>OY728146.1:288336861-297826767 GCA_963277665.1 Viscum album
GTCGTGCACCCTCACCATCGGGGAAATTAAACCATAACTGACAACAAAATATTAATTTGTATTAATACAAAATATAATATATTTCATTAAATACAATATATTTTTTACCCATATCTCTACCCAACATTTATCCTTGACTTTATTTGGTCGGTGTCTCTATGAGAGCGGGCTGACAGGAATGATGTCAGAGTATTTGGCAAGCATCACAAAAATACTCCGATATTGTGCCCTAATTTTTCAATCATTTGACTATTTTCATTGTAGTCCACCATCAACTGTGTGTGGTGGTTCCACACGACACGCATGCATGTACACCCCTTCCCCCACCTCCTATTAGTAGATGTATCTGTTATGAAATAAATACAAATATTTTATCAATAAATGTTATAATGAAAATAAATAATGGTGTAAAAATTTGTTAGGGTTGTATAAGTATACTCACGGTAGTCTAATCAATGGGTGTTGTGAGATCTATAGAAACTGAAGGAACACCATATACAGATGGAGTGGGTCCCAATTTATGCTCCATAGGGATAGACTCTGGAAGAGCAGGAGTCAAAGAAGATGGAATATAAAAGCTCAGAGAGAAGGAAGCAGAAGTAAAAGAAGATGACAGGGATGGCTGGCCGAATTCTAGATGGGGAGTGGGAATCATCTTTGTATATGGTACAGACAGGTGATGAGGCTTATATGTAAAGGGTGGTGAAAACAAGGAAGGTCTAAATATCCCATGTGTCCCTAATGACACACCAGGATCATAATGTGGGATGGTTGGTATGTCAGGGGGAGGGGCAGGGTCTAATCGGGTACGCCGACCAGATTGTCTAGCTCTTGTACCACCCCCTCTTACGAACACCCTGAGTACTGGGACCACTACTAGACTGCTCATCAAATAACTGTCACCTAATAGATAGATCTTGAAAAAATGTTTAAAAATAATAATCAAATGACATTATATATTAGTTAAATATATATATTTGAAATAAAATACTCACTGCAGGCAATAATGGTGGAATTCCTAGCTCAGTCATGCGATGATTGTTGTCTATATTCTATTTTCATAGCCTCTCTTCAATTGGTTTAATTTACTATATTTTAAAACAAAATGAATGTAAATAGAAAAGTATAACTAATGTGTAACTCAAAAAACAAAATAAATTAGAGGGAATAGGGGGATTCATGGAACATTGATTCTACCGGATTCATAAGGGGCAAAGTAGTTATCAAAATTAAGGAAAATTTTAATTTATTTAGCCCAGGTAAATGATGTAGGTTTCAATACATGTTTTGAAGAAGAATAAAATCCCTCATGTTCATTACCTAGTAAAATGTTAAAGAGAGGTCTTAGAGTTATAAAAATTTTATACAAATCACGATTGAAGCATTGAAATGTTCCCCAAGTTAGAAATGTAGGTTTCGTAGGTTTGAATACAGTTCAATTATAAATTAGAAAATGAAATTCAAATAAAATTACAACCAATACACATTGAAAACTCATATAATGGTCAAGTCAGATACAACATATTTGTAATCAATATTAAATTAATTTTAATAGTACCAACCTTAATAGCCCAAGTCGAGGTAAACCAAAAGAATTGAGAACATGAATGGATGGTTTTATATATTTCCTACCACAACTTCAGGTTCACAATCAACTCTGAAAACTGAGATATTGGAGTCATCAAAAGTAATAAATTGATCATTTCCTATAGCATTAGGGATGGTGTCAATTCAATCATCACCATCATAAAAAATATGTCTTGGAATTACTTCAATAATGACACAAAATTCAGGTAGAATATGGTCTTTGATATAAAATACTTGTTTTTCAATTAAAACCAACACATATGGTTCATCGGTAGTAAGAGTGTGAGTCATATCAATTACTTGAAATCCAAAATCATCAATAAATGTTCCCTGCCTCGTCATCGAATCAAAACACTAGCATTTCATCATCGTGACTCGTCCATGAGAATAATAATCTAATATTATTATGTTCTCAATGAATCCATAATAACCTACATTTTCAAATCACGGTATAATATCTAATGCACTAGCATAACAGTCTATTATGGTAGTAACCATAACACCATCATGTTGTGTTCTCATTTTCTTTGCTCGTTCAATGATAATAAAGTTGTACCCATTGATGACAATTGATTTACAGTCACGAACCACAATATTATGACCAAAATCCAAAGCTCTTATTTCCTTAGAGACAGAGTCAGTAGGAAAACTCAATACCTGAAATATAAATCAATATTAAACTTAATTAATTATTGTTTTAATTATTTTAAATAGTAATATTATTACATTCAATTTTAACCAAGCAGAAAACTCCTTTCTATGCAAAGTCTCCCTCCTCAAAGATAAGAACTATACTTTCTATTTATCATTGATTTATGTTCCCTATAGATAAAAATATGAGTAGTTTAATATATATATATATATATATATATAATATACATAAGATATACATATTCAAATTACTTACAAGATGTAGTCATAAAAAAATTCACAGTTGAACAAAACTGTGCGATGTGCCATCTTTTTCTCTTCATGGATTAATATCGTCAATGTATATGATCCAAGAATTAATCCCTTTTGAGGAAGTGATAAAAAATGGGTTCAATTTTCACATACTTTTATTCTTAATTTCTCATTGGTCTGTTCATTCTTGTAGTAAGATAAGAAAAATACATATAGAAGAAATCCATACATTCTTGAGCCACATAACCATTCACGATAGAACCTTCAGGATGATTCCTGTTATGGACATAAGACTTTAATGTGTACATATTTATTTTAGTTGGATACATTTAACAAAAATAAATAGGTCCTATGAGAAGTATTTCAGTTGGAATATGGACAGTCAGATGCAACATGCATGTGAAAAATTATGGAGGAAATATTTTCTCTAACTCACACCAAATTAATGGGACATCTGCCAACATTTTTTGCAAGAAAGACATGGAAAACTTCTTAGCACAATGTTCTCTAAACAAACGGAAAAAATGAATAAAAAAATCATTACATTATTGGACAAAAGATGAAGGATTTCTATTAGAAAAAACTCATGCATAAGGATGTGATAATCATGAGTATTCAAAGATTTTAGCTTCAACTCTCTTCTATTGACCTGTTTAGATATGTTTCTTGAAAAGACATCATACACTTTAATAGTCTCTAGGACTTCTAGAAATTCATTTTTTTCTATAGGTGTCATCACATAAGAAGAACATGGAACTTTCCATTTATTATCACTGATACACACCAGATACAATTCTAGTTTGATGCCCCAATCCACAAAGTCACACCGAGACCGTAAATCATCTTTTGTTTTGCACTTAACATTTATAAGAATCAAAAACAAAATTTTAGACATATTTTTTTTTCAATGTGCATTACGTCTAAGTAATGACGTAACAAATTGGATGACCAATAATGAAAAACAAAGATGATACTTCTCTTATTACAATTGTAATAGGTTTCGTTGGAAACATTCTTTCTCTTTCCAGATTTTATTTTACCCTTCCCGAATGAAAAACTGAAATCTTTCAATTAATTAAGCACATCAGTTCCAGACATACATTGAGGTGGATCATTGATCTCCATGGTATTGTAAAATATTCGATGATTATTTCTATATGGATGGTACATTGTTAAGAATCGTTGATGTCCCATAAAACTGAAATAATAATGATGTTTCAGTCTTTTGGATCATGTATTTTTCATACAAACAGGAAAAGATAGTTTTCCCTTCATTCTCCATCCAGACATCATTGCATAAGCAGGAAAATAATTGATCGTCCACATAAGCGCAACACAGATATGAAATATGTCCATATAACATGCATCATATTTGCGCACACCCACATCCCAAAGAAGTTTCAACTATTTTATTAAAGGTTACATGTATACAACTATATCACTTCCGAGATCAGAAGTGATAGATATGACTATACTCATGAAAGTGAAAGGTTGTTTCATAAATAGCCAAAAGGGAATATTATAAATGTGTATAAAAACTAGCCATGTGCTGTGCGACGTAAGCATCTGCCAAAATGGATTAAAATCATCACAAGAAAGACCTAACCTCACATTACGCACGTCAGCTGTCAAATCATGATATCGAGCATCGAATCTATGCCATGTAAATCCATCTACATGGTGAACTAACTCATCATTAGTCTTCTTTCTCTCAGTATCATGCCATCACATTTTTATTGATATTTTATCAGACATAAAATGATTCTAGAGACTAGGGATCAATAGAAAGTGCCACATTACTTTTTATGGCACACGAGATGGTGTTCCATCAGCTTTTGGCTTCTAGTGGGATGTGCCAAATTTTATACAATCATTTCCGTTCAGTAGTTTACTCCTAAAATAAGCTGCAGTCTTTTGGGAAAGCATGAATTTTGTTTCCTGAAAATCCAAGTCCCTCAACTAACTTCCATGCCATATAGTGGTTTGAGGGAATATCTAAATCATCTGGAAGTAAGTCCTTCAGAAGGTAATAATGTAATCGATGGTAGTATTAGAAATCCCATACATTGTTTTCCCATGAAACAATCAGATTAAAAATTACAACCTTTTCATTTTACCGCATTATCGATACACTGGATTCGTGGAAACATCATTCAATTTTTTCACCCTGAAAACATCATCATTTTCATTAGACGCATCATGTATGCTCATATCGAAATCTTCTTGGGTTGTAATCCTTTTTTTTCCTGATGATGAATAAACGAAAACTGTCCATATAACAAATTATCCAATCCAGTCCTCTTATTTGGATCATCAACAATTTGAGATTTATTTTTCTCCCCATTGTGATACCACACAGAGTAGTTTGCTTGAAAACCATATTTGGTTATGTGGTAGCTGAATTATTCATGGATCAACCAAGGTCTTCCATCACAATTGTAACAGGGGTAGTGTATGTGACCACTATTTGAAGCATTGTGAAATGAAAAATCTAAAAATCTCTCCAAAATTATTTTGAAAATTTCTTGAGATAAGATCAGTTTCATACATCCAACTTCTATCCATTCTATAAAAAAATTTATTATAAGTCATTTCATCAAAAGCAATTCAATAAGATTGAAGTTTCATAGAAAATATATTTAATTAAATGAGAATTGTTTACTTTATATGAAAACATAACTAACACACTACTCAATATGAGAATAATAATATAAAAAACAAAAAAATACTATAATTTATAACGAAATATATTTGAAAAACTAAAAATGAGTGTGCAAGATCATGTACACTTGTGAAGGAGAATTATTCAAGAGTTGAATAAATTTTAGATCGAAAAACTTTAATATTTTTTTAGATTATTTGAGTGATCACATACACTACCAAAGGGGGCAGGGGTGTCTAGGGGGTGGGGAACTATCCTAGGGATGGGGAGCTATCCACGAGGGTCGGGGGTGTCCAGGAGGGTGGGTGGGCTGTCAATGGGGGTGACAGGGCTGTCCATTGGGGTGGCAGGGCTATCCAGGGGGGTAGGGGTGTCAGGGGGGTGGGAAGGCTATCCACGAGGGTGGGATGGGGTGGGGGGGGGGGGGGTGGAGGGGGGGGGGGGGGCTGTACAGGGGGTACAGGGTGTCCAAGGGGTGGGGGTGTTCAGGGGGATGGGGGTGCCCAGGGGGTGGGGGGGGGTGGGTGGGTGGGTTGTCCATGGGGATGGGGGGCTGTTCAGGGGGGTAGGGGGTGTCCAAGGGGTGGGCGGGCTGTCCAAGGGGGTGAAGAAGTTTTCCAGGGTGTCCAGGGTGTCCAGGGGGTGGGAAGGCTGTCCACGGGGGTGGCAGGGCTATCCAGGGGTAGAGGTGTCTTGGGGGGTGGGCGGGCTATCCACAGGGGGGGGGGCTATCCACGAGGGGGGGTGGGTGGGTACGAGGTTTCCAAAGGGTTGGGGGTATCCGGGGGGATGGGGGGTGTCTAGTGGGTGGGCGGGCTATCCATGAGGTTGGGGGGCTGTCCAGGGGGGTAAGGGGTGTCCATGGGGGTCGACGGACTGTCCACGAGGGTGGCGAAGCTGTCCAGGGGGTGGGATTGCTGTCCACAGGGGTGGCAGGGCTGTCCAGGGGGTGAGGGGGTGTCTAGGGGGTGGGCGGGATGTCCACAGGGGTGGGGGGGGGGGGGTGTCCAAGGGGGTAGGGGGGTTCCCAAGGGGTGGGGGTGTGGGGGGGGGGGGGGGGGGCTCTCCACGGGGGTGGGGGTGTGTCCACGGGGGTTGGTGGGAGGGGGGGTTCTAGGGGGTTGGGAGGCTGTCCAAGGTGTTTGGGGGTGTCCAGGGGGTGTCCAGGGGGTGGGGGTGTCGGGGGGATGGGGGGGTGTCTGGGGGGTGGGGGTTGTTCGGGGGGTGTGGGTGTCCAGGGGGTGGGCGGGTTGTCCATGGGGGTGGGGGGCTATCAGGGGGGTATGGCTGTCCACGGGGGTGGGGGGCTATCCACAGGGGTGTGAATGAGAGCTATGAGATTTAATTTGGTTGTCATTCATGTTATAAAAACAAACTATGGGTGTTAAGGATTAGAGTAGTGTTTTTAGTGAAAATAAAATTTGGTTTGATTGGTGACTTGATATCCTGGTGGTATCAAGTTTGCAGTTGTGAAAATATCAGGGCATCGGATTCTGGTGGAAGGAATATGGGTTAGTGAATATCTATAGGTTGTTATTAGGAATGATATGATGTATGGTAAGGAGTTTTTAAGGATTTTCATCATCATGGAATGATGATTAAGGGTGTTTTCATATATGAAGTTGTATGGATTCCTCAATATTTTTTTTCATCAGAACATGAATTAAATTTAGGATGTCATTAGAAGGTGAAGTCTAGGTAGAATCAGTATTCATTTAATACATGGATAGGTAGGATTATGAATATGGGACATGCATATGGTAGTAGTTCCCTAGTCTAGGTGGATATATATGGATATTTTTCTCTACTGGCTTATGTATGAAAGGATTCTAAAAGGCACCCACCACCTTCCAAGGATATATTATTTCTAGAAAAATGTGTTTTGGGAGAAGGAATTCATCTTATATAGTTGATGTCACTTTTAGATCATATGATACCTTACTCATCAAGATGACTAGATAAGAACCAAAAACAAAGAGGCTTCAGACCTATCCAAATCTTTAGAACGGATGACTTCTCAGTGATTATTAGTGAACTATGAAAGTGATGACTTCCCACCTGCACAACCCCCCCTCCCCCACCTCACCCCCAGTAGACTCCTCCTATACAACCTCCCTCCCATACACCCACTTCACAACCCCCACCTACAACCCACTTGCACAACCCCCCCTCCCCCCTCCACCTACACCCCCACTTGCACAACCCTCCCTCCCCCACCCCCACCTACACACCCCCACCCCCACCTGTACACCCCCCACCTCAACCCCCAACAGACTCCCACCTGCCCAGCCCACCTACAACCTACACACTCCCCTCCCCCACCCACTTGAACATCCCACCACCTACACCCCCCACTTGCACCCTACCCCACCCTACCCCAACCTGCTCAACCCACCCCCACCCCCACCTGTACAACCCCCCACCTCACACCCAATAGAATCTCCCCATTACACACCCCCTCCTCCACATCCCCTTCACCCACTGCACATCCCCCCACCTGAAAACCCCCACATGCACACCTCCTCCCCCACCCACTTCACCCCCTCTACAATTGCACCCCCCCACTTCAAATTAATTTGATTCACACAATCATGACAGTTTAAATGTAGAACAAAAAAGAAAAAAAATCAAATTGAAATTATTGGGTATAGCATACCACATAGACCTCAAGTTTTGGCCAAATCAAAATATAAATCAATAAAAAATAGATGCAAAACATTAAACATAAGGGATGACTTACATATTTGAAGTGTAGAACAAAACAATTTTCTGATTGAAGATGGATATGGTGGAATAATTTCTTGAGCGAGAGAGATATTAGGTCTTGGATTTACTTATATAATTGAACAAATGGGGGATTGGGTTAGTTTGAAATTTATGGGAAAACATTACCTATGGTTTTAAAAAACCGTTGGGAAAGGTAATCTTTACTAATGGTTTAAAAAACCATTGGGAAAGCCTTCCTAAAACTAACATATCCCAATAGTTTTATCAAACTATTGGGTAAAGTCCTATAAAAACCATATATCCTAATGGATTTATCAAACCGTTTTGAAAAAGGAATGAAAAAAATTTATATTCTAATGTTTTAGTGAAACCGTTGGGTAATGACCTCTCTAGACCCCTATTCCAATGGTTTATGAAAACTGTTGGAAAACATTCGTTTGTATATCCTCCATTTACAGCAGTAAATATGAACTCAAATAATTATATAATTGTTCTAGAAAGGTAATAAGTGATATAAAAAGAATAATAATCATGAAAAAGGTTCTTAAGAAAGTATAAATAAACATAATTTTATTATTCTGGAAGAACATGGAATAAACAAGTAATGTCGGACACGAGGTTAGGTATTTCTTATCTCACTTTTAATTCCGTGAGATTTCCATTGTTCGTCACTTATTTCTTGCATGTGGTGTATTCTGTACTATAATTTGATATATATTATCATGATTCTATTTATATTAATGGTATTCTATGATTCATTTTGTGGTTATTAACTTTTGGTCATACAACTCGATTGATTACAACGTGGTAAGGGGGTTTCACCTCATTTTTTTATTCTTGTGAGATCCATTCTATGTTTGACACTATTTCCTTTTGTGTAGTGTATATACTACCCATGATTATATTATTTGTATAATATAATTTAATTTATGGGTATTTACATCTTCATTGTATGATCATTCTTTCATGTGGTGTATGTTACGTAAGTTACCAAATCGGTAAGGGAACTTTTTAACCCAATTTCCATTCCTTGGGTTAATATTTTAATTCTTAATTACATCATGCTTTGATTATGTGTGGAATCACTATTTATTTATTTATATTTTAATTTCCACTCACCTTTGTGTGGATATACTTTTGATACACATAATCACTCCATTGATAAATTCTAGAGTCATCGATATGAACTTGATAAGAGTAATTTTAACTCAATTTCCATTCACTAAGTTAAACATCCAAGTCATTCGTGTTGTTTTTACAAAAATGTGTGCGAATGTTTTCTAATTTATTTACACTGAATATCTAATCATATTGAGTGTATTTATATTTTTCACACATTATTATATAATTGATTTATCTTTAATCTAAGGATACAATTTTTATAAGGGATTTCGTCTCAATTTACATTCCATTTAGACTACATTGTTGTTATGCACCAATTCAATATTATATGGTGTATATACTGTCCTTTGGAATATTATATCATGAATTCCTTTATTCTCATGATATTATAATGTTATTATTAAATGTTGTTCCTCAATTATTTGTATTCAGGCATCTCTCATTTTGTTAAAAAACTCTTTAATTAAAATATAGTTTAAAATGTTTTAAAGATTCATTCTTCTAAATATTTATCATTAATGTCAATGTTTTCAAAATGGTTTTTAGGATTTATTTATATGGACATTAATGTTTTCAAATGATGATTCATCTAAAAGGTTCAAAGTGGTATGGGACACTTTGATTCAAAAATATCTTAATTAAATGTTTTAAATGGTTTTTGAAAATGGTTTGATAAAGAATTGATTATGTCAATATCTTGAAATAATATATTGTGATAGAAACGTGGAAATGTTATCTTTACATTATACTTGTTTTATGTGTTATGAATACATTATGGTTCTTCGACATTTTTTACGAATATGGGTGGTTCCGTGATAAACCTAGGGTGGGTGAGCCTGAGACAGCTCTCCAATTCATTGGGTAACGTGACAGAGGTAAACGTTAATGTCTCTCCTAAGAGATTTAGGGAATATATTGTCCAACGTAACTCCCTATATAGCTATGATAGCTACAATGTAAGTATGTTTTTTATGCCACAAGTTACCTCTATAATTTATGATTTCTGTGTGTTATTCATAAATCTTATGATTTCATGAGGTATGTTACGATTGAAAAGTACGGTTTTATTGATTTGTATTTATTGATGGGTCAATATTTCCTTTCATTATTTTATAACACTTACTAAGAATTTTATGCTCATCCCAAATTTGGAAATGTTTTTTATAGGACTTAAAGATGAATAGGGTCAGATATGGGATGAAGGAAAATTCATGCTGTCTAAAACATGAAACTAGACATGACTCTTTTTTTTCAAGAGTTTTTATTTTATGAAAAAAATGGAAACTGGTTAGAAGTGTTTAATTTGTAATTTTTTTGAGATGTAATGTAATAGTTATGTACAAATTCTCTAAAACTATAAACCTGAAAAGATCCTCAATGTTAATTATTAATTTAATTAAAGATTATGTAATGTTTTAAAGCTAGGTCCTTATATTTATTATATTGATTTTTTTAGACATGTGAAGGACATTAGACCTGGGGTAAGGGATTATCGTCTAACTTTTACTTCTGTGATAAAAATGCCATACTCACCACATATTTATTTTGTGTGGTTTATATAATTTTGTTCGATATGTTATATGATGAATCCTTATATTCATGGTATTTAATTTTTTATTTAAGTAATTATTTTATGGTAATTATGATTCAAAAGTAATCGAAAGAGAGTGGATTTATTTCACAATCTCATCATTATTTAGGATTTTTATATTTAAATATCCCTAAAAGAAAATTTTATGATATTTATATCATAATACCAATATATTTTATTCTCATATGATTTTTTCATGAAATCATCATGCAATTTTACCATTTTTATCTCCTTGGTACCCAAAATTATTGATAAAACACTTTTAATAAAAGCAGTTTTTTATTTCTCTCTTCAGTCGAATATCATTTTTGTTCTATGTATATATTTTCTAAAAATGTTTTGAAGAATGTTTTTATTATTATAAAATTATTTTTAAAATTCATTTTAACCCATTTTTTAATATTTAAAAAACATTTTAAAATGAATATTAGTTTCATTTTCTAATTGAGTTAATTTTTTACATTTTTACAAAAGTGTGAAAGGAATGTTTATTTAACTTATAAAACATGACCATAATTTCCCCCTATCATAACCACTCATTACATTGAATATTTCATTATAATTTTAAAATTTTATTTTCAATGAAATATTTTCCCTGATATTTTTGGGATATTTTTATATTTTAAATAAGTGTTTTCAAAGTAAAAAATAGTCTTTTCCTCAATACGTTTCCACTGAAATTGTGAAACTATTTTAATATTTATCAAATGTAACACCCCAAGGTTTAAAAAAATGAAATTCATGAAACTTTGTTTTAAGTATATATTTATAACTATCCTTTAAATATAATTTTTCTACTTCTATGTTTTGAATTTCAAAAAATAGTCATCTACAATTGTGTTCAGTAAGTTATTTGCAGTCTAATGAAACAAACTTCATTTTTGGTGAATAGTAACATATCCTTATGAATAGTAATATAAATAGTAATATGACAATAATTAATAATAAATTGTATTGTTATTTTATTTTCTTAAGGCTTTAAGATAATGACATCTTGGTTAATTTTCCAATGTGATAAAAAACAATTATAGTTTTAAATTTTTTAATTTTTGAAAAAAGTATGATTTTATTTAAAAATTAAATTGATAATATTTAGAAAATTATTTCAGAAAAATTTAGTTTATTTTTGAATTCTACAAATCGATAATTGGTTAGGTTGAATTTTTGGGAATTTTTTATAATTATATATTTTTTTGATGAATAGTAAAATACGATAAAATAAGATGAATGCTAAATACTTGATTTAATGCATGATAAGTGATTTAAGGATTATTTAAGACAAATTGGTTTGAAATAAAAGCCATTATTACTATTTGGGGTCACATTAATTAAGACTATTCATATTCTTGAGAAAAAATATTATAATAACGATTAAAATAACGAAAAATACCCCCTCTCCTACACTATACATACCACCCTCATTACCATCTTCCTCCCACAACTCTCAAGCCATGATACTTACCTAATATATGCCCAATACTTCTACCAAGGATCTTACCCACGTACTAGAGCTTTTGTTCTCACAAAAATACTAAAACCAAAGTCCTTAAAAAGGATATCAAGGAGAAGAGATCAAGAGGTAAACACCCTCTTTTCTTTTATTTCTTTTCTTTCATTTTATCTTGTTCTCTTTAATTTCCTTTGGATTATGTTGGGATATGTCATTAAATATTCTCCTTAATTCACATATTATGTAAGAATTATGAGGGACCCATTTTCTCTAATCAAAATATTTTATGAAATTTTAACCAACACCATTAGGCTGCCAAATTTTTGTAAAAGATTTCTCAACTTTTATTTTATTTTGAGATTACTTTATTTTCTTTTTCTTTATTAATCTCCCCTTATTCAAGAGTCATTAATGATATAGTATCTTACATATTCTGTATTTCATCATGTTTGTATGATTAACCATTAAATTTCTTCTCCTTTCCCACTTATTTAAGGAATAAAAACATTGTCTGTGATGTGTCAAATTACCGACATCGTGGAAGATGTGATTTCAATTTTCTTTAATTCTTTCAAGTAAGGAAATGAAAATATTTTGATGATTGAACCAGGATATAATATATTTATTATGTCTCATCCTTTATTCTATAAATCTTTTTTATACATGGTTTTAATTTATAAAACAAAATGAGGTCATTATTATCAAAGAACCACAAAAATGATCTAAACGAATATCATTAATATTTTAACTTATAAATCATTATCATTTAATAATTCAAAATTATAAATGGAATAATTTATGGTTTTGGAAATATGAAACTAACATTACATTACAATTCTATAGTTTCACTTCTAATCAATAAGAACATCCTTCATGAACCGATCATGGAAAACATGTAAAGAAAGCACCCAAAACAATGGAAGGAACAAAATACTAATAATTAAAGGGTGAAATGATGTTTTTAAATGATCATATAACGTGTTATAAAAATTAATATGTTTCATTAAGATATTAATAACACTCTTTTAACCATTATAAAGGTGTTTTAAACAAATTTTAAGTAAGAAGAACCCGAGGGAAGGGAATTCTTGACCCAATTTCTATTCTTTAGGTTAACATTCTTATTTATTAATTATGTGGTATTACGATTATTGGTGTGATGTTTTTTTGTTTATATCATGTTAAATTATGTGTATTTATAGGGTATGCATATATCTATTCCATTCTATTAATTCTCAATCCAATTATATTTAAGGGGATTTCTTTTTTAAAATCCTTCTAAAACTCTCTTTAATAAATTTTAAAAGGATTTTTTTATATGTTTATGGCATGAGTGGTTTATTCTGATTTTCAAGATAATTTATTACCATGATATGTTCCTTGTACATTATTTATGTTGGGTGTATCCCATTATAGCTCAGGATATGTTGGGTTGATCTAATTATAGCTCAAGATATGTTGGGTTGAGCCCATTATAGCTCAAGATATGACGGGTGTGCCCTATTATAGCTCTCCAATGCATTGGGAACTCCAGAGATGGAAGTTAACAAAAAGTTTGTTCCATGTGTAAGAGTTAATATAAGAGTGATATGGTAAATATGTTGCAAGGAAACTATATGATTTTTCTATGCATACGAGTTTTTATGATTATGGGTTTTATTGGTTTTTATATTATCACTTGACCAACACTTTATTTATTTATAACCCTTACTTAGTTTTATACTCATACCAAGTTTTTATGTTTTTTTTCATAGTATATAAGGATGGGAAAAATAAATAAGTGAGTCTTGATGTTTTATATGAAGTTTTGTTAAAGAAACCATGTTTTATGTTTTACTGTTTTATATTTTAAAAAAATGGAAAATGTTTTAGTAGTATACCCATGTATGAATGTGGTATGTCATGTATGTAAGATATCCTAATTATTTAAAACTATAAACTTGAAAATATACTCAATGTGTAATAATGTATGGTCTTGTGTAAAATTAAAGATCAAGTAACTTTTTAAGGCTGGGTCCTTATAGTTGGTATCAGAGGATGGTTTAGATAACTTTAGGGGTTAGGATGATGTTAATATAATACCATAACTTTTTTTAATCTATGGTTAATTTGAAATGTTATATAATTTAAAGATTACCATATTTCTTCTATTATGATAATTTTGTTCAGAATGGTTTTTCATAGAAGAAATAGGGAAGATGAAGTAGGAAGGCACCAAGAGGATGATGTCTGTCCAAATCTATGGCCCCAAATGGTGGGAATTAGAACCGAGTAGTTTGTGACTGTAATGGATCAGTTGAATCTAGAAATAAATGGGGTTGGTATCAATTCCAGAGGGGAAAATGATCTACTAAGAATAAACATATCTTTTTTGGAGCATTTTATGAGGAAATATCCTCCAACATTCAGTGGAACTGCAAATCCAGTAATAGGCAAAGGATTGATCAACGCTCTAGAAAAGATATTTAATGTCATGGGATATTCAAAATTTCAAAATTTAGTACTATCCATTTATAGTTTGGAAGTTTAATTGGATCAATGGTTTTATTTGGTTAAGAATACAAGAGAAATAGATGATCTTGACAATATGGAATGGGATGATTTTAAGACTCTTTTTCTGGGAAAATATTTTCCCAAAACTATTCGACTCCAAATGGGGAATCAATTCTTGTAACTAAAGAAGAAAGTTGTTGATTCTGTGGTAGCATATGAATCCAATTTTACAAGACTTTCCAGGTATGTACTGGATTTTACATGGGATTTTTTAATGAAAAATTAATAGATTTTACTCTGGTTTGAAACCGTTTTTGCGAAGAGATTTGGCCTCATGAGAGTTTATTTTCTATGAGAATCTTGTTCGTTGTGTTGAAAAATTTGAGATGGATTTTTGTGAAACATATGTGCCTAGTGATTAAAAGAATAAGAAGTTTTTAGTTTGTCATGAAATGGTTAAGAACTCGTCAAATAATTCTAGAGGTAAGAAAATAAATTTCCCTTCTTGTGAAAGGTTTGGTAAAAGGCATCCTGGTGAATGTCTTGTAAATTATGGGAAATGCTACTAATGTGGAAATTTTGGACACATGTATCATGAGTGCAAGAAAAATGGTCCAAAAATTAATGAGAATCTGATAGTGAGATTCTCTAACTATAAGAAATTGGGTCATTTTGAAAATGTTTGTCCAAAGCTAGTTATTCAAGTAGGGAGTCAGAATGATTATAAGTAGATGGGTTTGGTAAAATCATTTGCAACCACTTTAGTAGATGTTGAGCTTTTAAATGAGGTGGTATCAGGTACATTTCTTGTTTTTATAGATTTTGTAAATGTGTTGTTTGATTCATGGTCTACACATTCCTTCATTTCTAAGAATTTTTTAGAAAAATTGGTAATTTAACCTCATGAAATGAAAAAAGATCTCATGGTAAAAAAACCAGGAGGAAATATTGTGGCAAAAAGAAATTATAAGAATCTTCCTTTCCTCATATATATAAAGGGTTTACCTAAAAACATTTGTGTTTTGTCTCTAGTAGAGTTTGATGTTATTCTGAGTTTGGAATGGATTTATTTTTTATCATGCTAAGATAGATTGTAGAGAAAAGGAAGTTGTTTTTCAAAAATAATTTCAGTTTGTGTACAAGAATGAACCCATACAATTAATAACATATCAGGAATCTAAGAAACTGATAATGGATGGAAATGAAAGTTATATTGCTCATATTTTTGAAGATTAGGGAACTATCCAGATTAATGATGTATCAACGGTAAATGAATACATGGATGATTTTACCAATGATTTTCTTGATGTTATTCCTAATCAATAGGTTGAGTTTACTATTGAATTTGTTCCTAAAGATAATAAAAATTCTAAACCTCCTTATCGAATGGACCAAATGGATCTTCTGGAATTAAAAAAGCTGTTTCAAGAATTTTTAGATAAAGGCTCCATCCGACCAAACACTTCACCACAGTGTGATCCTATCTTGTTTGTTAAGAAAAAATATGGTTCAAAGATAATTTACATTGATTATAGAGCCTTGAATAACATTAAAATTTAAAACATGTATTTTTTCCCTCATATCGATGATTTTTTTGATCAGTTCCAAGGGGCGCAATATTTTTCGAATGTTGACCTGAGGTCGGGGTACCATCAATTGATAGTAAAGGATGAAGACATCCCGATGAATGAATTCTGTACTACATATGGTCATTATGAATTTATAGTTATGCCTTTTGGGTTAACTAATGATCCTACTGTATTCATGGATCTTATGAACATAATATTTCATGTGTTCCTGGATAAGTTTTTTTTCTGTTTATTGATAAAATTATGTTATATTCTAGAAGAAAAGTGGAGCATGAAAAACATCTAAGGGTTGTTTTGAAATCCTTAATAGAAAATAAACTGTATGTAAAATTCAGAAAGTGTACTTTTTGGTTGGCAAAAATTTATTTTCTTGGGCACATTGTAAATAAGGATAGAATAATAGTTGTTCCTTCCAAAAAAAGTGATTCATGAATGACCAAGACCTAAAAATGTTACAGAGATTCATAGTTTTCATGGATTAGTAGGTTATTACTGGAAATGTGTTAAAAACATTGCGTGAATATCTATCCCACTAACTAAGTTAACCAAAAAATGGGGTAAAATTTATTTTGACAGAATAATGTGATGTTTTTTTTTCTAGAACTGAAGAAGAGATTAGTGAATTATCTAGTTTTGGCCTTGCCTTTCCGAATTGGGGTGTTTTTCATCTATAATGATGCTTCATTGAAGGGACTTGGTTGTGTTCTGATGAAGAATGATCAAGTAATTGCTTCTGCTTCAAGAAAAAAAACTCATGAGTTAAATTATCCGACACATGAATTAGAATTGGAAACTGTGGTTTTTTCTTCAAAAATTTGAAGGCACCATTTATATGGAGCCAAATGTCAAATATATACTGACCATAAAAGTCTAAAGTATATATTCTCTCAGAAGGAATTAAACATAAGGTAGAGATGATGGATTGAAGTAATAAAGGATTATGATTGCATGATCAATTAACATCTAGAAAAATCAAACAAAGTGGCGGATACCTTGAGTAAAAATCATCATGAATCATTAACCATATTACATTTGGAACATGATCCATTGATTAATGATTTGAATAATTCTATCTTAGAAGTTTTCAGTGCAGGTAATACATCTATTTTGTTTCAGGTTTTAATGAATTCATCATTATTAGACACAATTAAGAATGCTTATAAGGAAGACCATGATCTACAAAAAAGGTAGAATTTTTTAAAATGGTAAGTTTCCAAAATTTAACCTTAAAAATACTGTGTTTTATGACTTGGAAAAATGTTGTATGTGCCTTGTGATTCTCAATTTCGGAAATATTTATTGTGTAAAGCTCATAGTTCTCTATTTTCAGTTCATCCGGGAAGCACTAAGATGTACAAAGACCATTGGGAGTATTACTGGTGGGATAGAATCAAAAGGGATATTGTAGAAATTACTGCGAAATGTTTAACATGTCAACAGGTTAAAGTAGAGTAGCAGTTACTGAAGGGGATGATTCAGCCTTTTAATTGCTAAAGTGGAAATGTGAGAATATATCCATGGACTTTGTGGTGGGACTACCTAAGACTTCTTGAGATAAAAATGCAATTTGGTTTACTGTTGATCGACTAAGAAAATATACTCATTTTCTTTCTATTCGAGATACAATGTATTTAGATCATATTTCTTGACTATATTTCAAAGAGATTGTTAGGTAACATGGAGTTCCTCTTTCCATTATATCTGATTGGGATCCTAGGTTCACTTTTAAATTTTGGAAGGGGATTCAGAAGTCGTTGGGAAAAGAATTAAATTTTAGTACAACTTTTCACCCTCAATCAAATGGGCAGTCAAAAAAAATGATTCAGACATTAGAGGATATTCATTGAGCTTGTTCAATGGACTACTAGGGAAGTTGGGATCATCATCTTTCTTTAGTTGATTTTTCTTATAATAATAGTTCTCATTCTAGTATACATATGGCACTTTTTGTGGCATTTTATGTGAAGCAGTGTTGGACTCCATCGTTTTTGGATGAAGTCAGAGAAAGAAAGTTGATGGGGCTAGAATTAGTAGAGGAAGTGGCTGATAAAGTGAAGATGATCCATAAACACATGAGGACATCTCAGAGTATGCATAAATATTATGCAGATAATAGAAGGAAATATTTCTATTTCAAGGTAAGTGACCATGTTTTGCTTAAAATATCTCCTTAGAAAAGTGTGATGTATTTTGGTAAGAAAGGAAAGCTAAGTCTGCAATTCATAGGTCCTTTTTAAATCTTGAATAAATTTGGACCAATTTCATACTGATTAGCTTTGCTTCAATGCTTGTCTCAGGTACACAAAGTTTTTCATGTTTTGATGTTGAGAAAGTATGTTCTAGATTCATCACATGTCTTGATTCCAGAAGCAGATCTACTGTAAGAGAATCGTTCTTATGAAGAGAAACCAATTCATATTCTTGGTAGAAGGAAACAAATATTACAGAATAAGGTAATCCACCAGGTAAATGTTTTTTTTGAGAAACCACATGGTTGAAGAAGTAACATGAGAATCTGAAAATTCTATGAGGGAAAGTTATCCTAACTTGTTTAATGAGTAAAAAAAATAATGAGGATGAAATTTCTAGAAGGTGAGGATAATGTAACATCCTAAGGTTTAACAAAAATGAAATACATGAAACTTTATTTTAAAAAGATATTTATAACTATCCTTTAAAATTAATTTTTCTGATTCTATGTTTTGAATTTTGAAAAATAGTCATCTACAATTATGTTCAGTAAGTTATTTGGAGTCTAATGAAACCAACATCATTTTTGGTGAATAGTAACATACCCTTGGAATTCTAATTTTTTTGATGAATTGTAAAATACGATAAAATATGATAAATGATAAATACTTGATTTACTGAATCATAGGCGATGAAAGGATGATGTAAGAACACTTGCTTCAAACTCACATGCTATTATTACTATTTGGGGTCACATTAATTAAGACTATTCAGAGTATTGATCAAAAATATTATAATAAGGATTAAAATAATGAAAAATACCCCCTATCCTCTACTATAAATACCACCCTCATTACCCTCTTCCTCCCACACCTGTCAATCCTTAAGCCTTACCTATGTTCTAGCCAATACTCCTCCCAATGCTCTTCCCTACATCCTAGAGCTACTAGTCTCAACAAATTTTCAAAACCAAAGGCCTTAAAAAGATTCTAAAGGAGAAGAGATCAAGAGGTAAACACCCTCTTTTGTTTTCTTTCTCTTCCTTCATTTTATATTATTATTTTTAATTTAATTTAGATTATTTTGGGATATATAATTCCATATTCCCCTTACTTCTCATATTATGTAAGAATTATGGGGTACCCCTTTTCTCTCATCAAAATATTTTATGAAATTTTAAGCAACACTGTTAGGCTATCGAATTTTCGTAAGGGATTTCTCAACTTTTCTTTTATTTTGATACTCCTTTATTTTCTTTTTATTTCGTCAACTCCCCTTATCCAAGAGGTATGAATGAACCAATATCTTACATATTATGGATTTAATCATGTTTATGTAAGATTTACCATTACATTTTTTCTCCCCTCCCACTTATTTAAGGAATAAGAACATTGTCCGTGATGAGTCGAATTACCGACATTATGGATTATGTGATTTCAATTTTATTTAGTTCTTTCAAGATTAGTTATGACACCATTTTTATGGGTGAACAAGGTTATAATATATTTATTATGTATCATCCTTAGTTCCTGAATTCTTTTGAACACATGGTTTTAATTTATAAAACAAAATGAGGTCATTATTATCAAAGAACCACAAAAATGATCTAACCGAACATCATTAATATTTTAACTTATGAATCATACTAATTTTAGAATTCTAAATAATAAATGGAATAATTTATGGTTCTGAAAATATGAAACTACCATTCAATTCCTATTCTAGAGTTTCGCTTCTAATCGACAAGAACATCCATCATGAACTGATCATGGAAAACATGTAATGAAAGCACCCAAAATAATGGAAGAAACAAAATACTAGTAATTAAAGGGTGAAATGATGTTATGAAATTATCATATAAGGTGTTATAAACATGAATATTTTTCTTTAATATATTAATAACACTCTTTTAACCATTATACAGGATGTTTAAACACATTTTATGTAATAATAACCTGAGGTAAGGGAATTCTTGACCCAATTTCCATTCTTTGGGTTAACCTTCTTCTTTATTCATTATGTGTTATTAATATTATTGGTATGATTTTTTTGTTTATATTAGGTTTCACTATGTGTATTTATATTTTATACACATATCCATTCCATTATATTAATTCTCACTCCAATTATATTTTAAGGGACTTTCTTTTTAAAATCCTTTTAAAACCCTCTTTAATAAATTTTAAAAGGATTGTTTTTTATATGAATATGTAATGAGTGGTTTATTCTGATTTTTAAGATACTTTATTACCATGATATGCTATTTGGAATTTATTTATGTTGGTTTGAGCCCATTTTAGCTTTAGATATGTTGGGTTGAGCCCATTATTGCTCAAGATATGTTGGGATGAGCCCATTATAGCTCAAGATATGTTGGGTTGATCCCTTTGTAGCTCAAGATAAGTTGGTCATAACCCATTATAGATCAATATATATTGGGTTGAGCCTATTGTAGCTCATTATATGATAGACGAGCCCCATTATAGCTCTCCAATGCATTGGGTAATCCGAAGATGGAAGTTGACCAAAAGAATATTCTACGTGTAAGGGTGAATGTAAGTGTCATATGGTAAATTTTTCCTAAGGAAACTACATGATGTTTCTATGCATATTAATTTTCATTATTATGGGTTTTTTTGTTTTTATGTTATCACTTGACTAACAATTTATTTATTTATATCACTTACTAAGTATAATACTCATCCCAAGTTTTTAAAAATGTTTTTCATAGGATATAAGGATGGGTAAGAGAAAGAAGGGAGTCTTGATGTTTGATATGGAGTGTTGTTAAAGAAATCATGTTTAAATTTTTAATGTTTTATATTTTGAAAAATGGATACTATTTTAGTAGTATCCTCTTGTATGAATGTGGTATGTCATGTATGTAAGATATCCTAATTCTTTAAAACTCTAAAACAGAAAAGTTTCTCAATGTCTAATAACATGTGGTCTTGTGTAAAATTCAAGATTAAGTAATGTTTTAAGGATGGGTCGTTATATCAAACAATATTTATTAAATATTATGATTTAATAAGGATATAATATTATGATACCATCCACCATATTTATTTGGATGTTTTATGACCAGTTTAAATTGGGATGTACTATTTTGATACCACACACCATATTTCTTTGGATGGTTTGTGATTTATTTGACTGGGGATGAAATATTTTGATATCATTCATCATATTTATCTTAATGGTTTATGATTATAGAAATAATTAACATTTCATATTCTAGTTTATTAATATGAATTATTATGTTAATTATGTTTCAACCCTTTAATATGAGGAATGAATTGGACTTAGTAAGTTATGGTTAGGGTGCGCTATTATCTCTCGGTGCATCGGTATGTATCATAAAGAAATATAGATTGAGTTTTGGATGAGGACTTACCATTTTATATTGATGTCTTGGTGCAATGACTTAATGGAATTTTAGAGTGTCTTAGCATAATTCCCCAATGGTAAGTTTTAGACATCTAATATTATGTATTACATCATTATAAAATTAGTTATTGATGTCCATGTGGTTATTTTATATGTTATGATATCCATGGATACTTTTATATCTCTTGAGATTATTTATATGTCATTATTTCATCATAATTCATTCTTGCCATATTATTTATTCCTTATTCAGATTCCAATGTATGCATATCGTTACTAAGAATATGAGATCCCCCCTTTTATATGTTTCCTTTCCCCAGTATAACTAAAAGTTTATTATGATTTATATTTAGGGTTATGATAAAAAGAATTATAATTTACTCAAAGAAAATATTATGTTTTTTAAAAGTTTTCAATTTTTATTTTAAATTGAAGTATATATATAGTTTTCAAATAATACAAAACTATTTTTTCCTTTGCGATGTGGTTACTTTTATCTAGTGACAATATAAAAAATGTTACCAATGACTCTAGGATATTGGGGTCATGTTTTTTACAATTTAAATATCTCTATATTATAACTCCCTTCTTCTCTAATATGGTTTCATTTCCCCAACACCACTTTACCTTTGTTAAAACCATCAATTTTTATGTAGTTGGATAATGACTGTGATCACTTCCTTTTCATGGGAGATTGTTAAAAATTAATAATTTACTTTAGTTGGATACATGATAAGATTGAAATGATGTAATCAAATCCTTATTTTATCTATATTGGTATTTTAATAGAACATTTTTTAAGTACAATATCTCATTTGAATATTATGATAGTTTTTTCAATTTTTATAAGTGAGAGGGGAACATGTTTGATCAATGATGATGGTTTAAATAATCCTAGGAAGTGAAAAGCCTTATTCAGTGGTCCAACCTCATTTGATGAGTGTTGGTGTTTTTATTGGGATTATAAGTTGTTTTTGAAGGTGATATTGATGGACATGTCATGGAGATGTTCTTGGGATAAAGATATATCGATGATGTACAATATTATAGTACCACTTCTATAGACCATGAATAGGGGTTGAATTTAGATACTAGTTCTAATTATCATAATTTGATACAATAATAGGTTTTTATCCCCTTGTATCAATTGGGGACTTTAGAGGACATAGTTTTGGAGGATATTCATTTGGAATTAACAAAAAAATATCTTGCATATAATTCCAAACGCCCATCATTTATAGTATTCATATAGGGATGAGGAAGGATAAAAAATAAGTAGTTCCACTAGATAAACCTGAAATATATTATCCAACTAGAGGGTCATGATGGTGTAAGAGGGTTTAGTTTGAGAGGAATATTTTCATTTATTACAGTAGCACAATGCTAAGGAGTATGAGTCTAGTTCTCAATTTGGTATGAGGTTAGAGGAATTTGAGGTGTGTCTATCCTTGGATGTAATGGATAGTCCTTCCAGTCCCATGAAGGATAATTTAGAGGCTAATTAGGTGACACCACCAATGTAGTATCCCCAAAACCAGATTACCTGAGTAATACAAAATCCAATGATTCACAAACCTCAAGCATTCCTCCTCGTGTTTTAGAGTCTACAAACTAGTATAAAAGGACTATTAGTTAATAGTGGGGAGACTATAACCTCGGTAATAAAACTAAAAAAAATTTATATAATTAGTATTAAATGATAGGAAACATCAATTAATAGTTTAATGTACACATGGAATACCAAATATTATGACAAGATGAATATATGAAGTGTCATATGAGTCATACAAGAATAACCCAATTCACTCATCGGTTGAATATATACACATAAACTCAAAAGTAACCAAAATAATCACAATCATGACATCAAGGGTCCACCCAGATTGAAAAAAATACCTATAATCATGCTCTACCTCTATTAATATCTGGTTATTGGGACCTTTTGCTTTATTGTGTCTTGAGACATAATTTTTTCAAATCATTTTATGGGTCCATATATGATGTGAGAATAAACATTGTAGTCCACCAAACACAATGTCCCTAGATAATACCCACACCAATATGAGTGATTGAAAAATTCAATATATATCAACCAATAAAAAAAATTCCTTTCTATACTAGATTTAAGGTTCCTTGGATGAGTTCCTTTCCCTGTTTTAGCCAATACTAGATTGGGATAATGTTTCCACAATATATGACTCCAAAAGTACCCTTGGAATTAAAACCAATTCCATGTCACTTGGAAACATGATCCTTATCATAACTTATAAAAACATTCCAAAACATTAATGATGCCTCAAAGGTATGTCGTTTACTTGTATAAAAAAAGTGATTATTCCAGTCATTCGCATAAAATGATGATGAAATTCATGAACATTAATCACTTTCTCTCATATGGTGATCTCAATAAAAACCTATATTCCATTTTCATTTATGAAGTATCCCTACCCTGAATTGATGGTCAACACCATCATGTTAGGCCGCTCATCTACAGAGGTTACCACCAAAACCATTGGTCAATCCCACATCTTGATCCCTATCCTATGTATATATGACTTCTACAACCTTATCCCTAGGGTGAGAAACATCACCATTAACTTATGACCACAACATGGAGAACCACCATCACCCCATCAATGATGATCAATATTTCCCAAATAATACCAGTGTATCCCTCAACACCCATATCTATAAATCATGTTAACTACATGTGAGAATACCAATCAATAGATAGAAAAGTATTATTTCCCATTCAGATCATTGGTCAAATTACCACCACATAATACCTCATTTACATATCTCAGCCAATAGATGCACACCATTTCCATATACTATCTAAGGAAAACCTTTAGGTACCCACAATCCTATGTTTTGGTCTAGTTATAGTCACAAAAATGAGCCTACCCATGCTCATATGTCACATACCACATAAAAACATATATAACAAGGAAAATTACTAGGGTACACCTACCTGGTACTGGAAGAAGATTACATGTGGAACATCATTATCTTATTCAAATTAGATAACTAGAAATTAGGTAACATTACATAAACCCATATTTTTGTGCATAAATAGAAAGTGGCGATGAAATTGGGTGAAAACCTAAGAATAGAAACCTAAGGAATGGTAACCCTAACCAAAAATCCCCTCAACATTGACTCTTTAATGAATAGAAAATGATCTGAGGAGATATCCTTTTGAGAACTTGGAATGAGAGAGGGAGATTTGAGTGATCTCCCAAGTTAAATGGGAAAAAATGCGATCCCTAACCATTTACATAAATAATTAAATAAATATATAAATAAATAAAGATGAAAGAAGGGTATCAGGTATCCTATCTCCTACCCTTGGGTACCCTCTATCAATCAGGTACCCACCATAGAGTCACTGACCACCTAGTCCCCCCCTATGGGCTTCTAGATACCCTTCAAAGTATATCAGGTACTTGGTATTTACCCAATAGGGAACCAATGTCCTCTGTCTTAAATTTTCAAATCCCAGGATCTGGGTCATCTTCCCAAATCCTACATTCATTCCTCCTAAGACCACATTGACAACTCAAACACACCCAAGATCATAGAGTTTGGTCAAAACCAGACCTAAACTACCTTACCTAAATATAAAATTCATTACAACCTCCCCAATAAATAAAAAACTCATCCATAAGCTATCTATGGTGATAAAACTGACCAAGTATGACCTAAACTCAGTCATCCCATTATATCCATTTATAGAATTCCAAGAAAATATTGACCACATTTTCCTATTTTTAATTACCCTAACTAAACAACTAAAAAAACTTATTCCTATTATGGGAACTCCCCACCATAGAAATTACATATCAATTCATGATACAACCCACCTATCTAACACAATTATGGTACCATAAAAACCATCATCCCAGAATTCCCATGTTTTATCCATGAAAACAATATCATCAAGAATTATACTAATTCCCCAAAACTCAACCTATATCTAGTTGATCCTGTCCTCACAACTCACATTGTGTGCTACCAAAACGATGTATAGATAAAATAAATTTAGTCACTGCATACCTAATATTGTCAATGAATATCATGACTACTCTATGATAGTTGTATCAATCACAAGTAGTTAAACAAAATCCTACCTTTATGATGCATATTATTCATATATAGCCACACTTGATGTTGGAAAATACCCCCAATATTGAGTATCTAATATATTTATATGGTCTATGCATAAATAATAATCTCATTAACATCATTATAGAAAATATATTGGTCACACCTCAAATACATGAGATTGACTCAATACATTACTACTATCTAACTAAGAGATCATCCACCAAACCCACTCTTAGTGACTCATCTATCTATAAGCCAAACATCCATTTAGTATTTGATAATACTGGGCCAGAACCCATATTATCTATCCATACTGGTACAACCTCACCAATAACCCAATCCATTGTATTAACATTGATCCTCTACCCTATATATCCTTATCGGTCTCCTCATACACCCACTTCTAGATAGTTGTAGTTCTACTACCCATCTGACCAGACACAACCAACTAATTGGGAATACTCCCATTGTATAGGTTCCACTCCACTATTAATGATTGGTTTACAACCTCTGAAATTACATTAATATGAAAATATTCACCTATAACCCGACAGTGTATGAAATTTCATCCTCAAATTACTACACATTGCTGATAACATATCCTTCTAGTGTTAGTGACAATTGAATACTTTTTTTGAATATATATGTATAATCCATGATTTATTCCTACTCATTACATAAGTGAATGAACTCATGGTACTAGTTTTCCCTATGTTTCTTGAGTAAGAAGTGATCAATGAAAATATCCCCAAAATACTTCCATGTCATCCACTTTTATCAACTAGCCTATACCTACACATCATACTGAAATTTATCTTATGTGTTCAATATCACCTTCTACCTAGGAAGAATCTTGATCTGATTAAAGATCATATTATCTAAATTAATCCAATAAAAGACGACATGATATCACCCTATCTTTGTAACATAAGAACATTATGAGATTGAGGATCCCTCATCAGATATTCGAAATATAGAACATCTCCCTAAGATCCTCATTCAATGCTTTGAATAACATAAAAAATCACCCTAAAATAATCATCAAGACATAATACCATATACATTATCCACTATTATATACATAGATAGATTATAACCACTACTTGAGGCTTATGGTTGAACACACGCTTAGGGGGCATAACCAACTCATGCCTCGATGAAACCACATCTTGGAACTCTTGACACTCCAAAAAAAATTCCTTCAAGGTTCTATACCTATACAAACCAAATATTATTCTCAATAAATATATAAAAGATCAGATATCACAAATAGTGAAATATGTAACACATGTTATATCTCAATAACACATACACTTTCTTATCAATACTTGATTCATATATCATCTCACCTCAAAAACCCTCCTACCCATTTAGAGGTATAGTAATACATGCACCACACAAATAAATAACATAGATATCCAATAACTCTAATAAACAAAAAACTAGTTTATCAGAACAAAATTCTACCAAGTTGTTATATGTAAAACACCATATAGGTTATTTATATCACATTAAACTAGTAAAACCATTACAAAACCATAATATTAATCACAAATATTAACAAACATGTCATGTTAATCCTATGTTCCAACAATTTTGCATGATTACCACCTATTGGATCTCAAATCAAAGAGTCAACAATATAAATTAATAAAAAAACCATATTTAAATAATTCAAATAACTCAATTTTAACCAAAAAAACAAATCCACAGTCTTATTCCCTAGAAAAATAGTCATTATTTTATACATGTACTAGTTAGGAATGCAATACGATGTATAACACAAGTCCCAACTCATTCTAAGATCTCCAATACACCATACCTTAAATAATATAATAAAAACCACTTAATACCACATTATTAGAACTATATCAGATACCACCTTCCAAAATCATGAAAAAAGATCACCCAAAAAAAACCCATGTCGATGATAAACAATCCTACAGTTTCTAGGGATTCATTCCTAAGGTTTTTGAATTGTCATATTAGGTTTCATTCATGTGATATGAGAAAAGTATGCAACATCCCACTACTAAGTGGAATTCTCCTATTAAGGATAAACCACTGGTAAAAATGAAGAATAATAAACTAAGAAGGTAGTCAAAAACACATACCACATTCCAATAAAACGTGGGATATATTAGAGGCATAAAATATCTATAATTTATCACTAAATGTTACCTCTAGGGAATGAGATATTTCTATACAAAATAAAGAGGTGTCCTAATTTACTCCTTCAAGAGTTGTGTGGGGTATGAGGGGCTTAGGCAGAGGTTTTTATGTAGCTATGGTTCAAAAAAATATTCTAGTGTAAATAATTCAAATAAAATAGAATGTATGGTGTTGGAGTTTGTGTAACACCCCAAATTTTTTAGAATTATTTATTTTGAGTAAATTAAATTCCTTTGATATCTTGTGTTACACACAACATAGAGTTTTAATGAACTATGAAAAACTATTAATGTTAATAATTAAACATGACCATTATTACCAGGTAGTAAATATTTTCATAATTAATATGGAAAAAATATTTTAAATATTAATTATAATAGTTTTATATAAATAAAATATATATATGAAAAAGAACTTAATTTTTGGTGAAGTCATTATATGTTTCGGAAATACTATTTTCCCAAAAAAAATTCTTTTTGTGAACAATAATAAAAATAATTTATGAAACCTTTATAAAATTAATTTTATAAAATTAAATTCATTTCTTAAATAAAAATTTCAAAATTATCTAAGGTTGAATTTTTTAGATTTTTCTAAAAAGATAATTTTTTGATGAATTGTGAAAATTCTGGTTTTTATTGAAAACTACCTTTTAATTTAAATAATTTATAAAGATATATATATTTTTTTGTTTTAAAATGGTTTTAGAAGTAAATTTAGTTCAATTATATATTTATTAATCCAATTGGGGTCATTGGAATCAATTTCATATTAAATTTTGATATAAAAACTATTTAAACTTTTGAACATTTTCTCTTTAAAAACCCGCTTTCTCGTCACATATATGGGTTTAATTTTAAATTAAATTATATAAATTTTTTGATTTGTATTTAGAAAAAAAGGTAAAATATTTTGAATAATCATAATTTGTATTATATATTAAGTTCAACTTAATTTTTGACCATAATTAATAATAGAAATAGTGAAAGTTATTTACCATGGTAAAGGTAAAAATGGGTTTACTAAGGGTTAAACTAAAAATATAAAGCCTAAAAATGACTTACAAATAATTAAAAAACCATTATATTAACATATTATGACCTTATAACCTATATTATTCTAGAATGATCAATTTTGAAGCCTTGTTTCATGTTAAAATATGGTTACACCTTTTTTCTTTTCAAAAATTACAAGTGTGCCACTCACTTCACTTATAAAAGGACACACACTATCCTCTCATATTTACACTTCTATAAACATTTGATTATAAAAATAACTAGCCACAAAACTTCCTTAATTTCTTACTTCTATCCGATGGTCCTTATTTGGGTAATAAATCCAACATTGGAAGGCTTTTGATGCAAACCAAAAGACATTGTCCGAATAAGTGGTAATGTCCCTAGCCAAGTGTTTTATTTTATTTGTTCCTCTAAATAATTAAATTATTATTTAACAATTATGCTATAAAAATATTAGTATATTCCATATAATTAGATTTTTTATTTTATTTTAATCACCTATATCAATCACCTCTTCCATCAAACAGGATATGAAATCCTTATTTGTGTGTACGATAGACTACCACCACATGAACCATTGTTATTCATTTTCCATAACCACCTATGACAGCTAGATAAAATGATGGATTAATTTTTTATAAATAATATATTTTATATTATTATACTTATTTAATTATTATATCACATATAACTCCTTACTTTTTATTCTTTGAGAATATGATAACATCACTCATTTGTACGGTGGGTTTCCACCTCACGAATCAATGTGATTCGCTAACACTATACATGGAAGATAATAAGGATGGATTTAATGAAAATATGAGTTTTTATGACATATAAATTATTATAAAATTAAAATCTTATATTTAACATTTTTTCTTTCAATCTGTCAAGAAAATGGAAACAACTTTCATGTGTGTGCACGACCTACTATCTCCATAAATGGTGTACTTCATTTTCTATATCTAACTTTTATGGATTACTATAAATACATATATTATGAATATATATTATTTTATATCATGGTTAAAAAAGTTAATATGATGCAAAAATGTTAAAATTAATAGGATCATAAATAAAAAATAATAACTTACATGAAAAAATAGTTATTTCCCAAAATAATACTTTAACATGAAATTGTCATTAAAAAGATAATAAAAGGTCCTAATTAAATAATATATGGTATGATATATATATATGTATGGTTCTTAATAGATTTATAATAAACTTATAATTACTATATAGGATTCTTGAATGTGTATGATGAAATTTGAGACTTATGATAAAGGGTTTTTGTCTTAATTTTTCTTCTTTAAGACATATGTTATGTTATGAACCTATATTCTATTATGAGGTGAATATACAAACCCTTTTACATTTAATATCATGAATTTACTTATTATAATGATATTATAAGTTTTAATTAATGTTATTCCTTCATGAGGATTATTATTCAACGTTTTTGAAGTTGTAAGAGTTTTATGTTACAATCTCACACTTTATCAGGATTGTTCATGATTATGATTCCAATGTTGAAATAATATGATCTAACTATCAAGAAGCTCATATATTTTATTCTACTATGGTTATTTATTGAGAATATATGTTTTTAACTCATATGAATCTGTTTATGTAATCATTATTTCAAAATAATGTTTTCAAGAATATTTTTTTACTCTCTTTAGTCAAAAACCTATTCTTTCCAAAACCTTGTTTTCTAAAAATGGTTTCAAAAATGTATTTAACAATTTCAAGATGATTTATTAAATAAATTTTTACCAAAATTTTAACTTTTAATTTTTTTAAAGGAATATTCCTATCAAATTCCAAACAAGTCTTTTTTGGATTTTATAGAAAATGTTAATGGAATATTTATTTTAAATTGCATGACGTGAAAATAATTCCTAGATATCATGACCGTTATTTTCTTTTATTCTTAATTTATTAATTTTCAGATTTATTTTAAAATTTATGTATTTCACTACTAGAAAGAAAATCTATAGCCACAGACCTATAGCCACAGTTTTATTGGTCCGTGGCTATATCTTCTTAATTTCCACAATTTAATTTAATAACTGTGGCTATACAGTGTGTTTTCCTATTTGGTATTGGGGTCCCCCGATTCACGACTCTCGTGCTCCTCTGACTTCTTCTCCTCCTGGATTCTTCTCCTCCTAATGAGTTATCCTCCCCAACCTCGCCTAACCGTGTTGCCCTCCTCCCTGAACTCACCTGACCGCAGTGACCTACTCCCCCGATGACTTCTCCTCCCCGACATTTTCTCCTCACCGCGGCACCGTCCTCCCCGATGAATTCTCCTCCCCGAAGTTTTCTCCTGACCCCGGCACCCTCCTCTCCGACGAAATATCTCACTATGACGCCCTCCTCCCAATGACCTCTCTCAAAGCGGAACCCTCCTCCTTGAAGATCTCTCTCACCGCAGCGCCCTACTCTATGACGACCTGTCACCTCGTCGCCCTCCTTCTGGATTCCAATCCACACAGGTATTTTATACCATATTATTTCATCAATGTTCTGATTTTAAGGTTTTACTATGATTTTAATTTCATGTGATGGTTATTTAGATCTCCCTTCCTATTGTATTTATAGAATTCATGGTTATAGTATGAGTAGAAATTGAAGGCATATTTATGTGATCATGTTGAACATATAAGGAAACCATACACAGTGATGGTGATATAAGAATTATTTATAATAAAATATATGTTTTTCTTGTGTTCATATAGATGGATTCCAGTTCATATAAATCTTCCAATGTAGCCATACATAATAATATGACTACTGGGAATCAAATTTCAACCCTCATTATGATGTGTTCTCTACCAAAAAGTACTTTAAAGGGATTATACCTCATGAACTTAAGAGATATACCCTATTACACTGAATTTATTTGAATGGATTCGGTATACTGGATGATGTTTACACTCCTTCACATGGTTATAATCTTTCATCTTACTGACTGCCATATCCCCTTGATTTTATTCAAACAATGATTTCTAAAGACCCTAAATTTTTTGTACCACTCCTCCATGGGTTATCCTACATGTTGGTTAACTCCCCTCGAGATCTAGAAGGTTTAAATATTTCGCACCAACCAATTGATCAAATTTATTTGAGCACAATTATATCCTCCTTGAATTCTCTTACAAGTGTTTGGATCTCTAGGTGGGACTTATGACCAAGAGGTAACTTCTCTAATGAATGTGCATGACCTTTTTAGGTTAGGAAGAGATGATCATAATTATCTGACCAGTTACTTGTTATCTATCTTTATGAGGTAGTATGGACTTCTGATTTCATCATGTATCATCAATAAAAACTTAAAGAGCTAATTATCCATTGGTTTCCTACAACTAATTCCTTCCTTTTATCCCTTGGAAAAGTTGGGATTGATGTTTGGGATTTTTATTGATTGGGTGGAACACCCCCTCTTTGGGAGATGTATGAAGAAAATCTTCCAGTTAAAGATGTTTAGGACGATTCCTCATGAGATTTGATATTGGAAAGGGATGTTCTCACCATTGTTAAGGATAAGTTGTCGGAGGATCTGAACCTATAGTCACTTATTTCTTTTAAGTATTGGATTAATATATTTCTATACCATAACAGGTCTCGACCAACTATTATACACCCTCATTGATGCTCTTCCTAACAGGTTCACGATAGACCAAGATTTTATTGGTGCATCCTTGAAGCTTGGGAGTATACCACATGGTGCTAATGACTGAGACTAGAGGTATCCCCAAGCCTTCCACTGGAGGGTTTTATAACCATGTTTTTAAATAGATGGATTTTCCTACATGGGGACACATTATTGGGAATTCAAGTAATCATATTTGTGATGGTAGCCCAATTGGGATAGGGGTGCCTTCTTAATCTAGTAATGTTGACTCTTGTATGCCTTTATCAACTCCACATTCATATTAGGTAAGGAAACATCCCTTACTAGATTGGAGTCCCTTCCAGTTCTTATTTGGATAGATTAGAGAGCATTTCCGGTGTTACAAATATCATAACACTAAAGGAATCCTTGATTATTTGATCTATTCTCTGATGTTGAATGTTTCAAGGGTTGGGGTGATGCCACTAGGTCTTCATGAGGTATTTGGAATGTTGATACAAAATTATCATTTCAACTTCATTCCCTATCCTGCACCGTCTGGAATAATTTTTGATAATGGAAGGGGATCTCTAGATGAGAGGTCATAAAATATTTATCTATAGGATGGGGTTCTTATGGTTCCTTATAATAGATAATTATATACAATGAATATTCCCCCTATCAGTTTTCTCTCCAGTTTTTTTATATTCAAAGAGTTTCTCCTCTCCCTTAAGATGCCATGATAGTCGAACAACATCCTGGACTTATCCACCAAATTCATCTTATATTGTCATGTGAAGAAAAAAATGTTGAGATTATTCTTCCATTGGTCGATTCACCTATATTCATGTCTTATGACTATGCCCAGGTTTGTGTGGAAGATTATCTGGGTGGTTTATTGAATCGACCGATCCATTAGCTAGACAAGACATATGCTTCAATGAACCCCTTATCTATAGTAGCAATGGAGTTTACTTAGGACTTAGGTGAGCCACCAAGGAAGTGTTATCATCATATTGATGAACATTACATTAGTGGGAAACATTTTTTAAGGAAGATAGTCCCTTAATATCAGTGATGGAAGTTGTTTCAATTGCGAGGAGAGAACATAAAACTTATTCTCTTGCTTCTTCATCTTCTCAGATAATCATTCCTACTTTTGGCTTACCCACCAAAGTGGTTAAAAACCCCATGTATCATAAAGGCATATCTGGCATAAAATCCATGCCCAGATTACTAAGACTCCCTTGGAGGAGTTATTTGGCCAATAAAAACATCTACACCAAATTTTTCACTATATGGGGGTAGGTGGATTTGATTACCAACTATTGTATGATATCAAGAGAAATTTTTTCCTAACCCTACAAATATTGGTTAGAAATGATGGGGACTTTTATAGTTTTGATGGCGAGACTCCCCTGGATGAATTAATAAGGGAATATTCAAAGGTTCTTGAATAGATACATTAGATAATCTATTAGATGCAAGCCCATATAGATGATTTGACCACTTAGATAACAAAATAAGAGGACATCGCATCCCACTTAAATTATAATATTTTGACTTCATTATTATTATTAGAGACTAATCTAAATAAATATTATTAGATTTCATCTTTTATCAAGACTCTTCATTTATATGATTGTTTTGATTCCATCCCTATTTGGAGTAAATCATACTATATTTGTTATAAGAGGACAAGAAGATCTCAAATTTTTAATAGTAGAGATGATAATTAATTCCCATATTTATATCATTGGTTTTATTATCAATAAAGGTTATATGGAAACATTGAATTTTTAAATGAAATAGGTATTGACAAAAAATCTGAAGTGGGAGATTTAAGAACCCAATTGATTTATTGAATTTTAATTTTATATTAATAATTTTATTCAATGAAAATTTTGGGATTTTTAATTATGATTATTTTTTAACTATTTATTATGTCAAAGTCACTATCTAATTACACTAGGAGAAGTGCAAATTGTTTACAACATTTTAAAATGGAATATTAATATTATGGATGATCATATTTATGTTGTTTTGTATTTGATGGTGAGAAATGGATTGAGAATGTATTCAATATTTAGAATATTATTTAAAACAAAATAGTGATCCTTTATTAGAAAATGGGGTCAACCATAGGCCAACCAAGGATGACCAATTCTTAGGAAAGAAAGAATGTTTAATCACCCAGCCCATTATAGCCAATGAGAGTGCATAACACTCACATAGAGTGCCTAAGGATTGTGGGATTCATAGTTCCATCATGGATGTTCTTTGGTTTGATAACGTATGAGGATTGGGTATGTGGTATAACATAGGGAGGAATGACCATATAAAGCCCATAGTGTGTGAAAGTGTATCAATCTGTCAACCCCAATGCCAGCTCGAATGTAGGGAGACACACATATGTATTACTAAGGAGTAGCAGTCCGAGCATATTATTGATTTTGGAAAAGTTCTATGTGGAAAACTTTTCATTCACTTAAAATGTTGCATATATAAATCCATCTATTTGATATGTTTTATTTGAGTTATCTGGTCAAGCTAAGAAGTTGTATTCTTCCTTAATCTTCATCAGTGAAGCTTTAATACACAGTTCTTCATGTTATAATGATTAGTGATAAAATTCATCTCATCAAATCTTAAGAGGGGATGAATATGGTAGTAAGATTACAAATATTAATAAACTGAAGTTAGTGGTGTATTTTATTATTAGAAAAAATTAATAGAAAACAGTGGCTGTGATATTTGTTTTACAAAGATGATGTCTTTCGTAATTTCAAATCATTAAATGGAGTGGTTCATATTTATTATAGGTGGTTCACATATGTGGTGGGGATAATTCAGTAGAGTATTCTCTATTAATACCCCAACATGCTCGTTTCTTGGGTAAAAATAGTAATAATATCCAAGAGATAATTTGGAAGAGCTGAGAGTGAAATAGAGAAAACAAGAAAGGTCAATATTTGTGTATGGTTTCTATGAATTCATATAGATTATTTCTATACATTCATTTTTTCATTATGATGGTTTGAATACACAATCTAGTGTATGATCCACACTATATTTCAGGAGGGACATGAAGTAGTTTCCACATATACATCTATTACGTGAGGTATATAAGTGTGAGCTTAGTTGTGTGAGAGGGGGAAGGAAGAGACATCATGTATTCGATTATTCCATACCTGAATGTTAAAATAATTTTTTTAGGTATATGTGTAATTGATTTGAGTGGGTTGCTGCCCGTGTAGGGGGGAGGATCAGTAGTGGCTGGACAGTTTGTTAAGGGCTGTGGGGGCTGCCTGTGTACAATTGCCAAGGGGCAGTAATGTATTTGGGTTGTTTGTTAGTGTTTTTTAGTTTTTTTAGGGGTTGGTGATAGCCAGCAGTAGGTTTTTAGTAATTTTTTAGCTAGCTGATAGATGGGTTATAAATTGGATGGGTTGGCTGTAAGAGTGGTATACGATTCATTCTTGAATTTCCAGTCGGTTTCTGAGAAAGGAGGCTGATCCTAGGAGGTCAGCCAACTGCTACGAGGAGTGGTCTTCTCCAGCAGCACCTTATTATTCTACCTATATCTTCTTCCTTCTACTTCTCTCTCTCTCCCTACTACAATTGCTATATTACTGCTATGTTATTGCTATATTTATGTTACTGTATTTCATATGCTACTTCAATAAATATAGAGTCCTATCCTCATTTCTCCCTCCCAATTATTTTACAAAACAAAATTGATCAGATTAAATGAAACAGTATAAATTCTTGAGTTTTCAAGATGGAGAAAAATAGTGATGTTATTGTTAAGCAGTGAGTTAGGTGAAGAGTACAAGAAATAAAATACATAAAATAATATGATTGAATGAGTTTGTTTTCATGGAAATGAAAGTAATTCATTCATTATAAGTGATTATATTGTAAATTTTTGTATCTAAATGTATTAAATTTAAGGGGGTTCATTGTTTCTTACATTAATGTGGTTTGAGAAAGGACCTTGTGATATATTTATCATAAATATTGTGCTGTGTTTTGAGACTAATCTGGGTGTATTATTAGAAGATTTCACACATGATAATTTAGTGATTAAGTGAGGCTAAAACTTCAGGAGAAGAAATAATATTTTCTTGATCATGGTTTCCCTTACCCAATTGATCATACACAAGTGATTAAAATTATTAAGAAAAGTATACATAAAAGGTTTGTTTCTATTGAATGTATTTGAAGTTGTACATTAGCAAATCAAATATAGAAATCCCATTGAGGAAGATCATGAAATCATCATATAATTTATCAAGATAATAAGAATGACCTTGTGAATAGGGGGACCAGTTATTGAAGAGGCTCAAAACTGTGGGTTATAACCATTCAAATGTTTTGGGTCTAACTAAAGGAGGCAAAAGAGTTGAATCACTGGGGGTATAATTAGGATAAAATGGAGTATTAACTTAATGGGGGTATAACTCGTTTATTCATAAACCATTATAATTACTAATAAGATTATAATGGATAATATATAACTAGGGTATGTATAACTAGTTTTAGAAATAGGTAAATGATTGTATTGAACAATATAAAAATATTTTTTTTTGTTATATTTTATTTAATTTTTTCATTTCATATTGGGTCCACTCATCTTAATAGGTGATAGAGGTCCAAAATCAGAAGGGGGAAAGGTGGCAGGGGGTAGGGGGTAGGGGCAGGTCTGAAGGGCAGGGGGAAGGGGGCAGGTCTGCAGGGCAGGGGGTAGGGGAAGGGGGCAGGGGGTAGGTCTATAGGGCAGGGGGCAAGGGGAGGTCTGCAGAGCAGGGGGCATGGGGCAGGGGGTAGGGGCAGGGGCAGGGGGAGGGGGTAGGGGGTAGGGGGCAGGGGGCAGGGTGGAGGGGGGCAAGGGCAGGGGGAAGGGGGCAGGGTGGAGGGGGTAGGTCTGCAGGGTAGGGGCAGGGGGCAGGGGGTAGGGCGAAGGGGCAGGGGATGGGTGGAGGGGGGTAGGGGTAGGGGCAGTGATGAGATGATGGATAAAGCATCAATTCAGAATCTAGTTTGCAATATGTAGATAGATGATATTAGCAAAACACAACACATGCAAGATAATGACAAAGGTCTAGAATTACAATAGAAACATACAACCAGCAACCCCTACTATGACTGAATTCACCACTCAGAAATTGGGTGACCAATCTGGGGAATCTGATCACATAAAACCAGAAACAAAATGTATAGTGGTACATAAGGCAATTGAGAACAAACAAATGCACCAAGAAGAGGTCTTAACAGGTATGCAAAATAATTATAACTCTCCTAAACCTTCAAGGACTTTGCGGGAAAAAATGCAGTGACACCTAAATAGAATTATACCAAGCAATTAAGAAATTCCAAGCACAGAAAGAATTATGGATGTAACAAAAACAAGGGGCCTATCCCCAAATGTAAGTATAAATATATATTTTATATTGGAACTGTTAGGGTATTTCTAACTCTGACACCATCACAACTTTAAAAAATTATCATTTTACTCATAAACCGATTATTTTTTATCTCTGAACCTAAAGTCACTTTTACTTCTGGATTTAATAGTCTTCACAAATATAGTTATACTTTTTTAGGATAAACTTCCAATAATAAAAATTATTATTATTTGTGGGTCTTTTCACATTTCTCTATAGATAAAATTCATATTGTTAGTGATGATTCTCAGTCTTTGACATGTGAAATAAACATGCATGATAATACTTTCTATTGTACTTTTGTGTATGCCTACAATAAATATCAAGATAGAAGAACCTTGTGGCACAATATATCCTCCCTTAACAACCCTATTTAATTAACCTGGGTGATTATCTGTAATTTCAATGTTATCCTTGTAAGTGGTGAAAAACTAGGGCCCTTGAACTCAAACACTTCCATTAAAGATTTTAAAAAATTTATTGATGATAATAACCTTGTTGAGATTAATTTGGTAGGGGCTAAGTATACCTGGTATAAAAGGAAACACAATAGAATATTAGTAAGTAAAATTGAAAGAGCTTTCACAAACATAAAATCTCTTGATAACTAGAAGAACATATCTAGTATTACTTTAACTAGGATTAATTCTGATCATCATCCAATTTTAGTGATCCTCAAGACTAGAGACAACAAACATATTCTTTCTTTTAGATTCAATAATTTCTAGAACACTGTGGAGGATTGTAATAAAATTGTAAAAGACACTTGGAATTTGATCAATTCGAATGATGCCTTTGTCTGTCTAGGGGGTGTCCTGGAGGGATGGGGGGCTGTCCAGAGGGGTTTGTCAGGGAGGGTGGTCTATCCAGGAAGGAGAGGGTGGTGTCCAGGAGGGGGGGGGTCTGTCCAGAAAGGAGAGGGGGGGACTGTCCAGGGGGGATGGGGTTGTCCAAGGGGGATGGGGGGCTGTCCAGGGGGGTGTCCAGGAGGGGTGGGGGGCTTTCCAGAGGGGGAGGGGTAGGGGGTCTGTTAGGAAGGGGGGGTCTGTCTAGGGGAGTGGGGTCTGTCCGGGGGTGTGTGCAGGGGGGGTCTATCCAGGGAGGGGGTGGGTGGGTGGGGGGTCTTTCCAGGAAAGGGGGGGGGGGGGGGTCTTCTTGAATATGTCCTCTAAATATCAGTAATTTACAATGTCTTTTATGATTATTTAATGTTATCTCATGAGGAATAGAGTAATGGGAATATAATGTTGATTTTTTCAGGTACTTTAATGAAAATATCCAGCTTGAGTGAAAAATATAAGAGGGTGGTTGGCTCATTAAAAAGAAGAAAACTACATCATATCAATATAGGGGAGTACTTAATTTGGTTTTTTACTTCTTTAGAACAATTCATTCATACTTCCACTTATTGTAACTCTTGAATGTGTGTGAAGGTGCGTATACCCAGTGGGGAAGCATCAAATTTTAGTTAGAAAGCTCAAACAGCCAAAGTGGATAGTTTGGTTCCAACTTGAGGTAAGATCCCTCTTATAGCCTCTTTAATACAAGAATGCTTTAAATTGAATTTAGCTTCTTTCTTAATTCTGATTAATTATATTGAATTTCATATCTTGAATAAGTGTTCTTTAATATAATTGTTTCATTTGATAAATAAAGTCATGTTTTTATAATAAAAGCCCTACAACAGAGGTGTGATGTCTACGAAAACTCACAGTGATAGTTATATTGATCTAGTTTCTTAAATTATTGCATTTGATTTGTGCTGAATGAGTTTTAGAATAAATTTTAAATATAATTAAATGAATTGTGTGATAAAAAATGCCATGATTTTATAATAAAACCCCTCCAATAGAGGTGCACTGTCTTCTAAACCAAAGAGTAGTGATGGTTATTTGTATCATGTTTAGATTTGGTTTGAGTCTTTCATATGCCTCTTGTTGGTGTTTGTTTTGTGGCTAGTTAGTTTTTGTTTTATTTGAATAATATAAATTGGCTTATCATACTCATTTAACTCAAATAACATTGCCTGAGTAGGAGTATTCCTTGACCATGACACTTTCCTTTTCACGCTTTGAATATTATAAATAAAATTTCCTTGTTTAGGAAAAGTGAATGAATTTGTAAATGGTTTGTGTAGGGTGTATGATTCTTTTCCATCATTTTCCCCTTTAGACGTTGCGTCATTGTGACGCTCACTACAACCTTCTCTGACGATCTCTTGTTATATCATATTAAATAGTTGATATGTTCTATCATCTACCTGCGGGGTGACGGTCAGAATGCTGCCCTGCCTCCTCCCGCTCCCTTTGCTCTGGGCCAGTAGATGCTTCCCCGCGGATGTTGGTAGACCAGGACAACACGTCGTGGTCATGCTGCGGTCATGCCGCAGTCACGCCACGGTCACACTGCAGTCATGCCATGGTAATTCCGTGATTTGGCCCTACTCTAGGATGACACCCTGTGGCATTTCACAGTGATAGTATTCCATGAGTCTTGTGATCAATGTTGATATTGACTAATCAAAATTTCAGCTGATGGGGCGACAACTGGAATGTTGCCCCACCTCCTCCCGCTCTTTTCGCTCCTGGTGAGAAGATGCTTCCTCGCGGATGTCGTTGGACAGTGCCAAATTTCCGCGGTCATGCCGCAGCCACATCGGGGTCACACCGTGGTCACGCCGTGGTCACGCCGTGGTCACGCCACGGTCACGCCGCGGTCACACCGCGGTCATGCCGTAGTAACGCCGCAGTCATGCCATGGTCACGCCGTGATCACACCGCGGTCACATCGCGGTCACGCTGTGATTTGGCCCTGCTCCAGGATGACACCCCGTAGTTTTTCACAATGATAGTATTATATGAGTCTTGTGATCAATGTTGAGACTAACTAATCACAATTTCTGTCGGTGGGGCGATTGCCAGAATGCTGCCCCGCCTCGTCCCACTCCCTTCGCTCCTAGACGGAAGATGCTTCCCCGCATATGTTGCTGGAATGGGCCAACGCGCTGCGGTCATGCCGCAGTCATGCCGCAGTCACGCCACGGTCACGCTGTAATTTGGCCCTACTCCAGGACAACACCCTGAAGAGTTTGACAGTGATAGTATTATATGAGTTGTGTGATCAATGTTGAGACTAACTAATCACAATTTCTGCTGGTGGGGAGATGACCGGAATGTTGCCCTGCCTCCTCCCGCTCCCTTCGCACCTAGTTGAAGGATGTTGCCCCGTAGATGTCGCTGGATAAGGACAACACGCCGCAGTCACGCCGCAGTCATTCCACAGTCACGCCGTGGTCACACCACAGTCACTCCATGATTTGGCCCTGCTCTAGGATGATAACCCGTGGAAATTCGCAGTGATTTTATTCCATGAGTCTTGTGATCAATGTTGAGACTGACTAATCACAATTTCTGCCGGTGGGGCGATGAACAGAATGTTTCCCCACCTCCTCACGCTCCCTTCGCTCATGGCCGGAATATGGTTCCCCGCAGATGTCACTGGACCGGGCCAACACATCGTGGTCACGCCGCGGTCACGCTGCAGTCACGACGTAGTCACGCTGCAGTCACGTCGAGGTCACACCATGGTCACGCTGCGGTCATGCCGAAGTAATGCTATGATTTGTCCCTGCTCTAGGATGACACCCCGTGGCAGTTCGCAGTGATAGTATTCCATGAGTTTTGTGATCAATGCTGATATTGAATAATCACAATTTCTGCTAGCATGGGTGGTGAAAGGGGGTCCAGTAGGGGGGCTGCTGTCCAGGGGGTCCAGTAGTGTGAGGGGGGGGGATTCTGTCTAGGGGGTCCACTAGGGAGGGATGCTGTCCAGGGGTCCATCAGGGGGGGCTACTATCTAGTGGGTCCAGCAGGGGGGAAAGGGGTGTGCAAGGGATGTGTGTGTGGGGGGGGGATGGCTGCTATCCAGGGGGATGGATTTTTTTATGAAATGGGAGGAGGACTTTGTTTATGTTCATGGGTATTGGAAAATAAAAGAACATTGTTGGAATTGTCATAAATAATTCATGCACTTTCCTCCAACGCTTGATTTTTCTAGCTGAAATCACATCACAATTTTTCTAGTGTTGTCCAACAGCAAACAAAGGTCTCACAGTTGTCTCTCTCCTTGATCAGGTACTAAAAAACAGCTTCCAAAGTAGTCCAGTGATTGTGTATTCCTAAGATATCTATATGGATTAACAAAAGAAGATATAAAAACCTTCCTTTCTAGATCATAACTGATGATCCATCCTTTACTTATATGTGGCAAGCATAAGATTCCCCCACTTCTAGAAATGAGAAAGATATTTATGGGATTGTCTAAATATACAATGTAATTGAAATTATAGCCAACTTTGATCATTAGGTTGTCACCTTTATAAGGAATAAAGTGTCATTATTAATTGATGTACACATGGAGATGGAATCAAGAACAATATTCATGGGCATGTGTTAATTATATAAGAGAAATTGTTGGATTGGTGTTTCCCGATCTAGTTGGGCTGAATGCTTGTGGCCCGCAACTGTAGCGATGTGGAATTAGTTTTTGGAATAGTGATCATCTATCCATTTTATAACCCATTTTTGGGCTAGGGTTACTACTGAAAAAAACTTTTGTAATTTGTGCTTCTGAATTAGTGAAGTTCTGCCTCTCCGTTGATGTAGGGTTATTCCCAAACCACGTAAATTTGTGTGTCCCATGTCTATTTTATTTCTGAATTCCTCTTTTGTTTATCATTTCTATCGTTGTGCCTCCCAATGATTCCGTAACAGAAATATGGACCGGGAAATAAAAACCATAAAGATATGTTTTAAACTCCCATACTACCATTTCAATTAATGGTTCTGTCATCATCACTCTTTTGGTGACATGTTGATTGCCTTAAAAAAAATAGGCATGTGAGACAAGGATCATGACCATCCTAGTTTAGTCTAACACAATGGTCCTGAAGTAAACCTACATAAAAAAATTGATGAAAATGAGATGAATTCATTCTATTTTAACATATAGAGGATGAGTATCATTGGGAATCAACTTCAGGGATTGGTGAACCCATTAAGAATTCTGTATCCTTAAAAAAATGATATAATTAGTAACATAGGAAGGGGTTGGGGGTTGCAATGTGTTCTGTTTTAGTTTTTGTCTTTGATTTCAAATTACATGGACAACTGTATTATCATTTTAGGGGGTGTCTGTCTAAGGGGGGGGGGGGGTGCAATGTGTTCTGTTTTAGTTTTTGTCTTTGATTTCAAATTGCATGGCGTATTGTATTAGCATTCCAAGGGGGAGTGTCTTGGAGGGGGGGGGGATTTGCAATGTATTATGTTTTAGTTTTTGTCTTTGATTTCAAATTTCATGACCAACTGTATTATCATTACAGGTGGTGTTTGTCCAGAGGAAGGGGGTGTCCAGAAGGGAGGTGGGAGGGGAGTGTTCGAGGGGTGGGGGTTAGGGGGGTGTTTGTCTAGGGGAGTGGGGGATGTCCAAGAGGGAGGGGGAGTCTCCAGGGGGTGTCTGTCCAGGGGAGGGGGGTGTCTGTCAAGGGAGGGGGAGTGTTCTATCCAGGGGTGTTTTTCCAGGGGAGGGGGTGTCTGTCTGAGGGTGGGGGGTGTCTGTCCGGGGGGGGGGGGTGTCTGGGGGTATTTTTCCAGGGAGGGGGGGTGTCCGGGGGTATTTGTCTAGGGAGGGGGGGGGGGTGTCTAGGGGTATCTATCCAGGGAGGGTGGGGGGGTGTCTAGGGGTATTTTTCCAGTGAGGGGGGTGTTTAGGGGTATCTGTCTAGAGAGGGAGGTGTTCTATCCAGGGGAGGGGGTGTCTGTCCGGGGGGGGGTGTCCATGGGTGTCTTCCAGGGGGGGTATATCTAATGGAGGGGGGTGTCTAGGGTTGTCTGTCCAGGGTGAGGGGGTTCCTGTCCGGGGGGGATTCTGTCTGGGGGAGGGGGTGTCGAGGGTTGTCTGTCCAGGGGGGGGGGGTCTGTCCTGGGGAGGGGGGTGTCCAGGGTTGTCTGTCTGTCTAGGGGGTGCCTATCCGGGGAGGGGGGTGTCTGTGCAGGGGAGGGGGTGGGGGTGGGTCGAGGGGGATGATAGATAGGGGGACTGGTAGTGGAGGGGGGGGGTCTGTCCAGGAGAGGGGGTGTCTAGGGTTGTCTTTCCAGGGGGTGTCTGTCTGGGGGGTGTCTATCCAGGGGAGGGGGTTTCTAGGGTTGTCTGTCCAGGTCTGTTTGTCCGGGGGGTGTCTGTCCGGGGGGGGTCTGTCTAGGGGAGGGGGTGTCTAGGGTTTTTTGTCTATCCAGGGGGGTGTCTATCCTAGGTGGGGGGGGGGGGTCTGTGCAGGGGAGGGGGTGGGGGTGTATCTAGGGGGGTGAAAGATAGGGGGGACTGGCAGGGGGTGGGGAACCAGGGGAAAACAGGTAGGGGGAATGATAGGGGGCAGAGCAGGATGGAAAATAGGGGGGAGACATGCAGGGTGGGGGGGGGGGGGTGGCAGGGGGACTAGCAGGTGGGTGGAAGGTAGGGGGACTAGCAGGGGGCAGGGGGTGGAAGGCAGTCCTAGTGTGTTTTTTTATTGAACTTTAATCTATAACCACAGTTTTTAATCGTGGCTATAAGGCATGTTTGTGTTTTACCTTCTTCCACAGTTTCAAACCATAGCTATAAGGCTTTAGCCATAGTTTAAAACCGTAGCTATAGGGCTTTAGCCACGATTTGAACTGTGGCTGTATGGCTTTATCCAAAGATTTAAATAGTGGTTATTGGACTTAGCCTATAGCCACGCCAATACCAGCCACAGTTCATTAAACTGTGGCCATAACTATAACCATGGTTTTTGGGCTTATATCCATGGTTTCAAACCGTGGCTATAGCCTAAATTTCTAGTAGTGTACCATTTAAAATAATATTATTTTATTATGTTATTTTTCAGTATGACTCCACGTTGTGTGAAATGTAATATTTTGAAAAAAAAACCATTGTTTCGTATCAGGTACACCATCGAACATAGCATCCCCTTTAAAGTAAAATTAATATTTAATTCAAAATTTTTAATAAATATACACATGTTATATTCTTTATTTACCTGGGATGTTACTATAAATATAGATTTATTATTAATATGTTATATAACCATACTAATATTTATAATATAATATAATATTTACTTATAAGATTTTATCACTCATTTATTATCAATTATTTTTTAAAAATAATTTTTCCTGGTAATAAATGCTTCATTTTCATGTATGTTTTGGTTTTTTAGTTTTAGTACTTTTAATTTTGTAAATTTTCCTTAATATCTATAACGTTAAAATTATATAAATATAATATATATTTTTAAATAGTAATACATAAAATATATATATACAAAAATTAATTCCACTACACAAGGAGATAGTAGGTTGTATGTACGCATGAAAGTTGTTATCACTTTTTGATTGAAAAAATGAAAGAAAGGTAAATAATAATTAACCTTTAAAAATTAATCAATATATAATATGTATAATTTTAATTAATTAGTTTTACCTTTATTAAATTCCATGTAAATCATAAATTAAAAAAGGATCTCATCGCTTTGTGGAAGTAGTAGTCCACACATACGCATGAGCAACATTATCTTTTCCCAATGGATTAGAAGGCAAGAAATTATGTCGTATATTTTAATTAAGAAAGAATATTTATGACATAAATATCTATATATTCATTAATATTATCTTTATAACCATATAAGTGAAATGGTGATGAAAATTTAATTACACCACTATATAGAGATGTTAAGTTGTACGTATGTATGAACGATATTTTTGATTTTCATAAGATAGAATAGATATTGAATATAGTTTTCCTATTATAATAATAACATATTAGTATATTTATGATACTGAAGCTATTATCTTATTGTTTTTACAACGCTTTAAGAGGAATTAGAAGAAGAAGTGAATTTGAAGGACTTAGTAAAGACGATTAACTATTCTTTGGTAGAATTCCATTAGATCTCTTCTTAATGGACATAGTGTAGATTTTTAGAATGAAAAGAACCTTTATAACATGGGTAAGGATGTTGATAAGTGTAATCTGAAGGGATTTTTTGATCTAGAAGGATCAATGTGGTTTAAAGAAGTGAAGGAAGGGGTTCACTTTTATAATTGAGTGGATGGGTGCTCTTGGAATATTTTAGAAGATTAAAATATAATAAAGTGGTTCTCTAGCCCAAATACCTACAAATAGAACTACATTCAAATATAAGGTATTAAATGGTTGAAATATCATCCTTTAATGAAATTTGGATAGGTTTCAATTGTATTTTAAACAATATATTTTGGTTTAATTCCTTAGTTAATACATTTATCATTAACTATAGTAACATGTTTTTTACACTTAAAGGGTTATAATTTAAAATTAAATTTTTATATTGAAACAAAAATAGAGAAGGGATAACATTTTTTACTATATCATATCCCATTTTTCTTCTATAATTTTTTTAATCATTTTTAAACATTTTAGTAATATATTATTTTCATAAAATATCTTTAACATCAATTTTGAAATGATTCATTTATTTTGACTTAAGAGACATAAAGAAAATGTTATAATTAAAATGTAATTCATTGACTCAAAACCAATATTTCATAATAATGTATGAAATTCTAGGAACACTATAACTCATTCAAATTATATCACTTTTAATATTTTTTAAATCATTTATTTTACTTTTCTATTAATTGAATAAATATTGCATCGACATTACATAGGCATTTATTGTAATTATATATTTAATAAAAATTATAAATAAATTACTTTCATGAAAGCAATTTAATTAATCTAAAATAGAAATTTACATTAATTAATAAGTTATAGAGACCCAGACTTTTCATACATAGATATTTCATCTAAGTAAATAAATATTCATTTCCTAACATTTTGATCCATGCCAGAATCATATAGCTCTAGTGCCTTTTGAGACTTGATCACATAAATAAATGTTCAAAAAATGATATATATCATCTCCCTATAAGTTTTTCATAACTATAATCTTTCTTAGCCATATCATTTCTGAAACCCTCCTTCATATCATGGGGAAAGGAAACACAAGAAATGGTGAGATCAGATTCGTTGTAAGGGTAAACAAGGTATATGTTAATAATCATATAATAATAACATAGGAATAATGGTCTGTTAATATGATAATAAAATTTTAATTGTACACACTACAAATCATATATCATAATTTTGATCCATGGCATAAATCTTGGTAGTTTATAAGACACGAATCATGAAAGATTCGAAGAACATGATCCATAAGAGTTTAACATTGGAATAAGGGATGGAGTTGTGTAATAGACATAATATTATAACATTTTGAACATGTATAAATATAAATAGGATCACTCATTAAGTTAATGATAAAAAATAGGGCCCTATTATAAATGTATGGACACGAAACCAGGTCCACAAATAATCTTATGGACATGAAATCTAGGTATACACATAAACTTATGAACATAAAAGACAAGTCCAGAAATAAAATTAAGGATATGAAAATGAGCCCCAAAAATAAACTTAGGAATATTAAATCTTGGTTCATGCATAAACTTATGGACATGAAAACCATTTACATGCATGAAATTTTGAACATGAAATCAGTTTCATGCATAACATATTTTCCTCATGAGTTATCCATCATTACTCAATGCATTTCAGGGAGATATAGGTCCCACATTTCAAATAAATAAATTAATAAAAATGAGTTATAAAATATCATAAAACATTAATTATATCAAAACTCATGAAAATAAATAAATTTCATAAACATTTCATCAATGTATAGCCCATGGAAAAAGGGAATGGGTTTTATCAACACATTTCCATCATAAACGTAAACCATATAGAGAAAGAATAAGGATGGTATCCTTGGATAATAATTTTCCCAATAAAGTTAAAGTAACATTAATAGATTTTATCTTAGATAAAAAATGATTTTGAAATATCACTTGGAATAATTCTTGATGAAAATGACCTTTTCATTTTTAAATCACTTATTTAAAAGAAAATGTGAAATTATAATGAAAAATATTCTTTGAAAATAACCTCATAAACTTGTAAAGGAATCTTAAATGAAAATACTAGTTATAATGGTGTGAGAATATTTTCATGTTTTATAAGATAAAAAATATTCCTTCCATATTTTTTTCATAAATGTCACAAAGTACCTCATTTGGAGAAGGAGAAAAAGATTGATTTCAAACTATTTTGTAAAAAAGAAAACATGGATAAAAATGAATTTAAAAAATAATATTAGAATAGTAAAAAAATAATTAAAATATATAAATTTTTAGATAATTGGATATGGAAGATAAATATTCCAAAGTGGAGACATAAACATAAACAATCTTAAATATTTATGTGGTTGTGAAATAAAACCCACACTACTTTGGTATCTTTTGAATTGTAATCCCCATGAAAGAAATTAAATTATATGGATATATAAATATGAAAAAATTCATTATAATAATCATAAAATTTATTAATGGTTAGTAGATACACTAAAAAATGGAAAAAGTGATGTATAATTCATGTTTCCCATAAAAAAAGTGAGAAGATAATCTCTTACCTCAAGTCTATTCTTTCCTCATTCACAGTAAATCATCTTGTATAATAAATATGGATTTATTATAAATGTATCACATAACCATATTCATATATATCATACCATGTATGATTTATTTATGAAATCTTATCACCCATTTATAATAAATTTGTTATTAAAATAATTATTCTAGGTGATAACTACTTTGTTTTCAAAGCATGTTTCAGTTCAGAAATCATAATCCTTATAATTTGATTATATTTACACAACTTATAGAGTTTTAATAATTGTATAAACATCATATATATTTATTATATATATATATATATATTTATATAAGTGCATAAAATATAGAGAAAGAAAATTTAATTACACTATTTATGGAGACTGTGGGCCATACATACCAATGAACATTGTTTTCATTATTTAATGGATGAAACAAAATAAAGGTAAATATTAATTAATATTTATATGATAATTATTATATTATATATATTCATAAAATCCTTATTTTATAAATAGGTTTAGGTTTAATCAACCTTAATTTAACATAAAATAAAGAAACTTCTTCTTAGAATTGGGTATAGAGGGAACCCATACAAGACAGAAGAAAAATACTTATAAAGAAAAATGACCCTAACACCCCACACAAGAAAATGAAATAGTGTAATCATATGATGAAGATTTGTTTCCCACTTTCAAATATATTTTGTCTCTCTTTCCAATAAAATGTGGTAGAACACCCCTTTACCCCACAATGAAAATTAGGGGAGGATCAGATGATAGTTACGAGTACACCTATCCCTCTTTCGAGCCACCCAAATGACAATGTGTCAAGGAACCGACTGCACTGTCAATATGATGAAACACAAATCAAAACAGAAAACCTTATTAAAGAAGTAAATGGTAGGTATCCATCCATAAAATAAGAAGAGTATAGATATTTTATATAGGGTTTCATCACACCCCACCCTCTTTCAGGGTTTCCCACCGAGCAGCACTGTAAAAAGTTGTTCTCCCAACCAAATACAATAAGATGTTATCATTTTATAATGGTTTATAAGGTAAGAAGAAATATTTTATATAATTAAATATGTGTAATTATGTTATAAGTATCATAAGTAAACATTTTACTCATCATAATACCCTTCCACAAAAAAATAGTGATGAGAAATGAATTTTATTTCTATATAGAGATGCTAAGTTGTATGTACACCCGAGTGATACTTCCACATCTCATTTGATGGGAAATAAGATGTATAATGGTGTTTTAATAATAATTATAAAATTTAATTGTACTTAGGATACTTATTTTTTCATTTTATGATAAATACCATAGATTTATAAGATGTGGAAGATGATATAAACTAAAAAAAGCCGGGTATTAACTCTTATTCACAAGACCTCCTTTAGATCCTTCCTCAAGGAACATAAGGTTTCTCTTCTGAGAAGATTTGAACATCTAAAAATTCTATATGAATTTTTATAAAAGGTATGGGTACGTATTTTTCAATCAATATAGATCAAATTTTTGTAAATAAGTGGGGGACAAGGTTACCTTTTAAAATTAAGGTGAGGAGAACTTTTGGAATTTTATAAACAAATTAAAAAAATGTGACTATTCTTGAGATAAATGCTTTTATATGGTCATGAATTATATGAAAATATGTCTAGGGTTTATATAAAATCATATAATTAAATTTATACAAGTTTTTATATCATTTTTATGCTTATATTTTTTATTAACCTCTTAGTTATTTATTTTTTACCTTAATCATGGTAACCACTATTTTAATCATAAAGGGTTAATAAAGTTACTATAAATGCAAAAGTGAATAATAAATGGATCAAAGATGATGTAAAAAAATATATCAAATTAAAATGGTTAAATATAAGATTTTTATTAATTGTAAAAAATTTAATAAAATATTATTTTGATAAAATACAATTAATGTAAAGTTTGACACTATTAATTTAATTTGGCTTTAAATACATCAATAAAATGGAATATTCAGATATAATCCTTTAAAACATACCTAAAATTTTATATATGTATATAAAATTAGAGGTAAACATTAATTATTTCAAATTATATTTGTTTCAGTATTTTTAAAATAATTTATCTTATTTTTTAGTTAGTTAAAAAAATATTGTATCAGTGTTGCACTAGAATTTAAGGTAATTATATTATTTATAAAAAATATAAGTAAATCTATATAATGAAAATAATTTCATTAAGATAAAAATTGACATTTATTTTTGTTCATATATTACTTTTGTTCCTTTGTGGAAAAATATTATATATTTAAATCTAAGAGAGTGACATTTTGTTACTTTCATTGCATTAAATATTATATGTGTCAATTTAATAAAAGTGTCCCTTAAACAAGTTAATTTAAATAATAAGATTATTAGGGTATAATTTCATTCAACTTATAATAATTAGTATGAAATATTGTGTTCTTATCACTTAGTTTTAAACTATATTATTTTAATTTTTACTTTACCAAGGTGATAAATTTTAGCACAATTACTATTCATAATGCTTATAAATAAAAGGGAACAATTTACCAAATTTGAATCTAATGAATACAAATATAGAATCCATTTTATCAAATTCAATACCTATAATTGTAATAAATTAATTTTAAAATAAGATCCTAAAAGGTTATGAAAACCACATTTTAGAATAATAAAGTTTTTTAAACATTATATATATATAATGTTTTTATACAATTTACAATTATAAAATTGATTCAAATGAACAAAATTGTATTAATAATAATATAATATAATTAATTTTACTTTAAAACAATTTTACAAAAATATAAATTTGAAAATGTTTGAAACAAAAATACATTTTGCAATAAAATTTTGTATTTTCACAATATGCTGGAAAATAAAACTTCTCTAAAAAAACCCAAAAAGTAAACCTAAGATAATTTTGAATTGTTGTTTTAAAAAATTATACTATTTTATTAAATAAAATTTCTAAATATTTTAGTTATTAGTTATAATAGTTTCTCATAAAAACAATAAATAATTTTGAAGAAGTCGTATTAGTAAAGCATAAAATAAATTTACTAGGAATTGAGTGATTATTTTCTAAAAAGTTATAAATAAATTTATATGGAGTATGAAATTTATATATTTTTTATAAAATTTCCAACCATATTCATACCTTCTAAATTAACAACTATGTTATAACTGTCACATTAAACAATAACATTTTAACAGTGTATCATAATTCATTTTAACTCAGTGTTACATATAACCTATGATATTAAAGAAATAAAATTGTCTAAAGAGAAATATTTTTTAAAATATCAAGGTGTTACATTCTATTCCCCTTAAATAAATTTTCCCTTTCAATTTGAAGGTTTTCTTAATAGTGAATGGTTTTATATTTAAAAAAACCCTATTTTAAAAACCCACATCATAAAAAGGTTTAATAAAAATTCATATTAAAATAGGGAAAGGTAAGTAAAAATGTCATCAGGAATAACCCCTAACTAGGTTATCAAACAGGAGAAAATATGTGGTAATTGAAAACATGTACATATAAGAAAAACATAGCTTCCAAGGAATAATAGAGAGTGATGGATAACATGGTTAAGAGAAAATTAACCATCAAAAAACTGTAAATCAATGATGGGTTAAAAGACCATTGTTTTCTCATTAAGACAAGTAAATGTATAGAGTTTTTATTTCAAGGTCTTATTCCTAAATTAGGGGGATTATTTTACTATATATATAATTCCATCAAGAAAATAAAATTACTTAATTTCCTTCTATGTCATAAAAATAATCTTTTCCTTTGGTTGTGCTTCGATCTACATCTAATTCATCTCTTACTCCAAGAAATGGGTATTCGAGATACATTTTTCATGCATTAAGAACTTTTTACAAATTATAAGATCCATAATTAATTCTTTTGGTCTCTCAATATTTACCAAAACAAAAATTATTAGTATAGGTTATGATAAATCTTACCTTAACCACAAATAGTAATATCCACATTTCAACATAATCTATTCCCCAAGTAGTTAATATTAAATCTCCTCAAAAATATTACTATCCATATTCAAAATCCAAAAATAATTTTATCTCAAATCCTTTCATAATCAATATAATAAAAAATTTAATTACTCATAATTTATCATAAGAAAATGTGAATACCTTGATCATATATTCTGTCTAGGGGAGGGGGGTGTCCAGGGTTGTTTTTTCAGGGGGAGTTTGTCCATGGTGGGGGGTGTCTGTCTGAGGGGGGGGGTCTGTCCAGGGGAGGGGGTGTCCAGGGTTGTCTGTCTCTCCAGGGGGTGTCTGTCCTGGGTGGGGGGTGTCTGTGCAGGGGAGGGGGTGGGGGTGTGTCCAGGGGGGTGACAAACAGGGGGGACTGGGAGGGGGTGGGGAACCAGGGGAAAATAGGTAGGGGGACTGGTAGGGGGAAGAGCCAGATGGAAAATAGGGGGGATACATACAGGGTGGGGGTAGAAGGGGGACTAGAAGGTGGGTGGAAGGTAGGGGGGCTATCCTGGGGCAGGTGGTGGAAGGCAGGCCTGCATGCCTGCTTTTTTTATTAAACATTAATCTATAGCCACAATTTCTAATAGTGGCTATAAGGCCTGTTTGTGTTTTACCTTCTTCCATGGTTTTAAACCGTGGCTATATGGTTTTATCCACGGTTTAAAACCATATATATAGTGCTTTATCCACGGTTTGAACCATGGCTATAAGGCTTTAGCCATAGTTTTAAACCATGGCTATAGGACTTGGCCTATAGCCACACCAATACCAGCCACACTTCATTGAACCGTGGCTATAACCTATAGCCATAGTTTTTGGGCTTATTGCCACGGTTTCAAATTGTGGCTATAGCCTAAATTTTGTGTAGTTTTTCTACAATATTTTATTAAATTATAAATGTAAAAATATGATTTTCAAAGAAAGGATATTTTCCTTTAGAAACATTCTATGTGATTTATATTTAAAAATCATTTTCTATCAAGGATTACATCCTTTCATGTTATTTATGCTTTACTAGTGATGAAATCCAAGGATACCATTCATATTATTTCTCTAAATGGTTTATGTTTTTGATGAAAAGATGTTTATGAAACTAGTTTCCCTTCCACATGTTATAACATTATAAAATACTTAAAAAACACACTTCTTTCTCCAGGTTATGCTATGATGAAATGATTATAAATTTTTTTATCTACCATTGGTTATAATATGATTATATTTTTCTGAAACCAATTTATTTTAATATGTTATGATATAATAAATGTTTTGTGATCTTGTGGCACACATATGTATAATTTTCATTAGGTGACAGGTGGAACCTATATCGCCCTCTAATTCTTTGGGTGAATATTAATATCTCATGCAATAAATAGGGCTAGAATGGGGAGTAATCAAAGTGAAGTAAGGAAATCTATCCTCCATGATATTCTTTGGAGAGAACCTTGACTACTAAAAAGGATTTCCGAGTGAACTCATTCCACTATGATAATATTTGAAATGATCCTTGAATTACTAATGAAATTATTTTCTATGCTTTCATGTATGCCACACATCTATGTCTTAATCTAATGCTTTGTTATCATGGTTCATGTTATTTTATTCCATTATGATTCATGTCTAATAAACTTCCAAGATTTATCCCGTGACTCAAATATATGATCTAATATATATAGGGTATGGTTTTAAAATGTTATTCTCATGTTCTCATGCCCTTATGCTCATGATATATTGTTATCTCCCTTGTTTAACCACATTGAGCTTCTGATATCACCATTTCATATGTTTCCCATCCTTAGGTGATGATAAAAGGTATTATATATGATTTATCTAATAATGGTTATGATTATGATGAAGATAGTGGGATATGATGTAAATCACTCATGGACTAGTTGTTTATGTGTCCAAGTTTCCAAAGGCACTATATCTTTAAGATCCTCAGACATGTGTTTCTCTTATCTAATGAATATTCATCTAAAAAGATTTAATATATATGTATGATAAGTTTGGGTATTTATAGTTGGTATTGAAGGATATGTTAATTTAACCTTTAGAGACTATAATGAGAAGAATTTAGTGAGTTTCATATGGATATTTATAAGTATGTGTCTAAGGATAAGTCTAAGAATGAGTAAAAGTATAAGAAAATATCATGGAATATTGGTAAAGGATATAGAGAGTGGTTTCTAAGAAATTACATCATTTTATTCATACTACAAGTGAATGTGGCTCTAGAAAATAGGTACCTACGGGTAATAATTCAAAAAAAGTCACACTTAGCTGAACTCGATCATCTCCTGGAGCACGATAACAGGTCTTGATTCCACCTAATTTGACACTCTTATAGGATATCATTTTCAAGTTCACAAACTCCTTAAGAACCACCATAAATTATTTCTGTAGAATATGATTATTAATTATATGTAATAAACCTAAATTGTCATAGATAACTTTTTTTCATGATTTAGACATACTATAATAACTTTTTCATGATTATGTGGTTCCCCAATATGATTATTTTTCCTTACACTATGATTTTTATTATTAAATGGATAGAAACCAAAGAAATCATGTTAATGCTGAGTGCAAAAAACAATGAAATTATTATCCTCCCGAGTAGCCAAACATTATGGGAGTTGGAATAAAATATCTCATTTATATTCTCACACAACTTTATCAAGACATTAATCATGCTGAACTTCCAAATGATAAAAAGAGTAAAAAACGTTTTGTTGATTCCTTCATGAGGAAACATCCACCATATTTTAGTGGACCCACAGATCCTCTAGTTTCTAAGAAATGGATAAGTTCCACTTAAAATACACATTTAATTCTCTAGTGTTCAGAAAATGAAAAAGTCACACTACATGAAAATTCACCGTTCGTGGCGGTTTTTTTGGGTATAGTGGCGGTTTAAAGCACCGCTATATGTTTCTACAGTGGTTTCTGAAAAACACCGCTACATTGTGTGTTGGGACACTATTGCCGGTAGTTATTGACATTTTGTGGCGGTTTTTAGAAATCGTCCTAGATAGAGCATTTCATGGCAGTTATGATGCTTTTAGAGTCGGTTTTTTCAGCAAGGGGATTTGTTTTTTAAACAGCGGTTAAAACCGCCACTAAAAAAAATGTAAGCCCCTGACAGAAAAAAACGCCGCTAAAAGCATCATAATCGCTGTGAACTTCGCGTGGAATATGGACCACTGTATTAGAGGTTAAAACTACCGCGAAAAATAACACTGTAGTGGTGGTTATAACCGCCATGAATAGAAAAATGCTGACATTTAGCGGCGATTATAACCACCGCTAATTGAAAAATGATGACATACAGTGGCGGTTTAGATCACCGCTAAAGCCACTTTTATAAAAAAAATATCATCTTCTGCAGCTTCTATACCAGTACCCTAATTTTTTTCAAGAATACAAATGAATCATGTCTGGTTATATCTTCATGTTCAAACCTAATGGTTACAGACTCCAATACGCCATTAAATAGAGGTAACCTCTATATCTGAATTTTCCTTAATGAGTTCCTTGAAGTGGAATTCCATTTTTTCCTAGGTTAGCACATGTTTCTCTAGGCATGTTTTCCCCTCATTGAAACCATGTATTAATATCCACTTCTATTTATCAATCCATAAGTTGATAGGTTGAACCCCCCCTTTAATGAACCACTAGAATAAATGGTTCTTTAGTAATAGAAAAAATAGTAGATATTTTCTTTGGAAGACTGAAAATAAGGGCATAAGGGAAAGGGGGTCACTCCACTAGTTGGAAAAAATGTTCAATCACATTTAATATGGTCTTGTGTTATAATTAAACTAAATAATTATAAAAACAATATAAAAAATGTGTTATAGAGTGACCATAAGGGTTAATAAACACCTACCATACCAGGGTCACCCTCATAGAGTAGCCCATGTAGTTATGATGTGGGACCCATCATCATGGTAACATCTTAAAATTAAACCCATCTATCATACATCACACTATGATGTGGTCCTTCTCATTATGACACAACACCATCCCATTGGTTGTGGAATTACAATGTAAGATCCCTTTATATGGGAGTGATATTCCCCTTTGAACAATCAACCACAATACATCCCTTATGTGTTTTAGCATAATGATCTATTAAATAATGATTTAATATCACATTTCCCTATGATTTAATCTTATATAGCCCACATGTTTCTCTTAAAAAACCATAACCACTCCCCAAATCATTTCTCTATGGCATGGTTCTCTATACTCTAAAAAATATAGTCTCACATATTCCTTCACACTACATTTTTCCTAAAATATGTGGTGTAATCACCAAACTATATATGATATTAATATTACATAACCCAAAAAATATTGTAATGTTCCCCAACATATTGTGTTGTCTTTGGCCTACAAAAGATTTTCAACCTGAACTAGAGGATGACTCCCAGAACTATCACCCTATACATGCCCTAATTCCCCACTACCCACGATAACACCTCATAAAAATCCTCTCAATTATTTCAAATGTGCGTGTAATGAAAATTATCAATATAACTAAAAAAATTAAAATCATCTCTGGTCCTAAAATTATTAGGAATTGATATTTATGTAACTCCACTGACACACATTGGTGCGAGGTGTTATAACCACCCCACCATACCACTTATCATCCATAAAAAGTATTTATGTTCCTCACTTGTGAACTGCATTGATCAATGAAATATGACAAATGAAATTGATCTATATCTCCCATTGAAAATGATCTCTAATATACTTCACTTGAAATCATAAAACAACCCACCCACCCAGATGCCTCATTCTTTGGTCAAACACATATTCTAGTCATTTCCCATATGAAACCTATAGATCCTTATTCAAGTCATGGTACTCAATAATGTATTAAATGTTTTATCCAATACCAAACTTTTCCAATGAACCCTGGAAGATATGCTGACCTGATAACTACAAAAAAAAATTATAACTGTCATCTCTACAATGATTACCTATCCCTAGTTAAATTTAGGGATTCTAAAACATCCAATGTCATACACCCAAATTCAACAAGAATAATCTAAATCAAACCACTACATGTGAGAAATAAAAACCTTTCACCCCTATGAATCCAAGTTATAGTCTTACAATTTCGACACAACCAAAACAAACATACATTATCTATTTCATAGGACTTCTAACTAAATATGAATACTGAGACCCAGAAACCTGGTCCAATATCCTTCTATGTTTCAAATTCCCATACATTAGTAGTTGAATAACCAGAACATCAATTTAATATATATCTAATAAAAGAATTTTTTTCTCTCTCATAGAGTAGATATGTCCATGAATATAGGCTTCTTGTATCAATGTACCAATATAGAACCACAACCATTGTCATTCTATATTCTTTAAATTTAAAATATCAGATAATTTTTATATTTCACTCAATGAAGGTTTGTAATAGAAAATATAATAATGGTGGATTTACACTATATAATTTCAACACCATTGATCCTTTATACTATTATCCATAAATCAAAAAAAAATCTCAATACTGATTTTCGTGAGGCCTTTCTTGTTGCATTGAAAAATACCCAACTCGTTAACCTCACTTTTGAGAAATTAATAATTACATAATAAATATAACCATTATTGAAAAAAAATCATTGTCACAAGCTTAGTATTAGAGGAAACAACCCAAAATATAGTGATCATTGTCACTACCATGTGATTTTGGTATTCAATTCCACGACAAATTCTATCCAACTTCATTAATAGTTTCAAAAAATATATTAGTTTCTAATATCAAATAATTTTGGTATTACAACTAAAGACATCACTAATCAATCCAATCCACTCATATACTTTCTTTCATGTTAAACTCATCAGTCACATAATCAGTTCCCACATCATACAATAAAAAATATCTAATAACCCTGTGTTAGCTAAATAATTATACTATTCCAAGTTCAACACTCATATACGAGACAAGGTGTCATGAACCTTCACACCTTCATCTAGTACCCAATCATATCTTAAGAGTGATAATCTGTAATGTTCATCAACACTCCATAACATATCTCCATGAATAAGGAAGGCTAATGTGCCATGGACCCATCACAACGTGCAGGTACCTCATAGCATCTTATATGACATATAGTTCTCAAGGGACTAAATATTAATCACTTTTAGAAGTCAAGAAAAACTATGGATGAATAAAAAGATATCAATATTCATTAACAAGGTCACCATAACATAACACTAGGAGTCACAGTACCTACATACAGTTCTCAAGGGACTAAATTGACCCTACCCTCTCCCCTAAACTAAATACCAAAACCACTCAGAGTGTTTCTCATCCCATGAACACTAAATTACCATTACATTCCTCAACCCTTTCATGGTTACCTACATAACCACACTTTTTTGTTATGTATAATAACATAATTATGATATATGAGAAAACACTCTATAATATGCATACCATGACATTCCTCAACCCTTTCATTCCTAATTTTTCCCTATTATTCACTATAGTAAAGGTGTTTGAAAGAGAATGATTGGTTCTATTAATGATTTGGTAGGGGATTGATGTAGGTTATTGCATACTAAATATGCAAACCACACTCAAAAAATCATGAAATAAAAGGAAACATCAGAAATCAATAAAATACATAAAAGGAAACATGAAAAATCAAGAAAATGTTAGGTCATGAAAATGTTTGGTGGCATCTATGTGCCACACATGATACATATACAAATCGATGATGAACACATATCATCACCCTCTACACCTCCAACACATCAACAATACAACTAATCACTATTCGATGATGAACACATATCGTCACCCTCTCCACCTCCATCTCCACTTCCGGCTACCACCTATAAGAACATTATATTGAAAATAAAATAGTATTGAATATTTATATTTAAACTTAAAACCAATAAAAGATTTAAAAATAAATTATTTTGATTTTTTGTGATTTACCTGCTCACCACCAGTCAATACAGTACAACCGAAGGCATATCATCTAGTCTGCTAACGTATATCAGTCAAATCTTTCTGAAAGTGGATATATGATCCCCCAGCTCCTAAACTGTGTTTTGTAGATAAACAATATCTTTCTTCGAATCTTCGAGTATAGTCTGACTACAACCAGGAGTAGATGCAACTACAATCCCTGGTGGCCTACCAAAAATTTCAGATGGAACAGGTCCAAAACCCAGCCCGCACACTCTACCAGGATGCACTTTCCCAAGGACTTTAGCAACATGGTCATCCCAGGAGACTAAGTAGGACTGCTCAGGATTGGCATCCCAAAGTTCTTTAATTTTTACCTATAAATAAAATATCAATATATATTAACATAGTAAAATCTAATAATAAGTTATTATAATGAAAAAATGAGTTCATACCCCAACTTCTTTTCCAGGCTCATTAACAAAACTTCCATCATATTTTTTGTGAACATCCAACCACACTTCAGTTCAGGATGCTTCGTGCCCTAAACTGTGTGACTTCATTAAAAAAAGATAAATCAACAATTTAATATATTAAACAGATAATATTTTCTTATAAATATTTAAACTAATCAAAAGATTACCAGAGTCGATAGGCTTCTAGAAAAGCTTTTTGACCCCACAGTGTGAGGGATGACTTTCTTTGCCCGGCTTGATGCATTATTTCTTGAGAGGTCCTGAAATAAATAAAATGAAATTTAATTGTAATGTATTTAATGTCATCTCCTCTTCATATACATGTATAAATGTAAAATGAGGTTAATATAATAATATATATTTAAATACCATATACTTCACTTCACGATGTTTGTCAAAAAAAGCATTCCACTATTATTTGGGTACCCCATTAGGTAGCTTCTCATAAATTTGTTGGACAGTCAATGAAGTATCGTTGACATCACCCCAAAATATCCGTTTGAAGTATTTCCATTTATTTCCAAGATTTTTCAACGTCCAATTTCGTGCTATCACATCACGAACTGTAAAGTGGAAAAACATCTATATACAGAAATTCATTTTGAACATATTAATAACATGACATTAAATTACACCATAATGTATTATAATTTCCTTTATTTGGGAATAAAAAACATCATTTTTCCAACTTAGAGGCATATGTCTCCAATCATCATAAGAAATGGGAAGGGAAATTGGATCTGCTGCCACCTAGCCTAGAATTTGGCCAAGTAATCTTACGACATCATCTGTAGGGACCCTATATGAATCGAATGGGAAAACTATCTTCTCTTCATGTAACACCCCAAGCTTCCACGGTACGTTTCCCTTCGAATAATGCGATAGCGTGTGTTGTACGCAACCTCGAGTTCTAACACACACCACAACTAATTAAAATAGCCATTGTGAATAGTAATACCTACTTTTTGAAACCATATATATTTTATATTTCAAAATGGACTTCATTTTTGGATTCGGAATATTGAAATTAGCCTAGGGTGAAATTTTGGTACTTTTCGGATAACTTTTATATTTTGATGAATAGTGAAAATTACTAAATTTTAATTAAAATCAACTTTTTTAATCAAAATAATTAATATTGATAAATTATGAATTTGAGTGGTTTTAAAGTATATTTAGAATATATTTTTACCATTTAATTTAATGTTTGTCATTGGACATAATTTCACAATTAAACCAGACATAAACAAGTGTCAATCTTTTGATAGTTATTATCTCTTAAAAACACGCTTTTTATTTTAACAACGGGAATTAATTTTAAATTAATTTCTGCCACTTCTGTGTTTTGAATTTGGAAAAATGGATTACATATTTGGAATCAGGATGTCCAAATTATGTAAATAGGTAACTTTTATTTTTACACATTTTGAATAATTACTGCGGTAAATATTTTATTTACCATGGTTAAAGGGTAAATCCGGTAAATAAGGGTTAAAAAATAATATTATAATAATACGAAATTACCCTAAAACGTGTCCTAACCTTATTGGTGGACACATACCCGACCATGGGCATCCTTGGGTCGATTTGGGGACCCCTTAGAGCCACTTGTATGTGGTAGGGACACATTATATTAATAAAGTTAAAATAAAAATAAAAATGGCATAAGCTTACATCTTTTAGAAGAAAATTTTTTACATAGGGTTATACATGTTGGATTTTCGATTATAAATATTCATTAGAAAGATAAAAATATTTCCTACATAATTATATTTTATTTATAATTTTTACACATCAAATAATTTAAATTATTAATGACACAATAATAATGCAATGTTTACCTCATTAATAAATCATTTAAATAAATAAGATTATAATGATTAAAATATTATCTAAAACCTGTCCAATTCTTATTGGTTGATGTTATTTAGAAAATGAGTCATCTTATCTTCTACCTCAATGATTTTTGGACCATTATAAACCGAATATAATTATATTATAAAGTAATACTTTCACTCTTTCCTAAAGAGCCCCTCCTCTCCCATATAAAAGAAGACCACTTCTACTCATTCCTCACACCTCTCAAGCCACTTGGCTCGGCCAAACTATGCCCAAATACTCTCCCAACTTCCCTCACTACAACCTAGAGGCCTTAGTTTGATCAGAAAGCCAACCTAAGGATCCCTTTTGATCAAATCAAAAGGAAGAACCCGAAGAAGAGGTAATGTTTTCACCACCCCTTTTCAAGTTCCTTTCTTCTTCCACTTCTTCTTTATTTGTTCTTACCATTCTAAAATAATAACTCCAGTATCTCACATATACTGTGATGTTATTATAAATATGGTACAACCGTATTCAGTATTCTATCCACCCTTTGAATAACATGTCACCATACGTGCGTACGTACGGCTTACCGTCTCCACGTCGTGGTGTAATTGTTATTCAATATATTATTATTTAGGTGGGTATAATAATGATATGTAATTCATGTAAATAATAAATATAACATGATAATGATTCTGTATATATGATATACTATCCAATTATATATTATTTTAATATCAAAATAATGATATTGTCGCTCGTGCGTACGTACGGACTACCGTCTCCACGAACGCGATGAGATTCATTCTCCGTCGTATCCATTCAAGTATAATTATCATTTGATGATTTAAAAATAATGTTTAGGGACATGATATAATTCTGTATATGAATAAGATACAACCTATCCATGAAAAACACGACTTACATAACAAAACATATAAAAGAAAACGAGTAAGTTAACACCCGAAACAACGATAAATCTAAGATATTGTTAACAAAGCAATGTTAAAAGATCATATATGATATCATATGAATGTATATGATTCTTGTATAATTTAATAACAATTATTTCACCATTATACAGGAGGTTAACCTACCCCAACCAAGGAAAAGTACAAGGTAAGGGTTATTTCACAATCTCTTCATTATCCGAGGTTGTTTATACGTAATAATCTACTGGGATCTCGTTATCATCCACATCCATGTTTCTTCAAAAAAAATTTCAAAACATTTTTAATATTTAAAAGAATATGGGTTAAAGTCATTTATAACCTTGTTTGACTTTTTATAAGAGGTTTATAAGGGAATCTTTCCGTCGTTTTCCAAACAAGGTGCTTTTTAACCTTTTCGACAGAATTAAGATAAGAATGTTTTTTTAACCTATACGGCGGGTGCGGTTATTTTCCGCCGTTATAAAATCGTCAAAGCTTCCCTTACAAGCTTATAAGAATATTTTCAAAGAAAATGTTTTATTTTATAAATATATGTCTCTTAAATGATTTCAAAATAGAAAGAGATATTTTTGTAAAAATAGTTTTGATTTCATCTATGTCAACATCCTTTAATGGATTTTACGCTTATTTGAGGATGATATATTATGATACAAAACTTTTATATTGTATTGAATGTTTTGTGATATGTTTGACTGTGGATGTGCTATTTTTTTATATACCATTCATGGTTTATGGTGAAAGTATTGACATTTCGTATGCTAGTTTTAATACGAATGTTTATGTTATGTTTAAACCTTTTCATATGGGAATGCATTGGACTTAATATGTGATGGGTGGAGCCCACTATAGCTCCTCGATGCATCGGTAGGTCTCATGAGACAAACTAGTGTCTTGGCACAAGGCCTTGGCAAAATCTTATTTGTAGTCTTGGCACGAGGCCTTGGCTATGTGGTTATGATAGTCTGGCATTATGCATTCCATCATTATGAAAGTGGTTATTGATATTGCATGTGATTATTTGATTAGTAGAATATCCATGTGAATAAGTAAATGGCATTATTTAATTTTATTTATGCCATGCTATGTTGAAGTTAAAGTTTAAAAGGCTTTTGTTTTAGTTATACATTGCCTTAAATGTTTATTCTTATTTATGAAAGTTTCCGCTATATTTTTATCCTTACTGGGCATTTGAGCTCACCCCTTTTCTATGTTTTATTTTCCCAGGATTTGAAGAAGTAAATTATGAATGACTTGCAGGGATATTATGAGGGGTTAATAGTGTGGACTATGGAGACAATATGTTGTTGTAGTAGTTCTTTTTTTTATTTTGATGATGTAATGTAAAACTTATGAATATATCTAGTGTTTCCAAGGCTACTAAACCAATCGGTCTTTCGAGATTTGATCTTTCTTGTGATCATGCCAATGTTATGTAATTAATGCACCGACTCTGGGTAACTGGGGTCGGGGCGTTACAGTTGGTATCAGAGGAAGTTTAGTACAAACCTTGGAAGCTAGATTTAGGTAAACTCTGATTAGAGCACGTAGACCTAAGATGAACTTTGAGGATTAGTATAGAAGAACTTCCTAGAATTTTGGTATTGTAGAGATTTTGTGAGTTTTCTGAGAAATACATCCCTGTCTGGATACGAGAAGGTAGAGGGGGCTCTGGCACAGATGTACCTAGGGGTAAAACCCGAAAACACCGCTTTGAGCTAGACTCGAACGGGAACTGGTGCACGACAACGGGCCTTGCTGCACTCTTGGTTATGACACTCCCGGGGGATATGCTTAGAATAACTCTCATTTTCTTTTTCAAATCATTATGAAGGGTTTATGAGTATATAATTCCTCAAAGAAAACATTTTTATGATTATTGATTATATCCATAAATAGTTCAATTTATGTTCAGTGTTTTATAAGTATGGGACTATGTATTTTGATTCATAAACTGATCTAGTTTATGCCATTGTTTAGAAATGGCGCCTAGTGGAAGAAATGGAAACCGTATCAATGCACGCACTCCATGTAGGGATTTCCCTCCTGCTCAAGATAATTATAGTGGGGCTGGTGATGCAACTGGTGCTGATCAGCTAATCACCATACTAGGACAACTTACTCAGGTTATGAATAATAACCTTACCCGTATGGAGCACCCTGATCCGCAGCGTGGAGGATCAATGTTAGATCGATTCATGAGGCAACAACCACCAACGTTCAATGGGAGTACAAATCCCTTAGTAGCTGAGAAATGGATAAATTCCCTAGAGAAAATATTTCAGGCTTTGGGGAGCAGTGAAAGGGAAAAAGTTATCATGGGAGTTTACCGCCTCACTGGAGATGCTGATCAATGGTGGTCATTGATTCAAAACATGAAGGAAGATGATGAAGTATAAAATATGGAATGGAGGGAGTTCAAAGATCTGTTTTTAGAAAAATACTTCCCTCGCGACCATCGAGCAGATATGGAAAGGCAATTTCTAAGTCTGAGACGGAAGGAGGATGAGAATGTCGCAAAGTATGAGGCTAACTTTACAAGGTTAGCAAGGTACGCTGGTGATTATATACATAACCAAAGAAGTAAGATTGATCGTTTCTTTGATGGGTTAAAACCATTTCTCCGTCGAGCATTAGTCTCACAATCCTTTTCATCGTACGAAGACATTGTCTCATGTGCTATCAAGACCGAAAAGGAATTCTCTAAGTCTTATGACTTTAAAGCAAAGCAAGAGAAGAAGAGACCTGCTGATCAATTTGGGAATGGAAATAAGGGGAATAAGGGAAAGGTTGAATATCCATCCTGTGGTAAATGCGGGAAGAAACACCCTGGTACTTTCTTGAAGGGAATGGGAGTCTGTTACAAGTGTGGTGAAAAAGGCCACCAAGCTCGTGATTGCAAGGGGAAGAAGGAAGCTACCAACGTTCAGTGCTACAATTGTAGGGAGATGGGGCATTATGCAAATGAATGTCCTAAGCGTTAGGAGAACTTATCTCAGAAAAGGCCAAGGGATCAAGGCCAGGCTTATGCTATCACTACTGCTGAGGTAGAAGCTCCGAAAGACGTGGTGGCAGGTAATTTAATGGTTTCCTCAAGTTTAGAAAATGCATTAGTTGACTCTGGATCGTCGCATTGTTTCATATCTTCCCAATTTGCTAAGAAAATTAGATATTTCCAATTTGATTTAATAAGGGAGTTATCAGTTAAAACTCCTAAGGGAAGTATCATTGCAACAAAGTTTTGTGAATCAGTCCCCATTAGAGCACATAAATTTTCTTTATCTGCTGATCTCATCGTCATACCTATGATTGAGTTTGATATAATCCTCGGTATGGACTGGCTTTTGGACTATGATGCAAAGATTTATTGTAAGAAGAAAGAGGTTACGATTCTTGATGATAATGATAAGGAACACCTTATTTTTAGAGCAGAATCGTCACCACCTAATTCTTATTTAGATCCACCCCCAGTAGCTCAACTTAATTCAATTATTGGTGAGGAAGAGAATGAAATAACTATCGGTGAGGAAAGGAATGTTCAAATAGAGGATGTACCTGTTGTGAAAGAATTTGTAGATGTATTTCCGGAAGATTTACCTGGACATCCTCCAGAACGAGAAGTTGAGTTCTCCATTGATTTGATTCCTGGATCAAGGCCTATATCAAAGACCCCTTATAGAATGGCCACTGTAGAATTAGTTGAACTAAATAAACAACTAGAGGAATTGAGTAATAAGGGATTTATTCTCCCTAGTGTTTCTCCATGGGGATCCCCTGTTCTTTTTGTTAAAAAGAAAGATGGATCTATGAGGTTATGTATCGACTACAGGGAGATCAATGCTATAACGATAAAGAAAAAGTATCCCCTACCTCGTATTGATGATTTATTTGACCAACTGCATGGAGCTCAATACTTTTCAAAGATTGACCTTCGATCTGGATACCATCAGTTGTGTGTGAAGAAGGAAGACATTCCGAAGATAGCATTTCGAACCAGGTACGGGCATTACGAGTTTACCGTAATGCCGTTTGGATTGACTAATGCACCCTCTGTATTCATGGATCTGATGAATAGAGTTTTCAAGGAGTATCTCGATGAATTTGTGGTGGTATTTATTGATGATATCTTGGTATACTCCAAAACCTACGAAGATCATGAAAATCACTTGCGCATTATCTTGAAGACTCTGAGGAGGCATGAATTATATGAGAAGTTTAGCAAGTGTGAATTCTGGCTTCAGGATATTTCTTTTCTTGGCCATATTGTCTCTAAAGATGGAATCTTTGTTGATCCTTCTAAGACCAAGGCAATCCAAGAATGGCCAGCACCTACGAGTATAACTGAGGTATGTAGTTTTATTGGTTTGGCAGGTTATTATCGACGTTTCATCCAGAATTTTTCCCGATTGGCTAACCCATTAACGAAGCTCACACGTAAAGGGGTTAAATTTGTTTGGACAAAAGAGTGTGAATAATGTTTTGAAGAACTGAAGAGAAGATTAGTCAATGCTCCTATATTGACTCTACCATCGGGGAATGATGGGTTCATTATTTATAGTGATGCATCAAAGAAAGGACTTGGTTGTGTACTTATGCAGAATGATAGAGTTATTGCCTATGCATCACGACAGTTGAAAATTCATGAACAAAACTATCCTACTCATGATCTTGAGTTAGCAGCTGTGTTCTTTGCTTTGAAGATATGGAGACACTACCTCTATGGTGAAAAATGTGAGAATTATACTGATCACAAGAGTTTGAAGTATATTTTCTCACAAAAAGAACTCAGCATGAGGCAAAGGAGATGGCTTGAATTACTCAAGGATTATGATTGCACGATACACTACCACCCGGGGAAAGCAAACAAGGTGGAAGATGCTTTGAGCAGAAAAGACCATGGAGTTTTGAACATGATGAGAATTGAAAGGGATCCAATTTTCATGGATCTAGTGAAGATGGACATGGAATAAACAGGGAAGGTGAAACATCAATGCTTTTTCAAATGGTTGCCAAACCATCTTTACTAGAAAGGATTAAGAGTTCTCAGACCGATGATGAAGAATTTAAGAAGAAGATTAAAGCTGTGAATGATGGGAGATTGAGAGACTTTGTGTATGAAGATGGAATTTTGAAATTCGGGAAGAGACTTTGTGTTCCCGATTTACCTGATCTGAAAAGGGAATTGCTGGATGATTCTCATAGTTCCAATTTCTCTATACACCATGGGAGCACCAAAATGTATAGAGATTTGAAGGAACATTTTTGGTGGGACAACATGAAGAGGGAGATTGCTGATTTTGTGTCAATATGTATGGTTTGTCAACAAGTGAAAGCTGGAAGGCAACAGCCTGGAGGAGTCATGCAACCTCTTCCCATACCGGAGTGGAAATGGGACAATATTACGATGGACTTTGTCATGGGGCTACGAAAGACTCCTAGAAGGAACGATGCAATATGGGTTATTGTTGATCGTCTTACCAAGTCAGCACATTTTCTTGCTATAAGAGAAGATCTACCCCTGGAACGTCTAGCAAGACTATACATTAATGAAGTTGTGAGACTTCATGGAGTACCCCTATCGATTGTTTCTGATCATGATCCCCATTTTACTTCAAGATTTTGGAAAAGTCTTTATAAATCTCTGGATACTGAACTTCATTTGAGCACTGCTTACCACCCTCAGACAAATGGACAATCAGAACGGACTATTCAAACCCTAGAAGACATGTTGAGATCTTGCTCACTTGACTTTCAGGGTATGTGGGATCAATATTTACCACTGGTAGAATTTTCCTATAACAATAGCTTCCATTCGAGTATTCAGATGGAACCATATGAAGCGTTATATGGAAAGAGATGTCGTACACCAACCTGTTGGGATGAGGTTGGTGAAAGAAAACTTGTAGGCCCAGAACTGGTGGAGGAAACGGTGGAAAAGGTGAAGGTAATCCAAAATCACATCAAAGCAGTTCAAAGTAGGCAGAAGAGCTATGTCGATAATCGAAGTAAGGATTTGGAATTTCAAGTCGGTGATCATGTTTTCCTGAAGGTATCTCCATGGAAGGGAGTCATACGTTTTGGTAAGAAAGGTAAATTGAGTCCCAGGTACATCGGACCTTTCGAAATTCTAGAACGAATTGGGGTTGTAGCTTACCGATTGGAAATGCCGCCAAGTCTCTCTAAAGTTCACGATGTGTTCCACATATCTCTGTTGAGGAAATACATGCCTGACCCAACACATGTACTCACCTATGAAGAATTAGAACTGGAACCTGATCTGTCTTATTGCGAAGAGCCCGTCAGGATTCTTGATACAATAGAACAAGTACTGAGAAACTGGACGACGCGTCTGGTAAAAGTTTTGTGGAGAAATCATAAGATGGAAGAGACAACGTGGGAACCCGAGGAACTTATGATGAAGAACCACCCGAGTCTTTTTATGTAGTAATACCCAAGAAATTTCGAGGACGCAATTATTTGAAGGAGGGGAGAATATAACACCCCAAGCTTCCACGGTACGTTTCCCTTCGAATAATGCGATAGCGTGTGTTGTACGCAACCTCGAGTTCTGACACACACCACAACTAATTAAACTAGCCGTTGTGAATATTAATACCTACTTTTTGAAATCATATATATTTTATATTTCAAAATGGACTTCATTTTTGGATTCGGAATATTGAAATTAGCCTAGGGTGAAATTTTGGTACTTTTCGGATAACTTTTATATTTTGATGAATAGTGAAAATTACTAAATTTTAATTAAAATCAACTTTTTTAATCAAAATAATTAATATTGATAAATTATGAATTTGAGTGGTTTTAAAGTATATTTAGAATATATTTTTACCATTTAATTTAATGTTTTTCATTGGACATAATTTCACAATTAAACCAGACATAAACAAGTGTCAATCTTTTGATAGTTATTATCTCTTAAAAACACGCTTTTTATTTTAACAACGGGAATTAATTTTAAATTAATTTCTGCAACTTCTGTGTTTTGAATTTAGAAAAATGGATTACATATTTGGAATCATGATGTCCAAATTATGTAAATAGGTAACTTTTATTTTTACACATTTTGAATAATTACTGCGGTAAATATTTTATTTACCATGGTTAAAGGGTAAATAAGGTAAATAAGGGTTAAAAAATAATATTATAATAATACAAAATTACCCTAAAACGTGTCCTAACCTTATTGGTGGACACATACCCGACCATGGTCATCCTTGGGTCTATTTTGGGACCCCTTAGAGCCACTTGTATGTGGTAGGGACACATTATATTAATAAAGTTAAAATAAAAATAAAAATGGCATAAGCTTACATATTTTAGAAGAACAATTTTTACATAGGGTTATACATGTTTTATTTTAGATTATAAATATTCATTAGAAATCTAAAAAGATTTAATACATAATGATATTTTATTAATAATTTTTAGACATCAAATAATTTAAATTATTAATGAAAAAATAATGATGCAATTTATACCTCATTAACAAATCATTTAAATAAATAAGATTATAATGATTAAAATATTATCTAAAACCTGTCCAATTCTTATTGGTTGATGTTATTTAGAAAATGAGTCATCTTATCTTCAACCTCAATGATTTTTGGACCATTATAAACCGAATATAATTATATTATAAAGTAATACTTTCACTCTTTCCTAAAGAGCCCCTCCTCTCCCTTATAAAAGGAGACCACTTCTACTCATTCCTCACACCTCTCAAGCCACTTGGCTCAACCAAACTCTGCCCAAATACTCTCCAAACTTCCCTCACTACAACCTAGAGGCCTTAGTTTGATCAGAAAGCCAACCTAAGGAGCCCTTTTGATCAAATCAAAAGGAAGAACCCGGAGAAGAGGTAATGTTTTCACCACCCCTTTTCAAGTTCCTTTCTTCTTCCACTTCTTCTTTCTTTGTTCTTACCATTCTAAAATAATAACTCCAGTATCTCACATATACTTTAATGTTATTATAAATATGTTACAACTATATTCAGTATTCTATCCACCCTTTGAATAACATGTCACCATACGTGCGTACGTACGGCTTACCGTCTCCACGTCGTGGTGTAATTGTTATTCAATATATTATTATTTAGGTGGGTATAATAATGATATGTAATTCATGTAAATAATAAATATAACATGATAATGATTCTGTATATATGATATACTATCCAATTATATATTATTTTAATATCAAAATAATGATATTGACGCTCGTGCGTACGTACGGACTACCGTCTCCACGAACGCGATGAGATTCATTCTCTGTCGTATCCATTCAAGTATAATTATCATTTGATGATTTAAAAATAATTTTTAGGGACATGATATCATTCTTTATATGAATAAGATACAACCTATCCATGAAAAACATGACTTACGTAACAAAACATATAAAAGAAAACGAGTAAGTTAACACCCGAAACAACGATAAATCTAAGATATTGTTAACAAAGCAATGTTAAAAGATCATATATGATATCATATGAATGTATATGATTCTTGTATAATTTAATAACAATTATTTCACCATTATACAGGAGGTTAACCTACCCCTACCAAGGAAAAGTACAAGGTAAGGGTTATTTCACAATCTCTTCATTATCCGAGGTTGTTTATACGTAATAATCTACTGGGATCTCGTTATCATCCACATCCATGTTTCTTCAAAAAAAATTTCAAAACATTTTTAATATTTAAAAGAATATGGGTTAAAGTCATTTATACCCTTGTTTGACTTTTTATAAGAGGTTTATAAGGGAATCTTTCCGTCGTTTTCCAGACAAGGTGCTTTTTAACCTTTTCGACAGAATTAAGATAAGAATGTTTTTTTAACCTATACGGCGGGTGCAGTTATTTTCCGCCGTTATAAAATCGTCAAAGCTTCCCTTACAAGCTTATAAGAATATTTTCAAAGGAAATGTTTTATTTTATAAATATATGTCTCTTAAATGATTTCAAAATAGAAAGAGATATTTCTGTAAAAAGAGTTTTGATTTCATCTATGTCAACATCCTTTAATGGATTTTACGCTTATTTGAGGATGATATATTATGATACAAAACTTTTATATTGTATTGAAGGTTTTGTGATATGTTTGACTGTGTATGTGCTATTTTTTTATATACCATTCATGGTTTATGGTGAAATTATTGACATTTCATATGCTAGTTTTAATACGAATGTTTATGTTATGTTTAAACCTTTTCATATGGGAATGCATTGGACTTAATATGTGACGGGTGGAGCCCACTATAGCTCCTCGATGCATCGGTAGGTCTCATGAGACAAACTAGTGTCTTGGCACAAGGCCTTGGCAAAATCTTATTTTTAGTCTTGGCACGAGGCCTTGGCTATGTGGTTATGATAGTCTGGCATTATGCATTCCATCATTATGAAAGTGGTTATTGATATTGCATGTGATTATTCGATTAGTAGAATATCCATGTGAATAAGTAAATGGCATTATTTCATTTTATTTATGCCATACTATGTTGAAGTTAAAGTTTAAAAGGCTTTTTTTTAGTTATACATTGCCTTAAATGTTTATTCTTATTTATGAAAGTTTCCGCTATATTGTTATCCTTACTGGGAATTTGAGCTCACCCCTTTTCTATGTTTTATTTTCCCAGGATGTGAAGAAGTAAATTATAAATGACTTGCAGGGATATTATGAGGGGTTAATAGTGTGGACTAGGGAGACAATATGTTGTTGTAGTAGTTATTTTTTTTTATTTTGATGATGTAATGTAAAACTTATCAATATATCTAGTGTTTCCAAGGCTACTAAACCAATCGGTCTTTCGAGATTTGATCTTTCTTGTGATCATGCCAATGTTATGTAATTAATGCACCGACTCTGGGTAACTGGGGTCGGGGCGTTACACTCCATTCATATTCCACACATCTGAACATTTTATAGTTATCTCTGCAGTTGCATTTTTTTATACTTAAAGAACAAACAATTAATATAAAAAAGTGTAATAAATTTATTTATATTAAAATTTTTCCCTATAACAGTGACCCTCCAGTATGTCCATGATGAACTAGAAGTGGCGCACCGCCGCCTGACTGATGATGCTGCTGAAGGGGGAGTTGATGAATCATCTTCTAAAGGGACTCTCATAGAGGGTGTGAGAGATGGTTCAGGGGGAAATGGTGTAGGGGTCAGGTAGTTAGTGGCACAGATTCCATAGGGAGGAAGATAGATTGATCATCATCTGTCACAGTAGTGGATGAAATAGTGTATCACTTCCTCCTTATCATTCCTATCATTTAATCAAATAAAATTAAGTTCCTAACATATATTTTAAAAAAAATTATGAATGAAAATAAAATTAAAAATGATAATAGATGCCTAGTACTAACAAAAATATATACATAACAATGATAATGAATGACTATATAAATGAAATAAGTGGTTTCTGAATGAATAAATAACTGTACATACAATCATTTTCCCCTTAAATAATGTTTGTTTCCTACTCCATTACTTCATCCACTTCATTCATCCTTTCTAAACTAATATTTTCAATATCATTATGTAAAAATAATTCTTCTTCTTGTTGTTGATGAGATTCAATTTCAAAGGTCAAATCTTGCACTTCATCACCCATATCATACAAATCACTTTGTATTACGTGAGAAACTACAATCCACCCTTCATCCACAATATCATTCACATAATATACCATTTTTTCTTACAATGATAAGATATATGGATCATGTAGTTCACGATCATCAACATCCATCAACATCCATCAAGCGAGAGAAGTTCACAAAATTAAATTGAAAGGAATATCTTTTAACACCTCTGATAATATCGACTCAATTACATTTGAATAAAACAACTGAAAAATGCCCATGGTAGTTTAATTAAATAACATCAGTTATCTTCCCATAGTATTCTACTTCAAAAAATGTAAATATACCACTATTCTGTGTTTTCAAACCCTCTTCTCGATCGACTGTACGAAATCTAAACCATTCACGTTGTAAGCGTCTAACTTTCTAACTTGTTTTAAAGGACCTCGAGAAAGAAACTTCAAATATTTTGACACCTCTTCTTGAGTATCATTATTCATGATCTAAAAAAATAAATATACTTTATTATATTTACAAAATATATGTGTCAAACTAATATTCATATTTATTGCAATATTTATGAACTTACACATCGTGCGAACCATTCTACATGCTCTTTATTAACAACATTCATTATATCTTTCTCATTTTTTGTTCGGCCTCTCATTCATCTCTTTTTTTGTGTCCTAAACTCTTCAATAAATGGATCAACAATTTCACTATTCTGTAGCACATATCTATGTACCTTTAGTAATTCTAATTCTATCAGTGTCACATTTGAGGTCCTCCCAACTGATCGACCAATAACAGGAAAATATTTTCTATTTCTAATGTATTTGAGATTGAGTTGATGTGTCATCAACACGTCCAACTTGATTAAATCTTCTCACAATATCATCCTAGTATCTAGAACAAAAGGTAAGACACTCCTCAGCCAAATAGCCTTCAGCAATAGAGCCTTCTGGTTGAGCTCTATTTCTCACGTATGATTTCAAATGCCCAAGATATCTGTGAAATAAAATAAACATAATTATAAATTTAATTAAGTGCCAAAAATTGTTTACTTAACTAAAAAACATATAAATAAAGTACCTCTCAATTGGATACATCCATCGATAATGAACGGGGCCTCCTAATTTAGCTTCCTCAACTAAATTCACAGTTAAATGCATCATTACAGTAAAAAAACGGAGGAAGGATCATCTCCATTGTAAAAAGGGTCAATAAAAACCTCTCATGGAGGTTGTCAAGCTGAAATGTATGTAGAGATTTCTCACATAGTTTCCTAAAAAATGTGCAAAATTGGAGTACAACAACAGTAATTATTTTAGGTAATAATGTATGCAATTCCAATGGTAGTAACTGTTGTAAAAAAATATGTGAATCGTGACTTTTCAATCCATGTAACTTATGATTCTTCAAGTCAACACACCTTGAGATGTTACTTGAATACCAATCAGATACCTTAACATTATTTAAAATTTGAAGTAATGTATCTTTATCTCCATATTTCATTGAAAAAATTTCCAAAGGATACTTTTCATTCTCATATGGATAGAGATCACATTTTATGTTCATTGCTTGTAAGTCTTTGCGAGCATTGAGATGATCCTTTTACTTTCCATGCTCATTAAGCAATGTGAAAATGAAATTGTCACAGATATTCTTCTCAATATGCATCATATCATGTTTATGTTGCAAAAAAATTAAATTCCCAATATGGAATTTTGAAGTATATACTTTTTTTCTTCTGTTGTTGCATTCCGATTTCGCTTGACGATGCACTTCGAACCCATTTCCAACTATCATTCAAATAAAAAACCTTTAGAAATTCTATTTCAGCATTTCCAAGTTGTATCAATATTTCATATCTAGTTAACAACTCTGGAGGTGGTCTATGATCAATGAAACCATTAAATGTTGATCTGTTTATCTGAAATCTATGAGATGCATCGATAAATCTTTGATGGCACAATACACACCATTTTTTATAGTGAGGTAGTTGTTTGGGCTCAAAATCAATGTTACAAACAGGACAACCCAAACCTGTGTAAGTGTTCCAACTAGATAAATTCCCCAGCCCAAGGAAGTCACTAATTTTCCACATTAAAGCAGCATGCATTTTGAACATTATATTAGAAGAAGCATCAAATGTCTCATCACCATTGCTCCACAACTCCTGTAATTCTTCAATTAAAGGCTGCGAGTATACATCAATATCATTTAAAGGCATTTGTTTTCCAGGAATAATTTTTTAAATGATAAAAGACTCTTGTTTCATACACATCCACAAAGGAATATTGTAAGGGATCAAAACAACTGCCCAAATGATATAACTGGTACTCAAAGTCCCAAATGGGTTGAATCCATCGGTAGCCAATCCCAATCGAACATTCCTAGGATTAGCTGAGAAATTTGGATGTAATGAATCAATTTTTTCCATGATTGTGAATCTTTTGGATGTATCATTAACCCATCATTTTTATTATCTACAAAATGATACTTCATATGTTTGGAGGTTTTTGATGACATGAGTAATATTTGAAATCAAGGCTTTAAAAGAATGTAACGCAAAACCTTTGCAGGTGTGTTCCTTTTCTTATTCTTCATGAAGGTATGTTGACTCAGACTTCCAACATCACCCATTGACTACCATCTAGAAGTTGAATATTTTTTACAATCCTATCTATCTAAATCCCCTCTCCAATAAAGCATACAATCATTGGGACACACATGTATTTTTATATAATTCAAACCATGTATGTTAATAACTTTTTTCATATCATTAAAAGACTCGAGGATGTTTACTTCAAGAAATGCATCACGCAACAATTTCAATATCATGGACATTTCCTTATTTTTAATTCTATATAAAAATTTGATATAGTACAACTTCATCATAAAAGAATGTTTTGAATATTTCAAACATCCACTATACAACTCTTGATTTCCATTGTCAACTAAATCACGGAATGAATTTTCCTGAGTAATGTTTTCTCTTATATTAGTCTCCATAGAATCAAGAGGATAATACATTGATATGTTACAATCTTGATATGGTTTTCCTATAGTCTAAAAAACATCACTTGTATCGTTTCTATTTTTAGCACCCTCATCTGGTTGTTCTGATATGTTTTGATGTTGATGTTGGTCTCTTACAGTGCCTAATGCATCATTTATAAGGTTTTGTATTTCATTTTTCATTGTAAATGAAGTTGGGAGTTCATTATGTGGATTGACATCAGTGATCAACCTTTCTATAACATTCGATTCTCCATTCCAAATACAATGAAAATATTGACCAGGGAATTGCTTCAATATTAAATGTTCATAAACTTCATATCTCTTCAACCATCTTCTAAATTTACATTTAGGACATGGACATCTTATTATCCCTTCAACGGATCGATTATAAATTGAAAAATCTAAATACTCATTCAAACCCTTAATATACTGAGGTACGTTCCTCCGTAAAGTAACCAAGCTTTTATCCATGTATATCACAATGTGCCTACACAATATTAAAAAAATTAAAACACATAACTATTACTAAATAGGGAAAGATATGCATATATACTAGTTGAAAAAATACATAAATTTGTTACATAAGGTTTTCCTATATCAATAAATATGGTAAATCACCCACTAGTGGTGTCAAATAAAGTAGTACCACCATAAAGGATTAGAATTAAATTTAGAGATTAGGGTGAGTGAACAAACTCCAACCACATTAATCAACTTAATAAAGTTGGAGGTTCCCCTCACCCATTAAATTAAATAATTCTAACCATTGTTTTATGTGTCCCAATATTTATGGAGAGATATGATCCATGGGGTGGATGTGCTAATAAAGTACATGTTATTAAACTAAAGGAATATCTGATTAAATCTAAAAAATGCATGAAATAAGTGATGTAATAATTATTTCAAGTCTCATTCGATACAAAATATGATCAAAACGTGTCATGGATGATCATGACTTAGCAAGTGGTGTTAAGAAACCACTTTGTTTCTTCAAAACTTGATCTAAAAGTTTCATGTTGAAGTAATGTCACTTTTTGAATCTACAATTACATGAAAAGGATTATTATTGAATAAAAAGAGGTTTCCAAGCCTTAAAAAAGAGAATCAATGACATCATATTGAATCTGGTTTATAGAAAGGGATATCAAGCACTTAATTTAGTCAAATTAGACCACTAATAAGAAGAAAAATTTAGAGGAGGAAGTAGTTATTCCCTTACTATCATTAGTGTGGTTTCAGTGTGATTGGTAAGTTTTTATTGACATGATGAATATAATTTTGAGGTTATATTGATATTGTGCAAATTGCTTAATGTGGATAATAAAGACACCACTTACAGTTCCATTCCCTAGGTATCTAACCCCTACCTAAGGGATAAATTTCTGTCAAGGGACACATTCACAACTCATAAGGTTTGGAGAACCTATCATTATCCATATAGTCTATATTTATTGCTCATTGAGCAAATTAACCTAACTTGGTTCCATACTGGGTCATTCATATGTTATCATAGATTACCATACCATAGATGACCATTACCACACCATCCCATAGCCTCTCCCCTAGAAATTTCTTTAGGAGAGAATCAATTACCTAAAATAAGACCTTTATAGACAACTTGACCCATAAATACATGATGGACACCCTATTGGGGTTTTAATTTCCCTATAGTTAAGCCTCTCACATATATAACATAGCCACTAATGGTTGTATTATCAGTGCATCATACTAAAGGGAATTCTATGAACCCAACATGAATCTCCATCCTCATGTCTCATAAGGTAAATAACTCATGGATCCCATTCATGTCACATACCCACCTACATGAAATTTCAATCCACACAATAAATGCATAACCATATCCTATGGTAATATTAGTCGTAAACTACCTTGACCATAGAGTTATCCCCTTAAGAAATCTCATTACATCCTCATCAAAGCCATATCTAGGAACCAACACCATCTTAATCCCCGAACTCATAAATTTATAACATATATTATAAATCAATAATAAGTAATTAAGAGAATTAATCCATATTAATAAAATTAGTCATACTTTAGGGATAGTTATGTATCCTCCCTAAAACTTCAAGCAATGTGGTCTGGATCAATCTTGGAACACCTCTGATCTCATTTCCAAAAAAACCCAAATATATGAATTCAATCCATTAAATTAATTCATATAAATTTGATGATAAACCGAAATAAATTATGGAAATGACTCAAAAATAATGAAATTATATAAAACCTTATGCATTTTTCCTCAACAGGATTCCTCTTACCATTACACAAAAAACATACCTAAATACGAGAAATCCACTGGCAGTAGGAGAGTGGATCCAACCTAGGGTAGGAACTCAACAGGGTCGGGGGAGAAATTGGTATCGTGGGTGTTGGGGGGGAGAAGGGGGATTAGTAGCGACCGACAGTGAGGTCACTGGTAGCACGGGAGGGGTGCGAAGCTAGTGTTGGGGCTCGTTGGGTGGAGAAGTGTCGCGAGGTCGGGGGGAGAAGAGCGTCGGCTCAGGTGGGGGGTGGGGAAGTGTCGCCACTGTAAAAAATAAATGGGTTTCATGACAGTTTTTAATAAACCACTGCCAAATCTTTTTAATGGAAGGTTTAGCGGCGGTTTTGTATACTGTTGCTAAAAGAATGCCACTAAAGGCAATTTTTGTTGTAGTTTCATTTTGGATACCTATCATTTTAAAGGTAAAGTAGATCAATGTTGGACTCTCATCAAGAATAAAAAGGAATATGGTGATATTGAATATATAGATTAGGATAATTATAAGAGTTTATTTTTCAATAAATAAATAATCTGTATGATTCATACAAAAATAAATAATTAATTCTATGTGATAATGTAGAAGGATGATGAATCTGTTGGTACCCATGAAGAAAATTTTACAAGACTTTCAAGGTACAATTTTGGAATTATAATCCAACCTAAATGTAATTTTGATTGTATATTTATTGGATTGAAACCATTTATCTGAATTATATTAGATATAAGGGACTTTTGTAGCCATGAATAAATCATTTAATGTGATCTCACAATGGAAATAAATATCATAGTTACCCATAAATCTCATTTTTTTTTCAAGAAAAAGAAGATATAATTCAAAGGAATCTCTAAAAACCAAAGAGAGAAGAAGATGAGATTTTGTTCATGATTGAAGTTTGGAAGGAAAAAATAGTAAATTTTATTAAGTGGATGGATAAATTTTTTTAGTGTGAAAGAGAAGTTCATCCTAAAATTTAATAAAAAAGTGATGAGAAAAAGTTAACTAATGATATGAGTAGAGAAAAAGATCTATAAAATGCATTGCCCATGATCCAATGTTTCAAATGAAAATAGTTTACTCATTATGCTATTTAGTGACCAAATCCAAAGTTTAATTACAATGATTGATATCAGCAAACTTTTAATCCAAGATACATAGGTAAATATCATGAAATCATTATTTTTGATAAGGGTTGTGATAATGATGAGGTGAAATGTACACTTACGATCCACTATAGAATTCGTAATGTATTACTTAAATCTACATTTACCTATTATTTTCCATCCAATGAATTTAATAATGGTATAAAGATTATACCCAATGATTAGATAAATAATTATCATTGAAAACCCAAATGGTCTGATGATTTTATTTCAAGTATACGATTCCTCTTAGATTAAACACTATAACAATGTGTTTCCTATAATATTTTCATTCTTCCACTATTTTAATTTGACGTTATCTTAAGAATGGTTTGTATTTTACTACATAAGTCCCACATTAATTTCCAAGGAAGGGAAATCACATTTGATATTCCAAACCAACCTTTGATCATCTATCAGTGTGATGATAAATATAAACTTCCTTTAGAAATCACATTCATTGTATGTTTTTTTATTCCTATTAAAATGGGTTATTTATCTTATATGGTTTAGGAGAAACTAAAAATCAATGATATTCCCATGGTGTGGGAGATTTATGATGAATTTGTAGATGATTTTCATATACTTCCATAAAAACATGAAGTTTAGTTATCTATGGAGATCATACTTGGCACCACAAATATTTAAAAGACTCCCTATAGAACGAACCTGATTCAGTTGCAAGAATTGAAGAAGAAAGCCTAGGAGAACCTTGAAAAGGGATTCATTTGTTCAAGTGTGTCACCTTTGTAAACACAATTTTTTCATTAAAAATAAATATGAATCAATGTGACTATACATTAATTATCGAGAGATGAATATGATCACGATCAAGAAAAAGTTTCCTCTACCCCATATTGATGACCTATTTGGTTAACTGTGTAGAGCTCAAAACTTTTCCATGATTGAACTTCATTTTGGATATCATAAATTGAGGGTCAAGAAGAAGGATATTCCTAAGAAATCATTTAGTACAAGGTATGAACACTATGAATATATAGATATTTCATTTGGTCTTACTAATTTTCTTATGATCTTCATGGATTTAATGAATAGAAAATTTATCAATTACCTTAACCAGTTTGTGGTTGTCTTTTTAGATGATATTATTATTTATTATAAGGGAAAAAAAGAGAATGGAGATCACTTATAAATGTTAGTAAAGACCCTAAATAAATAAATATTAAAAATATAAAAAATGTGAATTTTTTATATAAATGGTTTAATTTCTAGGTCATATAATCTCAAGAGAGGGCATATTAGAAGATCCATCAAAGATGGAGGCTATTGAATGTTGGCCCAGAAAAAACATGATGATTGAGATCCATTGTTTTCTTATTTTATCTTGATATTATTTATAGTTTATATAGAATTTATTAGGACTGTCTATCCAACACACCAAGTTAACTTGGAATGGAGACAAGTTTCTTTGTCTATATGAATGTGAGGAAAATATCATGGACCTGAATAGAAGATTTGTCAGTGTTCCAGTGATTATGTTACCTTTATATGGAGAATATCTTGTTTCTATAATGAATCATCAATGAAGGGATTTCCATTCATTATTATGAAAAATTACATGGTTATAGACTGTGTCTCATGAAAATTGATGGTTTATGAGTAAAATTACCAAAATCATGATTTGGAGTTAGCTATGATATTATTTGCATAAAAAATATATAGAGACATTACCTTTATAGAAAAAGTGTGATATATATATATTGATAATAAAATATTAAAGTATATACACACACTAAAAGAACTGAATATTTACCAGAGAATATGGTTAAAGCTAATTAAATATTATGACTTTTCAATACATACACACCCTGGGAAAGCAAACAAGGTAGTTAATGATTTGAGTCAAAAAGATCATGCTAGAATATATATAAAAAAGAATAAAAATTATCCAATATTTATGAAATTGAAAAGTATGGATCTAGAAATCCTAAAGGAAGAATATACATATTATCTTTCTCAATTTAATGTTTAACCATCAATCCAGGTGCCAACGAGCCTGTACCCAAGTGGTAAAGGCTACTGCTTGGCATCCAAAAGACCCAGGGTCAAATCTGGGAAGGGAAGAATTTATGGGGGTACTGTAATAGTGGAAGAACTATAGAAACAATGGCACTATAGAAGGAACTATAGCAGTGGTGGTACTGTAGTAGGAACAGTAACAACGTGGGTACTGTAGTAGTAATGTTCACCGAGGGGTCCTTTAGGCCAAAAGACGGGCTTTCAAGCCGTGTATTCAGGCCACTTGGACTTGGGCCTTTAGGCTATGTAATGGGATTCCCTTTACCCTGACTTAAATATTTCTTTGTTTTAATAATAAATTGAGGCTTCGGCCCCAACCTTTTGAAAAACAAAATCTATCCAAGTGAATATTAAAGAAGCATTGAAGGAAGATGGGGAGCTATAGAAGAAGGTTATTAATGTTCCCACATTTAACCTTGATCGCGATGGAATGATAATGTTTAGGAACCGTGTATGTGTTTCATCCCTACTAGATTTGAAGATAGTGTTTTTAGAGGAAGATCATAGTTCTTCATTCCCTATTCATCCTAAAAGTATGGAGATATATAGATATTTGAAAGAGTACTTGTTGTGGGATGGAATGAAGGGAGATATCTCAAATTTTGTTTCTTGGTTCTTGGTATTCCATCAAGTTAAGGCTAGGAGACAAAAGTCTAAGGGCATTGTTACACCATTACCCATACTAGTATAGAAAAGGGAAAACATCAACATGGATTTTGTCATCAGACTCCCTAAAACATCTAAAGTACATATTTTTATATGGGTTGTAGTCAATCACATTACAATGTCAGTACAATTCATCTATATAAGAGAACATTTCTCTCTATATCATATTTCTAGGATATACATTATGTAATTTGTAAGGTTTTATAGATTACCACATTTAATTGTGTTTTATTGGGATATGAGGTTTACCTTAATGTTCTGGTGAGATCTTCAGAATGATCTTGATATGGTGTTGAGTTTTAGCACATTGTATCATCCTCAAATCGATATTCAATCTGATATAACAATTAAAACCCTAAAATAAAATTTAAGATCCATTTATATTAATTTTATAGGTGGTTGGGATTATCTCTATCCTCTAGTTGAGTTTTCATAGAACAATAACTTTCACTTGATAATTCAGATGTCTCCTTATGAATATACTATGGAAATAGGTGTATAGATCCAATGTGCTAGAAAGAAGTTAGAGAAATAAATCTATTGGGACCTGAGATAACTGAATAAATGGTATATAAGGTTATATTTATTTAGTAGTAAATAAGGGTGGCACAAAGTCAACAAAAAAGATATGAAAATAATTGCCGGTGTGATTTTGGAATTTGATATTAGTGACAAAGTGATTCTATGAATTTCTACATGGAAGAAGAAAATGATATTTTTAATGAATGGAAAAGAATTACCTAGTTATATCAGTCCCTTTTAAATTCTTAATTGTATCGGGATAGTATCCTATTAGTGGGATCTTCCACCAAACCTCTCTCAAGTTCACGATGTGTTCCATGTATCCATCCCAAGAAAGTACATACTTGACCCTTAACTTGTATTAAACTCATTGGTCATAATTATAAAGTAATATATTTATTATGAGTAACAAACATTAGATATTCTGGATCAAATAGATAAAGTTCAATGAAATAAGACCACTCACCTGGTCAATATTTTGTGGTGAAGCCACTTGTTTGAAGAAGCTATATGGGAAACTGAAGAAATGGTGAGGTAGAGGTATCGTATTTTTTTATCAGAGTGAAAAATTTTGGGGGATAAACTCATTTTAAGGGGAGTATAATGTAACACACTTGGTTTTTATGAATTATTTTTTGTATTAATTAAATTTCATTGATAACTTGTATTACATGCAACATCGAGTTTTACTGAACCATGAAAAACTATTAATATTATTATTTAAACATGACTATTATTATATGGCCATTAAACTTGGAATAATTAATATTAATAAAAAATTAAATATTAAGTATAATGTTTTTATATATATAAAACATATTGGTAAAAAGTAACATAATTTTTGGTAAATTATTTATATATTTTGAAAATACTATTTTAAAAATAATGTTTTTTATTTCCTTTTGTGAAAAATAATAAAATTAATTCTTAAAATTTTAGAAAATTAAAATTTTAAAATAAATTAAATTTTTAAAATCATCATGTAAAATTTATCTTAGGCTAATTTTTATAGATTTTTTTGAAAAGATTAATTTTTCGATGAATAGTGAAAAATAATCAGTTTTATTGAAAACCACATTTTCATTTAACAAATTTATAAGGTTAATTTTTTATCAACATGGGTTTAAAAGTAAAATTATTTCAATAATATATTTATTAATCCAATTTAATTCATTTTAATAAATTTAATATTTAATTTTTATATAATATTTGAAAACTTTTGAACATTTTCTATTTGAAAACCTACTTTCTCATCAATTTGTAGGTTTAATATGAAATTGAATCCTTCCAATTATATGATTTGAATTTGAAAAAATGGAATTAATATTTGGAATAATTATAATTTTTATTATCTAATAATGTTGAAATCATTTTTTTCTATAATAAATAGTAAAAATAGAAAAAAATATTTACTACGGTTAAGGTTAATATGGGTTTATCAGGGGGTTAAACTAAAAAGTTAAGGGTTTAAAATTGACCCTAAACATATCCAAAAAAACTTTAATGACCATATCTTGATATTTTAAACTATATGGTTTGATATTGATTCATTTTATATTATAGCGGACTCTGAGTAATATGGGAAAACCTTTTTTCTTTTTAAAAATTAAAAGTGTACCACTCACCAGTCTTATAAAATTCCACCCCTTATAATCTGCTCTTTACACTTAAAAAACCATATGGATCACCAATTAACTTATAAAATAAATTACTTAATTCAATCATATCATCCTAGAATCCTTAGTGTTTTCAAAAATCCATCATATGAAGGATTTTGGTTTAAACCAAAATACATTGTCTGAAGAAGAGGTAATGTCTCTAACTGAGCATTTTATTTTATTTCTTTCTCAACCTACTTCAATTCATATAAAAAAATTATGATATAATAATATTATTATCTTCCATATAATTATATATATATATATTTTATTTTTAGGTCATGACATATATCCCTGTTCGCTTTCATCAAATTGGATACAAAATCATCATTCATGTGTCTGGTGGACTACCGCCTCACGAACTGATGTTATTCATTTTCAGTCACCACCTCTCATAGTTGGATATAATGATAGACTAAATGTTTATATATGATATATATATATATGATATTATTATACTAATTTAATTTTTATATCACATATACCTACTTAATTTCCATTTTGTGGGAATATGATAACATCACTTGTGTGTATGGAGGAATACCACCTCATGAAGAAATGTGAATAGAGAATAATGTAAAAGGAAGTTAATAAAGATGTTTTTAATGAAAATATGAAATATATATGACATAAAATTATTATTCAATGAAAATATATTATTTACCTTTCTTTCTTTCAATCTTTTGTGAAAATTGAAACAACATTCTTGCATATGTACGACCAATCGTCTATATGAATGATGTGTTTCATTTTCTATCTATAAAATTTATGGATAACTCTAAACACATATATGAGGAAAATATATGATATTTATGTAATATTTACCATTCTAGATATTATGAAACCATGATCAAATTAATAGGACCAAAAATAAAAAATCCAAACTTATACAAAAAACATATAAGTTATTTCCAGAAACATAATTTAATATAGAATAATTAATAAATAGTAAATAAAAGGTCATTACTAAACCATATATGGTATGATATATACAATTATGGTTGTTTAATATATATATAATAAGATTATATTTGTTATACATTAGGTTTGAACATGTATGAAGGATGTCAAGACTTAAGGTAAGTAAATTTAGTCTTAACTTTACTTCTTTGAGACATATGTTATGTTATGCACATATATTATTTTATAAGGTGCATAAATATCCCCTTTTAAATGTAATACCATGAATTTATTTATTCTCATGATATTATAAGTTTCATTAAATGTTATTATTTCATGGGGCTTATGATTCAATGTACCAATGTGATAAGAGTTTTATGTTACAATCCCATCATTTATCAAGATTGTTCATGATTATGATTCAAATGATAAAATATATTGATATATATATAAATAAACTCATTTAATTATCCTTCTTTGTTTATTACATGAGAATACATGTATTACCTTCATTTTCCACTCTTTGTGTACTAAAGAGTTCTAAAGTTTTTTTTAAGAAAAATAGTCTTTATGTCTCTCTTCAGTCGAAAATCATTTTTCTTTCAAAAACATGTTATATATATATATAGAATGTTTTTATAATTTTCAAAATTATTTATTAAATACATTTTTACCAGTGTTTAAATTTTTTAAAAGGGGTTTTAAAGGAATAGTCATGTCTTTTCAAATTGCCCGAAGGCCTTTAGTTTTTATTAATTTTTGATAACCCCCTTTCAATGGATGAGGGGGAACCCTTATAAAGTCCTATAGATTAAGTGGAAAATTACATGACCCGAAGGTCTTATAATAAATCTTCCCAAACAAGACAACAAAAACTACCCCTCCCCAGCAAATATTGTGATGTCTACTCTCCACCTTCGCATGGCTGGTTGGCTAGCTATCCTGTGCAGAGATGCACCGGCCCGATACCGATGGAAATACCATACCCTCTCAATATTCCAAGTCTTGTCAATTCTACTCTAGTGAGTGAGATTTCTATGAATCCTCATCGGAGGGCTTGTTCCATGTAATCTGTATGGTTGTAAATTTATATATTTCTTGTGACTTGAAGGCCTTAATGTGGCCCAAAGGCCTTAACTTGTCCCGAAGTCCTTGAGGTGGCCTAAATGGTTTATTATTTTTATGAAAAGATGTTTATGAACCTAATTTTCTCTTCTATGGGTTATACCATGATAAAATAATTATGAAACCAACTTTATTCTCAATGGGTTGTGCAATAATGAAATGATTATGAATTTTTTATCTTCCATTGGTAATATTATGATGAAATATTTATGAAACCAATTTATTTTCATAGTTTCTGATATAATGAATGTTTTATGATATTAGGGGACACATAAGTGCCTTATTCGGCCATTTCATAGTCTGAATTGGCCGCTCAACCAATGTGGTATCAAGATCAAGAACAACATCCTCCCATATAATCACATAGGAGGGATTAGATATATACCTCCTCAACTGGGAAAAATAAAACATTTCATTTATAGAAGTAAAGCCAGATGATAACAAATACAAGTATGCCACCATCTCTAGTCTCTCAATGATCTCAACGGGGTCTAAAAAACTTAGTGCCAATATATTATGCTTACCTAACCATTTATTTCCCAAGTGAGTTGAAAATATGAGAAAGACCTGATCACTAACCTCAAATGACAACGACCGATGAAAATGGTCAACAAAAGATTTATGATGAATATGTGATTTGATCAAACATCTCTGGATCAAATCAACCACCTATGAAATTTCCTGAATAACACTCATCCCATCTAAGGACCAGTCTCCCAACTCATCCTAGAACAAGGAGATCAAAATTTCCACCCATACATATCCTTAAAGGGTTCCATCTTGATCTATGTCAGATAACTTTTGTTATAGGAAAAATAAACCAAAGGAAAATTTCTATCCCAAGATCCACCGAAATCATGTTCAAAAGCATGGATCATATCCTCAAGAACCTAGATATCCCTCTCTATCTATCCATCCATCTATGGATGATAATCCATGCTCAATTTCTCCTGGGAACCCATTTCCTAATGAAATTTTTTCTAAATCATAGATGTGTACTTTGAGTCCATGTAAAAAAACTACAGTGGGAACCCCATGTAGCGTCACAATCTCATGAACATACAAGTAATTAAGCTCCTTCACTTTATTCATTTCCATTATTCATTATAAATGTGAAAATATAGTGAGTCTGTCAAAAATCACCCAAATCACATTTTTCCAACTAATATTCCATGGTAAATCATTGAATACATATCTAGAATTATCATCCCACTTTAATAATGGAATGGGTAATGTCTAAAACAAACCTATAGGTCTCTAGTGTCCGGCCTCAAATATTTTATAAGTGATACATTGAGATACAAAATCTGAAAATGACCACCTCATTCCCAAACACCAATTAAAACATCTCAAATTATATTATATCTTTGTTTCCATAGGGTGCATACACCAACATGATTGGTGTTCACTTTCTAGAGACTCCAATCATAGGGAAAATAGGATAACCAAAATTTTACAGAAGAACAAAATTCTACTAAGAGACTAAGACAACTTGCACAGGGTCTCCCCACCATTTAATACTTCTAAAAAGTTTCATATCTTGGTGTTTGTTGACTTCTCATGTCTAACTCTCTCATCTAAAGATGATACAACCTTTATCGAAGGAAAAAAAATCTATCCACCAATATCTTACTCTCCCAATATCACCTTAGCAAACAAACTCATTAGAGACCACTATTCAACTAATTCCTTCATGACTTGTGTTGGTAATTTTATTCTCAATTTATCAACCACCATGTTCCCTTTTCAGGTGGTATACAATATATCATAATCAATGTTCTAAATACACTCAACCTACATCTCTATCAAATGTTTATATCTCTTTGAGGGAAAATTTACTTTAGGATTTTTTTTATCAGAATATACCATAAACCACTCTCTAAAGAGATAGTGATGCCATGTTTTGAGAGTATTCATAATGGATCCCATTCAAGATCATGGGTAGGGTAGTTCTTATCCTGAAGGTGTAATTATTATAAGATATAAGCCACTAACTATTTCCCCTAAATCAAGAAAAAACCCAAATCATAATTAAAATAATCCCATAAAACATCATAACCCTAACCCAGTTCCATAAGAATAAAAGATGGTGTAGAAATTAACCTCATATTTAGCTACTCAAAATATGTCTAAAACTTGTCATTCCATTCAATATTTATAGCCTTACAAGATAAAATGCTTATCGGGTATGAAATCTTAGAGAAGTCCTGATCAAACCACCTATAGTAACCTACTAAACCAAAGAATCTCTAGATATCAAACATTTTTTTGGGATTCTCCGAAGACATAGATTACTGTTACTTTCAGGATCAACTGATATTCCCATTTTAGATATCTGATGCCCATAAAATTCACTTCTCGGATCCAAATCTCACACTTGGAAAGCTTACCATACAGATGATGTTCCGTCATGGATCGATGAATAATATAAAAATGGTCTCTGTGATACTCTTATATATTCTAGTACACCATGATATCATCTAGAAACACTATAAAAAATATTCCATAAACAGATGAAATATTCAGCTCATGAATCCATGAATACCTTAGGTGAATTAGTATGTCCGAATGACATAACTAGAAACTCAAAATTCCCATATCAACTCTGAAATGTTCTCTTGGGTATATAATCTTCTAGGAATATCAACTGATTATACCCTAACCATAATTTAATCTTATTAAACCATTTACCCCCCTCAAATAATCAAAGAGATCATCAATTCAGGGTAAACAATACTTTTTCTTAATGGTCACCTGATTCAACATCCGATATTCAATAAAAATTATAAGACATATTTATAACTTCTTACAAGAGAGTACAGTTGGAGAACCCAGTGAAATGATAATATGAGTATACAGTTTCACCTCTATCCCCTTGAGCTATACTTTATGTTCCACTAAATATTCATGTTCCATTCGAAAGGATGGTATAGAAATGGGAAGTGTATCGGGTAACATGTCAATTGTAAACTCGACCTCTTTCTATGGATAAAATCGTGAAAATCATCCAAAAAGACATCTTGATACGCACAAACAATAAATGGTATATGACCTACCAAGAATTTGTAAAATATATCAAGAAACATTTATGATAATTTCCATGATATTAAACCGTCATATGGAACAACAAGCCATGACCTTCTCAATCTAGAGTTCCAATCACCCTAGAAAAAATGAGTGACCCTAGCAGTAGATAAGAACTGTAATCAATGGAGAGAACATTATATCTGGGCCAGTACACTAGTAATACATTCCATTCCTATGATCAAGTCAATGATGTCAATATCAATCACTATGAAGTCCTAAAACACCTCAAAGTCAACTATCATCGCTTGACATAAGAGACATTTGAAACCTTGTTCAAACTTCTTTCCCAAAGATCGAGAAAGATCCAAAATGAATTAAATAAGCTCCTAAAACAAGTGAAACATGTCAACCAACATTGAATATATAAAATAATGAGTAGCACTAGTATAAAAAAAATCCAGAACCACACAAGATGAAATGAAAACCATATCTCTAATAGTAGATAGCCCAATTTCTAATTCCTCTAGCGCATAGTCTACTGTGTAAATCTATATGTAATTATCCACCTATAAATACCATTTTTCTTGAGAATGAGACCCACCACCCTAAGAATAATCTATATGAACAAGTGAACCCTTGGTGAAAGTGGATCCCGCATTACTACCATGAGACAATATATCATAGAAACAATTTAGACAGCTAGATCGCCCAGAAAGATGAAAATATATAGGAGCCTCCATACAATAAGGCCTGGTTTGACCACATAACCGAAACTGGTAGAAAATAAGTTGTTGTTTCTCAAAATAATCCGCTAAAATTGGTTATGTAGAAGACTTACCACTTGTATAGTTTTTTTTATGACCATAAGAAGCACCTTGGATAGCTGCTGCACCCATTGAAGCTCCTCCAAAGCCTATACTTCTAGCTATGTCTTCCTCCTAAAAAGATTATTTATCCCCCAACTCCACAATGGTATGAATTTATAAAAATAAAATCATTAACTAGACAACAAAACTAAATCCCATTTAAATCCTCCGATCCTTTAGGTAATCATTGGTGACAAGATCTGGTGTTAGAATCACAAATTCAAAAAAGTGGGTAGAGTACTCCAGAAAGGTACAATCCACTTTCTCCAAAATAAAACAATCCTTAGTATTTCACACCCATAAAGTACCATGATAAAATTGTGGACTAAATATATTCTTAAAAGAAAGCCAGGTAAGACCATTATGAAACTCGGATTTCACTATTGAGTCCCACAATCTTCTTCCTGGTCCTTCGAGCATATACGTGAAAAAATCACCTAAGAATCCTCAAGATTCTTTTAAAAGTTTAAGATCATCTCAATCCATTTAAGACACTCCTATGAATCTTGCAGTACATTGTCACAATGGAAGGCAAGTGGGTAATTCTTGGTAAACTATGAACAATTATCCACTACCCATACCAGGTACATTACACCCACTGACCCTAGATTCTAAATGGTATAGATCATTACCTCAACAAAAGAAGGTTCCACTGGGGGTTCTGCCTGTAAAACCCACCTCATAGTTTCCCCACTTTTATTTTGAAGACCTCTTCTAGGGTAACTTTTTTGTTAAAAAAAGACAGTAACCAATCATTAATTATAGAATTACAAAACTATCTAAAAAACTGATCCCAAACAATTATTTAAATCAACAATAATTTAAAGAAGTTATGTATCCTATTATAAAAAATAAACACCTTTTTAAATAAGTATTTCCATATAAGTAAACTCATCGCTTAGTTTATTCAAAATTCCTTACACACACCATGTCCACAAACATTTTAGATAGGTTAATTTAAATAAAAATCCCATAAAATTTATTAAAATGAATATAAAAACTTAGTCTTTTATATAATAAAGGTTTTTTGACCACCCATGGCTACTCGGATTTAGTCAAGAGAGTGAGATGGATAGGCCCCCTTTGCTCACCTACTATATGAATTCCAAAGATCCTACTATTGTATAACCTAGAAAAAAACTAAATTACGATGTACTAAAACACTTCATGCTGAGTAACCCCTATGATACTAAATTTTAATAGAACTTCCTAAGTTAACTTGACCAGTCTCCCAAGTCATCCCATCATTGAGTGGGGTAAAAAAGATAACAAAATTAGTACCTTATATAAGAAAAACAAGATATAAAACCATAGTACAAATTAGAAACAATAGGAGATACAATATATCCAAATAGGCTCAACTAGAAAGAAAGATACATATAGACCACAAGTCTCCATGTGACCAGTCGTCACATATAAACTAGCCCAAAATGAAAAGAAAATCTAAAGAAAATCTTTCATTCTACAAAAAAATATACCCTTTACATAAATCATATAAAACAAAGTCTACAACTTCCTGTAGGGAGAAGTAGGGTGTGAGAAACATAGATCAGTAGGATTCCACTAGGATATATCTACAAGTTCTGATAATAAGAATGAAAAAAAATCCAAGATAAAAAAATATTATTAAAAATATTATTATAAATAAACAATTTTAAATAGTTTTTCAAATAATCCTTTAGTTTTCACAAATTTCTTATGATTTTTACCAAATCCAGGAACAACTAGGTAAGGATACCAAAATATAAATATACATGTGACCCATAATCCATAATATAATCTCTCATGTAATAAACAACTAGAAACAACAATTGACCTACCAACTGAGATCATGAATATGGGAAAATATGTACAAGTCACCCAAAATCAAAAAAAAAATCATGTAGTTGAATCCAACTAACATCGAGGCCTACCATAAAACATTTAAATACAAGAGGCTACCTTCTAGTAGTGTCACACACACTAAGGCTACCCGTTTCTATTTCTTGAAATACCCATGGTTAACTTTATTAAATGTTTATCAATTTCTACTTTAACAAACATGCTTATATTTTTATAAAACAATTTAAAATACAAGCCAATATGATTTAGTGATTGGAAATTCATTTTCCATTTAAAATTATGGTAACTCTTTTTTCAAAGAAAACCCACTTTTTTCAAAAGTGAAACTATTCCCTTTTCAATTTCAATACATGAAATTCCATTTCAATTCTCAATTAATCAATATGAAAAATAATAAATTCAAGAAATTAGAAAAATTAAATAGATCCACCAATATCAAGAGTGTAGAAAACCTAACCACCTTTGAAAATGTGGATTGGAACCAACAAGATCTACTTTCAAAAGATAAGGCGTGACTAAAGAGTGAAAATTGTTGATATAAAACATCATAAAATTACCAATCACAACTAAAAACTGTCTAGTAACCACAAATTAGAGAGAAACCATGAGGAAGGATTACCCAGAGAGATGAAGCACCAAACCCTACTAATCAATTGATGAATGAATCGATCCAGATGGAAGGAATACACCAAAAATCACATAGGGTAAGAGGTTCTACCAAGAGGAGAAGGCTTCCCAATAAAATTAAACCTTAAACACACACACAACACCATAAAAACTTCAACTCAGAAAATTAAACAACATGTAATATATTTACACATTGTGAATCTATTTTATTTTATATTACAATAAAAAACACATCACCTTGGATTATAAAAACAATTTTTTCACACTACATGATATGTAACCCTTAGACATTGTGTAATTAACCAGAGAATAGTAGAAAAGTCCAAGGAAAAGCTAAAAATCCAAAAAAATACTTGAATTAAAAATTAAAAGTATCCTCCCAATTCTTGGTAGACAAAACTCACCAAAAAAAAGAATCCAAAAAGAAATACTAAGACATACCTGGAATAAAGGTAAAAGGGCATTACAATAATGATAGAGAGGATTTGTCCCTTCCATTGGAAGTGGATATCTCATGCCCTTTTAATGGTGTTTGAAAATCCTGATAAGCCTATTACCACTGAAATACATATCTATAGGTTCATTTACATAAATTAGAAGAATATTATTCGATCATATTGGTTGATGACACAAGATATGAAAACTACATGATGTGAGATATTTTGAAAAAAATCGATTATATTACATAGTAAGCATTCATAGGAAGTTGAATTTCATTATAAAATTGACTATTTGTAGATGGGATCCATGTAATGTTTCAAGATTTTAAATTTGGACTCTATAAACTTATCCTAATTCCAATAAGAAATTGGAATTCAGGTTTACACACTATGTTTATCTAGGAATTTCGATTAGATTCTATATGAGTTTGAAAAGTAAATTATAATATTACTCTCAGGTGATGTGGAATTAATTTCATATAATTTAATAAATATTTTTTTGTTGAATTAAATTTTTATTTAATGATAAAATGTGTTTTTATTCATTAATTATAGAGTTTATTCCAATTGGTTTTTTAAATATTAAACTTAATATTTTCCTATTTTAATGTGTTTTTTATTTTTGATTTTTTAGTCATTTCATTTTTTGAATTTATGTTTCTTTATTTTATTTTGTATATTTAAATTTAAATTTAATTGTAAATTTTAATTAATTTTATTTATACTATTATATTATTAATTTAATCTTCTATTTTTTATATTTCAATCAATATTTTTAATAAATATTAATTTTATTTTCTTTTCAAATATTCATTTAAAAGTTTTACATTTTATTGAATTTTTAATCTAAAGTTAATTAATTTTAATTTATATTGTTTATTTATTTATTCATTTAAATATAAATTCATTATTTTTTTGTGTATAGTAGAATCCTTATAGGGGAATTTTCTAGTTGCATCGATGTAGCCTAATTTTGAAGATCCCATGCATCCAAATGGTGATGGAGTGGGTTACAAAATATTTCACTATGCATTTCACATACCAAAATCCTAAAATATGGGATTTCTATGCATACCATGTAACCATTTATTTGGGTATGTGAATACCACTTAACCAATTCTCCCCTAAAACCATTAGGAGAACTGAAAATGATCATTTTTTAACTATTCCTAAACCATGTAAATGGAGACCCCAACTGAAGATATTGGATTGGGATTTACAATGATGCCATGACTAGAGATAACTTGAGCTTCATAAATTTTTGATTTAAATCAATTTTAATGAGAGTTTAATTGAGAACAATATTGGAGTAAATTTTTGACAAATATATACTGAATCCATGACTAGATTGAGGATGAAAGTGATAATTAGGTGATGGATTCGACTGAAATTGACCAAGATTAATGTTATTATTTATTTTTTTCAATAGAGAGGGATTAAAATAAACCCAATTAAGAGATAATATAAGTTACTAAAGATTTTTTATTAAGATTCAATGCCGTCTTTTTGAGATAACAACACCGAGATTGTGATATCTCTTATTCTCCATCGAGTAGTTTGGCTAAAGAAAATGCATTACTGTATGATGAGACTAGTTGACTATGGTGGATTTTGATGTCGTTTGAACACTAATAAAGCTACCACTGAGAATACCAATATCTAAATTTTAAGTGAAGAAGTCCTAGGACGCTATTAAAGAATGTTGAGGAAGATGACTATTTTGAGAAGATTCATTGGTTTGAGATATTAACAAATCATACAACCGAGATGAACATGAGTTTTATGAGGAATAATGTTTTTAGGAGATGCACAAGGGACCTTTGAGATCGATTGAATTTTTCAGTAGGTTCTAGAGTGATGAAGAAACATTAGTCAATATAGTTTCTTCCGAAGAAGCTGTTGAAGTATGAGAGTCTAACTAAAGAAAATATATATCTTGATGAATATTTGGTTAAAGACTAGATGGGATTAAGACCTTAGTTTGATGAAATGTAGCTCTATTTGAGTATGAAAAAATTGATTTTTTGTTCTATGATCTCCCTTCTATCAGAGAAACCCGAAATAGAGGGATCTCATGTATAAAATGATCTGATTATGAGGATTCATTTGAGTGAACACAACATATTTGTTCAAATTCCCCAATAAATACCAAAATCGAAACATGTTTGTTTTAGCTAGATATTTGTTATAGCCTCTAGGATTGTGTATCATGTGATGTTTACTAGGTATCTTTAGATTTTTCATTACTATAAAGATGGATTGAGAAAAAAATGGACTATAGCTAGTTATAGTTATATTTCTTGTGAAGGAGATTATGGTTAATAATAATCTTTACTGATTTGAGTGAAAAATTGAGTTTAGTTGGTTGAGGTAGGAAGATGGTGTGTGTATCTAAAAAACAATGACATCTAGAAATTAAATGATGGGAATTTTAGTATTTATTATTGATATTTACTTGGGAAAAATATGTGGTCAAAATAGATTATTGTTCGTATCGCCTCGATTTAGATCAAAAGAGTACGAAATCAAACATTTAATTATTTTCAAAGAGATAATTTTGTTGATGAGATTTATTAAAGTGATAGGGAAATGGTAGAAGTCTAAAGAGAAAAAAATAATTCCAATGGAACCTGAAATGTAAACATAGAATTAGGTCTAACAAATAATATTTAATCATGTTTATTGGTTGATCAGAAGAATTAATTAATTGGTGTATAATATAATGAAATCTGTTTATTTATTTAAATAGATATTATAAAAGTTCTAGTAAACAATGGGTAGGATGATCAGATCAAGTAATGTCCCAGTGAGAATGAAATATTATTTAAATAAAATTTAATTTGTTCAGGAAAAATAATATCTATTTTTTCCACATGTTATGAAAAGGTCAAGTATATAATAATAAAAATATTATTATTTATACATGGATTATTATAGGCCTTAAAATAATTTTGAAGGAGCTTCATTAAAATAATATTATAACTATAGATCTACAAATAACTAAAAATTTATTTATCAAAAATGTGAAATTCCAGTTTTAAAAGACAATTGTTGTGCATAATATGTTTCTTTCGAGTAAATTATCTCATCTCAAAGATATTATTTTGAATTATACATGTCCCATGATAATTGTATATCCTCCCCTCTCTCAGGTTGTGAGAGATCCAATAGAATCCAATAGGCCTCATTAGGATTCGATGACATGGAAAACAAAAAAAATATGTAAGGCATAGTGACATCCACATTAGATACTAGGGAACCCTACATTGAAATTCAGAGTTTCTTGGTATCTTTGTCAATTAAATATAGAGGGAGTCTACCCTTAATTCATCAAAAATTGTAATGGTTTGAAAAGAATGTTTAACTGCATTCAAAAATGAATAAATAATTACCAGATGATGAAATTATTAAACTGTCTAAATTAATTATAAATTACATGTGAGATCTTGTATTTTTGGATTTTGAGAACTAATGTTTGTCATGTTATGAGGAGAAATTTGAATAATTTGATGGGAAAATTTTATTGGGCACAACCTGACATGCTTCTGATATACCTCGTAACCTTTATGAGGTATCATATGGGTCACCCGTCAAATTTATAATTATTTTTTTCATTGATCATTACATTCACCTATTATTAGATTCATTTCTAGGTTATTTATTCTATAGTATGATTATTGTTTATTATGACCATTCACCTTAATGTAGATAATAATAGGTTAAAGGTCAATGAATAATGAGTGTACTAAATCTATTATGAGGTGATTTAGTTTTTTCCAGTTACATTAATTACTCATCTTGCAATCAAGTTCAATGAATCTAGATGGCTGGTGGGGTACACAAATCTCCATAGAGAATCAAAAAACCACTATATTTATTACGCACCATGTGTTTTTATGCCAACCTGATATATATCTTGTTAGATTACATGTTATGTAGCTGGTGTACACATTAGGTAGTATATGAATTTTCACAGTTTAAATCATGGAATCATCATTATTGAATAATTTTCATGTATTTATTAAACAATGTGTGGGATTGATAACTAATCAATGGGATAATTAATGCATAAGACATGGTGTTCATGTATTTAATTGACATGTGGTGTATTTAATACTTTTTAAGTGGTGGTTGTGTAATTAATACACATGTAGTATATTTAATATAACTTATTTGGGGGTCATTTATTTAATTCACATGTGGTGTGTAATTAATTCATATTCAAAGTAAAAATTGACTAACTCATGATGTATTTAATTCAATTTTATTATTAATTAATTATTACATTGTTTAATTAATTATAATGTGGTTTATTTAATTAACTCACTTTGTAATTATTTTGTTTTCACATTATATAATAAATTTATATGTAGTTTAATTAATTCACACATGATGTATTATTGAAAAATGGGGTTTTTATCACATGTAGTGTAATTAATTATTTTATATGGATATATAATTACTTATTACATTAAAATATCCTACATGCTATGTATAAATAGTTTGAAGAATATTAAATTCTAAAATAAAAATTTATTAATTTAATAAATATATTCCATGTTATATAAATTCATACTTCATGTAATTTTTAAAATTAGATGGAATTCCATTATAATTCAGTTTAATAAAAATAATTAATTAACTAATTGGATTAATTAAATTAATTTGATCATACTTTATCATAATAAAATACTGAATTTAAATAAATGCTATCCAATGTAAAAATTTATGTTCTTTGGATGTGTGGATGATCATAATATTATACCAACCAATGTATAGATGGTTTCTTTTAATTTAATTTAATTTCATAGGCATGAGATTATTTTTTATAAAATTAATTTATGTCTTGTGTGTAATCTTCTCCTCTAATATGTAAGTGCATGTATCCCATGGTTTCTATTATTTATACTCTCTAAACCATACATGGGTTTCTCTCACCCACATGCGAGTAATAAAATATGTTCTTAATGGAGTTCCTAGGCGAGTGGAGGTAGTTCAAAACTACGTCAATGTAAAACCATACCAAGAGGTACATACGTTTAGAGTTGGAATTTTTCAACTTGAATCAGGACTAATTCAATAAGTGTTTCCCCTAGGGCCAAATTTAGTTTCTCACCTTCTATATAGATCAATTATTAGATAAATATAATGATCACGATACATTAGTATTTTATTTATGTAAGTTTCATAGTTAATTAATTATTTTGATTGTATAGTGATCACATTAAATAAATAAATTAATAAGCATTCAATATAGAAATAAACGAACTAAATTATGCATAATTTTTTATATGTACATTTTTAATCACTTTAGTATAATCCATTTAATAATTACCATAATTTGGTTTGAAAAACTAGGATAAATTTTAAATATAAGAAAACAAAATCCATCAATTAAAATATTATTTTGGTATATCATTACATTGCATAATTTAGAATAAAACCAATAGTTTAAAAGTGCTTGAGAAAACCTCATCCTGTTTATTTAAAATAATATGGAGTTTTAATAAATGTTTTATATTGACTTGAAAATATTTATATCAGGTTGACTATCCCTCTCTAGGATTGGTATAAATCCATAATAATTTTTAAGGAAATCTATGTCCATGGTTCTAGGATTGGGTTGTCCACTCAATGGATCAAGGAGCTACATGTTATCATTTTGAAATTACCTTACTTATTAAATTATTTCAAGTAACATGAATAACCTTTTGGGGGGTTATGAGATGGGAAATATTGACCCTTTACACTAGATTATCTATGCGACAGGATAGTCTGAGTTTGATGGTGTGTGTTATCAGGACTTGATAAAATATTGGAATACTAATAAATTTAATTATTAAAAAAAATTTGTAATCAAAGAATGTACTAAAAATTTTCTTTATTCATTGTATAAAATGTAAATAGATATATTTTTAATAGTATCAGGGAAATATATAGTAGATAAAGATAACCTTCTAATTTTCATGAATTTCCAAAAATGGTACATGAACTTGTGCATTGTACAATACCAATAGTAATAATTATATGTGCTAGAATCCATGTTTCCTAAGGATATTTCAATGGAGTCTAGTGAAGAGGAACATTGTATCTATGAAAAACACTTGGATGATGCATTATATATAAAATGTTTGATGAATTTACCCTGTTCAATGAGAACCAAAACATTTACAAGGAAATGGATCCATGTATCATGTTGTCTCATCTACATTAGGGGAATGAGAGGTAATAGAGGTATACCATCTCTAAGGCATTATTCACATGAATTATTAGAGAGTCGACACTAACTTAGAATCATGTGTTCAAGACAATTAACTTCATAGAGATCATGAATATCCCAAGATTTAGTCTTTTGGATGGGTTGTGGAAAAATCCAATATTATCCTCACTACCTTATAATTTTTATAGTTTTATTATAAATTTTAATAGATTTAATAATGATAAGTCACTCCTAGTGATTGTCACTATAATTAACCAAGTTGATAAGGATATGAGGTATGAAAATCCAATGGTCCTTTTGGTGAGTAAGAAGAAGTTCAATTTATAGGGTGATAAGAATCACTTTAAGTTGAAATCTATAGAGTAGTGATATTCTAAGAAAATGAAGTTTTAATAGAAACAAATGAAGGATAATGCTATTTTATTTTAATGTGGTAAGAATAGAAACATGATGTATAATTGTAATAAATATAGTAAGAATAAAACCATTGCATCTACTTTAGTTATATCCATTCTTTTATATATTTCAAGTCTTAGGTAGTAAATAGAATAATACTTTCTCATGTATGTATTAAATTCATGAACCGAGAAAACATTATTGGAATTAAGGTAAATCCTCCCAAAATTTGATAATTTATTTTACTTAAATCAATAGTGATAATTTCAAAACATAATACTACCAATAATGGATTGATTTATGTTTATATTGAGTGATACCAAATATTTATATCAATGGTTATCTAGAAACAATAAGATATAATTTCATTTATGAAATTAATATTTTTTTAGTACATCATAATTAACTATTTTTTGTGAAATCTTCAATCAAAGATATCCATAGTGGAGTGTGATGAACATAAAATATAGGAATAATACCTAATTTTGGAAAGATAAATATTTTCTAGTGTAGTTAATCAATTTATGCAGAATAATGCATTGTCTCTAATGAGCTAAAACACCTGGTATACTGATAGACATTGTTAATGGACACAAAAAACTTATAAAATTAATTATATGACTCAATTTATTCTATAATGGGTTCATAAGTCCATAGAATCATTATAAGGATATTCTAGAGGTGAATCCATTTACATCATGGGATTCCTTTTGGTATGTTCGATGAAAATGAATATACTACATAAAATATTTTTGATATAAGGTTTCTATCAATACTTAGAAAAGAGAAAAACTATTATATATTGATTCATTAGATTATATACTTAATCATATTTTTCATTAATATTTTAAAATGATGAGTAATTATAAATCACATTACCTTATACTTGGTGGTATTAAAAGGTGGATCAATAAAGGGTATTATATATATTATATATCTAAAATAATACCTTCATGAAATGAGTTTCCAAAAATTAACTAACCATATGAAAACCTATTTTATTATTGGAAATAACTTAAGGAATCCATATGATGTGAATCCATTAATATCATAGCCTAAAGATGTTTGATGAAATTCATATGTTATGATAACCTTTTCTTGAAATGTACATCAAAGGATTCACAATGTGTATCTTAGTTAATTATACTATATTTAAATAGGATATTGACATCCATTAGATATAAAATTATTAATTATACCAAGTATATGTCTATGAGGGAGCACATATATATTGAGACTGTGGCATCATGCAATATTTTTTGGAATTTTAGGTTTCATATGCACAAAGGATGAATGGTAATAATATACTCTACAATAGAAAGTTGTGGGAATTTTTTGGTGACACATATTTCATATGAATGAAAAACCCATTATTATTGATTTATACTCACTAAGATCAATGATATATAATTATTAAAAAAATGATTCCTATAAGAATAAATAAGTTAAAAAAATCCATGATTAAAAAGTTTATGTGAATTGTAAAATGGATTCCATGTACCAAAATACAATTCTGTATTGGGTGGTTTAGGTAAAGCCATTAATTTTATTCCATAAAAAACAATACATGGATGGTATAAGTCAGTATCAATGAGGTTTGTTTTTTGAACTAAGTTATCATGCCTAAAATATATTTAAATTCTACTTGTCATAGCATCATGATCATTATATTGGGAATTTATTATCAAGGTCATTTTCCTTAGAGTAAACCAAATGGATGAGGTATATGTGACCTAGATAAAAGAATAATTTAATTTAGATGATACCAATAAGAAATTAATGTTAATAATATCTATTTATAGGTCATAATAATCATAATGATCATATAATATTCATATTGAATGAATGGTTTCTAGGTATTAAAAGGTTAGTGGGATCACTACATTTTTCATGATATATTTAAAATGGATGGTTAGACATAAGGTTAATTAAGGATATGGTTAATTTCTCTAATAATGAATTAAGTATAAACCCATGTTCTGGGAAACATGATTTAATAGTATAGATTAATGGGGTTTTTTAATACATGTCATTTACATAGGTAGATATTTTATTGGGAATACAAGACAAAAAAATTCACTAAATTTTTTTTCCAGTGTCAGATAATATTTTTGATGTATAGAATACTTATTATTATAAGTAATTTGGAAATAAAAATTACTTACTATTAAGTGTACCTAGATTTGATATTACTTATTTGTAAAAAAATCATGTAAATTTAAAAGGAGACTAGGTCAATTTCATAGTCCGACAGTCAAAAAAATATGAAAATTCTTGAGATATTAAATCTATATGAGTTCTTAGTAAATTTTAGAATATGAATACTATGTTTGAGGAGATATAAAACTAGTATTCTTTTAGATCATGTTTTATATAGTATCATAGTAAGTACAAGGAAATTTTAAAGTAAATAATATTATAGCTAGTAATTTCCATATCTATATACATTGAGTACATTATGGCTTCTAATGTAGCTTAAGAGGCAGTATAGAAATGACTTGTTCCAAAATTGGTTCATAAATTTTTTTGATTTTTTTCATAATATTAAAACCTTTAATATGGTGTTAAGGAGTATTTCATACATTGATAAGAGAACATAGAGGTAGATACTTAAGGATATCATATATTGAGAGATTTTATTAGTGAGATAAGGTCATAGAAAGAAGAGTAGAAATAAATAAATATAAAAATACCAATATATATTTTTGATTTATATTTTATTGAATATTGTAATATTTATTAATTTTACATCATATCTTGATCATTATTTTTTTGTGATAGTGTAATAAATAATGTTATATTATACTTTTCTCATCGAAAGTACATAAAAATTCCATGCTATTATGATATACTTCAGATGTTATAAAAATATTCTTTTACCATATGTTCTATGGCTGGATGAAATCATTTATAAGGACACATAAAATACATGCTATCAGGGGTAGGAGACTCATAAGAAATTGATACACCATCTCGTGGTGTTAACACTTGGTAATATCTAATAAGGGAGGTTATGAGAATAATACCATTAATAATAACTCAACACGATTCATGTGTCATTGGATATTCCTATCTATAAACATGTATAATTATCCATTGAATATAATAATATTATTAAAATCCATCCTGACTTGTATACTAATATGTATTCAATAAACAATGGTGTGATTTTTCATGGTGATGTTAGATATATTGGGTGTTTTATGAGTGGAACAACATTATTGAATAATGTGAGATATAATTTATACCATCCATTGTAAGTGAATATTTCAAACCCACTGATAGAGTTTTAAAAAACTCATATGTCGATGGACATGGTAGTACATATCAGTAGGTTGGTTTCTAAGAAGTCAAATAAAGAGTTATCATGACCTGTTCCCCGGGGCCCATGCTGTGACTACCCTAAGCCCGCCTTCCATAGGCCAGGTGTTGGCGATTTGCACTGGGAAGACGTATCCCTAAAACAGGAAGTCATTTCCTTTAAACCTATATGAACACAAAATCCAAGAACACAAAAAGACGCAACCACGAAGTAAAACTGCAATATTAAAAGTGTGTACTGAAAGTAAAGGGGCCATAATACAAGCCCCAATTGAAAAGATACAACAATAATAGAAAAAAGAAAAACAACTCCTGGGATCTTCCACCAAGGATCCTATGTGAAGAGTAGGTACATCCCATCTCTATAGCTCTCCACGTCAACCATCACTACCGTCCATAGTCAGGTCCTAGCTTCCTGAGTCTCAGTCAAGGCTTCTGATCTTCTACCCAAGACACAACAAGGTGCAGGTGAAGCCCGTGTAGGGGTGAGTATAACAATACCCAGTAGGGACCCCGATACCCCCAAAGGTCTCTCAGAATTCCACAAAGAAAAAACAAAAATCTTGATCTCAATCACAAGAACAAAAAAAAAGACTCAGCTCAAATCAGGTATAACTTAAGTACATAAGTACAAATGATAAGTCATAAATCTAGATCATATTATTCTATAAAGAGGATCTCCTGCAAACCCACACTGGGTTGGTAGGTACTAACCCCCATTGACCCACACATGATCAGTAGATACCAACCCCTGCTAACCCACACAGGATCCGACCCACCCAAGATTGATAGGTACTAAGACTCACTGACCCACAGAGGATCTGACCCACACAAGATCAGTATGCATTGACCCATACAAGATCACTGAGTGCTAACCCACACATGATCTAACCCACACAAGATAAATATGCGTAAACCCAGATAGGATTGTTGAGTGCTAACCCAAAGAGGATCTGAGCCACATCGGATCTGTAGGTGCTGATCCACATTGGATTGCTAGGTGTGGATCCACACAAGATTGCTAGGTCCTGATCAACACACAATTGCTATGTGCAGATCCACACAAGATTCCTATTCATTATTCACGTCTTAGCCAACCACTGGACTCCCATACACAATAATCTTGATTCTGATAGGATCAACTTCTCAAGCCATCATTCATACTTCAACTGGCACAAAATACCACAAAAAAGTAACCCAATGATCTGTCAAGTCATAAGGGTTCCAGCACAACATACAATACATCTATCAGATGCCCGGTCAGAGAGTTATAGGAATTTTAGTGCCAAGGGCCCAGTTGGATTCGGGTGTGATCCAACCCAACTATACTCCAAATTTCTCCAAAACATAGGTGGCATATCTCAAAAAGGACCATCCCATCCTAAGGATTCCAATGCCACAAACGGTTTGTCAAATAGATGTTTGGTTGGTAAGATATGGCCTTTTAAGTGTATGTGGGCAGAAAATGGTTCGGGTTTGGTTTGACCCGGTTAGGCCGACCCGACCATCCCATCCTGGGGTGACCTGACTTGGTCCGGGTCTGACCCAGCCCGGACTAACCTGGTTGGGCCGTAGAAATCCCAACCCGGCTGGGCCTCGGTGAGCCCGACATTACTGGGCCGCGGTGAGCTCAGCCCGCTGGGCCGCAGACCAGCCCAACCCGAACTGGATGGGTAGGGTCGTGGCTGGCTCAGCCCACTAGGCAGTGGACCGGCATGGCCCACTCAGCAGCAGACCGACCAAGCCCATCAGCTAGGTGCTACCCACAAAAGGGGTTGCGCAACCCCTCATTATAGAGTAGCTAAAAGAGCCTTTTGGCTCTTCAACTGGTGGCACCACGTGGCGCCACCTTTCTATATGTAGGACCTGCAGGGAGCGGGTCCCCTTGCCTTATTCCATGGATTTGATGCCACAATCTCCACTTGTGGCATGCGACAACATGCCTCCCATCCACCAATGCGACCGACCAAGAGTCGACCACCCCTTCGGTCCATCACGGCACCGCCCCCTTCTGCGGCCGGTGAGCGCCGGCCGCTGCCTTTGCCCACCGGCACCGGTTGCCAGTGCCATGCCAGTGCTTCTTTTATGGGGCTCTGATGATGCTCCAGATCTCCATTTTCACTCCCATATTACACCTATGGGCCTCCCTGAATTCCATCGCCACATCGTGATCCTCTGATTCACATTGCTGTCAAATTCAAGATTCACCTTCGAAGAACACGACAAAAATGAAGGGGTGTATGGTCCGAGCCTTGTTTGTTTAGCCCATTCTCTCTGCATTATCATCATATCAAAGGGGGGTTTTGTAAACAATTGTAGAAGGAAAAATAAAACCCCGTTCAAAAAACCCACAACATCACACAATTCTATACGAATCGCAGATCCACTCATTTTGGATGATCCACATTCATCACATTTTCAAGAATGAAGAAAAAAATAATAATTCTCTTGAATTAAAGAAAAAAATACCCAACCTCATAAATGGATGTGATTTCATGTTCGTAGAGGGAGAAGAGTCCTCATTTGATGAGGCCTCCGACATTCATCGATCCTGTATCGTTTCCATCCAAGCTTCCATTCTTCATCGGTGAAAGATACTGAGGTAATTTGATAGAGGTTCCTCATTTGAGGAATCCGTGTTGAAAAACTCCAACCTGAGCTCCATTTAAATATAGGGGGGGTGAGTAACGCAATAAGGAATTAATGAGGTTAATTAATGAATGTACCTCTTAATTTCCAATGGTGTGGTTACTAAACAAGAGAGTCAAGCCATTAAATGGATCGAAGACCGATCGGTCCCGCCACTTCCATTATATAGAAGGTAAGAAAATTAAAATAACAATTTTGTTATTTTATTATTTCTTTAAAAGTCACAAAAACTAAATTTTTCACCCAACCTACTACGGTCAAAGTTAATCCTCCCTTAAAAAAATCTCAGTGTTGCTGATTCAACAGTGCCCTTAGATTTTTAATCTGAGCACCAGTTCAAAAGATACACTACTAGAGAAATTGGATTTGAAGCCCCATGACATGGGCGAACGCCTTTGGAGGTCTCTATAGGTATCCTATAGGGACCGCCAAAGGCGGTCGCTGGGCTTTGCAAACCCCCCCCCCCCCCCCCCCTTCGACACCCTCGATCCCCCTACGATTCCCCTACCTGTCCCCTCACCGCCGCCCATCCCCCATCCCACATCCCCTCATCTCCCTCCACCCTCCACCCATCCCACGTCCCATGTCCCCTCGCCACCCTCCACCCCCTCACCCATCCCCCATCCCCTCACCGCCCTCCGCCCATCCCTTATTTCCCATTCCCTCGCCAGCATCCACCCCCTCACTACCCATCCCCCGTCCCCTCGCCGCCCTCCGCTCTAGCTCCCTACCATCCCCTTCACCTCCCTCGCCACACCTCCACCACCCATACCCTCCCTCATCATCCCCTCCCTTGCTACACCTCCACCACCCGGTCCCCTCCCTCCCTGCACGGCCGCTGCCTGTCCCCTCGCTACTGCTTCCCATCTACTCTGTCTCCCCTGTCCTCCATCCCCTCCCTCATCGTACCTCCCTCGCTGCACCATCTCCACATCACCACCTCCTCCTCCAGCTCACTGCCATCACTGCCACCCATCCCCTCTCTTGCTGCAATGCCTCCAGCTCTGGCTCCCCTCTGCTGCCACAACTCCCCCTTGCATCACCACCTTTGACTCCCCTCCCTTCCAGATTTATAGCACAATCAGAAATTCCCTAATTTCTGTTTATTAGTTTTGATTTTGGACAATTTATAGTACAAATTTGGCATGAATGAAGATTATATGAATATTGTGTGTGAATAAAAAGTGTGTAAATGGAATTTTGTGTGAATACGGGTTTCTATGTATATGAAACAATGTGTCTTGACAATGTCTTTATGAGAGACTTCACACTTTACTTGAGGTTTGGAAGTTACATACAATGTTTGAGTCCATGTATATGTTGACTGAATTAATATTAAGTTGTGTTGTTATTTGATCTATACCATTCTTGAGTTTTATGAAATGTATCTATGTGTGTGTATCCCATGAGAAAATGTTTGAGGTTTGACCACATGTGTGTGCTTACATAGCCCATGAGACACATGTTTGAGTTTGATAACATATGTGTGTTTCGATACTATATGTTATTATTAATATTATATATTCTTCCTCTATATGATATTACATGTTTCAATGTGACGTACATTGTATATATTTTATATTGTGTTGTTCTATGCATGGTACTAATGTTACTAGTGTACTTATTATGGCTCAATATCCCTTAAGGGGGAGCATGATAAGATGATGTAAGTTCCATGAAGATAGGACTGAGATAACACAAGTCATGATAGATTGGTATTTTTTTGTTCTATAATTGTATATATTTGATGTCATCCTGGATATAGATTAGTTAGTTTTCTATAAATTAGAGATTGATTGTTATCATTGATGTTTACTCTGTACTACCTCTGATGGCATAAAGGTAGTGTGAATCCAAGAGGGAGTGAGACATTCTTTTTACAAAGATACAGTTTCTATGAGTTTGAGAAGACTGTACATATTCTTTCATAAAGTATTCACTATTTGATCAAAATATGATTAGGGACTCTTGAATATAGAATCATCGTTAGATTTACAATACCAAATGATGACGATGACAAGGGATTTCACTTATATTCCATTATCTATTCTCTTGTTTATTATTCAGAGATATAATTTGATTATTTTATCAATGGTTCACAAGCAATTGGTTAGTATTTATTTTAAATATATTTGATATGAAAAATACATGTAATAATCCTTTTGTAAATGTTTTTATACATATATTATTATGGATAAGATTTGGATTGATCTTCCAAATCGAACGTCTAGAGAATGTTTCAATGGAATTATGCAGTTTATTGAGTTCACTAGAGGATTTCAATGTGACTATATTAGTTTTCCATGTAGAAAATGTGCTAACAGATATCAATTCACATGATATACTGTGAGGGGGCACCTATTCTTTAACGGATTTCTAAGAAATTATAAGATTTGGACTCATCATGGAGAATAATATGCTCATTTTCAAAATACGGATGCATTTCAGATGGATTTTGATGCAATGATGAATGATCCAATGCATGAAATGCTTACTGAAATGGTACATGTGTTAGATCCTGAAGGAATTGACATTCAGAATCTTGATATCGGTGAGATAAATCTTCACTCTAGTGCAGATCATGATTCAAGGAGGTTTTATGAAGCACTTGATGATTCAAAAACATAATTATATCCTAGATGTACTTCTTACAATAAATTATCATTTATCGTGGAGTTGTTGCATTTGAAGACTTTGAATCAGTGGTCAAACACATCATTCAACATGCTGTTGGTGCTATTGAAAAAGGTTCTTCCTATCGATGCTAAGATTCCCGAGTTGTATTACTATGCTTGTAAGTTGGCAGATATCTTTGGTTTTATATATGAGACCATAGATGCATGTGCAAATAGTTGTATGTTGTTTGGAAAGGAAATTTCCCATTTGGATATTTGTACCGTTTGTGGTGCTTCCAGGTGGAAAGAGAACAGGGGAAACTAGACTCATCAAAGTTAGATTGCCATATAGGGGAAATTGATTTCCATAAAGAAAATTCATTACTTTCCCATTAAACCGAGGTTGAAACAATTTTTTATGTCATCTAATTTTTCTAATTTAACGATATGGCATGTAAAAATAATTCCTGAAAGTGATATTTTAACCCACCCGGAAGACTCCCATGCATAGAAGGATTTTGATAAGAGACATCCCGACTTTGATAAAGATGCTCATAATGTCTGATTGGGATTGTCCGCATATGGTTTCTATCCATTCAAGTCTATGGTTGGTGCAATTCATAGCACATGGCCCGTGGTGTTGGTTTTGTATAATCTTCCTCCATGGATTTGTATGAAAAAACAATTTATATTACTTTCCACTCTTATTGATGGACCTAGAAGTCCTAGGGATATGATTGATGTTTACCTTCAGCCATTGATTGATGTGTTGAATGAATTTTGGGGTGATGGTGTGATGAATTATGATTGTGAAACGAATGAAATGTTCAAACTGCAGGCTGCTTTATAGAGGACAATCAATTAATTCCCGGTTTATAAAAATTTATCAGGCTGGAGTATGAAAAAAGAATTTTCTTTCCCTTATTTCAATAAAAGTAAAAAAATCTGTATGAATTAAACATTCCAAAAAATGGACTTACATGGGCCACATATGTTTTCTCCCCCCTCAGAACAAGTTCAGAAAGGACAGAGTGACGTTTTATGATTCTAGAGAGTTCATACCATCACCAAAGATCATGACAGGGGTCGAAATGTTATCACAGATTGAGGAAGAAAACATCCACATGATATATGAAATTTAAGACTTGGTGGCTCATCTATTATGTAATATTTGTGCTGCGGGTAGGCAACTCAGTAACAATTGGAAAAAGAAAATCATTTTTTATAGTCTTCCATATTCGAAAACTAACATGATAAGGCATAATTTGGATGTCATGCACCTTTAAAAAAATGTTTGTGATAATATATTGTGGATGATTTTAGGTGTCAATGGAAAATCAAAGGACTATGTTAATGTATGTCGTGATTTTGAAGAAATGGGTTTATGGAAACCATTGCATTTACAGTTAGCTAAGGAAAACAAGTCATATATTCCTTCTACGCAGAATACGATGGATACAAAGGAGAAAGAGACATTTCTTTCCATTTTTAAGATGCTCAAGGGGCCTGATGGTCACACTTTTAATATTTCAAAATATTTTAATCTGACGAGCATGTCATTGCAAGGGTTGAAAAGTCATAACAATCACATACTACTTTAGCAGTTGATTCCAATCGTAGTTTGTGATTGTTTATCTTCCAATGTTGTCCAACCGTTGATTGAGATGAGTAATTTTTTTCGATAGCTTTTTTTATGAAATCCATTAATGAGTGATTTAACAAGTTTTCAAGACCAAATTTTACTTACGCTTTGTCACTTTGAGAAACTATTTCCCACCTCATTTTTTGATGTCATGGTTCACTTAATAGTGCACCTAACTGATGAAGTAATGGCTGATGTTCCAGTGCAATTTTGGTGGATGTATCCTATTGAGCGGTATTTGAGTACATTTAAATGATTTGTATGTAACAGAGCTCGTCTGAAGGCATCAATAACCAATGGTTATTTAATGGATGAGTGTAATAATTTTTGTGAATAATATATTTAGGATGTTGAAACAAAATTAGATAATCCCTCTTAGATTCATGATGGTCCAGTTGGAGAAGGAACCATATTTGATATGGACAATATAAAGTGGATACAAGAGCATTGATATATCTTGTTCAATACTCTATCAGTTTCACCATTAATGCAGTAAGTGTATTATCACTTTTATTGTTTAACTTTTACATGTTTTGTTTGCATAAGTTGATCATTTAAACATCATATTATCATTTGCAGAAAACACATTAATGAGATAAAATAAGAGATGTATCGTGAGACTGAGTATCAAATTCAACAATATCATTATGCACCATTTCATGATGGGTTCAAGGATTTTGTATGTAGAAATTGATTTTCATTATTAGTGAAGTATTATAATAATTTATTTCTGCATAAATCGTTATTTAATCTATGAATTATGTAGGTTCATAAGCTGATGTAGTTAGGGGACCCTACGCCAACTGAAGAATTTATCCAACTGGCTGAGGGTCCATCTATAATGGCTCATCCTTATAAATCTATAGATGGTAATGGTTTTGATTTCACATTAAAGATGTTGAAGACAAATGAGCAACACAAAAAAGTGTCATCAGTTGTCCATTCATCGATTCTAGTTATTACTATGGTCAATTGATAGACATCATTGAATTTGTATACGCGCATGGGTTTAAGTACATATAGTTAAAGTGTAATTGGGTTGATACAGTGCGTGGATGTGAAGTCGATCAATTTTAGTATCCATTGGTGAATTTTAACTATATGTTATATAGAAATGAATGATTTGATAATGAACCTTTCATTTTGACATCACAAGTGGAACAAGTAATCTTCGTTACATTGCCTTCGAATCTAAGTTGGCAAGTTGTTGTGAAAATGTCCCAGTGAGTAGTGTTTTTATTTGAACAAGATGAACCCGAGACTATTCCCTTTGTTTCTCAATAGCATGATCAACATACCATAGTTCAATGTGAAGAAGATATTTATTAGTTCAGAGTAGTCGTTGAAGGAGAAACAGTCGATTTTCATGTTTCATGAAAGTTATAATTGTTTTCCCTCTATTCAGTATTGAATGACCTTGGATATCATAAATTATCTAACCATTTTATAAATCCATGTAAGTTTTAATATTCAATTTTGGAATTTTATTCATTTATAAATATTTATGGTGGTTTCTCTTTTGGTATCTTCATGTTATTGTCGGTGTATCTTCCCATTGAGGTATTCTTCATTGGGTTCATGTGCTCCTTGAATTTTTATTAATTCAATCTGAAATTTGGCTATGCATTGATAAGTTTTGTACATAATTTTATATCTATTTTGTTAACTTTTTGATTTTTTAAAATCTATTTACAACTAATCACTCAATCCCTTTTTTATTTATTAACAACTTTACAAGTTTTATTTTCTTAAAAACAATTCAATTTATCTTTTTTGGACACTTTTGATAGTCCCCTTACTAATGTTTTCTATGATTGCATGCATGCCAGGGGAAGAGGCAGCAGATCCACATCATCCATCTGAGCCATCTACCTCTCAGGGTCGAGGTATGTTTGAATGTAATTGTGTTTATTTTTTATGTAATTGATAAACATATATATATATATATATAACATCTATCAAATAATATATAAATTTTTTTCAATAGGATCAGACTCGACCACTTCTTCCACTCGTAAGAGAGGCCATGGTCGTGACATTTTATCATGGAATTCCAACACGACGTTTGATGTCTCATTTGATGAGATATTTCATCATGTGGGACTAAATTCCCCTGTATTTATTCATCATATGGGTCATATCATACATGACCCACATCGATTTCCATTTACCACACATGACTCGGCTTCTATCCCTCAGGACACAATAGATCATCTTTAGAGGGAGGTTCAGGTAAGAAGACCATTTTAATTTCTTCGCAATGTATAAACAATATTAACATATGTGACTTTTTTTCTAAAATAGAATAATTTTTAAAGTATTCCCCGATGAGTTTCAGCCAGTGTGTATGAGCAAATGATGTAAGATTTTGAAAGATTATAAAGGCAAAGTCAATAGGGACCACTGGGTAACAAATGTGGGTGCCCCAGACATTCTGGAAAAAGTCCCGAGAGGTGTTCTCCCAGCTCAGTGGCATGAATTAGTTACATATTGGTCTACTAAGGGTGTTGTAGTTTGTATATTTATTTTGGTATATATATTTTCAATAATGTGTGATTTGTTTGAAATTTGAATTAATTGAATGTAGGAGGTGTCAGCACGCCATTCTAAGAATAGAACGTTGTAGGGACCACCTCACAGGCTCGGGACTTGTCACATGTCTCAGATCCAACATGAGGAATTTATTATTAATTTTTTAATTTATTAATTAATATCATTTTTTGTTTATATTCTATTCGTATACAGTTACGGGATCAAGGGGCATCGACTGATAAAATGTCAGTGTGGATGAGGACTCAGGATTGAAATGATCCAGAGGCTGTAACATTGATAGTAAGTGCTTGTACTAATTTCCAATACTTAAAAAAATCAATAAATTAACATATATATGTATATATTTTTATATATTTCACAGGATCAATTTGAAGCTGAGTTAGAACAACTGCCAGAGGACCAACGAAAGCTTCCCATGCGAAGGGATGAGATCTTCCATCACATTATTGGTCGGGATGAGCATGGATATAGTTTGACCAATAGAAAAGGGATTCCTCATTCTGTAGTATCACGTGCTGTGTTTTTTAGTCCTGATGTTTCTCAGATGACATAGTAGTTGTCAGATTTCGAGGCATGGCTGCGCGCTTCCGAGGAGGTAAATTCACAATTGATCACTAAGGTTAGAAAACTATGGGAATATGTGCATCCAGGTGATGGTGTAAGGGATCATATGACACAGGTTTATACTGAATTTATTTACTTAATTTATATCATTTTTGTTATGAAAATATTCACAATTTTTATTTGTTGTAGCCCCCTAGCCCACCAGATAGAGGTAGCATTCATGACAGCGCATGACACATCATATTCACGAGGTGTGTTTCATTTTTTATTGGTGGGGTTTTTATTGATGTTTCAAAAGGTAAATTTATTTTTCTTGGGGATGATCATGAAGAATTTAATGTTTTTAGGAAGTCCACACTTTTGGTGAGTTTCGGGTTAATTGATGTTGTTGAATATGTCTTTAGAGCCAGGATAAGAAAGGATAATCATGGACATTCTGTCCAAGGGTGTTGAGAGCTGTCCAGGGGGGTATGGAGTGTGCTGCTCCAGTGGGTGGGGGTTGGGAGCTGTTTGGGGGGGGGGGGGGGTATGGAGTGGGATATTCAGTGGGTGGGGGTTAGGAGCTATCTAGGTGGGTTGGGAGGGGGGATTTTTAGGGTGGGGGCTATCCAGGGGTGGGGGTGGGGGTGGGAGTGGGCTGTCCAGGAGGCGGGAGGGGGTGTTTGGGAGGGGGGTGAGAGTGGTGGGGGTGGGGTGGGAGGTGGGGCTACAGATTGTTGTTGTCCGACGAGAGGGGCTGCGGAGTGGGTTTTCCTGTGGGAGTTTTGTTGAGATAATTATCCATTTGTCCATTAAGCTAATTTTACATTAGGTCATTGGACATTATGCCATTAGGCATATTGGGATAATTTTAATATCTAAAAAATGGTTTTTGTGGATGGGTTTGCTTGAATTTCACAATTTTTATGTACCTTGTTCTTTGTTTTTCGGTCACCAAAGTATAAATCATGGAGTCTATGAATTTTGGAGATTCAGTAGGGAATTGGAGGCTTATGGATCCTTTTCCCCAGACTATGTTGGAATGGAGTCACTTGGATCAAGCACTAGACATGAAGGACGGGTGAATTCCAGAATTTCAATGACAGAGGCTGTAACGCCCCGAACCCAGCTACCCAGAGTCGGTGCATTACTTCGTAACATTGGCATGATCACAAAAGATCAAGTCTCGAAAGGCCGATTAGTTTAGTAGCCTTGGAAACACTAGATACATTCGTAAACGTTACATTACATCATAAAGTGAAAAACTACAATAACAAAGTCTCCATAGTCCACTCTCATATCCTCTTCTGACAATCCCTACAGGTCATTCATAAAATACTTCTTCACATCCTGGAAAATATTAAAACATTGAAAGGGGTGAGCTCAGATGCTCAGTAAGGATAACAATATTGCGGAAGCCTTCATAAATAAACATAAACATTTAAGGCAATGTATAACTAAACAAAAGCCTTTTTAAACTTGAACTTCAGCATAATATGGCAAAAGTAAAATCAAATAATGCCACTTACTTACTCACATGGATATTCTACTAGACGAATAATCACATGAAATATCAATAACCACTTTCATAATGAGGGAATGTATAATGCCAGACATTCTGAAACATTTTGTCAAGGCCTCGGCCAAGACGTCTAAAATGATTAAGGCCTCGGCCAAAACCATAAATCAAATTGGGAAAGGGCCTCGGCCAATTCCACGTCTAGTTGTCTCATGAGACCTACCGATACATCGAGGAGCTATAGAGGGCTCCACCCGTCACTTATTAAGTCCAATACATTCCTCATATGAACAGGTTTAAACATATCATAAACTATAACATAATCATATCACATAAAACATGCATAAAGGAAACATAACATTTCAACATTTCAATCACAAGATATCAATACAACACATTGATATAATAAAAAACGCTTTCAAAACCATTTTCAATACCAAAATAAATGAAAGTTAAAACTTGAATTTATTTTTCATTAAAAAAAATGATGGCTTGTAGAGGAAGCTGAAACTCAAATAATGGTCACGGCGGCGGAGAAGTCGTTGTCACCGCATATGTGCGGAAAGAAAAACATTCCCTTTTTGTCGTTTAGTAAAACGCTTCGTATAAAAAGATTCCTTTTGAATAAACATAAAAGTCAAAGGGGTTTATACACTGTATAAAAGAAATTTGTGTATAAAACAAAATATGCCTCAATGAATAGAGATTGAGACGAAGTCCCTTAAAAAGATCATTTTTAAATAAAATATATCTATTATGTGTATTCACTATATTTACACATAAATAAAGTATAAATACAATATACGACATAATAATATCATGACATAATTTGAAAGTAGGAGATTAACCCAAAGAATGGAAGTTGGGTTATGAAATTCCCTTACCTCGTGTCTGACTTGACTCAACATTTCTTTAACCTCCTGAATAATAAACTAGAGTTAATATATACTTTATTAAGAACCATTTTTAATTTCATTATCCTTTTTATATCACTTATTACAATGATATGAACATTATGTAATTATTTAAGTTAATAACGGTCGTTTTGTCGATCTTTGGTACTTGAGTCAACAATAAACTTCTTATAATTACAAGTTGTTTATGTGGTATAATAACCATTATCTCCAGAATTATATTCATGATTTAGATGTCATATATATCATATATATCCAGTATATACATTTATAATATTACGTAACATTTAGAGGTAAGAAATGAAATGCACCGTTCATGGAGACGGTAAGCCGTACGTACGCATGAACGCTACATTCATTTCAATTTCATGTTTAATGGAACGAAATCATAATGATATAAATGTATAATATAATTCCAGTATAATATAGTGTATAATACTATTTAATCCATCCTTTATACATCCCACATATGGCATTAACGATTCAAATCACTTTGAGGGGGCGGTAGTCCGCACTTCCTAAAATGACATTATCGCGTTTTACCCATAATGGAAATCATAAAGTATGCCATAAATGAGAAATACAGAAGCATAAGTAAAACATAAACATATTATATATCATATATAAAAATAGTGACATCTTAATAGCCACCTTTTAAGGTGTTATATGTGTGTTGAACAATCATCGTTTCGTGAGGCAGAAATTCGCCATCCACAGAAACCGTATGTTCTTTAACCATTAGATGTAGGTGTGTGTAAGTGTAGCTCGAATCCATCTTATAACAACATCCTAGTATATTGAGGATACTGTTGTTTTTACAAAAGAAATGAATAAAAAGAGTTTAGGGGGTTGAAGAAGAAAAACAAAACAAAACAACATTAGAGAAGACATTACCTCAAAATCGGGTAACTCTTTTTGATTTGAGCCAAAGGCTTCCTTGGGAAGATTTCTGCCCAAAGTAAGGCTTCTAGGAGTAAGATAGGGATGTTGGGAGAGTATTTGGGCAGAGTTTGGCCGATCCAAATGGCTTGAAAGTGTCAATGAGGTGGGAGAGGTGGGGGCCCTTTATAAGAGGAGAGGGGGGGATCTTTTGGAAAGATTGAAATGTTACATTATTACACAATGTTTTTCGGATTCTAAAGGTCACACACTTATATAATTCGAGGCTAAGGTGATAAGGGTTCGAAATATCCTCATCCAATTGGCTTTGGACAAGTGTAAGCCTTGTATTTTGCATTATCTTCCCATTTTATTTAAATTGTTTAATAATGAGGTCTTCGCTGCATCATCATGATGTCATAAATAATTTAATTTATTTAATGTCTAAAAATTATAAAAAAAATACTATGATATAGGAAATCTTTTTAGCTTTATAATGAATATTTATAATCAAAATTTGGACTTGTGTAACTCCACTTAAAAACTGTTTTAGTAAAACAACTCATGTTTGTGTCAATTTAATTTTAACATTAAATATATATATATATATTAATGTCATTTTCCAACCAAAGTGGCTCCATGGGGTCCCCTAGTTGACCCATGGGTTGTCTTGGTCGTCCATGAATCATCCAATAGGAGTAGGACAAGTGTCAAGCTCAAATCATATTATTAAAATATTATTTTTACCTTAAACTACACTAATTACCTCTAATCGCGATTAAGAACTTAAAAGTTACTATTCACCAAAAAAATTATTTTGATCTCATTGAACCACATTTTACTTCTTAATGACAACCATGTATGTCGGATTTTTGAAAATCAAATCACAGAAGTGGTAATATTTCATTTAAATGAAAAATTAGTTATTTAACTACCACTTAGTGGTTTCATTATTCATCAAAAATTGAAGTTTTTCAGAACAATGCCAAAATTTCACCCTAAGCTATAATTGATATTCCGAATTCAAAAATGATGTCTATTTTACAAAATTCCAAAAATATAAGTTTCATTAATTAATTTTATAATTAATTCCCACTGTCACAACAAATAGCGTGTTTTTAAGAAACAATTTATATCAAAAGATTGGCAATTGTTTATGTCCAATTTCAATGTTAAATTAATTCTAATGACCACCATTGGATAAAATGGTAAAAATATATTCTAATTATACTTTAAAACCACTAAATAGTATAATTTATCACTATAAATTATTTTGAATAAAAAAGTTGTTTTTAAGTAATTTTCACTATTCATAAAAAATTAGAAGTTCTCAGAAAAATACCAAAAATTCATCATAGGCTAATTTCGATATTACGAATACAAAAATGAAGTCCATTTTGAAATATAAAATTTATATAATTTTAAAAGGTGGTTATTACTATTCATAACGGCTACTTTGATTAGTCGCGGTGTTTTAGAACTCGAACTTGCGTACAATGCAAGCTATTGCATTATTGAAAGAGAGGCGTATCGTAGAAGCTCGGGGTGTTACATTCTCCCCTCCTTCAATAAATTGCGTCCTCGCAATTTGATATTTTTCTTTGAAAATAAAAGGTTGAAAATAGAAAATACCTTTGTGGAAAACCCACATCGGAAATAAGGTTAATAAAATTTAGCCTTAATAAGAGGGAAAGGGAAATGAAAAAGTAACCACCCAATTATGATCTTGATTAGGAGAACATTGGTGGCAATTAGAGACATATAATTGGAGGAAAAACGTAAATATTCGTAGGGAGTGATTGAGGTCATCAATCACAATCAACTGTCAAATTGAGGGCCTCAAAGCCTTCAATCTATGTTGATTTAAAATATCATCAGTTCCACAAGACATAAGGTATTAGGATAACACATTTTTTTGTTTTAATATCCCTTTAATAAAGTTTAAGAATTAATTTATTCATTGAACAAGAGATAGGTATAAATATATTTATGGTTGACAATTAGAGTTTCAACCTTCAACTCATCTTTCACTCAAAAAGATAATAAAACTCAAAAATATTATACTTATCCTAATTGTATAAGGTTCCAAATGTTAACACATAACATTTAGATTAGTAAAATTATTTTGTAATAACCAGGGACTTCCTGTAGGCTAGTGGTAGGAAATAAAGGCTTGTCACACTATGATTGTGGGTTCGATTCCTGCAGCTTTGTCCGACGCGACGGGTTATGCCCCACCCTGTAGGTTGTCCTTTTCCTAAAACTATAGTATCATAATATTCCAAAAATAATCTTCATAAATTTTTTAACCTTAAACAATACTATCCAAAGATTAACTTAATCCACTCCAACCTTTATAGTTATCCAAAATAACTCTGTCCAGACTTTCTCTAAAAGGTCTCTTAATTCCAAAATCAATTTATCAGATTCCCCAAACAAAGTAAAGTTTCTCTTATTGTCACATACTAAAAATATAATTACCTTCATCATATTAAAACCTTACTGAAATCAACAAGTACTACAGTACAATCCTTATATATATATCACATTATTCTAATAACCAGAATATAATCCATGAGTCCAAAAGAACCAATACATTAGTTATTCTGCTTCAACTGTAGTAACAGCATAAGATTGTCCTTGATCCCTTGGCCTTTTCTGAGGTAAGTTTACCTGACACTTAGGACATTCATTTGCAAAATGACTCATTTCTCTACAATTGTAGCATTCAACATTGATAGCCTCTTTCTTTCCCTTACAATCACGAGCCTGGTGACCTTTTTCTTCACATTTGTAACAAACCCCCATTCCTTTTAGGAAAGTACCAGGGTGATTCTTCCCACAATTATCACATAATGGAAAATCCTTCTTTCCCTTTTCCCTTTATCTGTCTCTTGTTCCACCATTCTCTTCTTCTCTTGCTTTACTTTGTTGTCATAAGACTTAGATAATTCCTTTTCTGTCTTGATAGAACATGAGACTATATCCTCGTATGTTGAGAAAGATTGTGATACTAAAGCTCGACGGAGAAATGGTTTTAACCCATCAAAGAAAAGATCAATCTTACTCCTTGGGTTACGTATATAATCGGTAGCATGCCTCGCTAACCTTGTAAAGTTAGCCTCATACTTCACGACATTCTCATCCTCCTTCTGCCTCAGACTCAGAAATTGCCTTTCCATATCCGCTCGATGGTCTCGAGGAAAGTATTTTTCTAAGAACAGCTCTTTGAACTCCTGCCATTCCATGTTTGTTAATTCATCATCTTCCTTTGTGTTTTGAATCAGCGACCACCACTGATCGGCATCTCCAGTGAGGCGGTAAACTGCCATGAAAACCTTCTCCCTTTCACTACTCCCCAAGGCATGGAATATTTTCTCTAAGGAATTTATCCATTGCTCAGCTACTATAGGATTTGTACTCCCATTGAAGGTTGGTGGTTGTTGCCTCATGAAACGGTCTAGCATTGATCCTCCACGTTGCGGATCAGGGTGCTCCATACGAGTAAGGTTGTTATTCATAACCTGCGTGAGTTGTCCCAGTACGGTGAGAAGCTGATCGGCACCAGTTGTATCACTAGCTCCACCATAATTATCCTGAGCAGGAGGGCAATCCCTACACGGAGTGCGTGCATTGATACGGCTTCCATTCCTTCCACTAGGCGCCATTTCTAAATAATGGCATAAACTAGATTAGTTCATGAATCAAAATACATAATTCCATACTTGTAAAACACTTAACATAAATTGAACTAATTATGGATATAATCCATAATTATAAAAATGTTTTCTTTGAGGAAGTATATACTCGTAATCCTTCATAGTGGTTTGTAAAGAAAATGGGAATTATCCAAAGCATATCCCCCAGGAGTGTCGTAACCAAGAGTGCAGCAAGGCCCGTTGTCGTGCACCAGTTCCCGTTCGAGTCTAGCTCAAAGCGGTGTTTTCGGGTTTTACCCCTAGGTACATCTGTGCCAGAGACGCCTCTACCTTCTTGTATCCAGACAGGGATGTATTGCTCGAAAAACTCACAACATCTCTACAATACCAAAATTCTAGGAAGTTCTTCTATACTAATCCTCAAAGTCTATCTTCGGGATATGTGCTCTAATCAGAGTTTATCTAAATCTAGCTTCCAAGGTTAGTTCTAAACTGCCTCTGATACCAACTGTAACGCCCCGAACCCAGCTACCCAGAGTCGGTGCATTACTTCGTAACATTGGCATGATCACAAAAGATCAAGTCTTGAAAGACCGATTAGTTTAGTAGCCTTGGAAACACTAGATACATTCGTAAACGTTACATTACATCATAAAGTGAAAAACTACAATAACAAAATCTCCATAGTCCACTCTCATATCCTCTTCTGACAATCCCTGCAGGTCATTCATAAAATACTTCTTCACATCCTGGAAAATATTAAAACATTGAAAGGGGTGAGCTCAGATGCTCAGTAAGGATAACAATATTGCGGAAGCCTTCATAAATAAACATAAACATTTAAGGCAATGTATAACTAAACAAAAGCCTTTTTAAACTTGAACTTTAGCATAATATGGAAAAAGTAAAATCAAATAATGCCACTTACTTACTCACATGGATATTCTACTAGACGAATAATCACATGAAATATCAATAACCACATTCATAATGAGGGAATGTATAATGCCAGACATTCTGAAACATTTTGTCAAGGCCTCGACCAAGACGTCTAAAATGATTAAGGCCTCGGCCAAAACCATAAATCAAATTGGGAAAGGGCCTTGGTCAATTCCACGTCTAGTTGTCTCATGAGACCTACCGATGCATCGATGAGCTATAGCGGGCTCCACCCGTCACTTATTAAGTCCAATACATTCCTCATATGAACAGGTTTAAACATATCATAAACCATAACATAATCATATCACATAAAACATGCATAAAGGAAACATAACATTTCAACATTTCAATCACAAGATATCAATAAAACACATTGATATAATAAAAACGCTTTCAAAACCATTTTCAATACCAAAATAAAATAAAGTTAAAACTTGAATTTATTTTTCATTAAAAAAAATGATGGCTTGTAGAGGAAGCCGAAACTCAAATAATGGTCACGGCGGCGGAGAAGTCGTTGTCGCCGCATATGTGCGGAAAGAAAAACATTCCCTTTTTGTCGTTTAGTAAAACGCTTCGTATAAAAATATTCCTTTTGAATAAACGTAAAAGTCAAAGGGGTTTATACACTGTATAAAAGAAATTTGTGTATAAAACAAAATATGCCTCAATGAATAGAGATTGAGACGAAGTCCCTTAAAAAGATCATTTTTAAATAAAATATATCTATTATGTGTATTCACTATATGTACACATAAATAAAGTATAAATACAATATACGACATAATAATATCATGACATAATTTGAAAGTAGGAGATTAACCCAAAGAATGGAAGTTGGGTTATGAAATTCCCTTACCTCGTGTCTGACTTGACTCAACCGTTCTTTAACCTCCTGAATAATAAACTAGAGTTAATATATACCTTATTAAGAACCATTTTTAATTTCATTATCCTTTTTATATCACTTATTACAATGATATGAACATTATGTAATTATTTAAGTTAATAACGGTCGTTTTGTCGATCTTTGGTACTTGAGTCAACAATAAACTTCTTATAATTACAAGTTGTTTATGTGGTAGAATAACCATTATCTCCAGAATTATATTCATGATTTAGATGTCATATATATCATATATATCCAGTATATACATTTATAATATTACGTAACATTTAGAGGTAAGAAATGAAATGCACCGTTCATGGAGACGGTAAGCCGTACGTACGCATGAACGCTACTTTCATTTCAATTTCATGTTTAATGGAACGAAATCATAATGATATAAATGTATAATATAATTCCAGTATAATATAGTGTATAATACTATTTAATCCATCCTTTATACATCCCACATATGGCATTAACGATTCAAATCACTTTGAGGGGGCGGTAGTCCGCACTTCCTAAAATGAAATTATCGCGTTTTACCCATAATGGAAATCATAAAGTATGCCATAAATGAGAAATACAGAAGCATAAGTAAAACATAAACATATTATATATCATATATAAAAATAGTGACATATTAATGGCCACCTTTTAAGGTGTTATATGAGTGTTGAACAATCATCGTTTCGTGAGGCAGAAATTCGCCATCCACAGAAACCGTATGTTCTTTAACCATTAGATGTAGGTGTGTGTAAGTGTAGCTCGAATACATCTTATAAAAACATCCTAGTAGATTGAGGATACTGGTTTTGTTACAAAAGAAATGAATAAAAAGAGTTTAGGGGGTTGGAGAAGAAAAACAAAACAAAACAACATTAGAGAAGACATTAGCTCAAAATCGGGTAACTCTTTTTGATTTGAGCCAAAGGCTTCCTTGGGAAGAGTTCTTCCCAAATTAAGGCTTCTAGGAGTAAGAGAGGGATGTTGGGAGAGTATTTGGGCAGAGGTTGTCTGAGCCAAATGGCTTGAAAGTGTAAATGAGGTGGGAGAGGTGGGGGCCTTTTATAAGAGGAGAGGAGGGGCTCTTTTGGAAAGATTGGAATGTTACATTATTACACAATGATTTTCGGATTCTAAAGGTCCCACACTTATATAATTCGAGTATAAGGTGATAAGGGTTCGGAATATCCTCATCCAATTGGCTTTGGACAAGTGTAAGCCTTGGATTTTTCATTATCTTCCCATTTTATTAAAATTGTTAAATAATGAGGTCATCGCTGCATCATCATGATGTCATAAATAATTTAATTTATTTAATGTCTAAAAATTATAAAAAAAATACTATGATATATGAAATCGTTTTAGAATTCTAATGAATATTTATAATCAAAATTTTGACTTGTGTAACTCCACTTAAAAACTGTTTTAGTAAAACAACTCATGTTTGTGTCAATTTAATTTTAACATTAAATATATATATATTAATGTCATTTTCCAACCAAAGTGGCTCCATGGGGTCCCCAAGTTGACCCATGGGTTGTCTTGGTCGGCCATGACTCATCCAATAGGAGTAGGACAAGTGTCAAGCTCAACTCATATTATTAAAACATTATTTTTACCTTAAACTACACTAATTACCTCTAATCGCGATTAATAACTTAAAAGTTACTATTCACCAAAAAATTATTTTGATCTCATTGAACCACATTTTACTTCTTAATGACAACCATGTATGTCAGATTTTTGAAAATCAATTCACAGAAGTGGTAATATTTCATTTAAATGAAAAATCAGTTATTTAACTACCACTTAGTGGTTTCACTATTCATCAAAAATTGAAGTTTTTCAGAACAATGCCAAAATTTCACCCTAAGCTATAATTGATATTCCGAATTCAAAAATGATGTCTATTTTACAAAATTCCAAACATATAAGTTGCATTAATTAATTTTATAATTAATTCTCGCTGTCACAACAAATAGCGTGTTTTTAAGAAACAATTTATATCAAAAGATTGGCAATTGTTTATGTCCAATTTCAATGTTAAATTAATTCTAATGACCACCATTGGATAAAATGGTAAAAATATATTCTAATTATACTTTAAAACCACTAAATAGTATAATTTATCACTATAAATTATTTTGATTAAAAAAGTTGTTTTTAAGTAATGTTCACTATTCATAAAAAATTAGAAGTTCTCAGAAAAATACCAAAAATTCAACATAGGCTAATTTCGATATTACGAATACAAAAATGAAGTCCATTTTGAAATATAAAATTTCTATAATTTTAAAAGGTGTTTATTACTATTCATAACAGCTACTTTGATTAGTCGCGGTGTTTTGGAACTCGAACTTGCGTACAATGCAAGTTATTGCATTATTGAAAGAGAGGCGTATCGTGGAAGCTCGAGGTGTTACAGAGGCAACCCGCACGGTCAACACACGATTATCCAAACCATGTGCAGACCATGCGGGAGAAGATACCATTGAGAGTACCCTCCGCATGGTTAGTGCATGACCTGCCCAAACCATGCGAACCATTCAAGAAAACCATGCAGCTCAAGGATTTCAGATGGTAGCATCTGCACGGTTGGCGCATGGTCTACCAAACTGTGATCCCAAACCGTGCAGAACACTGCATCCTTCCTTTTTTCCTTTTTCACTTTTCACCCACTCCTTGACCCGGGGTTCCCTTTTCTACCTGCTTATAGACAATTGAAAAAAGGCCACTTTTGGCCAATAATACTTTGGGGAGTGAGCTGGAACAAGGGGGGATTGGAGAAAGAAGAAGAATCAGGCTGTGAACTAAGCTTATAGGGGGGAAGGAAGGTTTTTAGGCACTGGTTCTTGCAGTTTTGTTGTACTTCAGATTATTTTATTTTCTATTGTAATGAACTCTCTGATAAATCTTAGTAAGTTTCTTATCCTTTTCATTATGTGTAGCTAACCCCCCTATGTTGGGGCTGGGGAAAATGTGGGTTTGTTAAAACCAATTTCTCTATTATTATGTTTGTTCATTTTCTCTCACCTAATTCTCCCAACTACCATTTCTTATTTCACTGGAAACCCCATATCGGAACAAGAATAGAGTTTCTAGGGATCTTTGGGAGAATTACAACAAGGATATCCATGACCATTGGATATTATTTTCATTTCCAGAGGGCGGTTCCAAAATTAAGAGTCAGTAGAAATCAATTTCCAGACCAAGGGATTGATTCCTACTGACTTGATCAAAACTCACCCGACCTTGGGAGTTCCGACACAAATGAAACCCAGAAATTTGGGTTATTATCACAACATGATTGGGAATATGGTTTAATGTCCCACACGAATGTACAAACCCATCACATTTTCATTAAAATCCAAAATCCATTTTCAAGTAATTTTCAGTTTTCAAGTTTAATTCGTAGTGAATTATAAAATTCTAAGTAATTAGTTATCTTTTGAGATCCATACAGTGAACCAACCAATCGTATTTAAATTCACCATCTTCACTTAAGTGATTTCAAATCAAGAGAGTGGAGGGGGGGTTGAGGATTGGTGTTGTCTGCAGAGAGGGGGCTGCAGAGGGGGCTGTCCAGGGGGATTTTTTTGGGACAATTATCCATTCGGCCATTAGGCTAATTTCACATTAGTCCATTGGCCATTATGAAATTATGCCTACTGTCCAATTATTCATTATTCCATTATTCCATTAGGCTAATTGGCTAATCGGGCCATTAGAAAAATTATCCATTAGGCCATTATGTCATTGGATGTTTGTCCATTAGGCTATTTATCAATTAGTAAAATTATCTAAGAGACTGTTAGATTGATTGGAAATTATATCTTTAGGCCATTTTTACAGGAGTTCATTAGGAAAATTGACCATTAGTTCATTAGGGAAATTGTTCATTAGGCTATTAGGCCATTAGGGAAATTGGCTAGTTGGCCAATTGTCCAATTGGATGTTATGAAAAATGGAAATTAGTCCATCATTCCATTATTCAAATTTTACAACTAGACAATAGGCAATTATTCCAATTGTACAACATGTGCGGTGTGCGCGGTACGACCAAATATGTTGTTTTTAACAGTTTGGCGCACTCTAAAAGGGTGTGTTGGGTGGTCAAAACCATCTAAACGAAATCATAATTACATAAAATAATTTTACAACAACCGTGGTGTAAATTTTGAAATGTTTGGGCAGACATAACATCAATCAGATGTGTCGTTTGACCGCGGTGACCGGAAAAGCATTTTCGGAGTTATAAAACACCAAAACAGCGTGTAATGGTCAAATTCAGACAAAATTTCCTCATAATGACTTGAAATCACATGAAAAAAATATAAATACTATTTGTGACATGTAGGAGGAGACGGTATGTCAATCGGACATGCAATGTGCATGGTAAGACCGAATATGTTGTTTTTTACAGTTTGGCACGCTCTAAAAGGGTGCGTTGGGTGGTCAAAACCAGCCGAACAACCTCGGAATGTAATGAAATCGTAAAAAAAAACAATCGTGGTGTGAATTGTGAAATGTTAGGGTAGAATTTATGTCAATTAGAGGTGTCATTTGACCGTGATGACCAGAAACATATTTCCAGAGTCATAAAACACCAAAACGACATGTAACGGTCAAATTCAGAGCAAAGATTCTCAGAATGAATTGAAATCAGATGAAAACAATATAAATATTAATTTTGACATGTATGAGGAGAAAAAACATCAATCTCACTTGCAGTGTGTGTGGTATGACCGAATATGTTGTTTTAACAGTTTGGCGCGCTCTAAAAGGGTGCATTGGGTGGTCAAAACCAGCAGAACAATCATGGAATGTCATAAAATCGTACAAAAACAACCATGGTGTGAATTTTCAAATGTTTTAGTAGAATATACATCAATTGGAGGCATCATTTGACCGCTGTGATAGGAAACGCATTTCCAGAGTCATAAAACACCAAAACGATGTGTAACAGTCATATTCATAGAAAACGTCCTCAGAATGACTTGAAATCACACAAAAACAATAGAAATATTATTCATGACATGTAGGAGGAGACTACACGTCAATAGGATGTGCGGTGTGTGTGGTACGACCAAATATGTTGTTTTTAACAGTGTAGCGCGCTCTAAAAGGGTGTGTCGGGTGGTCAAAACCAGCCAAACGACCACAGAATGTCAGGAAATCACATGAAAATAAATGTGGTGTGAATTGTGAAATGGTCATGCTGATGGTACATCAATCGAAGGTATTGTTTGACAACGGTGATTGGAAATTCATTTCTGGAGTCATAAAACACCAAAACGACATGTTACGGTCAAATTTAGAGAAACCCTTCTCAGAATGACTCAAAATCACAAAAAAAAATAGAAATATTATTCGTGGCATGTAGGAGGAGATGTTACATCAATCGGATGTGCGGTGTACGCAGTACGACGGAATATATTGTTTTTAATAGTTTGGCGCACTCTAAAAGGGTGTGTTGGGTGGTCAAAACTAGCTGAACGAACTCGGAATGCCAAAGAAATCATACGAAAAAAACTGTGGTGTGAATTGTAAAATTTTCGGGCATACGATATGTCAATCAAAGGTGTCATTTGACCGTGGTGACCGGAAACACATTTCCAAAGTAATAAAACAGCAAAATGACGTGTAATGGTCAAATTCTGAGAAAAAATTCTCAAAATGACTTGAAATCACACGAAAACGATAGAAATATTATTCTTGACATGTAGGAGGAGACGACACATCAATCGGACGTGCGATATGTGCAGTATGACTAAATATGTTGTTTTTAACAGTTTGGTGCGCTCTAAAAGAGTGTGTTGGGTGGTCAAAACCAGCTGAACGAACTCGGAATTCCATGAAATCATATGACAACAACCGTGGGGTGAATTTTGAAATGTTCAGGTATAAGGTACATCAATCGGAGGTTTCATTTGACTACGGTGACCAGAAATGCATTTTTGGAGTCATAAAACACAAAAACGATGTGTAATGGTAAAATTCAAAGAAAACATTTTCATAGGGACTTGAAATCACACAAAAACAATAGAAATATTATTCGTTACATATAAGAGGAGATGACATGTCAATCAGATGTGCAGTGTGCGCGGTACGACCGAATATTTTGTTTTTAACAGTTTGGTGCGCTCTAAAATAGTGTGTTGGGTGGTAAAAACCAACCGAACGAACTCATAATGCCATGAAATCATACAAAAACAACCGTGGGGTGAGTTGTGAAATGGTCAGGTAGACGGTACATCAATCGGAGGTGTTGTTTGACCGCGGTGTCCAGAACTGCATTTCTGGAGTCATAAAACACTAAAACGACGCGTAATGGTAAAATTCAGATAAAAAGTTCTCAAAGTGACTTGAAATAACACAAAAACAATATAAATATTATTTGTGACATGTAAGCGGAGACATCGTGTCAATCGAATGTGCGGTGTGCGCGGTACAACTGAATATGTTGTTTTTAACAGTTTGGTGCTCTCTAAAAGGGTGTATTGGGTGGTAGAAACCTACCGAACGAACATTGAATGCCAAAAAATCATACGAAAACAACCATGGTGTGAATTGTGAAATTTTTAGGTAGACGGTATGTCAATCGGAGGTGTCGTTTGACTGCGGTGACCAAAAATGTATTTCTGGAGTCAAAAAACACCAAAACGATGTGTAATGGTCAAATTCAGAGAAAATGTTATCATAATGACTTGAAATAACACAAAAACAATATAAATATTATTCGTGACATGTTGGAGGAGACAAAATATCAATCGGACGTGCTTTGTGCATGGTATAACCGAATATGTTGTTTCTAACACTTTGGCGCGCTCTAAAAGGCTGTGTTGGGAGGTCAAAACCAGCCGAACAGACTCAGAATACCATGAAATCATACGACAACAACCATGGTGTGAATTGTGAAATGTTTGAGTATATGTTACATCAATCAGAGGTGTCGTTTGACTACAGTGACCGAAAATGCATTTCCGGAGTCATAAAACACCAAAATGACGTGTAATAGTAAAATTCAGAGAAAACGTTCTTAGAATGACTTGAAATCACATGAAAACAATATAAATATTATCTATGGCATGTAGGAGGTGATGACATGTCAATTGGATGTGCGGTGTGCATGTTACGACCGAATATATTGTTTCTAACAGTTTGTCGCGCTCTAAAAGGTTGTGTTGGGTGGTCAAAACCAACCGAATGAACTCGGAATGCCATGAAATCATACAACAACAACCATGGTGTGAATTGTGAAATATTTGGGTAAAAAATACTTGAATTAGAGGTTTGGTTTGACCGCTGTGACTGGAAACACATTTCTGGAGTCATAAAACACCAAAACGACGTCTAACGGTCAAATTCTGAGAAACATTTCTTATAATGACTTGAAATCACACGAAAACAATATAAATATTATTCATGACATATAGGATGAGATGAAATGTCAATTAGACGTGCAGTGTGCATGGTATGACCGAATATATTGTTTTTAACTGTTTGGCGCGCTCTAAAACGGTGCGTTGGGTGGTCAAAAGCAGCTGAACAAACTCGGAATGCCATGAAATCATAAGACACAATTGTGGTGTCAATTATGAAATGTTTGGTTAGACGATACATCAATCGGAGGTGTCGTTTTACCGTGATGACCGCAAATGCATTTCTAGAGTTACAAAACACCAAAATGACATCTAACGGTCAAATTTAGAGAAAAAATCCTCATAATGACTTGAAATCACACGAAAAGAGTATAAATATTATTCGTTACATGTAGAAGGAGACGTCACAACAATCGGACGTGCGGTGTGTGCAGTACGACCAAATATGTTGTTTTTAACAGTTTGGCACACTCTGAAATGGTGCGTTGGGTGGTCAAAACCAGCCGAAAGATCTCATAATGTCATGATATCATACGAAAACAATTGTGGTGTGAAATGTGAAATGGTCAGGTAGACGGTACATCAATTGGAGGTGTTGTTTGATCACGGTGACCAGAAACACATTTCAGGAGTCATAAAACACCAAAACGACGTGTAATGGTCCTATTAATAGAAAACACCCTCAGAATTACTTGAAATCATGGGAAAATAATAGAAATATTATTGGTGACATTTAGGAGTAGACGAAACATCAATTGGACGTGCGGTGTGCATGGTACTACTAAATAGGTTGTTTTTTAAAAGTTTGGCGCGCTCTAAAAGAGTTCATTGGGTAGTCAAAACCATCCGAATGACCTCAGAATTCCATGAAATCATACAAAAACAACTGTGGTGTGAATTTTGAAATGGTCGGGTAGACGGTACATTAATAGGAGGTGTTGTTTGACCGTGGTTACTGAAAATGCATTTCTGGAGTCATAAAACACCAAAACAACATGTAACGATCAAATTCACTGCAAACATCCTCATAATGACTTGAAATCACATGAAAACAATATAAATATTATTTTTGACATTTAGGATGAGACAGAACATCAATCGGATGTGCAGTGTGCATAGTACGACCTAATATGTTGCTTTTAATAGTTTGGGGCGCTCTAAAAGGGTGCATTTGGTAGTTCAAACCAGCCAAAAAACCTTAGAATGGAATGAAATCATACGAAAACAACCGTGGTGTGAATTGTGAAATTTTCAGGTAGACGGTACGTCAATCAGAGGTGTCGTTTGACCGCGGTGACTAGAAAATCATTTCCAGAGTCATTAAACACCAAAACAACGTGTAATGGTCAAATTTAGATAAAACATCCTAAAATGACTTGAAATCACATGAAAACAATATAAATATTATTTGTGACATTTAGGAGGATATGGAATTTCAATCAAATGTGTGGTGTGAACGGTACAACTAAATATCTTGTTTTTTAACAGTTTTGTGCGCTCTAAAATGATAACATTTCTTAAAATGATGACATTTCATAAATTGGGAGTTTTAAATTATTATAGCACCCATGATTTAATGTCAGAATTAATATTATTATTATATATATACTAACAGAATAAATATGTCTATTTTTCGTTTGTTTTTTTTTTGTATCTTATTGTATGTTTATTGAAGCAGAAGATTGAAATGGATTGGACATGTTTGGATCATTGAAAATGAAGCACATCTGTCATTTATTATTTATGAGGATCCCGATGTTTATGTTGTTTGGAATTGTTTTCTTTTTTTTATGATTTTTACCCAGTTTCTGCTATTTGGGAACCATTAGTGATTTTTTTTAAAAATTCTCCAGGATAGAGACCGCTATTGCCGGTTGCTATAGGTTGGTCGGGCAGACAGACAGCGACCACCATTAGTGGTTGTTATAACTCGGCCGAGCAACAGGCCAGTGACCACTATTGGCGGTCACTTTTACTTGCCTGAGTAGGAGATCAGTGACTGCCTAGCGGTCGCTGCATGCCAAATTTTCATCCCCCTTCAGCAACCCCCATTGGCGGTCGCTATAGGCCTATAATGTCGGGCCTAAAGTGATTTCCATTGGCGGTCGCTGGTGGTCGCTAATGCCTGAATTTTTAGTAGTGATATAAAATGACACCCTCGCGTTTACTGAATGTACCTTAAAAAATTTCTAAATTCCGTTTTGGGAACACAGGGCCTCAAAATCAAGCACCGTCAATTTTCACAGACTCGTAAAAATCCAAAATAATTTTAAAAAAATTATATGGAATTTCTGGGTCTTTACATTCTCCCAACTTTAGGAATTTTTTCCCCAAATGATACACCAAAAATAGGGAAACAAATGGGTGTAGTAATCACATATCTGAGCCTCCTACTCTCATGTGCTCTCATAGAGGTTCCCGTGCTACCAAAAAACTTGTATCATAGGAATTGATGACCTAGGAAGGACCCACTCCAATTGATCCTCTATCTCCACTGGGAACTCTGCAGATGCCACCCCATCGTTGATGTCCAGATCACCACCGTTGATAACGTGCGATGGATCATGAATGTACCTCCTCATCTGTGACACATGGAAAACATTATACACTCAGTGCATCTGTGGTGGAAGTGCTAGACAGTATGCCACCTCGGCTACCCTACTGAGGATATGGAAAGGCCCGATGAACCTCGAAGATAGCTTGTTGCCCCGACCAAACCTCTATAATATTTTTCGGGTTGAGACTCTCAAGAAGACATGGTATCCCTCCTAAAAACTTGAATGGTCTCTTTCCCCTATTGGTATAAGGCTTCTGCCATCTCTGTGCAGTCTTCATCCGTTCCTGGATGATCCGCACCTTCTTTGTGGTAGCCTGTACCAAATCTGGACCTATAAGTGATAACTTCTCTGGGTTTTTCCGGTATAGGGGTGACCTACAAGGTATCCCATATAGGGCCTCAAATGGTTCCATGCTGACGGTGGAGTGATAACTGTTGTTGTATGTGAACTCCACCAGTAGCAGGTGGTCCTCCCAACTGTGGCCAATATCAAGGACACAAACATGAAGGATATCCTCGAGTGTTTTTATGGTCCAATCTATCTGACCATATGTCTGAAGGTGAAAGGAGGTTGTCAAGTGTAGTTGATTCCCGAACGCATCCTTCAACCCCTTCCACAAGCGGGATGTAATACGTGTGTTGCGATTTGAGATGATCACCGATGGAACCCCATGAATACGTACAATCTCGTGTACATAGAGGTGTCCCAATATCTCTAATGATCCCTACTCTCATAAGGGTAGAAAGTGGGCCGACATGGTGAGTCGGTCAATGATCACCAAAATGGAATCGTGGCCCCTGGACATACGTGGTTTCCCTATCACGAAGTCCAAGGATATACCATCATACTTCCAATCTGGTATCTCAAGTGGCTGAGCTAAGCCTGCTGGTACCTGATGCTCAACCTTCACTTGTTGACAAGTGAGGCAATGCGATATGAACTCTGACACTGCTTTTTTCATATCTGGACACCAGTATAGACACCAGAGGTCCTGGTATAACTTTTCCACTCTAGGATGTACTGCGAAAGTGGATGTATGGAACTCCCTCAACAACTCCTCTCGTAGAGTCACTGGTACCATGGTGCATCCTCTTAAGAGGATGATGTGCTCCCCACCTTCATAAAATCCATTAGGAGCCTGTCTTGAGGATATCTGAGCACGTAGGGCCTCAATGTCTATGTCCCCAAGCTGTGCCTCCCTGACTCGCTGATGGAGTGGGGGATTAAACTTCATAGAATGGAGGTAAAATGCTCCATCACTATCCACAAAGGATATTTGTAACGCGGCTAGCTGCTCTATCGCCTCACTCAACAACTACAGACCAGACCTCCTACTGAGTGCATTTGATACTTCGTTCTCCTTACCATGATTGCAGACTATCTCAAAGTCATAGTCCAAGAAAAACTCTAGCCATCACTGTTGTCTTAGGTTCAATTATTTTTGTGAGAATATATACCTGAGACTCTTGTGATCAAAGTAAATAATAGACTTTTCACTCATCAAGTAGTACCGCCACATCTTCAGCACAAAGACCACTGTTGCTAACTCTAGGTCATGGGTAGTGTAGTTCTACTCATGTTGTCTCAACTACTGTGAGCCGAAGGTGATCACTGCTCACTCCTATAGCAGGAAACAACCTAGTCTAGTCCTTGATACATTGCAGTAGACTGCATACCCAACTCCCTCTTCTGGTAGCCTCAAGATGGGGGCACTCATCAGCATCTACATCAGATCCTGAAAACTCTGCTGGCATATCTCCATCCACATGAAAGTTTTTCCCTTCCTTGTCAAATCTGACAAGGGTGTCACAACTCTAGAATATTTAGGTATGAATCTCCAGTAGTACCCGACCAATCCTATGAAACTCTGCACCTCCGTCACACTCCTGTGTGACTCAAAATCATTAACAACCTCTATCTTCCCCAAATCAACTAGATCTCCAACCTTCGAGTTAATGTTCCATAGGAAGTGTACTTTTCGTATCCATAACTGGCACTTTGAGATCTTTCCATAAATCTGGTTCTCTCAAAGTGTATCCAGAACTATTTGTAGGTGCGTGGCGTGCTCCTCCTCCGATGCCGAGTATATCAAGATGTAGTCAATGAAGGCCACCACAAAGCGATCATGGTAAGGATGGAAGATCCTGTTCATGAGACCCTTGAACACTTCCAGAGCATAGGTCATGCCAAAGGGCATCACCATGAACTTGTAATTGCCATACCGAAATCTGAAGGTTGTCTTCGGTATGTCCTCATCCCATACCCTAAGCAAGTGATAGCCTGACCTGAGGTCTATCTTCAAAAAACCATTGAGCTCCCATTAGCTGTGAAGTGCCCAGATCAGTGTGAATCACTGAGAGGGGGAGGGGGTGAATCAGTGATCCCTTAAAACTTTTTACTAATTGATTCTTTATCAATTAAACCTCTATGGCTGGTTAAAGCCTCGATCCACTCTTCTTGTATCTCTCACCTTTCCACGAATGATGCAGTAAATGTAAAGGAACTGGACACAAGGATTTACAAGGTTCGGCACCAAAGGCCTACATCATTGCCATGCTCTCCCAGCATGGATTCTCCCATTATAACTTGTTAGAATTACAATGGTCGATACAGAGTCCCACTGTATCTCTCCTGATTCCCACAGGAGGGTCTTTATACTGCGTCCCACAGTGTTACCAGAGTCCCACTGGCCTGCTCCAGAATCCCACTGAAGACTTCTTCTCCCTAAGTCCCACAGGGTCTTCTCTTGGCTCCTCGAGTCGCACGAGTAGCTCTTCTTCACTTTAAGTTCTTCAAGTATCTTCAGCAGTTTGAGATAAAGACTGCTGGCCTTGCTCTATACCTCTGATCACTTGTGATGATCAGGTCTTCTCGTCTTGACCAGGCTTTATCTCCTTCTTCTAAGGATGACCTGGCTTCTCTCCAGCTACTGAATACTCAGACAACTGATATCTTTAACTTCAGTCTGGTCCAGTCTCAGGTCAACTCAACTTCATGCACTGAGTGCATGGAAGCTCTTCATCCTCATGCACTGATAGCATGGCCTTCTCAATTCTTCAAGAACCTCCTGGTCTTGGACAAATCAAATGCACACCACTGATTTGGCTTTGTTCACGTGTGCATGTGCATGCATGTAAGCATGCACTCCCCTTTCTTCCTTCTTGGTGCAATAAACCCTCAAAGGGTGTAGTCACTTTAAGCACACACCTTCTCCACAATCTTCACACACTATATTCAAATTGTACACACACTTAGAATGTGTTCTACTTTAGTGTGGGTCTCTCCTTCTTTCTTCTAAGTGTATACACACTTCTTAGTGCACATACTTAGGTTCGGCCCAACTTGTCTCTTTACACACACTTGTTTCATGTTGCACACACTTGAAACTTTGGCCTTCACTTCTTCTTGCATACACTTGGCCTCGACTTACTTCTTCACTATATCACACACACACAATGGTGTGGTCTCGGCCTCCCACTTCTTGTGCACACACTGCCCGAATGGTAAGCAATCAAGGAGGGCACTCAAGGGGTCTTGGTGCAAGCCACGACCTCACTGCCTTAGCCGCGCAAGTCTTCAATGTGGTAAGCGGCGCGCAAGCTCCTCCTGCCGCGGGGCGCGCAAGTGCAACACCCGCGGGGTCTTCCTCTTGCCGCGCAAGGGTGCGGGCAGAGAGGGAACAAGCCTCGGGCGCGCAAGGTGTTGCGGCCATGAGGTCTTCCTGCTGCGCAAAGGATTAGGCGCGCAGGGGATCTCCTCCTCCTTATTCTTCTTGTCGCGCAAAGAAGTTGCGCGCAAGGGACTCCTTCGGGCCAAGGATGGAACCGAGATCTTCAGCCGTGCAAGTAATTTGCGCGGGGCTTCAACTTCGTGAGGCACAGAGTGCTTCTCACGGGACTTCTTTCTTCAAAAACTCAGCAAGCATTTAGAATGCCTCGGGTGATCCTTTTATAGGCAGAGGCGGCTTCGGCCCATCCGCGTGATAAATCTCAAACTCACCAAAGATTTCGGATCTTCAAAAATCTTTCAAATCTTGATTTTTATTCTCTGTTTCACGCGGCTTCTTTTATTTTCTCTTCTTCACGTTCATGTTCGGCCGAACGTGTGCATGCCTCTGTCTAGGCCTATCCATGCAAATCAACAACCCAAATGGCCTTCGGCAGCTTCTCTTGCCTCGGCCTCAACCGAAATCTTCATCTCATTGCATGCAAGTATATTTTAAGGCATGGTTGTGTTCGGTATGCTCAGACGATCCCAATGGACACTTCGGCTCGATCAGCGGTGGCCGGGAACTCAAATTCTGTCGTAGGGAGGCTCCTGGTTCAGCGGCGGCTTCGCGGGTGGCTTCGGCTTGAGCTCGAGGTGGAAGACGAGCCACGGCCGTCGGATCAGGCGATGGAGATACATCGGACGGCCTGGATCAGATCTCCTCGCCACGGATCAGTTGTGCGGCCGAGATCTGGCGCGTGATCGATCGTGCGGCCAGGATCACTCCCGCGGAAAAAATCCGCGTCCCACATCGAAACGGCCTCCGATTTTTCCGGAGCTTATTACCCAAGCGCTCCCTCAACCCTGCAATTGAATCTTCTCCCCTCCCGGTGCCGCCCCGCACCGGGTTCTCTCTGCGGGCGCGCTCTGCACCCACTCTCGCCTCTGCGGGCGCGCACCTAGCGCCCACTATGCACCTCACGGGCGCGCTCCTCGCGCTCACGCTGCGCGGGCTTCATCACCGCGTGGCCTCGGGGCTTATACACGGCCCCTGCCTTGCCTCAGGGAGCGCCTTGGCCTTGAGGGTTCCCCATGGGCGTGGCGCCTTAGGCCCATATGTGCCTTGGGTGATCCCTCGGCTGGCCTCCTTGGTGGCTAATTTTTTTCTTAAATATACACTAAGTATACAAAGTACTAAGTGTAAAATGCCAAATGCCACAATTCTAAAACATCCTTCTTCTACATTTCTTCCCTTATCTTCTTCATTAGAATTCCTCAAATCTCCTCAACATATATTCATTACTTAGGAGTGAATTCTTGAAGGTTCTCCATCAACCGAAGCTCCTGAATCAAATAATTCTTCAATTCTCTTTGTTGATCTAATCAGAGATCAAATTGGGACTTCTTCAGATTCACATGCACTAAGTGTTAGTGCATGGATTTTATTAAACCACTTCATCCACTTAGAACATGTGAATGGATCATCTTCAACTCCTCTTGCATTGTCACTACAATGCATGGTCTTCTAATCATGTTGTGACATTGTATCCAGTTGATACAAGTTCTTTGAACTTAAAGAGCAGCTCAACAATCATCAGATGTCCATGGAGAATGTTTCAACCATCAATTTCCAATACCACTTAGTGAATCTCCTAAGTGACATGCATCTTAGTACCATGGCCATTCTCCTTCATCACCATCACCATAACATCCTTTGACATTCACATCTTGACTTCTTGATATCCATTCATTCCAAGACAACTTCATGCCTCATTGACAACAAATGCAACACAGTGCACTTCAATCTCCCCCTTTGTATTTATTGTCAATACACTCCTTCAGCACATATGAATGGGTCAATATGTGTGCCAATATTTTCTCCCCCTTATTGGCAATCAAATGCAAAGGTGTGATGTGGTTCACTTTCGAAAATATCTTCCTCCCTTTGAATAGCATCTTCTTGAAAATTACTAAGAGAGGGATGATGCCACATGTTCTTCTTAGCAAAGAACCTTTAGTAAATCAACTCTAAGTCTACTTGGGCTAACCCGGTGTAGAAAACAAGAGTGATATAACCAAGGAACTCAATGATGTCCACATTCACTAAAAACATGTGAGATCATGCTTAGGGGTTGAATTTTTTTTTCAGATATTCAATGAATTGCTGAATCCTGCACATACTTCACAAAACACATTAGAAAGTTCAGGTGCAAAGATAAAGCTCCCCCATTCATTCATTTTCTTAAGATGATATTAATCTCAGAACATCATCTTCTTCAGATTTGCTCCCCCTCAAGGGGTGCACTCCATTCAATCCAAACCATCCTCCAGTTGAGAATGATCATCATCTTCAATTCCCTGTAATGTTAGCACATGTAAATACCAATAGTATAAGGGAATAAGATGGAACCTCCTTGGTTCATCAATGTGAACAACAAGGTTGAGAAGATTATCTCAACCGAGATGTCCCATTTTCACCATTCTTCACACTTGCACATTTGTTCTTCAATGATGTTTGTGCTGGTGTGGTTCTCAAAACATCTTCATGTGAAACCTTCTTCTTCCCTTTTGCTTTAGCAATTTCCAGAGCTTCATCTTCAACTCTTTGTAGTTCTCTGGCAAGTTGCAACTGATGTGGCCATATGACAAGTAAATCATTTGGAAGAGTGGCCCCAGTTCTGGAAGTTCCACATGGTTCTTTGGATGCTGCTAAGCTACCTCTCTTAGGCAACTTATTTTCAATCAATCCCTTCTTCTTCTAGATTGATTGTCTTTTGGAGTTCAGTCTGCTTCTATTTAGTTTCATGGCTTCTTTACAAAGGTCCATGATGTGTCCTTTCTTTCCACAGTAGAAGCATGTTTTCTTGGTGGTCCTACTGGATGCATCACCCTTCTTGGACTCAGACTCCAAGGACTTCTCTTTATTTCTCAAGCACTTCTTGGGAGCATTTTCTACTTTCTTCTTGCTTCCCAATGAATCTTTTTGAGCCAGGTTCTGTGATATTTTCTTCTTTTGAGCTCTGGATACAGTTGGAGACTGACATGTATCTTTTTGACCACTTTTGCAACCATCCCAGATGTTGTCAAGTAATCCAAATCTATTTGCAGTAAACAGATGTCTCTGGACCTGTGGATGTTGCTTCCTTCCTTATGGCTTGCTCCCCCTTGGCATGGGCTTCCTCTGTTCTTTGGCATTCAGTGGATTGTACCAACAATCCTTTGCACAATGCTCATACTTGTTACAACACCAGCATTGTCCCACGAATCTTGACCTCTTCAGTCCTTCTGATTGTAGGGTACTTTTCTTGACCTGTTGTGCTGTTTCAGGAGAGCTCTGCTTCTTTACTGTCTTCATCCATATTTGTTTGGAATTATTCTTCCCTCCTGCACTTTTTGTGGAAACACAATTAGAAGCATCAGTACAAGATGGTATGGATGGTACCTTCTTTCTAGAAGATGTTGCACTTTTATTAGAGGATGTCTTTCTCTTAGAATCATCCTGCTCAATGCATACTTGAGTAGCAACATTTCTTTTTTCAGCTGACTGTGAGGCTTCAGCTTTGGGTGATTGCAGATTTTTCAATATCACCTCTAGTTCTAAGCATTTCATGTTGAGGGAGTTCTTCTCATCCTCAATAGTTCTTAGCCTTCCTTCCCAATTTTCTTTCAGCTGTTCTAACTGGTCTTCATGCACCTTCTTCATTTCTTGTAATGAATTGTCAAGCTCCTTTACCCTGTTTACTTTGTCTTCAAGTTGAGCATCTCTGACATTCATTGAAACTTTGTACCTCTTTTCCAGTGCATGGAAAACTTCTTTGATCATTATCATAAAGATTTCTTTCTCAGAAAGGCTTCTTTGCAATTCTTCAGCAGTGTCTTCATATCTTTCATTGCAAAGAGAAACAGTTTCATCTTTAGCCTTCACCAGCTTTCTGAGAGTGTTGGTTATGCCAACCCTTTTAGCCAATTGATCTTCCATTGCATTGGCTTCTTCTTCTAACTGTGATTTTTCTTCATGAAGATCATGGATGCCTGTAGCTATACACTTTGCCACTTCCATGGGAACTGTCTTCTGAAGATATTTGAGTGCACTCTGAAGATCATTCATTGTTTCAACTTCATCACAGCTAGGACAGGCTTTCTTCATCTTCTTGGCCTGTTTCTTCTTTCTATTTTTATGAGTCTTGGCAGATATCTCCATTTGAGACTGGTCGCTCGTTTCCTCAAATCTGCACTTCATAAAGACTCCCTTGGATCTTTTAGAGGTAACCTCGCTCCGATACCAATTGAAGTGCCCAGATTAGTGTGAATCACTGAGAGGGGGAGGGGGTGAATCAATGATCCCTTAAAACATTTTACTAATTGATTCTTTATCAATTAAACCTCTATGGCTGGTTAAAGCCTCGATCCACTCTTCTTGTATCTCTCACCTTTCCACGAATGATGCAGTAAATTTAAAGGCACTGGACACAAGGATTTACAAGGTTCGGCACCAAAGGCCTACATCCTTGCCATGATCTCCCAGCATGGATTCTCCCATTATAACTTGTTAGAATTACAATGGTCGATACAGAGTCCCACTGTATCTCTCCTGAGTCCCACAGGAGGGTCTTTATACTGCGTCCCACAGTGTTACCAGAGTCCCACTGGCCTGCTCCAGAATCCCACTGAAGACTTCTTCTCCCTGAGTCCCACAGGGTCTTCTCTTGGCTCCTCGAGTCGCACGAGTAGCTCTTCTTCACTTTAAGTTCTTCAAGTATCTTCAGCAGTCTGAGATAAAGACTGCTGGCCTTGCTATATACCTCTGATCACTTGTGATGATCAGGTCTTCTCGTCTTGCTCAGGCTTTATCTCCTTCTTATAAGGATGACCTGGCTTCTCTCCAGCTACTGAATACTCAGACAACTGATATCTTTAACTTCAGTCTGGTCCAGTCTCAGTTCAACTCAACTTCATGCACTGAGTGCATGGAAGCTCTTCATCCTCATGCACTGATAGCATGGCCTTCTCAATTCTTCAAGAACCTCCTGGTCTTGGACAACTCAAATGCACACCACTGATTTGGATTTGTTCACGTGTGCATGTGCATGCATGTAAGCATGCACTCCCCTTTCTTCCTTCTTGGTGCAATAAACCCTCAAAGGGTGTAGTCACTTTAAGCACACACCTTCTCCACAATCTTCACACACTATATTCAAATTGTACACACACTTAGAATGTGTTCTACTTTAGTGTGGGTCTCTCCTTCTTTCTTCTAAGTGTATACACACTTCTTAGTGCACATACTTAGGTTCGGCCCAACTTGTCTCTTTACACACACTTGTTTCATGTTGCACACACTTGAAACTTTGGCCTTCACTTCTTCTTGCATACACTTGGCCTCGGCTTACTTCTTCACTATATCACACACACACAATGGTGTGGTCTCGGCCTCCCACTTCTTGTGCACACACTGCCCGAATGGTAAGCAATCAAGGAGGGCACTCAAGGGGTCTTGGTGCAAGCCACGACCTCACTGCCTTAGCCGCGCAAGTCTTCAATGTGGTAAGCGGCGCGCAATCTCCTCCTGCCGCGGGGCGCGCAAGTGCAACACCCGCGGGGTCTTCCTCTTGCCGCGCAAGGGTGCGGGCAGAGAGGGAACAAGCCTCGGGCGCGCAAGGTGTTGCGGCCACGAGGTCTTCCTACTGCGCAAAGGATTAGGCGCGCAGGGGATCTCCTCCTCCTCCTCCTTCTTGTCGCGCAAAGAAGTTGCGCGCAAGGGACTCCTTCGGGCCAAGGATGGCACCGAGATCTTCAGCCGCGCAAGTAATTTGCGCGGGGCTTCAACTTCGTGAGGCACAGAGTGCTTCTCACGGGACTTCTTTCTTCAAAAACTCAGCAATCATTTAGAATGCCTCGGGTGATCCTTTTATAGGCAGAGGCGGCTTCGGCCCATCCGCGTGATAAATCTCAAACTCACCGAAGATTTCGGATCTTCAAAAATCTTTCAAATCTTGATTTTTATTCTCTGTTTCACGCGGCTTCTTTTATTTTCTCTTCTTCACGTTCATGTTCGGCCGAACGTGTGCATGCCTCTGTCTAGGCCTATCCATGCAAATCAACAACCCAAATGGCCTTCGGCAGCTTCTCTTGCCTCGGCCTCAACCGAAATCTTCATCTCATTGCATGCAAGTATATTTTAAGGCATGGTTGTGTTCGGTATTCTCAGACGATCCCAATGGACACTTCGGCTCGATCAGCGGTAGCCGGGAACTCAAATTCTGTCGTAGGGAGGCTCCTGGTTCAGCAGCGGCTTCGCGGGTGGCTTCGGCTCGCGCTCGAGGTGGAAGACGAGCCACGGCCGTCGGATCAGGCGATGGAGATACATCGGACGGCCTGGATCAGATCGCATCGCCGCGGATCAGTTGTGCGGCCGAGATCTGGCGCGCGATCGATCGTGCGGCCAGGATCACTCCCGCGGAAAAAATCCGCGTCCCACATCGAAACGGCCTCCGATTTTTCCGCAGCTTATTACCCAAGCGCTCCCTCAACCCCGCAATTGAATCTTCTCCCCTCCCGGTGCCACCCCGCACCGGGTTCTCTCTGCGGGCGCGCTCTGCGCCCACTCTCGCCTCTGCGGGCGCGCACCTAGCGCCCACTATGCACCTCACGGGCGCGCTCCTCGCGCTCACGCTGCGCGGGCTTCATCACCGCGTGGCCTCGGGGCTTATACACGGCCCCTGCCTTGCCTCAGGGAGCGCCTTGGCCTTGAGGGTTCCCCATGGGCGTGGCGCCTTAGGCCCATATGTTCCTTGGGTGATCCCTCGGCTGGCCTCCTTGGTGGCTAATTTTTTGCTTAAATATACACTAAGTATACAAAGTACTAAGTGTAAAATGCCAAATGCCACAATTCTAAAACATCCTTCTTCTACATTTCTTCCCTTCTCTTCTTCATTAGAATTCCTAAAATCTCCTCAACATATATTCATTACTTAGGAGTGAATTCTTGAAGGTTCTCCATCAACTGAAGCTCCTGAATCAAATAATTCTTCAATTCTCTTTGTTGATCTAATCAGAGATCAAATTGGGACTTCTTCAGATTCACATCCACTAAGTGTTAGTGCATGGATTTTATTAAACCACTTCATCCACTTAGAACATGTGAATGGATTATCTTCAACTCCTCATGCATTGTCACTACAATTCATGGTCTTCTAATCATGTTGTGACATTGTATCCAGTTGATACAAGTTCTTTGAACTTAAAGAGCAGCTCAACAATCGTCAGATGTCCATGGAGAATGTTTCAACCATCAATTTCCAATACCACTTAGTGAATCTCCTAAGTGACATGCATCTTAGTACCATGGCCATTCTCCTTCATCACCATCACTATCACATCCTTTGACATTCACATCTTGACTTCTTGACATCCATTCATTCCAAGACAACTTCATGCCTCATTGACAAAAAATGCAACACAGTGCACTTCAAGCTGGTCGAAGACATCATCAATCCTTGGGAGTGGATACTTTTTCTTCACAGCCACCTGGTTAAGGTGCCGATAATCCACACAAATCCTCAGACACCCATTTTCATTCTTAGCGAACAAAATTGGGGATACCCATGGAAAAACATTGGTCCCTATAAACCCCTTCCTCTGTAATTCCTATAACTGTACCCGCTACTCATGAAGCTCCGTGGGAGCTATCCAATATGCTAGTGTAGATATGTGTGTCGCCCTAGGGTATAGGTCGATATAGAGTTTTACCTCTATGTGAGGGGGTTGTCCCAGAACATCATCAAGAAAGTCACTAGCATACTATTCCACCACTACAGGATAACTCAGACTCCTCACGTCAACTACTCCAAGGGTAAGGCTAGCCAACTAATGAGTTATCAACCACAACCTCCTCTGAGTAAGTCCATCCTATGATGTGAAGGTTCCTTTATCGCCATTGACAGAAAACCTGATCCCATCCTTGTGGAAATGCTGAAATTTGTGCTTAAAATAGTCAATCTGAGCATGGAATCTAGATAGCCAGTCCATACCCAAGATGACATCGTAAGGCATCGATGCTGCAACTAAGAGATCCCCGCTGAAGCTCTCACCTCCTAGAGTGAGATCACAGTATATTAACTAGTGTTTAATAATAAAATCTTATATTTTAGAAGTTTCTAAATTAAATGATCGAGCCAATGGCTCCATTGGAATATCCAAGCTTCGAATGGGTTCCATGGAAATAAGACTGACCAGAACCTGTGTCTATAAGAATTACTGTTAGGGTAGAATAGACACACATCGTACCTTGAATCATATTTGGAGCATCAATGTCATATTCCTCTTCCACCTAAAGCTGAGCTTTCTCCTGTTCACCATCTACCTGTAGTCGGGGTGGACCACCTAGGGGTAGAGGTGGTAGAACCCAAAACTGTTTTCCACCACCTGCTGTACGACCTGCTCCTTTTCCACGTCCACCGCTCTGCAAACCCCCTTTCTCAAACCTCGTCCACTAACTCAGTGGTCCCTCAGCCATCTACTGATTGTCTATGTGGGGATTTGGATAGTCACAAGCCATGTGTCCTTGTATGCCACAAGAGTAATAGGATTTAGTCCTCAGAAGACCTCCTCTGCCTCGCGAGCTTTGCACCTATGACCCTGCATCCTAGGGTCATCCTCTGGAAGGTCTAGCCCACTTGGACCTCTGCGTCATCTGCCTACTGCAGATGACTTAGCTACCTATTTCCCAGTGGTGGCTCTCACCGTCAGTGCCTGCTCAACTAAGAATCTCTCAACCAATAATGCTTGCTTGAGCACTCCATCCTAAATCGAGATATTGAGAGATATCATGAATGCTCTGATCTCCCTCCGGAGACCTTTATCAAAGGTATGACCCCTGAAGAATGGGTCTCATACCTTGTTGTTGGAGTAGCATAAGAGGTCAGTGAATGTCGCCGAGTACTGGGCCACTAATAGGATGCCCTACTGTAAGTGAAACAACTCCTGGATATACACTGAATGTAATGTCACTGGTACAAACTCCACCCCAAAGAGGGTCTCAAAGTCCAACCAGGTGAGTGTCGCATCCTCATGCATCTAGAGCATCAGACTCCACCATCTCCCTGCTATGACTTAGAAGAGTCTAGAAGCTAGGATCACCATCTGATCTGATGGTGTCTGAACTAAGAGAAAAAACCATGAAACAGCCTCCAACTAGTCCTCAACTTCCTGGGGATCTGTCTCGCCTCAAAACCTCGAAGGCCTTTGTCTCTTGAAATCATGAAACACACTCAATTGGCATGTATAGTCTTCCATTGGGGCTAGTGGAAACTGCTTCTTTATGAGTGGTGGTGTTGCTGGTACAACACCTGAAGGTGCCAATATAGAAAGAGGTACATGAACCGAAGCCTCTTCGCTCGGTGGGCCAGCATCGTGAACTCTTTATGGAATCATGGATGGATGTATATGCAGCGAAATAGCTAAATGAAACAGTTGTACCATGGTCAATAAGTTATACTTGGTGTGATGACTCTAAAGAGATTAAAAGTAAAAAATTTCCAAAGCACACACAATCAGTGTTTTCGTGCACCAAGTTGGAAATCAGAATTCAGGGTCCTGATGCATGGATACGTCAACCGCCACAACAAAAATGGACTCCCCAAACTTAAAGACACACTCAAAACACATAACACTATTGCTCCATTGGAAAGATTAGAATCCTAGTTATTATGTTGAACTGACTCCTCTGATACCACTTTGTCACAACCCGTCCCCCTAGGCCCATGCCGTGACTACCCCAAGCCCACCTTATATAGTCCAGGGTTGGCGACTTGCTTCAGGAAGCCATATATCTAAAATGGGAAGGCATTTACTTTAAAACTGTACAAACACACAATCCAAGAACACAACACGACACATCCATGAAGTAAAACTACAGTAGTAAAAGTGTAAACTAAAAGTAAAGGGGATGAAATACAAGCCCCAACTGAAAAGATACAGCTACAATAGAAAACAGAAAAATAGATCATGGGATCATCCACCAAGGATCCTACCTGAAGGGTAGGTACAACCTGTCTCTACAGCTGCCCACATCAACTGTCACCACCGTCCACCATTAGGTCCTTGCTCCCCGAGTCTCGGTCAAGGATACACGTTGTCTACAAAAGACACAACAAGGTGTGGGATAAGCCTGTACAGGGGTGAGTATAACAATACCCGATAGGGACCCCGAGACCCCTGAAGCTCTCTCATAATTCCTCAAAGGAAAACATGAATCTTGATATCAATCACAAGCACAAAGAAAAAGATTCCGCTCAAACTAGGTATAACTTAAGTAAAAAAACAGATGATTAGACATAAATCTAGATCATCTTATTATGTCAAGAGTCTCTACTGCTGACCCACATAGGTTTGGTAGTTACTAACACCCACTGACCCACACAAGATCCAACCAGTCTATGATCGATAGGTACTAACCCCCACTAATCCACATAGGATCTTACCCACACAATAATGGAATGCACTGACCCACATAGGATCTGAACCACATAGGATCGGTATGTGCTAACCCACACAGGATCGCTGAGAACTGAACCACACAAGATCTAACCCACAAAAGATCAGTAAGTACTGATCTAGAAATCATCGCTTGGTGCTGATCCAAACAGGATCACTAGGTGCTGATCCAAAAAGGATCATTAGTTTATGATCCACATAGGATCACTATGTGTTGATCCACACAGGATTTCTAGGTGCCGATCCACACATGATCACTATTCATTCTCCATGTCTCATCCAACCACTGGATTTCCATAGATAGTACGCTTGATTCTGGGAGGATCCACTCCTCAAATCCATTATTCATACTTCAACAAAGACAAAGTCCCATGAATAAGTAACCCAATGATCTTTCATGTCACAAGGGTTCCAACGCAACAAACGGCGTGTCAATCTAATGCCTGGTCTAAGAGTTATAGTCATTTTAGTGTCAAGGACCTGGTTGGATTCAGGTATGATCCAAACCATACATACACCAACTTTATTCAAAACTCACCTGAATTATTTGAAAATGAATTTCTAATACGAAGGATTCCAACATCACATAGGGTTCATCAAACCGAATTTAGGTTTGTAAAATACGTCCATTTAAGTGTATCTGGGCCGAAAATGGTCCTGATTTGGTCAGGCCCAGTCAGAGCGACCTGACACGACCCAGTCCAGGGTCAACCTCGCCCGACCCAAACCGGCTAGGCCATGGATTATCCTGGCCTGAACCGGGTGGGTTGGGCCACGGTAGGCTCGGCCCACTAGGCAGCAAACCGAACTGTCCTGTCGGTGGGGGTGTGAACCACGTGAGGGGTTGCGTGAATCCTTGTTCCTGAACAGTTCAAAGAGCCATTCGACTCTTCAAATAGCAGTACCACATGGTTCCACATTGCTGTCCAGGGGACCTATAGGGAGAGGGTCTCGTCGCCTTCTTCCATGACTTCGATGTCACGGTTGTAACACCCCGAGCTTCCACGATATGCCTCTCTTTCAATATTGCAATAGCTTGCATTGTACGCAAGTTCGAGTTCTAACACACCGCGACTAATCAAAGTAGCCGTTATGAATAGTTATAACCACTTTTTAAAATTATAGAAATTTTATATTTCAAAATGGACTTCATTTTTGTATTCGTAATATTGAAATTATCCTAAGTTGATTTTTTTGTAACTTTCTGAGAACTTCCAATTTTTTATGAATATTGAAAAATACTTAAAACAACTTTTTAAATCAAAATAATTTATTGTGATAAATTATACTATTTAGTGGTTTTAAAGTATAATTAGAATATATTTCTACCATTTTATCCAATGGTGGTCATTAGAATTAATTTAACATTGAAATTGGGCATTAACAATTGTCAATCTTTTGATATAAATTATTTCTTAAAAACACGCTATTTGTTGTGACAGCGGTAATTAATTATAAAATTAATTAATGCAACTTATATGTTTGTAATTTTGTAAAATAGACATCATTTTTGAAATCGGAATATCAAATATAGCTTTGGGTGAAATTTTGGCATTATTCTGAAAAACTTCAATTTTTGATGAATAGTGAAACCACTAAGTGGTTGTTAAAAAACTGATTTTTCATTAAAATGAAACATTACCACTTCTGTGTTTTGAATTTCAAAATTCCAACATACATGGTTGTCATTAAGAAGTAAAATGTGGTTCAATGAGATTAAAATAATTTTTTTGGTGAATAGTAACTTTTAAGTTCTTAATCGCGATTAGAGGTAATTAGTGTAGTTTAAGGTAAAAATAATGTTTTAATAATATGATATGAGATTGACACATGTCCTACCCTCATTGGATGTGTCATGGCCGACCAATACAATCCATGGGTCAACTTGGGGACCCCATGGAGCCACTTTAGTTGAAAAATGACATAAATACCTTTTATTTAATGTTAAAGTAAAAAAAATGACACAAACATGAAATGTTTTACTAAAACAATTTTTACATGGGGTTATACATGTCATATTTTTGACTATAAATAATCATTGGAAATCTAAAAATATTTCCTACATCATAGTATTTTTTTTATAATTTTTAGACATTAAATAAATTAAATTATTTATGACATCATGATGATGCAGCGATGACCTCATTATTTAACGATTTAAATAAAATAAAAATATAATGTAAAATCCAAGGCTTACACTTGTCAAAAACCTATTGGATGAGTAGATTTATAACCCTTATCACCTTATCCACTAATTATATAAGTTTGGGACCTCTAAAATCCGAAACTCATTTTATAATAAAGTGACTTTTCTTTACTTTCTAAGAGTGCCCCTCCTCTCCACTTATAAAAGGCCCCCACCTCTACCACCTCATTCACACTTTCAAGCCATTTGGATCGGCCAAACTCTGCCCAAATACTCTCCCAACTTCCCCCTCTTACTCCTAGAAGCCTCACTTTGGGCAGAACTCTTTCCAAGGAAGCCTTTGGCTCAAATCAAAAAGAGTTACCCGATTTTAAGGTAATGTCTTCTCTAATGTTGTTTTGTTTTATTTTTCTTCTCCAACCCCCTAAACACTTTTTATTCATTTATTTTGTAACAAAACCAGTATCCTCAATATTCTAGGATGTTTTTATAAGAAGGATTCGAGCTACACTTAAACACACCTACATCTAATGGTTAAAGAACATATTGTTTCTGTGGATGGCGAATTTTTTCCACACGAAACGATGATTGTTCAACACTCATATAACAACTCTAATGGTGGCCATTATGATGACACTATTTTTATATATGATATATATTATGTTTTTTTTTCCTTATGATTTTTTATTTTTCATTTATGGCATACCTTTATGGTTTCCATTATGGGTAAACGCAATATTTTCATTTTAGGAAGTGCGGACTACCGCCCCCTCAAAGTGATTTGAATCGTTAATACCATATGTGGGATGTATAAAGGATGGAGTAAATGGTATTATATGATATATTATACTGGAATTATATTATACATTTATATCATTATGATTTCATTCCATTAAATACTAAATAGAAATGAAAGTAGCGTTCATGCGTACGTACGGCTTACCGTCTCCATGAACGGTGCATTTCATTTCTTACCTCTAAATGTCATGTAATATTATGAATGAATGTATATACTGGATATATATGAGATATATGATATCTATATTATGAATATAATTCTGGATATAACGGATATTTCACCACATGAACAACTTGTAATTATAAGAAGTCTATTTTTGACTCAAGTACCAAAGATTGACAAAATGACCGTTATTAACTTAAATAATTACATAATGTTCATAACATGGTAATAAGGGATATAAAAGGAATAATTAATATGAAAAAGGTTCTTAAGTAAATAGTAATTAACTCTAGTTTATTATTCAGGAGGTTAAAGAACGGTCAAGTCAGGACAGGACGCAAGGTAAGGGAATTTCTTAACCCAGCTTCCATTCTTTGGGTTAATCTCCTACTTTCAAATTATGTCATGATATTATTATGTCCTATTTTGTATTTTTTACGTTCTTTATTTGTACCTATAGTGAATACACATAATAGATCTATTTTATTTTAAAAATGTTCTTTTTAAGGACTTCGTCTCAATCTCCTTTCATTGAGGCATATTTGGTTTTATACACAATTTTCTTTTATATGGTGTATAAACCCCTTTGACTTTTACGTTTATTCAAAAGGAATATTTTTTATACGAAGCGTTTTACTAAACGACAAAAAGGGAATGTTTTTCTTTCCATACATATGCGGCGACAATGACTTCTCCACCGCCGTGACCATTATTTGAGTTCCGGCTTCCTTTACAAGCCATAACTGTTTTTAAATGATTTAAAAAAAAGAGAGATATTTCTCTCAAATGTATGAAAATCCAGTGAAAATGTATACGTATTTAACGCAAGCTTAAAAATGTTGTTAGAAAACCTGACTCTCGAGTGTGGTAGACAGGAAGGGATTGGGCGTGGACCCATCATGGCCTACAATTAGTCGATCAGTCTCAGAATTAGTTATTTTGTTTTCCGAAGCTTCAATAATGTTTTCAGAAAAACACTGGAGTATATCTAAGCAATTTTAAATTTAAGTATCTTCTAAAAAATTAAACTGGTATTTTGATACCACAATTAATTTCAAATGGTATTTTAAAAAATGGTATTCTTAAATGTTTATATACCATTTTTCATATAAGGAATGCATTGGACTTAGTAAGTGATGGGTGGAGCCCGCTCTAGCTCCTCGATGCATCGGTAGGTCTCATGAGACAAACTATTATCTTGGCACGAGGCCTTGACAAAATCTTATTTGTGGTCTTGGCATGAGGCCTTGACTACGTGGTTATGATAGTCTGGCATTATGCATTCCATCATTATGAAAGTGGTTATTGATATTGCATGTGATTATTCGACCAGTAGAATATCCATGTGAAGAAGTGAATGGCATTATCTCATTTTACTTTTGCCATATTATGTTGAAGTTCAAGTTTAGAAGGCTTTTGTTTTAGTTATACATTGCCTTAAATGTTTATGTTTATTAATGAAAGCTTCCACTATATTTTTATCCTTACTGAGCATCTGAGCTCACCCCTTTCAATGTTTTAATATTTTCCAGGATGTGAAGAAGTATTTTATGAATGACCTGCAGGGATAGTCAGAAGAGGATATGAGTGTAGACTATGAAGACTTTGTTATTAGTTTTTCACTTTATGATGTAATGTAAGACTTATGAATGTATCTACTGTTTCCAAGGCTACTAAACTAATCGGTCTTTCGAGACTTGATCTTTTGTGATCATGCCAATGTTACGAAGTAATGCACCGACTCTAGGTAGCTGGGGTCGGGGCGTTACAGCGGTCTCCACCTACGATGCACAACATCCCGCCGCCCGTCTTCCAACATGGTCGTCTGAGATTAGGCCGACCCTTCGGTCCGCTGTAGTGTTGGTTGTCGGTCACTTGTGTCACATCGTCTCTTCTTCCATGGGGCTCCGACGATGCTTCATAGCTCCGTTTTCACTCCCTTCTGCGCTTATAGTCCTCTTGGAATGTTGTATTCACAAAGTGATCCTTCCATTCACGTTGCTGTCAAAGTGAAGATTTTCCCACAAATAACATGACAAAAATAATGGGGTGGAGGTTTCAGGCCTTGTTCGTTTAGCCCGTTCCCTCTGTGTTATTACCATATCAAAGGGGGGGTTTTAAAACAATTATTAAATGAAAAATAAAACCCCATTCAAAAACCCTACAATAACCTGAAATTCCGTATGAATCGCAGATCAACTCGTTTTGGTTTATCCGCATTTGTCACATTTTCAAGAACTAGGAAAAGAAAAATAATTATCTTGAATTAAAGAGAAAAATTCTTTATCTTGTAAATGGAGGTGAAATCATGGTCATGGAGGGAGAAGTGTCCTCGTATGATGAAGCGGCCGACATACGTCGATCCCAGATTGTTGTCGTCCAAGCTTTCATTCTTTGTTTTTGAATGACGCTGTAGTACTTTTCTAGAGGTTCCATGTTTGATGAAGCCATGCCCAAAAACCCCATCCCAAGCTGCATTTAAATAGAGTGGGAGGGTGAGTAATGCAATAAGGAATTAATGACGTTCATTAATGAATGAACCTATTAATTCCCAATAGTGTGATTACAAAACAGGAGAGTCAAGCCATTAAATAGCTTGACAACCCATTGGTCCCACCACTGTTGCTCAAGAGGTGGTAGGAATAATAAAATAATAGTTTTTTATTTTATTATTTCTGTAAAAGTCACAAAAACTAACTTTTTCACCCGACCTACTGCGGCCGAAGTTATGCCTCCCTTAAGAAAATACAGGTGCTACGGATTCAGCGGTTCCCTCATATTTTTAATCTGAGCACTAGTTCAAAATATAGAAAATGCCACTTGGGCATTTACTGGATGAACCTTATGAAATTTAAAAATTTTGTTCCAGGTACACCTAACTTCAGAATCAAGAGCCATCAATTTTTGGAGACTCGTAAAAATATCAAATAATTTAAAAAATATTATATGGAATTTTTGGGTCTTTACAAGAGTATTGAGAATATAGGTTGATGATACAAGCTATGAAACTGTCATGAACTGAGATATGATGAAAAATGTATTATATTACATAGAAAGTATTCAAAGGAGGTTTAATTGTATTGTGACATTAACGATTTTCTCTATGAGTGCCTTATATTTTTTAGATTCTAACCTTGGACTTTATATAATTTATCCTAACGCCACTGATAAATGGGCATATAGGGTCACACCAAGTGTATCCATGAAATTTGGTTAAATAATTGATAATTTAATCATACAGATTATAATATTATTCTTAGTTATGTGGAATAATATTGGACTGGGTTTATTCGATGATCATACATAATTATTTTCTGATGTATAACATAGTAATATTTATTTATTTAAATAAATATTCATTATATAAGGATTGGTAAATAAGGAAGAGGAGGATCCAAATGAGTTATGGTCTGATGAGAATGATTTATTATTTGAATAAATATTAATTAATTTGGGAAAATAATATTTATCTACTTCATAGATAATGAAAATTTGAAATAAAAAATAAAAAAATATTATTATTTATATATGGAATACTATAGGGATTAAGAGAATATTAAAGAGGATTTGTGAAAATATTATTCAAAACCTAGATATATAAATACATGACTATATAAATATCTAAAATGTGAATTTTATTTTTAAAAGTCATTTTGTATACACAATTTTTTTCTCACTAGGTAATTATCTTTGCCTAGAGATATTCCCAATAATACTCCAAGTCTCATAAGAATTAGTGATCCTCCTCCCTCTCTAGATATGTGAGAACTAGGAAAATCCTACATGCCTTATTGGGATTATAAGGAGTGATAAAAAACTAATGACACAAGGCATATGGACATATAAAATATCATTTGGAGAAGCCTATGGTGAAGTTCCATATTTCTTATTAAAAATATGGATCACTGCTAGAGGGAATCAACACATGATTCCTTAATAATAATGATGCTTTAGTAAGAAGGATAAATTGAATTAGATAATAAAGAATGAATTACAAGATGAGATAATTATTTACCTTTATAAATTAATTATAAATTACATGTGATATATTATATTTATGGTTTTAATGAACACATTCCAATCTATTAATGAGTATAAATATGAATAATTTTATGGAAATAATTTGTTGGTAATCACTCGACACGCTTCTTTTATGACCCAAAATATCTCAAAGTTATTTAAAAAGGTTGATGTTAATTTTTATTCACATTCATAGTATATTATATTAGGGATCTTAAAATTAACCCGAAATCCATAGTAATTGACACTCTAAATCATTATTATGTACTTGTAGTTGAAGATGATCCAAAGAAGGAGACAATAGATTGAGAGAAATGAATGTCCAAAAAAATAACTAATGTTAACATATGATAATAGGATCACTCATGCATGTGTTTGTAAATGTTTTATCACCTTATAGCTAATAGAGGACCTAAAAATCAATGTGTCAAATGGAAAAAGTCATATTATAATGAAATAATAGTACTTAACTTGAATTTTTGTTAGGTTCTTGGATGATACAATGGCATTCCATTACCCTTCGTATAGATTTTATTTGAAATTGTAATTTTTTATAAAATGTTCCCTTTTTAAATTTAAGTCACCAATGATATGTTTTTTAATTATTATATTTTTAAGGAATTTTTTTTTATTAATTTTTAGTTTTTTTTTCAAAAACTATTGTGCAGTGTGCATGATTTTATTTGTAATGTTAATTTAATTTTATACAATTAATCATGTTATGCCCCATTTTTGTTATTGATAACCATATTTCAATATTTACAGATCTTACTTATTTCATCATAAATAATTTAATATCATGATAACAATTACCGAATCCATTTTCTTCTAATTCAATTTCTTATTAAAATATTTTTTTGTACTTTTTGACACTAAATATATAAAAAAATATTTTATTAGTTTGAAAACCAATATAAAAATTTTAAAAGAAAAATTATTACTAATATAAATACACATATAATACTGTGTTACTTTCTAGTTATACTGAAACAAAAAAATTACATAAAAAATAATTAAATATTATATTTTAAGTATGTTTATAAGAGTTAAAATGAAACTTTTTATTATTTCATAATAAGATTATACAAATATATATATATATATATTAAACAATAATATTTATAGTAAAATTGAAATTCATAAGTGTAATTTTAGAGTTATAACATCAAAAACATATATGTGAAGGTATATGGGAGATATAGATGTAAGATAATCATTGAAAGAAAATGATGTGTCCATTAGATAGTGAATTTGGTTATTAGAATAAAAATATTGATATTGCAATGTTAGCTACATTGAATTTATTTATTTATAGTATTTATTTATGAAATAATTTTCACAATTATGGATAAATTTTAATGAATTTTTTTAAAAAATGAATCATCATATTGAAATTAATAAAAAAAATGATTTTTTAGAATTTTAAAAAGAAGTTGAATTCTCATCAAATTACAAATATATAAAATTTGTATAAAATATATTGTATAATTTTTTGTTATGTAAACATTATTTATGAAATATAATTCTTTTAAATGAAGTTAAATTTATATTATGAAATTTATTTCAAAAATAAAAAATTCAATTTCCCAATAAAAATTATAATTTTAAGATAGAAAAAAAAAATCATTAAAATATTATTTAGTGTTTCCTTAAAAAGTATGATTTATTATAATTATGAATCTTGGGTTTTAAGAGATTAACAGTAAATAAACCCATTTTGTTTTATAGAAAAAGGGATGATAATTATTATTTTTTGGAAATACAATTTTGAAAGTTTATGTGTTCATATTTTATAACGTATATTCCTTAGGATAAAACAAAAACGTAATAAATAAATACCCAATATTGAAAATAAATAACCCTTCCTCCACCCAATTATCTTTTCTATATCCCCAGTTAGTAGAATTATACTCTAATTTTCTCTTTGAATCAACTCTTTAAAAAACTCACAATACTTTATGTCATATTTTCTCAAGTTATAGGAAATGATAAGTAAGATAAAAGTTTTCTCATTTGTATTAATTATTTTATTCTATTTAAAAGACCAATTTTTACATTTGGGTTTTTATTATGTTATTCCACTCTATCCATTACATTAATAATTATTTAATATACTATCTATAAGAGTTTTCCAATCCCCTTATTTAAATTTCACTTATGACTATAAAAATATAGAATATTTATTTATTTATTTTAATAAAACCATTATATTTATCTAAATCCATATGCATATATTATATATACTGTAATGTGAACATGAGATTTATAATATGAGAAATTTCTAGAAAATATTATTTAGGTATATCAGGTTAATACTTTTCTGGTATGATTAAGATGAGTCTGTGAATCAGTATAATAGATCCTTTAAACTCATAACCAATTAATATAAGAGTTCATTTTTGAACTTTTTTGTATCCCTAATGGAAATTAGATGTATGGGTCACATGATATTGATCCTATAAATATTAATCCCTTAATAATTCATGTAAATATACACTAGAGGTACAACCATGACATGTCGGTTTTGATAACATCATGTTTAGTGCTGTAATAGACTATAGCATGGTAAATACCTCCATGTCATAGTCTCATGCACTTCATTTTACATGGTTTGGGGTAACATTTGTTAAAAAATTATGCTCCTACTCTAAGAAATAATTATCATTATTATTATCACATGATGATAATTTTATGAGTTAAACTTCAAACCTAATTGTTTAATAGTAAAAAATTTATCAATAAATTAAGAATTAATAGTTACCAAATTTATAACTCCTGAAACATTTATGATTCCTTTCAATAAATACAGCTAAACTATATTATCCCATTCCATTATGAGATATAAATCTTAGAGTGTTTTTAATAGTTTTATAATATATTTTGTTTACAGAACTGGGTGTTAAACCAAGGTACGATTTTTTGTAATATTGTAAGGACTTGATTTTATATTTTCATAGAAGCATAGAGGTTTACTTTGTGATTATAACTTTAGTAAAGGATACCTAGAGTATAAAAGGCTATTATATTAGTCACTAAATAGATGTAATCCCCCACTAGATGTTTATTGGGGTGGCCAATAGTCTTGATTCCATGAATGTATTACCATCTGACTGTTTATCCTACATGCGCTGACCATTGGACCCCAATTAGCTCACTAGCGGGGCACATTGGGCATGGTTTAATGAAGGCCCCTTTTTACATTTTACCACTGGATTCCCCTCAGTTTTATCTTCCACATACCATACTTTTTAGATAATTTTAGATATTTTCTTCCTTCTTCCTGTCCCTGCAACCTCTTCTTGAAATGATGTGAATCTTGATGAGATCCTTTAGAAAATCTAGGCTAGATCATTTGATATTCTTCTATATTGGTTGCTTTCTTCTTCCAAAAGTAGTGGATCATGTTGTCACTAATCATGGATTGTCCTCACAGTAATCTTAAGACTTTTTATACATTTACATATCTTTTATCTTTGGATTATATTCTACTAAATAATATTACTTCTCGATTGATAATTTTCTTCTCTCCAAATAGAGAATTGGATGACAATTCTTTTATATCTTGATGGAGTTTTCAATGATTGATGGAGTTATGGATATAAATGGATAGAGGATTTTATAGAAAGATAAACATGTACCATTTATGGTCATTTTAAAGAAGGAACGTACCTTGATAAATCATTCTACTATTTTGGTTAATATATGTCAAAGTTTATATCAAAAAATGGGATTGATTTAGGGATCGTACTTACTTTAGAACCAAGATTATACTAGGAGTGGATCAAACTCCATTGGGTGATATTATTGGGATGTTATTTCATTAGGTTTGTCTCTTAATTAGTTTAAAATATGATTATATTTAATATTAATTTTTATTATTATCAAGAAATGATTATTTTTCCAGGAATGAATTCAATAGTTCAAGGTGGACCATTAGTGTATACCAAGTCATGGTTATGACTAGGAGGTTATATATGATAAGTCTTTTGGAAATCATGACTTATCTTTTGAAAGTGATTTCTTGAAATATTTTAATTAATTATTATTTATTTATAAATAATTAATTGAAATGGTGTGTCTTGATAAATACCTTATGGTAATCATTGTAGGTTGAATAGACTTGGATGAACTTAGTCAAAGTTATCGATCATTTCTTGGTTGGGAGTTGCCTTTGTTTGACGCAGGTGGTCTCATGCACCCTACCTTATGGTATTATGATCATTTATTACAATGAGATATGAGGGTCACCACTTTGGGTGAATAAAGACTAAATTCATATTGTGTTATGAATAGTTTATAATGATTAACTAATTAATGACCCCTAAGTATTAATTAATTAGAGGAATGTGCCAAAAATAATTAGTGAAAGTGCTAAGGTCCCCAATATCCCCTATCCACTGGCTTGATATTGGATATAATTGTTCAATTATATAACCATAATTAATGTTTATAATTTCATAGACACCTTGGGATGTGTGGATATGCTATATAAGACCTTGTTTGATGACTTATTCCATGATTATATTTAGATATACCCTTTGATTGGGTTTTATCTTGATCACACATGTATCTATTATGAAACATGATGAAATTACATACTATTTTTATATGTGAACCCTTAATTTAATTAATGTGATAACACTATTGGCATATATTTTTTAATATTCTTAATAGTGATCACATGTCAGTGCATTTTTAGTAGTGATAACCATATGATTCATTTTTTTTCCATGAGTATGTTTTGTAGCATGGTATGCCATGTTTGAAGATGATCAAATGCATTTATATATTGCTAATAAATACTCAAGATAAAATTATATTCTCTTCATATATCTATTCTTAACCACTTTATGTGTGTTTTCAAACCCTTGGAGGTATTTCTTATGGTAAGAAGAATAGGTTGGCCATTATGGAATGGTTATTCCTTTGAGGGGGAAGTATGCATGGATAATGATAATAACAATGATAGACCATAGTATAGGTTAGTTAAATTAATTTATCATTGTATATACCATGGAATAGGTAGTAGGGGTATGAATACCATCTATCCAAACCCGATAAAAAGTTACAGGATACAATGACCATGTGGTCTGACTCGAGGTAGTGTCATGATACGATGACCTTGCAACCTGATCTGAATAAAGGCATTGAGAATTCCAAGAGACATGTTCATAATACTTATGGATGGATCTGGATTATTAATGATTACTATTATGACTATTTGTTAGGCATGTACCTAAAGTAGGTATGTCATTGGTTTGTGGTGTCTTGGTATGGGAACGACCACATGATACATGGTTGTTATTTGTTGTGTGCACTGGGTGCTGATATGAAATTATTAGGTTGTTTTATTTTTCCTATTTACATACTTCTAAGCTTACTATAATAACATACACTATATGTTTCTAGTTAGATATTGTACTATTTTTATGGTGTTCTACTAAGTTATAATAAAACCCTAATTGGGTGACCATGGAACTTGGGTTCCTGAGCAACCCTCACTTGTTGTAGGTACATTTTTGGATGAGGGTTGGGTTTGATCATCTAGTGGGATAACTCATTACGAGTATGGTGATAGGGATGATATGTCTTTTTGATTAGTAGTACCTCCTTATAATTTTTTTCATTTTATTTATTTTTATATATTATTTTTCTGATGAGAAATCATTATTCTTTTATCAAGTACGACAATTAATTTCCATTGTTTCCACATTAATTCATACTGTTTTTATGTTATTGGATCTACTTGATTTTATTTTATTTTATTATATGTTTGGTTATTTATTGTTATTTTTTACTAGTATTGATGGTATATTACCCCCAAACATTCATATTAAACCCTCAAAACTAGTCAGAAACCTATGACATACATGGAGGCACACATGAGGTCAAGTGGAATCCTAGCTCCAAATCTGTAGTTTAGGACGAGATGTTACAAAAATGGAATTGGTTAAAATGCTAGTTTTTCCTATTATAGGGAATCGGTAGATAGTAGATATAAAAATATGTTGAATATTATGATGAAACTTAGTTTGGTTCATCAAGAACACCTTTCTTGAGGAAAGTCCAGGTTACCATGGAATGGGATTGATGTTATTAGCTTGAATTGTTGTCATATTTTTTCACCTCATGTGATACACATGGATTTTGAGGTGGTGATTTCATATGAATTTGAATCTTGACCATATCAGAAAGATGCATTTCATGCATTGTATTCAGTATGTAGGATTATCATGACATATAAATTTCTTGTATGTGATTGTAATGATGGTGAATGACTCAGCTGCTAAGTGTCAATAACATGTACTAAGTTTTTACATAAAGGTTCATAGGTAAATCCTAGTTTGTTGATACCTTATGCATGTATACTTTTGATAATAGGTCGTATGAGACTATGGTGTGGTGTACCTAGGATACAAAGATGATAAAATTATGATGGAAACGAAAATGAAGTCCCTCCAAATACAAATAGTGCAGTGTTCTTGGTTTGGGTGTCTTCAATCATAAATGGCCTTAGTAAATAACCTTGTGTGAGATTCCTATACATAGGATCAGTTAAATAACGTATCAAATATATTATATATTTATTTTTTCATATATTAATTTGTGGCATTCTATTTATCCAAACTTGGAATATATGACTCTTCGCATGGTTGTTCTAAGGATGACGCCATTGTGGATTTTTTTAATAGAAATGTTCCTATATAACATTGTGTGTGTTACAACACTTAGAGTATCCTTATGTGGGTTTTATACAATACTTATGGTCCTTTTAATATGAATCTAGTCACTAATTATTCAATGTATCATGTTGTGTGAAATGTAACATGGCTATGGATATTATTTATATAGGGATAATCATATTTAATGCCTTAGGGGTAATTTTCATCGATGAAAAAACCCAATGAATGTGGGTAAGATATGAAGAGCCTAGATGAAGGCCTTGAATGTTAATGTGTAACCCAACAATATTAATAACATTGAGTGCTATTACTTATGATTAAATTATATTTTTTTAGAGATATTGGAGACTTATGGATTCGAGGGTAAGACCATGTGTTATCTGACCTATTAGTTTATAAAAAATATCTCATTGGTTATCGATTGAAGAAAATATGTGGTTGGACCATGGATGTTTCAAGCATGGGTGTATTCTTAGTGTCATAAAATTACATTTGTGTTTCGAGGGGTGCACTGTGAATCATGGTAGTGAGGATGTTCAATTTCTAAAATAAGATATAAGAGTGCTTGTGCTTAATTGATTGATAGCGTTATGGTGCCCAGATATCTAATAAGGTGAGTGAGTCTATTCCATGAGGTTTGTGACTCATGGGAAAAATAACTCTAATAGAGTAATGTGTGGGGTTGTTGTCAATTGCTAAAAAATAATTGATTCATAATAATTAATGTGTTGGTTACACTTGGAATTTTCTTAATTATCGGATTAGGGTGGTGAGTAGAGTATTGGAAATGTAAAAGTCATGATGATAAAATTGAAAGAGCTGGTGGTTATAGGTCACTAACATTTTTTGTTCAATGTCAGCCTTTCTTCTAGGAATTGGTGGGTTTGGCATTAATATCATAGGTAAAATCACTATAGGTGTCTAAGTGAAGAGATTTGATCATGATATAGGATGTCATCATCAATTTATCAGGGTACCATTGTGTGGTCAAGCCGAGTTTTCATTAATGTAAATGTTGTGGTTTGAAATAGAATTTTGCATAGGGTAATGAGACCCTTCTAGTCTATGAGTTGTAACCTATTCCTATAATATTATAATATTTTTTCACATAATGAATGGTTATTTGAATGTATTGGATTAAATATCAAATATCATGGTTTGTGTAGTGCTTAGTACATTTTTTGATAACCAGTTGTGATTTGGAGGTCATACTTAGTCATTGCGTTTGAAAATGGACTAATTATGGACATGGAATATTGATATAAGTTCTTCTAGGTGATAATAATGATACTCTTATGGCATATAACATCAAAATTTTATGTGTGTAATTTCCTCTCTTGTGGGAAGGGTCCTAGTTTTATGTAAGACTGATCGTTTGATGATTAGGGTGACTTTAGTGGACCAACATGTGGTGGAACTGAGGATATATAGTCCTAAAAATAATTATAGATGTTTGATTCAGATGTTCAATGGTTGTATCCCATACATGGGCTTCTGAATAGGGTGAGAAATTAGTGTGAAATGAGGAGGATTCATATAATTGGTTCATTGATGCATGGTGAATAACCTTGTGGATTATGTGAGCTGTAGATGAATCAACTGGGGAATACCTTCAAAGTTGGTTCATACTTTGGTAAGAATGTTGGAATTATTTAATTATACCATTCAGTATTAAGGAATTGAGATTGGTGTTTCATAGTTTACTAGTTTCCAATGTTATTAACCTTTATAGGAAGATAGTTGGACAAGTAATTCTTCCTGTTTCCATGTAAACCTAAATGCAATGGGTTAGAACAACAAAAAAAATCATCATATCAAGTATGAATGTGGTGTTTAGAATTGGTTGGGGACTATCTAGAACTGTCACCATGTTTAGGTTATGTTATTTGGTAAATAATCATTAGCTCAGTTTGGAATTCAGAATGAGGTTCAGTATTGACTTAAACTCATGTCTTACTTTGAATTCTTTATGATGGAATTGAACTACACCGACTATTTCATTAGAAAACAGAATATTTTCCAATATAACGATTCATATAGTTTGGGGGAACTATTAGGGTTTTGGAGTAATCTATGTAATACATTGTGAGGTATCAAACTTAATGGATGTAGTGATCAAAGTTTCCATGTTGGAGGATAGTGAGCTTTGTCTCAACCTCTCGTGCTCATCCTTGGAGTTTCACAATAGTATCATGATGAGTGTTTAGGACTGTGTGAAAAATTGTGAAATATTTTAACATTTGAGGATGGTAAATACATTACTCCTAATTTTTTATGATAAAGTGAGGCTGAGAGGAATGACTCATGATCCACCACAAATTCTCAAATAATAGAAGTTCTATAGTGGGGATATTGTAATGCCCCACACCACTATAAGTTATAAATTTCAGAGGAATTTAAACTTTTTTATAGGATAGATAATTATTAGAACTCGGTTTTGGAATGAGGTACAACCTATTTTAACACCTTAAATAGATGCTTTTATATTTGTGTGGAATAACAAAGGAAGACTCATAGGTTGGAACTTTAGTAGAAGATACATGAGGTAATTGGGGATACTACAACAACTATTAGCTAGCTTGTAGCCCCACTAGCTAGCTTGTGGGATGTGAAGGATACCTACTACCTAATATGTCTCATTGGGTATTAGGAAATTGTAAAATCTATAGTTGATGGGCCATTGGATCACTACTAGGGTGTAGTGAGCATGGTTTAATAAAGGGAATTTTTTCCATTTTCCCACCAGAGTCGCCTTAGTCTTATCACCATTGCATAATATTTTTAGATCATTCTAGTCGTGTTTTACCACTTCCTATGTCCAAGAAATCCTCTCGATATTAGGGGAATATTGATGAGAAACTATAGAGAATCTAGGATAGATCCTTTGATATTATTCAATATTGGAATCATTCTTCTTCCTAATGTGGTGGATAATGTCTTCATTTATCATTGATGATTCTCTCAGAAATTTTAAGACTTTTTTATCCTTTTATGTCTCTTTAATCTTTGTATTATATTCTCTTGATCATCTTTCTTCTTGATTAATCATTGGATCATCTCTAAATAAAGATTTAGATGAATATTTGAAAAGATTATTGTGTAATTATCCATGATTGATGGAGTTAGAGATTTTCCTAGCTAGAGGATGTCCCATAATGATGAAAAACAATCATTGATGGATGTATCAATGAAGGTATGTCAATCAAAAATATCATTTTTTGGATGTTGGTTAATTGATGTAAAATTGGCCATCAAAACATGGCATTGATTTTTTGTTTTCACTCATCTTAGGAATAAGAGTGTATCAGGACCAAATCGAAATATATTGGAAAAAATTTCTTATAAGGTACATCATTGGGTTGGTTTCTTATTTAGTTTCCAATTTAATTATATTGAATTTTACTTTTTTATTATTGTTACATGATGGATATTTTTCTTGAAATGACATTTGAAGTAATATACAAACCTTCCATGGATGGTTGGTCATGGTTCTTACAAGGCAATTATTTTTGGTAAGTCTTTCAGTATGTGTGTATTATCCTTTGAGTCTTTATTATTTTAATATTGTAATTATTTATAATTTAATTATAATTAATTAATTGTAATTACTTGGATTGAGAAGGATATTATGGTGATTATTAGAGGATGAATTGTCTTGGACGGACTTATAGAAAGCTACTGAGCATTGATTGGTTGGGAGTTGGTTTCAATTGTGGTATATGGTCTCATGTACTCTACCCAATGGTATTAAGAAAATTTATTGGCATTAGATATAATTTCCACCACTTTGGAAGAATGAACAATAAATTTATATTTGTTTATGAATAACAATTCTTGTTAGTTAATTAATGATCCATAAGACTTAATTAATTAAAGGATCGAGACTAACACAATTGGACAAAGTTACAAGGGATAAAATGGACCCTTGTACACTAGCTTGATGCTGGCCCCTGATGGGCAAGGCTTTACCAGCATTTAATTTCTTAAATTTCATGGATTCCTTGGTGTGTGTAGATATGGTACATGAGACCTTATATGACGACTTATGCATCAAGTATGTTCAAATATCTCTTTTGATAGTGTTGGATCTTGATAACATGTGTAGTTTCTATTAATCATGATTATATGACATTATCTTCTTATATGTGCACAATTATATGCCTTGATGTGATACCTATGTTGGAATAACTTGTTGACTATGCTTGATAGTGATCGCATGGGAATACTTGTGTAGCTGTGAGAACCTTCTGATTCCTTTTTCCATGAGTATGTGATGTATATTGTTATAAAATGCTTGATGATGATCTCATGTATTCATATATTGCTATAAAATACTCATGATGATATGTTATTCTCTCCTTATATATATGATTTAGCGTTTTATGTGTGTTTTCATGCCCTTAGAGGTGTTTCTTCTGTAACTGAAATAGGTGGAACATCATGGTATGGTTATTAAATTGAGGGGAAAGTGCACAAAACATGAGATGTTGACAATGATGGACCTGAGTTCAAGGTAGAACTAGAAAAAATAGATGTTTAGCAACATTCTTACCCCATGTTTCCTAAAAATGTAGCTAAATTATAATTTACCCATGTTTTAAAACATCATTGATTAGAAATGTTTTAAAACATCATTGATTAATCATATTTTCAAAAAATCATTGATTTAAAAACATTGTAAAACATCATTGATTTATCTATATTTTAAAATTTCACTCATTTAATATCATTTTATAATGTTTCTAATTTATGTGTGTTTTAAAAATTCACTAATTTAGCTGCATTTTAAAATATTGCTAATTAGCATCATTTTAAAGCTCCTCTAATTTAGTTATGTTTTAATCATGTATAATATGAATAATTATTATTTTAAGTGTGTTTAAATATGATTATCATTATATAAAAATTGAAATCAATTTTATGTATATATATTTATGATACTATTATAATTAATTAATAATATCTAAACATTTGTTAAAAATATATATGCCACTATATTAGAAATTAGTATTTTTATATATAATTTATATATATGTATTCACACAAACAGATATGTATATATATATATATATGAATGTATGTTTGTATGTATGTATATATATATTTATTAATTTATAATATATATATATATTAATATATACATATATAAAAATATATTTATATAAACATAAAAGTAATTATCTAAACTAACCATGTTATATATATATATATATATAACTATATAAATTTATATATATGTGTGTGTTAACCAATGTGTATTAATTTATAATAATTTTTTATATATATCTAAATTAATATTTTAATATATATAGAAATATAAAACTTTTTATTATTTATATGTACACACGAATATATTTACATACAATATAAATATAATAGACACACATACATGTAGAGAGGCACATACACATATACATGCATTCAAAATCATGGACATATAAGTCAAAACACTATTACAAATAATTAACTGTGACTACTTAGATGATCATTATTAATATATAAATTAGTATTTATATATAAGTATATTTACATTAATATATATATATATAGAAATTTTAACCTATATATATATTATTAATAATAAAATAATGAAACATTAATGTATAAATTAATATTATAAATATATTCTTATAAATATATTCTTATAAATAAAAAATTAATATAAAAATTTATAAGTATAAATGTATCAACACATATATTCATATAATAATATACGTTTATTATATTACTATCTATATACATACATTCATACAAATTCTTGAGGAAGCTTGTTAGTGTTTAATATATATTAATGATTGACTAATAGAGATATTAATTTACATATATTAATTTGCGAACAATCACATATGTATGTGTGTATCAATATATATATATATATATATATATATCTGTGTGTGTGTGTGTGTGTAAATATACATGTGTACATATATGTATGTATGTATTAAGTCTTATATATCTGTTTATTTATATATTAATATTTTATTTTATATATAAGTTCATGCATATTAATAAATGAATTTAAATTTAAATTTATAAATATAAATTGATATATTAATTTATAAATAGGAATAAATAAATATGTTGATAAATATATTAGTATATATGTCAATAAATAATATTTTTTGATAGAAATGGGCCCCTAGATGAGTGTCTATGGAACCCCACTTTGATCCTTTCCATAAAAGTTCGAATCTCGTTTGGCACACAATTAATTTCTCCCTCATGAAATGTATGAGGGGGTGTCGATGATGGTGGAAGGTGGTGGGATGAGTTTACCGAAATGTTGGTGGGCGGGGTGTGGTACAATGATGGTGAAAGGAATGAGGTGGATCGAGTAATGACATGTGAGGGTGGTACGATAATGGTGCTATGGAGGGGGTTGGAGCTGGATTGTTTTTTTTAAATCAATTAACATAAATAATTATTTTTAAAAAATTAATTGAGAAAATACTATAATACATAAAAAAAATTAGCCATGTTTTCATGAAATATAGGCAATTGCTAATTCATCTACCTACATTTCATCTACATATATTTATAAAATAATGTGAGTAATTAACCACGTCTATAATTTCAACTAATTTGAAGATGTTTATAAATGATACCAATTAGCATCACTTATAAGTATGGATAAGTTACTGTTGTTTATAAAAATGTATAAATTACTAAAAAACTATTTACTAATATTCTTTTCAAAAATACTGATAAATGGTTTATCCAAAATTATAAACTCAAAGAAATGAAAAACCTAGTGAAGTTAAATTAATTTTTTCTTATAGTGTACGGGCACAAAAGTCTTGAGACCTGGGCCCATAGTAGAGGTGTTAGGGTAATCATGGTACTATGGCCAAACTCGAGACACAATGTCATGATGCGATGACCTTGTGGCTTGACCCAATATAGTGTAAGGACCTATTGTCCTTGAGGGATGATCCAAACCAATTCCTTGAGACCACATAGATAAATGTTTAGAATCCTTGTATTAGGCTCTTGATTACGCATGATACCAGTTTTGACTATTCTTTTAACATGGAGTCGAAGAATTTATGATTGAGGTTCATGGTGGCTTGATAAGTGCACTACCATTTGGTACATTGTTTTTATAATTTGTTTGTTCTTAGTGACTATATGAATGATTTTAAGGTTTTATATTTTATGATAACTTTTAACTAAACTTATTACATAAATATACAATGCATATTTCTTGTTGGGTAATGGACTACATTAGTGGTTTCCTACTAAGCTGTACTCATACCCTTCTCAGAAAGCTATGGAAATTAGAAACCCGAGTAGTCCTCACTTGTTAAAGGTATAGTTTGGAATGAGGAGTGAGTTTTATTATCTTGTGATATAGATCACCATGAGTCATGAGACATGGATGATATGTTGTTTGGAGTATCATGGTATCCTTGTACATTTGTAGAACTCGGTGGGTGATCAATGTTCTTTTATTCATGTATGACTCCTTGGTTATGTTGTTTCTATATTCATTCATATAGTTGGTATGTTATTTGTTACTCTTTATTTGTTTGTATATTGTTATACATTTGGTTATTAATTATTATAGTTTACTCTGATTGAGGGCATTATCATGACCCGTCCCCCGGGGCCCATGCCGTGACTACCCCAAGCCCACCTTCCATAGGCCAGGGGCTGGCGACTAGCACTGAAAGGTGTATTCTCTAAAACCGGGATGGTATTGCCTTTATATCCTATAAACACACTCAACCAAGCACACAAAAAGATATGGACAAAAGTAAACTATAATTTAAAAAGAGTGTGTACAGTATGTAAAAGGGGCAAAAATACAAGCCCAACTGAAAAGTACAAGAAAACTGAAAGTACAGGAAAACTGAAACAGCTCCTGTGGACGCCTGCCAAGGATCCTACCTAAATGGTAGGTAAAGATCTTGAACGGTTGTCTCTATAGTATTCCTCATCTAATTTCCACCTCTGAGATACCTCCAGTCCTAGTACTCTCGTCCTCAGTCAGCGCTGTCTGTCGTCTGCACCAAACACAACAAGGTTCGGGTGTAGCCCATGCAAGTGTGGGTATAACGATACTCAGTAGGGACCTCAAGACCCTCGAAGGTCTCACAAAACCCACAAAGGATAAACCACAAATAATGTAAACATCTGACAACCCTAATTAGGTATATTCCCACACATATACCTAAGTTATCAATTATACCCATCTCATTCATGATGAAACTCAAGGCCCAAATCCTTAGCCAAAGTTAAACTATTACTTGAAGGAAAGAATACCATGAATGTAAGAACCCAAAGTTAAGTACCACAAAGGTAATTTCACATAGAAGAATACAACAAGGGTATCACCATGAAGGTAAGTACCACGAAGGTAACACGACAAAGGTAAGTACCACATAGTTAACACCACATAGAAGAATAACACAAAGGTATCACCATGAAGGTAAGTACCACAAAGGTATACCACAAATAAGATTACCACAAAGGTAAAGACTCATCTCAGACCATGTATAACTTAGGTACAAAATCAAAGATGATTAGATGTAACTACTGAATCTCCTAACTCTGTTAAGAGGCATACCCACGTAGGATCCTAAATCATCATACCCGCGTTGGATCCTAGTATAGCAGACCCACGTAGGATCCTTGAGTAGTCTCACATGGATTACTAGAGCAGATACAAGTGATACTCTTGGACACAGACCCACTTAGAATCCTAAATCATAGACCCACAAAGGATCCAAAAGCACAGTCATGTTACAGCCAGCTACAGGGTTCCCACACTAAGATCGCTTGATTCTGGGAGGGTTCGCTCCTCAATCCACATGTCTATATTCCAACTACCAGGAAGTCCCATGAAGAAGTATCCCAAAGGACTGCCATGTTATAGGGGTCTCAACGTAATAGACGGTGCGTCAATCGGATTCCCGGTCTGTAAGTTATTGGCCTTTTAGTCCTGAGGTCTCGGTTGGATTTGTGTCCGATCTAAACCTATTGTAACCCAACATTATCCAAAACTATAGTGGGGTATACTAAAAGAAACATCTCGATCAAAAGTTTCTGGCATCGTAGACGGTTTGTCAAATGGGCGCTCGTGGCTCAAGATATGGCCGGAAGAACGAAAAGGGTCGAAGTTGGTCTGGGTCTGGTCCGACCCGGCCTGGGCCGAACCGTCCCAATCTGGGTTGATCCAGCCCAACCCAAGTTTGGCACTGGGTCTGAACTGACCCGATGGGTTTGGCCCGACCTTTTGGGTGGCCCGTGGTGCGGCGGCCCACCGCGGTTGGCCGGACTGCCAACCTCCTCTGTGTGGCGCAGTCATGCGTCGTGCCCCCACCGACGACCAGCTCTACCGGTCACCCTCCCTTTGCTGCTGCGGCACAAGTCCACTGATCCTACTCACCTGGGGGCGCAGACACATGCCGCTGCCTCCCCTTCACGCTGCCAATGGATGCCGGCTTCCCTCCTTGATCTGCTGCGACCGACGGGCCATGGCCTTTCTCCGGCGACGTGGTTATGTCGCCGCCGTCTTTGAGGCTGGCCATGGTGCCGATCACCATTGTCGAGTCCTACCAATGCCAATCACCGGCACTGGTCTCCATCATCCTCCATTGTGAAGGTCCTATCATAAACCACAAGGGTTGCGGAGAGTTCATGCCATGTTCATTTTGCTCGTACCCTCCGCATTAGAGTGGTAGTAAGCGGCTCATGGAGAGAGATTCAACGTAAAAGAAAAATTAATGAAGATAAATCAAAATCAGACCCCTACTTTGAAGATTAGTTGACGTCGGTGAGGAAGGAAATGCGTACATCGGTTCATTGTCATTTAATACATTCCTCGTTGGAGACGGTGTTCTTCGTTGGAGATGGTGTTCTTCACTGGAGAAAGCGTTATCTGTTGGAGAAAGGTGTTTATGCAATGTTCTCCCCTTTTTCCAACACTTCCCCCCTAATTCCACCAAAAAGGAAATAACCAACTTATTAAATTAAGTTATATTACTTAATTAGAGTTGGCCATTAATTAATTTGATGTTGGCATAATAAATTAATGGAATGTGAAACAATTAATTAGGATAGAACCAAGAGTCACCTCACTCATTAAAGAGGGAGTTCAAGGGTCGGGTGGTCCCCACCATTAATATCAAATTGGGGGGTTTTCCATCTTGGGTGGTCCACCCCACCGAGCATTCAAACAGGACTTTAAAAAGAAATAAAATTTTGTTGTTTAATTTATTTTTATTTCCATGAAAAACATGAAAAACAACATTCACCCTCGTCCTACTGCAGTTGAGGTGAAAGTCTCCTTAAGAGAAAACCAGTGCTACGAGTTCAACAGTGTCCTAAAATTTCAATTCCGAGCACCAGTTCAAAAGTTCCAAAAACTTTATCACATGTTTACTGAACGTACCTATAAAAAAGTTCAAAAATTCATTCCGGGCACACCAGGCCACAGAATCACATGCCTTCAATATTCACGGCCTCGAAAATTCCCATATAATTAGAAAAAAAAATTACATGTAATTTTATGGGTCTTTAAATTCTCCCCACCTTAGGGATTTTCATCCTCAAAAGCCAAAACAAAAACTAGGAAAATGAGTGGGGGTACTGAGCATGAATATGAGCCTCCATCTCCCATGTGATCTCTTAGAGGTTCCTGTGCTGCCAACATACGCACACCAAAGTTATCGAACTCCCACAAAGGATCCACTCTTTTCAATCCTCAATCTGTACTGGAACCTCCATAAAAACTTCCCCATCATTGATGTCCAGCTCACTGTGGTCAATGATGTGTGAAGGGTCATGTATGTATCTCCTCAGATGGGATATGTGGAAGATGTCGTGCACCTGGTGCAATTGAGGTGGAAGATATAAGCGGTAAGCCACCTCACCGACTCTACTGATGAACTGAAAGGGTCCAATGAACCTCATAGATAACTTTACACCCTAGCTAAATCTATGCAAACCTCATCGGGGTAAGACCCATATAATGACATGGTCACCATCCTCGAACACCAGAGGTCTCCATCTCCTATCGACATAAGACTTCTGCCTACTTTGTGCAGTCTTCATCCACTCTTAGATGATCTGCACCTTCTCTGTGGTAGCCCATACCATATCTGGTCCCATGAGTGCTGACTCCCCTTGGTCAGTCCAACATAAAGGTGATCTACAAGATCAGTCGTACGAAGCCTCGAAAAGTGACATCCTAATGGTGGAGTGATAGTTGTTGTTTTCTGGAAACTCCACCAAGGGCAAGTGATCCTCTCATCTATGACCAAAGTCGACGGTGCAAGCACATAGCCTATCCTCGAGGGTCTAAATGGTCCGCTCTTTCTGGTCATCCGTCTGAGGATGGAAGGCGGTGCTCAAACAAAGTTGTGTCCTGAAAGCCTCCTGCAACCCCTTTCAAAGTCTAGAAGTGAAACATGCATCACGATTGGAGATAATATTCTAGGGTACTCCATGTAGCCTCACAATCTCTTGCACATAGAGGCATTCTAAGCTCTCTACTGAACCCTGATCTTTGATCGGAAGGAAGTGGGCCATCTTGGTGAGTCTGCCAATGATCACCCAGATAGAATCATGACCCCTGGATGTACGTGGAAGTCCTGTCATGAAGTCCATGAATATCCCATCCCACTTCCACTATAGGACCTCTAAAGTATGAACTAAGCCTTTTGGTACCTGATGCTCCACCTTCACTTGCTGACAAGTGAGGCACCGAGAGACAAACTCTACTACTGTTTTCTTCATTCTCGGTCACCAGTGTCGTCGTCGAAGATCCTAGTACATCTTCACCACACCTGGATGTATTGCTAGAGGGGATGTGTGAAACTCCCTCAACACTTCCTCCCGAAGTGACACTAGTACCATGGTACATCCTCTGAAGAGGGAGACGTGATTCCCACCTTCATAAAATCCATCATGTGCCTGTACTGTGGATATCTGAGCATGTTGAGTCTCGTATTCAGTGTCCCCATGCTGTGCCTCCTTGACCCATTGAAGAAGTGGGGGAGTGACTGTAAGAGACTGAAGAAAAGCTGCTCCATCTTGATCTATAAAGGATATCTACAAAGTGGCCAGCTGCTTCGTCGCCTCACCTAGTAGCTATATACCAGATCTTTTGCAGAGTGAATCTGCTACAACATTCCCCTTTCCATGAGTATAGACTATCTCGAAGTCATAGTCTTGGAGGAACTCAAGCTAACACCACTGTCTCAGGTTCAGGTCTTTCTGAGAGAAGATATACCTAAGACTCTAGTGATCATAGTAAAATGTAAAATGTTTTCCCATAAAGTAATGTCGCCACATATTCAAGGTGAAGACCACTGCTACTAACTCCAGGTTATGTGTAGTATAGTTCTACTCTTGTTGCCTCAGCTGTCAAGAACCATATGCTATTAATGCTCACTCCTGCATTAGAAAACATCCGAGATTGGTCCCTGATGCATCATAGTAGACTACGTATCCAATGCCCTCCTCCAGAAGCCTTAAGAAGGTAGAACTATTCAGCCTCTGCCTCAACTCTTGAAAACCCCACTGGAATCTCTCCGACCACATGAAGGGTTTCCCTTCTTCGTCAACGCTGATAAAGGTGCAGCAACTTTGGAGAAATCTGGCACAAACCTCCGATAGTATCCAGCCAAACTCAGTAAACTTTGTACCTCTGTCACACTACTAGGTGCCTCCCAAGCAAGTACGGCCTCAATCATCACTGGATCCACCGCAACTCCAACCTATGAGACGACATGTCCCAAAAAGTGAACCTCTCAGATCTAGAACTGACACTTAGAGATCTTACCATAAATATGGTGCTCTCAGAGTGTGTCCAGAACTATCTGGAAATGATAAGAATGATCCTCCTTGGTAGCTGAGTAGATCAGAATGTCATCGATGAAGACTACTACAAAGTGATCAAGGTATGGCTGAAAGATCCTGTTCATGAGTTTCATGAACACTTCTAGAGCGTTGGTCATTTAGAACGGCATGACCAAAAACTCGTATTGGTCATACCAACATATGAAATCCATCTTATGCACATCCTCGTCTCATACTCTAAGCTGGTGACAACCTGATCTGAGGACTTTCTTCAAGAACCATCGTGATCCCTTCAGTTGATTAAAGAGGTCATCAATCCTCAGAAGTGGGTACCTGTTCTTCACGGTCACCTGGTTCAGGCGCCGATAGTCAACAAAAAGTCTAAACCTTCCATCCGCCTTCTTGGAAAACAAAATTGGGGCTACCCAAGGAGAAACACTGGGCTGGATGAACCCCTTCCCTTGTAAGTTCTCCAGCTGTACTCACAGCTCACGAAGCTCCGTGGGAGCCATCCGATACACTGGTGTAGATATCGATGCCATCCCAGGGTACAAGTAAATGTAAAAGTCCACCTCTCTGTGAGGAGGTAGACCTCGAACATCATTAGGGAATACATCCACATATTATTCCACCAATACAGGATAGCTCAGTCTCTCCACATCAACTGCTCTGAGGGTAAGTATAGCCAACCGTTGAGTGATCGGTTCCACCCTCTTCCGGGTATGTCCATCCAATGCTACAAAGGCTCCCTTCACGCTGGTGAATGTAAACCTAGTCCCATCAGTGCAGAAACACCACAAATTTTGTCTAATACAGTTGAACTGGGCATGGACTATAGATTACCAATCCATACCCAAAATGACGTCGTAAGGCCTTGACGCCGCTACTAAGAGGTCCCACCTGAAGCTCTCGCCTCCTAGAGTAAGCTCACACTACTGGAACTAGTGTGTAATCATCGAATCCTCTACCATAAAAGTATCTAGCTGTAAGGATCAAGCCAACAACTCCACTAGAATATCTGAGCTCCGAGCAAGGGGAGTTGAAATAAAAGAATTACTGGAACCTGTGTCTATAAGCACTGCAACTAAGGTGGAGTAGACACAAATCGTACCTAGTATCATCTCTGGAGTGCCACGGTCATAGGCCTTAGCTTCCTAGAGCTGAGATCTCCCCAGTCCACCTGCTTCATGTGGCTAGGGTGGACCACCTGGTGGTGGTGGCGGTAACATCTTGAATCGTTGCCCACCGCCAACTGCACAACCAGTTCTTCTACCACGTTCGCCTACTCCCTCCGAACCTCCTCGGTCGAACCTCTATCTCTGCCTGGACGGTCCTTCAACCATCTACTGATAATCCGTATTGCGGGTTGGGAAGTCATGATCCATGTGACCCTACCCTCCACATGTGTAACACTACCTGCTCCTCACATGACTAGATCTATCTCAGGTGCCCCGCACAACCGACCCTGAATCCTACAGTCGTCCACCTATAGGTCTGGTCCTCCTGGACCTCTGTGACATCTATCTACTGATAGTTATAGAAGTCTCTGTTACATGATTCCCAGTGGTGGGTCTTGATTCTGGTAACTTATTAGTAAAAAACTCTCCACTAAGAGGGCTCTCTTTAACACCCCCACCTGCATCAGGATACTGAGGAAAATCATCAAAGCCCTAATCTCCCACCTGAGTCCATGCTTGAAGGTCTGGGCCCTGAAGAATGGGTCCCACACTATATCAGTGGAGTAGCGTGAGAGTTCAGTGAACCTCGCTAAGTACTGATCCATAGTCATACTGCCTTGCTATAGATGAAGAAGCTCCAATATGCGCACTGCGCGAAGGGTAACTGGGACAAACTTTGCCCGAAACAGGCTCTCAAAGTCTACCCAGGGAAGTGTCGCCTCATTGTGAACCTGGAGCATCAAGATCCACCATCTGACTGTTGCTTCCTGTACAAGACTGGTGGTAGGGATCACCATGAGATTAGCTGGTGTTCCTACTAGTCGGAAGACTCTCACCACAACCTCCAACCAATCCTCAGCCGCCTGTGGATCTGTCTCACCCCAGAACCTCAGTGGCCTCTGGCGCTGAAACTTGTGCAATGTGCTCAAGTGGTGTGAACCCTCGACTACTGGGGATGGTGGTATCAGTGTCCCAACGAGTAATCGTACTTCGGGTTCCTCTACTGATTCTCCTACAGATAAAGGACCTGCATTGAGGCCTCGTTGATCGGTGTGTTATCAGCATGTACTATACTAGGAACCCAAGCTGGCGGTCTGCGTGGAGGCATCCTGAAAAGAAATAGGTTTTCTATGATCAATAAGTTATACCTGGTGATCTGATTCAAATATTTCATAAATAAAACATTTCAAAACATGCAAGAAATCAATGTTTTCATGCATTGAGTCAGAAATAAGTAGTCAGTGTCTGGTTGTATGGATATGTTGGCCGCCGCACCAAAACTGGATTCCCTAAACTGATAACCACACTCACTACACTTAACACTATTGTAGTTAAAAATATTAGAGTCCAATGTTCTACAGTAGAACCGAATCCTCTAATACCAATTTTTCAAGGCCTGTCCCCTGGGGCCTGTGCTGTGACTATCCCAAGCCTTCCTTCTATAGGCCAGGGGCTGACGACTAGCACCAAAAGGCATATTCCCTAAAACCGGGAAGACATTTCCTTTATATCCGGTAAACACACTCAACCAAGAACACAAAAAGATATGAACACAAGTAAAATTTAACGTAAAAAGAGTGTGCATAGTAAGTAAAATGGGCTAGAATACAAGACCAATTGGAATGTACAAGAAAACATAAAGTACAGGTAAAATGAAACAGCTCTTGTGGACACCCGCCAAGGATCCTACCAGAAGGGTAGGTACAGATCTCAAATGTTCATCTCTATGCTATGCCTAGTATAATTTCCACCTTCGAGATACCTCTAGTTCTGGTACTCTCATCCTCAATTAGTGATGTCTATCATCTCCACCAAACACAACAAGGTGTGGGAATAGCCCGTGTAGTGGTGAGTATAATGACACTCAATAGGGACCCTATGACCCTCGAAGGTCTCACAAAACCCAAAAAGGATAAACCATAAATAATTAAAACCTATGACAACCCTAAAAAGGTATATTCCCATACATATACCTTAGTTATCAAGTATACCCATATCATTCATGAGGAAACTCAAGGCCCAAATCCTTAGCCAAAGTAAAATTGTTACACGAAGGAAAGAATACCACGAAGGTAAAATCACAAAGGTAAGTACCACAAAGGCAAAGCCACATAGAAGAATACCACAAGGGTATCACCACGAAGGTATGTACCAATAAGGTAACACCACAAAGGTAAGTACCACATAGGTAATTCCACACAGAAAAATACCACAAAGGTATCACAATGAAGGTAAGTACCACAAAGGTACGACACACAGAAGATTAGCACAAAGGTAAAGACTCAACTCACACTAGGAATAACTTAGGTACAGAAGAAAATATGATTAGATGTAACTACTGAATCATCTTACTCTATTAAAAGGCAGACCTACGTAGGATCCTAAATCATCAGACCCACGTAAGATCCTAGTATAGTGTACCCACGTTGGATCCTAGAGTAGTGTCACATGGATTCCTAGAGAAAATAGAAGTGAGAATCTTGAACACAGACCCACATAGGGTACAAAAGCAATGATGTACATAGGATCCAAAAGCACAGACCCAAATAGGATCCTTTTCTCATGTTACACCCAACTACAGGGTTCCCACAATAAACTCTCTTGATTCTAGAGGGTCTGCTCCTCAATCCATAGGCTGATACTCCAATTTCCATGAATTCCCACGAAAAGGTATCCCAAAGGATTTACACGTGATAGGGGTATCAATTCCATATATGGTGAGTCAATCAGATGCCCAGTCTGTAAGTTATTTTCATTTTAGTTCAGAGGGCCCGGTTAGATTCGTGTTCGATCCAACCCGAACATACGCCAAACTTATTAGAAGCACAAGTGGGGTATACCTAAAAGACCATCTTGATCCAAGGTTTCCAGTACCATAGACAGTTTGTCAAACGGACACTCGTAGCTCAAGATATGGCCGAAAGAACGAAAAGGGTCAAAGTTGGTCTGGGTCTTGTCCGACCCGGCCCGACCCGACACGATTTGGGTTGATCTGGCCAGACCTAGGTTCGGCTATGGGCCAGACCCGGCCAGCTGGGTCCGGCCCGACCCGCTGGTCAGCCCGTGGTGTGGCGACCCAGGTGAGGCGGCCCGCAGTGAGGCGGCCCGTAGTGAGGCAGCTGGCGGTGAGGCGGTGGGTCGTGCGGTGGCCGACGGTGCAGCGGTCGGCGGTGTGGTGGCCAGCGGTGCAGTGGCCCACCACGGCTGGCCAGATGGCCAGCCTTCTCCATGTAGTATGGTCGCCCGTTGCGCCACCACAAGCGGCCGACTCTAACGGTCTCCCTCCCTTCACCGCTGCGACACAAGGCTACGACTCCTGCTTTCTTGGTGGTGCGGATGTGCGCTGATGCCTCCCCTTTGTGTGGTCGAACAACACTGCTAGCCGCCCTTTCTTCACTACCACTGATGGACCGCGTCCCTTCTCCTATGGAACGGTTGCTCCATCGCCATCTTCGCGACTGTACATGGTTCCGACCACCGCTCCCGAGTCCCACCGGTGCCAATCTCCGACACCGGTCATTGTCTTCTTCCATCATGAAGATCGCATCATAAAACACAGGGGTTGCGGAGAGTTCATTCCATGTTCGTTTGGCCCACACCATCCGCGTTAGAGTGGTAGCAAGCAACTCATGTGAATAGATTCAACATAAAAGAAAAATTAACACATATAAATCAAAATCACACCTCTACCTCGAAGGTCCGTTGACGTCTATGAGGAGATAATGATGGATGTCGGTTCATTATCATTGAAGATGTTCCTCATTAGAGAGGGCGTTCTTCATTGAAGATGGCATTATTCATTGGATAAAGAGTTATTCGTTGGAGAAAGGTGTTTCTCCAATGTTCTCCCCTTTTTCAATTACTTCCCCAACAATTCCTCCAAAAAAGAAATAACTAACTTATTAAATTATGTTTTATTAATTTAATTAGAGGTGGCCATTAATTAAGTTGATGTTGGCATAATAAATTAATGGAAGGCATCACAACTAATTAAGAGAGAACCAAGAGTCACCTCCATCAATAAATATGGAGTTCTAGGGTCAGGTGGTCTCCACCATTAATTTCCAATTGGGGGGTTTTCCAGCTCAGGTGGTCCCCACAACCGAGCATTCAAACGAGAGGTTAAAAATAAATAAAAGTTTGTTGTTTAATTTTTTTATTCCCATGAAAAACATGAAAACTAACTTTCACCCTCATCCTATTGCGGCTGAGGTGAAAGTCTTCTTAAGCGAACACTGATACTGCATGTTCAACGGTGTCCTCAAGTTTCAATTTCGAGTACCGATTCAAAAGTTACAAAAACCCGCTCACACGTTTACTGAACGTACCTAAAAAAAGTTCAAAAATTCATTCCGTTCACACTGAGCCGCAAAATCACACTCCGTCAATTTTCTCATACTCGTAAAAATCCCATAAATTAAAAAAAATTATATGGAATTTTCCAGTTTTTTATAGGCATAGTATCCCCATGGTTCCAACTTATATCCTCCTTGAAAGTCGGTGGCCCTTCCCACAATGGGATTCACTCCTGAAGTAATGTGGAATTCCAGCTTGCATCCAGTGAATATGACTGGGATGATACATACACATTTGGAATATATTGAGTCTCCATGGACACTTGTATAAAGAGTCACATAGTCTATAATTAGAATGCACTAGAATACTATGAAAATCCTTAGGAGAAAGATATATCTCCCTCCAACTCTAAGGTTCTAGAGAACCATAAGGAAGTGGGTATCCTTCCTAATCATTATGAGATTTATTCAACCCTTGGAATCCAAGGAGGAAGGAGTACATTGAATACTTCTCAAAAATTACTATCATGATCATGAGTAAGAGATTATATAGTTATGATCGATAGATAAAAGGTAAATCATTCTTAGTTTATTTGTTCTTTCTAATAAATATGGAACATTATATGGATTTATAAGTTTAATTAATGTTTTCAGTGCATTTGGATAAGATTTATCCGCTTAGAAACCAATTAGTGGTATAATATCCTCTTATATATCATTTGTATTGATTCTTTAAATGGTGTATGAAACTAGCAAAAACATAATTCTAGAAAATAAAATATGTTTAGTTAGAAACTAGAATTGTCCTTGAATATTTATAAACCATTGTGTGTTTTAAAGTAAAAAATAATCACATTCTTATAATAGTATATGATTAGATAATAGTTTTTAGGAAATGATCATTAAAAAATTGTAGGAAATAAATCATTTTGTTTTTTAAATATACCGCATCATTGTCTAAAAACCACAATGTCATGGATTACAATATAATAAGGATAATCCAAGACATGGTATGTCTTAAAAATTCATAGTGTTAAATGGTTATGTTTTTATAGAATATGATTCCATAATATGATAATGACTTAAATGATACCACAAAAATGTAGCCTTACCAAAATGGCTTCCCAAAATGGTTATGGTTTATGTTATGACTATTAAACAAAAAAGGATTTCTTAAAGAAAAAATGGATATAGTTTTCTCTATGGTGATTGTTGTCATTCAAGGGATCACCATGTCATATTTTATACATTAAAGGGTCACGGTGTTTAGAAAATTCAAAAGATAAAATAGTTTTAGATGATATTCTCAAAAACCATTACCAAAAAACCCATTCTCATAGGTTTTGAGCTTTAATATATATTTTAATTATAAATTATTCATACAATGTTTTACAATTATGATAGAATTAAGTTGTCTCTTGAGTGTTAAAACATGGTTTATGGGGAAATAGGTAAGAATTCCTACTGGTATGGAAGATTTAGATATATCTAGAAATGTAGGGGTTTAATACCTATCACACTATGCTTACACATAGAGGTATTGTGGATTTCATATGATTTTATGACTTCACCTGAATGAGTTTCATATACCTTATTCATGAGATGAATTTTTATATGTGTAAATATATATATCATTTTATTTGGGTTAGTAAGACAAGTTATGAGATGAGTATAGTTTCACACACCAACATGGTTAGAATATATAGATTTGGTGTAAGGAATCAGGTTAAGAAAATAGATTTATAAGCATCCATACATATAATTGAATAAATGAGATAATTTGGATATATTTTATATCCCCATTGAACAATTAAGTGTTACATTCTTTATAAAGTAACACTTTTTAAGACCTCAATCATCAAACTTGATTTTTTCTTGGTAAATATTGATTCCCATGGATTATTTTGATTAGTAAATTAAATTATGAGTGATCTTAATAGAATTATTTGAATTTATATAGAATATTATTTGGGTTACAAAAAATTTGAAAACTATAAAGGATATAATACCAAATGACTAGAGTTGAGTTTATCCATATGATGGATTTGGGAAAATGATTTTTTACTCAACTACCAAAGAGTCATGTATGATATTATTGTCATGATGACCAACATAAATAGTTATGTGATGTGAGAAAAAATGTAGTGGAATCATTACATAGTGAACTATGGTTATGGAACCACCACTATATCTGATGGAATTAAAATGGGTCATCATTTTGGTGGGAGAAAATTTAATAAATGTCCTTATTAAATGAATATAAAACATGATTCTTATTTGATAAAAATTGAATTATACATATAATGGAATCATCATCACCAAACATGATAATGATATAATTATTAGAAAATGAAAAGCTTAATGAAATAATCTTATTAGACTAGAAGAAAATAATTAGAATCAATCTTATGTTAGTGGAAAAATGTTATGTGTCTATGAAAAACCTTATTGAGAAACTATATAGTGAAGTTGTTCAAAAAATGAAAAAAAGTATTATGATCATCATTGGAATGATTTTATTAATATATCTACTATCATTATTTTATCCATAAAGTCCATATTATTGAAGAAACATGCGAACTTGGATGTGTTCAAGATGATTGGTAGACTAAAGAGGATCTATTAATAATAAGTAAGTCATGATAGGTATGGGATTTAAAAAGTAGTGTTTATATGAATGATAATTAAATTTACATCAATATCCAATCATGTAATCAATATGACTGGGTATATAAATTAATTGGGGAAACTAGGTTTACTACTAAAGATTTATTTGGAAACATTATTTATTTTCTACTCACTATAGAATAGGTTCTTTTAGTTCATTATAAGTGAAAACATGAATGATTTCTATGAAAGAGTACCCTATCTCTTTAATATGTTTTGTATAGTATATCAAAAAATTGGAGGTACAAGATCTGGTTCTATGTTGGTAGTATAAAAGGGAAAAGGTTTAAGGTAAAAAAGAATATTCGAGGGTATAATAGTTATAATAGGTCTTTAAAACCAATGGAAAGTTTCGAAATGGATGGGTTGTGCTTCCATTGTAGATAACCTGGTCATTAGAGGAGGAATTGACCAAAATACCTAAAAGGTGGAAAGAAGCTCCATGAAGTGTCCATATTATTTATTTATGTTATGAAATTTTATTCTTTTATTTTAAATGGGATATGATACTAAATATAAATTATAAAAGGGTTCTTAATGTGTAAATTTGTTTAAAACTAAAAAATAATTGATTATTAATGCTTTAATTATATATTCAATTGATAAAGAAAAGGTTTGTGAAGTCAATGAGGTGAATATATTGAACTACATCAAAGATTGGGTACATTTTAATAATGGTTGTGTATTTTATATTATTAATTTTAAAAAAAGAGTTATTACCAATAACTAAGATGATTCCATTAATACACATTTTAACAAACTTGTAAAAGTGTCATTAGAATGATAGATGTTACTAATCATATCAATAAGGTCCACATTTCATTTTGAGGGTCTAATTCATTAGGGCTCTAAAATTAAACATGCTTGGATTAGAGAAGAGGTTAGGATGGTTGACCTCTAGGGAATTTTTGTAGAGTGTGTGTGTGTGAGGAGAAATCACACTGAAATAACATGTGTTGGCTTGAGGGGAGAATCATTAGTCAGAGAAGTTACTGTGATGAATAATATCATGTGGTGTACTAGGAAGGAAAACAAGGTATTACATGAGACCTGTGAGGTCTGATAACCATGTTCATGGCCTATGGATTTTCAATTCTTGAAAAATGGTATCAGATCCAATACCCAATCTTATGTTTATAATAACTATATAGTTTTGATTTTTGAGGTCCACAATGATGGTTCTGTTCTTTGAACGGGTGCAGAGTGTAATATCACTAGAAATGTGGGACTAGAAAAGATATACATTACAAACATTATCAATAAGATGAACCTTTATTTTCAAGAACCTAAATTAATAAATCTGTAAAAATAAGAATTCTTGTCTTGGAGCAGTGGTTAGGATGGGTTAACTCATGGTAAGTTTCTTAGGGAGTATTTGAGTGGGGACAAACCACATTGAAAGAACATGTGTTAACCTATGGGTACATTCAATATTCAGTTAAGTGAGCCCATTGGAAAATAGAATGTTCTATACTAGGAAAGAAACTAAGTTATTTTAGAAGACATGTAGGGTCAGATAACCAAGTTCATGGCCTATGGATGGTCGGGTAATGACACACATGAGTTTTGATTCATTATTTTATATAACATATTTAAAAAATAATATAAGGAAAAAATAGCTTCATCTTTAGTAAAAGAGTTTATCTAAATTTATTAAAATATAAGTGAACAAGTTCCCACCAAAAAAACTATATAATATATTAAATAATAAGTACATATTTTTAGTATATTCGATCAAAAACATATATTACCATATAAGATATAGTTTTTAATGTTTTATTTTTTTAAATATAACCATATAAGACATAATTGTTATTTCCTAACATAAAAAAGTTTTTTTTTCATATTTTCATGATATTTTAGAGAGAATATAGTGTATATGAGGCTATAGAGTGTATTATTAGACTATGATAAGGTCAAAGTTTGAAAAATAAAAGATTAAATAAATTACATTCATAGTAAAAAACTATATCCTAAAATAGTTTAGAATGTGTTGACAAAAAATGATGTTTCAGGAAAAGTTATGTCTTGTTTCCAAATAATCTAAATGAAAAGTTTAATGAAAATTTTCTATGATGAATATGATGATCATATAAAAAGATTTAGTTATATAGAATACATAATTAACATCATAATGATTAATTTTAAGAATTAAAGGAGTTTGAATACTATGTTTATAGAGTTGAACATTAAGGAATATGATTCCCCAGTCTCAAAATTATTATTATTTTTGTATACATTACCCACTAAATGAGTTTAGTGAGAGGTTTTATCAAATTACCACATAGAGATGTGGAAGGAATTACATATTGATGTAAATCAATTGAAAATACCCTAAATTTGTTTCAAACATAAGGATTATTTTATGGAATATCATATGGAATATGATTACATAGTTTTTTATATTTGAAGTTTTTAGTATTTTTAATGTAGTTTATAAATTTATAATGCATATATTTATAAATATTTTAGCCTGTACATTGAAATTATTTCATTTTGGTTCAATATATTCATAAATTTAGATGATAATTGACCTATCAATATTTTTTTTTTCTATAATAGATAGTCACCGTAGAGCGTCAAAGGTTTTTATGAAATATTATGGTTATCATGGATAAATTTAGATGATAATTAACCTATCAATATACTTTGTGTTTGTAATTCTAGGGGTGAATGTTTCATATTGAAGACCCATAATTGTGGATATGTGGATATATAATATAATAACCTTCATACTTTGTTTCCTTTCTTATGCCAGTATTAAGGATGATCCAACCAAGTGGTGTTTGGGTATGTTGATGATCATGTCATGATATCATGTTTAACTAATATTGAAATTATCCTCCTATATGATGTGTATGAAATATGGACCTAATATTGAGATATACTAAGGAAGTTTATGTTCAAAACTAGATAATGTACATGTGATGTTATAATCTATTTGAATAAGGGGCATGTTAATGTTCCCAGAAATGGGTAGTACCACTGAGAAGGGGGGATGAATTTTTGGTAATTCATTTATAATTTCATTCCTTTAAATAAAACTTTGGGACTTGTTAATCTCCGATCCAAAAAAAAATCTTTCTCATCCATACTATAATGTAATAAAAATTTATAGAAAACAAACATAAAATATTTTCTCAAAGTTCTCCCTCAAGGTGGTTGACTATGTCCTTGTTGTATTAATGTCGAGCCTAATTCACAAATTTTTCCACTAATATCAAGTATATTTATATGTTCTTTTGATTAGATGACATCCCAAACATAATAACGTTTCCTAATATTTTATCTCCTAATGTAATTTATTCTCGTTCCCACATGTTTATAATAATTAACCTCCAACATAGTGAACTAGATTTCTTGATGAACTATCAAATTTTACAATATCACTGTTTGATACCATGTTCTTAAATTTCAATGAAAACATATACTAGAATAAGTAAAATGGAATACATACATGTAAACATTATTCATAAATTTTCAAAATGGTCAATGTATGAGTGTAATAAATCACATATCATCTTCACCACCCTCAAAAAACTCACTATTTATAAATAGGATCTTTATAATAATAGTAACAATGTTGAATCATTCAAACAAGGTAAATTCTTCCTTTTCAATTTTTATTATTTATATATTCTTGTGAATATTAATTTTGAAATTCTTAATATGATGATTTTATCCTTATTAATTTCTCAAATTATTCATATGAATCTATCCCAATGATATATGCCTCCTTTAACCCTTAATAACATTACATAACTTAGGACCATTTTTTGTCCATAATTATCCACATTCATCATGGTGTGGTACTCAACTCACTGTAACAGACTGACCATGATGTTTTATTTAATACCATGGTTTAAATATATTTAGAAAAATCATGTGGGAATCACCATGTATTTATCCATGGTTAGATTGATTATAAAAATCTCTTAGAAGTAAATATATCAAATGAGACACCTACTTCCATGTCATGTCCTACATTAACATCCCATTGAAAAATCAACATAGTGTGGATTTAATATTTATGAAATAGAAAAAATTCAATTAAAAGAATTAGATTCACCCTAATTATTCATGCTCATATCCAACTCATTGTGTGAAACTCTAATTTAATATGTTAACATCCTTTTATTATCTTGAATAACAACCCCATTGGATAATTATAATGTTTATGTCATTATGGAATCACCGTCCTAATTATTGAGATCACATCATTTAATATGATTTAGGGGTATTTTATTCTATTATTTATATATTTACCTGATGTGACCATTATGTATCTATTTTTGGAGGTATGAGTGAACTTAATATATGGATCAGGTTTCCTTTATGCATCACAATCCGACCCTTGAAAATACCAGGGATATTTATTACGATATTTAGGTGTCATTAAAATACCCCTTATGTTTTTTTTCTTAAACTCTAAGATACATTTATGTATAGGAAAATTACTCATATGTGTTTCCTTTTTCCATATATAAATATTTATATATCAGTAGATGAATTATATGTGTGAGAAGATAAAAATTACACAATATCTTACCAACCTCTATGTTTCTCTGAAATATCCATGAAATATTCAGAACATCACTCATATTTTTTTATACACTTTTAAATATTTAGATAAACTCACAAATTTCTTATATTCTTAATAATCTATTTAAGAGTTTCTTTTATGTAATAGAGTAATTAGTTGTATTCTTTTGTTTTCTACAATTCAAAATTTCTCTATAATTTCATCAATACATTATTTGAACTTCTTAAGTAACCCTAGATCATCTCAAAAAATTATAAAGTATTTCAAAAACATTATCAATACATCCATTAATTTTAAATCATAGATAAAAAGATTCAACACATTAATAATTAAATTAGGCTCATTAATATCCCATATTTATATATTTTTTTCAAAATTAACAACTAAGAAGTCATCAAATCATAGTAATTATTAAAATGGAAATCCATGAAATCTTACTACTAGAAAAAATGTTTATATGATAATTCCAACCGCATGTGACAAAAAAATTATAGATAGTGACATTTATTCTCTACACAAGAATCCATGCACTCATTACTAACTCCATTTTAAAAAATAATTTCTTTGGGTACAAAGAAACGTAATAAGATTTTCGAACATTTACCCCCTTTTAAAATATAATCCAGAGGACTATGGGGTCAGTATGTCACAAACTCAAGTTAGTGGGGGTGTCTTAGCATGAAGTTTAAACCCCAACTCAATAAATTACTCTCTAAATATATCTTTTGTTAACCAATCAACAATATGATTATAGATGTATAATACAAAAATATATCAACACTAATATACATATCCTTAATATAATTATATTTGATATCAATATGTTTGGATATAAAATGATAGACCAAATTATTAGATAGATCAATAGAACTTTAATTATCATAAGAATTCCCCATTAGATTTTTAACTTCTACTTTCAAGTCCTCCAGTTGTGCATTCATCGAGAGCATTTGTGTGTAACCATGTGTTGCAGGAACATATTTATCCTTGACTGTACTAAATGTGATTGAACTTTTCATCTTGTTATACATATTAGAATATTTTCACGCAAAAATTGTGGTCCACCTAATGAGGATTTTCAATTAATTTAATCACTATCCAAATCAGTATTAGTGATCCATGGTAGATTATGTTCTTTGGTTATTATATACATAAAACAGTAAAATAATGTTCATTTTATATTTAAGATTATTTTTTAGTAGGAATAATGTTTTATTTATTTGGATAACATTGATATCTTTCACATAAACACATATAATATAAAATATATAGTCTTGATATTATAAGATAATGAAATATTTCAATGATATTTTTTAATTCCTTATGATTTACCACATTTCCATTTTTTATCTTCTATAAATTTCAAAAATACTTATATTGGTTTTGAGACTTCATTATAATATTAAATTGAATTTTTTTTTAATAATTCTATAACATATATTTCTTAGGATTAGAATATATAGTTTTCTGTTTCAAAATTTTTAATCCTATAAACTATCTAATATCACCCTACATTGACATATCAAAAAATTTCTTTATCTACTTTCGAAATTCCTCACAAGCGTAATTCTTTTCAAATGCATATATTAAATCACCAACATAAACTATGAATTTTAGAATAATTATACATAAATTTTTCACATGTAATTCACTATCTACTTTTACATTAGAAGATTTCATTTTAATTAGGTAACTATCTAGTTTAGAATATTGAGGTATAAAGAAAAGGTTTAACCCAAAAAATGATTTCTTTAATCAAGATATTATTCCTCTATCACTAAAAATAATGAAACCTTCAAGTTTACAAATGATTTTTTTATTTAATTATCCATTAAAAAGGTAAGATTTCAAATCCATCAGATAATCATTTTAGTGTATGTGTACTAAAATTGTGTAAAATATATCTATAGACTTAGTTATTGAAATAGGTGAATATTTTTATTCAAATTCTACGACTTCCACCTATGATTAACCTTTTAATACCAATATATCCTTATTACTTAACACATCATTCTATTCATATAGTTTCATTTCTTAATACCCACTTTGTGCTGATGACATTTTTTCATTTAAGTATGGGAAAACATTAAAAAGATACATTATTTTCAATTTAATTCAAATTTTTATTAAATGAGTATTTCCATTCATGGTGTTCATTATTCCCTACAACTTGTTTTGGATCAACTTGTGAAATATGAGTCTTTCAATTTTCCATTCTCAATCTTCTTCTATTTATCACTAGAGTATTTTGATTGAAAATTAGTTTTTTATAGTTTTATATGTTTATTCAATATCGGGTGATTTAATTTATCATATCAACAAAAATATTCTTCACCACTATTTTGATCCGATTAAACATCAATAAAATTGCATTCATTTAAAATTTATTTATCACTGTCTTCACTAGAAATCAATATTTATTCCACATCGGTTTTTACAAAATATAATTTTTTTTAAAAATAGGTCATGTTTGTTTTTTCAATAATAATAAAATAAAAATAGTCCAATAACTGTTTATCCCTTTTATTCTATAAACTATCACCTATGTTGTTTGATAGATATCCCATGTAGACCGTTCTACTTATTAATCATAGAAGTTTCCCATATTTGATTTTTTGATATTCATAAAGCATGAAATATCAAAACTATTGAAGTAATTAACTATAGGTTATATATTATAACACATTTAATATAGTTTCATATTGGGGTCATGTTTTATTAAGAGTCTATTCTAAATACATATAGTTATACACACTACATTTACATAGAATTATTTGAGAATTATTTGTTCTGAAAGCATTGTTATACATATTTCAACCAAAATTCTATTTCTTTTATTTCAATAATTCTATTTATCTAGGAAGTGTAAGATACACTGAAGTGAACAGAACATCTCATACATTAATATTTTATAATTTTAGATGAATATTCAAAATTATATATTCTCGATGACCGTAAAGGTTTTGTGTCATTAGATATGAAATACAAAATCATAATATTTCTTAAAAGATATTTATCTTCTCCTATAAATATTTTTTGAAATAAAAAACCTCTTAGAAAAACCCAACTTAAAAATATTCTTCATAGAATAGAGAAATTAAACATAAGAAAATGTGAGCATAGATTCTAAATAAGGTTAAATATAAGGTATATCAATTAATGATCAAAATTTAGAATAAGATAAGCATAATGGTATGATACCACCATTATAACCTACAATAACCACATGCATTCAATCCATTATCATTAATCATGAATCATGTCACAAGATTATTTTAATCAAAATACATAAGAAATAATAGTATGGTATAAACGATAATCAATAATGAAAAATGAGAAAATATCATGTGCATAAGATATAAGTTTGTTACATACACATAAGTGTAGAGGATAAATTCCTTAGTAATGGTTCACTCCCAAGACTATAATTTTGGACAAGGTACCACGATGGAAATTCTTAACCAATTATTTCCAATATTATCTTAGGAGTAACTTCCATATAGTTAAATAAATCATGTCTTTGGAGTTTATTAACTTTATAATCTCTTAGTATATTCTAAACTCTATCATTATTACCAAATTAATTGGTGGGATATGTAATTTTAGGCCCACCAATTACAAAATTAAAACTATACACATGTGTTCCATAGGATCAAAAAAAATTAATCATATAAGAAACAATTAAATGAAAATAATTTTTATAAACATTTCATCATTCCATCATAACATAACCTGTGGAAAATAAATATGTTTTGTAATGGTTTCATCATAACTTAATTAACCTATGGGAAATAAATGAGTTTTCTAGAGTCATCCTAAAATAATAATCATTGTAATCCATATAGAGAAAAACATTGTATAGTATCATAATATCATATCCCTAGTAAAGTATAATGATTATTAATGGATTATTACATTGATAAAAAGTACATTAATAAGGCCATTTAAACCACTCCTTGAAAACATGAAAAAATATTTTTTTCGATAGAGTTTTAACTAACAATTTTTATAATATTGAGAATATACTTTTATTTGAAAAACATAAAAAGAAACATAAAGTTATATTAAAATAAAATAATGGTCATCATGGTTGGAAAAACCATTCATAATATATATTTTAAAAGAAAATATTCCTCTCACACCTTTGCAAAATAGTAATAAATGACTTATTTAGAAAAACATTTCTTAAAAAATATTCATTTTTAACCATAGTAAATAATGTACAAGTTTTTGAAATTAAATTTTTATATCATTTAATGTATAAAAAGTAAATTTTATTTTTTTTGAAAGCTATGTACATTGAATAAAATGTTAAATGTCTATAGAGGAAATGAGGTTGGATTTTATTTTAAATCATTTTTATAGTCATTTTAAGTACCAAATTGAAACATGTTATACTAAAATTTAAAAAATATATACATATTAATAGAATAAAAATATATTTTGGGTTTAAAGGATAATATCAATATAATTTACCTCAATGAAAATTTATAGTTGATAATCCCAAAACGAAGTTAGATTATAATATAAAATCCTTACCTCAAGGATCATATAGATTTTCATGTGTTCAAATACATTGTATAATAAATATATATTAATTAAATATATATATTAAAAAACCATATTAATACATAACTAAATTTTTATCATTCCTTTATAATTCTAATTATCTTTCTGTTAATAATTTCTTCATTAAAATGTACATTAGCAAAAAAAACTGGTTCATTTTCCATGCATGTTTCAGATCAATAGTTCCAGTAGTTTCAAATTAATTAAAGTTTAATCACATACATAATATTAATTATTATATAATTATAATTTTTATTAACAATATATATTTTTATAATTATTCATTTAAATGAGTGATGGAAAATAAATTACATCACTTCATGGAGAAGGTTGTCCATATATATACCAAAGTGTTGTTTCCACTCTTAGATAAATGGGGAAAAGGAAATGAAAATAATAATAAACCTCTAAAAAATAATTATTATATCATAAATATTATATATATTTATTAAATATATCTTTATTATCATCCACGCAAAAAAATAAATGAAAATATAATTAGATCCCTTTTTGGATGTGGTTGTCTACATGTACGCAAGAGAGACCTTACCATTTTCCAATATATAGAAAGGTAAAAATATAGATAAGATATTATAATCAAAGAAGTATTATTATTTAAAAAATATTATATATTAACATTAAATCCATCATAATAAACAACCATAAAAGATGGTGATAGAAAATGAATCATATCATTGTGTATAGATAGTAGTCCATACATACGAGTAATACATTCCATTATACGTTGATAGAAATGAGGTAAGAGATAGTTTATATTTGAAATATTAAAACCATTGGGTCTAGAATAAATAATTATTTCTTAAAAAATATATTTTTCAACTTATGTTTTCTCCAGATAGGGGTGCACAATAATCACATTTATCAATTTAAATTATAGGAAGAAGGGTTTTTTTAAAATTGTTTGATTTTGAAAAAAAAATAAAGAAATGATGTAAGATATTAAAATATATTTATGAAACATTAGATTAAAAATATTGATAAGATAAGGGTTATCAGGTTGGGGATGGTTTTCTAATTACAAAACTACTGTATATCTAAGTTTTCCTATCTTCTTTTGTTAAGATGATTAGAGTGAGATTCCACAGTCACTTCTTATCACTTCCTTAGTCAAATTGCGATAGTGAGAATAAAAATTTACAAAATATTATCTTGGTAAAAATTCCTTCCAATGTGTGAGGGAGTTTTAGTGAATACCCTCACCTGAGTTAGGAAACTCTCGATTAGGTCTTTTTTATTTAAAATAATCAAGATTTCCTAAAACCCCTCCCCTAAATAGTGATGATCACTGAGTATGTCACCACTATGATTTTTCTATACCATAATATATAAACAAAATCTTAGTAAAGGAATAAAATTATAATTTACTAAATAAATAATAATAACATATTCTAAATAAAAATATGACCATTATTGATAATATAAATTGATATTATATTATTGTAACCAATTTTACTAAAGAAAGAAATGGATTTTATTTAATGAGGCACATTAAATGAAGAATAAAAAACATCCCCTTCCCAAATAACTCAAAATTTTACACATCCATGTTAATGGAATCAAAGAATAATGGGGAAGATGAATCCATTACGAATCTAAGAAAAAAGAAACTGAAGAACAAAAATTCGCTTCTCCCAAATTTGTCATCTTGTATTTTTTTACAAAATTTATTCCCTCCATACAATCAAAAATAGATAAGTTTTATTATTATTAGTTTTTCAACACTATTTTTTCTATACATAGTCAATATTACAATGAATTTGGTAATGTTTACAAAAGTTTAGTCCCTAATTTTGGAAGCTCTATTGTTTTCCAAAGAGACTCTTCATCCTACTATACTTTGATGCATGAATAAGCCAACTTAATGAGTGATATTCACCATGAAATTCAATATGTATATGATACTTTGTGTCCTAATTCATTATAAACTTGAAAAAAATAATTTGGCTTTCTATATCCAAAGATATTACTCTTTGAATGAGGGATGGTCAGTTTTGTAAGCCAAAAATATTTTACATATTTATTGATTTATTTGGGCCCCATGGAATTTGAATTAGCATTGTTTCTAGTTTTAAAAGTAAAAACCCAGGAAAAAATGAATCCTAAAAAAAATTCCTTATTTATTATCAATATTGTAAAAGTTATACTCAAAATACCATAGTGATATAAAACTTTTAAAATTCTCAAATTATGAAATTCTCAAATTTAAAGTCAAAACATCCCTAAAATAAAAAAATGACACAATTTAGATCAAACTGATAAATTTTGGGTGGGGATTAAATCATTTAAACAAACATGAAAATTAATTAAAATATTATATTAATAAATTCCCCCAAATATAACACTTGGACTCCAAGATAAGTAATTATAAAAATCAAAACAAATAAAATTTAAAACACATAACCATGAGCTTGCATAATTTAACACCATGAAAAAAATATATCATGCCTCCTAAAACATAATTATTTCAATTTATCCATTAATTTCATTCAATCTATTTCACTTAATTTCTCCTTCGATATACAAAAAACACTTACCTCACATGAATTTTCACTCACCACACAAATGTTAATTTTCAATAAGGATTTTCTCATCCATACCCATGAAAGAGTCCCCATAATCTTGTAAAATTCCAAAATTTATTCTCAATTTAATAAATAAAATCTATAGATCATTAATAAATATTTGGGTTGTTCAATTCCTTTTGGTTGTTAGGTTTTATATTTCAAAAATTTTAAGGAATAATAAATAGTGTTGTCTCTTTTTGAAGAAAAATTTTATGTGTCTAATTTTCACTCAAGTATGATCTCCTAATCAGTCCACTTAGATAAAAATAAACCCCAATAATAATGAAAACTTTTATTAAAATTCAAACCACTCATAATTTAAATAGAAATAGTGATATCCACTCAAATCCCTTCAACAATATTGAATTTTTGATGTTATCTTGAAATTCTAAGTAGATTATTTTTCGATGAAAGAGAGGGAGCTTTGAATTTCATGAAATGGAAGTGGATTCCAAGAAACTATATTTTATGAAAATATATATTTCAATCTTTATAAACATTATATACTTTTATTTTTAAGAATATTAAACTCAAAATAATTTTAATTAGTTTCTCAAGAAGATCCAGTAAGACACATATTTTTGTAGAATAAAAATTTCAACAGAAAACACATCTATTTTTAATTTTATTTTCCACCCAATGGAGCCCTAAATGATATATAAAATCACAATATAGATTTTACCAACACATATGTTAAACTATATGATGAATTTTTCTTTCAATAAAAGGTTGGTAATGGAGAATTGGATTATAATGCGGCTAACCTAATAGGTAATTTGAAAGAATCTAGAAACCAAGGCCATATAGAGAAATTTGATGGGATAAGGTTTTTTAAAACTTTACTATTGATCAACGTAACATCATAATCTGTAAAATGAAACATCCATGTACCAATTAGGATCTTGTATTAAAATTTATCCATGAAAATTATATGGTAAAAATACACAGTTCAATATGAAGTCACGCATTTTTCATCTACATGTCACTAAATATCATTCCTCGAAAGATCTGATGTTTTATACCTCTATATCATCCACACGTGAATAAATATTATTCACAAGAATTCATAATTATATTCTAGATGTTAGCATGGTGATATGATGATTCCTTTAATATCCCGATGATCATTAGATCTCCATTCCATCGATCCATGAAGGTGTTCTTCAATCAATTCCTTTGAATGTGAATTTCTCTCTCTATAAAGAGGGAGATATGAAAGGTAGTATATATCTCTTTTGATGAATATTTACCATGTTATATCCTCTCTCTTACTATATATAGTATGTTATAAAACAACCCATAAAAGGTTCCCCAATACCTAAATATTTACTAGAAACTAAATAAACCATAAATAACATCTTTTGACTAATATACTGATTCATAATTTTCATTTATATTTTTTTATCACATACCTTTAATATAATAAAAATATTACATAATAAAAGTGATTCATTAACCTAAATCATTATTCTCAAAATTATTAAACAAAATTTGAATATTACAATAACATTCACCCATTTAATATTTTCCATGCATTTACATTAATACATGTAAATACATTTAATAAATAAATTCAATACCAATTATTCTAAACACAAATAATATGAATTTATTTATTCTTGGGTGATATTATATTCTTGGAAATATCTCACACCCCATGGTGAGGAATTATTTTTTCCAAAACTCATAATCATTATAATAGATTAGAATTTTTAATATTCCACTGTGTGAGACCCTCTAGGACTGTGTTTTGATACCAGTTAATAATATTTATAGACCAAGAGTGGAGTCTAGAAAACCATAAAGGCCCCTACGTAGATACGGTGTAGTCATAGAAATGAAAAAATTCTTACAAAAACACACCATGTAATATAATATCTTTGTATCATGATATCTCATAATGTAGGAGACACACATCATGTCATCATCCATTATTTATTTATTATTCATTAAATATACTGGATAGAAACACCTTATTCTACCATGAAAATTGATTTAGTAAATCTACTAACATTGTAATCGATTAGGTATAAGATATCACTTCTTCAATATGTAAGTGAAAAATTCAATCTTTATCATTCAACCAAATCCTTACCACCAAAACACACCCAACACAAGATACCTCACCATGAACTCAATGTCATGGTTTTTTCATTACACTAAATTACATGACAAAATGGTACACATTGATAATGATTTAAATTTAGGAGACCAATGCCCTTGTTTATAGATAAGAAAAACCAATGATGCATAAAACATGTGTTGTTTCTTTTGGATAGTCAATAATCATAATCTCATTTACTCGAGATCACCAAGTGAGAACATCATGAGAATAAGTCTCAATTCTTATAACCCCCACCACCTGATAGTAATACATCATCTGTGTCCAGTCAAAATGATATATCTTAAACATGTGATTTTTTTATATTAATTTCATAGTATCTAAATGTTGTTTTTATAATCTAAAAAACTACTATAACCTTTTGATATAAAATATAATATATGGAAATTACCATTTAAATAGTGTATGAAGAAATATTATCACTACTATGGTAAGTGTATATCATGAATAACTTATTTTATAAATGGTATTGTAATAAAAAGTACTATTTAACTAGTTTATGGTAACCCACTATTACCTCATTGTCCATGGATACTAGGGGAAATAAGGATTAAATGAAAAAGTTAGTCCATAATAAAAAAGGATTCTCTTGAAAAAAAGGATTTTAGAACCACAACATTGCTAAATAATTTAAAATAAGTACCTAAAACCATCATGTTTTGATTGAGATAAATAAAATTCCTATTAAATAAAGAATGATTTAGTTCTATAAATAAATTAGGTGAATTAAATGAATACTAAATAAGGATAATAAGCCTTACATGAAGTTGATTTTAAAGATAGATACATTAATATGGGTTTTGAGATTAAAAAATCAAAGGTATTTTCATGAAATTATCTATTTTTTGAACGTGAAAAAAATCATTTTAAAAATTAATTTTTGTTTGGATTCATGGGATAAATTTGTTCAATCATTGAAATGGGTTTATAAAATGTAAAAGATAATCATTTGAACTCTGAAATTTAAAAAACACACATAAGTTGAAAAAGAAACAAACAAAAAATTTAAAAAAAAATTGAAATTTAAGTCTTAAACTACAAATGTGATCCTCCCCACACATAAATGATGTAGTGTATTTAATATATTTAATAATATTTAGCATGTAATTATATTTTTTACTGAATAAAATAATGTAATTAAGTGTTTAGGTTAGATACAACCGGAATTACTGGATGTGGAATGTTGAGCTAATATCCTTAGAGCCACTCACTAAAAAACTAAAATAAAAATAAGAAATGAAAAAATAATAATAATATTTAACTACAATAAAATATAATTTGAATGTGAAAGGGAAATAAAATAAGGCTAGATCTTGGTTTAACCCCATCAGTGGCCCTTGGGTTCTGATTGCCTCAAGATGGGCAGTACAGGTGGGTTATCTTCAATATGATGGTGGGTAGAGATTTTTTTCTATGAAACACTGACACAACTTCCTTCCATATTACACATTATCCTTTTTGTTGAGGACTCCATGGATAGTTTAAAACAAATCCATCCCCATTGGAATGATATTCAACTTTCATGATGGTGGTAGGACAAAGAATGAGTGCTCCTCATTCTTTGTTGAAAAAATCACAAAATATTCTTCATTATCTATAATTTATTTAGGTATGTTTCATAAATAGAAAAATAAAAGGTAATGAACTGACTCGACCCAACTGGCCTCGATCCATAACTACCCCAAGCCCACCTTTTTGGGCCAGGGGGTGGAGACATGCATCGAATTACATAACCTAAATGGGATCCATTTACCTAATGTATATGAAAAAACACACCCAACCATCTCAATGAAGAAGTAAAGAGGAATAATAATAATAAAAAAGAAATATCTAGAATATAACTATGAATATGAAAACCTATAGGGTGTACAAGAGTACAATAGTGAATATTGTATGTAAAAGGGTAAAATACACACCCAAATAGTAATATGTACCAACCTAAAAAAACTAGAAAGTAAAATTTATTAGAGATTCCTACTAATGATCTACAAGATCCAACCACCATAAGCAGTCCAACACACCATGTATCCCAACGCCCCCCCTGTAGTCACCTCCAACCCATATGTCATTTGTATAAAACACAACATGTGTGTGAAAGGCCCATGTATGGGTTAGTATGTAAATACCTAATATGACGCCATAAAATCTAAAGTGGGATAAGTAAGATACACAATATTAACAGATATATATTAGATAGTTCAACAAAAATCAAGAAGTTAACCTCATAAAACCACAAAGAAATGAACATGGTGAGTTCATGGACTACTCATCATGTATCTGACACTTATAGAAAGAGGGAAAAAGGAATCTAACAACATCGACACACATACACACATATATATATATATTCTGAAACTAATGAAACCCAAATGAAAGGGAAAGGGATCTCCATCTCATATACTAGACCAGGAAAAGAGTTCCATTAGTTCTAGAAGTCTAATAATGATGTCGAGCATCTCACGCATCTACCCAGTAGAAATATCCATGTCAAGCCCCACCTCACCACTGGGCTTCATAGTTGAGGGGAAAAATCTTAAAGATGAGGACCCAGGCCTTGGTATAATAGGAGGGTGACACTCAAGTAAACAGTAGAGGAACCATGCCTAACCTAGCTAGAGGGTGAGACTCTAATGGTCGGTAGAGGATCTATGCCCAACCTAGATTGAGGAACCACTATAATAATAGAGAGAGGACCCATGTTCTGCATAGCAGGAGCTTTCCACTCTCTTAATTAGGGACCCATTCACATCTAATATGGGGGTGACACTCTAGTAATTGTTGACCCATGCTCTCAATCTATAGGAGGGTTCCACTTAGTGGATATATAGAGGAACTATGTCGTATCCTAGTAATAAGGTGCCACACTATGAATAGATAGATGACCCATGACCTTCCCAATAGGAGGGTGACACTCTATAAATAGGTAGATTACCCATGAACTTCATAGTTGGAGGGTGAAACTCTAGATCCTCTAGTGATCTTTCCTGATCACTACCATCATTTAGTGTCACCTAAAGAATAATCCCACTCATAACATCTCAAATAAAATCTAAAAGTCCACTATAGAGGTGAAAATCAAATTTTATGTGGAAAAACGCCCCATGTGACCAATTTTAGGTCATGTTTAGGTTAAAAATTGCATTCAAGACTCAACCGTGGAATCATATTTCATATACAAGATTTTGTTTAAGAGTTATAATATTATATTTAATAAAATTCATACATGCAATATAAAATATATTTAATATTTTTATAAAATTAATTACTAGAACTTCGGGGTTAACAATTTCACACTATCTCAGCACTTGGCTTCAAAAAATATATATATAGAAATATTCAAAATTCTAACAAGGGAAAAATGCTCTATATATTTAATTTTAGAGTGAAATTATCTTTGAATAAAAATAAATCACGATGATTAAATATAAAAATCATACCCTTAAATGTATTTTCTTGGGTCTTTGTTTCCTTAGGTAAATATTCTTGGATCTCCTCATGCATTTACTCCATTAAATGTTTAATGTGTTCGGGGAGATCCATGTGTTCCAATTTATTAACATCTTCATTTTCATAATGTTTCTACAAGGAGAAAAATAATTAGATGATTCTAAAAATTAAAAATAATAAGAGGTGATACTCAATTATTTTTTAAAAAATAGTTGAGAATGAGTTCAAGAAAAGATCATCTTTATTAGATAGCTTGGATTCAATTTTTTCTTCTTTGGTTCTTATTTGGAAATTTCCCGTTGAAGTTTAATTTCACATGATTGAGGTAGATATTATAACTCATCTATAGTTTCTTCAAATTCCACAACCTGGGTGGTTTCTTCTTCTTCCATATCTAGAGAGAGACATAAGGTCGTGGATTCCTCTTCTTATTCAAATATTAGAAAATCATGTTTTATTTCATTATATGTATATTTTCTACAAAATTCATCCAAATCTCTTCAACCTACCATGTATACATAATCGTGAAAATATTCATTATAAATCTCCTCCATCAATGGTTGAAAGATGTGAGATATATCTTTAGGTATCTCTTCCCATACCTCATCATGTTTTAATCTTTAAATATGTGTAGGGAAACCTCTTCCATCATAGTTACAAGATCTAATTCAGGTTACTGTAGATACTCACAATACATTTATTCCATTTTTATTCCAATAACTGAATATTTTCTTTAGAACATTGAATAAAATCATTTATATATTTTTAAACATATTATTCTTGATGTTTCACCTATGTAATTTATTCATAAAACTCGGGAGGGGGGGTACATAAGGCTCAAATTTTCCAGGATCATTATTTTGATAAAGGTCTAGGAAGTACTCATGGAATTGAATTAATTCTATATACAATACCTAAAATACCTATAATTTTTTGGTATATTTAATTTCCTAGATGACATCCTTGAATTAATGCTCAATGGAAATTTTTCTTCGATCTCTTATGGTCTATTTTGAAAGGAAATAAATACTATACTTTAAAGACCATGGGGAGTTAAAAATTTTAATTTGAAAATATTATGATATTTAAAATTACATTTCTAGAACTGAATCCCCATAAATAATTCATGTTTTGAAACATTATTATAGAGGGTGCGGAAAGAAAAATATTTTCTAAGTTAAAATGAATTATAGTGGACAACCTATATTTTCTTTAGGGAGGATCACACAATAGTCATGTTTGTTTAATTAAATTAGAGAAAAATAGGGGTGTTTTCAAAATTGTTTAATTAAAAAAAAGAAATCAATAAATTAAGATATTGAAATATATTGAGGAATCATGTGATTCAAAATAGTGATATGATAAGGCAGATCAGGTCAGGCTAGTTTTCCAATTGGAATACATTTCTAGTTACCTATTTTCCTATCCTCTTATTCTAAGCTGATTAAACTGTGATTCCAAAATGGATTCCTATCACACCTTTAGTCAGATGGTGATAGTGAGAATAAACCATTCCAAAATTCCATCCTGGTCTACATTTCTTCTAATATGTGAGATATTTTTAGTGAATAATCTTAACTGAATTAGGAAATAACTAATCGTGTCTTGTTTGTCCAAAGCAATCAAAATATTCCACAACCCAACCCATACATACTGACAATGATTGAGTAATTCACCACTATGACCTGATATATTCCATCATATATAAACTAGAACCTAGTTAAGGTAGAAAATTATCATTCAATAATGAAATAACAATAAGAAAATATAAAACCAAATACGAACATACATTATAATAAAAACCGATATTAAAATATTGAAACCTATTTCAAATAAGAATGAAATGGATTGTATTCAATTATTTAAGTGAAATCAAGTATTAATAAAAGAAAAAAAACTCTTCACAAATCACTCATAATAGAAATCTTTGTGTTAGGGGTAAACATGAACAAGGGGAAGAGGAAGAAATTTCAAAACTAAAAATGAAAAAAAAGATGAATAGAAAATTTCTACTCCTAAAAATTTCCACCATAATATTTCCCAATTTCTGCACATGAGAAGGCCAAAACATTCCTATTATTCTTCTTAGAAGTTTTTGGGGTTTTTTTTTGATCGACCATCAATATTTGAAAACATTTGGTAATATTTTAAAAAGGTTACAACCAAATTACAGAAGCCATATTTTTGTATACAAAGAGAATATTCATCTTCCTTCGCATTGACTCATGTATATGATGACTTAATGAGCTAATTTCATCTTTAAATTTAATGTGGAAATGATAATTTGAGACCAATTTTGTTTAAAACATAAATCAACTAATTTTGTTTATTTTCACCTAATATATACCTTATTTAATGAAAAAAGGTCAACTCTATAAGTCAATATTATTTTATAAATTGATTTATTTATTTGGACCCCATGGATGTTGAATCAGCACTGGGGCCTATTGGAGAAGTTGAATACCATGACCAAAGGAAGCCTAAAAAATAATTCCTCAATTTGGATCAATATTAAAAAAATTATGATTGAAATACATAAGTGACAGAAAAATTAAAATTATAGAAATAACTAATTTTCACATTTAAGCTCAAAATATTCTTAAAATCGAAAAATTTATACAATTCAGATCAAATTGATAAATTTTTGGGGATTAAATATTTGAAATACAACTGAAAATAATGGAAATATTTGATCTATCAACCCACCAACATAATTAAAATTAGTTATATTGATGATCTAATAATCACTATTTTATAATTTATACCATAGATTTAGAGAAGTTGGAAGAAGAAATAAAATAGAATGTACTTGATTATGAGTTATACATATTCATTGGGATTACTCCTTTAGATTACAACTTAATCCCTAAAAGTGTGATATTATGATCACACACAATCAACTATAATTTGGAAAAGGATATTATTAAAAGATTAGAAATGTTTGTTAAGTCAGGTCTTCAAAAATCTTCCACAATTCAGGACTTTGACACCCTCTATGATAAATATGGATATAAAGTGTTTTAATTATGTAACGAGTATAAGAAGAGAATAAAAAATTAAAGAACATACCTTTTTATAGTGGTTCAGGGCATAAAGATCCCCTATTCCACTCCACTAATCACTCTATCTGTGAGCTTGGTGAATTTCACTTGAAAGGTCCTCTTATAATAATACCATAAATCTAAAACTATGTGCATTCAGTTAACACCTTTACAAAAAAATATAAAAATAGATCTGTTTGCTTCTTTAAAAGGTTACCTAATATCAAAATCTTAGATTGAGAAGCTGATACTCCACCACAACTGAGTCCGAGCTGTAGAAACACTAATAAATAAAAAGAGTTTGATTTTTTGACTCGAGTAGTTATTCATAGTTGAAGTAACAACAAATAACAATAGATTGATATTTTTAATTATAAATAAAAGTCTTTAGAAAGTTATAGTTCTAAAGATACCCTAGTTGAAAATGACCTCCATTAATAATTTCAATAAATAGCATCAATAATATTACTACAGTATGAGGTACAACATGTGTGTCCCCAAAGTGTAGTATCTTTTACAAAGTTGATTATTCATTGTAGAAACACTTATGAGAATATATTCAGCATAAATTAATCGAATATAATAATATGTAACATTAATATCTAATATTTTGAAACAATACACTGGTAAAATATATAGAGTATAATGTTTTCATTGATATTCTAGATCCAAGAAAGTAGCCTGAAAGATCTCAGAAATTCAAATTCTAATTGACCAGGGGAGTTATAACTCCCCATAAGAACATGTGATATCTCCTCCAATTAATACAGTTCTTTGAAACGATTATAAAAATAGTCAAATCGATCATTAATTATGAATTAATTATTGTAGTAATCTCGGATTTAAAAAGAATCTTAAAATATTATCCATTGAAAATAGAATATAGGGTTGATCCACGTAGTGTAGTGATTCTTTGCGTAACAGAGGTTTTCTACCCCAAAAGTAGCGTAGGGATGATAACACATATACTCAATCTTTTCTACATAAAATCCCAAATGTATAATTGATTAAATATACATTCAATTTCCCGAATGTTGGGTATGAATAATAATTCCAGACTCTAATGTAGGGTTGTTTATCCATATGCTTGATGATTCTATGAACACAAGGATGTCGATCCAAACAAAAACTGTTTAGTGTAGAATAGGGTTGATACCATATAGAAGAGTAAACTTTCCAGCATAACGTAGGGATAATGAACTATACTCTCATTCAACGAATGTATGGTTTGAATCATTTTTTCACGATCAATCCCTATAATGCTAAATTCTTTTAACCTCGATATAAACTCATGAAAACTTGCTCATGAAAAATTCACTAAGAAAAAAAAACAAGGGTATTTTTTATCATCAAAATAATCATATATTATAGATTATTGTTGAGACAATACATGCCCAACAATATATCCTTTTTTGATGATCATAAAACCCAAAACATAGTCTAAAACAAAATTTAATTAAAATGTAGTATTTGTAAACACACAAAAATAATATTGAAAAATATATAGAAAATATTTTGAATTCACATTATTATTTTGATAAAAAAAATAGATTATTTTAAATTGAATAATAAATAAAAAAATTTCCTCTAATGAAATATTATAGTTGACTATTCTCCCCCATAGATATTCTTCATAGATATTCTCCCCCTTTTTGTGGTTTAAAAAAGATGATTTGAAAGAATAAATTATTTAAACCATAGTTAATGTATCATTGAACTATAAATTAATAGTTTATAAAAACTGATATAAATGAAATAAATTTAGGATAATAAGTGAAATATTGAACTTCAATAAAAAAATAAATCTTAATAAGAATAAACTAAATTGAATTTAAAATGAATTCAGATGTTTTGAAAATATAGTACAATCCACAACTAATGATATTTTTCATCATAATGAGGGGATATGATCCGAATCACTAGAGGTTGAAGGTGAATTAGGATGAGTAATATATTGAACAACACCATTAATATCAACAGTCATCAAAAAAATTTCTGAAAATGGTTGTTGAAGACTTCTAACCACTTTTAATGTATGTTCTTTGAATCAAGACTAGTCTTCAAATTCTCAACTAAATTAACCTTCATAAACTCATTCATAGAATCCTATGACTGAATGAATGAAGTCATATTATCCTTAGCATGATTAATAACTAATCCCAACCAGGATTTATTGGAAGTAATTAGACTGACCAGATGCCTTTGATTTTCTAATAGAACACTTAAAGGATTACTATTACACTAAAGAGTGTACAATCTATCATTAAAATCAATCAACCCTGAGGTTATTGATTCAATCATTTATATCATGTATATAGGTGCCTATTGAGAGGAGTTAGATGCATAAATTCTTTCTATGAGAGACTAAAATTCTCTCTCTATAATTATATTTAACTCATAAAAATATTACTTCTTGATAGATTCTTCTATAAACAAACTAAACTCCATAGAAAATTTTATAATAAAATATATATGTCACCAAGAGAAATTATATTTCATTTTAATTTCTATAGATGAAGCTAAAGTGATTAAAATTCAGATCTTGTCACTATGGAACTTTGTAGATCATCAAAGTGCTTTTTCTCAGTTTCCAATTCTTGTCGTTGAGAGAAGTTCCAAGCTTCCAAAATATTTATCTTTCTTACTAAAGCTTCAAAATGAGTGTCAGAAGATTCTAGAGATTGAGACCTAGCTGGATAAGTTTCAAATAAATCCAATCTTGTCTCAACATTTCCTTCTAATCTATATCTTAAGGCAGATCCTTCCATAACATCATAATCATAAATAATGAGAGATTTTTTTAGGATCAGGGACATCTTCCCTTTATTGTTCTTCATTGTGAGCCTCTTGCTCAACCATTATAGTATTATGTTAATCTCAAACAATAGATTCATCCACAGTATTTGGAATGCCGACTAAAATTATTCTTCTCTGAAAAAGTGTTCTTTCTAGACTTGATTTTCATTCTTCAACATTCCTTTGTCTAACAGAACCAGCAAAAGAAATCATCCTCTGACCCCCCTGAGAAGATGTCAAAAAACTCTATTATTGTTCTATTCCAATAGGTAGATGTCACTTTCAAGAATTTCTAAAAAAACCTAACTTCTTTACAATCCCAGCATTTAAAATGTTTCTATGATAACATGTTTTAATAAAAACATATTTTTAAATTTTTATTTTCTTCAAAACAAAAAAGAAATTATCCTTCCATTGGGAGAAAACCCTATATCGGCATCCTTATGGAAGCAATGGTTTATATACCTTAGAATAAACTGATAGAGATTGAACATAACGTGGTTCAAAAACAAAAAACATGATATACATGTATGGATAAAACATTTCTCTAGCTTAGCAGTCCTCGACCAAAATTCATATTGAATGAATTTCATTAAAAAATTGTGATTAGGAGTATGCTCTTTTGTCATTAAATTCTTGATAGTTCTTGTTCCAAAAATGAGAACATCATTTCTTATGAAAAATATTTTACATTACCTATATTTCTCAAACTAAAAATAAACTCCCCCTTTTGGGGATAATGCGACAATTTAGCCATTTCCACAGAACAAATATAAAATTCAGAATCTATAATCTTGGAGATAATAGTGTCATCATAAAATCCAAGAATAAAAATTTCATTTCTATAGAATTATTTTACTTCAATGTAATATAATACAAGTGTTTTTCCTTGTCCAAAATCATAACATAGACATTGAAATCTTATGACTTCCTTGAGTGAAAGATTTGTTGAATCCATATAATCTAAATTGATTACCATACCTTGGAGCACTCTATGATACAACCCTAATGAGTAAGTAGAGGTGTCCAACTTTTTATATTCAGATCTTCTTGAGGTTACCATATATGAAGGTTTTTATTTTAGAGGGATTATAGGTTTAGGGTTTCAGAAACAAGAGTCAAGAGAAGCTCAGTATACTGAAAGGATGTGTATGAGAGGAGAAAAAGAATGGATGAAAGTGAATATTTTTCTCACACCAGTTTAGAATGTACTCATAATTTTTCAATTTGAAAAGAATAGTAAAAATAAATCAAAAAGAAATTATTTTTAAAAATAAATTAAAACATAACCAAAAAAATAATTAAACTTATGGAATAAATTTTATTAAAATAAAAATAGTGTGACTGAAAATAAATTAATAAAAATTTATTTAAAATTAAATATTCTTAACCCCCTTAATAAAATTAAAACTTTAACTGGTAAGTGGTTTAGTAAAAATATTAGCTAATTGATATTCTATATTAATATATTTTTAAAGATATATCCTTTTTAAGGACATGATCTCTTTGAAAATGATGCCTTTCATCAATGTGCTTAGTCCTAGAATGACTTATTGTATTTGTTAAAATATTTATAACACTATTATTATAACATAAAATTGGTATAGTATTAAAATTTAGTCCCAAGTCCAATAGAGTGTTTTTCATCCACACCACTTGTGCATAACAACTACCAACAGACACATATTCTGCCTCAATAGTTGACAGGGAAATTGAGTGTGGTTTCTTACAAGACCATGATACTAAAGATTTACCTAAAATATGATAGGTTCCTAATGTACTTTTTTTATCTAATCTATATCCTCTAAAGTCGGCATCAGAATATGAAATTAAATAAAATTAGATGTTTTGGGGTAAATAAGATATTAAAAAATAGATCCTTTTAAATATCTAAATTTTTTTCTAACAAAAGTAATATGAGACTCTTTTGTATTTGATTGAAATCCTGCACATAAACATATATAAGACATAATATATGGTCTTATAGGAGTAAGATATAGTTAACTACCAATAATATATCTATATAAATTGTTTTCCACTGTATTTCCAACTTCAAACAAATCAAGGTTTATATTAGTACACATAGAAGTTATATATATCTTAACATTTTTAAGTCCAAAAATTTTCAATAAATCAATAATATATTTACCTTGATTTTAAAAAATTTCATAATCGTTTTGATAAATCTGAAATCCTAAAAATAAATCTAGTTCTCTCATATTACTCATTTAAAATTATTTTTTCATTAATATTGAAAAACCATTACAAATATTTTTATTTGTTGAAATAAAAATAACATAGTCAATATAAATTTGAACTAATAAAATATTATAACAAATAGTTTTCTTAAAGCATTTTGGATCTTCCAATATAACAACAAATCCATTTTTAAAAAGAAAAGAACTCAATATTTCATACCATGCTCTAGGTGATTGTTTAAGGATTTAAAGAGATTTAGTAAGTTTAAAAAAAGTTTAGTTTTTGAGGATTTTAAAAACTAGAAGGCTGTTTAATATAACATTCCTTCTACAAAAAACCATTTTAAAAGGAAGATTTAACATCCATATTATAATGTTTAAAATCCATATGAGATGAAAATGCTAAAAGTATTCTAACATATTTTTTATAGCTATTAGGGAAAAAATTTCATCATAATCTCTACCTTCTTCCTGATTATTTCCATTAGATAATAATCTAGATTTATTTCATGTTATGATACCTTGATCATAGTTTTTAATTCTAAAGATCCACAAAGTTCCAAATATTTGATAATTGGTTAGTCTTTTTACTATATTCCAAACAACAATTCATTTAAATTGTGTTTGTTATTCATTCATTGCAACCATCCAACTCTAATCTTCTAAGGATTCTTCAATAGACTTAGGTTCTAACTAAGATGAAAAGGTATAAAATTCTTCTTGGATTCCTACATTTATTCTATTTCTAATTCATGTGTCTAAGTCTCCTATTACAGTTTCTAAAGGATGGTTATTTAAAGTTATATAATATATAAGAATGAAAATATCTGTTTCTTTAGTTTCATATTCTTATGAATTAGAATAAATTTTATTAATATAAATTTCAAAATAATTTTAGGGATTTCAAGTCTCATTTTGTTATATGAGTCAGTAACTTCATTAGTTTGATCTTTTTCTTTAATAAAAAGGTCCATTTCATCAAACATCACATGAAATGGTTCTTAAAAAATCCTTGACTTTTTATTAAACACTATATAAGCTTTTGAGGTAGTAGAATATACCAATATTATTCCTTCATTGGCCTTTGGATCAAACTTACCATGATTATCCTTAGTGTTCAAGATATAAACCTTCTATCCAAAAAATTTAAAGTACTTTACTTTAGGTTTTCTATTATTCCAAAGTTCATAAAGAATTCTCTTAAAAATAAGCCTTCTTAAAACTCTATTCATGATATACTAGGTTAATGTTATATTATATTCCCAAAAATAGGTTGGAAGACTATATTTAATCAGTATAGTCCTTGATATTTCATAAATAGTTATTTTTCCCATTTCAACAATTCCATTTTGTTGAGATGTTCTTGGTGTAGAGAAGGGGTGTTTGATATCAATTTTTGAGGAAAAATAATTAAATTCACGATTCATAAATTCTCCATGATGATAAATTTTAAATGAAATTATTTTTTAAACTTTTTCATTTTGAACAATTTTTAAAAAACTTTAAAAAATAGTGAATACTTCACTTTTGAGTTTTATAAAATAAACACAAGAAAATCAAGAATAATCATCATATAAAACATTTACATATAATTTACCATCCAAACTTGCTACTTTGGATGGTTCAAACAAATCCATTTGGATAAGTTCTAATGATTTAGATGTATCAATTTTGTTAATAGATTTGAAATAAGATTTGAACTTTTTTTCCAATTTAGCATGAACCATAGAATATATCATTGTTACACATAAGACTAGGTAAATCCAAAATTAATTGTTTATTAGATAAATTTTGTAAATAATACTTATTATAATGTCCAAGTATCCTATTACAAATCCATGACTCAATTGTATTAGTTGTTTAAAAAGTCATCTTCTATTTAAACAAGGAATTTAAATCCAAGGTATAAACATAATCAGTTCTAGGTGCTCTAAATGTAAAAAAATAATATTTAAATACAGAGTAGGAATTTTTAGAAAAATAAACATAAAAACCATCATTAAAAATTTGATAGATACTTATTATTTTTAGTACCTTATCACTTGAATGTTAAATACTTTGTTGATTGAGATAGTATTCAGATATCCAATAGTTTCAAATCTAAAAATTTTTCATTTGTAATTGTCATAAAAGTGACTAGTCCTCCATCCATTTTATTTAGGGTGTGAATTTTTTTTGAGTATCCAATCATATTACTAGAACACCCACTATCAATATACTATATGGATTTTATTTTTCTATGACCTGCTTCCTTTTCTTCTTTAGTAATAAAGCACATGTTGGATCTAATATTTGATTACTCCTTTTCTAAATTACACTTTAGAGGGCTAATGGAGTCTTCAGATACAATCCTGATAGATGTCATTTCTCATTTAACTTTTTTCTCATAATAAGAATTATTTTTATACCTCTTTTCTTTCCTTTTTTCTTTCCTCTTTTAGTTAAGGATAATTAGGTATGATATGACCCAATTTCTTACATTCATAGCATCAAAATTCTCTTGGTTCTTTCAAATACTTATTAAAAGAAATTTTAATCCTCTTTTTTTTCTTGTAAAACTTTCATAACTTTTGATCTTGATGATCTAGTTTCATTTTAGAATTAGAGGAATCTGAATTCTTCTTTATTTTGCCTTTTTGTTTTGTTTTTATTATATGCTTCTAAGATGTCACCTTTAGAGAAGTATTTTCCTTCCTCACATTATTCTTATGTTCTTCAGCTTCATCCTTAATTTCTCCTTCATACATCATTATTTTCCCAATTAGTTCTTTTGTTTTTAGATCTTTTATGGTTGATGATTGGTTAATAACATCAAATTTTCCATTCCTTTTTTAGGATAGTACTCTGGGTACTTTCAAAGCTTGATGAAATTTTTTGATGGGTTTACTGAAGGCTATAATATTTTTGACAATTTCTATAAGACATCCATTCATCTACATGATGATTTCGCCATTAAAAATTCTAAATGTGTCTACCTTTAGCTTAGCAGCATCATACATCATATGTCTAACATTGTCCATTTCTTCATAAGAAACTGCTATGGTTTTCTACATCTCATAGGTGGTTGGAAATTGTGATAAACGATTAAATTCATCTAGTCCAAGACCGCAAATAACAATATTCATTGCTTTTGAATTGATATCGTACTCACCTTGTACCTCAGTAGTGCATGTTTCTGGTTTATCAGGAATCTGATAAGGAATAATGATTTTTTAGTAGACTTTGAATCCATGATTTTTCAAATAAATAATCATATTTTATTTCCAGTGCCTTTAATTTTCACCACTAAAATTCATAACATGAACTATATACATTCTGTCTCTAGGATAATCTATTTCCATCTTTGTATATACCATATAATTTTGTCTTTCTATATCTTTATCTTAAAAAGTTCTTCCTTTGATACCATTTGGTAGGTTGGAATAATAAAAAGTAACACAAGAGGGGGGATTGTGTCTCTTCAAAAATCTTCCACAATTAGGGATTTTGACACCCTCTGTGATTTATATAGATATGCAGAGTTTTACTTATGAAATGAGTATAAGGAGAGGATGAACAGAGATAAAGAACACAAATTTTTATAGTGGTTCTGGGAAAAATGATCCCCTAGTACACTCTACAAATGGATTTCTCTATCATCCTCGTGAATTTCACTACAAGGTCATCTTATCATAAGTCCATTAATCCACAATTGAGTACATGAAGTTTACACTTTTAAAAAAGGGGGTAAAAAATATCATTCTAGTTCATTAATAGGGAACCAAATACCCATATTTTATATTAAGAAGCTAATACTCCACCAAAATTGAGTATGAGTAGTTTAAACTATAATAAATAAAAAGTGTTTGATTTTTTTATTTGGGTTTTTCTTTACAGTTATAGTAGCGACAAATGACTATAGATGGATCTCATTCTTTATAAATGAAAGTCATCAATAAGGTATAGTTCTGATGTGATCCCAGTTGCTAATGATCTTCCATAATAATAGAAAAAATAGCATTTGTAATATTATATAAGTACAAGGTATAACATGTATATCTCCAAAGTGTAGTCTCTTATAAAAACTAATTTTTTCATCAAAAAAACACTTATAAGAATATATTCATCATAAAGTAATCAAATATAAAAATATGTACCTTGAATATCCCATATTTTGAAATGATACACTAGTAAAATATATAGAGTATAAGTTTTTATTAGATATTATAAATCCAAGAAAGTACCATAAAAGAACACAGAAATTCAAATGCCAATTGCCCAGGGGAGTCATAACTTCACCTAAGAACATGAAATATTTTCTCAGATAAATACGGTTTTTTGAAAAAAAATTATAAAGATCCTCAAATCAATCTTTAATTCTGACATGACCATTGCAACAATATCATATTTAAAACAAACCATTAAAACATATACATTAAAAATACAATGTAGGTCTCTACTGCATAGTGTAGAGTTTCCTTGCATATCATAGGGTTCCTTCAAATAGTGTAGGGTTCCTTTGAACAGTGCAGGGTTACTACCAACGTATGGTTCCTTAAAAATAATTTCATCTTCAAAAAACCTAGGGAACAAAAGTAGCATATGGATGATAATCTGTACACTCAACCTTTTCAACATAAAACCCCAAATGTATCATTGATTAAAAATATATTAACTTTCCCAAATTTACAGTATGAACAATAATTTTAGACCCCAATGTAGGGTTGTTAATCCATACACTTGACAATTATCTGAACATAAGGATGTTGATCTGAATGAAAATTATTTATCATAGAATAGGGTTGATACTATACGAAAATGTTAAATTTCTATCATCATGTAGGGATAATGAACCATACCCTAATTCACTAATCATAGGGTTTGAAACAGTGTTTCAAGATCAATTTTTGTAATGCTAAATTTCTTTAACTTGGATATAAATTCCTAAAAACAAACTTTAGAAAACATTATTTAGAAAGAAATCAAGGGTATTTGTGAGCATCAAAATCATCATATATTATAGATTATTGTTGAGAAAATATGTGCCCAATAATTTCTTCATTGAGATGTAAGGCTCATGATGTTTGAGGAAAATTGGAGATGTGAAATCCTTTTATATATTTGAGAGAGGCCACACTTGGAATTTATGAAACAATTAAAATATATTAATGACTTACTTAAGTAAAATGGACCTAAAATATAAAGACCCATAAAAATTCAAGAGAATTTTTTTTTCTTAATTTTATTTGGGATTTTACAAGAACACAGTTTCTGACAGCACCTGATTCCGAGGCCTGGTGTGCCCAGAATCATTTTCTGAAGTTTAGCTCGGGTACGTTCAGTAAACGAACGAGCGGGTTTTCCTAACTTTTGAACTGGTGCTCGGAATAAAATTCTGAGGGCATCGATGGAATCACATCATTGGTAATTTCTTAGGAACACTTTTTTGGAGTTACGTTTGCTCGGGTGAGGTTACTAATTAATTGGGTTAACTAAAGAATAAAAATAAAATCTTGTGGTACAATTTTTTTTAATTCTAGTTAGTGTTAACCTAGGCATGACAGTTGGAGTGGGACCCACTAATATCCTAACTCCTAGGTAGGATATTAGTGAGGTGGGTCCCACATGAGCCCCACCCCCTTTATTTCTTTTTTTACCTCCCACGTGAATTTAATTATGTAACTCACCCGCACCCCCTCTTAAATGCCATGTCAACTCTCGCATTTAATTAATTATTAAATGCCTCTTTAATTGGTCAACGTACGTTAATTAAACAGTGTATTAATTTTGAATTTCAATTAAGGGTTGGCATGGGAAATAAAATAAGGAAAAACCTTATTTTATTGTTGTTGTTTCGTTGTGCGAGAGGATTTGAGAGGTTTTTCTCAAGCCTTCGAATCATCACCTTCTTCATTGGAGAACACGAAGAACGACAAAGAACGCCGGCCTCCGACAGACGACGACGAAGAACACTAGTTCCCCAGAGATCGATGATGTGACGCTGTGTACCGCGACGCCGATGATCCTCTTCTCCACGACGCCGTGTACCGTGACGCCGAAGATGCTTACAGAGCCTTCATCCGCGGCGTCCTTTTTCCCGTGACGAACCGTCGTTCAACAACGCTTGAGGTAGGGGGTTTGGTTTAATTTAATTTATGTGAATTATATCCTCGGCATATAATTAAATTGTTGGAAGTCGTTTGAACCTCTGATGCGGTGGGTGCGGACCAATGAACAAGTCTGAACCCACCGTTTCTCTGTTCTTGATGCGCGGAAAGTTGGGCGGCGATGAAACGGGATCGTTGAGGAGTTTCGAAGACTCCGCAAATTGTTTATTTGACGGCAGATCGACGGGCGATGTCGGAACGGTCCGCAGAGGCTGTTTGATGATTTTGAAGTAAAGTGCGAGAACCGAGATGAACACCGGCGTAGACGGAATTGAAAACGGACCATCAGAGGAACTCCGATGGCCCGTGGAATTCATAGGCAGCACGGGTCACCGGCGCAGTGGCACCGGCGGCCAGAGGCGGCGACGTCCCGGCACGCCGCCAGGAGGGAGTGTCGCGGCTGAAACCATGGCGGCGGGCATTCGGTCCCGCGGCTGCGCGGGACCGAATGGGGGGATGCAGTGCTGGGCCGCGTCCGCTGGCAAGGAACGTCTCCCACGCGGGGGCCACGACTACAATCAAGGGGGCAGCTGCCCCCTTTGCGCGGCCGCTCGGCCAGTGTCGAGCCGACCCCACTCGGCCAGCATCAAGCCGCCCCGGGATGAACCAGTCACAGCGGGCTGGGCCGCCCAGGCTGAGCTGCGCCGCGTCGGTAGGGCCGGGTCGCGCCCTAATGGGCCGGACCCGGTTCGGGTCGGGCCTAGACCCCCCATTTTCAGACCACTTCCGGTCTTTTGCCCGTATCTTGGGCTACAGAACTCCGATCGATGCACCGTCAGTTGAAATGCGATTCTTATACTAAGACGGTCGTTTTGGTATATTAAACTCAAGGTTTCAATTATCTTTGTATACGGCCAGGTTGGTTCGAACATGAAACCAATCGGGCTCTCAGAGCCGAAACACTTATAACTTGAGCTACGGACGTCCGATTGACGTACCGTCGACTTTTTTGGATTCCTCTTAGTGAGATGTACCTTTTGGATTACTCCTCTAGAGGTTTGGATGCAGTTGGAGTGCGTTCGAGTTGGTTTTGACTTAAAAACCAACTGGGCCCCTGGAACGAAAAAGCCAATAACTCTCAGACTGGGCGTCCGATTGACGCGCCATCTGTCACGTTGAGTTCCTATTGTTGAGATGGAACTTTGAGCTACATAAACTCCTGAATATGTGTCAGTTTATGTATCAACCCCTTGGCTCATGGAGCGGACCCTCCCAGAACGAGCATGCTGTGTGCGGGAACCCTAGAGCTGGCTGCGACTGTGAAGACTACACTGAAATCCTATGTGGGTTCGGTAGCGATGAAGACCATACTAAAATCCTATGTGGGTTCGATGGAGATGAATACTGCACTGAAATCCTATGTGGGTTTGGCAGCGATGAAGACCATACTGAAATCCTATGTGGGTTCGATAGAGATGAAGACTGCATTGAAATCCTATGTGGGTTCGGCAGCGATGAAGACCGTACTGAAATCCAATGTGGGTTCGACGGAGATGAAGACTGCATTGAAATCCTATGTGGGTTCGGTAGTGATAAAGACCGTACTGAAATCCTATGTGGGTTCGACGGAGATGAAGACAACACTAAAATCCTATGTGGGTTCGGCAGCAATGAAGACCATACTGAAATTCTATGTGGGTTTGATGACAATGACTACTGTTCTTGTATCCTACATTGGTCTGGCAGTGTCTGACTCTGTTCTTACTATCCGATGTGGGTCTGGCAGAGTAGCTTGTTTAGTATCTTACATGGGTACCATCTTAGATGAATCAGTGGCTATATCTGATCATCTCTATCACTGAAGAGGTATACCTATGTGAGTTGAGTCTTGACTTTCAATCATTATTCTTCGATATGATTGACTTGATTTCCAATGTGGAATGTGTTGTACTTTACTATGTGGACTGGGTTGTACTAAACTGCATGGACGTGATCGAACTTGGGCCCGGGCGTTGGGTCCGAACTGGAATTGATGACTTAGGTATATTTATGGTCATATACCTAAGTAGTGTTGGTTGTTACTTCATGATTGAATCATTATTTTGTGGATTATCCTTTGTGGATTCTGGGAGACCTTCGGGGGTCTCGGCGTCCCTATTGAGTAGCGTATACTCACCCCTACATGGGATATGCCCGCACTACATTGTGTCGGATGCAGACGACGAATAGCTCTGATCGTGGTAGAGGCTAGTGGAGCAGTCGGTACTTGGAGGTGGACCACTGGGTGAAACGTACATGGAGCGGATGGTGCGTCAATCGGATTCCCGGTCTGTATGTTATTGGCCTTTTAGTCCTGAGGGCTCGGTTGGATTCATATCCGATCTAACCCAGCTGTAACCTAACATTATCCAAAACTATAGTGGGGTATACTAAAAGTACCATCTCGATCAAAAGTTTTTGGCGTCGTAGACGGTTCGTCAAACTGGCTCCTGTAGCTCAAGATATGGCCGGAAGAACGAAAAGGGTCGAAGTTGGTCCGGGTCTGGTCCAACCCAGCCTGGGCCGACCCGACCCAATTTGGGTCGATCCGGCCCAACCCAAGTTTGGCCCTAGGTCTGACCTGACCCGATGGGTCTGGCCTAACCTTTTCAGTGGCCCGCGGTGCAGCGGCCCGCCACGGTTGGCCAGACGGCCGACCTCCTCTGTGTGGCGCAGTCATGCGTTGTGCCCCCACCGACGACTGGCTCTACCGGTCACCCTCCCTTTGCTGATGCGGCACATGTCCACTAATCCTACTCACCTGGGGGCGCGGACGCACGTCGCTGCCTCCCCTTCATGCGGCCGGTGGATGTCAGCTTCCACCCTTGCTCTACTGCGGCCGATGGGCCATGGCCTTTCTCCGGCGACGTGGTTATGTCACCGCCGTCTTTGAGGCTGGCCGTGGTGCCGACCACCACTGTCGAGTCCTACCGATGCCAATCGCTGGCACCGGTCACCATCCTCCTCCATTGTGAAGTTCCTATCATAAACCACAAGGGTTGCGGAGAGTACGGTCCATGTTCGTTTGGCCCGCACCCTCCGCGTTAGAGTGGTAGTAAGTGGCTCATGGAGAGAGATTCAACGAAAAAGAAAAATTAATGATGATAAATCAAAATCACACCCCTGCTTGGAAGATTCATTGATGTCGGTGAGGAGGGAAATACGGACATCGGTTCATTGTCATTTAAGACATTCCTCGTTGGAGACGGTGTTCTTCGTTGGAGATGGTGTTCTTCACTGGAGAAAGCGTTCTTCGTTAGAGAAAGGTATTTATGCAATGTTCTCCCCTTTTTCCAACACTTCCCCCCCAATTCCACCAAAAAGGAAATAACCAACTTATTAAATTAAGTTATATTACTTAATTATAGTTGGCCATTAATTAAGTTGATGTTGGAATAATAAATTAATGGAATGTGACACAATTAATTAGGATAGAACCAAGAGTCACCTCACTCATTAAAGAGGGAGTTCAAGAGTCGGGTGGTCCCCACCATTAATTTCAAATTGTGGGGTTTTCCAGCTTGGGTGGTCCACCCCACCGAGCATTCAAACTGGACTTTAAAAAGAAATAAAAAAAATTTCTTTAATTTATTTTTATTTCCACAAAAAACATGAAAAACAACTTTCACCCTCATCCTACTGCGGTTGAGGTGAAAGTCTCCTTAAGCGAACACCAGTGCAATGAGTTCAACTGTGTCCTCAAATTTCAATTCCGAGGACCAGTTCAAAAGTTACAAAAACTTGCCCACACGTTTACTGAACGTACCTATAAAAAAGTTAAAAAATTCATTCTGGGCACACCGGGCCACGGAATCACATGCCTTCAATTTTCACGGGCTCGAAAATTCCCATATAATTAGAAAAAAAAATACATGGAATTTTTTGGGTCTTTACATTCTCCCCACCTTAGGGATTTGCATCCTCGAAAGCCAAAACACAAACTAGGAAAATGAGTGGGGGTACTGAGCACGAATATGATCCTCCCTCTCCCATGTGATCTCCTAGAGGTTCACGTGCCACCAACATACGCACACCAAAGCTATCGAACTCCCACAAAGGACCCGCTCTTTTCAATCATCAATCTGTACTGGAACCTCCGTAAAAACTGCCCCATCATTGATGTCCATCTCACAATGGTAAATGATGTGTGAAGGGTCATGTACATATCTCCTCAGATGGGATAAGTGGAAGATGTCGTGCACCTGGTGCAATTGAGGTGGAAGATATAAGCGGTAAGCCACCTCACCAACTCTACGGATGAGCTAAAAGGGTCCAATGAACCTCAGAGATAACTTTCCACCCTAGCTAAATCTCTGCAAACCTCATCGGGGTAAGACCCATAGAATGACATGGTCACCATCCTCGAACACTAGAGGTCTCCATCTCCAGTTGGCATCAGACTTCTGCCTACTCTGTGCAGTCTTCATCCACTCTTAGATGATCTACACCTTCTCCGTGGTAGCCCATACCATATCTGGTCCCATGAGTGCTGACTCCCCTGGGTCAGTCCAGCAAAAAGGCGATCTGCAAGGTCGGCCGTATGGAGCCTCGAAAGGTGCCATCCCAATGGTGGAGTGATAGTTGTTGTTGTCTGAAAACTCTACCAAGGGAAGGTGATCCTCTCAGCTATGACTGAAGTCGACGATTCAATCATGTAGCCTATCCTTGAGGTTCTAAATAGTCCGCTCTATCTGGCCATCCATCTGAGGATGAAAGGCGGTGCTCAAACAAAGTTGTGTCCTGAAAGCCTCCTGCAACCCCTTTCAAAGTCGATAAGTGAAACATGCATCACGATCAGAGATAATCGTCTAGGGTACTCCATGTATCCTCACAATCTCCTGCACATAGAGGCATTCTAAGCTCTCTACTGAACCCTGATCTCTGATCGGAATGAAGTGGGACATCTTAGTGAGTCTTTCAACGATCCCCAGATAGAATCATGACCCCTAGATGTACGTGGAAGTCCTGTCATGAAGTCCATGAATATCCCATCCCACTTCCGGTAGAGACTCGAAGCTTGACGTACATGGACATTACATTACTTTTGCGGAATACTTAGTACATAACAAAAACACACACACAAGGATCGTAATAGTTTAGTGTCTTTGGAAACTCGGAACGTAATCTTCTACTCGTGGTGAAAGATCTTCAATATCTCCCATAAAGATCTTCCCTTTTTTTTACCTAAAACCTTTCTTTATATCCTGGGGAAAAGAAAACATAAAAGGGTGAGCTCAAATGCTCAGTAAGGGTAAACAAAAGAAAAATCAATCACATCATATTCATAAGAACATAACTTTTGGAAATCTTAACCTGAAAAAGAGAGCATAATTTCATAACATGGGATAAATCATAGTAGTGAAATGAAATCCCAATAATCATAAGTTAAAACATGAAACTTTGTGGCATACACACATAATCATAGAGAATCATTTCTTGTTAGTCAAGACTAATTGCCAAGACTATCTTAGTGGACAAAGTCCCTTTCTGAATCGAGTAACCCTCGTTTCAGTCCTGTTTCACTGAACCGGTATAACCTACCGTTCCAGCCCTGTCTATCTCATGAGATATAAAATCTTTACCCAATGCATTGGAGGGAGATATAGGTCCCACCCATCTTATAATGAATCCTTTATTATGTGTTCCACATAATCATAAACCATACATCATAACGTAACCCATGTAATAAAAATGAGATTCTTAAACAACATGACGTCATAAAACAATTCATATAAGATAAAGGAATTCATAAAAATATTTCCATCACAACATAATCAAATAAATGTAATAATAGGGATAAAAATATAACCCTTTATTATCTTAGATGGAAAATAATTTTGATAAAACACTTGAACTCCATTCTTGAGGAAAATATCCTTTCTTCTTAAAAAACATTTCTCCTTTCATAACATGTCATACAACTTTAAAACAAAAGAAGTTGATTAAAAATAAACTTGAAAACTTGTAAAGGAAGCTTCTTTGAAGTAATGTTTTAAAAAAATCCATTCATGCCGTATAAGTTAAAAAAACATTCTTCGTACTTTTGTCGGAAAAGTCAAAAAGTACCTCGTACGGAAAAACGACAAAAGATTCCTTTCATATTCTTTACTAAAAACTCACCTAAGGGTAAAATTTGATTTAAACTATTGCAAGTGGATGGAAACAATATTACATATTGAGGGAACATGGATGTGGATGATAAAATACACCCCAGTAAATACTTACGAATAAACAATCTCGGATAAAAATGAGATTGTGATATTTCCCTTACCTTATGTCCGAATTGCTTTGTAAGTGTCCGAACCTCCTGTATAATGATTTAAATCATGTTATTGACTTATTCCAGAATCATATTCATTGTTATGATATCATATATGGTTCACTTATGACATTATATTACCCGTTCTTTTGTAAATTCCATGTTAAAGAAGCGTTTTGGGTAAAATCGTTTCATTTATCGTAGGTGTTTTGACTTGTTGTTCTTGACATCATTATTACTTATATCATGATATACTTACTTACAGAATATAAAATATGATTTATATATCATATATATTCAGTATATATATATATATATAATAGATAGATAAATAAAATGAAAAACACCGTTCATGGAGACGGTAGTCCGTACGTACGCATGAACGCTGTTTTACTTTCCTTATTGTCTTGAAATGGAAGTAAGTAGATGACATACATATATATATATACATAAATCCAGTAACTTTATAATGTCATATATTTCATTATTATTTCTTATATATACTTTATAATCATTCTTAAATGGTTAACATGGAGAATGAATCTTATCGCGTCGTGGAGACGGTAGTCCGTACGTACGCACGAGCGATGATATCATTTCCATAAATATTGAACTGAATTGGATTGGATTATACAATATATCAGAATCAATATTATGTTGTAATAACTATGTATAGTTATTCTTTACACCATTATACCCATCCATGTAAGGTGTTGGTGGAAAATAGATTACACCACGGCGTGGAGACGGTATTCCGTACGTACGCATGTGCGGTGATTTCTTTTTCCGTAGGATAGATAGATGGTGAAATAGGGTTGTTTCATACTTATAATAACATATCAGTATATGAGTGATACTGATTTTATTACTTCATAATGAAACAACCTAAGAATAAGAAGTGTAAGAAGAAATAAAAATGAAAGAATTGGTAACGGTAATTACCTCTTCTTTGAAGCGCCTCTTTGAGACCTCCTCTTAGGGCACTAAAATTGGTCTTTGAGGAAGACCAGAACCTCTAGGATGTTTCTAGGGAAGTGGAGAGGAGAAAATGGCAGGGGTTGGCCGAGCTTGAGTGCTCAAATTGGTGTGAGGAGGAGGGGGAGGAGGTGTCCTTTTATAGGGGAGGAGAGGGGCACCTTAGGAATATCTCAAAATATTATTTTATATTAAAGTCAAAATCGGTTTATAATGGTTCCAAAGGGTCTTATGTCGAAGCTAAAGTGGGTATGGGTAGAAATCCTATCAACCAATAGGATTTAGACAAGTTTAGGGTATTATTTTAACCTTATCAATTAGATTTAACTCTAAGTTAAATAATTTAACTTTTACCGTGTCTTTTTGTTTTCTTTCACTATATGGTTAATAAACTTACTATAACATGCCAAACGAACCCCAAATTGTATATTATTAATACATATATCCTTATCTAAGTCATTTGGCCGAACCTTAGATTTTTAGGAATAAAATAACAATTAATAATATAATATTTGATTTAAAAACTATTTTGTGTCAATTTTGACACTATTTGATATATGATTTTTGTGAAAGTCATAACAGAATTATATGTTCGAACCAAGTTGATTAAATCAACACTAATATATCATAGTAACCTAGAAAATTAGTGGAATTCATAAAAAGTCTTAAATTACATTTATTTTGGTATTTATATTATCAATTATGTCAATATTTCATTAATAAGATAATTACTGCATCATCTTTGTGTCATAAATAAATTATATTATTTGATGTCTAAAAATTACAAATAAAATACCATCATGTAGGAAATATTTTTATCTTTCTAATGAATATTTATAGTCGAATTTATCTTATGTATAACCCCATATTAAAAATGATTTACTTATTAAACATTGATTTTAACTATTTTAACCTTTCTTAATAATAAATGTCCTAATCTAATCCAAGTGGGCCTAAATGGTCATATTTTATTCCTAAGTTTGTTTTTGGTCGAATTACACTTGTCCAATAGAATTAGGACTTGTGTTAGGGTAATATTAATATCATATTTACCCTTAGTTACCCTATTTACTATTAACCGTGGTAAAAAAAAGTAAAAAGTTACTATTCACCAAAAAATTATTTTCATCTCATTGAACCACATTTTAGTCCTTGATATTAACCGTGTCTCTCGGATTTTCGAAATTCCATTCACAGAAGCGGTAAAATTAAGTTTTATGCAAAATTCAGTTTTTTTTCACCTACCACTTAGTGGTTTCACTATTCATCAAAAATTGAAAGTTTTCAGAAAAATGCCAAAATTTCATCCTAAGCTATATTTCATATTCCGAATTCAAAAATGAAGTCTATTTTACCAAATTCATAACATAGAAGTTGCATTAATGAATTTTATAATTAAATCCCGCTGTTAAAACAAATAGCGTGTTTTTAAGAAACAATATCTATCAAAAGATTGACACTTGTTTATGTCTGGTTTAAATGTGCAATTACATCCAATGACCAACATTGTATTAAATTGTAAAAATATATTCTAAATATACTTTAAAACTACTCCAATTAATAATTTATCACTATTAATTATTTCGATTAAAAAAGTTGTTTTTTAATTATAATTTAGTAATTTTCACTATTCATCAGAATATGAAAGTTATCCGAAATGTACCAAAATTTCACCTTAGGCTAAATTCGATACTCCGAATCCAAAAATGAAGTTCATTTTGAAAAATAAGATTTACAGAGTTTTAAAAAGTGGTTATTACTATTTATAACGGCTAGTTTTAATAATATTTTAATAGCATATCGTTGTTTAGTGAAACTCGGTATTGCGTATTACACACGCTATCGAGGAAGGTCGTGATTGCGTGTAATGCAAGGCAAGTCAAGGATGCGTGTTGTGCAAGCTCCTTTTGGTGTAGCGTACAACACAAGACTTTAATAAAATTAAAAATAATATTTTTTTATAAAGTCTTGGGCTGTTACAGTTCCTCTCTAGGACATCTAAAGTATGAACTAAGACTTTCGGTACCTGATGCTCCGCCTTCACTTGCTGACAAGTGAGGCACTGAGAGACAATCTCTACTACTGTTTTCTTCATTATCTGCCACCAGTGTCATCGTCAAAGATCTTGGTACATCTTAACCACACCTGGATGTATTGTTAGATTGCATGTGTGAAACTCCCTCAACACTTCCTCCTGAAGCGACACTAGTACCATGGTACATCCTCTGAAGAGGGAGATGTGATTCCCACCTTCAGAAAATCCATCATGTGCCTGTCCTGTGGATATCTGAGCATATAGAGTCTCGTTTTCAGTGTCCCCATGTTGCGCCTCCTTGACTCATTGAAGAAGTGGGGGAGTGACAGTAAGAGACTGAAGAAAATCTGCTCCATCTTGATCCACAAAGGATATCTGCAAAGTGGCCAGCTGCTTCGTCGCCTCACCTAGTAGCTATATACCAGATCTCCTGTAGAGTGAATCTGCTAAAAAATTTCCCTTTCCATGAGTATAGACTATCTCGAAGTCATAGTCTTGGAGGAACTCAAGTCAACACCACTGTCTCAGGTTCAGTTTTTTATGAGAGAAGATATACCTAAGACTCTTGTGATCATAGTAGACTGTAAAATGTTTTCCCATAAAGTAATGTCGCCACATCTTCAAGGTAAATACCACTGCTACTAACTCCATGTTATGGGTAGCATAGTTCTGATCGTGCTGTCTCAGCTATCAAGAAACATATGTGATTAATGATCACTCCTGAATTAGGAAACATCTGAGATCCGTCCCTGATGCATCATAGTAGACTACATATCCAACGCCCTCCTCTGGAAGCCTTAAGATGGGGGAACTATTCAGCCTCTACCTCAGCTCTTGAAAACCCCGCTGGCATCTCTCCGACCACATGAAGGGTTTCCCTTCTTCGTCAATGCTGATAAAGGTGCTGAAACTTTGGAGAAATATGGCACAAACCTCCGATAGTATCCAACCAAACTTAGGAAACTCCCTACCTCTGTCACGCTCCTGGGTGGCTCCCAAGCAAGTATGGCCTCAATCATCACTAGATCCACCACAACTCTAGCCTCTGAGATGACATGTCCCAAAAAGTGAGCCTCTTAGATCCAGAACTGACACTTCGATATCTTACCATAAATATGGTGCTCTTAGAGTGTGTCTAGAACTATCTGCAAATGATAAGAATGCTCCCCCTTGGTAGCCGAGTAGATCAGAATGTCTTCGATGAAGACTACGACAAAGTGATCAAGGTATGGCTGAAAGATCCTATTCATGAGTCCCATGAACACTGCTAGAGCGTTGGTCATTCAGAACGGCATGACAAAAAACTCATAATGGTCATACCAACATATGAAATCCATCTTCTGTACATCCTCATCTCGTACTCTGAGCTAGTGACAACCTGATCTAAGGTCTTTCTTCAAGAACCATCGTGCTCCCTTCAGTTGAATAAATAGGTCATCAATCCTCAGAAGTGGGTACTTGTTCTTCAAGGTCACCTGGTTCAGGTGGCGATAGTCAACATAAAGTCTAAAGCTTCCATCCATATTCTTGGCAAACAAAATTGGGGCTGCCCAGGGAGAAACATTGGGCTGGATGAACCCTTTCCCCTGTAAGTCCTCCAGCTATACTCACAGCTCATGAAGCTCCGTGGGAGCCATTCGATACACTGGTGTAGATATCGGTGCCATCCCAGGGTACAAGTAAATGTAAAAGTCCACCTCTCTGCGAGCAGGTAGACCTGAAACATCATTAGGGAAGACATCCACATATTATTCCACCAATACAGGATAGCTCAGTCTCTCCACATCAACTGCTCTGAGGGTAAGTATAGCCAACCATTGAGTGATCAGCTACACCCTCCTCCAGGTAAGTCCATCCAATGCTGCAAAGGATCCCTTCACACCGGTGAATGTAAACCTAGTCCCATTAGTGCGGAAACACCAAAAACTTTGTCTAATACAGTTGAACTATGAATGGACTATAGATAACCAATCCATACCCAAAATCACATCGTAAGGCCTCGACGCTGCTACTAGGAGGTCCCACCCGAAGCTCTCGCCTCTTAAAGTAAGCTCACACTGCTGGAACTAGTGTGTAATCATCGAATCCTCTACTGTAGGAGTCTCTAGATATAAGGATCAAGCCAAAAACTCCACGGGAATCTCTGAGCTCCGAACAAGGGAAGTTGAAATAAAAGAATGACTGGAACCTGTGCCTATAAGCAATGCAGCTAAGGTGGAGTAGACACAGATCGTACCTAGTATCATCTCCAGAGAACCATGGTCATAGGCCTTAGCTTCTTGGAGCTGAGATCACCCCAGTCCACCTGCTCCTTGTGGCTGGGGTGGACCACCTGGTGTTGGTGCCGGTAACATCTTGAATCATTTCCCACTACCAACTGCACAACCAGTTCTTCTGCCACGTTCACCTACTCCCTCCAAACCTCCTCGGTCGAACCTCTATCTCTGCCTGGGCGGTCCTTCAACCAACTACTGATAATCCGTATTGCGGGTTGGGAAGTCATGAGCCATGTGACCCTACCCTCCACATGCATAACACTACCATCTCCTCACATGACTGGATCTATCTCGGGATCCCCACACAACTGGCCCTGAATCCTGCAGTCGTCCACCTATAAGTCTGGTCCTCCTGGACCTCGATGAAATCTATCTACTGCTAGCTATAGAAGACTCTGTTACATGATGCCCAGTGGTGGGTCTTGCTTCTGGTGAATTCTTAGTAAAAAACTCTCCACTAAGAGGGCTCTATTTAACACCCCCACCTACATCAGGATGCTGAGGAAAATCATCAAAGCCCTAATCTCCCACCTGAGTCCATGCTTGAAGGTTTGGGCTCGAAGAATGGGTCCCACACCATATCAGTGGAGTAGCGTGATAGGTCAATGAACCTAGCTAATTACTAATCCATAGTCATACTGCCTAGCTATAGATGATGAAGCTCCAATATGCGCACTGCGCGAAGGGTCGCTAGGACAAACTTTGCCCGAAACAGGCTCTCAATGTCTACCCAGGGAAGTGTTACCTCATTGTGAACCTGGAGCATCAAGATCCACCATCTGCCTACTGTTTCCTGTACAAGACTGGTGGTAGGGATCACCATGAGATCAGCTAGTGTTCCTACTAGTCGGAAGACTCTCACCACAACCTCAAACCAATCCTCAGCCGACTATGGATCTGTCTCGCCCCAGAACCTCAGTGGCCTCTAGCGTTGGAACTTGTGCAATGTGCTCAAGTGGTGTGAACCCTTGACTACTGGGGATGGTGGTATCAGTGGCCCAACGGGTAATCATATTGTTGGTTCCTCTACTAGTGCTCTTATAGATAAAGGACCTGCACTGAGGCCTCATCGCTCGGTGTACTATCAGCATGTACTATACTAGGAACCCAAGTTGGTAGTCTGCGTGGAGGCATCCTAAAAAGAAACAAGTGTGCCATGATCAATAAGTTATACCTGGTGAGCTGATTCAAAGATTTCATAAAGAAGACATTTCAAAACATGCAAGAAATCAATGTTTTCATGCATTGAGTCAGAAATCAGTAGTCAGTGTTCGGGTGTAAGGATATGTTGGCCGCCACACCAATACTGGATTCCCTAAACTGATAACCACACTCACTACACTTAACACTATTGTCGTTAAAAAGATTAGAGTCCAATGTTCTACAGTAGAAACGAATCCTCTAATACCAATTTATTAAGGCCTGTCCCCCGGGGCCCGTACTGTGACTAACCCAAGCCCGCCTTCTATAAGCTAGGGGCAGACGACTAGCACCAAAAGGCGTATTCCCTAAAACCGGGAAGGCATTGCCTTTATATCCTCTAAACACACTCAACCAAGAACACAAAAAGATATGAACACAAGTAAAATGTAACGTAAAAAGAGTGTTCATAGTAAGTAAAATGGGCCAGAATACAAGACCAACTGGAATGTACAAGAAAACATAAAGTACAAGTAAAATGAAACAGCTCTTGTGGACGCCTGCCAAGGATTCTACCAGAAGGTTAGGTACAGATCTCAAATGGTCATCTCTATGCTATGCCTAGTCTAATTTCCACCTTCGAGATACCTCTAGTTCTGGTACTCTCATCCTCAGTTAGCAATGTATATCGTCTTCACCAAACACAACAAGGTGTGAGCATAGCCCGTGTAGGGGTGAGAATAATGACACTCAATAGGTACCCTATGACCCTCGAAGGTCTCACAAAACCCAAAAAGGATAAACCATAAATAATTAAAACCTATGACAACCCTAATTAGGTATATTCCCATACATATACCTTAGTTATCAAGTATACCCATCTCATTCATGAGGAAACTCAAGGCCCAAATCTTTAGCCAAAGTACAACTATTCCACAAAGGAAAGAATACCATGAAGGTAAAACCACAAAGGTAATTACCACAAAGGCAAAGCCATATAGAAGAATACCACAAGGGTATCACCACGAAGGTATGTACCAATAAGGTAACACCACAAAGGTAAGTACCACATAGGTAATTCCACACAAAAGAATACCACAAAGGTATCACCATGAAGGTAAGTACCACAAAGGTACGCCACACAGAAGATTAGAACAAAGGTAAAGACTCAACTCACACTAGGAATAACTTAGGTACAAAAGAAAAGATGATTAGATGTAACTACTGAATCGTCTTACTCTGTTAAAAGGTAGACCTACATAGGATCCTAAATCATCAGACCCACATAGGATCCTAGTATAGTAGACCCACGTTGGATCCTAGAGTAGTCTCACATGGATTCCTAGAGCGGATAAAAGTGAGAATCTCGAACACAGACCCACATAGGATACCAAAGCACAGATGCACATAGGATCCAAAAGCACATACCCACATAGGATCCTTTTCTCATGTTACACCCAACTACAGGGTTCCCACAATAAACTCTCTTGATTCCAGAGGGTCTTCTCCTCAAGCCACAGGTTGATACTCCAATTTCCATGAATTCCCATGAAAAGGTGTCCCAAAGGACTTTTACATGATAGGGGTATCAATTCCATAGATGGTGAGTCAATCAGATGCCCAGTCTATATGTTATTTTCATTTTAGTCCCGAGGGCCCGGTTAGATTCGTGTTCGATCCAACCCGTCCATACCGCAAAATTATTAGAATCTCAAGTGGGGTATACCTAAAATACCATCTTGATCCAAGGTTTCCGTTACTATATACGGTTTGTCAAACGGACACCCGTAGCTCAAGATACGGCCGAAAGAACAAAAATGGTCAAAGTTGGTCTGGGTCTGGTCCGACCCAGCCCGACCCGACACGATTTGGGTTGATCCGGCCAGACCCGGGTTCGGCCATGGGCCAGACCCAGCCAGCTGGGTCCGGCCCGACCCGCTGGTCAGCCCGCGGTGTGGCGACCCAGGTGAGGCGGCCCGCAGTGAGGCGGCCCGCAGTGAGGCGGCCTGTAGTGAGGCAGCCGACGGTGAGGTGGCGGGTGGTGCGGCGGCCGGCGGTGCAGCGGCCGGCTGTGTGGCGGCTGATGGTGCAGTGGCCCACCACGGCTGGCTAGATGGCCAGCCTCTTCCATGTAGTATGGTCGCCCGTTGCGCCACCACAAGCGGCCGACTCTAACGGTTTCCCTCCCTTCGCCGCTGCGACACAAGGCTACGACTCCTGCTTGCCTAGAGGTGCAGATGTGCGCTGATGCCTCCCCTTCGTGCGGTCGACCAACACTGGTAGCTTCCCTTTCTCTGCTACGACTAATGGGCCACATCCCTTCTCCTATGGAACGGTTTCTCCATTGCCATCTTCGCGGCTGGCTGTGGTGCTAACCACCGCTCCCGAGTCCCACCGGTGCCAATCGCCGACACCGGTCATCGTCCTCTTCCATCGCGAAGATCGCATCATAAAAAACAGGGGTTGCGGAGAGGTCATTCCATGTTTTCTTGGCCCACACAGTCCGCGTTAGAGTGATATCAAGCAACTCACGGGGATAGACTCAATATTAAAGAAAAATTAATGCAGATAAATCAAAATCACACCTCTACCTCAAAGGTCCGTTGATGTCTATGAGGAGGTATAGACGGAAGTCGGTTCATTGTCGTTGAAGATGTTCCTCATTAGAGATGTCTTTCTTCATTAAATATGGCATTATTCATTGGATAAAGAGTTATTCATTGGAGAAAGGTGTTTCTCCAAAGTTCTCCCCTTTTTCAATTACTTCCCCTACAATTCCTCCAAAAAAGAAATAACCAACTTATTAAATTAAGTTTTATTAATTTAATTAGAGGTGGCCATTAATTAAGTTGATGTTGGCATAATGAATTAATGGAAGGCAGTACAATTAATTAGGAGAGAACCAAGAGTCACCTCCCTCATTAAATATGGAGTTGTAGGGTCAGGTGGTCTCCACCATTAATTTCCAATTGGGGGGTTTTCCAGCTCGGGTGGTCCCCACAACCGAGCATTCAAATGGGAGGTTAAAAATAAATAAAATTTTGTTCTTTAATTTATTTTTATTCCCATGAAAAACATGAAAACTAACTTTCACCCTCATCCTATTGCGGCCGAGGTGAAAGTCTTCTTAAGTGAACACAGGTGCTGTGAGTTCAACGGTGTCCTCAGATTTCAATTTCGAGTACCGATTCAAAAGTTACAAAAACCCACTCACACATTTACTGAATGTACATAAAAAAAATTCAGAAATTCATTCCGTGCACACCAATCCTCGAAATCACAATCCATCAATTTTTGCAAACTGGTAAAATTCCCATATAATTAAAAAAACTATATGGAATTTCCTAGTTTATTATAGGCATTGTCTCTCCATGGTTCGACCTTAGATCCTCCTTGAAAGTTGGTGGCCTTTCCCATAAGGGGATTCACTCCTGAAGTAATGTGGAATTCCAGCTTGCATCCAGTGAATATGACTGAGATGATACATACACATTTGGAATATATTGAGTCTCCATGGATACTTGTATAAAGAGTCACATAGTCTATAATTAGCATGCACTAGAATAATATGAAAATCCTTAGGAGAAAGATATATCTCTCTCCAACTATAAGGTTCTAGAGAACCATAAGGAAGTGGGGATCCTTCCTAATCATTAGGAGATTTATTCCTCCCTTGGATATCCAAGGAGGAAGGAGTATAATGAATACTTCTCAAAAATTACTATCATGATCATGAGTAAGAGATTATATAGTTATGATCAATAGATAAAAGGTAAATCATTCTTAGTTTATTTGATCTTTTTAATAAATATGGAACATTATATGTCTTTATAATTTTAATTAATGTTTTCAGTGCATTTGGATAAGATTTATCCCCTTAGAAACCCATTAGTGGTATAATATCCTCTTATATATCATTTGTATTGATTCTTTAAATGGTGTATGAAATTAGCAAAAACATAATTCTAGAAAATATAATATGTTTAGTTAAAAACTAGAATTTTCCTTGAATATTTATAAACCATTGTGTGTTTTAAAGTAAAAAATAATCATATTCTTATAATAGTTATATGATTAGATAATAATTTTTAGGAAATGATCAGTAAAAAATTATAGGAAATAAATCATTTTGTTTTTTAAAAATACTGCATCATTGTTTAAAAACAACCATGTCATGGATTACAATATAATAAGGATAATACAAGACATGGTATGTCTTAAAAATTCATAGTGTTAAATGGTTATGTTTTTATAGAATATGATTCCATAATATGACAATGACTTAAATGATACCACAAAAATGTAGCCTTACCAAAATGGCTTCCCAAAATGGTTATGGTTTATGTTATGAACATTAAACAAAAAAGGATTTGCTAAAGGAAAAATGGCTATAGTTTTCTCTATGGTGAGTTTTGTCATTCAAGGGATCACCATTTCATATTTTCTACAATAAAGGGTCACGGTGTTTAGAAAATTCAAAAGATAAAATAGTTTTAGATGAGATTCTCAAAAACCATTACCAAAAAAACCATTCTCATAGGTTTAGAGCTTTAATATATATGTTAATTATAAATTATTCATACAAGGTTTTACAATTATGATAGAATTAAGTTGTCTCTTGAGTGTTAAAACTTGGGTCATGGAGAAATAGGTAAGAATTCCTACTGGTATGGAAGATTTAAATATATCTAGAAATGTAGGGGTTTAATACCTATCACACTATGCTTACATATAGAGGTATTGTGGATTTCATATGATTTTATGCCTTCACCTGAATGAGTTTCATATACCTTATTCATGAGATGAATTTGTATATGTGTAAATATATATATCATTTTATTTGGGTTAGTAAGACATGTTATGAGATGAGTATAGTTTCACACACCAACATGGTTTGAATATATTTATTTGGTGTAAGGAATCAGGTTAAAAAATATATTTAGAAGAATCGATACATATAATGGAATAAATGAGATAATTTGGAGATAGTTTATATCCCCATTGAACAATTAAGTGTTACATTCTTTCTAAAGTAACACTTTTTAAGTCCTCAATCATCAAACATGATTTTTTCTTTATAAATATTGATGCCCATGGATTATTTTGATTAGTAAATTAAATTATGAGTGATGTTAATAGAATTACGTGAATTTATATAGAATATTATTTGGGTTACAAAAAATTTGAAATCTATAAACGATAGAATACCAAATGACTAGAGTTGAGTTTATCCATATGATGGATTTGGGAAAAGGATTGTCTACTCAACTACCAAAGAGTCACGTATGATATTATTGTCATGATGACCAACGTAAATAGTTATGTGATGTGAGAAAAAATATAGTGGACTCATTAAATAGTGAAATATGGTTATGGGACCACCACTATATATGATGGAATTAAAATGGGTCATCATTTTGGTGGGAGAAAATTTAATAAATGTCCTTATTAAATGAATATAAAACATGATTCTTATTTGATAAAAATTGAATTATACATATAATGGAATCATCATCATCAAACCTGATAATGATATAATTATTAGAAAATGAAAAGCTTAATGAAATGATCTTCTTAGACTAGAATAAAATAATTAAAATCAATCTTATGTTAGTGGAAAAATGTTATGTGTCTATGGAAAACCTTATTGAGCAACTGTATAGTGAATTTGTTCAAAAAATGAAAAAAAGTATTATGATCATCATTGGAATGATTTTATTAATATATCTACTATCATTATTTTATCCATAAAGTCCATATTATTGAAGAAACATGCGAACTTGGATGTGTTCAAGCTGATTGGTAGACTAAAGAGGATCTATTAATAATAAGTAAGGCATGATATGTATGGGATTTCAAAAGTAGTGTTTATATAAAAGATAACTAAATTAACATCAATATCCAATCATGTAATCAATATGAATGGGTATATAAATGAATTTGGGAAACTAGGTTTACTACTAATGATTTATTTGGAAACATTATTTATTTTCTATTCACTGTAGAATAGGTTCTTTTAGTTCATTATAAGTGAAAACATGAATGAGTTCTATGAAAGAGTACCCTATCTCTTTAATATGTTTCGTATAGTATTTAAAAAAATGGGAGGTACAAGATCTGGTTCTATGTTGGTAGTATAAAAGGGAAAAGGTTTAAGGTAAAAAAAGAATATTATAGGGTATAATATTTATAATAGGTCTTTAAAACCTATGGGAAATTTCGAAAAGGATGGGTTGCGCTTCCATTGTAGATAACCTGGTCATTGGAGGAGGAATTGACCAAAATACCTAAAAGGTGGAAAGAAGCTCCATGAAGTGTCCATATTATGTATTTATGTTATGAAATTTTATTCTTCTATTTTAAATGGGATATGATATTGAATATAAATTATTCAAGGGTTCTTAATGTGTAAATTTGTTTAAAACTAACAAATAATTGATTATTAATGCTTTAATTATATATTCAATTGATAAAGAAAAGGGTTGCGAAATCAATGAGGTGAATATATTGAACTACGTCAAAGATTGGGTATATTTTAATAATGGTTGGGTATTTTATATTATTAATTTTAAAAAAATAGTTATTACTAATAACTAAGATGATTCCATTAATACACATTTTAACAACCTTGCAAAAGTTTCATTAGAATGATAGATGTTACTAATCATATCAATAAGGTCCACATTTCATTTTGAGGGTCCAATTCCTTAGAACGCTAAAATTAAACATGATTGGATTGAGAAGAGGTTAGGATGGGTGACCTCTGGGGAATTTTTGTAGAGTGTGTGTGTGTGAGGAGAAATCACACTGAAAGAACATGTGTTGGCTTGAGGGGAGAATCATTAGTCAGACAAGTTACTGTGATGAATAATAGCATGTGGTGTACTAGGAAGGCAAACAAGGTATTACATGAGACCTGTGAGGTCTGATAACCATGTTCATGGCCTATGGATTTTCAATTATTGAAAAATGGTATCAAATCCAATACCCAATCTTATGTTTATAATAACTACTTAGTTTTGATGTTTGAGGTCCACAATGATGGCTCTGTTCTTTGAACGGGTGTAGAGTGTAATATCACTAGAAATGTGGGACTAGAAAAGATATACGTTACAAACATTATCAATAATATGAACCTTTATTTTCAAGATCCTACATTAATAAATCTTTAAAAATAATAATTCATGTCTTGGAGCAGTGGTTAGGATGGGTTAACTCATGGTAAGTTTCTTAGGGAGTGTGTGAGTGGGGACAAACCACATTGAAAGAACATGTGATAACCTGTGGGTACATTCAATAGTCAGTTAAGTGAGCCCATTGGAAAATAGAATGTTCTATACTAGGAAGGAAACTAAGGTATTTTAGAAGACATGCAGGGTCAGATAACCAAGTTCATGGCCTATGGATGGTCAGGTCATGACACACACGGGTTTTGATTCATTAGTTTATATAACATATTTAAAAAATAATATAAGGAAAAAATAGATTCATATTTAGTAAAAGATTTTATCTGTATTTATTAAAATATAAGTGAACAAGTTCCCACCAAAAAAAAATATGTAATATATTAAATAATAAGTACATATTTTTAGTATATTCTATCAAACATATATATTTCCATATAAGATATAGTTTTTAATGTTTTATTTTTTTTAAAATATAACCATATAAGAAATAATTGTTATTTCCTAACATAGAAAAGTTTTTTTTTTCATATTTTCATGATATTTTAGAGAGAATATAGTGTGTATGAGGCTATGGGGTGTATTATTAGACTATGATAAGGTCAAAGTTTGAAAAATAAAATATTAAATAAATTACATTCATAGTAAAAAACTATATCCTAAAATTGTTTAGAATGTGTTGATAAAAAATGTTGTTTTAGGAAAAGTTGTGTCTTGTTTCCAAATAATCTAAATGAAAAGTTTAATGAAAATTTTCTATGATGAATATGATGAACATATAAAGAGATTTAGTTATATAGAAGATGTAATTAACATCATAATGATTAATTTTAATAATTAAAGGAGTTTCAATACTATGTTTAAAGAGTTGAACATTAAGGAATATGATTCCCCAGTCTCAAAATTATTATTATTTTTGTATACATTACCCACTAAATGAGATTAGTGAGAGGTTTTATCAAATGAACACATAGAGATGTGGAAGGAATTACATATTGATGTAAATCAATTGACAATACCCTAAATGTGTTGCAAACATAAGGATTATTTTAAGGAATATCATATGGAATATGATTACATATTTTTTTATATTTGGAGTTTTTAGTATTTTTAATGTACTTTATAAATTTATAATGCATATATTTATAAAAATTTTATCCTGTACATTGCAATTATTTCATTTTGGTTCCATATATTCATAAATTTAGATGATAATTAACCTATAAATATATTTTTTTCTATAATAGATAGTCACCATAGAGCGTCAAAGGTTTTTATGAAATATTATGGTTATCATGCATAAATTTAGATGATAATTGACCTATCAATATACTTTGTGTTTGTAATTCTAGGGGTGAATGTTTCATATTGAAGACCCATAATTGGGGATAGATGGATATATTATATAATAACCTTTATACTTTGTTACCTTTCTTATGCCAGTATTAAGGATGATCCAATCAAGTGGTGTTTGGGTTTTTTGATGATCATGTCATGATATCATGTTTAACTAATATTGAAATTATCCACCTATATGATGTGTATGAAATATGGACCTAATATTGATATATACTAAGGAATTTTATGTTGAAAACTAGATAATGTACATGTGATGTTATTATCTATATGAATAGGGGTCATGTTAATGTTCCCAGAAATGGGTAGTACCACTGAGAAGGGGGGTTGAATTTGCGATAATTCATTTATAATTTCATTACTTTAAATAAAACATTGGGACATTTTAATCTCTGATCCAAAAAAAATTCTTTCTCATCCATACTATAATGTAATAAAAATTTATAGAAAACAAACATAAAATATTTTCTCAAAGTTCTCCCTCAAGGTGGGTGACTATGTCCTTTTGTATTCATGTCGAGTCTAATTCACAAATTTTTCCACTAATAGCAAGTATAATTATATGTTCTTTTGATTAGATGGCATCACGAACATAATAACATTTCCTAATACTTTATCTCCTAATGTAATTTATTCTGGTTCCCACATGTTTATAATAATGAACCTCCAACATAGTGAACTAGATTTCTTTATAAACTATCAAATTTCACAATATCACTGTTTGATACTATGTTCTTCAATTTAAATGAAAAAATATACTAGAATAAGTAAAATGGAATACATACATGTAAACATTATTCATAAATTTTCAAAATGGTCAATGTATAAGTGTAAGAAAGCACATATCATCTTCAACACCGTAAAAAAACTCACTATTTATATATAGGATCTTTATAATAATAATAAAAATGTTGAATCATTCAAACAAGATAAATTATTCCTTTTCAAATTTTTTAGTATTTATATATTCTTGTGAATATTAATTTTGATATTCTTAATATGATGATTTTATCCTTATTAATTTCTCAAATTATTCATATGAATCTATCCCAATGATATATGTCGCCTTTAACCCTTAATAACATGATATAACTTAGGACCATTTTTTCCATAATTTTCCACATTCATCATGGTGTGGTACTCAACTCACTGTAACAGACTGACCATGATGTTTTATTTAATACCATGGTGTAAATATATTTAGAAAAATCATGTGGTAATCACAATGTATTTATCCATGGTTATATTGATTATAAAAATCTCTTAGAAGTAAATATATCAAATGAGACACCTACTTCTATGTCATGTCCTACATTAACCTCCCATTGAAAAATCAACATAGTGTGGATTTAATATTTATGAAATAGATCAAATTCAATTAAAAGAATCAGATTCACCCTAAGTCTTCATGCTCATATCCACCTCATAGTGTGAAACACTAATTTAATATGTTAACATCCTTTTATTATCTTGAATCACAACCCCATTGAATAATTATAATGTTTATGTCATTATGGAATCACCATCCTAATTATTGAGATCACATAATCTAATATAATTTAGGGGTATTTTATTCTATTATTTCTATATTTACCACATTTGACCATTATGTATCTCTTTGTGGAGGTATGAGTGACCTTAATATATGTATCAGGTTTCCTTTATGCATCACAATCCGACCCTTGAAATTACCAGGGATATTTCTTACGATATTTAGGTGTCATTGAAATACCCCTTATGTTTTTTTCTTAAACTCTAAGATACATTTATGTATAGAAAAATTACTCATATGTGTTTCCTTTTTCTATAGATAAACATTTGTATATCAGTAGATGAATTTTATATGTGAGAAGATAAAAATTACACAATATCTTACCAACCTCTACGTTTCTCAGAAATATCCATGAAATTTTCAGAACATCACTCAATATTTTTGTATACACTTTTAAATATTTAGATAAACTCATGAATTTATTATATTCTCAATAATCTATTTAAGTGTTTATTTTATGTTATAGAGTAATTAGTTGTATTCTTTTGCTTTCTACAATTCAAAATTTCTCTATAATTTCATCAATACATTATTTGGACTTCTTAAGTAACCCTATATCATCTCAAAAAATTATAAAGTATTTCAAAAACATTATCAATACATACATTAATTTTAAATCATAGTTAAAAAGATTAAACACATTAATAATTAAATTAGGCTCATTAATATCCCATATTTATATATTTTTTCAAAATTAACTACTAAAAAATCATCAAATCATAGTAATTATTAAAATGGAAATCCATGAAACCTTAATACTAGAAAAAAATGTTTATATGATAATTCCAACCGCATGTGATAAAAAAAATTATGGATAGTGGCATTGATTCTCTACACAAGAATCCATGCACTCATTACTAACTCCATTTTAAAAAATAATTTCTTTGGGTACAAAGAAAGGTAATAAGATTTCCGTTAATTTACCCCCTTTTAAAATAGAATCCAGAGGACTATGGGGTCAGTACGTCACAACCTCAAGTGAGTGGGAATGTCTTAGCATGAATTTTCAACCTCAAATCAATAAATATCTCTCTAAATATATCTTTTGTTAACAAATGAACAATATTATGATGGATTTATAATAAAAAAAATATTCACACTAATATATATCCTTAATATAATTATATTTGATATCAATATGTTTGGATATAAAATGATAGACCAAATTATTAGATAGATCAACAGAACTTTAATTGTCATAAGAAATCCCCATTAGTTTCTTAACTTCTACTTTCAAGTCCTCCAGTTGTGCATTCATCCAGAACATTTGTGTGTAACCATTTGTTGCAGAAACATATTTATCCTTGACTATACTAAATGTGATTGAACTTTTCTTCTTGTTATACCATATTATAATATTTTCACACAAAAATTGTGGTCCACCTAGTGTGGAGTTTCAATTAATTTAATCACTATCCCAATCAGCATTAGCGATACATGGTAGATTATGTTCTTTGGTTATTTTATACATAAAACCAGAAAATAATTTTCATTTTATATTTAAGATTATTTTTTAGTAGGAATAATGTTTGAATTATTTGGATAACATTGATATCTTTCACATAAACACATAGAATATAAAATATATAGTCTCGATATTATAAGATAATGAAATATTTCAATGATCTTTTTTAATTCCTTATGATTTACCACATTTCCATTTTTTATCTTCTATCAATTTCAAAAATACATATATTGGTTTTGAGACTTCATTATAATATTACATTGAAAATTTATTCAATAATTCTATAACATATATTTCTTATGATTAGAATATATAGTTTTCTATTTTCAAAATTTTTAATCCTATAAACTATCTCATATCACCCTATATTGACATATCAAAAAATTTCTTTATCTACTTTGGAAATTCCTCACAAGCATAATTCTTTTCAAATATAAATATTAATTCACCAACATAAACTATGAATTTTAGAATAATTATACATAAATTTTTCACATGTAATTTACTATCTACTTTTACAATACAAGATTTCATTTTAATTAGGTAACTATCCAGTTTAGAATATTGAGGTATAAAGAAATGGTTTAACCCATAAAATTATTTCTTTAATCTAGATATTATTCCTCTATCACTAAAAATAATGAAACCTTCAAGTTTCAAAATGATTATTTTATTTAATTATTCATTAAAAAAGTAAGATTTTGAATCCATCAGATAATCATTTTAGTGTATGTGTACTATAATTGTGTAAAATATATTTATAGACTTAGTTATTGAAATAGGTGACTATTTTTCTTCGAATTATATGAATTCCACCTATGAGTAACCTTTTAATACCAATATATCCTTATTAGTTAACACATCATTCTATTCATATAGTTTCTTTTCTTAATACCCACTTGGTGCTGATGACATTTTTCCATTCAAGTATGGGAAAACATTAAAAAGATACGTTATTTTCAATTTAATTCAATTTTTTATTGAAAGAGTATTTCCATTCTTGGTGTACATTATCCACTACAAATTGTTTTGGATCAACTTATGAAATATGAGTCTTTCAATTTTCCATTCTCAATCTTCTTTTATTTCTCACAAGAGTATTTTGATTGAAAATTAGTTTTTTATAGTTTTATATGTTTATTCAATATCAGGTGATTTAATTTACCATATCAACAAAAATATTCTTCACCACTAGTTTGATTTGATTAAACATCAATAAAATTGCATTCATTTAAAATTTCTTTATCACTATCTTTACTAGAAATCAATATTTATTCCACATTAGTTTTTCCAAAATATGATTTTTTTTTAAAATAGGTTATGTTTGTTTTTTCAATAATAATAAAATAAAAATAATCCACTATCTTTTGATCCCTTTTATTCTATAAACTATCACCTATGTTGTTTGATAGATATCCCATGTAGAACCGTTATACTTATTTATCATAGAATTTTCCCATATTTGAGTTTTTGATATTCATAAAGCATGAAATATCAAAATTATTGAAGTAATTCACTATATGTTTTATATTATAACACATTTAATATAGTTTCATATTGGGGTCAGGTTTTATTAAGAGTATATTCTAAATAAATATAGTCATACACACTACATTTACATAGAATTATTTGAGAATTATTTGTTCTGAAAGCATTGTTATACATATTTCAACCAAAATTCCATTTTTTTTATTTCAATAATTCCATTTATCTAGGGAGTGTAAGATATACTGAAGTGAACAGAACATCTCAAACATTAAAATTTTATAATTTTAGTTGAATATTTAGAAAATTTTAAAATTATATATTCTTGATGACCATAAAGGTTTTGTGTCATTAGATATGAAATACAAAATCATATTATTTCTTAAAATATATTTATCTTCTCCTATAAATATTTTTTGAAATAAAATACCTCTTAGAAAAACCCAACATAAAAATATTCTTCATAGAATAGAGAAATTAAACATAAGAAAATGTGAGCATAGATTATAAATAAGGTTAAATATAAGGTATATCAATTAATGATAAAAATTTAGAATAAGATAAGCATAATGGTATGATACCACCATTATAACCTAAAATAACCACATGCATTCAATCCATTATCTTTAATCATGAATCATGTAACAAGATTATTTTAATCAAAATACATAAGAAATAATAGTATGTTATAAATGATAATCAATCATGAGAAATGAGAAAATATCATGCGCATAAGATATAAGTTTGTTGCATACACATAAATGTAGAGGATAAATTCCTTAGTAATGGTTCACTCCCAAGACTATAATTTTGGACAAGGTACCACGATGGAAATTCTTAACCAATTATTTCCAATATTATCTTAGGAGTAACTTCAATCTAGTTAACTAAATCATCTCTTTGGATTTTATTAACTTTATAAGCACTTAGGATATTCTAAACTCTATCATTATTACCAAATTCATTGGTGGGATATATAATTTTAGGCCCACCAGTAACATAATTAAAAATATACACATGTGTTCCATAGGATCAAAAAACATTAATCATATCAGAAACAATGAAATGAAAATAATTTTTATAAACATTTCATCATTCCATCATAGAATAACCTGTGAAAAATAAATATGGTTTGTAATGGTTTCATCATAACTTAATTAACCTATGGGAAAGAAATGAGTTTTCTAGAGTGATCCTAAAATAATAATCATTGTAATTCATATAGATAAAAACATTGTATAGTATCATAATATCATATCCCTAGTAAAGTAAAATAATTATTAATGGATTTTGAAATTGATAAAAAGTACATTAATAAGGTCATTTAAACCACTCCTTGAAAACATGAAAAAATATTTTTTTGAGAGCATTTCAACAATAAATTTTTAGAATATTGAGAATATACTTTTATTTGAAAAACATGAAAAAAAATAAAGTTATATTAAAATAAAATAATGGCCATCATGGTTGGAAAAACCATTCATAATATATATTTTAAAAGAAAACATTCCTCTCACACCTTTGCAAAATAGTAAAAAATGACTTATTCTGGAAAAAATTTCTTTAAAAATATTCATTTTTAACCATAGTAAATAATGTACAAGTTTTTGAAAATAAATTTGTATATCATTTAAAGTATATAAAATAACTTTTAATTTTCTTTGAAAGCTACGTACATTGAATAAAATGTTAAATGTCTAAAGAGGAAATGAGGTCGGATTTTATTTTAAATCATTTTTATAGTCATTTTAAGTACCAAATTGAAACATGTTATACTAAAATTTAAAAAATATATACATATTCATAGAAAAAATATATATTTTGGGTTTAAAGGATAATATCCATATAATTTACCTCAATGAAAATTTATCTTTGATAATCCCAAAAAGAAGTTAGATTGTAATATAAAATCTGTACCTCAAGGATCATATAGATTTTCATGTGTTCAAATACATTGTATAATAAATATATATTAATTAAACATATATATTAAAAAACCATATTAATACATAACTAAATTTGTATCATTCCTTTATAATTCCAATTATCTTTCTGTTAATAATTTTTCATTAAAATGAACATTAGTGAAAAAACTGGTTCATTTTCCATGAATGTTTCAGATCAATGGTTCCAGTAGTTTCAAATTAATTAAATTTTAATCACATACATAATATTAATTATTATATAATTATAATTTTTATTAACTATATATATTTTTATAATTATTCATTTAAATGAGTGATGGAAAATAAATTACATCACATCATGGAGAAGGTTGTCCATATATATAACAAATTGTTTTTTCCACTCTTAGATATATGGGAAAAAGGAAAGGAAAATAACAATAAACCTCTAAAAAATAATTATTATATCATAAATATTATATATATTTATTAAATATATCTTTATTACCATCCACGCAAAAAAATAAATGAAAATATAATTAGATCCCTTTTTGGATGTGGTTTTCTACATGTACGCAAGGGCGACCTTGCCATTTTCTAATATATAGAAAGGTAAAAATATAGATAAGATATAATAATCAAAGAAGTATGATTATTTAAAAAATATTATATATTAACATTAAATCCATCATAATAAACAACCATGAAAGTTGGTGATAGAAAATGAATCATATCGTTGTGTGGATATGGTAGTCCATACATACAAGTAATACATTCCTTTCTACGTTGATATAAAGGAGGTAAAAGATAGTTTATATTTGACAGATTAAAACCATTGGGTCTAGAATAAATAATTATTTCTTAAAAAATATATTTTTCAACATATGTTTTCTCCTGATAGGGGTGCGCAATAATCACATTTATCAATTTAAATTATAGGAAGAAGGGTTTTTTTAAAATTGTTTAATTTTTAAATCAAAATAAAGAAATGATGTAAGATATTGAAATATATTTATGAACCTTTAGATTAAAAATATTGATAAGATAAGGGTTATCAGGTTGTGAATGGTTTTCTAATTACAAAACTACTATATATCTAAGTTTTCCTATTCTCCTTTGTTAAGATGATTAGAGTGAGATTCCACATTCACTTTTTATCACTTACTTAGTCAAATTATGATAGTGAGAATAAAAATTTACAAAATATTATCTTGGTAAAAATTCCTTCCAATGTGTAAGGGAGTTTTAGTGAATACCCGCAATTGAGTTAAGAAACTCTTGATTAGGTCTTTTTTATTCAAAATAATCTAGATTTTCTACTACCCCTCCCCTAAATAATGATGATCACTGATTATGTCACCACTATGATTTTTCTATTCCATAATATATAAACAAAAACTTAGTAAAGGAATAAAATTATAATTTACTAAATAAATAATAATAAAATATTCTAAATAAAAATATGACCATTATTAATAATATAAATTGATATTATATTATTGTAACCAATTTTACAAAAGAAAGAAATGGATTTTATTCAATGAAGCACATGTAATGAAGAATAAAAAAAACATCCCCTTCCCCAATAACTCAAAATTTTACACATCCATGTTAATGGACTCAAAGAATAATGGGGAAGATGAATCCATTACGAAACTAAGAAAAAAGAAACTGAAGAACAAAAATTCGCTTCTCCCAAATTTGTCATCTTGTATTTTTTTCAAAAATTTATTCCCTCCATACAATAAAAAATAGATAAGTTTTATTATTATTAGTTTTTCGATATTATTTTTTCTATACATCGTCAATATTTCAATGAATTTGGTAATGTTTACAAAAGTTTAGTCCCTAATTTTTGAAGCTCTATTTTTTTCCAAAGAGACTCTTCATCCTACTCTACTTTGATGCATGAATAAGCCAACTTAATGAGTGATATTCACCATGAAATTCAATATGGATATGATACTTTGTGTCCTAATTCATTAAAAACATGAAAAAAATAATTTGGATTTCTATATCCAAATATATTACTCTTTGAATGAGGGATGGTCAATTTTGTAAGCCAAAAATATTTTACACATTTATTGATTTATTTGGGCCCCATGGAATTTGAATTAGCATTGTTTCTAGTTTTAAAAGTCAAAACCCAGGAAAAAATGAATCCTAAAAAAATTCCTTATTTATTATCAATATTGTAAAAGTTATACTCAAAATACCTTAGTGATATAAAACTTTTATAATTCTAAAATTAAGAAATTCTCAAATTTAAAGTCAAAACATCCCTAAAATAAAAATATGACACAATTTAGATCAAATTGATAAATTGGGGGTGGTGATTAAATCATTTAAACAAACATGAAAATTAATTAAAATATTAGCTCAATAAATTCCCCCAAACATAACACTTGGACTCCTGGATAAGTAATTATAAAAATCAAAACAAATAAAATTTAAAACACATAACCATGAGCTTGAATAATTTAACACCATGAAAAAAATATATCATGCCTCCTAAAACATAATTATTTAAAGTTCTCCATTAATTTTATTCAATATATTTCACTTAATTTCTCCTTAAATATACAAAAGACACTTACCTCACATGAATTTTCACTCACCACACAAATGTTAATTTTTAATAAGGATTTTCTCATCCATACCCATGAAAGAGTCCCCATAATCTTGTAAAATTCCAAAACAAATTCTTAATTTAATAAAGAAAATGTATAGATAATTAATAAATATTTGGGTTGTTAAATGCATTTTTGTTGTTAGGTTTTATATTTCAAAAATTCTAAGGAATAATAAGGAGTGTTGGCTCTTTTTGAAGAAAAATTTCATGTGTCTAATTTTCACTCAAGTATGATCTCCTAATCAGTCCACTTAGATAAAAATAAACCCCAATAATAAAGAAAATTTTTATTAAAATTCACACCACTCATAATTTCAATAGAAATAGTGATATCCACTTAACTCCCTTCAACAATATTGAATTTTCTATGATATCTTGAAATTCTAAGTAGATTATTTTTTTGATGAAAGAGAGGGAGATTTGAATTTCATGAAATGGAAGTGGATTCCAAGAAACTATATTTAATGAAAATATATATTTCTATCATTATAAACATTATATAATTTTATTTTTAAGAATATTAAACTCAAAATAATTTTAATTAGTTTCTCAAGAAGATCCAGTAAGACACATATTTTTTGTAGAATAAAAATTTCAACAGAAAACACATATATTTTTAATTTTATTTTCCTCCCAATGGAGCTCTAAATGATATATAAAATCACAATATAGATTTTACCCACACATATGTTAAACTATATGATGAATTTTTCTTTCAATAAAAGGTTGGTAATGGAGAATTAGATTATAATGTGGCTAACCTAACAGGTAATTTGAAAGAATCTAGAAACCGAGGCCACATAGAGGAATATGATGGGATAAGGTTTTTTAAAACATTACTATTGATCAATGTAACATCTGAATCCCTAAAATGAAACATCTAAGTACCAATTAGGATCTTTTATTAAAATTTATCCATGAAAATTATATGGTAAAAATACACAGTTCAATATGAAGTCGCGCATTTTTCATGAACATGTCACTAAATATCATTCCTCGAGGGGTCTGATGTTTTATACCTCTATATCATCCACACGTGAATAAATATTATTCAAGAGAATCGATAATTTGATTCTAGATGTTAGTGTGGTGATATGATGATGCCTTCGATATCCTGATGATCATTAGAGCTCCATTCCATCGATCCATGAAGGTGTTCTTCAATCAATTCCTTTGAATGCAAATTTCTCTCTCTATGAAGAGGGAGATATAAAAGGGAGTATATATCTCTTTTGATGAATATTTACCGTGTTATATCCTCTCTCCTACTATATATAGTATATTATAAAACAACCCATAAAAGGTTCCCCAATACCTGAATATTTATTAGAAACTAAATAAACCATAAATAACAACTTTTTACTAATATAATGATTCATAATTTTCGTTTATATTTTTTTATCACTTACCTTTAATATAATAAAAATATTACATAATAAAAGTGATTCATTTACCTAACTCATTATTCTCAAAATTATTAAACAAAATTTCAATATTACAATAACAATCATCCATTTAATATTTTCTAGGAATTTACATTAATACATGTAAATACATTTAATTAGGGGTGTCCATGGGTCGGGTTGGGTCGGGTCGTAGGGGGTTTTGGACCTGACCCGGAAGGAAATTTTCGGGTCGGGTCGGGTCGGGTCACACACTGCTTGACCAGACAACCCGACCCAACCCGACCCTTAGGGTCCGAGTTGGGTGATGCATGGACAAAAGGACCCAACCCAACCCAACAATTTGTGGGTTGGGTCAATCATCTCGGGTTGAGAGGTCAGAACCGACCCAACCCGAGGGACGCGCAACCAGACCCGACCCAACCCGAGGGACGCACAACCAGACCCGACCCAGACCCTACCCATATCCCAGACCAACCCAAAAGCAGGAAAAAAAAGACAGGTAAACAACTCAGTCAAAATGCAGCAGTGGAGATGTAAAAAATGCAGCAGTTCATGCAGGAAAAAAATGCAGAAGGAAGGTAAACAACTCAGGAGTTCAGCAGTTCAGCAGTTCATGCAGGAATCATCAAAAGGAAGGTAAAAAATGCAGCAGTTCAGCAGTTCATGCAGGAAAAAAATGCAGAAGTTCAAAATGCAGGAAAAAATGTAGGAAAAAATGGATCAAATGAAAATAAAAAAATACAGCAGTGGAGATGTAGCAAGGAGTGGATCATCAGAGTAATTGAATTTAATAATGAGAACAAATGAAGGTAAACAACTCAGTCAAAAACCTGGAGCAAAAGGCATACTACATGTCCTCTTCATAAATGTAGTGGAAACATCCTTCCATAAAAGCCATTTGATATTCCATGTCCATCCAGCCATCAGGGATCATCAAAACAAAATCTTAAGGGAAATGATCCAACTTACATCATATCATCAGCTTCTAAAAAAGGGCAGAGGAACATTCCACAAGACCACCAGCTATCCAAAGAACATCCAATCCAGCATGTCAAAGAAATCAGAAAAATCAGAGCCCAGGTCTTAGAGCAGCTCCAAACAGTAGTAGTACAGCTGCAATCCAGAAGATAATAATTTTATTTTCATTCATGGAAAGACTAGTAAGATGACTCTATAAAAGGCCCTAAATAATCATTATCAACCAAGGGTCATCTCTAGCAAACGAAAAACTGGTTATCAACAAATCTATGTTAATGAATTCTAAGCCTATTTCACTTAGAATAAAACCCAAGAGCATTATTATATATACTTTTTCTAAGAACCTAAGTATGATAATCCATAATCAAGACAAAAAAGGAAGCTTGGCCAGGGATCACCATGTATCAAACCTTTTTATCAAGGAACCCATTGATCATAATAGAATGTCAGGTAGTGTGAACACATTTCATGATCATTTTAATACATTTAAAAAAAACTATAAGTACATCATCTAAGGATAACAATGAAATAAAATTATAGTTATTATAATAGTATACCTTGATATCATATCTAGGACTAATTTTCCATTTATTATAGTTATTGACAAGATCTTAGAAAATATAAATTTTATTAGATATATCCCAACTATTTGTAACACTGGGGTTACCCACTTGTTAATTCGAGGCCCCTGCTAATTATCACATATAAATGGAGGGTTAGGATGGTAAATGTCGACCAGTGAGTTTGTCAGTCATTTTTTGTATGGGGTACTATCTGTATAGAGGAATCCTTGGGAGAGGCATTCAGTTAGAATGTAATATTGAGTATGAATGAGGGAAGAGAAGTTGGATTCCATTTGGACTCCCTTTGACAAGCCAGTATAGAACCATAGAAGTGGAATTCTAGGTTCTTCTTATCAAGTTTCTATTTTTATTTTCCAATTTTAACTAGAGATTATACCTTATATTTTCTCTGAAAAACATATGATTCTTTTTTGATTCATTATTTCTCTCTCACAAATTCTTTCATGAAAATTGGAGACACCCCCAGGGAGTCTAGTATTCGTAGTAGAATAATAGATCAACCTAGGAGGAAAAATATACCGATTACTAGAATTTTAGAGATGAGCACCCCTTATTTATGGAATGAAAATGAGAATGGAGAACCATGCCTCATCTGTTGATTCATCAATGGAAAGTTTCTATAGGGCGATCACTCTGATGAAGGAGAGTAAGTAAAAGATGATGCAAGTTTTGAAAGATAGACAATGAGTAGCTTAGGATTTGGTGCAAAGGTAAAAGGAACATATGGCCATTTGTATGCGGTATATGGAGGAATAAAAAAATATAGGATGAAGAAGATTCGGCACCAAGTGGATTGAGGTACAAAATTTGATAAAATGAGAAATGTCATTCTGGAAAACCATAGAGATAGTGGTTAGGGTACTGCAGAAGCTGTTGGAAGGTTGAGATATAGTATAATACCTAAATACTATGAACTAAAAGACGGGTTTTAGAATGTGATGAGGAATTGAGAGCTACCAAATTTTACTGGATACGATAAATTTGGATGGATAGAAAAATATGAAACATATTTCTTGATGAACCAGACTCGGAAGGATATGAAACTTACCTATAAACAGATTTTCATGGAAGGAACATACTTTTACTAGTTCATTGCATGGAATAGAGATTTTTTATGATTAAATTGGGAATTGTTCAAACCAGTACTTGTGGAAAGAAGAGGTAATTATGCTTACGGTGAACTACTGTGTTATTTGAAGAAACTTCATCATAATGGGACATTTTATGATTATATTAAGAAATTTGAAAAAAAAATCACTAAGAATTCATGATTTTCTTGAGTTATAGAACATGATCTTATTCATGGGAGGTTTTTTATCTGAGATAGAGAATCGAATATAAACACATGAATCAACTAAAAAATCAGGATTCTTGTTTTTTAAATGAATATAGAAAGAGAACCAATGTTATAAGGTGTTCTCAAGAGCACCTATGCTAGAACCTTAGTGGTATTTCTATATGTAGAGACAAGAATATCCATTTCCCGGTGTTGGAGTCTGATTCAACTCTGATTATTAAATACATGAAAGGATCCTTCCCATCCCACTGATCTATTGCCTATACTATTCTAGAATGACAAACCTCCTTAACCAGAATGCTCAGATCTGAAATACCTGGAATGAGGGAAACAATGTGGCAGACATCCTCCTGGATACCAAAGGTAGGTAGTGAGTCCATCATACTAATTATTTTTACCTCTTTAGGCTCCCTGACCCAAGACTGTTAACATTGTAGTGAGTCCAAACTAATTATTTCTATTGCCTATACTATTCTATAAGCAATGCAAGCTTCAAACACTGACTGTAGAATCCTTTATCCCCTCTAACATTATTTTTTGACATGCAAAGCATGAGTGCCAACCTGGAATGTCAAAGTTCACCAATTTTTTAGATAGGAGGTGAAAGAATTGATAAAGGCATGAATTCCAAAAAAATAGTCATGTAGTAGAGTTATTTTTTCATTATTTCTCTGCATTCAACAGCATCAAGGATGACCTTGCAACTACACTGATTCAAGTACGTATGTTGGGATAATAACTAAAGTGCTCAAATTAATCCAATACAAAATGTTTTCCAGGCACATATATTGAACTTTCATTTGGCTAAGTCAAGTGAGGGTTTGCAGGATTTGGTTAAAAATCTTTAAACAATTTTGTAAGGAAACTCTATCTGAATGTCCAACATGCACAACATTCCTTAAATAGTGCAAACCCTATCATAACTTTACTTAGACATGAATAAACCACTATACAATATCAACATTTTTCAAACATTACAAGAGCAATTAATAACCATTTATCACTATCAAGCATAAAATATTCAAAAACCAAACAAAAGAAACATCCAATTTGAAACACAACAAAGTAGGGGAAACTAAAGTGAAATGTAGTGTGGAAGGGCAACCACCTTAGCAAAGAAACACCAGTCATTATTTTTATATAGTGACATTTTGATCATGAGTTGTGGTGGATTATGGCATATCTGAAAATCACAACAGAAGAAATAACAAGTCAGTATTTTCATTTTTCAAACAGAGGTTTATAATTAATAAATGTGAACTGAAAAAAAACATAATATTTTTAATGATACCTGATTCAATCAATTCAACTTCTTCCAGTTTCTTTCGAATGTCAATTGGTTTAGACTTTCTAAACCAATTTTGGGAGCAAATTAACGCCTCAACGGTATTGGGATTCAAACAACTGCGAAATGGATCAAGGACTCGTCCTCCTGTACTAAATGCGGACTCTGAAGATACTGTAGTTAAAGGAATTGCTAGAATATCTCTAGCAATGCATGAGAGAACATGATACTTACTTTCCTTTCCTTTCCACCAGCTTAAAATATCAAATCCATAGAAATCATCCTCACAATCATCAATCTCTAGATATCTTTCTAATTCATTCCTTTGTTGTGTCAATTGTCTTTTCCTTTTCTTTGATCTATAAGCATCTTTCCATTTTTCATCATCCTCACTACCGGTAGTGGCATAATGAATATGTGCATCTTGATAAGAACTTGACTCGCATTGATCAACTGGGATGAGATATTTGCATTTATAAGCCTCAAAGAGATTATTCATAACCTATGTTAATTTAATGATTAACTCATTCTTGTCTCCATCATCAAATATCAATTCAAAACTATCCCGAACATATTCTAATTTAAATCGGGGATCAAGAACAACTGTGACAAGTAAGAGCGAATTAAAATTCGAACCAATACCCCAATATTTGTCCAACTTCACCTTCATTGCAATAGCCATTGCACTCACAGTCATATCAGTACTCTTCATCCATTTCTTTATTTTTCTATATATGTCACAAAGAGTGTGAAAGAACGTGTGACATGTCACATGCATAGAACCAGAAAATTCAATAGTGCTGTCATAAAATATCCTTAAAAACTTGACAAATACACAAGCACGCTCCCAATCATATGTTGTTGGAGCCCCACCTTCACAGACAAGAGCACTCCTAAAGCTTGAATCCTCCTCAAGACAAATAAATACATTCTCATATTTTTCAGCAACATCCAACATAAAATAACAAGAATTCCACCTAGTAGGCACATCAAGAATTATAGCCTGTTTACTAGGAATTTTTAACTCCTTAGCAATGCTCTTAAAAAGAACCAACCTAGAAGGTGAACTTATCACAAATTTACAAGAAACTATGATTCTACCAATTGATGTTGATATTTCCTTTAGCCCATCACTAACAATAAGGTTTAATATATGTTCACAACATCGCATATGCATATACTATCCTTTAAGAATAGACCCATTCCAATCATTAACTCTCCTCACCAAATAACTGATTGTTGTATTATTAGAACTTGCATTGTCCAAGGTAACAGTATTAATCCTTTCAATCCCCCATTGTTTCAATGTCTGTTCTAATACCCGACCAATTGTTTCCCCTTTATGATCCACAAAAAGACAAAACCTGATTATTTTTTTATTCAAGATCCAATCATCATCAATAAAATGTGCAGTCACACACATATAATTCAGATTCTGAATTGAAGTCCATGTGTCGGTGGTAAGACATACCATATGAGAAAACGTATCAAACATGGACTTCAATTTATTTTTCTCATTCAAATATATCTGCAAGAAATCTCTAGAAACTGTTTGTCTGGACGGAACTTGAAATTGAGGTTGAACAACTTCAATAAATTCCCTAAATCCTTAATTCTCAACATATTTAAATGATAACTCATCAATGATTATCATTTTTTCAAGAGAAATTCTACACTCTTCTTGATTAAAATGAGATACTGAAATTTTAATCGTTCCATCATCCTCATCTTCACACTTTCTTCTAAGACCAAGAGTGGTTTGACTTTTCTCAATTTTTTATGTGAGGATTTTTGTTGCACTTTGTCAAATGCCTATTCAAATTACTAGTTCCATGCTGACCAGATGTTCAAGCGTAATATTTACCACAGTAATTACAAACAGCTCTTCCATTTTTCTTTTGAAAATGATCCCAAGCTTGAGAAAATCTATAACCAGCAGAAGATTTAGGAATTATTACCTTTTTAGGAGACTTATTACCTTCAGTTTCTTCAAGTAGTTTTCTAAAAATCCCTCCTCCTATTTCCGTAATTGAATGTGTAGTTGGTGTAGACCCCATTTGACTCCGAGTTCCTGCTGCTACAGCAACTAGGGGATTAGAACCACTTGCTGTTGTACCACCTTCCATATGAATGAATTGATATCTACATCCAATATCAGTGGAAGAAATGGTAAATTTGACAGCATTATAAAGATATTTCCATGGATAACTCAAAAAGCTTTTGCACGTGTGAATAATTCATCAGTTTCAAATTCCAGAACTTTTTATCAGAAATGCAATCATAAACCAAGAGATGCCAACTTTTAGGCATCTAGCCAAATCTCATGTCCAAAATGAACCGGTTAAAATACAGGGCAATTTATACTAACTCAGAAAATAATAAGTGCATAAGAGAAGAATTTACACTTTTGTATAAGAATTTTCTGAACTATTTTTCTTCCAGGTAATACCTCTTTATTCCCTGGATCTAATGCATTCAGAATTTCTGAAAGCACATCCATAATGCCATGGGCATTTTGGATCTCTGTCAAGCTGGAAATAGAAACAGAAACAAAAATCAAAAAATAAGATCGACATCTTAGAATCAGCAAGAAAAGGTTAATACATTAAAATTCTTTCCATGACAAACCACCTTATAATAGTGAATTTAACAACTAATACATTCCTCTCCCTCACTTCTTAACCCAAGGCTAAATTCTCATATGGCAGGTAGGCAATCCGTAATGAATAAAGAATAAAAGATTCAGAATTCAAAAGAATGAAAAAAAAATATAAAAATACATCAACATAAAACAAAATCAGTAGCCAACTACTTGAATATGGACCGTGATTATCAAAATTTAACCCCAACGTAGCATGAATTTTCAACTTTTAAAACAAAATGAGTTGCAATCCAATGTGTATTGTGAATATATGGCAAAAAAAGCTAGCTACGTACCAGTGTAGTGCCACCACCAAAGAAGCGAGCGAAAGGAGGCAGGAAATGAGGATGGAGGAGTAGGGTTTCGCAAAAGAAGGAGAAGAGGTGAGTTAGGGTTTTCGGGGAGGAGCTCGAAAGAGGAGGGTGTGAAGGAGGAGGTGAATAAGGGAGGATTCGTCACTTGTCGATCATGAGGGAGGGAGGGAAAAGATGAGGAAGAGGAAGGTTTCACACCGCCAGTGCCATGCAGAAGGTCAGGGTCGGGGGGGAGGAGTCGCCGAGCGTCGTGAGTGTGAAGCGAGAGAGGGGAGGGCCGCGTGAGAAAATGAGAACAGCGCCCGCCGATGAGCCGATTTTTTTTAGTCGTGCGTGTTGTTGGGTCATAGGGTCGGGTTGGGTCGATATGCAGCCAACCTGAGGCCTGACCCAACCCATACACGGGTCGACCCGTGAGAAACCCAACCTGGGTATTTTTAGCATAACCCAACCCGATCCGACCCGACCCGATCCGACCCGACCCAGTCGGGTCGGTTCGGACCCGTCGGGTGGGGTCGGGTCTGGACACCCCTACATTTAATAAATAAATTCAATACCAATTATTCTAAACACAAATAATATGAATTTATTTATTCTTGGGTGATCTTATATTCTTGGAAATATCTTACACCCCATGGTGAGGAATTTTTTTTTCCAAAACTCATAATCATTATAATAGATTAGAATTTTTAATATTCCATTATGTGAGACCCTCTAGGATTGTGTCTTGATACCAGTTAATAATATTTATAGACCAAGAGTGGAGTCTAGAAACCCATAAAGGCCCCTATGTAGATACGGTGTAGTCATAGAAATGAAAAAAATTCTTACAAAAACACACCATGTAATATAATATCTTTGTATCATGATATCTCATAATGTAGGAGACACACATCATGTCATCATCCATTATTTATTTATTATTCATTAAACATACTGGATAGACACACCTTATTCTACCATGGACATTGATTTAGTAAATCTACTAACATCGTAATCGATTAGGTATAAGATATCACATCTTCAACATGTAAGTGAAAAATTCAATCTTTATCAATCAACCAAATCCATACCACCAAAGACACACCCAACACAAGATACCTCACCAGGAACTTAATGTCATGGTTTTTTCATTACACTAAATTACATGACAAAATGGTACACATTGATAATGATCTAAATTTAGGAGACCAATGCCCTTGTTTATAGATAAGAAAATCCAATGATGCATAAAACATGTGTTGTTTATTTTGGATAGTCAATAATCATAATCTCATTTATTCGAGATCACCAAGTGAGAAAATCATGAGAATAAGTCTCAATTCTTATAACCCCCAACACCTGATAGTCATACATCATCTGTGTCCGGTCAAAATGATATATCTTAAAGATATGGTTTTTTTTATATTAATTTCATAGTATCTCAATGTTGTATTTATAATCTGAAAAACTACTATAACCTTTTGATATAAAATAAAATACATGGAAATTACCATTTAAATAGTGGATGAAGAAATATTATCACTATTATGGTAAGTGTATATCATGAATAACTTATTTATACGTGGTATTGTAATAAAAAAGTACTATTTAACTAGTTTATGGGAATCCACTATTACCTCATGGTCCACGGATACTAGGGGAAATAAGGATTAAATGAAAAAAGAAATCCATAATAAAAAAGGATTCTCTTGAAAAATAGGATTTTAGAACCAAAACATTCCTCAATAATTTAAAAAAAGTACCTAAAACCCTCATGTTTTGATTGAGATAAATAAAATTCCTATTAAAGAAAGCATGGTTTAGTTATATCAATAAATGAGGTGAATGAAATGAATACGAAATAAGGATAAGAAGCCTTACATGAAGTTGATTTTAAAGATAGATACATTAATATGGGTTTTGAGATTAAAAAATCAAAGGTATTTTCATGAAATTATCTCTGTTTTGAACATGAAAAAAATCATTTTAAAAATTAATTTTTGTTTGGCTTCATGGGATAAATTTGTTCAATCATTGAAATGGGTTTATAAAATATAAAAGATATTCATTTGAACTCTGAAATTTACAAAACACACATAAGTTAAAAAAGAAACAAACAAAAAATTTAAAAAAAATTGAAATTTAAGTCTTAAACTACAAATGTGATCCTCCTCACACATAAATGATGTAGTGTATTTAATGTATTTAATAATATTTAGCATGTAATTATATTTTTTACTAAATAAAATAATGTAATTAAGTGTTTAGGTTAGATACAACTGGAATTACTGGATGTGGAATGTTGAGCTAATATCCTAAGAGCCACTCACTAAAAAACTAAAATAAAAATAAGAAATGAAAAAATAATAATAATATTTAATTACAATAAAATATAATTTGAATGTGAAAGGGAAATAAAATAAGGCTAGATCTTGGTTTAACCCCGTTAGTGGCCCTTTGGTTTTGACTTCCCCAATATGGGCAATACAAGTGGGTTATCTTCAATATGATGGTGGGTATAGTTTCTTTTCTATGAAACACGGACACAACTTCCTTCCATATTACACATTATGCTTTTTGTTGAGGAGTCCATAGATATGTTAAACCAAATCCATCCCCATGGGAATTATATTCAACTTTCATGGTGGTGGTAGGACAAAGAATGAGTGCTCCTCATTCTTTGTTGAAAAAATCATAAAATATTCTTCATTATCTATAATTTATTTAGGTATGTTTCATAAATAGAAAAATAAAAGGTAATGACCAGACCCAATCCAATTGGCCTCGATCTATAACTACCCCAATCCCACCTCCTTGGGCCAGGGGGTGGAGACATTCATCGAATTACATAACCTAAATGGGTTCCGTTTACGTAATGTATATGAAAAAACACACCCAACCATCTCAATGAAGAAGTAAAGAGGAATAATAATAAAAAAGATGAAATATCTACACTATAACTATGAATATAAAAGCCTATAGGGTGTACAAGAGTACAATAGTGAAAACAGTAAGTAAAAGGGTAAAATACACACCCAAATAGTAATATGTACCAACCTAAAAAAACTAGAAAGTAAAATTTATTAGATATTCCTACTAATGATCTACAAGATCCAACCACCATAAGCAGTCCAACACACCATGTATCCCAACACCCCCCCTGTAGTCACCTCTAACCCATATGTCATTTGTATAAAACACAACATGTGTTGGAAAGGACCATGTATGGGTTAGTATATAAATACCTAATAGGACACTGCAAAAGATAAAAGGGGATAAGTAAGATACACAATATGAACAGATAGATATTAGATAGTTCAACACAAATCAAGAATTTAACCTCATAAAACCACAAAGAAATGAAAATGGTGAGTTGATGGAATACTCATCATGTATCTGACACTTATAGAAAGAGGGAAAAAGGAATCTAACAACATCGACACACACACACACACAGATATATATATTCTCAAACCAATGAAACCCAAATGAAAGGGAAAGGGATCTCCATCTCATATAATAGCCCAGGAAAAGAGTTCCATTATTTTTAGAAGTCCAATAATGATGTCGAGCATCTCACGCATCTACCGAGTAGAAATATCCAAGTCAAGCACCACCTCACCACTAGGCTTCATAGTTGAGGGGAAAAATCTTAAAAATGAGGACCCAAGCCTTGGTATAATAGGAGGGTGACACTCAAGTAAACAGTAAAGGAACCATGCCCAACCTAGCTGGAGGATGACACTCTAATGGTTGGTAGAGGATCTATTCCCAACCTAGATTGAGGAACCACTATAATAATAGAGAGAGGACCCATGTTCTGCATAGCAGGAGCTTTCCACTCTCTTAATTAGGGACACATTCACATCTAAGATGGGGGTGACACTCTTGTAATTGTTGACCCATGATCTCAATATGTAGGAGGGTTCCACTTAGTGGATATGTAGAGGAACTATGTCGTATCCTAGTAATAAGGTGCCACACTATGAATAGATAGATGACCCATGACCTTCCCAACAGGAGGGTGACACTCTATAAATAAGTAGAGTACCCATGACCTTCATAGTTGGAGGGTGACACTCTGAATCCTCTAGTGATCTTTCCTGATCACTACCATCATTTAGTGTCACCTAAAGAAGAATCCCACTCATAACATCTCACATAAAATCTAAAAGTCCACTATAGAGGCCAAAATCAAATTTTATGTGGATGAACGCCCCATGTGACCAATTTTAGGTCATGTTTAGGGTAAAAATTGCATTCCTAACTCAACCATGGAATCATATTTCATATAAAAGATTTTGTTTAAGAGTTTTAATATTATATTTAATAAAAGTCATATATATAATATAAAATATATTTAATAGTTTTATAAAATTAATTACTAGAACTTATGGGCTAACAATTTCACACTATCTCAACACTTGGCTCCAAAAAAATATGTATAGAAATATTCAAAATTCTAACAAAGAAAAAAAATTCCCTATAAATTTAATTTTAGAGTGAAATTTTATTGAATAAAAATAAATCACGATGATTAAATATAAAAATCATACCCTTAAATGTATTTTTCTTAGAACTTTTTTTCCTTAGGTAAATCTTCTTGGATCTCCTCATGCATTTACTCCATTAAATGTTTAATGTGTTCAGGGAGATCCATGTGTTCCAATTTATTAACATCTTCGTTTTCATAATGTTTCTACAGGGAGAAAAATAATTAGATGATTCTAAAAATTCAAAATAATAAGAGGTGATACTCAATTATTTTTTTTAAAAATTGTTGAGAATGAGTTCAAGAAAATATCACCTTTATTCGATAGCTTGGATTCAATTTTTTCTTCTTTGGTTCTTATTTGGAAATTTCCCGTTGAAGTTTAATTTCACATGATTGAGGTAAATATTATAACTCATCTATAGTTTCTTCAAATTCCACAACCTGGGTGGTTTCTTCTTCTTCCATGTCTAGAGAGAGACATAAGGTTGTGGATTCCTCTTCTTATTCAAAGATTATAAAATCATGTTTTATTTCATTACATGTATATTTTCTAAAAAATTCATCCAAATCTCTTCAACCTACCATGTGTACATAATCGTGAAAATATTCATTATAAATATCCTCCATCAATGGTTGAAATATGTGAGATATATCTTTAGGTATCTCTTCTCATACCTCATCATGTTTTAAACATTAAATATGTGTAGGGAAAGTTCTTCCATCATAGTTACAAGATCTAATTAAGGTTACTGTAGATACTCACAATACATTTATTCCATTTTTATTCCAATAACTGAATATTTTCTTCAGAATGTTGAATCGAATCATTTATATATTTTTAAACCTCTTATTATTGATATTTCACCTGTGTAATTTATTCATAAAACTCGGGGGGGTACATAAGGCTCAAATTTTCCAGGATCATTATTTTGATAAAGGTCTAGGAAGTACTCATGGAATTCAATTCATTCTTTATACAATACCTAAATATCTATAATTCTTGGGTATATTTAATTTCCTAGATGACATCCTTGAATTAATGCTCAATGGAAATTTTCCTTCGATCTCTTATGGTCTATTTAGAAAGGAAATAAATACTATCCTTCAAAGAACATGGCGAGTTAAACATTTTAATTTGAAAATATTATGATATTTACAATTACATTTCTAAAACTAAATCCCCATAAATAATGCATGTTTTGAAACATTATTATAGTGGGTGTGGGAAGAAAAATATTTTCTTAGTTAAAATGAATTATAGTGGACAACCTATATTGTCTCTAGAGAAGATCACACAATAGTCATGTTTGTTAAATTAAATTAGAGAAAAACAGGGGTGTTTTTAAAATTGTTTAATTAAAAAAATAAATTAAGATACTGAAATATATTGAGGAATCATGTGATTCAAAATTGTGATATGATAAGGGAGATCAGGTCAGGCTGTTTTTCCAATTGGAATACATTTCTAGTTACCTGTTTCCTATCCTCTTATTCTAAGCTAATTAAACTTTGATTCTAAAATGGATTCCTATCACACCTTTAGTCAGATGGTGATAGTGAGAATAAACCATTCCAAAATTTCATCCCAGTCTACCTTCATTATAATATGTGATATATTTTTAGTGAATAATCTTAACTGAATTAGGAAATAACTAATCATGTCTTTTTTGTCCAAAGCAATCAAGATATTCCACAACCCAACCCATACATACTGACAATGATTGAGTAATTCACCACTATGACCTGATTTATTCCATCATATATAAACTAGAACCTAGTTAAGTTAGAAAATTATCATTGAATAATGAAATAACAATAAGAAAATATAAAACCAAATACAAACATACATTATAATAAAAACCGATATTAAAATATTGAAACCTATTTCAAATAATAATGAAATGGATTGTATTCAATTATTTAAGTGAAATCAAGTATTAATAAAAGAAAAAAACCCTTCACAAATCACTCATAATAGAAATCATTGTGTTAGGGGTAAACATGAACAAGGGGAAGAGGATGACATTTCAAAACTAAGAAAGAACAAAAGGATGAATAGAAAATTTCTACTCCTGAAAATTTCCACCATAATATTTCCCAATTTCTGCACATGACAAGGACAAAACATTCCTCTGATTCTTCTTAGAAGTTTTTGGGATTATTTTTTGATCAACCATCAATATTTGAAAACATTTGGTAAACTTTTAAAAAGGTTACAACCAAATTACAGAATCCATATTTTTGTATATAAAGAGAATATTCATCTTCCTTTGCATTGACTCATGTATATGATGACTTAATGAGCTAATTTCATCTTGAAATTTAATGTGGAAAAGATAATTTGAGACCAATTTTTTTTAAAACATAATTCAACTAGTTTTGTTTATTTTGACCTAAGATATACGTTATTTAATGAAGGAAGTTCAACTTTATAAGTTAATATTATTTTATAAATTGATTTATTTATTTGGACCCCATAGAGGTTGAATCAGCACTGGGGCCAGTTGGAGAAGTTGAATACCATAACCAATGGAAGCCTAAAAACTAATTACTCAATTTGGATCAATATTAAAAAAATTATGATTGAAATACATAAGTGACAGAAAAATTAAAATTATAGAAATAACTAATTTTCACATTTAAGCTCAAAATACTCTTAAAATAAAAAAAATTATACAATTCAGATCAAATTGATAAATTTTTGGGGATTAAATATTTGAAATAAAAAGGAAAAATAATGGAAATATTAGATCTATCAACCCACCAACATAATAAAAATTAGTTATATTGATGATCTAATAATCACTATTTTATAATTTATACCATAGATTTAGAGAAGTTGGAAGAAGAAATAAAATATAATGTACTTGATTATGAGTTATACATCTTCATTGGGATTACTCCATTGGATTGAAAATTAATCTCTAAAAGTGTGATATTATGATCACACACAATCAACTATAATTTGGATAGGGACATTATTTAAAGATTATAAATGTCTGTTAAGTCAGGTCTTCAAAAATCTTCCACAATTTTGGACTTTGACACCTTCTATGATAAATATGGATATAAAGTGTTTTAATTATGTAACGAGCATATGAAGAGAATAAAAAAATAAAGAACATACCTTTTTATAGTAGTTCAGGGCATAAAGATCCCCTATTCCACTCCACTAATCACTCTATCTGTGAGCTTGGTGAATTTCACTTGAAAGGTCCTCTTATAATAAGACCATAAATCTACAACTATGTGCATGCAGTTAACACCATTACAAAAAAAATATAAAAATAGATCCTTATTCTTCTTTAAAAGTTTACCTAATATAAAAATCTTAGATCAAGAAGCTGATACTCCACCACAACTGAGTCTGAGCTGTAGAAACACTAATAAATAAAAAGAGTTTGATTTTTTGACTCGAGTAGTTATTCATAGTTGAAGCAACAAAAACTAACAGTAGATGTATCTTTTTCATTATAAATAAAATTCTTTAGAAAGTTATATTTCTAAAGAGACCTTGGTTGAAAATGACCTCCATTAATAATTTCAATAAATAGCATCAATAATATTACTACATTATAAGGTACAACATGTGTGACCCCAAAGTTTAGTATCTTTTACAAAGTTGATTATTCATTGTAGAAACACTTATGAGAATATATTCATAATAAATTAATCGAATATAATAATGTGTAACATTAATATCCAATATTTTGAAACCATACACTGGTAAAATATATAGAGTATAATGTTTTCATCGATATTCTAGATCCAAGAAAGTAGCTTGAAAGATCTCAGAAATTCAAATTCTAATTGACCAGGGGAGTTATAACTTCCCATAAGAACATGAGATATTTTCTCCAATTAATACAGTTCTTTGAAACGATTATAACAATCATCAAATCGATGATTAATTATGAATTAATTATTGTAGTAATCTAGGATTTAAAAAGCATCTTAAAATATTATCCATTGAAAATAGAATATAGGGTTGATCCACGTATTGTAGGGATTCTTTGCGTAATAGAGGGTTTCTACCCAAAAGTAGCATAGGGATGATAACAAATATACTCAATATTTTCTACATAAAATCCCAAATGTATAATTGATTAACTATACATTCAATTTTTCAAATGTAGGGTATGAATAATAATTCCAGACTCTAATGTAGGGTAGCTGATCTATATGCTTGATGATTCTCTGAACATAAGGATGTCGGTCCAAACAAAAACTATTTAGTGTAGAATAGGGTTGATACCATATGGAAGAGTAAACTTTCCAGTATAACGTAGGGATAATGAACCATACTCTCATTCAACGAATGTATGGTTTGAATCATTATTTCATGATCAATCCCTATAAAGCTAAATTCTTTTAACCTGGATATAAACTCATGAAAACTTGAAAAAATCAATAAGAAAAAAACAAGGGTATTTTTTATCATCAAAATAATCATATATTATAGATTATTGTTGAGATAATACATGCCCAAAAATATATCCCTTTTTGATGATCATAAAACCCATAACATAGTCTAAAACAAAATTTAAAGAAAATGTAGTATTTGTAAACACACAAAAATAATATAGAAAAATATATAGAAAATATTTTGAATTCACATTATTATTTTGATTATGAAAAATAGATTATTTTAAATTGAATAATAAATAAAAAAAATTTCCTCTAATGAAATATTATAGTTGACTATTATCCCCCATAGATATTCTTCATAAATATTCTCCCCCTTTTTGTGGTTTAAAAAAGATGATTTGAAAGAATAAATTATTTAAACCATAGTTAATGTATCATTGAACTATAAATGAATAGTTTATAAAAACTGAAATAAATGAAATAAATTTAGGATAATAAGTGAAATATTGAACTTTAATAAAAAATAAATATTAATAAGAATAAACTAAATTGAATTTAAAATGAATTCATATGTTTTGAAAATATAGTACAATCCACAACTAACGATATTTTTCATTAAAATGAGGGGCTATGATTAGAATCACTAGATGTTGAAGTTGAATTAGGATGAGTAAAATCTTGAACAACACCATTAATATCAACAGTCATCAAAAAAATCTCTAAAAATGGTTGTTGAAGACTTCTAACCACTTTTGAAGTATGTTCTTTGAATCAAGACTAGTCTTCATATTCTCAACTAAATTAACCTTTATATACTCATTCATAGAATCCTATGACTGAATGAATGAAGTCAAATTATCCTTAACATGATCAATAACTAATCCCAACAAGGATTCATTGGAAGTAATTAGACTGACCATATGCCTTTGATTATCTAATAGAACACTTAAAGGATTACTATTACACTAAAGAGTGTGCAATCTATCATTGAAATTAGTCAACCCTGAGGTTATTGATTCAATCATTCAGATCATGTATATAGGTGCCTATTGAGAGGAGTTTGATGCTTTAATTCTTTCTATGAGAGACTAAAATTCTCTCTCTATCATTATATTTAACTCATAAAAATATTACTTCTTGATATATTCATCTATAAAAAACTAAACTCCCTAGAAAATTTTATAATAAACTCTATATGTCACCAATATAAATTAGATTTCATTTGAATTTCTATATATGAAGCTAAAGAGATTAAAATTCAGATCTTGTCACTATGGAACTTTGTAGATCATCAAAGTGATTTTTCTCAGTTTCTAATTCTTGTCGTTGAGACAAGTTCCAAGCTTCCAAAATATTTATCTTTCTTACTAAAGCTTCAACATGAGTGTCAGAAGATTCTAGAGATTGAGACCTGGCTTGATAAGTTTCAAATAAATCCAACCTTGTCTCAACATTTCCTTCTAATCTATATCTTATGGCAGATCCTTCCATAACATCAGAATCAGGAACAATGAGAGGATTTTTTTTAGGATCATGGACATCTTCCCTTTATTGTTCTTGATTGTGAGCCTCTTTCTCAACCGTTATAGTATTCTATTAATCTCCAACAATAGCTTCATCCATAGTCTTCGGAATGTCGACTAAAATTATTCCTCTCTGAAAAAGAGTTCTTTCTAGACTTGATTTTCCTTCTTCAACATGCCTCTGTCTAACAGAACCAGCAAAAGAAATCATCCTCTGACCCCCCTGAGAAGATGTAAAAAACCTATATTATTATTCTATTCCAATAGTTAAAATACACTTTCAAGAATTTCTAAAAAAACCTAGCTTCTTTACAATCCCAGTATTTAAAATATTTCTATGATAAAATGTTTTAATAAAAAACATATTTTAAAATTATCATTTTCTTCAAAACAAAAAAGAAATTATCCTTCCATTGGGAGAAAACCCCATATCGGCATCCTTATGGAAGCAATGGTTTATATACCTTAGAATAAACTGATAGATATTGAACATAATGTGGTTCAAAAACAAAAACTTGATATACAAGTATGGATAAAGAAATTTCTCTAGCTTGGCAGTCCTCGACCAAAATTCATATTGAATGAATTTCATTAAAAATTTGTGATTAGGAGTATGCTCTTTTGACATTAAATTCTTGATAGTTCTTGTTACAAAAATGAGAACATCATTTCTTATGAAAACTATTTTACAATACCTATATTTCTCAAACTAAAAAGAAACTCCCCCTTTTGGGGACAATGCGACAATTTAGCAATTTCCACAGAAAAAATATAAAATTCAGTATCTATAATCTTAGAGATAATAGTGTCTTTATCAAATCCAAGAATAAAAATTTCATTTCTTTAGAATTATTTTAAATAAATGTAATATAATAAAAGTTTTTTTCCTTGTCCAAAATCATAACATAGACATTGAAATCTTATAACTTCCTTGAGTGAAAGATTTTTTGAATCCATATAATCTAAATTGATTACCATAACTTGGAGCACTCTATTATACAACCCTAATGAGTAAGTAGAGGTGTCCAACTTTGTATATTCAGATCTTCTTGAGGTAACCATATATGAAGGTTTTTATTTTGGAGGGATTATAGGTTTAGGGTTTCAGAAACAAGAGTCAAGAGAAGCTCATTATACTGAAAGGATGTGTTAGAGAGGAGAAAAATAATGGGAGAAGGTGAATAGTTTTCTCACACCAGTTTAGAATGTACTCATAATCTTTCAATTTGAAAAGAATAGTAAAAATAAATCAAAATGAAATTATTTTTAAAAATAAATTAAAACATAACCAAAAAAATAATTAAACCTATAGAATAAATTTTATTAAAATAAAAATAGTGTGACTGAAAATAAATTAACAAAAATTTATTTAAAATTAAATATTCCTAACCCCTTTAATAAAATTAAAACTTGAACTGGTAAGTGGTTTAGTAAAAATAGTAGCTAATTGATATTCTATATTAATATATTTTTAAAGATATATCCTTTTTAAGGATATGATCTCTTTGAAAATGATGCCTTTCATCAATGTGCTTAGTCCTCGAATGAATTATTGTATTTTTTAAAATATTTATAACACTATTTATTATAACATAAAATTGGTATAGTATTAAAATTTAGTCCCAAGTTCAATAGAGTGTTTTTCATCCACACCACTTGTGCATAACAACTACCAACAGACACATATTCTGCCTCAACAGTTGATAGGGAAATTGAGTGTTATTTCTTACAAGACCATGATACCAATGATTTTCTTAAAATATGATAGGTTCCTGATGTACTTTTTTTATCTAATCTATATCCTCTAAAGTCGGCATCAGAATATGAAATTAAATAAAATTAGATGTTTTGGGGTAAATAAGAGATTAAAAAATATATCCTTTTAAATATCTAAAAATTCTTCTAACAAAAGTAATATGAGACACTTTTGGATTTGATTTAAATCTTGCACATAAACATATATAAGACATAATATATGGTCTTCTAGGAGTAAGATATAGTAAACTACCAATAATATATCTATATAAATTGTTTTCCACTGTATTTCCAACTTCAACCAAATCAAGGTTTATATTAGTTCACATAGAAGTTATATATATCTTACCATTTTTAAGTCCAAAATTTTTCAATAAATCAATAATATATTTACTTTGATTTAAAAAAATTTCATAATCTTTTTGATAAATCTGAAATACAAAAAAATAAATCTAGTTCTCTCATATTACTCATTTAAAATTCTTTTTTCATTAATATTGAAAAACCATTATAAACATTTTTATTTGTTGAACTAAAAAAACATAGTCAATATAAATTTAAACTAATAAAATATTAGAACAAACAGTTTTCTTAAAACATTTTAGATCATCCAATACAACAACAAATCCATTTTTAAAAAGAAAGGAACTCAATCTTTCATACCAAGCTCTAGGTGATTGTTTAAGGATATAAAGAGATTTAGTAAGTTTAAAAAAAAGTTTAGTTTTTGAGGATTTTAAAAACTAGAAGGTTGTTCAATATAACATTCCTTCTTCAAAAAACCATTTTAAAAGGAAGATTTAGCATCCATATTATATAGTTTAAAATCCATATGAGATCAAAACACTAAAAGTATTCTAACATATTTTTTAAATATATTAGGGAAAAAATTTCATCATAATCTCTACCTTCCTGATTTTTTCCATTAGATAATAATCTAGATTTATTTCAGGTTATGATACCTTGATTGCATTGTTTAATTCTAAAGACCCACAATGTTCCTAATATTTGATAATTGCTTAGTCTTTTTACTATATTCCAAACAACAATTCTTTTAAATTGTGTTAGTTATTCATTCATTGCAACCATCCAACTCTAATCTTCTAAGGCTACTTCAATAGACTTAGGTTCTAACTGAGATGAAAAGGTAGAAAATTATACTTGTATTCCTACATTTATTCTATTTCTAATTCATGTGTCTAAGTATCCTATTACAGTTTCTAAAGGATGGTTATTTAAAGTTATATAATATATAAGAAAGAAAATTTATGTTTCTTTAGTTTCATATTCTTCTGAATTAGAATGAATTTTATTAATATAAATTTCAATATCATTTTAAGGATTTCAAGTCTCATTTTGTTATATGAGTTAGTAACTTCATTAGTTTGATATTTTTCTTTAATAAAAAGGTCTTTTTCATCAAACATCACATGAAATGATTCTTAAAAAATCATTGACTTTTTATTAAACACTATATAAGATTTTGAGGTAGTAGAATATACCAATATTATTCCTTCATCAGCCTTTGGATCAAACTTACCATGATTATCCTTAGTGTTCAAGATATAAACCTTCTATCCAAAAAATTTAATGTATTTTACTTTAGGTTTTATATTATTCCAAAGTTCAGAAGGCATTCTTTTAAAAATAGGCCTTCTTAAAACTCTATTCATGATATAGTAGGTTGTGGTTATATCATCTTCCCAAAAATAGGTTGGAAGACTATATTCAATCATCATAGTCCTTGACATTTCATAAATAGTTATTTTTCTCATTTCAACAATTCCATTTTGTTGAGATGTTCTTGGTGTAGAGAAGGGGTGTTTGATATCTATTTTTAAGGAAAAAGAATTAAATTCACGATTCATAAATTTTCCACCATGATAAATTCTAAATGAAATTATTTTAAAAACTTTTTCATTTTGAACTATTTTTGAAAAACTTTCAAAAATAGTGAATACTTCACTTTTGAGTTTTATAAAATAAACACAAGAAAATCAAGATTAATTATCATATAAAACATTTATATATAATTTACCATCCAAACTTGCTACTCTGGATGGTTCAAACAAATCCATTTGGATAAGTTCTAATGATTTAGATGTATTAATTTTGTTAACATATTTGAAAGAAGATTTGCGCTTTTTTTCAATTTAGTATGAACCATAGAATATATCATTATTAAACATAAGACTAGGTAAATCAAAAATTAACTGTTTATTAGATAAATTTTGTAAATAATACATATTATAATGTCCAAGTCTCCTATTAAAAATCCATGACTCATTTGTATTAGTTTTTAAAAAATTAAACTTCTATTTAAACAAGGAATTTAAATCCAGAGTATAAACATTATCAGTTCTAGGTTCTATAAATGCAAAAAACTAATATTTAAATACAGGGAAATTTTTTTTAGAAAAATAAACATAAAAACCATAATTAAAAATTTTAGAGATACTTATTATTTTTAGTACCTTATCACTTGAATGTTAAATACTTTGTTGACTGAGATAGTATTTAGATATCCAATAGTTTCAAATCTAAAAATTTTTCATTTGTAATTGTCAAAAAAGTGACTAGTCCTCCATCCATTTGATTTAGGGTGTGAATTTTTTTTGAGTATCCAATCATATGACTAGAACACCCACTATCCATATACTATATGGATTTTATTTTTCTATGACCTACTTCCTTTTCCTCTTTAGCATTAAAGAACATGTTGGATCTAATATTTGATTACTCCTTTTCTGAATCAGACTTTAGAGGGATACTGGAGTCTTTAGATACAATCCTGATAGCTTTCATTTCTCATTTACCTTTTTTCTCATAATAAGCTTTATTTTTATACCTCTTTTCTTTCCTTTTTCTTTCCTCTTTTGGTTAAGGATAATTAGGTCTATTATGACCCAATTTCTTACATTCATAGAATCAAAATTATCTTGGTTCTTTCAAATACTTCTTAAAGGATTTTTTAATCCTCTTTTTCTTCTTGTAAAACTTTCTTAACTTTCTATCTTTATGATCTAGTTTCATTTTAGAATTAGAGGAATCTGAATTCTTCTTTATTTTTCCTTTTTGTTTTGTTTTAATTCTATTCTTATAAGATGTCACCTTTAAAGAAGTATTTTCCTTCCTCATATTATTCTTATGTTCTTCATATTCATCCTTAATTTCTCCTTCATATATCATTAGTTTCCCAATTAGTTATTTCCTTTTTAGATCTTTTACTGTTGATGATTGATTAATAACATCAAATTTTCCATTCCTTTTTTAGGATAGTACTCTGGGTACTTTCAAAGCTTGATCAAATTTTTTGATGGGTTTACTGAAGGATATAATATTTTATGAAAATTTCTATAAGACAACCATTCATCTACATGATGATTTAACCATTAAACATTCTAAATGTGTCTAACTTTATCTAAGTAGCAGCATACCTCATATGTCTAACATTGTCCATTTCTTCATAAGAAATTGCTATGGTTTTCCACATCTCATAGGTGGTTGGAAATTGGGATAAACGATTAAATTCATCTAGTCCAAGACCGAAAATAACAATATTCATTGAATTTAAATTGATATCATACTCACCTTATACCTCAGTGGTGCATGTTTCTGGTTTATCAATAATCTTATAAGGAATAATTATTTTTTAGTAGACTTTGAATCCATGATTTTTCAAATAACTAATCATATTTGATTTCCAGTGCCTTTAATTTTCACCACTAAAATGTAGAACATGAACTATAGAAATTCTGTCTCTAGGATCATCTATTTCCATCTTTGTATATACCTTATACTTTTGTCTTTCTATATCATTATCTTAAAAAAGATCTTCCTTTGATACCATTTGCTGGGTTGGAATAATAAAAAGTAACAAAAGAGGGGGGATTATGTCTCTTCAAAAATCTTCCACAATTAGGGATTTTGACACCCTCTGTGATTTATATAGATATGTAGTGTTTTACATATGAAATGAGTATAAGGAGAGGATGAATAGAGATATAGAACACAACTTTTTATAGTGGTTCGGGGAACAATGATCCCCTAGTACACTATAAAAATCGCTTTCTCTGTCATCTTGGTGAATTTCACTACAAGGTCATCTTATCATAAGTCCATTAATCCACAATTGAGTACAGGAAGTTTATACTTTTACAAACAAGGATAAAAAATATCATTCTGGTTCTTTAATGGGGAACCAAATACCCATATTTTATATTAAGAAGCTGATACTCCACCATAATTGAGTATGAGTAGTTTAAACTATAATAAATAAAAAGTGTTTGATTTTTTTATATGGGTTGTTCTTTACAGTTATAGTAGCAACAACTGACTCTAGATGGATCTCATTCTTTATAAATGAAAGTCTTTAATAAGGTATAGTTTTGATATGATCCCAGTTGCTAATGATCTTCCATAGTAATAGAAAAAATAGCATTTGTAATATTATAGAAGTACGAGGTATAAAATATATATCTCCAAAGTGCAGTCTCTTATAAAAATTCATTTTTTCATCAAAAAAACACATATAAGAATATATTCATCATAAAGTAATAAAATATAAAAATATGTACCTTGAATATCCCATATTTTGAAATGATACACTAGAAAAATATATAGAGTATAAGGTTTTCTTAGATATTCTAAATCCAAGAAAGTACCATAAAATAACACAGAAATTAAAATGCCAATTGACCAGGGGATTCATAACTTCCCATAAGAACATGAAATATTTTCTCAGATAAATACGGTTATTTGAAAAAAAATTATAAAGATCCTCAAATCAATATTTAATTCTGACTTGACCATTGAATCAATATCATATTTAAAACACACCATTAAAACATATATATTTAAAATACAATTTAGGGTTTCACCGCATAGTGTAGAGTTTCCTTGCATATCATAGGGTTCCTTCACATAGTGTAGGGTTCCTTTGAATAGTGCAGGGTTACTACCAATGTATGGTTCCTTAAAAATACTTTCATCTTCAAAAAACATAGAGAACAAAAGTAGCATATGGATGATAATCTTTACACTCAACCTTTTCAACATAAAACCCCAAATGTAGCATTGATTAAACATATATTAACTTTCCCAAATTTACAGTATGAACAATAATTTCATACCCCAATGTAGGGTTGCTAATACATACACTTGACAATTCTCTGAACATAAGGATGTTGATATGAATGAAAATTATTTATCATAGCGTAGGGTTGATACTATACGCAAATGTTAAATTTCTATCATCATGTAGGGATAATGAACCCTACCCTCATTCACTGAACATAGGGTTTGAAACAATGTTTCAAGATCAATTTTTTAATGCTAAATTTCTTTAACATGGATATAAATTCCTAAAAACTAACTTTAGAAAACATTATTTAGAAAGAAAACAAGGGTATTTGTGAGCATCAAAATCATCATATATTATAGATTATTGTTGAGAAAATACATGCCCAATAATTTCTTCATTGAGATGTAAGGCTCATGATGTTCGAGGAAATTTGGAGATGTGAAATCCTTTTATAAAGTTGAGAGAGGCCACACTTGGAATTTATGAAAAAATTAAAATATATTAATGACTTACTTAAGTAAAATGGACCTAAAATTTAAAGACCCGTAAAAATTCAAGGGAATTTTTTTTCTCTTAATTTTCTTTGGAATTTTACAAGAACTCAGTTTCTGACGACACCTGATTCCGAGGCCCAGTGTGCCCGGAATCATTTTTCGAAGTTCAGCTCGGGTACGTTTAGTAAATGAATGAGCGGGTTTTACTAACTTTTGAACCGGTGCTCGGAATCAAAGTCTGAGGGCACCGATGGAATCGCGGCACCAGTATTTACTTAGGATCACCTTTTTTGGAGTTGCGTTTTCTCAGGTGAGGTTAGTAATTAATTGGGTTAACTAAAGAATAAAAATAAAATCTTGTGGTACAATTTTATTTTTATTCTAGGTAGTGTTAACCTAGGCATGAAGGTTGGAGTGGGACCCACTGATATCCTAACTCCTAGGTAGGATATTAGTGAGGTGGGGCCCACACAATCCCCACCCCCTTTATTTATTTTTTTTAACTCCCACGTGCATTTAATTATGTAACTCACCCTCACCCCCCTCTTAAATGCCAAGTCAACTCTTGCATTTAATTAATTATTAAACGCCTCTTTAATTCGTCAATATACGTTAATTAAACCGTGTATTAATTTTGAATTTCAATTAAGGTTTGACATGAGAAATAAAATAAGGCAATGCATTATTTTATTTTTGTTGTTTCGTTGTGTGAGAGGATTTGAGAGGTTTTGCTCAAGCCTTCAAATCTTCACCTTTTTCGTTGGAGAATGTGAAGAACGACGAAGAACGTCGGCCTCCGACGGACGACGATGAAGAACACTAGTTCCCCGGAGATCAACAACGCGACACCGTGTACCGCGACGCCGATGATCCTCTTCCCCGCGATGTCGTGTACCATGACGCCGACGACGCTTACGGAGCCTTCGTCCGCGAAGTCCTTTTTCCCGTGACGAATCGTCATTCAACAACGCTTGAGGTAGGGGGTTTGGTTTAATTTAATTTATGTGAATTATATCCTCGAAATATAATTAAATTGTTGGAAGTCGTTTGAACCTCTAAAGCGGTGGGTGCGGACCAACGAACATGTCTGAACCCACCATTTCTCTGTTGTTGAGGTGCAGAACGTTGGGCGGCGATGAAACGGGACCGTTGAGGCTTTTCGAAGACTCCGCAAATTCTTTATTTGACGACGGATCAACGGGCGATGTCGGAACGGGCCGCAGAGGCTGTTTGATGATTCCGAAGTAAAGTGAGAGACCCGAGATGAATACCCTCACAGACAGAATTGAAAACAGACCACCGAAGAAACTCCGGTGGCCCACGAAATTCACCTGCGGTGCGGGTCGCCCGTGCGGCTGCACCGGTGGCCGGAGGTGGCGGCGACCCGGCGTGCCGCCAGGAGGGAACACCGCGGCTTCAGCCGTGGCAGCAGGCATTCAGTCCCACAGCCACACGGGACCGAAGGGGCGGACGCGGCGCTGGGCCGCGTCCGCTGGTAAGGAACAACCCCCATGTGGGGGCCATGACGACAATGAAGGGGGCAGCCGCCCCCTTTGCGCGGCCGCTCGGCCAGCGCCGAGCCGACCCCGCTCGGCCGGCACCGAGCCGCCCCGGGCTGGGCCGCCCAGGCCACGCCGCATCATGCCGGCTAGGCCAGGCCATGCCCTAATGGGCCGGACCCGGTTCGGTCGGACCCAGGGGGGTTAGGCCGGGTCGGACCGGGCCCTGACCCCCCATTTTCAGACCACTTCCGGTCTTTTTCCCGTATATTGGGATACAGACCTCCGATCGATGCACCGTCAGTTGCGATGCGATTATTGGATTGAGATGGTCATTTCTGTATATTAATCTCAAGGTTTCAGAGATCTTTGGGTACGACCGGGTTGGTTCAAACATGAAACCAATCGGGCCCTCAGAGAGGAAATGCTTATAACTTGAGCTCCAGACGTCCGATTGACATGCCGTCGACTTTGTTGGATTCCTCTTAGTGAGATGGACCTTTTAGCTTACTCCGCTCAAGGTTTGGACATAGTTGGAGTGCGGTCGGGTTGGTTTTGACTTAAAAACCAACCGGGACCCTAGAACAAAAAAGGAAATAACCCTCAGACCGGGCGTCCGATTGACGCACCGTCTATCACGTTGAGTTCCTATTGTCGAGACGGAACTTTGAGATACATAAAATCTGGAATACGTGTCAGTTGATGTATCGACCCCTTGGCTCGTGGAGCGGACTCTCTCGAAAGGAGCATGCTGTGTGTGGGAACCCTAGAGCTAGCTACGAATGTGAAGACTGCACTGAAATCCTATGTGGGTTCGGCAGCGATGAAGACCGTATTGAAATCCTATGTGGGTTCGACGGAGATGAAGACTGCACTGAAATCCCATGTGGGTTTGACAACGATGAAGACCGTACAGAAATTCTATGTGGGTTCGATGGATATGAAGACTTCACTGAAATCCTATGTTGGTTTGACAGTGATGAAGACCGTACTGAAATCCTATGTGGGTTCGACGGAGATGAAGACTGAACTGAAATCCTATGTGGGTTCGGCAGCGATGAAGACCGTACTGAAATCCTATGTGGGTTCGACGGAGATGAAGACTACACTGAAATCCTATGTGGGTTCGGCAGCGATGAAGACCGTACTGAAATTCTATGTGGGTTCGATGGAGATGAATACTACACTAAAATCTTATGTGGGTTTGGAAGCGATGAAGACCGTACTGAAATCCTATGTGGGTTCGACGGCAATGACTACTGTTCTTGTATCCTACGTGGGTATGGCAGTGTCTGACTCTGTTCTTGCTATCCGATGTGGGTCTGACAGAGAAGCTGGTTTAGTATCCAACATGGGTCCTAGCTTAGATGAATCAGTGGCTATATCTGATCATCTCTATCACCGAAGAGGTATACCTGTGTGAGCTAAGTCTTGACTTTCAATCATTATCTTTGATATGATTGACTTGCTTTCCTATGTGGATTGTGTTGTGCTTTCCTGTGTGGACTTGGTTGTACTAACCTGTGTGGACGTGATCAAACTTGGGCTCGGGCGTTGGGGATGAACTGGAATTGATGACTTAGATATATGTATGGGCATATACCTAATTAGTGTTGGTTGTTACTTCGTGATTGTATCTTTATTTTTTGGATTATCCTTTGTGGATTCTGGGAGACCTTCGGGGGTCTCGGGGACCCTACTGAGTAGCGTATACTCACCCCTACACGGGCTATGCCCGCATAACATTGTGTTGGATGCAGACGACGAACAGCGCTGATCATGGTAAAGGCTAGTGGAGCAGTCGGTACCTGGAGGTGGACCACTGGGCGGAACGTACATGGAGTGGACGGCTGGACCCGAGGAGCTGACGTGGCCATCTGTAGCCACCCTTTAGGTGGGACTTCCAGTGGATGGCTCGACGTTGCTACTTTACTTTCATTTGTTGTACTTTCTTTCCAGTTGTACTTTACTTTCAGTTTGGGTTTGTATTCTGGCCCACTTACTTTTCCGCACTTACTTGTACTTAGTTTACTTAGTGTTTAATTCTGCTTGCTTGCACTGTGGTGTTTGTTTACTTATAAAGGCAATGACTTCACTTATGTCAGGATTTACGCCTTGGTTCTATTCGCCAGCCCCTGGCCTATGGGAGGCAGGCTTGGGGTAGTCACGACATGGGTCCCGAGGACGGTTCGTGAAAAATTGGTATCAGAGGAGTTCAGTTCTATCGCAGAACTCTGGACTCTGATCTTTATTCTATGTGAAGCAATAGTGTTTAGGGTATTGAGTGTGGTTATCAATCAAGGTATTCTAGTGTTGGTTCGGCGGCAAACGTATCTGTACACCAGGACCCTGACTTCTGATTTCTGACTCAATTCACGAAAACATTGATTGCATGTGTGTTTAAAAAGTTTTCTTTGTGATTACTTTATGTCAGCTCACCAGGTATAATATTTGACCATGGAACACCTGTTTCTTTTTTAGGATGGCCCCACGATGGAAGCCAGCTAGGGTTCCGAGCGTTGTGCGAGACGATAGCCCACCGAGCGACGAGGCCTCGGTGCAGGGCCCTTTGACAGCGGAGGCACCGGTGGTACCTCTACCTGCCGAGCCACCGATGCTACTAGCCCCAACCACTGATAGTTCACATCTCTTTAGTGCGCTGCATGAGTTTCAGCGTCAGAGACCTCCCAGGTTCTGTGGGGAGATGGAGCCTCAGGCAGCCGAGGATTGGCTGGAGGTGGTTCTGTGAGTTTTTAGGTTAGTGGGGACACCAGCTGACCTCATGGTGATCCTCTCAGCGAGCCTCCTTCACGCGGCAGCAGGCAGATGGTGGAGCTTGATGCTCCAAGTGCACGACGAGGCATCACTCCTCTGGACGGAATTTGAGAGCCTCTTCCGCTCGGAGTTCTTCCCAGCCACCCTCCATGTGGTGCGTATCCAGGAGCTTCTACATCTTTGGAAGGGAAGCATGAAGGTCACCCAGTACTAGGCAAGATTTACCGACCTCTCGTGCTATTCGACGGACATGGTACAGGACCCATTCTTCTAGGCCCGGATATTCGAGCAGGGACTGAGGCATGAGATCAGGGCATCGATGATCTCCCTCAGCATTCCAACACAGGTAGTAGTACAGGAGCGAGCTCTTCTCATAGAGAGATTTCTTTCCGAGCCTATGCCAGCAGCGAGACCTACCACAGAGCGGTACGTAGCAGAGTCGTCTGCAGCTAGCAGTCGACGGATGTCATAGGGGTCCCGGCGGACCAGACCATCAGGAAGACAACCTCAGGACACTGGCTTGGAGGTGCATGGCACAGGACGTAGATCCAGCCTTCCGAGGACAAGACAGTGCTACGCAAGCGGTGGGCAGGGCCACCTGGCTCGTGACTGCCTGACCCGCCGTGCAGAGAAGAAGCAGATGGTTGAGGGGCCACCCAGGCAGAGGCAGAGGTTCAACCGTGGCGGTCCGCTGAGAGAAGGTGGAGGAGGCAGGGGAGCTAGCCGAGAAGAAGGTGGTGGGCGACACTTTGAGGCTCTACCACTACCACCACCAGGAGGTCCGCCCCGACCACAGGGAGCTGGCGGGTAGAGACAGGCTCAGCATCAGGTAGTAGAGGCCTATGACCACGGCACGCCTGAGATGATTCGAGGTATGATCTATGTCTACTCCACCTTTCTACAGTTCTTATAGAAACTGGAGCGAGTTATTCCTTTATTGCCGCTGCCCTTGTTCGAATCTCGGAGATTCTGACGGAGCTGTTGGCTCGATCCTTACGGCTAGAGACTCTTACGGGAGCAGACTCGATGATTACACACTGGTGCCGGCAATGTGAGCTTACTCTAGGAGGCGAGAGCTTCGGCTGGGATCTTCTTTTAGTGGAGTCGAGGCCTTACGACGTCATCTTGGTCATTGATTGGTTATCTACAGTCCATGCTCAGATTGACTGTATTAGGCACAAGGTGTGGTGTGTACGCATCGATGGGAGCGGGTTTACCTTCACCGGTGATAAGGGATCCTTTGCAGCACAGGATAGACTCATGCAGAGGAGAGGAAATCCCATCACTCATCAGTTGGCTAGCCTCATCCTAGGAGCAGTTGACATGCAGAGTCCTAGTTTTCCTGTAGTGGTGGATCAGTATGCAGACGTTTTCCCTGATGATGTTCCAGGACTACCTCCTCGCAGAGAGGTAGACTTTTATATTGACCTGTACCCTGGGACACCCCCAATATCCACTCCAGCATATCGGATGGCTAACACCGAGCTTTAAGAACTACAGGTATAGCTGGAGGACTTGCAGGGAAAGGGATTCATCCGACCCAGTGTTTCACCCTGGGCTTCCCCGATATTGTTTTCCAAGAAGGCGTACGGGAGCTTGCGACTTTGTGTCGACTATCATCACCTGAACCAGGTGACCATGAGTAACAAGTATCCTCTACCAAGGATTGACGACCTCTTCGATCAGCTCAAGGGAGAGCAGTGGTTGTCAAAGATAGACCTTATATCAGGCTATCATCAGCTCAGAGTTCAAGACGGGGATGTGTAGAAGACGACCTTTAGATGTCGGTATGGAAACTATGAGTTCTTGGTTATGCCTTTCAGCATAACCAATACTCCATCAGTGTTCATGGGTCTCATGAATAGGATATTTCATACATACCTCGATCTATTTTTCGTGGTCTTCATCGACGTCATATTGATATACTCGACCACTGAGGAGGAGCACGCCTACCACTTGCAGGTTGTACTAGACACACTCCGAGAGCACCATCTTTATGGAAATCTCTCGAAGTGTTAGTTATGGTAACGTGAGGTCGACTTCTTGGGACACGTCATCTCTGAGGTGGGAGTTGTGGTGGATCCTGCGAAGATCGAGGCAGTGCTAGCTTGGGAGCCACCCAGGAGCGTAACGGAGGCGTGGAGTTTCTTGGGTCTAGGTGGGTACTACCGGAGATTTTTGCCAGACTTCTCCAGAGTTGTGACACCACTCTCGACTTTGACGAAGAAGGGGGAACCCTTCATGTGGTAAGATAGATGTCAGCAGAGCATCCAGTAGCTGAGACAGAGATTGACCAGTGCGCCTATCTTGAGGCTATCGAAGGAGGGAGTAGGGTATGTAGTCTACTGCGATGCATCAGGGACCGGACTCGGATGTGTCCTGATGTAGGAGCGGGTCGCGATCTCCTATGGATCACATCAGTTGAGGCAGTATGAGCAAAAATACGCTACCCATGACCTGGAGTTAGTAGCAGTGGTCTTCGCTCTGAAGATGTGGCGACACTATCTAATGGGCGAGCGCTTTATAGTCTACTCTGACCACTAGAGTCTCAGGTACATATTCTCACAGAAGTACCTAAATTTGAGCCAGCGGCGATGGCTCGAGTTCCTCCAGGACTATGACTTTGAGATAGTCTATACTCCTGGGAAGGGGAACTTAGTAGTCGATGCTCTCAGCAGGAGGACGAGCATCCACCTACTCGGGGAGGCGACAAAGCAGCTAGCTGCTTTGCAGATATCCTTCATGGATAGAGATGGGGAAGCCTTTCTTCAGTCACTCACAGTCACTCCTCCACTACTACAGTGGGTCAAAGAGGCACAGAGTGGGGATGCTGACTGTGAGATGCGGTGTGTGCAAATATCCTTAGGTCAGACACCTGATGGATTCTCCGTAGGATGAGAGAATGATGTTCTTTTCCGAGGACGTACCATGGTACCAGCTGCATTGCAGGAGGATGTACTGAGAGAGTTTCACACTTCCCCTTTAGCGGTACATCCAGGAGTGGTGAAGATGTACCAGGATCTCAGATGACAATACTAGGGGCTGGGTATAAAGAAGGTTGTGGCAGAGTTCATTTCTCGATGCCACACCAGCCAGCAGGTGAAGGCAGAGCACCAGGTACCAGCAGGCTTGGTACAGCCCTTGGAGGTCCCGGAGTGGAAGTGGGATGGGATATATATCGATTTCATTACTGAACTTCCATGCACTTCCAGAGGTCATGACTCCATTTGGGTGATTATAGACCGACTCAACAAGTTGGCCCACTTCTTACCCATCAGAGAGCAGGGCTCAGTAGAGAGCTTGGGACTTCTCTACGTTCAGGAGATTGTACGGATTCATGGTCTGCCATCATCTATCATCTCCGATCAAAATTCTCGCTTTACTTACCGGATTTGGAAGGGGTTGCAGGAGGTATTCGGGATGCAGCTACATATGAGCATCGCCTTTCACCCTCAGACGGATGGTCAGACGGAGAGGACCATTCAGACTCTCAAAGACATGCTCCGTGCATGTGTACTGGACTTTGGTCACAACTGGGAGGAACAACTACCCTTGGTGGAGTTTTCATACAACAACAGCTACCACTCCACCATCGGGATGGCACCTTACGAGGCATTGTACGTCCGACCTTGCAGATCACCTCTATGCTAGACAGACCCTGGGAGTCAGCACTTGTGGGACCTGAGATGGTCCAGGCCACGACAGAGAAGGTCTAGGTCATCCAGGAGAGGATGAGGACATCTCAGAGCTGGAAGAGGCCTTATGATTACAGGAGGCGGAGGCCATTGGAGTTCAAGGATGGCGACCATGTCTTCTTGCAGGTCTCACCTCGACGTGGATTATAGAGATTTTGCCGAGGCAGATAGTTATCTTCACGCTTCATCGGACCGTTCCAGGTCCTCAGCAAGGTAGGAGAGGTGGCCTATCGCCTAGCTCTACCACCTTAGTTGCACCGGGTGCATGAAGTCTTCCACGCATCTCAGCTGAGGAGATACGTGCACGACCCGATGCATATCATCGACCATGAGGAGCTCGACCTTGATGATGGGGAGACCTTTGCAGAGGTCTAGGTGGAGATTGAGGATTGACAGGAGCGGGTCCTACGTGGGCGGTCGATTCCTTTAGTGCGCATCAGATGGAAGCACAGGAACCTCCAGAAGAGCAATTGGGAGCGGGAGGCTCAGATGCGTGCTCAGTACCCACATTTGTTCCCCTATTTTATGATGTATCTTTATGGGGACGTAAAGCCCTGAGGTGGGAGTAATGTAAAGACCTGTAAAAATTGAAGGGAATTTTTTTTTCTTAATTTTCTTTGGGATTTTACAAGAACGCAGTTTCTGACGGCACCTAATTCCAAGGCCTGGTGTGCCCAGAATCATTTTCTGAAGTTTAGCTCGGGTACATTAAGTAAACGAACAAGCGGGTTTTCCTAACTTTTGAACCGGTGCTCGGAATCGAATTCTGAGGGCATCGATGGAATCACAGTGCTGGTAATTGCTTAAGAACACCTTTTCCAGAGTTGCATTTTCTCGGGTGAGGTTAGTAATTAATTGGGTTAACTAAAGAATAAAAATTAAATCTTGTGGTACAATTTTATTTTTATTCTAGGTAGTGTTAACCTAGGCATGGCGGTTGGACTGGGACCCACTGATATCCTAACTCCATGTAGGATATTAGTGAGGTGGGGCCCACATGAGCCCCACCCCCTTTATTTCTTTTTTTACCTCCCACGTGCATTTAATTATGTAACTCACCTACAAACCCCTCTTAAATGCCAAGTCAACTCTTGCATTTAATTAATTATTAAACGCCTCTTTAATTGGTCAACGAACGTTAATTAAACCATGTATTAATTTTGAATTTCAATTAAGGGTTGGTATGAGAAATAAAATAAGGCAATGCCTTATTTTATTGTTGTTGTTTCGTTATACGAGAGGATTTGAGAGGTTTTGCTCAAGCCTTCGAATCTTCACCTTCTTCGTTAGAGAACACGAAGAATGACGAAGAATCCCGGCCTCCGATAGATGACAACGAAGACCACTAGTTCCCCGGAGATTGACGACGCGATGCCGTGTACCGCGATGCCGACAATCCTCTTCTCCGCGACGCCGTGTACCACGATGATGATGACGCTTATAGAGCCTTCATCTGTGACGTCCTTTTTCCCGAGATGAACCTTCGTTCAACAACGCTTGAGGTAGGGGGTTTGGGTTAATTTAATTTATGAGCATTATATCCTCAACATATAATTAAATTGTTGGAAGTCGTTTAAACCTCTAACGTGGTGGGTATAGACCAACGAACAAGTCTGAACCCACCGTTTCTCTGTTCTTGATGCACGGAATGTTGGGCGGCAAAGAAACGAGACCGTTGAGGCATTTCGAAGACTCCGCAAATTGTTTATTTCACGGCGGATGGACGGGCGATGTCGGATTGGGCCGCAGAGGCTGTTTGATGATTCTGCAGTAAAGTGCGAGACCCGAGATGAACACCGGCATAGACGGAATTGAAAACGGACCACCAGAGCAACTCTGGTGGCCCGCCGAATTCACCGGCGGTGCGGGTCACCGGCGCGGCGGTGCCGGTGGCCGGCATTGGCCGGCTGCCCAGAGGCGGCGACATCCCGGTGCGCCGCCAGGAGGGACGGCCATGACTGAAGCTGCGGCGGCAGGTGTCTGGTCCCGCGGCCGCGTGGGACCGAAGAGGGGGACGCGGCGCTGGGCCGCATCTACTGGCAAGGAACGACCCCCATGCGGGGGTCGCGACGACAATCAAGGGGGCAGCCGCCCCCTTTGCGTGGTCGCTCTGCCAGCGCCGAGCCGACCCTGCTCGGCCAGCGCTGAGCTGCCCCGGGCCGGACTGGCCAGGCCGCGCCCCCCAGGTCGGGCCGCGCCCTAATGGGCCAGACCAAGACCTGGTTTGGGTCGACCCAGTTCGAGCCGACCCAGGGGGGTTGGGCCGGGTCGGACCGGGCCCAGACCCCCCATTTTTAGACCACTTCCAGTATTTTGATCGTATCTTGGGATGTGGACCTCTGATTGACGCACCGTCTATTGTGAGGTGATCCATGGATCTAGATGGTCGTTTCGGTATATTACACTCAAGGATTTGGAGAACTTTGGGTATGGCCGGGTGGGATTGAACACGAAACCAATCAGGCCCTCGGAGCGGAAACACTTATAACTTGAGCTCCAAACGTCCAATTGACGTGCCGTCGACATTGTTGGATTCATCTTAGTGAGACGGACCTTTTGGATTACTCTTCTCGAGGTTTGTATGTAGTTGGATTGCGGTTGGGTTGGTTTTGAATTAAAAACCAATCAGGCCCCTGGAACGAAAAAGCCAATAACTCTCAGACCGAGCGTCCGATTGACACGTCGTCTGTCACATTGAGTTCCTCTTGTCGAGACGGAACTTTGAGATACATAAACTCTGGAATACATGTCAGTTGGTGTATCAACCCCTTGGCTCGTGGAGCGGACCCTCTCGGAACGAGCATGCTGTGTGCGGGAACCCTAGAGCTGGCTGCGACTATGAAGACTGCACTGAAATCCTATGTGGGTTCGACAGCGATGAAGACCGTACTGAAATCCTATGTGGGTTCGATGGAGATGAATACTGCACTAAAATCCTATGTGGTTTTGGCAGTGATGAAGATCGTACTGAAATCCTGTGTGTGTTTTACGGAGATGAAGACTGCACTGAAATCCTATGTGGGTTCGGCAGCGATAAAGACCGTACTGAAATCCTATGTGGGTTCGACGGAGATGAAGACTGCACTGAAATCCTATGTGGTTTTGGCAGGGATGAAGACCGTACTGAAATCCTATATGGGTTCGACGGAGATGAATACTGCACCGAAATCCTATGTGGGTTCGGCAGCGATGAAGACCGTACTGAAATCCTATGTGGGTTCGACAGAGATGAAGACTGCACTGAAATCCTATGTGGGTTCAGCAGTGATGAAGACCGTACTGAAATCCTATGTGGGTTCGACGGCAATGACTACTGTTCTTATATCCTACGTGGGTCTGGTAGTGTCTGGCTCTGTTCTTGCTATCCTATGTGGGTCTGGTAGAGTTGTTGGTTTAGTATCCTACGTGGGTCCCAGATTAGATGAATCAGTGGCTATATCTGATCATCTCTATCACCGAAGAGGTATACCTGTGTGAGATGAGTCTTGAATTTCAATAATTATCTTCAATATGATTGACTTGCTTTCCTATGTGGATTGTGTTGTGCTTTCCTGTGTGGACTGGGTTGTACTAACCAGTGTGGACGTGATCGAACTTGGGCTCGGGCATTGGGGCCGAACTGGATTTGATGACTTAGGTATATGTATGGGAATATACCTAAGTAGTGTTGGTTGTTACTTCATGATTGTATCTTTCTTTTGTGGATTATCCTTTGTGGATTCTGGGAGACCTTCGGGGGTCTCTGGGTCCCTACTGAGTAGCGTATACTCAGCCCTACAAGGGCTATGCCCGCACTACGTTGGGTTGGATGCAGACGACAGACAGCACTGATCGTGGTAGAGGCTAGTGGAGAAGTCAGTACCTGGAGGTGGACCACTGGCCAAAACGTACACGGAGCGGACAGCTGGACCCGAGGAGCTGAGGTGGCAATCTGTACCCACCCTTCAGGTGGGACTTCCAGTGGACGGCTCGACGTTGCTGCTTTACTTTCAGTTGTTGTACTTTCTTTCCAGTTGTACTTTACTTTCAGTTTGGGTTTGTATTCTGGCCCACTTACTTTTCCGCACTTACTTGTTCTCAGTTTACTTAGTGTTTACTTCTGCTTGCTTGCACTGTGGTGTTTTTTTACTTATAAAGGCAATGCCTTCCCTTTTTTCAGGATTTACGCCTTGGTGCTAGTCGCCAGCCCCTGGCCTATGGGGGCAGGCTTGGGGTAGTAACGACACGAGTCCCGAGGACGGGTCGTGACATAAAATTACAAATAATTGATTAAAATAATCCTTATATAGAAATACCAAAAACAAAAAAAAAATATAGTATTTAATAATATTATAAAACTTACCTCTTATGTTAACCCCTCAATACACCCTTTTAACCCCAGATATGGTAATAACATTTTACTAATTTTACTATTGACTGGGGAAAAATAATTTTATATTACTAAATCATATAAATTATGATTATTCTAAATATGGAATCCATTTTATAATATTCGATTTAAATAAGTGGTATAAATTCCTTTGAAAATTAGCACGCAAAGGGAAACTAAAACCATTTTTTGAATAATGCATTTTATGCATTAAAATGTATTTATTATTATTCTATTCCTTGTAAAAACTATAATATAAAAGTTAAAATGTTATATTGAATATATAATCTAAGTATTTTATGTGAATAATTTATCAATAGAGATTAATTTAATTTATTAATATAAGAACAAAATATGAACTTAAATTTATCTTTTTTTATATAACATCTATATTTACCATCTAGTGATTTAATTTTAATTTATTTCCAAATTATTACATGTGAATTAATTTTTTAAATGTGTAAAAAATATATTGGAACAATTTATTTAGTCTTATTCTTAACCACCAACCCAATAGATTGTTGATAATTTTTTCCTATTCATTGGTAATCAATTGGTAGTAAATACATTGGAACAATTTATTTAGTCTTATTCATAACCACCAACCCAACAATTTTTTTGATAATTGTGACATTAAATTAAAAAATTAAAAGTATTTCTAGGTTTTTTTGAACACAATGTTTTGTGTAAAAAAGATATCAAAGATATTAATTTTATTTACATAGAAGTAAATCATAATAAATCAGTTTTTTACACTCTGACACATTATAAGTTTTTTTTCAAAATCCCAATAATCTAATAGTAACAGTTGGGGATACTTCTACCTCATCACATATATGAGTTATTATATAGCTTCCTCAAATTTATGGGTTCACCAAAATGATTTGTCGATTAGATAAATAATTTTCACTCTTTGTTGTTTATTAGATAGATCATGACCCACTGTAATGATTTTTTTGTTCATCACATGATAAGAATTATGTATTTACTTACCTAAGAATGATTCATGGAATACCTTGTGAACATGAGATAGACATGATGAATGTTCCTAGCAATAAGAAACCACCCCAACACCATCATGAATTTCAAATGGAATGATATATGTAGGGCTTAAAATTCCACTATTACTAAATATCATAACCTTTTTCTAGTGATTAATTAATAAGAATACCCATTCAATATATCCAAATTCCAAGTCTCATCAATTATTGTCCACATAATTATTTTGTAAACTCTGAGCTTCTATGATGTGATGTTGAATGGATCTCACCATATCTACTATTTCCTCAACTATCTCAGGTACCAATATATTTATTTCTATAACTTCATCATAAAATATTAGAGTTATTTCCTTCCATAGATGAATTTATAAGAACCAATAAGAATGATCAAGTAAAAGTTATTGTTATAATAGAATTCTGAAAGAGGAAGGTTTTGATCTGAATCACATTTGAAATACAATGAATAGGATCATAGAATATCCTGTAAGGTTAAAAGGTTCCTCTTATACCAACCATAGTTCATAGGATGGTAAGTGGTGCTAAAGATCAATCCTGTATTCAATTCCTACCAAATGCTTCTCCATAAGTTTTAGGTAAACCTCTAATCCCAATCAGAAAAAATTGATTGTGGTACTCCATGAAACCTTACCAATTCCTTAATGTCTATCCTAGAAATATGATCAATATATAAAAGTTATCTAATGGAAATCAAATAAATTGATTTCATCAAGTGATCAACAATAACCCATATAGAACTGTGATATTTAGATGTTTTGGGGTTATCTAGAATGAAATATATGGTAATGATTTACCATTTACATTTTGATATGGGTAATGTTTTTACTATCCCCTTAGTATTTTCTATCTTGGAATTAACTTTATGGTATTCCAAGAATTGAGGTACAGACTATACAATATCCATTTTTATGTTATCCCACAGGAAATAAACATTTAGATATATATATATATATTCTGACATATATGATGAATAGAGAATGATGAACTATGAGATTCATCCAAAATATCCTTCTTAAAATTTTTTATTGATGATATATATACTTTGTTTGTAATACTTATCATTTCATTTCAATCATGATTAAAATCAAGAACATTTCTCACCTTAATTTTTGGTTACACATCCTCCTTCTATAACACTATAATAATCACATGGATGGATGCTTGAACATTCATATAAGAATGATATGATCTTCCTCTTTACTCATGACTTAAAAATAAGTATTCTATAAATATAGGATCTCATCCAATCCTCATCATGGAAAAACTATCATGACCTATCCAAATTAAAGCATCATCCATCATGTTCTCCTTCCCAAGGTGGTAGTGCATTGAGAATCCATATTATGTAATTAAATACAACCATATCCTTTGGAAAATTTTTAACTCTTTCTAGGTGAACATATACTTAATGATTTTATGATCAGTGTATAAATCACAACATTCACTATAAAGAAAACAACTATATATTTTTCATTGTAAAAATTTCTTTATCCAACTCTAAATCATGATTCAGGTATAATTTGAAATAATTCTCAATTATAGTGAGGAATAATCTATCACTATATCATTATAAATGAGGATTCATCCCATTCCTTTCTTTAATTAATCACTAAATATCACAAAAAATATCCATTTTAAGGTAGTGTAAGCATAAGTTCACTGACTAGCCTTCTTTTAAACTCCTTTAAATATTCCTTACTTTCATTTATCCAAAATAACTTTTCTCCCTTTTTTAAACATTGTTTTTGGATTATATATCCATGAAAAATATCTCAAAAATTATTGATAATACCATACCAACCCAACAAAACTAGAGATACTGATTGTTGTAGTTGGCTTAGGCCATTGTTCAATAAATTTCTTCTTAGAAGGACCCTCTAATCTATTATCACCTGACATTAAATGGACAAAGAATGTGACTTTATATACCCAATATTATAACTTTTTAGAATTAGTATACAACTTCTCCGTCCTTAGGGGCTTCATCACAATCATGAAATTTTTTATATTCTCATCCCCACCTTTCAAATATATAAGAATACTATTTATAAAAACTACCAAAAAATTGATCAATGTAATATCTAAAGACTATATTCATTAAATACTAGAAGACATGAGGAGAATTTGTAAGTCGAAAGAGTATAACTATAAATTCATAATGAAAAAAAATATATGGTATATTTTTTGTGGTATATACTTCTTGACCATTAATTAATGATATCTAAGTAAAATATTAACATAGAAGAAATATTAATCTCCTAGTAATTGATCAAATAGATCATCAATACAAGTTAATTGTTGATAATAATCTTATCATGTTCTCAATAGTCAATGTATAAATGCAGTTACCCATATTTATTCATACCAAAAAAGAATACATGAAGCCCATTGTGATGTACTAGGGTTTTGAATCCAATAAGAAAATACTTTTAGATTTTCTTCTTCATATACTTTAACTAAATCATGGCCATTCTATATAGAGTCTTTGAAATAGTTGTAACAACCAGTACAAGTTATATTGAAAACTCAAATTCATGATTTGGGTGATGAATAAAAATGTCTTAAGGAAATACATAATAAAAATCCCTAACAACTAGTATACATTTGATTTTTATCTTCTTTTTAATCATTTGAGATAAATACCTCTCATGAATAGGTTGTAAGACCCAGATAATAGAAGTAACATCCATTAGAAGTTCATATTCAACATCACACTAGAAAAAATCATAGTTTGAATGAAAATATCAACTGTGAATTACCTTACTCAGAATTTGATAAGGGATCTAAATAAATAGATTTAATCCACACTGAAAATAACATCAAATTTTACTAGAGGGAGAATCATATTATTTGTAGGAAAAACATTCCTACCAAATTCAATTAGAGATGAGCTATAGACTTTAAATGAGATCATCATTCCATTAAGAGTTTTTACTTCTAACTCAATATATAATTTTTGGGATAATTATGTGATACCCTTTACAAAATTCCTCTAATATAATAAATAGGATATATAAGAAATCAAATAAAACATTTGTAGTTCTAGATTGGATGGAAAGTGTTCCGTTCACCACATCATTATCATCGCCCACTTTGATAGTTGTTATCACATGAGATTTCACTTTTTTCGGGGGAATGAGAGGTTTTTGACATTTATTTCCATAATTAACCCTTGTATTAATGCACTAATTTGTAGAAATTCCCTATTTCTTAAAATAATGTAGTTATAGTGTGGGTGGAACATTTTTTGAACTTCTTTATTATTCCTTTCATTGATTTGATTGTTCACATTACTTCATCATTTTTCTCTCAATATAATTATTTTACACACATAAAATGTTTACCGGACCTAATAAGGAAATTTCCTATTTGTTTCATTACACACTAATGAAATGATGGAAGATTACTTTTATTTCCTCTATGGGGTTTTTTATATCCTCTAGAAATTATATCATTCAATATTTTTCCACAAAAACACATGAAAAATGAGATAATTTTATTTCCCTTTATAGATAGTGTGAACCTAAAATGTGTTCTTCAAAGATATAATAGATTATCATGGATTATTCCATTTTGATGCATAGTCTCAAGACACTAAATAATTGGTCAAATTTTCTTTCAGGGTCGATGATAAAACAAGAATATTAACTTGAAATTATGGTGAAATTTACCTCATATATTCTAATGAGTTCATCATATTTCTAATTTAGTTCCAAGAACATCCTTTACATTTTCATATAAATCATTTTAGTAAAATACTTTTTGAAAAATACATTATTAAACTCTTTCTAATAAAAGGATTCAATTTCATCGTCTTGCCACACATTCGTGATAAGAGTATACCATTGATCTGATTCACCTTCTAAATGATATACATTCAAGATAAATACTTAATATTTCTTTTTATAAATAATGAAAAATATATTTTTAGTGGCTCTATTAACATACTCATAATTATTGGATTAGTGGAACCACTAAAGGAAGGTGAAAATTTCTTCATAAAAACTTAATAGTGATTTGTTCCATCTTTTGGCCATTTAGAAAATTGGCATAATTCATATTACCACTCATAGCAACAAATAATTGGATGAGAATATCCATATTATTTTTCATCCTATCTCCAATTTAATTTTATTCCCATGAAGAAGATAATTAAATTTACCATCATATTTAGAATTTACCTGATTCCTCTTGGTTTAAGCCATTGACTAATTACAAAAACATAGTGAGAGAAACAACAATAATATTTATTACTCATTCAATAATGAAAAATAATAATAATATGTGTAAATATAGACACCATATTTTAAATATATAAAACCTTATGTTTGACTAAGGCCATTAATGGCCATAATCTATTCAAATAATTCACAATGTCTTATAAAGAAAACGTGGATTAACCCAAGAATATTCCTTGAGAACAAATATCCAGGTGAGAGATCTTACACTTAATCATCATAAACTAGTGAAAAATGATTTAATAATCAATGTAAACCTTTCTATGTTGTTAACCCTACACTATAACAAACTAAGCATTTAGCAGTGGGTTTTTAGTATAGGTTTACTAAACCAGTGTTAGTTGTTTTTAAAATAATTTTATGGTAGTTTTTTTATAATCCACCATTAAATGGTTAAAAAATTTACCACATGTGAAACTTCCCCATACCCCACACCCTTGAACCCCATAATACCCCCAAAACCCCACCCCACTAACTCCTAGTATCCCTAGCCTCATCGCTGCATATCACTGCCCATCTTCGGCCCTCGCAAAGCCTCGCCTCGCCTTGCCATGACCCACCTCTCTAAAAATCACCTCGCCTCTCCATCCATCACCACACCTAGCCTTGCCGCACCTCACCATTCCTCATTGACCCTTACCATCAATCCCAAACCCCACTTCACTGCCCTTTAATGGTTCGATGTTAAGTGAAGATAACACACTGCATAATTTTATTTTTTATTTTTTCCAAAATTGGATGATATTTATGGTTTAATATAATGATTTATTCAAAAATGTGTGGATGACCATTTTTTGAGGTGGGGGTCTAGTTTTTTTATACACACATGATATGTTTTCATGGTTAGCACAAAGATTTAGGGAAAACTATGAATTTATGAGTTGAACCCATGTGAATAACCCTCACGTGGGATGTTCTACTCAGTGAATTCCACATTGTAATGATTTTTATGGTTTTCTATCCATGATGCATATATATATTTTTATTTCATTATGAATAATTAAATTAGATCAAATTTTTTTAGGGATTTTTTTTAGGTGGGAAATTTTTAAAATGTGGTTTTCTAATATGATTCAATTTATTTCTCACCTATGGATATTTTAATTCAATGTAACCTTAGGCTATGAAAATTGTCTATATTTATGATACATTGGATACTATAAAATCTTCTATTTCCCTCCAGTTTTGGGCAGCATTTATAGTTTATATTATATATGAAATTATGTTTTATGATAGATTAATAAATCATTAACTAAGATTATATAGAGATTTAAGGTAAAATAAAATAAAATAATACATTTTTTATACACTGATTGCAAATTAAAATAATGTTTTATCATAATTTGATTGAATATTAGGAAACATTGGTTATACAAAGATTGTATTTCATAAAATGATTACAAATTTTCAAACATTGTTTAGACATATAATTTAATTTCTATACACTTAATACACAATAGGTTCGTAGAAAATGCAGATTCTTAATCATGCATAGGTTACAAAACATATAATTATGGATTGTAGACATATTATAAACATTTTATACATTGTTCATTGTCATTTTTATGTCAAAAAGTTCCTTCAAATTATAAATAGGATCATATAATAGAAACAAGATTCGTAAAGTTTCTATATTATAAAACCCAAATAGATTAAATAGTATAAATAAGATAAAAACTACTAAAATTGAATGTTTTTAAATATTTATTCACTAAAAAAATAATATAATCTAACATAGAGATAATATAAAAAAATTACTGCATTAAAATGATGGTTCCAAAAAACATGAGTCGAATATGAAATGTTGCTCACTTAGGGTGTTTGAGTTGGAAAACAAAATTTATAGAACCATTTTTACCCTAATAAAAATCAGGAAATACTCATGGAATGTACTATTAATCCATCTTAATGAAATGATACATTCTCATATAAATATAAAAAATATTAAACAGAATATTTTTCATCATTTTTAGGGATAAAAAAACTATAACATCATAGAAATTATAGAATTAAATATAATTTTCAACTATTTTGGATGAATAAAGTCAATACCTATTGAAGGGAAGATGATTGACATATGATGGGTATAAATAAAGAATTTCAGTATAAAAAAACTCATTAAATTGGAGAATCATGTGAAGAATGATGAATTTTCAAATATATTCCATTCATCTTAGAGAAACCAAATTTCCATTCCATTTAAGGATCTAGATGAATACATATTACTCTAATTCAGGGATATTAGAGTAAAATCTATCCTACTATACAAATGGAAAATAAACATGGTATCACTACAACAAACTAAGAATTTAGCAGTAGTTTTTTAATAGTAGTTTACTAAAATACTGCTAAACAGTTAAAAAATTTAACACGTGTTAAAATTTCAAATCAATCCATTGTTATTTTCAATGTTTTAAAAATTACATTCATGTTTAAAGAAAATTAAAATAAGAAAAATACATTTTTGACCATTCAATGAAAACTAACCCTCATATATATGTGGCGTCTTTTCCTTTATTTCACAAACTAATAAGTAATCACTGTAATAAGATTTAATGGAAATATTAGGTTCATTTATTGGTTTTAAACCCTTAAATAATGTCATTAATGACTTTTATATCTTAAAAAATATTATTTCGGTCATTTTGAACACAATGTAAATCACATTGGTGTTCCATCTATTCATACATATAAAAAATTATTCAAAGATAATTTTTCTACCATTTAACGAGAATTGATGGTTGTTTTCTAAGTTTTCATATTAAATACAATGATCTTGCATGGAATGTTTATTTTATTCCTCATGTATACATGAATATGATATAATATACTGGAGGCACCTAGTAAGTCCATATGGAGATTTATTTCTCGCACCATTCAATGGAACCCCTATGTGCATGCATAACTTATATTTAGACTTCAGCTATGCGGATCGCATCTAGTGGATAGGTATTTTAAAGATCGATTCATATTTTTAGATAGGGTGTTTTGAGGCCTGAGGATGAATGTAGGTCTAGATTTCTGGTGTTTTATTATTTGGTTTATTTTATCCTTTTTCTCATCCCTTGGGTGATTAGTGTTTATATGAAAATATGAATTTTTCATTGCATTTATTATATATTTTTGTGTATTTTATTGTTTACATTGATATTTGGTAGATTGATTGGTTATTTTTCCATTATAGTATACACTAATTTGATGTATTTTCCACCATAGAATTTAGATTTGTACATTGCAACAAGTTTTTATCCAATTTCATGTGTTGTAATTCTTGAGGTATTAGAACCTCATCTCATATGATGATTCTAGAATGGGGAATTACAATGTGACATCATATTATTTATTTAATTTTATAAATTAGGTAGATGGAAGATGGGAATATGATGAATTTATCAAATAATGTGATAGTACATATATAGGTGAGTTATGAAAACCTTTTCGGTGGTAAGCCCTGGTTACCATGGGTGTGGGATTGTTGTTATTTCATTTTTATACTATGATTGAGTTTTTTATGGAATATAATGTTCTTAAAAAAGTTTTTATTTTAAATTTTCATCACCTATATCACTAGAATGAGGCCCAAGTGCATGCACCATATTTTGTATATATTACATTAATGACATATACTTGAATGAATTTAATTGGAATTTAAAAATGGGATTCAATTGTTTAAAGTGTCCAAAAAAACATATATAGAGTTAAATAATATTTAACATCATAGAATTTATGTTACATGATTAATACCTTAATAAATATAATTATTTATAATTTTGGTGATTGAACTTGTGGAATCATGAAAATTGATTCTTGATCCCTTCTTGTGTATTTATATAGGAACACCTTATTTAACACATTCATATTTTTTAACTATTATATATGAAACTATTTACCTATTTTTTAATATTTATGTGTTTTAATTTTATTTTAATAATTTCTAGGAAAATTGTGATATATATGGATAAAATATAGATCACATTACTGAGGAACACGCCTTAGTATGCTAAGGTTTTTCCGGATTTTTTAGTTTTTGTAATTTCCAATCAATCCATTGATGGGATAATAAGATGTCCACATCTTAATTGTAAATGAAGAAGATGGTTGAAGAGAGACAATGTTTATGAACACTTGACATTGAAGTAATTCCCTACTGAATATTTGTGATAGATTTGGCATAGATAATCGAACATTACAGAAAGGTTGAACACTGATGTCAATCCACACAATGAGCTCACAACATGGTCGAAAATGGACAATAAAATGAAAAAACTTACAAATTATACATTTTGAATTGAAAGACACCAACATAAATATCAAGACATTCTATAACAACTAGTCAAGGGTGCTACAAATATCAACATGAAAAAGGATGTTTTTTAGACTATAGGAAAACCAGATCAAGATTGTATCATATCATTAGATCCTATTATTGATTCTATGGAGACTAATGTATGGGAAAAATTCATTGAGAATACAGATGAATTTTTTTGTTTAGATGACGAAGGTAATCAATAATTCTATAAAGGATGTTTGAAATTTTCAAAACTTTATTTTTTTCTAAATTTGTACCATATAAAATGCTTATATGGAATTAAAAATAAGGAGATCTTCATGATATTGGAATTGTTTCATGATTCATTTCCTGAAGCAAAGATCCCTGATTATTTTTATGTTATGAAAAAATTTGTTAACAATCATTGTCTAAATTATACAAAAAATCATTTGTGACCCAATGATTGTATGATTTATTGGGGAGAGGATTCAACCAGATTGGATTGCAATAAATGTTATTCCTCTAGATGATGGTCTATGGGTGATGATTGAAGTCTGAGTCAACATACTACCATAAATAAGAATAAAATGAACACACTTGAAATGGTGTTATGATACTTTCCTTTAAATCCTCTATTGTAAAGATTATTCATGTCATCGAAAATGGCCAAACACATAAAGTGGAATTCTATAGATAATAAAAATGATGGGTTAATACGACATCCAAGAGATTCACAATCATGGAATACATTTGATTCATTACATCCAGATTTCTCATATGATCCTAAGAATGTTAGATTGGTATTGGCTGCCAAGGGATTCAACCCATTTGGGACATTGAGTACTAGTTATAACATTTGGTCGATTGTTTTGATCCTTAACAATCTGCCTTCGTGGATTTGTATGCAAGGAATGTATTTTATCATTTATATTATTATTCTGGGAAAAAAATTCCTAGAAATGATATCAATGTATACTTAAACCCTTGAATTGAATAATTACAATATTTATGGAGAAACTATGTTGAGACATAAGATGAATATTCTTGAACAATGTTCCAAATTCAAACTTCTTTAATGTGGGCCATTAGTGAAATACCTAGAATTGGGAATTTATCGGGTTGTAACACTTACATGGGTTTGGATTGTCCTATTTGTAACTTTGATTTTGAGCCCGAACAACTACCTCATAGTAGAAAATGGTGATTCTTATATCATATAAGATTTTTTGATGCATCTCATAGAATTTGGATGAACAAGTCAAAATTAAATGGTTTCATTGATCGTAGAACTCGTACAATGTTGTTAATATGTTCTAAAATATTTTCACAACTTGGAAATATTGAAATTGAATTTGGGAAGGTGTATTATTTGAATGATAGCGGGAAATGAGTTTGAAGTGCATCGTGAAGTGAAATCAGAATTCAACAATGGAAGAAAATAAGTATATTATTAAAACCACTGTATTGGGATATTAATTGTTACAGAATAATCTTTATGTGATTCATATTGAGAAGAATGTTTGTGACAATTTGATATTCACATTTCTTAATGATAATTCAAAGTCGATGGATCATCTCAATGCCTTGAAAGACTTACAAGAAATGAACATAATGTGTGATCTATGGATAGATGAGAATAGAAAGTATTCTCTAAATTTTTTTCAAGGATGAATAGGGATGAAGATACATTCCTTCAAATTTTAAAACATGTGAAGGTATCTGATGGGTATTAAAGTAACATCTCAAGGTGTGTTGACTTAAAGAATTTTAGGTTAAATGGATTGAAAAGTCACGGTTCACATATTGTGTTACAATAGTTACTTCAATTGGAATTGCATATATTATTACCTGAAATGGTTACTGTTGTTTCACTCCAATTCTAAACATTTTTTAGACAACTATATGAGAAAAATTTTACATTTATTTCAGCTTGAATACCTTCAAGAGAGATTTGTATTGACACTTTGTTCAATGGAGATGATCTTTCCTCTGTCATTTTTTACTATCACGATTCATTTAACCGTGAATTTGGATAAAGAAGCTAAATTAGGGGGCCCCATACATTATATATGGATATATCCAATTAAGTGGTACTTTATTAATATATTTTTTGTTTCGGTAAAAAATTCTTGGAACTTCATTAAATACCTAATTCTGTTTTTTATTATTTTTTTCACATATATATTGTGGATTTGAAATCATAATTGAAAAATAAAGCACAACATGAAGGCTCTATCTTAGAAGGATATTTGGAATAGGAGAGTATTACCTTTTTTCCAGATACTTGGATGATATTGAGACAAGATTCAATCAAGTTAGACGTGTTGATGACACATCGACTCAGTCTGAAATACATGGGAAATCAAAAATCCTTCCTGCTATTAGCCGATCAATTAAGAGGATCTCAAATGTTACACTAACAGAAATGGAATTATTAGAGGCACATGGATATGTGCTACTGAATAGTGAAACTGTAGATCTATTTTTTAAAGAGTTGCTGATTCAAACAAAGAGACAAATGGGAGGAAAAACATGAAATGAGAAAGATATAATAAAAGATGTTAATAAAGAACTTGTAGAATGGTTTATAGGACACGTATGTTCATAAATATTGAAATCAATAAGGATATTAGGTTGATACATATATTTTTCAAATATAATAATGTATATTAATTTATTTAGATCATGAATACTGATAGTCGAGCAGAGTTGTTTGATGATTTGTTGTTTCTTTCTCAAGGTCCTCTAAAACAAGCTATAATATTTGATGCTTAAAACGTGAATGGATTTAGATTCTGTATAGTTGATTGGGAAGAGGGTTTGAAAAAATAGAATAGGGGCATATTTACATTTTCTAAAGTGGAATACTATGAAAAATTGACTGATATTATGGAATTAAACTACCATGTACATTTTTTAGTTTTTTTATTCAAATGAAATTTGGTGGATATTATGAGGGGTGTTAAAATATATTCCTTTCAATTTACATCTGTGAACTTCTGTCACTTGATGGATGTTGGTGACCATGAACTATATGATCCGTATATCTTATCATCACAAGAGAAAATGGTATATTATATGAAAGATGTCGTGGATGAAGGGTGGAGTGTAGTTTCTCAAGTAAAAAAAGTAACATGTATGATATAGGTGATGAAGTAAAATATTATACCTCTGACATTAAATCCCATAAACATTAAGAATCTGTCTTATTTCTCCATCATGATATTGAAAATATTAGTCTTGAAAGAGTGGATGAAGTAGATGAAGTAATTATGGTGTAGGAAATTGACACGATTGAAGGAGAAAATGATTATATGAGCATTTATACACTCATTTATCAACCATTTAAGTCATTTTCACAGTCAATAATTATCATTATCATGTATATTTTTTTGTTAGTACTATTCATTTTTATCATTTCTATTTTTTTCTGCATTAATTTTTTGAAATATATGTTCTAAACTTAATTTTAGTTGATGAAATGATAGGAACTCCAAGGACGAAGTGTTATACTCACACTATGAGGTCCAAGATTTTTTCTAAAAGCTGATTGACTCTAGTAATCTTTTCATTAGTTTAAATATTTATTAGAAAATGTTATCTGTTTAATATATTAAATTTTTTATTTGTCTTTGTTTATTGTAGTCACTAAGTTTAGGCCAGCAAGAATCTTGAACCAAAGTAGGGTCAGATTGAAATGCATGGTCGATTGTCCCCTATCGACCGGTCAAAGTTCTGGTGCTCTGCTAATGTGTATAGCAGGACTCGGGTCGAATCCTCAGTGATGATACTTTGAAATAGTCATTTGTTTTTAGTTGATTGTATTCTAATTGGTGGGGGTTGTTTGTAGAGATTATGAAATAATTTTTGTATGATGTTTGATTTAAAAAATTGATAAAGATTGGGGTGAGTTCATCATTAGGTAGTTAAGCTTGTGATATCCTTGATCTTTGCTTTATATTGCATTAAATTAACACCCATGTCACAAGATGATTTTGATCGGAATTCCCAAGTGTTAAAGCTTTAATCCAAGCCGTAACATAACTTAGGTTTCTAATCATTACCATTACTTTTTTATGGTTGTGAATTTGTGGTTCCAATAATCCATGGAATCCACATATTAAACAAAACATGTCATTAATCCATGACATATAAAGTTCAACATACACAATATTAATTTAAAGAACATTCGTCGAGCAAAAGCTCTCAATCACTTAACATAACTAAATTATAACTCAGCACAATTAAAGATTTACCTAGCCATTAAAATGATTAATAATATGTTTATAATTATTATGATGATAAATTAATAAGATTAGATAAATAAAGGGATAATAAAATATTTTTGCGTTGAACACACACACACACGAACGATGATGATAATTAAAAATGGATTTTCGATTGAATGAGGAAGAAAAAGAAGGGAAGGGGATTCAACTGAATATAAACTATTTTAAGAATATAAATATTAAACTATAGAAGTTGGATGATAATAAGAGATATTGAAGAAGAAAATTTCATTGAAACAGAATTACAAAAGAAAGGACTTACAAAATTACAAAAACAAAGAACACGAAAGTTAGTGAAAACAAAGAGAGGAGTAAAGGTCTCTCAAGTGAAAACATGAGTATGGTAGATCCTCCCAAGCCTTTGGAAAGGATTTTTTCTTGGCAATATGTTCTCCTCTCTTCTTAAATTCCAACCCTTTTGAAAGGAGAGGAGTGGATGTATTTATAGCCCAAGGTGGTGTACTGTTTACATTCCAGAAATACCCCTCCACTTGGCTCGCAGATATGGACATTAAGAGTGCTGAATCTCAAGGAATATCCTTCCTCAAAGTTGTATATAATAAAGTTTTCCGACTAATCTCAAAATTTGGAGTCATTTGGACTTAAGTATCAAACGTTATGGCCGGTTTATTAAACAAAGTAAAACTGTCCATTTCAATCCAGTCTTTTTGAAGTATAGAATGTGAAATGGTTTTTTAATATGAATATGCCTTCAAATATGAATGGTTTCATCAAAAATGTCGGCCGCCTATATCTCCTCTTTCAAACTGCAAAATCTCAGCTCGATTTGATTCTTACATCATGAGATATGTCATGCATACTATACTGATTTTAATTCTCGTCCAGAATGGTGGGCTGGATTTTAAATCTTCATTTGGGCCCCTTGTTCTTAGATTTTCGCCCTGAAATTTTTATACAAGACCCCTTGCATTTTCCCCCGAACTATGGTGGAGAATAATAGAATTTGGAATTCTGCATGTTGCCCATTAAATCAATCTTCATAAATAGTCCAGTTTCTTCACAGATTCTTTGGTCCTGTTTGTGTGGACCATATGACCCTTCAAATGGAAGAATTGGCTCATGGTACCTTCTAATGAAATGTTTTATATTGAATTTAGAATCCTAAAAAACAAGAACCACACAATTTGGATCAGTATAGTTATAGTTAATATTAAAATATTAAATTTACTCAATTAGATTACTTCTAAAAATGCTCAAAAATTATACTTAATATTAAAACAATAATATTTCACACAAATTATGTACATTTAATATAAAATAAGTAAAGGGAGTATATAATGATACATGAAAATATTAACAATATCAACTCCCCCACACTTAGTTTTGTGCATGTCCTCATGTGCAATAAATATAAAAACATGACAAAATCATTTTTACTCACCAAAAGATATTAAAATTTTGTTTTCTCTAATAAGGGGAAGTTTAGACTATTTCACTCATCAATTTTGAATTCCCCCACAAGTTGTTACAGAAAAAATGTTTTAAAACTAATTCATTTTTTTCATGCTCAAATTTAGAAATGGAAAATGTGGACACTCAAAACTCACACCTCTCAAGATGATAAAATTTATTTGTGGAGGTTCACTCTTTCACCAACCAAAAGTGAAACTCTTAGAGTTTTAAAAGAGCTCTTAGCTTCCAATATCTATCCAAAGAGAACAAGAATCAAGAGGTCTTTTTAATGGGTTTTTTCTGTGGCTATGGGATGGTAGGGATATAATGTCCAAGAGAGAGAAGAATAGGGTTAAAATACCAACATAGAAAAAGCAATGCACATTTTTTTTGAAATAAAACATGGAAGAAAATGAAAACACATATTTACAGGGGAATGATTTTGTGAAGAAAGACACAATAGAGGTAGAAAATATTAAGGTAATGAGAAGATGAAATATTTACAAAACACAGAACTTCTCCTAATAAGAATATAATGCAAGTGTTCTTTTTTTTTCTTCTCCTTTTTTTCCATTGTTTTTTCGAAAGTTAAACTTGGAAAAGATCTCACACTTATAACCCAACCCTTGATTGGTCTCCTCACGACACTTATTGTTATAGTTATAACAAGATCAAAGGTTGAGGAAAAGTGATTTTTGACCTACCCAAGACACAACCCATTTTTTCATTTTTTTTGATTTTTTTGTCATCATTTTTTTTGAACACATGTTAATAACATTTAAAAAATTACATAAATAGAAGTTCATTACATTCTACAAAACACACTTAATAACAACCTCTCCCCCACAATGAAATGGATACTTTCCCTCAATCAGATGATAACTCGTTGAAAATCAATAATAGGGTACCCAAACAATGAAATCCATTCCCCCCACACTTAAATTTCAAAAAAAATATGCAATAAAAATCCATGTTGATATTGGGTGGGAAAAGGTATTGGGATTGTAATGTGGCTATCAAAGAAAAGGTTTTCATAGGCTCGAAGGGGATTTCAAAAGGAGGATTAATGTAAGGGAAATGGGAGGCTATTTGGCTATTGTGATTCTCATGTGGTTCAGAAAATGCCTCTATCAAATTAATACACATTAAGGTAGAAAACTAAGCTCGAAGGTCCACAAACTCAAGACTCACAAATGGGGGTGAAAACACACATTTTGAAAATATTTCCATAGGTGGCCTTAGTATGAAAGAAAATGTTGCTCCTCACGGTTCGGGAAAATCATTTTCCAAATAAAAAAAATTGAGCATTCAAAATTTGTTAATTTTGACACAAAAGTCTTTATCCAAAGTCATGATGAAAATAAAAAAAAATGAGATGAAAAAATGACTGTTAACTCCCCAAAATGGTTGGACAAAATTTCAAAACTCGATGGTGAGTAAGCATGACTCTTTAATTTTTTTGTATTTTTTTAAGTGATTGATTTCTTGGTTTTGATTAGTTTTTTAGATTTTTATATGTTTTTGTTTTTTTATAAATATACACCCACAAAAAAGAGAAAGTGAAAAAGAAAGGTTTTGAAAAAGAAAGTGGTAAAAAAAATAAAGAGAGAGGAAAAAGAAGAAATAGGTAGAGAGAGGAAGAGATAAAGAGATAGATTTAAAGGGAAAGAGGTGCCCCCTGGTTTGGATTTGGCAGGTCGCCATCTCCATCTAGTGGTAGATTGACTACAGAAGTTGGGGATAAAATGGAAGTCTAGGTGGTTCCAGGACCATGGGAAGTTAACTGAAAAAGAAAAATCATTATTCATATAATGAAAAACTAAAAAGAAATTGAAATTTCATAACAAAAGTAAAAGAAAACATGGGTTGCCTCCCAAGAAGCACTGCATTTATTTGTCTACAGATAGACAGTTGCAGTGGACTACCCATAGTCTGACAGTGGCCATCGTATTTTCTCAACTCTAGTGTGCTTCTAGAAAAACCTCTCCTCTGGGAGGCCTGATGATTCATTGGATAATTTCTTCCCATCCTTGTTGGTGTGCTAGCAATTCAATGGGGGTGGAAAGATAATATTTATATCCTCTCTTTGGTCTTCAACCCAAGGAATGATTGTATCCACAAATTACTGGTTTTCTATGCATGGAAATTTCGGAGGATGGCTCAATTCAGATGGTTCATTTATGTAAGGTTCAGATAACATGAAAGCAGAGTATGAGATCGCAATTGTTTTTGACTCATTTATTTCATCATTTACCGATGTAGAGTAATGAGGATCAGTGGCATCATAAGATTGAATAAAATTTTCAATATCCTTTATTCAATGTTGTTCACCAAAGATTTGTCAATTTCAACCTCACAAGTGATCACTTTATTAATTAGGGAACAAATTTCACAACCTTATCTCCCATCAGGACAATATAAACAAATTAGTTTGGGGTTCACCTCACATATAACAGGATTTTCATAATCATGGATAGGAAAGGATGAGTGTGGGATAATCATATTCGAATAAAAAAATGAGCATTCAAGTTCATTTTCCTTATTACCATTCATGTTGGAGCATTGGAGGTCAAGGGTGAGATGAGATTCCAAAGAGTTTTCAAGATCCTTTAGATCAATGGAGTTTTCATTTGTAATGTCAACTTCAATTTCACCATTTATGACTTTGTTAATCATGGTGTAGATTTCACAAGACCCTTTGCCATTAGAACATAAAGAACATGGTGGATTGGGGTTCGATTGACTCTTAGAAGTTTCCTCAGAAGCCTGAATTTAGAATGCAGAGTGGTCCTCAGATGGGTATCGCATGGCTTGGAAAATGTCAAACTTGACCATTTGGTCACCGAATTCCATGGATAAGATTCCTTAATGGACATCAATTTTGGTTCTCGCAGTCTTGAGGAATGGTCTTCCTAGAATTAAGGGAGATCGAGAAGAGTTTGTCTCACCTTCCATGTCAAGGACACAGAAATCCGCAAGGAAGATAAGGTCATTCACACGAAAAAGGACATCTTCAATTATTCCCTCAGGACTGGCTGTGCTTCGATTGGCTAATTTAATGGCAATACCTTCTGGATGTAAGGGACCTAGACCAAGGTTGGAGAATATGGATTTGGTCATGACATTAATTGAGGCTCCTAGGTCTATGAGTGCATCATCAAAGTTGGAACTTCCAATTTGGCATGGAACCGTACAGGGTCCTGGATCTTTGCACTTTATGAGAATAGACTGCTGGGTGGAAACATTTTCAAAGGCCCTAAGTTGCCTCTTTTGGGTTCACAATTCTTTAATAATCTTGGCATACTTAGGAATTTGTTTTATGGAATCTAAGAGAGGAATGTTGACTTCAACACGTCTAAATGTGTCGAGCATTTTAGGATCAGGTTCAAAGGACTTCCTTGGTTTAGAAACAACTTTAGGAAAAGGAATTAGATTCCTAAGTGGAATGGAAGGAGGTGAGGGAATGGATTCAGGTTTTGTTTCAAATTTATTTTTATTTTCGTTTTCTAGGTCAACATTAAAAGGAGGGTTTGAGTATTTATCTTGAGGCATAGCAAGTTGCTTTCCTGATCTAAGTGCAATTGCACTTACATTACCCTTGGGGTTGGGTAATGGTTGAGCTGGGAGTTGGGAAGAATTGGATGGTTGTTGTTGACTAAGGTGGAATTCAAGTTGACCAATTTAGGTTTCAATGTTTTTAAGGCTAGAATGGGTGAAGGAGGAAAGATATTCCACTGCACTTTCCCATGGTCGCTTGGAAGAAGAGGCTTTTCCCGGAATGGGATTTCCTTGATTTTGGTTCTTGGGAAATCGATTTTATTGGTTTTGGAATTGGGAAGGCTCACTAGGATAATGGAATCCAGGAAGAGGATTGCTCCTTTGAGGTTGAGGAACAAAAGGATAAGTTTGATGGAAGTTACCACCAACTTGACCATATTGGAATAGGTTTGGGTTTTGAGGAGGGAATTGAGGGGGGTGAGAGATAGGATTACCATACCTCAGGCCTTAGTTATAGGAAGAAGAGAAGGGCTCAGAGTGAGGTTGGTTGAAGTTTCTAACAAACTGACCTAATAGTTGAGGATTGGTGTTCCGCTGAGCATATGCTGCATTGAGCTCCATTGGTTCAGATGAATCGGATTGATCCTCTTGAAGTTGTGGACATGTGTTAGTTGGATGAGATGGAGAGTTGCAGATTCCACATTTTTTGACAGGTCCAGGAAAAATTGATTGTGGAGAAGACGAGGTTGGAGATTTTTTAGCCATAGTTAGTTGTCACACAAGACCTATAAGTTCACTCATCCACTCGATCATTTTGTTCAGCTCAATTGATTGATTATCTTGGGCCTGTTTTACTTGAGCATGTGCTCGAGTATGGAATTGTTGTGTGTTTGCAGCCATGTTACTTATGAGATCTCTTGCAGCTGCAGGAGTTTTATCAACAAGAGAACCGCCACATGCGACATCAATGAGAGTTCTCTCCATAGCCAATAACCCCTCATAGAGGTATTGGATCAAGAGTTGGTCAGAAAATTGGTGGTGTGGGCAGGTTTCCACTAGCTTTTTGAACCTCTCCCAGTACTCATGGAGTGATTCACTTGGGAATTGACGTATACCACTTATTTCCTTTCGGATAGAAGCAGTACGAGAAGCAGGAAATAATTTCTCTAAGAAGAGTCGCTTCATGTCATTCCATGTAGTTATGGAACCAGGAGGTAGATAGTGAAGCCATGAATTTACAGTGTCAGCTGGGGAGAAAGGGAATTCTCGAAGTTTGAATTGTTCTTCAGAAACCCCTTGAGGCTTCATGGTAGATCACACTACTTGGAACTCTTTAAGGTGGAGATGGGGATCCTCTCCAGCTAGCCCGTGGAAATGAGGAAGAAGGTGAATCAAACCCAATTTGAGTTCAAAGTCAGACTCTATGTTTGGATATTGTATACCAAGAGGTTGGTAATTCATGTCAGGGTCAGAAAGGTCTTTAAGGGTTTGTTCCATAGGATTGGCCATATCTAATTCAATTGGTTGGATGAGGACTGGTTCTTGAATAAGTTGATTATCTCTAATTATCCTCCTAATTTGGTGAAGTGTTCACTCAATTTCAGGGTCAAACAAATCCTAGGGATTGTTTGGGAGGCTATGGGGAATTCAGATATATTTTGGAAGAAAGAGGTAGATGGGTTTTTCTTTGTGTTTTTTCATTTTATGCTTTTTAAGAGGAAGATGGGTTGTTCTTTGTGTTTTTTTTCAATTTTTTTTTAAATTTTCTTTTTTGGTTTTTTATTACAATATCCAGAAACTAATGACTAATTAAAGCACCATCCCTGGTAATGGCTCCATTTTAAATGCACGACCGATTGTCACCTATCGACCGGTCAAAGTTCTGGTGCTCTGCTAATGTGTATAGCAGCACTCGGGTCGAATCCTCGGCGATGATACTTTGAAATAGTCATTTGTTTTTAGTTGATAGTATTCTAATTGGGGGGGTTTGTTTGCAGAGCTTATGAAATAATTTGTAGATAATGTTTGATTTAATAAATTGATAAATATTGGGGTGATTTCATCATTAGGTAGTTAATCTTTTGATATCCATGATCTTTGCTTTATATTGCATTAAATTAACACCCATGTCACAAGATGATTTTGATCGGAATTCCCAAGTGTTGAAGCTTTAATCCAAGCCATAACATAACATAGGTTTATAATCATTACCATTACTTGTTTATGGTAGTGTATTTGTGGTTCCAATAATCCATGGAATCCACATATTAAACAAAACATGTCATTAATCCATGACATATAAAGTTCAACATACACAATATTAATTTAAAGAACATTCGTCGAGCAAAAGCTCTCAATCACTTAACATACCTAAATTATAACTCACCCCAATTAAAGATTTAACCAGACATTAAAATGATTACTAATCTTGTTATAATGATTATGATGATAAATTAAGAAGATAAGATAAAGAAAGGGATAAGAAAAGATTTTTGCGTTGAACACACACACACACGAACGATGATGATAATTAAAAACAGATTTTTGATTGAATGAGGAAGCAAAAGAAGGGAAGGGGATTCAACTGAATTTAAGCTATTTTAAGAACATAAATATTAAACTACATATGGTGGATGAGAATAATAGATATTGAAGAAGAAACTTGCATTGAAATAGAATTACAAAAGAAAGGACTTACAAAATTACAAAAACAAAGAACACGAAAGTAAGTGAAAACAAAGAGAGGAGGAAAGGTCTCTCAAGTGAAAACCTAAGTATGGAAGATCCTCCCAAGACTTTGTAAAAGATTTTTTCGTGCCAAAATGTTCTCCTATCTTCTTAAATTCCAACCCTTTTTAAAGGAGAGGAGGGGATGTATTTATAGCCCAAGGTGGTGGACTGTTTACATTCCAGAAATACCCCTCCACTTGGATCGTAGATATGGACATCAAGACAGCTGAATATCGAGCAATTCCCTTATTAAAAGTTGTATATAATAATGTTTTCCGACTACTCTCAAAATTTGGAGTCATTTGGACTTAAGGATCTAATGTTATGGCCGGTTTATTAAAAAAGTAAAAATGTCCATTTCAATCCAATCTTTTTGAAGTCCAGAATGTGAAAGGGTTTTTGAATATGAATATGCCTTCAAATTCGAATGGGTTATTCAAAAACGTCTGCCTCCTATATCTACTATTTCACACTACAAAATCTCAACTCGATTGGATGCTTACATCATGAGATATGTCATACATACTATACTGATTTTAATTCTCGGCCAGAATGGTGGGCTGGAATTTAAAGCTTCATTTGGGCCCCATATTCTTAGATTTGGGCCCTGAAATTTTTATACAATACTAATTGCATTGTTCCCCGAACTATGGTGGAGAATAATAGAATTTGGACTTCTGCATGTAGCCCAGTAAATCAATCTTCATGAATAGTCCAGTTTCTTCACAGATTCTTTGGTCTTGTTTGTGAGGACCATATGACCCTTCAAATGGCAGAATTGGATCATGGAACCTTTTAATAAAATGTTATATATCGAATTTAAAGTCCTACAAAACAAGAACCACACAAGTTGGATCAGTAAAATGATAGTTATTATTAAAACAGTAAACTGACTCAATTGGACTACTTCTAAAAATGCTCAAAAATTATACTTAATATTAAAACATTAATATTTCACACAAATTATGCACATTTCATATAAAATCGGTAAAGGGAGTATATAATAAGTCATGAAAATATTAACAATATCACAGATGTTCATAAAAAATATGATGGGAGTTTTTTTAAAGATCCTACCAAAGAAGCTGGGGTATGAATTAATTTTTCATTATATATACATAGTATATGTTGTCACAATGTTAATATATATTTCTTCTAATATGAATTATATATGATTTATAAGTAAAAATTAATGAACTATGCGATGTAAATCCCACACAGTCTTACTCATTATCCTCAGATGACCTAGTTGGTAAATTCCTTGGGAAGGAGCATCCTGGCTGAGTGCACGGATGGTTTTGAGGCTATTACTATCTGAGGTATTTGGCAGAAAAATGAGTATTTAAAGTGATGACTCGTGGTGAGAAGGTAAATCCCACAACTTCAAAATAATTTAGTTCACATACTTTTATTTATTTTATGTTTAAATATAAACATATATCATTGTTTAAGTTTCAATATAATTGTCTTATTGGTGCTAGTAGTTGGAAGTAGAGATATAGGTAGTGAAGGTAATGAGAAGAGTTCATAATTGGGAAATGGTTAGTAGAGAGGGTTTTTTCATGTTTCAGTATGTCCAATTTGGGTATTTTTTTATCTTTTTCATATATTTTAGATGGTATGGGGAAATAAAGTGCCCTATATATGTGTTGTTTAACCATCTATCTATATGATGTGTTTCAACTGGCTATGGAGATTGAAATTTCTATAAGATCATATATGATGTTTAGTTTCTTGCCCTTATTTTACATATAGGTTGATTTGACTATTATATTCTACAATTTCCCACTTGTTTTTCATGGTGTCTAACTAAGTACGTTTTTACTCACACCTGCATGGGATTTTCATGCATGATTTTTTCCTTATACAGACAACTTCTAGATGGTTTCCTTAGTGGACCTAGTATCTATGGAACATATAAGTAAGTAGAGGCACTGACCATGTTTGGTGGTCAAACTTAGGGATCTTGAGTTGGGAACTCCTCTTCTTTTTTTCTTTCAGTTGTTTCTAGATTAGGACCTACTATGATTCTTCTTTGTTGGGCATGTATTTTACCATTTTCATTTCCTGTATATTTATCTATCTCATTTTTATGTATTTTATAATGGTTACTACATTTTTTACACCAAGAGGTTTTATTTTATTATACCTATGGAATATTTCATGGATTTCAGTGTGTGTGTGTGTTTGTTCACATACAATAGGATAAATCTTCCCACTTTAGTGATATTCTTTCTATGTGCTTGTCACTAGCCCTTCAACTATTGGTGGTGAACATGTGGTGTCACTCTGAGCTTACTAGTACCCCACGTAGGGTCCCTATTGGTCAAGTCATGACATAAAACCACAAGGTTTTCTCCAAGACTGTAATCCCTATCTAACCCCATCCATTATAGGAAAGTATATACTCTTTTCCAAATGTCACATCATGACCCAGTCCTACTAACCAAGGATTTTTTTATGTTATCTCTCACCAAACTAAATTCCATATATCACTTATCCATACAATGAAATATCAAGCCTATAACATATAGGATAAAACCTATCTATCAGAACCTATGTTTTATTAGTATCCTTCTATTTTCACCTTGTTAGTTAGAGCTCAATCTTGATGTGTTGGGGGAAATACTTTTTGGAAGATTTTGGTGCTCTATTTGTGTATGGACCCTATATTTTGAGCTCTGTGTTTTTGGTATTGGATAATATATGGAGATGTAATCAGTTAACTTAGTCTATGTGTATTCTTGTCAGTCTAGGCTCAAAGAGGCATCTATGTTTTTTTCCGTTATCTCATAAAAGTGTGGGATCAGTGTTGGAAGTCCTAGGATTTCATAAAGTATTTACCCATTGTATAAATCCAAGTCAGTTTTAATCCTTTCTTGTAACAGTTTAGATCATTTATGGATATTAATAGTGATTTCTCTTCTGGCTAAGCATTTGTTATTGGGTTTGAATCATTAATGAAACTTTTTATGAAAATGGTATTCATGATGGATAGTGGCATATTGAGAATTATTTCTTTGTTACTAAATTAATATATATTTTTGGTAATTTTGGTGGATTTAGTTTTAACATGTGAAACCTCATTTTAATGGATGTACATTGATTATTTATAGTTTTTTTAATGTATTAAATTTATTTTTTCCTTGGAAATGTGTTGTGTAATAGTTTAAAGAAAAAAACACAATTTCAATGAGAATTGTATTGAAAAAAATGTATTGATTATTCAATATATTGAAAAATGTATTATTGATTGTATCAATGTGTTGATTATTTCAATATTTTTATGTATTATTGATTCTATTAATGTTTTAGTGTCTTGTTTGATTCATTAAATTAATTAAAAAATGTATTATTTCTTTCAATGTGTTGTTTTACTTGTTCAATGTGTCGATTATTTATGTTTTTCTAAGAATCAATGTACGTTGATTCTTTAGTTTGAAAATTTGTTGTTTTCCTTGTACATTGATGATATATTTGATGATATGATAAAAATTTTCAGTGTCATTTTTATGTGGTTTTGGCTTTAGGTTCTAGGGCTGTGAAACCTGTAGCTTATTTTTTTAATGTATGAGATTGTGGTATTTTAATCTACCGCTAGATATAGTTTTTTTGTGGAGATTTAAACCAATTTTATATTATGGTATCTATTTTGGGTGGCAATTAAAACTGGTTAAAAATATAGATTTTTTTACATAGAGGTAGTTTATCCATATTAGTGGAATTTTTTCGATTAAACGTCCAGACCTTAGCAGTGGGTAAAAACCGTCGCTAGATTCCAATTATTTTTTAGCAAAAATAACTGATAAAACTAATAAAACTGCTGTGAAATATGACTTATACGATACTTTACAAAACCACTACTAAATGGAAGGAACTGCCTCATGTTGAATGTTGATCCCAATTTTAGCAGAACTTTTTAAAACCATCGTAGAACCATATAACATCGGTTTAAATCTCCACTAGATAAAAAACAGCCTCTAAATGGGAATTTTGTCTTTGTGCTAGGTGCATCTATGCCACAAGTGAATCCATGTTCAACTATCAAGATATTGATTTATTTTCTATGAAAACCAAAAGATATATATTTTCCTACAATAGGGTCATATACTATACCTATAATTATCCCCATGGGTTTCAATCATCTTATCTAATTCTAATATCCAAAAACTAATTAATACCTCCTGTTATACCAACTACTGGGCCCAATAATCACATGCATTAATATTGTTTCATTTTGATTAATATTTAATAAATTTCATAATATTAAATTCCCAACAGTTGTTAAGGTTTAATATATTTGGATATTAGATACATTACCATCTTATTTATTGATATGTATTCAAAATCACTAACAAATATCTTCTCACATTGTACACTTCTTAGACATATCATACTTAAATCCTTTCTTTATAACATGGGGAATGAAACATAAGAATGTGTGTGCTTAGATTCATAGTAAGGGTAAACATATGAGATATCCATCAATGATAATAAGTTAGTATATGATAAGAATAAGTGTATTTTAACATAATGAAAACATAAAATAATTATACCCAATAAGTCAATGTTTTTTAATAACGAATTATTGAATATAGTTTTTTTATCCAAAATATATAATACGTAAGAGTGTGGAATTATCTATAATCAATCACTAGCTATGAGAACATATCATAAGACTAGGATATAAGTATTTGGAATGAAAATAATCATATTAATTCACTTCATTATTCAAGGCACACTCCCAATAAAATCATTGTCGAAAAAGTAGCATAATCAAAATGCCTACAAAGGTATTTAAAATATTCTCTTAGAAGTAGCTTCCAGCTTGTTGTCTTTATTGTATATTAGGAGTTTATTAACTTCTTTATTTATAATATTACTCTTATCTCATTCATCATTACCAAATAAATTTGACGACTATATAATTTTGTGATGACTAATCACATAATGAAAACAAAAAATATATGTTCCATAAGATCACCAAACATTTATAATATCATCACATCAAAACTTGTGGAAATAAAAAGGGTTTCATAAACATTTCATCATTTCCTCATTGCATAACCCATGTAAAATAAATTTATTTCATAATGGTTTCATCATAACTTACTTAACCCATGGGAGAAAAACAAATTTTATAGAATATTCCATAAACAATCACCATCATAAGACATATAGAGAAAGAAAATATATGATATCATAATATCATATCCCTAGTAAATAATAATAATCATTAAAGGTTATTTACATTGATGAAAAAATACCATTAAAATTCCATTCAAAGATTTTATTTAAAACATGTAAAAGTATCCTTTTATTTTGATACACTTTCATATGAAAATATACAAAATATTGAGAGAATAAATTTATTTGAAAATAACCAAGTAAAATTATAAAGGAATAAAAATATAAAATAACTATATTTATAGTGGGAAAGTATATTAATTCTATATTAATTAAAAGAAAACATTCCCTTCACACCTTTTAAAAAAGGAAGAAATGACCTGATTGAAAAAAAATCATTAAAAGATTAATTTTTTAACCTCTTTAAATAATTAAAAATGTAGTCAAAATAATTTTTTAAAAACATTTAATGTATAGGTAATAATTTCATAAAACATTTTTGTAGAGTATGAACATGGAGGAAGAAGTTTATCGACTAAAGAGAAAATAAGGTTGGATTTTATTTGAAAACATTTTCACAATCATTTTATGTTGAAAATAGTATAAAATGGTATGAATGAAAAAAATAAATAAATTAATAAAAATATGAGAATAAAATATATTTTTATTAAGGGATAATATCTATATAAATACCTTAATATAAATTTAGCATCGGCCATCCTGAAAAAAAAAAGATATTATAACCTAAACCCCTTACCTGAAGTCTCGTCCTGCTTTGTATGGAATCAAATATCCTATAAAATAAATATAGATTTATTATAACCATATTAGATAAATATTTTAATACATAAATTAATATATATTATTCTTTTATAATTTAAAATCATTATTTTATTAAAAAAATCATCATTAAAATGACCATTTGGGTGAAAACAGGTTTGTTTTCCGTGCATGTTTTGGTTTGATAGTTTTGATACTTATACCTGGTATATGGTTTTATGATATCTAGAATATTAATCCTTAAATAATTATATTATTAATTAAGTATATAAACTCTTATAATAATTTATATAAATTAGAAATGAACAATAAATTACATCTTGCTGTGGAGATGGTTGTCCGTCTTTACACACGAGTGATGTTTCCAAATCTCGATGGTTTTAATGAAATAATGGTAAATAATAATTAAATATTATGTAATAATTATTATATAATATATATTCATTAAATATATACTTATTACCTTCCATGTATAATGGAAATAAAAAATGAATCACATCACTTCGTGGAAGTGGTTTTCCACACGTATGCATGAGCGATATTATTTTTTATAAAAAATGGAAAGGTAAAAAGTTAAATATTATATTATAATTTAAGAAGAATAATTATTTTCCAAATGTTATAAATAAATATTAAATCCATCCTAATAACCAACCATGAATTAATGTGAGAGAAAATAAATCATATTACATTGTGGAGGGGGTAGTCCACACATACACATGAGTGATACTCTCATTTCCCATTTTATGAAAAGCAGTAGAAAATGGTTGATAAATCATCATAATAAAAATTAAGTATATTTAAGACACTGAATTAAATTTTTTATAATTTATACCATATATTTAGATAATGTGGAGGAATAAATAAAATTTAATGTACTTGGTTAAGAGTTATGCCCCTTCCATGAGAAACCTCATTTGGATTACACCTTACGCCTTGAAAGGATGGTATTATGATCACAAAGAAACACCTAGGATGTGTGTAAAGATGTTATAAAGTTATTACATTAGGTATTGGTTAATATATAAGTATAATTAAGAGTTAATAATAAATTATAAGTGGTATTATTATGTTAGGGAGGGAGGGGACATGCTTTAAATATTTCAAAAGAATAAAATATATTAATGTCACACTCAAGTAATGATGAGACAAAAGGAAAAATATTAAAATTTAAGAATGATAATTTATAAATAAAGTCAAAAAAATAAATTTAAATCTTTTTTTATATTTGAAACATTATCTCATATATTAACCCCAGATAAAACCTTTATCTTGGTAATCATGAAACAATGTTTTTATGTTTTATAATATTCATTATAACCAAAACTATGCTAAACCTATTAAATTATATTAATTACGATTATTAAAAATATTGAATATATTTTATAAGATTTAAATTTTATAATTTTTAGTAATTTATTTAAAAATAATCACGAAAAATCTAATGAGAATCATTTTTAGGAAAATGCATTTTAATCAAAAGAGTAAATTTATTCATATTCCATGCCGAGTAAAAAATATTAAATGAATGATAAAATGATTTATTGAATATTTTTTCTATAAATACCATTAAAATAATTAATCAATATATAATTATTTATTCTATTAAGATTAAAACACATTGTATGCAGAAAAATTGTTTTTCATAAAAAATCATTAATTACCTTAAAATTCTTTTAATTAAATTTTTCCCTAATTGATGTTAAATGAATTAATTTTTAAAAAGTATAAAAATAACTTTTTTAAAATTTAGTTAGTATTATTCAGACCTAAAAATATAGTGGCTAGAAGATAATGGTTACATAAAATAATAATATTTTAATAGTATGTCAATATTTATTTAAACTTGATGTTTTATGTATAGAATGCTATCAAATAAATCCAATTTATTTAAATAAAAATATATCATAAAATATATAGGTTATAAAAGTAATATATTTATGCTTTATACTATTCCTATAAAGTTAATATTAAAATTATTGATAGGTAAACTCATTCTCATTATCTATCAACAACCTTTTGATATATACTCTCAACACTTTCTCAACACATATTCTAAAAATTTAAAACATTTTCAATGAATATTAATTGTTCTTAAAGAAAATTACCTTGAAAATCCTGGTGAAATAATCAATAAATGAGTTAAGTTAATGACCACCACTTGGATATTGGTGTCTTATAAGACTACATATGTTAGAATGTATTAGATTAAGTAGCTTATTGTACTTATTTAAAATATCTTGTGTGTTTGTTGAACCACTATCCCCTTCTCAGATGTTTCACAATATATGTATGGTTTTACTCAATTTGTTTGACCAAGGTTGAGTCTTTTGTTCCATTTTTTTATTTGATGGGATCAAATATAAATAATTGTATGGATAGAATATTTAAAAAAATTACTATTGGTACCTATTCCAATTTGTGATAACTCTTATATCAATTAAAAGCATAATGATGCATGATGTTTTCATGAAAATATTTCATTTTCATCGTCAATGAGTTATAGAAAACTTGATATATTTGTTAATAACCTAGACATAAATAAAATCATTTTATTTTAGAATATAATATTTAATTTTAGTATAAATGATTCCTCATATAATCAACATATTTATTTATTTAATTTTTTGTAAGAGTTCAAATTGTATCTAAGATGAAAAAAGATAAATTGAAGAAAATTCAACAGAAAATTTGGGGGGCCTCAAATAATAGAGTCCAAATGAATCCCATCAAAAAAGGTTAATCCCATTAGGTGGTAGAGAGTTCAGGATATTCAATATTTTTTATGAATTTTGTATCACTAGTTATATGAGAGTAAAAATCACTAATAAGAATCCATGGTTCACATTTCTTGAAATATTTTAATGAAAATTCAATGACAAGTAAATTTTCATCAATATTCATTTTCCAAAATCCAATTTTTTAATATAATAAATCGTTATTGGAATATTATTTATACACTCTATATCATAATTAATCTATTGAAAACTTCTTCTGCACATCTATTACTGAAAATTAAATTTGTTTTAAGTAGATAAGTTTGATGGGATTTTATTTTCAAATATTACATTTTTAAAATACTCTTAATCATTCAAAAATTTATTCATTTTTTTAGAATTTTTCCCCATAAAATTAAGAATTTTCTAAGGAAGTGATATTTTTTAATGGCATGAATAATATTTGTTACAGAAAATTCTATAGCGCCATAAATATCCTATGAACATTTTTATTCCACAATGATGAATGTTTTTCCCATAAATGTATTTTTATTATCCTGTCATATTTTATGCTTCTTTATATCTTGGATAAATATTTCTCCTTGAGATTACATTAACTTTCATTTAAGTATAAGAATATTTCTCATAACTCTTTATAAAATAAGCTTTCTTATTGTTGTCATAAGAACCTGCACTATTAATAAATACCTATTTTTTTATATTTAACAAGTGTTGATTTAACCTTCCTTTTAAGGATATTATTGTAAAAATCTTTATATGATTTACCTTCCTCATCAATATCATTATTAAAGGATTATATCATCCTATTTTGATAATTTTTGCTTCAATAAACATTGATTTTTCTTATTTAACTCTTCTTATTCTATTACTAGTTTTTCACCATGGTCATTCACCATTTTATCTTACCCAACAAGCTTTAACTTGGGATTTATAATTTCATCAATGTAAACATTTCATTTTTTGATAAAATCATCATTTACATCATTATTATTTTAATTTTCTTTTTTTAATAACATATTTTCCTTCTTGAATTTAGTTTTCCTCTCAATACATTGTTCGAGGTCACCCTTTATCACATTCTCAATATTATTTATTCACATTCTTATTTTTCTTCATAGAATAAGGATCCTTTATGTAAAATAACAAAATCTATGAAGTTCCTAAATATTCTAGAAGCCTCTTATTTTGATTGGTTATTTGATGTGAAATAACCTTTTACTTCCTTTTTCATCATACTTATTCACTTTTATATAATAAAATTATCTTACTCTTATAATATTTTAACATTTCCTTTGATATTTTTCTTAATTTATTTTTATGAGGCCTTTGTTCATTCTCATCAGTATTATACTTACAAATTTTTTATTTGTATAATTAATTGAATAATATCTAACTCAAAAACATTTGAAACATTTTAGTGAGAGATTCACTATATATTTTCTTTTTCTATTTCTAAAGTTCCTTGAGAAAAGATCAATAATTATCTTATAATAAAAATTTAATTATTCTTTATAATCAAAATCACTTGAGTTCTCATCTTCTTATTCCTTAATTTTGAGTTCTTTTCATGCATCCAGAAGACATTTTTAATTGATATTATTCTTTAATGCTTGGTATTTATTCATCTAATAAGAAATAAAAATATTATTTAGTTAAAAATAATATAAATCCAATTTTTATTCTAATGTTAAAATTTTATAATCAAAGTAATCTAGACAATTCCATATCAACTTCATTATAATAGTGGTCTCTTTAATTTTATCTTTATAATCATTAATGTTGATGACTATTTCATTAACACGTCTAATGTAATCATTAATGGTTTCATTATCAGCCATTCTCAAATCTTCAAATATACTTACCAATATTTTCATATTTACTTATTTATACATTGTATTTCATTAAAAAAGATTTCAATATTATCTAAAATTTATTTTTCTATATGAAGTCCCATTACATTATTTTAAAAAAAATTCATGAGGAAAAAAGAATGAATTTGTTTCCATTCCGACAAATGTGAAATAGATGTGTTGGTTGTATTTTTAGTCAATATGTATGTCTTAGTGAATATTAGGGATGGATGAAGAAACCATAAAATAAAAAGAGATTATGATTCTACCCACATATTATATGGGTAAAATTAGGAGAATATATCATTTCATATTATCTAAAAAAACTATCTTATGTTGGAAAATAAATGTTGTATAGTTTTAGTTTTTTGATAAACATTTTAATTAGATATTTTTTTGAGTTAATACTCATAAAAGACATAGAAAAAATCAAAATAATTTTTTATAACTCTCTATAATAGTTTATAATGAGTGGATAAGATGATAGTGATGCTGGCCACTGGACATATATAGAAAATATTATATAGATGTAATTAAATTATTCAAATAGGTTTAATGTTGAAAATGAAATTGGATGAATTATGTAAAATTAATTCATAGAGAAATTTTCATAAAGTATAATATAATAAATTATAATTATATCTTGGATGTAGGATATAGTGAATGATATTGAAAGCCATAATTTTGAGGTAGTTGAAATAGACGAGTACTCTAAATTGAGTATTAAAATTCTACAAAGTACCTTAGGAATATGCTAAAAGGTTTTAAATTAATATAATAACTCAAATAATTTTTATGCTGTTAGAAGATTATTTTAAGTGATTTAAGAATACTTGAGGTGATTTTAAAGTGAATCAGAAATAATTTTAATTCATCAAGATTTATAAGGTTGTAGTTGAACATGGATATGTTATGGTTTCAATATATGAAAAAATCATTTTGAATATGCACATGATTCATTTTTAAAGAATTGAATATCTTTGTATGATTTATCTTGGAGATACATGTGAGTGATTTTGAATCTTTTTATGAGTCATACACTCATATGACGATATTATTGACAAAAATACAACCAAGTATGGAGATGCGTATGAGTCACATGACTCAATAAATGAGTTACTGAAACCTGGGTATGATTCATTATGGGTGGTTTAAGTGTCATTTTAAATTTTTTAAGAGATGCCTAAGATTCTATAAGAGTTAATAAGAATATTTTACTTGTCAAATGTAACTATGTATATGTCACTTAAATTATAAAAGTTCCAGAATGCTGTAAAATTATAATGTGAGTTTGTAGAATTATATATACACTAGTGCAGAAAACATTTTTTACGTCGGTTATTTTTCATTATTTACGTCGGTTTTTAGGCGACGTTAATACGGACGACGTTATAAATAACGTTTTTTACGTCGGTTATTTAAAACCCGACGTAACATCCCTAACATCACGGTGTTTATCACGTCGGTTCATATAATAACCGACGTGATAAATATGCGTGGGGGGGGGTTTATCACGTCGGTTATTTTCTAAACCGACGTGATAAAACGCCTGGGATATCGTTTATCACGTCGGTTATGACATAACCGACATGATTAACCCTTCCCTGGGCCTATTATCACGTCGGTTTCTTAAATAACCGACGTGATAAAAAGGCCTGGGAAACGTTTTAGCACGTCGATTATCCAATAACCGACGTGGTAAATCGATTCCCAGGCCTTTTAGCACGTCGGTTATATTAAGAACCGACGTGATAAACCCCTACCGATTTATTTACCACGTCGGTTATAAAATAACCGACTTGAAAGCGATATATTTTTTTTTTAAATAATTGCACTGCTCTCACCAAAAATCAACCAGAAACCAAACAACAAAAATAACCATGCCAGCCCTCCCCCAAGCCCCAACTGAACCCCACCCTCATCTATACCCACCTAACAACCTGGCCAGCCCTCCCCCACCACATTGCAGCCCCACCACAACCCTTGGACACCCCCCCACCCCTTGGACAGCCCCCCCCCCCACCCTCATTTACACCCCCACGACCCCTAGTACAGCCTCAAACACCCATTGGACACCCCTCCCATATCCCTTGGACACCCCCACCCCTTGGACACCCCCCCACCCCTTGGACAGCCCCCCACCCTCATTTACACCCCCAAGACCCCTAGTACAGCCTCAAACACCCATTGGACACCCCCCCACACCTTGACATCCCTCCCAGAACCCTTGGACACCCCCCCCCCTCCCCCGACCCCTGGACACCCCCCCGAGCCCTTGGACAGCCCCAAACACCCCTTGGACACCCCTCCCATATCCCTTGGACACCCCCCCACCCCTTGGACACCCCCCCCCCACCCCTTGGACAGCCCCCCCCCCCCACCCTCATTTACACCCAACCGGCCCCTTGGACAGAACTCCCAGACACCTTGGACACCACTCCTATATCCCTTGGACACCCCCCCACCCCTTGGACACCCCCCCCCCCGCCCCTTCGACAGCCCCCCCACCCTCATTTACACCCCCCGAACACTAGGACAGCCCCAAACACCCCTTGGACACCCCTCCCATATCCCTTGGACACCCCCCCACCCCTTGGACACCCCCCCCACCCCTTGGACAGCCCCCCCACCCCCTGGACACCCCCCCGACCCCTTGGAAACCCCCCCTACCCCTTGGAACCCCCCCCCCCATCCCCTTGGACAGCCCCAAACACCCCTTGGACACCCCTCCTATATCCCTTGGACACCACCCCACCACTTGGACACCCCCCACCCCTTGGACACCCCCCCCCCCACCCTCATTTACACCCAACCGACTCCTTGGACAGCCCCAAACACACCTTGGACACCCCTCCCATATCCCTTGGACACCCCCCACCCCTTGGACACCCCCCCCCCACCCTCATTTACACCCCCCCAAGCCCTTGGACAGCCCCAAACACCCCTTGGACACCCCTCCCATATCCCTTGGACACCCCCCCCCCACCCCTTGGACACCCCCCCACACCTTGGACAGCCCCCCACCCTCATTTACACCCAACCGGCCCCTTGGACAGAACTCCCAGACACCTTGGACACCACTCCCATATCCCTTGGACACCCCCCCACCCCTTGGACACCCCCCACCCCTTCGACAGCCCCCCCCCCCCCCCACCCTCATTTACACCCCCCCGAACACTAGGACAGCCCCAAACACCCCTTGGACACCCCTCCCATATCCCTTGGACACCCCCCCACCCCTTGGACACCCCCCACCCCTTAGACAGCCCCCCCACCCCCTGGACACCCCCCCCCCCCCCCCGACCCCTTGGAAACCCCCCTACCCCTTGGAAACCCCCCCCCCCCCATCCCCTTGGACAGCCCCAAACACCCCTTGGACACCCCTCCTATATCCCTTGGACACCCCCCCACCACTTGGACACCCCCCCACCCCTTGGACACCCCCCCCCCCCCCCCCACACCCTCATTTACACCCAACCGACTCCTTGGACAGCCCCAAACACACCTTGGACACCCCTCCCATATCCCTTGGACACCCTCCACCCCTTGGACACCCCCCCCCACCCTCATTTACACCCCCCCGACCCCTAGGACAGCCCCAAACACACCTTGGACACCCCTCCCATATCCCTTGGACACCCCCCAAACACCCACCCACCCCCTTGGAACCTCTCCCCCATACCAAAATCCAGACCAGAAAAACCATCAACAGTAGACCAAAACAAGAAGTAGAGAAAAATTAAACATTCACTTATATAACATTCAAAACTTACACTGTCAACTTCAAAAAAAACTAAATCCAACCTAAATGACTGCGAAATACACAATTACATTGACAATATTCAAAATTACATTTTACATTACAAACAACTAAAAGTCAATCAAACCTGTAAAATAATTTGACCACTCCACTTGTAAGTGTTTGATATCTTCAGCAGTAAAGGGTTGAGGGTCATCAAAAAGCTACAAAGGAAAAGGATAGTAGTCAACGTGTATAATGAATAAATCAAATTGAAATATTATGAGAAAGAGGAAATCTTACAAGGTCAAAACTCAGAACTGTCCCAGTTGTTATTATTTCATACATAAATCTTAACATGTAATATCCGCATTCGATGATGCCTTGTTGCTCATGAAATTTTTGTTTGAATGAGTGTAAATTCAATATATTATTTTTATGTAATAAATCAAAATGTACAAATTATAAATGGATATTTACCTTCGCATGTACATATTTGATCTTGAAATTCCTTTTCTTTGCGCTTTTTCGAAAGTGGACCCATGCCCTGTTAGAAAATAATACGAATGGGGTAAATTTAAAATTCATTATAATATATAAAACTATTGTGAAATTGAAACTTACGTTTCCAATATATTCTTAAAACTTTCTCGCACATCATCATGGAGAGAGAATATCCAATAAAGTGTTTTATCCCTAGGGAAAAAAACCCCTAACATCCAATGATCCCTGATAAAAGGAAATTTAACGTTAGTGGTTTTTTATGTTAAAAGATAATTAACTCTTTGAGAGGGATGTGTTTCATACCTCTCACAAAAAGGCATCATCCAACACTGTGTGATTACATTCTTTTCAAATCTATCAGCAATATAAAGCATTCTTTGTTCCTCATCCAATGCACATGCTTCAGGGGAAATCAATTGTGGGTCCACGAATCCATATACATCTGTCAGCTCATTCCTCTCACAAATTTTATACAAATACCTAATACAAAGAAGACATAAGTATACATTTTTAATAAATATAACGCAAGGAAAAGGTGTTAAGACTTACATGATAAAAATTTGCACCACGTTGATGCCCAACTTATCTCCAGTGACAAACTCCATGATATCAGTTTTCATAATCCCCACACTTAGTTCGTGTCCACAGACATGAGCTTCCATTGTAAAGTCATAATGATCCGCCAACAAATTTGAATATCTTGACAATTTTTCAAGACTGCTAGTATCTGCATCTGATGTCATAGCTATCTGTCTTTGTTGTTGTCTATACAGTATTTCTTTACCTTTGAAGTATTCCTGTAAAAATAAATTGAAAAATATATTAGTTTTCAAATGATAAAACATTAATAAAAATATAAAATAAAAGATATAACATCCATACCTCTATGGTAATGAGTCGAAGAAGTCTGGATGGCCAAAGTAAAAAATGGCCGATACTATGTCCAACTGTCGTCACCTCATCTGTAGGTAATGGTATCCGAGCTGATCTATCTATAATATCCTGTACAGTGACCCTCTGATTCTCTACCTCTAACTGTTGATGATGAACTGTATCTCCTATACAATATACCATCCCATATGCAACTATATGATGTTGAGGATCATCAACATAAAACTCACAATAAGTAGGTAGCTGTGGCGGAGGAGGAGGATCAAAAATGGGGTCCGCAGGCTGAGGTGGGGGAGTGGGAGCTACTGGGAGAGGTGGAGTGGGAGCTGCACCCTGAAATTGTCTTTGCAAGTCTGCAAACATAAACTGCACCGATGCTCTAATCTTGTCCTCCATTGTCGCATTAATATTATGGACTTCAGCCTCCAAGGATTCTATTTTTTTTATAAACTCCCTCAACGTTAGAATTTGAGGAACGTGGCAACACTTTTCTTACCGATACACCTGCCGGATATCCTCTTACACGGCCAGGATGTTCGGGCTTTCCCAATGCCACAGATAAAATATCTTCCCTCCCAGATGGTGTAAATGTCCCCTGTGAACTCTGCTCCTCAAGAGAGTCCTGTAATAATTAATTGAACATTTCTATAATGATTGGAAATATATGACGAAAATAGTAAACTTAAATAAATAAAATAGATATCTTACAATCCTCTCAACTACGAGTCTCGATTCTTCTGAAAGATATTGTCCTTTTTTTCCCTTCCGAGCTCTTTTCCATTTCTCATGTCTAGATGGAGGGGATGGAGGGGCCACCTCTCCAGAGCTTGAAGACTCAGCTCTTAGTTGTTGAAAGTTTTCTGCCATCATTTTTTCTTCCAATAATGCATACCCTCCCCGAGATAAACTATGAGGGTATACATTTTTAGATTGGATCTCTTGATGAGCTTTCCTTGTTTGCTGTAAATTAAGAATAAGTAATCATTAACAAAACAATAATAAGATCATTTATATAAGAAAGCTTATAAAAGTTTACATTGCCCTTACCAAAAATGATTCTTTTCTTCTACTTTCAAAAAATTGTCTCCATGTGTCTTCATCTATAAAAGGATATATACGACATGGATTCTCACGACTCCTATGACCATAAATGAAATCAGATGAGAGGGTTGATTTGAAATCCCTCCATCTCCTAGCAGCCAACGATAAGCATTTCTTCCTGACTCATCCAGTGTCAGGAATATCAAATGTCATCTGATAAAAAAGAGGTTAAAAATATTATATATACTAGAAACATTTAAAGAACAATCAAACAATAGCAAAAGATATTACCAAAATGGTCTCCCACAGCTGAGAAATTATCACCTTATCCACACTTCTCCAATCATCATAGAGAATGCTTACTTTGCTCTTAGCCTGAGTTGCTACAAAACCCTTAAAATCTTTAGAATTTGGACCTCTAGGAAGATCATCATCATCAAACTCCATGACTATCCTCTCCTCCTTCGTACGGGCAAGTGATAATTTTGGTAAACGTGTGCACCCACGCTTACCAACCTTTGAACTCTTTTTCGTAATAGGAGCATGTGAATGTTCCTCCCCAGATGTATGACCAATATGCTCATCTCCAGAATCATGTGGCTGATCAACTGATTGATCTGTCATTTTCCTTCAAATCAAAAAAACAAACATTAGTTCACAAATATACAAATTCAAATATTGTAATACTACTTAATCAGAAAATAGAAAAGTGTACTAAATTACATAATAGTAAACATTGGTAATATGGTAAGCATGTTAAACAATGATAAACATGGTAAACACAGGCAAAAGGTTGCCAAGGAGTTGGCCCAAGAAAGCTGAAAAGTGGACTCACTGAGTCCACCGGTCAGCCGGTGTGAGCTCACCGGCCAGTCGGAGGACCCAGGCAGTAGACTTGCCCACTGCCTGGTGCCACCGGCCGGCCGCTGGACCAGACAGAGCCTTCCTGTCTGGACCACCGGCCGGCCTCTGGATCACCACCGGCCGGCCGGTGGACCAGACAGAGAGCCTTCCTCTCTGTCTGGACCACCGGTCGGCCGCTGGATCACCACCGGTCGGCCGGTGGACCAGACAGAGAGCCTTCCTCTCTGTCTGGACCACCGGCCGGCCGCTGGCTCATCAACGGCTGGCCGGTGGACCAGACAGATCTTTGCTCTGGACCACCGGCCAACCGGTGATCCACCACCGGCCAGCCGGTGCGCCCAGGACTTCTCCTCTTTACGGTTTTTATTGTTTTATCGTTTTGGTTTGATACATGTTTTAATAAGTAAAAAATTTACAATATCTAACATTATATGAAAAAACTAAATGTAAACAAGAAATAAACATGTGTTACCTGTAATTTTAGGAATGTATAGTTGGATTGTTTTCCCAAATTCCTTCGTCGTGATCGTTCCTTATGGCACAAACCATGTCTTCAACATACTCATCATTATGTTCTGTTAATCTTTCCATGGAAGTAGGGATCTCACATAAATCAGCATCTTCATCAAATTCATCCTCACCAACATATTGTTTTGTCCCTTGTAAAACAACAGCCCACTGCATATCTGATTGATCTACTACATAGAAAATTTTTTTGGCATATGTTTCCATTATAAAAGAATCAGATGTGTCTTCCAATCTATTCAGATTAACAAGTGTCATTCCAAATTCATCGTGTCTGACACTGTTGTTACCGATAAACCATTTACAGTTAAAAATAGGAACTTTAATTTTAAAGTAATCAGCCTCCCATATGTCTTCAATCACTCCATAATATGCACTTGATGCCGAAATTGGGTTTCTGTCCTTAGCACTCGAAAAATGCATTGCTTCTGCAAACACCAATACACCACTATTCTGAACTGCACTTCTGTTGTCCTGAGATTTCGTATGAAATGTATAGCCATTAATGTCATAAGCGGACCATGTTATCACATTTAAAGATGGACCACCCACTATCCATTTTAATGTCTCTGATACATCTGATCTACCAAGCAAGGTCTTTTTAAACCATGGCAAAAAAGTTTTGTTGTGCTCATTCAAAATCCACATTTCTTTCTTCTTTGGATGACATTGTTTCAACTCATTAATATGCAATGTGATATACGGTTGAACATCAGCTATGTTATTCAAGATGTATGATTCTAACTTCTTCATATGGTCAGCTGACAGTGATTTGACTTTCAAGCCACGAATCCCCTTTCCCTCATTATTAACCCGTTCATGGCGAGATGGAGGCAAACCTATGTGTTGCGCTGTAGCCAAGTAGCTCGTACAAAACTCTGCTACCTCCTCAGAAATATACTTTTCAATAATGGAGACTTCAGGTCGATATGGATTTTTAACATATCCCTTTAATATTTTCATATACATTTCAAAAGGATACATCCAACGAAGATATACAGGTCCACAAAGCTTTATTTCTCGAACCAGATGAATCATTAAATGCACCATCATATCAAAAAAAGTTGGAGGAAAATACATTTCCAAATGACAAAGTATAAAAATTGCATCCTTTTCCAAAATGTTCAAAGCATTCACATCAATCGCCTTGTTACAAATTGAATTGAAAAAATAACACAACCTCATTATAGTCTTTCTGACACGGATGGGCAATATTCCACGCAGTGCAACTGGTAGAATTTGTTGCATCATGACGTGACAATCATGTGATTTCATACCTATCAACTTCAAGTCTTTCAATGAGAAAAATTTTTTTACATTTGAAGAATAATCTTGAGGCACTTTGATATCATGAAGACACTGACAGAAGCTACTTTTCTCCCTCTTCGATAATGTATGACAAGCCGGGGGAAGAAATGTTCATCTTCCTTTAGGAGTGGGAGCTAACTCCAAACGTATTCCCATTGATAGTAGGTCTAACCTTGCATTCAACCCATCTTTTGTCTTTCCTTTAATATCTAGCAATGTTATGATCAAAGAATCACAGATATTCTTCTCCACGTGCATGACATCAATATTATGTTTGACTTCATGATACCTCCAATATGGTAGCTCAAAAAATATTGACCTTTTCTTCCAAATATGTCTATCATTACCAGATTTCTGTGTCTTTCCCAATGTCACATCAAGGTTTTTCACCCTCTCAAAATACAAATCTGGGGATAAAGGTTTTGGGGCAGTATCAAATTCTTGTGAGCCATTGAATGCCTTTTTTAGTCTTCTATAAGGGTGATCCATAGGCAAAAACTTTCGATGACCCATGTACACTGTTTTCCTCCCATGATGCAATTGACAATATGACGTCTGTTGTTCGCAAATTGGACATGCTTTATGCCCTTTAACACTGTATCCAGACAAATTTACATATGCTGGGAAGTCATTTATAGTGAATAGAAGCACTGCATGCAGTTTAAAATATTCCATTTTATAAGAATCATACACCCTAATACCATCAGCCCATAACAGTTTCAAATCATCAATCAGCGGTGAAAAGTATACATCAATATCATTGCCGGGTTGCTTTGGACCAGAGATCATGATACTCAACATGACATATTTGCGCTTCATACAAACTTCAGGAGAGAGGTTGTAAATTACCAATAAAACAGGCCATGAACTATGTGTTCTACTGAGGGTTCGGTATGGATTCATTCCATCTGTGCACAAGCCTAGTCTCAGATTTCTAATTTCATTTCCAAATGTAGGGTACTGGGCATCAATTTTCTTCCATTGTGGACAATCAGCTGGATGACGTATTTTTCCATCACATACCCGCTCATCAGCATGCCATATTAACCTTTTTGCATCATGTGAATTAGCAAATAAACGTTTGAAACGAGGAATTATAGAAAGATACCAAAATACCTTTGAAGGGAGCTTTGTAATCTCTACATCAGCTTGTGATTTTTCTTTCACCTTATACCGTGATGTCCCACATTTAGGACACTCTTTCAGAAATTCATATTCCTTCCTATATATAATGCAGTCATTCGGACAGGCATGTATTTTCCTGTATCCCAATCCCATCGGGCATAATATTTTTTTTGCCTTATAATGTGAATCTGGAAGATCTTTATCTTTTGGAAGAATGTCTTTCATCAATTGTAGCAGCTCTGTAAAACTTCTGTCACTCCATCCATGTTTCGCCTTCAGGTTAATCAATCTTAACACCGCCGACAAAACCGTAAAATCTGTACAACCAGGATATAATGGTTTTTCGGCATCACCATATAGACGTGCAACTGTCGGTTCTATCTCAATTTGTTCTGCTACAATATCGCGAATCATTTCTTCAATTCCATCGGAGTTACCATCTTGAGATTCATTATCATCAGTGACATTCTGTCCAGTTTCGCCATGCCAAATCCAAGGGTTGTAACTCGGATTGAAACCATGACAAATCAGATGATCTTTTATCTCTCTACTTTTCAACTTCTTCATATTCAGACATTTCAGGCATGGACAGAAAAAAATGTCACTACTTGGAACATTTCGTTTAGCAAATTCCAAAAAGGCATCAACACCTTCCTCATATTCATTGCTCATTCGATGTGCCGTAATCCAACTTCGACTCATTATTACCTATTACAAATAGCAAAAATATATATATTTTTTAGATAAGACAAATATATGTTTATATGAAAAAAATCATAATTTGAATGTAAACAATTTTGAAATATAAAACAAATTGATGTGTATTTAAAAAAATATGCTTGAATATTATTTTTTAAACAAAATATAGTAAGATATAACACCCCCCCCTGGACACCACCCCCACCCCCTACCCCCTTGGACACCCCCCTAGACACCCCCCAACACCCACCCACACCCTTGGACAGCCCCCCACACCCACCCACCCCCTTGTAAACCCCCCTGGACACCCCCCGACCCCTCTGGACAGCCCCCCGCCCCTCCTGGACACCACCCCCCACCCCCTACCCCCTTGGACACCCCCTGGACATCCCCCAACCCTCTGGACAGCCCCCCCACCCACCCGGACAACCCCAAATACCCTCTGGAGAGGCCGCCACCCACTTGGACAGCCCCCCACACCCATCCAACCCCTTGGACACCCCCCTGGACACCCCACCGACCCCTCTGGACAGGCCGCCACCCCCTTGGACAGCCCCCCACACCCACCCATCCCCTTGGACACCACCCTGGACACCCCCCGACCCCTCTGGACAGCCCCCGACCCCTCTAGAAAGCACCCCCACCCCTCCTGGACACAACCCCCCACCCCCGACCTGCTTGGACACCCCCCTGGACACCCCCCAACCCCCTGGACACCCCCCCCCCCACCCCTCCTAAACACCACACCCCCACCCCCTACCCCCTTGGACACCCCCCTAGACACCCCCCAACACCCACCCACACCCTTGGACAGCCCCCCACACCCACCCACCCTCTTGTAAACCCCCCTGGACACCCCCCGACCCCTCTGGACAGCCCCCCGCCCCTCCTGGACACCACCCCCACCCCCTACCCCCTTGGACACCCCCCTGGACATCCCCCAACCCTCTGGACAGCCCCCCCACCCACCCGGACAACCCCAAATACCCTCTGGAGAGGCCGCCACCCACTTGGACAGCCCCCCACACCCATCCAACCCCTTGGACACCCCCCTGGACACCCCACTGACCCCTCTGGACAGGCTGCCACCCCCTTGGACAGCCCCCCACACCCACCCATCCCCTTGGACACCACCCTGGACACCCCCCGACCCCTCTGGACAGCCCCCGACCCCTCTAGAAAGCACCCCCACCCCTCCTGGACACAACCCCCCACCCCCGACATGCTTGGAAACCCCCCTGGACACCCCCCAACCCTCTGGACAGCCCCCCCACCCCTCCTAAACACCACCCCCACCCCCTACCCCCCTTGGACACTGCCCTGGACACCCCCCAACACCCACCCACACCCTTGGACAGCCCCCCACACCCACCCACCCCCTTGTAAACCCCCCTGGACACCCCCCGACCCCTCTGGACAGCCCCCCGCCCCTCCTGGACACCACCCCCCACCCCCTACCCCCTTGGACACCCCCCTGGACATCCCCCAACCCTCTGGACAGCCCCCCCCCCCCCACCCACCCGGACAACCCCAAATACCCTCTGGAGAGGCCGCCACCCACTTGGACAGCCCCCCACACCCATCCAACCCCTTGGAAACCCCCCTGGACACCCCACCGACCCCTCTGGACAGGCCGCCACCCCCTTGGACAGCCCCTCACACCCACCCATCCCCTTGGACACCACCCTGGACACCCCCGACCCCTCTAGACAGCCCCCGACCCCTCTAGAAAGCACCCCCACCCCTCCTGGACACAACCCCCCACCCCCTACCCCCCTTGGAAACCCCCCTGGACACCCCCCAACCCTCTGGACAGCCCCCCCCCCCCACCCCTCCTAAACACCACCCCCCACCCCCTACCCCCCTTGGACACCCCCCTGGACACCCCCCAACACCCACCCACACCCTTGGACAGCCCCCCACACCCACCCACCCCCTTGTAAACCCCCCTGGACACCCCCCGACCCCTCTGGACAGCCCCCCACCCCTCCTGGACACCACCCCCCACACCCTACCCCCTTGGACACCCCCCTGTACACCCCCCAACCCTCTTGATAGCCCTCCCACCCCCCTGGAATCACTGAAAATTTACCATAACAAGAAGTTGGGCCATTCAAAGAATGTTTTTAGGTGTGGAGGAAGAACTGAGTTTCAATAGATAGAGAAGGAACTCGACATTAGGTTGTCTATTCCAGGTGTGGATTTGAAGGAGTTAATGTTTGTTCAGTGACCCAAGAGATTGAATCAGAAATTCAGATGTTGTGCCATTTTCTCATGATGAGGATGAATAATTGGTGGGGTTTGACTTTTAAATGGAGAGCTTAGCAGACCATCGTATTTTCTATAGATCAGTAAAGGATGTTAGCATCGAACATAAGGCTTAAGGGATGCTTTCAGATCCAAATATGTATGTTGATGGATGCAATGGATCTAGTAGAGGTTCTAGAAATAATGGTGGTTTTATTTGTTTAGGATAAGTAGTGAAGAAAAAACTAGTTAATTTTTTACTTGCTGAAAAGAGGGTATCTAAAATTTTTAACATGCCGAGGGGAAATCTGGCGAGTCCTCCTCGTGAAACTTTGTTTGCAGGGGGTGAAAATGGTGATGTGATCCCAAATCCATGCACCTATGCCATGGTTGTGTGTGAATAAAGTAGTAAAAACTGTAAAAGGGCAACCCATCCAAATGGACACGCCCCAACCCTCTCGGGGATTTATAGAAAACGATGAAAAATTAGTGAAATCATAAAATTAGTCAATATTGCAAGTCGAACTAATAGATCTAGGGATGATAAATAAGATTATGGTTCCAAAACGAGTTAAAAGGGTTCGCAATCGAAGAATCTTAGCTAGTTTCAACAAAAAAATCACAACACATATATATATACTATCCGCGAAAAAAAAACGAACGAGTGGGAGGATTACCTGAGTGCTGCGAGTTTAGATGATTGATCTGAGGAGATTAAATATGAGAAACGATGATCGCAAAACGAATCTAAACCCACGAAATGGACGATCCGATTCGGGTTTACGCGCGAGAGAGACGAGTCGCGACTGTCGAAGGTAAACTCGCGAATGACAATCCAGGGGTCTGGGTAAATTTTTAAATGAGTTATCACGTCGGTTATTCAATAACCGACGTTATAATTTTTTTAAAAACATTTATAACGTCGGTTATTGAATAACCGACGTAAAAACCTTCCTCTGATTCTTTTTTTACATCGGTTATTTTATAACCGACGTTATAAAGGGCTCAAAATCCGCGTTTTATTACGTCGGTTATTCCATAACCGACGTCAAAAACATCTGCGGATTCTTTTTTTACGTCAGTTATAAAATAACCGACGTAAAAAGGCCTTCAAAAACCGCGTTTTTTATGTCGGTTATTGAATAACCGACGTAACAAACGCCCCCCGCTTCTTTTTTTTACGGCGGTTAATGTATAACCGACGTAAAAAACGAAGCCGCGCGATTAATAACGTCGGTTATAAAAATAACCGACGTTAAAGGTGTACTAAACACAGGTTTTTACGTCGGTTATTTAATAACCGACATAAAAAACCTCGTTTTACATATTATGACGTCGGTTTTATATAACCGACGTAAAAAACGTTTTCTGCACTAGTGATATTTTGAAAGAGAATTATATTAGATGATGAAAATTTTATACATTCATGATAGAAACATCATGACTCTTGATTAATCCGTGATTAAATCTTGAGATGAAAAATTTGAATGAAATTAAAATAAGGGTATCATTGTTCTAATTAATATATGATTTTTGAATTATTAAATTTGAAAATCAATATTGGTGGTCTAATAGGATATAAAATATATTCATGTTTGTACAATTTTTGTGTTTAAAAAAATGACTTATGATTCATGGTGAAATAATTAGATACTAATCTTTTTTATTGTGATAAAGAAGACTAAACATGGTAACGATTTTAAGAAAATAGAAGGAGATTATATGAAGAGATATTCAAAATTGAATATTATGAATAATGAAAATCAATGTGGTGTTTCATGTGTTTTGATTTAAAATATAAAATATTTCTACTATTTTTGTGATTATGACTAAAAATTAGAAGAATATGAAGTTGATATACTATATGAATTTTATATAATCAAGATAGAGTCTTCACTCCATTTATTCAAAGATCTCACATTATAATAGAATGTGAATCATTGAAAAATGATGTTGCTATGTAATAACTATAATGATTATTAGGATTTTTTATTTTTGGAAATTTTTTAGAATATTTTTGATTTAATGAGTTTCAGGTGAATTATGTAAATAAATGGTAGATTTACTTGGGAAAGATAAAAACAAGATAAAAAGAATGGGATTTTGGAAATTATTCTTGAGAGATAGAGTTGAGGTGATTGTGGTGGATACCCAATAAAAAGTTAAGAGAAAATGTATAAAAATATTATAGGGTAAAGGATGATTTGTTTTTGATGTATCAAAAGTTCATGAAATATTTATATTCTGGGAATATTAAAAACAGACCATAAGATAAAGTTGTTTATTATATTGGAGATGTGTGTCCTATATGAGATAAATTGTGTGGTCTTATTAAGAAAATAGATATCTCTTGAAAAAAATCAATCACACTAGATGATGATGGATATATATCTTGATTCAATTGAAGAAGAATAATTATATGGTATTACAGAAGAGGAAACCAAAATAGTTTTAATGAATAAGTCCAACAAAAGAGGAAGAAGAATCCTGTGACAAACTAGTTTATTTATTAACCGCTATCATAAAAGTTTGAAATAGTGATAAATAAATTAATAATAGAATAAAATGAAATCTGAATTAGATAATATATATATATATATATAGATCCTTGAATTTATATATGAGATAATCTAGTAAGAAAATTTTGAATATGAAGTGGATGCAAGGCTTCAAACAAAGATGGAGTTTCATTAAGCGATTTAGAATATTGAAAGGTAGTCAAAGACTCTAATGAGGAGGAACCATATTTAATCTATTGATATTTTGAAATAAAGATATGATTGTAGATGAACTTCATTTGGGGAAGTTTTTGTGAGCTAGTGAGAGACTATATAATGAACCTGTGGGAGTTTTAATTGTTCAATTTCACAATATAGTGAACACTCACTTGTGTGATATGGTTTTATGTAATTGGATTATCTCTAAAAATAGTCACTTTTATTTGTTGATTAAATTATTAATTTGTAATATTTAACTTAGTAAAACCTGATCATAACAATGATTATTTACAAAAGTGAGGCCAAAACTTGTAAACACACATTGTTCTACACTTTACATTACTTCCATAATTTCTTGTGTTGTATGTGATTATAAAAATATAATTAGTTAAATTTAAATCCTAAAAGTAGTTAGACATAAAATGGGGGGGTTATATGATTTATTATAATCTTGTAAAATTTTTGGCACACCAGATTTTCCCCCTCTCAGATGTCTTCACCTGATCCTGTGGGGAATTTCTATTGGTATTGAAGCATAAGGTTACCTTTGAATGGAAATATACCTTTTATTTACTTGGTGTTTTTAATATGATTCTAATAAGTTCAGATTTCAAGGGTTTATATAATATCCATAAATTAAGGACTTATTTTATATTATTATTACTAAAAAAATGAATATTTTTTTCCAGTAGTATAAGAAACATAAAAAAAAGATGTTCTACATGAATTAAATAAAAGTAGTGAGTGTATTGATTAATTAATTTATGATTTTTAATCTAATGATTTCTCAAGTGTATGTTGTGATGATGAAATATTTAATTAATTACTCTATGATTTTTATTCTAAAGGAAAATTATATTTGAATAATGTTCCTATTAATTTCTTCACTCACATATTTTATTACATCTAGGCTGAAATCATTTTCAAAGTAATAAAAATTATTATAAAATTTGATAAGTTTCAAATTCCTCACAAAACATGTTAATTATGGGGATTAATCTATCTTAAATCAAAATGAATGTGTTTCTTTTATTGATAGATAATTAAAAAGGATTTTTTGTGAGAATTATGTTTTTATTTTTTCAAATAATTGATCCATGTATTGAAAAATATACAAAAAGACTCTAATAATGTCAATGAATCTGATAAAATTTTATAAAAATAATAAAAAAATAGAATTCCATTTATATAAAAGATTTAAGTAATGTCCATTAGGATGAAGTTATGAATCTAAAGATATAATCCCAATAAATGGTGAAAAAATAGGAACATTAGAAGTATATTTTCTATCTATAATTTCTTGAGTTGTATGTAAAATTAAGAAATCAAGAAATCACCCAACATATAACTTTATAATTTATATATATAAATAATGTTTCCATAGAAATATTAAATAGGAATCATGATTCTAGAATTTTTGAAAATAGTGATATGAAGAGGTTGGTATCACCTCTGGATCAACCTGTAACCATGTCATGGAGAAATTTTTCCCACTATCCAAATAATTTAGTTTTGATTAAATCTATTTTATCTTCTAGTTTAGAAAAAATATTAAAATATTGAAAACTTTAAAGGGTACAAGTTCTGAGAATACCACTATTGTTTCAATGAATGATTTATTCACATATAATAATAGAAATAAACTAATAAATTATCAAAATAATGGGAATGTATCCCAAAACACATGCACAAAAATCTAGAATGACTGAATGTACAAGCATAAAGAATAGATTAATCAGGAACTATTTTCATTGTTAGAGGTTTTGATATGAGGATTTGGAATTATGGCACAAAATTACTATAAATGGAAGTTCAAGAAGGCATAAATTCAGGGATATAAGATTTGAAAAAGAGGAAACCTATAGAATATATTTAAAAATTCATAGAATAATCAGAACCTATCTGTGAAAAATTGATTTGATATCTTGGATAAATTCTATAAGAGTTTCAAAGAATTTAGCCATTATTATGAAGAGTTTTATTATATACCATCCCACAATATCTCATATGCTAATTTTAAAATAATAATACAATAAAAATTAAATAGGTGAAGAGGGAAGACAATTCTACATAGAAAAAACAAGAGAAGAAATCAGAACAACCTACTCTCATGAGGTTAGAGAAAAGAGCTTAGAATAATGTCATATAGACAAAAGAATATTATTCTACCATAGTAAGAAATTAAACATTATAGTTAATTTTAAAATTTCTATGAACATCAACAAATTTATATTAAGATATTTAGAAACTAAAAGGTAATAAATCAAAGAGAGAGATTATAGGAATGGTTTAGTGGTTTACATCTAACATAAAGAATATAAATTTCATGGGAGGGTTGGAAAAAAGGAAAATCTAAAGGATTCTAAAGATTGTTTTATAAGGTAAAAGTATTTAGGACACATATACATTATGTTAGTGTAATGGAAAACACAATAAGATAATTTATTGACACATAAATAGAGTTAACCTATTAATTGTAGTGCAAAAAATATTGGGGTGAAAAAGGTGTATACCCACCTGAAAACTCCTAAACACCCATGAATAGAGTTATTAATAATTCTTAAAACCAAGTAGAAATATTCCCATAAAAATGAATAATAAATTAGGGATTAACATGAATTAATTAATACTATAAAGAACCCAATTATAGAAAATAAGAAAGTTTAATGGAAGAAGAAATCTATAAAAAAACTAGAATAGATTTAGAGAATCAAGGGTCAAAATAATCTTGATGATTTTTTATAACTAAAAAGATTCAAATAAAATAGAATCTAGGTTCATAAAAAATTCTCATCCTTTTTTCTAACATTTAATACCTTTTGGAAACTCACATAATTCCCATCCCTATCTATTTTCTATTATTGTATTGGGAATTGAAACTAAAGAAAAAATAATGAATTACTCAAAACCATAATCTCTATAACATTTAAAGAAGATCACATTAGGTAAATTATTTCAATTGGTATCTTCATATCTCCATAAAACACATTACTTAATAAATATTAATTGGTTTCAAACAACTCAACTAGTATCAAGAATCTTGGAGCTTATTTCTTGAAGATAACACTAGTCATGATGAAGATCATTTGATACCATCCCTTAAGGGGTGTCTAAGGAAGACATTTTTTCTAGTGATATAATGTTTTTTCTTAAATATATAATTCTAAATATACCTTATAAAAATTGAATATTGGGTTATGTTGTATACTTACCAATTCTATTTTTTATGTTTATTCTAATAATAAAGATAGCAATTATTAAAAAAATGGTGAGAAAAGCCAACTTGATGATAATTTATTTTCATTCATTTATTTATTTTTAGTGTACTTTTATAATATTTCTTGAGAAACTAAATTGAAATTCCCAATGAATTTAACTATATTTCTGGTATTACATTTTGATTATATTATGAATTTTTTTTCATAAATATTAGTCACTATTTTTTTCTATAATGGGTTGTCCCTAGTTGACAAGCAGTTGATTAGTTTATAGAATATTGCTTAGAAAAATTTGGTTCAAACCAAACATCAAAATTAATAAATTTATTCTCTCAACAAATGGGAGAACAACCAAAAGTGAATAAAATGGTATTAAAAATTCGGAATAGAAAGGGGGAGATGAATTTTTCAGTGGAGTAATTTCCCAAACCCACATAGTATTAATAATGGGATAAGGCATTTAACTTTTTCATTTAGTTTCAATAAGGGGTAAATGAAATATTGGAATCCCTAATGTTTTGTATGAGTTTATCTTTATTAACAAAAAATAAAAAAGGGGATGTTGATAGTCCTAAATGATTTTGTTAGCTGTATTTATTATCTATAAGTGTCAATTAGTATTTCTAATTTAAGACAATTGATGGAGGAAATAAATATCCAATATAATAAGTAGAATATTTTTACCATAAATATTATGGGTGAAGTAGTGAGAAGCATATACAACATGTTATGAGAAGAATATTTCTTATATTAGAGAAAGAGTGTTGGGGAGTTTATTATTTGTAAAAGACCTTAAATACAATGATTGTTGATTCATACCTTATTGTATGCAATTTCAAGTGAAAAATGAATGTTTCTATCAGTGCCTACAATATATTATAATTAATAGATAAGTTTATAGTGAAACAAGATTATTAAATCATACTTAAAAGATCATATATATATATATATAATTGAAAAACTAAAATTGGTTCAATGTTTTAAAAAATGTTGGCTGAACTGTGGAGACATAATCCATGAATTACATGAAATTAAGGCAATTGAAATCATTATAAAACAACATTTGGATAAGGTTTTAGTGAATTAGACTGAAATATAGAATATTAAGGAAGAGGATATATATTTAATACTATAAATTGAGTATTTAAATTCTAAAATTTACCTTATATACAATTTATAACATTTTAGAATTATTCTAATAATTACCATAATTATTTGAATCTATTATAAAATTATTTAATGTTACTTGAGATGGATTGAAATGATTTTATGTAAAATTTGTATAATTTAAAGAAATCCTAATTTTTGATGTTGAGTCTGAACATGGAGTAGTATTGGTGTCAACGTATGAGTGAGGTTTACTCGGTGCTTGAATTATTCTGAGAGAAAAATATGAATTCATATGAGTTATCTCAAGGCTACATATGAGTGATTTGGATACTACATAAGAGTCATTAATCATATGAGGATATTAATTATTGAAATTTGGATGTTTTTGGAACTATTTATTATTTTTCTTACTCAATGTATGAGTAATTATGACTTGTGTATCATCATTTTGACCTATATTAGTGTCATTTAGAAATTATATATAATTCATCTGAGACTCTTTATTAGTCAAGAATATCACTATATGAGTCACAAGGAACTATGTGTATGCCATTCCCTTTATGAAACTTTGATAATGAAGAGATATGAAAACGTGAAGTTCCATAATCATAAATCATACAAAATAATTATATCATAAAAAGAAAATAAATGTCCTTCATGATCAAAAAATCATGATGCTTAGTTAAGCCATGATTCATGCTTCAGATGAAGAATATTGAATGAGATGAATATGATAGGATCACCATTTTAATTTATATATGATTGGAAAAAGAAAATATTTGAAAATCAATATTGGGGATCCAATTATAAATAAAATAGGTTTGTGATGGTACATTTTAGTGTTTAAACAGATGAAAATAACTAGTGATTCTAGCTAAAATAATGAGCAGAAGGTCTTTATGTATAGACCTTAGTTTTATTGGGTTTCGAAATGTGAGAAGAATTTTGAATTTTTGGTGTCACAGGCCCATGAGGGGTAAAATGGTCATTTTTCCAAGTAGATGATCTTGAATAATCTTTATGACCACTTCATTGGTGGAAAAATTGGGTGTTTACCACAGGATGAGAGTTTTTTGGTATTCAGAGATAATCAAGGTTTGGAAAATATTTAATATTTAATAAATTAAATATTAAATTATTCTTATGGATTTAGGTATAAATATATTTTGAATAGAGTGTCAGAATGATATTCTAACTCCATGATTGGGTCAAAAACGCGAGGTTTTTCTTGGTGAGGTATAAACATGCTTCAGATTTCAGGACTCAGGATGGTTGATAAATGGACAATTAATTAATTAATATTTAATAAACACCCCCAATTTTGGGGATTCCAACACATGGTATCATAGGGAGTGGATATCCCTTTCATGTAGTGTCCAGATAGAGAGTAAAGGATGAGGAAATACCACCAGACATAGTCCATGGTAGAGATCAGGATTAGATTGATGTGCATCATCTTTTGGGAGAAGATTTTGACCTAAAGTTTTAGGTTTCCACCATGCGGTAGGATAGTTTTTGAGTTTTATTCCTCTATCCATATAGATTAATTATTTTATGTTTTATTCCTTTAATAAGGTGTTCATGGACTCCATGGGGTAATTTTGTACCAAAATAGAGAAAAACAAGTGTTCCAGGATGTTTTCTGAGGTTCCCAGTTTGAAAAAGATGACTATATGGCCCTTGGCTATAAGAACAAACACCATTATTTCTTCCTGGTTGGGGAGGAAGAGATGATGACAAATACACGATGTGTAATCTAGAGGAATCTTCATGTTTTCCACTCTGTATGATGTTAATTACATGGCCAGACAACCTATATTGGGGGGTCATGGCTGTGTATGCTACACAGCTAGGCTACATGTGGGTGAAACGTTGTGTGTGAGAATACAACCAGAAAGAGACACATGGATGGGCCATGTGTGGTACTTGGGTATGAACCTTGTGTAGGGTACATGCTATGTACCATACTCACATGCTGTATACTTGGGTTTTAATAGGAAATTAATGCTGGAGTACACACCGATGTAAGGCTATGTGAGTATAAATAATGTCCTTAGGAAAACACAGCTTGTTTAACCCTTTTGATACCTTTTTTTGTTTGTGTGTTTTGGTCCTCCGAGTCAGAATTAGACATGGGAGTAATTCAATCAGAGCATTTTTTTCACATAGATCACAATGGGTGAATCCATTATGTAGAGGTCATCTTGGTGATGTTTTGGAATGATATAGTTTAGACAGAGGATTTCCTCGAGGTTTGAATTCCAAATCCTCCATTTTTATGGTTTGTGAGCTACGAGGCCTGGGTGAATGTTGTGAATTTAGTGATCTTCCTGGCCTAAGCATGCCATGGTGATTTTTTTGTGTTTTCTAGGATGGATCCCAGAAGGCATGATCATGTAGTATCTCTAAGGATATTTTTCTTATCTACAGGAATTGAGACAAGATGCTAAAGGATAGGGCAGTTGAGGCTTAGATCTAATTTTTTAGTATCAGAGTGGTTATATCCTTCATTATTGGGGGACATTGTGAGATTCTAGTCATATTTGGGTTCCATTTTGGTGATTGAGTGGTGTCTGAGGGACTCTTAAGGATTCCTGGGTGGGATGGTTTTTGATTAAGTGATCATTGGATGTCGTAGTTGGCTATTGAGAGTTCCACATGACATGGTATTGATTTTGGATGCCTGTGTTGGTGCATTACAGATTGAGAATCCACTTGAGGCCAATGTGGTCCACTTGAATATGTTTCTTATGAAGGGAATGAGTTTTTACCAACCCTTCTCATGTTTCCTATTGGTTGTAAATGTTTATACTTGGTTTATATCTATGAGGACATTATGATATGGTTGGGATACCACATTTTGGAGCCAATTTACTAGTAAGGTCCATGAAGGATGAGAGATATTGATAGATTATTTATAGATATGGTTTCATATATCTATAATTGAGAATATTGGACAAGACGCTTCCTAACAGTACCAATATTTGGTTTATTGTTTGAGTGATGGACTGAGGATTTGGCAACATTTTTGATATTTCTATGTATAGTGGATGTGAAGCCACATGTTATGGTTTGATACTATACTGATGATACATGAATGGATAGTATACTATATGGATTAAATTTCATAATAAGTCTCTATACATAGATAATTTACTTTTCTGTTTATGTTCTAGAACGAATCTCTTGACAGTGACGGTTGACCAACTAGGATGGATGGTGGAATTTTTTTATGCATCCATGGTTTAGATATCAAACTGATTATCCTGTCATGATTGATTTTTATATGTTTTAGATAACAGACTGATGATACATTCATTATTGAATTGACGTATGGTATATATGGTTGGTTGATTCTCCATGCATATTTGATTTGATATTGTTTAGGAAATGGACTAATGATCCATGCAATTGAATTTATGATATGAGATAAATGTCATACTAATGGTATGAAGTTGGTAGTGCTTTGGTTATATAACTAGGAAAGGTGTTTTGAAGTTCCAAGAATGAGATAATGTTTGGGTTCAGAGAACATAGTACGAGATGACTTATATTAGTATATCGGATGATAGGACTATCATACGATGAGTTCCAAGAGTTTTCATATCTATATGTGGCTATCATGGGTATAAAGATAACATTTTTTTTTGGGATTCATGATCCTTGATACATTCTTAGAGATAGCCCGACATGGGCTGAAGAAGGTATGGTTGATCGAGGTGTTTGACCGAAGGGTTGATGATTGTTATATGTGTATTTGTTTTCCAATTATTTTTTGTAGTTTGAGAATATTGCAAGAGAATGAACTTGTAGAAACAATTTATAGGTTCACCATTAGGGGTGGGCTACTGAGATTTATTTCTCACCCACTATACGTAAACCTCAGTGTACTTTCAAACCTCATGTTTTCTTTCTAGTTGAGTATGATTTCATGAAAGATGGGGTTGAGGAACATGATTGAAGGGTTTAGTGGGATACTCATATAGAGTCAAATGGTTAGGCTAGAGTATATTTACAAGGTACTAGAGACCAGGTATTTGATATGGCCCATAGTTGGTAGAATGACCATATATATTTATTTTTCAGTTTCTTATTTCATTAATGTGATTGACCTACTGGGTGATTGATGTTGTATAAATTCCATGGCTATTTAGAACTTTACTATATTTCATTTTTTTATAGTGTGTTTCAAATATAATTTATTTACACTTCTACATTCTATGATGTGTATGCTGTTTGGTTATTTACTTCTTGTTTTATACTTTGACATGGGGGTATAGTCTCTCCATAGTTCCACCTTAGAACCTCACTACTAGTCCAAAGCCTCAGGCATATTAGAAGGTGCTCTTGAGGTCTAATGGCTAGTTGGATCAGAGAACCCATTTAGGGATCCAAGAAGATATGTTACAATGTGGTATCATTGGAGTTAATTTCATGTTATTTCACTAATTTTGTATTAATAGACTAGGGATATAGGATTTTTTTCAAAGCCTGTGATGGATATTAGTTGGTGCATCATGAACACCTTTTCTAGTGAGAAGTCTAGGCTACCAGGGCTGGGATATATGCTCTTATATTTTTATGATTCAGTTGTATTTGATTTTTTTCTTCAAGAAACACACATGTTGTTTGGATTTGATGTTTTATGATGGATTTAAGGATATTTTACCATTGTTAAGGTACCCTAGATTTGATTTTTTATCTTTTATTCCAAAGTGTTGACCTCACCTGTTTTGATAATCCCAATTATGTGTTCATATATTATGCTATTCTCAATTACTGTTGATCTACATTTTAATTCTTTCAAATCAGTGATCAAGTTAATAATAATTTTTAAATAATCTCTGATTTATGTTAATCTCAATTATCCTTGTTTATACAAGCTTTGAAACAGTTCTAAGTCAATTAGATGTGGTTTGCATAAGACACAGATAGCTACCGATAGCCAGAGCTACCGATAGCCAGAGCTACCGATAGCCAGAGCTACCGATAGCCAGAGCTACCGATAGCCAGAGCTACCGATAGCCAGAGCTACCGATAGCCAGAGCTATCGATATCCAGAGCTACCGATAGCCAGAGCTACCGATAGCCAGAGCTACCAATAGCCAGAGCTACCAATGGACACAGAGCTACCGATGCACAGAGCTACCGATGGACAGAGAGCTACCGATGCACAGAGAGCTACCGATAAGAGCTACCGATAAGAGCTACCGATAAGAGCCACCGATAAGAGTTTGAAGAGCTACCGATGGAAGATCCTACACCGAGTCAACCGTACACGTCTACAAACAAATGACTACCTATAATGAACTCGACACTATTTTTTTATTATACTAACGGTTACATTTGTTAATTTTGATACATTTAATGTTATTAAATGATTTATGTTGCCATTTCAGGAAACCGTACCAAGTACGATCAAAAAGCATAATCATTCCTTCTTCTCAGAAAGACAAAAAAAAGGGGCATAAAAAGGACATCGTGTATGTATCAAAAAGAGAGAGAGAATAGACTTGAAGAGATCAAGCACAGAGAACACACTTGCGATCAAGCTCAAAATGTGCCAAGAACAACTGGAGAACTTGCACTCACGAGACTACTACTACCAGCCTCCAGAACATAGAGCATACATCGAGAAATCTATGGTAAATAATAACTACACAAAACTCTTCAATCTTTGAGCCGATAAGCAAGCTGAACCTGGAAGTCAAGGAAACAGATGATACTCTATTTTCCAGACAAAAACCAGAAGACGACTCAGAACGAATTCTAATCAACAAAAGGAGTCAAGATCTTCACGAAGATCACTAGAGCCTTTTCTAATCTCTAAATCTTTATCTCTGTGATTTACTTTTTACATTACGAGAAGTGTGTGTTATCTGTTGTATTTTACACACACACTGTCTCCTGAACCTTAACTGGAGGATTTTTAAATCCTAACTCACTATCTTTTCATTCATTTTCCCACTTTGGATAGTGGTAGAGGTCGTGTGTGACCTGGACAGCTGGTTGCTGTTGTTTTGTTTCCCACGAATAACAGTGGTAGAGGTCTTGGACCTGGACAGTTGTAAACTGTTGAACCCCGATCCAGGGTGTGGATCATCCTTATATAAACTTGTGAGTGGACTAAGTCTCGGCTTGAGACTGAACCTCTTGGTTAACTACTCTGTGTTTTTAGTTAAAGTTTATATCCATATAGTACATATTTATTTCATACTCCGCTGCTATTACTTTGAAATATAATTTATTTTCAAAGCTATGTTGATAGTTAAACTCGCAAGTGTTTATACTTATTGTAAACCAGTAAGTTAGTTTCAAAAGTTAAATTAATCATAAGATTAAGTTAACTGAGAACTAATCAATCTTTTAGAAACTAATTGAACCTTTATAATCTGTATAAATTCACTACAGTTTAATTTGTTTTTGAAATTGGGGGATTTTAATAGAAATTGTTTTTAACAGAAATTTTAATTGGAACTCAATTCACCCCCCTCTTGAGTGTCCACTCCGACCAACATTTGGTATCAAAGGATGGTTAATATCTTCTAAATTACTCTGTTTTCAACTGTGATTTTAGTTGTATTTTAAAGTTCTTAAAATTTCTGTTATTTCTAAATTTTTATCTCTTTAAATTTTGTTTATAATGGATAATCGACTTGAGGGTGCTGCTACTAACCGGTCACATTTCTTTAATGGAAATAACTATGCTCAGTGGAAACTTAAAATGAAAATTCATCTAGAAAGCATGAGTTTTGATATTTGGACTGCTATTGAATCTGAATACAAAATTCCCACTACTGATAGATCTACTTGGGATGAACCTACAAAGACTTCTTACAATAATAATTGTAAAGCTATGAATGCTCTGTACTGTGCTCTAGGAGATGAAGAATTCAACAGAATTTCTGCATGCAAAACTGCTTTTGAAATTTGGGATACCTTGGCTGTTTCTCACGAAGGAACAACTAATGTTAAAGAAATGCGATTAAACACTTATACTATTAAATATGATAATTTCAAAATGAATCCTGATGAACCTATTTTTGACATGTATCTCAGGTTCAATGAGATAGTAAACACAATGAGCTCACTCGGAAAGATTGTTCTTGCAAAAGAACAAATTATGAGAATACTGAGATATTTTCCAGATAGATGGAGAGGTACATCCGTTTCAATTAAGGAATCCTGTGACATTGGAGCACTTCCTGTCAAGGAGTTAATTGGTAAGATGATGATGTATGAAGAAGAGCTTAAAGTAAATAAAGAAGAAGATGAGGAACCCAAAAGAAAATCTGTAGCGTTTAAAACTACTGCCTTTAAGAGTAAAGACAAGGATAAACTACAAATGGAGACTGAGAGTTCAATGAGTGAAAATTCAGAATCTGAAAGTGATGCCGAGATGGCTCAAATAGCCAGGAGATTCAAGAAGTTTTATAGGAAAAATAAATTCTTTAGGAAAACAAATTACAAATTAAAGTATGATCAACAAGGAAAATGGAAAAATGATTGGAAGAAGGCTGACAGAAATGATGAAGTTGTCTGCTATGAATGCAAGCGAAAAGGACATATCAAAGCAGACTGTCCAAAGTTAAAATTCAAAAATAAATATGATTACAAAGACAGGAAGTACAAGAAAGCCATGAAGGCTACCTGGAGTGCTTCAGAAGACAGCACTAGTGAAGCCGAATCTTCTGACTCTGAAAGGAATCAAGCCAACATGTGTTTCATGACAAATACTTCTGAGGTAACATCTGACACTACTGTTTTAAATTTATATTATTCTGGAGATGATTCTGATTCGGAAAACATGTCAAAATCTAAACTATTTGAGTACTGCGATATGTTGGAAGAAACCTGTAATGAGCTTAAAGACAAATACAAAGGTTTAAAGAAACAGTATGCTTTAAGTGTTAAGCATAAATCTGATCTTGATATAGAAAAGGAAAAGAATGCTCAACTACTAAAGGAAAATGTAGAACTGAAACTGTCAAATGAGCAACTTAGAAAGGATTTAGAAAAATTCACAAATGGAAAGGATTATCTAACTCAAATGCTAGGAAAGCAAGTTGCACCTAGATATGCTACTGGTTTAGGATACCAACCAGGACAGAGACAGTTCACCAGAACCCGATTTATTCCAAAGTCTGAAAAAAAATATTTCTAGTTCCAGTTTTGGAAATTCATATTCTTCAACAGGATATTCATATGGTTATAGACCAAATAAATTCTATCTTTCAAAATCTGTTACTTCTGTTAATTGTATAAAACCAATAAAACAAATCTGGGTACCTAAAGCCCTGATTGCTAACCTATCTGGACCCAAGAAAATCTGGGTACCAAAGTCATTTCCTGTTTAAATCTGTTTTATAGGAGACCTGCTTGAAGAGCTGTCACAAGAAGATATGGTATTTAGACAGTGGGTGCTCAAGACACATGACTGGAGATTATTCTTGCTTCAAGAGCTTAATAAAGGTTGATGGAGGTCATGTCACCTTTGGTGACAACTCTAAAGGAAAAATCATCGGCCTAGGCCAGATTGGTACCACTGACTCAGTATTAATTTCTAAAGTTTTATTCATTGATGGACTTAAATATAACTTGCTTAGTATATCTCAATTATGTGACGATGGTTTCAAGGTCAAGTTTGAAAATGACTCGTGTGATGTTTTTAACTCCAAAAATTCTTTAGTATTTTCTGCTCTAAGGAATGAAAATGTTTATGCTATTGATTTAAATTCTTTAGCCAAACAAAATATTTCTTGTTTGAATGATTTTCATAAAGAATCTTGGCTATGGAACAGAAGATTAGGACATTGCAACATTCACTCACTCAGAAAACTGGCTAGGAAAAACTTATTTAGAGACTTGCCTAAATTAGAATTCCCAAATGACAAAGTGTGTAATCCCTGTCAAAAGGGAAAACAACACAAAGTTTCTTTTAAATCAAAGAAATAAGTCTCAACTTCTCAACCACTTGAGTTGGTTCACATGGATTTGTTTGGACCATCAAGAGTTTCTAGTTTAAATGGGAAGCATTATGTCTATGTCCTTGTAGATGACTTTTCTAGATATACTTGGGTATACTTTCTAGCTCACAAAAGTGAAGCTTGTCCTTACTTTGTTAAATATTCCAAGTCTGTAGAGAACCTTAGTGGACTTAAGATTAAAACCCTAAGAAGTGATCATGGTCGTGAGTTTGAAAATCATGAGTTTGAATCTTACTGCTCACACAATGGCTATAGTCACAATTTCTCTACCCCTAGGATACCCCAACAAAATGGTGTAGTAGAAAGGAGAAACCTAACCCTTCAAGAAATAGCTAGAACCATGCTCAATGAATATGAACTGCCTATTTACTTTTGGGCTAAAGCTGTTAATACAGCTTGTTATGTTATCAATAGAGTCTTGATCAGACCTGTTCTTAAGAGGACTCCTTATGAGTTGTGGAACCATAGGAAACCTAAGGTTAACTACTTCAGAGTTTTTGGGTGCAAAGTCTTTATTCTCAATATCAAAGACAATCTTGACAAATTTGTATCCAAGAGTGATGAAGGAATTTTTCTGGGCTACTCTATTTCAAGTAAAGATTATAGAGTTTTCAATAAGAGAACCAAATGTGTGGAAGAATCTGTTCACATCAAATTCGATGAAACTGATCCACATGAGCCTAAAACCTCTCTTGAGAATCTTGAAGAAGATTTGTCTATTCTGGACCTTAATGATAAATCTAAAGAACCTGTTATAAAAACATCCAGTTCTGGACTTTTTCCAGAATCTGCTTCTGTTGAACCCAAACCTATAGATGAACCTGAAGTTTCTAGTCCAATCTTTACCAAATCTACTAATATTCTAAAGAATCATCCTTTAGATGATATTGTTGGTAATATTGATAGAGGAACACAAACTAGAGCTTCTCTAAGGAAGCAGGTTGAACATCAAGCTTTTCTGTCACAGTTAGAACCCAAAAATATCAATGATGCTATCAATGATGAATTCTGGGTAATAGCCATTCAAGAAGAGTTAAATCAATTTGAAAGAAAAAAAGTTTGGGAATTAGTTGACAGACCCAAGGACACCTTGACAATAGGCACAAAATGGGTTTTTAGAAATAAAGTTGATGAATCAGGAAACATAGTTAGAAACAAAGCTAGACTAGTTGCACAGGGATATAGTCAAGAAGAGGGTATAGACTATGGAGAAACTTTTTCACCTGTAGCTCGACTGGAAGCTATTAGGATCTTTCTTGCATATGCATCACATCTGAATTTTAAGTTATATCAAATGGATGTCAAAAGTGCATTTCTAAATGGTTTTATAATTGAAGATGTTTTTGTGGAACAACCACCTGGATTTACAAACCCTCATTTTCCAAATCAAGTTTTTAAACTTTCTAAAGCTTTATATGGTTTAAAACGAGCTCCAAGAGCTTGGTATGATAGACTCAGCAATTTTATTATTTCAAAAGGTTTTACTAAAGGGATTGCTGATCCAACTCTTTTTATTAAAAGAATTTCTAAATATGTTTTAGTTGTACAAATCTATGTTGATGATATTATATTTGGATCTTCTAAACACTATTTATGTACTGATTTTTCAAAAAGTATGCAAAATGAATTTGAAATGATCTTAATGGGAGAGCTTAAGTATTTTCTTGGTTTTCAAATTTTTCAAACTAGAGATGGAATTATTTTAAATCAAAGTAAATATACAAAAGATCTTTTAAAACGTTTTGGATTGGATAGTATTAAGGAAAATGATACACCTATGAGTACTACCTATAAGTTGGATGCATATGAAGCTGGGAAACCAGTGGATCAAACCAATTACAGAGGTATGATTGGGAGCTTACTTTATCTTACTGCTAGTCGACCAGACATTATGTTCATTGTATGTATGTGCGCTAGATTTCAAGCTAATCCTAAAGAATCACACTTACTGGCTGTTAAAAGGATTTTTAAATATCTTAAGCATACTGTAAATTTAGGTTTGTTTTATCCAACAGGACAATCATTTGACCTAACTAGCTATTCAGATGCTGACTTTGCTGGATGTAAGTTAGAAAGGAAGAGCACATCTGGAACATGTCATTTACTTGGGAAATCCCTAGTGTCATGGTGTAGTAAGAAACAGAACTCAGTTGCATTGTCTACTGCCGAAGCAGAGTATATAGCTGCTGGTAGTTGCTGTGCACAAATTCTGTGGATGAAACACACTTTATTGGACTATGGATTTGAGTTTAAACATGTTTCAATTAACTGTGACAACACTAGTGCAATAAACATATCTAAGAACCCTGTATCTCACTCTAGAACCAAACACATAGATGTAAGACATCATTTTATGAGAGATAATTATCAAAAAGGTGATATTACTCTTGAATTTATTGGAACTGAACATCAATTGGCCGATATTTTCACTAAACCTTTAAGTTCTGATAGGTTAAGTTACATTAGGCACGAGCTGGGGATGTTTAATTCTCACCGATGTTGAAATTCTCACTGATGATCAATTCTCACCGATGTTGAAATTCTCACCGATGTTGAAATTCTCACTGATGATCAATTCTCACCGATGTTGAAATTCTCACCGATGATCAATTCTCACCGATGCTGAAATTCTCAGCGATGTTGAAATTCTCACCGATGATCAATTCTCACCGATGTTGAAATTCTCACCGATGATCAATTTTCACTGATGTTGAAATTCTCATCGATGCTGAAATTCTCACCGATTATCAATTCTCACCGATGTTGAAATTATCACCGATGATCAATTCTCACCGATGTTGAAATTCTCACTGATGTTGAAATTCTCACCGATGATCAATTCTCACTGATGTTGAAATTCTCACCGATGCTCAATTCTCACCGATGATCAATTCTCACCGATGAAATGTTTTAAAACTTCTGTCTTCCGCCAAGAATATGAATCGTTTTATTTTTATTTTATTTTACTTTATTCGTTTATTTATGATTCCTACATGATAAAACTAAGCCTAAGCCGCTTCTCACTCCACCGGACCCAAAACCTTTCACCTTTGAATCTTAGCTCCCTAATCGACTGAGAACCCTAAATCTGCGATGGCAAAAACCAAGATTCCTGCGAGCAGAGATGATAGTGTAGATCCTAAAATAAAGAAGAAGAAATTTCAGCAAGAAGCTAGTGGAAGTAATGTCAGAACTAGGTCGGGAAAGCGACCAGTAAACCCTCATTTGCAGAATAGAGATATTTTGATTGAAAAGGAGCTATGCGTAGATTGGCTGCTACCAAGCAAGTCGTTGGTGCTTGAAATTCTGTAAGATCAGAGATGGGTAGATTGTTTTTCAAATAAAAATGGTCCATACTACCCGAAGTTAGTGAAACAGTTCTACGAATTCGTAAGCTTCGAGAAGTATGAGAATGAGAATCGGGTAAGTTCTTTTTTAAATGGAAAATAAATGTCGTTTTCTTCAGTAGAGTGGGATGAATGTTTAAAAGTCCCACATGAAGGTGTATCCGGGTATGTCTCAAGATCAATTCCACCTACCAGTAACATCTTTGACTATGAGACCGCTTTAAAAGAACTAACGGGTAATGGAAGTCAAAGGCAAGTGGTTGCTACTGAATTGGATGGAGAGAACAGATTGCTTTTCAAATTTGTTCAACATGTTTTGATACTGAGGAGAGGAGATTTTTCTAATCTGAGATATCAAGATATTTATCTTCTACATCTGTTAAGACATGGTGTGAAAGTTAATCTGTGCAGACTGCTGTTGAGTCAAATGGAAGACATTATTAGGCCAAAATCAAAGACTAATGCTTTATTCTTTGCCAAAATGATCTCTGTGATGATAAAAGTGAAAGGGATAGCTGACTCTCAGGATGAGATAGTTGTAGTTAAGAATAACTTCTGTATCACTACTACAGTTTGTAAGTACATGAAAATCAATTTGAACCCGTGGAAAGGAGAATGGGTCAGTGATGACCAGAAGGTGTATGATAAATTTAATCATGTGGATTATCCTTTAAGGCCAAAGGATAAAAGAGATCCAGGTTTAGGACCAGATGAATAGGAACCCGAGTACAATGATGAGTCAGAAGAAGAAGAAGAGCAAGAAAATCCTATGGATATTGGATGAGATCAAGACTTTCCCCCAAGTCCTATTACTGAGTTTGTATACTCAAGAAAAGGAAAAGTAGAGGAAGTGTTATCTATTCATGAGGAAGACCAGCCAGTTCCTCAGCAAGAAGGAGAAAAAGAGAATGTATCTGAATCGTCTGATTCTGCTAGGTTGAGTCTGAGTCCATTGATTGGAAACTCAGTTGTGCCTACTGCTGAAGTAGAAAAAGAAAGAGAAGAAGATGTACCTTTTCCAGAAAATCTCCTTACTGCTGCTGAGATGGAAGTTGTTATGGAAGATTCTGATGAAGAAAGACCAGTAGAGAATGTAGTTGTTGTACATAATAATGCACCAATTGAGGGGGAGCATCATTCCAATCTTGGAAATGTTACAGTGGCTGTTGAGATTGAAGACTGGGTAGAAGACCCAGGTTTTATAGTCTGTGGTTTGGATTATCCTGATTCGGATAATGAAGTATCCTTGAATAGACCAAAGATCAGCTATGACATCAATTATGAGTTATTACCTGATGATGTGGTCCGAGTACATGATTTAGATGTGCTGAAAGAAAATCTCAAAGTCAGTTTTGCAGAAGAAGTAAAGACAATGGAATCTTTTTTAGTATCCTCGATTCAATCAGTCATGAATGATTCTGTAGTCAGTTTAGCTTCTGAAAGAGTATCTACTACAGTTGCTCCTACTGATTTTTTTATAAAGTCTGATCTCGAATCCCTGAAGCATGAGCTAAAAGAATCCTTCAGTTGCTGAGATGAAGCACTGTTTTCATGAAGAAATGAAGTTGTTAGAACAATCTCTTGAGCTTTCTCTTGGTTTCAATCTGTCAACTTTTATGGGTGAGCTAATGGAAGCAGTCAAAGAGTGCCAGACCCAATCTTCTTGAATAGAAGCAGATCTTGAAGCCTTAAAGAAGTCTGTTACTGCTTTAGATTCTTACATGAGCTCAAATCCTCAAGATGATAAGGATTTAGCCTATGTGAAAATTGTTGTAAGCCAAATGGTCTCAGTATTTGAAGATTTCAAATATTCTATAAAGGATCATGTTAAAAATCAGGACTCTCAACTGCAAACTCTGATTAGTGGTTTGACCAAAAGTTTCAAAGAAACTGTATCTTTCTCAGTTGGTACTCTAGCTTCAAAACCTGCATTTGATTTGAATCAATTACGAGCTATGATGAAGGAGGATCTTGGTTCTATTTCAACCAGTGGCTCTGTGGACTCATCATATCTAAGCCGAGTAGTGCTCTCTACAAGAGATTCAGTCAGGGAAATAGTGAAAATCGTCCACGACCATATGAAAGAGGCCTCTGCCTCTCAGGAGGAAATCAAGAACAAGGTGGATTATTATTTCCAAAGGATTTTTACCAAGCAACAACTCAACCATCATTTCAAGATGATGTTGGAAAACATGAAGTTACCCCCTGTAACTCAAGCCTTCCGAGAACAAGTGAGCAAGCTAAGGCAGCTGACTCCTGCCTTAGAAAAATTCATAGAGAACAAAGATGATTTTATATCTGCTATGGAAAGAGGAGGAGGAATCATTATGGATTTCAGAAATCTGTTGCTGCCCTTTTTGCATGTTGATGCTAGACCAGTTATTGTCCCTCCTTCCTTGCCTGCCTCTGCCTCTACTGAGTCTCCCATCCAGATGACTCCTGCTCAGGCCATTAGAAGCCTCACACCTATGATCACTCAACGAACTTCCCCATACAGGCCAGGCACTATATCAGTGGCTCAGCCTCCTGTGATCATTTCTGGAATTCCAAAGCCCTCACCCCCATCCTCACCTCCTGCATCCTCTTCTGATCCACAAGGAAGATCTCATGTTGAAGATCAGGATTGCTAAAGTGGCCAGGTTGTTTGATAGGAATTTTTTTTTTTCCTTTTCTCTTCTGTTTATGTAAGTTTTGTCTGGTCTAATACAAATGCTTTTCTTTACACTATCTTTATTTATCAGTTTTCTATGTCTGCTTTCCCACTTTTTGATTATCACAAAGGGGGAGAAAAATATAAAGAAAGGGGGAGAAAATATAAATAGAGGGGGAGAAATATCAAAGAGGAGAAATTTGAGCCTTTGATACTATTCTTACATTTCCTTCTTTGGTACCAATTCTTTCAAAGCTTATCTCTGATACTATTGTATTTAATACTAACTATGATAATTTTTGATCTATCTCATTCTATTACTATTTCCTCTATTTCCTCTGATACTGCTTTCCTTGAGAAATTCGAATATAAATGTTATATTCTCTTATACTATATTCTCACTATTTTTGGTCATATCATAAGTTGTGATTATCAAAAAGGGGGAGATTGTTGACCTCACCTGTTTTGATAATCCCAATTATGTGTTCATATATTATGTTATTCTCAATTACTGTTTATCTACATTTTAATTCTTTCAAATCAGTGATCAAGTTAATAATAATGTTTAAATAATCTCTGATTTATGTTAATCTCAATTATCCTTGTTTATATAAGCTTTGAAACAGTTCTAAGTCAATTAGATGTGGTTTGCATAAGACACAGAGAGCTACCGATAGCCAGAGCTACCGATAGCCAGAGCTACCGATAGCCAGAGCTACCGATAGCCAGAGCTACCGATAGCCAGAGCTACCGATAGCCAGAGCTACCGATAGCCAGAGCTAACGATAGCCAGAGCTACCGATAGCCAGAGCTACCGATAGCCAGAGCTACCGATAGCCAGAGCTACCGATACCCAGAGCTACCGATAGCCAGAGCTACCGATAGCCAGAGATACCGATAGCCAGAGCTACCCATAGCCAGAGCTACCGATAGCCAGAGCTACCGATGGACACAGAGCTACCGATGCACAGAGAGCTACCGATAAGAGCTACAGATAAGAGCTACCGATAAGAGCCACTGATAAGAGTTTGAAGAGATACCGATGGAAGATCCTACACCGAGTCAACCGTACACGTCTACAAACAAACGGCTACCTATAATGAACTCGACACTATTTGTTTATTATACTAACGGTTACATTTGTTACTTTTGATGCATTTAATGTTATTAAATGATTTATGTTGCCATTTCAGGAAACCGTACCAAGTACGATCAAAAAGCATAATCATTCCTTCTTCTCAGAAAGACAAAAAAAAGGGGCATAAAAAGGACATCGTGTATGTATCAAAAATAGAGATACAATAGACTTGAAGAGATTAAGCACACAGAACACACTTGCGATCAAGCTCAAAACGTGCCAAGAACAACTGGAGAACTTGCACTCATGAGACTACTACTACCAGCCTCCAGAACATAGAGCATACATCGAGCAATCTATGATAAAGAAAAACTACACAAAACTATTCAATCTTTGAGCCGATAAGAAAGATGAACCTGGAAGTCAACGAAACAGATGATACTCTGTTTTCCAGACAAAAACCAGAAGAAGACTCAGAACGAATTCTAATCAACAAAAGGAGTCAAGAGCTGCACGAAGATCACTAGAGCCTTTTATAATCTATAAATCTTTATCTCTATGATTTACTTTTTACATTATGAGCAGTGTGTGTTATCTGTTGTATTTTACACACACACTGTCTCCTGAACCTTAACTGGAGGATTTGTAAATCCTCACTCACTATCTTTTCATTCATTTTCCCACTGTGGATAGTGGTAGAGGTCGTGTGTGACCTCGACAGCTGGTTGCTGTTGTTTTGTTTCCCACGAATAACAGTGGTAGAGGTCTTGGACCTAGATAGTTGTAAACTGTTGAACCCCGGTCCAGGGTGTGGATCATCCTTATATAAACTTGTGAGAGGACTAAGTCTCGGCTTGAGACTGAACCTCTTGGTTAACTACTCTGTGTTTTTAGTTGAAGTTTATATCCATACAGTACATATTTATTTCATACTCCGCTGCTATTACTTTGAAATATAATTTATTTTCAAAGCTACTTTGATAGTTAAACTCGCAAGTGTTTATACTTATTGTAAACCAGTAAGTTAGTTTCAAAAGTTAAATTAATCATAAGATTAAGTTAACTTAGAACTAATCAATCTTTGAGAAACTAATTGAACCTTTATAATCTGTATAAATTCACTACAGTTTAATTTGTTTTTGAAATTGGGGGATTTTAATAGAAATTGTTTTTAACAGAAATTTTAATTGGAACTCAATTCACCCCCCTCTTGAGTGTCCACTCCGACCAACACAAAGGCAAGAGGCATCTCATGCGTCATGTTAGGAACATATGATCCACTTGTTATTGGCCTACTTGTGTGTGATTTTTATAATTATTTTTGATGGAAAGTTATGTGGATATATGGGGAGGAACTCATCGATGGGGATTCCGATGTGGTCGTCATGTATGGTTGGGAAAAAAACATGGTGGGTTGTAGTGGTATACGTATTGGAATACTAGAACATTGTGGGTGGTTTTTGTGTGGTTTTAGAATTATGTCTTGGTTACTCCATGGAGAAATATGATGTGAAGATTCTAGGACAGGACAGATGCCCTAGTTGTGAATAATTATTCGTTATATGAAACATTTATTGTGTGTGACCTTATAAGAGGGTGTTTTCATTTCTGATGTCATGGATGATGATATTTGTTCTTGTCGATTCCTGTAAGTTATGGATTTCATTTATTTAAAGTATAACTAGGTTGTTAGACATAGTGACTTGATGTAGGGATTGATCTATAGGGCTATGTGGGAGAGTCTAGTGAACATTTTGGTATGACTCTAGATTGGGGAGTTCGAGCTGTTTGACTTTCAAGGGTGACCCATGAGAGGGGAAATTGAGTTATGAGTTCTTCAGGGTCTCTAAGGAATATATGTATGTATTGTGAATTTTAAAAATGGTGTATGAAGGTCACACCAAGGTTTTAGTTTTAGGCTCATTAGATTCCTTGGTTTTGAGAGGGGGCACTTGTGTTCTAGTATTTCTACAAACTGGTTGGTTTTAGAAGGGGAAGGTTCATTCTTGTTCCTAGACCAAGAAATGTTTGTGCTAATAGGTTGAGACTAGAGGATTTTATTTGGATTAGGGGAATGATAAGTTCTCGAGTTTTGTGGTTAAGGATTGTAAGCCAAGTTTTCATGAGGTCTGACTTTTTGGACTCAAATAAGGTTTTGTTTTTGGGTTTTACAAGGATGTGTAGTGGTTTTTTGACAGGGTGATCATAGAGATGTGAGAAGTGGTGAAGCATTGTATCATTTTTCTTGTGGATCTGATTTTATATAAGTGTACTTCTGAGGTGATTGAGTTTTCAAGGTATGGTGACCCAAATTTTTCTTACATTATTATTACATCATTTTAAAGATAAACAACATAACAATGATATAAAACATGGATCCAATGGTTTAGTGTCTTGGGAAAATTAGGATCATACATAAGTTTTACATAATAAAATATAAACATTTATTTAATTTATTCATCACTAGATTCTTATTAGCCTTTCTATTATCCTTAGTATACTATTCTCCTAAGGATATATATTAAAATAAGGGGTGAGCTAAACTCACTCTCAGAGGATGAATAAAAAACATGAAACATGGGTATGAATAATCAACATCACCATAGTATGAGAATATTATCATCATAGTTATATTTAAAGGCAGCATTAGATATAGTCAGGGAATGTAAAAATGCATAAAAATAAAACATCATGTCCTATTGGTCAAAAACAAACATAGTTGTGAACAAAGAAAAAATAATGTTCACAAATATTTCACTTTATCTCATGAAATTCATCACATTACCCAATTCATTGGAAAATTATATACTTCTGGGTGCACCCATCACATCATAATATTTACATTACACTATATCATTCATGGTGCCCCACCAAATCATAAAATTTACATTATCAAGCATGCCACAAAGAAAGTATATCAATATCTGACATAAAATAAAACATGGAAAGTAAATGGGACTCATAAAACATAATTTAATGGATAAATATTGGGGTTATCATAATAAAAAGGGATTAAAATACTTAGTATAAGAATCATCGATTTTAAGGGAAGAAGAAAAAAATCAAGTGATGTAAAACACGTGTTTTTAAAAGTAAGAGTTCTTTTGGAAAAATATTTTATTTTGATATAAAATCATATTGGAAGCATATATATTTAGAAAATAGAATTTAAGGATAAATAAATGATATTTAAGGAACTTTAATGAAACCACCATACTGAAAATAGAGTGAACGAGGGAAAACCCAAAAGAAGAGAGTTGGGTTCAAGAATTCTTCTTACCTTATGTATATAAGATCTCTTCTCTTTAATATCATGGATAGGCAAATTATATTCATTAATTAAAAAAATAACCACTTATACATTATTTTTACTCATTATATTTTTATTAAATTTATTTATGAGTATTTACTTGAGTTATATAATTTAATTTCATTATCTTGGAGTGTTCATTTTCTTGGATATCATGATCAGTGAACTTGAATATGAATATGGAAGTTTATGTAGAATGATTATAAAAAAAGAATTGAAAATAAATTTTATTAATGAACATAATTTTTTAATGGTTATATATTTCATCTAGTTAAATTTCATGAGGATGAATCATTAGAAAAGTAGTTAATGATAATGGTTTTGGTTAATTTTGACTGTTTTTTATCACACCAAAGTCGATTTGTTATATCATTTAGTATTATGTAAATATTTTAGTTATAGAACATACAAATGGTTATTAAATATATTTTATATCATTTAAAGACCATTATAGTGGTTTTATGAATATAATTGAAAGTGTTAAAGGAAAATGAAAACGCATCATCCACGATGTCGATAAATTGACACATCACAGGCGATGATTTCATTTTTAGAATATAGAGATAGATAAATGAGTTTGATGATGGATATTACATTAACATGATATAATTACAATATATAAAATATATTGGAGTTATCATGAACATTTTTATAGATTAGGTGAGGATAGAATAAGAAAATAAAAAGAAATTAAAACAAATTAAAAGAAAAATGAAGAGGATTTTACCTCTTAGATATCTCCTCCTTAAGAAACTCCTTATTGAAAAGGTTTTGGTCTTTTTATGAAACCAAGATATATGGAAAATGGGGATGGGAATTTTGAATTGATTTGAGTAGAATTTGGAAAAGGCTCATATCTTTGAAGGTCTGATTAAAAGAGGTGGTGAGGGGTGATATTTATAGTAGAGGAGAGGAGGGTTTTCTCATTATTTTATTCATTAGTTTATTATTTTTCTTCCATAATATGAATAGTTTGAGAATTATAAAAAAATTAAAATAATGAATGGTTATTTGATATTTTTGGCTTACAGCAGCAATAAATTATCTATGAATCCATAATTCATGTATTTAGATTTTATCGTAAAATATCTTATTTTACTATTCCCAAAATTTATGTTCTTTTCAAAAATAATAGAAATTCAATTTAACCATTTTTAGACATGTACAATTTAAAAATTAATTCCAATTTATAAAAATTATTTTTCATATATGATAAATTTAATTTTAAATTAAAATCATAATTTGGATGAAGAATATTGTTTTTTAAAACTATTACTAATTTTACAATACTTGGAAAAATTAATCAAGGTCTCATAAAATTATCTTAAAATCAAAAGAAAAAATATTATTTTTTAATACATTTTATGAAAATATATTTTCTCCTAAACTATTAAATTAATCATAAAATTTAATTAAATATTTATGAACTACAAAAATTCCTACACTTAATTAATAATTTTTAATTTTTTTTCTTATAATTTGATTATATCATATATACATTTATAATATTCCTAAGTATTATTTATACTTTCACGGTTGAGGTTACTATTCTATTGTCTGGTTTACTATTCATAAGTGTTATATTACTATTCTAAATGTCAAGTTACTATTTCATCGGTATAGGTCACTTAACTTCTAAAAATACTTCTTATTTAATTAATTATTCATTTATAAACAATGTATTGCATTATTAATGTGGTTTTATGTGATTTATAATATATTAAATAATTGAAAGAAGGTAATTTCTAGTGATAGAATTCTAGTTTGTTACAATCTTCCCCCTTATGAAATATCACCATCAGAATTTCGTTTTACATAAACAGGTGAGGGTACATCTCCTTCATCGGATCCTCTAGTTCCCAAGTAACTTGTTCATACTTATTGTTCCTACACAACACTTTGAGAATTTGTGTTGTCTTATTGTGTAGAATTTTATCTCTCTGGTTCAGAATCTTTACTAGTTACTTTTCATAAGAGAGACCATCTTCCAGATGTACCTCTTCTGAGTTTAATACTTGTGAGGGATCTAGTATGTACTTACTCAAGAGTGATACATTGAAAACACCATTAACTTGATTAATTTTCGATGGAAGTTGAAGATGATATACTATGACTCATATATGATCAAGTATCTCAAATGGGTCAATATACATTGGGATTAGATTCCCTTTAACTCCAAATTACATGACTGTATTCTCTAGTGATATTTGATGGAAGAATTTATCTCTAATATCAAACTCCAAGTTCCCTTTATGGTTATAAAAATTGATATTTTTCAAACCCTGAGTAGTTTTGATATGTTGTTGGATGACTTAATCATTTTCTATGATCTCTTCCAAAAAATCAGGTCCAAGTATCTTTCTTTTTAAAACTTTATCCCAACAAGTTGAAGTTCTACATTACTTTCATATAGAGATTCATATAGAGCAATATGAATACTCCAGTGGAATCTATTATTGCATGAGAAGTCAACCAATGGGATATGCTGATCCCATCAACCTTGGAATTATAAAGAGAAATTTCTTATAATGTCTTCATGCGTCTGAATAATCTTTTCATATTGACCATCAGTTTAGGAGTGATAGGATATACTAAAATTCAATTTAGTACTCAAGGATGTTTAATAATCCTTCAAAACTTGGATGTAAACCTTGGATCACTATTACATATGATTGAATGTAGAACCCCATTCATTATCAAAATTTTATTCACATATATATTAGAAATTTTTCAAGACAAAGATCTTCCCAAATAATGATAAAGTGGGAAGTCTTGGTTAGTTAGTTCACCCCAACCCATATCACATTGCTTCCATTAGATGTCTTCAAGAGACAAATGAAAAAGTCTATAGTTACAATTTACCATTTTCACATCAGTATAGGTAATGGTTTAATCATCTCTTTGTAATTTTTTCTCTCTGTCTTAACTTTTTGGAATATTAAGAACCTTTAGATATATTTCATGATATCCTTCTTCATGTTATCCAAATATATATTTTCTTGAAGATCACGGTACATCTTGGTTCTTCCAGGATGGATAGATAAAGTTGATCAATGTGAGTCCTTCAAAATATCATTCTTTATATATGGATTAGAAGGTACACATGTTCATGAACCAAACTGAATCAGACCATCATCATGGATATAGAACTTCTGCATATTCCCTTCTTTTAGTACATTCAACATCTTTTGAACCTTTGGATCATACCTTTGTGACCCCTTTATTTAATCTTGGATAGATGGTTGGGAAATAATTTGGGAAATGTTGTATGTATTACCTACTATTATGATTCAAAAATCCATCATTTGAATATCCAAGGAGATAGGTTCTTTAACAATCCACATTGTGGAGAGAGGAATAAATTCTTTTCTTATAAGAGCATCAGCTACCTTGTTCACCATACTAGGATGGTAGTGAATAGAGCAATAATAGCCTTTAATTATCTCTAACCATATACTTTTATGCATGTTCAGATCATTTTATGTGAATATATACTTTAGACTCTTGTGATCAGTATATATTTTACACTTCTAACCATAGAGGAAGTGCCACCAAATTTTCAATTAAAAATCACACACGCTAGCTCCAGATCTTGAATCAATTTGTTCTTCTCATAGATATTCAACTATCATGAAATTTAGGATATCACAATATCATTTTTCATGAGTAAAAAATCCAAGCCTTTCTTTTAAACAACAATTTATATCACAAAACTTTCTCCACCTTTCAGAAATTTGAGTACATGTTCAGTGATCAACATTCTCTTTAGCTCCTTAAAACATTCCTCACATTCTTCTATAAAAACATAATTTATCCCCTTATCTATTAACTTAGTTAATGGGATTTATAATCATGAGAAATTTCTCACAAAAATGTCGATAATACTTTATATATCTAAGAAAACTCTAGATTTTCATGATACTAGAGGGTTTGGGACATTCTTCAATTGCAATTGTTTTTGAAGGGTCTATAGAAATTCCTTAACTTGTGATTAAATTTCCAAAGAATGTGACATGATGTATCCAAATGTCACACATTCTGAACATGGAATAAAATTTATTCTTCCTCGACGTCGTGAGCACAATCCTTATAGTTGCTCTTCATGTTCCTCCATTCTATTGGAGTAGAAGAGAATATCATTGACAAACACTACCAAAAATTTATCAAGGTAATGTTTAAATACTATATTAATAAAACCCATGAATATTGTATGGGATTTAGTAAGTTGAAAGGGAATCACCAAAAACTCATAGTTCCCATACCTTGTATGGAAGGTAGTCTTATCAATATATTCATTCTTCACCTTTAGCTGATGATATCCAAAATGGAGATCCACATTTGAGAAGTATTGAGATCCTCATAGCTGATCAAATAAGTCATCAATCCTTGGAAGAGAATACTTGTTATTGATGGTTATCTTTTTTAGCTCCTAATAGTCGATAAAATAAATCTTTGATCAATCCTTTTTTTATACAAAGAGAACTGGTGCACCCTAAAGCGATGCACTAGGTCATAAGAACACTTTGTCTAAATGCTCTTACATCTTCTTCTTTAACTCCTCACGTTCGGTCGGGGTTATCCTATAGGGTCATTTTGATATAGGAGTAGCTATGGGTATGAGTTCTATTAATAGATCTACCTCACAATCTATCGGAAGACCATGTAACTCTTTGAGAAATACATCACTATATTCCCTCACAATGGGAATTTTCTCCAGGTTGATACATTCCTTTGACTCAACCATTTGAGCGAGGTATTTTTATTCATAGGGAATAAACACCCACACTGTTGAGTAATTATTCCACTCTATAAGAGTATAAGATAATATTTTGGAACCCATTTTACAAAAATTAATTATTTTATTAATTTAAAATTGTAATTAAATATTTATCAATCACAAAAAATACAAATACTTAATTAATAATTTATAAAATAGTCTACTTCATTTATAATGTGCCTAAATTTTATTTATACTTTCATGAGAGAGGTTACTATTCATAAGGTTTATATAACTATTCATAAGGGTAACATTACTATTCATAAGGGTACATTACTATTCATAAGGGTAGGTTACTATTCATAAGGTTAGGTTACTATTCACCAAAAAATATGTTTTCTCTATCAGACTCAAAAAAACACCCTAAACGCAATTGTGCATGTCATATTTTTAAAATTAAAATCAAAGATGTGGAAAAATTTTATTTATTGGCTTGGTTATAAATAAGTGTTATTTTTTAGAGACTTAGTGTTTCATGCATTCAATATTAAACTTATTTTTAAATACTTGGGGTGTTACTTTAATAGTATGAATATCCTTTTATTAACATAAATCACAATCTTATTGAATAATTAGGATGATTAAATAATTTATTATTATATTAAACATAATCAGTCTTGAAAATAAATTAATAAATATGATATGGATATGTCATATTCTATGATTACCACATTTCTTATAGGGACCATGATGAATCTTATTGTATGTCTCATGGTGACCTTTACAAGTGGGTCATGTACCATTACACGTCACACATTTGTCCCCTATATATATCAATGAAATTTTATATGAACATTATGTATCATTAAAATAAACCTTACATATTTACTTTACCTCTTAGATACCTTTATGTATTGGATGATTATATTTACACATTCCCCTTTTCTCTATATCAATCTTTATATATTGGTAGATGAATTAAACACATGATTGATCGACCGTACTAAAAGATCCCACATACTATTATCTGTCTTAAAAATCTTCATGAATTTTCAAATATTTCTATTATGATTATTAGAATTACTCTTATATATTCAAGTAAACGTGGGACTTTTCTAGTTTATCAATAATATATTTTAGAGTTACCTTTTTTGTAATATAATACTCAGTTGATTTTCTTAAATATTCTATAATACATAGATTCTCCACAATTTTATCAATAACATTTATGAACTTCTATAACAATCTCTCCTTATCTCAGAAACATTATAAAACATCTAAAAAACCTTTTCTATATGTTAAAATAATTTTAACTCATCGTTTTAAAAAAATAAAACACTTTTACAATTTATTTGGGATTTTCACATGTGATGTGCTTATTTAGTTGGGTGAATTAAATGAGATATGTTCAAATATTTAGTTTTCCTATACTCATAGAACTAAGAATGTATGAGTTTTTTATATTGTATTTACATTCTCCTTTTCCCCACAGTCTTTAATGAAACTCCGAATTAGTTTAAAAAATGAAATAAAAATGGCCATGAAGAAAATATGCATTTTATATAATGTTTAGATAAATAAAAAACCACAAAATAATCCACATCAGTAACTAAATAATTTAAAATGAACAACTATAATAGAATCCATGTTATCCATAATAGTTAAATAGGAAATGACTACAAGAGAACTATTTCACATTCAATGGATATAATTCCTTATTTTTAATATTTTAAAATATAAATATAGTAATGAGGAAACTTTATTTGAGTTAAAGATCTAGAATTAATCAAATGGATTATAGGTGAAAAAATAAAATATAAAGAGAGATCAAATGGAGTAGCGTAGAGAAAGGGAGTTCTCATGCATCACAACATCTCATTTTGTTCTTCTTCTTCCTCCTAATTCTTCTTGGACTTTTCAATTATTAATAATATTTAATTTTTTATACTTCCTTCTTTTATATTCATAAAAAAACAAAATGAGACATCTATTTATTAACTATGTATCTCTTTACTACATTCCTTATAAATTATTAATTTCTATGGATAAATATTTTCCTTCTACTGATATTTGGTTAGAAAATGAATTAAAAGATGGTACTTATTAGATTTAAATACATTAATTTAAGAAGTATAAATTATTATTATTTTCATATATTTTAAAAGGTGGTCAATTTTTTTGTCAACCTCTATAACACCTCAATATAATAGAAGTGATGAAATGAGAAATTTGACATTAAAATATATTTCTAGAACAATATTATCTAAAAAAATATGTTCACTCATTTTGGGGATGAATCAATTATCCAAAACTTATATTTCACATAAAATGTTATAATAAGAACTATTTTAATGAAAATACACTTTTATTTATGGAATAATATAAAACAAATAGTTTAATACTCTAAAGTTTTTGGATGCAAGAATTATATCTTGAACACCAAGGATAATCTTAGTGAATTTTATCCAAAGGATGATGACTGAATCTTTTCTAGTTTTTATTATATTTATAAATATAATTATGTTTTCAATAAAAATAAAAAATATTAAAAGAATTAATATCTATTAATTTTGATGAATTTTATCTCTTTTTTCACAATAAAACTCTGATTGATGACCTTGATGAATCTATGAATAAATTAAGACTTAATACCACTATTGACACTAGAAAGGATAATGATGAGAAATATTTTCATGAAAAAATATCAAAAGAGAGTGTTTACTTAACCAACTATAAACTTGAATTATGATCATTAGAAGCTATTATTTTTTTGTTCAGATAAAGGTGTTAGAACTTGATGGAGTGATATAAAAATAACAATTTTTTTATAAATTTATATCACAGGTTAAACCTAAAATAATTTAAGAATCCTTGAATGGTGATTGTTTTGTTATATCAATGTAATAATTGTTATAGTTTTTTAGGAGGAACTTTGTTTTATAATTTGTTGATAATCCATATTATAATCCTATTATAGGTAATAAATTTATAAGGACCTCTGTTTAATCATTAAATTTTCTAGTGAAATTAACACAATGTCACATTATTACATTCCTATAATTTTTTTATGTTTATTGTTTTATAGAGTTATTTCATAACTCTTGAATAGAAAACCCATATATTACAAAGTCTATGCTTCTACTCATTATCCATTTTCCCCACAAAAAAACATTTAAAAAGAAACATGTATTATTTTCATAAAAAATATTCACAATTCTCATATATACCAATTTATTAGCTCTAATAATCCTACAACAATCATTTTAAAACCTTTGGGGAGAACAAAAAGTTTACTATGGGAGATAAAAATAAATAAAGAAACTGTTAGTTTATGAATACATATAAACTTTATTATTTTTTAAAATTAACTTTAAGCTCTAAATAACCATTTTATTACCCAATAATTCAACCTATCTACCTGTATTTCTTCATTGAAAAAAACATAAAAAAACATTAATGGAAAAAAATAAAACTCATATAAATGTCACTTTGAATCCATGAGAAACTCATAAAAACTTTTTTCACAAAGTTATACTTTTCACCCTTGAAAGGATGTAGATCGTTATCTTATCTTGATAAATCATCAAATTCCCATTAAACAAAAAAAAATTATATAGAACATGTAGGATACTTGGGGAAAATTTTTAATATCACCATTAAAAATGGTATAACTTTTACTCTCACACATATAATAAACATCATGGAAACACATTAAAACCATCATAGTTACAATTGGAATAAATATCATGTTATATTTCCATAACTCTTTGGAGAAACCTAATAATCTAAATCCTTACCTTTACCAAATTAATTAGAGATATATAATAGGATCACCCATCATAAGTGTATAATAAAACCACACATCCTTATAAATAACTAGTACTCCACCCGTGCATTAGCATGACACTATAAAAAAATTCATATTATCAATAATGGAATACCAATTTTGAAACATAATGAATCATATTATAATTGGAAAAGTTTAAAACAGAAATTAAGTGGTACATATTATGGAAAATAAGGAACAATATGGACTCATTTATTGAGATAGAAATCTGAATGTAACAAATAACATGTGATTATAAAAACTCAATATTTTGCTTGAAAAAAAATCAAGTCACCGGAATGCAACATCAACAAACCACATTCTATAAATATGTAGAGGATAGAAATATCTACCGTCATAGGAAATGTGATAGTTGTTCTGGAGTTACATCATCCCAAAACCCATGAACACTATTCGTGTATCAAACCTATAATATTTTAAAAAAATAGTTTCATTGATTGATCATTATAAAAAGCAGAGAAAAATAATAACATGTAACATAATTTTTATATGAAATGGATTGAAAAGGAAGAAAGTTGATGCAATAACAAACTATAATACATGATGTAATAGGGTACCAGAATATCTTTGTCGATGTTGTTTTGGATCCTAATAACAGTAATTTTTAGACTGCTCCTGATTTCCTATACGTTAAGAGTTGAAACTCAATGAAGTCACAAAACAATATTTTCCATAACATATAAAAAGTTACAGATCTAAAAGTGCAATACTACAAAAAAACAGAATCTCCTCTATAACCATAGATCAACTGCAATTATATAAACCTGGAATACAACACATTTGTTAGAGGACAAAACTGGAATAAATGTTACATAAATGATGAAATCTGAAATATACAACAATTTCATATTCAAGAAATAAATGTTACAGAAATGGTGGAAATAAATGATACATAAATTCTGAAATAAATGTTACAGAAATGCTGAAATATTTATGAAATATAAGTTACAGAAATGTAGAATAACTGGAACAGAAATATTGAATAACAAGAACATAAATGCAGAAATAGATGTTACAGAAATAGAATAACATAATGATCAGCCTTATATATCAATTAAAAATTGATGAAATAAATGTTACTGAAATGTTGAACTTTGGAAACAAAAGTTTAGATAATGAGTACATAATTTTACATATTGAGAAGTTTCTATTGTAATTAGATGTTGCAGAGCCCAAAACTAGAATGTGTATCAACTGTATAGAAAAACAGGGTGCCTTTGAACAACAATATGCTTATCTTCCTCCACCATGACCATCATCAAGTTCATAATGAAGACATATATGTAACAGAATTACATAATCTATAACAGAATAACATAATCTGTAACAGAATTACATAATCTAGAACAGAAGTTATGAAATTGAGCATTGAAAGTGTCATCTTCAACAGTTTCTACTGTTTTTAGATGTTACAGATCCGAAAACTAGTTTTGGTATCGCGTATACAGATATCCAGAGTTCCTTGGAAAAACTATAGGACTCTGTTCCTTTTATAGAACCATCATTTCTTGCATGAAAACATATTATAACAGAAATCATACCATTTTTCTTCCTTGGTGCTTTGTTCGTTTACCCCATCAAGGGTGTTGTGAGATGACATCTATGTCAAAACAGAAATGAATTATTCATACTATTACAATCAGAACAGATAGTATGACCTATTTTCCTAGCACTGTCCTTCATCCAGCCATTATCCTACTCTCCCCTTTCTTTCCCTTCATCCCGCATGACCCTTCCCATCCTCTCTCCTCCATTATCATCCAACATGCCCAGCTCCTGACCCTCCCCTCCCCTACCTCCCTGCCCAACATTTTCCCCCAGATTCTTCATCCCCTCCCCTCCCTCCCTGCCCAACCTTTCCATCAATTATTCCCCTGCCCTGCAATTGATTTCCATGGAAAACATAAGCAACAGATTTTATAATTAAAATAAATTAAAAGATGCATGCATTAAATACATATTTTTAAAACAAATATCTCAATATCAAGCTAGAATAAAAAAATTCCATAAACCTCTAATTCTGTAGGGGTACTCAAATCACTTACAAATCTGTAATAGACAAACAAAAATTTCAGAAACATGTGATACTGATTAATAATTAACCTTCATGATTTTGATCTTAGTTGAGAATGGAGAAAAGTGATCTATGTAATAACTTGTTCATAATGAGCACATTTGCATCTCATATTTCATTCCAAGAAAACTGTTCTATATAATACCTTCTCAAACACTCCAAACTATAAAAAGATCATTGCCACTAAAAAAAGCAGCTATGATGTATTACCAATGTGTCAATGAAGTCTAAAAGGTTTATTCTAGGAATCAGTCTTATGGAATATATATTTCATGCATCATTAATACCCATGACATAGAATAAAAAATAATGGAAACAGTTAAAGCAATCCAAGGAAAGTGTATAGGAAAAGTAACAACAAAACCAGAACCAAATCTCCCTTATAATTCTCATTCCTTACACAAACCCAGTTGACCAGAAAAAGACCATTGGAATTGTTTCAAATTGAGTGGAAGTGTGACACTTATTTAATTAGGGTGTTTACAGTGCACACATAATGAATGGATGAAAAAAATTAAGTGAATGAAATAGAAAATAAATGTAGATTATAGAAATTATGAAAAATAATAATGAAGATATTGAAAAATTGAAAACAGTAACGTGTAATAGGAATTGAAAATTTTAATGCAGAGATTATGGATTATAATACATGAAAATAGATCTGCATTTAGGAAGAGAAGAAGGATGTTCATACCTGAAACCGAGTAGGTGTTTTTTCACTCAATTTTAGAACATGATCTTGTGAACTAAGCAGAAGACATAGGTCTGATACCAATAAAGTGGTTTAAATGATCAAAAGACACTCATTTATCATGGAAACCATTAGAATATCAAAATCCCAAGACCACCATGTGTGAAACCCAAATACATTATGTAAATTAAATAAATAACCAGTTATTATACCTTTTAGTGGACTTCATATGTACAACTTTATTCATTATTATTTATTCCTAATATCCCTCCAATCATTGATCAAATAAACGGTAGGCATCCCATGATCATATGATCAAACACCCCTACTTTAAATCAAAGGCATATCAAAAGAAATTGAAAGAGCAGAATCAGTCCAGAAAGTTAGAGAAGAATGATAAAAATACAGATAATATGAAGCATAAAGGACCACAAAACCAAAAAAACTATCTAAGTCTTCATAGTTTTCCATATAATGTTAAAAAGAGCTATGAATGAGTCAGAGAAAGAGGCAAAGTAGTCCTAGACTACCATTGGAACCTAAAACCAAGAAGAAAGACGAAATTAACAAATCCAGCCTGAATATCATCTTCATGGTGAGTCTTTCAACATTAGAAAAGAACATTAACAAAGATCCAAATCAATTCTACTCATCTTCATGGCATTCAAATAGTTTTTAAATAAAAGAAGATATGGAATTTTGCATGTAAGACCAGATAAAATCAAAATTGAGATCATCAGACTGAAAAGACCCAAATAAGTATGGTAATATGCTTATAACGTCATTTGAAATCACCTACAATCCAAGAAATCTAGTGAATACACCAAGATAACCATTCTGGATGTGTTCAATCCCAAGAATAGATCAGATACAAAAAGGTTGTCCTTGATTCATAGTGATAAATAGAAGAATCCAATTGCACAAATGATAATGTTTCCTGTAGAAAAGAGTGTGAAAATAGTGTTGTCTATTTTATAATTAATTCAAATGGACAAAATGAAAACAATAATAAATTTTTATGGTCAATCATAATAGTAACTTATGAAGATTAAGTAAATAAAAACTTCTATGACAATATAAATAAATTTGAATCTGTATAAATAGCAAGTACATTCAGAATATGAAAATACATATAAGTGCAGTGAATTTCCAAAAACCACAAAATTCCATACAATATTATTGTCATAATCACTGTATGTTTTGAATGGGTGATCTCCAGTTCTGATCCCAGTCATGTGAAGAACCCAATGAATATTCCAGTCGAGCAATAATGATTGAAAATGAAAAATGAAAAAGGAAACCTAGCACTCTGAAAAGATACTAATTATATACCCTGATGTTTTGTTTGGTGTGCCAAAATTGAGTCAAGAAGTTTACCATTATTCTTCAAAGTCTGGCTCACCAACGTTATACATTGATGTTTCATTTAGTGTGCCAAAATTACAGTTTTCTCTTTTAGAACATCATGAATCTTCATGTACTTCTCAGTTTATTCTTTTGTAGTAGAATATCATGTTTGAGAATCTCCCCACAATCATAATGTATTATATGTTAATCATTAAAACAGTTGAACCTGGTAAAAATTAATTACAATCAAACAATATTACCCTAACATAATGAATCAGTTTGATATTATGATATCATACCAGGAATATCCCCTTAAAACAACTAATCCATGAATGTAAAACACCAACCGAGAAAGCAGTGATAGCCTATTAAAAAACATCATGATGGAAGAACCATCTTCCCTCAATGATTCTTTGACACATGAATAGTCTTCCCACTATGCCTAGTGACCTTCGTATTCTTTTCATTTACTGCATTGAAAAAAACAAAGAATTTTTTTTAGAGAAATGGATATTTCAAATTCAAATACTGACTAAAATATGTAACAAATGGATATCCACTACTCTAATTAAATACATCATCAAAATACATGAACCTGATCCAGTGATTTAAACAATGAATCATAAGTAATATTTAGTATAAGTAAAAGAAATTATTACCATGTGGATGTGCCTCCCATAATCACCATGTGCTTTTGTAACACTGATAAATGTATAACCATGTCTAGAAAAACCATGAGTCATGCATGGACATAGCCTCTCCAGAAACCTGGGCAATGCAATTTTCATTCATTGAATAATATAGAAATTTTACATTCCTGTTATGTGAAATCATGAAAATTCAATCCTAAAGAAAGTGTGATCAATTTAATAAGAAAAATTATGGGATGATGCACTTAAAATTTATCTTTTCTCTGTATTTTTTTCACATGAGAAGTAAACTAATAAAATGACATTGATAAAATTGTTTTGATATCATAAAAGCTAAAATTTCGAATGAAGTTGTGCAGTAATTGAAAATCATGGGAGTAAAGTCAAACCTAGTATCTAAACTTGATCACATCAAGGGGTCACTTGCAAAAACTATTAAGAGACACTGACACCAAATGTTTTGTATCTATTAAGAACATGAATCTTCTAATTGAATATGAATGTTAAAGATTGAAGAGAGAATAAATTTTTTTAATGACCATATGTTTTGTATCTATTAAGAACATGAATATTGCAATTGAATATGAAGAATTTATCATGTTTCAATTAGAAAATAAAAAATCAGATATTCATATGCTAGTAATATAGTTTGTGAAAGAATATATCATAGCGATTTGAATGTCATACCTTATTGTGGTACTAAGAATTACTTTCTTCATTTCCATGTTGATAGAATTAAGTCACTCTGTCAAGCCACATAACATAAATCCACCTAGGAAAAAATGATCAAATCCTATAAACTAAGAATACAGAAATGTTTCATGATAACACTTGGAAAAACAATTTCCTAATCACGGACCCAGACTGTTTCTTTAACTTTTAATTGAAGAGATAGATATTTTACAATATTTATGGTAGAACCTGTACATTACTCAATCTTTACATAAATTGAATACTACTGGATCAATAGTCGATATATGCAATGAGGAATGGATGGTTGTATGCAGGTGTTGAAAGATTCAGTCGGCAACCTAGTCGAATAGGAAGATTAAGTGGGTTCTCTAAAAAGAAGACAGATGTGCCAATAGATGAACGTACCTAGAGACTCCCGCAATCAGTCATGACAGATGCAGGAATACATAGATGAACGGAAGATCTCAGAATGCTTCTGAAATTCCACTACTAATTTCAGAGGGTGATGTAGATCCAATAGGTCGAGACAGTCGATGGGGGTCACGGCAGATTCGTGAGTCCATAAGGAGGATGTGGATTATAGAAGAAACGAAGTTGGAAGCGAAGGAGCCAATTCAGGCTTTGAAATGAAGAACAATTTAATTTGAAGGTAGAGCCGAGCCAGGATTCAAAATCCATTGATTTGTTGTAAATCGCTAGCGGGAGTGTCAGTGGAGGCGGCATGGGAGGCATGCGAGGTCGTCGAAGGTATGCGCGAGGAGATAGACGCCTTCATGGTTAGGTGAAATCCTAATCGCGGGAGGCGATGGATGGTTTGCTGGAGAGGTGAAACCCTACCCGCGGGCAGAGTGGGTAATGGAGGGAGGAAAGAGGGGACTCACGGAGAGGATCGTCAGAGGGGATGTTTGGGAAGGTGACCGGGAGAGGGTACTCGTGGAGAGGATCATCAGAGGAGATCGACGGAGGCCGGTGGGAACCCTAGGAGAAACCCGATGGAATGGAGGTGGAGTGCGGGAGGGGCAGAGGGAATTGTGTCGCGGGATGGAGATTTGGCAGTAGATGAAATAGGAATGTTTGGTGACGTGGAAGATGGAAATGGTGACACATAGGGTAGGAGGAAGCCAATTAGTATAGATAATAGATTCCTAGAAAGTATAACAAAATACATAAAATAATGTATCATAAAAATGTTATTTCCACTGATAACAAAAAAAATTTTGATATTGATATATCCATTCCATTTCAAAAACCTTTTCAAAAATAACTTGAACATAGTGAAGGATGGTTAATTTTTAAGAATAGATTTATACTTTTAAAGGAATCCAAAAATAAAACAATAGATATGGATTTGGGAATGTTTATCATCATCATATATATTTTAAAAACATTCCTTTTTTTAATTTTTTAAATAAATTAAAGACATTCTGTAAAAATATTCCTTTTGAAATCCTTAGATAGATATTAAAAAAGAGACATAAAAATTAATTTATAAATCATTTATTTTGATATAAAGAAACTATAAAATAACTTTAAAAAATATGGACATGGAAGAGAAATATTTGAAAGGAAAACTTTAAAAGTGGATTTTTAAAAGAATGTTCCTTAAGTAAAATCATTGAAAAAAAATTTCTTTCAAAAAAATTGTACAAATTACAATATTGTAAAAAAAAGGATCTTTATAGACTGTTAAATTATAAATAATAATTTTTCTTAAATTTTTTTTAGGATATGGAAATGAAGGGAAATATTTATTAAATAAAACATGAAAACATTTAAAATGAGCTTTTTAATGTGAAGTGTCTCTTATATTGAGTCCAAATCATCACATTTATTCATTATATTCCTAATAATATACTTATTTGAATTATTAAATTTTTTATAAACATATTCATAATTATTATTCATTTTATTTCACTTACCACTGTGTCATATTGAATTACATAACCAATTTAGTTCCTATTCAGTGTTTTGGTGATATCTGACTGATAATTCCAAAATGATTTCAGTAGGTCAAATATAGTAAAAAAGATCAATGTTCCATCATGTGAAAAATAATTATAATTTCATAATTTTTTTTATACATAAATAATACATTTAAATTCAACAATTAATTATTGTTATTTAAAATGAACTATGTTATAATCATGTGGACGGTAGGTCATATGCACAAATGAGTAACGTTTCCATTTTTCAATGATGATTATGGAATTAATATAAGTATTATTTTATATTTATACAGTTATAATAATATCATTAACATAATATTAATTTTTATATATATACTTTTTCATATCATCTATGTGATGTGGTGATGGAAAAAGAATCACATCGCTTCATAAAGGTGGTAGTCCACACGTCCGGACGAACAACACTATCATTTTTAGTGATTCTAATGGTAACAAGGTAAATGATATATTAGCTTTTAATAATGATAAATATTTCATGAAAATAAAATATAAAAATTAAAATAATTATTTTAACCATCTTTGAGAGGTGGTGATAGAAAACGAATTACCTCGGCCCATGGGATCATAGTTTTCCGAACACACAAATGATGTATTCATTTTCCATTTGGTGAAGGTTGGACATCAATATAGGTTATTAAATTAAAATAACAACATATAATTATATAGAATATATTTAATTTATAATATAATCACGATTAAGGAATATTTTAAGGAGTTTTAATAATAAATAAAACATACATGTTTGGTTAAGAATGATTCTTCTTCATAGAAAAAGTGATGTTGATTTATAAGAGTGGGGTGGGACAGTTTTGGAATTTCTAAAAATATTAAATTACTATAAGTTAATTTTCATTTAAATATGGATAAAAATTATTTATTTCTAATATAGTGTGATTATGGGTCTAAATAATCTCTTAAAAAAATTGTACATGTTTTGACTATGTTTTTACCCTTATCTTTTAGTTTTAACCCCTTGTTAACCCCTTTAATACTTATCATGACATCTTTTTTTAACACTTTTTGGGTTAAGATAGTTACTATAAATTACAAAAACGACTATAAATGGACCATAGGTTATATTACCAAACATATTAGGAATCATATATCACATAATAAAATATTATTTATTTTAAAATGTCCTTTATGTCAATATTTATAACTATTCATTACATTGACTTTAATAACATCAAGAAAACAAATAAAAGTTTAACCAAATATTTTATTATATACCTAAACTATAATATTAGACTATAAAATTATTTTTAAACATTAATTATATAAAATATTTGGTTAATCATTTATTTTTTTTCTTGATGTTACTTTTAAAATTATTATTTCATTTATTTTATGTTTCCATTAATTTCAAAACGACAGTTTCATCTTTGTGTAAGAATTTAATGTAAATATTTCATCAATAAAAATAAAAAGTAAATTATCATGATTATGATAAATTATTTTTGTTTCACTTTAATAATTAAAATGTAAAATATATTCTTTATACCCCCATATTAAAAATATGGTAGTTATTAAATACAAGAGTGTGATATTTCTGTATTTTCTTTACATATAATAGTATAAAGGTTATAATCACACCCAAATGGAAAAAAGGAAAAATAAAAAAATATTGTATTTTTATAGATGATATGGAATATTAATAAAAATTAAGGAATGTTTTAGGTTTATTTTATTTATAATATTATTTTCAACCATTGATTACCAAAATTATTCTTTTCTATCGTAACAAAAATTACTATAGTTATTATTCATATTTTCTAAAAGTAAAGTGGGATTATTTTCTAGATTTGGGACCAAATATTACACATATGGAATCAATTTTTTAAAATTAAAAATATATAACTGGTAGAATTTAATGTAATATTAAACTAGAATAATGCAATAAAAACAAGTTTTTCCAAAAAATGCCAATTTGAAGTAAAAAATGTTTTAAACTATATTAAAGAATAATGTTTATATAAAAACCCAGAAATAGATTATCTAATATATAAATTAAATAATTATACTTTAAAAATAATGCTATGTCAGATTTGACTTTTAAATAGTCAAAAATAAAATTCAATTTTAAATAAAAATCAGCATTTGTCACTATTCATTGAAAAATCAATATTTTTAGAAAATTATAAATATTTAACCTTAAGATAATTTTGATATGATGAGTCCAAAAATGATTTTAATTTTATGAAATAAATTTTGAAATTTTTTCAAAAATTTATTATAATATTTTCTCATAAAATGGAAGAATATATTTTTTGAAGAAAAAGAATTTTTGAAGAATAAAATGACTTTACTAAAAATTGTGTACTTATTTATTAATAATTAATCAACATTTTTTTAGAAACATTATAAATATTTTATAATATATATTATATTCATATTCTCCAATTTAAGAGTTAGGTTATAATGATCACATTTAAATAATAATATTTCATGTTTTGTTTATGTTTAGTGTCACATATTTGGTATTATATCGAATGTAGTCTTCTTTAAAAAAATATTGGGATATCACATTCTCAGCCATTTAAAAATTTTGTTTCGTAAAATTTGAAATCAATCTCAATAATGAAAGGTTGATATGTTAAAATATTTTTTTTGTAATTTGACATCATAAAAATTGTTAATAAAACAACTCTTCAAAACATATAAATAGATGTATTAAGTTTATCTAGGATTACCCACACTAGGTTACCAAATAGGATAACACTTTTGGTAAGGTAAAATATAGACATGGAATAAAAAATTAATTTCTTAATGATGATGTATAGTGATATATAGCATTAATAAAAATAAAGTGAATGATCTTTAGAAAGTTAATGACTACAAAACTACTAAACCAAGAGGTGTTAAAAATACCATCCATTTATTGGAAAATAAGTTGGCCTGATTAAATTATTGTTTGAATATATTTTTACTAAATTAAATGAATTTATTTATCATCTTGACTAATAACATATGGAAATATACATACATGAGAAGTGAGATTTCATCCTTTAATCAAATTCCACCACAAACTTATCATTCACTCCAAAAAATGAGTATCCAAGATGAATTTTTAATACTCAAAGCACTAAAATAAAATTAAAATGAATCACATAATCTATAATAAAAATAAAATGTTCCTCATATCATTATAATTTAACAAAAACCAAAATTTTTAGGAAAATATATGATAATACAAAAAATTAGAAAAATATCAAATAAAGAAAAACAAGTTCAATCGTTAATTTTTAATAGAAATACACAAATTTTAGATGATATCATTTAAGAAATAGTTATCCTTAAAATTCATCAAATTATTCCAAATTATGATTAAAACCCAAAAATTTATTATATATTATTCTAATATTAATTTATAATTTATATCAAAATAAATTCAATATCTAAAAGTTTTATAAAAAAAATGTTTATGCCCTAATCATATAACATCTACAATATGATAATAATTATCCTAAATAACCTAAATCAACATAAAGCTAAAATAAAATCATATATTCATCCACAAGATAATTCAACCTCTAGGCCTTAAATAAAATCTCATTATTTTCTACTTACCCTCATCATATATAGTTCCCAAAATTATAGGGAGATTATTTAGAGATAACATTAATCACTTAATTAGAAAATCAATTTCAAATCCCAAGGTTATCAATACAATAAAATATATATTCCCAAATTTTAATAACCCATAATTACCTGAATATTATAGATCATATAAACCCTAAAGGATACCGATACCTATAAATTTATGACAAAAAAGGGGCCGGAATTATTCCTTAAATAACCTTTTTCCTATGTTAATCTTAAAGGTTATATAAACGTCAAAATGTTATCAATGCTCAATAAATATTTCTAAAAAATTATCACCATTTAATTATGAAATCATTTATATGTATCTATTATATCTAACATATGTTTCCATATTTTAAAGAACAAAACCTACTACAGAATAATCTATTAGTGTCTCATTATTATCATAATATAGGTAAAATATCACTATATTATAATTCTAAAAACTCTATACATAAACACATCTTATACCATTTACCATGCTTCGTTGTCATATTACTTAATAAATTATTAAAATAAACAAAATATATGAAATTTTTCTTTATGATTTGGGAATATAAACTCAATCATGTTTAATACATAGAATATAAGAGAATAATTAATAACTTAAATCTAGATATCATGGTCCTATTTTATGATATTAATATCCCCCTTTTCTTCTATAATGAAGTCCATTTATCTAAAAAAATAAACATTCAATTCATAGATGGTATTTCCATTTTTGAATGATAATGATAAATTGAGAGTAAGATATTATATTAAAGTGACACCATGATGCATATAAATCTTGTATAAATTAATAGGTATTGGATAGATGAAACAGTTCCTCGCATGTGATTTGCATACTCAATAATCTCTCAAAATAAATTGAACAGGATTTTGCAATAATAGAGATAATCAAATCCTTAGAAAGGGATAATAAGGTTGTGAAATATCTCTTTCCATCCATCTTGATAAATGATCCCTAATCTATATAAAGTGACCCCATTAGTATAAGAAATTAACCATTTTATGTTAAAATTAAAATGATCCTTATAAATACTATACCTTTAAAAATTCCATAAAACATTAACCTTCAAATAATTTATAACTAGGTAGATTACCATTATAAATCCAATATATAAAAATTTCATTAATCACCATAAAATACATCACTTAAAACCACAAAAATATGTGTCTAAGACTTTGAACTTATAATAAAACTTAAAATTGTAAACCCATGAAGGTATCCATCAATCTTGATAAAACCTAACCTAAAAACATTATAATTTCCAAAGTTGTACAAACCCATATTTGATACCAACTATATGAACCCAACATTAATCATTACATTTTCTAGTGACATTAATTATAATTCAATTTCTTAAATTCTTAGATATATTTTATATTTAGTGTTTTGAAAAGTTAAGTCATAGATCTTACATAAAAAACCAATATATTACAAAGTGGGTGCTTCTATTTAGTATCATTTTAACCACATTTTAGTTTTTCAAAATAATCACATTTTATTTTTCTAACACGTGTTTACAATTTTTATCTTGACCTAATATTTTCCTATACTCATCTTATGTGAAAAATTCTAAAAAGTGGGATCATAACAAAAATCAAAGTAAGGGACATAAAAATAACGAAATAAACAGTTAGTCTATTAATACTTAGTAAAATTAAATTTTTCAAAATAAAATTTAGCAACAAAAAAACATTTTATTACCAATAAAATCAACTTATCTTCCCAAATAATTTCATAAATGAATTTATAAAAAAAATTAAGTAAAAATAAAAAATCATAAAGGTTTCTTTAAAATAATAAAAAAACATAATAATTTTTTCAAAAAGTTTTACTTTTCACCCTTAAAAGTAGTAGGTAATTGTATTACCTTGATAAATCATAGTATTACAATAAAAACCTATATAATTAATAAATAAAATATGTATTCTACTTGAGGAATCATTTATATTTCACTCTTTAAAATTTAATAATCTTTATGGATTTAGATATAATAATCATCATGGTTACACATAAATAACTATAATAGTTACGATTTGAATAACCATCATAGTATATTACCATAATATATTCTAAGAAACCTAATTAGATTACTCCTCCCTTTACACAATGCATTGGAGAGATCCAACGGGCTCACCCTCCCTAGGGTTATAATAGAACCACCCATCTATATAAAAAATTACAAAGAAATATAAGAGAATACATAAAATATATCATCATAAAAATGTTATTTTCACCCATAAAAAATAATTTTAAAATATTTATATATCCATTCCATTTAAAAAACCTTTTGTAAAATAAATGGAACATTTTGAAGGAGGGGATTTCATTGAAGAAAACATGAAATCTATTAATGAAATCTGAAAATTAAATAAAAATTACAATTGTGGGAAAGGTCATTGTCACTGTATATATTAAAATAGACATTCATTTGGTATTTTTGTAAATAAATTCACAAAATTATATAAAAATATTCCTTTTTTTGACAAGATTTTAATGAATGTAAAATGAAAAATAAGATAACCTTTATAAATCATTTAGGTTTATATAAAAACAATCGTAGAATAACATTTAGAAACATAGACATGGAAGAAAAATATTTGACTCTGAAACATTAAAAGATTTATTTTAATAGAAATACCCTAATGAAAAATCTTAAATAGATTATTTCTATTATTTTTTTAAAGAAGTCAAATATGGTCAATAATACACTTTATGAACCCTTGAAGTATAATTTAAATTTTTTCTTAAATCAATTATAATAAATTAAAATGGGAGATAGATATTTATAAAATAAAACATGAAAAAATTTAAAATGTGGGTTTTTTGTAATACCTCAGGAATTTAAAATATATTTCTCTTAGAATAAATTTAATTTAATTTATATATTGTGATACACAAAACATGAGGTTTAAACAAAACACGCTTTAGTCATGCTTTGTACACTTAATATAAAATTAATTTTTAACACCTTTAGATGTTTTATTTTATAAAATTAACTTCATTTATTAAATCATCATACCAAAATTATATTAGGGTTAATTTGTTGGTTTTTTTATGAAATATTTCATTTTTTGATGAATTGTGAAAAATACGAAATTTTCTTTAAAAACATCATTATAATTGAAATAATTTATAATGTAAAATTATATTTTGTTTTTGTTTTATATTAAAATTATTTAATTTTTTTCAATTAAAATAATTTAGGTTAATGGAATAATTTTCATATTGATTTCTACATAAAAAATTTCAAAACTTTTGAATATTTTCTCCTCTAAACATCACTTTCTTATCCCAATTGTGGTGTAAATATTGAATTAAAATTTAAAAATTCTATTGATTGATTTTTTAAAAATATATTCTAAATTTTAAATAATAATATTTTATAATTTATAATGTGTTAAAATAAATTTTTGACCAAATTTAGTAGTGAAAATAGTAAAAAATTAATTACTGTGGTTAAGGTAAAAATCGAATTACTATAGGGTAAATCTAAAAAGATAATAGTTAAAATGACCTAGAAACATGTAGAAATATTATTTAATTTCCATATATTAATCATATACACCCCAATTTCTAATATATGTCCATTTTGAATCATTTTTCTCATAAATTTATTTTATATTTTGGATTCCTTTGGGAAATTTCTATATAATTTCTATATGGGTTTCCTTTCCACACTTATAAAAGGGATATCATCCATAATTATTAAAACCACCCAAGAAAATTAGATCAAGAAAATAATTTCCATTTTTCTCCTCAAAATCCTTAATAAAATTTCATAGCTTTTGTCCTTGCAAAAGACTATCCATAAGGTCTTTATGAGGAGACCCAAATGTGGGTTCTATTAAAGAAGGTAATTATCTTATCAATGATATTTCAATTTATTATTTTACCAACTTAAATTATGTCATAAAAAATATAATAAAATAACACCATTATATCCCATATACTGATATTTTATTAATTGGATGGAATAATAATTATCCATCTCCACCTCTATCGAATGGGTTATGAAATCATCATTCGTGTATATGGAGGATTATCGCCTTGTGAACCGATGTCATTCATTTTTCTATTACGACCTATCATGGTTGAATATAATGATGGGTTTAACACATTTATATAATATTTATGATATTATTATTCTTATATAATTTTAATATCATATATAAATTTTTACATTCCATTCTATTTTAATTATAATAACATCGCTCATGTGGACGGCGGACTACCGCCTCATGAAGCGATGTGGTTCGATTTCGTATATGTTATATAATGAATTTAATACGGTTAAAATTAATTAATATATTTGATATATATTATATTATGTTGATTTTTAAAATTTAATATATATCACCCAATTTTTAAACCTTTCTCTCATTAAGGGAATGATATTGTCGCTCGTGCTTACATACTGCCTACCATCTCCACGTAGCGATACGACTCATTTTACATGTATAAATTTCATTAATAGTTATAATAATAATATATAATTGTTAAATATGATTTTAATAAAATCAATAAAAATCTTTAAATTATAGATATATTTTATATTCAAATGAAAAGGAATGGTCATGACAAAACACTCAGGAGAAAATAGGGTAATTAACACTTAAAATAATGAAAATAATGAAATATTATTAAAAAATGTGTGGTAAGATGTAATAATTGGATCATTTATTATAATATAAATATAAATATTGTTCTGGTATAAGTGCATAACATATTTAAAACCACTATATAAGAGTTTAAAGTACATTCACCCAAAATTATGTGTGAGTTAAGGGACTTGATCTCAATTTCATCCATTGAGGCATATTGTAATGTTATGGACATAATAAGTTTTATATGGTATATATATTTCCTCTTTCACTTTTAATATACATAATAACTCATTATTCATATTATTTTGAGTTTTAATTTAATTTTTTCCATCTAAGGGGATTTAACATTAAAATTACAAAGTGGTAAAAGTTATTGTAAAATATCACTTTGTTTTGCGATTCTTAACTTTCTCTTGAAAAAATCACATTACTATAAGACTTTTTCATTGAAAATTACATTCATATTAAATATACATATAATTTCCTAATAGATGTGATTTTTTCTAAAAAAATTTCTATTTTATGTTTGGTATTTACATTTAAATTATTTTTAATCGACTGGGGAAATATTGATAAATCTATATTATTTACTTAATGTGTATATTTGATGACAAGAAATATTAATTCATGAAATAAATTTATTATTCTATATATGAGGAATGATTTGGACCTAAAATATGGGTGGGTCTATGAATTTTATAGCCCATCAATAAACTGGTATGAGGCATGAGACAAATCAGTTGACCAAATTAAATGGATTTATACTTGTAGTTTAAACCGTCTTATAAATGGTCTTGATGGAAGAAGTATCATGTGCCTCAAACATGACGTCCAATAATTAAGAATTTCCTAAATTTTAGTTGTTATTATTATCTATGACATTTTCAATATTATATTATATCTGGATATATTTCATTTTCATATTATTTATTGAATGGAATGTGTGTTCAGTAATTTACCTTTCCATATTTATTATTCCTTATATATTTATGTAGTCATGTTATTTAAAAAGCATGCATGTTCAAATATTTACCTTTTTATTTTTATTATTCTTTATTGATTCATGATATCTTTAACTATACATAACCTTTACAGTGAATTTGAGATCACCCTTATTTTCTTATTTTCCCTAGTATATGAAGAAGAAACCTATGAATGAGATTCTAAGGACCCAGTTCATTTAATATTGTTATGTATTATGTTTTAAATTAAACCATGAATGTAAAATGATAATCATGTATGTTTATGGTTATATAAAAATGATTAACTATCCTGTCCTTTAGGGTTTGATTCCTTGTATATATTTCAATTTAATAAAGAAAAAACGGACTCCATGCTATTGGGATGAGAGTCATTACAGTTAGTATTAGAGTAAGTTTAGTAGAATACTTATGAACTAGATTAAATAAAATATATATTAGGGAACATAACTCTATGATATACTTTGAATATAAGTATAGAAAAACAACATAAAGTTTTTTAGGGTATAGATTATGTGGTTTTTCATATAAATACATCTTTATATAGATATTACTAGTGTCCATGGTTTTTTAATCATGGTTCCCAGGGTTTATAACTCTAAAAAGGGAACATTGGGATGAAATTGATAATCACCAGGTGCATGAAAACAACCTTATGACACACCTGCTTTGAAAATGTCAGGGGATATGCTTAGGATAATTCACATTTTTTTCAAACCATTATAAAATATTTGAAAATAAATATATCCCAAATGAAACAAAATTTTATGATTCTGAGATTAAAATTTCATAAATTAGTAATTTATGTTATGTGTTATACCATATCTAGAAATAAAAATTATAAGGGATCTTCCTTAAATGTAACATATTTTTCTTGTACTAGAATTCACATTCGAGGATATTTTTAGTTTTTAGTTTTAAAGAATTAGGAAAAACTATTACAAGGTAGTCCCATACATTATATAAGGATATTGGTTCTTGGTATCCACATTTCCCACCAAAGGAAACCCTTTTAAAATAAAACATGATTTATTTTCATGAAACATATTTAATACTTTAATCAAGGAATATTCTTTTACACACCAATATTAAGACCAATGAAAAACATTTCAAAACTTGGGATGAACACGAAATATCTGTAAGGGACATAAAGAAAGTAAATCATTAGTCCTGTGAAAACTTGAAAGCCCATTAAAAATATTTTCTTAAAACTTATCAGCAAGCATAGAAAATCTTGTAGGTGCCTTGGGAAATCATTACCATATCACTCTTATAATCACCCTTACAAATGGAATAACCATACCCTCGACTTCCACCTCTGGAATACCCAATGAATTAGAGAGCTATAATAGGGATCACCCTTTGCATAAGCTGTATCAGGCTTTCCCATATTTCATGAGCTATAATGAGGATCAAACCTTTGTATAATCTCTATCGATCTCACCCATATTTCCTAAGCTATAATGTGTACCAACCCTTTATATAAACTATATTGGGCTCACTCATGAGCTATAATGGGGCTAAACCCTTCATATAAGCTATATCTAGTTCAACCTATAAATTTTTATGTACTAAAAAATATAACCTTGATATTTTCAATATGTCACTCATAAAATTTCAGTTTCATTCATAAGATAACCAATTCATTTTCAAAAACCAATTTAAAACAATTAGAAAATATATTTTTGAATCAAAGTGTCCCTTAACACTTTGAAACTTTTAAAAGAATATTCAAAGATTAAAATTTTAAAACATTTCTATACAAATAAATAAATCCGTAAAATTATTTTTAAAACTTTGACATGAATGAGAAATATTTATAATAATAAATCTTTAATACACTTAAAACAATGTTTTAGTTAAAGAGTCTCATACCACTTTGAACATTTAAATTATAATCCACCTAAAAGTATAAAATTTTAAAAACATTAAATAACATGAATATAGATAAAATATGGATACTGAAATTCAAAGGTTCTTTATATACATTTTATAAAATAATAAAGGAGCATAAAATCAAGAAATGTCTCAATGATGGGAGATTGAGACGAAACCCCTTATCTTAAGTCCTACTCATCGCGTACAATCTTTATCTTCATGAATTAAAAAATTAGGTTAATTATTTACTTTCATAATAACATTTATAAAGTTTATTATTCCATTTATATTAATATTATCATGTCATAACTATTACTTAATTATTTAAGTTCACATCTGGTATTTTGTCGACATTAGGTACTCGAGTCGAAAATGAACTTGGTAGGATGTCAATAATCTATGAGGTCAAAATTCCAACATAGATATAAAAATATTAATTACAAAATAATATAATTTTTATATCAATTTTAACATTAAATCAATTCATTAAATATGGATATTAAAAATTAACAATGTTACATTCATGGAGACGGTAAGTCGTACGTACACATGGGTAACGTCTTCATTTTTCATTGAGTGTTATGGAAAGAAGGTAATAACTATTTTATATTTTCAGAATGATCATAAAATTATTAATATTATTTTAATAATGAAAATATACTTATATGTATCATAAAAGTGATGATGTGAATAAAAACGAATCCAATATCTTCATGGAGGTGATAGTTCACATGTACACACAAATGAAGTTATCTTTTCTACGTGCATGGAATGTAAGAAATAAATTGATAAATTATAATCTTATAATTATTAAAATGTCATTAATATAAAATATTAAAATTAATTCAATCATTATTACTATTCTTTAATGATGGTGATGGAAAATGAACTATATCAGTTCGTGAGGCGGTAGTCCGCTATAGAGATGAACAAAAAGTTAATTTCCCAAATGATAAAATTGGGGATGGATTTTTCTGATGATATTTAAATTATAAAATAATATTATGTTAAGGATGATATATTTATTATTTCATCATGGTTTCAGGTGATTTGATTTTTATGGAAGAATAAATAAAATAGTACAACTTCAAGAAAATGATACCTCTTCTTTGGTTGATCAGCTTTGAAGAACACCTTAACACCTATAAAGAGGGTGTCATGACTAAAATAAGAACTCAAGAATGTGGTGAGGGATTATAGGATGTGGTTTATAAAGATAATGGATGAACTAAATGGATCTTAAAGTGTAAGTAAAAGATAATAGTGATGACTTATTTGTAGGAGAGGGGAGGGGCACCCTTGGAATTATTAAAAGTATTAAATTAATATAAATTAAAATCAATTACAAATGGTCAAAAACTAATTTATTTATATTATATGATAAATTTGGGTCTAATAATCATCATATAATTAATATTAGAATAGTTTTTAATACTTTTTAAACCTTGTCTTTTTTGTTTTAACCTTTTTAACTCTTACCATTTTATCAAGTAATTTAAAATTTGAGAGTTAAAATTGTTACTAGATAATGCCAAAAGACCAATTAATGAGTCATTAAGGAAAATTTAATATTCATATAAATTTTTTGGTCAACTTTTGTTTTTTAAATTTTATATCATTTAATTAGATATTTTATAATTTAAGTTGTGAATAATGTCAATTTTGACATAATTCATTACATGATTTTTTTTTAAATTTTATAACTTGATTACATATAAAAACCTACATTATCATAGTAATATCATGCCATAGTAATCCATAAAATTCATGTATTCCATAAAATAATTCAAATTATATTTATTTTAATATTATTAATATCATTTATTGGATTATATCATCAATAAATGAATTATTGCATCATAATTGTGTCACTATTTAATTTTATTATTGATTTCATAAAATATTTAAATAAATTACCTTGATTTATGAAATAGTTTTATATTTATATGTAATTTTAATATCCAAATATATCACTTATATAAACCCATATTAATTTTTTTCGAATGAATATATGTATTTATGACATATTTGCATTTTCTTTAAATTAAATGTTATAAATGTCATAATCACACCCAAGTGGCTTCCAAAGGTTACAATTTTGGCCCAGGGATGGTAATGGTATATAATAACTAATTAAATAATATTAATACAAGTGTGAGGGTAATATTATAATATTTTAATATTAATTTTACATTTAATTACTATATTTACCTTTAACCGTGGTAAATAAAACACTAAAGTTACTATTTGACAAAAATTACTTTGAACTTATTGGACCAAATTTTAGATACAGATTACAACCATTCATGTCGGTTTTTGAAAATTCAATTAAATTAATTGGTAAAAATATTTTTAACTCTAATCTCGTTGATAGATCGAGAAAACTTGTTTTTAAGTAAAACGTTCAAAAGATCACATAGTTTTTCTATTTAATTTCAGTTATAAATTGCATCCAATGAACTAAGTTGTATTAAATAATAAAAAATTCATATAATTATATTTTAAAACCATATAAAATTATAATATAACAATATAAATAGATTAGATTAAAAGTTAGTTTCGAATTAAAATGCAGTATTTTTAACTATTCATTAAAATATATTTTTTTCAAAAAAATACAAAAAATTAAAAGATGGTAAATTTTTATATCTTGAATCCAAATAATAAGTTTATTATTAAAAATATAAAATATAAATGGGATAAAATAAAAATCTAAAATGGGTTCTTCATTAAAAGGTGGTAAAACTACCTTTAAAAAAACATATTGTATTCTTAAAATCGGATTTGTTCTTATATTTGGACTAGAAAATGAATAAGATTAATTTAAAAAATTAAATTAAACATATTTAATATATATTTCATTGGTATAATAAAACATTAGTGATTTCATTATTTTATAAACATAATTATTCACACTTAAATAGTTTTCGTAGAACACTTATTTTATATTTAATTGGTTATTATTATATTTTATAATTTATTTTATAATCAATGAATCATTATATAAACATGTGTAAATCCAATTTTCATAATTCAATTAATACTATTGATTCCATCCACTATAACAAATATTTTATAATGGAAACATTTATATAATTATATTTAATTGTTCATTTAAACATGATGTAGCATATCATATACTCTATTGAATAAAGAATTTCTTTTTTAAATAACTCGGGATGATACATAAATTCTGATTTAAAGACCATAATTTTATGATCAAATCTAGTATATACAATTTTTTTTTTGAAATGGTATTAGGATGGAAGAATGGTATCAATACTCATAGATAATGTAGACATTTCCATTCTGATAAATCCAATATAGTTTGTATTGAAACTGAGAAAATTATGGTTTTATTAGGCCATATTGACCATGTTAGGAAAAAAACATTTCTCAGATGGAGATACCTATTCCTTAATGATATTATCCGATTTTGGATCAATTTATGGGGATAAATCCCCTATAATTTTGTTGGATTAATAATCACACAGAATTTGAGCAATGGATTGAGTCACTAGAGAAGATATTAGCCTTGGGATGTGTTGACAAGGAAAATGTTACACTTTTTTTTACTACATAAAAGGTGATGGTGATCAATAGGGGTCATTGATCTAGAATACTAGTGAGTAATTATAAATATAACTCACTAAAATAAAAGATCTTATGGAGTAGTTCTTCAAAAAATATTTCCCTAATGAGAACCAAAATTAGTTGAATAGAAATTTCCTTAGATTAATGAGAAAGGAAGAAGAAATTGTTGCAAAGAATGAAAATACCATTATAATTAAAACTAGGTATGTAATAGATTGCATATAAAATACATAGTGAAATATTAACAATTCCTTTTATGGTCTTATTCTATTTCACTGAATAGAATTGGTCTCTAAAAAATCTTAGTCATATGATGAATAGTTTTATGTTCCATCAAAATGGAGAATCAATTATCAAGATTATAAAAATTCAAGGGAATCCAAGAGAAGAATAGATAATCAAAACACCACGAAAATGGGAATCAGTCAATGAATAAGAAAAACATAAATTAATTTCTATTATGCCAGAACTGTGGTAAGAATCACTATAGGAAATTACTAAAAGGAATGGGATTCTATTAAAAGTGCGACGATAAGAGGATTCTATCTCATGAATGCAAGGGTAAAAACTAAATCAATTATTTCCAGTGCTCTAGTTATAAATAAATGGGCAATTAATCACACTAATTTCCCATGTATATATGGAATACTCCCCAAAAAAGGCTGAGGGGGGAAGGTTAATCTCTAGAGATCACTAAAGTCATGGTGGAAGTACTCAATGATGTGGTGGTGGGTAAACTAATACCATCCAACAATATAGATAATTATTTATTTTATTATGTATCCACAAACTCTTTTATATCTACATATTTTCCAAGAAAATTCTGCATTTCTATTTTAATTCAAGATGGGATTTGATAACCAAAACTTCTAATGGAATTCTAATTACCATAAAGATGTTTTAGGTAGTGTCCATTATGACACATAAACAATCTCTTTTTGTCGATGTTATTATCATATCTATGATTAAATTTTATATAATCCATTATATGGACTAGTTTTCAAAATACGATGGAAGAAATAATTTAAAAATAGGAAAATTAAAAGTTATGAGGAAGTTGTAGAATTTCGTATCTTTAGATAAAACACTCCATCATTTTAGTATTATCTAGATAGACCCACAATAACTATATTGAAGTTGTTTCTTAGGGAAAAAGAGAAAATAAAATATATGGATAGAGAATGTAATCTTCTAATTGAGTATGTACCTATTTTAAAGAAATTAATTGATGTATTTCATGAGAAATTACCAAGACATCCCGGATAGTATGAAGTTGAGTTTTCCCTTGATTTAATATCAGATGGAAGAAAAATATAAATTACTACCTATATAATGGACACTGTGGAATTAGTGGAGTTTAATAAAACCCTAGAGGAGTTGGGTGGTAATGAATTTATTCTCCCCAGTGTTTCACTATGGGGAGCCTCTATTCTCTTTGTTAAGAAGAAATATATATCCATGAGGTATTGAAATTATTATAGGAATATAAATGTTATTATGATAAAGATCATGTTCCCTCAATCGCATAATTATGAATTATTAGATAAACTTCATAGAGATCACTATTTTTCAAAATAATTAAATTCATTATGGGTATCATCAATTGAAAGTAAAGAAGTAATACATTTCAAAAACAACTTTTAGGATGGGGTATTGACATTAATAATTTATAGTAATACTATTTGGATTGACTAATAAACCATATGTTTTATGGATATAATTAATTGAGTATTGAAAGAATATCATGATTATTTTTTTGTGTAAATAATTGATGATATATTAGTGTATTCTAAAATCTATGAGGACCATGATAATCAGTTGTAGATCATTCATGGGACTCTTTATAAGAATAAATTATATGAGAAATTTAGTAACTTTGAACTCTGGATTCATGAAGTTTCTTCTATTATCCATATTGTCTCAAATTATGGAATATCAATTGATCCTATAAAAAAAGTGTATCTAGACAATTACCAACACAAAGAAACATAACTGAGGAATGTATTTTTATTGGATTGTCAGGTTAATACTGGTGATTCATTCAGAATTTTTACTGATTGACTAATTTATCAACAAAGCTTACACATAAAGGGGATACGATTATTTGGATAAAGGAGTGTGTTGAATGATTTGATGAAATAATTAATATATTAGTTAATGATCCAATTTTGAATCTAAAATCCGGATGTGATTGGTTTGTGATATATAGGGATTCATCAAAGAAAGGAATTTGTTGTGTCCCAATTAAAAATGATAATGTTTCTATATATGCATCAAGGATATTGAATACTCGTGAATAGAAATATATAACCTATGATCTTGAGTCTCAAGCTATAATATTTTCTTTGAAGATATGAAGAAATTATCTCTATAGTGAGAGATTTGAAATATACAAGGATCATAAAATCCTAAAATATAAATTTTCACAAAAAGACCTCAACATGAGGCAATGGCGATGGATTGTGCTACTCAAATATTATAATTTCACAATAAAATACCACATAGGAAAAAAAGAATGTAGTATATTCGTTGAGTAGGAAAGATAACTGATTTATGAACTAAATAAAGATTTAGATGTATCATATGCATATAGATGTTGTAAATATGTATATGGGAATTATTAAGAAAGTGGAAACACCACTCATCTTTGAAATTGTTGTAAAAATATATTTATTAGAAAAGAGAAATGGTTCTCAGTCTAATGAAATGAAAATTAAGAAGAAAATTAAAGCTATGAAAGATTGGAAATTAGAAGACATAGTTTGCAAAGATGGATTTTTGAAATTTGGATAGAGATTATAAAATACATTTATACCTAAGATAAAAATTGAGTTGTTTGATAACTCTCATAGATCAAATTTCCATACACACATTGGTAGAAAAAAATATTTATAGGTATTTGAGGGAACGGTTTTGGTGGGATAACATAATGTGGGAAGTTGAAGATTGTGTGTCTTGATGTTTGGTTTGTCAACAAGTGAATGTTTTGGGATAACATCCTAGAGGATTCATGAAACCTCTTCATATTCTTATGTATAGATGAGATGAAATTACTATGTAATTTTCTATTGGACTACAAAATAATTATAGAAATGATGATTCACTATGGTTTATCACTGATCTACTAACAAAATAAACACATTTACTTTTAATAAGATAAGATTTACCTATTAATCATATTTTAAGGATCTATATTAAATAATTTTTAAGGATTCATGGTTAACTTATTTCAATTATGTATAATCAAGATTCCCATTTTACATTAAAATTAATGAAAAATTGTTTAGAAGGCTCTTCATTCTGAGCTTTATCAGAGCACTGCATACCATCCTCAAACTAACATACAATCCTAAAGGACTATTCAAACAATTGAATACATTTGAGGTAATTATAAAATTACGTTCAAGGTATTGGGGATCTATATTTACCTTTGGTATATTTGTCATAAAATAATAGTTTCTATTCAAGTATTAAAATGGAATCATATGAATCATTATTTTTTAAGAGATATTTTATTACAACTTATTGGAATGATGTTGGTGAAAGAAAACTCATATGTAATAATCTCAAATTAGGAAAAGTAGTCATGATGATAATCATATAAAATATTTGTAATTCCAAGTGGGAGATCATGTTTTCTTGAAAATATATCCATAGAAGGATGTTATTGTGTTTTTTAAGAAAGGGAAACTAAGCCCCAAGAAACATTGGGCGCTTTTATGTCATTGAAATAATTTTATTTTTTACTATCTTTTGGAAATGATTACAAATCACCCAAATTTACATGATTTGTTCCATATATCATTGTCAAGTAAGTACATGCTAATACCATTACATGTAATCACCTCTAATTAAATAGATATAGATCCTGGTCTATCTTATGATGACCAAACCAAATGGATTATTGATACTAGAGATGAAATATTGAGGAATCATATGACACATCAAGTAAATGTACCTTGGAGAAAAAAAATAGAGGAAGAAATGTGTGAACAAAATGATATTATGAAGAATAAATACCCTAATTTGTTTAGAAGGTAATTTATATACAATTAAAAGGAATAATAGTTTTAGGAGGGAATATTGTAACACCACAAGATATTTTAATATATTTATTTTAAAATAAATTTACTTTAATAAATAGATGTAACTCTAGGTTTAAACAAAACATCGTTTCGTCAAGCTTTGTAAACCTTATTCAAAATTATTTTCTGAGAGTTTTGAAAAAATTAAGTTTAAAAAATAAAGTTAATTTTTTTTAAATCATAATATAATAAATTTCTTAGGGTGAATTTTTTGTATTTTTATGAAATGTTTCATTTTTTGATGAATAGTAAAAATATTGAATATTAATTGAAAAATGAATTTTATTTCAAATTATTTATAATTATGAATTATAATATGAATTGCTATTAAATTAAAATTAGTTCAATTTTATATCAATTTATCCAATTTATGTAATTTGAGTAATTTTCATATTGAATTCTGATACAAAACTCTTTAAACTCTTGAATATCTTCTCTTAAAAAAACTGGCATTATGATCACGCCTGCACGAATAATCTTTAATTAAAATTTTCCAATTTTGGTGTTGAATTTGGAAAAAAAATAGATTCCATATTTTGAATCAGAATAGTTTATAATCTCAAATTATGTTAACTTAATTTTTTACCGAAAGAAATAATGAAAACAATAAAAACAATATTACCACAGTTAAGGTAAAAATGGATTTACTGTGGGGTTAAATTAAAATGACAATGGATAAAATGACCTATCAAATTTTAAAAAACATATTTCATGGTAATAATACAATAATATAATTCAAAATGTATAATATATTATAATTTGGAATCATTTTTTAAGTGAATTATTTTAACATGTTTTATTTTTTGGGAAATTTAAATGTAATTTCTTTGAGGGTTCTCCTTCCCAACATATAAAAGGTAACTCCCTGTCCCCACTCAATCACACCTCCCAATCCATTTGGCATAACCAAACCCTAAACAATTATCTAAGAAATATTCTTATTTAAATTATATAGCTTATGGTTCCCCAAAATGGCCATACCTAGGGTCCTTAAGTGGAGATCCAAGGGAGGTTTATCTTAGAGAAGGTAATTATCTTAATTAAAATCATTTATTTTATTCTTCTTCCACCTATAATTATGAAATAAATCATCCAATATAATAAAACGAGTAACTAAAATATATTGGTATGTTGTCATATTGGTTTAATAATAATTATCCATCTCTAATTCCATAAAATATGTTAGGAAATCATTGTTCATGTTTACAGAGGAATACCACCTCACAAAATGATGTCATTTATATTTCCATTACCACCTCACATGGTTGAATATAAGGTTGGGAATACCAAATAGATATAATATTTATGATATTATTATACTTTTTTAATTTTTATATGAAATATAACTTTTTATGTTCCATTAAATTTTAAATACGATAACGCCACTCATGTGTATGGGGGACTACTTCCCAACGGAACGATTTGATTTATTTTCACTTATTATTTACATGAAATATAATAAGATTAAATTTAATTAATTCATGTGATATATAGGGTATGATATTGATTATTTAGATTTAATATATCACTGAATTTATATCCATTTCACTCATTTAGGGAGTGATATAGTTTCTTGTGTGGATGTGTGACTGACCATATCCACAAAGTGATTCGACTAATTTTCTATTTTCAAATTTCATAAATTTCTCCAATAATTTATCTACTATGTAAATATTATATTAATAACATCAATATTATTATGGATATTATGGATATATATTATATGAAAATTAACATGAACTTTCAGGATAAATCATACATGATAAAATAAGCCAATTAACACCAAAAATAATGAAAATAATAAAATCCTATTAATAATCGGGTGGTAAAACACAGTAAGAGGATATATGTGGTATTATAAATTTTAAAATGGTTATATTTTAAGATAAAAACATGTTTAAAACAACTATTAATGAGGTTAAATCAAGTTCATGAAAAAGATATCATTAGGTAGAGGATTTCATCTCAATTTCATTCATTGAGGGATACTGTAATGTTATGCACCTTATTTCATTTATATGGTGTATATATTGTCCCTTTTACATGTAATGTCAGGAATAATACAGTATGAATGGTATTTTTAGTTTCAATTTTAATTATTTCATCAAAGTGGATTTTATTTTAAAATTAAAAAGAGATAAAAGTTATTGTACAATCTTACATTATTTTGTGACTATTAATTTTATCTTAAAACAATCACTTTCTTGTAATAATTTCCCACTTGAAATTAAATTTATATTAAAAATATATATTACTTAATGATGGATATTATTATTTATTAATCTATATTCCATTTTTTATATATGATGTTTACTTTGAATGTTATTTTATTGACTGATGAAATATTGACAAATCTGTATTCTTTAGTTAATTCAGATATATGATTATAAAGAATATCGATTCATAAATTAAATTAATTATTTGATACATGAGGAATGATTTGTACCTACGGTGATGGTTCAAGACTGAAATTATATATCCCCTTTATGCATCATTAGGTCTCATGATACAAATCAGTAAGACAAATTAGATGGGTTTCCACCTGTAGTTTAAACTATATTGCGAATGGTTTTGATGGAAAATGTATCATGTTCTTGAGAAATTAAATCCAAAAAAATAATAATTCCTCATTAATGTTATTATTATTATACATTATATTTTCATAATGATATTATCTATATATGTATTTCATTTATATATTTTTGATTGAATGGCATGTGTATTCAGTTATTTAACTTCCAACATTGCTTATGTCTTATCTATTCTTGAAGTAATGTTTTTGAAATGGAATGCATGTTCAGTTATTTTCCTTGAAAAATTGATTATTATTTATTTATTTATTATATCTTACACTTTAAATAACCCTTACTATGTATTTTATCTCACCCTTATTTTTTTCCTTTCCCCTTGATATTAAGAAGTAATCTTAAAATGAGTTTTCAAGGATGTAGTTCAATTGCGGTTGTTATATTTTTATTTTTATTTTGTACTCACTAATTAAAAAGGGTATCATGCATGTATATATTCTTACAAAACTACTAAAATGTTTGGTCCTTTTTTATTTTTTTCTGTGTATCTATTCCAATGTAATAAGCAAAACACTGACTCTGTGCTATTATGGTCGGGGTCATTACATTTTTTAAGTTATGTGTCCCATACCTCAAGATAGAATTATCATATATGTATTTTATCATCCAGAATAATAAACTTATGTTAAAATAATTTCTTGATAAGATTTCTTAATTTTATTATTCACTTTGTTTCACTTACAACCACATTATATACAATTACATAATCAATTAAGTTCACATCGGGCATTTTGGCGATAATCAGCTCATAAGTAAAAAATGGATTCGATTAGTTGATTATGGTCAAATAGGTTATTATTATGTAATTAAAATAATAATAATCATGACAAAATAATCATTTTTATACTTATATTATATTTTTAAATCCAACTATTCAATATGGTTATGAAAAATTAACAACGTTACTATCATGGAGAGGGTAGGGTGTACAAAGAATGAGTTACGTTTCCATTTTTAAACGGTCATTATAGAAAGAAGGTAAGTATTATTTTATCATAAAATAAGGATAATAATATTATAAATATAATATTAATTATTTAAATATTTATACATATATCATCCATGTGATGTGGTGATAAAAATTAATCACATCACATCGTGGAGGTGGTAGTCCACATGTACGCACAAACACTGTTACCATTTTTTATTCAACCTAGAGGTAAGAAGGTAAATCATATATTATATAATAATAATGACTAATATGTTTTTAAAATAATATATAAAATTTTAAATCCATAATTTTAACTAGACATGATAGGTGGTGATGGAAGGAAAATTACATCTGTCTGTCAGGTGGTAGTCCACCGTACACAAAAACAATAGATTCCTTTCCCATTTGATGAAGGTTGGAAATAGATTTAGATTATGAAATTAACATAATAAAATATCAGTATATATAAATTAATTTTTATAATATATAATCATATTTATGTAATAATTGATGTAGGTCTAATAGGAAATAAAATAGAGACACCTGTTAAAGAACGATACCTCTTCTTTGGGCAACCTCATTTTCTAATCACATTAAAGCGACAATGTTATATATTATAAAATGATTGTGTAATGTAGAAAATGGGGTGGGATTTTATGAAATTATTTGGGTATATTTGTTATAAAATAAATGGATTATTTTACTTTAATTAAAGAGAAGAATATATTCCCATTTATAAGATAGGGGAGGGGCAGTTCTTGGAATTTATCAGAATATTAAGATAATATAAATTAATTGTAAACTATAAATAGATAAAAACTGATTTATTATGAATATATTATTATTATAGGACAAAAAAATATCATTAAATAAAAATTATACAATTTTTTACATTTTTTAAACTTATCTATTAGCTTTAACCCCTCATTAACCACTTTCAAACATAACCTGACAACAATGATTTTTATTCTTTGAGGGATGAGATTGTTACTATAAATGGATAATGGATCATAAATGTACCATGGATGATATTAAAATACATGTAACAATATATTGGATTAGTATAATATTTTTAGAAGTTTCATATCATTTAATAAAAAAATATTTTTTTATAATATAACATTAATGTAAAATTTTAATTTTATTTTTAATTTTATTTTAATTACATCATGAAAACAGATAAAATTTTCACAAAATATTTTTCATACCTACCTAAAAAATTATATTCAACTATAAAATTCATGGATAACATTATATATCTGAAATTATTTTACTTATAATATTTTTAATTCATTTATTTGATTTCTCTACTAATTGAATAATTATTTCTTAACCATTGTTTAAAACTTTAATGTAAATATATATTCACTAAATATTAAAATAAATTATCATGATGATGACAAATATTTTTTATTTAAAATAATTATTTATAACCAAACATATTATTTTTTATATCCATGTAAAAAATATTATAATTATTAAATACAAGAGTGTGACATTTTTTTTATTTTTCTTTACATATAATATTATTATGGTTATAATCACACATAAATGGAAATAAATAAATATAACTAAATAATGGATGTGTAATGATGATATGTAATCTTTAAATTAAACTAATTAATGTTTTTTTTATTTTTTACTCCTTATCATATTATTTTTAACAAGTAATTATCTAATTTAGCCTATATTATGGAAACATAAATTACTTTTGTTACTATGTATATTCACTAAAAATAAATAAGTAATATTTAAAAAAAATTCACCCAAGAATTCAAAATATAGAATATATTTTTAAAAATTTAAATAATACAAGTGGAGGAATTTAATTATAAATTAAATTGAAAAAAATTCTATGAAAAAAAACTTTTCAGAAAAATATTTGTTTAAAGTATAAAATATTTATATACAAAATTCTATTATATATTTTATTTAAAAAACATAAATTGATTATATTTTATAATAATAATAATAAATATTTTAAGGATAATCCAAAATTGAATTGAAATTTATAAATATTCTAAGAAAATACATTTTTTTATAAATAAAATGAAATTACTAAAAATTGAGTGATTATTTTATAAGAATTAGTAAATATCTATATATTTATTGGAAACATTGTATATAATTAAATATTTTTTATTCCTATTCATACCAGTTAATTTAACAACAAGCTTATAATGGTCACATTTAAATAATAATTTTTCATGGTTCATTTATGCTCGATGTTGCATATTCAGTACACTATCGAACATACTATTATTTTAAAAAAATATCAGGATATTAAATTTTTTTTATACAAATGAATAAAAAAATATGATTTATCAATAGGAATAAAGTTAAAATAGTTGCTAAAAGATATAATCAAGAGGAAGTTATATATTAGTACTAAAAATTTTCACCTGTAATTATATTCAACATTTATAGATTTGTCTAATCATATGCAAATTATAGTAGTTTTAAACATTTCTAGATGGGTGTTAAATATTATTTTCATTATTTATTTTTTAGAGTATGTTTAGGTTAAACTATTTCCGTGTTTTCAACATCCACTTTTTCTAAAATATGTTTTCTAACATACCAATGATTTATATGATCTTAAAAAATCACCAAGATGATGGAATTAGATGATTAGTTAATTTATTTTATCAAATTATTTTTATATAGGCTTGTACGGTCCAAAATGGTTTATGAAATATTCATTTATAAATATTTTATTATTCAAATATTTGTTTATAATGTGATTTTTGGTTCAAATAACTAAAAAATACTTAATACATTTTCAAATCGCATGTAAATAGAGTTTCAAATGATCATGATGGATGAATTGGTCCTTGTTCCTAATTTTCAAATATTTTTAATGATTTTGGGAATGAACTAAATAAAAAAATAAATATTTCTATTACTAAATAGTTTTGGACGTGAAAAACATGTATCACATGAAAATCTTATGAGTTATTATCTTAAAATAAATATCGATGAAGGTGGTAAACCAATGGGTAGAAATTTATAAAAATGGATAATTGGGACCGTATTATATATAACTGATAGTATACCAGATTTCATGTTTCTTTTATGTATCTATACTATATTTAAAGTTAATCCTAAGAAATATCATCCAAAATATTCCAAAATAATTTTATGAAATTTGAGTGGTTTTGTGTCCCATTCATTGTTATTTATAAAAACATGTTGATTGTATTAATTTTATATTATCATGTTAATTTATGGGGGGCCAAGACTAGATAATATGTGTATTTCAGGAACCTGACACTTCATGGGAATATATTTTGTTTTTTGGCCATCTATAACATAACACTTTGACTCCATGTGTAATATTGTTGCTTAATATATTATAGGTGGTAGTGTTTTTCACAAGTGTTATAGATGAAACATAATTTAAGGGATTTTAATTTTAATTTTAGACATATTCCAATCACATGTGATAATCATAGTGAAAATAAAACTTCAGAAATTTTAATAAGCCATATAGAGACCATGTATATTGACATAATGCATCATTTCTCGAGAGATCAAACAAAACAATTGGATATTTTTCTTGAATTCATTAATAATGAACATAAATTAAAAGATATTTTTAATAAAAATAATTATTTTAATTATATTTATTTTATTAATTGTGACTTGGGTTTATTTAAATATGAATGAAAAAAAATTATTTACATTTATTATATTTTATATTGTTTATGTTTTTTAGGATTAATCTATTTTCTATTTTTTATTATGTATTATATGTTATGTATTAAGTTATTTTTATTATATATGGGATTGAAAATAATGTGAAACCTAATTCATAAAATATTTTTTATAATTTGGAATACTTTTTTTCATAAATAATATTTACTTCAAGATATGTAGTATATTTTCAAATATATGTAATTTTTTAAATTTAAAATATCTAATTTCATATATTTTTTTCATGAAAAGTGATAATAAGAATTTTTATTTTAATCTTTCAACATTTGATCATTTTGAATAGGAGAAACCGATTTAATTGAAAACTCGTGAACTTTCCTCCTTATTTTAAACCCTAGTTTCTTGAAAAATAGAATCATTTTTTAATAATTTGATCCCAAATAGATCGAAAGTTATTTATTCTATAATTTAAAATTAATAGAACCCAAATTGTAAAGAATTATGAGTCTTTATTGGTAATAATTTGGATTTTTTTTAACCAAATATATAGTAAATATCTAAAAAACATTTTATGTTTTAAATATTGGAAGTTGTTTTTATGGTACTATGATAATTGAATATGTTTTTGAGACAGAAATTCATGAAATCTAATTGAATACCTAGTATATGTTTTCATATAATAAATATTGAAATTTTTAATATGTGAATTAGGAATAAATTTCTATTTAATTTTTAAAATGGATAAAAATTTTCATTTTCAAGATTAAGGGAATTTTTTTTGTTACACATTGTATTCTAAGGAGAATATTATCCTTGTTCATACTATGATATTTATCTCTAGAACATAAAATATTTATAATACAATATAAAATTATTTAGAACTTAGACATATGGTTATTTTAAATTTTTATCACACCCGGATATGCCACATGGATAGAGAGTTTGAGAAAATCATTTTCCCTGATATTGATTTGTTATTAATTATTGTAGAATGCAAATAGAATCAAATTTACAAGGTTCATGACGTGATATATACTACATTATAGTAAAGGTAGGATGAAATTGAATTTATAACCATATGGATTTATACATGCTTCATTATAGTCAAAGGAGGTTTGTATATAATGTATTTATATATGCATTATTATAGTCAAGTGAGGTTTGTGTAGAATGAATATTTAATTTCTTAAATGTTTAATTATGTATAAATTTCTATTTAATTTGTTGAAATTGATAAAAAATTCATTGTCAACATAAAGGGAATTTTTTTAATTGCACATTGGATTCTGATGAATGTTTTAGCCTTGTGGATACTGTTGATTCAATAAGGTTTTCCTTATGACTTTTCCATTCCTTCATGTTTTGAAAATCACAAACACCTTATCTTTAAGAAAAATCGCTTTTATAAGGAAAATTGATTTTATAAGGAAGATTGCTTTTATAAGGAAAATTGCTTTTATAAGGAAAATCGCTTTTATAAGGAAAATCGCTTTTATAAGGAAAATTGCTTTTATAAGGAAAATTATCCTTATCATATTTTCATCCATATATTTCTTAAGTATAAGAATAGGATTCATTTCTATATTCTTGGAATCGTTTAAAACTTTGATATGAAGCATTCTATTTTAGGCTCCGAATTCTGGATGAGAACTGTAATGAAGTTCCACTCCGAATTCTGGATACAAACTCTCATGAAGTTTGACACCGAATTCTAATAATGAATTCTGATTATGAATTCCCATTACGAATTCTGATTAAAAATTCTCATTATGAATTATGATGATGAATTCTCATTACGAATTCTCATTCTGAATTCTCCTATTAAACAGAATCTGATCATCTTTGTTTAATACACTCCGAATTTATTTAGACTTCGAATATTATTTTTTGGTTAGACTCCGAACTTTTATTTTGCTTACACTCTGAACCTTCACTTCGAACTTTTTAGCTAATCTTAAAATGATGTAGTACTTTTTATTACACTTGTTTTGTTATAAAACGATGTCGTCTATTCTGTTATAAACTAACTGTTGGCTAAGTGACACATGTACATGTCCCTCCAAAATTTAAGGAATATATGACCATTGGAGGAGGGAGCTGACCTTTCCTATAAATAGAAGCTCATTTGAAAGAGCTCAGAACAACTTTTTAGACATTTTTTACACATGTTGTTGAAGTGATTTCTAGGGAGAGAGGCTCTTATTAACTCTCAGCTTTGTGCAGAAAGTTTGAACTGCTTGTTCAAACTTTTCCTTGTGCAGATTTGCTTCGTGTGACTCCAAATGTTGGTGATTACAATCGAGGACTTTCGAGGATAGGAAGACAGAGGTGCCGACTACCTTAAAGTTTGAGGGCTTCCTTGCTGAGGAAGACAGAGGTTCCAACTACCTTGAAGTTGAGGGCTTGCGGGGATAGCAAGACAGAGATTTCGATCTTTGTATTGAGGGCTTACCCTGGTGTGGGTAAAACAGACTTGCTTGAGAGTATAAATCAAGGTACCTTTATCCAAGGTTGTTGGATACCCTTCTCTTTGGGTTAAAAGACTTATATCTTGTTACTCGTAGTTTCACTACTTGTTTTTCTGTTTCATGTTGTATTGTAAGGAAAGTATAACTTTCTTATACTTCCTTACTTGTACTCTGTTTTCATTTAGATTCTATACGCTTTAAGGTAGAATCTCATATTGTAATCTTTATTTATGTTTCAACTTCTGGAACCATATTTCTGGAACCTACTTTCAGAATCTCTTTCCAGTTTTAAGCAAGTACATAGGACTTGAAGTTTATAACGTCATTCCTTATTCCAATTTTTCAATTTGTGTTAGAGGTGTTGTGAATTTGCTTAGTTTAACTTTTTTAAACTTAAAACTTTCCTTATCTAAGGAAAACATAGTTATCCGTAATCAACTTCAAAGATTCCAAAGGAAATTTTTAAAGTGTACAATTCACCCCCCTCTTGTATATTGAGAATCTACATCATTATTTCGATCCTACAATTGGTATTAGAGGAGGTATCTGAAATACTTATACTAACGAATAAGTTTTTCTTGCTCATTTTCCTTTATACTTCATACTTGTTTAGAAATTTCTTTGTCATTCCAAACTTTGTCATTCCGAACTTTCTCATTCTGAACTTTGTCATTACGAATTGTCATTCTGAACTTTGTGATTACGAACTTTTTCTAATAACAAGTATGTGTGCCGAAGGTTATTTTAAGTATGGAAAGAATCAACATTGGATCCATTGATAATCTAAATCCTAAAAGACCACCAATATTTGATGGTAACGATTATGAGTACTGGAGAGATCGAATGAAGACTTTTGTAATCAATACTGGAGTGGACAATTTTGTTATGCTTACTGGTGATTATAAAATTCTTGATAGGGAAGTTAGAACTTTCACTAACAAGGAAAAGCAAAAGTATCAAATCAATTATAAGGTTTGAAATACCTTACTTTGTTCAATGACTAGAAATATATAGCCAAATTTCTTCTTGTGAAGTAGCTAATTTTATCTGGATGAAGTTAGAGGTTACACACTTTGGAACTTCTAAAGTGATTGAGACTAGGAGAGATATTCTTAGAGCTGAATACCATGGCTTCATTTTTCCTTATGGTGAACCAATTTGTAAAGTTCAACAGAGATTTATGACTATAGTCAACATCTTATAGTCTATGGGAGAAAAAGGTTTAGATGATGAAGCACTTGTGGATAAGATAATTGATATTATGCCCAATGAGTGGGAATCCAAAAGAACAGCTATAGATGAAAATAGGAAGGTCACTAAAATTTCTCTTGATGATCTATTTGGAACTCTTCTCCAATATGAAACCAGAATGAAGAGAGTTGCTGAAAACATCAAGAAGAAAAATGGAAATGGCACTGTTGATTTTACAACAACATCAAATTAGATGAAATCTAAGACTCCCGAGAGAGTAACTAGATCTAAGTCTAAGAAAGTTATTTTTCAATCTGAATATAGTAAGAGTGAAGTCTCTGAAAATGAGTTAGAAAATCTTGCTCGAAGGATGAGCAAGATAGCTGGCCAAAGAATTTTCCAATCCAAGTATAAGAAAAAGGAAAGGAAATATAGGAAATATGGATAAGTCATGTGTTATGAATGAAAAATAGTTGGACATATTAGACCAGATTTCCCTTTGCTTAAAAAGAAAGAAAGGAAAGAAAGGTATTCAGACAGGAACAGAAAGAAGTATTATAAAGCCAATGCTAAGAAAGTTCTAAAATCTAATGACACATGGAGTGCCAGTGGTGGTGACTCTTCAGATTAATCTTCTGATTCTGAATCTTCAGGATAGAAGAATCATGGTCTTATAGCCAGAATACCTATTAATAATCATTGTTTTATGGCTAAGGTACAAAATTCTGAATCATTAAGCATTGTTTCTTTAAATTCTAATGATAAAGAGTATTATAACTCTTCTGATGAAGAATCCACTTCTGATGAAGATAATACGTTAGCTACTTATGAAGAAGTTTCTAGGTTTACTCAACTTCTTGAAATTGAGAATTCTAAACTCAATAAAAAACTTTATAAGGAAAACTCTAGGAATAATATTCTTACAAAAGAAATTTCAGATCTTTCTACAGATCTTGATAGGAAAAATGCTGATTTAAAAAGTATTTCAAAAAATCTTGAGGAAGTAAGTTCTAAGAAGAAAAAACTTTATAAAGAGCTAGAAAAAGTAATTTCTAAGAAAAGTATTTTCGAGCCTAGATCTAGTTCTAAATCTAATGATTTTGAAGATAAAAACTTGGTTATAAAACTCAAGTCTGAAATTTTCTCCTTAAAGAAGTGTTTATCAAACTTTACCCATGGTAAGGAAAATTTTGATAAAATGTATTCCCAAATATGACCTTTAAGAAATAAATCCGGATTTGGTTATCCCCATGCGAAACTAACTTTTCGTAACAATTATTTTGTGCCTCAAAGTGCCCCATTTTATACCAAGTGTCAATGTGGTGGTCACTGGGCAAAGAATTGTTCCTTAAAAAAACTCAATCTTTAGGTTTTCATCAAGCATATTTCTCAAAGAATATGTGGGTACCTAAAATTTTGTTATCTGGAAATCTTGGATCCAAACAAGTTTGGATTCCGAAAGTTTAATTATTATCTTGATTTCAGGAAAATAAAGAGAGTACCAACAACAACACATGGTACATAGATAGTGGATGTTCCCAGCACGTGACTGGTAACAAAATCTATTTTGAAAAGATTATCAAAATGAAAGGAGGAAAGGTAACTTTTGGAGATAATTCTAAGGGAGAACTTGTTGGTATTGGTAATATTGTTCTTCTAGGTAAAACATTGATTTTAAATGTTCTTTTTGTTAAGGGTCTTAAGCACAACCTCATTAGCATAAGCCAGTTATATGATAAAGGGTACCTTGTGAATTTTAGGAATGATAAGTGCTTAGTACACAATACTAATGAAGATTTTATTCTCTTAGACAATAGTTAAGAGAATGTTTACACTTTGAACTTAGAAGACCTAAGGAGCCAAGATTTACCTTTCCTAAGTGCAATGGAAGATCATTCCTGGTTATGGCATAGAATACTAGGTCACTGTAACCTTAGGAACTTGTGTAAACTCTCTAATAAGAAACTAGTTAAGGATCTACCTAAGCTTACGTTTTATTCTTCTAAATTTTGTGATCCTTATCAATATGGAAAGAAACATAAATCTAGTTTTAAATCAATCGGTGAAGTCTCAAAAACTGATGCATTACAGTTAGTGCACATGGATCTTTTTGGTCCAACATAAACTGGAAGTATTGGAGGAAAATACTATGTGTTTGTTCTAGTTGATGATTACAATAGATTTACCTGGGTCTATTTTCTAGCAAAGAAGTCTGAAGCTTTTTCTTATTTCAAAAGTTTTGGAGCTCAAGTTAAAAATGAGAAAAACCTTCCATTGAAAACTATTCATAGTGATCATGGAGGAGAATTTCAAAATTCTGATTTTGAAACTTTTTGTAGTAGAAAAGGTATTACCCCCAATTTTTTCGCACCTAGAACTCCTCAACAGAATAGTGTAGTTGAAAGAAGAAATAGAATTCTTCAAGAGATAACTAGAACCATGTTGAGTGAATATTATATAGCTAGACATTTCTGGGCGGAAGCTGTAAGTACTGCTTGCTATACTATAAATCGAGTTTTGATTAGACCTTTTCTTAATAAAACTCCTTATGATTTATGGAATGGTAGAAACCCACGACTTTCCTACTTCAAGGTTTTTGGTTGCAAAGTATTCATTTTGAATACTAAATATAATTTACATAAATTCGCACCAAAATCTGATGAATGAATTTTCTTAGGCTACTCCACAAATTCTAAGGCATATAGAGTTTTCAATAAAAATACTTGTACTGTTGAAGAAATAGTACACGCAAAATTTGATGAGTCAGAACCTTTTGTTTTTAAATCATCCAAATCTTCATCCTCATATGTGTTTTCAAAAATGGATTGTCAACCTTTGATAGAAGATCCTTCTGATAAGGAAAATGTTCAAGAAGATACTTTTGAAACATTTACCCCAGAAGACTTTCTACCCAATGTTGATGAATAGGCTTTTCAAAACCCAAACCAGGTGTTTCTTAAGAATCATCCCAGTGATAGTATCATTGGTGATGTAAATCAACCTATAAGAACTAGAAGTTCCATAAGAAATGAAATAGAACATCTAGAATTTATTTCCCAATTAGAACCAAAAATCACAAATGAAGCTTTAGGTGATGATGATTGGATCAAAGCTATGCAAGATGAACTAAATGAATTTGAAAGGAAAAAAGTCTAGATCTTGGTTGAAAGACCTAAGGAAACCTCTGTTATTGGAGTAAAATGGGTCTTTAGGAACAAATGTGATGAAAATGGAGTCATAGTAAGAAATAAAGCTAGAGTTGTTGCTAAAGTCTATAATCAGCAAGAGGGAATAGACTATGAAGAAACCTATGCTCCAGTATCTAGACTTGAATCTATCCATATTCTACTTGCCTTTGCAACATTCTTTAATTTTAAACTTTTTCAAATGGATGTGAAATGTGCTTTTCTTAACGGTTATGTTCAAGAGGATGTTTTTGTTGAACAACCTCCTGGATTTGAAGATACAAAACATCCTGATCATGTTATCAGACTTACCAAATCTCTGTATGGTCTTAAACAAGCCCCATGAGCCTGGTATGATAGACTCACTGGATTTTTGCTTCAAAATAACTATGTTAAGGGAAATGCAGATCCAACCCTTTTTATAAATAAAGATAAGAAAAATGTTTTGATTGTTCAAATTTATGTTGATGACATCATATTTGGTTCAACTCTGCAATCTTTAACTGACTCTTTTGCAAGTCTAATGAAATCTGAGTTTGAAATGAGTATGATGGGTGAGTTAACTTTTTTCCTTGGTTTTCAAATTTTCCAAAACCAGAAGGAACATACATATCTCAACATAAGTATATTAATGATCTTCTTAAAAAGTATGGTTATGACAATACTAAATGTATAAGTACTCCTATTAGTACATCAAACTCTCTAGATCTTGATGAAGCTGGGAAACCAGTAGATCAAACATCTTTTAGAGGTATGATAGGAAGTTTACTTTACTTAACAGCTAGTTGACCAGACATAATGTTCTCAGTATGATTATGTGCAAGATATCAATCCAATCCTAAGTAATCTCACTTAAAGGAAGTAAAAATAATTTTTCTCTACCTTAAGGGAACCATGGATCTAGGATTATTTTATACTTATAGAAATGATTTTGTTCTAAAAAGATTTTCTGATGCTGAGTTTGGTGGATGTAGAATGGATAGAAAAAGTACATCCCGAACTTTTCATTTCTTAGGAGATTCACTAGTTTCTTGGTCTTGCAAGAAGAAACATTCTGTAGCACTCTCCACTTCTGAATCCGAATATGTAGCAGCTGGAAGTTTTTGTGCTCAAGTGTTGTGTATGCAACACACACTCACAGACTATGGCTTGAGTTTTACTAAAACTCAAATTTTGTATGACAACACAAGTGCCATTTCCCTAAGTAAGAACCCTGCACATCACTCACGTGCAAAACACATAGATATTAGGCATCACTTTCTTAGGGATCACACACTAAAAGGAGATATCATTCTTCAGTTTATCGGAATGCAAGATCAACTTGCTGATATTTTCACAAAATCATTATCCTCCAATAGGTTTGAATATATTAAACAAAAGTTAGGAATGATAACCGGTAGGTAATAATTCTTCATTAACTTCTTATTGAACAATTCTCCTAACAGTAATAAACTCCTTTTCATAGGGGGAGTATATTTGATTGGTAGTGTAACTAAATTTTTCGAAGTTAGTTTTTCATACTTTTCATAACTAAAATTTCCGGAATGGGATTTTCTGGAAATGAAATTTTCTGAAATGAAGATTTTCGTATTAAAAACTTTCAGAACGGAAATTTTCGTATTAAAAATTTTCATAATGAGATTTTCATACTAAAATATTTGTAGTAAGACTTCTGTATTGAGACATTCGTAATGACATTCTCATACTGTAATTATTATAATGTTTTTTATTATTCTTTTCATACCGGGATTTCCATACTTAGTTTTTCGTAGTGTGTTTTTCGATCTATGTTTTTTTTCATAGTAAAGAAAGATGTTAACCATTACAAATAATCCTCCTAAGCCAATCCTAAAGGTATGATTTCCTTACTCATGTTTTCGTAATCATACTTTACTAGTTGGTATTTTCTTGTATTTTGTTTTTGGATTATAGTTTTCTTAAATCGTTGTTTTAATAAAAAACCTCAAAAGATCGGATTCATGTTTTCTTGAGAATTGGTTTTCAACCATCAGATCTGATCTCAGTTTTTACAACCGTTTGATCAACCGAGGAAGATGAACCGACATATCGTTTCCTATTTAAAGGGGACCCCAAATGGTCATCCCACATCGGGTTTTCAAGATCTAGCATCCCGAAGCTCTACCTCTCTATTTTAAAGTCGTTCTGATCATCAGCTATCTCCATTCCAAACTTCTCAGAAGTCTTCAGATCTAAATGTCTGTGGAAGTAGCTTCTCAAGACATGTAAACCTCTAAGCCGATTTCTCAGTGGTTAGTATATAGAGAAAGGTTGGTTCATCCTGATTTCTTCAACAATTATGATTCTATTATTTCCAAGAACATAAAGCTTAACGGATGAGAAGATGTTTCTGTGTCTAAGACCGGGAATCAAGATGAAGTATATTCGGATTTTCTTCTTGAGTTCTATGAGATGGTTTCCTTATTTGAGGAAAATAATAGGGAGAAATTGTCTTTTAAGTCTTATGGTAAGACTTCTAAGCTTTCTTATTCCAAGGCAGCCAGCTTGGTAAGACTAAATTATGAAGGAGAAGCTGATTTCATCACTCATGCTTTGCCAGATTCAAAGGGAAGCTTCAACAAGGAAAAGGAATTGAAGACTCTCAGACTCTCAGATGACAAGGCTCTGAAAATTGCTAGTCTGTCTACAATTTTTCGGATTCTATAATTATGGGTAGAAGGCCTTATAGTATCGAGAAAGGGTGACAAAGACAGGTTGAAGAAGAGAGAGATCTATATTCTAGATTTTCTGATAAATCTAAGGAAGTTTAATCTGATTAGACACATTCTTATCACTATTGAGAATGTTAAGAAACAGAATCTGAGAGCTCAAATCTTAATGTATCCAGCAATCATCTCGAAGTTAATAGTTCGATGCCTTGAGTCTTTCAAGGAGGCTTGCAAGTCTAAGCCAAGAGTTTTCAAAATTATGTTGGTGAGTGATGGAACTCTTAAAAGGATGAACATTTCTTTCAACAAGAAGACTGGGGAGTTCTTTGATATGACAGTTCAAGAAGAAGCGGTTCCGAAAGTTGCTAAACCTGAATATTCTAAGCTAGTGAAGAAGTGAAAGTTAAAAGAAGTTGAAGTCGAAGCAGAGAATATTAAATATAAGGAAGTTCATTTCGCACCTCCAAAACCGAAGAAGAAGAAAGCTTACCCTGATGAGTTAGTTGCTAAGTGGAGGGAGGTCAAAGTGAAGAGAGTGCAAGGGGAGCCTCAGTTTGTCTTGGACCCTGCGGATCCTAAGGCCTTGAAGGAAAAGATAGCAGATGAGCTAGAAAAACAAGTGAAAGAAAAGAAGCTTAAGAAGAAAATGTCTAAAGCTGATGTTGTTCAGACTGTGCTGAGGTTTAATGAGATGACCTCTGGAAACATTCCAGTTCTGAGTTCTTTCTCTTTGGAATCTCTACCTGAGACTCCAGGAAGAAACTATGTTACTCCAGAGGAGGTAGTTGCTAAGCATGTTGAGGAAGTTGAGCAGTTTCAAGAAGTGGAAGAGGAAGAAGCAGTTGCTGAAGGTAGTGGTGATACCGGAGATCTTTTGAAGCAAGTAGAAGATTATAAGGAGACACCTTCGGAACATTTGTCGCTCCGAACTTCAGAAGCTGAGTCCTCTAAGATTGTTACTCCAGAGAAGGATGAGGATAAAGAAGAACAAGAAGTAGCTTATCATGCAGAAGAAGAACATATTCTACATGATATTGCTCAAATGGAGAACATAGAGGATGCTGCTCAAAAAGTTATTGATGATGAAGACAATGTGGTTCAAGTGTCTGATAGTGAAAAGAAAACTCCGGAACAGGAATTCATTCTGAAAGAGAAAAAGGGAAAGCAACTTGTTGTCGATACCCCGAGTTCAGTGGCTGTAAAGACAAGGGAAGTTAGTAGTTCTTCTAAGAATAAAGATGAGAAAATTGAAGAAGAAAATTCTCCAAGCAATATCTCAGATTCGGAGTCATCTTCATTGGGACATGACTTTGTTGTTCAGTCTTTAACGAAGTTGGTGGGTTCTATTCTGACCTTCTCAAGTATTGATTCAAGATTCCAGATGCTCCAACATACTTTGAATCAGAAAACAAACTTTGTATCCATGGGTATGGATAAATGTGTAGATATGGAAGCTCAGTTCAAATATTTTATTGTCGGCTATGAAGCCCACAAAAGGTCTTGTAAGAAAATAACCAGTTGGTCAAAGAAAACTGTAGATGAGATGAGGCTCTGGGATGAATTCCAAGATAATGTTAAAGATGCATTTGTGACAGAAGACAGGAAGCTAAATGATCTTACTTCTTCCTTTGAAGAAAATTTGACAACTGAGAAGAATTTCCGGATTCAAGAAGACAAAGATATGAATGGGAAGCTGAATTCTGTTGCTCAAAGCTGGAGGAATGAAAGGGATCATCGAATTGAGATTGAAGAGAAGTTGTTAAAGCAAGAACAAATTTTGAAAGCTCAGGAAGAAAAGCTTGAAGCCCGAGAAGAAAAGATTTAAGATCAAAATGCAAGAATAGTTGTGTTAGAGAAGCAATAAGAAGAAGACTATAAAGACATAAAGAAGATAAAGACTATTCTTAAGGGTCTCATGTCAAAATAAAAAGATCCAAAATAGACAAATCAGATCTTTTTGTTGTATCTTAGCTTCTTTGTTTTTTTTAAACTGAATGAAAGTCTTGCTTGCTCGTTTCTTTTGTTGTTGTTACTAATTTTCCAGGTACTTTGTTATATTTTCCATTTCCTCGAATTCTTTTTGAAAATCACAAAGGGGGATAAGGAAAAAGAACCCTAGAAAAAGGGGAAAGGGAAAAAGAACCTTAACAAAGGGTGAGAAAAAAAAGAACTCTAATAGAGTTTATCTAAGGGGGAGTTTTTCATTAAAGAAGACATTCTTATTCTTAATGAAATACCATTCCGGAAATCTAGAATATGATCCTTAGAGTTTCAAAGCCTAAGGGGGAGTTAGTCGTATTCATCAACATCTATAATCAAAGGGAGATAAGACTTAATGTTTTTTTTCTTTTCTTAGTCTTTATTTTTCGTAAGGATGTTTGTGCTTTCCAAAAAGGGGGAGATTGTTGAGTCAATAAGGTTTTCCTTATGACTTTTCCATTCCTTCTTGTTTTGAAAATCACAAACACCTTATCTTTAAGGAAAATCACTTTTATAAGGAAAATCTCTTTTATAAAGAAAATTTCTTTTATAATGAAAATTATCCTTATTATATTTTCATCCATATATTTCTTAAGTATAAGAATCAAATTCATTTATATATTATCGAAATCGTTTAAAACATTGATATGAAGCATTCTTTTTTAGGCTCCGAATTCTGGATGAGAACTGTAATGAAGTTCCACTCCGAATTCTGGATACGATCTCTCAAGAAGTTCAACACCGAATTCTAATAACGAATTCTGATTAAGAATTCTCATTACGAATTCTGATTACAAATTCTCATTACAAATTCTGATGACGAATTCTCATTACGAATTCTCATTCCGAATTCTCCTATTAAACAGAATCTTATCATCTTTGTTTTATAAACTCCAAATTTATTTAGACTTCAAATATTATTTTTTGGTTAGAGTCCGAACTTTTATTTTTCTTACACTCCGAACCTTCACTCCGAACTTTTTAACTAATCTTAAAACGATGTCATACTTTCTGTTACACTTGTTTTTTTTATAAAATGATGTCGTCTATTCTGTTATAAACTAACCGTTGGCTAAGTGACACGTGTACAGGTCCCTCTGAATTTTAAGGAAGATATGACCGTTGGAGGAGGGAGCCGACCTTTCCTATAAATAGGAGCTCATTTGAAAGAGCCCAGAACAACTTCTTCGACATTGTTGACACATGTTGTTGAAGTGATTTCTAGAGAGGGAGTATCTTATTAACTCTCATCTTCGTGTAGAAAGTCTGAACTTCTTGTTCAAACTTTTCCTTGTGAAAATTTGCTTTGTGTGACTCTGATTGTTGGTGATTACATTCGAGGACTTCCGAGGACAGAGGTGCCGACTACCTTAAAGTTCAAGGGCTTCCTTGATGAGAAAGAAAGAGGTTCCAACTACCTTGAAGTTGAGGGCTTGCGGGGTTAGCAAGACAGAGATTCCGATCTTCATATCGAGGGCTTACCCTGATGTTGGTAAGACAGACTTTCTTGAGAGTATAAATCAAGGGACTTTTATCCAAGGTTGTTGGATACCCTTCACTTTGGGTTAAAAGACTTATATCTTATTACTTGTAGTTTCACTACTTATTTTTACACTACATATTGTATTGTAAGGAAAGTATAACTTTCTTATACTTCCTTACTTGTACTCTATTTTCATTTATATTCTATACGCTTTAAGGTAGAATCTCATATTGTAATCTTTAGTTAAGTTTTAACTTTTGGAACCATATTTCCATAACCTACTTTCGGAATCTCTTTCCAGTTTTAAGCAAGTACATAGGACTTGAAGTTTATAACTTCATTCCTTATTCCAATTTTTCAATTGGTGTTAGAGGTATTGTAAATTTTCTTAATTTAACTTTGTTAAACTTAGAACTTTTGTTATCTAAGGAAAACATACTTATCCTTAATCAACATTAAAGATTACAAAGTAAATTTTTAAAGTGTACAATTAACCCCCCCCCCCTCTTGTATATTGAGCATCTACATCATTATTTAGATCCTACATATACTATTTTCTTTCTATTTTTAAGTTAAAATATCACAAATATGATATAAAATGATTTAGAACTTAAAAATACGGTTGTTTGAAATTTTGACTAAACTAGGATAGGATAAAGGGATAGAGAGTTTGAGAAAATAATTTTCATAGATATTTATTTATTTTATCTATTATGGAATGATAAGATATTAAATTTTACATGTTCAATGATGTGATACATGATCAATTATAGTTATGTTAGGATGAAATTGAACTTATAAAGATATGGAATAATTCTTACCCATCTACTCGAGAATAAGAAAAATGTCTTGAATCATATAGAAACCACTATTTGGAGATAAAGTATTTAAAAGAATTCAAAATGTATAGAATGTACTCATAAAAAGATTAGTTCCTATTTAGAAAGGTGTTTTATATATAGAATAAGAGAAATAAGTTAAAAAAATGAAGTGGTGCTTGTTACTCTTCATGAGAATACTCTATCTAGAACACATAAAGCCAATATTGAATCCATTGAAACTAACATTCTTACTAAATTTAAAGAAACATTAATATAAGGGGAATAAAATTATCCAAATATTATATTTGAGTTTAATGTTGAAGAAATAGCTATATCTAGAGGTGATTCTTGATGAAAATTATTTTTCGTATACAATCATGTAGAATATAATATAATACAAAAAACTATTAAATAAGTACATATAAAAATAATTCTAAAAGATGTGACTCTCATGGGTGAAACTACGAAAGAGAATAAGTATCTAGAGGATTAAGGAACTGATACTATTAAATTTCATACCTTTATTTCTTAGAAGAATTAATTTAGATTTAGATTGTTAATTTTGTCACTAATTACTAATGAAGAGGACCAAGTATTTGATGAAAAAATAAATCACTACCAAAATCGTATTTCTCTAAATTTTAGAAACTTTTAGATGTAATTATAGATTTAAAAGTTGGTTTGAAGGAATATAGAGTTTAATTACAAATATTTAAAGAAAATTATTTTATTAAATATTATTTTAAATATATTAAGTCATAAATGGTTCCAAAAATTTGTTTTGATGTGCTGAAAGAATTATTGATTGAAAATGTTTAAATAATGAAAAATAATCGACCAGTTTAGTTTATAATAGAATATTTTTTTATTAATGAAATTTTAAAATAGATGGTAGTGTAAACATATTTAATAAAAAATAATTTTTTTTTAGAATTTTCATTCTGAATTAGTAAATAAGGAAATAAAATTAATTTAAGAGAAATAGATTATTCTCAATTCCAATAAAGACATGTCCATGATAAATTTTAAATTTTTTGAAATATAGTTGGACGTTTTCACTATGAGTGAATTCCAAGAGTTCAAGAATAAGTTGATCTCTAAGACTAGACAATTTAATATAGAGTAACTCAATTATGTTTATATATTACACTTTATGGAATTTACTACATAGTTTTTAAATTCCTAGAATAACATCGATAAAAATATTTAACTAAATAATTAGTATATAAATATAGTTAAAATATTCCTAAAATATTTTATTAAAATGGATAAAAAAATTTCTCTACCTTAAAGGGGAATTTATTGAAATATCTTATAGAGTCTTATTTTTAAATAAATTTTTTAATGGAATGGGAAGCTCTATTGAATAAATTAATATTAAATAGAAAGAGAAATATTTTTTAAATTATTGAGGATATTTACTCTTCAAAATCTATGTCATCAAAAGAGGATCCCAAATCTAAATAATATATTATATATATTTTTAGAAAAAAGTTGAGTAGATATTTTTTAACAAGTCCACTATTGAAATAAATAATTTTGAGGTTTCACCTATGATTTCCAAAACTAATTTTTTTTATACTAAAACAAATGTAATAATATATTCCTAGTTCTTCTCAAAACATCATAGAATTTAGAGAGAGTATGAAGAGTTCAAAAACACAAATGAATCTATTTTATAATATTTCTTGATTTTTTTAAAACCAATTTGATGAAGACCTAAAAAATATTACTAACATATGGGAGTAGATGTTAGATAAATTATAAATATTTTGTGTGGGAAGAGAATATACTAAACAAGTACAAAGAGTTTATGGATATTTTTTATGATAGTGATATGAATATATAAAGTACTATATAACGGAAGTGGTTGTATATAAAATAAAGTATTTTTAAAAATAATTTTGTAAGATAATAAGAAAGAAGCATGTAGTTGTTCCACTTGAAAAAATAGATAAATAAAAATCCTAGACACAATTATTTTTTGGCCCTCTTAAATAATACCATTATAGTTCCATGGATGATACAAATTGTATGTGGGAAAGAGCTAAACCAAAATATTTAAACCCTCCAAAAAACATGATTAATTACCAATCATGTTACCAAAGGATTCTCCAATATGAACTTATAATTATACTTAATATAAGAATATTTATCCATGAGAATCTATCAATACATTTGAGTGATTGAATAAATCATCTAAAATTAGTGTAGAATATGAGATAAATTTGAGAAGAACCAAAGATGGAATTATGTATATTGGAGCATCAAGAAACTAGTTTGGTTATTCTTCATCTAAAATTATAACTTTTTTAAAATCCAATAAACCTTTTAAAAAAATTCAATTCCTAGTAATTGTTGTTTTTATTTTAATTTTCTGGTTGTTTAATTGTTTATTTTTTCTATTTCATTTACCTTTTCATTTATTGCTTAACATAGGTCACTATAATATTTTTATTCTCTTCAGTGATATATTCTAATTTATTTTAATTTTAGTGTGAAATATAGATATCTCATACCCTCTTATACAAATTTATTTTTGACATTAAAAAATGGGGGAAAAATTAATTTAATGGGACATCACAGTATTTTATTATTTTGATAATTTAATTATTATAGTTTTATTCTTTTTCACAATTGATTAATCCATATAATTTTATGTTTTAATTTAATAGGTTTTGATACCATCAAAAGGGGAGACAATTAGAAAATATTATTGTATCAACATACTCTCATATTCCAATATTTTTATTCTCATAAAATCACATTTTTATTTTACTATTTATTCCATTTTATGTGAATTTCATGTTATTTACTAATATCTTATAATGTTTTTCATTTTGTAACTATAAATACATGTTTATAAAATTTTGTTTTGATGAGTTAACTTTTTAAAAAATATTACTTACTGAATATTATAGCATATATATTCTGTAGAAACTAGAAGATGAATATCTTTCATGCTTTAATTATTCAAACTATACAACTTTACATCTTTTATGATGTTTGAGAAAAACATATTAGATATTTCAATGATTAAAATATCTTACATGTATAGGTATATGTCTTACTTATTCAGTAAGTTTTATAATTTTTATTCCTTATCAAGAAATGGAAAAGTATGGAATCTTATGAATGGATAAGAGAAAAATATGTTTTCCGTTGAAGTCATATAAAAACAATACATTACAACTTACCAAATAAGTGTAAAAAAATTATATATTTATAGGTATAAAATATTATGTTTTTAGGGAAATAAATGATTTTTTAAATGGTAAACATTACATAATAAAAATATATCTTATATACTGAAGAAAAGTATTATTGTTTATTTTTTGTGGAATAATATCTTAAGTATGATATCTATGTTGATGAAAATATTTATTATAGAGAAACAATTCAATTTATAGATATTTTAATAGAGACTCAATCATTTTTATTTTATAGAATAATATTTCTCAACTAATATGTATTTTTTCTTTAAGGATATGACTTTTTTGAAGAGTATGAAACAATTTATTTCAAAAATTTATTTTTTGGGAAGATGTATTGGAATAGTTATAAGGATTCCTATTTTTTAGATAGTATCATGGATATCTTGGATTAAATTAATTTTTGATATAACTTCTATTTAATATCAACATAATTAAAATAATATAAGTGATTTATTTTAAAAACAATTATGTTATGTTATTTAAAATAAACAAGAAAATAATATTTCTACTACTGTATATTGGTGAAAAAATCTATTAAAATTAATCAATTATCTTTAGAGATATACTTTAGAGCCATACATGTTATCTATAGATGATTCATCATCTATTATTTTCTGATTTTTAAAACTATGAGATGTCATCTATACTCAATTTTATGAATAATTATAACTTTTTGTATGTTCATAGTTATTTTTCTAAGTATGGGACTAAATACTTGTAAATTATTTATGAGGGGTATCTTGGTAAAATATATTTTAACTTGTACAACAATTTTCTCCTACATGAATTCAACTGTGAGACCCCTTGTAAAAGTATATAAATAGAAATAATCAAACCTATATTGGGTGTTAGTGGAGTAGACTAGGGGAAGTTATTTTTATTCCTGAGAAAATATAAAAATATCTTTTGTCTTTCTCTACTATTTTATTTTATTATTTTGGATAATTTAATTAGAAGAAGAGGATATTTGATTCTTTTTAAAATAGTTTTGTTTTAATTTTCTGTGAAATTAAAAAACTCAATTCAACCCGACATGAGTCATTATAAAGGAGTGTTAAGAACAAAATAACATTAATATAAACATGGGATATAGGTATTGGTTATAAAAAATCTCATTAATATTTTTATGACATGTCTACACATAATTTTTTTTAAATATTATTATTATTTTTAGTTTAACATGCCACTTTTTTCAAGAATTTATAATGCATGAACATGATTATAGATTTAGCCAGAATAATTCTATAAATATTGACTAATATATCTAGTAATATTCATAAAATTTTATGGCTTATCTTATATTATATATTTGGTCATTAATAAACATTATGGAATAAAAATGAAAAAAATATCTTGGATGTCATTTATATAATACAAATTGTCTTATATATTCTTGATATTAATTTCAACAATCTATTTATACTTCAATGAATTATTTTTTCCATTGTTTACTTTATTATTTTCACATAAATTTATTCATTTAAGGTTGAATATTAATTATAGGATTTTTTTCATTATCTTCTTAATCCATCCACTTCTTGAAGTTTTCTATTTGTGTTAATCTCCCGACTATTTAGTAGACCAACAAAATTAATCACTTTTAACTCCTTACTTTTCGTGATTTTACTCCTTTTTTATAATGTTTCACTTGATACCAAAAAACATTTATGTAGTTAATATTATGAGTCATTTTAAAAAAATATCATTTGTAGTGAGATGTATTCCCTGATTTAACAGTGTCATAATTTGAACATGAATATTGTTCTCCAAAACATCTATTAAAAATATCAATGAGGTGTTTTATATAAGAATAATTATTTCAATGTTTTTAATCATCCACTTTCATCTTTTAGAAAACTACACTATATTTGGGCATTCTCATACCCAATAATTTATAGATAATACCATGTATTTCTATGTACAAATCTAACTCATGGGTAGTGTTTTTAGTTCCACTAACAGATATAAGAATCTTTATTCTTCCATAACATTAGTTCTTAACAACACATAGTAACCTATTAATGAAATAAAAAACCTATGTTTTTGGATATATTGACATCAATAATTCAATATTGATATAATTATTAAAAAATAAAAAATAATATGTTTTAATTTTGGTTATTTTATGATTCATTAGTCCATATAAATCAATGTGAACTCAACTAAATAAAAACTTATCCTTTCTTATTTTGAATTTAAAGGATTTGGTTGTAATAATTTCTTCCTATAAAGAACGAATTTTTTTATCTAAATGTATTAAATTATAGAACTAAATTTTATACATTAATTATTACCAAATATATATTTGAATTTCTGGTTAATATGATCAATTCTAAGATGTTATTATTCATTATCATCATCCTTTATACAAAAAATAAATGTTCTTTTACATTGTCTTGGTATAATATAAATGTTTAACTTTATCCTTTTAGTTTCATCTTCCCCACACATGGTTCAATTTTTTTAAATAATATCACTATATTATATGACTAATAATGGTTTCTCAAATTTCTCAAATTGTATCTCAATCCATTTAAAAACAAATTTATGCCCTTCTAATTTCATTTAAACTAATATTTTAATTTTCCAAACATTAATTTTAATACCATTATCATTAAAAAAACATCACTATATTATTATAGATAAAATTTTAACACTTTAGTGAAATTTAATTATAAATAATATATGATAACAATCCACACTTAAGTATTTATATTCTCTCATTTAACATAATTTGAGAGAAACAACAACAAAATTTATTTTTATCATATTTAAGATTTTATTTCCATGAAAATGCAGTGCAAGAGAGGCTAATGATTAATTAATGATAGGAACTTATTTAAAATAATGATTTTATATTCCTAAAATTTAAAATAATTTTATATCATAATTTATTACATATGTCCAACTTTCATGAAAATTATTTTTCTTCTTGATTTGATATTAATTTTAGTCATCATACTTACACAATCCTCTAATACTTGTATAAAATATTAATATTAGAAATAATCAAGGAATGGGGCTTACCTTAGACATATCTGGGTATATAAGCACAAATAATTCACAGTAGAATATGGATGAGGTTTGTGAATTTTAAGATCAGTTGGATACTAACAAAGTTGATGTTATATGTGAACAAAGATATGGTATGAAGGGAATCATGGAAGAATGAGTTATATGTGATAGTGGGGTATTGTCTAATCATGATTTTACTTATGTGTGATGTAACATCCCAAGTAAGTAATGAATAATAGATATTTTTATCTATGTCTATTAATTATTAAGATAGTGTTATGGAGGCTTAAAATGAAAATAAATACAATCTTATGCATGGAATACACTAATATTCTTAAAAGATTGTTTTACTGCCTTTTGATGGCAAACCATTTTTGAATCTATCTTTTGACAATTTTATAAACTATGTTTGTCAAAATAAACTTATTCTTTATGATTGGGACATCAAAATTTACCTTGTGTGAATTTTTGGTATTTTTCTGACAATGTTCATTTTTTAATGAATAGTGAAAAATATTGCATTTTACATCAAAACTGATTTTTAATCTAATTTATTTATATGATTAGATTATGTTTTGAATTGGTTTTGAAGTGAAATTAGAATATATTTTTACCATTTTATCCAATGGTGGTCATTGGAATCAATTTCACTTTGAAATTAGACTTAAACTGCTGTCAATCTTTTGATACTTATTGTTTTGTAAAAACACGCTATTTGCTCTGGCAGCGGGAATTAATTATTAAATTAATTAATGTGACTTATATTATTTGAATTTTTTAAAATAGACTTCATTTTTGAATTTGTAATATCAAATATAGCTTAGGGTGAATTTTTGGTAATTTTCTGAAAAACTTCAATTTTTGAGGAATAGTGAAACCACTAAGTGGTAATCAAGCAAACTGATTTTTTAGTTAAATGAAAGTTTACCACTAATGTGTATTGAATTTTGAAAATCCAACATACATGGTTGTCATTAAGAAGTAAAATGTGGTTCAATGAGATTAAAATAATTTTTTGGTGAATAATAACTTATTAAGTTCTTAATCGCGATTAGTGATAATTAGTGTAGTTTAAGGTATAAATAATGCTTTAATAATAGGAAATGACCTAGACACATGTACCAACCTTATTGGTTGTGTCATGGCCGACCAAGACAAGACATGGGTCAACTTGGGGACCCCATGGAGACACTTTGGTTTGGAAATGACATAAATAACTTTTTATTAAATGTTAAAGTAAAAATGACACAAACAAGAGATGTTTTACGAAAACAATTTTTACATAGGGTTATAAAGATCAGATTTTTTATTATAAATAGTCCTTGGAAAGATAAAAAGATTTAATACATCATAGTATTTTTTTTATGATTTTTAGACATTAAATAAATTAAATTATTTATGACATAATAATGATGCAGCGATGACATCATTATTTGACGATTTAAATAAAATGTAAAGATAATATAAAATCTATGAACTACACATGTCCAAAACCAATTGGATGAGTGGATTTCGAACCCTTATCACCTTATCCACTAATTATACCAATGTGGGACCTTTTAAAACCGAAACACATTTTCAAATAAAGTAATGTTTCTTTACTTTCCAAAAGTGCCCCTCCTCTCCCCTTATAAAAGGCCCCCACCTCTACCTCATTTCACACACTCTTCAAGCCTTTGGCTCGGCCAACCCCTGCCCATTTGCTCTCTACACATACCTATCCTCATCCTATAGGATTCCATTTGTGCAGAATCCTTTCAAAAGAAGCCTTTAGGCTCAACTCAAAGGGAGTTACACTTTTAAAGGTAATTCATTCTCTCATGTTCATTTGTTTTATTTTGCTTCTCCAACCCCCTAAACTCTTTTTATTTACTTCTTTTGTAACAACACCAGTATATTAAATATACTAGGATGTTGTTATAAGATTTATTTGAGCTACACTCTCACACAACTACATCAAATGGTTAAAGAACATAAGGTTTCCGTGGATGGCGAAATTCTGCCTCCCGAAACGATGATTGTTCAACACTCATTTAACACCTTCAAGGTGGCCATTATGATGTCACTATTTTTATATATGATATATAATATGTTTATGTTTTCCTTAAGCTTCTGTTTTTTTTCATTTTGGGCATACCTTTATGGTTTCCATTATGGGTAAAACACGATATCTTCATTTTAGGAAGTGCGGACTACCGCCCCCTAAAAGTGATTTGATTCGTTAATACCATATGTGGGATGTGTAAAGGATAAAGTTAATGATATTATATATGTTATTATACTGGAATTATAATATACTCTTATATCATTATGATTCCATTCCAGAAAATATGAAATAGAAATGGAAGTAGCGTTCATGCGTACGTACGGCTTACCATCTCCATGAACGGTGCATTTCATTTCTTACCTCTAAATGTGATGTAATATTATAAATGAATGTATGTACTGGATATATATGACATATATGATATCTACATCATGAATACCATTCTGGATATAATGAACCTTTGACCAAATTAACAACATGTAAGTATAAGAAGTCTATTTTTGACTTAAGAACCAAATACCGACAAAATGAACATTATTAACTTAACTGATTACATGATGTTCATAACATGGTATAAAAGGAATAATGAACTTGAAAAAGATTCATAAGAAAGTAGAGATTAACTCAAGTTTATTATTCATGATATTAAAGAACGGTCGGGTCAAGTCGGATACGAGGTATGGGACTTCGTCTCAATCTCCTTTTGTTGAGGCATATTTTATTTTATACACAACTTTCTTTTATACGGTGTATAAACCACTTTGACTTTTACATTTATTCAAAAGGAATCTTTTTATACGAAGCATTTACTAAACGAAAAAAGGGAATGTTTTTGTTGTACGTATGCGGCGACAACGACTTCTCCGCCGTCGTGACCGTTATTTGAGTTTCGGCTTCCTCTACAAGCCATACCTTTTTTTTAAATGAAAAATAAATATCATGTTTTACTTTGGTATTAAAAATGGTTTTCATAATGTTTTTATTATATCAATGTGTTGTATTGATATCTCGTGATTGAAATGTGGAAATGTTATGTTTCCTTTATGCATGTTTTATGTGATATGATTATGTTATGGTTCTTGGGCATTATTATGAAGACGGGTGGTTCCGTGATAAACTAAGGGCGGGTGAGCCCGTTATAGCTCTCCAATGCATTGGGTAACGCGAAGGAGTGAAACGTTAAGGTTTCTCCGAAGAGATTTTAGGGAATATACTGTGATGGGTATTCCAAATGTAACCAAGAGGGTTACTCCCTACGTAAGAATGTTATGAATGCCTCAAGTTACCTTTATGTCTTATGATTTCTATGATTTATTCATGATTTTATGAGGTATGTTAAAGTGCCTATGTTTTATGGGTAAAGTATGATTTCATTCTTATGTATATATGAACTAATGTTTCCTTTCCATGTTTTTTTATAACCCATACTGAGTTTTTATGCTCATCCCAAGTTTTTGAAATGTTTTTCACAGGTCAAGGGAAAGGTACATGATAAGATGATAGAGTCAAGGATGTGTCAAGAAATAATCCATGTTTTATTTTAAATGTTTTTCCATTGATGGGAATGAAGAATACTATTTTTATGTAACCACTTTGTTTATATGTGGAATGTAATGCAAGTTTTATGATCTAATTCTCTAAAACTCTAAACCCGAAAAGATCCTCAATGTGTAATCTTGTAATAACTCAAGATTAAGTAAGGTTTAAGGCTGGGGCCTTATAGTTGGTATCAAAGGTCGGTTTAGATAACATTAGGAGTTAGAATTCTATTAAATGATTATCCAAAAATATATTTTTTTTTCGAAATGATATAGCATTTAAAGATTACCATGTTGCTTCATCTAAGACATGTTTGTTCAGAATGGTTTTCCGTAGAGGAAACAGGGAAGTAGTGCTAGGAAGGCATACAGAAGGAAATAACTTTCCGAATCAGCATCCAGAAATGGTCGGAATTGGAACTGAACAGTTTGTTGCAGTAATGGAGCAGTTGACTCAAGCGATAAATGGCGGTGGTATCCATGCACGAGATCAGCCAGATCAACCACAGAGGAACATGTCAGTGGTGGAACATTTCATGAGGCAACATCCCCCATCATTCAGAGGATCATCTGACCCTGTGCTAGCTGAAGGGTGGATTAAAGCACTGGAGAATATTTTTGATGTCATGGGGTGTTCAGACAATCAAAAGGTTAGTCTTGTTATTTACCGTTTGGAGGGTGAAGCAGATCAGTGGTGGTCTATGGTTAAAAATATCAGGGATGCCGATGAGATTGATGCTCTTGAATGGGATGAATTCAAAGGTATATTTCTTGAGAAGTATTTTCCTAAGGCTGTTCGACTTAGGATGGAAAAGCAATTCTTGGAATTGAGGCAAGAGGAAGACTCAGTGGCTGCCTATGAAGAAAGGTTCACTCGATTGGCAAGGTATGCTCCAAATTTTATCCGGGACCTTGATAGTAAAATCAATCGTTTTTACTCAGGATTAAAGCCAAAGTATCGGAGGGCATTAGCTTCTCGTGAGTTTAAAAGTTATGAAAAGCTTGTTCGATGTGCTGAGAAGGTGGAAATTGAGTTTGCCGATGACCAAGTTTTCTATAACAACCAGCAAAAGAAGAGACCGAGGTGGTAGGAGAAAGGTAATAATTCTTCAAAAAAGTCTGATGGTAAGAAAACTAAGTTTCCAGTTTGTGATAAATGTGGAAAAAGGAATGCTGGGGAATGTCTTCTGAATTCTGGGAAGTGCTACCGATGTGGTAAGATGGGACATAAGGCTCGTGATTGCACTGAAAAGGATCAAGGTGAAGGTAAGAACAAATTTGATTTACAGTTAGTGAAATGTTTTAAGTGCAATGAGATGGGTCACTATGCAAATGAGTGTCCGAAAAAGAGCTTGAGTGATGGGAAGCAGTTAGACTACAAGCAGAAAGGGGTGGTGAAATCCTTTGCAACTACTTCAGCAGATGTCGGGCCATCAAATGAAGTTGTATCAGGTACTTTGTTTTTTTTTTCAGATTATGCCAGTGTGTTGTTTGATTCGGGGTCTACACATTCTTTCATCTCTGAAACCTTTTCTAGTAAAATGGGAATACCATCTCAAGAAATGACTCCTGAACTTTTGGTAAAAAAACCTGGGGGAAGTGTCGAGGCAAAAAGAATTTATAAGAATCTTCCTATCCTTATCTGTGGAAAGAACCTACTTGCAAACCTTATTGTTCTACCTCTAGTAGAGTTTGATGTTATCCTGGGTATGAATTGGCTCTCTATTTACCATGCTAAGATTGACTGTAGAGCTAAAGAAGTTTCTTTTCAGAAAGACTTTCAGTTTGTTTACAAGAATGAACCCTTACTTTTGATAACATATCAAGAGGCCGAGAAACTTGTAAAAGATGGAAATGAATGTTACCTTGCACACGTCGTTGAAAATAAAGGAACTGTTCAGATTAATGATGTGCCAGTGGTAAATGAGTATCCTGATGTTTTTCCTGATGAGTTTCCTGGAATAATACCAGATCGGGAAGTTGAGTTTACTGTTGACTTAGTTCCTGATGCTAAGACAATTTCAAAACCCCCTTATCGAATGGCACAAATTGAACTTTTAGAGTTGAAGGAGCAATTGCAAGATTTATTAGAGAAAGGTTTCATTAGAACTAGCACATCACCATGGGGTGCTCCTGTTTTATTTGTTAAAAAGAAAGATGGTTCTATGAGACTTTGCATTGATTATAGAGCCTTGAATAATATCACTGTTAAGAACAAATATCCTTTGCCTCATATCGATGATTTGTTTGATCAGCTCCAGGGAGCTCAGTTTTTTTCAAAGATTGACTTGAGATCGGGGTACCATCAGCTGAAGGTAAAGGAGGCAGATATTCCGAAGACCGCGTTCCGTATGAGATATGGCCATTATGAATTTGTAGTAATGCCTTTTGGGCTAACCAATGCACCTTCTGTATTCATGGACTTAATGAATAGAATTTTCCATGAGTTCTTGGATAAGTTTGTGGTGGTTTTCATTGATGATATTTTGGTGTTTTCTAAAAGTAAAGAGGAGCATGAAAAACATTTAAGGGTTATCTTGCAAACCTTAAAAGAAAATAAATTGTATGGGAAATTCAGCAAGTGTGAGTTTTGGTTGCAACAAATTTCTTTCCTTGGTCACATTGTTTCTAAAGATGGAATAACTGTTGATCCTGCAAAAACAAAAGTTGTGGAAGAATGTCCAAGACCCACAAATGTAACCGAGATTCGTAGCTTCCTTGGTTTGGCGGGCTATTACCAAAGGTTTGTTAGAAATTTTTCACGGTTATCTAGTCCAATGACTAAGCTAACTCGGAAGGGTGTTAAGTTTATCTGGACAAAAGAATGTGATGATTGTTTTCAGGAATTGAAAAGAAGATTGGTGAATGCTCCAGTTTTGGCACTACCTTCCAGGAATGGTGAGTTTGTTATATACAGTGATGCTTCATTGAAAGGACTTGGTTACGTCCTAATGCAGAATGATCAGGTAATTGCTTATGCTTCACGACAGTTGAAAACTCATGAGGTAAATTACCCTACACATGATTTGGAATTAGCTGCTGTTGTTTTTGCTTTAAAAATTTGGAGGCATCATTTGTATGGAGTAAAGTGTGAAATATATACCGATCACAAAAGTTTAAAGTATATATTCACTCAGAAAGAGTTAAACATGAGACAAAGGAGATGGCTGGAATTAATCAAGGATTATGATTGTACAATTCATTACCATTCGGGAAAAGCAAATAAAGTGGTTGATGCTTTGAGTCGAAAAAGTAATGCTTCATTAACAATGCTGCGTTTGGAACGTGATCCTTTGGTTATGGATTTGATGAACTTTGGCATAGAAGTTGTTGGTGAAGGAAGTCCTTCTGTCTTGTTTCAGGTATCAGTGAGATCTTCTCTATCAGATAGAATCAAGCAAGCACAGAAGCAAGACAGTGAGTTGCAGAAAAAGGTAGAGCTGGTTCAGAAAGGTAAGTTGCCTGAATTCAACATTGATAATGATTGTGTTTTGAGATTTGGGAAGATATTGTGTGTGCCTTGTGATTCACAGTTGAAGAGATAGTTGTTATGTGAAGCTCATAGTTCTCCGTTTTCAGTTCATCCGGGCAGTACTAAGATGTATAGAGATCTGCAGGAGTATTACTGGTGGGATGGAATGAAAAGAGACATTGCTGATTTTACTGTGAAGTGTTTGACTTGTCAGCAGGTTAAAGAAGAGCGGCAGTTACCGAAAGGGATGCTTCAACCTTTACCAGTGCCAGAGTGGAAATTGGAGAATATATCCATGGACTTTGTTGTTGGATTACCGAAGACATCTCGAGGTAATAATGCAATCTGAGTTATTGTTGATCGCTTGACCAAATCTGCTCATTTCCTTGCTATACGAGATACTTTCTCTCTTGATCAACTTTCCCGTTTGTATCTTAAAGAGATAGTCAGGTTACATGGAGTTCCTCTCTCCATTGTATCAGATCGTGATCCCAGGTTTACTTCTAACTTTTGGAAAGGCCTTCAGAAGTTGTTGGGTACTGAATTAAATTTTAGTACAGCTTTTCATCCTCAATCAGATGGGCAGTCAGAACGAACAATTCAGACATTGGAGGATATGCTACGAGCTTGTTCTATGGATTATCAGGAAAGTTGGGACCAACATCTTTCTTTGGTTGAGTTTTCATATAATAACAGTTTTCATTCCAGTATACAGATGGCACCATTTCAGGCATTATATGGGAAGCAGTGTCGAACTCCAGCTTTCTGGGATGAAGTGGGTGAAAGAAAGTTGATGGGACCAGAATTGGTAGAATAGATGGCAGAAAAAGTTCAGCTGATTCAGAAACACATGAGAACAGCTCAGAGCAGGCAGAAGAGTTATGTGGATAACCGGAGGAAGGATCTATCTTTCGAGGTAGGTGATCATGTTTTTCTCAAGGTTTCTCCTTGGAAAAGTGTGATGAGATTTGGTAAGAAAGGAAAGTTGAGTCCAAGGTTCGTTGGACCATAGGAAATTCTGGAAAGAGTTGGATCAGTTGCATACCGAGTGGCTTTACCTCCGAGTTTATCTCAGGTACACAATGTTTTTCACGTTTCGATGTTGAGAAAGTATATGCCAGATTCATCTCATGTTTTGAGTCCAGAGGTAGTTCAGCTGGAAGAGAACCTATCTTATGAGGAACAACCGGTCCAGATTCTTGACCACAGGGAGTAAGTGTTACGGAATAAGGTGATTAAGCAGGTAAAGGTTTTGTGGAAAAACCACATGATTGAAGAGGCAACATGGGAATCTGAAAATGCAATGAGGGATAAGTACCCCCATTTATTCGATAAGTAAATAAATTGCGGGGACGCAATTTTCTAAAGGGGGGAAGGATGTAACATCCCAAGTAAGTAATGAATAATAGATATTTTTATCTATGTCTATTAATTATTAAGATAGTGTTATAGAGGCTTAAAATGAAAATAAATACAATCTTATGCATGGAATACACTAATATTCTTAAAAGATTGTTTTACTGCCTTTTGATGGCAAACCATTTTTGAATCTATCTTTTGACAATTTTATAAACTATTTTTGTCAAAATAAACTTATTCTTTATGATTGGGACATCAAAATTTACCTTGTGTGAATTTTTGGTATTTTTCTGACAATGTTCATTTTTTAATGAATAGTGAAAAATACTGCATTTTACATCAAAACTGCTTTTTAATATAATTTATTTATATGATTAGATTATGTTTTCAATTGGTTTTGAAGTGAAATTAGAATATATTTTTACCATTTTATCCAATGGTGGTCATTGGAATCAATTTCACTTTGAAATTAGACTTAAACTGCTGTCAATCTTTTGATACTTATTGTTTTGTAAAAACACGCTATTTGCTCTGGCAGCGGAAATTAATTATTAAATTAATTAATGTGACTTATATGATTTGAATTTTGTAAAATAGACTTCATTTTTGAATTCGGAATATCAAATATAGCTTAGGGTGATTTTTTTGTAATTTTCTAAAAAACTTCAATTTTTGATGAATAGTGAAACCACTAAGTGGTAATCAAGCAAACTGATTTTTCAGTTAAATGAAAGTTTACCACTAATGTGTATTGAATTTTGAAAATCCGACATACATGGTTGTCATTAAGAAGTAAAATGTGGTTCAATGAGATTAAAATAATTTTTTGGTGAATAGTAACTTATTAAGTTCTTAATCGCGATTAGTGGTAATTAGTGTAGTTTAAGGTATAAATAATGCTTTAATAATAGGAAATGACCTAGACACATGTCCCAACCTTATTGGTTGTGTCATGGCCGACCAAGACAAGCCATGGGTCAACTTGGGGACCCCATGGAGACACTTTGCTTTGGAAATGACATAAATAACTTTTTATTAAATGTTAAAGTAAAAATGACACAAACAAGAGATGTTTTACGAAAACAATTTTTACATAGGGTTTTAAAGATCAGATTTTTTATTATAAATATTCATTGGAAAGATAAAAAGATTTAATAAATCATAGTATTTTTTTTATGATTTTTCGACATTAAATAAATTAAATTATTTGTGACATAATAATGATGCAGCGATGACATCATTATTTGACGATTTAAATAAAATGTAAAGATAATATAAAATCTATGAACTACACATGTCCAAAACCAATTGGATGAGTGGATTTAGAACCCTTATCACCTTATCCACGAATTATACCAATGTGGGACCTTTTAAAACCGAAACACATTTTCAAATAAAGTAATGTTTCTTTACTTTCCAAAAGTGCCCCTCCTCTCCCCTTATAAAAGGCCCCCACCTCTACCTCATTTCACACACTCTTCAAGCCTTTGGCTCGGCCAACCCCTGCCCATTTTCTCTCTCCACATCCCTCTCCTAATCCTAGAGGATTCCCTTTGGTCATAATCCTTTCAAAGAAAGCCTTTAGGCTCAACTCAAAAGGAGTTACACTTTTAAAGGTAATTCATTCTCTCATGTTCATTTGTTTTATTTTGCTTCTCCAACCCCCTAAACTCTTTTTATTTACTTATTTTGTAACAACACCAGTATCTTCAATATACTAGGATGTTGTTATAATATTTATTTGAGCTACACTCTCACACAACTACATCAAATGGTTAAAGAACATAAGGTTTCCGTGGATGGCGAAATTCTGCCTCCCGAAACGATGATTGTTCAACACTCATTTAACACCTTCAAAGGTGGCCATTATGATGTCACTATTTTTATATATGATATATAATATGTTTATGTTTTCCTTAAGCTTCTGTTTTTTTCATTTTGGGCATACCTTTATGGTTTCCATTATGGGTAAAACACGATATCTTCATTTTAGGAAGTGCGGACTACCGCCCCCTAAAAGTGATTTGATTCGTTAATACCATATGTGGGATGTGTAAAGGATAAAGTTAATGATATTTTATATGTTATTATACTGGAATTATAATATACTCTTATATCATTATGATTCCATTCCAGAAAATATGAAATAGAAATGGAAGTAGCGTTCATGCGTACGTACGGCTCACCGTCTCCATGAACGGTGCATTTCATTTCTTACCTCTAAATGTGATGTAATATTATAAATGAATGTATGTACTGGATATATATGACATATATTATATCTACATCATGAATACCATTTTAGATATAATGAACCTTTGACCAAATTAACAACATGTAAGTATAAGAAGTCTATTTTTGACTTAAGAACCAAATACCGACAAAATGAACATTATTAACTTAACTGATTACATGATGTTCATAACATGGTATAAAAGGAATAATGAACTTGAAAAAGATTCATAAGAAAGTAGAGATTAACTCAAGTTTATTATTCAGGAGATTAAAGAACGGTCGGGTCAAGTCGGATACGAGGTATGGGACTTCGTCTCAATCTCCTTTCGTTGAGGCATATTTTATTTTATACACAACTTTCTTTTATACGGTGTATAAACCACTTTGACTTTTACGTTTATTCAAAAGGAATATTTTTTATACGAAGCGTTTACTAAACGACAAAAGGGACTGTTTTTGTCGTACGTATGCAGCGACAACGACTTCTCCGCCGTCGTGACCGTTATTTGAGTTTCGGCTTCCTCTACAAGCCATACCTTTTTTTTAAATGAAAAATAAATACCATGTTTTACTTTGGTATTGAAAATGGTTTTCATAATGTTTTTATTATATCAATGTGTTGTATCGATATCTCGTGATTGAAATGTGGAAATGTTATGTTTCCTTTATGCATGTTTTATGTGATATGATTATGTTATGGTTCTTGGGCATTATTATGAAGACGGGTGGTTTCGTGATAAACTAAGGGCGGGTGAGCCCGTTATAGCTCTCCAATGCATTGGGTAACGCGAAGGAGTGAAACGTTAAGGTTTCTCCGAAGAGATTTTAGGGAATATACTGTGATGGGTATTCCAAATGTAACCAAGAGGGTTACTCCCTACGTAAGAATGTTATGAATGCCTCAAGTTACCTTTATGTCTTATGATTTCTATGATTTATTCATGATTTTATGAGGTATGTTAAAGTGCCTATGTTTTATGGGTAAAGTATGATTTCATTCTTATGTATATATGAACTCATGTTTCCTTTCCATGTTTTTTATAACCCATACTGAGTTTTTATGCTCATCCCAAGTTTTTGAAATGTTTTTCACAGGTCAAGGGAAAGGTACATGATAAGATGATAGAGTCAAGGATGTGTCAAGAAATAATCCATGTTTTATTTTAAATGTGTTTCCATTGATGGGAATGAAGAATACTATTTTTATGTAACCACTTTGTTTATATGTGGAATGTAATGCAAGTTTTATGATCTAATTCTCTAAAACTCTAAACCTGAAAAGATCCTCAATGTGTAATCTTGTAATAACTCAAGATTAAGTAAGGTTTAAGGCTGGGGCCTTATATGTGAGGTATGAGGTATTGGATTTAAAATTAGACATTTAGTTCTTAATTTACATCGAGGAAATTGAGAGAATATTCATGTGTCATAGTAAATTTTGGGGATGATTATAGGTCATTATGAGGATTTGGATTTATGTGTTTTCACTTTCCATAGAGGAAAATAAGGTGGGTATCCTTGTACCATATAGTTATGAGACATGTAATGGGATATTTTTGAAAATGATAAATGTTATTTCTATCATATAATAGTGGTGAGATAATGTGTGTTTTTATAATGAATGAATTTTATTGGATGATGTTGAATGATATAGAACATGTTATTATGTGCTTTATGACCCTTATCTAGATATAAAAAATATTAAAATCTAAATAAAAACAATTTCCTCATCCCAAGAACTGCAGTTTTTAGATTTTAAAAATGTGACGGTTGAAAGAATCCTTGACCACAATATTCTTTTAATATGGTGGAAGGGGATCAATAGTAGAGAAATTATTTAATGGAATTGATAAATCGTCATTCAACATCAGATATTCTAATGCTAGGTTACACTTTTTACAATTTTTAATGATTATGGCCTCCTGGTGATCCAATCATTTATATTCATGAATCTGGTAAATGAAAGACCAATGCTGAAAAGATAGTCTAAAAATATATCTAATAACAAGGGATAAATATGATTCAATAAAAAATAAATAGACAACTCTTTTTATTAAAATAGTTAGGAATGTATGTAGTCCCATTTTTTTCTTCCCTCAAAAGACTTCAATCTCAATAGTGGACACCGAATAAAATGATTACCTCTCTGAATATATTATATATTAATCCACCCAAAATTATGTTATTAGAATATGAATCAATAGTAATAATATTGTAAACTAATTTCTAGGGGATCCTTTAGGCATAATGTTCAAGTACCCTAATATCCATTGTAATAAAATTTTCTATGGAGTCACCATACATAAATTGAAATTAAGAGAGGACATTACACCCTTAAACTAGATGATCTATATTTTAGATAACTGAGTTCAACATGATTTTTTTTAATTTTAAATATATGAAATATATCTGTTTTCTAAATGTTGTGGAGGATTTAACAAATGTTCTAGAAAATAAAAGAAAAAATTGGTCTTCCAAGATTGATATGGACTAGAATAAATTGTCTCATATAGAACTAAGAAGAAATAAAAGTTTAATATGAGCCAAGGTTGATAGGGTTATTCAAATGAACCACAAGGACATACAAGAAGATAATCACTAAATATCCCTAAAAAAGTAACCCTCTAATCTAGTCTTTCTATGAAGAAAACACTGGGTTCAATAATATAGATGGTCCCCCATGCATTGAATAATGTTTTATATGGGTAACACTTTGAGGAACACATGTTAAACCAAAAATTTATGATTGGGGATATATTTTTCTTCCTAGGTATATCTCCCCTATAATATTTAACCCTATGTGTAGAAACATGGATGAATTTCTGTATTATTTTAATATGAAGAGGTCGGACTATCTTAGGTTGAAAAAAATGATTAGGTTCTACCTCTAATTGAATTCCATTAAAGGAAACATTATGTTCTTAATTGATGACTACATTTGTGAGATTGGGAAAATACCTGGCAAATCTAAAGGTCATATTTCAAGTCTCATGGTAGTGGAAATAAAAATGGTTTCCCATCTACATATCATACCAGAATATCTCCTCCCCATTATTGATGATCCACTGTGAGGGTCTAAGGAGAGAGAAAATATTTTCATGGATATTACTCCATAGATAAAAAGACTCTAAGAAAAAATATCATGTGACAACCAAACATTTATTATAATAATATATAGTATACTACTCCCATAATGAGGTATCCTAAATAAAATCCCTATATCATTTTAATTTCATAGATTCATTTGGACTCTTCGTGATGATCTTTCATTTGTTAAGAGAGTTCACAATGTTCTTATAAATCACCTAGTGAAACCAAACTACATTTTTTAAATCATAAATAAATACATTTATAGTGTTTTAATTACTCTTGATAATTATTTTAGGAGATTTGACAAAAAAATGATATGCATGCGGATCGATGATAAGACACCATTAACCAGTTATGGTCTTCATTTGAAAGAGAATAAATTTATCATTAAACTAATAATGTGACTTGCATTTCTATTGAGAAATCTTTCAAAATGATATTGTTCAGTTATAATTTTAGAAAATGGATCCATAAGGTACTCTTTGGGTAAATAAATCCCTTGGAAACCAACCCAAATATCAGTATGTTTAAAATGTCAACTCAATATATAATTTGAATATAAACATTGATTTTAGATAGAGTATCCAATTCCATAATCTTCTTGAAATATCAGTTCAAAATTAATTTGTAACCCGTTATGGAACTACACCAACAACTATGGGGGAAAAAGTCGTTGAAAAAATATGTGTTAGATACCCATGGATTATTACCTTCATTAAATGAAATGATGAGGTCTATTTGGATTTAATGTGGAGTAATTCTACTATGTTAGTCTTGTATAATCATAAATAATGTAATAAAAAGTTTATAACATTGAAATAATCCTCTAGTGAATTTGTAAAATTTTAATCTAATACCAAGGATAAAAACATAAATATAGAGTGGCATAATAGTGAAAAAAATCATTTTAAAAACAACTCATAGAACCAAAATTATCACATGAATTTGGTGATAAAGAACTATTCTAATATGTTATAGGCATATTCCATATATAATTTGATCATGATTTTATAACCTAGAACTCTCATTTTGAGGACATCAAACATCTCCTCTACTAGGAAAAATCCTCCTTAGGTTCCCAAATTTATTTAAATTTGTGCCTCTCCATAGAAATCTGTGTGATAAAATGAGATTTCAACCTATCATTAATAACCTTAACCAATATTTTATAGGATAATTTTCGCACACTGATAATATAAAATTGGTTGATGGATCAATGATATTTTAATTTCAGAATGAGAATGAGAGATGTTAAAAATGTTACTTTAGTTAGATATCTACCTTTAAAATAGTTATAAATAGCCTAGATGATATACTTTTGGATAATAACCCATAATGATGTATATATATATCATGGATAACCATCAAGGCACATAGAACTATCAAAATCAAAGTTTTTTTATACCATCCTAGAACATGTAATTTCCCAGGATAGATTTTTTAGGTCATTAGTATTACCTTCAATAATATAAGTTACTTAATTGAAAAAATCACTATCTTCATCACTTTGTTTGGACCCATTGTGTTGTGCCTTGATTCAGTGGTAATATTAGAGAATTGACCCCCCTAAAGAGCCATAGTGATATTAATTTCACTATATATAGAACCATCCCTTAACTAGATATTATTTTTCTTAATAAAACTTATACCCTTTATGCATTTATGGAAAATATGATATTTCTATCTCCTAACTCGAGGAACTTTTTTATTGACTTTTCTCATGCAATATTATCTTCATTAAAGTCCATTTCCAATAGATCCCTTTTTAAATATATAAATTTTTTTATTGTTTTATCATCTTAACATTAATTAATATTGTCATCGAGAGATCTGATATCACTGTATTATATTATTATATTTTATTGGTTGTTCACGCGTCATTTTTCACATTCTTGAAGGATGTAATTTAGGTTACAATGTTTCTTATAGCAAATATACCATGTATTTACATTTATCGAGTTCTTTAATGAGTTTTAGAACACATTCATAAATCCTAATAGTTGAATATAGAGATGCAAGAAAATTTACCTGTAATTTTTTCCCCTACATCATTCAGTTTATGTAGAATAAGTTCATGATAGAACAAGGATCTTGTTAGGTGAGGGATAAAAGATTTTTAGTAGTTTATGATACCTTGTTGGTTAGAAAGGAATATTTCTAGTTGACTTGAGACTCTCTGACACCCTTTCTTTTATTTCAACTTGTATATTGTTCTCCCTCATAGTCAAGATGCTAATTTTTTTTATCTGATGAGAAATTCCTAATGCCATACATTGATTTCCTAAAATAAAAACAAATTCTTTATTCTCATTTTGTTATAAATGGTTCTAAAATATATTTGATATTTTAGTAAAATATTTCTTTAATATTTTATGAGATACATGAATCACAAGGGGTGATATTCATGAGATGCATATCATAGAACATAGTTTGAATGTGTCATAAAAGTATAATGGGAATCATTTTTTTCCTATATCATATAGTATAATAGGAAATACGATTTTTTTAATGAGATCCAGGAATCGACCACCATACTCCAATTTGGGGTACGTTAGTTTCAAATAAATTGTTAATTTATTAAACTTGTATTTCATATTTAATAAATGTGTTAAGTGGAGCTGCTTATGGATTGTAACTCACGTGATACCACCTCGTACATTCCATAAGAAAAATTATTTTATTAAAAGGATAGAATTATACAAAACCTATATATGGGATACTATATCATATTTTTGGTTAGGTAATTTTCAATTTTATGGAATGTTTTCTAACATTTTATTCCATATCATAATGACTTTTTTCATATATAGGGAAGGAACTTTCACTCCTCCTGATTTGTAGGAATTAACATTATACAATCTTGGATCTAGTGGCCATTACAATACCTTAGAGGTATGAAGCCTTTGTTTATTGATTTAGTGATTATAATAAACATTACTGGAATTATATAGAGGTTACTACAACTATGATTAATATATGACATTTCTTCAATATTCCCTACACATTGATCTATGAATATAGATCAAGCAATTAAATGGGTTGTTTATATTATTAATGATCATAGGATTATACTCAAATAAACATCAGTGGTAACAAAGATTTTTTTATTCATGTATCAAATGATTTTAAATCATTATTATTTTAATAAATCACATATCTTAATTCAAATAAATTTTTATCATGAAATATGTCACAAATAATCCTTATTTTCACTTTTCTATAGAATAAAAAATGTATATCTAATATGGTATGACATATAATAAATCCATGTATTTGGATAGAGTTATATAATATAATATATGATATAGTAAAATATAGATTGATTTATGGTTTTTGTGAAATAGGGGGTCTTAGCATAAATATGACACCCACCCATTAAGAAAATGATTGATGTTATATGATATCACCAATCATAGGTAGAAACCTCTTTCATAGTATATTATATAATAATATAACATGATATTTTGTAATAATAACCTTTTCTTATATTGTTTTTATTTTATGATTTTTAGTTCGTCAAAAAACGTGACTTTTTTAAAATTACTATTTTTTTATTTTTTTAATTATTCTTTTTAAATTGTTTGTAAAATATAAGTATTTGGTATAATAATATGGGATTTTTCACTCCTATATAGAAAAAAAGTTCAAGTTTATTTCTTATGTTTTTGAAAAACTTATAAAGTGTTCATATATTATTTTATTACATTATTATTCATGTTTATAAATTGTTTATAGACTACGAATAATTTGTATTATTAAAGTTATATGATAAATTTATTTTAGGAGATAGTGGGTTAGATCATATGATTGGTATGACTCAATAAGATTTATTTTTTCATCTACCTTGACCCCAATGGATTTTTAGAGTTATAAGATTAAAAATAGTTACTGAATATAGTTTCAACATATTAGGATTTATAGATATCATGAATTTAATTCTATATTGAATAATGTATACTCAGGGAAAGGGACTTGGGTCTGATTTTCCACCAGCTAAGAGGCTTACACCTTGTTCAATAAAGGTGAGGGGTTATCTATCAATCACTCTAAGCTCACTCATGTGAAGATACTAAATTCCATGTATCTATCTTCCTTTAAATGAAATGTTCATATACCTTATGCATGAGATGAATTAAGATTTGTATGACTATTTTTGGTCTCTATTTTTGGGTGGAAAAGACAAACCTTTGGGTTGTGTAAAGAGTTACACATTAATATAGTGTGAACAGATTAATTTTGTGAATTGAATAGAGATTACAAATCAATATCATTAGAATAATGAATACAAAATGTAATAAAATAAGATAAATTTGAAGGATGAATAAGATTCGAGGTTTTAACATGAATGAGATGTATATCAAAATGATTATACATTTAATAAGAAATAACATAAAATACATAGTGCATGATTCATTTAAATGTGGGGTTCAAGATCTCAATCATTCAGTATGGGAGACCATATCCATCAGGTGACCATGGATTATTCTGTGCAAGGAAATAAAGTTAGGAGGTGACCCTAAAATTATGTTCCTAGTTATTTTAATTCTTTTGGGTTACTCTATCTGTGAAACCTAAACATTTACAATACTGCTGGATTAGAGGAATAGGGTTGATTAAATCAACATTGGATTTGGATAATGTGATTATCCACTAAGTTATCCAAGAATCATATATGATATTATTGAAAAAATTATTATTTACCAGATATATTCATGAATTTTTTAGGTGTTACATAATGTAATTCAAGATGAAATACATATCCTGGATCACTAAACAAATATTATTTACATGTTAATTATTTTAGTGGCAGTAATTTAATTAAAAATACTCAATGAAAAGATATAATACATCACATTCACCAATAAATATATATATTCGTATAGGAAATGGAATGTTTCATCACTATAATATTATGATCCCTTATTGGTAAGACCTATAGACCAATTCTACATTGGTATTTAGGGTTTTGAAGTGTTATAAATTAGTGAACGTCTGTGAATCAGTATTTGAATTATTTAGAGGCCAATTTAACTTACTCTAATTCATGGGGAAGAGATAAGGAGGGTACATCACAAATTTGAGTAGATAAATACAAGATAATTGATTGGAGGGAGAAGAAATAATTTGAATTAAGTGTTCATGTTATTAATGAAGAAGGATTTTTTTACATTATAAGTTGATTCTTAAGATCAAAATTTTAAAAAGGGAATTAATACTAGATTTTACGAATGGATATTATGTTCCCTTAATAAACAAAAAAAATTATTTTCTTACCTTTTTTGTATAATAAGATATTCCCATTCACTATTAAGAACAGGATTTGTTATATATATATGAATTATTTGTTTTATAGAATTAGAAATATGATAAATGGTTTAGAAATTATAGATATGGATAATTTTATTTTTGACATTAAAAATAAGGAGGTTAGGGTTTATTCTAATAACATGTATATTTTCACTATTATCATGGGATAATAAATGATAAACACATCCAAATACTCCATATAGATTTATTGTTATAGCTATTTGAAAAAAAAAATTAAAAACATTAATCATAATTATTAGGAAAAATGACCAAAGTACCTTTTAGAGGAAAATTTGAAAGGGATAATAGAATACTGGAACTCATAAATTATGATGTTTATGAACCAATGAGTCCTCAACATGGTGGTGGTTTTGGGTAATTCATTACAATTACCAACGAATATAGTCGATTTGGATCTGATTTTATCATGAATCAAAAGTATGAATACTTTTAAAAAGTTGAAATAGTTTTCTAATTAAGTAAAAAATCAACGTGGAAAGAGTATTACGATCCATAGATTAAGACATGGTTGTGAATACCTGAGGTAAGAATTCATTAATCATTTGATATATTATGTAAGTTTTTCACGTCTCACACCTCATATAATACCAAAATGGAATGATATGTCTATGATAATGAATCATACCTTATTTAAAATGTATTGATCAAGGATGAGTCAGTGTGAACTATTTATTTCATTCTAGGGTTAAACTTTGGATACTGCTAAATTTTTACAAAACCATTTCCCATATAAAGTACCCATAAATGAACCATATGAGATATTTCATAGATAACATCCCAATATGTATTTTTTGGTGATTTGGGTTTATGAAGACTATTTTTGAAAATTTTCTTCTAATAAACAATACCATAAATCAAGTAAAAGATTATTTGTCTAATATCCCAAAGAGACTGTGTGATATTATTTCTACAATCCTAACGAACACAATGATTTTATAGACCAAAAAATTGTTTTACTTGATAAGGAACATATAGTTAGAGAATTTCTGATAATAAGTTTTCAACTATCATAATTTTAAAAGAAATAAATATGAAGTGTTCATGAGATGAAGGTTGAGTTAGTTCCATGAAGAGTTATGGAAGAAGATTAGACTCAAAACACATCATATCCATAAAGGATGGGAAATATTTAAAAATATCATGTGATATATGGATTTCTCATTTATAATAACGATGAGTTGATATTCATAGGATATGGAACTACCAATAACTGGGAGTCCAATAGGAGTTTTGAATGTAAGAAATTGTTAAAAGTCAGGTAATTTGAAATGACATTCCTACACACTAACCACATTTTGATCTTAGTAGATATAGAAAAATGGGTGATACATATATGATTAATGTAAGTATTGGTTAAGAAAACTAACATGGATTGAAATGTTACTTTCTATAAATAATGTATATCAAAAAAAGGATAAATGAAAATTCACGGTATTGACTGTAAAGAAATATTTTCATCAATAGAGATAATGAATTCATTTTTGTTACTTCATTACACAATATATTTCTTTGATTATGTGGTATTTAAAATAGATTTATAAATGTATTTGTTTATTGGGAATTTTTTGGAGGATGTATATATGATACGACTAATTTTTTTTAGGTGAAATAAATGAGACTTTTAAGTTATAAATGCATCAATGGTCCACTTATGGTTTGAAGAAGTTTTCTCAGAGTTTGAATATATGATTTTATTATGTAAAGAAATAAATTGGTTTCATCAAGAACACAACTTATTGATTTTTTTTCAAGAATATTAGTTGGTGTTTTGTAGTGTTTCTGATAATGTACATGTATAAAATACTACTTATTAGAAATAACATTCTGACGATTCACTCTATGAAGATATGGATAGATAAATTCTTCTAATGAAATACATAGGAAAATATGAATACATGTTATTTATAAATTTCTAGAGATATATCTTATAAGTTATTTGGACTCTGTGAGAACACATTAATTTCAAATGTGCAAAAGTAATTTATCATGGGCAATTACATGAAGGGGTCCTTACCATTTTAACACGATACACATATTATGATGTCTCAAGATCCTTATAAAGTGTTATAAATGATGGATTGAATTCCATATGTATCTATTATATGATCTTTCATGTATGACATGTTGTGTACTTGTCTTAATGTCTCTTATACTCATATAATTACAAGTAGATGTGAAACAATCACTGTGAGAGTCAATGTATCACTATTAAGAACATTATTAATTACTTAAGGAATAGGGATATTATCATGATCTTTGGAATATATAATGATCTCTGTGTGAAGGATTTCATAGATGAAATTTTTCAATTTGATATAGTTGGTATGAAATACCAGTCTTGTTTCATGTTTTTACGTAATATTAGATCTATGAATTGGAAGTGTACCATATAAGATATCATAGAAGACTCAAAAACATAGGAAGGGTAAATCACTGCACCATATATTATTAAGAAATATATTTGTATAAGGATGTTAATTTCCAAATTTTATGCAGTTTCTATCATTAAGGGATCTATTGAAATTTAATTTGACAATAATGGATCCATCCCTTAAGCCAAGGAACATCTTTCCCACTGAAGGTCCAACTACATCCATTGTAGAAACTATATCATATGAGAGATCTATAGGGGGTGGGAGATATTTTTGGATATTCTATGTTGATATATATGAAAATTTAACACACATGCTGAATAAACTATTACCACATAAAAAACATGAGAGTCAGGCATTCACTTAGTGTAAAACAAAGGAGATATTTTTTACAGTGGTTATAATAATGGAAATATCCATTGATCATTTATTCAGGTGTGATTAAATTTACTTTACATGAATAGTGAAATGAAAATATCCCCTCAAAATACGAATTTTAATTGTCCCTAATTAATGATCATCATAGAGTATAATATGATATAAGGATATTTTAAAGATAACATGAATGGAATAATGTACTCTATATATAAGAAGAATAGATTCATAGGTAATTAATTGGTGACTTTTTTACTTGGACATGACCACCAAATTATAGCTCGTGGAATGTTATTTAACTATCAATATATTTACTTGGGTAAGATTATTATTAATCTTAATTATCTATAATTAGTGAGATACCTAGTATAAGAGCCATAGCCTGAGGATGGGCCCATAAGGGGCGCGACGCCGCTAGGTTTTATCCCTCGTCGCCGCCTCAGCCCATCACTCCAGATCATCTCAGCTCCTCCTTCTATGGTCGGTAGGCTCGTGGAGGGCTCCTCTATCTCAGCGGCATCAAGCGACTCCATGGGCTCGACCGCTCGGCGATGCACACTATTGCCTTCAGTTTCTTGCCCAACTCTACCTTCGCTGGATAGGGTCCCCATGGCGGCGCGGTGCTGGACCAGTGGTCGAGTTCCAGCTTCCGCAGTTGGAGGGCACCACTTAATCCTCAGATGCGTGTCTTGGGTGGTCTGATATAATCTTTGTCGGTGACACGGATGGCGGCAGCCGGATCTGGATCTGGATTTTGGCGATATTTGGCTTGGAGACTGGTGATGGTCTTTTGTTCTTCGTTTTTTCAAATATTTTTTTCATTTTGGATGGTCCTCTGCAGTTCGAGTTTCTAGATTCATGTTCCTTGTTATGCTCCAGCATGATTTGGTTCGGCGGCGATCGGTGTTTCGACAGTGGCGTGGAGCATTTCAAGGATTCTCCCTTTCGACTCGGTGAAGATCTTATTTTATGCAGTTTGGTGTTCTACATGTTTTGATGTTTGGAATGATCCTGGTGTGATGTGCTGTTTCAGCGATGACGTGGATGATTTTTTAGGGTTTTTCCTTTGGTGAAGTTGTTTTGTGCCGTGTTTTTGGAGATGAGCGGTGGATATGGCTTTGGTTCCAGTGACCGGTCAGGGTGATTTCACGACGACTTCAAGGTTGTGACCAAGTTACTCATTGTGATAGTTTCTATAGTGATGATTTTGTGATCCAGAGGTGTGAATGTGTGATTTGGTTGGTGGTGTTTGTCCTCAGGGGTCTGCTACTCAAGGATTTTTCAACCCATTATCTACAAGAAAGATGTTTCAGATGAGGTACAGGGCAATGGCTTTCACTGTTTCATGGATTTTTGGAATCATATGTTTGAGCGGGTATGGCTTCGGCCGTTGGTTTAAAGCCCATGAATTTTTTCACGTGACAGCTAGCCGATCAACTTCGGGATAGAGGAAGCTGGTTTTAATGATTTTGTTGCTGGGAGGAGCTATCTCTTGTAGCGTGGGTTGCTTTTGGTCTTGAGCTTTTAGTCCATTGGGGTCGTTTGTTTCTTCTAAGTCATTGATGTCATATGTTCCACATCACCCCTTAAAAGGGGGTCTATTTTAATAAAAACATTAATTTTCGGTCAGTATAAGAGCCTTTTTACTTTGATACCATACTTATGCATGTCAAAACTAACATTTCTAATTAGGAACGGTTTGGGTATCATTCTTAGTATGTTATTGATTGTAGTGAAACCAAGAATTGATTTTTATAATTATAGGATGAGTAAATAAATCTAGCCTTTGATTTAATTAGAATGAGGAAATACATGTCCTGGCTTAGTTGATTCATATATGGTGTGTTGAACTACGTAGATGAGTGAAATGTGATGTAATCATATATTATATGAAAGAGAAGTGATGTACTCATTAACATGCTTAGTATTTTTCGATTAATGAAGAAATAATGAGATGACCAACTCTAGATTGAAACTTTACATGTGTAGTAGTCCATTTATATTATGTGTAAGATACATTATGTGGTGGAATTTCTGTATAAAGATACTATTATGTTTTATGGAGATGATGACATACCCTTTATTAGCTAATGAATAACTGATGATTTTCTTGAGGCATTTCATTTACACATCGATGAAATAGGGATTTTATATTTGTTTTTCAAAAATAATAAGGCTACCAAGGCCACACCATTAGATATTTGGATATGGAATGTGTTTTAGACAACGTGATTGTGGATAAATTAAGAGATTTCAATGAAAATGTATATAATAGAAATTTTGAAAGGATTTAAAATGAGTTGTGAAGTTTTTCATTAAGTAAATATAGGATTTAAGAGAAGGTGGGAGATTGTTGGGTATGCAATTAAAACAAGTTAGTTATATTTAATGATTGAATTGAATCACATGTCGTGATATGCATGACATGCATATAACACCATCTAATTATTATGAATAATAAAGGATTCTTGGTAATCTCTTATTCCTTAATTTTTATAGTGCAATAAGAAATATGATATGTTTCATAAGTTGCATGAATCTGAAAACCTCCACTAATTATTTTTCCATTGCTTTATAATATATTACGGATGAATTAAACATGGATTTCATATTCATTTAATCTGTTTAATGGATTCACAAATGAGAAGAAATTAATGGGATGGAACATTATATATTGAATATAGATGACATATTTCATTAAATTGAGAGCATAGATAATGACCTATATAAGGGAATCAATTCTCTTATGGTTGGTGTGGTGATCATTGACTTTATGAAAATATTTCCAAAACTATTTTCATTCTCATATAATCATTAGAAACATATAGTTAAATAACTATCACCCTTCTTAGTGTGAAATAATTATTAAGATATGACCATGGATATAAAGGACAACGTAAAACCTCCAAGATAAGAATACATAGTTTAATTATTTAGTGATATTATTCAATCTTACTCCATTGAGATGGAGGATATTGCAATTGTGATAAAAGTATAATGTTTCTTTGATATTACAAACACGTTGATCCTTAATTATATATGAAGAATTTTTTGTGTTTGTTCCACATCTAATGATCATTGTATGATCCCATAAACCCTACCAAAATACCCTCATATAAACTATGAATTTTCACCCAAATTGAAATTGGAGATACTTTTCCAAAGAGTTTCTTTCCCCAAAACATAAAATTTTAATATATAAATAAATCAACAATGTTTTCAATATTAAACATAAACATTGAGGTAATTTGTTGACAAGATTAGTAAAAAATCCATAGACATTGCGTTTTTCTATAAAATTTTATATATGATAATTTCTTTGATAGTCATGTGAAATATATCAAACATACAACTTGGCTAAATACACTAGATTGTTTCCCACACATTGTTTTTGGTTCTCACATAGCTATGGTGTCCACTCTAGATGAATTAATTTCATTATTAAAATACTCAAATTTCACCAAATATCCTAGAACCATGGTATTAAAGATGTGTATAGATGAATGGGTTATAATATTCTATATCCCTTTAGTCCTTTGAAGTCACTCACTAATGAAGAGAGGGTACACCATCCACATGATTTCTTCATTTATCTATGGCATACATACCTCCTGATCCCATAGGAGTAGTAGTGGGTTTAGGCACGTGTCATCTCCTAGTAGAATCATGAACTATATTTTCCTTCTTTATAGCCTCCAAGACACTAAAATAGTTAAAAAAATATAAAACCTAGATATTCTAAAAAGAAAACTATGTTCAATTGTGTATATTTCATTCAAAACAGAGCCTAAACGAACCATGAAATATTATTATTTAAATATGACATTTATAAACTAGCAATTAAATTGGAGGGTATGAATTAGAGTAACCAAATTATGAAATATATATATATTTCCTATGAATAATTTTTTTTTGATAAATTCATGATAAATAAGAACTCATTTTTTTTGTAAATTCATTTAATGTTTCCAAAACCATGTTTTCAAAAAAAAAATGATTACATTTTTTTAGAGAAAATAAGATAATTAATTTCTATAAAATTTAGAAATAGAATTATATAAAAATAATATAATTTTTTAATTCATCATATCAAAATTATCTTAGAGTGAAATATTTTAATCTTTATAAAAATAATGATATTAGGTAAATATTGAAAAATAAGAATATTTATAAAAAAATAATTTCTCTTCATTATATAAAATAATTTATAAGTCCCATTATGATTTAAATTTGATTTAAAAGTAATATAAGTATTATTAAGTTATATATAATCTAATTAATTAGATTTTAGTCATATTTATATTTCATTTTGGTATAAGTACATTTTTTAATTTAAAAATGCAATTTTCTGAAAAATCTTTGTTCTTTGTCTTTTTTGAATTTGATTTTAAATTAAAATTTAAAAAATAAGTGAATTTAATTTTATAAAATTTAATAAATATTTGGAATAATTCTAATTAATATTATTTAATAAGGGAAACAAAATATTTGTCAATAATGAAAAGTAAAAACATTATCTTTTTTACTATGGGTAAGGTTAAAACAGGTTTACTAGGGTTAAAATAAATAGATAATAGCTAAAATGACCTAAATTTTTTATAATTTATATTTTATGTAAATATTTATATCCTTTGTCACATAATATTCCGTAATGGTCCATTTTGGATCAATTTTATGTGAATAATACATTTATATATTTTAGTCTTTAAGGAAATTCCAAGTGTGTTCTATCCCCCACTTATAAAAGGACACACCTCTCTTATTTTCTCCACACATATTTTTTTGGTTCAAATAATAAAATACTAAATAATATCATAAAATCCCTCCACATGACATATAATACTTAGTTTTATAATAAAAATATTCTAGAATGGCTTTAGGTATAAACCCAAAGAGGTTGTTCGAAGAAGAGGTATAATTGTTAACAATATTTTTTCATTTTATATCTTCTTCTACCTCATTAAATTTATTTTGAAACACACTAAAATTATATCTATTGTATATTAAATATAATTATATTTTATTATGTTATTGTAATAACCAATATACATCTCCACTTCCATCAAATAGGTATAGAAACCATCATTCATGTGTATGGAGGACTACCGCCTCAGGAACCGATGCAATTCATTTTCAATCATTTCCTATCAAGGATAGATATACTTATGGATTAAATGTAAATATATTATAATGATGGAATATTTATAATTTTTAAAAATTTATATATCATATATTTTCTTACCATTCTTTTCATTGAAAAATGATAACGTCATTCAAGCGTACTTGGGGATTACCACCTCCACGAAGCGATGCGATTCATTTTTCCCTACCACATAACATAGAAGGTATATATAAGTGTATTTAAATGAGTATTACGATATTTATGATATAATTTTAATTAATTAATGATAAAATAATACTTAAAATCTTTCCATAATTATTTTTTAAAATTTTAAAGGGTACTTATGCTTATACACGACCTACCGTCTCCATGATTATAACAATATTAATTTTTCATAACCTTAATTCATGGATGGTTTTAAAAGTAAAATTACATATAGAAATGAAAATTATTCTATTAATATTATTATTTATGAAATAAAATAATATCAACCAATTTAACATTTTTCAACCAACTAATTCCATTTTGGACATATGAGCCAAATATCATGAAATTGTTCAATGTGAAATTAATTAATTTTGTAATTCAACAAAACATATTAAAAAATTAAATAAAATTAATAATAAACACAAAAAAGTTATTAAGTCGGTATATAACCCATATATGTTTATTGTTCACAAATATAAGTAACATGCTTGACTATTGAAACACGAGGTAGGCGATCTCTCCAAACCACACATTTCTTTGGATTATGACATTACTATCTCTAGATCTCTCACTATATTTCAATAAAGTAATGGAATGATTAGAAATTTTATATATATGACTATAAAAAATATACCTAGATTATTATCCTTTCCTTTTATGGGTTAATAAATTTCATATATTCATTTCTCAAATTCCAAAACTCTAAAATTTCATATGGTTATGATATGGGGAAAGATTAAGAAATCAATATAATTACATGCATAATTATTTTGATTAAAAATTATAATTGATTATATTTTATTGCACAAATATTCAATAACATTTTATGATGGGTTCACCAAGATATCTCTTCCTATCATTGGGTAAACCTTTGGTCTCATGAGTCATTATGTATGTGATTAGAGTGTAAACCTAACACACTATGAGACCTTTTCCACCCTGTGATATCATCATGGTAGTTATCCTTGAATTATGATTAGTTTATGTTTTGTGTTTCTACCACATTTACTATATTTACATGATCTTATGATACCATGTTTTTTATGTTATCTTTTTAAGTGATTACTCATGGGAATTCTCTTTTATGTTATTATGTTAAATCCTTGACTCAAACATTATGCTTCTATATCATGTTTATTACCTTAATAGGATTTTTTATCACCACTTTATTTTAGGTATTCCCTAGGTTATCCCCTTTAGTTTTTAGAGCTCAAAGGAATATATGATCACATTAGTGACAATAAAATAATTATGTTTTTTTATTTTCCTTTTGAGGAATGATGAACCATGTATTCCAAAGAAACTAGACCTCACTATCATCGGGTTGTACTTATTTGATATTTGTTTTAAGAATCATGTAAAATTATGTGTGAAAGACTTGGGTAACTATATTTTGTGTTAGATCTATGGTATAGTTATTTTTGCCTATTATTAATAGTTTAATTTAGTTAGAACCCTAAGGATATTTCTATGCAGAGGAAAATATCACAAAATTTTGGTAATGTATTGATAAAGTGATTTCCAAGAAAAAACTTCCCAATATGGATAATATATGTGGATCTGGATTTGGAATAATTATAACTTTATGTAATAACTCCAAAAAATGAATCATAATTAATTGAATCAATTTTCACCTATATTGTGAAAAAGAGGCCCTTCTATATACAAGTTTTGACACTTCTAGGGGACATGATTTGGACATTCTATAACTCTTTACAAACTATTATGAATGAATTGAAAAAATTATCAATCTATAAAAAAAATAAATATTATCACAGATAACCTATAAGATTGAATATTATTATGATTTTTAATTTATTTATCCCATTTTTATAAGTTTCCATTTTATTTGTTTATTAATTAATATATTCCCATATCGTTTTAGTTAAAGGTGTGAAATATGAGAAACCATGAAAAAAACCAATTTTATATGAAATTTTTTGATTTCCCAAATGATACACCTAACCTTACAAGTGGTAGAGTCGATAACTTCCTGATAATACAATATCAACTAGCTCAATTTATGATTAAAAACTTGAATCATATAGAATCCCTTCTCATAAAAAAGAGAGAGTTGTAGTCGAGTATTATATTATAGAAAGGCCTCATACCTTAATTGAAACACTTTATCCCCTCATTACGTAACAATATATTAAATCTATTGATAGGATATTTGCTATTCTACAATACTCATAACAATAGAATGTTGTGAATGAAATTTATCACTTAGTGGGGGATATCAGTTAGTGGTGGACATTGATCGAGAACATAAAGATGAAAGAGGATATTGATTCATCAGAATGTGAATAGTTTAGGAAAATATTTTTTAATAAATATTTTTCTTGAACCCTCCATCATATAATGGAGAGGGAGTCCATAAGACTAACGAAAAAGGAAGATATGTCTATTAAGGAATATGAGTCGAATTCCAAAGTATTATACAGTACAACTCTACTCGAATGGCCAGAATGCCTTATTTTTTATTTTAGTATGGATAATACACCTTTTAAGGGTTGAAGGGGAACCCTTACATGACCCATATTCCCAAGGCACAAGGCCCAACACGACCTGAAGGCCAATTACATGACCTGAAGGCCTGAAGGCGTATTATGCCCACTACATGACCCGTAGGCCCAACCCAGTAGAACTAACCCTCCCTAGATTATTCATCATTTTATCACCTTATCTTCCCAAATTTAATTGTTTATAATACATAATTTCTCCATGAAAAGCTACGTGGCGCCTGGTCCCGATGGTAGTTTCCATACCCTCTCATTCTTCCAATCTGGTTAGCTCAACTATAGTGATTGCTACTCTTTTCTATAATCCACTATTTGGTTCTGCTCTTTCTGAATTTGGATATTCTATGGTCTATATGTCCTGAAATCCCTAATGCACAAATGCCTTTGATCACATTGAAGGCCCTGAGACCCATAGTCCCAAATCGGTGGCCCAAAGGCCCAAATTGGGTGAATAGTTCCAGCTACCTCAGTATCGAATAGTACCTGCTACAATCCTGTTACAGTAACTGATATAGTATTGCTACTATAACCAAAAATTCCACTCCACCTTGTTTCAAACCCGGGTCTCTTGGATGACAAGAAGGAGCCTTTATCGCTTGGGTACGGGCTCGTTGGCAGAGTATATGAAAAGATTTAGGATTTGAGACTTTGAAAACTATAAAGATATTTTCCATTTTGACCTCAATGTTGAGATGGGGATTGTTGACTCTTAGTGGTTTCATGGGGCTAGATATAAAAAGAATAAAATTGATTTTTATTCATTAATTTTAGTAGAAAAACATAACATAATAATGAATCTAAACATCCCACATGAAAAATGTGCAGGAAGAAACACACTGGAAACTTTATCAGGGGAACTGGAAGATACTTTAAATTTAGAAAAGAGGGGATTAAGGCTAATCAATTCTTAAAGGAGATGAAGAAGTCCCCTAATGAAATAGATAAAAATATGGTTTATATAAAAAATCATCCTTTGGTATAATGTTTCAAATACAAAGAACAAGGGAATTATGAAAGACAATTTTTTAAGACGTGGGTTATTAAAGAATATCAATGAGAAAACCTCTAAGGCATAGATGGAAAAGAAGAGAATATTCTATCACTACTACTGAGGTGGATCCTGAAAATGATGTGGTGATAGGTATGATGTATATTCCATCATGAATAGTGAATTTACTTTTTGACTACCGTTCTAACTAATCTTTCATATTTTTCACATTTAGTATAAATACTAAGACCCCACCTCAATTCATGGGGGTTGGTCTATATGTGAGAATTGAAATAGAGAAATTATTACATCCCAACTATATAACTTATCACTATCAATGTTTGTGGAATTATTATCATATTACTTCATTTATTGGAGTTTGATACTATATTTGTCATGGATTGGATAACCTTATATAAATATAACATCTACTATCAATAGAGGGAGAACACACATCACATCCCATGTCATCCTATGATTATATATAATTTTAAGGGGGAGGATGGATCTTCCCTAGAATATTATTCTAAAGCCTGGATAGTTTTTCCTTGTGATAAAATATATCTGGTTCAAATGATTTAGAAAACTGATATAATCATGCATTAATACATGCCATTGTTATGGATTAAACTGATGTATTTCCCAATGGTTCCAAGACTTCCTGATAACCAAGAGGTTGAGTTCTTGATCAGAAATATACCTGGATCTCTTCCCATATCCAAGAATACTTAATGAATGGTTTCCATAGAGTCATACGAATGAAAAATAAGTTATAAGAGAATTTAGGAAATGGTTTTATATGACAAGGTGCTTCATCATGGGTTGCTCCATCATTATTAATCAAGAAGAAGGATGGGTCAATGCACCCATGTATTGATTATAATGAACTAAAAATCATGATAAAAATAGGTATCCCCTTCCTTGAATAAATGAATTTTTTGATCAACTCTGTGCGGCCCAATATTTCCCTAAGGTGGTCCTTCGGATAGTATTTCACTAACTAATCATAGAGAAGGAATATATTCCCAAAAATTATTTTCAAAAAAATAATAGAAATTATGACTTCATAGTGATTTAATTCAGATTCACTAATGATCTAAAAATATTTATTAACTTGATGAAAAGAGCCTTTATATATTACATAGACAAATTCATGGTATTCTTTAATGATGATATTGTGATATAATCTAAAATTAAGGAGAAAATTGTGAAGAATTTGATTATTAATCTAAATAAATTGAAAAAATAGAGGTAATATGAATAGTAGATTAAATGTTAGTTCTAGATAAAGGAAGTACAATTCTTGGGGAATTCTATAACCAATAAAGGGATACCTGTAGACCATTTTAAGAAAATGACAATTGCAGAGTGGCCTAGACCATCATCTGTAATAGATATATGTTGTTTCCTTGGACTTTCTAGATATTAGTAATTATTTTATACAAAAATATTATTATTTTCAAACCTTATATCCAAGATGACTTGGAAGAGAGAAATTTTTTTATGTACGAGTGAATATGAAGAGAGTTTCAAGGATTTAAAAATTAAGCTTATCAAGGAACCAATATTCACACTTCCATAAAGTGGGATCTTTTTGTGGTATATAAAAAATATTAAATGAAATTTTTGGACTGTATAATAATTAAATATTACAAAGTGACTGTTTTCGACGCTTTTGTTAGGTCACACGTATCCGTCTATTCGAGGACAATGAGGACGCGCTGGCTGTTGCCCCATATTCCTGCTTTCCAAAGGTAGGCGAAATCTGTTCCTTTTTCAGGTATGCTTTCTCCTTGATCAAAATGGGATGATGGGATGTCAGTTCTTCCTTCCATGGATTCCTCCTTGGAACTCGTCATCTATTTTGGGACTCCCTTATAGACTAAAAGGATTTTCGTGATACTCTTCCCAGTTCCATGTCTTCATTGATGCCGGTTGATTACGTTACTTATATCGAGACATTCCAAGGGATCCGATCAGGTCATCCACCTTCGGTCAGGGGAGTAGTCATGTTGGAAATCACTATCATATCTGGACACTGGAACAATAGTGCATCTAGGTTTCTTCCCCTTATTATAGGGCTTCTCGAGGGCGTAGAAGCCTGAGGCATCCCACGTCAAATGCAGGGAATTATATTCCATATGCATGTATCTAAGGGTTTTCTTTAGCTTCCCATGTTTAACATAGGGTATTCCAGAGGTTTAACATCTATCAGAGACAGATCAAACTGATTGTATCACTAACTAGTGTGAATCATATGGGTGCAACCCCTAGAGGGAACACTGATGTTGGGGCTAACACGTGGTTAACTACTCAATTACTACTAGGGGCAATGAAGAGGTTAATTTTCATGATCTCACAGAGATGTTGCTGCCCATGTAAGAATTAAAATGGATATTGGATGGTCATGTGATGTGGATGGAGAATGATATGGAGTTGACTCGTGGGAGATAGTGATGTTGGGATTGAGCCTCGAAGAGACCTTCTACATATCCTCGTGGTTGGGAATCAAAGTTCACGTATTTTAGTATGGGGGTTTAGAATCGTGGTGTGCACAGAGGATAGTGACCCAATGATATACTGGGGCTTTTTCATAGTTAGTAACCTAAGGTTGGTCTTACGCCACTGGGACAGACCAGTGATATGGGTCCCGACAAAAGGGATGAAAACATGTTACCATTGGGTTGACAACAACTTACAGCTGAATGAGGTTCACAACGGCTTACCGCTAGATGGGGTCACAATGGCTTACCGCTGGATAGGGTCATAATGGTTTACACCTGGATTGGGTCATAATGGTTTACACCTGGATTGGGTCACAATGGATTACCGATGGATGGGGTCACAATGGTTTACCCTTGGATGGGTTCACAATGGCTTACTGCTAGATGGGGTCACAACAGATTACCGCTGGATGGTGTCACACTGGCTTACCGCTGAATGGGGTCACAATGTCTTACCACTGGATGGGGTCACAACAGCATACCACAGGATGGGGTTGAAGCTGATGGAGGTTTCCTATATACCCTATCTTGGAGAAAAAAATCAAATCCCACGTAGTATGAGATGGTGGATGCAATTTAACATCATTCAGGATGAAAAGGGGGCATACAGTTTAACATCATGCAAGACGAAGGTGGTCTGACGTGAAGGGGGTCAAAACTCATGGTAATTGGGCCTGAACCTCTGGGAGGAATCCTATGTACCTTACCTTGGCAAGGATAAAAGTCCACATAGTTCATATGGGGTTGGTGAACTGACATGATGGTGGTTGGGACCAATGGATAGTGTGCTTTAACCTTAGGGAGGCTTCTTACGTACCTTGCCTTGGCATGGATCAAAGACCACATAGTTTGTAAGGGGTGGGAACTGACGTGAAGATGGTTAGGACCAGTGGATTTTGGGATTGAACCTCAGGGGGGCTTCATACATACCTTTCCTTGGGAAGGATCAAAGACCACGTGGTTCATAAGTAGTGTGAACCGATGTGAAGATGGTCGGGACCAGTGGGTGTTGGTATTGAACCTCAGGGAGGATTCTTATGTACCCTACATTGGAATGGATCCAAGTCCAAATAGATATGAAGTAGTGGGAACCTACGTGAATATGGTCAGGACCAGTGGGTGTTGGGATTGAACCTCAAGGAGGATTCTTACGTACTCTACTTTGGATAGGATCAAAGTCCATGTAGTTCAGAAGGGGTATGAGACTTACACTCTAGGTGTCACAGAGGATATCATAGTCGATGCTTACACTATTCCCACATGATTCATGCTCGATGCAACAAAAAATAGTTATCAAATACCTGATGATAACGTCGTGAAAGGTGAACCTGTGGGAAGTGAAGTGGGGCTTACATGTGGTTAGCGGCCCAAAATGGAAACAGGGGCTTATGCATGGTTAAATTCATAGAGATAGAGATTGTGACATACTCCAAGGTGGAGGCCTGGTGGCAACAAATCCCAAAGGGAATGGGATTTGGAACAAATGAAAGGAGGACTCCGGTGCCCATCCCCCCCTCTCTTGTCTTTTTCCTAGAAGAAGATAGGAGGAGCAGGGATGATACCTCCTGCAAGAAAGGCTTGAGGCTAACACAAAGGTGGTTGCCCTTTACCTGTAGACAGACGCCACTCTAATAAAGATGATCTCATTCCATGTGAGGAATGATCTCACTCCTATGGAGACCAATGGGCATAGAGAATGTCCGAGATGGGGCACCCCACGTATAATGCACGCAGTGAGGCCACAATTTAATGACATGTGCTGAGAAAGATGACGCTTGGTAGTTTAACATCCTACAGCTCGGACGATGTGGGTTTACTCCGCACCCCTAGGACTTATATATCTAATACCTACCCTCCCATGAGGAAGTTATGGCATCAGTAATGCCATGGAGAGGGGGTGTTATGGAATGATCTATTGTGGGGTCCACGTTAACATGGCTATGTGAAGAAGAAACAATCATTATCATGCCTATGAGAAGAAGCATTAGGCGAAGCAATGCAATAGGAAGTAACACCCAAGGGATCTTGAAATTACATCATGAAAACCTAGAGGGTCACATGGGAAAAGAAGTTTTGATTCAAAGAGGTTCATAGGTAGAAGCCTCGTGAAGCTCTGGTGTTTCATGTAGTGAAGGAGCTTCGCGAAAGTGTAGGATTAGCGAAGTGAAGTGGCCTAGCCTAGGCATAGGGCATTGGTGCATATGGAAGGTACTTCACGATGTGAAAAAGCATTCGTGGAGCAGGGATTACCGAAGCAAGAGGGCCCTGTGAAGCATAAAATTGAGAATTAATGTTCTTTTCAAAGCACAATGACCCTGCCTTTGCATGTGGATCACATGTGCTTGCATGGTAATTTGCAAAGCATAAGTGATAAATGCAGAAATCAGTCCCCTAGGGGATTCCATTCCTTCAGGAAGTCCCGGGGGCTCCGTGGAAGGCATCCTTATTTGAATTGGGTTGAATTCAAACCAAAGGAGAGACACTTCATGAAGATAAACTTCCTTAAAGAGCTCATGGTTCACAGAGAAGAATTTTCTTCAGGATTAGAGAGCTCAGAAGGAGAAATGTTGGAGGATCTGTCCTTTGGGCTCGAGGGGAGCCCTATTTTTATAGGAAAGAGGTTCCATGAAGCAGAGATCGTTGGGCACGAAGACACATGACATTTTATGAGAATATCGGAGCCTCCCGTCTCCTTGCTCTGCTACGGGTTCACAAACATCAAGGGGGATCACGGAGCCTCCCACCTCCTTGCTCTGCGGTGGGTTCACAAATTTCAAGGAGGCTCATAGAGACTCCCACCTTCTTTATCTACAGAGGGTTTGCAAACATCAAGGGGGCTCGCGAAGCCTCTCACCTCCTTTATTCGTGGCACCTTCATGGAGGGGAATATTTTTAATGGCTGTAGGGTTGTGGGGGCTCTGCAAACAAGCATCGCGAGGCAGCCCTTAAGGATTTCTATTTTTTCTTGTTCTTCTAAAATTTTTCACCAATAAATTCCCCACTTAGAATGGGAGCTGGGGAGAAAGAGAGGGTCAGAGTCTGAGGGTTAATCACCAAAATTCCTCAGCCAATCGTGAAGCTGACTCATGAAGGAGGTTCTTGAAGTGGAAGGGTGACGTATGGGCTGAGCGCTCCGCGAATCTTGCTTCGGTCGGACACGCTGTGAAGTATTGGTAGTCCTCGTCTATAAATAAGGGAGTCTAACCTCTTTTTTTCCTTTCTCATCTCTGTGGTTTTGAATTTTAGCACTCTTTATTCACGAATATCCACGTACTCCATGATTTATCTCCACGAATTGGGCCTTTTGCTTCATGGTGCATAGCGAGTTTTTGACTTCGCGATAGTGCACTCTACGACATGTGTCTGAAGTCCGGGGCAAGGCTTCACGAACCATATTTGCGAACGACCTCTATGAATGAGCTATCCAAAAGAGCTCTATCAACCAAGACCCAAAAATGATCGTAATAAAAAATTGAATGGTTCACTAAGAGGCTGCCTGGGGGTCATGCAGAATGCAGCCCGGAGGGAGGAGATAGTGGATAGCTTAGGTATAGGAGAGTTTTTGTGAAGACATTCTAACCATAAATCGCTAGTGGAACTACTATTGGAATTCCAGAAGGACTATCCACCGTGTAGGAGGCTGTCCTTACACGGATTTGTACTAAGGGATGACATCTTAATCCTTGAAGCGAGCAGGGACAAGCCAAATTACTAGTTCAGAAGCACGTCGGGCCCGTGCTAGTGGTTCTGGGTGGCTGACAACCATGCCCAGGAGGACATCACGCCTATCAACACTGAATGTCTGTACAATAATCTGTACAATGTTCATCGGAAAGACCTACAGCTGGAGACATCCCCCCTATGTACCACACCATCTTGAAGGCAATCCTTAGGAACCCCGGAAAGGGGTGGTCATATGAGTGGGATCTGTGCCAGGGCGGAAACTTCATAGATGGCTGGGCCTGGGCACTGAGTAAGTGCCTCGTGTGAGGAATTAGGGGAAAATAAGAGAAGAGTGGGCCTGTATGAGGTGGCTTGGGCCTCCCAATTTCACATTTATCATCCAAAGCATCTGATGCTAAAGTTTCTAAGCAGATGGTCATCGAGGACCAATACCTTCCATTTTCACCATGGATAGGTCGACATTAGTTTATGGGATGTGCATCAGATCTCAGGGGTCCCGATACTGGGGGCGATGTATGATGAGTTTCTCCCTCTTATGGGTGCGTGGGAGGATCCAGAAAAAAACCCTTCACTAGCGATGACATTGATGAACCTTGTACTGGGAGATGACAAGCAGTCGGCAAGGCATGTCCACTTCAAACAATGGTTCAAGAATTTCATGAACATTTTGGAAGGTAGGAAGTTTACGGTGAGGCCTTGAACTTTTCCAAAGGGGTACCAATGGGGCAAGGGGCTCTTGTACTGGTGGCTCATAGAGGAAAACGAGTGGAAAACCCATGGATTTAGCGTCAGCACTGAGTAGCAACTGGTAGTCAATTTGGCTGCATTCGTTGGGACACACATCTATGGTTGGATCCTATAAGTGAGAGATACAAACAAGGGAATGAAACCAAGAACATTTATCATGATGTCCATGACGGCGATAGGAGGGTGGGTCAACCTCGAAATTCCGATGCTTGCAAAGCTGTACAAGATGTTGTGGCACATCAGCGAAGGGAAGAAGTCGCAGATAATATGTGGTCCAATACACCTATAGTATGGGTGGATAGTGGCACATGTTAGAGGAACCTATGAGAATAAAAACCCGATCTACCCTCCAGAATCAAATTTTCGCCCAACCATTCTGAATGTGGCAGAGACCTTTCCGACCAAGCTAACGGTGCAGGCAGTACTGAACAGAGTACGGAAGGTACAAGAGTTCAATTTTAACCCGTTCTAGTTTCCAAAAAGTGCGTTCATTGATGATGTCCAAGGAATGGAGGATCATTTGTACTATATCCCAACCTTTCGAGGTGGAGTCCTGGTGGCATGGGTGGACCGTGTGCCCATCTGTGAGCCATACACCCCGCACCGATTTGCAAGGTAATTTTAGTGCATGTAGTGACCAACCCCATTGGTCTATTTGGGGGTGTTCTATGAGTACCATCCATGTGTGATGTAGAATATGTGGCTCATGTTCACATGGGAAGATGAGAATATGTGGAATGAGCTGCCTTCTCCCATAGCCATCTTCGGGTTGGTGAAGGGGTACGCCAAAAGTTTGGAGGCAGCCTCATTATGGGAGATGATGAACCAGCCAACCATTTGGCCCAGTGATGGTGCGCCTCCAAAACCTCAAGGTCGGGGATGGAAGGCTACAAGGTAATCCCGTGGTGGCAGGGCTATTGTGGCAGTGAGTCCCCCACTAGTTGAGGAGGAGGCATCGATAGTGGATCCAGCAGCTGCAGTAGACCCGACGGTCCTAGAAGAGCAGATTTATTTAGAGGGGAGACCACCAAGAGGGTTCCACAAAATATCCACCCAGGCTCTGGGGAAGCATCTACACCATATAGATATGCCTGAGAATGCTATCTTCCTAGAGGCCAGGAACATTTGTGATGTCAACAGGCAATTCCTGTGCCCGTTCGAGATGTGGAAACACTTGAACCATCTTTGGATGGAATTTTTGGAGATAGGACCCATTAGGGACAGCTTTATAGTATCCTATGTAGAGGCGGAGCAATACCTGGCAGAGCTAAAGGACTTTGTGCACTCTCGGGGTTCCCCACATCCAATGACAGATCATGTAATGGTATTTATAGATCATACGACCCCTCTGCAGTTGTCAGATGTTTAATTGAGGGAGTGATTCCCTTTTCCATATGAATCGGACGAGTCCTCATGGAAGGAGGAGGCCAGTAGAGGGAGACCTTTGGAGGAGGATGAATTTGGTGATTCAGACCTAGAACTTAAAGAGTTTACAGAGGCTCTTGAGGTAAGACCATGAGTTCCTTCCACAGGATCTGCATCCAGGTTGTAACAACCCGATATTTTATGATAAGTATTATTTTTAATTTATTTGATGTCATGTGTTTTATGCTACAACAAGATTATCTTGTTCTATACACAACACTGTATTATCTTGCAGTATACACAACATTATTCTTGGATCATGCTACACACAATTTCAAGTTTGTTTGATAATTGTTATTCTACGCAACATTCAGTGTGTATGTATATATATATATATATTCAATGTATAAATGAAATATGGCTGTATTTTGTTGTACACAACAACAAAGGAGTCTTGCACTACATGCAACCCTGATTTGGCTTGCATTACATGCAATCGTGACCTTCCTCGATAGCGTGTGTTGTAAGCAATAACGAGTTTCACTAAACAACGATATATGGTTATAATATTATCACAAACTAGCCGTTATGAATAGTATTAACTAAGTTTTGAATTTTATAACATTATTATTCATCTTACACATTTTCTAGAACATGTTATTATAACAAAATAAATTTTTCGGGTAAGAAAAGTATTTTTCAAAAAATAAAGTTTTGCGGCCTTTTGATGGCACACCCACTTTAAATCCAGTTTTTGACATGTTTATAAGTTTAATTTGGAAAAATAAAATTCTTATTTCTGATTAAGGTATAAAAATTTAATTTGGATAAAATTATCATATTATTCTGATAACTTTCATATTTTAATGAATAATAAAAACACGCTATATTTTAATTAAAAACAACTTTTTTCATCATAATAATTTATATGGTTAAATTATAATATTTAATGGTTTTAAAGTATAAATAGAATATATTTTTACCATTTAATACAATGTATGTCATTATCATTGATTTCACCTTGAATTCGTAGGTTAAATCAATTCAATCTTTTGCAATGTTTTAAACAAAAACCTGTTTTCTTTCGACAACGAGATTAATTTTAAATTAATTACTGAAACTTATGTGTTTTGAATTTTGAAAAATGGATTCCATATTTGGAATCAGTGGGTCCAAATTATGTTAATAGTATAGTTTTTATTTTTGGGCATTATGAATAGTAACTACTGTAAATTTTATTTACCATAGTTAAAGGTAAATCAGGTAATTAAGGGTAAATATAAGATTATAAAATTACCCTAACACCTATCAAAATCCTATTGGATGACTAAAAGTCAACCCATACCATCTAACGGTTGGATTAGATTCATTTAATGGACATTTTTCCATGAAAATAATTTAATTATTATTAAAACCAAAGAAAGTGACAACATGTCACTTTCTTAAATCTTATAAGTATAATAATTTTAATTTAGTGATAAACTTAATGAAACTTCGAATATAAATAGTCTCAAGAAATCTAATAAAATTATCTACATCATATGAATTTATTTAGAATTTTTAGGGATTAAATAATTATCATTAAATGTGACATAATAGTGATGTTGAAATTATTGTATTAAGAGAAATATCAAATAAATGGTATTAAAAATATTAAAATAAATATTATATGAAATATTGAATGTGATCCACTAATTTTTTAGATAAATATGACATTTTATGAATCAATTAAATCTTATAGTTTGAACATATCTTTTGTATATTGTTTATTTAAATTCAAATAACTGAATAATGTCAAAATTGACACTATTGTTATTTTATAAAAATAACATATTATAAAATTGTTTAAAAATCAAAAAAATATTTAAAAATTATAAATTAAAATTTATATGGTCGAAAATTTCATAAAGTGTCAAATTATGGAAAATTCACTACACATATAAAATTATTTATAATATTTTAAAATTTATAATATTATTACCGCAAATAAAATTAAATTAATAAATAAGGATAAATAAAGTTGATAATGTTTAAAATAAATTCCAAACATGTATAAATTTTATTGGTTGATGAGATTAAAACCCTATCTCATCTAATCTTATAATATGAGTCATTTTGGATGTTTTTAAGTGGGGTTGTGATTTAATATAAACTAATATTTTTTATATTTCCAAAGGTGCCCTCTCCTCCCTTATAAAAGGGAACCTCCTCCCTCTATTCCTAACACTATTTTGAGCCTTAAATATCGGCCAAAATCTACCCATTTCACTTAACCAATTTTCTATAAACCTTATAGAGGTACTGGTCTTCTCAAAAGACCAACCCTAGTGCCCTAAGAAGAAGTTTAAAGGAGGTGCGTCGAAGAAGAGGTAATCTCTTCTACGGATTATTTCTAGATTATTTCTTCTTCAACTTTTTCTTATTTAGTTTTTTCATTATAAAGTAATAACATCAGTATCAATAATATACTGATATGTTATTATAAATATAAAACAACCCCATTTCACCTTCTATCCATCCTACGGAAAATGAAATCATTGCGCGTGCATACGTACAGAATACCGTCTCCACGCCGTGGTGTAATCCTTTTTTCCAACACCACCTTATTTGGATGGGTATAATGGTGTAAAGAATAACTATACATAGTTATTATAACATCATACTAATTCTGATATATTGTAGCATCCACTCCAATTCAATTCAATAATTATGGGAAAGATATCATCGCTCGTGCGTACGTACGGACTACCGTCTCCACGACGCGATGAGATTCATTCTCAATGATTAACCATTCATGAATGATTATAAAGTATATATAATAAGTAATAATGAAATATATGACATAATAATGATACTAGATTTATGTATATATATATGTATGTCATCCAATTAATTCCATTCAATGAGGAAACGAAAATAACATTCACGCGTACGTACGGCCTACCGTCTCTATGAACAATGTATTTATTTCCATTTATCGATCTATTATATATATGTATATTATGAATATATATTATATATAAATCATGTTTTATATTGTGGAATTAAGAAATCATGATCTAAGTAATCACATGAATAATTACAAGTGAAAACACGGATGACAAATGAAACGATTTTACCCAAAACGCTCATTAACATGGAATTTACAAAAGAACGGGTAATATAAAGTCATAAGTGAACCATATATGATATCATAACAATGAATATGATTATTCAATAATTCAATAATATTATTTAAATCATTATACAGGGGTTTCAGATACGTACGAAGCATATCGGACCTAAGGTAAGGGAAAATCTCACAATCTCATTTTTATCTGAGATTGTTTATACGTCAGAATTTACTGGGGAATATTTATCATCCACATCCATGTTTCCTCAATATGTAATAGTATTTCCATCCACATACATTTTTTTAAATCCAATTTTACCCTTCGTTGAGTTTTTAGTAAAAGTTATTAAAGGAATCTTTTGTCATTTTTCGTACGAGGTACTTTTTCACTTTTCCGGCCAAAGTACGGGAATAATGTTTTTTTAACTTATACGGCGTGAATGTATTTTTTGAACATTATTTACATGAAGCTACCTTTAAAAGTTTTCAAGTTTGTTTTTAATCTACTTCTTTTATTTCAATATTATATGATGTTTTATGAAAGGAAAATGTTTTTGAAGTAGAAAGGACATTTTCCTCAAGAATGGAGTTCAAGTGTTTGATCAAAATTATTTCCCATCTAAGATAATATAGGGTTCTGTTTATATCTCTATTTTTACATTGATTTGATTATGTTATGATGGAATTATTTTAATGATATCCTTTTATGGATTATGTTATGATGACGTGATGTTTAAGAATCCCATTTTTATTACATGGGTTATGCTATGATGTATGGTTTATGATTTTGTGGCACACATAAGAATGGTATCATTATGAGATCGGTGGGACATATATCTCCCTCCAATGCATTGGGTAAAGATTTATATCTCATGAGATAGACATGTATGGAATGGTAAGTTAATCTGGTTCAGTGGTACATGACTAAAATGAGGAGTGAACTCGATTCAGAAAGGGACTTTGTCCACTAAGATGGTCTTGGAAGCAATGCCTTGGCTGCTATAGAAATCATAACATGTGCTGAATGGTTTCCACAATTACATGTTTTATTACCATTATATTTTATCATGGTTGATGTTCCATTATGATATATTCCTTACGTACTTCCACGATTTATGTCTTTGCTCAAGATTATGATGTTTAAATTTCATGTTCAAGTTTTTGCTTTCAAATGTTTATGGATTGTTTTATGTTCTCTATGTTTGACCTTACTGAGAATTTGTGCTCGCCATTTTTATGTTTTATTTTCCCCAGGAAATAAATAAAGGTTTTCGGTAAGGAAACAAAAAGGGGAAGATTGTTATGGGAGTTGTTGAAGATCTTTCACTACAATTATAAGATTACGTTCCATGTTTCCAAAGACACTAAACTATTACGGTCCTTGTGTGTATGTTTTTGTTATGTACTAAGTATTCCGCAAAAGTAATGTAATGTCCATGTACATCAAGATTTGGGTCTCAACAGTTGGTATCAGAGGAAAGGTTTAGTCAACATTTGGAAACTAAGATGCGAAAAACTTTAGTGAAATCCCTAGAGATATTTCTAAGGTATGTCTAGGGATGTCCCTATGGTTAAGTATACGTATAGGTTAGAGTCCTAGAAATTATTTTTCCAATATTGAATAACCTAGGGTGAAACCAAGGTGTCATGGATTAAATAATTTTTTGATAATTTATACATCCCATAAGTGACTTTTTATGATTATGTGGTTCCTCGTTATTTTAACTATTTCTTACACTATGGTTTCTGGTCTTAGTCAATGGAGGGAACGAGAAGGAATTCGATTAAAATTGATTACAATGGACAAAATGGTGACTATGATCAACAAAATTATGTAATGCCTGGAGAGAAAGATATCATGATTATGCTGAATTAGTCATCTCAATATATGATTAACAAGGTGAACTTTAGTTGTATTCCTAAGTCATCAAATAAGAGGAAGATGGAATTTTATGCATGTTCGCATGGTGAGGAGCATAGACAAAGGAATATTTAGATTTCTAAAGAAGGGATGAAGAACCTTGAGGAATGCCTCAAATTGAGGGGAAGATGTTATCTATGTGGAGAAAAGGGTCATAGAGTGACGGACTGTTATAGAGTCCAATGTATTATCTGTGGAGAACATGGGCATTACCCAACTCAATGCCCTAACCTAAGAAGATACTTCTAAATCAAAAAATGACTTATTCCATGAAAATCATTGAAGAGGATGGATTGAAGTGTTTTTTATTTGTATTCAAGAATAATTTTGTTGAGGTACTTTTATGGTATATTTGAATATATATGTATTGGTCCATTTTGGTTTTCCATAAGAATATGGCATCAGTAACCATGAAAAGTGATTGAAATATTTTTGGAAAGCAGATGATATGCATAATAAAGAGAAAATGAAATGTTTGATAGTATTCATGAGCTCATGACTAATATAAGTACAAATTGATACCGTGGTTTGAGTATATCGAAATTTTGAGATTTTGGTGTGTGGAAAGAGTTATCTTTTGACAGCACTCATGGTTTAACTAAGGTTCAATGGGTATTAATGTTTCAAGAGAATACATTATTAAGGCCTTCGAATGTTTGGAATGTGACCAACAAGACATATCATATGATATATGGGGATCAACGATGGTATTACCATGCTTGTTATATGAACTCTATAGTAATTGTTTTCACTATAATATGAGATTGGGCAACAGTATTTTGGATAAGCCAAAAGATTGAAATGGATTATGTTGGACATAAGTTAGTATTGTTTAAGGCTATAACTTTTTCAATATTATTGATGGAAAGTTATAATAATGTATTTTTATAAAAAAAAGACAACCTGCAGGACGGGCGACAACCCATCACGTCGGACAAGGCTGTGGGAATCGAACCCACAACTGAAGTGGGACAGACCTTTATCGCATACCACTGGCCTACAAAAAGTTCCTGGTTAGTAGAAATTAGTTTTATTTTATTAATCAGTATGATAGTTGAACTATAAGTCCATTTTTGGAATCGTATACGACTAACCACACCATAGATGGACTTATTTATATTTGATAACTTTTTCTAACCTTTTGTTTGAAACAGATGGAATGACTCATCATTCTATCACATGATCTGCTAACACTTCATGAATGATAAATTCAACTTCACTTCTTTAAGAGATGAAGTGGAAATTGTTCAAGGCATGAACAAAGGTGAGATTGTACCAAAATCAAGTAAGTATTTATTTTGATTATAACATTCTTCAACATTAGAGAAATTATCCTGAAAACCAAAAATGTTGTCATAGTGCCCTTATATCCGATGAATCAGATGGTACCTTATATCATCACAAATATATGCCTTTGTGATTGTTGGATTTTTCATAGCCATGTTCTCTACCACTCTCCATCAGAACTTGATGTTTATATTTATCTTCCATATCCATATTTTCACCTATGTTCACCTATGTGGAAACCCTATGATTAGTTTATTTGGGTAACATTTACGTTTCATACTTTAGTTTTTAATGTTAAGTTTTGGTATTTAATTTTACGATGTGGGTTTCAATTATAGAAACTTTGAAGTAGAAAACCATGTATAACCTCGACGAATTTGGAGGGCGAAATTCATTTTAAGGGGGGTAGAATGTAACAACCCGATATTTTATGATAAGTATTCTTTTTAATTTATTTGATGTCATGTGTTTTATTCTACAAAAATATTATCTTGTTCTATACGCAACATTGTATTAGCTTTCATTATACGCAACATTATTCTTGGATCATGCTACACACAATTTCAAGTTTGTTTTATAGTTGTTATTCTATACAACATTGAGTGTGTATGTATATATATATATATTCAATGTATAAATGAAATATGGTTTATTTTGTTGTATGAAACAAAAAATGAGTCTTGCATTACACACAATCCTGATTTGGCTTGCATTACACGCAATCACGACCTTCCTCGATAGCGTGTGTTGTACGCAATACCGGGTTTCACTAAACAACGATATATGGTTATAATATTATCAAGAACTAGACATTATGAATAGTATTAACTATGTTTTGAATTTTATAACATTATTATTCATCTTAAACATTTTCTATAACATGGTATGAGAACAAAATAATTTTTTCGGGTAAGAAAAGTATTTTTAAAAAAATGCAGTTTTGCCACCTTTTGATGGAGCAACCACTTTAAATCTAGATTTTGACATGTTTATAATTTTAATTTTTCAAAATAAAATTCTTCATTCTGATTAAGATATAAAAATTTACTTTGGATAAAATTCTCATATTATTCTGATAACTTTCATATTTTAATGAATAGTAAAAACACGCTATATTTTAATTTAAAACCAATTTTTTCATCATAATAATTTATATTGTTAAATTATAATATTGAATGGTTTTAAAGTATAAATATAATATATTTTTACCATTTAATATAATGTATGTCATTATCATTGATTTTACCTTGAATTCGTAGGGTAAATAAATTCAATCTTTTGCAATGTTTTAAACAAAAACCTGTTTTTTTCGACAACGGGATTAATTTTAAATCAATTACTACAACTTATGTGTTTTGAATTTTGAAAAATGGATTCCATATTTGTAATCATAGGGTCCAAATTATGTTAATAGGCTACTTTTTATTTTTGGGCATTATGAATAGTAACTACGGTAAATTTTATTTACCATAGTTAAAGGTAAATCGGGTAATTAAGGGTAAATATAAGATTACAAAATTACCCTAACACCTTTTAAAATCCTATTGGTGGACTAAAGGTCGACCCATATCACCTAAGGGTCAGATTAGATTCATTTAATGGACTTTTTTCCATGAAAATAATTTAATTATTATTAAAACCAAAGAAAGTGACAACATGTCACTTTATTAAATCATATAAGTATAATAATTTTAATTTAGTGATAAACTTAATGAAACTTCAGATATAAATAGTCTACAGAAATATAATAAAATTATCTACATCATATAAATTTATTTATAATTTTTAGGGATTAAATAATTATCATCAAAGGTGACATAATAGTGATGTTAAAATTATTTTATTAAGAGAAATATCAAATAAATGCTTTTAAAAATATTAAAATAAATATTATATGAACTATTTAATGTTCTCCACTACTTTTATATATAAATATGACATGTTATGAATCTATTTAATCTTTTATTTCAAACATAGCTTCTGTATATTTTTTATTTAAATTCAAATAATTGAATAATGTCAAAATTGACACTATTGTTATTTTATAAAAATAACATATTATAAAATTGTTTAAAAATCACAAAAATATTTAAAAATTATATATTAAAATTTATATAGTCGAAAATTTCATAAAGTGTAAAATTATGGAAAATTCACAACACATATGTAATTATTTATAATAATTTAAAATTTAGAATATTATTACCACAAATAAAATTAAATTGATAAATAAGGATAAATCAAGTTGATAATGTTTAAAATAAATACCTAACATGTCTAAATTTTATTGGTTGATTATATTACAACCCTATATCATCTAATCTTAGAATATGAGTCATTTTGGAAGTTTTTATGTGGGGTTGGGATTTAATATAAACAAATATTGTTTATATTTCCAAAGGTGCCCCTCTCCTCCCTTATAAAAGGGTACCTCCTCCCTCTCTTCCTAACACAATTTTGAGACTTGAATCTTGGCCAAACTCTACCCATTTAAATTCCCCAATTCTCTAGGAACCTTATAGATGTACTTGTCTTCTCAAAAGACCAACCCTAGTGCCCTAAGAAGAAGTTTAAAGGAGCTGCGCTGAAGAAGAGGTAATCTCTTCTGCCGATTTTTTTAAGCTTATTTATACTTAAACTTCTTCTTCTTTAGTTGTTTCATTATAAATTAATAAAATTAGTATTACTAATATACTTATATGTTATTATAAATATGAAACAACCCCATTTCACCTTCTATCAATCCTACGGAAAACGAAATCACCGCGCGTGCGTACGTACGGAATACCGTCTCCATGTCGTGGTGTAATCTGTTTTTCCAACACCACCTTACTTGGATGGCAATAATGGTGTAAATAAAAACTATACATAGTTATTATAACATCATACTGATTCTGATATATTGTATCATCCACTCCAATTCAATTCAATAATTATTCAAATGATATCATCGCTCGTGCGTACGTACGGACTACCATCTCCACGATGCGATGAGATTCATTATCAATGATTAACCATTCATGAATGATTATAAAGTATATATAATTAGTAATCATGAAATATATGACATTATAATGATATTGGATTTATTTATATATATATGTATTTCATCCAATTAATTCCATTCAATGAGGAATCGAAAACAACGTTCATGCGTACGTACGACCTACCGTCTCCATGAATGGTGTATTTCTTTCCATTTATCGATCTATTATATATATGTATATTCTGAAAATATATTATATATAAATCATGTTTTATAGTCTGGAATTAATAAATCATGATCTAAGTAATCATATGAATAATTACAAGTCAAAACACAGACGACAAATGAAACGATTTTACCCAAAACACTCTTTAACATGGAATTTACAAAAGAACGGGTAATATAAAGTCATAAGTGAACCATATATATGATATCATAACAATGAATATGATTCTTTAATAAGTCAATAACATTATTTAAATCATTATACAGGGGGTTCAGATATGTACGAAGCATATCGAACCTAAGGTAAGGGAAAATCTCACAATCTCATTTTTATACGAGATTGTTTATACTTCAGAATTTATTGGGGAATATTTATCATCCACATCCATGTTTACTAAATAATTATTATTATTTCCATCCACCTACAATTGTTTAAATCCAATTTTACCCTTCGGTGAGTATTTAGTAAAATATATGAAATGAATATTTTGTCCTTTTTCATACGAGGCGCTTTTTGACTTTTCCAGCCAAAGTACGGGAAGAATGTTTTTTTAAGTTATACGGCGTGAATGGATTTTTAGAACATTATTTCCATGAAGCTTCCTTTACAAGTTTTTTAGTTTATTTTTAATCAACTTCTTTTAGTTAAAAATTATATGATGTTTTAAGAAAGGAAAATGTTTTTAAAGTAGAAAGGATATTTTCCTCAAGAATGGAGTTCAATTGTTTTATCAAAATTATGTTTCATCTAAGATAATATAGGGTTCTGTTTATATCCCTATTTTTACATTGATTTGATTATGTTATGATGGAATTATTTTTATGATATCCTTTTATGGATTATGTTATGATGATGTGATGTTTAAGAATCCCATTTTTTACATGGGTTATGCTATGATGTATGGTTTATGATTTTGCGGCACACATAAGAATGGTATCATTATGGGATGGGTGGGACCTATATCTCCCTCCAATGAATTGGGTAAATATTTATATCTCATGAGATAGACATGGATGTAATGGTAAGTTAATCTGGTTTAGTGTTACAGGACTGAAACGAGGAGTGAACTCGATTTAGAAAGGGACTTTGTCCACTAAGATGGTCTTGGCAGCAATGCCTTGGATGCTATGGAAATCATAACATGTGCTGAATGGTTTCCACAATTACATGTTTTATTCCCATTATATTTTATCATGGTTAATGTTACATTATGATATATTCCTTACGTACTTCCACGATTTATGTCTTTGCTCAAGATTTTGATGTTTAAATTTCAAGTTCAAGTTTTTGATTTCAAATGTTTATGGATTGTTTTATGATCTCTATGTTTGCCCTTACTGAGCATTTGAGCTCACCCTTTTTATGTTTTATTTTCCCCAGGAAATAAAGAAAGGTTTTAGGTAAGGAAACAAAAAGGGGAAGATAGTTATGGGAGTTGTTGAAGATCTTTCACTACAATTAGAAGATTACGTTCCAAGTTTCCAAAGACACTAAAATATTACGGTCCTTGTGTGTCTATTTTTTTTATGTACTAAGTATTCCACAAACGTAATGTAATGTCCATGTATGTCAAGCTTTTGGTCTCTACACAGGTTACTTTGGACCCCTCACTAATATTTGATCTATGTAGAAGGGCCTCATATGCAGAACCCATTCTCACCCCTCCATAGATGATGATGCGGGGCATTTTGGATCTATGCCCATGGCTATGGCGATTACCACGTTTAGCATGGCCAGGACACCCAAGGTGGTTCCCCCGGGGTCTTCAGACATCTCGAAAATATATATAGGGCCATGCCATAAGGTCCCAAGGGAAACAACCTAGGAGAGATACCACCTATTTGATCACTATATGTCCCCTTGAAAAATAATTCAAGCCTGCTACCAATTGATCAGGTTAACTGACATCCGTGCACTTCTTGGTATGTACAGTTCTTTAATTTGCATGGGTTGCCTTGGTGAGGTCGGTTGGTACTCTGGGCAGCACCTTTCCCAGGGGAATGCCGGTGGTCATGGAAGCAGATATTATGAATGACCAAGTGGCGGTGTTCCCAATCACTAGTGGGACCATTAGTGGGGCTGAGCCTGAGATTATTAATGTGGAATCTAACAATGAAGATCAATCGGACTAAGTAGGTCCTTCCATACCCGATTAGAGACCAGATGCGGACCCTGCTAATGATTTCTTATGGGTGTTCCCCGCATATGAACCTTCCAACCCCGAAGACTGGAATGAGATAAACTTTAATGAAGAGGAAAACAAGATAGTCCACCACTGATCATGGAAGCTGATCAAGCACTTTATCGATGACACCCCTCAAGAACAATGGATAGACCAGATGGAGAGACATTGTTCATGACTGGACAAACTGTGCGTTGGGGGAGTGGATTCCCAGCGTCCCCACATGCTCGTCCGAGATCTCATGGTAGAGAAGATCATGGAGTATGACTGCAGCCTTGGTGTGGGATGACGGTGGAGAAAAGCGGTGAACGTTAAGAGCCTCAAAAAGGATAAAAAAGAGATTCAGTAACAGCACATCTAGGTAGATGAACATCCTGCTTCCCTCAACACATAGTAGGAGATTATATCGTTGATGAAGGCCCAGTTGGCAGAGGCCAAAGAGTGCATGAGGCAAGTCTCAGCAGAGATGACCATTATCCAAACCAACGAGGAGAGAGCCCAGATTGCAGTTGATGAATTGTGCCCCATTGCTATCGAGGAGTGGGAACTAAATAGGAGACAACAAATCTTGGATGCCACAATCTAGAGTGTGGAAAAGATACAACACTCTTTTGACCAGGTCAATCCATTTAGGGGAGGGGTCGATCCTTGGGTACTATGATGCATGTAACTTTTGAACACATCTTCATGCTTTAATTATTCATGCTAGATGCATGTGTGCGTACTGTTATTCATTTTTTGGTCTACTGCACTTCCGTTATATTCATGGAACATCCATTGATTATTCTATAAGCTCATGTGGGTCGGGCCCGATGCGAGAAACTAGGGATGACCACCTTTTCATTCCATCCAAATATAAGAGTAAAAACCAAGGTCCTAGCATCCAGGGTTTGAATAACCAATCTGGATTTCTGGGAAGAAGGGGAGAGGCCCGACTGGAAGACGAGGACCTCATAACAATCGAAGTGTCATCTTCCCAATGTTCTCTAGTGCACGAGTGGGGTAATTCCAGGGGCATTTGAAATTAATCCGATCATAGGGTAGTGAAAAGTGTGAATCAAGATACCCTAGATTCAAAACACTGTGGGGGTGGCATGGTAATGAACGATAACTGCTGACCGTGTTCGAAATGTAGTACCCTTATTGCGTTAGCCTGAAATGGAGATAACAAATTAGGGCTGATCGTTGACCATATTGAAAACACGGGGCCTAACTCCAAACATCATCCATTGTTCTTCTAGAACATTAGCCTAGGAAAGTAGGCGAGAAATAGGTCAAGCATCCATACTGTAAGGGGGTTCTATTAGATGTGAAAGTGGATGAGGGTCGGAATAAAGGGAACACAAAGCGTGGAGTATAGAGTGATGGGTTGTTCGAATGGAGTCCAACACTCTTGAAATCATGCCACCATGGTAAAAACACATTAGGTGGGAATATATATCTGATCGGGGATCAAACATTATTCCGAGAAGGACCTCTTCGGTAAGGACATGGAATCCACTATAGTTTCATGTCATATATATGCAGATGATAGGTGCGTAGTTTAAACGTCGTATGGTGAGGATGATTCCCATAGTTTAAAGGTCATATTGTCTGGACCAGGGTTGGGCCTGGGGGGCCAGAAGGGTTAATGACCCTAGGGCCGGGCCCAAGAGGAAATGACTGGGTTTATCTACCTATCCCATAAGGATAAGAATCAAGACAAACGTAGTTCTTAAGAACAATGTGGACGGAGGCCAACACTAATATAGAAAATCCTCTTTGGCAAGGGATTTGGTGAATCATATGGTAAAATGGGGCATCCTAAACTTGTTATGGGTAGAACTGTAGTTTAGTATCATGTGTTTATAACATACAAACTCGTGCAGTTTAACATCATACAATAGTACATGGAGTGAAAGAGAAGATCATAGTAAGGATTATGTTGTGTGGTAGCTATAAACCCAACATGAATGAGGACATAAAGAGTCCTCACCCAACCACGTATCCCCGAAGGATGTTCTTTAGGTCAAAGAAACAAAAGTGAAAGTTAGGATGGGCCCGATGCAAGGTACTTGGATGTTCCTACATACCCCATTAGAATGGTTATCATGCCACATATAGTTCTAGAGTTCATTTTAACATCATGTAGAATGATGAAAGGCATGTGTGGCATGGCTGCATGAGTACACGTCCAACCAAAACTACTAAGCCCATGTGAGTTGTGCTCGATGTGGGAAACACGTAGTAGTGATGGAACATTTCTACCATAGGAAGGAACACATTTGGGGCAATGGGATTCTAGGTGAATGATGTACAATAATGTCGACCCTCCTACATGACGCACCTAGATGCACGAAGGGGTAATGCCAAGTATGTTGGAATCCCACATGAACATAAGGAATTGAAAATATGTGAATCATGATGCTCGAGATCTGGACCACAATGATGGTGGCATGATAATAGGGGATAAATATTGACCATGTTCATAATATAGTATCCATTTTGTGTTATCCTGGAATGAGGATATACAAACGAGGGTCAACCAGTGACCATGTTCGAAACATGGGGCCTGTCTCAAATGTCGTCTAGGGTCCAAAGGGATGTAGGCCCGAGATGGTAGGTATGCCAATGTGGCACGAGACCAGGTTGTAAATGGGATCCATTTAGATGTGGAAGAGGACGAGGATCCAAATAACACACTCACAAATATTGGACATGGAACGAGATAATGCCCCTGTGAAAATTTCACACTTTGAACTTTTTGTCACAATGCATCTGAGTACGACAAAAATGACGTATCAGATAAAGGGACTCGGGTACCTTTCAAGGACAAGGGTCTTGGGGTTTCATGCTTCCAACTTAATGGTCATAGGATGGGCCATTAAGGAGGGATTTATTTAATAGACTATGCACAGGGTGGTTTAGTGGCCAAACATGCTGTGTGGTTCCCATAGGAAGATCTATGTTTAGGGTCATAGAACATGGACCAGGTTGAAAAAGTCATGGGAGGCACAAGGTGCGTCTATTTCAAAACCCGACATGAATGAGAACCCATGAGGTACTCACCACACCACATGTTCCCAAAAGGGTTTGGTCCTAGGGGATGAAAGAGAGGGGATATGATTCTTGATTCATGGGGATGGAACTGAAGACAATATATCTGGGTGTTACTATGTATCCCATGAGGATGGGAATCAAGACCTACATAGTTCTAATAGTGGAATGGTAAGATACCAGTGCTAGAGATAATAAGGTCATGCAGGTCTGTCCATTTCACCAAAGAAGCAACATTTGATAGATCTTGTTGGTCCATTAGGATGAATGTGTTTTTTTTGTGAAGCGACAGACCTAGGATATAAATTCCTAGAATCACCACAATAATCAAGCCATATGAAGGCATTGACAAATGATATGATGGGTGACCAATACCAAACATGATGTCCCCTTGAGTGAGTACAACCATATGTAGTCCTGTTTTTCGTCGTGCGGCTAGGACGATAATGTCACAATTTAGGGTCATGTTCTGGGACCAACCATGCACTTTAATGTCATGTAATATAGATATAACAGTTTAAAGTCACATGGGACTAGGAAACATAGTTTAGAGTCATATGGATCAGAAATATACCAGGGAGATGAGGTTCAAGAGGGAATGTGCATGAAATGATAAAGCATACCCAATGTGAATGAGGATGAGGCCCACATCACACCATGCATGATTCCAAGAAAGAATCCTCAGGCTGAGGGGACAAAGAAGGATAGGGAATATGGGGTAGGAGAGACTAGCTGTTAGTTGAGCAGGACCCGAAGACGAGATGTCCGATAGTTCCTAAGTATCCAATTAATATGGGAATCAAGCCATACATAGTTTAAGAAGGTGCAGTTTAACATCATGCAGGACAGAGGAAAACATACAGTTTAATGTCATGTGGGATAGGAGGTAGGAGGGACTACCTCCTTGAAGGGGAGTATGTGGTGCAACTATTATAAACCTGACGTGAATGAAGGAATAATCCAACACACACCACACCACATAGTCTTACAAGAGTCGGTGCCTAAAAGGTAGAACATAAGAGATAAATTAGTTGATCTAGAGTTGGACCCAAAGATGAGATGTTTGGGCATTCCTACATATCCTATAAGGATGAGAATCAAGCCATATGTAGTTCTAAAGAGGGAATTTATAAATATATCTTAGTTTAAGGCCTTAGAGATCGGACCATTGAGAAGTGGAACTCCTCCAAGTAGGTGCATACCTCGATCAAATCCCTAAGCCCACGTGAGTCAAACTCAGTGTGGGAAACAAGGGTGAAAGGAGTATTTCAACACATGGGATTCTTGTAAAGAAGAAGATGGTGTTGATCCCCAAACGTTGCCTCATTGTGGATTGGTCCTCCTAATGTGAAAATGCACACCGATGGTGTAACGCCCTGACCCCAGTTACCTAGAGTCGGTGCATTATTACATAACATTGGCATGATCACAAGAAAGATCAAATCTCGAAAGACTGATTGGTTTAGTAGCCTTGGAAACACTAAATATATTCATAAAGTTTTACATTACATTATAAAGTGAAAAACTACTACAACAACATAATGTCTCCATAGTTCACACTATTATCCCCTCATAATATCCCTACAGGCCATTCATAATTTACTTCTTCACATCCTGGAAAAAATAAAACATAGAAAAGGGGTGAGCTCAAATGCCCAGTAAGGATAACAATATAGTGGAAACTTTCAAAAATAAGCATAAACATTTAAGGCAATGTATAACTAAAACAAAATCCTTTTAAACTTAAACTTCAACATAGTATGGAAAAAGTAAAATGAAATGATTCCATTTACTTATTCACATGGATATTCTACTAATAGAATAGTTACATGTAATATAAATAACCACTTTCATAATGATGTAATTCATGATGCTGAACTTTAATTTCCGTGTCAAGGCTCCGTGCCAAGACCTAGGGGATAACTATAACTGGAACCCAACCCGGAGAGCCTCTGTAACCGAACTCCATCCCGGAGTGCCTCTAATAACCGGACACCAACCCGGAGTGCCTCTAATAACCGGACACCAACCCGGAGTGCCTCTAATAACTGGAAACCAACCTGGATCATACTAGTCCAACACATTCATCTTAAGAGGAGGATGAAATATAACATAAACATTCATATTAAAACTAACATACAAAATGTCAAAACTTTAATCATATACCATTAATGGCATAAAAATAACTCATCCATAGTCAAAAATATCATAAAACCATAAATACAATATGTAAGATTTGTATCATAGTAAATCAACTTGAAACAAGTGTAAAATTTATCAAAGGATGTTGACATATATGAAATCAATACTATTTGAGAGAAATATATCTTTTTTTGAAATCATTTAAAAGTCGCATAATTATAGAGAAAACCTTTATTTTGAAAATATCTTCATAAGATTGTGAAGGAAGATTCAAAGGTGTAATAACGGGTGAGAATAACCGCACCCTCCATATAAGTTAAAAAAGACATTCTTACCTTAATTTTGTCAAAAAGTTAAAAAAGTAACTTGTTTCGAAAATGTTGGAAAGATTACTTTAAAAAAATATAAAGTCAAATAAGGGTACAAATGAGTTTAACCCATTGTCTATTAAATATTAAAAATGTTTTGAAAGACATTTTTAAGAAACATGGATGTGGATGATAAAGAGGTCCTAGTAGATTATTACGTATAAACAACCTCGGATAATGAAGAGATTGTGAAATAACCCTTACCTTGTACTTTTACTTGGTTGGGGATAGTTTAACCTCCTGTATAATGGTGAAATAATTGTTATTAAATTATACAAGAATCATATATATTAATATGATATCATATATGATCTTTTAACATTGATTTGTTAATAATATCTTAGTATTATCGTTGTTTCGGGTGTTAAATAACTCATTTTATTTTATATGTTTTGTTACGTAAGCTATGTTTGTCATGGATAAGTTGTATATTAATTATATACAGAGTGATATCAAGTCCTTAGATACTATTATTAATCATCAAATGAGAATTATACTTGAATGGATACAATGGAGAATGAATCTCATCGCGTTCGTGGAGACGGTAGTTCGTACGTACGCACGAGCGACAATATCATTATTTTGATATTAAAATAATATATAATTGGATGGTATATCATATATAAAGAATCATTATCATGTTAACTTTATTATTTACATGAATTACACATCATTATTATACCCATCCAAATAATAATTTATTGAATAACAATTACACCACGACGTGGAGACGGTAAGCCGTACGTACGCACGTATGGTGACATGTTATTCAAAGGATGGATAGAATACTGAATATGATTGTAACATATTTATAATAACTCAAAAGTATATATAAGATACTGGAGTTATTATTTTAGAATGGTAAAAACAAAGAAAGAAGAAGTGGAAGAATAAAGGAACTTGGAAAAAGGTGGTGAAATCATTACCTCTTCTTCGGGTTCTTTTTTTTGATTTGATCAAAAGGACTCCTTAGGTTGGATTTCTTATCAAACTAAGGCCTCTAGGTTGTATTGAGGGAAGTTGAGAGAGTATTTGGGTAGGGTTTGGCAGAACAAAAAGGCTTTTAAGGTGTGAAGTAATGAGAAGGGGGAGTGCCCTTTTATAAGAGGGGTGAGGGGCACCTTTGGAAAAGCTAGAAATATTAATTTATAATAAATTAATATTCGATTTATAATGGTTCCAAAGTTGATTATTTAAAGGTTAAGGTGGGGATGGGTCGAAAACATCTTAACCAATAGAATTTAGACAGGTTTGGGTCATTATATTAATCTTATCTTTAAGTATTAACTCTTAGTTAATTAGTTTCACTTTTACAATGTCTCTTTGTATTTTTATATTATATGATTAATAAACTTACCATATACATCAAAGAGACCCCCAAGTGGTAAATTAATGATACACCTATCATGATATACATTTTTTGGCCGAACCTTATATTTTTAGAATTTAATATCAATTAATAATATAATATTTGTTTTAAAAACTCTTTTATGTCAATTTTGACACTATTTAATAATTGATTTTTGTAAAAATCATAACAGAATGATTACTTCGAAAGAAGTTAATTATATCATTCCTAACATGTCATATTAACCTAGAAAATTAGTGTGATTTATAAAAAGTCTCATATTATATTTATTTGGGTATCTATAATATCAATAATTTTAATTTTTCACTATTATGGTAATTACTGCATCACCATTGTGTCATAAATAAATTAAATTATTTAATGTCTAAAAATTATAAATAAAATACCATTATGTAGGAAATATATTTATATTTCTAATTAATATTTATAGTTAAAAATCCAACATATATAAACCTATGTAAAAATTGTTTTTTTAAAAGATATATGCTTGTGTCATTTTTGTATTCATTTTAACTTAATTAAAAAAAAGTGTCCCTATCACTTACAAGTGGCACCATGGGGTCCCAAAATCGACCCAAATATGACCATGGTAGAACCTGTATCAACCAATAAGGTTAGGACACGTTTTAGGGTAATTTTTTATTATTATAATATTACTCTTTAACCCTTATTTACCGGATTTACCCTTTAACCATGGTAAATAAAATATTTACCGAAGTAATTATTCAAAATGTCTAAAAATAAAAGTTACCTATTTACACAATTTGAACATCCTGATTCCAAATATGGAATCCATTTTTTCAAATTCAAAACATAGAAGTGGCAGAAATTAATTTAAAAATTATTCCTACTGTCAAAACAAAAAGCGTGTTTTTACGATATAATAACTATCAAAAGATTGATACTTGTTTATGTTCGGTTTAACTATGAAATTATGTCCAATGACCAACATTGTATTAAATGGTAAAAATATATTCTAAATATACTTTAAAACCACTCAAATTCATAATTTATCACTATTAATTATTTTGATTAAAAAAGTTGTTTTTAATTAAAATTTAGTAATTTTAACTATTCATCAAAATATTAAAGTTATCCGAAAAGTACCAAAATTTAACCTTAGGCTAAATTTGATAGTCCGAATCCAAAAATGAAGTCCATTTTGAGAGATAAAATTTCAAAAAGTAGGTATTACTATTCATAACGGCTAGTTTGATCGGTTGTGGTGTGTGTTAAAACTCGATGTTGCGTACAACAAACGCTATTGCATTATTCAAAGAGAAACCTACCGTAGAAGCTTAGGGTGTTACATTCTCTCCTACTTAAAATAATTTAATCATCAAAATTTCTAGAATACTACCGCATGAAAAGACTTGGGTGGTTCTTCATAATAAGTTCCTCGGGTTCCCACGTTGCCTCTTCCATCTTATGGTTTCTCCACAAAACTTTTACCAGACGCGTCGTTCGATTTCTCAACACTTGTTCTCTCATATCAAGAATCTTAATGGGATCTTCACAATAAGACAGATCAGGTTCCAGTTCTAATTCCTCATAGGTGAGTACATGCATTGGGTCAGGCATGTATTTCCTCAATAGAGATACGTGGAACACATCGTGAACTTTAGAGAGACTTGGAGACATTGCCAATCGGTAAGCTACAACCCCAATTCGTTCTAGAATTTCGAATGGTCCGATGTACCTGGGACTCAATTTACCTTTCTTACCAAAACGTATGACTCCCTTCCATGGAGATAACTTCAGGAAAACATGATCACCAACTTGAAATTCCAAATCCATCCTTTGATTATCGACATAGCTCTTCTGCCTACTTTGAGCTACTTTGATGTGATTTTGGATTACCTTCACCTTTTCCATTGTTTCCTCCACCAGTTCTGGGCCTACAAGTTTTCTTTCACCAACGTCATCCCAACAGGTTGGTGTGCGAAATCTCTTTCCGTATAACGCTTCATATGGTGCCATCTGAATACTCGAATGGAAGATATTGTTATAGTAAAATTCTACCAGAGGTAAATATTGATCCCAAATACCCTAAAAGTCAAGTGAGAAGGATCTCAACATGTCTTCTAAGGTTTGAATAGTTCGCTCTGATTGTCCATCTGTTTGAGGGTGGTAGGCAGTGCTCAAATGAAGTTCAGTATCCAAGGCTTTCTGAAGACTTTTCCAAAATCTCGAAGTAAAACGGGGATCACGATCAGAAATAATTAATAGGGGTACTCCATGAAGTCTCACAACTTCATTAATATATAGTCTTGCTAGACGTTCTAGTGGTAGATCTTCTCTTATAGCAAGAAAATGTGCTAACTTGGTAAGACAATCAACAATAACCCATATTTCATCATTCCTTCTAGGAGTCTTTGGTAGCCCCATGACAAAGTCCATCATAATATTTTACCATTTCTACTCTGGTATGGGAAGAGGTTGCATGAATCCTACAGGATGTTGCCTTCCAGTTTTCACTTGTTGAAAAACCATACATCTTGACACAAAATCGGCAATCTCCCTCTTCATATTGTCCCACCAAAAATGATCCTTCAAATATCTATACATTTTGGTGCTCCCAGGGTGTATAGAGAAATTGGAACTATGAGCATCATCTAGCAATTCCCTTTTTAGATCAGGTATATCAGGAACACAAAGTCTCTTCCCGAATTTCAAAATTCCTTCTTCATACACAAAGTCTCTCAATCTCCCATCATTCACAACTTTAATCTTCTTTTGAAATTCTCCATCATTGGTATGAGAACTCTTAATCCTTTCTAGTAAATTTGGTTTGGAAACCATTTGAAAAAGCATTGATGTTTCACCTTCCCTGGATATTCCCATGTCCATCTTCACTAGATCCATGAAAATTGGATCCCTTTCAATTCTCATATTGTTCAAAACTCCACGATTTTTCTTCTCAAAGCATCTGCCACCTTGTTTGCCTTCACCGGGTGGTAGTGTATCGTGCAATCATAATCCTTGAGTAATTCAAGCCATCTCCTTTGCCTCATGTTGAGTTTTTTTGTGAGAAAATATACTTTAAACTCTTGTGATCAGTATAAATCTCACATTTTTCACCATAGAGGTAGTGCCTCCATATCTTCAAAGCAAAGATCATAGCTGCTAACTCAAGATCATGTGTATGATAGTTTTGTTCATGAATTTTCAACTATCATGATGCATAGGCAATAACCCTATCATTCTGCACAATGACACAACCAATTCCTTTCTTCGATGCATCACTATAAATAACAAACCCATCATTCCCTGATGGTAGAGTCAATATAGGAGCATTGACTAATCTTATCTTTAGTTCTCCGAAACATTCTTCACACTCTTTTGTCCAAACAAATTTAACCCCTTTACGCGTGATCATTGTTAATGGGTTAGCCAACCGGGAAAAATTCTAGATGAAACGTCGATAATAACCTGCTAAACCAATAAAACTACATACCTCAGTTATATTCGTCGGTGCTGGCCATTCTTGGATTGCCTTGGTATTAGAAGGATCAACAGAGATTCCATCTTTAGAGGCAATATGGCCAAGAAAAGAAATCTCCTGAATCCAGAATTCACCCTTGCTAAACTTCCCATATAATTCATGTCTTCTCAGAGTCTTCAGGATAATGCGCAAGTGATTTTCATAATCTTCGTAGTTTTTAGAGTATACCAAGATATAATCAATAAATACCACCACAAATTCATTGAGATATTCCTTGAAAACTCTTTTCATCAGATCCATGAATACAGAGGGTGCATTAGTCAATCCAAAAGGTATTACTGTAAACTCATAATTCCCGTACCTGGTTCGAAATGCTATCTTCGGAATTTCTTCCTTATTTACACACAACTAATGGTATCCAGATCGAAGGTCAATCTTTGAAAAGTATTGAGCTCCATGTAGTTGGTCAAATAAATCATCAATGCGAGGTAGGGGATACTTGTTCTTTATTGTTATAGCATTGATCTCCCTATAGTCGATACATAACCTCATAGATCCATCTTTCTTTTTAACAAAAAGAACAGGGACTCCCCATGGAGAAACACTAGGGCGAATAAATCCCTTTTTACTCAATTCCTCTAGTTGTTTATTTAGTTCAACTAATTCTACAGTGGAAATTCAATAATGGGTCTTCGATATAGGCCTTGATCCTTGATTTAAATCAATGGAAAACTGAACTTCTCGTTCTGGAGGATGTCTAGGTAAATCTTCCAGAAATACATCTACAAATTATTTCACAACAGGTACATCCTCTATTTGAACATTCCTTTCCTCACCCATAGTCATTTCATTCTCTTCCTCCCCAATAATTGAATTTAGTTGAGCTACTGGGGGTGGATATAGATAAGAATTAGGTGGTGATGATTCTGCTCTAAAGATAAGGTGTTCCTTATCATCATCATCAAAAATGGTAACCTCATTCTTCTTACAATAAATCATCGCATCATAGTCCGAAAGCCAATCCATACCAAGGATTATATCAAACTCAATCATAGGTATGATGCTGAGATCAGCAGATAAAGAACATTTATGTGCTCTAATGGGGACTGATTCACAAAACTTTGTTGCAATGATACTTCCATTAGGAGTTTTAACTGAAAACTCCCTTGTTAAATAAAATTGGAAATATCTAATTTTCTTAGTAAACTGGGAAGATATGAAACAATGTGATGATCCAAAATCAAATAATGCATTTGCTAAACTTTAGGAAACCATTAAATTACCTGCCACCACGTCTTTCAGAGCTTCTACCTCAGCAGTAGTGATAGTATAAGCTTGGCCTTGATCCCTTGGCCTTTTCTGAGGTATCTTCTCCTAACACTTAGGACATTAATTTGCATAATTTCCCATCTCCCTGCAATTGTAGCACTGAACATTGGTAGCTTCCTTCTTCCCTTTGCAATCATGAGCTTGGTGGCCTTTTTCACCACACTTGTAACAGACACCCATTCCCTTCAAGCAAGTACCGGGGTGTTTCTTCCCACATTTACCACAGGATGGATATTCAACAATTCCCTTCTTCCCCTTATTTCCATTCCCAGATTGATCAGCAGATCTCTTCTTCTCTTTCTTTGCTTTAAAGTTATAAGACTTAGAGAATTCCTTTTCGGTCTTGATAGCACATGAGACAATGTCTTCATATGTTGAGAAGGATTGTGAGACTAATGCTCGACAGAGAAATGGTTTTAAACCATCAAAGAAATGATCAATATTACTTCTTGGGTTACGTATATAATCTCCAGCATACCTTGATAACCTTGTAAAGTTAGCCTCATACTTTGAAACATTCTCATCCTCCTTTTGTCTCAGACTCAGAAATTGCCTTTCCATATCTACTTGATGGTCACGAGGAAAGTATTTTTCTAAAAATAGATCTTTGAACTCCCTCCATTCCATATTTGATACTTCATCATCTTCCATCATATTTTGAATCAATGACCACCATTGATCAACATATCCAGTGAGACGGTAAACTTCCATGATAACTTTTTCCCTTTCACTACTCCCCAAAGCCTGAAATATTTTCTCTAGGGAATTTATCCATTGCTCAGCTACTAAGGGATTTTTACTCCCATTGAACATTGGTGGTTTTTTCCTCATGAATTGATCTAACATTGATCCTCCATACTGTGGATCAGGGTGCTCCATATGGGTAAGGTTATTATTCATAACCTGAGTGAGTTATCCCAGTATGGTGATTAGCTGATCGGCACCAGTTGCATCACCAGATCCAATATAATTATCTTGAGCAGGAGGGAAATCCCTATATGGAGTGCGTGCATTGATACGGTTTCCATTTCTTCCACTAGGTGCCATTTCTAAACAATGGCATAAACTAGATCAGTTTATGAATCAAAATACATAATCCCATACTTATAAAACACTTAATATAAATTGAACTATTTATGGATATAATCCATAATCATAAAAAATGTTTTCTTTGAGGAATTATATACTCATAAACCCTTCATAATGATTTGTAAAGAAAATGAGAGTTATCCTAAGCATATCCCCCGGGAGTGTCGTAACCAAGTGTGCAGCAAGGCCCGTTGTCGTGCACCAGTTCCCGTTCGAGTCTAGCTCAAAGCTGTGTTTTTGGGTTTTACCCCTAGGTACATCTGTGCCAGCGCTGCCTCTACCTGCTCGTATCTAGACAGGGATGTATTACTCGAAAAACTCACAAAATCTCTACAATACCAAAATTCTAGGTAGTTTTTCTATACTAATCCTCAAAGTCCATCTTAAATCTATGTGCTCTAATCAGAGTTTATATAAATATAGCTTCCAAGGTTTGTACTAAACTTCCTCTGATACCAACTGTAACGCCCCGACCCTAGTTACCTAGAGTCGGTGCATTATTACATAACATTGTCATGATCAAAAGAAAGATCAATTCTCGAAAGACCGATTGGTTTAGTAGCCTTGGAAACACTAGATATATTCATAAAGTTTTACATTACATCATAAAGTGAAAAACTACTACAACAACATAATGTCTCCATAGTCCACACTATTATCCCCTGATAATATCCTTGCAGGTCATTCATAATTTACTTCTTCACATCCTGGGAAAAATAAAACATAGAAAAGGGGTGATCTCAAATGCCCAGTAAGGATAAAAATATAGCGGAAACTTTCAAAAATAAGCATAAACATTTAAGGCAATGTATAACTAAAACAAAACCCTTCTAAACTTGAACATCAACATAGTATGGAAAAAGTAAAATGAAATAATTCCATTTACTTATTCACATGGATATTCTACTAATCGAATAATCACATGCAATATCAATAACCACTTTCATAGTGATAGAATTCATGATGCCGAACTTTAATTTCTGTGTCAAGGCTCTGTGCCAAGCCCTAAGGGATAACTGTAACCGGAACCCAACCCGGAGAGCCTCTGTAACCGGACTCCATCCTGGAGTGCCTCTAATAACCAGACACCAACCCGGAGTGCCTCTAATAACCGGACACCAACCCAGAGTGCCTCTAATAACTGAACACCAACCCAGAGCATACTAGTCCAACACATTCATCTTAAGAGGAGGATGAAATATAACATAAACATTCATATTAAAACTAACATAAAAAATGTCAAAACTTCAATCATAAAACATTAATGGCATAAAAATAACTCATCCATAGTCAAAAATATCATAAAACCACAAATAAAATATGGATGATTTTTATCATAGTAAAACACCTTGAAACAAGTGTAAAATTTATCAAAGGATGTTGACATATATGAAATCAATACTATTTGAGAGAAATATATCTTTTTTTTAAATCATTTAAAAGTCACATAATTATAGAGAAAACCTTTATTTAGAAAATAACTTTATAAGCTTGTGAAGTAAGCTTCAAAGGTGTAATAACGGCGGAGAATAACCACACCCTCCATATAAGTTAAAAAAGACATTCTTACCTTAATTTTGTCAAAAAGTTTAAAAAGTAACTTGTTTCGAAAACGTTGGAAAGATTCCTTTAAAAACATATAAAGTCAAATAAGGGTATAAATGAATTTAACCCATTTTCTATTAAATAGTAAAAATGTTTTGAAATAAATTTTTAAGAAACATGGATGTGGCTGATAAAGAGGTCCCAGTAGATTATTACGTATAAACAACCTCGGATAATGAAGAGATTGTGAAATAACCCTTACCTTGTACTTTTCCTTGGTTTGGGGTAGGTTAACCTCCTTTATAATGGTGAAATAATTGTTATTAAATTATACAATAATAATATACATTAATATGATATCATATATGATCTTTTAACATTGATTTGTTAATAATATCTTAGTATTATCGTTGTTTCGGGTGTTAACTTACTCATTTTATTTTATATGTTTTGTTACGTAAGCTATGTTTGTCATGAATAGGTTGTATATTAATTATATCCAGAGTTATATAAATTCCTTAGATACTATTATTAATCATCAAATGAGAATTAGACTTGAATGGATATGATGGAGAATGAATCTCATCGCGTTCATGGAGACGGTAGTCCGTACAAACGCACGAGCGACAATATCATTCTTTTTATATTAAAATAATATATAATTGGATGGTATGTCATATATAAAGAATAATTATCATGTTACCTTTGTTATTTATATGAATTAAACATCATTATTATACCCATCCAAATAATAATTTGTTGAATAACAATTACACCACGACGTGGAGACGGTAAGCCGTACGTACGAACGTATGGTGACATGTTATTAAAAGGATGGATAGAATACTGAATATGATTGTAACAAATTTATAATAACACCACAGTATATATAAGATACTAGAGTTATTATTTTAGAATGGTAATAACAAATAAAGAAGAAGTGGAAGAAGAAAGGAACTTGGAAAAAGGTGGTGAAATCATTACCTCTTTTTCGGGTTCTTCCTTTTGATTTGATCAAAAGGACTCCTTAGGTTGGCTTTCTGATCAAACTAATGCCTCTAGGTTGTAGTGAGGGAAGTTGAGAGAGTATTTTGGCAGGGTTTGGCCGAACCAAAAGGCTTTGAAGGTGTGAAGTAATGAGAAGGGGCAGTTCCCTTTTATAAGAGGGGTGAGGGTCACCTTTTGAAAAGCTAGAAATATTAATTTATAATAAATTCATATTTATTTTCTAATGGCTCAAAAGTTTATTATTTAAATTTTAAGGTGGGGATGGGTCGAAAACCACTCAACCAATATAATTTAGACAGGTTTGGGTCATTATATTAACCTTATCTTTAAGTATTAACTCTTAGTTAATTAGTTTCACTTTTACAATGTCTCTTTGTATTTTTATATTATATGGTTAATAAACTTACCATATACATCAATGAGACACCCAAGTGGTCCATTAATGATACACCTATCATGATATAAGTCTCTTGGCCGAAACTTAGATTTTTATAATTTAATATCAATTAATAATATAATATTTGTTTTAAAAACTCTTTTATGTCAATTTTGACACTATTCAATAATTGATTTTTGTAAAAATCATAACAGAATGATTACTTCGAAAAAAGTTAATTAAATCATTCCTAACATGTCATATTAACCTACAAAATTAGTTTGATTTATAAAAAGTCTCAAATTATATTTATTTGGGTATCTACAATATCAATAATTTTAATTTTGCACTATTATGGTAATTACTGCATCACCATTGTGTCATAAATAAATTAAATTATTTAATGTCTAAAAATTATAAATAAAATACCATTATGTAGGAAATATTTTTATATTTATAATTAATATTTATAGTTGAAAATCCAACATATATAACCTTATGTAAAAATTGTTTTTTTAAAGATATATGCTTGTGTGATTTTTGTATTCATTTTAACTTAATTAAAAAAAGTGTCCCTATCACTTACAAGTGGCACCATGGGGTCCCAAAATAGACCCAAAGATTCCCATGGTCGAACATGTATCAACCAATAAGGTTATGACACGTTTTAGGGTAATTTTTTATTATTATAATATTATTTTTTAACCCTTATTTACCGGATTTACCTTTTAACCATGGTAAATAAATTTTTTACCGAAGTAATTATTCAAAATGTGTAAAAATAAAAGTTACCTATTTACACAATTAGAACATCCTGATTCCAAATATGGAATCCATTTTTCCAAATTCAAAACACAGAAGTGGCAGAAATTAATTTAAAATTAATTCCCGCTGTCAAAACAAAAGGTGTGTTTTTAAGATATAACAACTATCAAAAGATTGATACTTATTTATGTTGGGTTTAATTGTGAAATTATGTCCAATGACCAAAATTTTATTAAATGGTAAAAATATATTCTAAATATAATTTAAAACCACTCAAATTCATAATTTATCACTATTAATTATTTTGATTAAAAAAATTGTTTTTAATTAAAATTTGGTAATTTTCACTATTCATCAAAATATTAAATTATCCGAAAAGTACCAAAATTTCACCTTAGGATAAATTCGATACTCCGAATCCAAAAATGAAGTCCATTTTGAGAGATAAAATTTCAAAAAGTAGGTATTACTATTCATAACGGCTAGTTTGATCGGTTGTGGTATGTGTTAAAACTTGATGTTGCGTACAACACACGCTATTGCATTATTCAAAGAGAAACGTACTGTAGAAGCTTGGGGTGTTACAGATGGATAGTACCAAGAGTTCTGAAATTCCACTTCGACATGGTGGGGTAGAAAAAGATGTGAATCATGTAACCGACATTGAAGGCCTGATAGGGGTTGGCATGAATATGTAGGATGACTATTGACCATGTTTGAAACACAGAATCCATATCATGTTACCTGAAATGGGAATAAAAAATGAGGTTCAATTGTTGACCGTATTCGCAATGCAGGAATTGTTTCAATTTTTTGTTTGAAATCCTCAAGGATGTTGGTTTGTAATGGTAGGAGTTCCCTCAGGCTGAGTATCCATGCCATTTGGGGGTCCCTTCGAATGTGAAAGATAATGGAATCCCAAATGAAGTGGAAAAAGAAACCTAAAAAATGGGTGAAATCATGTCTAGGTAGAATGCGAAACTCCAGGATCTGAACCAGAGTACTCGTGGGCACATTGGTGAATCACCGAAGAGGGCTCAGGGACCCAACATAAGGGTGGATGACTCGACAAGATGAGTGTATTGAAAGGGAGTGAAGGGCGCTCAGGAGAGATAGAGAGATAGGTATGTGGCGTGATTGTTATAAACCCAACCTGAATGGGGAACTAAGCATATACTACACCATATACACCTTTCATGGAAGAACATAGGCCAAGGGGACAAGATGATTGGGAGGTTTCTAAGAGATGGAGCATGACCTGAAGACCAGACGTTCGGGTGGTCCTATGTATCCCATAAGGATGGGAATCAAGCCACATGTAGTTATAGAGAATGATGATGTGCAGTTTATCATCATGCAGAAAGGAAGAAAATAAGGGAAAGATACCCCAACGGGGGACGTGTACGAAACGACGAGTTACCCAATGTGAATGAGGACATAATCCCATTCCACACAATACAATTCTAAGTGAGAACTTGGACCGGGGGCCCGATAAGGCTGAGGGACCAGAGGCTGGGCCATTGACAGAATGTCACAACCATCTTGCAGTTTAATGTATTGCAATGAGGATGATGGTGATCTTAGTTTAAAATCATAGATTTCCGACCATAGATTCCTAGATTAATGTCATATGCATGGGACAATTTAGTGGAGAGGGAGAATCATCATTCCTATAGAAGACCACAAAGATGAAATGATGATAGAGGACAACTGTTGACCAGGTTTGCAACACAGTATTCTCCCTTGTGTGACTGGAGTTTGGGGGCAATTAATTGAGCATCGACTGTTGGACATATTCAAAACATGCGACTTGTATCAATTTTTCACTCTCAATCCTCGAGGTGTTATCCCGTAATGGTAGGAGAGCCCTTGGGTCGAGCATCCATGCCATTCGGGGGACCATTTGGATCTTGAAGATGATGGAACCCCAAATGTTGGGGTCACACAGTATGGCAGGGCCTGTGCTTGCTGAAGGGATGATAAATGGATGGATGTCTCAAAGGGGGGATGTGTGGCATGGCAAGATAGCCCAATGTGAATAAGGACGTGAGTCTATACCACACTGCACACTCCCAAATGAGAACTCAGGCTAGGGGGCTGAAAGGGTCGAGGGACCTGAGGTTGGGCATCCCGACCAACTCTAGCCAAATGACCTATTATGTGGGTATTACCTCACCTAAGCTCTTATTCCCATGTGAGAACTTCTCTATGTGGGAAAAAAGGAGAATTACTAGGCTCTTACCATCATATAAGGGTCCAACAGCTAGTTTCACACTTCTGTGTGAGGCAAACCGAAGATTGAAGAGACAACGGGGTAGAATGAGACACTACACTCCATTTTTGGGATATATAGGGGTCATAACAATGAAAAATGATAGTTGTTGACCAAGTTCGAAACATATCATCCACACTGGGGGTAACATGAAATGGTAACAACAAATGAACATCGACTGCGGACCATATTTGCAACATGGGACTTGTAACAATTTGTTGCTCAAAACACTTAAAGACATTGGCCCATAATAGTCGGAGAGCCCTTGGGCTGATAATCTATGCCATTTGGGGGTCCCTTTAGATGTGAATGAAAATGAAAACCCATATGATAGAGTGGGTGGAGCATAAATGTGCCTGTGCAACTTGAAGTCAAGATGGATAGTAGAATAGGTAGAAATATTTAGAGAGGAGGGATACACGGTACGGTCATGATGAACTCAACATGGATGAGGGGAAAAGCATATACCACACCATGTGCTTCGACCTAATGGGAGGTCCTGAAGTTTAGGGATGGGCCTATGGACGAAATTTTCGGACAGTACTACGTATCCCATGAGGATGGGAATCAAGCCATACATAGTTCTGAAGGCCATGTGGTTTAACGTCGCACGATGTGGACATGGGAGGAGAGAAGAACGAGGGAGGTAACATGGTGTAATCCTCATAATCATGACATGATTTGGGCCAAATAATCCTATATGAAACCATGTGGGATACTCCAAGAGAACTATACCTAGGGGGATTTTCAAAGAGGACACTGGGGCTGAACTCAAGACGAGGCGTCTGAATGTTCCTACCTATCCCATGAGGATGGGAATCAATCCATAAATTGTTCTTGCAGTTTAACGTATCGCAAGGTGACACATAGTTTAATTTCATGTGGGGTGACATATCATTTAGCGTCATGCGAGACAACATATAGTTTAATGTCATGTGGGATGACATACATTTTAACGTCATGTGTAACATTTTACAGTTTAACGTCATATATGACCGAATAGTTTATGTTCATGTAAGATGAAACCGTTTAAGGTATTTTAGGACCAGAATGTAGTTTGGGGTAATGCAGGAACTTGCATTTTAAGGTCATGTTTGACCATAATGCATTTTGGGGTCATGAAGGACTGTACAATTTTTTGGTCATGCGGGACCATGTGACTCTAGAAACGTATTTCTTGAGGAACTTGGCATTGGTGGGAGAATTTATATGCTCACCATTGATAGTAACTAGGGATTATGCACCATTTGAGTAAAACTTGTAAATGATTTAAGGTCCTTCCCATTTGGGTTCCAACTTGGGTGGTTTCCAACCAGGTATTGTTGGTGTTCTCAAGGTCAACACCTAGTCACCTTGAAGGAAGGAGCAGAGGTGAACTTTCTTGTTGAATGCTCTTGCTATGTTGTTCTGATACCCTTCTATATTGTGAAGGGCACGAAGCCTATTCTCGTCGAGTGATTCCAAATAAGCTAGACATATTTCAGCTACTTTATCTAGTGCTTTATGATCATAGACTGATGTGCACAATGAGTGAAACTGAATATCGATGGGTAGGACATCCTCCGTTGCGTACACTAAGGAATATGGGGTCACCTAGGTGCAATTACGATTTATCATCCAATAAGACCAATGGTGACGTTGGGGAGATTTCCTAGCTAACTCTTCTTGTTCTGACCAACCATTTTCGACAGAATGTTAGAGAGGGTTTAGTTGAATGCATCGATCTATCCATTTTAATGCGCCTGATAGTGGGAGGTATGGTTAGAATAGATTTTGTACGTAGCATAAAAATTCTTTAGCTCATCTTCCCCAAAGTTCGTGCAGTTATTGGTGAGGATGGTTCGAGGGACTCCAAATTAGTAGATGATGTTGGTGCTCTAAAAGTCGACAACAGAACGGTCCATGACCTCCTTGAACAGAATTGCCTCTTCCGACTTTTAGAAGAAATCTATAGCGGTCAGGATGAACCTGCACTGGAGAGATGTTTCTAGTAGATATGGTCCCATGACATCGAGTCCCCACACCACAGATGTCCAAGAGTACTTGGTGGTGTGGAGAGGGTCTGGCAGATGATGATTAATGATAGAATTAATTTGGCATGCATGAAACATTTGGGTGAACTTGATGCTATCATGTATCATATAGGGACAAAAGTACCCCAGTCTCTGGATCTGGTGAGATAACTTTTGCCCATTCTGATGAGCTCTGCAGGAATCGGCATGAACCTTCAGCATGACTTGGGAAATCATATCTCCTTGAATGCAATGGAGGAGAACCCCATAAAACCCATGCTTATAGAGAATCTTCTCCCAACCAGGACCATCCTGGATGTTAAACTGTAACACGAGTCATCAGATTCAATGATGCTCATCCCGATCTGTTGGGATATTACCATTTTGGAGATACTCAATAATGGAGATTCTCCAAGCAGGAGTCACTTCAATCATTGCATCCGAGGGACCTGGGGATCCTGACGTGGAGGCACCAGTGGTAAGGTGGCTAACCTTTAGGCTGTCATTATAACCTGGAGTGGTGGGAGAAATTAGTCTCTCATGTTCCATGTGGATAATCAGATCATCCCGTTTTGGCTCTTCAAGTGATGCAGCTAGGCTAGCCAGAGGACCAAATCGACCATTATGAGATCAAGGGACATGATTAACTTCTATCTGAGATGGGAACTAGTCTATTAGATGGAGAGTGCATTCCTACAATGGTACAATATTTGTCTTTCTGACGACATAGTCACCATTGATCTTCTTGATTACTTGTTCGGAGTCCCCTTTCAAATGCAAATGGGGCCCATCAATCTCGATGTCCAGCTCGAGGTTAGTAATGAGAGCCTGATACTCTACCTCATGGTTGGTGTAGCCTTCTAAAAACAGAAATGAATACAACATTATGGCTTGTGCTGGGGTAATGAAGATGATGTCCATACCTACTCTATTGAGTTTGGGGTCATTGAACCTTCTGCTGGTGGGGCTCCGGGAAGCACTATCAAAGTGAATTTTCCTGCATGAAATGGCTTGGTCTACCAAGAGAATTTCTTCATCGGGGAAATCATGATCTAGGGGCTGGTCTATAGGAGCTGGATGGGCGGAAAGGAAGTCAACCAACACTTTCCATGTAATATCCTTATAGGGGTCAAACCTGATGTCGAAATACTGGATAATCACTACCCACCAAGCTAAATGACCTGTTAACATGGGGTGGTTTAGGATGTAAATAAGCGGATCTACTCGGGACACCCACTATAACTTATGGTGCAAAAGTAATTTCATAATTTATATACTGAAAATAGCAGTGCAAGGCATCTTTTCTCGATAGGGGAGTATCTCGTATTTGTATCGAGGAGCATGCATCTGAGGTAGTAGAGGATATTCTATGTTCCCTCATTTTTCTTCTGGGCTAGAAGGGCACTGAGAGATCGCTCTAGGGAAGTCACATAAAGGATTAGTGGCATTATAATGACCGGTGGAATTAAGACCAAAGGATAGAGTGGATACTGCCTAATTTCCTTGAAAGAAGTCTGATACACTTCTTCCCACTCATAGATGGTGCCTTTCTTTATGAGCCGTGAAAAGGGATTACACTTGCCGACCAAATTCATGATGAATCAGCGTATGTAGGCTAAGTGGCCTTGGAAACCTTGAAGATCCCACATTTTTCATGGAGGAGACATATGGATAATGGCCTTAATCTTCTCTGGGTTGATCTCAATGCCCCTATATCTAGGAAAGAAGTTGAGAAAATTTCCAGAGGTGACCCTGAAAGCACACTTCAATGGGTTCATATTTAGGTGATGGGAATGGATGAAGAAGAATACTTACTCAAGGTCTTCAAGATGGTCCTGACACTGGTGATATTTGAACACCTGATCATCCACTTAACATTATGCTAAATTTTCGAGGATTGGATTAAATATTCGATGCATAGCCAATTGATAGTTGGAACCTACATTATTTAAGACGAATGGCATGACTTGGTATAAAAAAGTACCTTGTAGTTCTTTGAATGATGTAGAATACTCATCCTCAGGGGTCATTCAGATCTGGTTATACCCAGAGTACCCATCCATGTAGGAGAGGGTAGGGAACAGGACTCTAGTTTCGATCAACAATTCCATCATAGGAAAGGGAAAATCGTTCTTCGAACAATGAAAGTTGAGATCCCGGAAGTCGATGGGGACTCTAATCTGTCCATTAATATTCCTGACTAGAAAAATGTTGGCCAACCACTTAGGTTACTGGACCTCCGTAGAAAAATTGGATTTAATGAGCTTATCAACTCTTGCCTCATCTGTGGCATTGTGTGATAGGAGCATCTATCTGGGAGGTCGCTTGAACCCACGATGATTTGCTGGGAGATCGAGGCGATGGACGACTACCTAAGGATATAGTCCTGGAATCTCGTCATAACTCCAGGAGAATACATAATATTGTTGTTTAAGGATGTCTATGTACTATTGTTGCTCCTCAAGGGGCATGGATGCACTGATCAATGTGGGTTTCAGGTCTGCCTCACTACCGGGGTTCACCTGTACTAATTCATCGATCGTGGAAGAGATTCCCTCTTCAAAGGTAGGGAGAGAATCCTCTAAATCTTATTATTAATTTGTGGAGGAGAGATCCTCAGTGGGAGGAGTTTACATAGAGTCGAATGATCCCGATAGGGGGTTGGTAAGAGCCTGAGCGGTAGTGGACACCACACCAGGGTACTCCTGTGTCACCGAAACCATAATGATGAAGGCTGTTGACTCGATCCCATCAGGTATTCGGTCCAAGGGTCCACACTTGATGATATCCAAGAAATAGTGGCACATCATCTTTATCCTGCTAATTCCATCCCAAAAAAACAAGAAAGTATGACGTATTTCCATTTCTATGGGGAAGACATCCCGATACCTTATGGGAGTAGGAGGCTCTGGGATCACCTGGGCCTGATTTTTATAAGAGTATGAGGTGATATTCCGGTGTTGCTTAGACATGGGAATTTGTTCCCCCCACATTCCATAAAAAATTATGCATTTTCCCATGTACAGAGTTGTATCGTCCAATTGATGGATTGGAAATATGTAGGCATCATCTAGATCTGTCCATGGGCTGGTCGCGGTCATGGCATGCTCAACCTCGTTAGCTCAAATTTGCTTGTCCTTTCTCTTGTAATAGTCAGCATCCAGATAGAGGACTTCACAAGAGGCAAAGGTTGATGTGTCACCTTGAAGAATTACCACTCTACCATTAAGGGAGTACTTGAGGCACTGGTGATACGATGAGGGAACCACCACATTCAGGCAGATCCATGGCATGCTCATCAATGTGTTGTAGGCAGTGTTTAGGGGGACCACCATAAACTATGTGCTAGCAACTAGACCTCTGAACTGGGACTTCAAATAGATCTTGCTGACTGGTTTCTATTTCATCCTATCATAACCTTGGATTATTAGGTCATAGGGACTCAAATAACCCTCATACAACCATAGCTTTCGTAGTGTCTGAGTCGGGATTAGGTTGATTCCAGATCCCATGTTGATAAGACAATGACAAACCTCTACAACATTGAACTGACCGATGATGTAAAGTGGGAGAATGTGCCCCTATATGGGAGATCCTTCATCTTCTATAGTGCATGAGATGATGGCATGACATTCAGCATGCTCGACCGCCTCAGCAGGGAAGGATTCTGCGACTGAAACCTCTGTCTCAAACTGGAGGGGGCTTCTTAAGGCCTCAATGAGGGATTAATGCATATTTTATGACAGGCGAAGGGCCTCAAGGATAGAGAGTTTTGCTAGAATGCAAGAAATATGATTGAAAATATCATATTTTTTTCCCAGGAGTGAAATTATACTTACAACTGGTCACTCTATGAATGGAGGTATGGTGGGACCATGATGACTATGCCAACAGCTGAATGGTGCTAGGAATATCCCACTGATCACTAGTTGAACCATGAATATTGACTACCAGATGAGGTCCAGATGACTAAGACCGGTCTGTAGCAATGTGTGGATGATCACGATGCAGTCGAGGTGGCTCTACCATATCCAACAACACAAATGACAGAAAATGTAACACCCCAAGCTTCTACAGTGCGCTTCTCTTTGAATAATGCGATAACGTGTGTTGTACGCAACATCGAGTTCTAACACACCACAACCAATCAAACTAGCCATTATGAATAGTAATACCTATATTTTAAATTTTATAAATTTAATCTCTCAAAATGGACTTCATTTTTGGATTCGGAATATCGAATTTAGCCTAGGGTAAAATTTTGGAACTTTTCGGATAACATTTATATTTTGATGAATAGTGAAAATTACTAAATTTTAATTAAAAAATTTTTTTTAATCAAAATAATTAATAGTGATAAATTATTAATTTGAGTGGTTTTAAATTATATTTAGAATATATTTTTAACATTTAATACAATTTTTTTCATTGAACATAATTTTACAATTATACCGAACATAAACAAGTGTCAATCTTTTGATAGTTATTATCTCTTAAAAACACGCTTTTTGTTTTAACAACGGGAATTAATTTTAAATTAATTTCTGCCACTTCTATGTTTTGAATTTGGAAAAATGGATTCCATATTTGGAATTAGGATGTTCATATTGTGTAAATAGGTAACTTTTATTTTTAGACATTTTGAAATAATTACTTCGGTAAATATTTTATTTACCATGGTTAAGGGTAAATCCGGTAAATAAGGGTTAAAACAAATTATAATAATAACAAATTACCCTAAAACGTGTCCTAACCTTATTGGTTGATACATGTACGACTATGGAAATCTTTGGGTCGATTTTTGGACCCCATGGAGCCACTTGTAAGTGATAATGACACTTTATATCAATTAAGTTAAAATAAATACAAAAATGACATAAGCATATATCTTTTAGAAAAACAATTTCTACATAGGGTTATATATGTTGGATTTTTGAATATAAAAATTCATTAGAAATATAAAAATATTTCCTTCATAATGATATTTTATTTTTAAATTTTAGACATTAAATTATTTAATTTATTTATGACACAATGATGATATAGTAATTACCTAATTAATGAAAAATTAGAATAATTGATATTATAAATACCCAAATAAATATAATTTGAGACTTTTTATGAATTACACTAATTATCTAGGTTAACATGAAATGTTAGTATTTATTTAATTAACTTTTTTGGAAGTAATAATTCTGTTATGATTTTTAAAAAAATCAATTATTGAATAGTGTCAACATTGACATAAAAGATTTTTTAAAACAAATATTATATTATTAATTGATATTAAATTCCTAAAAATCTAAGGATTGTCCATGAGACTTATATCATGATAGGTGTATCATTAATGGATCACTTGGGGGTCTCTTGGATGTATATAGTAATTTTATTAACTATATAATATAAAAATACAAAGTGACATGGTAAGTGTCAAACTAATTAACTAAGAGTTAAAACTTAAAGATAAGGTTAATATAATGAACCAAACCTGTATAAATTCTATTGGTTTAATGGTTTTCGATATATCCCCACCTTAACCTTTAAATAATCCACTTTGGAGACATTAGAAACAAAATATTAATTTATAATAAAATAATATTTCTAGCTTTTCCAAAGGTTCCCCTAACCCATCTTATAAAAGGGCACTCTCCCTTCTCATTAACTCACACCATAAAAGCCTTTTGGTTCGGCCAAAATATGCCCAAATACTCTCTAAACTTCCCTCACTTCATCCTAGAGGCCTTAATTTAGTCAGAAATCCAACTTAAGGAGCCCTTTTGATCAAATCAAAAGGAAGAACCCGAAGAAGAGGTAATGATTTCACCACCCCTTTTCAAGTTCCTTTCTACTTCCACTTCTTATTTCTTTTTTATTACCATTATAAAATAATAACTCCAATATCTTATATATAATGTGATGTTATTATAATTATGGTACAACTATATTCAGTATTCTATCCACCCTTTGAATAACATGTCACCATACATGCGTACGTACGGCTTACCGTCTCCACGTCGTGGTGTAATTGTTATTCAATAAATTATTATTTGGATGGTTATAATAATGATTTATAATTCATGTAAATAATAAATATAACATGATAATTATTCTATATATATGATATACCATCCAATTATATGTTATTTTAATATCAAAATAATGATATTGTCACTCGTGCGTACATACGGACTACCGTCTCCACGAACGCGATGAGATTCATTCTCCATCGTATCAATTCAAGAATAATTATCATTTGATGATTTAAAAATAATATTTAAGGAATTTATATAATTCTGGATATTAATAAGATACAACCTATCTACGACAAACATATCTTACGTAACAAAACATATAAAAGAAAATGATTAAGTTAACACCCAAAACAATGATAATACTAAGATATTATTAACAAATCAATGTTAAAAGATCATATATGATATCATATTGATGTATATGATTCTTGTATAATTTAATAATAATTATTTCACCATTATAAAGGAATTTAACCTACCCCCAACCAAGGAAAAGTACAAGGTAATGGGTTTTCATCGCACTCCTTATTCCCGTGATATTCATGCCATATTGCCACTATTACCTTTTGTGTGGTGTATGTACTGCCCATAATTGTATTTATTGTGTAATACACTTTAATTTATGTGTATTTACATATTCATTGTATGATACCTCTTTCATGGGTTGTCTGTTTCATAAGCTACCAAATTGGTAAGGGTTTATTTCGCAATCTCTTCATTATCCGAGGTTGTTTATACGTAATAATCTACTGGGATTTCTTTATCATCCACATCCATGTTTCTTAAAAAAGTATTTCAAAACATTTTTTACTATTTACTAGAATATGGGTTAAAGTAATTTATACCCTTGTTGACTTTTATAAGTGGTTTATAATGGAATCCTTCCATCATTTTCCAAACAAGGTCCCTTTTAACCTTTTCGACAGAATTAAGGTAAGAATGTTTTTTTAACTTATACAGCGGGTGTGGCTATTTTCTGCCGTTATAAAATCTTCAAAGCTTCCCTTATAATCTTATAAGAATATTTTCAAATAAATTTTTTTATTTTATAAATATACGACTCTTAAATGATTTCAAAATAGAAATAGATATTTCTCTAAAAGAGTTTTGATTTCATCTATGTCAACATCCTTTGATGGATTTTACAATTATTTGAAGTTGATTTATTATGATACAAGACATCTATATTTTATTGAAGGTTTTGTGATATGTTTGACTATGGAAGTGTTATATTTATACCATTCCTGGTTTATAGATGAAGTATCTACATTTCGTATGCTATTTTTAATACGAATGTTTATGTTATGTTTAAACCTTTTCATATGAGAATGCATTGGACTTAATATGTGATGGGTGGAGCCCGCTATATCTCCTCGATGCATCAGTAGGTCTCATGAGACAAACTAGTATCTTGGCACAAGAACTTGGAAAAATCTTATTTGTAGTCTTGGCACGAGGCCTTGGCTATGTGGTTATGATAGTCTGGCATTATGCATTCCATCATTATGAAAGTGGTTATTGAAATTGCATGTGATTATTCGATTAGTAGAATATCCATGTGAATAAGTAAATGGAAATATTTCATTTTATTTTTTCCATACTATGTTTAAGTTCAAGTTTAAAATGCTTTTGTTTTAGTTATACATTACCTTAAATGTTTATTCTTATTTATGAAATTTTCTGCTATATTGTTATCCTTACTGGGCATTTGAGCTCACCCCTTTCAATGTTTTATTTTTCCCAGGATATGAAGAAGTAATTTATGAATGACCTGCAGGGATAGTATGTGGGGATATGAGTGTGGACTATGAAGAAAATATGTTGTTGTAGTTTTCATTTTTATGATGTAATGTAAGACTTATGAATATATCTAGTGTTTCCAAGGATACTAAATAAATTGGTCTTTCGAGATTTGATCTTTCTTGTGATCATTCCAATGTTATGTAATAATGCACCGACTCTGGGTAACTGGGGTCGGGGCGTTACAGTTGGTATCAGAGGAAGTTTAGTACAAACCTTGGAAGCTAGATTTTGATAAACTCTGATTAGAGCACATAGATTTAAGATGGACTTTGAGGATCAGTATAGAAGAACTTCCTAGAATTTTGGTATTGTAGAAATTTTGTAAGTTTTCCGAGCAATACATCTCTATCTTGATACGAGCAGGTAGAGGCGGCTCTGGCACAGATGTACCTAGGGGTAAAACCCGAAAACACCGCTTTGAGCTATACTCAAATGAGAACTGGTGCACGACAACGGGCCTTGCTGCACTCTTGGTTACGACACTCCCGGGGGATATGCTTAGGATAACTCTAATTTTCTTTAAAAATCATTATGAAGGGTTTATGAGTATATACTTCCTCAAAGAAAACATTTTTATGATTATTGATTATATCCATAAATAGTTCAATTTATGTTAAGTGTTTTATAAGTACGGGATTATGTATTTTGATTCATAAACTGATCTAGTTTATGCCATTGTTTAGAAATGGAGCCTAGTGGAAGAAATGGAAACCGTATCAATGCACGCACTCTAGGTAGGGATTTCCCTCCTGCTCAAGATAATTATAGTGGAGCTGGTGATGCAATTGGTGCCGATCAACTAATCACCATACTGGGACAACTCACTCAGGTTATGAATAATAACCTTACCCGTATGGAGCACCCTGATCTGTAGCGTGGAGGATCAATGTTAGATCGATTAATGAGGCAACAACCACCAACGTTCAATGGGAGTACAAATCCCTTAGTAGCTGAGCAATGGATAAATTACATAGAGAAAATATTTCAGGCTTTGGGGAGTAGTGAAAGGGAAAAAGTTATCATGGCAGTTTACCGCCTCATTGGAGATGCTGATCAATGGTGGTCATTGATTCAAAAAACGAAGGAAGATGATGAAGTATAAAATTTGGAATGGAGGGAGTTCAAAGATATATTTTTAGAAAAATACTTTCCTCGTGACCATCGATCATATATGGAAAGGAAATTTCTGAGTCTGAGACAAAAGGAGGATGAGAATGTCGCAAAGTATGAGGCTAACTTTACAAGGTTAGCAAGGTATGCTGGAGATTATATACGTAACCCCAAAAGTATGATTGATCATTTCTTTGATGGGTTAAAATCATTTCTCCATCAAGCATTAGTCTCACAATCCTTTTCATCATACGAAGACATTGTCTCATGTGCTATCAAGACTTAAAAGGAATTCTCTATGTCTTATGACTTTAATGCAAAGAAAGAGAAGAAGAGATCTCCTGATCAATCTGGTAATGGAAATAAGGCGAAGAAGGTAAAGTTTGAATATCCATCCTGTGGTAAATATGGGAAGAAACACCCCGGTACTTGCTTAAAGGGAATGGGTGTCTGTTACAAGTGTGGTGAAAAAGGCCACCAAGCTCGTGATTGAAAAGGGAAGAAGGAAGCTTCCAATGTTCAGTGATACAATTGCAGTGATACAGGACATTATGCAAATTAATTTCCTAAGCTTCAAGGGAACTTACCTCAGAAAAGGCCAAGGGATAAAGGCCAAGCTTATTCTATCACTACTGCTGAGGTAGAAGCTCCGAAATATGTGGTGGCAGGTAATTTAATGGTTTCCTCAAGTTTAGAAAATGCATTATTTGATTCTGGATCATCGCATTGTTTCATATCTTCCCAGTTTTCTAAGAAAATTAGATATTTCCAATTTGATTTAACAAGGGAGTTGTCAGTTAAAACTCCTAAGGGAAGTATCATTGCAACAAAGTTTTGTGAATCAGTCCCCATTAGAGCACATAAATGTTCTTTATCTGCTGATCTCATCATCATACCTATGATTGAGTTTGATATAATCCTCAGTATGGATTCGCTTTTGGACTATGATGTGAAGATGTATTATAAGAAGAAGGAGGTTAAGATTTTTGATGATGATGATAAGGAACACCTTATCTTTAGAGTAGAATCGTCACCACCTAATTCTTTTCTAGATCCACCCCCAGTAGCTCAACTAAATTCAATTATTGGGGAGGAAGAGAATGAAATGACTGTGGGTGAGGAATGGAATGTTCAAATAGAGGATGTACTTGTTGTGAAAGAATATGTAGATGTATTTCTGGAAGATTTATCTGGACATCCTCCAGAACAAGAAGTTGAGTTTTCCATTGATTTAATTCCTAGATCAAGGCCTATATCAAAGACCCCTTATAGAATGGCCACTGTGGAATTAGTTGAACTAAAGAAACAACTAGAGGAATTGAGTAATAAGGGATTTATTCTCCCTAGTTTTTCTCCATGGGGAGCCCCTGTTCTTTTTGTTAAAAAGAAATATGGATCTATGAGGTTATGTATCGACTACAGGGAGATCAATGCTATAACAATAAAGAACTAGTATCCCCTACCTCACATTTATGATTTATTTGACCAACTGCATGGAGCTCAATACTTTTCAAAGATTGAACTTCGATCCAGATACCATCAGTTGTGTGTGAAGAAGGAAGACATTCTGAAGACAGCATTTCGAACCAGGTACGGGCATTACGAGTTTATAGTAATGCCTTTTGGATTGAATAATGAACCCTCTGTATTCATGGATCTGATGAATTGAGTTTTCAAAGAATATCTCGATGAATTTGTGGTGGTATTTATTGATGATATCTTGGTATACTCAAAAAGCTACGAAGATCATGAAAATCACTTGCGCATTATCCTAAAGACTCTGAGAAGACATGAATTATATGGGAAGTTTAGAAAGTGTGAATTCTGGCTTCAGGGGATTTGTTTTCTTGGCCATATTGTCTCTAAAGATGGAATCTCTATTGATCCTTCTAAGACCAAGGAAATCCAAGAATGGCCAACACCTATGAGTATAACTGAGGTACGAAGTTTTATTGGTTTAGCAGGTTATTATTGACGTTTCGTCCAGAATTTTGCCTGATTGGCTAACCCACTAACAAAGCTCACATGTAAAGGGGTTAAATTTGTTTGAAAAAAAGGGTGTGAAGAATGTTTCGAAGAACTGAAGAGAAGATTAGTCAATGCTCCTATACTAACTCTACCATCGGGGAATGATGAGTTCGTTATTTATAGCAATGCATCAAAGAAAGGACTTGGTTGTGTTCTTATGCAGAATGATAGGATTATTGCCTATGCATCACGACAGTTGAAAACTCATGAAAAAAACTATCCTACTCATGATCTTGAGTTAGTAGCTATGATCTTTGCTTTCAAGATATGGAGGCACTACGTCTATGGTAAAAAATGTGAGATTTATACTAATCACAATAGTTTGAAGTATATTTTCTCACAAAAAGAACCCAACATGAGGAAAAGGAGATGGCTTGAATTACTCAAGGATTATGATTGTACGATACACTACAACCTAGGGAAAGAAAACAAGGTGGTGGATTCTTTGAGCAGAAAAGATCATGGAGTTTTGAACAATATGAGAATTTAAAGGGATCCAATTTTCATGGATCTAGTAAATATGGACATGGGAATAACCAGGGAAGGTGAAACATCAATGCTTTTTCAAATGGTTTCCAAACCATATTTACTAGAAAGGATTAAGAGTTCTCAGACTGATGATGAAGAATTTAAAAAGAATATTAAAGCTGTGAATGATGGGAGATTGAGAGACTTTGTGTATGAAGAATGAATTTTGAAATTTGAGAAGAGACTTTCTGTTCTCGATATACCAGATCTAAAAATAGAATTGCTGGATGATGCTCATAGTTCCAATTTCTATATATATCCTGGGAACACTAAAATGTATAGATATTTGATGGAACATTTTTGGTGGGACAACATGAAGAGGGAAATTTCTAATTTTGTGTCAAGATGTTTGGTTTGTCAACAAGTGAAAGGTGGAAGGAAAAATCCTGGAGGAGTCATGCAACCTCTTCCCATACTGGAGTGGAAATGGGACAATATTACGATGGACTTTGTCATGGGGATACCAAAGAATCCTAGAAGGAACAATGAAATATGGGTTATTGTTGATCGTCTTACCAAGTCAGCACATTTTCTTGCTATAAGAGAAGATCTACCACTGGAACGTCTAGCAATACTATATATTAATGAAGTAGTGAGACTTCATGGAGTACCCCTATCGATTGTTTCTGATTGTGATCCCCGTTTTACTTCAAGATTCTGGAAGAGTCTTTCGAAATCCCTGGATACTGAACTTCATTTCAGCACTGACTACCACCCCCAGACAGATGGACAATCAGAATGGACTATTCAAACCTTAGAAGACATATTGATATCTTTCTCACTTGACTTTCAGGGTATGTGGGATCAATATTTACCTTTGGTAGAATTTTCCTATAACAATAGCTTCCATTCGAGTATTCAGATGGTACCATATGAAGTGTTATACAGAAAGAGATGTCGCACACCAACCTGTTGGGATGACGTTGGTGAAATAAAACTTGTAGGTCCAGAACTGGTGGAGGAAATGATGGAAAAGGTGAAGGTAATCTAAAATCACATCAAAGCAGCTCAATGTAGGCAGAAGAGCTTTGCCGATAATCGAAGGAAGGATTTGGAATTTCAAGTCGGTGATCATGTTTTCTTGAAGGTATCTTCATGGAAGGGAGTCATACATTTTGGTAAGAAATGTAAATTGAGTCCCAGGTACATCGGACCTTTTGAAATTCTAGAACGAATTGGGGCTGTAGTTTACCGATTGGCAATGCCGCCAAGTCTCTCCAAAGTTCACGATGTCTTCCACGTATCTCTGTTGAGGAAATACATGCCTAACCCAACGCATGTACTCACCTATGAGGAATTAGAACTAGAACCCGATCTGTCTTATTGCGAAAATCCTTTCAGGATTCTTGATACCAGAGAACAAGTACTGAGAAATCAGACGACTCGTCTAGTAAAAGTTCTATGGAGAAACCATAAGATGGAAGAGGCAATGTGGAAACCCGAGGAACATATGATGAAGAACCACCTGATTCTTTTCATGCAGTAGTATTCTAGAAATTTAGAGGACGAAATTATTTGAATGAGGGGAGAATGTAACACCCCAAGCTTCTACGGTACGCTTCTCTTTGAATAATGCAATAGCGTGTGTTGTATGCAACATCGAGTTCTAACACACTACAACCAATCAAACTAGCCGTTATGAATAGTAATACCTACTTTTTGAAATTTTATAAATTTTAACTCTCAAAATGGACTTCATTTTTGTATTCGGAATATTGAATTTATCCTAGGGTGAAATTTTGGAACTTTTCGGATAACATTTATATTTTTATGAATAGTGAAAATTACTAAATTTTAATTAAAAACAAATTTTTTAATAAAAATAATTAATAGTGATAAATTATGAATTTGAGTGGTTTTAAAGTATATTTGGAAGATATTTTTACCATTTAATACAATGTTTGTCATTGTACATAATTTTACAATTAAACCGGACATAAACAAGTGTCAATCTTTTGATAGATATTATCTCTTAAAAACACGCTTTTTGTTTTAACAACAGGAATTAATTTTAAATTAATTTCAAATTAATTTCATCCACTTCTGTGTTTTGAATTTAAAAAAATGGATTCCATATTTGGAATCAGGATGTTTATATTGTGTAAATAGGTAACTTTTATTTTTAGACCTTTTGAAATAATTACTTCGGTAAATATTTTATTTACCATGGTTAAGGGTAAATCCGGTAAATAAGGGTTAAAAAAATATTATAATAATAAACAATTACCCTAAAAAATGTCATAACCTTATTGGTTGATACATGTCCGACCATGGTCATCTATTGGTCAATTTTTGGACCCCATGGAGCCACTTGTAAGTGATAATGACACTTTATATTAATTAAGTTAAAATAAATACAAAAATGACATAAGCATATATCTTTTAGAAAAACAATTTCTACATAGGGTTATATATGTTGGATTTTCAACTATAAATATTCATTAGAAAGATAAAAAGATTTCATAAATAATTATATTTTATTTATAATTTTTAGACATTAAATAAATTTAATTTATTTATTACACAATGATGATGCAATAATTACCTAATTAATGAAAAATTAGAAAAATTGATATTATAAATACCCAAATAAATATAATTTGAGACTTTATATGAATTAAAATAATTTTATAGGTTAATATAACAAGTTAGAATTGATTTAATTAATTTTTTTCGAAGTAATAATTCTGTTATGATTTTAAAAAAAATCAATTATTGAATAGTGTCAAAATTGACATAAAAGAGTTTTTAAAAGAAATATTATATTATTAATTGATATTAAATTCCTAAAAATCTAAGGTTCGGCCAAGAGACTTATATCCTGATAGGTGTATCATTAATGGACCACTTGGGGGTCTCTTGGATGTATATAGTAAGTTTATTAACTATATAATATAAAAATACAAAGTGACATGGTAAGTGTCAAACTAATTAACTAAGAGTTAAAACTTAAAGATAAGGTTAATATAATGACCCAAACCTGTCTAAATTCTATTTTTTGAATGGTTTTAGACCTATCCCCACCTTAACTTTTAAATAATCCACTTTTTAGCCATTATAAACCGAATATGAATTTATTATAAAATAATATTTCTAGCTTTTCCAAAGGTGCCCCTCACCCCTCTTATAAAAGGGAACTCTCCCTTCTCATTAACTCACACCTTCAAAGCCTTTTGGTTCAGCCAAACTCTGCCCAAATAATCTCTCAACTTCCCTCACTTAATCTTAGAGGCCTTCCTTTAGTTAGAAAGCCAACTTAAGGAGCCCTTTTGATCAAATCAAAAGGAAGAACCCGAAGAAGAGGTAATGATTTAACCACCCCTTTTCACGTTCCTTTCTTCTTCCACTTATTATTTCTTTGTTATTACCATTTTAAAATAATTACTTCAGTATCTTATATATACTGTGATGTTATTATAAATATGGTACAACCATATTCATTATTATATCCACCCTTTGAATAACATGTCACCCTACGTGCGTACGTACGACTTACCGTCTCCACGTCGTGGTGTAATTGTTATTCAATAAATTATAATTTGGATGGGTATAATAATGATTTATAATTCTTTTAAATAATAAATATAACATGATAATGATTCTGTATATATGATATACCATCCAATTATATATTATTTTAATATCAAAATAATGATATTGTCGCTCGTGCGTACGTACGGACTACCGTCTCCATGAACGCGATGAGATTCATTCTCCATCGTATGAATTCAAGAATAATTATCATTTGATGATTTAAAAATAATGTTTAAGGACTTGATATCATTCTGGATATGAATAAGATACAACCTATCCTTGACAAACATGGCTTACGTAACAAAACATATAAAAGAAAACGAGTAAGTTAACACTCGAAACAATGATAATACTAAGATATTATTAACAAATCAATGTTAAAAGATCAAATATTATATCATATTGATGTATATGATTCTTGTATAATTTAATAACAATTATTTCACCATTATACAGAATTTAACCTACCCCCAACCAAGGAAAAGTACAAGGTAAGTGGTTTTCATCTAACTCCTTATTCCCGTGAGATTCATGCCATATTGCCACTATTACCTTTTGTGTGGTGTATGTACTGCCCATAATTGTATTCTTTGTGTAATACAATTTAATTAATGTGTATTTACATATTCATTGTATGATACCTCTTTCATGGGTTGTATGTTTCGTAAGTTACCAAATTGGTAAGGGTTTATTTCACAATCTCTTCATTATCCGAGGTTGTTTATACGTAATAATCTACTGGGATTTCTTTATCATCCACATCCATGTTTCTTAAAAATGTATTTCAAAACATTTTTTACTATTTACTAGAATATGGGTTAAAGTCATTTATACCCTTTTTTACTTTTATAAGTGGTTTATAATGGAATCTTTCCGTCATTTTCCAAACAAGGTCCTTTTTAACCTTTTTGACAGAATTAAGGTAAGAATGTTTTTTAACTTATACGACGGGTGCGGCTATTTTCCGCCGTTATAAAATTGTCGAAGCATCCCTTACAAGCTTATAAGAATATTTTCAAAGAAAATGTTTTATTTTATAAATATATGACTCTTAAATGATTTCAAAATAGAAAGATATATTTTTCTAAAAAGAGTTTTGATTTCATCTATGTCAACATCCGTTGATGGATTTTACGCTTATTTGAAGTTGATTTATTATGATACAAAACTTCTATATTTTATTTATGGTTTTGTGATATGTTTGACTGTGGATGTGTTATTTTTATACCATTCAAATTTTATGGATGAAGTATTTTTATTTCATATGCTAGTTTTAATACGAATGTTTATGTTATGTTTAAACCTTTTCATATGGTAATGAATTTGACTTAATATGTGACGGGTGGAGCATGCTATAGCTCCTCGATGCATCGGTAGGTCTCATGAGACCAACTAGTGTCTTGGCACAAGGCCTTGGAAAAATCTTATTTGTAGTCTTGGAACAAGGCCTTGGCTATGTGGTTATGATAGTCTGGAATTATGCATTCCATCATTATGAAAGTGGTTATTGATATTGCAAGTGATTATTCGATTAGTAGAATATCCATGTGAATAAGTAAATGGAAATATTTCATTTTATTTTTTCCACACTATGTTTAAGTTCAAGTTTAAAAGGCTTTTGTTTTAGTTATATATTGCCTTAAATGTTTATTCTTATTTATGAAAGTTTCCTCTATATTGTTATCCTTACTGGGCATTTGAGCTCACCCTTTTCAATGTTTTATTTTTCCCAAGATATGAAGAAGTAATTTATGAATGACCTGTAGGGATAGTATGTGGGGATATGAGTGTGGACTATGAAGAAAATATGTTGTTGTAGTTTTCATTTTTATGATGTAATGTAAGACTTATGAATATATCTAGTTTTTCCAGGGCTACTAAATGAATCGGTCTTTCAAGATTTGATCTTTCTTGTGATCATGACAATGTTATGTAATAATGCATTGACTCTGGGTAACTGGGGTCGGGGCGTTATAGAAAAGGTAGACCTGATGTCACTAGATGAGAAGACTGTATTTTCTAAGATCATCATTGGGCTTGCTACCTGGTTTTATTCACGTGCATAGTCTAGATGGATGTACTGACCGAGGTACTCTGATGGCCCATATTGTCATGGCTCCATTGACACTGATGATGGCTGAGGACATTGGGAGGATCCACTTAACACTCCTCATCGCCAACAATTATATAGGGGTTTACTATCTCTATAGTATTAACCAAGGGGTACCCTTGACTGTCACTCGAATAGATGTCCAATATTGGATGGATTCTGGGAGGGATCACCATCTTCGGGGGCATGAAGTCACCGAGAGTACGAGATGACGATGACATTGGTGGGGGTCTTTGGTTTCCCTTGTGCTGCTCTTTAGAGAAGGGGACTGTAGAGACGACGATGCAAAAGTAATAGATGTGGATTTTGAAGGCTTTGGCCGATTTAGGCGTGTATGGATAACACCATGGGCATGGGAAACTACTTGACGAGCCATCCAATCATCATACTTTTAGGACCCATGGTTAGAAACCTGATTCCACTCTCCTTCAATGTCACTATTATTGTCAGGCCTCATGAAGACACATGCCACCTGTGCTGGAGCTGGGTCTAACAGGACAATTTTGTTATCCACCTAGTCTTGAAGCCAATGTTTAAACACTTAGTACTGTTTGAGTGTGTCCCCGGGAACTGGTGATAGGGGTAGTAATTAGGGTGATCAGTGAGGTTAGCCTCTTATGGCCTCCAGTATTCAGGAAAACGTACAATCCCCTTCTCCATGGCACTACTAAAGGAATCGAGGACTTTAGCCTCATTGAATGAGTAAGTCTGTTTCCTCCTGTCCGGTAAGGGGTGCCTTGGAGCCTTACCCTGACATGGGGCTAGAGGGGCTTGTCAAGTAGGTGGAACCTGGTTATCTCACCTAGGCGGTGGCGACACATTGCATGGGGAAACCTACCAATTCTGAGGTGGGCATTGTTGGGATGGAGGCCAAGCCTGAGGTGGAGGGCCTCTGCTAGGATGTGGAGTAGGCTCCACTGGTAATAACTCTAGTTTCCAGAGAGCCTCTATTTGAGCCACTATGGAGGGCTCATCCCGGGTGACCCTTCACGCGGGGATTGAAGGAGGAAACAAACGAACCTACTTAGCCTACTGTAAGACTTCCTCTAGGAGATGGTTCTTATCAGAGATGTCTTGGAACCACCTTGGGGTAGTTCTGGGTGATCAAAGTGGGGATCATTTCTATTTTGACATTCCCTATGAACATCGTCAGTATTTTTTCTTGAGTCAGTAGTATGTCAAGGGATTATGTTATCCCTTTACACCAGGTGACAAAGTCTGAAACATGCTCATCAGGTCTCTGCTTGCACTTGAAAAGGTCTACAATACTTGTATTCTGAGTAGTGGAATTGAACTAGAAGAGGAATTGCTTACAATGGTCTTTCCAGTCAGCTATCATTCTAATGGGGAGATGGTTGTACCAGATGAACACCATCCCCTCAAATTTTTGTACAAAACACCGGATTTTGGAGGCTTCCTACTGTAGTGGAGTTCCCAACATGGGTCCACACCTTTAGATAAAGTGGTCTAGGTGCTTTAGCGGGTCCCCTGTTCCATTAAAGGGGGAAAAGGTAGGATTTCCAAAACTTGGGGGTGCTTTCATATCATCCACCCGTGCCGGATATGGATTTCCAATAGGTGGGATTACAACATGTTGAGTCTCTAGAGCTTTGATATGGGAGATGTGTGCCGCCATTGGATCATATGGGCGGGGATTCATGTATTGATGGGGATCCCTGACCCCCAGTGCATTGGTGGGTTCTTAAACACAATAAGCAGGCCCAACGGGTCATGGAGTGGCCATTGGAATGACCTATGGGGTAGTTGGGGGAACCTGAGTTGAGTCTTGAGTATTGTCACACCATTCAGGATGATTTGGAGATACATACCACGCCCTATTGTCGTATGTTCCTACCTCAACCCTATCTGCATGGGCAGGACGGTTAGGGTCACTTGGGGGCATTTCGGCATGGGGAAGTTGTTCCTTCCCCTACTACCTCGTCCGAGGATCATCATAGTCTGGCCGTCGCTCTATAGTGTGTTCAACAAGGAGTTCTTCGACCATTTTTTTTTGTTCAGAGAGTTTTTGATGCAACGCGGCTTTTTCAGGATCATCTTCGGCCTTTTTCACTAAGCCAGATAGGTTCAAGGGTTTGATGGCTCTAATGTGTTCCTTGACCTTGTTGGGATTCTGGATAAGGACTAGAGCCTCAGTGGGCAGAAGAAGACCCAGTAGATTTATCTTATGGCGAGTGACTCTTCGCAATAGATCCTGTAGTTGTGGCACTCCCTCTAGGGTTAAGTCCCCATCAAGGAGTTCCATATCATTATCTCCCTTTGATAGGTCAACAATGTTAACTGTGAGCCTACCTAGAGTCATATCATATATTTCGCTTAAAAATTGGGCTAGAATAAGATGGAACTGAAATAGAGGGCCGCATACTGCCCCCATCTATGAATTTGCACACGGGGAGAGGACTCCTTAATTATCATGTGGAGAACTTTAAATCTTTGTATGCATTGTTGTTGGAGGGTCTTATGGAGGCCTGGTGACTTAGGGAATTGGACCACGGGGAGTGTGGCCAAATCGAATAAACAAAAATGTAGTTCGATATCATCGAAATGAGTCTGACTCATGGGGTAGGCCACTTATCGATGTCAAAGATAAAAATGGGTCACCTAGATAGTCTAGTGAAAGCATCCAACCACCTCCTGGGTGTGTGCTTCTGGTGACCTAAAATTTAGCACTACAACTAGCCAAGATATCTCAAGGAAATGGTCCGCTGCAAGAATATCCCACAAGATCATTTTTCCAGATTCGGGGTCTGACCCTTTATTTTCCCCCGACATCAATCGAGGTGGATGGGGAACCAGTAGTGGTACTGATGCAGACCATTGATATGGTGGGATAACCGGTGGAGAATACTTCGAGTTAGATGGAAACCCATCACAACTTGGGATATCCACCGAAGAGTGGAGTGAATTAGCCAACACATTGTGGTAATACGGGCTAACGACCGCAGTTTATGGCGCCGGGACAACAAATACTAGCGATGGGCCACACTACTACTCATCTTCCATTGGTCCTCAGAATAGATTTCTGTGATCTCTAGTCGAGGTAGAGAGTACTTCTAGTGATGATGGTGATGATTTTACAGTCGTAACCTGTGGATTTGCCCAATTTTCATCCTCCTAGATATACCTGTGGAGGGAGGAAGGAATTCGATAGACCTCACATTCTAGAAGTATGAGACTTATGCACCCTGTTCCCACCCTGACCCTTGACACAGAGGATCTAGGCGAGGGTTCCATTGATGAGTCATATTTCACCTCAGAATCTGATAAGCAGACTGGTTTAATCCTAGTATGGATCTTCTGGGCAATCCTTTTACGTCGATGGTGACCCACCCTCCTTCCCTGGGATGGTTCTTTGCGACATGGTAGATTTAGGACATAAGGAGAACCTTCAGCCGTATTGGTTCAGGGGCAGAGAGGACTTTCGATTGGGTGAGCTGAGGTGAAAGGTGCACCTGGACAGATATGAAAGGTAACATAGGGAGGAATTCTGTGTACACTGATTTATGTGCAGAGGGAATCTAGTTGGGAGACACTAGAACAGGTAGGGCCTCTGTTAGAGCCAATGAGAGCATGAGTAGGACCTCCATGCTTGTTTCCTCTGGCAGCATCAGCATGAGGAGGGTCTTCATATTGGTCAAGACGAACAAAGGTAGAACCTCAATGCTGGGTGATTGTAATGTGAAGTGGACCTTCACTCCTCTAATTGTTGAGTCGAAGAAGACCATCTCTAGTTACTGCAAGGACATGAGGAGGGCCCCCATGCTAGAGATTGACCGGATGTGTAACATCCCCACACCGGTGACCCGCGATGGGAGGAAAAACTCCATACCCGATGTAAATGGCATGAGAGAGGCTTCCGTACTGAGTGTCGCTTCCATGGGGAAGACCCTTATTTGGATTATAGGTGGAATAGGGTAGACCTCCATACTGAGCTAAGAAGCGGGGAGGACCCACGTTCTCTATGGTGATGGTATGGGGAGGACCTCCAAACTGGGTGTCTCTATTGAGGGTTGGTCCGCGGCGGTCACTACCTACATCGGTGACCATGAGAGTTGACCAAGCCTACATGTGGTGCAGTTGGGGCCTCGATCTAGGTTAGGTATATAAGTGCCCCAACATAGTGTACACAGGGGGATGATGATACACACCGGTGGTGGTCCATGCCATAGTAGTTGAAGATGCCGATGCCCCTTGGTTGGCATCCTCAGCCAGTGCCCGATGCTGGCGTCGAGTAAACCGGACCAGGGACAGTGGTGCAGGTACATAGATTACATGCTCTTTAGCCCATGAGACCAGGTGGTGGCCCTATCACGGAATAGCGGGGGCCCCTGGAATGGGATCCCTGCAGGACTGGTCCAGATATCCCCTACCCCCATGGCGTAGGGGAGAGAAACATCAAGTTGTTCTTGGGAGAGGCTCCTAACACAATTTTACATTAGAGTGGGGAGTAGTGGCTCCCTGCACTACCCATGGGGGTGGTAGTGCAATGGGGCACAGATGCCTCAAAATCATGGCGGGCCATATCCCGAGTCTGGATAATCCCCTCCTCATATAAGCATATGAGTTTTCTTATCACCCTTATTTGTATGAATTTAGAAGGGGAGATGGTGCGTGGGTGCCCAAAAGTTGTGGGTGTGGAAGCTGTCACAGGAGTGGTGGAGCCATAAGGGATTGTCGTGTTAGCATTTCCCCTTCCCCTGCGTCAGTGGGTAGGTGGTGATTGGGTTCCTGGGTCAACAACTTGGTTCCGAGAAAGTAGGGTGATTAATCCATTAGTACTGTAACAAAGAAATCAATTTCTAGTTCCCCAACATTGTTCCTTCTTCCATGGATGGTAAGATGGATCCACACAGACAACGTTGCATACTGAGATGTCCAGCGTTCAAATCCCAAAACTTCTGGTGAGTTTCACGCCAGACCCGCTATTTTCTTGGCGGGACCTAGTGCAAGATAACTGGATCCAGTGACATGCTAATCCACTGATGTCTTGAACTCTACTAATCTCGACATTGAGGTTAAGACATTCACGTCAGGTTCGCCATTTCTGTTTCTAATTCTTTCATCAGGGAACACACATCCGTTTGTTCGATGACGATGAGGAAGCGTTGGCTATTGACCAACATTCTTGCTTTCCAAAGGCGAGTGACATCCATTCCATATTTTATTACGCATTCTCATTGATCGAAACCAGATAATGGGATGTCAATTCTTACTTCCTTGAATTCCTCCCCGGAACTTGTCACCTAGTCCGGGTATCCCTTATAGACTAAGAAATTATTTCTGAAACTTTTCCCAGTGCCATGTCTTCCTAGATTCCGGTTAATTACACTACTTCTGTTAGGACATTCCAAGGGGTATGATCAGGGTAGAAACCTTCAGTTGGGGGATTAGTCATGATGAACATCATTGGTGTTTCTAGACACTAGAACACTAGCACATCTGGGTTTCTTCCCCTTATTATAGGGCTTCTCGAGGGCGGAGAAGCCTGATGCATTCCACGTTGAATGTGGGGAATTATATTCCATAGGATTTTATCTGAGGTTTTCCTCAGGTTCCCTTATTTAAAAAAGGGTATTCCATAGGTTTAATGTCTAGTAGAGTCGGATCAGATGGATCAGAACCCTGACTAGAGTGGATCAGATGGGTGCAACCCCTTGAGGGAACAATGATGTTGGAGCTAACATGTGGTTAGATACCTGGTTACTTGTAGTGGTAGTAAAGAAGTGAATTTTCATGATCTCACGGGGTTATGGCAGCTTGGGTATGAATCAAGATGGATAATGGATGGTCCTGTGAAGTGGATGGAGAATGAGATTGAGTCGACACATGGGAGACGATGATGTTGGGCTTGATCCTCGAAGAGACCTCCTATGTATCCTCGTGGTAGGTAATCAATGTCTATGTAGCTCTAGAATGGGGGTATAGAATCAGGGAGTGTGTAGAGAACAACAACCCGATGATATACTAGGGCTTAAGCGTGGTTAGAAGCCTGAGGTTGGTCTTACGCCACTGGGACAGACCAGCGATATGGGTCCCAACAGAAGGGACGACTGTGGCTTACTGCTAGGTTTGGGTTGACAATGGATTACTGCTGAATGTGGTTCACAATGGCTTACTGCTGGATGGGGTCACAACGGCTTACCACTAGATGGGGTCACAACGGCTTACCGCTGGATGGGGTCACAACGACTTACTGCTGGATGGGGTCACAACCACTTATCACTAGATGGGGTCACAACGACATACCGCTGGATGGGGTCACAATAGATTATTTCTAGATGGAGTCAAAACCGCTTACCACTGAATGGGGTCACAATGGATTACCACTAGATAGGGTCACAATGGCTTACTACTGGATGGGGTTGAACCTCATGGAGGCTTCTTAAATACCCTGTCTATGAGATAAGGATCAAATCACACATAGTTCGAGATGGTGAATGCAGTTTAACATCATGATGTAAAAAAAGGGGTCTTGTAGTTTAATGTCATGACAGATGAAGGTGGTATGATGTGAAGGGGGGTTGGAACTGGTGGTTGTTGGGATTTAACCTCAAGGAGGATTCCAATGTACCTTACCATGGAAAGGATCAAATTCCACGTAGTTCAGAAGGGGTTGGTGAACAGACATGAAGGTGGTCAGGACCAATGGATGGTAGGCTTAAAAGTCAGGGAGGATTCCTACGTACCATGCCCTAGAAAGGATCAAAGACCACGTAGTTTGAATGGAGTGGGAACCAATTTGAATATGGTCGAGACCAGTGGGTGTTAGGCTTGAACCTCACAGAGGCTTCCTATGTACCTTGCAATGTCAAGGATCAAAGACCACGTAGTTCAGAAGTAGTGGGAACCGACATGAAGATGGTTAGGACCAGTGGGTGTTGGGATTGAACCTTAGGGAGGTTTTCTATGTACCTTACATTGGAAAGGATCAAAGTCCACATAGTTCAAAAGTAGTGGGAAACGACATGAAGATGATCGAGACCAGTGGGTGTTGGGCTTGAACCTCAGGGAGGATTCATACGTACCTTACCTTGGTAAGGATCAATGTCCATGTATATTAGAAGGGGTGCAGGACATACACTCTAGGAGGCCTAGAGGATGTCATTTTCGATGCTTACTCTGAGCCCATGTGAGTCATTTTCGGTGTGAGAAACTAGTGGAAGAAAAAACTTGATGATCACGTCGTGAAAGGTGCGTCCGTGAGAAGTGAAGTGGGGCTTACACGAGGTTAGCAGACCAAAATGGAAATAGGGACTTATGCATGGCTAGCAGCCTAAGGAGATGGAGATTGGGACTTACTCTAAGGTGGAGGCCCGATGGTGACAAATCCCAAAGGGAGAGGGATTTGGCACCAAGGAAAGGAGGGCATCGGTGCCCATCACCCCCTCTCTGGTCTTTGGACAGGAAGAAAATAAGAGGAGAAGGGATGGGACCTCCTATTAGAAAGGCTAGGGGATTCCACCAAGGTGGTTTCCAATTCCCCATGGATATACAACGCTTCGATAAAGAGGATCTCATTCCATGTGAGTAATGATCTCACTCCCGTGGAGATCAGTGGGCGTAGAGAATGTTCGAGATGGGGCACCCTGTATATAATGCATGGGGAGAAGCCATAGTTTAACGTCATGTGCAGAGGACAATGGATCTTGGCGGTTTAACATCCTAAAGCTCGAATGAGGCGTGTTTAATCCATACCCCTAGGACATACATAACTGATACTCACTCACCCTTGAGGAAGGGAAGGTATCAAAAATGCCATATTGAGAGGGTGTTATGGAGTGATCAATTTATGGGTCCACATTAGCATGGCTATAAGAAGAAGCAATAGCTGTTAGCGTGCCTATGTGAAGAAACATGAGGTGAAGCAATGAAACACGAATTAACACCCAAGGGATCATGATATTACTTCATGAAAACCTAGAGGGTTGCATGGGAAAAGGATTTGTGGAGAAATGTGGTTCATAGGTAGAAGCCTCGTGAATTTTTGGTGCTCCATGTTGTGGAGGGGCTTCATGAAGGTATGCTTCATGAAGTGAAGTGGACTAGCCTAGGCATAGGTAATTAGGGAACATGGAAGGTTCATTGGGAAGAGGAAAGGCGTTCGCGTATTAGGGATTTGTGGAGCAAGGGTGCCCTGCGAAGTGTTACATTTCAAAGCAATGTACTTCATGAAGCATAGTGACCCTGCCATAGCATGTGGATCACATGTGCATGGAGGAAACTTCATGAAGCATAAGTGCTCCCTGAAGACCCAAGTCCCCATGGGGATCCACTTCTTTCATGGAGGCCCGTGGGCTCCATGAAAGGCATCCCTCTTTGAAGAGGGTATGAATTCAAACCAAGGGAGGGGCACTTCTCGAAGCTAAACTACCTTGAGGAGCTCATGGTTCTTAGAGAAGAATTTTCATTTTGATCAGAGAGCTCAGAAGGCAAAAGGTCATAGGATCTATCCTTTGGGATCAAGGGTGCCTGATATTTATAGGTAAGAGGCACCATGAAGTAGATCTCACTAGGTGCGATGAAATGTGGCATTTTGTTAGAATAACAGAGCCTCCCACATCCTTACTCCGCAACAGGTTCAAAAACGTCTCGGGGGATTGGAGAGCCTCCCACCTCCTTGCTCTATGGTGGGTTTGAAAAAGTCAAGGGGGATCATGGAGCCTCATGCCTCCTTTCTCTGTAGCGGGTTCACAAACGTCAAGGGGGATCGTGGAGCCTCCCGCCTCCATGCTCTACAGCGCCTTCGTAGAGGGGAATCTTTGTGCGAGTCATGGGGCTATGAGGGATCCGCAGACAAGATTCACTAGGCAGCCCTTAAGGCTTTCCATTTTTTCTTGTTCTTCCCAAATTTTGGTGCCAATAGTGATATACTACACCTTAACCAAATTGAAATTTCATGATAAGAATCATCTAACACATGATCTAGAGATTCCTGCATCATTGAATTGAAAATCCTGTGACATTATCTATATGGGGAGAAGAATTAAATATTTATGGATCCTAAAATAATAAAATATATATATTCACACAAAAAGATATTTATATGTACTTATAAAGATTTTTATTTTTGATCTTGTAAAATGACTTCTCAATCCAATACCCTACTAGGAAAGAAATAATGTGGTGGATGATCTAAGTATAAAGGATGTGACAACCAAAACCCTAATGAGAGTTGAGAAAGATACAATATTCTTATAATTAGAAAGGATGGATATGAGAATTACAAAGGATACAACCTCATCATTTCATTCTCAAATTAATTCTCAACCGTACATTTTGTATAAGATAAATCATTCTCAATGAGATGACATGGAAATTCAGAAGAATATGAATGTTTCATAAAAAGGGAGATCCTAAAATTTCAATATTGATGAATAAGTAGTTCTAAAATTTATGTCACGACTATGAATACTATCAAATACTAAGATAAATAAGTGGTTGTTGAATGATTCAAATAACCAGACCTTCTCTACCCACCTCTGGAGCATGAAGATGTATCAAAATGCCAAAGAGCGCTATTGATAAAAAATTATGAAATCAGGGATTATAGAATATACATAAAAGCTTCTGGTATGTTAGCAAGTGAAGTATAAAATGTTAAATCCAAAGGGGATGATGAAAATTTTATCCATAACTATATAGAATTGGGAAAACATAAACATTGTAATTTCCAAAAGTCTTGCAAGGACAATAATAGTAAATAATTATATATTAGTTGGGGTTGATATTCTTATGATGACTGCTCACATCATTGTAATTAATGTTGAATTATCACAAAATTTTATTTCTAGGATATATAATAGAGAATTGTTGTGGATTAATAGAACACCATTATTGATTATTTCTATCTAAGATCTGAGAATTACCTCGATGTTCTGGAAGAGTATCCAACATTCTATAAATACTGATATGAACTTCAGTATGGATTATTAACACAAAAATGATGGAAAATATATATAGACTATCCATAAAATAGTATACATGTTGATATAATTATTGATGAACATTAAAGGAGTGTGAGATCAACATATTACCCTAGTGTAGTTCTCATACAATAATAGCTTCCACTCAAGCATCCAACAAGATCCTTATGAAAGCAATTATAGGAAGATATATAGAACACCCATGTGTTTGGATGATGTAAGTGAAAAAAAATTATTGGGGCTTTAAGTGGTTGAGGAAATTATAGAAAAGGTCAAGACCATTTAGTAATAAATCAAGGCTACATAGAGTCTATAGAAGAGATATGATGGAAATCATCAATGAGATAATAAGTTTGAGGTCAGAGGTAAAGTGTTTATATGGATATCCCAATGGAAGAGTGTCATGAGATTTAGAAATGAGGATAAGAAAATTTCAAGTTATAATAGAACCTTTGAGATTCTCAATAACATAGACGATATAAAATATCGACTAGTACTCCCACTAACCCTTTATCAAGAACATGATGTCTTCCATGTATCTCTATTGAAGAAGTAAATACCAGATCTCTCACATCTACTAAATTCATAGGTGGTACAACTAGAAAATTATATATATTATAAATATTATATGTTGAAGATATTTTACTATATAGATAATGTATTATGGAACAAGACGACTCACATAGTCAATGTTCATTGATAGAACCATAAATATAAAGAGAGAACATGGGAACTATAAGTATCCATGATATAGATTTAACCTCACTTGTTTTCAAATTAGTAAGTAATAAAACATTTTGAGGGCTAAGTTACTTAATGTGAGAATAATGTAACATAGTAATAGTTTAATAATAAATCTATGTTCAATATCATATATAACATGCAACAAAGAGCCTAAACGAATCCTGAAATATTATTACTGAAATATGTATATTACAACCTAGCTATTAAATTGGAGGGAAATAATATGATTAAACACATTATGAAATATATATAAATTTTCTATTAAGTGAAAATTTATTGATAAATTATTAGTAAATAATCATTTATTTTACAGTAATGGCATTTAGGCTTCAAAAATACATTTTCTTCATTTTTTGAAATTTTTGAGAGATAATAAAATAATAATTTTTTTAACCTTTAGAAAATGAATTATATAAAAAGAATAAATTTTTTGAACAATTATAAATTATATTCTTCTGAAATTTGTGATTTTTTTGAAAATATTTATTTTTCCATGAATAGAGAAAGATACCAATTTTTGTAAAACTATTATTTATTTTTATTAAATAAAGTAATTTAAAAGTCCCATTATGATGTGAATTTTCATAAAAAATTAAAATAAGTATTATATTGTTATATATAATCTAATTAATTATATTTCAATCATCTTTATAAATAATTTTGATATAAGTACATTTTGGGTAAAAAATCCATTTTTATGAAAACCCATTTTTCATTAGGTTTTAAAAGATTAATTTTAAATTAAATTATGAATATTGCATGAATTGAAATAAATAAAATGTATAAAATATTTGAAATCAAAATAAAATATATTATTTATCTATTTCATCTTAGTTTTTTTTCCATAATGAATTGTAAAAACAGTAAAAAATTTGTTAAGGCAGTTATAGTTAAAACATTTTTACCGATGATAAAAAATATATATAATGTTTAAAATTACCTATAATTTTTCTAATTTATATTATATATATATATTTAGACACTATATCATATAATATTTGGGAATGGTCTATTATGGAGGCATTTTTTTGTGAAGTATACATTTATATATTTTATTCTTTTCAAAAATTGCAAGTGTGTCCTCTTATATACTAATAAAAGGTCTCCTCATCTCATATTTTCTTCACACTAAAATTTTTATTGGCCAATAACTACCCAAATACCTCCTTTACACCATTTCCCATCACTAATATTATCTTTGTTTTATTATAAAACCATCATATTAAGGATTTAGTTATAAACCTAAAGTGGTTGTCTAAAGAAGGGGTATGATTCTTAACCATGAATTTTCATTTTATTTATTCTACAACCACCTTAAAATATTATTCAAACATGATTAAATAATAAAAAAATTATCTACCATATACTAATATGTTGTTATTATAATATAATAACATATATTCATCACCTCTTTCATCAATTGGGAAACGAAACCACAGTTCATGTGTTTGGAGGACTACCACCACGTGAACCAATTTAATTAGTTTTCCATAGCCATCTATCATGCCTAGATATAATGATGGATTTTAAGTATTTATAAATTATATAATTAAATAATTGTTATTATAGAATAGTAATGTATCGTATAAATTTTTATTATTCTATTCATTGAAAATTGGTAACATCGTTCGTGTGTATGTGTGAATTACCATCTCCATGAAGTGATGTGATTTATTTTTAAATAAATAATATCATGGATGGTATATATAATTATATTTAAAGGAATACTATTATATTTATGATATATTTATCATTATATAAAGATAAAATAATACTTACCTTCTTTCTATAGTTATCATTGAAAAATGGAAACATAAGTCATGTGTACGTGTGATCTACAATCTCCATGATTATATAATTATTCATTATTTATAGAAATATTTCATCATTGGGTTTCAAAGTATAATTTATTGTATAAAATGATAATTATTTCATGATAATTATTTTGGTTAAAATATAATAAAAACCTATTTATCTTTTTCTTACCCACTGAAGGCATTTTTTGATATATGAGCCGAATATTGTCAAAATGTCCGATGTGAAATTAATTTATTAAGTAATTGAATACAAAATGACATGACATTAAATAAAATTAGTAATAAAAAAAAATTAGGTTCTCATTAAATTAAATAATTATAAAATTTTTATTATAAACTGACATATGTTATGATTCGATCTCTAGGTAGGGGATCTCTCTAAACCATCCTATTCATTAGGTTATGATATTTCTCTATCAAGATTAGCTTATCGATATATTTATAGTTTCAAAATTCATGTATTATGTATATATATATATATATATATATTTATATCACATATATAATTAAATTATTCCATCTTCCTTTAATTGGATAATTCATTCTTTATGTTCATTAATCAAATGACTTCATTTTGAAGTTTCCTTTTATTATGATATGAGGTAACATTACGCAACCCATTTCTTTACATGCTTAATTATTATGACTATGACTTATAATTTATTCTTAGTTATGGAACACATAATAATGAACATGTTATGAATGGTTTTCCAAGATATTTCTCCAATTAAATGGTTAATGATTATGTTTTATGAGATGTTATGTATGGGATTAGGGAGTAAACCCTATCTATAATGAAAATTTTTCTAGCATGTGATGTTGTATTGGAATTAATGATTGAATTATTCATATATCATGTTTTGTGTTACTTTCAAATTCACAATGTTTTCATGATATTATGGTACCATGTTATTTATGTTATTCTATGATGTGATTAATAAAAAACCATACATTTTAGATATCATGTTAGACCTTTAACCCATATATTATGCTTCTTATCATGTTTGTTTACTTACTGGGTTTTAAATATCACCCCTTTATTTTATGTATTCACTATGATAACCTATATAGTTTTAGGATATAAAAGTAATATAGAATCTCATTAAGGATAATAAAATAAAGATGTTATGTTTTAGATTAATTTTTATGTATTGTGAACCTAGTCTTCCAAATACACTAGAATCACAATCATTAGGTTGTGTCTAATGGATATTTATGTTGAAAATCATGTAATAATATTTGTGAAAGCCTTGGGTATCTGTGAATATTATAATTGAACAATATATTAACTAATGAGAAGTTGAATAATATAGGAAAGGAAGGTAAAGATCCTCCTACATTTCAAAATTAAAAGTTGAGTTAATAGCCTACAATCCATAGGTATGATCTTGAAGAGTGCTTATACTCAAAACCAATCCAGTTTACCTACTTAATGTGTAGGTGAAACATTCTAATATACACCAAATAAATAAATTTCATGTATTGATGAAGGAATAATATCATAGTCAACATCTTTTATGGATGGAGTTCCCTAAATATCACCCTAAAGTACATTAACCTACCAAGAAAAGGGATGATCAATTGCATAGGGAAGACCTAGGTTTGAGGTTGGAATATAACCAGGAAGTGGATTGTATGTATGTGTTTCTTAATAGGGATTGGATGATATTTTTTTATAGGAATAAGAGGATTTTTATGCTCCTAGGTTGGGAGTTCCAAACATAGATAATGAATAGGAGATGGAAATGGAGAGGATTAACCATTTCTAACACTCCATTGTCAGAACAACATTTACCTACATCAACTATCATCAGGTATTGGGAAATATTATAGAAAAATAATAAATGTGATATTGTGGATAAAAAATGGAACAAAATACAAATATTATGCCTCTTTAGTTGAGGATGAGTATCATCACCAACCCATCATGTTCCTTGAGATAATAAATAATGTGAAGGCCTGGAGAGTCGATCAATCCCACATAAACATTGAATTAAAAACATTTTTTGTAATTAATTAGAAAATGAGATTTATTTTCAAGTAAGAAAAATAAATTGGCTATCATCAATATAATTTTATACTATTCATGAATGTTGGAAAACATGATAGTTATGATGGATGGGAGGGATTCTTCTCATGTGGAATTCAGATCTTCCACCAAAACTAGTCTATAAAAATGATATTTATTCGATGATTCATTCACTAATAGAGAGATAATTATATGAAATATAACTATTAATGTTGTGTTTTTAGAGACTTTTAAATCAATTATATTCATTTAGAGGAATCATATGGGAATCATTAACCATCCACTAGACCCGAAGGGAGAGGAAAAATATCCAAACCATCAGTAAGAAGGGAGCACCACCATAGACTTAAGTCTTAAATATATGTAAAGATATAGGAGTGGTTGAAAATAATGTGGATGAATTTCATTTTGGGGAAGAATAATACTTACTGGTTGTAATGGGTGGAGTATTTTCACATGTTGTATGAGAATAACATTCATAGGAATGATCATGTAAAAAACTGCTCATAAAAAATACTTAGAAAACTTTACAGTTGATGGATAATTTGAAAATGATCATCATGTAAGTGGTTTAATGCTATAGATTGGTATCTGAGATTCCATCACTCATGAAAGGGGATAACAAAATTTCACTGATGGGTAATTCAAGTTAAATACTACCATCAATAAGAAGTTTATTATTATACATTAAAAATATAGATTTAAATTTCATAAATGTTGATTTGGTGGTGTTTAGAGTTTTCATAAATTCTGTAGAAATCTCTACAAATTTAAGGAGTAATTATAAGATTTTTAAAATAATATTGGGGTATTTAATTCAGGGTTTAGTGGGAAAGTTATATGGTAGGAAATGATAATTTCATAGGATATTACATTTTTCAATAGTGAGTCTTTCAAGAGGTGGTAGACAATCAAATTTGAAGGGAGTGATTTTGAGGGAATCTCAATTATGGAATTTAGGATATTAATCATATTTTTCTTGAATTATTTCATACATGTATAATATTTTCAATGGGTTTCACATAGAATTGAGTAGAAATTATAGGAGATTACTAGAAATGGGTTGTATTAAGATACTTGTGTGGATGAGAATATTTTAAAATGTTGACCTAGATAGTATCACTAGATCTCCCTATTTGATGTGAATTAGTTATTTCTATAAGGGATAGTGTTTTTAATAATATATGGTTGATGTTTCTGAATAGTAGTGGAGTGAGTGGATATAATGTTTATGGGCCTCAAAGTTAGGCATGAGAGATGGTTTTTTCTAAGTTCAAATGGTGAGTCTTTTGAGATATAGTTCCTATGTAATATAAAACAATGGGTTAGTCTATATTTAATAGATTTTGAAATAAGGAATTCTATGGTGGGGAGTTCCACATTAGTATCCCACAAGTATGACCTTTTCTGGTTAAAAATTCCTTAAACTATAGAAGGAGTGGGATATTTTGGATTAAAGTTATTTTTTGTTGGAAAAATGTTATAGTTTATAGGATAATATTGTTGGGAATTAATAGATCCTGAGTTAAATGGATATGTAGTCTATTAATGTTAAATATGAAAAACTATTGAATAATTCTATACCAATATAGATAATTTAGATAGAAGGGGGCCATAAAAATCTAATAGGTCTGTGGTTGAAGTGTTTCTGGGAAAATTGGATATACGAAAATAAATTATATCTCATTTCCAAAAAAAATATCTAGATTGAATATTTATTTAGAATGTTTGTTTAGGGTCAATGGATATGGTAATTGATGTAACATAAATTTTTATATTCAGCATAGGTGAATGGATAATTGGTGGATGTTAGTTCCCATGAGTAGAGTATATTGGTGAGGTTATCAAATAGAAATTCATTAGATCATACTGAGTATTATGTGAGAGAAATCAAGTACAGTGTGAATGAATAGTATGCATAATCTAGGAATCCTGGACATGGAAGAAGATTTCTGTGAAAAAATTAAGTTATCTAGTGAAATTTGGTGTTAGTGGTGATTCAATTTAAATATATCTCCATGGAAGATGATTCTATTGATTTATGAGGTATCAATTATTAAAATTGGTTTTTATGTATCAAGAATATTTTATATGAAATCAGTATTACAGAATAATGAAAGATGCTTCATTTTGTAAAATACTTGGGAGATATTGAATAAGAATAAAATATTTTTTCAGGAAATTTTTAGTATGTCAAACCAATTGTAAGATAAGGATTTTAGGGATAAAATACCACTTTTATAGTTTTTACATCAACGACATGTCCATATTCATGGGAACTCCATGATGGAGAAAATCATCAGGTTATAGTGGTCTAAGTGTTTTTTAGAAGATATAAGATAACGATTTTGGAATATAATAAACTATATTTTGGTGAATTTATAAAAAACTACATCACAAGAAAGAAATATAAAGAATTACAGGTCTGGAATGATTAAAATTTGACTGCGTTTAAATTTTAGGGATTTAAAAAATATGGGGGAGGTTTTGGATATATTTTGAAATAATAAATAGAGGTGTAGAATATGGTAATTTGGTTAAAAGATACCTAAGAACAAATATTTAAGGTTAGGTTAGCTTATATTATTTTTTGGTATAAGGTAGAGCCCATTAGAATCATAGTAATAATATACTATGATTCCATTGGAAAGATATTAATACCCTGCTAGTCTCTTCATGAGTTTAGTGAACGTTACTGGACTTCATAGGGTAAAACGTATATGAAATGGATACCATGTATGGTATCTGTAAAAAATTAAAAACTTACATGGGAGTTCTTAATGATCCCTAATGGTTCGATATTAACACTAGAGATCATGATGTGTAATTTATGGGATGGTTTATCCAATATTATTTAAGATATAATTAATAGAAAATTTATATTAGATATCCATCATTACACATCAATAAGTTGTAAAATACAAAATTAATAAGAAAAATTTTATGAGACTAAATAGGTTGTAGTTGAAGAAAAAAATCCTAATATTCTAAAACTAAATCTAAATTAAGTGAAACATGACCTATAAATACACATACTTCCATGTGAGAACATGTAAATAAATAAAACATGATGACAATACAATAGATTACGAACCATAAAGGAATATGTGATGTGGATAATGCAGCATCCAACAACCACTAACTCTGATTTTGGAATGGACCCCAATTCATCTATAAACATGATGACAATACAATAGATTACGAACAACTACCATAGTACCTGTGTGTGTATGAAAATATATAAAATAGGGGTTTCTTGTCCCCTAGGGTGTCTATATAGGGTGTGAGATTAAATGGCACGAATCAACCCCCTTAAAACCCCTTATGGGACAGTATTAAAGGTAATAATTACCCCCAAAGTCTACCTCTAACAAGCCACTGGTCAGAGAGTATCATAAATAGTGTCAATCGCACCAATGGGAGACACTACCCTCATAAAACAAAGAAAAGATAGAAAAAACCACCAATAAACTCCAATGATCACATGAAAAAAATAATATCACATAAATTGTCTTCCCTATATATTATAGTATATAATAAATTTAATATAACATGAAATAATTGGATCCTATGTCTCAAAATCATCCACTAAACTCCAATAAATCTTCCAAAATTCCAAAAACAAGCTCCCTTGGACAGTCTATTAAAACAAATTGATAAACAATGGGTGGGTGGAAATTTTTGTGTATTTTGTAGTACCACCATTCAAAAAAACAAAACACATATGAAGTATATATTAAAGTTTACGTTGGTGATATTTCAACCAAACAAAATGTAAATTATACGTGCAAACATAATTATCATAGGAAATTTAATTCACTAACTCTATATTCCACCTCGGGCTACCACAACAACTTTTTTTCATTCATCATCATCAATATATTCCATATAAAAAATCATCCAATCTACCCACTAGTAAATCCATGTGTTATAAGTATCACAACCAATAACCATCACATAGAAAATAATAGAAGCTCTATAAACATCCCCAAAACCAACTAAAGAAAAGGGATAAAAAATTTACCACCACTCCATCCTATCTATTCAATGGACACTCCAACTCATAAATGGGTCGAAAAACATAGTAAAAAAACCCCAAATCAATTAATTTGGAAGTGATAATTAAATAGATAAAAAATCAATCCATCAAAAACTATCTTCTCACACCACAATTGAACCATCTAATGATGTATCAAAAAACCAAATCACCACATAGCCACCTATCTCTACCAAAAATCAGTAGTGTGAGATAAATATGAAATACATCAACCCTTTTACTTACTTCATTCATAAAAATTATCCACCCATATTTTCAAATAGCTAGCCTCCTAATCATAGAAGGGTAACATATTCATGAATGATATCAACTTTCTACCCTCCACATTACATGAATTAGCACCTAATACATCCATGTAGAAACTACCTAACTAGTTCAACTAGAATATATATATATAAAAAATCATAAAACTATTACATATTATATATACATATATAACTTCAATGATCCATTACAACCTTTGAATCATATTTTTTGGCCATTACAACTCATGAAATACCAAATTCTATCCTATGTCACCACATTATCTTCTAAAAACAATTTCTAAATAACATGTTCAATAAAAAACATAGGTTAAACCTAGATCATTATAGATAATCAAGACACCACTTCTAGGAAAAAATTAGACAAAATATAAAAAAATACAAAACAATAGTAAATGAAATCTACATCACTGTTTACAATATATATTTTAATTTCATTTTGTTTCATGTTATTTATTCTATATCTATACCATCTAATCCAAATTTCATTATAGTAACCATGAGTTTTTAACCACTATTTATTTATTAGTTTCATTAAATTACCCCCTTTATTAAACCTAACTACCTTCCCATTTAGAAACATCACATACCCAAAAAACTAGACAATTTGTACATTTTTCTTCACTCACATTACTAACCACACAACTATCAAAACCAAATATATCATCCATAATACCAAAAGAAACACAAAAATAAATCCTAAAAAATCATATTTCCAAAACATGGATAAAAAATAATGAAAATAAAACAACCCATAACATAAACACCACACCACATCACCCCTCAATGATACTTTTCAAACCATTTCAGTATGACACCAACTCTTATAACATTATAATTATCATGATTTCCACCGACTAACTAATATTTTTGGAATACAAGAAGGAATATATAATAAAAACAATTAAATTATCACAACTCTATCCCTACCAAGACCTCTAAAAGAGTTTTAAATAGAATAATAAAACCACCAAAGTTTATTAGTAGCCCAACATCCTCCAACACCCATTTTTTAAACAATATTCAACTTATCACATTTATGAATACCAACCAATATTTACACATTCCATACCCAATAACATTATAATACTTAAATTATTAATGAAGTTATCAGTATTAATGAAATGTACAAAAATAATAAATTAATTACAACACCCCATTCCCAATCACAACAAATCATTCCCACCAAGGTTAATTTAACTATAAGTGAATAAATGATAAACAAGTGAACCATAATGGTAAAATTTTAATTATGTTAATAATATTTATTATTCTCAGTTTCATTATCCCTAATCTATTACCATATTTAATTACTTATAGTAATGGTTTCATGAATTATTAATTATATTAGGAAATGATAAATAATAAAATTTAGTATTAATTAATAAAAATTAGTACGTAGTAAATTGTAGAAAATTAAAAAGGAATATACATCCATTTATCAACTTTTAAATCACTATACATGGATCATTATCATTATTAAATTCATTCTTCTTAAATAGGATCCACAAAAATTTCACATTGCTCAAATATTATGAATATTTAAAAATTCCTAACAAAATAACATGGTTTATATAATATAATTCATTATAAGAAATCATAGTTTTCCATTTTAGTATTTCTTTCCTAGTGGTGGAAGAAATTTTTAGAAGTCCCCTTCCATAATTAATCTCGAAAAATACCTCACAATGAGAATAAAATTGAAGTTGAACACCAAATTTTTTGAATGAAACTTCCCAATAATCTATAACACACCATCTCCATTCTAATCAATCAATCACTTATTATCAAAACAATGAAAAAGCATAAAAAAACCCAAGTAGAATAATATGGAAATATAAAATGATAATAGAGGAATACAATAGAAAAAAATAATTTATCACAAAAATAGAAGGCATAATGATTAGAATCAGATATGATGAAGTGGAAATAAAAGATCCAAATATAACATAGGATTGGAAGAAGTCAATGGAATTGAATGGAATCTAAGAGGGAAACTGAATTTATAATATAAATATAAAATATAATAATGGAGGAACAAAAAAAAGGATCAGGGAAACATTGAGAAAAATTTAAAAATATTTAAAATTCATACTGTATCTCACCTTACATATTGATAAAATACCGTTATTATGAAACTTTAAAATCCACACAATAATAATCTTCAGGATGAAACTAATGTTGAAATTACGCAAAACCAAAATTCTTGTGGATCATGATATGATACTCGTCCTTATCATCTAAACTAAATAATCCATCGGTACATGCCAAGATGAAACACTTTTTACCATAACCAAATAGTTCCCAAGATATAAGAAATATGAAAATAATTTTCCTTATATCCATGAAACAATGAGTAGATCTATTCATAATGTCCCTTTTGTTTGATTATCCTAGGGGTATTCAATTATTATTTATATAGGGACTCCACCATGCAATAATAACTCATTTACCCTCACAACACAACAAAACAACATCACATCATAATCATACTTCCAATATGAAATAGATTAACATGTAAATATCATGGCCCAAGCCCCACACTATAACACAAAAATCACACTGCAGTTCAACTCTTCAAGGTGTCACACTCTATAATACTGTAAAACCCCTACTATATCATACTTTTCACAACAAAACTCACTATTCCATGAAAAACACACATCCTCAATAGAAAATTTAACTCGATACCCATTAGTTTCCACTGTATTTTTCCCTCAATTCCCCCAATACCAAAAAAATGTATTGATTCAAGAAAGCATAGTCTATTAAATTAGATAATTATCGACTTATTCTTTTCATTATGATTAAATATAATGAAAAATATAGAAGACCCTAATATTTTCTATATTAGAGAGACACCTCTCATTAAAGAACTATGAACCTCCAACATCCTAATAGAAAGGGTTGATAAATAATAAAAATCTTCTTTAATAAGAAAAAAACCTAGAAAATATCACAAAAATGAGATATCAATCCTTAAATATAACATTACCATCAAGAGAAACCAAACACAACACCATCCAAATAGACCCACAAAAGAATGATTACTGAAAACTAATTTTACCTCAACTAACCATTATTGTAAAATTAATACTCATTTAAACTAATGAATATATTTTATAATACATATTGACTTAAAAACCCATCATTTTCCACTTCAAACTTTTCAAATTATTCTTTAGTAATTTATTGGGATTTTTTTACTTTATAATTTGAAACTAAAATCAATGAATAATTTTGAATCAAGATTTAAATTTATTTCCCAAAAAACATAATAGGTAGTAATAGTAAGATTATGGATGCCATTCATGTGTAAAAAAAACTCTCTATTCCCTGAAAATAAACCCATCCATGACTGGGACACATGATGAATCTTATGGATGCAATATTGACAATGCACTATAGAATTAAAATAAAAACATTTCTACTATTAGTGTCTATGAACCCTCTAAATACGTAAAAGAAAATCTCATATAGGTTACAAAACTCAAAAAAATTTCCTCATTCCTCGATAATGTAATCATTCAGAACTAAAACTCAATGAATTCATCTCAAAACTTCAAATTACTTGAGAGAGATCTTTAACAGAATATAACATTTTAGATAAACCTTTCTCTATGATATCAACTCAATAAATAATGTTTATCAAAGAATTTAATGGAAGATCTATGACAGATCAAGTTACCTATAGCCATAATGAAGACAGATATCATCACACCCACCCTTCTTTTCAAGAATAAATCATACAAACTAGCTAATTAAATACAAAAACAAAAGATTAAAAAAAATCCTCACATGATATCTTCATTGTTTTGTACATCCTTAATATCCTTTATACAGGTGTCCATATGATTAGGATAATTAAATTCCTTCCCTTACAATTTAAGAAAAAATTTCCCTTGACGTCTAATTTAGGTTTATGTGTTGTTTATCCACCACCAATAAATATTAAAGAATAATTAATCATGGTATTCGTCATTATTCACCCCATGAAAAATGCATCAATGAAGTTTTTTTGACATGTTTTCAATTCAAAATAAAATAATAGTAAAAGTTATTATAAATTTTACAAAATAAATTAACACCACAAAAATAAGAAACATCTTGATAGTAGTACAGAGACTTAGAAACTAACCGTCCCATCTATCTCATATATACAATACTTTTTTCCACCTAAAATCCACATTATCACTTCCATTATAAATGAACCATAATATAACTACCATAAGAAAATGTATTGCATAATATCCACCCCCTATAATAAATACATTCATTACCCACGAATCAAATTATTATTTCACCATAAAATATCATTATCAATACTTTTCAAACAAAGGAATCTCAATTTTATGTTATTTTTACACAACAATATAAATATTCTAGAAATATTTTTAATCATTAAAAAATTTCACATTTTCTAGTTTTTTATGAACTAAAAATCAAGAAAATATGTTATAAAAGCATACAAATAATTTGAGGTGGCTATCATAAAACAAAAATTATGATTCTAATTAAAATATATTTAGATTAAATTTACAAAAATTTTCATACATTTTTGAACCCATTGTGTCATTTTTAGGTATGGAATTTATTTTTTATTGATTTTCATATCTCATTTTTGATATTTTTTAGATATCAAATCGACCATGTGTGTTTAGACCATGTAGAAGTAATAATGTTATTATTTTAGACCATGAATTGAGTCATAATAGATATCCAAATATTGAGTTTGTGTTGAAAAAGAATACTAGTGTTTTGAATTAATTTATGGTGATAATTATTTAATAGAGACAAGTTAATAGGATTTTCAATAAGTTCTTGAAAAAATGGGTGTTCTGGTGTTATGTTGACCGAGGCATAAATTTTTTAAATTCTTATGTATAAGGGTCCACATGTGTAAGGGTCCCCTATATTGAAATATAGACTAAGTACTTTTATATAAGGGTATACTAATATGTATATGTAAGGGTACTCAAATAATTTGAAAAATTATTTCATTACTCATGTGTAAAATTATTAATGCATAAAGGATACTATATAGTTTGTAAGGGTAAACACCCAATAAGTAAGGGTCTATATAAAAAGGGTATTTTGATTAATCAAGAAATTGGAAGAGTCTTCCTATGATATGTAAGTGTATCATGGTCAACACAAAAATTGGACACTTTTAATACATAATGATTTTTCTTGATGATGTATAAATATAGTTAACAATGTGATACATAAATATTCACCTAGATATCTGTAAGAGTTAACTCTATGATGACTAAGAGTTACACTATGATGTGTAAGGGTTAAAATTGTTGGCTAAGAAAAATGGTTAAGGTTTGAAACTTAAGGGTTATGCTACTATTTATTGATGGATAAAAAATAATATGGTCATAAATAAATATTTTCATACCATTCCATGTTATATATAATGGTTTGATACCTAAGGGTTGAAAAATAAGGGTCTTTATGGAAGATATATTGGAGTTAATTTAATTTTTACCTAGATTTCAAAAAACTATTACTATTACAATTATGTCCATTTTTCAAAAATAATTAATTAATATGTTAAATCAAATTTAAAAGGTTTTATGAAAGATCTAATATAGTTGAAAAGTGGATATTACTTGAATCATATCACTCTCTTTCATTTTCCATTTTATCTAGGATTTTTCAATGGGTTTATTTTATGTTTTTGGTTAATTATTTAAGTTAAGTAACAATTAAATTTTTCATATCTCCACTATCTACCTTTAATATTTATTTATTTTATTAATATAGTTATAGATTCCTATGGTTTAATGTTTATTAAATTTTTACTTGGTATTTTATTAATTTAGGGAATGTATCATTTCATATATGTCAAAAATTTGTCCCTTTTGATGGGATGAAAAATTTCTATCAATGTATAATGAATTATTTTAGCTTTCCCTATAATGATGGTTTGTTATCCAATAATTGTTTTATATCCAGTTTATATCACATAAGTAAATCAAGTGGATTGTTTTACAATTGTTTATAGCACACCCTACTCTAGAAATAAATCATTTGAATATTAACCTCTGAAATGAATATTTTTTTTATTTTGATGATACCCCACAAACATGAGATATATACATTAATGAAACCTCAAAAATAATGATTTAAAAAGTAATAAAAAACATGAAGGTCAATAGATTTGGTTTTGGAATCATCATCATCTACCCATCGAAGGTTTAATTTCCCAATTATCTCCAACAATATTAATGATAAGGTAGTGTAAAATTACATCCAAATGGGCTTGGAGTTATCCCTCCATCTCAATGTAGTCCATTTGGATGTTAAAGGTGATTCATAACTTGTAGTCACGATGATTAATAGTGAATATACCATTAAGAAGGAAGGTTCAAACCTCTCCTTACATATATAAGGGGATTGATTCTAGAGTACCCATTTGATCCCAAAATGAATCATATCCATCACAGTAAAAATTAACATAAAAATGCACCTGTCAATACATCCATGGTCCAGGGTGATCCTAATTTTGAAAAGACAGTTTCATGCTTCACCCATAACATGGTGGCTTCCCTAGTAACCATTGATGACATGTTGGAAATCAATAAAATGAAAATAACCCATAATTAAGGTGGGAATACAATTACTATATGTATGATCACCATAAAGGTCTAACAATAAAGAAGGATCCTTCCATTGAACTAATCATAGAAGGAATAGATCTGACCCCGAGCAATAAATTTCAACCACTGTGATGACCTAAATAAACAATAGATCCTATATAAATGGGATTTGGAGGGGATACTCCTCAGATGATTTAAATAAGGAAAAACTCATATTGTTATTTCATGAGTGAATTAAAGCTCTGGAGGAACTCATCAGTTAATAATAAATCTCTCCCTTCAAATCACGAGACTTGGATATTTCTGGCCAATGATGACACATGACTATGTAGAATTCACCAAAAAAATTTATGCTTATCAAATACATGCCAACTTTATCCATGAACCCCTATAGTTTTTTCACACCACCATGTATTCATGGTCATTATCCATATAAATAATAAAATTTAAGGTTTAAAATCCCCTATTTGTAACTAGGTAGTTCAAATACATATTTACTATAATTGAAGTCATCTTAAAATGGGTGATGGTATACAACGTAAGGAAGTGTTATAAGGAATATCATTCACATCATGAATTTCAATATTTTCACTACATTTGGTTTCCCTAACAAGATATTTATTTAAAACAACACCAATTTATGAATCTATGAGTTGAAGAGGCTATATAATGATAATGACATTGATCCCTACTACTTTTTATACTACAATGTTGTGGAAAAAAGATAGATATAGGCCCTATATAAGAATATATCAATGATAATACAACAATTGGTGGAAAAGGACAAGAAATATTATCCATAAAAACTTCTTTATTATTTCTTTGCTTATTATTTCATTCCAGGTTTGAGAAGGACTAAAGCACCACATATAATTGGTTCAAGATATTGATACGTGGACTTGTAGAGTTGCGTTCTATGGGACATGGGTGATCTAACATATATTTCTGGTACTTTATTGCAGTACTTTGGGTTATTTATAGTTTTTAGATTCTATTAAACTTCTCCCATTGTATTTTTTTTATATACATACTATCTTGTTATATTAATTTTGTAATGTTTTTGGAAAATTCATTCCCTCATTCATTTTGTATGATTCCAGGTTATAGTCACCCACCCATTGGGATTGAGAACACCCTTTAGCCCATATCTATTGAGGGAGAGATCAGGATGAGACATGGGTGTTGGGATTGAACCTTGTGAAGGTTTCCTACGTATCCTCGTGGTGCGGAATCGAAGACCACATATTTCAGATGGCGAATACAGTTTAACATCATGTGGGATGGGTATGAGGCTTATACTCTGAGGCGGCCCATGGTGTTGGAGAACTGATGTGAATGGGGTCGGAACGACTGAGTGGTGGGATTGAACCTTGTGGAGGCTTCCTACGTACCATGCCTTAACACAGTTAAAAGTCCCTATAGTTCAGGATGGGTTGGGGATTATGCTCTGAGGCGGCCTAAGGTGGTGGGGCTTGAAACTCATGGAGGCTTCCTACATTCCATGCCTTAGTTCGGATCAAATTCCCCGTAGTTCGGGATGGATTAGGGTTTATTCTCTGAGGCGGCCCAAGGTGGTGGGGCTTGAACCTCGTGGAGGATTCCTATGTACCATGCCTTAGAACAGAACAAAGTCCCCATAGTTCGGGATGGATTGGGGATTACGCTCTGAAGCAGCCCAAGGTGGTGGGTCTTGAACCTCGTGGAGGCTTCCTTTGTACCATGCCTTAGCATAGATCAAAGTCCCCGTAGTTTGGGATGGATTGGGGCTTACAATCTGAGGCGGCCCAAGTTGGTGGGGCTTGAACCTCGTGGAGGATTCCTACGTACCATGCCTTAGTACGGATCAATGTCCCTGTAGTTCGGGATGGATTAGGGCTTACGCTCTGAGGCGGCCCAAGGTGGGGGGGGGGAATGAACCTCATGGAGGCTTCCTACGTACCATGCCTTAGCACAGATCAATGTTCCCATAGTTCGGGATGGATTGGGGCTTACATTCTGAGGCGGCCCAAGGTGGTGGGGCTTGAACCTCGTGGAGGCTTCCTATATACCAAGCCTTAGCATGGATCAAAGTCCCCATAGTTACGGATGGATTGGGTCTTACACTCTGAAGGGGCCCAAGGTAGTGGGGCTTGAACCTCATGGAGGCTTCCTACGTACCATGCCTTAGCATAGATCAAATTAACCATAGTTAGGTTGTACAGTTTAACGTTATGTGGGATGGGGGAATTTGGGGCTTATGCTCTGAGGCGACCCATGGTTTGTCATGGTCGATGCTCACTCAAATGTTACGTGAGTCATGCTTGGTGTGGGAAACAAGAGACAATAGATACCTGATGATCACGTTTTGAAGGGTATGTCCATGGGAAATGAGGAGGGGATTACGCGTTGAGCGGCCCATGGTGCCGGGACTTACTCCAGGATGGAGGCCCAATGGTGAAAAAGCGCAGCGGGAGAGGGATTTGGGACCGAAGAAAGGAGGATCCCCATTCCCTATTGTGCCTTCCGCTAGACTTGGGTACTGAAGATGAAAGGACAACCACTGTTCCCCATCAAACCCTTACTTGGCTTTGGCACTGAGGGAGTGAGGAGTAACAGGGGCACTGCCTCTTACAAGAAAGGTTAGGGGCTCACACCAAGGTGGATGCCCTTCCCTGCGGACAAACGCCACTCCAATAAAGAGGATATCACCTCTTATGAGGGACGATCTCATCCCCATAGAGGCAAGTGGTCATGGAGAATGTCTGAGGTGGGGGGACCCTACATTCGAAGAATGAGGTCGGGTCACTGTTTAACAACATGTGTTGAGGATTAGGTGCTCGACAGTTTAACGTCCTGCAGCTCAGATGAGGTGGGTTTACTCCGCACCCATAGGACTTACATAACTAGTGCCTTCTACCCCTTGTGGGAGGGAAGGCATTGGAAAGGCCGTGGCGAGGTGGTGTCGTGGAGCGAACCATCTAGGGGTCCAAGTTTTCAGGGCTATGCAATGAAGCAATAGCCGTTAGCGTGCCTATGAGAAGAAGCATGAGGCGAAACAACGCAATGGGAAGAATTGTCCAAGGGACATTGTAGTTACTTCATACAATCCAAGAAGGTCGTACGGGAAAACCATGCATGATGCTAATGCCCGGGATGCACCAGACACCTGCGAATGGAACCTAGAAGAAGGGCATCAGGTGCTCTCCCAAGGGGGCGCCCGGGGAGCACCGAGGTGGAGGGCCCCGGGGAACCGCGTGCAGCCCTTAAAGTTTGCGCGAAAGAAATGAGCTTGACCTGAAAAGCCCTAGACCGACAGCAAATTGCGGCTGACTGCACGTAATTGGGGGGGGGGGCATAGGTTTTTCACGCAAGGAGAGTGAATTGCGCATAAGTGACAGAGACTGCACGCAAGGAAAAAGGGGTGCATACAATGGAAGGAATTTTGTGCAATCGGCTGGCCTGTGTGCAATAGAAGGAATTGTGTACAAGGGGCAGACCCCGAAGGGATTGGAATTCAGTCTAAGCCAAAGGGGATCTTGCATAAAGGTGGACCCTAGGGAGACTGGGCACAAAAAGAACCATACCTGAAGTCCATATTTTACGCGTGTGGAATGCTGATAACGCGCATGAGAGCCGGTTCGGATTCTTCAGCCTCGAAAAAGAAGGGTTCCTTACTATTAATAGGTGACGGGGGGTGCAGAATATATTTCGGCACGAAATAATTGTGTGATAGAGGTGGTGGCACAAAATGTCAACCTCACAGGGCATGGGCGTGAAATTATTTTTCACCAGCGCTTGGACTCTTCACGAATCCCGATACTTTCCATGCGGTACATATTTTTTCACGCACTTCACCATTTTTTTCGCACAACACCTCTGGTCCCCTGGACCATGTCTCCGGGTCTGAATATGACTTCACTTTGTCCTTTCAAAACATCCTCTAACACATAAGCACTTTTCAGTGTCTACAAATGTCCCCCCTCATAATTGGATCGGAGAGGGGTCATAATGACCATATTCCGAGAGAAATGCCAAAATGCAGGGCTTCGTGGGTCCCCTGCATGCAAAAATTTCATGCGGCGTGAAAAACTTGGCCAGGCATGAAATCTGCTTTTCGTGTAGGTGTAGAACCCAGGCATAGCCTATAAGAGTAGCCGAGGGTCCCATGCTCTGTATGACTTTTGTAGCACGATAAGATTTGAGATCTTGTGCGTGAAATTTATTTCACTCCCGCGTGAAAAACCACTTTTGGCAGCATGTAATTCTTCTGAGATTTGGTGTCATTTTACGTGAAAACCTGGGGTTTTTCATTCCACATCATGATATTTCATGACATCTGCTGATTTTACACACCAGGCTCCTAGATTTCGCGCCAGCCTTCCAGATTTCACACCAGCCTCCCAGATTTCACGTAACACTTCTGAAACACTTGGTCGGTAGAATATGGGTGAAAACCGGGTTGATGAGGGGGAAGTCGCTGCTCATAGAGCTGAAATGGCTATAAAACCAGAGGTTTATGGAAAAAATAGGGTTGTCTCAAATAACCACATCATCTTCAACATGCTAACCCCCACCCAAAAATAGTATGCCTTGTCTTAAAACCTACCGCTGTGGGACTTCAGCATTCTGGAGGATGACCCTCTACTGGGTTTATATGTAAACACACCACGGTCATGGGTGACCCGTGAAGATGACCTTCCTCGGTACAAAATCACCAACAATGGTCATCTGGCCAGAGAAACCAGGCATATGGATGTATATGTCCTGAATCCTAGGACCAGGACCATTGATGGGGGTGACCGTATTGTAGAGAGCTCCCCAGATCTATATGAAAGCAAGTTCCGTCAGAGCGTCACTGACGAGACCAAAGGTTGGCTGAAGGATGGGGATATGCGGTCTGGAGGAAACTTTACCAGCGAATGGGAATGGGTGTACTGGGTTCTCCATACGTACGACCAATTTGGGGCCGAGCTATGGTACATTTGCCTGTTTGAGGCGGTGTGGACATCACAATTCCATTTCTACCGGCAACCTGAGCTTCGGCTAGAGTTGTGCACTCAGTGGTCCCCTGGAACCAATACCTTCCAACATCACCATGGAGAAGTCAGCATCAGTCTCTAGGACATCCAATACATCGGGGGAATCCCTTTGGAGGGCCATAAATATGATGAATTCCTCCCATCAATGAACATCTGGGGTGACAGGTCTCAAACCCACATACTGAGGTGCCGCCTGCTGGAGCTAGAGAAGGAGAAGTTGGGGGTCAAGGACTTCCTGAAGGATATTGCATACAAGGACTTGTTCAGCATGTTCCTGGAGAAGGATCCAGAAGTCAAGATGCCAGGGCAGGGAAAAAGTTGTCTAACCGTGGCTCAGAGGAGCAAGACCGGATTATACTGTAGGATCCTGGAGGCGGGTAAATACCAATCATGGGGATATAGCACAAATGAGGCCCCAGACCTGAACATTAAGTACACCGGATTTCTCACCACATTCTTGAGCGGGTGGCTCATGCCGGTGATGGATGCAAGGATGGGCATCTGTCCAGCGACCCTGGTGATGGCAGGCATCATGGCTTCCAACAAGAGGTTCAATCTGGGGGTCCCCTTGCTAGCATGGCAATATGACATTCTAGGATGCGTCTCAACAGGGGATCACCTAGGAGAGTATGTGGCCCCTTCTATATTTTCCACAGCTGGGTTGCGGCTCACTGCGGCAGATATACTTTACCAAAAGCCATCTGTCCTCAAGGCAATGGCTTGCGACCCTCTCTACTGAATATTGATGGGGTCATGATGATGACACTCAATGAGGAGGGAGTACAGATCAGGATTGGTAACCCCACCAACTTCTCATTCATCCCATTCCCCACCCCAACTGGTTAGTTGATAGACGATGGTCAAGGCTCACTGGAGAAGAAGGAGTACTTCCAGAGTATCAGAGGTGGGGTGCTTATGGCCCAGATCGATGGGAAGATCTTCTACGAGCCTTATGTGTTGTCCAGATTCACTAAGAATTTTGGGTTCCTCTATCGAATGCTGAAGAGAGTATACAAAGACGTCTGGGAGGAGAGGCATCCCTGTGTTCTTCATCAGCTGGGGCTGATGTTCACAACCTATGGATCTAGTGACATTATGACTTTTCCTCCTACCAAAGTCAATGCTGTACTCTCAAACAAGTATGCCAATCATTGGACCATATAATACCCTGTGGGGATTCTGTGGAAGCGATTTCAGCAACTCAAAGTCCACAGTGTGGAACCTCAGTGGCGAGAGAGGAGGTAGGGTGTCGCTAGAGGGGGAGGATCAGAAGCGCCTCAGGCAACGGGGCCTGCACAAGCCGGGACCACATTAGTGGGGGCGTCACATGATGTGGCCACGCCCTCATTTCCTGGAGGAGGGGGGTCCCACGGAGCGGCCAAAGAACTTCCTGGGAATCAAATAAGATACCCACTTCAACCTTCCCATGACGTGATCTTCCCTACGCTATGGTCGGCCTGGAAAACCCTACGACAGTCAAAGAGTAGCGAAGCCCTATGGAAGAAGATAGTGCGATATGGGATATAATTTCCAGCCGTCGGGCTTGTCCGGGTCACCAACAAAGTGAACTTCTACTGATGGAATGCATACATAACGACCATGGACACGTATGCACGCCAACGGGGTCGGCGTTTGGATCCATCTCTCTTGGTGAAAGTGATGCTCAGCCAGGAGTATGATCCAGAAAGGATGTCGTCGGGGGAAGATGACAGTAATGTTGAGTCAGAGGGTAGTAAAATAGTAGAGGAGGTGGAAGGAGAGGGGGAAGGTGAAGGAGAAGGATAAGGTGAGCCTGAAGGTGAGGGGTCGTAGGGGGCGTCCCACTAAGGGAGTCTCTAGGAGAGCGGCGATATTGTCGGCTCTGATATGGATGTGACCGAGCTGCTCGAGGTATGCTTCAACCCTTATCTTCTCTTGTATTCTATTTCCTTTGCAATCCTTAACCCACCTTCCATACCTACTCAGGAGCACATTGGTGATTATCAAGAGTCCTTAGCTAAAGGAGGGGAGGTAGTGCCAAGGGGGCAAGGTGGGGAACCGTTTCCCATTATCAAATTGACGAGTGCTGAGGGATCCCCCACCACAATAGATCCTATAGTGGCTAGAGAACCAGAGGATGATGCCTTGGGTTCCTGTAAGTTCCCTGCTATGACATCAGTACTCACTGTCGGAGGACTCAACTGATTATGGTGCTCTTTGTCTGTACAATGATCACGACATTGGAGGCCCTTCAGGTTGTTGAGCCCGGACCATCCACGAGCATGACGATGGAAAACGTACTACCCCATATAGATCCTACCTCCCAAACCGAGTTGGCTCTGACAATTAGTGAGTGTGGAGTGGAAGACACCATGGGAGATGTCATCGGGGTAGGGCTGAAAGTCGACGAGGGTGCCACTAGGATCGAGGGGAGAGAGAAAGTTCACCTAGATGCTAAGGATCCTATTCCCCTAGGAGGAATCTCAGAGGAAGAACTTGCTGCTGCCCTGTTGGATATCTTCCATGTCTATCAACCTACTAATCTCGAAGAAATTGAAGATTCATATTTGGAAGTGGCCGAGGAGAGCCTGATGACACGACATAAGGGATGGAAGTGCATCCGGCGTTTTCTCAATCAGCCCCATGCAGAATTGTTGAAGTGGATGGGGTCACTCCACACCTGGCTACATTTACTATGTGATGGAGGGGAATATTCTCAATGACTTCACCTGAAGTTCCATGATTACATGGATGAGATGATGCGTGAGATTAGCCGGTGCACTGACGTCATCTGGTTCCAGGAGGAGTCGGGGAGTACCCGAGCATTTCTGAGGGCTGGGCAGGAGGTCCAATGCCATGAGGAACATGCAAAAGAGCAGGAGATATTCATTCCAAACTGCTCTGAGCTTGTGGATCAGTTAAGGTCCCAACTGGAAGATGCCCAAGAAAAACTCATGGAAGAAAGTTGCCAGATAACTGAGCTCCAGACTAAATAGGCGTAGGCATGGGCCAGAGACAGCGAGCTGCACTCTGTGGCCAATGATGAAGAAAGGGTCCTCAGGGGGTGAGAGGCAGTTCTGGGGGCCACCAGTGAAAAGGTGGCGACATTGGAGGGATCTATCCAAGAAGCCGACCCTTATGAGCCCAATTTTGGCCAAACCCAGGAACTCATCCATCTTTACTAATTCTTGTTCTTTTGAACTGTATGTAAGAGAAAATTTATTTACTTTCCCGTTTGCTTAACATACTTGTCCCTTTGGTTTAACATGCTCAACTATAATCCCAAAATAAATAGCAATCTGTCCCTATGCTCACGTGGGCCGTGAGAAGCAAACGAGGCTCGTACTATCACTTATTTTGCTCGTGGGAGCGTCAACCAAGCTTCTTGCATTTGAAATTCATACCCGGACTTCCGAGGAGATGAGGGAGGACCGATCAAAGGAATAAGACCTTAGACCGATCGATGTATAGTCTTCTTAATATGCTTTAGCGCACGGGCGTGGCAATGATATGGGCATTGGAATCAGTTCAAACATAAAGGAATGAAAAATGTGACACACGTTACCCAAATTCGGAAAACTATGGGAGGGGCATGGCAATAAAGGATGGCTTTCGACCGTGTTCGAAACACAACATCCTTATTGCATTATCTTGAAATGAGGACAATAAATGAGGTTCAACCACTGACCATGTTTGGAACATGGGACCTAACTCAAATATCATCCATCAGTCTTCCAAAATGTTGTCCCTGGATAGTAGGAGGACCATAGGTCAAGCATCCATACTGTTAGGGGGTCCCTTCAAACATGATCAGTCTTCCAGAACATTGGCCCAGAACAGCAGGAGGACCATGGGTCAATCATCCATACTGTTAGGGGGTCCCTTCAAATGTGAAAGAGGATGAGGATCCGAATAAAGGGGCACACAAAGCGTGGAAAGTGAAGTGGTGGTTTGTTTGAACATAATCCAACACTCCCAAGATTATGCCATCTTGGTAGAATCACATTAAGCGGGAGAATTAATCTGATCATGGATCATCCCTAATTTTAGACAGGACCTCTTTGGCGAGGGAACTGTTGCTTCCCTATGTCATTACAGGGCATCTTAAACATGTTTAGGGAAAATGCGGTAGTTACAAAACTCCCCGGGGGGGGGGGGGGGTTAGGCCAAGAGGCCAACGATGGGGGAAAGGATGAGATTTTTGATTCTCGAGGATGGACATGAGGTGAAATGTCTGTACGTTCCTATGTATCTCATAAGGATGAGAATCAAGTTGCACGTAGTTCTAGAAGGGGTCTTAGTTTAAGGTCTTAGAACTCAGACTAGGGGGAGCGGTAATGAATGTAGGATAGACATGGTAAGGTGATTACGAAACCTTACATGAATGAGGACATAATTCCTACATACCATGTGTTCCCTAGGGAAGTGTTCCAGTCAAGGGACCAAACCCAAAAGTTAGGCTCGGCCCACGGGGAAGTGCACAGGCGCTTCTACGTATCTCATGAGGATGATAATAAAGCCATAGGTAGTTCTTGGAGGGTGGCAAGGCATGGTATGGTAATAATGCAAAGGATGAAAGGGGCGTGCAGGTCTAAACCTCTCACAAAAAAAATGGAATTTTCTGTATCTTGTTTTTCCTTTAAGGTGAATGGTTTTTATTTTGTGGAGCGACTGACCTAGGGTAGAAACTCCTGGAATAGCCACAATAATCAAGCCATATACAAGCATTTACAAATGGTATGGTAAATGACTGATACCCAATGTGATGTCCTCTATTATGAGGTCATCACAATGCAATACCGTTTTTCATCGTGCGGCCGAGACGATATTATCACAGTTTAGGGTCATGTGATTGGACCCACTAGAACAGTTTAAAGTCATATGTCTTGGACATGGAGGAATGCACACGATGTGATAGAACATACCTGACATAAATGTGGACGAGGTCCAGATCATCACCGCGCACACCTCTGGGAAAAGAGCCTCGGGCCAAGAGTCCAGCGAGGGTCAGAGGATAAGGGGCTGGAGAAACTAGCTCCCAGCTGAGATGGACCCAGAAACACAATGTTCAGGTGACCCCACGTATCCCATGGGGATGTGGATCAAATCACACATAACCCTTAATGAAGATCTTGGTTTATGGTCTTAGAGATCGGACGATGGGAGCCCCAAAGAATGTCGTACTACAGCTTTGTCCCCCTGACGTGCGGAGGTGCACTAAGGGATAGTGCCAAGAGTGTCGAGATTACACCTGGAAATGATTCGGTGGAACATAATGTGATCATGCAACCAACATTCAGGGCTTGAAGGGGCTGGTGTGACGATGGGGATTACTACTGACCATGTTCGCAACATAGCATCATGTCACGTTAGCATGAAATAGGGACAAACAAATGAGAATCGACCACTGACCATGTTTTCAATGTGGGATTTGTATCAATTTGCTGTCCAAAACCCTCGAGGGAATTGGACCGTAGTGGTAGGAGATCCCTTAGGTTTGGTATCCATGAAGTTTTTTGGGGGTCCCTTCGGGTGTGAAATATTTAAGGGGCACAAATGATGGGGAACACGAAGCTTGAAAAGTGGAAGGAACTTGCCTAAGTTGAATCTGACACTCCTGGTCCTTGACTAGAGTAATCTGAACACATTGGTGGACCACTGCAAGGGGTAGAGGGACTCAACTTGAGAGCGGCCAAGATATGGCGGATTCCCGGGAGAAAGGGGGAAAGGTTCCAAAAACCCAACGCGAAGGAGGGCATAACCCTATACCACACCAATATATCCCCCCATGAAGAGGGACAAGCCAAGAGGTGTAGGTGACTGAGAGATTGTGAGATCTCTAAGAGATAGGACTAGACCCCAAATCTAAATGTTCAGGAAGTCCAATGTATCCCATAAGGATGAGAATCAAGCCACACGTAGTTCTTGAAGATACAGTTTAACGTCATGCGGGATGACGAACAATTTAACATCATGCGGGATGACATAAAGTTTAACGTCATGAGGGATGAAATACAATTTAACATCATTCTGAACGACATACAGTTTAACGTCATGCAGGACGAATGTGTAGTTTAGGGTCATGTAGGACCGACAATTTAATATTGTGCGGGACCGTAATACAGTTTAAGGTCATGGAGGACCCTAAATCAGTTTAAGGTCATGAGGGACCCTAAAGGCCCAAATGTAGGACCAAATGCAGTTTAAGGTCATGCCTGACCAATTGATCAGGAAAAATATATCTTGAGGAACTTGGCATTGGTGGGAGGAGTTATACGCTCACCATCCATGGCCACCTGGGAGTATGCTCCATTAGGATAATCCTTATGAACAATGAAAGGTATTTCCCACTTGGGATCCAACATGGGTGGTTTCCTTTTAGGGATCATTGGTTCCTTGAGTTCTAATACCAAATCTACTTACAGGAAAGAGTGGAGGTGAAACTTCTTGTTGAAAGCTCAAGCCATCCTGCTCTGATGCCTTTCTAGGTTTTGCAGGGCACAAAGCCTGTTCTTGTCCAGTGCTTCTAATTCATCTAGACGGATCTTAGACACTCTATCCAGACCTTTCTAGTCATAGAACACTGTGTTCAATGTGGGAAATTGAATCTTTATGGGTAGGACGACCTCCGTTTCGTACACCAGGGAATATGAAGTCACCTGGGTGGAATTACGGGTCTTTGTATGATAATCCGAAAGGGTGTTGGGGAGCTTATCTGGAAAAATCTTCTTATTCTGACCAACAATTTTCTACAGAATTTTAGATACGGTTTTATTTAACCCCTTGATCTTTCCATTTTTATGAGCATGATAGCGTGAGTTATGGTTGGAGAAAAATTTGAACTTGGTGTACAATTTCTTTAGATCGGATGCTTGGAAGTTGGTGCTGTTACTGATGAGGATAGCGTGAGGGACTCCAAATCGATAGATGATATTGGAACTCATGAATTCAATGATATAACATGCCTTTAATTGCTTGAGGGAAATCACCTCTTCCCACTTGGAAAAGATATCCGTAGCGGTCAGAATGAATCAGCATTGGCGAGCCGTTGCTGGTGGGTACGGTCCTAGGACATCTAACCCCCAGACTGCAAAGGGCCTGGAGTACTTGGTAGTATGGAGAATCTCTGGTGTTCGAGGTAGGAAGTTATCATGAACTTGGCATGCATGGAACCTCTTGGGGAAATCGATGCAGTCATGGATCAAGGAGGGCCAGAAGTACCCCAATCTCCGGATTTGATGAGACAGCTTCGGCCCAGCCTTGTGGGCACCACAGGAACCGGCATGAACCTCTTGCATAACCTATGGAATATCAAATCCTTGGATGCAACAGAGGAGAAAACCATCGAAACCACACTTATAGAGGGTCTTCTCAAGACTAGAACCAATCTGGAGGGAAAACTGCAGTGCGCAGCGTCAGATTTGCTGGCGTTCGGCCTGATCTTTCAGGAGGTAACCATTTTGGATATAGTCTACAAAAGGGGCCCTCCAGTCGGGCATAACTTCAATAAATTCATCTGAAGATCCTAACAGTCCTGACATGGAGTACCCTGCAGTAAATTGGCTTACTCACAGGTTGTCGCTATCCTCTCGGGTGACGGGAGCAACAAATCTCTGGTGCACCATGTGGATAATTAGATCATCATGTTCGTGCTCAACAAGGGATACGACCAAGCTAGCTGAATCATCTGCTCGACCGTTCTGTGACCGAGGGACATGGATAACCTCTGGCCATGAAGGGAACTGGGCCATTAGCTAGAGAGTGCGTTTTAACAATGGTATGATCTATGGCTTCCTGACAACATAGTCTCCATTTACATGCTTGATGACTAGCTCAGAATCCCCTTTCAAATGTAAATGGGGCATGTTGATCACAAGGGCCAGTTCGAGACTAGTAATAAGTGCTTGATACTCCACCTCTTTGTTAGTGCAACCTTCTGATAATAGGAATGAGTATGGCAGGATGGCTTGCGCCAAGGTGATAAAGTTGATACCTAGACTGACTCTGTTGAGCCTAGGATCATTGAGCCTCTTACAGGTGGGGCTCTGGGAGGCACCATCGAAGTGAATTTTCCAAAATGGGATAACTTGATCGACTAAGAGGATTGCCTCATCAGGAAAATCAAAGTCCAAGGACTGGTTCACAGAGGTTGGATGGGCAGACAAAAAGTCTACCAATGCCTGCCCCTTGATAGCCTTCTGGGGAACGAACCTGATGTCGAACTACTGGAGTATCACCGCACACCATGCTAGTCGGCCAGTCAACATGGAGCGATTTAGAATATACATCATCAGGTCTACTCAATACACTAACTATACCTCATGGTTCTACAGGTAATTCCACAGTTTCTGCAAAGAAAATACAAGCGTAATGCAGCTCTTCTATATGGAGGAGTATCTAGTTTTCATACCAAGGAGCAAGCGTCTAAGGTAGTATAGGATGTTCTCTATCCCCTCATTGTTCTTCTGGGCGATAAGGGTCCTGAGGGACCATTCTAGGTTGGTGACATAGAGAATTAGCGGCTTCCTGGAGATAGGTGGCATCAAGACCAGAGGCTGGAGAAGATAATGCTTGATTTCCTCAAAGGCGGTCTAGAACTCCTCATCCCACTCATAAGCGGTTCCCTTCATCATGAGCCGATAAAAGGAATTACACTTTCCAGCAATATTCAAAATGAATCGGTGTGTATAGGCTAAGTGGCCTTGGAGACCTCGAAGCTCCTAAATATTTCTTGAGGGGACATCTGGATGATGGAATTTGTCTTCTCCGAGTTAATCTCGAAGCACCAGTACCAGACAACAAATCCAAAAAACTTACAAGAAGTGACCCCAAATTAACACTTCAACGGGTTCATCATCAGGCAGTGGGAATGGAGGAAACTGAACACTTTCTCAAGTTCCTTGAGATGGTCTTGGTGCTGGTGAGATTTGACCACCAGATCATCCACATAGCACTCCGCCAATGTTCCCAGGATTGGATTGAATATGAAATGCATGGACCGCTGATAGGTGGAACCTTCATTCTACATGATTAAGGGAATAACCTGGTAATAGAAAGTACTTGTGATGCCCTAAAAGTAGTGGAATCCTCATCCTCAGGGGCCATACAGATCTGATTATATCCAGAATAACCATCCCTAAAGGAAGGGGCCTGGAACCCTGCCATAACACCAATCTAAAATTCAATCACTGGAAGGGGAAAATCATCCTTCGGACAATGGCGGTTGAGATCTCAGAAGTCGATGCAGAATCTAATATGCCCTTTCATACTCTTGATTGGAATGATGTTGGATAGCCACTTATGGAACTAGACTTCCTTGATGATGTTGGCTCTAATGAGTTTGTCAACTTTGGCCTTGACAATGGAACTGTGAGAAGGGTGCATCTTTCGGGGAGGCTTCTTAAATCCGTGATGATTCGATGGAAGAATGATGCTGTGGACGACTACCTGAGGATCTTGTCCTGACATCTCGTCATAACTCTAGGAGAATACATCACGGTACTGTTTGAGGAAGCCTATGTACCGCTGAAACTATTCAAGGGATATAGCGGTGCTGATCAATGTGGGTCTCAGGTCTGCCTCCCTTTCGAGGTTCATATATACCAACTCATCGACCATGGATGATATGCCTTTCTCAATGGAAGGGGGAGCATCCTCTATATCTTATTCTCCACTTATGGAGGGATCCTTTGTTGGGGAAGCTTCATCTTCGCTACCAAACCCTAATGGGAGGCTGCTACCAGCTTGTGCGGCTGTGGTCATTGCATCGGGGCACTCCAGCGCTGCCGAGATCATGGCTATGAAGGTTTTCAACTCGATCCCATATGGTCTCCAGCCCAAGGGGACATGCTTAAAAATATCTATGTAGTAGAGGCGCGTCATCCGGAGCTAACTTATTCCAGCCCGGTGAAACAGACAAGTGTGATGTACTACCGTTTCCATGAGCACGACGTCTTGATACCGGATGGGAGTTGGATGATCCGTGATCACTGGGGCCTGGTTCGTATAAGAATACAAAGTGATATTCCAGTGTTGTCTGGTTTTGGGAGAATGATTCCCCCTTGTCCTAGAAATAAAAAAATATTTCCCCATATTAGGGATCGTGGCCTCTAACTGATGGATCAGGAAGATATAGGCGTCATTCAGGCCTGCCTAAGGGTCAGACGTAATGGCGATGGGCTCAACCCCACTTTCCTGGACTTGTTTATCCTTGCTCTTGAAATAATCAACATCCATATAGCGGGCTTTCCATGAGGCGAAAGGAGATGCATCACTTTGGAGTATGCCCACTCGACCATTAAGGGAGTACTTGAGGCATTGGTGAAATGAGGTGGGGACCTCCACATGCAAGTGGAGCGATGACCTTCTCATCAATGCATTATATGCGGTGTCCTGGGAGACAACCATGACCTATGTGTTGGCAACTAGGCCGCCGAACTAGGTCTTCAGACAGATCTTGCTGACTGTGGTCTTCTCTATCCTGTCATATCCCATGATTATTAAATCAGGGGGAGTCTGGTCATCTTCAGATAACCCTATCTTCCGTAGTGTCTGTGTTAGGATAAGGTTGATCCCGGAGCCGGTGTCAACGAGACAGTGGTGAACTTCCATGCCATTAAATTGGTCGATGATGTATAGCGGGAAGATGTTCCCCTATATGGGGGAGCCCTCATCCTCTCTAGAGAATGAAATGGTGGCCTGGAATTCGACATCCTCAACTGCTTCAGCATGGAAGGCATCTACAGCTGCTATCTCTATCTCAAACTAGAGGGGGCTCTTTAAATCCTAGATGAGTGCTTCGTGGATATCTTGATATAGGTGAAGGGATTTATGGATAAAAATCCTCGTTTGGATTCCATCAAGGTGCTTGAGAACATCGTACTTCTGAGCTAGGCGTGAAATTATACTTATAGGGAGTCGCTCTGTGATGGAAGGCTTGGTGGACCCTCCCAGCCAGACTGACGGCTGACTGGTACTGGGAATATCCCGCTTCTCACTAGTCGATGCTCAAAGGGTAGCTACTGGATGGGGACTGGGAGACTAATATCGTCCTGTAGTGGGACGAAGCTGGTCACGGTATGGACGAAGTGGCTCTGCCTAATCCAGTAGCACAAACGTTGGTGGAGACGGACCTGTTGATGCCAGATGAAGAGGCTACACATGCTGAGTTTCTGCGCTGGGCCTATTGTCTGGTCTCAGCAGCATGCACGGCCTAGCTGGAGGTGCCAACTGACATGCCCCAGTGAACCATATAGTCGTGGCCCCACCGAATTTGGCATCGGCTAGGGATGTTGGGAGGGTTCTCCTGGAACTCCCCCTCACCGGGAGTCATATAGGGATTTACCAACTCGACAGTTTTAACCGAAGCTTACCCTCAGCTATCACATGCCGAATCATCCAATACTAGGTGAATCATGGGGGGAACCTCTATCTATGGGGGAATAAAGTCTCCAAGTGTGTGGGATAATGACATCATTGGAAGGGTTCATTGCTTCTTCTTACACCGCTGATGCTTGCTCTTCTAGGAAGAGGATGGCTGAGATGATGACACAGAGGTGGTGGTCACTGCTTCTGAGATCTCCGACTGATTCAGGCCTGCACGGATAATGCCATGGGTGTGAGAGACCATCTTGCGTGCCATCCAGTCGTTTTACTTCTGGGACCCATGGTGAGAAACCTGTTTCCACCCACTTTCATCGTCACTACTGCTCTCTGATCTCACAAAGACACCTGCCACTTGTGTCGGGGCTGGGCCCAATCTGACTATGTTGTTGTCAATCTGGTATTGGATCTAGTCCTTGAACACATATCATTTCTTGATGGTGTGCCCCAGGATCTGGTGATAAGGGCAGTAGTTGGGGAGATCATTGAGATGCACCTCTTCTAGCTTTCGACACTCAGGCAGTCGTACAATTTTCTACTCTAAGGCACTACGGAATTACCTATGGACCTGAGCCTTATCAAATGAGTATTATTGATTACTTCTTTTTGGGAAGGTGGCTCTAGGAGGTTGTCCCTGATGGGGGGCTGGAGGAGCCTGCCAAAGAGGCGGAACTTGATTATCTCCCCTAGGTGGTGGCGGGGCATTATGCGGGGGAGCCTGCTGATTCTGAGGACACTACTCTGCTGGAAGCTGTGCCCGTGGTGGTGGACCTATGTGGGGATACGGAGTGGGCTCCAATGGTTGCAATTATAGCTACCTGGGGGCCTCTACCTGGGCCATCGTGGTGGGCTCAGATCTGGCAGACCTCCTCTTCGGGATTATAGGAGGCAGCAGACGTGCCTGACTGGCCTATTGTAGGCCTTCTTCGAGGCGCTAGGCCTTATCCGATAAGTCTCGGAACCCCCTGGGATATTTAAGAGTGATCAGGGAGGGAACCAGTTCTATCTTCACATTCCCTACGCACATCGTCAGTAATTTATTCTGAGTTAGTGGCATGTCAAGGGAGTATGTGAGCCCCTTTCACCAGGCGACAATGTCTATGACTCTCTCTTTAGGCCTTTGCATGCCCTTGAAGAGGTCTGCGATGTTCATTTTTCAGGTGGTAGAGTTGAACTTGTAAAGTAACTACCTGAGAAGGTCTTCCCATCTAGTCACGGATCCAACAGGGAGCTGGCTGTACCAAACGAATGACGTCCCCTCCAGTGTCTGAACAAAGCAGCGGAGCTTGGTGGCCTCCTACTGCACTGGGGTCCTTAACATAGGCCCACACATTTAGTTAAAGTGGGCTAGGTGCTGCAGCAGGTCCCCCGTCCCGTTAAAGGGTGAGAAAGTGGGATTCCCAAATCCCTGCGGTGTTGGCATGTCATCCACCCATACTGGGTATGACTTTCCATCAGGTGGTATGACCACCTGTCATGTTTTCCAGAGTGTTTCTATCATGGGGAAGACCCTTACATGGGCTGAAGGTGGTGTCAGATAGACCTCCAACCTGAGGTTGGAAGCAGGGAGGGCCTACACCTTCTGTAATAGAGACACAGAGTAGGCCTTCACACTGGGTGGAATTGATGCAGATTGGTCCATAGCGGCCATCGCCTGTGCTGGCGACCGGGAGAGTCGACCAAACATGCCTGTGGGGCAGTTGGGGCCTCGATCTGGGTTAGGCGTATAGTTTCCCCTGCTCAACATATGTGGGGATTTGGTGATATGAGTTAGTGGTGGCTCCGACCATAGTAGTCGCTGACGTTGACGCCCCATGGCGGGCGCCCACATCCATTTTCTCCCAACACTGGCACCAGGTTAAATGAAACAGAGTTGGTGGTGCAGGAGCTTGGCTTTCCTGCTCCTTGGCTCAGTGGATCGGGCGGCGGTGCTGACGCGGCCTGGCGGGAGCCCTCACTGGGAGCCCTTGAAGTGGGACTCTGATTGGGACACCCCAGAAATCCCCTACCTCGTCAACATAGGGGAGGGAGTTGTCAAGACATTCTAGGGACAAGCTCCTGAAATGATTGAATGTTAGGGTGGGGAGTAGCGGCTCCCCGCGCGCCCCTCGGGGGCAGCATTGATGATGAGATGCAGTGGCCTCAAGATCCAAGCGGGCCATATCCCTGGTGGGGATGACCCCTCCTCCTCATACCTACGTACAAGGTCATTAATTACCCTTTTCTAGATAATATCTGATGGGGAGAGGGGGCGTTTGCACCCAGAAATCATGGCGGTCGAGGCCGTCGTGGAAGAGGTAGAACCGCGCAGGGTAGCCACATTGATATTGCCCCTTCCCCAGTGCCGGTGGGCTGGTGAACGAGCTCTGGATGCAACAACTTGTTTCCTGAAAGCAGAGAGATGAATTCTTTAATACTACTAGGAAAAAAATCAACAACCAGTGCCCCAATGCCTTTCCGTCTTCCGTGGTCGACAAGAGGGATCCACCCTGTAAACTTCGTAGAACAGAATGCTCAACATCCTGACTGTCACAAATTCTGGCGAGTTTCACGTCATGCCTATTTGGTGAGACCTGATACCATATGACGAGGTCAGATGACATGATAAACCACTGATGCCCCTAACTCTACGAGCCTCCATGCTGAGGAGAGGAGTTTCACATCGGGTTCACCATTTTATATTTCTGACGCTTTCATCGGGGCGCATTTGTCTGTCACATATAGGACGCGCTACTGTTACCCCGCATTCCCACTTTCCCATGGCGGGTGGAATTCACTCCTTATTCAGGGACTTCTGCTCCTTGATCGAAATAGGATGATGGGATGTCGGTTCTTCCTTCCGTAGATTCCTGCTCGGAACTCGTCACCTAGTCCGGGTCTCCCTCATAGATTTAAGACATAGTTCATGAAGCTCTTCCTGGTGCCATATCTTCATGGACACCAGTTAATTACTTCACTTTTTTCAGGACCTTCTAAGGGGTACGGTCAGGGCAGTAACCTTCAGTAAGGAGAGTAATCACATTGGTCATCACTACCGAGTCTTAACGTTGGGGATTGGCATGTTTGTCTTATGTCCCTTATCATAGGGCTTCTCGAGGGCGTGGAAGCCCGAGGCATCACACATCGAACATGGGGAATTGTATGCCATTGGCATGTATATGAGGTTTTCCTCAGCTTCCCATGTTTAACAAAGGGTATGCCACAAGTTTAACATCCATTAGAGAGGGATCAGACTGATCAGAACCCTGATTAGAGTGGATCCGATTGAAGAACCCCCACGAGGGATCACTAATATTGGGGCCAGCATGTGGAAAACTTCTTGAAAGATGTTGTGGGGAATGAGGTGGCATGATCTCACTAGGATGTGGCAGCCTGTGTAAGAATCAGGATGGACAATGGCTTTGGGCTTGAGTCCCGAAGAGACTTCCTACGTACCATGCCATAGCACGAATGAAAGTCCGCATAGTTTGATTGAATAACAGGACACCTGAGGAGGCGACCCGAGAGAATGGGAGTTTGGATGGGACCCAGGGGAAGTGAAACCTCCGGGTTAGGGCATGAGATTTCTGAGACAGATGGGATCGAGGGAGAGACCAGGATGAGACATGGGTGTTGGGCCTGAATCTCGTGAAGGTTTATTACGTATCCCCATGGCGGGGAATAAAAGGCCACGTAGTTCAGACAGAGAATATAGTTTAACGTCATGTGGGACAGGTATGGGGCTTATACTCTGAGGCGGCCCATGGTGTTGGAGAACCGATGTGAATGGGGTCGGAACGTCTGGGTGGTGGGCTTGATCCTCGTGGAGGCTTCCTACATAGCATGCCTTAGCACGGATCAAAGTCCCCGTAGTTCGGGATGGATTGGGTCTTACGGACTGAGGCAGCCAAAGGTGGTGGGGCTTGAACCTTGTGAAGGCTTCATACGTACCATTCCTTAACACCGATCAATGTCTCCGTAGTTCGGGATGGATTGGGGCTTATGATCTATGGCGGCTAGAGGTGGTTAGGCTTGAACCTCGTGGAGGCTTCCTACGTACCATGACTTAGCACGGATCAAAATCCCCATAGTTCAGGATGGATTGGGGATTACACTCTGAGGTGGCCGAAGGTGGTGGGGCTTGAACCTCATGGAGGATTCCTACGTACCATGCCTTAGCACAGTTCAGTGTCCCTGTAGTTCAAGATGGATTAGGGCTTACGCTCTAAGGCAGCCCAAGGTGGTGGGGCTTGAACCTCATGGAGGCTTCCTACATACCATGCTTTATCACGGATCAATGTCCCCATAGTTCGGGATGGATTGGAGCTTATGCTCTGAAGAGGCCCAAGGTGGTGGGGATTGAACCTCATGGAGGCTTCCTACGTACCATGCCTTAGCATGGATCAAAGTACCCGTAGTTCGGGATGGATTGGGGCTTACGCTCCAAGGCAGCCCAAGGTGGTGGGGCTTGAACCTCGTGGAGGCTTCCTACGTACCATGCCTTAGCATATATCAAAGTCCCTGTAGTCCACTGGTAACAATTATAGCTACATGGGGGCCTCTACCTAGGCTGCCGCGGTAGGCACAGCTCTGGCATCCCTCCTTGTCGGGATTACAGGAGGCAGCAGTCGTGCCTGACTAGCCTATTGCAGGGAATCTTCGAAGCACTAGGCCTTATCTGATAAGTCTCGGAACCCCCCGGGATAGTTCTGAGTGATCAGGAAGGGAACCGATTCCATCTTGACATTCCCTATGCACATCGTCAATAAATCCTCCTGAGTCAGTGGCATGTTAAGGGAGTGTGTGAGCCCCTTCCACTGGGCTACAAAGTCCACAACTCTCTCATCAGGCCTTTGATTGCACTTGAAGAGGTTTGAGATTTTCATTTACCAGGTGGTAGAGCTGAACTAGTAAAGGAATTACCTACAAAAGTTTTCCCATCTAGTCACAGATCCAACGGGGAGCTGGTTATACCAAACGAATGTCAGCCCCTCCAGTGTCTGAACAAAGCAATGGAGCATGGCAGCCTCCTACTGCACTAAGGTCCCTAAAATAGGCCCACACATTTAGTTAAAGTGGTACAGGTGCTGCGGTGGGTCCCTCGTTTCGTTAAAGAGGGATAAAGTTGGATTTCCAAATCCTGTGGGTGTCGGTATGTCATCCACCCATGCTGGGAATGGCATTCCATCCGGTGGGATAGCCACCTGCCGCGTTTCCCAGAGTGTTGCTATCATGGGGAAGACCCTTACTTAGGCTGAAGGTGGTGCCGAGTAGACCACCAAGACGAGGTTGGAAGTAGGGAGGGCCTGCACCTTCCGTAATGGCGACACAGAGTACGCCTTCACACTGGGTGGCATTGCTGCAGATTGGTCCGCAACGGCCATCGCATGTGCCGGAGACTGGGAGAGTCGACCAAACCTGCCTGTGGGGTAGTTAGGGCCTCAATCTGGGTTGGGCATATAGCTTCCCCTGCTCAATTTATGTGGGGATTTGGTGATATGAGTTAGTGGTGGCTCAGGACATAGTAGTTGCTGACGTTGACGCCCCATTGTGGGCACCCTCTTCCATTTGCACCCGACACTAGAAAAAGGTCAGATAAAACAGAGTCAGTGGTGCAGGTGCGTGGATTTCCTGCTCCTTGGCTCGGGGGACCGGGCGGTGACAATGACGCGGCCTCGCGGGAGCCCTCACTGGAAGCACTTGAAGCGGGACTCTGATTGGGCCAACCTTGACATCCCCTACCTTGTCAGCGTAGGGGATGGAGTTTTTAAGACGGTCCAGGGAAAATCTCCCGAAATGATTGAATGTTGGGGTGGGGAGTAGTGTCTCCCTACATGCCCCTCAGGGGCGGCATTGACAGTGATGTGAAGTGGCCTCGAGATCCAAGCGGGCCATATCCCTGGTGGGGATGACCCCCTCCTCCTCATACCTCTGTACATGGTCATTAATTACCCTTCACTGGATAATCTCTGATGGGTAGTGGGGGCGTGTGCGCCCAACATTCAAGGTGGTTGAGGCCATCGAGGAAGAGGGAGAACCGCGTGGGGTAGCCGCATTGATATTGCCCCTGCCCCTGCGCCGATGGGCAGGTGAACGAGCTCCAGATGCATCAACTTGTTTCCTAAAAGCAGGGAGATGAACTCATTAATACTGCCAGAAAAGAAATCGACAACTAGTTCCCAAAATCCTTTTCGTATTTCGTTGTCGGCAAGAGGGATCCACCCAGACAACATCATAGAACGGAATGCTCAACGTCCTGACTGTCACAATTTCTGGCGAGTTTAACATCAGGCCTATTTTGTGGGACCAGATACCATATGACGGGGTCATATGACATGCTAAACCACCGATGACCCAAACTCTACTAGCCTCTATACTGAGGAGTGGAGAATCATGTCAGGTTCACCATTTTTTGTTTCTGACTCTTTCATCAGGGCGCTCATGTCCATCACGCAAAGGACACACTGCTGTTACCCCGCATTCCCGCTTTCCCAAGGCGGGCGACATTTACTCGTTATTCAGGGACGTCTACTCCTTGATCGAAACGGGATGATGGGATGTCAGTTCTCCCTTTCATGGATTCCTCCTCGGAACTCATCACCTAGTCCGAGTATCCCTCATAGATTTAAGATGTAGTTCGTGAATCTCTTCCTGGTGCCATATCTTCATGGACACCGGTTAATTACTCCTCTTTTTTTAGGACCTTCTAAGGGGTCTGGTCAGGTCAGAAACCTTCAGTTAGGAGAGTAGTCATGTTGGGCATCACTGGCATGTCTTGACGCTGGGGATTGGCATGTCTGTCTTCTTCCCCTTATCATAGGGCTTCTCAAGGGTGCATAATCCCAAGGCATTTCACATCAATCACGGGGAATTGTATGCCATTGGCATGTATCTGAGGTTTTCCTCATCTTCCCATGTTTAACACAGGGTATGACATAAGTTTAACCTCCAACAGAGAGGGATCATACTGATCAGAACACTGATTAGAGTGGATCCGATTGAGGAACCCCCAGGAAGGAACATTGATATTGGGGCCAACATGTGGATGACTTCCCAAATGCTGTGGAGGTGCATGCGGTGGTATGATCTCACTAGGATGTGGTTGCTTGGGTAAGAATCGGGATGGACGATGGATTTGGGCTTCAGTACCGAAGAGAATTTCTAGGTACCATTCCTTAGCACGGATCAAAGTCCGCATAGTTTGGTTGAACGATGGGACACCTGAGGAGGCGACCCACAAGAATGGGCGCATGGATGGGACCCAGGGTAAGTGGAACCTCCAGGATAGGACATGAGATTCCCGAGACACATGGGCTTGAGGGAGAGATCAGGATGAGACATGGGTGTTGGGCTTGAACCTCGTGAAGGTTTCCTATGTATCCCTGTGGAGGGGAATCAAATACCACATAGTTCATATAGAGAATACAATTTAACGTCATGCGGGATAGGTATGAGGCTTATACTCTAAGGAGGCCCATGGTGTTGGTGAAGAAATGTGAATGGGGTCAGAATGACTAGGTGGTGGGCTTGAACCTCGTGGAGGTTTCCTACATACCATGCTGTAGCACGGATTAAAGTCCCCATAGTTCAGGATAGATTGGGGCTTACGATCTAAGACGGTCTAAGGTAGTGGGATTGAACCTCGTGGAGGCTTCCTACGTACCATGCCTTAGCACCGATTAAAGTCCCCGTAGTTCAGGAAAGATTAGGGCTTACGCTCTGAGGTGGCCTAAGGTGGTGGGGCTTGAACCTTATGGAGGCTTCCTACGTACCATGCCATAGCACGGATCAAAGTCCCCGTAGTTCGGGATGGATTGGGGCTTACACTCTAAGGCGGCCCAAGGTGGTGGGGCATTATCCTCATAATGGATTACTACATACCATGCCTTAGCACGGATCAAAGTCCCCATAGTTCGGGATATAATGGGGCTTACACTTTGAGGCGGCCCAAGGTGGTGGGGCTTGAACATAGTGGAGGCTTCCTACATACCATGATTTAGTATGTATCAAAGTACTCGTAGTTCGGGATGGATTAGAGCTTACGCTCTGACGCAGACCAAGGTGTTGGGGATTGAACCTCATGGAGGCTTCCTACGTACCATGCCTTATCAAGGATCAAAGTCCCCGTAGTTAGGGATGGATTGGTGCTTATTCTCTAAGGCGGCCCGAGGTGGTGGAGCTTGAACCTCGTGGAGGCTTCCTACGTACCATGCCTTAGCACGGATCAAAGTCCCCATAGTTAGGGATGGATTAGGTATAACGACCCATACTTTACATACATTTTTAATACTTCAAAAATTGAAGCACACTTATTACAACATATGATAAAACTACAAAGGACCGTATAGGTATAGTGCCTTTAGAAACTGGGAAACATAAACAACTGGTTCATAAATCTTCTACAGTGTCTCCCATTTATTTCATCATATCTAGGGTCCCTTTTAGCATATTCTACTTAATATCCATCTTCCTGACCTGGGGAAAAGAAAACATAAAAGGGTGAGCTCAAATGCTCAGCAAGGGCAAATAAAGGAAATAAAAATCATATCATATCCTTTTGAAAATCAAAACCTGCAAAATAGATCATAATATCTTAACATGGAATAAATCATAGAAGTGAAAATGAGATCCCCATAATCATAACATAAAACTTGAAACTTTGTGGCATGCACACATAATCATGGAAATCATTTCTTGTTAGTCATGACTCATTGCCAAGACTATCTTAGTGGACAAAGTCCCTTTCTGAACCGAGTTCACTCCTCGTTTCAGTCCTGTATCACTGAACCGAAATAACCTTCCGTTCCAGCCATGTCTATCTCATGAGATATAAAATCTTTACCCAATGCATTGGAGGGAGATATAGGTCCCACCCATCTTATAATGAATCCTTTCTTATGTGTGCCACATAATCATAAATCATACATCATCACATAACCCATGTAATAAAAAATGGAATTCTTAAACAACATGACATCATAAAACAATTCATATAAGATAAAGGAATTCATAAAAATGTTTCCATCACAACATAATCAAATCCATGTAATAATAGGGATAGAAACAGAACCCTTTTATTATCTTAGATGGAAAATAATTTTGATAAAATACTTGAACTTCATTCTTGAGGAAAATATCCTTTCTTCTTCAAAAACACTTTTACTTTCTTAACATTTCATACAATTTTAAACTAAAAGAAGTTGATTAAAAATAAACTTGAATACTTGTAAAGGAAGCTTCTTTGAAATAATGTTTTAAAAATCCATTCATGCCGTATAAGTTAAAAAAACATTCTTCGTACTTTTGTCGGAAAAGTCAAAAAGTACCTCGTACGACAAAAGATTCCTTTCATACATATTACTAAAAACTCACCGAAGGGTAAAAATGGATTTAAACAATTTTAGGTGGATGGAAATAATATTACATATTGATGAAACATGGATGTGGATGATAAAATACACCCCAGTAAATACTTACGAATAAACAATCTCGGATAAAAATGAGATTGTGATATTTCCCTTACCTTAGGTCCGATTAGCTTTGTATGTGTCCGAAGCTCCTGTATAATGGTTTAAATAATGTTATTGACTTATTCCAGAATCATACATATTTATATGATATCATATATGGTCATATTATTAGCTTCTTGTTAGTAATATTTCATTGTTACTTGTTACTCGGGTCTTTATAACTTTTTGTTCTTATGCGTGTTTTGTCGAATAAATTCTTATTCTTATCTTTAGGTTATAGATAATTCATTTCCAGAATGGTATTAGTGTATTATATACCATATTCATTCATTCAATTCATTTATATAATCATTATGAAATGAAGATCATGTAGAACGAGTCGCATCACATCGTGGAGACGGTATTCCGTACGTACGCACGAGTGATGATATCATTCCTATGATCGTGGAATTATATTGGAGTATATATATATTATTTCAGTATCAATATTACTTCATAATAATCATATTTAGTTACTCATTACACCATTATAACCATCCTTGTAAGGTGATGGTGGAAAATAGATTACACCACGGCGTGGAGACGGTATTCCGTACGTACGCACGCGTGGTGATTTCATTTTTCCGTAGGATGGATAGAAGGTGAAATAGGGTTGTTTCATATTTATAATAACATATCAGTATGTAAGTAATACTGATGTTATTACTTTATCATGAAACAACTAAAGAAGAAGAAGTTGAAGAAGAAAGAAATTGAAAAGATCGGTAATGGATATTACCTCTTCTTTGGAACGCCTCTTTGAATCCTCCACTTAAGGAACTAAGATTGGTCTTTGGAGAAGACCAGGACCTCTAGGATTATTCTAGGGAAGTGGAGAGGAGAAAATGGCAGGGGTTGGCCGAGCTTGAGTGCTCAATTTGGTGTGAGGAGGAGGGGGAGGAGGTTCCCTTTTATAAGGGAGGAGAGGGGCACCTTAGGAATATCTCAAAATATTATTTTATATTAAAGTCAAAATCGGTTTATAATGGTTCCAAAGGGTCTTATTTCGAAGATAAAGTGGGGAAGGGTCTAAATCCTATCAACCAATAGGATTTAGACAAGTTTAGGGTATTATTTTAACCTTATCAATTAGATTTAACTCTAAGTTAATTAATTTAACTTTTACCGTGTCTTTTTGTTTTCTTTCACTATAAGGTTAATACACTTACTATAACATTCCAAACGAACCCCAAATTGTTTATTATTAATACATATATACTTATCTAAGTCATTTGTCCGAACCTTAGATTTTTAGGAATACAATAACAATTAATAATATAATATTTGATTTAAAAACTATTTTGTGTCAATTTTGACACTATTTGATATATGATTTTTGTGAAAGTCATAAAAGAATTATATGTTCGAACAAAGTTGATTAAATCAACACTAATATATCATAGTAACCTAGAAAATTAGTGGAATTCATAAAAAGTCTCAAATTACATTTATTTTGGTGTTTATAACATCAATTATGTCAATATTTCATTAATAAGATAATTACTACATCATCTTTGTGTCATAAATAAATTACATTATTTGATGTCTAAAAATTACAAATAAAATATCATCATGTAGGAAATCTTTTTAGCTTTCTAATGAATATTTACAATTGAATTTATCTTATGTATAACCCCATATTAAAAATGATTTACTTATTAAACTTTGATTTTAACTATTTTAACCCTTCTTTAAATAAATTAATAATAAATGTCCTAATCTAATCCAAGTGGGCCTAAATGGTCATATTTTATTCCTAAGTTTGTTTTTGGTCGAATTACACTTGTCCAATAGAATTAGGACATGTGTTAGGGTAATATTAATATCATATTTACCCTTAGTTACCCTATTTACTATTAACCGCGGTAAAAAAAGTAAAAAGTTACTATTCACCAAAAAATTATTTTCATCTCATTGAACCACATTTTAGTCCTTGATATTAACCGTGTCTCTCGGATTTTCGAAATTCCAATCACAGAAGCGGTAAAATTATGTTTTATGCAAAATTCAGTTTTTAACCTACCACTTAGTGGTTTCACTATTCATCAAAAATTGAAAGTTTTCAGAAAAATACCAAAATTTCACCCTAGGCTAATTTCGGTATTCCGAATCCAAAATTGAAGTCCATTTTGAAAAATAAAATTTATAAAATTTCAAAAAGTGGTTATTACTATTCATAACGACTAGTTTTAATAGCATATTGTTGTTTAGTGAAACTCGGTATTGCGTACGACGCAAGCTATCGAGGAAGGTCGCGATTGCGTGTAAAGAAAGTCAAGCAAGTGTTGTATAGAAAAAGATTCCTTTGATAATTTATATAACATAAAAGTCTCGAGTGTTACATTCTACCCCCCTTAAAAAGAATTTCGCCCTCGAAATTCATCACTTTGTAACAAACAGATGAGGATACTTCTCCCTCATCATATCCTCAAGCTCCCATGTAGCTTCTTCAAGTTGGTGGTTTCTCCATAAAACTTTCACCAAGCGAGTGGTCTTGTTTCGTAGGACTTTTTCGCTACGATCCAGAATCTCTATCGGCTGTTCTTCATGAGAAAGATCTTGCTCCAGTGGTACAACTTCTGAGCTGAGTACATGTGAAGGATCTGGTATGTACTTTCTCAGGAGAGATACATGGAACACATCGTGAACTTGAGAGAGATTCGGTGGAAGCGCCAATCGGTAAGCTACCTTCCCAACACGATCCAATATTTCGAAAGGACCGATATATCTAGGGCTCAACTTCCCCTTCTTTCCAAATCTCATAACCCTCTTCCAGGGAGATATTCGTAAGAACACTTTATCACCCACTTCAAACTCTAGGTCTTTTCTTCGGTTGTCGGCATAGCTTTTCTGTCGACTCTGAGCTGCTCTTATGTGTTGTTGAATAGATCTGACCTTTTCTGCCATTTCATCAACGAGATCAGGTCCTAATAGCTTTCTTTCCCCAACTTCATCCCAGCAAGTTGGAGTCCTGCATTTTTTTCCATAGAGAGCTTCATAAGGAGCCATTTGAATACTGGAGTGAAAGCTATTATTATAAGAAAATTCCACCAAAGGTAGGTGTTGATCCCAACCTCCTTTGAAATCCATAGAGCAAGCTCTCAACATATCTTCTAGGGTTTGAATTGTTCTCTCAGACTGACCGTCTGTCTGGGGATGATAAGTAGTGCTGAAACTCAACTCTGTATCCAGAGTATGCTGAAGACTTCGCCAGAACTTCGAGGTAAATCTCGGATCTCGATCAGATATAATAGAAAGTGGTACTCCATGCAATCTTACCACTTCCTTTACATATATCCTGGCAAGTTGATCTAGAGAGAAATCCTCTCTAATAGGAATGAAGTGTGCAGACTTTGTGAGACGATCAACTATGACCCAGATAGCATTATTGCCTTTGGATGTTTTAGGAAGTCCTGTGACAAAGTCCATAGTGATGTTTTCCCATTTCCATTCGGGTATGGGTAATGGTTGTAACATCCCCTTAGACTTCTGTCTCTCAGCTTTAACTTGTTGACAAACCAAGCATCGAGAGACATATTCAGAAACATCTCTTTTCATGCCATCCCACCAGAAGTACTCTTTCAGGTCCCTATAAATCTTCGTGCTTCCAGGATGAATAGAGAATGAAGAACTATGAGCCTCATCCAGCAGCTCCTTCTTTAATTCGGGGATGGGAGGAACACAAACCCGATTCCTGAACTTTATTATCCCATCACAATCAAGGTTGAATTCAGGAACATTTCTCACCTTCTTTTGTAACTCGACATCTTCTTTCTGTGCCTCTTTAATCTTCACATGTATAGATGGTTGAACATTCATTTGAGAAAGATAAGATTTTTCCCCTTCCATTATAATTCCAAGATCCATCCTTTGTAAATCCATAAATATTGGATCTTTTGTGATCCTCATCATGGATAAACTAGCATGGTCTTTTCGACTTAATGCATCTGCCACCTTGTTTGCTTTCCCAGGGTGGTAATGGATTGAGCAGTCATAATCCTTAATCAGCTCCAACCATCTTCTTTGACGCATATTCAACTCCTTTTGTGTGAAAATATACTTTAAACTTTTATGATCAGTATAAATATCACACCTTTCTCCATAAAGGTAATGCCTCCAAATCCTTAATGCAAAGATTACCGCAGCCAACTCCAAATCATGTGTTGGGTAATTTTGCTCATGGATTTTCAACTGTCGTGAGGCATACGCTATCACCATATCATTTTGCATAAGAACACACCCCAATCCCTTCTTGGATGCATCACTGTAGATCACAAACCTTTCTCCACTACAAGGCAGTGTGAGCACAGGTTCACTGGATAACCTTCTTTTCAACTCCTTGAAATTCTCTTCACATTCCTCTGTCCAGACAAACTTAACTCTTTTCCGAGTCAACTTGGTGAGTGGATTAGATAATCGTGAAAAATCTTTTACAAAACGTCGATAATATCCAGCCAAACCAAGAAAAATTCGGATCTCAGTTACTGTTGTTGGTCTCGACCATCTTTCGATAACCTCTGTTTTTGCTGGATCCACAAATATCCCCTCTTTTGAGATTATGTGACCCAAAAATGAAACTTTTTGAAGCCAAAATTCACACTTGGTAAATTTGGCATAAAGCTTCTCCTTTCTTAGGGTCTTCAATATAATTCTCAAGTGATCTTCATGTTCTTCCTTGCTCTTTGAATAGACAAGAATATCGTCTATAAAGACTACCACAAATTGATCAAGATAGTCTCTAAAGACTCTATTCATTAGATCCATGAAGATAGCAGGGGCATTAGTAAGACCAAATGGCATCACTATAAATTCATAGTGTCCATACCTTGTACGGAATGCCGTCTTTGGTATATCCTCCCTTTTGACCCTTAATTGATGATACCCTGAACGAAGATCAATCTTGGAAAAGTATTGAGCTCCGCGTAGTTGGTCAAACAAGTCATCAATGCGTGGGAGAGGATATTTGTTCTTGATAGTGATCTTGTTAAGTTCTCGATAATCAATGCAGAGTCTCATTGATCCATCTTTCTTCTTAACAAATAGAACAGGTGCTCCCCAAGGTGACGCACTAGGGCGTATGAATCCCTTATCAAGATTCTCTTGGAGTTGCTTCTTCAATTCCTGCAACTCAATTGGGGCCATTCTATAAGGTGTCTTTGAAATAGGCAAAGCACCGGGTACGAGTTCTATTGAAAACTCAACTTCACGATTTGGTGGAAGACCCGGTAATTCCTCCGGAAAGACATCATCAAACTCCCTTACAATGGGCATATTCTTAATCGTGAGTTTCTCACCAACCATTTGAGATAAATAACCTTCATTTAGTGGGATCAATACCCATAAGATGGAAGAAATTTACACTGGAAGGTTATGTTCATCCTTGCATTGGTATACGATCGTAGATTGATCTGGAGTATGAAATGTGACTTCCCTTCTTTGGCAATTGATATGAGCTCCATGTAGAGAAAGACAATCCATGCCAAGAATCACATCAAATTCCACTAAAGGAAGGATCACAAGATTTTCAGGAAGCACTTTCCCACAAACTTCGATCGGAGAAGAATTATAAACTTTTGATGCGATTGATGTGCCATTAGGTGTTGTCACAGATAACTCAACATCTAATTGTTGAGGTAGTACGGTGATACCCTTAGAAAAGTCTTCAGAAATAAAAGAGTGGGTGGATCCAGAATCAAATAAAACATTTGCTACTTTAGAGTGGATGGTAAGTGTACCTTTCACCACATCGTTATCGTACTCCACATCACTGATAGAAATTGCATGTGACTTTCCTTTGTCTTTAGCTTTAAGAGTTTGTTGACGTCGACCATCATCATCAACCCTTGGATTTGGGCATTGATTGGCATAATGCCCCATCTCCTTGCACTTGAAACATTGAAGTGTTGTAGGTTCATTCTGTGTATCCCTTCCTTTGTTTGCGTCATTAGACATCTTCTTCCCATTATCACGACATTCAAATGTCCGATGACCTTCCTTTCCACATTTAAAACATTTACTTGTCCCTTTAAGACAACTCCCTCCATGTTTCTTTCCACACTTTGAGCATAAGGAAAAGCTCATCTTCTTTTCCGTGTGCTCTTTAGATTTTTCTTTGAATTCCATCTTCCTCTTCTTATCAAACCCATGTGACTGATGGGTTACTCCAATCTCCATCTCGACTTTGAGAGCACATCGAACGATTTCCTCGTAGCTATTGAAGTATCTTATGGCTAACGCCCTTCGAAGACTTGGTTTTAAGCCACTAAAGAATCGATCGATCTTACTCTCAGGTTGGATAATAATACCAGAAGCGTACCTTGCAAGTCTTGTAAAATTTGCTTCATAGGTACTAACAGATTCATCATCCCTTTGCTTCAGTTTAAGAAACTCTTTCTCCATCTTTGTTCGGAGAATATGAGGGAAGTACTTATTGAAAAATAAGTTCTTGAACTCGTCCCATTCCATAGACTCAATTTCATCCCTTTGCCTCGTATTCTTAACAAGATTCCACCATTGATCAACATCTCCTTCCAAACGATACACTTCTTGGATGACTTTATCATGTTCAGAACATTGAAGAACTGAAAATATCTTTTCAGTAGTACTAATCCATTGTTCAGCAACTAATGGATCAGTAGACCCGCTGAAAGAAGGTGGACGCTGCCTCATGAAGGATTCAACAGAATGTTGCTCCCTCCTTTGCTCGTTTGGAAATCCTGCATGATTCATAGCTTGAGAAAGTTGTGTGAGCATGGCTACAAGATTTTGCATTCCAGCTCCCATATCGTTTGGTTGCTCAGGGGGACAATCATTGCATTTCCCATCGCATTCCGCATTAACACGGTTCCTTCGGGTTCCAACCATTGACTAAACCAAGAAGAATAGTGTGAGCAACACTAATTATAATAGGAAACCACATAATTCAAGAATAAAATGTTCATGCTTAAGGTCTTATCCTAGGTTATTCAAGTCCATTTCTAAAACACTAAGATTGTGTTCTATGCTTAGACTTATCCTTAGGGTTCTTACTAAGGCTTTCACATCCTAGTTTCCAAAGGTTGACTATACCTTTACTCTGATACCAACTATAACGACCCATACTTTACATACATTTTTAATAATTCAAAAATTGAAGCACACTTATTACAACATATGATAAAACTACAAAGGACCGTATAGGTATAGTGCCTTTAGAAACTGGGAAACATAAACAACTGGTTCATAAATCTTCTACAGTGTCTCCCATTTATTTCATCATATCTAGGGTCCCTTTTAGCATATTCTACTTAATATCTATCTTCCTGACCTGGGGAAAAGAAAACATAAAAGGGTGAGCTCAAATGCTCAGCAAGGGCAAATAAAGGAAATAAAAATCATATCATATCCTTTTGAAAATTAAAACCTGCAAAAGAGATCATAATATCTTAACATGGAATAAATCATAGAAGTGAAAATGAGATCCCCATAATCATAACATAAAACTTGAAACTTTGTGGCATGCACACATAATCATGGAAATCATTTCTTGTTAGTCATGACTCATTGCCAAGACTATCTTAGTGGACAAAGTCCCTTTCTGAACCGAGTTCACTCCTCGTTTCAGTCCTGTATCACTGAACCAAAATAACCTTCCGTTCCAGCCATGTCTATCTCATGAGATATAAAATCTTTACCCAATGCATTGGAGGGAGATATAGGTCCCACCCATCTTATAATGAATCCTTTCTTATGTGTGCCACATAATCATAAATCATACATCATCACATAACCCATGTAATAAAAAATGGAATTCTTAAACAACATGACATCATAAAACAATTCATATAAGATAAAGGAATTCATAAAAATGTTTCCATCACAACATAATCAAATCCATGTAATAATAGGGATAGAAACAGAACCCTTTGATTATCTTAGATGGAAAATAATTTTGATAAAATACTTGAACTTCATTCTTGAGGAAAATATCCTTTCTTCTTCAAAAACACTTTTACTTTCTTAACATTTCATACAATTTTAAACTAAAAGAAGTTGATTAAAAATAAACTTGAATACTTGTAAAGGAAGCTTCTTTGAAATAATGTTTTAAAAATCCATTCATGCCGTATAAGTTAAAAAAACATTCTTCGTACTTTTGTCGGAAAAGTCAAAAAGTACCTCGTACGACAAAAGATTCCTTTCATACATATTACTAAAAACTCACCGAAGGGTAAAAATGGATTTAAACAATTTTAGGTGGATGGAAATAATATTACATATTGATGAAACATGGATGTGGATGATAAAATACACCCCAGTAAATACTTACGAATAAACAATCTCGGATAAAAATGAGATTGTGATATTTCCCTTACCTTAGGTCCGATTAGCTTTGTATGTGTCCGAAGCTCCTGTATAATGGTTTAAATAATGTTATTGACTTATTCCAGAATCATACATATTTATATGATATCATATATGGTCATATTATTAGCTTCTTGTTAGTAATATTTCATTGTTACTTGTTACTCGGGTCTTTATAACTTTTTGTTCTTATGCGTGTTTTGTCGAATAAATTATTATTCTTATCTTTAGGTTATAGATAATTCATTTCCAGAATGGTATTAGTGTATTATATACCATATTCATTCATTCAATTCATTTATATAATCATTATGAAATGAAGATCATGTAGAACGAGTCGCATCACATCGTGGAGACGGTATTCCGTACGTACGCACGAGTGATGATATCATTCCTATGATCGTGGAATTGTATTGGAGTATATATATATTATTTCAGTATCAATATTACTTCATAATAATCATATTTAGTTACTCATTACACCATTATAACCATCCTTGTAAGGTGATGGTGGAAAATAGATTACACCACGGCGTGGAGACGGTATTCCGTACGTACGCACGCGTGGTGATTTCATTTTTCTGTAGGATGGATAGAAGGTGAAATAGGGTTGTTTCATATTTATAATAACATATCAGTATGTAAGTAATACTGATGTTATTACTTTATCATGAAACAACTAAATAAGAAGAAGTTGAAGAAGAAAGAAATTGAAAAGATCGGTAATGGATATTACCTCTTCTTTGGAACGCCTCTTTGAATCCTCCACTTAAGGAACTAAGATTGGTCTTTGGAGAAGACCAGGACCTCTAGGATTATTCTAGGGAAGTGGAGAGGAGAAAATGGCAGGGGTTGGCCGAGCTTGAGTGCTCAATTTGGTGTGAGGAGGAGGGGGAGGAGGTGCCCTTTTATAAGGGAGGAGAGGGGCACCTTAGGAATATCTCAAAATATTATTTTATATTAAAGTCAAAATCGGTTTATAATGGTTCCAAAGGGTCTTATTTCGAAGATAAAGTGGGGAAGGGTCGAAATCATATCAACCAATAGGATTTAGACAAGTTTAGGGTATTATTTTAACCTTATCAATTAGATTTAACTCTAAGTTAATTAATTTAACTTTTACCGTGTCTTTTTGTTTTCTTTCACTATAAGGTTAATACACTTACTATAACATGCCAAAAGAACCCCAAATTGTTTATTATTAATACATATATCCTTATCTAAGTCATTTTGACGAACCTTAGATTTTTAGGAATACAATAACAATTAATAATATAATATTTGATTTAAAAACTATTTTGTGTCAATTTTGACACTATTTGATATATGATTTTTGTGAAAGTCATAAAAGAATTATATGTTCGAACCAAGTTGATTAAATCAACACTAATATATCATAGTAACCTAGAAAATTAGTGGAATTCATAAAAAGTCTCAAATTACATTTATTTTGGTGTTTATAACATCAATTATGTCAATATTTCATTAATAAGATAATTACTACATCATCTTTGTGTCATAAATAAATTACATTATTTGATGTCTAAAAATTACAAATAAAATATCATCATGTAGGAAATCTTTTTAGATTTCTAATGAATATTTACAATTGAATTTATCTTATGTATAACCCCATATTAAAAATGATTTACTTATTAAACTTTGATTTTAACTATTTTAACCCTTCTTTAAATAAATTAATAATAAATGTCCTAATCTAATCCAAGTGGGCCTAAATGGTCATATTTTATTCCTAAGTTTGTTTTTGGTCGAATTACACTTGTACAATAGAATTAGGACATGTGTTAGGGTAATATTAATATCATATTTACCCTTAGTTACCCTATTTACTATTAACCGCGGTAAAAAAAGTAAAAAGTTACTATTCACCAAAAAATTATTTTCATCTCATTGAACCACATTTTAGTCCTTGATATTAACCGTGTCTCTCGGATTTTCGAAATTCCAATCACAGAAGTGGTAAAATTAAGTTTTATGCAAAATTCAGTTTTTAACCTACCACTTAGTGGTTTCACTATTCATCAAAAATTGAAAGTTTTCAGAAAAATACCAAAATTTCACCCTAGGCTAATTTCGGTATTCCGAATCCAAAATTGAAGTCCATTTTGAAAAATAAAATTTATAAAATTTCAAAAAGTGGTTATTACTATTCATAACGACTAGTTTTAATAGCATATTGTTGTTTAGTGAAACTCGGTATTGCGTACGACGCAAGCTATCGAGGAAGGTCGCGATTGCGTGTAAAGCAAGTCAAGCAAGTGTTGTGTAGAAAAAGATTCCTTTGATAATTTATATAACATAAAAGTCTCGGGTGTTACATTAGGGATTACGCTCTGAGGTGACCCAAGGTGGTGAGGCTTGAACCTCGTGAAGGATTCCTACATACCATGCCTTAGCACGGATCAAAGTCCCCGTAGTTCAGGTGTATAGTTTGACATCATGCTGGATGGGGTAATTTGGGGCGTACGCTCTGAGGCGGCCCATGGTTTGTCATGGTTGGTTCTCACTCTAAGCTCACATGAGTCATGATCGGTGTGAGAAACAAGAGGCAATAGAGACATGACGATCATGTCGTGAAGGGTGCGTCCATGGGAAATGAGGAGGGGCTGACACATTGAGCGGCCCATGGTGTCAGGACTTACTCCAGGATGGAGGCCCAGGGGAGGCAAAGCGCAACAGGAGAGGGATTTGAGACTGAATAAAAGAGGATCCTCGTTCCCTATTGTGCCTTCTTCTGGCCTTGGGGAGCGACGAAGAAAGGAGGAGCACCATTCCCCATCACTCTCTTGGCTGGCTTTGGCGCCGAGGGAGTGAGGAGGAACAGGGGCGCTGCCTCCTGTAAGAATGGATAGGGGCTTACACCAAAGTGGATTCGCTTCCCCGCGGACCAATGCCACACAAATAAGGAAACTATCACCCCTTGTGAGGGATGATCCCATCCCCATGGAGACGAGTGGGAGTGGAGAATGTCGGAGGCGGGGGGACCCTACGTGCGAGGCATGAGGTTAGGTTACAGTTTAACATCATGTGTAGAGGATGAGGTGCTCTGTAGTTTAACATCCTGCAGCTCATATGAGGTGAGTTTACTCCACACCCCTAGGACATAAATAACCAGTACCCTCTACCCCTTGTGGAAGGGAAGGCATCGACCAGGCCTTTGAGAGGGGGTGTCGTGGAGCAAACCATCGAGGGGTCCACATTAGTGTGACTATGCAAAGAAGAAATAACCGTTAGCGTGACTATGTGAAGAAGCATGATGCGAAGCAACACAATGAGAAGAATTGTCCAAGGGACATTGATATTACTTTGTACAAGCTTAGAAGGTCGTACGGGAAAACCATACATGATGCGGATGCCTCGGAGGCACAAGACACCTGCAAATGGAACGCAGAAGAAGGGCATCAGGCGCTCACGCAATGGGCCGACCAGGGAGCACCGAGGTGAAGGGCCCCGGGGAACTACACACAGACCTTAAGTATTGCGTGAAATAAAGGGGACCAACGTGAGAAGCCCCGGACCAGCGCAAAATCACAGATGCTAGCATGTAATTGTGGGGGGTATAGGTTTTGCGCACAAGGAGAGTGAATTGCGTGCAAGTGACAGAGGCCACACACAAGGAAAAGGGGTGCGTACAATGGAAGGAATTGCACACAATCGGCTGGACTGAATGCAATGGAAGGAATTGCACGCAAGGATAAGACCCCGAAGGGATTGTAATTCAGTCTAAGCCAAAGCAGATCTCGTGCGAAGGTAGACCTCCAAGCGACTGGGCATGAAAAGAACCGTACATGAAGGCCTTATTGTGCGTGTGTGGAATGCTGATTAGACGCACGAGAGACAGTTCTGATTCTTTAGCCTCAAAAAGGAATGGGGTCACCTTCTATTTATAGGTGACTGGGGGGTGGAAAATACAAGTCAGCACAAATTGTTTGGGTGATAGAGGTGGCGGCACGAAATGTCAACCATAGGGGCGTGGGCGCGAAATTATTTTATGTCGGCGCCGGGACTCTTCACGAATCCTGGTACTTTCCACACGGGATAGATTTTTTCACGCACTTCACCATTTTTTTCATGCAACACCTCCATGCCCCCCGAACCGGGTCTCCGGGTCAGAATATGACTTCGCTTTGTCATTTCGAAACATTCTCTAACACTTAAGAACTTTTCGGAATCTAAAACTTATAATTAATATTGTATAAAATATTTATTATTATATTCCAGGGAAAATAGTTCACCCACACTTCATAGTAATTATTATGAGTATTGATTCTTACTTCTATTATTTTTCAACAATATGGACTACAAAACTTCCTTCTCCTTATGAACTTTATTGCCTACCCAGACCCAACATTAGTGAGAAAAAAATGAAAAAACCTTATTATCTTCTCTATTTTACTTTTTTATCCTTATATATTCCTAGTCATATTCAATTCATATTATCTATCATTTTTCTTCCCTTTTGGGATTTGAATCACAACTGGTTTATGAGTATTAATATCACATAATTGACCCTCATTCATGACACCAAAATGTTCTCTCCTAAATTAAAATGTAAAATATCTCTCTCTATTCTATATCAAAATTATTCTTCACTAATATGTAGTATATATATTTATAATATAACATATATCATCAATTACCTTTATCTTATTCTTCATCTTCTATTTCATTGATAATCAAAATATTTCATTATAACGTTGACTGAATTTCCATGATTTATATTAACTCAAATCATCATGGACCTTCGGTAACCACTACCAACCATATCAACATTAATTAGCCTTCCTTTTTTCATTATTTTACAATATTAGAAAATTACATGAATACAATTCTAAAGACTCTATTATTACTTATTCATTTAGGATAAATATATAAGGAAATATCATGAAAACTTCACTATATAATATCAAAATTCTTCTTCCCTTAAAAAAATATCCTTTTATAAATCTTGTGATTTCAAAATAGTTTTGTTCATGAATTCACCAAATATTCCAAAAAAATAAAATATTCAAAATAGCTATATGCGTGGAATCATGGATCATATTCCATGTGGATCTCCTACCATGCAGAATCTCTATATTCAACTTGAAAAATCACAGTCTTAAAGGGTTATTTTCACGATCAATGAATTACAATTAGCTTTAATTCCTTATGAATACAAATTCGACTATTCTCTAGAGAATACTATTTTTTTTTAATTTTTAGGATAACTATATCATGAAATATTTACCATAGAATCATAAATCTCTTTGTATCATTTAAATATTCTTATCGTGGCACATATTTTTGTTAAGAGTTTCTCTTTTGTTTCCTCTATATACTATATAGAACGCCCCTATGAATATTCACATAAAATCTTCTTCACATTACCAATTCCAATAAATTTTTTCGCACATGCATATTCCATGATGTTACTAACTCATATCTGAAAAAAATTTATATACATGAACCATTAACCTAAGTTAATCAATTCTTGTTTGTATCCAATTAACCTATGTAATCAATTCCCATAAACAGCATGAAATTCAGGTATGTATTTTCTATATCTTTACAATTTTTCATATGAGACCAATTCCATTATTAAATAAGTAATTCAATTATGAAGATTCTAAAATGTAAGGTCACATTTCAAAATCCAACTAGGTGAACATTCACCCATGTAACCAATCAAATGTACAATTCTTCTTCTTTGAACATTCAAATACATAATAGTGCATTTATCTATAAAATTATTCCAATATAATAAAACAGATACATGGATATTTACATACATTAAAGATTATTTGGGCACACAAATTAATATACATAAGAAATTACCTATGAAAATATTTCTTTCCACAAAGTATTTAAAATATTCCCATAAATGGTTATGTAATTCTCCAAAATGCATCCCAAAACTCATATCTTTCTCAATTATACACACTATACTTCTTTTATTCTTTTTCCAATAATATATTTTCAGGAATCATGATAAAAATTTTCAATACATTTGAACTTGGAAAAAACAATTTATTTTTATCTATTGAATTAATCTTCTTCATTGAGACTTCAAGAATGTTTATTTAAGTAATTCTTTCCCTAATTATACACTATTTTCACCATTTTATTCATGTAAATTCATACTAGATTGATCAAATTATCTAATATTATTTATCTATGTTGAAATTTATAACCTTTTCTCTTTATAATTATAAACTCTATGATTCATTTGAAGATCATGGTTTCTTCACTAGTTTTAGTTGAACCATCTGTTTTTTGACTATTTAAATGTTGATCCACACTCACATTATCCATTATAAAAATATTATTCCAATATATTTATATGGGAAACTCTATATTTATATTCCAACCTCATATTATTTTTCTTTTTGATATTTATTCACAATGGTTCATCAAATCATCAATCCCCACATAGATAAGGAATAAATATTAAATTTATTATTAAATTATCCATTAACATATTGACATTAATGAAATATCCCAACTCATTGAAAAAATTGATTAAAAATACAACACACACAAAATGTTGGACCAAGAGACACGTTACCTTAGATTTGAAGATATGAATAGTTGATTTAAATGAGAAATTGATGACATGTATTTCATTAATGGATTAATATAACTTTTATAAGGAACAATCACTTCTTCATTGGATGTAAAAATCTCTTGAATATTAGGTTATAATGATTTATTGATTTTAGATATTAAAACATTTTTAACATCATATTTTTATAGATATTTTTTGGATGTGTAGATGTGGGTGGTTTATTGTTAAATTAACATATGTATAGTAAATATTTAAAAAATTCTGATTAAAAAAAATTATTCGATAATAATTTATTATTTTGAATAAATTTTATTTTTAGATTTCTAATTAATCTAAAATTCAGATTTAAAAACTAGTTTATTTAAGAATTATTTTGGTAAAAATTATAGTTTTATGATTTTCCCTATTTATGTAGAAATATTTATGAATTTATAAATTAAAAATAATTGATTGTTATATTTTTATAGTTACTCATTTATAAACATTTATATTCATTAGATTGTAACATCTTATCCCAAACAAATCCGGTTCCCTAGTTAATGTTGATTATAATAATTCACATCCCTATTTAATTAAATGAATGTAAAGTAGAACTAAGGGTTGTTAAAATAAATCAAATAATATTTTCCACTATGAATTATAGTTACCAGAGGAATCAACTGACATATTTTGGTATATCGGGGTATATACCCAAGTTTATTAATATATGAACAAGGGATCATTGATTCTCTCAAATGAGTTTTTAAAAAGTGGATTCATAAGGGGTGTAAATTATATGAAAGTATATATTTATAATTTGATAATTATTTTGCGTAAAATAGTAGTATTTGAGATAATAAAAAGGGGTTTTATAAAAAATATCATTAATGATTTACATTAAAATAATATTTGAATGCTCGATATTTTTATTTATATATATTTTTATTATAATTATTCAATTCATTTGTGTGGTTTAAAATATATTATGAATAGAAACATGAATTATTATGATAACATTTAAGTAGATAATATTAATACTATATAATCACTATATTATAAGTTTTTACTAAAATGATATATTTCTACAGTACCATGAAAATGATTATTATTATTATAGAAAAATTTATTTTTAGTTTTTTTTCTTGTAAATTAAATGGATTAGTTATACCTAATGGATTATATTAAAGGATAAAATTATAATATTATTATAAAATTGAATATTTTTTAGATACCTAAAATTAAAAAATTTAATGGTATGATTATTTTAAAACAATTATTTGATAAAAATATTATCTATTATTTTATTTTATTATAGTTTTATATTATTAAAGTGGGTAACTAAATCAAATGATTATTTATAAGATTTTTATTGTTCATTAAAAATATTGTTATTTTTATTTAATAGTTTTAGTGGATAATTATAATGTTGTAAATAAATAGTTTTTATTCTAAAATATATGGTATACTTAATGTTTATTTTTGGATAATTTTTTATATAATTATGTACATGGAAAATGTTTAAATATTAATTTGAGATAAAAACATGTACATGAAATATTATTTTAAGTGGAATAATATTTAAAAAAAATAAATTTATGGTGAAATATACATTTTGAGATGAAATAAAATGTATGTATTTATTCATTATTCGATGTATAAAAATTATTTATAAAATTAATATATGAAATTAATAGGCGTCGAAGGCATTATTGGATGAATAGGGAAATGTTTTTGAAAAAATTATTCAATGTGATAACTTCATCATTTTTTATTGGGATTTTTTAATAGGTTGTAAAATTAAATTTATACAATTAAATGTTTGGTGGTGAATTCCTATTGTAAATAAAATGTTTGGGTCACACCTTTCCTAGAAAACCATTCTCTCATTAGTTACATTATTATGAGCCTCAATTATTTTTAATTTTGTTTTATATTAATTTAATATTTTAGTGGTGAGGAGTTTTGACATTGGTGAATTGTTAAAAATATTGAGGTAGTGGATTTTATAGGAATTTCATTTTATATCTTATTTTATTATTTTATTTTATATTTTGGAATAAGATATTTATCATAGAAATGTTTTATTCTAAATTCTTATTGATATATTCTTATTGAATTCTTGAGCTTATTAAGGGATGACGGGAATTCATGGATGTTTATTATGGAATGATAGTTGAGTTCAATATTTATATATTTTAAAGGTTAATCATAGTGGTATAAAAATTCTACAAGGATATCATTTCACATTATAGGAAAAACTATATTTTATTAAAACATTATTCAAGATTTATTACATAAGTATACACTAAACAAAACCCAAAAAGATCATGAGGCCTTATTTATTTGAGTAACTAGGAATATGACATAATAAATTAATACATGAGTAAAACATCATTGCTTAAAAACTACACAACATTATCTTATACTCATTGGATCCTATAAAAATCCATGGGATAACCTTGGGATGATCTATAAATCCAAATAAGATAATAAATAAATCATATCACAAAGTAAAATAGTATTGGATCTGAGTAGTGTATCGAGTTTACATAAGAGGGATGGGAATCATTATCTCGAACAGTGAGTCATGATATAACATGATAATATAAAGGAAACATTGGAATGTGAAAAATATATAATACACGACATCAAAAGCATAAGTCATGTACAATCACCGTGAAATCATAATATAGTTTGATTCATATAAAATATAGTGCACCAAAAATGGATTTTCCAGAGATAAAAACATTACCCAATGCATTGGAGGGCTATATATTTCTAGGCCAACTGTCCCATTAAAATCATGTACACACATAAGTGTTCCACATAGGTCTTACAAAATAAAGATTTATTTAAGTATTTTTAATCCCATAAATAAAAATTTTTGGTTATACACATAGAATTCCAATAACAACTAAGGGTAAGAACGTTTAAGAAAATTCAGTTGATTGGAAATTGGGATGGTTAGTCACTAAAAAATGCTTGACATAGAACATCATAGAATAATTTTGATAACATAAAGAGAGTACATAAAGAATCATAAAATGGTATAATGAGATGTAATGAAATATTGATTCACATTAAAATCATATGAACATTAATAGGGATATGTAAAATCATATTCCAACATGAGAAATTGGAAATAAAAAGGCATAATATAGAAACGATGATTGAATAAAGAGAAAGAAGATAGGATAACTTTCATTTAGAGGGTGGTTCAAAATTAGTGGGGCACCATGTAAGAGATATAGAGTGGGAATTGAAGAATAAATTCATGATCTATGAGTTTTCAGTGAATAAGAATGAGAGGTTATTTAGGTTTTTATTGAAAAATATTGGAGACCTTTTATTAATTTTCCAACTAAGGTTGTTAACTCTATATTATAAAGTAATCAAAAACCCAAACCCCACCATAATTTTTGTGGACTGTTTATTCCAAATAAGAGTGTAATTCATTATTTTTTAAGGATAATAACTGAGAACCTACAAAAAATTCCCCTGGTGATGTCGAAGTGAATAATATTTATAAATAATTGATTCTAAATCCTTAAATCATAACATAGGTATTAGAAGATTCCTTAAGGGTTTATAAAATTAATAAAATAACTTAAAAATACATTATATTTAAAGGGAAACATAATTCTAGTTTTGGATACTCATTATATTATTTATTAGATAATTTTGGGCATTTATGATGTCATTATACATATTGTTTGACTATACTATATCTAAATTTTACCCTAAAATTTGACAATCTCTAAAAATTGTGAAAAATTAACTACAGGATAATTTTGAAATGATGATATCAAAAAAAATATTTTTTATAGAATTAATTTTATAAATATTATAATTTAATCAAATAAATCAAATATTTAAATTTATTTTGTAATACTAGATTTTTTAACAATAATAGTTATATGATTCTTCTAAAAAATAAATTTGACTTCATAAAATTATATTATAATTTATATTTATTAAATATTATTTAATAATAATATATTACTAAATTATCATTTATTTCAAAAATTCTAAAATTAAGTAAACAGTGCGTCTTGACTGAATGTAAATATTTCCAAAAAATAAAATTTGTGTTTTATTGTTTCAAAAGCTATTTTTTTACCAAACTAATGAACTAATAATTTAAAAACTAATATAAAAATGGATAAATATATTTATTTTTTTTATTAAAAATAAAATATTCCAAATATTACTATTAGGTTCTTGACACATAGCCCATTATTACACCTATAAATTCCCCAATGGTAAGGTGTGTGATTGTGAGATATTCAAGGGGTGGTCTGGAGAACTTGGCTTGTGACATGATCTTAATGAACATGAAATTCTATCATAAAAAGTCTCCCATGCTTTATTTGTTGTATTATGTGTTGGTATTGGTTAAGGTAAAACAAAATGACGCAATCTCTCTCATAAGATTCGATAAATTGCATTCATAGGGTAGGATCCTACTGGTCAAGGCCACTACTTACATTGTTCATATAAAATGAACATTATTATAACTCTTAATATATTAATCTTATTGGTAACTATAAAATGTATATATTATAAACAATTATGGTTCCAAATGAACATTAAAATCTATTATACCATATAATTGTCTGAAATAACCAAATTAGTGCACGTTTTTTTATAAAATCATTTATTAATTAGACATTTAATCATTTTTAAAAATGAATTTCATTTATAAATGTTTGAGTCATTAAATTATTCCCCCATAATAAATTAAACCATCAAAATTTCATTAATACTGTAAAATAAACATGGATAATTTTATTTCATAGATTATTCTATTCCCCATGTCACTTACTCAAACTTGTGGTTCTGCCACCACACTTTGACTAGGTGGGTTGTATTATTTTGTAGAACATTATATATATGATCTAACATCATCACCGCTTTCACCTCACATTAATGACCACTCTCTAATGGAACTGACTATAGATTGATTAAATATTTGGGGTCTAGTATGTACTTCCTTAGGAGGGATACATGGAACACACCATGTATATGAGATAAGTTAGGTTGTAGTGATAACATATAATACTCTACTCTAATATGATCAAATATCCCAAAGAAGAGGATCTATCTAGGGATAACATTTCCCTTCTTCCCAAACCCCATGGATTTATTCCATGGTGATATATGAAGTAACACCTCATCACTAACCTCAAATTCTATATCTTATCAGAAATTATATACATAGTTTTTCTATAATTTGTTATGTATTTTATATGATGTAAAATGGTATAGACATTTTCATTAATTTTATAGATATGACAAGGTCCTATCATCTTCTACTCTCCAACATCATTGTAACACCCCTGGAAAAGTGAGACTTAAAAGGATAAATGTTACTACCCATGTCAACAAGGTACACCTTTCTTTTTGATAGCCTGTCTGATTAGAACTCCACAGTTAAGCATGTTTGGCCTGTAGTAGTAATCAAGATGGGTGACCTTCTGGGAAGATTGCCATGGTGTGTGTGAGTGAGGACAAAACACACTGAAAGAACATGTGTTGGCCTGTGGGGATATTTATTAGTATGATAAGCAACCATAGTGAGTAATAGCCTATGGTGTGTTGGGATGGGAACCATGGTATTAAAGGAGACCCATGGGGTTAGATGATATGGTTCATGGCCCGGGGAGGTGGGTCGTAACAAATGAAGATCCTCTACGTCTTCTTCCGTGACTCTGTCAACAAATGACATCCGCCTTTTTTCACCATTGTAAACCAACTACAAGCAAGGTAGGGGTTTACTTATATTTAAGTATGATCTTTTCCCATGTTCTTTCTTTCTCTCACAATGATGAATGAGGGTTGTTGTGCTTCATACTTGATGAACCTACGATACAAATTTTTCATGACCCGTCCCCCATGGCCCGTGTGGGGATATTTATTAGTATGATAAGTGACCATAGTGAGTAATAGCCTATGGTGTGTTGGGATGGGAACCATGGTATTACAGGGGACCCATGGGGTTAGATGATATGGTTCATGGCCCAGGGAGGTGGGTCGTGACAAATGACGATCCTATATGTCTTCTTCCGTGACTCTGTCAACAAATGACGTCTGCATTTTTGCACCAATGTAAACCAACTACAAGAAAGGTAGGGGTTTACTTATATTTAAGTATGATCTTTACCCATGTTATTTCATTCTCTCACAATGATGAATGAGGGTTGTTGTGCTTCATACTTGATGAACCTATAATACAAATTTTCCACGACCCGTCCCCCATGACCCGTGTTGTGACTACCCTAAGCCCACCTTCAAGACTATCACTGAAGGCGTAAATCCCTAAACTAGGAAGGAATTGCCTCTAAAACATGAAAAATCACCCAACAGAGTAGGGACCCCGAGACCCTAAAGGTCTCAAAAAATCCCAAAAGGATAAACCACAAAGTATGAAATAAACAGATAACCCCACTTAGGTATATGCCCATACATATACCTAAGTTATCAAGTAGTCCATCTCAATCATTAGGTAAACACAAAAGTTACAGACTAAGATCAAACCAAGATTTTTATCTAGGGTTAGTATCAAATAACATTCCTATACACATTGTCGAAACCTCGGCTGCTGGGGAACTTATTCTCTATTAAGTACAGTGGGCCTGCCGTAACACCAAGGCGCTCCCCACTAGGCTAGTCAAATCACTCTGAGTCGATTCGGTCAACAGTCTCCAGGTATCAGCCAGCTACTAGGTCTCTACACGTCAAAGCTATCTTATCTCGGAACCGTACAACCAAGGGTCCCGCTCTAGTATTCACGGAGAAAAGACACTGACTAGCCTCACAGAAAGGGCTGAGACTAAAAGAAGTCATTGGGTAACCCAATACCGAGCCCAGCTGGAGGGTAAACCCTAAGTGGTCGTCGGGTAACCCACTTCCCAGCCCAGCTGGAGGGTAAACCCCAAGGGGTCGTCGATTAACCCACTGCCCAGCCCAGCTGTAAGGTAAACCGTAAGATTAATGGGTAACCCACTACCCAGCCCATTTGAAGGGGCCCACCTGAACTCAACCTCCCATGCGAGGATAAATGAGGTGGGTACCACATGGGGATTTAATACTTTATTAATGGGAGGAGAGGAAAACCTCTCAACACCCCTCATTAATGAGGGGGGAGCCTCTTGGAATCCTCCCATTAATTAAAGCCAACACACCTCTTAAATTGTGCCATCATAACTTAATTGGCTTGCTCCTTTTAATTTTATGTAACCGCATAGTTGGAATTTAGGAAGGTTCATAATAAATGAACCATCATAAATTACAATGATCGTTACCTCCCTCCCTCCCTCTCTTATTTAAAGGAAGCTTGGAGGGAGGTTTTAGGACAACTTCACCAAGCGACGAAACACTAGAAAAGTGACGTGATTCCCAACACTTAGAGGATTACGCCTTCTCCAACGAAGAACAAAGAACTTAGACCATCTTCAACTTCTTCCTCGAAAACCTAATAATGTGGAGCATCATCAAAGAGATGATGCAACTCGGGTTTGGAAGATATTGGCAGACGCAACGAATGATGATCCTCTACGTCTCCTTCCGCGACTCCGTCAATGAACGAAGTCCAAATTTTTGCACCAACGTCATCCAACTACGAGAAAGGTATGGGTTTACTTATATTTAAGTATGAACTTTACCCATGTTCTTCATTTCTCTCAAAATGAATAATGAGGGTTGTTGTGCTTCATACTTGATGAACCTATGATGCAAATTTTCCTTGACCCGTTCCCCGAGGCCCGTACCGTGACTACCCTAAGCCCGCCTTCCATAGGCCAGGGGCTGACGACTAGCACTGAAGGCGTAAATCCCTAAACTAGGAAGTGATTGCATTTAAAACTTGAAAACGCAACCAACAAAGTATGAGCTGGAACCAAAACACTAAGTAAAACTGTATACAAGAGTGCTGAAAGTAGAGGGGCCAGAATAAAAACCCAACAATAAAATACAACTATAACTGAATACAAGTACAACTGAAAAGGAAAAAATAGATTAAAGGTGAAGAGCAGCTCCTGGATCGTCCACCATGGATCCTACCTGAAGTGTAGGTATAGATAGCCTTATAAGCACTCCACGTATGTCGGTCTCCTCTGCATACCGACACATCATATGGTCCAACTCTAGGTACCATCTATTCCATGTACTCTCAGCCTCAGTCAACGTTGTCCATCATCTGCAACCAACACAACAAGGTGCAACTTATTTTTCTGGAGCCTATCGGATTATAACTCCACAGTTAAGAGTGCTTGTCCTAGAGTAGTGATCATGATGGTTGAAATTCTATAAAGTTTCCTAGGGTGTGTGTGAGTGAGGACAAAACACACTAGAAAGGACGTGTGATGGCCTATGGGGATATTCATTAGTCATATGACATGTTCAGTCACGTTGGTGGGCTCTTGGGTGGGGACCACGTGTCTGTAGGGAAACTGGTGGTACCTGGCGGGTCAGGACCCAACAACCATGTTAAGGCGGGGTGGTTGTGCTGTCACCAGGACCCCGTTGTCACATATGGTATCAGAGCCAATACCCAGCCATAAGTTCTTTGTCACTTCCTGGGTTTGAGGCTTGGTGTCCACAAAAAGGGCGTTGTGCCTTAAAGGGGTGGATAATGTAACACCCCTGGAAAAGTGAGACTTAAAAGGCTAAATGTTACTACCCATGTCAACAAGGTACACCTTTCTTTTCAGGAGCCTGTCTGATTAGAACTCCACAGTTAAGCATTCTTGTCATGGATTAGTAATTAGGATGGGTGACCTTCTAGGATGTTTCCCAAGGTGTGTGTGAGTGAGGACAAAACACACCGAATGAACATGAGTTGGACTGTGGGGACAGTAATTAGTTTAAGAAGTGACCCTAGTGAGTAATAGCCTATGGTGTGTTGGGAAGGCAACCAAGGTATTACAAGACACCCATGGGGTCATATGATAAGGTTCATAGCACAGGGAGGTGGGTCCTAACAATAATCCCAATATATTGGAGTTCAAAACCTCTTACTATAAAGAGCATCATAAGGTTCCATTTGAATCATGGAATATAAACTACAGTTTTTTTGAGAACACCACTTGGGGAAGTTGTTGATCCCAAGATGCTTGTAAATCCAATTATCATGTTCTTGGAATATCCTCTAGAGTTAGAATGGTTCTTTCAGGATATCCATCCTTCTCATTGTGATAAAAGTGCGGAATCATAGCTTGATATCCAACATTTGCTTAAGGATTCTAGAAAACCCTGAATTAAACCTTAGATCATGACCAAATAAAATATAGAGTGGAACCACATTCCATAGTACCACTTACATTTTGTATATCGTAGTGTGTTGTTCAGGAGTGAAATATTTTTTAATGTTAATTAAATGTTCTTACATTTCAATTCTGTCAACAAACAACCTTTCTATGTTATTTTCTTTAGATGTTATAGGGATTCCTATGATTAAATACATTATTATGTTTTCCCACTTCCATATTTTTATTGTAAGTAGTTTAATCATACCCTTAAAATTTTTCACATTCATCCTTAATTTATTATAATACTAGGTATCATGAAAAATGTTCATTAATGTCCCTCTTCATGTTATCCCACCATATGTTTTCCTTGGATATATATACATCTCTAGATGAATATAGAATGATGAGATATAAATATCTTCCAAATTTTACCTCTTTATTTTCGATTTTGATGAGATGCGTATCTGGGTTCCATACCTGATAAATTAATATTTTTAAAAGATTAACTCTAAAATATTATCTACCTTTGTTGTAGCACATAATCATCTTTTTGGGTCTCCATGATCTTCTTAAGAATGGATATTTGAGTAGTTATTTATGAAATTTAGGATGAATAATATTTTTTTATTTCCATGTCTATCATTTTCATGTCATATAATATTGGATCACTTGAAATCCTCATTATGTATAAGATTTTAGGATTCTTTCTACTCAGAGCATATAACACTTTGTTTTCGTTCCCATGATGGAAATGGATTGAAAAATCATAATCCTTGACAAGATCTAACAACCTTATTTAGTGCATATTGAGATTTTGATTATGAATATATAATTGAGGCTTTCATAGTGTATATATATTTTATACTTATCCCTTAGAGATAATGTCTTCAAATCACCAATGTGAAGGTATCTGAATCCATTTAAAGACCATTAGTTGGGTCATTTTTTTCATGAATATTTAATTGAATGGAGGTATAAGTTATCTAATTTTTATATTTTATGAGTAAAAAACTGAATACATTGTTGGATTCATCAATTTAGTTAAAAAATACTTCATATTTAGGGGTAATGTGAGACCTTGTGCAGTTATTAGCCTCCTCTTCAACTAATTAAATCTGTATTCATATTCGTTAGTCTAAATAATCTTGAATCCCTTTCGAGTTATCTTGCTAAATTGGATTTATAGTAAATATATGTTTCTAAAAAATCAATGGTAGTCAATCTAATAAAAGGAAACTACAAATTTTCTTCATATTTATCCGTAATGTCCATCTGTAAATTGACTCTATTTTTGAAGGATCCAAAAATACCCCTTTTCTAGTTATAACATTCAACATGAATGTTACTCACTCCACATAAAAATCATATTTACTATACTTATCCAATAAATTTTCCTTCCAAAAATTCTTCATTACAGTTTCTAAATGTTCACGATGTTCCATATTACTTTTGGAGTATATATGAATATAATCTATAAAGACTACCCAAAATATGTTGAGGTAATCTATAAATATAGTAGTAATCAATTCCATGAATATTTTTGGAGAATTAGTGAGTCCATATAGAATCAATAAAAACTCATAGTTCCCAAAACTTGTATAAAAATTAGTCTCAGGGATATCCTCTTTATTGACCTTCATTTGGTAATATCCCAACGAATATCTACTTTGGAGAGGTATTGGGCTCCACAAAGCTAAAAAAGTACTAAATCTATGGTAGATGAATTTTTATTTATTTATCATGATCTTATTATGATCATGATAATAAATTCATAGGTGCATTGTCTCGTCATTATTATTTCAAAATAGGACTAGTGAACCCCATAGTCAAGAACATGGGCATAAAAACCGTTTATAAAGATTATTATATAGATGCATCTTCAGATCATAAATATCAACAAAAACCATTATATATGGATCCTTGGATATTGGGAATGATTGGGGAATATGTTTCATAGATAACTCAACCTCTTGACTAAGAGGAATACCATTATATTATCGAAGAAACACGTGAAAATGATCCCTTACAATGGGAATGATATTAAGGAAGATATTTTATTTAGTGTAAATAATTTAACATAGACACTCTTTCTTATAAGAAAATAATATCCATTCTTGATATGATGATACCAACCGAGATTGGTCCCCCTTCATTCAATTTTATAGAATCACAATACTATTAGTGACATATAGTGTGATTTCATTTTGTTATCAATTTATAATGGCTCTATATAAAGAAATTAAATCCATACATAGAATGTAATGAAATTAATATTAAGGGAGTATTACAAGATTTTATGGGAAATTCAACCAAAATTTTTTAACATGGGATGAGTTATATTCTTGGGATGCAATAGTTGAACCATTTTCCATATTCAAAGATAACAAAAATCCCGTGATTGGAGGTAATGTTTGAAAAGATAAAATAAATTTTTGTGACATGGATGGATGTGCATAACCATATTTGATAAGACATCCATTAACTATTTGAATTTAGATCAATCAATCTATTTCAACCAAAATAAATTTAGGGATTATATTTTTAAAACTATCCTATACATAAATAAGAAACTATGAACATAGAAGGAATAAATAATAAATGAAATAAATTCCCTAAAATATTATTTTCTAGGTTTCAATCTAATTTATCTGTGATAAATTTTTAGAATATAAAATTATATGGTAATTTTTCCCCATCAAAATGATTCATAAAGAGATTGTGAATTAACCAAATCATATCACTCAGGAGTGTCAAATCATTTGACTAGAAAGGGTCATTATTATTGTAATATCCTATTACTATTTATATGAAATCTTATACTACTCATATGATCATGATTTTGTAGGTTTTTTTGGGGTTTTTTCAGATGAAATATTTTATGTTTTGAAAGTTTCTGGGTTAGTGAATGGATGAATCATTGTTTTCCCAAACTATGTGTCATCTCAGTAGAAACCATTCAAACTGGGGGAGTGACATTTTTCATGGTTGGCACATGGTTTGAAAAATTATGCACCACCATATTGAAACCATGCACCTAGAAAAAAGGGGGTATACAGCTAGGGAAGACATTTTGGTCTAACCATCCATTCTTGCCAGCTAACCTCACGTACATGTTTTTTTAACATGAAATTCTGTTTTAAAATCTAAAAACCCATATTTTAGGTGTTTAACCGACCTTTACAACCCAAAAACAATTTTTTCATATTTATGAGCTTCCAAGAGGATTTTTTCCCTTTGGTAGCCTTTTAGAAGCGAATCAAAACTAGTAGAATAGAGTTTTTCCTTCTCCTAGTTAAAATCCTCTTCCCATTATTATTATCACTCTATCTCTATTTTCCTACGTAGGGATTTAGAGATCTTAGTGTTGTTGGAAGTTCTAGTAACCATATTTTGGATCTTAAAACTAGGTTTGATTCATGGATCATGTTGTATTAATTCTTCTTTGATAAATAATTATTGTGGTTTGGAGTATCGAGATCCCATGATCCAGACGACGACGGTTCTGTTTGGATTTGCCAATTTCACTAACCCAAAATTGATTAATTTGATTAAATTGATTACCATTGAATATGAAGGATTTGATTATTATGAAATTGAATTCTTGAAAACCCAATCCAATTGAATTGGTGTATTTGGTTTTTGAATTTTTTTTGGCATAAAACAGAAAAAACCCTAATTCATTTGAATTGGAGATTTATTTCTAAATTTATTGAAGTTGGTGGAATTTAAATTTTTGAATTTAAATATACGAAATTAATGATTTTTTTAAATTAAACTGTTGAATTAAATTATATAATATAAAATTTTAATTTTTTAGTGAAATTTATTTCAAATTTATATTTTTGAAAAATGGGATAAATTGGTTTTGATAAAAACCTTTGGGATTTATATTTTAAAATGTAATGTTTTAATTAAAAACCAGTTTTGATTTTTAAATAGAAAATATGCATATTTTATATGGTGAATGGGATGAATTGAATTTTGATAATTCTTAAAAAAAATTCTTTTTGTTGATTTATTATTAGAAAAAATGGAATCCTTAGGTAGATAGTGAGTTATTTTGACAACACTATAATATTTACAACATTCCAAAACCAAAATGCAGTACATCACATCTCTAATAGGATGGTGATTAAGTATCCTTTGGATGTACCAAAGGGACATGTGTACACACACATTTCCATGTAACCTTGAGTATGTAGAGTCCTATAGACTAGAATTATCACACCCAATATTTATATGACCATGTTTCGTGCCTGTTTGTATTTGAAATGAATATATGTATTTATTTTAAACTATTTAACACGCCCTTTGGATTTTCATAAAATATTTTATATAAAATTGTTGATTAATCCATTTTTTTTAAAATATTTCCATAATTTGAAATGTATATAATCATTTATTTAAATACACTTTTTAAATTTCAAATAATCATCTCTATAATTGAAATATTTTTGTTTAGTTAATTAGATGTTGGAGTCTTTTTATGTAATCCTTGGTGAGACCCTATTAGAAATTTATCTCAAACCCTACCTATGCCTTCAAATGTTTGTAGATTATTTCCTTCCAGGTTTGAGAATTATTAAAGCACCACTTAGAATTGGTTCAAGCTATTGATATGTGGACTTGTAGAGTTGCATCATATGGGACATGGGTAATCTACCATATTTTTCTGGAACATTATTGCATTACTTTGGTTTATTTATAGTTTTCTAGATTCTAGTAAAATTCTCCCTTAGTATTTTTTATCATATACATACTATCTTATTATATTAATTTTGTAATGTTTTTTGGAAAATTCATTCCCTCTTTCATTTTGTATGATGCCTGGTTATAGTCACCCACCCATTGGGATTGGAAACACACTTTAGACCATATCTGTGCTATATCGGTTATTGGTTTACTAGGGTACTTGGGATGGTTCATGATAAAGTGGTATTAGATGAGTTTTATATTTTTATCTTGAAGTAATTATGTGTTGTGTAATCTTGTCAGGACATAGAAGGTAGTTTTTATCAAGTTTCTGGCCAGATATCAAAATGATGAACCTTAAGTCACTAGGGGTGGTTTTGGAAAGTCATACTGTACATTAGTTCTAGTATTTTCCTAACTTTTGATTTGGATATATTTAAATCAAAATCTTATTGTCTATTTTTTGGGATTAATTTACCTTGTTGATCTATTTGAGTTTTAAGATGATTTCTCAAGTGTTGTTTGCTGATATTGTGTAGTGTCATTCCACCACAAAATCTTGAATATTAGATCCTAGAGGATTCCTTTTTTGAACCACATTGAGAAAATAATTATGTGGAACCAAATATAGATTAGGTTATTGTGCATACTATCTATGATTTGAGATAAGAAACCACACCAAAACTTGTTTAGGCACCAATTATGGAACCTTAAAGAGATGATCTTAAGAATATTTCTTAGGAATTACATCACTATAATCCAACAATGTTCAATGAATAAAATGATCCCTGAGAGGCTGATGAATGGTTGACTAGGAAGGATCTTTTTATGGTTTCACGAAGACACCTGATGATATCAAGGGGAGGTTGTCCACCTTCGTAATGCAAGGAATGTGTAGGAGATGATGGGAAACTATAGTGATAGAATTGAAGAATGATGTCTTAGAGTGTAAGGAATTCAAAGTTATTTTCATTGACCAGTTTTATCCAGAGTCAATGTTGTTGGCCAAGGCTATAGAGGTTATCAAAATTGAGAAGCTGACTGAATGGTGATCGAATATTAAAACACCTTTACTATGATTGTGAAGTTTTTAATTGAGATAGTATTTAATGAGAAGATGAAGGCTCTAAGGTTCATGTTGGCACTATGATCTGATATGCATTCTTCATTTTTTGTACTAAAGCTACCTTCTTATACCAATGTGCTGGATAGAGTGTTGATGGTTGAAATGAACCTAGTTGTAAAGTCTTGGTTTTTGGGAGTTTCTTTCTCTCCCATTGGTGGTGATGGTTCCTTCAAAGGAAATAGGATGAATGATGATTCTCAAGGTGGTTCTCGACATCAAATATTTTCTAAACATCTGATAGTACTTGGTAGAGGTCTTTTATTTTCTATGAGTTTGAAAAGATAGGGCATTCAAATAGGTGTTTCACTGTGGAATCCAAGGTGTGTGGTTCTTATGGATACTCAGATCACCTACATAAGTTTTTTCATGTTTATTACACTCCACATAGTGTCATGGTATCATCATAAACTTCTATGAATGTGGGGAAATCTGATGCTTCACATACAAAAGGGTTCAGACCATTGGAATTTGGAACGTAGCTTCTTCATGCACTGGAAGAGTCTCTAGATAAAGAAGATACATTTCCATTCAATGTGAGAGGTATCTTTACAATAAGATCATCATTATTGACTGATTTATTTTATACTAGTGCATATCACTTATTTATTTCAACACATATTTTTAATTTTCTAAATATTTCTAGAGAGATTTTATCTTATATAATGGATATTACCAAACCCCATGGAATGAAGAGAGAATGTTGTATTCATTGTACTCCATTCATTTTATGTCTTCTATATTCCAATATTTCTTGTATTTTTTTATATCTCAATAGGAAAACGCTTAACTTCATTTTTGGGATGGATTGTTTCATTTCCCATAAAGCCCAGATTGATTATTATCTTTGATAAATCTTATTCACTACACTCTATGGTGTACATTGTGTCTTCAACAGAGAATGAGACCCATGGTCATGTAGATGTGGACAATTTTATCCATATTGGGGAAAGTTATATTTGTGATTTCTTTTGATATCAACTGTGAATAATTGAGTGGTGATCTCCCTTCAGTTTTCATCAAGTTTCCCAATGTGTTTATTTCTAACATCTATTGTTTTCTAGCTGAAATAGAGGTAGATTTATCTATCTAATTAGTTCTACATACTCAAACTCTATATATTACCTCTTAAATAATTATAACATTGTAAATGAAAGATCTCAATACATATTTGGACAATCTATTGAATAAGGATCTAAATGCCTGAGTTTGTCACCTTGGGAAGCATCAGGTCTCTTTGCAAAGAAAGATAATAGTTCACTTATCCTTTGCATTTATTACCAAAACAAAATTGATTCAAGGTAAATAAAAAATATCTATTACCATTTATTGATCATCTATTTGATCATTTTAAAGGGGATAATTGGTTCTTGAAGACCGACCTTCGATCGTGTAACCATCAGCTGAGGATAAAAGAATCTAAAATTAAAAAAAAACAACCTTTCAAAGAAGGTATGAAAATTATGAGTACCTTTTCTTTCCCTCTAGTCAATAAAATTATATTTAAGTGATTTTTTATTTTAGGAACATGATTTTCCATGAGTATCTTGATATCTTTGTGGTAGTCATTGAGGATTTCATCCTTGTTTACTCTAAGTACGAGGAGGATCATGTTTATCATCTGAGAGTATTTATAGAATTGTTGAGAAATCACCATCTTTATTCCATGCTATTGAAATGAAATTTATGGATTCAGAAAGTGAAATTATTGGGACACATGGTGTAAAAAAATGGTATTTTATTTAATACTGAAAGTATTAAGGCCGTTAATACATGGGGATAACTGGGAAATGTTTTCATCATTTAGAGCTTCTTGGGTCTAGATGGATATTATCCCCAGTTCATTAAGGAATTATAAAATTTGGATTCTATGATGACTGTACTAACTCAAAAGGGTGTAAAGTTTTATTTGGATAAGATCTGTTAGAGTTAATTTTTTGAGCTAAAAAGAAATTTTAAAACATATCCAGTGTTGACTCTTTTTGAGGCCAAGAATAGATAATGGGGATTATATGGTGCCTCAGATTCATGTTTGGGTTGCATTATTATGCTGTATGATCATGTTATTTCTTAAATATATCTTCATCTTATTCTACATGAGAATAATTATCTGAACCATGACCTTGAACTTGTAGATGTGATGTACTCACTTATAAGTATATATCATAACCTTTATGGAGAAACATTTACCATGTTTTCATACCACAAGATATGGAGTTATATATTATCTAAAAAATAATTGAATCTTCACCAAATGAATTGGGTGGAATAAATTAAATATGTACACCATGACATCACCAATTTCTAGGGGTAATGGTAATGTTGTCATAGATGCTTCGATCAGGAATCTTCCGACCAAGGTAGTGAAAGAATCATCAGAAGAGTGGGACTTGATGGAAATCTTTTCACATTTTCATATTAGAGTCCAATAATCAGGGTATGAGGTTGATTTGGACAGTATTCCGTTCCACTCATCTAGATATGAATCTTCAGGAATAACAAATTGATTGTGTGTTCAGTTAGATTAGATACTCTCTTTAGGGTAGGATGATCGATGCTGAGTGGCCCTTCTACAAATAGGGAATTATATTTTTTCATAATTGATTGGTCATTTTATTAGTGGTAATGAAATATATGATGTTGGATTTTCACAATTCCCAGTGGGTTGTGTAACTAGGAACCATGAAGATTTTCTATGACATGAATTGATGATTTTGGCATCTATGTATGATATGAGGCATTACCGAGTATGTCTCTAATTTTTATATTTTCCAACATGTCAAGTCTGATCTCTAGAAACTTTCATGTTTTCATCATAATCTTCTAGTCCTAACATGAAAGTGGGATGAGATCTCTATGGACATTTTTTTGGGATTAAATATATCAAGATACCTAATAATGTGATATGATTTTCGATCAATTGACTGAAAAAATCATCACACTTTATATCCATTAATGATACAACCATTGTTTAGGAGTTGGGAGGTCTCTATGTGAAAGATATTATTTATTTACATGGATTTTCATACACTATACTCTTTGATAGGGATCCTCAGTTCACTTCAATTTTTTGGAGAGGACTTCAAGATGTTCTAGGATCTTAGATCTGTTTCAGTATGGAATACCATCCTTAGTCAGATGACAAGATAGAAATAGCTATATAGATTCTTAAGGATATGCTCCATGCATGTGTTCTCTAGTTTTTTGGGGATCATGATGATAACTTGTGGTTGGTTGAGTTTTTATATAATAAAATTTACCAATCTGTGATCCTAATGGATCATTTGGACACCTTGTATGACTATCCTTATAGATATATGTTCTATTTTTTGGATATTGGTATTTTTTTTGGTTGTATGAATTCTACTCCAAGAGATGACAACAAAGATTCGGTAGATTTTTTAGAGGATGTTGACAGAATAGAGTCGATATAAGTATTATACTGATCTCCACTATAGATAGTAGTAATTATCAGTTGGTGACTAGGTGTTCTTGAATGTTTCAACCCAGTTGGGTCATCAATAGCATAGGAGGAAAGTGAATCTTACTCCTCATTTTGTGGGATATCTTGATGTTTTTGAGCAGGCGGGGAATGTTGATTACTATATATCACTTCAACCACAAAAAATATCGATACATAACATGTTATAAGTATCCCAGATACGATTGTATCTATTTGATCCATATCATGATCTTTGATGTACTAATCTTGATGTCAAGCCTAATTTATTCATGATTGAATGACTAGTATGAATAGTCAACTTTGAAACCAATGTACATTGTGGGAGGATGATACCTTAGGTTTGAGTACTATGAAATCATAGTCATGATAATCATGAGACATGAGGGAGGAATTTTATGATGAGAGAGAAGTAGACTTATTTTTTTGTCTTGAAATCATTTTATTAGGATTTTTGGGGATATAATGATTATATGGTGGAGATATTATAACATATTATTAGTATTTTTAGGTATTCCAAAACCCCTCTCATGAACATGCTTTGGATGGGTTTCTTTTGGGGTTGTTTTGTGAAATTTTTTGGTTGTTTTGAATGTTACTAGGCTAGTGCACAATTAGTGCACAATTTTCCCAAATCGTGCACCATCTAAGAATAAAAGGTTTCAAGTGAGGTATTAGGAATTTTCATGGTTGGAGCATGGCTTGAAATACTTTGTTCCAACAAGTATAATCCCGCACATGTTAGAAAAATGGGGATCACATCTTGGGTATATGTTTTGTTCTAATCATGTGGCCATGCCCAACTGACCATGTGCATGAGTTTTTAAATATAAAATTATATTTTTAAATCCCAAAACCTCTTTTTTTGGTATATGAAAGACTTGTATAACCCCAAAACAATATCTTCTTCACTTGGAGTTTCCCAGAGAAATTTTTAGCCCCTCAACACCCTCTTAGAAGAGTATTAAATCTAAGTGAATGATTTTCAATATTCTCCCAGTTATTTTACTCTTTATGTTCTCATTACGTTTATCACGTTCTTTTAATCCATAGGGTTTTCCAGATCACCAGGTTATTAGAAGATCTAGTATCTATTGTTTTGGATATTAATCTTATGATTGATTCCAGTCTCCCATTATCTTCATTCTTCATAGGAAAATCATTATTAGGGTTTAGAGTTCTGAGATCCCACGATCTAGAGGTAGATGGTTCATTTTTACTATCCAATTTAATTAACTCTAAATTCCTTGATTTGATTAAATTTCTTTTAATTGAAACTTTGGTATTTGATTCTTATGAAATTGAATTATTGAAAATCCAATTCCATTGAATTATTGGATTTTGTTTTAGAAATTAGATTTTTGGAATAAAATTGGGAAACCCCAATTTCATGGAATTAGGGATTTATTATGAAATTGATGTGATTTGGTGGAATTTAAATTGAAGATTTTAAATTTCTGAAATTGATGGAATTTTTTGGAAATTAAAATTTTAAATTTAACTATATAATTTTAAATGTGAAATTTATTTGGTAAAATTGATTACATAGTGGTACTTGTGAAAAATGTCTTATAATGATTTTGATAGAAACCTTTGGGTTTTATCATTGAAAAAGGAATTTTTGATTAAACACTCATTATGGGTTTTAAATGTAAAATTGGAATATTTGAATTGGAGAATGGGATGGATTTTATTTTCAAAATCCTTAAAATATATTTACCAATGTGTATTTTTATTAAATCACATGCAATCATTAGTCTGTTAGTGAGTTATATGGACAATGCTATATGATTTACTACATTCCAACACATAAATGTAGCATATCACATCCCAAATGGGATAGTGATGAAGTTGATTTTGGTTGTAACAAAGGGACGTGTGTATAAACATATTTCCTTGTCCCCTTGAGTGTGTAGATCCCTATATCCTGGAACTACCATACCATTTTGGCATATGACTGTGTTGCTAACTTGTTTGTATTTTAAATGAATATATGAAATTGTTGTAAAATAATTTAGGTTCCTTCTAAATTTATGTAAAATAATTTAAATAAAAATTCAGTTAAGAAATTTTTTAAAAGAATTCATATCATTTGAAATGTAAATCATGATTTCTTTAAATATTATTTTGAAATTTCATATCTTCTTCATTAAAATCGACATCATTTTATTTGGTAAATTAAATGTTGTCATCTTATTATGGAATCCTTAGTGAGAACCAATTGGTATTTTAGCTCAAACCATACCCATGCCTATAGGTGTTTTTATGTTATCTACTTCCATGATCGAGTATGGGTAAAGAACCACTTAGAGTTGGTTCTAGCTATTGATGCATGTACATAGAGAGTTGAGTCCATTGAGACATAGGTTATCTATCTTATTTTTATGGGACGTTGTTGAAGTAATTTGGGTTGTTTAGACCAGTTTATCTTCTAATAAACTTCACTCTAAGGTATTTTTCTTGTATGCATACTGTTTGGTATATCTTCCTTCCACAATGTTTGTGGAAAATTCATTCCAACATTGATTTTGTATGATGCATGATAATAGTCTCAAACCCATGAGGATCAAGAAATATTTTTGGACCAGGTTAGTGCTAGCTTGGTTATTGCGTTACTGGGGTACCAAAGCTTGTTCATGATTGTTACACACCATGTGAAAATTGATTTCACCCCAACACACCCTTTTCAACAATATTACACCTTGGTACAACAACTTAATATCCACATCCACTTTTAATACCAATACATGGATTTATTTTTAGGAAAACCACTTACTCTAAACTTTACTAATATTTAGGGATGTTTTCCAATCCTTAGTATATTCCATAAGCCTTTCACTAGAAGTTTCTAACACTAATCCCAAAAATAACTATATTTTTCTCTTATACTAACTAAAAAAACCCATATTTCAATACAATTTAATTAAATATTTAATAAATTAAAATACACTGAATACAACCCCATAATATTGTGGCACTTAGTGTATTTGTGAAGTTAGATACATGATATAATAACTCAAAAATATGATTAAAACTTGATTAATAACAAACTCTGAAACATTCCCTTATATTTATTAGATATTCACTAGCTACTCTTAGTATTAATGATATTTATCCAATGGTACCACATATGGATTCACTACATGTGATGGGTTTGGAATGTAATTTCTAAATAGGGATACATAGAACTCATAATGTACATTATATAGTTTAGGTAAATGTTCTAGTTGATGGGAAACCTATAACACCCCAAGCTTCCACAGTATGTTTCCCTTTGAATATTGTGGTAGCTTGCATTGTATGCAACTCAGAGGTTTAACACACCATGACCAATCAAAATAGCCTTTATAAATAATAATTCCCATTTTTTGAAATTTATAAATATTATTTTTAAAATGGATTTAATTTATTAATTTGTAATATCGAAATTATCTTAGGTTGATTTTTTGGTATTTTTTCTGAAAACTTTCAATTTTGGATGAATAATGAAAAACATTGCGGTATTGTTTAAAACTTACATTTTGTTGAAGAAATTAGTTATTTTATTTAAATTATTTTTTTTCAAAATGGATACATAATACCTATATATGTTCAATTTAATTATTTGGAGTAATTTTGTTATAATTTTAGATATATAAAATTTTATTTAACTTTTTACCGTCTTTTACCCATCTTCTAAGAGCATTTTCAAATTTGCATAAAACATAATTTTACTACATCTTTGAGTTGAATTTCAAAATACCAAGAGATATGGTTGATATAGTGACCTAAACCTGTCTAAAACCTATTGTTTTAGAGATTTGTGACCCATAACCACCTTATCTTCTAAATAAATCACTTTGGAGCCATTAGAAACAGAAAATTAGTTTATTATAAAATTATATTTCAACCTTTTCCTAATGTGACCCTCACCTGTCTTATAAAAGGGCACTTCCCCTTCTTTAAATTTCACACCTCAAAATCTATTTGGATTGGACAAAACCTACCCCAATATCATTTAAACTATCCCCCCTTTAACCTAGAGGTATTACTTTGATCATAAATCCAATCTATGGAGCCCTTTTGATCAACTAAAAATGAAACACTTGAAGAATAGGTAATAATTTCACCACCCTCTATCAAGTTCTTTTCTTTTCCACTTACTCTTTCTTTGTTGTTTCCATACCAAAATAATAACTCTGTTACCTTTTACATACTATGAAGTTATTATAAATATTATAAAACTATATTCATTATTCTATCCATCATATAATTTACAAAGTCACCAAACATGCATATGTACAACTTACCGTCTCCACGTCATGGTGTAGTTTGTTATTCAAACACTTCATTATTTGGATGGGTATAATAAAGAGTAAAAATAATTTAAATAATAAATAAAAAATCTTAATGATTCTGTATATATGATATAACATCTAATTAAATATGATTTCCCCATCAATATTATGATATTATCTCTCATGCGTGCGTATGAATCACCGTCTCCATGAACACATTGAGATTCACTCCCCATCGTAATCATTCATGAATAATTTTCATTTTATGATTAGAAATAATGTTTATGAACATTATATAATTATTTATATGAATCAAATACATCCTGTCCATAAATAACATGGTTTAGGTAACCAATCATATAGATGAAAATGAATCATTTAACAACCTAAACAAAGATACTACTCAAATATTATTAACAATGAAATATTATTAAAAAATAAATATTATAGGAACATATATGATATCATATTTATTTATATAGTACTTTTATAATTTAATATTAATTTGTTAACTATTATACAAGTGTTTAACATACCGTTGACTAAGGAAAAGTAAAAGGTAAGGTTTAATTCAACAATCTATTTACTTATCCGAGGTTGTTAATATGTAAGTATCTACTGGGACTTGTTTATCATCCACATTCGTGTTTTCCTAAAAATGTAATTCAAAATATTTTTACTGTTTACTAGACTATGAGTTAAAGTCATTTATACCCTTATTTGACCACTTATGTTTTGAAAGGAATCCTTCCATTGTTTTTCAAACAAGGTACATTATGATCTTCTCGTCAAAATTAAGGTAAGAATGTATTTTTTAACTTATACAGTAGGTGCAACTATTTTCTATTGTTATAACAATGTTGAATATTCGCATACAATATTATAAGAATATTTTAAAAATAAATTTTTTAATATAATTATATTAATTTTAAATTATTTCAAAATAGAAAGATATATTTCTCTACCAAAAGTTTTGATTTCATCTATGTCAACATCCTTTGATGGATTTTAAGCTTCTTTGAAGTTGATTTATTATGATACACATCTTCCATATTTTATTCAATGTTTTGTGATATATTTGAATGTGGATGTGTTTTTTACACCATTCATGTTTTATGGATAAATAATTTATATTTCACATGCTTGTTTTTATACGAATGTTTATGTTATGTGTAAATCTTTTCATATGAGGAATGCATTAGACTTAGTAAGTGACGGGTGGAGCCCGCTATAGCTCCTCGATGCATCGATAGGTCTCATGAAAAAAATAGTTTCTTGGCACAAGGACTATAAAAAATCTTATTTTTAGTTTTGGAATAAGGCCTGGACTATGTGGTTATGAAGTCTGGCATTATGCATTCCAACCTTATGAAATGGGCTATTGATATTACATGTGATTATTCGACTAGTAGAATATCCATGTGAATAAGTAAATGGAATTATTTGATTTATATTTTCCATATTATGATGAATTTTATGTTTAAAAGGATTGTGTTTTAGCCTTATACATTTTATTAAATGTTTATGCTTATTCTTGAATGTTTCTTCTATATTGTTATCCTTACTGAGCATCTGAGCTCTCCCCTTTCTATGTTTTATATTTTCCTGGTTGTGAAGAATTATATTTTGACTGACCTATAGGGATCATATAAGGGATATGAATGTGTATAATGGAGACAATGTTGTTGTTTGGAATTATGTATTGCGATTCATAAATTAATCTAGTGTATTCCATTGTTTATAAATGGATCATAGTTGAAGGAATGGAAACCGTATCACTATGTGTAATCCATGTAGGGATTTCCCTCCTACTCAAGATAATTATAGTGGAGATGGGGATGCGACTAGTGCTAATCAGCTTATCACCATACTAGGACAACTCACTCGGGTTTTGAAAAATAACCTTAGCCGTATGGAGCACCCTGATGCATAATGCAGAGGATCAACGTTAGACCTCTTCATGAGGCAACAACCACCAACATTCAATGGGAGTACAAATAAAATAGTATCTGAGTAATGGATAAGTTCCTTAGATGAAATATATTCCTGACCCAACGCATGTACTCACTTATGAGGAAACTTAATTGGAACCTGATAAGTCTTATTGTGAAGATCCTGTCAGGATTCTTGATACAAGAGAAAAAGTGATGGGAAACCGGACAACTCATCTAGTAAAAGCTCTATGGAGAAACCATAAGATGGAAGAGGAAACGTGGGAATCCAAGGAACTTATGTTGAAGAACAACCGGAATGTTTTTATGCATTAATATTCTAGAAATTTTGAGGGTGAAATTATTTTAAGGAGAGGAGAATGTAGCACCCCAAGCTTCCACGTTACGTTTCCCTTTGAATAATGTGGTAGCTTGAGTTGTACGCAACATAGAGTTTTAACACACAATGACCAATCAAACTAGCCGTTATGAATATTAATACACACTTTTTAAAATTTTATAAATTTTATTTTTACATTGTGGACTTCATTTTTGAATTTGGAATATTGAAAGTAGCTTAGGGTGAATTTTTACTATTTTTCTGAAAACATTCAATTTTTGATGAATAATGAAAAACACTTCATTATTGTTTAAAATAGACTTTTTTATTTAAGAAATTAATTATTTTATTTTACTTTATTTTAGTTCAATATAGATACATAATAACTATATATGTTCAATTTAATTCATTGGTGTAATTTTATAATAAGTTTAGATATATAAAATTTTGTTGAACATTTTACCATCTTTCACCCACCTTCTAGAAGCATTTGAAAATTTGCATAAAACGTACTTTTACCGCTTTTGTGAGTTGAATTTCAAAAATCCAAGAGACATAGTTGAAATCATTAAGTAAAATTTTGTTCAGTAAGATTAAAATAATTTTTTGGTGAATAGTAACTTTTGACATTTATTTACCACGGTGTAAAGTAAATAGGGTAATTAAGGGTAAAAATGATATTAAAATTACCCTAACACATGTACTAATTCTATTTGATAAGTTTAATTAGACCAAAAAAAACCTTAGGAATAAAATATGATCCTATTTGGTCCACTTAGATTAGATTAGGACATTTATTATTATTTTATTTAAAGAAGAGTTAAAAGAGTTAAATTCAATGTTTAATAACTGAACCATTTTTAATATAGGGTTAAATAAAATATAAATTCATCAATAAATATTAATTATAAAGATAAAATAATTTCCTACATAATGGTATTTTATTTATAATTTTTATACATTAAATAATTTAATTTATTTATGACACAATGATAATGTCGTAATTACCTTAATCATAAAATATTAAAATAATTGATATAATAAATATGAAAATAAATGTAAATTGAGACTTATGATGAATTACACTAATTTTATTGGTTAATATGTCATGTTACTGTTGATTAAATAAATTTTATTAGAAGTTATAATGTTTCTATGGCATTCAAAAAAAATCATATACTGAATAGTTTCATAATTGACATAATTTTGTTTAAAAAAAATACTATATTATTAATTGATATAATATTACTAGAAATCTAAGGATCAACAAAAGTACTTTAATAAGGTTATATATATTAATTCTGAACCACTTGGTGTTATCTTGGATTGTTATAGTATGTTTATTAACCATATAATATAAAAATACAAAGAGACATGGTAAATGTCAAATTATTTAACTAAGAGTTAAATCTAAAAGATAAGGTTAATATGGTGACCTAAACCTGTCTAAAACCTATTGGTTGAGTGTTTTTCCACCCATACCCACCTTATCTATGAAATAAATCATTTTTGAGCCATTATAAACCAAAAATAATTTTATTATAAAATAATATTTTGTGCTTTTCCTGAAGTGACCCTCACTTATCATATAAAAGGGTACTTCCCCTTCTCTTAATTTCAAACCTCAAAAGCCATTTGGATCAGCCAAACCTCCCCAAATATCCTTTAAAATATCCCCCATTCAACATAGAGTACTTATTTTGACCAGAAAGCCAACCTAAGGATCCCTTTCAATCAACTCAAAATGAAACACCCGAAGAACATGTAATAATTTCACTACCCTCTTTCAAGTTCTTTTCTTCTTCCACTTCCTCTTTATTTGTTGTTTCCATACCAAAATAATAACTCCACTAACTTCTAAATACATTTATTTTATTATATATATATATGGTACAACTATATTATCTATTCTATCTATCCTATAAATGACAAAGTGACCATACGTGCATGCGTACGACTTACCGTCTCCACGTCGTGGTGTAGTTTGTTATTCAAACACTTCATTATTTGGATGAGTATAAAAATGAGTATAGATAATGTAAATAATAAATATAAAATGTTAATTAATCTTTATATATGATATAACATCCAATTACATACTATTTTACCATCAATATAATGATATTGTCACTCATGCGTACGTACGGATCACCGTCTCCATGAATGCGTTGAGATTCATTCCACATCTTAATCATTAAATAATAATTTTCATTATATGATTACAAATAATGTTTATTAATATAATATAATTATTTATATTAATCAAATACATTCTATCCATAACTAGCATGCCTTACGTAACCAAGCATATAGATGAAAACGAATCAGTTAACACCTGAAATGATGATACTGCTGAATTATTATTAACAATGAAATATTATTAACAAATAAATATTATAGGATCATATATGATATCATATTTTTGTATATAGTACTTTTATAATTTAATAACAATGTTTTAACTATTATACATGAGGTTAACATACAACCGACTAAGGAAAAGTACAAGGTAAGGGTTACTTCTACATTCTCTTTACTTATCCGAGGTTGTTAATATATATATATATATATATATCTATCGGGACCTCTTTATCATGGACATCCATGTTTTCTTAAAAATGTAAATAAAAACATTTTTACTATTTACTAGAATATGGGTTAATGCCATCTATACCCTTATTTGACCACATGTGTTTTTGAAACGAATCATTCTGTTGTTTTCCAAAAAAAGGTACTTTATAACCTTCATGAAAAAATTAAGGTAAGAATGTCTTCTTTAACATATACAGTGGGTGCAGCTATTTTCCTCCATTATAGCACCGTTGAATATTCTCCTAAAATATTATAAGAATATTTTCAAAATAAATGTTTTCTTTTATAATTATATGACTTTTAAATGATTTAAAAATATAAATAGATATTTATCAATTTTTTTTTTGATTTCATCTATGTCAACATCCTTTGATGGATTTTAATCTTTTTTGAAGTTGATTTATTATGATAAAAAACATCCATATTTTATTGATGGTTTTGTGATATGTTGGAATTTGGATGTGTTATTTTTACACCATTCATGGTTTATGGGTAAAGTATTGACATTTCATATGCTAGTTTTAATATGAATGTTTATGTTATGTTCAAATATTTTCATATGAGGAATGAATTGGACTTAGTAAGTAATGGGTGGAACTCGCTATAACTCTTCGATGCATTTGTAGGTCTCATGAGACAAACTAGTGTCTTTTCACTTGGCCTAGAAAAAATATTATTTGTAATCATCGCACAAGGCCTTGACTATGTGGTTATGAAGTCTTGCATTATGATTTCCAACATTATGAAATTGGTTATTGATATTATATGTGATTATTCAACTAGTAGAATATCCATTTGAATAATTAAATGGAATTATTTGATTTATCTTGGCCATATTATGATGAATTTTTTGTTTAAAAGTCCTCTGTTTTAGTCTTATACATTTCCTTAAATGTTTATGCTAATTGTTGATTGTTTTCTCTATATTGTTATCCTTACTGAGCATTTGAGCTCACCCCTTTATATGTTTTATTTTCCCTATGATTGTAAGAAGTATATTATGATTGAACAATATGGATAGCCTAAAGGGTATTAACGTTGTCAATGGATACAAAGTTTTTTTTCATTTTATAATGTAATATAAAACTTATGAATGTATCTACTACTTCCAAGGATACTAAAATGATCGGTCTTTTAGGATTTGATCCGTTGTAATCATGCCAATGTTATGTAATAATGAACCAACTATGTGTAACTAGAGTTAGGGCACTACACCACTACTCTGATGTGGTCATGAATCTCAAAGGAGACCATGTATCTCAGAAGAATTTTTCCCTTATACCCAAACCACTTAAATTTCCACCACATTTAAATATGGAGGGAGAACCTACCTCAATCCAAAAGCTCTATGTATCATTGATGGTTGAATTTTATTATTTTATACCAACTTTGAACAAATTTTACATGATGTTGAATTGTGAGACCATTCTCTATCTATTAATCAATATGACCTAGTCCCATCAGCTTCATTACTAAAAATTCATCAAAACATGTTAGAGTCCAAAACCAGTTCCTATATAGAGTCTCATAATGTTCCATTTGAAAGCATAATTGAAGCTATTGTTATATGAGAACTATAATAGGGTATTATGATGATCCCTACATCATTGTAAGTCATTTGATCAAGATCTTGTTTTATCCTCTAGATTTTGGATTGTTCTCTCAGATTATATATTAATATATGTGTGATACATTGTGACAAAAATGAGATTTGTATCAAACACTTGTATAAGGATTCTATATAATGTTGAGTAAATCCTTTAATCTCAATTAGTTATAATTTATAGTGGATCTATAAGAAATTCAACCACTTCTGTTACATATATCTAAGTTAGATGGTAATGATGGAAAAATTCCATGACAATAATGAAATGTTACAACATTTTAAGGTGATCTACTACCACCCAAATGATGTTATTTCATTTAGGAGTCCCATAGATTTCTGTGATTAAATCCACGATTATGTGTTTCTATTTCCATAATGATATGGGCAATTCATGCATCACTCTATTAAACATATGTTGTTCATCCTTCATTTGTTGTCATACCAATAATCGAGATACAAATTACACAACACCCCTCTTCATGTTATCCCATAATTATATTTTATTAGATACTTATAAATATTTTTTCTTTCTCTTTAAATTGAAAAGGATGAGCAATGGGAATCATCCACAAGATCTCTATTTAGCTCCAGTTTTGATGGGACACATTTCTAGGTTCCAAACCTTATAACTCTATCTTCAGTAATTCTAAACACCATAATAATTCATACGTTTTTTATAGATCAACATCATCATTCTTGACCTACCAAATCCTATAATGAATGAATAAATGAAAATATATTTGAACAATGGTATGATAATGATACTTAAATTTTCCCCATATCCATCCTTTTCAATTATAATAATATTTGGTCTTTCTAAATTATAATCATTGATCAATTTTTCATATCCTTTCTACTTAGAGAATCTTATACATTATTTTCATTCCCAAGATCATAATGTATTGACCAGTTTTAGTATTTGATTACTTCTAAACATCTTCTCTATAACATGTTAATATACCTCCGTGTGAAAATATATTTGAGGCTCTTGTGATCAGTATATAATTTACACTTATAGACATGAAGTTAATGTAACCAGATCGTCAATGTGATGATAAATGTAGAAAACTCCAAATAATGGTTTGGATAGTTCTACTCATAAAAATTTAAATACCTTGAGGCATTGGATATCAATTTATCATTTTTCAATATTATACAACCCAAAACATTCTTTGAGGTATCAATATATATAAAAAAGTTCCCCACTTGAGTGTAGTATTAGTACAGGTGTAGTGATAAGCATATTTTTCAAATTCATGAATCTTTATTAACATTAAATATTCCAGAAAAACGTTACTAGCTCTTAAGTAAAATTTTTTAGTGATATTTTCAATTGTATGAAGTTCCTCACAAATCATCAGTAATACCCAACTATACTAAGGAAACAATGAATATCTATTTTAGATGATGGTTTGAATCACTCCTTGTCAACCTTTATCTTAGAAGGGTTCACATATATCACATTATTGGTGATAATCTTCCTGATGAATGATACCTACTTCATCGATATCATATATTTTCATTACTTTGTATATAGATTCTTATTTTTTAAGGACATTATCATTGTATCAAAATTTCCCCATTCCCCTATTTACTTTTGAAGTATATTAAAAATTCATCTATAAAGAATACCATTAATTTATCATGGTAATCTCAAAATACTATATTCATTAATTCTATAAATATTCCAACAATATTATTGATTATTAATGGAATAATTATCAACTCATATTGTTTTTTCCATGTTTGAAAAGATTTTTTGGGATTACCTTTCTTCTTCACCCTTAATTGGTAGTATCTTGAGAAAAGGTACCCTATAGTTGGGATCAACATAGTTGATTGAATATATCGTCTATCTTTGAAAGGGTAATATTGTTCTTTATCATGATATTTTTAAGATCATGATAATCAATGTTGAGGTGTATTGACCTGCAATTCTTATTGATGATGTGGACTAATGCACCTTTTTGTGAAGCACTTGGGCATATAAACCCATTAACCAGATTTTCTTATTGTTACGTATTCAGATATTATAGTTTAAAATTTTTCATTATATATGGTGTTTTCATTATTGTAAAATATATAAGTATAAGGTAAATTAAAAATTCAACCTCTCATCTAAAAGGAAGACCCAAAAAATATTCTAGAAATATATTGATATAATCCATCATAATGGGTGTGTCTTAATGCATGATCTTTTCCTTAGTCTCAATCATTTGAAAAAGTAGACATGAATAATAGTAAAAAATAAACATGATTTCCATGATGATACCAAATAAGATAAATCCTTCTCATAGAAGGTATATAGAATCTGAGGGAGATTCAATATTCAGAATGCGATTTCTTTCTCTCATCATTTGTATGTTTTCTCAATATAAAGAATGCAATTTCCTACCCATAATTTTATAATATCATGATAATGAAATTATCATAAGGTTTAACGGGATGTTCATCTCAAAATTATGGATAATGGACGAGTTCTATTCTTAGGATGACTTAATTAGACCATTTTATACCTTTATTGATTACAAAACTTCTATTATTTGAGGTGGTTCTTGAAGTGTTCTACTAAACTTGTTTGATGTAAAAGAATGCATTGAACCAGAATAAAAAAGTATGTTTTTCATTATTCAATGAATAATTAGAATTACTATAAAAAATCATTATTTAGATCCATGTATATAGGTGGGATGAAATAAACTCACCCTTTCTCTCTATGCATTATGGGTTATTGTCATAAAAAAGCCTCGGTTTAGTGAATTGGATATTATGGTTTCCTTATTTCATGCAGCATAATCATTTCATAATAGGATGGTGGTTTTATAGAGGATTCAATTATTCTATTTCATTGGTTGGGATTTCCCATTAATTATCACTGATTAGGTACTCTTCCTTTCCACACTTAATGTAATTTCTGAACCCCTAATTGAAATTTATAGGATTTATCTTCCAAAACTTTGGAATAGTGGGGTTTTAGACTGTATTTACACCGATATATTTCTCTATCATCTTTATATAATTAAACACCATATTCTTCTTCATATCTCCCTAAGAAACTAGAGATTCACTGATCTCTATTTCATAGTTGAGGGAATATTATATAATTTTCTCACGGATGTCGATGTATTTAATTTCCAATTTTTTTTTCAACATGAATTTATCCCACCAAAGAAGCCATAATTGTTTCTATCTAGGGAGATAAATAAAGTTGGAATCATATTATGCACGTCTTAGGAAGTTTTCTTCCAATTATTCAATATATTTTTCATCATTTTTCTTGTGGTTAAGTAAATCCCTCACCACATTATGATGCAGAGATCATGGAAAATAATTGTTACAAAATATTTTCCATAATTACTTTAACTCCATCTCTTTTATCACTTCATCAATCTTTTTATTTTTTATCAATTTCTACCATTGATCAGTTTCTCCCTCCATAAGATAAAGGTATAATAAAATATTCTCTTTCTAAGATCAGTGAATGATATAGAATATATTCTAAAATGCGTTGATCAATTTTCCATGATCAAAGTATCATAAGATACACTAAATGTTTCAGGATTAGTCTATATAAAGGTCTTAATTGATTCTTTCTCTTTCTTGAGATGGATTCCAGATTTCCACCTAATTCACATTTAGGATCAAATCATGAGTTAAATAAGAATGTATAATAATGATGTTCTAAACAACTTCATTCACCTGATTTAACATCTAATTTGGTTAATCATAAAATTTATACTCAAATGAGTTGTGGACTTGATACATATGATTTAATTCCACTGACAAAAAAAATATAAAAATTACATTGTTTATTTTTAAATTGTTGAACTCATACATGAGAAACCATGAACATAAAATGGATAACCCATACATAAATTATTTCATTAACCTATGAACTTATAGGTCTTTATATAATTTATCCATGATCTATTTACTAATATAATATATAATGGGATTTTTCCCTTCATAATGGTTTATAAAGAGCTTGTGAACCTGGGCGTGTCAAACAAGGTATAAAACCTGGATCATTATTGTGTACAAGGTGATGATAATTTCAAGCATAATGTAACCTTTTTCTGGGTTATTACACCTACATGACTCAGTTCTATAGCCACATCAACTTGTAGTATTTATCCTGAGATGTATATTCTTAGAAATCACCCAATCTATACTTTGCCTAAATTTCAGGACATTTTCTTATACATAGTCTTGTCCTTAATATGTTCATTAGAGTTATCACTAAATATTTCACATCCAATTTTCTAAATGTTAACATAAATTTTCCTATAATACCATCGATATTGACCCAAACCATTTACAAAAATAACTATATTATTTTTTATACATAAAGAACCATTAATACAAACCAGACATAAAAATGTTCTAGTTGATTTACAACACTAGATTTATAACACATAAAATGAAACTAAAACATGAAATATATATTTTATTATCCATAGTGGGATTTTAAAATCCATTTTACCTCTTAAAAACTCATGGGGTATCCAAGGGAATAATTTAAAGAAATAGTTGAACTAAAATACCAATAAGATAATAAACATGATAAGGTATCATAACATGTTTTTCAAAGGAATAACATGATATAATAAAATATAAATCATATGAGTAATGAATTAGGATAATAATATAAAGAAAATGTTATAATAATATCATGGATTCATTTTAAAGGGTAAATAATATAAATCATGGCATAAACATAATTCAAGGATAACCACTGAGACAATATCCCATGGTTGATGGAGTCCCAAAATGGATTTTGTTCACTCCACTATCCCTTACATGGTGTCTCATGAGTCTATAACATTACCCAATTAATTGGATGAATATATAATTGTTATCCCAACCATCATATTCATGTTAGGTTCATGAACATGTGTGAAACATAAAGAAATAAATCATATGTAATAAACAAAAGAATCCCACATGTAGACAAAAGGGTTAAATAATCTTGTCTCATAACATAATAAAAAGATATTTCTCAAAGAAGGAATTTGATAAATGGTCATAAGGAAAGTATTAACCCATAAAATAAAAGGATATTGATATTATATATATATATATATATATATTTATAATTATATATCATTAATGATAAAGAAAATTTTAGTTAGAGAGTGGGTGGTAAAAATAAAGAAAAGGGAGGTTCTGAGAGATCCCTTACATTGAGCCTGGTTTTCGATGTGTGTTCTCTAAATTACTAAATAATAAATTTATGATAATAATTTACATGATTAATTATGTTTTTAAATTCATTATTCCTTTTATTTAACTATTTATGATGTCATGTTATATTACTTAATTATTAAGGATCATATCAGACGTTTGAATGATATTTGGATCGTATGTCTGAAACCACTTTGGTATGTTGAATAAGGTCAAATTAAATATCATATTATCATATAAATAATAATAATCATGAATTAATTATAATTTTCATGAAGAAATTACACTTTTATAACCACCCATATTATATCGTTATGAAAATGAACTATATTACAATCATACACACGATAGGTCATACATGAGCATGAGTAATATTTACATATTTCAATGATAAAAATCGAAAGAATGTAAGTAATGTTTTATCATTTTATGGTGATAATTATATCATAAATATAATATTATTCATTTATATAAACTTCCATCTAAAATTCAAATGATGTGGTCACAAAAAAATCACATTGATTTGTGAGGTGGTAGTCCATCGTATATACGAACGAGGTTATCAATTATTAATGGATGATAGGGTAAGAAAGTATATGATAATTTACTTTTAAAAAATGTTTAATGTATATATATTATTATATGTGATCAATAAATCCTTCATTAGGATAATCCTTGAGAGGCAATGAAGGAAACAATTACATTGGTTTGCGAGGTGGTAGTCCATTGTACACATAAATGAATGGGTTTTTCGCATCAGACGAAAGTGGATATGTGTTTAGGGTATTACATTAACATAATAAAATAATATTATATGAAATAATATGATTTTATTATATAATTATGGTTGAAAAATATTTTAATGAGTTGGAGGAATAAATAAAACAAAGAATCTTGATTAATAATGACACATATTCTTCAGAACTCCTCTTTAGGATTAAACATAACACCTTCCTATAATGGATTAAAGATCAAACCAAGGACTATAGGATGTAAAAAGAGAACTAAGTAATGTATTTAGATAGATCTGGTCAGAACCAATGGTATTTTTTTGTTTGGAGAAGAGAGGAGAGTGGGTTCTTTTTCACCTGGGAGGAGTAGTGACATTCTAGTAAATACACGAAACATTTAGATATCAAGAATCCAATCTCAATCTATGTTCCTAAAATATAGAAAAATAAATAATTTTAGGATATATATTTCCAATAAGGATCACTAACAATAAAAAAGAAACATATTTTAAACATGATTACATTCTTACCTCTAACGTTACTCACTTCTAATTTTTTTACAACGATAACTATTTTTAATGCCTTTAAAATTCTATATAAACACAAATTATCTTGAACTTATAATATAATATAAATTATTTTTATTCCAAAAATGTAATCCATTTTATCAAATTTAATTCAATTATGTGGTAGAAATAAATTTAAAAATTAACTATCAGACGTGTCAAAAGAATTTATTTAAAGAAAATTTTATATATACAATATATAAATTTATTTTAATTCATTAATCATTAATGGTTATTTTAATTATTTAAAATAAAGAAAAAAATTTGACATTAAAATAGTTTTAAGGGAAAAATATTGTTTTTATACCTAAATATAAAACAATATTAAAATATTGAATAATGATGATTTAAATGTTATTATAAGGTTAAATTTAACAAAAGAATAATTATATTATTTTTAAATAAAATTAATAGAATCCTAAGAATTTAAATTTACTTAATTTAATACAAAAAATTCATTGTCACCAAAAACAATAGTTTTTACTATTCATCGAAAAATCAATCCTTTTTGAAAAATCCAAAAATTTAACCAAAAGTTAATATAGATATGATGATTTTTTAAAATATAAACATTTTTTTAAAAAATATTACTAAAATTTACAAAAACTAATTATAATATCTTCACACAATAAAAAATTCACCACTGAAAAAAATATATTTTTCCAAAAAATAAAATTTTTATATAAAAATGTGTGTTTTTTAATCATTTATTTATTAATTATAACATATATATCTATTTCATAAACCTTTTAAAATTATTAATATCTAGTAATTTAAAATCTAGTTTATAATAGTTGTTTTAAAATAATCATTGTTCTTTTAGGTTAAATATCGCATGACCCATACACTATCAAATATAGTTTTCACTTTTAAAAACATGATGTGATACAATATTGGTGAATGATTTTATTGAAATATATATAATATTTAATATAAATTTTTATTTATTTGTTAATATTTTTCTGGGCATGGGATAATAATATACCAATGTTTTATGGTTAAAATGTATTTTTTAAAATTTTGGCACGTGTTACATGGTTATTTTAAAATTAATTTATGAACCCTATAAGTATTTATTTTAAAAAAATGGATTCCATATTTTGAATCAGGAGGTCCTCATTTTATAAATATGTCCCTTTAATTTTTTTTCAAGATGAATTGTAACCTCTGTAAAACTTATAACCCCCAATAATGTGTAAACCATGTTAACCTAGTTTAAAACTATGTGATATAGAAATAAGTTTTCTTCATAATTCTTATTTGACTAAATTAATTTGACCATTATCATATTTTTTTTGAAATTTAATAGTTTAATGGATATTTTTCTCTGAAAATGACCAATATAATATTTAAATCAATGAAATTTACAAAATGTCACTTTCTTAGTTTAAAATATATCTTATGGGTCCACATATGGGAAAAAGAATGATATGAACGAATATAAGTTTATATTTTGAGCTTAATGAAATTATTTTGATTATATAAATTTATTTATAATTATTATTGATTATATGATGTCATTAAATGCTTATTTAGCACTGATGAAATATTTGAACAATTAATAACAAATTATATTAGAAAATTAAAACTAAAAAATTTTGATTGAGTTAATGCGTGTCACTAATTTTTAATATTAAAATTACATATTAGTGTTATATTAAATGATTTTATTCAAATTAAAACATTGTATTTATGTCTTTTAAGTCAAATTAAAATAATATTTTCTAAATTATCAATAATGATATTTAATGATAATAATATGTTATTAAATAACTTAAAATCATAAAAATATTAAAAGAGGACAATGGGGATGATATATAGTCTAAAATTTCATATAATTCCCATTAATATGACATTTTTTACCATTTGTACTGAAAACGAGTTCAATATGTTTTTGTATTTTAATAAATTCAATGAGTTCCCCTCCCCTCAATTATAAAAGGGAACCCATCCTTTCTTTTCATCACACCACATTGAGCCTTCTGGATTTACTAAACTCCAAAAATTTATCTCTTATAATCCCCTAAAAAATCTAAAGGTGATGGTATTACCAAATGACCAAATATATAACCCTTAAGTGGATATAGATTGGAGTTGTTTCATAGAAGATGTAATAACCATATCCAATCACTTTCTTTTTAATTATTCATTAACCTCATGTAAATATATTATATTATTAATTTATTAATATATTATGTATCCTAAGTACAATAAAATTTCATCATCATTATGTAACAGTCCTTTTTAACCCTCATTCCATTAAATTAAATGTGAATGTATCGCTTATCCCAACATACATCTTACCATCTACACCTAGCGATACAATTCATTTTCCATCACCATCTTTCAAGAATTATTATTAAGATGGGTGTGATGTTAATATATGATATTTATGGTATAATTATTCCTCTCCAATGTTAATTTCATATCTAAATTATTACCTTTCAAACCATTATAAAATGATAACATTTTTCATGCGTATGAGTGATTTGGCACCACAATGAAGAGAAGTGGTTTATTTTATTTTAATTTTAATTGGATGCTAATAAGGATGTATTTAATAAATATATATGATATATATTTTAAAATATTTATTATTTAAATTTTATTTTTTACATCCCATCATTTCATTCATTCCATCAAAAAATTAAAACAATGTTCATGCATACATACAATCTACAGTCTCCATGAACCATGAAATTCAAATTTTTATGTCAATATTTTATAGATGAACCTAAAATTTATATAATGAATATATATTATATTTATAACATGATTTAAATTATTTATATTATGGATTCATGATAAAAATTTAAAGACTAAAACTACCAAACCAAAACATACATGAAAAATGAAGAAAATATCACTAGAAAAAGATATCATAATAAATAATCATTAACAAATGGGAGATAAAAGGTTATATGTAAATAATATATGGTATAATATATTATATTATAGTTATGTAATATATTTATATTGAATATATATTTATTTTGAAATATTTATCAATCTTTATGAAGGAATTCATACACAAGGAATGTTTGTTTTGTCTCACTTTTATTTGAAGGGAAAAAAATTCCACAATCAATAACAATTTTATTTATGTGATATATGTAAAAAAATATTTAGTTTATGATTATTTTTATGAAATTTATGTGGATTTAAATATCCATATAAGGTTCCTTATTTCATGGTTTTTATAATTAAAACGTTATAGAAGTGGTAATAGATTTATGATACAATCACATTGGTTATCGGTATTTTTTATTATTATACATATAAAGATGAAATCCTATGATATATGTATGAATAAAATCATGAGTTTTATTCTCTTATGGTTACTTATTTATAATACATTTTCCATTCAATTTTCTCACCTTATTTACTCAAGAGAAGGAAAATGTATTTTTAATAACAATTAACCTTATTTGTTTCTTCAGATAATAATACTTTTTTCCTTTTCCATGTTTTCGAAAAAAATTTAACGTATTATTTTAATATTCAACTATGAATTTAAAAAAAAATTAATAAATTTTCACTTATTAATAAATGGTTTTAAAATGAATCTTTTTGTTGTCTTTTGAAATAGGTACTTTCTGACTTTCTACCCTCAATGTGAAAGGAATGGGTTCTTTTAAATTATATGGAATGAACATAATTTTCCGCCATCATGAATGCTCAATTTTTTGAATATTCATTTACATGTTACAATGGTTATTTTCAAATATACATTTTGTTTAATATTTTAGAAATATTTTTATTTTAAAAGATATTTTGAAAATAGAGGGGATAAATTCCTTAAGGAATGATTTAGTGAAATTCTAAAATAATTATCATATATGACAACATACATTGATATTAATTATGAATTAATATGGATATAAAACATTGAGACCATGATTTATATTTATATTAATGATTAATGTATATGTTGATTATACTTTTCTGGAACCCATTTATGTTCATGGATTGCGCTATGATGAATTGATGAAATTTATTTGAAACACATTTTAATTTTCATGGTTTTTATTTGATGATATAATGAATTTTTTATGATCTTATAGCATATATGTGAGTAGTTTTATTATAACCAAGGAAATGTCTTATGTTATAACCAAGTAATATTCTTAATTTATTACCAAATACAGTAGTTACTTTATAAAAATGGAAAGTGATTATGTTATAACCAATGATGGATGGGCTCAATATTATATCCCTCCAATGGATTGGTTAAGGATTGTTATATCATGAGACAAATTGGGCAGGTATTAGGAGTGAACCCAATTGAGTATACTTGGTAATGAACATTATCCACTATGATAGAATGGGGAGTAAATCCAATCCACTATGATAGCCTTGTGAAATGGTCCTCGACTATTAAGGAAATTATTTTCAATGATTATGCCATAATTTAATGTCTTATACCAATTTTATGCTCTCTTGTGTCATTTTATTTTATTCCATTTAGATTCATATCTTATTAAAATATAATATTACTTCCATGAATCATGATTATTATATTTGATATGTAGGGTATGGTTTTTAAACGTTATATTGATGTTATCATACACTTATGATCATGTTATGTTTAACTGATCAATTATATCTCTCTAATTTACACTCACTGAGAATCTAAACTCACCACTTTCTATTTATTTTTTCCACATTTTATAATTAAAGTTATTAATTATGATATTAATATAAAGGATCATATTTATCAAGAAATTAATATGTGGTACATTTGAATGAGTGGTTTTTGTGACCGAGTTTCCAAATATACTTAAACTATGTGATTCTAACATGGATCATAATGTTATGTAATCCAAATATATATAAAAGATGTAATATCTACGTATGAAAAGTATGGGTTGTTGTATTTTGTATATGGAAAGGATTTATTTTTCTATTAGAAAATAGGATGCATAAAATTTAGTGAGAACCCCAGGGATATGTATATGTATTGGATAACATCCTAATATTATGGTAATGAAAATGTATAACATAGTTTAAACCAGTGGTTTCAAAAATTTAGAAGAATTTTTCATGATATAGACATCCAATAAATTATTTATTAGGAATGTTTGTTTTTCTACTATGATTATTGTTTCTCAGACATCCCCTTTTAGTTTTAGTGAATAGATATAACTATAATACATTGTACTAGAAAAATGTGATGGGAAATGAAATTATTGCACACCTAGGGAAAAATGTTTTGGGAGATGGAATTGATAATATTAATACTATGATCAAACATAATTCAAAAACTAATAATCATGGTTAAATTTCAAATGATAAAAGGAAGGAAAAACATACAATTAAATATTTTATTATGAAACATGAACCTTCTTTTAGTATATATTCCAAGCCACTAGTGGATAAGTGATGGACCAACACCAATGTTATTTTTGATATATATTATTAGAAGGTTAAGTGGATTGATGGTGGGTCCATAATATAAATATGACCCAATAGGATGAAATTGAATACATGGAATGGGATGAGTTTGAGAGATTATTATTCAGTAAGAACAAACCTAATATTATGTGAAAAATGATAGAGAAAGATTTAATGAGGTCAATATAAAGTATGATGAATATATTGGAATATATAATGATAATTTTATAAGTATTTCATGGTATGCTACTGGTTTAATCACCATCCATAAAATAAAAATACATAAATTATTTAATGGATAAAAACAAAGTCACCAAAAGGAATTACCTCATAGATAATTTCATGTCTATGAATAAATTTTTCATTGATAATTAAAGGTAGAAATTAAAATTGGAGACTCCCACCAATCCCATGCTTTTGATAAGAAAAATAAGATCGAACCTCCTGATAACTATAATTAATAATATGATGGAAGAAATTATTTTTATTTATAGGCATGAAATGTGGGAATAAAAATCATTGGAATTTATTGAGTATAATTGGGAAGTGTATTAAATGTACCATGGATGATAATAGATATAATTAATGTTTAAAGGCTATGAAAAGACAATTTGATACAATGGAGGATATAAAGTCATTAAAAAATTCACCAAGATTCACTAATTCTTTAAATTAATTGAACATAAGTATTATTCCCACTAGTGCATTAATAAAAATGTTTTTTATGATTAGAATCAATATCCTCCAAATCCCAATTAAATAGGTAAATCTCAGGTGATCATAACAACCAATGTTGGTTTCATTAATTATGAGTTGAAACATATACTTATCAACCACTATAGAACAAATAATTTCATATTTATTTATGGATCTACCATGTATTTTACATCTACGGAATTTCAAAATGCAATTAATTTACCAGATCAAAAATAAGATATTATATTAGTGTAGAAAAATCCTAAGGTAATTATATTCACATATCAAGTATATATCTATTCTCTAAATTATGTTTGTGAGAAATGATTCATGGAAATATTATGGTTCTTCCTTTAGTTGAATTTGATGTGGTTTTGTTCTAGGGTTTTATTTATTTATATTGAGACCATATCATATACCAAGAAATGGAAGTCACATTTCGTATATGAAATTAACCCATAATAATCTATCAATGTGATTATAAATATGATATTATGATGGAAATCACATCAATTTTATGGGTCTTGATTTTATTTAAACATGGGTTTCATTTCAAATGGATTGGTATAAACTCATGATCCAAGATATATCTATTATGTGTGAGTTTTTTGATACCTTTATTGAATAATTTCATGATATTACTCTAAATTTTAAAGTTTAGTTCACAATAGAACTCATATATTGGTTAATACCTACTTAAAAGACTCCATATAAAATTGACTTGATTGAGTTGCAAAAATTAAAGAATAAACATTAACAGAATATTGTGAGTTGATTTGTTCAGCCAAGCGCATCACATTGGGGTGCACCTATTATATTTATTATGAATAAATATTATCAATGAGACTATTCAATGAGTATCAAAAACATAATAATATTACTGTCAATAAAAATTATCTTCTACCCCGTATTGATGACTTTTTGGATCAACTGTCTGGAGTTCAATAATTTTTACAGTTTTACATTAATTTTGAATATCATAAATCGAGGTTCATGATAGAATGTATACCCAAGACTAAATTCCTTACATGGTATAAACACTAGGAATTTATGGTGAGTACATTGTTTCTTAGAAATTCCCATTCTATATTTATAGATTCAATGAATATAGTCTATAGGGATTACCTTGATCAGATTCTGGTAGTATTAATTGATTATATTAAAAAATATTCAAAGACAAAGGAAGATCATGAATATCACTTGATTATTATGGTAAAAACCTTGAGGATGGATAATATTTAATAGATATTTACCATGTCAATTGTTTTTTCATATTGTTTCATTGATGGGTTCTATAATATCAAGTGAGGGTATATCAATAGACCCTTTATAGGTAGAAGTTATTGAACATTGGCCCATACCAAACATTATGTCAGATATCCATAGTTTTCTTAGTTTGGTGGTATATTATCAGTACATTGAGGATAAAATTTCATGATTGTAAATTCCACTCATGAAGTTAACTCCAAAAGGATATATTTTCATTTGGATGGATGAATGTGATGATAATTTGAAGGAGATTAGGAGAATTTTGGCCTGTATAATTTTCATCACACTGGCTTGTAGTAGATAATGTTTTGTAATCTATTATATTACATCTATTATGTGATTGGAAATTTTTCTCGTGTATAATGATATTCTTATAACATATTAATCATGCCAATTTATGATTCATGAGAACAATTACCCAACTCATGATTTGTAGTTATAAGTGGTAATTTCTTGCATAAATTATATGGAGGAATTATCTTTGTGGAGAAAGGTATAATATATATACTGATAATAAAATATTAAATTATATTTTCACATAGAAAGAGTTGAATATGAACCATATAAGATAGTTGTATCTAATTAAAATATTTAACTAATCAATAAATTACAACCATGGGAAAGAATGAAAGGTAGTAGATGCAATAAGTTGAAAGGATCATGTTATCCTTTCTATGTTGAGGATAATAAAAGATCTGATATTTAAATATTTTCAAAGGATGGATATGAAAATATTAATATAAGTGGAAAGATGTTATATTTCTGAAATGTGTGTTCAACAATCTATCCAAGAGAAAGATTAAAGAAGAACATAAGGATTATTTGGATCTATAAAAGAATGTGAGAAATATTTTTGAGTTTAACCTTGTTTGTGATGCGATGTAAATGTTTAAAGAACTATGTATGTGTTTCAACCATACCATATTTGATGACAAAATTATTTGATGAGTCTCATAATTCATCATTCCATTTTCATCATAGAAATATTAAGATGTATAGAGATCTTAAAGTGTATTTCTAGTGGGAAAACATATAGATATATTTTGAAGTGTATGAATCTCATTTCATAGTTTGTTATAATGTTATTGATGAATGATAGATATATAATGGGATGTTATATCTATGATCCTTACTAGAATGGAAACACTAAACCATAACCAAAGATTTTGTCATTAGACTCCCCATAACATTTAAAGGACATAATCCAATTTTGGTTGCTGGTAATCACCTTAAATATTTAGTGCACTTTATTTATATTAGAAATGATTTCTCATTAGGATAGTTTTATAGGATATACACTAATGTAGTGTTGAGGTTATATGGCATACCAAATTCCATTATATTTGACCATGATCCTAGATTTACCTCAATGTTTTCTAAAAGTATTAAATTTTATTTGGAGATAAAGTTATGTTTTAGTTAAATATATCAAATTCGAGTTGATATTATGTTTGTGATAACTATTAAGACCCTAAAATATATGTTGAAATTTTATTTTATTGTTTTCATTGTTGGTTGGGATCAAAACCTTCCCCCAAAAGAGTTTTCTCATGACAATTCATTTCACTCGAGAATTCAGATGACTTCTTATGATTCCCTATACGGAAGGAAGTTTTGAACTCCAACATGATGTGAATAATTTGGATAATTAGAGACATTTAGACTAAGTATATATTAGAAAATAAAAAATAATGTCATATTCATTCAAAATAACATCAAGGAAACTCAAAGTAAATAAAAAATCTATGTCTATAATCATCAATGTTACACGGAATTTGAAGTTGGTGAGAAGGTTTTTTTTGAAAACATCCCCATTGAAGAAGTTTGTTAGGTTTAGAAATAAATGAAAGCTAAACCCATGTTATATTGAGCCTTTTGATATTTCTAATCAAGTAGGGATGTTATTTTATCATTTGGCACTTCTATTGTCACTCTCTCAAATCCATGTTGTGATATATGTATCTCTAGTACAGGAGTACATAAATGATCAATAACATGTAATAAACACATAGTTCATACCACTAGAACCTGATTTTTATTTTGACAAAAAACCAATATAATTTTTTTATAGAATAAATAAAGTGATAAAAAACTAGACTACTCACCAGGTGAATGTTCTATGGAGAAATATGAAATTTTAAGAAGATACATGGGAACCTCAGGTTGTTGTGAAACAATGATATCCTCATTTTTTCCATAATGATGAATTTTGCGGGATAATTTCATTTAAAGGGGGGTAGAATGTAACACCACAATATTTTATGAAATAATTTTTTAATAAATTAATGTTCTTTGATTTATTTCATTACATGAAACCCCTTGTTTAAACATACCTCAATAAAATATTATTTTTTAATGTGACAGTAATCACCAATTTGTTGAATTTTTGGGTATGAATAAGAAATAATAATTTTTAAAAAATAATATGGTTTACATATGAATAAAAGGAATTCATTGGTTCCCAATTAATTATAAATTAATATAAAAATTATTTAGAAGTAAAATGAGAATTTTTTATGAAAAAAATGTTTTTATACACACAATGTTTATTTATTTGAATAAATAACATTATTAAATATTATGATTTATTTTAATTAAATATTTATATTATATTGGTAATAAAAAAATGTTACATTCATTTAAGAATTTTTTAGAAATGAGAGTAAAATAAACCATAGTTTTATGCTTAGAAATGTTTTTTTTCTAAAAAGTGTTATTCATAATTTTTTTATGTTAATTAGAAAAGAATTTTTTTTACACTTATAGGATTTGAATTTGATAAAATATATTTCATATTTGGATTCATGAGGTCCAAATTTGGTATATATGTCCATTTTATTTTGGTCAATATGAATAAAAAACTTAGTAAAATTTATCACCCTCAGAAATGGTAAATCATGTTATCCAAGGTTAAACATAAGTGATAAGGACATAATTTTTCATCTTAATTACTATTGGATTAATATAATTATAACCTTATCACCTTTTTAACTAAATTTATTTTCATGGGTAACATTTCTGTGAATATGGCCCATATAATATCTAAATAAATGAAAGTTACAAAATATCACTCTATTATTTTTAAATATATCTTACATGTACAAATATAGATAAAAGAATGTTATGAATGACTATCTATTTTGAGATAAATGATTTATTTCATTATATAAATTTATATTTAATTTTTAACAATTATATAATTACCTTAAATGATTACGAAACATTGATGCAATATTTATCCAATTAAAAATACTAATAATAAATGACTCTATAAATAGTAAAAGTAATATAATTTCTGTGATTTAATGTGTTCCATGAATTTGGATGATGAATGTGAAATATTAGTATTATGATAAATTATTTTATTCAAATTCTAATTTTTTTTCTGTCATTTAATTCAAATTATTGAAATAGTATCTAAATTTTGAATAATGCACTTTAATCAAAATAATATTTCATTAAACTAAATGAAGACCATAAATTTATTTTAAAAATTAAAATAAAGATAATATATGGTCTAAAATTCATTACATTACCTATTTATAGATAGTTTTAAAAAACCATCTTGAGAATTTCTTCAATAAATTTTAATATATTAAAAAATTCCAAGTGTTCCCCTCCTATCAATTATAAAAGGTAATCCAACCATTTAAATTATTCACACCACATTTAGCCTTTTAGATCATAAAAGCTATAAAAATTACCCTTATACACTCCCATATCCATATTATAAAGGTTTTGGTCTTTCCAAAACACCAACCATAGCGACCTTAAGAGGAGATCTAAAGGAGTTGTTTTTAACAATAGGTAATCAACTTACGCGATAACTTTATTTTTAGTTATTCCTTTACCACTTAAAATATATTATATTCTTATTAAAAAATAAATTAAATACCCAAAATATAAATATATGTCATTATTATTATGATACCACATATATTATCCCTCTTTCCATCAAATGAAAAGTTAATGTATCACTTGTGCATACACACTGTTTATCTTCTCCACACAATGATAAAATTCATTTTCCATCAATATATTTAACGTAATGGTTATTACAATGAGCTTAATGTTTATATGTTTTATTAATTTCATTATTATAATTATTTAATGATAATATCAAATGTACTTCCTAATCTTCTAAACCATTAGAAACTTGTAAAGTCGTTCGTCCAAACGTGTGGACTACTAATTGCACGAAGCGATGTGGTTTGTTTTTCATATGGTATGATCCTGAGTTTTTATTGAGGTGTAGATCTTTTATTTTTCAGTTTACATCCTTGGGTTTGATATAATTTTTGTTCATAATGTTATAATATGAGTTTTGGGGGTGTTTGGGGCTTATTCGGAGCTTGGAGCTTGACTTTTGGGGAATGACTGCTGGGTCGCATAGTCAGCAGAATCAATGTGACCCATGCAAAACATTTTGATTAAATAGTATGAGATAGTATTGGAATCACTCCAAATACACATTATTTATAGAAAAAATTGTATCATGGGGTGAATGATCCATGTGAAGTCCCAAATTATGTAGATAAGGGTGCATGGTTGGTGCATGGTTTGGCCAACTGTTTAGCTAAACCATGAAACCCAATTCAAATGTCATAAATTTTAAAATTTACAATAAATATTATAAAAAATATATATTTATATATTTTTAATATAGATGAAAATATTCACTTTTTGAGTTATTTGGATGCCAAATCCTAGGATTTGTTTTATATTCGTCATTCAGACTCAGATTTAATAACACCTTGTCTCGTTGGATCTACAACATGGGTTTGTCTATTATCCATTTTTCATTCGACATGGACTGAATCAGTGGTCAATATTAGATTAGTTTTATACCACATGTATATGGTAACAGTTATATACCTTATCCTGTAATATTTGGATATTTTATAGATCATTAGAGTTGTGTCGCATGATGAAAATAACAGAAAATCAACTAAAATTAATTCAATTCATGAATTGAAGGAATTTGAACCAGTTTGGGTTGCGTGCTATAGCCTTTGTATAGTTGGAGGTCACTTGTCTTAGCCTGGACAACCCATGGAGTGTGTCCTCATATCTTACCAATTTTATACCAACTTATTAGGTGGGTTTGAGATTTCAAATTTTAGTGGGAGCCATAATGAGAATTTAAATGAATTTTCTAATCTTGTGAAAACATTATCTTACATGTTAATTTGTAAATGAAAGAGTGTAATTGAAATGAATTTAAATGAGATGGTATTTTTTTCATTTTAATTATATTTCATATGATTAAAATTGATAAATTGATTATATGGAAAATGGTTAATGGGTTATAAGTACTCATTAAATGTGAATTATGATGATTAATGAATTGACAATGGCAGTGGATATCGTGGATGAGATCCTATAATCTTGATTCCATTAGATTCTATTGACATTTATACTCCACAAATCATTATTATTCTATTATAAGACTTCATCTTTATACCTTAGATCCATATTCCATAGGATGTGATGGGCCTTGCTACACCTTTTTTTTCTGTCTTACATGGACTCACGTTGAACATATTCTATTGACATTCTCCTTAGAAACCACCCAAGTAATTAATGAGTATCTATCAGGATTCTCCTTTGACTCGACAAAAATTCCTTTCTCTTATTTATCTTCGATCTAGACCATTGTTGATTGACACTAGGTTATACAACATGGTACTCATGGGTGTTAAACATTTGATTGCATGGTATGATCATTGCTGATTTGATACATTCAATTACCCATTATGTCCATTATGGACATTTTTGTGATTCTTATAGATAACCCTGGTATGGGTATCCATTTATAATGGTTATACTTGAAAATGTTATATCCACATGATTATGAATTACACTATCCCTTGATTATGGTTTTTTGGTTATTGTTCATAGTGATCCATATTTTTTCAGAGAGGATCACCTCTTATAGACTCTTTATTATTATTGTTGTTATTCCTATGATATTTTGTACATTGGTTATGTTTATATTATATAGATTGAATATGTCATATTAACATTTGGTGGTGGCCTACTGAGTGTTATCTCACACCCTGTTCTGACCACCATTAGGTTCTCATACAGAGATCAAGAATGTTGGTTGGGGCTAGGGGAAGGTCCAATTGTACAATGCCAGATTTGGTTGTTCTTAGGTGTAGGGGAACACAATATTAGTTTAGGGTCATGAATCTATCTAGAGTTAGTTCTTTGGGTTTTTTGTTTTGGTACATGTAATTTATTAGATTCCATGTATTTCTAGCCTTTGTTATAGAGAAAATATGTGATCATCATATTGTATATGAATGACTTTGGATATTTGTTATTATAGTCTTATGGATGCTTATATGGTATATTGTGTTCTATTATTTGATATTCTTACACTACATTAATTTTGTGGTTGTTACCACTGTTATATAGACTAAAATTAGGGCATAGTAAGCCCACATAGACACCCTAGGCCCTCAATTTGTATTGGTAGACTCTGGTGTTTAGGGAGGTACACATGAGGTCATATGACCCACCGACTTAGGGAACCATTCAGTTTAACCTAGGTCAGGAAGATCAAAAGTGGAATCATAGTTATTTTTATTTTATATATTTAATATTTTGAGATAATAGGCAAGGTATTTGGATGATATTGGAATTTGGTAATGATCTGTGACTAGGAGTAGCTAACCCACATACAATAAAAATACAAATTTCCTAGAATGAAGAGTTTTTTCTATTTTGTCCTATTACAATTTATTTATTCCACCATTGGGTAACACACTTGATGATTTATATTCCTTATGATTATATATTTTACTATTTCCCAATGAGATAAGGAAATAAATCTCAAGAATCATTTTAGGCACCATACAGGATTCAAAAGCATTGCAATAGTCCATGCCATTTAGTATTCATTTCATGAATGCATGATATTAGGCTGTGTACATTTAGTGATATACCTATTCTTTGATAAATGACTGGTCCAGGGAATTAAGAAACATGATTTCTACTTAGATTCACTTCCATAAACTAAACAATTTTTTCCTTTATAGGCTATAGTCTACACACTAAGCAACTAATTATGTCACAATGTGTGGTGGACCATTCATAACGTAGAAGTGAATGTGTTAGAGTGTGGATTATGTGGTCATAACACTTTGGATCATGAAGTGTATGGACCCATATGGATAGAAAGTAGTGAACCATTTGATTCATATATATAATGAGAATTATAAACAAATATGATTTTAAATGAAAATGAAATTGTGAAAAATAAGGTACTTGACCTAGAACTGAATTTAGAGTGGGAAATAAGTATTATCTTTGTTGTTTTTATAGTTATTTATATTACATAGTTTATAATTAGGAGAATTAAAAGGGTGTGACTTGTTTATAGGATGCTTTCAAACTATTATATTACATTATCTATGATCATCTGGTGGTTGATCTTTTCTGGGGCCTATGTTTGGAATTGAATATACATTCCACCACAATGACTTCTAGTTATACGCCAGGAAGGTGTAAATGACCACATTGTAGAATTGGAATGAAATGGGCTACTAGATAATCCTCATGTACTTCCAGTCATGGAACCAATAATTTTAAAATATATGGGCACTAATTCCAAGATCATAGAGAGATTTATGAAATTAATAAATAAATTTCACAGATCCCCACAACTATAAGGACCCGACCTTAAAGATTACATAATATTTTATTAAGTTAATAATTCCCATTTAGGATATTTTCAAGTTTATATTTTTAGAGAATTATGTTGTGACAATTACATTACATCTCAATTGTTACAAATAGACACTTATACCCAGTATCTATTTTTTTCATAAAATAAAAAACTGTTCAAAGAAAACAATATTATTTTATTTATAAAAATATTCTTGAATTATTTTTTTCTCTTACCCTTCCTTATATCCTATGAAAAACATTTCAAAAACTTTGGATGAGCATAAAAAATCAGTAAGGGTTATAAAACATGGAAAGAAAACATTAGTCCATTAATACATACAAATCAATGAAATCATACTTTTCAATGATTAAAATATCACACAAAATCAAAAGATTTATGAATAAAAAATGGAAATCATAAATCATAACGTAACTTGTGGAATCCATAACATACTTACGTTGTAGCTTTCACAGCTACTTAGAGAGTTACATTTGAAATATCCATCACATTATATTACCTAAATCTCTTAGGATAATCTTTAACGTTCACCTCCGTCACATTACCCAATTCATTGGAGAGCAATCTTGAGCTCACCCGCCCTAGGTTTTTCACAGAAGCACCTATATACTGAAACAATTCCCAAGAACCATGACATATTCATAACACATAAAAAACATAAAAGAAAGATAAAATTTCAACATTTCAATCACAATATATAATTTCAAGATATAGAAATTATAAATACATTATCAAAAACATTTTCAGTACCAAAATATATAAAAATATTATATGGTATTTATTTTCATTTTAAAAACAATATGACTTGTAAAGGAATCCAAATATCAAATAATTCTCGCAGCGATGGAAAGGTTGTTGTCCCCTCATACGTTAAAAAGAAACATTCCATTTTTCATTTAGTAAAACAAAATGTAGAAAAATATTCCCTTTGAATGAAATGAAATTTAAATGGGGGTTTATACACTCTATAAAAGAAATTCATGTATAAATCAAAATATGCCTCAAAGAAAGGAGATTGAGATGAAGTACCTTACAAAGATCATATCATTAAATTAAGTATAAATTAATGACATAATTATATGTGACAAACATAAATACACCCAATATAATTGGATATTAAGTGAAAAACATTCATAGGTTATTAACACATATATATAGCACGAAATAATCAAGAAGTTGAAGTTTAACCCAAAGAATGGAAATTGGGTTAAGAAGTTCCCTTACCTCATGTCTAACTTGACTCATTAATTCTATAATATCCTGAATAATAAATTAAAGTTAATTTTATAATTCCTTAAGAACCATTTCCATGTTTATTATTCCTTTAATATTACTTATTTTCACATTATAAATATTACATAATCAATTAAGTTAATAACAATTATTTTTTCGATATTTGGTACTAGAGTCAAAAAAGAACATATTATAAATAAATGTTATCCAGGTGGTCAAAAGTACATTATCTCCAAAATGATATTCCTAAATTAGATATCATATATATATATATTATATATATATACGTATTTATAATAGTACATAACTTTGGAGATAAGAAATGAAATGCACCATTCATGGAGACGGTAATCCATACGTATGCATAGACGCTACAATCACTTCTATTTTGTATTTAATGGAATGAAAACATAAAGATACATAGGAATATTATAATTCCTATATAATATCACATATGGTTTCAGTAACTCTATCCTTTATACATTCCACATATTTCATGAACGAGTCATATCACATTGAGGGGGCGGTAGTCCACACTTTCTTAAATGAAATTATCGTATTTACACATTATAGAAACCATAAAGTCATTATATAAATGGAAAATACAGAAGCATAGAAATAATATAAATTTAATATATGTCACATATAAATATAGTTCCATCATAAATGCCACCATGAAAGGCAATAGGAGATAATAGAATAACCTTCTTTTCATGAGGCAGTTGTTCGCCATACACAGAAAGAGTATATTCCTATCCATTAGATGGAGCTGTGTGTAATGGTAGTTTTAATCCTTATCATAACAAAAACATAGTTTATTGGGTATACTTGTGTTATTATGTAATAAAAATAATAAGATCATAGGTAGTTAAGAAGTAAAATAAAAGAAGTGAACTTGAGGGAAGACACTACCTTTAAATTAGGTAACTCCCTTTGATCTGAAACAAAAGGATTCCTTGAAGTGCCTTCTACCTATGGTATGCCATCAAGGATGGATATTGGTATGTTGGGAGCTTATTTGGTCAGATTTTGGATGATACAAGGGGATTTAGAGGTGTGTATAATGGGTTAGATGTGATGACCTTTTATAAGGGGGAGGAGGTTCTCTTTAGGAATGTTCGAAATTATTATTTTATTAATAATTTTTTTTTTCAAAAGGTCCAAAACTTGTTTAATTTAGATATATGGTTCCTATAAGTCTAAATAGAATCATCCAATAATAATTGGATAGGTTTTGGATATTTTTTAATCATTATCTTTCGTATTTAACAATTTGTTAACTTATTTAACTTTTACCATGTATTCTTGTATAGTCAAAATATACGGTTATTATATTTCATATGAAATTCCAAGAGACCCAAAATTGATCCTTAATGAAAATTTTAACATCATATATGTCATTGTCAGAAATATTCGATTTTTAGGTAATATTATCATTTAATAAAATATTGATTGATTTGAAAACTCTTTTATGTCAATTTTAATACTATTCATATAATGACTTTTTAAAAAATCCAAACCAACTTCATTATTTAAAAATAACTTCACTAAATCAAATATAACAAGTCATAATAACCTATAAAATTACTGTATGACATAAATAGGTTCAAAATAAATTTATTTTATTATTTATAATATCATTTATTTGAATCCTATATTGATAAAGCAATTAGTGCGTCACCATTGTATCATAATTAGAATTTGTATGTAATGTATAAAAATTATAAATAAAATATCATGATGTAGGAATGATTTTTTTATCTTTACAAAGAATATTTATAGTCGAAAAAAACTTATATAACCACATATAAAAATTGTTTTAGTAAAAAGATTCATGTTTATGTTATTTTTTCCTTACATTAAATTAATTAATATAAAGTGTCATTGTCACTGCCAAGTGGATCCATGGGGTAAAAAAATAGACCCAATGATTCCCATGGTAGGAAATGTATCAACCAATAGGTTTAGGGAAAGTTTAAGGGTAATTTAATATTATTATAATATTATTTTTCACCCTTATTTACCATATTTACCCTTTAACTATGGTAAATAAAATATTTATTGAAGTAAATATTCATAATCTCAAAAAATAAAAGATACATATTTATAAAAATTGTACCTCATTATTCCTAATATGGAATCAATTTATTCAAATTCAAAACATATAAGTGGAATTAATTAATTTAAAATTAATTTATGATTTCAAAACAAAAAGCTTATTTTTAAGAAATATTAACCATCAAAAGATTGACATTTGTTTATATCCAATTTTAAAGTGAAATTACTTGAAATAACCAAAATTGAATTAAATGGTAAAAATATAATCCAATTAAATTTTATAACCATTTAAAAAGATAATCTAACCATATAAATAAATTAAGTTAAAAGGACATTTTGAATTAAAATGCAGTTTTTTCGCTAGTTATTAAAAAATGTTCATTATCAAAAAAATACCAAAATTTCATCCAAATTAAATTTTGATGACCTAATTCTAAAAAATAATTTTATTTTTCCAAATTGAACATATAAAAGTGACAAAAACTATAATCAAAATGGGTTCTCCATTAAAAGGTGGTAAAACAACCTTTATAGAATATTAGAGTATTTCTTGCTTAAAATCAGATTATTTCTTATAATAGGCATATAAAACTTATTGAATAAATGTAAATACATTAAAAAACATGTATAATCATATTTTTGATAGTTATGTTCATTCTATCCAATACAATTGATACATTTAAACTTCCATTTAAAATAATATCACATTATTATTTTTCAGTATGTCTCCACCTTGTGTGCAACATTAGATTTTAGAGAAACTTATTCTTGCATGTTAGGCATGAAATAGTACATATAATACCCTTTAAAGTAAAATAAATATTTAATTCACAATTATTAATAAATAAGAAAATGTTATATTCCTTATTTAGCAGGGATGTTACATCCTTCCACCTTTTGGGAATTGTGCCCTCGCAATTTTAAAATTGGGCTCAGAAACTTCATTAAAAGTCGCACATCAGAAAAAGAGTGAATAAAACCATCACATTAAAATAATTAAATAGATATAAAAAGGTCACCTAAGATAACACATACCATGATTCCATGTATGAAAACATGGATTTAGAGGAGAAACTAAGTGTCAAGTTCTGATGGAGAATGATAGAAAACATGACTCGGAGAAAGTTAATAACAAGAAAACCAAAAACTTGTGATAGGTTATATGGTATTTGATTCCAAAAAAAGAAAATTAAATAGACAATATTTTATTCGATTCATTTTAATAATGTTGGATAATTGATTTTTAAAATTGACTGTGAACATTAGGAAATATACTAGCATTTTAAAATATAGTTTCATCCTTTAATAAGTATCTACAAAAAACCCATATTTTCCCAAAATAATGAGTATTCATGATGACTTTATCACACTTGAAGTGCTAAAATAAACATATAGAAAATCAAATAATCCACAGAATAAGAACTATATATTTCCCCTATCTTTATACATTAACCAAAACCCAAATGGTTAGTACAAGATAAGTTAATCCCCAAAAAAGATAATAATTTATAAAAAGAAATATTATTCTTCATCTCAAAAATTCAACAAACAATAACCAAAGAACAACAAAGAACATTCAATAAAAAACTATACTTAAAATTATTCAAAATAATCCAAACTAAGTATGATACCCTAAATTCAGAAGAATTTGATCACATAGTCTTTGACAAAAATTATACCATTTATCTCTAAATAACATCATCTACTCTTAAAGTCTCATACTAAGGTTTAATTAACCAAATCACATATTCTTTATGATAGGTTAATCATTTCCATAAATAACCCATATCACCATATTCCCAAAATAAGAAAAATATATTCTTCCAATATAAATTCTATCATTACTCCTCAAATTAAATCCCATAGTATTCGATTTTCCTTAAGCATACACTGTTTCCAAAAGAGAAAACAACTTCGGAAATAACCTTTATCACTTGGTCACCAAATCATTTTCTTATACCACAGATATCAATTTGATTAAACAGAATTTCCAAAATCAATTTATTCTTGATCAATAAAATCATTTAACTAAAAATAAAATGTCACAATAACTAGGTACTTTACATAGTCTAGTGGTAGTCAATAAATCCCAATCATACTTTAGTTGTGGGTTCGATTACTATAGCCTTTTCTGATGCGATGGGTTGTCACATGGTCTATGTGTTGTCCTTTTTCATATATTATATAATTTTATAAAATTCCAAAAAATTAGATAAATTCATCAAAACAACCATAACATATTTTAACCGAAAATGGTATCTCATACCTCACATTTTCATCCCAAAAAGTAATAACCCATAATTTCCTAAAAAAAAGATAACATGAACCCCTAAGGTTATCCATTATGTCGACAAAAGAAAATATAATTCTTCTTTAATTACATTTTCACATATCAAACTTCAGGGTTTCACATACTAGAGAAATTATATCAATGTAATCCCATCATCAAAAGAGAATTAATACTTTTAAGCATTTCATCATCCTAAAATCTACCATAACTATGGAATCCCTTATATTTATACTTCTTACTCATTCAACGTTATTCATGATCCATTAACCATTTTTTCCAACTTATTATATAATAATTTGTTCCTATAAACAAAATCACGAATTGTATCCTAAGATTCAATAATGTAAAACCATCAGCTAAGAAATAATCCATAACATTCATTGGTCATTCTCAGTTTCATCATCCTAAATTGGAATGAAATTAGTTATGAGTAAACATATATCTGTACAATCCTGCTAATCCCATTCCTGATATTTCATCGTAGGAAATATATTTTCATAATGACCATGCACATAACATTTCAAAAATTCAGTTGATCCTTCAAAAAGAAATTCTTTTCCTTTCTTAGAGTTAACCCGATGCTTCCTTTTTCCAGGGAAAGTTATTTCTTGAGGACCTTCTTTGACACAGCTGAAACACCTTCATGTCCCTTTTAGGAATTTTCCTAGGAATTTCTTTCTATATACTTGAAACATAGGTTTTTGAAAATACTTTCCTTTATTGTTATTACCAGAACTCCCATTGGTATTCGTTTCTCGCTTATACGATGCCTTATAAAAATCACCACGGTACATGTGGTCAATCATGACTCTAGATAGTTTGTAAAGAATAACCATTAGAGTTCTCATTGTAGAACCCACTTCCCTCAGTTCCTTATTTAGAAAACCTTCATAGTTTTCATCACATCCACTATTACATGGGTGCTTGCTAGATTCATCCATTTACAACAAAGACAAAGGTTAGTGTGATTATATCAGTAAAATCATCAGATAATATTTTATGAGGGTAAAAACTAAGATATACTTATTCATGTTATCATAAACCCATTCAATTTATTGAAAATAACTACAACTCTTTATAAAATTCTAACCAATATGGTTATGTCACTTATGCTTAAATAACACCCAAACATCTAATGTTATATAAACCGACATATGACACCAACTATAAGGACCCTAACTTAAACATTATGTAATCTTGAATTAATTTAATAATTCACAGTGAGGTGCTTTTCAGGTTTAGAGTTTTATAGAATTATGCCCTAACTATTACAATACATCTCAATTGATACAATGTAGGAACTTCTACTCAGTATCAATCTTTTTCATAAAATAAAAAACTATTAAAAGAAAACCAGAGTTCTTTTCTTGATAAAAATCTTCTTTAATTATTCCATTATCTTACATTTCCTTATATTCGATGAAAAATATTTCAAAAAATTGGGATGAGCATAAAAAACTCGGTAACGATTATAAAAAAAGGAATGAAAACATTAGTCCATCAATACATAAAAATAAATAAAATCACACTTTTCAATCATTATCTTAACAAAAAATATCATAATATTTATGAATAACAAATGGAAATCATAAATAATAAATTTAACTTGTTAAATCCATAACATACTTACGTTGTATCTTTTAGAGCTACATAGGGAGTTATATTTAGAATACCCATAACAATCTATTCCATAAATATCTTAGGAGAAACATTAACGTTTACCTCCATCACGTTACCCAATGCATTAGAGAGCTATCTTGGGCTCACCCGCCATAGGTTTATCATGGAACCACCCATATGCGTAAGCAATTCCGAAGAACCATAAAATATTCATAACACATAAAACAAACAAAAAGGATAGATAACATTTCTACATTTCAATCACAATATATAATTTGAATATATTAAAATAATAAATCCTTTTTCAAACCATTTTCAATACCAAAATATGTAAAAATAGTATATTGTATTTATTTTCCTTTTAAAAACACTATGTATTATAGAGGATGCCAAATATCAAATAATGCTTGTGGTGGTAGGAAGGCCGTTGTCACCACCTACATTAAAAAGAAATATTCCCATTATCGTTTAGTAAAACACTATGTAGAAAAATATTATTTTGAAAAAATTAAATATCAAAGGGGGTTTATACACCGTATAAATGAAAGTCGTCTATAAATCTAAATATTCCTTAATGAAAAGAGATTGAGACGAAGTCCCTTTAGAAGATCATATCATTACATTAAGGATAAATTAATGACATAATTTAGTGTAACATACATAAATACACCCAATATTAGTGGATATTATGTTTAAAACAATTAGAGGTTATTAACACATATTCAAAACACAACATAATCAAGAAGTATATGTTTAACCCAAGAATGGAAACTGGGTTAAGAAGTTCCCTTATCTTGTGTCCAACATGACTCGTTCGTTCGCTAATCTCTTAAATAATAAAATAAAGTTAATTTTTTAATTGACTAAGAACATTTTTCAATTTTATTATTCTTTTCATATTACATATTACCACATTATAAATATTGCACAATCATTTAAGTTAATAATAGTCGTTTTGTCGATATTTGGTACTTGAGTCAAAAATGAACTTCTTATAATTAAAGGTTATCCATGTTGTCAAAATTCCATTATGTCCAAAATAATATACATAAATTAGATATCATATATATCATATATATTCAATATATATATATATATGTATGTATGTATGTATTTATAATAGTACATAATATTTGGTGATAAGAAATGAAATGCACCATTCATGGAGATGGTAAGCCGAATGTACGCATGAACTCTACCTTCATTTCTATTTCTTATTTAATGGAATGAAAACATAATGATAAATTAGTATATTATAATTCTAATATAATATTATATATAATTTCAGTAATTCAATCCTATATATGTTCCACGTATGACATGAATGAGTCATGTCACTTTGAGATGGTGGTAGTCCACACATCCTCAAATGAAATTATATTATTTACCCATTATGTAAACCATAAAGGTATGATATAAATGAAAAATATATAATCATATAGATAAAAAAATATAATATATATCACATATAATTAAACTTACATCATAATGGCTACCATGAGAGGTGGTAGGAGATAATCAAACAATCATCGTTTCGTGAGGCAACAGTTCGCCGTACACAGAAACATTATGTTTGTATCCATTAGATGAGGTGTGTGTAAGTGTAGTTAGAATCCTTATCATAAAAAAACATAATATTGTGAGGATATTATTGTTTTTATGTAAACAAATAATAATAATAGTCTAGGGAGTGTAGAAGTAAATTTAAAGAAGAGAACATGAGGGAACATGTTACCTTTAAATCATGTAAGTCCCAGTGGTTTAAACCAATAGGATTTCTTGAAGTGGCTTATTCATAAGGTAAGGCTTGTAGTATGAATAGAGAGATATTGGGAGATTATTTTGGAATAGGTTGGACGAGACAAGGGGCTTGAGGGGTGTGTGTAATGGGTTAGAGGTGATGGACTATTATAAGGGGGGGAGGGTCTCTTTAGGAAAGTTTAAAAATATTATATTATTTTAAAATTATTTTCAGTTTCAAAAGATCCAAAACTTCTTTAATTCTAATATAAAGTGAATATAAGTCAAAATAAAGTCATCTAATAAGAATTGGACAGGTTTTGGATATTTATTATTCCATAACTTTCTTATTTAACCCTTTGTTAACTAATTTAACTTTTACCATGCCTTTTTGTACATTAAAAATATATGGTTAATATATTTACTATAAAATCTCAAGCGACCCAAAATGTATCATTAATAAAATTTTTAACATCATATATGTCATTTGGATGAATCTTAAATTTATAGGACTATTTTATCATTTAATAAAATATTTATTGATTTAAAAACTCTTTTATGTAAATTTTAATACTATTTATAACATGAATTTAAAAAAATACAATACAAATTGATTATTTGTAAATAAACATTATTAAATCAAATATAACATGTCATAATAATAGTTAAAATTATTGTACGATATAAAAAGTTTCAAAATAAATTTATTTTATTATTTATACTATCATTTATTTGAATCATTTATTAATGAAGCAATTACTGCATCACCATTGTGTCATAATTAAATTTGTTTATTTAATGTATAAAAATTATAAATAAAATACCATGACATAAGAAATAGTTATAGATTTACAAATTATACTTATAGTTGAAGATATAACTTATATAAACCCATATTATAATTATTTTAGTAGATAGATTCTGGTTTATGTTATTTTTGTCCTTATGTTAAATTAATTAATATAAAGGGTCATTATCACTCCCAAGTGGCTCCATGGGGTCCCACAATCAACCCAAAGATTCCCATGGACAGATATGTATCCTCCAACTGGGTTAGGCTAAATGTAAGTGTAATTTAATATTATTATAATATTATTTGTCTCCCTTATTTACCAGATTTACCCTTTAACTATGGTAAATAAAATATTTACTGAATTAAATATTCATAATGTATCAAAATAAAAGATACCAATTTATAAAAATTGGACCTCCTGATTCCAAATATTGAATCAGATTTTCCAAATTCAAAACACAGAAGTGGCAAAAATTAATTTAAAATTAATTCCCGTTTTCAAAACCGAAAGCGTGTTTTTATGAAATAATAACTATCACAATATTGATATTTTTTATATCTAATTTCAAAGTAAAATTATGTCCAATGACAAAAACTGGATTAAATGGTTAAAATATAATCCAATTATAGTTTAAAACCATTTAAAATTACAATTTACCAATATAAATAAATTATATTTAAAAGCAGTTTTGAATTAAAATGTAGTATTTTTCACTATTCATATAAAAATATACATTATTAGAAAAATACCAGAATTTCATCCAAATTAAATTTTAATAAATCTATTCTAAAGAAGAATTTTATTTTTTCAAATAGAACATATAAAAGTGAAAAAAACTATATTTAAAAAGTGTTCGCCATCAAAAGGTAGTAAAACGACCTTTAAAGAATATTAGAGTATTTCATGCTCAAAATCAGATTCATTATTATATTAAGTCTCTAAAATTTATTGGATAAATTTAAATAAATTTTTAAAATATTTATAATCATATTTTAGTTAATTTTGTTTATTCCCGCCAATACAACGACTAGGCGTTCACTACCATTTAAAATAATATCATATTATTATTTTTCAGTATGACTCAGCCCTGGGTGCAACATGAGATTTTGGAAAAACCCATTGTTGTGTGTCAGGTACGCCATCGAATATAGAATCAAATTTAAAGTAAAATCAATATTTAATTCACAAATATTAATAAATATGAAAATGTCATATTCTTTATTTACCTAGGATGTTACCACAACCTACCTCATATACGGAAGATCTGACAAGTGTTTTCCAGTAGAAAAATCCTCCCACATTTTCATGGGATGGAAAACCACATTCTATTGAGATGTGGCATCAGACCATTCTTTCAATTTCTAATAATCCAGAGACCGCCCCAAAGAAGATAACAATTATCTTGAATATATGTTTTAGGGAGAAGTTAAGCATTAGTGGGATGTTTTGAAACCATATCATGCACATTAAGATATGGTTTAGAAGGATTTCCAATCAAGGATTTTTGATTAATTATTTTAAAAGAACCTAAGAGATGAATTGTTCTTGGTTTTATGAAAATAAAGTAGGGAGTGATGACTATTATGGAATATTTGAAATGCTTCATTGAGATCCAGTTCATTGCACTAATATACCTTATTGATGAGATATCGAGGGGGAGATACTTCAGGGAAGGTATTTGGAATTAAATTTAATCATAGTTTAATGAGTTTTAGTTGAATAATATTATAGGGGTAGTGAATTTGGTTTTCTACTAAACAGAACCTAAGAGTAGATGGGGGAATAGAGTAGGGTGATTCAGACTCTCAATGTAGTGGTCTTGAATCTGGGGGTAAGAAGTGTCGTTTTTAGGCTTTTGTTGAGGTGAGTACAAGAAATGTTGTTAGTACTGGTAGTGATATCTTTTTCCACTATTGTGATATATTGTCACATATGATAAATTAGTGTGATCGAGACCAATTCAAGTTATGATCTTACTTTAGGATGGTCCACGTGTAGTGTTTAGGGAGGAATTTTCCTCAAAAAATTAGTGGAAGGGTAACAATTACGAATCAAGGATTAGGAGTATGCTTCATAGATCTTTGAGAGTCTAGTAGATGGAGTGGATCTACTCATTCAAGATGAGGTAGATTTCATGATCGGGGTAGCCAGGAACATGTTGTACCTAGAAAGTAGAGTGGGCCTACTCTAGGTATTGATGTTATTGAAATGCCTGGATCAGTTGTGATCACTGAGAGGGGAGGGGTGAATCAGTGATAACTTTTTCTTTTTAATAATTGTTCCCTTTGAATGATCAATTCAACCTCTAGGTATTGTTAAGGCCTAGATCTACTCTTTTGGTGGTGCAGTGATAATGAAAGCATAGAACACAGAGATTTACAAGGTTTTGTACAAAGACCTACTCCTTGCCGTGTTGGTTACACTCCCCAACACGGATTCTTCACTATGACAAAAGATGTTTACATGGTAATAGGTTATACCCCCCAATTAAAAGTTGGTTAAACCCCCCAACTTCACACCATATTCTTCTTCACAACTCCACTTCTCTTTATCAAATTTGTTGTTCAATTCTTCAAGTATCTTCAACAAACTCTAGGAGAACTTGTCGGTCTTGCTCACCAAAACTTTTATTCAATATGCATGCATGTACATACATCTAATCCGTTCTTATTCACTTGTGCACACACCCTCACAACCCAAATGATTAGGTCTGGCCTTACTAGTTTGCACACACACACACACCTCAAAGTAGGTGGTCTTCCTCGTTTGCACACACACACACCTCAAAGGGTGAGATCTTCCTTGTTTGCACACACACACCATGTGTGGTATTCTCTTCATTTGCACACACTTCAAAGAAGGGAGCGCAAGGCTTCTCTTCTATTCTACCGTGCAGGTACTTTACTCCTTCTTTGTGCGTGCCTAAAGACTGCACGGTTTTCCTCAATGCCTCAGACAAACTCATCACGTGGCTGAGGACCACTTCTCCTTCATGTAAGGTTGGTGCGAGGAGGTCTTCTACTCTTTGCGAAAGTGAACAGAACACCTACTGCCACGTAGGTTCCGTGGGTAGAAGGCGTGTAGGTGTGTGGATCAGCCTTTTCCTGTCACGCAAAGGGACGCACAGGGTGTCACGACTCAGCCTCTTCCTGTCGTGCAAAGGGAGCACGCAGGGTGGCTCGACTCGGCCTCTTCCTTCGCACAAGGGATGCGCGGTTCTCTTTCACGCTAGTGGTTGCTCGGTTATCCTCTTCAGAGATGCTCTATTTTTTGAAATAGAAGCACTTGAATGTCTAGGAGGCAGCAACATTCTTCTCGTTGGGCTCTACCTTTTATAGATGATCATAGAATCTTGTTCTGCATTTAAAATATTTAAAATATGTCATGAAGATCAGAGGTTTGAATGCCTGAGATATTCTCCCTGAAAATAATCAAACTATGTACCATAAAACTCGAGAAGATTTCCCTTCTTGAATGAGAGGATTCTATGTAGTATCTTCTCATCCATGTGATGAGGATCACATGAGAAGATCCTCATGTGCCCGAGGTCTATCCATGCATGATGTGCATGGCCTCGCAACTTCGTTTGCGTCGGCCACCTTCGAGTTTATTCGTTGAAAGGTTTCATGGAAGTGAAAACTGCATGCTAGAGATTCAGTTCCTTCATACGATTTCAATGCAGTTAATTGGAGCCTCTACAGTGGTTGGGATCTCGATCAAGGTGGATAGGCTTTATCTGTGGAGATCAGCGACGTCGGGTGGAGCTTGGGTGTTCGGAGGTTGAAGACAACCTCAGTTTGTCACCATGGCCGTTGGATCGTCATTTAATGATCTCAGACAGTCAGGACTATAATGTGGTGTGGAGAAATTAGATGAGCGGTCGCGATTACACGTGGATCAAATGGATGGCGCATATCAGCTCCACGTGTTTAAAAACTCATCCCAAATAGAAACATGCCGAGGCTTTCTTGCGGTTTAACAAACAATGCCTCCCGTTCTCAGCTCAGATTACTCCTCTCCGACCTCCGGTGCCGCCCCGCACTAGTTCTCCTACGGGTACACTTTAGCTTCCACTATATTCCTCCGAGCGCACTCTTGGCATCCACGCTGCGCAGGCTTGATCTTTGCATGGCTCGGGCATACACACGGCCTGACCTCTTATGGGCTGGCTCTGCCTAGGCCTCCTAATGGGTGTAGTCAACCCCTTGGGGTCCTGCATGTTCCTTGGGTTGAAGATTGGGTTGTTAGCTCATGGGTAGGCCCCGTTTTTTACATAAGCATCACTTTTATACATGGTTAAACCAAATAGTAAAGAGTCTTCTTCATTCCATTTTCCTCTTCTTCACTTCTCCATCTTCGTAAGAACTTCATCTATCTTCTCCAACATCTCTTCTTTTTCTCCTATTAGGAGATGGAATTCCCAAGATTCTCCCAAGTATCTTCGTCAACTATTAATCATAAATCACTTGATCATCAATGTTCTTCTTTGATCCAATCATAGATGAGGTTGGATCATCTTCAAATCGTCATGCACTAGGAGATAGTGCATGGTCTTCTTCAATCCACTTCATCCACATAGTAGCTGTGGATGGTTCATCTTTTCACCTCAACCACTTAGAGGTTGTGGATAGATCCATTCTTCATTCCTCATCCACTTAGTGATAGAGGATGACACTTATTTATCTCCTCATGCATTGTGAAGACAATGCGTGGACTTCTAGGAATGTTGTGACATTGTATCTTCTGGATACAAGTTCTTTGAACATAATATCAGCTCTACAATCGTCTAATTTTATGATTCTTCTTCAACAATAATTCCTCAAGCTTTATCACTCTTCAAGCTCTACTTCATTATTTGGAACTCATTGAAAGGTTATTGACAACAAATTCAATCACTTGGGCACAATAATCTCCCCCTTTGTATTTGGTTGTCAATACTCCTAAGCACACTTTGAAAAATGTCACAATGTGTGTGCTGATGATTTCTCCCCCTTATTGGACAACAAATACAAAGGGATGAATGAGAAGTCATTCCAAAAATGCATAACTTCTTGACTCAACAACCAATGCTCCCCCTCAAGGGATGCACTCATCTCCTTAAATTCCCTACATGTTAGTACAAAATCATTTAAATTTTGGGAATAAGGAGGGACATCTCTCTTCCTCAAGTTAGAGGAGAAGGATGAACATGAAGTTTCAGCCTTAGCTAAACAAATATTTCTGTAGTCATAGCTTTGGTGAAAATATCTACCACTTGATCTTGAGTAGAAATGTAGTCGATATTGATTCTCCACTGGCGACCCTTTCTTTGATGAAATGATATTTTATATCAATGTGATTGGATCTGGAGTGTTGTACAGATTTCTTAGACAATACAATTGCACTTTGATTATCAAATAAGATCCTCAATGGTTTTTCAGCTTTAATTATCAAATCTGCTAACTGCACCTGCTTCCAAATCATTTGTGTACATGCATGTGTAGCTGCCACATACTCTGCTTCGGCTATTATCAATGTTACAGAATTTTTTATATTGTTTTACCAACTAACACATCCTTCTCCCAGAAAGAAGGTTCCACCAGATGTGGATCAATCACTAGCCCAATCAGTATCTGTGAATCCCAACAACTTTATGATTGTACTGTGTTTGTATAAGAGTCCATAGTTGAGGGTTCTTTTCACATATCTCAAGATTCTTTTAGCTACTGATAAGTGATATTCTTTTGTGTCACTTTGAAATCTAGCACACAAAGTCATTGCATATGTTATATCTGGCCTTGAAGCCGTGAGATAAAGGAGACTTATAATAAATCTCCTGAACTCTTTCTGATCAACATTGTTGCCTTCTTCATCCTTGCATAGCTTGGTTCCAACAGAAATGGGTGTTGAGACTTCCTTTTCACTCTCTATTCTGAACCTTTTCACTATGTCCCTTTCATACATTTCTCATGAAAGAAATATATAGTTTTTCCCTTGTTCCACCTGAAATCCTAGAAAATATGTCATTTTGACCAAGCATGGACAATTCAAAGGTTCTCTTCATCTGCTCAATAGATTTTTCACATAGTCCTTCTTTGTCACCAACAAAAAAAATATCATCCACATAGATAATGACTATGAGAGTACCGCTAGCCATTTCTCTGACATAGAGATTACTGTCAACTGTTCCTTTGAGAAACTTCATGCTCTTGAGACAACCATCCAATTTGGAATACCAGGCTCTGGGGGCCAGCTTCAATCTATATAAATCTTTTATTAATCTAAATACCATACTACCATATTTGTATATCACAAGTACATATGGTTGTTCTATATAGACTTCTTCATCAAGATATCCATTTAGGAATGCAGATTTCACATCCATCTTATAGACATTGTACTGCTTGTGTTCTGCAACTACTAAGAACATTCTGATAGTTTCCAGTCTAGCAACTGGTGCAAAGGTTTCTTCAAAGTCGATTCCTTCCATTTGTGAATACCCTTTGCGTACAATTCTGGCCTTATTTATGGAAACTTCCCCATTTTCATTGAGTTTGTTTCTGAAAACCCACTTTGTCCCAAATATATTTTTATTTTTGGGCCTTGTCACAAGATCCCAAGTGAAGTTCTTTTCTATTTGATTGATTTACTCACGCATAGCTTGTATCCATTCCTCATGTTCAACTGCTTCAGCCACTGTGTGAGGTTCAACTTGAGAAACCAGTGCAGTCTGATCTTCCAATCTCAATCTTCTTCTAGTTTTTGCTGAGGATTGTGGGTCTCCAAGGACATTTTCTGTGTCGACATGTTTCTTCAATTTTTTGTATCTCCTTCTTCCATTTTCATTACCTTCCTCTTCATCACTGGTGTGTTCAGAGTGGATCTCACCAGCAGTTGGTGTTGGATCAGTTAATTATTCATTCTTCTATTCCAAGGTTGTGTCATTATTTGAGTCATCATTATCCACAGTGTATGGTTTGGTGTTGTTTTCAATTATTCTGACATCACTGCAGTCAATAATTTTGTTCAACCTCTTATTCCAGTATCCGTAGCCTTTTCCATCAGGTAGGTAACCCATGAAGATTCCTTCTTTTGCTTTTTCCTCAAACTTTCCCAGATTAATGTTTTTAATCTTGATGATGTAAGGACTGCAAAAGACTCTGAAGTATTTAACAGTTGGTTTTCTATTAAACCACATTTCATAGGCTATCATTTGTGTTTCTGGTATTAGGAGACATCTATTTTGTATGTGCATGGCTGTGCATAATGCTTCTCTCCAGAAAAACTTATAGATATTGTGCATAGCTAACATAGACCTCCCTATTTCAACTATGCTTCGATTCGTTCTTTCATCCACTCCATTTTGTTGTGGAGTATATGGTGTACTGTATTGATTCTTGATTCCATGATTGACTAGATAGCTTTCAAAAGAATCACAAGTGTATTCTTTTCTATTGTCTGATCTCACTTTCTTGATACAGAGTCCTAGTTCTTTCTCAGCCTGTCTCCTGAAATTTTTGAACATTGTGATTTCCTCTGACTTGTGTTTCATGAGCATGACGTTGGTCATCCGAGTGTAATCATCAATGAAGGTTATAAAATAAATATATCCTCTTGTATACTTCTGTCTCATTGGTCCACATATGTGTGTATGGATGAGTTCAAGAGCCTAGTAGACATGATATCTACTCCTTTGTGTGAACTATTGGTCAGTTTTACCTTTTGACATGTGTCACAAATTTCATCTCTTTTTCTCTTTAATTTTGGAAGATCTCGTACAATATTGTACTTTAAAATTTTACTCATACTCCTTTGACCAAGATGGACATGTCTTCTGTTCCAGAGGTTGTTTTCATCCTTAGAACTAAGGTAACAAGAATTGATGGACTCACCAATATTAAATAGGTTTCTAGTGGTTCTTCTTCCTTGAGTGATGATTTTTCCATCCTTTGAGCTCTTGATGATGCATGATTATTTATGGAACTACACCTAATGTCCATAATCACATAATTGGCTTACACTCAATAGGTTATGCTTTAATCATTCAACAAACAACACACCGTTGGATTTTAGATTTGTTGTTTCAATCATTGACTTTCAAACTCCCTTGATTTTCAGAGAATAATCATTTCCAAACACCACAGTTCCTACCTCATGAATTTCTATGTTGCTAAGAATTTTTGTATCACCAGTCATGTGTGATGAGAAACCACTATCAAGGATCCGTGACTTTGTTTTACTACTGGATTTAAGAGAAACTTCAGAAAAGCATCTGATTTATTCATTGGGTTCCTCAATGCCTTTTCTGTTCATGTCTATGACTCTTTGTTCAGGAAGAATAGTTATACATTTATCATATCTATGACCTTGTGGGTCACATCTTCCACAAGATTCACCCAGACAGTCAGATTTGTTCTGAATTGGAAGTTTTGCTACTTTCTTTAAAACACTCTTGGTTTTAGGATGTCTCCCTCTTGACTCATGCCTCATACTTGGAAGAGATATATTATACCATCATGCATAGGCCTTGTGTCCAAACACACCACAACACCAGCAGTAGCCTCTAAACCTTGACCTTCTCCACTGATAGGAGTCATGTTGTAATTTTCTGTCCAAAATTTGAGTAGTCCTTCCTGGGGATTTCCTTTCTTCAATTGAAGATGAGTTTTCACACGTTTTTGTATTCCCTGTTTGTCTTAATTTCATCTTTGGACCTGCATTTTTAGAGATAACAGATGTATTTTTAGATTTACTTAGTGGTGAGTTGACCTGCCTCTGGGCACCAGCATGAGATGATTCTGCCTTAACCTCAACAGCCTTGTTAAAGTCTTCTCTCATCTTTGTCAAGCTATTATTTGCTTCAACCACTTGGATTGTGTCATTGATTTCTCTTCTTCTTTGAGGTGAAGTTTCTCTTCAAGATCTTTTTCTATCTTATCCAACTCAGCTGTCTTTAGTTTTTTTCTCCTGATTTCATCAATGTACAGTGTCTCTTTCTTCATACACTCTTCCAACTCCTCAGTTTTCCTTTTGGTTTCCTTTTGTAATAGTTTCTTCTCTTTCTTGAGCTTATTTTTTTGCTCAAGGCAAGCCTTTAATTCATATTTCAACATGTGTTCAATCTATGTTCGTTCACTTTCATCATCTTCACTGCTGAAGGTGTCAAACCCTTTTTCCACATGAGCCATAAAATTTTTCTCTTCTTCTGATTGACTGGATGATGTGGAGTATGATTCTTCTTATTTTCTCACATAGCTTCTTCTTTCACCTGGAATGAACCTTTTCTTTCTTGCACCAAATTTTCTTCCTTCTCTTGGGTTTCTACTCTATTTCTTCTTTTGTGATTTTTCTTCATCAACTTCTGGAGTACTAAATCTTTTCATGGGACAGTTAACAGCAAAGTGTCTGATGTTATTGCAATTGAAACACCTTGGGGGTAATTTCTCTTTTCCGTTGAAATTATGTTTTCCAAACCTTTTTTAAAAAAGATAAATAATTTTGTTAAAGTCTTCATCATTTTCTTCATTGTCAGATTCACTTGATTCTAAGACTTTGTCATCTCTTATCTTGAGTTGTCTCATGGCCTCGAAATCCATCTCATCATTGATCTTGTTATTGAATACTAGGATCTTCCTCATTTCATATGCAATGGGAATGTTGTGTAGTTTTTCAAGAGAGAGATCATCTCTGTCCTCTAATGTTGAGACTTTGGGGTCAAACCTGCCAGGAACGTTTCTCATTAGTTTTCTTACAATAGTTGAGTCCTCCAACTTTTCTCCAAAGCCCCGAATGTTACTAACAATTTCATTGACTCTTGTAAAATAATCATCAATATTTTATTCCTCTCCCATCTTGATATCTTCAAACTTTCTTCTCCAAATTTGTAATTTGTCTTCCTTGACTTTTATGTTTCCTTCATAACTGCTTTCCAATTTGTCCCAAATTTCTTTAGTATTCTTGAGTCCCATGAATTTTGTGTATACCTTTTCTGAGAGTGACATAAGGATGAAATTTTGAGATTTACCATCAAATTCCATATTTCTTTTCTCATCCAGTGTCATATCAGCTTCATTAGCAAGAGGAGGGAATCCAAATAAGGTTGCATCTCTATCTTCAAGGCCGAGAGATATAAGGTAGGGTAACATTTGATTCTTCCTGCTGTGGTAATTCTTTCCATCGAATGTAGGAACACCCCTACTATTAACAGAATTTAGATTTTCCATTTTCTCAGAAGTAGATCCTAATAGAGGGAAACACCCTCTGATACCACTTGAAATTCCTGGATCAGTCGTGATCACTGAGAGGGGAGGGGTGAATAAGTGATAACTTTTTCTTTTTAATAATTGTTCCCTTTGAATGATCAATTCAACCTCTGTGGAATGTTAAGGCCTAGATCTACTCTTTTGGTGGTGCAGTGATAATGAAATCAAAGAACACAGAGATTTACAAGGTTCAGTACAAATAGCTACTCCTTGTCGTGTTGGTTACACTCCCCAACATGGATTCTTCACTATACCAGAAGATGTTTACATGGTAATTGGTTATAACCCCCAATTACAAGTTGGTTAAACCCCCCAACATCACAACATCTTCTTCTTCACATCTCGACTTCTCTTCTTCAAATGTGTTGTTCAATTCTTCAAGTAGCTTCAACATACTCCAGGAGAACTTTTCGGTCTTGCTCACAAAAAATTTTATTCAATATGCATGAATGTACATACATCCAATCCCTTCTTCTTCACTTGTGCACACACCCTCACAACCAAAATGATTGGGTGTGGCCTTGCTATTTTGCACACACACACCTCAAAGTAGGTGGTATTCCTCGTTTTCACACACACACACCTCAAAGGGTGTGATCTTACTTGTTTTCACACACACTTTGTGTGTGGTCTTCTCTTCACCTGCACACACTTCAAAGGAGGGCACGCAAGCCTTCTCCTCTCTTCTACCACGCAGGTACTTAACACCTTCTTCGTGTGTGCCTATAGACTGCACAGTTTTCCTCAATGCGTCGGCCAAACTCTTCATGTGGCTAAGAACCACTTCTCCTTCACGCAAGGTTGGCGCGAGGAGGTCTTCAACTCTTCGCGCAAGTGAATAGAACACCTACTATCACGTAGGTTCCGTGGGTAGAAGGCACGTAGGTGCACAGCTCGGCCTCTTCCTATCACACAAAGGGACGCGCAGGGTGTCACGATTCCGACTCCTCCTGTCGTGCAAAGGGAGTACGCAGGGTGTCTCGACTCGGCATCTTCCTTCATGCAAGGGATGCACAGTTCTCCTTCGCTCTAGTGGTTGCGTGGTTCTCCTCTTCAAAGATTCTCTGTTTTTTGAAATAGAAGCACGTGAATGTCCGGGAGGCAGCAACATTCTCCTCGTCGGGCTCTACCTTTTATATATGATCAAAGAATCTTGTTCTGTGTTTAAAATAATCAAAATATGTATTCATGATCAGAGGATTGAATGCCCGAGATATTCTCCCTGAAAATATTCAAACTATGCACTGTAAAACTCAGGAAGATTTCTCTTATTGAATGAGAGGATTATGTGTAGTATCTTCTCATCCGTGTGATGAGGATCACATGAGAAGATCATCATGTGCCCGAGGTCTATCCATGCATGATGTGCATGGCCTCGCAACATCGTTTGTGTCAGCCAACTTCGAGTTTCTTCATTGAAAGGTTTCATGTAAGTGAAAAATGTATGCAAGAGATTCAGTTCCTTCATATGATTTCAATGTGCTTAATTTCAGCCTCTACAGTGGTCGGGAGCTCGATCAAGGTGGATCGGCTTCATCTGCGGAGAGTTGCGATGTCAGGTGGATCTCGGGTGTTCGGAGGTTGAAGACAACCTCGGTTTGTCACCTTGGCCATTGGATCATCATTTAATGATCTTGGACGGTCAGGATTATAACGTGGCATGGAGAGATTAGATGAGCGACCACGATTACACGCATATCAGATGGACGACACAGATCGGCTCTGTGTCTTTAAAAACTCGTCCCACATCAAAACGTGTTGTGGCTTTCTCGCGGTTTAACAAACAGCACCTCCGATTCTCAGCTAAAATTACTCCTCTCCCCCCTTCGGTGCCGCCCCACACTAGTTCTCCTGCGGGCGCACTTTAGCTCCCACTATGCTCCTCCTGGCGCGCTCTTGGCGTCCACGCTGCGTGGGCATGACCTTCGCGTGGCTCAGGCTTACACATGGCCCGACCTCCTGCAGGCTGGTTCTGGCTAGGCCTCCTCATGGGCACGGTCAACTCCTTATGGTCCCGCATGTGCCTTGGGTTGAAGCTTGGGTTGCTAGCTCGTGGGAAGGCCCCATTTTTTACATAAACTTCACTTTTATACTTGGTTAAACCAAATAGGAAAAAGTCTTCTTCATGCCATTTTCCTCTACTTCACTTCTCCATCTTTGTAAGAACTCCATATATATTCTTCAACATATCTTCTTCTTCTCCTATTAGGAGATGGAATTCCCAAGAATATCTCAAGTATCTTCATTAAATATTAATCATAAATCACTTGATCTTCAATGTTCTTATTTGATCTAATCATAGATGAGGTTGGATCATATTCAAATCTTCATGCTCTAAGAGATAGTGCATGGTCTTCTTCAAACCACTTAATCCACTTAGTAGCTATGGATGGTTCATTTTTTCACCTCATCCACTTAGAGGTTGTGGATGGATCCCTTATTCTTTCCTCATCCACTTAGTGATAGTGGATGAAACTTATTTATCTCCTCATGCCTTATGAATAAAATGCGTGGAACTCTAACAATGTTGTGACATTGTATCTTCTGGATACAAGTTCTTGAACATAAGATCAGCTCTACAATCATCTGATTTTATGATGCTTCTTCAACCATCATTATTGAATCTCTACTTCATCAGTTGCCACTCAATGACAGGTTATTGAAAAAAAATGCAATCACATGGGAATAACAATTGTTTCATAGGGTCTCAGTCCATGCCAAATGTATTATATATAGCCGACACGTTAGGAGAAGAGCAACGAGCCGTCTTCAGTGAGACATAGGATCCCAGTATCCCCTAAAATAGTATCCACTATTTTATAAATCGGTATATCTCAATAATTCATATATATACTTGTTGTGGATAGTCCTAGGTTAATGTTTTAGTTTTTTTGATGGTGTTATGACCTTGTATACACTGTTGGGGATTAGTATGGTTGGTGAATGCTAGTGTAGTGAGTTCCCCCCAGATATTGTCGGGTGTCATTTTTTAAGAGATCATTTTTTCCATGAGGTGATATGGTTTGACTTCATACTCAGTATGGAATCTCTGGTTTCTTATCAATCCCATGTCAATGGATATCATCAAAGGGTGACCTTCACATCACCTGAGGGTGAATTTTTTTTCATAGTGTTGAATGTGATTTCTAGGATGGTTCCATGAGATGAAATCATTGTGATATGGGAGAAAATAATTCATAGATATCTATTTTATATATGGATGATTAGGGAACACATCCGGATGATTTCCCTCTATTGGAAGATATTTTCAGGAACATTTTTTGAGATTACGTTTTTACTTTACCTCCTAAGAGATAGGTGGAGTTACATATAGATCTAGTTTCAGGAGTTAAATCGACATCAATTCCTCGTTATTGGATGAATAATAATGAGTTAAATGATCTCAATATATATTTAGACAACTTGAAGGAAAATGGGATTATATGAAATAGAAATTCTCCATGGGCTTCACCAATCCTTTTTGGGAAAAGGCATACATGACTCTCATGATATGTCTCGATTTACAAAAATTAAACTAGTTGATGGTTAAGAACCGACAGACAGATAACATCTTTTAAAAATTAGGTGGTGCTCATGTTTCCTTTAAAATGGATTTGATGTTTGGTTATCCCCAGTTACGTGTTCATCCAATAGACAAACATCATACACATTTTTGTAGATGTTATGATTTATATTAGTTTATCATCATGGAATTCAATCTCTTAAATGTGCTAGAAGTTTTCATGGATATGATGAAATAATTTTTACATACTTTTATTGATTCATTAGTGGGGGTATTCATGGATGATATTTTGGTGTATACTCACAATCTAAGAGACCATATCAAAAATCTTTAGATCATTTTAGATATACTAAGCTAACATTAGTTAAATGTTATGCTAGGTAATTATTTCCCATGGATCGATAAGATTCACTTCCTAGGTCATGTTATCTAAAAAACATGAGTTTCATTTGACTTAGATAATGTGAGAGCTATAGTTTCATTTGAGTATCCTATGGGAATTTTTTACATTTAGAGTTTATTAGGGCTAGATGGATGTTACATTCATTTCATACATGACTTTTCATGATTATAGTAACCTCTTAAAGGATTAAATAAGAAGTTTATGATGTTTTTATGTGAAGATACTAGTGAGATATAATTTCAAGAGAAGAAAGTGACACTGGATTCAAAAGTATTCCTAATTATACTAGAGATGGGAAGGCGCTACACTGAGTATTTGGATGAATCGTGTATTGGGATAGATGAAATTTTGATTCAAGAGGAGTGAGTCCTAGTGAAAGAGTCTCATTAGTAAAGACCACATGAGAAGAAATACTCAACACCTGATCTTGAGATATCCTTTGTTGCATATGCCTTTAACTATTGGAGAAACTATTTTATGGGAGATAATTTTGTGGTGTACACTGACGAAAAAAGAATTAAATATATATTTACACAATGTGAAATGAATTTGGGGAGAGAAAGGTGGGTTGAATACCTATAGTATTTTTTTACATCAATCACGCCTTTACACCTAGTAAAGGGAATACAGATGTTGATGAACTGAGTAGGAGGAATCAGATACAAGTAGTTTAAGACACTAGTAGTAACTCACAACTTATTGAAAAATTCTCATAGATGAACTTATAGGTGAAAGATGGATAATTATAGAATTTTCTATAATCCTTATTAATGATATCCACTCATCTGGATAGAGTGAGGATGAGACAGTTCCTAGATTCTGAGGGCCTAATCCTTTGGTAGAGTGTGGTGGGTGAGGAAATTATTTCATGTTGGACAATGGAAAATGATGAAATTATACATATTTATGGTAACACATTGGTTTTAGTAGACATACATAAGGATAAAATATGAGAGTTACTTCACAAATATTGGGAAGTATATCCTAGATCTAACAATATGTATCATGACTTGTTCCATTAATAATGGTGGATGGGGATGAAATGTGAGCTAATAGGTTTTTTCAAAATGTTTTCCACTTGATAGATGGTGAATAAAGAACAGTAGTTACCATATAGACTTTTATATTAGTTTCACATTTTAGAGTGGAAACATGATGTTGTTGTGATGGATATCATGACTTGGTTTCCAAGTTTGTATCAAGGATGTGATTTTATTTGGGTTTATGTGAAAATTATCCTGATGGTTTCTCATTTCCTATCTTTTAGGTATACCTTATTAGTTGACAATTTTGGGTGATTGTATACCCATGAGATTTTACACCTTCACAAGGTTCCTTAGACCATTTAATTGGAAAGGTATTTTCATTTTACATTCCGATTTTGGTATAGTTTGTAGATGGAATTGGGTAAATAGGTTCTTTTAAGCGCATTATACCACCTAATGATTGATAACTAGTCAGAGCACATTATATAGGTACTAGAGTACATGCTTTGAGAATGAATCCTCAAATTTAGGGGCTCTTGGGAGAGGCATATAACCGTAGTTGAGTTTTCCAACAATAATTTCTTTTTGGAAACAATATAGATGGAACTATAAAAGAATTTATAGTGTCGGGCATGCTGATCCCCTTTTTTCTGGTTAGAGGTATGGGTAGAAACATTACATGAACCTCATCTATTTTAGGATACTTTAGAGAATTATTAGTTAATTAGTATGTGGAAGGATATTTTAATGTCTTTATATATATATTACAGTGATTTCCGTCGATGACCTATAGTGTTTGATGTTAGGTATTACAATTTGTTTATGTATATCATCAATGCTAGGACATTAATTGATTAGAAGATAATATAGGCATTCACCTAAATATGTCATTCCATTTGAGATCATGGAGAGAGTCAGGACTGTAGCCTATTTGTTGTTGATAAATAAGAGGTACCAAGCCATGATGGCATCTTACATTTATCTTAGCAATACCATTGTCAATTTGAACCATCTCAAACACTACTATTGGATGAGGATGAGATACAAGTAGATGCTTCCCTTGAGGATTATCCTATTCATATTAATGAATGGTAGAAAAAGGTTTTTTTGATGTCGGTTAGTCCTTATAGTACATGTGATATAAAATAATGACTATTTAAAATATGTGACTATGGAACTAGAGTCCAACATATGTGCTCAGTGGTTGGAGTTATTCTATAAATAATATTTACCACCATTAAAAAAATTATGGTATAAATCTCATTAGGGGGGGGGAGACTGTAAGATCCTAGGTTTTTCTTGAGGTAAAAATTTTCTTTTAGTTTAACTCATTGGATTTTATGTAATGTACGTTCCTAGTTAGATTAAGGGAGATTCAGGTGGGTATGTTGTCGTTTCTGAGCATGGAGCCTGAATTTTGGAGAAATGAAGAAAGGAAACATGGATAATAGAAACCATGGAAACTAAGCTTCTCTGTTGTATGAAACCATGAGAGGTGGTCCAGTACTCAATCCAAGGATGCATGGATTGAGGAAACTAATAAACTATAAGACAATGAACCATGTTATGTCCTATCGAAGGAATATTAGATCTCTTGGTTGGTGCATAGTTTGGTCAGCCGTGTGGCCAAACCGTGAAACCTAGTTAAATAGATATAAATTAAAAATCAGACTTAAAAATTCTTAAAACAAAAAATATATTTATATTTTCATCGACTAGATAATACCCTTCAGTTTTGGAGATACTTTTAATTCTTTATCCAAGGAAACTGTGTGGATTCTTCATCAAGACTCGGATTAAAGAACCATTTTTTTCATTGTATCCATGCATGAAATTCATTCATACTTCATTTTTCTTTCAATGTTAACTAAACCATAGGTTGATATTATATGATTATTCTACCACATGTATTGAGTAGCTAGTCTATAACTTTTACCTTACAATTTTATTGTTTTATAGATTTTTTTTGGTTTTATCTCACATCAGATATTACAACATTTCCCCTAAAATTAATTGAATTCTTGAATTCATTGAATAGGAACTGGCTAAAGTTACCAACTAGTGTCTTTTTTTGGTTGGAGGTCATTTGACTCTCCTCGGATAACCAATGGGGTTTATCATTATATCATCCCCATGTTTTACCACCTAGATGGGTGTTTGTGAATTCAAAAATTTTAGTGGGAGCCTTAATAAGAATGTAATTGAATTTTTTATGTTTGTAAGCTCATTTTTTACCTCCTCATTTGTAAATGAAAATAATTAATTGAAATTAATTTATAGAAGTAGGTTTATTACTCATTTTCATGATATTTAATATGATTAAAATGGATTATAATAAAAATGGAGAGTGTTTTGGAAGAACTAATTGGTTGTGAATGATTATAACTGATGAATTGATAATGGTAGAGTATTCTTAGGATGAGCTCCTTATATAATGATTTCATTAGATTCAATGGAAATTTCTACTTCACCATTTTTTATTATTAAAGTATATTCCTTTGTCTTTATATCTTCTCTAAAGATTCCATGGGATGAAATATTCCTTTCTACCCATTGGATCAAGCTTTAATGGAATCACATTGGAAATGTTTTTTGGACATTGGTCCTTGGACTCCAACGAAAGCTTTATCAAGTTTCCAATGAGGTAATTTTAGGACATAATGAAGATGCCTTGGAATTACTTACCTTTTCCAACCCTTAGTGGTCTGACACTAGGTTACTTAGTGAATCCATTCTAAATGTTATAAATTTTATTACATGGTATGGACATTCACGATGTTATACATCTTATTACACGATGTGTCCGTTATCAATATTTTTACCACGCATATAGATAACCCCCACAGGGGTATCTATTTAAATTTTTTGGATTAAAAATTGTTATGAATAGTTTTTTATGATTTAATGTTGACCTTGATTACTATGGTTCCTTGGATAGTGTTCCAAGGATCCATGTTTGGATGGACCAGATAACCTCAACTTGACTCTTTACTTTTAGTACTATTATACTTGTGATATACTACATAATACATTGGTATATAATACATAGAATTGACATGTTATATACACCATTGGTCATAGCCAACTTAGTGGTATCTAACACCCTATTCGAGCTACCATTTTATACTCGGAATGAATTAATAGAGGTAACTAGTGTCCTGAGAAAGTTCCCATGTTATAATGATTTATTTGATTTTTCATTGAAGTTGGATAACACAAGGATGGGATAGGATCTAGATTCTATATAGAGATAATTATTTTGGTATTTTATTTTATTTTAAAAATTTCCTATATTGGTTTCCATGTAGAGTATACATTTTTTATAGATAAAAGAAATGATCTTCATACTGTAAATGACTACATTTGGATATTTATTGTTACAGTATTTTGGATTCTTATGTAATATTTTTTGTCTCATTATTTGATTTTCCACTCCTACCTTAATTTTTTAGTTATTAATTCTATGATACACTCTATACTAAGTGAATATTCTCCCCACAAACACAATATTATCCCTCACTACTAGTTGGAAACCTCTGGTATACGAAGAGGCATTCTTGAGGCCATGTGACCCACTAGTTTGAGGAACCATTTAGTGGCACCCTTCTTAGGACGTCAGACATTTGAATTCTAAATAGATGGTAATTAGGATGGAATTAATGAATATATATTATATATATGATATAAAAATGACTTTGTAAATGTGAATTATTATTCACATTTTTCCCTTCTATCCATCAAAAATTGGAAACGATGTTCATGTGTAAGTGTGACCTACCATATCAACGAATGGTGAAATTAATTTATCTATATAAATCTTTTTTGGATGAAATATATTTATAGAATTAATATATATGATATTTATATCTCAGTTAAATTTATAGAGATGATGGAAATATGATCAAAATACAATAACCAAAACATTAAAACCAAAACCAATATGAAAAATGAAACAAATATCACATGTAATATTGATTTTTATAATAAATTGTTAACAAAATAGTGATAAATTGATATAAGGAAATATTATATGTTATGATATATAGCATTATGGTTATATAATGTTTGTAAAATAACTCTATAAATCTTATATAGGATGTTATAACTCTTACGAACAAAGTCATATATAAGGTAATTGATTTTTGTCTTACTTTTATTTCCATGGGACACAAGACATACTCACCACATGATTCTTTTATGTGGTGTATATATTGATAGTGAATGTATTTTTATCATTATTGCTATGAAATTTATGGGTATTTACTTACCCATATTTTTTTATTCTTTCTTAGGGATCATTATTCACATGTTACCAAAATGGTAATTTTTTATGGTACAATTTTAAATTGTTATTTTGATTGTTTATTATTATACATATGATGATGAAATACTATAATATAATTCTCAAAAAACTCTTGATTTTTTTTATAATATGGTTATTTATTTATAATAATTTTTTCCTTTCATTTTCCTCACCTTATATAATCATGATATCAAAAATATGTTTTTAAGGAAAATCAATGTTATGTCTATCTTCGACCAAAAACCTTTTTTCTAAAATATCCATGTATTTCAAAAATATTATAAATAAGTTTTTTACTATTATATGAAGTTTTTTTAAATTCCTTTCTACCCATGTATGAATTTTCAAAAAAATTGTTTTAAATAGAATCATCTTATCGTATTTTGAATGATTTAATATTTGACTTTTTATGAAAAGTATGAAAGAAATGTTTTCTTTTATATTATATAGAACAAATAGAATTTACCAAAACCATGAACAATAAATGTTTTTAATACGAATTTAAAACATTACAAATTTTTTCAAATAAATTATTTTTAATAATATTTAATAAATATTTTTATTTTAAAATTGATTTTGAAAGTTGAAGGTTTATCTTCCTCTATAAATGTTTAATTTCCCTTTCAAAGAAATTTAATTATATGAAAACATATTTTTATGTTAATTATGATTTAATAGGTATGTGAACCATTGATTAAAATTTTAATATTTCTCAAATTTTTTAATGTTTATTCTTATGTTATTTTTTTGAAACCAATTTATTACTCATGGTTTATACTATAATGAATTAAGAAAATGTCTATGAATCATATTTTTTCATGGGTTGTGATATGATCATATTATTAATATTTTATGATATTATAGAAAAAATAAGTATGGTTCTCATTTTGTAAATGTGGTAATGTTATAACCAAGGAATGTGGTTACATTATAATAAATCAAAATGGTTACTTTATGACCAAGGATTTTGGTTATTATATAACTTGGGATAGTGGTTAAATTATTATCTAGAATGAGTTGGCCCATAATTATATAGACCTACAATAAAATGAGTAATAATTGATATATCATTAGATAAAAATGATAAAAATGAGGAGTGAACCCTATTATGTTAGGTACTTTTTCCAATATGATAAAATAGGGAGTCAAACTTAACTATTATGATTGAAAATTGAGTGAGCTCAATTCACTATGTTAGCATTCGAAAATGATCATTTACATCCCATGAAGTGATTTTCCATTATTATGACATAATTATATGTCTTTTGAAAATTTTATAATCTCATGGATATGTTATTTGAACCCCTTATGATTCAAATCTTATGAAAATTGAAGAATTATTCCATGAATCATGATTATGATAATTTATATATAGCGTATGGTTTTAAAATGTTATTCTGAAGTTCTAATACCCTTATTCACATATTATGATTAACCAATCATGAATATATCCCATATTTTCCCTTACCGACAATATAAGGACACAATTTGTTATGTTCTCTTTCCCCATGTTATAAATAAAGTTATTAAATATGATATTTATATGAAGGGTGATAGTTACAAAGAACATAATGGGAGATACTTATGAACATGTTTTGCTGTGTCTTAATGTTTTTAAATATAGTAGACTTATAAGATTCTAGCATGAATCATAATGTAATGTAATGAATATTTATATAGTAGGATATAATTTTTATGTATGAAAATTATGGGTCGTTATACATTTATAATATTAATGAGTAGTGATATTCCACATAAGGGTCATATCAATTTGCATCGGTTTCATAAAAATTTTATTTTTTAAGGGGATCTGATTTTGATTTTTATAAAAGGTTTAATGAAAACATTCTTAGTTTAATGATTAAATAGAATGAGTGCCTTGATAATTTTTTCAATTCCTATTCATTTTATAAATTTATATTAATGTGATTTTAATAATCATAGTGGATATGAATGTTTCAAGTGAAATGCATAATAATCATCATTTCAACCATTATGGTGTTATGGGATGTTTTAAATATTGATATATTTAAATTTATAGATATTTGAAAGTTAAGACATTAATAATGATGTAGAATTTGGTTATAATACCATATAAAATTATATTTTTATAATTTCTAAAAAATTATCTTTTATGGGTGGAAGTGGGAACCTGTAAACACCAATGAGATGAAAATAAAACTATCCAAAATTGATTAAAATTTCAAATATGAAATTTAAAATATCAAACTAGTTTTAATACTAACGCTACTAGACAGAGAGGATGCCTCCAAAATAGATGCTTCAATCACTAGATCATCTGAAGAAACATACATTGAACAAACTAGAAGCTCCATTCCCAAACTTGAGACACACCTTCTGACTTCACTTCCATAGAATCGACATAGAGTATTGAATAGAATATAAATAAACACATTAGCTTTCTGACATGCCCACCAGGGAGAAGATGAAATAGAAACCAGAAAAACGTGAAATAACATACATAACAACATCCACCAAGATAGGGAACATAAAAATATATGGGGTAAATACAATGAAGAAAAAACACTAGACCAACACAAAAAAATGATATAAATTATAATTTCAATGAGTGTAATATAAAATTTTGGTTGATATGAATGTAAATAAAAAATAGTTTATCATACTATGTAGTGTGAGTATTTGTCCAAATTTTAGTTATTCATAATCATATTATGATTAATGAATGTGAAAATAGTTTTATTTAATTTTAATTAGTGTAATAAATTATTATAATCTTGAAAAATGCAGTCATTCTCAATTGAAATTTTGGTAATTATTTTATAAAAAGGTTTTATATTTTATGGATGTGCTTTCAACAACTCGTTATTCATTGTAATTATTTATGAATCATATTAAATAATATTGTTCTAATATAAGTAGTTATATGATGTAAATGAATACATATTTTTTATAGAGGGAAATTATCATATAGGTTCCCATTATTAATTATACAAATGGAGAAACCTAAAATTTATTATTACATGGGTGATTATGATGTCATTGGAAAAAAATATGTAGTTTCTAGTCAAATGATGACTTTGAAGAAAATAAATCAGGAAATTGGACAAGTATTTCACTTGAGTATAATAACATTGATAAAAAGGTGTTTATGTAAGGAGATATTTATGTTATTTTAATTAATATGGATATTTTTATGGAAAAATCTATATATATTTTCTTAAATATGATGAATATATTTTGAGAAATGGATTATAATGTTTTATATTTTATAGGTGATATAGTTATTATATAATGTTAATGGGGTCATATTTAGTCATTGAATTAAGATAGATAATTATTGGGTATTTTTAAATAATTATATACAATAATTTTACAATGTGTTGGAAAATCTCCCCATGTGATAACATCAACATGTTTTGTTGATGTTAATGTAGTTCAACATGAAATATATTTTCTAACTTTGGGAATAGGAAAAAATGTGTTCAAAAGCTTTGTGAAAGGAGTGAATATAACTAGAAAACATGTTTTAACCAACATGTGTTCTTTTAAAGTAGATGTTTAATTTAGACTTTGGTATTTGATATTGATTCATTAATGTTCCTGGTTTTAAAGTAAAGGTTTGGGAAGATAAGATTTAATAGATTTTATTTTATGTCTATAAATTTTGTTTAATACATCAATTGAATCATCATGTTATATAAAATATTGTATGTTATAGATATATATTATTATTATGTCATAGTTTTTTTAGGATTAGATATAATTAAATTGAAATTTAATTCACTTTTGAAAAAACTATTCGAACTTTCTAGATATCCTTATAAGGCCATTTTGAAAATATATTGTAATACATAATGAATTTTTCATTATTATTATGAATGACTAGATTTATTTTGTAATTTTGTAATTGTTCTAAGATAATATAAATTAAATAAATCCAATTTGATTATATCATTCAATAAAAAATTATACATTCACTCAAAACCAATGTGGTAATTATAAAATAAAACACCTTGTTTTATATAGACACCAAATATATTTAGTTATATCTATTTATTTATTTATTTTATATATAATTCTTATATAGATTTAATTTTAAATCATATGGGATATGTGATCGACCTATTTTTAAATATTTCATTCCCATTAAGTGGGTGATAGATGGTATAACTATGAAGTATAATAATAAAATAAATAGATCCTAAAAATTGATTATTAGTCTTGGAGAATTTGAGAAATATTTATATCAATATTTTATAAAATTTAAGGAATAGAATGATAAATTTATTAGAAACTAATATTGAGTTAATTAAATGTTAAGACATTAATAGATCTAATAAGATTGAGATATAATATCATTATCTATAGATGATCAATTAAATATCTAGTTAAGTGGAACAATGGAAATAGATATAGATATTAATATAACCAATTAACTTAACATGAAATTAATATAATATTTTTTTTTGTAGTATGTTATTTTTAGCATGAAAAGTTATTAGATTTATCAATCCATCTCCATTTAAAAAGAGTTATTCACCTATGTCCATTGAATTTATATAAGACACCTGGAAAATAATGAAACATCACATCATTTACAATGGGATAAATCCATATCATTTTAAAATATATATTCTGAGATGAAACATATATTTATAAAATAGTAAAATAACCAATTCCAATCAATGCATGGTTAGAATATACATGTAAGTGACTAAAAATTAATTTTTTATTCAAAATAAAAAAGTAGAAATTATAAAAAAAAGTAATCTAGGAGGGAGAATGTAATGGAGACCATGGAAGTTCTTTTAAAAGGGATTTTTCAATCATCGGGAAGAGATTCCAAGCTAGTGTAGGTAATTAGTCTATCACTTGACATTCCCTTATTAGCTAACATGTCGGCTGCACAATCCCCATCATCACTAGTATGCCTGAAAGAAATATTATGGTTGAAAAGGGTTTTACAGAACCAGACCATATTATTTTTAGTAAGTGGTAGTGTTATCTCTCCTAATGTTTGATCATTGATAACTTTATCAATAAAATAATAAATAAAGCATAGATCACATCAAAATGGACTCATCCATTTTCTGGAAAACCTAACGAGAATATGTAAATTCTATTCCTAATAGGTTCCATGGATTGTGAAAGTGAACATACCCTGGATAAATTGTTCTTACATAGAGTACTATTATATGTTCCATTTTCAACCTCTTTTTGGTTATAATAATTTATATCAGATTCTAAAGGTATCATAATGGATTATAATGTGTCTTATGTTTTTTAAATATCATTACAGATATGGATTAATCATTGTAATCAACCGTTATTGATGATTTTAACTATAAATATTTTAGATTAAAATTGCATTATTATCTATAGGATTTGGGAAAAAATGTTTTAGAATACATTAATTATTATCATAATCTATGAAATCAGAAAATGGGTTTATGATGGAATGTCTATAGATATTTTTTAGTACGTTAAAAAAAAAGGCATTTAAAACCCAACTCTATTATGGTAAATCTTTTCATAAATGGGTGATATTAAAGAAAATAAATTGGAACCTGATATTAGTGTAAGATTTTGAGTCTCAATACAAGAGTGCTATAAATAAGCTTTTACAAGTACAAATATAAAAAAATGTAGAGATAGGGTTCTTATAATAAAATGATAGAAGAAGAATAATATAGTATCGAATGAAAATGGAACTCTTATAATGGAAAATGAGTTTTATTCTAATGATATATATTAATATAATTAATTTATAGAAACATAACAAAAATTTGAAGTTATACATTCATATATAATAAGGAAATGAGATTATGTGTTTGTTAAAGAATAAGTGAATATAACATTTAGTTGTAAATCTGGGGGATATTAATGAATCAATTTTAAGGATATATATTACTCCATAACGTTTGTCTAATATCATGGAATTAAAATGTATAAGGATTTGAATTTGAAAATATATATAAATTAAAATAATTTAGTACTCATATAAATATATTTTTTAAAAATGGAAAATACTAAAAAATGAATATAAAAATTAAACAGTGAATAAATTTTCAAGGTGAACATTATCAGAAATTAAAAGATAAAATAAACAGGGAGAATAAAATCAGATCTGACATATCCTAACTCCATAAACATATGGAGGAGTTAAATAAATTAAACTAATAATATTATTCAAAGTTGGGACTACATAGAATCAAATATAATTATAAGGATTTGATGGGTTTAGAGTTCAAAGGAAATTTCAAATTTGGAAGAGAATGCATTTATCATAATAAGTATTCATAGATGGAGATATCAAAATGTGCCGAATATAAAGGTATGAGTTTTTATAAAGATATAAATAAGTGAAACCGTTCCAAAATAAGTAAAAATTATTCAAAAAGAAGAATGAAAAAGAGTTGTTATTATAGTGGAGGCATGAGATAAATGAGGAATATTTGTATGTTGGCAATGTACATTAGAAGTTTATAGAAAAATACTGAAGAATATCATCATAAAAAATAATATATATGGTATTAATTCATTTATATATATGTAAGTTATTATTACATTGAAATATTTATAAAGGCATTCTAATATGAGGTGTGGTGAGAAAGTGAAAAGAAAATACATTGTTGCAATAGAAAAAGGAAGATGATCATAAAAGGAAAAAATTATATTTTATAAAATAATAGATTCATATATTTTAGATATAAATATGTTTAAAACCCAAGGGAGATGTAAAAACAAATTTGAAAAATACTAATATACCAACCCCTCTAGAATAAAAAGGAATAAACGTGAAAGCAATGAAAGAAGAAGTTGTTATTATTCCATGGATGGAGTTTAATTGTTTATAAATACTAACCTAAAATAAAAACATATGATGTATTATAAATTTCCCATGAAAAATATTAATTCTAATCACATATTACTAGGTTTATAAAATATTATACATGGAAATAAATAAAAAATAAGGAAGTAATTTCTCTTAGATGATGAATAATTATAAAATCATGATTTTTTGTAATATATTTTTCTAATTTAATACTATGTTTGATCGATTTTTCCTGAATGATAATTGAACTACAATTATCTAAATAATTTTTAAATAATAATATAAGCATATATTAAAAACCTATATTAAATAAAGATACTATAATTGATAATAAATTCATACAATATAAAACTATGAAGATATATGATTTTAAAATATATCATTATCTTTATATACTGTATTTTAATCTAAATGATAAATTTATAAAATTTTGAATTTTATTTTTTTCAAATGAATAACATTTTTAAAATCATGATATCAAATTTAGGCTAAGATTATTTTTTTGTATTCATCAATAATTGAGTATTACGTGAATAGTGGAAAATACATTTTTAATCAAAATAAAAAATATTTTGATGTTATGAATATAAGAGAGTCCAATAAATTTATATAACCATTTATTTAAATAAATATTTATTTAAAGAGTAAAAATATGTATTTTAAAATATCATTTTGAACTTATAAAACCAATGTTCTTCATTTTGGTACCTAGTAAAAATTTCATTCTAATTTAAAAACATAATACTATCTCTTCTTTCAATTAAAAATTTAATTCTAAAAGTAATTTTCAGTCCTAGATTTATTTATAATCCAAAAAAATTTAATTATTTTAAAATAAACAATATAATATCATTGGATTCAATGAAATGGGTAAATTCATACAACACATAAATTTTAAGCTTATAAACAGATTTTTTCTAAATTTTTTATACCCTAAGTGTGATAATATGAAAATTATATTTTTTCTAACTTTTATAAATTTAATTTGGAAAAATAGATTGAATATTTTGAATAATTAAGTCCAAATTATCTAAAAATATCATTTTATTTTTTTTCATAAAAATAAGATTATTATGATAAATGTTAATTACAATGATAATGGTGAAGCTGTAATTTTAAGGAATTTATTTTATTAATATTTTTATATATTTAATTAAAAAATTATTTATACAAATTTTTAATAATGACTTTAATATATTCTTGAAAAAATAAATAACTATATTAACATAAATTTAATTGGTAATCAATGCTAACTAAGGTTAAACACACATAATGGTTAAAATTTTATTTTAAAAAAACAATCCATCTTTATAGAAAATTTGTTAATTTTATGATAATTTTCTATTATTTAGAAATTTAATTGGATTAAATAGAGTTAAATCTATTTTCATCATACATAGTTTGATTCATTTGGGTTTTTTATAATTCTGTTAAAACATATATTACTTTGTTACAAATTTATTATTAATCTATTGTAAAAATCGTAAAACAAAAAAAACATTCTAGTTAACAGATTGAAACATGTTAATTTTTATAAAAAAATGGGAATTTTATTATTTATTGTCCTTATAGAACCCAAAAATACCATATATATCAATTTTGAAACCTTTTACCAATGAATAGTTTTATTACATTATTGAATTATAGTGGATCTTCCAAAAACATTCCATTTCCTCACTTATAAAAGTGGAAATTTCATCCCTTCATGTAATAAACATAAATTAGAATTGATTCTTTAAATTATTAAATTATTAGTCTCCTGGATCTGTATATCATTTTCATTATCTTTTTTTCAACATAAGTTTTCCTAAACCCTTTACTTCCGTGGATACTTTTAAGAGAATGTTTAAGGTCCAATGGTGAGTATTACCTAATCCTTATATTTCTGATATAATTTATTCCTCCCAATCCATTACTAACCATAGCTATATAATGACACCATAATTAGTATCATATTTATGTTTTATTATATTAATTTTTGAACCATTCTTTATCCCATATCTTATACATAAAAAATTAAAAAGAATATTTATCATACATTATGCGTACTATGGCCTCCATGAAGCAAGGTTATTCATTTTTCAATACCATTTTTAATAATTATCCATCATAATTAAAATACAATTAAAAAACATAAAATATATAATTAATATAATAAATATTTTTTACAATTATATAATGTCAATATAAAACATTTCTTAACCATACACACCCTTAAAATTATGTTATGATCATATTTAGGTCGGTTAAACACCTACTTGAATAATCCTATAAAACTATGTCATGGATGAGTGTGGGAGTTTAAATTATAATATCTATATAAGTGATAAAGAAAATAATAATATATTTATGATTATATTAGGGTTATATTAAGTATATAATTTGTCATCTTCGATTGCTAAAATTACCGAAACATGTAGAAATTGATTCAATATTCACACAAAAAAATGAAACAATATATAAGAAATAATAATAATATGATAAAAAGTGATAATTAAATTAAATATAAAATTATATAGTTTCTATGAAAGTATAAAATAACCATAATGTTTTATTTGGGAGGTTAGGTGCATAATATGAATGAATCAGGACCACAATAAGGGTTTCTTGACTAAATTTTCTCCCATTGAGACATATTTCATAATATACACAATATTATTTATGTTGGTGAATATAATGGAATTTATTAATTTTTTAAACAATACACTCTTATATATCATGATATTAAGTTTTCTATTTATTTTTATTTCTCTCATGGGTTTTTGACAAAAACAATTTATGGTTGTAAGGGTTTTTTCCTGACACAGCTTCTTTATTATGTGATAATGATTCCATTTTACCGTGGCTTTAAAATATTGATTTATTTATTATATAATGATAATGTAACTATTATATATGCTTAAAGTGACATTTTTCATTCAAATTATTATCTTTATAAATTTTTTCTCAAAATTATATCTTCATTCAGACTAATTTTCACCTACTTTAATGACAGTTTCCCCACATGTTTCATAAATTTATTTCCCTTAAATGATATCCATTTATAATTGGAAACCTTATATGTGTTATCTCAGATATGCTTCCTAATTATATTATCCACTTTTCATGAGGATATTTTCTTTTATCTTTTTACATTATGGGTTTTCAATATGGTTATTTTATAATATTAATAATATTTTCCACCCATTCAAAATTTAATGTTTAATATTCCACTCCAAATTTAATTTTTATAACTTTTATAAATTATGAATAACCAATTAATTAATTTTTTTTCTTTAATTATGTTTTAAGAAAAGATTTCACCTAAAATTTTTAATCTATTTCTTATTTTTCAGGGATTTATTTTTGAATTGTTTGTTTAAAATAATGTTTTCACATTTTTTAGCCACACCTTTTTGAAATCCTTACAAATATTTCATGGATTTAATATCAAAATTTTCTTTTTAATGTAAATTATTTCAAAAATAAATACATGAAATTATCAAAAATGGCTTTTCAAAGTAACTATATCTTCTTATTTTACACAACAGATAAAAAATTCTAAAAAAGAATTTATGATTTCGCAACCATCTCTAAATGCCTTATTTCTATAGAAGTTATTTTTTTCATGCACCACCCTCTCAATTTTATTATGAATTACACTTTTGGGGTAATTGAGTTTTTAGTATCAGTAGCATACATACATATGATCAATCCTAGTTATATTATAAAGAAATGTTTTGAATCCCATTTTTTCGCATGGGTAATCCTTATATACTAAATGGTTAATATAATATTCAAAGGACAACATCCTAGGGCCTGTTGGGAGCTCCACCAGTATAGGGAATGCCTCTTGGACACCGACCTCCCCGAGGAGAAGGGCATCACTTATACTGGGGGCCAAGGGTGAACCCAGAAACTGCCAAGCTAGAGGGACCAGGCCCTTGGGCACTCTTAGGTGGAAATCCGTAAACACACCTTTCAACTGCTGCTATTCTGGAATGCACAAGCACTTGGATGAGGATCCTGGAAACATGTAAGGAGAGGAGGTCGGGGTACATCCAGAGGGTTGATGGACCAAAAGCAAACCTGAAGTTGAAGAAAATATTTGGAAATAAAAAGTGGAATCTGTAAGTGGATTTAGGCTGACACCGGCTCAATGACGCCCTTCGGGGAGTCGACTGGGGAAATTTTGAAGTGAATGTCCCTGGATTAAACCAGATGAGTAGTACCTGGGAAACACCAGGTACACGAAATCCTGGTCCCAGACCACTAACTTTGAAACTTGCAGAGTGATCTTCTCTAGAACCAGTAGAGCGAGATCCAGATCCACAAAAATCCGTGCCACAAAGACCTCCCCACCGTGGAAAGTACGTTCATCCGAACAAAGATATCCTCCCAATGCGTCCCTGATGGCCATTAGAAACATGCCATTGTATAATGGGAGAGGGAGACCCAGAAGGCTATCCCACACTGTCACCCAGGGTTATTTCCTTCACTTTTGAGCCTCCATCAACCAATGGGATAGGCTAAACCGCCACCGAGCCACAGCCCTAGGAGCGAAACACCAAGCACGAATGAAGTCCACCTCTGAGGAAAGCATTAAGAAGAATAAGTTCCTATGGATCAACGATACAGGAGCCTCACCCTACAACCCCCTAGATTACAAAAAGTGTTTAAACATAGAGATAGGGTTTTTCTCAGTTCCAAACTGAGCCATGAGAGTCTACTTCCATCCAGAAGAAGCATCGACGAACGATCTCACCAGTGACACCCGCAACCCTTCCCTCACCACTGAGTGCGAGAAAGCTCCAATATCTCGGATCCATTATCACGAAGCATCCTGGAACTTCCCGCACATCACATCCCTAAAGGAATGCATCACATGAACCAACCTCGGTGGCACTTCCGTGGACCACCTGACAGGACCTTCCGGTGGGGAAACAGAGCCGGGGACGGATGCTGATGGGACAAAGGATGCCAAGAGAGGAAGAAGCACTGAGGAAGTAATGGTAAGAAAATTTTAAAAACCACATTGCACGTGGGGTGTGTCCTCCGAACTAGAAAAATCACTTTCTCTCTTTTGGAGGACGGATCACCCTGGTGAATAGTGTGCTCTCAGCAATCTCAGTGCATGCCCTGGACTCCATGTGTGTGATGAAGGGAGTCATCAGGTCTATCGACAGGATTCCTGCATGCTTAATATGGGACGTGTCATGCGATAGAAAGAGACAGTGGGTGTCGTGGGGAAATATGGCATGAACCATTTATGAAGAGCTAATCAATGTCAAAATTATGGAAGAGATGATACACTTCATGAATGTGAATATTTCATGGGATTCCATTGAATATCACACATTTTTGGGGAAGTAGATGTCTTAGAAATATAAGGACGATTTGGTTTATGAGTCATCTCGGGGGAAAACGTTGTGGACCTCTGTGTTTAACATCATTCCGACTCTCCTCCCTCTCTCATGATGGATAGTTGGAGAAGGGAGAATCCTGTTCTAGCACCACATATGGGTGGTTAAAGTTCTGGGATACCAGGGATGCCTGGCCCCCTCAATCTCCTTCAGGGAGGAAAGTTCATATGCACTATTATATAGGTCGGTCTCGGACGTCTCTCATCAAGAATCCTTCGACTATGTGATTATGAACTCTGGGCAGGATAGATGCATATATACACCTTCCATTTTAGGGAGGTTCACTACCAATTATTTCCGCAGGACGAATGACATTCAGGGGCATAGTGACCGGTGGAAGAGCATGGCCCGGTGCATCAAGATTCCAATGAAACTCAACTTCCTTACCTGGAGGATACGTAATAAATCTAGCCCCTCTGATGACCATATTAAACGGATCAGAATCAGTCTTAGGTCTTGTGGACAATTCTATGGAAACAAAATTGAAGAAACCATGAATCACATATTTTTTTATGGAGAATGGGCATGACACATTTGGAGGTTTTTTGATGTATAATCAGGATATCATGCACAGGGGGGGGGGGGGGTGGGTAATGTGGAGTTCTTAATGGAGCGCTGGTTCTAGGAGGCTAGTGTATTAGTGGATGTGTGAAAGGTGTGAGCTGATATCTTCAACGCGGTGTGCTGGTGCTTATGGCAGGCCAGGAACTAGGCCAGATATGAGGGGAGAAGCGCTACTAGTCGATCTATGGTGACCAATACCCAGTGCATGCTGATCGACTTGATTGTTGTTGCAGGTATTGGGAGAGAGATGTCATCCATGAGTGTGTCGTAGGATCCTCTGAGGAGGGCCACCCCAAATAGTGGAGAAGAGCATGGAAGGTGGATTTATTGGATCCTCCCAAGCGATGGGATCTAGCTTAATACTGATGGATCATGTGTCATGGGTGACATGAGGGGAGGTGGAATTGCTCCAAACTCTAAAGAGAGTCAAGTGATGGCCTTCTCAGCTCACTTTGGCAGCGGATCTTCAATACAGTGGGAGCTATGGTGGTTCTTACAGGCCTATCTTTATGAAGATTAAAGGGGAATCTCCATTAACTACATGGAAACGAACTCTATGATTACCCAAGATGCTCTTCTCGGCAGAGGCACCATACCCTGGTCTATCATCTATACAATTAGAATGTGTAAGTCACTCCTAAATGACAAATTTAGTATTTCATACACGTAGCGAGAGGAAAAAATGTGGCAGAATATATGGAATTTATTGGGGTTCCAGGTATGCGGGTGACGTGTCTTACTAATGTGTACAGTATTAACTCAAAGGGGGTAAAACTTATACAAGGAGATTCCCATGGGTTCTATTTTTTCTGACCTCCATGATACAGGTTATTTGTGTTGGTGACCCTTCAAGCCCCCTCTCCCCCCCTTTTCATGAATAATTTTTTTAACATTTGATGGAAGATCGTGCCACTATCGGAATCAAGATGTGTACATACACCACTATGTTTATTAGAATCAGCAAGTGATACATCCTCCATTATTTTTATAGGAATCAGGAAGTGATACATAATCTAATATCTTAATGGGAATCACAAGTGAAGCATAATCAACTCTATTTATAGAAAACAGGTTTTAATTCATTCTCTAATATGGGAATCCAAAAGGGATGCCTACTCCACATTGTAATGGGAAATGGTAAGTCATACCCACTATTATTTTATGATTTTTATACCAAATATTATTTCCATAGTTTCTAATTATTCTTCATTTCAATGACATGCCATATCATTGTGCCTATGATTCTCCTACATAGAACATGTTTATTCTATCATGTTTATTCCCTCTTATAAAATTTTATATACATTTTTAATTGAAAATACATGTCATGATATCATGGATTTTGAAAAAACCTCATTATTCCATATTATTGTTTTATAATAAATTTCTTCCCTTCCCATGCTTTATCTTTTTGAATGTCCAAACCATTAATAAAATATTGAAAAATTATTTGTTACTAAGATTTTTATCTCACCCCATTCTTATATTATAATTACATGGGTTTTAAATATATTTATATCTTTTGGGATTTATAGAAAGAAGTATAAAGTTGTTTAATTATAGATAAATTTACATATGTGTTGGATTTTTTTTCTTATGTAGGTTATCCAAAAATACAAAAACATTAATGTTTCCAAATGTTATGTGAGATTATTATGCGTTATAATATAAATATTTTTTTTATGTGTATCTTTGAACATATCACCTGGTAACAATGTAAAATTTTAAAATAATGGGTTTTTAGAACCAAACCATGCAGTGCAGGTTTGGGTAGGTTTAATTTTTATTATAAAAGTGTTTTATTATTTTTCTAGAATTAGTTTTAGTTCATTTTTAGGATTATGATATATTAAAATTAGTGAAAACCATAGAAATAAGTCTACAGGATAAGAATATGTATGGGTTAACATCATAATTTTTTGGAAAATTATGTATTTTAGTTTTCTAGAAAATAAAATCCCAGTACGGATACTATAAGTAGATTGAGGCTCTGGTATATATTTACATATGTAATGCATAATAACCTAGTAGCCCGGAGCTGATATCTACTTAATTATATTGGTATAGATTCAAGGAATAAAGTCTCAAATGACAAATGATTTTAGTATATTTATATAACAAGATATATAAATGATACCCATTTTTTATTACGAGTAAAAACATAAAAAAACATAATAATACTAAATGAACTATATCCTTAATTCTCATTCAAATATTTATTCTTCATATCTTGTAGGTATGAAATAATATAATGGTGAGATCAAATTCTCATCATGGGTTAAGTGTAGTAGACAATATAATGAATCAATAAAAAATTACCAACAAGTAATGGTAAAAAACTGAACATGTTTATCATCTAAATAAATTTATTTCAGGAATAAATAAGGAATACTCTATATGACAAGTTAAATAACTGAACACACTTGACATTCAATCAATAATTTAATAATGAAATTCACTCCGAGACAATATCACTATGAAATGGTCATGGATAACAATAATAACTAAAATGAAGAAACATATTAATTAATAGAAATCATGTCTTAGGAACATGATACCTCTATTTTTAAGGCCTCTCATAATATGGTTTAAAGAACAGGTTGAAAACCATTTAAATTTCCCAACAAATTTTCCACATGTGCCCTACTAATGCATTGAAGGGATATATAATGTCATCCACACTCTTATGTTCATGTCAAAAGAATTTATAATGTAGTGAATAATTAATTTAATTTAGTAATTAAAATGACTTATCATTAAATATATGTATTATGTAAAGAATGTATATTTATCTATATTTCCCCAATGAATCAAATAAATTTTTATTAAAAATAATATTTAGAAATGTAATTAGTTTATGAAAATAATCATATATATCATGAAATATTATATATATTTAAGATAAATGTAATTTCCAATGAAAAACTATTACATGAAAGTGATCGTTTTAAGGAAATGTTAACAATCCCAGAAATAAATTGAGATTATATAATAAATTTTACCACATTATAATTTTGAATTAAAAATACCATTACATTAAATTATTCAAATTGGAACTAAAAATACATTGATTAATTTTTTATTCATTATATGAAATTTCCAAGGGGATGGATATACAAAACCTAAAAGAAACTAGATCCAAAACATTATAAAATGCATCAATGGATGAAATTGAGATAAAATATCTTACCCCACACCTCTTTTTTGGTGAATGTGATTTAACCTACATAGTAGTGATTTTTAATATTTCATTAAATTATAAAAGAAACATATTAATATTAATATTATAATATATGATCCTCTTATTACATTTTATAACATTTCTATTAATGATATTTCATTATTTTCATTATTTTGGGTGTTAATTGCTTTGTTTTCTCATGTGTGTTTTTCATAAAAGTTCTTGTTAAAATTAAAATAATATATATCCATTATATACAAAAATTTATTCATGTTACTAATAGAATCTTTACTCATCATATACATTATTTGAACTATTTGTTAATACTGAACATAGAAAATTAGTCGCATCGCTTCGTGGTGACGGTAGTCTGTACGAACACACAAGCGGCGATATCATACCCTTAATGAGTAAAAGGGTTCTTAATAATGTAAAATATTAAATTTAAATAATACATATAATCTCATTTATATGACATATATTCATTAATTTTAACTTTATTACATTCTATGTAATGTATAAGTGAAAATGAATAACATTTCATCGCGAGGTGGTAGTCTGTCGTACACATGAGCGACATTATCGTATTGGAAAAATAATGGAAACAAAAAATTTATATTTTATATTAAAATTTAAAAAGTATAATTATATCATAAATATTATATTCATTTGGTAAGTATAATATTATATCCAATTGTGATAGTTTGTATTAGAAAACAAATGACATCAGTTCGCGAGGCTGTAGTCCTACACACACACGAACAATGATTTTGTAACCCATTTGATGGAAGTTGAGAGAGATAATTATTATTGTAGAAATATGATAACGTATCAGTATATATTGGATATTATTTTTATTATATTATATGTTTAATAACATACTTCAAGGTGGAAAATAAGAAAATGAAATAGCTTTCTTAAGATAATTACATTCTCTAAGTGAAACCACATTTGGATCTCATATTAAGGATCCTAGGGATGATATTTTGGAAGGACCAAAAGATCTAAAATGTAACTAATGATATTTGGGAGATAATTGGTCATGGTTTTATAGAGAAAAATTCCTCTGTATTTGTGAATATGTGAGGGTATGGAGTGACCTTTTATAAGTGGAGAAAGGGAACACACTTGGAAATTTTATGAAACGTTTTCAAAAGAATCCAAAATGATAAATTATTTTACCTAAAAATGATTCCAAATGGACATATATTATAAATATGGAAGTATATGATAGAAATATTTCTGAACATATGAATTTGAAAAGATTTAAGTAATTATAACATATACCCTTTTAGATTAACCGGACGGTAATTCCATGTTTACCTTAACCATGATAATTATTTTCTTACTATTTTTACTATTTATTTTGGAAAAAAGTATAGGTAACCTCATTTGAAATTATAAATTATTATTATTACAAATAATGAATAAATTTTATTTAATTAAACACATATATGTGAAAAAAATTAAGTAAATATTAACCCTACAGACATGATGAGAATGTAAGGTATTGAAGATATTTTTTTTTAAAATTTTATAATGTTTTTATTTCAAAATTAAATATTAAAATAATTAAAATGACATAAATTGAATTAAATGATATATAATTTAACTAATTATAGTAGAAAAAAAATTTAAAATATATTTTACCATTAAAAATAAATTAATTATAAAGGATGTTTTCAATTAAAATCCATTAGTTTTCACTATTAATCAAAAACTGAAATATTTCAAAAAAATTTCTAAAATTTACTATAATATAATTTTAATATAATGAATTGAATAAAATTATAAAAAATTTGTTTTAATTTATGTACTCGAAGAATGACTAAATCATGTTTTGTTTAAACCTGGGGTTGCGGGTATCAAAAGCTATCATCAAAATTAAATTTATTCTAATAAAATATATTTTAATTTTTTGTGGTGTTACATAATTCAATCCTAACAATATTTATTCCTAATTTTTTTATATTAATTTCTAAGAAGATTAAGGTAGTTTTCATTAAAAATATCATTTTGTTACCTCGTTCCTTCCTCTATTATGTAATTTATCCGAAGTACCATAATTAGAGGTGTCATCCAATTCCAAAATAATTTCTCTATAATATCAAGAATCGTGATGGGTTATCCATATTAAGATATATTATCTTCTAAATCCATTTAATTAAGGGTGATAACATGCATTGGGTCTCGAATGTACATTCATAACAATGATATGTAGAACACATAATGTCATTTTGAGAGATTTGGTGACATTTCCAACTGATAAGCAACAACTCCATTTATTTCAAGGATTTAAGAGGGTCCAATATACCTGGTAATTATTTTCCCTTTATTAATTGTCTTTATAATACCATTTTTATAGAGATACTTCTTGGAAAACATATTCTCCCACTTGAAATTCCAAATATTTCCTTAGATTATTGTTATAACTCTTTTTCCTACATTGAGATACATTAATGTGAGATTGATAAGACATTACCTTTATTGTTTTCTGTTAAAATAGTTCTGGGCCTATGAGTTTCCTTTCACCAACATCATCACAACATGTTGAAAAATGAAATCTCTTGACATATAATGCTTCATATGCGAAAATTTGAAAACTAAAATGGAAACAACTGTTATAAGGAAACTTTTCAAAGGTAAATATTGATCCCACATACTCTAAGATTCATTTGAAATGACCTTAACATGTCTTCCATTATTTGAATAGTCCTTTCATACTATCAATAAGTTTGATAATGGTAGGTGGTGTTCAAATTATTCTTATTATTAAGAGCCTTCTGAATAATTTTCTAGAATTTCAACGAGAAATAATGATCTGGATCGTACATAATTGAAACAGGTGTTCCATGTAGTCTTACAAATTCATTAATATAGAGCCTTATAAGGAACTCAAGAATTAAAATTTATCTTACAGAATGTAAATATAAAAACATGGTTAGTAGATCAATGATAACCCATATTTCATCGTTATTTCTAGGATTTATCAGTTGTCTTAAAATAAATTCCACAATAACACCACCCCATTTCCATAAATGAATATAAAGTGGTTTTATTACTTGTATAGGATATTGTATCACTGATTTCATTTATTGACAAACCAAACATCTAGACACATAATCAAAATTTTTACATTTCATGATATTCCACCAAGAATGTCCCTTCAAATACCTATACATCTTTTTTCTACTAGGGTGTATAATGTATTTACTTTATGTGAGTGTCATCAAAAAATTCTATTTCTAGATGATGGATATAGGAAACACAAAATATATTTTCGAAATTTTAGAATACCATCTTCAAAAAAATAATTTTAATTTCCCATCAAACTTGAAAATAATTTCCATCTAAAAGAACCCATCATCTTATTGATAACATTTTATCTTTTATAATAAAGATTTTTTAGATATAATTTAAAACATGATTGATGTTCCCACTTCCAAAAAAATTCGGAGATCTATATTTTATATATGAATAATAATAGGATCCCTATAAGTCCTCATTTGGGTAAAATATCCTTGATATTTCTTACTCAATTTATCTACTACCTTATTTTCATCCCATGGGTGGTTTTGTTTTGTTCAATCATACTCCTTGAGTTGGTCGAGCCATATCCTTTAGCTCATGTTATTATTCTGTATAAATATTTATTTTAGGATTTTATTAATCATTTATATATCACTTATATCATTATAAAAATACAATATCCATATATTAAAATAAAATATTATAGATACCAACTGAATATCATGGGATTTATAGTCATATTTTTGAGTCTTCAATAGCCTTGTTGCGTAGGAAATAAATTTATCAGTTTTCTTTTGGACACAACCATGTCGCTTATTTGATAAATCAATAAATATTAAAAACCCTTACCATCTAGATGGTAGAATCAAAATCACAGCATTGACCAATATTTTATTTAGTTTATCAAAACATTCTCAACATTCATTTATCCAAAAAAATTAAACCCTTTAATTGTAATCTACTTTAATATGTTAGCCAAAAAGGAAAAATTATGAATGAATCACCAATAGAAACCTACCAAACTAATGAAACTACGTGACTCATTTATGTTCATTATTATAGACCATTCTCTGAATTCAATTTATTTATGGGATTGGTCAGGATTCCGTCATCTGGGATAATATGGCCTAGAAAAGGAACTTCTTTAAACCAAAGATAAAACTTACAAAATTTACCATATAACCCTTTCATTATAAACATCTCAAGAATGATCTATAAGTGATTATCATGGTCCTCGTCGATTATACAAAAACAAAAATATCATAAATGATTGATATAATAAAATCATCAAGATATTCATTGAATGCGATAATAAGGATTTTTATCAAAAGGAAGAAATGCGGGTTCCCTTCAGAGGAGATTTCCCAGAGACCTGAACCTGTGTTGTCTTGATTAATGGAGGATCCTCTTGGTTGTTTCTTTAAACCCAGGGATGTGTTCATCCCTCCGGAAAAGTCTTACAAGGAAAGTGTGATTGTATCTTTTCCTATTGAGGTGGAAAAGGGGGAATCTCAGAACCCTAAGGAGAAGACTGATCGAGTCAAGTCCTTTGATTCTCATTCTAGGTTTTTCTCAAATATTCATCAAACCTCAGAGTCCCTTCAGAAACAAATCACAAAAAAGGGTCTATATCTTTTGTTGAATAAAATCCAAAAACTCTTGAAGATCGCCTCTATGAGTGTCAGTTCTTCCTTCTTTCTCGGATTTTGGGCTTGCGAAGGGACTCTCCTTTGACCCTTGCTGATATAAAGGTTCGATTGCTTCAGAGCTAGGGCTTTAGTGATTGGCGCTTGATTTCACTTGGGAAAGGTATGTATCATATTTTCTTTACATGAAAAAAACTTCTATGTTTTTTCTTGGGGCTTCGGTCCAATTCCCTCGAATCCTGGGTTCATTGTTCTTCAGCAATGGGACCCTTTATCGAACCCCTTTACTATTAATAGTTCTTCCACCCAAACATGGATTAGAATTAGGGGCCTTAGTTGGTTCTTCTGGCATCTAGAAATTCTATGGGAGGTCTGTTCTACTGTAGGTTCTCCTATTAAGGTTTACAAAGAAACTAAAGTCTCTAGGTTTGGTCACTTTTCTCGTGTTCTTGTTATGGTTGATCTAGCTCATAAGTTGATTGATACTATTTTTCTTGTGGATAGTGATATTAAGCTTGAACTCTCAATCCAGTATGAATGTCTACCGGATTTTTGTGATCCTACCTTTTCATTGGTCACTCGCATGATCAATGCAGAAGGAATATCAACTGTGTTCTGTGTAAATATCTTGGGCACTCTGCCGATCAGTGCAAGAAGGCTCAAAAAAGTAATAGACAGACTAGAAATAAGGTATTAAATAAGAAGGATACTTCCTCCTTTGTTGAGATACCCAATAAAGGATTAAATGAGGCCCCTATTAGTGGGGATCCTACATGCCCACCACAACACGTTAATGATCTGGTTAGTTGTGTTGATGCTTCCCTGAATGCTAGGGGACCAACTAATACAAGAATATCTTGGGCCGAATTGGTTGACAATGATTCTGACCGAGTGGCATTCATTCAAGAAAAGGTTAATGTTGAAATTGGTAAAATAGAGGTAGCTTCTACTAGCAGTAAATGGAAGTTGAAGCAGCTTGATGATGATGGATTTGAATTAGTAATGTCCAAAAAGTCACGAGCTCCCTATTTTGATAGAACTGAAGGGGTGCTAGTGGCCAAGGATGTTGGGCATTCAGTTGTAAGCATTGGGACCACTCCAGGGTTTCTTGAGCATGCTGTTCTAGATTTTCCAAAAATGGGCTCCTAGATTACGCCCTCTAATCCTGCTACTCAAGATGGTGCAGATCCTCCTCTCCATGATGAGATGCTGAATGCCATCCAGATTAGTGCACATACGGATTTACAAGATGATGTATATGCTGATTTAGCCTCTCAGTTGCATAAATCTGATAGGGATTCCAAGGACATTTCACTGCAAACCTCAACAAAATTGTCACCGGGTCCAGACAAAGCTGGTTATAATTTGTTTCTATGTTATATTCTATTAAGACACCTGAATTTGACTTTCTCAATATTTAGGGTCTTGAGAGTGAATGTTGTAGTAATAGAAAACATGGTCATTTGATACATTCTACTATTAGAAAGGTTCCATAAAATATATTGACCCCTGATAAAGGTTTTGATAATGTATCCACAGAAGATGTTCCCACAATAGAAGAGGATTTGCAGGATGAAATTAAGCGTATAGAGCAGCAGCAGATGGAGGCTGTTCAGAGTGTACCACAACAAGCTGCTGATAAGAAAGTTGTCCTGTTTTAGGAGGAGGTGGCCGTCCAGGATGAACAGGTTGTTCAGGAGTTTCGAAATAATGTTTCAAATGATATGGATTCAAATAATGTGGAAGATATAGAAGATGAGGCATCACATTTGAATCCAATTCAATGGCAAAGAGGGCGTCACTCAGTGCCTCATGGTGGAAATCGAGGTCGAGGCCGGCCTAGGAAGAGGTGAGAATTACTATATATGCTGAACATTCTACACTCCATTTTCTATGGTGTTGACACCTCTTGAACATTTCTTCCTTTTTTGTACCTTTACTTTTGATTTAATAAATTTTGGCACCATGGATCCCAATCCATGGCAGAGATGCTTTGGGTATTCATTGAATACCATTTAAAAAAGAGAATACTTTTATTAAAACAAATGGAATTTCTATAAAATCATAATGTCCATACCTCATTTTAAATGATGTTTTCAAAATTCCTTCCTTATATAATTGAAATTTATGATACCTAGGGAAAAGGTTAATCTTTGAAAAAATTGATCTCTATGAAGTTATTCGAAAAATTCATCAATTTTAGGCTGATAATGCCTTTTTATTTATTATAGTGGAATTTAATTTGCTATTATCAATGAATAACCAAATGGATCATTATTTCTTCTTATCAAAAATAATATGGGATCCCAATAGAAAAACACTTGGGTGAGTAAATACATCATCACTGATGTAATCTTTTTGTTTCTTCAAATCCACTAATTATTTATTTGAATTTCTATATAGAGTCATTGAAATTTGTCTTGGAACAAAGACTAAATGAATGGAAATCTAAACTTTATTCTCACGGGGATGTCCTTGTAATTCATTAAGAAATATATCAATGTGTTCCTTTATAATAGGTATGTCCTCAGGTAAAAGATTACATTTTTCATCCCTTGATTTTTTTATATCCTTCCACATGAATCTCATTCATTTGAGTTATTGGGTTGGATCTAGATAAGACTCAGACAATGATGCCTTTTCTCAAAAGATAAGGAATTCTACATCTTCCCCCAAAATCATTATTCACTTCATCATATAATAAATAGTTTCACACCATTTTTAAATATATTCCATACTAAGGACTATATTGAATTCAACCTCAGGTATGATAATAATTTTAGAAAATATATAGTCTTTATTTTAGTGAATAATGACCCATTTAATTACCACACATGAAATAGAGATCATTTATTTTATTCTATCACCTCACTTCATAAGATAGATGCCATGTATCGCCACAATTGTAACAGACTCCCATTCACTTTTGGTATTTATTAGGGTGATTATTTTTATTTTTTTCAATAGATTTAAATTCATTCAATTTTTAATTATTCCATTATGAATTTCATTTTTAATGGTATTTATATGACCTATTCTTCTCATGGTTTCCCTTAAATATGTAATATATAGAGAACTTCTTCATCATTTTGAGGGCACATAAAAATATTTTCTTAAATGAATAAAATGTCTGAGAGACCAAATCCCTTTAGATACCTTATTTAATACCTTAAAAGAAATGGCCAATATTTCACTCTGTGTTGTGTATAGAATACGTATCATACCTAGCTAACGTTGTAAAGGTTGCCTCACACTATGTAATACTTTCATCTTCCTTTTTCATTATGATAAGAACAATTATATTCATATCATTTAGGTTATCATGAAGGAAATATTTCCTAAAGAATGTATATTTAAAAGAATTCCATTCCATGATTTCTATTTCATATCACTCTATAGAATTCTAGATCAATGAACACCATTGAAAATATCACCTTCCAGATAGTACACAAAAGTGTAACCTTATCATTTTCACTACATCCCATGACCATAAATATCATATCTAGACACATAATCAATTTCTTAGCTACCATTGGATTAGTAGAAGTACCAAATTATGGGGGATTATGTCACATAATGTGATCTAACATAAAATAATCATGTCTTGGAATAAGTTTCCCTATATAGGAATGGTTATTTTACATAAAATGATTATCCTTCCACAATATAGCTATAATTTTCTCAATTCCTATAATAGATATATTTTCTTCCTTAGTAGGGAAATCTCTACATTGTCCCATTAGATTGATACTCTTCTTCCATCTAGGTTCTGTTTCTAAATATTGATAAATACTGGATTATTTCAAAAAATTATGAATTATAAATAGTAATGTATAATTATAAATATGGTGTAACACATAAAATAAATTATTAATTTATGTATTTTTAATCACAGAATCTTTAAAATTGGTTTCTTTAGGGATATAATTTTTTTTAAATCCATCATAATGGTTTGTGAAGAAAATTTGAATTAATTTATTGATATACCATGATCGTGTCAAACAAAGTGTGTAGTATGTTATGTTTTCATGAACCATGTAACTATTAGGACCGTTTTAATGTATCATTTTTTGTGTTATTGTGACTAGGTACCTATGTGCTATAACTACATTCACATGTTGTATCTATAATTTTTTTTTGTAGTAACAACCACATAATATCTAGTCTACAAACACTACAACATGTTCCTTTATAATTATCCTAAAAGTATATGATATGATAAATTTCTTTAATGCTTGATTTCCTTAATCATTTTCTTATGGTTTGCACTAAACAATATTTCATACCATTTGTATTTACCACATCCCTAGTAGCCTAGGGTAGGTGTCTTAATTAATACATTAGGCTATATATAGGGAATCAAATCCCAAAGGACCGATCCATTTAGTAGTTCTGGAGATCCCGATACATACATAATACACATTATACATTTGTTGTAAAAAAATGAATCCTAATACATAACAACACAAAATGAAATGTATCCTTGAAAACTAATTCAAATATTTCTTTCTCCATATCCTAAGGAAAGGGGAAAAAATAATGGTGTGGTCAAATGCTCAATAAGGGTTTTGTAAAAAAAGTTATTAGGAGTTAATAAAGAATAATCAACAAGGTATGTTAAATTAATAGATGTTTTTTCCATTTAAATAACATAATTTCATGAATTGATGAGACATAATCAATAAGACAAGGTAAATAATTGAACATGCATAAAATTCTATCAATAATATGAGAATTAAATTAATCCATATATAATATCATTTTAAAAATCAAATAGGTAATAATAATAACTGAAATAAATGAAATAATTTATTATTGGACATCATGTCTCAAGAAAAAGAAACCACCACAATCAAGATCTCTCATGAGATGTTTTAATGTATAGGTAGAGACCTACTCAATTTGAAAAAAGTCTTTTAACATGAGGCCTAACAGATAATTAATGGGCTATATAATGTCATTACCACCCATCAACGATGGTGAAAATAATTTATGATATGTCAAATAGTTTATTTAATTTATGAATAAATATTCTTTTCCCTTAAATATTTATACTATTTGTAGAATACATATTTATCAATATTTCCCTAGCCAATCAAATAAAGATAAAATTAAGAACTGTATGTAATAATGATACATATTTTAAAAACAAATCATATCGATTATGAAAAATCATTATATTTAAGATAAATTTAATTTTCATTGAAATAATAATATAAAAAATTTATTGTCTCATGAGAAAGTTAACAATCACAAAATAAACTAAGAATGAACAGTAAATTTTACCACATGGAAATGTTTATGTAATTTTTTTGGATAAAATTATTCAAATTAAAACTCAAATTAACATAATGTTTAATTTATTCATGATATTAAATTTATAATTGGAAGTAAATAAACCTTTATAAATTTAGCTAGATGCATAACATTACAGTATTCCTCTAGGAATGAAATTGAGATGAAATACTTTATGTCGTACTTTCTTTTGGGTGAACATGATTTAAACCTATGTAAATTGTGTTTAAACATGTTATTATCATATAATAGAACCATATTCATATTTATAATAAAATAAATTATCTACTTAGTACATTTTACCACCCATTAATAATATTTCATTATTACTATTATTTTGGGTTCTAAATCACCTATTTCCTAAAACGTGTTTTCTCATAAATGTTACTATTAATATTCATATAATATATTACCATAATATCCATAATTATATTAATTTTATTAATATCATATATACTTAATTAATACATTATTATAAATATTTATGAATGTAGAACATGAAAAATGAGTCACACCACTTTATAAAGATGGTAGGTCGTACGTACGTACAAGTGAATATATCATTCCCTTAATGAGTGAATGGACTAGAAATTGGGTTATATATTTAAATTAAATTATAAATAAAATCTAATATATATTATATATATAATTTATTTTGACCTTATTACATTACATGTAAAAAATTTGTGAAAATGAATCACAATGTTTCATGAGCCGGTTGTCGGCCAGACACATGACTGATATTATCACATTTTTAATGGAATAAAATATAAAATGTTAGATGTGATATTAAAATTAAATAAGTATAATAATATCATAAATATTAAATAAATGTGATAATTACTTTATTTTATCCCGCGGTGATAAATGGTAATGTAAAGAAAATGGCATTAGTTCACGAGGCGGTAGTCCTCTGTACCCAAGAACGATGATTTTAAAACCAATCTGATGGAAGTAGAAATGAAAAATTATTAAGAAATCAATTTTATAACCTATAAATATGTGGGATATACTGGTGTAATTATATTGTAAGTTTTATGAAATAATTTTATGTGTAAGAAGAATAAAATGAAATAGATTTGTTAAGATAAATACATTCCCCAAGATAAATCTCTTTTGGATCCCCCCTTAAAGACCCTATGGATGTTATTTTTAGAGGAATAAAATATTTATATTGAAATTAAGGATTTTTGGTAATTAATTTGTTATGGTTTGGTAGAGGAAAATGGATTTCTATGTGTGATTGTGTGCGGGGAGGGAGTTCTCTTTAATAATTGAGAGAAGAGAACACTCTTGGAAATATATGGAAATTTCCCAAAACAATCTAGAATGAAAAATACATTCACATGAGAAATGATTCCAAATGAACATAGATTATAAATTGGGAAGCATATAATGGAAATATTGGTAAAAAATAATATTATGACATTTTTTGGTTAATTTAACCCATATTTTTCTAGTTTAATCTCATAGTAAATCCTTTTTTACCTTAATTGTGGTAATTTAATTGTTACAGTTTTAGTATTAATTTAGGAAAAAAATTAATTTAACCTAATTTTTAATTATAAATTATGATGATTCCAAATATATAATCAATTTCTCCAATTTAAAATTAATCATGTAGATGTGATGTGAATGTAGGTTTTAAAACAAAAAATGTTTAAGATTTTATGATGTTTTTACATTACAATTTAATATGAAAATTATTCCAATGAACTAAATTTTACTAATTGATATAAAATTAAACTAATTTTACTTCAAAACGAACAAAAATATATTTTAATATTATAATTTATTTAAATTTAAAGGTGGTTATCAATTAAAATTTTTTATTTTTCACTATTCAAAAAAATGGAATATTTCAAAAAAATAAAAATAATTCATGATAATATAATTTTGATATGATTATTTCAAAATGTAAGATAATATTTTCAAATAATGTTTCTAAAATTTTAGAAATTATTTTAAAATTATGTTCCTAAAATATTACTAAACCAAGTTTTGTTTAAACTCTATGTTGTGTGTATGTCATGCTATCGATGAAGTTATTTTTAATCTAAGAGAATTTTTTTTTATTTTATTGGGGTGTTACAACCTTGGGGTAGTAAACAATAAAAGTGTGTTTTGTGTTTTAAATCAATCATTACATGGTGTATTACAATGATTCCCGATTGGAATTTTTTTTTGATACTCCCAAGGGATATTCATTGTTTTTCTAAAATCACAGTACTAGATAATGTGACATATTTTTTAAGTTAAGTAATTTTTATTGTATGTTTATATGGAACCAACCTAATGAAAAAATTATTGAACTAAAAGTGATTTTAGTAGAATATATTTCTAGTTACATTTTTTAAAATATCAATATATTTGAATGGTGAGTTTTATGAGATCATTTATGATAATTATATTATGATATTAATTTGTCATCAATCATGAGAACCCCATTTGGTTTTAGAATTTTTTTTATCAAGGATAATTGAAATTAATATTGGGTTTTATGAGAAACATGGTTACTTCTCCCTAAATAACCAACTGATATGGGAGGAGTATAAAATATTTTGGTGATTCAAAAAAAATATCACAAGATATAAATTATAAAAAAATTTAGGTTGAGATCTAAAATGAACCAAAGAAGTATCTTAATATGTTTTCTATCAATCAATAATTTCCACCCCTATTTGTTATCTCTTCAAATCCATCCATATGTATGAAATTGATTAATGTGATGGATAAGATATTTTCTGTTCTCCCGTGCTCAGACCATAAAAAGGTTGTTCTAGACATTCAACATATAGACGGTGAAGCCGTATAATAGAAGATTATAATTAAGAATATAACATTAATGTAAGTGATATACTCCCGAGATTGGGAGTAGTTCATGAAAATATTCTTCAAAAAATATTTTTCTTGAACACTTCTCTTGAAAATGAAGCAATTATTTCTAGAACAGAAATAGATAGAGGATGAATACATTTTCACCTATGGAGAAAACTTCATGATCTCTTAAGGTGTACGTAGAATATTGAAATTATTATTATTCTATATATAATAAAATGAAAATAGAATATTATGGAAATTAATATTTTAAATATCATGGAGTAAATATACAATAATTAACTACATTCCAAAAAATGTAGTAAAAAGTACACAAGTAATTATTGTAAAGGAATGAGAAGTTATTCTAATTGTGGTAGAGATTGACATCATGCACATAAATATTAAATGAATTAAAAAAGACCAATTAACACAACCAAGTAAGAAAAGGTCCCATCACACACTCCACCTAGTATACAATGCTTCAATTGAAAAATATTTGGAATTATAAAAATTGATTCCCAAATCCAAGTGATAATAAGGATAATGGGCCTAAAAACTTCTAAGTCAAGGGAAAAAGAGAAATATTTCTCGACTACAATAGATATAGTGGATTGTGATAATTTATTAATATTTAACCTCTATAAGAAACATATGAATGCATTTTTGGTTTTTCATTTTAAGAACCATATAATAGCTAATACATTTTTTACGAAAACTAAAGAACTGCCTTGATGATTTGATTATCGGAGAGAAATTCATGATGTATTGAATCTGAAGTTGAATTTTATTGGAAAATATCATATGAAAATCAAATAATTTTATCTTTTATTTAAATATAATTATATTTTTGAAATTAATAGGTTCTCCCCACATAGAGGGAAAATAAATTGGAATAATGTGATTAAATTTTATATAAAACATTGATAGTCTATGAAAGGAAGATTATGAAAACTATTTTGATGTAAATTCTATAATTTTGGTCATGATACTGAAAAAATATATTATGTTTGGTCAAATGGATATAGAAACAAAATCAATATTAGGGTTAATATTATTTTGAGAAAAAAGATATGTTTATGAGTTGGTAATGTTGATAATCTCATGAAATTATGGCCTAATTTTTCAATATAATTTAGATAACCATAGATATCACCATTGATAGATGATACATAAAATTTATATGATGTAGTTCATTTAATGGGGTAGAATATAAAACCAAGATATTTTAGAATATATTTTTCTAAATTATTACTATGTTTGATTGGTTTCTATACAAGAAAAACCAAACTAAAATAATACATGAAAAAATAGATAAATATTATTATCAAAATTTCTCAATATTTATACCGTATGTAAAAAAAAATAATTGAATAGAAATTAATACAAAATAACATTAGAAACACCTATTGTTTTGGAAGTTCATGTATTCTTTATGTAATGTATTTCAAAGAAAAGATGAATTTATTAATTTTATAATTCAAAATTAGTAAAATGAATTTCATATTTATATTTATAAGATCAAAATTATCATAAGATGATTTTTTTATTATTATATAAATAATTGATTTTTAATTCAATTGTAAAAAATATTGGTATTTGAAAAACATTAAATTTTATAATTTTATCAATATAAGATAAATAACTATAAGATTGTAACATTTTTTAATTAATTAATTATTGTTAATGAGTAAAAATATGGGTTTTAGAATATCAATTTAAACATAAAAAACCTATGTTCAACATTTTAAACAGAATTAAAATTTAATTATAATTTAGGAACATATTTCAATATCATCTTTTCATTAAATATTTTAATGGTAATATTTTGTTTTATCATAATTTGGAATATAAATAACTCTTAATTTTAAAATATCTAGTTAATATAATTAATGTTAATAAAATTGATAATTTTGTACTAGACAAAAATTAAAATATTAAAAATGCACCATTTTATGAAATAATTTGTATACATTAAGTACACTAATATTAAAATTATAATTTTCTTACCTTTAGAAATTCTCTTTGGAAAAATGGATTTCATATTTGTAATAATTATGAAATTTTTTTTTAAAGAAACTAATTTTATTTTTTTAATAAATAATTAAGATTAAGAAGTTTAATGTTATTTAAACTAATAACTATGATGCTAATATTTACAATTATTTCTTATATTAATATTTTTAATTTTCAGAAAAAATTAATTTAATATATTTTAAATAATGAATTTAAAATTATGTTAAAACACATATATTATTATATTATCACACATTTAGATGTTAACCTATGCTAAATAATATTAAGAACAAAAAGTAGTCAAAATATAATTTTTTTAACAAAAAAATGGTTTTTAATTTTTAAAATGTATTAATATAAATGTAAATGTTATCTTATGTATAAATTAAATTATATTAAATATAGTAAATTTTGGTTTTAAAAGACCATATTCAGGTATTATGGGTTATTTTATATTTTAATTAAAACATATATTACTTAGTTAAAAACCAGTAACCAATGTAAAAATGAAAATCGTAAAACATAAAAATTAAGCTGTAAAAAGATTGAAATATATTTGAAACATGTGTATAAATGTGTTTTTAAGGATTTATAATCCTAATACACCCCAAAATACATTATTTATATCTCTTAAAACCTTTGACCCTTGAATAGTTTTATTCCATTATTAAAAAATAATGTGTGTCTAAAAAAGTCCCTATTTATTCAATTATAAAAGAGGAATTTACATCCCTACATGCCACACATCCCATTGAAACTATTGTTAAAAATATTATGTTTAGATCCTCCTAAAAACCTATCTTTATTTTTTCCTCTAGTCACTATATGGAATCCTAATCACATCATTTACATGGATACATTCAAGAGAAAGTTCAAGGTCCCAAAGTGAGTATAATTTAATCCTGATTCATTTCTTCTTATTCATTATTTAAGAATCATAACCTATATTTAGTTATAGAATGACCTAATTTTTATTAATATAGATATGTTATATTAGATTAATATAACAACCATTATTTATTCCTTCTCATTTACTTAAAAAAAATGTAAATCTTTTATTGTCAGAACTTCCAACTCAATGAATTAATGTTTTTAATTTGTCATCTTCATTTTCAAAAATTATACAAACCAAAAATAATATCATTAAAAACCTATAAAATATATATCATATCATTATTCTTATCTTATAATAATATTATTTAAAAATACAAATTTTTTTAAACAATGTCACCCATCAAACTATTGTATGTTCTTGTTCAGGTTAATTGACCACTAACTTGAAAAATGATATAAAAAAGATTCTTGGATTAATGTGGGAACATAAATACTAATTTCATTATATTTTAAAATGAAAATAATGATAGATTTGTGGTTGTAGAATGTTTATATTATGTATTTCACTTAGTATCTTAATTCTATAAAATTACTTATATATGTCGACACCGATTAAATCTATATGAAAATATAATAAAAAACTATATAATAAATTTATATAATAATTTAATAAAAACCCCTTATCAAATTAAATATATATTAACAATGTTCCTACAAAAGTATTTAATACACTTAATTTATTTATTTATAATGTTTGTAAAGTGTTCATAACGAATCAAGACCACAAAACGGTTATCTGTATGATTTTCACCCATTAAAGATATTTATTTTTATAAACCACATTTTTTGAGATTTTTGTATATAATTAATTAAAATACATATTTTTAATCACGATTACATTATATTTTTATATATTAATCTTTCTTCCTCTAATTGGGGTTTGTGTCAAAGAAATGAAGGCTGTAAGTGTTTTTTTATATGTCAACATAAATCATGAGTCATAATGATTATTTTGGACTATGGGTTTACAAGATAGATTTAAAATATTCTATGACAACACTATAACACATCTCTCTAGGGAAAGTGAAAATTGTTATTCAAATTATTTTCTTGAGGATATTCTTTCTCAAAATTATTTTGTTGGGAATATTTACATCAACTTTTATGACAGTATCCACATGCTTGTCTATAATTTTCATTCCATAAAATTTTATCAGTTTATAATTGGATGCCTAATTATGTGTTATATCACATTACCATCATAATTCCCTTATCTTATTTTAAAAATGATGCCTTTTCCTTTTTATGTAGAAAATTTCTATCAACTGTATTTCAAAATATTGAATATATTTTCCAACCATTCAAAATCGAATGTATTGTGTTTAACTCCAAATTTAATTTCAATAAAAAATATTTATTTTCATGGAACTATAAATTAGGTTACTTTTTAAAAATTATGTATTTTAATGATATTTTACATCAAATTTTAAAACCTTGCTATAATCTAAAGGGATACTTGGTCAAAGTGTATCATTTTTTAATGATAACATTTTCAATGTATATTCTCCTCAATTTTTTGTAATCATTAAATGTATTTTCAAATAATACCTATGGATTTTTATTTTTAAAATTAAAGTATTTAAAATATTTTCACCTTACCTTCTCAATAATTAATTTTCAATGTTACTGTATCCACTTATTTATTCCAAATGCAAAAAATTTTTCTAACAAATATATTCTTTAATTTTTTTACCATTCTCAAAGGACATATTTAATTAGAAGATATTTTTAATGAATCATACTTTAAATATTATTATGAAATACTCTTATTTGTGATCTATTTTTATGTATCACCCACATAAATTATTGAGTTAAATTTTTTATGATACAATCAATAGATCTTGTGAAACAAAATTTTTATTCCATGGGTACATATTGATGGGATGAAAAAACCAATTTTCTTCCCATGTTTCATAATGATATATGTATGGATTGATATATAGTGGTGAACATATATATACATGGTAATTTTTGGAGTTCTATACATAACTCCCATGCATTGGTTCATTATTTATATCATAGGAGATTATTATCAAAATCGGGTATCGATGCTTACACCACAATAGGAATCCTGAAGTTATTCAAACCACACAATGTTTATGAGAATCATAATGTGATACCTACTCGAAGATATTTATGGGTGTCAATAAGTGATACCTTCTCTCCTATGTTAACTATAATCATGAAGTGAATTCTACTCCACTGTATTTATGACTATTAGGTTGTGATAATTGGTCAAATACGGGAATCAAGTAGTGAAGTTTGCTTCACCATGTAATGGGAAATGAGTAGTGATTCTCACTCCAAAATTTTATGATTTATATTCATATGTGTGAGATATAGTTTTCTATTATGATTCATTTTTATGAAATTAGATATATGTATTCTGGTTATTATTCTCCATGTCTCACGTTTAAAATATCATTTTTTCATACAATTATGTCATAGTATAAGATTTCTCTTTTGAGAATACATATACTTTTATCATGGATTATTGAAAACAATTATTTTTCCTTATTCATTTAAATAATAAATTTATCCCATGACCTTATTTTTGAACATGATATTGTCATAACCCTTAATAGTTATTTGATAAATTTTAACTTTTTGATGGTTTGAGCTTACCCATTTCTTATGTTTCATTCCCCCAAAATATGAAGAGAATTAAAATTAATGGAAATTCTAGATGACTTTTTAGTTGAGTTATATTTTGGAGAATATTTCACATGTGTTTTAAAATAAATTTATTATTTACCTAGGACTCAATGACACTAATCTAAAAGGTTCTCAAAATAATGTCATATTATTATGATATGTAATTTTTTTTATTTTTGTAAGTTTACCTTGGACCATATCACATGGTATCAATGTTAATTTGTAAAATTATTATTTCTAGCACCACACCTATGAGAATAGTTCTGGGGTGCCTCAAAAATGAAGATAAATTTAGTATAAATATATCAAAATGAGATATATGAATGTAGGATCAATATTAATTAAAATTTTGATAATAATACAAAGGAGGTGAATGATTAAATACTTATAATTAGGAAATGATTTTATACAAGTGGCATCACATTTTGGATAACCGGAAAGAATGATTGGTTGAAATTTAGAATTCATAGGATTCTATATAATTATTATCTAAAATCATATTCTTAAGGATGAAAAATTAATACACGTCTCCATTGTGTATATAAATGAATTTATTATTATTGAAGTGGTGTAGTATTAAAGGGGAAATGTGATCTATAGGGGATACATGGTGGAAGTAATTATCATCATGAAGTTATGGACAATATATTATGATATTGATAAATAGAATACCACTTGAATAATCCTTAAAGATAATGAAAAACACAATTCACAAAACTCATTTTTAAATTATTTTATGAAAAAACTAGATCATGAATAGAAACATTTCATATCATTTTTTATTAATATTTAAAATTAATAACAATTAATATAATCAGTAATAGGTATCATGATTATTTTTGAACTAGGATTAGTATATTAATTTTGGAATAAATTTTTGAATTATTTCCTTATACAGGGATTTCAAATTTTCAAGTAATACCAACCCCTGATATAAGTGGTATCTGATAGTATCATACATAATCAATGATAATAAATTTATGATGGGGAAGTAAATCATTTATAGTAGGAAATATGACTACAACAATAAGAAATCAATTATGGTTTTTTTGAATCATGGAATTGAGGAAGAGTTTACATTATAAAGTATCCTACTGTTTTTAGTGACTTATAGAGAATCAATAACATTATTTTGAAAGAAAAAAAACATTTTTCAATAAGTGATATATCTCAAAAAAATATTCATTGTTTTTAATAATTTGTTTTTGTGGATGTTATATTCAGATCTTATAGAGGGTTTCCTTTATGGAAGAATAATATATCACAAACCATCACAGATATCCTTGTACCTTAATACCCAATTCAAAACTAATATATCCTGAAGGGTATTCCCAATCTCCAGGGGTTGGTGACTAGAATCATAAATCATTAAATATAAAATAGGGATGTAATTTTACCTAAAACAAAAAAAGATAAAGATATATATTAGTATGCTCAAATCTCCTAAAGGAGATAACACCAAAAAAAAAGGTATATCAAAACCCAAAATAGTACATCATCGATATAATCCATATAAAAAAAATATAACTCAAACATTATAATAGACATGTTACTCTAATCCCCAATGGATTTATAACATCTACCTCCTCTATGAGGACCTTTTCCTATACTCATACCTGGAAGGAGAAAATATACAAACTCCCAAAGGATAATTTAGGTTGTGAACTAAAAATATTAGTACGGTCTCACCCAATGTTCCATAAATAAATATTATAACAATTAATGAAAACATGCTTTAAAGATTGATCAAAACATGCATGTAAATACATTTTAATTTTTAAAACAAAAAAATATTCATGTAAAAATAATTAAAAATATTTCAAAAAATGTGTAAATAGAAATTATATATAAAATAGTTTATATAAATCAATATGAATAAGTAAATTAGTTTCATAATAACTATAATTTATAATAAAAATCTTTACAAAAAGAAAATTGTTCATATTTTTTACAGTATGGTAGTTTCTAGTTATAGGATCCTCACATGTCTCATCTCTGTGATAATTGAAAAATGTGTAGAAATGTTCATCAAGATCTGTCTGAATAGGACTAATCAACAATCTTCTCAGGATAAGATCTTCCAAAATATGCTTCTGTTAGAGTTGTAATTATCAATTAATTTATTGCGGATTATCATCATAAAATAATTTTCCCAAATAACCCACTAAATACACATGATCAAATTTACTTAGTCAATCAATAGAAAAAGGTAAAATGATTTCATTTCACATCAATCATCATTCATTATTCAATTTCTACATATTCTGGTTCGAAATTCCAATTCACATTCAAAACCAAATCATGGGTTTTCATCATTTAATTTCTTTTTGAAATTAAAAACCATCATTGGTTTTTATTAATTCAATTTAATCCATATTCTAAAATCAAATCTAAAATCATTTCACAACTTCCATCAATTTAAATTCACACAAAAAATTATAATTCTATTGGAATTGGGGTGTTTTCCAAAAATTCTAGGCCAAATAATTTCAATCCCAACTCAAATTTAATTGGGTTTTTCAAAATTAAATTTAAAACAGTGTCAAAAAATAATAAATTAAAAGTAAAATCAATTAGAAAATATGAAATGGAACTAGCTACCTTTCTTAAGGAATCACAACACCCAAAACAAGACTCACCAATGAAGGAAAAAGGTGAAAAAGATCTTGGAACTCAAAATAGAATCAAGATTCACAATTTAGAGTTTATATGAATCATTACAAAGATGATCTATCAAACTCCTAGGTGAAAAGACAGAGTGATGGAAGAAATAGGATTACTGCTTAATCGGAGAGATACACCATAACCAATATAACGATCAATCACTGAATGAATGATCCAGAGGGATTGGAGATTCCCAAAATATAAATGGAAGAGCCCCTTGGTTGACAGAAAGGAAAAATAGAAGAATGAAATAATAATTTCCACAAAAACACATACTAAATGATGAAACTTAGGAATTTTCATGGAATGTAACCCAATTAAAAGTTTTGTAATTGTCGAGTCTCTCATAAAAAAACCATCGTCTTTTTATAAAAAATTTATTTCTAATATTTATACAATGATTATGTTCATCACAATGTGTAACCTTTCATGCTATGTAACCATTTTATAAAATCTTCCAAGAGATTATTATACATCATTAAACCCCATTCAGTGATGTGTAAACCCTCAACAGACTCAAAAAAAAAGGTTTTTTGCTGAAAATTACAAAAAATCCATGACATCACTATTAAAGGTATCCTCTCAATTTATACTCTACATTACTCGACTAAAGAATAAGGGAAACAAAAAAAGTTTAAAATTTTTATGACATGAGGTTAACAAGTTGTTATAACCTCCCCAACATAAAAAATCCCTTTCTTGAGAAAGTAGGTCATGAAGCTACCATTTCCAAACCATGAGGTCACCACACACTCATTGGTTTCTCCCTCTACCATGTCTCCTATGTAAAATAACCCTGATTCCGTAACACTCAGAACAAAGGTATTTTCCTCCCAAGAGGTACCATTGTCTCATAATTAACTATCAAAGTTGTATTCTCAATCATAGATAAATCTACCTTAACATCAAGATCACTCCATTTGAAAACATGACATGTATATGAAAGATACTTTTGATGCTAATGTACATCGAATAAATTTTTCATCAATGTCATCTATATAGGTTGTACTAAATATAAATCCACTCTCGCCAACTTCCCAGAACCTAAAAAGGACACACAAAATGAGGAGAAAACTTTCATTTCTTCCCAACCCATTGATATACTAATAAAAGTGAAACATTCATGAACATCATGTCACCAACAATAAAATACATTGATCTGTGATGATGATAAATTTTTTATTTATAATAGCTATATACTTCCAATAACATCTGGTGAATTGACTAAATATTTTTTGTCATCTATTGAACCATGTTTGGTCTAACTAATGAACATTAACTGATATTTGACCAAAAAAGATATTTACATAGCCTTACATACATGGCCAAAAATGATTATTTTTATCATGGACTAGTAACCATTATTATAAGATAACTCCATCAGTCCCAAATGGTCATCCCAAACTCTACCAAAATAAATAATGCATGGACAATGTGTAAACTCAATAATATTTTTAGATCGCTATATATGTTCTTACATATATAGATGGTCTTCCATACTCAAACAAAACTATGATCCCAGTGCCTATTGGAGGCCTCTCCAAAAGCTAAAAGTAAAACAGTGATGTCGGTCAGAGACTATAACAGATGGAACTTTTTGAAAATGAACAATCTCCCTCACATAGGTCTTCCCTAACTCCTCAACTATGGTTGTATCAAAAATGGGTGTTAAGTGATCCTATTTGGTCATCATATTAATCAAAACCAATATCACATTATACATTCTCTCGGTATATAAAAAGGAAACCAAAAAATCCACATAAATATCACCCCACATCCAAGTTATCGTTAGATGTGGGTAAAGTAAATCCAAAGGTATCTGATGTTCATAGTTGGCCTATTGGAAATTATTTTAATGAAAAACAATGTCATAAATGGATCACCTCATACACAACTATCAGAATCATATCCATATGTCATAGAACATCATTGTGGTTCTTGGGTGAACAAACCATGAGGAAATATTACAATCCCTTATCATATATTTTCTCTTAGATAATGACACATGAAACCAAATCCAAAAAAAATACTACCCTCTGTGAAGAAAAAATGAACTCAATATGAGGCAAATGATATGGATCTAACAACACAAGGATTATGATTATACCATACAATACCTCCATAGAAAGGAAAACATGGTTGCTGATGCATTGAACATGAAGGATCATGGAGTTCTAAACAAAGTGAGGATTGACAGGGATCCTTTGTACATAGATCTGGTAAGGTTGGACAATGGAATTATAAAAAAAAGTGAAAAATCATTAATTTTTAAAATGGTTTCCCAGTTATCTTTATTAGAATGAATTAAAGCTTCTCAGCCTCATGATGAGAACATTCAAAAGATAATTAATGTTGTGAAGGATGGGATGATGGTTGACTTCATGTGTGAAGATGTTGGTCTAAAATTTGGGAAGAGGCTTGCATTCCAACTGTAACTGAGCTAAAAAGGGTGTTATTGGATGATTCCCATAGTTTGAATTTGTCCATACATCCTGGTATCACTATGATGTATATTGATTTGAAGGAACATTTCTGGTGGGATAACATGAAGAGTAAAATTGTGGATTAAATATCAAGACGTTTAGTCTGTCAAAAAGTGAAGGTCGAAAGGCAACATCCAAATGGAGTCATGAAACCTCCACCTATTCTTACATGAAAATGGGATGACATAACCCTGGATTTTTTCACTAGATTACCCATATATCTAAAGAAATAATGATTCGATATGCGTAATTGTGTATCAAATTAAAAAATCTAGACGATTTCTAGCTATTAGGGAGGATTTTCGAAAGGATCACATAACAAGATTATATATCAATGAATTTTTGAGAATTCATGGAGCACCTTTCTCAATTGTGTCTGATAGTGACCCCAAAATTACCTCGAAATTCTCGAACAGTCTTCAGAATTCTTTGGATTCCGAACTTTTATTAAGCATTACTTACCACCAACAAAGTGATGAGAAATTATCGAGGATATTACAAACCATGGAGGACATGTTGAGATCTTGTTCACATGACTTTCAAGGTATGTGGGATCAATTTTTTCCTTTAGTGTAGTTTTCCTATAATAATAGTTTCCATTCAAGTATTCAAATGGTACCATATGAAGCATTTTAGGGGAAGAGATATCGTACACCAACTTGTCGGGATAAATATGGAGAAAGGAAGCTTGTGGGCCTAGAGGTTGTAGAGGAAACAACAGAAAAGGTAAAGACTATTCAAGTCCATATCAAAACATCAAAAATTAGACAAAATCCCTACGCAGATAATCGAATGAAGGATCTGTAATTTCAAGTTTAAGATCACGTTTTATTGATAGTATCTTTATGGAAGGGTGTTATATGATTTAGAATGAAAGGGAAACTGAGCACTAGGAATATTTGTCCTTTTAAATTCTAAAGAGAATTGGAAGCGTTGCATATCATTTGGATATGTCTCCTAGCCTGCCCAATGTACACAATGTTTTCACTGTCTTATTGATTAGAAGGTACATTCTAGACCCAAAACATATCCTCACTTCTAAAGGTATAGAGTTGGAACCTAACCTATCATACTGTTAAAATATTATCTAGATTCTATAACCGAAAGAAAATGTGTTGAAGAATCAGACAACTCGTCTAATAAAGATACTTTAGAGAAATCAAAAAATCAAAGAGGCAACACGGGAGCCTGAGGAGATTATGTTGAAGTCATGCCCAAATAGTTTTATAAGGTAACATTCTATGAATTTCTTGGGCGAAAGTTTTGTTAGTTGGGAAGAATATAACACACCATGATTTTGAAAATAAATATTGAATGCATGAAACACTATTTTACTAAAAAACAGAACATTTCATAATCTAACTATTAAATACAACTTGGTTTCTACTATGATTTTAATTTCAAAAAATGATCATCTATAGTTGTGATATGTAAGTCATTTGGAGTCTGATAGAACAAAATTATTTTTTGGTGAATAGTAACATACCCATATAAAAAGTAATATGAATAGCAATAAGGCACTTTTGAATAGTAAATAATAATATTATTTCATTTTTTCTTAAGTTTATAAGATAATGGGATCTTAATTAAATTTTCAATGGGATATAATTATTATAATACCTTTTAATTTGTTATTTTTTCATATTAACTATCATTTTATTTAAAATTAAATTAATGATATTTACATTTCTTTTTTGAAAACTTGAGTTCATTTTTTAATTATATAGATCAAAAAATGGTTATGGTAAATTTTTGGGAATTTTTCTGATATTCTTTAATTTTTTTTGAATAGAGAAATACAGAAAAATACTGTATATACAAATTATCAGTTAAATACACTATTAATGGCATCATGAGTTATATAAGGCCACTTGGTTAGAAATCACATGCAATTATAACTAGTAGGAGTCACATGAAACAACACTATTGTTTTTATTGGGGAAAATAATAACATAATGAATAAAATATTCAAACTTCACTCCTCAACACCACTATAAACCCCCCCCCCCATCACTACCTCTTCTTTTCACTATTATAAGCCATTAATAACCTCAATGTTCTACTGAAATACTCTTCCATAGTCACTCCCACGTGTAATAAGATCTTGGTATTTTCAAAAGGCCAAAACCCCTTCCCTTTAGTAGGTTCTCAAAGAGGTTATTTCAAGAGGTAAAGCACCATTCTTTTTCATTTAGTTTCATTTAAATTTATTTTCTTTTGTTATACTATCCTAAAATCCTCGGTCCAAATGACCATTATAAAAATAGTATCATCTATATACTATAATTATATCAGGTTAATGGAAGAACCATCATCAATATTCTTACTCTCTCTCTTTTATTTTAAAAACGAAATCAATGTCTATGAGGTTCCAATTTATAACCACGCGGACGTTATAGTTTCGTTCTCCAATTTATCCTTCATTACTGGTTATGAAACAAATTTTATGGTTGAATGAGACTATAATATATTTATTATAACCTAACTAATATTTAGGAACCAGTATACATACATATTATTAAATCACATAACCATAATATTTCTTTATAATAAAAATACTGCTAAAATTATCTAAATGAATGTCATTAATATTTCATCTAATGAATATTCCTATTTCCATGAACAAATTATATAAATCACCCTTAACACTTATGTATGTTCATAAATAATATTTACCTCCATTCCACATGAACTCCATTACTTTAAAATAAGTGAACCGATTATGAAAATCAAGAAAATGAACACTCCGGAATGACGAATTTGAATATAATAACTTAACAATAAAGACATAAATGGACTAAAAAAATTACGATAAAATAAATATATGTCTAATAGGTTATTAGATAAGTTAATAATATATATAATTTCATATTCCAGGACCTTATGTTCAAGAAAGGAAAACATTTTGACTTAAGGTAAAGGTTTTCAAACCAACTTCCATTTTCATTTGGGTTACTTTCATTGATTAATTACATCAATAAAATTATTAAGTATTATTATGTACATCTAATAAATTCAGGGTGAGAATTATATATATGTACACCAACCAGAATAATTCCTTATTTTATGGATGGTTACACATTTTAAAAGGAACTTTCATAAAAAAATTGAAATACAAGCCCGATTCAAGGAATTTATCAAATTCACACCAATTTTCAAGGGAAATCTATAATATATTTTTGGAAACCATTATATTTATAAATTTACTCATTTTATTAGGAAAATAATACCATAATTTAATTCTTGTTTTATTCAAATATTTTTTCAAAAGAACTCTTCTTTTCAAAGTAAAAGAGTGTTTGTCTCAAGAATTACTCGATGATTTTATAAAATCATCTTCATATATTTAAAAACTCTTATTGATTATTATTTATTATTAGGATTAATATTTCATGGTATCATCTAACATATATAATGTAATGGTTTTGGATTATATTGGATTTGGATGTGCTATCTTAAAACCATTCAACAATTTACTCTGCATGGTTGGTGTTTATGCTTAATGTTCTGGGAATGTTTTTTGTATTTCAAATATTAATTTCAATATGAAAGTGTATGTTGTTTTTTTATCCATATTCATATGAGGAAAGTATTGGAAATAGTATGCATCAAGTGGGGACCACTACATGTAACATCCTGACCCTAGTTACCCAGATTCAGTGCATTATTACATACCATTGTCATGATCTCAAGAGATCATGTCTCGAAATACTGATTAGTTTAGTAGCCTTGGAAGTAAAAGATACATACTTAAATTTTTCATTACATCATGAAATAAAAAAAACATTGATCCCCCTTTGAACACACTCATATCTGTTGGCCTATCCCTATAGGTTAAATATAATATACTTCTTCACATCATGGGAAAAGAAAACATCAAAAAGGGTGATCTCATATAATCAGTATGGATAACAATATAGTGGGAACTATCATAAATAATAATAAAAATTTACATCAATTTATATGACTAAAACACAAAAATTTTAACCATAAGATTCATCCAAATATGAAAATGATAAATTGAATAATTCCATTTAATTATTCACTTGGATATTCTACTAGTTTATTAATCACATGCAATATCAATACCCAATTTCATAATGATGGAATGAATAATTCTTGACATCATAACCACATAGTCAAGGCCTTGTTCCAAGAATACAAATAAGATTTTTTCAAGGATTTGTTCCAAGACACTATTTTGTCTCATGAGACCTATTGATGATTTGAGAAGCTATAGCGGGCTCCACCCATCACTTACTAAGTCAAGAGCATTCCTCATATGAAAAAGTTGAATCATAATTTAAACATTCATATTAAAACTAGCATAAGAAATGTCAATATTTTAACTAAAAACTATGAATGGTGTAAAAATAGCATATCCACAGTCAAAGATAAATCATTCAATACAATATAAAAGATATTATTAAAGAAATCAACCAAAAACAAGAATAATGAAGTATATTGACCTAGATGAAAATAATCAGAAAAATTATTTTAGAGATATATCCCCCTTTTTCATGAAAACATTTAAAAATATCACTATTTATCAAAAAGCCATTTAAAATAGAATTTTGAATCAATGTGTCCAATAACACTTTAAATATTTTAAATGTAATTTTAATTTTAAAACATTAATTTCTATATAAATAAATCCTTAAAACCATTTTTAAAACATGGACATTAATGAGAATGATTTAGAAGAATAAAATTTTCATACATTTAAAATTGTATTTTATTTAGAGTTTCTATACAAATGAAAGACACTTGAATAAAAATAATTGAGGTTATAAAGACTTTATAATATCATGGGAATAAAGGGATTCATGATATACTGTGTCAAAGTACAGTATATAAATCATATAAAAGTTAATTGGTGCATAACAACAAAGATGTTTGAATGGATTATAAGTTTAGATGAAATCCCTTATAAAGACCATATCCTTAGGTTAAGGATAAATCAATGAAATAATTATATGTAAAAAATATAAATAAACACAATAAGATTGGATATTCTGTGTAAATCAATCAGAGGACATTGACACATATTCTTGTAAAAATGACACTAATGACATGGATGTCTAACTCAATGAATAGAAATTGAGTCAAAATTAATCTTATCAAGTTCATATCAATTACATGAGAATTTTTCAATGGTGTTATTATGTGTATCAAAAGTATATCCACATATAGGGGAGTGTAAGTTACTACACAAGTAAATAAATAGTGATTTCACAAAAACTCTTGATGTAAAATAATCAACGAAGTTTTCATAAAACTGAATTAGTGGTAGATGAAATTTGAAATTCCATTATCGATTTGTAACTTACGAAACATAAACCCCATGAAAGAAGGATCATAAAATGATGATTTAAATACCCATAAATGTAATTATATTACACAAATAATAAAATCATGGGTAGTACATACACCATAACAAAAGTAATAGTGGAAAATTTAGCCTGAATCTCATGGGAATAAAAGTGAGATGAAAAACTAATACCTTGTAATTTTCCTTAGTATATATTAGTTTAACCGCCTGTATAATGGTAAAATAATTGGTATTAAATTATACAAGAACCAAATACATAAATATGATTTTATATATGATCTTCTAATATAGATTTGTTAATTATATTTCAGTAGTATCATTGATAATAGTGTTAACTAATTCGTTTTACTTTATATGTTTTGTTCTATAAGTCATGTTTATTATGTATAATATGTATTTTATTCATATCCCCAATTATATTAGGTTCCTAAAAATTATTTTTAAATCATAAAATGAAAATTATTCTTGAATGGTTACTATGGGGAATAAATCTTATCTTGTTTTTGGAGATGGTACTCTGTACGTAAGCATGAGCAAAAATATCATTCAATTGATGGTAAAATAGTATTTAATTTGACTGTATATAATGTATATAGAATAATTAAAAAAATTTATTTATTATTTTCATAAATTTTACTCATTATTATACCCATCCAAATAATTCAGTGTTGAATAACAATCTACAGCACGACGTGGAGACGGTAAGTCGTACACACGCACGTATGGTGACATTGTCATTCATATGATAGATAGAATAATGAATATGGTGGTAACATATTTATAATAACATAAAAGTATGTATAATATACTATATATATTATTTTGGTATGGAAACAACTAATAAAGAGTAAGGGGAAGAATAAAATAACTTTGGAAGAGGTGGTAAAATTATTACCTCTTCTTCAGGTTCTTCCTTTTAATTTGATAAAATGGGATCTTTAAGATGGCTTTATGATCAATGTAAGGCCTCTAGGTTGAATTTAGGGTATTTTGGAGGATATTTGATCAGGTTTTTTCCAAGACAAATGGATTTTGAGGTGTGAAATTATGAGAAGGGGACATACTCTTTTATAAAAGAGGTGAGGGTCACTTTATGAAAAGCATGAACTATTATTTTATTATACAATAATTTTCTATTTATAATGGTTAAAATGGATTTATTTCTATTACAAGGTGGGGATGGGTCGTAATATCTTCAACAAATAGGGTTTAGACATGTTTTGGTCCCCATACTAACCTTATCATTTGGATTTAACTCTTAGTAAATTAGTTTAACTTTTACAATGAATTCTTGTATTCTTACAATATATGGTTAATAAAAATACTATAAACTACCACGAGAACCTAAAGTGGTTAATTATTGATATATATATCATTATATATGTCTTTTGGAAGAAACATATATTTTTAGGAATATTATATCATTTATTAATATAATATTTGCTTTAAAAACTCATTTATGTCAATTTTGACACTATTTAGTATTTGGTTTTTGTGAATGTCATAACAGCATTATTACTTAGAAAAAATTCCTTTAATAAACCATAACATGTAATATTAATCTATAAGATTCTTTTAATGCATAAAAAGTATCAATTTATATTTATTTTGATATTTATAATATCAATTATTTGAATATTTCATTAATAAGGTAATTACAACATCATCATTGTGTTATAAATAAATTTAATTAATTAATGTCTAAAAATTATAAATAAAATACCATGATTTAGTAAATATTTTTATCTTTATAATTAAAATTTATAGTCTAATTTATCTTATGTATAACCCAATATTAAAAATTTATTAGTTTTGAAAATTTGAATTTAACACTTTTAACTCTTCTTTAAAAAAAATAATAATAAATGTCCTAATCTAATCCAAGTGGACAAAAGAGGATCATATTTTATTCCTAAGGTTGATTTTGTTCAAAAAAAACATATCCAATTGAATTAGTACATGTGTTATGGTAATTATAATATCATTTTGGCCGCTAATTACCCTATTTACTTTTAATCGTGGTAAATAAAAGTCAAATGTTAATATTCACCAAAAATTATTTTCATCTTATTGAACCACTTTTTACCATTGAATGTAAAATATGTCTCTCTTATTTTTGAAATTCAATTCACAAAAGTGATAAAATTACATTTTATGGAAATTTTCTAACATTCCTAGAAGGTGGTTAAAAAACATTAAAAAAATTCAATAATCTTTTATACATCTAATTTTATTATAAAATTACTCCAATGAATTACATTGAACTGATATAAGTATTATGTATCTATATTTACATAAAATTATTTAAATAAAATAAAAAATTATTTAAATAAAAAAGTCATTTTTTAAACAATAATGGAGTGTTTTTCACTATTAATCAAAACTTTTATGTTTTTAAAAAAATACAAAAAATTCACCTTAAGATAATTTTGATATTCCAAATCCAAAAATGATATCTATTTTACTAAATAAAAAACATAGAAGTTGAATTAATAAATTTAAAATTATTTCATGTAGTCAAAACCAGAAAACATGTTTTTGAGAAGTAAAATCTATCAAAAGATTGATATGTGTTTATGTTCAAATTAAAAGGAAAATTACTTCTAATGACCAATATTGGATTAAATTATAAAAATATAATATAACTATACTTAAAAACAATTAATATGTATAATTAAACATTATAAATTATTCTTATTAAAGATGTTTTTTTCAATTAAAATTAAGTATCTTTCACAATTCAACAAAATAAGAAAGTTATCAGAAAAACACCAAAAAATTATCCAAACTAAATTTTTATGTCCCACTTCTAAAGAATAATTTAATTTCATTAAATGAAATATATAAAAGTGTCAAATATTATATTAGGAATTGTTTTCCATTAAAAGTTAAAAAAATTTCATTTTTTAAAAAATACTTCTTTTATCTAAAAAATTGAATTTGTCCTTATATTGTGTCTAAGAAACACTAAAGATGAGTGTTAAAATTATATGGTATATATATAATTGAAAATATTGTTATTAATATTCATAACCTATTTTATAATGGCTATATTGATAGGTCATGGTGTGCTTGAAGTTAGTGTTGTGTGCATCACATGCTATTGTATTATTAAAAGAGAAGCGCACCATGGAAGCTTGGGGTGTTACATTCTTCCCTCCTTTCATAAATTTCATCCTCAGAATTTGAAATTTTTCTTCAGAAATAAATGGTAAAAAATAGAAAAAATCATTGTGTAAAACCCACATTGAAAATAGGGTTAATAAATTTTAGTCTTAATTAGATGAAAAGGGAAACGAAAAAGTCACTAGACAATACGGATTTTAAATAAAAGAACATTTTTGTAAGTTATAATTGGATGAAAAACATAAATATTTATAAGGAGTGATTGATTTCATCAATAACAAACAAGTGAATGGAAAATTGAGGGCCTTAATTCCATAAATCTATGATGAATAACATAAGGTATTAGGATAACACATTTTTGGGTTTAAGATCCTTTCCCTAAAGTTTAAGAATTTATTTTTCATAGAATATGAAAAAAATACTCGATAAGTAGAGTTGCATACTTTATCAAATTTCTACCACAAAATCCTCTTTCAGTATAAATGATGAGTATTCAAGATGAATTGGTCACACATGAAGGGATATAATTTACTTATAGAGAATCACAGAATCCACAAAGGATGAACTATTATTTCCCTGGTCTTTAGAGATTAACCAAAACCAAAATGATTAGTACTAGATAAGAGGATCCCCAAAAAGGATAATTATTTAGAGAAATAAATATTAATATTAATTTCTAAAATTAAACAAACAATACCCAAAGTTCAATAAATAACATTCAATAAAAAAAATTTCCTTAAATTTCTTCAATATAATCCAAACTAAGATTGAAAATCAAAACTTAGAAGAATTTGATTATGTAGTCTTCCACTTTAAATTGTATCTCCAAATTACATTGACTACTCTTAAAGTCACATAATTTAATTTAATAACCCTAATCACATATTCCATATGATTGGTTAATAATTTCTATAAATTACCTAAATCACTATAATTCGATAATAAATACATAGATAAAAATCCACCACTACTCCCCAAATGAAATCCCATAGTATTCTATTTTCCGTAGGCATATAGAGTTACCAAAAGAGTAAATATATTCCAAAATAACATTTATCACTTAATAACTAAATCATTTTCCTATACTAAAGATATCCATTTTATAAACATAAGATCCCAAATAAACTTATTATTGATCAGTAAAATCATTTATGTAAAACATAATTAGTCACACTAACCTAGGACTTCATGTAGTCGAGTGGTAAGCAATAAATCCCAGTTGCACTTTGGTTGTGGGTTGGATTCTCACAGCTTTGTCTGACGTGATGGGTTGTCACATGGTCTACATGTTGTCCTATTTCAAAAATTCTATTTTATAACATTCCCAAAATGAGATAAATTCCTCAAAATAACCATATCATAATTTTGCCACAAATTTTATCGCATACCTTGCAGTTTCATCCTAAAATTTAATAACATGTAATTTCCTCAAATTCAATGATCATATAAACCCAAATTGTTATTTATAAATTTATCCAAAATAGAAAATACAATTCTTCATTAAATATCATTTTCAAATAATAAACTGCATGGTTACACATATAAGAGAAGTGAATTCCAAAATAATCCCATCCAAAAAAAGTAGTAATACTTTTAAACATTTCTCCATCCATTTATTTCCACATAGGTTCTTCCATGACCCAGAGGATATCCTATAGAATAGGGAATTATCTCGGGTAATGCCCAGGTCCACTACATTTATAGAAAATGACTCTAAATTGGTTCTTGGGATCATTTTTATTTTCTTCCATAGTACTCATCATTTTTCCTTGGCAATTATTTACTTTATATCCTTCTTTCCCACCCATAAAGCCATTATTTGTTCAATTGAGACACTTTCCTAGGTGTATCCTTCCATATTTCCTACATGATGGAAATTTAGCATTTTTTTTCTCAATGGTATCCTCTGCTGGAACTCTTATCATTCACCACCTTTCTCATCTTTTTTGAGTCTGAGAGTTAGTTAATATATTTGTTGTTGACCATATTTTTGGAAAACAGATTCAGCATGAACACGATATCTTTTACGCCTATCAACATTCCATTTCATTGATCATTCCCACCACTATTCACACATTGTACATAATGTTCAATGTTACTATGACTTCCTTGAAATCCATCCATTGACTAGAACTTGACAGTGTTGTGTGAGTAACAATAGTCCTAAAATCATTTATAGAATACCATGACAACTTTTTTTCAATATAAAACACCTTAGGATTAAGCAAGGTTATTTATTCTCATCTTATATTAAAATACTTCAATTTGTTTTGTAAAAAAAATGTGAATTATTCAAATCATATCCTTCAGGAATGTCGTAACGATGAGTTTTACAAGGCCCGTTGTTGTGCACCAGTTCTCATTCAAGTCTAGCTCAAATTGGGGTTTTTTGGTTTTACCCCTAGGTATATCTGTGCCAGAGCCACCTCTACCTGTTCATATTGAGACAGGGATGTATTTCTTAAACAACCTACATATTTTTTACAATAACATAATTTTTGGATGTTCTTCTATACTAATCCCCAAAGTCTATCTTAGGGTAATGTTCTCGAATCAGATATTTTCTAAATTTAGTATCCATGTATTTTATTAAAATTCATCTGATACCAACTTTAACACCCTGACCCTAGTTACCCAGAGTCAGTGTATAATTACATAACATTGTCTTGATATAAGGAGATAAAATCTTGAAAGACTGATTAGTTTAGTAGCCTTGGTAGTACTAGATACATACATAAATTTTACATTTCATCATGAAATAAATTAAAACAACATTATGACCCCTTTGAACACCCTCATATCTGTTAGCCTATCCCTGTAGGTTAAACATAATATACTTCTTCACAACCTAGGAAATGAAAAAAATAAGAAATTGGTGTGCTCAGATGCTCTGTAGGGATAAAAATATAGTGGTAACAATCCTAAATAATCATAAACATTAAAGGCAATGTGTAAGACTAAAACACATGCCTTTTAAACATATGTTTCAGCATAATATGACAATGATAAATTGAATAACTCTATTTACATATTCGTATGGATATTATACTAGTCAAATAATCACATGAAATATCAATATCCAATTTCATAATGATGAAATACATAATGTAGGATATCATAACCACATAGCCAATGCCTCGTGTGAAGACTACAAATAAGATTTTGTCAAGGCCCTGTGCCAAGACACTAGTTTGTCTCATGAGACATACTAATTCATCAAGGAGCTATAGAAGGCTCCACCCATCACTTAAAAAGTCTAATGCATTCCTTATATAAAAAAGTTAAAACATAATCTAAACATCCATATTAAAACTAGCATATGAAATGTCAACATTTTAACCACAACCCATGAATGGTATAAAAATAGCACATCCACAGTAAAAAATAACTCACTCAATTCAATATGGAAGAACTTATTATAATAAATCAACCTAAATCAAGAATAATGAATGATATTTAGATAGATGAAAATAATCAGTAATGCTATTTGAGAGAAATATCACCCTTTTTCTTGAAAACATCTAAAAGTATCACTATTTATCAAGAAGTCGTTTAAAATAGATTTTTCAATCAATGTGTCCCATACCACTTTGAAACTATTAAATTAAATTTTAATTTTAAAGCATTAATTTCCATATAAATAAATCCTTTAAACAATTTTTAAAACAAGGACATTAATGATAAAATTTATAGGAATAAATTTTTAAAACATTTTAAATGATATTTTAGTTTGAGTTTCTATCTAAATGAGAGATTCTTAAATACAAATAATTGAGGTATTAAAAACGTTATAAAATCAATAGAATAAATTTATTCATGAAATATTATGTCAAAATATAGTATATACACTATATAAAAGTGAATTGGTGCAAAACAACAAAAAAGTTTCAATGGAATTTAAGTTGAGATGAAATCCATTATAAAGACTGTATCCTTAGGTTAAGGATAAATAAATGAAATAATTATGTGGGAAAAATATAAATAAACTCAATATGATTGGATATTCAGTGTATATAAATCATCAGAGATTCTCACATATTCTAGTAAAAACAACACCAATGACTTGGATGTTTAACACAGTGAATAAAAAATGAGTTAAAATTACTCATATCAAGTTCATATCGATGAATCGAGAATTTATAAATGCAGTGATTACATGTATCAAAAGTATATGCACACAAATTAGATTTTAATTTACTATTTAAGTAAATAAATAGTGATTTCACACATAATCACGGAGTAAAAAAATCAATTAAATTTGCATAAAACCGAATTAGTGGAAATTGAAATTTAAAATTCTCTTACTAATTTGGTAAGTTACATAACATACACCCCATGAAATAAGGATAATAAAATTATGATTTAAATACCCATAAATTAAATTATATTACAAAATAATACAATCACGGGTAGTACATACACCACACAAAAGGTAATAGTGGAAAATATAGCATGAATCTCATGGGAAGCAAAGTGAGATGAAAACCCCATACATTGTACTTTTCCTTAGTGAAGGGTAGGTTAACATACAAAATAATGGTAAAATAATTGTTATTAAATTATAAAAGAACAAAATACATAAATTTGATATCATATATGATCTTCTAATATTTCTTTCATAATGATCTTTCAGTAGTATCATTATTTTGGGTGTTAACTGATTCATTTTATTTTATATGTTTTGTTACGTAAGTCATGTTCATTATGTATAAGTTGTATTTGATTCATATAATTAATGATATCATGTTCTTAATAATTATTTTTAAATCATAAAATGAAAATTATTATTGAATGGATACGATGAGGAATGAATCTTATCGCATTTGTGGAGATGGTACACCGTACGTACGCACGAGTGACAATATAATTCAATTGATGCTAAAATAATATTTAATTATATGGTATATCATATATACCGAATCATTAACATGTTTAATTTATTATTTAAATAAATTATACTCATTATTATACACATCCAAATAATGAAGTACTGAATAACCAACTACGCCACGATGTGGAGACAGTATGTCGTACGTACGCACATGTGGCGGTTATTTCATTCATAGGATGGATATAAAAATGAATATGGTTGTATCATATTTATAATGAAATCATAGTATTTATAAGGTACAATAGTTATTAATTTGGTATGGAAACAAAAAATAAATAGAAGGTGGAAGAAGAAAATAACTTTGAAAGATGTGGTGAAATTATTTCCTCTTCTCTGAATGCTTCTTTTTGATATGATCAAAAGGGCACCATAGGTTGGATTTCTAATAAAATTATGGAATCTATGTTTATTTTAAGGATTTTGGAGGATATTTAAATAGTGTTTGTCCGATCCAAATGGTTTTGATGGTGTGAAATCAAGAAAAGACGAAGTACCCTTTTATAAGTGATGTGAGGGTCACTTTAGTAAATGGGTGAAATATTATTTTTATTATATAATAAATTTATGTTAAAAATGGATAAAAATGGATTTATTTAGAGGGTAAGTTGGGTATTGGTCTAAATTCCTTATACCAATATGTGTTGTACAAGTTTAGGTCTCCATATTAACCTTATTGTTTAGATTTAAATCTTAGTTAATTTGTATAACTATTACCATGTCTTCTTGTATTCTTAAACAATATGGTTAATAAACTTACTATAAACAGAAAATAGAACCTAATGTTCTTCATTTATGATATATATATCATTATATAAGACTGTTGGCTGATCCTTATATTTTTAGTAATATTATATCATTTAATTTTATAATATTGTTTTCTAAAAACGCATTTATGTCAATTTTGACATTCTTTAGTATTTGTTTTTTTAATTCATAACAACATGATTACATATAATTTTTTTCATCAACCCTAAAATTTCATATTAATCTATAAAATTTGTGGAGTTCATCAAAAGTATCAATTTACATTTATTTTGATATTTATAATATAAATTATTTTAATCCTTCATTAATAAGGTAATAAAAGCATCATCATGGTGTCATAAATAAATTTAATTATTAAATTTTTAAAAATTATAAATAAAATACGATGATGTAGAAAATATTTTTATCTTTATAATGAATATTTATAATCAAACTTATCTTATGTATAACCTTATATTATAAATGTTTTATTTATAAAAATTTGTACTTAACACTTTTAACTCTTCCTTTAATAAAATAATAATAAATGACCTAATCTAATAAAAATGGACCAAAGTGGATAATATTTTACTCATAAGGTTTATTTTTAATGATAAATTGTTATTAAATAGAATTAGGACATGTGTTATGGTAATTATAATATCATTTTTATCTTCAATTACCCCATTTACTTTTAATCGCGGTAAATAAAAGTCAAATGTTAATATTGACAAAAAATATTTTCATCTTATTGAACCACATTTTAATTAATGATGTAAACCATATCTCTCATATTTTTTAAATTAAATTCATAGATATGTTAAAATTATGTTTTAGTCAAATTTGCTAACATGCATAGAAGGTGGGTTAAAAACGTTTAAAATTTTAAATAAACTTTTATACATCTATTTTTAGTATAAAATGACACCAATTAATTATATTGATCTAATATAGGTTTTATGTATCAATTTTGAGATAAAATAAATTTCAATAAAATAAATAATTATTTAAATGAAATTTCGGGTTTTAAACAATAACACAATGTTTTTCACTTATCAACAAAAATTGAATGTTTCCAGAAAAATACCAAAAATTCACCGGAAGATATTTAAGATATTTATAATCTAGAAATGATGTCTGTTTTAGAAAATTAAAAACATATATGTTTCATTCATTTATTTAAAACTAATTCCCATTGTCAAAACTAGAATGTGCTTTTTTGAGAAGTAAAAACTATCAAAAGATAGATATGTGTTTATGTAAAATTTAAAAGTGAAATTAATTCCAATGACCAACATTGGATTAAATAAAAAATAATAATCTAATTATACTTAAAAACAATAAATAAGTATAATTTAACACTATATATTATTTTGATTAAAAATTTTGCTTTCAATTAAAATTTATTATCTTACACTATTTATCAAAATATGAAAGTTATCAGAACAAACCAAAAATTTATCCAAACTAAATTTTTATGTCCCTATTCTAAAGAAGAATTTAATTTCATCAAATTAAATATATAAATGTATAAAATATTGGATTATAAAGGGTTCACCATTAAAATAAAGAAAAACTGCATTTTTTTAAACATACTTCTTTTATCTAAAATATTGAAATTTTTTTATATAATGTCTAAGAAAAATAAAATTTGAATGTAAAAATTATATGGGATATATATAAAATTAAAAATGTGGTTATTAATATTCATAACCTATTTTTAAACGACTAGTTTTATAGGTCATGGTGCACTTGAACTCGGTGTTGCATACATCACACACTATTGTATTATTCTAAGCAAAGCGAACCATGGAAGCTTGGAGTGCTGAGCTTTATCCCCTAGGTGAATTGGTAGGTCTCATGAGACAATATATGGTTTTGGCACAAGGCCTTGAAAAAATGATTATTTATTTTCTTGGCATGAGGCCTTGATTGTATGGTTATGTTGTCCCACATTATTCATTCCCACATTATGAAAATATTATTGATGGTTCATGTTGTTATTCATCTAGTAGAATACACATGATTATGTTTCATTGTGGATTTATTTATTCAAATTTCATTTCTGTTATAGTGTGTTCAGGTTATTGTTAAAGGCATGTGTTTTTTATTATTCTACATGCCTATTGTTTATGTTATTAAATATTCCTCTATATTTCTTACCCTTACTGAGCATTTGATTTCACCCCTTTCTTATCTTTCATTTTCTAAGAACATAAAGAATTTTATTATGAATGACATGCTGAAATATCCTAAGAGTTATGGATGTTTTCAAATAAATTTCTATTTTGTTTTTTGTTTCAATCAGTAATGATAAACTTCTTTATGTATCTTGATTTCAATAATAATAAACTACTTCATCCTTCAGGATGTATATTCCTTATTTATATACAAATGTAATCAAATATGGTACTGGATCTAGGCAATTGGGGTTAGGTCCTTACACTATATCTATAACTTTGACTATAATAACATTTATATTCATCCATAAATCACGTGAAAAAATATCTAAAAACATGGGCTGATTACAAAATATTAATAAAGAACATTAAATAAAAATAAAGAAACAAGTTAGTAATTTTGAAAACATGAAAACACCAAAATTACTACCCTTAATTTTTTTTATTTAAGAATCTTAAATAAATCATTTACATATAAAAAACTCACTTTTTCTAAAAGAAATCATTAAAACTAATAGAATAAATTGGAATCTATTTAATGTGAGTTAGAGAATCATATTCATACCCCATTTTAAACCTATTTTAGAAATATATAGAGTAAAATTAAATACATAAGACAAAATACGGTTATTCATTCTCTCCTTATTTCTTTTCTAGAAAAAAATATTACTCAATGTTTTGGATATTTATAAGGGATCACCCATTTTATAAGCTGTATTAGTCTCAGCCATCTTCGTGATCTATAATTGGGTCAAAACCATCATATAAGATTTATTGGGAAAACCCATTTCCCATATATAATTTTATAGTACTATAACATGAATAAAACATTTTATTCTTTCACATTTCAATATAAAACCCTTCAAAAAATGTTTTGAGCCCATATGAATAACCATTTATGATATTGAATTACCTTTCCATTTAGAAACCTATTTTCAAAAATGAAATAACCAGAATGATAATAAATAAGGTATTAATTTAAAGAAAATATGACCATTTGTAATTAATTCTAAAAAATTAAATTATAGTTATAGTGGTGATAAAATTCATTATTGTTGTGTGCGTTAAAATAATACATTCATTTTGACTTTTGTAAAGAAAGTAAAAATATTCTATATAAAATATATAAAAATATACCTTCTAGAAAACATTGAAGGAATTTTAATTGTGGAACAAAATTTATTTTATAATTAATTTATGCATATATAAATATATCTATAAAATAATTTTAAGAATACAGATATTGAATAGAAATATTTGGAAATAAAATAATTAAAACATTTAAAATGAAGTTGTTAATGTAGAGTACAACTTATGAAAAACCAAAATCAATATTAATTTTAAAAATATTATAAATAAATTTAATATGGTCAAAAAAGAATTTTAGAAGCCATTTATTAATAAATTATAATTTCCTTGAAAAATGTATAATAATAAAGATATAAATGAAAAATCAGTTTTAAGGGTAACTTCAAAAGAGGATTTATAAAAGAAAGTATCTTAACTTGAGTCTAACATATAATGTACATTATTTATCACGATGAATAATAAAAATATATTATTTTATTACTAATGTGAGAAATTTTTTCATTTTTATTGTTTATTTTTATTTTATTCATTTTCATGTTAGATTAAATATACTTAATCAATTAAGTTCATGTTTGATGCTTGAAAATATTCAGCTCATATGTCCAAACTAATTTGGATAGGTCAACTATGGTCCATGAGGCCATTTTTTCATTGTATTAATAATAGTAACCATGAAAAAATTATTTTTGAACACATCTAGTATAATTCAAAAACCAATCATGAAATATGGTTATGAAAAATTGAATATGTTATAATCAAGGGGATGGTAGGTCATACGTACTCCTGAGTAACTTTTCCATTATTCTATGATCATGATAGAAAAGTGGTAAATATTATTTTATAATTCCATAATGATAATTATATAATAAATAACATATTATTAATTTAAATACAATTATATATATCATCCATGGTATGTGGTGATGAAAAATGAATAACATTATTTTATGGAGGTGGAAGTCCACACGTACTCACAAACGCCATTATCTTTTTTCAATTAATAGAATGTTAAGAAATAAAAAGATATATTATACTCTAATAATGATAAAAATTTTGTGAATATTCTATATGTATATAAAATCCTTCAGTACAACAACCCATACAAGGAGGGGATAAAAAATGAATTACATAGGTTTGTGAGGTGGTAGTTTTGTTTACACATAAATGATGCTTTCATTTCTCATTTGATGAAAGAAGAGATAGATATAGTTTATTACATTAAAAAAAATTAAAATATAGTTATTTTTTGAATATTATATTTATAATTTTTTCATGGTTGATGAATATTTTAAGAAGGTAGAATAAGAAAAAAAATATTGGTTAGGAACTATACCTCTTATTTGGGAAACCTCTAAATATTTTTTCAAAATCATTTAATATGATTATTTTAGGATAAAATCAAGAACTTTAGGAAGTGAAAAAGGATATACTGAAGGTTGTTCGGTAGTTATTTTCTAATAAAAATGGATTTTGATGTCTTATTAATATGTGAGAGGAGGTTCATTTTAATAAGACTGGGTAGAATCACTCATAAAATTTCCTAAAGTATTCAATTAATAAAAGATAATTTTCTTATTCAAATATATCCAATATGATAATATTAAAATATAATATTATTATTATTCTAGACCAACCCATTAAAAAGTTATTGTAAATGATTAAATAAAATTTTTACCCTTAACATTTTATTTTAACTTATGTAAACCCTTCTTGGAAATTACCATTATTGTAACATCTCAGTTCTGGGTGCCGCCCAGAGGTGCCTTATACCTTGTTAGTAACAAGGAATCAAGTGCATTTCCACAAATTCAAGAGGCTGTTGAAAACTAGAGAGGGCCTTGGGTGTGATAGTGGGGAAACTACACCCTCATTAGTAAGGTAATGCAGCATAATGAAACTGGTAACAATAGAAGAAGCAATAATAATATCATACAACAATAAACATCAGAATATTGGAAGTAAATAAACAACTGAAACATATATATATATATATATATATATATCAATAGTGATTCATTTCTCAAGTATCTAGGAATATAGCCGAACAAGTCACAGTACTGGAATACCGTACTAAACCAAAGTGCAATGAAAGCAGGTAAATAACTCTAGTAGTATTGCAAGCCTTTGCTTGGTCTCATGCTCTCCAGATCCACAAAAATCAAATACCAGAAGTATAATGGAAATTTCCCATATCTATACCTGCAGTAATATAATCTTTTTTGGCCCAAAAGCATGATCCAAATAGGGTGTGGGAAAGATTCTAGTAGAAAACCTCCCAAATACCTGTGCCTAACAGTCAGTGAATATATTTGGAAACCAATAAGAAAAATAAGTAATGATTAGGGAAGTACTCAAAAGTAAACAATCCTATAGTTTCAATTACATTCATTTAAACACATCAATTAATTAACCTAATGAAAACATGAAACCATATGAGAAGTTCTCATAGCTTAACCACTATGGTTCAACCAATCAATCTCAAGTAACCCTCTAGGTATGTTATCATAGCCTAACCCCTCTGGTTCAACTAATACAAGGATATAACGACTTCCTTGGTAAGCATACACGGTTTAACCCCTTTGGCCTCAGGGAAAAAAACTCTCTGAGGAAGAACTCACCGTCAATTCCCCCTATAGTCTTTTAATGATAAACTAAAGACATTCTGGGAAAGCACCCAACGTCAACTCCCCCCTCTAGTCTCATACTTGTAATTATAGACACTATGAGGGAGAACTCAACGTCAACCCCCCCTATGGTCTTGTAAAGGTAAATATAGAAACTCTAAGGGAGAACTCAATTTCAATCCCTCCAATAATTTCATAGCGTGATAAATAATAATATACACTGTGGAAAAGTCATCAACATCAATTATCTAATGGTCTCACTACACCAGGTTCACACAACCCTATGTAAAGAAATCATGCACAAATGATGTCCATCAGCTAAAGTAAACCTAAAGTACTACTTGGATAAACCACTAAAAAGCATATCACATCATCAGAAAAATCACTCTATCCTAACAACACTAGTCATGGAATGGAAGAATCCTAACCTGCAAAAATAGACCAAACAATCAATATAATATCAAACATGGAAAAACACCTCCATAACATTGAAAAATAACCCTATTTACAAACAAGAGTCATAACTAAAAGAATCAAGTATAACTGAAATCAACAGGGTTGAAATTTTTAAACACGTAATACCTCAAACTATAGTATTGGGTTAATTTTCAAATATAATTTAATGACTAACTACGAAATGGAAAAAAACACCTAACATGGTGTTGTACGATTGATATACTCTAGCATCGGCCCTTGAATCTACCTTTAACGATGTAGATCTATAAAAATGTATAAAATGATCAACCATGGATATATTATTAAAGAAGGGAAATCAAGGAATGAGGCTCTAGAAGAAGGAATAACTCACCGTGGAGATTCCAATGCAATCGATGTTAGTTGATTTCGAGAACGGACGTTCAATCAGGGGATTAGAGAAGAATCACGCCCTACAGTCACTCCTGGATGAGGTGAGTCAAGAAAAAGGTGTTTCTACCAATTAGATGCGACCCTTTTCCAATTTAAGAAATAAATATAAAAGTACACAATGTGTCTTTTAAAAGTACATGATTTGTATATGCCTTTACTGGGCCCGTATTTAGGCGGTCTCTAGGTCACCCCACATGACCATGTACTCGGCTTTCACATATCTAACACACAGTCACCCACAAAAACCAAGAAAATGATGTTTACTTCAAAGTACTGAACATGTACTCCTTAAATTTCCAAAAACTCATCTTTTTCACAAACACCTGAAAAATAGGATCCATACTTGAAAAGAAGATATGGGTTCTAACAAACTTCCCCCCTTAAAAAAATTCATCGCCAAATTTCCCTAAGAATGTTGCAAAGAAGAAGAATCCTCGAACAGCTCTAGCCACTTTGATTGCACATCGGTATCCCTCTCTCAAGTCTCGTCCGGTACACGCCCATGCTTCCATAATACCCATACTAGAGGAAAAGACCGAACATGGAGAACCTTCATGCATCGATCAAAAGTGCAGATAGGATGCACTAAGAATGAGGCATCCACCTCCAAATCAACCCCAATTGGGTTAAAAAACCTGAGACAGGTCGGAGAAGTAACGTCAGAGCTGAGAAACGTGGAATACATCATGCATAGCCCTATATCTCGGACGTAAATACAACTTATATGCAACCATTATGACTCTCTCCAAATCCTCAAAAGGTATGACATATCTTGGTGAAATCATACCATGTATCATAATTATCCTATGTCCCATCCTTGGTGTGACACATAGAAAAACCTGATCTCCAACCTCAAAATCTAGATATCATCTCTGTCTATCAGCATAAGACTTCTTCCATGACTGTGCAATAGCCATTCTCTTCCAAATCAATTCCACCTACTCCGTGGTGTACTGAACAACCCAGCATAGCTTCCTCTGTTACTTCCAGACAACATAGGGCTGATCAGCACGGACTACCATACCAAGCCTCCTAATGTGCCATCGGAATAGTTTCTTGAAAACTATTTTTATAGGAAAACTCCATCAGAGGTATATGATTCTCCCAAGAACCTGCAAAATATTGGATACATGCTCATAGCATTTCCTCCATCACCTGAATCATACACTAATTTTGGAAATATATCTGAGGATGTTAAGCTATACATAGAAGTACTTATGTGACCAAAAACCCTCTGTAGTCCATGCCAGACCCGAGAAGTTAAATGGGAATCCCTATCTAAAATGATGGAATGCAGAACCCCATGTAGATGTACAATCTCCTGGATGTAAAACATTCCCATCTCACCAACACTGAAGGTCTCCTTGATTGATATGAATTGTGAAACCTTTGTGAGTCTATCAATGACAACCCAAACTACATTGTTACCATAAGGTGAACTCTATAAACCTATCAAAAAGTCCATTAAGACATCATTCCAATTCAACTAAAAAATGGGTAACAAAAGAAAAATCCCTACTAATCGTTGATGCTCTGCCTTCACATGATGACAGGTGGAACATGTCATTAGATAACTAGCAACATCTCTCTTTATACTAGGACACCAATACATATGGTGTAGATCTCGATACATCTTGGTGACCCCAGGATGAACTTCCCAAACCGAGGAATGAAAAAACCGCATCCGGTCCTCACGTATTTCTGCTGACAACTATACGTGCCCATGAAAAAGAAAGATCTCATCCTCGTCTATGGTCCATCCAGGAATATGGACCTCTCCTGACACACTCTCCCATAGGACTAGGCCTTCAACATCAGATAGCTTCCTCATTCACACATGCTCAAGTAGAGCTGAGGTATTAGCAACAGAAGAAAGAAAAGATTGTCATTGTCCGTCATGCACCTCCATGTGTATATCAGATATTAGAGCCACAAGCCTCCACTCCCTACTGGGCTCCTGAACTACCTATATCTGAGTCCCTATGTTCAACGCATCATCCTATGCATTTCCTTTCCTAGAAGTATAGCTATGATCAAAGTGAAATGAGTGATGGTACTCAACCCACCTTCGCTACCTCAAATTCATAATATTCTATGTAAATATATATTTGATACTTTTTTTTATTGGTGAAAACCACAAAATTATCTCCCGATAGATAATGTCTCCAATAGTGTAAAGTACGAATGACTACATCCAACTCTAGATTGTGTGTCAGCTAATTCCTCTCATGTGGCCTCAACCACAGAGACCTGTATGCAATGACTCCTCCTGCCTACATAAGCACTAATCCTAGCTTGATACCTGATGCAAGATAGTATACAGTATAGCTTTTTCCCTACTAAAAAAACTAAATGCGGTGCTGAATTCAACATTCGTTTTAGCTTTTGAAAGGGTGAATCACTATAATCAGTTTATAGGTACTTCACACCCTACTTAGTTAGGCCCTTCAACTGCGATGCTAAGAGTGAAAATTACTATATAAAATTTCTATTGTAACCATCCACCCCTAGGAATGTCTATACCTAAAATTCATTATTCAGATGCTCTTAGAAAACTACTGCTCACACATTCTCAGGGTCTATTGATACTCCTATCTATGAGATAACAAGACCCATGAAATGAATTGGGTCCATCCAAAAGTGGTATTTTTAGAGAATAGACTATAACTAAAGCTCCCATAGTTTACTCAAAATGATCTAAAGATGTGTGGAATGGTTGTGTTGAGTGTGAGAGTACACCAATATATCGTCCAAAAAGACTACCACGAAAGAATCCATGTAAAGATGGAACACTTTGTTCATTAGTTCCATGAAAACTGCAGGAATGTTCATGAGGCCGAATTACATAACCCCATACTTGTATAGACCATACATCTTATGAAAGACTGTAACAAGTATATCAGATGGTCTAACATGAAACTAATGTTAACTAGATCTCAATTCAATCATCAAGAACACCCAGGCTCCTCAAAGATAATCATATAGATCATCAATCAACGGAAAGGGATATCAGTTCTTGATCGTTAACTGGTTCAACTTCCAATAATCCACACAATGTCCGAGGTAAATGTATTTATTCTTCAGATATAGGATAGGCGAACACTAAGGAGAAGTGTTGGGTTAGATAAAACACTTCTCCTATAACTCCTCTAACTACTTTGTATGCTCCTATAACTATTGTGTAGCCATCCCATAAATAGGAATGTATACTGGTTCCACTCCTACAATAAGATCAATAGAAAATTTCACCCCTATCCAAAGGAAAACCTGAAAATTACTCTCGAAAGACATCTATTAAATGATTCACCACTAGAGGAAAGTCCAATTGTGAAGTCCCCTGGTCATCCAGATATAGACTAGCGATCTGGGTTGTAACTCCTCCCAACCCATTATGCTCAGGTCCTGATCTACTTTCCTGGGCATCCAATTCACCCTTATGTAAGAACAAATTGCCCTATAGTGATGTGAAACACACCCTACGATGATAGCAATCGACAAAATCCTAGATGGGAACTAACCAGTCCATTCTAATAATGACATCATGACCTTTCATCTCTAATACATAGAGGTCCTAGATGAAGTGAATCCCCCCAACCTCAATAGGGTATTCCTTACACTAACCTACACTAGCTGTTCTTTTCCCCAACAGAGTGTCAAGTTTCAAGACATCAGTATAAATAGATATATAGAGCCCAAAGATCTTCACAACAACAACTGATATGAAACTATGGGATGCCCCTATATCGAAGAGAGTAGAAGCTAAAACTAAGGCAACTAGGATTGTACCTTTAACTGTAGAGGGTCCGAGATCCTGCTCCTGATGTGTCTACTCCGGTGAAAAACTATGGATTTTTCCAAGGCCTTGTGACCCTGCATGGCCACCTTTAGTTGATCCACCATGTTGTCACTGAAATCCTGCTGACTTTCTACCATAACCAGCACCTCCACCTCGGTCTGAATGGCTAAAAGAACTCCAGTTCCCAGACAGATGAGAAACTAGTGGTGCTACTCTTGAATGAGGAGTCATGGAGGAATCCCATTCACCAGATTCTAGTTATAAAAATTAACAAAACTTCTATAGATAGCCCATCTTTATGCAAGATCATCACCCCACTGTGTCTCTAGGAAATTGTGGCTTCATGTGCCCACTCTTCCCACACTAGTAGCATTACAACTAGAAACCTGAAGGTGTATCTAACCTACTTTGATGTCCACGTGTAGACTCTATATGGTGCTTTCTTCTATCAGCTGGAGAAGCACCAACTCTGGATGTTGAACTACCCTACCCACTGCTCCAGAATCCCTCAGGTAGTGCTCTTTGATCAGCGCTTGGTTGACTATAGAATATATGGTCATTAAGCTGAATATGTTCACCTGAGATCAGATTTTATTCCTAATACAATCTTCAAACTTCTTCTTTGGAATAACTCATCACCCTAAGAATATCTATGAATCTTTGTAACTCTGTGATGTGAGAAGAAAACACCATGATTGATAGAGTACCCTGCTGCAAACTCATGAAATCTCTGGCTCAATCGACTCTAAATTTCTCCAAGTTGAAGTAATCATTTAAGGTACGAAAGAACTCATCCCACACAATAACCAACTGGCATTTTTCCTATGAGATCACATCCCACCTTCTCTTAGTGGAATCATAAAGAATATAAGTAGTGAGATTCACCCTCCTATCTGGTGGTGTCTCCAGAGGCTCAAAGATAGATAGCATGGCTTCTAACCATGACTCAGCAGCTTGAGGTCCTCCATCCCCTGAGAAGGTTTGAGGATGCTGTTAATGAAAGACCCTCATCAACTCTGTGATAAATAGGTAAGGATGTAGTTCTCACTGGAATGTCTGCATAAACCTCATGAAGCCTTCCTAGAACTGTTCATTAGCACATGTATCTAGAATGATGGCTAGTACCAAGATAAGCACAATGGGAGGGTCTGTTGGTAAACCATAATCTACCATGTCTAGTGTCTGATCATTGCCCTGTTACTGGATTTAAACTGGAGGACGTCACGGTGTCATGACTCTAAAAGGTCAATCACCAACCTTAGTAAAATATTATCAGGGACTGAAACATTGAAAGGCATAAAAGAAACATGATAGAGAAATCATTATAGTTGTTCAAAATAGGGATACACAGCGTGTATGACCACTACCTAGCATGTTCCTTTAAGCCTTCACATGGGCGTGTACTCCTACCAAACCTGGTCATGTAACTCCCCATACACATGGCATGCTCTCCCAAGGCACAATGTGTACTTTAATCGTTTCCCCTACCTGATTTCTTCTACATGACTAACCCACATGGTTCTCATAGAACGACACTACACAATGTCTTCGTTCCAGACATGGAATATACTAGAAAGATTTCATCAACCCGTGTTGTTTGTCACATGACTGAATACATGGGTTACACTACATGGCCTATTAAAACTTGGCACTACATGTATAGCCTAAGTTTCATCCATCCCCATCGTAATCACATGGGTGGAAACATGATCCCTACAACATAGCGTTTATGAACAATACACAACATGATCCTCCAAGAATTTCCCAACCCCATGTCTCCTCCCATATAGACAGTGACACAGTTAGAGACTACACAGTGTGTACATACAGTACACGGTGTGTACTTAAGAAAAACAGTTCCATACTGAACAGAACAATACATGTCATGTATTTTGAAATACACACTATGTATTCTGGGTTTTCCCGGGGAATAATCCTTAGAAACTACTCTGGAACCCCAAAACCAATGAAATTAACATTAATGTTCCAAATTCCGATTTGTGAGGGCCAATTCTCCCCACAGATCAATATTTTTCATCATATAAATTTCATATACAATCCTAACAGTGCAATGATTCACCAAATTCTGATCCATGAGGGCCCATAACACTTCAAGAACAAAAGTTTTGAATTCATTCAAACAAAACATTACACAATCCAATACACTATCAAATAGAATTTATTTTATCAAGGAATCTATCACAGCGGAATGAATATCTAGTACAACATCTATCACTACAATATGCAATCAGTAATACACCCTAAATGGCATGGAAAGAATGCATGAAATGTGATCCCTAGAATGTTCCTATATAATGCATGAGATGTCATTCCCTCATCTCATAGGGTTGAAATAGAAATAAAACCTCAATATTATCAATGTTAATAACAAAAAACATATGAATCACCCAACTGTGAAATCAAATAAACTATAATAACAAAAAAACCATAAAATTTGCAATACATGAGGTAAATTGGATTTTCCCAGTACATGGGTTTGCTACACCCATGCATAGATTATTACTAACTACCTATTCATTCCTATCCCTATATATAGGCTCCAAAAAGTAAGTCAAAAAGAAAAGAATTTCTCTCATACCACTTTATAATGTCCCGATTCTGGGTGTCTCCTAGAGGTGCCCCATACCAAGTTGTTCATACTGCCTTAAGCGTATTTCCCCAAACACAAAAGGCTGTCGACTAGCAGCAAGAGCCTTTTGTGTGATAGTGGTAAAACTATGCCCTCATTGACAGAGTAATGTAGTTGAAAGAAAAAGATAACAATACAAGAATTAATAATAATATCATAAAATAGTAAATAGTAGAAGACTGGAAGTAAATAAACCACTACAATATATATATATATATATCAATATTGATGCATGTAACAAGAATCTGGGAAAAATTACAAACTAGTAACAATTCTAAAATAAAGTAATATACCAAAGTACTAGGAAATCAAGTAAATAACGTCAGCAGCATCCCAAGTCTATGCTTTGTCCCATGCTCTCTAGCTCTAAGACCATCAAGAACCTAAAGTAGATGTGTTCTTTCCCTTAACTATATCTGCAACATTTTAAGCTATTTGGGCCCAAAAGAATGACCCAAACAGGGTGTGAGACGAATCCCATTAGGAAACCACCCAAAGTTCTGTGTCAAATAGTTAGTAAATATATAACAACCCTGCTTTTTATTACACACTTAGAAATGATTTATTAAATAAAACCTTCTCTTGATACAACATATAAGATCGAGAGGTTTAGTGTATTTGGTGCATAGGAACATTACATAATGACTTAAAATATTAAATACAACATCTTTATTGAAAACATCTTTGACATGAAAACAACATTCCTTCTTACTTAACATTGCATGAGATAACTAGAGGACATACATAAGAAAGGGGTGATCTATAAAGAACAGTAAGGGAATAAACATGGAATAACATGAGAAATAGATTACATGTTAGAAAATAGCCATATAAATGGTGCACAAGAGAAACATGAACATAAAGTATTGATAATGAATTATATTCATAACATAGATATGTGGAAACAACACTTAACATGGTATTAGCATTAACCAAGGCTCATTTTACATGGGGAAGGAGTAAACCATAACTGCACATGAAGCACGAGTAAACCGCCATTTCACTAGAATTATCATGATTCAACACCGATTTCATATGACGTATCATAATACTATACCCTACCTAATGCATTAGAGTGCTATTAGTATGCACCCTTCTTAAACTTTTCATTTCATGCATAAGTGTGCCACATGGATCATATAAAATAGAAATAATCAACATCATATGTTATTACACAATTATAAAATGTGGAATAAATTCATGAAAGTATCATTAAATATTTATAAGTCCTTAAAGGTGAATCCCATTGATAGAGACATGGTTATAGTATTCACTATAGAATTATATTGGCTTAGAAAAACATGGTGCAATTACGGTAGCATAAAGACGTGACATAAGAATTAGTAAAAATGGTTGATGAGAGAAAAATGGGTGTCTCATCATATTTACATGAAATAGAAAGTAATATGGTCATATAGATACATGTACCAACATATGTAATGGAATTTAGATTCATAATACAAATTAATTACTTGAATATAAATGAGGAGAGATAAATTTCATATGGAATTTTGGCCTGGTAAAGGGTGTACATTGGAGGCATTAATGAGAGAGAAAATGTGTCTCCCCTCATTAAAACATTAAAAGGGATGTAAGGGGGAGGTTAAAAATCATACAGCAAACATTTTTAATTGAAAATAAAATGGCATAAAAACATAAAAAAAATTGGACAAAATGAGAAAGGAAGAAATCCCTTACATGGGAGTGTGATTCAAAAGGCTTGGGAGAGGATTGGGAGAGTTTTTTTGGGAGCATGGGGTGACTTGGGAGGATTCTAGAGAGAGGAGGGAATATGTTTTACGAAATCCAAGGTCTTTGAGTGAAGAGGAAGTTGGCGCTTGTGTGGGTTTATATATGAAATGATAGGGAATTCTTTGTTATTTTTCTTTGGGTCAGCACAAATAAAACTAATCCCAAACACAAACCATCCCATGGTTTTTTCCCCTGTTTTTTTCCAATTGGGAGTGGAAAAAATAATTAATAATGAAAATTGACTAACATATTAAAATATAGGTTTGCATATGTAGAGGTGAGTCACACACTAAAAGAAATAAATTTAGAATGCTTGAATGTTTTTTAAGTCATGGAGGGTCCACTATGGCTTTTTAAAATAAATCAAACAAACCTAAATTCACATTATTTTAATGCTAAAACATATATTGGAAAATCATAGTGTTTATAGTATTTTATTACATCACTATTGGGTCATTATGATGTCATAAAACACATTATATATTTAAACGGTATTTAATTTTTCCAAAAAAATTTGACTGTCTCAGAAAATTATGAAAAATTCACCATTAGATAATTTTGACAGCTTGATTCCAGAAAATAATTTTAATTTTATCCCAATAATTTTCTAAATATGTTAATTTTCACTTTTAAAATAAAAACAGACATTTACAAAAAAATTCATAGGTTTTGACAAAAAAAACATTCAAACCATAATAAAAATTATAATTGTATTCATATAAATTATATGTTCATTTATACTTAATAAAAAATAATTTAATAATAATATTTTATTAAAATTTTATCTAACTCCAAACTCCATTAATTTATCCAAATAGATTTTTAGTTGAATATTTACTAAAAATACTATTTCTTCTTTAAAAACTATTTACAATGTAAAAATAATAAATTGAATATATGTTTATTTTTAAATAAAAAAAATAAATCACATTATCAAAGTGTTATGGTATTGTTACATAACCCCTTATAACACCCAGATATAACCTTTGGGTATGGTTCATGATTGTGACATGCTCTTAGGGTGGCTTGGATAAAATCAATTGGGTGGTAATATCTATCAACTTCCACATCTCCTGTAGGCAGTTTTGTCTGAGTTTAACATATTGAAGCTTGGCTTGGGCTTGGCCAAGAGAGAAGCCCAATGATGCTACCTCCTTTTTGAGCACCAAAAACTGGTATTCTTATGGGGAAGCCGATTGGATGAGGCCATCACTTCCATTGTCTGAGTAAATTGGATTTGTTAAAGCCCTATATTTATACTAATATTGTGATCACTGTTCAATGCCTATATAACAATAGCCACAATTCACAACGGTATTTTAAAATCCAAAAACATAAAACCAAAGAAGAGAATACATTATATAACCATCTTACATAATGATACATTTAATTATATCAAGAATAATTTTCATTAATAAAATTTGGGTCGTTACAGAATATATATTGCAGTCAATAAGTAAAAGAGGCAATGAACAAGGATGTACTCAAAAGTAAAAAAGTCCTACAATTTCAATTACATTCATTTACATTTTTCAATTAATCAACCAAATAAAAAAAACCCTATGGGATGATCTCATAGACTATCCCCTCTGGTTCAACCAATAAATCTCAAGTAACCCTTTGGGCATGTTCTCAAATCCATACCCCTCTGGTTCAACACATACAAAGATATAACAACCTCCTGGGTAAGCTCACACATTCTAACCCCTTTGGTCTCATGAATACATAGATTCTATGCAGCAGAACTCACCATTAATTCCCCATATAGTCTTTCAACGATAAAATATAGACACTCTGAGGAAGAACTCAACATCAATTCCACTCGTGGTCCTTGTAATGGTAATTATAGACACTCTGAGGGAGAACACAACATCAATCCCCCCTCTGGTCTTGCAATGGTAACTATAAACACTCACAGGTAGCACTCAACATCAATCCCCCAAAGGTATCATACCATAATAAAAAATAATATACACTCAGGGGAAGCCCTTAAAATCAATTCCACTTATGATCTCACTACACCAGGGTCCCACAACCCTCTGTAAAGAAATCATGCAGAAATGATGTTTAGTAGAAAATGCAAACCTAAAAAAAAAATACTTGGATAAAAAGCTATAAAGAATATCCCATCATCAGATAAATCACTCCATCCTAACAAGTTGCGATTCAGGTTTTGGCCTTGTCAGACTTTGGAATATTCCTACGAATATTTCAAGAGCTAGGCACGAAGACGACGTGCGATTCTGAGGCTCGGTGTTCCCTGAATAAATTTTATAAAAATATTTAAAAAAAAATTATAGTATGCGTGAGAAGAGAACAAGTTATCTCCTAAATGGTAGCTTAGAACAGGAATATGAGGGTACGGTTGCGTCCAAAGCATTCTGTTTACCCTAGGTGGGGTGTAAACTTTACGGGCGCGACCCTACTGTGGAAAAAGCCACCAGGGGCATTTTCTTTAATAAATTGAAAAATTTATTTATGAGAGTCAACTTGAATAACTTCTGAATGGAGTCTCAGATCAGAAATCCAAGCCCTCTGTTGCATTCAAAATGACTTGTTTACCCTAGGGGTGACCTAATTTCCTCCGCACCAGGAGGTCTGGTGGAGGGTGTTAAATTAAATGAATTAATTTAATTTTTTTAAAAAAAGAGAAAAACCCCTCATCCACACCTCCCTCCTCCCACACTCCGAAAATAAAATACCCCTCCCCTTAAATCAATTTTTCTCCAAATCGGGCCGCATACATCCGTTTATGGCACCGATCGTCAGCGGATCGAGCCTCAAGGCGTCGTTCTGCTCCCGAAGCTTCGACGATATGCCAACAGGTAGGCGTTTTGAGTTTTAAAATCCTAGATCCTGATTTTTTTGGTTATTATCAGTTTTGAGCATGTAGTTGAGTAGATCCAGTCCTGGGGGCACATAGATGCCTTCGAAAGCGCGTTTGGACCCTTGGGTTTCCCCCAGCAAACCTCAGAAGGTCCGCCGACGCAGCACCGGCGCGACGGAGTTGTGGTGGCCGGCGGCGGCGGCCCGCGTCAGTTAACCGGGACCACCTCACAATGGAGTTCTAGCTTTAAATCACCAGTGACCCTCATGGGGGGGGGTCGTCTAAGCGCGCACCGTGCCGCAACGGCGCGATCCGCTGTCCGAGTCGGCTAGTCCGACCCTCTACTTGTACAAGGGGGTTTTAAAACTCCTGTAATTTTCTCCCTTGAGGTCGGAATCATGTACCGCCTACGGAAATGCGACCCTAGTGATAAGTTTAACCCTTTGAGGTGGGTTTGAGAGATTACGGTTTGGGATCGAGGCCTAGGAGCATGAAACATCGAATAAAATTATAATATTTTATTATTATTCGACCTCGAACCGTTGTATCTTCATCCTGGAGCATCTGATTGGTGTTTCATCAATGAAGTTGAGACCCTAATTGTACGACAGACTTTTCTAGATGGTTTTCAGGTGTTGGGGTCAAGAATACGGTGTCAGCCCCACGAGTTCAGGATTTGAAATTTAAGGGAAAACAAAATTTTTCCACCGGTTCTCTGTTTTGGATGATCGTGTAGTTGATTCCATGTGTTTTTCTGAAGGAAACACAGTGGTGTGATCCTCCTGATGAGTTACGAGATCGTGGTTTGGGAATCACATGGGCTAGTTATGCTGAATAGTTCCTTTTTCACCGGTTTTCTATTTCGGGCGAGTGAGTGGCCTATCCTATGTGTGTTTCCGTGTAGATCACGTTGGCGGCCTCGGTATCGGCCAAGGAGGTCGCAGTGTGGCGTTGTTGTAGTTCACTTGGGTTAGCGATGTTTAGACCAGTAGCGGTTAAGGGTACTCCCTTGGTTTGTTCCTATGAGGGTACGTGTGGCATCACAACCGAGGTTTTGGTTTGTGATCCCCTCGATAAGATGTTTTATCTATTAGAGTTGTGATGTCCCTCCAGTGGGCCCGGAGTGGGATCCTCTAGCATCATTTCCCTAAATTGTGTTTTTAGTATGGCTGTGACCACATATCCATGGGCGGGGATCCCCTATCCAGTAAGATAAATCAATAGGGTTTGTGGCATCATCGGGAATATGATCCCATACACAGTGGGCGGTGCATAGTAGGGTTGTTGAATCTTCGAGTTCACATCCCCCTACTCAGCATGTGGTTTTTAGTTGGGTTTCAGCATCGTTGGGTATACGATCCCCTACTCAGCGTGCAGTTTTGGAAGGGTTGTGGCATCGTCAGTTCGATCCCCTACATCATGAGATATACAAGATAGGGTTTTGGTATCATCGTGACTGTCGTGACACGGGTGACGATCCTCTATCTAAGAGATGCGTTTTTGTGGAACACTAGATCGGATTGTGGTATTCTCCAGAGGATCCTGGGACTGATCCTCTATCTGAGATATCTTTTAATTCTATATCGGGTTGTAGTATTCCCCAGCAAATCTTGGGAGCGATCCCTTATCTAAGAGATATCTGAATACCAGATTGGGTTTTGGTATCCCCCAGTGGATCCTGGGAGTGATACCCTATCTATGAGATCTTTGAATACCGGTGTGGGAATTGGTATCCCCTAGTGGACCCTAGGAGTGATCTCATATCTGAGGTGTTTGTTGTTCTTGCAGTTTTAGTGTGGTTTTCTTAGTGGCGATATATGATGAACGTGATCTCTTAGGTGGGCCTATGAGATTTTTTTGTGGGACCCAATGGAGTGTATCTCTCGAACGGGTGTCATCGGGGATGATAGTGATTTTGGAGTGTGTTCTCCTAGGTTTGAACTATTGCTGGTGGTGGGGTCGTTACTTCATGGGTTTGGTGTAAAAAAAAAGTATATCTGGATGTTCAAGGTATATGTACGGGCGGATATCTGTGCATATGTTCATGGTATATTTATGGGTGTATACTTGAGTGGACGTTCATGAAATTTGCATGGGTGTATACCTGTGCTGATGTTCAAGGTGTATGTATGGGAATACACCCGAATCAAGATTTCTAGTTGCGTTTAACTGAGGATGGTCTCGAGATGGAGTTTCTCTCTCATTTGGGTTCCCCCTGGCTGGGTTGAGCCGACTGTTTCCTTTCAGTTTATCTATCTTATTTTGTGTGTTTAGGGTTCCTACTGATTATTTTTATACCCACCCTTGCACGGTCTTTGCACGCACATGTTTGTGTCTTGTGCAGACCATATGCCTATCGACGAAGTCCCAGGGGGACCTGAAGCAGGCGGAGCTTAGTGAATGAGACTGACCAGGGTGTTTACCAGAGTTTTGCCGGGGAGCTTACCAGTGGGTTCATTTGGAAGCACTTCCCTCCTTCTGAGAAGGTTGTATGATTTTGTAGTTTTCATTTAGTGGGACTTGGTTTTCCCCTTTTTACTTTTGTTGTACTCTAGTTTTCGGTCAGATGTATGCATGCATTTCTTTCCAGTTTTTTAAATATCTCTACACTATTTCATGGAGGTGTATGTGGGTGCGTGTGTACAGGTACCTTAGGCTAATGCCTCCCATGTGTTTGATAGCCAACCCGTCACTAGTTTCCATCCCCTGGCCTATTGGAGGTGGGATTTTAGAGTCATGGCTTGAGACCTATTTGGTCGGGTCGTGACAGAGTGGTATCAGAGGAGGTTCCACCTTTGGGATCTCAGAGGATAGCTGGTCCAGTTGTGAGTTTTATTTGGGTTGCATAGCGGGAGTGTTAGGATGTTTTGAGTTATGATTTTAGGCCATGGACTCTAGTGTTGGTGTGGCGGCTGATGTATCCATTCACTAGGACTCAGAAAACCTATTTTTCAACTAGGGATATTCGTACACTGGTCATAGGGGTAAAATAATGGTACATGAATCATATAGGACTTGGTTTTGGGTTTCCCTTGTTCTTCTTGAGTCAGATCCCCAGATATACTCTTTGACTACGGTACGTCTTGATTGTATTTCAGGATGCCTCCATGACAACAACCAGCGAGGGTTCTGCAGCATGGTTGTGACGACGATCTGCCCCGGGTAGAGGCTTTGGGGCAGGGTGCAGGTTCTGAGACGGGACCTTCAGGTGGTCCGCCCATGGATCCACCACCTTTCGAGTAGCTGTTTGTGCCAGTAGTGCAGGATGAGATTGTACACAGGCTGAGTACACTACATGAGTTCTAGAGGCAGTGACCTCTGAGGTTTCGGGGTGATCCAGACCCTCAGGCAATTGATGACTGGCTTGAGGCCGTCACCCGAGTTTTTCACCTAGTGAGGACACCTTTTGATCTAATGGTGATCCTAGCGGCAAGCCTTCTGCATGGTTCGACTGGACGATGGTGGAGCCTAGTGACATAGTCCCATGATGTAGAGATGGTCACATGGGCGGAGTTTGAGCTGCTCTTTAGGGAAGAGTTTTATCCAGTTACGCTGAGGTTAGTGCATATTCCAGAGCTTCTGTAGCTTCTACATGAGGGCATGACTGTGTCAGTATACTGAGGGAGGTTTATAGACCTATCACACTACTCCATGGATATGGTTCAATACCCGTTCTTTAGGTCTTGGATCTTCGAGGATGGCCTACGTAGAGAGATCCGGGAAAGTGTGGTTTCCTTGTCTCTACCCACCTATGGTAGAGTGATGGAGAGAGCCTTGGTGGTTGAGAGCTTTCTAGCTGAGAAGATTCAGTCCATCAGTGCTGGGCATGTGGAAGGTGGGACATCGGCAGCTACAAGGCGATGGTAGACACAGGGGTCTAGACATGGCTGACGTTTCAAGAAGCAACCATAGGATGGAGGATCTGAGGCTTAGGGCCCACATGCCAGTTTTGGTCAGCTGTAAGAGAGACTGTGTTACGATTGCGACTGTCATGGACATCTAGATAGAGAATGTTTGACCTATCATGCTACTGAGATGGAGTCGGTTGACAGACCACCTTGGTAGATGCAGTGTCTCGAGTATTCTGGTCCGCAGGGCGGCATACGAGGCGATAGAGCAGGTACAACAGCGGGAGGTGGTAGGCGATATCAGGTGCCACCACCACCACCCCCAAGTTGTCCACACCGACCTCAGGGAGATGGAGGGAGAGGGAAAGTACAGTTTCAGGCTATAGAGGCTATTGACCCAGAGGCCCCATGGATGGTTGGAGGTATGCCTTGTGTCCTTCCTACTTTCGGTAGTAGTTTGATAGACACTGCTTAGCGGTACTCTTCCCTTTCTGTTTCTTGATCATGTTTTGTTCAGGGCGTTGGTAAGACCCTGTGTGGGTGTTTTTAGGCATGCTTTGAATTCATGAGGAAGAGGGTTCCTTCCCACACTGAGACACTTTTTTTTGTGACACGATTAAAACCATGCGAGCAAGTCAGTGCCGACCAAAGAGGATAGTGTTGAGGTGTGGTGGACGAGTTCCTCTGACTTATGTGTTCGGGTTGGGGTGTGTGTTGGCAAGCTTGGTGGCTTGGGAGACCCATTTGAGAGTCCAGGCGCCTTACTTGTGCTCATGGATTTTCAGGGATGAAAATCTCTAAGGTGGGGATGATGTAGCGACTCAGGGTTTTGGACTTGTCAGACATTGGAATATTCGTATGAATATTTCTAGAGCTAGTTGGGAAGACGACGTGCAATTCTTAGGCCAAGTGTGCCCGTAATAAATTTTATAAAAATATTAAGTATTTTTTTATACTATTCTTGAGGCGAGAAAAAGTTATGTCCTAAACAATAGCTCAGAATGAGAATCTGAGTGTACAGTTGCATCCAGAGCATGCCATTTACCCTAGGTGGGGAGTGGACTTTGTGGGTGCAGCCCTACTGTGAAAAAGGCCATCAGGGGAATTTTTAAAAATAAATTGAAAATTATATTTATGAGCGTCGGCTCGAATAAATTCTTTAAGGAGTATCGAATCAGAAATTTGTGTCTGTCTTTGCATTTAGAACAACACGTTTACCCTAGGGGTGACCTAATTTCCTTTGTTCCAGGGAGGTCTGGTCCAGGGTATTAAATTAAATGAATTAATTTAAATTAAAAAAAGAGAAAACCCTAACCCCTCACCTCCCTAATCTCACATGCTTGAATGAAAAACCCCTCCCCTACCTCTGTTCCTCACCAAATCAAGTTGCATACATCGGTTTTTTGGCACCGATCATCAGTGGATAGAGAATCAAGGTGTCGCGGGCGTCGTTCTGCACCCAAAACATCTACGATCTGCCGACAAGTAGAGGTTTTGATTTTTAAAATCCTGGATCTCGATTTTTTTTGTTTTTATCCATTTTTTTCCTGCAGGTGAGTAGATCTGGTCCCATGGGGTGTGCAGATGCCTTCAGATGCATGTTTGGACCCCCAGGTGCCCCCGACGGACCTCGGAAGGCCCGTCGGTGTTGCACTGGCATGGTCCACCAGCCGAAGCGGCCGGTTCGGCCTGCTACTTGTACACATGGGTTTTAAAACCACCATAATTTTCTCCCTAGAGATCGGAATTGTGTTCCCTATGCGGTGAGGTGACCCTTGCGATAAGTCGAACCCTTTGATGTGGGTTTGGGAGTTTAATGTTTCAGGATTGAGTCCCGGGAGCTTGAAACGTCAAATAAAATAATAATATTTTATTATTATTTGACTTTGGGTCGTTGTATCTTTTACCTGGAGTGTCCGATTAAAATGTAGTTAGTGGCGTTGAGACCAGGATAGTACAGTGGACTTTTCTAGATGGTTTTCAGGTGTTAGGGCTGAGAATAGTGTGCAGGCCTCCTGAGGCCAGGTTTTGGATTTTACGGAAAAAGGCACCGTTTTCGCCGGGTGTCCATTTTGGACTGTTGAATAGTCAATTCCGTGTGTTTTTTTGAAGGGGTTCATAGTGGTGTGATCTGATTTATGAGTTACGGGATCATTTTGGGGGCCCCACAAGGTCTAGTTACGGTGAATAGTGTTTTTTCACCGGTTGTCCGTTTCTAGCGACTGAATAGCCTATCCTACATGTTTTTCTGCGTAGATCACGTTGGTGGCCTCGGTATCATCCAATGAGGTACAAAATGTGGTGTGGTAATGGGTCACTTGGGTTAGTGATGTTTGGACCAACAGTGGTTGAGGGTACTCCCTTGGTTCATTCCTATGAGGGTACATGTGGCATCACAACCGAGGTTTGGGTTTGTGATCCTCTAGATTGTATGTTTTATCTGTTAGAGTTGTGGCATCCCTCCGGTGGGACCGGAGCAGGATCCTCTAGCATCGTTTCCCTGAATCGGGTTTCTGGTATCGCTGTGACCACATATCCATGGGCGACGATCCCCTATCCAGTAGGATAAACCCGTAGGGTTTGTCGCATCATCGGGAATATGATCCCCTACACTGTGGGCCGTGCATAGTAGGGTTGTGGCATCGTCGGGTATACAAACCCCTACTCAGCATGTGGTTTTTAGTAGGGTTTCGACACCGTTGGGTATACGATCCCCTACTCAGCACGCGGTTTTGGTAGGGTTGCAGCATCATCAGTTCGATCCCCTACAGCGTGAGATATACCATATCGGGTTTCGGTATCGTCGTGCCCGTTGTGACCTAGGCGACGATCCTCTATCTGAGAGATGTGTTTTATTGGAACACCATATCAGGTTGTGGTATTTCCCAATGGATCCTGGGATTTATCCCCTATCTTAGAGATCTTCAAATACCAGATCGGGTTGTGGTATGCCCCTCTGGATCCTGGGAGCGATCCCCTAACTGAGAGATATTCAAATACCAGATCGGGTTGTGGAATCTCCCAGCAGATCCTTGGAGTGATCCCACAGATCCTAGGAGTGATCCCCTCTCAATGAGATATTCGAATACAAGTGTGGGTTTTGGTATCCCCTAGCAGCCCCTAGGAGTGATCCCCTATCTGGGGAGTTTGTTGTTCTTGTGGTTTTAGTGTGGTTTCTTAGTGATGATATCTGACAAGTGTGATCTATATGGTAGGAATCTGAGATGTTTGTGTGGGGCCTTATTGAGTTTATCTCTCAGACGGGTGTCATCTGGGATGTCATTGATCTTGGAGTGTGCTCTCTTAGTTTTGAACCATTTCTAGTGATGAGGTCGGTACCTCATGTGGCTTGGTGTGAAAAAACATGTATATCTGGATGTTCAAGGTATATGTACGAATGTATATCTATTCATATGTTCATTGTTATGTATGAGCATATACCTGAGCAGACATTTGTGATATATGCATTGGCGTATACCTGTGATGATGTTCAAGGTGTATATATGGGCATACACCTAAATCAAGCTGTCAAGTTGTGTTTAGCTGAGGATGGTCTCGAGATGGAGTTTCTCACTCGTTTGGGTTCCCTCTAGCTGGGTTGAGCCGACTATTGCATTTCATTTTCTCTCTTTTGTTTTGGGTTTTTAGAGTTCCTACTTAGTATTTTTATACTCACCCCTACACAGGATTTTCTGGCCCATGTTTTTGTGTTGCGCAGACTACATGCCTATTGATGAAGTCCTAGGGGACCCAAAGCAGGCGGAGCATAGTGAGAGATACTGACCGGGGTGTTTACCGGATCAGTGCCGAGGAGCTTACCAGTGGGTGCATTTGGCAGCGCTTCCCTCCTTCTAAGCAGGTTGGATGCTTTTGTAGTTTTCTTTTGGTGGGCCCTATTTTTCCCTTTTGTACATTTTCAATATTCTGGTTGTGGGTTAGATGTATGCATGCATTTATTTCCTATTTTTTTATATATATATTCATTGTTTCATGGAGGTGTATATGGGTGCGTGTGTACAGGTACCTTATGCTAATGCATCCCATGTGTGTGATAGCCTTCTCAGAATTAGTCGCCAGCCCTGGGCCTATTTGAGGTAGGCTTGGGGAGTCACGACTAGAGCCCCCTTGGGCAGGGTCATGACATAACAAAATAAGGCATAGAAAAAAAGTAGATTAATAGAAAAAAGTAGACAAAACCATCAATATCAAATCAAACATGGTAAAACACCTCAATACCATGTTAAAATAATCCAATTTACATACAAGATTCCTAACTTAAGCAAGGAAGTATAACATTCATCAAGAGGGTTTAAATCCCTAAATATGAAATACGATGAACTAGGGTATTGGGAAAATTTTCACATATATAATTAAATGACTAACATTGGAAATGCACAAACAACCTACCTTAGTTTTGTACGATCAATATACTCTAGTGTCGGCCCTTGAATCGACCTAGAATGACCAAGATCTAAGAAAAAATCTAAATGGTTCAACTAAGGATATCTCATGATAGAGGAGAAATCATGGAACGAGGCACTAGAAGATAGAAGAAATCACAGTGGTGATTCCAATGCAATTGTAAGAACCCAGAACTTCATTTTAGGTATGTCTTTACTTTTCAGGAGATTTTGAGAAAAATGGAGTTTCTAGAAATTTTTGTAGTACACACCGTGTACTTTCTGAGTACACGTCGTTTACTATTTTCCATCTCCAAGCCGTTTGCTGGTCATTCCCGGGCCACACACATGGGGTGTAGGGGTGATGTGGAGGCCGCTTAAATCAGAGTACGAAAAAATCTAGTATACCCCATGTACTCTAAAAGTAAATGCAATGTACTTTCTTTTTTTTCATTAAACGGATCAGGGTCGAGCCTAATCGATGAAAATCTATTCTTCTCAAGCTTCTTCATCCGAGAACGCTGGGAATCTACGGATCTTAGACAAGCTTATGTTCCTCCATTCATTCTCTAAATCGATCATCGTTGATTGCATTGGAATCGCAGAGGTGAGTTCTATCTTCTGCTTTAGCCTTGTTCCATGTTTCCACCTCATTTCCAAGTTATCGTGGGTTGAGCGTTTTTGGCGTTTTCTCAGATCTTTGACATTCTAAGGGGATTCAATCATCATGGTTCACGTATATCGATCTCTTAACACTAAGGTAGGTGGTTTGTGCATTTCCATAAGATTTCTGCGAATATTTTGGGTAATTCCCCCAATTCCCTTGAATGGGGAATTGTGGGTTTCCTGATTTTCCCCTGATGTTTGTCTACTTTGCTTGATTGCTTGAGTAGAGATCATTGCTTGAAAAATTGGATAATCTATATTGTATTCTTGTGCTTCACCTTGCATGTTCTGCTTATTAGGCATTTTCCCAATTTCCATGCCTAGTTGTATGGTAGTGGAATTGTTGTACTGTTAAGATTTTGTGCCTTAGATTGATATCCAAGTAGTTCTTGAGGTTTACATGGGCCGATATGCTCACTATGAATGTTTATTTCACCTTGGACTGTGAGAACCTAGTGTAGTAGACCATAGGGATAATGGATGTAAGGGCTTCTACAGAGTGTCTTTTAATACGATGCGAGACCACACAGGGAATTGATGACGAGTGCTTCCTTAGAGAGTCTGTAGTTCCTCGACGCATGCCACAGGGGGAATGAGACGTTGAGTGATTCCCTAGAGAGCCTTTAGTATGATACAAGACTATAGGGGGAATTGACGTTGAGTGCTTCCTTGGAAAGTATACTCTTAGCTGAACTAGAGGGGTGAGACTGTGTATGCCACCTAGAGGGTTGCTAGTACTTATAGGTTGAACCATAGGGGTTAGGCTATGTGATCTACCTAGAGGATTACTTGTTTTCTACTTGTTGTTGGTTGTTTACATGTGTACTTTATATGCTAGGACTATGGATTGTAGCTACTGTGTGCTTCTATGTTTACTACTTCCTGTACTTTTACATGCCTTGTATTCATTGACTATTAGGCAACAGATATTTGGGTGATTTCCTAATGGGATTGTATCTCACACCCTGTTTGGGCCATGGTTCTGGGACCAAGGAGACTTTTTTGTTGCAGGTATAGATAAGGGAAAAATCCCTTCGACATCCGTTACTTGATTTCATGGAGCTGTAGAGTAAGGGACTAAGCTTAGGCTTGCGATACTGTAGGATTTGCTATTATTTTACAACTTTGTTTTTACATGTATTTTAGTATGTTTTTGTGTTTTTTGTGTTCCTTAGATACTTGTACCTTCTGCATCATTATCATAATTACTGTATATTTATTGCATCTGCTGTTTGGTTTCAGTTGTTTCGTATCGTTTACTGCTTCTGCTATTTTCTATTAATTTATTTTCTCTATATACCTTACCAAATGAGAGCATAGTTTCTCAGAGATGCATATGGAGGTACAGGATAGACAGGGACTGACTTTTCTATCGTCTCTGGATGTTACCTCTACACTACTTGATCTGGTACGGATGAGGCATCTATCAGACTCAGAAAGGTTAGTGATGTGGGAGAGTGTGTCAGGAGAGGAACCACTTCCTTAATGAATAGTGGGCGAGGATGAGATCTTGTGTTTCTAGGGATGCGTATGGGTGCCAGCATACATACGTGAGGAGCTGATATGGGATTTCCATTCCTCAGTTTTGGTAGTTTATCCTAAAATCACCAAGATGTATCGGGATCTTCACCACCAGTACTGGTGTCCAGGTATGAAGAGACATGTTGCTGGTTTCATCTTAAAGTGTTCTACTTGTCATCAGGTGAAGACATAACATCAGTGACCAACATGCCTTTTATAGCAGTTACCCATTCCTGAGAGGAATTGGAATGATGTCGCGAAGGACTTCGTGATAGGATTGCCGGGGTCGCCTTGAGGGAACGATGCTGTTTTGGTTTTCTTTGACAGGCTTATGAAGGTTTCTCACTTCTTAACTTTCAAGGAGACCCTCAGTGTTGATGATCTGGGATGACTGTACATCTGAGAGATTGTACGTCGGCATGGAGTTCCACACTCCATCCTCTTAGACAGGGATGCATGCTTTATGTCTCGGTTCTGGCAGGGGCTTCAGAAGGCATTGGGTACACATGTACTTTTGAGTACAACATACCATACCTATAGGGATGGCCAATCCGAGCGTACGATCCAGGTTCTAGAGGATATGCTCAGAGCTTTAATTATAAACTTTGGCGGTTCTTTGGAGAAGCATATTCCTCTTGTTGAGTTCGCCTACAACAACAGCTTTTAGGCGAATGTTTAGACGGCAGCTTACGAGGCTTTGTACGATAGGCCATGCTGATCATCCTTATGCGGGCTGGAGGCAGGAGAGGCAGCTTTGCTGGGACCTTGTCTTGTTCAGGAGACCTCAGAGCAGATAGAGTTGATTCGGAAGAGGATGGCTACAATACAGTATCAACAGAAGTCTTATGCTGATCAAGGGATACGACCTCTGGAGTTCGAGGTCGGGGATCAGGTTTTTCTGCATGTCACACTGAGGTTGGGACAAATGGGGATTTGGAGATAGGGTAAGCTTTCACCACAGTACATTGGTCCATTTGAGGTTTTGGAGGGAGTTGGGCCGGTCGCCTATCGGTTGCAGCTACCTCAGAGGTACCGGGCTATGCACGACGTCTTCCACGTCTCCCAGCTCCAAAGTTACTTTTCAGACCCGTCTCATGCCTTTCAGCCTGAGGATGTTGAACTCGAAGTGGATGCATCGTTTGAGGAGCATCCTATCTGGATTGTCTATCATAGTATGAAGGTTCTTTATGGGAGGCCTGTTCCTTTAGTACGGGTGCTATGGCAGCATGGGCAAGTACAGGACGAGACCTGTGAGATGGAGGCTGATGTACGATCACAGTGGTCGGAGCTGTTCGGGGTTTCTTCTTCCACGCCTCACTAGGGAAATTCAGGGACAAATTTATTTAATGGGGGGAATTTTGTAAGAACATGTATCTTCATTTCAGGTATGTGCTTTCTTTTTAGGTGTTTTTGAGAAAAAATGGAGTTTCTGGAAATTTCTGAAGTACACACCGTGTACTTTCTGAGTACATGCCGTGTACTCTTTTTCGGGTCGAAGCCGCGTGCTGGCCGTGCCCGGGCCACACACACGGGGTGTAGGGGTGGTGTGGAGGCCACTTAAATCGGAGTATGGGAAAACCTAGTACACTCAGTGTACTTTCTTGTTTTTCATTAAACGGACCAGGGTCGCACCTAATCGACGAAAAGATCTTCTTCTGCAGCTTCTTCATCCGAGAGCGCCGGGAATTCGCATATCTTAAACGAGCTTCCGTTCCTTTATCCATTCTCTGAATCGATCTCTGTTGATTGCGTTGGAATTATAGCAGTGAGTTCTCTCTTCTTCTTTTTTCCTTGTTCCATGTTTCCTCATCGTTTCCAAGTTATCGTGGGTTGAGTGTTTTTTGTGTTTTCTCAGATCTTCGATGTTCTAAGGGGAATCAATCATTGTGGTTCACATATATCGATCTCCTAGCACCAAGGAAGGTGGTTTGTGCCTTTCCGTAAGAATTTTGTGAATATTTTGTGAAATTCCACCAATTCCCTTGAATGGGTAATTGTGGGTTTCCTGTTTTTCCCCTATTGATTGTCTTCTTTTCTTGATTTCTTGAGTAGAGATCCTTGCTTGAAAAATTGGATAATCAATACTATATTCTTGTTCTTTGCCTTGCATGTTTTGATTATTAGTCTTTTTTCCAGTTGTCAAGACTAGTTGTAGGATAGTGTAACTATTGTACTGTAATGCTGTTGTGCCTTATATTGATATCCAAGTAGTTCTTGAGCTTTAGTTGGGCCGATACTCACGCTATGCATGTTAATTTTACACTGGACTGTGAGAATCTAGTGTAGTAGACCATTGGGATAATGGACATAAGGGCTTATCTAGAGCGTCTTTTAATACAATGCGAGACCATATGGGGAATTAACGATGAGTGATTCCTCAGTGAGTCTATAGTTCCTCAACACGGGCCACAGGGGGAATGAGACGTTGAGTGCTTCCCCAGAGAACCTTTAGTACAATATGAGACTATAGGGGGAATTGATAGTGAGTGCTTCCTCAGAAAGTCTACTCTTAGATAAAAAAGAGGGGTGAGACTGTGTGTGCCTCCTAGAGGGTTTCTAGTACTTGTAGGTTGATCCATAGGGGTTAGACTGTGAGAGTTACCCAGAGGATTAACTGTTTTCTACTTGTTGTTGGTTGTTTACTTGTGTACAGTATATTCTAGAACATTGGATTGTAGATGTTGTGTGCTTCTATATTTACTAATTCCTACACTTTTACTTGCCTTGTATTCATTCATTGTTAGGAATAGATCTTTGGGTGATTTCCTACTGAGATTGTATCTCACACCTTATTTGGGACATGCTTTTGGGCCCAAGTAGACTTTTTTGTTGCAGTTATAGATAAGGGCTAGCGCCCTTCGACTTCTGGTACTTGATTTCTTGGAGCTGGAGATAAAGGGACCAAGCTTAGGCTTGCGATACTGCAGATGTTTTTGTTACTTTAGTACTTTGTTTTTACTTTTATTTCAGCACATTGTTGTGTTTGCTGCGTTCCTTTGATACTTGTACCTACTGCATAATTATCATAATTACTATATATTTATTAGTTCCGTTGTTTGGTTTCAGTTGTTGCGTATTGTTTACTGCTTCCACTATTTATTGTTAATTTCATTTCTTTGTATACCTTACCAAGTGAGGGCATAGTTTCTCCAATAACATACCAAGGCCCTCACAGCTAGTCGGCAGCCTCTGGCGTTTGGGGAAATGCGCTTGAGGTCATGTGGAGAATCGGGCATGGGGCACCTCTGGGTGACTTCCGGAACTGGGACGTTATAATAATGGATGATGGTTGATTTGGAGAATGGATGGTCGATCAGGGGCTCAGACAAGAATTGCGCACTACGGTCATTCCTGGATGAGATGAGTCAAGAAAAAGGCATTTCTTCCAATTATAAGTGACCCCGACCCAATTTAAAAAATAAAAATAAATGTACAAGGCATGTCTTTTGAATGTACTGGGCATGTATATACCTTTACTAGGCACCAATTTCGGCTGTCTCCAGGTAAACCCCTTCGGCTATGTACTCAGCTATCACACGGCCAACACACAGTCACCCACAGTAGCTGGGTACATGGCGTGTACATCAAAGTGCACAACTTGTATTCCTTAGTTTACAAAAAACTCATCATTTTCTCAAAACACCTGAAAAAGGGGATCCATACCTGAAGAGAATATCAAGGTTCTTATGATTGTATAATTTTTTTTACTCATTAGGGGTCAATAAATTTACTATAAAAGTATAAAAACCCCATAAATATACCCTGGATGATATTATCAACCCTATCCCATTTAATTTTCCAAATATTAATTTTCATGAATTCTAAATCATTTAATAAGCCATTGATTATTATAACATATCCTAAATGTTAATTCTGACACTATTTATTTAATATGACATTAACAATAATAGTATAAAGATAGAATTTGTATATAGGAAATTAGAACTACCCAAAAATGATATATGTATCTATAAAATTCCTATTATACTATAACTCGATCATTTTTTTGTAATTTTTATATTTTTAAAATAATTTATTAAATTTTCCTAGTTATTGAATAGATATAGTGTCAACTTTTCATAAGAATTTATGGTAAATATTTAAACACTAATAATTAAAAACAAAATAAAATATTAAAAAATTTATTCCTAAATAAAATAAATTTTTAAAATTTAACATAAATTCTTTTTATCCCTATGTAAAAAAATTAAAAATAATAAAATAATTCCAATGGAATTTTTGACTATTCATTACATAATGTATTACAAAGGTTGAAATTCTGGAAATATAGTAACAAAAGTTCACATATTTTGATTTTGGATTATTATAGATGAAATATATTAATAAAATATTTTAATTAATCTAGTAGTGTACCTTTTTATCCACATTCAAATTGTTTTTAATCTTAATTATGTTATTTTACCTTAATCGTGGAAACAAATATTTATAAATATTAGAATTCATAAAGACCAAAAATAAAATGGACCTATTTACCAAGTTCATATCTCATGATTCAAAATATGGAATCCATTTTTTTAAGATTCAAAAAACTGAGGAGGAATATATTAATTTAAAAATAAACTATCTATATGTTATAAGGAAAGATTTTTTTAAAAAAAATGGGATATTAAGAATAAAAATGTGTAATACAAAATTCATGTATAAAATTCATTTCAAATACCAAAATTGGATTTAAATTGTTGAAATAGATCTATTGATATTTTAAAACTAATTCAAAATATTATTTCACATTTTAAATACATTAAATTAAAGAACAATTTTCAATAAAAATTTGAATTTCTAATTTTTCCTTAAAAATCCAACTTTTTATAAAGATCTCAAAAGTTAACTGTAAAGTAATTTTGATAAAATAATTTATACAATTATATTATTTTGATGAAATAAAATTTATAAATGTTGTAGAAATTAATTATAATATTCTATAAAAAAATCCAATAAAAACCATTTTCTACGAAAATGTTTTTTTAAGAACATAAATATTTTACTAAAAAATGAGCAATTAATTAAAAATAATTTACCAATACATTTTTATTGAATATGAATTTTAAATTTATTCATTAAACCAGTTAATACTTATTTTTGATGCTCTTGTTGGGGCACGTGCATCCATATGTTTGGGTACAATGAGGTCATGCTAACTACTGTCCCACATTCCCGCTTTCCAATGGTGGGTAGAATCTGTCGCTTATTCAGGGACGTTTTCTCCTTGATTGAAATCGGATGATGGGATGTCGGTTCTACCTTCTGTGGATTCCTCTGTGGAACTTGCTACCTAGTCCAGGTCTCCCTTATAGATTAAGAAGTTGTTCATGAAACTCTTCCTAGTACTATATATTCATGGATGCTAGTTAATTACATTGCTTCTATCGAGACATTCCATGGGGTCCAGTAAGGGTAGAAACCTTTAGTTGGGGGAGTAGTCACATTGGACATCACTGGCTAGTTTGGATGCTAGAACACATGTGTGTCTGGGTTTATTTCCCTTCTTATAGGGCTTCTCAAGGGTACAGAAGCCTGAGGAATCACACATCGAATGCAGTGAATTATATGCTATAGGTATGTCTATAAAGTTTTCCGCAACTTCCAATGTTTAACATAGGGTATTTCAAAGGTTTAACATCTAGAATAGACAAATCAGACTAATTAGAACCCTGAATTTAGTGGATCAGATTGGTGTGACCCCTAGAGGATACACTAATATTAGGGCTAATGTGTGGTTAATTCCCTAGTTTTTTCTAAAGGGGTTGGGAAATGAGGTGGCATGATCTCACTGGGATGTGGCAGACCAGATATGAATCAGGATGGACGATGGAGGGTTGAGGGTTGATGAGGAATTAAATAGAACTAATGTGAGGAGGACAGTGAGGTTGGGCTTGACTCTCGAAGAGACTTCCTACGTATCCCTGGGGTAGGGAATCAAATTCTACATAGTTCAGTGAGGCGATGGGACACCTATGAAGGTGAATCATTTGAAGAGGACCCGGAGGAAGTTGAACTTCCTGGTAGGGGCATGAAATTGGGGTGTGTGCAGGGGCAATGACCCGATGACATGCTGGAGAATACGCATGATTAGTGGCTCGAGAGTTGGTATGATACCAAACGGGAATACCAGAAATGTGGTTCCCGATGGAGGGTACTACAACGACTTACCACCAGATGGGGTCACAATGGCTTACCACTAGGTGGGGATCACAACAGCTTACCGCTGAATGGGGATCACAATGGCTTATCGCTGCACGAGGTTCACAATGGCTTAACGATGAACGAGATTCACAACAACTTATAGTAGGAGATGAGATCTCAACGACTTATCTCTAGACAATGGACAATTTATTGTCATGTGGGACCAAAAGGTTCTTATATTTAAATGTCATGCAGGACTGGGGTGGAGCGATGTGAAGTGGTCGGGACCGATGGGTGTTGGTCTAGATCATTGGGGAGGCTTCCTACGTACCTTGCCTTGGCAAGGATAAATTTCCATGTAGTTCGGGATAGGGCTAGGGAACCGGCGTGAAGTGGTTTGGACCAATGGATTATTTTCTTTAACCTCACGGAGGCTTCCTATGTAACATACCTTGGAATGGATCAATTTCCATGTAGTTCATAATAGGAGTTGGTGAACCGACGTGAAAGTAGTCAGAACTAATGGATGGTGGGCTTGAACCTTATGAAGGCTTCCTACATACCTTACCTTGGCATGGATCAAAGTCCACGTAGTTCGTAATGGGTTTGGGAACTGACGTGAAAGGGTTTGAAACCAATGGATGGTGGGCTTGAACATCAGGGAGGTTTCCTACATAACATAACTTTGCACAGATCAATGCCCACGTAGTTCAGAAGAGGAATTGGTGAACCAGCGTGAAGATGGTAGGGACCAATGGATGGTGTGATTGATCCTCATAGAGGTGTCCTACGCACCTTTCCTTGGTAAGGATCAAAGTCCATGTAGTTCAGGAGAGTGTTGGGGAACCGATATGAAGTGGTCGAGACCAATGGATGCTGGTATTGAACCTTAGAGAGGATTCCTACGCACCTTACCTTGTTAAGGATCAAAGTCCACGTAGTTATTAATGGGTGTTAGTGAACCGATTTGAAAGGGGTCAGAACAAATGGATGGTGGGCTTGAACCTCAGGGAGACTCCATACATACCCTTCCTTGGAAATTATCAAAGTCCACATTGTTTGGACTGGGTTGGTGAACCGACTTGAAAGGGGTTGGAACTAATGGATGATGGGATTGAACCTCATAGAGGCTTCCAACAACCTTACCCTGACAAGGATCAAAGTCCACATAGTTCGGAATGGGTTTTTGGGGCTTACACTCTAGGACGTCCAGCGTGGATGTCATGGTCGATGCTTACTAAAATCCAATGTGAGTCTTGCTCAGTGTGAGAAACAAGAGGCAACAAAGACCTGATGATCATGTCGTAAAAGGTGTGTCTATGGGAAGTGAAGTGGGGGCTAACACGTATTTTGCAACCCAAAATTGTAATAGGGACTTATGTGTGGTCCACAACCGAAAGAAGAAATAGGGGCTTACGCGTGGTTAGCAGCCCAGGGAGATGGAGATTGGGACATACTCTTGGTTGGAGGCCTAGTGGCGACAAAGCCCAATGGGAGAGGGATATGACATAGATGAGAGGAGCGTACTAGTACCCATACCCCCTCTCTGGTCTTTGGACAAGAAGAAGACATGTGTAGCATGGATGCTGCCTTCCACAAGAAAGGATAGGGTCTTAAATCAAGGTGGTATCCCTTTCCCCATTGATAGACGCCGCTCCAATAAATAGGATTCCCTTCCTTGTGGGGTAGATCCCACTCCCATTGAGACTAGTGGGCCTAGAGAATGTCTGGATGGGGAACACCGCATATGATGCACGGGGCAGGGTCACAGTTTAACATCTTATTCTAAGGATGAAGGTGCTTGGTAGTTTAAAGTCCTGCAGCTCAGATGAGGTGGGTTTACTCTGCACCCCTAGGACTTACTTGACCGATGCCCACCCGCACTTGGGTAAAGGAAGGAATCATCAATGCTGTGGTGATGGGGTGTTATGGAGTGATCCATTGAGGGAACCATATTATCATGGCTATGTGAAGAAGAAATATCCATTTGCGTTCCTATGAAAAGAATCATGGGAGAAGTAACACAATGGGAAGCACTGCCCAAGGGATTTTGATGTTACTTTGTATGAACCTAGCAGGTCATATGAGAGAAGGGTTTGTAACATAGATGTTTTTGGTGTAAGAAGCTCCAAAAGATGATGCCTTGAACATGGACAGCGAATACGTGCGAAAGAGCATTCACAGGGAGGGCGTATTGTGAGCAAATGGAGGAGTTGCATGGAAAAAGCTAGGGGTGAGAAGAAACAGTGGTTTGCATGCAATAGGAGAGGTTTGTGCACAATTGGAGTTCAATTGGAATAGCTACGCATAAAAGGCTAGGTGCATGAACAATTGACGATGTCTGTGTGAAAAGGAGGCCGAGTTTTGTGGGAATGTTGGAGGAGTTGTGCGCAAGGAATACCCAAGGTTTTGCGCGCAAGGGGAAGGGATTGCATGAAAGTGGTCCAATTTTTAGGGACATGGGAGAGGGTCAAGATAGAGTGGTCCCACACGAAGGTGGACCCTTGGGAGACCTTTCGTGGAAAATCCTGTACCTGATAGCCATCTTTTTCTAGTGGAAAAGTTGGATTTCATTTAGAGAAGAAGGTTTATATTCTTCACCATTAGAAGTTAAAGGGGACACTTATATATTACAGGTGATTTGGATCACCGGTCTGAGTGGAAGTCTATCGGCATGAGAAAATCTGGTCCCAGGGCTGGCGGTGCGAAATATTCCATGCCTTGTGTCAGCTACATGCATGTTTCCGCACCTGGTGTCGACTGTGCGCATGTTTCCACGCCCGCACGAAAAACTCTTTCTTTACCACGAATTTTCACGCGACTTTTTTATTTTTTGAGCGGCACTTACATTCCTTCCAGAATTGATTGCTGAGTCGAAATATGTCTTCTTTTTATCCACAATTTCCCAATTTTTTCTTGAAGCACATTTCGAAGTCTACAAATTCTCCCCCCTCAGAATCAGATCTTCAAGGGAACACAAAGGTTATATTCCGGGGGAAAATATGAGACGCCAAATATAATGAGTTCTATGTGCTCAAAAAAATTATTGTTCACATAAACCTAGGAAGTTACGTGTAAAACACTTTTCGTGCATGCAGGAACCCTACTCCATGCCTATAAAATCCCTCACGGGTCTTATAAACATTATAGATTTTTTCATGAGATAAGTTCTAAGATCTCGTGTGTGATAAAACTCTCTTGCTTTGCGCATAATCAGACTTCCATTATGCATAATTCCCTGAATTTGGTCGTGATTGTACGCATAAAATTGGGTTTTTTCTGCACAAATACCTCAGTTTTTCATGCTGGTTTCAGTTTTTTCTCACACTATGTCGGTCTTTTCATGAAATCTCCTTCGGACCTTCCCGAAAGAAGATGGCTGGTAATTGGGATGTCACTAAGAGAGAAGATGAATACACCACTCGAAGGGCCGATATGGTTGCGAACCCTATGGTTTACGTTGCTCGGAATGTTGTATCCAACAACCAAACTTTGTTCAATATGTTGACCCTACCCTAGAAAGAGTATGTGCTGTCTGAAAACCTATCCATATAGTACATCAGTATTTTAGAGGATATACTTGTGCTAGGATTCTGAGTCGATACACCGTGGTCATGGGTGATCCGTGAAGATAATCTCCCCTATTATAACATCACCAACAACAACCATCCTTCTAGAGAAACTAGGTACTTGGATGTTTACGTGCTGAATCCCGAGATCAGGACCATCTTGGGTAATGAGCCAGTCGCCGAGGATTCTCCAGCTCATTACAGAAGTACATTCTGACAGAGTAACACCGATGAGACAAAAGGCTGGCTGCAGGATTGTAACTTGAGGTCTAGAAGAAATTTCACAAGTGATTGGGCCTATGCATATTGGGTACACCAAACGTGTGATCTATTTGGTGCCGAACTATGACACATTGTATTGTTCGAGGCGGTGTAGACGTCGCAGTTCCATTTCTACCGCCTGTATGAACTTGGGACAGAATTTTTTACTCGGTGGTCCCCCAATACCAACACCCTCCATCTCCTCTATGGGGAGGTTGGTATCAAGATTTTGGATGTTCATTGCATCAGGGGATCCCTTTGGATGAGCACTAGTATGATGAATTCCTTTAGACATGGAACATCTGGGGAGATAGATCACAGACTCCCATCCTGACATGGAATCTATTAGAGATGGACAAGGAGAGGTTGACAGTCAAGGAAGTTTTAAAGTTCATCACCTGCTCAATGTGGTTCAACCTATTTCTGTAGAAATACATGAATGTCATGATGCTAGGGTTCATAATATGGTGTCCGACTGCAGAACAGAGAAGCAAGAGAAGATCATCATGGAGGATCCTGAAGGTCGTGCAATATCAATCCTGGGGTTTTAGTGTGAATGAAAGTCGAGACACGAACTTTCAGGACGTTGAATTTCTTACAACCTTCCTGAGCGGGTGGCTCCTATGAGTGTGGAACATAGGGATGGGAGTTCATCCAGCAACATCGGTGATGGTTGGTATTATGGCCGCAAACCAAAGGTTCAACATGGGGGTCTCTGTGTTGGCCTGTTTTTATTCCATACTAGGGCGTATTTCGAGAGGGGGTTCACTAAGGAAGATCGGTGACCCTTTCCAAATCCTTCATGTTTGGATCGCGGCTCACTATGGCGAATACACCTTTCCAAACAACATTCGTCCCTTAGGTAACGGTCTATGACCCTCCTTGTTAAACATTTCTGGGGTTATGCTATTGACGCTCAATGAAGAGGGTGTAAGGATTAGGATCAAAAATCACACCAATTTTAAATTTAGTTCATTACCTACCCCAGTTGGCTCAATGGTAGACAATGGGCAAGGCTCATTAGTGAAAAGGGAATAATTACAAAGAATCATAGGTGGGGTGATTTTGGCAAGGGTCGACAAGTAGATTCTTTTTGAGCCTTACATTCCATCAATATTTTCTAGGTAGTTTGGATGCCTGCAGTGGATGCCAAAGAAAGTGTATATTGAGGTCTGGGAGGAGAGTCATTCCCGTGTTCTTCACCAAATGTGGTTGATGTTTAAAACTTATGGCTCTTGCAAAGTTATTACTTTTCCCCCACCAGAGTTGATGATGGAATTTCAATAAATTACGCCAAACATTGGGTTGTGGCATACCTTGAAGGGATTCTACAGAAATGAGTCTGATAGATTAAGATGGAAAGTGTAGAACCTGGGTAGTGAGAGAGAAGACAAGGAGCTATCTAGGAGGAAAGGCTAGGAGCATGTCGGGCTACTGGGCCAGGGAATGTCAGGACTATAGCAGCGGGAATGTCACAAGGTGTGGTTGTGCCTTCATTGTCTAGGGGAAAAGGGGATCACAAACAACCTCACAGAGCAGTCAGAGAGCTTCTCGAGAAGCAGATATAGTACCTACTTTAAAATATTGATAATGTAATCTTTTCTACACCATGGTCAGCCTGGTTGACCCAGCGGTAGTCGATGGGAACCGAAAACCTATGAAAAAAGATAGTATGAGACAGAATCTAGCTGTCGGAGTTCGAACATATTCAGATTGATGAAAAGGTGAACTTCCATCATCGGTATGCATATTTGATGGCCATGGACAACTACTCATGCCAGCGGGGTCAGTGTGAAGAACCACCATTCCTGGAGAAGGTACTGCTTGGCTAGAAGCATGATCCAAAAAGGATGTCGTCTGAGAATGAAGAGAATAATGAGAAGCCCTAGGGTAGTGATTCAGGAGAAGAAGAGGGGGAAGAATGGGAAGAAGGAATAGGGGAAGCTAGAGAGGTGATTTATGTGGGGGTCTCAAGAGATAGACCACCCCAGGAGTCCTCGAGAGGGCGATGAGATTGCTGGCTCAGACATGGAAATAGATGAGTTACTCAAGGTATGCCTCAATCTTCATCATAGCCTTTCCTCATTTCACCATTCGAAATCATCAATTTGTTTTTTATGCTAATCAGATGTATATTGGCACTGGCCAAAGAGCTCCATAAGGAGGGGAGGAAGATGCACTGATAGAACAATGAGGGGAGCTAACACCCATCATTGAACTATCATGCGCGGAAGGATCCCCTACAGTGTGGCTCCGGTAGCAACTGAAACGCTGGAGGCTAATATGTTGAGCTCTTATACATTTCATCACATAGATGCCTGCATTTATTGTCGGAGAACTCAGTTGATCAGTGTGTTCATTGTTTGTTCTGTAATAAAAAACTTGGAGGATCGATATGCCACCAAATCTTTCCCATATACAGATGCCTATATGGAAAACATAGTGACCCACTCGGGACCCACTTCTCAAGCCGATCCAGCCCGGGAACCTGGTGAGAAAATAGCTATGGATACTGGGGATATCAATTCCAGAGCACGGTCTGAAGTTGGTATGGGTGAAGTTTTTGGTGATGATGTGAGAGAGGAAGGCCTCCCACATGTTGAAAAGGCCAATCCCTTGGGATGAGTACCATAATAAGACCCTGAAGCTATTCTCTTGGATGCTTTCTCTGATTATCGGCCTGCAGACCCCGATGATATGGAAGACATTGATTTGGAAGAATCCAATGAGAGACGGATGACGTGGTGTAAGGGGTGGAAGTGTATCAAACTCTTCCTCAATCATCCATAGGTATAATGTATAAAACGGATGTGATCACTCCACACCTAGTTGTGATTTCTCTCTGCTGGAGGGGTTGATGCTCATTGTCTTCATCTAACAATATATGACTACATGTCTAAGAAGATATGGGAGAACAACCAATTCTCCAAAATTTCCAAGAAACATAATAAGTGAAGGAATAACCAGTCATTCTTGATGGCATAGTATGAGGTCTGACACCTTGAAAAGAAAGTGAAAGAAAGGTTGTAATTCATCACAAACTACTCCGTGCTTGTTAAAAAATTGAGGGCCCAACTGGCAGACGCCCAGGAGTAGATAGTAAAGGCAAGCCACCCAATGAATGGGGTTCAAACTAAACTGGCTCAAGTACAGGTTAGGGGCAATTAGCTGCGATCTGCGGCTGCTGATGAAGGGAAGGATATTAAGTGGTAGAAAGCAATGCGGGAGGCCACAATCCAGATGTTGGTAGCACTAGAGCAATTCATCCAAAAATCTGATCCTTAAGGGCCATATCTTGGAAGAACTCATAAACATATTTCTCGTTACTGCCACTTGTTTTGAACTACATGTATAAATATATTATTTACTTTTTTTTGTTTTAATGAATTCTAACCACAATCATAAAATAAATAGCAGTCCATTCCTATGCTCATGTGGGTTGTGCCCAATGTGAGAAACAAGGAATTCTTGCAATATTACGTCATTTTAATGTAGGAGTTCCAACCATTCTTCGGACACCCAAGGTAGAAACAACCCATCTGGGCTTCTTAAATGAATGGGGAAGACCTGACTAGAGAATAAATTCTTCGGAATAGTATAACTATCACTTCCCCAATATGCTCTAGTTTACGAGCGGGGTAACGCTAGGGGAATTTTAATATATTCAATCATAGAGGAGTGTAATGTGTGAATCACGATAACCAAAATTCAGAACATTATGGGGGTGTCGTGATAATAAAGGGTAACAATTTACCATGTTTGAAATACAATATTCTTATTGTATTAGCCTAATATGGGAATAATAGATGAGGGCCGACTGCTGACCATGTTCAAAACATGGTGCCTGACTCAGAATGTCATCCATTGGTCTCCCAAAATGCTGACTCAGGATAGTATACAGGCCATAGGCTGAGAATCCTTAATGTTAGGGAGTTCTTTTAGACGTGAAATAGGATGAGGGTCTGAATAATGGGCACAAAAATCGTGAAAGGTGGAGTGGTGGATTGTATGAATGGAGTCCAACAATTTTTAAATTATTCCAATGTGGTGAAAACACATTAAGTGGACATTCCGGTCTAATCAAGGATCATTCCCACTTCCAGAAAGGACCTATCAGATGAAGAAGCTAACACATCCAATAATTGTCATGGGGAATCCCTAACTTGTTCAGGGTAGATCTAAAATTAGAGGGATCCTTGAAAGATCTCGGGCCAAGGGGCCGAAACAGAGGGGGAATAGGACTTACAATTCCTAGGGGCAGGACCAGAAGGCAAGATGCCTAGGTGTTCCTATGTATCCCATGAAGATGGGAATCAAGCTGTATGTAGTTCTAGAAGATGTCGTGCAGTTTATCATCTTGTGGAAAGGACATGGAGTGGTCTTATTTTATGGTCATAAAGCATATACCAGGGATGGTAGGGAATTTGGGAGACCCATGGTGAGGTAATTATAAAACCTGATGTGAATGAGGACCTGGATTCTAGATCACCATGGGTTCCTTAGGGAGGTTTTAGGTTGAGGGACCAAAAACGAAAGTTTGGATGGGCCCGAGGCAATGTGCACTGACATTCCTACGTACCCCATTAGAATGAGAATCAAGCCATACATAGCTTTGAATTGGAATGGTAAGAGACCCGTTTGATGGATTAGAAGGTCGTGTGGGTATGGTTCACCCACTAAAAGAAGCGGAATTTTATAGATATTGTTTGTTCTTAAGGATGTATGTGTGTGTTTTTTTTGTGTAGCGATAAACTAAGGATCGGGGATCCTGATGTCGCCACATGAATTAATCCAAATGTAGGAATTGACAAATGGTATGGTGGATGACCAATACCCAACATGATTTCCCCTCGAGTGAGGTCATCACAATGTAACGCCTTTTTTCGTCTTGCGACCAGGATGATAATAACATAGTTTACTATCATATGATATGAACAACCATTTATTTTACCATCATGTAATAAAAATGCAGATGTTTAAAGTCATATGGGACCAGAAGACAAATTTTAATGTCATATTTCTTGGAAATTATGAGGGATGAACATGACGTGATAGAGAATACCTAATGTGAATGAGGATGAGGTCCACATCACCCCATACACCATTCCGTGGAAAGAACCTCAGGATGAGGGGATAGAAATGGTTATAGAATTGGGATCCAGGTGTTTTTACATATCCTATAGGGATGGGAATAAATCCATACATAGTTATGAGGGTGAAGTTTAATGTCATACATGACGTAATAGTTTAAGGTCGTGTAGGACAGTATATGGCCTAACGTCATCCAAGACGACATACAGTTAATGTCACGAGGGATTGAAAGTAGGAGGGAATATCTCATAGAAGGGGAGTACATGGTGTGGCTATTGAAAACCCTATGTGAATGAGTCTATAAGCCCACACATTCCACACCACACAATCATATAAGAGTCAGGGCCTAAAAGGTAGAACAGAAGTGATAAATTAGTAGAACTCAAGATAGACCCAAAGATGAGATGTCTGGGTGTTCTTATGTATCCCATAAAGATGGGAATCAATAAATAAAAAGTTCAAAAACCAATACATATAAGGAGATCTTACTATAATGACATAGAGCCCGGACCATGATGAGGTGAAACTCTTCCAAGAGAGCATAGAACTCGATCTAGTCCCTAAGCCAAAGTAGTCATACTCGGTGTGGGAAACAAGGTCATAATAGGTCATTGAAACACATGGGATACATGTAATGGAGAAGTCAGTGTGGAGCCCTGAATGACACCTTATAGTGGCTTTTCCCTCCTAACATGCAAATGCGCAGTGAGGGATAGCACCAAGAGTGTTGAAATTCATCTTGGACATGATGGGGTGGAAAATGATGTGAATCTCATAACCGACATTTAAGGCTCGATGGGGTTAGCATTAAATTTTAGGATAACAATTTACCATTTTTGAAACACAACATCCATATCGTGTGACATGAAATGGGAAAAAAATTAGCATCAACCGCTGACCATATTCATAATGTGGGACTTGTATCAATTTTTTGTTCGAAACCCATGCTGAAATTGGCCTATAATGGTAGGAGTTCCCTTGGGCTAAGCATCCATGCAAATTGGGGGTCCGTTAAGATATGAAGGATAATGAAAGTCCAAATGAAGGGGAACATTAAGCCTGAAAAATGGGTGAAAGCATGTTCAGGTAGAATCTGACACTCCAGGCTCTAAACCAGAGTACTCCTATGCACACTGGAAAATCACTAATGAGGGTTGAGGGATCCAAATTAAGAGTATCCTACTCAAAAAGATGAGTGTAGGGAAAGGTAGTGGAAGGAGCTCAGGAGAGAGATAGGTATGAGGTGTAGTTGTTACAAACCCAATGTGAATGGGGACATAAAACTGTACCACAACACGTACCCCTCCCTTAGAAGGACTCAAGATAGGAGGCTAGAATAATTGGGAGGTTTCTAAGAAATAGGGTTGGGCCCAAAGACTACAGGTACGGGTGGTCCTATGAATCCCATAAGGTTGGGAATAAATCCCCACATAGTTCTAAATAAGGATGTTTTCTAATTTATCGTCATGCATCAAAGACAGTGGTGCTCTTAGTTTAAGGTCGTAGGGCTCAGACCATATGCCTATTTTAATGTTATATGCATGTGACAACATAGTAGAGAGGGCCAATCATCATGTTTGTGGAAGACCATAAAATAGAAACAATGATAGAGGATAACTGTTGACCATGTTCGCAACATAGTACCCATATTTTTGTGACCGGTGGTCGGGGGAAAATATTTGAGCGTCAACCATTTATCGCATTTGCAACACCAGACTTGTAACAATTTGAAGATCTCAATCCTTGAGGGTGTTGTTCTGTAATTGTAGGAGGGTCCTTGGGCTGAGCATCCATGCCATTCAGGGGACTTTTTGATATAGAAGATGATGGAAACCCAAATTACGGGGCACACAAAGCATGGACGGGCCTGCACTAGCGGAGAAGACAATAAATGAAGAGGGCTGTCCCAAGGGGATATGTGTGGTGAAGAAAAATATCCCGAAATTAATGAGGATGCAAGTTCATACCACACCACACAATCCTAAATGAGAACTTGGGACAAGGGGCTGAAGGGGAGGAGAGACCTGAGGTTGGGTGTCCTGGGCAACTGTAGACATATGACTTCTCATACATGCATTGCCTTATCATAGCTCATAATCCCATGTAAGGAATGCTTTGTATGGGAAATAATGAGTAGGAATTGGCTTTCCCCATCATATAATGGTCTGATTACTAGAATAAAACTCTTGCCTGAGGCAGACCAAATCTTGGTGAGATAGCAGTGCATAATGAACCACTAAACTCAATTTTTTGGGACATATGGGGGTGGTGACAATGAAAAAGGATAACTGTTGACTAGGTTCGAAACATATCATCTATATCATATGACCTGAAATTGGAACAAAAAATGAGCAACGACCACTGACCATATTCACAACGTGGGACTTGTATCAATTTTTTGTTCGAGGTCCTTGAGGGAATTGGCCTGAAATGATAGGAGAGCCCTTAGGCTAAGTATCCATACCATTTAGGGGCCCTTTAGGATGTTAAAGATAATGGAAACACAAATGATGGAGTGTGTGGAGAATAAATGTGATCGTGCAACATAATGTCAAGATGGACAGTAGAAGAGGATGGGATTTTCAGGGAGGAGGGATAGACGGTACGGTCATGATGAACTCAACGTGAATGTGGGAAAAAGCCTGCAACATACCGTGTGTTTTGAAACAATCGATGATCCCGATATTTGGGGCTAGATCTGCGAAAAAAATTTCTAGGCATTCTTACATATCCCATAAGGATGGGTATCAAGCCATACATAGTTCTAGTAGTTTAATGTCCTAATGGATGACACATAATTTAATTTCTCATAAGATGACACACAGTTTAATTTCATGTGGGATAATAGACAGTTTAATGTCATTCGGGACGACATATAGTTTAATGTCACGTGGGACATTTTATAGTTTAAGGTCATGTAGGACCGAATTGTTTAAGGTCATGTAGTACTAGAGAGTTTAAGGTCATGTAGGACTCTAATGCATTTTGGGGTCATGTAGGACCATGCAATTTTAGGTCATGTTTGACCAGGCGACTCAGGTAATGTTTTTCTTGAGGAACTCAGCATTGGTGGGAGGTGTTTTATGCACACCATCCATGGAAACCAAAGAGTATGTGCCATGGGAGTAAACCTTATGAACAATGTAATTTCATTCCCATTTGGGTTCCAACATGGGTGGTTTCCTTCCAGCTATCATTGGTGGACTCAGGTCCAACACCAAGCCATCTTGAAAGAACGATAAAATGAGATATTTTTATTGAAAGCTCTAGCTATCCCGTTTTTATGCCTTTCCAAATTGTGAAGGGCACAAAGCCAGTTCTTATCAAGAGCATCCAACTTAGCCAGATGGATTTCTATAATTTTATCTAGCGCTTAATGATCATAGAAAGTTGTCCACAATGAGGGAAACTAAATCTCAATGGGTAGGATGGCCTCTGTTCTATACACCATGGAATATGGGGTCACATGGGTGGAATTATGGGTTATTGTGCGATAATCCCAGAGGGTTTTGGGGAGCTTGTCCGGACCACACTTCTTTTTTTTACCACCCATTTTCTACAGAATATTAGAGAGGTATTTGTTGAACGCCTCAATTTGTTCATTCTCATGTGCATGATAACGGGAGGTATGGTTCGAATGAATGTTGTACTTAGCATACAATTTATTCAGTTTAGCTACCCGAAATTTCATGTTGTTATCAGTGAGGATGGCATGAGGGACTCAAAATTGGTAGATGATGCTGGAGCTCACAAAGTCAATGATGATACAGACCTTGAACTCCTAGAGAAGAACTACTGTTACCCACTTGGAGAAGAAATCTGTATTTGTCAAGATGAACCGGCACTGGAAATCCATCGCCAATGGATATGGCCCCAGGACATTATGTTCCCATTATGAAAATGGCTATGAGTACTTGGTAGTGTAGAGAGGAAGTGGCAGCCGATGAATGATTTTGGCATGAATTTGGCATGCATGGAACCTTTTGGTGAACTCAATGCAGTCATGGATCATGGAGGGCCAAAAATACCCCAGTCTTTGGATTTGGTGAGATAGTCTCAGCTTGGTCTGATGAGACAAAAAGAAAAAGCATGGACCTTCTGCATAACTTGGGTAATCTCAAATCCTTGATTGCAATGGAGGAGAACCCCATCAAACTCATGCTTATAGAGGACCTACTCACATCCAGGACTGCCCTTGAGGGTAAACTGTAACACATGTCATCGAATTCGCTCGCACTCGGCCTGATGTACTAGGAGATTACCATTTTGGAGGTACTAAACAAAGGAGGTTCTCTAGTCTAGAATCACTTCAATCACTGCATCTGGAGGACATGGGGGTTCTGATGTGGATGTGTCGGAGGTAATATGGATTACCTTTGGGCTTTCATCATCATATTGAGTGATAGGAGCAATGAATGTTTTGTGTGACATAAGGATAAGAAGATCATCCTATTTGGGCTCTGCAAGTGATGCAGTTCGGCTAGCCAGGGCATCATCTCGACCGTTATGAGATCGAGGGACATGAGTAACTTCTGGATGAGACAAGGACTAGGACATTAGCTGGAGAGTACATTCCAATAGTGGTATGAGCTCTGTATTTCTAACAACATAGTCACCATTAATCTTCTTTATGAATAGTTAGGATTCCACTTTCACATGCAAATGGGGCAAGTAAATCTTGAGGGCTAGATCAAGGACAAAAATAAGAGCCTGATACTCTGCCTCATTGTTGGTGCATCCTTCTAAAAATACAAATGAATACAAAAGAATGTCTTATTCTTATGTAATGAAGACAATACCCAGGCCTACTCTATTGAGCATGGGGTCATTGAGCCTTATGCCGGTGGGGATCCGGGAAGCACCATTGAAGTGAATTTTCCAGTACGATATGGATTGGTCTACTGAGATAATCACATCATTGGAGAAATCGATATCCAGGTACTGATCTGCAGGATATAGACTGGTAGAAAGGAAGTCCACCAACACATTCCCCTTAATAACCTTATGAGGGAAAAATCTGATGTTGAACTACTGAAAGATTACCACCGAGGTAGACGTCCTATCAACATGGAGCTGTTCATGATGTACTTTAATGGAACTTCTCGAGAAACCAGCTATACCTCATGGTGTTTCATGTATTTTTACAATTTATGTACTTTGAAAACAAGCGCAAGACATCTTTTCTTGATAGGGGGGTATCTAAGCTCTCTATCAGGGATCATGCGGCTGAGGTAGTAGAGGTTATTCTCTGTTCCCTCATTGTTCTTATATGCATGAAAAGTGCTGAGGGATCATTTCAGGGCAATCACATAAAGGACCAATGGTTTTCCAGAGACTAGTGGAATTAAGATCATAGAATGGAGTAGGTACTACTTGATTTCATTGAAATCAGTCTAACATTCTTCATCCCACTCGTAGACAACGCCTTTCTTCATCATCCAAGAAAAGGTCTTACACTTTCCCGCCAGATTTGCGATGAATTAGTGTATGTAGGCCATGTGGGTTTGGAAACCATAAATCTCCAAAAGGTTGATTAGGGGAGAAATCTGATTGATAGCCTTTATCTTCTCCAGATTGATCTCAATTCCCCTATATCTGATAACGAAGCTGAGAATCTTTCCAAAGGTGACCCTTAAGATGCACTTTAATGGATTCATCTTCACGTGGAGAGAACAGAGGAAGCCAAAAAGTTTCTCAAGGTCATTGAGATGGTCATGGTGCTAGAAATATTTGAATACCAGGTCATCCACATATCATTCCCCCAACATTATGTGGATCAACATAAATATGCAAAGCATATCCCACTGATAGATGGAACCTGCAATCTTTAAACCAAAGGGCTTGACTTGGAAACAAAAAGTACCATGTGGTGCCCTGAAGGCTTTATAATTCTCATCCTCAGGGGTCATTGAGATCTAGTTATACCTAGAGTACCCTATATGAAAGAGTGGGATTGGAACCCACCTGTAGCATCGATCAAAAATTCCATACGGGAAGGGGAAAGTGGTCCTTCAGACAGTGGCAGTTGAGATCTCAAAAGTCGATGTAGACTCCTATCTGTCCGTTCTTTTTATTGACTGGCATAATGTTTGTAACATCCCAGGTAAATAATGAATAATACATTTTCATATTTATTAATATATGTGAAATAAATTTTAATTTTACTTTAAAGGGGTTGCTATGTTCGATAGCGTACCCAATACGCAACAACAAGTTTCTTTGAAATATGACGTTGCACACTAGTAATATAGTAATATTATTTTAAATAGTAGTTAACATGTAGCCGTTGTATATGAGAGAATGAATAGAAATAACTAAAATATGATTATATATGTTTGTTAAGAATTTTTACATTTATCCAATAAAATATAAAGGCTTAAAATAAGAAAATAATTTAATTTTAAGCATAAATACTCTAATATTCACTAAAAGGTCGATTTATCGCATTTCGATGGAAAACCCTCTTTAAATATAGTTTTGGTCACTCTTACACATTATATTGGACCAAATAAAATTCTTCTTTAGAATCGGGACATCAAAATTTACATTGTGTAAATTTTTGGTATTTTTTTGATAATGTTCATTTTCTTAATGAATTGTGAAAAATGTTGTATTTTAATTCAAAACCTCATTTTAATCTAATTTATTAATAAGGATAGATTACCTTTTTAATTGGTTTTAAAGATAAATTAGAATATATTTTTACCATTTAATTTAATGGTGGTCATTGGAATTAATTTCACATTTGAAATTGGACATAAACAAGTGTTAGTCTTTTGATAGATATTGTTTATTAAAAACACACTATTTGTTTTGAAAATTGGAATTAATTATAATATTAATTAATGAAACTAACATGTTTTGAACTTTTCAAAATAGACATCATTTTTTGAATTAGGAATATCAAATATATCTTAGGGTGAATTTTTGGTATTTTTCTGAAGAACTTCAATTTTTGATGAATAGTGAAACCACTAAGTGGTAGTTAAACAGACTGATTTTTCATTTAAATGAATGTTTACCACTTTTGTGTTTTGAATTTCAAAAATCTGACATACATGGTTGTCATTAGTAAGTAAAATGTGGTTCAATGGGATAAAAATATTTTTTTGGTGAATAGTAACTTTTGAGTTTTGTTAACCGTGATTAGAGGTAATTAATGTAATTTAAGATAAAAATGATATTATAAAAATATAAAAATATCTTGACACATGTCCTAACCTTATTGGATAGGTCATGTAAGACCAAGAAAATCCATGGGTCAATATCTGGGACCTCATGGAGCCAATTGAGTGAGATAATGACATTAATAACTTTTATTTACAGTAAAAATAAAAATGTCACAAATATGTATTGTTTTACTAAAATAATTATAACATGGGGTTATATAAAATATATTTTTCAATATAAATATTTATTAGAAACATAAAAATATTTCCTAGATCATGGAATTTTTTTTATAATTTTTAGACATCAAAAAATTAAATTATTTATGACACGTTGATGATGCAGTGTTTACGTCATTAATGAATGATTTAAATAAATAAGAATATAATATTTAAAATAAAATCCAAAACTTCTCCAATTCTTATTTTATAATTTTATTTCGAGCATGGACCACTTTATCCTTGACTTTAATGATTTTTTGAGCTTTAGAAACCTAATTTCATTTTATAATAAAATAATAGTTTCAAGAGTTCCAAAAGAGCCCCTCCTCTCCCTTATAAAAAGACCCCACTTCCTACCAATATATCACACTTTTCAAGCCCTTTGTCTCGTCAAAACTCTGCTCAAGTAATCTCCCAATATCCCTATCTTAATCCTAGAAGTCTTACCGTAGGCAGAATTCTTTTCATGAAACCCTTTTGGTTCAAACCAAGAGAAGTTACCCGATTTAAAGTTAAATTATTCTCTAATGTTCTTCTGTTTTATTTTGCTTATACAACCCCCAAAACCATTTTTATTCCATTATTTTGTATCAAAAATAGTATATTCAATATACTAGGATGTTTCTATAAAAAGGATTAGAGCTACACTTACACACACCTACGTCTAATGGCTAAAGAACATTCTGTTTCTGTGGATGAAAAACTTCTCCCTCACGAAACGACGATTGTTCAATATTCTTTTAACACCTTTAAAGGTGTCCATTAATATGTCACTATGTTTATATATGAAATTTATTATGTTTATTTTTTCCTTATGCTTCTGTATTTTTCATTTGTTGCATACCTTTATGGTTTCCGTTATGGGTAAACACGATAATTTCATTTTAGGAAGTGCGGACTACAGCCCCCTCAAAGTGATTGGATTCGTTAATGCCATATGTGGGATGTATAAAGGATGGAGTTAATGATATTATATATGATATTATATTATAATTATAATATTCCTTTATTTAATTATTATTCCATTCCATTATATACGAAATAGAAATGAATGTAGCGTTCATGCGTACGTACGGATTACCGTCTCCCTGAACGGTGCATTTCATTTCCAACCTCTAAATGTTTTGTAATATTATAAATGCATGTATATACTGGATATATATGATATATATAATATCTACATCATGACCATAATTTTTGTTATAATGGATATTTTACCACATACACAACTTGTATTTATAAAGAGTTTATTTTTGACTCAAGTACCAATGATCATTAAAACGACTGTTATTAACTTAAATAATTACCTAGTGTTCATAACATGGTAACAAGTGATATAAAAGGAATAATGAACTTGAAAAATGTTCTTAAGAAAGTATAAATTAACTCATGTTTATTATTCATGAGATTAAAGAACGATCGATTCAAGTCAGACATGAGGTAAGGGAACTTCTTAACCCAATTTATGTTCTTTGGGTTAATCTCCTACTTTCAAATTATGTCATGATATTATTATGTCCTATATTGTATTTATACTTTATTTATGTGCACTTATAGTGAATACACATAGTAGATCTATTTTATTTAAAAAAATGATCTTTGTAAGGGACTTCATCTCAATCTCCATTCATTGAGGCATATTTTGTTTTATACAAAAATTTCTTTTATATGGTGTATAAACCCCTTTTGACTTTTACTATTATTTAAAAGGAATATTTTTATACGAAGCATTTTACTAAATGAAAAAATTAAAGTTTTTGTCTTACGTATGCGGCGACACCGACTTCTCCTCCACTGTAACCATTATTTGAGTTTCGGCTTCCTCTATAAGCCATAACTTTTTTTAAATGAAAAATAAATACCATGTTTTACTTTTATTTTATTTTTTTATTGAAAATGGATTTGAAATTTTTTTTATATCAATGTTTTGTATTGATATATTGTGACTAAAATGTGGATATACTATGTTTCCTTTATGAATGTTTTATGTGGTACGATTATGTTATGGTTATTGGGCATTGTTTATGAAGAATGGTGGGTTTGTGATAAACTAAGGGCGGGTGAGCCCGATATAGCTCTCCAATTAATTGGGTAATACGAAGGGATTAAACGCTTAGGTTTCTTCGAAATTATTTAGGGAATATTCTATGATGGTTATTCCAAACGTAACCATGTGGGTTACTCCCATACGTATAAATGTTATGAATGCCTCAAGTTACCTTTATGTCTTATGATTTCTATGATTTATTCCTGATTTTATGAGGTATGTTAAAGTGCTTATGTTTTATGAGTAAATAATGATTTTATTGATTCTTATGTATACATGGACTAATGTTTTCATTTTGTATTTTTACATACCTTACCAAGATTTTTATTCTCATCCCATGTTTTTGAAATATTTTTCACAGGTCAATGGAAAATTACATTATGTGTTGATAGTGTTGAGGAAGTGTCACAAAAGAATCCATGTTTTATTTTAAATATGTCTCCTTTGATAGGAAAAAATGAATACTATCTTTTATGTAACCACCTTGTTTAAATGTGGAATGTAATGCATGATTTATGATCTAATCCTCTAAAACTCTAAACCTGAAAAGATCCTCAATGTTAATTCTTGAAATAACTCAAGATTAAGTAATGTTTAAGGCTAGGGCCTTATAGTTGGTATCAAAGGTCAGTTTAGATAACATTAGGAGTTAGAATTCTATTAAATGATTATCCAAAAATATTATTTTTATGGTCAAAATAAAATGATATAGCATTTGAAGATTACCATGTTTCTTTGCCCAAGATATTTCTGTGTTATGAATAGTTTTTCATTTAGGAAACAAAACAGCTTTTCTGGGAAGGCATATAGAGGGAAATGACCCTTCAAATCAGTATCCTAAGATGGTTAGAATCAGAACTAAACAGTTTGTGTCAGTGATGGCTCAGTTGACTCATGTGAAAAATGTTGGTTGTTTTTATTGATGATATTTTGGTGTTTTCAAAAAGTAAAGAGGAGCATGAAAGTCATTTAAGGATTATTTTTCAAACCTTAAAAGAAAAGAAATTGTATGGGAAATTCAGCAAGTGTGAGTTTAGGTTGGAAAAAATTTCTTTCCTGGGTCAGATTGTTTCTAATTATGGAATAACTATTGATCCTGCAAATACAAAGGTTGTTGATGAATGGAAAAGACCCACAAATGTAACCGAGATTTGTAGTTTTCTTGGTTTCGTAGGCTATTACTGATGGTCAGTTAGAAATTTTTCACGGTTATCTAGTTTAGTGACTAAGCTAACTCGGAAGGGTGTTAAGTTTATCTGGACAAAGGAATGTGATGATTGTTTTCAGGAATTGAAAAGAAGATTGGTGAATGCTCCAGTTTTGGTACTACCTTCCAGGATTGGTGATTTTGTTATCTACAATGATGCTTCATTGAAAGGACTTGGTTGTGTCCTAATGCAGAATGATCAGGTAATTGCTTATAATTCACATTAGTTGAAATCTCATGAAGTAAATTACCCTACACATGATTTGGAATTAGCTGTTGTGGTTTTCACTTTAAAAATTTTGAGGCATCATTTCTATGGAGTAAAGTGTGAGATATATACCGATCAAAAAAGTTTAAAGTATATGTTCACTCAGAAATAATTGAACATGTGACAAAGGAGATGGCTAGAATTAATCAAGGATTATGATTTTACAATTATTTATCATCCGGGAAAAGCGAATAAAGTCACTGATACTTTGAGTCGAAAAAAGTAATGCTTCATTAACAATTCTACGTTTGGAACACAATCCTTTGGTTAAGGATTTGATGAACTTTGGCATAGAAGTTGTTGGTGCAGTTTGTTTTTCCGCTTTGTTTCAGGTATCAGTAAAATATTCTCTATCAGAAAGAATTAAGCAAGCATTGAAGCTAGACAGTGAGTTGTAGAAAAAGGTAGATCTGGTTCAGAAGGGTATGTTTCTTAAATTCAAAATTGATAATGATTGTGTTTTGAGATTTAAGAAGAGATTTTGTGTGCCTTTTGATTCACAGTTGAAGAGAGAGTTTTTATGTGAAGCTCATAGTTCTCCATTTTCAGTTCATCAAGGCAGTACTAAGATGTATAGAGATCTTTGGGAGTATTACTGGTGGGATGGATTGAAAAGAGATATTGCTGATTTTACTGTGAAGTGTTTGACTTGTTAACAGGTTAAAGAAGAGTGGAAGTTACAAAAATGGATGCTTCATCCTTTACCAGTTCCAGAGTGAAAATGGGAGAATATATCCATGGACTTTGTTGTGGGATTACCGAAGACATCTCGAGGTAATAATGCAATCTAGGTTATTGTTGATCACATGACTAAATCAGCTCATTTATTTACTATACGAGATACTTTCTACCTAGATCAAATTTCCCGTTTGTATCTTAAAGAGATAGTCAAGTTACATGGAGTTCCCCTCCCCATTGTATCAGATCATGATACCAGGTTTACTTCTAACTCTTGGAAAGGCCTTCAGAAGTCGTTGGGTAATGAATTAAATTTTAGTACAACTTTTCATCCTCATTCATATGGACAGTCTGAATGAAAAATTCAGACTTTGGAGGATATGCTACGTGCTTGTTCGATGGATTATCATGGAAGTTGGGACCAACATCTTTCTTTGGTTGAGTTTTCTTATAATAACAGTTTTCATTCCAGTATACAAATGGTACCATTTGAGGAATTATATGGGAAGTGGTGTCGAACTCCAGATTTTTGGGATGAAGTGGGTGAAAGGAAGTTTATGGGACTAGAATTGGTAGAAGAGTTGGCAAAAAAAGTTCAGCTGATACAGAAACACATGAGAACAGCTCAGAGCAGGAAGAAAAGTTATGCAGACAACAGGAGGAAGGATATCTCTTTTGAGGTAGGTTATTATGTCTTCCTCAAAGTTTCACTATGGAAAAGTGTGATGCGATTTGGTAAGAAAGGAAAGTTGAGTCCAAAGTTCATTGGACCATATGAAATTCTGGATAGAGTTGGATCGGTTGTATACCTAGTGGCTTTACCTCCGAGTTTATCTCAGGTACACAATGATTTTCATGTTTCAATGTTAAGGAAGTACATGCCAGATACATCTCATGTTTTGAGTCTAGAGGTAGTTCAGCTGGAAGAGAATCTATCTTATGAGGAACAACCGATCCAGATTCTTGACCACAGGGAGCAAGTTTTGCGAAATAAGATGATTCTTCATGTAAAAGTTTTTTGGAAAAAACATATGGTTGAAGAGGTAATGTGGGTATCTAAAAATGATATAAGGGATACATGCCCCCACTTATTTTGATAAGTGAATAAAATTGCAACGACACAATTCCCAAAAGGGGGGAAGGATGTAACATCCCAGGTAAATAAAGAATAATACATTTTCATAATTATTAATATTTTTGAATTAAATATTAATTTTACTTTAAATGGGTTGCTATGTTTGATAGCGTACCCGATACGCAACAACGAGTTTCTTTGAAATCTTGCATTGCACACTAGTAATATAATAATATTATTTTAAATTTTAGTTAACATGTAGCTATTTTATTGGTCGGAATGAATATAAATAACTAAAATATGATTATATATGTTTGTTAAGTGTTTTTACATTTATCCAATAAAATATAAAGGCTTAAAATAAGAAAATAATTCAATTTTAAGCATAAATACTCTAATATTTACTAAAAGGTCGATTTATCGCCTTTTGATGGAAAAACCTCTTTAAATATAGTTTTGGTAACTCTTACACATTATATTTGACCATATAAAATTCTTCTTTAGAATCGGGACATAAAAATTTACCTTGTGTAAATTTTTGGTATTTTTCTGATAATGTTCATTTTTTTAATGAATAGTGAAAAATGTTGTATTTTTTTCAAAACCTCATTTTAGTATAATTTATTAATAATGATTGATTATATTTTTAATTGGGTTTAAAGTGAAATTAAAATATATTTTTACCAGTTAATCCAGTGGTGGTCATTAGAATTAATTTCACTTTGAAATTGGACATAAACAAGTGTCAGTCTTTTGATAGATATTGTTTCTTAAAAACACTCTATTTGTTTTCACAACGGGAATTAATTATGAAATTAATTAATTAAACTTATATGTTTTGAATTTTTCAAAATAGACATCATTTTTGAATTCATAATATCAAATATTTCTTAGGGTAAATATTTGGTATTTTTCTGAAGAACTTCAATTTTTGATGAATAGTGAAACCACTAAGTGGTAGTTAAACAAACTGATTTTTCGTTTAAATAGAAGTTTACCGCTTCTGTGTTTTGAATTTAAAAAATCCTACATACATTGTTGTCATTAGTATGTAAAATGTGGTTCAATGGGATTAAAATATTTCATTTGGTTTATAGTAACTTTTTAGTTTTGTTAACCACGAGTAGAGGTAATTAGTGTAATTTAAGATAAAAATGATATTATAAAAATATAAAAATATCTTGACACATTTCCTAAACATATTGGATAGGTCATGGTAGACCAATAAAATCCATGGGTCAATTTTTGGGACCCCATGGATCCACTTGAGTGAGATAATGACATTAATACCCTTTATTTAAAGTAAAAATAAAAATGTCACAAACATGTATTGTTTTACTAAAATAATTATTTCATGGGGTTATATAAGTTATATATTTTACTATAAATATTCATTAGAAATATAAAAATATTTCCTACATTATGGTAATTGTTTTATCATTTTTATACATCAAAAAATTTAATTATTTATGACACAATGATGATGCAGTGTTTACGTCATTAATGAATGATTTAAATAAATAAGAAGATAATGTTTAAAATAATATCCAACACTTTTCCAATTCTTATTGGAAGATTTTATTTCTCTAATGGACCACCTTATCATATAATTTAATGATTTTTGGAGCTTTAGAAACCGAATTTCATTTTATAATAAAATAATAGTTTCCAAAGTCCCAAACGAGCCCCTCCTCTCTGTTATAAAAAGACCGCACTTCCTACCCATCTCTCACACTTATCAGGCCCTTTGGCTCATCCATAATATACTCAAATAAGCTCCCAATATCCCTCTCTTAATCTTAGAATCCTTACCTTAGGCAGAAGGCTCTTCAAGAAACCCTTTTGGTTCAAACCAAGAGGAGTTACCCGATTTAAAGGTAAAGTCTTCTCTAATGTTCTTTTGTTTTATTTTGCTTCTCCAACCCTCTAAACTCTTTTTATTCCATTATTTTGTAGCAAACAAAGTATCTTAAATATACTAGTATGTTTTTATAGGATGTTTTCGAGCTAAACTTACACACACCTATGTCTAATGGCTAAATAACCAACTGTTTCCGTGGATGGCGAATTTCTGCCTCACGAAACGTTGATTGTTCAATATTTTTTAAAAACCATTAAAGGTGGACATTAAGTTGTCACTATGTTTATATATGATATGTATTATGTTTATTTATTCTTTATGATTCTGTATTTTTCATTTATGGCATACCTTTATGGTTTTCATTATGGGTAAACATGATAATTTCATTTTAGGATTTGCATACTACTGTACCCTCAAAGTGATTTGATTCGTTAATTCCATATGTGGGACGTATAAAGGACAGAGTTAATGATATTATATATGATATTATATTGTAATCATAATATAACTTTATTTCATTATGATTCTATTCCATTAGATACGAAATAGAAATGAAAGTAGTGTTCATGCGTACGTACGGCTTACCGTCTCCATGAACGGTGCATTTCATTTCTTATCTCTAAATGTTTTGTAATATAATAAATGCATGTATATATTGGATATATATTATATATATAATATCTACATCATGACCATAATTCTGGTTATAATGTATATTTTACCACATGAACAACTTGTAATTATAGAGAGTTTATTTTTGACTCAAGTACCAATGATCGTTAGAACGACCGTTATTAACTTAAATATTTACCTAGGGTTCATAACATGGTAAAAAGTGATATAAAAGAAATAATGAACTTTAAAAAGGTTCTTAAGCAATTATAAATTTACTCAAGTTTATTATTCAGGAGATTAAAGAACGATCGAGTCAAGTCCGACACGAGGTAAGGGAACTTCTTAACCCAATTTCCATTCTTTGTATTAATATCCTACTTTCTAATTATGTCATGATATTATTATGTCCTATCTGGTATTTATACTTTATTTATATGTACTTATAGTGAATACATGTAATAGATCTATTTTATTTAAAAAATGTTCTTTGTAAGGGACTTCATCTCAATCTCCTTTCATTGAGGCATATTTTGTTTTATACACAACTTTATTTTATATGGTGTATAAACCCCTTTTGAATTTTACTATTATTCAAAAGGAATATTTTTATACGAAGCATTTTAATAAATGAAAAAATGAATGTTTTTGTCTTACGTATGTGGCGACAACGACTTATGTGCCGGCATGACCATTATTTGAGTTTCGGCTTCCTCTACAAGCCATAACTTTTTTTAAATGAAAAATAAATACAATGTTTTACTTATCTTTTATTTTTATATTGAAAATGGTTTTGATAGTGTTTTTATATCAATGTTTTGTGTTGACATCTTGTGATTGAAATGTGTAAATGCTATGTTTCCTTTATGCATGTTTTATGTGGTACGATTATGTTATGGTTCTTCAGAATTGTTTATGAAGATGGGTGGTTCTGTGATAAAATAATGGCAGGTAAGCCCAATATCGCTCTCCAATGCATTGGGTAATGCGAAGGGGTTAAATTCTATGGTTTCCCCGAAGAGATTTTTGGAATATATTTTGATGGGTATTCCAGACGTAACCATGAGGGTTACTCCCTATATAAGAATTTTATGAATTCCTCAAGTTACCTTTTTGTCTTATGATTTCTATGATTTATTCATGATTTGATGAGGTATGTTAAAGTGATTTTGTTTTATGAGTAAAGTATGATTTCATTGATTCTTGTGTATACATGGACTAATGTTTTCATTCCGTATTTTTATATACCTTAATGAGATTTTTATGATAATCCCACGTTTTTGAAATGTTTTTCATAGGTCAAGGGAAAAGTACATGATGTCTTGATAGTGTCGAGTAAGTGTCATGAAAGAATACATATTTTATTTTAAATATGTCTCCTTTGATGGGAAAAAATGAATACTATCTTTTATGTAATTTCCTTGTTTAAATGTGGAATGTAATGCATGATTTATGATCTAATTCTCTAAAACTCTCAACCTAAAAAGATCCTCAATCTGAATTCTTGAAATAACTCAATATTAAGTAATTTTTATGGCTGAGGCCTTATAGTGTTGGCCAGACACCTCAGGTATTGTACCTCCTTAATGAAATTTTCTCTAATGATATTATTGTCTTCGGCCTCAACCATGACACCGTGGGAAGGAAGCATCTTTTTGGGAGGCTGCTTAATCCCGTGATGATTCACTGTGAGGCCAAGGTAGTGGATGGGTACCTGAGGATCTAGTCTTGGAATCTCATCATAACTCTAGGTTAATACATCATAGTGATGCTTTAAGAAGTACACGTATTATTTCTACTCTCCGAGAGTCATTGCAGCGCAGATCAATGTTGGTTTCAGATCTGTCTTGCCACCGAGATTCACCTGCACCAGTTCATCAACCATGGTAGAAACACCTTCTTCGAAGGTGGAAGGGGAATCTTCAAAAGCCTATTCTTCACATATGGAGTTGGGATCCTTAGTGTGAGGATGTTCCAATGAGGCAACAAATCCTGAAGAGAAACTGGTTCCTTCATGAGTGGTAGTGGATACTACATCGGGGAACTCATGTGCAGCCAAAACCATAACAATGATGGCTGTTATCTGATCCCATCTATTCTTCAGCCTAAGGGGCCACGCTTGATGATATCAAAGAAATAGTGTCACATCAACTTGAGATAGTTAATTCTCTCACGAAAAAACAAGTAAGTATTATGTATTGTCGTTTCCATGGGGTGGACATCCAGATACCTTATGGGAGTAGGTGGCTCCAGGATCACCTGAGCCTGATTTGTGTAGGACCATGAGGTGATCTTTCGGCACCACATATACTTGGGAATGTGTTCCCCCTAATTAAAAAAAACCAAATATCATTGTCCCATTTCTATAGTTGTGGACTCCAATCAGTGGTTTGGAAAGATTTAGGTGTCATCTAGATCTGTCTGTGGGCCGGTCGCGGCCATAGCATGCTCAACCTCATTTCCCTGAATCTGATTGTCTTTTCCCTTGTAATAGTCGACATCCTGACAGCAAGCTTCACAAGAGGAAAAGGGATACACGTCACCTTGAAGCAGGCCCAATCGACCATTAAGGGAGTACTTGACGCACTAGTGATACGATGGAGGAACCACTGCGTGCAGGTGGAGCCATGGCCTGCCCATCCATGAATTTTAGGCGGTGTCCTGGGAGACCACCATAAATTCAGTGCTGAAAACTAGGCCACTGAACTGGGTCTTCAACCTGATCTTTATGAACAGTTTTTGTTCTGTTTTTTCATAACCTTGGATTCTTAGGTAAGAGGGACTCAAATTATCCTCAGACAACCCCAGTATTCGTAGTGTTTGAGTTGGGATTATGTTGATCCTAGAGCCTATGTCAACAAGACAATGAAAAACCTCCACACCATTAAATTGGACGATGATATATAGTGGGTGAATGTTCCCATTTATGGGAGAGCCTTTACCTTCTCTATAAAATGATATGATGGCCTGCCATTCAGCATTCTCAACTGCCTCAGTATGAAAGGCTTATGCGACTGTATCCTCCATCTCAAACTGAACAGGGATTATTAAAGCCACAATAAGGGCCTCATGCACATCCGATGATAGGAAAAGGGACTGAAGGATAGAAGGATTTTCTGGAATTCTAGAAGGATACATAAGGACATCATACTTCCATGAAAAGCATGAACGTCTACTTACATGAGGTACCTCTATGACATGAGGTATGGGGAGACCTAATGACTGGTCTGACAGTTGACTGGTGCTAGGAAAATCCTTTTTCTCACTTTTTGAACCATGAGGAGTGACTTCCGGATGAGAGTCAGACGACTGAGACTGGTCTGTAACAATGCATGTCTGGTCATGACATGGTCGAGGTGGCTCTACCTGATCCAACAACACAAATATCGGTGAAGGTAGACTTGATGACACCAAATAAGAAGGTTGCATAGGTCGATCTATATGCTAGTCATAATGCTTGGTTTCGGTAGCATACACCGCCTAACTGGAAATACTAACTGAGGAACACTGATTACCCAAATTTCCATGACTCTGTCGACGCTGGCGATGGCTGGGGACATTGGAGGGATCCGCCTAATGCTCCTCATCACCCAGAATCATATAGGGGTTTAACAGATCTATGGTATTAAACGAGGCATACCCTTGACCATCACTCAAAGAATCATCCACTACTAGAAAAATTCATTGAGGAATAAATATCTCTGGGGGCATGAAATCGACGAGAGTATGGGATGAAGATGGCATTGGCTATAGACTTTTTTCCCCTTGTGCCACTGGTGAATGGTTTTTTGAGAAGAGGACTATTGAGATAATGATGCAAAAGCAGTAGATGTGGCTTCTGAAGGATCTAATTTATTTAGGCATGCATAGATAATACCATGGGCTTGGGTCATTATTTTATGAGCCATCTAGTCATCATACTTCTGGGACCCATGGTTAAAAAACCTAATGCCACTCGCCTTCACTGTCTCTACTACTGTCTTCCTCACGAACACATATTCCACCAATTCCAGTGTTGGGAATATCCAAAATATGTTGTTATCCACCTAGTCTTGAAGCCAGTCTTTAAACACATATCACTGTTTGAGCATGTTCCCCATGATCAGGTGATAGGGGAAATAATTAAAGTTATTGGTGAGGTTTTCCTCTTCTGGAATCCTACATTCAGATAAACGTACAATCCCCTACTACAAGGCACTTCAGATATAACCTAGGACTTGAGCCTCGTTGAATGAGTAGGTCCGGTTCATCATGTCTGGGAAAGGGTCCCTGGGAGCCTGACCCTAACAAGGGGACGAAGGAGCCTGTCAAGGAGGTGGAGCCTGGTTATCTCACCTAGGTGGTGGTGGCGCATTGCACGAGGCACTTGCCGATTCTGAGGTGGGAACTTCTGGGCTGAAGGTTACCCCTGAGGTGGAGGGCCTCTGTGTGGCTGTGGAGGCAGCTCCACTGTTAACGACTCTAGTTTCCTGGGGGCCTCTATTTGAGCCACTACGGCAGGCTAAGCCCTGGTATCCCTTCTTGTGGGTATTTCATGAGGCAATGGACAAGCCTGGATGGCATGTTGTAAGGATTCTTCTAGGAATTTATCCTTACCAAATAAGTCTCAAGATCCCCTAGAGTAGTTCAGGGTGATTAAAGAGGAGAGCAGTTATGTATTGAAATTCATTATGCTCATATTATGTAGTTTCTACTGAGTCAGTGGAATGTCAAGGGAGTTTGTGAGCCCTTTCCCCAGGGCAACAAAGTATACAACACACTAATAATGCATCATATTTCAATTTAAGTGGTCTGCGATACTCGTCTTCCAAGTGGTGGAACAGAACTAGAAAAGAAATTACCTTTGGTGGTCTTCCCATCCAGCTACTGATCAGATAGGAATATGGGTGTACCAGAAGAATGCTGACCCCTCATATTTTTATACGAATCATTGGAGTATGGTGACCTCATGCTGCATTGTAGTTCCCATCACGGGCCCACATAATGAAATAAAGTCGGCCAGGTGCTACAATGACTCCGCTATCCCATTGAAGGGGAAAAAGTGGGATTTCTGAAACTTGGGGGTGCTGGTATATCATCCACCCACGCCATATATGGCTTTCCATCAGGTGGGATTGCCAACTATCGAGTCTCTAAAGCTTTGAGGTGGGCGATTTGTTCCACCAGTGGATCAGCTGGATGGGGGTTTCTATCTTGGCTAGGATCCTTGACCACCATCGCATTAGTAGGTTCTTCAACACAATAAGCAGGCCCAAAGACTCATGGAGTGGCTAGTGGAATGAACTGCAGGGCAGTTGGAGAAACCTGAGCTGGGTCCTAGAGATTTTCACATAGTTTAAGATAATTTGGTGACAAATACCATGCCCTATTTCCATAAGATGCAACCTTAACCCTGTCTTATTGGGTAGGATAGTCAGGGTCACTAGGAGGCAGTTCACCGAGGAGAAGTTGTGCCTAACCCTACTGCCCCATCCAAGGATCACTGTTGTCTGTCATCGCTCCACAACAAGTTCAGCAAGGATTTTTTCAACCATCCTCTTGTGTTTAGTGAGTTGCTGACACAACTCAGCTTTTTCGGGATCGTCTTCCACCTTTTACACTAAGCCATATGGGTAGGAGTGTTTGATGGATCCGAGGTGTTACTTACCCTTGATAGTATTTCAGCTTAGGTCCAATGCCTTGTGGGCACAGGAAGACCCAATATATTCCATTGTCGACGAGTAACCCATCCCAACCAATCTAAGAGGTGTGAAACTCCCTCGGGGGGGGGGGAGGTCCTCTCCATGAAGATATAGATCGTTCTCACCCCCGGAATGTTAGCCATGTTAACTGTGACCCAGTCAAGAGGCATATCCTTTATGTCGCCCAGTGAATCGGGCTGGCACCGGATGGAACTGAAATGGAGGTCCTCATACAACCCCCAACCATGGATTTTCATGAGGGTAGAAGCCTCCTTGATTGTCATGTGGACCACTTTAAAGCTCTGGATGCATCATTGTTGGAGGGTCCAATGGAGACATGGTGACTCAGGGCGTTGGGCCATGGGGAGTGCACCCAAATCAACCAAACAACATTGTTGTTCTATGTCTTAGAAATGTGCCTGATTCACGGGGTATGCCACTAGGCGGTGAAGAAGATAGAAATCAGTTTCCTAGAGGGTCTGGAAAAATCATCCAACCTCCTCCTGGGTTGGTGATTCTAGCACCTTGAAATTTTGCACTGAAACTGGCCAAAACATCTCAGTGAAATGGTCCGCTACGAGAATATCCCGCAAGCTCCTTGGCCCATATTCAGGGTTTGGCCCTTCATTTCCCAACTCTTCATCTAGAGGTGGCTATGGAACTGATAGTAGTACCGAAGTAGGCCACTAGGATGATAGGATGGCTGGTAGAGAATACGATGAGCGAGATGATAAGAAGCCGCATCTCGGGCTATCCTTCGAAGAATGTAGTGACTTAGCCACCACATTGCGGTAAGATGGGATGAAGACTGTAGTTTCCAGTGTAGGGAATATGGATACCGAAGATGGACCACACTGCTACTCGTCTTCCATTGGTCCCCATATTAGCTCTCTCTGATCTCTGGTCGAGGTAGAGAGTGCTTCTGGTGATGATGGAGGCGATTTCATGGTCGGAAACTGTGGAGTTTCCATATTTTATTACTCTTGGATGTACCTATATAGGGAGGTGGGAATCTGATAGGCCACACATTCTAGATGAATGAGGTTGATGCACCTTATTCTGGCCTCGACCCTTGAAAAAGAGGATCTAGGTGAGGGTTCAATCACTAAGTCGTATTTCACCCCAGAATATGAGAAGCATACTAGTTTGATCTCGGTCTAAATATTATCAACATTTTTTATGGCGCCGATGACCACCCTCCTTCCATGGGATGGTTCTTTAGTATAGGGTAGATTTACAGCATGAGGTGGTTATTTGGCCATACTAGTGCTGGGGGGGGAGATGATTTCTACCTGAGTGAGATGGGGTGTGAGGAGCACCTGGATAGATATCAATGGGAACACATGGATAACCATCGTACCCACTGATTGATGTGCAGATGGAATCTCTGTGGGATGTGCCGGAGTGGGTAGGACCTCTGATGTAGCTGATAAGAGCCCGAGTAGGACCCCCATGGGTTTTCCCCTGGCAGTATCAGCATGAGGAGGGTCGTTGTACTGGTCCAACAGAACACTGGTAGGACCTCTGTGCTGGGTGCCAATGAAGTGAAGTTGACCTTCAATCCTCTGATTTCTGAGGTGAAGAGGACCTTCACCAGCTATAGAATGGACATGGGGAGGGACTCTATGCTGGAGATTGACCAGATGTGTAATATCCCCATACCGGTGGCCTGTGGTAGGAGGAACAACCCCATATCAGATGTAATGAGCATGAGAAAGGCTTCTATACTGAGTGTCACCGTAGTGGGAAGGACCCTCATTCGGACTGAAGGTAGCATGGGGAGGACCTCAATGCTGATCCTGGAAGCACAGAGGACCCACATTCTCCATTGTGGCTATATAGGGATGACCTCCATACTAGGTGTCTGAAAGAGCACTGTCGTGGGCACCCTCAAATGATTAATGTGATTTTGGGGTACTTCGGTGTAGTAGAGTGGCTAACCAAGGTCGTCTCTCAAAGGAGGAAGTGAATTTAACAACTTATTAAAGGTATTCTAAAAATAAAATAGAATAGAATTAAAACACTGATTAAAGGATGGGGTTTGTTTATAGTTTATAAATCTATAAGAATTTTGTTGGAAGAAGATAGTATTTTTTTGTTTTTTGTTATAAAATGAAGTTTGAATAAAAAGACATAACAAAAAGATGTTTTTTTAGAAAATATTTTAAAAGGCATAATTGATATAACTCTATCTCTTCATTTACTTATTAATCATTATAATTTAAATAAATATCCACTTAATTATGATCCCTTAATTTGTTAAACCTCAAACCCTAAGAGAGTTAACTTAACCACAAAGATGAAATTACTTAGACCCTAGGCTAGCTTCGGTACACGCAATCGCAGCACCCTGCATTGAATGTTATTATAAGGCTAGATTATGGTCAGTGGTTAATTAGAGCACATATCCATTCTAGAAATGAGGATGAATTGTGTTCAGGGATTATATTTGAACTCTACAAATTTATCCCGTGTGGTTTTGTATTACTGATTAAGATCTCGCTCTCACAATTTAAACAAAATCTCGACCTTGTGTGTTTTTGTGTTAATTGTTCAATTTCTTTCTTAGTTTCATACAATTTAAAAACAAAATTCATGGATCATATTAAAGGAATTATAGTGTCTCAATGATTCAAAATAATTAAATGAAGAGGGTAGAACATAGATCGATTACTAAAACACTACTCTACCATGGGTGGTGTAGTCATCGTGGAGACATTTTGCATGAGAAAAGGATTGAAAGGGTAGAACCCAATATCATATCCACTCGTGATTCCATCCCAATTAATGAGATTAAGAGAAGAAGAAAATAGAAGAACACAGATGATTCTTTGAAGAAAAATTCAAGAAAAAAACATGAATAAACAGAAATACAAATAGGAGGAGGGAGAGGAGAGCCTTTTTGGAAGAGAGGTTTGCACAAATACTTACATCTTACAATAGTTGTGAGTGGGTCCCAAGATACAACCATTCGGCCACACCTTCCAAAATCCTATAACAGCCCTCCAAAAGAGTTAAAACCCCCTTTAAATAGAGTTTGTGGGGGCTCGTGTTACATAACATTTTAAGTGTGAAATGAAAAACTTGGCCAAATATTTTATTCCACGTTTCACCGCCTAGTTGGCCTCCACAACGCGTGAATTGGACGGCCTTAAAAAAGGATTATTTGTTCCAAATCATGTCCTCAGGCTTTCCTCAAAATTTGGGCTCAATCCAATCCTAGATAAATAATATATGACCCATATACAGAACCCATGTCTATTCTGTCGAGTCCATCCCACCATTGGCTTAATGGCCCATTTACTCCATCCAAATGCACTCTTTAGCTATAGTGTCCTGAATTAAAGTTATATAAAATTAATCTAGGAAACCTTTTACAAAATATTAAGATCAAATAATAAATATTAAAATATTTATCTTCAGAATACTACAGTACATTTTAAAATGGGTAAAACTGGAATTTTCATCAAATTTTCAATTGAATGATCTAATCCCAAATATTTCATAAATGAATATATTTAGCACAATTTGAGGAAATTATATCATTTATTATCAAAAAAATATTCAACAGAATAGTGTTTTACCAACTCCCCCACACTTACCCTTTTGCACTCCTGAGCAAATCCTCATATCAAGTAAACATTAATATCAAATCAAAACCAATTTTAAAACACATATCCTTGAGATAAAACAATTACACACCAAGAAAAAACAATATATCACGCCTCATAATTAACCATTATTTCACGTTATTCATTTATATCATTCAATATATTTCCAATTTATTTATCCTCCCATTCACAAAACACTTACCTCGTTTGAATTTTCTCTTATCACACAAATATCAATTTTTTTTGCATTGTCTTTCTCATCCAAACACATACAAGGGTCACCATAGGCTTGTTGAATTCCTAAATTTCCACCTGATGTGAGTCAAAGAATTATATTTATCATGAGGACTTTTCAGGGTTGTTATGTGGATTTTTCTTGGTAGGATTTAGATGTGAAAAATTCTGAGGCTGAATGAGGAGGGCTTGACTCTTTTTGAAGCAAAATCACATTAATCTAATTTTCACTTAATTATGGTCTTATCCTCAATCCCCATAGTATCAATTCTGCTCCATCATCATGAATATTCATGAAAATTTTACAAAATTCATCATTTCAGCATGAAAAATGTCAATCTTATCAAACATGATTTTCTTGAAAGCTCCAGACAGGAACAACTTTCCACCTCAATTAGAAGCTCCAGAAAATGCACAGCTTCACTTATCATGAAAGCTCCAGAAAAGGCACAACTTTCAATATAATTACATTCTTCAGCAGCAAACACATCTCTTCAGAATTTAATTTTCCACCCAAAGTATCACAAAATTTTGTAGTACAACACAAGATAGGTTCCCCCACACTTAATCTCAACTAGATTATGCAATTTCACTTCAAGAGTTGGTTGGATAGAGAAAATTGGCTTGTAATGTCGCTAACCTAATAGGCTGTGCATGGATTCTAAGGGATACATGGATTAAATGTTCAAGGTAGGCCATTATAAAAAAGGATTATTTAAAAAGGGGAATTAATAACAAACAAATGCCTCAATCATTTAAACATAAGTACCTCAAACCCTCAAGTTTTGAGAGGAATAGATCAAATTTTGGTTAAATCAAGAATAGTTTGGTTCTCTCATGAAGTGAGATGAATGTATAGAATATGAAAATAATGGTTCAGAAGCCTCACAGGAAAGTGATTTCAAATATAAAGACAATGAGATGTGGCATAGGATTCAAATTTCAGTGTACTTTTCATCAAATTACTAAATATTTTAACTTGAAACAAAGTCATTTCAGCATTCATTTAAGCTTAGTTTCAAGGGATAAATTGTTTCACTCATTTATATGCATTTCAAAATTGTGATGACAATCCTTTCAGCTCAAAAATTTAAAAAACACAAAGAAAACTAAAAAATAAAAACACCAAATTTGAAAAAACACACAATTTTTTTTATTTCAATTAGGAAGACAATTGAAATTACTAAACTAAAAAGTTCCCTACCCCACACTTAAAATATATCATTGTACTTAATGTGAACCCATGAGATAATATATGCACATGAAATGTAGAATTTTTAAATAGGACAAATAATATAAAAGTGAAAGGGTTAGGAACAGCCTGATGTGCTCAAGTGATGATGGGGTCATGCAGTGTGATAAAATACACTGAATTAGTAGGAATTCCCTCAATGTATCTCTTAAAATGTTGCCCATTGACTGTAAACCTCCTTCCAGTGTCCTCTTGTGTGATCTCCACTACACCATAAGGGAAAACATTAGATACAATATAAGGACTTAACCATCTGGAAAACAACTTACCAGACATCATCTTCAGTCGTGAACTATAGAGAAGGACTTTCTCTCCAACATGAAACTCCCTTTGTTGGATCATTCTATCATGAGCTACATTTGATCTTTCCTTGTAGATATTTGAGTTCTCATATGAAGACAATCTAATCTCCTCAAGCTCTTGAATTTGCAGCTTCCTTTGGATTCCAGCTTGGGCCAAATCCATGTTGCATTTATTTATAGCCCAATAAGCCTAATGCTCAACATCCACTGGGGGATGAAATGATTTCCCAAAAACAATATGAAATAAGGAAATACCAATGGGTGTCTTGTATCCTATCCTATAAGCCCACAATGCATCATCCAAGCTCTTTCTCCAATCCTTCCTATTTGGCTGCACAATTTTCTCTAAAATCTGTTTCAACTCGCGATTTGAAACCTCAGCCTGGCCATTTGTTTGGGGGTGGTATAGTGTTGATGTTTTGTGTGTCACCCCATACTTTCAAAGGAGGGAATAAAAATTCCTATTTCCAAAGTGTGTACCTTGGTAACTGATGGTGTCCTTTGTTACTCCAAACTTGCAAAAAGTTTAAGCCTTGAAAAAATCCACTACAACACGAGAATTGTTAGTCCTGGTGGCCTTAGCCTCCACCCATTTACTCACATAATCAACAACAACCAAAATATACAAAAATCCAAATGAACTAGGTGAAGGACCCATAAAATCAATTCCCCATACATCAAAAATATCACAGAATAGTATGGGTTGTTGGGGCATATCATGTCTCCTAGAAATATTCCTAGTGTGTTGGAAACGAGAGCATGACCTACAAAACACATGGGCATCATGGAATAAGCTAGTCCAATTTAATATAGAGTCTAAAACATTCCTAGTTATCCATTGGGGTCCAAAGTATCCACCACAATCAAGTGTATGACAGAAATGAAAAACAAACTCAAACTCATGATCGAGAACACACCTCCTAATGACTTGGTCACTACACATGCGCCAGAGGTAAGGATCATCCCACACATAAAACCTAGACTCACTTTTTAATTTTTGGACTTGATGCTTAGTCAAATTTGATGGGATTTCAGAGGAAAAAATTTAATTAACTAAATCAGCATACCCAAGGATGCGTACCTGAGATGGTATAGAGATGATCATCAGGGAAAGTTTCCCTAAGTGGTACATGGTCCAAGGTGTCACCCTCTGTTGTGTGAGTAAGCCTACTAATGTGGTCTGCCACAAAATTCACTGACCCCTTCTTTTCCTTTATCTCTATGTCAATCTCATGAAGAAGGAGCATCCAACAGATAAGTCGTGGCTTTGCATCTGGCTTCTTTAGGAGGTACCTCAAAGCTGCATGGTAAAAAAACAACTACTTTAAATCCCAATAAATATGAATGAAATTTATCTAAAGCATATATAACAGCAAGAAACTCCTTTACTGTTGTGGTTTAGTTTTATTGGGTAGAATCCAACGTCCTTGATGCATACGAAATCACATGTGAACGTCCCTCCGCCCTCTGAAATAAACTCCAATCGCGAAGTTGGATGCATCACACATAAGATCAAATGGAAGGTCCCACCGTGGGGGATGTACAGTCAGTGGAGTGTTCAGACACTTCTTTAGCTCATAAAATGATACCCAATATGAATCATTAAAACTGAATTCAATATATTTTTAAAGTAATCAATATAAGGGTATAGCGATCTTACTAAAATTTATGATGAAGCATCGATAAAATCCAGCATGTCCATGGAATGATAGAACATCACACACACATATAGGATATGGAAGGGATGACATAATGTCTACCTTAGATTTATCAACTTCAATGCCATGTTGTGAGACTATATGACCTAAGAACATTCCCTTTTTGACCATGAAATGACATTTTTCAAAATTTAAGACCATATTCTTCTCAATACAATGATGCAATACATCACCAAAAATAGAGATACATTCATCAAATGAGGATCCATAAACTATAAAATCATCCATAATTACCTCTATGCAGGTCTCAATGAAATCTGAGAAAATACTCACCATGCATCTCTGGAAGATTCCTGGGGAATTGCAATGTCCAAATAGCATCCTTTGGTAAGCAAAGGTACCAAATGGGCAGGTGAATTTCATCTTCTTCTGGTCCTCTACTACATTGGGAACCTGGAAATAGCCAGAGAAACCATCCAAGAAGCAATAATGTGTCCTACCTGTAAGTCTCTCAAGCATCTGGTCAATGAATGGAAGTGGGAAATGGTCCTTATGAGTGGATTGATTTAGTTTCATATAATCAATACACACTCTCCAACTATTTTGTACTCTCACAGGAACTAACTCATCATTTTAATTTTTTATAACAGTGAAACCAGTTTTCTTTGGTACAACCTGGATAGGGCTAACCCATTGTGGGTCAGAAATAGGGTAAATTATACCTGCCTCGAACAATTTTTCAACCTCTTTTTTAACAACCTCCAAAAGGGTTGGATTGAGTCTCCTTTGTGGTTTCCTCACAAGTTTAGCCCCATCCTCTAAAATAATCCTATGCATGAAAATGGAGGGGCTAATACCTGATCTCTCAGCCAAGGTCCACCCGATTGCCCTGATGTTCTCCCTCAAAATATTCAAAAGTTTTTCTTCATGTTCAAAAGGGATATTGTTAGCAATGATAACAGTTGATTTATCACCACTCAACAAGTATGAGTATTTGATATTTAGTGGCAATGGCTTGAGTTCCAGTGTAGGGGGGGTGGTGTATGGATGGAGACATAGAAGGAACTGAAATATGTGCACAAAGAGCATCAGTATCAGAATAAACATCATCAAAATCAGAGAATAAAGCATCAAATACATCAGCATACTCTACAACCATGTCATAATCAGAGTTCACATGATCAAAATCAGAATATGACTCCATTTCAAAATCAAATATTAGAGAGTCTTGTTCCTTAGAAACAAGTGTCGAAGTACTCTTAGACATCAAACTAGAACCAATACTCATAATATCCCTAAGCATAGGAAAATCCAATTCCATGGTGTTTTTACTTGGTGGTTCAAAATGGGAGATAAAAAATGCAGAATGATCCTCTGAGGGGTACTTCATGGAATCCATAACATTAAATATCACAAATTCATCCCCAATTTCCATGGAAAGTGTACCCTCATTGACATTTATGATATTTTTTGCAGTTTTGTGGAAGGGTCTACCTAAGATAATGAGGGCATGAGAAATTACCAGATCCTCCTCCATGTTAAGCACGTAAAAATCTGCTGGAAAGATCATGTCTCTTACTCAGACAAGTACATCCTCCAGAACTCTTGTTTGATATGTCGTATCTCTATTCGCCAATTGCACCACTGCTCTCGTCAGTTTCAACTCACCAACATTCAAAGAAGAGAATACAGAGTGAGGAATCACATTTATTGAAGCTCCTAAATCACAAAGAGTATGAGAGAAGTGAAACTTATCTATGGTACATGGGATGGGGAATGTCCTAGGATCCTTGAACTTTTTTGGCATTTCTAGAGTTGGTGTAATGAGTGCTTACACATTCCTTCCAAGATTGATCCTCTCATTTACCTTGAGACCTCGTCGATTGGTACAAAGTTTTTTTTTTAAGAATTTGGCATACCTTGGGATTTTTTTGATGGATTCAAGTAGAGGGATGTTGATCTCAACACGCTTGAATGTGTCCAAAACATCTTTTTTCATCGCCTCTTCAGCCATCTTCTTGGTTTGAACAACCCTATTTTGAAAAGGAAGGGGTTTAGGAGGAACATCATTAATCTATTGATTACCTTTATCTTTATCCTTGGGTTGCTCGTAAGTTGATGTGGAATTGGGATTTTTTGGTGTTGAGGTGAATCCAGGTGGAATTGTAGGTGGAGAAGTATCAATTGTTTGCTTCCCACTTCTCAATGTAATGGCACTGACATTAATCTTTGGATTGGGAGTAGGTTGAGAAGGAAGATTTCATGAATTCTTACTTAAATGTTCTTGGAGGGCGGTGGCAATCTGGCTCATTTGATTCTTCAACTCCCTCAACTCTGAACCTTGACTCTTCAGCTCATTTTGTTGATTAAGAAGAATTTGTTTCAAAATATCATCAGTGTTATTGTCTACCTTGTGTTGTATATTCCCTTTCTGTTGACTTTTTGATTTTTGAGCTTATAATCTCTTTTGGGGTTGTTGGAAACCTTGCTGATAAGGCGAAGGCTATTGGAATTTTGGTTGAAAAGGGGGCCTTTGTTGTTGCCAAGAGACATACATCGTGTCTGATTGATCGTTCCACCCTTGATTGAATGTTGGTGCAATGGAGTCATACTTCTTTTGGGGATATGTCTTTTGTTGATGCTGATATGGTCTCCTAGGGAACACTGCTACACAGTCTTCTGTTTCTTGGAGTTGTGGGCAACAGTTAGTTGGGTGGCTTGTCTTAGTGAAAATACAACAAGGCCTTGAAGGAGGGGGTTGGGATGTATTTTGTGCCAAAGAAATATGTCTCACTATATTTTTCAATTCTTCCAACGTGGTATCATTCAAATAACTTTCAAGAGAAGATGGACTTACCTGATGTACTCCCCTACCATGTGGTGTACCTCTATCTCCAAATTGTTGGGAGTTTTGGGCCATCTTGTTGATCAATGCATGTGTAGCTACTGGTGTCTTGTCCACCAATGCTCATCTAGATGAAGCATCCACCATGTTTCTCTCCATAGGTGTGAGTCTTTTATAGAAGTACTGGATAAGTAAATTCTCACTGATTTGGTGATGTGGGCACCTTACACACAACTTCTTGAATCGCTCCCAATACTCATACATTGACTCCCCTTATGCTAGCTTGATCCCTGAGATCTCCTTACGAATAGAAGTGGTCCTCGATGCTGGAAAAAATCTCTGCAAGAAAAGATGTTTTAAATTGATCCAACAAGTTACATCTTCGGTTTGTAAATAATACATCCAGTCTTTCGCAGTTCCATCAAGTGAGAATGGGAATGCTCATAGCTTGGTTTGATATTCAGAGACATTTATAGGTTTTGGGGGTGGGAAAACCACATTAAAATCTATCAAATGTTTATTAGGATCCTCACCTAAGAGGCCATGAAATTTTGGAAGAAGATGGATTAATCCAGATTTCAATTCAATGTTTGATTCGAGATTTGGGTATGCAATACAATTTGGTTGATAGTCAATATTAGGTGAAGCCAATTCTAGAATGGTTATATTTAGAAAATTGTTATTATTTCTATCCATTGGTTCTTGTTTTATGTTTGAATTTGAATTTCTTCCAATTTCAATGTTCTGATATTGGAGTAATTCTCCAACTGGTTGAATGTTGAAACACCTCGTAGACTGAGAATGTCTGATTCGAGCCCTAAGGCTACGTTCAATATCAGGGTAAAGATCTAAGAGATATTTGGGATTATTTCATGTCATAAATCAATGAAGGATGAAAAGAAGGAAAGTGGACCATAGTAAAATTAAAATTATAAGTTTGGGTTGATGGTCCAAAAAGAAGTCGAAGAAAATAAAAGAAGAAGAAGAAGAAAAATCAGATTGGGTAAAGAAGGAAGAAAGAAGAGAAAAAGAGAATAAAATGTAAAATAAAATAAATACCTCTAATTGGTTGAAATAATTACTAGACTCCCCAACAACGACAAATTTGAAAGAGCACTGTCGTGGGTTCCCTCAAATGATTAATGTGATTTTGGGGTACTTAAGTACATCAGAGTGGCTAACCAAGGTCGTCTCTCAAAGGAGGAAGTGAATTTAACAACTTATTAAAGGTAATCTAAAAATAAAATAGAATAGAATTAAAACACTAGTTTAAAGGATGGGGGTTGTTTATAGTTTATAAATCAAGAAAAAGTTTTCTGGAAGAAGATTGTATTTTTTTTTAGTTTTAAAATGAAGTTTGATTAAAAAGACACAACAAGAAGATGTTTTTTTAGAAAATATTTTAAAAGGAGTAATCAATATAAATCTCCATATTAATTTACTTATTAATCATTATAATTTAAATAAATATCAACTTAATTATGATCCCCTAATTTTTTAACCCTCAAACCCTAAGAGAGTTAACTTAACCACAAAGATTAAATTACTTAAACCCTAGGCTAGCTTCGGAAAACGCAATCGCAACACCCTGAATTGATTATTGTTCTAAGGTTAGTTTAGGGTTAGTGGTTAATTAGAGCACATATACATTCTGGAAATGAGGATGAATTGTTTTTAGGGATTATATTTGAACTTTACAAATTTATCCTGTGTGGTCTTGTATTACTGATTAAGATCGCGCTCTCACAATTTACACAAAATATCGACCTAGCGTGTTTTTGTGTTAATTGTTCAATTGATTGCTTAGTTTCTTAAAATTTAAAAACACAATTAATGGATCATTTTATATGAATTACAATAGCTCAATTATTTAAAATAATTAAACGATGAGGGTAGAAGATAGATCGATTACTAAAAGACTACTCTTCCATGGGTGGTGTAGTCATCGTGGAGACATTTTGCATGAGCAAAGGATTGAAAGGGTAGAACCCAATATCGTCTCTACTCTTGATTCCATACCAATTAAAAAGATTAAGATAAAAAGAAAAGGGAAGAACACAGAAGATTATTTGATGAAAAATTCATGAAACAAACATGAATGAAAATAAATACAAAGAGGAGGTGGGAGAGGAGAGCCTTTTTGGAAGAGAGGTTTTCACAAAGCCTTACCTCTTCCAAGAGTTGTGAGGGACTCCCAAGAGACACACTTTTGGACACACCTTACCAAAGCCTCTACCAGACCTCCCAAAGAGTTAAAACCCCCATTAAATAGAGTTTGTGAGGGCTAGTGTTACATACCTTTTTAAGTGTGAAATGAAAAACTCGGCCAAATATTTTATTCCACGTTTCACCGCCTATTTGACCTCCAAAACACATGAATTGGCCGGCCTTCCAGAAGGATGATTTTTTCCAAATCCTGTCCCCGAGCTTTTCTAAACATTTGGGATCAATCAAAGCTAGGATGAAGAAGATACAGCCCAAATATAGAACCCATGTCCATTCTGCCGAGCCAGCCCACCATTGGATTAATGACCCATTTAACCCATCCAAATGCACTCTTTAGCTCTAGTTTCCTGAATTAAAGTTGTAGAAAATTAATTTAGGAACACTGTTAAAAATTATTAAGTTCAAATAATAAATATTAAAATATTAATCTTCAGAATACTACAGTTCATTTTAAAAGGGTAAAACTGGAATTTTCATAAAATTTTCAAATGAATGATCTAATCCCAAATATATCATAAATGAATATATTTAGCACAATTTGAGGAAATTATATCATTTATTATCAATAAAATATTCATAAAAATAGTGTTTTATCAGTGTCGATGTTGCAGGTTAGTCCGCGACGACCACTACCTACGTCGACGACACAGAGAGTCGACCCAGCCTGCCCGTGGGGCGGTTGGGGCCTTGATCCAGGCCAGGTATATATGAACACATGCATAGAATAAATAGGGGTTTGATGGTATACATCAGCGGTGGCATGATCCATAGTATTTTTGATGGTGACACCCCTTGGAAAGCTTCCCCCTCAACCTGCACCTGACGCTGGCGTCAGGTCACTGAACTGGGGTCAGCGGTGCAGGCGGATGGTTTACATTCTCTTAAAACTGTGAGACCATGTGGTGGCACTGGAAAGACCTCTCGGGAGACCTCCTTGGGTGCCCCTAAAATGGGATTATGGCTGGGCTGGCCCAGACATCTCCAACCCCATCATCGTAGGGGAGGGAGTCTTTGAAGTGTTCCAAGGAGAGGCTCCCGAATAGGTTGTATGTTGGAGTGGAGAGAAATGGATCCTTGCATGGCCCTTGGGGGTGGCGGTGTCAATAAGGCACATATTACTATAAATCATAGCAGGCCATATCCAAATTTTGGATAACCCCCTCCTCCTCGTATCATCGGACGAGGTCTCTTATCACCCTTCGTTGAATGAATTCAGAAGGGGAGATGGGGCGTGGGAGCCCAATACCTGTTGTTGTGGATGCTGTCGCAGAAGTGGTGGAGCCACGCGGGATTGTTGTGTTGGAATTGCCCCTGCCCCGACGTTGGTGGATGGGTGGTGATATGATTTCTGATGCAGCAGCATGGTTTTAGAAAAGTAGGGAGATTGAACCATTAGTGTTGAAACAAAGAAATCAACATCTAGTTCCCCAACAACATTCTGTATCCATGGATAGTAAGAAGGATCCTTTCTAACAACGTCACATACCAGGATGTTCAATATTTTAACCACCCCCACATCTGGTGAGTTTCACACCAGGTTCGCTATTTTCTCGGTGGGACCTGACTCCAGATAACTGGATATAGTGACACGCTAATCTATCTGATGTGTCAAATGCTACTAATCTCCACATTGATGAAAAGACCTTCATGTTAGGTTCACCATTTATATTTCCAATGCTATCATCAGGGTGCGCACATCCATTTGATCGAGGATGATGAGGACATGCTGACTATGGACCTGCATTCCACCTTTCTAAAGGCGGGTGACATCTGTCACTTATTCAAGGATGTTTTCTCCTTGATCAAAACAGGATGATGGGATGCCATTTATTCCTTCTGAGGATTCATCCTAGGAACTTTTTACCTAGTCTAGATCTCCCTTATAGATTAAGACATTGTTCATGAAACTCTTCCTGGTGCCATGTCTTCATTGATGCTGATTTATTACATTTCTTCTGTCGGTAGATTCCAAGCAGTCCAGTAAGGGCAGAATCCTTCGGTTGGGGGAGTAGTCATGTTGGACATCACTGGACTATTTGGATGCTATAACACTAGCATGTCTTAGTTTCTTCACCTAATTATAGGGATTCTTAAGGGTGTGGAAGTCCGAGGAATCCCACATAGAATGTGGGGAATAATATTCCATATGAAAGTCTCTGAGTTTTTTCTTAGCATCCCATGTTTAACATAGAGTATGACGTAGGTTTAATTTCTAGCAGAGATGGATCAGACTGAGTGGAACACAAACTAGAGTGGATCGAATGGGTTTAATTTCAGAAGGACACACTTAAATTGGGGATAACACGTTGTCAGTTACCCTGTTATTTTTAAAGGTTATGAAAAATGAGGTGGCATGATCACATCAGGATGTGGAAGCCCAGATAAAAATCATGATGGATGATGGAGGGCTGAGAGTTGAGGAATAATGAAATAGAACTCACATGAGGATGACGATGAGGTTGGAATTGTGTATCCCAGAGTCATCGTACGTATCCCAATGGATGGGAATAACAGTCCATGTAGTTTGATGAGGTGATTGGATGCATAATGAGGCGACCTGTATAAAGAGGACCCAAAATAAGTTGAACCTCCAGGTTGGGGCATGAAATTGGAGTGCATGCGTAGGAAAAAAACTCGATGACATGTTGGGGCTTACATGTGATTAACAGCCTGAGGGTTGGTCTGATGCCAGAGGGGAAGACCAAAAACGTGGGTCCTGGTGGAGGGGACTATAATGAATTACCAATAAATGGGGTCACAATGGCTTACCACAGGGTGGGGTTCACAACATATTACAGCTGAATGGGTATCACAATGGCTTACTACTATGTGAGGATCACAACGGCTTACCACTGAATGAGGATCACCACAACTTACAACTTGATAGGGGATCATAATGGATTATTGCTGGATAGGTGATATTTTAGTGTCATGCAGGACAAAATGGGGCAAACAATTTAATGACATGCAGGATGGGGGTGGATTGATGTGAGGTTTTCGGGACTGACATGTGTTGGGCTTGAATCTTGGGGAGGCTTCTTACGTACCTTTCCATGGAAATGATCAAAGTACACGTAGTTCGGGATGGTGATGGGGAACCAACATGAAGTGTTTGGGACCAATGGATGCAGGTATTGAACCTCAGGTAGGCTTACTACGTAAATTATCTTGGCAAGGATCAAATCCCACATAGTTTGGAATTGGTGCTGGAGATGCGACGTGAAAGGTGTTGAAACGAATGGAATGCGGGCTTGAACATTAGGAGGATTCTTACGTACCTTACCTTGGAAGGATCAAAGTCCATGTAGTTTGGAATTGGTTGGTGAACTCACATGAAAGGGGTTAGAACCAATGGATGGTGGGATTGAACTTCCGGGAGGCTTCCTACATACCTTACCTTAGAAAGGATCAAAGTCCATGTAGTTTGGAAGAGGAATTTGTGAACCGACGTGAATATGGTCGGGACAAATGGATGGGGGGATTGAACCTCAGGGAGGCATTCTATATACCTTTCCTTGGCAATGATCAGTTTCCATGTAGTTTAGGAGAGTGTTGGAGAACTGACGTGAAGTGGTCGGGACGAATGAATACTGGGCTTGATCCTCAGGGATGCTTTCTACGTACCTTACCATGGTAAGGATCAAAGTCCACGCAGTTCAGAATGGGTGTTGGTGAACTAATGAAAAATGGGTCGGAACTCATGTATAATGGGATTGAACCTCAGGGATAATTTCTATGTACCTTACCTTGGCATGGATCAAAGTCCACAATGTTTGGAATGGGTTGGTGAACCGATGTGAAAGGGGTTCGAACCAATGGATGGTGGGATTGAACATCAGAGAGGCTTCCTACATACCTTACCTTTGCAAGGATCAAAGTACACGTAGTTCATAATGGATTTTTGGGGATTGCACTCTAGGATACCCAGAGAGGGTTTCATGGTCGATGCTTACTCTAAGAGCACATGTGTCATGCTCGGTGCGATAAACAAGAGGTAGCAAAGACTTAAAAATCAGGTCGCGAAAGGTGAGTCCGTGGGAAGTGGTGTAGGGCTGACATGTAGTTAGATACCCAAAATGTAAACAAGGGCTTACACATAGTCCATAGCCCAAAGAGGAAACGGGGGCTTACATTTCCTTAGCGGCCCAGAAAGATGGATATTGGGATTTACTCTAGGATGGATGCCTAGTGGCAACAAAGCCCAAAGGAAGAGTGTTTTGGAATGAAAGAGAGGAGGGCTTCGATGCCCCCTCTGGAATTTGCCCAGGAAGAAGATAGTAGGATAAGGGATACTACCTCCCACAAGAATGTCCAGGGGATTACACCATGGTGGTTTTCCATTCCCCACAGACAGAAACCGCTCCAAAAAATATCCCATTCCATGTGGGGAAGATCACACTCCCATGGATATGATCGGGCATAGAGAATTTCCGAGATGGGGCACCCCACGTATAATGCACGGGGCGGGGTCATTGTTTAATATCATGTGCTAAGGACGATGGTGCTTAGTAGTTTAACTTCCTCTTGCTCAGACTAGGTGGGTTTACTCCGCACCCCTAGGACTTACAAGACTAATACCCACCTGCCCATGGGGATGGGAAGGCATCAGCAACCCCATGGTGAGGGGGTGTTATTGGGTGATCCATTGAGGGTTCCACATTAGCATGGAAATGATAAGAAGTAATAGCTGTTATTGTGCCTATATGAAGAAGTATGGGGCAAATCAACACAATGGGAAACAACAACCAATGGACTTTGAAGTTAATTCCTATGAACCTAGAGGGTTGTACAGGAGAAGGGTGTGTAACATAGATGTTTTCAGAGTAATAATCACTCGATGATGATGCTTGAAAGAGGTATATCAAACCAGTTCAAAATAGCATGAACATGGAGGTCAGCTTGTGTGAAAATGGAGCAGCTGCGCGGATAAGGTCTTGGTGAGCGGACCTTGATGTTTGCACGTAATAAGAGAGGTTTGTGAGAAATTGGTGTACAATTGGAACAGATTCATGTAAAAGGCCGGGTGCACATGCAATTGAAGATGTTTTCATGAAAAATGTGGATGAGATTTTGCGCACATGTCGGACGAGTTTCGAACAAGGAATCCCAAAGGTTATTCACACAAGGGGAAGGTATTGCGTTCAAGGGGTTTGAATTTTAGGGACTTGGGTAGGGGTGAAGCAAGAGTGGTCCCACGTGAAGGAATAACCCTGGGAGACCTATCACAGAAAATTCCATACCTGAAATCCATCTTTTTTCACATGGGAGAGGTGGATTTCTTGTAGAGTAGAAGGATAAGATTCTTCAATGTTGGAAGTCGAAGAGGCGCACTTCTATTTATAGGTTCTTGGGGTCACCAGGTCATTGTGGAAATTTATCAGCATGGAAAAATCTGGTTCTTGTGTTGGCAGTGAAAAATATTCCACGCTCAATGTCGGTTGCATTCATGTTTCCACGCCTGGTGTTGGCTGCGCACAAGTTTCCACAACCATGTGAAAAACACCTTTAGATCCCACACATTTTCGTTTGAGTGTGATGTTTTTCTTGTGGATTTTTTATTTTTTGCGCGACACTTCTATTACTCCCGAAATTGATCACCCAGTCGAAATATGTCTTTGTTTTATCTACAAAGGCCCTCATTAGGATTTAACCAAATTTCGGCATCTAAAATACAATTCTTACCCACAAATTTAATGGCATGACTATAATGGTCATATTTAAATAATAATAATTTATGGTTTGTTTAAACATGGTGTTGCGTATCATGTATGATATTAAACATAATCTTTATTTTAAAATATTTGGATATTACATTATCTCCCCAAAAATTATTAATATTTCTTCCTCGTAATTTGAATTTGGATTCAATAATAAAATTTCTAACAATTGATAACACCTCTGTTAAAATCCCACCACGTAATTTTTTTTAAAAAAACATCATCTGGATAAGAGAGAAAGTGAAGTATGAAGGTCATCTTGAAGAACACATAACTGGGTTTCTTAGATGGAAAATAATAGTAGGAAGTGAAAATATAGGCATGAATAAAAAATAAATTTCAATATATAATTATAGAGATTGAGAGAGATAATTGATCAAAAAAAAGTGAATGATCTTGAGAAAGTCAATGATTACAAAACCTGAAACCAAAATAGGGCTGAAAACAACCATAAATTCATTAGAAGAGAAGCAATAGTCTAATTTTTTTTTTGATTTTTACCTATAGTTTAAGAACTTCTTTATCATAAATACTAATAAAATTAGAAATTATACTTACGTGATAAGTATAATTTTATCCATTAATAATATTCCTTCAAAATCAAATATATCTCCTGAAATGTTGAATATTCAAGATCACTTTTTTCGAAAAGATCTAAAATAAAATTCTCATGGATCACATAATCAACAAAAAGATTAATAACTATTACTCATATCTTTAAATATTAACCAAATGTGATTTTTAGAAGAAGGGAATATAGTTCCCAAAATTAATAAACCTTCATATGAAAAAAATAATACATTAATATCAAAAAATCATAATTATTACAATAAGTTCAAAGTAAATAATTCTATAAATTACTATCCTTAAATTTTTTAAAATATTCCTGAGTATGAATGAAACCCGAATATTATATTGATTTGATTAAATATTCATACATGATATATTTTACATATATATCCAAATAATATCAATCACTTATAATGTCTCTTAACAAAAAAGTAAATTCCATTGTTATATTTTCACCAAATTATAAAAAACAATGCCTTAACTGAACTAAATCATCATAAAGGTACATTAAAATCATATATACCTCTAAATTATAATTCAACCTACAATACCTAAATTAAACCCATTAATATTTTTTGTACCTTACCCATATAATGTTCCCCAAATTATAGTTATCTTATTTAAAAATTACATTAAACACTTAGTGGGAAAGTTGTTTTTTTATATCTTGTTTTTTATACAAAAAAAATATATTCCTATAGTTACCTCAATATCAATGATAAAATAAAAACAAATATTTATCAATATCTTTAAACGTATGTCTAAAATAATTAAATACTTTCTTCTTCAAATAATATTTTCCATGTTAAACAGAAGGGTTTCATATACCTCAAACATATCTCAAAACACATTAAATATATCCTAATATACTTACATCATATAAAAAAATAAAAAGGGTATTAATGCTTTTAAAACTAGGATCATCCCTGAATATACAATTAGAGCATAACTCTCGAATACCTATATGTAAAGACCTTAATCATTTAATTTTCATCATAATCCATTAACTGTGTTTTCAATAATATTCCTTAATACTTTTTTCCTATAAAAATATGAATCATGTAAAAAGATTAAAAAACAACGAAATATTAGAATATATATAATACATACCCAATATTTTTAATTTTTTTTCCTCATCATCAACTATAATTGTATTTGTAATTTCCAAACATTATCTGTAATGTCCTCCTAATCCTATTCTTCATCATTCACCCTATAAATTCCAATTTCATAATTCCCTCAATCCATATATTTAAAAACTATATTGATACAATGGGATGAAATTTATCCCCCTTTATGGAGTTAACTGACTCCATCAATTATTCTTGGATGATTATATTTTTATTCCATCCTTTACCACATAGAAAGTATCTTCTTGTTTTCATAGGAACTTTTCAAGGTTTCTTCATCCCATATTATTGACATATAATTTGTTTAATATTTTTTTTCCTTTATGATCTCTATAACATGATATTATATGGAGATTAATTTATCTATTATTTGATGTGTTAAGAAACACACAAATGTTAAAGTTGTTAACCAGACCCCATGAAATATGGTTATGAATAACCAAATTATTTTCACTAAAAATCAAATTCTAGTTGATTGCTCATTCAAAAAAACACCACATTTTATATTACATCCAATATTAGTTTTTTTCTTTCTAGATACATATATATACTAAAACAGAAAATATTAGTGTTTTTATATCAATAAAATCATAATAACCCATTGTATAAGGAGGATAAAAACTATGATATCCTTAACCTTGTTATCTTAAACTATATAGGTTTATCCAAACTATCTATAATTATCTATTACATACTAAAATTTGTTTTCATTGATGAATTTTAACATATTATAAAATAACATTATATCCTATAAGGTTATTTAAACCTTGGATCTAATACCAACTTTAAGAAAAAAGCCTTAGACATTACATAATCCAGAGTTTTTTTGTCTGGAATTCATGTTCTTACATAACTGAGGATATTTTTTTAGTATTATATAATTAGGTAATAATTCTTACAAAAAATCCGAATAATATATATTTCTCTCTTGTAGCTAGTTACAATTTTTCCAAAAATAGAAAATTCTTTATAAATACATGTTAGCATCATTCAAGGTAACATCGATATCTAAAAATTTAACTTTTTTAATCATTCTACTCATCTGTAACACATGTGGGAATCATTTAAAAAGATGGTATGATAAAAAATATCATATAGGGTAATAAAAAAAATAAACTCGTTAGTCCATTTAAAACCCTACAAACCTATGAAATACTAATCTATATTAGGTTATTCACGAATCATATGAAATAAATCATTTCTATATGAAAAACACAATTTTTTTGAAGAATATGTTAAAAATCATAGAAGGAATTTAGAAATTCATTTTATGTGACATCGAAAATCATATGCATATCATATAATAAACCTATGTTAAAAATAACTAGAGCCTAACCAAATCATTAGGAGAAACCACACTGTTTATTTCCATCATTCATTCCTTTGAATACATGGAACATTACATAATTCTTTAGAGAGTTATAATGGGGATAACCCATATTATAGTGTTTATCAGGATAAACACTATTTATGATCTATAATGGGGATAAACCTATCATATAATCTATATCAAGATCACTTATTTTCCTATATACAATTTTCAAGTACCATATCAAGAACAACAAAATTATTCTTTCACATTTTCATCATAAAACCCTTGATAACCTCTTTTAAACCCATATGAAAACACTACAGGATATAAAAATACTCCTATCCTTTAAAAAACCATTTTCAAAGCTAAAATACTTAGAAAAAAGGTAGAGTGCATTTTTAATTGATTAAAACATGACATATTTTAATTAAATCTAAAAATAAATTAATGTTTCTAGTGGAAAGAATTTTTTTTCTATATATATATGCTGACATATGTCATTCTTTATTGTTTCTTTATAAAAAGTAAAAATGTTCATATAAAATATGTAAATATATTCTTCATGAAAGAAATTAAAAAAAATGTAAAAAAAGTGATATAAAATTTCCTCTATAATTCATTTGTTTACATATAAATACATCCTTATTATGATTTTAAGAATATGGAATTGGAATGAAAGATTTGATAAATAAAACTTAAAAAAAATTATATGTTGTTTTTAAATTAAAGTGTACCTTATGAAAAAACTAAAAAATAATCCATTTTAAAACATTACAAAGAAATTAAAATATGGTAAATTATTTTTGGAAACCATTGAGTCTAAAATAATAATTTTTAGAAAACATTTAGAATAATGTGGACATGGAGGGAAAAAGAGGGATAAGGGGAACTTTTAAAGAGGATATTTAAAACAATGTACCTTAACTTGAGTTTTACTCATCACATATTTTTTATCATTATAAATGATAAAATCAAGTTAATTATTTACTTTCATAGGAACATATTCATGTTTCTTGTTCCTTTTTATTTTAGTTATTAACATGTTATATTCAATTTACATAATCAATTATGTTCACATTAGATGTTTGAGGATATTCAGCACATATGTCTAAACTAAATTTGGTTGGTTTAATATGGTCATTATGAACATGTAAAATAAAATATTTTTCTATGTACATCCCTATTTGTGTTTTTAGATTGATCATCGGTGGTAGTGTCTTGATCATAGTTGGAGAGAATTTGTTACGTAAAATAAATTAATATTTTTGGATTTATATTTGAATTAATTGAGTCTATTTATAAATTTTTCAAGTGTTACCAATAATTATTGGTAATTTGAGAATCCTTGAATGGGGTTTCTAGTTTATATGAGGAAACTGGGATGAAAAATGTTATGTATAATCGTTAGATTCCATGTAACTATAATAAAAATAATTTAAACACATCTAGATACTTTTTGTGAAGGAAATAAAGGGTTTGAATTCGACTCACATCATGTAATGTTCAGGTTAATTAAATAATAAGCTAAGGTGAAAGGTTTTTAAGTATAATCCAGTAAAAAATAATTTCTGGTTTTTACCTATACTACACGCTTCTTAATTCCCAAAACTATAACAGAAAAGTGTGATCAATGGTTGATTATTTATTTCATATTGAGTCCATATTTATCCACTCCACCTAGAGAGACCTTCCATGTGATTTTAGAGTGCCACTCTTGATTATGTACATCCCATTTTCGAATATGATCCATGGTTTATTGTTTCTAATTATTCCACCCCTTATCTTCTGGAATTCTATAATCATTATTTTCTAACTACTTTACTGTGTGCATTTTTTTTATGTTTATCAGTTTTGATGTAGGATTCTTCTTGTGATCATCAACAACTTCTTCCTTATAGGTGTTTTCCATTTGAAGTTTTCCATTCTATTTCTGTTAGTGGTAGGGGGTTTAAACCATAACCCCATTGTTTCTTATTCTTATGGTATGTGAAATATTTAAAATGAACCAACATAATGTGAACCGAATAAATTGAATGATGAATTATTTTATTCCTTTTAGACCCTATGTATCAATTTATATTTTCTCCAAGTTTTTTGCTACCATTTTTGTGAGAGATCCAATGATTATAATTGAATATATTGATGGATTAATGTGTTTTTAATAGGACATGGATATTGGGATGATTTCTTGATAAAGCATTACCATGGCTTGGATTGTTTATTTGTGTAAATGTTATTTTATATGTTTTGACCGACTGATATATGGAATTTTTAACTAAAAGATAAATGGTAATTTTCATAATTAGATTTGATCATGATGATATGATATTATCATATTAGTATTGTTATGAAGTGATATTTTGATAAATGTTGAAATTAATTATATGGGGTTGTGGCTTGGTTGATAAATGATGAAATGATTACATAGCAGGATATGCCCTATGACACATGTCTAAATGCTCATATACTGGGATATTCTCTGAGACATGTACAAATGCATAAAGTTTGTGCTATTTTCAGTGACACATGATGGAATTCTTATATACTGTTCTTGGACATAAGAAATTTTGATTTTTTTAAATGGGAAAGGACATGGTGGTTTCTTTAAATGATTTTATAGTAGGGTTTGACACCAATTTTTATAATTTATACATTTCTTATAAGATTATAATTGGAATGGTTTGGAGACATCCTCATAGACACTCCGTCATGATGATGTGGTAGGTGTTGTTTTACCTTGGTTATAAGGATATGATTGGAGTTGTAGTGAGACATGCTCTGAGACATTATGGAATGGTGTTGAAGAAGGTTGATATACTATTAATTTAATTTATTAACTAGATCCTACACTATTTTATTGAATTATTGCATGAATTTTTTATTAGAGTATTTTTGTTTATAAATAGTGATGTCAAATACTATGTTGTACTCACATACTGTTTAGGCCACTATTTCCTTCCCACGAAGATTATATGGATAATGTTATAAACAAGTGAAATGGGCCTTTATATTGATTTTCATTATTGTATGGGTTGGAGTTTAGAGATTGGATAGAAATGAGGTTTAGTAATAAATAATATTATGTATTTTTTGTGTATGTTTTATTTTGTTTTACCTCTACCATGACATGTAGTTATATTGCATCATGTCATTACATTATTTCTTTTTTGTTTATTGGAAATATTATTTGTCATTAATTTTTAGTATTCCACTGCATTTTTTTATTTTTTTATTTTGAAAATATAATATTTATTTATTATTAATGGTTTTAGTTTGTTCGTATATGTTTTAACTCTATAATTAGGGGTTATAGTCTCCTCACTATACTTATCACACTCCTGATACTAGTTGGTATCCTCTATCATATGAAGAGGAATGGTTAAGATCCTATAACTAACACATTATGGCCACATGAGATAGTTCTGTACCAGGGGACATTACACACTGGTATGAGTGGGAGGTTTATTTTACCTTTATTACTATTTTGGAAAACTAGAAGAAGACAGGGGTGTTTTTGGAATTGATAATGAGTTTTAACATAGGAGCGTCTAACCCATTTATGAGTGAAAATAAAAGTCCTTAGGGTTGGATTACTTTTTTATAATATATTCATACTACATTTGATATTATTTTACCCTAAGTGATTCACATATTGTGTGAGTTTATGGTTGTATATTGTCATTAGGTTTTGAGATTTATACAACTGGCCTAATATGAAATGATATGCATATGCATACATTATAATTGGAACATATTGATATATATATATATATATATATTAACATGAATTATTCTGTTTAGGGAAACATTTATTTTCATGTGATATATAATTTCCTATTGAATTATGATATGAGATACCTACTATATCAAATAAAATTAATAAATAACTTTAATGTCATGAAAAAAACATGTAATCCTTCTTTATAGATATTTGGAGTCAATGGTTTTTTATTGTAGTCACCTATTGAGGTTGACTTTGTTGTATCTAGTGATATTGGGATTGTGTTTGTCTTGTAGAAAAAATGACTCCTCCATGTGTTCAATTTGAGAATCAAAATATCATAAATCAACACACTTTTAACATATCAAAATTGGATATTTCTATGGTTCCTCATGATCTAATGAATGTTCAGCTTCACCCCAACTTTCTGATGTTCATGAGTTCAATAGAAAGTTAAATTTGTTCACACAACTCCATTGATGATTGAGATGCTGAGAGAGTTTTAGTAGAAGCATCTGAATATGTTCACCAGGGAGGGATTCCCCCAGGTATCTGATTTCTACGTCAAGTCAGTATAGAAAATCATTAATCATATTATGAAACTAAGAGATATGAGGGTCAAGCTTACTAACAATATGATTCGTCGAATATCCTTGTGTTGGTGGAACATTATTGAGAAGTCAGGGCTAATTTGGTGCAGATTGGACAATCCCATGGATCAAATAGTAGGGTTTTCTCTAGATAATGGTCGAATAAAGTAGGATTATTTTTCTATAATACTAGAAAATTATCCAAAAATGTTTCTTGAGGAGTTTTATGGCTTGTATTTCATGTGATAGATCGAATTTATGATTGATTTGGTGCTAGGAGAAGATCTGGTTTCTAGATCACCTTACAAAATGGCACTGATAGAGGTTTGAGAGTTGAAGGTTTATTAAGATGATATGGAGGAAAAAGGTTTCATAAAACTAAGTACATCTCCTGGGGGTTCTCTTTTTATCTTCACCAAGAAGTTTGATGGGACTCTGTGCTTGTGTGTGGATTATCTGGGGTTGATCCAGATGAAGGTCAAGAACTGGTATCCCCTCATGTGCATCAATAATCCTTTCAATCAGCTGATAGGTGCTAAGATCTTCACCATGGACAATATAAGATCTACATACCATTAATTGAGGGTGATACCATCAGATATAATTTATACAACTTTTTAGAGTAGGTATGTATTGTATGAGTTCATAATAATTCCATTTTGGTTGACTAATTCACTGATAGTATTCATGGCCTTGATGAGTAGGATCTTTCAACATTTTCTGGATTTGTTTTTGGTGGTTTTTTTCAATGATATGATTTTTCCTCCCATTCATCATGTGATCATTCCTAACATATTAATATTGTCTAGAGTATATTTAGAGAGCATAAAATTTAATAAACGATAACTAAATGTCATTTATATATTGATAAATTTAACTTATTGGGCCACTTCATCTTAGATTAAAGAGTGTTAGTGGAACTAGAAAATATTGCAGCCATGAAATCTTGGGAGAATCCCATGACTGTTTTCATGATTCAAAGATTTCTTGGATTAGTAAGTTATTATCAGCACTTTATCCATGACTTCTCTCATTTGGAATCACTCATGTCAGGGATGACCAAGAAAGGGGTAAAAATTGTTTTGTTAGATGCTTTCAAAAAATATTTTAAGGAGTTTCATGGATGGATGACTTCAACACCTATTATCACATTACCAATTATAGGTAAATAATATACTGTGTACTATGAGGAATCTAAAGACTAACTCAGAGAAGATCAAAATAGAATGATCGAGTGCCTTATTATGGATCTAGAAAAGCTAGACCACATGAGAGGAATTAATATAATCATGATCTGGAGTTAGAAGCAGTGGTACATGCACATAGATACTAGATAAAGTTTTTCAAGGGTTTGAGGTTTGTGGTATAAAAATTTATATTATGTTGAATTGAGATGAATGTCCTAGGAAGAGAAAGTATAAGAGTATTGCAGTGATTGGCTGTTGATATACCTATTTTTGGACATACATCTAGATGTCTAGGGGGGATCAGGTTTGAGTATCTTTAACATCAATATCTTTTCATACCATGACATTAGACCATATCACGACTAATAAGTTTTATAATATAGAGGGCCTAGTCTTGTGAGAAAACTTATATAGCATGGATACACCATCTAGATGTTCTCTTGGAAGTCGAAATTCTATTCTTTTATGTTCCCATGTATGGACTCTAATGGGAATATGTGAGGACTAAGGTAAGAGTATCATGCTTCTAAATTGGAGTTATATCCTTATTTAACAAATATTAGTCATGATATTTATATAGAGTAATGATTGTTCAAAATGAAGAATGAGGTATTAGGGTATATGGTGAGTTGTTTCACATTGTTGTAATTCAAAGGTGTGTATTATAGGCTTGTTGTGATTTTTTAGACTTTTCTCATTTCTGAGTAGAAATGTGATGATGTCACTATGGATTTTTTGAGAGGATCTCTAATAATAATGATGTTGTATGGTTGGTTTTAGATATAATAATGATTAATTCCCCCTTCGTATATATCAGAGAGACCTTCATAGTAAATGATATGAGTAATATTTATGGGCATGTGGTAGTTTGATTGCATGGTGTTCCAAGGAGTATATTTTAGAAATAAATACTACTTTAACATCATGGTTCTGGAAGGTTCGTTAGAATGATTTGGGAACATAGGTTCTTTTGAGTATGGAATATCATCCTCATGTTGATGGTAAATATGAGAGGACTATTAATGTTTTGGAGGATATGTTATAGGAATGTGTTTACGATTTCAGTGGTTCTTGGGGAATCATATGGTACTTGTTGAGTTTTAATATAATAACATATTATAGGGATCAATCCAAATAGAACCATTTTGTCACATTGTAAGGAAGGAAATACTATTCATCTATTTATTTATTGGAAGCAGGAGAGTTACTGTTTTCTAGGAATAGTCTCATGAATTAGTTATTTTAGAAGGTTCAGTTGACCAGGGAGTGGTTAGAGAACAGAAAGAGCATGCATTAATCAAATGATGACAATCAGAGATGTCCTCTAGAGTTAGAGTTTTTTCATATTTTTTTTCATTCGTGTTTCACTTATGTTGGGGAAACCTCATAGTATAAAATAGTGAAATCTAGAACCCATGATTTTCTTTCCATTTATTATAGTGGATAGGCTCAGTCCAGTGGTGTATCGATTAGCCCTTCCATAGTGCTACATTTTCATGCATGACATAATTCATGTGTCATAGCTTCCGATTTGTAATTCAGAACCTTCTCTCATGATAGATGCAGTAGATATCTATCTTAGAGCTGAAGAAGCCTTTGAGGATAATACAATACGAATCATGAACTATAGTGATATATATCTACAAAATTAGAAAATATCGTTGGATTTAGTTTACATGAATAATTATAGAGTTCCTGAGGATACAAGGGATACGGAGTCTCATATGTGATCATAGAGGATAACTTGTTAACTAAGACACCATAGTGATTCATGGTGGAGGTCAATGACCATTTCTAATATAGTGGGGAAGTTGTAAGATCCTTTTAATTTGATATATCCCTCTTTGATTTTTTCATTTGTGCCATGGTGGAATTGTCTTTTTTAGAGATTTAGATCCTGATTGGGGTAAAATGACTTAATGTTCATGGATGTATGTTTTTCTAATAGAGACTATGTATAAATAGGTCAAGTGTTACCAATGGTTCTTGGTATGTTGAGATGACTTAAATGGGGTTTTTAGTTTTTTTAGGAAACTGGGTTGAAAAAATGTATGCAAAATAGTTAAATTCTCTGTAACTATAATGCACATAGTGTAAAATCTAACAAACACATGTCACGAAATGAACACACGGTGTGAATTTGTTACACATTTTATAATGTTCGGGCTGATTAAATAATAACACAAGGTGATTGTTTTTTCAACACATCCCATTAAAAATAATTTCCCAACAGGTAAATATATTTCATGCTATGTAATTACCCAACATATAGTTTTAATGTGTATCATGCTATTTATTTTTTATGTAAACTCATGTGCATATTTATCCTCTCGACCTTGGGTGATTACTGAGGTGATTTTAGAGTATGTCCCAAGATCAAGATTTATAGTTTTGGAATTTTATGCATGGTATATTGTTTTTATTGGTTTTCCCCTTATCTTTTTCAATTTTTTATCAACGTAATTTATCCTCTTGGATATGTGGGTTTTTGGTTTCGATCATGATCAATTTTGATCTAGGATCCTTCTTATGATCCGTTACACCTTCTTCCTCAAGGTATTTTTCCATTGCACCTCATGTATTCTTTTTATATTAAAGGAAGCAAGAGTCTAAACCATAAACCTGTAATTTTATATTAGTCATGTATGGGGATTGTATCAATTTCATCTAAATAACATAAAATGAATAAATTAAATAATGGATTGGATTATTATTTGTAGTCCATTTTGTTCTTTTTTATTTTTTACCTAGCTTATGGAAACCAATAAGGTGAGAAAACCCATGATTATAATTGAATTTATTAATGGCATAATGTGTGTATAGCATGACTTGGATTTTAGGGTGATTTCTTGACATAAATTCACCTTAGATTGGCTTGTTTATTGAGATAATTGGTATGTTATTGGTTATAACCAATTTATATATAAAATGTGTAATAAAAAGATAAATGGTAATTTTCATAATTAATCATTGATCCTGATGATGTGATATTGTGATATTAGTACTGTTATAAAGTGATATTTTGGTAAATGTTATAATTCCAACATGGGGCGTTGGATATATTAAAAAATACTAAAATGATTATATAGTATTATATTCACAGTGACACATGCTTAAAGGATTATATACTATGATATTCCATGACACATACTAAAATGAATATATAGTGGGATATTTTTAGTGACACATGGAAGAAATATTGTATACAAGGCTTGTCACTAATAAATACTGAAATGCTTATATACCGGGATTGACACTGATTAATTTATGAAATGTTTCTTTTATGGGTTTTGACCAAGACTTGTTAAATATGTAGGTTTGTTATAATTTTATTATTGGCATTGTTGTGAGACATCTTTATAGATATTCTAGAATGGTGACGAGGTGGGTTATGTCTTACATTAGCTATAATGTTATGGTTGGCATGGTTGTGATACAAGCTCATCGACATTAGAGCATGGTGATGACACATGATGATGTGGAATTAATTTATATGATTATTTAAATAATACACTTGTTTATTTAATTTTTTCATACACTTATTATCAGACTATTTTTATTTAGACATGTTAGTATCAACCCACTGAGTTATACTCACATCCTATTCAAACTATCATTTGGTACCAGAGAATATTATATGGATATAGGTTTGGACATGGAGAGTGACCTTACTGTAGATTATATTTGTTTGATGTGTTGGAGTTTGATGATGGGAAAGACATGAGGTTCCGGACTAGAGAATTTTGTGTGTTATAGTATTTTATTTTGTTTTAATTCTAGCATGACTTTTAGTTACATTCTATCACTTCATTAAAATATTAAAATATTATTTATTAGATTATTTAGTTTGATTTGATAGTTAGTATTCCACTGTATTGTATTTTTTATATTATTTCTATACTATTGTATTTATTTATTATTATTTATATTGGATTTTTTTCAATATTATAACTATATAACCTTAAAGAATAGTCTCCCCCTATACTTATCACAATCCCACTACTAGTCGATAGCCTCTGGCATATGGGGAACTTCACTTGAGGTCCATAACCATCCCTTTCCGGCCAAATGGGAGTTTTCCAGATTGGAGGACATTACATGTCATTATCCAATCATCTATAGAATCATAATCATAAAAAAACTATATTTTAAATATATCAACTATACTTCTTTAACCAATCATATACGATAGTTAGGAAAAAAAATTATGTTATAATCATTGAGATCAGATTCCATATTTACGAACGAGTAAATTTTTTATTTTTCAATGGTCATAATTTATAGAATGTAAGTATTATTTTATATTTTCAAATTAATTATTATGTAATAAATACAATATTATTTATTTAAATATATATATATATATATATATATATATATATATCATCCATATGATGTGGTTATGGAAAACAAATCACATCACTTCGTTGAGTTGGTATCCCACACGTATGCACAAACAACATTATCATTTATCAGTGAATGGAATGGTAAGAAAGTAAATGATATATTACCTTTTAATAATGATAATTATTTCATTAATATAATATTTATAAATTAAATCAATCAATACAAATATCCACTACTATTCAATATTGAAAATGTATTACATCAGTTCATGATGCGTTAGTCTTCCATACACACAAACAATGAGTTTTTTTAACATTTTATTGAAGTAGAGATGGATATAGGTTATTTCATTAACATTATAACATATCGGTAATTGGAAGATAATGGTTTTATTATTTAAAAATAACTAGATAATATTTTATGTATGTAGATTATAAAATAATACAAAAACTCTTAGCAATAAACAATTGCACTTTCTTAGACAACCATTGATGGTTTACAACGTAAAATTATATTGGTTATTTTATGATAAAAAATGATTACAAAATTTTGTGAGATATTTATGGAAATTAATTTGGAAGGGTCTTTTTGAACTAAAAGGATTTTTAGTGTGAATGGTATTGGAGAAAAAGTACCCTTTTATAAAAGAGGATGTGCGTATTTGAAATTTCCTAAAGAATTAAATAAATATAATTTTTTTTCAAACAAATATTACTGAAAAATGAAAATATTCAAAGTTAATATGAGGATGGGTAAAAATCATCTCATAAAATAATAATTGGACAATTTTAGGTTATTTTTTCACAATTATTGTTTTGTTTTAAACCATGTAATCCTTATTTAAAACTACCATAGTATTTTTTTCTCTCTTTTGGGTTCAGAAATTTACTATGAAAGGAAAAAACCCAAAATATAAATAATGATATATATTAAAATCTATATAAAATTTAAATTTTCAATTAAAATATTTCTAGTAATTTAAATTATTTAATAGACCATTATTTGTTATATAGTATAATTAATTTCAATTGTAATAATACTCATTTAATTTGACTATTAAACCGTCAACATAAGGGTAAAATTAAAATCTAAAAGATTAGAAAAGCCCAATTTTTTTATAAATATATATTTTTTTCGAACACTATAAATCAAAAATATTGTATTACATTTATTATTTTTAAATTATTTTGTATTATTTTTCAGTTAATTGAAATCATATGGTGTAGGGTGTGCATAAAAATTTATATAGATTATTTCATTACAAAAATTAGAAAAACTTTCTTCATTAAAAGAATTGTTAATAATTAAAATAAACATTTATAATTATACATAATTTCTTTTTTCCCTATGTAAAAAAGTTATTGAAAATAAAATAAACTGAATGTAAATTTTGTCTTTCCTTTATATAAAGTATTATAGAGGGTAAAATCATGAATATATTGAATTTTTTCATTTATTCTCGTTTTGGATGATTATAATCATATATATTAATCTAATAAAATTAACTAGATATTTAGGGTTACTTTTTAGTTCTTATGAGATACTTATTTCCTTTAATTAGCTCATTTTTCATTAATGTTGGAAAAATATATGCTATAGTTACTATTTATAATGATATAAAATAAAAGGGATCAATTTAATATATGTGAAACTCATAATTAAAAATATAGAATCCATTTTTAGAGATAAAAAAAAACGAAGAGGAAGAATATAATATAATATTATAAAAATTCAAACATGATGAAAATGCTTTAAAAACCTTTTTTAAGAATTAAAATGTTTTTATACTAAATTCATGTATAAATTTTATTCCAAATATAGTAATTGGATTTTTGTTAACAAAAATGAACTATTGAAATTTTAAAACTTTCCAATATAGTTTTTGAACATTTAAATAATTTAATATCAAATACAATTTTCAATAAAAACACTATTTATCACTATTAATTGAAGGATTAAACATTTAAAGAAAAACCACAAAATTAAACAATAAGATAATTTTGATATGATGACTTAAAAAATGATATCACTATTATAAAATTAAATTTCTAAAATTTCCGGAAATTAATTATAATATTCTATTACAACAATAAATAAAAATATTTTTTGAAAAAAACATATTTTTGAAGGCAAAAATTATTTTACTAAAAATTTATTCCTTAATTATTAATAATTAATCAATAAAATTTAATTTAATAAATTTTTTATAATTATTTCATAAGTCATTTACTCATATTTATGACCTATAATTTATTGACAATGATATAACAGTAATATTTAAATAAAAATAATTTTTGTCCATTTTTTCTCGGTGTTGTGTATTTTGTGTGATATTACACATAAAAATTATTTTAAGATGAATGTATGGATTTAAACGAAGAGGTAAAATCAAAATTTATGATTTATAGATCATTATAAATATTTTATATGTGAATTATAAATTTCACAATGCTCATTATGGTCATGTTTGGTAGTGGATGAAGTTAGAGAAGTATTGAATATGAGTTACTAAGTAAAAAACGGCTTTGAGGAAGTTTGATCAAACCATACCATGTTAAAAAACCTAATCATTGTGTATATGTAAGTATTTATTATCATGAAATATACTATGTAACATTTTTAACTAATGTACTATCTCTCCAATCCATTTTGGAAGGAAAATAAGTAGATGAAAGTCATATTTTTGACTAACAGATTGATTTTGTAAGTCATTGTTTAATTGATACTTAACCAGTTAACATATATTTCTTAACATAAAATGTTTTAAAGAGGTTTATTTGAATGTTTTGTTCAAAAACACGGTATTTAATATCAATAAGTAGATTTTAATATATCTGAGGAATTTTAATGATATGAAAATGATGTGAATTTTTGGATATAAAGGATCAATGAGTATTTATTTTAAAATAATTTAGTAACTAGACACCGACACACCATGTTTTATATCAAAAAAACATATATATGAATGTATTATATATTTCAATAATTTTCAAATCCTTAAAATATGGAAATTTTACTATATCATAATTCAGGTATGATAAAGTAACAAAAATTTATTTTACCATCCTTTATGGGGTGCTACACATTATTAACATAAAAAGGTATTTAAAAAAATTCATAGTTCCTTGAAATTAATTGTATGTATTGGAGATTGAAATAATATAGTATATCTGAACATTGCGGCACATATGACAAATAGAGAGTAAGATATTGATCACTAATTATGACAGAGCCTATTGATAGATATTATATTAACAGATTCAGTTAATTGGAGTGAGAGGATGATTATATTTGAAATAACATTGATATATTTTGTGATATGTAAATATGTGTATGGTTATTAGTATAGAAAAATAAATTAACAAGGAATTGATCAAAGAAGGATCCTCATTTAAGAAATATTTTCATGTTGTGAAGATTAATTAGAGGACATTAAATAAAATTTCATGAAACAAATTTGTTCATGTCACTTCATTGATGGTTAATGTCAAAGGAAAATGGTATGATGGAACATAGATGACATTTTACTTTTAATAAACACATGTTTTATCAACTAATATGGTGAATATCTATAAATTAAAAATATGATTTTTATCATATCTTGATGTGGTGCATGCAGAGATTAAGGTAAGAATCGATCCATGGGTGGTAATTTATTACCCCTAAATTATATATCATTATAAATTATCCTTATTTGGGGGTATCCTTGTGTATTATAATTTTATCCATTAGAAATTTAATTTATGGTTAGTTTTTGTACACTAGTACACTTCTAGTAGATGAACCTTGGGTGTAGCCTTGTATAGGAAAAGAAAGTAAAACCATGTTGTCTGAGGTTCCTCTATTTTCAATTTATATTTATATATTCATTAAACTCTCAATAGATTTAAATTAAATTCCATCTCACACTAGAACAAGTTCCAATATTGGGATCATTTTAATAAATTGTTTAAAATGAAAATCACTCTAATTTATTCCCCTATTAAAGTGAATTCATTTTTCATTATAAGGCGCTGTTTCGAATAGAAATATTGTTTTATATTTTGTTCTATAAAATCATATCATTGGATATATTTCCTCTAGCCATAAAAATTGATTTTATTTTTAAGTGTTCATAGATGTCAATATTTAGGGTGTTTTTTAGAATTTGGAATGTTTTTGTTATTATTGTTATTTTATAATAACGTAACCATGGATTTCTTATCGAGTAATCACCTTATAATGTTTAGTTACCCTAGTGAGAGTATCATTCTCTATAATTACATGTTAGTGTAGATAATATATTTTTGATTTTTTTGTTATACTGATATCTTTTGACTAATATTATTGAAAAATTAGTTTTTATGGTATTTTTGGACAATAAAAATAATATGGTTTATTATCAATGTAATGTATTTTCATGATTATATATATATGATTATAATTTTTTGTTTTAGTGTCATTTTCCATTATATTTTATTATTTTTCTTGATACGATACTTTTATGCATGCCTGAATTTAGAATTTTATTTTCATGTTTACATTGTTTAGTTTTAATAAAATGATCCTTATAATTATATAATGTTTTCCTCTCTATATATGCTTTTATTATTTTTTAAGATGAATCATTTTTTGTTTCTTGATACTTATATTTGTGAATTTTATTTGTATTTATTGAGGTGAAACATTATTTGAGGAGGTTGAATTGATGAATTATAGATTTTAATTCAATATTGATTATGATTATTTTTCTATACTACATACATTTTGGTTTTATACACAGAAATATTACATTCATATAGTTATATTGGCTGTTTTTATTTTTTATATTACATGAAATTCCAAATATAAGATAAGATTCATATTTTTTGTGTTAATTTCTATCCATAAATTTGTAGGTTGTGGTCCTAGGGGCCATACTTATTATATACCAAAAATACTAGGGTGGGGTCTAGAAAGAATCAAGTCATGGTAAAAAAATTGAGCATGGTTTCTTTAGGATAGACTTTAATATATGATTTTTCTATGAGGACAACATTACAATAATATATATATATATAAATAGATTATAATGAAAATATATTAAACAAATCTAACAACATGGGAGAGTGAAACGTTCTAATACAAGTTTGATCATATATTAAATATATTTATAATATTGGTAAAATTTATCTACTATACGATAATAGGTGAGGAAAATGCTTTACATAGTTAAACATAGTTCATGAATATTTCATGTGTTATTGGATTGATGGTTTATAGGCAACAATAAGTTTTTATTCTCTAATTTATATAGTGTTAAGTGTCTTGACTGATTTTACAAGGTATTTTCAAGGTATAATTTCATTATCTATATTAAACACTTGTATTGTTCATTAAAATCGTTGTTGTATGTGATTTAATTTTATTAAAATTTGATTAAGTTAATAATATTGGATAATAGATTGAGATATTTGAGATTTGATGAAATGTTTTCTTAGGGAATATATTATGATGATTAGGTTTAGTTTTTCATTTCTAAATTATTTTTTTATCATGTTGTTTTAATTGAGTAAATTATTCCAATTCATATTCAAGATGTGGTGTGGCAAGTGTTTTATTAGAAGTTTTGGAAAATGGGGTAATTTAATTTTCCTTAATAGGGAGTATTGATGTAATTTGGAAGAGTATCAAGTAAATATGTGAATAAATTGATATTGAAAATTGAATCTATTCCAATTTAGTGAAACCTCTATGTTAATTTTCAATTCCATTGGTCATATATTTTCTTCTAGATATTTATTCAAAGTGGGGTTTAATGGGTTTTACCAATAAAATTACAATATATAATTTTTGGAAAGAATTTCTTAAAATATTTATATAATAATTAATATTTTTTGCAGTTAAAAATGAAAAAATATGATATTTTGTAAATAGAAACTAGGATAATCAAGTATGAGAAATTTGAGAGTTTATTTAATGAAATTGGAATATATTTTTTCATAATTTTCTATTAAAAAAGATCAATAATTTCATTTTTAATGCTTTATATTACTAAATATTCAATGATTTAGATGTTTTTTGTGTTCAATGACCTAGAAATAAGTATAGAATGATCTATAGGTTAAAAAAAATACACATGATCTTGATTCAATATGTGACATTCCATTAGGATATTGAAATTTGGTTGATTAGTGTTATATTGTTTAAATATTATATTTCTTAGAAAATAATGTAAATTTAATATTATTGTGAGAAATTATAGTGAAATGATTTTGGTATGTGTTGTTTAGTATCTACAAGATATAAACACAAAAATGTAATTTCTTTCATTTTTAATCGAATTCTATATTGTCAGTATGAATTTACCTTAGTTCACGCGGTTCAAATGATGGGTAGTTTATTATATGGAGGGCTAGTATTAGTGTTGATAACGTACATGGGTCATATGTGATGTGTGTAATTTATTCTTGTATAGTTATTTCCCAAATATTTATTTTTGAGATATTATTTAAATAAATATAGATGTTATTTTTCATGTATAAAATATCATAAATAATTATTTTATCCTTAATTTAATTTAACACAATTTAAACCTATACCGGTTTAATTGTTAGTGTTATATAATATATTAACTTAACATTAGTATTATGGATTAATATTAGTTTGAAAATTTAATTTTGGTATAAATAGTTTTTTTATATAATTTTTAAAAAATCATTTATCTATTTTTGTTAAATTTGGAAAACCAAGACATGGTGGAAAAAACATTATGTGGTCTGTCAGAAATGAAAAAAGACAGAAAACATAAGAATAAAAAATTATTTAAGCTGATGATGATGTTATACAAATTTTATTTAATTTATGTGGGATAAACAACAAGATGAAACAATTTCAAGGTGATTAAAGTATGAAATTAATAGAAATCATATTCGAACGATGAAAATGGAAAACGTCATGTTTTGATATTAGATGTGAATATCAGAGGAAGTGTTGAAAACATTCCGTGATTTATATTTGCATGTCATGAATTCCTATATAACACCGCAAATATTTTAGGGTATATTTATTTTAAATACTTTCTATTCATTGGATATACAATATTGCATGAAGAACTATGTCTTTTATAAAACAAAACATTATAGGAGAAAGTTATATGCTATCCATTAAACATAAAATATCCACTTATATGTTTTGAATTTTGAAAAACAGTCATCTAGAGTTATGACCAGTAATTCATTTGGAGTCCGACTGAACCAACTTGATTTTTTGATGAATAGTAACATGCCCTTATGAATAGTAATATGAATAGTAATATGACCCTTATGAATAGTAAATAATGATAATATTTTATTTTCTTAAGGTAATACAATAATGAGATCTTAATTAATTTTCCAATATGACATAAAACTAATTATACCTTAAAAATTGTTATTTTTTAAATTAATTATGATTTTATTTAAAAAATTAAATTAAAAATACATGTAAAATTATTTTCAAAAAATGGAGTTCATTTTTGAATTCTGCATGTCAGAAAATGGTTATGGTGAAGTTTTGGGATTTTTATAAAATACATGAATTTCTTGTGAATAATAAAAAAACGGTTTTGAGTTTTCAGAAATTTAATGGCATCATATTGATGTAATAATTAATATAAAAGGCTGGTATAATTATGTACAGTATATTATGAAATGTGGTGTCCCAAGTGGATTAAACCATGGTATAATACAATGGTAAAGCCCATGGTTTTGTAAAAACCACTAAAGTGGTGTCCATCTTAATTAATAAAAAATTCTCTCTTAATTACTATAAATACCGAATCACTTGAATCTTTTTATTTCATTAATAAGACAATATCCTCGAAGATCTGGTGTTATTACCTCCCTAGGAGTCCTCCCAAGGTTTCCTCAAACACCCAAGGTCCCAACCATCACGTTTTATGAGTTGCTCTACAATGTAAGACAATTAACCACCCTTCTCTTTTCTTAAAGCATTCATTTATGTTTTCTATTTTATTTTCAATTGGATTATGTGAGGATATTTCATTCCATATTCCCCTTACTTCTCACATTATGTATGATTGATGAGATACACCCTTTCTTTTATCAAACTATTTTATTAAATTCTATGTGACGTCGTTAGGCTGCAAAACTTTCTTAAGAGAGTTCTGAATCTTATTTTGAGTTCATTTATTTTATAATTGTTTCTTCACCTCAATGAATCCAAATTATATGATAATTCTAGTTCCTTACATGAAATGGAATTATATTATGATAATGGAATTATTTCATCATCATCTCTCTTTCCCTCCTCCTCTTATACTAAAAATGAAAACACCGTCTGAGATGTGTTAATTTATTACACTCAAGGACGATGGGTTCTCAATTTTCATTACCATTTCCAATTCTGGTCATGAAACCATTTTTATGTTTGAACCAGATCAGAATATATGTATTTAATCTAACTTATTTTCTATAATCCCTACACACACATAATATGGAATAATAATAAAAAACAAGTTCATTGTTCACAAAACTGCGAAGCTTAATACAAGCATTTATCAATAACTTTTAACTAACGATTCATACTCTAGTATATAACCCATAATAATTATAAGATAATTTATATCTATTTATTGTAAAAAATAACATATATTAACAAATATAGATGTTTAACCACATTACAAACGAACTTCCATTCATGGAAGAAAGTAAACGAATCATGAAAACCAAAGAAGAAAATGCTTCTGAAAAAATAAAATTGAACCTCTTAAACCCATTAAAAGGGACATGAGTGAACCTAATAAGGTTATAATAAATAAATTACCTCTATAATAGGTTTTTTAATTATTAATTAATGAATATAAAATTTATTATTCAGTCCATTAAAACAAACAAAGAACACACTCGAGCAAAGGGTAAGGGGTTTCTCATCTCACTTTAATTTCCGTGATATTTCCATTGTACGCCAATTATTTCATGTATGTGGTAAATTTATATATATATTTGATATATAATAGCATTATATGATTTATATTCACGGTATTCAATGACTCATTTGGGGGTTACTAAGTTCTGGTCGTATGATTCGACCGATTAAATTGTGCTAAGAGACTTTGTCTCAACTAATATTTTATTGTGACTAACATTGTACTATGAACCTAATAATCCTAATGTGGGGTACCTACTTCCAATTTGAGATATATTTTAATTTGAAATTAAATTTATATTACATAACCATAATCTCATATCATGGATATGTTTGTTGTCCAATCCATATACCATTTTACATACGGTGTTTATTTGAAATGTTATTTTAACAGTGGAAATATTGATGAATCTGTATACCATAGTCTATAAAGACATTGAAAAAGAACAATTATCTTATATTGAATTTAAATATAAAGAATTATTTGGACATGAAGTGGAGGCTGGGTCCTGCTATAGCCCCTCGGTGAATCGATAGGTCTCTTAAGACAAATCAGTTTGGCGACAAACACTTCGAGTTTGCTTCCAAAAATAAGATGAGTTTCTACCCACAAAACTAAACAATTTCTACAGTATTAGGCATCATGTACCAGATACATGATGTAAAATTAATAATAATTCTCTTTATTCATTATTATTTATTACTATTCATGAGGTTTTCCCAATGACAACATCTATGGATGCAGTTTCATTCTCAGTTTATTAATGGCGTGAGTTTTTCATTTATTGACTATACCATGTTGATTATGTAAAATTGTTTACAATTCAGTTATTATTGTTCATGATTCTGTCATTTTAACCCTCATTGAGAATTTTAGCTCACCCCTTTCACTGTTTACCTTTAACAAGTGATGAATCAGTGATCATTTATTGAGTTCCTCTGGATGCAGTTTTCAGTTTTTGTTATGTATTGTATTTTTTAACCTTTTCCAATGTATTTGGAGTTACATTTATGTTCTTGGTTTCATCAAGACTACTAAAATGATCATTACTTTGGTATTTTAATTCCTTATAACCTTTCCAATATAACAAGTTATGCACCGGCTCCGGTCTAGAGGGGTCAGGGTTTTAAACCTAGGTTTTTTATGATATAAAATCGAAAATATTTTCAAAATAAAAAGAATTTTTTTTATATCAATAAATGTTAAATTAAAATAGAGATGATACAATTTTTTTTAATGGTTTTAGGTGACATTCACTGAATTGTTTTAGTATAAAAATTATTTAAATTCAAAAGGATTTTATTGAATAAAGAAATGTGTCATAATTTGTGGATTTTACTCGAGGTTACATGGATCATGAGGACAATTGTTTTATAGTAATATTTATATATAATAATCCATATAAATGTTGATAAAGAATCAAATAATGTTTATTTGTAAAAACATTAAGACATAATAATTTTTTATAAGAATTATTAATAAAGGTGTATTAGTGTATTAGTTTCTTTTATCATTAATAATTAATTTTTTTGAATTAATAAATTCATCCATTTTTAAGAGTATTTATTTTTTAATAATCTAGAACACCATTTCATAATTAAGAAACAAAAATTATTATTTGAACTACATATTTTGAGTTTCGTATTGATCATATAAATAATTGGGGTGTCATTGTTTAAATATGGTTTAATATAACCAGATTACAAATTGAATTTGAGTAAATGATTTTTTAAATAGAAAGATTTCTTTATTGGGGAGAAATTTGTGAGTTTAATTTTTTATACATTTATTTGGATGAAAATTAATTATTAATTAAGATGAGAGAATTATAATTATCTAATGATCATGGATTTGAGATTCTCAATAAAAATTCACTTTTAAACATTATTTATCTACTTTTAGTATTGTTTTTTCTAAAATATAATCATTCAAACCATTTATTATGAAATTTTATTTATTAATGAACTCTCACTATACTACAAATCAATAGTTAACATTTGTAAGTGTTTCAATTAATGTATGAATTTGATTCACCATGAGAATGAATTATTTATCATGAATGGTCAAATATTTTGTTTATATTACTAGGTGATGATGTGAACTTAATATAATATAATATTTGATAGATTTTGATAATTTTATCCCACACCGTATCCTATTTTTTACTTTTATTTTCATTGGTTTTTTAGTTATGTGAATTTTAAGATAAACATTATTAATGAACAAACACCCAACTCTATATAATATATCAATATTTTGAAAGGATCTATTTAAATTTGATTATAATATTGAAATGTGATTCTAAAAAAGAATTATTTTGTGATGGATGATGTTGTTAATGTTTGATAATTGTAATAATTTATAAAATAATTGATACTAAGCTAAATAAATTTAATAATTATGGTATTTCCATACTTATGAGGGTAAAACCAAATATCCTTATACAATTGGTTTTATTAAATACATATTTCTTAAAAAATACATCACTAAAATTATTTCATGTTCAATTTAAATTTTCAAACTAAAAAGGAGGAGTAGAATTCAAACCTGGGTTGTTTTATAAAAATGTATAGATTTTTTCAATTTAATGGGCATTACGATGACTTGGTAAATCTACTCTAGTTAAAACATTCATTACGAGATGAAGTAAACTTGTAGATTTCCATATTTTATTATTATATGTAATTTGATCATAATATATTTACTAATAATATTCATTCATACATTAATATGTATGGATATATATATATATTCATATTACTTTTTGAATTATTTGAAATTGAAGCAACCTAAAAATCACGAGAGAGGTTTAAAGACTTATTCTAAAAGTGTTAATGTTATTATTTTGAAATTTTCAAAATAATTCATAAATTTTATAATGATTTATATTAGGGTAATGTATTTAATTTTGGATACTATTATTGGATATCCATTGGGGAAGATATTTATATGTGAATCTAATGAGTTTATTAATAATATTCTAAAAAAAGAATTTAATTCTAATTGGAATGTGTATTATAAAGGATATGAATCCAAAAGGTAGATTCAATTGGATGGTTTAACCAATAATTGAATGATTTAATAGATAATGTAGATATAATTATTATCCTTAATTTACCCAAAAATACTTTTAATGATGATTTCAATTAAGATGGTTTAAAAAAATTATTTATCAGGATAATGAGTTCATCAAAATCAATGACGGAATTGTAAAAACATTAAAAATGGATTTTGCACTCCCATATACCCCAATATGTTTAAGATTTCTAAAAACAGAAAATGTTATTAGAGGAAACCATGAAATCATTTATGACAACTATAATGGCTACCATGTTGAATTTAGAGGTTATTTTCAAAAGAATAGGTTGTTATAATAAAAAATATTAAATTTTTGGTTGAAAAAATTAAGAATCAACTATAAGACAAACCTAGAGGAATGTTTTCAAGCGAAAAAAAATTCATTAAATATGGGTACTAAAATAAGTTTCCTTAAGATGTGGGAAGATGCTAGAATAATGTGTTAAAAATAGGGAAAATAGGTATAATAAAAGAGAATAAAAGAGTTTAAGATAGAAAGTATAAGGAATGAAAATCTTGAAAGGAAGTGAAAAATGAATCGCTGACATAATATAAACCACCATTCTTATTCAAATAAGGAATAAAAAAGGTATAATCGAGGGAAAAAATAGGGGCTTTCAAAATAGTATCACGAAAGTTCATATTAATTTCTCTTTTGTAAAATATTTGGAAAACATTACCACATATGAATGGTTCATGAAGAAATTGGTTGAAATTATGATTAAAACTAAGGATATGGGTAAAAGAACTCAAATAAGAAAATTCTTAATTTTTTTCAAGGAGTATACTAATTAAGAAACAATATCCTGGTTTATTTACTATTCCTATTAATATTGGATGATATAGATTTGAGTAATCATTATGTGATCTATACATGAGTCTAAATATCATATCATACAAAATGATTATAATCTTAGGGTTGGGAGATATAAATCCAAAAAAATATCTTTATCTGGAGAATGAAATGGTGAGATATTTCTAAGGGTTAATTGAATATATGTTAGTAAATGTGGATACAATTTACATTCAAGGTATTTTTCATGTTTTAAAGATGGTTAAAGATATCATAAATGTTATTATTAAGTGGTTCTCTAAAAATAGGAATGAAAAAATGACTGAGATGAAAAATAATACTGTATTGATTGAGAATATAAAAGGTACTAATAAATACACTATGAATGTAGAGATAAATTATGGCCAATAGTTTTTTTATTGTTTATAAATTAATTAATTTGTAAATTTGCAAACAAATATTTTTATATAATCTAAATATATATCACAAAGAACTATATAAAATATATTTATAGAATGATTTGATTGAAAAACAATTGAAAAAATAATATGAAATATCTACTTTATTTACTCATTTTCCATGAAAATTATCACATATAATGAAAGTGAATTGGCAATGTTTACCTTGTTCATTTGAAAAATTTTTATAAGGGACTACTAAGGAAAGAATGTATTGGATTTATAATCAGATTATGTCAAAATGTTTTTTGCATGTATAAAAACATTATATTTTTTAAGGAGATAATTTTTCCACTAATTCTCATTTTTAGATATATCAATTAATGTTTAATTTCATTATTTTTTATATAATGGCTTATAATTTTACTGATATCTCGTGTCATTGTTATAATATAATGTGCTACCCATTGGATATAGAGGAATGGATTCTCCAATTACTATGAAATTTACATATTTGGAACCTAATATCTATTTTATATCGAAGTAAATAACCTAGATGATGATAAGTACATAATGGTGATCATTTTTTGTATCTTGACAATGTTTTTCATTATTTAAATACATTTATGTTTTCATAGTTTTAATAATTATAACAAATTTGGATTATTTTTATAATAAGTTTACATTGAATAAAATATTCATGTTTAAATATAATATTATTGCACTAAATTCTTATCCAAAAATACCATTATCCAAAAATTTAGCCATCATTAGATATAGAAGATAAAAATATAGTTTTTCAACATATGAGAGAATTGAATTAGTAGAATTTACAATGAAAATCTAAATATCAATTGTTTTATATGACTGGTGGATGAGACAGATTTACCAGTAACCTCTTATACCACATCCAAAACAAAATAATTATCATTCTTGGTCCCTCCAAATATTTTTTCCTTAAATAAATTTATTCAATGGAAAGTTTATAGGAAATTCAACACTAAATCCCAATGATATTGATGAAAATTTTATAGAACCATTAAATAATCAATGATTATTCAACATCAAAATCTAAAAATATTACAAATGATTTTTTTGTATCGATGATGATAGTGGTGTTTTTTTAAAATTATAAAAACCATGACTATTTATCCAATGGAAATACTCATAAAAATGATTAATGTTCCTTGAAAATCATTTAGTGAGAAGAACATTGTTAATAAACAATCTTCTCATTCTAAAATTATAAGGCCCTGGCCTTAAACATTACTTAATCTTGAGTTATTACAAGATTACGCATTGAGGATATTTTCGGGTTTAGAGTTTTAGATAATTAGATCATAAAACTTTCATTACATTCCACATATAAACAAAGTGGTTACATAAATATAGTATTCTTCATTCCCATCAAAGGAAAATTATTTAAGATAAAACATGGATTCTTTCTTGACACTTGTCACTATCATCATATCATGTACGTTTCCCTTGACCTGTGAAAATCATTTCAAAAAAAACTTGGGATGAGCATAAAAAGCTCAGTAAGGGATATAAAAATATGGAAAGGAACATGAGTTCATATATACATAAGAATGAAATCATACTTTACCCATAAAACATAGGCACTTTAACATACCTCATAAAATCATGAATAAATCATAGAAATCATAAGACATAAAGGTAACTTGAGGCATTCATAACATTCTTACGTAGGGAGTAACCCTCTTGGTTACGTTTGGAATACCCATCATAGTATATTCCCTAAATCTCTTCGTAGAAACCTTAACATTTCACTCCTTCGCATTACCCAATGCATTGGAGAGCTATATCGGGCTCACCCGCCCTTAGTTTATCACGGAACCACCCGTCTTCATAATAATGCCCAAGAACCATAACATAATCGTATCACATAAAACATGCATAAAGGAAACATAACATTTCCACATTTCAATCACAAGATATCAATACAACACAAAAAACATTTTAAAAACCTTTTTCAATACCAAAATAAAAGAAAAGTAAAACATGGTATTTATTTTTCTTTTAAAAAGAAGGTATGACTTGTAGAGGAAGCCGAAACTCAAATAACGGTCACGACGGCGGAGAAGTCATTGTCACCGCATACGTACGACAAAAACATTACCTTTTGTCGTTTAGTAAACGATTAGTATAAAAAGATTCCTTTTGAATAAACGTAAAAGTCAAAGGGGTTTATACACCATATAAAAGAAAGTTGTGTATAAAATAAAATATGCCTCAATGAAAGGAGATTGAGACGAAGTCCCATACCTCATATCCAACTTGACCCGACCGTTCTTTAATATCCTGAATAATAAACATGAGTTAATATATACTTGCTTATGAACCTTTTTCAAGTTCATTATTCCTTTTATACCATGTTATGAACATCATGTAGTCATTTAAGTTAATAATGTTCATTTTGTCGGTATTTGGTTTTTAAGTCAAAAATAGACTTCTTACACTTACATGTTGTTAATTTGGTCAAAGGTTCATTATATCCAGAATGATATTAATGATTTGGATAACATATATATCATATATATTCATCATATACATGTATTTATAATATTACATCACATCAGAGGTAAGAAATGAAATGCACCGTTCATGGAGACGGTAAGTCATACGTATGCATGAATGCTACTTCCATTTCTATTTCGTATTTTCTAGAATGGAATCATAATGATATAAGATTATATTATAATTCCAGTATAATAACATATATAATATCATTAACTTTATCCTTTACACATCCCACATATGGTATTAACGAATCAAATCACTTTCAGGGGGCAGTAGTCCGCACTTCCTAAAATGAAGATATCGTGTTTACCCATAATGGGAACCAAAAAGGTATGCCCAAAATGAAAAAAAACAGAAGATTAAGGAAAACATAAACATATTATATGTCATATATAAAAATAGTGACATCATAATGGCCACCTTTTAAGGTGTTAAATGAGTATTGAATAATCATCGTTTCGGGAGGCTGAATTTCGCCATCCACGGAAACCGTATGTTCTTTAACCATTTGATGTAGTTGTGTGAGAGTGTATCTCAAATAAATATTATAACAACATCATATTATATTGAAGATACTGGTGTTGTTACAAAAGAAGTAAATAAAAAGAGTTTAGGGGGTTGGAGAAACAAAATAAAACAAATGAACATGAGAGAATGAATTACCTTTAAAAGTGTAACTCCTTTTGATTTGAGCCTAAAGGCTTCCTTTGAAAGGATTCTGCCAAAAGGGAATCCTCTAGGATGAGGAGAGGTATGTGGAGAGAGTAAATGGGTAGGGGTTGGCCGAGCTAAAGGCTTGAGGAGTGTGTGAAATGAGGTAGAGGTGGGGGCCTTTTATAAGAGGAGAGGAGGGACACTTTTGGAAAGTAAAGAAATATTACTTTATTTGAAACTGTGTTTCGGTTTTAAAAGGTCCCAAATTGATATAATTCGTGGATAAGGTGATAAGGGTTCGAAATCCACTCATCCAATTGGTTTTGGACATGTGTAGTTCATATATTTTACATTATCTTTCCATTTTATTTAAATCGTCAAATAATGATGTCATCGCTGCATCATTATTATGTCATAAATAAATTAATTTCTTTAATGTCTAAAAATTATAAAAAAAATACTATGATGTAGGAAATCTTTTTATCTTTCCAATGACTATTTATAATAAAAAATATGATATTTATAACCACATGTAAAAATTTTTGTTATTAAACATATTATGTTTGTGTCATTTTTACTTTTACATTAAATAAAAAGTTATTTATGTCATTTACCAACCAAAGTGGATCCATGGGGTCCCCAAGTTGACCCATGGCTTTTTTTGGTCGGCCATGACACAAACAATGAGGGTAGGACATGTGTCAAGCTCATCTTATTTTATTAAAGCATTGTTTTTACCTTAAACTACACTAATTACCACTAATCGCGATTAAGAACTTAATAAGTTACTATTCACAAAAAAATTATTATAATCTTATTGAACCACATTTTACTTCTTAATGACAACCATGTATGTCGGATTTTTGAAATTCAAAACACAATGATGGCAAAATTTCATTTAAACGGAAAATCAGTCTTTATAAGTACCACTTAGTGGTTTCACTATTCATCAAAAATTGAAGTTTTTCAGAAAATTACCAAAAATTCACCCTAAGCTATATTTGATATTACGAATTCAAAAATGAAGTCTATTTTAAAAAATTCAAAACATATAAGTCACATTAATTAATTTAATAATTAATTCTTGCTGTCAGAGCAAATAGCGTGTTTTTATGAAACAATAAGTTTCAAAAGATTGACACTAGTTTAAGTCCAATTTCAAAGTGAAATTGATTCCAATGACCACCATTGGATTAGATGGTAAAAATATATTCATATTACACATTAAGACCAATTCAAAAGATAATCTAATCATATAAATAAATTATATTAAAAAGCAGTTTTGATGTAAAATGCAGTATTTTTCACTATTCATTAAAAAAATGAACATTGCCAGAAAAATACCAAAAATTCACACAAAGTAAATTTTTATGTCCCAATCATAAAGAATAAGTTTATTTTGACAAACATAGTTTATAAAATTGTCAAAAGATAGATTTAAAAAAGGTTTATTATCATAAGGCAGTAAAACAATCTTTTAAGAATATCAGTGTATTCCATGCTTAAGATTGGATTTATTTTCATTTTAAGCCTCTAAAACACTATCTTAATCATTAATAGACATAGATAAAAATATCTATTATTCATTACTTACTTGGGATGTTACATCCTTCCCCCTTTTAGAAAATTGCGTCCCCGCAATTTATTTACTTATCGAATAAATGGGGGTACTTATCCCTCATTGCATTTTCAGATTCCCATGTTGCCTCTTCAATCATGTGGTTTTTCCACAAAACCTTTACCTGGTGAATCACCTTATTCTATAACACTTGCTCCCTGTGGTCAAGAATCTGGACCGGTTGTTCCTCATAAGATAGGTTCTCTTCCAGCTGAACTACCTCTGGACTCAAAACATGAGATGGATCTGGCATATACTTTTCAACATCGAAACGTGAAAAACATTGTGTACCTGAGATAAACTCGGAGGTAAAGCCACTTGGTATGCAACTAATCCAACTTTCTACAGAATTTCGTATGGTCCAACGAACCTTGGACTCAACTTTCATTTCTTACCAAATCTCATCACACTTTTCCAAGGAGAAACCTTGAGAAAAACATGATCACCTACCTCGAAAGATAGATCCTTCCTCCGGTTATACGCATAACTCTTCTGCCTGCTCTAAGATGTTCTCATGTGTTTCTGAATTAGCTGAACTTTTTCTGCCATCTCTTCTACCAATTCTGGTCCCATCAACTTCCTTTCACCCACTTTATCCCAGAAAGCTGGAGTTCGACACTACTTCCCATATAATGCCTGAAATGGTGCCATCTGTATACTGGAATGAAAACTGTTATTATAAGAAAATTGAACCAAAGAAAGATGTTGGTCCCAACTTCCCTGATAATCCATAGAACAAGCTCGTAGCATATCCTCCAATGTCTGGATTGTTTGTTCTGACTGCCTATCTGATTGAGGATGAAAAGCTGTACTAAAATTTAATTCAGTACCCAATGACTTCTGAAGGCCTTTCCCAAAGTTAGAAGTAAACCTGGGATCACGATCCGATACAATGGAGAGAGGAACTCCATGTAACCTGACTATCTCTTTAAGATACAAACCGGAAAGTTGATCAAGAGAGAAAGTATCTCGTATAGCAAGGAAATGAGAAGATTTGGTCAAGCGATCAACAATAACCCAGATTGCATTATTACCTCGAGATGTCTTCGGTAATCCAACAACAAAGTCCATGGATATATTCTCCCATTTCCACTCTGGCACTGGTAAAGGCTAAAGCATCCCTTTCGGTAACTGCCTCTCTGCTTTAACCTATTGACATGTCAAACACTTCACAATAAAATCAGCAATGTCTCTTTTCATTCCATCCCACCAGTAATACTCCTGCAGATCTCTATACATCTTAGTACTGCCCGGATGAGCTGAAAATGGAGAACTATGAGCTTCACAAAAGAACTCTCTCTTCAACTGTGTATCAAAAGGCACACACAATCTCTTCCCAAATCTCAAAACACAATCATTATCAATGTTGAATTCAGGAAACTTACCTTTCTGAACCAGCTCTACCTTTTTCTGCAACTCACTGTCTTGCTTCTGTGTTTGCTTGATTCTATCTGATAGAGAAGATCTCACTGATACCTGAAACAAAACAGAAGGACTTCCTGCACCAACAACTTCTATGCCAAAGTTCATCAAATTCTTAACCAAAGGATCACGTTCCAAACGCAACATTGTTAATGAAGCATTACTTTTTTCGACTCAAAGCATTAGCCACTTTATTTTCTTTTCCCGGATGGTAATGAATTGTACAATCATAATCCTTGATTAATTCTATCCATCTCCTCTATCTCATGTTCAATTCTTTCTGAGTGAATATATACTTTAAACTTTTGTGATCAGTATATATTTCACACTTTACTCCATACAAATGATGCCTCTAAATTTTTAAAGCAAAAACAATAGCAGCTAATTCCAAATCATGTGTAGGGTAATTTACCACATGAGTTTTCAACTATCGTGAATCATAAGCAATTACCTGATCATTCTTCATTAGGACGCAACCAAGTCCTTTCAATGAAGCATCACTGTATATAACAAACTCACCATTCCTGGAAGGTAGTGCCAAAACTGGAGCATTCACCAATCTTCTTTTCAATTCCTGAAAACAATCATCACATTCTTTTGTCCATATAAACTTAACACCCTTCCGAGTTATCTTAGTCATTGGGCTAGATAACCTTGAAAAATTTCTAACAAACCTTCAGTAATAGCCCGCCAAACCAAGGAAGCTACGAATCTCGGTTACATTTGTGGGTCTTGGCCATTCTTCCACAACTTTTGTTTTTGCAGGATCAACAGTTATTCCATCTTTAGAAACAATGTGACCAGGGAAAGAAATTTGTTGCAACCAAAACTCACACTTTCTGAATTTCCCATACAGTTTCTTTTCTTTTAAGGTTTGCAAGATAACCCTTAAATGTCTTTGAAGCTCCTCTTTACTTTTAGAAAACAACAAAATATCATCAATAAAAACCACCACAAACTTATCCAAGAACTCATGGAAAATTCTATTCATTAAGTCCATGAATACAGTAGGTGCATTGGTTAGCCCAAAAGGCATTACTACAAATTCATAATGGCCATATCTCGTACAGAACACGGTCTTCGGAATATCTGCCTCCTTTACCTTCAGCTGATGGTACCCCGATCTCAGGTCAATCTTTGAAAAAAACTGAGCTCCCTGGAGCTGATCAAACAAATCATCGATATGAGTCAAAGGATATTTGTTCTTAACAGTGATATTATTCAAGGCTCTATAATCAATGCAAAGTCTCATAGAACCATCTTTCTTTTTAACAAATAAAATAGGAGCACCCCATGGTGATGTGCTAGGTCTAATGAAACCTTTCTCTAATAAATCTTGCAATTGCTCCTTCAACTCTAAAAGTTCAATTTGTGCCATTCGATAAGGGGGTTTTGAAATTGGATTAGCATCAGGAACTAAGTCAACAGTAAACTCAACTTCCCGATCTGGTATTATTCTAGGCAACTCATCAGGAAAAACATCAGGATACCCATTTACCACTAGAACATCATTAATCTAAACAGTTCCTTTATTTTCAACGACGTGTGCAAGGTAACATTCATTTCCATCTTTTACAAGTTTCTCAGCCTCTTGATATGTTATCAAAAGTAAGGGTTCATTCCTATAAACAAACTAAAAGTATTTCTGAAAAGAAACTTCTTTAGCTCTACAGTCAATCTTAGCATGGTAAATAGAGAGCCAATCCATACCCAGGATAACATCAAACTCTACTAGAGGTATAACAATAAGGTTTGCAAGTAGGTTCTTTCCACAAATAAGGATAGGAAGATTCTTATAAATTGTTTTTTCCTCAACATTTCCCCCAGGTGTTTTTACCAAAAGTTCAGGAGTCATTTCTTGAAATGGTATTCCCATTTTACTAGAAAAGGTTTCAGAGATGAAAGAATGTGTAGACCCCGAATCAAACAACACACTGGCATAATCTGAAAAAACAAACAAAGTACCTGATACAACTTCATTTGATGGCCCGACATCTGCTGAAGTTGTTGCAAAGGATTTCAGCACCCCTTTCTGCTTGTATTCTAACTGTTTCCCATCACTCAAGCTCTTTGTCGGACACTCGTTTGCATAGTGACCCATCTCATTGCACTTATAAGATTTCACTAACTATAAATCAAATTTGTTCTTACCTTCACCTTGATCCTTTTCAGTGCAATCACGAGCCTTATGTCCCATATTACCACATCAGTAGCACTTTCCAGAATTCAGAAGACATTCCCCAACATGCCTTTTGCCACATTTATCACAAACTGGAAACTTAGTTCTCTTACCATCAGACTTTTTTGAAGAATTCTTACCTTTCTCCTGACACCTTGGTCTCTTCTTCTGCTGATTGTTATAGAACACTTAGTCATCGGAAAACTCCATTTCCACCTTCTCAGCACATCGAACAATATTTTCATAACTTTTAAACTCACGAGAAGCTAATGCCCTTCGATATTTTGGCTTTAATCCTGAGTAAAAACGATTGATTTTACTATCAAGGTCTCGGATAAAATTTGGAGCATACCATGCCAATCGAGTGAACCTTTATTCATAGGCAGCCACAGAGTCTTCCTCTTGCCTCAATTCAAAGAATTGCATTTCCATCCTAAGTCGAATAGCCTTAGGAAAATACTTCTCAAGAAACATACCTTTTAATTCCTCCCAGTTGAGAGCATCAATCTCATCAGCGTCCCTGATATTTTTAACCATCAACCACCACTGATCTGCCTCACCCTCCAAACAGTAAATAACAAGACTAACCTTTTGATTGTCTGAACACCCCTTGACATCAAAAATCTTCTCTAGTGCTTTAATCCACCCTTCAGCTAACACCGGGTCAGATGATCCTCTGAATGATGGGGGATGTTGCCTCATGAAATGTTCCACAACATACATGTTCCTCTGCGGTTGATCTGGCTGATATCGTGCATGGATACCACCACCATTTATAGCCTGAGTCAACTGTGCCATCACTGCAACAAATTGTTCAGTTCCAATTCCGACCATCTCGGGATGCTGATTCGGAAGGTCATTTCCTTCTGTATGCCTTCCTAGCACTGCTTCCCTGTTTCCTCGGCGGAAAACCATTCTGAACAAACATTTCTTAGATGAAGCAACATGGCAATCTTCAAATGATATATCATTTCAAAAAAAATATTTTGGATAATCATTTAATAGAATTCTAACTCCTAAAGTTATCTAAACCGACCTCTGATACCAACTATAAGGCCCCACCCTTAAACCTTACTTAATCTTGAGTTATTACAAGATTACGCATTGAGGATCTTTTCGGGTTTAGAGTTTTAGATAATTAGATCATAAAACATGCATTACATTCCACATATAAACAAAGTGGTTACATAAAGATAGTATTCTTCATTCCCATCAAAGGAAACGTATTTAAGATAAAACATGGATTCTTTCTTGACACTTCCTTGTCACTATCATCATATCATGTACCTTTCCCTTGACCTGTGAAAATCATTTCAAAAAAAAACTTGGGATGAGCATAAAAAGCTCAGTAAGGGATATAAAAATATGGAAAGGAACATGAGTTCATATATACATAAGAATGAAATCATACTTTACCCATAAAACATAGGCACATTAACATACCTCCTAAAATCATGAATAAATCATAGAAATCATAAGATATAAAAGTTACTTGAGGCATTCATAACATTCTTACATAGGGAGTAACCCTCTTGGTTACATTTGGAATACCCATCACAGTATATTCCATAAATCTCTTCGGAGAAACCTTAACGTTTCACTCCTTCGCGTTACCCAATGCATTGGAGAGCTATATCGGGCTCACCCGCCCTTAGTTTATCATGGAACCACCCGTCTTCATAATAATGCCCAAGAACCATAACATAATCGTATCACATAAAACATGCATAAAGGAAACATAACATTTACACATTTCAATCACAAGATATCAATACAACACAAAAAACATTGTGAAAACCATTTTCAATACCAAAATAAAAGAAAGTAAAACATTGTATTTATTTTTCTTTTAAAAAGAAGGTATGGCTTGTAGAGGAAGCCGAAACTCAAATAACGGTCACGACAGCGGAGAAGTCGTTGTCGCCGCATACGTACGACAAAAACATTCCCTTTTTTCGTTTAGTAAACGCTTCGTATAAAAATATTCATTTTGGATAAACGTAAAATTCAAAGGGGTTTATACACCGGATAAAAGAAAGTTGTGTATAAAATAAAATATGCCTCAATGAAAGGAGATTGAGACGAAGTCCCATACCTCGTATCAGACTTGACCCGACCGTTATTTAATCTTCTGAATAATAAATTTGATTTAATATATACTTTCTTATGAACCTTTTTCAAGTTCATTATTCCTTTTATACCATGTTATGAACATCATGTAATCATTTAATTTAATAATGTTCATTTTGTCGTTATTTGGTTCTTAAGTCAAAAATAGACTTCTTACACTTACATGTTGTTAATTTGGTCAAAGGTTCATTATATCTAGAATGATATTAATGATTTGGATAACATATATATCATATATATTCATCAGATACATGTATTTATAATATTACATCACATTCAGAGGTAAGAAATGTAATGCACCGTTCATGGAGACGGTAAGCCGTACGTACGCATGAACGCTACTTCCATTTCTATTTCGTATTTTATGGAATGGAATCATAATGATATAAGAGTATATTATAATTCCAGTATAATAACATATATAATATCATTAAATTTATCCTTTACACATCCCACATATGGTATTAACGAATCAAATCACTTTCAGGGGGTGGTAGTCCGCACTTCCTAAAATGAAGATATCGTGTTTACCCAAAATGGGAACCATAAAGGTATCCCCAAAATGAAAAAAACAGAAGCTTAAGGAAACCATAAACATATTATATATCATATATAAAAATAGTGACATCATAATGGCCACCTTTGAAGGTGTTAAATGAGTATTGAACAATCATCGTTTCGGGAGGCAGAATTTCGCCATCCACGGAAACCGTATGTTCTTTAACCATTTGATGTAGTTGTGTGAGTGTTTAGCTCAAATAAATCTTATAACAACATCCTAGTATATTGAAGGTACTTTTTTGTTACAAAATAAGTAAATAAAAAGAGTTTAGGGGGTTGGAGAAACAAAATAAAACAAATGAACATGAGAGAATGAATTACCTTTAAAAGTGTAACTCCTTTTGATTTGAGCCTAAAGGCTTCCTTTGAAAGGATTCTTACGAAATGTAATCCTCTAGGATGAGGAGAGGGATGTGTAGAGATTAAATGGGCAGGGTTTGGCCGAGCCAAAGGCTTGAGGAGTGTGTGAAATGAGGTATAGGTGGGGGCCTTTTATAAGAGGAGAGGAGGGGCACTTTTGGAAAGTAAAGAAATATTACTTTATTTGAAAATGTTTTTCGGTTTTAAAAGATCCCACATTGATATAATTCGTGGATAAGGTGATAAGGGTTCGAAATCCACTCATCCAATTGGTTTTGGACATGTGTAGTTCATAGATTTTACATTATCTTTCCATTTTATTTAAATCGTCAAAATAATGATGTCATCGCTACATCATTATTATGTCATAAATAATTTAATTTATTTAATGTCTAAAAATTATAAAAAAATTACTATGATGTAGGAAAAATTTTTATATTTCCAATTACTATTTATAATCAAAAATCCTATCTTTATAACCCCATGTAAAAATTGTTTTCGTAAAACATATTATGTTTGTGTCATTTTTACTTTTACATTAAATAAAAAGTTATTTATGTCATTTCCCAACCAAAGTGGATCCATGGGGTCCCCAAGTTGACCCATGGATTTTCTTGGTCGTCCATGACACAACCAATGAGGGTAGGACATGTTTCAAGCTCATCTTATTTTATTAAAGCATTATTTTTACCTTAAACTACACTAATTACCACTAATTGCGATTAAGAATTTAATAAGTTACTATTCACCAAAAAATTATTATAATCTCATTGAACCAAATTTTACTTCTTAATGACAACCATGTATGTCGGATTTTTGAAATTCAAAACACAATGATGGCAAAATTTCATTTAAACGGAAAATCAGTCTTTATAAGTACCACTTAGTGGTTTCACTATTCATCAAAAATTGAAGTTTTTCAGAAAATTACCAAAAATTCACCCTAAGCTATATTTGATATTATGAATTCAAAAATGAATTATATTTTACAAAATTCAAAACATATAAGTCACATTAATTAATTTAATAATTAATTCCCGCTATCAGAGCAAATAACGTGTTTTTATGAAACAATAAGTATCAAAAGATTGACACTAGTTTAAGTCCAATTTCAAAGTGAAATTGATTCCAATGACCACCATTGGATTAAATGGTAAAAATATATTCATATTACACATTAATACCAATTAAAAAGATAATCTAATCATATAAATAAATTATATTAAAAAGCAGTTTTGATGTAAAATGCAGTATTTTTCACTATTCATTAAAAAAATGAACATTGTCAGAAAAATACCAAAAATTCACACAAAGTAAATTTTTATGTCCCAATAATAAATAATAAGTTTATTTTGACAAACATAGTTTATAAAATTGTCAAAAGATAGATTTAAAAAGGGTTTTCCATCATAAGGCAGTAAAACAATCTTTTAAGAATATTAGTGTATTCCATGCTTAAGATTGGATTTATTTTCATTTTAAGCCTCTAAAACACTATATTAATCATTAATAGACATAGATAAAAATATCTATTATTCATTACTTACTTGGGATGTTACAAAAATCCTAATGATATATTTTTTATTGTTCTACATTTTCATTGGGTAAATTTATATTTTCAAGATATATCATTCTATAAAAATAAAAATATTTCTTTTTTAATGATATAGTATATTTATCTTCATCTTTTATAACTTATTTTTCTCTTAATTTGGTAACTTTAAATGAAATCACATATGTCACTAGTTTTCCTATATATATTTATTCTTTTGACTTCAATAATGTATTCCTTGATAAAGAGTAATTACAAAAGTGTGTGACTATTTTATTTACAAGAGAGTCTACGACATCTGTGCAAAATATTATTCTAATTATTTTTGTTAATATTAATAATGTTTTTAGAATATGAACCTATTTGTATTTTACTAATAATGATATTAAAGGTTAGAATTTATCATTTTGATATGTTTTATTAATTATTATATTCCATGAATCATATATCATGTCACAAATCTATTTTAATTTATTTTTTATTTTTCTATCTTTAATGTTATAGTCATATATTCTATCAAAATTTATTTTACTGGAATTTTTCCCAAAATCATTTTGATTGTTTATAATTAAATTTTTTTTATCAAAAATAAAATTATACATAATAGGTGAAAAATATTTTCGAAATTTTTAAAAACATTTTATCAGTTAACAGTTTTCAATTGAACACAATTAAATCTTTTTACATGGGGGAAATGGTATCATTTTAAGTATCTATATCGTAATTTTCCATCTTTGTGATGTTGTAGAGAAAAATATCTTCTTAAGGTCTATGTGTACCCCTATTAGAAATATGGAAGCATAGACAATAAAAAAACCTCCATTATTTGGTAATAAATTTTCTATGTACTAGATATTTTAGATAGGGAAGTATATTTGTAATAATAGAATGATAAATTAAATCATGATCAAGAAGGACAACAAAATCTCAAAAACCAACTAAAATATTTGATAATTGAAAAATATAAGAATTTGTTCAACAATAAAATGTGATACAAAATCTTTTTTATTCCATTTTTCAACACACATATTTCCATTCGTTTCCTAAAATATATCTCTGAAAATTTGGTTAGTTCTACTGACTAGACATCAACAAATAAAATGGTTCTTTAAAAAAAGTTAAATGATTCATATCTATATCGATGATTTGAATTTCAAACAAACTAAACGATAGTGATAATATATCAACATACCACCTCAATCATCAATAGATTTCAAACACTATGAAAAAAAATCTGTTGGGTGATGTAAATCTAGAAGATATATTCATTGAATTTTTTTTCAGCATTGTCACAGTCAAATAGAATTACAAAAGAAGATAATAATATTATATTAGGTATTAAAATATAATAATTTATATATTCTCCCACATAGTATATGAAGAAAATAAAATGTGATAAAAATATTAACAAGTATATAATATGGTAATTGTCATCAAATATATTATAATAATTTCTCTTACCAATAAATGTGATCCACAGTTAAGAAAAAATGGGTTTTCCCAATAATCCATAAGTATGGTCATAATGTTTGAAATAATAAATTAATGATTTATTGTTTAAAAAATGGATCAAAATGATAGATTCATAGATAAATGAAAAAGTATAGAATCATTTGGAACATTCCACTAATAATGTAATAATGAACTATACTTGAAGCTATACTATCCTCAGAATAAATAGAAGTACTCAAGACTCATTGATAATTATTATGGAAAGTAGGAGATAAAAGTAGATACCTAAAGTGAATGTGTAGAATCATTAGGAAGAAGTGCTTCAGAAAGTGCTGAAAATTGGATGATTTCAATATCTACTTCCTTTCTAAAAATACATTCTAGTAGAAAATTTTTATTAGCTTATGGGTAAAAAAAATTTATAGTTTTACACATATTTATGATTTCGAAGAAGTTTTATTTCCTATAGAGTCACTCAATGTGTATATCAGTGATCTTGAAAACAAATTCAATATTCATGGAATATTTTTAAAAATACAACAAATATTTACATAAGAAAAATATAGTTCTGGTCACATAATATTACAGATTCATTTCATCCTAACATTTTCAAATTTTTTTGACCATGAAAAAGTGGGTTGTCATATGTAAATGAATTAAGGTAGAAATATTGTTTTAACAATTTTTATGAGAGAAATAGATAGATTGGAAAAACATTAATCATTTACACTATACACCAATATAAGAATAGAGCATACAAAGATATTCTACAACTATTTTTTAGAAAATGGTATATGCTTTTGTATAATTTTTCAAACTAGTTGGAAATAAAAAACTTTATTCCAATTCAAGAATATATAATCCTTAGGTATGAAAAATATGTTTATAAATAGTAATATAATAGACTATGATTACTAGAAATTCAAAAAAATGGCTACCAATATTTTTTTTCAAATTTTCCTTGACGTGCTAAAATTTGTTGCCCAAAATATTTTGTAACATTATATGTTGGATAAAAATTAATATTCTAAATGAATTATATAAAATAAATTGTTATTTGTTACTCTTGAAACATAACTAGGGATAAATGTGATTTTATATTGTTATGAAAATATATCAATTATTGTTCACATTTATGGTCAATTCACTAAAAAACTGTTGAAAATAATGCAATTGATGATCCCTCATGATATAGATTTTTAAAGTGTGTAGTTTGAAGAATCAATTAAAACACTGAAAATAAAGTGTTGATATTTACACCTATTATTATTAGACTATTATAAATATTATTATATCTATTTTTATATTGTATAATAACAACAATGTTTTTGGGAGATTATTATGAATAGTTACTTTATATAATCATTGATGATTTTTGTAGGTAATTACCAATTTTATTCATTAAAAAAATTCACAATTATTAAAAGAATGTAGATTGAAATAAAATTTTCTAGAATATAATGAATTATTTCTATAAATAATCAAACCTAATCAAAGTGTTTTGGGTAAAATAGTATGATTAATGTATAGGAATACAATCCAAAAAAAAAATAATTAATGGGAAATGAAAATGGGAATGATCATTGATCTCTATTGGTGAGATTACCAAGTGAACTATATATTTGCATAGAAAATAGGTGTTGAATCAGTGTTAATGTCTTTTAAAATTTCATTTAGACTTTAACTTATCAGATTGGATAAAATATAATATCTTATCAATATTAAAAACACATCCTCACCAATTGGTATAAAATACAATAAATCATAAGTGTATATAATATTTTTATATATTTCACCCAAAATATGAGTGATGATATACTTGTTGTGTTCAATGACTTTTAAGACATAAATTATCCACTAGTATCAAAATGTAAACATAAAAGGCAAAGGTATAATCCTTATCCCATAAGTATTTCACAAAATATTTGTATCTTGAAAAATTATTTATACAAGAAATATAATTATAACATTGTCTTCCTAATGGATGAATTCTACCTTATAAATTTTGTAAAAATAATTTATCTTCAACATATAGTTCTTCATATTATAATAGATCAACCACAAAATAAATTTAATTAATCCTCGAATCTTAATTGAAATCTCATAAGCCTCTATAATAATAATAATTAATAAGATCATTATTGTTTACAAACATCAATATCCATGATATTTAGTATCAACATGAAGATGCTAGAATCAATATAATTTTCTTAACTCTTAATTTTTTTCTTTAACTCATCATCTTTTATAATCTCTTTTATGATCACATGGAGAGTTTATGAATTTTAATATTGTAATCTACATGTCATTTGATTATGTGATATTCCATAAAATAGTAATGTATTATAATTATAAAAATGTAGATATAAATATCCTAATATTTAATTCCATAAACAACCTACAATACATCTCTTCAAATCCCCAAAATATTCCAATTTAATTATCCTTATAAAATCTTCTTTAAAATCATTCACATCTCAAGTATTTTTTAAAAAATAAAACATTTGTAGAATGTGGCTAATGTTGTTTAGATTTTTTCAATTTATATGTTAACATAGATTAATCATATGAAATATCAAATTACTCTTAAATTAGAATTGAAATATTTAGTTTAGTTTAATTTTATCTTCATATAAATCTAACATGCGAACATGAATACTCAAAAAAAGAATTTAAAAATATAGATGAATTTTTACATTGGAGTTATATTATTCTTATCTAAGACCAGAAAACAAATTCCTGATTTTTTATAAACTATAAACGAATCATATTCAGATATTTTAAAACTATGATTACTATTACATGGATGGATAAGATTCAATAAATCCATTCCTTATCACCTTTTAACTCCTCCAAACATCTCAAAACAAATTTCAAAATCATAAATAAAATCAAAAAAAATTCTAAAAAACAAAAATGCTTGTAAAATAATGTTGATAAAGAAAATACCCTTCAAAAATTCATTTGGTTCATCAAAAATCCCTTTGTATTTTTTTTCAACATTAATAACTCACTTCAATTTAAAGTTCATTCTCAAATATATACATTATAAACTCCAACTAGTGGATAAATAAAAACTTATAAAGAAATATAATAAATTGATAATAAGAAAATTTTAAATTATAACCATAATTTTCTCACCCTTAGTAATCATAAAAAATCCATTAATTTTGATTAATGAAGCTTTATTAAGATTAACTGAACCAAATGAAATATGAGTCATGTATCTCCCAATCTCTCTATATGGTAATAAATTCCAAATATATTTAGAGTCATTCAAATATATTGTTAGAATGAATGAGAAAATAAATTTTATTTTTTATCCAAATATCGTGAAATTTGTCATTTCATAGTGATTTTTAATGCATATATAAGTTACTCCTTGATAAATTGATATTTTATATCTATATGAATTGATGTTGAATGTTACTCTAGGTTCATTGATATACTTGTTACTCTTTGACTGTAATAACCAATTATCAATTATTTTTTAAAAATTACATTCAAATAAAATTACTTATCCTTTATTCATATCATTTGTTTAATTCCTTATGTAGAAGCCACATTCACATCCTTTATAGTACTAAGAGACACAATTTTTTTTAGTGTAAACCAAAAATTTATATCCTAAGAAAAATTCACATAAGGATATTGATTTTCTATCATCAATATTTCCATGTAAAAAAACATTAATATATCCAAATAAATATATTTTACCACTTATTTCATACACCTAACCTAGATTAAAAGTAAATTTAACCTATACAAAAATTATTTTATATGCCTTTATATTTGAATATTTATGATTTTTTTGAAAAACATCACATAATTTCACTATAAATACATTTTTAGGTCATGATTTCATGAGACAAAACATGATTCAAATGAAAATTTTAACACTTTTCTATTAAATTTTCACGATTATACCCTTTATAAACATCCCACCAACTATAATAGGTATAAAAAATGATTGATATTCTTTAATTCAAAATTTCTTCAATAATTACTTATCAAATTTTCCATATGATAAATAAATAAATTTCTATTTCTATAGAATATGTAATACCATAAAAAATACCATCTCTTCAAGAATTGAAATCTTAATAGTCTCCTTCATTTTCCTAGAAAAATCATTCTTTTTAAGGTATTTTCCACCTATAAAAATTATTTATTTAAAATTAAAAATAATTAAAATAGTACCTATGCTCATTCCCTTCACATATAAGTTTTTAGAAACCATCGATTTAATTAATTTAATTTCTTTTACAAAGCATACAAGATTTGAATTCAATGTTTTGGGACCTATTTCAACCCATAACGAGCCTTCATTAGCTAATATACATTTCATCCATCATTTCCATGGATAAATCTAATTTGTTTCTCAATAAACAATTATTTTTGTAACCCGACATACCATGTTGTATTTTATTTTTATTTATAACATTTAAGGATAATAATAATAATATTATTATTATAAATATTATTTGTTATATTATTAATATTATATTTCCATTTTCATTTTTTTTATAATTTTCTACTTTTCTATTTTATTAGTGTTTTTTCCCTCCATTATAACCTCACACTCTCCCCCATTTTCATGTCACACCCCTACCCAGCTTGAGCCCCATACTCAACCCCTTCCTGCGAGCCCTCCTTTCCTACGCCCTATACATGCACCACTTCCTCCTGGTCATGCGACGCACCAGATCCAGAGCTCCCCTATCCATGACACACCTTCTATACTAGTTACACTCTTCGCGACCTCCTCTCCCAACCCCCATAAAACTCGCATGATGCAACCCCTTGGTCGAGACCCTACAACTGGGTGTCCTTCCCCTATAACCTCATATTCTCTGGAGAAACCACCGAATATACTTCATTTTTTGGGGTCATCCCATCATGTTGAGATATATATTCTCTACTCCATTCTATTTGGTTTTATTTTCTCCTCCCCATCACCCCTCCTAGTTTCGGTCTAACAACCTATTTTAGGGTTTCATCAATTTTTTGATGATTCTTCTTATTCTAGGGCATACATTTCGTCTCTCGGGGTCCCTTTTTTGGAGGTTCAACGTTTTCCACAGAAGGGGAAGAATATTATCTTCATATTGGTCCACCATAGTCGATTTTATGTAAGGGTTTATACCTCTATTTTGTTTCCCACCCTCTAAACTAGGGTATTTTCTGCTCTTAATGTTCGTAGCATGTTTTTTTGGGTTCTTTGGATTGTTTGGTGCAGTTTCGAGTCACCGGTCCAAGGGTGACTTTCCTGCATGTGCATATGTTAATAAATATATACTTATAGGTTCCCGGTTATGTTTATAATTATCAATGTAGATTAATTTACATGTTTGGATCTAGGTGTTCCTATGTTTATATATAAAAATGCATATGTAGATGAGTGGAGACCGGTGTATGTGTATAAGAATACATGTAAGGATCCCCTCACACATGTTCATGGGCCATGCGATTATATGAATAATGGAAAGATCTCATCAAATGTTTGAGAATATGAATATTTATTGTGTGGTAGCAATAGATTTTAGTTATAATGCATCAAGAGCCGAAATGGATGACTTTATTCAACCATGAGGTAGGTTCCCCATTCCCGGACCTTTAATTTGAATTTCCATTATTACTTGGTATTCTTTTGAAAATGTGTCTTCTTCCAATATATGAAATAATATGCAATATTTATATATATTTGTATGTATGCGTTTTTGTGTGTGTGTATTTATGAATAAATGGTTTTCGTTCTTTAAAAGTTCTTTCTTAGATGTTTTGAACACAAAATCCATATTTCAAAAGATGTGTGGTCTTACAGCCAGTTTTGTTATAAAATCATAGAGTCATGTTTTTTTCAAAAGAATATCTAATTTTTTTTCCAAAGTTGGTTTTGGTTTTAATTAAAGGTAAACGGGTGTTTTTATTTTCTTAAAATGATTTCTTCATTTTATGTTTAGTTTTAATCTTTCATTAAACATATAGTACCTTCGTTGTTTTGTTAAACTTTCAAACTATTTTGGAAACTTAAAAATGTTGGGTGATTATTTTTCTAAAATGAAAAGTGTTCCTTGTAAGTGATTATGCTAATTTGGAACTTTAATAATGAATTATGTTTAAAAAAACCCTATTAAGGCTTTCCCTATTGCTTTAGAAAAATGATGTGTATGCTAAATATAGGAATTGTTATCTATGCCTAGTGAAAATAGTAATGTTTTTAGATAAAGAATGTGATGTGTGTGTGTGTCTTTACTTATTGATAAAACTCACCACTATTTGAAATAGGTCACATTGAAAACCTGTATTTTTAGGTGGGAAGATTAGGAATACTACGCTAGATGATATGGATGTGGTTCATCCTAGTTTCATCTTGAAGGATTGACACTACAACACTAACTATACAGTTGAGATGATTGGAGACCACTAGGTTATATGTGTGTTCCCTACTAGTGGCTTGTGTATGAGAACGATGTTCAGTGTGGTTACTATACAAAATTTCACTAAAGTACAAGGTCTCTAGGGTCTAACTTGTGCTAGTTATCAATTGGGATTTCCTATGGTTCTCACTTATGAAACGATTCGTTTGATGTGATTTTCATTTCAGTTCTTTCATTCATGATGCATCATTTTTTAAAAACCACATGTTAATCTAATCGGCTTTATTTTCACTTTGTAATTATAATGCATGCTTGAATTTTTTTTTGAAATTTTTGTGGAATAAGAACACTTCCCTTAAGAAATATATACTTGTGACTTGATTATGAAAATAATGAAAAAAATATTTAATAGGTCTTATTTTCCAACTAGCATGTTTGGGTTTCTTTTTAAAAGTAAAGGAATAGGGAATTATTATTCCTTATCTTTCCTTTTGACCTTCATAGTTCTCCCACATACTCTTTTTTTCAGTTTCATTCTCCTCTAGTTCCAGATGAATCTTGAAGAATGTGTGGTTTTTTGTTTTATGGTGACCCAAGTGGCCACATGAGGTATGTTTCGTTTCATAGTTTTATTCTTCTTCCACTTCTAGTTTTTGTTTATTTTTTTCAATTTATATTTATGAAACTGTCTTTTATTAAAAGAAAAAATCATTCCCAACTGTCTCATTTTTATGCCCAAAACTAGTTTCCTACATGTGGGGATCAGGAACACCATTCAAGCCATGTCATGGACTGGCTCGGGTGACTGGTCTAAGATTAACCAGGGTAGGTTCAGGAAAAACAGTATCAGAGTTGGTTTAGTCAATGTATTTTGGGGATGTCCTATAGTTTGTAGTTAGGATTGTCGGAATCCATGTGGTCAATTGTGGGTAGGTTCTTGATCCCAACCTATTTAGAATGACACATGAATTGTGAGGGAGGTCCGAGATGGTCTTTCCTCAAAGTGAAGGTTTAGATGTTAGTTGTTTTTGAGGTTCTTAGTTCTGTCTGGGTGTTTCTGGTTAATTTTGAGATTTGGTAGTTATCTTGGAAGGGTGTGTGGTTGTTTTTCATGGACTGGAAATCCATTTTCAAACCATGAAATTTCCTTTAATGACTTTTTATGTGCTCACCTGGTGGGTGCACAGTCTTCCGAGCCGTGTGACCAAGCCTTGTGTTGTTTTGTTTTATTTGATAATTTATAATCTTTATTTATTGATGGAATTTGTTGTTTTGGGATTTTCTAAGTATGGTACTTAGTAGGTATTGGAGTAGTTTTTTGGGACATAAAATTGGTGATTGGATTATTAAAATTGTATTTCCAAAATGTATATCATGGTATGTTTGAAAATTAAATGAGTTATTTTAAATATGGACATTAATTTGTGAACTATTTGGGGAACTTTGAAAGATTTAATGAATTGTGAATCAGAAATGGATTCAAAAAAATGTTTTGGGGTTTTTGAAATGTTTTTGAGAAATATAGAATGGATGTTTCTTGGAAATGAGAATTTGTAAATGATTTATTTGACCTTTTGTATTCCTATGGATGCACACGTGTATTGATGAATGTAATTGAATGTTGATGGTTGTCGGTATATATGGATGGGAGCCCGAATTATCACAAGGATGTATGTATGATAGGTTTCATCGAATACCAATGGTGGGTGCTCATATTTCAAGTCTTTTTTTGTTTTACAAAATAATTTTTTGATTAGAGATGTGGTGGGGTGATTTTTTTAAGGAATTGTATAAGAGGAAAGTGGATTTTAAAAAGTGTTTTAGGCTAGGTTGGGGATTTTCTTTGGTATTACTTCAGATGAAATTTGATTATGTTTTGGATTGGATTGTTATGTATTAGTCAATGATCTTGATTATTGTTTTTGAGCTGGTGTTTCAATGTTGAAATGTTGTTTTGAGATGAATTTAATGATTTACAATTTAAGGTGGAGTCTTGTTTTGTGTGGTTCATAAGGTTGGTTTTTTATTCTTGTTTATTGTATTCCACCTAGGAATGTCCAATAGTCGTCGAGGGTTCATTTTTAGAAGCTAGTTTTATCCAGAACCCTAATAGAGTGGTGCGGTTATTTTCTATTCATTGTTTCTTGTTTTCTATGTAGTGGAAAATGTTTTATAGGGGTTGCGGTGTTACTTGATGAAGTTGAGTGTTTCTTTGGGTCTTTAGGAACTCCAGAGGTTGTGAAGGGAAAATTTTCAGGGTTTTTATTGAAGGGTCATGTTCGGTCTAGAGAAGGGTGATTGATACCTTCTTCTTGCATGATGGTGTCACAGTAAGTGAACTATGATAAATGAAAATCATATTATTCGAAGTGGTCAGAAATGGTTCCTCATCCGGTGTAGAGAGTGAACCTGATTCTTATGTTTTGTTCATGAGTGTTTCATTAGATCAAGTTTCTCATTACAAACAGTAGACCCTCATTTGATTCCAATGTGGTAAAATTGGGCACTCAAATGTGTTCATAGTAATATTCTAAATCATTGTCAACGATGTGGTTTTATGGGTAACCTGGGAAAATATTTTGGAGGTCTTTACAAAAGAATTAGCCTCATTTGGATGTTTTTAGTTCCTTACTATGGTGAAGTATATGCTTTAATACATCTGGAATCTATCCATTGGTCTTAGGGTGATGCTTTTCACGTTGTTGGGAAGTCTCTAGGTGTGTGTGGTGGTGGTGGTGGGGGTGAGAATGCAACCTACAACCTTCGATGTTGGAGATGATGCCAATTGATTATTTTGTTCCGAGTTTGTTTGTTTTGAGCCCTTGTTTTGGAGGTCTTGGAGGAGTATTCTGCAAGATTTCAATGGCTGTTCTTTTTTAGTGTAAAATCTAAATCATTGGTATTTCTATTGAACAATTCTAGCTTCTGAGTGACGCTCATTTGGAAGTGTATACGGGTTACAGATCTTATGAATCATGGTCTGTATTGGAATTTTCTAGTGTATCTTTATCCATTGATTCCCTTTGGACTGGGGGTTTACAGATAGTCTGTGTTGATGTTTCTCCCTTAGATTGGGGTCGGCCTATGTAAGCTAGTTCATGATGGGAAATTCAATCTAAAAGTTGAAACTGAATTTAGAGTTCCCTTGTGGGTTATATTATATGAATACTTTTCTAATGTAGAGGGGATACCCATTATGGGTCTCGCTAATGTCTTCCCTCTAGCTGGTTAGGTGCAACTCATGAAGTTACGAGGTCACACCAGCTTTAGGGGTCTTGATAGGTTTTATGATTGGTTTCAATTTTGTTATGTTATTTTTTAAATAGTGTTCTAATATGGTCGGGAGACTGACATAATACCAACTCACTGAGAACGAAGTCTTCAAGGTGTTCTTTTTGGGGAAACTCTTTGTCTTTCCTCTTCCTGTCTTGATAAATGCGGATGGTTATCCTATACGATGGGTTGTACGGTGAATGTTCATTGGAGATCTCAAGGGGAAACTAGTGATTTATTATTTAGGGGTTAAGGAATTCTGGGTTGTGATTGTGTTTTCAAATGTGAGTCTTGGGTTGTTGGTTCCTTCGATTGGTAGTCTGAGTCTCGAAGCTTCATGTATTGGGTATAATGTGAGTGTTCAATACTCAAGTGGTAGGGGTATCATTTTAGGAATCATTGCGGCCACGTTTTTCAGATTTGTACAGTAGAGCCTTTTTGGAATTGCGGGGGGTGGAAAGTGTCATTGGGGGGGGGGGGGAGAATTGTCGTGCCCCAACCTAGTGTGTTGTATTTTATATTTCATTATATCATTTTATGGGCTAATAATAATAACAGTATTAATTACAATATTATGAGTTATATTATTAATATTATATTTTCATTTTCATTTTCATTTTTTATCTTTTTTATTTTTATCTTTGATTATATTTCATCCCCCTCCCTTAGAACCTCACACTCTCCCCCATTTCCCATTGCCCCCGAATCCAACTCGATCCCCCCTATGTAGACCATTCCGATGAGCCCTCCTTACCACTTCCCCCCGCTCTTTCCCCCTGTTTCTCTTGGCTGCATGACACACCTACTCCCAAGGTCCCCTCTCCATGGCAGACCTCCTTTTAGAGCTCCCCTCTCCAAATCCTCCTATCTAAGCTCCTCCCTCAAACCCGAATGACTCAACCACCTGGCTGAGAACTTCTAGTCTCACGACCCTCCCCTTCTACCATTATTTTTTCTAGGGAAACCATCAGATCTCCTCCTATTTTGCAGTCATCCTGTCGAGGTGTGATTCCTCTTCTATCATCCATACTATTTGGTTCTATTTTCTCCTCCTTGTATCAAATCTTTGGTTTTGCAGAACATCCCAGGATAGGTTTTGATTTGATGTTGTTGATTCTTCAATTGCTATGGCATATGGTGCATCTCCCAGGACCCCTCCATGTGAGGTTCAACATTCTCCAATAAAGAATAAGATGATTTTCTTAATTTCGGTTCTCCTTTGTTAACTTGATGAAAGGGGTTATACCTCTATTTTGTTTACCACCCTCTAAAATATGGTATTTTCTAGTCTTAATGTTCGTAGCATGTTTTTCGGAGTGCGTTGGACTATTTGGTGTAGTTTCGAGTCACTGGTCCTAGGGAGACTCACCTGCCTGTGCATAGGTAAGTAAATATATACATGTTGGTTCCCCCATTATGTGTATACTCATTCATGTAAATTAAAGTACATGTACGGAGATAGGTGTGCCTATGTGTATATATAAAAATGAATATGCAAGTGAGTGGAGACTGGTATATGTGTATAATAATTCTTGTAAGGATCTTCTTGCACATGTTGATGGGACCTCAAATGTATGAATTGGGGCTATGTTTCCTTTAATATATGTAAAGACACATATTCTTTGTGGGGGATCATCTTATTTTTTTTGAAAGTTCCAAAATCTGAAGTGGAAAACTTGATTCCTCCATGAGGTAGGTTCCCTATGCTCTGATGCTTAGTTCTAATTCCCATAACTGCTTGGTATTCATTTAAATGTGTATATTATTCTATTATATGAAATGTATATGCAATGAATATATATTTTTTTATGAATAAATGGTAGTGATTCTTTAATATTTTTTTCTTAGATTTTTTGAACGTGAAATAGGTATTTCAAAAGATGTGTGGTCTTTCGGCCGGTTTTGTTATAAATGTTTAGTTGCGTGTTTGTTTTTCCAAAAAATATCCAAAGTTATTACAAAAAATGTGGTTTGTTATAAATTCAAGGTAAAAGGGTGGTTTGATTTTCATAAAAGGATTGCTTCATTTTAAGTGCAGTTTTATGCTTGATTTAAATATGTAGTACCTTAGTTGTTTATTTAAGCTTTCAAACTGTTTTGGAAACTTAAAAATTTTGGGTGTTTATGTTTTTAACATGAAAATTGTTCATTGTATGTGATTAATCACATTTGGATGGTTAAGAATGATATATGAGAAATCAAACCCCTATTATGGATTTCCCTATTGCTTTAGAAAAATAATTTGTATATTAAATGTAATAATTGTTATATGTTCCTTGGCAAGAGGCTTGTAAAATTATGCGTGCTTTTAAAGAAAGGGGATAAACTTAAGGGGGGGGGGGGTTATTGGTGAAAACTGGAATGTTTTTAGATAATGAATGTGACCTATGTCTGTCGTTACTTATTGAAAAAAACACACCACCATTTGAAATTGGGAACATGGGAAACATAAGTATCTAAGTGGGAAGATTAGGACCGGTAATCTAGATGATACAAAAGTGGTTCATCCTAGTATTTTCTAGCAGGGTTGATGCTACAACACAAACTAAGCAATTATGTTTATTAGAGACAAATTGGTTATGGATGTGTTCCTTCTAGTAGCTCGTGTATAAGAAGGATATTCAGTGTGGTTACTATTCCACATTTCAATATGGTATAAGGTCTCTAGGGTTCCACATGTTCTAGTTTCCTATAGGTATTGACCATGGTGATCCATTGTATGATGATGATTGTGACATGATTTTGATTTTAGTTATTTCATACTTGATGTATCATTTTTGAAAAACCACATTTTAATATAAACTAAATTCTTTTCACATAGAATTATAAATGCATGTTTGAGAGCTATTCTGAAAATGTGGTAGATTAGAAATACATTACTTAAAAATTAAAACATGTGAATTGATTTTGAAAATAATGAAAAAAAATATTTCAATAGGGATTATTTTCAAACTAGAATGTTTGGTTTTCTATTCAAAGGTATGGGACGAGGGTGGTGTTATTGTATGGATTTTCTATTCCGAATCACAATGCTCTAGTATACTCTTTTATTCGGTTCCAAGATCCTCTAGTTCAGGTTTTCTCTTAGACTGAGTGTGTTTCTTAATCCCGTGGTGACCCACAAGGTCACTTGAGATAGGTTTCTTTTCTTTGTTTGTTTATCCTCCCAGATCTAGTTTTTGTTTATTTTCTTAAATTTATATTTTTTCATCTATATTTTATTTATGGGACAAATCATTCTCAACACTCTAATTTTGATTCCTAACACTAGTTTCCAGCCTATGGGGATCAGGAATTTCCATCAGGACATGTCGCGGACTGGTTTGGTTGACCTGCCCATGGATGACCCAAGATGGTTCAGAAAAAATGGTATCAGAGTAGGTTTAGCCCAAGTATTTTGGGGATTTCCGATAGTTTGGAGCTAGAATTTTTGGAATCCATGTGGTCAATTAGGGTTAGATATAGGATCTTTTGTCTTTATTTTATAATTAAACAAAATTTATTACATAAAATATTCACTTGATACAAGATATAAGATCGATAGGTCTAGTGACTTTGGGGATTAGGAAGATTACATGACAACTTATAAAATAAATCACAACATCTTTATTAAAATCTTCTTTTATATAACCACAACATTACTTTGTACATAGCATTTCATGATATAACATGAGAACATACATAAGAAAAGAGTGATATATAAACCTCAGTAAGGGAGTAAACATGGCATAACATGAAGAATAATGTACATGTTATGAAATAGGCATATAAATAGAGCATAAGAGAAACATGATCATGAAGGAATGATATAACATGATTATGATGACATGGAAATGTAGAAAAAATATTTAACATGATATTATCATGATCCAAGGATCACTGCACATGGTGCATGAGTAAACCCTCATTGAATATTAACTAGTATAAGTAAACCCTCATTTAACATTAATTATCATGACTAAACATTCACTGCACATTACATATCATGATTATAATATTTACCTGTAATTCCTCGACCCTAGAAGACCAGAGTCGGCACATTATTTTAATACATTGGCATGAATACCAGAAATAAATTCCCAAAGACCAATTTGTTTAGCAGTCTTGGAAAACAGATTACATACATGAATGTTATATTTCAATTTCAAACATAAAACACAACATAAATGATCCGTTGAGATCGCTATTTATCCCCTATATTAACCCTAATTATCAATCATAATACACTTCTTGGAATCATGGGAAAATAATACATAAGAAAGGGGTGAGTTCAGATGCTCAGTAAGGATTACAATATAGAGGAAACATAAATAAATAAGAATAAACATTTATGGAAATGTATAAGACTAAAACATAATCCTTTAAAATATAAATTTATGCATAATATGGCCAATATAAATCCAATAATTTCATTTACTTATTAACATATATATTCTACCAGTCAAATAATCATATGCAATGTCAATAAACAATTTCATAATAATGGATTGCTTAATGCCAGACTTCATAACCACATAGTCTAGGCCTTGTGCCATGACTACAAAATTATTTTTTTCTAGGCCTTATTCCAAGACACTAGTATGTCTAATGAGACCTACCAATGCATTTACGAGCTATAGTGAGCTCCACCCATCACTTACTAAGTCTAATTCATTCCACATATAAAGAAGTTTAAAAATAACATAAACTTTCGTATTATAACTATCATATGAAATGTCAATACTTTATCCATAAACTATGAATGGTATAAAAATAACACATCCAAAATCAAACATATCACAAAACCTTCAATACAATATGGAATATTTGTATAATAAATCAACCTTGATCATTAATAATATCCATTAAAGGATGTTGACATAGTTAAAAATGATCAGTAAAAATCTGGAAGAGAAATATCATTTTTTCATGAAATCATTTAAAATTCATATAATTTATAAATGAAGTCATTTAAAATAATGTTTTGAATCAAAGTGTCACATACCACTTTGAAACATCTGAATGGAATTAACATTTTAAAACATTCACGTCCATAGAGATAAATCCTGAAAACCATTTTGAAAAAATGGACATTAATTAGAAAGGTTTAGAATAATAAATATTTAAAACATTTAAAATGATGTTTTAGTAAAAAGTCCTATAAAAAGAATCCCTTTAAAAACTCTTTTATGAAACGTGTACACGGATAATAAATATGTCTCTATTGATACATAAAAACAACCTCGAATAATAATGTGATTGTGAAATCAACCCTTACCTTGCTCTTTCCTTTGTTTGAGGGTACGTTTAACCTCCTGTATAATGACCATAGTATGTTATTAAATTATACTAGAACAATATTTAAATATATTATGTCATCCAGGATTCGTTAATTACTTTATACTACCCATTTAATAATTATTTTTATGACTAATTTACATTTTGGGTAATAGTCACTTTCTTTATCATATGTGTTCTAACTTGTTATTCGTGAATGTATCATTTAGATGATGATTTAAATACATCTAGAATATTAACCTTGATTTATATATCATATATATTTAGAATATAAATATTTATAATAGAGAGATATATGAAATGGAAGTCATAGTTTATGGAGACGCTAGGCCGTACGTACGCATAAATGCTGTTTCCGTTTTCATATATTATTGAACAGAAGTAAGTGAATAAGATATATGTAAGTACATAGATACATACATACATATATAGACACATATATATATATCCATAGTAGCATTATTAAGTCATATATTACATATTTATTAATAATATATATTTTGATAATCATCATTGAGTGGTGAATGTGGGAATGAATCTCAACGCGTCGTGGAGACGGTAATCCGTACGTATGCACGAGCGACAATATCATTATATTGATGGTGAAATAGATTATAATTGGATATTATATCATATATAATGAATAATTAACATGTTATATTTATTATTTACATCAGTTATACTCATTATTATACCCATCCCAAAAATGAAGTGTTTGAATAACAATCCACATCACGACATGGAGACGGTAAGTCGTATGCACGCACGTATGGTGACATTGTCATTTATAGGATGGATAGAATAATGAATATGGTTTTACCATATTCATAATAGCATCACAGTATGTAGTAGTTACATGAGTTGTTATTTTGGTATGGAAACATCATAGAAAGTGGAAGTGGTAGTAGAAAATAACTTGAAAGAGGGTGGGAAATTTTTACCTCTTCTTTCGGTGTTTTTTTAGTTGATCAAAATGGATCTATAGGTTAGCTTTCTAATAAAATTAAGGACTCTAGGTTGATGTGATGGAAGTTGGGAGTATATTTGGGCAGATTTTGACTGTGCCAAAAGGCTTCAGAGGTGTGATATCGAGAGAAGGGGAAGTGCCCATTTATAAGATGGGTGACAGTCACTTTAGAAAAATATTAATATATTAATTTATTATACAATAACATTCGATTTTTAATGGATCCAAATGATTTTATTTAAAGAATTTGGGGGTTATGGGTTGAAATCCTCTCACTAATAGGGTCTTGACAATTTTAAGTTACCATTTTAACATTATCTTTTAGATTTAACTCTTAGTTAAATTGATTAACTTTTACTGTGTATTCTTGTATTCTTAAACTATATGGTTAATAAAAATACACTAAACTTCCAAGAGAACACAAAGTGGTTCATTAATAACATATATAATTTTATTTAATATCTTTGGATGATCCTTAGATTTTAGAAATATTATATCAACCAATAATATAGTATTTGTTTTAAAAACTAATTTTTGTCAATTTTGACACTATTTCATATATTGTTTTTTTGTAAGTAATAACAACCATATAACACTGAAAAAATTTATTTAATCAACCCTAAAATTACATATTATCCTAGAAAATTGGTGCAATTTATCATAAGTCTAAATTTATCTTTATTTGGATATTTATAATATCAATTATTTTAATATTTCATTAATAATGTAATTATTGCATCATCATTGTGTCATAAATAAATTAAATTATATAAAGTCTAAAAATTATAAATAAAACACTATTGTGTAGTAATTTTTTTATCTTTCTAATGAATATTTATAGTCAAATTTATATTGTGTGTAACTCTATAAAAAAATGGGTTAGTTATTAAACATTAAATTTAACACTTTTAACTCTTTTTCAAATAAAATAATAATAAATGTCCTAATCCAATCCAAGTGGACCAAAGAAGGTCATATTTCATTCATAAGGTTGTTTTTGGTCAAATTACACTTATAAAATATAATTATAACATGTGTAAGGCTAATTATAATATCATTTTTACCATTAATTACCCTATTTACTTTTAATCGCGGTAAATGAAAGTCAAAAGTTATGATTCACCAAAAATTATTTTCAACTTATTGAACAAAATTTTACTTACTAATGTAATTATTGTATCTTGGATTTTTGAAATTCAACTCATAGAAGGTGTAAAATTATATTTTATGCAAATTTCTTATTGCTTCTAGAAGGTGGGAAAAAACGTTATAAAGTTCAATAAAATTTTATACATCTAATTTTATTATAAAATGACTCCAATTAATTACATTGAACATATATAGATATTTTATATCTATTTTGGATTAAAATAAATTAAAATAAAATAAAAAATTATTTAAATAAAAAGACATTTTTAAATAATAACATTGGGTATTTCACTATTCATAAAAAATTGAATGTTTTCAGAAAAATACAAAAAGTTTTACCTATGATAAACATGATATTCTGAATTAAAAAATGAATTCAATTTTACCAAATTCAAAACATTGAATTTGAATTTATTAATTTAAAATTAGTTCTTGTTGTCAAAACCAAAAAACGGGTTTTTAAAAAAGTAAATACTATCAAAAGATTGACATGTGTTCATGTCAAATTTAAATGTTAAATTACTTATAATGACCTAAATTGTATTAAATTATAAAAATATAATATAATTATACTTCAAAACCATTCTAATCCAATATTTAACATTAAAAATTTATTCAATTAAAAATGTTGTTTTCAATTAAAACATAGTAATTTTCACTATTCATCAATATATGAAAGTTATCAGAAAAGTACCAAAAATTTGTCCAAACTAAATTTTTATGTCCATATTATAAATAAGAAGTTTATTTTTCAAATTTAATATAAATGTGTCAGGTATTTCATTTAAAAAATTTCACCATTAGTAGGCGGTAAAATTGCATTTTTGAAAAATAATTCCTTTAACTGAAAAATTGAATTTGTTCTTATATAATTTATAAGAAACACCTAATATGGGTGTTAAAATTATATAGAGTATATAAAATTCATAATAAAATTAATATTATTCATAACATCTTTTTGAACGACTAGTTTAGTAAGTTGTGACGTGTTTGAACAGGGTGTTGCATGTAGTGCAAGCAATTGATTTACTTTAATGAGATAACATACTATAAAATCTTGGAGTATTACGTTATCCCCTCCTTCAATAAATTGCATCCTCTCAATTTGAAATTTTTCTTTGAAAATAAAAGGTTAAAAATAGAAAAATACATTTTTGGAAAACCCATATTGGAAATTAGGTTAATAAAATTTAGTCTTAATAAGAGGGAAAGAGAATAAAAAGTCACCACTAAATTATGATATCGATTAAGAGAACATTGGTGGAAATTAGTGACATATAATTGGTGGAAAAACGTAAATATTTATAGGGAGTTATTGCGGTCATCAATAACAAACAAGTGAAAAATTTGAGGGCCTCAAAGCAATCAATATTTGATGACTAAAAATATTTTTAGTTAAAAAAACATAAGGTATTAGGATAACACATTTTTGATTGTAAGATACCTTAACTAAATTTTAAGAATAAATTTATTCATAAAATAAGAGGAAAAAATATATACTTGGAATGTAGAGTATTATCCTTCAAATAATTTCTACCATAAACTCATATTTCACTCCAAAAGATAATAGAATGAACAAATATTCTATTTATACTATTCATATAGGGTACCAGAAAAATTATTTTATAATTTATCTTTTAGACCACTTAAAAAATACTACATTATACAAATGAGGAAATTTCATTAGCTAATGGTTGGTGATGCACCCTTGTCACTCTTCGGTTGCAGGTTCATGTTTCACGGCCTTGCTAGACATGATGGGTTTTCGCCTGACCTCTAGGTTGTCCATTTTATGACGATCCCAAATTAATATCAAGAAATGATTTTACCTTAAAAATATTATCCAATGTCAAACATAATAGATTCCAACCTTTAGAATTATCCAAAATACATTTTTCCAAAATCACTGTCCACGATTTATAATAAAGTTAAACACAATGAAGATCATTTTTGCGACGTAATAACATGTGAATACCTTCATCATGTATTCTTTTAAAACTTTGTAACACCCCAAATTACCCTAAAACATTATTGATTACATTAATTCTCCCTTATTCCTTATAGAGTACGAGATATACTACTTTTATCCAAAAATGTTGTAAACTCCAACAATGATGGAATATACAAATCATTAATTAGTTTCAAGGTAATCAAGAATATCCAATATAATTTATCCAAATCAATCTTATATTAATCCAAAATCACTACCTTAGTATCAGAACTATATTATCGTTTATCTTTCACTAAACCATATATTTTCCCAAAAAAATTAACCTTCTATTGAGTCACTTTACTTGGTTCCACACAATCTCAAGTCCTTAATGAAATAGTACAGCAACACAATATTTATATACTCTATAATTCTTATAAAATGTACATCATTAATACCATACTCAAATGACATAATACTTTAATAACAACATAATAACTCCAATCATTCCTATTCATATTCAGTAGTATCATAACTTGATTAGTATCCAATAGCATCATTTGGGATATACTCTGATGATTTGGACATTGACTCACACAGTGTCCCAACTCCTTGAAGATGAAGTATTTTACATTTAAAACCTTTTTCTAACCCTTTCAAGCTAGTACTTGGTGTCCATTTTCTCCACACTTATAAAAAACTCCTATACCCTGAAAGCATTTACCCAGGTTATTCTTTCCACAATTTTCATATATGGGAAAATCCTTCTCTCACCTCTTCTCATTATCTATCATTCTCTCTTCCATCCTTTTCTTCTCTTGCTTCTCTTTCAATCCCATAAGACTCAGATAATTCATTATTTATCTTATTAACACATGATACTATTTCTTCATATGATAATAATACGTGGGAGACTATTTCACTTTTAAATGTTGTCTTAGTACCATGAAAGATATGATCCTTCTTAATCTTTCAATCATGTGTATTGCTGGAATTATCATTCCATCTAATAGGCACCATTTATAAACAATGGCATACACTAGGTTAGTTTATGAATCACAATGCATAATTCCAAACCTTTAAAATACCTAAAGTAAATTGAAAGATTTTTATTTAATCTCTAATCACAAAATGTTTTTTTGAGGAAGTATTTACTTTTTAATCCTTCATAATGGCTTATAATGAAAATGTGAATTACCCTAATAATATCCCCCGAGAGTGTCATAACCAAGAGTGTAGAAAGGCCTATTGTCATGTACCAGGATAACCTGGGTCAAGCTTGAAACTCCTTGTCTGAGTTTTCACTCCAAGGTACATTTTTTCCACAACATCCTCTACCTGCTTGTATTCAGACATGGATGTATTTTTTTTGAAAAATCGACAAAATCTCTACATTACCAAAATTCTGGGAAGTTCTTCTACACTAATCATCAACGTCTATCTTAGGTTAATGTCCTATATTTAGAGTTTATCGAATTATATATTTAATGTTTTTTGCTAAATTTCTCTGATACCAACTGTAATGCCACGACCCTAGAAGCCCAGAGTCGATGCATTATTACATAACATTTGATTGATTATAAGGAATCAAGTCCTGAAATATTGATCAGTTTAGCAATCTTAAAAAATAGATTATATATATTAATATTACATTTCAATTTCAAAGATATAATACAACATAAATGATCCCTTGATAATTCCATTAATACCATTGCTTATCCTTGCTTATTTAATAATAATACACTTCTTGGAATCCCAGGAAAATAAAACATAAGAAAGGGGGTGAGCTCAGTTTCTCAGTAAGGATAAAAATATAGCAAAAACTTTTATAAATAAGCATTTACATTTAATGAAATGTATAAGAATAAAACACAAGCCTTTTAAAAATAAAATTATGCATAATATGGAAAATATAAATCAAATAATGCCGTTTACTTATTCACATGGATATTCTACTAGTCGAATAATGAAATGAAATATGAATATCCAATTTCATAATGAAGGAATGAATAATTCAAGACTTCATAACCACATATTCAAGGCATTTTTCCTAGACTACAAATAAATTTTTTTCATGTCCTTGTGCCAAGAGAACAGTTTCTCTCATGAGACATACTGATGCATCGGGGAGCTATAGCAGGCTCCACCAGTCACTTACTATGTCCAATCCATTCTTTATATGAAAATGATTAAACATAACATAAACATTTTATTAAAACTAGAATACAAAATGTCTATAATTTATCCATAAACCATGAATGGTAAAAAATAACACATCCATATTCAAACATATCTCAAAACCTACAATACATTATGGAAGATTTGTATAATAAATCAACCTTGATCATGAATAATATCCCTTAAAGGATGTTGACATTCTTTAAAATGACTAGTAAAAATATTTTAGAGAAATAATCTCTTTTTCTAAAATCAATTAAAAGACACATAATTTATAAAGGAAGACATTAAAAATATAGTTTTGAATCAATGTATCACATACAACTTTGAAACTTTTTAAAGGAATTAATATTTTAAAATATTCATGTTCATATAGATAAATCATTAAAATCATTTTGAAAACATGGACATTAATGAGAAAGGTTTGGAAGAATTAATATTTAAGACATTTAAAATGATGTATTAGTAAAAATTAACTTAAAAATAATCCAATTGAAAACTATTTTATGAAACATGGACATGGATAATAAAAATGTCCAAGTAGATACTTACGTAAAAACAACCTCGGATAAAAAGAGATTGTGAAATTAACCCTTACCATGCATTTTCTTTTGGTCGAGGGTATTTTTAACCTCCTATATAATGACCATAGTATGTTATTAAATTATACCAGATCCATATTCATATTTAATATATCATAAATGATTAATTTATGTTCTTATAATACCCATTTAATAATTATTTCTATATTAAATTAACATTTTGGGTAATAATCACTTTCTTTATCATACGTGTCTTAACTTGTTATTCTGGATTGTATCATTTAGATCATGATTTAAGTACATACAGAATATAAAACTTTATTTATATATCATATATACATAGAATATAAATATTTATAATAAATAGATATATTAAATGGAAGGCACCATTTATGGAGATGGTAGGCCGTACGTACACATAAACGTTTTTCCCTTTTTCATATTGTATTGAACAGAAGTAAATGAAAAAGATATATGTAAGTAAATATATACATATATATATCGATTATAATTATTATGTCATATATTATATAATTATTAGTAATATATATTTTTATAATCATCATTGAATGGTGAATGTGGGAATTAATCTCATCGTGTCGTGGAGATGGTAATCCGAACATTCGTACGAGCAAAAATATCATTATATTAAAGGTGAAATAATATGAAATTGGATGATATATAATATATAAAGAATAATTAACATGTTATATTTATTTTTAACATTAGTTATGCTCATTTTTATACCTATACAAATAATTAAGTGTTTGAATAACAAACTACATCATGAGGTGGAGACGGTATGCCGTACATACACACGTGTAGTGAATTTGTCATTTATTGGATCAATAGAATAATGAATATAGTTATACCATATTTATAATAACATCAAAGTATGTATGAGGTATTGGAATTATTGTTTTCGTATGGAAACATCAAAGAAAGAGGAAGTGGAAGAAGAAAATAACTTGAAAGATGGTGGTGAAAGTGTTACCTCTTCTTCAGATGTTTCCTTTTGAGTTGATCAAAAGGGATCATTAGGTTGGATTTATGATCAAATTAATGGCTCTAGGTTGATTGTGACAAAATTTTAGAGGATGTTTGGTCAGTTAATGGCTGAGTCAAAAGGATTTGGAGGTGTGATTTTGAGATAAGGGGAAGTGCGATTTTATAAGTGGGGTGAGGGTCACTTTCGAAAAAGATTAAAATGTTAATTTTATTATAACATCATATTAGGTTTATAATGGCTCCAAATGAATTTTTATCAAGACTTAGTTGGTTATGAATCGAAATCCTCTCATACAATAGGTTTTAGACATGTTTAGGTCACCATTTTAACCTTATCTTTCAGATTAAACCCTTAGATAAATAGTTTATCTTTTACCGTGTCTTCTTGTATTCTAAAAATATATGGTTAATAAACATACACTAAAATTACAAGAGAACAAAAATTGGTTCATTAATGAAAAATATAAGATAATTTAATTCCTTTTTAGAAACCTTATATTTTTAGGAATATTATATCAACCAATAATGTAGTATTTGTTTTAAAAACAAATTTATTTCAATTTTGACACTATTTGGTATTTTTTTTGTGAAAGTTAGAACAAACTTATCACTTAAAAAAAATTATCTAATCAACCCTAATATTTCATAGTAACCTAAAAAATTATTTTAATTCATCATGAGTATCAATTTACATTTATTTGGATATTTATAATATCTATTATTTTAATATTTCATTAATTAGTTAATTACCGCATCATCAATTTGTCATATATAAATTAAATTATTTAATGTATAAAAAATTATAAATAAACTACCATTATGAAGGAAATATTTTTATATTTCTAATGAATATTTATAGTCGAATTTATATTGTGTGTAACTCTATAAAAATGGTTTAGTCATTAAACATTAAATTTAACACTATTAAATTTTCTATAAATAAAATAAAAATAAATGTTTTAATATAATCTACATGGACCAAATAGGATCAAATTGTATTATGTTTTTTTTGGTCGAATTACACTTATCCAATAGAATTAGGACATGTTTTTGGGTAATAATAATATCATTATTAACCATAATTACCCTATCACTTTTTACCACAGTAAATAAAAGTCAAACATTTCTATTCACATAAAATTATTTTCATCTTATTGATCCAAATTTTACATACTGATGCCAGACATGGCACTTGGAGTTTTTAAATTCAACTCACAGATGAGGTAAAATTATGTTTTTTTTGCAAATTTGCAAATGATCCTAGAAGGTGGGTAAAACACGTTAAAAAGTTTAATAAAATTTTATACATCTAATTTTATTATAAAATGACACCAATGAATTAAATTGAACTTTTATAGGTATTATATATCTATTTTTACTTAAAATAAATTTAAATAAAATAAATAATTATTTAAATAAAAAGTAGGCGTAATATAATAACGGTGTTTTTCACAATTCATCAAAAAATTGAAATGTTTTCAGAAAAATACCAATAAATTACCCTAAGAAAATTTTTATTTTACATATTCAAAACTGAAGTCCATTTTACCAATTTTAAAACATTTATGTTTAATTTATTGATTTAAAATTAATTCCCATTGTTGAAACCAAAAATCGAGTTTTTAAAAAGTAAAAACTATCAAAAGATTTACATGTGTTTATGTATAATTTAAATATGAAATTACTTATAAAAACCCGAATTGAATTAAATGATAAAAATATAATCTAATTATACTTTAAAACCATTCAAATGAAAAATTTAACTCTATAAATTATTTTGATTAAAAATTTGTTTTCAATTAAAATATAGTATTTTTCACGATTCATCAATACATGAATGTTTTCAGAAAAGTACCAAAAATTTTCCCTAACTAAATTTTTAGTACCCAATTCTAAATAAGAAGTTTATTTATTCAAATTTAATATAATATTTTTATTTATTGCATTTAAAAAAAATTCACCATTAGTATGAGGTAACGATGCATTTTTTAAAAATACTTCCTTTATCTGAAAAATTGAATTTGGTCTTATATTTTCTATAAGAAACAAATAATATGAGAGTTAAAATTATATAGAGTATATAAGAATCAATATACAGTTAATACTATTCAGAACCTTTTTTTGAACTGGTAGTTTGTTATTTTTTGGTGCATTCGAACTCAGTGTTGTGGGTACTAAAAGTTATTGAATTAATTTAATGAGACAACACATTATAATATCTTGGGGTGTTATAGTACCCAATGAATTTGGGAGATATCTAGGCGTACCTTTCATAATCATTTCATTTCTTGGATAAGTGTGCTACATGGATCATATAACAGGGAATCATTAAATATTATCATTTATTCCACGAAAAATAAATGTGGAATTAATATATAAAACTCAATAATCAATTATTAAACATTCATAGATGTTAATTCCCTTGATAGAGTAATGGGAGATGTTATTCACTACATATTGACTTTGGTTTAGAAAATCGCAGTGCAAATTTGACAGCATATCGACGTTACATAAGAATTCATAAAAATGGTTGATGAGAGTGTATTAGGTGTCTCATCATATGTACATGAAATTTACATTAACGAGGTAATATATATACATGTCCCAAAATATATAATGGAATTTAGATTCATAAAACAAAATAATTTCTTGAATGTAAATTAAGAGAGAGAAATTCATTACAGAGTTTTGGCATAGTAACGGGTGTACTTGGAAGGAATTAATGAGAGAGAAATTGTTCTCTCATAATTAAAAAATAATTAGGGAAGTATGGGGGAGGTGTGAAATCATACCTTAATAGTTTTAATTTTAACCAAAATGGTATGACAACATAATGAAATTTGGACAAAAATGGGAAAGGAAGAAATCTCTTATGAAATTACCGGTGTACATGGGAGGCATTAAAGAGTGATAAATAGGTATATAAACATTATAACATAGGTATGGGAGTATTATAGATGTGAGAAATTATACCCAACATTTATAGTTGAAATTAAAACTGTATATCAACATTACGAAACATGGAAAAAATTGAGAAAGGAAGAAATCCCTCACATAATTTTGGTATTGTAATGGGTTTACATTAAATGAATAAATGAGAGGGAAATAGGAATATAATAATTCAAAAATATAGAGTGAAGTATGGGGGAGGTGTGGAATAATACATCAAAATTTTTAATTGTAGATAAAAGGTATAGTAACCTAAAGAAACTCCAACAAAGATGAGAAAAGAATAAATCCCTTACTTGGATGTGTGATCGCAAAGGCTTATGAGAGGATTCAGAGAGGCTTATTGGGAGCTTGAGGAACCTTAGGAGGATTATAGAGAGAGGATTTATGAGGTTTGTCAAGCTCCAAAGGCTTTGAGTGAAGAATACGTGTGATATTGGGTGGGTTTATATAGAAAAAGAGAGGGAATTGTTTATTATTTAGGTTGTGGCCACCACACATTAAACTAAACAAAACCACAAACCAACCCATAGTTTTTCCCCCGGTTCATCCAAAGGATATTTTAAAACATTATTTTATAATTAAAACAACCTAACATCTTAAAATATTAGGCATGCTTATGTGGAGGTAAGTCACACTCTCAAGGAAATCATTTTAAAATGACAAAATGATTTGTAAGTCTTGGAGAATCTACTAATGATTTGAAAAACAAATCATACAAAACTAAAATCACATTTTTTAATTTTTAAACATATATTTCTGGAAAATCAAATTTATTTTATTTTATTACATCAATATTGGGTCATTATGATGTCATAAATCACATTATATAATTAAATGGAATTTAATTTTGACCAAAAATTCAATGTCTTGAAAAATTATGAAAAATACACTATTGGATAATTTTGATATCCTGATTCCAATAATAATATTAATTTAAAAAAAATTCTAAATATTTGAATTATTACTTTTAAAATAAAAACTATCATTTATAAAAAATTCATGGTATTTAAAAAAAACAACTTCCAAACCATAACAAAATTAAAATTTATTCATAGAAATTATATGATCATTTATAATAAAAATAAATTTATTAATAATATTTTATTAAAATATTATTTAATTCAAAAATCCATTAATTCATCAAAATATATATCTTAATTGAATATTAAAAAAATACTATTTGTTCGTTAAATGGTATTTACAAACTAACAATAATAAAATGAATGTATATTATATATTATATAAAAAGATAATGCACATTATCATAGTGATAATGTCTTGTTACATAACCCCTTATAATACCTGCATAAGACCTAAGTGTAAGGTGTGCGATGGTGATAGACTCTTGGGATGGCTCAGATTACATTGATAGGGTGTTCATCTCTATTAAATTCCACTTTTCACGTAGGTAGTTGCATTTGAGCTTAATGTGTTAAAGCTCATCTTAGGATTGGTTAAGAGAACATCCCAATGATGCCACCTCCTTTCCATGCTTGGACAAATAGGCTTCATACAGAGCAATTATACTGGATGAGGCCATCACTTCCTATGTCTAAGTAAATTGGATTTGTTAAAGCTCTATATTTATACTAATCATGTGATCACTGTTCAATAGCTATATTAGAAAAGGTAACAATTATTAATGGTGTTTTAAAATCCTAAAACATACAAATAAAGAAGTTTATATGTTATATAACCATTTTAAATAATACGAAATTTAATTAGATCCAGAAGAATTCTCTTTAATAATGATTTGTGTATTTACAATCATCCAACCTTAAAAAAACTCACACTCAAAATTTCCTTCTCCCACACTAAAATAGATGTGGGTGACTCTGCCTCTTCTATTGATCTTATTATCATGTTGCTTATTCAAAATTTTGGTTTCGCCACAACACCTTGACGAGGGGAAATGTCTTACTTCATAGAAATTTTCCCTTATGATCTAATATCTTCACCAACTTCTCTTAATAGGAGCAGTCATTATCAAATGGTACCACCTCTGTATTGAGGACATGATATGGGTCAGGTATGTACTCTCTCAATAGTGATACATATAATACATCATGTCCTTGAGATATGTTAGGTGGGAGAGCTAGTCGATAGGCCACTGCACCTATACGGTCATAGATATCAAAAGGGACGATGTAACTTAGACTAAGATTTCCCTTCTTCCCAAATCTCATAACTCTATTCCACAGTGATATATAGAGGAATACCATGTCTCAAACATGTAACTCTATGTCTTGTTGATGATTATTATCATAACTCTTTTGTCGACTATGAACAGCTTTAATGTTCTGCTGTATGGTCTTAACCTTCCGTACCTTTTCATCGACCATTTATAGACCTAGGAGTTTTCTATCTGCCTCTTCATCCCAACATTCTAGTATTCTACACTTCTTCCCATAAAAGGCTTCCTAAGGTGCCATATGGAATATTGGGTCAAAACTGTTGTTGTAAGAGAACTCAACTAGATGAAGATATTGATCACCTCTTCCTTTGATGTCCATTGAGCATGAAATCAACATTTCCTCAAGTGTTTTTATAGTCTACTCAGATTGGATATTTTTTTGAGGATGATAAGCCGTACAGAAGTTCAAATCAGTATTTAGAGCATGTTGGAGACTCTTCCTAAACATTGAGGTGAATCTTGGATCTCGATCAAATACTATAGATAGTGGTATCCCATGCAGCCTTTGCACATCTATGGTATATATCCATGCTAGTCGATCAAATGAGAAATCATACAAAATTAAAATTATGTTTACAATCTTTGTATGACAATCCACAAAAACCCAGATATCATTGTTTCTTTTGGATGTCTTCATATGTCTAGTGAAGAAACTCATGGTGATGTTCTTCTATTTATATGCTGGTATGGGTAATGGTTGCTTCATCCCCTTAGACTTCTACATCTCAACCTTCAATTTCTGACATACCAAGAACATTAATGTATACTCAATGATCTCTTTATTCATGTTTTCTCACCAATAATTCACTCAGAGATATAAATACATCTTTGTGTTCCATTAGTGAATGGAGAAATTAGAACAATGTGAATCATCCAAAAGTTCATTCATCCCCTCCAAATTTTATGGAACACATAGTCTTGACCAAAATCTCACAATTCTTTCTTCATTAAAATTTAACTCCAAGGATTTTTCTTTTTTGATAGTTTCCACTATCTTCTAAACTCCCACATCATCTTTTTTAGCATCCTTTAAAATTTCCAAAAGAGGCAGTTGAGAAATAATTTATGAAAGGATTGATGATGCTCCATTTTTATGATTCCCTTGTCCATCTTCATCGAATATAAAAAGATTGGATCCTTTCCAATTTTCATAAATGATAGAATTGTTTGTTCCTTTATACTTAGAGAATCTGCTACCATATTCGCTTTCCCAGGATGGTAATGGATTGAGCTGTCATAGACTTTAATCAGCTCAAACCATCTTCATTGGCATATATTCAACTATTTCTCTGTGTATATATAATTGAGGATTTTGTGGTCCATATATATTTCACACTTCTCCCCAAAGAGGTAATGCCACCTAAATTTTAAAGATAATATCATCACAACAAACTCTAGATCCTATGTTGGATATTTCTGCTCTTGAAAATTCAATTGACTTGAAGCATATGCAACAAATTATTCATTTTGCCTCAAAACACATCCCATTCCCTTCTTTGAAGAATCACTAAATACCACAAAAATTTCTCCACTTGTGGGTAGTGTGAGCACGGGTACAGAGATAAGCCTTCATTTCAACTAATTGAAGCCATTTAACATTCATCACTCCAAGAAAACTTGACTCCCATTCAAGTGAGCTTGGTAATAGGGTTTGAAAATCGTGAGATATTTCGTACAAATCAGCAAAAATATACAACTAATCCTAGGAAGCTACAGAAATCTGTTACCGATGTTGGCCTCAGCCATACCTCAATTGTAGCAGTCTTGGAGGTATCCATAGGTATCACATTACATGTGATGACATTATCCAGGAATGAGACCTCCTCAACTAGAAATCACACTTTTTGTTATTTTCATAGAGCTTATCCTTTCGCAAGGTCTCTAGTACAGTTCTTAGATGGTCCTCGTGATCCTCCTTGGTATTGGAGTATATTAGAATATATTGAATAAATACTACTTCAAATATGTTGAGGTAAAAACTAACGATTCTATTCAACAAGTCCATGAATATTTTTGTAGCATTAGTGAGTCCAAAATGCATTAATATGAATTCAAAATGCGTGTATGTTTTACAAAAACAGTCTTGGGTATATCCTCTATCTTCACCCTTACTTGGTAATATCCTGAACACAAATCCCCCTTATAAAGGTATTTTTCTCCATGTGGTAGATATAAGAAGTCATCAATTATGGAAAAAGGATGCTTGCTATTTATTATGATTTTTTTGAACTCACAATAATCAATGAAATGGCACATTGACCCATCCTTATTCTTGACTAAGAGGACTAGTGGACCCCATAGTGAATCACTTGGGTTTATAAATCCTTTATCTAGATTCTCTTTTAGTTTCTTCTTCAGCTCCTCAAGCTCCACAACAACCATTCTATTTAGAGTCCTGGATATTGGAAACACCCAAGGAATAAGATCAATTGAGAATTCAACATCTCTTCTATAATGAAGACAAAGAAATTCCTCATGAAACACTTAAGTGAATTCCATCACAATTGGCATGTATTTAAGGATGGTTTCTTGCTTGGCCTCAATCATCTGAGCCAGATACATGTGCTCATAGTGATGTAATATCCATTCTTGAGATTATGGTGCTAAAAATGATTTATCCTCCTCCTTGCACTTGTATAGAATCCGGGGTTAATTCACCATTGGGAAGTAATTTCCCTCTCATGGAAATTTATGATTGCTCCATATAGAGAAAGACAATCCATGCCAAGAATTGCATCAAATTCCACCAAAGGGAGTATGAAGAGGTTCGTTGGGAAGTTCAATCCACATATTATGATAGGATAGGAGTTATACTCATGGTTTGCAATGATTTCCCCATTTTCTATACTCACTGGCATCATTACATCCATGATTTGGGGTGCTGTTACGATTACTATAATAAGCCTTCGTGATATAATATAATGTGTTGAATCATAATAAAAAATTACATTCACTATTACTTTATTAATAAATAGTGTACATGTTGCCACTTCGTTTTTGGTGTTCAATTCAGTGGTAGTGATGGAAAAAGTTCTCTCTTGTAGCCTTGGAGTTTTTTGGTTGCCTCCGAAAACCCTTTTCTTAGGGAACTAGTTTACAAAGTGCCTTAGATATTTGTAGTTGAAGAAATTAACAACATATTGAGGGTTGAAGGGACACTACTGGAAATTTAGGCTACAGTCAAGGTTTCAAACTGTGTCTATAAGTCCCAAAACCATGGCTATAGGTTATACCCATGGTTCAATGAACTGTGGATGGTAATGGCGTGGCTATAGGGCAAGACCTATAGCCATGGTTTCAAATCGTGGCTAATGACCTATAGCCACTGTTTGAACCGTGTCTATATCTCTATAGCCACGGTTTCAAACAGTGGCTATAGGTTATTGCCACGATTGGAAACCGTGGCAGAACATTAAGTCACACATAGCCTATATCCATAGTTCGAAACCATGGATATATATCTTTAGCAACAGTTTAAAACTTTGGCTTTAGGTCTATATCCAAGATTTAAAACCATGGCTATAGGGCTTGACATTTCATTAAAAAAAACCCCACACCCCCACCTAAAAAGACCCCCTGGACAGCCCCCCATGCCCCCCAGATAGCCCCCTTGCACCCCCCCAGACAACCCCCTTGAACCCCCCCAGACAGCCCCCTTGCACACCCCTAGAATTCCACCATGACCCCCAGACAGTCCACATGCCCCCCTGGACAGCCCCCTTACACTCCCCCTGGACAGCCCTTGTAGCCCCCTGGATAGTCCTTGCACCCCCCCTAGACAGCCCCCCCCCCTGCACCCCCATTCCCCCCTGGACAACCCCCTTGCACCCCCTGGACTTCCCCCTTGCCCCCCCACCCCCACTCCTACAGTAGCCCACCACCCCACCCCCTCCCTACAACCCACCCCCCCGGGGCAGACCCCCCCTGGACTGCCCCCATTCACCCCACCCCCACTCCTGCAGTAGCCCCCCCTGCCGCCCCACCCCCCTCGTGCAGACCCCATAACACACCCCCAACCCCACCATGCACACCCTCCCTGGACAGCCCCCTTGAACCCCCTGAACAGTCCCTACACCCCCTCTGGATAGCCCCCCTTGGACAACCCCTTGCACCCCCTTGGACAACCCTTGCACCCCCTGGACAGTCCCCCTGCACCCCCATGGCCCCCTGGACAGCCCCCTTGCACCCTCATCCCCAACTCCTGCAGCAGCCGACAAAATAAAGTCTGATATTAAAGGGGATAAATTGAATTAATCAACGACAAGAAGTTAAAGAAATTTGAGACCTCAAGACTGATTTCTAAAACCTGCTACATGTAATTGAATTTTTTGAACATATGTATTGATATGAGTGCAAGATCTAAGGTTGTAAATGAGTAAGACAGGTTGTTTCATGCCAATATGCAGTTGATAAATGTCTTGAAAGTTAGTTGGAGTAACCAATCATATTGATGAGATAATTAAGAGCTGTATAGCTTAGAAGGGAGTTGGAAGTTCCGAAGCTTGTTGAGATGGAATATGATGTTCTCAAGCAAAGGTGTTTGTATGTGAATCTTAAATCCCCCCATGCACCCCACCCCCTGCAGCCCCCCTCCTCACCTTGGACCGACCCCACTCACCCCCATAGATAGACCCCCCAACTGGACACCCCCCTCCCTCCTGAAAACCCCATGGACAGACCCCCCCTCCTGGACACCACCCCTCCTAGACAGACCCCCCCAGGACCACCCCACCCGGACAACCCCCCCCCACCCCGAACAGAATCCCATGCTAGAACTCCCCTGTGGACACCCCCTCCCTCCTAGACAACTCCCTGGAGAACCCCACCTGAACAGCAGCCCCCCCGAATAGCAGCCCCCCCTCCACCCCCTGAACATACCCCCCTCCTGGAAACCCACCTAGACAGGCCAACCCCCTGGACAACCCCACCTGGAAAGCAGCCCCCCTACTGGACAACCCTTGAACCACCCCTACTAGAAACAACCCCTCTTGGACACCCCCTCCCTCCTGGAAACCCCCTCCCTTCTGGAAACACCCTGGGACCACCCCACCTGGACAGCAGCCCCCCCCCCCCTCCTGAAACCCAATACTATTGTGCCACATTTGGGTCCATTGTGGGTTTTTGGTGCTGGATTTATCCGTTGGAAAGGTATAGGAATGTAGAGTGGATTTTTTGGCTAGTTCTCATCTTGTGTGGGTCATGCAGGCGATGTTCTTGTGGGGGTTCTTGTAGCTATTATGGTGTTGGGTGGGTGTGGGATGTTTATAGTGCAAGGATCCTTTGTAGAGGATGCCCGATTTTAGTGTGTGGGGATAATTCTAGAGGGGATTCTAGTGTGGTGCGGATAGAGTCACATGTTATTATTCTATGTGCAGTTGTAGAGGAAAGGTTTCATGGTGTGGGTGATTCAAATGGGGAGTTCTAGTTTTTGGTTTATTGGTTTCTTTTTGGGTTGTGGGTTTCTTGCTACTTGGCTACATGTAGGGGATTTGTTATGGATGGTTGTGGTTGAGTTTGTGGTTGACTAGTTGGGCGTTCCATTGGTGGCTGGACATTTTCATACGGTGATGTTAGGATATTGTTTTCTTGAGTCTTTCAGTGCTCAAATGTGGTGGTCGGGTTCCATGATATTGTAGAATGTTTCCTTGGCTTCAAGGTTCAGGAAGTAGTAGGTGGTTTGAGTTACGTATGGACTAGTTTTGTTGTTCCTAGATGAAGGTTTTCTTTATTGTATGGGTTCTTTCCACCATCCTTTTTGGTTATAGTAGATATTCTGGTGTGAGTGGCTAGGAGGGTTGGGTTTTGTTTGGTTCTGGGTTGGATGACTACAATTATAGGTGTTTAGGGGAGTGATGTTTTGGTTTGGTGGTAGGCTGATGGTTTGTGGTTTTGTAAGGGTACATGAAGGTGGGTTTGATTGATGGTGTTTTTTGTAGGTGAGTTAAGTGGTATATTTTATGGATTATGTGATTATGAAACTATTAACTTTTGGTAAAAAATACCAACAATGATTGGGTCATATTTCATAGGAGGGGTGAGGGATTTTAGGATCTGCACCTTCAGTGGAAATTCAAGAACAAGATAATTCAATTTTCATAATAGATTTCCAAGTTCAAGAAAAGGGAAAAAGAATTAGATAAAAGATCTCTAATATAGAACTTGAAATATATTACCTCAATCTATAGAATAACATTTGGGGTAAACATAGTTTGAGGCCCTTATAATATGGCATAGTCAGTGGAACAAACATACATTTTAGGGTACTATAGTACTTTCACAAAACATAGTGGTTTCAGTATCTAGTGAAATTTCTCAACCATAGAACAGAGAATAGAAATAGGATTTTATTATCAATCATGATGAAAATAAGAATCAAAGGTCTTTTATTGAAGATCATGTTAAAGACAATGATAAAAGAAATAATCCAGATCAACTAGTAGTCTTTGAAACTAAAATGATAGTCTGAATCCAATCAATTTCTATCATAAATGATTACATAGACACGAAACTGTTTATTCATACTGATATTATTGTTGTTTTTGAGAATGCATTCGTTGCCTCTTTTTAGAAAATTGGAGATCAATCCTATCCCACTGTTGATAGAGTCGAATCATATAAAGAAAAATATGAACAACATTTTGATTCACTGAATACATAATCAAAGGATTTCTAGATCATTTTAAGAAGCTATGAGAATAAAATTCACGTTCTCATAGTGAATTAAAGGCTTTAATAAATTCATTGGATGATTTAAGAAATTAAATTATTCATGGAGATGAGATTGAATCTGTACAGACTCATCTATTTAATCTATGAGATTATACAATTACAATAAGTGATTTTGTTTTTTTATAGATGGATAAACAGTTTGGAAAGATCAATGAAGATTATATTTCTAAAATAGATTTTATAGATATGAAAAGATATTTTTGGATTCACATTGAATATGTTAGAAGTTCTTCCAATCAATCTATAACATCAAAATATACAACTCAAACCTCTTTAAATTTAGTCACAAGGTTTTAACCTAATATAGTTGTCATGAATAGTTTCAATGATATATTCAAACTCTTCAGTGCGACATCGTACAACTCAATCTGCTACAAGAAAATAAACAATATCTTATTGAGAAGCTAACTTTACGAGATCCTACCATCATGAATCGTCTCAGTCTATTTGGATCATTGATTTATCTGTTTTTATGTTCAGAAGAAACATTTCAGGAATTTATGAATGTAAATTTTACTGAATGTTTAATAATTTGTCCTAATGTAGGGCCAAATCATAACATTACTACGGCATGAACACAGTGTGTTGGCCCTATCCAGCGACATCCGTGGGGCAGCATCTTCCAGCCAGGAGCATAGGGAGTAAGAGGAGGCGGGGAAATATTCCGATCGTCACCCCGCCGGTAGAAATTTTGATTAGTCAGTCTCAACATTGATCACAAGACTCCTGGAATACTATCGCTGTGAATTTTCACGGGTTTTCATCTTGGAGCAGGGCCAAATCACGGTGTGACCGTGGCGTGACCATGGCGTGACTACGGCCTGACCGCGGCATGATTGCGGCGTGACCACGGCCTAACCGCGGCGTGACCACAGCCTGACCACGACGTCACCACGACGTGACCGCGACGTGTTGGCCCCATCCAGTGACATCTATGGGGAAACATCATTCGGCCAAGAGCGAAGGGAGTGGTAGGAGGTGGGGAAACATTCTGGCTGTCACCCCACCGGCAGAAATTGTGATTAGTTAGTCTCAACATTGATCACAAGACACTTAGAATACAATCACTGCGAACCACCGTGGGGCGTCGTCCTAGAGCAGGGCCAAATCACGGCATTACCATGGCGTGACTGTGGCCTGACCGCGGCGTGACCGTGGCGTGACCCCGGCGTGTCGGCCCGGTCCAGTGACATCTGTGGGGCAGCATCTTCCGGCCAGGAGCGAAGGGAGCGGGAGGAGGTAGGGCCACTTTCCGGTCATCACCCCAGCCGGTAGAAATTGTGATTAGTGAGTCTCAACATTGATTAGAAGACTCATAGTATACTATCACTGTGAATCTCCACGAGGTGTCTTCCTGGAGCATGGATAAATCCCGGCATTACCGCGGCGTGACCACGGTGTGACCGCGGCGTGACTGCGGCGTTACCGCAGCGTGACCGCAGTGTTACCGCGGCGTGACCGCAGCGTGACCGCAGCGTGAACGTGGCGTTACAGCGGCGTGACCACGGCGTGACCACGGTGTGTTGGCCCGGTACAGCGACATCCACAGGGAAACATCTTCTGGCCAAGAGCGAAAGGAGCGGGAGGAGGCTGGAATGCTGGTGGAAGGGGGCTGGTTGCAGGTGTTGGGGGGATGGTGTGTGCTGATTCGAAGGTGGCAGGGGGGGCTGTTTCGGGCAGGAATGCTGGTGGCAGGGGTTGAAATGAAGGTGTAAGGGGGATGGTGTGGGCTGTATGTGGCCAGAGAAGGGCCAAATCACGATGTGATCGCAGTGTGACCACGACATGATCGCGGCGTGACCATGGTGTGTTTGACCGGTCCAGCGACATCCTCGGGAAAAAATCTTCCAGCCTAGAGAGAAGGGAGTGGTAGGAGGATAGAATAATGGTTGAAGGGGGCTTATTGCAAGTGTTTGGGAGATGGTGCGGGATGATTCGAAGGTGGAAGGGGGGGGGGGGATATTATGGGATGGAATGCTAGTGGCAGTATGATGAAATGAAAGTGGAAGGGGGATGGATGTGGCCAGAGCAGGGCCAAATCACGGCATTACCACGGAGTGAACACGACGTGACCACGACGTGACAACGGCATGACCGCAGCGTGACCGCGGTGAGTTGGCCCGGTCCAGCGACATCCGCGGGGTAGTATCTTCCGACCAAGAGCGAAGGGAGCGAGAGGAGGCTAGAATGCTGGTGGAAGGGGGCTGGTTGAAAGTTTTGGTGGATGGTGTGTCTTGATTCGAAGGTGGCAGGGGGTGCTGTTGCGGGCTGGAATGCTGGTGGCAGTGGACTGAAATGAAGGTGGAAGGGGTCTGGTGTGGTCTAGATGTGGCTGGATCAGGGCCAAATCACGGCATTACTATGGAGTGATCGCGGAGTGACCGTGGCGTGACCGCGGCCTGACCGTGGCGTGACCGCAGTGTGTTGGAGCTTTCTAACTAAAAGTTGTTGCTCCCCCGCTGGGTATACACACCTTCACATATTAAATGTATTTTACATAAACCTTCAATTTAACTAGGAAATGTCTCACATAAAATTTAAAGAGGAAGGTGGAAAACATAAAAAACATTGAAAAAAAAAGTAGAAACATGAATCTGGATGTTTGTTTATGCTTCCAACAATAGTATGATTTGATCTTCAATAGGTGTTGTCCAGCTTTTTTCATGCCCAGAAAACACAAGAAAAATGTTATTAAATAATAAAATAACCAAAGGAAATAAAAGAAAAGAAAAGGTAAAATAATGTTTAGGTTTCAAACCCCAGACACGGGCTGTTGTAAACCTATCCACAGCTGCACCCCTCCACCCTCCCCCTGCCCTTGCCCCCTACCCCATACCCCATACCCCTGCCCCCCTCCAACCTGCCCCCTCCCCCTACCCCCCTCCACCCTGCACCCTACACCCTACCCCCTGCCCAATTCCCCCCTCCACCCTCCCCCTACCCCCTGCCCCCTGCCCCTGCCCCCCTCCACCCTGCCCCCCTACACCCCTCCACCCTGCACCCTACTCCCTACCCCATACACCCTCCACCCAGCCCCCAACATGCACATCCCCCCTACACCCCCTTCCCCCTGGCCCCCCTGCCCCTACTGCTCTCCACCCTCCCCTGCCCCCTTCCCCCTACCCCCTGCCCCCCTGTCCCCTTTCCCCCCTCCACCCTACCCCCTGTCCCCCTCCACCCAGCCCCCTAGCCTGCACAACCCCCTGCCCCCCTCCACCCATTCCCAGTTGCTAAATAATGTTTTTGTATTATTTACAAGTGTTTTATAAACCTAATTTTCCTATGATACTAAAACTTTAGATCTTTGAATGTATTATTATGTTATTTATGTTAAAAATTCTGTAATAGAAATGTACAAATAGGTTGGTTTTCTATATAATGTCATCTCAATGTCCCTTTACATGGTTTTACATGAATATGATAACAAATACCACTATAATTATAATACATTATTGAGTACATATCATTGTATACATTAAAATTCCAACACCTGAGGAATATGGAACTTTATCCATGTATTGGCACTCTTCTTCCATTCTGAGTTCTTATGCATTGGTCAAGTTGATGTGGCATGCAAGATGGGTAGTCACTGTTTCTCATCTATTCATACCCAAACTTTTGATGATCCTATTGATATGGTCCTTCTGGGTTATTACTAAATCTATATTCTTATTATCTGTTTCTATACTTATCCAAAATATCTTCTCGAATTTCTTGGTATTTTTCATCTCAAAACCTCCAAAAAATTATTCATATATTTCTAAATCATTCAATCATCTAGTCCAAGTAGAAACATATAATTGAATTACAATATGAAATTTATAATGTACCATTATCCCATTTATTTCAGTAGAAGTAATTATCTCTATTGCAACTATCAAAGCCTTCATAAGTGATAAATTATTCAAATTTCTGATGCCACTATCACAGTACTAGATTTATTATATACAAGATTTAATACAATATACAAACCAAGTCATGGATCCCAATTGCTGGTACACATATTTGTTGTTTCATGTTGATTTATTCCTTTAACTCACCATGAAGCAATGTTGTCTTGATGTCTACCAAATATAGAAGCATATTTTCCAATTCCACCATAATTAGAATTGTTTAGATGATATAATGCTTATATATAGTGGGAATATTTCCAAAAAATAAACTTTTTCATTATACTAATAACACATTATTACAATCCATAAAATTTATCATTTATAAACATCATTCTATTAATTAATTTAGTAAACCCACTTATTTTGAAGTTTCTTTTTACCCACTTAATGTTTAACCATATCTGAATTTTTTAACTTCAAAGAAGCCATCTCTTTATTCATGGAATATTCCACTAATTTGAATAAAAAAATCATAGTTTAATTTGGATTTTCATGTTTATATTCATTCAATAGAAGTATATAATTAATTTAAACCCCATACCTTTACAAGGTTCTATATACGATGTGTACTTTATTACTAACAACAACATCAAGTATAAGAAAAACATCAATGCAATAATGTTAAGAAAGGTATTCCACTAGGAGTTTTCACAGACAGTGCACCTCAGTTGGAGGGGTTTTATTACAAAACCATGACTTATTTATCAAACAAAACAATTATCTTAACTAACAATTATTCAAGAATTGAAATTTAATATAAACATGCATAATTAAGAAGGAAACTAAATGCAATTTAAAACATTCTTGAATTTAATAGGCTAGGAGAGGGACCCTACCTCAATATCAAGGCGCATTTTCTTTTGACGACAACTCGAATCTTCCTTTTTCCGCTTGAAAGCACATGAAACTTAACATATATATAAGGACACCTAGACCCTATGTACATATTTTCATGGCCAAATATGCACAATGGGGTCCTTAGATACATGTTTATACTTTTATACACCATTTTACACTTACACATGTATGCATTTTTCATATATATATATATATATATAAGTACACCAAGCCCCAATATATATATTCATACTACCATGAGTGAATATATATGAAGGGAGAACATATATATGCATATTCCTACCAATGAATACACTTGTAAGCCTCCGTCAATGGAGACATGAATCCACATCAACGAAATCGAAAACACATAACAAAAATATAAGGAACCCAAAAATCAAAAAATCCCTAATTAAAATTGGGCCAAAGAATAAAAACGGAATAAACCTTACCCAAATCATGAACTCATTGTCTTCAATGGTGGTGTATAGAACCGGTAATATCATAAGAAACCACCTATAAGAATATAGTGGGTAAAGAAATGAAATATAACAACTTCTTATATACCAGGTAATGAATATTTGATTTACTGAATGAACTAAAAATACTCGAAGGTCACCATTTATAGCCACATAAGATTCCACTTGATTAATTGTATCATGCACAAGAGGTCATCCAATAAATTTTCATTTTTATTTTAAATTTTCTAGAGCATGTGTGATGGGATATCTCACATGTCAATAATTTTAGTTGTCATTCAGGAAAATGATAGATTCAAAGAAGAATGATCAAAAGATCAAAGGAATTACTAGATGTTTGCTTCGCAAACTTGAAAAGATTAATTATTTCATCCTACTAAATTTTACTTGAGATGTTTTAAGAAATATCTCTAACAACCATTAATAAAAGAGACATAGAAGATAAGAACAAGAATACTCTTTGAATGATGTTTTGCTGTAAAATGTGTTGCAATGATGGAAGAACTTGTTGCATGTGTCTGTTATAGTTATAGACATTCTTCATCATCTTGAATGTGTTGTGTTTTGATAATATCAGCAATATGCATATTGAAAACTAGATTCTGAACTGTTGCTTTGTCCAGCATCTCATCACTGTGTGACGGTGAGGAGAGTTTATGCTGTTTTTCACTGTCAGTAGTTGTAGCATAGGTGTCTAGGATAGCAGTGTCCAGGTTCTTGGAAACCTCCATTCCATACTCAGCTTTCAGATATGTAATTATGTTGGAGGTTCCATGGATAGTGTTAATTATGCTCTTATTGGCATTCGGATTATACAGGTGGTTACTATCCCCATGCACGTGATCATCCCTGGTTGTATCAGGTCGTTGAGTGTTGGATTTCAGTGTTGAAGTCCCCTCCTCAATACATGTACTAAATGTATACTTAGAAACATCATTATCAGGTTGGGTGTCTAGTGTAGTGGGTTCTGTGGCTTCAGAGGCAGAAGCATATTGGATGACATTGAGAGTACCTGTTGTAGTAGAAATCTGAGAATTCTATCTATCTATATCAGTTTGTGCAGCGTCACCCACATCCTGTTCTTTCTGTTGGACTTTATGAAAGTACATATCAAAAATTTCTCCAGCAAAGTCTTTCTCTTTAGTGTCCATTTCCTCCTTTTCAATCATCTCCAGCAAAGGCATGCTCTTGGGATTGTTATTTATTTTTTTGAACCGAAAAAGAATGGCCCCACCTGGATTCACTTTAAATTAGTGTCGATTAAGAGATTTGGAGGTGTGGTGGTGGAATAATTAGAGGCTATGACTACTCAAACAAAAGAAGAACTTAAAAATACTGAGGAAACATAAACTATGGGTGATATGGGGAATTTAGAGCTTGTACAGATGCAATGAAAGGAGTAGAAAGAGGTTTCTGAACTATCACATGATCCATCTGAACTGACTAGTCACCAAGATCTAAATTTTCTTCGACACTATAGTCTGTGATGAAAAATGGGGAGCATGATTAAATGATAGATACATAAATGAAGGATACTGCTATTTTCTCTTGTAATCATGCAGATATTATATTATTTCAGCCTCCCAGACCACAAAAAAGCCCAATGACCACTTACTTCTCAACCCCTCTTGTAGCCATGCAGCCTCTTCCAGGAACGACCCTTCCCCTAACCCCTGCACTATCCCCCCTAACCCCCTTACACCAGCCACCTACCACCCCCACCTACCCCTATACTAGACTCTCCCCCAAACCAGTCACCTCCCCCACAACCATCCCCTACCCCCACCCTCTCCCCCCTACACCACCCCAGCCCCCTAGCCTGCACCAGCCCCCACCCCCTAGCCTACACCAACCCCCACCCCTGAACCAGCCCCCATAACCCCCCTGCACCACCACCACCCCTTCCCATGTACTAGCCTCCCCCCACCAAACAAGTCCCCAACCCCCAAAACCAGTCCCCTCCCCTAAAACCACCCCCACCCCAAGCATCCACCAGTCCCCAACCCCCACCCCTACACCAGCCCCCCCCAAACAAAAACCAGTCCATTTCCCCCAAAACAAGTCCCCTCCCCCTACACCACCCCCAGTCCCCTAGCCTGCACCATCCCCCAACCCCCCTAGATACACTAACCCCCCAAATGTGGATTCAATTGAGCATTATTATATGAAACAGTAATTTAAAACATTCTATCAGATAGGCATTAATAGATAGTATTCATTAAGAATGTCCTTAAACAAAATAATGATTCCAAATGGATGATAAAAGTTCATCATGGAAAACACTAGTGATTTCTAAATCAATAGGTAGATCTGATGAAGACCTCAAAACATGATTGAAACTAATTTGCAACTCCAATCTGGAAATGTAATACAATAGAAAATTAAAAATACTACATTTTATGGTAAAAAGAGATAGGGAACCAATGGTGCATGGAAGGATATAATCATTCATTCTCCTCACACCTACACTAATATAACAATATTAATTTTCAAATAATGAAATAATGATGGATTGGAACCACAAGTTAATAGAAGAAATAAAATAAAAGTGAAAAATGATTAATATAATGAAGGGTGCCCTTATATAATTCTCTCATCAATTATATAATAATCTCTTACAAAATAAATTCAACTCTTTAAATAATACCATGGAATAAACCAAGATCTCAATCCATTCACTCTCTCTTTAGAGTGTTAGGTTATGTAGTGAAAAAAATGATTTTTCATACACTATATTCACCTACCCATGGTAATTCAGAATGCTTAATCACACCTTAATCACTCTATGCTCCCCTGCATCATATTAGAAATGAATGAAAATTGTGGTAGAATTATGTGTAAACCAAATTAATTGAGAAAATCATGATAAAATTTTAAGGCGCATGGATAATAATCTACTACTCATATGGAAATATTCCAATTTCATGAAAATCACACTAGAGAGATGAAAATACAAATTCATTTAAATCATTGGATTTTGATGGGGGTATGTCTCTCTTTTTGATGTAAATAATTTTAAGCTGTATTTTATTATTATTTTAAGTTGTATTACATCTTAACATAAACTTGGTTCACATATATAATGAAAATAAAATTTGACATAAATCCAATCATGTAACTATCGATTTAAACCGCAAACATATCTAACTATTGAAGAGTATTCTTTCCATAGCTGAATTCACCACCTAATGCTTACAAAGGAAATATGCCCACTGTGAGAAAATATCTTCTTTAATGGAGTCCCTGTTATTCTCATTCAACTTGAAAATGGATTCCACTGGATGTCTCCTTAATTCCACAACTCCAGCAATATCATTGCCTCTTATAGAGATAGGGATAGAAAACAGTACTAGGATATCTGAATAGATAACACTTTATACTTCTGGAAAGAAATGAGAACTACACATCTCTATTTTACCAACTTCATCGATGATGAAGTGATCAGTAGTCTAAACACCATCACCAAATAAAACAATTAACTAATCAAAATCCATTATGATATATTATAATTTTTTTTGAGATCAATCTATTTATAAGTGGGTATGTGGTTATTTATCTAATAGCCACATCAAGGCCATATTCCACGTATTATTTCAGTATCGATAAGAAAGATGAATCTCATTATTCATTGGATGGGTTACATGTGTCTATCTATGAGGGTTGTTTTAGCTTTATCTGAACTCTTCAATATCCTATATTTTCATGACAATATCCCATAAATAATACAATAATATTTAGGAAAATCTTTCCAAGATGTCAAATTTATCTCCTTTGAATATAGGAAATCAGTTTTCTCCATATTTTAACACCCATCAACAATTTTCACATGTTCTTATGGTTGAATTTCAACATTACCTAACCAATTCACTCATTATCCAGCTCTGATTTTTTAGTTTCTAATGTTGTTTATTCAGTTATTCCTATGATTTTTGAGACTCTAATTGTTTATGAATCAATGGTTTATCTTTTAAAATAGTTTCCCACTCTTGGGAATAGTAACTACATTAAGTTATTCATGAGAGGTTTGTGTCTAACAAGATTCTTCTAAGATACTGATGAAGGGTATAACTGAGTGAGAATGGCTTCCATAACCATTTCAATGTTTTATATATCTAATCTTAATGATGAAAATTGATAATTTATTTTCAATATTTTTTTAAAAAATTATTCTAATAATTTATATGTAAAATAGTGGATTTGATGTTGAGATGGTTGGGATTAAAATTGGACATGGGTTGGAAAATTTTCTAGATGGTTAGGATTTAGACCATGTATTTGATTGGGTAATTGATTATCCAACCAATTGAATTTAGTATTTTCATTGTACAAGTTATGGAAATTTTTTTATTCAAAAATATCTTGATAATTCAGATCATTCTCCTCCATTAATGTTATCTCTAGAAGAACTTCCTTGATTGATGTAATAGTTGGGATATTATTGATCACTCAAGAAGAACCTTTTATTGGAAAATCTTGAACTTTGGGAGTCTAAAGTGGTGAATAATGATGGTTTCACCACTAAAAATAATTTCATAGTAATGAGGAAGATCCCCTGTAATGTGATAGATAATAAGAATCTCATAAGGTATCTCTTTACTGGATAAATTTTATGCAGAAAGGTTCCCCTCCCCTGAGTATGAATGATATTTATGCCTTGATTGATGAGGGACCTAAATTTCCTAATATTATAAACTGAATACTAAAGAGCACTTTCATCATCATATAAGAGTCTTAAAAGAATCACGGAGTTCTACTCAACCATAAAAATATTGTGGTTATCTATCATCCAAATTTAAAGGCCACTGATTAAAGATCTTTTCTCCACCCAGATAGAATTACCTAAACCATTAAAGAAACTATATTCGATAACCATAGATCCCCTAGAATCATGCACAATCCCTCCTCATAACTCCCTATTTACATGACCCATTCACATTATTTTTTAGTCCAACATTGGGGGGTATCCACTTGATTGACCACCGTAGAAGAGCTCTATCATTTGTAATCACGTCCCTAAGAGGATCCACATACTAGTAGCCATTCTCTTTTCAATAGGAATAAGGGAACCTAGTTTTTCCATGAGAGAGAGTACATGAACATGAATGAATATAGGGAGCAATTCTTTCGTTCACGACCCTTGTTCCTTGTCTCCTAAACCACCCAAAACACCACTGAAAACACTATTACATGAAGGTAAAACATATATGAATGTTTCTAAACACTTTGAAATATTGTACACAATAATTCAGAGATGTATCCCCCCCTAAAATTATAATCCCAATAGTTTCCCAACAAGGTCCTAAGCAAAGAGGGCCCATTCTACATCAAAAAATATGTTCTAGACTAACTCAGATTTTACCCTCTCACAACACATACATGGTGAGGGTATCTAAATTAATTTTCTATGGATAATAATTTCAGTTGGTATTCCCCTACTAAAAAACCTCCAAAAATGTATTTTTAACTTAATTGGGATTCATTTAGACAATACGTTGCTCACCCACTCATCATGCTCCTGGTTGCATATTAATGACAAGTTAAACTCTAAAGAATTTAATTATCCTAATATAAAATTTGAGAATGTGGACATATCCGGTTCATTGATCATATAAATCGTATCATAAAAAATCATATGATCCTCATAGAGGGATGTTGATATAAGCCTAAGGTTTATTATCACATTCCTAGATTAAATGTGAGGGATTGGGAATCTAGGGATGAAGTAAAAATGAACTAACATGTTTTATTTTTGGTAATTGATGTCACCCCACCTGCAAACCATAAAACCAATTGCGGGACTCTCTAGGAATTTTTTTTTGAATAGCAGGAATGGGAATTGATTTTAGGATGTCTATTTCAAATTTTGGGTATCCCAGATTTTAATACCCACTGTAAACCATACCTAGAAACTTTTTTAAGTGTGGGATCATACCTAGATAGGGTACCAATGAAATCAACCCCAGACAAATGTATCTTATTCATGGATTGATAACATGTATGATCAGGGATAGCCCTAGGTCAAGCCCCACAGACTCTCGAGTTAGGGAAACAAGAAGGTTGGGGGCAACCAACCACTACTTTTCTTTGCCTGATTCATCTTCATCTTTGTGCGCCACACATCTTCCCTGCGATCCCGAGAACCCCGACCTCGCTGCCATAGACATTGTCAATTACAGGATTTCATCTGAGAGTAACATTATGTTCATCAAGGTCACTGCCTGTAACATGTTTGGCCCATGCCACACATTTTCCTCACTCACCACTCTTGATGTGACTGTCATATACATCACGTCTATTTTCATTCAAACCAATTCCACCTTGCACGATTCTTCACTAGTTTCAACTGGCCCGGTTTATTTATTTAATTATTTAGATTTTTTTGGCTTATGAACCTAATTATAGAGGTTGGAACACGCAATATTAAATGGGGATACCTAGAAATGAAGGGGATGAATGTGAGGTTTCCAGTCCAGGAAATTACTACTATTGAAGGGGATCATCACCTGGTCTTGATTGTCAAGACGCCCATGTAAAACACATTTGATTCATTTCAAATCTAGATTATTCATGCTAATTTTATAACTAAATGAAAGGGAAACAATTTCAGGACCTACCTTGGGTAATGTTGTTTCCTGGGATGGCCTTGTGTATGATGAGGATCTCGGGAGTTGGGGTGCCCATGTCAAAGGAGGAGGATCCCGGGAGGTGAAGTGGCTGCGTCCGAACTGTGTTGGAGCCTCATCGTAGAAGGAGGGATGCAGGTAGGTGGGGTGGATGCAGAGACATCAGGAGAAGAGGAGGATCATGGGGGGGTGGAGGTAGTCGCGTCATAACCATGCCAGAGCTGTGTCAGAGAAGGAGGGTCGCGAGAATGTGGGGTGGCCACGTCAGAGACATCAGGAGAGGAGGAGGATCACGGTAGGGAGTAGGATTGCGGGCAGTGGGGATAGGAATTTCGTGAGGATGAGGGGAGGAAATGGCTCATGTAGAGATCTAATTCTAGGGAGAGAAAAATAGGTGTGGGTATATGTGATCTATAACCACAGTTTTTATTGTCTGTGGCTATAGATCCGTGGATGTTGGTCCAAATTCTAGTCGTGGGAGTTTTCTTCTCCTATGTTATGACCGCATATTTCTCTTCTCTATAGTTAATAGTCAGGTTCCCTTATCTACCACACCTAAAGCATTTCCTTGTCCCCTTCAGGCTATTTCAAGGGTTCTTCTTTCCACACCATTGGAATATGGGATGATAGATTTTCTTAGCACTATTGGATTTATCCATCAAACCTTGAGAACTAAAGTCCACCTTACACTTCCTATCCATAGAATACACGCACTATTCTTCAATCACCATTTCAACTTTGAGGGAACATATAAAAATTTCTTCATAGCTATCAAAGTCACAGATCGTAAGGGATTTCTATAGGCTTGGTTTTATCCCACCAAAGAAGCGGTCAACCATGAATTGGAGGGTAACGACCAAGCCATAGGCATATCATCAAAGCCCTGTGAAGTTTAAATCATACTCTCCAAAGGATTCGTCCTTTTTTTCATATGGAAAAGGATTCCCCATTCCATATTAAGTTGGAGGGTATTGGGAATATATTTATCAAAAAACATCTTCTGGAAATCCATCCATTATAATGCCTGGATCTCCTCCCTAGGATTCATATTTTTGATCAATGTACACCAGTGATCATATTCACCCTTCATACAATAAGAATCCATAAGAACCATATATTGTTCGGAACATTAAAGGATGATGTAGATCATTTTAGTGGATTTGACCTATTATTTGGTGATCTAGGGATCAGATGATCCATTAAAAGTAGGAGTCCTTTGTCTAATGAAGATATCGATTTCTACATGTTCTTTCTTAGGGGGCGGTGATTGTTTCTCTTGAACGATGTTTCTATTCAAAACATGAGTTCACTGAGAGAGTATCATGAAAATGTTCGTGATTCGCCACCCATCGGATTGGGAATCTCATTAGAAAAGTTTTCACATTGATATTTGCATCAGTTTTTAGCCAGAGTACTCCTATTACATACCATTGGATTGAATAAAAGGATTGTTAGGGCCAACACAGAAAGGGTAATCCAAAGAAAAAAACATATGATTTATAAATTAACTTTATTTCCTTAACATATGAATTTATATGCTTCAATCTATGATATCCATGATCTACATACCAAAATATACTCTTAGGGGAATTTTTTATTCCCTTAATAATGGTACCAAATCATATCCTCTGGGAGTGTTGTATCCAAGAGTGCTGCAAGGCCCATTTTTGGGCACCAGTTCCCATTCGAGTCTAGCTCAATATAGTGTTTTCGAGGTTTACCACTAGGATACATTTGTGCCAGAGTCGGCTCTACCTACTCATTTCTAGGTAGGGATGTATTTTCTTGATAAGACACTTACTCAACACTCAAAAAAATTTGGTGATGTTTTTATTATTATTTGTCTTATACCTAAGGCTTTCTCTAGGTTTTTTTAATCCTAATACAAAAAATAACTAAACATAACCTTTGATACCAACTGTAAAGACCTGTAAATTTCAAGGAAATTTTTTTCTTAATTTTCTTTGGAATTTTACAAGAATGCGGTTTCTGACGGCTCCTGATTCCGAGGCCCGGTGTGCCTGAAATCATTTTCTGAAGTTTGGATCGGGTACATTCAGTGAACGAACGAGTGGGTTTTTCTAACTTTTGAACCAGTGCTCGGAATCAAATTCCGAGGGCACCGATGGAATCGCAGCGCTGGTATTTTCTTAGAAACGCCTCTTCCAGAGTTGCATTTGCTCGAGTGTGGTTTTTAATTTTTGGGGTTAGGTGAAGAAAATAAAATAAAGTGGTGCGACAACTTTATTTTATTTCGCTTAAATCCACTTAAAAAGCCACTTAAAGCCACTTGAGCTAAGTTGAAGTAGATCGGGTGAAATCCAAAATATCCTACCCTCTTGGTAGGATATTTGTGAGGTGGGGCCCGCATGAGCCCCACCATTTCTTTTCCTCTATGTACCGCACCCACGAAAACCCCTTTTTAAATAAATTCAACTAGTGCATTTTCTAAAACTCTTAACGCTCCTATTAAATGGACTGTTAAGTTGTTACCATTAATTCACCAAATTAATGGTTCGTTTCTTAACCCGTTTATCAAACTGTTGGCATAATAGTAAAATAAGACCAACACCTTTTCTTTTTGTTGACGGGTGGATTGTTGAGAGGATTTGGAGAATCTGTACCTTCATTCCCCTCCGCGAAGAACGCGAAGAACGCGAAGAACACGAAGAATGCGAAGAACGTCGAACCCTCGGAGATCGATGACGCGACGTCGTGTTCCGTGACGCCGATGATTCTCCTTCCACGGCGCTTCTTCCAAAACGATCCATCCCCGCGACAATCTTCGATCGGCATCTTGAGGTAGGGGATTGCGGTCCTTTTAATTATTTGTGGTTTATAACATCAACATGGATTTAATTATTATAATTAAATCTGTATGTTCTTGATCCTCGGAGTTTGTCTACGTGACGCCGAGTACCGCGCGACAGCGACGCCCTTCCGCGACGCAACGATCCTTTTCTTCCGCAATGGTCAATTCTGCGACAAACTCGCATCCGACGACGATGTTGAGGTAGGGGTAGTTTTGAAAATGATAATACCCATGTTTGTTTTCCTCCAAGGCAAGAACGCGGACCAACCAATTTACAAGTTGGTCCGCGGATTATTATTGCGGGTCAAGGTTTATCAATTGTTGGGAATTATGGTGTTGTTTCAAACTGCTAATGCAGTGGGTGTGGACCAACGAACAAGTCTGAACACACCGCCCTTTTGTTATTGGTGTTTGGAACGGCGGACGACGACAAAACGGGCCGGAAAGAGGATTTGTTGATTCCGCAGTGAAGAACGGGACCCGGGATGAGATACGGCGCAGACAGAAATGAAATCGGACGACCGGAGCAACTCTGGTGGCCTGCAGACTCCACCAGCAGCGCGGGTCGCCGGTGCGGCGGCCCCGGCGGCCGGCAGACCTGTGACCGCGCGAGTCCGGCGAGACACGGGACGCGGCCCTGCCGCGTCCGTTGACCAAGGGCGGCCCCACGCGGGGCCGCGATGTTCTCACGCGGGAGAAGCATGCCCCCCGCGCCGCTCAGCCGTAACCGGCCGATCCGACCCTGGCGACCGGGCCATGCCCATGCCCACCGGGCCGGGTCACGCCCAGGCTGGGCCGGGCCGCACCGGCCGGGTCGGTCCGGGCCCAGACCCCCCGTTTTCGGACCTTTTCGGACTTTTGCCCATATCATGATCTACGGGCCTCCGATCGACGAGCAGTCAGCGGTGATGTGATCCTTGGATCGAGATGGTCGTTTCAGTATATTATACTCAAGGTTTCGGAGTACTTTGGATTCGTCCAGGTTGGTTAGTACACGAAACCAACCGGGCCCTCGGAGCGGAAACACTCATATCTTGAGTTCCAGACATCCGATTGATGTGTCGTCAACTTGTTTGGATTCCTCTAAGTGATACGGATCTTTTGGATCACACCGCCCAAGGTTTGGTTGCAGGTGGAGTGCGGTCGGGCTGGTTTTTACATAAAAACCAACCGGGCCCCTGGAACGAAAAAGCCAATAACTCTCAGACCGGGCGTCCGATTGACGCTCCGTCCGTGACATTGAATTCTTGTTGATGATACGGAACTTTTGGATACATCAACTATGGACTATGTGTAAGTTGATGTATCGGCCTCTCGGCCCGTGGAGAAGACCCTCCCGAACGAGCTTGCTGTGTGCGAGAACCCTAGAGCTGGCTGCGACTGCTACAGTGACGACGACGACTGTGCAGAGATCCTCAGTGGATTCGATAGTGACGACTACAACACTCAGGGATCCGTTGTGGGTCAGTGCTACCGATCCTGTGTGGGTCAGTGCTCAGCGGTCCTGTGTGGGCCAGCGCCCACAGATCCTGTGTGGGTCCGATCCTGTGTGGGTCTTTGCGGGGGTTAGTTACCTATCGATCCTTTGTGGGTCAGATCCTTTGTGGGTCATTGCGGGGGTTAGTTACCTATCGATCCTTTGTGGGTCAGATCCTTTGTGGGTCATTGCGGGGGTTAGTACCTATCAATCCTTTGTGGGTCCGACGACTTAGATGAATCAGTGGAAATATCTGGTCTTCTTTATCGTCATATGAAGAAGTATACCTGTGTGAGCTAAAATACTATTTTTCTTTCCTTTGTGGATTGTGTTGGTCTGTCCTGTGTGGATTTATGTTTTTCTTTCCTGTGTGGACTGGGTTGTACTTGAGCTCGGATGTTGGAGCCGAGCGAGAATTGATGACTTAGGCATATGTATGGGCATATACCTAAGCAGTGTCGGATATTACATCGTGATTGTATATTTCCTTTGTGGATTATCCTTTGTTTATTCTGAGAGACCTTTAGGGGTCTCGGGGTCCCTACTGAATAGCTTATACTCACCCCTGCACGGGCTATGCCCACACTATGTTGTGTTGGTTGCAGACGACAGATAGCGCTGATCGTGGTGGAGGCTTGCGGAGCAGGACGATACCTAAAGGTGGACCACTGGGTTGGACGTACCCGGAGTGGTCGGCTGGAACTGAGGAGCAGTGAAGGATTTCTGTACCCACCCTTTAGGTGGGATTTCTAGTGGGTAGCTCGACGTTGCGGCTTTACTTTTCAGTTGATGATTTCCCTTTCCAGTTGTACTTTACTTTCAGTTTGGGTTTGTATACTGGCCCACTTTCTTTTCCGCACTCACTGTTGTACCGGGTTTTACTTAGAGTTTACTTCTACCTGATTTCTTTGTGGTGTTTGTGGTTTACTTTACAAAGACAATGCCTTCCCTTTTTACGGGATTTACGCTTTGGTGCTAGTCGCCAGCCCCTGGCCTATGGAAGGCGGGCTTGGGGTAGTCACGGTACGGGCCCCGAGGACGGGTCGTGACAAATTGGTATCAGAGGAGTTCGGTTCTACAACAGACTCTGATCTTTCTTCTATGTTAAGCAATAGTGTTAAGCATATTGTGTGTGGTTATCAGTCCAGGGAGACCAGTGTTGGTGAGGCGGCCGACATATCCGTACACTAGGACTCTGACATCTGATTTCTGACTTAATGCACAAAAACATTGATTGCATGTGTGTTTCAAGTTATCTTTGTGATTAATATATGTCAGCTCACCAGGTATACTGTTCTGACCATGGCACACCTATTTCTTTTCAGGATGGCCCCACAATGGTAGCTAGCTAGGGTCTGAGATTTGTACTTGACGACAGCCCACCGAGCGACGGGGCCTCGGTACAAGGCCCTTTGACAGCTGAGGCACCGGCGGTACCTCTACCCACCGAGCCACCGATGCTTCCAGCCCCAGCCGCTGATGATGCACCTCGCCTTGGAGCTTTGCATGAGTTTCAGTGCCAGCGACCGCCTAGGTTCCGTGGGGAGATGGACCCCCAGGCAGCCGAGGACTGGCTGGAGGCAGTTGTACGAGTTTTTAGGCTAGTGAGGACACCAGCAGACCCCATGGTGATCCTCGCAGCGAGCCTACTGCACGCAGCAGCGGGACGATGGTGGATCTTGATGATCGAGGTGCACGATGAGGCATCTCTCCTCTGGACAGACTTTGAGGGCCTCTTCCGCTCAGAGTTCGTCCCAGCCACCCTCCGTGCGGTGCACATCCAGGAGCTTCTTCAGCTGCGGCAGTGCAGCTTGACGATCGCCCAGTACTCGGTGAGATTTATTGATCTCTCGCGTTACACGATAGACATGGTGCATGACCCATTATTCCAGGCCCGGACCTTTAAGCAGGGATTGAGACATGAGATCTGGGCATCGCTGATCTCCCTCATCATTCCGACTCAAGCAGGAGTACTGGAGCGAGCCCTTTTGATCGAGAGCTTCCTTGCTGATCCTTCATCAGCAGTGAGACCTACCGCGGGGCGGCACGTAGCAGAGTCTTCTGCAGCAGGCAGTCGACGGATGACTCATGGGTCCCGGAAGACCAGACCCTCACGTAGACGACCTCAGAACACTGGCTCAGCAGTGTGGGGCACACAATGTGGAGCCAGTCTTTCGACAGGTAGGTAGTGCTACACATGCGGCAGGCAGGGCCACATGGCTCATGACTGCCCGACCCACCGTGCCGAGGAGCAGCAAATAGTTGAGGGGCCACCCAGGCAGAGGCAGAGGGTCGACCGTGGTGGTCCGCAGGGAGCAGGCGGACGAGGCAGAGGAGCTGGCCGAGCAGCAGGTGGTGGGAGACACCTTGTGGCTCTACCACCACCACCACTAAGAGGTCCACCCCGACAATAGGGAGCTGGCGGGTAGAGACAGACACAGCTCCAGGAAGCGGAGGCCTATGACCACGGCGCACCCAAGATGATTCTAGGTACTATCTGTGTCTATTCCACCCTTGCTGCAGTTCTTATAGACACATGAGCGAGTCACTCTTTCATGGCCACTGCCCTTGTTCGGAGCTCGAAGATTCTGACAGAGCCGTTGGCTCGATCCTTACGGCTAGAGACTCCTACGGGAGCAGACTCGATGATCACGCACTGGTGCCTGTAGTGTGAGATTACTCTAGGAGGAGAGAGCTTCGGCTAGGATCTTCTTGTAGTGGCGTCAAGGCCTTACAACTTCATCTTTGGCATGGATTGGTTATCTACAGTCCTTGCACAGATTGACTGTATTAGGCGCAAGGTGCGATGTGTACGCACCGACGGGTGCAGGTTCACCTTCACCGGTGAGAAGGGAGCCTTTGCAGCACAGGATGGACTTCCGTAGAGGAGAGGAAAGGCCATCACTCATCAGTTGGATAGCCTCATCCTAGGAGCAGTTGACGTGCGAAGTCCTGGTTTTCCTGCAGTGGTGGATCAGTACACGGACGTCTTTCTGACGAATTTCCAGGACTACCTCCTCGCAGAGAGGTAGACTTTCATATCGATCTATACCCCGGGACAGCCCCGATACCCACTCCAGCATATCAGATGGCCCCCGCTGAGCTTCAAGAGCTACAGGTACAGTTGGAGGACTTGCAGGGCAAGGCTTTCATCTGGCCCACTGTTTCACCCTGGGCTTCCCCAATATTGTTCGCCAAGAAGGCGGACGAGAGCTTGCGACTTTGTGTCGACTATCGTCACCTGAACATGGTGACAATGAGGAACAATTATCCGCTACCGAGGATTGATGACCTATTCGATCAGCTCAAGGGAGCATGGTGGTTCTCGAAGATAGACCTCCAATCAAGCTATCATCAGCTCCGAGTTCGGGACAAGGACGTGCATAAGACAGCCTTCAGATGTCGGTATGGACACTATGATTTATTGGTTATGCCTTTCGGCGTAACCAATGCTCCAGCGGTGTTCATGGGCCTTATGAATAGGATATTACAGCCATACCTCGATCGATTTGTCGTGGTCTTCATCGAAGACATTTTTATTTACTTGATGACTGAGGAGGAGTACGCCTACCACTTGCGAGTTATACTGGACACACTCCGAGAGAACCAGCTTTATGGAAAGCTCTCAAAGTGTCAGTTCTGGATACGCGAGGTCTACTTCTTGTGTCACGTCATCTCTGAGGTGGGAGTTGCAGTGGATCCTGCGAAGATCGAGGCAGTGCTAGCTTGGGAGCCACCCAAGAGCGTGACAGAGGTGTGGAGTTTCATGGGACTAGCTGGATACTATCAGAGATTTTTTCCAGACTTCTCTAGAGTTGATGCACCACTCTCAGCTTTGACAAAGAAGGGGAAACCCTTTGTGTGGTCAGACAGATGTAATCAGAGCTTCCAAAAGCTGAGAAAGATATTGACAAGCACCCCTATCATGAGGTTGCCTGAGGAGGGAGTAGGGTACGTAGTATACTGCGATGCATTAGGGACCAGACTCGGATGTGTCCTGATGCAGGAGTGGGAAGTGATTGCCTATAGATCACGTCAGTTAAGGCTACATGAGTAGAACTACACTACCCATGACCTGGAGTTAACAGCAGTGGTCTTCACTCTGAAGACATGGCGAAACTATCTTATGGGAGAGCGCTTTACAGTCTTTTCTGACCATCAGAGTATCAGGTACATCTTCTCTCAGAAGGACCTGAACCTGAGACAGCAGAGATGGCTCGATTTCCTCTAGGACTATGACTTTGAGATAGTCTATACTCCTGGGAATGGGAACGTAGTAGCTGATGCTCTCAGCAGGAGGACGGGCATTCAACTACTCGAGGAGGCGACATAGCAGCTAACCGCTTTGCGGATATCCTTCATGGATAGAGATGGCGCAACCTTCCTTTAGTCTCTCACAGTCTCTCCTCTACTACTATAGTGGGTCAGAGAGGCATAGCATGGGGACACAGACTGTGAGACGCGGCGTGCACAGATATCCTCAGGACATGCACCTGATGGTTTCTCCTTTAGAACAGAGCACGAAATCCTTTTCAGAGGACGTACCTTAGTACCAGTCTCTTTACGAGAGGAGGTTCTGAGAGAGTTCCACACTTCTCCTTTGGCGGTACATCCTGGAGTGGTGAATATGTACCAGGTACTCAGACGATAGCACTGGTGGTCGGGCATGAAGAAGGTTGTGGCAGAGTTCATTTCTCGATGCCTCACCTGCCAGCAGGTGAAGGCAGAGCATCAGGTACAAGTAGGCTTGGTACAACCCTTGGAGGTCCCGGAGTGGATATAGGACAGGATATCTATGGACTTCGTGACTGGACTTCCACACACTTCCAGAGGTCACGACTCCATTTGGGTGATTGTCGACCGACTCACCAAGTCGGCTCACTTATTACCCATCAGAGAGCAGGGCTCAGTGGAGAGCTTGGGGAGTCTCTATGTTCAGGAGATTGTACGGCTTCATGGTGTGCCATCATCCATCATCTCCGATCGAGATTCTTGCTTTACTTCCTAGCTTTGGAAGGGGTTGCAGGAGGCGTTCAGGACGCAGCTACGTCTGAGCACCGCCTTTCACCCTCAGATGGATGGTCAGACAGAGAGGACCCTTCAGACTCTCGAGGACATGCTCTGCACATGTGTCCTTGACTTTGGTCGCAGCTGGGAGGACCACCTACCCTTGGTGAAGTTTGCGTACAACAACAACTACCACTCCACCATCAGGATGGCACCATACGAGGCATTGTACGGTAGACCTTGCAGATCTCCTTTGTGCTGGACAGACCCTGGGGAGTCAGCACTTGTGGGACCAGAGATGGTCTGGGCCACGACAGAGATGGTCCAGGTCATCCAGGATCAGATGAGGACAACTCAGAGTCGGCAGAAGTCTTATGCTGACAGGAGGTGGAGGCCACTAGAGTTCGAGGATGGCGACCACGTCTTCTTGCGTGTCTCACCTCGACGTGGATTACAGAGATTTGGCCCAGGCGGAAAATTGTCTCCATGCTTCATCAGACCATTCCAGGTCCTCAGCAGGATTGGAGAGGTGGATTATCGCCTAGCTCTACCACCTCAGTTGCACCGGGGGCACGACGTCTTCCACATATCCCAGCTGTGGAGATACGTGCATGATCTGACGCATATCATTGACCATGGGGAGTTGGACGTTGATGATGGGGTGACTTTTGAGGAGGTCTCGATGGAGATCGAGGATCGAAAGGAGAGGGTCCTACTTGGATGATCGATTTCTCTAGTGCGCATCAGATGGAAACACGGGAACCTCCAGGAGAGCACTTAGGAGCGGGAGGCTCAGATGCGTGCTCAGTACCCACATTTATTTCCCTAGATTATGATATATCTTTACGGGGACGTAAATCCCTGAGGTGGGAGTGATTTAAAGACCTGTAAATTTCAAGGAAATTTTTTTCTTAATTTTCTTTTGAATTTTACAAGAACGCGGTTTCTGACGGCACCTGATTCCGAGGCCCAGTGTGCCCGGAATCATTTTCCGAAGTTTGGCTCAGGTACGTTCAGTGAACGAACGAGCGTGTTTTTATAACTTTTGAACCGGTGTTCGGAATCAAATTCTGAGGGCACCGATGGAATCGCAGTGCCAGTATTTTCATAGAAACGCCTCTTCCAGAGTTGCATTTGCTCGGGTGTGGTTTTTAATTTTTGGGGTTAAGTGAAGAAAATAAAATAAAGTGGTGCGACAACTTTATTTTATTTCACTTAAAGCCACTTAAAAAGCCACATAAAGCTAATTGAGCTAAGTTGAAGCGGATAGGGTGAAATCTAAAATATCCTACCCTCTTGGTAAGATATTTGTGAGGTGGGGCCCGCATGAGCCCCACCATTTCTTTTCCGCTATGTAACGCACCCGCGAAAACCCCTTTTTTAAAAAAGTCAACTGGTGCATTTTCTAAAACTCTTAACGCTCCTATTAAATGAACTGTTAAGTCATTACCATTAATTCACCAAATTAATGGTTCGTTTCTTAACCCGTTTTTCAAACTGTTAGCATAATAATAAAATAAGACCAATACCTTTTCTTTTTGTTGACGGGTTGATTGTTGAGAGGATTTGGAGAATTTGTACCTTAATTCCCCTCCACGATGAATGCGAAGAACACGAAGAACGTGAAAAATGCAAAGAACGCGAATAACGCCGATCCCTTAGAGATCGACGACGCGACGTCGTGTTCCGCGACGCTGACGATTCTCCTTCCACGACGCTTCTTCCACAACGATCCATCCCCGCGACAATCTTCGATCGACGTCTTGAGGTAGGGGATTGCGGTCCTTTTAAATCTTTGTGGTTTATAACATCAACATGGATTTAATTGTTATAATTAAATCTGTATGTTCTTGATCCTCGGAGTTTGTCTATGCGACGATGAGTACCGCGCAGCAGCGACTCCCTTCCACGACGCGACGATCCTTTTCTTCCGCGACGGTCAATTCTGTGACGAACTTGTATCCGATGATGATGTTGAGGTAGGGGTCGTTTTGAAAATGATAATACCCATGTTTGTTTTCCTCCAAGGCAAGAACGTGGACCAACAAATTAACAAGTTAGTCTGCGGATTATTATTGCGGGTCAAGGTTTATCAATTGCTGGGAATTATGGTGTTGTTTCAAACCGCTAACGCGGTGGGTGCGGACCAACGAATAGGTCCGAACCCACCGCCCTTTTGTTCTTGGTGTGAGGAAGAGCGGACGACAACAAAACAGGCCGCAGAGATGATTTGTTGATTCCGCAGTGAAGAACAGGACCCAGGATGAGCTACGACACAGAAGAAAATGAAATTTGACCACCGGAGCAACTCCGGTGGCCCGCGGACTCCACCGGCGGCGCCCCGGCGCGCCGCTGGAAGGAGCCGTCACGGCTGAAGCCACGGCGGCGGCGGCCGGCAGACCCACGACCGCGCGGGTCCGGCGAGACACGGGACGCGGCCCTGCTGCGCCCGCTAACCAAGGGAGGCCCCACGCGGGGCCGCGGTGTTCTCACGCTGGGGCCGCATGCCCCCCGCGCCACTCGGCCATAACCGGCTGAGCTGACCCCGGCGGCTGGGCCAGGTCGCTCCCAGGCCGGGCTGGGCCACACCGGCCGGGTTGGGTCGACCCGGTTTGGGCCGAACCGGGGGGGGGGGGGGGGGGTTGGGCCGGCGCGGTCCGGGCCCAGACACCCCGTTTTTGGACCTTTTCGGACTTTTGCCTGTATCTTGAGCTACGAGACTCCGAGAGATGCGCCGTCAACGGCGATGCGATCCTTGGATCGAGACGGTCGTTTTGGAATATTACACTCATGGTTTCGGAGTACTTTGGATTCGGCCGGGTTGGTTCGTACACGAAACCAACTGGGCCTTCGGAGCAGAAACACTCATATCTTGAGCTCTGGACGTCCGATTGACGTGCCGTCGACTTGTTTGGATTCCTATAAGTGAGATAGATCTTTTGGATCACTCTGCCCGAGGTTTGGATGTAGGTGGAGTGTGGTCGGGCTGGTTTTTACTTAAAAACCAACCAGGCCCCTTGAACGAAAAAAACCAATAACTCTCAGACCGGGCGTCCGATTGACGCGCCATATGCGACGTTGAATTCCTATTAACGATACAGAACTTTTGTATACATCAACTCTGGAATATGTGTAAGTTGATGTATCGGCCTCTCGGCTCGTGGAGCGGACCCTACCGAACGAGCTTGCTGTGTGCGGGAACCCTAGAGCCGGCTGCAACTGCTAATGTGACGACGACAACGGTGCAGAGATCCACAGTGGATTCGACGACAACGACTACAACACTCAGCGATCCTTTGTGGGTCAGTGCTACCGATACTGTGTGGGTCAGCGCTCAGCGGTCCTGTGTGGGCCAGCGCCTACAGATCATGTGTGGGTCCGATCCTGTGTGGGTCTTTGCGGGGGTTAGTTACCTATCGATCCTTTGTGGGTCAGATCCTTTGAGGGTCATTGCGGGGGTTAGTTACCTATCGATCCATTGTGGGTCAGATCCTTTGTGGGTCATTGCGGGGGTTAGTACCTATCGATCCTTTGTGGGTCCGACAACTTAGATGAATCAGTGACAATATCTGGTCATCTTTATCGTCATATGAAGAAGTATACCTGTGTGAGCTGAAATCCTGTTTTGCTTTCCTTTGTGGATTGTGTTGTGCTATCCTGTGTGGATTTACGTTTTTCTTTCCTGTGTGGACTGGGTTGTACTTGAGCGCGGATTTTGGAGCCGAGCACAAATTGATGACTTAGGTATATGTATGGGCATATACCTAAGCAGTGTCAGGTGTTACTTTGTGATAGTATCTTTCCTTTGTGGATTATCCTTTGTGTATTCTGAGAGACCTTCTAGGGTCTCGGGGTCCCTACTGAGTAGCTTATACTCACCCTTTCATGGGCTATGCCTGCACTACGTTGTGTTGGTTCCAGACGACGGACAGCGCTGATCGTGGTGGAGGCTTGCAGAGCAGGACGGTACCTGGAGGTGGTCCACTGGGCGGGATGTACCCGGAGCGGTCGGCTGGACCCGAGGAGCAGTGGAGGATTTCAGTACCCACCCTTCAGCTGGGATTTCCAGTGGGCAGCTCGACGTTGCGGCTTTACTTTTCAGTTGTTGTTTTCCCTTTCCAGTTGTACTTTACTTTCAGTTTGGGTTTGTATACTGGCCCACTTTCTTTTCCGCACTCACTGTTGTACCAGTTTTTTCTTAGTGTTTACTTTTTCCTGCTTTCTCTGTGGTGTCTGTGGTTTACATTACAAAGGCAATGCCTTCCCTTTTTATGAGATTTACTCCTTGGTGCTAGTCGCCAGCCCCTGGCCTATGGAAGGCGGGCTTGGGGTAGTCACGACACGGGCCCCGAGGACGGGTCGTGACAAATTGGTATCAGAGGAGTTTAGTTCTACCGCAGACTCTGATCTTTCTTCTATGTGAAGTAATAGTGTGAAGCGTATTGAGTGTGGTTATCAGTCCAGGGAGCCCAGTGTTGGTGTAGCGGCCAACATATCCGTACACCAGGACATATAATTTTGGATTGGTGAATGTTTTAGTTGGTTTTGCAGCGATTCTTTTGGGACATATAATTTTTTATTGGTTCGTTAAATTTGGATTTCCAAATTTAAAATATGGGTTTACATTAAAATGAAATGAGTTATTTTTAAAATTAGTGTTCTTTTTGGAATTATTTGAGGATCATTGAAAACTTTTATGAAATGGGAATATGAAATGGATTCAAAATAATGGTTTGGGATTTTTAAATGTTTTGAGAAATGTGGAATGGATATTTCTTGGAAATGATAATTTGAAAATGATTTATTTTATCTTTTTTATTCTAATGGATGCCCCCATATATGGATGAATGTAATAGGATGTGGATTGTTATTGGTTTTCTTGGATAGGTTCCTGATTAGGAATGGGAATGTATGTATGTGAGGTTTTATTGAAAACCAATGCTGGGTGCATGGTTTTAAATGATTATTTTGATTTCCAAAAGCATTTTTTTATTAGTGGTGTACTGGGATGATTTTTGTTTCAGAAATTTTTAAAGAGGAAAGTGGGGTTTTAAATGGGGTTTAGGCTGGGTTCGTGGTGCTTATTTGGTATTATTTTTGTTGATATTTGATTCGATTATATTTTTGTTTGTAATTTATTAGTATATGGGCTTTTTTCTTTTTTAAATCTAGTGTTTCAAGGATGAAATGAAGTTTTTGAGTTCGATTTAATAATTTATTGTTAAATGTGGAGGCTTGTTTTGTGATGTTCTTTAGGTTAGCTTATTTTTTCTTCATTAGATAATGGTAACCTGAAACGTCCAAAGGTCCCAAATGTGTCATTTTTAGATGTTATTTTTACCTAGACCCCCAGTGGAGTGGTGGGGTGATTTTCTTTCCATTATTGCTGGTTTTCTATGTGGTGGCTGAGGTTCGATAGGGGATGTAGTGTAAGTTGAGGAAGTCAAGTGCTTCTTCTGGTATTTATGATCTCTAGATGTTTTGAATGGGAAGTTCTACTGGTTTTTTTGAAGGGTCATGTTTGAACAAGAGAAGTGTCACTGGTACATTCTTCTTTCATGTTGGGGTTGCATCGAGTGAACTGAGACAAATGCCAATTTTTTTAAAGTGCTCATAAAGGATTCCCCATCTAGGGTAGAGGGTGAACCAAAGGCATATGTTCTTGGCATGATACTTTCATTATATTCTACTTCTCATTCCTTTAAATAGAAACTTGTTTGTTTCCAATGTGGTCAATTTCGGTACTCAAATACTTCATCGTAATATTTTTAAGGCTTGTCAATTTCATGGATATTTAGGTCACCTGGGGAATTCTATATGCGGTCTTTCCAAAAGATGATGTATTAGTTGGATGTTGTTAGTTCCTAACTACGGTGCAGCAGATGCATCAATATATCAGGAATCCAGCCATAGCTCTTAGGGTTAGTCATCTCACATAGTCAGGAGGTCTCTAGGTGCTAGGGGAATGTAATTCCAACCTACTAGCTCCAATGTCAGATATGACACTGGTTGAATATTCCTTTCCTAAGTTTGTTTGTTTTGGGAACATGTTTTGGATTTCTTGGTGGAATCTTCTATAATATTTCAATGTTTGTTCCTTGTTTGCATAAACATTAAATGTTTGGCCTTTATTTGGACCAATTACATCCTCTTGGTGATGCTCCATTGGAAATGTATTGGGGTTATGGATCTTATGAATCATGGTTTGGATTTGAATTTGTTCTATATCTCATTTTTTTATTCCACTTGGACTGGGTGTTTCAGGATAGCCTGTGATGAGGTTTCTCCCTGAGTTCAGGGCCAACCCGTGTCGGTGGGTTCATGATGTGAAATTCAATCTGCAAGTTTAATTTGAACTGGGAGTTCTCATGTGGGTGCCATTGTACTAATAATTTTCTAATATGTTGGCTAGACCCACTATGGGTCTTGAAAATGTCTTCCCTCTAGCAGATCATGTGAGACTTGGGAAGTTAAGGGGTTATACCAGCATCAAGGGTCTTGATTGATTTACTAATTTGTTATGATTTTGGAATGCCAGTTTTCTTCTAGAGTCCTAATATGATGGGTAGACTAATATAGGACATGTTCACGGAGAAATTAGTCATCAAGGTGTTCTTGTCTGGGAAACACTTTTCTTATGCTTTTCCTGACTCTGATCAATGTAGATGGTTAGATTAGATGATGTGTTGTATGAAGAATGTTCGTTGCAGTTCTCGAGTGGACTCTAGTGATTTCCATGTTAGGAGTCAGGGTGTTCTAGGATGTGATTGTTTTTGGAAATGTGATTCCAGTGTCGTTTGTTCTGTCGCTTAGTAGTCTGAGTCTCAAGGGTTCAGGTCTTGGGTGGAATGTGCGTGTTCAATCCTCAAGTGGTAGGGGTTTTTTTAAATAATTACTGTGTCCTTGTTTAAATCTTCGAACATCCTATAAATTTGGGACTTTCTAGGGGCATAAAGTGTCATGGTGGGGAGAATTGAAATGCCCCGACCTAGAGAATTGTATTTTATTTTTCTTTATAATTTTTGGGGTAATATTATTATTAGTTATATTATTAATAATATGATTTAATTACCAATTTAATCTTATCTTTTTTCCATTGATTAGGGTTCGTCCCCCACCCTTAGTGCCTCACCCTCTCCCCCCATTTCCCATCACATCCAATTCCAAACTCGAGCCCCCTTGTGTAGCCCCTTCGAGAAATCACTCTTTGTTAGTGCCCTCCACTCACGCCCCCTTCTACATAGTCATGTGATACACCTGTGGCTGAGCTCCCCTCTGCATGTCACACCTATTCTCTGAGCTCCCCGTTCCTCATCCTTCTCTCCATGCTCCCCTATAATCCCGCACATCGCAACCCCTTGCTGAAACCATGTATTCACGTGACCCTCCCTTTCTTCCCTCATTCTCTCTGATGAAACCATTGAATCTCTTCTAGTTTTATAGTCATCCCATTGTGGTGAGAATACGCTTTTATTCTCCATCCAATTTGGTTCGATTTTCCCCTCCCCATCACCCCTCCTAGGATCGTCAAAACACCCTTGTTAAGGGTTTGATCTGTTTTTATTCATTCTTCCCATGATAGGGCATGAAATACTTCTCCCATGACCCCTTTGTATGAGTTATAATGTTCCCCGCCGAATGTAAATCAGATTCACTTCATTTAAGTCCATTTTTGTTGATTTAAGGTATGAGTTTATAGGACTATTTTACTTAACATCCTAAAAATTACGGTATTTTTTTGTCTGAACTTTCGTATAATGTTTTTCTCTAGTGCTTTGAATTGTTTGGTGCAGTTTCGAGTCTCTGGAAAAAGGGTGAGTTGCCTGCATGTTCATAGGTAAGTAAAAATATACATGTAGGTTCCCCTGTTACATGTATATTCATCTAGGGTATTGAATGTACATGTATGGAGATAAGTGTTCCTATTTGTATATATGAAAATTCATATGCTGTTGAGTGGAGATTCTTATATGCGTTTAAGAATACCTGTAAGGAACCCATTTTACATGTTTATAGGCTATGAGAATGTATTCATAGGGGATAGTTTTCCTTGAATGTATCCGAATACACATATGATTAGTGGGGGTGCATCAACTTTTATATATAATAAATCAAGAACTGATGTAGATGGCTTGATTACACCATGAGGAAGGTTCCTTATACCCTAACCTTAAATTGGGATTTCCATTACATCGTGAAATTATTTTAAAATTGTGTAATTTACCATTATATGAAATGCATATGAAATATATATAATTTTATCAATAAATGGCTGTTGTTAATGAAATGTGGTTTCTTAGTCATTTTGACTTTGAAATGGATATTTCAAAAGACGTGTGCTCTGTCAGACGATTTTGTTATAAAAGTGTTGTGGCATGTTTTTTTCCAAATAAGTTCTAAAGTGATTTCCAAAATGGGTTTTGGAGTCAATTTAATGTAAATGGGTGGTTTGATTTTCTTAAAAGGATTTATTAATTTTATGTGTGTTTTTAATCATTCATTAGATATATAGTACATTGGTTTTTTAGTCAATCTCTCAAAATGTTTTGGAAACCTAAAAATGTGGGTGATTATTTTTCTAAAATGAAAAGTTTTCCATAATAGTGATTAATCATGTTTGGAACTTGAAGAATGATTTGTGAAAATAGAAAACCCTTAATAATGATTTATGTAATGGTTTTGAAAAACTATATGAAAGTTAAATTTATGAATTGTAATATGTTCCTAGTGAAGTGGATTGTGTAATGATGTGTGATTTTGAAAAAAAGGAATGCGCCTAGGGGGGTCAATGGAGAAAATTGGAATGCATTTAGATAAATAATGTGATATGTGTGTGTCTTTAATTATTGATAAAATTCAATAACATATTAAATAGAGCCCATGGAAAACCTGATTATCTAGGTTGGGAGAGAAGGACTAGTGTGCAAGATGATCCGAAAGTTGTTCATCCCAGTTTCATCTAGCAGGATTGATGCTACAACACTGACTAATCATTTGTGATGAATGAAGACCACTAGATTTTGGGTGTGTTCCCTACCAGTGGATCATGCGGGAGAACATTTTTTAGTGGGGTTACTATTCTACATTTCACTAAGATAAGAGGTGTCTAGGGTCCCACTTGTGCTTTTTACCTATAGGGATTTCCCATAGTGATCTGTTGTGACATGATTGTTGTTATGTTATATCCATTTCATTTGTTTCATAGTTGATGTGTCATTTGTGAAATACAACATTATAATCCAAAAAATTTTCATTTCACATTGAAATTTTAAGGCATGCTTGAGAACTATTCTGAAAATGTAGTGGAATTGAAACTCTTTCCATCATAATGTAATCTCATGACTTGATATCTAAAAGAATGGAAAAATAATATTTTTATAGGTGTTAATTCTTAACTATCATGTTTGGGTTTCTTTTTTATAGTAAGGGAATATGGTTTTGTTATTCCTTTCCTTTCATATTGACTATCTCAGTGCTCACACCTACACTTTTGTTTTCAGTTTTAGGTTCCTCTAGTTCCGGTTCCCTCTTTGAGTGAGTGTGGTTGGGTATCCTATGGTGACCTGCAATGCCACATGAGGTATGTTTCATTGATTAGTTTCATTCTCATTCCACTAATTTTTTTTTAATTTTTTTGATTTTATATTAATTCTACTAACTTCAATTTATGAGACAAAATTTTCCCAACTATCTCATTTTGATGCCCGAAAATAGTTTCCAACTCGTGGGGATCGGGAATGCTCTTTGGGACATATTGCAGACCAGTTCGGGTGACCGGTCCAGGGATAATTCAGGTTAGTTCATGATTATTATTCTTTAATATAACCATTAAAAAATGAATATTTAACATATAATTGAAATAATTTATATTTTTTTTATTTTTTGAGAGATGGGAACATTATAATAAAAATAATACATAATAAATGTGGAAATATTTTTTCAAAAATAACTCCACCAACATTAGATTAATATTTTCCAACTAACATGGATTTGTTTCAATAAATATCATCTTTATCATTGAGATTATTTTATAAAATCCACTTGATTAAAATTATATTAGTTCATTTTTCTATTAGAATATGTTCCCTTATAGTATTTGTTTTAAATTAATCTAGCACCACATTAAATGAAATTATCCATTTTTTTGGTTCAGTGATAATATCCACAAATTGTGTCTCAAAATATGAGAATTATTGTGGGTGGGTTTCCTAAAATCAACTCTTGTATGTGATTTTGTTATGATAACATGTATAAAATTAGAAATATTCATCTTTTTTACTCTAACCATGATAAGATAATTAATTTTATGTATACTATATTACTGTTAATTCACTTATATTACATATCTTATTGAAAAGTATTAATAGTTTATAGCTATAACGAGATCTTTGAGATACACTAAAAGTAGTCTTTAACATATTCTTGATGTTTTAAATACATCATAATTATAGGAATGAGAAAATGTTTTATGAAATAATATTGAGGGATTATAAGCATTGAGACTTCATCTCATGAAGATTTCACTTCATGATCTCATGTTCATAGGATCATGAGGACTAAAACTCTATTAGTAATATCACCTGTTACAAGTTTAATAGTTTTTTTCTGTAGGAGAGAATTTATCTTTGTCTCTTTACTTGAGATCTTTATTTGTGAGTAAAATTTGATTACATAAATTTATGGTAGATATCTACCATCAATTTTTTTTGGTGAGGTAGCTTGTGTTTGGTGTGTTATTAGTGGCATGGAATTGATAGAATAATTAAGATAGTATTTTTTCATAATAAATAATGTGATCTCTCAAGCTTGTAATCCTAGAATTCTGAACCATCACTTAAACAACGTATATTGTTGAAAAAGTTAATTACTTCTAGTGTGGTCATGAATAAATGAGTAACTTAAGGATAAAGACAAAAGTTGTTTGTCTAGATTGATAAAACATTATGAGACAAAGATATTATATTACATTGTGTATATTCAAAAGATATGTTTTTAATTATACGATTATCATTTTATCATTAGTATCCTGGAAGAATTAATAGAATATGTTCCAAATTTGTGAGTAGTACTCACTGCTATTAAGATTAGGACCTAGAGGGAAACACCTGAATCACTTTTAAATGCTTGACCAATTATATTGTCTTAGTGTTTAAGCTATAGTGGTTCCCTCATTAGTAACCTAGAATATATTAATATTGAATGATTGAAATAAATAAAAAAGGAAAATTTATTTGATATTTGGATAATAGGATGTGAGTTAATTTTCTCATTATATTCATGAGTTTTTAATTGAATAGGAGAAAAAATATTTTATTAATAAATATAATATACAAATTTTAATAATTTTTTTAGTTGGGTTGGGTTAAGATATTGGATTGTATTTTAAAACAAGACATAGTTTATCTATGTCATGTTCGTGATAAAATATTTATGATATTTATTAAACATTAAATATGTCATATGAATCATATTTGGTTTAATTTATATGTTTTAATGTATTAAAGGACTATGTGAAATCTTAATAAATAAAATAGTTAAATATTTATATATTGATTTAAATGAATATTTTGTGGAATATTCATCATCTCAAATTCAATCTCCTCCAAAAATCTCTCTCATGTTTTGTAGTTAAAAGATCCTTGATTTGAGTTTTATCTTCTTAATCGAATAAAGATTGATCATATGATTATGAATATGTCAAAGTATTATTTCATTCAATGACATAGCTCTTAAAGTTTTAGGATTGAAGATAAGAAGCTATCTAGATCATGTGGGGATGATATGGATGGATCCTATGTTTGTCCCTTTATGCTTAGATCACTGAAAAATTGTATGAAATTTTTGTGACATGAAATCAAATGTGGTAGTGATTCGATTTTACTTCTATGATTAATTCCTTCCACTGAAGATCCTTGAGTTATAACTGAACAAAAAATGTAAAAGGGTAAAATGTATGGATGATATACCCCATTCTTAAAAAGGAATTCAATTATATTTCAGAGAATATGTGATTAGAACACCAATCTTAAAGTGAAATTTCCTTGAGTGGTGATCTAGATATGTCTCCTCTTGAAAAGTTTTTTAGAGACTGTGTGAGTAATGGAAAAGAAAAATGGAAAGAATATATTTTTGACTATGGGTAAATCCTTTAGTTGCGTGACCAATTAGGGAAGGTGGGTGGGTGTCATGTATGGGAAAACATGTGTATGTGGGGTAACTCGGGATCCTACATGGGATAGTTGTAAAATTGGTATAAATAATGTAACCCATCTATAATTGTGGTGGCACTTCATGGGATTAGATTTAGGGTCTACAAAAAGTATGATATACTCTAGGGGGAATGAATATAACACCCTATAATTTCAGAAGTTTTCATATATAAATGATACATCCCATGTTAATATGGAATAAATTTCTTTCCAGGATACTAACTCAATAGAAATACACATTTAATGGGGATTGGATAGAATATGTGATCAGGATGAATGTAATTTTGAGAAGCTTATTAGGGTGTTCCCTAGTGATAAAAAATCACACTATAAAGGAGATGTGTTAGAATTTAGGGATTTTCATTAGTCTCATGACTTTTTAGGGCATGTGGGTCATCCCCAAGGAGGGGAAAACATGTGTCTTCAAAACAAATAGGGTACATGTGTTATATAGTTGCTACATGTGTAGTATTTCATGATGTCTTCCTAGTGATATATATTTTAAATATAGTTATTTATAACATTAATAGTGGTCTTGGTACTAACTTTTTTTCAAAGCAGTATTGTGATAATTTATGAAAAAATAATTTTTTTCAAAAGTTAATTTGAGAAGAGGGAATAAAATTGGCCACAATGTCTCTAGCAATGCTTCAATATAAGGTCAGATGGTCGAGTTTTGTCCACCCCACATTTGAGATTAGATCAAATCTATTGTTTTGGGGTTTCAAAATTAAGAATATATATATATATATTATATGTTACAATTTTGGGATATTTAATCACTAGTATTAAGGCTAGAGACATGTTGTCGAAATAATTTTTTTTTGGTTCACATATTCATATAATTTTGTAGAATTTAAAATTTTTTTAACTATGAATAATTATATATAATTTAAATATATATATATATATATATGTGTGTGTGTGTGTGTGTGTTTTTTTTTGTGTGATTGAGTGTGTTTGAAAGGTTCACCACATGCACTGTGCACTTTTTGGAAAACAAGGCTTCCAATTTGGGATGGCTAACTGACTAGTTTCTCACTTCTGCAGGTGATAAAATATTACAAAAAAATTTATAAAAATTTATATGATTTGTTGTTTATTATTTATTGGTATTTCAAATGTGTTATATATGGGTGAATCCCCCTACTTCTAGCACTATTCAAAATTCATTTTCTTCCCCTAATTTGGCAAGGTAGTCGGGCTAGGCCAACCCAACTCAGTCCGGGATAGGTCGGACCCAACCTGCACCATCTAATGGGGCCCAAAAATGTCCTATAACACTTTTGGTAGGGGTTTTGAGCATATAGTATGCCTAATTATTTTTTAAAAATATATTTAAAATTAGAAAAAATGGAACATTTAAAAATATTTATTGGACGATACAACTTATTTTGTTTGGATTAATGTTTTACTAAGTGATTTTTCTTCGTCATTAATTCCATCATGTTGAGTTTATTAAAAATTCAATTTTATATCACAAGTTCACTATTGTATGTTTGATCATGAGTTGATAATGGAGAATATATCACTAGAATATTGTTATCATACTTAATTAAATTACCTATAATTTTTGTAATAATTAAATAATAAATGATTTTTTTCACATCATATCTCCCTACATTATATGTATAATTGAATGTGTTTCCATTAGTGATTTTTGGAAGGTTTATTTCATATCCCTAAGATCCCCTTATATGTATGTGAGTATTTCTATATAATGTTATATAAGAATGAAGGTTCATAGCATGGAAATATCGTGCATTGTACTATATCAAATGTAGTCACATTTTAAGGGGTGGGTTCTATAATACCAATCCAACACAACTATGTTATATACCCATAAGGTCAGGGTTAATCCATTATTTATCATTGTTTTATCCAATTTTAAAAACTCACAATTATTCACTTCTATTAATTTATATTTAAATGGTTTATAATTATAATTTTTTAATATTTTACTTTTATGTAATAACATTTGATAAAAAATGATCACTCATTAATAATATTTGATAATGAATGGTTGATGTTTTTATATTATGAAATGTATAAATGAGTTTAATCATATTATACAAGCATGTTTTATAGATAAATTTCTAGATTCATTGTGAATAATTAATATCACTAAAAAATATATAACTCTTTTCACCATACATCACATATATTTAGAGAGAAACTTACGTACATGGTTCTAGCCAGCCCTGTTTTATGGTTCCACCTATTAATGATGAGTTTTTATTTGAGAATAGTGGGTTTAATTAAATTAATTTGGAAAGATAGAGGTATCCATATATATATTCTTATAACATTAGAGGTATAATGTCGAGTAAATCAAGGTTATTATTTCTATAATTTTTTAGCTTAGTCAATAGATCTTGGAGCTGTGAGTCAATATGGATGGCTAGTGCAAAGAATACCTTTAAACACTCTATGTAGTAGTTGACCTATAATAATAACTATGATGATGTGTTTCATTGATCATTTCTATTATAATACTTAGGTGACTAAGTATTATCAATTTATTATCTTGGGGATATTAGAATTCGATTAAATAATGAGGGACAATTATAAATTAATTAATTTGTAATTTCTATCAATAATCATTATAACGAAATAATCTTAAAAATTTATTTTTTATAGATAAATTTGAAAAAACACCATCACTTCAATATCATTGCAATCAATAATTGATAATGAGAATATCCTCTAAGGTAATAACTTACATGAGTGGTACAAGTACTTGCACATAGTAATATCCCAATAGAGGAAGATATATGTGTTATATTCTGACCTTCCTATTGATCCATCTATGGTAGAATATATTATGATTAAATAAAAGTATGAGGAACATTAAAATGGTGTGTCAGATATGTAGTGAATCATGTTTTCATCTATATTCTGAGATTTATAGAATATCCATAAGGATTAATATTCAAAAAATGGTTTTCCATCCTTCATGTGATATTCCATGAGATAGTTAGGATATAAAGATTTGATATATATTTTGTACCATATAGGTGTTGTTTATAATAGGGGAATCATTCAAGACATCATATACTCAATTTTAGTGTAAACATTGAGAGACTGAAATCCCCTGTGTTCATAGAAAAACAAGAACTAGAAAATGATCTCATACTTTACTATTTACTACAAATAGTTTTGAATATTAATATTAATTATAACATGAATAACATGAAAAATTCATTCATGGATATATTATATTTATTTTTCCAATATAATAATGAAATAAATAAGGAAAACTGTTTATTCCTTATGGATAAAAATTAGATGGTGGGAATAATTAAAGAGTAAAAGGATAAACCTATGAAAAAAACAATAATATAGTAGCACTCTATGAAGAAAAATATTTTTAGGGGAGAAATGAATAAGATACAGTTTGATTTATATTTGGAAGTAAATACCATTGGAATAAGAATTACAATTATATAAAAATGAATCAAGGCACTTCTAATTCTTCATGTATTTTATTTTTTGAAAGAAATATATATATTTCCACAAGTTATGTACTGAAAATGGTATATTTCTCATAAATATATATTCAGATATAGGAACGGAGTAGATTGAATAATATTGGAAAGGATGATTAAGATCAATGTATATAAAAAGTTATAAGATTAGCATCATTTGAAATAGGAGATTATCATCTTACCATGCATAGTGGTATGGTTATTTTATTAAATAATTGTTATTATGTACCATATAATACTATAAATATAACCTCATTGTCATAATTAGACACTATTTTCTTCTATTTCAAGTTAATAAATTAATTTTATCTATATTATAATAAAAAATGTGTTATGGTATGAAATATGTAAACAATGGATTGTATATACATGAAAATGAAAACCCTATTTTGGGGATCAATGACAAAACTATCAAGAATTACTCATATCCTACACACCCATGAAATTTTTGGAAAGTTTATGTAATCGAAATGCATTTTAGGTATTTATATCGATTATAATATATGGAAGCTATTGTGTTTAAACCATGGGATATTTCTTATAGTTTAATAAATATAAAAATGGATAAAGCACCATTCAATGGGTAAGTGGAAAAGGATAAAGAACTATTATAATTGACTAATATTATTTTATGTGTTCCTTCATGAGTATATAAAACAGGTGTATTCTATTACTTAATAAATTTTATGGATGAAAATAGTATATATTTTTATATACACTTAATGAGGTATAATTAAGATTTGTTTTAGATAATTAAGGAATGTGAAAATTGTGTTGATAATAGTATTAGTATAATGTTTAAAATGATATTCAAACAATAGATTAGAGATTATCTAAACCAACCATTCATCGATCTGTTTATGGATAATAGGACTATCAAATATATCACTCCTAATTATACACCTTATTTGAACTATGTTACTTAATTGAGGAATCATACATGTATTAATATGGTAAGATCGATGATGTGTCTAAAACTCTACCATTATCATTTTTGGGATATTCACTATAGACTATGGGTTATACACTAAACTGAGTAAAAACTAAGGAGAATATTGTATTCCATATGAGTTTTGTTATGTATGGAAAACCACTGGGTGTCAGATATGTTTATGGAAATATGAATTTTTTCTCAAGACTATACCAAATAACATGTTAGCATCCCAAATCACAGTTTGTATCTTTATTGGATATCTTATATGATAAAAAAGATACTACACATAATAAAATCACATATAAAAGTTATTATGAAGAGATGTGACATATTTTTACAAAGGGAACACATTTACATTGAAAATTGTATAAGTAAAATTAAATTCATTGAATTTGGTGCTTTAGATGAATTATAGTTTGTATAAGACCAATATCCATAGGAGACAGTGGGATATGAAGGTGTTACCACAATATAAGACTTTTAAAGGTCAACAAGAGAAGTTAGATTACCTAATAGATATGGTTTTCTAATAACCATGAAAGATGACACATTAATACAAGATAATTATAAACCTATTAACTACCTGGAGGAATTATATGGAAAAGATAATACTAAATGGATGGAATCCAAGTATGTAAAACCTATTGGATATAAATGGGTTTTTATAAAAAAAGGCTTTGTTGGTAATGTAAATACTAATAATTCATATATGGTTTTCAAGTGTTTTAGGAATAACCAAGGAATTTAATGTAGTGAAACCTTGTAACTTGTCACGATGTTAAAATATTCTTGAATATTACCTATAATATCATCCTTCCATTGTTATGAAATTTGGTTGATATGTGTCAAATATTATTATCTAAGTGGGTTGTTGGTTGAAGATATAACATTAATCTACCTGAAGGGGTTTTCTAGTAAATGAATGGGGATTAATTATACAACCAATAGAGATAAATTTATTGATCGAAGTAGTCCACAAGATGAAGTAATGATAGATATGAAAATTCTAAGGGAGCATTTTTATTTATAAATATGGTAATTCACCAATATTTGGTAAGGGAATTAGTGGTAATTCAATTAGATCCATAGTATTTTATGTTAATAGCTAATTAATTATTTTAATCAAAGAAAAAGTATTATATTCATTTATTAAATGACTAAATAAATTCTTATCCATGAATAAACTATGAGAATAATCCAACATTCTATATATCAAAATTTTATCGAGATATATCATATAGGATGCTTGGGATAATTCAATGTACATATATTTTAGAAGTACTAAAAATGTAAAATATTAAAAAAAATCCATGCTAGGATTGATTCCAATGCCACATGTTATAAATCAGTCTATAAAAATGTCCATAAAATCATACAAAGAGGTTAAGAGGATGAGTAGAATAAATTATGCTAAAAATGAGGTATAATGTATTTCATTCTATATATAAGGTTTGTTGTTTCCTTTTATTTGAGCATGTTGGGAATATATTATTTTAATCTTGGATATATGTATCAGAATGTCATAAAAACTACCCTTAAGAGCATAATATGTATAAAGGTTATGTTACTGGTATACGGGGGTGGTGATGGACTAATAGTGAAGGGATACACTGATACTAGTTTCCCAAAATATGAATTTTATTTGACATCATAGTCATTCTATGTTTTTACTGGAATGATGATGTAATTATCTAGAGATCCTTGAATAAATATATGTTCACTGATTCTATATTAGAATCCCAGTATATGGAAGGTTTGTTAAACTAAGGATTAATTTTATATATGAATATTTCTCTTCTGTATTGGTGTTGTTACTAGTATTGTAGAACCTTTTTCAGGTAATAATGATAATTCTATCACAGTGGTACTTGATAAGGATCCCGGGACTCACTAAAGGACAATAAATATACTTAAAAATATGTATTTTTTAAGGGAATCCACTTGAAGAGTTTATATTCAAATTAACGAAGTTACTATTGATGATTACATTGAATGTTATTTGACTAAGTTATTATATAAAAATATTCTTGATTCTCATGTGATATTTTTTTTTGTTTTTAGCAGTTGGATCTAGTGTAAGTGGACGTTTTGTTATTAGGTTATCTAAAACTAACTCCTATAGGTACATTTTTTAGCTTGAAATCTCTATATATTGATATAAACTTGTTTTTACACATGATGTGATATTAAAATTTCTTATGTGGATACTATTTTATTGGTAAAGTCCATAGATTATATATGAAAATAAAAGGATAGATTTGTGCCCATCTATAATGATAACCTCAAGATACCATGATTGTTATATTAAACATATGACATATGTTCTAGATACATCATGATAACCCGACATATTTGATGTTTGAATATAAGGTATTGGGTTCAAATAATTAATGATACTTTATCTCATGAAACTTTCACTTAGTTATCTCATGTTAATGACATCATAAGGACTAATCTGCACATTGGAACACAATATGTTACAAGATTTATTAGTTGTTCCAATAAATTTTAATATAAATTTGTATCTTGAATTTTGATCAATTTTGGTGTGTACTATTTGATTACATAATATTTTATTGGATGAAAATCATGAAATTTATATTGTGGTGTGGTATATTGTGTTAGATTCATTATTGGTGGTATAACATTGATAGGATGCTCATGATATGAATTTTTTCATGGAAAATGAAGAGATATCTCATCCTCGTAGACTAGGAAAGTAGTATATTTGTTAAATCAATTTCTTGGGTTGAATGAGGTAATATTGTAAAATATGTAAAATAATAAATAAATAAATAAGGTTTTTATGGTGACATGAGTTGGGAATCTAGAACACATGATATAACGAGGAAAAGAGATAATATAATGCAGTGCATGTTCATTATACATGTTGTCATTTCTATGAAAAAACAAGTCTCATTAGAGGCCAAGATGGTTTACTAGATGTTGTTCAGGGTCATTGAGTATTTATCAATACTATTTAGATAAATACCTAAAGGGTTACACATAAATAATATTTAGATGTATGGACAATTTAGTGATTTAGTGTTTATTATATAGTGGGGACCATGTTGGTGTCTGAAATATATCCAAGATTAAATTAATATAAAAAGTAAAACAATTCAAATTATTATTTTTTGAAATGAATAGAAGAGAATTAAATTTTCAAAATATTCAAGCGTTACTAAGTGAAGATGGGAAATACTATTTAATCATGAAATATCTTATTTAAGGTTCAGTAAATATTTTTTTAGAGGATGATTAAGAAAATTCTTAGTGTGTTATTGCATGACATATTTGATATATTGTAAGTGATATAATACTTAGGAATATTATCGCACATTAAATATACCATACGTGTGTAATTTGGTTTAAAATATTTTTTTTATTAAATGATTATGGTAAAAGTAAAATAAATAAAACATGCATATATATATATATAAATTAAGATGAAATTTTACTTAACTACTCATCTAATTGAATTCTATATCCTCTTGTGCTCACTCACACATATAAGAGAGAGAATTTGGAGATTCGATCAACTTTACACATGTCCTCCCTTGTAGATCAAAGAAACAACAATCCTATAACCATGAAGACATAACAATGTACCTACTTCCTCCATACTAACACCTAGAACTCATAGACCTATGATCTGAAATAATTTGGAGCATGCGTGGATTATCAAGAAATATCTGATTCTAGTCTGATCAAGAAATACTAATTAATAATGTGTGGAAAATTCTTGCATCAAAAAATAAATGGACTTAATAGTTTGATTTAATTTACATCCATAATTACTTATACATGAGATCCTTTGGTTGTAACCATGCATAATGTATCTTCAGATATGAACTCATGTAACTGTCAAAACGAGTTTACTGAGGGATTAAACGAAGGAATATTGAGAATATTTCCCCAAAATATATTAAATATATATATTTTGAAGATATTTAAATATAATAGTATCATAAATTTTAATCCCTTTACATTTTAATATACTTTACCAGGATGGATACATCATATCATTGAACTCTTGTAAGAAATTCCATGTTTGTCCCACCCCTCACCTGTTAATGGGATAAATTATCTTCAATTATTACCAACATTTGAGCCTTATATATGAACCAATACATTCTAAAAAGCCTTAATATAATAATTCTCTTAATACTACAGTTTTTTTGTTATAAGAATCCCAATATTCAAAGGAATAAAGTTTAAGACTAATGAGGTCTCTCTGAAGATTTATAAATGAAACCTAATAACATCCAATTTTTTTGTTATTAAAATTTATATAATCCTATTTTATCATCATAACCAAGATTATTAAAATAATATATATATATATTTTTTATTATTATTATGATGTATCAACCATTTTCTACCCTTTCACCATTAAATTGGAAGTAAAAGTATTTCTTCAACGTCTGTGTGGACTATCACTTCCATGTTGAGATATAATTTATTTTCACCATCATTCGTATGTGGTTATATTGAAGGATTTAATTTTTCATATGATATTTATAAAATAATTATGATTATTTAATTATAATATGTAATATACTATTTTACATTCAAATCGATTACACAAAGATAACATCTATAGTTCGTACCTGTGGAATACCACTTCCATGAAGCGATGTTATTTTTTATCATTTATTCTTTACACTACTAGTAAAAGGGATGTTTATTATTAATAAATATAATATATATGATATAATAAGGATTAATAAATGGTTAATTCTTATTTTCATTTATTAATTACATCCATCGAAAAGAGTTAACCTTACTCATTTGTGCATACATATTACCATCTCCCTAAAGTGATGTGATTACTTTTTATCACTAATTAATATGAAATGTTATAAATATTTCACTTATAAAAATATATTATACTTATATAATGATTAATATTCTGGATATAGAGGAACTATGATCAATATGACATGACCATAACTTCTTAACTAAAACATCCATGAATAATGAAGTAGTTAATACAAAAAATAATGAATTTAAGAGAGGATTGTTAATAAGGATTGAAATGATTTAAGTGAATCATATATTATATTATTTGAATTAATATTATTATTTTATATATTATTAAAAAATCTATATTTAATTACACTATGTTATAATAAATTCAAATCAATATGAATATGAGATATGGTTTCTTCATCACAATTTTATTTCATTGAGACATGTTTTATGTGATTCACTTATTTATGTATATTAGTAGTATATAGAAATAAATTGAAATATTATATAATGTATCATTATGAATTCATTTAATTTAATGTTATACTTCAAATAATTTGAACTAATAGAGAATTATTTTAATGTTTCCAAAGTTATAAGTGTTTATTGTCTCAAATTATCTTTTTTGGGAGACGCATTATGTTATAAATCAATAATATTATATGATTTGTACCGACCATGAATTTTAAATTTCTTTATGAATGTAATTTAGTTAATGGTTGTTATTGTTTCATTTGATTTTATTTCTTTAATGGGAATCATGAATCAATAATTACCAAAGTGATAATGGTTTAATTTTACAAACTCATTTTTATGAAGTATTATATAAACATAAATTTAAAATGATGAAATTATTTTTTATTTATATAAAGATATTTTATATAGTATTTTAGTTTTCAATTGATTAAGATTACATATTTTCAATTTTTTAATATCTCTCTATGTACTCAAAATTTGAAAAGAATTATTTTATAAAAAAATGACCATATAGCCCTCTTCAATATAGAATCTATTATTTCATGTCAAAATTTCCATTAAAATATAATCATGAATATTTTTTATAAATATAAAAATATTAAATCATTTTTTAACATGTTTTAATTTTTTTTAATTTTTTTAAATGAAATTTTCATGTCATTTTACGAATGAGGTTATAGTGAAATTTTAGCAAAAATGTGAATGAAATTTATATTTCAACATACACCATATCGATATATTTCCCAAAAAACATGAATACCCATTTATTTGAAGATTAATTTAAAAGTTTCCTTGTATAAATTAAAATAGAATTTTTAAAGTAATAATTTTGACAATTTAATATTTTAAATAAGTGGATTCGAAATGAAAAGGGTACTTTCCATAAGAAATAATATTATCTTTTAAAATATTTTTGTTCTATAAAATCATATCTTGCTTTTTATTATAATTTGTTTGGGATATTATCCTATATTTCTATTAGTATTATTTCACCTTATGATTTATGAATATTAAATAGAAAATTTTCTAAAACCGATATACTTTCATTAGGTAATGATATGATGATATGATTAATGTCATTTGATCTTATTGAAAACATATGTTTGTTTTTTATTATGTGATGGGTTGGAATGAAATTATAAATTCCCTAATGAATTGGGTAAAAATAGATTTATTATGAGACAATAATGTCTCAATTGGAGAGTGAATAAAATTTAATAGGGGTATTTTTCCAATAATATAGTCTCGGGACTTAATCTTGAAGGAGAAAAATATTAAAATGTGGTGTGAGAAAAATCCACTATGATTGTATTGAATGTTATCCTAAACTAAGAAAATGATTTTCTATGCTTATGTGCATGAAAAAAATTATTTTTTATTCTTATGGTACACTCTCAAGGATCAGTATTGTTTATTGATGATATTCACTCTATAGTCTTATGTATTTTGATAGAAAAATAATTAGGCCATGATTTATGTTTAAGATCAATAAATTATTAGGTTTGAATTTTTTTTGTTAAGTTTAGGTTATCATAACCTTTTTTTAATCGTATTCTAACTTATTATCATTTATAAATATCTATTAGGTTAACCCATATTGAGCACCTAATATGACCCTATCTTATATTCCCCTTCCACATGTTATGAAGAATAATTATATATATTATTTAATTAAGAATGTTTCTTGTTTTAAAGGTCTTAATGGGAAATGATGTAGTTATTTTTTGAAAGTTGACTATATATCCATGTTTCCATTGATGTTATACCTTTAATGTTATTAAACGAATTTTAAAATAGTTAATTAATATTACTCTAGTATGATATTGTATATATATAAAATGTTTGGGTCTCTATAGGTTACATACAATGAATGTTATGTTGTTCTACACAATGTCTGTGGTAAGGATCTATATGCTATAGTGATTCAGTGGACACTAGGGTTCAGTGGTGGGATGTATTTAAAGATCATAGGTCGTTCAAACAAAATAACTGATTCAGATCCATTATAAATGTGACATGGGATAAATTATCAATATGTACACTGATATAAAAGTATTGTATTCTAATACTAGTAATTTATTATTATTATTGAATGGAAGTAGTCTTCTCTCATAGATGTAAGACTGACAACTAAACAAAGAAATTACAATGTTTTTATTATTCTTTGAGGTTTTTATCCAAATTGATTGTGTGATTTTAAGTTTTCATGATCGTGTACAAGGTTTTATAGGTGATGTAATTTATGGGGTACTAAATTATTTTTTCTTGACACATTGATTCAAGTGGTTTAACATATCCATGGACATTATCAGAACTTTTTCCAACTCTCTTTTATGTTAAAGTAGTTTAATCTAATGAAGAATTGTTATTCTCATCCCAAACAAGTGTTTTTATATTTTTAGTTCAATATTCACATTATCACACTACAATAAATCTTGGGTAATAATAGTTCTCTCATATTGAAGTTATTTTGGTTTAAGTGATTGTTTAATATTATAAAAAGGAATCGAATCTAAAAATGTTCAGTTTTATATAGATAAGTTTTGTGGGAATTCTTTTGTTTTCTAAAGAATGTTGTTGGGGGACTATCTGATTCTAATTGAAACCAGAGTCTCAATAATTGGAGTCAATAAAAAGAAAATAGAGAATGAATAATTTAAATTGTTAGACATGAAAACCATTTGATTGGATGGTATTTCACTGGCTCAAAATATAGAGTTTCAGATCTGAGTGAAGAAGATTACAAAATGACTAATGAAATATATTGACTACATTATTAAGAATCCAACATATTGGAAAAAAATTTCATATATAGAGGATTTTTGGAATGGGATTATAAAAATATTGACATGTTTTTTTTAATGTGAGTGATTGAAGCAGGATTTAAATGAATCTCTAATAAATAAATGAAATCATCATGGATAATTTATGTTATAATTTAGTTATCATAATGACAAGAATCATGCAATGTAATGGTAATGAATTTTTGAACCTGTTATAGGAAATAATTTTTAGTGTTCAGGATTGTTATAAATCTATTGTTTAAAATTTTTTCAAGAATCATATATATTAATTAGTTATATTTAATTTACTTAATTATTTTTTAATCTACTTTATATTAGTTTCTTTTATCTTATTGTTTTTGGGTTTAAAAACAGTATTTCTAAAAACTATTTTAAAGTGGATAATGTTTATCCTTTTTAATTTAATTTAATTAATCAATAATAATATTTTTTAAAAAGAATTTTATATATTTTATATAATTAAATTTTATTTTAGTTTCATATATTGATTATTATTATGCATTTTTTTAATACTGAAACCATCATTTTCAAAGAAAACCTCTTCTTAAAAATAAATTATCCCGCCTCATCTATGAGTTCAATATTATGTTAAAATTTTCCTCTTATGTGGATTTAATTTTAAAAAATGGGTTCATTATTTGGAATTATAATAATATATAATTTATAATGATGCTAACTTATTTTCTGACCAATGTGATTATTGAAAATAGTAAAAGTTAATTAAAATAATTAGGGTAACAATTTGTTTACCATGGTATTAAGCATTAAACTTAAGAGAAAAATAACCTAGAAACGTGTATAAAACAATCTGGATGGACCTATTTTGACACTTATGAATTAAGGATATATTTTCATTATATAATGGGACATAATTGTAATATTGTGACACATATTATAACATAAGTAAAGAAATTGAAAAAAATGAAAATTTTTGAACTTTTATTTTATATAATTATTTGGGGATAGGGAAATAATAATTTTTTTATTGTAAACTTTTTTAATGAGAAATTATATTTATTTATCATAATAATTTAACTTTAATTTTTAGAGATGAAACCATTACATTAAATGTGAAATAAACAGAATGAATTATTATGTTCCATTATTTTTATAGCTGAATATATAATGATAATAAGTTTTTCAATTTTTTGATTTTAATTTTATAAATTTGATAAAATTTTTAAAAATTAAAATTAAATGAGTAATGTAAAAATACCATTAATGCTATTTTATAATAAGTAGTATTTTATTAAATGAGTTTAAATTAATAAAAAAATATCATAATATACATGTTTTTAAAATGTTAATAAATATCAAATATTTACCATTCATGTAAAAATTGATCATTATTAATGGACATATTTCCCCCCTAATTAATAAAAAAAATGTTATCATAGTTAAAGTTGAAATAATGTTTTTCTCATTACGTGTTCTTATCTTAAAAATACTTTTCCAAAAATATAATAATTTTATTTCATAAATTGGATATAATATTAAGAATAAATGAGTATAAATTCTCTGATATTTTTCACTTTAATTTATACTTCATGGATAAATTAATTTGGTAAAAAAACTAGTTACATTAATGAAAAAATGAAAAAATATGGAAATATAGGTTTTGAGGAACAAAATGTATAAAAAAAGTGTTTAATTGTATTTTGGAGGTTTATATATACAACATTGTCCCCTTCCAAATTTAATTATCTCTTTTGGAGGCAATTTGGGTTATGTTTAGCCCCCAATAGTGAATATATTAATGTATTTACAAAAATGCCTCTTCTCCATGACTGTTAAAGGGAAATCACTCCCCTCACTTATTACCAACTCTAAAGCCATATAAATCCACCAAAATCTATATAAATAACAAATAAACATCACTACCCTCTTCCAAGAAACCTTATTTTGTTCATAAATAAATACTTTTTTGTTTTTAGTGCAAACTCAAGGGGGATACCGAAAGAATAGGTAATGTTCTTCTCAAAATGATTTTATATTATATATTCTTATTCATCCTTAAATTATAATTATAACATTATTATATAATATAATAAGTATAATAAATATTAATAGAGTTTATATGTAAATTTTATTACCTCAAACCACCCAATCATCCATAAAATTTGTTACGAAATCGTCATTTGAGTGTATGGAAAACTACCTCTAAGTAAACAGATGAATTTTGTCTTTTTCCATTACCACCTTTTGAGGAAGGGAATAATTCTTGAAATATTTTTAATATATTATATATATAATATTAATTTTTTTAGGATATTGGAATTATTATATAACACATAACTTAATCCTCACTAGTTTTTGGAAATACGATAACTTTGTTTGTGTTCCCAGTGAACTACCGCCTTGCAAATCGATGTGATTCATTCATGATTTATGTGGAATGTATTAATTATAGGTTTAATAATACTATTTTCATATATGAGATAAAAATAATACTATAATTATAACATTTATATATATAGGAATTATCTCTCTTTCTTTCTTTCAATATGATAAGAAAATATAAACTACGTTCAAGCGTACGAACGATCTACCATTTCCATGAATGATGTCTTTCATTTACAACCAATAAATAATAATGATTACTATAAAAGACTATATAACTAATATTAAGGATACTAATATCATGTTTTAAATTATGTTATATTATCAAATCACGAGAGAATTAATAGGACCAAAATTAAAAAGTGATAATATATACGAAAAACAAAGTGCTTATTACCTGAAACGCAACTTTAACATGAAATTGTGAATAAAAGGGTAATAAAAAGTCATAAGGTTTCATATACGGTAATATATATGTAATTATGATTCTTTAATAAATTTTTAAATATTATATATATATTTTTATTGAGGTTTGAATGAGTATGATGGATTCCAAGACACAAAGTAAGGAATTTTCTCGTCTCCCGTTTATTTATGTAAGATACATTCCATATTTATAACTTATTTTGGTTGTTTATTCTATATAATTATGATGAATGTATTTAATGACTATTATAATTACATTTATGGGGATTTAAATATCAATTTTTTGATCTATCTTTCATGGGTTTTTGATTTTCAGTGTCAACAAAGCATTATGGTATTTTTATATAAATTTTCTTCTTTGAGATGTTTGTTGTTTTATAAACATATATTCTTATATGAGGAGTATATACACTCCCTTTTAAATTTTATATCTTGAATATCTATATTTTTCATGGTATTATAAATTTTATTTAATGTTATTCTTTCATGGGTATTATGATTCGATGTTATAAAAGATGTAATGGTCTTTTGTAATAACCTCATCATTTATCTGGATTATGTATAATTAAGACTAATATATCGAAATTTTAAAATTCTAATGAATTATACTGTGTTTTATTCATTCATTATATTTCCATGTAATTTAACCAGTATTTACATTCTATAGTACATAATTTTTTTGGGAAACAATTCTATGAAAACCAAACGTTATTGATCTCTTCGGTAAAAAATATGTGTTGTTTCAAAAAATGATTTCAAAAAATGTTTTCAAATGTTTTAAAAATACATTTTAACATGATTTTAAAGTAAAGTAATTTAAAAACATTTTATATCTCAAAATGTTTTTTAAATTATTTACAATACATTCTTTATAAGTTCTCATTGTTATTTTCAATGAAAAATTCTATAAAAATGTTTTATTAAAGTCATTTTCCAAATAAAATTGTTATTTTCATGAAAAAATTAATGAAATTTTATTTTTTTTAGATTCATCAAAGTGAAAAATCCCTATTTTATTAATTATCCATCATATATAAATTTTAGTGATACCATCCTCTTTTAATCAATGGATCGACTAATATTGTTTTAAAGATTCTTTTATAGAACTCGTTTCTTTTCCAGGAGTTAACCATACTTCAAAGAGATTGTTATATAACATGTTTATTTTTCATGGGTTAACCATGTTTCAAAGAGTTTCTTATGAAAACTATTTCAATTCTATGGTTTAATCATATTTCAATGATATTGTTATATTACACATTTCATTTCAACAGTTTAAACATGATTAAAATATATTTCTATGGAACCAGTCATATTCCACAGGTTAATCATGTTCAAAAAAGAATAATTTTATTTCAATTAGTAATGATGAAATGAATTATCTATGTGATATACTCAATATTTCGATTATGGACATTATAAGTGATGGGTTTTCCAAAATAGCTTTGGAAGAGCATATTATTTCTTATACGATGGGTGCTCCCAAATAACGCTCCTTTGCAATGGTAATAATTATGTTTTCCAGAGAGTTATATTGGATTTCATCTATATAGTTATTACAATTTTAAGGGTATTGTAAGGGAAATGAATGAAAATTTTTATGATACAAATCTATTTTATCTATACATTTTATGGGGTTATAATGTGTTTTATGATCATGATTGATATCACATGGCTCATGGTTGTTGATTACGACGAATCATTCATTTTACGTGTTTTCATATTTAAGGATCCATGTATTTAAAGGTATGAATTATTTCATGATTTAGTCATGCACTCTAATTATGTATTCATACACTTATGCACTTAATATGGTCATTGATGACCTTAAATTATTAATGGTTATGTTTAACCTTACTGGTTATTTGATGTCACTATTATTATGTTTCCATTTTCCCCATGTTATACAAGAATGAGGTTGAACTAATTATGTCAATAAGTGATTTTATATAGATAGTGATGATTTATTAATTTTAAATAAGAATTTTTTTTAAATGTAAAAAATGATAATTTATTAAATGGTTTTTATTTATGTAGGAGTTTTCCAATTTCCCTAAAACTCTATGACTAAAATGTCCTCGATAATGTATGTTATCCCTATTTTCCTATTGATGTTGTAATGTTTGGATAAAAACATTTTGGTCAAAAATGACATAATCATAGTCTAGAATGTAATTTTTATGATTTCAAAATAGTATCTGGGAGTTTTGGTGCTGTGAATTTATAACATATGAAAATTTCTGTAAAATATCACTTAAACATTTATTGATAAAAATGACATATGAATTTTAAAAATTGATTTTAAAATATAAATATTTTTAAAATATTATATAAATAATTTTATTTGAAAATAACCTAGAAAAATGTATAAAATTATTCAATTCATTGAGTGGTTATGATGGCCTAAAATTCAGTTCACACTGTATAAGTTAAAAAAACATTCCTATCCCATTTTTGGTTAAAACTAAAAAGTTACTCATTCAGAAAAGGAAATGATTATTTTTTTAAAATTTATTTTTTAAATAGTAAATAATGGGTAATAAACCTTTAACAATCATTTTATAAAAATATAAACCTTCTTTAATTCATTTTTATAAATCATGGATATGGAAGAAGATGGTTTTTTGACCAAAGAGAGAAATAAGGTCAAAATTCCATAAAAACCAATGTTTAATATCTTGAATAATAATGGTGAATAAAATTATTGAAAAACATGAATTAAAAATAATATAAATCAAGAATAAGACAATTAATGTATATTTGAAGAAATATTTCATAATATTTCATCAACATAATCATTATCATAAACAATCTAAATAACCAATGAGATTGTTACATAAAACTGTAACCATGTTGTTATCATTTGAATTATAATCCCCAATAAGTAGAAAAATATTTTTTTTATGTAAATCCATATAAGAATAATGATATGAAGGATAAAATAGATTAATGGTATGTATATACACTAAACAAAAGAAAATAATGGTGAATATAGCATGTATCCGAGAGAAATAAACGTGAGATGAAAATCTCTTACCTTATGTCCAAATCCTTGAGTATTTGTTAGAACATACTATACAATAAAGATATATTTATTATATAAATATTATATAAACATAATGACATATATATTTTCATATATGATTTACCTATAACCTTTTATCACCAATTGGTTAACAATTATTTATTAAAATCAATATTTTAGCTGATAACTATTTCGTTTTTCTGGAATGTTTTGGTTTTAAATTTTTTTACATATATAATTATCAAGATTATGTAATATCTATAACTTTATTAATGATAAAATATTACATATATTTATGACATAAATTTTTTCATTCATCCATGAAAGGTATAGATTGAAAAATGAATTGCAACATTCATAGAGCTTGTAGGTACTACGTACGGATGGAAGTTGATTCCTTCTTTAAATGGATGGAAAGAAATAAAGATAAATATTAAATAAAATTTAATTAATAATTATTAAATAATGTGGTAATTAAATCAATCCTTATTCTATCCATGTAAAATTTAATTGAAAAAATATCACATTGCTTTATGTAGGTGCTAATCCACACATATACAAATGAAACATTATCCTTTTCCAATGGTATGCATGGTAAAAAATGAATATGTGATATAATCATTAAATAATAATGATTATTTAATAAATATCATATATAATAATATCATTTTTTAAATATTATTATGTTAAATGAATTATATCGCTATGTAGAGATGTTTGGTCTTACATGCACACGTGTGATACTATCCATCCATTTCACCTTAAGTGGGGGAGTAAAGGTTGTTTCATAATCCACGTAAAATTTTATTATATTTAGGATAAATAATTTATTATTTTGTGGTGAATATAATATATATAAATTATTTAGAATAAAATTTTAACATAAATTTATCGATTAAGTGGATTACATCTTCTTCGAAATAACTCCTTCAGATATCGTATTATGTGATATAGGGTCTGCCATTTGGGGAGAAAATATCATCTATAATTTTTCTAGGATAGTGGGGAATATATATTGAAATAATATTTTTAGATATAAGGATCAATTTTGTGTGAATATGTTTAACCAGGGATTCCCTTTTATAATTTTAGGGATGGACACTCTCAAAATATCTTAAAAGATTAATATCTATTAAATTAATTCTCTAGAAAATTATTACAAATAAAGTATAAATGGAAATAAAATGTAATTTTAGACCATTAACTATCCCCATTTTCATATTATATTATTTTCATGATTTTTAGGTTATTTAATAATATTTTAATTTTATGAAATATCATTATTTTCAAATTAAACACATTTCATTTAATTAGACATAGAATACATAAAGAAAAATATTGAATTATAATATAATATTCTAAAAGAAAAAATATATTTTATATTAATCATTGAAGTTCTAGAAACACATTAAATCACTCAAATTATATTACTTTTAATATTTATCAAATCATTTAATACATCATTATTTATTAGAGAAATACTGCATTGGTGTTGCATAGGCATTTAATGTCATTATATCATTTCTAAAAATTAGAAATAATTTTATATAATTTAAATACATTAATTAATTTAATAAAAGATACTTATTTTTTATATTTTTCCTTTTCCCTATGTGGACACAAAAAGGATATTTAAGAGTAAGTGTTTGAAATTTTGTAACATTTTTCATTTAGATATTATATCGGTAATTTTTTTGTTCATGTTATCATTAAAAAATTATATTTCATAAATATGTTGATATTTTATGAATTTAATTTATTTAATAATAATTTTTATGGAATTATATGTTGTTATAACGTAGTTTTAACCTTTATTAACATTATTTTACCTATATCGAGGTGATAAATTTTATTACGATTTACATCGATATGGACCACAAATAAAAGAAACCTACTTTCCAAATATGGAACTCATGATTCAAAATATGTAACATATATTATATTATTTAATTTCCATACATTTATGAAATCAATTTTAAATAATCTTACAACATGTGAAAAAATCCATTTTTTAGAAAGAAATTAAATTTTTGGAATAAAACATTTGTTTATTCATAACCAATGTCTAGAAAAAAATTAAATGGATATAAAAAATTTGATTAAATATATATATATATAAATATATATATTTATATATTTCTATAAAATAATTCACCATTATGTAATAATTTATGTTATTTAGATTAATATAGAATGTGTACATAATAATAGTTTTCCCATAAGAAGATCACATTTATTACATTAAAATGATTTATATTTTCATTTCAAAATAATAAATAACTAATGATTTAATTTTATACATATGTAAGACACATGATTTTCTTAATAATTAGTCTTATTCATTTATCCCAATTCAACAGGTTGGTGATAATGTTCTCATTGAATTATACCTGTATTTTTTATGGGGATTTTTAAACCCATTGATATGTGTAACAGAATATATCAATGAAATTAAATTTCTGTTAAATATGTATTACATAAAATCTCATGGAATTAAGATAAAACTAATAAAACTAATCCTATGATCATGATATTATCATAAAAAAATCCAACTCTTAAACTCTACAAAAATATTCATTATTTACAAAAAACCACTTCATTTATATCATCACATAGTTGTGACACACATAAAAAGGTTTGTTTCAACCCATATTAAAATAGAGTGTTCCTCGACATCAAATTTAACTATTAGTGAACATTATTCGAATTTTTTTCTCTAATGTTACCCGTATTATTTAAGGATCAATAATTTATTTTTTCACATTTTGAAATCATTTAAGATATTCAAATATACCCTCAATTTTGAAGAGTATCATCTATAAAAGATCCATGTACTTTATTTTTCAGATTCTTTATCTTCTATTAAAATAACAAACTCATTTATTTTCATTTTATACTTATTCATATAATACATTATTGTGTGATGATTAAATATTAGTTGGGATGTTATACTAGTAAGAAAAACATTAGAAATGTGACCCAATTGGTGACATGATAAAGAAAATTCTTTCAAGGATTGAAACATTATTTCAACCTTCAATACAAAATTTTTAGATATGAAGTAAATTTTTCATCCAGATGTGGATTTAATACCCCATATTATTTGACTCCAATTGCTTCTATTCTCAAAGAAATATTTTTTCTTCAAATAAAATTTATTTTCTATATTCTCAAGTCCCCCAATATTTAAATAATAGCTATAAAATAGTTAAATTTTTGGAAAATTTATTATTATAAAAATTTAAATATTTGTGTTCATAAACAATTTTACTATAATCCTTGGTTATATTTTCTAATCAGGGTGATGATTAACTCACAAAACATTTTTAAAATTCCTTAAATTCTTCCATTACATTTTTATATCACCATTTTTAGAATATTTTTTGTTATAATAATAATTCTAGTAATTTGTTGATTTTGGAGAAGTGTTTATCTTTACCATAAACTCAATGTTATAAACCTATCACATGGTATCAACCTTTAAAATAATATTATTATTTTAGTTTTATCTAAATTATTTTATTGAATTGTGAATATTATAATGTAACTTCTTCAATTCCTCCTCCGCTCTAAAAATTTATGTTATAAATCATTGAGCTCTTTCTGATTTAGGGTAACCTCCTTTTACATTTCGAAATTAATCTTATTTCCATTAGAGAGTAAATTATTCTAGACATCTATATCATTCATAAACTCTAATTCCATTTATGTATATACAGATTCTTTATTATATCAAAATTGATCATATCCATTTAGATTCTTCTTCTCATTATCCAGTTTTGAAATCATTGAACAAAATTACATGTGCTCTTTCTTTAACAGGAAATCAATTTCATTTTTGTCCTTTAATATATAATTTCAATTCTTATTATGAGTTTTTTATTTCACATATACATTTGATATTTTTTTCTAATAAGCTAGAAGTATTAGATTCCCATTTATCCCCATTATTTTCATTATCTATATATATAGACATGAATGTACACTCCTTAAAATTTTAATTCTCATAATCTTCATATCCGGTTTATATATGAAAAATATTTTCATGATATCTAATATAATAACATTTTAATCTCATTTGAGATTGATTTCCTCGATAATTTCCATTTCATTTTCTCATATTACTTAAAATTAATTGCCTAGGTTTCTTAAAGATTATTTCATTATATTTACATTAATTTGAATATTCTTATCCTATTATAATTTTATTAGGTTATATTATTTCTTATCTATAAATGATATTTTATTATCAATCATTATTTTCATCATGAATGTACTCATCTTCCCCTTCAATAATCAATGAAAATGATATAAATTCATTCTAATGGATATGACCCTACACCACAGTCTTTGAGAGTTGATTTATTGGAATTAAATATAATGAAAATATACATAGTATCATTTTAAATACTGTAATAACATTTTTCTTAACATTAAAACCATTAGTGTTTCTCACAATTTCATTAATCCAAGTAAAAACCAATCCACTATTTCATTATCATTCATCTTATGATTTTAATATATCAATAATTAAACATGTATCATGGATATATTCTCTTTTTAATTGGGTTCATAATATTTTCAAATTTATACCACGTTAATTTCATTTTATTAATCCATTTAATATTTCGAAACAAATTTTATAATATAGATGGAAATATGAAATTTTCACTTTAAAAATCATTCTCTAAATTCATTATATTAACTATCATAAATGAACAATCTTTAATATAATGAACAAAAAAATATGTATAACCCTACAAAAAATCTAAAATCATTGAAAAAATATATGGAACAATTATATTATTCCAAATATAATAAATATTCCAATTGAAAGTAGGAATCCCATTATTTTTCAATTAATAAATTTCTCCATGACCAATATATAAATAAAAAGAATTTAACATTATACACAAAGTAAGAATTTTTGGTCAAATAATAAACCCTATATTTTGTTTCAAATGAACATGGATTGTTATGAAACCATATGGAATGTTTCCCACACAAATAGTATGAATTTTGATAGAGGGGGGATAAATCTTTGAGTTCACTTCCCTTTATTATTCTCCTTAGAAAAACATTTCAATCTTATCAATATGGATGAAAAGATCATTATAAAAAAATATATCAATGACATATACACAATATTTTTAATGGATATTTTCAAGCTTCACTAATAAACTTGAGCCACTCCACCCTTTGAATGATCTGGTAAAACCAATTATCACACATTTCAATAGAATCACACTTTGGATTAAAAACAAGAAATTATTATCCTCAACCAGACAAAACATAATAGTACTCTTGAATTTTTAATGTTATTCCACAGAAAAAAATAACTGTGGTAATTAATTTAATATTAATGGAGTATAAAGAAATAATAGATTTCCATTAATTTGTTCGTGTATATTCCCTTATTCTTTTTTTCATACTATTTATATTCTTCCTATATATAATCAATACATATTTAATAGATATTTTCCACAATCATTTTCTATATTATATTAAAAATACCAACTACAAACACACCTTGCACAAATCAAAATTCTCTTGTGATTTTTGATAAAAACATCTGCATAGACTATTATGGATTATTTTATATTTTTTGGATTTATCATTGACCTATATCCATCATTGTGTGTGATTTATGGTATCATATGGAAGTGTTTTATTTTCCCGTAAATCACCATGTGTTCCACAAAATCATAACTAAAATTTAGTATTTTTCCTTTATCATGGTGTGACACTGACTATTGCATAAAAACAAAAAAATTTATCCACCACTCAAAAATTATATGTTCCATTTTTATATGATAATATTCACTATTGAATGAAAATGTCTCCTTAAATTTAAAATATGTTTCTAATAACCATTCAATAATCATAGTGGTGTGGTTCTCAATAAATTACTTTTATAAAGATTAAGTTACACTCCCCTACAGGTCTAGTTGTGTGATAATATTTTCCATCCTATAATAATATATAATTTTTATTCTATAATATTAGTATATACTCTGAATAAAAAATTATTTCAAACTAGTTCGGACACAATTACCTCCATCACATCCCACAATTCTCCAACTCCTTCTACATGATATTCTCATATTGTTGTAGAATGGTGTGGGATACACCTTTGTAACATGACTTCCTTGAGTTTGAAATATAAAAGATCATTAATCTCTAAAGGTAACATAATTGTTGTGGGATTATTTATTTCATGTAAAAATGAATTCTCACTATGTTGTGATATACTAGATTTCAAGACCAATTCGGAAAAATCATATGAAATAAATATCAATAATAGTTTGAACCTTTTAATTTGATTTTTATATAATCAAATTCAATAAAATTTTAATTTTATTCAACCAAAATTTAATATTACATATTATATATTTACTATTTTCAATTATGAATTGTGGTTTGATCTACTTAATTGTAGTGTGATCATATGTGTGCCATAAAAAATTCTCCAAAACCACATCTTTTGAAATTCCAAGAATCTATCATTCTCTCCATAGTATTCAAAGCACCACCACCTAAACTAAAAATTAAACAGTCATTTTTTGATTGACTATGAGTCATATAAGAACCAGTTTCTTTAAAAAAATCAAAATAAGATCCACAATGAATATCCAATTCACGTTCACTCCAATAAACTCATCAAACTCCATCAACAATAAGACATAAAAAATATATTGCCAATCTATTTTAATAGTTTATTTTCCTACTTAGTAAATAATATATAGTTCTTATGTATTATATAACATGATGAAAAAATTCATTACCAAAAACATGATTTAAATAAATAAATATATATATATTTATAAAAGTTATCACTTTTGGAAAAATAAAACCATTAATATTCAAATGTTAATACATAAAATAATTATAATCTATATATTAAAATAACTATAAAAACATAAAACATAATAATAAAATAAAATGATATATTATGAAACAATAATCTCAAACTACACACCATACTAAACCATAAAAAATTTTGAGTCTAAAAGGAAAAACCAAAATTGGGTTGACATGGAAAGAATCATTTAATCAATATATGGAACATCAAAATTATTTTGGAGAAAATCTGTAACCATGATCGTCTATGTTCTAAAATATCTAACAGAATAACTAAATTGGTTTTCCATTATTTTGAAATTAGATTATTAAGAATTACATGATTATGAAATTTAATGTATCAGATTTGATATATTTAATAAAAATTCAAAAAAATGAATTTTGAAAATTGTTGAGTGATATAAAGAGGGGATATTTTTTAGATATACACCCATTAGAATGATCTATTAGTGTTATAATAATATAATAATAAGATAGGATAAATATATAATATGATAATAATTATGATATGATTGATATATCATGAGCATATTTCGATGGAAAACATGGATAATATTTTATTTCTGCAATATGTTTATGGATTTTCCACGATGAATTAAATGAATTTTTATAATGTGGAATTATTTGAGAATGTAGTATCTATTTTATCAAAACATAGAAAGAATTTGGAGCCAAATTATTTTTATATAGATTGTAATATTGGAGTTTAAATAATAATATGGTTATGTAGATCTAATAATGCCATAATTCTTTTAGGGGTTAAATGGAAGTGTATTGATGAATCCTTACAACATACAGATTACATCATCGCTATAAAAAAAGATAAATAAAATATAAAAGATTTATACATGGGAATATATGTTACAACCTAAGTACAATAATAATAACAAGGTAAAATTGAGTTTGTGTAATAGAATCAAGGATTAGTGAATTGTGGAACAAAATTAATCTCCTCTTGAATGTAAGGATTTATCTTAAATAGAAGGTAGAAAATTTAATGAAATTTTCATCTAGTTATGAGGATTGAAATAATAAGTAATTTTATCATGATTTTTTATCATTAAAATTATATTGTTTCAAATGGATTTGAATTAAGTTATTTATGAAGAATAACTCATATAATATGTTTACATTGAACTGCTAGAAGTTTTATAATTGATGGTATTGATTCTAGAGCATTCAGGCTGAAGAATAAATCATATTGTATTAGAAAATCACATTAATCATTGTATTATAATATATATAATATCTTTATGAACCTATATTCCATGAAAAATAATGTCGATAGAAATATCTATAACAAATTAGATGACAAAAACTCATTCATTATTATTTTTTATATTTATATCATTATTTTTACTTACAATGAGGTGAAGACTTGTGATGTTTTTTATTCTCAAATAAAATTTGTTTTTGATATTTTAATAACCTATTAAATGTTATTATTTTTGGTATATATGTTTTTTAAATAATTTTTTTTATATTTGTTTAAAAACAAAAGCATGTTGGTACGTTGTAAATAATATTTTGAATAAAATAATCGATAGAGGAATCAATACTATTGAACTCCAAATTATGATATTAGTGGATAAATAAATAAACGATGTTGATCATAAATATTATCAATGTTTATGGAAAATATAACTTTAATTAACTGTATATATACTATACATTGTGTTCTTCATTACATTATATGCTTGGTTATAAATAAAACATAAGAAGTTGAATCTTATGGATGTAAAAAGTGTCATGAGATTTGTTAGTGTGGATCTAAATTTTAGATTAAGGTTTGAAAAGGACACAAAATTATAGATTTAGGGAATTTAACATGAAAACACGGTATGAAAATATGTTTATTGAATTTTTACTTCTATATGTTCATTATTTATCTAAGGACGGTGTTTCTTAGAAATCTAAGAAGGAAAACATAGTAAAATTAAGCACAATAGAAGACGAGAATATTGTGAAACCATAGAAGATAAATCAAATATTGTTCATAAAATGAAAATATAAAGACATTATGGAGAATATCATTTATCCATTGATAATTTGGTGCGATAAGAGAAGTGTAATAAAAATTCAATATTAGTGTTCAATGAATATTAACATCAAGTACAACAAAATTATGGATATTATGGAATGCTGAGACATTAATTTGGAATATGTCTAAACAAATGAGAATCTGAATGATATATTAATGAAATATCAAAGGATACCATCTAGAAATTGAGGAAATTTCATGGAATATATTCCAACCTAACATACTAGTGATTTAATTAGACTAAATTTTCTCTTTAATTCTTTTCCTTTTAAAAAAATTGGAATAGGAGTTATTGATATTTTCATTAAATTTATGAAAAATTTTATTTATATGGGGAGTAAATAATTGGGAATAAAGATTTTTATTTCAAAGGATGCAAGAAATTATTATTTTCTAAATGTCTATTTTGGAACATAAATGGTGGTAATGTTTAAAAAAAAATTCAAAAGGGGCGTTTTAATATCCCTTAAAAAATTTAATATTAATGATGCCATAGAATTTGAATTGAATAATTTTCTGTTATAAATACATAAATTGAGAGATGGATATTATTGAATTCAATATTAGACAATATATTTGAGGAGGGTCATAAGTAATTTTTCATCCAATTATATTGTGTTTAAATAACTCTCAAATTGTGATATATTATTTTGACTTACTTCATTAGTTGATCATTATTGAGTTTTTTTTAATTTAATATTGTATTTATTTTAAACATACTCACATATAAATGGTGGTTTGATTATAGTTGGAGCATATACAATAGAATAATGAATTTATATGAAGAAATAAACAATTTAATGATATTTAGTAACAAATGTCTTCATTGGTGTATAAGGAAAATAGATGATCAATAATTAAAAAATTGTGATATTAAGAATGATCATGCTTTTCTACTTGTTTTTTATCTCGATATAATGAAGTGAACACATCTATATTAACCCGATCATTATTTTATAAACCCCAATACCAATTAAAGGGCCACTAAAGGTCCATAGGGCCATTCCCTAATTTCTAGATGTTGTAAACTAGTGAAAAGGGATAGAAAATAATTAGGTAACAATTTACCCATTGAATAAATAACTATCCATATTAAAAATAAATTTAAAATTTTATTACTTATTGAAATAATTTCTTTTATGAAATACGTGTCTTGTAAATAGAAACACAAGAATAAAACCAAAAATGGTAATGCATTAAAAAATAATGATATAATATGACAGAATGAGGTCAAAAATTTCAAATAAACATGAATAATAATATCTTATACTACAATATACTATCAAACACCACCTTGTAAAGCATAAAAAATCTCTTATGACCCATTTACAATAGAACAATGATTCATTCCCTTATCTTTATCCCAGTATAAACCAATAACATGCATATAGGGAAATGAGATTATGGATGAGTATATGAACACCCATTAGTATTAACCATATGAATATCATAAAAACCTAGGATAAATTATTTTAAATATGTAACCAATGATATTGGAACTAGGTTAACATATATCAAAATAAAACCAGTTTGTCACAGAATGAGATATAGATAAATAAATATAACAAATAAATACTTTTTAAGATTGAACCAATGTTTGGAAACCAAAATCTACTAGATAAATTATCAGAGACTTGAAAAATAATAAATTATTAACAGAATTTTTATCATTTGAGAATAAATGAAACAATTATAGGATATTCACCCACACAAGTTTTTCTTAAACTCATGGAATTCCCTAGCGACATGAAACATGTTTGAACCTCCCATCCGACCTAATTATATTTACCTTATGTCTGTAACTAACACTTCCAAATAATTTCTCATCTCTAAATTATTTATTGAAAAAAAATATTACACATCCTAAAAAAAGATTATCCAGAAAACATCCATAAGAAGATATGTCCAAAATTCATGAAATTTTATATTCCCAAAATCCACCCTTACCAAAATCTGATTTTCTAAACTAGATCCTACGGATTGATAAAATAGAATGAAATTTCAAATATTTCAAATCCTCTAAAAAATAATCAACCAATTCAAATTCGATTATTGTATTCAATAATATCCTATTTCCATAAAATGTATAAAATTAAATTAATCACACAAGAAAGAATCATAATACATTAAGGAGAAAATAATTAAAAACAACCATAGGTGAAAAATTTTCCACAACATGAAAAACATAAATTTGGTGTATAAAAAAATGATCGGTACTCTAATCTAATTAAAAATAATTAATGATTTTTATTCTCCCATTCATGTTTTAAAATCCATAATTTTGAAAGCCCAAATGAAATAAAAGGATATGAATATCAATTTGAGATAGAGAGTGGGAGAAAGAGAGAAAAAGAATTTATATAATAACATGATGGATCATAATGATTGAATTGATAATCCCTTGGAAGAATCATGTCATTCATCAATGGATAATCCCAAATTTATATTTTAAAATTCCATAAGCCTATCCAGTTTAAATATGGAATTAAAAAGGGCTTCCGAAGGGTGATCATGAGTATTCTTCATGGTCCCCAAGACTATTAATAGAAATATGCAGGATCCCCTATCCACACTGCTGAAAATCTATTGTCCTGTTGCTCAATTATTTGGACCATGAATCTGACCTTGGACCTCCCATATACCCATAAAACAGTACAATTTTTAACTGAAACACAACAAAAGTCAAAAGGGTAATTAATTGCATAATCTAAGTTGGTTAATTATTATATTATATATAATGTTTAATCCAAATAAATTTATTAGGAAATATTATCTACACAAAATATTATTCATTGATTTTCAATTTGATTCTCAATATTCCAAATTTGATCCTGAATCAGTCTATGCTACCATTACACTCTCACTAAAGTAATATTTCACCCTATCAATAACTTTTTATGAATTATTATAAATCCAAAATTTCTTTTTCATAAAGTTAATGACCATATCTAAATCATCACCATAATAGAAAATAATATGATATACATATTATTTTCACATTTATAAACATATAATACACCACTCACTATAACATTCATTAATGGTAACTCTAAATGAAAAAAATATCAATCATTCGCAAATACATTGTATAAATATGTGTACTAAAGATCCAAGGATCCTTGTTTGTAAAGTAATAGGTGTCCCAATAATGATGAAACCATAATAAAGACATTACCTTAGACAATAAAATATAATTTATATTAAAATTGACAAAAAATACTTATTTCAACAATTTTGTATCACTAATTACTTATGAATTAGATGATATAAGTAAGTCCTCTCTTATAAAAATGTTAATAATAAAATATAACTACATCTATAAACTCAACCAAGAATAATGGTGATTAATAGTATATTCAACAAATCTCTTCTAATATATCCATTTTAATGAATTTGTGATGGCAATTGTTGAAGGAAAATTCAACAAAAGAAATGTAATCCTCACATTACCTCAAAAAAATGCGCATAAAAAATAAAATCATACCCCGAATGTTTTTATGGTGTATTATGACTACCAATATACATTAAGATAATATGATTTACTCATATTTAGCTAACTATCCATTTTATTTTTCAATTCTGACACAAATAGATCCATTGAAGTTACACCCAGGATGGTGGAGTATCCTAGTATACCCATCAAAAGTTTCCTCTAAATACCGAGGTCTATTGAGTAGTTCCCAAAATTTGTATCCTAATGAAAGGATTTATCTAAATATGTATGAACATTCATAACATAAATTGCAAAAAAAATGAATCATACAACCTACTGAAGATTTTAATAACCAATACTTGGAAAATAAATTCCTATATATATATATATCACCAATCATTTTTGACGAGAACATAATTACCATAATAAAGAAAGGAAAACATTTATTATAAATTCAAAGGAAATGAAAACCATCCTTTAATTGGGAATGAAATCCTTGTAATCATGGATATTGATAGAGTCTCTATCATATTGAGTTAAACACTACCACCAACTCATTGATTATCTGGGTCACCTTTACCCTACAAGTCATCTATATAGACCCAAAAATTATTTGATACATGTGTCCATGATTGTGTTATTATAAAAATTCCATGTAGGATTCCCCAAATATAAATATTAATATGGAAACTGTATATCTCTAACCATATATATAAACTGATAAGGTAGAAAAATATATGGTCAGGTTTTTACTTCACTCCCCATTTTCACTATGTCCAATACTTGTGAAGAGGGGAGAGGGAAATGATAATAACAATTCACTAAACATTTTACAAGTATAGATATAGAACTAAACCCCAAAATCTAATAGAAATAGCTACAGATCCTATCATACCACCAATAATTAATGGAAAAAAGGAAATTCAATGACATGATGAGGACATGACCTCAAATCTCAAAATCACTCATAGAGTAATTAATAATGTAAAATACATGCATATAATATATTTTAATTATGAGATACATCATTCTTACCAAAATCACTTTTTTCATGATGAATGGGGTTAATCCTCTCAACAAAACATCACATTGTTTTTCCTATATTAACTTATTATTCTATGAAAATTGATCATAACTCCATTCCCCATGAATGTTACATCATATGTCTAATTTTAAAAATCACTTCTAAAATAGAAATTATAATAATGACTATTTAATACTAAAAACATTAGAATTTTATAGAAATTTCATAGAGTATATAGAAAATATTTTTTTGAATGAAAAAATATAGAATTTCTAATAATAATCACATTGAAAATGTAATTGGGGATATCAATTGGATAATGTCATGGATAAGTTCTATTAAAAATGAATTTAATATTTTCAAATTAATAATAATCATTTTTATGAAACAATTTTATGATTGTAATATACCATGTCATTTTATCATAAAAAATAATGATATTGTAAGGTCCTTATTCAAATTCCTTCAAATGTGTTCTTAAAATTGATAAACACAAAACATGAATATAATTTCTCGGATTTTTTTACATTTAATAGTTTTATTATTCATGATGAAATAATTTATTTAACATATTCATATATAATATTTGGTTATAAAAACACTAAATCATATCGTATGGATAATATATCTGTTAATGTTTTCAACCTATTAAAGAAAATTGTTAGTATACAACCCATATAAGATCAAAAAATTTATTATTATCAATGACTTATAGAGATATGGGATGTATTAATCTTTCAAGTTGTAATTAAGGTGAGTCGAGTATGGTATCATTAAATTTGATCTCGAGAAAATTATTTGAATTAATGACATGACCTAGGTTCAATGCTCTATTGAGTATCAATTTTTAGACTTTATAGCATCACGAACTTGGTTGAGGTAGTAAATTATGGTTGAAAAAAATTTATTATAATACATTAGCATAATTTTAATTATAATATCCTATAAAAGTATGAACACAAGCTATAATTTTTCAAGTTAAATAAAGAACATGCTTGAAAATAAATACATATATAAGAAATAAAATTATTATATTTATATAATATATAATCAATATTTCTCATGAGATACTCAATTATGTTGTTTTATAATCAACCATATTGTGAATTTCTACTTTATTATCTCAAGGACAATCTATAAACAAAAATATCATCTAAATTCATGAATTTTTTGAGTAAATCCCATGAATCTTGTGATCTTCCAATGCTTATTTACAACACTAAAAAAGTAACATTATTCCACATATAAAACAATAAAATAACATGATTATATATCCATGGATATCATTATCGAATTACATAAACCAATGGAAAATTATGGAAAATTAGAATATGGACTCCTAATGATTTCACTAAAAAATTGGTGAACCAATAAATGATTAAAGGAATACTAAATGATAACTACCAAATATATCACATATATTTTTGAGGAAAAAATGACCTTAATATTCTATTTCTATATTCATTCCACTGACAAACACTTTATATAATGGGTGTATTTAGAATCTCATATAATGTACATAGATGATCTTTATATGGGAAGGACAATATTTATTCAAAATTCATTCATTTTATACGCAATGTTGTAATTTGTTTTCAATGAATCTATTTATTTAGTGATTTATATCTTTTTTATGAAATTTATTATTCTTTTAATATAAAAAAATTCTTATTTTTAAAATTTCTATTATAATATCTTATTAATTATTTGATTAATTTTTTAAATTTTTTTTGAGTTAAAATTATAATAAATTATATGAATCATATTCATTCATCTATTTCTACCATCATTTTGAAGGAATAATTATTTTCAAAATATTAATTATAAAAGTTTCAACTATATATTTTTAATATTGATATAAAAGATAAAGGAACAACATCCACACAAAGAAATTCCTTAAAATTGAAGAAGATATTAGTATAGAAAGATAGTTATCCTTTTATAATTAAGGATAAAAGAGTGAAGGATTTATTTTCTCAAATCATTTATTATTTTTTGTTTTCTTAAATTTCTAAATATTAAATTAACCACATTACATTATCATTATATATTGTGAATATTAAATTGAAAATAAATACTTCATCATACAAATTAAGAAAAAATCATTTATTTCATTTTTAAAATTTATATTCTACAATTTCAACAAAATATTAATTTTTATGGGATTAAGAAAAAAATTATTTTTTACCTTAAGAGGGAATAATATATAATATTTTTTAATCCATTCTCTACTGAAATTATCCATTCTAGGACACTAAATATCACTTTAAATATTTTATTAGTCCATCTAATTGATATTCCACTCACCCTACATGTCAGGTATTTGTGGATAAGAATTTAGGTAAATATTAATTGTTTGTGATTTTTAGATTAATATTTATTATTATATGAATTTATTAGTGTTATAAGAAACATATTTATAAAAAATGGTAGTTTTTAATGAAAACAGATCCCAATGAAACAATGTTTTCTAGGGTTATCTCTCTCATGGCGGTCTAGACTTTCTATACCACCTCACTCATTCATCCATTCTAAATGAATATTCATCTTTTCCATGGTGTTGTTGGTATTTAGTTTGAGTGGAATCGATAGAAAGTTTTTGTTTTATCAGCTAAATGATTTCATGGTTTCACGACATTACATTTTATAAAAGAGCTCTATAAATAAAATTTACACAATTATTCATCCCCCTCTTACGGAGCATTATTATATGTCATTATTCTACAACCAATATACCATTAAGTTTTATATATAGATCAAATGTCACCTAATCACATATGCATGGGGTGCCTCTCGACTCAATTGTCAAACGAATTTACAAATAGAATCTCTATTGATGAAGACTTCACTATTATTAAAACTCCTCAGATGTTTTTTTTAAATTAACAATGTATGAAGAGAATATATGGGTTTTTTGAGTCATTATTTAAAAATGAAATAAATTTTAAAAAAGGTTTTGATCGAGTACCACTTTTTAGTGTAAGGTTATCTATTGAAATTTCTTCTAGGTATTTCACCAAGATTATTGGAATTCTGAATGAAAAATTTCAACCATAACAATTAATCAAATTTGGGAAGAATATATTTATAAATTTAATGATTGTAGAGGTTTATATATTATATGATATATTTATCCCACATATCTATAGATCAAAACTAGTGTTAATCACATGGAGTTGATCTCACTATTTTGGTCAAAATACACTTTGATTTGTTAAAACACAAAATATTTCTTGGAGGAAGGAAACCAATCAGATTTTGAAATTTGAAATATGACAATCACTATTAATCTTGTCATTAGGCAATTTTATAAAAGAAATTATTTTCTTTTATTATTATTTTTCATTTTTTTTGTTTTATATATCTATATTATATATATAATAAAACATTTTACATAATATATATATATATAAATGAATTTTCCACACACTTTTAAGATAATTGTTTCATATATATATTTACATATATATATATTATGAAATACCAGCTCCCAAGGAACCTATTTATAAGGTAGGAGCATTGATATTTTTATCCAATTTCTAAAGTGCGATGATAGATTATAAGAGATTAGGATGACCATAAGAGTGTGGGGTGAATTATAGATTAATTTTTTTTAAATTAATATAAAAACGTTCCTCTGTATACAATACTATCGTACACACAAATTTTCTGATGACTAGAGTGTTTAAATTGGAACAATTAATCATAAGATATATCAAATTAATTATCAGTATCCCAGACACACCGATAAAATTTTTATTATAAATTCAAGTAAAATAATAACATCTTAAAATGTATGCAATTAGAAAAATATACGTGTAATAATAAGTAAAACAAAAGAATGTAACTGTAACAATGAATTAAAATCCTTATAAATGAATTTAATCATTATCCATTAGAGGTAATAAAGTCAAAAACCATAAATTTAGGAATCTATTATTTTAGTACCATCTATAATAGGTTGTATTTCCTTATTAGGAAATCCCTAGATACTATTTTCTGTATGGTTCTATCTTCCAATCCCCTAGAATCGCTTGATATGATGATTTTGCTCAAAATTCCTAGACCAACAAGCCATAAATATGATGGACTAGATTAAAATCCTTCTTCTTATCCATAAAATAACTAGATCTAACCTCCATTAGATTTGATGAATAAAAAATGAATTCTAAGTCTGAAAGTAGAACTATATTATTTTGATGCTACAAATAAATTCTTAAAACATCATGATGGATGAAAAAGTGAAAAACGAGAGAATACCCTCTCATAATGTCCAGAAAATCTGATGGGAGATATCCCATACAAGTAAAAATAGTAATATGAGATGACAAACTAGGATACCTAAACCACGAATAAAAAAACATTCTACCTTGTTTCCTTGTTGACATGTTTGACTTTCTAGTACCCAATCCTTCAACTGAATATTAATGCTCTTGATTTCATAGGTGATATTCAAAGGTATAGTTGACTTCCTCTGAATAGAGTTCTATATTATTATAGAATCCATTTACACCTCTATAAGAACTATACTACCCTCCAATGAGATATTTATGCTATTGAGTTGTTCCTTCACTTCTTCCATAAGAGGGTGACTATAAATATAATTGTTGGAGAAACCAATCACTAAAGTGTACTTAACATCACAAAACAACCCCCCTACCCATATAATTATATTATAATTGGATATAGTAGTGTTAGGATTCATACCATTCTTTAGAGGATCGCACTTCGCCTAACTCCCTTTATGAGATGGCCTCTAAGACAAGGCAGGAGGCAAGCTGCCAGTGAGAAAAACATTTATAGATGGATACTTTTCTAAATTATTCTAAAGTAGACCAAGATATACCACCAATATCATTGATTTAACCTCAATGGAAAGTAGTGAAATTTTTATTCCCTCACTACTAAGATTGTTCATTTCCCCCTGAATGTCTACCACCTTATAGATATCATAATAAAACTTGACATTGACTCTAATTTATTATTCCCCATTTTATTAAACCACTGGTGATTGATGTCGAGACTTCTGGCACAATGAATACAGAATCCAATAAATTATATGAGATTCGACCATATTTTCTGTACCCATCCCCTCCAATAAATAGATGTTGATTTGATTCGTTATTTGGATTAGAGCAGTAAAATATTTTAGAGTCTAGAGAAATACCCTTATGCTAAACCTATTTGTTGATGGAAATAACATGAATTAGTATACACCAAACCAAGAAGTGGGATTTTTGTCGGTATTTCTAAATACTTGAATATCCCACCCCACTAGTCTTTGTCAACCAGACCATAAATAATCATTAAACACATCTTGACACTGAAGAAACCTGATGGTGATAGCATGAACACCAACCTATCATTTTCCTTAGTCAGGGTTATATTCTCAAACACATCACACTACTGTGAATTAATGGTGGATTGGATGAGTAAAGTGTATCATCTGTATTCTTTAAATTATATCAATGGAGTATTTCAAATTATGAATCCCAACCTCGAACCTTCACATTTAAGATTCTTGTAGCTTATATAAACTCGTCTTATAACCTAGTGTACATGTAATTGGATCTCCTGGGAAGGACCCCAAATTAGTTTCCACACTCATGTTAATCAATCATTAGGATATTTAATAATAGATCCATCCATACAAGAGAATAAATTTATATATAGGGATTTATCCCCCATTGCATCCTAGACATGTAAATCTCTGATGTAATGCATAGTTTCCTTCACATCCCAAATGTTAATACCTACAACCTCCAATTTTTTTATCCATATTACCCCACAAAGCCCAATGAAATTGACCATCAACATTTGTGTCCCCTAGAATCATCAAAAAAATATTCTCCATTATCATTATAACTATTTTTGGAACTTTAATAGTATAAATTATATGCATTGGAATGGATGAAAGGACACAATTAATCAATGTAATGTGACCCCCGAATTAGAGAAAGCAATTTTCCAATATGTGATCCGACTAGAAACTTTTCCGAGAATACCCTCAACAAAGTGGATCTGAATCTTCCCTAGATAAATAGGGTCTCCCAAGCATAACATTGGAAATTACTTCCTCATGTTTACCAATACCCCCTCAATCAACTTACTTCTTATTTCTAGACAACGATTACCAATGATGACAATGCTTTTTTTGTTAATAAATTGCCCAATCAACTTTTTGTATTCATCTAGACCATAGTTATGATTGTGAATAAACCATCTACTTACATTATTAAAAATAAAAACATCATTGACAAAGAGAAAAAGGGAAATCACATTGACATTGGGTCTACAACTATAGGGGATAATTGCTCCATAATCAATTCCCATTGTGTTCTATCAATTTAGAGCATCATGTTCTAGGATGATGATACATGGAGATAATGGGTCACCTTGTCTCATGCCATAGATAGCATTGAAAAAACCAAATTATATACACATATGATTAACATAAAACATGGTGCTGGTGTAAAATCTAAAATGGAGGTCAATCACTCACACAGAAAGTCCCATATCTATTAAAAATAGATAAAAAACTCCTTTAAATTTTATCATAATCCTTTTCCATGGTGACCATGATAGAAATATTAGAACCTGATGTTTTATAATTAATATCTTCTATCTTATCTTAAGCCTGTATGATGGAACCCTTAATGTTTCTATCTTGGATAAAACCACTTTGTTCCTATAAAATAAAATTTTTAAGATGAGGTGATAACCCTCTATTGAAAATACATGTCAACACCTTTTATAAAAAAATACACATGATGAAATGAATAAATTTATTAAAGGATATTGGGCCCGTCCATTTTAAAATAATGATCGTCGTAGTCACCCAAGCAACTCATGGTGGCCCACCACCCCTGAAAAAAAACTCGTATAATGCCCACCAACTCTTCTTTAATTATATCTTATGCTCCAACATGAAATAATCCTTGGATACCATCGGGTCATGAAGCACTCTCATGATTGAGTATTGAAAGTAACTCAAAAAATTATTTCTCATCAATTATTTTTCCAATAGAGTAGTGTGATTAGTCTCACACCACCCTTGAAATATTTTCAATGAGAATAGAGGACCTAGTGGGATACCCATCCTTGCATTAAATGGTTAGATTTACAAAGAAGAGTTTTGAAATGAGATTCATCCATACCACCAAAAAAATTTCAATCATTAAAAAAGGATTCGCTAGCCATTATCAAGTTGGGATCAGAAGATCAAATCCTTTCTTTAAAATATGAATGAAATAACCTGGGGTTACGATCACCCTTCTTTACAAATTGTGCTTTAGAAAGCCCTCAAATTACTCTCTCTTCCTCTTGGATCGACTTAGTAAATCATGACTTCTTTTTTAATAAGATCCTTGAAAGTATCCTCGGCCCATGCGGCCTACAATAATTCCATCTCATATTCCATCACCATTTTCGTGGCCTCCGTCCCCACTGAATGAAATATTTTTTTCACACATCAAGAAATATTTTTGAGTTTTAACCACCAATGATTTTGATGAAAAAACAAAAAAGAGGATTAATTCATATTCTTATTCCATGTCATGAAAACTGTGTTTAAAAAATGTAGGTTCTAAGGTCCATCTACTATAAAAATATATTTTCCATTGATCATTCCTGGAGTTACCATGATAAATCAGAATAGAAGAGTAGTTTGAGAAAGATCTATAAATGTTCTTGATATTTGTATCTAGAAATAAAGAAACATCCCATATATTATCCAGTCACTGATTTAATGTACACCAAATTCTCCACCTTCCTTTTTGATTATTACAACACTTGTATTTTTAACCTATATACCCTAGATCAATTAGGCCATTACTAGAAGTAAATGAAGAAAAATCATTCCAACTTTTCTAGGAGAAAGGACTATCTCCATTCTTCTAAGAGGGATTCAATCTTGCATTGAATTACCCCGAAAATCTAGGTAATAGTTGATCAATTAAAAAAACAAATATCTCCGCATAATGATTCCCTATCTATGACATTGAATTTGGCATACACAAAAAAAGAAGAGGGACTGACAAACCTCACTAATATTTGTGGAAATTTGATGGATCGATGATGATAACTTCTCCACATGAGTAAATAAATCCCAAAATATATATATGTTATTATTGAATGGGGAATCATGAAAAAAACCAAATAGGTCAAGATTCATGAAAAAATTTATATCTTATTCAGCTTCCACTTTGGTTCAAGAACAAAAAATAGATTCTTTAGACAGTCTTTTCTCATAAACAAGGAGATCAGTTTTACATGTTCTCCAATCCCATAAACATTCCATATTAGTAGTATAATCATTTAAATAGTGGAGGCTTGGTTTTGGCCCCACATATAGAAAATACCTTTCAGGATACTGAAGATGATATCCCCAGCTCCCATTTTTACCAGGACAATTTACAACCCCCATTGACAGGAGTTTCCTAGAGATTTTGTTTATGGGATGAACCACATGATACCTGGGTGAATATAAGAGAAGAGAAATTACAGTGTGTTTATAAAAATATATTCATGGAGAGAAAAAAACAAAGATGAGTCAAATTTGGAATTAATTGGATCGCATCTATTTAGATGACCTCATATTTATAGTCATTCCTCTAATGGTCATATTTCAGAGTTGGTTGTAACAATGTTGTACATCATGCCCTTTCACAGCTAATAATGATCTGGATCTTCAAATTGCTAGATAAGTGTATCAATTTTTGTCATCTTTTTTTAATCTATTACATTACTATTAAAGTATTATTTCATATAGAAAAAATCTATATAATATAATTATAAATTTTAGATTTTTCGGTGGATATTCCTATAGTTTGTTAAAACCGATAAACTAAAAAAAGTATAGTATGATGTATCAATACTACGGTCATTTTGATGGTCATGAACTTCACCAGAATGATAGATATGACATAAATATAACCACTGGTGTAAACATTATTCATTTCAATAGATTAGTTACACCTCTTGTTTGACGAATTAGATTAAATAATAATAGTTTATTTTCATTTTATTTTATAACTATTTATTCATTCAGTATAAAAGAATCATTTCTAAAACAACATACAATGACACCAAGGATATAGAAATTTAGTAAATAGTGTTTTAATATTTTTTTATTTTACAAAAATATGTAAATGAAAATTCTAAATTCTAAATTTTTAATCAACAATCTTGACATTTTTTTAAAACAAAAACAAAAATCATTAAAAGGAAAATAATAATTTTTATTTTATAAAAAACTTTTTCAATTATAATATAATCAAATCTATAATTCATATCATAACTCCCACTATGTTTATGAATTACTTCATAACCTAGTGTAATTTATTTACTCTTTGTATTTTATCATTTGGATAATAACTCCCCCATAAAATAAACACATTTAAAACTTCTCCCCAAAAACATCACAAAGACTTATTCCCCTTGAGAATTATCTCTTGCTCAAAAATATCTTCGTAATACTTCTACCCCATTTTCTTTTCAAAAATAATAGTGAAATTTTATAATTACAAAAAATGTTAGATAAAGATAACATATAAATCAATTTCATATGAATTAAATATTAATCAATAATATAAAAAGAAATAACATTTGTCTAAAACAAATTTTGAAGACATATGGACATAATTTATCATGATGAAACGTTATTCACATTCAATATTAATTTAAAATGTTTCAAAATATAGTAAAAGTTGAAAACAAATGTTTATTATTTTCTTAACAACATTTTCATGATAACTTTATTACTTTTAACATCATCATGACCTTTATAGCTTCTTTGATTGATGACTCAAGCTTCGTAATATTTTCTTCCATAATTTTTTTATTCCAAACCAATTCCTTTAAAAATTAAAAATTAAAAATTATCTTATTATTATCATCATTTAAAAGGAACACCTCATCTTTAAAAGACCATCTCATAATGTTTTATAACTCCATCTTCATAACTTTTACTTTAAAAACGTTTTTTTTCTCATCCAAATCATCTGTTATGTCTCTAAACTATTATAGGAACTGTTATTGATTTAAAACATCTAGATAATGTTTATATAATGAATCACAAATATCAATAGATACTATATTAACAACCACTTTCTGATCAATTTTTACTTATTATTCTTGTTGGACTATATTTTTAGTTAACATATTCAGATTTTCAAATTATTTATTAATGTAATTATTGATTTTATTTAATATCAATTTAATGTTTGGAAGGTTCATAATTGAATCCGATAGACATTTTAGAGTTTATAAAATGTAAAAAATATATTATTATTCCTCTCTTACAGTTTATTTTGACTAGTTTGAATAAAAGTTTGTAACATATAGTCTAGATGGGCCAACATCTGACTATCATGTTTTACATCTGATGAATCATTCGTAATATATAGTTTCCTATCAGTCTATTCATTATCTGATACCATAGTTAGAGATTCATGGACATATTATTTTTATTTGGAAGATGACTATAAATCAACTAAATTTTTTATGTCTGGTTCTTTATTGTATAGGGACGGTAATGGAATTGAATATGAAGATGATTCTGATGTACGTTTTATTTTTGTGGTCTATTTATAAAATTCTGTTTCTATTTGAAGAACATTGTCCTTTTATCCCCATTTTTATTTTTTATCTTGTATATCTTCCTCTTATTATTCCAATTACATTTCTAATTATCATGAAATATTGAGAAGAATAATAAAAACATTATTACTAGACATTGGTTTTTACTTCTCAAGTACCTTCTTAACTTGTTTTGAAATTTATTTTTCAATTTGTTCACATATCTATTTTCTTTTTACCTTGATTTTTACTCTTTTTACTACAAAAGGAAAAAAAAATTATGTTCTGATAAAAGAAAACTCAACATTTGGAATATTCTAATCGGTTGAAATAACTATTCAAAAATATTGGGCTGGTTTCACTACTGACCAAGGAGAAACTATAAAGAACATTATCTAAGTCTTATCCACAATTTCTCATTATGATCTATCCCATCTTATTCACCAATAATCTATTTATCTCATTCATTATTTTCATATATTCTTTCATCTCATTGACCATTTTAATTTTTAATGTTAAACCCTCTTCCATATCATGCCCAAACTCAGGACCATTATGTTACTTTTGAGCCCTATGGTCCATGAGTTTGTTGATCTCATCATCATTTTTTAATATTGAATTCTTATAGGTGAGTATTTAAATTCACTTATTTCATTCCGTATTTTTTTTTTATGATTTTACATTTCTTTAGTATGGATTCTATCAGTCAAATTTTATTCCTCAATAACAATAAAAAAACTTTAAATTGGTAACAAGAACAAACAATATACTTGAAATTTTTTCATTGTTGATTATAAAAATATTTTACCTTATAAGATAAAAATGGTTCTTAATTTAGAAAAATGTTATGAAATTGACCAAAAATATATTTATAAATTATAAAAATATCAAACTATTTGATTTCATGTAATCATTAATAATGGATTTTATTTTTATAATGGTAAAAATTAATATGCTTACTTTCCTAATATACATCATAAAGTCTAATGTAAAAAATTAAAAATATGTTAGAGTATCCTTATCACAATTCCAAAAAATATGTTAACCATGCATCCAGAGGGTATCCACTTCTGAATACGGTGTAATGTGTGATACCCTCTAAACATTCTCAAATGATGTGATCAAGGATTCTTATGACTTTGATTTCAATTTTTTTTTGATGATTTTTAGATTACTTATAAAAAGGATGATATTCTTTTATTTTAAAAGTTAGTTTCACCAACTCAGAAAAATGTTCATAATAAAGTTTATACTATGTAAATGAAAATTTTTCTTTATATTTCTCAAAATGAAATTTAAATTATGAATAAAATGCTCTTATATTTTTTGGGTAATATTAGTCAAAATCCTTATGTGGTTTTTAAAAAACATTTCTCTCATCCTTAAGAAGTAATATGATTTTTAAGAATTGAATCATGGTTATCAAATCAGGGTATCTTGACATTTATTTAATTAAAAATTGTCTCAATGTAAAATCATTAGTAGTGGAAATCATTATGAAAAGGATATTGGGGGGCCAATTGAATAGAAAAACAATGGACTGAGAATTTAAAGGCGTGGTAAGAGTCTATTCACAATGTTGAAAATTCAATGTTATACAAGTGGTGAACCACCATTATTTATATTCGATCAATGAAATTTCATCTTCTATACAAATAAATGATTGATATTGAATATAATATTATACTTTTATTATCGAGATTTAGTCAATGAATGTTTTGGAATATAAATATGAACTATTACTATTTTCTATAAATTGTTCTTCTTGGTGAGAATCATTTTAATTAAAAATACTATAAATTTTTAATATAATTATAATTTTAAAAGTAAAATAATTTTCACTATAACATTTATAAAATATATTAATGAATAAGTAGAGTAACTAAAAGAAGAATACCATCCGGAGTACAATTTTCTCAGTGGTATAAGTAAATTATTCTTCATCGTTTTGGTATTGAAATTGTATTATGATAATGTTTTTAGAAAATAAAATTCTATAAAAAATGATCTCAAAAAATATTTTTAATAATATTTAGTTTGATTTTTTTAAAAACAACTATAAAAATGTTTATTAATTTTTTGGTTCAGGAAATTTTTTTACATTTTTGAATCCATATAATTTATTCATTTGATAAAAATAAAATCTTTTTACAAATAAAATAAGAAACAAATTTTTTTTAAAAATTAAAATTTATTAAAATGTTTATGATTTTAGAAAAGTATACTTTTTATAAAATAATGACATTAATACTCAACCATTTCAAAAGAGTTCATTAATGTAATGATTTTGGTAAACAAGAATTAAATATTAATAATCATATTATAATTATCATTAATAGCATTTGTTTAATATTTTCAAATCTTTCACAAGTAAGGGGTTTAGTACAATTATTAGTATTTTTTCATACATTCCAATTAATTGTAAAATGATATAATTTTTTGTGCGTGATCCTATTGAAAATGGGGCCTAAAATCTATGCGATTAGTTGTTGAGTTATGTATTGGGTTTACATATAGTGCAATTAAACTTGTGTTGGAAAAAAATATCTATTAGTAAAACTTTTACCAAAATTAGTGACTATATGTTAAATCAATAAGACATGATCACAAAAACATCTAGTAGCCACATATTTTTCTTAAGTTGAGTAAAGTGTTATTGAATGGTTTTTCTTACAAGACCAATAAAATAAATCTTATTTTAAGAAATGACATTTTTCATATGTACTTTTCATATTCATTCTATATCAACTAATGTCATCATCTGGAAAAATTATTAGTTAAAAAGAATATCTAGAAGAGTAAAACAAATATAAATCTTTAGATCTCTTATGATCATCATTTATTTAAAATATTTAATTTTGGAAACATTTTTATTGTATTGATATCTAGAACATAAGAATACTAAAAGAATTAAACTCAGATGACTATTTTTATGTAAATTAGTATTCCAATCATACAATTAAATGTTTTTTGATCAGATAGTTTCTCAAATTGAACATGATATAATTTATTTTAGGTTTTCATATGAGTACTAATACTATTAGTTATTTCATATAATTTTTTAATAAGATAATTTATGTAGTAATATTGAGAAAAAAATTTAAAAACATAGAAAGAGTGTTAACTCACTCGTCATATTCATTTCTAACACATATTTCATAATATTTTCCAAGGAATATATTAATGATTTTATTTATGATACAAATATAATTTTATCATCATATATTTGAAAATAAACATATTTTTATTAAAAAAATTTATAAAGAAAGTTTGATCCACAACTCCCATAACAAAATCTTTTTGTAACATAAATATAGTTAACCTATCAAATCAAGTTCTAGTGGCTTGTTTATGTCTCTAAAGTGCCTTGGAATGTTTATAAACACGTTTCTTATGTTTTTTATTTTCAAAATAAGGGGTTATTTGACATAATCTTCCTTCTAAACTTATCCATTAATGTACTCAAAATTCAAATCCATTTTGATAGAGTTTTATATTTTTTAGTGATGCTTATTATTGATCTATGATAATAAATTTCATTTTTTCTACCGGATCATAGGTGTCCTCATAGTCAATTATGTATTTTTGGTTATAAACTATATCAATAATTATGGATTTATATATAACTATTACACAATTTTCATCACTTTTAATCCAAAAAACTCATTTTACTCTAATAATATAAGTATCTTTTGTTAATTCCAGAAAATTCGAAACTTGGTTCCTTTCATACTCTTTGAGTTCTTCTTGAATTTTTATTATCCAATACTCATAAAAAAATACTCATCAAGATTCATATGATTGAATTTTAATAATAACTTTAAATGATCAATTTGGTTTCACAAATATATTATAGTTCTAACTAGTGGATATACATCACCAATGATATTATCACCAATCTTATTCCTAAAAAATATAGTTTTTTTGATTTTCAATATAATGTTCTTAATTTTTTTTTTAAATTTTGATGAATAAGATTTGTAGGAATATATTCCACATTTGTTTTATATTATGAAATTTCTAACAAAGTATGAAAATCAGTTATAGAAATAACTTCCAAAGAAGGTGGATGGGGTTGATTGGATGAAAAAACATCAGTTTCAACAAACATTACTTGTACTATTCTATAACAGCCCAAAAACTTATTTCTTGTATAATGGTATTATTGATGTTTAATTTTGTTATCCGAACAAAGTACAAACTTCAATGTAAATATTGTCACACTTAGTTTAACGAATAAAAAAATAACACTTATTGTCAAACATAATTTATTCTTATCGAATAATTATTTAATAGAATATTTTAAATAATAACTATAATAATGTAACTAAGTTATATTTTTTCCAATATCTGATATATGTATATATATATATATATATTTGTATATTAAATTTGAATGAAAATACAATTATAAAATTATAATTTTATATGCGGTTATACATGGCATCGAAAAATGTTACTTTAAAATATATTTATGACATTATTTTACCACTATTTTAATAATGCAGACAATTATTTGATCTATTATAAGAGTTCAAAAATATGTTATATACACATGTATATATATAATGTAATAATTGTTTGATTGTAAATTAACATATTGAAATTTTCTTAATAATATTTTATATATATTAATAAAATGATTAAAATGGTACATATGAACTATTAATAAAATTATAGTTAATTTGAATCATAAAAAATTAACCTTTGTTTTAAAATATTCAAAATTACTAATAATTTGTACAAATTATGATAATTATTTTCATTTTTCAATTAAAAATTACATTTATAATATTATTATAAGATATATAATTAAAATATACAATTAAATGTTTTATAAAGGAATTGATAATAATAAATTTTACTTTTAGAAAATAACTGTTTAAACAATATTAAAAGATAAATAAAATTATTTTTACCTTTTAATGTTTTTAATAATATAATATAAGATTAAATAAATAAATGATAATTATATAAAATTAATAAACGAAATTGAATGTAATAAAAAAATGAAGAATCTCGTAGTGGGTTGCAGGGGGGTCGTAATTGAGGAGTCGCACCACAGGGGAGTCTAGTTTGGGCTTCACGGATTAGGGTTTCAAGCGGGTCTAGTAGCGTGAGTTTTCGCAAGGAGGAGTCAGTCGGAGTCCCCACATTGTGTGGTCGGCGTACTCCATTTTGGTCCAAGGAAGCCGAGTTTCTTGGAAGGCCGTGCATCAGTTGGAGTCACACACGATTGTCTGTCGCGGTCGATGAGCAGGAGGCCGGGCCTGAGTCGGGTTCAAATAGTGGGAGGTGCGGCCATGTGGTGGTGTCCTATCCTAATGTTGAACCAGATCAAAGTTGTGTTATTCTTCATCAACGGAAGGATATTGTTGTCTGATTTTGGTTTCGGTTATTGACTTGTCTAATAGGATATCTCGTCCGATTACTGATTTTTTTACCGGTTTTTCACTTTTTAGTTTTGATCCACAAATGTTGATTTTTGTATTGTTATAGTGATTTTTTATTCATTCCATATGTTCTAAGATAGATTTATTCGAATCAATCAGATACATTATATGGGGTTAATGTTTTCATTCCCACTGTCCTCACCTCGTATTCCAGCTTTTCCACCAAGATTATTCTTGCATGTATTTTTTATACAATAGTTTTTTGGCTATAAATGTCTGGTTTTGGTGTGCAATGGAGAGGGAGGGGAAAACCCAATTTGAGTCAGTGTCCTAAGCTGCTGCAGATGGTCTTCTTGTAGTCTTCTTCTCACGTAAGGGTTAAATAATAGTCTCCAATATGTATTTTACAATATTATGGTTTGTGAGGAGGTTAATATTTATTTCCATGGATTATATTATACTAGTTTTGCGTAAGATATATCCTTTATAATCTATGTTGTGTTCTGGGGAATCTGTTTTAAGGGTTCATTATAATTTGTCTCGAAAATTTATTTTACGATCTTATGACTTGTAAGTGTTATGTTTAACTATTTTTCATTATATTTATATTTTGTAAGGGTTTAATTAATTTTTTCTATTTTGTTATCTATTTTTTAAAAAAAGCTATACAAAAATATACTTGTCTATAAATTTTTATATGAACCTTTATATTTCATTATAACATATTATTTTCCGAACTGGGTTATGATTTTAAAATCTATGTGTTGAAAGGGTTTTACTATTTTTTCTTAAAAAATGTTGTTATAAAATGTTATATGTGTAAATATATATATATATATATATGAAACCGTGTCTATCTATATAACCTAGATTTTTTAAAATGACCCGGGTTTTAAATTTTACGAATTTATCTATAAATCTTATGGTTTGTGAGTGTGTAATTTGATCAAATTATTGTATTTATATGAGTGTATATACCTATACATATATATATATATACATATATGAATTATTATTTTTTGTCTACATAAGTTAAGGGTTATTTTAATTTATAATTATTTTCTGTTATACACATAGTGTATATTTGTACTTACACTCATAATTCAATATATTTCTAATTAATGTTGTTAAAAGTGATTTTAAATCTTAAAATAAAGACTTGGGTGCAAATAAAGATTCAGGTTCAAATGGATTGGTATATTTATCATGCATACACTCATATAGTTTTAATCCAAATAGTTTTAATTCTATCAAGTGTTGATTTTCAATTATGATTTTAAAATTAAAGGGAAATTTATTTATTACTTTATACAATCTCTATTTTATGGTTATGGTAAGGTAGTTCATTTTCATTAAATGTGAATTAATTTTATTATGCTAAGGGTTGTTATTATTAAACAAATTACATTTCTTGTAAGTTGTTAATATATATATATATATAATTATATGTAATTTTAGTTTTTAGAATATATAAATTAAAGGTGAGACATATACATATTTTATGTATATATATATATATTTGGATGTAGGTATGCACCAATATATTTGAACCATAATCCAAAATAGGTCGGCCTAAAACAAAATTCAGTGGTTAAAATATGTAGTTGATATTCGTAATTAAATTCACATGAATGTATGAATAAATGTTGAACTGCGAATCTGTTGACCATATTTGCTATGCAACATAGGGTATGGCTATTTTTTAAGACATGACCATTTATTGGTGTATAATTGTCTAAAAATGACATTTGTATTAATTTAAATTGTTTTTAACTAAAAATATTCATTTCCATGAATCAAAGATTTTGGCAATTAAAAAACTATCAATTTATGTAGTAATCCAATTTCAAGAATGTTTCAAATTAATATCACATGTGCAAAGAATGTTTACAAGTTTATGCATGCCGTTGGGAAATTATTAATTAAATAATAACAAACATATTATAATTTTGTTCATTGTCATTTCCTTTTATCAGCACATGAATTGAGCATAAGCAATACCTATCAGAATTTATAAACGTGCAATGTAATGCATTAGAAGTTTATAGAAGTAGTTGTAAAGTTATTAGTTTATGCGATGAATCAAACTATTTTTATTCATCACATATAATAATGAATGAAGAATTTAATTATTTGGAGTGGTATGGGACAACCCCAATAAAAGACATGGAATTATGTATTCAATGTGGTATGGGACACTTTGGATACATGGCCTTATTAAACATATGATTAATGTATTAGACAATTATGTTCCATATGGGGGACCGGTAAACATAAGCCCTCCGGGTTGGGGTCTGGTTACAGCATACCCTCTGGGTTGCAGTTTGGTTACAGAGACTTTTCAGGATGGAGTCTGGTTACAGAGGCTCTCCGGGTTGGGGTGTAGTTACTGTTATCCCCTAGGTCTTTTCATGAGGCCTTGACACATAAATTAAAGACTGACATTATACATTCCCTCATTATATGTATGATAATTAATTAACCAAATGGATATTCAACTAGTAGAATATCAATGGTTAAGAGCCAGTACATATGAGTATCCGAAAAGTAAAAGATTATGGAATTACATACGTTTAGCGCTATGTGATTTCATATTCGATGTATGAAATTGAAGTTATTACATTTACGTGTAACTCTGATTATTCATTAGTCTTAGCTGTTTAATTTTTACACTCATATGCATATGTCATAAATTTTTAGAACGACTTTTACTTATTACTTCAATTTAGCATTCCTATAGTTGAATCATGGGTCCTTATAATTTTGTTATCTTGTTTTTAATTAAGCACTTTTATAATATGTTACATGTGTTATAAAGCTTCTTAAAGAGAAATGTTTTATGGAATGTTTTAAATAATGTTTTCAAAAGTTATATTTTTCTATAGTATGTTATTTTAAAACCCTTTCTAGGCATTCGCATGATCAGCCAATGTTTTTCAAATAAAATTTTCAGGTATCAGCTTTTAGTAGAAGAAACATTACTGAAGTATCTAGTTTCTTAGAGCCCGAACTGAATTTGATCCTCTGTATGCCACTGGCTTCGGGTATTCGAGAGACGGGGAGTAACAGTTTTATCAGAGGATTCGATTTAGGTAAATCTAAAAAACCAGAACTGAACAATGAAAACTTACTAAGGAAATACTATGCACGATGTTTACTAAATTTTAAGATGGAAAATGAAAGTGCTTGTAACACTCGAGATTTTTATGAGAAATGTTTTGTTTTTATGTTATATACATCATCAAAGGAATCTTTCACTACACACAACACTAGCTTGACTTCCTTTACATGCAATCAAAACCTTCCTTGATAGCTTGGGTCATACGCAATACCGAGTTTCACTAAACAATGATATGCTACTAAAATATTATTAAAACAAGCCATTATGAATAGTAATAACCATTTTTCGAAATTTTTTAAATTTCATCATTCAAAATGGACTTCATTTTCGGATTTGTAATATAGAAATTATCCTAGGGTGAAATTTTGGTATTTTTCTGAAAACATACAATTTTTTATGAATAGTGAAAACACTGGGTTACTATTTAAAAACCGACTTTTTATTTAAATAATTATTTATTTTATTTAAATTTATTTTAGGTAAAAAGTGATAAATAATACTTATATAAATTCAAAGTAATTCATTGGAGTCATTTTAAAATAATTTTAGATATATAAATATTTTATTGAACTTTTCACCTTCTTTTACCCACCTCCTAGAAGAATTTGCAAATTCACATAAATCATAATTTTACCGCTTCTATGAGTGGAATTTAGAAAATAAGAGAGACACGGTTAATATCAAGGACTAAAATGTGGTTCAATGAGATGAAAATAATTTTTGGGGAATAGTAACTTTTTACTTTTTTTTACCACGGTAAAAAGTAAATATGGTAATTAAGGGTAAAAATGATATTATTATTACCCTAACACATGCCCTAATTATATTGGATAAGTTTAATTCGACCAAAAAAAACATAGGAATAAAATATCACCATTTAGACCCACATGGATTAGATTAGGACATTTAATATTATTTTATTTAAAGAATAGTTAATATAGTTAAAATAAAAGTTTAATAACTGAAACATTTTTCATATCAGGTTACACATAAGATAAATTCGACAATAAGTATTCATTAGAAAGATAAAAGGATTTCATACATAATGGTATTTTATTTATAATTTTTAGACATTAAAAAATTTATTTTATATATGACACAATGATGATGCATTTTTTATCTTATTAATGAAATATTAACATATTTGATTTTATAAATACTCAAATAAATGTAATTTGAGAGTTTTTATGAATTCCAATAATTTTATAAGTTAATATGACATATTAGTATTGATTTAATTAACGTTTAACGAACTAATAATGCTGTTATGTTTTTTTACAAAAATCATGTACCAAATATTGTCAAAATTGACATAAAATAGTTTTTAAAACAAATATTATATTATTAATTGTTATTTTATTCATAAAAATATAAGGTTCATCCAAATGACTTATATAAGGTTATAAATATTAATAATAAACAACTTGGGTTTTTTTTGTCTTGTTATTGTATGTTTATTAAACTTATAGTATAATAAAACAAGAAGACACGGTAAAAGTTAAATTATCTAACTTAAAGTTAAATCTAAATGAAAAGGTTAAAATAGAAACCTAAACTTGTCTAAATTCTATTTGATGAGAGGCTTTCGAACCATCCCCACCATATATTCTAAATATATCAATTTGGAGCTATTAAAAAACCGAATATGACTTTATAATAAAATAATATTTTTTGTTTTTCCAAAGGTGCCCCTCTCCTCCCTTATAAATGGGAACCTCCTACCTCTCCTCCTCACACAACTTTGAGCCTTAAATCTCGGCCATAACCTAAAAATTTCTCTTCTACACTTCCCTAGAAACATCCTAGAGGTTTTTTTCTTCTTCAAAGACCATCTTCAGTGACCATAGAGGAGGTTAAGAAGATGCGCTTCAAAGAAGAGGTAATGTTCGTTACATATTCTTTCAACATTATTTCTTCTTCTACTTCTTCTTATTTAGTTGTTTCATTATGAATTAAGAACATCAGTATCACTAATATACGGATATGTTATTATAAATATTAAAAAACTCTATTTCACCTTCTATCCATCCTACAGAATATGAAATCACCGTGCATGCGTATGTACGGAATATCGTCTCCACGCCGTGGTGTAATCAGTTTTCCACCACCACCTTACTTGGAGGGGTATAATGGTATAGATAATTACTATATATGATTATTGTAAAGTGATATAGATTCTGAAATATTATACATACACTCCAATACAATTCCACGATCATGGGAATGATATCATCGGTCGTGCAGACGTACGGAATATCGTCTCCACGATGCGATGCGACTCGTTCTACATGATTTTCATTGCATAATGATTATATAAATGAATTTAATGAATAAATATGATATATATTACACTAATACCATTATGTATATGTGGTATCTATAACCTAAAAAGAATAATAATAATTTATTTGACAAAACATGCATAAGAATAAAAAGTAATAAACACCCGAATAACAAGTATCAATGAAGTATTACTAATAACAAGCTAAGAATATGATCATATATTATATACTAACAATGATTATGATTCTGGAATAAGTCAATGACATTATTAAAATCATTATATAGGATGTTCAGACACTTACGAAGCAAATCAGACCTAAGGTAAGGGAAAATCTCGCAATCTCAATTTTTATCCGAGATTGTTTATACTTCAAAATTTACTGGGGAATATTTATCATCCACATACATGTTCCCTCAATATGTATTGTTATTTCTATCCTCCTACAATTTTTTAAATCCAATATTACCCATTGGAGAGTTTTAGTAAAAGATAATAAAGGAATCTTTTGTCGTTTTTCGTACAAGTTACTTTTTGACTTTTCCTGCCAAAGTACGAGAAGAATGTTTTTTTAACTTATACGGAATGAATGGATTTTTATGATTTCATAGAACATTATTTCCATGAAGCTGCCTTTAAATGTTTTCAAGTTTATTTTTAATCAACTTCTTTTAGTTTAAAATTGTGTGACATTTTAAGAAAGGAAAATGTTTTTGAGGTAGAAAGGATATTTTCCTCAATAATGGAGTTCAAGTGTCTTATAAAAATTATTTTCCATATAAGATAATATAGGGTTCTGTTTTTATCCCTATTTTTTAATTTTTTTGATTATGTTATGATGGAATTATTTTTATGATGTCCTTCTATCTTATATGGATTGTGTTATGATGGCATGATGATTAAGAATCCCATTTTTATTACATGGGTTATGCTATGATGTATGATTTATGATTTTGTGGAACACATAATAATGGTTTCATTATGAGATGGGTGGGACCTATATCTCCCTCAAATGAATTGGGTAAATATTTATATCTCATGAGAAAGACATGGCTGGAATGGCAGGTTAATCCGGTTCAGTGAAACAGGACTGAAATGAGGAGTGAACTCGGTTCAGAAATCGACTTTGTCCACTAAGATAGTCTTGGAAATGAGTCTTGACTACTAAGAAATGATTCTCTATGATTACGTGTGTATTCCACAAAGTTTCATGTATTAAGTTATGATTATTGGGATTACATTTCACTACTATGATTTATCCCATGTTATGAAATTATGATTTCTTTTGCAGGTTAAAATTTCTAAAATGTTATGTTCTTATTAATTTGATGTGATTGATATTTCTTTTGTTTACCTTTACTGAGCATTTGAGCTCACCATTTTGTATGTTTTCTTTCCCCAGGTCAAGAAGAAGGTTATTAAGTAGGATATTCCAAAATGGACTGTAGATATGATGAACTAAATGGGAGATAATGTAGATGCTTTATGAACCAGTTGTTTATGTTTCCCAGTTTCTAATGACGCTATACCTATACGGTACTTTCATGGTTTTTGTTATATGTTGTAATAAGTGTGCTTCAATTTTGATGCAATAAAAATGTATGTAAAGTATGGGTCGTTATAGTTGGTATCAGAGGAAAGTTATATTCAACCATTGGAAAATAGGATGTGAAACCCATAGTAAGAACCCTAAGGATATATCTAAGCATAGAACACAATCGTAGTGTTTTAGAAATTGCCATGAATAACCTAACATAAGACCTTATGTGTAAAATTTTATTCTTGATTATGTGGTTTTCCTATTATAATTAGTGTTTCTCTCACTATTCTTCTTGGTTTTAGTCAATGGATGGAACCCGAAGGAACCGTGTTAACGTGGAATGTGACGCGAAATGCAATGATTGTCCCCCTGAGCAACCAAATGTTATGGGAGATGGAATGAAAAATCTTGTAGCCATGCTCACACAACTTTATCAAGATATGAATCATGAAGGACTTCCAAACGAGCAAATGAAAGAGCAACTTTCTGTTGAATCCTTCATGAGGCAGTGTACACCCTCATTCAGCGGGTCTACTGATCCATTAGTTGCTGAAAAATGGATCAGTACCACTGAGAAGATATTTTCAGTTCTTCAATGTTTTGAACACTATAAATTCACTTTAGTAGTATATCATTTGGAAGGTGAAGCTGATCAATGGTGGAATCTTATGAAGAATATGAGGCCAAGAGATGAAATTGAGTCCATGGAATGGGGAAAGTTCAAGAACTTATTTTTCAATAATTACTTCCCTTGTATTCTTCAAACAAAGATGGAGAAGGGGTTTCTTGAACTAAATCAAAAGAATGATGAAGCTATTGGTACCTACAAATTTTTTTTTACAAGACTTTCAAGGTATGATTCTGGGATTATTATCCAACCTGAGAGTAAGATCGATCGATTCTTTAGTGGCTTAAAACCAAGTCTTCGAAGGGCGTTATCCATAAGGGTATTCAATAGTTACGAGGAAATCGTTCGATGTGCACTCAAAGTTGATATGGAGATTGGAGTAACCCATCAGTCATATGGGTTTGATAAGAAGAGGAAATTGGAATTCAGAGGGAAATCTAAAGACCACACTGAAAAGAAGATGAGTTTTCCCTTATGATCAAAGTGTGGAATGAAACATGGAGGGAGTTTTCTTAAAGGGAAAAGTAAATGTTTTTAAATGTGGGAAGTAATGTCATCGGGAATTTGAATTCTGCAATGATGGGAAGAAAATGTCTAATGATACGAACAAAGAAAAGGCTACACAGAGTGAACCTTCTACACTTCAATGTTACAAGTGCAAGGAAATGGGGCATTATACCAATCAATGCCCTAATCCAAGGGTTGTTGATGATGATCGACGTCAACAATCTCTTAAGGCTAAAGTAAAAGGAAAGTCACATGAAATTTCTATCAGTGATGTGGAGTATGAGAATAAAGTGGTGAAAGGTACAGATACCATCCACTCTAAAGTAGCAAATGTTTAATTTGATTCTGGCTCCAACCACTCTTTAATTTGTGAATAATTTTCTAAGGGTATCGTCGTATTACCTCAACAATTAGATGTTGAGTTAGCTATGAAAACCCTTAATGTCATAATAGTCGCATCAAAAGTTTATAATTCTTCTCCAATTGAATTTTGTGGGAAAGTGTTTCCTGCAAATCTTGTGATCCTTCCTATAGTAGAATTTGATGAGATTCTTGGCATGGATTTTATTTCTTTATATAGAGCTTATATCAATTTACAAAGAAGGGAAGTCACATTTCATATTCCAGATCAATCAATGATCGTCTATCGATGCAAGGATGAACATAACCTTCTAGTGGAAATTTTTTCTATCTGATGGGTCTTGATTCCACTAAATGAAGGTTATTTATCTCAAATGGTTGGTGAGAAAAAAATGATTAAGAATATTCCCATTGTACGGGAGTTTGATTATGTCTTTCCGGAGGAATTGCTGGGTCTTTCACCAAATAGTGATGTTGAGTTTTCAATAGAACTCGTACCGAGTGCTTTACCTATTTCAAAGACACCATATAGAATGGCCCCAATTGAGTTGTAGGAATTGAAGAAGCAACTCCATGAGAATCTTTATAAGGGATTCATACGCCCTAGTGCGTCACCTTGGGGAGCACCTATTCTGTTTGTTAAGAAGAAAGTTGGATCAATGAGACTCTGCATTGATTATCGAGAACATAACAAGATCACTATCAAGAAAAAATATCCTCTCCCATGCATTGATGACTTATTTGACCAACTACGCGGAGCTCAATACTTTTCCAAGATTGATCTTCGTTTAGGGTATCATCAATTAAGGGTCAAAAGGGAGGATATACCAAAAATGGATTTTCGTACAAGGTATGGACACTATGAATTTATAGTAATGCCATTTGGCCTTACAAATTCCCCTATTATATTCATGGATCTAATGAATAGAGTCTTTAGAGACTATATTGATCACTCTGTGGTAGTCTTTATAGATGATATTCTCATCTATTCAAAGAGAAAGGAAGAACATGAAGATTGCTTGATAATTGTATTGAAGACCCTGAGAAAGGAGAAGCTTTATGCCAAATTTACCAAGTTTGAATTTTGGCTTAAAAAAGTAACATTTTTGGGTCACATAATATCAAAAGACGGGATATCTATGGATCCAGCAAAGAGAGAGGTTATTGAAAGATGGACGAGACCCAGAATAGTAACTGAGATCCAAAGTTTTCTTGGTTTCGCTGGATATTATCGACGTTTTGTGAAAGATTTTTCACAATTATCTAATCCACTCACCAGATTGACTCAAAATGGAGTTAAGTTCGTGTGTACGGAGGAATGTGAAGAGAATTTCAAGGAGTTGAAAAGAAGTTTATCTAGTGCACCTGTACTCACACTTCCTTGTAGTGGAGAAAGGATTGTGATCTAGAGTGATGCATCCAAGAAGGGGATGTGGTGTCTTCTTATGCAAAATGATATGGTGATAGCTTTTTCCTCACGACAGTTGAAAATCCATAATAAAAATTACCCAACTCATGATTTGGAGTTAGCTGGAGTAATCATTGCATTAAAGATTTGGAGGCATTATCTTCATGGTGAAAGGTGTGACATTTATACTAATCATAAAAGTTTAAAGTATATTTTCACACAAAAGGAGATGAATATGCGCCAAATAAGATGGTTGGAGTTGATTATGGATTACAACTGCTCAATTCATTATCACCCTAGGAAAGAAAACAAGGTGGAAGATGCATTAAGTCGACAAGACCATGCTAGATTATCCATGATGAGGATCCCAAAAGATCCAATATTTATGGATTTACAAAGGATGGATCTTGGAATTATAATGGAAGGAGAAAATCTTATCTTTCTCAAATGAATGTTCAACCATCTATACATTTAAATATTAAAGAGTCATAGAAAGAAGTTGTAGAGTTACAAAAGAAGGTTAGAAATGTTCCTAAATTCAACATTGATAGTGATGGGATAATAAAGTTCAGGAACCGGGTTTGTGTTCCTCCCATCCAAGAATTAAAGAAGGGGCTGCTGGATGAGGCCCATAGTTCTTAATTCTCTATTCATCCTGGAAGCATGAATATGTATAGAGACCTGAAAGAGTACTTCTGGTGGGATGACATGAAAATAGATGTTGCTAAATATGTCTCTCGATGCTTAGTTTGTCAGCAGGTTAATGCTGAGAGACATAAGTCTAAGGGGATGTTAGAACCATTACCCATACCTGAATGAAAATGGGAAAACTACATTATGGATGTTGTCACTGGAATTCCGAAAACTTCCAAAGGCAATAATTCAATCTGGGTCATAGTTGATCGTTTCATTAAGTCTGCACACTTTATTGCTATTAGAGAGGATTTCTCCCTGGATCAGTTTTCCAGGATATATGTAAAGGAATTGGTAAGATTGCATGGAGTTCCACTTTCTATTATATCTGATTGGGATCTGAGGATTACCTCAATGTTCTGTAGAATTATTCAACATACTCTGGATACAGAGATGATTTTCAGCACTGCTTATCATCCTCAGACAGATGTTCAGTCTGATAGGACAATTCAAACTCTAGAAGATATGTTAAGAGCTTGATCTATGGATTTCAAAGGTGGTTGGGATCAGAACGTACCTTTGGTGGAGTTTTCTAATAATAATAGCTTTCACTCAAGTATTCAGATGGTTCCTTATGAATATCTCTATGGAAAGAAATGCAGGACACCAACATGCTGGGATGATGTTGGGGAAAGAAAGCTATTTGGACCTGATCTTGTTGATGAGAGGGCAGAAAAGGTCCGATCTATTCAAAAACAAATAAGAGCAGCTTAGAGTCGACAAAAAAGTTATGCCGATAACCTAAGAAAAGACCTAGAGTTGGAAGTGGGTGATAATGTGCTCTTATGAATATCTCCTTGGAAGAGAGTAATGGGATTTGGAAAGAAGGGAAACCTAAGCCCTAAGTATATCGGTCCTTTCAAAATACTGGATCGTGTTGGGAAGGTAGCTTAACGATTGGAAATTCCACCGAATATCTCTCAAGTTCATGAAGTGTTCCATGTATCTCTCCTAAGAATGTACATACCTAATCCTTCACATGTACTCAACTCAGAATTTGTACCGCTGGAGCAAGATCTTTCTTATGAAGAACAACCGATAGATTTTCTGGATCATAGAGAAAAATTTCTACGGAACAAGACCACTCTCTTGGTGAATGTTGTATGGAGGAACCACCAATTAGAAGAAGCTACATGGGAGCTTGAGGATATGAATATGGAGAGTTATCCAAATCTGTTTGATACAAAGTGACAAATTTTGAGGGAGAAATTCTTTTATGGGGGTAGAATACAACACCTGAGATTTTTATGAGAAATGTTTGGTTTTTATGTTATATACATCATCAAAGGAATCTTTCACTACACACAACACTATCTTGGCTTTCTTTACATGGAATCACGACCTTCCTTGATAGCTTGAGTCGTACGCAATACCGAGTTTCACTAAACAACGATATGCTATTAAAATATTATTAAAACTAGCCATTATGAATAGTAATACCCCCTTTTTGAAATTTTTTAAATTTCAACTTTCATAATGGACTTCATTTTTGGATTCGTAATATCAAAATTAGCCTAGGGTAAAATTTCATTATTTTTCTGAAAACTTTCAATTTTTGTTGAATAGTGAAAACACTGGGTTACTATTTAAAAACCTACTTTTTATTTAAATAATTATTTATTCTATTTAAATTTATTTTAGGTAAAAAGTGATACATAATAACTATATAATTTCAAAGTAATTAATTGGAGTCATTTTATAATAATTTTAGATTTATAAAAATTTTATTGAACTTTTCACCGTCATTTACCCACCTCCTAGGAGAATTTGAAAATTCACTTAAAACACAATTTTAACACTGTTATGAGTGGAATTTCGAAAATCCAAGAGACACAGTTAATATCAAGGACTAAAATTTGGTTCAATGACATGAAAATAATTATTGGTGAATAATAACTTTTTACTTTTTTTACCACGGTTAAAAGTAAATAGGGTGATTAAAGGAAAAATGATATTATTATTACCCTAACACATGTCCTAATTCTATTGTAAAATTGTAATTCGACCAAAAAAACATAGAAATAAAATATGACGATTTAGGCCCACTTGGATTAGATTAGGTCATTTAATATTATTTTATTTAAAGAATAGTTAAAATAGTTGAAATCAAAGATTAATTACTAAAACATTTTTATTTTATAATTATACATAAGATAAATTATAAAATAAATATTAATTATAAAGATAACAAGATTTCCTAAATAATGGTATTTTATTATAATTTTTAGAAGATAAATAATTTAATTTATTTATGACACAATGATGATGCAGTAATTATCTTTTTAATGAAATATTAACATAATTGATGTTATAAATACTCAAATAAATGTAATTTGAGACTTTTTATGAATTACACTGATTTTTTAGGTTAATATGACATATTAGTATTATTTAAATATCTTTTTTCGAACTAATCATGCTGTTCTGATTTTCCAAAAAATCAAGTACCAAATAGTGTCAAAATTGACATAAAATAGTTTTTAAAACAAATATTATATTATTTATTGTTATTTTATTCATAAAAATCTATGGTTCACCCAAATGACTTAGATAAGGTTATATATATTAATAATAAACAACTTGGGGGTCTTTTGGATTTTTATAGTATGTTTATTAACCTCATAGTGTAAGAAAACATGAAGACACGGTAAAAGTTAAATTATCTAACTTAAAGTTAAATCTAAATGATAAGGTTAAAATAGAAACCTAAACATGTATAAATTCTATTGGATGATAGGATTTCGACCCATCAGTACCTTATCTTCTAAATAAATCAATTTTGAGCTATTAAAAACCGAATATGGCTTTATAATAAAATAATATTTTTAGTTTTTCCAAAGGTGCCCACCTCCTCCCTTATAAAAGGGAACCTCCTCCCTCTCCTCCTCACACCACTTTTAGCCTTCAATCTCGTCCAAACCCTGCAGATTTCCCTTATCCACTTCCATAGAAACATCTAGAGGTTTTGGTATTCTTCAAAGACCATATTTAATGCCCAAATAGGAGGTTACGAAGAGGCGCTTCAAAGAAGAGGTCATGTCCATTACCGATTCATTCAACTTTATTTCTTCTTATACTTCTTATTATTTAGTTTTTTCATTATTAAGTAATAACATCAGAATCACTCATAAAACTATATGTAATTATAGATATGACACAACCCTATTTCTCCTTCTAACCATCCTACGGAAAATGAAATCACCGCGCGTGCTTACGTACAGAATACTGTCTCCACGCCGTGGTGTACTCTGTTTTCCACCACCACCTTACTTGGATGGGTATAATAGTGTAGATAATAACTATATATGATTATTGTAAAGTGATATTTATTCTTAAATAGTATAAATACACTCCAATACAATTCCACGATCATGGGAATGATATCATCGCTCGTGCGTACGTACAGAATACCGTCTCCACGAGGCGATGCGACTCGTTCTACATGATCTTCATTGAATAATGATTATATAAATGAATTTAATGAATAAATATGATATATATTACACTAATAAAATTATGGAAATGAGGTATTTATAACCTAAAAAGAAGAATAATAATTTATTTGACAAAACACGCATAAGAACAAAAAGTAATAAACACCCGAATAACAAGTAGCAATGAAATATTACTAATAAGAAGATAAGAATATGACCATATATGATATAATAACAATGATTATGATTATGGAATAAGTCAGTGACATTATTTAATTCATTATACTAGAGGTTCGGACACTTACGAAGCAAATCAGACTTAAGGTAAGGGAAATCTCACAATCTCAATTTTTATCCGAGATTGTTTATACTTCAGAATTTACTGGGGAATATTTATAATCCACATCCATGTTCCCTTAATATGTATTATTATTTCTATCCTCCTACAATTTTTTAAATCCAATATTACTCATTGGTGAGTTTTAGTAAAAGATATGAAAGGAATCTTTTTTCTTTTTTCTTACAAGGTACTTTTTGACTTTTCTGGCCAAAGTACGAGAAGAATGTTTTTTTAACTTATACGACTTGAATGGATTTTTATGATTTCATAAAAAATTATTTCCATGATGCTTCTTTTACATGTTTTCAAGTTTATTTTTAATCAACTTCTTTTAGTTTAAAATTGTGTGACATGTTAATAAAGGAAAAAGTTTTTGAAGTAGAAAGGATATTTTCCTCAAGAATGGAGTTCATGTGTCTTATCAAAATTATTTTCCAACTAAGATAATATAGGGTTATATTTATATCGCTATTTTTACATTGTTTGGATTATGTTATGATGGAATGTTTTTTATGATGTCCTTATATCTTATATGGATTGTGTTATGATGGCATGATGATTAAGAATCCCATTTTTATTACATGGGTTATGCTATGATGTATGATTTATGATTTTGTGGCACATATAAGAATGGTTTCATAATGAGATGGGTGGGACCTATATCTCCCTCCAATGCATTGAGTAATGATTTATATCTCATGAGATAGAAATGGCTGGAACGGCAGGTTAATCCGATTCAGTGAAACAGGACTGAAATGAGGAGTGACCTCGGTTCAGAAATAGACTTTGTCCGCTAAGATAGTCTTGGCAATGAGACTTGACTACTAAGAAATAATTCTCTGTGATTATGTGTGTATTCAAAATTGTTTCATGTTTTATGTTATGATTATTGGGATTACATTTCACTACTATGATTTATCCCATGTTATGAAATTATGATTTTATTCCAGGTTACGATTTCCAAAATGTTATGTTCTTATGAATATGATGTGATTGATATTTCTTTTGTTTACCCTTACTGAGCATTTGAGTTCACCCTTTTGTATGTTTTCATTCCCCAGGTAAGGAATAAGGTTATTAAGTAGGATATACCAAAAGGGAATCTATATATGATGAAAGAAATGGGAGACAATGTAGATGCATTATGAACCAGTTGTTTATGATTCCCAGTTTCTAAAGACACTATACCTATATGGTCCATTCATGGTTTTTTTATATGTTGTAATAAGTGTGCTTCAATTTTGAAGTAATAAAAATGTATGTAATGTATGGGTCATTATAGTGCTTTTCTTTTGTCTCTTCCAACAAATTTTTTAGTGACCTGATGGGAAAATCATGTGTAGAAAACTATGAGACTTTTGAAAAATATTCGTTAATCATGAAAAACCCTCTACAAAGTATCCAACTCTCCTGGTGTACTCAAACTTCACGAAGGAGTAGGTTTTGTCTATTACCTTGTGATGAATGCTCAATTCCCATTCTATGTATGACGATGTAAATACATTGAGGGTATCTTTAAATGTTTACCCTAGCCAATAATTTCTTTTTTCTAGAGGAATATGAGGAGGTTGCACAATGAGGTGGCCTTTGGGAAGCATATCTATGTCATATTTTGACATACGGTCTCCGTGGACATCTTATGGACTTTGAAGACCTTGAAAATGAGACTAATTGTTTGCATTATCAAAATCATGTTCATATCGATGATGCTCAACCTGATACCAGGCATTCTTCTCTCAATCGGAATTCTACATGTCCACACACGCATGATCCACATTTCACACATTGCATCTGGACCAAAGAGATAAAAGAATTTATAGCCACTTTCGGGATCTGTTTCTCTGAGAACTAGAGAAATTCCCAACATCGGTGGAATCTATGAGGAGTCATCTCTGAGGATGTCAGGAAATGCATGCTAGTGTTTTGTGAAAGTGAGCAAGATACTATGTAATTTCTTAAGTTTTATAAATCATGCCTAAATGAATTATGTTGTATTCTCGATTTTGATATAATTTTATATAAAAAAATGACTCTGATTAAAATAGAATTTCCATGCTGAAGGTTGAATTCTTAAAAAAAATTAGATATAAGATATGTGTTCAGAAACCAATATTTTATCACTACCAACCGAGTGGTTAGAGACTATAGTTATCAAGATATGCTCCGAAGAGGACCACCCCAATGCCAACATACGCCTGAATTGTAAACTACTCCATCAGGTGTGGAACAACCCAAAAATTCTCCATCTTTATCCACGGAATAAATTTGGATTATTACTGTATTTCATTTTCAAAATTTGATACATATATAAAAAGGGCGAAGTTTCATGAATCTCCTTTTCAATGTTTCACTCTGGCTGATAACTACCAAGCTGTAGGAAAATTTCTAGAGGATGTGTTTGATGTTTACCATAGAGTGGCCTACCTATTCCTAGTGTTGAGTTTTAGTATGTACGAATAACTCTACGATATAAATATTTTCAAGAATGATGTGTTGTGTGGGACTTATATGGATTTAGTCCACTCGAAAATTTATGACCTCGACACTTCTCGTGCCTCAATATAGAATGTTGAGTGCTTTAGAAATAGTTTCGACCCTAGCTGTTCACAGTGTGTCAGGGCCTAGGAAATCAAGCAGCTGAATGCAACCTTAGGAATCCACCTGATTTCATCAGCACCCTACCATTGATGATGATCTCGGTAAAGGTACCTTTAGAGTGATGTATATATGGCGTTGTTGTGGTTGTGTACGAGCATTTTATAAATATGAGGACAAAATTCTTTGTAGGGGGGATAATGAAACTCCCCAAAAACTTGTTTCTTGTATAATAGTAATATTGAGATATTATTTTTTTATCCAAACAATGTAAAAACTTTAAAGTAAATATTATCTCACTATGTTTAAAGAATAAAAATATAACTATTATCGTCAAACATAATTTATTCTTATCGAATATTTATTTAATATAATTTTTTAAATAATATCAATAATAATGTAACTAATTTGTTTGTTTTCCCAAATTATATATATATATATATTTATATTGTATTTGCATGAAGATACTATTATAAAATTTTAATTTTATATGCGGTTATACATGACATCAAAAATTTTTATTTTAAAATATTTTAATGACATTATTTTTGCACTATTTTAATTATGCAGAAAATTATTTGATCTATTATATGAGTTTGAAAATATGTTATATACACATGTATATATATAATGAAATAATTTTTAGATTATAAATTAACATTATGACTTTTTCTTAATAAAATTATATATATATTAATAGAATTATTAAAATGGTACATATGAAATTTTAATAAAATTATTTTTAATTTGAATCATAACAAATTAACATTTTTTTTAAATGTTTCAAAATTACAAATAATTTGTACAAATTATTATAATTATTATCATTTTTCCATTCTTAATTTAATTTATAATAACATTATAAGATATATGATAATAATATACAAGTAAATGTTTTTTAAAGGAAGAGATAACAATAAATTTTACATTCAATAATGTATTGATAAAATAAGTTTAAAATATAAATAGCCTTATTAGACTTTTGACCTTTTAAAGTTAATAATGATATAATATAATATTTAACAAATAAATGATAAATAAATGATATTAATAAAATAAATTTAAAGTAAAAAAAAATAAAGAATGTTGTAGTGGGTTTCAGGGGGTTTGTAATTGAAGAGTCACACCCCAGGGGTGTCCAGATCGGGCTTTGTGGATTAGGATTTAAAGTGGGCCCGACGACGTACCGTTTCGTAGGGAGGAGTTGGTCGGATCCCCCACATTATGCGGCCATGTTGCTCTATTTAGGACTGGGGAAGATGAGGTTCTTAGAAGGCCATGCATCCGTCGAAATCGTGCATGGAGGTCTGTCGTGGTCGATGAGCAGGAGGTCAGGCCTATGTCGGGTTCAAATGGTGGTAGGTTCATCCTTGTGGTGGAGTCTAGTCCTAATGCTGAACCAGATATAGGTTGTGTTTTTCATTGTCAATGGTAGGATATTGCTCTCTGATTTTGGATTCAGATATTTATTTGACTAATAGGATATCTCATCCGATTATTGACTTTATTTTTATGTTTTTGGGTCTTTTTAGTTTTCATCCACAAATGTGGATTTTTTGTACTATTATCATGATTTTATATTAATTCCATATGCCCTTAGATGGATTTATTTGGATAAATCAGATACAGTATATGGTATAAAATATTTCATTCCCGCTATCCTCATCTCATGTACCGTCTTGTTCACCAAGATGAGTCTTGCATGTCTCTTTTTATACAATAGTTTTTGGGGCTATAAACACCGTGTTTTAGTGTGAAAAAGAGAGGAAGGGGAAACCCCCAATTTGATTCCACATCCCAAGGTGCTGCAGATGGTATTTTTATAGTATGATCTTCATGTAAGGTTTAAATAATTTTGTCAAATATTTATTTTATGCTCTTATGTTTTTTGAGGGAGTTAATATTTATTTTCATGGATAATATTATACTGGTTTTGTGTAATAGTTATCCTTTATAATTTATGTTGTGTTTTGTGGAATCTTCTCTAAGGGTTTATTATAATTTGTCTCAAATATTTATTTTATGATCTTATGACTTGTAATTGTTATGTTTAAATATTTTTCATTAAATGTATATTTTGTAAGGGTTTAATTAATTTGATCAATTTTGTTGTCTATTTTGTTTACAAAGGTATACACAAACATACTTGTGTATTAATATTTATAGGAATCTATATATTTCATTATAACATATTATTTTCCGAACTGGGTGATGATATTAAAATCTATGTTTTGAAAGGTTTTTAATTGTTTTTCATAAACCATGTTGTTATAAAATGTTATATGTGTCTATATATATATATATATATATAAGAATCTTTATATTTCTATATATCCTAGAATTTTTAAAATGATAATGGTTTTAAATTTTATGTATTTATCTTTAAATAATATGGTTCTTGAGGGTGTAATTTGATCAAATTATAGTAGTTATATGTGTGTAGACACACACACCCCCCACACATATATACATATATAACTTATTTTATGTGTGTATATAAGTTAAGGATTAGTTAAATTTATAATTATTTTATGTTATACAATTAGTGTATATTTGGACATACACACATAATTGAATCTATTTCTATTTTATATTATTAAGGATGATTTGAAATATTTAAATAAATACTTGGGTGAAAATAATGTTTCAGGTTCAAATGGATTGGTTTTTTTATTACACATACAACCATATAGTTTTAATCCACCTATTTTTAGTTCTATCAAGTGTTGATTTGTAATGATTATTTTAAAATGTAAGGGAAATTTATTTATTACTTTATACAATCTGCATTTTTTGGTTCTGGTAAGGTAGTTCATTTTCTCAAAATGTGAATTACTTTTATGATGCTAAGGGTTGTTTTAGTAAACAAAACACATTTCTTATAAGATGTATATATATATATATATGTAATTTTAGTTTTTAGAATATATAAAGTAAGGGTGTTACATATACATATTTTATGTATATATATATATGGGTATATGTACGCACCTATAAGTTTGAACCATAATCTAGAATAGGATGGCCTAAAATAAACTTTAGTGGTTGAAGTATTTTGTTGATCTAATTAATTAAATTCACATGACTGTATGCGTAAATGTTGCACTGTGAATTAGTTGACCATATACGCAATGAAACATAGGATATGACCATTTATTAAGACATGACCATTTATCAAAACATGATTGTGTACAAATGAAATCCGTCTTAATTTAAATTTTGTTTTTAACTAAAAATATTCATTTCCATCAATCAAAGATTTTTAAAATTAAGGAACAATCAGTTTATGTGATAACCCCATTACTATCATGTTTTAAATTAATATCACATGCGAAAATAATGTTTACCAGTTTATGCATGACATTGGGAAATTATTATTTAAATAATAACATACATATTATAATATATTCCAATGTCATTTCGTTTTATCAAAACATGAATTGAGCATAAACAATACATATATGAAGTTATAAACATGAAATGTAATTCATTGAAAGTTTATGGAAGTAGTTGTAATGTTATTAATTTATGTTATAAATCAAATTATTTATTATTCATCAAATATAATAATAAACTAAGAATTTAATAATTTGTAGTGGTAGGGGAAAACCCAAATAAAAGACATGGAATTAGGTATTCAAAGTGGTATAGGTTAATTTGGATACATAGACTTATTAAACATATGAGGAATGTATTGGAATAGTATGTTCCATGTTGGGGACTGGTAAAAGTAAGCCCTCCGGGTTGAGGTTCAGTTACAATAGACCCTCCAGTTTGGAGTCCGGTTATAGAGGCTCTCTAGGATGGAGCCCGGTAATAGAGGCTCTCCGAGTTGGGGTCCAATTACAGTTAATCCCTAGGTCATGGCACAAGACCCTGACATAAGAATTAATGTCCGGCATTATACATTCCATCATTATGTGTTCGATAATTAATTAACCAAATGGATATTCAACTAGTAGAATATAAATGGTTAAGAGCCCGTACTTATGAATATCAGAAAAGTAAATGATTATGGCATGAAATATGTTTATTGAATAGTGATTTAGTATTCGATATATGAAACTGATGTTATTACCTTCACGTGCAACTGAGATTATTCATTACTCTTAGATGTTTAATTTGTGCTCTCATATGAATATTTCATACATGTTTAGAACGTATTTTACTTATTAGACCAAATGAGAAATCCTATATTTGAATCATGCATCCTTATAATTTTGTTAGCATGTTTTTAATTGAGCACTTTTATAATATGTTATATGTGTTACATCTTTTCTTAAAGAGAAATTATTTATGGAATGTTTTATACAATGTTTTCAAAAGATATATTTTGGTATAGTATGTTATTTTGAAACACCTTACTGGGAATTCTCATGCTCACCCTATGTTTTTGAAATAAATTTTTCAGGTATCAGCTTTTATAAAAGAAAAATTTCAGAAGTAGCTGGTTTATCAGAGCCCGAACCAAATTCGATCATCTGTATGGAACCGGCTCTGGGTTTTCGGGAGCTGGGGTGCACCATATTTCCTTAATAGTACTTGTATTTTTACAAAAAAATATATAAGCCACACTAGATATAGAATAACCTTAAAATTTTCCTTCATCATATTTTGGAAAACAATTATGTCAATTTTTCTTGAGTATTCAAGATTAATAATTTTCATTGAAATAAATTGAACTAAGAATGTTTTGGATTTCTTTTATCCCATAACTCATAATGAGTTTTATAATTAAAATGTATAATTAAAACTCAATTTTTAGTATAATAGGATTTATTGGTAGAATCATCATAAAACTGTTTAGCAACTATGTATTCACTCACCATGGTTATTTTAATCTCTTTAAAGACTGTGTTTATTCTTTTTATTACACCATTTTAATGCATTTATAGGTTCCAAAAAATGTTATATAATATTAATTTTTAAATAAAAAGGTATATAATTTGATTTCACAACTTCTATACCATAATCACCATATTTATTTACCATGGAGATGTTTTTATATTTTTTATCTCTGAATAAAAATGTTTTAAATCAACTAAAGGATATATATTTTCATGATTGAAAAAAGAGTCATTTATATCATGTGTAGTCATCAACTAGAACATATACATATTATTTTCGACTAATAAATCTTTATTCTCTAAGTCCAAATTATTCTATCTATACTAATTGTAAGGAATAATAAGATTCGACTCCAATAAAATATTTAAAACATGAATAATGTTTCTTACCAAATTAATAAAGAACATTAACCTAATAATTATCAAACATATGTTTTGATAGGTCCTTTACATGTCAATTAATTGTCAAATTAGCTCAGTTTCAATTATTAAAATGTCATTTTGTTTTATTTAATAACCAATATTGATCTTATATTAAACTAAGTCAGGAAGATATCTGATCCTAAAGTCATATATGTTTATAGTGTAAATATTATCATGATGATTATCAGAATGAATAAAAAAATATTTCAAAAATAGTATAGTATGTTTTTATTTCTGGATGTTCCCAATATATCCCTTATAAAAAATTCACTTATTATTATCTAGTTGTTCTTAAGAACTACAACAATGTAAAACATTTTAAATTTACACTTTTCTAAAAAGAATAATATTACCTAAATCGATTATCTCCCTAAGAATTATCTTTGAAAGTGAAATTTCCACCTTTCATCTTTACAATCATCTTAAATATGTTTTTTGAACAAAAGTTTTCTAAATATACCATTGTCTATGTACCAAATAGTTTTTAGAACATTATTTATTTTCCTGAAAACAAAGGTATTAGTTTTTCAAAACCCATTACTTCTTTAGTGTGATATTATATTTATAAAAAATATTTGGTATCCTCATATTATCTACATTACAATTTTTACAGAATATCCATTATTTTGAAAAATATTTTTTTACTGAATCATAGGGACACAAATTTAGGAAGATAACATTTTTTTTCCAATGCCCACCAAATAATTTTTTTTAAAAAATGTTTCAATTTTTTGAACAAAATTGTAATCACAAAAAAATATTTTTCTATTATAAAAATCCCTTCCAGAATTATCAGTATGATGTATAATTTTTTATACATATTTTAGAAACTTTCCTTCACAGGGTTAAACATGGATAGTGGTTTCTTTGAGAAAATAATGGAATTTAGTTTTATTAACAATTTTTTATCCATAGTAGTATATGTTTTCGAAATATGTTTAATAAAGTCATTTGGTAAACTATTTTTAATTGAAATAGACATTTCAGGATCATTACAAATTAAATCATTTTTTGATTTTTTTATCATGATATTTGGAAAGAATTGAAATTTCAACAGTATGATTAGTAATTCAAGAATTTTATTTCACATGTTTTTCTAGGACCTTCTAATATTTTTAAAAAAATTATAATTTTTGTTTCTAAGATTCTTATAAAACCCATATTACTCTTTATAGTTGAAAAAATAACTAGCCTATTCAGATGTGGAAGACTCTTTATCTTAACATGTATTATTTATTTCATCATAACATATGGGTATCCTAATTTTAATGTAAGGTCTCTAAGAGACTTATCATGTAACTCATTCATCATTCATTTATTAACTATTTAAATTTATAAATATAGAACAATATTTCCCCATATCAAACAATAATTTTGTGAATAATTATCTGAAAAAATGTCTCTTCCACTTTCACTCAATGTTCCGGAAGCTTTGTTACATTTCTTTCACTAATTATTATAATACTTCTTAGAATTATTGTATAAATTTATCTCTTTATTTTATTTCCTTTTACGCTTAGTAAATTCTAGTATTATGTGTCTTGAATTATTGAATTCACAAAAAAATAACATTACTAGAGTATTTATTACCACTTGTATCCTTATCTTTTTTCAGAGATCTATATTGGAAACATTTTTTTCCACAATTTTCTTCATCCTTCTAAATTGATTTTCCAACTCATTCTCAGTTCGTTCATATGACCCCAAATATGATTCAACAAAAACTTTCTTCCTCTTATAATATTTCATAACATTATCATAGAAATAGGATTTAATTGAAACATAGATTTTGTTTCTAAATATTTTCCACCATTATTATTTTTCATTTGTTCTGAATAAATTATTATCATCATTTATATTACATAAGGGTCCTAATAAGATAAATAAAAATGATTTTTTATATCCTCATTATAGTGTCCAATACTTGTTTTGGGGATTCCCACTCATTTTTCACGATCATGATATGTTAATAAACTTGGATTTTATCTATTACAACTTCATTATCGATAAAATGTAAAATATTATCAGTAGATAAAAATATTTTATGTATTTTAGTTAATGTCTCCTTACATAGAAAATTAATTTCATGATAATGAGGTCTCATCATAGGTCTTTTAGTCTAAATAAATTTAGATGTTATAAAATGTGATATTTCTTACCTATTCTAAATAAAATTAGAATCTTTATATGAATATGTTTTTCTGTATATATTTCTAGTCATAGAACATATAATGATCTTTCCATACTTAATATTTCGATTGGAATTCGTAATTTTCATAAATTTTGATTGTAGTAACTTTTTTATCATGAATAGTTTAATTACCAATAAACATTATAAAATTATTTAAAATAATGTTAATAATAAAATTATTCACCTAAAATATATATTATTCTTTATCAGTACTATCAAATATTGGTGGTCTGCTCAGATTCATATTTTCTTAGGTTCAAACATTTATCCACTCCTTCCGTTTAAAACTATAAAAACTTTTTTTAATAACATCTTAGTAAAATAATAATTTATAATTAATATTTATATGAAAGTCGTGAAAATGTGAAATATATATCAAAAGTAAAAACATAAAAAGTATTTTAGTAGAAAATTCTATGATACCAATATTTTCATCACAATAGTTTATGATAGAAAAAAATAGGGGTTGGGGTGAGGATGACTTATAGTCTAAAATATTTAAAATAAGAAACAAAACGAATCATATTTAAAAAAACATTTAGACTCATAGATCATATCATGACCAGAGAGTTAAAATTAGAACAAAATATAATTCTACATATCAAATTACTTATCGATATCAAGACCACACTGATTAAAGTACTTTTTAGAATAATAATTAAAATCCAAGCATTCTAATGTATATTCAAATTGGAAAAAATATTCCTGAACAACATGTAAAAAATCATGTGATATTAAGAATGAAATCTAATATTTATAAAAGAATTTATTATTTATCATTAAGTGTTAAAGAAGTCTGAAACCATGATTTAATATATCCATATTTTGTCTTCTGATAATAAAGCTATATCTTCCCATACCAGTAAATACATTGATACGATTATCAGTATAACATTATCTTCCAATTCCATGGATCCCCTTAATATGATAATTGTTCTCAGTATTCCTAGCCTCATAATCCCTCGATTTGATGGAGCAGACTAAACATTGCCCTCTTATCCATGGAATCCCTCGACCAAACCTCAATTAGATTCAACAAATAACAAAGAAAATGTGTTCTAATGAATTTCTAATCTTCAATTAGATCCCATAGAATATAATATCTCTAAGAATTCACAATGCAATTAGTGCATGATGTTCATGTAGAGAAAAAAAATATAGAAATCATGTTGAAAATTAATTATATTTCATCAATTTAAATGACCACGTATTTATAGGAATTACACCAACTCTCATATTTAAGAGTTGGTTTCAAAGACATCATAAAACTTACACTTTGACATTTCATGATGATGTGGATATTAAACTTGATAGGTGATCATATTATTTTCTGGAACCTTTTTCAGCACCATTAAAATTTTTTAATTTATTTTGTTTGATAAAAATATATATATATAATATACTTATTAAATTTAGATAGTATGTGGAACTTTACTACTGTTTTTCAAAATGATAAACTGAAACTTAGTCAACCAATTGCATTGGTACTAATTTCAATATTACATTAAAGATTATTTCCAGTCTAATAGATACAACCAACGTCTAACCAATAGTATGAATAGTACTCATTATGATTTGTCATATTCACCATCAGTCTGATGGGTTGTATTTAATAATAATATTTTATAACTATTTTATGTTAGATTTATTTCTTCCTTAATAATAAAATAAGGTTTTCTATAAAAAAACCTACATAAATTAGGATATAATGTTTTATTAAATTTTTGTATGAATTTTTTGTGATTACCACAACTATAGAATGGAAATGTTAAATTATATCTTTTTATTATTTATGGGATTCTACATGATTAAATCCACATGATCAATCCCCTATATTAAACATAGTTCATAGTAAAACACTTTTTTAATAATTAAAATTATTAAAAACATTATCTTTTATTCAAAAATATGTTCTCTCCAGACCACAAGTGCATCATTATATATATAAAATGTATTCTTTGATTTATACGTTTACTCAGTACCTATATCCCAAAATAAATTCACATTTATATGTTTTTAAAACGTTAATCATGTTATTCATTAAGAATAACTGGTGATATCATACAAAAAGTGATCATTCCATCCAAAATCTAATTTCGTATTACTTTTATAGCCATGTGTTTATATCATTTTCATGAAATCCATAAAGAGTAAACCCATTAACTCTTATATGAATATGAACCACTTATAATCTCTTATAGGATTAATATTATAGTGTGTTTCCAATATTATGGAACATAAATAACATTGTTTTAATAATTATTTTTATTTTTATAACACATCTTATATTTATAATATATTATATTGACGCTATATAATTGGATTTATAGTTATGAATATCAACAACCACCTTTGAAACATAGTTTTCACTATTAAAATCATTCATTATAATATACCTAAAGAAGTTACTGGGATTCCATTTGAAGAATTATTTTTGTACATGAGTTTTAATCACATATATTTTTTAGCTTTATGAATAAACTCACTTGGTAGTGAGTTTTTAAATAGATTCAAAAGGTTTTTATAGAATCCCATATAGAAATTTTTTATGGTACCAACTTGTAACAATTTTCTAAAATAATTTTGTCTCAAACTTATATTTGTAGAATGTACATTATACATGAAACTATATTCCTTAGATAATGTATCTTCACTACCACAATTTATTGGGATAAGAGTTATCAGAATAGGATATTATTTAATATCCAATAATAGATTACTAATCTATTAAACATATTTTATATATCCAATTAAGGAAACAAACTCTGAATCTCAAGTCAAATGTGAAATACATGTTTGTTTTTTGATTTACCAATAATTATCAAAACAATAATGTTTAAAAAGAGCATCTAAATATAGATTAATTATAAAAAATAGTGGTAATAAAAATCATATCAGTGTATCCTTATAATATATTCAAATAATCATTATAGTATAAACATTAATATTTGGCCTTTTCCAGGTATCTAATGATTCTTTTTATATATTCCAAATAATTAAAACCTCTATTAGTAGTAAATTCTCTAATTTTAATAACAAAAAATATAATATTAGGCCTATTAAAATATATTAAATACATTAAATAACATATTGAAGTAGAATACTCATGTTGAGTTATGACACTTCTCATATTAAAAAATATAGTAACACCAGAGTCGAATTGAGTGTGAGCATCATCGAAAATTATATGGTTAAATTTATTTAACATTTTTAATATGTAGTTATATTGACATAAAGAATAACTCCTACTATTATTTCTAACATTAACATCTAGAATATTATGATGTATTATATGATCCATCATTTTACAAATAGGGGATAAATAATTTTTATCTCATTTATACCAACCATATAGGTTTAAAAGCACAATCTTCATTACTAGATATATAACATCCTAATTTTTTCTTATAAAAACACTTTGTTCGATAATGTAAAAGATAAGACATATTGTTTTAAAATGAAAAACTATATGTTTTTATTTAAATGTTACAATTAGAACCCTTCTAATAAATTGAAGTTTATGGATTTTAATAATTAATTTTTAAAATTAATATAAAGGTCCAAATAAATAGAAATGTATTCTTAGGGTCATTTAAAATAAGTATACAAGTTTTTTTATACTCATTTTATTCTTCAAAAAGACGTTTTATTAGTAAATTATTTTTTATGATTGAATATTATAATATTCATATGTTCTTGATAATTTATTCTAAAAAATTAATTTCACTTTTTAAAAAATAATGTTTATATTATATTGAAATTAATTATTGAGAATTTTCTAAATAAAATTAATTTTTTAATGAATATGGAAGACAACTATTTTTATTGAAAATTGAAATTTATATTAAAGAATTTACAATGTCAAATTATGTTTTGAATTATTTTTAAATTTTAATTAGTTTATTATAATTTAAAATAATCAAATTATTCTTTTGGAAATATATTATATAACTGAATTTAACGTGAAATCATATGATATTTAAAAAGGGAATTTGTAACAAAAAATAATTTTTGTTATGTTTTGTTGATTAAATTTAAAATTAAATTCTTCAAAATCTGTGTTTTATATGTTGAAAAGTGAATTCCATATTTTCAACAAGTGGGAATAAATTTTATAAATTATTCATTATTATTCTTGTATAATATTAATATCAATATTATTAAAGATAATAGTGTGATATGTTTTAATTTTTATTTAATAAAATACTATAAAATTCATAATATTATCCAACTTTCCCAAAAAGGTCATATATCATACCCTTGGATGATTGTGGTCAAGATAACCTCGTTATTTTAAATACTTTTACAATAGTGATGCAGTCATTATTTAATTAATGGAAACCACAAATAAATTATATAAAGATAATAAAATAAATATTATTTAATATAATTAATGTGATCATTCAATTTTATAGATTAAATTTACATGTAATAGATATAATGTAATATTTTGTTCAAATTATATGTTTTATCATGATATTATTAAAGTTAGAGTAATGAATAGTTCTAAAAATCGAAATTGTTGATATTTAATAATAAATATTATTTTATTTAATAATATAAAATGAAAAATATACATTAAATTCTCTTTATTAACTCTGATAAGTTTAAAAATATAAACCATTGAGATTTTGTGGATCAATTTTCAATTTTTTATTAACTATATTATTTCACAATGAGTGAAAATCTAGGTTTTCACTATAGGAGTTAAAGGGGTTAAATAATGGTTAAAACCAAACGATGAAAATCGAAATATAGTTAAACATTATATATTTTTTTTGTCATAAATGTATCTATAACCATAACCATATTTTCATCTAAATAACCCATTTTTTACATGTATCATTGGATTATAATTTATATGAATTTAATATTTTGAGAAATTTCATGAGTTCCTCCCCAATCTCTATAAAAAGGGAAGCTGTTATTTTCATTTCTACACAATTCCACACACACATGATTCAAAAAATAAATTCCCAATTAACTTCAAAGAGTCACTCCCCACATTATGGATTTATTATTTTAGTAAAAATAATAAATATATATGGATTACGTTTATAATCAATGGAGGATTTTCAAACAAAAGGTATAGTTTTCAATTGTATGTTTTAGTTTGGTTTCTTCATACACATCTTTCTAATTTTCTGTAACCTAGATGAAATGATAAATTTAGTATCGTACATATACTTATGTTTTATTATGTTCATGTAATGGCCCATATCCATGTCATATTCCATCAAATTGGAAAATAATTCATCATCCGTGTATATGGAGGTCAACAGCCTCGTGAGCCGTTGTAATTCGTTTTAAATCATCATATCTAAAAATGAGTTATAATGATTGAATTAATATTTATATATTATATTCATGAAATATTAATTATTATTAAAATATAATATATCATATATATTTTTTCTATTCCATGCATCTGAAGTGCCCAGATTAGTGTGAATCACTGAGAGGGGGAGGGGGTGAATCAGTGATCCCTTTAAACTTTTTACTAATTGATTCTTTATCAATTAAACCTCTATGGCTGGTTAAAGCCTCGATCCACTCTTCTTGTATCTCCCACCTTTCCACGAATGATGCAGTAAATGTAAAGGCACTGGACACAAGGATTTACAAGGTTCGACACCAAAGGCCTACGTCCTTTCCATGTTGGTTATACACCCCAACATGGTTTCTTCCATTATAATCTGTTAGTATTACAATGGTCGATACAGAGTCCCACTGTGTCTCTCCTGAGTCCCACAGGAGGGTCTTTAAACTGCGTCCCACAGTGTTACCAGAGTCCCACTGGCCTGCTCCAGAATCCCACTGAAGACTTCTTCCACCCTGAGTCTCACAGGGGGCTTCTCCTGGCTCCTCGAGTCACAGGAGTAGCTCTTCTTCACTTTAAGCTTCTTCAAGTATCTTCAGCAGTCTGGGATAAAGACTTCTAGCCTTTCTCTTCACTTCTGATCACTTGATCAGGTCTTCTCGTCTTGTTCAGGATTTATCTCCTTCTTCTCAGGATGACCTGGCCTCTCTCTTCAAGAATCTTCAACAGCCTCTGATAAGGTCTGTTGGTCTTGCTCACAGCTTCTGATCACTTCTGTTGATCAGGATCTTCTCAATCACTGAAAACTCAGACAACTAATATCTCTAACTTCAGTCTGGATTCAGTCTGACTTCACATCAACTTCATGCGCTGAGTGCATGGAAACTCTTCTTCTTCATTCACTGACTGTATGGCTTCTCAAAATCTTCTTCAAGAACTTTTAGTCTTGGACAACTCAAATGCACACAAGCTGGTTTGGCATTGTTCGCGTGTGCATGTGCATGCATGCAAGCATGCACTCCCCTTCTTCTCTTCCTTGGTGTGATAAACACTCAAAGAGTGTAATTTCTCCTTAAGAACACACACCTTCTTCTCTCACACACTTTGTTCAATTTGTTCACACACTTAAAAGTGTGTTATACTTTAGTGTGGATGTACTCTTCTTTCTTCTTCTAAATGTGTACACTTTGCACACACCTAGGTTCGGCCTCTTCACTTTGGACACACAACTTCTTCACTTTGGCACACACTTGAGCTTGGCCTTCACACTTGTTAAGCACACACAAATTATATAAATTTTTTCCACATGGGTGCTAGCCTTGGCCTTGTTCTTTCTTTGCACATACTACTTGGTGTAGTCTTCCTCCTTATGCACACACTAGGGCCACAACCTTCCACTCCTCCTTGCACACCCACTGCCCGTAAATGTTCTCCTTCACTTTTCACATACACGAGGCAAAGCCTCGGCCTTCCTTTTGTTTAGCACACACACCGTAGGGTATTCTCTTTACTATGCACACAAGGGAGGCGTGCTAGGTGCGGCCACTATTCTTCACAGAGGCAAGCGGCCTCCACTACTACCGTGCAAGGTACCAAGCCTCAGGTCTTACTTTTTCTTCAAAGAGTGCAAGTACAATGGGTGCAAGGCACAAGCGTCTTGGTGCAAGAGCACAAGCGGCGCGCAAGTGCCTTGCGTAGCCACTACCGCGCAAACCTCAAGCACAAGGGCCGCGCAAGACCTCGGCCAACCGCGGGGTGCGCAAGTGATGCGGCCACGAGTCTTCCTGCCGCGCAAGGGGAAGGCGCGCAGGGAATCCTTCTTCTTCTTTCACGCATGTGTGCGCAAAAGGAACTAACAGAGCCAAGGGATGGCTCCGGGCTTCACTACCGCGCAAGTGGTGCGCGTAGGCTGTTCTTCGCTAAGCACTGAGGCTTCGCGGGATTTCAGATATTCAACAAAGACTCAGCAAGCATTTTGAGAGCCTCAGGTGCTCCTTTTATAGGCAGAGAGATGCCTCACATGATCCGCGTGATTGAAACTTAAATTCCCGAAGATTTCGGATCTTTGAAATCTTTAAACGAGCCACAAATCCCATTTTTTATTTTCTGTTTCACGCGGGATCAATTCTCTTTGTTTTCCTCATCACGTGCATGCGACTTAGAATGCATGCACGACCTTCCTTCGTTCCAAACCATGCAGAATATAAACCTCATGGCCTCGGCACTTCGTTTGCCACGGCCAACCTCTAAATTCTCCAAACCTTGCATGCATGCCCATTTTCTTGTATGATCGTGTTCAGTGTGGCCAGACGATCACCATGGTGTCTTCGGCTTGATCAACAGTGGACGGGAGCTCAACTTCAGTGCTCGGAGGGCCACTAGTTCAGGCGGTGTCGCAGGAGGTGCCTCAGCCAAGCTCGAGGAAGGGGATGATGCGGCAGCCGTCGGATCAGGAGTTTGAAATACATCGGACGGCCGCGATCAGAAGATCTCGCGCGGGATCGATCGTGTGGTCGAGATCTGGCGCACGATCGATCGAGCGGCCAGGATTCGCTCCGCGAAAAAATCCCGCATCCCACATCGAAACGAAGCGTGGTTTTTCCGCGGCTTATCAACCTAGCGCTCCCCCAGCCGACTCAATTGAACCTCCAACCTCCACGGTGCTGCCCCACACCGTGTTCTCTCTGCGGGCATGCTCTTGCGCCCACCCCTGCCGCTCGGGCGCGCCACTGGCGCCCACTATGCACACACGGGCGCGCTCCTCGCGCTCACGCTGCGCGGGCTTCATCACCGAGTGGCCTCGGGGCTTATACACGGCCCCGACCTCTCACGGGCTGGCCCCATGGGATCCCCTTGGGCGTGGTGACCTAGTCCCACATGTGCCTTGGGTTGAACCCTTAAGGCTGGCCCTTGGTGGCTTATTTTTTCTAACTAAAACACTTAGGACTTTGTATAAAAACAAAGTAACCATGTGAAAATTCCAAATGCCACTTCTTCCTCTAAGACATCTTTTTTCATCAAATCTACTTCTTCATTAGAATTCCTCCATCCTCCATAACATATATTCTAGTCTTAGGAGGTGGAATTCCCTAAGGTTCATCATCTTCAACCGAAATTCCTGATTCACATAAATCTTCAATGTTCTTCATTGATCCAATCAGATATCAAGTTGGATCAACATCTAATTCACATGCACTAAGTGATAGTGCATGGACTTCATTAAACCACTTCATCCACTTAGAACTTGTGGATGGATCCCTTTCATCTCCTCATGCATTGTGAATACAATACATGGTCTTCTAATCATGTTGTGACTTTGTATCATCTTGATACAAGTTCTTTGAACTTAAAGACCAGTTCAACAATCGTCAGATGTAATGATGATGCTCCATCATCATCCATTCTTCAAGTGGTGTAACTTAGTATCATCTTGATACAAGTACTGAAACATTAAGATCAGTTCTACAATCGTCTGATATTCATAGAGAATGTTTCAACCACAACATCCTATGTCACTTAGTGAATCTCCTAAGTGACATGCATCTTAGTACCATGGCCATTATTCTTTCCTCACCAACACCATCACATCCTTTTTCATTCACATCTTGACATTCCTTGACATCCATTCATCTTATGACAACATCATGCCTCATTGACAACAAATGCAACACAGTGCACTTCAATCTCCCCCTTTGTATTTGTTGTCAATACACTTCTTTAGCACATATGAATGGGTCAATATGTGTGCCAGTATTTTCTCCCCCTTGTTGGCACTCAAATGAAAAGGTGTGGTGTGGTTCTCTTCAAAATATTTCTTCCTCCCTTTGAATAGCATCTTCTTGAAAATCACTAAGAGAGGGATGATGTCACATGTTCTTCTTTAGCAAAGAACCTTTAGTAAATCATCTATAAGTCTACTTGGGCTAACCCGGTGTAGAAAACAAGAGTGATGTAACCAAGATTTTTCAATGTTGTCCACAATTCACTGTACATGTGAGATCATGCTTCAGGGGGTTTGAAATTTTGCAGATATAACAATAAATTGCTAAATCCTGCAAATGCTTCACAAAACTCATTAGAAAGTTCAGGTGCAAAGATAAAGCTCCCCCTTTCAACCATTTGTCTTCAATAAATACTCCCCCTTAATTTTCATGATGAATTCAATTAAGAAACAAGGGATGAAAGTATGATTGGAATACCTTCACTTTTATCAAGATGATATTAAATCCCAAAATATCATCTTCTCCAGATTGGCTTCCCCTCAAGGGGTGCACTCCATTCCTTCCAAACCATCCTCCAGCTGAGAATGATCATCATCTTCAATTCCCTATAGTGTTATAACATGTAAATACAAGTGATTAGGGAATAATATGGAACCTCCTTGGTTCATCAATGTGAACAACAGGGTTGAGAAGATTCTCTCAACCGAGATGTCCCATTTTTGCCATTCATCACACTTTCACATTTAATCTTCAATGATGTTTGTGCCGGTGTGGATCTCAACACATCTTCATGTGAAATCTTTTGTTTCCTTTTTTCCTTAGCAATTTCCAGTGCTTCATCTTCATCTCTTTGCAGTTCTCTGGAAAGTTGTAACTGATTCGGCCATATGACTAACAAATCGTTTGGAAGTGAGGCCTCAGTTCTGGAAGTTCCACATGGTTCTTTTGATGCTGTCAAGCTACCTTTCTTAGGCAACTTGTTTTCAATCAACCCCTTCTGCTTCTTCTGGATTGATTGTCTGTTTGAGTCCAGTCTGCCTCTATTGAATTTCATGGCTTGTTTACAAAGATCCATGATTTGTCCTTTCTTTCCATGGTAGAAGCATGTTTTCTTCTTGGTGGTCCTTCTGGATGCATCACCCTTCTTGGATTTCAAATCCAAGGACTTCTCTTCCTTTGACAAAATCTTCTTAGGAGCATCTTCAACTTTCTTCTGCTTGCTTCCCAAGGTTTCCATTTTAGCCAGGTTCAGTGATCTTCTCTTCTTTTTAGCTCTGGATACAGTTGGAGATTGACATGTATCTTTTGACCACTTTTGCAATCATCCCATATGTTGTCAAGTAATCCAAATATATTTTCAGTAAACAGATGTCTCTGGACCTGTGGATGTTGCTTCTTTTCCTCTGGCTTGCTCCCCCTTGGCATGTGCTCCCTTTGTGCTTTGACATTCAGTGGATTGTACCAACAATCCTTTGCACAGTGCCCATACTTATTACAACACCAACACTGACCCACAAATCTTGACCTCTTCAGTCCTTTTGATTGTTGGGTACTTTTCTTGACTTGCTGTGTTGTTTCAGGAGAGATCTCTTTCTTCTTTGTCTTCATCCATACTTGTTTGGAATTATTCTTCCATCCTGCACTTTTTGTGGAAACAAATTTAGAAACATGAGTACAAGATGGGATGGATGGTACCTTATTTTTAGAAGTTGTTGTCCTTTTATTAGAGGATGTCTTTCTTTTAGAATCATCCTGATCAATGCATACTTGAGTAGCAACATTTCTCCTTTCAGCTGACTGGGAGGCTTTGGCTTTGGGTGATTGCTGAGTTTTCAATATCACCTCTAGTTCTAAGCATTTCATATTGAGGGAGTTCTTCTCATCCTCAACAGTTCTTAGCCTTACTTCCCATTTCTCTTACAGCTTCTTTATCTGGTCTTCATGCACCTTTTTTATTTCTAGCAATGAATTGTCCAGCTCCTTCACCCTTTTGACTTTGTCTTCTAGTTGAGCATCTTTGACAACCATTGAAACTCTGTGAAATTTTTCCAGTTCATGGAAAACTTCTTTGATCATTATCATAAATATTTCTTTCTCAGAAAGGCTTCTTTGCAATTCTTCACAAGTATATTCATATCTATCATTGCAAAGAGAAACTGTTTCATCCTTAGCCTTCACCAGCTTTCTGAGAGTGTTGGTTATGCCAACCCTTTTAGCCAACTGATCTTCCATTGTATTGGCTTCTTCTTCTAGCTGTAATTTTTCTTCTTGAAAATCAAGGATGCCTGTAGCTATACACATTGCCACTTCCTTGGGGACTGTCTTCTGAAGATATTTGATTGCACTTTGAAGATCTTTCATTGTTCCAACTTCATCACAGCTAGGACAGGCTTTCTTCATCTTCTTGGCTTGTTTCTTCTTTCTATTTTTCTGAGTCTTGGCAGATATCTCCATTTGAGGCTGGTTGCTCATTTCCTCAAATCTGCACTTCATAAAGACTCCCTTGGATCTTTTAGAGGTAACCTTCCCTCTGATACCAATTGAAGTGCCCAGATTAGTGTGAATCACTGAGAGGGGGAGGGGGTGAATTATTGATCCCTTTAAACTTTTTACTAATTGATTCTTTATCAATTAAACCTCTATGGCTGGTTAAAGCCTCAATCCACTCTTCTTGTATCTCTCACCTTTCCACGAATGATGTAGTAAATGTAAAGGCACTGTACACAAGGATTTACAAGGTTCGGCACCAAAGGCCTACGTCCTTGCCATGTTGGTTATACACCCCAACGTGGTTTCTTCCATTATAACCTGTTAGTATTACAATGGTCGATACAGAGTCCCACTGTATCTCTCCTGAGTCCCACAGGAGGGTCTTTATACTGCGTCCCACAGTGTTACCAGAGTCCCACTGGCCTTCTCCAGAATCCCACTGAAGACTTCTTCCACCCTGAGTCTCACAGGGGGCTTCTCCTGGCTCCTCGAGTCACACGAGTAGCTCTTCTTCACTTTAAGCTTCTTCAAGTATCTTCAGCAGTCTGGGATAAAGACTGCTGGCCTTGCTATTCAATTCTAATCACTTGATCAGGTCTTCTCTTCTTGCTCAGGATTTATCTCCTTCTTCTCAGGATGACGTGGCCTCTCTCTTCAAGAATCTTCAACAGCCTCTGATAAGGTCTGTTGGTCTTTCTCACAGCTTCTGATCACTTCTGTTGATCAGGATCTTCTCAATCACTAAAAACTCAGACAACTGATATCTCTAACTTCAGTCTGGCTTCAGTCTGGCTTCACATCAAATTCATGCACTAAGTGCATGGCAACTCTTCTTCCTCATGCACTGACTGCATGGATTCTCAAAATCTTCTTCAAGAACTTTCAGTCTTGGACAACTCAAATGCACACAAGCTGGTTTGGCTTTATTCACGCGTGCATGTGCATGCATGCAAGCATGAACTCCCCTTCTTCTCTTCCTTGGTGTGATAAACACTCAAAGAGTGTAATTTCTCCTTAAGCACACTCACCTTCTTCTCTCACACACTTTGTTAAATTTGTTCACACACTTAAAAGTGTGTTATACTTCAGTGTGGATGTCCTCTTCTTTCTTCTTCTAAATGTGTACACTTTGCACACACCTAGGTTCGACCTCGTCACTTTGGACACACAACTTCTTCACTTTGGCACACACTTGAGCTTGGACTTCACTCTTGTTAAGCACACACAAATTATATAAATTTTTCCACATGGGTGCTAGCCTTGGCCTTGTCCTTTCTTTTCACATACTACTTGGTGTAGTCTTCCTCCTTATGCACACACTAGGGCCACGACCTTCCACTCCTCCTTGCACACCCACTGCCCGTAAATGTTCTCCTTCACTTTGCACATACACGAGGCAAATACTCGGCCTTCCTTTCGTTTAGCACACACACCGTAGGGTATTCTATTTACTATGCACACAAGGTAGGCGTGCTAGGTGCGGCCACTATTCTTCACAGAGGCAAGCGGCCTTCACTACTACCGTGCAAGGTACCAAGCCTCGGGTCTTCCTTTTTCTTCAAAGCGTGCAAGTCCAATGGGTGTAAGCCACAAGCCTCTTGGTGCAAGAGCACAAGCGGCGCACAAGTGCCTTGCGTAGCCACTACCATGCAAACCTCAAGCACAAGGGCCGCGTAAGACCTCGGCCAACCGCGGGGTGCGCAACTGATGCGGCCTCGGGTCTTCCTGCCGCGCAAGGGGAAGGCGCGCAGGTAATCCTTCTTCTTCTTTCACGCAAGTGTGTGCAAATGGAACTAACAGAGCCAAGGGATGGCTCCTGGCTTCACTTCCGCGCTAGTGGTGCGCGCAGGCTGTTCTTTGCTAAGCACCGAGGCTTCGCGGGACTTCAGATCTTCAACAAAGACTCAGCAAGCATTTCGAGAGCCTCAGGTGATCCTTTTATAGGCATAGAGATGCCTCACATGATCCGCGTGATTGCAACTTAAATTCCCGAAGATTTCGGATCTTTGAAATCTTTAAACGAGCTGAAAATCCCATTTTTTATTTTCTGTTTCACGCGGGATCACTTCTCTTTGTTTTCCTCTTCACGAGCATGCGACTTAGAACGCATGCACGACCTTCCTTCGTTCCAAACCATGCAGAATATAAACCTCATGGCCTTGGCACTTCGTTTGCCTCGGCCAACCTCTAAATTCTCCAAACCTTGCATGCATTCCCATTTTCTTGTATGATCGTGTTCAGTGTGGCCAGACGATCACCATGGTGTCTTCGGCTTGATCAACAATGGCCGGGAGCTCAACTTCAGTGCTCAGAGGGTCACTGGTTCAGGCGGCGTCGCGGGAGGTGCCTCGGCCAAGCTCGAGGAAGGGGATGATGCGGCAGCCGTCAGATCAGGAGTTTGAAATACATCGGACGGCCGCGATCAGAAGATCTCGCGCGGGATCGATCGTGCAGTCGAGATCTGGCGCGCGATCGATCGGGCGGCCAGGATTCGCTCCGTGGCAAAATCCCGCGTCCCACATCGAAACGAAGTGCGGTTTTTCTGCGGCTTATCAACCTAGCGCTCCCCCAGCCGGCTCAATTGAACCTCCAACCTTCACGGTGCCGCCCCGCACCGTGTTCTCTCTGCGGGCGCGCTCTTGCGCCCACCCCTGCCACTCTGGCGCGCCACTGGCGCCCACTATGCACACACGGGCGCGCTCCGCGCGCTCACGCTGCGCGGGCTTCATCACCGCGTGGCCTCGGGTCTTATACACGGCCCCGACCTCTCTCGGGCTGGCCCCATGGGATCCCCTTGGGCGTGGTGACCTAGTCCCACATGTGCCTTGGGTTGAACCCTTAAGGCTGGCCCTTGGTGGCTTATTTTTGCTAACTAAAACACTTAGGACTTTGTATAAAAACAAAGTAACCAAGTGAAAATGCCAAATGCCACTTCTTCCTCTAAGACATCCTTTTTCATCAACTCTACTTCTTCATTAGAATTTTTCCATCCTCCTTAACATATATTCTAGTCTTAGGAGGTGGAATTCCCGAAGGTTCATCATCTTCAACCAAAATTCCTGAATCACATAAATCGTCTATGTTCTTCATTGATCCAATCAGAGATCAAGTTGGATCAACATCTAATTCAAATGAACTAAGTGATAGTGCGTGGACTTCATTAAACCACTTAATCCACTTAGAACTTGTGGATGGATCCCTTTCATCTCCTCATGCATTGTGAATACAATACATGGTCTTCTAATCATGTTGTGACTTTGTATCATCTTGATACAAGTTCTTTGAACATAAAGACCAGTTCAACAATCGTCAGATGTAATGATGATGCTCCATCATCATCCATTCTTCAAGTGGTGTAACTTAGTATCATCGTGATACAAGTATTGAAACATTAAGATCAGTTCTACAATCGTCTGATATTCATAGAGAATGTTTCAACCACAACATCCTATGTCACTTAGTGAATCTCCTAAGTGACATGCATCTTAGTACCATGGCCATTCTCCTTTCCTCACCAACACCATCACATCCTTTGTCATTCAAATCTTGAAATTCCTTGACATCCATTCATCTTATGACAACATCATGCCTCATTGACAACAAATGCAACACAGTTCACTTCAGCATCGATAAATGGTAATGTCGTTTGTGAGTACATGTGGAATACCACCTGCACAAATCGATTCCATTTTTTTCATCCGGACATCAAAAGAATAATATATTTAATTATATATCATGATATATATTATATATATTTATATATATTTATGATAAATATTTAATGTTAAAATAATATATATTACCTTTCCATAATGGTCATTGAAAAATGGAAATGTTACTCATGCATACGTAAGACCTATCATCTATATGATTATAATAAATGATTTTTTTTAATTTTTATGTTATTTTTTTAAAAAAATGTTATTTAAAATTGAAAACGTTATTTTCCTTGAGAGTATTTTTATGATTAAACCATTCACGTTTTATGAATATGATATAGTTCTAGAGAATTGTTTATTATGATGGGTGTTTACATTATAAACAATTTTTTTTAGTTCAATGATAAAATAAGTATTGATGGTGATGTTTTAACCTCTAATTCATTGGGTACTCTGAAGATGGATTCCAACAATAAGGTTATTCCACATATGATAGAGTGTTGGTCGATTTTTTTTCCTAAGAGTTAATGGGAATATTCTTTAATGGTAATTCCATGTTTAAATATAATGGTTAATAATTATTATATATGTTGAATAATATAGGGGAATTATCATATGTTAACCATTAAGGTCATCTATGGGTAGCTATGGTTGTTACTCCATTGTTTCCCCAAGTTTACAACATGTTTTATCAATATTTCCTATTGGTTTTAATTATTTTATTTGAGAAAAATGTTTTTTTTCAAATAAAAATTATTAATTAAATAATATGATAAATGATTTTTCTATATTTTTATTTTAATGTTTTTTTCTCTAGAAAAATGTTTATATTTCTATTCCATGTCCCTTAATATGATTTTTGTGCTCAACTAATATTTTTTTAAAAAAATTCACATTGTTTAAGAAACATTAGGGAAAGGAATGAAGTTAAGATGGAAACTTTTAGTATTTATCAAGAAAATAAACTATGTTTTATATTTTAAAATGTATTATTTGTTGAAAAAAGGATACTGAGAGAATGTGTCCAGATGTATTGAATGCATTTAATTTGAAAGAAATTTTCTTAATTCATTAAAAATAAAAGCCAAATTGATTCTCGAAAATTTTAACAAAATTCTAGTTAAAAATAGTAGAATATATAATTCTTAAGGCCTTATCCTTATTGTTGGGATCATATGAATTTTTAGATAACATAAATGATTTGTATGTTTTCAAAAGAGGTTATCTTAAGAGTTATGGATACAATCATAAGTTTAATATTTTAGGGTTCATCATATGCTCAATGTCTTAAAAACCCCTTATGAGGATTTATGTTATGAAATTCTAAGGTGGATAAAAATATATTTGGAGACATTTATTTTCCAGGTGATTATGGATTATTTTATTTTTTTGACAAAAAGTGAATGTTATGAGTTACTCATTGAATTTTTAAACATTTAATTAATATTGAATATACTAAGGTTATTTTTTAGGATTCTTATCTTATCTCTTGAATTTTATTAGGATTATATATATATATATATATATATTTCTAGAAGATGTACCACCCATAGGATGCATGATAACCCTTCACGTCTGACAAGGATGTGAGGAATGATCCCACTACCAAAGGGTGATAAGGGTGCATCACCCACCACTCACCTATGTTATGTCCCGATTAGTATAAAATTATTTTTATTTATTTAATATATTTGATGGATAAAATTTATGTTCATTTTGGGAGAATATTATTTTTTGAATAGATAACCAAGGGATTTTAAAATGATTGTTTGATTATATGATTAATTATATATAGGAAGACATCCACTATTTTTAGAACCCTATATGATTAAGGTAAATAGAATTAAATTGTATTTTATTTGAAAAATAAAGGATGAATTATCTTTTGGAAGTATATATGAATTTTTGGTGATTATATTTATTTATATTATTTATTGATATATCTTAGAGATTATGTGGGTAGGGAAATTATATTTGGAATATTACTTTAAGGGTCAATGATTTGATTTAGGGATAAATGATAAATTATCCTGGAATAATAAATGAAAAATTATTTATTATTTTTGGGTTTTAATATTAGAATACAATATTTTTGAGGATTTTTAAGGGTGGTAATTTTTTAATGATCTATATTGATCTCTGGGTATTACAATTGAATTTAAAGATTAAATAATTTTTTTTATCATTAAATGGATTATTATTTTTTAATAATTTTTTTATCTTGTTCTATAGTTTTTTTATTTTATAATTATATGAGGTTTATATAGTTATTATTGGGTCGATTATATGATTAATTATATGTTGATTATAGTTCTTCATGCATGAAAAAAATTCATACTCACTATTTAGAGTGAAAATTTAGTTTGTGGTAAGAATTTATTAAAGCATGAAATTATACTTTTCAACTATGTGTATTTTACTTTTTTCTTAATATATATGGTATTGGAATTATCCAAATTTATGAAAAGAATATGAAAACAAAAACATTCTCTATATAATTTATTTTATTGTGGAATCAATGACCTTTTAACCCATCACAGGTGTTCTACTTTTTTAGTAGTTAAATTTATCATGTACATGTTTACTATAACTTTATATCAATACTTGGGAGATAGTTTTCTCTTATATATCCATATTTTCAAATAAAATTTATACTATCAAATTTAGAAAACTAGTTTTTTAACTCTCTATGACTTTCATATTTTTCTATCTCTCTTCGCAAATGGAATTTTAACTAATCCTTTTTATAATATGGAATTAAAAAAGGTATTTTGGAAAGTGAAACCTTGACTATAGATCCTGAGTTAACATTTAAAAGAATTAATTTCCAAGGGTAGGTTAATGATACATCTAGTTTTTTAAAGGGAATACTACATTAAAAAATGTACATGATATGCCACATCGAGATACAACGAACAAGTAAATATTAATATTTAAATATGAATATTATAACCTCGCTATTTAATTTTCCGGTATGAAAAAATGGTTTATTTATCAAATTAATATAAAGGTCCAACTTAATATGTATGCATGGGTATTTTATTTTTAAAATTATTATACATGATTTTTAGAAAGTCATTTTATTCTTTAAAAATATTTTTTCACAAAAACGAGTCCTACTTTTTATGAGTGAATATTATAATTTAAATAATTTATATAAAATATAATGTAAAAATTAATTTTATTTTTAAATTAATCATTTTAAAAATATCTTGAAGTAATTTTTTGTGAATTTTCTATAAATATTTATTTTATGGAGTAAATAATGAAAATATTAATTTTTATTGAAAGTTGTCTTTTATATTAAAGTATTTATATGGTAAAATTATGTTTTGTATTAATATTAAATGGTATTTTTTCATTATTGTTTAAAATGAACCAATTATGGGGTTTTAAATGGTATTTGTTCTTGAATTTCATATTAAAACATTTTATATTGGAAAAGGTCATTAAACAAATATTTTTTGTTTAATTATTTTGATTTAATTTAAAATTAAATTATTACAATTATAATTGTTGAATTTTGAAAAAATAATTATATATTTGTAATAACTGGGTCCAAATTTAGTAAACATTCCCCTTTTATGTTTGAAAAGTATGAATACAATCCATAGAAATTTTTATTACCATAATAATTGGTAAATCATGTAATTTATGTTAACAAATGATAACTACCCTTAAATGTCACAAAAACATAACAAAATATCATTATATGATTTTATTCCAATAAGAATAATTAAAAAGTATAATTTAATTCCTTTTGGGTCCAATTGGATATGATTATCACTTGTGTGGTATTTTATTTAATGAAAATTCTAGCATGTCACAGTCTAGTTTTTAATAAGAGTTATATTTTTAATATGGTGAAATAATTGGAATATGTTTGACTATAAATATTTTTTTAAAATCTAATAGATATATCCTGATCATGGTAATTAATTTTTAATATTTAGCCTAAATTAATACACAACATAATTGCAGTAATTATTTAACTAAAGGAAAAATCACATACATGATATTAGAAATATGAAAAATAATATTATTTAAGATAAATAATGTGATCCAAAAATTCTATTAATGAAACTAACATGTTATGGATATATTAATTTATTTTTATGAATTATATGTTTTACTTGGATATTATTATAGTAAATTTAATGAATATTCATAAAAATTTTCCTTAAAAATATGTCATAGTAAATATTATTTTATTTAATTATCTACAATTCCTAAAAATAATAAATTTTTACAAAGAATTATGATAAGATTTAAAATATCTACCATGGTCCATTTATTTATATTTTTCATTTTAATGTAAATATTTATAACCTTAATGAGTGAAATGCAATGTTGTCATGGTAAGAGGTAATGTTGTAAAATATGGGATAAACACAAATTATTAGAGATGATAAAATTCAAAACATATCTAATTTTTATTGGATGAGTGGTTTTTGATACATAGTTATCTATTTTACTAAATTAATAATTTTTATCCATTTGTAAATGAAAATTAATTTATATTAATTTAATAATTTGAGATATACTAATTGTGTCTCTCCGTTCACTTATAAAATAGAACCACTTATTCTCATTTATTAAAACACCCAATATTTTTTTATTCAACTATTATATACCCAAATACATTTCTAGAATATATAACCGTTGTATATAGGTATTTGTTTTGGAGTAATTCCAAAAATATGAGGGTAAAATGTTAATAAAAGGTTGTTTTCCAAATAAGTGGTATGGATTTTAATTATATGTTTTCATTCAGTTTCCCAACCCATATCATTAAAAATTTCTTAAAAAACTATAAAATATAATATTCAATATATTATGTACACATATATGTTATTAATTTAATGGTTTTACCCATATAAATCTTCTATTACATCAAATTAGAAATTAATTCATCTTTCGTGTGTAGAGCATACTACTTCCTCAAAAACCAATGTAATTTATTTTCCATCGTTTTCTCTCAAGAAAATTTATAATGATGTGATTTATGTTCATATATTATATTAATGAAATATTAATCAATATTGAATGATAATATATAATTTACGTTATTTCTATTCCATAAGGAATAAATTGATAACATCATTAATGCGTACTTGTGGAATACTCCCTCCATGAAGAGATGTGATTAGTTATTCATCATGGAATCATATTAATAATATATATAAGTATATTTAATGAATTAATATGACACATATTATATTATGATCAATTTTGAAAGATAAAATAATATATACCTTTTTTCAAAAATGATCATTCATAAATGGAGGCGTTACTCAGTGTATATGTGGCCTTTCATCTCCATGATTTTAAAATAGTTAATTTTTCATATAAATGATAAATCATTAGATTTTATAGTACAAATAATTTTTATAAGTGAAAATTATTTCATTATTACTTTTTTTCAGATGCTATAATTTTGACCTCTTTGACCATTGTAACGTCCCGACCCAACTCACCAATAAGACATTGGCTAGACAAGGGGGTCACAGGGCCACAAGCGTGCCTGGTCATACTCAAGAGGATATCGACTATAAGAAATGGTCTCAAGAGGTAATAGTGGGTATAATATAGTGTCAATTAGTGTATCATAGTGATCTAATATATAATAATTAATACAAAATAGTGGAATTAGTAAAAAATAAAAGGCAGAGCAACTGGTGAATAATATATTCAACCACATAATAAATCATGGAAAATTATAATATAAAATAGATTAAGTCTTTTTTAGATAATGATAAATAAACTAAAACAATAAACAACAATAATATATAATATATAATACTATATAAAAAAGAAAATAAAATCACCAAGGATAATCTCCATGATAATTATTTGCTACAACTCAGTCTTGTATTCCTATCTCCTAGGTATAAGAGAATAACTCCACAAATCATCCCTGGTCCCATGAACATAAGGTCCACTCAGTTACCCTAGTGCAAAGGCAGTCTGATAATGGTGTGATATATAAATTCAAATCGGTTACCACCCACCATTAATATTACTAATTCTAGCAAGTGAATAATATGTAACTCTATGTATATGTATTGTGAGATAAGAAACTATACTGAAATAAAGAACAATCATCCCGGTCAGGTTCCTAAGGGTCACCAGGAGGCTCTATATGAATTAACACTTGGTCAGAATAAGATTTATGTTACGTAACTATACATATATTAATAATTATAATTTTAGTGTAGTTATATATTTCATCCACCTATATGAACCAATTACTCACCAATGTAAGTGGCCATATACCAGGAATACTAGGGTATGGATGGACTGAGGTATAACTCTATTATTCATAAGAAGTCAAAATAAGCCTATAAGTTCAAGTTCTATGGTAAATTCCATGTATCCTAATTGAGTTTGATAAATAATTCATGGAACTAAAGATCATGTTTGAGCTGTCATATCAACACTCTAAATAGGGAGCGTGATACCTCAACCCAATGTCTTACATAGTATAAATGGTGCGAGATTCTTTGACTCAACACTTGATATAAATGATCACAATTTTCCTCTGTGCTCAACATATCCCTTACCATCGTTCGACAACATATTTCATGTCGTAATCATATCATAATAAAAAATAATAACCATATCAATGAGGTATTACCTATCTTGGTCTACATTTAATAAGACCATTTAGTACAATGAGAATTCTAATTTAATAATATGTCAAACTAATCATGTAGATAAGCATTAAATGTTCTGTGTGGACTTTCCACAATTTTGAATTCATTTCACATAAACAGTTTAATATAATAAGGTTAAAACATTTAAATTTTTTAATAATTTAATGATGAAATTCAATCAAGTCAATCCATTAAATTTAATACAAGTCATATAATATAATAAAGACACGACCATTCATTTTTACAAGGCTCATAAAGCCACTTAGATGGTACCATGGTCCATTAAAAATTTAACTACATGGGTAATCTCATTTAGAATGCAATCAACGCCCTTAGTAGGAGCATAGTTCATTAGTAGTTTAGAGAGTAATGTTTAAGCTATTAAATTTATAAGAGGGTATGAGAACATAGAATGGGTTTTGGTTCATTAACCATTCATATATAAAATGAGGGATACTACCTTTAAAAAAATAAAAGGGGCCATCTACTAACATTCCACAAATCAAACACAATCAAAATGAAATATGAAAAAAATAAAAGCTATAATAAAAGAATTATATGAATAACAAATTAGTTCTTTGTAATTTTGAAGACAACGTACCTCATTTGAGGTGTTTTATTTAAAAAATCATGATATTTTTCATCAATATATTCACATAACAAAATAAAAAATAAAAAATAAGAGTCAAAATCATATTTTACTAGAGAATCATTTTATAATAATTACCAAAAATGGAAATTAATTTAATAGAGGTTCAATATGATAATTAAAATGGGTCATTCTCTCATAGACAACTTTTTAAAAGGTGAAATTATATCGTTAATCTAATCAAAACACCTTGAAGGTGTTCTATGAATATAATTTTTTTTATTATAATAGAAAACTATAGTCAGCACAGCCAAGATGTGTTTGTGGTAAATTTTGATGTCCTCAAATTACTTAATAAGGATCAATGGGCATAATATTAGGTGTTTATAACAATTTATAATGACAAAAAAATATTATAGTAATGCATGAAAAAAGCTAGCATGTGGAACATTGAATTTTTTTAAAAATTTCTAGAAATGTATAAAAAAATCCATAGACCACAGAACTCATTCTTAGGACATTCCACTCATCCAATATTAAGGAATGATTTAGTTTTATTTGGATGAAATCTAAGAAATACACATCCATCATGAAAATACGAAAAATGGTCTTGTACCTCAATAAATATATTGAGAGAATATAAAATGAAGAAATATTTAAAGGGAACTGAGAGATTACATAGATGAATCCATAGGGACAGAAAATTCTTGAATCGGATAATAGAGGTAAAAGTTACCATAAGGCATAGAATAGGTTTTGATGAGACTCATGGAGGAAAGTTTGTAGGCTCGTGTGGCTTACATGAAGAGAAGAAAGAATGAAATGATTTTAAAAACTAATTAATGTAATATTGTTCCTTTAACCCATAAAATTGGGTTATATGGTTTGAGTTCACGATTTATCCAAACCGTTTACCAACCGTGCGACTCCCACTACCTCGAAAACCCACCTTGCATGGTTATGACACATTTTTCTCCTAACATTACATCAACCATGTGAAGAATAGTGATAGGTTAGTGCTTATGTGGAACTAACCATGTGGTATTGGGGAAAAGTTTGGTAAAACTGTGTGCAACCCATTTGAAACATGTATCTCATCTAGTTTAGGACATGCAGTTTTCTGTTAGGGGCTGCACGATTTCAGAAAAACTTTTCACCCCATTTAGAGAACCAAAACTTGATATTTTAGATCTTATCACTCCCAAAATTCAAAGAGACACTAATGGGACCTCTTAATCCATAACCAATGTATAAAAACACACATTGATGTGCTAAAACTCTTAGAGTTATGGTATAAATCCCACTTCATTGATCAAACCATCCAATAAACAAAAAAAATTAAATTTCCAATTTAATTTTTCCTCAGTTTGAAATACGGTTCATTTCAACCACAATGAACTGAACAAAGTCATTATGGACTTACACATCGAATATCATAAAAATAATCTATTGGAATTTAAATTATTAATTAATTAACATGGTAATTAGTGATGGTAAAGGAATAATGAACACAAGAAGGGTTCTTAAGAAGGTCAACAATTGACAAAAAAATTAATTTTTATGATAATAAAATATGTATGTGATGAGATGGAATTACATTAAGGTAATTTATTTTGAAAATAAACTATTAATGTTTTCCAAAAAAAATATTTTCCTTCCATTTTTTTATCTATGATTGTTTTAATGAATACATTTATTATTATTCTATGAATTTTTAAAGTAATTTTTACCTATATTTTATTTTTTTACAAATTGTTTTGAATAGAATATTTTTTTCCTTTTCCAAAAGAGGTACATTAAAAAAATTTCATCAAACAAATTGATGTAATGTTTTTTAACTAATACAACATTCGTATATTTTCCCACATTTATGACACCTTAATGATTTTGGGATTCCTTTGAAATTTTTCATTTATATTTTCAAATAAAATTATTACATATTTATGTGTGTAGGTTTTCAAAAAATAGGTTATTTAAAAATGAAAATGTTTTTTATACATATTTGTATGATGCAAGTATTAATTTTTTTAGGTTAATGATATGGCTCTTGGGAATTGGTTAAAATGATGGAAGATTACATTATAAACCAATAATGGGTGGATACTTGATAAAACATGGATGGGTGGTTACGTTATAACCTCCATTGCATTGGTTAATCAGGAGAAAGATTTTAACCACATAGTTATTTCATATATGAGACAGAGTTAACCAACTAAGTATATCTAAGGTGATTTTTGAAATATACTATGATGATTATTCTAAGATTAACTAAAATGGTTAATCCTTAGTTGTTATGATTATTATTCTATCAGGAACCAACCCAGTTCGACCCCAAACTAGTCACCTACACTGATCCATGACATGGCCCTATGGGAGTTCCCAGTCCCCATGTACTTACAACAAGTGTTGGTCATCAACAACAAGGAATGGGAAAAATTACACCCAAAATAAATAAATAAATTTAACAGTGAAAAGGAAAACAAAGTATACCAAATAATATACAAATCCAAACAGAACATATTTTATAAAATAGTATGAATATGCAACAAAAATGTCAAAAACTGTATAAACAGGATGACCATGATGTCTCTAGGTTACCTTGAGAGTATCTCTCCAATACCATGATAACATTTCACCAATGACCATCGAAAATAATATGATACCTACACCATTTAATAAAATAATAATAATATATAGACAAGATTATTAAAACATATTAGGCATTCTAAAAAATTATATTTCCATTGCACCTCTTTAAAAAGAAAAGAAAAATCAATTCTTGTTTGAAATACTGTATATAAATATCATACATTCTTCACTTTTCCCATCAAAACTAAACATGTTTCACTAGAAAATTTCATTTCAAAACCATGTTAATTTATTGGAAAAAAATGTGATCATTTACAAAGGGGATATTATGTGTTATTTTCAAAAATAGAAACATAATAGTATAAACATTTTCTCTTTAATTATTTTCCCATCAACTATAAAAAACAAACACAAAAATTTCCAAAGAGATATACCACACATGAGGATACAACAATGATAAAACATTAAGGGAAATAGAAAATAAAAATATAAGTGTATCTAATGCACAAGCATCTCAATCATCACTACAAACAACTATGTTCCAATAGACATGGGTGAAACTTAGGATCATAAGAGTAATCAAGATCACAATCATATATGTTTACTAAAATTAGAAATTAAGCCTCACTTGATGAAATCATTAACACCAAATACAAATGAACATCCCCCACATGGTAAAAGCCATGGGGAACGATCCCATATACAAAAATATAACCCCCTCTATGGGCCAATAGTGGGTGTGTAATCTAACATCTACATCCATCATTTTTAGAAAATTCAATCACTATTCCATGATCTCATGTCAAAATGTAATGATGAGGGTGATACAAATAATTTAAAATAAGAATAAAATAACATACACACATTAACACACACACACACACACACAGATATATATATATATATATATATATATATATAATAATGGAAACAACTGGAATCACCAGATTCACCCCAAGGATCAATCTTTTTCCATAAAAAATTATATCTCAAAGGAGTCCATACCGAGGATATCCAATTATCATAATGGATTGTAGGGATTCCATATTGACGGAATCCAATCCATATATTTAATTAAGTTAAGATAGCTACCCAATGGAGGTTTTTATAATAAAAACATTCATCTCGTTCATAAAAGTTCCGAAATAATCTCATGCTCTTTTTAGAAAGCCATTTTTTATCAAGAAACCGAATAAAAATTTTATTAGGTGTATGAACACCACCTTACATTTCATAATAAATTTAAAAATATCATTTAAACCTTCACCTTACACATTCAAGAAAAATCCATTCTTATAAAAATTCAAAACGAGGCATTAATCAACATTTCACATAACAAAAATATATTCACAATGCCAAAATATTCCTTAGATATTAAAAATCACTTAAGATGGCCACCCATGCATTTAATAGAACACCTATTGTTCTATATTTAACAAAATAAGGTCATTTATAACATAATAAGTGAGAAACCACTACATTGCACACCACATAATCATTTTGAAAGATCATAGTTTCATTATTTTTCTTATATGGGAGGTGAAGAAAGAATGAAATCAATGACTTTTAATTAAAAAGGAAAATTTAAGGGAAAATTACATCATTATCCCAACGTGTATACATCGTACACTCGAAATTACACAACGAGGGACCCAAGAGATAATATCAATGAAGATGAAAACAAAATAAACAAAAACCAAACATAAATCATTCCAAACAAAAACTCTAGAGATGAATGTCCTACGATGGAAAATATATCAAGAAGAAGTGGAAGGAGGATGAATATGGAGAGGATAGGAAAGGATCTAAATTGATGATCTAGACCATAAACATGATGAAATATTATATATAACCCAAGGGAGAAAGAATTTATCTTATAGAACCAAGGAGGAGGATCCTTAGTGTTTCACACTCTAGGGGTAGATGAAAATGGGTGTTTTGGTTAAAATACCAAAATGGGTTAATATTAAATTTGAAATTTTTTTAGATTTGGGCAGACATTACGGTATTGCATCATGGTTTAACTAAACATGATCTAACCATAAATAATAGTTACGTCCCAAGAATTTAAAATTCCATATACATTAATCATAGTTTTGTTGAATATGAATGGGACATGTTCTGTGAACTAGATGAACTGATAAGCATTCATGGTTTCTTAGAGAAAGCCGCACACTTTACCCAAACTGTGTGCAAAGGTAAAAACACCCTCAAACTCAAAAATTAAACCTTTCACACCGAAAAATAGATGGAAAACCATGGTTAAATGATAAACTAGAATAAGGATGAAAGTATAAATTTGGTTGTGACAATTCTCCCCACCATATATACTTTCCTCCCCCAGAAATCCACAACATCATATAGTTGATCGATCAATGACTAAGGATTTACAAATTCCCATAGTCCAACCTATTGAAGAAAACACCTCAACCACTACTAATAGAATATACACCTCTTTTGAAAACAATCAACTAAAACCACCTTTGAGGAATAATAGGAAACTCAATCCACAACCATTACAGTCATACCTCTAACTGTATTGTTGAAATCACTCTGAGAAACCTAGTATTCCCAAAACAAGAGTTCAAAATAGAAATACTACAAATAGATTCCAGTTTTTACTTGATGAAATCAAAAACAAAACCTCACTTTTAACTTGGGAGGATGAAATTCACTATTTTTTGGATTAGATTATACAAAATATACACAAGAGGGGGGGGGGTGAATTGTGCCTTCTCAAAAATCGTTGCGAGATTGTGCTCTTCCATTTAACTCTAATAAGATGAATTAATATAGAGGAAATTTATATAGCAGAGACACAAGATATATAGTGTTTCGGGGAATAGAAAGCCCCTAATCCACTCCACCAATGCTCTACTCCACAAGCTTGGTGATTTTCACCAACTGGTCCTCATTTCAACAGACCGTTTCAACAACGGAGTATAGGTAGGTGATACCTATACAATTTAAGGAAAACAAAGTCTTTTGGTTCACTCCAAAACAAACATATCTTAGTACGATAAGCCAGTAACTCATGAATTGAATGATTTCTATATTCTGAAAATGCTTTCCAAATGTTCTTCGCAATTGCAATAGCATGAAATAGACAGTTGATGAATCGTTTCCTTCAGAAATAATGATCGTCACAAAAGAGTCGTTCTGAGTTTATCCTGTTATAGTAGATATAGAAATATAACTCACAACTTCATCTATAGCATATTTACAAATTATCTTCTATGTATAATAAATGAATCGTCTATCATGATTTTTTTTCATTAGAAAATAGAGCTTTATCATTCTATTGAATCAGCAGATCTGAATTTTTGATAGTCTCTGTTTTTCTTCCCTTTTCTCAGAATGATCGATAGATCACATAAGGCCATTAGTTGTTGTTCAAAGATAACTCATATAAATATATGAACAATAATTACTTCTATTGAAAATTTAGTTCCACAAAAGTTTCCTTTTGACTCGCGACATTAAAACATTTGAATTTAAAGAGGAGTCGTAACTTCCCTAAAGAATCAACATAAAGAGCTCCGTTTAATTCTATAATTAAACCATTGATAAAAAATCTTTGAATCAGTCAATTTAACACATTAAAATCAGCGTTAAATCCGACCTGAAATCCGCATAATAATCAGCTTGCTAACCATTGCATTAAAACATCAACTTTTAATTCTCCGACGCCAAATGTATGGTTCAGTTATACTATATGAATCTCCTAAACGTAATGTTGATGATGTAGTCTTCAAACATAGGGTTGATAACACATGGTTGATTACAAATATAAGGATTATGTCACTTTCTTCAAACATAAGGTTGATCATAAAGGTAGGGTTGGTCATCCATACTTTTCTCTTTAATCTCTGAAACGTATGATAAAATATCCATAATTTAACTTGATTCCTAATTTTCCAAGAACATAATATTGTTTTAAAAAGTAAGGTTGATGAACCATACTTTTTAGAAACAAATGTAATGTTTAATACTTACATACAATTCTCCTTCCATACATTTATGATATCCCAAACATAGGGTTCCTTCCTAACATAGGGTTTTTTTTCATAATTTTCCGATAATGTATGGATGATTAACCATAATTTTCACTTATCTCATAATTAATATGCTGTATTTTTTCCTTACAGGGCATTTCTCCATGTAGGGTATGAACAATGTTTCCAGAACACTCTAAAAGAGAATAACATAGAAATTAATTCTTGTTATTCAATAACATAAGTATTTCATCCAGAAATAAAAATATAATGAATAATAAATTCCTGCAAAATACTTAACAAATAAAATCATTAGAAAATAATTAAGGGTATTTGTGAGGTATCAAAATTGTCATAAAGAGATAGAGTATTGTTCTCAACACACCCCCCCTTTAAATAAAAAATTATGTATTGTTGAAAACAACACTTTCTCAAAAACCACCCCCTTTTTGATGATCAAAAAATCCATAACATAATTAATGAACTTACACAAAAATTAATTAATTACATAAAATTTTTAATTTTAAAAAGATAAATACAATATTGGATTTAACTCAATTTCTCCCCCTACAATAATGCTGTGTTTATCCAAATTTCTACCCTTTTTGTGATATCAAAAAAATGATAATATATAGAATATAACACATTTAATGTTGCACTGAACGTAAGTAAATGCTATAAATAAGTGTTTGGAAAAAATGAAATCTGGATTACTAGCATATTGAAACAAAGACAGTAAAAAATAATAATAAAGAAACATAATTTCATTAAAAGTATAAAAAAATGATAAATACAGGAATTAAAAAAATCATTGAGTTGTTGGAATAGATACAATTATGATTAACATAAGAATCAAGGTTTGGTCAGGGTATAAAATAGGATATATCTCATCTGAACTGCAGACATGATTTCTGTCAACTACCCCCTGAGTCTTCGCATCATTCCATCACCAGGCTTAATAATAAGATCTTTGGCCTCATGAGTCATATAAATGTACTCTATGAGATTAACACTGAAAACTCATGAATTATTTCTTCCTTCTCCATAAAAAAGATAGTTTCTCTATGAATTGAGTCAGCACAAGTCTAAGAGATGGTTCACATGATGTCAAATGATCAAACAAGAATTTATGATTGTCTAACAAGACTGATAAAGGAGCACTGTTGCATTAAAGATCATGTAATCTATCACACATATTACTCATGACAGCTGTGATAGCCTGAAAATTTCTGAGTAAATCAGGTGAAGTACCTGACCTACTAGCATCACTAGTTCCGACAGATGCAAATTGTGTCTCCATAAATAAATTCAGATATGAGAAATCTGATTTCATAAACATTTCAGACATTAATTTTGCAACAACATTCAACATATCCTTCATAAAAATTTCAACCTCGTTCCTTGAAACTGTACTATCCTTAAGTCTCTAAAATTTGAGTTGTTCTGATTTTAAGGCTCTCTTGAGATTATCATTTTCAGATTCCAATTGAGACACCTTTCTGTACAGCTCTTCAATTTCCTTATTCCCTGAAGCAGAAGCACCCTATGCTTGATTCTCATTCTCAGTTCCAGTGTGATGCAGCAATACTAAAGGTAGTGAATATCCATTATATTTTTTTATCCTTTTCCTAAGCTTCTTGATCCACTAATATTTCCTCATAGTCTTTTATATACTCTTCCACAAAAAATCCTCATGAATTACCTCTATTTGAGCTTCATAAACATGCGCATCCTGAACATCAGAAACTTGTTCTTCCAATGTATTTTCTAATATAATATCTTATGGAGTTTCCTAAGGTCTGGCCACTTCCTCACCAGGCTCCGCCTCCTTTTCCTATTGAAGTTTAACTTCAACATTAGTTAAATCCTGATCTTGAGTCTCTCTTCCAGGTTCTTCTTGAATTTCAGATTGAATCTAAGGTCCTTCTACTGGTTCTGACCTTTCAACAATAGCTTCCATTGGTTTTTTAGTAGCATATTCTCTTACAAAACTCTAAGAGAGTAAATATCTTATTTTTAGTACATGAGAAGCAAGTTACTCATTAACAATTCTTTTTCTCTTCGTCTCAAGTCCCTCCTGACTTCTTTGTTCCTCAGTGTATTCCATTTCAAATCTGATTCTCCTTTTAGCAGTGCTTACTCAGGATTCAGCCTGTCCCTCTTTGGACTGAGCAGATTGAACTCATGCACTCTCTGTTTCTTCCTCAGCTTCTACTGGTAAAAGTTTTCCTTTTATAGTGCTCCACAAATAGCCAATTTTTCTTAAGGTTCCAGAATTGAAAGCATTAGTGTGATGACATTTTACTCTAGCATACACTAGTCTCATGATATCCTTTTTGAACAATAGTTTGAAAATGAATCTACCAAAAGGGTATAAGTTCATTCTAGCTTCACTATGATAGCAGTAATGCTGGTACCTTAACATGTACTGAGGAAAATTTAATATTATTTCATTTAGAAAGAAGATACATTATGTTCATGTTAGGATACAATATCATTTCCATATCTCACATTCTTGGTGCAATCCCTGTTTTCTGAAATATTAGAAGGATTTTCTGATCTGGTTCCAAATCCTTAATCAAAATCATCTTTATAGATGTAGAACTAAAAATAAAAGACATAATGTCCTCAAATTTATGCACATAATCTCCTATATTTTTCAAATAAAAATGAAGGACTCCCTCATGAGGGCAGTTCAAAATCTGACCAATTTCAACTGAAGAGATAAAAAAATCCCTATTCTCTATCTTATCCAGCATTGTGTCCTCATTGTCTCCAAGAAAAAAATATACAGACATGAAAAAATATCGAAGTTCTACCTCATAAAAATATTCTATATTCTTACTATTTAATGTCTATTTGCGATTCTGAAACGACAGTGCTTATTTTAAAAGTAAATTCGTTTGAAATATCCATTTGATATTAATCACCTTTCCCTGTAAGATTTTCCTTCCTTAGGAGTGTTTTTATTGGCATTGCGGGTCTCAACCTCCTCAGCTCTCTTAGTCTTATCCATCTCTGCAAGAATCACTAAATGTTTGAAGGTTAGGGTTTCAGAGGTCCGAAAATTAGGTTTGATGATAATTGGTGCAGTTTTATTAGTTCGAAAAGTTTTTTGTAGAAATCAAATGGTTTAGAAGTCAAAAGGGTTTTTGAAATCCTTGATTACCATGTTTTCATTAATCATTACATAGATTTATAAATAAAAATAAAATTGATTACATGGAGAAAAGAAACTTATTCTGTTAGAAAAAAAATATCCAAATTATTTTAAACAGTATTAAAATAATGAATCAGCATAGTAAAATAAAACATTATTTGAAAATAAATAAACCTAGCTCCCCCATAATAAAATCAAACCTTGCAGTGGGAAGTTGTTTAGTAAAAATATCAGCTAATTGAATTTTAGTACTTAAAAATTCCAAAAATATATCCTTTTTAAGAACATAATCACTTAGATAATGATGTATGATATCAATATTATTAGTTCAAGAATGATTAATAGTATTTTTTGAAATATTTATAGCACTAGTATTATCACATAAAATAGGTGTATTATTAAAATTTAGTCCAAATTCCATAAGAGTGTTTTTCAGCCACAACACTTGTGCACAACAACTACCAGCAGAAATATATTCTACCTCAGCTGTTGACAGGGAAACTGAATGTTGTTTTTTACTTGACCGTGACACTAAGGATTTCCCTAAAAAGTGACAAGTTCCTAAAGTGCTTTTATTATCTAATCTAAAACTTCAAAATTCTGCATATAAATATGAAATTGAATGAAAATCATAAGTTTTGGGATAATGAAGAGATTGAAAAAATAGGTCCTTTTAAATATATAATTTTTTTAACAGTAGTCAAATGGGATTATTTAGGATTTTATTGAAATCTTGCACAATGACATATTGAATACATTATATCTGGCCTGCTAGTAGTAAGATATAATAAACGACCAATCATACCTCTATATAAATTTTTGTCAACTGATTTTCTAGTTTAATCCAAATCAGGTTTTATATTAGTACACATAGGAGTTGTATATGTATTGTTGTTTTCAAGTCCAAATTTCTTTAATAAATCAATAATGTATTTTCTTTGATTCAAAACATTTCCAAAATATTTTTGATTAATTTGAAGTCCTAGAAAGAAATTTAATTCTCCCATCATACTAATTTCAAATTCTTTTTTCATTAACTTTGAAAACTCATGAAAAAGGGTTTTATTTGTTGATTCAAAAATTACACCATCAAAATAAATTTGAACTAATAAAATATTAGAATTTACGCTTTTCTTAAAAATGGTTGGATCTTCCATTCCAATAGTAAAATTATTTTTCAATAGAAAAGAGCTTAATCTTTCATAGCAAGATCTAGGTGCTTGTTTAAGGTCATAAAGAGCTTTAGTAAGTCTAAAAAAGAATATGGTTTTGAGAATTTTTAAAACCAAGAGGTTGGTCAACATAAACTTCCTCCATTAAATAACCATTTAAAAAGGCATAATTAACATCCATCTGAAAAAATTTAAATTTCATATGAGATGAATAGGCTAAAATAATTCTAATCGCTTCTAATCTAGAAATAGGTGCAAAGGTCTCATCATAATCTATACCTTCTTCCTGATTATATGCTTTAGCTACAAGTCTAGCTTTATTTCTAGTTATTATTTCTTGATCATATTGCTTGTTTCTAAAGACACATTTGGTTCATATCACTGGATAGTTCTGTGGTCTTTCAACTAATTCCCAGACTTCATTTATTTTAAATTAGTTTAATTCTTCTAGCATTGCTATCATCCAGATTTCATCATATAAAGATTTATCTATAGACTTGGGTTATAATTGGAATAGAAAGGTAGATAATTCTACAAGAATCCCTATATTTCTTCTAGTTTTTTTTCCTGTGTCTATGTCACCTACTATAGATTCTAAAGGGGGATTATTTACGGTTTTAGTTTTTCTAGGAAACACACTCATAGGTTCTTTAGAATCAAGTTCTTCTGAACTGGACTGAATTTCTTTTATATCTTTTTCAAAATCATTTTTCAAATTCTCAAGTCTTATGTTATCATTAGAGTCAGATTTATCCATTTGATCTTCCCTTTTCTCAAAGGGATTAGATTCATCAAATTTCACATGAACTGTTTCTTCAACAATCTTTGACTTCTTATTATAGACTCTATAAGCTTTATAGGTAGCTGAATATCCTAAGAAAATGCCTTCATCAAATTTTGGATCAAACATACCAAGATTTTCCTTGGTGTTCAAGATGTAAACTTTGCATCCAAAAACATTAAAGTAATTTACTTTAGGTTTATTGTTATTCCAAAGTTTGTAGGGTTTATTTTTCAAAAATGGTATAATTAAAACACTTTTCATTATATAGCAGGTTGTGCTTACAGCTTCTGCCCAAAATAGGTAGGATGACTGTATTAATTTCACATAGTCTTAGACATTTCCTGAATAGTCCTATTTCTTCTTTCAACAATTTCATTTTGATGAGGTGTTCTTGGTGCAGAGAAGGTTTGTTTAATACCCATACATGAGCAAAAGGAATTAAATTAATGATTCTCAAATTATCCACCATGATCACTTCTTAATGAAATTATTTTAAAACCATTTTCATTTTGAAAAGCTTTCCAAAAACATTCAATTAAATTAAAAGCGTCATTTTTAAATTTTAAAATAGAAATCCATTTAAATCTATAATAATCATCAACTAAAACATATACATATAATTTACCAACCAAGCTTGATACTCTTTAAGGTCCAAACAAATCCATATGGATAAGTTCTAGTGGTTTAGATGTAGCAATTTTGTTAACAGATTTGAAGGATGATTTGTGTTTCTTTCCAAGTTGACATGCATCACATAATCTGTCACATTCAAATATGAGACTTGGAAAATCAGAAACTAATTTTTTAAATAATTTATGTAAAACATATACATTAAAATGCCCAAGTCTCCTATACCAGATCCAAGATTCAATTACTTTAGCAGTTAAGCAGTTTAATTGTTGTTTAGACAAGGAAGTTAAATCCAGGGTATACACATTGTCATTTCATGGTGCTCTAAGTTTAAACAATTTATTTTGGAAATCAGAACATCAATTATTAGAAAAATCAATAGAATAACCATCATCACATAGTTGAGAGATACTTATCATATTGTGTTTCAATTCTTGTACATAAAGTACTTTGTTGATTGAGACAGATTCTGGATCTCCAACTGTTCCAATACCAATGATTTTCCCTTTGTCATTGTCACAAAAAGTAAAAAATCCACAATATTTTTGAGTGAGTGTAGAGAAATTCAATGAGTTTCCACTCATATGCCTTGAGAAGCCACTATCCATATACCATATGTCCCTTTTTCTTTTGTGACCTACTCCCTATAAAGGTATTTACACAATTTTCTTTGGTACCCATATTTTGTTGGGTCCAGTGGTGTTAGCTAGCACGGATCTGGGAATCCAGACATGCTTAGTTTTCCTAATTTCACAAGAGTCAAATAAATTATTTGATACAAAGGCCTTAATAATACCACTTAATTGGGGTTGTATTGGGAAATATCTTTTTGAGATATGTCCCCTTATTCCACAGTAATTACAATCTAGTCTTTTTGCACTTGGAATAAAATTATTATTGTACAGCTTGAGTTTTTCACCTTTACTTCCAATTCCAAATGTTTCCTTTTTAATTACAATTTTCCTAAAAATTTAATTTAATGTATTTTCTCCTTTAGTAAAATCATGGGCTGAATTTTTATAAGTTTCCACTTTAGTTTGCAGTGATTTTATCTTAGATTCTTAATCTGTATTGTTAATGATAATTAAGTCAAAGATTTTCAGTTAACTCCTTATATTGTTTCTGCATTGTATATATTTCATCAGAAATAGCCTTATGAATTTTCATTAAATACTTATGCTTATTAAATAAAGAATCATATTTTTCTTCAAGAATATTGCAGTAGGCTGCATGTTTTTCATTAGAGTAACTATGTTCAGAACTAGAGTCAGAAGAGTAGTAAGATTGTACCTCATCTGTTTCAGCAATAAAACACATGTTGGATTTCACATTTATTTCTTCCTTATCTGAGTCTGATTCAGAAGTTCTACTGGAGTCATGAGATATACTCCATGTATCTTTCATAGCTTTCTTGTCTTTATGCTCGTAATCATTTCTTTTGAAGATTTTTTTTCTCTTGTCTTCTTTTAGCTGAGGAATGTCAGGTCTGATATGCCCCATTTTATTGCATTCATAACATCTGACTTCCTTGTCATCCTTTTTGAAGGATTTTCGGATTCCCTTCTTCTTTCTATAAAATTTAGTGAATCTTCTGGCTATCTGACCCAGTTCCACATCAGAATTAGAAAAATCATAACTTTTTGATTTCTCTTTTACACTTTTTTTCATCTTTCTATTTTTTATCTATGATGATACTTTCAAGACAGTGTCATATATTTTGATAAGAACTTTATGTTCATTTGATTCATCTTCTATCACAGCTTCATACATCATTAATGTTCTAATCAGTTATCTCATGGTTAAGTCTTTGACAGGTGTTGACTGTCTGATCGCTGCAGAGATTCCATTCCATTTTGTAGGTAGTACTCTCAGTACTTTTAAATCTTGATCTTCTTGTTTAATGGGATCTCCCAAAGCGGTTATGTTATTGAAAATAATTTTCAATCTTCCATTTATTTTAGTAATACTTTCTCCTTCAATTATTTTGAAAGTATAAAATTTAAGCTTAGAAGTTTCATATCTCATTTCCATGATATGGTTAGTTCCTTCATAAGCAACAACAATAGTTTTCCACATTTAATATGCTGTCGGGCATTGAGATACTTTGTTAACCTCATCAGGTCCAAGACCACATATAATTGCATTCATTGAATTTTAGTTCATATCATAATCTGCTTCAGTAGCTACACTCCATGTTTCAGTTTTTTCTAGTATTTCATATTGATTCAGAATCATAGAATATACTCTGTATCCAAGGTTCTTCAAATAGATAACCATTCACAACATCTAGTATCCATAGTTTTCTCCATTGAAGTACGGTTGTAGGGTCTTGAAAATTCCTCAAGGGGGAAATCCAATTACTGCAAGAATTGGGAAAGGACTGAACTGGTCCGCGCACTAGCTCCCAGCAACAGCACGCGGCCTATTCGGCAGACCGCCCAACTGCAATTTCGTGGACCAGTGTCGTCTGTGAAATAGAGGCGGGGACCCTCCACAGGCATGAAGCATGATGGGTTCTAGGCCGGTCCACCACCACGAGCCACCCCCTCCACGGACCGTTGTCGTTCACGGAATGGAGGAGGAGTCCTCCGCAGGCACGAAGCAGGGCGGGCGCCAATCCGATTCAACGACATGAACTGCCCCAGCCACGAGCCGTGTCAGCCGACCTGAACTGCCTCTGCCATTGTTTGGAAAATGGAGGCGGAACCCTCCACGGCCATGAAGCACTCCCCTCATTCGGTTCGCGGGGGGGGGGGGGGGAAGCGCTCAATGCCTCGCGAACTGAGGATTGACCAAGTCATCCGTGAACCGGGTATTCAGTCATGAGCCTCCCCAAAAGGTGACACATGACCGCAGATACACATATTTCCCAAATCAATAAAATAAGACCGAGGGGGAAGAGGAGAGGATGATTTTTGGGGGATTCTAAAGGAGTACGGAAAGGAGATCGATCAAATTCGGGTGGAAGGATTTCGAGGGAAGGCTTAGGATTTCGGAAGTTCCAGTTCACGAACCATAGCAGGTATGAACCTGGGACCGAACTAATAAGGAACAAAAAGGGCATAATAATTTGGTGAACCGTGAACTCAAAATAACATAAAATGAGAAGAATGCGAACCATAACCCATTTGTGGATGCACTCCTCATGGACCAGGGAGTTTATGCCTCTTTTCCGATCCGTCATGCCACGTAGCACCTTAATACCTGGGCGAATCCCCGACCGACGAGCCTCTAGCTGGCCCCACCCTTGGCCACCACTAAATGCATGGAACCCTCCGCGGACCACCCTAGTTCGCGGATCAAACCCGGAGCACAAACCACCTTGGTTTGCGGGAGGCCCATCAGTACGCAGACCACCATGGTTCGCGGATCAAACCCGGAGCCGCGAACTACCTTGGTTCGTGGGATGCCAATCAGTCCGTGGACCCTCCTGGTTCGTGGATGACCAATCAGTCCGCGAGCCACTCTGGCTCGCGGATGACCTCTCCAGCCTTGTATCACTTCCCTACGCGAAGTCTGCCACCACCCATACCTTTGCGTGGCCTGCCAAAACCTTCAGAGTTCCCATTCCCTGAGCCACATAAGATCCTCCCAATCTGGCCTGATCCCTCGTGACCTCCTCATTGGCCTACTCATCAGTCCCGAGTCGAGGCCTCCACCATACCCACCATATCCATGTGGTGTAACCCTCAAGTGCACCAGCACGCCATTTGATTTCACAAACCCACGGTAAACAGGGGAAAAGGGGTTGCCCCGACCCATGGGTGGATTCCCGAAGCATGCCTAGGTCCACATTCCCACGGTAATGTGGGGTCTGAGCCGAATAACCCACATCCTGCCTCTACTCGCCAGGATGGGGGACTGCACACTTCGGCGACCGATCACTTCTCCACTCCCCGGAGAGGGGGAGGCATACCCATCAGAAGGAAGCCGTCCCCATGCACCTTGGTACTTCCCCGAGTACTTGCCTAGGGAACACGAGAGGTAACGGGCATAGGAGCACCCCTTTCCCTCTTCCTCTGCACTTTGTAACCATGGGTGTCCATCCCAGAGTAAGCCAGAAATTTTTGGGCCACCCTTATGCATAAGCCCCACTCCACTTGTCACAGACGCACCTTTCGTGACGTGATCCTCTGGTCCCTACTGCCTCTTGTTTCTCACACCGAGCATGACTCACGTGGGCTTAGAGTAAGCTATGATCATTATATCCTCTTATAGGCTTTCTCAGAGTGTAATCCCAAATCCATCACCATGGGCCTCCCCAGAGTGTAAGCCCCAATCCATCACCATGGGCCTCCTCAGAGTGTTAGCCCCAATCCATCACAAGGGGCCTCCTCAGAGTGTAAGACCCAATCAATCGAACTGAGCTTCCTAAGAGTTTAATCTCCAAGCCAATGCGAACTATGTGGAATTTGATCCCTGCCTCCTAAGAAGGGTACGTAGGAAGCCTCCACGAGGTTCAAGCCCGATTACTATCTGACCTCTGGGTCCACATTCACGTCAGTTCTCTGACACTCCCCTTTCAAACTACGTGGCCTTTGATCACTATCCCCTAGGAAGGGTACGTAGGAAGCCACCCTGAGGTTCAAGCCCAACTACCGGTCGATCCGAATATCTTCACATCGGTTCACCGAGATTCTCCTAGTACCGTCTCAATGAGTCCAAATTCTTTAGAGTCATTAATCCAATGAGGGATGGTAAACCTCTGGCCTAAATGATTCTGAACCCCTGCGTTCAGCTGACCATTGGAAACCAAGAGAAATCCATGGATACTTTTTTTGGGTACAAACCAAAGATTCGTAAACATATGAATACGACTTAAATCTGTAAGAGAGTCCCGAAACAGGCAAAAAATCCACCCCAAAAGGGTGTGATGAGCCCGAAATCCCATCATATCGACGAGTGTGAGAAATTAAGCGTTGTTGGTCAGACCATCCGGCTAACGCCTGCCTTTGGAAAGCAGGTCCACGGATCATTGGATACGAAACAGTTGGGCATTTTATGACCGAAACCCGGAACAAAAATGGTGAACCCGACGTGAATCTTTAACCAATAATGACAGATTTAACTTAATCCCACCCTGTGCCCCCTTTTACTCATAAGGAGGGCCAAGAAAAGTCTTTGACAACACATGGGATCATCAGATGCTGATTTTACGGGTTTTTTGTTCATATTTATTAAATTTTTTTGCATGTACTACCTTCAGAACACCCTTCGATCCAATGGCGTCACGAAGGAACTCGAAAGGGTTCACTTCAAGCTACGCGACGACTGGACATCCTCACCAACGATGACCCCATCACCCACCCAGCATCTTCAAAGCTGGGTCATGGATGCACTCATCTAAGAGTACCATGTGAACGGTACTCTCCCAACAGTGGAGGCGGCCATACACACCCTTCAATCCTCCAGAACTCCCCAGTCGCCTGCCTAGTAACAGCTGCAAAGGCAGATCCAGCCAGCCCATGTTGCTGTCTCCAACCGTTTTAGGAGTCTATCCCCGAAACAGGACAATGCGTACCTCCCTAATCTTAGGAAGGTGGATGAGGTCAATGTTGAGGACTTCATCCCCACTGAATCGGGGTTCCTCTACAAGGCCCCCACTAGAAGACGTCATCATGGTCACACCGCGATTCAACATCCTCGCGCTGCGGATGATGTCTCCCCGAGGATTCGGGCCCACGCTCCCCGAGCTCTGGCTCCTCAGACCGCCCAATGAGGGCATCATACGTACAATCAGGGACCGGTCATCACCCTGGTCCTAGAGGAGGGGCTCCACTGCCTAGCCACAAAGACGTTCCAAGAACAGGCACCTACACATGTTGACTCATCCCGAGCTCACCATCCTGACACGGCGACACCATACAAGCTGGTGTGCATCTTCGCTGAGCTTTATCAATCCCGTCGCTCACACAATATGACACTTACCAGGCAGGCACCTCTCCCTGCCCAAGGTTGTGAAGCCTACCAACCTGACATGGTGGAGACTTGGCTCCTGTAGGACCAGCTCCAACCAGATGCTTCTGACTCCCACCATCCTGATATGGTGGCGATCAACAGAGACCGCCGTCCTGATGTGTTGGAAAATCATATGCGGGCACATCTCCCCACCAACAAAGGCCACCGACTCGATACATTGGAAAACCAATATAAGAAGGTCCAGCTCTCTGTGGATGCATGTAAAGTCCGCCATCCCGATGTGGCGGCCAACATAGAGATAAAAAGGCGTATCCTAGTATAGGGGAAGATTCATTCACATGCCCCGACACAGGAGAATTTCCAATACCCACTGACCACAGGAGGACCAGAGCAGGATATTCCTACTCCGATACTGGAATGGGCCTTTATACCCAAATATGTCTCTCTACATATCCAGGAAATGATGGAGGTGCAGGTATCGATCCTAGATCATATATCACAGACTTTCCAGAATGTAATTGCATTAGCGGAAACAGGAAGGACTCGGGCCCATGAGCCAGTGTCCCTAATTGTAGAGACTCATATAAGAGACGAGGTAGCTGCCTCAGAGTAGATCTGCATCCCTGCTTCTTCCCAGGAGGGTCGCCGGCCATATTCCATGACGCAAGGGAAACCAGATCGAGCAGCTTCACTCGTTCCAACTGGGGGACACCCGTCCATCACAGTGGATGATTTAGAGAAGGCATATATCCCTGTTAAAAGTCAATATGGTCATCGGTGTATCCCGACAGCATCACGAGACCCAATTAGATAGGGACCCAAAGTTGAAGGGCCATTTTCAACAGTAGACAGTCCCCGCTTCCCACAAAAGAGTACCCCGAACGCGCCAAAGGCAGCCGAAAAATAAAGATTGATTTCATGACTTCGCTCTGTTGGAATCTAGGGTTCCCAACACCTCTAAGAACACATCGCAGGCTCAGAACCCTACCCACCCATTACAATATTAAGGGAGTGGCAGTAGCAGTTGCGAAGGTCCTCCCCGAAATGTTTCTACCCGCAGATCTGAAGGTCCTCCCTAGAGCACCCATGGGGGCCTCCCCCGCGGGCATATAACGATTGATCACGAGAGCTCCTGTTTTGATACGAGTCACAGAAACCCTCCACGTGGCCAGAAGAACGAGCATCAAGAAGGTCCTCCACTTGTTGCGGTCCACCATGATGTTCCTTCCTGAGGTATACACTGCAATCACTCTCCATGCAGTGGGACCACAGATTATGATAGTAGTCCTCACTATCATAGTCACAACTGTGGAGGCCCTCCCCATAGTGACATCTCATTATGAAAAGATGGCCCTCCCCTTGTCGTGACATGCCCTGAAGGTCCTCCCCAGAGTTTACGCTGTAACGAAACTCCGCGCAGCCAGGCATCAGATCACGGTGGTTATCCTCACCACCGTGATAATGGAGGTACTCCCTGTAGAGATGTCGAGCAACGAGAAGGACCTCCCTTCATTACGGTACATTCTGGAGGCCCTCCCCAGGATGTATCCCATAGATATTCTCCCTGTGGAAGTAGTAATGGTATTCCTCTCCATTGCCGCAGTTGTGATGTTAGTCCTCGCCACCATGGCCGCCATTGCGAAGGTCCTCCCCGCATTGGCCCCAAGAAACAAGAAGGTCATCCCCTTGTCGCGATGTGTCATGAAGGTCCTCCCCAGGATGCACGTAAAACGTCAAGCCATGATGGGCATCCTCACCATGATGGTAGTTGTTGTGATGGTCCTCCCCATAACGACGCTACGCAGCAAGAAGGTCCTCCCCTTGCTACAACACGCCTCAGAGGTCCTCCCTAGGGTGTGCACTACAAACGTACTCTATGCAGTGAAGCATCAAGAAGTAATGTAAATCCTCGCCATTACGGACACCATTACAGAGGTCCTCCCTGTGATGACATATCATATTGACAGGAAGGTCCTCCCCTACTGAATCAAGCACCGAAAATCTCTCGTATGCTGAGACACTCAGAAGGATGGTATCAAGCACGTCAGATTCCCAGTTAGTCACCGACGACATCCTTCTGCAATCAGAAGACGGTCCAGGGCCGCGTTCATCCTCTGAACCTCCTCGAAATCACCCACATAATGATTCAGCACCTACCTGTCCCACTACCTCTGACTACACTAGCAACGACCGTCTCAGTTGGGCTGACCAGGTAGAGGAGTCACTAGCAGAGGAGTATGCCAATATGTTGTACATGAGGAAACAACTGGCCAGTGATGATATACAAGTTATGTTTTGGCCTACGACACCTCTCAGTTCGACATACCCAGAGAGTTGTCGGAAGAATGAATGCACGACATCCTCCATAATATATGGAAAAACCTCTACCGACTAAAATCAAGTTTTCATCCCTACGATGGGTATGTAGACACCATCAAGACAATAGGGGACCTCTTGCGTCACATCGACCTGGAAGCTCTTCCTTCAGCACGACAACAGTGACCCGAGAGGCGTAAAGGAAACAAGAAGATAACCTGCCTCCATGCGCTGCACCAGCTACGCCGCCTCATCGGTGATGCTCTGATGGGAGTCCCTATCATGGGATGGGGAGAACATGGAGAATGGCATTTGACTCTGATCCCCACATAGAATAACCCGTTTGGCGTGGTTTCTTGCAACGTCATCAAATCAAGATGACAATTGAGTGGTCTCCCTATTCAGGAAATGCAACACACCCAATAGAGTCAGGCCATGAGTAAGTCTCAGAAGTGTCAGGCCTGACGGGAACAGGCCATTCAAGAACTCCTGAATCATGCCACCGAGAGTATACAACAGGCCTCTCGCCTAAGAGAGGCCAATCAACGATCTTTGCCGGCCTCCCTAGAAGGGATTGATTCACAGGTGAATTCAGCAATAATCCGGTTCACCCCCAAATGGGGGCACGTGAGATCAGGCAGGTACCAATAGCCGCAACCACTGCCGCAATCTAGGGTCAACCCCAGCTTGCAGAGATGGGGGCATTTTTAACAACAAATTCCCCCGTAAGACCAATAAAACTAGGAAGAGACTCAATGTCCAAGGAATGGAGCCAACCCCAGCCCTCAGGGCTGGGGGAAATATTACACCCTCAACAACAACATCCCCCATGAGAATCAGTATTCTCTCGTATAGGGAGGACAGTTAGATGAGGAGGCCCTCATCCTATCCCGTCATTTGAATCATCATCCACTACGAGATGAAGGAACACCGTAAGGTCACACCAAATAACTCTCTGCATCACCCTTCATCAAGATGTCTGAAGTCAATCCCATGATATAAAAGGTAAGGCCAACAGAAGACACAGGAGATCCTCTTCCTATTTGGAAGATGACGTCCCCTCCACCCTGAAATATGCATACATCATCGTCATAGAGGCTAATCCCATGGTTGAAACCGGGGAAAATGTGAATCCGAATGAATCGGGAGACGATAGTTCCGGTCAGGCTATGACTCACAACGAACCACCAGGTGTGCACTCTCGGAACTAGAGGGATGCCCTAAATTTGTTCTTCCTTCCATCCAAACCTCCTCCGCCAACCCAGCGAGCTTCCATTAGGGATAAGAACAAATGACCGGTTACCCTTAAGCCGCCTCCTTCTCTCGACAAAGGTGAGCCACTCACATTCGAAGAGAGATTAACTCAACAGGAAGAGGAGATGAAAGAATTGAGGCGGCTTAAAGACGAGCTACTCCAGAGGAACCGCCTTATTGAAAGTGCGTCCTAGGAGGAGCCACATCATGCACTCTCGAAAAGTGTACCTCAAAGACTAAGGTTTTCCCAGGAAAAAGAATCACGCCAGGGCTCCCGTCCAACGAGGCACACGGCCTATCCAACTACCTAAACATAGATTTAGATGAATACCAAGACTTACCTCCACTTAGGAAGCAACCGGAGTGAGTACGCCTGAACCATCCTAAGGTGCCACAAACGGGAAATGCACCCCTGGTGGCAGCCAATCCGGATCCTCAGGAAATTCATTGGGCTATGCCTGCCCAAGACCGGGCCCAACAGGACGTAAACCAGGGTCTCACCAACACCATCGAGGCACTAACAGCTCGATTGGAAGTGATGAAAGGTCGACGTTCTCCGATACAGCCAGAACGGAAACCCTACCCGGATTGGGTGAGCAATAAACCACCTCCACCCAATTTTGTGAGCCCTGTATTCTCTATATTCAATGGATCAGGCAATCCAGAACAAAATATGATTCCCTACGCATCCTATTGAGACCCTATGATGGGGACTCTGGAACAAAAAGAAGCAGTGAAACTCAGATGCTTCGTACAGACCTTGCAAGGATCCGCCTTCGTCTGGTACACGAGTCTACCAGCCCAGTCAATAAAGAGCTGGGAAGACCTTTGGCAGCAGTTCCTATTCCAATTCAGCTCAACATATCCTAAAACAACGGTCAGTGATCTCATGAACTGCAACCAGAGGGAGAATGATGGGGTCTCAGATTTAATCACCAGATGGAAAGGTCTGACCTCTTCCCTGAACAATCCAATGCCTCAAGATGAGATGCTAGCCACATGCATCGATAATCATTGATATGAGCTGAGAACACTGCTCATACTAATGGAGTGCACCAATGGAATCCACTATCTCTAGGCCATCACCCAGAGAATTGAGGACTCCCTGTAGTGGACTAATTCAAAGTCCAAAATCTCCTCGTAGGCTTCTGCGAAAAGAGCCCCTTGAGCTGAAGCGTCTGTTTTCACATTCAAGCCAGCCCCTGTGCCCGCTTCACCGCTCAAGCCTCCACCGAATCGTCAAGGGCCTCCTTCATATTAGCATCCGCCTATGCCTAAATGGGAAAATAAGTGAGGACCAAAGCAGAACCAGTTTGAGGAACGAATACAAAATGTATACTCGTTTCGGGATGATTTAGTCCGCGACTACTTCATTTCCTCCATGAACTACAACTTGCTCTGCCTCCCATAGTTGAGGAAAATTGAAGAGGTCAGACGTGATGATAGGCCAAATTACTACCCCTACCATTGGATGTTGGGACACAGTATCCGAGAATTCTTTGTCATCAAATACCTCCTGCAGAGGATGGTAGTCTCTGGACAGGTCGAGATGGGACCACCCCCAGCACATGTGGCATGTGTCTCTACCACTGACTCCGACAAAGAGGGGGAGAGGAAAAAAGTCACCAGAAAGAAGGGGTAGAAATTTGACAACTGGATGACTCGGAAGACTATCAACCGAGCCCAGGGAAAACTCCGTGCTCAACTACAGCAGCCGGTGTTGCCACCAACAGCCCCAGAAGCCGCAGAGCCGACAGTATCAACATCCAAAACCTCCACAAGCTGGTCATCTGGGCGTAATCAATGGAGGAGGAAACAATTGCAAGAGGATCAGTCCGTGATGGGGCCAAAGTCAGTCCTGACCCAGGCAGATTATATGCCCTCGAGTTTGGCACCACGGGCACCGACCCACCAATGACACTATCAAGGACAACTGACCAGGTTGACCTGTCAGAGGATGAAGAGAAAATATTGGGTTCAATTAATGTCATCCATCTTATGGAATCATTCCCTAAAGAAGGGTATGGTTACAAACCCAAGTTCCCTGCAGAAGGAGCCAAGAGGAGGAATCACAGAGGTAGGGGATACCAGGGGAGGTGTAGCCTCGGCCAAAACCAACCCTATGGTTGGACCCCAGCCCAAACCGTTAATATCACAAAAACTAGTGGGAGAGCCCTTCAACGGACTCAACAAGTGAAATAACTCCCCTCCACCTCCACAAGCAGCCACTCTGGCCCTATTGTTTTGCGATACCCACCAGAGGAGGACCAAGTGTCTGGCTGCCTAGTGCGCACAAACAGACCGGTCGTGCAAAGTCCTTAAAACATGGTAACACCATCGATATTAGACCCCATGTTCGGTCCCTCCTCGTCAAATTCTCCAGTCCCTAAAGCACACGCTAAGACTCTCTTTCCAATAGAGAAGCGTCGGTCGCTGGAGTAGAAATACGATATCCTTAAGAAGTTGGCATCAGTACCAGCCAAGATGTTAATCCTCGATGCCATAAGTCTATCAACAGACCTCAGGGAGGCTCTTATTGAAGCTTAGATCATCCTCTAGGAGTTCCAGGATGAGGTAGCTATAGCCAAAATTTACCAGATGGAGACTGACCTGGCAGAATACAATGTGGTGATTTCCTTCACTGATCAGGATTAAGATGCCATCATGTAAGGAAACATCAGACCACTATATGTGTCCAGAACACTTAATGGTATTGAGATCTGGATAGTCTTTATAGATAATGGCTCTGGAGTTAACCTCCTTCCCCTTCAGACACTTTGTAAGTTGGGTTACAGTGAGGACGACCTAATTCCCTCGGGCACAACTCTGTTGTGTTATGACAAGAGTGAGTAGAAACTAATGGGGAAAATTAAACTGAAGACCCACTTTGTTGACCTGGTAGCCTACACAGAATTCCTAGTGGTCCGGCAGAGCACACCATTCAATGCCCTGTTGTGGAGGTCGTGGCTCCATAAGCACATGGCAGTTCCTTCATCCTACCACCAGTGTATCAAGTAATACGTAAATGGATAAAGTGGAATATTGCAGGACGATAAGGCCCATTTTGAGCTCTCCGAGTCACATTACATTGACACCAGGTTCTATTAGCAAAATAAAAAGAAGCCTTTAGTCGATGGTGTCGACTGTTTCCCCGCTCAAAATGGCCTGGAAATGGTTCCTGATGACCCTCTCAGGATGCTTGGTAGAGATTATATACTTCCCATCAACCATGTTGTGAGTAGGAGTTCAAGTATAGACTTGCATTTGGATGTCCTCTTGACTTCAGCCATGATGGTCGAGCACGAAAACGTGGGAATGTCTGCCAACCCTCGATCTGGGGACGAATAATCATGTATAGAAGCCCACGAAACCTCACCTCTGGACTCCCAAGAACCATTGTCAGGATCTCCCTCAGTGTCGGATCAAGAATATGTGGACTTGGGAGAATAAGAGGGGGAAGATCTCTGGGAAACACATCCCGCATTTGAGTAGGGTATCTCCACCATGGTGGATGAGCTCAGGGAAATAAACCTGGGTACTGAGGAAGATCTGAGGACTAGTCTCATCAGTGCAGCCATGTCCCCCGAGGAGCACGAGGTGTATACCTCTTTCCTGAGGCAACATCAGGATTATTTTGCCTGGAATTACACATAAATGCTGGGACTCGATCCCAAAGTGGCAACGAATCATCTGGGTCTTCCAGAAGACCACCAGGGATATAAACAGGCTGCCAGAAGCACGCATCTCTCACATGCCACCAAAATAGAAGCTAAAGTTGATAAGATCATTAAATCAGGATTTATTCAGGAGGTCCAGTACCCCATTTGGTTGGAAAATATCGTCCCTATCAAGAAAGAGAATGGAAAAATCTGCGTCTTCATTGACTTCAGAGATCTCAATCGGCATTATCCAAAAGATGATTTTCCGGTCTCGATCACCGAATTATTAATCGATACGACGGCCAGGTACGAGGCTCTATCCTTTTTGGACGGCTGTTATGGATATAATCAAATCAGTATGGCCCGATAAGATGAAGAATTCAATACCTTTAGGGCACCTCAAGGGGTATTTTGTTACAGGGTCATGCCCTTTGGTCAGAAGAATGCTGGCGCCACATATTTGTGTGCCATGCATTCGATCTTTAAGTTGTTCTTGGGGAAATTCATTGAATGTTACGTGGATGACTGGGTGGTCAACTCCAAACAGTGCTCGGATCACCTATCAGACCTTGATACCATCTTCAACAAACTTCGACAGCATAGCTTGATGATAAACCCCATGAAATGCGCCTTTGGGGTTACCTCAAGGAAATTCCTTGGCTTCGTCGTATGCCATCGTGGCATCGAAGTTGAACCTGAGAAGAAAAATGCTATACTTGGATTACCACCTCCCAGAAATCTCACTGAGTTGAGGAGATTCCACGTATGCTTGGCCTATATTAGGTGGTTCATAGCCAACCTGGCAGGCAAATATTTTCCCTTCACCAAGTTAATGAAGAATGGGGTCACGTACCAATGGACGGACGACTGCCAAGAAGCGTTCGACAACTTGAAGAAGTATCTCTTATGCCCACTAGTTCTCATGCCCCCAATTGAAGGAAGACCTCTCCTCCTATACATAACAGCCCTAGAGTGATCATTGGGAGCCTTCCTCACACAAAAGAATTACACGGGCAGTGAAAACAATCTCTATTACCTCAGCCGAACAATGATTGAGGTTGAGACTCAGTACTCAAATATCAAGAAGAGTTGTTTAGCCTTGGTCTACGTAGTACAAAAGTTGCGACATTATCTACATCAGCATGAAGTCCATTTGATTTCGTGGAGTAACCCGCTCAAGTACATCCTCATCCGCCCGATGCTAACCGGATGCCTATCCCGATGGGCGTTCATCCTGAAGTAGTTTTACATCTGGTTTTTGCCTCAGAAAGCCATCAAGGGTTAGGCATTAGCAGACGTTCTAGAAGACCACCCTTTGACATGGACCACTGCACCAGACGCCGAGCTACCTGATGAATACATCTTCTCAGTTCGAGAGGAATTCCCAGCATGGGAAATGTACTTCAACGGTGCATCCCAATGCCCAACCGAGAAGAGTATGGAGGATCCTAGATTCAACAAAGTGGGTTTGGGGATAATAATCATGTCCCCAGAAAAGGCGGTCCTACCATATTCCTTCCTCCTATAAGAGGGATGTGCAAATTATGATGTGGAATATCAAGCTCTCATTGTAGGACTGGAACTCGCACTCCAGGCACAATTACAGCACATTAAGTTAAAAGGTGACTCAGAGCTAGTCATTAAGAAATTAAATGGTGACTATGCTATTAAAAAGTATTGTTGATCCCCCCATTTGACCATGTTCGAGAGTTAATGGAGGAATTATCCACAGAACCAACATTGACCTATATTCCCCGGTCCCAGAATGCTCAGGCTGATGCATTAGCCAACGTGGCCACAACCCTAGCTGACCCAGGCTGGGATGAAATAGTTATTAGTATTGCTCACCATCGAATGGTATTTTCCATTAGTTCAGACCATAACGGAAGAAATCCACAAAGTCAGTCCTATCCCTGAGCCATATGCTTCTGCCACCATCTGTATGACCCCTATTGCAAACTACCTTCAACGGGGAGAACTTCCATTTGACAGGGCTGGATGAGAGAAAATATGGAGAAGGGCAATCAACATTGTCCTATATGGCAGCGTGGTTCAGCAAGAGGTCCTCTACAAATGAGGCCTCAATGGAGTGCTCCTCGGAAGCATTGATGGAGAAGAAACTGTTGCCGTAATGAACGAAGTACTTGCTGGAGCATGTGGAGCACATCAACTAGGGGCCAAGCTTTCCCATCAGGCTTTAAGGCTTGGGTACTACTGGCCCACAGTGGCACGAGACTGCGAGCATTTTACTAAAAAATACCACTCATTCCAGATTCATGCAAACATCATACACCAACCCATGGAGTTACTTCATCATGCGAAGTACTCCTGGCCGTTTTCCGTCTGGGGTATGGACGTCATGGGACCATATCCTTCCGCCACGGCCAAGCAGCTGAAGTATATACTCATGGAAACCGACTTATTTTCCAAATGGGAAAAATCCATACCCCTCAAGGAAGTTAGGGAAAAAAATATTGTCAGCTTTGTGAAGACCAATATCATAACCAGATTTGGTGTCCCTCATACCATACTGACGGACAATGGCACCAAATTCTGCTCTACTGAATTGGAGAAACTATACCACGAGTATGGTATCAAGGCTAACCACTCATCCTTCTACTATGCAGTGGACAATGGATAGATAGAGGCTTTTAACAAGACCATGTCCAACATTATCTAGAAAATGGTGGACAAAGACAAGAAGTCATGGCCAGATAAACTCCTCCATGCATTGTGGGTTTATCGAACCACAATCCACATCGCTACTCGGGCCACCCCGTACTCATTGGTGTATGGAACATAGGCGGTCCTGCTCATTGAAATCCAACTTACCTCACTCCGTGTTGCCATCTGTGTTCAATTATCTGACGATGAGCAGTCAGAAAAGAGGCTAGGTAAATTGGAACAGCTAGACGAGAAGACACTTTGCACTATCTGGAGGTATACAAGAACAGGATCACATGAGCCTTCAATAAAAAGGTTCGTCTTCGGTCATTCTTGGAAGGAGAATTGGTATGGGTCCTCTGGACCCCAATGATACCCGGCATGAAGCCTCCAAAGCTAGAGCCCAAGTGGGAGGGACCATACGTTGTACACAAGATTTACTCCAAAAGAGCATATACCCTGATCTCTATGGAAGAACAATTTACAACCGCACCTATAAATGAGATATTCTTGAATAAGTATTTCACATAATAACTAATGGTGTACTATTCTACGTCCTTATCACATGACGTTAAATTGTATGGAGTTCATCCTTACCGCATGACGTTAAACTGCATGAAATCTAATAATACCCCTCGTCCTGACCACATGACGTTAAACTATATGGATTTCATCCTGACTGCATGACGTTAAACTGCACGGATAATAAGATTTAAAAATTCCCCCCCATGTATGGACCAGACCTACATGGGGTGTATTCATCGTCCTCACCTCATGACGTTAAAATGCACAGATTTCAGAAAAATATGTACAATTTGATTTCTACCCTCGTAGGATACATAGTGATGTCGGGATCCCCTGTACTGGCCCAACCACTCCCAAATAAAAGTTAAAAATGCCTTCTTCCCCCATTGTATGGACAAGACCTGCACGGGGTGTATCCCTCGTCCTCACCGCACGACGTTAAACTGTACTAACAAGAAGATTTAACAATACCCCTCTCCCCCCGTGTATGGACTAGACCTGCACGGGGTGTACTTATTTCAGAGAACTACGTATGGATTGATTCCTGCCCTTGCCAGGTAGGTAGTGAAACCAGGATTCCACGTCCTGGCCTATCCACCTCCAAATAAAATAAAATTAAACTTAGACAATGTCCCCTTCCCTCATGTACGGACCAACCCTGCATGGGGTGTACTTGTTCCAGAGAACTACATGCAGCTTGATTCCTTCCCTTGTAGGATACGTAGTGATGCCAGGGTTCTCCATCCTAGCCCAACCCCCTGAATAAAGGATAAAAATGCCCTTTCCCTCGTGTACGGACCAGACCGACACGGGGTGTACTCCTCGTCCATACTGCACGACGTAAAAATGCATGGGTAGCAAGAATTAAAAATTCTCCCTTTTCCCCGAGTATGGGATAGACCAAAAGGAGGCGTTTTTTTCATCCTTACCACATGACATTAAACTGCACAGACTTCATCATTACCGCATGATGTTAAACAACACGGACTTCGTCCTTACTATAGGACGTTAAACTGCACGGACTTTGTCCTTACCGCACGATGTTAAACTGCATGGAGTAAAGGTACAACCCCACACACAAAATAAATCAGTGCAGGTAGCTCTCTAAACTTTAACATCAACCAGGGCTGAGTAGGCCTGATATGTTTAGACATTTCCTTCCCCGATGATATACTTCGTCGTCCAGATAATTTCAGATCTTCATAACAATTAATTTCCGTCAGAAGTGGAAATTCATCAACCCAGAGACTCCTTTGCATGACTATTCATACCAAGCCCTCAGCAGCTCTGCATATTGATAGCCGCTGGCCCATCTACCAAAGGCAATATTTCCCTGGGCGATACTCTTCCTAGCTCCGTATGCTTACTGGCCTCAGAGCTTTTGTGTCATCTCTTCTGATTTGAGAAGCCCCAGAACCATGATTTACACCATCAACCCCTCTCCACGTCTTGGACAAGCTAGGGTACTCAGTCACAGTTACATTATAATCAAGATAGGACTTTTTAACTACATCCTTGTCGTATGACGTCAAAAAGCATGGATCACATCTTGGCCACTTGGCATAAGGCTGCAAATACCAAGCATTAGACATCCAAGGGAATGCCTCCAAGAACAAGCATTTTCCCTGGTTTAATAATGCTCCTCGTCCTTACAAAAAAATGTTAAACTGCATGGGGAATCGTCCTTACTGCACGATGTTAAACTACACAGCACTAACAAACAAAAAAAATTCCCCTTGTCCTCACTGCATGATTTTAAACTGCACGAAATTCTTTAATACTGCTCTTTGTCTTTACCGCATGATGCTAAACAACATGGTCAAACCCGTCACGTGATCAGTAAAGAACATAGTCTTTTCTCTTTCCTTTAGTGCACGGGTCAGACTGACACAATCCACCGACCCACACCCACGTGAGAAGGGATTACTTCAACCATTATTGGGAAGTTCAGTCTAGCTATTTCCCCCGTATCCAGGAACCCTATCATCATAAACCATACTCTATACTTAGAAAAATCCGGACTCTCACAAGCCACCACTGGTGGTTCCAAATCTCAACTTCCCTGAATTTGCTTGGCTATCTGGGGAATACAATCATTAACCTATGGACACATTTTCATGACTATGCAAACCATGCCCTCAGCGGCTCTTCATATTGATATCCCCTGGCCCGTCTACCAAAGGAAAGATATCCTTAGGCAATTCTTCTCTCCGTATATTAATTTGTTACCACCCTGGTTCGCGGATCAAACCCGGAGCCGCAAACCACCTTGGATCACAGGATGCCCATCAGTCCGCGGACCACCATGGTTTGCATATCGAACCCAGAGCTGCGAACCACCTAGGTTCGCGGGATGCAAATTAGTCCGGGAACCATGCTGGTTCGCTGACGGCCTGTCAGTCTGCGGACCCTCATAGATCACGGATGGTCAATCAGTCCGTGAGCCACCCTGGCTCGCAGACGGCCTCTCCAGCCGCATAGCACTTCCCTATGTGAAGGCCACCACCACCCATACCACTGCGTGGACTGCCAAAACCTTCAGAGTTCCCATTACCTGAGCCACATAAGGTCCTCCCAATCCGGCTTGATCCCCTGTGACCTCCTCATTGGCCTACTCAATAGCCCTGAGCAAAGGCCTCCACCAGAGCCACTGGATCCGAGTGGTGTAACCCTTAGGTACACCAGCACGACATTTGAGTTCACATAACCATGATAAAAAGGGTCAAAGGGGTTGCCCCGACCATTGGGTGGATTCCCAAAGCATGCTTGGGTTCATATTCCCACGGTAATGTGGGGTCTGAGCCCGAGAACCCCTTCCTACCTCTACTCGCCAGGACGTAGGACTACACGCTTTAGTGGTAGGGCACTTCTCCCCTCCCCGGAGAGGGGGCGACACACCCATCAGAAGGAAGTCGTCCCCATGCACCTCGGTACTTCCCCGGGGAACAGGAGAGGTGACGAGCATAAGAGAACCCCATTCCCTCTCCCGTTGCGCTTTGTCACCATGGGCGTCCTTCCCGGAGTAAGCCCCAACATTATGGGACAACGTTATGCATAAGCCCCAATCCACTTCTCACGGACGCACCTTTTGCGATGTGATCCTCTGGTCCCTGCTGCCTCTTGTTTCTCACACTAAGCATGACTCATGTGGGCTTAGAGTAAGCATCGACCATGACATCCTCTTATGAGCATCCTCAGAGTGTAAGCCCCAATTCATCACTATGGGCCTCCTCAGAGTGTACGCCCCAATCCATCACCATGGGCCTCCTCAGAGTGTATTCCCCAATCCATTTCCATGGGCCTCCAAAGAGTGTAAGCCCTAATCAATCACCCTGGGCCTCCTCAGAGTTTAAGCCCTAAGCCAATGCGAACTACGTGGACTTTGATCCCTAACTTCTAGGCATGGTACGTAGGAAGCCTCCAAGAGGTTCAAGTTACATCACCATCGGACATCCGGGTCCACATTCACGTCGGTTCTCCGACGATCCCCTTTCGAACTACGTGGACTTTGATCCCTGTCCCCTAGGCAGGGTGCGTAGGAATCCTCACTAAGGTTCAAGCCCAACAACCAATCAATCCGACTATCTTCACATTGTTACACCGAGCTTCTCTTAGAACCGTCTCATTGAGTCTATATTCTTCAGAGTCATTAATCCAATGATGGATGGTAATCCTCTGGCCTAAATGATTCTGAACCCCTACGTTCAGCTGACCATTTCCAACCAAGAGAAATCTGTGGATACTATGCTTGGGTATAAACCAATGATTCGCGAACATATGAATATGTCTTAAATCTATAAAAGAGTCCTAGAACAAGAAATAATTCCCCCCAAAAGGTTGTGATGAGACCGAATTCCCATCCTCTCAACCAATTTGAGTTCATAATCATCGCTATTTAGACCATCCAGCGAATGCCTGCCTTTGGAAATCAGTTCCATGCATCTTCGGATATGGAACCGTTGGGAGTTTTGAGACTGAAACCTGGAACAAAGAAGCTCTGACAATAGAAATTACTTCTCTTGTATCAGTCATCTAGATCTGTGTATAACCACTTTCATCTTGTTAAGGATTTATCAGAAAGCACAACCTATGATACCGATTGTTTGATCAAACTATAAAAAATATACACAAGAGGGGGGGGGGGGGGTGAATTGTGCCTTTTCAAAAATCTTTGCGAGATTGTGCTATTCAATTTAACTCTAATCAGATGATTTATGTAGAGGAAATTTAAATAGATGATACACAAGATATATAGTGGTTTGGGGAATAGAAATCCCCTAGTCCACTCCACCAACGCTATACTCCACAAGCTTGATGATTTTTACTAACTTGTCCTCATTTCAACAGACCATTTCAACAACTGAGTATAGGTAGTTGATACGTTTACAATATAAGGAAAAACAAAGCCTTCTGGTTCACTCCAGAACCTATAAAGATTAGTACGAGAAACCGATCACTCAATAATTGAAGTACTTCTGTAATCTAAAACATCTTTCCAAATGTTATTCATAATTGCAACTACATGTAATTGACAGTAGATGAATCATTGCATTCAAAAATAATGACATTCACAAAAGAGTCATTCTGAGTTGATCCGGTTGCAGTAGATATATAACTATAACTCACAACTTCAGTAGTATCATATTTACAAATGATCTTCAATATAGGCCAAATGAATCTTCTATCCTGATTTTTCTTCATCATAAAATAGAGGTTTGTCGTTTTCTTGAATTAGTAGATCTGAATTTATGATTGTCTCTGTTTTTATTTACTTTTCATAGAATGATCGAGAGATCACATAAGACCATTAGTTGTTTTTCAAAGAAAACTCATATAAATATATAAACGATAATTACTTCTCCACCAAATTTAGATCCACAAAAGTTTCCTTTTGACTGGAAACATTCAAACATTTGAATTTACAGAGCAGTCATAACTTCCCTGAATACTCGAAATAAAAAGCACATTTTCATTCAATCTTTAAACCATTGATAAAACAGATTTGAATTAGTCAAAGTCGCACATTAAAATTAGCTTTAAATCTGGATTGAAATCCGCATAATAATCAGCTTGCTAACCATTACATAAAAATATCGACTTTAAATTCTCTGACACCAAACATAAGGTTGAGTTGTACTGTATGCATCTCTTGAACGTAAGGTTGATGATTTAGTCCTCAAATGTAGGGTTTATAACATATGTTTGATTAAAAATGTAATTTTTATGTCACTTTCTTCAAATGTAAGGATGCTCATAAATGTAGGGTTGGTCATCCATACATTTCTCTTTAATCTTTCAAACATATGATAAAATATCCATACTTTAACATGATCCATACTTTTCCATGAATCTATGATTGTTTACAAATGTAAGGATGATGAATTGTACTTTTGAGAAACAAACGTAACGTTTAATACTTATGTACAATTATCCTTCCATACTTTTCAGATATCCCAAACATAGGGTTCCTTCCAAATGTAGGGTTCTTTTTCATAATTTTCTGATAACATATGGTTTATTAACCATACTTTTCACTTATCTCATAAAGAATACACTGAATTTTATCCTTACGCAATGTTTCTCTATGTATGGTATGAACAGTGTTTCTAGAACACGCTAAAGCAGATACTGAATAAGTAGCGTATGAAAAGTGTTTCCAGAACACGCTAAAAGTGAATACCTTAGAAATTAATTCTCGTTATTCAAGAACATACTTATTTCGTCTAGAAATAAAAATATAATGAATAATAAATTCCTGAAAAATACATAACAAATAAAATGATTAGAAAATAATTAAGGGTATTTCTGAGGCATCAAAATTGTCATCAAGAGAAAGAGTAATGTTCTCAACACACTCCCCCTTTAAATTAAACATTATGTAATATTGGAAGCAACACTTTATCAAAACTATTAACCAATATAAAGTAACAATAACTGATTTTTTATACGAGAAATTTCATAGAGACCCACAATGGGTCACTGAACCATCAGTAACTAACTATAATAAATTAATAACAAATGAAAATAAAGAAAAACCAATCCGAATAGTAACAAATGAACAATATGGAAAAACTAAAAAATGAAAATTTAGATAGCCCACTCATCAATGGGGGGGGGGGTCAAAACTAAGATAAATCTCCCCATACCCTATGGCATTCCTAACTGCATGCAAGCATCACTCATGGGACTATGGACAGAGCCCTAATGTTTGAATAATTTCCTTCTCCATTGCTAGAATCTAATGATCCCAAGTTATAAATTTTCTATTTAGTGACAGAATAGTCCACACTACACTATAGGAAAAAACAATAGAACATGAGGAATCAAAAGAATAACTTTTCTTAATTTGTAAAGATTTATAATCATGAATGGAAAGAACACAATTTCAATAAAACATGAGTTTATAAACATCCCATTTCATTAGATATACGTGAAAAAACAACTAGGCCTAACCATCATAATAGAAGGAAACACAATGATAGAATATTAATATAAATAGAGATGAAACAAAACCCTATTTCTACGAACATTTCAATATTACTTCCTAGAAATACCCAAACAGAACCATTTCAAATGGATGATATTTTCACAAGAATGAAATGTATTTTTCTTGTTCTCATACATTAATAATTATTATGTTGTAGATTCCCACATTGATGTCACAACATAATTCAACTACCAAAAGAATCCAACGAAAGATCTTGAGGACTTTTAATTCCACAACGATCTCTGATATCTTCCAGCTGCTTCCCCAATTCTATACTGGAATTCCCCTCTCTACGTCTAAGATTTGATGGAATTAAGGCTACCTCAAGCACTAAATCTAACCCAACCTTGGAACAAAAATCAAACCTCACCACATCAGAAAAATAAGTTAGATTGAACTCTGACACCTTCAAGTTCCTATTTTGATACATCCCACACTCAAAACATCGATCGTTTAAGGGATCATCAACAACATATCTTCTATCCAATGGAAAATGATCAATGAAATGATGAAAAAAATCCAAAAATAATCCACAACCAAGATGAAAATTTCACATTTCCATACCCTTTATCACCATTACTTCTTTATGAAAATACTTACAGATGAATGAATCCTTGAAGAACTCCTAAGTAAGATCATCAGGAGGCATGTTTTGAGTTACAGACATCCACCACTTTTAGGAAGCTCTTTCAATAACAATGATAGAAAACAAAACCTTCAATGAATTAAGAAACTCAATGAGTTTAATGTTCCTTTTGATCTTCAACATACACTCTTTCATTTCAAGAGGATATGATTGACCATTAAATATATGAGTATTTAATTATATAAACTATGGAATGAAATACTCAAGCTAATTAAACAGAAATCCTATTAGTGGGTAATAAACTATAGTGCACCAAAAAATATCCATCAAATCTCTATGGGGGTGAAAACATGAAAATAATAATGACAAGAGGTAAAAAACCAACTCATCAAAAAGAGTTTTCGAATACAAAATACCTAAAAAACACTTCCAAATTATAAGATAAGCAACACAACCTCCTTTTTTTCAAAAAATCAAAACATATTTTTAATTTTTGGAACATCAACAAACTTGGTGGGTTTCACAATCAATGATTTTATTAATTGTAGTATCACTAAAATTCAAATTCTCATTCCACTCCATGAAACCATCAACTCCTGCAACACTAGTCATGCATCCACCAATTTTCCAAACACAACAATGCATGGGAGAACCAATGGAAATTATCAAAGGTAAAAATCAAAAATTCCCATATCAAAGATATTAAATATTTTTCAAAATATCACCATCCACTAATCTAACAATTTTTCATACATCACACTTCAATCAATTTCATCTTTCATAGAACATTTTTTAGAAGCTGAAATTTTTTTATTCAATCAAAAATCATTTAATTAAAAATTATTCCATATAATTTAAAACAAGTTACAAACCCCTTTTAAAACAAGTTCATGTTTTCCAAACAAATAATTCTAATAAAATATAGGTTTTTATTATAGAAATCCAATCACGATAAACCATTTATATTTACCAAAAAATGGATATTTTAAAAAAATCTATCTATAAAAATCCTTCCTCAATGTTCATTCTAAAAATTAATTTTCCACATTTCCAAAAATCCATCCATTAGCACTAAAAACACATTTTCATAATTACAGAAAAGGTTCCTCATAAAATAATTCATAATCAAGGATATAACAGAATGAATTTCAAGGGAAACTAGAATCGATTAGTGACTTGGACATGTTGTTGGAGGCCATACGCTAATCATGTCACCATTACATAGAGTATTCCAGGACCATGTCCCCAGATCCAGATGGATTTCTAGGCCCTATAAGCTCATGAATATCTCTAGTCGAACAAAATTTTTGTATCCCAAGTAAAACCCAAACAAAAAGAACCATAGAAATGAAAAAACAACTTCCCATGGTAATTCAATCCTTGGTCTTGAATGTGTTGGCTAAACACACTACTCAGACTTGCACCCCTTGTTTCAAAATCCTTACTCCATCTACATTGACACCACCAAGACTGAAAAGAATTCTAACAAATAATGGTCCGCTATAGAACCAACATCCTTTGATACCATTTTTTCAAAAACCAATGCAGGTCAACCCCAGACTAGTCTACAGAGAGATGATGAAATGATTTTCCCAAAATAAATAGAAAAATTGAACAACTAAAAGATAATCAGAGCATTCCAAATAATATACAAAAAAAGTGAAGATATTTTACACAAGAGTCTATAAATGAAATAAATGTTCAACAAAACATAAATAACATGATGACCACAAAATCTCTATTTGACCCTGAGGGTCACTCACTAATACCCAGATCAACTATCTCCCACGAAGACTCAATCAAATATTGTACCAACACGAAATGATAGAAATAAGAAGAAATTATAGGTGTGATTATTAATACTAGGAAGGCATTCTTATATAATATATTCCCAATGCAATTAATTTAAAATAAAACAAATATCAACATCAAAACATATTTATTTTTTCTAGCAATACAATGATAAAAATTTCCAAGGCAGTTTGGGGATTTCATTTTAAAAAATCGCATTTGTGAATATTAATGTTTTAATTTTATAACAATATTACATAATCCATTTAAAACCAGACCATAATTTTCCAAATAGATATACAACACATGGGGATACTACATTGATCACATAAAAAGGGAAATGGAAAATAAGCTTACATGGGTATCAAACTCCCAAGCATCTCAATCATCACTATAAGAATCTGTGTTCCAATAAGATATGTGTGAATCTTAAGAGTTCATGAATAATCCAATGCATTCTTGTACATAAAGAATCATCCCACAAAGAATGAATCACTTTATCACATCAATAAATACCTATACGCTCAGCCATCCCCAACATCATATTGACAGAGGTGAAAAATCCCATAAAAATAATAATAATAATTTATCCCATGCTATATGCCCCTAACAAGGGAATAATCTAACTACTGTAACAATATTTCATCTAGAATTCAGTCACTATTCTAGGTTCCCATGTCATGATGATATGAAGAGTGTGATGAAACTGATTCCAACCTATAATCAAATCACATTACGACATATGTAATAACTCAAACTATCAGAATCACCAGAGCCATCACAAGGATCAATCTCTTGACATAAAATAATTAGATTTCAAAGGAGTCCATACTAAGGATCTCTCATTCATATAATGGATCATAATAATTCCATAATGTGGATATCTAATCGATCATGCAAAAAAAAATTCTGGAGAATGACCCGATGGGGGTCATCAAAATAAACACATTCATCGCATTTAGAAATTTTCCCAATATGCCTCAATATCATTTAAATAAGATATTATTGATCAAATAACCAAATAACCTTTTTAAGATGCGCAAACACACCAGTTTCCATATTAAAATAATTTTTCAAATCCCATTTAAATAATAATATCACACTTTAATGAAAAATTAATTCTTATAAAAATTCCAAACTGGTGATTAATTATCGTTTATCATATCAAAAATAAATTTACAATGTCAAACCATTACATAGATTTTAAAAGTCACTTATAAAGGCCAACTGTGCTTTAAAAAACTTTTTTGTTCCTTATTTAATAAAACATGGTCATTTATCACATAACAAGGAGAGAACCACTATATTGTACTCCAAAAAATCATTTTAAAGATCACACCATGAATGGCCCATCAGTGAAGATCAATAAAGAGAATCCAAAAAATAAAAAAACATCAAACATAAATAAAGGGAAAAAACCATAGATCTGCAGGACCTAGGTATAAGATGTTCTCATGGGGAAGTAGAAGGGTAATGGAGAGCGAGAGAAAGGGATATGATATACCTTGTTGATCTTGCACAAATCATTGAATAAATAATATATATACCTCAATATATAAAGAAGGAAACATTGATATCCATGGTGGATGATCCATAGGGTTACATGCACCCATGAGAGAATAAAGTGGGTGTTTTGGGTTAAAATAAATAAAGGGGTAGAGTGGATATTTCACAAAATTTTAGATCTCGGTAGCCCAAAGAGTATTGTGGCATGGTTTTCCAATCCGCATGCCAACTGTGCGGAATTATTCTATCCTGAGACAGTGAATTCCCATATGTTTTAAGAATAGTTTGAGTAACCATGTGTGGGATAGGTTCTATAAACTTGAAGTACTCCATATCTTGAACAGTTTCATGGAGAATTCTACATGGTTTACCCAAGCAATGCGCTAACCATGCACAATGAGAAACCCCATGAAACTCAATACATATACTCATCACACATGAAAATCGAGGTACAATTTCATTATAACAAGATAAAATTGAATAAAATACGAAATTTAAAAATAAAGCGTGCCATAATCTATTTGTAAAGGTATGAAGTTAACCATTAAGGTCCCGCATGAGTAGATTTGGTTTTTACTACAATGTTGCCTCATGTTTTTGAAATTATTTATCAATTTTTTTATGTATTTGAAAAATTTTCTTTGAGTGGAATGTTTATTTTTTTTATAGAAATGAATTATTCCCTAAGAATAATAAATAATGTAATAATGGTATGTTTATTTTTAATTTCCTTATTTTAAACATGATTAATTGTTATCTTTCTTTTCTAATACATTAATGAGATTTTTTTTCTCATCCTTACTTGTTATCATGTTTTTCATTTGGTTTATGGAATAGTAAGGACAATGATATGGTCGAGGGGATTTATGTTATTATATATCAAGAAAATAAAATATATTTTATTATTTCAAATGTTTTTTTGGGTGGGAAAATGTATACTAATTATAATTGTGTGCTCTTAATGTATATTTTTACTTTATAACATTTTTCCTTAATTCTATAAAACTATAAAAAAAAATTATCCTTGAAATTTGAAGAAAATTACTATTCAAAAAACACTAGAATATATAATTCTTATGGCTGGGTACATATAATATTGACTCACACTAACTTCATATGGTGTTTAAACAATGAATAATAATACTTATTTATTTTGTTATGTGTAAATCAATTAGATAAATTAATGATCTAATTTATTATTCAATTTTATTCTAACTTATTGAAGTTAATAAAGATATTTAACTAGATTACATAAATTCATTTTATTACCTTGTTAAAAAAATAATTCTATTTGTTCCATGTAAATATTTTCATTTAAATATCAATTTTAAATATTATTTTATAACCATTTGATTGGAATTCAAATTATTACTTTTATATAATAAAAACAAAATCAAATTCATGTAATTAGAGATGTAATAAAATAATTATCCATATAAAAAATAACTAATTTTTTATACGAATACATTTTAAACTGTTATAGGATTATAATCATTAATTTTACTATTGGAATAAAACTCCATTATAAAAAATAATTTATAACCAATGGGTTTTGAACCTCATGGTAAATACATAATAACATATGATTTATTTCCCATAATGGATTCCATTTCATCAATAATTTATTCCTTCTAAAATGTAAAATTTTAAGAAGTTATTACTTCTTTATAAGCCTTTAGTACATCTTATATAGTCAATATAATTATTAATGTATTCATAATATTACTCTTTTAATTTCATTTAACAAGGAAAATAATACAATTAAAAGAAATAAAATATGTATGTAGATTTTTCTCCTTCCTATGTTTTGTAATGTATTTAGGTAAAACTCTGGAATCATAACTATACTCTACTATGTTATTTGAATTAGATAGAGTAAATGGGATTGTGGTATATAGAATAAAATCGTCAATATAATATTTTTAATTTTTTTAAGAAAAATATATACTTTAATTCATAAATGATATTGAATTCCAAATCCAAAACTATATTTTATTTTCTGTTTTCAATATATCCTATAAAAACATAGTTAATATCTATATGAACAATTTTATAAAATTTAGGATAAAGAAATCAATTTTAAGATAAACAACCCACAAATTAAAATATGAAATATTAATCCTTCCACCTTTATAAATTTCATAAGGGGTTAAAATAGATTTCATTTATCTACTATAATTACTAAATATGAAATGAATCCAATAAAAATTTTCCAAATAATATAAATATTCAATTTTATTTTCCTAATTGAATATTTCATTTATATAATATTATGAATTTTCATTTCATCTTAGAATATTTATTGAGGTGTTTAATGAGCAATCCTTTGGTGAATATACAATTTTTTTCACAATAAACATTAAATTCATTCCTAAAATATTCACTACATCTATATGAGTGTAATAATTTAATTCAATTAATTATTTAGTTTTCAAATTAAACTTTATACATCTTAAATATAGGGAAAGTTTAATATTATACTCTATATAGATATAAATATATATATCTACTACATTTATCCACACCAGAAATAAAATATATTTTCCCCCATGAGTTAACAAACAATATAATTAATGAATATAGGAATGTAGTTATTTATAATATTTATTAGAATTTCTCTCAAAACATTTCAATGGTTTTTTATCTATTTTAGATTGTACAAGTGTATTTTATTTATTAATTTCATTTACAAAGTTATTTTAGTTTAACATCTTCATTGTCATTAATGAATTATATTTAACATGTTCCAAATGGTCATTCCATTAATTATAGGACCCAATAAAATATCAATAAGTTGAAATCATATTATTAATTGAAGGTTGATATATTCCATCATTTGTGTACCCATTCCATAAAAAAATTCCTTCCTTTAATAATATGTTCTTTTTGTATTCAAATTAATCTCATAACCCCTTCTTACAAAGGAGATCAAAAAAGACTAAATTCTTTTGAATCTCAAGTACCTTCAAAAAATTTAGAAGATTCAAATTATTCCTAAAAGTATAATCTAGTTTCTCTCTTCACTTTCTAGTAATAATTTTGAATGAATTATTTATATGGTGTAATGTTTCCATAATATTACATTCATCGAAAGTTATTAATATCGAATAGTCCTTATAAACATGCAACGTTTCTTCATAATCAATCCACCAACCATATTCATTGACTTCCTAATGAATTTAGATTTCATCACAACTAGATATTATTTATTTGGAAAATTTTCATTGGGATTTTAACATTCTGTTGATAACAGCATTCCTTTGAAATATTACATGGATTTCCATAGATAAATATTTATCCTTTATTCTAGGTGGGATTTTCTATCTTCTTGAATTTTTTATATTTCATTATGAAATATAAAGAAATGTTTGGTTATTATTCTACCATAAGGATATTAACCTTAGTATAATATTTCAAATCCCGACTCATATCTATATATAATTATTCTTCTTTAATGATAAAAAACTCTTTTAAATATTAAAATGAAATATCCTAACCCATTTTAATAATTTATTTACGAAAAGAATTCCAAATACGAGTTATCATAAAAATAATTAAATCATCTTATAGTGATTTTGATATAATAATTTTAAGGGAAAGAATCTTAATTAATATAAAATGGAGAAAATGAACATTCTATAACATCATCTTATTTTCAACCATCTTAAATTTATGAAAAATTTCAATAATAAAATTATTTTCAAATTATTACTTATTTTTTTACATCATTTAAAGTGCATTAAATATGTCTTCATTAGGCTTAATTTCGTAAAAATAATCATAAAAATTAATTGAAAATGTGACTATAAAATTTCCATGACATAAATACTCATTCACTTTAAATTTTTCCTCCATAATAAAATGTATTGGAGTAGAATCATGTATAAGAGTATGCTTATGGGATTTTTTGATGAACAATTTGGAATGAGAAGAAGGTTTTTTCCAAAATATAAATAATAATAAAACTTATATTAAGAAAAATTATATTTTATATCCACCAATATATGTTGTTGTCATTGAAAATGTGAAGCTAGACCATGTATTTCTTGACCACATAAAGGAATTCAGAATCAGTCTTCAAGGCCACGCCTTTCGTATTTTTTTTATTTTTGGGAAATGAGGTGGAAATATAAGGAGATAGTTTATTTAACTAATCTTAAGTCATGAAAGAAATTATCTATACAAACTGTTTTAATCCAACCCCATTATTTAGTTCATGGTTATCAATGGAAATTTTCCTCACTAATTTCAACATGATTTTGGAAAAACGGGAAAATAATTTGGACAGTCAAGAAGTGTTGATTTGGGAATAATATATATAGAAAATTATGTATTGATGATATTTATCTATTAAATGATCTCATCATCCCACTTATTTATATATCCAAACTGGTATAAATCACACTGATTTGAACTCACTATTAAGATAAAAAGACACATTGATCTGATTGAAATAAGGTTGTTTTTTAAGGAGGAAAGTTATCAAATTTTTAATTTCAAAATTCCATAATCACTATTAATTTCATCATTAATTAGTTTTAGAATTATAAATATATATATATAATAAAACATTTTAATAAAAATATATACTTTTAAAATATTTTTAAAAAAATGTGTTATATATTTTTTATGGAAAACCATTTACTAAATCACCAAATTATAAGTGATAAGAATTATAGTATAATACAATATCCAAAGTTATATTCCAATAAAATTTTTAGGAATTTATTTTTAATAGTTATAGTATAGGTCTTACTTTTCAATTCTATGACTATTGGAGACTAGTTTTGGTTTCATTTTTATTTCCTTAGATTCACTATACATTTCCCTAACCCCCTCTAAAATTTGAAAAGGATCCATAATCCATGACCCCAATCTAGTGTGTTTCAATAGATCCCATATATTTGGTTTGTATTGGTGGCTCTACGACTATGGATTGGCTCCATATTATGGTGTATGTGACATGTTCTTTCCCTACAGTGCAGTGTTCAGTTCTCATTTATGGGGTTTATTGTCTTCCTCATCAGTGTATCCCTTAACAATGTGGTGGATCATTTTTTTATAAATTATTGTTGGTGGAATTTTATGGTGAGGAGTTGATTTAATTGGAGATTTGATGGTGATGACAATGTTGATTTAGAAGATAATGGTTTTGGAGTCTTGATGTAGAGACGAGATGTGCTGTGTATCTCTGTGGTGTGGGTGGGATGGGGAAAATGGAGACGGGGTTATTCTACTAGAAACACATGATGGGTGGTGAATCATAGTATGTTTATTCTAGAGAGTGAAGGTAAGTGTATAATACAAAATCAACAAAGTTATATTCTGGGAGATTCTTTATTAAATAACTAGAATATGTTTTTTGTAATATTAGTTCTAATATAATTATTAATAAATAAGAACTACAATCATTTGAGGTATAATTATAAAAATTTTAAACACATTTAAAATTCCTAATTTAGTCACCCCTACCAACCAATGAGACGTCATTCACTATCTCATATCCATCAAAAAGTCAGATATTCCAACCGTAGTAGTTTCAAACCCCAATATATACTACAAGATATTTTTATAGTGCACCGCTATAGTGTTCCACTATCAAAATTCCATGATAGTGTTTCACTATATTTTCCCCACCATGTTCATATGTGTAGTGCACATACTACATGACTTATATAATACATTATATTGACCCCCCTACACTACGTCGACAAAATTTCACACCATGTTTCAAAATCAAGAAATCATGGATAAAAAACAAGAATCTAATCCCACGGTTTAAGTGTGACTACATAATTATTAATAAATAATAATTGAGTTATTAATAAAAAATGAAAATAGTAAATATTATTTAATTAATAATGATTATAAAATGTTTTAATATTAATTTATGTAATTTTTAAAAAAAATATACTTATGAATGATAATGAATTAAACTATTATAATTATATAATATAATTTTTAATAAAAAAATTGTTTTAACAGTGATATCATTATTTGTAATGATATGAGAAGGGGAATAAATATAATTCAAATCATACACATTCAACTATTAGAGTTGATATCATAGAAACAACTAATTAGAACATTATATCTTCAAAACATTGATATCCTTATAATTTAATTAATTAACTAATTATATATAACACGATGATCATGCTTATTCATTACGTTAATTTGATAATGTTGTTAGATTATTTGTTTCAAAAAATGTTCAAAACATTCCATGATATTATAATAACCACGAAGTATCTTGATAGAATTCATAGATACATGTTTTTAATCCAAATGATATCATTTAATGGGAAAATGATTTCGTAGATCAAGGGTGGACACTCATAGGACTTTGAGAAACTATTTCTGTAACATCCCTTTACCAGATTATAGGTAATTATTATCTCTTTTCTTGTTTTCCTCTTTATCGTGGTGTGTCTTCTGACTCTTGAGGATGTAATTTTTTTTTGAGAAATATGACCTAATGTTTAGGGATTTATGTTTGGATGAATTAGTGGATTCTGGGTATAAAATTGTTAAGAGATTTTCAGGGTTCTCCCTGAGATCAGAGATTACCCAATTCAGTTTGGGGTTTTGTTTAAGAATCTATGGATTTATTATATTTAGAAAATTTATTATCCAAGAAAGTAGTACTTGATGTGTAATTGTTTATAGTATCATGTTTTGATATTATAACACAGTTTTAATGATTACACATCATGTAAGGGTTACACTATATATAATGTTAAACGATCAGTTTTTAATAAAATGGTGATAGTTTTATTGATATATATGATTCATGTGGAGTAAAATAAATGTGAAGGGATTAAATACCATTTAAATTTTAAATACCGGGATTTTAGGGTACCATATATGTTATTTGCCTCTCATAAATCATTAAACCTCTCCATCCCTGACCTAAATCTCTTATTTAGTGATTTTTTGAGTCTGTTTTCATTCTGAATTGATTCTTTCAACATTTCATCCTTAAGGATGTTGTGTTTCATCTCTATGGGAATATGAAACTATATTATTGATCATTTCAATTTATTGTAGTATAATTTTTTAACTGTGATATTGCATTTTTTTGATGTGGTGTTAATTTTATTGATTATCATCTAGATTTGTTTTTCCATATTATTTCAAAGGTTGATATTTTTTTTGTTGTGGTGTGGTGGATATGATTTCTTATGGTACGTTTTGATATTTATTCTCTATTGAACCCTTTGTTATATAGAATCAAATCTAATATCTTAAGATTGATTATAGGGACTCCATTTTAATTTTTTAATTATTTTTTATGGTGGAATCAATTGTTTTCACATGTGACCCATTTTTTGAGGTAGGTTATTCCATCATTAACCTATAATGGGTAACTATATTGCTCTTGTTTTTTTGATAAATTTTTTTATTAAACGAATGGAATGATTAACTGATATTTTTGTGTGTGTGTGTGTAGAACTAGTTTTTTGAGAAAATATTTTTCCTCTATTTTGGATATAAGCAAAGCATTTTTCATTTATTATGAAATTGTTTTATGAAAGGGTTTTCAAAGCATGATTTAATGAAATGGTATGTTGAAATGGTTTGAAAAATATATCACAATGGATTAATTAGGTACTTATGTGGAATTGTAGTAACAACAATCTTCCTCTATATGGGGGTTTTCTCATGGGGATTCCTCTCCTCCCTAAGATCTTTGTTCTAGGGACTTGTTAGATAGGTCTACGAGACTATTTTATAGAGTGTTCATATGGTCTCTATTCTCAATTAATTTATATTAATTATATATTTTCATGTTTTTATATATGTTTAGGTATGAGTATCTTATAAATCATGACCTAGTTTGATCCTTGGTGTGATTTTACATGTCCTTTTGGCCAATTTGTGTTTTTTTAGGTTTGTTTAATTTTTATACTACCATGGATTCGATATGATATGTGATGCATCCTTTAGTATGATTTGATATATATGGTTTGATATATGTATAATAAATTATTTGAAAATTTTTTACCAGTATTATTTGAAAATGTGGAGAAAGGGGAAATTAATCTCTTTTACATGATTTTGATAAAAACATCAAAACTATCATTATTCCTTATTTTCATTAATGTTCAGAATACCTGGAATATTTTTTAGATACCTAATATGTAACATATGAGTGAGACATTACTAAAAATGTTGCCCCACTCCCTACAAACCCATTATATGGTGCACCTACTTTGTAATATATTTTAATATAAGTAAAGTAGTGGAACCATAATGATGTGATGGGGTTTTCTGATTATCGATTTCATGTTGTTTGATGCTGAGATGGTGGGGGGTTTTTCTACAATATCACTTAGAGACTTTTGGATTAGTTGTTTTAGTATTTCATTCATTGATGTTGTACTTGTCTCATAAAGATTATTTTTCTATCGTTTTAGTTTTATCACATCTATTTTTATCACTCTATTATGACATATAAATATTCATGTTTCTTATACTGTTTCATTCTATACATGGGTATATATTTCATGTTATTATTTCAGGTTGGGTGTAATTGTTCCCTCTAGTTGTTTTTTAATGCCCATATTCTAGTTTCAAGCCTGTGGGTTTTGGTAACTCTCTTTGGGCATGTGGAGGTTCATGTTGGGTTCATGAATTGAGAGGGAATATGGGTTGGTTTGTATCAAAGTGGTTTGAATGGTGGTATTTTTACAATATTCATTTTCTTGTGATGTTTGTTATTATAGAGATAGTATTTTTGGAACTTCAGTGGCATATTGGGGTGAGTTCCTATCTTACTATTACTATGACGAGTCTCAACATTCAATGGGATTTGAGAATTTTTATCTATTTTTTGAGTTCTTGAAATTAATCATGATTTTTTTCTTAGGGGGATTCTATTTTTAACTAAGATTATTCTATTTCATGATAGTTTCATATATTTCTGTGTGTAGTGGTATTCTTTTAAGATGTGTAGTATGAGTTCCATATGAGGGTGAAGTTGATGATCGAAAAGGCAATCCTCTTGTAAATACTTTTTTAATCGAGGATATCTTGTGGGCATTTCCTATCGTGGACTGAAATGTACAAAAATCTCATAACACAGTTTTTGAAATACATACATGATTTTTATGACACAATGAATGATCATGATTGTTTTTACATGAGAATATACCTTTTTTTAATGGTTTGAATTATCCTCAATTAGAATAGGATTTTATTGGAAATATTGATCAGGTGTTTGAATTTTTAGATGCACCTAAGAGAATCAAGGTGCAATGCCTAGTGGTAAAACTAGAGGGTCCAAGCAAGAGATATAGGGATTCCCTGCTATAGGAAGATAAGGATGTGGTATTGGACTATATGGGTTTTAATACCCTGTTTTTACAATAGTTGTTTCTAGAGTCATTGGTGATGGAGAAGTCTCTTGATTTATTTTCTTGTTAAATGGGTGAGAGGTTGGTGTTACTGTATACTAATCGATTTATAGAGCTATTTCATTATATACTAGAGGTTGAAAATAATTATAAGGGGAAATCCCCAAATTCCCTCTACAGTTTGTGACTGGATACCATATCATAGATATTTATGATGAATCATCCAACTGTTATAGATTTATTTGATATGGATCTGTTTGTATAAATGAATATTTTATGAAATGAGGGATATTCTGCCCCTTCCCATCCACTTAAGGGATGATTCATTGGTATGATCGTAAAAAAGAGAAAGTTCAAGGATCATAATAGGTGTGGTGGATGTGGTTCTTGGATGAATGACTCTTCGACACCTCTATTATCATCATGTGGTGTGCCTTTGACAATCTATAAGCATGGAATGGTCAGACACATATGACATTCTTATCCTTCACCCATAAATAGGTATAATGGTTTTTGATTTTATAGTTATCTTAAATGTTTCTTGCAGTATTTATAAACAACTGCATATGGTTAGGGATCATCAGATTTAATGACTTCTATGGTTTAGTCAAACAAATATATGAATGTAGGGTTCTAGGAACTAGCATTAGGAGTGAACCACCTTCACGTAATAGAGGAGTTTCTATATAGGTCGACATGGGTTCAGCAATAGTGATAGGTACCATCATTATTTAATATTCTATACTGATTAGTTTATTAGAAAATTGTTTTTTAGACTCATTTATATATGGACATTTTTGGATATTATTAACCTTCCAACTGAGATCATGTCCTTTAATTTGGAGTTAGAGAATGCTCTTTGGAATAGGAAGGAGTTGGAGTTTAGTGTCCTTGTGTGCTATAGCTGACTGATGAAGAGGTAGAATAAAATTTTCTCATTCTTGATATGGACCTATTTGACTTCATCGATAGAATAGATTTTATTATTGATCAACATGATAAGTTTGATTTTTATCATTATCATGTCTCATTTCATACGGGCTATGTAATGGGCTACAATCCCATTGGGCCTTCGGTCTATGTAATGGGTTTCCCTCTACCCAGTTAAAAGAGGTCTTTGCTTTGATTTAATAATAAAAATGAGGCTTCGGCCCCAACATTTAAAAAATGCATCGTTTCATACGGTCAATGGGATCTCATGAGTATTTTAGGGTGAGTGGGATCAACAGTATGGTCATGCAAAACCTTCCAACATGAACTTAGGAGTTTTCTTTCTACTATTGGAGTTTATTCTAATGATATATTTTATTTTGTTCATTTTCCCATCTCTATATATTACTTTGATGTTTTCCTAGAAAATCTCACTAGGATCCCCCTAGAGAAGGAGGTAGTGCTTACGATTGAAATTTACCTAGTATATAGCTACTTTTGATACATTCCTATCATATAGAACAAGAAAAACTTAATGATATCAAAAATTTGTTCTTTGAACTATTGGAAAAGGGGCTTTTTCACTTGAGTGTTTCACCTAGAGAGACCCTAATTCTATTTTCCAACAAGGTAGATGGTACATTTATATTTTTCATGGATTATCAGAAGTTTAAAAAATATAATGTTAAGAATATGTATCCTTTACCTCATGAATATGATTTTTTAATCAATAAAAGTAGGACATGTGTTTTCATGTATGGATCATTAGTTGGGAAATAATTATCTAATAGTTCGGGAGCCTTGTATATAGAAGATGGATTTCATGAGAAAGTATGGACATTAAGAATATCTTGTTATATAATTGTTTTTGACATGATATCATGATTTTTAATGTATTTTGTAGAATCAGATATTATATATTTATATTGAAACATTTTGGTAGTGTTCATAGATGATATTTTGTTCTATCTGAGATCTAAGTGTAATCACAAGCACCATTTGTGTTTGGGTTTTTGAATTTTGAGGAGTCACAATCTATATAGAAATATTTTGAAATGAAATATATAGATTTAATAAGTGTAGTTATTAATGAAAATTTATTTCTATGAATTGATTATCCATTGATTTTGAGAATGTAAAGGCTGATTTTTCTTGGGATAAACCAAATAATGAAGTTTAGATTCTGTGATTCTTTGGTCGTGGTGGAGATTATTAGTATTATTCACAGGTTTCTTAATTATGAAATCACATTTAATTGATCATATGATGAAATTGGTGACATTTAAATTGGGTTAAATGTTTCAGTCTTCTTTTGAGTAGTTGAAAATAAATCTATCATCTAGCCCTTTTCTGATCTTACCATATCTTATCAAGAGGTATGTGGTTTTCCAGGACGAATTTATCATTTTATTTGGTTATGTGATCATGAAATATGATCATGTTATTACTTATATATCTTTTTAGGTTTGACCAGATGTGAAGAAATATCAATTTCATTATTTTTATATTTTTGAAGTTTTTCATGGTCATAAGTGTTAGAAGAATGGATCAAATTCTCACGAGACATAGGATTTTGAGTCATTGATGATGGATTAGTGAACATTACACATTACTAGAATTTATTCTTTAAAATGATTTCTTGGGAATAAAAGTTGTTATGGTGTGGAGTTTTAAACACCATGTTACCCGCTTTGAGTAATTAAAATTATTTTTTCCTTATTTTCTTCTATAACATGATGTCTCTTTTGACAGTCAGGGATGGAAAACATTCACAAAAAAAAATGACATAATGGTCATAGATTTGTGTTTGGATTAATTAATGGAGACCATATATAAATTTATTAATGGATTTTCAAGGTTATACCTGAGTTTAGAGGACACTCGATTTGGTTTGGGGTTTTGTGTAAGAATCTATTGTTTTTATGACTATATGAAACCAAATCACTATATAAGAAGTTCAAGGAGTGTAATGGTTTCTAGGGTTAGGTCATGAGTTGACTACATAACATGAATGATAACACATAGTGTAAGGGTTTCACACTGTCTAAGGTTAAAATATTTTTTTTAATAAAATGGTGATGCAGTTTTTGGCATATATGAGTCCCACTGATTAACTGACTTGTAAAGGGATTACACATCATGTAAATATCACATACATGGATATTATTGTGATGTACGAGTGATATGTATCTTATTTGATGTGTGGACTCTCCTCTCTCTACTAAATATTCTTCTCCATCAATTTTGGGATATTTCATGATTTCCATATTTCCTTTCTTAGCGTTAGACCATTAGGGAAGTTGTATTTCATCCATCTAACTAAGAGAATCTTTTTTTAGATGATCATAGTTTTTATGATACACATAACTATCAGAATTATTGACATATGGTGTTGATTCCTTCAATTATATTCTTGATTTATTATGTGGTCTTATTACGCTGGATGATCCATCATTGGTTGTGGTGTGGTAGGTATGTGTTTATGAGGTATTTTTTGACATTTCCTCTCTTTTAAACCACTTTTTTTTATATTATTGTATTTACAATTGATTTAATTAGATTATAGTCGATACGTATAATCTATTCATTGATTTATTCACTTATACATTATGGTCTTTTCTAGGGTTTACTTCCCAATCTCTTTTTATTCGATATTATTTACAAATGAATTTAAATTAAAGGACATTATTTGTAAATTGTTTAGAAACTAGTCCATTTTATTCCAATATGGATATTAATGATATATTTTTGAGTAATAATACAATTATACACTCTTTGGTTCTCAAATGTTTTTAGATATGTTTTTTGAGAAAACCCAATATCAATTCTCTCTTCAGTAAGAAATTTTTTTTCTCTCAAAACCATATTTAAAAAAAATGTTTTAGAAAATTTCTAAACTATTTATAAATGGTTTATCAAAGAAATTGTTACATATTTGGAATTTTAAAAATGTTTTGAAATTAATATTCTTTTCTATTTCTATAAAAGGGAAATTTTTATCCTTTTTACTATATGAAGGTATTGTTTTTTACCTTTAATGAAATGTATAAAACTACTAGCCAAAATTTATTTGATTCTTTGTTTTCAATTTTAATTGATGATTTTATAGATTTATTTGGAAATTGATTTTAAAAGAAAAGGTCTTTTTAAAATATTTTTTCAATATAAAAACGATATTGTCATCAATTTTTTTAAATATAATTTTATTGTATTTTTATTAATCAATTTCAATATCTCATTCTCCTTAATAGACATGAGATATGTTATATTAGTAGTATCCTTATTCATTGTCTAGATGGTTTATGATTTCATAAACCAAGGATAGTATTGATATTAATTACCTTGATTCATTTTGTAATAGCACATAAAATATTTAACATCATTTGGTCATAAGACATTAAATTTATTCTATATAACTATATTAATTTTCATGTATATGATTATTTCTCAAATAGTATACCATTTTATTGAATTTTTTTTACATTGAATGTAATTTCATTAACTAGAAAAACATTAATAATTCAATATCATTTAGTCAATGCAGGTAAATGATAAGGAAAATTATTAATGAATTATATTGATTATTTGACATATGAGTAATGATTTGGACATTAAATACATGTGTTGGGTACTAGTAAATGCAATCTCTGCGATACATCAATAGTATAATGGGATGAATTAGTTTTACAACCTCAACTAATGGGAGTTTACCAAATATGTTCTGAACTGTCATGGGGATAGATCATGACTGTAATTGCATCATGTTCTTAGATAACATGTTTAATGATAATTAATAATTTCCTTCATTCAGTAGCCAGTTATCATTTTTATCAATGATATTTTAATATGATAAAATTATATGGATGCATTTCATCCTAAATTTATTGATTAAATGGAATTATTTTTTAGTTATTTACCTATCCATGTTGATTATTTCTTATCTAGTTGTTTAAAATCTAGGTTCATTCCATTATTTACCATTTCAAAATTTTTCACACACTCCCACGTAGTTTATATATTATATGGAATTTTTTATGATATTTACATTTCCATTTTGATTGTTCTCATTGATTTATTATAGTTTCGGAAGTACATAACCATTACTAAGCATTTTAGCTCACCATTATATTTTCCCATTCCCTGAGATTCCATGAATATTAAAATTAAAAATTTACAAGGATATTCTAGATAGAATAATTTTATCTTATTAATAAAAAAATATATAGCAATTTTTCAGTTCAAATGTAATGTCAGAAAGATGCATTCATATATTTTACCATTAATACTAAACGGATCAATCATTTGTGATATGTTTCCTTGATTCTTATTCCAATATAATGGTAGATGGACACCGACTCTGGGATTTTGGGGTAATTTATCTAAATCTAGAATCAATGGATGTTTTGTAGATCCTTTGGGAGTCAATTTTAGTAAATAATAGATCATCACACAAACCTCTATGATAAAATTCCATGATACATTTATAACAACATCCTAATGTTTTAGTTAGATAGATACTATGTATTTTTCATTTAAATACATACCTTTCTAAATTATATAAGTTGACAAGGTTCTATAATAGATGTACCTAGGAGTAATAAATATTAAAAGTGCATATCATGCTTGACTAGAGCATAACCTGGTTCACCATAATTACCATTATTGTACAACTGCTTTGATACTCTCGGGGGAAAGCCATAGGATAAATAAAATTTTATTTTAAAACCATTATGGAGGATTTGAATAGTCAATTAAAATGAATGACCTAGGTTAAAACTATGGATTCATAGATTGAAAATAATGTGTCATGATTTTGATATCCTATAATAGATTATATGGGTTTGTTACTATGATAATTTTTCCTAACATTAGGCATTTTGGTTTTAGTCAATGGTTTGATCCTAAAGTAATCTTGCAAACATAGAACATGAAAATTAGAAACCCAATGGGATGTTTATAGGACTGAATTATATTACACTCTGGTCTAACCAAGTTTCCCAAAATATGGTTAACAAAAAAATACATAAACTAACTCTCGAAATCACTAATGAAGATAACGATGGAGTTTTCTATGATATATAGTGGTAGAGTCCATAGTAAATTAAATTCTTGATATCCATAATGAATAAAATGTGTAAGGATAGACCCAAGAAACAATCTCAATGGAATAGAAAAATACATTATTTGATGGGATGAATAGAATAAGGAAATGAATTTTTAAGAAAAAATGTAGAGTACGATGGATGTATATAAATTTCATCTTAAGGTTCCATATAATTTTTGCTTCTTTAAATGTGGGGAATCGTGACAGTATATGAGTCAATGAAATCTTCAATTTGATAAATTCTATACCATGGAAGGACCTATATAGAAATAAATTGAGGAAGTATTTTTGTATTGTTTTTTGAAACCCTTTGATAAAAATTAATTTTAATGATTAAATTTCAAGGATGTCCATCAAATTTATTTTGTAAATTAAATTATTATTGTTTTATAAAAAATACATCCTATAAAAAAATGGGGATCAAAACCATGATTGAATGATAATAAGGGTTTCACGCCCACCACTACCTTACATGTTGTCCTAGTTAATCCATCATTAATTTCTGAGATTTTTTAATATTAAAAATCTATCATGAACCAATATTATCACTTTTGAGATGTACAAATTAAGGTATTAGAAATATTTGTTTTGGAAACTATTTCAATAAATAAAAAACACTTTTGAACCATTCATGTAACATAAAATATATTAAAAGTGAATTGTAGTTCTTCATACAAAAAATGCCCATTCTTCTGCATTTAGATATTAGATAATTTGGATAAAATTTTAAATTGATTGAAGCACACAAATAGGAAATTAAATAAGTATGTTTTCTTATATTATTATGAAATAAAATAATTACATAAAATTATGAAAATGATCTAAAAATATTGTCCTAATAGCTTAATATTTAATGAACTGATGGTCGTCTAAATCCTCATAGATATATGTTAATGAGGCCTTCAACTTTCAATTGATCATACACTTTATTATGATAAATTAATTTGTTCACATCCAATAATTATTTAATGTTTTTTCCCAAATTCCATTTTTAACTTTACACTAATGTTCTTTTATATAGAAACCTACATACATGCTTTTACATGTGACCCTTATTCTTCAAATTCTCTACTATGAATAGGATATTTTATTAAATCTTCTCATAGTATGGAATTTTAGTGATGGTATATTCGAATTTCCATCCCGATATTATTGATATCATGTCTATATTGAGTGTATTCATTGATTTAATGTGGGTATAATGCAACACCCCTAAAATTCTAGAAGAATAACATTTTATTTTATAGCATGTATGACACACACAAAAATCATATAATGCTATATGACATCCTCATAAATTAATTTTTTAATGTTTTATATAAATTAAATCTATTATATATATTTAAATAAATGATATATTGATCTAGATTTCATGACATGTTTCAATGGCTTTCTCACATGGCCTGCATTACGTGCAAGATCGAATTATTTTGAAAAACAATATATTATGAAAATATTATTATTTAATAAAATAATATATAACAAAAAAATATATTGTAAGATATTAAGAGGATTATATAACTCATGAAAATATTTTTTTACGTTCATTGGTAACCAATTAATTTTAAATCAATATGAAAACTAATTAAATATAATGGTAATGTATTTATAATAAACGATTGTTATGCTCCAAAAAAAATTTTGTTTTCATAAATTTAATTAATTATATTAGTGAATGATATTAATGAGATATATATTTATTTTATTTAGTAATGTATTTTATATACATACATCTAATAGAATTCATATGGATAATGTCATAAAAAAAATTTTATGCATGGAAAGTTGTGTTTTTCTAAAGGTAGTTTTGGTGCCATTTAATAGAGAACCTTTTTTAAATCTAAATTTTTGATCTTTTATAAATATTATATGTAAAAATAAAACTCATTTTTTATATATTAATATAAAATTTATCGTAGGTTGAATCTTTTTTATTATTTGGTGATGTTTCATTTTCTTGAAAAATAGTGAAAATTATTGAAATTTTAATTGAAAACTGACTTTTCATCTAAATAATTTAAATTGTTGATATAGATTTTCAATTGGTATAAAAATATTAATAGGTAAATTTATATCATTTAATCCAATTTCTTTCATTTTATCCTTTTTAAAATAAATTTATATATAAAAACATAGTAGACTTCTGGACATTTTCAGTTTAGAAACCGACCTTTCACATCACGTATATGGGATTAATTATAAATTAATTTTGACCAATTTAAGATTTTGATTTTGAAAATTTGGATTGAAAATTCAAAATAATATTAAATTATAATTTATATTATAGTAATCTTATTTTATTACCAAAAATTTTAGTGAATGAAATTAAATTTAATTATAAAAATTTCGTTGGAAATGTGTTTATTTAGTGTCTAAACATTAATCTTAAGTAAAAAATGACCTAGAAACAAGTCTAAACCACATTTTACATCCATATTTTAAAATTTTAACATATTTTTAGATAATAGATTATTATTTTAGGCACATAATTTAAGGAAGACCATATAATAATATTTACCATTTCTTATTTAAATGAATTCCACTCACCCTTTATAAATAGGCAGTCACCTATAAAACTTATTCACAACCCTAATGAATTTTGGATCATCTAAAACCTTTTTTTAATAATCTCTCATCATCCCTAAAATCATGATATAAGCCTCGATGTTTTTCTAAATCAACACAATGATGTCTATTTTGATAAGACAAACGAAGTTACCCTAATAGTGGTAATATTCTTCAGTGAGAAATTTTGTTTTATTTATTTATCCACAACATAAATTCTTTTTATAATGGGAAAACAACCATCAGGGTGCGATTAATGAATTTTTGGGTTGATTTTGTTTGTTGACAAAGCAGGTTTCCATTGGTTATTGTGGTTTTATGAGGAGATTATTGACAAGATATGTTGAAAAAGAAACAAGACAAAGGAATGGATCATCTTGAGGTGGTACAAAAAGATCATATACTTGGTGGAACCAATTTCTAGTGTTTGCGTAATTTTTGGGCATTAAAATTAAGAGAATGGATAATTTTGTCTTTGACATGTGATGTTGAGAACAAGATAAAATGTGGTTTTGAATGTTTCACACAAGGAATATTTTGGTATCACCACATCAAAACATGGGTAAGTCAGGATGTAAGTTAAATATTGAATTTTGTGTGAAAGATGACTTTGCAAAAAATATGTTTATATGTGACAATGTGATGTAAAATGGTGTTTTACATGCTTTAAGAGTATATAACATGAATTTAAAGAGAGTTGTATACAAAAAAAGAATTGTAATAAAAGAGTGTTTGGGTTATGGCATAAATTATTCATGAAAGGCATTAATTTTGTGTGCAATACACCAAAATCATTTCTTGAATGATTGAAGTTTCCCTGTAGTTCGGTGGTAATAGAGTACTCATCAATTTCATGAAAGTAGATATTATTTATACAATAAAATATGTTGTAAAACATATTTATTCATAAAATCAATGGAGGATCATCTGAAGAACCAGTGAGAACACTTCAGTTGAGAGAGAAATGAGCATTCAAATTATGAATGGTTGAAAACTAGGAGTGACTGTGAGTCTACTTTAAACATTGTAAACAAGAGGGAACTTTTAGTGGACTTCATTCATCATCACATTGTCTTTTTATTATCCTTATATGTAACCCATTGAGAGTGAACCATGTAAAATTTGTGTATCTCATGCACGCTTGAATTTATGTTTATACCTTTATATGGGAAAGAGAGAGATTGTTGTCTTGTTTTACAACGAATCTAGATCTGAAGGGATAGTTATTTTTATCTATCATAACCTGATTCACACCCTCTCAGGGTATCTAACCTAGTTTTTATAACTATTTGAGTCACAAGGAAATGTTATTTTTGGTATTCATCACATGGAAGTAATTAATCACAAAAGGATTCCAAACATTGATGGAAAAAATTTCAATTATGGAAGAATCTGATGTAACACTATTTCTGATCAATATTTTTGAATGTTTATAATGGAGAAAAAAATGGAATCATGGATAGTGTAGATATTGTTGATCTATCAAAAGCTGACAAAAGTGAATTCGATGCTAACACTGGTGGAATTAATACATTAGGGAGCCTTATTCAATGTAATCTACACCAAGGTGAAGTCGTGTAAGTCTACTCATGAAATGTGGGAAAAGCTACTAAATATCTATTAAGGTTATTAAAAAGTCCTCCAATAAAAATTTATTGTTATATTGATGAAATATGAGGATATAATAATAATACATAATAAATATATTGATTCATTATTTGAAAGGGTTAATTTTTTATGGAAAACAGGCATGGTCTTGGGGAAATTATTGAATATTTAAATATGATCAAGTGAATATTGTAAAGACTTATACCTTGGATTAATACAATAGTTTCTCTATTAGAGGATAAGGATCCAAAGGATTTGAAATTGGATAGATTATATTGTACTCTTTTTTCATATGAGATGAGAAATGAGCACCTTAGTCTGAAGAAATGGTAATTACTAAGAGGTGGCATTCATGAACATTAAGTATCTCATAGTTAAGGTTTTTTTAGGATATTGAAGAGGAGGATGAGGTTATGTGATTCATTTAATAAAAAATTCATAGAAGAATAGGAATGTTCAAAGGGAAACCTACACTAGAATGATTTTGATGTGGAATGGTTGGTCATCTTGCAATAAAGTGGCCGATGAACGTTGAAGAAGAAGATGAGGATGGAGTTGAAATTTTCATGAATAACTCTTCGACCAATTATAAAGGTAAAGAACAATTCAAGAGAAATATCTTCAACAAGAATAATATTCTTGAAAAATAAAATGATATTTCTGAATAATTTTTTGTTAAATAGTTAGAGAACTAAAACGATTGTGAAGAGAATACTATGATAGTAGTCTTAGGTATCAACCATATAAAATGATTAAATGGAACATGATAATGAGGATGTCAATGAAAAAATAGTAATTCAATCTAAATTGGAAGGAAATCATAATGATATAGTTTTTTGAAGAGCTAAAAAATGAAATAAAACAATGTGGTTTGTGATTAAAATCACTATATGAAACAACAAGAAGAAGGGAAGTCTGAGTTAATAGATGAAATTCAGAATATAATATATTCAGTTCCAAAGTACTAATAATTACTTATTGGGAATAAAATCATAGATTATGAATGGAAAATGTTGATGGATGTTTTGAATACACAGTGATATATTAAATCAATCAAATTGAAGAACTAGATAAAGAAGTCATTGAATGGATTTTAAAAGATATATATAATGAATAAATCTTGAATCTTGGTATAATATCGTGAAATTAGATAATTCATGTGATAGATAAGGTATAATTATATCATATAAGTGTAACAAAAAATAAGCAACAATTATGTTCAATTGTTAAGGCTAATGGGGGGCTTGACCAAAAACCAAATGATGTGAAAATTAATGTCATACCACAAGCATGTTCTATAAGATTGAAGATTGATTTGGGAAAGAAGAAGAACAATAATATTTTGAGAATCCATTGGGATTCTTGTCATGTAGATGTGAAACATAAGAATTTACCCTACATAAGATGTTATTGTTTTGGAAATATTGGACACTCAAATAATAGTTGTTGAATAGCCAAGGGATACAGAATGGGAAAACAATAAAAGTCAAGGAAAAAAAGATCCCAATACTATAGAATATCTATCAAAAAACATTGTTTTTGTGTAGTTGATTTGGAAAAATGAATATATATTGTACATCAACCATGTAAATAAATGTTCTGAAATACAACTAAAGTAACTACAAGTAGTAAATCCAAAAATCAATAGATGGTTTGAAAGTGAAAAATTGATTTGTAGCTCTAAAAGAAAACGATGGTCCATCATACTCTAAATATGATAATTATTATCTATCTATAATATTTTTAAATTAAAAATCATTGAAGAGAAAGAAAAGAGCCAATGAGGTAACTGTTTCAGGAAATTCCCTTAAACCATCAGATCGTTCTAGGGTATATATCGTTGATACTGGTTTAAAATCCCATATTAAAAGTAATAAGGAAATATATAGAGGAATAAAATATGATAAATAAGGTGTTGTAAAAATTTTAAATGAGTAAGTCAAAAATATAATTATATCCGGAAATTCCAGGTTTAGGGGAAAAGAAATGATACATTCTAATGTCTTAGTAGTAGAAGGGTTTAGTCACAACATCCTTAGTGTTAGTAAACGAAGTGACTGAGGGAATGATATATTATTTAACAAGAAGATGTGTATCATTAATGGAATAGAAGGTAAAATTGTTCATTAAGAAAAAATAACAATGGGGAATCAATAACATGTTATTGGAGAAAAATATATGTGTTTTTTATCTAGAGGTAAAGAAAATAAGTTGTGGAAAAAGGAAATTGAAAATATATTCCATCCATTCCTAGATAAACTGGTAAAATGAAATTCATCTAGAGACCATTGTGATTTGTTATGTGATCAAACTAATATGTTTGATCCTTGTTAATAATCGAATATAATTATAAATATATACTAATAAAAAAACAAAAGTCAATAAGACTGCTTGATTTGGTGCATGTAGATGTTCATCGACTAATTTCACATAGATTCATTAACGAAAAGAAGTATTATGTTGTTTTAGTTGATTATTTTAATTTGATGGAATTGGTATTTTCCATTTCCCATAAGGTTGATGTGTTCAATTGAATAAAACAACATTGGAGGGAATCAAAATAGATTGTTGTACATAAAATTATTAAGTTTCATACGGATAATAGTATAGAATTTAAAGATAGCCATGTCGAAGGTTATCTTGAGAAGCACGAGATAATGCTACATGTTTCTTCAGTGGGAAATCCTCAAAAGAAAAAATTGGTTGAGAGGAGGAATCGGACAATCAAAAATATGGATTGAATAATGCATTTTGAAAAAGACATAGTATATACATTCTGGAAGTTATAAGTATAGACATTGGTCTATATATCCAATATGGATCTGTTGTGTTTGAGGGAATAAAAGACTCTGTATATGATATGATATGTAAAGAATCTAACATTGAAATGCATATGAATCTTTTGAATTTAGATAATTATTTCCAATAAGAGAAAAACTTGTAATTTTAGTCATGTGTAGATGTAGGGATATTCCTTGTCTACTTAGGAAAAAAATCATATAAATTATTAAATAAAAGGTTGGGAAAATTAGTTGAAAGAAATGCTATTGATATAGTGTAAAATGAACAGACTTAATAACATCACAATGTACAGTTCCCTGATGAGATTGATGAAGAGATAAGAAGCATTGGGGTAGAAGAAGTGATGGTGGTTGACATTGAAGAAGTTTCATACAATGACCAGGAAGAAGTCAAATCTGTATTTGTATAGAGGAAAAAGAGACTAGTTGAAATTGATAGGCATGATATCATTGGTGGCCAAACAATACAAATACAGACAAGGACTTTAAAGAATCCATAAAACAATTATTCTTATTAGATGTGTAAACTAAATGTTCTATTGATTCAGTTGAAGATGAATACTTGGTTTAGTCCATAAATGATGATCTTGGAAAAGTTGATAATAATTAGACATTAGAGATTGTTTTGAGAGCGAAAGATAAAACTGTCATCAGGACCAAATGAGAATTTTATTACAATATGAATGATGATGTTATAGTTATCCAAAAGGCACATCTTTATTGCAATGGATACAACCAAATGTAGTGTATTGATGTTAATGAAACATTTCAACTGTTTCAATACAATCAGAATATTCTTATCCCTTGTAGAGAAATGAATGTTAAATGTTTTCTATATGGATTTCAAATATATATTTATGAATGGGGTTATGGAATAATATTTCTATATACAGCAGTCAAATAGGTTTCTAATTCAAGAAGGTTAGTACATATTTTTATGGTTTAAAAAACACTATATGGGTTGAATAATGTACCATGAAAATTCTATTCTAGACTATATTATTTTTTAAGAATCTTGGTTTTCTATGTGGTGAAGTTGATTAAAATATATATGTAATAAATAAATATAATCAAAGGATGATGGTGCTGATATACGTCAATGACATAATATTTAGTGGATCGGATGAATCCTAATGAAGAAAATTTTCTAAATTTATGAAACATGAGTTTAAAATACCTATCATTATTGAACCAACATTTTTCCATTATTTACATGTGATACAAAGAAATAATGGATTTCTCATTTCTCAATATAAATATTAGAAAGTTGTTTTTCATTTATTTTGATTGGAAAGATCCATGTAGAGGATGTCTCTTATGGCTACATGTATGAAACTGTCATGGGATGAAGAAGGTAAAGCTATAAATGTCACTAAATATAGGTATATCAATGGAATCTCGTCCTACTTGGAAACTACATGGCAATATTTTTTTTTCCACATGTCAGGAATCATGGTATGAAATAAATTATAAAGATATACATATTCTTCAAGTGAAAATAAAAATTCAGTATATCAATGGGATGAGGGATTTCAGTTTGATGTATAATTGAATATATCATTAAGAATTATTGGGATATACAGATGTAGATTGGTCCGGATCAGTAGAATGTAGGAAATCAACATCAGGAAATTCATTATTTCTTTGTAGTCTATGTAATTTTCGGTTGACCATGAAAAATGATTTCATTTCATTGAACACCATAGAAGATAAATATATTTCAGTAACTCAAGAATACATACATTTATTATTGATAAATTAGTAGCTTGATGATATAGAAGTTGAAGTGAAGTCTCATATCTTAATCCAATACGATAATTTGAGTTCTGTAAATCAAAGAAATAATATAGTCCATCACTCAAAGACAAATTCACATAAAAATTAAATATTTGTTTTTCAAGGATAAGGTAGGCCAAGGTATTGTGTAGTTGGAGTATATGACTACATAAGTAAATGTTGTACACATTCTAAAAAAGTCCTTAATTAAAGAATAATTTTAGAGGAATTGACTTTTTTTGGGTGTTTAGTTGAATTCTGGCACTTGAAAAACTGTGGACATGAGACCACCTATCGCCAAGGAATGGTGTGTTTTTCCCTAATGTATTGATCTTTGTTCTTTTCCCTATCACAGGCCACAAAGGGGTGACATTCGAGTTTGTTGAAAAAGTGGGAGAAATTATGGCTATTAATGGTGCAAAATGCCTTAATAAAGGCATGGGGAGAAGTTTATAGGAGGACTTATGATGAAAATAGAGTTATCAGAACATGTCTTGTACATATTTAATAATTAAAAAGTATAGTTATTATATCTTATTTTTATATCGTTAAGAATCAAAAAACACAAGTACCCAAGCATTGGAGAAGAGAGAGTTAAAAATATGATGATTCTAATGCTGATCAATCAAACGTTACGAATCTAGAAAAATGATGTTCATGATTAATTTAGTTGAATGGTTTTGAAATGAAGTGTTTCATTGATGAAATTTTCATTCTACAATTGTTTCTCATACCAATCATGGATAATGTGGTCCTATAGGGTGTTATTAGAAAGACTTTTATGACCATCTGAATCGAAAGAAGAGAATGGTGGTTGAATATGGAAGAAGCTTTAATGAGGTATAAAAATATGATGAGATTTCAATAATCCCAAAGAGGGAGACTATTGGTGTAAAATATATACAGGTAACACTGAATAATATTTCGGGTAATTGTGTGTTTTTGACAAAGAGGGTATCAATGGTTTTTGGGAGTTATAGAGATATTTATGACAATCTATATTGAAAAAGTTGTATGAAAAGGAAATGGATGCTCTATAGTTAGTACAAAATGATTTTATACATGGTGGAAATATTTCCCTGTGTTTGACATTTGTTTTGGCCATAAAAACGGGAGAATGAGTAATGGTGTTTTTGGAAAGGATTATTGTGCACAAGATTAATTTTGTTTAGGAATGTTGTTACAAATGAATGTTTAATGACAAAAACTTTTATTATAGGAAATTCCTAATGATATAATTAAATTTCTTATTATGTAAAATGGTTATATAACATATTATCTTCTTTTTATTTATGTTTTTAGAGTTTAAAATACCATTAATAATTGTGACCACTTCTAATATAGCACGTAAATAGTGATCACATGATTAGTATAAATATTGGGCTTTAAAAAATCCAATTTACTCAAACAAAAGAAGTGATGGACTCATTTAGTATAATTTCTCCATATGAATCCCATTTTTGGATCTTTAATATGAGGTGTCATCATTGGCTTCGCTCTTGTCCAAGCCCCAGCCTAGCCTCAACATGTTAATCTCAAACGGAACCACTTACGAGTGAAGTGGATGTTGATAGAGATTACCACCAGAGAAATGTTATCAGAGCCACCCCAAGAGTCTGTCAACCTCACACACCATATGCATAGATCTTATACGGGTGCTAAATGGGGTTATGTAACAAGACCCTAGTACTATGATTATGTACATAATTTTTTATAGAGAATATACTTTCATTTTATTATGGTTACTTTGTAAATATTTTTTAAAAAAAAGATTTTTAACCTATTTATGAAATCTATTTTGATGAATTAATGGATTTTTGAGTTAAATAAGTTTTTAATAAAATATTATTACTAAATTAATATTTATATAATATAAATGATCAAATAATTATTTAGAATCAAAGGGATATTTTTATTAAGGATTGAAATCTATTTTTTTCAAAACCTCTGAATTTTCATTAAATTTCATTATTTATTTTTAAAGAAATAATTCACATATTTAGAAATTTATTATACTAAAAAATATTAATTTTGGAATTAGGAGGTCGAAATTATCCAATGATGAATTTATCATAATTTTCTGAGATAGTCAAATGTTTTGGTAAAAATTAAATACTTTATAAATATATAATGTGTTTTATGACATCATAATTACCCAATAGTGATGTAATAAAATACTATAGAAGCTTTTTTTCATCCAATAAATGTTTTAACATTATAATAATATGATTTTAGGTTTGTTTGATTTATTTTACAATGAATTTTTGGACCCTTCAAGACTTATAAATCTTTTTAACTTTTTAAATTAATTTCATTGAGATTGTGACTCACCTCTTCATAAGCAAACCTATTATTTTAATAAGTCAGGCCATTGGCCTTAAAATATAATTATTTACACCCCCCATTGGAAAAAATTGTGGGAAACTACTTTGGGTTGGTTTGTGGTTTTGATTAGTTTAATTTGTGGTGTCAGAAACCTTAAAAATAATGAATTCTCTCTCCATTCCTATATAAACCCACCCAATATCCCACTTAATAATCACTAAAAGCCTTTTTATTTCATTAAACTATTTCCCTCCTCTCTCTATAATACTTACATGATGCCCCAACCTCCCAAGAAGCCTATCTCAAGGCCCTCTGAAGCCGTTGGGACCACATTTTCAAGTAAGGGATTCATTCCTTTCTCATTTTGACCAGGATTCATAATATTGTTATTCCCTTTTATTTTCAATCATAAATTTTGGGTTATGATTTATAACCTCCCCCATACTTCACTATTTATGTTTTAATGATGAGAGACCCATTTTCTCTCTCATTAATTCCTCCCATGTACACACGTTTCCATGAAATAATTTCTTATGAAATTTCCCTCTCCTCATTTACATTTAAGCAATTATTTTGTTTTATGAATCCAAATTCCATTACATATGATGGGACATGTGTCTATATGACCCCAGTATTTTCCATTTCATGTAAATAGTATGAGACACCCTTTTATATGTCTTCATATTTTTTTATGAAGTCTTATGTCACACCTTTATGATGCCGAAATTGCATTGCCATTTTCCCATCCAAATTCTTTTTATAGTGAATACTATACCCATTTCTATATCAAGGGAATAAGGATTTATGAAAATTTACATATTGATGGAAGAGTTTATTTTATAAATTCCACATTTTTTACTGTGGAATAAATTATGATTGTTAATGAATCTATGTTTTTTGATCTTGTGGAACACATATGCATCAAATGAAATGACTAAGAAGGGTGCGCCATTATAGCGCTCTAATGCATTGTGTAAATATTAGTATCATTATACATCATGTGCAATGAGGATTTACTCCTGATAATTCAAGTGAAATGAGGGTTTACTCATGATACATGTTTAATGAGCCTTGGATCATGCTATTTCCATGTTAAGTGTTGTTGCCACATTTCCATGTTGTGATAATAATGCTTTATCCTGCCTTTATGTTCATGATTCTTTTATGCTCTATTTGTATGCTTGTTGACTAAAATGTATTGTATTCTTCATGTTATTCCTTTTTTACTCCCTTACTAGGCAACATAGCTCACACTTTTCTTATGAATGTCCTCAGGTTATCCCATGCAATTCTATGTACGAGGGAATAGAGTGGTCATGTAAATGATGTTTTCAATAAAGATGTTGTGTTTCATGTTTTAAGTCATTATGTAATGTTACTAAGACCCAAATAAACTATACATCTAGATCATACATTTTGTATCAAGCGAATCATTTATTGAATAAATCATGTTTAAGTGTGTAATAAAGAGAAAGATTTTTATAGTTGGTATCAAATGATATGTTCAGTTAATTTTTGTATTAGGATTAGAAATCCGTAGTGAAAGAGTTATGGATAAGGAAATGTATAATAAGAACATCACTGAATTTTGTTGAGTATTGAGTATGTGGATTATCTGGAAAATACATCCATGTCTGGATATGAGTAGGTACATGAAGCTCTAGCACAGATGTACCTAGGAGTGAAATCTCCAACAAGGAGTATCGGGCTTGACCCAAGGTATCTTGGTACACAACAACGGTCCTTGCAATACTCTTGGTTACAACACTCCCAGAGGATATGCATCGGTAAATTCACAAGCTTAGTATGTACCATTATTGAGGCTATTAAAATAAATGTCCCTTGGAATATATGTTAGAATTTAGAACATATATAATATATATTAAAGCCTATAGATTCATAGGTCGAGGAAATAAAAGTTATTTATAAGTCATAATATTTTTTCCTTGGATTTCCCTTTAGGTGTTACCCCTAAATTTCCTATTGTTCTAGCTAATGGTCAATAATAGGATGACTCAGGATAAAAACCATTGCGATGATCAATGTGAATACTGTTCTGTTGAGATTCCCAATCCGATGGGAGTAGAGGTCATAAATGTTTTCATGATACTCTCTCAGTTAATTCATGATTTGAATGGAAACATTGTCCAAGAGGGAACATTCACCAATCCCTAAGAATGAAAAAGTTTGAATCGAGAAATACATGGCCTCCTACTTTTAATGGCTCATCTGATCCATCAATTACCGAAAATGGATCAAATCCATTGAAAAGATCTTCTTCATCCTTCAATTTTCCGAAAAAGAGAATATTCTACCGACTACATATCATATGGAGGGTGAAGCTGATAAATGATATACATTGATCTAAAATAATAATCCTGAGGAAGAGATCGAGGCATTGGAATGGTAGGATTTTCAGAAACTATTTTTTGATAAATAATTTCCGCGCACCCTCCGATATAAGATGGAAAGGGAATTTTTTTCTTGAAAGAAAAAAAGATGATGAATCCATCATAGCATACGAGAGAAAATTCACAAGGATGGAATGATACACCTCCATCTTTGTCATTAACCATGAATGTAAGGTTTACCACTTCTTTTGTTGGTTGAAAACTATCCTATAGAAAGCCCTGGTGTTCCATGACTTTGATAGTTATGAGGAAGTTGTCTGATTTGCCCTCAAAGTCGAAATGGATATCGGTGAACCAATGGTTATCATGGGGATAAAAAGATTAAGGTGGACTTCAATTCTGGTGGTCTGATGGATAAATCTAATGGTGATAAGAAAATCCAACACCCCACATGCCAATGGTGCAAAAAGAAACACCCTAAAAAATTAATGAAGGGGATGGTGAAATTCATTAGGTGTGGAAGAGAAGGGAACCTAGCTGTTAACTACTGACAATACAAACCCACAGCTATGACAGAGGAGAATAAAACATTTTTAAATCCTTAATACATTTTTCATTGCATCAAATTTAAACAACCAGGGAACCATGAAAATTAGTTCCCTTAGCCTTGGGTTTTCAGAGGAAACCAACAACCTTCACGACATCAAGGGTTATCTTTTTCCATCAGTACCACCGAAGTGAACCCCAACAACAATGTGATAAAAGGTATTTTAATTATTCATTCTAGAATAGTGAATTTACTTTTTGATTCTGGTTCTTTGAATTCTTCTCTCTCTCAAAATTTTAGTAGAACAATCCCAACACCACCAAAAATCATGGAAGTAAAGATTCCAGTGAGTACAGAAAATGGGGAAATCATTGCATCCCCTTAATATAACTCCTCCCATATCATAATTTGTGGATTGAAATTCTTGGATAACTTCGTCAAATTCCTTTTGGAGGAATTTTATTAAATTCATAGCATGTATTGGCATTCCTTATATAGATCCATCATAAATTTTTGTGAGAGAGAAATCACTCTCCATATTGAGAATCGACCCTCGATTCAATACAAGTTCAAGGAGGAAGATGAATATTCATTAGCACTATCATCTCTCACATGGATATCGATTACCTATGAGAACATTTATCTATCTCAATGATTAAGTCTAATGAAGTAAACATCCTTGAAGACATTCCTATTGTGAGGGAATTTGCATATGTGTTTCCCGATTAATTGCCTGGTCCTCCTCCTAGAATATATGTTGAATTCTATATTAACCATATACCTGGGGAATTTCCAATATCCAATAATCCATATATAATTGAAATTGTAGGGATTTGAGTAGTTGAAGAAACAACTATAGGAGAATCTGGATAAAGGGTTTATACACCCAATTGCTTCATCATAGGGTGCACAAGTCCTCTTTGTCAAGAATAATGATGGGTCAATGTGCCTATGAATTGATTATCATGACCACAAAAAAAATCATGATAAAGAACAAGTATCCTCTTCCATGAATTAATGACTTGTTCGATTAGCTATGTAAAGCACAATACTTCTCCATAATAGATTTGCAGTTGGGGTATTACAAAGTAAGGGTGAATAATGAGGATATCTCCATGAATTTTTTTAGTACAACGTATGAGAACTATTAATTTATAGTAATGACTTTCCAACTCACTAATGCTCCAGAAATATTCATTGACTTGGTGAATATAGTCTTTTGAGATTACCTCAAAAAAATTTGTGGTAGTCTTTAGAAAAAAATTATAATATACCCCTAAACCAAGGAGGAACATGAAGAGCATCTTGGAACTGAACTAGATACCTTGCGAAAGAAGAAGCTCTATTGAAAGTAAAACAAGTGTGATTTCTGGTTGAAGGTGGTATCACTCATGGTCCATATCATCACAAAAAATGGGATATCCATGGATCTCTCTATGATAGCTGCAATAGAAGGATGGACAAGAAAAACATTGATAATAGATAACTGTACCTTCTTGGGGTTAGCTGGATATTATCACCGACTTGTGAGAAATTTCTCACGATTTTCCAACCCTCACACCATGTTATCTTTGAAGAGAGTAATGTATTCTTGGAGTGATGAATTTGAAAAGATATCCAAGAAGTTAAAAAAGGCTTATAACTATGCCAGTACTCACATTACCCGTAGATGGAGAACTTTTTTTTTCTATTTAGTGACGATTCGAAGAAGGCCTGAGTTGTGTGTTGATAAAGAATGACAAAGTCATTTCCTATGCTTCAAGGAACATGATAGTTCATGAGAAAAACTATCCAACACATAATCTGTAATTGGCTACCATGATATTATTTTTAATAATTCGGTGCCATCTTCACTTTGGATTGAAGTGCGAAATATATATATACTACAAAAGCCTCAAGTATATATTTACAAAGAAAGAGTTGAACATTCCCCAATGAAGATGGTTAGAGATAACCAATGATAATGACTAATAATTTAATTAACACCCTAGAAAGGTGAACAAGGTGGAAGATTATCTATGTAGAAAGGACACAATGATTCTATCATTGATGAGAATTAGAAAGGATAAAATCATCATAGACATTATAATGATGGAAATGGAAAACATAAAGAAAGGAACATCATAAATGATTTCACAAATTATTGCTCAACTCTATATTTTGGAAAGGTAAATTATGCTAAAAAGAATGATGTGGGAATTCAGAAGAAGGTTGAAACTATCTGGAAAGGGAAATCTTTTGAGTTAATGGAAATGAAGAAGGAATGGTGAGATTAGGTTCGAGACTTTGTATTCCATCGTATCTAGAGTTAAAGATGGAACATTTGAATGATGAACACAATTCAAATTTATCCATTAACCTAGGAAACACAATGATGCACTGAGATCTTTGAGAGAATTATTGGTGGGATAAAAGAAAGACGGAGATCGCTGAGTATACATCAAAGTTCCTAGTGTGTCAGCAAGTGAAGGATGAGAAATATGTCTAAGGGGATGATACAATTAATACCCATACCAACATGGAAATGAGAGAACATCACCATAGAAATTTTCACCGGACTTCTGAAGATATCCTAAGGAAAAAATGCAATCTGGATTATTATGGAGAATCTAATTAAGACTGCACACTTCATTGCTTTTTGGGAGGATTTATCATTGGATCAACTAGAATAGATATACAGGTAATGCTACACTGAGAACCACTTTCTATTACATCTGATCAAGATCCAAGATTCACCTCTATGTTTTGGAAGAGTCTTTAACATTCTCTGGACATTGAGCTGAACTTTAGTACAACTTATCATCCTCAAACTGATGGAAAATTTAAGTGGACTATGAAAACACTTGAGGATATGTGGAGATAATTGTTAATAGACTTTATAGGAGTTTGGTATCAATATCATCTTATTATTGAGTTCTCACACAATAACAGTGTCCACTCAAGCAGCCAAATGGATCCTTATATATCCCCATAAGGGAAGAGGTACATAACACAAACATATTGGGATGATTTTGGAGAGAAAAAACACATACTTCATGATATGGTTGAAGAATTGGTGGAGAAGGTTATGATCATACAGTAATACATTAATGCTGGTCAGATTTGAAAAAAGAGATATACTAATAATCATCGAAAAGACCTAAATTTTGATGTCAGTGACATGGTATTCCTCTACATATCACCATGGAAGAGAGTTATGAGATTTGGAAAGAAGGGAAATCATATTCCAAGGTACATTGTCCCTTTTAAGATCCTTGGTCGTAATGGTGTAGTGGCCTATCAACTAGCACTCCCACCGAACAGATCTCAAGTACATGATGTATTCCATGCATCACTCTAGAGGAAGTACATACCAGACCCACTAAATGTACACAATCCATCTGTGGTACCTTTGGAGAATGAACTCACTAATGAAGAGAAGTAATTGAATATCTTAGATCACAGAGAAAAAGTTCTATGAAATAAGGAAATTCCCCTTACCAAGGAGTTTTGGTGAAACCACAAGTTTGAAGAAGCAACATCAGAATCAAAGGAAGTAATGATGCAAAGTTACCCGCTTCTATTTTAGTGTGGGAAAAATAAATTTTGAGGGAAAAATTTCTTAAGGGGGAATATTGTAACAACCCAAACATTTTTTAATGGAAATAAATATTGATCTAATAAAATGATTTATTATGTAAAATGGTTATATAACATATTCAATTCATTGGATTTATGTTTTCAGATTTTAATATCTCATTAAGAATTTTTACCATTTCTAAAATAGACGTTAAACAATGATCACATGGTTAATACAAATATTGGGCTTTAAAAAATCCAATTTAATCAGAAAATGAATGTGATTGCCTCATGCAGTAGAATTGTTTCCTATAGAGCCCATTTTTTGGAGCTCGGAAGGTAGGTGTCATCATTGGTCTTCCCTCTTTAGCATGCCTAATCCAAAGATCAATATGTTAATCCTGAACGGAACAACCTACAGGAGAAGTGGATGTTGATAGAGATTACGTCCTGAGAAATGTTATCTGAGCCACCCCAATAGTCTGTCACAATCGCACATCATACCATTCAATATGATGTAGTTTTTATAAGGGGTTATATAACAAGACCCTAGTACTATGATCATGTAGATTATTTTTGTATAGAGAATATAATTTTATTTTATTATTGTTACTTTGTAAATATTTTTTTAGAGAAAAAATATCATTTTTAGTTATTTAAGAAATATATTTTGATGAATTAATGGATTTGTGAATTAAATAATATTTCAATTTAAAATTATTACTAAAATGAATTTTATATAAAATAAATGATAATATGATTATTTTAAATATGATTTTGATTTTTATTCAGGTTTGAAAAATATTTTGGTCTAAAACCATGAATTTTCGATAAATTTATGTTTTTATTTTAAAAGTAGAAATTCATATTTTTAGAAAATTAATTAGGTAAAATGAATATTATTTTTCAAACTAGGATGCCAAAATTATCCAACGATGGATATTTCTAAATTTTTGGAGACGGTCAGATTTTTGGGTAAAAATTAAACATCCTTTCACTATATAATTTATTTTATGACATTATAATGACCCAATAGTGATGTAATAAATTACTATAAACATTATGGTTGGATAATATATATTTTACCATTAAAATAATGTGATTTTAGGTTGGTTTTATTTGTTTTACAATGCATTAGTAGACCCTTCAAGACTTGTAAACCATTTTAACATTTTAAATTGATTTCCTTTAGAGTGTGAATCACCTTCACATATGAGAACCAATTATTTTAATATGTTAGGACATTGGAATTATAATATAATGTTTTTCACCCCCCTTTGGCAAAATACTTGGGCAAAAACCATGTGTAATTTTATGATTTTGATTAGTTTAATGTGTGGTCTCTCAAACCAAAATAATAAATAATTCCCTCTCATTTCCTATATAAACCCACCCAATCTACAAATTTTTCTTCACACAAAGCCTTTGGAGTTCATCAATATTCTACCCTACCTTGTCTATAATCCTACCAAGGTGACCCAACCTTTTAAGAATCATCTCTCAAGCCCATCCCAAACCATTGGGATCACACTTCCCAGTAAGGGATTCCTTCTTTTTCTCATTTTATCCTTGTTTCATAATATTTTTAGGACCTTTTATTTTCAATTAGAAATTTTGGGGTATGATTTCAAACCTCCCACAGACATCCCTATTTATGTTTGAATGATTAGAGACCCATTTTATCTCTCATTAATAACTATCATGTACACCCGTTATCTTGTCAAAATTTTGTAATGAATTTCTCCCTCCACATTTACATTAAAGAAATTATTTTGTATTATGAATCCAAATTCCATGACATAAGTTTGGAAATTTATCTATATGACACCCTTACTGTCCATTTCATGCACATATTATGAGACACCATTTTCTCTCTCATCATCATTTTTTATGAAATCTTATGTCCCGCTGTTATGCTGTCGAAATTGCACAACCATTTTCCAAGCCAAAATTGTTTTGTAGTGAATACCATACCCATTTATCTATCAATGTTACTCACCATTATGAACATTTACATACTGATGGAATTTTTTCACATATGAATTCAATATTCAATTATTATGGAAGAAATTATGATGTTTAATTAATCAATGTTGTATGATCTTGTGGCATAATTATGCATGAAATGAAATGTCTAAGAAGGTTTCACCCTAATAGAGCTTCAAGGAATTGGGTAAAGATTATTATCATGATACATAAAGTGTAATGAGGGTTTACTCCTTATAGTTAATTTGAAATGAGGGTTTACTCATGCTCCATGTTAAATGATCTTTGGTTCATGCTAATACCATATTATGTGTTGTCTCCACATTTTCTTATTATGATAATCATGATTTATCATGCCTTTACGTTCATGTTACTTTAATGATACGTTGATATTCCAATTTCTTAACATTTATTTTATTATTCATGTTATACCTTGTTTACCCCCTTATTATTTTTTATAGTTCACCCTTTTATTATGCATTTCCTCAGGTTATTCCATTCAATTATAAGTATGAGGGAATGTAATTGTCATGTAAATGATGTTTTAAATTAAAATTTTGTGTTTCATATTTTCTATCATTATATAATGTTACTATGCCCCAAAAAAACAAGACCAACAGATCTTCCATGTTTTATCATGTGAAGGTTATATGGGATAAATCTTTTTTAAGTGTGTAATAAAGAGTACGGTTGTTATAGAATGTTTTGGGAGCACCCCATCAAATCATCAAAAAGACATCAACCACATGAAATATTGGATTTTACATGACTGAGGAGTTTGTGAAAAAGTGGTTTAAACACCCAATGTGACATAAAATAGGGTATTACATGATCAAAGAGGATCATAAGCTTATAGAAGAAGACATATTAAGATCCATCATGTATGGTCAGTGAGTCCTATAAATAGGCAGTTACACCCTCATTTCAATAGTTCAAACCTTATATAAAATCTGGGCTCTCAATCAGGTATGAGTTTCATAAAATAGGATTTGATCAAAAAAAGAGTTTCTCACAGAAGTTATTTCATGTAAATAGTTTTTTTTCAATCATAAATTTTATGAGACAAACATTAATGTTGTGAGAAAGACACCCAAAAGGTTTCATGAAATATTGATGTTGCCTAGTAGTTCTGTGCTAAAGGGGAATTCATCATTTGGGTTAATGTGAAACTTAGTAATACCTTAAATGCGGTTTATAACATATCGATTCAATAAATAAAAATATTAAGTTCAAAAGAATTAGTGAGAACACTTCTATTGAGAGAGAAGTAAGCTTCAAAATTGTCATTGGTTGTAAACATAGAGGGATAGTAAGTCAAATCCAAATGTTATAAACAACTGTACACTTTTAGTGTATTCAGTATATCAGAACAATATAATTGTAAGATATTTGGATGTAATATAGTGATGGTGATGCAAATAAAAATGTGTTGTCTCATGAATTCTTTAATTTATGTTCATACATTTGAATAGTTAATAAAGATAAGAGTGTGTTTTTTAACAATGAAACAAGATCTGAAGGAAAAATTGTTTAAATCTATCACACCTGGATTCACCCCCCCTTATAGTATCTAAACTAGTTAGGATAACAATTATATAATAACATATGTATATTAAATATATTCATATTTTTTTATGATAATGGTATGACCAAAAGATTCACAAAATGTCATTTAATGGGATTCAAGATAATTTTTGAGTGTAAGGTGGACTACCACCACACAAACTGATGTTGTTAGTTATTCCATTACCACATTCCAAGGATGGTAATAATGATATATTTATAGTTTATATATATGATATATATGATATTTATAAAATATTTAATGATTTTTAAATATTATATAACTTATACCTTCATGCATTACTTTTTTTGTTAGGATAACTTCTTTTGTTGATGTGTGGACCACCACCTCTATTATGAATATTACTAAGTCTAAGAACCCCACATATGCCCTTCATTTTCTCTCAGTGAGATTTCATAACATCCCCTTCCAAATTATTTCCAGCATCATCAACTCAATGATATCTTGTAATCTTCCCCATTGGATCTATATTGAGAAACATGTCTTTGTGAAGGGGCTCTCTATCCAGAGGCACTTTCTCTAGCCCAAGAGACTATCACCGACATCAACTTCAAGACTTGTGTCACCAAAATTGCTATGAAGCGTGATATGAGAAACGATTACAACCATGTTGAATGGCGATTCATCAAAAAAGTACTTACATGTATGTGCCTCTCTCCTTAGAATGTCAATATTATCATCCATTGCTTTAGGGATTCATGGCTAGAAGTCACTTTAATAGAAAACACCTATGGATTTTTCAAAGAAACCAGCAACCTTGGGCCGGGGGACCACATCTTCCAAATAATTTTCATTATCACCCAGGATACACTCATCCACCAAATTCATAGGAGCTTGAGTAATTGTGACATTATACTGTATTGAATATGAATGAAATCCCTATCAATGTCCCATATTATGTTTTTAAATGACATTATCATCTTCATGAACTACTCCAGCATATTTTTGAAGGTTGTCAACTTGGTGATGGAGGTGTATTTCCAATGGTGTGGAAAAATTATTAATAAATTAAATAGAAACTTCTATATTCCCCAAAATTTTACCTGAAGTCAGGTTTCTACTATTAGTGGATATTTCTACATACATTGCAGGGCATTCCCCACAGAGTATCTTTCTATTCCGGAAACCCCAATAAGAATTCAGATTAGTGACTTTAACCCCCTCTTTAACAGGATCATGAAAATAATTCTTGATTGAAAAAACCAATACCTCTCTATCAAGGGGTGGATTTCACTGGTGGATATTGTGTAGCTTCCCAACCTATTTCATGAACTATCATTGATAAAGGTCCCAATAGGTTTGATAAAAACATTAAAAAAGTGTTTTGATACATCATCTAGGATCCCATTTCTGACTGAAAGCACCACTGTGTCTCTTCAAGTATGATGGAGAGGGATACTAACAGAATATAGATTAATGTGTAGAGTCTAGAATATAATATTCACTTAATTCATAACAGATTAGCGTGGGTGGTCATGGAATAATGAACCCAGACAGGGACTACCATGAATGAAGTCTTTTAGGGATATCATGCCTCTATTTTTGGAAAGCCTTATCCCCTCTGGTCCGAGATTGGTCCCCTTGTTAATGCACATAAATAATTCTCTCGGTGGATCGTTGGTAAATGGAACATTTCATAACATATTTAAAACTTTGTGGGGGAGACCATTGGTTACCTGATATGTCCTTCCCCTGCCATTAGTTACACGAATACTAGTTAATACCCTTTTTTATCAACATTGTTCTGAAGAAGGATGAGGAAGAGCCAGTGAATCTTATAGGGCTAAGCTCGGTTCCTGATAAGTATTTCTTCACCCCCTCCCAATATGGTTTATTAATTATGAAGGCATTGCATCAGAATCGTTCCATGCATGACCTAGTTGACTCACGGGCAACACTTCATTGTGTCAAGATTATCCATTCTAAATAAAATTTTCTAACATGTAGATTAAGAAATAAAGAATTTTACATAAATGAGAATATTATGTGATACGGTATGAGCATGACCTCTAGGTGAATCTTCTTCAATAGCCACATGGAGGATGCTTCAAGAAACCTATTATTTGAGAGTTAATGGGCGCACAAGGTTTGGTCTTACTATGGTGATTTCACTACTTTCTCTAATCCTGGTATGGCCTATCTTTTCTTCCATGAACACTAGTTCCATGGTTCGGGTGAGGGGGTGTGGAGAAGATAGCTCATAATTTTTTTCTTCATGGAGGTAGCTGGTGTTTTTGGAAGTTGATTAATAAATGGATTCATGAGGCGGTAGCCTCGATGAGTCATTCCATCATCAACTATACCATTAATAAGATCATTGATCTGGTTGGGGTCTTGGGAAACTGGGAGGAGGAACAAATTTTGTAGTAGTTCAAGCCTAAGTTCCATACATCTAATCAGAATTTTAGATTCAATATTGGAATATGGGTATGATGGAATCCTCCATCGAGGGGATTGATGCTTTTCTCCAATGGCTCTTATGCCTCACGGGTCATGCACGAAATCTGTGTTGTCTGAGATGGTAATGGGTCGGTCATTCTGGCCTTATCCATCTAGCTGGGCTAGTGTTCTCCCCTCTAGGATAAGGAAATTGAGATGTTAATGGAACTCAGAATTTGTAGCCATAGAAGGTTAGTCATCATGGAGGTTGCAATAGGTTTTATGGTCCTGCACATGCATTGCAGTGTCTTGGTGTCACCCAGTGTTCAATCGACTACACCATCGGAAAATTTCATATAATTCTATATAGGAACACCAGTGTGATGCATACCTGGTGGGAGGGAGAAAATATACTGACTACCTAGCCTCATTGGAAACCCCTGGTTATAAAATCATTTCCCTACATAATCTAGTTAGTCTAAAGTTGAAGGGGTTCAATATCATCAAAGGGGATTCCCTCGTCCTCTACCACATTAGACCCCCATAATCCTCGTGCTCCCATCCAATGACCTAGTATTTTTCTTCCTATATCCATTTGAATAAATAATTTCACAATGATGATGTGATATATATAACATAAATATGATACTAAATTTATAATATACATATATATCATTCAATTTTCATTCTTTTAATACGAAACTAAAATGGAAATAGATTTTATGTGTAAGCACAACCTACCGTTTCAATGAAGAGTGTTTTATATTTCCTATCACAAAATTGTAAAAATTTCTTTTTATACATATATATTATTTATATATGATATTTACATAAATATTTACATTATGGAGATGATTAAGTCATGATAAATGTAATAGGATAAAAAAATTACATGTCAAAACATACTTAAAAAAGCATGTTATTAAAAACGTAATGAATATAATGAAATATTATTAAAAAATAGGTGATAAGATGTTATAAAAGAATCAAATATTATGTTATAAACATGATTATGGTTATTTAATAAGATATTAACAAGGTAAAAACAATTATATATGAGGTTAAATGATGTTCAACCCAATGGAATCATAACGTAATGGATTCCATCTCAATTTCATTTCATTAATAAATATTGTAATTTTATACACCTAAATTATTTTATATGGTGAATATAATAAAATTGGAAATGTAATATCATGAACTATTAATTATTCATGGTATTTTGAATTTCATTTTGAAACATTTCATTTTAGAGGATTTGAACTAAAATTTACCATGTAGTAAAGAATTTCCTAACCTGATTCATTTCCAATGGGTTATATCACATACTCATTATCATTAATATTGTAATATTACATGTGTAATCACATTTGACAATATAATTTTCATTTCCACTTGATTATGTGAATGAAAATTTCATACTGATAATTTATTCATTGAATGATTCCCCTATCAATGTTATGCCTTTTCAAGGTTTTTTATTACAATCACATCTTATTAGAGATTTTTTACACATCAATTTATAATAAAGGAAATTACATGATAATTGTTTAATAAAACCATTAATTTGAATCCCCTATGGTTATTAATTATTTTTTCCATATACTAGTATACTTTTTCCACTATATTGAATAGAAATATTTTATAAAATGTTTTTTATGAAAACCTGAACTCATTTATCATTTCATTATGAAATATGTTTTCACACAAAACAATATTTTATAAACTGGTTAAAAAGATTTAACCATTAAAAAATCATTTATTAATGTCATTTTGAATTATTTTTCCTATTAATTTTTTTCAAAGGAACCATGTTATCACTATTTGAACAAGTCACTTTTTTGACCAAGTTACCATGTAAAAGGAATATTTATTCCCTTTTTTGAAATTTCGGGATCTACCCTCTATCATTTATTTATTTATTACTTTTCAATTTCTCAAGGGTCATTTTGTAAAAATGTTATCCAAGATATTTTTAGTTGAATGAGATTTTAAAAAAATAAAAATAAAAATGATAGTTTTCTCGTGATGGTTTTAAAGATCTTTTTATTATATTTATATTAATCAACGACAACAACCCATTTCATTACTCTACTTAGGATATACAGTATTGATTCAATAATTATTATTCCTACAGATGTTTTACTATTTCTTTGACCAATAATTAAAATTATATTCACTACCTTGAATCCTTTTTCTAGTCCCCTTGAAATATACCATTTCTTATGACATGTAGATAATAAATATTGAATAAATATCCAGATTATGTTTCATTAATATGTTTATGTATCATAATGTAAACCAATATTAAATAAAGTGTTTAATTTGAATTTTTTGATTAATTGTTGAAATGTTGATTAATATGAATCTTTTACTAAATACATTTATTTTATAGGAAAATGTTTCATGAATTAAATCAATTACTTGACATATGAGGACTGATTTAGACCATAAAGATATAGATAGAAGACCGGGTAATTCACGAACCTCAATGAATTGGTAGATACATGGGATGAATTAGTTGGCTAGCCATAACTAATGGTTTTTAGCAGTATGTTTTAAACTTATTTGAGGATAGATATTGACCAGAAAATATCATGTTCCTGGGAAACATGATGTTAAATAATTATTAATTTCCTTTTTTCAAAATTTTGTTATAATTATATTATATTAGATATTCACTTTGAAAAAAAATATGGATGTATTTCATTCTAATTTTATTGATTAAATGGAATATTTTTTTAGATATTTACCATTTCATATGAATATTCTCATTGATTAATTTTTATTTCCTCTATATTAAAATATTAACGAGCACTTCATTTGACACTAGTTTGGTTAACTTTCCCAGTATTCCATGTGGCACATTATAAAAAATATAAAATGATAATATATATGGAATGATGTTATCCTAAAAATAAAATAAATTATTCTTTAATTCGATTATTCATATGTAATGTAAGCATAAATTACACATCGATAATACAAATACTATAAAACGGATTGGGCATTTGAGATCTATTTCCATGTATCTTATGCTATTGTAATTGTATCATGACAACAAATCCTACTTTATATGGATGGGTTTATACAATTAATTAATTATTCATACATTAATTTAATTTTCTTAGTTGTGTATTAAATATGTGGTGGTTATAGGAAAAGAATATATTGGTGGTAATTTTGGTAGGTGAGGGTGTTATGGGTTATCATTAAGGTTAGATAAATTTATTTCTTTTTTAAATTTTGTTTTTAATTATTTTTATTACTTATTTGACTAATGTGTACACTTATAATATATATAATGTTTTTTCCCATTTTGGTTATTTCATAAAACTAATTTTGAGGTTAAATAATTTTGAGGGTTCTTTCTTGATTACCTAGAACATGTTTCTAACTCATTGGGATCATGAATTCTCTTCTGGTGTAAGATGGGATAGCCCGAGAAAATAAGAAATACACCAGTACATAAATATGTTTTAATGTTGGTGTTTTATTCCCTTTTCACATTGGTTATTAAGTATTTTTATTAGAGGGGAAGTTTTAAATAACTCTATCACATCAATTAACTATAACTAACATTAATAATATTTTCAATTGATATTTGAAATTAGTTATTCTACAATCTATGTGGGAAACCATTTTTCACATTGGTTATTAGATCAGGTACATGAAAAACAATATTTTATTAAAATTTGTATATTGATTCATCTTCCACCATAGTAGTAGCCAAATAAAATTATAAAAATCAACAAAAATGGAGAAAAAAACCCATATAATGAAACATACAATTAAACATTCAAATAAACTAGAAAAATATAACCTATAAAATTATTTTCTCATTCATTTTGTATATGTCCAAATAATCTTCGTTATATAAATGTGAATCATAAATAATATACAAAAATAATACAAAAATAATTTGATTTCGATTTTTAGTAAAACATTTAAATATTACAGAATGATTTATAAAGAAATATGACATTATGAAATATTTCACTTGTCACAGTTGAAATTATTTAACATAAGATTCTTAAAACAATATATCAAAATCAGGTTACACCTTGTTGTTTATGACATCGTTTCAATAGATTATAATTCAAAATAATAGTTTTAAATCATATATCTAAAATTTAGTAATTTAAAATAAAATTCACCATAGCTATTAAATTTATTCTTAGTCCTCTTCATTCTTTTCATCTCCCTAAATAATTTCCATTCCCTGTTTAAAAAAAAATCAATATAATAAACATTATTCATTATAATATAAATAATTATTAAAATAACAAAACTGACATGTTCAATACATTTTTAATATTTTCTCCCACTTCACTATAGACAGAGCATTGCCAATATAATGTCTTCTCTCTTGAAGAAAAACAACCAAATCCCAATGACCATTGATTTAAAATAAAATTTAATATGATTTTTTAATATGTTAAGTGATATATAATACTATTCATGAAAAAATATTTCATACCGTTCAAGATATAGAAAACATCCAACACTGTATGATGACAATCTTTTATGATCTGTCAGGTGTAAAAACTATTCTTTCTACATCTATCATTGTCAAAGATATAGGATAAAATGGGTTTGGGTCCAAAAATCCATATAAATGTATATTTTCATTATCTTTAAAATTTTATATAGATACCTAATATAGTGAATAATTAATTATAAATTTCTAATTAATTAATGGAATAAAATATTTTTGTTAATCAACTTATATGAAAAAATGCATCATTTGATGCCCAAATTTTCTCATACAACAAGCTCCATGATATCATTTTTCAAAATCCCCACATTCATTTTATGTCTACAAGAAACTTCATAAATTGTAATGTCCAATTATACCAATAAAATAATTTAGTGTGTTTATAATCAATCATGACTAGTACAATCTGTATCCGAATTCATGAAACATTGAATTATTTGTTTTCCACACAATATTTCGTTACCTTAATTTATTTATAAAAAAAATTAATGAAATATATAAAATTTAAAATTAAAAAAAAATTCTAACAAAATTAAATAAAATATAACATATATATATACCTCTATGGTATTATGTCTAAGTAGTCAAGATAGAAAAACTAAAAAATAACTGATACATTGTCCAAATGTACTCAACCTCATCTGTAGGACATGGTATTCTTTCTAATCTATCTATAATATCCTATATAGTTAATGTGTGATTCCCTATCTCAATCTCACGATGATGAATGATATCCTTAATATTATATATCAACCCACATGAAACAACATTATTAAGATCATTAATATATAAATCGTAGAAACATGGAAGCAATGGAGGATGATTTGTTGGGGTAGGATAATATGAAGTGGTGTATTGAAACTAATATGTGTGATTAGGATAAGGATGAAGAGTGAGATCTAGTATTGGAGGTGGAGGAGTCATAATGGAAGTCCAAAACAATCTTTTCATATCTGTAAACATCACCAGTACCGAATCTTGGATCATGTCCACCATTGACACTTTAATATCATGAACACTATCTTCCAAATATTCTGTTTTTTATAAACATTCTCCTTTTAATATGATTATCAATGTGGATAAAATTTTATAATTGATACACCTATCGGGTATCCTCATATAAGACCAAAGTGTTTGGGATTTCCCAATGTAGAAGATAAAACATTCTACCTACCAGCAGAAAAAAAGACCCAATATGTGCTCTACACTTGAAGTTAATTCTGTATAGAATATTTGAAATAAAATCTATAATAAATTACACAATAAAAATTATTTTTTTAACTTAAATGAATTAATAATAATATTAAATTCTTATCAGAAAAAACTCTTGATAGTTCGGTAAGATATTTTCTTTTCTCTCATATATATATGCCATATTCCATTTTTCATGTCTAGTAGGGGAAGGTTGGGAAACCTATGTAGATCCTGATGACTCATCTCTCAAATATTTTATGTTTTTATTCTATCATGAGTTCTTCTAGAAAGTTATATTCTCCGTGAAATAATGTATGGGGGTATACATTTCTATCTCTAATATCATAATGATATCTCCTGATTATTTTAAATTAATAATTAAGAATAATAAAATCATTAACATGGTCATTAAGATAAAAAAACATATAAAAATAAAAAATTTCACTTACTATAAAATATTCTATTAATCTAATTTAGAAAATCATTTATATGCATCTACATCTATAAATGGATATATATCCCATGGATTTTCATGTTTTCTATTCCCAAAAATGAACTAAGATGTGAGGGATGATTTAAAATCCCTTCATCTCCAAGAAGCGAATGATAAACCTTTCCTCCTAATTCCTCCTGTGTTAGATAAATCATACTTCATCTGATAAGATGGGGAAAAGCATATATTTCTAAAAAAGTCAAGATTAGTAAAATAATAATAGAAAATATTACTGAAACTATCTCCCATAATATTGATCAAGTTTCAACACATCATCAATCCTCAAATAGAATAATAACTTTTTTTCATCCTATAATAATACAAAAGTCTTGATTTTTTTAATTTTCCCCCCTTGGAATATCATTGTCCTCAATTTATACTGGTATGATCTATTCCTAGCTACATGAAACTGATAATTTTGGTAAATGTGTAGTGACATGTTTACCAACCCTCTAACTCTTTTCCCCTTAGGGAAGTAGATGTCTCATGTAATGAAGGATGAGGAGGATCATGTGAAATAGAATGTTTTAGTTCCTCCTTAGAGATATGAGTATAATCATCTAAAAATATATGTGGTGGATCAGAGGATTGATCTATCATTATCGTACAAATTAAATCAACATCAATTAGTTCAAAGATATCCAAATCAAATAATTACATTCAAAATTAAAAAAAACAATTATCAAAAAAAAAAGAAATGTAAAATAAATGTAAAAAAAAAATTATTCATATTTATTATTATTAACTAAATTAATAAAAATATTAATGATATATTTAATGATATAAATTAATGAATAATATATATTAACAATGATAGATGTAATGATATAGTAAAAATCCACCAACCTGAAGAATCATTTTTACAACGAAAAAACTCTTTTATAATATACTCTTATTATAAGGCCCAGCCTTAAACCTTACTTAATCTTGAGTTATTACAAGATTACACATTGAGGATCTTTTCAGGTTTAGAGTTTCAGAGAATTAGATCATAAAACATTCATTACATTCCACATTTAAACAAAGTGGTCACATGAAATATAGTATTCATTTTTCCCATCAACAGAAACATATTTAAAATAAAACATGGATTCTTTCTTGACACTTCCATGACACTATCATCATATCATGTACCCTTCCCTTGACCTTTGAAAAACATTTCAAAAACTTGGGATGAGCATAAAAAGCTTAGTAAGGGATATAAATATATGGAAAGGAAACATGAGTACATGTATACATAAGAATGAAATCATAATTTACCCATAAAACATAAGCACTTTAACATACCTCATAAAATCATGAATAAATCATATAAATCATAATACATAAAAGGTAACTTGAGGAATTCATAACATTCTTACGTAGTGAGTAACCCTCTTGGTTACATTTGGAATACCCACCACAGTATATTCCCTAAATCTCTTCGGAGAAACCTTAACGTTTCACTCCTTCGCGTTACCCAATGAATTGGAGAGCTATATCGGGCTCACCTGCCATTAGTTTATCACGGAACCACCAATCTTCATAACAATGCCCAAGAACCATAACATAATCTTATCACATAAAACATACATAAAGGAAACATAACATTTCCACCTTTCAATAACAAGATATCAATACAACACATTGATACATTATGAAAACCATTTTCAATATGAAAATAAATGAAAAGTAAAACATGATATTTATTTTTCTTTTAAAAAGAAGGTATATCTGGTAGAGGAAGGTGAAACTTAAATAATGGTCATGGCGGCGGAGAAGTCGTTGTCGCCGCATACGTACGACAAAAACATTCCCTTTTGTCATTTAGTAAAACGCTTCGTATAAAAAGATTCCTTTTTGGAAAAATGTAAAAGTAAAAGTGGGTTATACACTTTATAAAATAAGGTTGTGTATAAAACAAAATATGCCTCATTGAATGGAGATTGAGACGAAGTCCCTTACAAAGACGGTATCCTTGGTTTAAGGATAAATCAATTACATAATTATGTGTGACAAACGAATACACCAAATATAAGTGGATATTAAGTGTAAAATAATCAAACGTCATTCCCACATATTCAAAGGATGACATATTCAATAACTACATATTGAACCCAAAGAAATCGAATTTGGGTTAAGAAGTTCCCTTGACAGTCTAACAGCGTCACATCAAAATGAGTTGATGAGAGATAAAAAAGGGTATCTCATCACTTGGACAAAAAATTTACATCAATAAGGATATATGAGAATATATCCCAACATAAAAATATGTAAATTAAAAGACCCAACAAAATAAGCCTTTTAAAAAGAGGAGGGTGAAAGGTTCCCTTACCGACATGGGTATCTTTCGAAGTATACACCTCGTGAAAGAAGGACAATACAACATTGATGTAAATACTAATAAAAGAATTTATATTACACAATGAGTAAAATAATGGGCAGTACATACACCACTCAAAGGAAATTGTGGAAAATGTAGCATAAATATCACGGGAATAAAAGTGAGATGAAAAATCCATTACGAAAACTCGACAGCCTAACGACGCCGCATAAAACATACAAAAATGGATTGATGATATAAAATAGGGTCTCTCATCATATTAACATAAAGTTTACAGAAAGAGGAATATAAAATAACATCCCCCAACATAACAATGATGAACATAAAAGAAGTGACATAAAGGAGAGTACTTAAAAAGAAAGAGAGAGGTTAGATCTCTTACGAAAATTCGGCAGCCTAACAGCGCCACTCTAAACCTCCAAAATGGATTTATGAGAGAGAATAGGGTCTCTAATCATATGAACATAAAAATTATAGTATTTTTAATATAAAATAACATCCCAATCATAAGAAATATGAGCTTAAAAGGAATGACATAAAAGAGTGTACTTAAAAAGAAAGAGAGGAGAAGGATCCCTTACCTCAAGTCCAACTTGTCTTGTTCATTTCTTTATATTCCTCAATAATAAACTTTGGTCAATTAATAATTTCATAAGTACCTACTTTAGAGATTATTATTCAGTTCATATCACATATTATAATTTTATAATAATTGTTTAATAATGTTAGTTCATATCAGACGTTTCTGCCGATGTTTGGTACATGAGTCAAAAATGAACTTGTTTGAAAAAAGATTGCCCATGTAGTTATAAGTAAATAATTTCCAGAATAGTATTAATGATTAAAATATCATATATATCCAGTAAATATTCATTTTATACTATTCCATATCATTTGGAGATAAAAAACGAAAAGCACCGTTCATGGAGATGGTAGGCCGTACGTACGCATGACCGATACTTTCATTTTTTGTCATATTAAGGGAATTAAAACAAAATGAGAGAGATATATATATGTTATAATTCCAGAATTATATCCATAATTTAGATGTAATATATTACATATATATCCATTATATATATGTACTTATAATATTACATAACATTTTGAGATAAGAAATGAAATGTACCGTTCATGGAGACGGTAAGCCCTACGTACGCATGAACGCTACTTCCATTTCTATTTCATATTTAATGGAATTAAAACATAATGATACATAATAGTATTTTAATTCCAGTATGGTATCATATATAATATCATTAAATATATCCTCTATATGTACCACATATGGTATTAACGAATCAAATCACTTTGAGGGGGCGGTAGTCCGCACTTCCTTAAATGAAGATATCGCGTATACCCATAATGGAAGCCATAAAGGTATGACATAAATGAAAAATAAAGAAGCTTAAGAAAACATAAACATATTATATATCATATATAAATATATTGACATCTTAATGTCTTCCTTTGAAGGTGTTAAAAGAATGTTGAACAATCATCGTTTCGGTAGGCAGAAATTCACCATCCACGGAAACAGTATGTTCTTTAACCATTAGATGTAAGTGTGTGTAAGTGTAGATCTAATCCTTCTTATAACAACATCCTAGTATATTTAAGATACTGGATTTGTTACAAAATAAATGAATAAAAAGAGTTTAGGGTTTGGAGAAGCAAAATAAAATAAAAGGACACAAGTAAAGACATTACCTTAAAATCGGGTTACTCCCTTTGGTTTGAGCTCAAAAGCTTCCTTGCGAATACTTCTGCCCAAAGTGAGGCTTCAAGGAGTTAGAGAGGGATTTGGAGAGACAAAATGTACAGGGGTTGGCCGAGACAAAGTCTTTGTTTGTGTGGGTAAAGAGGTCGAGGTGGGTGCCTTTTATAAGAGGAGAGGAGGGGCACTCTTGGAAAGGTATAAAATGTAACTTTATTTTCAAATGCATTTCGGAGTTTAATGGTCCCACATTGATGTGTTTCGAGGATAAGGTGATAAGGGTTCAAAATCAACACATAAAATAGGTTTTGGAAATGTGTAGGTCTTAGATATTACATTATATTTCAATTTTATTTAAATCGTTAAATAATGAGGTCATCGCTGCATCATCATGATGTCATGAATAATTTAATTTATATATTGTCTAAAAATTATAAAAAAACTACTATGATGTAGGAAATCGTTTAACTTTCCATTGAATATTTATAGTCAAAAATATCATTTATCTATACTAAATTAAAAATATTTTACTTAGGTGATACATTCTTTGTTACATTTAACATTCTTTAAAAAAATAAAAAGATAAAGAGTCACTTTCTCACAAAAGTGAATCCATGGGGCCCCCAAGATTGGCACAAGGAATCCCATGGTCGGACATGAGACAAACAGTAGCCTTAGGATACATGTTGTGGTCAGTTTTTATTATTATGTTATTATTTTATTATCTTTAACTACCTGATTACTCATTAATCAAGATAATTAAAGATAATTACCGTCGTTACTATTCATAATGTCCAAAAACAAAATAGTCTTAATTACATAATTTGGACCGTATGATTCAAAATATTTAATCCATTTTACCAAATTCCAAACACATAAATTTCAATAATTAATTTAAAAAAAACTTCCCGTTGTCAAAACAAATAGCGGGTTTTTTAGAAACAATATTTATGAAAAGTTTGGCACTTGTTTATGCCCAATTCCAAAGTGAAATTAATCCCAATGACCATCATTGAATTAAATGGTAAAAATATATTCCAATTACACTTTAAAACAAATTAAAAATATAATATAACCATATAATTAAATTATATGAAAAAACAGTTTTGATGTAAAATGCAGTATTTTTCACTATTCATTGAAAAATTAACATTGTCAGAAAAATACCACAAATTAACCCAAGGTAAATTTCTATGTCCCAATCATAAATAATATGTTTATTTTGAAAAATATAGCTTATAAAATTGTCAAAAGTTTGATTTAAAAAGATTTTCCATCAAAAGGTAGTAAAACAATCTTTTAAAAATACTAGTGTATTCAATGCTTAAGATTGGATTCATTTGTATTTTAAGCCTATAAAATTTATTGGATAAAAGTAAAAACATTTAACAAAAATATTTAATCTTAATTTAGTTATTTATATTCATTCCCTCCAATACAATGGATATGTGTTAACTACCATTTAAAATAAAATTATTTTATTATTAGAGTGCAACGTAAGATTTCAAAGGAACTCGTTGTTGCGTATTGGGTAAGCCATCGAGCATAGCGTTCCATTTAAATTAATATTGACATTTTTTCCAAAAATAGGGATAAATATAAAAATGTCATATTCTTTATTTATCTGGGGTGTTACATCGTTCCGCCCTTTTGGGAATTGTGTCCTCGCAATTTTAAAATTGAGCTTGGAAACATCCTTGAAAGTCCCACATCGGAACGAGAGTCGGCAAAACAATCACTTTAAAATAAAGGAAGATAAGTACATAGATCACCTGAGTTAACCCATACTAGGATTCCATGTAGGAAAACATGGACATGGAGGAGAAAACATAGGGTCATGTTCTGATGGAGAGTGATAGAAAACATGTTTAGGAGAAAGTTAACCACAAGAAAATGACAAACTTGTGATGGGTTAAACGGTATTCGATTCCCCAGTAAGAAAAGTTAATAGACAACATTTTTGGTTTAAGTTACTTTTTATTGAGGAATTTATTCATAAGGAAACAAAATCACTTATCATGTTGACTTTAAACTTTTATTAGATTCCTTATAGAAACTAATATTTTCTCCAAAAGACGAGTATTTAGGAAGACTTGTTCATATTAAGAGTACTATAATCAACTTCTAGAGAATCACCTAATCCACCAAAGAGAACTATATACTTCTCATGTCTTTATACATTAACCAAAACCAAAACAAAAAGGTTAGTACAAGATCAGATAATTCAAAAAAGGATAACCCTTTATAAAAAAAAATCTATTCTTAATCTCCAAAATTTGTCCAACAAAACCCAAAGTTCAACGAGGACCATTTGATAAACAATTTGTCCATAAAATTCTTTAAAGTAAACCAAACTAAGATTGAAACCCAAATATTTGAAGGATTTAGTCACATAGTCTTCCAAGTTAAATCGTAACATTTTTCTCCAAACAACATCAGTTGCTCTTAATGTCTCGTATTGAAAATTAATTAACCTAATCACATATCCTCCATGATAGGTTAATAAATTTACACAGATAACCCAAAATAAACTTATCTTAATTAATAAAATCATCTAACTAAAAAAAGAATCAGTCAAATTAACCAGGGACTTCACGTAGTCCAGTGGTAGGTGATAAATACTAGTTGCACTTTGGTTGTGGGTTCGATTCCCGCAGCTTTGTCCGACGCGACGGGTTGTCACACGGTCAGCATGTTGTCCTTTTTCCAAAACTATATAATTCTCAAAAAAATTCCCAAAATGAGATAAAATCTACAAAAATAAACATATCATATTTTAACCTCAAGTTTATCTCATGCCTTTCATTTTCCATCATAACATATAATAACCCATAATTACCTCAAAAGTAAGGATCATATAAACCCTAATGGTTACCTTTATAATTATTACCTAAACATCCACATCGATTGGTCATCTCGTACATGATGAATTATAGAACATAACAAGGTTCAAGTGGTTGATCATGACTCCTTGATAGTTGGTTTAGAACAACCACGAGTTTCCTCATTGAATACCCCATTTCATCCTATCTCTTAATCAGAGAACCACCACAATTTCCTTCAAACCAATTGTCACTTTGGTGCCTGCTAGATCCAGGCATTTACTAAAACCAAAAATGTCAGTGTGATTATATCAACATAACCATCATGTACTAATGAGTAAGATAAACACTAAGATGTACTTACTCATTCACATTATCTAAAAACTATGACACTTTCTAAAATCCTAGCCAATATTGTAATGTCACTTATGCTTAAAGAACATCCTAACCTATAAAGTTATCTAAACCGACCTTTGATACCAACTATAAGGCCCCAGCCTTAAACCTTACTTAATCGTGAGTTATTACAAGATTACACATTGAGGATCTTTTCAGGTTTAGAGTTTTAGATAATTAGATCATAAAACTTGCATTACATTCCACATTTAAACAAAGTGGTTAGATAAAAGATAGTATTCATTTTTTCCATCAATAGAAACATATTTAAAATAGAACATGGATTCTTTCTTGACACTTCCATGACACTATCATCATATCATGTACCCTTCCCTTGACCTGTGAAAAACATTTCAAAAACATGGGATGAACATAAAAAGCTCAGTAAGGGATATAAAAATATGGAAAGGAAACATGAATACATGTATACATAATAATGAAATCATACTTTACCCATAAAACATAAGCACTTTAACATACCTCATAAAATCATGAATAAATCATATAAATCATAAGACATAAAAGGTAACTTGAGGAATTCATAACATTCTTACGTAGGGAGTAACCCTCTTGGTTACGTTTGGATTACCCACCACAGTATATTCCCTAAATCTCTTCGGAGAAACCTTAACGTTTCACTCCTTCGCGTTACCCAATGCATTGGAGAGATATATCGGGCTCACCCGTCCTTAGTTTATCACGGAACCACCTGTCTTCATAACAATTCCCAAGAACCATAACATAATCTTATCACATAAAACATGCATAAAGGAAACATAACATTTCCACCTTTAAATAACAAGATATCAATACAACACATTGATACATTATGAAAACCATTTTCAATACCAAAATAAATGAAAAGTAAAACATGGTATTTATTTTTCTTTTAAAAATAAGGTATGGCTTGTAGAGGAAGCTGAAACTCAAATAATGGTCACGGCGACATAGAAGTTGTTGTCACCGCATACGTACGACAAAAACATTACCTTTTGTCATTTAGTAAAACGCTTCGTATAAAAAGATTCCTTTTTGGATAAATTTAAAAGTCAAAGGGGTTTATACACCATATAAAAGGAGGTTGTGTATAAAACAAAATATGCCTCAATTAATGGAGATTGAGACGATGTCCCTTTCAAAGACGGTATCCTTGGTTTAAGGATAAATCAATTACATAATTATGTGTGACAAACGAATACACCAAATATAAGTGGATATTAAGTGTAAAATAATCAATGGTCATTAACATATATTTAAAGGATGACATATTCAATAACTACATTTTGAACCCAAAGAAATCGAAATTGGGTTAAGAAGTTCCCTTGATAGCCTAACAGCGTCACATCAAAATGATTTGATGAGAGATAAAAAAAGGGTATCTCATCACTTGGACATAAATTTACATCAATAAGGATATATGATAATATATACCAACATAAAAATATGTAAATTAAAATACCCAACAAAATAAGTCTTCTAAAAAGAGGAGGGTGAATGTTTCCCTTACCGACATGGGTATCTTTCGAAGCATACACCTCGTGAAAGAAGGACAATACAACATTGATGTAAATACGCATAAAAGAAAGTATGTTACACAATGAGTAAAATAATGGGCAGTAAATACACCACTCAAAGGAAATTGTGGCAAATGTAGCATAAATCTCACTGGAATAAAAGTGAGATGAAAAATCCGTTACGAAAACTCGGCAGCCTAACGACGCCACATAAAACATACAAAAATGGATTGATGATATAAAATAGGGTCTCTCATCATATTAACAAAAAGTTTACAGAAAGAGTAATATAAAAGAACATCCCCCAACATAACAAAGAGGATCTTAAAAGAAGTGACATAAAGGAGAGTACTTAAAAAGAAAGAGAGAGGATAGATCTCTTACTAAAATTCGGCAGCCTAACGACGCCACTCAAAACCTCCAAAATGGATTGATGAGAGAGAATAGGGTCTCTCATCATATGAACATAAAAATTACAGTAAGTGTAATATAAAAGAACATCCCAATCACAAGAAAGATGATCTTAAAAGGAATGACATAAAAGAGTGTACTTAAAAAGAAAGAGAGGAGTAGGATCCCTTACCTCAAGTCTAACTTGTCTTGTTCATTTCTTTAAATTCCTGAATAATAAACATTGTTCAATTAATAATTGCCTAAGTAACTCCTTTATAGATTATTATTCAGTTCATATCACATATTATAATGTTATAATACTTGTTTAATAATGTTAGTTCATATCAGACGTTTTTGCCGATGTTTGGTACATGAGTCAAAAATGAACTTGTTTGAAAAAAGATTGCCCATGTAGTTATAAGTAAATAATTTCTAGAATAGTATTAATGATTAAAATATCATATATATACAGTAAATATTCATTTTATACTATTCCATATCATTTGGAGATAAAAAACGAAAAGCACCGTTCATGGAGACAGTAGGCCGTACGTACGCATGAACGCTACTTTCATTTTTTGTCATATTAATTGAATTAAAACAAAACGAGATATATATATATATATATGTGATAATTCCAGAATGATATCCATAATTTATATGTAATATATTACATATATAACCATTATATATATGTACTTATAATATTACATAACATTTTGAGATAAGAAATGAAATGTACCGTTCATGGAAACGGTAAGCCGTACGTATGCATGAACGCTACTTCCATTTCTATTTCATATTTAATAGAATTAAAACATAATGATACATAATATTTTTTTAATTATAATATGTTATCATATATAATATCATTAAAAATATCCTTTATACGTACCACATATGGTATTAACGAATCAAATCACTTTGAGGGGGCGGTAGTCCGCACTTCCTTAAATGAAGATATCGCGTATACCCATAATGGAAGCCATAAAGGTATGAAATAAATGAAAAATAAAGAATCTTAAGGAAAACATAAACATATTATATATCATATATAAATATAGTGACATATTAATGGCCATCTTTGAAGGTGTTAAAATAATGTTGAACAATCATCGTTTCGGGAGGCAGAAATTCGCCATCCACGAAAACAGTATGTTCTTTAACCATTAGATGTAGGTGTGTGTAAGTGTAGCCCGAATCCTTATTATAAAAACATCATAGTATATTGAAGATACTGGATTTGTTACAAAATAAATTAATAAAAAGAGCTTAGGGGGTTGGATAAGCAAAATAAAATAAAAGGACACAAGTGAAGACATTACCTTAAAATCGGGTAACTCCCTTTGGTTTGAGCTCAAAGGCTTCCTTGGGAAGACTTATTCGCAAAGTGATGATTCAAGGAGTTAGAGAGGGATGTGGAGAGACAAAATGGGCAGGGTTTGGACGAGCCAAAGGATTTGTAAGTGTGGATAAGGTGGTAGAGGTGGGCCTTTTATAAGAGGAGAGGAGGGGCACTCTTGGAAAGGTATAAAATGTAACTTTATTTTCAAATGCGTTTAAGATTTTAATGGTCCCAAATTGATGTGTTTCTAGGATAAGGTGATAAGGGTTTGAAATCAAAAAATCCAATAAGTTTTGGACACGTATAGGTCTTAGATATTACATTATATTTCAATTTTATTTAAATCGTTAAATAATGAGGTCATCACTGCATCATCATGATGTCAGAAATAATTTAATTTATTTAATGTCTAAAAATTATATAAAAACTACTATGATGTAGGAAATATTTTTAGCTTTCCATTTCATATTTATAGTCCAAAAGATCATTTATGTAGACAAAATTAAAAATATCTTACATTGGTGATACATTCTTTGTTACATTTAACATTCTTTAAAAAATAAAAAGATAAAGAGTCACTTTCTCACAAAAGTGAATCCATGGGGCCCCCAAGTTTGGCACAAGGCATACCATGGTCGGACATGAGACAACCAGTAGCCTTAGGAAACATGTTGTGGTCAATTTTTATTATTATGATATTATTTTATTATCTTTAACTACCTGATTACTCATTAATCAAGATAATTAAAGATAATTACCGTCGTTACTATTCATAATGTCCAAAAACAAAAGAGTCTTAATTACATAATTTGGACCTTCTGATTCCAAATATGTAATCCATTTTACCAAATTACAAACACATAAATTGAAATAATTAATTTAAAAAAAACTTCTCGTTGTCAAAAGAAATAGCGGGTTTTTTAGAAACAATTTTTATGAAAATTTTGGCACTTGTTTATGCACAATTACAAAGTGAAATTAATCCCAATTACCATCATTGAATTAAATGGTAAAAATATATTCCAATTACACTTTAAAACAAATTAAAATTATAATATAACCATATAATTAAATTATATGAAAAAGCAATTTTGATGTAAAATGCAGTATTTTTCACTATTTATTGAAAAATGAACATTGTCAGAAAAATACCACAAATTAAACCAAGGTAAATTTCTATGTCCCAATCATAAATAATATGTTTATTTTGAAAAATATAGCTTATAAAATTGTCAAAAGCTTGATTTAAAAATTGTTTTCCATCAAAAGGTAGTAAAACAATCTTTTAAAAATACTAGTGTATTCAATGCTTAAGATTGGATTCATTTGTATTTTAAGCCTCTAAAATTTATTGGATAAAAGTAAAAACATTTAAAAAACATATTTAATCATAATTTAGTTATTTATATTCATTCCCTCCAATACAATGGCTATGTGTTAACTACCATTTAAAATAATATTATTTTATTATTAGAGTGCAACGTAAGATTTCAAAGGAACTCGTTGTTGCGTATTGGGGAAGCCATCGAGCATAGCGTTCCATTTAAATTAATATTGAAATTTTTTCCACAAATAGGGATAAATATAAAAATGTCATATTATTTATTTACCTGGGGTGTTACACTTATACAATATATTTTGTTTTTATTAAAAAATGATAAATCCTAAATAATTGATTTTCAAAAATATCAAGTAAAAAAATATATTAAATAAGGGGAAACATAGAATACAAGAAAAAAATAAACTAATATAAACATACAATTTTACTTATTAGTTTTAACACACGTTTTAATAATGAAAATCTAATTTAATTTATAACTTATGAAATTTAAAAAATTAAACCATAATTAATCATATGTTATCGGTAATATTAGGAATGAACAAATGTTTTTTCCCAAAATTTCTTCAACATGATCGTTTCATATGGAACAAAACATTTATTTGACATGTTCATCAATATTATTTGTTATTCATTCCATGGGTATAGGTTTATCACATAAATCAGCATAGTTATCATGTTTATGCCCACCAAAATACCCTTTTCCCTTGTAGTAAAATATCCCACTACATATCATATTAATTGATAACATAGAATTTTATTCAAGTGTTTCCATGATAAAATAATAATTAGTGTAATCCAATTTATTCAGATTAACTAGTTTCATTCGAAATTCATTTTTTTTTCTGAAAATGTTGGTACCGATAAATAAATTACAGTGAATTAATGGAACATGAAATTTAATGTAATCAACCTACCATACATCTTCAATCACTCCATAATATACAATTGATGTCGATATTGATATTTTTCTCACTAGTAAAATGAATTTATTCTGTTAACACCGACACACTACTATTCTAAACCGCAGTACTGTTATCATGATCCATCGTACGAAAATTATATCCATTGATGTCATACTCAGACCATGTTCTAAAATTTAAACATGAACCACAAACTAATCATATCAATATTTCTGATGCATCTTGTTACGTGATCTTTTAAAAACATGGATAAAAGGATTTATTATTCTCAATCAAAATCCACTTATCTTTATTATTTGTATAACATTATATCAAATTATTAATATGAAATGTTTTATATTGTTAAGAATCATCTTTGTTATAAAAGATATATAACTATATATTATTTATATTTTCACCTTTCAACGATTTGAATTTAAAACCATGAATTTATATTCCCCCACAATTAACTATTTTATGGAGTGATGTAGGGAAACCTATCTGCTCTAGGTCATAAAAATATCTTCTAGATAACTCTGCAACCTCATTAGAAATATAATTATCAACAATGGATTTTTTATGTCGATATGGATTCTTAAAATACCCCATTAATATCTTCAAATACCATTCTAAAAGATACATCCAACATAGTTATATAGGTCTATAAATCATTAATTCTCTCACCAAATGATTTATTAAATTCACCATGATATCAAATAAATTATGGAGGAAAATTCATTCCCAATTTAAAAAGTATAGAAACCATATTTTTCTCCAAAATTTTCAAATAATTTGAATTAATCACTAAATTAAAATTTTAATTAAGAATATAACCCACCTTCATGATAGTCTTTCTGACACTGGTGCACAATATTCCATGAAATTCAACTATTAGGATATATTGCGTTATGACGTGAAAGTCATGATATTTCAAAACTATCAATGTCAAATATTTTAAAGAATATTGTTTTACATTTGAGGAATAGCCATGAGGAACATTGATATAATGGATAAATTTACAAAATCTAGATTTCAACCACTAATATAAGGTATAACTTTTCTAGGGTAGTAATTTTCTCCAATCCTTAATAGTGTGATCCAACTCCAAACATATTCCCATTGGGAGTAAATTCATTCATGTATTAAAACCATCTTTATCCATTATTTTAATATCTAAAAATATTCAAATAATATCTTCATATATATTATTATCCATGCACATGACACCAATTTTATGTTTCACCACATTATATTACTAATATGTTGGCACAAATAATATAGACCATTTCATCCAAATATTTCTATAATTACCAGATTTATGTGTGTTTTTGAATGCAACATTAATATTCTTCATCTTCTCAAACTATTGATCAACGGATGATAATTTTTTAATAGATATTAAATTCATGTGATCCATTTAATTCATTTTTAAATAACTTATAAGTGTTATCCATAGGATTAATAATTTGATAACTCATGTATACAGTTATTTCTGTTGATGTAGATGATAATATATTGTCTATGGTTAACAAATTGGAAATTATTTATGCCCCTTAACAATGTATCCATGCAAAATTACATATATTGGGAAGACAATTATAGAAAACATAATCATTACATATAACTGAAAATATTCATTTTTTATAATAATACTACACCCCTATACATTTCTCTCAAAATAGTTTCAATTCATCAATTATTAGTGATAAGAAAACGTCAATATCATTTAAGGTCTATTTTGTGCCCTAGATCATTAAACACAAGATGCCATATTTTCTCTTTATACAAAATATATGAGATATTTTGAAAATTACTAATAAAATAATCAATGTATTATCTATGTTTCCAATTCTTTATTATAGATTCATTACATTTATGCACAGTCCATGTCTGAGATTTAAAACATCATTTCTAAATATTGAAACTAGTGATCAATTTTAATCAATTATAGAATATTTGTTAGATACATATTTTTCCAACACCTATCCACTAATCAACATTCCATATTAACCTTTTTCAACCATGAAAATTATAAAATATATATTTCAAATGAGGAATTATAAGAAGATACCAATATTCTTTGGTGTGGGTCTTTAAAAATTCTAATCCAACCATTGATTTTTCACTCATCATCTATAATGATGTCCCACATTTACGATACTCCAAAAAAACTTCATATTACTTCTTATATATCACGTATCTATTTAGGAAAAAAAATCTTTTAACCAAATACCAGTGGGAATAAAATTTTCATAGTCTTATAATGTGAATCTGGAAGGTTAATATCTTTACAATGAATGTCTTTCAACAATTGTAGCATCTCTATAAAACTCTTGTCACTCCTACAAAATTTCTCTTTATGGTTTATCAATATTAACACCATTGTGAAACGCATATATTATATACTCCCAAAATATTTTAGTTTTTCATCATTACCAAATAAACACCGAATTTTTAGTTTTTTCTAAATTACCTCTACTTGAATATGATTAATTATTTCATAAATTTTATTAGATTTATCAACTTTCAAAGAACCATCATCAAAAGATATGAAATTATTCCAAATTTCACTATGTTGAATCCTGGGGTAGTAACTCAAATTAAAACCATGTAAAATTAAATGACCATTGAACACTATGTTTTTCAAATTCTTAAAATTTAGAAAATTTAGGCTTGGTTAGAAAAACATGTAATTGTTTGAAAATTTCATTTTAAAAATTCCAAAAAAGTGTCTACACCTTCCTTATATTCACAACCAAATAAAGGTGTATTAATCCAATATTGAATATTTATCTATAATAAATATATAAAATAAATAAAAAAGTGTTGTAATTTTTAAAATATTGATAGTATAAATGACATAAAAAAATTAGAAAACAATGAATATAAAAAATAGAATGAAAATAGAACATTTTGATGAGAAATTTATTCATGCAGAAGGAATTAAAAAATATATTAATTTTAAAAAATGTCTGAAGTAATAATAAAGGAATATAACCTTTTGAAAATAATAAAAAAATATGAACAATGATTTTTATAAAACAGTATCCACAATGAATATATTGAATGACAACAACATATCGATAGTTGATTATTTATAATTTTTTTTAAATTTTAATTAACAATACAATCTAATCAAAAATATAGTATTACATTAAAAAAAAGAGTCACATTAAACCTTGATTCTTGGGACCACATATGAAACATAGTATTCCCGAACTGGGTAACCGATAGGCCTTCTACATTAACAAGTAGACCCATCACCCATTCAACCATCTTGCAATTCCCCATAGTTCCATTTTTAATAATTTTCACTACTAATTACGAATTTTAACTCCAAAATAGATTCTAACAAAAAATCAAATTATATTTTATTATAAAAAATCCATATATCATAAGAAAAACATATATTTGAAACCCCATTAGAAAACCCATCTGGTAATGTGAAATTACAGGCAAATGAATTTTATAACTCTCCCATGTGCCAACATTATCATATATAAAATAAACCAACTATGTTATCAACACCAAATTAATTTGAAACCAACCTCATTAACAAGAGTGAAAATTTATAAACACACAACATACAACAATTATATCTCATGAATAATCCACTATAGCATGAAATATTAAATAAAATAATTTTAATGTAATTTAAATATAGAAAAATATATTAAATTATAAAAATCAATTCATACAAGAAATAAAATATATAAAAACTAATTAACACATTATAAAAAAAGTAAAACCTTTAGAAGAGATAATTGGAGACTAGAATATCTTAATATAATCTAGAATGATAAAGCTAAAAAAGCCAATATAGTTGAGGATGATAATTTGAAAATGAAGAAAACCTGATAAAAAAATCATCTGCTCAATATTCCATGTAATAAAATGAATAAAATGAGAGAGAAAAATTTATTAAGGATTAATTCGGATCTATATTTGATTCATAACAATGGGCCAATGAATCCAATTCTTAATTAAGATCATAATGTGATTAGGGACCACCATTTCGAAGAAACTAGAGACTGAGGGTGTGGGTGAAAGAGAAACGAGATTTGTAATGTGATAATTGAAGACAATGTAATGAATCACTGCTCAATTCATAAATTTTTAAATAATTTTTTCGCTGGTTAAATTATAACCAACATTAAAATTGGATATTACCCACTCTTTCATGTTGGATATACTATAACTGACAGAAAAAATAGATCTTTCATGTTAGTTAAATTATATAACCACTATGAATAAGTGGAGAATTCCCATTGTTCACATCGGTTAATGGAAAACCAATGTAGAAATTTAATATTCCAAGATTTTCATGTCAGGTGAAAATAACAGACATGAAAACTATGATGTACTAATTTTTTTTATAATAGGGATAGATGGCCTGGGTTGTGTTCATGACACTAGTAGAGAAACCATTTCACTAATAATAAACAGAAATCTCTATATATTTTTCTTTAAATAGCTATTATGATTATTTTATTAGGTGTCAGATGTGAATGACCAACACTCATGGAAGTTAAATATATGGTTTATATAATCTAATAATAAAGGTCAGTTCTACAAAGAATAACTATATGAAATATATGTTTCAAGGATCCCTTAAAGGGTAGATACCATTATATGGATCATAGAATATTCAAATGGAATAAATTTTTGTTTGGTCCTATAATAAGTTACTGAGGGAGATATATCTTTCCATCACATGTATATTTATCAACATATGGAAAGAAAATAATTAGTGTTATGGATATAAATAAATAAATATTTTCTTCAAAATGGCTTAAGTAGTTTTGTAGGTTATAGGGAACAGAGTTTACTAGTTTGGATAAATGGTTTTCTATATAAAATTGACCGTACAATGTTGACATACTAATGAAAAATAAAACATGGAATAATTTATCCAAATTATTTCATTATCCAATAAGAATTTTGGGATCTATATTAAAATATTTGCATAAAAGTAGTTTTTAAATATTTATCCCATGTTTCGATGTGTACGAAATTTTGATATTTCATACGCATAAATTATTGATTAAAAATAAAAATTCCCACACAACTACATAGACTTGAATTCAAAACTATTCAATATTGTATATAATAGAAAACCAATATGTGTACTTGGAAATCAGAAACATAGTAATTCTAGTTTTCAAGAAATTTAAAACTATCCTTATTTTGATAATTTGATTTAGTATGATAGTAATACTTATTTATTGCATTGTTTGTAAAATTTTTATAGAATGTAATGTTTACATCTTTATTGGATCGAGTAAGTTGCATCTTCTGATACAACATATGTTGAATGTTTAGTAAAAAAATTTCCCAAATTTTATAAATATACAAATATATTGAAATTGTATGGTATCATGATAAACTTATAACGTTGGTTTTAAAAAAAATCATTGATGATAGTTAATAATATATATTTGTTCGTATCATCTCTTATGATATTTTATCAAAGATATGCAATCATTGTAAGTAAATTAGACAAAGAACACATGTTGTGATCCTCAGCTATATCCATATATCAATAGAACAATTTTTAAAATATGAGACTAACTATAAGTTTATTTGAAGTTTGATGTCATTCGTGTGATAGTCTATTAATCTTGTTTCCCTAAAAAAATTACATAGAAAATTAGAGTATCAAAATATTTATTGTTTTGATTATTAATTAATAAATTTATTTCTTATAACATGATGATCATAAATATATTTGAAATATATGTGATAATTTTCTTAGAGTACTTATCCCACTAAAAGCTCATAAATGTTCATTTTTGTAATGAGAACCTATAAGTTTCATGATAGAATTATTAAATATATGTTTTATAAATAGATTACATCATTTAGATAGAAATAAATTATAAATGGTACTAGTCCTAGAGACTCATTTTATTTTTTCACTCATTATGATGGATTATTCCCTTGGAAATCATTAGAGTATGTGTATGTACCAATCGTTAAACAATCCATTAATTGAAGATCTATAAGAGAATTCACATTCATCAATTTTTAATATCTATTCAAATTTATTACTTTAGAAATTTTTTTTATATCTATCTAATAAAATACCCATAAATTATATAGTATAAACCATTACACATTATTATTTCCTCCTAATATAATAAATTTAAAATAATACATGTTTTATTCTTTGTAAAATCATTAAAATTGTCAATATGGAATATTATTTTTTCTCAATCATCCTTAAACCTAGTGAATTTTATTTAAAATATAGTATGAGAGAAAATATATCAGTAACATATTTAAAAAATATGAAATATATTAATGTATTCAAAGATGTGAAAACCCATAAAACTATTACCTTTTTCAAATATAAATTTATTATGTAAACTTAATTATTTCAAAATGAAATACAAACAAAATTTTTTTCAATGAAAAACATTAAAAAATATTTGAAGAAAATATAATCACATTTTAGTCGAATTACATAACTATATAAAAAATATTTATCAAAAATAAGAAGAGCATAGTGATGGACATAAAATAAACCACACTATTTAACAAAGACAATATTGAAATTAATGATAAGGAACATTACCCAACACATTAAAGGGAGATAATGGATCTCACCCTTCATATATACTATATTGGGCTTACCTATAATATAATTTATATCAAAATCAGCTATTATTATAAGATATGACGAGATCACCAAGCATTATTAATAATTTCCATGTAGCATTCATTTATAAAACAATTAAAATCATTCCCATTTCTACATAATAAACATAAAAAACCATTTTTTCTTTATTGATTGGTTAACCAATGGCAAAGAAACTAGTTTTTTTGAAAATATCATTGAAAGTGTTATAATCCATTCATTAAATTGATTATTATGGTATCATTAAAACATATATGGTACGTTACATCAATGGTTGTTATTTTTGTTGAACATAAATACCATTAATATACCACTAAAAACATTATTTGGGAAAATATAATTTCCACTCCAATAATCACCTTTAAAAAATAATATTCATAATACATTTGGCTATCAATTTTTTGAAAAAAACCCATGTTTTTTAAAATTTTTGATTCAAGGAAAATAGAATTTCTAATGGTAAGGAATTCCATTCATCTCATAAACATTGAAAATAAATATTCTTTTCAAACATTAGTAAAGAGAGTCGAAAGTGACCAATGTAGAAGATGTTAAAAAAATTCATTTTAGATCATTTTAAAATAACTTCAATGGTCTTGTAGAATATAAATACGAATACATATAATTTTATAAATGAAAACTCTTTAATTGTATTTATAAAATAGAGATATAAAACAATATGATTCTTGATCTAAAAGAAGATACAAGATCAATACCACTTAAAAATATATTTTTATGGTTTCATTAATATAAAGGGAATAAATGGAAATTAATAATGTAAACTAAATTCATAACTATATTATAATGAATTAAATTTAATTTAGGAAAATAATACGATATGATATCATCCAAAAGATCATTGAACATAAAAATTCTCAAAGAGATAAGTGATCATAACATAAATCCACTATCTCTTTGCTAACATCCTAACAAAAATTCATTGAAAGAATTATTGTGTTAAAAATATATAAATCTCATAAATTTCCTAAATTATTATTTTAAAATCAATTCATGAGGTAGTAAATACACCATACAGGGAAATCATGTTTCAAGACCAACCACAGGCTTCAATAAAATGATATTGATAAAAACAAAGTCCCATGAAAATATATTAACATTTGTAGTTCCAATTAATCTATAGAATGATTATATTAATGTATTTAAATTAAAAATAAATAAATACATAATATAATAATTAATTCATCAATTCACCCATAATCAATGAATTACATGTAAATTAAGTAGAATTATAACCAAAGGAATTAAAATTTAGTTAAGAAATCCCATACTACTTTGTAACATTAATTTAAAATCAAGGAGGATGAAGAAAAATATTATTGACCCAAAGAATACCATAAATTATGAATGATTAACGATATAAACTATATTAAGGTATAATATGAACCATAAAAAATATTGTAGGTTCATAACATTAAAATATGCCTCTATTAGGTAATATTGAGATGCAATTCTATACAAATACCATATCATTGAAATGATAATTAATCAAATTAGTATATTATTTTTTTCAAAAATAAATAAACACAAGACAATTGAAAAAAAATAAAAAATTCATTCAAAACATATTTGTGATATAATGGTATTATTGAAAAAGTGATATAAACTAATGAATAAAAATTTAGTTCAGAATCCCCTTACCACTTGGAAACATTCATGTACAATTCCATTGGATGAAATAATTTTATTTTCAACATAAAATACAATTAATTATAAAAATTACTGATATAAAATTATAAATGGTATTATATACACCATATAAAATAAATTAGGTGTATAACATTATAATATTCCTTAATGAAGGAAAATTGTGATGAAATCTTATACCATTATTCCAAATTCACCAGGTGTGTCCCTGAAATTCTTTATAATAAACCTATATAAATTATTTTAATTATACATAACATTTTATATGATTAATAAATTATAAATAAACTATTTATATATGATAAAGATTAATGACATATTTTATTACTTAATCAGTTATGTCGATGAATGGTGTTTTGAGGATGCTCGACTCATATGTATAAAATAACATCGTAAGTTTGATAAATGTCAAAGAGTTCATTATTCCATTAAATAACGAATAATAATTTTGTAATAATTAGCATTTTTGTAAATGAATTATTCTTATAAAACTAACTATGAATGAACGTTATAAAAATATAATTGCCTTACAATCATGGATGTTAGGTCATACGTACGCAAGATCAACATTTCAATTTTTGAATGATCATTATAAAAGGAAGCTAATTAATAATTTTAATTTCACAAATTATAATTATTTAATAATTTCCATATTATTTCTTTAATTACACTTATATATACTAGCCTCATTATGCAGAAATGAAAAAAATCACATTGCTTTGATAGGGGTGGTAATCCACACATACGCATGAAAAATATAACATTTTTCAATGTATATAAATGTAATAAAATATTATATATATTAGTTTTCCAAAATTATTAGTCAATAATGAATATTATATATGTATATTAAATTATTCATCATAAGAATCAGAGTGGGGTTGTGATGGAAAAGAAATTATATCAGTTTGTGCAGTGATACTATGTTGTACGTACGAACAATGGTTTCATTTCCCATTTCGTGGAATACAATATGAATATAAGTCATTATATTAATATAAAAAATATTATTTTATGGATTACATGGGTGTTATAATTTCATAATTTTTTAATATAAGTTCAATGACCTAAATGAATAATTCAAAATTCTTGGCTTAGAATTATACCTCTTATTCGGAAAACCTCTTATGGTTAACACCAAAATATTTCCCAGGATTATTTATTTGTAAAAATATATGGCCTCTAAGAAATGGTGAGTGATTTATATAAGATATATAGGAAGTGATTTTCCAACCCAAACGAAATTTTATGTCTGAAAAAATAGGAGATATGGTTTCTCTTTTTTAAGATGGGGGGTACTCATGGAATTTAATAAAGTATTACATTAATATAAATTATTTATCATTGATAAAAAGATATATCCAGAAATAATTTGAATATAATAATATTAGGGGTCTAAAAATATCTTCAATATAAAATTGTACATGTCTGTGTGATTTTTTTCACTCTCATTATTGGTTCTTAAGTGGTGTTTTTAATTTTTGTTGATTACCATTATATAAATGTTTTTTCACCATATGATTGAAGAAAAATATGATTTAAGGAAAACATGTAATGACCCATAAATTTCAATGGAAATTTTTTATTAAATTTCTTTTGGATTTTACGAGTACACAGTTTTTAACGACACCTGATTCTGAGGCCCAGAGTGCCCAGAATCAATTTCCAAAGTTTAGCTCGGGTATGTTCAGTGAACGAACGATCGGGTTTTTCTGACATTTGAACCGGTGCCTGGAATCAAAATCTGAGGGGACTGATGGAATCACAACACCAATAATTTCTTAGAAACACCTTTTCTGGAGTTGCGTTTTCTTGGGTGATGTTATTAAAAAAATGGGTTAACTAAGGAATGAAATAAAATATGTGTAAACATTTTTATTTTCTATTCTAAATATTTTTAACCTATGCATGGTGGTTGGAGTGGGACCCACTACATCCAAACTCCCCTAGGTAGGATATTAGTGAAGTGGGGCCCACACGAGCCCCACCCCTTCAAATCCCTTAAACCTCCCATGAGGACTTACTTGTGTAACTCACCCCCCCAATTTAATGGCAAGTCAACCCTCAAAGATTAATTTTGTATATTAAACGCTCTTCAATTAATTTAATTAATTGAATGAGAGATTTTTTTGAATTTACAATTAATGGCTTGCGTGACTGTTAATAAAATAAGATAGAGTCTTATTTTATTGAGGGGTTGATATGTTGTGCAGAAACAAGGAGAGGACACTTGTGCTCTTGACAAACATCTTCTTCCTCATCGAAGTACGCGAAAAACACCGAGTCTACGACGAAGAACTCCATCACCGCAAGGGAATCACCATACCATATCCTCACCTCTCTGTAGCTGGTGAGACACCTTCATCGGAGAACGACGACATGCCACATCCTTCATTGGGCATGAATCGACTATGTATACAGCGCCTCATTCCGTGATGCCGTCTTCCACAACGCCGTCTTCCACGAAGCCATCTTCCACGACGCCGTCTTCCGCGATGCCTTTTCTCCGTGTGACTATCGTTCGACAACTCTTTGAGGTAGGGGATTGAGTTCAATTATAATGTATTAAATTTGCGCTTGCTTTGACGAAGATTTTTTTCTTGGCAGCCTATTATCATTATAACAGGAGGGGGTCAGACCGCACTTACATGAACAACCCTCCTCCCCTTTGTTTTTGAATTCATTGCGGCTCGAACAAAGGCAGTGCGGTGCAACAGCACCACACATATTCAAGGAGAGACACAGTGAAGAAGCACGGCGCCGTCGCGCCATGCCATTGAGGCTGAAAAAAGCAGTGGCTAGTGTCAGGCCATAGCGATGGGGCATGGCGCCATCACACCGTGCCAGAGAACCGCGAGGAGGCCGCGGCGGAGGGGTGCAGCGCCATCGCGTCACACCAGTCAGACCAAGGTCATAGCCTTTTTCCGCGATAGAGTAGGAGAGGGCGGCCAGAGCTGCCGGCCTCCAGTACACAAGGGGCAGGACCGGCTGGTCCCGTCCGAAACCCTGGACAGCCATTACGGCGAGCCAGATCTGAAAGCAGGGGGGATTAAACCCCCAGTCAATGAAGTAGATGGACCCCCCCCCCCCCCCCGTGGGTCCACCGTCCGTTTGAAGGGGGTGGCGGCTCCCCCCATTCCGCGCTCATACAGCACGCGACGCCCGCACCGGGCCGGGCCGCCCGCACAGGGCCAGGTTATGCCAGCCGGGTCGGGCCACACCCTGATGGGCTGGACCCGGACCCGGGTCAGGTCGACCAGGTTCTGGCTGGCCCAGGGGGTCTTGGGTCGGGCGCAAAACCCCCTAAAACCGTTCAGGTTCGTTTAAATTCCCGTAACATGGGATACATACCTACGATCATTGCACTATCAGTTGAGACGTGATCCTTGGATTGAGATGGTCGTTTTGGTATATTACACTGAAGGTTTTGAAAAACTTTGGGTACAGCCGTGTTGGTTCGAACACGAAACCAACCGGGCCCTCGGAGCAGAAACGCTTATAACTTGAGCTCCGGATGTCTGATTGACGTTCCGTCGACTTTGTTGGATTCCTATTAGTGATACAGAACTTTTGGCGTACTCCACTCGAGGTTTGGAAGCAGTTGGAGTGCGGTCATGTTGGTTTTGACTTAAAAACCAACCGGGACCCCGGAACGAAAAAGCCAATAACTCTCAGACCGGGCGTCCGATTGACGCATCTTCTATTACATTGTGTTACTTTTGTCGAGGCGGAACATTGGGATACATCAAATCCGGACTACGTGTCAGTAGATGTATCTAACCCCTTTCCTCGTGGAGCGGACCCTCCCGGAATCGAGCATGCTCTCTTTGGGAACCCTAGAGCTGGATGCGACTGCGACGACGATGACGACTGCACTGAAATCCTCCGTGGGTTCGGCAGCGATGAAGACTGCAATAAAATACTATGTGGGTTTGGCAGGAATGATGACCGTACTGTAATCCTCCATGGGTTCGACAACAATTACTACTGTTCTTGTATCCTACGTGGGTCCAACAGTACTACTGTTCTTGTATGCTACGTGGGTTCGGCAAAGTTTGACTTTGTTTTGTATCCTAGGTGGGTCTAGCAGAGTAGCTGGTCTTGTATCCTACGTGGGTCCGACAGAATAACTGGTCTAGTATCCTATGTGGGTCCTAGCTTAGATGAATCAGTGGCTACATCTGATCATTTCTATCTCCTTACGAAGAAGTATACCTGTGTGAGGTGAGTCTTGACTTTCAATCATTATCTTCCATATGATTGACTTGCTTTCCTATTTGGATTGGGTTGTGTTTTCCTGTGTGGATTGGGTTGTACTACCCTTTGTGGACATGATGAAACTAGGGCTCGGATGTTGGAGCCAAACTGGAATCGATGACTTAGGTATATGTATGGGTATATACATAAGTAGTGTTGGATGTTACTTCGTGATTGTATCTTTCTTTTGTGGATTATCCTTTGTGGATTCTGGGAGACCATCGGGGGTCTCAGGGTCCCTAATGAGTAGCATATACTCACCCCTGCACGGGCTATGCCCGCACTACGTTGTGTTGGATGCAGATGATGGACAGCGCTGATCGCGGTTGAGGCTTGTGGAGCATGTCGGTAACTGGAGGTGGACCACTGGGCGGGACGTACACGGAGTGGACGGCTGGACTCGAGGAGTTGAGGAGGCTATCTGTACCCACCCATCAGGAGGGACTTCTAGTGGATTACTCGGCATTGCTGCTTTAATTTTCAGTTGCTGTACTTTCTTTCTAGTTGTACTTTACTTTATGTTTGGGTTTGTATTCTAGCCCATTTACTTTCCTCACTTACTTTGGTACTCAGTTTAATTAGTGTTTACTTATGCTGTCTTACTCTATGGTGTTTGTTTACTTTATAAAGTCAATGCCTTCCCTTTTTTTGTGATTTACGCCTTTGGTGCTAGTCGCCATCCCCTGGCCTATGGGAGGCGGGCTTGGGGTAGTCACGGCACGGGCCCTGAGGATGGGTCGTGGAAAATTGGTATCAGAGGAGTTAGGTTCCACCGCAGAACTCAGGACTCTAATCTTTCTTCAATATGAGGTAATAGTGTTATGAGTACTGAGTGTGGTTATCTGTCTAGGGAGTCCAGTGTTGGTGTGGCGGCTGACGTATCCGTACACCAGGACCCTGACTTCTGATTTCCGACATAGTGCACGAAAACATTGAATGCGTGTGTGTTTCAAAAGTTTTCTTTGTGATTACATTGTGTTACCTCACCAGGTATACTGTTTTGACCATGGAACACCTGTTTCTTTTCAGGATGGCTCCATGACGGAAGCCAGCTAGGGTTTTGAGCTTTGTGCGAGACGAAAGCCCACCGACCGACGAGGCCTCGGTGTAGGGCCCTTTTATAGTAGAGGCACCGACGATACCTCTACCCGCCGAGCCTATGATGCCACCAGCCCCAACTGCTGAGAGTGCACGTCACATTAGGGAACTGCACAAGTTTCAGCGTCAGAGACAGCCTAGGTTCCATGGGGAGACAGACCCTCAGGCAGCCGAGGATTTCCTGGAGGCGGTTGTGCGTGTTTTTAGGTTAGTGGGGACACCGGCTGACCTCATGGTGATCCTTGCAGCTAGCCTCCTGCATGCGACAACAGGAAGATGGTGGAGCTTGATGCTCTAGGTACACGATGAGGAATCCCTCCTTTGTACGGACTTCGAGAGCCTCTTCTGCTCGGAGTTAGTCCCAGCCACCCTCCGTGCGGTGCGCATTCAGGAGCTACTACAGCTGCGGCCGGGGAGCATGACAGTCGCCCAGTACTCGATGAGATTTACCGACCTCTCGTGTTATTCAACGGACATGGTAAGGGACCCATTCATCTGGGCCCAGAACTTCGAGCATCGATTGAGGCATGAGATCAGGGCATCGATGATCTCCCTCAGTATTCTGACACAGGCAGGAGTACTGGAGTGATCCCTTCTCATAGAGAGCTTTCTTGCTGAGCCTACAACAGCAGTGAGACCTACCAGAGGGTGGCATGTAGCAGAGTCGTCTGAAGCTGGAAGCCGACAGAGATCACATGGGTCCAGGCAGACCAGAACATCAGGCGGATGACCTCAGGACACTAGCTTAGATGTGCGGGGTACCTGACGCAGAGCCTGCCTTCTGAGGAGCAGACAGTGCTACGCATGCGGTGGGCAGGGCCACATGGCTCATGACTGCCCGACCCGTCGTGCAGAGGAGGAGTTGATGGTTGAGGGTCCACCCAGGCAGAGGCAGAGGGTCAACCGTGGTGGTCCACAAATAGTAGGTGGACGAGGCAGAGGAGCTGGCCGAGCAGTGGGTGGTGGGAGACACTTTGAGGCTTTACCACCACCACCACCAGGAGGTGCACCCCGACCACAGGGAGCTAGAGGGCATAGGCAGACTCAGCTTCAGGAAATGGAGGCCTACGACCACATTGCACAAGAGGTGATTCAAAGTACTATCTGTGTCTACTCCACCCTTGCTGCAGTTCTTATAGACATATGAGCGAGCCATTATTTTATTTCTGCATCCCTTGTTTGGAGTTCAGAGATTTTGATGGAGGGGTTGTCTTGATCCTTATGGATAGAGACGTCTACGGGAGTAGACTCGATGATTACTCATTAGTACCGGTAGTGTGACATTACTCTAGGCGACGAGATCTTTGGCTGGGACCTTCTTGTAGAGGTGTTGAGGCCTTATGACATAATCTTGGGCATGGATTGGTTATCTACAGTCCATGCTCAGATCGACTGTATTAGGTGCAAGGTGCGGTGTGTCTGCACCGATGGAAGCAGGTTCACCTTTACCGGCGAGAAGGTATCTGTTGCAGTGCAGGATGGACTCACGCAGAGGAGAGGACATCCCATCACTCATCAGTTGGCTAGCCTCATCCTAGGTGCAGTTGACATGCGGAGTTCTAGTTTTCCTGTAGTGGTGGATCAATATGCGGATGTTTTTCCTAACGACGTTCCAGGACTACCTCCTCAAGAGAGGTAGACTTTTATATTGAACTGTACCCCAGGACATCCCCGATATCTACTCCAACATATCGGATGGCTCCCGCTGAGAATCGAGTGCTACAGGTACAACTAGAGGACTTGCAGGGCAAGGGATTCATCCGACCCAGTGTTTCACCCTGGGCTTCCCTGATTTTGTTCGCCAAGAAGGCGGACAGGAGCTTGCGACTGTGTGTCGACTATTGTTGCCTGAACCAGGTGACCGTGAGGAACAAGTATCTGCTACCAAGGATTGACGACCTCTTCGATCAGCTCAAGGGAGCACGGTGGTTCTCAAATATTGACCTCAGATCTGGCTATCATCAGATCAGAGTTTGGGACGAGGACATACAGAAGACGACCTTCAGATGTCGGTATGACCACTATGAGTTCATGGTTATACCGTTCAACATAACCAACACTCTAGCAGTGTTCATGAGTCTCATGAACATGATATTTCAGCCATACAATGATCGATTTTTCATTGTATTCATCGACGACATGTTGATATACTTGACCACTAAGAGGAGCACACCTACCACTTGCGGGTTGTACTGGACACACTCCGAGAGCACCAGCAATATAGTAAGCTCTTGAAGTGTTAGTTCTGGTTATGTGAGGTCATATTCTTGGGACACGTTATCTCTGAGGCAGGATTTGCAGTGGATCATACGAAGATCGAGGCAGTGCTATCTTAGGAGCCAGCCAGGAGCGTGACATAGGTGCGGAGTTTCATGGGGCTAGCTGGGTACTACCGGAGATTTGTGCTAGACTTTTCCAGGGTTACAACACCACATTCATCTTTGAAGAAGATGGGGAAAGCCTTCAGGTAGTTAGATAGATGTCATCAGATATTTCAGGAGTTGAGATAGAGATTGAATAGTGCACCTATCTTGTGGCTACCGGTGGAGGGAGCGGGGTACGTAGTCTACTGCGATGCATCAGGGACCAGACTCGGATGTGTCCTGATGCAGGAGCGGGCGGTGATCACCTATGTATCACATCAGTTGAGGCAACATGAGCAGAACTATGCTACACATGATGTGGAGTTAGCAGCATTGGTCTTCACTCTGAAGATTTGGCGACACTATCTGATGGGTGAGTGCTTTATAGTCTACTCTGACCACGAGAGTCTCAGGTATATCTTTTCACAGAAGGACCAGAACCTGAGACAACATCGATGGCTCAAATTCATCCAGGAAAATGGCTTTGAGATAGTCTATACTCCTAGAAAGGGAAATGTAGTAGTCGATGCTCTTAGTAGGAGGACGCGCATTCAGCTTCTTGCGGAGGCGACAGAGCAGAAAACCGCTTTGCAGATATCCTTCGTGGATAGAGATGGAGCAGCCTTTCTTCAGTCACTGATAGTCACTCATCCACTTCATCAGCAGGTCAGAGAGGCATAGTGTGGGTACGTTGACTATGAGACGTGGCGTGCACAGATATCCTCAGGACAGGCACCTAACGGGCTCTTTGTGGGAGGAGAGCACATCGTCCTTTTCAGAGGACATACCATGGAACCAGCTGCTTTTCAAGAGGAGGTGCTAAGATAGTTTCACCCTTAACCTTTAGTGGTACATCCTGGAGTGGTGAAGATGTACCTGGATCTCAGACGACAGCATTGGTGGCCGGGTATGAAGAAGGTTGTGGCAGAGTACATTTCTCGATGCCTCAGCTGCCAGTAGGTGAAGGCCGAGCACCAGGTACCAGAAGGCTTGGTACAAACCTTGGAGGTCCCGAAGTGGAAGTGGGACAACATATCAATGGATTTCGTGACTGAACTTCCATGTACTCCTAGAGGTCACGAATCCATTTGGGTGATTGTCGACCGACTCACCAAGCCGGCTCACTTCTTACCCATCAGAGAGCAGGGCTCAATAGAGAGTTTGGGACGTTCTACGTTCAGGAGATTGTATGGACTCATGGTGTGCCATCATCTATTTCCTCCGATAGAGATTATCTCTTTACTTCCCAGCTTTGGAAAGGGTTGCTGGAGGCATTCGAGACGCAACTACGTCTGAGCACTGCCTTTCACCCTCAGACAGATGGTCAGATGGAGAAGACCATTCAGACTCTCGAGTACATGCATCGTGCAGGTGTCCCCGACTTTGGTCACAGCTGGTAGGACAACCTACCATTGGTAGAGTTTGCGTACAACAATAGATACCACTCCACCATCGGGATGGCACCATACGAGGCTTTGTACGGCTGACCTTACAGATCACCTCTATGCTGGACAGACCCTGGGGAGTCAGCACTTGTGGGACCAGAGATGGTCCAAGCCATGACAGAGAAGGTCCAGGTCATCCAGGAGCGGATGAGGACAGCTCAGAGCTGGAAGAAGTCTTATGCTGACAGGAGGCAGAGACCACTAGAGTTCAAGGATGGAGACCACGTCTTCTTATGGGTCTCACCTCGATGTGGATTACCGAGATTTGGTCGGGGTGGCAAGTTATCTCAGCGCTTCATCAGGCCATTCCATGTTCTTAGCAGGATAGGCGAGGTGGCTTATCACTTGGCTCTACCACCTTAATTGCACCGGGTGCACGACATCTTCCACGTATATCAGCTAAGGAGATATATGCACGACCTGAAGCATATCACCAACCATGGGGATTTAGACATTGATGATGTGGCGACTTTTGAGGAGGTCCCAGTGGAGATCGAGGATCGACAGGAGCGGGACCTATGTCGGCGGTAGATTCCTCAAGTTTGCATCAGATGGCAGCACGTGAACCTCCAGAAGAGCACTTGGGAGCGGGAGGCTCCGATGCGTGCTAAGTACCCTCATTTGTTTTCCTAGTTTGTGATGTATCTTTACTGGGACGTAATTCCCTGAGGTGGGACTAATGTAAAGACCTGTAAATTTCAAGGGAATTTTTTTTCTTAGTTTTCTTTGGGATTTTACGAGTACACGGTTTTTGAGTAACCTAATTCTGAGGCCTGGTGTGCCCGGAATCAATTTCTGATGTTTAGCTCGGGTACGTTCAGTGAATGAATGAGATGGTTTTTCTAACATTTGAACCGGTGCTCAGAATCAAAATCTGAGGGCACCGATAGAATTGCAGTGCCAGTAATTTCTTAGGAACACCATTTCTGGAGTTGCATTTTTTTAGGTGAGGTTATTAAAAAAATGGTTTAACTAAGGAATGAAATAAAAATTGTGTAACAATTTTTATTTTCTATTCTAATTAGTTTTAACATCTGCATGGTGGTTGGAGTGGGACCCACTACATCCTAACTCCCCAAGGTAGGATATTAGTGAAGTGGGTCCCACATGAGACCTACCCCTTCAAATCCCTTAAACCTCCCACGAGCACTTAATTGTGTAAATCACCCACCCCCAATTTAATGGCAAGTCAACAATCAAAGATTACTTTGAATATTAAACACTATTCAATTAATTTAATTAATTGATTGAGGCCTTTTTTGAATTTCAAATTAATGGAATGCGCGAGTGTTAATAAAATAAGACAGAGTCTTATTTTATTGAGGGGTTGATTCTTTTCACAGAAACAAGGAGAGGACTATTGCGCTTTTGAAGAACATCTTCTTCCTCATCGAAGAACGCGAAGAATGCTGAGTCTATGAAAAAGAACTCCATCACTACAAGGGAATCATCATACTATATCCTCACCTCTCCACAGCCGGTGAGATACACCTTCTTCGGAGAACGACGACACGCCGCATCCTTCATTGGGAATGCACCGACGACGTATACAGAGCCTTGTTCCGTGACTCCATCTTCTGTGATGCCGTCTTCCACGACGCCCTTTCTCCGCGCGACCATCGTTCGACAACTCTTTGAGGTAGGGGATTCAGATCAATTTTAATGGATTATATTTGCGCTTGCTTTGATGAAGATATTTTTTTGGGTGTTATCGTTATAACAGGAGGGGGTTGGACCACACGAACACGGCCAAACCTCCTCCCCTTTGTTTTTGAATTCGTTGCGGCACGAACGAAGGTAGCGCGGTGCAACAACACCATGCATAATCAAGGAGAAACACGACAAAGAAGTGAAGTGCCATCGCACCACGCCGGAGAACCACGAGGAGGCCGCGGCCGGAGCGGGCCGCGGTGGAGGGGCATGGCACTATCGCATCGTGCCGGTGGGACCAAGGACGTGGCCTTTGGTCGTGGTGGAGCAGGAGAGGGTGGGCAGAGCCGCCGACCACCGGTGCATAGTGGGCAGGACCGGTTGGTCCCACCCGACACACTGGTCGACCGTTACAGCCTGCCAGATCTGAAAACCGGTGGATTAAACACCATGTCAATGAAGTAGGCGGACCCCCCTCATGGGTTCGTCGTCCGCTAGAAGGGGGTGGCAGCTCCCCCCCCTTCCGCAGTCATGCGGTGAGCGGTGCCCGCACCGGGCCGCCCGCGTCGGGCCGGGCCGCACTGGCTGGGCCGGGTCGTGCCCTAATGGGTCGGACCCAGACCCGGGTCGGTTCGACCTGGTTCGGACCGACCCGGGGTGGTCTTGGGCCGGGTCGATGCAGGCCCAAAACCCCCTAAAACCGGTCAGGTTTGTTTAAATGCATGTAACGTGGGCTACAGACCTCCAATCGATGCACCATCATTTGCGATGTGATATTTGGATCAAGACGGTCGTTTCAGTATATTACACTCAAGGTTTCAGAAAACATTAGGTACGTCCGGGTTGGTTCGAACATGAAACCAACCGGGCCCTTGGAGCGGAAACGCTTATAACTTGATCTCTAGATGTCCAATTGACATGTCGTGGACTCTGTTTGATTCCTCTTAGTGAGACAGACCTTTTTTCTTACTCTGCTAATGGTTTGGAAGCAGTTGGAGTGCAGTTGGGTTGGTTTTGACGTAAAAACCAACCGAGACCCCGGAACGAAAAAACCAATAACTCTCAGACCAGGCGTCCGATTGACGCGCCGTCTGTCACGTTGTGTTCCTATTGTCGAGACAGAACATTGGTATACATTAACTCCAGACTACGTGTTTGTTGATGTATCGATCCTCCTTGGCTCCTGGATCGGACCCTCCCGAAATCGAGCATGATGTGTGCGGGAACCCTAGAGCTAGCTGTGACTGCGACGACGACGAGGACTGCACTGAAATCCTTTGTGGGTTTGGCAGCGACGACGACTGCATTTAATTACTCCATGGGTTCAGCAGTGATGACGGCCATACTGAAATCCTTCGCGAGTTCAATGACAATGACTATTGTTCTTGTATCCTACGTGGGTTTGGCAGTACTACTGTTCTTGTATCCTCTGTGGGTCCGGCAGTGTTTGACTCTGTTCTTGTAGCCTACATGGGTCTGGTAGAGTAGCTGGTCTTGAATCCTACATGGGTCCGTCAGCTTAGGTGGTCTAGTATCCTACATGGGTCCCATCTTAGATGAATTAGTGGCTACATCTAATCATCTCTACCACCTTATGAAGAAGTATACCTGTGTGAGATTAGTCTTGACTTTAAATCATTATCTTCCATATGATTGACATTCTTTCCAATGTGGATTGGGTTGTGCTTTCCTGTGTGGATTGGGTTGTACTAAACTGTGTGAACATGATCGAACTCAGGCTCGGATGTTGGAGCCAAACCGAAATTGATGACTTAGGTATATGTATGTGCATATACCTAAGTAGTGTTGGATGTTACTTTGTGATTGTATCTTTCCTTTATTGATTATCCTTTGTGGATTCTGGGAGACCTTCGGAGGTCTCGGGGTCCCTACTAAGTAGTGTATACTCACCCCTGCATGGGCTATGCCCATACTACGTTGTGTTGGATGCAGATGACGGACATCGCTGATCGCTGTTGAGGCTTGGGGAACAAGTCGGTACCTGGAGGTGGACCACTGGGCGGGACGTACACGGAGCGGACAGCTGGACCCGAGGAGCTGAGGAGGCTATCTGTACCCACCCTTCAGGTGGGACTTCCAGTGGACAGCTCAACATTGTGGCATTACTTTTCAGTTGCTGTACTTTCTTTCTAGTAGTACTTTACTTTCAGTTTGGGTTTGTATTCTGTCCCATTTACTTTCCGCACTTACTTTAGTACTCAGTTTACTTAGTGTTTACTTCTGCTAGCTTAATCTGTGGTGTTTGTTTACTTTATAAAGGCAATTCCTTCCCTTTTTTGGGATATACGCCTTTGGTGCCAGTCGCCATCCCCTGGTCTATGGGAGGTGGGCTTGGGGTAGTCACGGCACGGGCCCCGAGGATGAGTCGTGACAAAACTATACAATAAATTCACCATGGATGATATTATAAACTATATACAATTAATTTGGCCAATGTTAATTTTTTTTTGAATTTTAAAACATTTAATAAAACATTATTTATTATAAAATACCATTTAGTATTTTTTGAACTATTCATTTAATTTGACTATATAGACAACAACATCCCAAATTAATTCAAATGTATTCCTATCACACATTAATAACATGTTATATTTAACCATAAATTTTTTTGTAAATAATAATTTATAAAAATATATTACTTATAAAATTCTAAATTCTTCTATTTTATTAATAAATAAATTAAATATAAATTGTGTTGGTGTTAAGTGAGAATTTATGGAAACTATTTAATCAATAAAACTTATACATAACTTAATATAATAAAAAATCAAATTTCCTAAAAAAAAAGTATAACTAACCAAATCCTCTCTCTATAAATATTTAAAAAATTTATATATAATTAAATAACAACAATCCCTTTCTCATTTTTCCCTACAGAAAGTTATATAAAGGAAAAAATTTAAAAAATATGGAACCAAGTTCTTTTATTTGAGATCCTATAATGTAAATTTCTATTATCAATTTCTATTATCAGATAAATTCAATTGTTTTCTTAATAACAATCCCTGGTGAATATATTTTTTAACTGTAATCCTACAATTTATCTGTATTGTTGGGTAAATTACATACTATGGTTAGTATTCATAATAACCTATGATAAAATTTATACATTAAAAAAATATGTACATTATGATTATGCATATATATAAAACTCATTGTTCATTAATTAGAAATATTTTAAAATAATTTCAGATTAAATGGAAAAATGGAACGAAAAGTAATTGTTTCGAAAAATATGTTTTTATTCACAAAAAATGAACTTATACAAAAATTTGGTAAGAAAATAATTAAAATATATTTAATTTAATTATATATAACAAAATAATATTTATATTACATTGAGATAATATTAAATTAATAATGGAACATTTGAATAACTTAATTTAAAGAATATAAATGTTAGTTTAGCAAATAATATATTTTTCACTATTTAGAAAAAAACTACAGTTTAAAAAAAAATCGAAAAATATCACCCAAACATAATTTTTGAATTTTTTTAAAATTATTTATTTTTAATAAAATAATATTTCTATATTTTTAAAACCGTAAATATATTATTATCACATGAAAAGAAATAAAAGCCATTTTTATAAAATTTAATTTTTGATAAAGAAAACGACTTTATGAAAAATTGACTGAATAATTTATAATAAATATACAATTCTATTTCATTTATTAGTAACATAATATATATATCATAATTAATATAACAATATTAATATCCTTAAATTCCAGTGCTATATTATAACATTCTTGTTCAAATAATAATATTTTTCCATTCATTTATGTTCAACATTATGTATCGTGTACTCTATTAAACATTTTATTTCTATTTAATATAGATAAATTACATTTTACCTCCCCTTTAATAAAAATCAACCATTAAAGATGAACTTGTGCTCAATAATCAATATTTTTCCATTTTCGAATACCATGTTTAAAATCAAATATAGTTAAAAGGGTTAATAAGACATATCTATGTTAAAATAGAAAGGGAAATACAATGTCATATGGAATAACACATAAATAGGTTTTAAAATAAGATAAAATATTTTAGAAGTAAAAAAATCACATGGAAGAAAAGATTAATTTCCAAAATAATTATGTGAATTTATAGAAAACATTGATCAGAAGAGAGTAAAAAATCTGAAAATTTCAATGACCACAAAGCCATAAAACAAAATGGTATGAATAAACCATTGAATCATAGGAAATTAAGGAAATAATATTTTTTTTCAAGATAAATTTCCTTGATTTATTGGATTTTTTATAATCTATACTATGTATATAATGAAAATATACAAAAAATGTTTATTTACATGATTTAATAAACTTCCACCATAATATCACATTTTTCACCAAAAGATGAGTATTCTATATGGTTTTTCCATGCCTTAGGAAATAAAATAAACTTTTGAACAAAAAAATTATCCATAAACGGATTACATTATATTCATACTATATTTAGTCATTAACCAAAACCGAAATTGTTAGTATGATGGATGCTAAATCCCATAAAGAACAAACATTTATGTGATGAAATAAATATTAATTTGCAAAGGACTATCAATAACACCCAATGTTAAACATTGGTTAATCGATAAATATCTAAGAATTAAATTCTTCAATATATTTTTTATTAAGTTAAAAACCCAAAAAGAACTATGGATTGGATAACATATTCTTCAAATATTAATCTAAAATTTATATCCAATCATATATTGTCACTCATAATGTCATTTACCCAATGATGTATATGTCCTAATAATAAAAAATCTAAAATATTATTATAAATTCTATAAATAACCTAACCCACCAAATATCAGCATTGAAATCTTATATTATTCTAGAAGTTATTTTTATAGGTATTCCTATAATAATATCTTATAATATTATATATTGTTCTGCAAAATTATAGTGATCTTCTCTAGAAATAACATTAATCTCCAAATATCATCTCAATCCCATTGTTATCTATGAAATAAGACATATGTTCTCAAATTATAATAATCCCAAATCAGATCAATGTTAAAGATCATTTCAACCCTAATGGTTTTCAATACCTTTACATTTAAGTCCACAAAATATAAATGATTTTTCCATCAAATAAATTATCATGTTAACCCAAAGGGTTACATTAAAAAAAACCAAAAAACCTCACCCAAGACGTCATTAATCACTTTAAACATATCATTAATAAAAACATAACAAGGGATAAATTATTCTTTAAACATATGATGAACATAAACACACAACCTATTACCATATCCATAACTCATAAGATAACCTCTCACAGAAACTACCGAATCTCTAAATATATCTAAAATTTTAAATTGATATCAACTGTAATGAACTATCCTTAAACAATCTATTAATTGAAATTCTATTAGATAAATCAATTTTATACATTTCTATAATATTTTCATGTTTATATTTTTATAGAATTATGTCATAACTCTATGATAAGACCCCCATATATTACCAAGTGTACACATTTACCCTGTATCAATTTTTAACAAATATTAATATTTTAAAATAAAATATTTTTCCTTCTTTGATAAATCATTATAATTGTAAAATGTAATCCTATTTTGTAACTACATATCCATAAACCCTATAAAAAAATTTAAAACCATTGGTTGTAAACTATTAACTTATTAAGAGAAATAAAAAAGAAGAATTCTATTAGTCGTGTGAGAAACATGAAAACCCATAAAACATTTACCTTTATCAAATATTATCTGAGCATATTAGAAAAATCATTACCACATTAAAAAAGACAAACACCATTAAATCGTTGAATATCTCTTTTGAATTCATATGAAAAAAAAATTTCGATATCAAAATTAAAAATCCTTTTTAAAAACCCATTTAAATCCAAAAATAATAGAAATAAATGCAAGGATGGTGTTACACTGAAATAAAAATGATATCTTTGTGTGCAATACAGTCATCAAAAAATGGTTATGGGTACGAGGAAGACCGTTTATTCCATATATGCTAAAATTGGACAATCCATTTACCTTTTATAAAGAATATAAAAATGGTATATATAAAATATTTAAATAGATTCCTATTGATAAAATTTGAAATTAAATTAAAAAGAGACATAAAATATCATATATAATTATTTTATGTCTATAAAAATATATCTGTAAAAGAATTTAAAAAATACTAATTTGGAAGAAAAATATTTAGAAAATAGATCATTTAAACATTTAAAATATGGTATTTAAACTAATCTATCCATTCCTTTGAGTCTGACTCAAATCGTACATTATTTATTAGCCTATGTAAGAAAATTATGGTAGTTATTTACTTTATTAAAACCCGTTTTAATTTTTATTACTCTATTTAATTTATTTATTACCATGATATTCTCTATTAAAAAAATCATTAATGTCCACATTAGATGTTTTGAAGATGTTTGTCTCATATGTTAATAATGACTTTGATATATTGACTGGAGTAAAATCAGTCATCATTTAATAATATTTAAAATAAAAATAACTCAAAAATATAATTTTTATACATAAATTGTAATTTTAAATCCATCTATGAACTACGGTTATTAAAAATTAATTACGATATTATTATAGAGATTGTAGCTCATTCATACACATTAGAAATGTTTCCATTTTAAATGATCATTATAAAGGGAATGTAATATTTTTTTAATCATCATTTAATAATCATTATATTTTAAATACATTATTATTTATTTGAATACAATTACATATACAATCAATGTGATGTGTAAATGGAAGAAACACATCCCTTTGTGAAGGTGTTAATCTAGAAATAAATTAGGAGGACATTATAATTGATTCAATGAATGCAAATGTAAGAAAATATATGATATACTTATATTTTAAAATAATAAATACAAAATTAATATACTATATATACATTAATGGCATCAACATAAATATCCCTGATAGGTGGTGATGGAAAATGAATTTCATCGGTTTGAAAGGCGGTAGTATGATATAATCATCAACGATTGTTTTGATTCCCTTTTTGTTTTAGAGGAGATATATATAGGTTATTAAATGAATATAAAAAATATAAGTATATTTAAACTAAATGTGTTTTTATTTTCAAATTCTTTATTAAAATTTTTAGAAGTTAAAAGAAGAAATAAAATGAAAACTCTTGGCTAATTACTACGCATCTTCTTCGAACAACACCTTAAGGTTTAGAGAAAAAACATTTCTTATGATGGTATTTTAATCAAAACAAATGACTATTTTATGCGGGGAGGATATAGGAAATGGGTATGTATATGGATTGGATAAACTAAAATTATTTTAAGTGTGTATAAAATTGAATATTTGGTTCCCTTCTATAAGAGAGGGGAGAGAGGGTCTTAGGATTTCATAGAGTATTAATTTAATATAAATTATATCTTAAGGAAATGATTGTCTAAAATGATAAAATTAGAATATTATATATTTATTTGGTTTGAATTATTCTCATACAATTAAATTTGGAACAATTTAGATGATGGTTTCACCCTTTTAAAATTTTAACCCCTGTTTTAACTTTTTTGATGATTACTGTGATATAAATGTTCTTTACAACATAATAGTCAATAAATATACAATAAAAGAAAAAGATTCTAATAAAAAGAACAATGGTGAAATTATAAAAAATATCCCATTAATTTTGACAAAGATAATATTTTTATAAATTTAAAATCAATTAACATAAAATAATTTATTATAAAATATAAATAATGTCATTTTGGAACTCTAAATTTAATTTAAATTTTCAAATAACACGATAATAATTAAATTTGAATATAATTAATAAAAACATCACTAAAATGTTATATGAATAAAAAATCTTCATGTTGCATAACAATTAAATAAAATTCTGTTACTTTTAATATATATATATAATCATTTTTTCTATTAATTTAAAAACTATTGTTTCGATGTTTTGTAAGAATTTAAGGTTATATTTTAATCACTAAAAATTGGGAATAAATTCTCCTGATAAATAATAATTTATATTTAAAATAATAAATTTAAATAGAACATACCCTCTAGTTATACCTAATTAAAAATTTTATTAACAATTTGAAAAAGTGAATGACCATTTTGACTTTTCATTATATAAAATAATATAACGGTTAAATTCAAATAAATATGGTACCATGTATCCATATTTTCAAAACAATATTTACATGGATTAAATCTACTAATACAATAGTATAAATAAAACATTTTGGTTCATTTTATTTTCTTTATCATATTTTTTATAACCATAACACCCAATTTACCCTTATCACAGAGTGAATTATTTATTATGGCTACTATTTATGATGAAAAAAACGCAAATAAAACAAATTAACACCTACAAATAAAAAATTTGAAATAAATTATTCAATATTAAATTTATTTAAGTGTAAAAAATTAATTTTCTATTAAAATGAAAAATTCCATGGAAATAATATTTTTTAAAAAAATTGTTTTGAAACCTAAAAAACAGACTTACAAAAATATCCATTATAAAAAAAATTAAAATGTAAATAATTTTATTATAAAAAAATAATTATTAAGTATTTCAATTTCAAATAGAATTAAAATCATAGTGTTTATTTTAAATCACTTTTATTAACTAAAATAAATTAATGTCTTAAAAATTAAATATTTTCATTATTCATTGAAATTCAATATTTTAGGGAAAATATTAAATTATCACACAATGATAATTATGAAATTATTATTTTAAAAAATGATTTCATTTTTATAAAATAATATTTATAAAATTTTGAAAAATTTATAATATTATCCATGAAAAAATATCATACAACATATTTTTTTTAAGAAAACATATTTTTAATGAATAAAATGTATTTATTGTAAATGATGTTCTTATTTTTAAAGCAAATTTCAATAAATTTTAATTTGTCCTAAAATTTATATATATTTTATAATCCGGCTAATCAAATTAACACACACAAATTCAATGGATTAATTATAACAGTCTTGTTTAATTACTAATATTTCGTATTTCCTTTATGTTCAATAATTGAAATTATGTATGCTATTGAATATAATAATTTTTTAATGGCCATATAGTATTGTAGTATATTTTGATAACATTACCTACGAGCATGAAATCAACATTTATATTTTTCATTAAATGTTACTATCAATGGATATGTTTAGTTATCATTATATAATTTTTTTATTTATGTATGTGATGAGTTTATTATATTAATGAATTGATGAAAACAATGATGAAATACACTCATAAATAGATATAATGGGTTGGTTGTGTCTTGAGTAATATTACTTTAATGAATAATTTAAGAAATATATATTTACTTATATTTTATAATTGATATTGATATATCATTCCCCTTCATGGAAATAAAACAAAAATATTTATCCCTTGGTAATGGTGCTTTGTTGGCTTGCTTATTTTAAAAAATGGATTAAAAATTGAGAGATCAAACTCATATGAAAATGACACCATAATGAATCCTTTTTAATTAGAGGTATCAGGAATAATTTTTTATATTATATGGTATATGTGTGTATGTGGTTATTTTCATCATGGAATTTATCTTCTTTTTCTATGGTTTCCCTAGAATACCTCTAGATTATATCATTGGAAGTTATGTCATTTTAACGAATTCCACTAAGAATGAATCCTAGAGGGTTACAAAATTTGTTAATTTTAAGCTAATGATTAATTCTATTTAAATTTAACATTTATAATAAATATTGTCACCTTTGTGTTTTAATAAATTTTCATGTTTGGTTAATCACATATATTCAGCCACCCTTTACATGATAAAATAATATACGAGTTGAATATTGAATAAATATTCATTTATCTAGTTAATTATTAATTACCTAAATATAAAATTTTTATTTATTCTAGTTATAACGTAATGTAAAAAAATATTCATTTGTTAGTAATGAATATATTTAATAATTTCTTATTCATAAGTTTCTTGGTTATAATATTTATTTATTTATTAGTGAATAATGAAGTGATATTTATTTATTAAATAAAAAAATATTTATCATGTCTTGATAAATTATGAAAAGGATTAATGAATTTATTTTAATGGTACGTAATGAAATGTCATATTAAATATATTTTTGAATAATTAGTAACATATTTATTGATGGAAACAATATTTATTTTATGCACAGGTTTAGATTATATAGATTAAATAATAATGATAAGATAATTATTATTTATAGAAGGGGTTAATTGGGTACTATGAAAATAATAACGGGACATGTAAAATTATTATTTATCTAATGATTTCTTCATATAAACATGATTATGGAAATTTTAAATTTTTTTTATGTTAAAATAATGTCTAGAGTGAATTATATCAAGCATCAGAGATATTTTATCTTAAAATAATATCAAGAACAAGGAAAAGTCATCATCCATAAATTTTCCAAAACTAGATAGAATTAAAACATCCTTCAACCTAAAGTGATTCTAATGTCGATCATTATTAGATTATCCAAGCATAAGAATATTCTTCGATAGCTCCTGGGGATTTTTACAACAACGTTTGGAGTTTGTTTTTTATCTGTATATCCCTTATATAGTGATTCTATCATTAAATATTCTTTTAATAATGACATAGTTACTTCAAGTTCACTACCGATTCATTAAACAAACCTCAATTCACAGTATTAAATTATTGAAAAAAATTAATTGTAAATTATATTTTATTACCTTACCTTCTTGGTTCAGATGTAATAGTCAATTAATAAATCATTTAATTTTTTTTATTATGATGATATTCATCATGTAAATTTTATATTATTCATTAATTACAACAAAATATGAATTTTTGACTTCCCAATAGGAACATTTATTATGTCCAGAACCTTCTCTAAAAAATGAACTATGTAATAATCAAACACAATGCCATAACAAGACTTAATTGGGGGTTCTACCATAATGATTCACAATGGGGGAGTTATATAGTAATTGTTATAAATAAATAAAATGAAGTATAGTAATTTAATTAATAAAAATATTAATTTAATTATAAATTGGTATATTACATCCTCAACCGAGGAACATGACACCAAATAATAATGTGATTATAAATAATTAATCATATAAATTCATTTATAAAAGTATTTTTACTGATAAAATAAAAATTATATAATGCCAATCACATTCCCATTATCATTTAAAACATTCATTAAAATTTTGTATGTTTTTCCTTCAATATTCATGGATTCCAAGGATTTATGACCCTTATTAGTTATGGTGTGATGTATAAATGTCCAATGACAGTGGTGAAACCTAATATGCTCATATTTTTATAATTAAAATATTGTCAAGCATCATATTAATAACCTTTAACAAGGAATTGGTTATTTTGGGCTTAGTTTATTACCTAATCATTTTAATGATCCCAAATAATTTTTAATATATTTCTAACAAATTTCATGTTTTATAATAGTAAAATTTAGCTTAGTTATAATGAAAAATGTGGATAAAACATGATCTTAACAAGGCTACCTACCATGAGATGATTATTAAATGACCATAAAGGTATTATAACTATATTGTGGTACAAAAAATTAAACTAAAAGTGTTTGTAAGATCAAACCAATGAAAATGTATTAGATTACATGGTTCTATCTAAGTTAAGAATTGAGCAAAAATTGAATTTCAAGTGATTTCATGTGAATTGATCCTTAAAAAATTGAGTTAAGGATACTTCATGAAGAGATCAAACTACCGCATAAAAAACCCACATTATCAGTGAACGGTGAGTAAAATTGTTCTATATGTATTTCAATTACAACATGTATACTATAGTAAGGAATTGAAGAGACAAACCTATCGCAAGAACAAAGGAACCAACTGCATGGAGAGATGAACCTACAGAAAGGAGAAAAGAACTTTCTACACGATGAAAAGAACATACCACATGAATCAAAGATTATACAACATTATGAAATGATGTGACCATAAGAACAAATTTACAGACCATGCCATGTGTGCTAAGTGACCATTCTTAATTAGTGTGATCTAATTTAACTAAGATTTATGTGATGGCCATGAGACAATGTTTCACAAAAGATATAGAGTTTTTTAAAATCACCAATATATTTTTTTTAAAAAATTAATTGCTATGTTAGTAAATTTAATATTGTAATGAATTTCATTTAATGTATAATTTTTTTTAATTCTATTTACGAAGAAGAAACACACATGGAAAAGGTGTATTGATATAGATATAAAAAGTATAAAATAGTAGACATTGGACACATGCAGTAATCTAATAGATTATTATGAAAAAAATGAAAAACAAGGGACTTACATAGAACTTTTGATGATACAATATTTTTATGAAACTTTTTGTGAAAAATTTATTCATCCTTTTTAATGAAAATTTATCAGAAATTTGATCAAATGATTATTCTTAGTTTGAGTGATATAAAATAATCTCATATTTCTATTATATTCCATTTTTATTTTAGATTACATTTCAAGGTATGTTTTCTATATGCTATTTATTTTTTATCATTCGATCATGTAATGTATTGGAGAGTGATTAACATGCACTCTCTCGACCGTTTTTATTTGATATCCCATATAGAACTATAGAATATTTGTGGGAGTTTTCTAGACATTCATGGTTATATTATTGTTAAACTTAATCTAGGTTGTGGATTAGTTTATTTGATAAGAAATATTATTTGATGTGGGTGATTTCTATCTAGAGAGGACAAGGTGTCAACTTGAGATATAACAAATTGTTTTATTCATATGTGTATTTTATAATTTTTCTTACTCTAATTTGAAAAATAGTTTTAATTTATAGATCAATATTTGAAAAAATTAAATTAATATTTAACATTAATTTGAGTTTTATATATGGTTATTGATATATGTAAATCTATTTAAAAATATAAAAGTGTTTTTCTAAGTTATTTTAACTAATTTTTTGTTGAGCTTGTTAGAATATTTTTTGAATATCAATTTATATTCTCATACTATTTTCGTTAATAGGGCTAATTATAAAATTTGAGTTATTTAGTTTTTATGTTATTTTTAAAATAAATATTAACGGGACCTCAATTTATCTCCCTCATGAGTTTTACACTATAACAAACATTTGATATTAGAGGTTACTTATTTATTTAAAAAATGACCTATTTTGTACCTAAAGATAGACTTTTTAGTTATTTATAATTTTATATCATTTGGTTTAATAATATGTAATATGTGATGGACACTAATTAGACTCGTTAATTTTGATTACTAGTTATGAATAGTGTAAAATCAAAATGAATATTCATATAGAGAGCATTTGATTTGATATTCAGACCATAATTGATGACAAGTTTGAAAAACGTAAAGTTGCAAGAGATAACTTGAGAGATAAAAATATAGACACTTATAATGATTTTTTAAATGAATGAATGTGTTATACTATTTAGTAAGAGAATACATGTTTCAGATAATGTTTTCTATTACTACTGTATATGAAATAAGGGGCACACTTGTATTTTCTAAGTGAATGTACTTAAATCATTAATTAAATGCGCCTTAATACTTATCAAATAAAATATAATTTTTTTTGTAAAACATGTTGAGAAATTGTATGATATATATCTCATGTTCAATTTAATTGTGAACATGATTAATACACTTGTCATGAAAATTAAAGATAAATATAAGTGATGTGACTTCTATGATGCTTACCTAATATGTGGATATGAACCACTTTTCCATTAGAGATTATTTAATATTATGTAAACTACCAATGAATGATCTTATTGTAAAACTTATGATGAATAAGAAAGAACTATAAGTGAATATCGGAAAAAAGATTAACTAAATAAAATTTTTTAGATTTAAAGACTCAATCATAAGGAGGATGGAAAAATCAAATATGATAGTTAATGTGTGGATAAATCACCTTTATAATATTGTGAGGAAATGTATCACATATCTAGGGGATTTAAAAATATTTACAGGAAGATGAAATTCCTATAAATGAAATATTATTTAATGAATTAAGACAAAAATTAAAATTGGAATAACGAGAATCAAGAAAATGAAGAAACCTATTAGGAATGAATAATAAAATTTCACATAAAGGCATATTGATATAAATTTAAATATAATAAATGATTATAGGGTTAATGAAAAAAGTTCAATGAGGTCTATGTATGTCTCTATCAGTGCCTCAATGGATATCTTAAGTGACCATGATTCAAGATGATAAGATAATAATGAATGAGAAAAGATATGTTTTTTGACCAACACATATGAGGTACATAATAATATTTCTACATATCTTGTTCATTTTTATATTATTTATAAAAATGAAAATAATGAAGAAAAAATATCAATTAAATATAATTTTTAATACTAAAATATGATTAAACAAACTATCAATAATGTTACAGATAATTAAAAAATTCTAACAGAAAACATCCTTTATCAGTTCATTTTAAATTTGAATTTTCATTAGGGAAAGATGGTAATTACCATTTATTAAATGAAAAAAAACTACTAAAATATACAATGAGTAAAATAAAATGGATATGGGAAGCATAAAAAAGGGTATCTAAACCATGACTAGGATGATTGGTATACAAACCTCACCCAATTATACAAATTGAATCAGTTACTATCCAGGATACAAGAATCATGATACGAATAAAATTTTTCTTATCTTAGGTGAATCCCAAAATATAAATAGCAATTATTCATATGTGGGTAATAATGTTTTCTATTCTCAAAATATAAATTATTTTTTATTTTGATTTTTTAAAAAAACATTGGATTCCAAAATATTTTTTTACTTATTTTTCTGGAACCTAAAAATGGTTTGGGTAACAAAATAATTTATTATTTAATTTTTTTTTCTGAAACCTACATGAGGAGTACCATTAAAAAATTATGGTATATAGGTAAATGAATACATGATTTCGGAATACTAAAGCACAAATAATATTTTCAAGGTGAATGGTGTAAATCTCACTTTTGGTGAAAAAAGAAAAGGAAATATAATTGGACTTGGCCAAATTAATAATTCTAGTCATATTTCTATTTCTAACATATTAAGTGTAGTTGGGTTAAATTATATTATTATTAGTATGTTAAAATTTTGTGAATACTACTTACATGTTTTTTTTAATAATGAAATTAATATTTATGATTCACTACATCCTGGGTTCATGAACTGTGGAAATTTCCAAGATATTTTGAAATTTTAGTTTGGTGGAACGAATATTATATAAAACATGATTTGGAATGTAAATATGACCATTTAATGACATAAAAGTGTTGATTTTAGATGGGTTTTGAGGCGCAATTGGTTCCATGGGGGTTCAAAAGAATTTATTCTATTCTAAATTCTAAAAACCCAGTTTGGGATAAACATGAACAATAACATTGTTAGTGTACAGTTAAATTTATTTATCTAGACCGAACCATGTAAATGTATTTCTATCTGGAATAATTTTTTTTATACTATGTATATCCCTGGGATAAACCCTGAATCTTTGTGATGGACCCTGAATGGTGACAAATGGTTCATCAAATCAAGCAACCAAATCTGAATGGCTTTGTGATACATCTTTAAAAAAAATACAATATCATACCTCATGGGTTTTGCATGATTTGGTTAAGTTTGCACCTATCCTCCACAGTTAGTGACACTTATGCAGTGGAACCTAACGATTGTTGCATGGTTAACCAAAATTTATAACCAAAACATGCAACTCAGTAATGGGTTGTAAATTACAGTTTTTACCATCATACCAATTTCTATCCACCTCCCCTATTTCTCCTCCCTTTTGTGGATGATATATTTAATTTATTTTTGATATATTGACTAAAATGGAGTTCCTTAATACTCATGTAAATGTGAAGTGATTAATAGAATTAATATAATTGTATTTTTTGATTTATATGATAAATGAAATGAAATTTTCCTTGACCAAATATATTACATACAAATAAATTATATAAGAAATTATTAATTATTTTGATGAATTTCCTGGAATATGAATGAACATTAAAACAAAACAAGTAAACCTAATATCACTGTTACATTAGATACACTTTGGTTACATATTATATAATTCCTTGAATGTATCATAGAAAATTTTGAGGATATATGTCACATGGGTGATACTAATTTCCTTATTACAGAATAATGTGATTAAGATCATATGATACATGTGTTATGTTTTTCCTTGATCAGTACTTGGGTTTCCTTTTTACTAAATTAGTTGGACTAGATTATATCCAAGATGATTTTCCACATTCTCTAAGGGATTCATGGGTTTAATTTTTATGGAACTCCATGAATGGGATCATAAGAAAATGTGATAATAAAAGTGATACATAGATTTACTCTTTATAAAACACCAATGATAGGATCATAGAAAAATAAATTTATGTTACACCTTGTGGGATACCTTTATAACATCCCATGTAAGTAATGAATAATGGATTTTTATATATATGTCTATTTATGAATTAGATAGTGTTTTAGAGGATTAAAATGAGAATAAATTAAATCTTAATCATAAAATACTCTAAAATTTTTTTTAAGATTTTTTTACTACCTTTTGATGTGAATTTTTTTTTAAATATAACTATTTTCAATTTAATAAGCTCTATTTGTCAAAATAAAATTATTCTTTAGAATTGGGTCATTGAAATTAACTTTGTATAAATTTTTATTATCTTTCTGACAATGTTCATTTTTTAATGAATAGTGGAAAATACTGCAGTATACTTCAAAACTGCTTTTTTATCTAATTTAATTATACGGATAGATTATCTTTTTAATTGTATTTAATTTTTAATTAGAAAATATTTTTACGATTTAATAAAATTTTGGTCATTATAATTAATTTCACTTTGTAATTGGGCATAAACAAGTGCCAAACTTTTGATAGATATTGCTTCAAAAAAACGAACTATTTGTTTTGATGTGAATTATTTTTAAATTAATTAATGAAATTTTTGTGTTTGGAATTTGGTAAAAAGGATTAACTATTTGGAATCATGAGGCCCAAATTATGTAATTAATACTGTAATACCCCGAGCTTTCACAATACGCTTCTCTTTCAATAATGCAATAGCTTGCATTGTACGCAAGTTTGAGATTCTAACACACCGTGACCAATCAAAGTAGCAGTTATGAATAGTAATACCCACGTTTTGAAATTATATAAATTTTATATTTGAAAATGGAATTCATTTCTATATTCGGTATATCGAAATTATCCTAAGTTGAATTTTTTGTAATTTTCTGAGAACTTCCATTTTTTTATGAATTGTGAAAAATACTTAAAACAACTTTTTTAATCAAAATAATTTATAGTGATAAATTATACTATTTAGTGGTTTTAAAGTATAATTAGGATATATTTTTACCATTTTATCCAATGGTGTTCATTAGAATTAATTTCACTTCGAAATTGGACATAAACAATTGTAAATCTTTAGATATATATTATTTCTTAAAAACACGCTATTTGTGGTGACATCGGGAATTTATTATAAAATTAATTAATGAAAATTTTATGTTTGGAATTTTGTAAAATAGACATCATTTTTGAATTCGGAATATCAATTATATCTTAGGGTGAAATTTTGGCGTTGTTCTGAAAAACATCAATTTTTGATGAATAGTGAAACCACAAAGTGGTAGTTAAAAAACTGATTTTTCGTTTAAATGAAACATTACCACTTCTGTGGTTTGATTTTAAAAAATCCAACATACATGGTTGTAATTAAGATGTAAAATGTGGTTCAATAGGATTAAAATATTTTTTTGGTGAATAGTAACTTTTAAGTTTAATTAATCACGATTAAAGGTAATTAGTGAAATTTAAGGTAAAAATGGTATTATAAAAATCTGAAATGACCATTACACTTGTCCTACCCCTATTGGATGAGTCAAGGCCGACACAAACAATCCATGGGTCAACTTGGGGACCCCATGGAGCCACTTTGGTAAGAAAATGACATTAAAAACCTTTTATTTAATGTTAAAATAAGTATGTCACAAACATGAGTTGTTTTACTAAAACAATTCTTAAATGGAGTTATAAAAGTCATATTTTTGACTATGAATATTTATTAGAAATATAAAATGATTTACTACATGATTATTATTTTTTTATAATTTTTAGACATTAAATAAATTAAATTATTTATGACACCATGATGATGCAGCGATTACCTCATTAATTAAGGATTGAAATAATATGAAAAGATAATGTAACATCTAAGGCTTAAACTTGTCAAAAACCTATTTTATGAGTGGATTTCGAACCCTTATCACCTTATCCTCGAAATATATAAGTGTGAGACCTTTAGAATCCGAAAAAGTATTTCATAATAAAGTAACATTTCAATCTTTCCAAGAGTTCCTCTTCTCTCCTCTTATAAAAGGCCCCCACCACTACCACCTTATTCACACCTTCAATCCATTTTTCTCTGCCAACCTCTGCCCAAATACTCTCCCAAATTCCCTCCCTTACTCCTATAAGCCTCACTTTGGGAAGAAGTCATCCCAAGTAAGCCTTTGGCTCAAATCAAAAAGAGTTACCCGATTTTAAGGTAATGTATTCTCTAATGTTGTTTTGTTTTATTTTGATTCTCCAACCCCTTAAAATCCTTTTATTCCTTTCTTTTGTAACAAAAATAGTATATAAAATATACTAGGATGTTTTTATGGTATGTATTTGGTTTAAAGTTACACATACCTTCGTCTAATGGTTAAAGAACATACTGTATCTGTGGGTGGTGAAATACTGCCTCACGAAACGATGATTGTTCAATATTCTTTTAACACCTCTAATGGTGACCATTTTGATGACACTATTTTCATATATGATATATATATTATGTTTATATTTTCCTTATGATTATTTATTTCTCATTTATGGCACACTTTATGATTTACATTATGGGTAAATGCGATAATTGCATTTTAGGAAGTTTGGACTACCGCCCCCTCAAAGTGATTTGAATCGTTAATACCATATGTAAGATGTATAAAGGATGGATTAAATGGTATTATACATTATATTGTACTGGAAATATATTATACCTTTATATCATTATGTTTCATTCCATTAAAATATTAAATAGAAATGAAAGTAGCGTTCATGCGTACGTACAGCTTACCGTCTCCATGAATGGTGCATTTCATTTCTTACCTCTAAATGTTATGTAATATTATAAATGCATGTATATAATACAAATATATGACATATATGATATCTAAATAATTAATATAATTCTGGATATAATGGATATTTTACCACATGAACAACTTGTAATTATAATAAGTTTACTTTTGACTCAAGTACCGAAGATCGACAAAATGACCGTTATTAACTTAAATAATTACATAATGTTCATAACATGGTAATAAGTGATATAAAAGGAATAATGAACATGAAAAAGGTTCTTAATCAAATAGAAATTAACTCTAGTTTATTATTCAGGAGGTTAAAGAACGATCGAGTCAAGTCAGACACGAGGTAAGGGAATTTCATAACCCAATTTCCATTCTTTGGGTTAATCTCCTACATTCAAATTATGTCATGATATTATTATGTCCTATCATTTATTTCTACTTTCTTTATGTGTACTTAAAGTTAATACACATAATAGATCTATTTTAATTAAAAAATTATCTTTGTAAGGGAACTCCTTATCCCAATTTCCATTCTTTGGGTTAATCTACTACTTTCAATTTATGTCATGATATTATTATGTCCTATCTTGTATTTTTACTATCTTTATGTGTAATTATAGTAAATACACATAATATATGAATTTAATTTTAAAAATGATCTTTGTAAGGACTTCGTCTCAATCTCCTTTCATTGAGGAAAATTTTGTTTTATACACTACTTACATTTATACAGTGTATAAACCCCTTTGACTTTTACTTTTATTCAAAATGAATCATTTAATAAAAAGTGTTTTTACTAAACGACAAAAGGAGTGTATTTTCTTACGTATGTGGTGACAACGATTTCTCCACCGCCGTGACTATTATTTGAGTTTCGGCTTCCTCTATAAGCCACAACTTTTTTAAATGAAAAAAATACAATGTTTTACTTTTCTTTTATTTTGGTATTGAAAATGGTATGTATCAAATGTTGTTTATGAGTTTTAATATATGAAAACCCAGGGAAAATGTATATGTATTTAATTCAAGCTTAAAAATGTTCAAAAAACCCGAATCTCGAGTGTGGTAGACAGGAAGGGGTTGGGCGTAGACCCATTATGGCCTGTAATTAGTCGAGCAGTCTCAGAATTAGTTATTTTGTTTTCAGAAGCTTGCATAATGTTTTTAGAAAAACAATGGAGTATATTTGAGAAATTTTAAACGTAAGAATTTTCTACAAAAATTGCATCAGTAGGTCTCATGAGACAAACTAGTGTCTTGGCATGAGGCCTTGAAAAAATCTTATTTGTGGTCTTGGAACAAGGCCTTGGCTACGTGGTTATGATTTTCTGGAATTATGCATTCCATCATTATGAAAGAGGTTATTGATATTTCATGTGATTATTCGACTAGTAGAATATCCATGTGAGTAAGTAAATGGAACTATTTAATTTTATTTTTTTCCATATTATGCTGAAGTTAAAGTTTAAAAAGGCTTTTTTTAGTTATACATTGCCTTAAATATTAATTTTTATTTATGAAAGCTTCCGCAATATTGTTATCCTTACTGAGAATCTGAGCTCACCCCTTTCAATGTTTTAATATTTTCCAGGATGTGAAGATGCATTTTATGAATGACCGGCAGGGATAGTCAGAAGAGGATATGAGTGTGGACTATGGTGACTTTGTTATTGTTGGTTTTCAATTCATGATGTAATGTAACATTTATGAACGTATCTAGTGTTTCCAAAGCTACTAAACTAATCGGTCTTTTGAGACTTGATCTTTTGTGATCATGCCAATGTTACACAATAATGCACCGACTCTGGGTAACATGGGGTCGGGGCGTTACAGTTAGTATCAGAGGCAATTTAGTACTAACCTTGGAAGCTAGATTTAGATAAACTCTGATTAGAGAACATAGCCCAACGATAGACTTTGAGGATTAGTATAGAAGAACTTCCTAGAATTTTGGTATTATAGAGATTTTGTGAGTTTTCCGAGCAATACACCCCTGTATGGAAATGAGCAGGTAGAGGCAGCTCTGGCACATATGTACCTAGGGGTAAAACCCAAAAACACCGCTTTGAGCTCGACTCGAACGGGAACTGGTGCACGACAACGGGCCTTACTGCACTCTTGGTTACGAAACTCCCGGGGGATATGCTTAGGATAAATCTCATTTTCTTTACAAACCACTATGAAGGGTTATGAGTATATAATTCCTCAAAGAAAACATTTTTATTATTATGGATTATATCCATAAATAGTTCAATTTATGATAAGTATTTTACAAGTATGGAATTATGTATTTTGATTCATAAACTAATCTAGTTTATGCCATTGTTTAGAACTGGCACCTAGTGGAAGGAATGGAAACCGTATCAATGCACGCACTTCGTGTAGGGATTTCCATCCTGCTCAAGATAATTATTGTGGATCTGGAGATACAACTGGTTCTGATCAACATATTACCATACTGGGACAACTCACTCAGGTTATGAATAATATCCTTACTCGTATGGAGCACCCTAATCCGCAATGTGAAGGATCAATGTTAGACCGATTCATGAGGCAACAACCGCCAACATTTAATGGGGGTACAAATCCATTAGTATCTGAGCATTGGATAAACTCCTTAGAAAAAATAGTCCACTCCTTGGGGAGTAGTGAAAGGGAAAAGGTTATCATGGCAGTTTACCACCTCACTGGAGATGCTGATCAATGGTGGTCATTGATTCAAAATACAAAGGAAGATAATGAATTGTCGAATATGGAATAGAGGGAGTTCAAAGATCTTTTCCTAGAAAAGTACTTTCCCCGTGACCATAGAGCAGATATGGAAAGCCAATTTCTGAGTCTGAGGCAGAAGGAGGATGAGAATTTCGCAAAGTATGAGTCTAACGTTACACAGTTAGTGAGGCATGCATTAGATTATATACGTAACCCAAGGAGTAATATTGATCATCTCTTTGATGGGTTAAAACTGTTTCTCCATCGAACCTTAGTCTGACAATCCTTCTCGTCCTACAAAGATATTTTCTCATGTGCTATCAAGACAAAAAAGGAATTCTCTAAATCTTATGACAATAAAGTAAATCAGGAGAAGAAGAGAACGGTGGAACAAAAGATAGATAAAGGGAAAAGGGGAAAGAAAGATTTTCCATTATGCGATAATTGTGGGAAGAATCATCCTTGTACTTGCCTAAAAGGAATGGGAGTTTTTTATAAATGTGGAGAAAAAGGTCACCAGGCTCGTGATTGCAAGGGAAAGAAAGAGGCTATCAAGGTTGAATGCTATAATTGTAGGGAAATGGGGCATTATGCAAATGAATTTCCTAAGCATCAGGGAAACTTACCTCAGAAAAGTCCATGGGATCAAGGACAATATTATGTTGTTATTACAGTTGAAGTGGAATAATTAATTTAATGGTGCTTTTGGACTCAAGGATTATATTCTGGTTATAATAATAATGTGATATATATAAGGATTGTACTGTAGTACTCGTTGTTTTCATTAATTTTTTAATATGATGAAGGTAAACATATTTTTAGTTTGTGACAATAAGAGAAACTTTACTTGGTTTGGGGAATCTGATGTTACAATTGATTTTGGAATTTAGAGACCTTTTAGAGAAATTCTGGACAGAGGTATTTTGGAAAACTATATAGTTTGGAATGGATTAAGTTGAAACTTGGATAGTATTATTTAAGGTTAAAAAATATCTGAAGATTATTTTTGTAATATTATAGTTTTAAGAAAAGGATATCCTGCAGGTTGGGGGATAACCCGTCGCATCAGACAAAGTTGCAGGAATCGAACCCACAACCATAGTGCGACAGGCCTTTATTAACTACCACTAGCCTACAGGAAGTCCCTGGTTATTAGAAAATAGTTTTCCTAATCTAAATGGTATGTGTAAATATTTTGAACCTTCCACAATGAGGATAAATATAAGATTTTTGAGTTCTATTAACTTTTTGAGTGAAAGATGAGTTTATGGTAGAAATTAGTTGAAGGTTGAAACTCTACTTTTCAAGCATAAATATATATATACCTATCTCTTATTCTATGAATAAATTAATTCTTAAACTTTAGTAAATGGATATTAAAACCAAAAAATGTGTTATCTTAATACCTTATGTCTTGTTGAACTGATAATGTTATAAATCAAAATAGATTGAAGGATTTGAGGCCCTCAATTTTACACTTGTTTGTGATTGATGACCTCAATCACTCTATACATATATTTATATTTTTTCTCCAATTATATGTCTCTAATTTCCACCAATGTTCTCCTTATCGAGATCATAATTTGGTGGTGACTTTTTCATTTCCCTTTCCCTCTTATTAAGGCTAAATTTTATTAACCTTATTTCCGATGTGGGTTTTCCACAAAGGTATTTTCTATTTCAACCTTTTATTGTCAAAGAAAATTTTCAAATTGTGAGGATGCAATTTATCGAAGGAGGGGAGAATGTAACACCCCGAGCTTTCACGATACACTTCTCTTTCAATAATGTAATAGCTTGCATTGTACGCAAGTTCGAGATTCTAACACACTACGACCAATCAATGTAGTAGTTATGAATTGTAATACTGAATTTTTGAAATTATATAAATTTTTTATTTCGAAATGGACTTCATTTTTGTATTCGGTATATTGAAATTATCCTAAGTTGATTTTTTTGTAATTTTCTGAGAACTTCCATTTTTTTATGAATAGTGAAAAATACTTAAAACAACTTTTTTAATAAAAATAATTTATAGTGATAAATTACACTATTGAGTGGTTTTAAAGTATAATTAAAATATATTTTTACCATTTTATCCAATGGTGTTCATTAGAATTAATTTCACTTTGAAATTGGACATAAACAATTGTCAATCTTCTGATATATATTGTTTCTTAAAAACACACTATCTGTTGTGAAAGCGGGAATTAATTATAAAAGTAATTAATGAAACTTATATGTTTGGAATTTTGTAAAATATACATCATTTTTGAATTCGGAATATCAATTATAGCTTAGGGTGAAATTTTGGCGTTGTTCTGAAAAACTTCAATTTTTGATGAATAGTGAAACCACAAAGTGGTAGCTAAAAACTGATTTTTATTTTAAATGAATCACTACCACTTCTGTGATTTGATTTTCAAAAATCTGACATACATGGTTTTCAATAGGAAGTAAAATGTGGTTCAATGGGATTAAAATAATTTTTTTGGTGAATAGTAACTTTTAAGTTTAATTAACCGCGATTAAAGGTAATTAGTGAAAGTTAAGGTAAAAATGGTATTATAAAAATATGAAATGACCTTTAAACTTGTCCTACCCCTATTTTATGAGTCATTTCCGACCAAGAAAATCCATGGGTCAACTTGGGGACCCCCTGGAGCCACTTTGGTAGGAAAATGACATTAAAAACTTTTTATTTAATGTTAAAATAAGAATGTCACAAACATGAGTTATTTTAATAAAACAATTTTTAAATGGGGTTATAAAAGTCATATTTATGACTATAAATATTCATTAGAAATATAAAATTATTTTCTACATCATGATATTTTTTTTATAATTTTTAGACACTAAATAAATTAAATTATTTATGACACCATGATGATGCAGCGATTACCTCCTTAATTTACGATTTAAATAAAATGAAAAGATAATGTAAAATCTAAGGAATACACTTGTCAAAAACCTATTTAATGTGTATATTTCTAACCCTTATCACCTTATCCTCGAAATATATAAGTGTGGGGACTTTATAATCCGAAAAATAATTTCATAATAAATTATCATTTCAATCTTTCTAAGAGTGCCCCTTCTCTCCTCTTATAAAAGGCCCCCACCACTACCACCTTATTCACACCTTCAAGCCATTTAGATCGGTGAACCTCTGCCCAAATACTCTCCCAACTTCCCTCCCTTACTCCTATAAGGCTCAATTTGGGCATAAGTCTTCCCAAGGAAGCCTTTGGCTCAAATCAAAAAGAGTTACCCGATTTTTAGGTAATGTCTTTTCTAATGTTGTTTTGTTTTATTTTGCTTCTCCAACCCCTTAAACTCTTTTTATTCCTTTCTTTTGTAACAACACAAGTATCTACAATATACTAGGATGTTTTTATGATATTTATTTGGTTTAAACTTACACACACCTTCATCTAATGGTTAAATAACATACTGTTTCTCTGGGTGGCGAAATACTTCCTCACGAAACGATGATTGTTCAATATTCTTTTAACACCTCTAATGGTGGCCATTTTTATGACACTATTTTCATATATTATATATTTATTATGTTTATATTTTGTTTATGCTTCTGTATTTCTCATTTATGTCACACTTTATGATTTACATTATGGGTAAACGCGATAATTTCATTTTAGGAAGTGCAGACTACCGCCCCCTCAAATTGATTTGAATCGTTAATACCATATGTGGGATGTATAAAGGATGGATTAAATGTTATTATACATTATATTATACTGGAATTATATTATACCTTTATATCATTATGTTTCATTCTATTAAAATATTAAATAGAAATGAATGTAGCGTTCATGCGTACGTACGACTTACCATCTTCATGAACGGTGTTTTTAATTTCTTACCTGTAAATGTTATCTAATACTATAAATGCATGTATATAATGGAAATATATGATATATATGATATCTAAATAATGAATTTAATTTTGGATATAATGGATATTTCACCACATGAACAACTTGTAATTATAAGATGTTTACTTTTGACTCAAGTACCAATGATCGACAAAATGACCTTTATTAACATAAATAATTATATAATGTTCATAACATGGTAATAAGTGATATAAAAGGAATAATGAACATTAAAAAGGTTCTTATGAAAATATAAATTAACTCTAGTTTATTATTCAGGAGGTTAAAGAACGATCGAGTCAAGTCGAACACAAGGTAAGGGAATTTCTTAACCCAATTTCCATTCTTTTGGTTAATCTCTTAGTTTCAAATTATATCCTGATATTATTATGTCCTATAATTTATTTGTACTTTATTTATGTGTACTTATAGTGAATACACATAATATATCTATTTTATTTAAAAAATGATCTTTGTAAGGGAACTTCTTGACCCAATTTCCATTCTTTGGGTTAATCTCCTACTTTCAAATTATGTCATGATATTATTATGTCCTATCTTGTATTTGTACTTTATTTATGTTTACATATAGTAAATACACATAATAGATCTATATTATTTTAAAAATGATCTTTGTAAGTACTTCGTCTCAATATCCTTTCATTGAGGCAAATTTGGTTTTACACACAACTTTCATTTATACGGTGTATAAACCCCTTTGAATTTTACTTTTATTCAAAAGAAATATTTTTATACAAAGTGTTTTTACTAAACGACAAAAGGAATGTATTTTCTTACGTATGCAGCGACAACGACTTCTCCACCGCTGTGACTGTTATTTGAGTTTCGGCTTCCTCTATAAGCCATAACTTTTTTAAATGAAATAAATACCATGTTTTACTTTTCTTTTATTTTGGTATTGAAAATGGTATGTATCAAATGTTGTTTATGAGTTTTAATATATGAAAACCCAGTTCAAATGTATATGTATTTAATGCAAGCTTAAAAATGTTTAAAAAACCCGACTCTCGAGTGTGGTAGATAGTAAGGGGTTGGGCGTGGACCCATCATGGCCTGTAATTAGTCGAGCAGTCTCAGAATTAGTTATTTTGTTTTCAGAAGCTTGCATAATGTTTTCAGAAAAACAGTGGAGTATAGTTGAGCAATTTTAAATTTAAGTATCTTCTACAAAAATTGCATCGGTAGGTCTCATGAGACAAACTAGTGTCTTGGGATGAGGCCTTGACAAAATCTTATTTGTGGTCTTGGGACGAGGCCTTAGCTATGTGGTTATTATAGTCTGGTATTATGCATTCTATCATTATGAAAGTGGTTATTGATATTGCATGTGATTATTCGACTATTAGAATATCCATGTGAGTAAGTAAATGGAAGTATTTAATTTTATTTTTTCCATATTATGCTGAAGTTCATGTTTAAAAAGGATTTTGTTTTAGTTATACATTGCCTTAAATGTTAATTTTTATTTATGAAATCTTCTGCAGTATTGTTATCATTACTAAGCATCTGAGCTCACCCCTTTCAATGTTTTAATATTTTCCAGGATGTGAAGAAGTATTTTATGAATGACCTGCAGGGATAGTCAGAAGAGGATATGAGTGTGGACTATGGAGACTTTGTTATTGTTATTTTTCACTTTATGATGTAATGTAACATTTATGAATGTATCTAGTGTTTCCAAGGCTACTAAACTAATCAGTATTTAGAGACTTGATCTTTTGTGATCATTCCAATGTTATGCAATAATGCACCGACTCTGGGTAAATGGGGTCAGGGTGTTACAATTACTTTTGTTTTTGGACATTATGAATAGTAATGATGGTAATTATCTTTAATTATCATGATTAATTAGTAATCGGATAGTTAAGGGTAATAAAATAATATCATAATAATATAAAATGACCCCAACATGTGTCCTAATTATATTGTTTGTGTAATGGCCGACCATTGGATTCCTTGGGCCAACTTTGGGACCCCATGTAATCACTTTGGTGTGATTATGACCTTTTATTTTTTTTAAAGGAAAGTATATCAAAAGTATATCACCCAAGTAAATCAATTTTAGTTTTGTCTATGTAAACGATTTCTTTGACTATAAATATTCATTGGAAATATAAAAATAATTCATATATTGGGGTATTTTTTTATAATTTTTAGACATTAAAAAAATATATTTATTTATGACACCATGATGACGCAACGATTACCTCATTAATGAATGATTTAACTAAAATGTAATGATAATGTAAAATATAGGACATATACTTGTTATAAACCTATTTTATGGGTTTATTTAAAACCCTTATCACCTTATCCTATAAATATATCATTTAGGGGGATTTAAAATATGAAAATCATTTTATAATAAAGTAACATTTCAAGAATTTCCAAGAGTGCCCCTCCTCCCTCTTATAAAAGGCCCCCAACTCTACCCCCTTACTCACACCTCTCAAGCCATTGGCTTGGCCAAACTCTACTCATTTTATCTCTCCACATCCCTCTATTAATCATAGAAGCCATACCTTAGGCAGAAAGCTCATCAAGAAACCCTTTTGGTTCAAACCAAGGGGAGTTACCCAATTTAAAGGTAATGTCTTCTCTAATGTTATTTTGTTTTATATTGCTTCTACAACCCCTAAACTCCTTTTATTCCTTTATTTTGTAAAAACAAAAGTATATTAAATATAAAAGGATTTTGTAATGAGAAGTAATTTATTTACACTAACACACACTCTCATCTAGTGGTTAAAGAACATATTATTTTTGTGGGTGGCGAATTACTACCTCACGACATGTTGATTGTTCAATCTTCTTTTAACACCTCTCATGGTGGCCATTAATATGTCACTCTATTTATATATGATATATATTATGTTTTTCTTTTCCTTATGATTATTTATTTTTCATTTATGGCATACCTATATGGTCTCCATTATGGGTAAACATGATAATTTCATTTTAGGAAGTGCGGACTACCGCCCATCAAAGTGATTTGATTCGTTAATGCCATATGTAGGATGTATAAAGGATGGAGTTAATGATATTATATATGATATTATACTGGAATTATAATATACCTTTATATCATTATTATTTAATTCCATTAAATATGAAATATAAATGAAATTAGTGTTCATGCATACATACAGCTTACCGTCTCCATGAACAGTGTATTTTATTTCTTATATATAAATGTTATGTAATATTATAAATGCATGGATGAAATGAATATATATGAAATATATGATATCTACCTCATGAATATAATTTTGGATATAATTGATATTTTACACCATGAACAACTTGTAATTATAAGAAGTTTATATTTGGCTCAAGTACCAAAGATCAACAAAAAGACTATTATTAACATAAATAATTACATAATGTTCATAAAATTTTAATAAGTGATATAAAAGGAATAATGAACTTAAAAAAGGTTCTTAAGCAAGTATAAATTAACTCAAGTTTATTATTCAGGAGATTAAAGAACGATCGAGTCAAATCGGACATGAGGTAGGGGACTTCGTCTCAATCTCCTTTCATTGAGGCATATTTTGTTTTATACACAACTTTATTTTACATGGTGTATAAACCAATATTACTTTGACTTTTATTCAAAAGGAATCATTTTATACGAAGAGTTTTACTAAACTACAGAATGAATGTTTTGTGTTACGTATGCGGCGACAACGACTTCTTTACCGTCGTGACCATTATTTGAAATTCGGCTTCCTCTACAAGCCATAACTTTTTTAAATGACAAATAAATACCATGTTTTACTTTTATTTTATTTTGGTATTGAACGTGGTTTTGATAATGTTTTTATTATATCAATGTGTTGTATTGAAATCTTGTGATTGAAATGTGGAAATGTTATGTTTCATTTATGCATGTTTTATGTGATACGATTATGTTATGTTTCTTGGGAATTGTTTATGAAGACGGGTGGTTCCATGATAAACTAAGGGATGGTGAGCCTGATATAGCTCTCCAATTCATTGGGTAAATCGAAGGAGTTAAACGCTAAGGTTTTTCTAAAAAGATTTAGGGAATAAAGTATAATGGGTATTCCAAACGTAACCATGAGGGTTACTCCCTATATTAGAATGTAATGAACGACTCAAGTTACCTTTATGTCTTATGATTTCTATGAGTTATTAATAAATATTATGATTTCATGAGGTATGATAAATTTATTATGTTTTATGAGTAAAGTATGATTTCATTCATTCTTAGGTATACATGGACTAATGTTTTCATTCCGCACTTTTATATCCCTTAATGAGATTCTTATGCTCATCCCAAGTTTTTGAAATGTTTTTCACAGGTCAAGGGAAAAGTAAACGATGTGATGATAATGTCGAGGAAGTGTCAAGAAAGAATCCATGTTTTAATTTAAATATGTTTCCTTTGATGGTAAAAATGAATACTATCTTTTATGTAACCACCTTTTTTGAATGTGGAATGTAATGCGTGATTTATGATCTAATTCTCTGAAACTATAAACTTGAAAAGATCCTCAATGTGTATTCTTGAATTAACTCAAGATTAAGTAATGTTTAAGTCATGGGTCCTTATAACCTTGGTTCCTCATTATGGAAGTACGTATGTGGTCTTGTAGGAAAAAATAGTTATATCATGCCTATTTATTATTACTTATGACTAGTGGTTTCTACTTGTGATGAATATTATTCATGGACACCATGGAAATGTACCTCAGTTACTTAACCATCTAATGGTCATATGTTTAAATGCACATGAATACCCATAATTTATTTGTGGTCTTATATGCACCCATTTATGGAATCCAAGGCTTTTATCCAGGGGTCCTGCGACTATATTAATACTATCACCCTTACTATTTTGTGGATACCTTGACTTCATAGTTCATTTATATCTTTTCATGTATTTGGTTACCTATATTATTATATATACATTTTGGCATGTTTAGCTATATTTTTTCTTAGAACAAAGGTTATATAGTCTATTGGGGTTCATGAGGAATCCAATATGGCTAGTCCAAATATATATATTTACTAGTTTATTAATTATAACTACACACTACTATATTTTATATCCATAGATAGGATATAATTAAAACCCACTAGTGGTGGCCTATTTATTATATATCAAACACTATTTGGGCGATAATTTCATTAGAGTACCAAAACAGACGTCATGGTTACGGTTTTATGATTATGGATTGTGATACTTATTGTAAGCCTGGAAATGGGATTTTAGAGGCACAAGACTAATTATGTGCTCAATATTCTTATAGAGATATCCCTTGATGCTTTTGTATTTATTATTGTATCATTTATTTGTTTCTAGATGTATGACTAACTCTTGTATATTTTAGTATAACATGTATATACATGATTTTTAATTTAGTTTTTTCTATTTTATTAATTATTTTTTCTTATGCTTCTATTCCATTTATTCTGCTTATTATGTTTTCAGATCAATTATTTATTTTATATTGAAGTTCTATTTTGATCACGAGGGTATAATATCCAAAATATACATGCATTGGACTCTCTCTACTAGTCAAAATCATCTAGTACAATGAGGAGGAATTCTTGAGGCCACATTACTGACTGGATTGGGGAATCATTTTAGTGGCTCCTAGGTTAGGATGTTACAGAAAAGTATTATAGCTCTTTTCTATTTTCCATCTATTTTGGGTTGGTTAAAAAAGACTAGGAACATTTCAACACTTGGTAAATAGATGATTCAAGGAATAACCACCTCAAACATGGGTTAATGTTTAGTTTCATACAATTGGACTATTATTTATATTGTTTGTTATTAAATTTGTTTATAATTATACCTTCAGTGATTGGTGTACTTTCTTATGCTTATATATTTATGATATTGTTATATTTTACCATTGGCCCGGTATCATAAAGAAATATTGATACATGCATCAGTATAAGAAAATATAGATTCACATTACATGAATACACAATGACATGTAGGTTAAATTTATAGACCATATGATAATATGTTGGATGTACCTTGTGTGGTTTAGAAATATTATAACCATTACACCATTTTTTTGTAATTAATTATAATTATTTTCTATAATATATACTTTGTTCATTGTCTGTTTATTTTTTTGTATTCTTTAGTACAAGGTGATCGAATATCTTGATATGATCATAATGTGGGATTTTCTTATTAAAGGTTCAACATCCACATAAATGGCATTTTCTTGTATACCTTGATGATGGCACCACAACTAACAAATCAAGAACTATTTGATCCATTACCCATTGTTTTCATGAGATAAATCTTTAATGATGTAAATTAAATGCGATCAAATTGTCTAATTCTTAATTTTTATGGTCCTCTATAAATCAAAAAATAGATAACCCATATAATTGAACTATCCTAAATTTTTTTAGTTATACTATTATTTAAAAAAATGGTAAAAACCTGACTGTAACTACATGAATTCAAATTATAAAAATATATTCATATACTAATATAACATGGGAATGGAAATTCATATTATTGAATCATAGATTTTATATTTATGTATGATTAAATTAATGTCCTATATAAATTTTTACATATATAAAGGATTGTATCTCTATTAATTAGGCATTATGACCCATATAGATAAATTAAAAAATGCACAACTAGACACACGTAGGTTGGTTGAGTAAAGTTGTTATAAAATTTAATCATAATGGATGTTTGTGTTTTAATAATTTAACTATTTTTAGGATTAAAATTATATGTGATTCTAATTGTATTTTATTGAGGACTGACTCCACATATTCGGATTAGATACCCATCAAAATGGACCCATGATTGTATGATGGTACCTTCATAGTTATCTTTTATCTTTTGTATTATATATTTCTAAACCCCATTAGGATATACACATTCTACACAAGGATGATTATATAAAGTTCAAAAATCTACTTATATAGAGTTTCATATAATTTTATGGTGGATCTTACATGAAAAATAAACTATTATTTATAAAATTATCGTTATATTTTGGATCTACTTTTCTATGAGGTTTTTGTTAATTAGAATTTAAATAAGTACCTAAAAGGTGTTTTCTTCTTTAACTTGTAATTGAAATGTTATTCAACTAATCCTAATAATAAAGACCCTTATTTATGAATAAAAAAGATAAAATAAAATTATAAGATAAATTTACAAATAATAGTAAGAGGCATTCCAAATAATAATTCCTAAAAGAATGTTTTAAATAACTTTTATTTGTTCCTTGGGGAATTAGCTAAATAAAGTACCATGATCATTTTCCTCATGACTTGTACATGATTTTCTAAAATTCGAATCGCTGTAAATGAATAAATGAAACCTTAATGAATTGTTTTATCAATAACCATGATGTAAGGGATGTTTAGATATTCCTATGAGTTCTACCAAAAACAACAACAGGCATGTTTCACATAGGTCACTACTGACCTTTTATAAAATGATGATCTTAGAGGATCGGTCTATAAACCTAAAACTTTTCAATTGTGAATATTCAAATGTTCAATGGTTTATATTTTATTATAGGCTATCTTGGTAGAGTATGTTCTGCCAAATAATAAAATTATTTTTAAATGTTTATGAGGTGTTTCAACAAGAGGTTCCATTTTGGTTTCATTCATCTCGTCTTGTAATCTCCATTTCTAAAATGACACTTATGATAGACTGGAGGTCATGCATTTAATTGACCCTTGTTAAGGGTGGGAGCATCGACTAATTATCTCTTTTTGCATGTTAGACACACCTACAATATGTTCATCCTCTTATTAGATGATGTGTCTATTCTTCTTCTTAAGTGATGGATGACCCAGGAGGTTGTTAAATTGATTAATAATCATATGGGATAATACGACTCTTGGAAAAATCATTCATACAATCCATTATATTAAAAGATACTAAGGGTCGATAGGCACATGGATATTTTCAATGTATGTGTCATTATGTTAATAAACACTTGTGGTAGTTCACATCAATATACATTGTACCCAACAAGTTGTTAATCCTGGTCATTTAACCATTTGAGTTCATTTGAAGTTTTAAGACAATGAATTGTTAAAATACATTCATTGTAAATATATAGACTACATTGTCATGGGATTTTTAGTGCATTTTGATCATCGTATCTTCAATTTATTAATCAGAAAAGTAATTTCTCAGTGATTCATGGAAATGTTGTTAGAGTATCGAGTTTTGTAACACTACCGTTTAATATATTTTGTTATTATATTAATAATACAAATTACATATGTCGTTTTTGAACAATAGAGAAACATGAATATTCCAATAGCATAGTCTGACTGTGATAATTTTTAATTTTTTAATTTTCAACTTCTTTTTAATTGATTTTCCTAAAAGTGTGTCATCTGTATTCATAACCCATGTTTAGTGGGATGGCGTATACACCATGAGATGACTTCCCATTCTTATTAAATGTTGACATGGATAGTCTTAAGATCAGGACTTTCGTTTTAATCATGTTTTATCATTTCCTTCCATGTAAAGGGAGATAAACAGTACAATATAATTAGAGAGTGGTCACTTTTACTTAGGAAATATATGAGGAATGTAGTTTTGGATATCCATTCCTTAAATGGAACATGAAGTAACAGATGGTTTTGGGTTTTGATTGATTATGGATGGTGGATTCCGGGATGGGGTACATGAGTGACCCATGAGATGTAATGATTCTATAAAATGTTAATGCTTTCATTGGAGAAAGAAAATAAATTGGTTGGATGTGTACACAACCTTTGAAGACATCGTTATTTCGGAATAAAATATATCTTAATACATGATTTTTCATGGAATTCATTGCTTGTGGGTGAATAATAGTCATTTAATGATGAAATGTTAACATGTTCATTTGAAAAATTTAAAAGGATCTAGCTAGTGATGGTTTGACTATTGTATTTATCTACATTGGTATATAGTTTTTTTAAAAACGTGATGGAAACATCATATTGGATATGAAAGGGGAGTCTAATTTATTTATGTCAATTTTTGATATTATATTAGTGTAATTGTGGTTTAGTAATTATCATGACCATTACATGACTCCTCCTACGGTATAATTAGAGTGCATTGGATATACTTCGATCTCATGATAGAATTAAATACCATAATAGAATGATAAATAGAAGACTTGTAGTTTCACTTTGGAATCATGGATAATTATATAGGTTTCTACTATCTTAAGGTATGCTTAAATTTTCAAATTGGGAGGCTTTTGATGGATTTATGGACACTGGGAAACTATTTGAATTGATCACCATGATAAATACTATTTTGTTCTCAATAATTGTTCTTGATACGTGGACATCTCTACTATGCATCGAAGTATCCCGTGTAAACTGTTTATAATAAATTACATTGGATGAGCTCCATATACCCTAGTAGTTGAATACGAGGTTACCCTAGACATGTGATTAGGATTGGTTGGTTTTAGTTAGTATAATGCCCCAGCCTTAAACCTTACTTAATCTTGAGTTATTACAAGATTACACATTGAGGATCTTTTCAGGTTTAGAGTTTTAGAGAATTAGATAATAAAACTTTCATTACATTCCACATTTAAACAAAGTGGTTACATAAAGATAATATTAATTTTTTTTCATGAATGGAAACATATTTAAAATAAAACATGGATTCTTTCTTGACACTTCCTTGACACTATCATCATATCATGTACCTTTCCCTTGACCTGTGAAAATAATTTCAAAAAATCTTGGGACGAGCATAAAAAGCTCAGTAAGGGATATAAAAAAATGGAAAGGAAACATGAGTACATGTACATATAAGAATCAATGGAATCATACTTTACTCATAAAACATAATCACTTTAACATACCTCATCAAATCATGAATAAATCATAGAAATCATAATACATAAAGGTAACTTGAGGCATTCATAACATTCTTACGTAGGGAGTAACCCTCTTGGTTACATTTGGAATACCTATCACAGTATATTCCCTAAATCTCTTCGGAGAAACCTAAACGTTTCACTCCATAACATTACCCAATGCATTGGAGAGCTATATCAGGCTCACCCGCCCTTAGTTTATCCAGGAACCACCCGTCTTCATAATAATTCCCAAGAACCATAACATAATCTTATCATATAAAACATGCATAAAGGAAACATAACATCTCCACTTTTCAATCACAAGATATCCATACAAAACTTTGATATAAAAGCATTATGAAAACCATTTTCAATATCAAAATAATATAAAAGTAAAACATGGTATTTATTTTTCTTTTAAAAAGAAGGTATGGCTTGTAGAGGAATCCGAACTCAAATAATGGTCACGGCGGTGGAGAAGTCGTTGTCGCCGCATACGTACAACAAAAACATTCCATTTTGTCATTTAGTAAAACGCTTTGATTAAAAATGATTCCTTTTTGGTTAAATGTAAAATTCAATGGGTTTTATACACCGTATAAAAAAAGGTTGTGTATAAAACAAAATATGCCTCAATTAATAGAGATTGAGACGAAGTCCCTTACAAAGATAGTATCCTTGGATTAAGGATAAATCAATTACATAATTATGTGTGACAAACGAATACACCAAATATAAGTGGATATTAAGTGTAAAACAATCATAGGTTATTCACACATATTCTTAGAACGATATATTCAAGGAGTAAAAGTTTATCCCAAAGAATCAAAATTGGGTTAAGAAGTTCCCTTGCAATAATTTGACAGCCTTACGGTGTCACTACTAAATTCAGAAAATGAGTTGATGAGAGATAAAAAGGATATCTCATCACTTGGACATAAAATTTAAATCAATAATGATATAAAAGAACATATACCAACATAATAGTATGTTAATTAAAAGACATAACAAAAGAAGTCTTATAAAAAGAGGAGGGTGAAAGGTTCCCTTACCGACATGGGTATCTTTCGAAACATACACCTCGTGAAAGAAGGACAATACAACATTGACGTAAATACTCATAATGAAACTATATTACACAATGAGTAAAATAATGGGTAGTACATACACCACTCAGATGAAATTGTTGCCAATGTAGCATAAATCTCACGGGAATAAACGTGAGATGAAAAATCTCTTACGAAAACTCGACAGCCTAACGACGCCACTTAAAACTTACAAAAAAATAGATTGATGAGATCAAATAGGGTCTCTCATCATATTAAAATAATGTTTACAGAAATAGGAATATAAAATAACATCCCCCCAACATAACAAAGAGGAGAATAAAAGACGTGATATAAAGGAGAGTACTTAAAAAGAAAGAGAGAGGTTAGATCTCTTACGAAAATTCGACAGCCTAACGGCGCCACTCAAAACCTCCAAAATGGATTGATGAGAGAGAATAGGGCCTCTCATCATATGAAAATAAAAAGTACAGTAAGATTAATATATAAGAACATCCCAATCACAAGAAAGATGAGCTTAAACGGAATGACATAAAAGTGTGTAGTTAAAAAAGAAAGAGAGGAGTAGGATCCCTTACCTCAAGTCCGACTTGTCTTATTCGTTTCTTTATATTACTGAATAATAAACATTGGTAAATTTATAATTTCCTAGGGACCTCATTTATATTTTATTATTCAGTTCATATCACATATTATAATTTTATAATATTTTTTTAATAATGTTAGTTCATATCAGATGTTCTTGTCGATGTTTGGTACATGAGTCAAAAATGAACTTGTTTGAAAAATGATTGCCCATGTAGTTATAATTAAATAATTTCCAGAATATTATTAATTATTAAAATATCATATATGTCCAGTAAATATTCATTTTATACTATTCCGTATCATTTGGAGATAAAAAAATGAAAATCGCCGTTCATGGAGACGGTAGGCCGTACGTACGCATGCACGCTACTTTCATTTTTTTGTCATATTAGTGGAATTAAAAACAATAAATGATATATATATATATATATTATAAATATATTATAATATATATGTTATATAGGTCACATATGTTCATTAATTTCATTCTTTATACATTCCATGTATTGCATGTACGAGTCACATCACTTGAGGGGGCAGTAGTCCACACTTTCTCATATGAAATTATCGCATTTTCACAACATGAAAAGAATAAGGGTATGTTTTAAATATAAAATACAAAAGAATATAGTAAATATAAATACTATATATATCATATATAAAATACAGTGACATCATAATGTCCACCTTTAAAGGTGTTAAAAGAATATTGAACAATCATCGTTTCCTGAGGCTGAAAACCGCCAACCATAGAAACAGTTTGTTCTTTAACCATTTGACGAAGGTGTGTGAAAGTGTAGCTAGAATATTTCAAATAAAAACATCCTATTATATTGAAGATACTGGTTTTTTTACAAAAGAAAATAATAAAAAGAGTTTAGGGGGTTGGAGAAGCAAAATAAAACAAAAGGACTCAAGTGAAGACATTACCTTAAAATCGGGTAACTCCCATTGGTTTGAGCTCAAAGGCTTCCTTGGGAAGATTTCAGCACAATGTGAGGCTCCAAGGAGTTATAGAGGGATGTGGAGATACAAAATGGGTAGTGGTTGGCCGATCCAAAGGCTTTGGAAGAGTGGGTAAGGAGGTAGAGGTGGGGGCCTTTTATAAGAGGAGAGGAGGGGCACTCTTGGAAAGTAAATAAATGATCTTTTATTTTAAAATGATTTTCGGATTTAAAAGGTCCCACATTGATATAATTCAAGTATAAGGTAATAAGGGTTCGAAATATACCCATTAAATAGGTTTTCGACATGTGTAGGTCGTAGATTGTATATTATCTTTTCATTTTTTTTAAATCCTTTATTAATGAGGTAATCGCTGCATCATCATGATGTCATTAATTATTTAATATATTTAAAGTCTAAAAATTATAAAAAAACAATAATGATGTAAGAAATTTTTTTAGATTTCTAATTAATATTTATATTAAAAAATCAGACTTGTATAACCCAATGTAAAAATTGTTTTAGTAAAACATCTCATGTTTGTGTCATTTTTACTTTAACATTAAATAAAAAGTTATTTATGTCATTTCCAAAACAAAGTGGCTCCATGGGGTCCCCAAGTTGACCCATGGATTGTCTTGGTCGTCCATGACACATCCAATGAGGGTAGGACATGTGTCAAGCTCATCTCATATTATTAAAACATTATTTTTACCTTAAAATACATCAATTACCTCTAATCGCGATTAAAAACATAAAAGTTACTATTCACCAAAAAAATTAATTTAATCCCATTCAACAAAATTTTACTTATTAATTAAAACCATGTATGTCGGATTATTGAAATTCAAAACACAGAGTTGGTAAATTTTCATTTAAACGAAAAATGAGTTTCTTAAGTACCACTTAGTGGTTTCATTATTCATCAAAAATTGAAGTTTTTCAGAAAAATACCAAAACTTCACCCAAACCTATATTTGATATTCTGAATTCAAAAATGATGTATATTTTAAAATGTTCAAAACATATAAGTTACATTAATTAATTTAATAATTAATTCGTGCTGTCAGAGCAAATAGCGTGTTTTTTTGAAACAATAAGTATCAAAAGATCGACACTAGTTTAAGTCCAAATTCAAAGTGAATTTAATTCCAACGACCACTATTAGATTAAATGGTAAAAATGTATTATAATTTTACTTTAAAAACAATTCAAAAGATAATCTATTCATATAAATAAATTAGATTAAAAAGTGGTTTTGAATTAAAATACAACATTTTTCACTATTCATTAAAAACTGAACTATATCGGAAAGATACCAAAAATTTACACATAGTAAAATTTGATGTCCCGATTCTAAAAAAGAATTTTATTATGTCAAATATAACACATAAAATTGTCAAAAAGTGGATTTAAAAGAGGTTCGCCATCAAAAGGCGGTTAATCGACCTTTTAAAGAATATTAGAATGTTTACGCTTAAAATTGGATTCATTCGCATTTTTAATCCTCTAACGTTCATTGTAAAGAGTAAAAATATATGACAAACATATATAATAATTTTTTAGTTATTTTTGTTCATTCCCGCCATTACAACGGCTAGGCGTTAACTACCATTTAAAATAATATTATTTTATTATTAGAGTGCAAAGTAAGATTCCCAAGAAACTCGTTGTTGCGTATTCGGTACGCCATCGAGCATAGCATCCCCTTTAATGTAATATTAATATTTTATTCAATAATATGGATAAATATAAAAATTTCATATTCTTTATTTACCTGGGGTGTTACATCCTTCCCCCCTTTAGGGAATTGCGTCCTCGAAATTTTAAAATTGGGCTTGGAAACATCCTTGAAAGTCCCACATCGGAATAAGAGTCTGTAAAACAATCACTCTAAATTAATGAATGAGAAGTACAGAGGTCACCCGAGTTAACCCATACTAGGATTCCATGTAGGAAAACATGGACATGGAGGAGAAAACATAGTGTCATGTTTTGATGGAGAGTGATAGAAAACATGTTTAGGAGAAAGCTAACCATAAGAAAATCACAAACTTATGATGGGTTAAACGGTATTCGATTCCCCAGTAGGAAAAGATAATAGAAAACTTGTTTGTTTTAAGTTACATTTTATTGAGGAATTTTTTCATAAGGAAACATAATCACTTATCATGTTGACTTTCAACTTTTATTAGATTTCATACACAAACTCATATTTTCTCCAAAAGACGAGTATTTAGGAAGACTTGTTCACATTAAGAGTACTATAATCAACTTATAGAGATTCACCTAATCCACAAAAGAGAACTATATACTTCCCATGACTTTAGAATTTAAACAAACCAAAACCAAAAATGTTAGTACAAGATTAGATAATCCAGAAAAGGATAACCCTTTATAAAAAGAAAATATATTCTTAATCTCCAAAATTTGTGCAAAAAAACCCAATGTTCAACAAGGACCATTCGATAAAAAATTTGTCCATAGAATTATTCAATGTAAACCAAACTAAGATTGAAACCCAAATATTTGAAGGATTTAGTCGCATAGTCTTCCAAAGTAAATCATAACATTTATCTCCAAACAACATCAGTTGCTCTTAAAGTCTCATATTGGAAAGTAATTAACCTAATCACATATCCTCCATGATAGGTTAATAAATTTCAATAGATAACCCAAATTCAAATTACTCTAAATTAATAAAATCAACTAACTAAAAAGAATCAGTCAAACTAACCAGGGACTTCACGTTGTCTAGTGGTAGGCGATAAATACCAGTCACACTTTGGTTGTCGGTTTGATTCCCATAGCTTTGTCCAACGCGATGGGTTGTCACACGGTCTTCATGTTGTTCTTTTTATAATACTCCAAAAATAACCCTAACATGTTTTAACCTTAATAGTTTCCTTATACCTCTCCTTTTCATCCAAATTCGTTACGATCTCAACATCTTAATTCTTGAAGTCTTATTTCACCACCATAAGATAACATAAAATGATTCCCAAAATGAATAACATCATACCTTGAACATGGCGTCCACTTGGTTTCATCATCATCATGCTCACGTAGGTAGAAGTCCCATTCATTACAACAATTATTTAGAGATCCTTCAAAATCATTTTCTTCCTCCATCCAAATACACCTTGTACAACATGGGTCATATGGGTGTTCATAGAAAAATAGTTTTGGAAAATAATCATGTATGACATATAATTCTGAAACCTCTGATAAAACATTATTTCTATAAAATAGTCGAACAGAATTTGAGCTGAAACTTTCTATTATTGGTCCTTTTAAAATACCATAAGTATGTGCTGAGAGACTATATTTTCAAAGCAAATATAAATAGGTTGTGCAAGGGTCTCCTTCCTCAGCACCATTTTTAAAATCATAATATGCTTCAAATTCTTGTGAAAAGGTAAAATATTTGAAAATACCTTGATAATATTTACCTTTCTTGAAAATATGAGAATATTGTGAAAATAGTATTTGTTTAAAAAAACCCATGATCCACGATGATAATGAGGTATAATGGAGGTGTTTGATATCTCAAACAACTTCTTGCAAGTGATTTGTATGCTAGAAAATGTTTCACAATCATCCAAACATGACTTTACAATAAATATTGCAAGCATGTCATCAAGAAGAGATAGGAATTTCGTTTGAAATCCTTCTTCTTCCATTCATAACCGACTTTACTTGACCTCAAAAAATTTATAAAAAAAGGATTTAACTGAAATAATAGATATAGGGACTAATCATGTGTCTAGCAAAAACTCATAATCCCTAATTTTGTCTAAACCTCCCTCTGATACCAACTATAAGGCCCCATCCTTAAACCTTACTTAATCTTGAGTTATTACAAGATTACACATTGAGGATATTTTCAGGTTTAGAGTTTTAGAGAATTAGATCATAAAACTTTCATTACATTCCACATTTAAACAAATTGTTTACATAAAGACAGTATTCATTTTTTTCCATCAACGGAAACATATTTAAAATAAAACATGGATTTTTTCTTGACACTTCCTTGACACTATCATCATATCATGTACCTTTACCTTAACCTATGAAAAACATTTCAAAAAAACTTGGGATGAGCTTAAAAAGCTCGGTTAGGGATATAAAAAAAATGGAAAGGAAACATGAGTACATGTACACATAAGAATCAATGAAATCATACTTTACTCATAAAACATAAGCACATTAACATACCTCATAAAATCAATAATAAATCATAGAAATCATAAGACATAAAGGTAACTTTATTCATTCATAAAATTCTTACGTAGGGAGTAACACTCTTGGTTACATTTGGAATACCCATCACAGTATATTCCCTCAATCTCTTCGGATAAACCATAACATTTCACTCCTTCGCGTTACCCAATGCATTAGAGAGCTATATCGGGCTCAACCGCCCTTAATTTATCATGGAACCACCCGTCTTCATAATAATTCCCAAGAACCATAACATAATCGTATCATATAAAACATGCATAAAGGAAACATAACATTTCCACTTTTCAATCACATGATATCAATACAACACATTGATATAAAAACATTATGAAAACCATTTTCAATATCAAAATAAAATAAAAGTAAAACATGGTATTTATTTTTCTTTTAAAAAGATGGTATGGCTTGTAGATGAAGCCGAACTCAAATAATGGTCACGGCGGTAGAGAAGTCTTTGTCGCCGCATACGTACAACAAAAACATTCCCTTTTGTCGTTTAGTAAAATTATTCGTATAAAATAGATTCTTTTTTGGATAAACGTAAAATTCAAAGGGGTTTATACACCGTATAAAAGAAGGTTGTGTATAAAAAAAAATATGCCTCATTGAATGGATATTGAGATGAAGTCCCTTACAAAGGCAGTATCCTTGGATTAAGGATAAATCAATTACATAATTATGTGTGACAAACGAATACACCAAATATAAGTGGATATTAAGTGTAAAACAATCAGAGGTTATTCACACATATTCATAGCACAAAATATTCAAGGAGTACAAGTTTATCCCAAAGAATCAAAATTGGGTTAAGAAGTACCCTTGAAAAAATTTGACAGCCTAACGGCGTCACTACAAAATTCAAAAAATGAGTTGATGAGAGATAAAAATGTTATCTCATCACATTGACATAAAATTAAAATAAATAAGGATATAGAAGAACATATACCAACATAAATTATGTGAAGTAAAATACATAACAAAACAAGTCTTTTAAAAAGAGGAGGGTGAAAGGTTCCCTTACCGACATGGGTTTCTTTCGAAACATACACCCTGTGAAAGAAGGACAATAAAACATTGATGTAAATACTCATAAATGAAATTATATTACACAATGATTAAAATAATGAGCAGTACATACACCACTCAAAGTAAATTTTGGACAATGTAGCATAAATCTCACGGGAATAAAAGTGAGATAAAAAATCCCTTACGAAAACTCGGCAGCCTGACGGCACCACTTAAAACATACAAAAAAAATGGATTGATGAGATAAAATAGGGTACCTAATCATATTAACATAAAGTTTACAGCAATAGGAATATAAAAGAACATCCCCCAACATAACAAATAGGAGCTTAAAAGAAGTGATATAAAGGAGAGTACTTCAAAAGAAAGAGAGAGGTTAGATCTCTTACGAAAATTCGGCAGCCTAACGACGCCACTCAAAACCTCCAAAATGAAATGATGAGAGTGAATAGGTTCTCTCATAATATGAACATAAAAATTACAGTAAGAGTAATATATAAGAAGATCCCAATCACAATAAAGATTAGATTAAAATGAATGACATAAAAGAGTGTACTTAAAAAGAAAGAGAGGAGTAGGATCCCTTACCTCAAGTCCGACTTGTCTTGTTCGTTTCTTTATATTCCTGAATAATAAACATTTCTCAATTTATAATTTCCTAGGTTACTACTTTAAATATTATTATTCAGTTTATATCACATATTATAATGTTATAATAATTGTTTAATAATGTTAGTTCATATCAGAAGTTTTTGTCGATGTTTGGTACATGAGTCAGAAATGAACTTGTTTGAAAAATGATTTCCCATGTAGTTATAAGTAAATAATTTAAAGAATAGTATTAATGATTAAAATATCATATATATCCAGTACATATTAATTTTATACTATTAAATATCATTTGGAGATTAAAAAACGAAAAGCACCGTTCATGGAGACGGTAGACCGTACGTACCCATGAACGCTACTTTCATTTTTTTGTCATATTAATGGAATTAAAAAAATAAATGATATATATATATATTATAATTACAGTATAATATATATGTTATATTTATCACATATGTTCATTAATTTCATTCTTTATACATTCCATGTATTGCATGTACGAGTCACATCACTTGAGGGGCGGTAGTCCACACTTCCTCATATGAAATTATCGCATTTGCACAACATGAAAAAAATAAGGGTATATTTTAAATATAAAATACAGAAGCATATATTAAACATAACTACTATATATATCATATATAAAATACAATGACATCATAATGTCCACCTTTAAAGGTGTTAAAAGAATATTGAACAATCATCGTTTCGTGAGGCAGAAAATCGCCAACCACAGAAACAATATGTTCTTTAAAAATTAGACGAAGGTGTGTGTAATTGTAGCTCGCATCCATCACATAAAAACATCCTAGTATATTTAAGATACTGTTTTTGTTACAAAAGAAAATAATAAAAAGAGTTTAGGGGGTTGGAGAAGCAAAATAAAACAAAAGGACTCAAGTGAAGACATTACCTTAAAATCGGGTAACACCCTTTGGTTTGAGCTCAAAGGCTTTCTTGGGATGCCTTCTGCCCAAAGTGAGGATTCAACGAGTTAGAGAGGGATGTGGAGATAAAAAATGGTCTGGGGTTGGCCGAGCCAAAGGCTTTGGAAGTGTGGGTAAGTAGGTAGAGGTGGGGGCCTTTTATAAGTGGAGAGGAGGGACACTCTTGGAAAGTAAGAAATGTTCCTTTATTTTAAAATGAGTTTCAGATTTAAAAGGTCCCAAATTGAAATAATTCGAGGCTAAGGTGATAAGGGTTTGAAATATACCCATCCAATAGGTTTTGGACATGTTTACGTCACAGATAAAACATTATCGTTTCATTTTATTTAAATCCTTTATTAATGAGGTAATCGCTGCATCATCATGATGTCATAAATAATTTACTATATATAATGTCTAAAAATTATAAAAAAATATCATGATGTAGGAAATAATTTTATATTTTTAATTAATATTCATAGTAAAAAATATGACTTGTATAACCCCATGTAAAAATTGTTTTAGTAAAACATTTCATGTTTGTGTCATTTTTACTTTAAAATTAAAAAAAAAGTTATTTATGTCATTTCCCAACCCAAGTGGCTACATGGAGTCCCCAAGTTGACCCATGGATTTTCTTGGTCGGACATGACACATCCAATGAGGTAGGACATGTTTCAAGCTCATCTAATATTATTAAAACATTATTTTTACCTTAAACTACAGTAATTACCTCTAATCGCGATTAAAAACATAAAAGTTACTATTCACCAAAAAAATATTTTAATCCAATTGAAACACATTTTACTTCTTAATGACAACCATTTATGTCAGATTTTTGAAATTCAAAACACAGAGTTGGTAACATTTCATTTAAACGATAAATCAGTTTCTTAAGTACCACTTAGTGGTTTCACTATTCATCAAAAATTGTAGTTTTTCAGAAAAATACCAAAACTTCACCCTAAGCTATATTTGATATTCCGAATTCAAAAATGATGTCTATTTTAAAAAATTCAAAACATATAAGTTACATTAATTAATTTAATAATTAATTCCCGCTGTCAGAGCAAATAGTATGTTTTTATGAAACAATAAGTATCAAAAGATCGACACTAGTTTAAGTCAAATTTCAAAGTGATTTTATTTCCAACGACCACTATTGGATTAAACGGTAAAAATATATTCTAATTTTACATTAAAAAAAAATTCATATGATAATATAATCATATAAATAAATTAGATTAAAAAGAGGATTTGAATTAAAATACAACATTTTTCACTATTCACTAAAAAATGAAATTTATCGGAAACATACCAAAAATTTACACAAAGTAAATTTTGATGTCCCGATTCGAAATAAGAATTTTATTTTGTCAAATATAACACATATAATTTTAAAAAAATTGGATTTAAAAAAGGTTCACCATCAAAAGGCGGTTAATTAACCTTTTAAAGAATATTAGAATGTTTACGCTTAAAATTGGATTCATTCGCATTTTTAATCCTCTAACATTCATTGTAATGAGTAAAAATATGTGAAAAACATATATAATCATTTTGTAGTTAGTTATGTTCATTCTTGTCATTACAAAGGCTAGGTGTTAACTACCATTTAAAATAATATTATTTTATTATTAGAGTGCAACGTAAGTTTCCCAAGAAACTCGTTGTTGCGTATTGGGTACGCCATCGAGCATAGAATCCCCTTTAAAGTGATATTAATATTTTATTCACAAATATTGATAAATAAAAAAATGTCATATTCTTTATTTACCTAGGGTGTTACAGTTAGAGTGTTCCAATTCAAGTGTGCAAGATGGTGCATGAACCCAAGTTTGTTTTATAGAACAAAACATAAATTATGTTTTGGATAGACACATCACTGGATTGTGGTTCTGGGATTCCTTGAATGTACTCAGTGAAAATCATGAAGTACATTAGGTTGAAGTCATTTGAATCTAGCTTTTGAATTTCATCATCTCTCTAACATATGAGACTTTTAAAGTATTAGACTAGAGTCCATTTTACATGATACAATTCTCTTTTGTTGAATGAATTTAGTGAGGAGCCTTTTGTAACATTTCATTAGGTTGAGAACGGCACAATTTAAATGTTGACTAAAGATTTCAAGTAAATGATGGTGCAACTTGTAGAAACTAAGTCAATTAGACTTTAACCATTTCATTTTAATTAAGGACAAGGAAAAGTATCCTAATGAAATTGTTAGAAAGTAGGCCAAAAAAGGCATTACAATTATTTCAGTATTCATTAATCATAAATTAAGTCATTGGGGAGTACTGAGGATCAGAACTATCCATTTAATGGTAAAACCAATTGTAAGAAGTGCTATAGCCCAATATCTGAATAGGGGTGATGAATTAATAACATCTCGAGTTAGAGAGGCTCATGAAGCGCCATGTCTACATTTAAATTATGGAATGTTATCATTAGATTGTGTTTTAGTGACTTAGGTACCATAAGCTTATAGTTATGTTTCATATGTTAAATTATAATTTAAAATCAAACAAGAATATTTCAGTAGAATTTTCATGACCAGAGTAGGTCAGGAGAGGTTTTGTGGTTTTACAAAGGCTTCTCATGGATGAGAAGATCCAAGGTGGTGAGGTTGTAATGTCCCGTGATTTTTAATTGTGGTTGTCTCTAATGTATTTTGAAATTTTCTTTTAGTTGGTGAGACAATATCTAAAACAAGACATTGAATTTAATAACATGAATTAGAACGCATAAATTTTTTTAATTCAGATATAGTTTAAGACTAGATACATTCATTGGGTGTTTGATTGAGTTCTAGGATTTATAATGTCAAAAAGCACCATTTAGGGGAAATAGAAATAGGTGCCTAGTTTTCCCCTGGTTAATACAACCTCTGTGGCCTATTTTCTAGATGGACCCAGTTTATCAAAACCATTTATCTACCTATGATAAACTACGTAGACTAGTGAATGGTCAGGAGGGTTATCACAATGATTATCAAACCATGGACCAGAATCTTCATAGTCATTTGAGATATCATAAAAAAAAGAGCCATAGAGCTTGGGTTGCACATGATTTGGAAATCTTTGACCCTAGTCTGCACCCTTAGTACCACAGAGATAGTGGAAATACACTACTGGAACATGTTTAGATGAATCATGTGTCCAAACTATGTGACTCATTAATGGGATGGAAATTATAGTTTCCCCTTGATCTTATTTTTTTCTACCTCTAATATTTCCCCACTAATCAGTATGCAATATCTCCTCTTATAGGATCTGTATTCCCCTCCTCATAGGATTGAAGAGATGTGATCTATTTTATCTTCAAATAAAATGCCTTTAGGTGAGTTTGAAGCATATCATTATGTGTATGTCTCCTCTATATTTTATTATTTTTTAACCTCTCTATGTCAAATTATAAATTTTTGGGAGAAAATTCACCATATTTTTAGAGTGTTTGAATAATATATTGATTTCTACCAAATTGAATCGAATCAGAAAATGATAATGGATGTGTAAAATTTCCTAATAATATGATAGGTAGTCTAATTATTTCCCCATAAATTATATAATTCTTATTAACTACTCCATTATTTCGTGATACATATTTTCTTTGTGTCTCCTATAAAATGTGAAATTATGTATGTTGAACCTAATATTATAAATTTAATTGAAATTGTGAACCTAATAAAACCATAAAACGATTCCCACCTCAAATTGAACCACCCTCATGGGTTTTAGAGTTGTCTTCCAGATCCCATAAGAATGGTATTTTGAAATAAAGTCACCTCTTGTTCATGATAGCTTTCATTCCATTAAGAGATATAGATTTAAGTGGAGTTTTTGAATTCTAATTTTATAGTGAAGTTATTAATCAAATTAATTAAACTATCATGTATGGGTCAAATGATAAATTTTATGGACTATTGTATGAAATACATGATTATACATTAATAAATTGCTAATGGAATTATTACGTACAAGGACTCCTTAGTTAAAATACACATGGATTATCATTTACTAATTAAATTGAAATATAGGGAAGTAATTGAGTTTTTAGTATTTAAATTATCATGGATCAAGGTCATGGACTATGACTAAAAAATAATATGAAACATGTAAAATGAATTTAACTACTCATTCATCCATACATGGTTTCCTTATTTCATTATCTATAAGACATGACCATAATCCATTTGAGATTATATATACTAAGAGAAATACTAGTTTCCACATTACAGAATAATATGGATGGGAACATAAGTCACTTCAATTACATTATTATATGATTGATACATTATATTTTTATATAATTCCCAAGATAGGATCTTCAACTGGATAATTTTTCTCACACTCTGAGTCGTACTTGGGTTTCTTTTTTATGGAACACCTTGGAAGTGGTCATAGGGAAATTGAATGTTATGATTGATACATGGGGTTACACATTATTTAATTCCAAAGATGACATCATATAATAATAGAATTAAATTAATCCTTTAGAGATACATAGGTTACTCATTAATTAACAACTTGGATTAGATCCTAGGACATACCAGTTATATCATTCCTGTTTATTATTACTTATCACTAGAGTTATATCTTTTTGATGGTTAGTTTTCTATGTCATCTCAGAACCATACATCATTTCCATTATCTACTAATGGTCATATTTTTAGATTCATGTGAAAATCCATAAATTATTTTTGGTCTTATAGACACTAATTAATGGATGTTTATTCTCATAGCCATGGGTATTAGGATAATAATACTACTTTTTCCTTAACAATTATGCGGATGCCTTGGGTTCTCACTAGTGAATTTATATGTCTACATATATTTGGTCACATATATGATTATATATTCATGTGGGATTGTTATTAATCACTTCATATTAGGATGAAGTGGTCATGGGAAGTTGTGTGTCCTTGAGGGACCCAAGTTGATTCCATCAAATTTATATATTGACTTCTTTATTCATTATTATTTCACATTGTTGTATTTTAAATTCATAGAATGGATAGCATTAGACACCATTGGTGGAAACCTTCTGAGTATATCTTATACCCATTTTGGTACTACAATGAAGCAAGGTACCCAAATAGATCTCACGGTTCTAGTTTTAGGTTAACAGATTGTGTTTCATATTGTGAACATTGATACGGGATCTTAGGTGAAGATGACTGAGTGAGTTCTTTGGATTCTCATGGAGACTTCCATTGAATACTGTGTTATTTATATCATTTATTTATTACCTGATGTATAACTACTTAATGTAAATTTTATAATCAAATTGATATGAAAGGTTGTGTGTTTAAATTTTGTAATTTTATAATTTATTGTAGTCTTCCACTAAATTTTCATTTTTATTTCTTATTATATTTATTTATCTATTATTTATTGTACAATGCATTTGTATTCTAATGATGAGGGTATAGTCTATCCATAATAGCATCATTAGTTCCTCGATAATATTCAGCTGCCTCTCGCATATAAGGGGTAAACATGGGGCCATGTGACTGGCCAACTAGGGAAACTATTTTTGGGGATCCCCTATTCAGACATAATATACTCTAAGTATGTTTTCATTTTTACATCCATAAAAAGTGATATGATTTATTTAGTTGATTTAATTTTAGGAATTTTCCAATAAAAATGATTCATTAATTTTCACAGTGAATATTGGAAATTCCATATGAGACTAGGCCATTATGGCCTTCACTCACATAGGAAGCTATGTCAGAAAGAATTAGTTATGAATTTTCATAAACTATTATTCCTCAAAGAGTGTTATATAAACCATGTAAATATGTGATGATTTATAAGATCTTTTCAATATAAGGAAAGAGGTATAGACTTATGAACACATTTAGTTGTTTTCCATAGACTTATTTAGACCCTCTAGAGTTTCTAGATTAAATGCGAAACAATATAATTTTATCCGTGGAGATGACTCCACATGACACACCCTATAATTTTTTTTCTTGTAAATGTTTTTTTAATTCCTGTTTTTCAATATAAGAAGTCATTTTATAAAACCATAGTCGACATACTATTAATACATTAGGGAGTGATCGGGGTGTTGAGTTTAAAATAAATATTTCAAATCATTATGAACGCAACATGGATAAAAGAAAAACTTCTGTGCTCTGAGAACTCTATAACAGAATGCTGTTATTGAATGAATGAATAAGACTCTTCATGATATTTCCAAAAATATTCTCAATTAGTACGATCCATATATATATATATATTAAATTTTATTAATAAGTCTATATATATTATCATAATATTTTTATTATATAACTCTTAGAGAAAGAATGAAAACTTTTATGGAATGGAAGTAAAAAATGATTATTTACGTTGTTTTTTTAAGTGAGGTATTTATACTCAATTAAAAGGAAAATTTAGATATGTTTTCATCTAAAATTTATTAATGAATTTTCCTCTGTTATTCATCATCCAATAAATCATATAGAGTATTCAATAAAACAACATTATTTGTTGATTAATTGGTACACATAGAATTAAATGAAACAAATACAAATGATAATAAAACCTCATTATAAACCCTTGAGGATGATATTGACAATTTGAATATTAATGCCACAACCAAGCCAATTTATGCTTATTGGAATCCCACTTTATAAAAATCACCCAACACATATGAACTGTTTAATCCAGAGCATAAAAAAGAATAAAATTTATGCCCTAGAACCCGTATGACTCTTTGAGGAAATCCCTTGTATTATTTAATTAGATATATAGATATAATAATTGACACTAGGGTTTCTATTATGAGCTAGGTTCAATCGGTTTTATAGAAAAAAAATTTAGGTACTCATAGAAATATCATCGTATGTCATTACCATAGTCACTAAGTAGATGTTTAGAAATAAGGTTGATACACCTGACATTATAAGTATACATAAATAAAAACTAGTTTCACATGTGTAATTGCAAGATTTAGTTATTAAATTTCAGGAAATATTTTAACTAATGTCAACTAATGAAGTCATCGAAATATTTATTACATATATAGAATTTTTTAACATCACATTGTATAAATTGTATTTGAAGTGTGACTTAATAAATTTTCTTATAAATAATGATGTTTTTGTAGAGGATCCCATGGATCAAAAAACCCTCACAATTAAAATTATGTTTTCAAATTAACCAAATATTTTATTGGTTTAATAAAATATCACAAAGCTTGGTAAGATTGGATCAAATTATATTGTGTTGATAAATATTTTTCAAATGGTATGTATGATCCTACCGTATTTAATAAAACAACTTCTAAATAATTTTTGTTAGTTTTAATAAATTTTAATGATATATTTTGGATCATCAAAAAAAAATTGTGTGATGAATTTTTAAAATTAATTAAAATTGAATTTGAAATATTTTTTTGGGTGAATTAAAATAAACCCTTTTTTTAGATCTTTCAGTATAAGTATGGTATAATTTTAAATAAAAGAAATATCACAAATGATATTTTTTTAAAAAATTATGTATATCACTAATGCTAATGGTACTTTAATGAGTAAATGTTGTATGTTGGATCTTGATGATACTCAGAAACTAGCTGATTAAACTATATATAAATATATGGATTGATGTTTAATATACTTATCTTAAAGCTTACTATATATTATATTTATTTTTTTCATGTGAGATCATTCTTAATAAAATCCAAAAGATTCATATTGAAATATTTTGAAATTAATTTTTAAATAAATAAAAATTACAGCAAATTTAGTTTTGTCTTATTATATAAGAATAATATTTTTTTTAGTTAGTAATCTGGATGAAAAAAGTATTGTGTTATTTTCGAAAAAAGCACCACTAGAACATAAATTATTTTAACAAAGTCTATAGATTCAATAGTAGTATAAAAATTATTTTTAACATTGGTTTATTGAAATTATTTCTTCATTTCCAATGATATAAGTCCCTTAAAATGACATTTAATGTCATTTATTCAATAACAAAAGTGAAAATCCATCTATTAGTGTCAGTTCCATAAAAAAGATATTAATGTCCTCATGTACGAATTTTAACATCAGTTTATAAAAAACCAATGATAAATTTTTTAATATAAGACTGTTAAAGTCTTATTTGTTGAATGAATATTAAAAGTAATAATTTAAAATTAGTTTTTTTTAAATTATAACAATATTTTCAATAAAGTTTTAAATTTTTTCCCAAGATTAAATTTTACTAGTCATTGAGATAAAAGTGTCTTATTGGAAAAACATATAGACATCATAATTTGGACTTCTCTATGAAGACATTTTACTTCAATTTTCATTCTGTAACCAACATCAACGGTCACTTTTAATATTTGTTCTTTATAAACACAAAAAAAAATAATTAAAATGTTTTAGTTCTTATACCATTTTAATATCTTACTATTGGTCAAGATAAAATGAAATTACGAATCAAAAGTTATGGATTTTGGGAGTTTGAATTCACATAGAATACATTTAACATTACTTTTTGATAAATTGATGATAAAAAACACATTTAACATTGGTTTTTTCAAGAATAGTATTGAAATAAAAAATATATATAAGATTTGTGTTTATTTTTTATGTTTAAATTTAAAAATTTGTGGAGGTAAAATGGACTTATGTATCATAATTTATAGGCATTAGGTGTAAATTTTTTTTAAGAGAAGTCTTATAGAATTCCATCATTAAATGGTAATAAATTTTGACATGTATGTCTGTTTATGTTATAAGACTTTTCAAATAAAAGAATAATAATCAAAATATTCTCTAATTTTCATAGTTTCCATGTTTACATGCTTGTTTTTAATAAAACCCATATTGAAATTTACTTTTCTACTTTTTTACATTGGTTATTTGTAATAAAGAATGTCAAGAGTTTTTTTACATTTGATATTAGTTTTTATAAAACAAACATAAAATGTTATGTGGTGATACATTAGCATCTATTTATAAAAAATATTGATACCCAAATATGAGATGGTTTTTTATATTCGGTTATAATTTTACCTGATGTTAAATGTAAAATTTGAAATATGATAGATTGGTATTTAATTATTATCAGAAAGCATGTTACATTTTTTTTAAATCGAAAAAAAATTCAATAAAAAAAACTAAAAATATATTATTTTAAAAAAATAAAAATCCATATTCCCTCTCATTAAAATTTTTTGAACTATTTAATCAAATAAAAATTTCAATTCTTCTTCAATTGATGATTTGATCACGAAATCAATTATAGTTATTTTATTTCTTTGTTTTTTAACTTTCCATAAACTCTAAACAACTTGAAATATTTCATTATGAAAATGAGGAGTTCTTATGATCAATATTTTATGATAAAACATCCCCATGAGATTAACTAACTCAAGAGAAAACTACATTATTTATCACTATTGTCATTGTCCCATGAACTTTTACCTAAAAAGAAGATAAATACTGACAGACAACATAATTATTTATAGGAAACATCCAAAATAATTGAAATTAGGTCACTGTATTGGGTTTATTTTTTGAATTTTCATTTTTTGTATAATTTTCTGTTCTTGTTTCTCATGTATTATTTGAAATGAAAAGTTTCTATCTAAAATTATAGGATTCAATCTTTTAACGACTATAAAATTTTACATGTATATCCAATTATTCCTTAAGAATAATAAAATTAATGAATAAGAAAAATACTATATTGAAGTATTTAGATTTTTAATTTTTTTATGTCCATTTTACTAAAATTTATATGAATAAGTTTTATATTTGAAAATGGTTATTTATAATTGAAGCTAAAACCCTTATGGAATTACAGTGTCGTTCTTGTTTTTCCAAATTATTATTGTTTAAATGTAAAAATTTCAATTTTTGACATTGTTTTATAATAGATAATGTCCAAATTCCAATTTTTAAAATTAGTAGCAACAACATTGGCTAAAACGTGGAATTAAACAATAAAGAAATGTCATGAAAACCACTTTTTCTACTAGTGCATGGTGTTTTAGTAAGAAAAAATATATTTCATTATCCACTATCAAAGCTAAGTACATGCATATCGGAATTTTCTTGTGCATTAATTTTGTTTATGAAACATGAATTACAAGATTATGGATATCAATGTCGACATGTACATATATAATGTGATAATACATGTGCTAATAAAATATCTAATAATACTGTCTCACATTAAAAGAAAAAACATAATTATATTAGACATCACTTTTTAAGAGTTCATTTTCAAAAGGGATATATAACTCTTGAATTCATTGGTAGAAAAAATATTTTTGATGATATATTTTCAAATCCATTTCATATTAAAAGAATAAATTATACCCATAACAAATTAAAAATAATAAACAATTTAAAATTATTTTATTTTATTCCTTATTCCTAACATTCCCAATATTCCCTTTTTAATAATTATCATTCATGTTTAGTGTTAAGGTAAATATGAATATTAACGCCCATGGTAAGTTTATTGACAAGGGTTTTATGTTCATACGGTCAGATCGGTGATGAAGAAAACAAGGTCATTCATTCACAATAAGAACCATGAACCTTCACGCACATGGTCACCATACATACCATGAAAATTAAATCAAATGGTCACTATAATTACTTTTTACTCACACAATCTATAAGGCCCAATCCTTAAACATTATGTAATCTTGTGTTAGGTCAAAAATTCACATTGATTATATTTCATGGTTAGTGTTTTAGATAAGTATTCTACAAATATTACATTACATTTCAAAAATTAAAAAGAAGACACTTCTACTTAGTTTCCATTTTTCCACAAAATAGAAACTCTTAAAAAAGAAACATGTCTATTTCCATGTTTTAGACATCTTGAATTTTCCTTGATCCCAACCTTGAACCATTTCATCTTTATGTCCTGTGAAAAACATTTCAAAACTTGGGATGAGCATAAAATGATCAGTATGTGTTATAAATTAAATAAAGATAAAATTAGTCCATAAATACATACAAAACATATTCTCTTTAACATACATCATGAAATCCTTAGATTTATGAATAACACAAAGAAATCATTAATCATAAATGTAAATTATGTAATAAATAACATTCGTACATTTTATAATTAACAAATACATAGGGAGTTACATTTTGAATACTAATCATATTATATTACCTAAATCTCTGAGGAGAAACATTAATGTTTACCCCTATCACATTACCTAATGCATTGGAGAGCTATCTGGGGATCGCCAGCCATATGTTTTTCACGGTACCACCCGTATATGTAAGAAATTACCAATAAATATAACATATTAATAACACATAAAACTACCATAAAGGATAGATAACATTTCCACATTATAATCACAATATAAAATTTCAAGATATTGATATATCCAATCAGTTTCTAAATCCATTTAAAACCATTAAATGTTATATTTTTTGTGTCAAAGTGTCCCATGTCCCTTTGAAACATTAAAAGGGATTGAAATATTAAAACATTAATGTAAATATAATTAAATCTATACATACCTTTTGAAAGCATGCACAGTAATGAGAATGATTTAGAAGATTAAATATTTAAGACATTTAAAACAATGTTTTAGTTGAAGAGTCTGTTACCACATAGAAAATACTTGAAAAATAATAATTAAATAATGACATTAAAAAACATAAAATATCATTAAAAGAGGGAGATTCATGATAAAATATGTCAATGTGTAGTATATATACCTTATAGGATAATAAAGTTTCATAATATCATGATATGCCTCAAATAAAGGAGATTGACCTGGTTCCTTATGAAAATTTGGCAGCATAACTCTATCACATTAAAATTAAGAAAATGAGTTGAAGAGAGAGGAAAGGGTATCTCATCACTTGGACAAAAATGTAATGAAAAAGGATATATATGAACATATCACAACATAAGAAAAAGGAAATTAAAAGATATTTCAAAAAAGAAGTCTTTGACTAAAAGAGGAGTGTGAAAGTTTCACTTACAAATATCGTATCATTAAATTAAGGATAAATCAATGACATAATTATGTGTGACAAGAATAAATACTCCCATTATAAGTGGATATTAAGTTTAAAAAAATCCGTGGTCATTCACAAATATTTATATCATGACATTATCATGAAGATGAAGTTAAACCCAAAGAATGGAAATTGGGTGAAGAAGTTATCTTACAGAAATTCGATAGCCAAATGGTGTCACTTTAAAATTCATGTAATGAGTTTACAAGAGAAAAATTGTTTTCTCATCAGAAGTAAATAAAATTTAAATAAATAAGAATATATAAGAGCATATCCCAATATATTAAAATTGAAATTTAAAACACATAACATTAAATAAGTCTTTATCTAAAGAGAAGGGTGAAAAGTCCCCTTACAAATTTGGTAACATACGAAACATACACCAAATGAATGAAGGATCATAAAATGAAGATATAAATAACCACATATTAATGTATATTACAAAATGAATACAATAATGGGCAGTACATACACCACCCAAAAGGAAATAGTGGAAAATATAACATGAATCTCAAGGGAATAAAAAGTGAGATTAAAACCCCTTACCTCGTGTCCGACCTGACTCGTTTGTTCCTTATTGGTACTAAATAATAATCTTAAGTTAATTTATACATGCTTTAGAATCTTTTTCAATTTTATTATTCTTTTTGTGTCACTTATTACCTTATAATAAAAATTATTAATTATTTGAGTTCATATCGGACATTTTATCGATGTTCGGAACATGAGTAAAAAAATGAACTTGTTATAATTACAAATTGTCCATGTGGTCAAAAGTAAAATAACTCAATAATGATATACATGATTTAGATATCATATAAATCATATATATCCAGTATATATGTATTTAGAATTGTCAAAAACTGTCACATATTAATTCGGGTCGACCCTGAACCGATCATCCAAGACGGTCCTTGACATGGCCCACGGAGCATTCCCATTCCCCACTGGCTAGAAACATGTGCCAAACAGCAAAATTTAATCACTCGGAACAATTTATTCAATAAAAGATAAATTAATAAAAAAATTAACAAAACAATAAAAAAATATCTAGGAGTGGAAGAGAAATAAACAGAACAACTGAACATTCCTCCATGTGACCCACTAGGTCACCACCCAACCAAAGGTCGACCTTGCTCCAATAATGAAAAACTCAGCCAAGAGAACCTAAGCAAAGGGGAACTTGAAACTGAAATGATAATCTAGGTGTAACACCCCTCCCCCACCTCATTTCCTTGAGGAGGTAGGGAGCGTTACTTGGCCTTAAGCGACATTCCCAAGGTGCTAAAGGCTGGCAATAAATGCCGAGGGCTCCGGGAACAACTGTGGAAATTTTTTCCCTTGAGATAAAACCAACCAACAACCACAACTAAATGATGCATTCCAACAAAACCAAACTCAAAATTACCACATATAACTAGATAATCCAAAATATCACATGCCAACACAACCCAATACAACATTACAGTACAATGCAGAAGAATCAGCATGAACACCACGAGCCATGACACCACCACAACTCCACACCATGCTCCATGCCCCAAGTTCCACCAAGACATCACAACACACCACTAAAGGAGGTTGATGGCTTACCTTTTCCCACGTCACAGTATACAACATCTGAAAAGACACCAACGTGCCAAATAAGTGGGTGAGTACTAAAAATCAGTAGGTTTTACCCAAAAGACTTCCCTAAACATGACACTAGGATGAAACTATTAGCCCATTTATATAAAATAGTTTATATAAAATAAAACACAAGTGAAACCATTTTTATAAGTCAATAGTTCCCTTACCAGGCCATCACATCTAAACCAAGCAACGCAGGGAAATCCAAACAAACATGCCATAATACATTCTCTTTCTCACATATTAGAACAACAATTCCATCTTGCAAAACAATGCACAACAACAACCAAAACAACCAAACGGTGGCACTTCCGTCCAACCCATTCACCCATTCACAATTAGTGGCACTTACCATCCAATTATACTTTGATGGTGTCCCTTCTGTCCACTATATACCCCCTTCATTATAGTGGTACGTCCTGACCAATTCCACACAACATTTCAAGCAAGCCAAACCAATACCACAACATCATGCAATCAACAAATTCCATTTCACATCAATCCCATTCAATAAATCATCCATTTATGGAAAATAATTTTCCATGCCCACGCCCCATTTTAATAAAACAACATCTTTATTGAAACCCATTTTTCATCAACAATTTTCCCAAATCAATCTCATCAATCCCATTTTAAAATCTCCATTTTAAAATTCAAAATAAAAACATTCCACCATAAAACCCCCCTTTTCCCCAAAAATCGCCAAAACATCACCCAAGGGAATCTACACCAATTTCCCACATCAAGAAAACAATTAATTTCAAGAACAAAGAATTAATTGTAACAAGGAACCACTATTTCTAAACAAGTGGAGTTAAGATAGAAGCCACCAACCTTTAGGGTTCCTGAGAAATCGATCCACAAATAACCGCACCTCCAAACCAACGAACACACCACCGAAACCTCTCTAGATCCCTTTCCCTAACGATCAAAAGCCTTAATATTAACATCCAATAAAACCCCAACCACAAATCTACACAAAACATGTGTAGATCTAGAAAAACAAGAAATAGAGGGATGTAGATCTAGAGGAAAACACAAGAGAAACAAGAGGAGAGACTTACCCGGGAGAAATCACCTTGAATCCACCTTTAAACCCCTTCGAATTACTTCCAAAACGAGTGGGAGGGACCCTCCAACCCTTGGGAACCGAAAATACCAAGTGAGGCTCGAGTTGGAGGAATAAAGGAGTGAAATGAGTCAATCCTGAGTGAGACCGTGTTTTATAACCCTAATTTTACATGGCCGCACGGTTATCCCGCACGGTTTGGAAAATCGTGCGCTAACCATGTGCACGCCACTACCTCAAGAGCCATGGTCTGCACAGTTTCCTCGCATGGTTTGGAAAACTGTGCATAGGCCATGCGAGGCCTACTGTCTTAAGAACAAGTGTTCACACAGTTTCCTGGGAAACCCACACGGTTTCCACTAACCATGCTCAAACTGTGCACCCCTTTAAAAGCCTCCAAACCCATCCAAAACCATTCCATACTCTCCCAAACTCTTCCCAACTCATTACTTGCACATTAAATACATAAAAAATGCACATAAAAGTATACATACCTCATACTGGGGGTACTAAATTCTCCCCACCATTGTACTTTCCGTCCTCAAAATATAGTGACCCCACCCTTTGCCGAAAGAGTTCGGGCCACTGCTCGACCATTTCTTTCTCCTGCTACCAATCTCATCATAAACCTGACCATGTTTCCAGAAAACACAAACTAAACTGATGATTTTACCATGAAAGACTTTCTCTTGCCTATCGATAACCTGCACTGGCACGTGCACCAATGAAGCATCCAATTCTAGCTCAATATGATCCCAACAAATCACATGGTTACAATCCGGCTGAATCTTCTTAAACTATGACACATGAAACACATTGTGCACCTCAATGAACCATGGTGGAAAATCCAAATGATAATCCACCTCACCAATGCGCTCTAGAATCTCAAAAGGCACAATATACCTCGGAGATAACATTCCCTGCTTTTCAAACTGACGATGTCCCAACATAGGAGAGATCCTCAAGAAAACATTATCACTCACCTAGAATGACAATGGTCATCGATGATGATCCGCATACGATTTCTGACGACTCTGAGCCATCTCCATTCTCCTCCTGATAAACGTGATCTTCTACGTATTCTCCTGGACAAGGCTCAGTCCAACCATCGAGGACTCACCCGTTTCCACCCAACATAGTGGGGAACAACACGACTGCCCATACAATGCTTCAAATGGAGCCATATGTATGAAATCATGATAAATATTATTATATGAGAACCCAACCAACAAAAAATGCTCCTCCCATGAGCCACCAAAATCCACAACACATGTCCACAACATATCCTCCAGAGTTTGTATCATCCTCTTGGATTGACCATCCGTATGAGGGTGATATGTCGTACTCATCGTCAACTACATTCCAAGGGATTGATGTAAGGACTTCCAGAAAAGAGATGTAGAACTCAGATCTGTATCTGACACAATAAAAAATAGGACACCATTCCTCTTTACCACCTCCCAGATATAGATTTTGGACAGATCCTCCACTATATGAGATTCACGAATCTGGATGAAATGAGACAACTTCGTTAGCCAATCCACTATCACCCAAATTGCATCGTGCTTCTTGACTGTTCTTGGGAGACCTATGAAAAAAATCCATCACTCTCTACTCCCACTTCCAAACAGGGATTGGTAAAGACTACAAGATTCTTATGGGCCTCTGATGCTCATCCTTAAACTACTGAAAAATCAAGAATCATGAAAAAAACTTATCCACTCTTCTTTTCATGTATGTCCCCCAAAACCACGCTTTCCATGCTTTATACATTTTCTAAATTCTAGGATGAAAAACCCACCTGGAATGATGATACGCCCTGAGAAGATCCTCCTGACAAGTAACTGGTACAACAATTAGATTCTGAAAACACAAAACTGAATCTCAATTCAGTTACCAACCCTCAATGGTCTCCCCACCATTGAGTCTCGACCCATGGTCGCACACTCCAGATCAGATATTTGTGACTTTATAACCAGGCCAACCATGTCAGGAATCAACAAAACTTCAAAGAAGACTGTTTTATCACCCTGGTCCACACATTCTAACCTCATATCACCTATAACAGAAATCAAATGCCACTGATCTGATGCCTGTTTTACCACCTGAGCATATGACATTCTACTTAATGCATCTGCCACCGAATTTCCCTTACCCTGTGTGTACATTAAGTCAAAATCAAACATCTAGAGATATTCCATCCATCTACTTTTCCTCAAGTTCAAATCCCTTTGTGAGAAAATATGCTTCAAGCTCTTATGATCTGTATATACCATGAATTTCCCACAGAAGAGATAATGAGCCACACTTTTGAAAGAATGGACAACAGCTGCCAACTCTAAATCATGAGTTGGGTAGTTCGTCTCATGCACTCTCAACTTCCGTGAGCCATATTCAACAACATGATTTCCTTGCATGAGAATGCATCCCAACCCTGATCCCGATGTATCACAATACACGACGTACCCTCTTCCTGGTTCTAGATAAACCAATATTTGTGCTGATGTAAGACGAAACTTTAGTTCTTAAAAACACTACTGAAACTATTCATTCCACTGGAATGGAACATTATTTCATGTCAATGCCATCATCGGCGAAGCCAAATGTGAAATATCATGAACCAAACACCGGTAATACAAATCTAGACCAAGGAAACTCCATATCTCAAACACATTCATTGGAGGTTTCCATGAGACAACAACCTCTATATTTTCTGGATCCACTAAAACACCCCCTTTCAGAAATCACATGGTCAAGAAAAAGAAATTCATGTATCCAAAAGTCACACTTTCACAACTTGGAATACAATCGATGATCCCTCACGATCCCTAGCACTATCACCAAGTGGTACTAATGCTCCACCCTTGTATTTGAAAACACCAGAATATCATCCACAAACACCACCATGAATGAATAGAGATATCTCTGAAATATTAGATTCATCAATTCCATAAACACCGCTAGATCATTCGTTAGACCAAAGGGCATAACCACATATTCATAATGGCCATATCTACTTCTAATAGCTGTTTTAGGAATATCGTCCTTCCTCACCCGCAATTGACGATATCCCGACCTCAGGTCGATCTTGGAGAACCACTGGGCTCCCCACAACTGGTCGAACAAATCATCAATTCGTGGAAGTGGATATCTATTATTTATCATAACTTGGTTATGTCTACGATAATCAACACATAGCCTCAAGTTTGCATCCTCCTTTTTCACAACCAACACTGGCGCTTCCCACAGTGACATGCTAGGCTAGATAAAACCTTTGTTTTCTAACTCTTCCAACTAGATTTTTAAATCCCGTAATTCAGGTGGTGCCATCCGATAAGACGGACGTGAGATAGGACTGGTCCCCGGAAAGAGATCAATCTTAAACTCCACTTTTCCTATGGGAGGTAACCCAGAGAATTCATCAGGAAAAACATCCATGAACAGATCTACCACTGCCGAAGGAACACTCTCCTCAACACTCTTTACCGATTCCAGCAAGAACACTGCGAACTGATATGATAACGTACCCACTGCTGGTGCCAAAAAACTCGTTGCACCCTACCTTTCATGCTTCTATCCTCTAAGGAGTTGTATAAAACAATCGTGTGTCGTAAAAGCCATTGTCCGCACATCACAGTCAATGTGAGACTTAAAAGACACCACCCAATCCATTCCCAAGATTACATCATAACCATTCATCTAAATCATTGAGAAGTTCCACACTATCTCAACCTCGCCCATAATTATACAACATTCTCAAAACAAGAAGGCTCGACACTCTCTTCAACCCAGAAGAGTTTGATGTTTCAAAACCGAGGGCATCATTTCTACCCATAAACCCAATAAATCCACCACACATGAAGCAATAAAAGGGTGTGAAGAACCCGTATCAAACAGCACTTTCATCAAGGTAGAATATAAAATATTAGTACCTCGCACCGTGGATGGTCCTGACTGATCATCCACCACAACCTGATCAGCTCCAAAAACTTGTTTTCTTGCCACTCTGTTCATTATTTCCTTGTTGAGGCATCGTTGTATTCCAAGAATCAACATGACCTATTTTACTTTGCTGTCGAGGGGTATGATTCTGACCTCGTCCAGTCCAAGAATACGACGTCTTCCATCCCTGAGGAGTGTCACACGCACCCGACCTTGGAGCATTCCGAAAATAACGCAATAGATGCCCCATATTCTTACAATTATTACATGCTCGAGGTTGTGTCGTACAATCCCTCTTGATGTGGCCTGTAGAACCACACTGAAAATATCCCAGATTGCTCTGGGGATTCAGAGGAAGAATCACCAATCCTACCGTCAGATTATATGTCATATTCTCACCCTGATAATAAGTGTCCCTCTTCCGCTTGAACCCAGCATTATATTTCCCACTATTCCCCATGGGTACCACCATGCTTCCCCTGCCCGGAGTGCCCAACAAATCATGCTCGGCCACCGAGGATCTATTCAACATTTTAGAGTAATCAACTATACACAATACTGCTATCTTTGAACGGATTTCTTTCCTCAACCCCTCTTCAAAGATCCTTGCCTTCAACGACGTGCTACTCGCCACCTTGGGTGTAAAAAACACTAAGTTCATAAACATAGCTGCATACTCTACCACCGACATCAGCTATTGCTTCAAACTGAAGCAATCAGTCGTATGCTGAATTCTAAACATATGTGGGTAGAATTGATTGTAGAACAATTACTCAAAGCCATCCCACATCATACCTTGGTCCATTCCCGCTTGGGCTACCAACTCCCACAATTGAAGGGAAAGATCTTCCAACATATACGTGGCCAACATCACTTTCAGAGCTACCAGTGTTCCCAAGAACTCAAATATTTTTTTCGTTCTATTCAACCATGCTTCTGCCCTCTATGGCTCTGAATCACCCCTAAATATGAGTGGATTCTGCTTTTGAAACTAAACCGCATGATCCACATGCCTTTGTTTATCCACTCTATTTCCACTTTCCACAGCTTGGAATGCTTGCACTCTGCTTTGCAATAGCTACTGGTTCACCTGAGGATCAGGTGCTACCACATTCTCAGCAGCCTCCTCCGGTCGGTCACTACGATGCCTACCCGATACCATTTCTATAAACAGAAAAAAAACGACCCTGAGTCTCACTTCCATAGAAATTATGAGATCCCATTTCAAATTACATTTCACAACATTATCACAACCAGGCTTTCCACCAATTCAAAATTTTCCTCATGTTCCATGTTTCACCATTTTGAAAACCAAACCATTTTCAAAATACCAATTTATTCAAATTACAATTTCGCATTACATCATAAATCATTATACCCCAATGAAATATGCATCCTAGAGGGATGTCATTTCTATCATGCATGTCATGCTCATCTCATTGGCTACAACCACGACAATGAGATATCCAATGCCTATAAGTGCCTCCAAAACACTTATGTACCCAACTCCCTGGTAACTTTAATTTCAACATAAAAGGGTTAGCTATGTCCTTTTATGCTATACATTCCAATCTCCGACATTCCTACGACTTGCTACCATCTCGACTCAAGGAAATGTAACACAATGAATGTCAATACCAAATACGAAGATTAAATCTAAAGGATAGAAAAAACTGATACCACTTGCAACACCCCGCCCCCACCACATTGGCTTGAGGAGTCTGTGAGGGTTACTTCTCCTTAAGCGACGTTCCCAAGGTGCTAAAGGCTAGAAATAAATGCTGAGGGATCTAGGAAAAACTAGGGAATGATTTTACCATGAGATAAAACCAACCAACAACCACAACTAAATGATGCAAGTCATCAAAACCAAATTCAACATTACCAAAGATTACTAGATAATCTGTAATCTCACATGCCAACAATACCCAATACATCATCAAAGTACAGTGCATAAGACTCAACATGAACACCACGAGCCATGAAACCACCAAAGCTCCACACCAAGCTCTAAGCTCCATGATCCACCAAGGCATCACAACGCACCACTAAAAGAGGTTGATGCCTTACCTTTTCCCACTTCATGGTACACAACATCTGCAAAGACACCAACATCCCAAAGCAGGGGGTGAGTACAAAAACTCAGTAGGTTTTCCCCAAATGAATTCCCTAAACACACCACTAGGATGATAATGTTATCCCATTTATATAAATAAGTTTATATAAAATAAAACACAAGTGAGACCATTTTCAAAAGTCAAACGTGCCCTTACCAGGACATCACATCCAAACCAAGAAACCCAGGAAAATTGAAACAAACATGCCCTAAGAAATTCTATTTCTCACATAATTTCACAAAAATTACATCTAAAAAAACTATGCAAAATAACAACCAAAACAACCAAACGGTGGAACTTCCATCCAACCCGTTCACCAATTCACAATTAGTGGTACATCCCATCCACTTATACTTTGATGGTGGCCCTTCCGTCTATTATACATCCCCTTCATTATAGTGGTACTTCCCGCCCACTTCCGCACGAAATTTCAAGCAATACAAACCAAGATCACAACATCATGCAATCAACCAATTCCATTTCACATCAATCCCGTTCAATAAATCAACCATTTATTGAAAATAATTTTCCATGCCCAAGCCCCATTTCAATAAAACAGCCTCTTTATTGAAAACCATTTTTTATCAACCATTTTCCAAAATCAATCTCATCAATCCCATTTTAAAATATCCATTTTAAATTGCACAATAAAAACATTCCACCTTGAAACCACCTTTTTCCCCCATAATCCCCAAAACATCACCCAAGGGATTCTCCACCAATTTCACACATCAAAACACAATTAATTTCAAGCACAAAAAATTAATTGTTACAAAGAACCACTAGTTATGACCAAGTTGAGTCGAGAGAGAAGCCACCTACCTTTAGGGTTCCCGAGAAATCAACCCACGAACAACCGCACCTCAAAACCGGCGAACGCACCACCAAAATCTCTCTAGACCCCTTTCTGTAACATTCACAAGCCTTAATATTAACATACAAGGAAACCCCAACCCTATATCTATACACAACAAGTGTAGATCTTGAAAACCAAGAAAGATAGGGATGCAGATCTAGAGGAAAACAGAAGAGAAACAAGAGGAGATCTTACCTAGGAGAAATCACCTTGAATCCACCTTGAAACCCCTTCAAATCGCTTCCAAAACGTGTGGGAGAGCCCCTCCAACCCTTGGGAACCCAAAATCCCGAGTGAGGATCGAGTTGTAGGAAGAGATGAGTGAAATGAGGCAATCCTGACTGAGCCTGAGTTTTATAACCCTAATTTTAAGTGTCCGCACAGTTATCCCCTACGGTTTTTCAAATCATGCACTAACCATGCGCACACCACTGCCTCGTGAGCCAGGGTCCACACGGTGTCCTAGGAAACCCACACAGTTTCCACTAACTGTGCTCAAACCGTGCACCCCTTTAAAATCCTCCAAACTCATCCAAAACCTTTCCAAACTCTCCCAACCTCTTCCCAACTCATTCCATGGACTTTAAATACATAAACAATGCATACACAAAGTCTACATACCAAAAACTGGGGGTACTACACTAGGCGTGAGCATTAAAATGATTATTATGATTTCTAAGATAAACGACATAATCCAGCATCTCCATTCCCAAAAAATACATTAACACATGTTTGAATTACAATTATAAAATTAGGATAATTATATATATTAATAAACTATATCATTTACATATTTTATAAACCGAAAGCACGCCACATACCATTTCCGAAACAAATCACATTATTGCAAACAAAAGAACATCAATGAAAACAAGGTAGTTCTAAAAGAAACAAATGGCAATATTAGATGAAAAGAAGATGTATAGATGAAAGTAAACATCTAAAGAAAAGACGAACCATGGGTGATCCTAAACAACCCAAGAAGACCCCTATATATACCCAGTTTTTTAACCACCTACCGATGTATGGTAAAGCTCCTATTTCTATAACCTACTGGCCGCCCAAAACTGACCAATCTAATGGAAATTCCGCCTAGTCTAACAACAAATCTGGGGGGTACCAACCCGTCTAATCGGGATTGATCAGCAACAATCACTTGATCATCTAAAATATGTATAGGAACCCAGGGTGGTAATAATAATACAATCTACATAGGATTCCCTCGCAAGTGTGACTCATCTCACTGCACTTTCCTACCCCAAAAATGTAAAGTCCATACGATAACCTATAAGGGATATCCCCCTATAGTGGTGCCCCAAATATATATATATATATATACATATAATCACATCATCAAATGTGACAACTGGGATATCATGCCATGAAATCATTAAGACTACTTGATACATTTTTCAAAATATTAATGTTTTTAAATGGGAATAAAGTAATCCAAACGTCATCATTTCAATGAATAATCACAAACATTACACTAATGATGAATGTTACAAATGGTCCATCATGTTAAATCCATGTCGAAATTATTTCTCTAAAAACATTTAAAACTCTAACAACACACACACAACTTCCATACACAAACCATTTTAAATGTTAACACAACTCCACCCATGAGTTGGAGAGCCAAATGGGAATTTAAGTCCAACGTATCCAAAATCATTACCCAAACATCACTTTTTAATTGAATGTGCCAAACTACCCTTTGATTTGACATGTCAAAATTCATTTTCCCAAAACATCTTAACAATACCACCTTAAAAATTTTAAAGCCAAACTGGCCAAATCCTTGAATAATACTTTTAAAACCACTTCATTGAATACAAACAAAAGAACCTCCATCATTTGATATCCAAGATCCATTTTTAAAATCAAAATCAATCACTCCCCTTATATGATATGACAACAACACTCATTTTGGAAACATCAATTCCTTCTCAAAATATTTCCGCACAACCATTATGAAATAACCACCAACGTGAACACACTCAAAATACTCTATCAAAAGAAAATGCACACTAAAGACCTAACTAAATAAGTTTCGTAACATCCACACAATTTTATAAACTGACTGCATAGTTTTATAAAATGCTACCAAGACAGAACCAATTTACAAATACAAAATTGAACAAGTGGACCAATTTCTAAAGAATTTTTATAAGTAAACCAAACAATGCATAAATAATCTATATTTGAAAACAACACAATTAGTTAATGATTCTATAACCAGGTCGAATAAGATACCAAAATCTAGAAAACTCCATGATTAACTATTTGAGAGTAATGTGAAAAATATTTTTATATTGAAAAAATTATCATAACAAATTTCGACATCCACAAGACACAAACATAATATGTACCCATAAAATTATATAGAGGAAATACTTTAAAACTATTTCTAACAAAATTAATAAATTTAAAAACACTAATACATATTAACTAAATGCATTGCGTGAATGCGAAACAAGTCAGTGATTTATCTAAAATAAATCAAGGATTAAAATGGATTTAATCAGAAAGGAAAACATGGGTTTCCCTTCCACATAGGTGATCGAGTGTTGTGAGACTCTGATGGAAGGTAGAATAATCCCTCACAGACTAACTGCGCACGCCGAACAATAATAAAAACACACAACACAAAACCCAAGAAAAAAATAGGTTTTAAACAACTTAATTAAAAACACCAAAGACAAAATAAATATAAATATATAAATAAATTATTATGTAAGTAAATAAGTAAATAAATAAATAACTAGATATACCATAGGAGAAAATGGTTGTTGGTAAGGGGGGACACAACTAAACTGGAGCAAGGAAGATGTGCCACACAGGGGTTAAATTGTGTTACTAGTCGATAAATGGTGGGAAAGGAGTCAGGTCATAGGATTCGGCTTGGATGAAGTGTGGGACGCTGGAAATGGCCGGTCCGGAGTGAGGGAAAGAGTGAGGTTGGCCAGATGGAGTAGGCCTGACGAAAGGGGCTGAGCCAGGGGGTTAGGCGGGCTTTCAGCTGGAGTAGGAGGGGGAGTTCGAGGTTGTTTCTGGCAAGGGGGAAAGGTCGAGAGGCAGGTGGGAGGTCAGGTGTGCAGGTGGGATGAGGGGTGAGGATATGTGTTGGGGGTCATGGGCAAGGATGGCAGGCCAGAGGCGTGGTGCAGTGTCGGCAGGCGGAGGGACCGAGAAAGGAGGCATGAGGCGGCGAGGTGGCTTGGGGCCAGATCGTTGTAGGGAGAGGCTTCTATACAGAGGAGCGGTGTGGGTTTTCCAGGCGGAGGGGGGCTGGGAGGTTGCTCACGCAGGGACAGGGAAGGGGGTTCTGAGGAATGGGTTGGGGTTAAATAATTTTTTATAATAATAATAATAACAATAATTATAAAACCAGAAATAAAAACAATAAAATATCCACAATAAAGATAATAATAGTAATAAAAATTAATAGCAATAAAAATAATTATTATAATAATTATTAAAATAAAAATGAAATTAATATTAATATTAACAACAATTTATTAAAAATTATATTAGAAACTTTTTTTAAGTGAATAAAAATATTATTAACTAATCTTAATAATAAAAATATTATTATTCACACAATAATAGCATTATTATTACATTTTTAATATTTAACACATCGTTCTCAGATAAAAAAAATTAATATATTTCAACCGTTGGACAGTTTTGTGGCCACTCGAGATGATCGTGTGGCTACCACCCACTATGTAGTGATCGCACACGAGTCTAAAACCAACAAAAATTATAAAACATGAAAATTTACAATTCGAGACCAAGCCCAGACATGGAACAAGAACTCATATATAAGAATTAATAAAATACAAATTAATTTAAAAAAGGAGGTGTGAATACTCTCCCCACCAAATACACATTATACCTCAAAAAGTCACCCATTTGAAATATTGACAAAACAAGAATCTATGTTCAATAGAAACCAAAAGAAACCCAAAATCCAGAGAACAGGAGAACACGAGAGGGTCCTCCCCACCACAAGAACTCAACTAGTGCATAAATAACACCCAAACATACCTCCTCAGGTGGGGGGGGGGATGAAAGAACTCCCAAACGATCCAAACAAACTTAGATAGTATGAGAGAATAGCACCTCCGTTGAAGCTTGAAACTCTTGACCTGGACCAAAAACCCCAACACTAGATAAAAAACACCATGAAAAACATTACCCAAATAGTGAATCCGAGCATTAATAGAAACATCGATTCCTCTACAGACACTTAAATCTACAAATGAACCCATCCATGCAAGGATTCACCCACACAAGGTCCAAACACACTTTTATTAAAAACAATAAATTCAGAAAAACACAATCACACAACCAAGAATGATTAGATTAATATAGGATGAGTCCATCATAACATCATGAAAAAAAATTAACATATAACAATGTAATAACATTAGTAGTAGAAAATGAGAACTAAAAGGCTTTAAATATTCCACTTCCAACATAGAATAGAAAACCCAAACTGTGGCTCCACACCCCTAGCAATTCCTGATTGTGCGCAAGATTCATCCCATGACCTGTGGTAGGGGCACAGACGGCTGAAGCATATCCTACCATACAGTTAGGCACTATAATCCATAGATAACATTTCCTTTTTTAGAAGACACTTCCTACAAAACTTCTCTAGATGACCCATACTTCTACAATGATGGCATGTCTTTAGAGGGATGCTAAATAACAACTTAAATTTCCTGAACCGGCTACACTGGTGGAACACCACTGAATGGTCCGACGAATTAGAAGCCAAAACCATTATAGAGGACTCTATAAGAATAGGTTCCTCTGGCACACCTTGATCTCTAGATGGGGAACCGTCATGAGTAACTAGATATGATGGATTGTCATTCACCAGTGCTCTAGAGACCAATACCACTGAGAACACCTCATGCACTAGCTTCTCAAAACGATGGTCCCCAAAAGGGAGGACATCCTCCTTCATCTCTAGGAGAATACCCCTGATGAATAGAGAAGTCATCATCAAATCAGGTGATATTACCTTCAGATAAAAGGACACAAGTTCCTTGAAATTGTTGATATATGTTTTCACCATCCGTTTGCCTTATTGAATGAACATTAGCGCTTCCTTTATCTTCATCATTACCTCTTTTGGTATAAAAAATAGATGAATATGTATTTAAATACATCTTATGTCATCCCAACTTGCATTAATGGTGGGGAGAACAACTCTCATTCATCCAGAAATGGACAATCAAATAGGCCAAAACCAGTACGCACTCATACAACGTCGTGAGTTCCCAATACATTGAAGACACATTCGACCTCTTCAAGCCACTCTGGTACATCTAATGAACCATGTTCACAATGAAGGATGGGAAATTTTCATGAAGGACCAAAAACTAAGAATACCTTTTAAAAAACATTGGGGACCTTTCTGGGAATCATTTTACGTACAACATATAAATCACAAAGCAATAAACAATATCAATCCAAATATACATCATTGAAAGAACCATCATCCAAAAAACCATTTCCAAAACAAATCTAATATAACGAATACCCAAAATTATTTTTTTTAAAACCACTTTTCATTTTATATTTCCAAACCATGTTCTTTCAAGGCCTCTTTAAAAATACCAAGTCCTCTTTTCAAACCAAATTTAATTTCAAAAAATCATTTCACTTTTTTAAAATCACATTAGAAACACAAGTCCAAGCCTTTAATTGCTAGTGCACCCCTATTAATCCCATGAAATTTTGCACATCTCTTCATCTACATTCATCCATACACACCAACACGCCCTCCACATGCATTCCCTCACATGTGAAAATGTTCATTAACGGTACTTAAGGTTTCACTTAAACCATATCTTTACTAGTTCTAAGAAAACAATGAATTTTTAGACCAAGAGATTTCAGCTTTAAAAATACATTTCTCAAATTTAAATATATTTAAAATAAATAATTCTCATTTCAAAAACCCTTTTTCTTTTTAAAAAGTTCAGTTAATCCAATCAGAACCAAGATGACATTGAACTTGCATCAAACTACCAGACTGAAGGACGAGTAGTTATGCTGAAACTAGAGACATGGTAGTGGGCCATGCCCCAAGTAAACATCAAAATCATGGAGGAACTAAAACCATGTACCCGAACTCCACATGGGTCACTATTCGAAGTGAAATCACAATGTAACTTTGGATTACCTCCATTGTCATCCATCAATCGAAAACGAACTAGAAAAAAACAAAGAATCTATTCCTGGACTACCCCTGATGACTTGAGGTTCAGAATGGGTAAGGGTTCATGTTTTCCATCCTGAACCTACCTCTTGAGTCCCGATAGTTTTAATATTTATCTACTAGAAACCCCAAAAAAAACAATGGCCTCATCTGAAACCATTTTTTCATGAACTAATCTGGGTCGACCCAGAACCGGTCACTCAAGATGGTCCACAACATGTCCTGAGGAGCATTCACGATCCCCACAGGATAGATACCACTATTGGGCATCAAAATCATATTGTGGGGATGGGTTTGGCCAATAAATGATAAATAAATAAAAAATAACAATCAAAACAATAAAACTATACTCTACCAGTTGAAAAGAAATAAGCAAAACTTCTCAACATACCTCCATGTGACCCTCTAGGTCACAAGGTCACATGGAGGTTTGTTGAGATGTTTTGGTTATTTCTTTTCTTCTTATAGAGTTTAGTTTTATTGTTTTTCTTATTTTTATTTATTTTTTTATCTTATATGTGAAAAATCATTCCCAATTATTAAATTTTGAAACCTGAAACTGGTTGTCTGCCTATGGGGATCAGGAACACTCCTTAGCCCATGTCGTGGACCAGCTCGGGTGACAGGTTTAGGGTTATCCCCGGTTGGTTCTTGATAATAACATTTGGACATAAGAAATGAAATGTATCGTACATGGAGTCAATAAGCCGTTTATAATCATGAACGCTACTTTCATTTCTTTTTCAAGTTTAAAAGAATTAAAACTTAATGATAAATAAGTATATTATAATTACAGTATTATATATATGTTATATATGAGACATAAGTTAATAAATTCTATCCATTATATGTTCCATGTATAACATGAATAATTCATATCACTTTGAGGGGGTGGTAATCCACACTTCCTCAAATGAAATTAATGTATTTACCCATTATGGATACCATAAAGGTATGTTATAAATGAAAAATAAATAAAAATAGAGACCATATCAATACCATATACATATCACATATAAATATAGTGTCATCATAATGGCCACCATGACAGGCGGTAGGAGATATTTGAACAATCATCGTTTCATGATGTAGTAGTTCGCCGTGTATAGAAATAGTATGTTCATATCAATTAGATGGAGGTGTGTGGAAGTGTAGTTAGATTCCTTATCATAAGAACATCATAGTACATTTATGATATTGATTTTGTAATTAAATAATGGAATAAAGAGAGTTTAGGTGGTCGTAGAAGGAAAATAATAGAAAAGAACTTGAGAGAACATGTTACATTTAAATTAGGTAATTCTTTATGGTTTGAACCAAAAGGATTTCATGAAGTGATTTCTTAATATGTTAAGGTTTCTAGGTGTAAGAGAGGGATCTTGAGAAAATATTTGGGTAGATATTGGATGAGAAAAAGGGGGTTTATAGGTGCGAGGGAGGGTTAGAGGGGATTAATTTTTATAAGGTGGAGGAGGGGCTCTTTAAAAATGTTTGATAATATTATTTTATTATATAGCTATTTTCGGTTTTAAAAGTTCCAAAACCTATTTAATTATACATCAAGGTGTATATAGGCCTAAATAAAATCATCCAATAATAAATGGACAAGACATGGATATTTTATAAATCCCTGTATTTTTATTTAACCCTTTATTAACTTATTTATCTTTCACTATGTCCTCTTACATATTCAAACTATATGATTAATATATTTATAATAAAATTTCAAGAGACCCAAAATGGATCATTAATGACCTTTTAAACAAAATATATATCATTCGGATGATTCTTATACTTTTAGGACTATTTATGTATTTAATAAAATATTGATTTATTTAATAACTCTTTTAAGTAAATTTTAATACTATTCATATCATGACATTTTAAAAAATCCAAATAACATGTTTAATTCAAAAAAAAACATCATTAATTAAAATATAACAATTAATCTAATTCTATTAAATTATTTAATGGCATAAAAAGATTACAAATATAATTATTTTAATATTCATAACATCAATAGTTTGAATCCTTCAATAATGAAGAAATTATTCCATCACTATTGAATCACAATTAAATTTGTTTATTTGATATCTAAAAATTATTAATATAATAAATTGAGGTAGTAAATAGTATTATATTTTCAACTAATATTTTTTGTTGATGATTTAACTTATTTAACCACATATAAAATGTTTTTGAGTAAAAATATTCATGTTTCTGTTATTTTTTACCTTATATTAAATTAAATAATATAAAATGTAATTATAACTCCCATGTGGCGCCATGAGGTCCCAAAATAGACCCAAAGATTCCCATAGTAGTATATATATCATGAAATATGATTATGAATCGTTTAAAGGTAATTTAATATTATTATAATATTATTTTTTACCCTTATTTACCTGATTTATCCTTTAACCATGGTAAATAAAATATTTACTGAAGTAAAGATTCAGAATTTACAAAAATAAAAGTTACCTATTTACACAATTTGGACCTCATGATACCATATATGGAATCCATTTTTCTAAATTCAAAAAATATAAGTGGATGGATTAATTTAAAATTAATTCCTGTTGTCAAAACAAAAAGCATGTTTTTATGAAATAATAACTATCAAAAGATTTACCTTTGTTTATATCTAAAATTAGATTGAAATTAATTCTAATGACCCACATTGAATTAAATTGTAAAAATAATATCCCATTAAACTTCAAAACCAATTAAAAGAACAATATAATAATATAAAATAAATTATTTTAAAATGTAGTTATGAATTAAAATGCAGTATTTATCACAATTTATTAAAAACGAACATTATCAGAAAAATACCAAAATTTCATCTAATGTAAATTTTGATATCCCGATTCTAAATAATAATATAATTTTTTTGAATAGATAATTTAAAGTTAAAATAACAATATTTAAAAAGGGTTATCCATCAAAAATTTTAAATCAAAAATTTAAAGAATATTAGAGTGTTTATGATTAACATTGGATTAATTCCCATTTTATGCATCTAACATTTATTGTATAAATGTAAAAATATTTATAAAACATATATGACAATATTTTAGTTAGTTATTTTTATTCCCATCAATAAAATTTCTATGAGTTAACAAACATTTAAAATAATAATATTATTATATTACTTATCGCTATAACTCAACGTTGTGTGAAACATAAGATTTCAACGAAACTCGTGGTCACGTGTCGGGTATGCCAAAAAAAATAGTATCCACTTTAAAGTAAAATTAATATTTAATTCAAAAATATTAATAAATGTAAAAATTTCATATTCTTTGTTTACCTGCGATGTTACACAATACATATAATTATCACAAATCTAGGGCCAGTATACACAGAATGCCTCAGTTTCTGAAAATCCATGATTAATATATTAACCATGTATATATTTTTAATTTAATTTTTACATAAATATTTTAGTGGTATTTTTATTATATATATATTTATCACTTTATATCCCTATATGATTATATTAAATTTAATATTATAATTTGAATGAATGTATATATTTTCTGGAAAATATATTTATACTTTAAAATTACCAAAAAAATACTCAAAACCACCTCTCTCAAAAATCCCATGTGAATTTGAACCTTCTAAGAAATTAAATTAATGAATAAAAAATGTGACACTGAAATGATATCATGGCATCACAAATATTATTGAATTGACTCCTAGAATGATATAAAAAGGATCAAAGAATCAAAAGTTCTATAGTGAAGCGACACGACCAACAATTTTATAATTGAAAAGTGTGTTCTTGAAATGGAATGGATGGTCAGTGGATTAACAATATAATATCACCAGTATGGAAATTGATAATTTTTTTAAGATTACTGTAACATCCATCCCCTTCTCAATGGCTTGAGTTGAGGCTGAATTGCTACTTTTCCTTAAGAAATATTACTAAGATGCCAAAGGATATCATTAAATGCCTTGTGATTCAATATAATTGGGGGAAAATTTTTACTTTTAAAATAATACAACCACAACCATGTAACTCATAACCAAATAGACACAATATGAGGTATGATAACAATTTAATACCACTCAATTTATTACCAAAAGGAAAAAATTACAAACTACACTATAACAAAAAACAGTGCAACAAAGTGAAAGACTGAATAAGAAAAACTCAAAGACTCAAAAAAAAAAACGTGTTGCTCCAAACATGATGCATGATCGAACTCGATAATCCAAACCTAGGTATCAAAAAGAACCACCAAAGAATAGTGATACTTAATTTTTACCCTTATCTTGATAAACGACATATACATAACCACCATAGTGCCAAAGAAGGGCTAGGAAATAAAAATTAGTAGGGTTTCCCCCAATGAAATTCCTTCCCATTCTACGTGGAAAGAATATGTTACCATATTTCAATAAAAAAATTAATATAAAACAATTAAAACTAGTTTATATTAGGACAAACGATTACTATGTAAATTATCATTCAAACCAAAATAGTTGTCCAAACCAATTCCATTTCTAATGGAAGAAACAAAACAAAAATTGTAACAATTTATCAAATACATTTTTCATTACCCATTAAATTTTATATATCCACACACGCAAACACTCAACCACACATTCTTGGTGTTTAACAATGATGGTATTACTTCACTTTCATACTTAATACCTTTAATGGTGGTAATTCATGACCACAATCCATCCCATTCAAGTCACATATAACCATTTATGCTGGTAACCATGCCAAACAAAATGTTAAAAATCATTTCAGTAAAACTATAAATTTAAATAAACACTTCATTATACATAAAAACACATCAATTCTTTTAAAATCATGTTATCACTTAAAGTTTCCACTAAACACCCAATTCCCACAATTCCATAAATTTTCACCAAATAGGATTTAAATCAAGAATTTCTGAAAAATATCACCATATATTTAAATAAAAACAATCAATTTTAATACAAGAACTTTAGTTCTAATAGTATTCATCAAGAGTGAATAAACCTACCTTTGAAATTATCGATAAAATGAAGAACAACATGAAAACATCAAAAAACGTGTTCAATCTCAAAAAAACTCCAGAGATCTTGTTACATACCATCAATAGATACATTTTTCAAATATTAACGGCATAATGTGTCATAAATATATCCCCAATAAACAATTTCTATGAATCCTGGAATGGAAAGTGAATTATATCTATGAAAAATTACCAAAAAAATGAAGATGTACAAAAGGAATTAGACTCCAACATACCTTAGTTTTTCTATAGTTCACTCCCAGATGGTGGGGAGAAGTCTATACAGGATCTGGGAAAAAGAAAAATCGAGTTAGCTTTTAAAATTGAGAAAAAATAGAGAATAGTGGTGAAAATGAGTGAGATGTGTTTTTTAGGATATAAAAACTAAATGTTCATGGTTGGGACACATGGTTATAGAATAATTTCACCAACCATGTTCCAACATCTACCTCAAGGAGAAATTTGCACGGTTTTGATTAAACTTTTTGAAAACCCATGCACTAAACCTGAATAAGATCTTTGCCTTACATTTCATGGTTACTCCTAGGTGGTTGAACAGTTCGATATAATTCTTCCCAAAAGCATGACCCTACCATGATTTTTATGATTTACCAAGGAAAATTTATTATATGAGTTTCACATATTCCACTAACAATGCTCAAAATGTCAACCTCTATAAAAAGCCAAAAAATAATTCAAAAATTCCTCCCAAACCTCACCAAAATCACTAATCACTATACATAATTTAAATATATAATCAAATGGTTATTTACTTAATACTAGGGGTGGTAATGTTTCCCCAACACTGGACATTCCATCCATGGAATTTTGAAAATAACCGTTTTCTTAAAAGAGTTCAAGCCTTTCCCCAGTCATTTTTTTCTCATGTTCCCATGTATCTTCCTATTTCGAGCCATGTTTCCACAAAACCTGCACTAGTCTGGTTATTTTTTCACACCTTACTCTCAATTGGTTATACAAAATATGTACCAGCATATGAGATAATGAGTCATTCGTATAGAGGTCAATGTGATCCCATTGAATCAAATAGTCAAGAACAATCAGATTGTTTTTCAATTGATATACATAAAAAACATATTGGATTACACTAAATAATTTTTGAAAATAAAACTGATATTCCACATCACTAAAATATTCATGTATCTCAAAAGGGCCTATGTATCATGGATATACTTTATATTATTTCCAATAGAAAATTATAAAATTGTAGAGAGACTCTAAAGAACACATGATCAGTCTTCTCAAATGAAAATGACCATCAGTGACAATACAAATATTATTTATATGGAATCTCATTAATTTTCATTATCTTCATGACCAAAAAAATATTATCCAACGTATCTTGGAAAAGACTCAACCTAACCATTGAATTGTCACATTTCTTCGACCAAAATAGTGGGGAATGAAAAAGATTCCCATATAATGATTCAAAACATCCATACATATCAAGGATTTATAATTGTTTATATGATAACTACACTAATGGTATGTTATCCTCTCATGATCCACCAAAATATATTATGGATTCCTAGAACATGTTTTCTAGAATATATATCATAATTTTGGATTTTCCATCCGTTTGAGTATGATACGTCCTACTCATGGTCAACTGATTCTGAACGGCATAATTTAATGATTTACATAATGTATATGTAAATCTTGGATATGGATATGATAATATCCAAACTGGTACACCATGAATCTTTACCACTTCTCAAATATAAATTTTGGACAATTCCTCCACCATATTAGATCCATGAATATAGATGAAATGGGATGAATTTTTTAGATGATCAACTATCACCCATTTGTCATCATGTTTCTGAACTATTCATGGGAGACCTGTCACAAAATACATGTATATCTACTCTTATTTACAAATAGGAAGATGAAGAGACTATAACGTACCATGTAGTCACTAATACCCTACCTAATCCAATAGACAAGTTAAGCATCAAAAAACAAAATTAGCAGCCATTCATTTCATGCCATCCCGTTAGAACCATGATTTCAATTTCTTATAAATCGTTCATATTCCATGATTAATAGCCCATATTAAATTTTGGTATGCTTGAAGAAGTTGTTTCAAACAATCCACTTTTACTAAAATCCGATCTCGAAACCCAAACAAATAAATTCTTATCTATCTTTCATCCCCTAATGATTCCATCACCATTATGTTTTGACCTCATAAAAAAATTCTATATCAAATGTATGTTCCTCTTTAAATGTCACAACTATATCATGAAAAAATGAAAAATTAATGAAAACCAAAAATTCACCCCAGTCATTACATTTTAAGTGCATACCATCTATCATCGACATCAACTTCCAATGACAAGAAACAAATTTTTCCAACTGCCCATTTTAATTTTTTGATTAATTAATCATCCATAGAATTTCCATTACCCAATGTATATATACAATAAAATTTTAACATCTAGAGTTATTCCATCCATATTCATTTTCTATTTCTCAAATCCCTATATGAGAAATTATGTATCATGTTCATATGTTCTATAAATAATATGAATTTCTCACCAAAGAGGCAATGATTCCATGTCTTCAAAAAATGAACTGTATTAGGTAACATTAAATTATGTTCTGGGATGTTCTTATCATATAATAATTCTAATCTTGGGACATAAGAAACAACATGATATCTCTGTATAATAACACATCCAAATCTAGATCCAAAAGAATCATAATACATCATGTACAATTTTTCCAATTTAGGAACTTTCAAGATTAATGTTTATATATTGTAAAGACCTGTAAATTTAAAAGAAAATTTTTTTCTTAAATTATTTGCAATTTTTTGAGTACACAGTTTTTGACGGCACCTGATTCCGAGGCCCGGTGTGCCCGGAATCAATTTCTATAGTTTATCTCAGGTACGTTCAGTGAATGAACGAGCGGGTTTTTCTAACATTTCAGCTGGTGCTCGAAATCGAAATCTGAGGGCACCAATGAAACCGAAGCGCCAATAATTGCATAAGAAGACCTTTTCTGGAGTAGTGTTTTCTCTTGAAGAGTTGTTAAAAAAATGTGGAATAAGAATTAAGAAAGTTGTGTTATAATTCTTCACTTATAAGATGTTAACTCCCATGTGTGGGAGTTGGGGTGGGACCCACTAAAATCCTTACTCATTGTAGGATATTAGTGAGGTGGGCCCACACGAGTCCCCACCTTTTCAAATTCCCCATCCTCTCTAAACCCCCTCTTAAATTATGTGGATCTCCCCCACATTAATTCTTACCAATTTATCTATCCATTTAATTTGAACACACAATTCTAATTAATAAGGTGATTTCAATTTTCAACTTTTGAAGTTTTGAACTGTTGGCATTTTTAAATAAAATAAGGAAATGCCTTATTTTATTTTGGGGTTGTTGTGTTGTGTGGTGACTTTTGGGGAGGATGCTCTAAAATCTTCATCATCTTCATTGAAGAATGCCGTGACCTCGATGAAGAACGTCGTCATGGCAAGGAGTGAACAACGTGTTGTTCTTCTCCTCTCCGCAGCCGGTGTGAGACGTTGATCCCTCCTTGGATGTACGCCGACGACATCTACTATGACGCAAAATTTTTTCATTGTTGTTGAGGTATGGGTTTTCGTTCGATCATGTTTTTCTATCATCTTCATGAATTTTTATTAAACCCGCTTGTTATCGTTATAACAGGAGGAGGTCGGACCACAAAAACACAGCCGATCCTCCTCCCCTTTCATCTTGATCTTCGTGTATCGAAATGGAAATGACGGTGCGGTGTCGTTGCACCGCACTAGAATGGGAGAACCGCAACCAGAGCGGGCTGCAGCGAAGATGCGCGGCACCATTGCGTCACACCGGTGTGACCAATGGAAGGCGCGACCAAGGGCGGGTCGCGGCGGAGGGTCGCGGCGCCGTCGCACCATGCCGGTCGGACAAGGGCCGCGGCAGTGCAGAGAAGGGAGTCAGGATCCTCCGACCACCGGTGTATTGGAAGGCCGGACCCACGAGGTTCCCGCAGCAGCACACCAGCTGGCCAACATGGCCGGCCGTTCGGGATGTCCGGGGGTTATTACCCCCGACGGCAGATAGGTGTGGGCCCCTCCACGTGGGGACTGCTATTTCAAAAAGAGGGAGGTAGCACCCCCCCTTCCACATCCACTCAGCGCACAGGCGTCTGCACAGGGCCGGACCGACCGCCCAGGGCCGGGCCCGCCCGCGCCGGGCCTCCCGCGCCAGGTCGGGCCGCCCATGCCGGGCTGGACCCCCGAGCCGGGCGAGGCCGCATCGGCTGGGTCGCGCCCAACTGGGCCAGACCCGGACCCGGGTCGGGTCGACCCGGGTCGGGCCGACCTAGGGGGTATCAGGTCGGGTCAGACTGGGCCTGAACCCCCTACATTCAGACAGTTCCATTCAAACACCCATAACAAGGGATACATACCTTTGATCATTGCACCGTAAGTTACGTTGGGATCCTTGGAATCGAGATGGTTGTTTCAGTATATTGCACTCAAGGTTTCGGAGAACTTTGGGTACGGCCGGGTTGGTTCGAACACGAAACCAACCGGGCCCTCAGAGCGGAAACACTTATAACATGAGATCTGGACATCCGATTGATGTTCCGTCAACTTTGTTGGATTCCTCTTAGTGATTCGGTTCTTTTGGATTACTCCGCTCAACGTTTGGATGCAGCTAGAGTATGGTCGGGTTGTTTTTAGCTTAAAAACCAACAGGGCCCCTCGAACGAAAAAGCCAATAACTCTCAGAATGGGCGTCCGATTGGAGAGCCGTCGGTCGTGTTGCGTTCCATCTGATGAGAAGGAACTTTGGGAAACATCAACTCCAGAATTAGTGTAACTTAATGTATCTACCCCCTTGGCTTATAGAGCGGACCATCCCAGAATCGAGCATGCTGTGTGCGGGAACCTTAGAGCTGGTTACGACTGTGATGACGATGACGATTATACTTGGATCCTCTATGGGTTCGGTAGCGACGATGACCGTACTGGAATCCTTCGTGGATTCCATGACAATAACTACTTTTCTTGTATCGTATGTGGGTCTGGCAGTACTTGGCTACTGTTCTTGAATCCTATGTGGGTCTGACAGTATTTGACTCTGTACTTGTATCCTCTGTGTCTTTGGTAGAGTAGCAGGTCTTGTATCCTTTGTGGGTCTGACAAATTAGCTGGTCTTGTATCTTATGTGGGTCTGACAGATTAGATGAATAAATGGCTACATATGATCATCTCTATCACCTTATGAAGAAGTATACCTGTGTGAGCTGAGTATTAAATTACAATCAATAACATCGATATGATTTTTGTGCTTTCCTATGTGGATTTGGATGTGTTTTCTTGTGTGGATTGGGCTTTGAATTCCTATGTGGAATGGGTTATGTTTTTCCTGTGTGGACTGGGTTGTAATCTGGGCTCGTGTGCTGGAGCCAAACTGGATGTGATGACTTAGGTATATGTATGGTCATATACATAAGTAGAGTTGGTTGTTACTTCGTGATTGTATCTTTCCTTTGTGGTTTATCCTTCATGGATTCTAGGAGACTTAGAGGGTCTCGGGGTCCCTACTGAGTAGCATATACTCACCCCTACACGGGCTATTCCCACACTACTTTGTGTTGGATGAAGACGACAGACAACGTTGATCGAGATGGGAGGTCGTGGAGGTGGAAAGTCCCTAGAGGTGACTCACTGGATGGGACGTAATCGGAGCGGACGGCTGGAGCCGAAGAGCAGAGGAGAGTATCTGTACCCTCCCTTCAGGTGGGAGTTCTAGAGGACGGCTCAGACTCGCTGCATTAATTTTCAGTTTCTGTACTTTCATTTCAGTTTTACTTTACTTACAGTTGGGTTTGTATTCTGGCCCACTTACTTTCCAGCACTTACTTTTGTACTCAGTTTACTTAGTGTTTTCTCATCTTGCGTACTCGGTGGTGTTTGATTACATTATAAAGACACTACCTTTTCTTTTTATCTGGATTTACGACGTTGGTGCTAGTCACCAGCCCCTAGACTATGAAAGGCGGGATTGGGGTAGTCACGGCACAGGCCCCGAGGATGGGTCGTGACAAATTGGTATCAGAGTAGTTTGGTTCTACAGCAGAACTCCATACTCTGATCTTTCTTCTATGTGAAACAATAGTGTTAAGGGTATTGAGTGTGGTTATCAGTCCAGTGAGTCTATTGTTGGTGCGGCAGCGGATGTATCCATGCACCAGGACCTTAAATTCTGATTTCCGACTCAATGCACAAAAACATTGATTGCATATGTGTTTCAAAAATTTTCTTTGTGATTACTTTGTGTAAGCTCACCAGGTATACTGTATTGACCGTGGTTCACCTGTTTCTTTTCAGGATGGCCCCACGATAGCAGCCAGCGAGGGTTCCCAGCTTTGTGCGAGACAACAACACACCGAGAGATGATGCCTCAATGCAAGGCCCTATTACAGTAGAGGCACTGACGATACCTCTACCCATCGAGCCACCGATGCCACCATCCCCAGCTGATGAGAGTGCACATCGCCTTATCAAACTACACGAGTTTCAGCATCAGAGACCGCCCAGGTTCTGTAGGGAGATGGACCCTGAGGCAGCCGAGGATTGGCTGGAGGCTGTTGTATGAGTTTTCAGGTTAGCGGGGACACCATCGGACCTCATGGTGATCCTTGCAGCGAGTCTCTTGCACGCGGCAGCAGGTAGATAGTGGAGCCTAATTCTCCAAGTGCACGACAAGTCATATCTCCTTTGGTTGGACTTAGAGAGACTCTTCCACTCGGAGTTCGTTCTAGCAACCCTCCATGCGGTGCACATTCAAGAGATACTGCAGCTACAGCAGGGCAACATTACGGTAGCCTAGTACTCGTCGAGATTTACCGATATCCCTCTCGACTCCACATACATGGTATGAAACCCATTATTCTGGTCCCGGACCTTTGAGCAGGGACTGAGGCATGAGATCAGGGCATTGATGATCTCCCTTAGCATTCTGACACAGGAAAGAGTACTGGAGCGAACCCTTCTTGTTGAGAGCTTTCTTGTTGAGCCTACACCTGCAGAGAGACCTTCCACAGGGCGGCACGTAGTGGAGTCTTCTGCAGCTGGCAGTCGACGAAAGACACAGGGGTCCAAGTGGACCAGACCATCAGGCGGACGACCTCAGGATACTGGCTCGGTGGTTCGGGGCACACACAGTAGAGCTAGTTATACGAGAGTTAGGAAGTGCTATGCATGTGGTGGACATGGCCACATGGCTTGGGACTATCTGACCCACCATGTAGAGGAGCAGCCGACAGTTGAGGGACCACACAGGTAGAGGAAGAGGTTCGAATATGGAAGTCTATAGGGAGAAGGTGGATGAGTAAGAGGAGCTGGTCGAGCAGTGGGTGGTGGACGATGTTTTGAGACTCTACCACCACCACCACCAGGAGGTCCACCCCAACCACAGGGAGATGGAAGATAGAGGCAGGCACAACTTCCGGTAGTGGAGGCCTACGACCAAGGTGCACCAGAGATGATTCAAGGTACTATCTGTGTCTACTCCACCCTTGCTGCAGTTTTTATAAACACATGAGCGAGTCATTATTTAATTCCAGTTGCCCTTGAATAGATCTCGGAGATTCTGATGGAGATTTTGGCTCAATCCTTACAGCTAGAGACTCCTACGAGAGCAGACTCAAAGATTACGCACTTGTGTCGGTAGTGTGAGCTTACTCTTGGAGGTGAGAGCTTCGGCTGGGATCTTCTTGTAGTGGCGTTGAGGCCTTATGACTTCATCTTGGGCATGAATTGGTTATCTACGGTCCATGCTCAGATCGACTGTATTAGGCGCATGGTGCGGTGTGTCCGCACCTATGTGAGAAGGATTACCTTAACCGACGAAAAGGGAGCCTTTGAAGCACAGGATGGACTCACGCAGAGGAGAGGATAGTCGATCACTCATCAGTTGGCTAGCCACATCCTAGGTGCAGTTGATGTGTGGAGTCCGAGTTTCCCTATTGTGGTGGATCAGTATTTTGACGTTTTTCTTGACGAAGTTCCAGGACAACCACCTCGTAGAGAGGTAGACTTATATATTGAACTGTACCATGGTACAAACCCAATATCTATTACAGCATATCAGATGGCTCCTACTGAGCTTCGAGAGCTACGGGTACAGCTGTAGAACTTGCAGGGCAAGGGATTCATTCGACCCAGCATTTCACCCTGGGCTTCCCTGATTTTGTTCACAAAGAAGGCGGATTGGAGCTTGCGAGTGTGTGTGGATTTCCATCGCCTGAACCAGGTGACCGTTAAGAACATGGATCCACTTCTGAGGATCGATGACCTCTTCGATCAGCTCATGGGAGCACGGTGGTTCTCGAAGATAGACCTCAGGTCAGGTTATCATCAGCTCAGAGTTCGAGACAAGGATGTGTAGAAGATGGATTTCAGGTGTCGATGTGGCCAATATGAGTTCTTGGTTATGCCTTATGGCATATCCAACACTCCAGCAGTGTTCATGAGTCTCATGAACATGATCTTACATCCTTACCTCGATCGATTTTTCATAGTCTTCATCGACGACATATTGATTTACTCGACTACTGAGGAGGAGCACGCCTACCACTCACGAGTCGTACTAGACACACTATGAGAGCACCAGATTTATGGTAAGCTATCGAAGTGTCAGTTCTGGATACTTGAGGTCCACTTATTGGGACACTTCATCTCTGAGGTGGGAGTTGCAGTGGATCGTGCGAAGATCGTGGCAGTGCTAGCTTGGTAGCCACCCAGGAGCGTGACAGAGGTGTGGAGTTTCCAAGGTTTGGCTAGGTACTACCAGAGAATTGTGCCAGACTTCTCCAGAGTTACAGCACCACTTTCAGCTTTGATGAAGAGGGGAGACCATTTGTGTGGTTAGATAGTTGTCAGAGGAGCTTCTAGGAGCTGAGAAAGAGATTGACCAGTGCCCCCATCCTAAGGCTATCGGAGGAGGGAGTAGGTTACGTAGTCTAATGTGATGCATTAGGGAAAGGACATTGGTGTGTCCTGATGCAGGAGCGAGCAGTGATTGCCTATGGATCACGATAGTTATGGTAGCATGATCAGAACTACGCTACCCATGACCTGGAGTTAGCAGAAATGGTATTCGCTCTGAAGATGTAGTAGCACTATCTGATGGGTGAGCGCTTTACAGTATCTTCTGACAACCAAAGTCTCAGGTACATCTTCTCACAGAAGGACTTAAACCTGAGACAGTGGCGATGGCTCGAGTTCCTCCAGGACTATGACATTGAGATAGTCTATACTCCTATAAAGGGGAACGTAGTAGCCGATGCTCTCAGTAGGAGGATGGGAATTCAGCTTCTTGGAGAGGCGACAATGCAGTTAGCCGCTTTGCAGATATCCTTCATGGATAGAGATGGGGCAGCCTTCCTTCAGTTGCTGACAGTCACACCTCCACTTCATCAATGGGTAAGAGAGGCACAACGTGGGGACGTTGACTGTGAGATGCGACATGCACATATTTCTACAGGACATGAACCTAATGGATTCTCTTTAGGAGGAGAGCACGTCATAATTTTCATAGGACGTACCATGGTACCAAATATATTATAGGTGGAGGTGCTGAGGGAGTTTCACACTTCCCCTTTAGCGGTACATCCAAGAGTGGAAAAGATGTACCAGGATCTCAGACGATAGCCTTGGTGGTCGTGTGTGAAGAAGGTTGTGCAGAGTTCGTTTCTCGATTTCTCACCTTCCAGCAGGTGAAGTTGGAGCACTAGGTACCAGCAGGCCCGGTACATCCCTTGAAGGTCCTGGAGTGGAAGTGGGATGGGATATCTATGGATTTCTTGACTGGACTTCCACATACATCTAGAGGTCAGGACTCCATTTGGGTGATTGTCGACTAACTCACCAAGTTGGCCCACTTCTTATCAATCAGAGTGCAGGGCTCAATGGAGAGAATGGGGCACCTCTACGTTCAGTAGATCATAGGACTTCATGGTGTTCCATCATCAATCGTCTCTGATCTTGACACTCTATTTACTTCCCGGCTTTGGAAGGGGTTACAGGAGGCGTTTGGGATGCCGTTACGCCTTAGAAATACCATTCACCATCAAACGGATAGTTAGATGGAGAGGACCATTCAGACACTTGAGGACATACCCCATGCATGTGTCCTCGACTTTGGTCGCAGCTGGAAGGATCACCTACCTTTGGTGGAGTTTGCGTACAACAATATCTACCACTCCACCATCGGGATGGCACCATACGAGGAATTGTATGGCCGACCTTGCAGGTCACCTCTGTGTTGGAAAGACACTGGGGAGTCAGCACTTGTTAGACCAGCGATAGTCCAGGCCATGACCGAGAAGGTCCAGGTCATCCAGGAGCGGATGTGGATAGCTCAGAGCCGACAGAAGTCATATGCTGATAGGAGGTGGAGACAACTAGAATTCGAGGATGGTGACCACGTTTTCATGCGGGTCTCTCCTCGACGTGGATAATGGAGATTTGGATAGGGCTGAAAGTTATCTCCGTACATCATAGGACCATTCTAGGTGTTAAGAAGGATAGGCGTGGTGGCTTATCGCCTGGCTCTACCACCTCAATTGCACCGGGTGCACGACGTCTTCCACGTATCTCAGCTGAGGAGATACGTGCATGATCTGTTGCATATCATCGACCATGGGGGGATGGAAATTGATGGTGGGGAGACTTTGGAGGAGGTCCCGGTGGAGATCAAAGATCGAAAAGAGCAGGTCCTACGTGGGCAGTTGATTCCTCTAGTGCAAATTAGGTGGTAGCATGGGAACCTCCAGGAGAGCACTTGGGAGCGGGAGGCTCAGATACGTGCTCAGTACCCTCATTTATTTCCCTAGTTTGTGATGTATCTCTATGGGGACATAAAGACCTGAGGTAATAGTACTGTAAATAACTGTAAATTTCAAGGAATTCGTAAATTCTTTGAGATTTTACGAGTACGCAGTTTCTGACGGTACCTGATTCCGAGGCCCGGTGTGCCCAGAATTAATTTCCGAATTTTAGCTCGGGTACGTTCAGTGATCGAACGAGTGAGTTTTTATAACTTTTGAACCAGTGCTTGGAATCGAAATATGAGGGCACTGATGAAACCGCAGCTCCAGTAATTGTTTAAGAAGACTTTTCTAGAGTAGCGTTTTCTCGTGAAGTGTTGTTAAAAAATGGGGATTAAGAATTATGTGAAATGAGTTGTGTTACAATTTTTCTCTTATAAGATGTTAACTCCCTTGTATGGGAGTTGGGGTGGGACCCACTAAAATCCTAACTCCTGGTAGGATATTAGTGATTTAGGACCCACTCAAGCCCCCACATTTTCAAATTCCCTAACCCCTCTAAACCCCCTCTTAAAATTTTTGGCACTCCCCCACATTAATTCTTTCCAAATTATCTCTCCATTTAATTTGAAACACAATTCTAATTAATAAGGCTATTTCAATTTTAAACTTTTAAAGTTTTTAACTATTGGCATGTGTAAATGAAATAAGAAAAAGCCTTATTTTATTCTGGGGTTGTTGGGTTGTGTGGATACTTTTGGGGAGGAAGCTCTAAACTCTGCATCATCTTCGTTGAAGAACGTCGTGACCTCGACGAAGAATACCGTCACTGCAAGGAGTAAATGAGGTGCCGTTCTTCTCCTCTCCACTGCCAGTGTGAGACGTCAATCCCTCCTTGGATGTACGCTGAACCCGTCAACCACGACGCTGACCCCGTCAACCGCGATGACAACTTTTGTCACCGTTTTTGAGGTAGGGGTTTTCCTTCGATCATTTTTGATTTTCATCTTTATGAATTTTTATTAATAATGATTGATATCATTATAATGGGAGGAGGTCGGACCTCACAAACATGGCCGATCCTCCTCCCCTTTCATCTTGATCTTCATGTATCGAAATGACAAAGACGGCGCGTTGCCGTTGCACCGTGTAGGAACGGGAGAACTGCGACCAGAGCGAGCCGCGGTGAAGGTGAGCGGCGCAGTCACGCCACACCGGTGTGGCCAAAGGAAGATGCGGCCAAGTGTGGGCCGCAGCGGAGGGGCACAGCACCATCGCACCGCACCAGTTAGACAAGGGCCGCGCTAGGGTAGAGAAGGGCCGCCAGATCCACCGAGCGCTGGCGCATTGGAAGGCGGGACCCGCGTGGGTCTCATGGTGGCACACAAGCCGACCAACATGGATGGTCGTTCGGGATGTCCAGGGGTTGTAACCCCTGGTTCGGGCCGACCCAGGGGGTATCATGCCGGGTCAGACCGGGCCCGAACCCCCTACATTCGGACAGTTCCATTCAAAGGCACATAACATGGGCTGCAGACTTCTGATCGACGCACCATCAATTGCGTTGGGATACTTGGATCAAGTCGGTGATTTTAGTATATTAAACTCAAGGTTTTGGAGAACTTTGGGTATGACTGTGTTGGTTTTAACATGAAACCAACCGGGCCCTTGGAGCAGAAATGCTTATAACTTGAGCTCCGGACGTCCGATTGACGTGCTGTCGAATTTGTTGGATTTCTCTTTGTGAGGCAGTTCTGTTGTCTTACTCCGCTAGAGGTTTGGACATAGCTGGAGTATGGTCAGGTTGGTTTTGACTTAAAAACCAACTGGGCCCCTGGGACGAAAAGCCAACAACTTTCAGACCGGGCATCTGATTGACGCGTCGTCTGTCGCATTGAGGTCCTTTTGACGAGACAGAACTTTAGGATACATCAACTCCGGACTTCGTGTTAGGTGATCTATCGACCCCCTTGGCTCCTGGAGCGGACCCTCCCAGAATAGAGCTTGCTGTGTGCGGGAACCTTAGAGCTGGCTACGACTGTGACGACAATGACGATTGTACTGGGATCCTATGTGGGTTCGGCAGCTACGATGGCCATACTAGAATCCTCCATGGGTTTGACGATGATGACAACAGTTCTTGTTTCCTATGTGGGACCAGAAGTACTTGACTACTTTTCTTGTATCCTATATGGGTCAGGCATTATTTGACTCTATACTTGTATCCTCTGTGGATCCGGCAGAGTGGCTGGTCTTGTATATTTTGTGGGTCTGACAGCTTAGCTGGTCTTGTATTCTATGTTGTTCCGACAACTTAGATGAATCAGTGGCTACATATGATCATATCTATCGCCTTACGAAGAAGTATACCTGTGTGATCTCAGTCTTAACATACAATCAATAACATCGATATGATTGTTGTGCTTTCCTGTGGGGAATGGGTTGTGCTTTCCTATATGGATTGGGTTGTGAATTCCTATGTGGAATGGGTTAGTTTTTTTCTGTGTGGACTGGGTTGTAATTTGGGCTCGTGTGCCGGAGACGAGCTGGAAGTGATGAATTAGGTATATGTTTGGTCATATACCTACGTAGAGATGGTTTTTACTTTGTGATTGTATCTTTCCTTTGTGGTTTATCCTTCGTGGATTCTGGGAGACCTTCGGGGGTCTCGGGGTCCCTACTGAGTAGCGTATACTCACCCCTAAACGGGATATGCCCACACTACGTTGTGTTGGATACAGATGACGGACAACAATGATCGAGATGGGAGCTCGTGGAGCTGGATGGTACTTGGAGGTGGATCATTGGACAGGAGGTACTCAGAGCGGACGGCTAGAGATGAGGAGTAGAGGAGACTATCTATACCGACCCTTCAGGTGGGATTTCGAGAAGACGACTCAGACTTGCTTCTTTACTTTTCAGTTGCTGTACCTTCATTTCAGTTGTACTTTACTTACAACTGGGTTTGTATTCTGGCCCACATAATTTACAGGACTTACTTTTGCACTTAGTTTACTTAGTGTCTTCTCAGCTTGTGAACTCTGTGGTGTTTGTTTAATTTATAAAGGCAATGCCTTCCCTTTTTATCGGGTTTTACACCTTTGCTGCTGGTCACCAGCCCCTGGCCTATGGACGGCAGTCTTGGGGTAGTCACGACACGGTCCTTGAGGACGAGTCGTGACATGCATGTAGAACTGTTATATCGTGAAAATACATATGAAATTGTTCATTCCATTTGAAGGGAAACTTTTTTCCTTTTCAAAGATATCACATGTGAATCTATTCATGAATATTAATGATCAAAACATAGGTAATAACCAACCAGACCAAGGAAACTATGTGTGCCGAAGACATTCTTTGGTGTATTCCAACAAATAATTGCCTAATTATCTTTTAGATCCATAGAAATACCTATTTAAGAGATTATATGTTCATGGAAATGTACCACATGCATTAAAAAATCATACATTGATTGTTTTGAATACAAATGATAATCTCTCAATATTCCCAATACTTTCTCTAATTGTTTCTCACATCGAGATATTTTCCTTGAAGACACCAATATGTTTTCCACAAAATTCTACCATAACCAAATTCAAATGTCACTAAAATACATGATTCATAAATTCCATAAATACTTCACGTGAGTTCATAATACTCAATGTAATTACCAAATTCTCATAATGGGCATATATACTATAGAAAGTTGTATTTTAAATAACCTATTTACAAACTCAAAATTGGTGATAAATTGTTTGTAAGTAGATCACAGGGAACCTCTGTCCTCACCTTAATTGATAGATAATATAATCAATACATGGAACTTGATACTGATAAATTATCATATATTGGTTACTATTACAATAATCCAGATATAGCCAACGAGTTCCATCTGCCTTTTTCAAAAACAACACTGGTGATGCCCATATAGTCATGCTAGGCTGAATAAACCCTATTCATTCTAGCTCTTCCAACTGTACTTTTAATTAAATTAATAAAATTGGAACTATTCAATAATTTGGAACAGAAATAAGACTCTTCCTTGGAAGGAGATCAATATTAAACACCACATCTCTTGTGACTGGAAACCTGGATAAGTTTTTAGGAATCCACATCCTGAAAATGAATAACAACCGCTAGAATAATGCTATTATAGTCCTCATCCATATATGATAAGTAAAATTCTACCAACTAGTATGATATTCTTCCAACTTCATATGCCAATAATCCCATTGCACCAACCATTACATTTTGTTCTCCTCTAAAGAGATGCTCAATGCCATCATAATTGGTAAAACAAACTATTTGTGTATAACAATCAATGAGATACATGAGATTTTTTCACCAATACATATCTCAGATTATGTTATATAAATCCTTATAATGCATAGAAAAATACCATTTCAACCCATCTCTATCAAAATATATCAAAAATGATTGAAACAAAAAGGATCAACATTATATTTGACCAAGAGGTGTTTGATGTTCCAAAACGGAAGGTATCTTATTAATATTTAAACCCACATGATCAAAAACACAAGAAGAAATAAATAAATAGGGTGAACCCATATCAAAATATATTTCTTAATGGTTTAATTAAACAAAATCATACCTCTCACCGTAGATGTTCTAAATTGATCATCCAAAATAACTTATTGAACTAAATACAACATCTTACTTGCTTCACGTTGTTCATTAATGCTTATTGAAATTTAAATTTCTAAGGAGTTATGGTATTATTGGAATCATCATTGATAGCTTAGTTCTAATGATGATTATTATTCTAGTACACCCATCTTATGAAATAATATGATGTCTACAACACATGAAAAGTTTCCCAAACATGTGACCATGGAGCACTGTGACAATAACACTGAAGATGTCCCCTTTGATTACAATTATGGCATGCCCTTGGAGGTGTAGTATAACCTAATTTCTTTTGATCTTATAATACACGTTGTAAACATCCTAACTTTACCAAATTTCCTCAAGGCCTTCTATTTTTTTATTTCTGATAATCCACCTTTCAAGGGATGAGGTGGAACCCTTATAAGGCCCGAAGGCTCAGAGATAATTAAATGACTCGTAGGTCTCAGAGTGAATCAACCAGACAATACAACATGGAACTACTCATCCCCATCATATGTCCTGATGATTAGTACTCCAACTTCATAGGGTTGGTTGGCTAGTTTCCATATGCAATGTTACTAGTCTTTCTATCTAATTTTCAATCATCGTACTACCATGGAAATACTTATCCCTCTTCTAAGTTCTCCCAAAATTACAGATCCCACCATTCTCTATAGGTATCAACATGTTCCCTCCATCAGTTTCTCCTGATATGTACCTTTCCACCACATTCCCTCTATTTACCATATTTATACAATCCATTATACAAAGTAAAAATATCATTGAATGAATATCCCCTGTTAGCCCCAAATCAAAAAATTCATGCGTCTAAAGATACACTAGAAGAAATTTAACATGGAAAGAGGAATAAATTGCAAAATTAATCATCATATAATATCATTTATAGGTTCTACTAATTCGTCCTAAAAAGTATATCATTTTTGAATTCTTGAACATGTGAGGATAGAATTGTTTTTTGAGTAATTCTTTTAAATCCTCCCATTGAATGTCCAGGTATAATTAATTTTGTACTAAAAATTTACAAAACATGTGTCCATATCTCTGCAACCTAAATGTCTTGGAATATATTCTTGACTACTAAATTTCAATATTAATCCACATATTATATCACTTATAGGTTCTACTATTTCATACTGAAAAGGATGTAGTTTTTGAAATCATGAACCTGTGAGGATAGAATTGTTTTTGGAATATTTCTTCAAAATCCTCCCATGTAATATACTAGTATAATTAATCTTGTACTGATAATTTCCACAACATGCGTGAAATATCTTCTAGCATATAACACTCTAGAGTGACCTCCAGGTTTACTAGTGTTCTATAGAATTGAATGATCTAATTCATAATATTTATCCACAACTCTACCATCCCCGGTTATGAATCACAAAAAAAATTGGGGGATTCTGCATATGAAACTGAAAAATTGATCCACTAACCATGGTTCATTCCATTTATTCCATATATTTTTATCCTTAAAGGCAAGGAATATATTTGTTGAGTTAATAAGGTTTTCCTTATTACTTTTCCATTCCTTCTTGTTTTGAAAATCACAAACACCTTATACTTAAGAAAATGTATGTTTTACCTCCATAAGGAAAATTTTCTTCCAGAAGGAAATTTACCCTAACCTAGAGTTTCTTATACATAGAAATATTTTTCATAAGTAAAAAACCCGGATTATTAACCAAAATCCCTGAATCATATAATGATAAGTATTGGAGTATTCAGTTTCTAGGATCAGAATTCTGGTTGTGAACTATAATGAAGTTCCACTCCAAATTATGGATATGAACTTTCATGAGTTTGACTCCGAACTCTTAAGTAGTTCGACTCCGAACTCTTATAATGTTTGACTCTGAACTCTTAAGTAGTTCGACTCCAAACTCTTAAATAGTTCGACTCCGAAATCTTACGTAGTTCAACTCTAAAACTTTTATGAAGTTCGACTCCTATGTCTTAAGAAGTTCGACTCCGAACTCTTATGATGTTCGACACCGAACTCTTATGTAGTTCTACTCCGAACTCTTAAGTAGTTCGACTCAAAACTTTTATGAAGTTCAACTCCGAAATATTAAGTAGTTCGACTCTGAACTTTTATGACGTTCGACTCAGAACTCTTAAATAGTTCGACTCCGAACTTTTATGAAGTTCGACTCCGAACTCTTAAGTAGTTCGACTCCAAAATATTATGAAGTTTGACACCGAACATTTTGTAGTTTGAATTTGAAATCTACAAGTTCAGATTCTGATCTCTGGTGAAACCAGACTCCAAATTCCTATCAATCTGAATCTGATATTTTCTTGACATAGACTACGAATTTCATTTTGGTTAGACTCCGAACTTTTAATTTTCTTACACTCCGAACTTAGTATGGCTTTTACTTACAAATAATTCATTACAAAATGATGTTGTGAATTCAGTTATACTTGGTTTTTTATTAAAAAATGTCATCTATTCTATTTCAAACTAACCATTGGTTGAGTTACAAGTGTACAGGTCCCTCCAAATTTCATGGAAAATATTACCGTTGGATTAGGGAGCCAACCGTTGGAAATTTTCCTATAAAAGGAGCTTATTTGAAAGATCTAAAATAATGAGAAATGAAACTAGTTTATCGATCTAGAGACCACATGCTGTTAAGGTGATTTCTATAGAGAGAAGATTTTCATGCTCTGTGAGTACTGAACTGCTCATTCAGATTGCTTCGCGTGACTCCGAATGATAGTGATTACATTAGATGACTTCCGGGGATAGGAAGATAGAGGTGTAAACTTCCTTGATGTTCGAGGGCTTCCTTACTGAGGAAGACAGAGGTTCCAACTACCTTGATGTTGAGGGCTTAGGGGGATAGAAAGACAGAGATTCTGATCTTCATATTGAGGGCTTACCCTGGTGTGGGTAAGACAGACTTGCTTGAAAGAATAAATCAAGGGACCTTTAACCAAGGTTGTTGGATACCCTTCTCTTTGGGTTAAGAGACTTATATCTTGTTACTTGTAGTTTTACTACTTGTTTTTCCACTACACTTTTGTATTGTAAGGAAATTATAATTCTCTTATATTTCCTTACACTTGTACTCTAATTAGTTTAGATTCTATACGCATTAAGGTAGAATCTCATATTGTAATCTTTGGTTGGAAATCTCCAATAGGTAATTATAGGTGTTGTGAATTTTCTTAGTTTAACATTGTTAAACATAGATTCATCCTTGTACAAGGAAATTTTTAAAGTTTACAATTCACCCCCCTCTTGTATATTGAGCATCTAAAACATTATTTAGATCCTACAATATTATGGACTAGTTGTTGGGTGACATGTGGATTCAGTGAAAAAATATTCTTAACAGATTCATTCTGAGTATTTCTACAATTCCTACCATCTTCCATTTTTTATACACACAACAAATGAAAAAAGTATCACACTCTAGAAACCAAAGTCTTAACATTTCAAATTCTTCCATAGCACTCATTTCAGATCAAGGGTTTCATAAAATTCCACATAATATACATTTTAACATTTTTGAAAATATCACTATTATTTAGAAAATGAACCTGTTTTCAAAATACCCATATAATACCACTATCAAAATATCACAATTTAGAAAAAATTTAAAGCATTTAAAAAATATATATTTTTTAGAAAATAAAGAATCATTACTCAAAATTAAATATTCACCCATAGTGGGATGTCATTTCTATAATGCATATAATTCTTTTCTCATTGGATAAACCCATTAATATGACATTAAAAAAATCATATAAGTGCCACTAAAATTCTTTTGTACCCAACTCACTAGAAATATGATGCTCTATATAAATGGTTTAGCTACATATATTTATGCACTATATTTCATTTAGATAAAATCATACTCAATTATACCATCCAAAATAGAGGCATAAATACCAATGAATTGGAAAATCCAAGACTAACACAAATAATCACCAAAGATCAGATAAATTGATACTGTATTAATGTCAAGGATTAAACAAGATGATAACACATGGAAAATCTATCCTCTCTTTAATGGATTGAGTCAAGGTGGAATTTCTACTTGGCCATAAATTAATTCCTACAGACACCAATGGTTGGAAATAAACAGCAACAGATTCAATACAATTAAGGGGTGATTTTATCTTTGAAAATAAAAAACCCCACCCAAGTAACTCGTATCTAAATGGTCATAATATGATGAATGATAATATTATTATAAAACGAAATGTAATACCAAAATAAAACAATACCAAAATACACCATAACCAAAAACAAAGTACGTAAGAAGAAGAATAAATCTACAAAACTCAAAGAAGAAAAAGATATAAATCCACAGCTCCAAAAATTATCTGTGATCCAACACCACAATCTACAACCATATGTAAAGAAGAAACACCAAATAATATTGATACTTTAACTTAACTAGTTTCTTGATAAACTAATTTTGATGTAGAACCAATGTCCCAAGGAAGTGGAGATTAATAAAACTCAACAGGTTTTCCGAAAATCACTTCCATACTCACACCACTATGATATAACATTATAGAACATTTATATAAATCAAAATTTATAAAAAATTAATTTTTTTAAATATTCCAAACCATTAATAAGTATAATAATTCTCCTATAAAATAAGTTTTCCCAATGAAATCGATGTCCAAGGGTAGAAACCAAACAAGGAAAATAGAAATTTATCATATTAATTAAGAATAACCCATTATATTTTAGATTTAAACACACACACTAAGACACAATATATTTGTGTTTAACATTGATTGTTAAACTTAAAATCCATATACCATCCCTTTGGTAGTGGTACTTCATGACCATTATCCATCCCATTCAACTCATGCTTAACAATTTAAGCTGAAAACCATGCCAAAAAAATGTTCTAAGCAATTTAAATAAAACGATAATTTTATCTAGAACACTATTCCAAGAATCAAAACCCATATTACATTGTAGAATCATCATTTTAAAAACATTTTATCATATTCACTTTCCACCCAACTTCCAATTTTAACAATTCTATAATCTATCAAAAAATATGGTTTCCATTAAGAATTAAATAACAATTTCACTACCAATTGCAAGAAAAATAATGAATTTGAATTAAAAACATAAATTTTTAATAAGTGTAATTGATAGTGAAGCATAATACCTCAAATATTAATGAAAAAATAAGTAATTACATGAAATAATCACAAAACAGGGTTGCATATCAAAAAACCCACCTTATATATTATTCTATAACATCAAAATAGAAACATATCAACATAATTTGAATCCACTATAATGTATATATATATATATTCCCAAAATACTAGATATATGATTCCAATATATGTAAGTGAATTATATCTAAGGAAAACTACCCATCTCGGTGACTGAATAAGGGAATTAGTCTTCAACGCAGCAAGAGTTTCCAAACGATCACTCCAGGGTCGAGGGGGAAAATCTCGACAGCCGTTGGGATGAAGAAAACCAAAGTTATGAAAAAAATAATTTAAAAAATTGGCTTAGAGGTGAAAATGACTTAGATCGAATTTTTTTTATGATCTAAAAACTATCTGTGAGTGGATGGGTTTCACATTGGGAAAAATCATGCGCCAACCATGCACCAACCTATTCTTTCAAAAGCACCTGACATTATTTTTCAAGAATGGTTAAAAAAACTATGAACCAACCATGTATAATCCCTCTTTCTCACATTGTATAGTAACTCATAGGTTTTCCATAATTTTGGAAAAACTATGCACTTAAACATCCACCTACTCAGAATCACCTATTTCACCTTATACGATTTCTTTTAGGAGTTCATGATTTCTAATATCCTTGATCAAAATGGTAACCTCTAAAAAATTCACAAAACCATTAAAAAATTCCCCCGAAACATTCCAAACATCATCGAAACATATAAAATATAACTAAATGTTTAATTACATGAAATAGTTGGTACTACAATGATTGTTTCAAGGAAAATAGTATATTGTTATATCAGAGGGCTGATATGAATTTCTATTCCCATCTGGAATATATTCCATAAAATAGAAGTGAAAAATATTATAAAATGATTAATGGGTATGTTTTCTTCTTGGGTTTCTTACAAAAATAAGGTCAAAGAGATTATATTAACCATATGAGGGTGGGAAGGAAGACTATCAATGTTTTAAAGGAAAAATCATTCACACATTAAATACCAAAATACCCTGAAAGAGATAACTAATAGTGGTAATCACATAAGTCCTGTGAAATTGGAGCCCATGTTGAATGAATACTAATGGAAAAATTTATCAATATTTTGATATATCGTCAGAAATATGAATATTTTATTCTAGGGAACCAAGATCTTTTTAATTCACTTATTAGTGATGATTGTGTTATGGGTTAGTCTATCACATTTTTTGATGATTAAATTAAATGCTATTTTTAATAAAACATCAATAAGAAATTAAATTCCATATCAAAAACTCATGTCACTCTAATCTTCCTATAAGGGATTAGATCATCAATGTGACTAAAAGATGAATTCCTCATAATGTTTATTCCTAAATCAAAAAAATTTTAGGCATGTGAAAGATAATTGGAACTCATTGACAAGGGAATGTGTGGAATAGTGTAAAAAGTATTTTAAAAAGTATGATCCTATAAAATATTTGGATTGAAAAATGGATCTTGTTGATTTGTGTCTTGTTTTATAGGACATTGTAGAACATTCATCTAATGATGAAGTTGAGGAAGAAGATATGAAGAGAGATGATATCATTAATGAAGATAGGGAATCAGATGAGGATGATTGGGAATCCATGCCTATTTTTTTCCTTAAGACTACCCAGATCTCCTCTTCATATAGCTTCTATTGAATATTAGTTTCATGATGAGGTTCACATTATCATTGATTTTTTTGTAAGGGATTTTGTTGATGAACCCAAATGGGATGACATAGGTGAGTATAAAAAGGTTGAATATTGTTTAGATATGTATTCAATAACTTATAAAACTTAAACAAAATGAATATAGAGTTACCTTATAAGGGCGAAAATTCTCAATAATCATTCGATCTAGTTCTATATTACTCTGAGTTTGATTATGATTATAAAAATGGGACTATCCACTATAGGATAGTAGACATTCTATCCATTCTTCTCAGAGAGTTTTTAAATATTCATTGTAATCTAAACATTAAACTTAGTAAATAATTGAGTTATATTATATTGTAGTTTTTATAGATCTTTTTTGGAGGGATTGTTCCCCAATCCAACCCTGAATGTTAAGGAACTAGTAAAAATAATTGAAACAGTTTATCTCGATATTTAAGAACAATGAAGTAATGAGAAAAATGTTCAGTATTCCATCCCTCTGTCTATTTTGATTTTAGATGGTTTATATTGTAGGTTGTCATATTATAATTAATCTAATACTATGACTATTTCATCCCCTTATCCTCATTCTACATCCTACAAAAAAATATTTTTTTAATGAGTTCAAATTATATCAAATGTGCATGTGGAAGGAAATATTTGTTGGTTTTGAAAATTCAGTGGTTTTTATCAATGAATATAATTTAATGAGGTTAATTTTTGTAGTCATTGTGAATATTTATCCTCAATTCCATCTCAAAATGTATCTTATTGAAAATTAAATTGATGATTTAAGGGCACATATCTGTAGATTACTGAAAAATAATTCATATATGATAGCGAATCATGATCAAATATTTTTAAATTTATTATTTAAATATTATACAACAACTAATCAACCACCTTATCCTCATTTAACGTATTATTTTAATAAATAGGAAATGAATCAAATCATAATAGATGAGTTAAAAGATGTGTTTCTTGATTTTGAGAAAACAATGATGTTTTATTTTATGGTTTACAAAAGCATGCTATTAAAACATTTGTTTTGGTCTAAAAAGATTTTAAATAGGCTAGAAGCGATAGACAGACTATTAAAAGCCCAATTTACTTCGATCCATGTATAATATTTTAAATAATAGACTAAATTGTGATGTTTATATTTTTGGGTTTTGATTAGAGGATGCCTCCATTAAACCATGAATTAAAGTATTTGGATAAAAATTTGAGATTTATAACTCCTATTTTAGAATATTCCATGTAAAAAATATGATTAGGATAATTGAATGGAACACAGATTGATATAATAAATAGATTCTTTTAGATAATTTCTTGATTACTTCTGAACTGCCAATATATCCATCCTTGATACACTATCCTTACCTGTTTCCTCAAACCTTAATACTACTACAACATCTTATATTAAACCTTTTTTCCATTCTTCTATGAAAAATCATCCATCATCATAGAATTATATCATGGTGATTGAAAATTTATGACCCTACAAAAATTGTGATACCAAAACCTTCCCATCCTACCCCAACTACAATGTGAATGGAGTCTATCCTTCTTTCTATAATAAAATATGTTTTATATTCTAAATATTATTAGAATTCTTGATAGGGATATTCCTTTTAATATTTTTGGATAATTATTTCAGATATTAATGGCATACTATTTTTCCATTCCTTAGGTTTCATATTTTCTAATTATTTAGTAATTTATATCTATTATATTTCTTTTTTTCTCTAAAATTTTATTTTGATAATTGATAAAATGTGAAATTAATTAAATATATTCAATTAGTTATGGTTTTATTCATTTAAAATAATTTATATGTGTAAATTTTGGTTTCCAAATTTATTAAATTCGTTTAATTTTATATGTCATGATTTTTAATCATTAAAAAGGGATAGATTGTTTGAATAGTTAAACACCACCTTATTTTAAAAATCCCAAATATTTTTATTATGTTAATATTTAATTTTATGTTTTATGATGTAAATATATTTTATGAAAAAATGATAAAAACTACTATTTATTGACGTTACCATTATAACCTACCATGTTACAAATTTGATATTAACAAGATTTCTAGTAACCAAGTGTAATTGATCTCATATTTAACCAACAATACCATTGCATAATAAACTAATCACTGCTAGATGAGCTAATTTTTATTTTTCCTAAATTTAGTGTGAGTTGTAGTTTATGTGAATACATTTTATTGAAACTACCACAAATTGAAATATAAGTGACCACATAATGGATTCATACTACCATGTGAACAACCAGGCTACCATGTGACATGGGAGTAGAATTTGTCTCAATGTGTTGAACAGTCTATGTGTTTGGTTGCGTATTGTGTTAACAAAAACAAGATACAAGTCTAAGGAAATAAAAAAATTATCCTACATTATGAAGAGGTTGACCAACTGCATGAATGAAGGAACGTACCACATAATGAAATGAACCATCTACATGAAGAAAAAAAGGTACTACATGAATAAAATAAGTGACCTTAAGAAATTTATTTTGGAAATACCATGTGTTCCAATTAACCATAAAAATTGACTATGCCTAGTAATAGTGATGAAAATCAACAATGAATTATGTGAATACCAAATGAACATTTATAACATAATCAGGGGACTATTTTCTAATCTGTAATTGAAATAATATGTCTAATTAATTATATGGATATGGAAATTAAGACTGGAAAAAAAATTCCTCGAATAACTACTGGGTGATGGAGTTATATTTTTAATGAAAAAAACTCATAGAAAATATTATAGATTCACATATAAATTTTTAAGAATCACCTTTTTGGAATATATGAACTTATATCATAACTATATATAAAAAATATTCATGATACACCAGGTTGGTACACATAACATTCAATAATAAATTATTCCTTCAAACATCTCTATGAAAAATCGGTTGAGCCTTTTGATATACTTATTAAAAGATATTTGATCAATAAAAGATATCTAGATTGAACAACATGAAATATTCTCATTTTACATCATTTTATCTTTAGGTTCTATTTTTTATTTCATTTTAGTTTTTAATACACCTATTATTTGATAACACAAACTCATTTATTATATTTTAGAGTATGAGACACACACACAGTCTCTCAATATATTTTATGTAGTATTCCATGAATAACCTTTAAAAAAGTTGTTTATATCATAGAAATATTGTGAAAAATTGTTTTATGTAGATTCCAATCAATTTTATGGATCTTTTTATTTGATAAATAATCTTTCTCATAGTGGGAAATTCCTAATTATAGTTGAATATGTTTCATATCAAGACTGAACCTCTTATTTTTTTAACCAATTTGTTTTCTTTTGTTTTTTAATCATTTTACATTTTTAACTTAACAAATATATATAACAATAATTACATTGATAAATACCATTAAGTTTTGTTTTTAATATAGTGTTTCAAATAAATAAATATTTTTTAAATTTTAGTGGAGTTTGAAACTAATTTTCACTTAATTATGATGGAAATTATAAGTTTAATTTGAATGAATAATTATATTATTCTACTACATTAGTTCTCATCGAAAATAGTCTACATCGGGTGAATTTTTTTATTAAAATGTTTTTGATGTAAAATTTAATTGGAAACTAAATTTACCCCCTTATGATTTGTCCGCTCCTACCAACATTTATTTTTATAGAACGAATTATTGTTGGATTTGTTTCCAAATTTTCATCCCAAAATTACAAATATTTTAAACACTCAATCATGGGACTCTAGTGATAGGTCACAATCCATGTAACAGGATGTGTAAGAGAATGAAATAGGAAAATTCTATCCATATTAATCAATTATTTATATAGATATTTTGAACGAAAACTCTCATGGAAAAATCCAAAAAAATTAGTAAAATTGAGTATCCACCCATAAATAAATGCATCAAGGCTTGTATGTATAGGGAATGTGTGGGGGATTCTAGTATCCAACAAATAAGAAAATGAAAATGATAGTGGTAGGAGAAATGGATAGTATAACAGAGTTTATTGGTGTGTGGGATGGTTCATCAAGGAGGTGATTTTATTTTTTCAGGGTGATGTTGATGGTGGATGAGGCCATAGATGGTAGTTGACTGTCATTGCATAACGTTTATTAGTTATGTTGTCATATTTAGTTAGGGAGAGGATGAAAATAGTATGTGGGAGTTGATTCTGATTATGTAATGGGAATTTAGGGGGGAGAACATATTATGATTTTGATATTTAATGGTATAATTTTTTTTTCTAATAATTACATTAATTTAGGAAGACCTACTTTTATTTCCAATTATAAGTAGGATAAAATTTTTAATTAATTTTAATCCATTAATTTCCCTAATAAAAATGAAAAAATAGAAAATCCATCACTCATTTTTTCTCTATATCAGTACTACAGAAGACGTAAAATTCAATGGTAACTAAAATCATTGATAAGTATTCCTATATTCATTCTATAGGAATCATAAAAAAAAGTAAATCTTTTTCTGTGTTTTTTGTACTAATAAATGTTGTCCTTTATTAGTGATGATGATGTCCCCCTTTATCAGTGTGAAGAAAATCACTAACAAAGGGGTATATTTCATATAAATATTATATGACATTAGAAATATTATTTTTATATATAAATACATTTTTATTATTATAAATAAAATATATTTTATTAAAGCTATTTCATATAATACTAAAATATGATTTTATTGTTAATTTATTTAATAATAAGTAAAAAAATCTTATAAAATAATTTTAAAATATTATTAATTAATTAATTTTGTAATGATTATTTAGTAATATTCATTTAATAAAAATTTGATGACCATGAAATTAAATATATTTTTCAATGAACTACAATAATTTGAAAACATGTCATAATAATAAATCAACTATATCATTTTATTTGGTTGTCCACATCTACTTTAGCACATGTCAAATCTAATCATGTAAAGTGATAAATGTCAAATATAAGGGGGAAATCACATTCATTGAATTCTAGTTAAAAATGGTCTAGAAGGCCTCCTAAACTGATGTTTTTGTTAGGATACCATATTTGTTTAATATTTGGTGGGATATCAACTTCTTTTAAGAGATAATTTTTGTCATTTTTTCAGTGGATACTAAATTTATTCCCAAGGCTTAAATTCATATAGATATTATGGTTTTTAGATTCTATCATTTTTTATATTGTATTATGTTTATAATAATATAAAAATATATGGTTATATTTATACGGGGAAAGATTATTCCAGTGATCAGTGATCAGTTCATCATTTCATATCTAGTGTTTTGGATTACCATGTGTCTCAAAGAAAGCATATCACCTAAAATAGAGGATTTAAAATTTTTAAATCTTGCTTGAGGGTTCTTGATGAGAAATTAGATTAATGAAATTTATCAATGCTTTCTCATCTTTTCATCCTGCACTAGGAATGCCCGTGGAATCTATATTCCATTAAGAAGCATTTGATCTACTTCTGGGGTTTCGGCGGATGGCACATTGTTTCAATATGTAAGGGTTTTTTTCACTTTTTATTTCACTTCGAGTTATTCCTAGGACAAAGCATGGATTATTGATAATGTGTTGCTCAATCCTGGTTTCCATAATATTCTTGATTGGGATCTCATTTTTTACCAAATGATTTTAACAAATATGTGACTCGTCTTTGATCATATATCCGTGGAAGTAGATGGCTCTTCTAGGACCTCAAGTTCCTATGGTTTGCAGCCTCTGCTATGGGTGTTCCAATTATGCTTGATATGAAGACTAAACATGGGAGGTGAGTGAAATTTTCTAGAATATTTGTTGAATATGATATTGTTACTCCTTTCATCAAGATGGTAATGCTTAGTGTATCTCAATTTATAATTGAATTATAAATTGATTTTGAAATAGATCCTGATCAGTTTTTGAAACTAAAATGTATATGGAATGTTTCAAAAAATTCATCAAGTATTGGATATGTCATTGATGATCAAATCATGGACATTCTGTTAAAAAATTTATCATAAAGGGATCTGAAGATTTCGCCTCTGATAAAAAAGACAAGTGGTTGTTCTTGGGATGGTGGTGAAACCTCTTATGTCACTGGCCACCTAATATCTAACAGTAGTGTCCTACCTCTTCTTGAGATGTCACAAACCCCCAATGTAGTGAGGAATGTGGTGTATTCTATACCTAAAAATACAGGTTAATAGCCTATTCCAATAGTGGATGAGGATTTAAATTCTGAGATTATTCCATGTGATGTTAAAGAGAATGCTGATATGGTGTTTTTAATACACATACATCGACCAAGGATGTGTCTTAGCAGGACATTCGTACTTTGGTTTATTCAAAATATTGTTCTAAAAACCATTCAAAAGGTATAAGAAAAGTGGTAATTGATTATGATGGATTTTAGATGGTTTTCCACTGGAAATCTAGCTTGAGGCATTATCTATGTTTCCCTGGTAAGGATGAGACTTCATCTAGGGATACAGATGAATTTTGTTTGGAATATATTCAGCCCATGTTTCCACCTATTGTTGATGTTGGTGAGCAACTAGAAGATATTGGCGAGGATAAAGATGAAAATGGCAGTCACTCATTGGAATTTTCTTTATAAAAATAATATTACTTTTCATAACAATATATACAGATCCCTTAAAGGGGGCACTTTTTGGAATGAATTCGGCAATGATGAACATTTTTCGAGTTGATGATTCTCCTACCATTGATTCTGTCAAAGATACTGGAGCTCAAGACTAAGCATCCCATGATGAGGAGTCATCTAATATTGATGGTGAGTATTTTAACTAGAAGCGTACCGAGTAGAGGATGAGAGGGTGTCACATGAGAGGACGGGTGGCTCATGAAGAGGTGTAAGCCCTAATAGATGATGATTTTTGGATGTGTCATGTTTGGTGGTATTGTCCCTTCCATTTTTTATTGCAACTATTTCATTATGTACTTCACTTTATAAATAAATTTTAAAGGATCGTAGTTTTTAATCCATGGGTCACAATGTTTTATAATATATATTTATATATATATATATATTATAATGTATATAACTAAATTAATATAGATATATATATATTTTTAAATATTTTTTTATGTATGTGAAAATACAAATGTGTATGTTTGTGTACAAATATGTGTTTATGTGTGTGTGAGTGTGTCAATATTGTATAAATACATCAAATATAAATATATATGTACAAATATATTTGTATCATTAATGATAGTATATAATATTTTTTTTATCATATGTACTTATAAAAAATAATAATAAATAAATATCTACATATAGAATTATATATAACTATGTTTAAATATATATTTAAATATAGAGAACTATAAATATATATGTAATGTATAAAGTTTAGATTTAAATATATTATATATATATATTAAATAAAATTGTTATAAAATAGTTATATAAGTCATATGTTAATTACTATTATCCTTTTAATTTAAAACAATATCTAACCACTTTTTTATATTATTGAAATATATTAATATATATACTTATAAAATTGTATATGTATAGTTTATATATCCATATTCATGTGTGTAATAATTAACGAAAATATATTTTTACTTATCGTCTAATATATGTAATTGAATATTAACAGACAATATATTTTAAATAATATATTTACATATATATATATATATATATATATATAATTCACACATACAAACATATATTTAATAAATTTATTTAAAATTTGACTTCAAATAATATATAAATATATAAATAAAAATTATTTATGTAATTATGTATAAATAAATAAAAATATCATTAAATATAGAATAAAAATATCATGTAGTAGTGATAATGATGTACAAATTTTATAATGAAGGTAATATTATAGCGTCAAGGAACATGCATGGGTTAACACATAGAAGTTCAGTGGAAAAATATTAATAAAGGGGAATAGAAAGCACTGGTAAAAATGTTCTGTGAGAGTGAGAGTCTTTAAATAGGTTTTGGGGGTGGGGTGGGTGAGTACTTGAAAATAATTTAAATTTTATTAAGGCAAAAAAATCCTAATAAATGAGTCCTTTATCAGTTCTTTTGTTTTGAGTGTTGTTAAAAGTTCCCTTTATCAACGCTAATAAATGTATCTTTGATAAGAAATTTCTTGCACTGATAATGGTATCTTTATCATGGTCTTTTTAGGACTAATAGTGGCTTGGTTTTTAATAGTTCTTATCATGTCATCACTTTTTTATCACTAATAAAGTCAATTTCCAGGACTTTTAAAAGTGAAATCTTCAATAGTGTATATTCAGATTAGGTGAGTAACGTGACCAATGATTTTTGAGATATCCCCTAATATCTTATTTTTTAGGTGCATACCCTTTGCATATGCAGTGAGACATCTTTTTATGGGGTCCCTACTTGCTACACCCCTCATATGGGTTAATCATTTCCTCTAATTTCTTCACTTTTCAAATTTGTCTCATCCACTAGAGCAAAGCCCAATGGAACTATTGTTCCCACTGTATACCTTAAAAAATCACATGTAATAATTAATAATATATTGAATAAATAATTATAATTACTAATTTATTACGTTCCTAGGAGTTAATATAAAAAAACAACATACACACCCCTGATCAAGTAAGTATAGGAAACACCCCCTCCATGGGAAGATACACTTCATACCCACCCCCTTTCAGTTTTATGTGCATGGAGGCCTTGTGGATTGAACCCCACTACATGATATAAATTCCCCCATTCACATGTCATGTGTTGTTATAGCATGTTATTTGGTCCTCACCCATTACTATGTCAACTCTTGTGTCATCCCCACATCAATGATAGAATCGTTGTCCATAAATGACCTAGAAATCCACACCCCATAGTGTGAAGCTTGTATTTGAACTCTTTTGAAAAAAACTATTGGGTGATATTAAAACTTATAAATGACGCCAACTACCTAATTAATAATAAAAATAATTTATTTATTAATAGTAATTAATAATGTTGTTTATAATTATTATTATTACATAATTACATTATTAATAATTATTAAAAAAAGTAATCATAATTGATAATATATACTTATCAAAGATATAATTATGAATTATTGATATTATCAATTACATTAATAGTTGTTAAAACATATATTATATCATTTTTCCTTTTCATGATTATGATTATTTATATATAATATTAATTAACACCTAATTCCATTTTGGAGAGGTAAGGTATGGGTGTTGGAATGAAAAATAATCAAGATTAAATCATAGTAAATCTGGATATTTGGAGTGCCTGTAGATAATATATAATAAGTATTAAAGAAGGTGTTTTTTTGAAAAATGTATTTTATACTATGTTATCCATTATAAAATACTATGGAAATAATTTTTAATCAATTTGGGATTATATTAAGGCTTTTGGGCAATCCGGCAAGGTCTTCACTCCTAGTTTTAAATGTATTTTTTGATATGTTTAAAAAAACTTGATTATTTCGAGGTGGTTTAGCTCTTTAGAGGGTAGCCAGGTCTAATAATATCTAATAGGGTGTGTGTGTTGTCTCATACACTTATACCCCCAAATAAAATTATAATTAATTAATTTTATTTTTAAGTTTCTAGTAATTACATTATAATTCCCATTAACTATTTCATTACTTATTATTTTTATGGTTGAACAAGAGTGGTAAACACCCTATAATATTGTATAGGAAACCAAGGATAAAATTAAGGTGGGGGTTAATTTTTATCTTTACTATAGAAAAACTATAGAAAGGTATATTAATAGTAAAAAAACATTTTAGTAGCGTAGGTATTGTTCAATGATGTTGTTGAATTGGTAATATTTATCCTTAATGAGATTTTGGGGTAAAATATTCCTTTATGATATTAGGCCTCAAAGCCATACATCAAGAAAAAATTTCCTTAGGACATATGGACATACAACCATCATAAATGGGAAGCATGTGACATGGTGAGACAAGTTGAACTACTCAGTTCAACATGCAAGTGGTACAACATGGTGACACACAGGCGACACCAGGTTGGATGCCTCAAAAGAGGAATGGATGTGCAGGAGATTATCAACCAAATATTAACCACTGTTAATTTATGATACTGAAAGGTTGAGTTCTCTATAATGTGACTATCAACATAGTGAGACTAGGAAGTTGGTTGGACATAATATTTAGGTGATTTTGTGGGTCACCACATTCTAATAACTGTTTGGGAGACACAAAAGAGAGATGGTTTTTTCAGACACATATCATATATCCCCATTCCCACTAGGATATCTGATGAGGAATATAAGGTTTCCCTATCACGGTTCATTAGAGGCCAGTATGATGCATAAATTTTTGAGAGGGGAAAATGTAACTTTCATACAGATAACATGGTGTGATGACCCTTTACAGGGGGTGCGTTGTTAGACTGGGGAGAATGTAACTTTCATACTGATAACATGGTGTCATTCTAGTGCATTCCTACCATAACTTGTGGGGAGAGATGAGGCTTGACCCACTTGGGTTCTTCTATATGTGTATTGATTAGTTACCTATAATCCCCTTTAATTTAAATTATAATAATATATCATTTATTATTACTAAAATTATTAATTATCATTAGTATTATAAATTACAATAATATTTTTTTTCTTTCAGTGTAATCTCTATACCTACTAACAATTAATTATAAAAATAAAAATAATAATGATAATATAAACATGAATTATATGAATAAAATAATAATACACTTAATAATAATAAATGGATATTTAATTAATAATTAATATTGTTTCCATTTATAATATTAAATTTTAATAATTATTTTTTTTTATTTTTACAATTACATTATTAAGTAATTACTATTAACATATATATTTGTGTTAACTAAGTTAGTAATTATTAATAAAACATGTTAATTAATGTTTTATTGTAAGTTGCATCATTAATTACAAATATATAATTTATTTTAAATAATTACATTTTTTTATAATATGTAGTATAATTTATATTAATAATAAATAATAATAATCATTTTTAATAATATAATTATTAATTTTTTTTTATCAATTTATTAAAAAATTATTAACTATATAATTATTAATTATATTCATTATTAACTATTACAAACCATTATTTTTTAATTTAATTTTAATAATTAAATTTCTTATTAATAATACATTAATATTTTAATTATGAAATATTATCAAATAATTAAATATTAAAATGTAGCATAATTATATAAAATTATAATATAATTACTATTTATAATAATTTATAATAATAAATAATTTTGTAACAATTAACAATTAATAATCTAATTTTGATTTTTAATTTTAATAATATGTTCTTCCACACTAGATTGAAATTGTCTATGATAAATATTAAAAGCCAATTTTAAGTTCAATGAATTTTATTGATGTCACTTAAATTACAAAGAATTCCTTAGTCACTAAATATTTTCCCTCAGAGAATTTGTAAGAACAAATTTTTTTAAATAAAAATGGTAGAATAATATTTTTTTCCTAACGTAATCTCACATTAATAAATGGTGTTCCTTGATGAGTCAATAATGAGGTGTTTCCCTTAAAATAATATTTCAGTAATTTTCTAATGTTGAGGATTGTAGTGGTAATGAGATTTTTTTTAAACTTAAATTATAAAACTATTTAATTATTTTTTTCCAAAATATCCCCATAAATAGTTATATTTTATAATAAATGAGTTGGAGGTTAGGTTATTGAAGATTCCATTACCATTAAAATAGTCTTCTGGGAGAGGATCATCATTGGGATTGACATATTATCTTTTCCATGACAATGTTTGATTATTTTTCCTCCGTTTAGGATCTTATATGAATCTTATTTGGAACTAAAATTTTATATTTCATTAATTAATTGTAATTATGGTATGATAATATTCTACCACATATAGTTTTATTGGGATAAGAATCTTGTAAATTTGATGCATGAATTTTGATAAATCATATAGAGAATTTTTATTATCTAAAAACATTCTTGTTAATTTAAAGGGACATTTTTAATAAACGTTTATAAACCCATAAATTTAAATATTATATTTAATTAAACAAATATTATGCCTTTTGATTCATCGAAATATATTTCACGAATTCTGATAAATCTCACAACATACTATTAACTAATCTTATAAAGATCATTTGATAATGTTTTCATTTAAATGATTTAAAAAGACCTCCATAATTAATGTGAAGAAAATAATGAGAGGAATAAAAAATTTGGAATCCCTTCAATAGGAATTATATTTTAGGAATAAAAACAAAAGCTACGTTTCCATGATTTTGATATTTTCTCCAACATTTGATGATATTAATATTTTTTTTAGGACCCAAATATGAAATTTCCTTATCCTTCCAATGAGACACACATTAATTGAAATTTTATGAAGAAAAAAGGAAATCAAACTCTTGGGTTCTACTATGTGGAGCTTTTGGTAATGAGATCAGGTGGTAGGGGTGGATTATATTGTGAGGGTATGATAGAAGCTGTGATCTATACAACCACCAATAAAAGGAATTCTAATATTTTACATAGCCCTGAAGTTGTGTTCGGGAAGCATTATATGGGAAATGTGTAGTTGTATGATCCTTAGATTGGACGATGATTGGGTCCATGTATCCAAAGTAGAGACAATGGAGCTAGTTTCAATCTCACATGATCCACATTAATCGTGGTCTTAGGATAATCTGATCAAATATAGGTGGGTCAAATAGCACAAAAAGGTTCAATGTGGGTTAACTGATCATATGATAAATCATTTTAATTGGACGTGTAGTAAGGGGTCAAAATAATGCACATCAATTGCATATGTGATGAATTTTTTCACTAAATGAACCACCATGTAATTATTGTTTGGACTCCTAGAAAACATTCCATGGGATGCATTTTGACTGGGTTAGTTTCACCATACCAGAATAAGGTCCATATTTATGTAATTATCATTCTATGTGATAATGACATGGTTACATCAATATTCCACTCCATCTTCTATCATATATGGATATTGATCAGATGATGATATATTTTTATATTTTTTATATTTCACATTATCATTAGATCATAAATTATTATTTATGGTCTTCAATTTAAAATTTTAATAAAGGGAAAATTATGATCCTTTTTTGAAACATTCAATAAATATAGGCCTTCCATTTTATGTTCAGTGGGGATTATATAAAACATTTCATACCTCATCAGATTGGTGGAATTCATGATAAATTATCATTGATAAAATTGTAATTTATTTCATTTAATCATGTATTTTTAAAAATTTTGGTGTTTATAGAGGTCTTATAAAACTATTAAGGTATTCAAATGATTCATCGAAACATAAGGATAAAGGATCATTTTAGATATTTTTTAGTGATCTTGATCAAATTCATTTGTGAAACATTGACTAGTTTGATTATCTGCTGTAAGGTCTTTCAATGTTGTTATTTGTTTATATTCATTCCAAATATATATATATATATATGTATATATATATTCTATGAAACATAGTATTTTGATGTTATTATTATACTATGTGCAGGATAGTGAACATCTATTTAAATCCATGTTGTTGTATTAAATCCACTCTTATAATGTTTTGTTTCATCATCAAATGAAAATGGCATATAAAAAATGTTATTTTCCATGGAATGATGATGTGTCCATCTAAAATGAAAATACTTTTTCTAGTATTTCAATATAAATGATATAGATATTTTGAAATCTATACTTCATCCTTATAATAAATATAATACCATGACCGAGTGTAAGATAAACTGGAATGGATTCCCATATTTATTTTTTGGGAAAATAAAGCATCATAATCAATTCCATAACAAAAATTTCTCATGTTTTCCTCATCATTCTGAATATAAAAATAATGAACACCCTGACATGTAGAAACTAGTAAATTAGTAACACTTAAATTATTTTTAAAATTGATCTCTATTATCATAAATGGTTTAGTCAATGAAATGGAAAGCAAAATAGTCATGGATCATGGTGTTTCAGGAGGATCAAAACATCACATGTAATCCCTAGTGGGTATATCTTTTTATAAGGATGATCATTAGTAGAAGAACAAAATCAATAATACAAAATTTATCTTTGAGGATAAACATACATGATAGAAATTAACATGAGTGTACCTATAATGCTGATTAATCCATGTTATAACCTTTATTATACAGTTGATCAAGATCACTAATGAAAAAATGTATGCTTCCATATTTTGTGAGGCTTAAACCAGTGTATAGATTCATAATAATGCCATTAGTTCTTTTAATAATTTAAGGGGTTATATAACCTTAATGTAATAATAATCAGTGAAATAAAATGAATATTCATTAATTGTAACATGTGAGAGTTTATTATAGAAGGTAATGACTATATCATGAACTATTGAAAAAAACGAACCCCTTAAAGAGAAATTATTCAATATATAATATAAAATATGAGTTTTAGATTTTAAAATTAATTTAATTAATTCCATCTATTAGTTCCTCACATAAAAGAAATTAGGTTGAGTTTTTGGTATTTTCCTAAAAAAGTAGGATTTTAGTGGAAAATTATGGTTCTCATTAAACATTAATTTTATTAATTTTTCATTATATGTGAATAAACATGATTTTAATAAACCATTTTATTCAATAAAATATGTATTTAAGGAATAAAATTATTTATATATCAATATTATTTTAACCTATAAAACCAATGGAAAACTTTTTTAGATCTAATTTAAATTTTACATTAATTGAAAAACAATTCTTCTATCACTTCATTTGAAAATGTACATTAATGGAATATTTCACAATAAAATGAATTTAAATACAGATAAAATTTATTTATTGTATATTAAATCAATTTTGGTAATAGAAAATCAGTAATCTAAATAATTATACAATATATAAAAATTAAAATATTGAAAACATTACTACACTAAAAAACGTTTTTACGTAGTTATGGGTATTGGTCTTAAAATTAATATTTCACATAATTAGGAATTTTATTTCATTATAATATTTCAAAATAAAAAATTTAAACTTTTCAATTAATTAAATGTTTAAATCTTAATCTTTATTCATTTAAATTAATTACTATGATTGGAAATTAATTACCTTGTTAAAAGTGAAAGTATAAAATTGAGTCTAATATAGTGTAAAATTCTTAATGATATAATAAAAATTACATATAATTGAATGTTTCATATTTTTCTCAAAAAATATATTATTAAAATACATTATTTTTTTTTGATCTAATAAACCCAGATTAATTTGTAGTCGATGTTGAAAAAATTAATGATGTATCTAAAACTACCCTTCCTTTCACCAATAAATGGGGAACATCTTCACCAGACCCACCTCACATTAGAATTTATCCAAAAAAATATTTATTTATTTTTCCACTATAACCCTCTCCCAGTAATATACACCCTTGGTAAATCATTGTTAACATAATAACTTCATATTTAAGGGGTCCTCCAAAGAAAAATCAAGCCCCTGATGTGAGTATTATCAACTATTCAGTTTTCAATTAATTTTATTCTTTCAAATTTATTATATACTCAGTAATATAATTATATTATTATTATTTATTAATTATAATGGTATTATATTGTTTTCATTTTCATTATATATTCATATACCCTATCCTTGTCGAAAAATATCATTGTTTGTGTGTTGTATAGGTTGTCGCCTATACAATGTAACATGTTTCATTTTCCATAGGCACCGTAAAACTCTGAATATATAGAAAACATTTAAGGAAATTTTTTTAATTATATAACAAAAATTATTTTGTAAAAAAATTAAAAACATATTTTCAATATGACTAACAAACAATCATTGATAGTTTAATCAGTAAAAATAAGCATACTAAAAGGATAATTTTTTATTCCAATTATGTCATTTTTTTCTAATCCATTAATTTTTATTATAATAAATTTTATTAATGATTTAAAAAACTAAATAAACTAAATAATAATATTATAATCCTCACATAATTATATTACAACTAAACTATCTCATAATCATTTATTAATCATAGTGAGTTCATGTTTGTGTTGGTTTAACGACCATGTTGAACTATAATATAAAAATATTCCATTGATGAATTTGAGAAATAATTTACTATTATAATATGAAATAAATGTTAAAAAATGTTTTCTGTTCTTTATATGTTATATCAACATTCATTCATCAAAATATCACAAAAAAATGTTTACCATCAACTCTATCATTAATGATAAGGTCTAAAACACTCATTAATGGAATTTGAAGCATCGTAAATTATTAAATATAACCCCTAAAATTATTTTTAATGTTCTATTATTAATTTAATTTTGAATATGATTTAATATATTAACTATTATTATTAATCTAGATCAAATGATCAAAAAAATAAAAACTGTTGTGGTAAATCATAAGAATTTATATAGTGTATGACCATTTTAAGGGTATGAATGATAATGGATACGAGTAAGGTAAAAAATTAAGGTATTAATATTTATATTTTTAATGATACATGATTTCCTTTTATGTTTACTGAATTCAAGATAAGTGGATAGTGTTTCCATCGAATAGTTTCCTTGAGACATATTTTTTAACATGCATCTCACATCCGTAATGTGGTGTATATAATGCCTTTATGAAAGATTTTGTGAGGATATTTTTTTATTTATAGTATTTTATGATCATTTATAAGGAATATTTTTAAAATTGGTTGTGATTTAATTCCTACCCAAGCCATAGGAGGGGCTCTTTCTCTAAAATTATAATTCTTTGGAACTCCTATTGTTATCAAAACCAATTTTATTTTGTATGGAACATAGATTTTATTGGTTTAACTATTCCATTTTACTCATGAAATTTATGGTATTAATTATTCTATACATTTATCCCACTCTCATTTTTCTTTTATTCATGAGTTTCCTTTTACATTTTTGAGAAACCGTCATAATTGTTTGTTTATTAAAATAGTGTGTATTTTACTAGAAAATACAGCCTTATCCCGATACTAGATTATTTTTTTGGTTGTTCGACAAATTAACATAGTTTTAATCTTCCCAAAATGTTTTTTAGAATGGAATTATTTATCACCATATATCATGATGACTGAGCAAGAATATTTACACCTGGAAGGAATCTTCTGGGGAAGATGACATGGAATCTTCACACTCTCTTAATGAACCATACATATGGTTTTTTAATAACATTTGAATTTATATCATACAAATGTAATATATTTTTTCAAATTAATATCATCCATCGATAACCAAGAGGAACTTATGTACATTCTTCAATATACCACACTGATAAGGGTAATTCGTGATACATGATAATACCCCATATATTCCATTGTTAATAAGGGATGCTCACCTCAACATCAATATTATTCAATTTAATCAGGAAATATATGATTTCATTGTTTATTATTATATGTATTTATATGTTTTTCATAGTAAGGGGTTCTTTAGGGAATATTATTATATTTCTTGATTAATTTTATAGTGAATTCATTGATGTTATGAAAGTGATGGGTGGGGTAAAATATTATATATCCAAACTGTGCATTGATAGGTCTCTTGAGACAAAGAATAATGGGTTTTGGTGTATTCCACTTCCCATTATAGGTTGACTTTTGGACTCTTGTCTTGAGACATGTAATGTGTATTTGAAGTAAACCTTCCCAAAATGTGTTTGATTTATGACATAATGAATTCCATCAGTAAAATATCAATTATTATTTTTATTAATTTTTTCATTTATTATCATGGATATAACATGACATTGTTTTTAATAGATTATATATTAATGTTGTTCATTTATTATTTCAATATCACTTATTACATATTTTTATTATAAAATCTACTACTTGATGTTTCACTATACTATGAATCTAAGGTCAACCATTTTTGTTTTAATTTCTTTAAAAAATTTTGTGGGGATCTATGCGTATTTTTTTTGGATAGGATGGAAGGGACAATAATGTTCTCGAAATATGTTAATTTTTTACATTATATTTTGAAGTGTAGTTTATGTGCGTATATGGTCTTCTGAGACCAATAATCTATTTTATCCTTCGTAAACTCAAGTACTATTGTACAAATAATGTAATATGACTACTAGATCAAGGTTTCTAGTGTCAGAAATGTTATTTTTTGTATCAAATTATGATTTATAGAAACTTTCGGAATTCTATTCAGATGAACTAGGTAAGATTGTATATATATAATGAAAATCCCTCATGTTTTCTAGAGAACACTCTATAAAACTTGGTAAGAATTATATTTTATAATTCTATATCATTGTATAATAATTCTAATTTTGTTAACCCGTGATATGGAAAATAACCTCACCCACATAGAGTGACCACCAGGTCTATAACAACTGTAACAATGTTTGAACGATTCAAAAGATAACAACATCAAAATTTTAGTAGAACTACTAAACCACTGGAGGCTGAAAAAGGGGTCAATCCCCATGAGATGTTTTTTCTAACAATATAAATTTTCAAATGGAAAAATTCATCATATTTGTGTATCATATGAAGAGAGATGAAAACTAATGGTGGTCACTAATTCAAAAACTAAAGATAATGACATGATTAAGTACCTATAATGGGGAACATTCATTGTGGTATTCTATGAAAAATATTTTCCTTATGAGGAAAGATAAAAAATTGAATTGTGTAATCTCAATATTTGGGGAAAAGGTGTAGGAAATTGTTAGGTAAAATGAGTCTAATATTACAAAGTTTTCTATGCATGCTGCGTACAATGTAAATAAATTATAAATCATTATTTTCAATTATTTGATGTGTAAAAATTGATTCTTTAGTGGGTATTGGTCTCCAACAACATTTAATCATATATGTATTGTAACATCATAACCCATGAACCACTAAAATAGTTCCTCAATTCAATCAGTCAAACAGCCTTTGTCGTACTTCCTTGTATGCTAGAGGCTGTCAACTATCAGGGAGGGCTTATAGGTGGTATGGCAGGGAGACTACACCCCCATGATCTTAGTAGAAAAATATTATAAAAATAAAAAAATTGAAGAAATATAAATAAAGGTATCATGAAATAGTAACTAAAAATAAATAATAAATAAATTTATGTTCATTCAAGAAATGATATAATATACAATATATAGAAATAAATATAAAATAATGGAAGAAAATATGCAATACATTACATGTACAAGAAATCTAAAAAAATCTTCCCAGACTCACTCCATGAGAATATTGAGAAGTAAATAATTATTTCACTCTTATGATCTTAGTTCATGAGTGACGACACATGACTTAATTAATAATCCACAACATATATCCTTGAGGTCTATTTGGGTATAAAACAGTTACTATAATAGGTTTTGAGATATATTTAGTAGTCCACCACTAATGGTGTGTAATTAAATCCCTCAATATAATATAAAATAAAACGGTGTTTGGTTATAATATCAAATATATTTTGAAGAAATAAATAAATTCCATCTGGTCAGGTTCATGTTACTCAATGGAAACCTGGCCCACGATACCTTCTTCTAACTAAACTAGAATACATATGATGATGTTTCACTAGATATATATATATATATATATATATAATTCTATATTAGTATATATATATAAGTATATATATATAAGTGTATATATATATTCACTATATATTTAGTAATATTTATTTCATTATAATCTATATTTAGTATTAGTTTTTACACGAGGCATAACTCAATCATCCAAGTAATAATGATAAGTGTGTTATTTTAAATAATGTTTGACATGACCATGTGTCATAATTTCTAATGGAATCAATTATTGAGTATCATAATTTATACGGTATGACATGCCCAAGTATCACAATTTATAAGGGAAACTATTCTCGAGTATCACAATTTATAAGGGACACCATGACCATCAATTGTAATAGAATAGTGGACACCATTCCAAAAAATTAATCAGGATCCCATGACCGTGGATAATATGTTGTTCCATTCCACAAATTAATAAGTGATTCCCCCCTTATGAAAAATAAGGGACACCATGACAATGATTATTGAGTGATACCATTCTAAATATTAGCAAGTGATGTCATGACTCTGAATAATAAGGGATACCAAGCTCATGATTAATAGGGACACCATGCCCCTGATAAAGATGAGACACCATTTCCTTAAATAAAAATAAAATTCGTTCCCATTTACAGATTAAGAAAAATAAATTCTATCATTTCAATAATAAGATCCAATAAGTGGTAAGTGAGGTGGTCTTAACATTTACTCATCATTTAATCCAATTTAAAAAATATTTTTCATTCATTAATAATGAATAATTAAAAATACATAAACATTCCAAATATAATTTCAAGTATTCTAATTTAATTTTCGCTTTTTATTAGATAAGATTGTTCAACTCAGAGGTGGTTTTATTATAAAATGGTTACCTAGTTTTCATAGACTCACAAAAATTATAACTAATTCTACTAGATTAGTTCTTAATGATTTTCATGTATACAATAAGTAATCAAGGCCATTTTAATTCATTATGGGATTTAATGAACACACCTAAAGGGTGGTTGAATAATTCAAAATATTATATATAAATTATTAGTAATCAAACTCACCATCAAATGCTATTTATGATGAGTTTTTTGATCATTAAGCAAGTAATTGGGTCTATGTAACATCAATATCAAAGGTGTACGAATTAATTTTAGGGTATTTTACATTTTAAGGAAAACAAGTTGAGAGGTTTGACCCATGGCATAATAAGGAATATTTTTAATGTTGAAAATTTTAAGGGAATGAATTTAGAAGAACAAATTAGTATATAGGATACTCCACTAATATAATACAATGTAATTATTTGATATAGATTGTGATAAATCTAAATAATCCTTGAATATCCCAAAATGATTACAGTCCATGAACTTACCTCTAAAATGTGTGCAGCCCATGAACCAATCTATTAAAATTTCTATATAAATTATTCATTACTATGATACCCTACTAGAACGGTATAACCAATAATGTTATAACCATTAATGGGATTCAATTTTTCTCCTAAGGGGCCACATGGTTTAAACCAATTGTGTTCCTCTTTCAGTTTCTACAAAAATGCTTGTTTTGGGATCTTGATAGTACAAATAAGTTGACAAATCATATGTGAAACCTCTAGAAGCTTAGACCACATAAAAATACTTTTATGTGTTCCAACTATTGAAAATTCATTCAGATTATCACATTATGTTTTGTTCCATCCAGCAAACAAAATTTTTTACATTATTTTGAAATTTTCAACTAGTCTAATAAATGGGATTGTATAGTCTTCCAACCATATACCTTCTCATAAAAGGGAATCCCTAGGGAATAAAAAAATTATATTTTAACCTCCCTATATCATGAATCCCAATCAAATAGATGTTTTCTGTTATCCATACCAAACACACCTACACGCATTCCTTTTATCATGTATTGATTAACTGAATAAACATGATCCGACACTTATATTCAAAACTAAAACACCAATATGAAATATACCTGATCCCGTCTAACTAGATATGTGACCATTTCACCATTTCTATCACCAAAAAGTCTATGGTTCTTATAATCATCAGATAATATATCTAATGGTAAATTCTGAGTCATCTTTCTTCTACCACAATTTTTTCCTTTTAACACATCCTTGAGGTCCTAACAACACCTCTGGCATGTTTATCATATTACTCATGAAGAGAAAACCCTCATTCCCCAATAAGATAAAAATTTTCAAATCCCCAATCATCCATTCTTACATGATTGTGTGGGATTTACCATGAAAATCCATGCATGGGCTTTTAACTATACCAATCTCATCCCAATTTCATGATAAATATTGTTCCTCTTATACCACATATACTTACAAGAGGATAACATTTTGAACATCCCCAAAATGACTATTTATGAAAGTGCATGACTTTAATATCTGACTAGTAACCAATATAAAAATCTAAAAACATTATTCAAATTCATACTGATATTATTCCAATCACTCATACTGAATCCCATAATGAACAAACATTGGTGTTTCCTAAACAAACAATATTAAAATAAAAACCTACATCGGGATATAACACTACAATAAACTCCACCATCATATAATATCCATGGATTGTTATAAGGTACATCAGTCTTAATTCCAACATAATGATTTCACTCAGTACATAATAAAACCAATACCATGAATTTTTTAGGATTCTAGCTGTATATCATTCTATATTCTAAATGGAACACAAGGTCCATAAAAATATCCCAATAACATATCTAAAAAACCCATGATCTTTATCTTAATACGGTCTCTCACAAGTTACTGACATCCTACTATCAAATTTTGGAGAACCCTTATCATTTACCTATGAGAACAAAACCTTATTAATACTTCTCATGCCAATATATGCGGAATATTATAGAAAATCTAAAAAGCCACATATCACATGTGCTAACATAGATATCAATAGTCACCCATATCTCATTCCCACATCCTTATGATGGTTCACTAAGGTATTCACCAACATTAAAAACAAAAAAGTGTCACCACCCATAAATGAAAAATGGTGTACTAAACAACATTTGTCAATCCATTAAACTGCACATTAAATGTAACAATCCAATAGTATGTTTTACAATCGATATCAACCACAATATATGTATCTTTTCATATAAGAAACTCATTCTCCACCAGCTCAAGAGGACCTCAAGGTATGGGGTATTACCACATCATTCTACTAGAATGCTATTATCCATCAGTAATAATGTATAACACATATGATCAATTCTCCCATCAACTATGCTATACTTCCCCAAATCAACGGAGAAAGTCACCTATCCCAAAAATGTGTTCATGGTTCAACTCTGGGTTAGCTATATTATGTATCCTAATTATTCTTAAAATAGCACTTATCATGGGAAAAGTTGTTATTTTTTCTATGCTCTGGGTTACCAAGCCTATGAGAACAATATTGATGCGATCAATACATAATACTTACATAAATTATTACAAAAGTCTAATTCTAAATGGTTATAGTGTTGAACTAGTGCGAGTAATAAATTACATAAACAATTCTTTTATATCCCTTAAACCCCTATTCAACACTCTACTCAAACTTTCATCGGTCGTATTTCAATATATCTAAAATATATGTGCTACGTGGAATGTCAATTCCAAAATTTATTGGATCACACATTGAGATCCTATCCAAAATTAGGCAACTACCAATCCCATTATTGTTTGAATGATTATTCACCTCAAGTAATTTATTTAGAAAAATCATTTATCTATAGTGTCAACATTGGTCAACTCAATTATGAACCCAAACTATCCTACCCATTGATCCAATTTCAATAAAAATTAATCCATGTGATTTAAAAGATTATAGCATCACAACGAGTATAAAACAAAAAAAAATCACCTTCCTTGAATCGGTCCCAAATGAGAATTAAAACAAATCTTCTCACTTTTACGGAAATCATAATTCATTTTCTAAACATTCTCTAAATATTTCCTTAATCAAATGAAACTCATATGACCGACTATGGTACGATTAAAACTAAGGTTCTCAAGGTATTCCATATAGTCCTATGGTTTTTCATAGGAGAAACTCTCCCCACTCCAGGGATTTCATATCATATCACCAAACATTCCAATCATCTCCCCTCAAAAAAGGTAAAATCAAATGTAAGAAACAAGGATTATCATATTATAAGGGAAATGAATCCATGAAATATTATTAGATATAAAACATCCAATGTCTATACATATAGAAATAACCCATCAATGTCCAACTCACTAGAAAATAATCCTCTAACTTGGGGGTGTCTTTTCCTTAACTAATATTCCAAATCAGGAAAACAAGTACCTAAACAACACTACTTAAAATACAACTGAAAGTGTGTATTTACTAATAATAATTTCATTATTAGGTAATACCCCAACAGGTTAACCTATATTTAAAAATAATTAATCAAATATAAAAATAGGGTCATGCCTAAAATATAAGTAGGCCCTCCAACATGTTGTTTGGATTCATGCAATATAAGGAGGAAAAAACTAAGGTCTATGGAAAAAACTTCCATTACCATCCAAAGTATACAGTAGATCAAACCCTTACATGAGGGTTCTAGAAATAACACCTATAAAATGTTTCATTTCATGTAATGAATCAATAATGATTAGTTTTATCATTTAAAATAGTTCACATATATGGGACATGAAGTTCCAATTTTAAAGATAATTTCACAGAAAACATTAATTTTTTGACACCACCAAACTTTAGGAACACTTCCTCTTAATTTTCTTTTAACGATTTTAATCATCCTTAACTCCATAAAATATGAATAATTAATGAAAATTTCAATTCTATGATATAGATGATGAAAATATTTAGGATTAAATTGGAATTTTAATTAAATGACATATAATTCTAAAAAGTAGATAATATATTATTTATCCATTAATTGGGGTAGCCTTAGTAAAACATTTCCATATATTTGTATAATAATTCATATTAATAGTTTTATAAATATTAATTAACCATCCCATAAACATTAAAAAACCCCCATTGGGTTACATACTAAGGAATAATAATAACTAAAGAAGTTCTATGAGCGTATTGTAAACCCAATCTGGGTCACGTATATGGGAAAAAATTCCTTATTAATATATTCATCACTTTATGAATATGTATTTTCATTCCTTTTAAATGAATCCCATAATAGGTATTTTTTAAATATTTATTCACACCCTTAATGGGATTATCTCATAAGGATCATTCCTCAATTGACCTACATGGTTCCAAATTAATATTTATGGATTCAATCATATAGATCATCAACCTTAATTGATTGAGTTAAAATCCCCTTACATCATAATTTACCATTCGTTTAATTGAATTCATTTTTTAATAAAATTAAAATCCATAATTTACATGTATATACATCATTGATCAGTAAGATGGATAAATACAACCAAATTATAATGGTAATTGAAATTATATTTTACAACAAGTTTCAAATTTATTTTAATTGACATTATAATGTAATTCATTCAGAAAAAACCAGTTTTTTAGTGTCTGATATAACATGTCCAAATTTGATGGTTCCACTATATGGGTCACCATTTTCCAATTTATGAAGGACCAGAAATATTATAAATTGAATTCATGGATTTATTTTTATCAGAACTAGTAATGTTTGAGCACATGAAACCATGTTTCCATGACTTAAACATGACATAATATGTTATTTAATGTCCCACCATCATGATATATAGAAAAAATTGAACATGTTGATAAAGACCTGTTAATAAAAAATTATTTTATCATATGCATAACATATCAATCAATCACAACAATTATACCTATAAACATGGAAATAACTATCCAAACATGGTATACAATAAATCATGCTGATAAATCATATAAGCATGTTATATAGAAAATCATGTTGAATAACTACCTAATCATGGTATTCCAATATCATGGTACATACTCATGAAATCATGAAATGTAGTCTACATTGAATGGAATATGCATGTAAATTAAATCTCTATCTTCCTAAAATGATGCATGTTATGATAATTCATCGACATATCTGTCCAAGTCCATACTCTCATAAATTAGAAACCTATTAAAGTATAATAATATACTAAGGTGAAATGAAAAAAAAACTATAATATCTAATAACATGAAAATAAATCCCATCAGTGGAGAATTTATTTCCCCTAGTTGTGGTGGAATGACTAAGACATGATTTGTTTATCTTGTTCCAAAACATTTATAGTCCCATGTTTACCATCCTAAAATATTAATACAAAAGGAAAAGAAACCCATAGATTCCACTTTGTAACTACTCAGACCATGAGACACTGAAGTGGTTCCCCTTTCCAATTAGTCACATGGAATCAATTATATATCCACGTATGCTTGAGTCTACCGACTTGAAGTGAGAGTCTATATGTTGTAATATCAAGAGTATATACCCTCCGGAAAAATATATTATAGTTTTAAAAAGGACAATCAAACTGTAAATATATATAAATAATGGTAGGGTAAAAATATAATAACCTACAATAAATTATATATGAATATATATTTATCCATAATCTTAATATAATATAAAAGTGAATGACATACACAATAAATCATTGATTAAAATATATAATACAAATAATTCAAAATGAACATAACTAAATCATCCGTGTATAACACGATGACCATCCAGGGCACCAACTCAGTCATGATCTCTAATGATCCATGTATATGACTAAAATAACCTAACATAATCTAGAAAAAAATAGCCATGAGTTCTGTTGGGTACCAAATGATGGCCCAAATAGGGCTTGATATATACTGAGATGGCCACCATCAAAAGTATCTAATGCAATCCTATCACGAACCGAATTTGGTCACCGCCAAAAACAGCACCAAACCCAGCCTGTGATAAGACCTGAAGGGCGTTCCCTATCCCCACGGGCTGGCACAAGTTCTTGGGTATCATTTATCTTTGTTTGGGAACGATTTTCCTGAACATGAAAGCATAAAACCTTAAAAATTGTCCATAATATAATTTCTGATATTTATAGCCAAAAACATCATAATAAAAAAACCAGAACTGAATACATTAGATTAAATACAATAAAAGAGGTCCAAATACAGAAAATGACAAAAAAGGACTTCCCCAAGGACTCCAGATGGTAAGGGGGTGATCACCCTCAAGTCGTCTCCACAACTCTGCCCCAACAATGGGGACTAACACCCATAACCTCCATCACCCTTGGCCTTTCCTTTACCTGAGTAAAAAATAATAAATTCTACTTACACCCAAGGGGTATAAGTAGGGTTTTATCCTATTCCCAATAGGATACCACCCAATGATTCCAAGGTTCATGCAATACACGGTGAAAAAGCAAGCAGTTTTAATATCCTATGAAAAGTGGCGTCAAATTCCAAGAAATGCTACATTAAATTTAAAAAAAATTTCAAGATAAAACTTTCAGAATGATAACACATTTAAATATGTATGTTAGATACTTCAATATAATTCCGAAGACAGCCAAATACAAGGGAAAATACCACAAATCCAATGGGAAACAACATCAAGAACACTCCTAGGCACTAGATAGTCTCGGGCCCCATATATCTCGTTCCTCGATGTAATGTAACAATAGTAAAATCTGTTCTCTTGCATGAGCCACTAGTAGGGAACATACCCATAAAATAGTGGTCCCTAATCATCATCCACATAGTTTAGTAAGAGTTTTCGTTATCCAAATGCTAGGTGAAATAGGTACAAAACCCATCCGGTCCACTAGCCATACTAGTACACATCCGCCCACCTAGGTACCCGAGCTTCCCCCTTCTTGCTCAAAATATTTCAGAATTTAACACATATCCATTTTAATTTAAAAAACCACTACTAGTCACATAAAAAAAATACAGTAGCTATAACATTTTATACCACTTAAAACAAACAACAAACACTTTGAATTTGAATAAAACAATTTCTAAAAATCTAGTGTTGTTTTGCACACAAAACCCCTTAAGAAACCCACTTGTACACTATGTTCAACCTTGTCAGTTATCCAAATAGTTAATTCATCCCAATAAATTTCAATTAAAACCAAAAATCAATTTTCATGCATCACCATTTTAAACAATAAATGATAACTTTGTAAAACCTTCATTTTCACATAAAAGTGGAACCAAAACTTCACTTTCTTTACAAACACCATTAAAACCCATTTTTGCAGAAATAACCGAAAGGGATAAACATTATAAACAGTATTTTAAGACTTATTACAGGTCAATAAAAACAAATAATTATTTATAGAGAATCCCCAAATAATCAAATAAAACATTTATTTGGAAAACCCCCAATTTCACACCAAATTGGCATTTAAAATTCCATTTCAATAGAAATATCATTGGATCCAATTTTTGCGGCAATAATAAATTGATATAAACCTAAAAATATGATAAATAGATCATGATAATACACAAATATTGCATCAACATTTGAATCACCTACCAAAACAATTGAAACCCTTTAATCCCTTTTGCGAAAACACAAACGCACCACTGCCGCACCTCAAAAAGGGTAGATAAAACCTAAAAATAGAAAATTGGACCATGAAACCCCAAGGTTAAACCTTAGGTTTGACACATTAACCTCTGGAAATATTGTACTTCATGTATAAGGGAAGAATCCCTAATAAAATTGAATTAATCCCTAAGAAAAGTGAAAGAAGAATGAAATGGACTAACAACCTTGATAAATCTTGCATGAATCTCCCCAAAACGCTAGTATCTAAAATTGAAAATGGCCCAAATTTAGGGGTTTTAAAAAAATAATTAGAATTTCATTTAGGAACTGTAATGGAGGGAATAGAGTTATAATTGAGTGAGTTATGAAATAATGAACTTACCTCATCAAATCTGGCCGATTTTAGAAACCATAAGAAGTTAGCCCCTAAATTCTGATTCCTAAGAGCTCCAAAAATGGAGGAAAGTGGTTGGGGGCACGACTGGGTGTATTGGTCTCGTGTGAGACTTGGAATCACAGAATCATACATAATTTTTAATATTTTATAAAATAAATATAATTTATTTTTAAAACTATATATGGGATTCTGGGCAGGCCCAATCCCTTAAATAAAATCTAAAATAAACCTTGGATATAGATTTCTAAAGGCTCCATATTTTAATTGTAGTGTTAATATATCATGGGAGGAAATTTAGGAGTTGGAATTAGTGAAAAATATTAAAGAATGAAAATTCTATAAAAGAAGAAAATTTATTTTTTAAATCTGGAATTGGGCTCACGATTTGGCCCAATTCATGAAAACACACCTATTCCCCAAAAAACCATTGGAAACCACCATAACAAAGCATTAATGGAAGTTAAAATAGAAATAAATTTAAAGTAAGCTATGTATTGACAAATCCATACCGTGAATCTAAAATAATGTAGTGTGCATGTATAATAATCATTAAATTATAATGAAATTAGAAAATTTAATCGTGCCAGTCTTAGGTTCCTCAATGGACACATAGCCGACCTTACATACTTTGGCCTATGTTGGTATACCATTGATGTAGTGTCATTATTAATATATATAAGAATATATATATATGTATGAATTTAAATATATTGACTATATACTCAATAACACACACACACACACACACATATATATATACATGTAGTACTACTTTATACCAGATGTCTAAAACATGAATCCATGTAATAATGATAAGAATCACATTACATATAATTGTCGAAATACCTACATATCATAATTTTAAAGGGAAAAAAATATATAAAATATGTTTTTATGGAAATCCATGCATGAGTATCACAATTTATAAGGGTAATCATGCCCTGAGTATCATCATTTATATGGGATGTCATTACCATTTATCATAGAAGAATACCGGACAATATTTTCATGAATAAATAGGTACTCCATGACCATGGATAATAGGAGACTGTAATCAAATTATTAAAATGGGACACCCTAACCATGAATAATAGGTGACACCATGTTTGTGATTAATAAGGGACACCATGCCCATGATTAATAAGGGACACCATGCCCATGATTAAAAAGGGACTCCTTTCCCATGATTAATTGGGATTTCATCTTCATGGAATATAAAAGTCACCATGCTCATGATTAAAAAGGGAAAACATTCCCATTTACAATTCATGAATATAATCTATATCATTTCATTCAAATGATCCGTGAAGGGTTAAGTGAGATGGTCTTACCAATCACACTTTATTTAATACAATTTACATAATTCATTTTACTCCTTTATAATGAATGTGGTCAGTTACGTAAACATGAAACATATTATTTGAAGAATTCAAATTTAATTTTCCCATCTTATTAGTCATGAAAATGCACCATAGAGGTGGTTTTATTAGTAAATGAGGATATGGTATTGATACCATAAAAAAAGAACTAATTCTACTAGAATAGTACGTCATAGTTTTGAAGTATACCACAAGTAATAAAGTCCAATTTTATTCATTAATCAATTTAAGTAACACACCCAAGGGATGGATTAATCATTATACAAGTATGATAAAAATATTATTAATTTAAATAAACTAAAGAGGTTATTTGGGTTCAGTTCATCGACCCACAACTATGTAATAAAGACATTAAGATCATTTTCTATGGGTTTATTGTAATGAATTTTTCATTTTATGGGAAACTCATGAAAATGTATGATGTGCATCACAATACTTCATCTTATAAATAAAAATACTTTTATGGGAATAGTATATACCACTTATATCATTCATAAGACTCTAAAATCATTTAATACTAGCCATTCATTTGATTTTGAATGAGAGAAATTAAAATAAATTTAAAACACAATTTAAATAGGGTGAATTATCTTATATGAATAGAGATATGAAAAATGTTAAATAAATATGGAATGTGATGATGATAAATCTAATAAATATTAATATTTTTCAAATTCAACAAACTACACATTAATTAGAAAACAAATAAGGGGTAACCACACTTGGCGGAGGGGGAGGAGAGTGGTGAATGATTGGGGACTCCTTGGAAAGTGGGAGTAGAAAAATGGGTAAACCACATTTTAGGTGGGAAGGGAAAATGGTAAATTTTACCAATTAAATGTTTTTCTAAATCATACAATATAGTATTAATAATCTTGTGCCTTTTGTGAAAATCACATTACCTAAGAGCCATACCCTACATAGGTTGGGCACAATGTTTGGGCTTACCATTATCCAACTATGCAATGCTAATACTTATAGGGTATTATCCATACTGGCTAGGTGCAAATATTGGAAAACAATGCACAACCCACGTTCAAACCTCTATAATATTTTTATACATTTAACATGATTTTGTAAGACACCATTGATGGTTTAAAATACATTGTGACACCCTTTATAAGGATATATAGTTTCTTTTAGGGGGTCACACGGTTTAAAATAACTAGGAACCAATGTAAGATTCCCCCATAATGTGCTTTCTTGGAGCCTGATTATCATGACACACTTCCAATATTCAAGGAGATATCCAATTACATAAATATCATCCAAAAAAAACATAAAACTATTCCAACCCACATAATTTCATTGTGAATATTACTTTAATATTTTTCTAATCCACCAAATGAAAACATGAAAACCAATTCGGAATTTTCTATCCATCCAAAATATGGTATCATACAAGGATATAGTATCTAGTGTCATTAATATATAAAATTATTTGTCTAAGTTATATGTAATAAAGGGAAATGAGAAGAATAAGGGTATGTTTGAGAGTCATTGTAAAAAGAATTTGGTAATGTGGAATAAATAAAGGATGTTATTTGCAACATGAAATAATTATGAAATGAAACACCCTATTACATGTAGGAAGGGAAACTATGTTATTTAAAATCATAGTGAAAAAGGGAATCAATATCACCAATTTAAGGGAATGTAAGATGAAATTTATTTTCCATACTTATTAAATAGTGTTAAGGGATTTTATAAAAATAAATTCCCCATGCTTCATTGAAATTTTCATCAATAAAAAGAAAAAAGTGGCAAAGATATGTTTATATAGTTACCATAGCTAAATGGAAATTAATTGATGGAATGATGGGAGATACGTTGATCATTTAATCAATGTTAAATAACATTTTATTTTAATATAGATATTCACACTCTTTTATATGTTAATTTTTTACAGAAAAATGTTATATTTCTGTAGCACCCAAATAAGAGAGTTGTTAATTTAGACCGCTAGTTGGAGCGTTAAGGAAACAAATATATGTTAGGATATTCTAATTAGGATGAATGATGATAACCAATTTTAAAAATTGGGTTATTATTATTATTATGGCTTACTTTTACATGATACATAAATGGATTGTGTTTAAAATTGTAATTAAAAATTATATCCTAGAGAGGGAGAGTAAGATTCATGAAGGTGAAGGGGGATTTATTTTCATTATAGGGAAGACATAAACATTTAAATCATGTTTGGATTCACCACTAGTATCTCCCCTAATGTAAGTCTAGTTAAAGGGGAATATAAATTCATATCTAAGGATGAGGATGGTATTCAATGAATTAAGGATGTTGAAATGGTACAAATTATCATTGATTTTTTATAGATGAATTACATGGGCATACTCTAGAAAATGAATTTTATTTCTCTAGAAAACCCATTTCTAATAAAATACCCATGTCTAAAAAACTTTTAGGATAAAACCAGTGGATTTTTTTGGAGTTGACAAATGATATACATGATTTTAGTGATAAAATAATTATACACCATCATGTTTCACCATGGGAAGCACTAGTTTTATTCCGGAAAAATAAGGACGGTTCATTGTGATTTTTCATAGATTATTAGTAGAACAATGTCATCACTATAAAGAATAAATATCCTTTTCCAGGCATTGATGAATTATTTGATCAAATTTTTAGATCCCCTTACATTTAGAAGATATACCTTCACATTCGTTATTATAAAATAAGGGTTATGAAGTTTATTATAACAAATATGACTTTAAAACATGGTTTGGACATTATGAGTTAATGATAATACCTTTTCGATTGAATAATGTACCTTGTAACTCTATATATATGATGCAAAGTGCTTTTAGGTAGTATGATGATCACAATATGGTGGTATTCAATGATGATATATTTATATACTCAAAGAGATATAAAGGATTTTAGAGTCATCAGTAAATTATTTTGTAGTCCTTCAGAAAAAATGATTTATATTGTACGTATTAAATTTTTCTTAATGAAGTTTCTTTTGTTAGAAATATTATCTCCATGTATGGGATATATTTTTACCTCTTAATATCAAATGTATTCAAATAGTGGACTATACTGATTAATATAAACATGAATCGATGATTCATGGGATTATTAGGTTACTATTAGTGTTTTGATTATGATTTGAGCCATTTGGAACCCTATTTCCAATTTAACACATAAAGGGTTCAAATTCACATGGTAAATGGAATGTTAGTAAATATTTAAACATTTGAGTAGAAGATAGATTTATTAATCAGCATGAAATTTATAATTATGTATGGGAGGGTTTGGAATTTATAGTGATACTTTGAATAAATGACTTTTTTGTGTCATTACACTGAATGATTGATTGATTTCATATGAATCAAGATAATTTAAAATCCATGAATAGAACAATACAACTCATGGCCTTATGCACAAATTTAAAATATTCTAATTAAAATTTTGTAGATACTACCTAAATAGTGAAATATTATATATATATATAGTATATACGAGTTTGATGGTTATGTTAATTCATAAGGATCTCAACATGAGGTAAAGATGATAATTATAACTATATTAGGGCTATGATTTCTTGATAAACAACCCTTCCTGGGAAAGGAGAAAATTGGATGATGCATTGATTAGGAGGGACCATTGAGTGGTGTCTATGACGATTATTAAAATGGATCCCATAAATAGAGATATAGTAAATATAAACATTGTAATTTCCATAATAAAAGAACGTTTCATTCATTTTCCAAGAAATTTCAAACCCCACATTTCAATAATGGTTTGAGATGTCCTAATAGGATTATGGTAACTTATAATGGATTATTAAATTACTGAGTAGTAATAAATTAATGGAAATAATTTATAGTGATGGATTGATGATTTTTTGGAAGATTTTATGTGTTCCTTCCATTATAGAATTGAAGAGGGAACATATAGATGCAAAGCATATCATAAATTTCCCTATACAACCTAGTAGCATTAATATGTATAGGGTTTTAAAATATAATTTTTGGTGGTATAGAGTTTGTTGGAAATTGGGGACTATGGGTCTAGGTGCATAGTATTCTTGTTGGTAATGGCTAAAAGACAATGTCTTAAAGAAATTATGAAACCTCTACCTATACCTATATTGAAAAAGAAATTGTTATAAAGAGAATTGTTTATACATATCCATATAGAATAAGTAATAACTATTTTATATGTGTTATAATCAATCATTTTATTATAACTTGTCAATTTATAGTTATAATAGATGATCTACCCCCTATGTGTCTTTCTTGGGTCTATATCAATTAAATCATAAGGCTTCATTGGGAACCTCTATCCATTTTATATGTCTGTGACTTTCAATTAAAAAAACACTTAATTTCACTGAACATGTATCTCAACAATGATATATATAATCCATACTTATCATCACAAGACTGGTGGGTAGTCTAAAATTACTATCAAGACTTTGGAGGATACATTGATATCAGGTTCTGTTTACTTACAATGTATGTGGGATCAGTAGTAACCTTTGGTGCAGTTTCCATTCAATAATATATTACACTTGACAATCCATTTGGAACAATAAAAATAATTTTGTGGTAATATGGGTCATTCTCCTTCATTTTGGGAGGAAGTTGAATTAAATTTCAATTTTTTAATGCTTTTATATGAGACAAATTTGAGAGTATGAACAATTCAAGAACATATTATGAATCCTATTAAAAACAAAGATAATATGATAATTTAAGGTAATATATATAATTTAATGTTTGTGATTATATATTCCTGAGGATTTCCCCATAAAGGAGTTGTATGATTATGAAGGAAGGGAAATTTAAGCCCTAATTATATATGTCCTTTTAAAATTTTATAAAAAATTTGTCTTGTAGCTTACTAATTGGCTATGTTGGACACCTTTTTAAAGCTATATGTTTTTCTAAATGTTTCAATACTAAGGAAATAAATTATATATCCAATTATTTTTTTATCATATATTTGAATAGAGTTATATTAGTACATGTCTTATAATTAAAATCATACCCATATTCTTAACATGAGAGAGAATTTATTGCAAAATTAGATAGCTCATTTTATAAAAGACCTTTCAAGAAATCATAAACTAGAAGTGGGAAGTAGGGTTCTTTACAAAACTATAAGTAATGTGTATCAAAATATTTTCAATATCTAATATATATGATCATTTTGAGGATGAAATTATTTAAGTGGGAGAATGTAACACAAAAGACTTTACTGTTTCTGGTAAATATTGTATCATGAAATATTATAGAAAATCACCATTTTAAATAATTTAATTCATGAATTTAAATAAAATTTAAATTTTATAAATTTATATGAACCTAAATAATTAATTTTTTGAATTTATTTTATTGGAATCAGTTTTGTATGGAATTTTGACCTTTTTTTAAATGTCATTTTAATAAAAAATTATAGTTTTCCCTAAACATGAAGATTTTATAACAATTCTATAATATGAGAATGAACTAGAAGTTTAGATACCCTTTTTTTATTCAAATATGAATTTATTGGATAATCTTATAAATTTTACAATATTACTTGAAACTATAAAAACTATGAAAAATTATTATTACTAATTAAAATTTAACTCTAATATAAAAACAATTTTTTGGAACTCTCATTGAATCTAGAATTTCACAACACAATCCACTACGGACAATGTAGATGGTGGTATAGAGAGTGTGACACCCCAATCCTACATTACAAAGTCTAGGGGATGGAAACTAGTATTGAGTAGGTATAATAAATAAACGAGAGTCCCTATCCTAAGTATATTGATGCCCAAAAACCTCAAAGACCATTAAAATACAAAATATAATGTACAAAAAGTACCACTAATTCATGCATATAATTTAACCCACATATTTTTTTGGAGAATAATACTAGAAATAAATATACAGGACAAATTAAAATCCACCCAAATAGAAAGAAAATTTGTCCCACCAACTATAAAGGTGGAGATTTTTCTCAAATGAAACATGTGGTATGAATCATAGTATGTCTATCTTAACTAAGATCAAAAAATGATCCACCTTCTCTTAATCCTCAAAATAATCTATTGAAATTATTTTTTTCTATATAAAAATTGACTTCTGTGGACATATATTGTTAGGACCATGCTGAAGGAAGAGATGGTTTGTATGGATTGTATTTTTTTGATCTTGAGGAAGTTTCCAAAATAGAAAGGCGCATTTAATTTCTAAGAATTAGAAAGATGGAAGTTTGTAGATTCGGAACTGAGTATATTGAACACTTGGAGTCTGCAGGTTGAGAAGTTCGGAACCAAGAATATTGAACATTTGGAACCTAGTGTTCGAAGAATTCAGATTCTGGAATTTGATGTCTGGAAATTGAGATGTTCGGAAGTCAGAATTTGCATATTCTTGAAAGATGGATGATAAGAGATGTGAAGAAATTGATTGTGACGATGCTTTGCTGTTTTGTAACTCTAATTTGTGAGTTTAAAAAAGTACTCATGATGAAAGAAAAAGTTGGGTGGTGAGGTCATACCGAGAATCTGGAAGAGTCGTTATGAGAACCAGAAGTGTAGAGTCGACTTCCAAAGTCAGAACTACGGAGTCTACTTCCTGAACAGAATTTTTGGAGTCTACTTCCTGAACAGAATTTGTGGATTCGTCTTCTTGAACAGAATTCGTAAAGTCTACTTCTTAAACAGAAGTGCAGAGTCGACTTCCAGAGTTAATAGTTCATTACCAGAAGCTTGGAGTTCACTTTCTGAAGAAGAAGTTCAAAATGAGAATTTTGGAGTCGACTTCCGGAGTCAAAAGTTCATAGCGGGATGTTCGAAGTCGACTGGTGAAGAAGAAGTTTGTTGCGAGAAGTTTGGAGTCAACTTGCTGAGTCAGAAATTCGGAGTGATGAATATCAGAGTCGACTTCTTATACCTGAAGTTTGTAGCCAGATGTGCGGAGTCATACTGAGAATTGGTGAAGTCTTAATGATAAGACATAACGAGAAGTAATGAAGAGTCATGCCGCGAGTCTAATTGATGCTAAAGACTAAAGAAGAGTGGATCCAAGAAAGTGATGCCGGAGAATCAAGAAGGGAGAATCCAGGAAAGTGATGCCGAGAAGATGGATGAGTGGATCTGAGAATGTGATACCAAGAAACTTTGTCAGATCCAAAAGAATGACAAAGCTCTAAATCAAGTGAAGTGGAAGAAGATTCTAGAAGATTCCAGATGCGTTGACAATGACTTAATTACACCGAGATTTTAGGAGAAATTAAGATTTGGGTGAATTTAAGTGAGCAGGAAAATATTTTGGTTTCTTACCTAAGCATACTTTGGAGCTCCTATAAAAGGTGATCTAGGTGCTAAGTAAGTGTTTGATGAAAATTTAGATAGAGAAGGTCTGGTAATCTAGAGAGAGGAAGAAGTGTTTGGTCGACAGAGTTTCATTTTGGTTTCTATCGTAACAAGAATTTGATAATAGTTGAAACCATATTGAGTTTCTCAGATTCAAGAATCAGAGTGAAGAAGAATGTTCAGAGTTAAGAATTCGTAGTGGAGATTTGGAATGGGGAATTAGTACTGGTTGTCACCATATTGAGTTTCTCAGACTTAGGAAGACTCGGATTAAGGAATCAGAGTGAATAAGAATGTTCGGAGTGAAGAATTCAGAGTGGAGATTCAGAATGGGGAATCAGTACTGGCTGTTACTATATTGAGTTTCTCAGACTGAGGAAGACTTAGATTGACGAATCGGATTGGGAAAATTTGGAGTGGAGATTCAGAATGGGAAGTACGGACTGTAATTGATCTATCTCAAGTCCAAGGATTCCTTGCCTTTCTTCTGGGTAAGTAAGTGAAGATTTGTGTTGAATATGCTTACACTTGTGTATTTGAAAGGAAGTGTAGTCAACATAAGTTGTTACAAGAGAAGAGACATTTACCTATTTTGCTAAGAGGGTGCACACACACTCGAGTGATTTTTTCACAATGCTTCATGAGTCTAAGGGTATATCCTACTCGTTGTAATCCAAGGATAGTTTTCTTAGTGGAATGTATGGTGATGGATTGTTTTCAACCATACCAAGGACGTATCTATTCTTATTGAATAGTGAACATTGTAAATTGCTAAGTTCCTTTGGATGTTTTCTTTTTTGTTTTCTCAGTTGGGAATTCTATCTTTGACAGGAGAAAAAGGTTGTTCTCAATTCTAGGGAAACTTAAAAAGGGAGAAAGGGGTACCACTGATTCACCCCCACTCTCATTGGTTCATTGCTCCAACTGGGTCCCCACATATACCATGTTTGGGCTGAGTATAACGATACATTTCCCAACACCATAAAATTATAAATAATAATTAATAAAATTAGGTTATCTCAATAATAAATAGGTATTTCAATCAATATATAAGACATGGAGATAAATAAGAAATAAAATTAGATATAATAACATTGGAAAATAAGTCTCACGGTAAAGTCACAACCATAATACCATACTAGTATTATGCTAATGGATTCAAGGTAATTCATGTTCTGGGAGAACTCACTCCATGAGGCATGCTATAACTGATGAAACTCATCCCAATGGTCAAGTTCATTGTGTTTTAGTTAACTAATGGAACTCATCTAAGTGGTCAAACTCATTGGGTTTATCCTTAGAAAATCACATAAGAAACATAGAGTACTCATCCAATATACACACTCAGTTAGACTAAACCTCATATATAATGAGTGGATATTGATACATGGATATGGGGAAACACCCTGGGATCAGTGGGAAAAAACCTAAACCTATTGGAATTATCCTTCTAAGAAGTGTATCACTCCCCATGGGGTGTTGGACACGGGAATTCTAACAACCAGTCATGAGAAGCATAAAGGGAATTAGGATTTCTTTGGGAATATCAGATGGATACACACTCTAATCGTTAGAGGGGTATTAAATAGAAATCAATGTACAAGATACCATAATGATTCATCATAATATTTGAGTGAGATTAATCATTATAAAATAAGGAAACTCACCTATACTTCTCTAAAAGAGGGAACACACCCAACCACTACTAAAAACCAATCACACATAACTGAAACTAGTTATGAATCGTTAAATTAATTTTCTCTACTAGATAAACTCACAATTTATCTATGGTTCTAAAACAATGTTTATTATCATGTTCTATATAGAATACCACTCAATGTGGACTAAATGTGTTCCCATATCTGATTTTGGATGAATATTGACAAACGTGTGGGGATCAACATTGATCTAAAGTAATAAAACATAAATCCATATATATGTCACCTTAGTTTTCCATGAATTTCCAAACAGATCATCCTATTCTCATCCCCATTGAAAAAATTATCAGGATAAGATATTCAATTTCCAAAAGAAATATTCCCTATAAGTAACTCATTTATTTCATAACTTGTATGTATGGTGCTTCATGAACCCGAGCCTTCAGTCTTAATTAAATATCAAACATTTTTTTGAATTGACCACCTAAATAACTTGATCATGATGATAAAAAGTTATCTTCAATTCGATACCACATGAATACATCACGATATTAATTATGGTACATAGAAAAATAATAATATTGACATATTATATTTACATTAATATAAAAATAATTCAATATCTAAGGAAGTAAAGTCACACAGATACCCTCTACCCTCTTCATATATCCAAAGGGCATCCAATATCCATTTCCATATGCCACCAATTCCATTTGATATATATTAAAATAATATATATATATATATATAATAAAATAATATATATATATATAATAAGGGCATATGGAGTACAAAACTCGTGATTCTTATTCAGGGATTTTTCCTAGATCCTCTCTCCTCCATGTAAATACCACACCACCATCCTTCATGTATTTAATTAAAATCAAATTATTGTTAATAAAAATATTAATATCACACACATAACCCCTTCACACCCCTAATTCACACTCCCTACATCATTTTCCATTTTTTATAATATTTTCTATTTTTTCAAATGGTAATATTATTATGAATAATAATAACATACTCTTATGTCTTGGGTTAGTGGAACAATAAATTCCCCACAAAAACCTGATACCGTCATCTTTAGTGGCTGGATTCCAGAAACCAATTACTTGGAATCACCAAAAATGTTCATTTTTAATGATATGATTAATTCGGCTCACTTACTACTGATAGGATATCCAGATTTATTATCCCTTCATCACCGCCACACCTTCATCACATCTCCAAGATCCATATTTGACTATTGTCCTTGGTCTATTATTTCAAATGATGAACATACAATAATTGAATGTCTAGATATCATCAAAACATCATTCATCAATTTTCAAATTACGAATCCAAAAATATAGGGTGAAAGGAACATAACATGAAGTGAGACTTGATCGATGGACATGTCCATTTGTCTATTATAAATGGAACCGAATGAAATGGGGATTTTCAAATCAACAAGAAATAATGTGAATAAAAAAATATTTAATTAAATTGTCTATAAATACAAAAAAAATTGGACAACCCAACATAGATGTATTTGGAAAAAACTTGGTAAATGATTAATTCCCATTCAGGAAAAACATTTAACAGGGATAAAATCACAAATGAAAATCCCTAAATTGGGTTTGGGTTAATCTTTTGTGATGAATGTGTCCATTAGAGCAGAAGGTTATGATCCCATTTTGTTTATCGTCTGTCTGATGATTATCCCTGATATAATTTCCCATCATTATCTGATCCCGATCCAACAATGAAGAACATCAAACTCTCTTAATAAATCCACCATGATTTATGCATCTCAACAATTTTTTTTAGATAATTGGATTCTTAAAATGAATTATTATGTAAAGGGGTATTTAATAAATAAATAAATTATATTAATCAATTAACTTATCATATATTCCAAAGGATGCCTCAAGAGAACATCCAACACTGAACAAAATCAAGTCACTCCTAGGATAAAACCCACATTATAGAGTCAACCATGGTCTTATATTTCCAATCCATGATGTCATTTTTGACATACTCTATTATTTCATAAAAATAGTGCGCACATGATATTAAAAAATTTAATAGTTTAATAATTTAAATAAATGACTAATTGGGAATAAAAACCTCATTTAATAATAGTTCCTCTCTCTAAAAAAATTCATAGAATCATATTTAATTATTACAAAAAAAAACATTTGATGTTACATTCTCCCACCATTAAATATTTTCTTCCTAAAAAGAATAAATAGACTCACAAGTTAGGATAATGAGAACTCAAGGGGGATTCTCACTCCCATGATCTCTTTTGAAATATCATCATTTGTCAATAGATACACACATAAGGGAAACCATTTCCCATGAAGGGTCTTCTTAGGTCTATACTCCAAATCAACTGTGTCTCAAAACTGGTAGAGAAAAAACTCCACCTCTATTTTCTGGTCTTCACATACAAATGGGGTAGACGTTGAGAGTTAAACGTACCAACATGTTACAATTTCTTTGGACACCAAGCTGGATGGAATGGTATATTGGTACATCTGCACATCTTAATGATGCAGTCATAAGGGAATGCATTGAACATTCTGATCACCTGCTCTTACAACATGACTAGTTTCATTATCCACCTCAAACTTGAATGACATGCTCCTCAACATTATAAAATCTATAGATTATATGTCCTGTAGATATCTGGTCCAACAAGATACAACAATTGATATACCAATTTTTTTCCTCCATGACTGGTTGAAGAAGTGGAGGTGTAACAACCATTGACTGTAGGAATGCTACGCCATCCTCACCATTATGGGTTAACTATAAATAAGAAAATCACTGCATCACCTCATTGAATAGAAATAGAAGGAATGAACTACACTATAAACATATGCTATAATGGACACACCCTTGGGTGGAATTCTTGCTAGAACTTCCTCAACCTTTATAGATTTCACAAAAACTCCCATTACTATTAAGGAACATACTACTATGTTGAGCTCCTAGATAATGAAATTAATCCATAAGATTTATCTCTAAATATGGTACTCATGGGGAATGTTTGAAACCATCCTCAAGTGTATGGTGTGGTAAAAATATAACATCGAGATTGAAAATATGTTATAGTAGAAGACTGCCATAAACAGATCGTTGATGGGTTGAAGGACCCCGTTCATATGTCTTACAACATCTTTAGATAATTCAACTCACTGTAAGGGATCACTATGAACTATAGATAACCATAGTGACATAGAAAACTCACATCTGGTATTACCACAACACAAAGCTAGAGTTTTTGACAACCCATCATGAATTTAACAAATGAGAACAACATTTCATCTACCCACTGGGATATGAATTCATCAATTATCTAAGGTGGATACTTCCAATTGAATGTCTCAAAGTTCACGGGACATAACTATAATCCTAACATAAAATTTTCATCTTCCTCCTAGAAGACCATAATGAAGATTCCGAGGAAAACATTCCATGTCTAATAAAACCCGAACATTGTAGAACCTCCATCTATAACCATAGAAATTTATGATCTATGATTCAATTCGAAAAATGGTGAAATTATCGATCCATCCATAGTAAAATTATTTAAATAAAACAAAAATAAATGGGTGGGGGGGGGGGGGTTTAAACATGACACGTCCTCATGGATTAGATCCTCATACCTCACCAGATTTTTAGGAACATAATTCTCCAAAAACCCAATACTCCATAGACCATAAAATAAATTGTTAAGGAATATCTGGAATCCTACCTCAATTAAACTCATCATTCTCTATCTGGGAATTATTTTTTCCAAAAAATGTAAAACATCATCCAAATGTATTGAATCAATCGTTGGTAACAAGGAAATGGGAACATATGGTATAAAAAAATTCCATACTATGGAAAAAAATCATAAATCCTCACTAATTATACGGAATGATCTCATATGATGCTTTTTATATCTCACAAATTCAAGTCACCCTGTAAAATATATAGTGTGATAATTTATCCCCTCAACATATGCCTCAAACCAAAGTGTCCAGTAAAATGACTCTACTTGTATTAATAGGTCCTAAATAGGGGTTATTATTACAAAACGTTGTCTAATAACATAGTTCTAAATATGGCATTGAGTACTGAAGACACATTTTGTACCTTGAACCACACTTTAAACTTCTAATCAATGATCCTCCCACATGAACACATAATTTCCAATTCCCACCTGTTCACTATAACCATGGATCATTATACCAGTTTATTCCATCCTAACAACCTCAAGCATACAAGATAAAGGAACTCTTCCATAACACCACAACATTATCTATGTTAGGCAACACTAACTCATATGCAATGTTTTGAAGCACAATACAAGAACACAACATAGTGGAGGAATTTTCCCTCTTCCTTCCATGTTCAATATCACATCAATAAACTATCATTATAGGGCACTACTAATTCCATGTGTCTCCATTTATATGTCTAAAATCATGGAACAATATTAAGATGGGTCATTTTCATGTGGAAATATCCCACCATTGAATATTTTCAGTGCCCTACCACTAGAGAAGGTGGTCTGGGTCACCATACATATTGAGCGATCTATACCACTAGAATATGTAAATCATACCCAATATTGATGTATAATCTTCTAGTACCACCAAAACTAACCACATTACAATATATCGAGGAGAATATACCTAAACCACTAGTTTTTGGGTAGTGTGTTTTTGAATAGGTGGATACGTCTATCTCTCTATACACTTAGAGGAACCACCACCTTCTCAAGGCCTGAAAGTGAATCCCCATAGCTTTAAATATGCTAAACATAATCCCACTACAAAATCCTAGCTAGCTATGTTTAGGAAAAATAATACGATAGCCAAAATTTACAATGATCAAATGAGAATTATTATGGATCTCACTCATATAAAACATGTAAAAAACCCATTCCTATATGATACATGTACCAATTTATTCCATGAAACCAATTTTTAAATGTATTGAGTTAACAATAATTTTATCAGAGTCCTGATGAATGGATTGATAGGACACCACAACAATACAAGTCACCATAGTCCTTGAGATTAACTCGAATTACATTTGAACTATTTCCATAGATCCCTAGAAAAACCACACACCAAGAAACAAAAATAAAAACATAAATCTTAATATGAATCTCCATTGATACCAATCTCTCATAAACCAACCCATTAGGGAAAACCTAGCTAGTAATAAGTAAATTGTAACCCCCCAATCCGAACTCCGATAGGACAGTAGCTAGAGACCATATTTGAGTAAGAATGTCATACACATGGGTTTCCATAGTTTATGTACTTGTACACAAACAAACACACATATAAAAGCAAATAAAAATTAAAAATTTTAAAGAAAAAATGATACCAATAATTAATTCATATCATCTAACCCACATCGTAGTATGAAATCAATTCTAGAATGAAATAAATTGTCAAAAAAATTCCCTAGAAAACTAAAAGAATATAAGTCCAAACTGCTATAGTGGTGGGGAATGATGTTAAATGAAACACCTTGTATGAACCATAATCTATGTGGATCCACTATGCTCTATCTACTATCTACCTACTTCTGGTCCTCCAAGTGGCTCAATAAAAAAATATTCACCTAAATATGATATAAATTGTGTGGGAATAGACCATGGATGAGTGAGTATAACAATATAGAGTAGGACATCCAAAAATCTCCAAAGATAAATCATAAAATAAATTCCACTGATAAATAAACAATAAGTTAAATCAAGATATAATACATAGAAATAAACATAAATAAACACATATTTTCTCATAATAGACTATAATTTTAAATGTAAAGTCCCAACCATACTTCCATAATTGGAATATGCTGGAAGCATTGAGGTAATTCCCATTTAGTGATAAATCACCCCATGAGATATGATATTACTGATGAAACTCATCACATACAACATGCTCACTATGGCTCAGTAAACTGAAAGAACTCATCTAGGAGTTCATGCTGATCATGTATTGCCATAGAGAATCTATGAAATACTGAGATGACTCATCTGATATATACAATCAATAAGGCTACAAATCATTGTTTTAGAATAGATATTGATTCATAGATAAGGGTCACATGAAGGGGTCATGGGGGAAAAACCTCACCTTGTATGATTTGTCTTATAGGATAGGGGATCACTGCCCATGTATGGATGGTCACAAAAATTTGAACAACACTACCAAAAGAGAAAAAGGGAATGGGGATCACTCCAGTACTCTCAGAGGGACACATACTCTAATACACATAGGGGATTGACATCTAAAACTTCATAAAATATATTATACTAAACCCTCATGGGAGTAAGATAAGAATAATCACTCTCGAATTACATAACACACCCACATTGGATTAAATTAGGGAATACAACCAACCGATACTAAAAAAGGTTGCACTCAAAACTAATTCATGTTACGAATCATTGAAATATGTTTCTCACTGACATTACCTATTGTCTTATATCGGATGTAAAAAATTACGGTTATCATTGTGTATTATGCTGAAAACTTTTTAGGGAGGATTACACATTTCCTTATATCTATTTCAGGATAAATACAGTTGAATATACGGGGTTATCCCTAATCTGAAAGAATAAAAAATAAATCCACCGATATTCCATGAATGATTTTCATAAATGTCCAAATGAATTATTTCATTAAAATCCTGATGAAAAAATGATGAGGACAGGCTATTCATGTAAGGACCTGACCCCAGTTGCCCGGAGTCAGTGTGTTGTTTGATTACATTGGAAACAAGATACACACATAATTTGATCATTACAACATGAAGGGAAAAACAACACTAATTTATTCCACTAGAAACATCTTGTCTCCTAGATTATGCTTGCATGTCATTCGTAATTTATTTCATCATATCCTGAGAAAAATGAAACATAATAAAGGGTGAGCTCAAACACGTAGTAAGAGTAAGCAATACAATTGAAGATAATATAAACATTAGACATGGTGAATTATTGGAAACACATGCATTTAATAATAAACATGAACATATTATGGCGGGAATATGACCTGAGTACATATTAACATAATAAAACATAATCAAGGGTATTACAATAGTTTAATATCCACATGAACATTCAATTACAAGCTTCATAATGAGGGAAGTGAATATGCCAGACATTCTGAAACATTTTTTCATGGCCTCGGCCAAGACGTCTAGTGATTAAGGCCTCATCCAAAATCAATATCACAATGGGAAAGGCCTCGGCCAATTCCACATCTATTATTCTCATGATACCTACCGATGCATCGAGGGGATATAGTGGGCCCCACCCATCACATTATAATTAAAATGAATTCCTTATATGAGCAGGGATAAACATAAACAATATATACATTTATATTGATACTATCATATGAAATGTAACTATCTTCCCCCAATCATTAAACATAAAACACTAACCATTCAGAATAATATGGTGAAAGGTTTTCGGATAGATCATCCATAATAGAGTTAGTCATAAACAATTAAATAAATTATGTTATATGAATTAATAATGATTAAGCCCAATAATACCATGGAATCAACAAGAGTGTTTAATTATATGAAAACACTTTTATAAAATCATTAAGCAATTATGGAGAGAAATAAGCTTTTATTTTGAAAAGAATAGTCCTTTTGGGAAAATATTTGTATAAAACCACAGCTGAAGTAAGATAGTATTTTCATAATAAAATTAGTGATTTTATAAAGATAATGGTTTCCAAAAAATTATTATAGAGTGACCTTGAAAATATGAAAGAATTTGAGATATTCCCTTGAATCGGGCTTGTATTTTTGAAACAAATTTGAATGTTCCTTTTAAAACGTGTAACTATCCATAAAACAAACAATTTTTATGGTTTTAAAACATATATATGATACTCACAAAGAATATATGATGAGTACATAACAATACATAAGAATTTCATTGAGGTATTTAGAGAAAGAATGTATCCCAAATGAAAATGGATGTTCTGGTGGAAAAACCCTAACCACTTTGTAATCAAAAAATTTGTATTCCCCAAAAATTAATTATATAAATATTATATATTTAATACCATGAAGATTCCTATATTCATGATACGTGAATTCAATGGTCAGTATACACACACCATACAAAATTATTAGTAGTGAATATTGAAAATCTCACGAAAATGGAAGTGAGATGAAGAAACCCGTACCTTAACTCCAAACCTGTTACGCTATTGTAATTAATATCCTAGAATATGAAATTATACTTGATAATAACTTATTTAAGAACCTATCAGAAATGTATTTAGTTTACCATAATTTTGGTTAGTTCATTTATGTCTTTATTGACATATTTTTGTATTGAATCTTGTCGTTCTGGAGTGTTCGTTTCCTTTATTTTCATATTCAGTTCACTTGCTTTTAAGTCATGAAGTGGAATGGATGTAAATATAAAGAATTGAAATTAAACAATATTTATGAACATACTGAATTGTTAATGTCCATTTCTATCGTTTGGTTACATGGAATGAGGATGAAACATTAGATGACCACCACTTCGATTATTCGACGGTATTTGGAATGTTATGAACTAGTTTTGTCATATAACTTAATTATATGTACATATTCTGGTTCCTGAAAATTAAATTGGTTATAAAACATATATTATAGTATGTTTCAACCATGAATATGGTTTCATGACCAGTAATGAAGAAAAATTTACGAACGAAACTTCATCATCCACAAAAGTTATAAATTGGAACCTCGTGGATGTCAATTTCGTTTATAAAATAAAAGGGAGGGAGTAAGAATATTTATGATGTTTATTTCATTAAAATGATATAAATACAGTATATAGATGTTACTGGAGCTATAAGGACCATTTGGAGAGAGGATGTGAGGCTAGGATAACAAAATAAGATAAATTGGAATGAAACTAAATGAAAAAGAAGGGTACTTAACCTCTTGAAATAACCTCCTAGAGAAACTCCATAAGGGAAGGTGTTTAGGTCTTTTGGAAAGGGAAAAATCTTCTTGGACGTGGGGAGAGACTAGGGAAGGTGAATTGGGCAGAAAATTGAGGATATTCAAAGCTTATAGGTGTGAAGTGAAGAGGGAGTTGTGAGGGGTTTTTGTAGTGGGGGAGAGGAGTAAATTTCGAATATTTAATTCATTATTTTATTATTTCCCTCAAGAAAACCAATAGTATTGTTTAATGTGACCCCTAATAGTAATAATGGAATGTGAGTTCAAACCAAGTTGTCTTATATCACTTGTGATGTCATGAATAGTTTATTTACATGATAATTTGTATATATAGTATTTTATCATATTTCACTATTCATAAAAAATTCTAGATTTTTTGAAAAATCCCAAAAAATTACCCTAACCTTTTTTTGATGTGTAGAATTCAAAAGTGAAATCCATTTTTCAAAAATAATTTTCGAAATATTAATTATTTATTTTTTAAATAAGGTCATAGTTAATTCGAAAAATAACAATCTTGAAGTGCAATTAGTTTTATGTGACATTGAAAAATTAATTAAGATCCCATTATCATATTTCCTTAAGAAAATAATAAATTTTCCATATTTACTATTCATGGGTCATATTGATATTCATATTACTATTCATAAGCATATGTTACTATTCACTAAGAAATTAGGTTTGTTCAATGAGACTTCAAATGACTTTCTGCACACAACTCTAGATGACCATTTCATGAAATTCAAAACAGAGAAGAGACAATGTTGTGTTTAATAGTTAGATTATAAAATTGCATTCTATATTTATTTTCAAAACCATGGGGTGTTACATTATCTCCTCCTTACAAAAATTTCTTCCTCAAAATTCAAGGAAAATTACATAAAAAGATTCGGGTATGTATTTAACATAAGCTCCTTAGGCTCCCATGTTTCTTCCTCCATCTTATGGTTCCTCCATAGAACCTTCATCAGACGAGTCATCCGATTTCTCAATACATGTTCTCTAGTATCAAGAATCTTGATAGGCTCTTCATATTAAGATATATCAGGCTCAACTTCCACTTCTTCATGAGTGAGTACATGTGTTGGGACAGGCATGTAATTTCTTAACATTGAAATGTGGAACACATTGTGAACCTTGAAGAGACTTGACGACATTGCCAAACAGTAGGCTACGACTCCAATTCTTTTCATAATTTCAAAAGGTCCGTTGTACATGGGACATAATTTTCCCTTCTTACCGAATCGTATAATACCCTTCCATGGAGATACCTTTAAGAACACATGATCGCCTTATTGAAACTCCAAATACTTCCTTCGGTTATCTGCATAGCTCTTTGGCCTACTTTGAGCTATTTTGATATGGTTCTGGATAATCTTCCCCTTTTGCATTGTTTCATCAACATGTTCTGGGACCATGATCTTTCTTTCACCAACATCATCACCAGAAGTTGGTGCATGACATCGCCTCCCATATAACGCTTCATTGGGTTCCATCTGTATACATGAATGGACATTGTTGTTGTAGGAAAATTATACAATAGGTAAATACTGATCCCACATGCCATTAAAATCAAGTGAACAAGACCTCAAACTGTATTCTAATATTTGAATGGTTCATTCTGATTGTCCATAAGTTTGTGGGTGGTAGGCTGTGCTCAAATGAAGATCAGTATCTAGGGCCTTATGAAGAGTTTTCCAGAATCTTGATGTAAAATGTGGATCACGATCAGAATAAATCGATAGGGGTAATCCATGAAGTCTCACAACTTCATTAATATATAGTCTTTCTAGGTGTTCAAGTGGTAGATCTTCTCTTATATCAAGAAAACGTGACGAATTGGTACGACGATCGATAATGACATATATTTCATTGTTCCTTCTAGGAGTCTTCAGTTGTCCCATGACAATGTTCATCATGATATTACCCCATTTCCACTCAGGTATAGGAAGGGGTTGCAATACTCTTCCAAGCTGTTGCCTTCAATCTTTCACTTTTTGACAAACCTATATCTTGACACAAAATTATAAATCTACTTATTCATGTTTTCCCACCAAAAATGTTACTTCAAATCACTATACATCTTAGTGATACTAGGTTGTATAGAGAAATTGAAACTATGAGCATCATCCAACAATTCTCTTTTTAGATTAGGTATATCGGGAGCACAATGTCTCTTCCCAAATTTCAAAATTCCATCTTCATATATGAATTCACTCAGTCTCTTATTATTCACAGCATTAATTTTCTTTTGAAACTCCTCGTCATCAGCCAGGGAACTTTTTATCCTTTCTAGTAAAGATGGTTTGGCAACCATTTGAAAAAGCATTGTTGTTTCACCTTCTATGGTTATTTGAATATCCATCATTACTAGATCCATGAAAATATGATCCCTTTCAACTCTCATCTTGTTCAAAACTCTATGATCCTTTCTTCTCAAAGCATCTGCCACCTTATTTGCCTTCCTCGGGTGGTAGTGTATCATGCAATAATAATCCTTGAGTAGTTCAAGCCATCTTCATTGCCTCATGTTGAGTTATTTCTTTGAGAAAATATAATTCAAACTCATGCAATCAGTATAAATCTCATATTTTTCACCATAGGGATAATGTCTTCATATCTTCAAAGAAAATATTACAGTAGCTAACTCAAGATAATGAGTAGGATAGTTTTTCTCATGAATTTTTAGCTGTCGTGATGTATAAGCAATAACCCTGTCATTTTTTATAAGGACACAACCAAGTCATTTCATTGAAGCATCACTATAAATAACAAACCCTTCATTCCCCGATGGTATAGTCAATATACGAGCATTGACTAATCTTATCTTCAGTTCCTCGAAACATTATTCACAATCTTTTGTCCAAAAAAATTTAACCCCTTTACGTGTGAGCTTCATTACTAGGTTAGCCAGCTAGGCAAAAGTTTGTACGAAATGCCAATAATAACCTGCTAAGCCAATAAAACTGTGTACCTCAGTTATGTTTGTTGGCATGGGACAATCTTGGATTGCCTTTGTCTTCGAAGGATCAACTAGGATTCCATCCTTAGAGATAATATGTCCAAGAAATGAAATCTCCTGAATCCAGAATTCAAACTGGCTAAACATCCCTTATAATTCATGTCTTCTAATAGTCATCAAGATAATACGTAAGTGATTTTCAGGATCTTCACAACTTTTGGAGTAAACTAAGATATCATCAATAAATACCACTAAAAAATCATCAAGATATTCCTTGAAAATACTATTCATTAGATCCATGAAGACAGAGGGTGAATTAGTCAATCCAAAAGGAATTACTGTAAACTCACAATGCCCATACCTGGTTTGAAATGCTATTTTAGGAATGTCTTCCTTCTTTATACTCAACTGATGATATCCAGATCAAAGGTCAATCTTTGAAAAGTATTGAGATTCATGCAGTTGGTCCAATAAATAATGAATGTGAGGTAGGGGATACTTTTTCTTTATTGTTATAGCATTGATCTCTCTGTAGTCAATACATAACCTCATTGATCCATCTTTCTTCTTAACAAAAAGGACAGAAGATTCCCAAGGAGAAACACTAGGGAAGATAAATCCCTTATTACTCAATACCTCTAGTTGTTTATTTAGTTCCACTAATTCCACAGTGGTCATTCTATAAGGGGTCATTGATATGGGCCTTGTACTAGGAATAATGTAAATGGAAAACTCAATTTATTTTTTTGGAGGATGTCCGAGTAAATCTTCTGGAAACACGTCAACATATTCTCTCACAATAGGTATATCCTCTATTTGAACATTCTTTTCCTTACCCACAGTTATTTCATTCTTTTACTACCAAATAATTTAATTTATTTGAGCTACTGGTGGTGGATCTATATAAGAATTATAAGGTGATGATTCAGCTCTAAAGATAAGGTGTTCTTTGTCATTGGCATAAAAAATCATAACCTCCATCTTCTTACAATAAATTCTTCCCTCATGATCTGAGAGCCTATCCATACCAAGGATTATATAAAATTCACTCATGGGTATGACGATGAGGTCAGTAGATAAATAACATTTATATTCCATAATGGGAACTGATTGACAGAAATTTGTAGTAATGACACTTACCTTAGGGGTTTTTTTTGGAAACTCCCCAGTTAAATCAAATTGGAAATAGCTAATTTTTTTAGCAAACCGGGAAGATATGAAATAATGCGATGATCCAGAATCAAATAAAGCATTGGATAAACAAGAGGAAACAATTAAAGTACCCACCACCACGTAATTTGGAACATAAACCTCAGTAGTTGTGATTGCATAAGCTTGTCCCTGATCCCTTGGCTTTTTATGTTGCATATTTTTTTGACGTTTTGGGCAATCATTAGCGTATTGTCCTATCTCTAGACTACTATTGCATCAATCATCATTGGCTTCCTTCATCCCCTTGCAATCACCAGTAGGATGGCCTTTTTGACCACATTTGTAGCATACTCCTTTTCCTTTTAGGCATGCACCATGGTTTTTCCTTCCATAATTGTCACATGGTGGAAATTCGACTCTTCATTTCTTCCGCATTTCCTTATTTCCTTTCCCATGGTTTTCAACAGCCCTCTTCTTCTTTTTCATTCCCTTAAAGTTATAAGACTTTTCGAATTCTATTTTTATCTTGATGGCACACTAAACTATATCCTCATATGATGAAAAACTTCAGGAGACTAGTGCCCATCGGTGGAATGGATTTAGGCCATCAAAGAATTGATCATTTTTTCTCCTTGGATTTCTATATAGTCTACATCATGTCTTGCTAACCTTGTGATGTTGGATTCATACTTGGAAACATTTTCATCCTCCTTCTGCCTCATATTCAAGAATTATATCTCCATATCTGCTCGCTGCTCATGAGGGAAATATTTTTCTAAGAAGATTTCCTTAAAACCCCTCCATTCCATCTCTTCTATCTCTTACCCCTTCTTTTGTGTTTTGGATTAATGACCACCACTGATCCATATATCCTAATAGACAATATACTGCAATGACAACCATATATCTTTTATTACATCCCCAGGTGAGAAATATCTTCTCAAGGGAACATATCCACTGCTCTACTACAAACGGTTTTGTAGTCCCATTGAATGATCGAGGCTGTTGTCGCATAAAGTGATCTAGCATAGCTCCTCTACATGGTGGATCCGGATGCTCCATACGGGTAAGGTTATGATTCATAACCTGATTATGTTTTCCTAGTAGAGTTATAAGTTGCTCAACACCAGTCACATCACCAGATCTAACATCATAATCTTGTGTCAGAGGAAAATCCCTATAGGGGACACTGCATTAGTGTGATTTCTTTTCCGTCCACTCGGAACCATATATAGATAATTGCATGCACTAGATTAGGTTATGAATCATAATGTGTATTCTTAACTTAAAAATACTTAGAAAAATTGAGATCATACGCTGGATAATTCCATATTCAAAAGTATGGTTTCTTTGGGGAATATTTTACATTTCAATCCTTCATAATGGATAGTAAAGAAAATGTGAATTATCCTAAGAATATACCCTGAGAGTGTCATAGCCAAGAGTGCAGCAAGACCCATTGTTGTGTAGCAATTCCCATTCAAGTCTATCTCAAAGCGGTGTTTTCAGGTTTTACCCCTAGATACATATGTGCCAGAGTCGCCTATAACAGCTTGTATCCGGAAAAGGATGTATTGCTTGAAAGATCCACATAATATATTCCTTACCAAAATACCAGAAAGTTATTGTATGTATATCCTGAAAGACTAACTTAGGGACTCTTCCATAATTCTACGTTTTCTAAATATAGTTTCCAAGTATCCTACTAAACTTCCTCTGATACCAACTGTTAGGGCCCGACCCCAGTTGCCCAGAGTCGGTGCGTTGTTTGATTACATTGCCATACATACAAGGAATACGAATCCCGAAGGACCAAGTAGTATAGTATTATTGGAAACCAGTAACATACCTAAGATTATCATTACAACATGAAGGAAAAAACAACACTAATTTTTTCCACTAGCAACATCAGGTTCCTAGATTATGCTTGCATGTCATTCATAATTTACTTCTTCATATCCTAAGAAAAATGAAACATAAGAAAGGGTGAGCATAAATTCTCAGTAAGTGTTATCAATACAAAGGAAGGTAATATAAACATTAGATATGGTGAATTTTTTAAAACACATGCATTTAATAATAAACTTCAACATATTATGACAGGAATATGAGCTGAGTAAATAGTATCATAATAAACCATAATCAAGGGTATTCTAATAGTCAAATATCCACATGAACATTCAATTAAAAGCTTCATAATGGGGGAAGTGCATATGCCAGACATTTTTAATCTTTTTTTCATGTCCTTGGCTAAGACGTCTTGTGATTAAGGCCTCATCCAAAATCCATATCACATTGAGAAAGGCCTCAGCCAGTTCCACATATATTTGTCTCATTATACCTATCGATTCATCAAGGGATATAGTGGGCCCCACCCATCACATAATAAGCCTAATTAATTCTTCATATGAGTAGAAATCAACATAAACAATATATACATTCATATTTCAACTATCATATGAAATGAAACTATCTTTCCCCAATCATCAAACATAAAACACTAACGATTCAGAATAATATGGTGAATGGTTTTTCGGATAGATGATCTAAAACAAAATTATTCATGAACAATTAAATCAAATTTGGTAGATGAATTCATAAATGATTAGACCCAGTAGTACCATGTAATAAACAAGAGTTTTGAATTAGATTAAAACACTCTTATAAAATCATTAATCAATTCTAGAGAGAAATACTCTTTGATTTTGAAAAGAAGAGTTATTTTGAAAAAATATTTGTATAAAACCAAATGTTAAGTAAGATAGTATTTTCATAATAAAATGATTGATTTTATAAAGATAATGGTTTCCAAAAACAGATTATAGAGTGCCCTTGAAAATAGGTAATAATTTGAGATATTCCCTTGAATCTGGCGTGTATTTTTGAAACAATTTTGAATGTTCCTTTTAAAACATGTAACTAAACATAAAATAAAAAAGGTTCTTGCTTTTAAACATATATATGATACTCACACAGAATATATGAGGAGTATATAACAATACATATGAATTTCATTGAGTTTTTTGACAAAGAAAGTATTTCGAATGAAAATGGATGTTCGGGTGGAAAAACCCTTACCACTTTGTAATCAAACAATTCGTATTCCCCAAGAATTAATAAAATAAATATTATAGATTTAATACCATGAAGATAAAGATATTAATGATATGTAAAATAAATGGTCAGTATACATACACCATACAAAAGTATTAGTAGTGAATATGGAAAATCTCACGAAAATGGAAGTGAGATGAAGAAACGCTTACCTTAACTTCAAACGTGTCACTCTCTTGTACTTAAGCTCCTAGAATATGAAAGTATACTTTTAATAAATTATTTTTGAAACTATTTGACATGTATTTAGTTTACCAAAATTCTGGTTAGTTTATTTATGTATTTATTGACATGTTTTTGAATTGAATTTCGTCGTTCTCGAGTGTTCGTTTCCTTTATTTTCATATTCGGTTCACTTGCTTTTAAGTAATGAACTAGAATGGATGTAAATATATAGAATTGAAATTAAATATTATTTATGAACATAAATAATTTTTAATTTCCATTTCTATAATTTGATTACATGGAATGAGGATGAATCATTAGATGACCACCACTTCGATTATTCGGTGGTATTTGGAATATTATGAACTAGTTTTGTCATATAACTTAATTATATGTACATATTCTGGTTCTTGAAAATTAATTAGATTATAAAACATATATTATAGTCTGGTTCAACCCTATATATGGTTTCATCACTAGTAATTAAAATGAAATCAAAGAACGAAACTTTTTTCTCCATGAAGGTTATAAATCAGAACCTCATGGATGTCAATTTTGATTATAAAATAAAAGGGAGAGAGTAAGAATATTTATGATGGTTCATACATTCACATGATATAAATCCAGTATATAGATGTTACTAGATTTATCCTGATCATTTGGACATAGGATGTGAGGATAGGATAACAAAAGAAGATAAATTGAAATGAAACCAAATGAAAAAGAAGGGTACTTTACCTCTTGAAATACCCTCTTTGAGAAACTCTTTAAGGGAAGGGTTATTTGTATTTTGGCACAACCAAAAGCTTCTTGGATGTGGGGGGAGACTAGGGAAGTATAATTTGGAAGAAATTTGAGTAGATTCAAGGCTTAGATGAGTGAAGAGAATAGGGAGCGGTGAGGGGTTTTTATAGTGGAGGAGAGGAGTAAATTTTGAATATTTAATTCATTATTTTATTATTTCTCTCAATACAAAAAATAGCATTGTTTCATGTTTTCCCTAATAGTAAAAATAGAATGTGAGTTCTAACCAAGTGGCCTTACATCAATTGTGATGTCATGAATAGTGTATTTAACTGTTAATTTGTATATATGTTATTTTATCGTATTTCACTATTCAAAAAAAATTCTAGATTTTCAGAAAAATCCCAAAAATTTACACTAAACATTTTTCAATATGTAGAATTCAAAAGTGAAATTAATTTTTAAAAAATAATTTTCCAAATATTATTAATTATATTTTTAAATACGGTCATAGTTAATTCGAAAAATAGCAATCTTGAAGTGCAATTAGTTTTATGTGACATTGAAAAATTAATTAAGATCCCATTATCATATTGCCTTAAGAAAATAAAAATAATATCATTATTTACTATTCAAGGGTCATATTACTATTCATAAGGGTATATAACTATTCATCAAAAATCATGTTTTTTCTATCAGTCTCCAAATGTTTTACTGAACACAACTCTAGATGACCATTTTATGAAATTCAAAACAAAGAAGGGACAAAGATTTTTTTAATGGTTAGATTATAATATTGGATTCTATAATTATTTTCAAAACCTTCAGGTGTTAAAATTAAAATTCCAAAAATTTATTACTTTTAGAAACTCATTTTTAGTGTAACAAATACATATAGTGCTTCAAGGGCGTATTTACTAGACTGAATTAAATACCGAACAATGGTCTTGAATTGACTACATCAATACTAAGATCACGATTCCAAAAATGTCGCATCAAAAAAATCTCATATGAAGGAGTTGTGGAATTAATACAATTACATAACAGTAATTATATTATCATTTTATATTAATGTTATTAAAAAATTTATTCAATGCTAGGGGAGGTGAGTCATGAAAAATGCCACCCCCTCATCACATATCTATAAGAGGTATCCAATCAATTTAGATGGGCACCAAACTCAATTTCATTTATATTAAATTAATATATATATATATATAATAATTAAATGAGGATTATACCCCTCATAATGCATGTACATGGATTTTCCTAGTTCATATATCCTCCAGGAACACACCTCAACCCCCATCATTCTTGTATTTACATAAAAAAATTATTACTATTAAAATTAATAATAGAACCCACATTCCCCATTATCATCCCAAATTAATCCACCCACATCGTTTCACCTATTTTGACATCCCCATTTTTATATTGTTATTATTTTTAAAAGATTAACAATCATACTCTTCAAGGGATGTTGAAATCCTTCCATCTGAATAACACAGGTTCCCATCATCATCGATGTCTTGTTTTTTTTAAAAAACAATACATAGAAACAACCATCATTGCTACAATGTAGTGTACAAATCAATTTCTCTCACACTATATTGATACCTGGTCCAAATTAGTTTTCTTATCACCACCACCATACTTCCATCATTTCCCAAAATCCATATCTAAAATCGTGTCCTAGATATGTTATGCCAATGAATAAACACACCATGATCAATAATCATGCATTTAATTGAATTCCCGATCATATGATTACCGATGATGAACACCATGAATGGATGAAAAATTGTACATTATATAAAGAGATCATCAATTGATGGGTTTTTATTCTTTTTCTATTATTGATGGAACCCAATGAAAAAGAGATTATCAAACCAATAGGAAACAATGAGAAAAAATACATCCCATGTTCCTCAATCTAGAAAGTGAACAATATTTAGATACCCCAATGAAGATGTATTCTGGAATTAATTTGGAAAAGGATTAATTCATGTTCATCCCAAACATTAAATGGGGATAAAATGACAAAGGAAAAGACATTCCTTAGTTTTGGATAAATCATTAGAGAATAACACATCCACTAGAAACAAGGGTTATGATCTCAGTACATTTGTTGCACATCTAATGATAATCATCAATATCACCACTCAACATTATTCAATTCCCATCCACCAACTATGAATGCCCAAATCTATAATAAAATCCTCATCAGGTTATGAAGATCACCATGATTGTATTCCATGATATGTTTATGGGTATTAAATAAATAATTAAACAGAGTTAATTAATTCACATAACCAACATTCCAATGTCTTCCTCAAACAAATGTCCAATGATGACCATCATTTTAAATCTCATATGACAAACCATGCTTTGAAGAATCAAATGTCCTTTTAGATTTTCAATCTGAGACTCTATTCATGAGTTGTTATTTTATTTTAGAAAAATATTTCTTACCTTATATTACATTATCTAATATTTCTTTATACTTATTATTGGATCTCAAGGCATATGAATATCATGTTTTATTAGTTCTTGGTTCAATATGTATTCCTTGAAGAATTGATAAGTCTTGGACATCAAAAATAGAGTCGTTATAAGTATTTTCCGAGGTGATTCAACTTTCTCAATCATTTAAAGCCTTATAAAATTAATTTATGTCATAATAAATCAATTCAAGTAATTAAAATTAGTTACAGAAATAGTTACATATTTATAAAAAATTAAAATAATAATTTTAATTTATTGAATAAATGATTTTAATTGATTGATAATATTTATCTCAAAATTATCATTTCAAAAATATTGAAATTTTATTTAATATAATAAATTGAAAATATAAAATTAGAATTATTAAAATACATAAATTTCTTAGTATTAAATTTTCTTATTAAAGTTAAAATTTTGTATAAAAATTAATATCAAGGTGAATTTATAAGTGATAAATTAAGTTTATCATAGTGATAAATTCCAAAAAAAAATTATGATAGTGTTCTTAGAATTGATTTATTATGCTTTTTCGACCAATAAAAGTGTCCCCTCTACATGTTTCTATTTCTTATTAGTTGAATCATTAATAGTTCCGTGGAATTATTGAAAACTTTAAATGTGTTCCCAGGATTATCATACCCTTCTATTTTCAAAGGGGAACATCATCACCATTTTAAGACACGACTACCATCAAAATTTATCCTTGATAATAATTAATTATTTTACCCCTTGAATCTGTTCCCATGAAAATAATACCCTGGTTACTCATTATTCTATAAATACTATCCAATTAAAGGATACTTCCAGGGAAAAATCTGGTCCCAGTGTGAGTATTACCAAATTCATAGTGTTTTTCATGACCGATTTCTTCTAGAAAATTTCAATCTACACCAATATAATGATATTAGTATGATCCATAAACTATAGTGTCACTATTTAATGTTATTATGAATATTTATTCGTATACCCATAATTTTTAAGAAAATAATTTTGTTACTGTGGGGTGCAAACTATAGCTTCCACGTCCTAACATGTTTCCATTTCCTTCACATCTATACGATATTGGTTAAACTAATTTAATTAAAAGATATTTATTATTTTTATGATAACATTATTGTTATGGTGTGAAAATTAATATCCTAATAATGATATGAGTAAAAAGAAAATTATATTGGTTATAATCATTTGAAGAAATCATTGTAAGAGGATAAGGTTTTATTGCAATTGTGTAATATTTTCATACACTATAACAAAATAGGCTTTCAACTATGCTAAAAATAGAATTTATCATCACTGTTTACCAAATTGAGATTAAATTCCCCAGGATATTTTCATTGGTGAAAAATTACTGATAAAAGAAAAAAATACATAATCTCCTTTATTTAGAAAGGATAATGGGGTCCTTTGTCGACATTTTTAGAAGCACTAATAACAGATCCATTTGTCATCTCTTGTAAAACTGATCATATATGGCACCTTTCTTAGCGCTTGTAAAATATCTTATAATTATCAAATTTACATGCATGACTAAAAGAACTGATAACAACATATACAATAGTGTGATATAATAGTACAATACACCACTAGTGTACTGTGTTGTAACAACCCATTGTAGCAATTGAAACACCACCAAATATCATGAAATCCATGTACCGATACAAAATTGAAATGAAATAAAATTTATTACAAATATACTATAAAAAACTATATCATAGAAATTTAAAAAAAATTATATAATTAAATGATTATGTAATATTATTTCATACATTCAAAAACAACAATCTTTCATTGTCTTTATACCCTAACCCCGAATCATGCTATTATCGTACAAACCACCATTAGTTGATCAACAGAAAACACTTTTATAAGAAAATGATTCATATGTTAGTAATAATACAATGAAAAAAATTAAAAAGAATGTGTTGATAGGAATCTATGATTTGAGTCATACCAGGAACACAATTTATCGGATTCAGTTGTGGTAGATTATTTCATGTCACATCATTTTTTTCATCCTTAAGAATTATCTCTATGAAAATAAGCTAATTAAATATGTAAAAGATAAAAATGATAAGTTAATTAATTACTAAATAGAATAAATAATTATGAGAAAACAATATAAGTTCATTTTCTCAGTTCTGGTGATGTGATATGCATTTTATACTAAAATAAAACTTATATATTGAAAAGTTACACTTTGAGTAATATTATTCAAACCATACATTAGATTGGGTTTTAGATGAATCTTACACGTCCCATATTTCTAATGCATCATTTTTATAATGTATCAAAATAATATGAATATGTTTTCTCTATTTTTTTTTACGTCACTTGATTTTTTTACTCAAATTTAAATTTAAACTAGAAACACACACATTGTTTCATATCGGTCACATAATGTGTCTGTTTGACTAGATTCTTATTCCTACATGTCAAAAATTTCATATAAATCATTTTATAAGACTATAAATACAATCAGATCAAGTTTTCGTGGGTTTTAGTGAGTGATACTTTATGATTTGAATGGTCAATTTTAAACTGATAACAAACACTTTGAGTCATACTGAAAACATATTGTATCATATTTAGGTGAAACTAAATCCAATATATCATGAAATGAAATATAGATTAATATCCTAACATATCAAAATAATATGAATGTGTTTGGTCTATTTTGAGTTTGTGAAATTTTCTTTGTACTAAAATTTATATTAAATTCATATAAGAAGAAGAACATTGAGTAATTCTAGTAACACCATGTGTCAAATTGAGGTGAAACTGATCTCTAAACACCCCAAATTACTTATAGATTATTTTTATAATGTATCAAAATAATATTAATGTGTTTTCTCTATATTGAGTATGTCACCTATCTTTTTTTACTAAAATGTCATTTTAAACTCGAAACACAAACTTTTAGTCGTGCTCATGACATCATGTGTTAGTTTTTTACTAGACTAATTCCAACTAATAAAAAATTTCATACGAATCATTTTCTAAAATTAACAAAACAATCCCTATGTTTGTTTTCTCGATTTTCTATAAGTGGAACTTTCTAAAATAAAATTTCAATTTTAGACTAATAACATTCAATTTGAGTCATACCAGTAACATCATGTATGATATTATTCTAATTCTCATACCTACTAGTAAAAATTTATATGGATCATTTCATTATGTTTCGTTAAAAAACTAATTCATTTTATAAGTTTTGAATTTGTCAGTTTTCCTTTTTACTAATATTAATGTCATTTTTAAATAAAGAGACACACAAGGAATCATACTAGTCACATTGTGCATTATATTTGGTCATGGATAATTCTTACACATCTTAAATTAAATATTTATAATCATCCTTAAGTCTTAAATCATTCTGAAAGAATTTTCTCAGTTTTTTGTATATCACACGTCTTCTTTAAAAAAAGGTTTCGTTCAATTAGAAGCATGCACATTAAGTCTTACTGATCACAACATGTAGAGATTTTCTGTGATACTAGTTCCTACGCATCATAAATGACAAATGATTTTTTTCCCTAAAATATCATGTAATTATAAGAATGATTTCTTAGTTTTCAATGAGTGACACTTTTTCCACTAAATTGCCTATTTTATACTCATAACCGACACTTTGAGTCATAACTAGAAAATATTGTATCAGATTGGTGTGTAGATGATTCATACACATAAAAAATCACATATGGATCATTTTTATAATGTATTAAAATTATCATAATGCATTTGATCAGTTTTGTGTCAGCTAGTTTCCTTTTTACTAAAATTTATGTCAATTTTAAATAAAAAGACAGACTTTGTGTCATAGAAGTCACACCGTGAATCTTATTGAGGTTTTTATGATTCATATACATCCTGAAATTCCTTATTTATTTTATCCTAATATATGGAAATACTATGAATGAATTATTTAAATTTTGAGTATGACACATTTCTTTTTTAATAAAATCTCATTTAAACTCGAAATATGCACATAAATTTATACCAGTAACTTCATTCATCAATTTTACATTAGACTATTTCCTACATATCAAAATTTAATTAAGAATTTATTTATTAGTTTTCAACTAAATGAAAATTTGTTTCCTTAGTTTTTATGAGTGAAAATTTTTGAACTAAAATTTCAATTTTAAAATGACAAAAGAAACTTTCAGTCAAACAAAGCACATTGTGTATCATATTGGGCTTTGGATAATTACTAAATATCAATAATTGTCTTATGGATTATTTTCCTAAGGCATAAAAATATTATGAATGTTTTTTTTGAGTTTTGAGTACTTCAAAAGACTGTTTTACTAATATTAATGTTGAATTTTAAATTAAAAAGAATGAAATGGGGTCATAAATTCATCACCATAACTTAGATTATAGTGAGAATGAACCCTAAACACCCTAAATTACATATGGGTCATTTTACTAATGTATCAAAAAAATATAATTGCACCTTTTCAGTTTTGAGAACATCACTTTTTTTTAATAAGATGTCATTTTATACTCAAAACATGGACATTGAGTCAAACCGATCACATCGTGTGTCAGGATGGTCTGAGACATATTAATAAATGTCACAAATAATTTTGGAATCATTTTTCTAAATTATTAATATAATCCATGTTTATTTTCACAGTTTTTAGTGAGTTATATAATTTAATTTTAAATATCAATTTTAAATTGATAAAAGAAATTTTGAGTCATATCGGGCACATCATGTATCTTATTGAGGTGTGGATGATTCATAAACATCAAAAATAACATTTTGATTATTTTTATTAATTATCACTATAATATTAATGTGTTTTCTATGTTTTATGTATGTGATATGTATTTTTCTCTAAAATTGAATTCTATTTCAAATAAGAAGAATCACATGGACTAATGCTAGTCACATAATGTGACAGATTAAGGTTTGGATGACTCATACTCATTAAAATGTCTGAAAATAATTCATATTTCTAGTGTTATCATGCATTCAAGTTCATTAATTTTTCACGATTCCAACACTGCAAATTGTCTCAATAAGTAGTGTTGGAAGTTCGACAAGGAATGATAATAGAATGTGAGGTTCAATTGGCATATATGAAAATATTATCTATTTTTTGGATGGATGCAGAGATATTAATGAATAATATGACTACCCATAATATCATTTTAAAAAATCATTATAAGATAAAAATGATAAGGGAATTAATATAAAAATTGTAGAGTAATTAATGAAAAATTAATTACATAAGTACTAAGAATTTACTATTTTGTAATGGTTGTATAAATTCATTTCCCATTTCTTTATATTCATTATTTTATATTAATCCCCAAATTATAATATATAAAAATTACAAGCCTCTTTGAAAGAAAAACCCCAACTAGAACACAAGAATCCACCTATATAAGGAAAAAAATAAGGAAAGTAATACTAAAAAAAAATAAATGAAACGTAAATATGAAATTGAAAATTAATTTTATGAAAAATGATTCTACTCTGAAAAAATTAATATTACCACTCTGATTAAGCATGGGAAGCGTCGGTAAACATCAACAAAAGGTTCTGGAGGGAAATTGATGGAAATTAAATACCAATAGTGTATGGGTGAAAAGTTTTAGAGGGGCAAGAAGTATATCAGTGTTATGGTACTGACATTCATGAATGGTAGATAGAAATATTATAAAATAAACAATCTCTATACAGAATAAGGAAAATTAAATCTATGTTACATATTTGTAATTTTTTAGTAAAATAGTGACAGTAAATCGTAACATTACCATTACATATTACAAAAGGATTTTTCTCATTATTTGTCTATGTACCCAGGGATTGGTAAAATCATCATGTGTAGTAGATATTGTCTTCATGAGTTTTAAACATTTAATTTATATTATATTAATTTATCTGAGAACATATATTATTAATAAGGAAAACAAATTATATTAAAACCATTGACTTTCTTGTTAAACTCTCATTATTTGTTATTGGTTTTAGGGATTTAGCTGCCTTATAAAAAATCTAAATCCAATCTTTATGGTCCTCTTTAACATAAAAGACCATATCCACATTAGGAGTAAAATGAACCATTTGTGATCTCTCATGAAAGGGCTATCTCCTATTCGATTTTCATCTAACCCGACAGTTTTTTAGTCCCCAACAAGACAATTGATCACTTATTTTTTTACTAGATCATAGACATAAAATACATAAACCTCCAATGATTCCATTATTAATGTTTATTTATTTTCCCCTTACACATTTAAATTAGCTTTTTAAAAATCAAATTTCATTAAATTTCAATAGACTACTTTTGCCTGCCCATTAGAAATGGAAAATTGGCACTTGATATGATATATAATACAACTATTACATATATTTAAAAATGTGGAATTATGGAATATTTTCATACACTATATTTTTATCTGTGGAACTAGATATGTGCATTTCTTATTCCATAAGCATGACACCACCATATTTTGTCATATTAGGGTCGTCGTTTTATTTTTTGATGAACATATTTACAATTATTAGAGAACTAGTGTATGATATAAAACTTCCATTTTGTACCTAAACAATCCTCAAAGTCATTCACTAATTGTATTATAATTTTCAGATAAATCCTTATAAACATGATCTCATAATTATCAAATAAATTAGGATTATGTTTATTTGATATCGATACATCTTCCCTATAAGAATTTAAATGTATAATAATTTAATTATGGGGTTCATTAACTGGATAAAAATCCTCACAATTATGTTATAGTAATGTTCCACTTCCTCCCTCTTAGTGAATGTAATTTTAACAATAACTCTTCTATAAATCCCCGCATTGATAAGGTGTCAACTATGACTATAATTGCATAGACCGATGGTATCATCATTTCATAGGTAATTGGTCTAGAATTAAATATATTATTCACCAATATATTATTCTACAATATAACCTTTTGGAAGACATCAATTACTAACATTACAATTCAAAATCCTCAAATGTATTTAAATCAGTTACATCTGTCTATAATGGACAGTACCACATAGTCAAAACTCTCTAACCAATTAGACCATCAGGTGGTCTATTATATCAAACTATAATGGTGGAAAGAACATCCCTCACTAACTTAATATGATTTTAACAACCTTATTCATGATTAAAAATGTCAAGAGGTCTATAAATTTACTTCATATAGATTCGAAAAGAATCTGAGTCTGGTCAATATATATTGTTCATTTTTAACAAGAATGAAATAGATATAAACAAACTATAATTATGGCTTCAAAACATGATAGTATTTCATTTTATTCATTGTAACATCAAATTATTCATTGAAATGACATTATTGATGTGTTATGAATACACTTTTGGAACATTTACACTATTAAGGAAAAGGAAAATTTTTAATTTTTCCAATAATGATATAGTGGATGTTGTGGGGAGAATAAAATTCCTCCGTTTACCCTTAACCAGTTCCAACTCTTTTATCATGACAATTTAAATAATATCCATCTTATATAGGATGCATCATTCATGTTTCTTGGAACATTTAGTAACAAGTCAAAAACAATATAATATATATATTTTTCTACATGTATGACAACAATAAAATGCGTAATGTACAAAAAAATAAAAAATGGTAAATTAGTGAAAATTAATCATATCTTCATACCAGATTTCATTAGGGTTTTGAAAAGTGGTTTACATAAAATTATGCTAATATTTTTTTTAATTTATTGAATAATTGATCACCCGTTAGTATAGCTGGTGTCATACCTTGTATAATATTTCCCTTGAATGTTTTCATCTGGGTTCAGTAGTAATGTGGATGAGGAAAATTTTTATAATGTATTAAAAACAATGTCATTGGGGAACATTTCAACCAAAATATGTGTCTTCATTCTAAACAAACATGACACTACAACATTCCTTTAATGTCATATCCAAATAAATTTCCATAAATTGAGTAGTCATTTTTCATCCCATATAATGTATCACTCATTGTGAATTCATAACATATATTAAAATCATTAAATATAATAATTGTAACCCAAATCAATACATGATCTTTTATCAGTTCATCCAAATAAGCATAAATATAATTACTATGTTTCATTGGTCTAGATATAAGCAAAGACAGGATAACATATTTGAGTTTCATTAATAACTGTGGTGTTTAGTTATAATTTTCTAATATTAAGGGATATGTACTATGTCTATTATTAGTTACACCTAATGGATTTATTAATTTTTTTTAGAATTAAATATATACGTTTATCAGATCATCTTTAAATTCATGATACACATAATAAATTTTCTTCCACCTAGGGGTATCTTCAAAATGAAAAAGGTACCCATCCTTAATTTTTGAATATACATGTTGTGACAATTTTCTCATTGTTTTCTGACATCCTTATAGTCATTCATATCATGCAATTATATTAAATTATAATACATAATTCGATGTACTTGAATCTTAATTATTGTATTGATTTGTGCCACAGTTACATATTTATATGAGTGATTCATGGTCCTTTTGAGACGGTATAAAAGCATTTGAACATGAATTTATTTTTTAGAGATAATTCCAATTTAACATAGAATTCATTTAGTATAAAATTTTAAATTTGGTTGTTAATTTTATTATGCTACCATATCATTTAGGAGACCATGTAATTCTGTAAAGCTAGTGTCACTCCATATACTTCCAGCCGTAAAATTATACTACATCAATACACTTAAATATGGTGTTTATATAGTAAAACATATATGCAATTGTCTCTTAGAAATTATATTTAAGATCTTATAAAACCTTTTAAAAAAATGTTTTCATTTTCCATTCCCATTTTCATTTCAACCATGTAATATTTATCATCATATATATTGGAATTCATATAACATGGTACATAAAAAATATCATTCTAATAGGTGTGTTTGTTTCAATTTTTCCCATTATTATTTGACCATAAATAAATCTAATATACTCCATGAAAAATCAAATGGTCTTCTAACTCATGTAGTATAATATTTCATTAATATCAACAATGTAAACATCTATAATGGATTAGAGAAGGTTCCTATGCATGCTATATTAGAATATTCACAAACACTTTAATCATATGTTTATAATAATTTCTCTTAAAATTAGAATAGATCCATTTTAAATTCATATCCGTCATATTTTTTTTATAAAATATTCATTTTTTACAATAAATAAATAAATACAAATAATATATTCATTATTCAAGGTGAAGTTTATAAATAATTATAATAAGGTAAACCCAACATTTTATTGTTTCATATAATTTCGGTATGATTTGAATAAAATGGATAATTGAATTTAATAAAATAATTACTCTACTATGCTAGGTTTTATCCACTAAATTCATCCAATGGTTAATATTATAGTCCAATATAATATTCATCTGATCATCTCTTAAACATTTACCATTGAATTTTTTATTTTACACTAATTATCCACCACTTCTGGACATCTAACAATGATTCTTGAAATAATCTGACCAATAGTCATCCATGAGATTACTACAGCTCAAAGTAGTAAAATAAACATTAAATATGTCATGGATGATTCTCAATAAAAATATTTAAATAAAACAATTTGTGGAGATCAACTGATGCAGATGACAGTTTTACTCAATTTTGTTCTCCAAAAGGGTTTATGAGTCAAATTTGTGAGAACTACACTATTAGAACTAGTTATTAACTATTTACCTATTGAAGATGCGATTTGGGTGCTATGAAACTTCTGGACAGTGATTCTGGTGGTCTCTTTAGGGGAATGTTATTATATATGAATCATTTGGTCTTTAATGAATTCTATATTTTAAGAAAAATTCCACTTTTAATACATTCAATCTTATAACTAAGACTATAAATACCTATATTGAAATGAGCCTTCAAGTCCTTCAAAAATATCCTAAAATAATTGAAAATATTATATAGGTAATTAAGGAGTAATAAAAACTCCAAATATGGAAGTCAAGAATAAAAAAACTATCATTCCATCATCTAGAATATTTAAAAATTTATTGACAATTTTTTTAATAAATAATGATTTATTTCATATACATGGATGTTATTTAGTTATTCTTAGAGGTGGACACAATACATATTGACCTAAAAAATTGAATATATAGAAAAATCTAAGATTAATTCCAACATATATATAATTTAATATCCCCCATTATTTTTTGGGGACAATTTATGTTACAACCTATGGAATTGTTACATTTAATGTTAATTGTATAAAATATATTTGAAAACATATCAAAATTATAAATTTAATTTCAATTAAAAATAGATCAGGAATGGAAAATTATTTAGGAAAAAAATATACCCAATAATGATAATGGATTTAATCATTTTAAAAATCATACTAGGTAAATTGATTCAATAATTATTTTTATACAGGTTAACAATAAAAAATTATTTCAAGTAAGTATAGGGTATGCTTTTTTATTGATGTCACTATAAAAGATTTACTGGAAAAAAAGTACTTTCGTATTAGATATTTATTGTTCATCTCTCTTGATAGGTAAATTGATTCAATTAAATATTTTTGGAAACATCAAAGCGTACTAATTATTTTAAAAGTGGTGGATCTGTTAAGATAATTTTTTTACATTTATAATATGTTTCAAATAAAAGGAAACTAGTACTCACCCACACATTCACACAGTGATATAACATAATTCCTAGTATATGTTCTCACATGGTGATACAGTTCAATTACTATTTTTTAAGAATACAATTCAATATTTCAACATTAATAATATAAATTAATATTCAAAATATTAAATTCACAAAATAGTGATACTTATTATTAAAATAATATTAGTGAAAATATATACGTCATTATGATAGTAGATAACATTTTGGATAAATAAATTTGAAAATATGTAGGTGAATCTACAAGAAATGGGAAATTATTTTCAGCATAGAAATATGAAATACATGAATGAAAAGAAAATTAAAATTGACATTAAAATTTTTATAGCTATGATAAATAATGATGTAATAAAGGCCACAAAAATGTAAACAACAAGCCTTCGAATAAATTAATAGACCGTAAAATAAATGATCTAACTATCTAAAAAATATCCAATGATCAAATTATGTACATGATCTAGTGATTAAATAGAGTATATGATCTATTGCTTTAAAAATTGAATCATAAGACATATTTAGTTCAAGTAAAATAAACTATTAACTAAAACAAAATAAAATGACTCCTTTTTCCAAAAAATTATTTTTCTCCACTCTTCCTTGATTTTATAATTCTCAAAAATCTAGTGTCACATGAATGAAAATAACATTATAATGGTCATTTGAAATTATGTTAGCTATGATAAATAAGGTTGTAGTCTTGGCCATTAAAATGTAAAAAACAAATCTATAGAATAAACGATTACATTGAAAAACATAATATCTTATAGAAAATACATAATACATATAAGTGACATGAAATATTAAGAAGAGATACTAATTGATGTAATGAAAAAAAAATATTTAATATAGGTAAACTCAACTTAAATAGATTCAAAAGAATCAAATAACAAAAATAAAATTAATATAAAAAATTTATTTAGTATAAAAACCGCAAATAAACCTATATTTCAAGTATCATTATTGAAATCATGGTATTTTACAGTGAATTATAAATAATGATAACAACAATAGATAACAATTCATTTCAAATAAATTATGGTAAAATATCCAATGAGAAGATGGAAAACATAGGGATAAAAATTCTATCAACTTATAGAGAATAAATATTCGTTATTGTATTTTTAGAAAATTATCAATCAATGAATGTGAATTGATGTTTTAAAATGTCACCCAATAGTCATGTCACAACGTACAAATATTCATCTTCATAAGAATCAAATAAAATTTCTTATATATGAAAAAATATTTAAAAATAAGAATACCTATAAATGCATACTAAAATTGCAGAATCCAAAATATGAATGATAATATAAAATATTTAGTAAAAAAAATAAAGATAAGATAACATGGGGTTTTATAACATAAGGTCGTTTGATAAGATGGGGTGACTATAAGTGGGGTCTAGGGAAAAGATAAGGGGTGTAAATATTTTTTTGTTAGTAATTCCCTTTTTGGTTTGAGTAGAAAAATTTCGCTTCTCCCAAGGTTTTATATGTTTTCTTAGTTTACTTGTTTTTCCAATTTTCATTCCGAATGTAAGTATATCTACACCATAATCAAATATACATCAACATATTTTTTTCATTTCCCTTGGAGAAAATGAAATTTTCCAGTTGCTTTAATGGAGAATCCACCATCTCTCATTCTATCATCTGCATCTTGAATGTAAAATATAATTTATTTATCCAATAAATTGAGGTTTACATTTAGACAATTTATCCAAGAATTGTAATATAATTATATATTGCTATAATATATGCATATATATATAGAACACATATATGGAGAACATATATATTAATGATCGCACATGTATGAGAAAAAAAATAATAAAAGATATGGGTAAAATAAAATACGGTTTACATGGTAAAATACATACTAAACCGAAGGCTCCCATAAGTGTGAGGAAAAAATAATATAGAGCCGCAGATGAGACAAAACATATAACCTAAAGTCCCATAGAGTATGTAATGGAGGGGCCCAATGTAAGATAAAATCTAACAAAACATATGTGGATATATAGAATGAATATTAATGAGTTACAATAGAAAAAATACATCGATCCTTAGTTAATATGTAATAGATAGACATTGGAAGAGGTAATAAGTGATAATACACATCCATAATTGATAAATCTTATGTCTTGGAAAATATCAATGGTCTAATCCCACATTTAAGCCCAATAGCCTATAACATAGAAGCACGTGGTATTGTGGTAAAAATCACTAGTTGATGATATATGAATTGAGAATACCAATTAATAAAACTTACAACTGTTAATTAATAAATTTGGAAACATAATAACAAATAGGTTGATATGTGATAACTACAATTTTTTTAAAACAGAAGTGAAATGACAAAACTAATATAGGTCCATGAAAGGATTATACATTGAAGGTAACAAAAAAGGAATATTTAGTAAATATCAAAATAGTCATACTATTTGTTAATGGTAACTCCCATATATTGTTGGAATGATCAAAATCCATTACATCCATATATAATAGTTTCCATTTTGGAAATTAATGTAAAATTTGACATATCCACAAACTCTTATGGTAACCTATTTTTAATGTCACACTAGGAATATGGAAACTAATTTTTATTTTCTACATAAAGTGATAAATTGCCAGATCTTGTCACATACATGTTGTTTGAATAAATATTGATAGACATGGTTATTGAATCTATGAGTACATTTAGAAAAATATGGATGATCTATGAAAATAAATGGTGATAAAAGTGCAGGAATAGAATAGTATAATCTTCTTAATGATGAATTGGTAACCGATGATGTATTATAGAACATTATGTGTATTTTTTGAGTATTTTGTAAAATAAATTCATACGGATGGGTTCTTTGAAAGTAGTGAATATATCGATCAGTCCTCTAAAAATTGATTAATCTATATGAGCTTAGAAAGTCCTAAAGGTTTTTATGATTAATGTATAATTTTTTTGAAATAAATGGTTAAACTAATATGTGGGAAGTAGAGATGTAACAGATTTTCTAAAATAATAATATTCTTGAAACATGATAAAATAATAAAAACATACCCAACATGAGTGCTGCAACTAATTTTCAAAGATACACATCTCCAAAATGAGTCACTACTCCCCTTTCCATGATGGTTTATTCCTCCGAATTGTAGTTTGAATCCTCCATGTGACCCTATATATAGGATCAAGACCACTCCAACACTTGTTTTGATTACAAATGATTTATCACCCATTCTTATTCTAAAGCAGCTGTAATTCTCTGAACATATGTGCAAATTTTAAATTTTCATCAAAAAAAATAACATATAAATGAACAGAATATTCAAATAAGAACAAATAGTTGTAGAAGTTTTTAATAAATCATCAAAAAATTAGTAAACCATAATTTTATTTGAAAATTAATACAAATTTATTTGTACAATTGTGAAATTATATATATGGTGTAACATACTACTCAAATAATTACTAATAATAATTAACATTGAAACTGGAACAATGAATTTTGAATGTCATATTGGGAACATGGTAACTAATTTTTATTTATCACATAAAGTGAAGAATGTCAATATCTTGTTACATACAGTAAGTTTGTATAAATATTGATAGACATGGTTATTTAAGCTATGAGTACATTTAGAAAAAAATAGATGACCAGTGGGAATAATGGTGGTTAAAAAGGGCAGGCATATGATAGAATCATCTTATTTATGATGAATTTCTAACCCATGATGTATGATACAACATTCTGTTAATTTTTTTGTATTTTTTAAAATCTATTCATATGAATGGGTAGTTTGAATGTAGTGAATAACTAATTCAATCCACTAAAAAGTGATTAATCTATATGAGCTTAGAAAGGCCAAATGATTTTTATGTTTGATTCACAAAACGATTGATAGAAATAACTGGTTAAACTAATATTTGAATAGTGGATATGTAACATATTTTCTAAAATAATAATCTACTTGAAACATGATGAAATAAAAAAACATACCCAACATCAGTACTTCAATTAATGTGTAAAGATACACAGGTCCAAAATGAGTCAATACTTCCCTTTCCAGGGTGGTGTATTCCTCCGAATTGTAGTGTGACTCCACCCTGTGACCCTGTATGTAGGATCAAGACCATCCCAACACTGGTAATGTTTACTAATGATTTATCACCCATTATCATTCTAAATCAACTGTAATGCTCTGATCATATGTCCAAATTTTAAATTTTTATCAAAACAAATAACCAAATAAATGAATAGACTATTCAAATAAGAACTAATAGTTGTAGATGTTTCTAAGAAATCATCACAATATTATAAATCTATAATTGTATATGAAAAGGAATACAAATTTATTTGAATAATTGTGAAATCATTAAATGATGTAAAATACTACTCAAATAATAACTAATTGTAATGAACATTGAAACTGGGACACTGTAATTGTGAATGTAAACATAATGGAGATAGTTTTGAAACCACCAAAATATAAAACAATATATACACAAAGGTATTTAATTTTGAAAAGAAGGGTGTGTGATATTACAGAAGCAATATTTTATTAAATGATAATCACATTGTTCCTTCCTCAATAGTGCATTTGTCCAAAATCTAGTGTTACTCCACCCTGTTCCCCTGTATGCAGGATTGAAACATTTCATTAATAATGAATATATTGAATATATTGAATTTATAAATTAGTGGTACAAAATATTGCAATAATACTAGATTAAATATGGAGACATTTAAAATAGTAGAAAACATAAAGGATAATCACATTGTACCATTGTACTGATGTCCATCAGACACATTGAACGATAATTATACATAACAGTTAAAAATTTAGTAATATAATCTATAAAAATTAGAATAAATATAAATTTAAGGGATTGAGGAAATAATAAGTGAATGAAAAAATGAAACCCAATAATAATAAATAAGAAATCAAATAAACTTTATCACATTCAATAAGTCAATGCAACTAAACCATAAGCAAGGAAACCCCACACAATGGTAGAAATATGATAGCATGTGAGGATGTAGAAATGACCTAGTTTAGATGTTATGGGCTTGATCTTCAAATGTATCATCTGATAGGAAGAAATTAGATATAATTGAAATAGTGGTCACATAGAAGTAAATATTATAGCAAATATAAACTTTGGTATGAGTCATCAATGGGGGAATATGAAGAAACTATATCATTGTCATTAATGAAAACCCTACTACATACCGATATGAAGAGGTTAGTCATGGAGGACAGATCAGTAGAATAAAATGATGACAATTATATTATTGTGTGTAGTCTATGACTGTCTCATTTTCATTTACAGTTTTTTAAAATGAATTCAAACTCAAACCAACCAAACCAGATGATAACGAGAAGGGGATAATACATGGTAACATAGATGTTTTTATATTTCTAGGACTCAGGCCTCATCATTCAACGTTATCGACCAAACATCGTGTAGTGAAGCCCCTCCCTCCAGCCACATCACACCATTTCTTGCTTATAGTCATTTTTTGTCAAACCAAACCAAGAAGGCTAGATGTCTCTGCATCAACTCGTGAAATGGACAATGATAATGAACAGAAAACAATGATTCCTATTAAAAAATAGTGCCTTTGAAATCATAATCATAAATTGATCATTGGGATTATCATTTGGCACTGTGATGGGGAAAAATAGCATGTTTGAGGATGAATTAGAGGAAAATGACAACTTTTCATGAAGTAAAATATGATGTGGTAAAACCCTAACATTGGTGATGGTGGATAAGTTGATAGTAGTATGGAGGGCATGGATGAGAATTTTGGATGAATGTCGAATTACCATAAATAGACAGCTACTGCATATGTCATAGGAGGTCATGGAGAAGAAGAAAAAATATAGTTGGTGTCGTAGCAACACCCGATGGAAATCATGAGTCAGAGATGCCTAAGTAGGGCATGGAGGATACACCAGTAAATATTCTGTTGGTACAGTAGCAAGATCTGATGAAAATTAGGAATCTAAGGAGCCTATGATAGAGGAGACGAATGTGGAGGAACTGAAGGAAGAGGAGGTGAATGCAGAGGAGGCGAATATGGTGGAGCCGCAGGCAGTCACACAGAGGTGGTGTCTTGGATGTTGTGTCGCAGATGTGGAGTTGTGACAGCAGAGGGGATTCAAAGAGGGGAGCGAGAGAGGGGATTTGGGGAGGGGGGATTTGGGGGGGAGAGGGAACCCAAGAGAGGGTAGAGGGGAATCGAGGAGTCATGGGAGAAGTGACAGTAAATCCCAATTTAGGGAAGGAGGTTTTTTCGAGTTTGGTGGGGGGATATGAAATATGGTGTGATGTGGCTTCATAGGAAGAGGACACATGTATAGAAAAATTCCTGCTTTAGTATATATATAGACTAGTTTATGATATAAAATTTCCATTTGGTCCCTAATATATCATCAAAGTCATTCAACAATTGTATTATAATTTTTAGATAAATCTTTATAAACCTAATCTCAGAACAATGAAATATATTAGGATTATGTTAATTTGATATCGATACATCTTCCATATAAGAATTTAAATGTATTATAATTTCACTATGGGATTTATTGTCTGGATAAATATAATCACAATTATGTAATTGTAATGTTGCAATTCCTCCTGCATAGTGAAGGTAATTGTAACAACAACACTTCTGGAAATCCCCTCACCCATAAGGTGTCAACTATGATGATAATTTTGTAGACAGATGGTATCATCATTTCATTGGCAATTGGACTAGAATTCAATAGATTATTAACGAATATATTTTCATACAATAAAACCTTCTAGAAGACTTTAATTCCTAACATAACATTTCAATATCATCAAATGTTATTAAATGGGTAACATATGTCTACAATGGACATTACCACATAGTTGAACCTCTCTAAACAATTTAATCATCAGGTGAACTATTATATCAAATTATAATGCTGGGATGAACATCCCTCGTTAACTTAATATGATTGTAACCACCTTATCCATGATTAGAAACTTCAAGAGGTCTATATGTTTTCTTCATTAGGCTTCAAAATGAATATGAGGCTGGTCAATATATATCGTGCATTTTTTAGCAAGAATGAAAAAGATATAAACAATCCATAAATCATAAATCAAAACATGATAGTCGTTCAATTTATTCCTTGTAACATCAAATTATTCTGGAAATTTCATTATTGATATTTGATAAATACCCATCAGGAAGTTTTACACTATTAAGGAAAAGGAAAATTTGTAATTTTTCCTATAAATATATAGTGGATGTTATGGGAGGAAGAAAATTCCTCCCTTTTCCTGTAACTAGTTCTAACTCTTCAATAATGAAAAATTAAATAATATCCATCTTATTCATGATGCATCATTCATGTTGTAAGGAACATTAAGTAACATGTCAGTAAAACTATGAAATATATACTTTTCTACATGCATGACAAGAATAAAATTCCTAATGTACAAAAAAATGGTAATTTAATTAAAATTATTCACCTCTTCATACCTGATTTCGTAATGGTTTTTAAAAGTGTTTTACTTAAAATTATGCTGATATTTTTTAATTTATTAAATAATTGATCACCCGTTACTGTAGATGGTGTCATACCTTGTTAAATACTCCAATTGAGTGTTTTCATCTAGGATTAGTATTAATGTGGATGAGGAAAAAATATCTAATGTATTAAAAATAATGTCTTTATGGAACGTTTCAACCATACTGTCTGTCTGCATTCAGAACAAATGTGACACTACCACATTCATTTAATGTTGTAGCCTCATAAATTTCCATAAGTATAGAAGTCATTTTTAGTCCCATATAATGTATCAGTCACTGTGAATTCATCACATATATTAAAATCATTAAACATTACACTTGAAACCCAAATCATTTCATGATATTTTATCAGTGGAAACAAATAGATATAAATATATTTACCATGTTTCTTTGGTCTAGATATAAGCAGAGACAAAAAACATATTTGTGTTTCATTAATAACTACGGTGTTTAGTTATAATTTAAAAATATAATGGTTTATGTACTATGTCTATTATTTTGTACACCAAATGGATTTATTCAATTTTTACAAAATTAAATAAGTATGTTTATCATATCATCTTTAAATTCAAGATAATCATAATTAATTTTCTCCCACATCGAAGAATATGAAAAACGACAAAATCACCCATCATTAATTTTGGAATCTACATGCTATGTCAATTGTCTCATTGTTTTCTAACATCCACATGGTCATTTATATCATGGAATAATAGTAAATTACAATACATATTTCAATGGACTTGAATCTTATTTTGTGTATTGATTTGTGGAACACTTACATAATTTTATGAGTGATTCATGGTCCTTGCGAGATAGTATAAAAGCATATGAACAAGAATTTATTTTTCAGCGATCATTCCAATTTAACATAGAATTCATTTAATCTCAAAAAATTTAATTTGTTTGTTCATTTTATTCAGATACCATATCATTCAAGAGGCCATGAATTTCTTTAAAGCTGGTGTCACTCCATATACTGCCAGCCTTAAAACTATACTACTTTAATACAGTTGAATATGCTGTGTATTTAGTAAAACCTATATACAATTGTCTCTTAGAATGTCTATTTAAGATCATATAAAACTTTTTACAACCACTTTTTCATCTTCCATTTCCATTTTCATTTCATCCATGTGATATTTATCATCATTTACATTGGAATTCATATCACTTGGTCTGTAAAAAATATCATTTTAATAGGTCTGTTTGCATCATTTTTTCCCATGATTATTTGACCATATATAAATATATTATATTCAATGACAAATAAAATGTTCTTCTAACTCATTTAGTCTAATATTTCCTTAATGTCAACAATTTAAAAATGTAAAATGGATTAGAGAAGGTTCCTATGCATGCTCTGTTTGAATATTTATGAACACTTTAACCTTATCTTTATAATAATATGTCATAAAATTTGAGTGGATCCATTTTAAATTCATATCCATAATATTTGGTTTATAAAATATTCATTTTTACAATAAATAAATAAAATATATATATATATATTCATTATTCACGGTGAGGTTTTTAAATAAATCTAATAAGGGAATCCGAACATTTTATTATTTCATATAATTTCGGTATGAATTGAAGAAAATGGGTAATTAAATTTAAGAAACAATTACCCTACTATGGAAGCTTTTATACACTAAATTCATCAAATGGTTAATGTTATAGGCCACTATAATCCTCATCTGATCATCTCTCAAACAGTTATCATTACATTTCTTATTTGACACTAATCCTCCATCACTTGTGGACCTCTAATAATGATGATTAAAATAATATAACTAGTAGTCATCCATGAGATTACTATGGCTTAGAGTAGTATAAGAAACATAAAATAAGTCATGTATGAGTCTCAAGAAACACATTGAAATAATACCTTTTAGGGAGATCAACTAACATGGATGATAGTTGTACTCCATTCTGTTCTCCAAAAGATTTTATGAGTCCAATTTGTGTGAATTAAACAATTATAACTAGTTATTCACTATTTACCTACTGAAGATGACATTTTGGTGGTATAAAAATTCTAGACTATGATTCTGGTGGTCTATTCTGGGGCATGTTATTATATTTGAATCATTTGATATTCAATGAATTCTATATTTTTAACAAAAATTACACTTTTAATACATGCAATCCAAATACTAAAACTAGAACTAACTATATTTAAATGATCCATCAAGTCTTTCATAAATATCCTAAAATAAATGAAAATATAATATAGGCAATTAAAGAGTAATAAAAACCCCAAATATGGAAATCAAGATTAAAAAACTATTATTCCATCAAATATAATATTTAAAAATTTATTGACAATATTTTAAATTATTAATGATTTATTTCATATACATGGATGGTAATCAGATATTCATAGGGGTAGACGTAATACATATTGACCTAAAATATTGAATAAAAAAAATTCTAATAATTTTTCCAACATATATATAATTTAATATCACCTATTAATTTTTGGGGACAAGTCATTTAATAACCTATTAAATTACTAAATTTAATATTTATGGTATACCAAATATTTTAAAACATATCAAATTTATAAATTCAATTAGAATTAATAAATGATAAGGAATATAGAAAAATTTAGTAATAGAATATACATAATAATGATAATGGATTTAATCATTTCAAAAATCTTAGTCGATAAATTTAATCAATAAATATTTCTATACAGGTTAAAAATAAAAAATAATTTCAAGAAATTAAAGAGTATGTTTTATTATTGATTCCACTATACAAGAATTACAAAACAAAAATAATTTTGTATTAGATATTTTTGGTTCATCTCACTTGATAGATAAATTGATTTAATTAAATATTATTGAAAATATCAAAGTGTACTTTTTATTTTAGAAGAGATGGATATATTACGATAAATTTCTTACATTTATAATATGTTTCCAATAAAAGAAAACTAGTACTTGCATGTGCATTTGCATAGTGATATAAGACAATTCTTAGTTTATGTGTTCACACTGTGATATAGTTCAATTCTTATATTTAAGAATACAATACAAATTTTCAACGTTAATAATAAAATAAAATATTTAATATATTAAATTCACAAAATAATGATAAATATTATTAAAATACAATTAGAGAAAATTTACACATCATTTTAAAAGTAGATAACATTTTAGATAAATAAATTTCTAAAGATGTAGGTGAATATACAAGAAACAGAAAATTATTTTCGTCATCGAAATATGAAATATGTAAATGAAAAGAACATTGAAATTGATATTAAAAATTCTGATAGTTATGATAAATAATGTTGCAATAAAGGCCATGAAAATGAAAACAACAAACCATGGAATAAATGAATAGTTAGAAAAATAAATGATCCATTAATCTAATAAAATATCCAATAGTAAAATTAAGTACATGATCTAGTGATTAAAGAAAGTACCTGATCCAGTGATTTAAAAAGTGAATCAGAAGTCATATTTAGTAGAAGTAAAATAAACAATTAACTAAAACAAAATAAAATTACTCCTTGTTCCAAAATTTTCTCTTTTCCCACTCTACCAAAATTTTATATTTCTCCAAAATCTAGTGTTACATGAATGAAAATTACATTCTAACGGACATTTGAAATTATGTTAATTATTAAAAATAATGTTGTATTCGAGGCCATTAAACTGTAAACAACAAACCTATAGAATAAATTATTACATTGAAAAACACAATATCTTATAGCAATAACATAGTGCATATAAGTGACACTAAATAGTAAGAGGAGACACTAATTGATATAATGACAAAAACAGATTTAATACAAGTAAATTCACCTTAAATAGATGCAAAAGAAACAAATAACTAAATTAAAATTAAAATACAAAAAATTTATTTAAAATAAAGACCCCAACTAAACCTATATTTCAAGTATCATCGTTGAAATCACTATTTTTTACTGTGATTTATAAATTATTATAAAAATAATAGATTACAATTATTTTAACAATAATAATGGTAATATATTCAATTAGAAGTTGGAAAACCTATGGATAAAAATTCTATCAACTTATACAGCAAAAATATTAAGGATTGTATTTTTATATCATTATCAATCATTGAATGTGAATTGATGTTTTAAAATGTCACCCAATAATCAGTTCACATTATACAAATCTTCACCTTTAAACGAATCAAATAGACTTTCCTATATTGGAAAAAAAATATTTAAAAAAATGAATACCTATTAATGCATATTAAAATTGCAGAATAAAAAATATGAATGTCAATGTAAATTAATTAGTTACCAATATAAAGATAAGATAACATGGGGTTTCTTAACATAAGGTCGCTCGATAAGATGGGCCGACTATAAGTGGGGTCCGGGGAAAAGAGAAGGGGTGTGGATATTTTTCTATTAGTAAAGCCCTTTTTGTCTTAAGGAGAGAAGTTTGGATTCTCCTAAGGTTCTACATGTTTTCTCAATTTACTTGTTTTTACAATTTTCCTTCCGATTGTAAGGGTATGTACACCATACTCAAATATACGTCAACATTTTTTTGCATTTTCATTGGAGACAATCAAATTTTCCACCTGCATTAATCAGGAATCCACCATCACTCATTCTATTATTTACATCTTGAAAGTAAAATATAATTATTTTATCCAAAAAATAGAGGTTTATATTTATAAAATTTTATCCAAAAATTGGACTAAAATTATAAATTTCTATAATATTTTCATATATATACTGAACACATATATGGAGAACAGATATATTTATGAGTGCACAGATCTAAACAGAAAAAATAACAAAAGATATGGTTAAAATCAAATAAAGTTTAAATGGTAAAATACTTACTAAACCGAAGGAAACCATAGGTGTGAGGAAAAAGTAATATAGAGCAGCAGATGATTCATAACATATTACCTAAAGTCCCATATAGTATATAATAGATGGTCACAATGAAAGATAAAATCCATCAAAACATATGTGGGTATATAGAATGAATATTAATGTTTTACAATAAGAAAAATACATTGATACTACTTCAATATTTAATAGATAGACATTGGAAAATGTAATAAGTGAAAAAACACATTAATAATTGATAAATATTATATGTTGGTAAATCTCAATGGTCTGACCCCACATTGAATCCCAACAGCCAATAACATAGAAGAACAGGGTATTATGGTAAAACTCACTAGTAGATGATATATGAATGGTGAAAGCCAATTACTAAACATTACAACATATAATTAATTAATTAGGAAACAAAATAACTAATAGATTGATATGTGATATCTATAATGGTTTTAAAACACAAGTGCAATGACTCAACTGAAATGGGTCCAGGAAAGGATTATATGGTGTAGGTAATAAAGAAGAAATATTTAGTAAATATCAAAATATTCATACTGTTTGTTAATTGTAAATCCCAAACATGATTGGAATGATAAAAATTCATTACATCCTATAGATAACAATTTCCATTTTGGAAATTAATGTTAAATTTTACATATCCACAAAATCCTATTGTAACATATTTTGAATGTCACACTGGGCACATGGAAACTAATTTTTATTTACTATATAAAGTGATGAATGGACTGATATTTTCACATACATGATGTTTTAATAAATATTTATAGACATGTTTATTGAATATATGAGTACATTTAGAAAAAAATGGATGATCAGTGGGAATAATTGGTGATACAATGTGAAGGAATACAATAGAATAATCTAATTCATGATGAATTTCTAACTAATGATGTATGATAGAACATTATATGTATTTTTTCATAATTTTTTAAAATCTATTCACATGTATGGGTAGTATCAAAGTAGTGAATATCTATATCAATCCTATAAAAACTGATTAATCTATATGAGATTAGAATTTCCTAATGATTTGTGTGTTTACTTTTCAAATAAAATTGTATGAAATAAATGGTTAAACTAATAAGTGAGCAGTGGAGATGTAATATATTTTAAAAAATATAAATCTTCATGAAACATGATGAAATTATAAAAACATAACCAACATCCATGTTGTAAATAATTTGTAATGATAAACATCTCTCAAATGAGCCACTACTCGACTTTCCATGATGATGTATTCATCTAAATTGTAGCGTGACTCCTCTCTATGACCTTGTATATAGGATCAAGACACCCTGACACTTGTTTGGTTTAGCAATGATTTATCACCCATTATCATTATAAATAAGTTGTAATGCTCTGATCATATGTGAAAATTTTTAAATTTCACAAAAATAAATAACATATAAATGAACAATATATTAAAAAAAGAAGTAATAGTTGTAAAAGATTCTATGGAATCATCACAATATTAGTAAACTGAAATTTTATATGAAAAAGAAAAAAATTATTTTTAATATTGTGAAACCATATATATGATGTGACATACTACTCAAATAATAACCAATAGTGATAATCATAGAAACTGGAACACTGTAATTGTGAATGTAACATTGGAAAAAAGGTAACTAATTTTTATTTACTACATCAAGTAATGAATGGCCAAATCTTGTAACATACAAGAATTTTTTATAAATATTGATAGACATGGTTATTTAAGCTATGAGTACATTTATAAAAAATGGATGATCAGTGGGAATAAAGGTGGATAAAAAGTTCAGGTATATGATAGAATAATCTTATTCATGATGAATTGCTAACCCATGATGTATGATACATTTTTTTTTTATTTTTTTAGTATTTTGTAATATCAATTCATATGGATGGGTATTTTGAAAGCAGTGAATTGATAGATCAATCCTCTAAAAAGAGATTAATCTATATGTGTTTAGAAAATCCCGAATATTTTTATGTTTAATGTACAAAAACAATTGTTGGAAATAACTGGTTAAACCAATATGTGAGTAGTGGAGATGTGACAGATTTTCTAAAATAAAAATCTGCCTGAAACATAATTAAATATTAAAAACATACCCAACATCAATGCTGTAACTAATGTGTAAAGATACACAGGTCCAAAATGAGTGACTACTCCCCTTTCCCTAATTTTGTATTCCTCCAAATTATAGTGAGACTCCACCCTATGATATTGTATGTAGGATCAAGACCATCCCAACATTGGTAATGTTTACTAATGATTTATCACCCATTCTCATTATAAAGCAGCTGTAATTCTATGTCCATATGTCCAAATTTTAAATATCCATCAAAATAAATAACATATAAATAAACAGACTATTCAAATAAGATTTAATTGTTGTAGAAGTTTCTATGAGATCATCACAATATTAGTAAAACGTAATTTTATTTGAAAAGGAATACAAATTTATTTGTACCATTGTGAAATCATTGATATGATGTAACATACTACTCAAATAACAACTATATATGATGAACATTGAAACTGGGACACTGTAATTGTGAATGTAAACATAATGGAGATAGTTTTGAAAGTATAAAAATATAAAAAAGTCAATAAATAAATGTATTGAATTTTGAAAATAAGGGTGTGTGAGGTTAAAAAAGCTACATTTTATTAAATGATAATCACATTGTACCTTCCAAAACAGGGCAGTTGTCCAAAATATGGTGTTACTCCACCCTATCCCCTTGTATTAAGGATCGAAACATTGAATTAATAATGATTATATTTTATATATTGAATTCAAAATTAGGGGTGAAAAATATTGCAATAATAGTGGATTAAATATGGAGACATTTAAAATATTATAAAACATAAAGGATAATCACATTTTACCTTTGTACAGATGTTTATCAGACACATTGAACAATATATACACATAACAATTCAAAATTCAGTAATATAATGTACAAAAATTAGAATAAATAGAAATGCAAGGGATTGAGGAAATAGTAATTGGATGAAACAATGAATCCAAATAATAATAAATAACAAATCAAAATTTTTTTTATCATATTCAATAAGTCAAAAATACTAAACCATAACCAAGGAAAACACACACAACAGTAGAAATAAGATAGCATGTGGGGAAGTAGAACTGACATAGTTTAAATGTTATGGGATTTGAGCTTCATATGTGTATTTAGATAAGAGGAAATCAGAGATAACTGAAATAGTGGTAATATAGGAGTAGATATTATAGGAAATATAAACATTGTTAGGAGAAATCAAAGGGGAAAATGAAGAAACAGTATCATTAACATTAAATAAAACCCAACCGCATACCAATATGAAGAGGTGAGTCATTGAGGACTAATAGGTAGAATAAAATGATGATAGTTATATCATTTTGTGCAGTCTATGTCAGTCTCAAATTCATTTACAATTTTTTAAAATGGATTAAAAAATCAAACCAATAAAACCAGATGTTAAAGAGAAGGGCATAATACATGGTATCTTTGATGTTGTTCTAGTTCTAGGAACCACACCTCATTGTTCAAGGCTATCCACCAAGCATCACACAATGAAGCCCCTCCCTCTAGTCACATCACACCATTTCTATCTTAGAGTCATTTTATGTAAAAACTGAGTTGACCAGACTGGATTCCACTACATCAACATATGAAATGGAAAATGAGAATGTAAAAAAATAAAATTTCTTATTAAAAAATAGTGCCTTTTAAATAATAATCATAAATTGATCAGTGGGATTACCATTTGGCATTGTGATGGGGCTAATGTTCTTGTTTTAGAATGCATTAGATTTAGTCGAAAACATGTCATGATGTAAAATAAGATATGGTAAAACCTATAATTAGTGATTGTGGATAATTAGACAGCAGTATGTAGGGCGTGGAGGAGCATGTGGGATGAATGTCGAATTACCAGAAATAGATAGCTAAATCACATTTCCTAGGAGGGCATGTAGGAGAAACAAAAATGCAGTGGGTGTTGTAGCAACACCTGATGGAATAAAGGATAGAACAGTAAAGGTTTAGTTGGTAACGTAGCAATACCTGAAAGAAATCAAGAATTGGAAGAGCTAGAGATGGAGGAGATGGAGGAGGAGGAGGAAAATGTGGACGAGGCGAATGCGGAGGAGGCAATGGCGGAGGAGCCTCAGGCGGATCACCCGGTGGTGGAGTCGCAGAGGCGGAGTCACGGAGGTGGAGTCACGGCTGTAGAGGGGATTTGAAGATGGGAGCGACAGAGGGGATTCATGGAGGGGGAATTTGGGGGGGGGGGATCAGGAACCCAAGAGAGTGTGGAGGGGAATCTAGGAGGGGTGGGATAAGTGACGGTAAATCCTGGCTGGGGGAAAGAGGTTTTTTCAGGTTTGGTGGAGGGATATGAAATATGGGGTGACTTGGCTTCGTAGGAAGATGACACATGTACAGAAAAATGACTGATTTAGTATATATATATATACATATAGATATATATATGTTAAATAATGATCTCTTTTCTTAGATTAATGTATAGTTTTTGTTATACGTTTGAAAGAAGAAATGCAGATATTTTTAAGATGTTTTAATTAGTTGGTTATTATTTCAATGATGGTTACATTTTTACAATGTTATAGAAAACCATCTGAACCATATTAAAATTTTGGGTTGATATAAACATATGTTAATTGTGTTTGAAGGAGGAGAATTATGTGTGTTATTGAATAAATGATCATATTACATAATGATACTTTTAAATAATCACAAGAAAAAGGTTGGTTGAGAAGCTTTTATGATGAAAAAATTAAAATTGATAGATATTTTTTACTAATTAGAATTTAGATATTGATAATAATTGAATGAATTAATTTTTTATTTGAATTAAGCAACCCTTAGAATTTATTTTCTATTCTATATATGGAAATTAAACGTATAAATCAATTCATTGTAATAATAATTTAATTTCACTAATATGTAATTATTCTAATAACATATGTATTACTATTTAGTCACAAACACACACACACACAAATATATATATATATAATGCACTAAAGGGATTAAAATTTTATAATGAAATTTTTTGAATGAGATTAATTATGTGGTAGAGAAGTGTATAATAGAATATATTGTTGATTATATGGCACACCTAATATAAGGAGGTAAAAAATAATTTTTATATTCGTCATTAGTACAACATAGTTGGGGACCATGGAAATTCTCTTACCAATTTTATTATGGATCACTCAGTATTCCTAAAACATTATTATATTTATATAATTATATATATATAATGAAAAATTGAAATTTTTTAAGGATTTTGAAAATTAATAAAAATAAAATAATAAAAATAAAGAAAATATAAGAATGTGAATACCGTATTATCGGAAACAATGACTAATCATTGGGGGATTTGACATATATTGTTTATTTTTATCTTAATTTTTTATCCAAACTTATTTATTATTCTATATAAATGATCAGTAACATTCACCTAACCACCTCTGATTGTTTATCGATGTAAATAACTAGTGAATTACTATTACATGTGAATTAGTACAAGTATTTCCTATATCCAGTAGGGGAAGGCATCACTCAATTTAGAGTAATAAACCTTGTATTCCACATCCATTGTGATGAAAGAATGAAAGAAACCCCATTGTATATTTCTAGAGGACACTAAGTCATTCCAAATATTGTCAGTAATATCTATAAAATTTAGGATAATTTTTGAATGAGAATCACTTATCAAACTATATTATGAAAATAAATAGTTGTGTTTTTAATAAAATAAATAATGATGATAAGAAAACACAAATATATATTGCCAAAATACAAATAAATTAGTGAGGAGGAGAAAACATTACATACCTTGGGATGAAGTGTTGAATAATTAGAGATAAAGTAGATATATCGCCTAAATTGAAATTCATTCGAGCCTTGGTTTTGTTTGTCCCATTAATCATTTGAGCCTTGGATTCATGCATTTGAATTTTTCAAGACTTGATTCGAGCTTCCATTCGAAGATGATGAGCGATATTAAGATGCAGAATCCGTGAAAGGATTTGGATATCGATACCGGTTTGTGACTCATTAGGGTGGTTTAAATTGAATAGGACACTTTTATTAGTGCTTACCAAAAGTGATGATAGAAGTCGTCATTATCAATATTTATGTTTTATTAATGATAAAGAAGAATTTTGTCAGGTCATTTCTGGTGATAATTATTCAATTTATTTATCAGTGCTACAAAAAAGTGCTGATAAAATGCATCTTTATAAATGGTAAAACATTATCGTTGACAAAATACCTATAATTATAGTGAAAAAAAATTAAAGATAGTAATATAATTATAAATATTTAACAAATATATATAAATATAAATACAAATAATATATTCATTCTTTAAATATAATTATTATAATTTTAGAATTATTTAAATATATAATTTAATATTTATATTATATAAATACTTTTTAAAAAACAAATATATATATATATTTAAATAATTAATAAATATATTTATTAATTATATATACAAAAATTATGGTAAATATATAATATTTATGTATGTTTTTTATAATTTTATAGTTATTTAAATAAAATTAATAATTTATTTATAAATATATAAATACTTTGTTAAAAAATAATATCCATTTTTTATAATTATATATATATAAATGTATAAATAGAGTTAATATATACTTATATATGTATATATTGATATGTATTTTGTTACAAATCTATTTTTAACATTATTAATGAATATTTAATTATAATTTCATCCAAGTTAATATGAGTGAATTTGAATAATTAAAAATAAGTACACTAATAATATTAATGAAGTTGATAAGTTTTATTAAATAAATATAATTTATTAAATCAAATATGGATATATATTGATATAAAGATGTATACATATTCAAAATATTGATATAGAGTAAATAAGTAATCCTAAATAAATAATAGATATTAATTAAATTCCCCAAAAAATTGCAGAAATGACTACATATAAAAATTAAATAATTAAATAATTAAAATTGACAAATTAAATACATGATAAATTAAATGTAAAAAGTTTTTTCGAAATTAAAAAATTAATACTGAAATATGAATAAATTACATAAGTATTTTGTGTGTGTGTGTTTTTATATAGGATTTCATTAATTGTGTACATATTTGGGTGTGTACGTTGTATTTAAAATTGAATTAATTGTTTTTATTTATTTTAAATAAATATAAAACATGTTTGATATATTTTAAATTGAAAAATCAAATGAAATTACATTATATCCATTACTCGATGCAATTAGTTTTTATTTTTAATCCTTATTAATTTTTAATTATAAATAATTATTCACTAAATATAAGACTATTTAATGTAAAACATAAATATTTCATATTATATAAATCATATTTATATATATTCATATATATCTATATATTTGAAATATAATATTTATTAATATTATAACTAATTATTAAGTTAATAAATACTTTATTATTTTTCATAATTTATTTATTTTTAATTTTTATCTCTTTAATTATTATTTTAAATTTATATAGATTTTTAATATATACAATTTATTAGTATTTATAATTTAGATGTTGTATAATTAATTTATTCAATTTTTTCATCAATTTTTTAATCGTAAGTATTTTAATAATTTTATAATACACTAATTTTAAATATTTATTTCTTTAATTATCTTATTTTATATGGGACCTTTATCAGCTCTAAGAAACCAGATAAAGGATTTTTATCAATTCTAAAAATAAATCACAGATAATGGGTGTAGTTTGTCAGCATTAATGAAAAGAATTAAAAAGGATACCATTTATCAGTTCTAAAAAATTGACGATAAAGGGTACCTATTATTAGTGTTAAAAACAATAATAAAATATATCCATTATTTTTGATATTTTCTAGCACAAATAAAGGCCAGCATATTTAGAGGACTATTTTGTACAAGTGAAATCCAATACATATTGTTATACATCATTATAATTTTGAAATATCAATCTAATAAATAGAAAATATGATCATTATAAAAATTTTAGGATGATATTTCAACTGAACCATCTCATAATCAACCACTTATCCTCGTAGGTTCATTATGAGTCAGTTTTACCACCCTCTTCAACAATACTATTTATTAATGTCAAGTATGAATATGAAAAATTAATTACAGAAATAATATGATATAAATGTGAAATAAATTTGCCTAGTTTAAAATATTTTATATGAATATTGAATTTAGAAATTAAGAAGACATCCATTGTTGAATGAAAATGATGCAAACATGATTACTTCCAACATAATCATTAGGGATGATGTTTAAAAACTCATTAAAGGAATTTGATACATAATAAATTTTTATAATTTATCCTGAAATTTATCTTTAAGGACCTATTAATATTTAACTTTTGAAGAAGAATGTATACAAACACTTATATGATGAAACATGGGTAAAATTTCAAAACAATAACGGCATATGTAGAAATATAAAAGAATTCATGAAGAGAATAAATAATTATGAAGAGTATGATTGAAAATGAATATGAGTAAGATTTCAAATTTACTTATTAACATTATTGTATTTTTGATACATGGGATTAACAAATGTATGTGGAATTCAAGACAAAAACAACAGGGTGTCCTTCTCAAATTCATCTGCTTAAGATATATTTTTTAACATAAAATTAACATACTCTATATTGTGTATATATTCTCCATTTGGTATATTATATCTTGAAATTATTTTATTCAAGGTATTTTTAAGATCATGTTTATGACTTATATTTTCACAATATTATGATTGAATCTCTACCAAATCCATAAGTTGGTTTTTTTCTCAATTTGAATTATTTGGGACTAATTTTGCAATCACAACTAATTTAATTTTATTTGGTACATACCTTAATTTCAATGTATTTTTTCATGTTAATCAAGGAATTTAAGGTATTGAAATTTTTATATTGTTATCCCTCCCCCATATTCCACTAATTCATGTGTAACTTTTTCAATGGTTGAAAAGCATCCTATGGTTTGCTAAATTACAATTTTGAATAATTTCCAAGAAAATGCACACCTTACAAGCTAATAGAATGTGGTGGATGTTCTTGAATAGATTTGCCTAGGTGTAATTACCCCAAAACAATTCTTGAGTATTGACTCAATCACCACCCTGATGAATGATGAGTGGGCCTAAGACTACACAACTAATGAGACACTCTTGGGGGATATGATTTGGAATATTCACACTCTCTTAATGATCCATGGTGATACATTCTTCGTACCATTTCTTTTGAATAATATTAATGCAATATATTCAATCAAATTAATAACTTATATAGATATTCAAAAATATTTTACTTACCCTCTTCACTATACAACATTGATAAGGTTAATTTAAATTACATTGTGGATACCCCATTTATTAAAATTTTATTTACTTTTGTTCTCCTAGGAATCCACATTATTATATATAATAGTGAATTATTTGATAAACATGTTTATAAATATGTGAACAAACATGATTTATTAAGAATAGGTTCCATGGTGAATGATATAAACAGACATGAAGAATCTTAGGGTGAATTCATTAGACAAAAAAAAGTTATTAGTGTGTCCAGACATTATATACCCCCTAGATGCATTTACCATACTCATTTGAAACAAGTGTGGGTTTTTGTGTGTGTATATTAACATAATATGATAATGTATTCACTAAAACCTTGATGAAAAATAAAATTTCTTCTAACGTATGATTTATAGAGAGTTTATTATGGGTAAAATTATATATTCCATCCGTAAAAGGCCAATGATTATTTTTATACATGTTTTAATTTATTGTCTTGGATACATCATGAATTATATTTCAATTGATTATGGACTCATTTTGATCACTTATTATGAAAATTTTACTTATTCCATGTTTTAGTTATATATGATTTTTATGTATGTTACTCTTTACATATAATTTGTGCCCACCCTTATTTTCTTTGTTTTCCCCATGATATCTATAGGGGAACTATGTGTAATTTCTGGGTAATTAATGAACATTCCAATAATTAGTTTGTAATGTATTAATTTTTTATCTTATGTATTCATTTATTATATGTGCATGAATATTGTATTGTAAGACTACTAAATTCTTTTATCCTTCTGTAACTCTTGTAATTTGTACAAATAATGTATTATAGATATTGTTTATGAGTATTTAGTTTCTAAGATGTTGTATTGGTATTGTTCTCAAGTGACCAATGTAAACCCATTTGAGGGACAACATACATGTATATGTATCCCTAATTTTCTTTATTTAATGATGATGATTATCCATATTTAATGTATCTGGTTCCATATCATAGCACCAATATGTTACATTCTGTAGGAGTGTAATTCATTGAAAAAATCATTGAATACATGTTATTCCATAAATGATCCATTCATGGATCATAAAATAATGAAAACAATGTGTTAGGAGAGTATCATTCTTAAAGTGGATTTATCATATGTCAAATTATACATTACAATTGAGGTTAACTAACACATATAATTCCTTTTACGATACAAGACAGTCATAAGATTTGAATTGCATCTAATTAAAGTCACTACATAAAATATGGGGTATATATATATAAATTCCCTATTTCCCTTTAATTTAATATCCAATAATATCCCACTTTCACTTAAATCCCACAACAATTTATTGAAATAATTCACTAAACTTTGAATCAATAAAAACTAGTTTTGCATAAGATTTATCATACACTCTTAATTTTGAAACATAATCCCTTTCCATATCCTAATACTTATATAATAACTAATATTTGTGATATTACATGCATTATTATCATTAAAAAAAAAATTAAATTACACATTTCATAATTATAAAAAAGCATGCCATACAAAAAACAAGCAATGGTACACAATCTAATAAGAGTTCTTTGATGATATACATCAAAAAAACTCAAATATCTTATGATCATGTCCACTATGAGATATATCACCACAATTTTATATATACATATATAATCCTATTTTCAATGACATCGAGTGATAATAAGACATGGTACAATGTAAATATAGTATATCACATTTCATAACTTATTGTTTCTCTGAAAACACAAATATAATCAACAATTACATCACATGTAATATATATAAAATTTGAGTAAATCACATATCCTTCATTAATGTAGCTAAACAGATCACATGTGACTCATCTAATCATGAACATGAATTTAATCTGTCTTGATTTTCTCATTGGATTGTGACTAATTTTGGTGAAAAGGATCATATTAATTTTATTTTGGAATTTTGTCTTTTGGACTAAGAATCCTTCTAATGAGATAATCAAATATATTTCCATTATAGATAAGATTAATGTAGAATAATATGTTTGTTATCCTTATGAACTTGAATAAAAAGACAAATTATATTAGTTGGTGATTGAAATGATTATTTGATATGGTCATCATATAAAAGGATCCTTTTCTAATATTTATATTGTACTATATATAATAGGTTGAATAGAATTATAATGATGTTGGGTTTTTCTGAATAGGTTGTGTTGGAAAACTTGTATACAATTATATTAAATAATTAATTAAGGTTGAATGTTCAAAGGATGTAGAGCTTATGTTTTGGAATCCATCATTATAGAATTTATCAAAAAGGATTCTATATTTATTGAATATTACCCTTTTATAAATATTTGAAGACATTTAGAAGTCCCCTAATTAATTTGAAAGTTTTTTTTCACATACGTGAGTAAGTATGTATAACTTCTATCGATACCAAAAAAAATAATTCTAATTTTTTAATACTATGGACGTATCATGATTCCCTTTTGTGTTCTTACTATTTTTTATGGAAATAAATCTTTATTTCTAAGTCTAAGACATTAGTGTTTTCTAAATATTATAATTTTGTACTAATTTTTTGTCTATGTGTATGATAATGAGTTTCCCATTTTTGACATTATTGTCCATTTAAGACATCTATTGAGTACATAAAACATCATATTTAACCAATTTTGATACATTATATGGAACTCAAATGTTTTTATGTATTAACATGACATTTCTTAAGACATTTAGAGTAGGTGTAAGACATTGTGAGCTATATATTTTTTCTATTATAATTTCATTATGCATATCATAAAGGAAAATTGAAAGGTATATATACTTTTTATGTATAAATTTTTACATTGAATGTATTTTAGAAATCTTTTAAAAGAAAATATTTGTTTCTATAATTTATTTTCCAAATAAGAAAGATAAATAATATCATAATTATATTTTTATTTAATTTTCAAAACCTCATGATGGTATATTGAATTATGATTCTGGCATTATTTGATGTATATTTAATATAAATTATTTCTGTTGATGACTATAAAATTTATATATGATTTTCAAATGAGAATATTCTCAAATAAATAGTAGGGATAAAAATTGAAGGTGTTCAAGCTTCATAGATGTGATGATTTTAGTACTATTATTATTATATATGTAAATATTACAATTATTTTCTTATTCAATATGAATGATCTAAGAAGGAGGAGATATTTTTAACTAAGATTAAATGGAATGGAAGATATAAGAATTTATTTATCCATAAATCTAGTAACAAGAAGTTGAGGAAAAATTAAAGAAGAATGTGGGGAGAAACCCATGTGTGTCCCTTGAGAATCATTTACAGAGGATCATGGGGAGGATCCTGGTTCATGAAGTTATTTTTATTTCACACAACATCTAAGAAATTTATATTTATGGAAATTTAGAATACCTAAAAATGGTTGAGGTAAAATATATAGAAATTCCACTCAGAAAATATGAAGGATATATGTGATAATAGTGTAGATAATATAACTACAATGTGACAACAGAACCCCAAAATCTATTTATATAGGGAAGAATATGAAGATGATTCAATGATAAAGTAAGAAGAACAGTATGTTATCAAAGATAAAGATGGATTAATTAGAAGAAACTAGTAATTAAACCACTTCCTATGATACAAATTATTGTATATGATTATGTTTGTGAAAAATAATAAGGATGAATAAGGATAAATAGTAATAATTCCTCTAAATTTTTTTTGGATGTCAAAGAAAAAAATGTTAGAGTTTATAAACCTTATGAATATTGATTCTAAAGATTATTAGGAAGAAAATAAGTCTAGTGTAGAGACTGAGTTTTAGGGTGATAATAAAATTATCTAATGGAATTAAAAAGGCTCTATTTTTTAAGAGGATGATAATATTTTAAGATGCATCAAAATAGATGCTGAGATTGGTTGTCTAATTCACAATTGTTGAAGAAATATTTAATAATTTCAAGATATTGATTATTTTGGGATGTTGAATATAGGAACTTCTATTGTGTTATATATTGATGTAATGTGTAATTGTGGGGGGTGTAGGATAATAACATCTAAAAACCATTTTAATTTATAAAAAAGCATTTCAGATAAAATATTACTTTGATATACCATGAATAGAAATGATTACGTATCCCAAGAGGGGATGTAACATGTAGAAACACATGTTCTAATCTTTATTTACCATATTTCATATAAAATAAGTGTTTATGTAAGGATAAACAAAAAATATCCATTTTTATAAACATTAAATAGTGGTAAAAGGTACAATGGTACAGAGAACATATTTTTTCTACTTATGACTTTGAAATATTTTATAAGATATTTTCAAAGTCAGGCAGTGAGACGATATTTGATTTCAAGGGCCAGTGAGACAAGAATAAATTTCATAAAAAAAAAAATATTTTTTATTACCCTCAAATATTATTTTATAAATAATAAAATATCTCATAAATAGTGTCTCATATCAAAAATAGGAGGCCATGATTCAATTAAGAGTGTTATATATACCCTAGGTGTGACTAACGTTTGTTGTCAAATGAAGTATGATAGAGGTGTTAGTTGGTAGATGTGTTTTAATTTAAAAATAAAAATAATATATTTATTTTGAATTAAATCACTTAAATTATCTTCCTATAAAAATATAATATTATGTAGAATTTTTAGGGTTATCTATGTAACGTTCTAGATCTAGATGCCACTCCAAGGTGCCCCATAACCAGTTGGACCCATGGACTCAAGAACATTTACTAAAATACTAGAGGGTTATGACTAGTAGTGAGGGACTAAGTGTAGTTTTAGGGAAACTACACCCTCTTTGGAAGAGTTTAACACAACGAGGAAAACAATAAAATAGTGGAAGCTGTAATACCAGGCAACATATGTAAACATCAGAAGACTAATAATAAAACAACCAGTTCTCAAAACATAAAAAGGATGATGCCACATGTCACATGTTTTAGGAAAAAATCTAAAATAGGTCACACTGTAGTAACACAAAATACATGTACAAAATTACCAAAATAGTAATAGAAACATAGATGCATCTCATATCTCAACTTATTCCCATCCTTGCATGCTTCTAGGAATAAAATCTAGTACATAGAGAAGGTAACTTTCCCTTATCGACACCTGCAACAATATAATCTATGTGTTCCCACGTCATGGACCAAATAGGTTTTGAGACTAAATCTTAGTAGGCAACAACCCAATATTTGTGCCAATCTGTCAGGGAGTATATATAACAAGCATTGTGAAATAATAAAGTAAAATAGGATGTAATCCTAAGTAAACTGACTTACAATAACTATTTCTCATTTACATTAATTTCATATTCATTTACCATTCAATTACATTGAATTATATATTTCTCATGATCTAGCCTAATCCTGATGATCCTTGTAGAAATGTTATCACAACAATTGTCTCAAAAGGCAATCAAAAAAAGTGTATGTGAAAAATGAATCAACCTTGTGCGTCGGCTAAGTAGATGAACCATAAGACATTCCATATAAATATTCAATTATAAGTAAATTTTATCGCATGTAAGATAAAAAATTTCCAATAGAGCCCATCCTGGGAATCCCCCATTTAATTCAAGGTTTGTTAGGAATTCAAATAAATGTCTCCATGGGCCCGACCACTCCATCATAGGATCCATCATGAATTAACAAGATGATACATTTTTGTGTTCGACCATTTTCTTTTAAATGAAACCATGTATTACCCATGGTATATGGTGTAATATTTATATGATCCTAACCTTTCCATTTAAACCGAGGCTATGGATTTCCCAATTCCATTTACCCCTTGATAATTTTATATAATAAGTGACATATGTAAATTATATTGTTACAAGGATTTAACATCAATATCTAACTTGGGGAAATCATCTGACATTAAACACATGTAATAATAACTATTACATGGATTAAAATTTAATAAAATTATTTTTAATCAACCCATTTATGGAATTCAAGGAATGCCTCATAGGAATCATAGGCCAAACGACCATAAATAATCATTTATGGAAACACACCCCTGGGGTGACCCTTAATCAATGTAAACATACCTAAATATGATTTAAATACATTATTCAAATTCCTAAATAATAATGGAAAAAATAAATATACAAAATTCATTTAAGGAGACACAAAAAAATGTGTGTGTGGAACTCCAACACATATATTCAAAATAACAGATAGCAAACAGAATGAGACCACCTTATTTGTGACAGTATGACTCTCCTCGTCTTGTTTTAGTGACTAATTAGACCTATAATAGAGAATATATACACAATTATCATAAACTATAATGGTTTGATAAGTAGGTAGAGAAAAGAAATCATTAAGAGTAGCTCAATAGGAATCAAGACCTCACTAAGGGGAATCCAATGCATCTGAAGGTGTTTGGATTGGAGATCCGACGATGAAATAGGAGGCCACACTATCCTCTGATAACCTAGGCATGTTATTTGACAAAATGGGGGTGAGTCTTTTTATGTCTAAGAAAAATGATTCTATTTCCATATTTAACACAAAAAAAAATAAATTTACACAACATGTAATTGAAACAACATTCCATGTAGTGCGTATTTCTATACAGTTCTTATCTAGAGAACTACATGGAATATATCATTATTATACAACATTTAACCACAATTACAAGACATGCACCAGGTTTACACGACATGTAACCATCATTTTCCACAACTTACTTAAGAACAACCATAAAAAATAAGACTCATACCTCAAAGTAAGATCCTGTTTCTTACAAACATACCCCATAAAGTAATTCATCCCTGAATTTCCATTCCAATGGTGGTGTAGAATCACCTGAGAATAACTTTTACCACTAAGTGTGTACATCAACCTCATGCTCCTAGGTTTCCTCATGTTAATGGACGTACTTCTATAACACCCTTACATGAGGAACTAACAAGCATCGAAGAACCTTCATGATCCTATCACCTATACATATTAGATGCTCCTCTAATAATGCATCAACCTGATGTTCAACATCCTCAAGATGAATAATATGTGATGGGTCTGTATGATAGTGTCATTGCATAGATATATGGAAGATGTTTTTTATGGCGTTATACCTGTAAGGAAACTACAACTAATAGACAACCGACCTGACTCTCTCCAGATTCTCAAACAGACCAAACTATATCATTGAAAGCTTACAATGTCTTCTCCTCCACATATTTTCCAACCATAGTGAACCACACAAGAAAACAAGATCCCTGACTATAAACACTAGAGGTTGTTTTTGAAGATAAGGAAAAAATGTTGGACGAGACTTTGTAGTGGTCATTTTCTTCTGAATGAACTAGATGTTCTTAGATGTCCCCTACACAAGACGTGGTACCAGTAATTATTTCTCACTAGCCACCAACTAGAACAAGGAAGAATGAAATGGCCAAACATATAAATCCTTTTTTGGTAGCATCTATATCATCGCCTGATAGATATTGTTGTAGGAAAATTCATCCTGGGTAATGTGCTTCTCCCAAGAACCTCCAAAGTCTAGAACACATGATCACAACAGTTCCTCTATGACATGTATTGTACACTCTGACTAACCATCATTCTGAGAGATATATGTTGTGCTCAGAAGAACCTATGTACATAGATCCCTCTAAAAACTCTATTAATAATGAGATGTAAAACTAGTATCCCTATATGAAATGTTAGAGAGTGGGACCCAATGTAGTCATTCCACCTCTCGGATATACCTTCTTTGGAGATTATTTACATCGAATGATTCTTTTATTGAAATGAAATGAGATACATTAATAAGACTATCAATAAAAACCCACACAACACTATTACCCCAAGGCATCCTGAATGATCCAGTCATAAAATCCCTTGTGACATTACCCATTTCAACATTGGATTAGGTTACTACAATAAAATCCAAACCAGTTGCTAATGTTCAGCCTTTACCCACTGATTGGTGGAACACCTTGAAAAAAAACTAGTTACCCCTTTCTTTATACACAACCACGAATACAAACACCATAAGTCACAGTACATCTTGGTGACCCCATGATGTACTTCTCTAGATAAAGGAAGAGAACCCTCCATCAACTCTTTATGTATATCCACATGAACCCAAAAACATCCATGTACACACATGATCTCATAGTCACCTACCATATAACCAGGAAAAGGGTCCTCACCTAACAATCTCGCTCGTAGAACTAGGCCATCATAATCTATTATATTCATCACCTTCACTCTATCCAGTTGGGTAGAGGCATGATCTAAGGATAAAGGAAATGTCTATCCCTACCTGATGTGCACTTCCAAGTGCATTGTAGAGAATAACTCATTAAGATTCCACTCGATACATTCCTACTTCACTACTTTTATTTGATTCATACTTTGAAAAGAATTAGCCACTTCATCTCCTTTCCCTAGCATGTATGAAAGTTCGATATCAAAATAATTAAGGTATTCCACCCATCTTGGCTACTTTAGATTCAGATCACACTGAGTGAAGATGTAATTGAGGCTTCGGTGTTCTGTGTACACAAAAAAACTCTCTCCAAACAAGTAATGCATCCAAAAGTGAAAATCATGAACTACAAAAACTATCTTGATATTGTGTCTCACATAATTACTCTTAGGTGGAATTAAATATTGTGACCCATACACAACAACTCATTCTACATGAATAAGTATTTCCACTAGCCAAATACCTGATGTGTCACAATACACAATGTAATTCTTTCCCAACTCTAGGAAAATCAATATTGGTACCAAAGTCAATCTCCATTATAGCTAATGAATGGCCGTATCATAGGAATCTTCCCATTCATACATTGAACCCTTTTTAGATATTCCTATCAACGATGCTGCTAATCATGCGAAATATTGTATGAAATTAATGTTGTAACCCGCTGAACTTATTAAACAACGAACCTTAAATAGGTTCATAGGAAACTCCTAGGAAACTACTGCTCTCACTATCATTGGGTAAAATGATACTCTTATATTTGAGATGATGTGACCTAAGAATTTATTTTGATCCATCCAAATTTGGTATTTTGTGATCTTTTCATACAATTGATGCACTCTTAATGTACTCAAAATTATCTCATGATGTGTTGCATGGTCATGTTGATTATGAGAAAACAACAAGTTATATTTCCTGAAAAATACAGAATATGAATCAAGATAAAGTTGAAACACATGGTTCATGAGTTCGATAAAAACTAATGATGCCATTGTGAGGATAAAGGACATTAAAATGTACTCATATTGACCATACCTATGATGAAAGGTTGTGTGAGGTATATATGATAGTCTATAACACATCTGATGTTAACCGTATTTTAAATCAGTCATTTTGAAAAATACACCTCCTAAAAACTGATCAAATTGGTCATATTTCCCCAATAAGGGATACAAATTCATAATAATAAACTAGTTAAATTTCTGATAATCGAAAAAAATCTTTTAGTTAACCTCTACCGTTTTTTTTGCAAAAAGGGAAAGTGAACCCTGTTGACTCCAAAAAAAGTCTGTAACTCTTGTAGGAAGTTTCGAAATGACGATGCGAGGTCATATTCGGAATCATAGGCCTGATCCGGAGGCCCGGGAAGTGGTGCACCAAAAATTTGGTGAGGTGCGGGAAAAAAGATGTCCCATGCGAAAGGTACCCGGGATTCGCGAAGAGTCCCTGAACCGGCGCGTAATAATTTCGCGCCTGCATCCCGCACGATTGATGTTTTCGCGCCGCCGTCCCTGTCGCGCAATTATTTTGCACGTCGCCTAGATTCCGCGCCGTAGGTCGCCTATAAATAGAAGGTGAACCCGAACGGTTTGGGGGTTGGGGATTCCGAAGAGACTCTCGTGCGTGCAATTCGGCTCCCCCACGCGCAAGATGACATCCAGGTAATCCCTCATTTCACGCAACCTTTCCCCAGAGTTCGCCTTTGCGCGCAACTCCACTGGCTTTAGTGAATTTTCCCCCTCCCCCGGGTTCCAGCCATGCGCGCAATTCCCTGCTTTGCGTGTAATACCCTGCACATAATTCCCTCTACGCGCGCAATTCCATTGCTCCGATTGCACGCCGTCTCGGTGTTTTGCACACAAACCTTCCCTTTTTCACGCAAATCCCAAGACCTCTCACCTTGATTCCCCTTGGCTGCACCCTGCACCAACACCTGATGTCTCCCCTGCCAGGCATGCATGCCATGCGTTGTTTTCCCGTACAATCTTCCAGGCTCGTGTGAAGTAACCTCAAGGTCCCTTGGGCCATGTTTCCCATTGCGTTGCTTTGCCTTATTCTTCTCCGCATAGGCACGCTAACGGCTATATCTTCTTCGCATAGCCATGCTAACATGGACCCCCCTGTGGTTTGCCCTGCGGCCCCCCTTCACTATGGCCATACTGATGCCTTCCCTCCCACAAGGGCTAAAGGGCATTGGGCATGTAATCCCTAGGGGTGTGGAGAAAACGCACCTCATCCAAGCTGCAGGACATTAAACTGCTAAGCACCTTGTATTTAACACAAGAAGTTAAACTATGGTCTAACCTCGTGCTTCGCACGCAGGGTCCCCCCAGCTCGGACATTCATTACGCCCATCATCTCCACGGGAATGGACTCTTCCTCACATGGATTGAGATCCTCCTTGTCGGAGTGGCATTTGTCCGCGGGGGAAGGGCTGCCTTAGAGCGTAAGCCCCTAGACTCTCTGGCGGATGACTGCACCCGTGCATCTCCATACTCCCCACTGCCAAGGCCAGGGGAGTCCTTTTCCCACTGCGCTTTGTCGCACCACGGGCCTCCACCCAGAAGTAAGCCCCAGCACCAAGGGCTGCTAACCATGCGTAAGCCCCTGTTTCCTCTTTGGGCCACTCAACGCGTAAGCCCCATTCCCCTTCTCACGGACTCACCCTTCGCGACATGATCGTCTAGTCCCTACTGCCTCTTGTTTCCCACACCGAGCATGACTCACGTGGGCTTAGAGTGCGCACTGACCATGACATCCACTTATGGGATGCCCCAGAGTGTAAGCCCCATCCTAGCAAACTACCTGGACTTTGATCCATGCCATGGCATGGAATGTAGGAAGCCTCCCTGAGGTTCAAGCCCATCTCCCATCGGAACAAGGTCCCTCATTTACATCGGTTCGCCGACACCCACCACCCGGTCGTCCCGACCTCTCCATGTCGGTTCCCCGACCACCTTGGGCCACCTCGGAGCGTAAGCCCCGAACCCCCCGTACCGCATGACGTTAAACTATATCTCGTCCCGCATGACGTGAAACTGTATCCTGTCACTTGGGATGTCTCAGAACGTAAGCCCCATATCTCACTCCACGATCCATCCTGTTCCTTACCCGGGCCGCCACATCCCGGTGAGATCCTGCCACCCCATCCCACTCCATACCATCAGGGAAGCCGCCCACGTGATGGCCCCAACATCAGTGTTCCCCCCTAGGGGCCCTTCAACCCGATCCGTCTACGCAAGACGTTAAACTCGCGACATACCCCATGTTAAACATGGGAAGCTGAGGAAAAACTCATATGGTACACATTCCCCACATTCGATGTGGGATGCCTCAGGCTTCCGCGCCCTCAAGAAGCCCTGTGATGAGGGACCGAAGACAGACATGCCAACGACGCCCCAATGTGACCATTCTCCTCACCGAAGGTTGCTGCCCCAACAAGACCCCTTGGAGTGTCTTAACGGAAGCATCGTAATTAACTGGAGTCCACGTAGATATGTCTCCAGGAATGAGCTTCATGAACCCGTCTTAAATCTATGAGGGAGACCCGGACTAGGTGATGAGCTCCAGGGAGGAATCCACGGAAGGATGAACCGACATCCCATAATCCCTGTTTCGATCAAGGAGCAGATGTCCCCAAACAAGGAACGGATGCCGACCCCCTTTGGAAAGTAGGAATGCGGGGTAACAAGCGGTGCGGCCTCCCCAAAGACGGATGCACGCGCCCCGGAAAAATAGTCGGAAACAAAAATGGTGAACCCAATGTGAAGCTCTTCTCCTCAGCATGGGGAATGGTAGCTGTTGGGGCGTATGAAGAATAGCATGTCACCAGGTCTGGGTAACCCTCACCGGGACGTGAACCCACCAGGGGTCGAGGCCGTCAGGACATTGACTACTCCGTTCTACGACGTCGTCAGCGTGGATCCCTCTCGCTGACCATGGAAGACGGAATGATGCTAGGCCTTGGTTGTTGATCTCCTTTCCTGTTGATTGTAATGGGTTCATCTCCCTATATCCAGGAATCAGATCACCGCATCCGAAGCTCGATCGCCACCTGCCCACAGGCGCAGGGGCAGGGGAAGTACCGACGCGGCTACCCCGCGCGGTCCTACCTATTCAATGGCTGCTCTGCCTTTGACCACCGTAGTAGCCAGGCCCTCGCGCCCCCTCCCCCCATCAGAAATCATCCAGCGGAGGGTGATCAATGACCTGGTTCATAGGTATGATGAGGAAGGGGTCATCCCCACCAGGGGAATGGCCCATTTGGATCTAGTGGCGGTTGCGCCTCACCACCATCGCCGCCCTCGAGGGCCGCGCTGGGAGCCACCACTCACCACGCTGACATTCAACCGCTTCAGGAGTCTATCCCCGGAGTGCCTGGACACATGCCTACCTTACGCAAATGAGGTAGGGGATGTCCGGGTCCACCCGATCAGCGATCCATCCCAGGGGTTAACGGCAAGAACCCCCACCAGGCTGCGTCGATGCCACCGCCTGACTCCCCGAGCCGAGGAGCATGCAATCTTCATGCCCGCACCACCGGTTTCATCCCATTTGACTCGACGCCACCGTCGGGCGCGAGCAGGAGAGAATGACCGTCCTTGGGCATCAACATCAGTAACCACTGTGGCCCGAGCCACTACTGACTCCTATTACCAGATCCCCACACACGTTGAGCAGGGGTAGCCACGTGCCTGACTGGGATTGAAACCCCGACCGCCCTGCAGGCAAGTTGGGTCGAATCTCTTAGTTGCGGACACTGGCAATGGCCACTACGAACCAATCTGTGGTAGTGCCGCTCACCATGAAGGCTCATTCCGTGCCTCCAATCTAGAAATCCAAAAGCTTCTTCACGGCGGCTATGCTCTGGGAATGACTCCTTCCAGCACCCGCTGCATGGGGTATGAGGTCACTCCCCCTACTGCGGGCCGCGAGCATGGTGCCGTTGTGTATCGAGTCACCCACTCACATGGAGGTCCTCCCTATGTCCCTTTCGACATCTGTCCCGGTGCTTCTCGCACCCCGGCCCTCGGTCCCCTCTGCCCCAGCTCTATTATGGCCGGGGAACCCTATGAAGGAAATTTTCCTTACCCTGAGGAGCTACCCAGGGGCAGGAAGGCCGGGCGTCATCGCCATAGAAGGAATTTCAGGGGAGTCCGGACAGAAAATAGACCAGTCCATTTCTCGGATTATGAGGCAGAGTACAACTCGACGACGGAACCTTCTCCCATGCCCTTTGAGTTGAGGGCAGGGATGGGGATGCGGCGCGTTAGTCTCATACTCCCCGAATGCGAGATCCGTATGATTCACTCCTACTTTCGAAGGTATATCCAGAAGGATGAGGACTTGGCGTACCGATGGGGATCAAGAACGCAGTTTCCACTGGCCTCCTCGGAAGCACCTCCCGCCCCTGTTAGGGAGGGTGGGGAACTCTTCTAGGGACCGAAGGATGTGTCTCAAGGCAACACACCCTCGGAGAGCACCTCCGTTGTGACAGGAGTCCCACTCATCGGCCAATCCTATCGCGACGTGGCAGGCAGGGCACTCCAACCCCTGGAGGATGATCCAGGGATTAGCAGCTAATTGGCAGGTTCGCTGTATTCCCCACCGGCCAGCCCACCGCCCCGGCGGCCTGCCTCGGTGCCATTTCCAATTCCTCGACATTCATCAGTAGACGAGCAGGGGCAGCAGGTTCCGGACCTCGAACCGGAGCCGTAGAACTTCTGGACCGTTCTTGCAGCGGGCCACTTCCCTGAGAAGTTTTTGGCGGTCGTAGAATTCGATTTTGATGTGCCGGAGTCACTCACCCCCGGAGAGTTTTAATGCTTCCGCCGGATTCTTCAGGAGACTCACTCCCACCTCCGCCATCAGCTCGCGCCTTATCCTGGGAGCCAACCGAATCTCAAGGAGATCAGTGAGCAGTGCCATCAGGTCGACCTAGCAGCACTCCCCGCGGTCCGGCACCCCGAGTCGCTGGACCAAAACGTGGCCCTCCAACAACAATGCATCCAGAGTTTTCAAGTACTCCGTAGAGTTATTGAGGAAGACACCCCCCACGCGCACGTCCGCGGATGGGGGCAGTACGCTGCTCTCCTCTTCTGTGCGATCCGCCGACTGCCTGATCCACTAGGCATCCCTAAGGGAATGTCACCAAGGGTAGTCGCAGTCAACATGGATTAGCTTTCAGATGAGGGAATCATTGTGGATCCCCGTTACTGGGACTCACCCCTGAGGACAGGCTGCTACTGGACCCATCTGGGAGGATTACTCGCCAACAGAGGAGCCTCCTAGGTATTCATGTACCCATGGAGGCACTGACACTAGGCTGAAACATCGGAAAGGGTAAAGAGCCCGTTGGGTCTGTCAAACTCGCCAACCCATCTGCCTCAGTACAGAAGGTAGAGGAAGATCCCGAGAAGGCCACATTGCGCCGACAGCTAGCTGAGAAAAAGAGGCTGGTTGATGAGCTCTTGGTCGAATGCATTGAAGAGCGGCGACCTGACTACGGTGCTCCTAGACCAGGAGAGAAGGGGTAGGAGTATCTACCCCTTTCTGAGATTCCCCCAGGCAACCGTGACCGTTCTGTGTTCGCCGACAGGGGAGATACTGGAACCCACGGCAAGAGGGCGCGATATGTTTCACTGAACCCTCCCGAGCAGCCAGACAACCTAGGGGACCATGCTCGGTTTCCTCCCGCTGCTCCGAGAGTCGCTCTGCCAGCTGCCCCACGAGCTGTTGAGCACAACTACCGTATCGAAGAGCCTGGAAACGCGCTTGTGGTTAGAGATCCCCTTCAGGGCAGGAATACACATCCGTATGATCTGATGGAAGTACTCATCGCCCGCTTGGAGGCCCTGGAAACACAGCAGGTGGCAATCCCACCAGATGGAAAGCCGTACCCAACATGGGTGGATGACATGCCGGCTCCACCAGGATTCGGGAACCCCACTTTTCCCCCCTTTAACGGGACCGGAGACCTGCCACAACACTTGGCCCACTTTAACTCAAGGTGCGGGCCTATGTTAGGGACTCCGGCGCAGCAGGAGGCTGCCAAGCTCCGGTGCTTCGTTCAGACACTGGAAGAACCAACATTCGTCTGGTACATCCAACTCTCTGTTTGATTAGTGACTAGCTGGGAGGACCTTCACCGGAAATTCCTCTACTAGTTCTGTTCCACAACCCGAAAGATGAACATTGCAGACCTCTTCAGGTGCACAAAAAGGCCCGACGAGCGAGTCGCGGACTTCGTCGCCCAGTGGAAGGGGCTCACGTACTCCCTTTACATGCCGCTGACTCAGGAGAAATTACTAATGATGTGTGTAGGGAATGTCATGGAGGTGTTGGTTCCTTCTCTGATCACGCAGAATTACCCTGGAGGGTTCCGGGACTTCTCGGACAAGGCTCAGTACCTCGAAGAAGCCCTGCAACAGGCCAGTCAGGCACGCCCGCTCCCTCCTGTAATCTCTGTAAGGAGAGCCTCCAAAGCCGAGCCCACTGCTGTGGCCCGGATAGAGGCCCCCAGACAGTTAGAGTTGCTGCCAGTGAGGCCAGCTCAGCATGCTCATAGGGGTCCTCCCCCACAGCCTCCGGCCCAGCAACGACCGCCTCAAAATCGGCAGACGCCTCCACGTAACACATTGCCAACACCTAGGCGAGGTAATCCGGCTCTGCCTCCTCGGCCTACTCCTACGGCCCCTGGCCATGGTCATCCCCCAAGAGTCCCCTTTCCAGACAGAAGGAATCAGGCTTACTTGTTTGGTGAGGCCCAGATCCCTGGTTATTTCCGCAGCGCCTTGGAGTAGAGGATCGTGTGACTGCCCGAGTGACGGAAGCCAGAAGAGGTGTGTCTCACTGATCACCCTAACTACTGCCCTTATCACCAGATCCTGGGACACACCATCCAGCAATGCTATGTGTTCATGGACTGGCTCCAAGACCAGATTGACAATAACATAGTCAGGTTGGGCCCAGCCTCGGCACAGGTGGCGGTTGTCTTCGTGGGATCAGATGTTAGTAGTCACGACGGGGATGGGTGGGAACAGGTTTCCGACTGTGGGTCTCTGAAGTATAATGACTGTATGGCCCGCAGGACGGTCGCCCATGCCCATGGAATCATCCGTTCCCGCCTGAATCAGCCAGAGCCCTCAGAGTCTGTGAGCGATGCCTTGGAATCGTCGCCCCAACCTACCTCTTCCCAGAAGAGAAGGCGGCGGCGCAAGAAGAAAGAGCGTGCCCTGCCATTGCCATCATCTTCTCACATGCTTTGCGATTTCATGCCCCCGGAGATGGGGATCCCTCTGAGACCCCGTCCGGTAGTGGATGACTCCTCGAGTGGGAGTCGGGGGTATGCGTCGGTTAACACCGTAGAGTTGGTAAATCCCTTTTTGGCTCCCGACAATGAGGAGCGCCAGGTGGACCTCCCTAATGTCCCCAGCCGTCGCCAATGTCGATGGAGCCGTGGCTACGTGAATCACTGGGGCAAGGCAGTCGTCACCTCCAGTCAGGCCGTGCACGCTACTGAGACTAGGCAACATGCCCGGTACAGAGAGCAGCACTCGCAGATCTCTCACCTGGTGACAATAGGTTCGCTTCCACTACCTTTTGTGTTGTTGTATCGGGCGGAACCGCCTTGCCCACGTCACAACCATCCCAGCCCTGCCACTGGCCGACTACGGCCTTCTGGTCTTGGCATGACAGCCACCTCCCGGGCTTCAGCTAGTGAACAGCGGGACATGCCTAGTACCAGTCAGTCACAGGTCCCTCCAGTAGGGCCCGTCATGCCCCCAATTGCAGAGCAACCTCTTGTAAGTAGAAGCTCGCATTTGGCGCGAAATAATGATGTCCTGAAGCATCTGGTCGGCATTCCGGCAAGGCTTTCCATCCTTGAGGCCCTTCGCCTGTCATCTGAAATGAGTGAGGCGCTCGCCGAGGCTCTAAGGAGCCCCCTCCAGTTTGAAACCGAGGTAGCGGCCACAGAAGCCTTCCACACCGAGGTGATTGGGGACGCCAAATGTCAGGTGGTTATCTCGTTTTCCAGTGAAGATGAAGACCTTCCCATATAGGGGCACATCCGCCCGCTGTACGTCACCGTCCAGTTCAATGGTGTGGAAGTCCGTCACTATCTTGTCGACACAGGTTCTGGGATTAACTTGATCCCAACTCGGACACTGCAATAACTGGGGTTGTCCGAGGATGATTTAACTCCCTCTGACCTCAGAATCCAGGGGTATGACAGGACTGAGCAAACTCCACCTGGCAGGATTCGTCTGAAGACCCAGTACGGAGGCTTAATTGCCAATACTGAATTCATGATTGTCTCTCAGGACACTGCCTACAATGCATTGATGGGCATGTCGTGGCTCCATCTTCACGCACCTGTCCCCTCATCCTACCATCAGTGCCTCAAATACTCCCTTAAGGGTTGAGTGGGTGTGCTCCAAGGAGATGCGTCTCCATTTTCCTCTTGTGAAGCCCATTACCTAAACGCTGACTATTACAAGAGCAAGGACAAACAAATCCTTGCAGGTGAGGTCTAGCCCGCCACTGTCGCAAGTGATCCCTGGGCAGGTCTAGATGACACATATGTCTTCCCAATCCATCGGTTGGAAGCTACGACTCTCGATATGGGAGAGTGCTTTGTTGTCTCGAGTACCAGAGGAAGGCATATTTCCGGGTCTAAGCGACGTCAGGAAATCACCTCATACTCTTATACCAACCAGGATCAGGTGATCCCCGAGCCTCCTACCCCTGTGAGATATTGGGACGTTGGGCTCATGGCAATGACAGTACGTCATACGCATCTATTTCGCCAAGACGGAATCGACCGGCTCAAGACAACGCATCACCACTTCATTGATTTCGTAAGGCGTGGCCCCTTTGGCCGAAGGCCAGATGGGATTGGATCAACCGCCTTCGTCGCCATGGTCTCTGCGGTGCATGAGTCTCCCGTCGTGACGACCTACGCCACCCAAGCCGGTGCCATCTCCCCATCAGGGTCGAGCACCCCCGAAACGGCTCCCCCCGTGGACGATCCTTCCTCAAGCAGAGAAAAAGTAATGAAAGATGCTCCTCTTTCCTTTGAGGAGGGCGTCTCCACCACGGTCGACGAGCTAGTACAGGTGAAACTCGGTAGTGAGGCGGACCCGAGACCCACATTGGTTAGCACCGCTATGACTCCCGAGGAATGACAATAGTACATATACTTCCTCAGACAACATCATGATGTGTTTGCCTGGAGTTATGACGAGATGCCGGGACTAGATCCCTAGGTAGCCGTCCACCGCATTGGCCTCCCAGCAAACCATCGCGGGTTCAGGAAGCCTCCCAGGAAAATGCACCCTTTTCATGGTGCCATGGTTGAGGCTGATGTTGAAAATATCATTAAGTCCAACTTCGTCAAGGATGTCCAGTACCCCAGGTGGCTAGCCAACATTGTGCCCGTCAGGAAGAGGAATGGGCAGATCATGGTCTGTATCGACTTCCGTGATCTTAATCGCCACTATCCGAAGGATGACTTTACCCTTCCCGTGACAGAGCTGTTGATCGATGCGACGGCCGTGTTCCAAGCCCTCTCCTTCATGGATGGGTACTCCGGGTACAACCAGATCCGGATGGCCCTCGAGGATGAAGAGTTCACTGCCTTGAGGGCCCCCCCAGGGCACTTTCTGCTACCGAGTAATACCCTTCTACCTGAAGAATGCGGGTGCCACCTATCAACAGGCTATGCACCGCATATTCAAGCCGATCCTCGAGACACTGGTGGAGTGCAACGTAGATGACCTGGTGGTGAAATATCATCAGTGCTGGGACCATCTCAAAAACCTTGAGAAAGTGTTCAGTTTCCTCCGTTCTCGCCACTTGAAGATAAACCTATTGAAATGTGCCTTCGGGGTCACCTCCGCAAAGTTTCTTGGTTTCATTGTTAGGTATAGAGGTATCGAGATCGACCCCGAGAAGATCAAGGCCATCAGTCAGATGCCTCCCCAGAGTAATATTCGGGAGCTTCAAGGCCTCCAAAGACACTTAGCCTACATACGCTGATTCATTGCGAATCTGGCCGGCAAGTGTAAGAACTTCTCCCGGCTCATGAATAAAGGTGCTGCCTATGGGTTGGACGAAGAGTGTCAGACCACTTTTGAGGAAATGAAGTAGTATCTGCTTCAACCTTCGGTCCTGATGCCACCCGTTCCCGGAAATCCGCTAGTCCTTTATGTGACCGCCCTAGAGCGATCCCTCGGCGCCCTTCTCGCCCACATGAACAATGAGGGAACATAGAATAGCCTTTACTACCTCATCCACATGATCTTCAACGCAGAAATTAGATATTCTCCCATCGAGAAGAGATGCCTGGCGCTCGTATTCACCGTACAGAAATTTCGGCACTACTTGAAGCACCACGAGGTACAGCTGGTCTCTCCGGTAGACCTGTTGAAATACATCCTGAGCCAGCCTATGTTGAACGGCCTATTGGCACGCTGGGTGGTGATCCTCCAGCAATTCGACATTAGGTTCATACCGTAGAAGGCCTTCAAAGGGCAGGCGTTGGCAGACTTCTTCACCGCCCACCCAACCTCTGCTGGCCAGGCACTGGATTTGGTCTTTCCTGATGAGGCAAACCTCTTAGTCGATCACGCCACCCCATGCTGGGAGATGTACTTTGACGGTGCCTCCCGAAGCCCTACCAGTAGAAGGCTCAATGATCCTAGGCTTAACAGAGTGGGCCTGGGTATCGTCTTCATCACCCTAGAGCAAGCCGTTCTTCCATATTCTTTCTAATTGTCAGAAGGCTGCACCAACAATGGCAGAATATCATGCCCTCATCACTGGCCTTGAGTTGGCTCTGGAGGTTAACATACCCCACCTGTATGTAAAAGGGGACTCTGAGCTTGTCATCAAGTAGGTTAACGGTGACTATGCTGTCAGGAAGCCGGAACTCATGACAATATTGGAGTGCACCCTCCATCTAATGGCTAATATCCCCTCCTGACTAGATGTCGTTCACGTTCCCTGGTCGCAGAATAGTCGAGCAGAAACTTTGGCCAGCCTGGCCTCATCACTCGTGGAGCCCGAACAGGATGACAAAATCATCCATGTGGCGCACCATAGAGTCATTACTCATGTTATCCCAGAGGGCGATCGTGGCCCATGAGTGAACCATCTCACCACTGATGCCCCTGCGTCAGGACCCCCAAGGGCTTCAGGCGTGGTGATCGAGACAGTTCCTGACTGGAGGACACCATCGGTTGAATATCTCCAACACGACAATCATCTGATGGACCGAGCAGAGCGAGAATGAATCCAGCGCCGTGCGCCGCAGTTCACCCTTCAAAGCGGTCCAAGCCGTGAGCAGCTCCTTTACAGGCGTGGGTTTGATAGAGTTCTCCTCCGTTGTCTTCAAGGAGTTGAGATTACACAGGTCATGCAGGAAGTGCACACTAGTTCCTGTGGCGCCCACCAGGCCAGGTCGAAGTTGTCCCACCAGATTCAGAGGATGGGATACTTCTGGCCATCCATGATCCACGACTGCATCGAGTACGCCAAGAGGTGTCATGCATGCCAAGTTCATGCTAAATTTGTGCATCGGCCACCGGAGACTCTCCATAATACTAAGTATTCTTGGCCCTTTGCAGTCTGGGGGTTGGATGTCGTAGGGCCTTATCCGCCAGCGATGGCCCACCAGTGCCGGTTCATCTTGATCGTTATGGATTTCTTCTCAATGTGGGCAGAGGAAGCCTCGCTTAGGGAAGTCAAGGTTGGATCTATCACCGACTTCATGAGCTCCAATATCATCCACCGGTTTGGAATACCTCACGCTATCCTCATGGATAACGGAACCAACTTCCGAGCGGCCGAGCTGAAAAGATTGTACGCCAAGTACAATATTCGTTCTAACCACACCTCCCACTATCATGCCCAAGCAAATGTACAGATTGTGGTGTTTAACAAAACCCTCTCTAACATTCTGCAAAAAATGGTTGGTCAGAATAAGATAAGTTGGCCGGACAAGCTCCCCAATGCCCTATGGGCTTATAGGACGACGACTCGCAATTCCACCTAGTTGACTCCGTATTCCCTGGTATACGGAGCTGAGGCCGTCCTTCCCATCGAGGTCCAGCTGCCCACATTGCGCACGGCGGTCTACGACCAGCAAGCACCAGATAGAGTTGCCAAGATCCGTCTAGCCGAGTTCGAGGCACTTGACAGAAGTAGGATTTGTACTTTACATAACATGGAAAGGCATCAGAGCAGGATGGCTCGAGCTTTCGATAAGAAGGTTCACCTCCGCTCCTTCCAACAAGGTGACATGGTGCTGGCTCTCAGAGCGCCAATGATTCCTAGCAGGAAACCACCCATGTTGGAGCCCAAGTGGGAGGGGCCTTTTATTGTCCACAAGGTCTATCCCAATGGTGCGTATTCCCTGGTAACTATGGATGGTGAGCGTATCACTCCTCCCACCAACGCCAGGTTCCTCAAGAAGTACTTTGCCTATGCTACGGTCCAGCATGACCTTAAACAACATTTTTCCCTACATTTGGGCTCTATGGTCCTGCATGACCTTAAACTGTACAGTCCAGCATGACCTTAAACTGTATTTTTTCCTACATTTGGGCTCTATGGTCCTGCATTAGCTTAAACTGTATGGTCCAGCACGAACATAAACTACACTCTGCCCTACATCTGGGCTCCATGGTCCGAGTTATAAGACCTAAAACTAAGATCCATATTTCATCCAACATGACGTTAAACTGTATTTAAAGGACTATGTATGGCTTGATTCTCATCCTAATGAGATACGTAGGAACGCCCGGACAATTCACCTTGGGTCCAGCCCCATGAGTTACCAAACCCCGCCCTTTCCCCTCGGTTCGAGTTCTAAGACCTAAAACTAAGATCCATATTTCGTCCAACATGACGTTAAACTGTATTGCCAGAACTACGTCTCGCTTGATTCGCATCCTAATGGGATACGTAGGAACACCTAGACCTTTCATCTTTGGGTCCAGCTTGAGGTCCACTGTCGCATCTGTTTCGAATTTGGGACCTTGACCACAGGATCGCGTGGCGGGGTGTGAGATTATGTCCCCATTCACGTCGGGCTTGCAATAGCTGCACCACGCACACCCTGTCCTCAGGATTTGGCCCTCATATGTCCAATTGCATTAGAATATGCTTTCAAGAACTACGTTTGGCTTGATTCCCATCCTTATGGGATACATAGGACCGCCTGAACACCTAGATGTCAGGTCCATCCCCATCTCTTAGGAGATCCCACGATCTCTTGGTTCCCAGGGTGTTTGGCATTATGCCCCCTCTTTTGCCCGGGGATCCGCCATCTTTTGGCCGCTCTCGGACTGAGCCCTTTGACTCTTTCTAATGGTCTGCTAAGGCGCTCCGGGTACTCTGGTTTAGGACTTGGAGTACCAGATTCGACTTAGGCAAGTTCCATCCACTTTCCAAGCTTCGTGTTCCCCTTCATTCGGGCCCCCGTCATCCTTTACACCCGGAGGGACCCCCAAGACGGCCTGGATACAACGCCCAAGGGCTCTCCTACCGTCATGGGCCAACGCCCCCGAGGGTTTCAGACAACAAATTGATACGAATCCTGCGTTGTGAACATGGTCAGTGGTTGACGCTCATTTTTTGGTCCCCATGGCTGACACGACAGGATGCTGTGTTGCGAACATGGTCAGCAGTAATCCTCAGTCGTCACACCGGTTCCCCGGGCCCTGAATGTTGGTGGCATGGTTCATGTCATGTTCTTCCCCACTATGTCAAGGTGGAATCTCGACACTCCTTGTACTAACCCTCAGTACACTCCTGCACATCAGACAGACCGAGCTGCGTAACGGTCTCTCGGGGCTCCCACGATCTGAGCACTAGAGTATGTGCTTGGGTATCTTCTTTACGGGTTGCGTGCAACATGAACCTCATCCCCATGGGAACGAGGAGTCACCCAGACATTGCGTTTCGGGCCCAGAACAGCTAGGAGCTAGCATCTCCTACCCCTCCGTGATTTTTGAACCCTTGTAGGCCCCTTTGGCCCGAGGTTCCTCTCTCGGTTGGTCCAAACCATACGACCTTAAATTGTGTTTTTGGTCCAAACCAAACGACCTTAAACTGTGTTGTTGGTCCAAACCATACGACCCTAAAGTGTGTTGTTGGTCCAAACTATACGACCCTAAACTGTGTTGTTGGTCCAAACCATACGACCTTAAACTGTGGTGTTGGTCCAAACCATATGACCTTAAACTGTGTTGTTGGTCCAAACCATACGACCATAAAATGTGTTGTTGGTCCAAACTATACAACCTTAAACTATGTTGTTGGTCCAAACCATACGACCTTAAACTGTGTTGTCGGTCCAAACCATACGACCTTAAACTGTGTTGTCCGTCCAAACCATACGACCTTAAACTATGTTGCTGGTCCTATCACACGACACTAAACTGTGACATTATCGTCCTGGCCGTAAGAAGGAAAACGGCACTGCATTGTGATAACCTCGTTGTAGAGGACATCACGTTGGGTATTGGTCACGTGCCATTCCATTTGTCAATGCATATCACAGCTTGATTCTTGTGGCAACACCACGGCCTACTACTCTAGGCCTGTCGCATCACAAAAAAAACAACCACTCACCTTAAAGGATAAACAAGATTCATCAAATTCCGCTTCTTTCAGTGTAAGGGCCACGCCCACACTACCCTTTTCCCCTGGCATTGGTATCTTACCATCTCACCTTTCATAACTACCTATGGCTTGATTATCATCCTTATGAGATACATAGGAGCACCTGGGAAACTTCCCCGTGGGCCCAGCCAGCCTACCATTGTGTTCGGTCCCTCGACTCGAGCATTTTCCTGGAGAGCACATGGTAAGTAGGGATTAGGTCCTCATTCACGTCCGGTTTTGTAACCGCCTTGCCATGTGTCCGTTTGTCCCCTTTCTCGCTCACGGTCCGAGCTCTAAGACCTAAAACTAAGATCCTCATAGTCCGAGCTCTAAGACCTAAAACTAAGATCTGTATTCTGTCCCGCATGACATTAAACTGTATTTCATCCTGCATGAAGTTAAACTGTATTCCGTCCTGCATGATGTTAAACTATATTCTCTCCTGCATGACGTTAAACTATATTTCGTCCCGCATGACGTTAAACTGTATTCTATCCCGCATGACGTTAAACTGTATTCCGTCCCACATGACGTTAAACTGTATTCTATTCCGCATGACGTTAAACTGTATCCCGTCTCGCATGACGTTAAACTGTATTCCGTCCCGTATGAAGTTAAACTGTATCCCGTCCCGCATGACGTAAAACTGTATCCCGTCACGCATGACGTTAAACTGTATTTCGTCCAACATGACGTTAAACTGTTTTCATCCAACATGACATTAAACTGTGCTTCAAGAACTACACGTGGGCTTATTCTCATCCTAATGAGATACGTAGGACCTCCCGGACATTTCCTCTTGGGTCTAGCCCCAGGGATTGCTGAACCCCGTCCTTCCTTATTGTCGGCCCCTCGGCCCGACTTCATGGGAAGTGGTGTAATCGGGACATTTACCCCGAGCAGGTTCGGGATGCCCCATGGTAATAATGGGAAGCGGCGGTTCTCTCGCTAAAGAGGTCCTTCCTGGAAATTGGGACGACCCGTGATCAGGTCGGTATGTCCGCCCAATGCGCCTTCGACCTGGTGGCACAATATCGAGAGTGTTGGACTCTGTTCAAACAAGCCACCACTCCTCCTCCCACGCTTTGCGTCCCACTCTATTCGGATCCTCATTTCCTTTCATGTTTGACGGGACCCCCTAACAGTATGGATGACAGACCTATGGTCCACCTACTGTCATGGGCTAACGTTCTGGAGGACTGGTCATTTTTGACGGGACCCCGTAACAGTATGGATGACAGACCTATGGTCCTCCTATTGTACCGGGCCAACGTTCCGGAAAACTGACTGACGATATTTGAGTTAGTCCCCGTGTTGCGAACATGGTCAGCGGTCAGCACTCATTTATTGTCCCTATTCCAGGCCAACATGATATGGATGTTGTGTTTCCACCACGGTTGACAGTTATCCTCCATGGTTGCACCCCATTGGGTTTTGAATTTGGGCAGCATGATTCACCCTTTCTCTCCACCCCCCCGTGTTTTGATGGATTTCAATGCCCCCGGCATTGCCCCGCTCGTGTGTTGGAGCACATTGTGAAGTCGACACATCAATCGGCCTGAGGTCTCCTCAGAAGTCCAGGCCCAATTTTGGATGCCTGAAGCTTGGTCAATGCCCCACAGTTGAACAGAATGATGGTACAAGCATCTCCTGCTTCTCGCATTGGGAACGTCCCACAAGAGATTAAGGGTGAGTTGTTATTCGTTTCAAAACTATGGTTGAGCATATTAAACCAAGGGTACCAAAGAGTGGATTTGGCCATATATTGGATTGAGACGATGATCAGTACAAGCAGAAAGTTCATGACATGGCCAAAACAAGCCCTTAGGGATCAGTGTGCTGAAGTGATCTTTCCATCACTGCTACCCTCTAGCTGGTAGCCTCCAGGGCCGCTTTTTGCTCTTTGAAGACTCTCTCCTCATCGGCCACCACATAGCGCAGCTTTCTAGCCATAGCTTGTGCATGCGCCCGCTCGGTTCGAAGTACGGTCAACTGGTGACTCGCCTCCACCATTTGTTCCTGTGCATCAGCCAGCTGGGCCGTCAGTTATTCAACGAGCCCAGAGCATGTTGTGATGAAGACCTCATTCTATGCCACCTGCCCTTCGAGGTTCTGGACTTCCTGCTCCGCCCTCAGCAACGCTTGAGCACTAGCTGATCCTTCCCGACACTGGTAAATGTCGGTGCGCCGGCTGCTCTCGCATATCTTTTCGGCCATGTAATCACGGACCGTCAGATGAAGATGCTGAGCGTCAGCCCCTCTGGCGCACAAGAAGCGCAGCCAGGTCTGAAGTGATCCCATCCGCCTCATCCAATCTGACTGGGGCTGCCTGGGGATGCGCTGGATACACTTCCACCCTTTGTGTGATGTCATCCGGATCTCCCCGGCTGCCTCTGAGTCTGAGTCATCTATCTCCTCAAGGTCAGCGGGTCAGTATACAGGGAAGGCTGCCAGCAGATAGGCAACAGGATCCGCCCTAGGGATGTCTTCATGAGGGATAGAATCCTCGACGTCCTGGTGACCTTCGTCTCTCGCCCCAGCAGCAATGATGCCTCCACCAGCTTCCGACCTCGTCTCATGAATAACGCCGCTGATGTCCGCCTCCACCTGTTCATCAATTGTCGGGGCCGACTCAGTGCAGAGATCATGATCCGAACGAGGTGGTATGTCCGCTGCTGGTCCACTCATGGATGGCCCGGGCTCCGCAGCCTGACGTGCCTCGAGTGTTGAGATCACTGCACAAGGAATAGACTGGTTAGATGGGATCTTTTTCCACCGAGCGCCAGTAGTAAAGCATTAGACTTACAGGAATCCATATCGTCGGTCCCCAGTGTTTCGGCCGCTTTAGGAGCTGCTGTAAGAGGAGACCCCTCCGCGCTTGTTATTTCAATGATGGGTGTCAGATCCCCATCATGTCTCACTGGTTCCTCTCCTCCCTCCTCTGGTGGGGACGCCTGTCTAATGCTCAACTGCTCTTGAGTGGGATGGGGAAGTGGGTTAGAAGTTTGAAAGGAGAATGGATGAATGAGGGAAACAGATGAAGACAGAGACAAACCTCGAGAATCTCAGTTATGTCGAGATTAGAGTCGAAAATCTCTCCGCTCTCTCGGTGACTCCCTTGGTAGGTCGCCCCTTGCGACCCCTCCCCATCGGGCTCTTCTTCTTCATCTTCTCCCTTGCCTTCGTCCTATCTGGTTTCCTCCTCCCCCTCCTGATCCTCGTCACTGTCACCTTCTCCCGGCAGCATCGCTTCTGGATTATGCTCCTGGCCAAGTATCACTTTCACTAGGAAAGGTGGCTCCACACGCCGCCCCTCTGGCGTGCGTATGCGTCCATGGCCGTCAGATAAGTATGTCGTCGATGGAAGTTTACTCGGTCGGTAATTCGAATGAGACCGACCTCTGGCAGTTGGATCCTGTTTTGCATTATCTTCTACCACATGACTTCGACGCTCAGCGATTGTCGCAGGGTCATCCAGGCCAACCACAGTGCCAGGAGGATTGAGTCTTGGAAAGGTTCGAGCATATATCTTATCTACTTCCCGGGCAGTTCCCTGACCGCCTCATGTGACCCCCCTGTGGGTATCGAGGACGTGGCGACATCATGTGATGTCCCCGCTTCCAATGTCCTGGCCTGCGCAGGCCCCACTGCCTGACGCGCCCTTGGTTCCCCCCTTCCGACGGCAACGTGCCTTCTTTCCCATAGTCCGATTTCTGTGCGAGTGACCTCGAGTTGCCGGACATGCTTGCGTAATATCCCCTTAGGGTACACAATGGTCCAGTGTTTGGCGTATTCGGTTGCTAGGCTGGCATTGAACCCGACGGGGGGAAGAGTGACGACATCGCCAGAGCCGAAGGTGGTAAACATCAACCACATCTGGCGCTGGACGCATGGATTCATCTCCTGCCAGACATCCATGAATACCATCTTCGGCATTCGCTGGAGGCACTCGAACTGCCTGGCGAATCAGGATGGCACGTATGGCTCTCAGATCACCTTCCCGTCGATTCGAGCCACAAGCACCCCGCCCCAAATGCTCTGGAAGTATTCTTGCTGTTACAGATAGCCTCGACCGTTGTCCACCAGCAGGCCGACCGGGGTGGGGAACGGGCTTAAGTTGAAGTTGGCATGGTTGCTGATGCGGATCCTCACGGCCTCCTCATTGAGCGTCATCGGCGCCACCCCTGCGATATTTAGCAAGGACGGTCGCAGACCGTTGCCTAGAGGACGTACAGCATTTGGGAAATTATACCCGCCAAGATGAGCCGCCACCCACCCATGGAAGTTCTGGAAGTGACCACATACTCTCCGAGGCGACCCCCCTCGTGAGATGCACCCCAGAATGGTATACAGCTTGGCCAGTACGGGGATGCCCAAGTTGAACCATTTTTTTGCGGCCATAGAGCCTGCCATCACCAATGTTGCTGGATGGACGCCCATCCTCGCGTCCCGCACCGGCAGGAGCAACCTTCTCAGGAAGGTGGAAAGGAACCCGGCATACCAGACGATTGGGTCCCGAGCCTCAATGACGCGGTATCCCCATGATTGGTATTGCCCCGCCTCCAGGGTCCTCCAGTATGACCCATACCTACTACTATGAGTCGCGGTTGGGCACCGTTTGCCCCGTCCCGACATCTTGATGGCCGGATCCTTCTCGAGGAACATGCTGAACCAGCCCTTGAAGGAAACATCCATCAGGAAGTCCTTGACCCCTATCCTCTCTTTGTCCAGCTCCAACAGGTGCCACGTCATCATAGGCGTCCGCGCCCTGTCTCCCCAGGTGTTCTTTGGAGGAACGAACTCGTCGTATTGGTAACCCTCCAGTGGGATACCTCCGATGCAGTGAACATCCCAGAGACTGATTCCGACTTCCCCATGATGAAGGTGGAATGTGTTGGTGTCAGGAGACCACCAGGTGAATAGCTCCGGTCTGAGTTCAGGCTGGCGGTGGAAATGGAACTATGATGTCCATACCACCTCGAACAGGCCGATATACCACAGTTCTTCCCCGAAATGGTCGCAGGTATGGTGGACCCAGAACGCCCAGGCCCATTCGATGGTGAAGTTTCCCCCGGACAGCAGGTCCTAATCCATCATCCAGCCCTACGTGTCATCAGTGATGCTCTAACAGAACGTGCTCGCATAGAGGGCCGGAGAATCCTCTGCCACAGGCTCGTCCCAAGTAATGGTCCTAGTCCTCGGGTTCAGGACATATACATCCATATGTCTAGTTTCCCTGGCCGGATGGCTGTTGTTGGTGATGTTGTAGAGAGGAAGTTCATCCTCCCGGGTCACCCAAGACCGTTGCATGTCCACTTCGAAGCCCGGCAGTGGCACCTCTTCCAGGATGCCAAAATTCCATAGCGGGAGGTTTTCCGACAGGGGGTACGTCTTCTGGGCCGGAGTCAGCAGATTGAACAAGGTCAAATTGTTGGAGACAATCACCTTGGTGCCATAAACCTCCTCGTTCGCCGCCATTTCTGTCCTACAGGCAATGGCTTCCCCCTCATCAACTTGGTTTTTAGCCATCTCGAATCTTTTGGGAGTTGGGAAAAATCAGGATGCAGTGCACAGAATCGGAGTGTTCTGCGCGAAATCTGAATGAGTGGCATGAAATCCTAGAGATGAGCGCGCAATCGGACACGAAGTGCGGAAAAGACCGAACAGGCGCGAAATCACAACCGATCCTCTTGTGGAATTCCGCACTGCCAGAGCATTTTACGCGCAGCCGCGGATGTGATTTCGTGCACGAGAGCGAATATCTTATCACGTGAAAACAGCGGAAGTACGGATTTGGGACCCAGCACCCCTTTTTATAGGCGAGGCCAGGGTTCCGCGCCGCGTGGAAAGAGGATTCCGCGCCCGTCCGTAGGTTTTGTGCGCCCCATCGAAATTTTGTGCGCAACTTGACCATGGGACTCTGCATTTTGATGTTTCGGCATTTCCCTTGGAATCCGATCGTTGCGACCTCTCGCCGATCCAATTCTAAGGGGTGGCATTTGTTGATGCCGAAAAAATTCCGTAACTCTCGGAGGAAGTTTTGAAATGACGAAACGAAGTCATATTCGGAATCAGAGGCCAGATCCGGAGGCTCGGGAAGTGGTGCGCAGTAAATTTGGTGAGGTGCGCGAAAAAAGATGTCCCGCGCGAAAGGCACCTGGGTTTTGCAAAGAGTCCCTACGCCGGCGCGTAATAATTTCGTGCCTGCATCCCGCGTGGTTGATGTTTTCTCGCCGCCGTCCCTGTCGCGCAATTATTTCGCGCGTTGCCTGGATTCCACGTCGGAGGTCGCCTATAAATAGAAGGTGACCCCGAGCGGTTTGTGGGTTTAGGAATCTGAAGCGACTCTCGTGCGCACAATTCAGCTCCCCCCGCGCGTAAGATGACATCCAGGTAATCCCTCATTTCGCGCAACCTAGTCGTGGAGTTCGCCTTTGCACGCAACTCCACCGACTTTAGTGAATTTTCCCCCTCCCCCGAGTTCTAGCCTTGTGCGCAATACCCCAACTTGCATGCAATACCCTGTGCATAATTCCTTCTTCGCGCGCAATTCCATTTCTCCGATTGCACACTGTCCCTGTGTTTTGTGCGCAAACCTTCCCTTTTGCGGGCAAAGCCCAAGACCTCTTACCTTGACGCCCCTTGGCTGCACACTACACCGGCACCTGATGTCTCCCCTACCGGGCATGTGCGCCATGCGTTGTTTTCCCGTACGGCCTTCCAGGCTCGTGCGATGTAACCACAAGGTCCCTTAGGCTGTGTTTCCCGTTGCCTTGCTTTGCCTTATGCTTCTCTTCATAGGCACGCTAACAGCTATTGCTTCTTCGCATAGCCACGCTAACATGGACCCCCCCCGGTGGTTTGCCCTACAACCCCCCTTCACTACGGCCTTGCCGATGCCTTCCCTCCCACAAGGGGTAGAGGGTGTTGGGCATGTTATCCCTAGGGGTGTGGAGCAGACCCACCTCGTCCAAGCTGCAGGACGTTAAACTGCTAAGCACCTTATCCTTAACACAAGACGTTAAACTATGGTTTGACCCCGTTCTTTGCACGCAGGGTCCCCCCATCTCGTACATTCATTATGCCCACTCGTCTCCACAAGAATGGACTCTTCCTCACATGGAATGAGATCCTCGTTGTCGGAGTGGCGTTTGTCCGCGGGGAAGGGCTGCCTCAGAGCGTAATCCCCTAGCCTCTCTGGCGGATGACTGCACCCATGCATCTCCGTACTCCCCCCTCCCATGGCTAGTGGAGTCATTTTCCCACTGCGCTTTGTCGCACCATGAGCCTCCGCCCTTGATTAAGCCCTAGAACCAAGGTCCGCTAACCACGCATAAGCCCATGTTTCCTCTTTGGGCCTCTCAACGCGTAAGCCCCTTTCCTCTTCTCACGGACGCACCCTTCACGACGTGATCGTCTGGTCCCTACTGCTTCTTGTTTCCCACACCGAGCATGACTCACGTTGGCTTATAGCACGGACCGACCATGAAATCCTCTTATGGGCTGCCCCAGAGCGTAAGCCCCATCCTAGCAAACTACGTGGACTTTGATCCATGCCATGGCATGGTACGTAGGAAGCCTCCCTAAGGTTCAATCCCATCTCCCATCGGACCAAGGTCCCTCATTTACGTCGGTTCGCCGACACCCACCACCCGGTCGTCCCGACCTCTCCATGTCGGTTCCCTGACCACCTTGGACCGCCTCGGAGCATATGCCCTAAACCCCCCGTCCCGCATGACGTTAAACTGTATCTCTTCCCGCATGACGTGAAACTGTATCCCGTCTCTTGGGTCGTCTCAGAACATAAGCCCCGTGTCTCACTCCACCATCCATACTGATCCTTACCTAGGCCGCCACATCCCGGTGAGATCATGCCACCTCATCCCACTCGATAACATCTGGGAAGCCGCCCACGTGCTGGCCCCAACATCGGTGTCCCCCCTAAGGGCCCTTCAACCCGATCCATCTACGCAAGATGTTAAACTCACGTCATACCCCGTGTTAAACATGCGAAGCTGAGGAAAAACTCAGATGGTACACATTCCCCACATTCGATGTGGGATGCCTCGGGCTTCCACGCCCTCGAGAAGCCCTGTGATGAGGGACCGAAGACAGGCATGCCAAAGATGCCCCAACGTGACCATTCTCCTCACCGAAGGTTTCTCCCCCAACAAGACCCCTTGGAGCATCTTGATGGAAGCAACGTAATTAACTGGTGTCCATGTAGATATGGCACCAGGAATAAGCTTCACGAACCCGTCTTAAATCTATGAGGGAGTCCCGTACTAGGTGATGAGCTCCGAGGAGGAATCCACGGAAGGAAGAACCGACATCCCATCATCCCAGTTTCGATCAAGGAGTAGACGTCCCATGACAAGGAACAGATGCCGCCCGCCTTTGGAAAGTAGGAATGCGGGGTAACAAGAGGCGCGTCCTCCCCACAGACGGATGCACGCGCCCCGACGAAAGCATCAAAAACAAACCCAAAAGTAAAGTGTTGGTTTGAATGAAACCCTTTTCTTCTAAATAAAATAGATGCCTCTTGAGATGTTCCATCTCTATCATAGACAACATGTATGGAGGAATTGATATCAGTGAAACACCTGACACTAGCTCAATAGAGAACTATTCTCCTCACTCTGGAGGTTAACCTAAAAATTCATCTTAGAAGACATCCCTAAATGATCAACTACTATAGTGAAATCCATTTGACATGTTCAATGGTCTTCAAGATACAAACTCACAATCTGGGTTGTCATTCTACCCAACCCACTATGCTCTGGTCCAGCTCTGATCACCCTGACATCCCATTGACATCTATATAAAAACTCCTTTCCCAATAGTGATGTAAAACTAACCTTATAGCAGTAGAAATCAAAAGAGGATCGGATAGGAACCAACTAGTCCATTACAATAACAAAATAAAAACTTATCATTTCTATGACATAGAAGTCCCATATTATGTGACACCCACCACACTCAAGGGAGAACTATTTTCCATGATGAAAAACTACCATTCTAATTGCTAACAGAGTGTCTAGAATCATAACATCATCATATGTAAAGACGCAAAGCCCTATTCTCTCAAAAATGGGATCATATATGAAACTACACGAAGACTATGTTTCAAAAAGTGATGAAGGTAAAACTAAGGTGACTAGAATAGTACCCCTGAAAATAGAGGTTCATGGATCCTACTCTTACTTTGTCTGTTTCACTGCATAAGTACATCCTATACTATGTCCATGTTACACTAATTGTATACCCAGAGTTGATCCCCCATACTGTCACTGAGAACCTGGGGTATGGCTACCATGACAATGACCACCACCTAGGCCTGATCATCCTGATGCATTCAGGTTCCCAAACTTGTGAGAAACTATTGAACCTATTTCATAACGCATGGTAGGTGAAGATCTTCTCTTACTAGCCTCTGGTGGAAACATTTTGTAGAAATTCTATATACGACCAATCATTCTGAAATACCTGCACCTGACTAGGTCTATTAGACAATGCAGAACTGTTTGGCCAATTCCTCCACAATTGTAGCACCTCACATAGCTACATAATGATACGTGCTAAATACATTCATCACCTCATGAAGTATCCTGATGATGCTTCCCACTACCAGTCAAAACATTACCATATCTTGATGATGAACCACTATGAATCACACCTCTAGGTTCCCTCAGATTACACTTAATAATTAGATCCTGATTCACTATAGGAGATATAATAGTATGCTAGAAACCATTAACATGAGATCAAATGTTGTACCTATGACCATCCTCAAAATGACTAGCCTATGATAAATTGTCACCCGTCAGAATAGGTGAGAAGCTCTAGATATTAGTAAAGAGGACTGAGTAATCCATTACAAATATAGTTACTTGCTCAATATGCATAAAATCATAGGCTTTTTCATCCGTCAGTTTCTTAGGATAGAATTAATAATTGAAGATAGTCACAAAATCCTCCCAGGCCATACCCCGATGATGTTCTATCTGAGTGATAACATCCCACCATATCTTTGAGGAATCACACAACATATATGTATCCAGTTTTACCCTCAACTCATGTTGAATATCTAGATGATAAATGATTATTAACATGGAATGTATCCATGACACTATATATTGTGGTCCACAATCCCCTAGAAACATGGAAAAATTGTAATACTAGAACACTCACATCATCTCTGCCAAAGACGTGGGAGGGTGTGGTGATACTTGAGAGGTTTTCAAGAACATCATAAATCCTTCACGAAACAATGAATAAGCACCTGCATCTGGTGTAACAGTTGGTGATACAACTATCATGACTAGGGGATCCACTGGTAGCCTATAGCCTACCACCTTTGGTATATGATCATCACCACTCCCCAAGCATAAAACTAGAGGTCGTCATAGAGGCATGACTAAACAATGTCAATCACCAATCCTATTCAATGTTTAGTATAATTTTATTTAATTCAATAGCCCATGAATTAAATAAGATAAGAAAACCCTCAAAGCATACCAACAGTGGAGTACATGACATGTAGAATCCATACACGACATGTACCCTTGAGCTCTTACATGGGAGTGTACTTCCACCAGCATTGGCATGTAACCATCCAAAGAACATGACATGTAAGACTGGGACATGGTGTGTACTCAAGTCTTTCCTCTTGGCCACGTAGATCAATATGGCCAGAGCCACATGGGGTATTCCTGTGTAAAACTACATGCTTTGTACCTAAAGTTCATGGCTTGCAATGTCTAAAACCATTACTATTCTGTGTTTATTCGCACACATCCAAATACATGGTTATTTAACACATTCCATGTACACATAGTAAATTGCATTTATGTAAGATAATTTTTTCATCCAGAATACAATAACACATGGAGTGTGTTCATAGAACTGCTAGTCGTGTTGTCTATATTGTCTAATAGTAAACCTCTGTAACTTTTCTGGGGCCAATGTATTTAAAAGTAAACCAAATATATTGCAAATTATTATCCATATGGGCCCATAATCCCCACTAATAAATGTTTGGAATCCATATAGATGTCATTTCATAAATAAATTCAATTTAAGACAACAACATGATCTACCAAATTCCAATCCAAGAGGGCCCATACACCTCAGTAACCAATGTTTGGCATCTATCAAATTCGAGTGATAATTACTAACAATAAACCCTTCAAAATAGTAGGAATATATGTTATTTTACCAATCATAACATCATGCATATCTAGCATGGAATCTATCGCAACAACATGAAATCTATAATTCTGTCTTGATAGAATGAGAAGAATTCATGGCATGTGATTTATTACAAGTTCTTATATGATGCATGAAATGGAATACTCTAATCTCATATAGATACAAAAAATATAACCATGATGATATTAATAATAACAGTGCAAAATAGGTGATCCATGAAATAGTGATATCGAATCAACTATAAAAACTCAAAATCCAAAAATCACATGTCAATTCATGGAAATTATGATTTTCCATGTATGATGGGTTAGGACTCTAGAGCATAGTTTATAACCGAACGCAATTTACATCCTATACCTGTCTAATGTCTCCAAATTGTAAGAGAATCCAGGAAAACCCTCTTATCATAAAACTTTGTAACATCCTAGATCTGGATTCCAATCAAAGTTTTCCCATAATTAGTTGTCCACATGGACTCAAGAATATTTCCCCAAACACAAGAGGTTGCTTACTAGTAGTGAGGGCATAGGTGTGATAGTGGAGAAAAAATTCCCTCATTAGCAGAGTGTAACATAGTAGAAATAATAATAATACTATATCAGAAGAAGTAATTCTAGGAAATAGTAGTAAATGTCGAAAGATTGACTATATAACAAGTACATTTCATATCATAAAATGTATGATGTCTCAAGTCACATGTTCATGGAAAATAGTCATAAAAATGTCACACTAATGTAACACATAATACAGAAACTAAAATAAAAAAACAAAAGAAACTCATAAGTATCGCAAGCCCCATGTTGATTCCTTTCTCTCCTGATCATAAACAACAAATCATTTACATAGTGGAGGGTGATTTCCCTTATCAGAACCTAAAACAATATATTTAACTCATGACCAAAGCATGGCCTAAACAGGGTGTGAGACTAAATCCTAAATGGAAACCACCAATGATTTTTTCCAATTATCCGTGGAATAAATATAAAAGGAAGTGTGAAATCCTGAAAGCAATAAACATGTAAGTACACAAAATAAAAAAGTAGTACAATAATCGGTTCTCATTAATATTCATTTATGTTTTTTTATTATTCAATTTCTTTTAATTATATATGTTTTGATATTTTTACTACAACCAATGATCACCGTTTAAAAGTAAGAACAATATATGTCTCAACAGTCAATCTAAAAAATTATAGTTGATGAATTAATCCAATCTTTTGCATTTTCATGGTTGACACTTCATATGTCATTCCATTTCAATATTCAATTTTAGTAAATGTAAAATCCTTTCATATATAAAAAATTTGATATAGACCATCCTTGGAATCCCCCATTGGATTCATGGTTAACTCAACATTTAAATAAAAGTCTCCAAGAGACTTACCACTCCATCTAAGGCTTTCTCACAACTTAATAGGATTATACCCACATGAGTTCGTCCATAGACTATTAACTAAGGCCATGGTTCTCCCAAGGAATATGGTGTAATAGTCTTATGATTCCAACCATACCTTTTAACCTAAGGCTATGGATATCCAATTACATTTTACCCCTTTATCATTTTTTATAACAAGAGACTACTGTAAATTAAACTATTATATGGATTTAGAATCAATAACTCATGTGGGAAATTCATCTCACAAGAAACATGTGTAATTTAAATTATTAAATTCCTTATCATATAATGAAATTAATTTTTAACAACCCATGTATGGAATTAAAGGCATCCCTCACAGGCAATTTATAAAAAACATCCATAAATGTTCATTTATGGAAACACACACAAAGGGTGGCCCTTAATGAAGGTAAACAACCCTAAACCTACATTAAAACCCTTAATAATTTACCAAAATAACTATATTCAATATTAAATGGAAAAATTAAGTTATGGAGACAACCTAAAAATTGGTTTTTCAAAATCCAAAATCCAATATTCAACTTGAAAAATAGAGAAAGGAATGAGACCACCTACATTGGGCTGGTATGACTCTCCTTGTCTAGCGTCAAACTCTAATTTGAACATTAATTGAGAAGATAAAAAAATAAAAAAAACATTCATGGTTATATAACTAGGTCAAGAGATGTAATAATGAAGAATGAGTCAAGAGGAATCGATATAATACAAGGGGAATCTAATGAGTCTGATGATGTTTTAATGGGAGATCAGACAACGAAACGAGAGGCCACCCAATCCTCAGATTTTTTGGGTGCAGTTATCATCTAATGAAGGGGGTGTTTTTCTTAACATCTATTAAAAACATTGAAACTACTAGATTTAACCCATAAAAAGAAATTTAAACAGCCTGTACTAGATACTACACATCCCATCATGCCTGTTTTTGTTTGGTTCTTATCGAGACCACTACATGAGATGTATCTGTATTATATGACATGAAACCCCAATTACACGATGTGCACATTTTGTACAACATATGTTACACTCTTTTTCCTCATCATATATAAGCACGTCATAAAATAAATAAGATTCATACCTCAATGAATGTACCAGGTTCATACAATCTATATATCATTATGATCATTGAGATTATTTTCATCTTTCCTTCATTGATGGATTGAAGAAAAAATGGCAAAAAAATCCTAATCATTGTGTATCATGGTGTGGAGAACACAATAGGTTTCATCCATCATTAGAGAATTGGTTCTTCACCATTATCTAATCTAATCATGAGGTTGGGATTTTCAACTATGTTTCTAACACATTTTGATTAAATATTTTATGAATGATTTTATTCTTCTTTTATTATGTGTCTTCAAACCCATTCCATGAGCCCCATTATGGAATAAATTTAATGCAATTAATTATATATTATTTGGATGTGATTCTCACCCTGTATATCCTCTCTTATAATTGTTGTCTATGAACGCATGTATAATAATGATTATCATCTTTAATGGGGTTCAATTAAAATTCATTATTCACATTATTCCTCATTTGACTATGGGTTCATGATTCAACTATTCTGGAGGGTTTGATTGAAATTTAACCTCCATATTTGTGGCAGATTCTTGTTATATTAATAGATTTTCAATTATATGATTAACAGGGTTGGATTTTTTTATCTTAGAAATCAAATCGTTCCCTTGTAACATGTAATTACTCGACTTACAACATAATTAACCATGAAATAAAAACCACAGATCATAAAATCTACTATATTTGTAAGATTAGGCACGTAATTATAATGAAAGAAACCAAAATAAAAAAAGATATTTAATCTCCATAATTATTTCTTTACATACTTTGAGCTCTTAAATATGTATAAGATATATCCGAGAATAATTGAACAATGGTATGGGATAAAAATACTTGTTAGTGAAGAAACATAGGAATCAAGCATAGAACATTGGTTAGAATGAATAACATGATAACATAAAAAGACATAGAATGTGAATAAAAATATTGAAACATAACCTTTAAAACATGATATCATTTAATAATGGGATCATAGGAATGTGGAAGAATAAAAAAACATGACAAAAACATTTTCCAAAGAAAAATAGAAATACTATATCACACGGTGGAAGGAGTATTATAATGGAACCTAGTTTACTCCCAATCCCCTCCTGACATCTCATGAGACTAAAAATTACCCAATTCATTGGATCTATATCAAGGTACACCCATTATATCATTATCATGAATATTTTTTCAACATTAATTATCTTAAAAATGTTATAATCATAAATAATTCCCAATCAACGAAATTTGTATCATAATCCAATCATAAATCATAACTAAGGGAACATAATAATGGTGTCCATGATGAAATGGACTTAAATCATACGTGGAATTTTAAAAGGTAATATAGGCATATATAATGATAAATTATTCAAAAATAAGTGAAAATGTGTAAGTATAATGTTTATGAAAAATAATAAATGAATAACATTGGTGCAGTTTATGGGAAAATATAAAAGAGACTCTAAAGCATAAAATATCAGAATTTTTTTAAATATACCAGAAATTAAAAAAAATAATGTTTATCGATTAAAGTAGTGATTTTAGAAAAATATTTGATTCTTATAATATATCATTTAGTGTACTTGAATATGGGTATGATATTGTGATGTTCCCTTTAATCGAGCTAGCATATCGGGTGTAATTGAAAAGGTACGATTTTAAAAAATGTATTTCCATTAAAATATATTATAATTTATCTATGAAAAGAAAATTTAAAATAAAAATATAATCTAGTATTAGTAACTATGAATAATTAATAATTTAATTTGGGTAAAGAGAGAGGATGTGTAACCTGAATGAAAAATGGGAGTTCAGAGAGAATCCCTTACAGTATGTCCAAAAGTATTCTGAACATGCAGATAATCTCCCAGATAACAAAATAAGATCCCTTAACATGTATATTAATAACATATTCTACTTTTAATTTATTTATTATTATTTTATTATGTTAATTTATTCTGTTTTGATGAGTTAAGGGATTCAGTATTGTCATTCTTGGAGCATTTGTTTCATTATTTTATGATTGGTTCTACTAAGTTTAATTATGGGAGTTCTTTTCGAAAGGAAGAAAAACAATAGAACATGAATTATATGAAATTGATTCAACTAGTAAATTTTAGATGATTGCATGTATTATTTTATTTTATAATATTATAATTATTTATGAGATAAAATACTAATGAAAAACATTTGTGTATTTTGTTGAATTTTTGATTATCACAAACTAGTTTTGTTTTATTATTTAATATTAAGAAAATATATTAGTTACAAAATATAAAAAATTATTTAATGTTCATTTTAAAATATATTTTATCCATTATAATAGTTTTATGACCTGATATGAAGGTGGTAGAATAAAACAAAAAATCATTGTCCATGGAGGTGATGGATATACACATCATATACGGTGTTTTTGTTTTTAGGATAAAAAAGAGAAGATAAAATATTTTATGATGGATATCCCAATAACATAATAATATTCCAGGATATGTATGATATTGTATTTGTCATGTCACTTTTTATAATGTAGGAAATGATGAGGTAGGAAAAAGAAATAATTTATAAGGTAAAGGTGGATGATTTTATGGCTTCAATATAATATCCCTAAGAACCTCCTTAAGGAACTTATAAGGGGTATTTTTCTGAGACTAGAAAGACTGGAATGGGTAGAAGATAATTGGATGATTAATTATGCAGAATATTATAAAACTAAATATCACATAAGGATTAAGGATAAGAGGTGGTGAGGTGTGGTATTTATGGGCGGTGGAGAGTGAAAATTTTGAGTATTTTATTCATTATCCTATTTTTGTTGCACTGGACTATCAATAGTATTGATACATCTAAATAATTTTAGAAACTAGTTCATGTGATTTTAAAATAATGGTTTATTTTATCATCTATTTTCCAAAAATACATGAACATAGATTATAATTTTAAATACCACAAATTATCATATTTCATTGTTCAAAGAATTCATCTATTTTATAAATAACCCAAAAATTCTCCCAAATATTTTTTGGAAAGACTATATTATAAATAGACTCTATTATATGAAAATGATTTTCTAAATATGATAAAATTAATTTTTATATAAAATCATAATTTATTAAAAACACTGATTTTAATATTATAACCATTTTTATTACACATGGAATAATTTATTATGTTCTCATAATATTATTTTTTTGTCATTATACATAAAAATATTAATTTTTTATTAATTTTAGGAAAATATATTCACATTTATATCATGTTATTAATTATAAAAGGGTTAATAAACATTTAAATTTTATAATAATACCAGAAATTAATTTATCATTTTTAAAAAATTGACTTACATTTAATATGATATAGATATATCAAAGTTCCACATGTTAGATAACTATCTGTTCATTATACTTTTTTATGTGAGGTTACTATTATATTTTCTAAGATACAGTTTCTAATTATCATAGTATTATTCCAACTGTTGTGTTACAATTACATTTTATAGGTTCCTTAATTTTTATTAATACCTCTTATTTCATTCATTATTCATTTATAAAATTGGTATTGTGTTTCCTATTTTATTTTATGTGATTTATACTATATGACAAAAATATAGTAAGTGAATTTCCATTGACAAAATTCATGGTCATTACATTCTTCTCCCCTTCTGAATTTTCACCCTAGAAATTTGCTATTACATACTATGTTTTAAAATTGTGAGGACACTTCTCCTTTAAAACTTCCTCTAGTTCCCATGTTGCATCATCATACATATGGTTATAGAATATTACATTGACTAGGTGAGTATTATTTTTGGGTAGAACTGTATCTCTATGGTCCATGATCTTAACAGCCTTCTCTTCATATGAGATATCTTTTTTGGTTGTACCACCTCTAAATAAAGTACATGTCACAGATCTAGTATGTATTTTCACGAGAGGGATATGTGGAATACTTCATGTATTTGAGACATTTTTGGTGGAAGTTACAGTTGATAGGACACAACTAAAACACAATCAATAATCTCAAAGGGGTTGTGGTACATTGTATACATCATTCCTTTCTTCCCATATATCATCATGCTCTTCCATTGAGATATGTGGAGAATACCATGTCTCTAACCTCAAACTGAAGGTCATTTTTATTATTGTCTTCAAAGATAATCTAACGGTTTTGGCCTTCCATGAGGTGTTATTGAATGATTTACACCTTTTCCACCTTTTCTCCAACTATCTCAGGTCCTAGTAGCATACGTTCACTGAATTCATCCCAAAATTCCACTATTTTACATATTTTCACATATCGGGAATTGCATGGATCCATTAGGATACTTGTGTGGAAACAATTGTATTATGAGATTTCTTTTAGAGGATGATTTGGGACCCATCTTCCATTGAAGTCCATAGAATATGTTCTCAATAGGTCTTGCAGTGTCTGAATAGACTACTCATATTGGATATCAATTTAAATAATAGAATCTATATTGATTTTTATCAGAGTGTATAGTGAATTTTGGTTAATTTTCATGAACATGGAGGTAAATATTAGATCCCAATCAGAAACAATTAGTAGTGATATTCCATACAACCTCACAACTTATTTGATGTATATCTGTAAAAGTATTTTGAGTGATATTTCCAATAAAATTGTGATAATTTGGGATGTATCTATAAGACTATCTATAAAAACAAATATATAAATTTTACCTATGAATTTATTTGGATGTCTGGTAACAAATTCCATGGTGATGTTTTCTGATTTCAACATTAATATGGGTAATGGTTACGCCATTACCTTAGAAAGATTATTTTCATCCATTACATATTATAATACCATCCACATTATTGTATATTAAATGATATCCATATTTATATATTCCCCCTAACATTGGTCTCAATGGTATCGATACATCTTTTTATTCCTTGGGTGAATAGAGAAGTTTGAGCTATGCGAGTCATTCAAAAGCCCTTTCTTTATCTCTAGATTTGATGGTACACATAATCACGAACTTACCCTTACGTCTCCTTATTCTTCAATTTTTAACTATAATGAATTCCCATTTCTAATATCTTACACATTTATTAAATTTCTCCTAGTTTCTTTGAAAATAATTTATTTTCTTCATAAGTGATTGTTGATCAAGTATTTCAGAAACGATTAGTGATGTTCCTTCCATACTGATTGCCATTTCCATCTTTTTCTTGTCTAATAATATTGGATCCTTCTAAATTATCATCACTAACTATGTTGTGGGGTCCTTTATACATAGAGAATCAGCTACATTATTTTCATTACCAAGATGGAAGAGGATTGAGTAGTCATAATCATTGGTGAACTCTAACCATCTTCATTGACACATCTTAATATCCATCTATGTGAATATATTAGAGTATCTTATGTTAAATATATATATCACACTTTTACCCATAATGATAAGGATCCAATATTTTTAATGTGATGATCACAACCACACACTATAAATCATATGTGGGATAATGTTTTCCATTATTTTTTATCTTTTGTGTGTCATATGATACCACTTTATAATTTTTCTTTAGTAAATAGTCTAATTCTTTAATTGAATCATATATTTATACCAAAATGATTTTCCAATTTTTTTGGAAGTGTGAGTATCATTGCTGTGATAAGCCTCTTTTTTAGCTATTTGAAGAAGAAATCACATTCATTGGTCGAGAAAAATGTTACTCCCAACCAATTCATCCTTGTTAAAGGGCTTTAAATTCATGTTATGTACTTCAAAAATCATTATATATACCCAAAATGGCCATGGAAAATATGTATCTCCATTAAAAATGTTTTTTATCCCATTATTTTATTACCATTGTCTGGGAAGGGTCTACACAGAATCTTTTTCCAATGAAAAAATCCCCCAATAATTATATGTCATCCACCAAAACCAACATTTTCGATAAATCCCCTAAATGTTATCCCTTTACAATTTCAACATCGATGTATTAAAATTATTCTCATGCTACATCATGATTTTTTATTATATAAGGATATCATCAATAATTAATACTGATTTTTTTGAAATATCTAATTGAAGACTATGTTAATTGAGTCCATTAACATTTCCAGATCATTTGTGTGTCCAAATTGAATCACTATGTACTCAAAGTGTCTATAAATCATTTGAATTGTATTCTTGTGAATATATTCTATCCTTAGTTGGAGATATCTTGATCGATGTTTCATCTTAGAGAATTAAAGGTCCGCACATATCTTATAAAACATGTCATATATCAATGGTAGGGATACTTTTTAATTATCATTATTTTGTAGAGATCATGAAAATAAATTGAGAGACGCAATGGTCCATCCTTAATTTTGATGAAGAGGACTAGCACAACCCATGGTGAAGCATTTAGGTGTATGAAAACCTTTTCCAATTTCCCATGTACCTACTAATTTAGTTCATCCAACACAATGGTTACCATTATATAAGGTTTTTCTGATATATGAATAGGTCCAAGAATAATATCATTTGAGAACTCACCATATCATTCAAGAGTGAGACCATGAAATTCATTGGGGAACATATCAGTTTCTTCTCTCACAATGGGCATGTCTCTGAGAATGATTCGCTCCTTTTCCAAGATCATTTTATCTAGATATCCTTTCTCTAAATAAAATAACATCCACCCATGAGATGATTATTTTGAATGTTATTCATCCTCACACATAATATTATATAGAATTATAGGATGCTTTGGGATTTGAAGAGTGATCTCCCTTTATAGATACATCCTTTTGGATTTTCATAATGATTGTCAATCCAAGACAAAAATAACATCAAACTCCACCAATGAATGTGGGCCAATACTTTTTGGAAGGTTCAATCTACCAAAATTAATCAGTGAGTAGTTATATACTTTGGATGGAATAATTTCCCCAATTTTTGTTCTTACAAATAACACAATCTCCATATTCGGATATGGTGTTTTAATAGTTCTACAATACATGAAAGATATGAAAGAATGCTATGAACCATAATTAAATACGATGTTTATTTATTATTGACCGAATATCTAGTGTACATGTCAAAACATCATTATCAGGGTCCACCCCAAAATATTAACATAATATTCCCTTTATTATTTTTGTGGAGGTTCTATTTGTTGATTGCATCCAATAACCCTTGGCTTAGCAAAATGGATCACATAATTACCAATTTAAAAAAAATTATCCACTGAATTATATGATGACTGTTGATATAAACCTTCAATTCATCCTCTTCATTTTTGGGACTCTTTATATCCATTCAACAATTATAAGCTACATTCCACTCTCTTTCACATTTTATGTATCTTATAGTTATCCCAAGGTAGTTTCCAGGATGATTCTTCCCAAACCTTTTCCATGGGAGATGTTGGATATTCTTTCCATAATGTGATTTATCTATTGATGATGAAATAGAAAACTCTTTTTTACACTTTTTATCTTCATCCCCATAAGACCACTAAGATTCTATGATCTCCATTCTAACCGTACTAGTATAATTGAAAATACTTTCATAGATATCAATGTCTAGAATTGCTAATGCAATTTATATAAAAAGACTTAGTACACTAAAGAAATGATCGTACTTTTTTTATTTTTCATGAAATATCGAGTGGGGAATCATTTAACAGTTATAATGTTTTCCTCATGCACTCTAATAGACTCTTCATCCTATCACTCCATATCGAAGAACACCCACCATTTTTATTATTGATATTCCATAGAAAATATTTACTTAATATTATTTTCTTGAATGTTTCCCAACATAAGGAACCAATTTCGGTTTCCCACACTGATTTGATTCGTCATCAAATAGATTGACTTCCAACATTACATTCTCTTATTCCTAGCACTAGAGGACAACAAATATTTTTTAAATAGATTTAAATCATTATATAACAATAAGTGGACTTTATAATCCACTAAATATAATATAACTTCTCATATTATGGATTTGACCAAAAAAATATCATTACTAGGAGAAAGTGGGAGATCCATGTAATTTATATCACTATTCATAACATGATCCTGTTTTGTTATTACAGTCATGATTTTGGGAGTACCCATTCCCATCATATTTGGAATTTTTGTTTGTAAATAATCAAATTTCATTTGATAATTATTATTGTAATTAGATATATTATTACCCACCAATAACTAATAAAACTAAAGCATAAATATGGAGGATTATACATTTAAAAATAATAATATAAATAGGAAACTCTGGACATATTAAGATTGACTTATATATGTAAATTATATAATAATATGTAATTCCATATGAATCAATCTAGGTTATCCATGGTTATAGAATTATCTATAGGGTTATTACTAATGTTTTCTCATCCCAATCCCCTAAAATAACTATACCATAATTTGATACCAACTATTGTGATCGTTGCACTCTAAAAATAATATAACATGTTTTTAAGCATAATTGTGCACTAAATAAGAACCTATGATTGAAATTTCTAGTGTCTTTGGAAGATTATGTACATTAATAGAAATAAAGAAACTAATATAAAAACATATTTTATTTAATTTCTACAATGAGATCTTAACTACCATTCAAAGGATAAAACTATATAGGATAACATGATAAATTCATTAATATAAGTTTGATCTAAAAATCCTATTAAAGGAATAAACATTGGTATTAATCATTGAACATGGGATATAAGGCATAAAATGATGAACTAAAAAAGAATGAAACGTGAATACACATGTTGAATCATAAGAAATAGAACTTTTTATCATTTAATAATGGGATCATTGGTATGTGTAAGAAATATAGTACATGAAATATATATTATTCAAGGATAACATCTAACACTATATGACATAGATGAAAAATTTCACTAAAAGAATCATGATTACTCCCTCTCTCAACTTCAAATCTCACGAGAGTAATAATAAACCAATGAATTGGAGCACTATCTATGTGAACCTATCATAACATGTTAATGAATACTTGTTCCACTTAAATAATCAAACATAATGAATAATCATAAGGGTTACCCATAGAGAGAAATTGGTGTCGTTATCATGTCAAATATCTTAATTGAGGGGATATAATGAAAATGTACATTATATATTAGCTATAAATAATAAAATGTTATCCATAAGGAAATAATCTCGAAGAATTGTGAATTTTTTTAAAAAGGTTATTTAAGAATCATTAAGAATGTTCTAAATTGGTGTATCTTAAGGGAAAATATAAAAGAGTCTCTAAAGTAGAAAAAACCCATAATTGTTTGAATAAAACAAAAAGTAGGAAAAAATATTTTTTCAAGATAAAATGATTTACTTTATAAAAATAATGGTGGATTAAAATAGTTCATGTAGTGTATGTGAAAATGGGGATGAAGTTGTTAGGTTCTATTTAATCGAGCTTACATACTGGTAGGAATCGAAAAAGATACCTTAAAAAACATTATCTCTAATTAAATAATAAATAACTAAGATTGGAACATATTTTTGAACCAAAATAAATTGAATTTAGGGGGATTAAATATCCAGAAAGTTTTTTACATTGGGGTGAATGTAGAGAAAGCCTAACCTGAAGAAGAAATTGGGGTCAGAGAGAATCCCTCATCATATATCTAAAACTATTCTGTACATGATCTTAATGGAATGGATAATCATATTAATCCACTAATTAGTTAAATAAGAACATATTATACATTTATTTTATTTATTATAATTATTTTATGTTCATTTATGTCCATTTTTATGAGTTATAATTATCAATTTCTTCATGAATGGATCGTTCATTACCCGAATTTTATGACTAGTTCACTTGAGTTTAATTATTGTTGTTCTTTTCAAATGGATGAACAACATTACTAGAGGAGTTATATGATATTGATGAACCTAATTTTTTTAAATTATCCCATATATAATTTTTTTATATGATGGAAATTCATTTGGTAAAATGTTAATGATGAAGATTAGATTGTGTTTGTGAATTTTTGGTAACTAAAAACCTGTATTGTTATATTATATAATTATTATATATATATTTGTTCTAGGGAAAGATGTTTTAATATAAATTTTATAATATATTTTATCCATTATAATTGTTTAATGACCATCCATGAAATCGGTAATAGAAAACAAAAAATCAATATCCATGAAGGTGGTGAATTGACAACCCCATTAAACCACCTAACATTGAAAGGGGGTCCTTTTACCTAGAATGAGTAGTGCCCAAAATATTTTAATGATTTGAGTCTAAGACTAATGAGTAATTTTTTTTTCATTTAATGAATTATGGTGAAGAGTATGAGTATACAATATTGAAAAATGTACATATACTCATGGGTTTCCCAAAATTGTGGGTATATGGATTTGTTCAGAACCCATACTCAAGGTTTTACAAAATGTTTGTAATAGTAAAACCTAGTCCCACAGTTTTTCAATAATTTTGGCTATAGGCCACCTATACCCATTGTTTGGATAAACCATGGGGATAGGTCTTGGATAAAAATCTATACCCAGGGTTCAATCAAACTATTTGTGTAGATTTCCCATGTGAGTGTGCAGAAGAAAAGTCCGTGGGAATGATTTTTTTGTGGGAACACCTATATCCATATTTTTTTTCTATAACAATGAATTATATAAATAAATTTAATTACAAGTATACACACCCAAAAAATATAGGGTTGATTAGTTGTTTGGCATAGAGTTAGGGATGAACAGGTTATGAGATCAAAACATGCTACTACCTACGTTTTAAAAATGATACCAATGGTTTTAAAACTGTGGGAATAGGTTTATTACATTGTAGAAAATACCAATATCCTTAGTTTTGAAACATTTTGTATTGAATTTTTAAAATGTGGGTATTGCGTAGCGCTATACTGCCACCTTAGTTTCCTGCAATTCCTAAAACCATTGGTATAGGGAAATTTTCTAGTATTGATATTTTGATGCCTCTGGAGTTGTTATTAGTTATGTATTGATGTAGAAGTAGAAACCGATCACAAATAATCCGAGGTAGTCGAAAAACCATGAGCATAAATAAATTAATAATTCTTAGATATATATGTGAAAGTGTTATCTATATGTATATCAAGGCAGTGTCTTATAAGAGATCACATTTTGTTTTACTCAGACTATCAGTGTATGACGTTTGTCTTCTTGTAGATAGACCTAAACCTGAAATATGGATATTGGATAGAGTTCTTGTAAAAACATGACATTGAGATAGTCTAAACACTTTGAAAGGTAAATGTGGTTATATATTCACTAAACATGATGATAAATTCATGCCAAGTGGTTGATGAATTCTGAGAATTCGACATCCTAGTATTTGAACCAAGTAGAGGAGGATGGTGAAGAATTTATTCAATCGATATTGTTAAACCCTATCCTTCTCCAATATATGAGGGGTTCTCAGTTGGGATACATTAGATGTATGGTACTATATAAACATGTATCATTAAGAGATTCACTTGATGAATTCTATAAATGAGTGTTCATGTCATCATTTTCTAGGGATGGAGTGTGGTTTGGGTCCTAGTTTTTGAGGAGGTGCTTAGAGAGTTTTACAACTCACCTTTGATTGAACAATGTGGTGTAGGGATGATTTATAGGGTCCTTCTGCGAACACTTTTTTAGGTTGGAATGAGGTGGAGTATGTATTAGTTCTTCTCTTAATGTCTCACATGTCATCTGGGGATGGTTGAGGACCAGGTTTCAATAGGGTTTTTGGTAGCCTATTGAAATCCTGGAGTTGAAATAGAATGGAATATATAGGGACATAATAACAAGGATTCCATTTATAGTGAGAGGTCATGATTCTATTTGGGTGATTTTTGAACAAATTTTGAAGTCAACACAAATCTTTTATATCATGAAAATGAGTTCGGAATAGATTTTGGGGAAAATTTTACATGTAGGATATTGTATTCCTTCAATGGGTAAAATCGATGACTATCTATGAACATGATGAACTATCTATACCATAGTTGTTGAGAGGTCTATAGAAGGAATTCAAGACCAAGATTATGATCATTACTACTTTTCATCTTAAGACAGATACACAATCCAAGGACACTATTCAGGTGATAGATTAAATGATCAGGGCCTATGTGTTAGACATTTTATGAATCTGGGAGGATCACATGACATTGTTATATATTTATTTAAACAATAACTATCACTCTCATATTGTTAAATAACCTTTTTTGGCCCTATACAATAGACACTACTAGTCTCCTATATACTAGATTGATTTTGATGAGGAATCTCGTTTTAAGAAAAAGTGGGTTAAAGAAAAATAGAGAAGGTCTAGGAGATCTAGGAGTGGATGAGGATAGTTAAGATTAGGCACAAATCCAAGCAAATCGATGTTTCTATCTAATGGATTTAGATTTGCGAGACCATGTTTTTGAAAGAGTCTCACCTTGAAGCTGATTAATGGGACCTAGAAAGGGAGGAATTCTATCCTTGAGGTTACTTGTGTTGTTTAATATCATTTATATGGATGGATAGGTTCTTTTCTTCACCTCCTTAGCCCCACATTTGGAGCAGGTTCGTGACATCTTCCATGTGTTGTTGCTGAGGAGATATGTGAACGATCCTACCAATGTTATTGAATTGGGTGATATGGGAATTAATGATGTATCCAAATTCAATGACCACTCTATCAAGATAAAGGATCATAAGAGGAGGATCCTGTGTGGATGGATCATTCCCTTTGTTTGAGTCTTGGGGTAGTATGTGATCACGAAGGACAAATCATGAGAGTGAGAGATATATATGCAGGTTCGTTATCCCAACATTTAGCCTTAGTTTTTTTTTATTTGGGAATGAAATCCTAGAATTATGGTAGAATTTAAATACCCATATTCTTTCTGAGACTCTAAAATATGTTAATAATAGTATTTAAAGGATGATGATGAAACGACATGCGATTCTAAAACCAATTGAGCCCATAATTAATTAAAAAATATTAAATATATTTCTTATCTAGTGTTTGTATTTAATTATAAATAATAAGATATCTTCTAGTAGGATTCTCATATCAAGAATATAAGGTGTTTTTTGAATCTTAAGCATGAGATTTATCTTAAGCATTAACTAATGTCTGTCACCACATAATGCCATGTAGATGAAGCCGTTGGTGGGATAATTTAGATTTAAAAAAGTAAATAATTCATTTATTTTTAATTAAATGACCAGAACCATCATAATATATAAATTAGTTATTTTTAGAGTCTATAGTTTTTTCGTCAGAACCCTAGGATCTATGAGAGGATTTTCTCCATTTTTAATTAATGAATCATGATTAGATGATGACAATATCTGGATCACAGTGAATTGAGGTGCAGTAAATGGTACAATTTTATCCATCACTGCTAATTTCATTCATCACCAATGAATGATAAAATTATAAGGTAGGGATAAATTTGTTCTTCTATACATATTTACTAAATTGTTGATGCATGAATTGGTTATACTTTTATTATGAATTTTCTCACCCATCACATTTTACCCATTGATGAATAATTCATTATGAAATTTATTATCAATTCACATTGAATGTTTCTCACCCAAAATTTTACATATAATAATCAATTCGTAGTAACATATGGATAAAAATGATTATAATCTTTATAATGATTATTTTACTTCATTGTTCATTATATTCTTCTCCGTTTTCCAACAGGGCCACGGTTCAACTATATTGAGTTTGTTAGACCAGGATAGAACCCACGATTCATTGAATATTCACGTGAAATGAAAGGAGTATTGATTGATTAACTAAATGTAATGGATAAAATGATTAGGTGACAGATTCAAGGATATGGGATCTGAAACAGAGATGAAAGTGTCATGAGAGACACATCGATGTCTTATGAGATTCGTGCAGGAGATATAGATTCTGATTTCAAGACAATATATAGAATAAATTGAGTGATGGAGGCGATTTTTGTTCATTTTTATTCTAAAATCGTTGTGAAACATTTTTGAAATAGTAACACAAAGATCCTTGTGGAATATCTATAATTTTGTGAAAACACATACAACATGCTGTATTTTCTAAAGAACATACAACATGTAGACCCCTGGCCATGAAGAGTAGTGTTCATGGGAGATATAGATACCAAAAATAATTTCGGACCGAATATTACATGTTACTGAGTGTTGGCTTCCCATCAATTATTCTATGAGTACTTGGACCTGGGAAAGGCCAGGCATCCACCGTGTGCTGGCATGGGACTAGCCACATAAAAACAACCTCATGGAAGCTGGCATGACCAAGATAGAATACGAAGGACCCAAGTGGCCTAGATGCACTGTGTAGTACCCACAAACATTTTATTGAACAAAATTTATAGATATAAATGAATGGGTTAAGAAATTTAAATCTTGAGGGGACATACAACTTTTTCTATAGACCCCCTTACATGTTATGTACTTCATCTTTTACGAAACATCTATATTTATTATCTCCTTTATTTTGAATCATATTTTTTCATAGGATAATCATATCCTGACTAGTTTTCAATTTATAAAATTATGGTTTAATTACTAGTTTTTTTGGATATATTATGTTATATGTTTGGTGAATGAAATTTATTTTTTCTGGGTTTGACGATGGTAGTGATTAGACAGGATCATCTGAGAGTGGTATCGCCCGATGTACTGGGGTGTGGGTTTTCCATATATGGGTTCAGTGGTACCCTACTAAAATACATGGTTCTATATTCTCTATTTATCAACATAGTGGAACCCACTGGTAGACTTGGGTGTTTTTCATCCATATATTTAATGAGTGGTACCCCCATACAGACTATGTTGTGATACCTCTATCTTCTGAGTGGTACCCCCTAATAGAATAGGGTGAGTGTCCTCATCCTACTAATATTTAATCCTTAATATACTAGGATGTGGGTCCATAATTAACATGTTGAGTGGTTCTCCATGATGGACTACATTATGGGTTGTCATAGTCTTTTTCATACCCCCCAGATAAACTATGATGTGGGTCCTCTACCAGTTGAGTGGTACACCCTAATAGAATAGGGGGCGGGTACTCCACCTACCTGTAGAGTGGTTCCCCTAAATTAGATTGGGTGTGTGTCCTATAACTACATATTAGTGCCCTCACTAATATAATATGGCATGTACACTCTATCTGCATAATGATTTATACCCCCTGATGAACAATGGTGTGGGTCCTCTACCTAATGAGTGGTATCCCCTAATGTACAAAGGAGTGACACCTTTATGTACTACGTTGTTCCCACATATATACTAGAGAGTTAGTACTCTACATGTATATTGTTCCCCCTCGACTATGACTCACAGTAGAATGATGTGGGTTCCCAACATGTTTGCTTTTTTGGGAAGACGTGTGATATGCTGGGGATCGATGATGGACCTTGGGAACATATGGAAAACCCAATTCCTAGGCTTGGATATAAGATAGAGACCCATGTTATCTTTTATTTTTATACCATTTATGATAATATATATATACAACTATAGTTGCTGGGATTTATTTCCCCTCTTGCTATAGGGTTATGTTGTCTACATCTAACATGTCTCTTATTGATCCTCATCCAGTACTCAAGGAATCCTAGTAGGTTTGTATATACTCACCCCTTCACTGGATTTACCTATACATTTCATTTCTTTTGTAGGCAATATCCTAGTTGAAAGTTATTTTATAAGAGCCTAGGGATAATTGGAATCATTTGTCCACATATTGTGGTCAGGACATGAAGATATAAATTCAATCTCTCTTGTAATTTATTTTCATGTTTTTATTAAGTTGGTAAATATATTATATTTGGTCATTAATTTCCCCATTTACTTTTTATTTTACACCATCATACTCTTTTGAATACCCTATAGTTTATTTAATGCATGTTGTTTACTCTAGGTGGTAGAATCTTTTATTATAATTCCTCTCCACCTTTTCATGTATATTTTTGGCTGTGTGAATATACATAAATTATGAAAAGGAATAACATATTTGATATTCCATTCAGTGTTTTTCACTATACCCTAGCCTGTGGAGGTGGGCTTCGAGTGGTTACAGCTCGACCTTCTACCAACCATGGGGGACATTATGGGACAAGTCCTGAAAAATGATGTTAAATATTTTATTGAACATTTAGAATTTTGTAAAATATTGGACACACCATATTCAACCCCGTGTTAAACATGCGAAGCTGAGGAAAAACTCTGATGGTACACATTCCCCACATTCGATGTGGGATGCCTCGGGCTTCCACGCCCTCGAGAAGCCCTGTGACGAGGGACCGAAGACAGGCATGCCAAAGATGCCCCAACGTGACCATTCTCCTCACCGAAGGTTGCTGCCCCAACAAGACCCCTTGGAGCGTCTTGATGGAAGCAACGTAATTAACTGGTGTCCATGTAGATATGGAACCAGGAATAAGCTTCACGAACCCGTCTTAAATCTATAAGGGAGTCCCGTACTAGGTGATGAGCTCCGAGGAGGAATCCACGGAAGGAAGAACCGACATCCCATCATCCCAGTTTCGATCAAGGAGTAGACGTCCCATGAAAAGGAACAGATGCCGCCCGCCTTTGGAAAGTAGGAATGCGGGGTAACAAGAGGCGCGTCCTCCCCACAGACGGATGCACGCGCCCCGACGAAAGCATCAAAAACAAACCCAAAAGTAAAGTGTTGGTTTGAATGAAACCATTTTCTTCTAAATAAAATAGATGCCTCTTGAGATGTTGCATCTCTATCATAGACAACATGTATGGAGGAATTGATATCAGTGAAACACCTAACACTAGCTCAATAGAGAACTATTCTCCTCACTCTGGAGGTAAACCTAAAAATTCATCTTAGAAGACATCCCTAAATGACCAACTACTATAGTGAAATCCATTTGACATGTTCAAAGGTCTTCAAGATACAAACTCACAACATGGGTTGTCATTCTACCCAACCCACTATGCTCTGGTCCAGCTCTGCTCACCTTGACATCCCATTGACATCTATATAAAAACTCCTTTCCAAATAGTGATGTAAAACTAACCTTATAGCAGTAGAAATCAAAAGAGGATCAGATAGGAACCAACTAGTCCATTACAATAACGAAATAAAAACCTATCATTTCTATGACATAGAAGTCCCATATTATGTGACACCCACCACACTCAAGGGAGAACTATTTTCCATGATGAAAAACTACCATTCTAATTGCTAACAGAGTGTCTAGAATCATAACATCATCATATGTAAAGACGCAAAGCCCTATTCTCTCAAAAATGGGATCATATATGAAACTACACGAAGACTATGTTTCAAAAAGTGATGAAGGTAAAACTAAGGTGACTAGAATAGTACCCCTGACAATAGAGGTTCATGGATCATACTCTTACTTTTTCTGTTTCACTGCATAAGTACATCCTATACTATGGCCCTGTTACACTAATTGGATACCCATAGTCGATCCCCCGTATTGTCACTGAGAACCTGGGGTATGGATACCATGACAATGACCACCACCTCGGCCTGATCATCCTGATGCATTCAGGTTCCCAAACTTGTGAGAAACTATTGAACCTATTTCATAACGCATGGTAGGTGAAGATCCTCTCTTACTAGCCTCTGGTGGAAACATTTTGTAGAAATTCTATATACGACCAATCATTCTGAAAGACCTGCACCTGACTAGGTCTATTAGACAATGCAGAACTGTTTGGCCAATTCCTCCACAATTGTAGCACCTCACATAGCTACATAATGATACGTGCTAAATACTTTCATCACCTCATGAAGTATCCTGATGATGCTTCCCACTACCAGTCAAAACATTACCATATCTTGATGATGAACCACTATGAATCACACCTCTAGGTTCCCTCAGATTACACTTAATAATTAGATCCTGATTCACTATAGGAGATATACTAGTATGCTAGAAACCATTAACATGAGATCAAATGTTGTACCTATGACCATCCTCAAAATGACTAGCCTATGATAAATTGTCACCTGTCAGAATAGGTGAGAAGCTCTAGATATTAGTAAAGAGGGCTGAGTAATCCATTACTAATATAGTTAATTGCTCAATATGCATAAAATCATAGGCTTTTTCATCCGTCAGTTTCTTAGGATAGAATTAATAATTGAAGATAGTCACAAAATCCTCCCAGGCCATACCCCGATGATGTTCTATCTGAGTGATAACATCCCACCATATCTTGGAGGAATCACACAACATATATGTATCCAGTTTTACCCTCAACTCATGTTGAATATCTAGATGATCAATGATTATTAACATGGAATGTATCCATGACACTATATATTGTGGTCCACAATCCCCTAGAAACATGGAAAAATTGTAATACTAGAACACTCACATCATCTCTGCCAAAGACGTGGGAGGGTGTGGTGATACTTGAGAGGTTTTCAAGAACTTCATAAATCCTTCACGAAACAATGAATAAGCACCTGCATCTGGTGTAACAGTTGGTGATACAACTATCATGACTAGGGGATCCACTGGTAGCCTATAGCCTACCACCTTTGGTATATGATCATCACCACTCCCCAAGCATAAAACTAGAGGTCGTCATGGAGGCATGACTAAACAATGTCAATCACCAATCCTATTCAATGTTTAGTATAATTTTATTTAATTCAATAGCCCATGAATTAAATAAGATAAGAAAACCCTCAAAGCATACCAACAGTGGAGTACATGACATGTAGAATCCATACACGACATGTACCCTTGAGCTCTTACATGGGAGTGTACTTCCACCAGCCTTGGCATGTAACCATCCAAAGAACATGACATGTAAGACTGGGACATGGTGTGTACTCAAGTCTTTCCTCTTGGCCACGTACATCAATATGGCCAGAGCCACATGGGGTATTCCTGTGTAAAACTACATGCTTTGTACCTAAAGTTCATGGCTTTCAATGTCTAAAACCATTACTATTCTGTGTTTATTCGCACACATCCAAATACATGGTTATTTAACACATTCCATGTACACATAGTAAATTGCATTTATGTAAGATAATTTTTTCATCCAGAATACAATAACACATGGAGTGTGTTCAAAGAACTGCTAGTCGTGTTGTCTATATTGTCTAATAGTAAACCTCTGTAACTTTTCCGGGGCCAATGTATTTAAAAGTAAACCAAATATATTGCAAATTATTATCCATATGGGCCCATAATCCCCACTAATAATTGTTTGGAATCCATATAGATGTCATGTCATAAATAAATTCAATTTAAGACAACAACATGATCTACCAAATTCCAATCCAAGAGGGCCCATACACCTCAGTAACCAATGTTTGGCATCTATCAAATTCGAGCGATAATTACTAACAATAAACCCTTCAAAATAGTAGGAATATATGTTATTTTACCAATCATAACATCATGCATATCTAGCATGGAATCTATCGCAACAACATGAAATCTATAATTCTCTCTTGATAGAATGAGAAGAATTCATGGAATGTGATTTATTACATGTTCTTATATGATGCATGAAATGGAATACTCTAATCTCATGTAGATACAAAAAATATAACCATGATGATATTAATAATAACAGTGCAAAATAGGTGATCCATGAAATAGTGAAATCGAATCAACTATAAAAACTCAAAATCCAAAAATCACACGTTAATTCATGGAAATTATGATTTTCCATGTATGCTGGGTTAGGACTCTAGAGCATAGTTTATAACCGAACGCAATTTACATCCTATACCTGTCTAATGTCTCCAAATTGTAAGAGAATCCAGGAAAACCCTCTTATCATAAAACTTTGTAACATCCTAGGTCTGGGTTCCAATCAAAGTTTTCCCATAATTAGTTGTCCACATGGCCTCAAGAATATTTCCCCAAACACAAGAGGTTGCTTACTAGTAGTGAGGGCATAGGTGTGATAGTGGAGAAAAAATTCCCTCATTAGCAGAGTGTAACATAGTAGAAATAATAATAATACTATATCAGAAGAAGTAATTCTAGGAAATAGAAGTAAATGTCGAAATATTGACTATATAAAAAGTACATTTCATATCATAAAATGTATGATGTCTCAATTCACATGTTCATGGAAAATAGTCATAAAAATGTCACACTAATGTAACACATAATACACAAACTAAAATAAAAAAACAAAAGAAACTCATAAGTATCGCAAGCCCCATGTTGATTCCTTTCTCTCCTGATCATAAACAACAAATCATTTACATAGTGGAGGGTGATTTCCCTTATCAGCACCTAAAACAATATATTTAACTCATGACTAAAGCATGTCCTAAAAAGGGTGTGAGACTAAATCCTAAATGGAAACCACCAATGATTTTTTCCAATTATCCGTGGAATAAATATAAAAGGAAGTGTGAAATTATGAAAGCAATAAACATGTAAGTACACAAAATAAAAAAGTAGTACAATAATCGGTTCTCATTAATATTCATTTATGTTTTTTTATTATTCAATTTATTTTAATTATATATGTTTTGATATTTGTACTACAACCAATGATCACCGTTTAAAAGTAAGAACAATATATGTCTCAACAGTCAATCTAAAAAATTATAGTTGATGAATTAATCCAATCTTTTGCATTGTCATGGTTGACACTTCATATGTCATTCCATTTCAATATTCAATTTTAGTAAATGTAAAATCCTTTCATATATAAAAAATTTGATATAGCCCATCCTTGGAATCCCCCATTGTATTCATGGTTAACTCAACATTTAAATAAAAGTCTCCAAGAGACTTACCACTCCATCTAAGGATTTCTCACAACTTAATAGGATTATACCCACATGAGTTCGTCCATAGACTATTAACTAAGTCCATGGATCTCCCAAGGAATATGGTGTAATAGTCTTATGATTCCAACCATACCTTTTAACCTAAGGCTATGGATATCCAATTACATTTTACCCCTTTATCATTTTTTATAACAAGAGACTACTGTAAATTAAACTATTATATGGATTTAGAATCAATAACTCATGTGGGAAATTCATCTCACAAGAAACATGTGTAATTTAAATTATTAAATTCCTTATCATATAATGAAATTAATTTTTAACAACCCATGTATGGAATTAAAGGCATCCCTCACAGGCAATTTAGAAAAAACATCCATAAATGTTCATTTATGGAAACACACACAAAGGGTGGCCCTTAATGAAGGTAAACAACCCTAAACCTACATTAAAACCCTTAATAATTTACCAAAATAACTATATTCAATATTAAATGGAAAAATTAAGTTATGGAGACAACCTAAAAATTGGTTTTTCAAAATCAAAAAACCAATATTCAACTTGAAAAATAGAGAAAGGAATGAGACCACCTACATTGGGCTGGTATGACTCTCCTTGTCTAGCGTCAAACTCTAATTTGAACTTTAATTGAGAAGATAAAAAAATACAAAAAACATTCATGGTTATATAACTCGGTCAAGAGATGTAATAATGAAGAATGAGTCAAGAGGAATCGATATAATACAAGGGGAATCTAATGAGTCTGATGATGTTTTAATGGGAGATCAGACAACGAAACGAGAGGCCACCCAATCCTCAGATTTTTTGGGTGCAGTTATCATCTAATGAAGGGGGTGTTTTTCTTAACATCTATTAAAAACATTGAAACTACTAGATTTAACCCATAAAAAGAAATTTAAACAGCCTGTACTAGATACTACACATCCCATCATGCCTGTTTTTGTTTGGTTCTTATCGAGACCACTACGTGAGATGTATCTGTATTATATGACATGAAACCCCAACTACACGATGTGCACATTTTGTACAACATATGTTACACTCTTTTTCCTCATCATATATAAGAACGTCATAAAATAAATAATATTCATACCTCAATGAATGTACCAGGTTCATACAATCTATATATCATTATGATCATTGAGATTATTTTCATCTTTCCTTCATTGATGGATTGAAGAAAAGATGGAAAAAAATCCTAATCATTGTGTATCATGGTGTGGAGAACACAATAGGTTTCATCCATCATTAGAAAATTGGTTCTTCACCAATATCTAATCTAATCATGAGGTTGGGCTTTTCAACTATGTTTCTAACACATTTTGATTAAATATTTTATGAATGATTTTATTCTTCTTTTATTATGTGTCTTCAAACCCATTCCATGAGCCCCATTATGGAATAAATTTAATGCAATTAATTATATATTATTTGGATGTGATTCTCACCCTGTATATCCTCTCTTATAATTGTTGTCTATGAACGCATGTATAATAATGATTATCAACTTTAATGGGGTTCAATTAAAATTCATTATTCACATTATTCCTCATTTGACTATGGGTTTATGATTCAACTATTCTGGAGGGTTTGATTGAAATTTAACCTCCATATTTGTGGCAGATTCTTGTTATATTAATAGATTTGCAATTATATGATTAACAGGGTTGGATTTTTTTATCTTAGAAATCAAATCTTTCCCTTGTAACATGTAATTACTCGACTTACAACATAATTAACCATGAAATAAAAACCACAGATCATAAAATCTACTATATTTGTAAGATTAGGTATGTAATTATAATGAAAGAAACCAAAATAAAAAAAGATATTTAATCTCCATAATTATTTCTTTACATACTTTGAGCTCTTAAATATGTATAGGATATATCCGAGAATAATTGAACAATGGTATGGGAGAAAAATACTTTTAAGTGAAGAAACATAGGAATCAAGCATAGAACAGTGGTTAGAATGAATAACATGATAACATAAAAAGACATAGAATGTGAATAAAAATATTGAAACATAACCTTTAAAACATGATATCATTTAATAATGGGATCATAGGAATGTGGAAGAATCAAACAACATGATAAAAACATGTTCCAAAGAAAAATAGAAATACTATATCACACGGTGGAAGGAGTATTATAATGGAACCTAGTTTACTCCCAATCCCCTCTTGACGTCTCATGAGACTAAAAATTACCCAATTCATTGGATCTATATCAAGGTACACCCATTATATCATTATCATGAATATTTTTTCAACAGTAATTATCTTAAAAATTTTATAATCATAAATAATTCCCAATCAACGAAATTTGTATCATAATCCAATTATAAATCATAACTAAGGGAACATAATAATGGTGTCCATGATGAAATGGACTTAAATCATACGTGGAATTTTAAAAGGTAATATAGGCATATATAATGATAAATTATTCAAAAATAAGTGAAAATGTGTAAGTATAATGTTTATGAAAAATAATAAATGAATAACATCGGTGCAGTTTATGGGAAAATATAAAAGAGACTCTAAAGCATAAAATATCAGAATTTTTTTAAATATACTAGAAATTAAAAAAATTAATGTTTATCGATTAAAGTAGTGATTTTAGAAAAATATTTGATTCTTATAATATATCATTTAGTGTACTTGAATATGGGTATGATATTGTGATGTTCCCTTTAATCGAGCTAGCATATCGGGTGTAATTGAAAAGGTACGATTTTAAAAAATGTATTTCCATTAAAATATATTATAATTTATCTATGAAAAGAAAATTTAACATAAAAATATAATCTAGTATTAGTAACTATGAATAATTAATAATTTAATTTGGGTAAAGAGAGAGGACGTGTAACCTGAATGAAAAATGGGAGTTCAGAGAGAATCCCTTACAGTATGTCCAAAAGTATTCTGAACATGCAGCTAATCTCCCAGATAACAAAATAAGATCCCTTAACATGTATATTAATAACATATTCTACTTTTAATTTATTTATTATTATTTTATTATGTTAATTAATTCTGTTTTGATGAGTTAAGGGATTCAGTATTGTCATTCTTGGAGCATTTGTTTCATTATTTTATGATTGGTTCTACTGAGTTTAATTATGGGAGTTCTTTTCGAAAGGAATAAAAACAATAGAACATGAATTATATGAAATTGATTCAACTAGTAAATTTTAGATGATTGCATGTATTATTTTATTTTATAATATTATAATTATTTATGAGATAAAATACTAATGAAAAACATTTGTGTATTTTGTTGAATTTTTGATTATCACAAACTAGTTTTGTTTTATTATTTAATATTAAGAAAATATATTAGTTACAAAATATAAAAAATTATTTAATGTTCATTTTAAAATATATTTTATCCATTATAATAGTTTTATGACCTGAGATGAAGGTGGTAGAATAAAACAAAAAATCATTGTCCATGGAGGTGATGGATATACACATCATATACGGTGTTTTTGTTTTTTGGATAAAAAAGAGAAGATAAAATATTTTATGATGGATATCCCAATAACATAATAATATTCCAGGATATGTATGATATTGTATTTGTCATGTCACTTTTTATAATGTAGGAAATGATGAGGTAGGCAAAAGAAATAATTTATAAGGTAAAGGTGGATGATTTTATGGCTTCAATATAATATCCCTAAGAACCTCCTTAAAGAACTTATAAGGGGTATTTTTCTTGAGACTAGAAAGACTGGAATGGGTAGAAGATAATTGGATGATTAATTATGCAGAATATTATAAAACTAAATATCACATAAGGATTAAGGATAAGAGGTGGTGAGGTGTGGTATTTATGGGCGGTGGAGAGTGAAAATTTTGAGTATTTTATTCATTATCCTATTTTTGTTGCACTGGACTATCAATAGTATTGATACATCTAAATAATTTTAGAAACTAGTTCATGTGATTTTAAAATAATGGTTTATTTTATCATCTATTTTCCAAAAATACATGAACATAGATTATAATTTTAAATACCACAAATTATCATATTTCATTGTTCAAAGAATTCAACTATTTTATAAATAACCCAAAAATTCTCCCAAATATTTTTTGGAAAGACTATATTATAAATAGACTCTGTTATATGAAAATGATTTTCTAAATATGATAAAATTAATTTCTATATAAAATCATCATTTATTAAAAACACTGATTTTAATATTATAACCATTTTTATTACACATGGAATAATTTATTATGTTCTCATAATATTATTTTTTTGTCATTATACATAAAAATATTAATTTTTTATTAATTTTAGGAAAATAATATTCACATTTATATCATGTTATTAATTATAAAAGGGTTAATAAACATTTAAATTTTATAATAATACCAGAAATTAATTTATCATTTTTAAAAAATTGACTTACATTTAATAAGATATAGATATATCAAAGTTCCACATGTTAGATAACTATCTATTCATTATACTTTTGTATGTGAGGTTACTATTTTATTTTCTAAGATACAGTTTCTAATTATCATAGTATTATTCCAACTGTTGTGTTACAATTACATTTTATAGGTTCCTTAATTTTTATTAATACCTCTTATTTCATTCATTATTCATTTATAAAATTGGTATTGTGTTCCCTATTTTATTTTATGTGATTTATACTATATGACAAAAATATAGTAAGTGAATTTCCATTGACAAAATTCATGGTCATTACATTCTTCTCCCCTTCTGAATTTTCACCCTAGAAATTTTCTATTACATACTATGTTTTAAAATTGTGAGGACACTTCTCCTTTAACACTTCCTCTAGTTCCCATGGTGCATCATCATACATTTGGTTATAGAATATTACATTGACTAGGTGAGTATTATTTTTGGGTAGAACTGTATCTCTATGGTCCATGATCTTAACAGCCTTCTCTTCATATGAGATATCTTTTTTGGTTATACCACCTCTAAATAAAGTACATGTCACAGATCTAGTATGTATTTTCACGAGAGGGATATGTGGAATACTTCATGTATTTGAGACATTTTTGGTGGAAGTTACAGTTGATAGGACACAACTAAAACACAATCAATAATCTCAAAGGGGTTGTGGTACATTGTATACATCATTCCTTTCTTCCCATATATCATCATGCTCTTCCATTGAGATATGTGGAGAATACCATGTCTCTAACCTCAAACTGAAGGTCATTTTTATTATTGTCTTCAAAGATAATCTAACGATTTTGGCCTTCCATGAGGTTTTATTGAATGATTTACACCTTTTCCACCTTTTCTCCAACTATCTCAGGTCCTAGTAGCATACGTTCACTGAATTCATCCCAAAATTCCACTATTTTACATATTTTCACATATTGTGAATTGCATGGATCCATTAGGATACTTGTTTGGAAACAATTGTATTATGAGATTTCTTTTAGAGGATGATTTGGGACCCATCTTCCATTGAAGTCCATAGAATATGTTCTCAATAGGTCTTGCAGTGTCTGAATAGACTACTCATATTGGATATCAATTTAAATAATAGAATCTATATTGATTTTTATCAGAGTGTATAGTGAATTTTGGTTAATTTTCATGAACATGGAGGTAAATATTAGATCCCAATCAGAAACAATTAGTAGTGATATTCCATACAACCTCACAACTTATTTGATGTATATCTGTAAAAGTATTTTGAGTGATATTTCCAATAAAATTGTGATAATTTGGGATGTATCTATAAGACTATCTATAAAAACAAATATATAAATTTTACCTATGAATTTATTTTGATGTCTGGTAACAAATTCCATGGTGATGTTTTTTGATTTCCACATTAATATGGGTAATGGTTACGCCATTACCTTAGAAAGATTATTTTCATCCATCACATATTATAATACCATCCACATTATTGTATATTAAATGATATCCATATTTATATATTCCCCCTAACATTGGTCTCAATGGTATTGATACATCTTTTTATTCCTTGGGTGAATAGAGAAGTTTGAGCTATGCGAGTCATTCAAAAGCCCTTTCTTTATCTCTAGATTTGATGGTACACATAATCACGAACTTACCCTTACGTCTCCTTATTCTTCAATTTTTAACTATTATGATTTCCCATTTCTAATATCTTACACATTTATTAAATTTCTCCTAGTTTCTTTGAAAATAATTTATTTTCTTCATAAGTGATTGTTGATCAAGTATTTCAGAAACGATTAGTGATGTTCCTTCCATACTGATTGCCATTTCCATCTTTTTCTTGTCTAATAATATTGGATCCTTCTAAATTATCATCACTAACTATGTTGTGGGGTCCTTTATACATAGAGAATCAGCTACATTATTTTCATTACCAAGATGGTAGAGGATTGAGTAGTCATAATCTTTGGTGAACTCTAACAATCTTCATTGACACATCTTAATATCCTTCTATGTGAATATATTAGAGTATCTTATGTTAAATATATATATCACACTTTTACCCATAATGATAAGGATCCAATATTTTTAATGTGATGATCACAACCACACACTATAAATCATATGTGGGATAATGTTTTCCATTATTTTTTATCTTTTGTGTGTCATATGATACCACTTTATAATTTTTCTTTAGTAAATAGGCTAATTTTTTAATTGAATCATATATTTATACCAAAATGAATTTCCAATTTTTTTGGAAGTGTGAGTATCATTGCTGTGATAAGCCTCTTTTTTAGCTATTTGAAGAAGACATCACATTCACTGGTCGAGAAAAATGTTACTCCCAACCAATTCATCCATGTTAAAGGGTTTTAAATTCATGTTAAGTACTTCAAAATTCATTATATATACCCAAAATGGCCATGGAAAATATGTATCTCCATTAAAAATGTTTTTTATCCCATTATTTTATTACCATTGTCTGGGAAGGGTCTACACAGAATCTTTTTCCAATGAAAAAATCCCCCAATAATTATATGTTATCCACCAAAACCAACATTTTCGATAAATCCCCTAAATGTTATCCCTTTACAATTTCAACATCGATGTATTAAAATTATTCTCATGCTACATCATGATTTTTTTATTATATAAGTATATCATCAATAATTAATACTGATTTTTTTTGAAATATCTAATTGAAGACTATGTTAATTGAGTCCATTTACATTTCCAGATCATTTGTGTGTCCAAATTGAATCACTATGTACTCAAAGTGTCTATAAATCATTTGAATTGTATTCTTGTGAATATATTCTATCCTTAGTTGGAGATATCTTGATCGATGTTTCATCTTAGAGAATTAAAGGTCCCAACATATCATATAAAACATGTCATATATCAATGGTAGGGATACTTTTTAATTATCATTTTTTTGTAGAGATCATGAAAATAAATTGAGAGACGCAATGGTCCATCCTTAATTTTGATGAAGAGGACTAGCACAACCCATGGTGAAGCATTTAGGTGTATGAAAACCTTTTCCAATTTCCCATGTACCTACTTATTTAGTTCATCCAACACAATGGTTACCATTATATAAGGTTTTTCTGATATATGAATAGGTCCAAGAATAATATCATTTGAGAACTCACCATATCATTCAAGAGTGAGACCATGAAATTCATTGGGGAACATATCAGTTTCTTCTCTCACAATGGGCATGTCTCTGAGAATGATTCGCTCCTTTTCCAAGATCATTTTATCTAGATATCCTTTCTCTAAATAAAATAACATCCACCCATGAGATGATTATTTTGAATGTTATTCATCCTCACACATAATATTATATTGAATTATAGGATGCTTTGGGATTTGAAGAGTGATCTCCCTTTATAGATACATCCATTTGGATTTTCATAATGATTGTCAATCCAAGACAAAAATAACATCAAACTCCACCAATGAATGTGGGCCAATACTTTTTGGAAGGTTCAATCTACCAAAATTAATCAGTGAGTAGTTATATACTTTGGATGGAATAATTTCCCCAATTTTTGTTCTTACAAATAACACAATCTCTATATTCGGATATGGTGTTTTAGTAGTTCTACAATACATGAAAGATATGAAAGAATGCTATGAACCATAATTAGATACGATGTTTATTTATTATTGACCGAATATCTAGTGTACATGTCACAACATCATTATCAGGGTCCACCCCAAAATATTAACATAATATTCCCTTTATTATTTTTATGGAGGTTCTATTTGTTGATTGCATCCAATAACCCTTGGCTTAGCAAAATGGATCACATAATTACCAATTTAAAAAAAAAATTAACCACTGAATTATATGATGATTGTTGATATAAACCTTCCATTCATCCTCTTCATTTTTGGGACTCTTTATATCCATTCAACAATTATAAGCTACATTCCACTCTCTTTCACATTTTATGTATCTTATAGTTATCCCAAGGTAGTTTCCAGGATGATTCTTCCCAAACCTTTTCCATGGTAGATGTTGGATATTCTTTCCATAATGTGATTTATCTATTGATGATGAAATAGAAAACTCTTTTTTACACTTTTTATCTTCATCCCCACAAGACCACTAAGATTCTATGATCTCCATTCTAACCGTACTTGTATAATTGAAAATACTTTCATAGATATCAATGTCTATAATTGCTAATGCAATTTATATAAAAAGACTTAGTACACTAATGAAATGATCCTCCTTTTTTTATTTTTCATGAAATATCGAGTAGTGAATCATTTAACAGTTATAATGTTTTCCTCATGCACTCTAATAGACTCTTCATCCTATCACTCCATATCGAAGAACACCCACCATTTTTATTATTGATATTCCATAGAAAATATTTACTTAATATTATTTTCTTTAATGTTTCCCAACATAAGGAACCAATTTCGGTTTCCCACACTGATTTGATTCGTCATCAAATAGATTGACTTCCAACATTACATTCTCTTATTCCTAGCTCTAGAGGACAACAATTATTTTTTAAATAGATTTAATTCATTATATAACAATAAGTGGACTTTATAATCCACTAAATATAATATAACTTCTCATATTATGGATTTGACCAAAAAAATATCATTACTAGGAGAAAGTGGGAGATCCACGTAATTCATATCACTATTCATAACATGATCCTGTTTTGTTATTACAGTCATGATTTTGGGAGTACCCATTCCCATCATATTTGGAATTTTAGTTTGGAAATAATCAAATTTCATTTGATAATTATTATTGTAATTAGATATATTATTACCCACCAATAACTAATAAAACTAAAGCATAAATATGGAGGATTATACATTTAAAAATAATAATATAAATAGGAAACTATGGACATATTAAGATTGACTTATATATGTAAATTATATAATAATATGTCACTCCCTATGAATCAATCTAGGTTATCCATGGTTATATAATTATCTATAGGGTTATTACTAATGTTTTCTCATCCCAATCCCCTAAAATAACTATACCATAATCTGATACCAACTATTGTGATCTTTGCACTCTAAAAATAATATAAAATGTTTTTAAGCATAATTGTGCACTAAATAAGAACCTATGATTGAAATTTCTAGTGTCTTTGGAAGATTATGTACATTAATAGAAATAAAGAAACTAATATAAAAACATATTTTATTTAATTTCTACAATGAGATCTTAACTACCATTCAAAGGATAAAACTATATAGGATAACATGATAAATTCATTAATATAAGTTTGATCTAAAAATCCTATTAAAGGAATAAACATTGGAATTAATCATTGAACATGGGATATAAGGCATAAAATGATGAACTAAAAAAGAATTAAACGTGAATACACATGTTGAATCATAAGAAATAGAACTTTTTATCATTTAATAATGGGATCATTGGTATGTGTAAGAAATATAGTACATGAAATATATATGATTCAAGGATAACATCTAACACTATATGACATAGATGAAAAATTTCACTAAAAGAATCATGATTACTCCCTCTCTCAACTTCAAATCTCACGAGAGTAATAATAAACCAATGAATTGGAGCACTATCTATGTGAACCCATCATAACATGTTAATGAATACTTGTTCCACTTAAATAATCAAACATAATGAATAATCATAAGGGTTACCCATAGAGAGAAATTGGTGTCGTTATCATGTCAAACATCTTAATTGAGGGGATATAATGAAAATGTACATTATATATTAGCTATAAATAATAAAATGTTATCCATAAGGAAATAATCTCGAAGAATTGTGAATTTTTTTAAAAAGGGTATTTAAGAATCATTAAGAATGTTCTAAATTGGTGTATCTTAAGGGAAAATATAAAAGAGTCTCTAAAGTAGAAAAAACCCATAATTGTTTGAATAAAACAAAAAGTAGGAAAAAATATTTTTTCAAGATAAAATGATTTACTTTATAAAAATAATGGTGGATTAAAATAGTTCATGTAGTGTATCTGAAAATGGGGATGAAGTTGTTAGGTTCTATTTAATCGAGCTTACATACTGGTAGGAATTGAAAAAGATACCTTAAAAAACATTAACTCTAATTAAATAATAAATAACTAAGATTGGAACATATTTTTGAACCAAAATAAATTGAATTTAGGGGGATTAAATATCCAGAAAGCTTTTTTACATTGGGGTGAATGTAGAGAAAGCCTAACCTGAAGAAGAAATTGGGGTCAGAGAGAATCCCTCATCATATATCTAAAACTATTCTGTACATGATCTTAATGGAATGGATAATCATATTAATCCACTAATTAGTTAAATAAGAACATATTATACATTTATTTTATTTATTATAATTATATTATGTTCATTTATGTCCATTTTTATGAGTTATAATTATCAATTTCTTCATGAATGGATCGTTCATTTCCCGAATTTTATGACTAGTTAACTTGAGTTTAATTATTGTTGTTCTTTTCAAATGGATGAACAACATTACTGGAGGAGTTATATGATATTGATGAACCTAATTTTTTTAAATTATCCTATATATAATTTTTTTATATGATGGAAATTCATTTGGTAAAATGTTAATGATGAAGGTTAGATTGTGTTTGTGAATTTTTGGTAACTAAAAACCTGTATTGTTATATTATATAATTATTATATATATATTTGTTCTAGGGAAATATGTTTTAATATAAATTTTATAATATATTTTATCCATTATAATTGTTTAATGACCATCCATGAAATAGGTAATAGAAAACAAAAAATCAATATCCATGAAGGTGGTGAATTGACAACCCCATTAAACCACCTAACACTGAAAGGGGGTCCTTTTACCTAGAATGAGTAGTGCCCAAAATATTTTAATGATTTGAGTCTAAGACTAATGAGTAATTTTTTTTTCATTTTATGAAGTATGGTGAAGAGTATGAGTATCAAATATTGAAAAATGGACCTATACTCATGGGTTTCGAAAAATTGTGGGTATATGGATTTGTTCAGAACCCATACTCAAGGTTTTACAAAATGTTTGTAATAGTAAAACCTAGTCCCACAGTTTTTCAATAATTTTGGCTATAGGCCACCTATACCCATTGTTTGGATAAACCATGGGGATAGGTCTTGGATAAAAATTTATACCCAGGGTTCAAACAAACTATTTGTGTAGATTTCCCATGTGAGTGTGCAGAAGAAAAGTCCATGGGAATGATTTTTTTGTGGGAACACCTATATCCATATTTTTTTCTATAACAATGAATTATATAAATAAATTTAATTAAAAGTATACACACCCAAAAAATATAGGGTTGATTAGTTGTTTGGCATAGAGTTAGGGATGAACAGGTTATGAGATCAAAACATGCAACTACCTACGTTTTAAAAATGATACCCATGGTTTTAAAACTGTGGGAATATGTTTATTACATTTTAGAAAATACCAATATCCTTAGTTTTGAAACATTTTGTATTGAATTTTTAAAATGTGGGTATTGCGTAGCGCTATACTGCCACCTTAGTTTCCTGCAATTCATAAAACCATTGGTATAGGGAAATTTTCTAGTATTGATATTTTGATGCCTCTGGAGCTGTTATTAGTTATGTATTGATGTAGAAGTAGAAACCGATCACAAATAATCCGAGGTAGTCGAAAACCCATGAGCATAAATAAATTAATAATTCTTAGATATAGATGTGAAAGTGTTATCTATATGGATATCAAGGCAGTGTCTTATAAGAGATCACATTTTGTTTGACTCAGACTATCAGTGTATGACGTTTGTCTTCTTGTAGATAGACCTAAACCTGAAATATGGATATTGGATAGAGTTCTTGTAAAAACATGACATTGAGATAGTCTAAACACTTTGAAAGGTAAATGTGGTTATATATTCACTAAACATGATGATCTATTCATGCCAAGTGGTTGATGAATTCTGAGAATTCGACATCCTAGTATTTGAACCAAGTAGAGGAGGATGGTGAAGAATTTATTCAATCGATATTGTTAAACCCTATCCTTCTCCAATATATGAGGGGTTCTCAGTTGGGATACATTAGATGTATGGTACTATATAAACATGTATCATTAAGAGATTCACTTGATGAATTCTATAAATGAGTGTTCATATCATCATTTTCTAGGGATGGAGTGTGGTTTGGGTCCTAGTTTTTGAGGAGGTGCTTAGAGAGTTTTACAACTCACCTTTGATTGAACAATGTGGTGTAGGGATGATTTATAGGGTCCTTCTGCGAACACTTTTTTAGGTTGGCATGAGGTGGAGTATGTATTAGTTCTTCTCTTAATGTCTCACATGTCATCTGGGGATGGTTAAGGACCAGGTTTCAATAGGGTTTTTGGTAGCCTATTGAAATCCTGGAGTTGAAATAGAATGGAATATATAGGGACATAATAACAAGGATTCCATTTATAGTGAGAGGTCATGATTCTATTTGGGTGATTGTTGAACAAATTTTGAAGTCAACACAAATCTTTTATATCATGAAAATGAGTTCGGAATAGATTTTGGGGAAAATTTTACATGTAGGATATTGTATTCCTTCAATGGGTAAAATCGATGACTATCTATGAACATGATGAACTATCTATACCATAGTTGTTGAGAGGTCTATAGAAGGAATTCAAGACCAAGATTATGATCATTACTACTTTTCATCTTAAGACAGATACACAATCCAAGGACACTATTCAGGTGATAGATTAAATGATCAGGGCCTATGTGTTAGACATTTTATGAATCTGGGAGGATCACATGACATTGTTATATATTTATTTAAACAATAACTATCACTCTCATATTGTTAAATAACCTTTTTTGGCCCTATACAATAGACACTACTAGTCTCCTATATACTAGATTGATTTTGATGAGGAATCTCTTTTTAAGAAAAAGTGGGTTAAAGAAAAATAGAGAAGGTCTAGGAGATCTAGGAGTGGATGAGGATAGTTAAGATTAGGCACAAATCCAAGCAAATCGATGTTTCTATCTAATGGATTTAGATTTGCGAGACCATGTTTTTGAAATAGTCTCACCTTGAAGCTGATTAATGGGACCTAGAAAGGGAGGAATTCTATCCTTGAGGTTACTTGTGTTGTTTAATATCATTTAAATGGATGGATAGGTTCTTTTCTTCACCTCCTTAGCCCCACATTTGGAGCAGGTTCATGACATCTTCCATGTGTTGTTGCTGAGGAGATATGTGAATGATCCTACCAATGTTATTGAATTGGGTGATATGGGAATTAATGATGTATCCAAATTCAATGATCACTCTATCAAGATAAAGGATCATAAGAGGAGGATCCTGTGTGGATGGATCATTCCCTTTGTTTGAGTCTTGGGGTAGTATGTGATCACGAAGGACAAATCATGAGAGTGAGAGATATATATGCAGGTTAGTTATCCCAACATTTAGCCTTAGTTTTTTTTATTTGGGAATGAAATCCTAGAATTATGGTAGAATTTAAATACCCATATTCTTTCTGAGACTCTAAAATATGTTAATAGTAGTATTTAAAGGATGATGATGAAACGACATGCGATTCTAAAACCAATTGAGCCCATAATTAATTAAAAAATATTAAATATATTTCTTATCTAGTGTTTGTATTTAATTATAAATAATAAGATATCTTCTAGTAGGATTCTCATATCAAGAATATAAGGTGTTTTTTGAATCTTAAGCATGAGATTTATCTTAAGAATTAACTAATGTATGTCACCACATAATGCCATGTAGATGAAGCCGTTGGTGGGATAATTTAGATTTAAAAAAGTAAATAATTCATTTATTTTTAATTAAATGACCAGAACCATCATAATATATAAATTAGTTATTTTTAGAGTCTATAGTTTTTTCGTCAGAACCCTAGGATCTATGAGAGGATTTTCTCCATTTTTAATTAATGAATCATGATTAGATGATGAAAATATCTGGATCACAGTGAATTGAGGTGCAGTAAATTGTACAATTTTATCCATCACTGCTAATTTCATTCATCACCAATGAATGATAAAATTATAAGGTAGGGATAAATTTGTCCTTCTAAACATATTTACTAAATTGTTGATGCATGAATTGGTTATACTTTTATTATGAATTTTGTCACCCATCACATTTTACCCATTGATGAATAATTCATTATGAAATTTATTATCAATTCACATTGAATGTTTCTCACCCAAAATTTTACATATAATAATCAATTCGTAGTAATATATGGATAATAATGATTATAATCTTTATAATGATTATTTTACTTCATTGTTCATTATATTCTTCTCCGTTTTCCAACAGGGCCACAGTTCAACTATATTGAGTTTGTTAGACCAGGATAGAACCCACGATTCATTGAATATTCATGTGAAATGAAAGGAGTATTGATTGAATAACTAAATGTAATGGATAAAATGATTAGGTGACAGATTCAAGGATATGGGATCTGAAACAGAGATGAAAGTGTCATGAGAGACACATCGATGTCTTATGAGATTCGTGCAGGAGATATAGATTCTGATTTCAAGACAATATATAGAATAAATTGAGTGATGGAGGCGATTTTTGTTCATTTTTGTTCTAAAATCGTTGTGAAACATTTTTGAAATAGTAACACAAAGATCCTTGTGGAATATCTAGAATTTTGTGAAAACACATACAACATGCTGTATTTTCTAAAGAACATACATCATGTAGACCCCTGGCCATGAAGAGTAGTGTTCATGGGAGATATAGATACCAAAAATAATTTCGGACCGAATATTACATGTTACTGAGTGTTGGCTTCCCATCAATTATTCTATGAGTACTTGGACATGGGAAAGGCCAGGCATCCACCGTGTGCTGGCATGGGACTAGCCACATAAAAACAACCTCATGGAAGCTGGCATGACCATGATAGAATATGAAGGACCCAAGTGGCCTAGATGAACTGTGTAGTACCCACAAACATTTTGTTGAACAAAATTTATAGATATAAATGAATGGGTTAAGAAATTTAAATCTTGAGGGGACATACAACTTTTTCTATAGACCCCCTTACATGTTATGTACTTCATCTTTTACGAAACATCTATATTTATTATCTCCTTTATTTTGAATCATATTTTTTCATAGGATAATCATATCCTGACTGGTTTTCAAATTATAACATTATGGTTTACTTACTAGTTTTTTTGGATATATTATGTTTTATGTTTGGTGAATGAAATTTATTTTTTCTAGGTTTGACGATGGTAGTGATTAGACAGGATCATCGGAGAGTGGTATCGCCCGATGTACTGGGGTGTGGGTTTTCCATATATGGGTTCAGTGGTACCCTACTAAAATACATGGTTCTATATTCTCTATTTATCAACATAGTGGAACCCACTGGTAGACTTGGGTGTTTTTCATCCATATATTTAATGAGTGGTACCCCCATACAGACTAGGTTGTGATACCTCTATCTTCTGAGTGGTACCCCCTAATAGAATAGGGTGAGTGTCCTCATCCTACTAATATTTAATCCTTAATATACTAGGATGTGGGTCCATAATTAACATGTTGAGTGGTTCTCCATGATGGACTACATTGTGGGTTGTCATAGTCTTTTTCATACCCCCCAGATAAACTATGATGTGGGTCCTCTACCAGTTGAGTGGTACACCCTAATAGAATAGGGGGCGGGTACTCCACCTACCTGTAGAGTGGTTCCCCTTAATTAGATTGGGTGTGTGTCCTATAACTACATATTAGTGCCCTCACTAATATAATATGGCATGTACACTCTATCTACATAATGATTTATACCCCTTGATGAACAATGGGGTGGGTCCTCGACCTAATGAGTGGTATCCCCTAATGTAAAAAGGAGTGACACCTTTATGTACTACGTTGTTCCCACATATATACTAGAGAGTTAGTACTCTACATGTATATTGTTCCCCCTCGACTATGACTCACAGTAGAATGATGTGGGTTCCCAACATGTTTGCTTTTTTGGGAAGACGTGTGATATGCTGGGGATCGATGATGGACCTTGGGAACATATTGAAAACCCAATTACTAGGCTTGGATATAAGATAGAGACCCATGTTATCTTTTATTTTTATACCATTTATGATAATATATATATACAACTATAGTTGTTGGGATTTATTTCCCCTCTTGCTATAGGGTTATGTTGTCTACATCTAACATGTCTCTTATTGATCCTCATCCAGTACTCAAGGAATCCTAGTAGGTTTGTATATACTCACCCCTTCACTGGATTTACCTATACATTTCATTTCTTTTTTAGGCAATATCCTAGTTGAAAGTTATTTTATAAGAGCCTAGGGATAATTGGAATCATTTGTCCACATATTGTGGTCAGGACATGAAGATATAAATTCAATCTCTCTTGTAATTTATTTTCATGTTTTTATTAGGTTGGTAAATATATTATATTTGGTCATTAATTTACCCATTTACTTTTTATTTTACACCGTCATACTATTTTGAATACCCTATAGTTTATTTAATGCATATTGTTTACTCTAGGTGGTAGAATCTTTTATTATAATTCCTCTCCACCTTTTCATGTATATTTTTGGCTGTGTGAATATACATAAATTATAAAAAGGAATAACATATTTGATATTCCATTCAGTGTTTTTCACTATACCCTAGCCTGTGGAGGCGGGCTTCGAGTGGTTACAGCTCGACCTTCTGCCAACCATGGGGGACATTATGGGACAAGTCCTGAAAAATGATGTTAAATATTTTATTGAACATTTAGAATTTTGTAAAATATTGGACACACCATATTCAACCCCCGAGGTTTTATCATCTGTTCATTGGGACACACATGTAATATTAATGATAACTACATCCACTTTTGTTGGGTCTAGTTTCAGGACCATGTATTTTTATTTGAATTGTATAAAGTGAACATTTGATGAGGTTTTAAAATTTCCTCACATTGAAAATATCCTTTGAACACCTACTATTTCAAATGAAGAGGTATAATCCTAGACCCTTAAAATAGGTTGACCAATGAGTAAAATATGATTTCAAAATTATCAAAAGTAAAGGAGTAATCACCACTAGTTAATTTTATTTATAATGTTATTGGTTGAAAAGGATTTTTTGATTAAAATTCAATATATGATGAGGAATGTTGTGTTTAATCTAATTAAACCTTATACCTTGAGATTAAATATTACATTAATAATTTTCATGTAAAATTATTCAAAAAAATATTTGAATTCATCTATGAAATCTAGGATGAAACATCAAATCTAGTAAAAAATGTTTAGGGCATAAAAATATTAGTAGGAACAATTCAAAAAATAATCTCTATTGTCAAAGAAATTGGTATCAAGGATAACTACCTAAAAATAAATGTATAAAATTTCAAAATGGTTGAATTAAACCATTAAAATAATATTGATGTAATATTTAAGGCAATAAACTTTTTTTAAGTGAAGATCCATGCTCTAAAACGTCACACAAAGCTAATATTTTCGTTAAGGAAGCTATATTAGAAGTCAAATTTAGATGAATCATAGACCATATAGACTATCTCATATGATATTTATCTATTTAATAGGTCAAAACTAAAAAAATATATTGTGGGATTATATATTGAGATCATTTTAGTAAGAGAGAAAACACTCAAACTGATTCTTCTTGAGTTTAAAGTCAGGTAATTAATTTGGAAGTTGAATAATCTCAAGATTCCATGATATCATAGATTAATGGTGCTTACAAAACTATTTCTGAAAGTATTAATTCTTTTTAGATGACCCTTTTTTGATTAAATAATATATAGTAATCATATCTCGATCAATCAATAATAAACTCATTTATAATGTTATCCCACTAAAAAATGAATTGAATTTCCATTGAATTTAATTTATCTATTGGCGCATGACTAATATAAAAATATTGAATTATATTGATATATAAGAATTTTATGAAACCCACTACATCATTATGGGTAGATTTTATAATTTCTAGGAAGAGTATATATCTAAATCAATCATCAAAATGGTCCAAAAAATCAAAATATTAAGAAACATATCTATCTGGACTATACCAATATTAAAATGAAAGAGGGTTTCTGGATAATGTTTATGTTGTCAAAGATCTAGACAAAAGAATATTTAATGAAAGAACAATATTTTTTTAAATTGATGCTAAAAAGGTCTAAATCTGGGGTATAAAATATAGAATTCATAAGTGATATGTTAGAATGATACAAAAATCATTAAAAAAGAAGAATATATCATTGAAAAATATTCATATTTTGTTAGGGGATTTAATATTGTATTTCAAAAAGAGTATCCACTATAATAATGTGTGATGGTATGTACAACCCCACCATAACTATTATTTCAATATCAAAATAATTAATGTATGTATAAAAGACATGTATACATTAATTAGTAATAAAATTAAGAATGCTCCACCAATTTCTGCCTGGTTGAAAAAAAATTACTAGGATGTAAAACCAATAGATAAGACATGCTTATTTTATGGTAAGAAATGACACATTATAAAACATTGAAAAATTTCTATAAACATTTTGAAATATAAATGGTGAAACCTAAAATCTTAAAGGAATCAGATCCAAAAGAATGAAAATTGTATTGGTTTAGCTTTTACATCTCTTAACTGTTTTATAAGATTCCCTTTAAGTGGGACATAAGAGGTGGCATTGTGTGTGAAAGCTAAAATAGGTAATGACATAATTCTATTAATATTATGACATGGATAACATAATTTGGATTTTTTTGAAATAGAAATGATAAATCACTAAAACATCAAAATGCTAAACTATAACTTCAAAGAATTATTCATCACACATAAAGAAGTATAAGTATTTGAAAAGGGAATATGTGACAATATTCATAGCCCAAATAGAAGTTGTAAATATGATGATGGAAAAAAATGAATGTTACTTGTTTTATAATGTGAACAAATTTTTTCCATCAATGAGAAATTCATATATAGGACTGAATTTCATGCTTTCTAAAGAAGAAAATACTATAAAAGTTAATGGAGAAACTATTATAATTGGTAATATTAATTTTAGAACCAAACAAAAAGACATTCTTTGTAGATAAATATGTCTCACCCAATTTCACATATTTTTTACATAATTGAATCTCCCCATATACCAATATATTATATTATGGAGTTCATGTGCTATATTGATTACCAAATATTTGGTGAAACAAAAAAGAAGACTGTTGTCAATTGTGATTATTAAATAAAAAATTAAATTTAATACATTATGGTGAATATCAAGATTAATGATGATAATTTCTTGAGAAATACTACCATAACAATGATCCATAAAGGGAATCCCTTGCGGGAGTACAATATAAGAGACATATTAAATAATATTAACATTCATTTAAATATATAATTCTAGAATACAATACTAAAAAATTTAATGATTTATGATTTCACATTACCATTACTATTTATGTTTTTATTGTAGATGATTATCAATCAGGAGGAACTATTGAAAAAAATATGAGGAAATAAATATTCACTTGAATATTTTTGACGTGTTTATTCATGTTGAGTTCATATTCATAATATTTTTTAACAATATTGATAAAACCCCCAAAAAATGTCACTATTATTTTATACACTAGGTTTTCCAAAGTAGACCTCAAGTTGATTATTTGAAATAATATTTAAATGAAAAATGTGGTTCCCCTAATCTCTCATGAAATTTTATTTAATCTCAATTTAAAGGTGGGAACATTGAAAAAGTGGAAGAAAATTGGAGATGTTGTTAATTGGATATGATAATACCTACACTTAAACCCATGATATCAAGGGGAAATTTTTTCCCTATTTATATTTAATAATGGGAGAGGAATATTGAAATGCTAGATTTTTGTTGATTTTGATTTTATATATTATGTAGTTCCAGAATATTCGTAACAAAACCTGTGGTGTGATTACTATTCCCATATATTGTGATTATATTTTATTTTAAAAAGTGTGTTAGTGAATTTCCTGGATTCATGGGTAATGGAATAATATTCCCACCAAGGAATAAAGTAATCATATCACTCCTACATATTTCAGTGAAGCTGAATGACTGGTATTCAATCATGATGAGCGTTGATTGATAGTTTCATGATTGAAGTTGTTGATTTTGATTATTGTTCAACATAATACTCTAGTTAAATGCAAGTATTATAATCTATGGAATATTTTATCTAAAATAGTATGAGTGTAAAGAATGTGAAGCTATCTTCTATAGAAATTGTTATGTTGTGCAACTTTTATTTTTTTACATAACAAATTAATAATGGTGCAATGTTTGCAGAATTTCTTGATTATGTTGTTGTTAAAAAATACAAATGATATTTTTTATTGAATTCTATTGAACTCAATGATGAATAAAATATGATGAATGTTTGATGAGATTTAAGAGGCCCTATTTTTATATGAATATATTATGATGTTATTTAAAGAAGCTTTTATATCTTGTTCTAAAATTGATAAATGGCTAGGTCTTATTTCACAAGACTTTGGAAGCCTCGCTTATGAATTTTAGACCAGAGTACATATTTTTTTATATGTGTAAGATTTATTTTATGGTAATAAGTGTTTTGAATTATATAAATATTATTATACCATATGAATTTTTTTTTCTTGTAATAAATTGAGATTGATTTTTATGGATTTGAGGTTTAACTAAGACTACTACTGAGCATGTTATACATTATAGTTAAGAGTTTTTTTAGATTTCTTAAGGCTTATTATTGCAATTATGACATTACATGAGAAGTCACATGACTTATAGAATGTGTGTGGGAATTTATGAGTTCTATGTAACTTCTTATGGAATCTTATAATTCTTATATAAATGTCCTAGGAAATTGGGAATACACTATCTTTGTATGAATTTGGAATTATAGAATTTTGGGACTTATGTTGTATGAAAAAATGAGTTCATAAAGTTTATTTTTTAAGAAGAAATATAATTGGTCAATTTCTTATGTTGTTCTTCCACGTTCAAAAAATCATGAATTTATATTGATCCATGGTTAAAGATTGATTAGAATGTGATTAAATTAAAATTATGTGACTGGATCAATTTTCTATTTATTAATTATTTTCAAGTGATGATATTTGAAAATAAATATTTGTGATCTACATTAAAGTAGTTCTTGAAATTCATATCTGAAGAGATATGAATTATCTTTTATTTATTTAAATATTAAATGGAATGTAATGAATAATTGTAAATTATGTGAGAATTAATATATATTTCTTGGATTTGATAAAATTATAATGAAAATAAAATAAATTTATTTTTATAATATCAAGGGTATAAGTGGTTGAGTTTATGTTGAAATTTTTTTTGAGGACATAGACATGTGATGAATTTGAGAAAATGATGTGGAGAATCATGGGGAGAAGACCAATTCATGTAGTGTTTTCTTCATACATGTAAATATTTATATATTTTCATTTCTGGAAAGTGTCAAAGAACTGAAATATAATTAAGAGTGTTGTACACAAAATTTTTTTTAAAAAAATACCAATAAAGATGAGAGTGAAATATATAACAATGGAAATATTATTGTGTTGAGAGAACCAATATATCTCATTATGTATAGAGTAATAATAATAATAATAATAATAAGATGATGATAATGTGCTAAAGTGAGAGGAATAATCATTCATCAATGATTCAGATTAAATAAGAAGAAGATATTGTAACTGAAACCAGTTTATATAATTCACAGTATTGAAAAGGGATAATTATTGGAGAATAAGGAAGATAGGAATGGTTGATGTATAGGGAAAACTATTAAATAATGCTTGTCCATAGAAAACCAAAATTATTGACTTAAGATAATCCCAACCAATATTTTCTAAACAAGATATAAAAAAAAACGATGTTGTGTATAGGATGAGTTGTATGAGGTTTAACAGATTATCTACATGCATTCAAATGAGCTCTTTTAAGAGAAACATATCCAATCATTGAGTTCATCCATATCTAAGGATAGATTTGTGATCCCCTTCAATATGGAAGAATTTATTTTAATTATAGTCCAGATATTGAACACTATGGGCTGGATTATAATGCCCCTTTACTTGAGTTATAGAGTGATGTATTTTAGGAGGAACTATGGGTGATGGATTTCACTAACCCACATCTATTTTAATTTATGAAAGGTTAATAGTGGATAATTTTTGAAACTCATATCTTGATTCCAATAAGGAGTTCATTTCCATTGAGGGGGAAAACTTTATAAAAATAATTGGGTTGATCAAAATTTATTATAATTAATTATATACACCTGTTTATTGTAAGATAAATATGAAAATTATCATTTTTTTTATTGGCATCAAATTTTGAATGTCAAAAGAGGTTAGATAGTAAAAAACATATTTAATATGTTTATATTATTCCTACATGTAATTCATCACCCTTGGATATTCTCACTTGTCCACTCGAACTCACATATCTAATTCAATGAAGGGCCAGAGGTATTTTATCTTAATATGGGTGGGAAATCCTATTTTGTTAATATCAAACCAAGGAAATTATCATTAACATATCCAAATGACCGATGATTAGATAAACCATAATGGATTTTAAAAAAGGGTACCAAATTGTAAATGATCTCTTGTTTGGTATCTCACCAACCATATGTAAAAATGAATGATAATATGAATACATCCCTATGTATATTAATGATTGTAAGGAATCCCATGGTATATACTTGGTGGGCCAGTCCAATTATTATGTCTCCCCTTAATATCTCATGAGTGAAATAGTCATTCTAAATGAAACGTATCATTACAACCATTTATAATCATTTTTTATCAAAATTTTGGGATAAATAAAACACAAATGTTTTGGGGATATTATTATTCAACAATTTATGTGATGCTTATTTCACCATAAATGAATGATTCAAAAATGATTGTTAAATTTTTTATAAATGACAATAAATTATAAAACCATTATATAAATATCTCAGTTACTGTATACAAAGAGACACATAAAAAAACTTTTTATTCTACTAAACTAATGTATTTATCAGTACATCTACTAATTTATTTTCTATAACCGATGGAACGATCCTTACAAAAACCTTATTATAAATGTTTAATATTATATGGTATTCTTAATGTATGTGTTTGATACTTTGATGAGTCTATGTTTCCTTGTCTATGGTGATGGTTGCATTAAATTTAAAATTATTTCTTGATTTCCACCTCAAATCCATGAAGAATATCTAGTATATAAATTATCCTCATACTCCAAAAATCTTCCATAAAATCATTTTATGTTGGAATGTAATCTAACTATATTGTTCAGTTCACTATGTTTTCTTTTTTTGAAATATTCTGACTGATTACACCACATTTTGAGAAGAAATCTAAAAACATATTGAATTTTTATGTCATTTCTATCATATTTAAAAATTCAATCTTTGTAACTATTTAAAAAAATATATTCCTCTACTATAATTACCAATAATATATACATAGTCCATCTCATATACAAAAGGATCTTCTACACAATAATCTAGTGAATCTCACTGTGATGGGTTTGGAATCTTCACATAATTCTAATAGAAAATTAATCATATAGTTGAGTAGATAAAATTGAATATATAATAAAACCTATGGTTGACACATAGGAAACTTTATCCATCCATTACAATTCCTTATAAGGATCATAAATCCTCCAAATATATTCACAATTTAATAGTAGTAAAGTCCAATTTTTTGAGTTTTCTATACTAGTAAATAATCCTTCCCACTATACATATTTATAAATTTTAATTTCTAGATACCATTACCGATAAGTAGTTTTTCATCCTCATAGAATATAAGAAATAATAAAAAACCCCATATAACCCTCTTATATACACATGAATTAATTCTTTTTATTGAAATATGATTCCTTAATTACATCCTCAAATATGATATACCAATTCCAATAAGTATACAACAGTCAATAAGTTGAATATTGGAACATTCATACCTTAGAAGAATCATCCGAAACATTAATTTTTTTATATCATATATAGATAATTGAAAAATTCCCTTTAATGAAATAGGGTTTTAAAAACATTTGATATATCTTTTAATCATATTAATTTTCTATAGAACATTAGACCTGAAAAGACTTTATCATCATTATAGGTGAACATTTTTCCTCATATTCAATTCCACCAATTTGATTTCATCCCTTTTTAACAACTAATTAGTTATAGATTGAAATCTACAATTTTTTTTGTTTTCATTTTGAAATTCCAAATGATCCCTTGAATTTTTTAGCCCTTCAAGGGCATCCACCATGTTCCAAATGTAACAACTTGAGATTTTGAATACTTTTAATTAATATGATCATTTATATATTATTTCACACTAAATTCCAAAATAAAACAACACTAAATCAAAATGAACAAATAAATATTAACATTTAATGAAAAATATAATCATTATACGTTAAAATGATAATAATAAATTAAAAATAATTTATAGAATTATTTTTCAAGGTTTTTTATTTTTAAAATGACATCATTCAATGAACCACATAAAAAAATTATTTTATTTTAAATTAATAATATTTTTCTAAAAGATAAATATTTTTTATAATTTTGATGATTTATATTTACAAAATTATATTTCATAATTCAATAATTTTGTATTTTTTATGTAATAATGATAATGATAATTGATGTTTATAAATTTCAATTTTTTTTAAAAAAGTATTTTTTTCATTATATATCTTATTATCATGAAAAATATAAATGTATGAGCTGTAGAATATTAATTTGAATAAATTAACATAATTTTTGTTTAATAATTTAAATATTATCTTATGATTAATTTTATGTGTTTCTCTAATATAATTAATTTTTAAATGAAAAGTGAAAAATATATATTTTTCAAAAAAAATCACTTTTATGACAGTATCCTTATTAAATAATGTAATAAATTTTATGATATTTTTTATATAAAATTATTATTTTTAATAACATGTATAAATAATTTAAATATACAACGTGGAATTTATAAGACCCGTGTTTGAAATTTTGGAAACACACGAAATATTTAACAGTAAAGAATATTTCTAAGAGTTCACATTAAAATGTAAATTTTATCACACATAAAAATTAAATAAAAATTAATTTAATAAATTAGATAAGAATTGAAATATAATTAATTAATTTAGACATTATTTTTAATAATATTCATAAGATTTCTAGGATTAAATGAACTTGAATAAAATTTTCTACAATAATGTTCTAATTTAAAAGAGGATTTTCTATTATTAATACACTGAATTTTATTCTATAGTTCATAAATTTAGTTTAAGATCATAAATATTCGGAATTAATTGTGATGTAATATTTTTAAATAAATACAGATTACAAGCATAAAAACTAGTTACCAATGTAAAAACTAAAATGATAAAAAATAAAAGAATCATCTGTTAAATGATAGTATTTTTTTAAATATATGTGAAAATAGATATACATGATTTAATGACCATGTATAAATTAAAAATCAATTTTTTCACTTATTTATCTATTTATTATTTAATATTTTCATTCCATTTTTAAAAAATGGTTGTTTATAAAATTTGACTTTTCTTCACTTACAAAACTGCATCACTTCTTCACATTCAATGATCCACCATTCCATCCTAATTTCCACGAACCTATTACCAATTTCCTTATCATATAATTAACGTTAACTAACTAACGATCCTACTCACTATAGATAATTCTAATACTATAATTTCTAGAGATACTTTCAAGATAATTTTTATGGTCTCTAAAGTGAGCATAACCTTGTCCTTAAGAATTTATTATTAATATTTATCATCCAAAATGATACTAACCATTGTTATATTATTTATATCGTGTAATTATTATACTAAACATTTTTTATATTAATGGATACAATGATATTTTTTATTTTCCATCCACTTATAAAAATAAAAGAACGTTCATTGTGCATTTCTATAGACTACCGCCTCTAAAAAAATGAAATATTGAATTTTTTAGATACAACTCTCATTATAGGATGTGGGTAAGGAATTAATAATAAATTTTAACTATATAACATTAATATATCTACCAATTAAAAAATTATATTCCTCTTACATTCCCTGTCATTAATTGGGAAATTAAAATGTTAATCATGCATTTTGTGGACTACCACATCCTCAATGTAATATATCACATTTATTATCTAGTTGATTTTTCAGTTTTTAAAATAATTCTAAAATATGATTTCATATATTAAAAATAACATTATAACATCATTTTACTTCTATAAAAACTATATTACCCCAATATAATCCACTTTTGTAACAATATTCATCCAATTATTATAGTATAATCATTCCTCATTTGGTATAACCACCTACATTAACGATTCAATGGAACTATATAATTGGTCAAAATGATATCCAAAAACTATTATTGTTAATAATATTAGAATAAAATATTTATATTTTCATTAATTTTATTGTTTATATTAAGTATTTAACTTATTAATAAAATATCACATTTGATCAATAAAATTGTCGAAATAAACCAAGAAAATTAAATTTCCACGCAACCTAAATAAAGACATATGAAATGAGATAAAATATTTATAAACAAATAGAGTTTATATATTAAAATATCATAAATTACCTATGAATAAATAACATGTTATCAAATGATTCATACCAAAATCTACATAATAATAAATGTGTGAAAAAATTGAATCTACTAACAACTTATGGTAAAAACAAGATATAACTAAATAATATATTAATAATAAATTATTTAAATAAAATATTAGATATTTATTATATATGATTAATATTATAAAATATAATATTATGATATTTATGTTTTTTGTACATGATATAAGAGCACATTTGTATAAGAGATGAAACAAGACAGGGGGTTCTTTGTCAAAAATTAAATTTATTGATAAATAATTATTTTTTTACACCTTGATATCATTAATATGGTGTGATAATGAAGAAAATAATTTATTTTTCTAAATTAATTTAATTCATGGTATTTGAAGAGCAGTATTTTTTTCTTTCATTAAATGAATTTTAATTCAAAATATAGGGCTTCTTTATATCGATTTCAACTTCATGAGAAATGTTAGATATTTCACCAGATTAATTATTTTTTATGGTTTATTATGTTCTCTATTTCCTTTATATAAAATTAATATATTCCATTTAAGGATATTTTATTGTCTATTTCATGGTAAACCACATATTTTCATTTGATTCATTGGTTACCACTGACAAATGTGTTTCTTCTTCAAAATAAAATTCAAATGGATATATCATTTGAATTAAAATACATCTAGGGTATTTATATTCTTTCATATTTCTAAAATAATCCATCACTCAATCCTCCTATGGTAATTTTTAAATTTTATATGGATTCTCACTATTTTGTTTTCCCCATTGGATCATTATTTAAACATTTTAAGGAAACTAGCCTTATGAATTATTTTTGATCAGGACCCTCATTTTTTATGTTTATATTATTTGGAGTTTTTTATGAATGTATATATGATATCCTCAATAATTTATTATTATAATTTAATACAAAATTGAATTTCATTTATAATATGTAATTAAATTTTTAACTTTTTGGGTTCGGTTTATTTTTATAAAATAGTGAAAACATTATATTTTCAATATTTTCTAGGTGAACATATATTTCATAAATTTTTTCATCTTTTAATGAATATAATTTGTACGGTTTAATGTTTTCAAAAAGAAAAATAATTATCACCCTTTTTTAAAAGTTATTTATTTTTATGTATTTTCAAAAGTTTATCGATATTTTTAACTTTCAAATTGATATTTATAAAACACTTGAAAAACCATTTTAATTTATGTTATTTTCTTTTGAAATATATTATTATTAATTGAGAGTATTGTTCAAATAATGAAATCCACCTTATTTCTACATATGGATTATGTAGTATTCCACTGTATTTGAAGAATTGTCCATCAAAATATATTTTAAAAATAATAATTTTTGTTTATAAGTTTTTATTTAATTTTTTCCTTTTTTAATACAATATATTTTAATCTTTTGATTTAATGGTGTTCAACATGTTTCCATAAATCTATTGATTTTTTAAATTATAGATATAACCATATACCATTTTCAATACAGTATAATTATGATATACATTACTGAATTTTATACGTATTCTGTTAATATATACCCATTTAATATCCCTAGGTATATCATTTTTATTAATGGGATTATGACTGTTCTCCTTATGTTTTCTTTTATAAGGGATATGAAACCCATTCTCCTTCCCTGGGTTCTTTATTATAGGATGAAGATTGATTTTATATTGTATATATATTTTTGGATGATGATGGGAAGGGTCCTAAATTTCCCTTCATTTCATTGGATTATGTTGATATCTAAAGCATGACCGCTTATCAACTATTGAAGTTTCAAATGTATGGTTCTATCCTAAAGCGATTAGCGACACACGGGTAGAATCATTCATGACGATACTTTTTTTGGGAGTCAATTTGTTTTTATCTCTATTGAAAGGGGGGTTTATTTGCAGAGCATCCTTGAAATAAATTATTTATATATTTGGTTAAAAAATATAATAAATATTTCAGTGAGTTCATAATTACATGGTTAATATTTCTATATAGTAACATTTTCTATACATTTCATTAAATTAACATAACAATCACAAGATGAATTTTTATTCGAATTATATTTTTTATGGCATTAATACAAGCCCGAACTAGGACATTAATTTTGATAAATTATTGAAAATATAAGGTTCAATATTTCATCAACCCATGTTTACTTTTTTTTTCAAAAATCCATGTAATCATCATGTCATTAAACCATGTCATTTTGTGTTTAATATACTCAATATAAATTTTAAAAAATATTAATCGAGAAAAATATCTCAATCACGATACATAGAAACATTATGAATAAATTCAATGGTATATTTAATATGAAATTAATATGGTTATTAATATGGTTTATGATGTTTATGTTGATTAGTTAAAAAGAGAAGAAAATAATTGGACATGATAAGAGAAGTGAGCTCAACACACACATGAATAGTTAATAGAATTAGACACAACCTATATATTAAATGAGAAAAATAATGAAGAAATATTTGTTCTGAATTAATTTAATTTTTTTGAGAAAATTAATATTAAAAAATAGGTGGTGGATAAAAATTTGAAATTATGTTGAAGAACATTTCATTAATAATTACTGTAAATGAAAACAATCATATACAATTATAATTGAAAACACTTCAAATACATGATAAAAAGAATTTAGTAATGTTATCTCAAGTCTAAACATTAGTTTATATGGTCCTCCAAGGCCATTGTAAAGTTTATGGTAGTACCCACCGATGCTGCTATTCTTTGAAATTCAAACTCATTTTATGTAGAGAATGAGTATCTATTTATACCCAAAGTGGATGGAATATTTTCATTCCAAATATATATCTCTTGATGGATCAAAAATTTTACAATCCATACATAATAATATTGAGGGAATATAAAAATTAAAATCTTAATATTTTAATGTTTACATTATACCATCAAAATTTGGAGCACATACGACATTTAGAGCCAATATTTTTGTTGTTTTCCAAAACAATGTTCTTCAGTCTAGTTCGAAGACATATTTTTTCATATTGAATATGGGAATGATTATTTTCCTTTGAATAGAACATAAAATATTAACCAATTATTCTAATAGTATATTATCATACATCTTTTATTTAAAAATTAAAAAATTCATCTCAATTGGGTGATTGGATTTGGAGAAAACTGATGAAAGGTGGGAAAGTTTTAATTCCCAGACCAAATTCCGAGATGGACATCAAAGCATCATATTTGAATATTTTTTTGAATTTGGCCCTCAATATTTTTATAGATTATAATCTAGGATATTTCTGAAACTATTTTGTCTTTTAATCAAATTTTTTCTTTTTTATTGATCCCATAACTTATATTTTCGTGGATGGTCATTTTTCATCACAGATTCAATGTTCCTTCTTCTGTAGTCTATACATGTAATTAGATGAGATAATTTTCCAATGATAAAGTTTAATTCTTTTAAAAACATTTAAATCAGAACCATTAAAATGAAAATCACACAATTGAGATAAGTTGGGTGCGAGTTCAGATTGAAATTTTTAGATAACATGATTCTGTATTAGTTATAATATTTGTGAAAAATCATATTTATTATTAAAACATCTTTATTTAAAACAAATTATGCTCTTTTACTTGATTATTACTACATGGAGTTGATATAAAATTTTATAAATATACTAATGTCATCAATATCTTATGAGACATTTACCAATGGAACAAATTATTTTGATCACATATGGTGGCTATGATGAGTTCTCTCATATTTTCAGGCAGCGACATTGTGATTTTCCTCACATTGTTAGGATAAAAATTTGTTTCCTCATAAGGATGTGTATAACGATGATTGTTACATCTATTTATGTTTCCTTTATTTTTAAACGATCATAAATTCATGGTTTAATCATCATTTAAAAAATTTTCTATACATTCAAATTATGTTATGCCATGATCCATGATTAATGATCATTTTTATTGTGTTGTATAAAATTATAATGTATTCTAATTAAGACCATATTTTAATCAAATGGCCACTTATGATCATTAATTTTAATCTCTTTTTCTTAACCTGACTAATACTCACATATCAGAAATATTTTGTTTTTCATTTCTCAAGGATAGGAAGAAATGTAATATGTGTGTTGGGTCTGCATAAGTATATATTGTAGGGAATTTTTTTGAAGGGTTGAAGAACTATTAAGTATTAATTAATTTCTTACACAGTGGAAAAAACATCATTGTATGAAAAATATATTAATATTTTTTGTTAGTATTTTGTCTTAATTCTATTAAACACTAAATATAAAATAAAATGCGAATGTACTGTGATGAAATATATTCATTAATGTTATATAATTAAGATGGTCATGTCTATGGACCATCATAGTTGGTATTATAAAATGGTTTTGAATAACATTATATGATATGATATTTGATTAGGATATTGTAATATTTGATAAGTCTCGGTTGATTACAATTTAAGGATTTATAAATATCCCATTATGTTAATTGATGTAATATTGAATATTTTTCTACTCGATATAAGAAAATTTATGTGAAAGCCTAATATATTAGTCTACAATATATATTTACAAAGAGGATAACATCATGATTCTTTTTAAAAATTGATATTTTAAGGTTCTCACTGATGTTATATCTTTTTATAGATACTATGAATTTGATACTCATTTATAATAGACAATCTAATGGGTAATCAACCATAAAATCGATGGTTATGTATCTAATAAAAATACACTATAGAATCTGATGATTGGGCTATAGAATACAAATATCTCTAGAAATCCTCTATGGATTTTATTTTTCCAATTCATATCCCCTATTTGAAATATTATAAAGGGTTTGTAAATATTCAAGTTAAAAACCAAAAGGGGAATTACTATGGATTAATTAGATTAAAACATAATGATTCATAAGTTAAGATACATATTAATTAATTTTTTATAGATAATGGTTAAGGCAATATTTTTGATCATAAAATGTCAATTATTTTTAATTTTATAATATCATAATGAATTTAAAGATAAATTTTGGAATGGTCTTTTTGAAATTAGTATAAAAAACAAAATAGAACTTAACATTAATCAAATTATATTGAATTGATGGTATAATGGATGAAGTAATGGATTATTTAGAGAATAAATCATATGATTCAGTTTTTATATTCATTGTTTCATTTATTCTAAATTTATTAATAATTTGTTCTTGTTTTTATATATGTTTGAAATTGGATTTCAGAAATAAATACGAGAATGTTATGTATGTAATTAAAAATATTTCCAAATAAAATAAGGGATAAATGTTTGATGGGTTTTAAACTTAATATATTACTTTTATAATGAAAAATATGATTTTCCATTTATTTCCTAAAGTAATGAGGAATATTTCATAATATAAATTAATAATTTACACTCATTGTTATTTTCATTATTGAGTTATATTTTCCAAAAATATTTTGGTATATACTAAATCTTATGGAGATTTATTTATAGTATTTTTTCATTATTTTTATGGGAACATATATTAAATGGAATATATATTCTTGAAAAGTTATTTTATGACAAAGATTCATTTTTCGGATAACTATTAAAGAACACATTATTGAGGGATTTAAAACTATTATGCTTAATATATTATTGATGTTGAGATAATAAATGGTTGATTGTATTTGAAGAATCTATGTTATATAGTAATGGTAACATTTGTATTTATAGTTGATTGAACTTATTTTTAGTTAATATCATCACATTTTTTGGATTTTTAAATATATTAGCTAGTGTGTGATTTTATGACCTTAAAATTAATACCATTTGAGAGTTAAATGTATAGTAAATTTATAGAATAATACATTGTATCTCATTGGTTTCTTGTCTCGTATATTTAAATAGTATTATAAAAGTGTAATTTTTTAAATACATGATTAAGTTATATACATTCTAGGGTATATGACTGTATGAATGATTAATGTTGTGTGAGGAATGATATCTAACAAGATATATCCAAACATTGTATGGTATATATTTTATTAGAAGTTATATCCCAAATAATGAATGTGTTAAGAATAACCTCACATACTTTCATCATTCAGTAGTTATTAGAATTTAACGGACACAATTTATTTATCATGTAGACTGTAATGAAATGATATTTTGGATCGTTTAAATTAATACTATCTTCGATACATTATGTCACACACAACACCAAACTAACACAACATATGACTAAAAAAACAAACATATTAAAAACAAATGAGTAATATAATCATAACTCAGTAAAATTGATGTAATCACTTAAAATTATTACATGTTATTATTTTCCATTTCTTAATATTTTATAAAGGTATCCAATTATAGAACAATTTTAAATGGAATTTCATTTTAACATAATTAATAATATTTATCATAGTTAAAAATTATGTATAATAATTAAAATTTGTATTTATAAAATATTATTTCATCATTAAATTGTTTAAAAAATTATACGAAATAATATTAAATAAACATGTAATTTAAAAGGTCAATTTTTTAATAATAGTTTTTCTTTAAAAATTGAAGTTTTATTTAAAATATAAATTAATAAATTTTATAGTTTTATATATAATAAATAAAATCTATTCATTCATTAAATTGATAAATATTTTTGTGGGAATAAGTTTCAGTTTTTATGAAAATATTATGTTTCTAATTGAATAGTAAAAATACTGATTTTGTTAAAAATTCCATTTTTATAACACTAACATAATATATTAATGAGATAAAATTTTATGAAAACTAGTTTATATATTAATAAATATTTCATAGAAACCATTAAAAAAATATAATTATGATGTTATAAAACACATGAATATCATTTTAGTTAGAGAATTAATATTTCACACTAAAAACTATTCTTTATGTGATTACATTAAAACATTGATTAATAACTATTAGAATTTAAATATGAGAAAATTATTTTTTGAATTGGGATAAAAATTTATATATTAGTTTGTAAGATCTATTTAATTTTTTGGCGAAAAAATAATATTATAAGGATTAATATTGACTATCATAATATATGTGAAGATTTTAGTTTTTTTGAATTAATATTATATTTGTGTAATTTCTCACCAAATAAATTAAATAAATATATATTAAATAATTACTATAATATGATTTTAAACTCATATGTTAATATATTTACATAAATTGATGGATAAATAAATACTAATGAGGTATGGAACACCTATTGAAATTTATGTCCTTTTTATACAAATATTTTTTATATGTATTAATTTTTTTAGAGTAATGTTAACTTCTACCAATTAAAAAATGTAATTAAAATAAATATATCCAAAATTTATATCATGAACATCCTGAATATTTATAAAGGGTTATATTATATATTTTTATAAAATATATTTTAATTGGGTAAAAATTATTTTCCATGGAAAAATTTGAAATCAAAGAATAAAAAAACATGTTGTAAAAGGGCGGAAAGGTTATTAGAACTTCTTTTAAAATCGTTGTAATATTCTTTATCGACCTTATCTCCCTCCCAAACTCTACTATTATTCAATTTTTATTCCATTGGACCCTGAATATTGTCATTCGATTATAAAAAAATAAAATGTATTAAAAAAATAAATTTTCGTCTGTTATAATTGTGGATCCCATCATATCATTCAATAATCCACCATAAATATGAGATTTCATCAATAACTGTCCCAAAATATCTCTCCAAATAGTTCATCATATTACATACACCCTTAGTCACCATAAGATAGTCTAATCACTTTATTTTGAAGGATAATTTCACGAGAAAGTTCAAGGTCCCCAATGTGGGTAATACTTAATCCTTAACATATTCATCTTAATAATTAACATCCAAAATAGTAATATACAAGACTGGCTGACTCTATAATTAGGTGTTGGCCTAGTGGGTCACATGGGAATAAAAATGCCTCAATATTTCATAGATTCTACTAACTAGTATTGAGGGAATAATAATGGTATTCTAAGAAAACTATACAAAAAAGATATGAGTTGAGCTTAAGTATATAAAAGACTAGAATGTGGAACATCAACACATTTTAGGAAGTATGATACTTTAATATAAAATCATATATACCACCCACCATATGACATGAATTATCCATTAATCCATTATCATGGATTGATATGATCTAGAATGATGTAAATTGAAGAAACTCAAAACACCCTTAAAATAGTGAATATTACCTCAAACATAATTATCACCCAATAAGGATAAATTAATGATGAATAGAAACATGTAGAATTGTGGTCTTATTGAGGGAAATCACATCCAACCTTTGGTGACTAATTTTGATTCCATGTGAAGGAGATACTATTATCCCAAGAGAAGAGGGAGAGGGAGACCTCGAGTGGCCAAAGGGGTTGCTTTTCCAAAATGAGGAAGGAATAATTATCAGAAACTATTAAAGGATAGCATAGAAAATGGTATTTTTTAGAAATTTAAATTGATGAATAGTTTTATCTAACTATTCACCTAATTTGTGGTTATACCACCTGATGATAAACCAATGTGTCATAACTATGTTAATGATATAACAAACCATTCACAACACATGTGTTATCACTATCTAATAGCCCAAGCATTACACAAGGCTACAACTCACAGTTAGATAAATTTTGTAACATACCATACACCACTAAACAATTTCTCATGGTCCCGGGTACCCACCACACAGTTTGATAAAACAATCTTCTAATAGAAATTGAGAGGTATGTTTAGGTCTCATGGTTGTCATTAACCATATAACAACCATGAACCCTTGGTTTCCTCTCCTAAATTTATGTTCATGACCCTAAAACATTCAAAACTAATCCAAAACTCATAGAAATTCATGAGGACTTATATCATATCTGAAAAAACATTTTCCTCTGTTCTAGTGGTCTGGATTAAATTCTGAATAAAAATTTTAAATTTAGATCCTCCAGAAAATGTGATGTGAAAAATATTATAAATATTTTCAATCTACTCAAAATAGGTGATGTTGAAACCCCAAAACCATATAACATATCATCCCCAAGAATCCATAGGGAATAATGAAAACATTACCCTACATACATAGATCATGAATTAATGATCTAATAGTTCTATATTATTTAAAATTTCCCAACAAACTAATGATAATCACTTTAAAAAATTATACATTTACAACTAAATATCAAGACAATGCCCATATACATATAAGATATATAATGTCAATTATTAAATGATCATATCCAACTTGATACAAGATTAAATAGTCATATCCTTAATTATTCGGCATATGGTTCTCTAAACTATTGGTTCCCACATTGAGAGTCCAATATTGGGTTCTAGTATACCACCATTGAAATTACATATAGTGACAATCCCTTAGGGTTCAAACAAATATCATGGAATATTTCTTGATTCAGTCAAACAGTAATGTTTGAAACCAACATCCATATATCGGATATTCTATATTCACTCCAAAAATATTAGGTTGACTCTTTCACTGCACTCATCTCCTCCAATAACATTCCATACACGGTTCCTCACTAACCAAATTTCATTGACCCAAATTACTCACGTCAAACAATATCTATCCATCCATTTTTATAACGATCATATTCAATAGAAATAACATTACTAATAAAAAATAACACCATTAACTAAGGAACATCAAGATCATTTTGAGCATGCCCATTGATACTATATAACCAAATTTTGTTGAGATATATTTTTAAAATAATCTCCTACATCAAAACATCACTATGTTATCCCATAATCATCTTCTCATTCCCAATATAGCTTTAACTGTTCTCCCCAAACTACCCTAGACAAAATTTCCACACTCAGACTCCACCAAGTGCACATTTAAACATGTACATATAATTTATTTATAAATCCATATATAAATTTATCCAAATATTTAATGAAATAAATATTTGAAAGACACCCTCAGTAAACTGGTCTAAAATATCTATGAATCTTCTCACATAATATTCTCCAACCAATGACTAATTTCAACCTCCAGACCTTAGGAGCCTCTTTATCATCTCACTAACGAAATGATTTCACAATTACCACAACCCATGACCCAACCACCCTGAATATAATGACTAATATATTTATGAACCGGATCATTCCCATGTTTTAGAGAAATTTTCACCCATCGATCATTCTTTCATGGTAATCATGTTTACAAAAAAATGCCATGAAAGTCAAAAATAACAAAGATGATATATTCCCATAAATGGAAAATGGTGTACTCTTGAAAATATGGAATAATTTTAAATTAATAAATTAGATAAAATATTATAGATTCTATTCTTGAAAACATTAAAGGATTGTTAGGTATCGAGCAACGAATTCAATACTCTCTTAGCATACTCCAGATGATGTCAAGATATATGGTATGATTTTATCAATCTGGGGTTACCCTAAAAGTTCATCAAAAATCTTCTGCCACTCTCTCCAATCCTTAATCCCATTATTTTTTTTAATTTTTGGTAACCCACTCTTGGAAAAATTCATCTTGACAATGTTTTCCCAACAACAACCATTGGTCTGTCATCTTACAGCCGATAGTTGATGTTTGAATTATCCCTCATAATGGGAACTCCATTTAAATTATTCCCAATGTTCTATTCAAACCTTGCAGTAAAATTTATATTTTGTCTTTTGATACTCACATGTTCATTATCGCACAATAAAATACAACTACATATAGTTTCTATGTGCAACCAGTGTAAATTACACTCGCCGTATGGAGTGCATTTACATACCATACCTCTTGATTTGAGACTAGATTCATGATCTTGTGAGATATTCATCAGAAAGTCCTAGATTGTAGTGCTACATGGTTTATTATACTTAACGTGCTAGGTGTTCTCTAGAATTTCTTCATCAGAATCAAGAATATACAATTTCCATGATTTATTGAATGAAATCCCAATTTAAAATGTCTTTCTCGGAACTAAAGCATCAACCATAAGACCAATTGACAACTAGGATAGGTACTTTACCATTTTGACCCATAAAAACTAGTAACAATATTCCATACACAATATTATTTCCTTAAAAAAATCGGCATCACCAATCCTATATTACTATCCATTAGCACATTTTGATCAATATTATGTAAACAAACATATAACTATTGTCATCAAAATAATATTAATTAGTAACCATATGAAAACCTCTCTCACCAATTTCATTAATCGATCCAAATTTCATGTGGTTATGGTCTGAGTTCAACGTAATGTAATATAGGATACTCCCATAGCCATACGACTTCTATAAAAGGGAATATAATTGAGTTAAGGGGAATCTTTTACATGAAACCTATCAATCCTATAAAATCTTTCTAAAAGAGTTAAAATTGAAACTGGAAAAGGGATCATCAACATATGATAGTCAAAACCTATGCATTAGCTTTATGTAATAACCTTCCCAGTATCTACATATCGAGCCTAAATTATCTATTAGAATACTAATAGAGGAGTTACCCTAATAGTTCTTATTGTTAACATAATGAATAAAAAGATGACACACATCAAATATAACAATATAAATTTTTTATTAAGAATAAAATTATTAGAAAAATATACACCTCCCAGGGTTCTATTTCATTATCTGAGAGTCATACTCAGATCAAACCACACCTGAATGACACCACATGTTTGAAACACTTAATAATTATTTAGCAATGCTTTGATTTTTTATGGTGTTACCTATACTAAGAGGGCACCTATTTACCAAAAGAGTTGACCAAAATAAATATCTACCTAAAAGTCCTCTAGGATTTTCCACCATTATTCTAGGTTTAAGAAATAGGACAGGATTCCTACTAGAAGAATTTTTTTTTGTTCAACGTAACACTCTTGGAAACTTCTGAATAATCCCTTATACAAGGATTGTTTGTCATTAGAATTCCCCAAGGTTGTTAATTTTAGTTATTTTGATTAATTTTAATTTATATAACATTTATAAGGATCATATATTCCCAATGATAAATAATAGTGATAATGAATGATTTATACAACTATACTTGTAACATTATAGTTTTGAAACCATGTATAAAATATGAATAATTTCTAATAATTTAATTTTTTATGCATCAATTATTTATCATTATTATATCATAACTGGAGATAGTTAATAGACATGTCAGTGGAATGCTAATGAATAAAACACCCTTTCTACTATAGTTTACAATTTAATTAATTACATCCTTATAATAATAAATATCCAAGGTATATGTAATGAATTTTATAATTTTATAGGGACCAATTCAATAATATACCGATATAAATTTATATATAACTCATATGAGTTGTTGTTTATACATTAAATAAACATCTCATATTTATCACAAACATACCCCGATGGGGTTAAGTAACCAAGAATATAATGACAGAGGTGACCTATGAGTATTATGTGATTTGAAACTCGTTTAATTAAAGTGAAACCTAATAGTTTTTTATTTATTAATGATTAATTATAATTATATTTTGTTTATCATATAATCATTTCATGTCAACACTGGCCTACATCGGTATATTCTAGTTTATAAGGATCAAATCATATGGGTTTTTATTCCCAATGTTATAGATGTACCATACCTTATATATATATATATATATTCTATTATTCAATTAGATGCATATAACATTCACAAGTTATAACGGTACTAGCTTGTATAGTTAGAACTGGGAATCATATAACCAAAAATTAATTTTAATCTTTGGTTCTAGTATATATAAATTCCATATGAGATTGATAAATTATTTAGGTGACCCTTCATATCTTATAAAATCCAATAAATGATAAAAAACTTAATTTTCACCCACTTTATCGCAACCACTAATGATTCATCCCATTAAACTAATGGTCCATAGCTCAAACATATTATAATTGGTTAATTAATGTTCTAACATCAACATATATGGGAAACCCATTTATAGTGATAAAAAAATATAAAAAAAATCATTTTTCATAAAATAATGATGTCATTGAATGATTATATATAAGTAGAGAGTATAGATTATCATAGTCGTTCCCACCAAATTAGGGTATATATGAATGAATTTTAAACAACCATAAAATCATGGTATATAAACTTGCATCAAGATGTATTTTAATGAAACATAAAAGGCTTGGATTATCCATGGAAAGTGAATATCTATATGCGTATGATGATAGATGTGATAATACTTCTTTTTGATAACAAACCAAAGGGGAAAATCCATAAATTAGTGAGTTATGTAAAAACAATAATCACTCAGGGTGAAATAATTTTCAAATGTAATAACAAAAAATTGAATTATTTCATCCTTAGAAATGTGATATTTTCCTCAAATTTGGTTCCACAGGACCGAGACAAAATGTATTTTACATGCATCAACACATTATTAGTATCTTATATAACATTAGAAATCGAAATTCAAAGGAAAATAAATACCTATGATACCAATTTTTATGTTCGAACCCCGAACCACTATATAAATTACAGTGAGACCAGTTGGTTACACGACCACAGTCACATTTTACCTTATGCAAGAGGCTACTAATTAGCTGTGAGAGTGTAATAATGGTAAGATGGAGAGACTATAACCAAATTAAAATAGTATTAAAACATTATATTCACGAAAAATTAATAGTTAAAAATAATGAAAAAAACTAAAAACCAATAATAAATAAATGAAAAACGATGAATAAACATGGTACAACGTATATGGAACAAAACTATTATAGGTAATATAATATTCATTTATATAATGAAATGGATAAATTAATAATTAATGACTCAAACTCTAGGGGAACCTCAGTACATGCTAAGGTGATACTCTTAATATCCCTTGTCCAATCCTTTCCTAAATGAAATGGAAACATTATAAATCAGTGTACGACTCCTTAAATAAAACCACGCTATTTACCTAAGTACCAATGAACATCCCAAATAGTGTGTGTGATAAATTTAGTAGGACACCACCAATAGTTTCTTAATAAAGCCTAATAAGTGAATCTAAAAATTGTAGAATTCAAGAAAAAAATGTAAAAAAATGTAATCATTTCATGATTTGGTTCCACATTGATACATAGATGAATATAAATTCTTTGACCATAAAAATAATATCTTAGAACATGAAATTATGTATATACATGAATATATATATATATATACATGCACTTGTGAAATGAAGACATGTAACTGAAGTATCCACATATATAATTTTAAAATATAATTATCATTTCTTAAATATGGGTACCATATAAGGAATTTGAATAAGGAAAATAGTGAACCTTGCATGTCATTCACAAACATCGATGTGAAAAATTAATCTGAATATCATAATCATGTGCTTAAAACATCCGGTCCAATTACCCAAAATGTTGTAAAATTCCGTATCCTATACCAATGTTGTGAGAAATGTCATTACCAGCATGCATAAACATGGTCTCCCAATAATAATATTATATAATGTGATCCTAATTTATCTATGATTCCTTACCCAAGGAATTCCGTACTATAGAACTCAATATCATTCAAGGTGTGGTGTATCCAATCGAATCTATGAGCTCATCCATGATATTCTATACTGGAAATCTAAGGTTCTCCCAATGGGTAATAATCCATTTTATCCATTTTACTAACATTATTTTTAAGGATATAAAATTAATATATTAAATAGTAATAATTAAACTACCAATTTATTAATAGAATAATTTATTAGTATTCGTGATAAAAATATCTAAATTCATTATCTTATATAATATTGTTAGATTAATAATTTTATTTAACTAATTTCATATATGGTTACATTTAAATGATTATTTTTCAAATTATATAATTTTAAAATGATAAAACTAATTACATTTTGGAATTCATAATGTTGAAATTATCTTAGTAATAGTTGTTAATAATTTTATAATAGAATTAATTATTCTTGAATATTAGTAAATACAGTTTAAAAAATATAGTATTTTTGTGACATAAAAAAAGAAATAATTATTATGGATTAAACTAATGGGATGAATAAATTATGAAATTATAATATATACTATGTACATGTAATAATTCATAACATTTGAATTAAAATTTATTTCATGTTTGGTATAAAAATAAATGTGATTTCAAACATAGTGCATGTATAGCATTGACAATGTCAAATTTGATTCATTATTGATAATAATGGGATGACAAAAATTATTTTCACACCTTCTTTGTAAATTATTTTTCTAATTGAATTTTTTGTTTGATATTTTAGGATAATAGGGTTATATAACAAGAATATTATCCAAATGTCTATGAAATGGTTGTGCAATGAAAGAAAAGAAAACTTAAAAAATAAAAGAAGTTTTATTAAGATTAATATCATTAAATATACTTAATTGTTGAATATAAATGATTATATATTTCATAATTAATTAATTATATTTTTGATAGTATTTTTATAATTATTTATATATAAAATAATTAACATAAAATCTTGTGCAATGAACAGGTATTATTTGTTCAAGAAGAAGAAAAATAAATATATTATTTTTAATTAGAATTATAAAAAATAAAAAATGACCAAAAATATATTTAAATGTGTCTCGATGTGTATTTTTTTGGAAATATATTATTTTCATTTGGCCTTGATACCATTTTGAGCCACATTAATAACATCAACAACCTTATATGATTTAATTTTAAAGAAAATCAAGTTGATCACACTATATTTTTTAATTAGTATAATACTTTTTTATATAGTTTTATAGAATTTTTTTTCAAGAAATTAGTCATTTTAAATATAATAAATTAATAATCTTAATGAAAATTTATTTTTAAATTATAAGGAAAATATGAATTCCTTTATTTCTTGAACAATAATGTGGTAATTATAATTTTAATGGATAAATAATATAAAATATTGTAAAAATTGTAAAATAAATTTAATTTGATATTTTTTAGGAAATAAAATAATTCTATAAATGAATTTGATATGTCTAGTATATGATATATATTTTTGAATTTTAATTTTATTATGTTTTAAATTAATTGTTATAAAAAGTGTTTAATTTAATAAAAATACATTTTCATGTATAAAACTATTTATTAATATTTCAAAGAATCAAAAAAAAATTCTTAAAAAGGCCCAAATCAAAAGAATAATCTGTTATGTTGTTTTGTACATTTATAAGTCTTTTTTCCTTGCATTATTATTGTTTTTTATTTTTTGTAATTCATAATTTTTTCCCTCACCTCAATTCTAAATGGGGGATCATTCATTCACACAATTTCATCATCTTGAGACTTATTTATGGAATATATTCTAAATAATTATATTCTTTATGGTCCATTTTCACATTCTAGTGTTGCTAGTCTCACAAAATGACAAATTTAAAGTGTTTACGGTGTTACTCAAGAAAAAACATTGACAGGTAAATTCTTTATTCTATTTTAAAATCATTCTCATTTCTTATTTAAACTCAAATGTATCCATATTTCATGATAACTATAGTATATATATATATTAGAATATTATTTTTCTAATTGTATATTCATTATTTTATCTATTATTTTCACTTTTTATTCTTAAAAACAAAATCATCGTCCATGGTGTGTCAATTCATAACATTCATGGATAATGAGTTTGGGTTTCCCAATACCATATTCAGGGAATATTTAAATTCACATGTAATTGGTTAAAATGATTTAATTATCTATATTTTCTCTATTATTGAGTTTTATTGGTATCAAAAAAGTAAATAAGGAATGAACCGACTATGGAAACCATGAAAATAACACACCCAAAACAATGGAAATAAAAAAATTATTTATAATTGGGCGGAATGATTTTATAAGATGATTTGATAAGGTATTATCAAAATAAACAAATCTATTTAATCAATTATTAACAATATCAAAACCATTATATAATATGTTTGAATAAATTTTAAGGAATTCGAACATGAGATAATGGAATCTTTCCATAAAACATTATTTTAAATTATTTTAAGTTTTATTTATATAATTATTTATAATTCATTTAAATTATTTAAAAATGGTTTTTTGAATATATATATATACATGGATATAAATTATTTAATATTTAAAATTTTCTAAGGTTTCCAATGAGGGCTCTTAATCTGGTTTTTCGAAAGGGGTTTTCATTAAAAATCCAATTTTAATTTAAATTTTTTTAAAATTCAATGGAATGTTTTTAACATATGAAACTTTCACTACCTTCCCCTATTTACTAATATGAAATTTTTGTTTCTTTTTACATGTTTATATGTTTAATTTCAATGAAATGGTTTTCCTTTGTATGTGTGAAATATTCATTTAATATGGGACATATTTCAAGGAATGGTTTTTATTATACATGTATTCTTATATAAGGAATTTTTTAGGGTTCTTTGTAATTTGTTATGATGATTTATGTGTCCATGATATATCTAAATTGAATTTGGTATGATTATTTTTTACGTTCACCGTAATGATTATTCCTTGTGTAACATTAATGGTTACAACCTAATATAGCCATGAGGGTTTCATTTTATGTTTTTTGGGATAATTACAAATTATATTACATCCACAATGTTTAAAATCATAAGTATTTATGGTAATAAAATTACTCGTGAAGTACCCTAAATATTTTATTCATATTCTAAATGATTTATGTAAATATTTTGTTTTCATAAGGTAAGTATATGATATCTTTACGGGTGAAAAGTATGCATTTGGGAAAATGATTTAATGTGTTTATAAGTATTAATAAACTACTTGTTTATTTCCTTATATTTATGTCCCTAACTATGATTTTTGGGCACATACCATGTTTAAAAAATAAATTCATAAGGTTTAAGTGGAAATCAGAATCCAAGATGAATGCTGTGCAGATTTTTTCTTTAATAAATTATAGTTTTTTAAAAAGAAATATGTATTATGAAATAAATGGGAACTATTTTATTAGAAAATACATTGATTCCATTCAGGTTTTTATATATGAATTATGAAATAATTCTCTTTAACTCCACACTAATTTTTTTATAATGTATTAATAGGAATTATATATTCAATTATATTATTTTGTAATGTTTAATATAGGGTCCTTATAGTTGGTATCAGATTATATTTTAGATAAATTTATGGGATATGATGACCATAATAAAATACCATAAATTATAATTTTACATTATGGTTAATTTGAAATGATATATAATTTTATGATTACCATTCTGCTTCCGCAATTTTATTTCCGGACATAATGGTTTTCCATGGATGAAACCTGGAAGCTTATTTAGGAAGACACAGATAAGATGATATCATTCCAAATATGTGACCTGGAATGATGAGAATTAGATATGAGTATATTGGGAAAGTAATGTATCATATCACATAGACTAAAAATTGCGGTGAAGTCCACGAAAGAGTACAACCAGTTATTCTTTAAAGGAACATGATTAAAGTGGAACATTTTATGAAGAAACACACTCCTTGTTTCATTGTATCTTACAAACTAGTGGTGAAAAAGGTTTTATTAAGTCCCTGTAAAATATTTTCAATATCAGGGAGTGTTTATAAAGTCATATTTTTAGTTTTCTATTTTTTATTTTGAATGTGAGTATGAACAGTGGTTGTGAAATGGTCATGAATATCATGGAGTGATAATATATTTTTCAAAAGAATGGGATTAATTTACTAATGTTATTGTTGATAAATATTTTCCTTATGTTCATTGACATATAATGGAAAAGAAATTTGATGCATAGGACCAAAGAGTAAAACATTTAGAAACTGTGTAAGATTAAAACGTTACATGATTTAAAATTTATTCATTAAATATTATTTGAGATATTGATAGTAAAATCCATAATTTTTTACTCAGGGTTTAAATGAACACATATAAGGGAATTTACCCCCTAGGGATTCAAAAGTAATTAAAAAATGTTCTATATTTTGACCGAGTAAAAAAGGATTATTCTGATGATTACTTGTCCTTTGAAAATATGTAGAAAAAATTATCCATATAAAAGGAAGTTAGTGTGTATCAAACCAAGAAATATGATGGTAAGAATCACTAAATTTCAGCTTGCAGGAAGTGTGGAAATAAACAAAATGGGGAATTACATAACAATTTTGAGATGTATTTTATGTGGTAGGTTTGGAAATATGGAATGAGAATAGGGGATAATGAAAATAACTACCCAAAGAAAGTTCTTAATGATGGTAACCGGCCAAACAATGAGAATAAATGTTTTGTTAAATACTTTTTGAGTACTTCAACAGATGGTGGTCTATCCAATGAAGTTGTATCGGGAACTGAAAGGAGATTGTTGAATAATTAAATTTGGTGACATGGGGAATAATGAAAATAACTACCCAAAGAAAGGCCTTAATGATGGTGAGAATCCAAACTATAAGAAAAAAAGTGTAGTTAAATCATTTGCGAGTACTTTAGCAAATATAGGTCCGTCCAATGAAGTGGTATCATGACGTGAAAGGAGAATATTGAATGCTCTATTTTTGGACCAACAATCCTTAAAATGTGATTTTGTAATCTAAAGTGAGGAATTATTAAAGGTAGTAGGTTGTGTTTTAATAAACAATGATATTATAATTACTTATACAGTAAGGCAACTAAAACCCCCTGAGTTAAATTTACCCAAACATGATTTGGAATTATCATCACTTTTTGTTTGCTTTAAAACTTTTGAGGCATCATTTAAATATAGAAAAATGTGAAATATATACTTCCATGAAATATTTTTGTATATATTTACCCAAAAGGAATTAAACCTGGGGCATCTATAATGTATAGAATAGATAAATGATTATGATTTCATGATTAATTACCATAGTGGAAAAGAGAAAAATGTTGTAGATGCCTGGGGTTAAAAAAACATGCATCATTAACCATTCTACATGCTGAAAATGACCCATTAATTAATGATTTGATATATTTTGTCTTGGATATTTTTGGTGTAGTATATTCCACTATTTAGTTTTAGGTGTTGGTGTTATCTTCTTTGTTAGATTGAATTATGTATGTGCAGAAGGAAGACTGTGAGTTATAAAAAATAGTTGAATTGGTTATGATAATAATGTTTCATAAAATTAATGTTAATAATTGTATTTTCATGATAATTTTAAAGATATTATGTGTTAATTTTGAATCAAATATGAAGAAAAGTTTATTAATTGAATATCATTGTTCTTCATTTTCAGTTCATCTATGAATCACTACGAAGTACCAAGAATATCCATAGAATTACTGGTTGGGTGAAATAAAAATAGATATTGATTATTTTACCATGAAATGTCTGAATTATTAATAGTTTAAAGATCAGTGAAAACTAAGAAAGGATATTATTTATCATATTCTAGTTTGAGAGTGGAAATGGGAAAATATATTCATTGGTTTCTTATTAAGACTACGAAAGATGTCTTAATGTAACAATATGATATAGGTCATTATTAATCAGATGACTAAATAATAACATATTCTTCCTATAAGAGATACTCTACCATTATATAAAAAATACATAATATATCTCAATGATATTAATAGGTTACATGGTGTTACACATTCAATTGTATATGTCCATGATCCAATGTTTACTTTAATTTTCATGAAAGGCCTTCAGAAGTTGTTAGGATATCATTTAAATTTCAGAAATGATTTTCATCCACAATATAATGTAAAGAGTAAAAGAAAAATTTAGAACTTGTAAGATAAGATATGTCCTTATTCAATGGAGTACTAGGTATGATTAGATTGATATATTTTGTAAGTTATGTTTTACTACCATAGTATTTCCTATTCTAGTATATAGATGACTCCTTTGGAGGCATTATTTGGAATATGGATTAAAAATGTGGAATTTGAGGAATAAGTCTAGGAAAGGAGTTTTATGGGACTTGATTTAGTATAGGTAATGGATTATAAATCATGGATGATCCAAAAATAAATGAGTGTAGATCAGAACATGAATAAAAGTTATGTAGATAAAAGAATGAAAAACATTTCTTTTGAGGTTAGTGATCATGTATTCATTAAAATATCTTTGTGGAAAATGGGTAGGCATTTTCTTAAAAAATTAATGTTATGTACAAAATTAATTAGGAATTACAAAATCCTAGAACATGTTTGAAATGTGTCTTGCCGAGTATCATTGCCTCTGAGTTTATGTTATTTAATCAATTTTTTTTCCGTATTTTGATGTTAGGAATGTATATACAATATTCATCTCTTGTTTTCAACCCAGAAGTGGTTAATATTGGAGAGAACCGTTCTTATAAAGAGAAACCTATTCAAATTATTTTTCATAGAGCATACATATTATTGAATAAGATTAATCAGCAGGTTAAGGTTTTGGGGGGAAACCACGTAGTTGAAGAAGAAACAATGGAATTTGAAAATTCTTTAAAGGAAAGGTATCCCCATTTGATAAAAAATTTAATTAAATTGAGATGTTATAATTTAAAAATGGGAGGGAGTGTGATAACCTAGGTACAAATAGAATAATTTTTCCCCATATTTATTACCATTCTAGAATGAAATAGTCAAATTCAATAGTTTAAGAAATTTTAAAAATAAATAATTTTTTAACCAATATATTATATAATTATATTTAAATATTTATTTATGAAATTATTTAATTTTAATCATAGAAAAATATATATTTTTATGATTTTAACATGTTGAAAATATCATAGTATTATTTTTTGATAATTTTATGAAAAAAATAAATTTTTTGTGAATTGTTATTTTTTTATTTTTAAAAAGTAAAGTAATTTTTTGAAATAACCAACAAATTGTTATGATGTATTAAAATTATGCAATAAATGTATAATGAAATTATAATATAAAAATTTGAAAATGATAAATCTGAACATGTAAATTAATATTTATTTCATCATATGTATAAACATCTGTTTTAGGGCTGACATAATACCTTCACAACTTTGACAAAGTAAAATTTTGTTCTTCCCAGATAATAATTCATTTATAAAATTATTTTCATGAATTGTTTATTAAATATTAGGAATACATTTTGTTTTTTATAGTATATAATTTTCAATCAAAATCTATGTGTAATTCTAACGTAAGGAAAGAAAAGACAAATTAACAAATTAAAGAAGTTGTCTTGACATGGATATGATGAAATTCATAAAATGAACAAAATAAATTTATTATCATGAACCTAATTAATTTATTTGTATGATGGTAATTTTTTTATTTTTTATATATTTATTAGTTAACATTAATGCTTCTATAATTCTGATGTAGTGCTTGTGTAAAGAGAAGGGAAATTAATAAAATAATATTATTTAAATTATAAGAACCATAAAATAAAATTAAAATATGAATAAATCTGTATTGATTTGTTTTTTTGTAAAATATATTATTTTTAACTGAATTTGGGACTTCATGACCCACATGAATCACATTATTCCGTTTATAATATTTTATTTAAATTAACGTCAAGTTGTTCATACTATAGTTTATTATTTCTATAATATTTCAATATTTGGTTTTAAAAAAGAACCATTAAAACATAAATATTTATATTACATATAATAAATTTATATTATTCATGAACTTTTATTGATTATTTTTAGATAATAAATAAATACCATAAATTCTTTTACGGCATTGATACAATAATTATTAATTTTGTGAAAAACATATAAATGATATTAAAAATATTAAAATAAATATAAAAATTTCTTAAGGTAATACACAAATTATATATATTAATTGGATATGTATTGGATATAATAAAAATGGTTTTCTCAAATTTGAAACTTTTTTTGTTGTTTTAATGTCATAGTAATGAATAGTTCCAAATTTGAAAAACAAATTCCTGAATAAAATATTATATTAAATTATTTATAAATAAAAAAATGAAAAAACAAGGAAAAAATAATAAGATTCCATTTTCAATGTGATCAAATATTATTTTTAGGTTTTTTTTAATGTATTTCACCCTACATTAAACTCTATATACTTCAGTATTTTGTGTAATTCCTCATTTTCCCCTAAACTCAATTATGAAGGGGGATCATTCGTTCACTTAGTTTCCTCTACATGACCCTGCATTTTAGACCATATTCTTCCAAATTACCTTACCCTCATCGCTTTATATATTCTATGATTTTGTTCTCAGAAAATTCCAATATCAAGTGTCCAAGGAGTTCATCAACACAAAATATTCAAGAGGTAAATTCCTTATTATTCTCTTTTAAATTTTCTCTCACTTATACATTACCCTCACCCCTATACAATGCTTCATGATAACAAAAATTTCATATATATACTATAATTTTATTTTTCCAGTGGTATATTCATTATCAAATCTCCTACTTCACCTTTTTATTCTTGAAAATGAAATCATCATTAGTGGTGTCTCAATTCACCTTTTTCATTTATGATATGTTTTAGTCTCCCAATACAACATTAATGGAAATTTTAAATTCACCTATAATTATTTAAAATGAACTAAATATATATTCTCTCTCTTTTATTGATTTTTATTTTTATCAGAAAAAAATTCCTAAGGATTGGACCATGGAAATCATGAAAATAATTAATTAATCCTAAGGTAAGGGAATCTATAATATATCTCTATAATAAATTAAAAACTCTATTTAAATTATTAAACATGATTATTTAACACATTTGATGTATTTAAACCTGATGTAAGGGACTCTATAACTAAAACAATGATTTAAATGATTTAATGATTTATTCTTATAAATTATTCTATTTTAACCATGTTTCCAGAATTTATTTTATGAATATTTTTAAATTTAATTTTTTTAAAATTATAAATTTTTAAATTTTTTCAGACATGGATTCTTTTTAGTTTTTAGGTATGCTAGTTTTCATTAAAAATCCTCTTTTAATTTCGTTTATTACAAAATTAAAAATGAGTGTTTTTTAATACTTGTGGAATTAAAATCCATTACCACATTCATGGAAAAAAAAATTAATGTTTTTTTAATATTAAATGGTTATTTTTAAATAATTCCTTCCCTTTATTAGTGCGCAATAATCCATTAATACATGATTTTTCAAGGAGTGATTTTTATGACTAAATTATTCTTATGTAATGATTATTCATGGTTCTCTGGCATTTTTTATAATTACAGGTTGGTCTATGATAGCCCTCTTATGAATTGGGTATTTTTATTTTAGATGTTGACCATAATGGTTACTCTAAGTGTAATTGTGATTGTTACATAATAAGGTAGCCATGAGGGTTACATTGTAAGGTATCCATGAGGGTTACAAATAATATTGTAACCACGAGGTTTAAAATAATATATATGTATAGTGAATATATAATGAAAAAAATATAAAAATTATTTTATTTATTTTTTCTATGTTTTATAGAAATATCTTATATTCATTAGTAATGTTTACGATACTTTATGGGTGAGAAGTACGTCTTTGTGAAAATCAGTTCATTTGTTTATAGTTATTAAGGGACTAGTAGTTTATATCATTATTTTTTCCTCATAATGTTAATTGTTTTCTTATATCATTATTTAAAATGTTTTCCATAGCTTTTAAGAGGTAATAGATTTCCAAATCCAATGTTTTTATGATTTTTTTATGAAAATAAATGGTGTTTTATTATTCATTACCATTGTGTTAAGAAAAAAGTGGATACTATTTAATTAGAATCCACTTTGTATGCATGTGGGTTATTATATATGAATTATTACCCAATTATATAAAACTATAAACAAAAATATTATTTTGGAATTTATGACTTTGAAATCTAGGGGAATTTACAAGAATATGTAATGTTTAAGGCCATGTCCTTATAATAAATATGTCCTGTTAAATATCCATAACTATTGGCACCATACATGATAAAAGCTATATCATATACCATGAATATTATCCATGATATAAATCATATGATTCACCATGATCATTCTATTTTTCAATCCAACAATATGGAATAAATATGTTTATGCAAGTGTATATTCCGTATAACAAATCCTCAAATTCATTCATTTAGCCGGCACACTCATAGGAATTTATAAGGGCCCAAAGAACCAAAATTTCCCTAAAATTGCCCAATAAAATAACTTTATCCACATTATTAGTAAAGTGAAACCAAATAATAGTATAATTATTTTTACACTATAATTGATTCATCCACATTAATTTTTGAAAATTAATACTATTACTCAATCATAATTATTAAGAGAAAATTAAACACTATTAATGAGGTTTTTTAATAAAATATACATAGTGTAATGGTCATGGATACATGGGTAACATAGCCAAAAGGGTTTTTTGATTTGAGGTATACAAAATCCGATGGAAAAAATTAGGTGTGAAATGGTTATGGGATTTATATTATTAGTATTCACTAAATTAATTTTTCATTTTAGAGACAACACCGGGAATGATTGAGACACTGCACAATGATATATTTTATAAATGATGAAACATTAAAATAAAATATTATATACCACTAAACCTATATTATGTATTATTTACTGATCATTTATCAAAATTTAATTCAATATAGAATGATTAAAATCAAATAAATGGACAAAATCACAAAAAATATGGCATATTAGATAGCATGGAAATAAAATCCAATACTGTAAGAAAAAAATGAAATAAAAATGTGAGATTTTATTCTTAGTTATGGACATATAACATAACTAATGGTGGCCTATTTTTACACTGGATTAATTATATGCCTCAATTTATATAGAAGAGGAACTAAGAGAGTAGTAATAGGGGTGTGGTTCTTGAATGGGGAATGAAAACGGATGGGAAAACCGTAATGTGGGAGATGGAAAGGTAATTTCTATCCATTTAATGTTCCTCATGTTTTTCTTTAATGGTTCAAAAAATAATTCAATATAAACTTTGTGACACTTCACAATGGGATACCACCCACAAATGGCGTGGTGCACGGTCTGACAAACCTTGAATAACTCATGAATGCTCATTATGTAAGCCCCAACATTCTCCACTGTTACAAAACATGGTAAGGAAAACTATTAAACAAATATGAAACAATAAATCCTAATTTACCACATTTCGCATGGTTATGTAGATACAATACATGGTTTGACCAAAATGTGTTATAACATAATTTAGACCACATGGTTCGGTCTCACAGTTTACACTAACCATGCTCCCAGGATGCCTCTACCTAAACTGAGTTCATGAAGATCTCTACGTTTAAATGCCATTTGAACTTCAAATAAATTATGTTATCCATAAATAGTATCTAAAAAATTAATGTGTTAAAATAATAGACACTATATTCTTAATCAGGGTTTTAAATTCATCGTAGCAACCAAACGGAATGCAAAAAATCCATTAGAAAATTTCAACTCAATAAAAACACAGTATATTAGATATAATATCATAATTATAGTAATATAATTTCTTCTATATAATTATAATAATTAGGTGTTATTATATTAATTTAATAAACATTATTTATTACATCCCTCCCTATTAGATGTATTGAATAACAATGATTATGCATTTGTGTGGAATACGACCTCCAAGAAGTGAAATCTTCCCTTTTTCACTAATACATATCTTCACTAGTTATATCGATGGAATTAAAGAATAAATAATGGAATATTTATAAAATTATTTTTATGGGTATATTTATTTTCCTTTAACATCCCATCCCCCATTTATTATGAAATAAAAAATTGTATTGTGTGTGGGGAAGACTGAAACCTTCACGAGGTAACATACCTTATTTTTCATTTATTTTATTTATAAGTTATTAAAAATGATATAAATATTATTAAAAACCTTAAACATATCTTAATAATATAATTATTCTTCTTTAATTTATATATTACTCAAAAAGAAATGACTTTCATATTCATATCGATGGATTATTTATGGAATTTTTATGTTTTGGATCATTTAAGCACTTAAAAGAAAGATGTTTTAAAACAATATAATGTTTGAATATGGGTACATACGTAATAATTATAATATTTATTAATAATATAATTTTTTTATGGATTTGGGATTGCTATGATAACTATTTACCTTGTTATTAAAATATCATTTTTCATCGCTAAAATTACCAAAATAAGACGACACTAATTAAATTTCACACAATAGAACTAAAAGCACATGGAATGAGATTATAACATTATAAAGAAATTAAAGTTAACTATTATAGTTCCTTAACATTACATTTAATTGTGGTCATGGTATCATATAATCGGTACTAAAATTTACATCATATTGCATGTGTGAAACAATCAATGCTACTTACACCTAATGGTTATAATAGGGTATAAGAAACCAACATATTCATAATAAATGATTATAAATTTCATTTTTAAATTTCATTTTATATTATACGGTTTTTTAATTATAATATCAATAAATTTATGTTTTCTATTGGATTCTTGATCACATTTTTCTATGTGGGTAAACAACATAAGTGGTTCTTATTCTCAAATTAAATTTATTGAGGCATAATTCTTATAATACCCCCATGATATATTTAATATTGTGTTATTAATTCATAATGAATTTAATAGACCATATTAAATAAATTCAATTTGAGGTAATAGTACTATCATTTTCATTATTTAAATTTATTTCATTTTAAGAGATACCAATGTTGAAAAGATTTCTTTGTCTCATTTTCTACTATTTGAAACATGTTTGTTATTGTACACCGTAATTAATTTTATAAGATATGTTCACTTCCCAATATCCTTGAAATATAATTAATATTTTATCATGTCATGGAAACCCTCTTATCTTATTTTTATAATTACATTACAATTACCATAAGGTTTTCTTCTTCAATGTATCTTAAAAATTGGAAATGTTTATTATGTGTAATCCCTCTAGGGTATTTTTATTCAATTTATTCATAAAACCCCATTATTTAATAAAATTTTGATTAAATTTCATGGACTTATATGTTTTATCACTATTTTAGATCCCACTCGGATCATTATATTCTCATTATAGTGAAACATACTCTACATTATCTTTTTAGTTGGAAAAATACCCTTTTTCATGTTGTTATTCAGTGGATTATTTTGATAAAGTCATTATATATCCCTAAATAATTTTTTAAAGCCCTTTTCTCTATCCTGGAATTTCATTATAATTTATATATTAAATTATTATCATTTTATGAATGGTTACTTGTTATCTATTTAAAAAAATAATATATTTTTCATAGATTACTTATAAACAAATACTTATTAAATTTTTCCTTTAATTATTAGAATTAATCTAAAACAATTGTATGGTTTCTAATGAATCTTTATTTCTCTTAGTTTTATAAAATTTAACATTTAATTGTTTAAAAAATATCTATGATAATTCTTATTAAAAAATGTAGTTTTCTAAAAATCTAAAATAAATTTCATTAAAGTAATTATCATTTTTCATTTATTATTCTTGATATAGGACATTATTAAAATAATAACAAAATTTTTATTTCTCTATATATATTATTCAATTTTATTCTTTTTCGAATGAATTATTGATCACTAGCATTTTATTACATAGTCATTAAATGTTTATGATTTTTATTAAATTCATTTCCCCTATGAAAAAACAAAATTTCCTTCCATTTATCGAAGGGTGTTTACCTAGATTCCACACATCAATTGATTGAGAAATTATTTTCTTAACAATATAACCATTTTCTATAAATTATAAATAACTTATACTTCATTGAACTGTATCTATCTATATTGTTATTTGATACATATTTATATTCCATGTGTTTATCAAGATTATTTATTGGACTATGAAAGTTCTCCTAATATTATTCTATGTTAAAGGGATATGAAACAAATTTTCATTTAATTTGTTCTTTAAGATATTATGATTATTGATTTTATGTGGCCTAGATCAGAATAAATTATTATTTTTAGGTTCTTATATCACCCTATAATATATTTGATTATGTTTACATCATAAGATATATTTAAGAAATCAAAATAATGAGATTTTACTTATAGGGGTAGGAATAAAAGGTTATTGACGTTGTTAGTTATGGAGAAATATATTTTGTTAATATAGTAATGGGAATAATGTGTTTTCTCACAAGTCATACAATATTATGATTTTAAAATCATTATATGTTTCCTTTCATTTTGATCTATATTATATTTTATTTTTATTCATCTTTTATATGATACTTTAAACTTTAATTTTTATTCCATAAAATGGACGAAGAATTTATATGTAATTACTTTGAAACAAACATGAGGTATTCAATAGCTTACATTAAATCCAACCACAAGTCAATTTTAACTATGAAATAGTAAATTTTTAAAAACTACACATTAAATTTTTAAGTAATAATGGTAATAAAAACATTAAGAATAATATTTGTAAGTGTTTTAAATAGTGATAATGTATCGATTAATTCTTTATAAATAAGAACTAAGTAATTTGAATTTTTTCTTCAAAAATATGATTATTTCAAAAATAGTATGGATTTCATTTCTGTAATAAACATTCTAAATAATTTATAAAACATTATGAAATTATATTTTATTGAATTAATAAATTTTTTAAAACAATCATGTTAGTATTACTGTTGTTTTAATTTTTATGATTTTTCTATATTTATTAGTGAATGTAGGGAAAACCTCATTTTAAAAAATATCACTTATTTTCATGTAAAATTATCATTATATTTTCATGTTTATATAAAAGTAACATATTTGTACTTTAATTATAAATAATATAATTAATTACTTATGAATGATAATTATACAATATTTTTATAAAGGTTTATTTGTCGGCTTATAAAACCACTAATAAAAATTTTGTATAATGTGTGAAATATATTATTATTTAAATATATTTAACTAATATATATAGTAATATTTTTAGTGGAACATATAAATTTTATATTTAGTAATATATTTTATCATTAATTTTCTTCTTTTATAAGGAAATTATTGTTTACAAATTATTTTTTTGTTCTTAATGGTTCCTTTTTGAAAAACATGCATAAATTTTGGGTTATGCTTATTTAAAATTAAAATGTTCCTCATATAGAAAATAAATAAGGAAAATGGATTCCATATTTGTATCATAATAATTAAAATAATTTAAAATTTATAACTTCTTATTTTGATAATATTTAATAGTAAAAATAATAATTTCTTATTACTGCGATTATGGTAAAAATATGTCCATCCAGGGTTAAACTAGTATATAAGGGTCAAATTTCACAAAAAACTACGTAATTTATAATTTTTGAAGATATTTAAACCTTTTATTAACCTAACATATATTACCTGGTAGTTTTGATGAACATTACCTGTAAATTGACATTCTATCATTGAAATGTTTAAGAAATTCATTGTATGTATGTCCCCTTAGAAATAAAAGGGTTCCAATTCTACTCACTAATTGTCTAAATTTGAGTCTTATATGCAAGAAAATACCTTCTTGAAAATAATTCATGAATTATTAACTTATTAATATATATTTTTCCTTTTTATAAGATTAATCCTTCAAGGCTTAATGTGTAACCCAATTGATGTCTCTAAAAAAGAGGAATAGATGTTAACCAAACGGTTTCAATTGGATTTATTGTTCTATTTCCATTAAAATTGTTTTATTCCAAAAAACAAGATGAATATAGAATCATAAATATAAATATATATATATTATTATTATTACATATCCATGTACAACATCTTATTAATGAAATGTTAGATCCAAGTATCGGTCATGTGTACATGTGGACAACCTCCTCCAAAGAGAAATAAGTCTCATACTACACCACCATATATCATTGATGGTTATATTGATATATTTAATTTATAACACAAATATATATATTTAATTTAGATAATATATTTATATATATTATAATAATGATTAATGTTTTGTGAATTAATATTTACCTTCATTTCTTTTCAACCATTAAAAAAACTTATCTCATGCGTATATATAGACTATAGTCTCCATATTTTCTATAATTAAATTTTTATCAATTATTTGTTTGAATTATGGAAAATAGGTATATAATGAATAAATATTATATTTATATAATTAATAAAATTTTTACATGATGTATCCTAGAAAAATGTTCATGATCCATAACCACTAAACCCAACCATTCATGAAAAGCGAAGCAATAAACCGTAGAAATGAGGATGATAATAAAATATTGTTAATGAATAGTGGACAAGATGATATATGTAAAACATATACTATATTATAGGTATCCTTGTAGTTCTTATATATAATTACAAGAAATATAAATTTATTATACGTGATTTTAGTGCTCTTATGATGTGTTATAGACTTTAGGAAAGGATTATATGCTACAATAAGATTTTTTCCAATATTGTTTACGAATAAAATTTTTTTATGATTAAATTATATGATATATCTCCAAAAAATATCATGTTTTTTATTATTGGAAAGTTATTTATATTGATTTTTTATTTTTTATTTATTTTCATCTCTTTTTGTACTAAAGAGACTTGAATACAATTTTTAATAAAAAACAACTTACACTCTCTCTATGATTGAGAATATATTATTTCATATCTATATTTTATTTAAAATATTTTAATGGATGTTTTTTTATATTTATAAAATATTATTTCGTTTCATTTAAAATTTATATAAATTTATTTTGAATGGATTGAAAATAAATCTTGTTGTTTTTTTCCAAAATTAAATCTTTTATCATTTTACCAAAAATGTGAACAAAATATATGTTCAAATTAAAAACAAATTAAAATTTCCCCACCATCAAAAATGTTATATTTTAGATGAAGATTAATTTATTTTTTTACATGGATATCATCAGAGGAAATATTTTCCTTATTATTTTTAATATTCTAGATTTAATTTAGTTAATTTTGAAATGAATGGGAATTTCTTTAATAAAAATTTCTAGTGACCTCCTAAAGGTATTTATCTTATATTAAAATATTCTATGATATTTTTAGGCTATAAAAGGAATATAATATAGTGTTACCTAATTTATTCTTTATCTGTATGGTTTATGTTTATGATTATGTAATTTTTATGAAATCCATTTTCCTTCCATGGGTTATGCATAAATGTAATGATAAATGTTTTCCAGATCTTTTGGAATACATAGGAATGAATTATAATTTTGTGACTATGGTTTAACTATAAAATAGTGACATGTTTTTAAATTACAAACCTAGGATTTGGGGGTCTGGTACAGACCTCCAATTCAATGGGTTGTGATGATAGTGTTATGAATCTACAAATATATAATGGAGTTTTTAAAATTATAATGGGTTATGAGGTTATCTATAAGGATGTTACTCTTAAGAGAATGTTGGAAAGTTGTGGGTAATAATTTAAATTATGAGACATTATCTATAGTTATTGTCTTAAGTGTGAAAAAATTCAGAGGAAGTAATTTCCTATTATTATCTGAATTCCAAAATCTTATTATTATTATTATATGTTCTCATGGTATATGATTTTTAATTGATGATTAATCATTCCTATAATTTATTTATTTTGTTATGACAATTCCTTTTACTATGGTTTGTGATTTGAGATCATAACCTGGTTGGGTATGAAATTTTTATATTATGACCATGTAATTATACACTTGTTAGTTTCCTTTTCTCATTTTTGACCATCTATTATTTACTCTTTTTCAGTAGCAGAGATATCAATTTTTATAGGCTTTCTTAAAAAATGTTATAGAGATGTGTATTATATATGATATTTATAAAAATCAATGTAGTTTTAAAGAAAATAATGGGAAATAAAGTAGATAATTTGTGTTCCAGATATTTAAATATCCATTCATTCAAATTAAATATAAAATAATAGTTCTAGTATGTATCATATTGATGTATAATGAATATTCAGATAATAATATTTAGTATTTAGGTATAAAAGATTTGGGGTCACAGTAGTTTGTAAAAAAATAAAGGATTTGTAAATTTTTTATTTTATGATGATAAATATTTTGGGAGAACGCTTATCATATGATTAGGTACAGGAGGACATCATAAGATTTTTTAATGAAAGGAGTGTGGTTTGTCTAATCATATACATCCTGAACATGATACTATAAAAGTAGGTGGTTTTAAAACAGATTCATTTTGGCGTAACAACCCAAAATAGAGATGTGTAAGTATATGTTCTCCATAATTCTTGTACATGGTTAATGAAAATTTATTATGAACCTAGTTCAACACAAATGGGGTTTATGCTTAGGATAACTCACATTTTTTTATTTTATGTTATGAATTATTTACATTGAAAATAACCATGGATAACCTTGTTTAAATCTATGGTGTCATAGATTGATAATTAGGTGTCAGTATATATACATCACATAAATTATTTGTCAAGATTGACCACTCTGATCAATGATCCTAGATTGTCATCCTAACTATTATATTACAATAAGGGATTAAATATATAATACAAAAGTTGAGGAGATTTCATATAAGGTCAAATAATAATTTAATATAGTTCATCTTAGTTATAAGTGTTCAAATATACTAATAAATTTCTCATGGAATATTAATTCGTATCCTTATTGATTTGATGTTGAGGTAGTAGAAAAACCAAAATTTTATGAATATGTAACTTTAAGTATACGATTATTCACAAATTGAATTTTGAGGTATTATTCATACTATAAATCAATTTATAATTCCACTAGTTCAAATTGAAGTGATTTTATGAATTAATTAAAATTTATTATTTTATTCCCTTATTTATTTATAAGGAAGGGATGCAACATACGATATTCTAAACCAACCAATAATTGTGTATCTATATAGTGATAAATAAAAAATCCAAGTGAAATTAAAACCCTAACATCGGTCGTTGTTCCAATTTATTATGGGAATTTATCTCATATTTTTGGGAAGAGACTCAATATAAAATATAAAAATACTTCATTGGATTTTTTTTGATATTTCCCTTGAAGTGTTAATAATCTATTGTATCATGATAAAACTTTTTCAAAAGAAATCATACCAATTATTATTCCAAATTCAATGATTCCATATAGAATGTCACTAATTGATTTATAAGAATTGATGAAGAAATTCCAAGAGACTCTGGATGATGGATTCATTAGGAAATGTGAATCAACCTAGGGAGAACCAATTATTTTGTATAGAATGAATATAGATTAAAGTGAATTTATATTGATTATAAATAACATTAAAAGATCATTATTAAGAATAAATTTCTTTTTTCCCATGTTAATTATTCATTCAATCAATTATGGAGAGTTCAATATTTTTCCAGGATTAATATTATATATTATTACTATTAACTAAAAAAAAAAAGTGAAGAAAAACCCAATAAAACATTTAGATTAAGGTATAGACATCAAAATGTCATAGTGATTCCAAATGGTGTTACTAATTCCCCTTCTATCATCATGAATTTAAAGAAATCGCTTTCAATATTTTATTGATATGTTTTTGGTAGTTCGTATAGATGATATTTTTACATATTTAATATCCAAGGATAAAAATGATGATTAATTGGTAATTATACTTAAGTACCAAAGGAAAGATATATATTTTTGACAAATTTAAAGCATTTGAATTTAGGCAATATAAATATTAATTCATGGGTCATATAATATCATGTGAAGGAAAATAGGTGGAACCCAAAAAGATCAGAGATATTTAAAATAGAAATAGGCTAACCACAATAACTAAGATCATTAGTTTTCATGGAATAAATCAATATCATTGAACATCTTTGATAATTTCTCACTGAAATATAATTCACACACCATGTTAACGTAGATGGGAGTTATGTTCCTTTTTGAATGATGAATGTGATGCAAATTTGAAGGAAATAAACATAATTTTAGTCATTGAACCTATTATCCAATATATAATATAGGGGATATGGGGTTTTGATTTACATTGATGCATCAAGGAAAGGGAACTGATTTTTTCTCATTAAAAATTATTTGGTGATAACTTGATCCTCATTAAAAATGAAGATTCCCAAAAAAATACTTTGACACTTAATTTAGAGAAAGAAATTGTAATATTTTAATTTATGATATAGTGGAATTATCATCATAGAAGAAAGAGTGAAATATATACATTTAATAATAAAATAAAGTAATCATTCCCCTAATAATAGTTGAATATATAAAAGAGAAGATAGTTGGAGTGTATTAAATATTATGATTTCTCAATACATAACCATCCTAGAAAAATGTATAAGGGAGATGATGTTTCAGGTTCATAAGGTTCATTATATAAAATATATGATTAGTATAAAAAATATCCACCATTTACATAGTTTAAATAGTTGGAACTTGAAATATTAATGTATGGAGAGAAATATTATCTTGATAAAATAAATGTTTAACCACCTCTCTTTGTTATGATTAATGAGCTGAGAATGGAAGATATAGAGCTGTAAAATATTGTGTTGTTTTTTCCAATTATCAATATTGATTTTTAAGTAATAATAGGATTATAAAATTGAGGATTTCTTCCATAAATTACAAAATTAAAGAATAATATTTTTGAGGAAGGTCGTAGATCACAATTATTTATTCGTATTATATGTACATAGAAGTATATGGCATGAAATATTATTTCATGTGGGGAAACATGAAGAAGAATATTGAGGAGTATGTATCTCAGTGCTTGGTTATAATCATGTTATGGATAAGATATTGAAGTAAAAGGGTATGTATTAAATATTACATATCCTATAATTGAGCTATGAAAAAACATCCTAGATTTATTCACTAGACTCCGTAGAACTTGAAAAGGCCATATTTTTAGTTGGGTTTAAGATGATCAATATATGAAATCATCATAGTTTATTGATATAATATTATATTTATCTATTGATTATAATTCCATGATATATATTATGGAAGTGTTAATGTTTCATAGAGTTACAAATTCTATTATATCTGACAACGAAAATAGGTTAACCTGGATGTTCTCATTAATTCTTTAGCAAGAACTAGATACTAAGTTGTGTTTCAATAATACATACCATTAACATATAGATGGTTAGTTTAAGAGGAAAATTAAAACCATTAAGGATATATTGAGAACCTATTATTTATATTTCAATGGTGTTTATGATAAAAAAATCATATATTAGAGATTTGTTAGAAAAATATTTTTCACTTGAGATTTCAAATGGTTCATCCTAAAACCCTCTATTTTTTAATGACATGTGATTTTTTTATTAATATAGTGGTCTGGAAAATAATGAAAATGAAAAATTAAATCAATAAAAAGACGATTAAGGAATATCTTGGTCACTTGTTTAATGATTGAGAAGACCCCTCCTGAAAATATTTACACACTTGGGAATGAGGGAATTTAAACCGGTACAAGTTATTAGAAAGCTTTCCCATAGGCATCTCTAAGAGAATGAAAATCATCTGATTTTCATCTCATTAAATGTGTGAATAAAATACATCCAATTAAATATAATGATTATACAGGGATTAATGTGGTAGGAAATGGGAAAATGAGGTTATATCTTCCCATGGAGTGGCTCGTGAATGAAAATATAGTCTGTTTCAGTCAGTTTCAACTCAGTAATTCTAAAACGACATTACTAAAGACCATTATGGGTAATTATTTCCTATTCTATAAATTTTTCAACTCTGCAATAAAAGTATTTAAATTTTTCAAAACCATTTACTCTTAGATAGTATTGTATTCCCCATACCCACGTCCGTCTTATATTTCATAAATATTAGGAAATATGATTTATTTCCAAACTAGAGTGGTTTTACAAAATCCACCAACATTGAGTGCATGGCCTATGGGTGTGTATAAGAACACTATGTTTTCATATATAAAAATTACATTAATTATTTTGCTAAAAACATATTAAAGAAAAATCCTATGATAAAAATGATTATAATATTAGAAAAATCCAACTCATACCTAACATATACAAAATAAAACATATATATTTATAAAACCTTCCTCTTTATATTAAAATATAAAATTATCCTTAGTGAATTTAATCACTAGAGTGTATACACCAAAGAAAGGGGTTAGATAAAATCTCATTTTGTGGAAAAATAATAGACATGAATCAAAATATCATGGTTGAACATAATCAATAAAATCATATCATAATCATTAGTTCAACATAAAAATCATGATGTAGACATGTGATAATGTAATGGAATATGAGAATGCATAAAAATGAAATTTCAATTCATAGTGGTCAAATACCACGCATAGTTGTGAGCAATTCTTGCATCAAATTCAGGCATAAAAAATGTGCACAATAATAAAATCATATTTTTCAATAAATTTAAAATCATGATAAAAAATAATACAAGTTATATCATGAGATAAATTACATTACCCAATCCATTGGAGGGATAAATAATTCTTGGATCATCCATCACATCATAATATTTAAATAATCATATATGGCACATGGAATGTTTAAAACACATAATAATGAAAAAACCCATGGAATAGAATGGGTTTTATTAGGATTTCACAAAACATACGTCATTAATAAATATTGGTTTTCCTAACTAAAAATGGGAAAAATATTTTGTATTAGTATCATTATTCATTGGTGGATAATAAATATCTCAAGGGAAGTCAAATATATTATTTGGAAAGAATATTTATTTTTTAAAATATTTTTATATTTCAAAAAATCAAGTAGTAAAAATTTATATCCTTGAAAATAAAATGATATAATAATAAAAAAAAATTTGGAACATTATAAGAGTGTTCATACCAAATATTTACTAATATATGGATAACCCAGTGATGATGTGTTAGGTTTAATAATCCTCTTACTATTATTCTCTCTTTATTTTTTCATGTCTTCACCAGTTGAATAATAAACATGTATTTTTTAAACGTTAATACAGAAGTGAAATACATAAATTTTAATAATATTTATCAATTATAGTGATTTTATTATGTTTTTTATTTTCATTAGTTGCAGTGTTTTCATTTATATATCATGTTCTACATAATAAAATTTACAATTTTCTTCAATTTTATTATTTTGGTTAAGGTAAATTATACATTAATATAAAAAATTCATGATTCATATAATATATATAATAAAATTTTAATATATTATATATAGTTTATAATATATATACATGATCATTCATATATGTTTGGACATGGAAATTCCTCCCTATGTGTTTAATAGAGCTTTGACGAGACATTACCGGGATATCGGGAAACGAAAGATTGAAATTTATATATATATTAATATGATACAAAAAATAGTTTATAAATATTAATAAAATGTTTTTTAGAAATAATTAATATTATAAGGGTTTTTCATTGGAGTGGATAAATAAGAAAAAGAATTAGAAGAATATAATAGTTAAAACATTCTTAATCATTGATGTGAGTACTCTTATATGACACTACAAAATCCATGATGATTGTAGTTACATTACTCCAAAACGTATCAAAGGATATTTAAGTGAATTTAGAGGATTTTTTTTGTAGAACGTGAGACTCTGAAATTGTGGGAGAATTAGTTTTTCCAACTGAAGGAAGGGGTCATTTATACTTGAGGAGGGTGCATTTGTAGTGTAAAAAATAAAATAAAATAATATATCAAAGATTAATCACGTAATAATAATTTTTTGTAAATATAAATCATATATAAATATAATATAATGCATTTATGACATTAACTAGCCTTTATAATCCAAATTAATTAGTTTACTAAAATTGGATTGAGGATTTTTTTTTTATTTTATGAATCAGTTTTGGAATTAGGTTTTGGAAAGATCATTTTTATGGATTAAATTAGAATTAATTTGTTTTAGTGATTATTTAATGAAATAAAATATATATGTTCACAAGCAAATGTTTTAGAAACTAATATTTCATTATTAAATAATTAATGATGTAATTTAAGACACACATGTTATGTGAAGAACTGTATTTTTACTATTTGTCCAAAAAATGAGGTATTTAAATAAATTACCAAAAGAACACTCTTGATAAATTTCAACATTATTATTTGAAAAATGATAATATTTTTAAAATAATAAATTACTAGAAATTGTATATTCAATTTAGTATATAAAAATTATATTTTTTTGAAATAATATAAAATATAAAATAATTCAATTATGTTTCTATTTGATTTGGGGTTTTTAATATAGATCAATTTTTGGGATAAGAATATCAATATTAACATTAATTAATCATGATAAATTTTATTTTTATGATATTTTTTATTTTGATGTAAAATTACTCCTCTAACACTCACGTTACTATTCACAACGTTCGAGTTATTATTCAAACAATCACATTACTATTACAACAGTTAAATTACAATTCCAATGCCCACATTACCTCTTATAAATAAAAATTAATTAATTATTTAACTTAATTAATATAAGGTTTATCTGTTTAAAATCTATTTTAGGCTGATCGGTTTAATAATATGTTATTTGTATTCTAGAGTATTGGTAGTGGGGGGAAATGATTCTTATAGATTTGGCTGATCGAGATTTAAAAATTTTAGATTTTCTATTTCGATTTTTTTTCTTTTTATAATGATCAATATTTTAATTGGTTTTATTTAATGTTAATTTAACATTATTTATTAATGAAATAATTTTATTTAGTTTCTTCATTTGTGTAATACAATAAAGTATATTATGACACACTTTTTTTTTGAAGAGACAAAAATCATTTATTAATTTGGTTGTGTACATTGTATAAATATGAAGTTGTATCCATATTGATGTACCTAAGGAAGGTGTTGAAAATCAATTAGATCAATAATTTGGTGAGTTCATCCACCACATTTTAATTCTACTAACCAGATCCGGTCTTGAGAAAATGCTACATTTTAGCTGGACGTGATTTTTTTAACTCAAAATGAGAAATAATGATGTAATAATGCAATGATATTCTCATTTATTATATAAAATTTATTTTATATTAATGTTGAAATTCATTTTAATGGATAATAATGTAACCACAATTTAATATAAATGTAATTCATTGGAAATAAATAGAAGGTATTAGATAACATGTATTATAGAAATCCATGTATCTATATGAACAATGATGTTGTGAACTATTATTACCTAGCTGTTTAATTGGCCAGTATGTATATTAATAACCAAATTATGAAATATATTTATAACTGTTTGAATTACAGTATCTTTATTGAAAAATTTATAAAAAATAAATATTCAATTTCAAGTAATGTCATTTTATTCATCAAAAAAAATTTCATTAAAAATGGGTTTTGTATCATTTTATATGAGAAAATTAGAAATGAAATCAATAATTCATAAAAATATTATTTTATGAAAATAATATAATTTTTAAAATCATCACATAAATATTATCATAAGGTTAATTTAGGGTATTTTTCTAAAAATATTTATTTTTATTGAAAAGGGATATAATATGATTTTTGAAAAATATATCATTTATTTTTAGGTAAATTTTGTATTATTTTTTGAATTTTAAACTAAAGAGACATTAGAATACGTTAATTATAAATAATATAAATAATATAATTAATAATTTTCATTATTATTTATTTTTATATATGTTTATTTTTAGGCGTATACCCCATTTTATCGAAAAACTAATTTGATGAATGTATTTTGTTTTTTATCAAAATAAAAATATTATAATTTATAAATTAATGATTTTATGTATAATAATATAACTTGTATTAAATAATATATTTTTAAATTTAATTTTTTACATGGGAATCAATGTAATAAAATTATTTTTTATGCTTAAAGATTCATGTACCTAAAACAAGTTTTCTTATGTGGTTTCTTGATTATTTAAAATAAAATTATATCACATAAAAAATGACGATCTCTTAAAATGAATTTCATGTTTATAATCATAAAAATTAATATAATATAATTGTCATAATTTATTTTTTAGTCATAGTGAATAGTAAAAATAGTTATATTTTGATAAAATGTTTAAGGTTAAAACAAGATTAGAATGGAGTTACTTCAAGATATAAAGTTATGACTTGTAAAAAAACATGTTTACATTTTATTATTGGAAGATGTTTAAACTATATCCATTCCTAAATTTTAATATGTATCCATTTGGAACCATATTCCCAAGAAGGTGACAATATATCATTGATATCATTTATAAAATTTCATGTGTGTCCCACCCCACACTTATTAAAGGGAACCCCTTCTCCTCCATTATTCAAACCATTTAACAATTGTACCTATGAAATTAAAAACTCCAAAAAAATTCATATAAATATTCCCTTTATCCAAGTAATTAAGTTCATCTGTTAGGATGAATTTTTCATTTCTTAAAATTTAATCCAAAGAGGTCTCTAAAAGAATAGGTATAAATATTTACCATGCTATTTCAATATTTATTATTATAATAAAAAATATAAACAATTTTTATCCATATATACATGATGAATATAGTATCATAAATATAATTATATTTTATTATGATGAGGTAAATACCATATTATAGATCTTATAAATCAAATAGGGGATGAAAGTATCACTCGTTTGTACCTATGGGATACAACCTCTACATAATGATACAATTCATTTAACATGAAAATATTTCAATATTGGTTATTAAGATATATTTAATGTGTGTATATATATGATATAATTATTATTTTTTATGATTAATTAATATTTAACTTTATTTTTTCCATCCATCATAAAATTCAAATGTCACTCTTACGTAAAAAAAACTATCATCTTCAGAAAGTGACTCAATTAAATTTTCATAAGTGAATTATATTAATGATTAAAAATATTGATATAAAGAATATGTATTATATTAATGATATTAATAATTTTTTGAATTATCTACGATAAAGTTGTAAGGATTATATCTTATCAATCAAAACATATATAAAAAACTATATAGTCATCACCAAAAATGATGGTGTTGATAAAAATTATTAAATAATGATGATAAGATGTTATAAATAAACCATTTATCAATATATATGTATTATGACGGTTCTTTTATTGAATTTAAATTTATTTTAATTTACATTATAGGATATTTAAGTGTTTATGAGGTGGAATAGACTTTATATAAGGATTCTATGTTACAATCCAATTTTTATAATGAATGTGTATGGTTAAGTTTTAAAATGATGAAATAATATGATATATTTCTGAAAAATATAATTTTTCTTATAATTTGGTTATTTTTTGAAATTACATATTTTTATTTCAAGTTAATATCTATTTGATCTCAAAATAATGAATTAATATTTTATGGAAAACAATCTATGTTTCACTCTTCAGTCAGGAATCTTTTCTTCCATGTACATATTTAATTTAAAATGTATTAAAAACATTAATGTTATAAAAATATTATTTAAGTAAATGTTAACAATATTTTATATTATATATGATTGTTTAATCTTTTCATTGATTTTTTATTATAATTTTACATGTTATTTATAAATTAAATGATCCATAATATTAAAGAATTTTTGACATTTTTAAAGAGTGATTTCAAAATAAAAAAGTTCTTTTTGTTAATGTTTTTGTGATATTTCAATGGAATTTTTCATATCTTAAAAAATTTCATTGTTGTTTTATGATCTAATAGGTGTATTATTGAATGTTACTATATTAATTATTTCTCTGGATGGTTTATGGTTATATTAATGAAATGTTAATTTGACCAATATTTCATCAATCAGTTAAGAATTGATGTAATTTTAACATGCCAAGTAAATAAAGAATAATAAATTTCGTAATTATTAGTATTGGTGAATTAAATATTAATTTTACTTTAAAGGTGTTTTTATGTTTGATGGATTACCTGATACGCACCAACGATTTTCTTTGAAATCTTATGTTGCCTAATAATAATATAATATTATTATTTTAAATGTAGTTCACACCTAGCCGATGTATTGGTAGAAATAAATATAACTAACTAAATTATGTTTATAAATGTTTGTTAAATGTTGATAAATTTATTCAACAAATTTTAGTGGCTGAAATGTGAATTAATTGAATTTTAAGCATAAATACTCTAATATTCATTAAAAGGTCGATTTAAAGCCTTTTAATGGAGAACCCTATTTAAATATGGTTTGGTCACTTTTATAAGTTATTTAGGAAAAAATTAAATTCTTCTTTAGAATTTGGACTTCAAAATTCACATTGGGTACAATTTTGGTATTTTTTGGATAAAATTCATTTTTTGATGAATACTGAATAATAATATATTTGAATTCAAAACTGCATTTAATATAAATTATTTATATGGTTAGATTATTTTTTTAATCAGTTTTAAAATGAAATTAGATTATATTTTTACCATTTAATCCAATTTTGGTCATTGAAATTAATTTCACTTTGAAATTAGACATAAACAAGTGTTAGTCTTTTGATAGTTAATATTTCCTAAAAACACACTATTTGTTTTGACAATGGGAATTCATTTTAAAATAATTATTCCAACTTCTTTGTTTTTAATTTGGTAAAATAGAAATCATTTTTGAATTTTGAATATAAAATATATCTTACGCTGAATTTTTGTTAGTTTTCTCAAAAACTACAATTTTTGAGGACTAATAAAACAACTTAGTAGTAGTTAAAAACTGACTTTTTCAATTAAATGAAATTTTACTGATTATGTGAATTAAATTTCAAAAATATGACATACATGGTATTTATTATTAAGTAAAATTTTGTTCAATAATATGAAAATAATCTTTGTTGAATAGAATATTTTGACTTATATTTACCGAAATTAAAGGTAAATAGGGTAATTCAAGGTAAAAAGAATATTATAATAATACAAAATTACATTAACAATAGTACTAAAATTATTGGATGAGTCATGGCCGACCATGGGAATCCTTGGGTCTATTTTGGGACCTCATGGAGCAACTTAAGAGTGATAATGACACTTTATTTTAATTATCTTAATGTAATGGAAAAAATGAAAAAAACAAATATCATTTAGTAAATTAATTTTTACATAGGGTTACAAGAGTTATCATTTCAACTATTATTATTTTTTGGAAAGATAAAAATATTTCCTACATAATGGTGTTTTTTTTATAATTTATAGACCTCAAATAAATAAAATTATTTATGACACAATAATGATTCATTATTTACCACATTAATAAATGATTTAAATAAATAATATTATAACGAGTAATATAATATTCAAAAACTATCAAATTATTATTTAATTATTTTATTTAGACCATGTGTCATCTTATCGTTGGCGTTAATAAGTTTTGGACTTATAGAAACCGAATATCATTATGCAGTAAAATAATATTTTCACACTTTCCAAAAGATCCCCTCCTCCCCCTTATGAATAGGCCTCACCTCTATCCCATTACACACACCTCTCAAGTCCCTTGGATCATCGAAAACATGACCATAAAATCTCTCATGATCCCTCTCATCTACATATAAGCCTTATCTTAGACATAAGGCACTTAAATAATTACTTTTGGTTCAAACTAAATGGAGTTACCCGAATTAAAGTTAATAGTTTGTCTTAATTTGTTTCCTTTTATATTACATCTCCAACCGCTAAAATATTTTCATTCATTTCTTTTATAACAAAAAATATATCCTCAATATACTATGATGTTTTTATGAGAGTTTTTGAACTAAACATACATAAACCTCTATCTAATTGGTAAAGAACATATTGTTTCTGTGGATGGAAAACTAACACCACACCAAACAATGATTGTTCAATTATTTCCTACCACCTCTCATGGTCGACATTACAATGAAATTGTTTTTATATATGATATATATTATGTTTATTTTTTCTATATGCTTCTGTATTTTTTATTTATAAAATACCATTATGGTTTCCGTTATGTGTAATCACGATAATTACATTTGAGGAAGTGTGGACTACCACCCCCTCAATGTGACATGACTCATCAGTGCCATATGTGGGATGTATAAAGGTTTTATTAAATGATATTATATATGATATTATACTGGAATTATAATATACTTATTTATCATTATGTTTTAATTCTAATAATATAATAAATAGAAATGAATGTAGCGTTCATGCGTACGTACAGCTTACCGTATCCATGAACCGTGCATTTCATTTATTATCTCTAAATTTTATGTACTATTATAATTTATATACCTGATATATATGATATCTAAATCTTGAATACCATTCTGGATATAAGGAAATTTGTTCCACGTGAATAACTTCTAATTATAAGAGGCCCATTTTTTAACCAAGTACCAAATATCAAAAAAAGACCATTATTGACTTAAATGATGAAATAATGTATTTAACATGGTAATAATTGATATAAAAGGATTTAATAACTTTAAAAGGTACTTAATCAAGTAGAAATTAACTTTATTTTAATATTCAGGAGATTAAATAACGAACGGGTCATGTCAGACACAATGTAAGGGAACTTCATAACACAATTTCCATTCTTGTGGTTAATCTTATAATTTTAAATTATGTTGTGCTATGATTATGTAAGAAATATATTTTTATAAATATGTTATATTTATACATTATGTATGTTTACTTATAGTAGATACACATAATTGATCTATTTTATTAATAAAATGATCTTTGTAAGGGACTTTTCCTCAATCTCTTTTCATTGAGGAATATTTTGTTTTATACATAAAATTATTATATATGATGTAGACACACCTTTTAATTTTAATTTCATTAAAAAGGAATCTTATTCTATGAGTAATTTTACTAAATGTCAAAAAAATAATGTTTCTTTTAACATAAGTGGTGACAACAACCTTTTCCACCACTGCGAGTATTATTTGATCTTGGCTTCATTAACAAGCCCTAATGTTTTTAAAAGGAAAGGAAATACCATTTAATATTTATATATATATTGGTATTTAAAATGGTTTTAATAATGTATTGATTATTTCAATATATTTATAAGATATATTGAGATTGAAATGTGGAAAATTAATATTTCCTTCATGTTTGTTTTACGTGCTATGAATATGTTATGGTTCTTGGGAATTGTTACGCATATGGGTGGTTACGTGATAAACCTTGGGCGGGTGAGCCTGTGATAACTCATCAATGCATTGGGTAAAATGATGGAGGAAAACTAGAATATTTCTCCTATGATATTTAGAAAATATACTGTGATGGGTATTCCAAATGTAACTCCCTACATAGCTGTGATACCTATAATGTAAGTATGATATGGATGACACAAGTTACCTTTATGATATATTCTATCTATGTGTAATTCATATATCTTATGATTTCATGAGTTATGTTAATGAGATTATTTTTTTGTATACAATGATGAACCAATGTTCTATTTATTTGTTTTATAACACTTACTAATATTTTTATGCTCATCCCATGTTTTGAATTTTTTTCAAAAGAGTTAAAGATAAATATGGTCATAGATGGGATCAAGGAAAAGTCATGCTCTCCAGAACATGGGACTAGACACTCTTTTTTATGATTTTTTAACTTTAAATAATGGAAATTGATTAGAACGGTCTGCCTTATAAATTTTTGATATATAATGTAATATTTATGGCCCAATTCTCTAAAAATATATCCTAGAAGGATCCTCAATGTGAATTATTAATTTAATTCAAGATTATGTAATTATTAAGGGAGCATCCTTATAGTTTGTATCAGAGGTCGGTTTAGATAAATTATTTAGTTAGGGTATTGTTAAATTAATATCCATAAATTAATTTATGTTAATATTGAAATGATAACATTTTCAAATTACCATGATTTTTCGTGTAAGATATCTGTGTTTTTAGAATGGTGTTCCATATAGGTAACTGGCCTGTTATGTTGGAACAACCTAAGGAGGAATACAACCTTGCAAATTAGCAACCTGAGATGGTTGGAATCAGAACTGAACAGTTTGATGCAGTGATAGAACAATATACTAAGGATATTAATGGTCGGGGTATCCATGCACGAGATCTTCATGATCAACCATAGTGAAAAATGTCAGTAGTTGAGCATTTCATGAGGCAACATCCCCCATCTTTTGAAGGATCGTCTATCCTTGTGCTAGATGAAGGGAGGATTAAAGCACAAATGAAAATTTTTATGGTATGGGGTGTACAGAACATTAAAAGGTTAGTCTAGTTGTTTACCGTTTTGAAGGTGATGCTGATCAGTGGTGGGTGATGTTGAAAAATAATGAGGATAGTGAGGAGATTAATGATCTTCATTTGGATGAATTCAAAGTTATGTTTCTTGAGATATATTTTCCTAAGGTGGTTCATCTTAGGATGGAAAAACAATTCCTGGAATTGAGGAAGGAGGATGAATCAGTGGCTGTATATGAAGCAAAATTCACTTGTCTAGCAAGGTATGTTCAAAATTTTATATGAGATCTTGATAGTAAAATCAACAATTTTACTCAGTATTAATTCGAAACAATCAAAGGGAATTAGAATATCATGTGTTCAAAAGTTATGAAAAAACTTTTTGATGTGCGGAGAATATGGAAATAGAGTTTGTCAGTGATGAGGTGTTCTTTGAAAAACAACATAATAATAGGTCATGTTGGCAGGAAAAAGAGGAAGAACTCTTTAAAAAGGTATGATGGTAAGAAACGTAAGTATATATTTTTTCAAAATTGTGGTAAAAATCATGATGGGGAATGTATTTTGAATTTAGGTATGTGCTACCGATGCTATAAAATTGGGTATAAGGCTGGTAATTGCACTGTAAAAGGCATCGTAATGATAAGAAGAAATATTATTTACAATTAGTAAAATGTTTTAATTTTAATGAAAGGGGTCATTATGAATTTTAGTGTCCAATGAAGAACTCAACGTAGGGAAAAAAGCAACACTAAAAGTAGAAATGGGTGGTGAAGTCCTTGGCATCTACTTTAGTAGATGTTTGTCCATCAAATGATGTAGTATCAGGTACACTGTTAGTTTGTTCTGATTATGACATTGTGTTGTTTGATGCGATGTCTACACATTCTTTCATTTCTGAGAAGTTTTCTAGAAAATTTGGAATTCTATATCAAGTTATGAATCTTGATATTAAGGTAAAAACACCTGAAGTAAATGTTTAAACAAAAAGAAATTATTAAAACATTAATGTCCTTATGTATAGAATGAATATACCTGCAAACCTTATTGTTTTTCCTCTAGTAGAGTTTGTTGTTATTTTGGGTATGGTATGGGTTTCTATTTATCATGATAAGATTGAATGTAGAGCTAAATCAGTTTCTCTTCAGAAGGATTTTTTGTTTTTGTATAGGAATGAGCCCTTAGTTTTGATAACATATCAAGAAGATGAGAATCTAGTAAAATATGTAAATGAATGATGCCCTGAAAATATTGTTGAAAACAATGGAACTATTAAGATTAATGATGTTCCAGAGGTAAATGAGTACCTTAAAGTTTTTTTTTGTAATGAGTAGCCTAGTACTATAACTAATCGGGAAGTTGAATTTACTGTTGACTTAGTTCCAGATGCTAAGCCAATTTCAAAACCCCCTTATCGAATGTCTCAAATTGAACATTTGGAGTTAAATAATCAATTGTAGGAGTTATAAGATAAATGATTCATTCGACCTTGCACATCACCAAGGGGTGCTCTTGCCTTGTTGGTTTAAAATTAATACGGTGCAATGAGACATTTCATTATTTATATTGCATTGAATAACATCACTGTTAAGAAAAATTGTCCTTTACCTCATTTCATGGATTTTTTTGATCATCTCCAGGGAACTCAGAATTTCTTGAAGATAGATTTGAGGTCGGGGTACCATCAATTGAATGTAAAGGAAGGAGACATTCTGAAGACTACATTTTATACTAGATATGGACCTTATTAATTTGTAGTTACGCCTTTTGGTTTACCCAATGAACCATATATATTCATGGATATTATAAATAGAATTTTTCATTAGTTATTGGATAAGTTTGTGGATGTGTTCATTGATTATATTTTTGTTTATTCTAAAATTAAAGAGGAGCAGAAAATCCATTTAAGGGTTACCTAGAATACCATAAAGGAAAAGAATCAATTTTGGAAATTCAAAACGTTTGAGTTTTTGTTGCAGAAAATTTCATTACATGTTCACATTATTTCAAAAAATAGCATAACTGTTGATCCTTAAAAAACAAAAGTTGTTAAATAATGTCCAAGACCCACAAATATAACTGATATTTGTAGTTTTCTTGGTATGGTATGTTATTACCGGAGGTTTCTTGAAAATTTGGTATGGTTATCTATCCCACTGACTATGTTAACTAGAAAATGTGTTATATTCATTTGGACAATATAATGGGATTATTTTTTATATATAATTGAAAAGAATATTGGTGAATGATCTATTTTATGAACAACCTTCTAGAAATGGTGAATTTGTTATCTACAGTTATGATTCAATGAATGTATTTTTTTGTGTCCATATTCAGGATTATAAGGTAATTGCTTACGCATCATTTAAGTTGAAACCTCATGTGTTAAATTTCCCTTCACATGATTTAGAATTATCTGATGTTGTTATTGCTTTAAAAATCAGGAGGCATCATTTCTATGTATTAAAATATGAAATATTTACTGACCACAAAATTTTGAAGTATATATTTACTCAGAATTAATTGAACATGAGACATATGAGAAGGTTGGAATTAATCAAGTATTCTGATTGTACAATCCTTTACCATCCAGGAAAAGAAAATAAAGTGGCAGATACTTTGAGTTGAAAAAGTAATGCTTCATTAACCATGCTACATTTTGAACAAGATCCTTTGGTTTTTGATTTGATGAACTTTGGCATAGAAGTATTTTGGTCCAGGAAATTATTCTGTTTTGTTTCAGGTGTTATTGAAATAATCTCTATCAAACAGAATAAAGAAATCACAGAAGGACGACAGTGAGTTGCAGAAAAAGGTAGAGTTGGTTTCGAAGGATAAGTTGCCTGAATTTAATGTTGATAATGATTGTGTTTTGAGGTTTGAAAGTAGATTATGTGTTCCTTCTGATTCCAAGTTTAATAATCAGTTGTTATGTAAAGCTAAAAGTTCCCTATTTTTAATTAATCATGGAAGCAGTATGTTATACAAAGATCATCTGGTGTGTTACTGATGGAATGGAATGAAAAAAGATATTGCTGATTTTACTGTAAAGTGTTTGACATGTCAGTAGTTTAAATCAGAGTGGCAATTAATGAAAGGGATGCATCAGTGTTTTCCAGTTGCAAAGTGGAAATAGGAAAATATATCTATGGACTTCATTGTGATATTACCAAAATCTTCTCAAATTAATAATGCAATCTGGGTTATTATTGATCGATTGACTAAATTTGATCATTTCCTACCTATTTGAGAAACATGGTCTCTAGATCAACATCCCCAATTTTATTATAAATAGATATTTAGGTTTCATGGATTTCCCCTCTCCAGTGTATCTAATGGTGAACCTAGGTTTAATTATAACTTTTTAAAAGGCCTTAAGAAGTCATTAGGTACTGAATTAAATTTTAGTACAACTTTTCATCCTCAATCAGATGGGTAGTCAGAACAAACAATTCAGACCATGGAGTATATGCTACATGCTTTTTCACTATATTATCAGGTAATATGGGATAAACATATTTAATGGTTGAATGTTCTTATAAAAATAGTTTTCATTTCAGTAAGCAGATGGTTCCATTTGAGGCATTATATAGGAATTAGTGTCAAAATCCAGATTTTGAGATGAAGTAGGTGAAAGGATGATGATGAGACCAGAATTGGTATAAGAGATGGTAGAAAAAGTTTAGTTGATTTAGAAGCATATGAGAACTACTCATATCATGATGAAAAGTTATGTGGATAATTGGAGGAAGGGTCATTCTTTTGAGGTAGGTGATCATTTTTTTCTCAAAGCTTCTCCTTGGAAATTTGTGATGTGTTTTGGTAAGAAGGGAACGTTAAGTCCAAGGTTCATTGGACCCTATTAAATCATGAATAATGTTGGATCAGTTATGTACAAGGTTTCATTACCTCCATGTTTGATAAAGGTACACAATTTTTTTCATGTTTCAATGTTGAGAAAGTATATTCCAGATCTATCTCATGTTTTTAGTACAGAGGTAGTTCGGTTGGAAGAGAGTTTCAATTATGAGAAACAACCGGTCCAGATTCATGACCGTTGAGAGAAAGTGATGTGGAATAAGATGATTCACAAGTTAAAGGTTTTGTGGAAAAACCCTATGGTTGAAGAGGCAACGTGGGAATCCGAAAATTCTTTGAGGTAAAAATACCCCCACATTTTTGAAAAGTAAATAAAAACTATGGGTATGCAATTTCAAAAGGGGGGAAGGATGTTACATATCATGTAAATAAAGACTACTACAATTTCATAATTATTAATATTTTTGAATTAAATAATAATTTTACTTTAAAGGGGTTCCTATGTTTGATGGCGTACCTGATACGCAACAATGAGTTTCATTGAAATCTTACAGTTTCACACTAATAAAATAATAAAATTATTTTACATGTAGTTAAGGCCTAGATGTTTTTTTGGAGGGAAATGAATAGAACTAACTAGAAAATTAGTGTAAATGTTTGTAAAATGTTTTAACATTTATCAAATAAATTTTAGAGACATAAAATTTGAATTAATATAATTTTATTCATAAATACTCTAATATTCTTTTAATGGTTTATTTACCTCCTCTAAATGGAGAAACCTCATTAAATCTGGTTTTTGTCACTTTAATATGTTATTTTTGACAAAATAAAATTCTTTTTCTTAATTGGGACATCAAAACTCTCTTTGGGTAAAAGTTTGGTATTTTTCAGAAAAAATTCATTATTTGATGAGTAGTGAAAAACACTTTATTTTAATTTAAAACTTCCTTTTAATCTAATTTAGTTATATGGTTAGATTACATTTTTAATTGGTTTTAAAGTTAAATTAGATTATATTTTTACCATTTTATACATTTTTTGTTAATGGAATTAATTTCACTTTAAAATTTGACCTAATCAAGTGTCAAACTTTTGATAGTTAATATTACATAAAAACACGTTTTGTGTTTTGACAGAAGATATATATTTCAAAGTAATTAATAAAAATTCTTTGTTTTTAATTATATAATATAGAAATAATTTTTTAATTCGGAATATCAAAAATAGATTATGCTGAATTTTTGGTAGTTTTCTAAAAAACATCAGTTTTTGATGAATAGTGAAACCACTAAGTAGTAGTTAAAAACTAAATTTTCATTTTAATGAAATTTTAACACTTCTTTAAATTCAAATTTTAAAATACAACATAAATGGTTGTTATTATTATGTACAATGTGGTTCAAAAAGATAATTTTTTTTTTGTGTGAATAGTAACTTTTGACTTTTATTTACCGTGGTTAAAGGTAAATAGGTCAATTCAAGGTAAGAAGAATATAATAATAATTCAAATTTACCTTAACACTTTTCATCACCTTATTCAATGAGTCATGGATGACCATGGCCATACTTGGGTATATTTTGGGACCCCATGGAGCCACATAAGAGTGATAATAATACTTTATTTTACTTAACCTAACATAAGGGAAAAAATGACATAAAAAAATATCTTTTAGTAAAATAAATATTTCATAGGGTTATTTAAGTTATCATTTAGACTATAAATAGTCTTTGGAAATATAAAAAAATTTCCTAAGTCATTTTATTTTATTTTTATAATTTTTAGACATCATATAAATAAAATTATCTAGGACACAATAATGATTTTTTGTTTACCTTATTGATAAATGATTTAAATTAATAATATTATAATGAATAAAATAATATAAAAAACTTATCCAATTATTATTGGATGATTTTATTTTTACCATGAGTCATGTTATCTTATACTTTAATAGGTTTTGGTCATTTAGATACTGAAAATCATTTTATAATAAAAGGATATTTTCACACTTTCATAAAGAGGCCCCCTCTTTATAAAAAGTCCTCACCTCTAACCCATTCCTCACACCTATCAAGCCCCTTGGCTCATCCAAACCCAGCCCAAATAATCTCTCATGATAATTCAATTCCTCTTAGTTGTGAAGGTTTGCTGTGGAGGTGTTATGGGGAGGTGCATAAAAAAATCGTCAGGCATGGAGATCTTCAGCAGCAGTCCGTCGTGGAGGCCGGCCGTGCATGTCGGCCGCGGAGGTCCGCCGCACAGGCTGACCACATAGTTCTTCCACACAGGTCGGCCGCAGATGGATATTCATATTCATTTTGGTTAATTTCTCCAGTATTGTCAAAAAAATCCCCCCTCAGGATTCGATCTAAAACGTACAAAGAGGGTCGAGTCCTGAGGTGAATGTTTCCAAACAGGGCAGGTTTCCCACATAGGTTTACCTCGTAGATGGTTCGCGGAGGTATGGCTTGAAGAGTGCGTGTGCTATCCAAACATATAGGTCTTTAGTTGCCTATAAATAGGTCTCAGCCCTCATTTTTTTTCTTCATATGCTATTTCTTCAAAATATTGTAGCTCTCATTACGTAGCTCGTTTTCCCAACTTTATTGTGTTGTTCTCTCGTGTAATTTATATGAAACATTTTTCAAGGTAAGACTAATCATGCAATGGATCTATGCCAAAGGAGTTCATTGATGAGGTTGTACTAGGATCCTCAGCAAAGGGCCAATACGACGGTCCTCGTTAAAAGACCTACTCAACAAGCCTTAATGAAGAACTTATGCGACATGCCCCATAGATGGACCTACCCAATGGGACTTTTCGAAGGACCTATGTGAGGAGTGTCCTTTGCCAATAATTTTTTTCTTGAAAAATTATTACCTGGAAGTTTGTTAATTTTTCCTAGGAAATAATGACTCATTTGATGACTCAAACATAAGAATCTATGGCTCACCAAAATGAAATGATGAAGATCATCAGACCAGACTATTTTGAAATTCATGGGAGTACCCTTCCTAGGCTGTGGAAGGGTCTAATTCCACACCAACATGACTATGCACAAAGACCTTATTTACCCTTTTACGAGAATATGCTTTTTCAATATGCCCATGTTCCATCTGTTAAGAAGTTCATTCCAAAGAGTTCATTCCTAATATAATCCAACTGTAACTACATGAATATTAGTGCAAGATGGGTTCCAATAAAAGTAGGAACAGTCCCGAGCAGCTGCATCCTTCATCATAATGGTTGCACTCCTGATAAGAAATATCATGTTGTAGTGCCAAACCACATTTTTGTGATTCCAATTTTTTGGTCTTCTCATACAGATCAATCTAATGGTTGGAAAGGATATTGGGACCATTGTTCTAGAGGGGGTGTAAAACCCAAGTGGATGTGGGAATTCTAGGTATGTTGGACTAGTGCAGAATTTAGAAATGAGTAATCAGATGTTCATATCAACAAAGCAGTCGGGATGGGGTGAAATTATGTTTATAAAAATGAATTCATTCCTAAATTACTATGCTGATGGAGTCCACAAACAAATTCCTTTCATTTGATGCACGGTGAAGATGGTATTAGTCTTTGGGACATTTAACAAATAGCTGGAGTTTCCATTATTGGTAAATTGTATGATGAATTAATCCCAACTACATTAACATGATGTAATGCATATAGAACACCACCGCTACCTCATGAATTATTTTAGATAGAGAAGAACATACCTATGGAAAAGAATTATATCCATGCTAGAGTGTGTATGGAAGCCATCTTAGAACCCATAAAAGTGGAAGGTCCAATATGTGGACATCATACATTTTTTCCTTCTGCAGATAACTGAGGCAGTTCATGCACATATTGGCCTATGCTAGAAAGTGGTGATTATTAGCACTAGGTATATAATTCAAACCCGATATAGATGCAAAAGTATGGTTTTCTTATATCCTTGATATGTGGAAACGTTTTTATTTGCTCCAAGTCCCTGAATCCTGAGGAGGTGTAAGATTGGTGACTTTTATCATTGCAGCTAAATTGGTAGATGTGATGTATATTGGGCTAGAAAACCCTGTATTAGAAAGAATTTACAATCTCCTGATGCATTTATACAATGGGAAGGATCCATTTAGGATTGATGGTCCAATTTAAGTGTTGTGTGGCTGGACTAAAGCACGTTGTTCTTCATACTCAGTGTTGAATTCAGTTAGAGTTCCCAATGATCGATTCACCAAATTTTTACAGAATGTTTCTGGTATTAACCGTCTCAAATTGACACCCGACAAGGGGCTGAAGGTATTGAATGTCTCAGAATAATTGAGCTTCATTACTTTTGGTAACCCACCAGTTGGAAAATTTATCGATGATGTTAATGAAAATAATTATTAGCCATGATCTTATATAATTGTATTTAGAGATGTTGTAATATCAACCATGATTGATTGTAAAATTATATTCTATGATTATGTCCCCTATAGGTTTTCTCTCTAGTTCAGATGCCTTCAAAAATCAAATACTTTTCCTTCCATTCATGTTTGAGAGGAGAAACACCCAATGGTAGCATGTCAATTATGAATTCTAATGGCTTTAGAGGTATCCAAATTGTCAATTACACTACCTCCACCATATGGATCAATTATATTGGATGCTAGGTATGCCAAATCATTGGAATCTTCATATCCTTAATGGGATTTGATGAAATTAATAAATCGAGTTCCATCTAAAATGATTTTTTCAAATGTAAATTGTGGTAAGATGTCCAAGACCAGAGATGATACAAAAGTTTTGGTGGATTCAGAGCCCTAAAAACATATTCTCAAGAAGTATACTAGGAATACCATGGCTAGAGAAGAAAAACCTCTAACGCCAAGAAGATCTAGTCACCACCATCAAACATAGATTCTTATTCCATCTGTTTAATATTCTAAATAATGGAGGCCTGAAGAATATGTCCAATTAGAAGCTGTTGAATCTCTTCCATAGTCAACCATTCCCATATTGAATTATGTGTGACCTCTAGAGATTCATCATTGGGAGTGTATAACCCATGATCATAGGGATTAATGGGCATTCCATTAGCATGGTATTCGAATACCAGATATTGGTGACATAAAGGCACCTTCTGATTGCAATCCAGAAAATAACATGGCTGAAGTACAGAAGTATATTGTGGAGCTGGAGGTTTATATATATTCAACTAATGAATTAATCCCAACCACTAAACTAGTATCTCATATGCTAGACTTAGGAGTCTGAAAAGGGGAAATTATGTACTCTAAGTAGGAGTGGTATATTTATATTAATATTGGGAATATATTTCCCTTTTTCTATTTTCGAAACTCAAATTTACCATTTCTCATCATTAATCATGATGAAAATACATTTATACAGCATGAATGTTGAGAAGGAACATCCAAACCAATTCTTGAATGACCTCAGTGTGGTCCTATAGGCTCTACTATCGATGCAAAAAATGACCCACCCAGCTCTCCAGAACTTTCTCCAGGAGAATGAATCCTGACTAGTGTAAGGGAGAAAGATAATACTCAACCATTAACAAAGGTTTCCCCTAATAAAAGGAGTGTTTCAATCTCTCCCCATCCTTTGGAACAAAAAATTCATGAGATCAATGAGATAGATTCGAAGAATTTGCAGAAAGAGTAAGTATTTATACGATACCTAGGGCATACAACTTGTTCAATATATTCTGGTAACTGCTTTTTATCCTCTTGTAGGATCTATGTATCAATCATCTCTCAAGGGATTAAGATTTGATTCTTGAAGACTAGAAGAAGAAGCCCTAGGGGAAACCCAGGTTCATGCAGAAGAATCTAAAATTTTTGTAGATAAATTGTTAATAGATTCAGCTATACATGCTCATGGATCTTCTGAGAGAGAAGAAAGTCATGGTAATATTAAATACCTAATCAATTTATTTTATCAAGGGATCCTAAAATAATCAACACTGATATTATTATTGCATCAGAAGAAAGGATTGAAGATCCATATCAATCTAAGACCAATTTTGATGTTGACCCAAACCTAGAAAGACCTGATGCGGGCATACTAATTTATGATCGAACGAAACAATATTTTAATGGTGAAAATTTATGCATCAACCAATTTTTTGTCGGATACTTTAAATGTTGAGAATGCTTTAAAATTTTAGGTCATATACACTAAAATTAAGGGCACCCTTAATCCAAATATTGATATTCTAGGTTCCATCAAAGATTTTGGGGATTTTCATAAATAATTTCAAAGTCATAAGTCCGTATTCTTGTATTTTTTATACATAATCGCTCTAAAACTTGATTCTTTACATCAAAATTCACCTTATGCAGCTTTATTTGTAGAAAATGTTGAACAGTCTCTTTAGGAACATGGTGATCCACTTTATCTTTCCACTAGGGGTGGAGAAATATCTATAGAGGATCCTTCACCAAGAGATATTCCAGAGCCTTCAAATGTCATAACTAAGAAAATTCATGGAAATTCCCCTTCTCAAGAAACATCAAATCAAAACACTAAGGCTGAGAATTTGGGGAATGCAGCCAATCAAGTAGCTGAATTAATTTTTTGAAAATACAGTCAGCTATTTGAATAATACTTGTTTCCTCTATTTGAATCTAATAATGACATTGATTTTATCATTTAGGGTTATCATTTCTTAGATCATTAGGTGAAGCTTCTATTATCCCAAGATAAGTAGAAAAAGGTTTCACTTTAAGTGACTTGATTCTAGAGTACATTTCACATCATGTTAGTGACTCAGGTTTAGTCTTAGAGATGAAATTTGATCTAGGTATGGCACATAAGAAGTCATTGCGGCATATCTGGAGAATAATTTCCAAAAATCCTTTAGATAAATTATTATCCCATTTTTTCAAAACTCCTAGAATTATTCTGCGTATTGTGATTTGGTGGATTTAGTTATCAGCAAATCAATGATGCCATTAAATATATTATTCACAGACGGGAGCAGGATCAGTAGTTGTGAATTGATTTTGAAGAGGCTAAATGATGCATCAATATTGATGGCTTTCAAGTTGTAGTAATTGATGCAGAGGAATGTAATAAGAAGAAATCACTCTTGATTAGCCAACAAATCAAAGAAACAACGTAGGAGATGTTATATCTTCCAAAACAACTAAATTTTGTATATAACATTCTTGAGTAATTGAATCATACATTAGGAGAAACCTAATTAGAGTGGATAACTACCATTTCGACTGCTAGGTAAGTACTTCGTTAGATAGAGGAGGCTGGAGTTTCTCAGCTATCTCAACTTCAACAGGAAGTTGATAGAGCTTATAAAGCAGTCCAACAAATTAAAGTTCATGTTGAGAGTTTTTTTAAAAACATGATAGAGTGGATCCATATTCTTGATGGCCCTATATTTTCATATGTATGAAAAAAAATTTGTTTGCAATCATAAAAAAATCATCATTCCTATTTTTCATGACTGCGATATGAAATCTAAATGATGATAATGATTCCTCTATGTTAAAAAATCATTATTATTATTATAATAATGAAGTACTCAAAATCCTCTTATTAAGACATGGGACTTAATGAGTACAAATTGACTATTTCTAGGGTTACATGGATCACCCCACAAATTTTGTATCTTTTGACCTCTTTTTGTATTTCTCAATATTTCCTAAATCATAAAAAATGTATGTTTAGTGAGCTGGGACTCGAAATTTTTTTAAGGATCCCATTGTAGGTTCTCATTCTAATGAGTACCGAGTGTATTGGTACTATATGTTTAGAGTCATGCATGATGGAATATAATGGTAAAAATATTCAGGGTCGAACAACATTGACCATAATTTTTCAATTAAATTCAAAACAAGAATTAGTGGCTTGGAATTTCTTTAATATTATTTCATCATTTCCAAGGGGAATCCTGAGTCAAGATTTTTTATGGTCACCAAATATAAAACCTGTATCAACATAAGGGATGTCCTTTCTAGGAAAGAGGATACCATTATTTAAGAAGCCTTTTATAGGGGTCTTGTTATGCATGTACAACTAGGACATTTGCTGCATAGCCAAATAGAGGTATCCTTTGACTGTCAGGCCTCTTATATAGGCATCTTATGCAAGGCTTCCTATGGGCACATGGTACATAGTCAAGAAAAAGAGTTCTTTAGGAATTTAACATTTGGTGCTGATAGATTGAAGGAAATAATATTTGGGTTACATAAGACCACACAAGGTGGGTTTTACAAAGAAATGAATTTTAAGAATGAAAATGGTCTATTTTAGACCAACATAGGTCATTAATAGGAAAACTATTTTTATACAATTTGGGTGAATGTGTAATTGTTAAAAATTTATCAGAAAAATGGAGATTTCCGATTTCCTACTGTACAGTTTGAAGTCATTATTAAATACATTGATATTGTGTTGTTTTAAGTCATGCATTATGGTCATTGGAACTATGAATTTTTAATTCATGCAGTGGGGACATTGGTATTGTGCAGTTTTAAGTCATGTAGTAAAGAAATTTGTTCTATGCAGTTTTATCTCATGTAGTGAGGACATTGTGTGGTTTTAATTTAATGTCATTATCTCTGACAAAAGGCAGGAGAAAACTCTTTCAATTTCTTTATAATTTATTTGGAAACATACTATTATATTTAGGTATGAAAGTGAGCTCTAAAAACTGTGTTTAAGGGATTTATGGAACCAAGTAATGATATGGGAAAAGGGCTAAAAGCATTTGAGGAAGTCTTTTATAAGAATGAAGTTTCCATTATTTGAAAAACCTATTATGTGGGTTGTATTATGCAGATCCACTAGGGAATATGATGCATAGACAAATTATGGAATCTTTTTACTGATATGCCTATTATATAGGCAAATTATGCAAGGCTTCCTAAGGGCACGTGCTGCATATTCAAGAAAAAGATCTCTTAGATGTTTTACATTCTATTTAAAAAAGTCAACAAAAATTTATGGGGAATCGTATTTCCCAGAGCATAGAGCGTTATTTATAAGGAATGGTACCTGAATTTGGAAAGGGTATTTCCAATCAAAATATCCAAAGAATCAGAGGAATAAGACTTTGATGAAGGTCTGACCCAAACATTAGAGATATGGTGTGTGTACTTTTAGGTCATACAACTGGGACTAGAAATTGAAACAATATATAACATGTGGCCATGTGATATGAAGGTTATTCCCTAGTTGATAAAACATATGGTGAATGAAATGTGTAATCCATGGTCTTGAATATTTTCATATTCTGAGAAAGATGACGAGACAAATATACTTGGATGACTGTTTTAAAATACAAATTCTTGTATATTGTATTCAATGTTTATAGGGGACAAGTATATGATAACTAAGAACAGAGTTACCATTAAATGAAAATATTTTTATGGGGGTTGTATTATGTAGGTCCAACTAGGGAATATGCTTCATATCCAAAAAGTGTCATCTTTTGACTGACATGCCTGGTACGTAGGAAACTTATGCATGGCCGGCTAAGGGTACGTGCTGTATAGTTAGGAAAAAGAGCTCTCATGTATAAGATATCATGTCACTAGAAACCGTAAAAAAGATTACGATGATCTAGAAATTGTCAAGATTAAGTGTATGAAATATGGACGAGGGTTTATGTTCAGTGTTTATGAGAAATATTTGAATCAATATTTACCATGAGTTTGATGTCCATTACATAGATCTGACTCATATGTAAAATGGAGAGTTTCTTCATTTATTTTTAATGAATATGATGATGTGCAATTTTAAGTCATGTAGTAAGAACATTATACTACACAGTTTTGAGTCATGTAGTGAGGACATTGTAAACTCCATTAGAAATTAAAATACCTTATATAAAAAATCCATTTACCCAATTCCTAATCCCACATGAGCAATGCTCGGTGTGAGAAACATGGAGTAGTAAGTGTTTCTTTTATAATGAAAAGGTGATGCAAATGAAGAATAGGGGTATTAGATTTCCATGTAGTTCAATACCATGTGGTAAGGACGAAAATGAAGTGATATAAAAGGAAAGACATATTGTAACTAGATTAAGGGATAAAACCAAAGTGTCACTATAAGTCATGCTGGGGAAAAAATCAAGTCATACATAGTTCATACAACATTACCTATGTAGATATGATTTTTATACATAAAGTTAGAGGGGGGGGGGGGGTTATCGTGTGGATGGGACCATTATTGGAGATCTAGGTATCTCTACGTATCTCATTGAAAATGATTATCAATCCATACCTAGTTTTTGAAACAATCAATCGTCATACTAATGGAGTTTGGCATGATGTATTGTGGATTTTTTACAGGTTTTAAGAGAACGGTAATCATAAAATATAAAATGGTATAAGGACCAAATCATATGTCTTAAATAAACACTCAGTATAGATCAGATTCATATACATGAGGAGAAGAAGAATATATGATGAATTTTTCTTTATGGCTAGGGATGGAATTAGAGATTCGGGCGTTTCTACGTATCTCATTGAAAATGTTAATCATGCCATATGTAGTTATTGAAACAATCATTCTTCATGCTAATAGAGTTTGAAAGGAAGAATGGTGTATTTTTTACATGTTTTTGAGAGAATGGTAATTCCTAAAATATAAAATGGTATAAGGACCAAATCATTTTCCTTAAGGAAACACTCTATATAGAAGTGATTCATATACTGGAGGGGAAAAAATAAAATAAAAAATATTTTGTGATTGTGCCTGGGCCCAAAATTATAGATTCAAGAGTTTCTACGAATCTCATTGAGAATGAGAATCAGGCCATTCGTAGTTCATGAAACACGGTCTCTATGAAGATCTGACTATGACATAGGAATGAGAAGAACTCATGTACAACTAAGGAGTAGTGATGACGTCAATGAAATTTTATTATGGAAACATCTAATGTATTATAGAGAAAACGTTAGTTTTACAAATGATGTCATGCAGTTTAATGTCATACGATAAGGAAGAAGATGCTACACACTTTAACATCGTGTAGAATGGATGCTTAAGGTTTTTATGCACTTTAATGTCTTGAAACTAGGACATGGGTGATATGCAGTTTTATGTCTTGCAGGGAGGACTAGAATGATGTATAATTACACAAAGTATTTCTTCAAGAATATCGCATTGGATGGAGTTGTAATAAGCTCTCCATCCATTGAGATTAAAGAATAGGATCCATTTGAATAGAACTTATGTATACAACAAGGTCCTTCCCATTTTGGATCAGGTTTTGTAGGATTCATTCCTGGTATCATTGTAGTCATAATGACTAATATCAATTCATCTTGAAAGAATGAAAAAAGGTGAACTTTCTTGTTAAAACCTCATGCTATTCTATTCTGATAGACTTTTATATAATGAAATGTACCAAATATTTTCTCATTAAATCATTCCAACCCATTGAACCATTTCAAAGAGATTTTATCACTATAAAACTCATCAAATATTGCAACTATATGTGAATGCAATTGTATATCAATTGGAAAAACTACTTCAGTTCCATATACCAGCGAATAAGGAGTTTCTTGGGTAGCAGTACAGGTAGTTCCAAGATAAGACCATAAAGCATTCAAAAGTTTATTAGGCCATGATTTCTTATATTTATCCACCATCTTCTAGAGTATATTTGATAGAGTATTATTGAAGGCTTATATCTATCCATTGGCCTCTACATGATAGCGAGTTGAATATTTGGATTTGATATTATGATCCTGATACAACTTTTTTACATCAGCAAAACAAAAATTGGTGCCATTTTCCATCATTATAGTATATGGTTTGCCAAATTTGGTGATGATATTAGTTGTGAAAAATCAAAAAATTCTTATGGCTCTTACTTTATTGAGAGTTATTGTCACATCCCATTTAGAGAGGAAGTCAGTAACAATATGAATTTACTTGAACTTGTTAGCCATGGTTGGAGGATAAGGCCCATCTACATCGATTCCCCATGTGGAAAATAGCCCGGAGTATTTAGTTGTATTTAGAAACTCCAAGGGTTGATGAATGAAGATGGAATGCACATGTCATGTATGACATTTTTTAGTGAAATCTATACAATCTTATGTCATTGAAGGCCAAAAGTATGGAAGCCTTCAGATCTGATCTAAGAGTATGTGCCCATATTGATGGGAACCACAAGCTCCTGAATGTACATCATTCATGAGAGCTGTGATCTCTTCTCCATCAACACATCTGAAGATAATTCCATCAAATCTATTCTTATAAATGATCTTTTGGTGGTTTGGACAATCATAAAGAGTAAAATTGGCAGCTCGTCGTTGGATATATTCCTTCTCAGCCTTATCTAATTGAAGTACACCATTTTGATGATATTCCATGATGGATGTTCTCTATCCTTTGTTATGACCATATGGTTCAGAAATATGGAAAATTTCATTAATTTCCTCCATTCTAGTTTGAACAAAAGGTATGACCACATGGTGATGGGTTATGGTAAAAACTGTCTCATCCTGATTTGGATCTGCCAAGGCTATAGTTGCATTATGTAGTTCATCTTCATGAGCATTCTGTGATCGCGGGACATAAGACAATGTCAGATCTGAGAAAAATTTATCCATTAAACCTCAAACGTAAACACAAAAAGGGATTAACACTTCATTTGTGATATAATATTCCCCTATTATTGGGTTGATTACCAATTCTGAATCACCTTCTACCTTTAAAAGATCTATTTTCACCAGAAGGGCCAATTCCAAACCTGCGATGAGATATTTATATTCTACTTCATTGTTGGTACCACCTTCTGATAATAGGAATGCATAGGGAAATACTACCTTTTCTGGGGATATAATGACAATTATTAATACAACCTTATTGAGTTTAGGATTTTCCAGTCTCATCCTTGTTGGACTTCTAGAAGCACCATCAAAATAAATTTCCCATGTTTGGTAATTATTTTTAATAGAGAAGACCTCATCATAAAGAGGTTCAGTGTTAAATGATGTGAATTCCGCAGATGGGTGATCAGCAAGGAAATCAGCTAGTGCTTGGCCTTTTATTTAATTTTTGGCACAAACTGGATATCAAACTATTGAAAAATAACTTCCCACCATGCTAGACGTCTAGTAAGAATAGGGAGACTGAGTATAAATTTTAGTGGATTATTACAAGTTAATACTTGGACCTCATGATGTTGTAGGTAGTGACTCAATTTCTGAACTGTAAAAATTAATTCCAGAAAGAACTTCTCAATACTCGAATATCGAGTTCCGCATCATGCATAGTTTGACTGAGATATTAAAGGTTGTTTTCATTCCCAACATCATTCTTTTGGGTGAGGAAGGCACCTAGTGATCACTCTATAGCTGTCACATAGAGAATAAGTTGTCTTCCTTCAACAGGTGGCATCAATACAAGTGGACTCAAGAGATATTTTTTGAGTATATAAAATTCTTCTTGGAAATATTTAGTCCATTGGTAAGTGACAACCTTCATCATTAATCTGTTGAAGGGTAATCATTTTCCTATAAAATTGGCTATTAAGAGCCGAATATAGGCCATTTTTCCTTGAGGTCCTCTTAATTCATTCAAATTTCGAGGAGCTTATATACCAAGGATTTATTTTTTTTCCCAGGATAAACTTCGATACCACAATGGCGTACAATGAAGCCAATACAAATTCTTGAGGTTACCCTGAAAGCACATTTTAATGGGTTCATCTTCAAATTATATTGTTGAAGATTGTGAAATATGGTTTCCAAATCAATGAAGTGATTGAAAAATTGTTTGGATTTTAAAACCAAATCATTCATATAACATTCATCAAATTTCATTAAGAAGGGTTTGGAGCTATGGTGCATGGAATATTGGTAAGTTACGCCTATATTCTTTTAGCCAAAGGGTATTACCCTATAGAAAAACAAACCTTGAGGAGCTCTAAAGGATGTAGATTCTTCATCCTATGGAGAAATTCAAATGTCATTATTCCCATAGTAACCATCTACAAAAGAAAGAGCTTCATATCCATCCATTTCATCAATTATATGTTCTGTAATCAAGACTAGAAAATCATCTTTAGGAAAATGCCGGTTAAGATCTCTGAAATCAATGAAGACCCTAATTTTTCCATTTTTCATATTCATTGGGATAATATTGGCCAGCCATTTAGGATACTAAACATCCCAGACAAAGCTAACCTCTCTATGATTGTAAACATCAGATTCAATTTTAGAGGCATGAGTTGGGTGCGTTCTCCTTATTACTTGCATGAGTCAAAGATGTTCTTATAGAAAACCCAAATGATGGGTGGCTACATTAGGATTAAGACCTGAAATTTCTGTATAATTCCAAGAAAATGTATCTAGATGTTGCTTTAGAATTTAATTATATACCTCTTGCACTTTAGAGGTCATGGAAGCACTAATTACAGTGTGGCGTGGATCTTCTTCTGTAACATGATTTATTTCTTGAAGTTCAACATCGGTGGTAGAGACACCTTCTTTAAATGTTATAGAAGCATCCCAGAGAACTTCCTCTTATTCCTCATTATGTTTTACCTCTTCTGTATCCATTTTCATAGTATATGTCAAGGAAATACTCCCAGAGTTAGGGGAGGAGTCAATATTTGAACATCCTGAAGAAGAAGACACCATATCTGACCCTACTGATGACGAAGGGTCTTTATGTGGTAAAGAGAGATTGATGGATTGTGAATCATCATATTTTTCTACCTCTAACAATGTTAAAATTTTTTCAATTCTGATTGATGAAGTAAAGGCTTGATTTAGTTCAACATATGAAATGAAAACATCTCCATCCAAGCCTCCATCATTGCTCTGTGTATCTATTATTTCTCCTGTGTTATCAAGCTCAATCACTGGAATTGACATTAAGGGAATTACTGGATGAGTGCATGGATTTGGTTTTACCCTTTCAACTTGATTAATGGGTAGAACATAATATTTACTCAAATTCATGAATGGAATTGTTGGAATCTTTTCCATTCCATTTAGAGCATTAACACTGCTTATTTCCATCATCATGGACTTCGTTCCTTTCGTGTGATAAAATTAACAATTAATGTATTGATATTGACATGTTTTGAACAGAACCTTGTCACAATACAATGTACCAATTTGACCATTGAAAAAGTATTTCAAACATTGATGTTATAATGAAGTTATGGCTACATGTTGATGAAACCATGGCCTTCCAAGTAGAATATTAAATGTTGTGTCCTAACGAACATCCATGAAATCTAAATTAGACACAATATCTCAAAACTGAGTTCTGAGTGTAATTTCACCCAGAGTCTCGTGTTCATTCTTGTAATATCCTTGCAAACTTATTGTTGAAGGAGATATGTAAGATTCAGTCAGTCCTAATCGACGTTTTGTACGAACGTGAATAAGGTTGACCACGAAGCCATTATCATTTAAGGCTCGTCAGAAATCTATGACATTGAACATTATAGAAAAATACAATGGTATGATACGCCCATGTGCCACATGTTCATCATTTTTATCTATAAAAGATATGACTACATGACACTCTGCAAAATCATTCTCTATACAGTAAACCTCAACATAAGCTTCTACAGTTTTAAATTCTCGAGGACTTGGAGAAGCCTCAATGAGCACCTATCAAAGATATTTTGATAGATTCAAAGATTCCAAAATTTAATACATGGACTTTACATGGGCCTATTGTTTCGAAAAGTCCTACTTTTGATCCAATGGTCTGTGTTTCCCATCATGGAGATGTGCTTTTTCAGGTGCATTGGAAGTTGATTCTTCTGTTGTATATATAATTTGTGTTGAAATATAAGTAGTAAATACTATTGACTTTGGTAAATTAGACTGACTAAGTCTATTAATTTGTTGAGAAGAAGATGGTGTGTCTTCTAATTGGTCCTCCAAAATAATTGTGTCCGAACTAGACTTATTTTTCATGGAAGAAACTCCTTGTTCTTGTTGATCAAGCAAAAGGGATCTTCCACGAGTTTTATCTGAATATATTGTTTGATCCGGGGAAGTGTTAACATGATGTTTTCGAGAATTCCCAAGTCTTCCTCTGTTTCCTTGACCAAGGCCTCATCCTATAGTTCCCCATTTAGGTACAACGAATTCTGGATCGATACAATCAGAATTACCCTTGGCATAAGGATCTATTAAATGGATAACATTAATGGAACCACAGATCCTTTCTTCATCTGATGATGATTCTTTCGGACTGGTTACTTCTGGTTGTACCATTTGGTGGCGCGGTGCCTATGATTTTGAAACAGATGGTATAAAATCTACCAGGATTGAGGAAAACATTATACTTGGTAAAATCATTTCCTCATCTAACCTCTCTTTGTCTCTATAATCACTTTGCTTCTATGAGGAATGGACTTTTTATGAAGATGGTTTTTCTGTGGGAGGAGTTCTAGAAGACACAATTGGTTGCTTCAATTGGGATAAAAAAATATCATGAGTTCGGTTGATCATTTTCTTGATAATCAAATCATCATATTTTTGTGCACTTTTAATCTATCCTCTTTCCATTCTCCTTCTTCCTCTAGATCAGGAATAGTAACACATGCTACATGAGGTGATGAAATTTTAAATTTCACTTGTCCAGAGTCTACCATCATTTTCATAAGGTCATTGAAAACAATGCACTCCAGAATGGGGTATCCTAATATATGATTTAAAGGACAATAATTTGGATGATCTTCATCTCCATATTTATTTTTCTTCTTCGACCTTGGAAACAGATCCAAATTGTTTTCTAAAGATGAGATTAACTGTCCAAGAACATGTTTGTTTTCGAATTAATAAACATTATTATTTAATTACTCATACTGTTTCTACATTTTATCGCTTTGATCCTCATGAAAAAATGGTCATTGCTGCTGATGCTCAAGAAGAAGAGAACTTCTATAAGATGTTGATCTTGAAATAGAAGTTGGTACATGTGCCTGTTTTATTGTGAGTGTAGCAGCTTCTGCCTTTCCTATTAACCTTCCTCGAACTGATGCAATTACATGAGTTTTAGCCATATTTTCTATAATAGAATCTTCTATCTACGAAGTGATTTAAGTAAGGTCTCAAAACCCTCTTGGGTATTTTATAGGGATCAATGGTATTCATAATTAATCACGTAGATTTTACACACAGATTAGCAGCAACTCTTCATTAGGGGGTTCTAAACATAATGAATGTGTTAATCCCTTTCGTTGAGAAATACAATCTGAAACTCCTTCATTCTCCCTTTGGGTAAAAGTTTTAAGATAAAAAACTATCGTCTATGGTAGGGTTGAGCTAAGTTGAAGACGGAATTTCTGACGGAGATCATCAAACCCAGTAATTGATCGAGATTTCAAACAATCATACTAGAAAAAAGTATGTCCTTTTAATGACTTCACAAAAAACCTAAGCTTAACTGCTTCTTGTTGTTGAGAATTTCTCATCATAGGAACACATTGTGAATCAAAATGCATCAAGTGTTGTTCTGAATCTTCCGAACCATTATAAATTGGGAATATAGTATTCAAAAAATTTGGTGGGGGAGAAATCACATCCCCCCATTCATGGTAAGATCTCTTTTCTGGCTGAACTAGTGCACATCGTTCTTCCATAGCTTCCAACTGATTCATTAATGCCTCAATTGTGTTCATAAGAATTCGGGGAATATCTGTATGAGCTGGATTCTATACTGGTATAGAAAATAGAGATTGAGTTGGTGCAACGACTGGTAAGACCACTGATGGTGATGCTGCTATATGCCTTGGATAACCAACTGGAATAAGCCTATCATTATTTATTTTATTTTTTCATGATTGTGTACCCAATGGAGGGAATTAATTATCCACATATGTAGTTACAAAAAATCCCCTTTGCTTAGGAGCTTCAACAATATTTTAATGTTGATGAATTTCTTGGGGAGTATATCTTGCAGAAATGATGTTTAAAAGAAACTCTGTATTGAGTATTTTCAACTCCTTCATTTCCATTTCTTGTTGTGAAAATATTATTTCAATTAAAGATATTTACTTTCTTCAGTGGAAAAGTGAGATGGAATCTAACTTTTTCTTTTCCCTTTGTTAGAAGATTTTCTGAGAGGTGGAAGTTTGTTATTTGAAGGAATACATTGATTCTGGGTAAGCATCTGATTTTGGGTATGTACACCTTCTTTATTTTCCTCAGTGTGTACTGTATTTTGTACAAGAACATCATATTTTTAATCCTCTGAACTTGAATTATTTTCAGGAGGATCTTATGAAATGGTATTGATAACATTCACTGATACATAATGCATTGATGGAATTATGTCAGCATTTCTTCTAGATCGTCTCCCTTTTTTTTCTATCATGAGACTCTGTTATACTATATGAATAATTCCATGGAACTTTTTTGAAAATAGTAACATGAAGGGAATCATTGGATGGCTCAGTTGTACAATTTCCTGGTGGCTTCTTCCCTAATCTAGAAAAAACTGACTACCATTAAGGAGGAGATAGTAGATGTGAAAATGCCCCCAGCCTTACAGGCTGATGTTGATCATGTTCTTCTTCATCAAATCATTGAATGTTGTTTAATTAATTATTAGGTTGAAAAAAATGAGCCCCCTGCCTTGCAAGTTGCGGTGATTCTTGAACCACTATAGCTAAAATTTGTGCAACTGATATTCTGATTTTGTGGATTTTGGTTAGGATATTAGTTGGGTGCATCATCCAAAAATCACTCAAATCATCTGTTTTAGAAGATCACTATGCTATTTCAGACATTTTGATCCCTTGACACCTAATATCCACTAAACCAGATTCTTGCTCAAGATAATGAAAATAATCTCAATAATAACTTCTCTTTGGGCCTGATTCTGATGAGAACTGGTTGATGGTTGTTATTGAGAGTACATTGGATTATATACTTAACCTATTGATTGTGGTCGGCCATGGGAAATAAAATTTCATGAAACCACTTTTGATGGACTTTGTTGATTTTGCAGTGTAGTGCAATTCAATACTCTATATGCACCCCATACATGGATGTAAACACATGATGGGGAATTAGAAATTAATTGGCGTAGCCTCTTTAGAGAATTGAGAAATGAACATTGAAGGGTTCTCTGTGGTTTTTCAACCCTTGGATGTAGGGAAACTAAAAGATATTCCATGTCAATTTGGTGCTCTATCCTATATATTACCTTTAAATGGATTTGATATTCATCATATCATAGTGCATTGGTTTTCAAATGATGAAGAGTTTTTCATAAGTTGAGATGAATGTTATGAATGAAATATTCTATCATCAAATCTGAAATATCAAATTGAGAATTTTCTGAAATCCAGAACATGACTAGTATTTCTCTTTTAGATAATTGTTTCCTCAGGTTGGGCACGTCTTCGAAATAGTTTTCCAGAGGTTCCTCTACTTTGTTTGACCGAATTGGATGCTCTATATTTGAAGATAAATGACCCAAGAGAGGTTCAAAGAATGACAGTTCCCTTAACATGTATTCTGACTGAGAAAGTGTTTCACTCGTAAATGAAAAGGCATCAGACATGACTGGCCTTGTGTTTTCACGTGCTTCAAGATATGAGGGCATTCTTGTTGCTACATTGTCAAGTATGGAATTGTTTTGACAATGCGAGATCCTACCATGGAGAAGACTTTTTTAATGAATTCCATCATGTGGAGTATCTACATAGTGGATTAAAACAAGTGATAAATCTTATTGCTCCTTAGTCTTCTGGACACACTGAGGGATTCCATGGCTCTCATCTGTAGATAGAAACTCTAGATGGAACAAATTTTCATGAATCAAGACTTCATGATGATGTTTATGATGAGAAACATCAAATTTACAAATACCACTCCCAAAATATGGTAATGAAAGGGTAGGATCTTGAGTAGCAACAAATTAATATCTAAGGTCTTCAAGAACTCCAGTGTTAGGTGGAGCTAAATCACAGCTTGACTATTTATTTTCCAATGGTGTTTGGAAGGAAATATTTTTGGATTTTCACTTATACATAGTTGGGGCCACCTGTTGGGAGAAGTGGTTATAATGGGTAGGTGTATGTGTCTTTCTTGGAGTAGTTACCAGAACAGACCGATTAACTCCAATTGGAAATGGTGTATGTTCTCGATCCGGTTGTCCATATGATATGGGGGAAAATGCCCCATTACTCTCATGGACTGGAATAGAGGTGTGTATATGCTCTGCGATGGCATGTTGATGTGTCATCCCATACGTGGGGACAAATTTATATGTCAGTTCCCCTTATATTGCTAATGTAGTTGTTAAAATATCCCGACATGCTTCCAGAATATGGGCAGGGATATGTGTCTGCCCTTTCACCATTGATAATATGTGTTTGGTGACTTCATCGACTGGAAAGGGAATATATGTCCATTTCGTATCAGGATTGGGTGTATGTGCTTCTCATGTCCTCATTTTCCAATCCATGTATATTGACAGTACTCGTGCATGGGGTCATAGAGTAGGTTCTGCCCCAAATTTTTCATCATAGCTTTCTGACTGAATTCTTCGGGTTCTACAAAACATGACTGTTGGAAGGCTTGATGAACAATGGAGAATGTATGTGTCTGCTGGCTATTTTCCATCAAATATGGTTGACAGACTTCCTTAAATACAAGATGATGATACTTCTGATAGAATTGGTGATTTTAAACAGGTTTATGTTCTTATTTATTAGTTTCCACCATATTAGATTGGCGGGCCTCTTCAAATGCAGTCAGACGAGCCTGCTGACTTGATGATAACATGTGAGCATGTGTAAGTGCCTCTCCAAGGTACTCCATCAGGTTTATATAGTAGGATTGGTGGGTTTCTATCAGACTATACTACTAAGCAACAAAATTTGGATGGATGATTGTATGTGCTCGCTTGTTGTATTCTATAAAGATTATTGGATGGACTTCTTCAGAAGAGGCATAGGAGAGAACCTGCTCACTGTTGACTAGACATTTTCCCAAGCTGTTCATATTGCTTGCCCGAGTTTGAAATACTTGAGCAAAACGTCCAGAGGCAAAGCCCCCCCTCATGTTGGAGGTGCACTACCACGTGATTCTGGCGGCAATTACTGATCGGAGTACTCAGGAAAGACTCCTGAATTCTTGAATTGAGGCCTTGAGTGACCTCTATATCTACCTCTCTGTAGTACAGGAGGGACTAGTTAATGCGTTCTTGGGATAAAAACCTAAAATAGTTGGAGACGTTGGTTTGCGCCTTCTGCTTCTTGATCATTAGTCATTGTTGGCCAAATGATCCCGGATTGTGGTTGACCTGGAGGGCCTGTTGAGCAGCCTCCAACGTCAATATTGTACTATGCTGGTTATATTTTTTTACCATCACATTAGAGACCTAGCATTTAAGACACTCAGTTAGTGATAACGTCTTTCCCAAGGTTGAAGATTCATCTTGAGTAGCAATCGGAATGTTCACAGATGTTATCTTGGAAAAATCCATTCTTTTGTAAGATGGGAGTTCTGTGGAAAACTAAGAACAACGACAACTCAATTAAAGAATCATATTTTCAAATGGATACATGCTTTATTAATTCCTTTTTTGGGATTCCTTTATCAATAGATAGTGTCTTAACATGTGGGTAACAATATTAACTTAGTTAAAAATTCACGTCGGGTCCACAATTTTTGTTTCTTAATTTCTTGAAACATGTGTTCTATATTTAAGAATAATTGTTTCCAGGCGGTTTCCATTGGATTTATTCATGCAACCAGAAACTTCGAATATTTCTTTATCCAATGAGGACGTTCTTTCCAAAGTCAAGAGTTTATTATCTATCGAACTTTACGATATTTAAGAACATGCATTGGACAAGAGGATGGGAGGTCAGACTCATCACAACATTATGGGGGGAATTATTGTTTATTCCGGGACTCTCATTGTAAAATTAAAATATTTTCAATAATCTTTATTAATTAACCAAGTATATCATAAGAATCCATTGAAATTTAAAATCACTTTTTAATATGTTTAATATTTAGAATCATCATTATGCAATCAAGGTTATTCATTAATGGAAACATTTGTTTGTATTATAGTGTTTCCATCAATGGTATCCTCTAATATACCGATTATAGATTCTTTTTATCATCATTGAGATGATACTAGTTTTTAAGCCACTCGGTGGGGCACTCTGGAATTTACTGTCATCTACGGAGACGAAGGATTGCTTTCATCTTGGGATCGAGCCTGTAAAATGGGCTACCTACGTATCCTTGAGACAGGAATCAGAGCCCTCGTTGTTTGATTTCACTCAATATGACACATAATACCTTTTAAGGTCCTGTGATAAGGACCTCTAAGAGAAAGGTTCTTATTCAAAACATTTTGTGTGACCTACACTGAATATGCCCAAGGAACATGGAAAGGATATGAGTTTCCAAGTAGGATAAGATCCTTTTGGGAATATGGCACTAGGAGAACATAATTGATTTGAAGTGTTGGGTTTGAACCTCAAGGAGGATTCCTATGTATCCCATATAAATGGGTATCAAATCCCACGTTGTTCGATAAATCTCATAGGAGAGTGTTGTCCTCTAGGAGATATGAGTTTGGGATTACTCCGTGAAAAGGATTCCTTGATGATTTGAGGATTGAATTTGGGGATTATTTCCTAAGAAAGATTCCCCAATTGGTGGAATTAGGGTTGGATTCATGAGGAGGATATCTAGTGAGATTAGGCTCTGAAAGAGCTTGCTATGTATCTAGATTTGAACAGGAATCAGATTTCTTGTAGTTCCTTCCAATGACTGTTTGTGAAAATGTTAAAACCATCACATATCTCTAAGCCCACTGGAGTCAGTATTGGTTTGCGAAACACGAGGTTGTGAAGGATTCAACAAAGGCATTCACACATCCTAATTTTGTTTCCATGTTGATGGAAGAGGGAATGTAGACCATGGAAGAGGTCGAGGCAAAAAACCACCCCTCTGTTCAATTTACATTGGACACGGGTCCAACGTAAGGAAGAAGGGGTGAAGGTTAGGGGCATATACTAGGATGGATTCCCTGAAATTGGTTATGGTAGGGGAGAGATAATTCTCATATGCTTGTGCATAACAACAAGGGTTACATGTAAATTCTCTAACAGAGACTTGAGGATTTGGGTCACCTCTTTGAGAAGGGTGAGTCCGGTAACCAACCATCCTTCAAACCGGGAACTTCCCAACACTGTTTTTTGGAAAAATTCCATGTGACTGTGGATATAGAAACCCACAAACATCTCATGAATCCTAACCCCATTGGGAAACAAATCTGGGAAACCTCTGACTGTGGAAATACAAACCCCTATAAGAGAAAAGCTAATGTTCTTTACCCAAAGGTTTGAGAAGTAAGGAGGTTTTGGTAGAGGCTTCAACCTAGACCCATTGAGATAAGGGAGCCAAGGAAGGAGATACCCTGCCATGATTGGATTTTTAAAAAGTGTATTTGAGTTATTCACATTGGTACCCCGTGTTGATATAGCGCGTAGGTAGACCACACAGGTATGGCGCGCATGTATACCACGTAGGTAGTGCGTGCAGGTATACAGCGTAGCTATGGCGCGCTGGTATATCTCGCAGGTATGGCTCACGTGTATACCACATAGGTATGTGTAATGACTGAAGAATGTGGTGAACATTAAAACATGCTTATCCCATTTAATTATCTATTTTCTGGTGTTATAGAGAGCTACCTGAGACAATTTGTGGGATCTAGATGAAAGAGATCCGCAATGGGAGATTTAGAGAGTGTTTTTATTTTTATTTCAGTCCAGACATGAGGATCACAATGGCATTATTTATTGGCACATATGTTCTTGGATGATGATATGTTGCCCGCATTGGTCCTTCGTGCAGCTCTTCCATAAAGGTGCTCCACGTAGGGGAACCGAGCATCTTCGGGCATGGAGTCCTTCCGTAGAGCTAATTTGCGCAGCTCCACCGCATAGGTGCTCCATGTAGGTGCTTAAAAAATCTTTAAGTGCAGTGATATACTCAGTGGTCTGCTGCGGAGGTTGGCCGCACAGTTCGGCCATAGAGGTCTACTACACAGGCCGGACGAATAGGTCCGTCGCGTTGGTCGGCTGCAATGGTCTCTTCATAGTACGTTTGGTTAATTTGCAAAGAAGTGTCAACAATGTGTCTATCCAAATGTTTCACATCATGAAAGTGATATTCATGATGTGTAATTTGTGGTTATAGACCCCTAAAATTCAAAATATTTCACATCGTGTCTAGTGGATTTACGATGATTAATTTATAGGGATGAACATTGCTTGTCTAGTTCTCATACTGTGGAAGTCTCCATATTAAACGTTGTGAGTGGAAAACATGATGTGTAATGTATATTTTCATCCATTTTGTATTGAATAATCTCTATTCATTAATTTAAAGAATCTAATTTGACCATTTAATTGTACACTCATCATGATCCATCATATACTTCATTTAGTCAACATCATTTAGCTTTAATAATCGGGTGTCACACCATGCCATAAAGCATGTATGGATCAATATATTCATCTTTTTTTTCATTTTTATCAATCTCTGTATCATAACACAAAGAATATAAATAATTAAATCATAAAAGAATTATTCTATTAACATGTATAAAATATTCTGTATAATTAGTCAGAAAATATTTCTCTGTCAATATGTTATGAGAAATATTCGAATAAGATATTGTATTTATATATTAAATGTTTGGTGTTATAATATTTTATGAATTATTTCCTGATTTATGATCTTTTATTTATTGGGTGTAACTTATTTCTATATACTAATTATAATCATTTTCACATCTTATGATCACTTGTGATTTTATTATTATTATAGGTTTTATTCACCCATACCGATCATCTAAGCTCACTCCTTAATTTTGATTCCATTTTTATAGATTAAAAATAAAATTTCTAAATTTGAAATGTTAAGAGAGTATCATGTATGGAAACTTTTTGATATATTCAGATGATTTATTATGTGTTAAAAATCTTTTTATATAGTGGGAAAATTAAATTTAATAGAAAAATAAATGATTTTTATTTACTTGTTTCCCATTTATATAAAAATATAATCCTATAAGATCATTGCAATGTATTGTAATACAACCTTATGATAAATATCATGTAATTGGTATTTTCACATTCATTGGATTTCACAACAAACATGGATTGAGTACATTGATTCTATTTCAAATTCAATAGTTATTAACCATTTATTGGACTCAAAACACTCGATAGACTCTTGGTTGGTGGTAGGTTCATATCCTATTAACACTACCTCATTATAATTTTTTTATGAAAAATCAATAGATCACGAGATCTAAAAACCAAAAAATAACTACATGTTTCTTATATAACATGATACCATTTTTCCATAACTCATTATGGATCTAACAGAATTACTACTCAATCAAAATTTTCTATTTTTCCGTCCTGAAATTTTATACAACTAACTTTCCTCCAACTGAATCCTGAAATTATTTTTCCCTTCTCATGTAAAACATCACAATGGGTCATAATCATAATTTTTCAATTGTATTACAAAATTTATATAACGTACTCTCTTTTTCATTATAATCAAATAAGAATGTATTTGATATAGAGATGGGTTCACTGGAATTTGAACCTTTTCCATATTTATAAAAACCCTATATCGTAATTAAATAAATATTATAAAGTTTCCAAAATTTTATCTCATATAATGTCTTCGTGACTACTTTAGAAAGAACATAGTTAAGCAGGTACAAAATATTTCTTGATAATAACCATATAATAAAGATGGATAGTCACACTGACACTTCTTTGATTATAACATTTATAAAAAATTATTCTTTATCCTATTAGGCACAACATTCCGTGTGGATCCTATTCGAGAAGCATGTTATATAACAATAATATAACCCCTCATATTTGAAGTGAATTATTGGCTCATGTATTCAGTATTTGATTGAATCCTATAATCACAATACTCATTCCTATTTTTTCCATTCTTAATTTTAAATATATTTTTTTATTTTTTTGAAGAATTATACATTTTTATAATGAAAAATAATATTCATGTCAACTAGAGTCATCTATAAATGAAATAAAGTACATAATAACACAAATTTTTATATAATTAATTAGTCCACATAAATGATAGTGGAAGAGATCCAACAGTCCCTTATCCCTTCCATTATTTACATCACAATGTGGTTTAGGTATCTTTCATGATAAACATGATTCAAACTAATCTAATGATTCAAAATTAAATAGACCTAACAATATATATCTATTGTTTTTTAGATGAATTACTCATTTATATACTAAATGAAATAATTGAAATGACATTTAGAATTAGAACCAACCCTTGCATTCTTATTTTGATTATTATTGACTACATTACCAATCTCTAGATTTTAATACAATTTAGAATTTATATGATTCAATAAAAAACACCAGTCAGATATATATAATAAATCATGATTTTTACATCGAATAAAAATATCTAATTTTCCCAAAAATATAAGGAAATACAATTTTTATGGAGAGAACATTAAAATAGATCTTCATGTTCGGCGACTTTTCTACTAGAGTTAATTATATATTTAAAATAAAAAAATTCATATTATTTTCTTTTAAATGAGTAAAAAAATAGTATTTAAGCATGAAAAACATATTATAGAAAATTTTATTGTTTAATTTTCTTGTTAAATTGATATTTGGATTTCTTATGTGTATTCATAAATGATTTCGAAGAAAAATCAATTTTAGTATGAGTTGTGTTATGACTGAAACCCAATTTTTTTTTATAATTTTATGATTTAAATTACTAAAATAACTATGTATTAATTTTTTTAATACCATACAATGGTTGTTGCTTATTCATTTATTATTTAGTTATTTATTTTATATATTTATTTTATTCTTATTCTAGAAATATTGTGTTGTTTTTTCACATATTATTGAAAATTTTCTTTGTGTAATTTCATACAGAGTTTCATAAGTCGTACAAAATAGATAAATTCAAACGAATACACCAAAGTCATATAATTATTTAATAAATTATCTTTAATTAAAAATCTATTTAACTGAAATGTCATAGAGATGTCTGGAGGTCATATTTGTTGTAGTTAAAGTCTTATGAAATTTTGGAATTTAATGATTTTTTATTAAATTCATTATTTTTTCATAAATTCATAGAAAATTATAATTCATATTTGTAATATTCCACTGATTCTTTAAAATTAATACAAAATGATAGTTAACTGTTAAATGGGATATGATGTTATTTGAAATAATTCATATTCCACAAAAATTCAAATAATTTATTTCACATGGGATTTAATGTTTCATAATAATATCAATGTCATAAAAGGATAAAGAAAGTTATATTACTGACTTATTATTTTCTAATAACAATATTCAAAAGTTTACAAATATTTCCATATATTTATTTAGGGAAAATTTAATTAACTATAGTTCCTTATATAATATTTATATAAGTACTTATTAATGATTTCAATTCATTATGAAATAATGTGCATGATTTTTATAGAGAATTTAATCAATTACTTGTTGGGTGATTCATGTTTTATTTATATCATAAATTAAAAAATTTGAATTTGAAATTTATATTTATTTATGACATCCTATAAATAATGTTCTTTTATGCTTCAAAGTTGTATTGGTTTTCAGAATGAATGATTTATCCTCTATAATAACATTTGTAGCTTCCTTTTATAAAATTTTTAAAATGCACATGAAGAATTATCTTTGAAATTATCATAAAAAACATTGAAGTTGTTTTTTGGTGTTTGAAGAAATGAAACGAGTTAGTATTTTTAAAGATGTTATATATGAAGAGAGTATAAAATAATTGTTTTAGAGAACCAGTGAAAAATAAAATGGGTCATATATTTTAGGAGCTATTGAGGAAACTAAAATAATATTATTCTATACTTTTTTGATTATCAATTTAACACTCTCTACATGAACTCATCATTAAAATACTTCGATAAATTGATACTAGCTGCCTCAACATTCTTATCATTATTTCTAAAATTATTATTTAAATGGGACAGTAATTATTTATATTTTATATGTAATATTAATTTGTGTTTTATAATTTTCATTAAATGACCTCACCTTAATTTTTTCCTTATAATACACCTTATAAAATGGAAAATCTAATTGTGCCTTTATTCGATAAAAGGATAGGGATTTGATTTGGAGTTTGTAAGATCCTATAATTGTCTGGAGTTTCATTAGTATTTATTTACGGAACCAGTTTTTCCCATTATTGAGTAATTTTTTTGTTAATATATAAACGAGTTTATGGGTTAAATTTCTGGAAAATGGAATGGAGAAAAGAAATTCACATTTTTTGAATTGTTTTCCCAAACCATGCACCCCAAACCAACAAACCATTCAACCATGGACAGAGGAGGATTGCACTATTAATGTACGGTTATTAATATCATGAACCCTACTATGAGTAATTGGTAAACCCTAAAAAATAGTTTCAGGGTTTTGGCACACTATCAGGGAAAATAGTGCGACATTTCACAAAAAAACATGGCTGCCATTTAAATTCACACGAAAATTAGTTATAAAGTAATCAGAACCCTCGAGATTTAATGAAATAAAACCCCAGTCAACCCATGATATCATTTCAAGATTCTAGATCCTAAAAAATTTATTTTATGCCCAATCGTCCTCCTTTAAGGGTGTTTAAAAGCCTAGATCAGTGATTTCCACACTTCCTCATAAGAGGATCTCATCCGGGTTGTTTTCCCATTTTTGCAAGATCTTATCTATTTATTTAATGGTAGTTAATCATTATTTTTGTTACATCTAGATTTTGTTTGGATGAATATTTTTTATATTATATTTAGATATACATTTATGATATCTTTTTTTTACCTTAATTTAGGTTTCAGATCCAGATCATGTTTTTCATAGGTACTTTGTTGGAATAAAGGATTTATTTTTTGGTGATATATCTTTAGTTAATTGATGTAGGTCTTTTTTATTCAAATATTATAGTGCTTATTAAAATTTTGTGCATCCAATTGTATAATTTATAGGGGGTTTTAGCAATCATAAACTCCTAAAAATAAATAATTAATGCAGTCCATTAATTAATTATGGTATTGGGGATTTTATTGTAAAATTTGATTTTGGAATTCAGAATAATTAATAAATTAATTAATTTTTGAGCTATTGTGATAGTCATTAGTCAATAATTAATTGAAGAAAATTTAATGAGATATTGTGATTATGAATTGGGAATGTTTAATTGATGAATTAATTATTGACATATTGTGACTGTGAATTAGTAAAAACATAATTGTTTAATTAATTATTGGAACATTATAATTTTGGATGTTGAGAAATTAATTAATTGCAAAATCAATTAATGGTATAAATGCGATAATTTAATTTTGGAATTAATTAATGAAAATTGATTTTATTATTTAATTATATAATTAAAAAATGTTATTGGATTAATTATAGTTTAGAATTAATTAGTTGAAGACTGTGGTGATTAATTGTGATCAAAATATTAATGTTGAATAATATTGGTTGATATAATACTGTGATATGTTTTGATATGTGTAAATGATAAATAAATTATGTCTGAGACATGTATTATTCTTCCAAATAATTACTGTGTTAAAGACACGGTGTTCAACACCCATAGAATTTATTTTTAATTTGATGGTACATGGACTGATGCTCCAAATACCATTGAGGTGTGATATATGTAGGAATCCTTGAAATACTCACATGATCATTGACATGGTTTTCTATCCCCAAAGAATAGGCATTGTTCAGTGGTTCAAAGTGTACATAATAACGAATTGAAATGACATGGATAATCAAATCCCATGTGTTATAGTGAAATGTGAATTGAATAATGGACATGGTTTGGACCCTACATGGGACTAATAAGGTATTGAGGTACATGTGTCCTTGGGACCATTATTGCTTATGGGGTTAAATATTGAATACGTGATAATTTGATAATTGTTTACTTATACATTGAACTTATTAAAGTATTCAATTTTATATAGTGTTATTGACTTGATATTGTTTTATATGTCCTAGGTGGTTTCCTATTAAGTTGTACTCACATCCTACTCGAGTTGACTGATTGGTACCAGAGTAGATTTCATGTTTTCAAGATTGTATAGTGGAAATCTCCTCATTCTAGATAGACGATTTGGGGTGAAACATGGATTAAATCACTATACATGATTTAAGACCCTCTTGGGAAAGTTTTCAATTCCTTTATTTTGGTTTTTTATTGAGACACTAAGAACATAATTTTTCATGGAATATCCACTATTATGTTTTGATTCTGTATTTCTTGCTTTAGTATGATTGTGATACTATAACTTTTATGTTTATATTTATATGTTATTTCTTTATTTTTTCATTTTTAATTCTTATGTATTACTCTTATAAGACATACTATAGTCACCCCATTATCAATAATAGACCCTCACTACTCGCCGACAACCTCTGGCATACGGGGAATCATGCCTGAGTTCTTGTGGTGAAGTAGTTTGGGGTACATTCTTGTGGCACCCAGGTCATGATGTCATAATGTTTTACTAGAGAAATGTTAATTTTGTTTTATTTTTTCTTAATATTTGAGAATGGTAGAAAAAAGACGATGAAGATTCGATCCTTGGACATGACCTCATTCATGGGTGTTTCAAACTACTGTATTTGAAAAAATACAAGTACGTAGGGTGGGATTATTGATTTTAATGTTTTCTTTCACAGTACAACCCTATTTCAACTTGGGTGATTCACATATTATGTGCTGTGAAAATTGTTGATGATATGTTCTATGATTTGACTCGTGGGTTGTTAAAGTGCATGAGTTTAATATGAATACATCATTCTCTGAACAAAAGATTATTGTCACATGAACCATTTTAGGAACGCATATAATAATTGGTTTTGAATAATTTTTTAAATTGAAATAATTTTATATTATTTTGTGAAATTGAAATAAAAATGGCATTTAAAGTGTAATTTTAAAATTTTTATAAGATAAAAAATTGGAATAAATGGCCATGTAATGAGAAATGTGTATTTTGAGAATGTGTTCTCAATTTTTAACCATTACTTTGGTGTTAAACGGTTTAGGGTAGGGATATAGACATAGTGGTGAACATGGGATAAGTTTTGGGGAAATGACTTGTGGTGGCTTATTTAGTTTCCCTTAATTATGTAATAATTTTGAAAAGTATCCTAAGGTGCATGTTAGGAATTTTTGATTTATGCATCCATGACAAAACATGTTAATAGTATTATAGGTGGGTATGGATATGGATGATATTATATTGGTTTAACATAATACACTGATTGTGATAGGCGAGGTAGTTAGAGAGCAGTACCAGGAGAACATTAGTCACTTGATGAAATTTATGGAAAGATAATCTGGGCGGGATCTGGGATATATATAGGATATGACCTGGATGTTTTAGTTGGAGAACCATTCAATGATTACTAAATATGGTGGGCATGAGTTACGATAGTTTTGGATTTAATCCATATAGACTGTACATGACAACTTGAAGACTCCGACTTAGAAGAGAGAAATGATGGAAGCATACGTATAAAACAGTTGAAACTATATTAAATGGGAAATGATTAACATTGAAAGATGTCATATTTTATGGGAAATGATTTTTAATGATAACATAAACATTTGTTTTAAAATGCTTCCAATCAATAATAAAATATAATATTTAAATTATAGAACTATCTCAATAATTAATTAAGTCATTTCCACAAAAATGACAACTTATTTTAAAATTTTAATCATTAAAACACTAATGTTTAATTGTGGAGGGAAAATCTATTCATGTTTTAAATGTTAAAAAACATTCTATTCAATAAATATCATAAATGGATTCAATGTATCGAATTTGGAAAATGTTTAATATTACCATTTTAAAATCTTTTAAAATAAGTTAAATTGTCGAAAAAAATAGTGTTATGAAATAAAAAATGTTTATAAAATAATATATGTGAATTTTTTTATAAATTATTGATATGGAAGAGAATGATTCCTAATGTAAATGAATGATACACCATTATTTTCAAATTACAGATAACTTTATGGATATTTGTTCAATAAATAAGTGAATAAATTGAAATTAATCATTTGAAACAAATCCACACTAGAATTGATGTAGTGGGAAGTCATTTAATAATGAAAGACAATATTATTTCTTTAAATATAACATTAAAAATATCTAAAAATGAATCGAGATTGTAACGTAAATCATTCTATACTTTGGTGTTTCATCAATCGTAAGTCCCATTTATAATAAATTCAAATTATAATTTAGATACTATGATATAACATTTCAAAAGGATAGTATATACTCTTCATAAAAGAATATTGGTTCAAATCATTAACATATGCCCCAAATAAAAAATTTTAGATAAATTACCCATTCATATAACATGTAACATAATTGAGAGTTAATGATTGGATATATTTATTGTAAAAAATGTAAATTTAATAAAGTTGGAATAGCATAATGAAAAAATTTGAGATCAGTAAAAACATAATCATATCATAATTTTTCCAATGAAGATGAGTTGTAACTATGTAAAAGGGAATTGAGTGAGAAACCCTTTACCACTTGGTTATATTCATTTCAAATCCCCTTGAATGAAATAAATAAAATATAAAAAAATAAAACCAAAATTTATGAAATACTATTGATATTATATGTAAAATTGGTTGTATATACAGTATATAAAATAAATTAGGTGATTAATATTAAAATATGCCTTAATGAAGTAAAATTTAGTCATAGTCTCTTAACAAAATGGTAATCTCTCGATCAAAACCACATGAATGAATGAAACTCTTATGGATATTTAAAATCCAAATAATATTTCATAAAATAATCGAAAAATAAATTTATGGACAATACATGCACCACAGAACAAAATAATGTTGTGAATATTTCATATGCCTCATAAACATAATAGTGGGATGAATATTTCATAAAATGATCCTATTGACGATGTGGTAATAAATTTTTTTGATTAATTATATCCAATTTAAATACATATAGTATAAATCTTAATACAATATAATAGAATAGAAATTCATTAAACACATAATCTTATGAAATCAAGGACAACGAAGAAGTAATAAAACCCAATTAAAATACAGTGAGTTATGATATTATTTACCACATGATAACTTTCTAATCAAATTACCTTGATTGAAATAATTTAAATTCTATTATTTATCAAATATTGTTGATATTAAAATAAAAAGGGTACTATATAAACCATATAAATTAATCTAGGATAATAACACCAAAATATGATGTAATAAATGAAATTTGAGATAAAATCCCTTACCTCAAGTCTAGAGTTTCCATTTATTTCCCTTATGTCATTTATAATATAATTATATAAACGAATTTTTATTATATTAGAAAACATTATTTTTTTAATAATATGTACTTAAATCATTAATTTTATTTTTTGATGACATATTTTTATACATAATAAGTTTTGTTTATATTGGTTGTTTTGCAGACAATGAGTTCATTTTTTCAAAATAGAGTTCGTGTGTTGATTGGGTTAATGTGGTCATTATATAAAAATATATAGAATAATATTCCTTAAATAATAAATCTCTTTATTAATCAACTATAATTTATTAATCATCCATTAATAATGGATTTGAGAAATGAAATACATTGTGATCATGGAGATAATAGGTCATATGTATGCCGGAGTAATTTTGTATTTATTGTAATGGAAATAATGTAAGAATTATTTTATATTTATATAGTGATAGTTTAAATACCCGGAGTTGGATGCTTCCCAAAGGTTCCCCAAACCCAGTTGGACACATAATTGTAAGAAGATTCCACCAAACTCTAGAGGATGCCGACTAGCAGCAATGGACAAGATGTGATAATTGGAAAACTATGCCCTAATTGTTAGAATATGCATAGTGGAAAGAAAATATTAAACAATAGAGAAAGCTATATAACCATAAAAAATATGTAAAAAGTGAAAAACTGATAGTATTAAAATGACTAGAACGTATATAAAAAAATGATGAATGTCACATGTGTCTTGGAAAGCATAAAAACAAGTCACAATTATTGAAATAAAATAAAGAAATAAAAATTTTAAAAAAAGAAACAAATAAACTCCGACAACATCACATGCCTCACCTTGGTCTCATGCTCTCCTGCTCCAACAACCATCAAGTACCTGATGAGAAATGGTGCTTTCCCTCATCTATACATATAATCATATAATATGTTTTGGTCTATAGCATGAACCAAATATTATGTGAGACAAATCCCATTAAGAATCACTAAAACATGTGTGCCTAACTATCAGTGAAAATATATAGCAGGTAATTTGTAGAAATAAAGCAACAAACATAGAAATACTCAAAATTAAAAAATCATATAGTTCTAAATTATATTCATTTAAATTTATTATTCATTTATTGAATCATGTAATTTCAAGATCTAGCATAATCTCTATATACACCTCTACATGTTAACAAATAGATGTCTTAGAAGACCATCTAAAAAATCAAGTACAACTGATTCCAAGTTTGTGATTTCACATGGAAGACTCATCACAACCATTAAAGTATTTATAAATAACACTCAAGGAAATCTGTCATGGTCTAAACCCTTTTTATAACATAGAACCAACATATTTAAATAATGAAACCCTGTAAAGCTCTCTTGACCAACCCCTTCGGTCCCACAAAACACTAAATCAATTATAGTTGACAACCTAGGTCACTCTCACTTTCCATACCCCATGGGTCAACATGGAAAAAAGAAATTATAAATGGCCTCTTGGGTAGCTCTTATAGTCAATACCCCTTGTCAACATCTACACCAATTCTCTAACAATACTTTGTATATATGTTGAAAGTCACCTCAGACTTCTTGGTCCAAGGATCTCCTGTTCTATTGATAAAAATTCAGTACACATATCATATCAAATCATCTCATGTAATATATAACTAATACATGGGAAAAACTCACAAAGAATATGACTTGCATTTCATATCATCATTTGAACTCCATCCTAATCAAACCAGGCATGGAAAACAACGACTCTTTATAGGATACCGACACCAAATCAAAAAAAAAACAATCAAAAAAGGGAAACACACCCAAGGGGTGTCCCAATAACATTTTATCTAACCATATGACTAAGCAATAGTGCTTTCTCAATCAATCAAACCATAGTAGATAATAACCAATGTAAAATTTTAAATCAATAAATACCCCAAACAAGGGTATGCAACACTTTTAGCATAAATAATCCAAATACAAACAACGAAAGGCACAAACCATCTACCTTGATATCGTACGATAAATATACTTGACTGTGTTCCCTTGAAATGAACTAGATCAGCAATGATCTAGTTATTTTGAAAATATACCAACCTTGAATAACTCGAGATAAGAGAAATCATGAATAAATACACTAGGGGTTCTGATAACTCACTAGTGGGATTCGATGTCACCCAATGGTGTCTCAATCGGAGCTCAGATGGAGAATTGGGAGGGGTTTAGAGTTCATCTGTCATTTCATCGATCTCCAGTATGAACCAAAGGAAGAAGAAGATGTTTACAAATATAAGACATAACCCCAATCTGGTATATAAAATAAAAATAAATGTATACGGTGTGTTCCTTAACACTACACACTGTGTACTAACCTCAACCGGTCCACAACTTAAGTGGTCTAATTGGTAACCACAAATCAACGTACTCGGCCATTACACAGCGACTACATGGTTATGCGCAGAAACCGGGTACATGGTGTGTACTTAATAGTAAAGGACATGTACATAAAAAACCACTATTCCATCATTTTTCATAAAAAAACAAAATCATGACTAGTAACTAAAATGAAGAATGGGTTTTATAAACTTCCTTCTTATAGAAAGTTGTCCCAATATATCCCTTCCAAGGGTGGTGAAGAAGAATATGTGAAAAAATCCAACCATTGTGATATCATGATTTCCTCCCTCTCCCATGTCTCAAGCATTACTCGCCCATGCTTCCAAACAACCCAAACTAGTTGATTAAACTGACCACATAGAATGATCATGTTGTTATTAGGAATCTGGATAGGGTGCTCAGATAAGGATGCATCCACATCCAACACATCCTCCTCGTGTTGAAAAAACATGATACTTGTATGAAATTTAACATAGTAGCTATGAATCATGAAAGAATTCATGCATTGAATAGTACTTTTGATGTAACTACAACTGATAGGTAACCAGCTTGACTCTTTTCAAAACCTCAAATGGCCTGATGTATCTCACTAAAAGATTCCACTTTATCCTAATCCTCCAATGTACCAACCTCAGTTTGACACGTAAGAAAACCTGATCATTATCCATGAACTCCAGAGGCCATCTCCATTGACCAGTATAAGATTTACGGTATGATTTTGAAGTATTCATCCTTTTCCGAATCAACTCCATGTGCTCAGTGATCTGCTGGACAAGACGAGGTACCAGTACATCTGCCTCTCCTACCTCCATCCATAATTGAGTTGATCGACATGGCCTACCATAAAAAGCCTCCTATGGTTCTATCTAATTACTTGGCCGAAAACTATTATTTTCCTAAAACTCCACCAGGGGTCTATTTCTCTCCCAAGAGCCCCTGCAATCTTGGATACATACTCAATGAATTTCTTCTAATACCTAAATTGTGTGCTCGGACTAGCCATCTATATGGGGATGGTAATTTATACTAAAAATTACATATGAACAAAAAGACTTCTATAGTCCCTGCCAAACAATAGAAGTAAACTGGACATCCCTTTATGAAATGATAAAATGTGCAACCCCATGAAAACGTACTATCTCTCAGACATACGTCCTTTCAAGTTTATCATACTAAAGGTTCCCATAATTATTATGAAATGTTCAACCGTCTTGATCCTATCGATAACAACCATAACCACATCATTCCGTTGATGAGACCTTAGTAAACCTATCACAAACCCTTGGTGATATCATTACACTTCCACTCGAGAAATTGGTAACAAATTTGAAATCCCTTCATGTCATTGATTCTTCACCTTCACCAGATCATAGGTAGAAAATATCATAAAAAACCATCTATATCCATCTTCAAATGTGGACCCTAATACTAATGATGTGAATCTTGATATATATTGCTGACACATAGATGAACTTCCCATGAAGAGGCATGAAAATCTCGTATCAACTTCTCACGTATGTTTTCTAACAATCATACACACCCATGAAAAAAAACCTCATCGACATCTATGGTCCATCCAAGAGTAGGGTCCTCACTTGAAAAACTCTCCAGTAGGAGTATTATTTCATAATATGATAAGTGTCAATTTTTTACTCGATCTAGAGAGTATATCTAATAGATGTAGAAGAAATAAATGTTTTACCCTATTTGTCGTGCACCACCAAATACTTCTCATTGAACAAATCCATAATAAATGACTCACTAATCAAATTTTCAAATGTATATATATGAGTCCTCCAGCAAAACACATTAGCCACTCCATTTCCTTTCCCAGACATGTAATAAATCTCATTCACAAAAGACAGAAGGTACTCAAACCACATTCGATGATTTAAATTTAGACCCTGTTTAGTAATGATATATTTGTGAATCTTGTGACTAATGTATTCCACAAAACAAACTACCAAAAACAAAGTATTCAAAAGTGAAAATCATGAAAAAATGTAGAAAAAATTAGATTGGACATTGTATTTTTCCTCTCATGTGGCCTCAACAACCAAGACCTCTATGAAACAAACCCCTCATCCAACATAAACACTGCTCCCAGCCTGATACTAGATGACTTGTAGTAAATGTTTTCAATCCTTACCGATTATGAAAAAATCAATATCTGTAATGAATTCAACCTCCCTTTCATCTCTTGAATGAAAAAATTGAATGAATCTATCCACATGTACTTTACACCCTTCATAGTTAGGCCTTTCAGAGGCACTTCTAAGCATGAGAAGTCCTAAATAAAGTGTCTTTATTGAGAAAAAATCCAAAACAATATTTTTACATCAAAGACGTTCATTGGTTACTCACACGAGTATTCCGCTCTCACATTCCTTGGGACTACTGATACTCCACTCTCTATGATAATGTGACCCATGAAATGAATCAGGTCAATCCAAACGTAAAATTTTGAGAGCATAGAATACAACTGATTCTCTATCAGTGTAATGAATATGATCTCCGGAAGGGTGACATGTTCATGTCGAGTGTGAGAGTACACCATGATATCATCCAAAAATACTACCACAAAAGAATAATATGATGGAACATTCAGTTCATTAGTTCCATGAAAACTACCGGTGCATTTGTGAGACTGAACGACATAACCAAATACTATTATAGATAGTCCATTCTCTGGAATGTTGTAAGTGGTATATCTATTGGTCTCATAAGAAACTGTTGATAACCAGATCTCAATTAAATCCTCAAAAACAGATGGTATCCTCAAATATGTTCGAAGAGTTCATCAATCGTCAATAAGGGATATATGTTCTTGGCTTTCAAGTGGTTCTACTTCTTATAATCAACACAATATCTATGGGTATTGTCCTCCTTCTTTGAAAAAAGGATAGGGGACCCCCAATGAGATGTATTGTCTCCGATGAAAACATTTACCTACCACTCCTCTAACTATTTCTTTAGAACCTATAACTCTGGTGTAGCCATCCTACAAAGAGAAATGAACACAGGTGCCACTTAGCGAAATAGCCATATTGAGAAATATACCTCTACATCCAGAGGCAATCCAAAAAATTCAACTAGAATGAAATCTCTAAAACTATCCACTATTAATGGAATTTCCATATTTGGAGTCCCCTGGTCATGTAGATATAAACTAGAAATCTAGGTTGTAATTCCTCCCAACCCATGTGCATGATCCCACTCTTCTCACCTTAACATGCTATTCTCCATTGTATATAAAAGATCAACCCTCTAGTGATGAGAAACTCACCCTATAGTGATAGCAGTCAAAAAAGGCCTGAAAACAAAAAAACAATCCATTCCAAAATTTACTTTGAAGCATGAAATTCATAAGACATTGAGGTCTTATAAGAAGTGACATCCACCATACTCAATAGGCAACTCCTTGTATTGACCTCCACTAACCTTACTAATACCAAACAGAGTGTGTAGTGTCAAAACATCATCAGATGGAAAGATTCATAGCCCAAGGATCCTTACAATTCAAACATATATAAATCTAGGGGAATCCCATGTATCAAAAATGAAATAATCTAAAACTGAGGAAACTAGAATTGTACCTCTAACCGTAGAGGTTCTGGGATCCTACTTCAACCTAGTATGTTCCATCACAAATGTCTGACCTGAATTGGGTATAGATGACCCTGTCTGGATACCTTGATCTATTCCACCCTTCTATCACTAAAAAACCATCATCCAGCTATAATGACCATGACCAAAACCTCAAATAGAATGGTCTAAAATTATCTAGTTCCCTAACTGATGAGAAACATATGGTTCTCCTCTTGAACATTGCATCATAATAGATCTTGTCTCACTCTATGCTGGTGAGAACATCCTATAAAATTGGTAAAGATGACCCATATGGCCGTAAGATCGGCACTCAACTGGGTCTCTTGGGTACTATGGTATCATGTTCACACTCTTCTTGAACTGATAGTACCTCACCTGGATACTTGAAGAATCATCACAAGAAAGCCCCCATGTGGCACTTTATGTTATCAGTCAAAAGTGTACCAACCCTGGATGCTGAATTTACCATGCTCGCTGCTCGAAAATCCCTTAGATTATACTTGTTAAACAGTTTTTGGTTTATTATTGCAATCACCAATGTCAACCTGAAAGCATTCACCTACGACGGAATTTCATAACTTATTCCATCCTCAAAGATCATATCCAGTGAAAAACCACCAACTCCCAAACCCAGTGCAAAGAGGTGAAGTTCTATAAAGAAAGAAGAACAATCCACCACTAAATGACCGCCCTACTCTATATGCATGAACTCCTGGGCTTGGTCGGCCCTCAACGTCTCACAATAAAACTAATCATTGAATTTCTTCTAAACACTTCCAAGACATATCCCTATAATGTCCAAATTATGAGATAAATTCCCACCATCATTTAGAGGAATCACATAGAATGTATGTAGGGAGATTTACCCTCCCATTTATAGGCGTTTTCAGATGGTCAAATATAGAAAGCATAGACTCCATCCATGACTCTACACCCTGTGATCCTCCATCCCCGAAAAAAGTTTTATGATGCTACTATTAGAAGACCCATGTCAACTCTTCAATATTCAGGGTATGTTGTGGTGCTCCCTGAAAATTATTAATAATCCTCATAAAGCCTCCATGGAATTATTCATCAGCACCTGCGTTCATTATAATGATAGTTTCCATGAAGGGCATGAAGGGAGGATCTGATGGTAGTACATAGTCTACTATTTCCAGTGAGTGATCATCTCCCAATATCTGGAAAACAACTAAGGGACATATTAGTGCCACGATTCTTCAAGGTCAAGCATATAAATCAATTAATTATTTGCAAGGATTGAAACATATAAGTTCAATAAAATAACAAGAGAAGAAAATAATTCATGTATTACAATAGAATGTTATAAGGGGTGTTGAACCAGTATACACCATGTTCCCTTAATCCATAACATAGCTGTGTACCTTGGCCAACCAGGTCATGTAACACACCATAAACACAATGTGTTACTCATGAGACACAAAATGTTCTTGATATACCCTCCCACCTAGGTAACTATATAGCTATGACTACACTGTCTTGCACATTTAACACTCTATGGTGTACTCACCCACCACATGGTGTGTACCACAGAAGTTCCACCCACATGTTTCATTAATCACACAACCAAATACATAGAAAATTAATACATGGAATTTAGAAGAAAGACACGGTTTGTATAACCAATTTTTCATCCACCTATTTCATTAGACACACATTAGGATTCATGTTCTATTATAGCACGATGTGTACTCCCTGTATAGAGAGTGTTCAACCAGACCATCCTCAACCCCGTGTCTCTACTCACACAATCAGTCACATGGTCAAATCATACAAAAAGTGTAAATACAATACATTGTGTTTAATTTAGAAAAGTTTTTTCTTCTAGAACAGAAGAACACATGGTGTGTGTTCATAACACCACACACTGTGTTGTCTGGGTTTATAGAATATAGTCCATGGAAACTTCCCTAGAACCCCAAAAATATTAAAATTTGGGCCATGACATTCCATGTTCCAATCAGTGAGATCCCAATATCCCCATGAATCAATGTTTTGTGTAACGCCTCGACCCCAGTTACCCAGAGTTGTTGCATTATTACATAACATTGGAAAGATAAAAAAATATCAAGTCTTGAAAGACCGATTAGTTTAGTAGCCTTGGAAAGACTAGATACATTCATAAATGTTACATTACATCATAAAGTAAAAAATGAAAATAACAGAGTCTCCATAGTCCACACTCATATCCCCTTTAGACTATCCCTACAGGTCTGTCATAAAATAGTTCTTCACATCCTGGGAAAAATAAAACATTGAAAGGGGTGAGCTCAGATGCACAGTAAGGATAACAATATAGAGAAAACATTCATAAATAAGCATAAAAATTTAAGGCAATGTATAACTAAAACAAATGCCTTTTAAACATGGACTTCATCATAGTATGGAAAAAATAAAATGAATTAATTCCATTTACTTATTCACATGGACATTATACTATTTGAATAATCACATGCAATATCAATAACCACTTTCATAATGGTGGAATGCATAATGCCAGACTATCATAACCACATAGTCAAGGCCTAATGCCACGACTACAAATAAGATTTTGTCAAGGCCTCGTGCCAAGACACTAGTTATTCTTAAGATACCTACCGATGCATCGATGAGCTATAGTGGGCTCCACCCGTCCCTTATTAAGTCCAATGCATTCCTCATACGAACAGGTTTAAAGATAACATAAACATTCATATTAACAAATGCATACGAAATGTAAATACTTTCTCCATAAACCTTGAATGGTATACAAATAACACATTCACAACAAAACATATAAAAAAACCTTAAATACAATACAGATGTTTTTTATCATAATAAATTGACATCAAATAAGATTAAAATCCATCAAAGGATGTTGACCTAGATGAAATCAAAACTATTTGAGAGAAATATATCTTTTTTGAAATCATTTAAAAGTCACATAATTATAAAATAAAACATTTACATTGAAAATATTGTTATATTCTTGTAAGGGAAGCTTCAAAGATTTTACAATGGTGAAAAATAGCCTCACCCACAATATAAGTTAAAAAAAGACATTCTTACCTTTATTTTTTCCAAAAGGTTAAAAAGGACCTTGTTTGGAAAATGACGCAAAGATTCCTTTATCAACATATTATAAAAATTCAAACAAGGGTATAAATGAATTTAATCCATATTATTTAATATAGTAAGAAGGTTTTGAAATAAATTTTTAAGAATCATGGATGTGGATGATAAAAAGGTCCCAGTAGATAATTACGTATAAACAACCTCGGATAATGAAGAGATTGTGAAATAAACCCTTACCTTGTACCTTTTATTGGTTGAGGGTAGGTTAAAATCATGTATAATTTTTAAATAATTGTTATTAAATTATACAAAAATCATATACATTAACATGATAAAATATATGATCATTTTATCATTTCTTTGTTAATAATATCATAGTATTATCATTGTTTCGGGTGTTATCTTAATCGTTTTATTTTATATGTTTTGTTTCATAAGACATAATTGTTATTGATAGGTTACATCTTATTCATATTCATAATTATATAAAGTCCTTAAACATTATTTGTATTCATTAAATGAGAATTATTCTTGAATGGATACGATGGGAAATGAATCTCATCGCATTCTTGGAGACGGTGGTCCGTACGTATGCATGCGCGGCAATATCATTCTTTTGATATTATAATAATATATAATAGGATTGTATATCATATATACATATTCATTATTATGTTATATTTATTATTTAGATGAATTAAACATCATTATTATACCCATCCAAAAAATAATTTATAGAATAACAATTACACCACGACGTGGAGACGATAAGTCGTACGTACACACGTAGGGTGACATGTCATTCAAAGGATGGAAAGAAAACTGAATATGGTTGTACCATATTTATAATAACATCACAGTATATAGAATATACTGGAGTTATTATTTTAGAAATGGAATAACAAGGAATGAAGAAGTTGAAGAAGAAATGAACTTGAAAGAGGTTGGTGAAAACATTATCTCTTCTTTGGGTTCTTCCTTTTGATTTGATCAAAAGGGTTACTTAGGTTGGAATTCAGACAAAAGGAAGGCCTCTAAGATGAAGGGAAGATATTTGAGAGGGTATTTGGGCAGAGTTTGGCCGAACCCAAAGGCTTTGAATGTGTAAATTATAGAGAAGGGGATGTGATCTTTTATAAGAGGGGTGAGGGAATCCTTTGGAAAAGATAGAAATATTATTTTATAATAAATTAATATTTGGTTTATAATGGCTCCAAAGTGTATTAAATAAAGGTTAAGGTGGGTATGGGTAGAAATACATTCATCTAATAGAGTTTAGATAGTTTTGGGTCACTATAATAAATTTATCATTTATATTTAACTCTTAGTAAAATAGTTTGACATTTACCATGTCTCTTTATATTTCTATATTATATAGTTAATAAACATACTATATACATCCAACCAACCCCCAAGTGGTCCATTAACGATAAACTTATCATTATATAAGTCCTTTGGAAAACCATAGATTTTTAGAAATAGAATTTCAATTAACAATATAATATTTGTTTTAAAAACTCATTTATGTCAATTTTGATAATATTGGGTTTTTTGTTTTTGATAATTTTATAACAGCATTATTACTTCGAATATAACATATATAAAAAATCTTAATATTTCATATTAACCTAGAAAACTAGTGTAATTCATAAAAAGTCTCAAATTACATTTATTTTTATATTTATAATATCAATCATTTTAATATTTCATTAATTAAGTAATTACAACATCACCATTGTGTCATAAATAAATTAAATTATATAATGTCTAGAAATTATAAATAAAATACCATTACATACGAAATATTTTTATATTTATAATGAATATTTACAGTCGAATTTATCTTATGTATAACCCTATATTCAAAATATTTGAGTAATTAAACTTTGATTTTAACTCTTTTAACTCTTCATTGAATTAAATAATAATTAATGTCCTAATCTAATCCATGTGGACCTAAATGATAATATTTTATTCCTAAGGTTTTTTTTTGGTCAAGGAACACTTTTACAATATAATTAGGACACGTGTTAGGGTTATATTAATATCATTTTTACCCATAATTATCCTATTTACTTTTAACCGTGGTAAATAAAGTAAAAAGTTACTATTCCCCAAAAATTATGTTCATCTCATTGAACCACATTTTACTCCTTGATATGAACCATGTCTCTTATATTTTCGAAATTCCACTCAATGAAGTGGTAAAATTATGTTTTATATGAATTTCCAAATTCACCTAAGAGGTGGGTAAAAGACGGTGAAATGTTCAGTAATGTTTTTATATATCTAAAATTATTCTGAACTAACTCCAATGAATTACATAGATATTATATATGTATTGTGTATCTATTTTTAACTTAATTAAATATATATAAAATAAATAATTATTTTAAAAAAAATTGGATATAATCTATAACTCATTGTTTTTTCACTATTCATCAAAAATTGAATGTTTTCAGAAAAATACCAAAAATTCACCCTAAGCTAATTTCGATATTCTGAATCCAAAAATGATGTCAATTTTGAATGATAAAAATTTATAAAATTTCCAAAGGTGGGTATTTCTATTCATAATAACTTGTTTGATTGGTTGTGGTGTGTGTTAGAACTCGAAGTTTCTTACAACACCCGCTACTTTATTATTAAAAGAGAAGGATACCATGGACGCTTGGGATGTTACTTTCTCCCCTCCTTTAAATAATTTCATCCTCAAAATTTCTAGAATACTACCGCATGAAATGACTAGAGTGATTATTCCTCATAAGTTCCTCGGGTTCCCACGTTGCTTCTCCCATCTTATGGTTTCTAAATAGAACTTTTACCAGACGAGTTGTCCGGTTTCTCAGCATCTGTTCTCTAGTATCAGGAATCATGGTGGGCTCTTGGAAATAAGATAGATCAGGTTCTAGTTCTAATTCCTCGTAAGTGAGGAAATGCATTGTGTCAGGCATTTATTTTCTCAACAGTGATAGGTGGAGCACATTGTGAACTTTGGGGGGATTTGGCGGCATTACCAAATGGAAAGCTAAAGCCCCAATTAGTTCTAGAATTTCGAAAGGTTCAATGTACCTAGGAATCAATTTTCCCTTCTTACCGAGAAGTATAACTCCCTTACATGGAGATACCTTCAAGAAAACATGATCTCCAACCTGAAATTCCAAAACCTTCCTTCGGTTATCAGCATAGCTCTTTTGCCTACTTTGAGCTGCTTTGATGTGGTTTTGGATTAACTTTAACTTTTCCATTGTTTCCTCCACCGGTTTTGGTCCTACATGTTTTCTTTTACCAACTTCATCCCAACAGGTTGGTGTGCGACATATCTTTCTATATAACTCTTCATATGGTGCCAACCGAATACTTGAATGAAAGCTTTTATTATAGGAAAAATCCACCAGAGGTAAATATTGATCCCACATACCCTGAAAGTCATGTGATCATGATATCAAAATGTCATCTAAGGTTTGAATAGTCAGTTCTGATTGTCTATTAGTTTGGGGGTGGTAGGCAGTGCTCAAACGAAGTTTAATATCCAAGGCCTTCTGAAGACTCTTGCAGAATCTTGAAGTAAAACGAGGATCATGATCAGAAAAAATTGATAGGGGTACTCCATGATGTCTCACAACATCATTAATATATAGTATTTCCAGACGTTCTAGTGGTAGATCTTCTCTTATATAAAGTAAATGTGTTGACTTGGTAAGACGATCAATAATAACCCATATTGTATCGTTCCTTCTAAGAGTCTTTGGTATCCCCATGACAATTTCCAACATAATATTATCCCATTTCCACTCTAGTATGGGAAGAGGTTTCAATACTCCTCCAGGATATTGCCTTCCAGTTTTCACTTTATGACAAACCATACATATTAACACAAAATTAGAAATCTCCCTCTTCATGTTGTCATGCTAGAAATGTTCCTTCAAATATCTATACATTTTGGTGCTCCGAGGGTGTATAAAGAAATTGGAGCTATAAGCATCATCTAAAAATTCCCTTTTTCAGATTATGTATATCGGGAACGCAAAGCCTCTTCCAAAATTCTAAGATTACTTCTTCATACAAAATGTCTCTCAATATCCCATCATTCGATGATATAATCTTCTTTTTAAATTATTCATCATCAGTCAGAGAACCCTTAATCCTTTCTAGTAATGATGGTTTGGAAACAATTTGAAAAAGTATCGATGTTTCACGTTCCATGGTAATTACCATATCCATCTTCACTATATCAATGAAAATAGGATCCCTTACAATTATCATCATTTTCAAGAATCCATGATCTTTTCTTATCAAAGAATCTACCACCCAATATTCCTTCCTCGGGTGGTATTTTATCGTGCAATCATAATCCTGGAGTAGTTCAAGCCATCTCCTTCCTCTAATGTTGAGTTATTTCTATGAGAAAATGTACTTAAAACTCTTGTGATCAGTATACATATCAGATTTTTCACCATAGAGATTATGTCTCCATATCCTCAAAGAAAATATTACAGTAGTTAACTCAAAATCATGAGTTGGATAGTTTTTCTCATGGATTTTTAGCTGTCGTGATGCATAAGAAATAACCCTATCATTCTGCATAAGGACACAACCAAGTCCAATCATTTATGCATCACTATAAATTACTAACCCATCATTCCTCGATGGTAGAGTCAAAATAGGGGCATTGACTAATCTTATTTTCAGTTCTTCAAAACATTCTTCAAACTCTTTTGTCACAAGAAATTTAACATCTACACGTGTGAGCTTGATTAATTTGTTAGCCAATCAGGAAATATTCTGGAAAAAACGTCGATAATGACCCACTAAACCAATAAAACTGCGTACCTCAGTTATACTAGTCGGTGCATGCAATTCTTGGATTGCCTTGGTCTTAGAAGGATCAACAGTGATTCCATCATTAGAGAAAATATGGCCAAGAAAAGAAATATCTTGATGCCAGAATTCACACTTTCTAAACATCCCATATAATTCAGGTTTTCTCAAAGTCTTCAGGATAATGCGCAAGTTATTTTCATGATCTTCGTAGCTTTTGGATTTTAAAAAGATATCATCAATAAAAACCACCACAAATTCATCGAGACATTCCTTGAAAACTCTATTCATCAGATCTATGAATACAGAGGGTTCATTAGTCAATCCAAAAGGCATTAGATTAAACTCGAAATGCTTCTAACTTGTTCAAAATGCTATCTTTGGAATGTAATCCTTATTCACATACAACTGATGTGATCCAGATCAAAGGTCAATATTTGAAAAGTATTGAGCTCTATGTAGTTGTTGAAATAAAGCATCAATACGAGGTAGGGGATACTTGTTCTTTATTGTTATAGCCTTGATTTTCCTGTAGTTGATACATAACCTCATATATCCCTCTCTTTTTTTTAAAAAAAGAACATGGGATCCCCATAGAGAAACACGTGGGTGAATAAATACCTTATTATTCAATTCCTCTAGTTGTTTCTTTAGTTCAACTAATTCCACAGTGGAAATTCGATAAGGGGTCTTCGATATAGGCCTTCATCTAGTAATTAAATCAATTGAAAACTCAACTTCTCGTTCTAGTGGTTGTCTGGGTAAAACTTCTAGAAACACATCTAAATATTCTTTCACAATAGGTACATCCTCTATTTGATCATTAAATTCATCACCCACAATCATTTCATTCTCTTCTTCTCCAATAATTGAATTTAGTTGAGCTACTGGGGGTGGATCTAGATAAGAATCAGGTGGTGAAGATTCTGCTCTAATGATAAGGTGTTCCTTATCATCATCATCAAAAATAGTAACCACCTTCTTCTTAAAATAAATTTTTTCATCATGGTCAAGAAGCCAATCTATACTGAGGATTATATCAAAATCAATCATATGTATGATGATGAGATCTGCAGATAAAGAACAATTATGTGTTCTAATGGGGACTGATTCCCAAAACATTGTTGCAATGATACTTCCCTTAGGAGTTTTTAATGACAACACCGTTGCTAAATAAAATTGGAAATATATATTTTTATTAGAAAACTGGGAAGTTATGAAACAATGTGATGATCCATAATAAAATAATGCATCTTCTATACTTGAAAAAAGCATTAAATTACCTGCCACCACATCATTCGGAGATTCTACCTCATCAGTAGTGATAACATAAGCTTGGCCTTGATCCCATGACCTTTTCTAAGGTAAGTTACACTAACGCTTAAGAAATTCATTTGAATAATGTCCCGTATCCTTGCAATTGTAGCATTAGACATCGGTAACTTTTATCTTCCCCTTGAAATCATGAGCTTGGTGGCCTTTTTTCACAACACTTGTAATTGACTCCCATTCCTTTTATCCATGTACCTGGGTTTTCATCCCAAATTTACTACAGGATACATATTCAACCTTTTCATTCATCCCCTTATTTCCATTCCTAGAGTGATCAGCAGATCTCTTCTTCTCCTGCTTTTCTTTAAATTCATATGACTTAGAGAATTCCTTTTCTGTCTTGATAGAACATGAGACAATATCTTCATACAATGAAATGGTTTGTGAGACTAAGGCTCGATGAAGAAATGGTTTTAAACCATCAAAGAAATGATCAATACTACTTCTCAGGTTACGTATATAATTTGTAGTATACCTCGCTAACCTTGTAAAGTTAGTGCCATACTTTGCGACATTCTCATCCACCTTTTTCCTCAGACTCAGATATCTGATCGATGGTCATGCAGAAAGTATTTTATTTATGAAAAGCTCTTTGAACTCCCTCAATTCCATATTTTAAAATTCATCATCTTCCTTCATGTTTTGTATCAATGACCACCATTGATCAACATCTTCAGTGAGGCGATAATCTGCCATGATAACTCTTTCCCTTTTACTACTCCCCAATTCCTGAAATATTTTTTCTTGGGATCTTTTCCATTGGTCATATACCAATGGATTTGTAATCCCATTGATCTTTGGTGGTTGTTTCCTCATGAAGCGATCTAACATTGATCCTCCACACTGCGGATCAGGGTTCTTTATATGGGTATGGTTACTATTCATAACATGAGTGAGTTGTCCCAGTATGGTGATTAGCTGATCAGCATCAGTTGCATCACCAGCCCACTATAATTATCTTGACAGGAGGGAAATCCTTTCATGGAGTGCGTGCATTGATACGGTTTCCATTCCATCCACTAGGAGACATTTCTAAACCATTACATAAACTAGATTAGATTATGAAGAAAAATACATAATTCCATACTGGTAAAAAACATAACATAAATTGAACTATTTATAGATATAATCCATAATCATAAAAATGTTTTCTTTAAGGAAGTATATACTCATAAACCTTTCATAATGGTTTTTAAAGAAAATGATAATTATCCTAAGCATATCCCTTGAGATTTTCATAACCCTGAGTGCATCAATGTTTGTTGTCATGCAACATTTCACATTCAAGTCTAGATCAAAGCGGTGTTTTCAGGTCATACCCCTAGGTACATCTGTTACAGAGCCTCTTCTACCTACTCGTATCCAGACATGGATTTATTTCTCAGAAGACTCACAAAATCTCTATAATACCATAATTCTAGTATGTTCTTCTATACTAATCCTCAAAGTCTATCTTAGGGATTTGTGATCTAATTAGAGATTATCTAAATCTAGCTTTCAAGGTTAGTACTAAACTACCTCTGATACCAACTGTAACTCCATGACACCAGTTACCCAGAGTCAGTGCATTATTACATAACATTGGCATGACCAAAAAAGATCAAGTCTCGAAAGACCGATTAGTTTAGTAGCCTTGGAAATACTAGATACATTCATAAATGTTACATTACATCATAAAGTGAAAAACTGCAATAACATAGTCTCCATAGTCCACACTCATATCCCCTTCAGAATATCCCTGCAGGTCAGTCATAAAATATTTTTCACATTTTGGGAAAAATAAAACATAGAAATGGGTGAGCTCAGATTCTCAGTAAGGATAAAAATATAGCCGAAACATTCAATAATAAGAATAATCATTTAATGCAATGTATAACAAAAACAAAAACCATTTGAACATGAACTTCACCATAATATAGAACAAATAAAAGGAAATAATTCCATTTAATTATTCAAATTGATATTCTACTAGTCGAATAATCACATGCAATATCAATAACCTCTTTCATAATGGTGGAATGCATAAAACCAGACTATCATAACAACTTAGTGAAGGCCTTGTCCCACGACTACAAATAATATTTTGTCAAGGCCTCAAGCCAAGACACTAGTATGTCTCATGAGACCTACCGATCCATCGAGGAGATATAAAGGGATCCACCCATCACTTATTAAGTCCAATGCATTCCTCATATGAACAGGTTTAAACATAACATAAACATTCATATTAAAACTAGCATACTAAATGTAAATAATTTCGACACAAACCATGAATGGTAAAAAAATAACACATCCACAGTCAAACATATCACAAAACCTTAAATACAATATGTATGTTTTGTATCATAATAAATCGACCTCAAATAAGCTTAAAATCCATTAATGGATGTTGACATAGATGAAATCAAAACTATTTAAGAGAAATACCTCTTTTTTGAAATCATTTAAAAGTCACATAATTATAAAATAAAACATTTACTTTGAAAATATTATTATAATCTTTTAAGGAAATCATTTAAGATTTCCTAACGGTGGAAAATATCCTCACCCACCGTATATGTAAAAAAAAGACATTCTTACCTTAATTTTGTCGAAAAGTTTAAAAAGGACATTGTTTGGGAGATAACGTAAATATTCACTTATAAACTTCTAATAAAAATTAAAACAAGTGTATAAATGACTTTAACCCATATTCTGTAAAATAGTAAGAAATTTTTGAAATAAATTTTAAAGAAATATGGATGTGGATGATAAAGAGGTCCGAGTAGATAATTACGTATAAACAACCTTGGATAATGAAGTGATTGTGAAATAAACACTTACCTTGTACTTTTCCTAGGATGAGGGTATGCTAACCTCCTGTAAAATGGTGAAATAATAATTATTAAATTATAAAAGAATCATATACATTAATATGATATCATATACGATCTTTTTAACATTTCTTTGTTAATAATATCTTAGTATTATCGTTGTTTCGGGTGTTAAATTACTCATTTTATTTTATATGTTTTGTTACATAAGTCGTGTTTGTTATTGGTAGGTTGTATATTATTCATATAGAGAATGATATCAATTACTTAAACTATATTTTTAATCATTAAATGAGAATTAGTTTTGAATGGATACGATGGGGAATGAATCTCGTCGTGTTCGTGGAGGCGGTAGTCCGTACGTACGCACGAGCAACAATATCATTCTTTTGATATTAAAATAATATATAATTGGATGGTATATCATATATACAGAATCATTATTATGTTATATTTATTATTTACATGAATTACACATCATTATTATACCCATCCAAATAATAATTTATTGAATAAAAATTACACCACGATGTGGAGACGGTAAGCCATACGTGCGCACGTATGGCAACATGTAATTCAAAGGATGGATAGAATACTGAATATGGTTGTACCATATTTATAATAACATCACAGTATATAGAAAATACTGGAGTTATTATTTAAGAACTGTAATAACCATGAAAGAATAAGTTGAAGAAGAAATGAACTTGAATGAGGGTGGTGAAAACATTACCTCTTCTTCAGGTTCTTCTTTTTGATTTGATCAAAAGATCTCCTTAGGTTGGCTTTCTGACTAAAGTAAGGCCTCTAAAATGAAGGGAGGATATTTTAGAGGTTATTTGGGAAGATTTTGGCCGATCCCAAAGGCTTTGAATGTGTAAATTAAAGAGAAGGGGAAGTGCCCTTTTATAATAAGGGTGAGGGGAACCTTTGGAAAAGATAGAAATATTATTTTATAATAAATTTAGATTCAGTTTATAATGGCTCCAAAGTGTATTATTTAATGTTTATGGTGGGGATGGGTCTAAATCCTTTCAACCAATAGATTTTATACAGGTTTGAGTCACTATATTAACCTTATCTATTATATTTAACTCTTAGTTAAATAGTTTCTCATTTACCATGTCTCATTGTATTTTTATATTATATAGTTATTAAACATACTATATACATCAAAAAGACCCCCAAGTGTTCCATTAATGATACAATTATCAATATATAAGTCCTTTGTCTAATCCTTATATTTTTATGAATTCAATATCAATTAAAAATATAATATTTGTTTTAAAAACTCTTTAATGTCAATTTTGACACTATTGGGTATTTTGTTTTTGATAATTTTATAACAGCATTATTACTTCGAATATAATTTATATAACAAATCTCAATAAGTAATAATATCCTATTAAATTAGTAGAACTAAAAAAAAGTCTCAAATTATATTTATTTTGATATTTTTAATATCAATCATTTTAATATCTCATTAATTAGTTAATTACTGCATCACCATTGTGTCATAAATAATTTACATTATTTAAGGTATAATAATTATAAATAAACTACCATTATTTTTTTAAATTTTCTTATCTTTATAATGAATATTTACAATCAAATTTATCTTATGTATAACCTTATATTAAAAATGTTTTTGTCATTAAACATTGATTTTAACTCTTTTAGCTCTTCTATGAATTAAATTATATTTAATGTCCTAATCTAATCTAGGTGGACCTAAATGAGAATATTTTATTCCTAAGGTTTATTTTGATCAAGATACACTTGTCCAAAATAATTAGGACACGTGTTAGGGTAATATTAATATCATTTTTACCCTTAATTACCTTATTTACTTTTAATCGTGGTAAATAAAAGTAAAAAAGTTACTATTAACCAAAAATTATTTTCATCTCATTGAACCACATTTTTCCTCTTTTATATTAACTGTGTCTCTTATATTTTCGAAATTCCACTCACAGAAGTGGTAAAATTATGTTTTATTTGAATTTCTAAATTCTCCTATGAGGTGGGTAAAAGACGGTGAAAAGTTCAATAAAATTTTTATATATCTAAAATTATTCTGAACTAACTCCAATGAATTACATTGAACGTATATAGGTATTATGTATCTATTTTGACATTAATTAAATTTAAATAAAATAAATTATTATTTAAATAAAAATTTGTTTTTAAACTATAACTCATTGTTTTTTTCACTATTCATCAAAAATTGAATGTCTTCAGAAAAATACAAAAAATTCACCCTAAGCTAATTTTGATATTCTGAATCTAAAAATGAAGTCCATTTTGAAAGGTAAAATTTATAAAATTTCAAATAGTGGGTATTACATTCATAACGACTAGTTTTATTTGTTGTGGTGTGTGTTAGAACTCTAAGTTGCGTACAACACACACTACTATATTATTCAAAGAGAAGCATACCATGGAATCTTGGGGTGTTACATTTTGAATCCTATTATAGTCATATCTTAACATAATTTGATTAATGGTCAAACATGATCCATGAATGTTTGATCCAGGAGGACCCATAACACATCAAGGACCAAATTTTGGCATCAATCCAAATGAAACATTACATATACCACTAACCTATCAATATAGATGTTATTAAATCATGACATATATCAAAACAACATGCATATATAATACAAAATATATCATAACATAATTCAATCAGTCATCATCCCTAAATGACATGACAAGAATGCATGACACGTGATCACTAGCAAGTTATTATGGGTTTCATGAGATGGAAAACCTCAGCTCATTTTGTTGAAACAGAAATAGAACCAAAATGTTATCAATTATAAAAATAGAAAACAATTGAATCCCCCAATTGTGAAATGAAATCAACTATAGTAATTGAAAAACCAAAAACAAATTGCAATATGAGAGGTAACTTGGCTTTTACATGTACCCATGTTAGATACTCTTGAGCATAACTCATTACAAAATACCAATTCCTTCCTATCCCAATCTATTGGCTCCTAATAGTAATTAAATGAAGAAGAGAAAACACCTCTAATACCACTTTGTAACATCTCAGATATGATTTCCGCCCAATGGTGCCCCAAACCATGTTTGTCACAAAACCTCAAGTGAATTTACCCAATCACCAGAGGCTGCTGACTAGCAGTGATGGACAAGGTGTGATAACGGGGAAACTATGCCCACAATGGTATATAATAAATAACATAAAAAATAGTAAACAATATTGAAAGTAGTTATACAGTAAAATAGAAGTAAACAGAAGAAGAATATTAGTATTAAAAAACTGGGGCATATATATAAATGATACATGTCACGTGTGTCAAGGAAAGAATCCAAAAAAATTCCCAATGCCAGAAATACACTATAGAAATCAATGTAAAAAATATAAAATTAAACTCTAGCAGTATCTCAAGTATTATCTTATTCTCATTCTCTTTTTCACTGAGAAATATCATGTTCTTGATGAGGAAGGGCACCATCCCTTATCTATACCTGCAATCATATTATCTGTTTGGGTTAAAATAATGACCCAAATAGGGTATGAGATGAATCCCAATAGGAAACAACCTAATGATTTGTGTCTAACTGTCAAGGAATATATATTGTAGGAAATATATGGAAATGATGTAATAAACTAGGATGTACTTAAAAGTAAAAAATCCAACAGTTTTCAACTACATTCATTTACATCTATTCTTCCTTAGTTGAATCACTTATTTTTTTGATATAGCCTATTCTCTATATCTATATCTTCATGAAACCAAAGAGATGTCTTAGAAGATAATCTAAAAAATCAAGTAAGACTAAGTCCTAGATTATACTTTTGCTTTGAAGAATCATCCCAACCATTAAATAATTCACAATCAACTATATCGGAAAGCGCCCACAGTATAAACCTTCAGTTTTAACATAGAAACAACTCATTTGAATAACAATTCTCTATGAAGCTATCATGGTCTATCCCCTTTGATCACATATATCTCTAAATCAATTACAAATGACCAACTAGTCATATCTCATGGTCAATACCCCATTGGTCAACATAGAATCAATAAATTATAAAAGTCCTCATTGGTAGCTCTCATGATCAATACCCATATTTAATATTTACAAAAAGGTTCTCATAGTACTACGTAAATAAGATTGAAGTCCCCTTAGTCTTCTTGGTCCACAGATCTCACAGTCAATTGAAAAAAATAGCACACACATATCATATAACCCTGCTCAAGTAATATATAACGACTACATGAATAAAAATTCAAAAACCATATCACTTGCATTTCATATAATCTTTTATACTTCATCTTATTAAAACTATGCATGGAAAACAAGGTACACATTATAGGAAACATACACCAAATGACCATAAACAATCAAATATTGAGAAAACACACACGGGGTGTCCCAATAACACGGTATCCAACCTTATGAATAAAAGATAACCCTTTCTCAATCCATAAAACCATTGTAGGAAGTTAAAAGTGTTAAATTTTAAATCAATGAAATCCCCAAACATGGTTATGATGCCCTTTTAACAAATATAATCCAATTTCAAGCAAAGAAAGGCATAATCAACCTACCAAGATATCGTATAATCAAAATACTGGAACATAGGCCATTAAATAGTTCTATCTTGACGTAGATATAAAAAAAGTGAAAACATCCAAACATTGAACAACTCGAGAGAGAGGATGAATAAGGAAGAATGGCTTTTTGGATTTTCATAATGCACCAGTGGGATTTTAAAAAAACTAATTATAACTCAATCAGATCTCAAATGGAGAATCAAGAGGGGTTTAGAGTTTTTTGGCTATTCTATCACTCTCCTGTAAGAATTATGAGAAGAAAAAGATATTTATGAACATAATATGTGCCCCCGCTCTGATATATCTAATAAAAATAAATTTACACAACATTTCCATTAATACTTGAGGTCATGTATTAGCCTCAAAGGGTCCTCGACTTAAGAGGTCTTCCAGGTAAGCACATAGCCATGTACCTATCCATTAAATGACTAGTACGCGACTATATGTGGATACTACATACATGTATTGTACTCAAGAGTACACAACTTGTAAATAAAAAAACAAAATTTCTTTATTTTTCCTAAAAACTACCCGAAAAAAGATCCATACTAGAAAGGAAGTTACAGGTTCATAGAGATAGAGATATCATAGATATAATAATATTAATTTGTATAAACATACAACTATCATCCATGTGATGTGTTGAATAAAGTATAATCACATCTTTTCATGTAGATGGTAATCCCCATGTTTCCATGAACAAGGTTATCATTTCGTCACTAAGAGGAGAAGAAAAAATTGTATGATATATTATCATTTAAGAATGATAAATATTTCATCAATATGATTACTAAGTCATATATAAATCATATATATTCATTAATTTTGTGCTTATTACATTCCACTAAAATTATTCATGAAAAACGAATCACATCGATTCATGAGATGATTGTCCATAGTTCACAAGAGTGACGTTATCATATCCTCCATGGGATGGAAAGTAAAAAATGTATATGTGATATCATAATTCAAGGAGAATATATATTTTTTAAAATAACACACACACAAACAGACACACACACATAGATATATATATATATAATTTAAAAACCTAACTTTTTACATCCTTTTTACAGGACTATAGAAAATCAATTACATCAGTCCCTGAAGAGGTAGTATTCTATACATATTAATGAAAATTTCATTTCCCTTTTGATAGAAGAGGGAATGGTATTATGTTATGACATTGAAATAAAATAATTTTTTTATATTTAATGTAATTATTTTATCATGCCCAAATAAAATAATATTATTTTAACGTGGTCGAAGAGGAAATAAAAAAATTCTCAGGTGAGCGTGATACCTCGTTTTTAGATATCATCCATAGGTTAGTACCAAAAGACATTATTGAAATTATTTTTAATTAAAAAATGTGATTTAATAAGTGGAGAGTAAATTAGGAAAGGTATATTAGGGTTATTTTCATGTACAATGGGATACAACAGTTTGAAATGGAGAAGAGGGGTGGCCTTTTGTAAGTGAGGTGAGTTACACAATTGTAGTTTTTTGAAAAAAAAATTGATACCAATGTTTTTGATATAAAAAATGATTATAAAATGAAACATTATAAAAAAATTTATGTTTTAAGGAAAACAAAGTTACACCAAATCTGTTTTAGAATAATTTTTTTGGTCATTCCACCCTTTTCTTTTCAATTTAACCACCGATAAATATGTTTTCTCCTTTACCACAGTAATTTTTTTTTTCAGTTTCCAGTATTAATTATGGAAAAATATTAAGACGATTATATTATATAACATATTTTATCATAATTATAAATATTTTATCCATTTTAAAAAATTATGTCAATATGTGTGTAATAATTATATTTAAAATAAGACCCGTAGACATTATGAAAAAGTCGGTATTCAATAAAAATGTTTTCGAAGCATAAGATGATTTAATATTAACTCAATGAAAAGTAATAATAATTATAAGATTTTAAATTTAAATTTATATATATATAATAGATAAATTTATTTTAAAATATTATCTATTAGGGGTTTTTTTAATTAATTAAAATGGATAAACATTTTTCACTTTCATATTATTTTTATAAAAAGAATCTTTTTTTAAACAAAAACAATCTAGAATAAATAGGATTTGAATTAAATAATTTTGAGTAAATATAATGGAAAAATAATTATTATAATTTTCATACTATTAAAAAAATAAGTTTTCTTTTGGAATTACATAATATTTTGAATTAAAATAAATTTTTACAAAAAAATATGTATTTTTACTATTTACTGAAAAATAAATATTTTTTGAATAATCCAAATACTTCTCTTTTTGATAATTTTTTAAAATAATTTAATAAATTTATTTATTTTTATAAAATAAAATTTCCAAAATATATATACAATTATTATGATATTTAATTATAAAGGTAAACATAAAATCATTTATGAAGAAAATATATTTTTAAAAAATAACATTACTCTGCTAAAAATAGAATAATTATTTACTAATAATTTGTCAATAAATTTATATTGATTATGGAATTTATAAATACAATAATTTATTTAATAAAATTCATACCTACCAATTTAATAGATAATTTATTACATTCATATTTTAAAAAAATTTATTTCACACATCGTTTATGGTCACGGTTGTGTGTATTGAACGATATCGAGTATAGCTACCTTTTATAAAATGGATGTGTGTAATAGAAAAGAAGATTCTTTTTATGAACAATTTATCTTAGTTGTAACTATAATACTTATTGTTTATAATGAAATTATAGTCACGAATATATTCATTTTTCCAATAGATATTTCAAGAGAGTAAAGGGAAATTCAAGGAAGAACAATATGTATTTTTACCGAGATGATCAGAGAACAAATTGAATATGTAATACTATTTATAATGTTGTTGTATATCAAACATTATATGTATGTAATATAAAAGTTAAATTTAATCCCAAATTATGAAAATTTTATAAAATATTTAAGAAAATATTAATAATTATGGGAGTATAGAATATGATGTTTGACAAAGATGTACTAAAGACTCAAATTACAGTAATGAATATTGTTTTAAAATGAATAAAAAAATAAATTTTTAATATATTTTCAATAGAAGGTGAGTAATACTACATGTAACTCATATAAATAAAATATTTCATCATATTTTATGGATGAAATGTAAAATCATTTTTTTTTGAAAAAAATGCTTTCAAAATTTTAAATACTAAAAAGAAACATAGGAAGAAGTAAAAAAATATTATCATGAAAAAAATAATTACTCTTACATAAAATGAAAAATTACGTAATACTTCATCTAGAAACAATGATAAAATCATTGTATATTTATAAATTATTCCATAATAATATGATAAAATCAAGAATTAACTTTCATAAAATGATGTTTTGAAGAAATTAACATTAAAATTGATCTAAATGAATATAAAAATCTTCAAAAATAAATTGAATGTCAAATATATATATATATTATAATTTTTTCAATGAATTAAAATATGTGAAAAAATTTAATATGTAAAAATTTAAATTAAAATATGTTTATAAATTATTTTGATATACAGTTACCTAAAATGTATAATTTCTTTTAAAAACAAATCACAAGGAATGTTTTTCAATAGTTACTTGTTTTATATATGGAATTAAGGGACCCAATAAAATTGAATTTCCATTAATATTTTATCAATAGAATTGATATAATTATTTATGTATGTGTAAATCCTTAATCTTAATATAACATATTAATAAATTTTTTTACATCCAATTTAATTTATAAGAAAATCCTTTTGAATTTGATTTGATGAAAATTTATATTTCTAACAAAATATACCAAACATTATCTTATTATAAAATGAATCATAAATATGTAAAAATTAAAACATTTTACATGAATAATGGATGTTCCAAACACTTAAAAATAATAATAATAATTTTTTTTTCAATCAACACATCCCAATGACGTAATATTTTATTTGATGATAATTAAAAATGTATTTTCAAAGGATTTGGAGATATATGGGTTTAGAAATATATTTTCATTTTAATGGTTTTATATATTAGAGAGTTAATTCATATAATGATTATTATCTAACAATTATGAAATTATGGAATGCATGAAAATTTTATGAATAATAAGTGAGTCAGTTTAAATGATAAATATGTCTGATTTTATAATATTTGAAAGTATAATATAGATTCAATGATTTTTATTGATCTAAATGATAAAAAAGTTATACTGATTTAATTTTACATAAACATAAATTTCTCTATAGAATTGGATTCTGGACCAATTTAATATTAGATTACTTTATAAGATGTATGAAGACAAAAAAGTTTTATAATAATCAAAACATAAGGTGGATTATACATACATATGTGACTCTTAACTCAACGGTAGACGCCATGATTATTTTTTCATATAGAATGATAAATTTACAATGGTAAGGCCTCTTTAACTCATTCACATGGATTTACATTGACCAATATATGTATGTAGTCGCAATGGAAAATTTTTTATTCATGTGATTATTGATGATTGTAGAAAAGATACATAGAAAAAATTTCTTGATCTTTAATATGAATCATTTCTTATTTATTATTTCTTATTTTATAATAGGTCAAAATTAAAATATATATCTATTTTTTCTATTATATGTTATAATAATGGAGGGTTTTTAAATATATAATTTTGAAAATTCTATGAGAATTGCTTATTTTCATAATTTGTGAACTCCTTGGATGCCATAAAAAAATTATAAGACCTGACAAGAAACGAGTTGAACCATATCAAATGATTTTTTAAAAAACTATATATTACTTGGTTGAATATGTACATATATATTTATATTTTTATAATACATTTATTCGAAGACCAATTTTAAATAGGACAACATGTGAACATTAAAATGGATGAAAACTAGAAGTTAGATATTTCAATGTTGTAAATATGAATGTTTATATTAATATCACTAATGGATTATTAGATAAATAAAATTAGAAATAGAATTAAAATATATTTTGTGATTATTCCTACTCTAGAAAAACCTATAAAGATTAAAATAAAATAAATATAATTTTATAATATCCTATAAACACCAAATTTGATGAAAATATATATAAAATATAATAATTACATTGATAAACAAAAAAAGTGTTTATATGTTTTAATTTTTTATAAAATTGACATCAAAATCAATATTCACATTTTATGGGGAATTTCACCATGATTAAATAATGTATAAAATATATTGAAATCATCCATTAAATAATGAAATTGTTTTATTTGATACATAAATTCTAACCATAATATCATAAAAAAATTTTTTATTCTCATTCTATTTTAATATTAAAATTTTCCCTAAAATGATAAATCCATATTGATTAAAATTACATTATTCATATAGATTAAGAGTTAAATAAATTTTATAGTAATAAATTAAGATATTTACATGAACTACAAAATGTGAAAAAGGTATTAGTGATAAATATATTAATAGAAAAAATCAAAATAAATAAGAAAATATTTATTGTATGAAAAATTGGTTTCTCAAGGATTTTAAAATGAAGGAATTTATTATATTGAAAAATAATAATAGTCATCTAGGTTAAAATTTATTATAATATTATTATATTTATATACAATTTACGGAAATATACATTTTCAATGGATTTCAATTATGAATTTATAAATGGATATATTATTAAATAAGTATATGTTATAAAAATATTAATTTTCAAAAATTAAAAGAATTATAATTTTTTTAATCATTTCAAAAACAATTTATGGGCATAAAAATTCAACAAGATATTAACATGAATCATTATCAAATTTTCATTTTAAAATTAGTTTTATAAAATTAATTGTTGATCCTGTTGTATTTATAGAGTGGTTTTCTAAATAAAATTTGATAGTTTAAATTTACATGGATGATATTATTTTTGGATTATAAAATAGTACATTGTATAAAGTTTTTTTAGAAATAATGTGAAGTGAATTTTATATGAGGAATGTAGTCGAATTTAAAATCATTATTGGACATCATATTTTACAAAGGAATGAGGGAATATTTTTAAATTAATCCATGTATTGAAAAGAACATTTAGAAAGATTTGTACTAAACATACATAAAATATTAAACAACCCCATGAATTATTCATATAAAATATATGTTGATAAAAATGAAAAATTATTTGAAAATAATATTAAAAGTGGATTGATTGGAAATATATAATAGTTGAAATATTCTCATCCTGAATTATTTTATAGTGTTTTTACGTCAAAAAATGTGACCCAATGTAATGTCACATTAAATATAGAAAATTAATAATAAAATATGATATGGAATGTTTAACCCTTATAGATGTACCATGTTAATTTTAGTTTAATATGAATCTTTTTATAACCAATTTTGTGTGATTTGGTAGTACCATGGACATTTGGGAATTCATTAATAGTGTTTGAAAGTTGATGTTAATGTTTAGTATGTGTTAATGATAAATGTAGATATAATATTTTTCAGAACATGAAAAATATGAATTGTTTTGAATAACTATTTATGGAAAATATTAATGATCATAATTTGAATATTTATGTTACCAAATTTTTTTTATTTATCAAGAAAATATTAGTTGAATTGGGGTTTATATGTTTATTTTTTATCTTGAGAATAAGGAATAAAAGTTTCTCGTGAAAATTGTAATATAGTCTTATTATTTTTTATATCTTTATATATATGTATTTAAACAAATATATCAACCATAATTCTCCACCCATTATTCTGTATAAAATGTGCATGGCTATGTATAATGGTTTCGAGAAGGGAGGATAATGTTTAGGATCATGGTGGAGGTAGAGTATTTCCATGAGTTATTATAAGGTATATGTCTGTAGGGTGACTTTATGTGAAGCACCACCATGCAGGGCAACATGGTTTATGGAATGGCTTTGTGCCCAAATAGTTTTTCGAGAGTCTATGAAGTACACTAGATGGATTAGTTTTTTCTTTATACTAAAATATTAGGTATTATACAACATTTATACATGGTCACTTTTTTACTCAATGGAATGTGATCATACACATAATAAAATAACAGTATCGAATCTAGGACACATTTTCAAAAAAATAGCGAATGTTCATTGGTATTTCATGATGTTTTCTGAGTAATGAAAAACACATGGATCATGTGATATATATTCATGTGTAATTGATCAGATGTCAAATCTATTATGAAAATTAGTAATGTAATGGAACTAACATAATTTTCTAGAGATGTCATAATGTTGTTATATTAATGTATAAAACCACTATGAAAAGGTGAGTGTGAAATTAGATATGAAAATTTTATTTATGTGAATGTATATGTGTTTTTGGTTTGTAGTTGTTAATGTACGATAAGATCAGTCAATGCATATATGTTGTATGTGACACACACATACCATCTGAATAAATCAAGTATTGCGTGACTGTCTATCCCTGATGTTGAATATGTTATTTGGGATGATGTTTGTACGTGATACATGAATTTTATACATGGTGAGTATGTGGTTATTAAGAAGTCAGTTCATGGTTGTAATGTGTTATATGATTCCATATAAAAACAAGAATGGTACATGATAAAATTTTACATATTCAGGCAGTTTGTTGTGCAACTGATGTTTCACCTAAATGGGAATTTTGTAAAAAAGTGGAAATATAATTTTTTGTGACATAAAATATGGTTTTCCAACAATGATTATTATACTATCTGATGGATACAAGTGTTCATTGTATCCATATAATACTGCTAGTGCTAATTACTAACTATGTTATTATCATTAAATATAACGCCAAGATATTGGTTTTTTTATCTCAACTATTCTCCATATGAATCAGAAAATCATGTATCATGGATTCTAAAAACATACATCCATTTATTCTTAATACATGGGGATTTATTTTGAAATTAATTAGTTAATGGTGGGTTTTATTCACAATGTTTCATTACATAGTAATCTAAATCAAAAAATAAAGAGTATTTTTCTTAAATGATATTTTTTTCATGTGTCAGGGTATATCTTATGTAAAGGAACTATTATGTGAAGTATTATGTGTTATAATTACATATACTCAATTCAATATACTTGTTTCTATGTGATGAATTTTTAAAAGGATATTAAACAAGAAATTTCAGGAAGATGTTATGAAAATTAGTGGTATGATGAAATTATGAGGATAAAAATATGATAATAATAGAATAATAAGTAAAGATAAACTATGGATAAGGAGTTTTCTGGACATAAAGGAATACGTAGGCCCATAAATTTGATATAATGATAAGGAAAATTGAAATTAAAGATCCAAGGTATATGATTAAGGTTGGTTTATTTGGCCGTACTTATCATAAATCTATATTCATTAATATGTGTACAAGATCATTCCAATTTATCCAATTATTTTGAGGATATAAACATATATCATGTTGTTAAGAAAAAATGAAAAGAAAAATATGATCTTTATTTGTTTTTGTCCCAACTTTTTAAATCTTGTAAAGAGAATATATTATTTAGTTATGGATCCTGAAATTCATAGTATGACTCTATTGTGATGAGGAATTTTATAAAGGGGTGAAGAGATTTTTTATGTAAATAATTTTTATTATAGTATGGAATTTTTTATTAGGTTGACCAAACACTAACATAATTGAATATACCTTCATATTGAGGACAAGCATAGTAAAAATCATGTTTTCATTTAGTATTTTTTTCTTATTATTATTAAGTGAGGATGAATAATTATATAAAAGTTTATTAAATAAATATAGGTTAAAATATGTTAATTATAAGGAATGAAAAAAAATATAAAAAGTAAACACTTATTAATCCCACCCTTTCAGTTGTTCATAACCTTTTTTGGACCATCAATTTTTATCAGGGAAACCCATAGTTTCCTCTAAAATGAACATTGAGCTAGTATAGATTAATAATATAAATTTATAAACATTCGTGGTGCCCCTACATTCGATGGAAAATAATTATCATAAATAAAACATAAATATATTTCCCTAGATTCTATCACTTTTCCTTGAAGTAATATATATAGTAATAATTGTATTTCCATCTATTATTGAGAGTGATCCTATAGAAATTTATTATATGAAAAATTGGGTTGTTCATAAATAATTCCAAAAATATAATTTTTATATTTCATTTCAGAATATTTTACAAAAATCTAATGTGGATTTAAATTGATAAAGAAATATGTGATAAATTGTAATGTATCTTGAAAGAAAATGTGAGAGTCACAAGAATCATAACAAAACTTTGGATAGGTAATTTTGAGGAAATTAAGAAGTATGATATATAAAAAATTGATGAGAACATTAAAATAGTCAATGAAAATATCAGTAATATCTAGGGTTTCATATAAAATCTTGATGATTCAGATATTTTCAAGATGTTAGTGAGAATCTTTCATGATATATTTGGTTTAAATGTTTCAATAGTATTGAATATAGATGATCCTACTATTGACAATCTAATGAAAAATAATTTTGACTATAAAATTAAGAAGATTCCTACTTTTAAATAGAAGAATAAAGATGAGATGGAATATGAGGCTATGGGAATGATGAAAATTATAGAAGATGAAGGTGGAAAATTAAGTGAATATGATGTTGAAGATGAAGAGAATTGTTATAGAAAATTTACTTCTTTTATATAAATTAGATACACATGGGTAAGAGGATTAGAAACGTAATTCAACCATAAATGTGTTAGAAATATAATGGAATCAGACAATTCAATATAATCCATCCAAAAAATAGTTTTTATCTTCAAAATGATGAGAATGATGATAAAATTAATAAAATAAAAATAGAAAGGGCACATAAAGTTCAACCACACCAAATGGAAGTTAGAAGAAGTCCATTCCAATAAAAGAAAAACTATAGTGAGAAAATAATAAGAATATGACTTCAAATTAATATTCTAATCAAATTATAAATTACATTTTATGGATCATGGAGTAAAAGTTATTGATACTTCTTTAAGTGAAGATGATGATTGTGACTGTATGTAGATGGAAACAATATTTAATAGTGAACTAGAATATTTTATTTATTAGAACATGATGAAAAATAAGTAAATGAATATGATGGTGGAATAATAAGAACATATAAATTGGTTAAATGAGTAAAATTTCAAGAAATAAGATATATTCCTAGACGGTATCATGAAATGAGAAATTCAAAATTTCTCAACAGACTAAGATGGTAAAATACCTTGATTATAAAATATATCTAAAATTATAATACATGTACAAGATATTATCAAATTTCCTTGAAACTGTAGTATTTTGAAAAGAATAGAAGTGGACTCCAACAAGGTAGTTAAGGTTAATGATGAATTACCATAGTTTGGTGAAAAGACTGGTCCCAATAGATAGTTTTATTTAGTTCTTAATACATCCTAAAATAAATTATGTAAACATAACAATAAATGTTTCAAAACCAAATATGGACTATCATGGGACAAAAATACTTGTAATAAACCATCATATACTTCAAAGGAACATATTAATATATCCAAATGATCAATTTTTTAGAGAAAATAAAATCACACCTTATATAAAGTAAAAATCAAAAATTTTAATAGTAGAAATATTTGGATTATGTATGATTAAGATTCATAGGATACTAGTAGTGTAGATTGTGTTGAAAAAAAAGTCTAGTCATGTTGGTATACCATGTAACTAAAAGATATTAATCATGTGTTATGGTGGGTAAATCCTGATAAAATGAAAATTTATTTTCAACGTAAGAACGTTTTAATAATTAATTCAACCAATTTTACAACACATGAAATATTTAACCACAAAGATAAATTTACATATAGATGTGATCAACCAGGACATAGAGAGAAAGAGTGCATGACTTGTAATCCTAAATATATCTCCAAATGTAATAATGAAAATTTAATTATTAGGGTACATGAAAAAAAAATTAATTAAAAAATAGTGACATAAAAATTCTAATAAAACATTATTTTCATGAAGGGGGGAAAATAATTTTTTCAATGGTTATTTATCAAAAATACAAGGACTTGGCTCAGTAGAAATCAATGATCAATATTTCAAGTCTAATATTATATTATTTGATAAATTTTTAAGAATAATTTTCTTTTGTAGATCAATTTGTTGAAAATTTATATGAGGTGGTATTCATGAATGAATAATGTGTCATAAAAATAAAAATGGTTTTAAGTAACCTTAATAAGAAAAAATAAAAAAGGAAGAGCTTTTGATTCAAATTGATGACCCTACAAATTCTTACTACTTGAGAGATGATGAAGAAAAATTTAGCATATAAGGCTTAGACGTCTTAGATATATAAGGGTGAGTATAATTTTAGTACCTGATATTGGGGTTGATCTTCCCAAGATAAATAAGGATATTTGTATAATATTTGAAACCTTTCAAATAAAGAAATTTACAAGAGGTTCACATATAATGTGTAGATATTTTTTCTACAAGACCACTTGATATTAATCACACTAACTTATATTCTCCCATTTGATATAATTATACCAATGATCAATATTATTTCCTTACATTAATTTATGATTATACATAGTTTAATAACTTCATTTTATTCTACATAAGGTCAAAATCAATTCTAATTATAAAACACATTAGATGCCATGATGAGAAATATTTAATACTATAAATTAAGAAGAAAATATTAGATAAGAGAATAGAGATTAGTTATGATTATTTTTAATGTTATATTTAAAAAAACTAATGAGCAATATAAAAAAACAAATTATCCCGAGATATAATATATAATAGAGAGGGAATATAAAAAATAGTATATATTGGCCAGACAATTTTAGTTGTATACAACCTCTAAATGTAATTCTATAGAGAATTTTGTGTATCGTATTTTACATAGATATCATGTGTGTGTTGATATTAGAGAGGAAAATAAACTTTATGAAATGTGTTATAAGAAATATCAAACTGTTAACTATTTTATCATTTTTGGAACACCATTCATTATAAATATATATAATAATAGAATTTTAAAATTAGAAGAAAAAACAATGGATTATGATGGGATATATATATCATGGATGTCATTATAAAATATTGAACAAAAGGACGTAAAATCCAGACTAATGTTATAATGTTAAATTTTTTTGTAGTAAGATATAGATAAATATAATAAATGAAATAAATTTATAAAATTATTTTGAAAATAACACAATGATATCAATGCTTAAAAATAACGATTTAAATGAATATGATCCTAACCATATTGATATTGGTTTCTAAAAAAACAGATTATGAAGATGACGTTTCTGTAAATGCTAAGAAACAATACCATATATTAGGTAAATATTTTGAAAATGAAAAATTTATTCCAAATTAGTTGGCTTCATTATAAACAAAAAAAATTTCCAAATTTATTTACACATAGAATCAAGAGGGGTTAAATGAGTCATAACCTTTTCCAATGTGAAACCACCCACTTAAAAACATAATCTAATAAATATTTTACACTTTATCAAATATTTTGATAGAAATAATATAAAAATAATACTAATAATTTTAATACTCATAAATCTTTATGGAATAATGATCCCCTAGTCTACTCCACTAATACTTTAGCCTGACCGTGGTGATTTTTAATATACTAGTCTTTTTCCTTAAGACTTCTCTACTATGTTAAAGATGATTTCTTTTTTTTTTATAAACATACAATATATTTCATCTAATATTTTATTTTTCAGTAATGGTTCACAATTATCAGACCACTAAATTAAAAGAGTTCTTATAATATATAAAAATAGATAATTCAAAATATATCAACTTTGTTTCACCGTTCCAATAAAAAACTAATAATGGATGATCAAAATTTTTGATAGAAATATAATAAATGGATGTATCTCTAAATAAAAATATTTCATATAGATATAAGTTAATATCCTAAACAAATTTGTATATTTTAATCAAAAAGATCAGAATCAAGTTTAATCTAGTTGGAAAAATCATATTATGAGGTTTTGCATTCTTCAATTTCGATAACTGCTTCTATTATTGTTACAACTTTCACAAGTACTATTTTTCAATTTGAACTAGTTTATTTACATCAGTGGTCATGAATTAATATAATATTATGAAAATAATTTCTTTATTATCACATGTTACATTCTCCAATAAAATTGAAAAACTAAAGAGAGCCTTTGAGAGACGATATAGTCTTCTGCAAAATATAAATTTTCTGATATGTGAAATCATTAATTAATTGATTCCTTCATCATTCAGCATCACTGCATTTTACAAAGCAGAACTATGTGTGGATTTTTCTTCCAATACTAAAAATGTAATAATTTATTTGGAAAAATATATGAATATTGAAATCATTATTCAACTTTATATAAATTATTCATCGAATGACATAATTTCTTATGTATTAATCAAATGAAATAACAGAAAATATTGAAATATTATTTTCCCAAGAAAAAAATCATTCACTCTAAATGTTATTAGTTGGGAATATTTTTTTAAACAACTCAAATGAAAATTCCATCACTATAAAAAGAATTTTTTTGGAAACATTTTCCCCAAAATATAATACATTTAATGTATGAAAACTTGAGTGATCATATCTGAATTTTGGTCTATGTCTGATGAATCTAGAAAATGAAAAACAGTAAACATTCTTGAAATTAGAACATTGACTTTTTAAATACGTAGGTTAAACTACTTATGACGTCCTCTAGTAATTTAAATTAAATACTCCATAAGAGAATTTATATTCAATGTAATAGAATTAATTTATAGAGACTCGTGTAAGAAAAATTCATTCATCAAAAAACTAATTCATTTAGAATACAAATTACCTACCAATAATAAGAAATAACATTACAAAAATTGAGTTTCAGAAATAGTAATATAATTAACATTGTATGTATGATAAGTTAAGTAGCGTAAAATATTGAAACATGATATCCAAATAAAATAAATTTCTAAATATGATTCCATCAAATTTGAATAAATATGATTTGAACTAAGAATCATTCTAATGAAATACCACCTATGTAAATATAATGTATTGATGTAAAATTAAATAAGATAAATTTAATAGAAAAGCGTGTTGGGATTTTTTAGCATAAAATCATGTCACATATTGGGATGTGTTGGAAAAAAATTAATATGTTAAAAAATTATAGTTTGGGTTTGGATTAGTGGTAAACACCCAGTAATGCTACATAAAAAATGGGGGTATGAAACCCATTGGGAGCAGGTATTGTAGCAGTACTATATTTTTACTGTAGTAGCAGGGGGTACTACAGTAGAAACGGGTCACTATAGCGGTGGCTGGGGTACTATATCAGGGGCAGGAACAATGGGTTACTATAGTAGGTGGGTACTACAACAGTACTATTCACAGAATGGGCCATACGCAAAAAATTTGGGCCTACAGGCCATGTAATGGGATAAAGGCACACTGGGTCTTCAGGATTTATAATGGGTCTACATCGAACCAGTTAAAAGCGTAATATTCTTTTCTTTAATAATAAATGTGGTTTCGACACCAACTTGAAAAAAAATTAATAAGTTCATCAATCCATCAATTAATAATGAATAAAATAATAAAAAATTAATAAAATTATTTTATAGATTTCAAAGACATTAAGATACATTTTATAGATAATATTCATCACGAGTTATGATTTTCTGTTTACATAGATATTACATCTCTTTTACTAATATCTAAAAGAAGTAATATCAATTAACATAAAATAAATTAAACATAACTTTTTAAAATATGTATATTTATAAGAACAAAAAAGTTATGAACTATATAAGGATCTATCCAGGACTTGTATGAATAGTTTAAAAATTTAAATGTAATTTCAATTTAGAAATCAACATTACTCACCGAAATATATAAAATTAAATAATAATAGGACACGTAACTTGTTATTTTTTTAAAAATCAAATGATCATTGAATATTTTATAATATAAATCCAAAATATTAGAAAATAGAATAATTTTATTACCCATGTTGTGTTTTGGGAGAGACATTATAGTGGTATGGGTTGGATTTTTTGGTGAATATTTGATTTCATTCACATATATATGATACCTATTGGAATATAGTGTTTTTTTAGATTTTATAACTATAATCTGGTACAGTTCATCATCACACATATAAATTCATTTAAAAATATATTCTTTACAAAATGAAAAGATATGTTATTATGATTATAAATTATTATAATTGAGGGGAAACAAAATTCAAATGATGATGGTAACCTATCAAAGATTCAAGATGGAAATAATAAATTATGGGAAACACATGGTATTATTGGAATGTGGGATGATGTTGAGGATGAATCGCCCAAAAAATATCATATAGTCAGGCTTCGGTTAATGGAAAAAATGTGGTTATGGATGATGATGGTTTTCAATCTGTTCCTTCTAGGAATGCGCGATGTAGGAAGAGATATTCCTATATGAAGCCAACTATTGTCACCAGATCTCATGGTCCCTTACCTGATTATGACTGGTATGTTGATTGTGATTATTCATTTGATTTTGATATTTGATCTTCCTTTGTTTCTTTTGGTTAGAGGGCATGAATTCTTGTATGACTTTATCCATCTCTTTTCTGTTCTTTTCATTTAACCTTTTTATAAAAGGCCTCTGAACTATCTTTTTCGTTAACAAAAAACTAAGACACCCATTCAAGTATTATTTATGTGAAAATGATATCAAACTATTCAAAATTTTCATGTGATAAACTAAAACTCCAATAGAGATTATTTTTTAATATAGACACACATTGTAAATTATGAGATAAATTTTAGATAACCATATCATTCCCATATGATGTATCATTATGAACTAGAACATACATATCAACATATATCTTAGAATATTTCTTAATATTAGATGTAAATATACTCTCGACATCTATCATAATCACCCTGGGAATATCAACAGTAATGAAAAAAATTTCATTGGTATAAGGATACAAATGGATAATCATGTTGAAAGTGCCCTATAAAATGTTGAGATTTTCCATAACATAATTTTTTAGAGATTCGTATCATTATTAATAAAATGATATTATGTTATAAAAACGTTTCTAAAGACATTGAATTGAATAATTGTATTCATATTGGAAATCATTATTTTTATAAATTATAAAAAAATTAAATCAATGAATTGAGTCTCTTGAAATGGAATCATGTTTCAATTATAAATCCCCCATTCCAAATTATTGACCCCTTTAGAAAATTTTATTAATAGTTTAAAACTAGTATCATGTTCCCTCTTACCTGAAAGAAAAATAAAATATTTGAGATAAAGAAATTTTTTATAGGATTAATTTCACATATAACAATCATTTTAGATAACAAATATTAGACTATAGTTCAAATATAACATAGTTATTTTCATCTAAGGATGAAGTTGATAAATAATATTTCATAATATGGAAACTCTAAATAATTTTTTAAGCCCTTTAATTTGTATTTAGTCTTCAAACATAGAATTATAATGATATTTTTATTTTGAATATGACACATGATCTTTGAAACATAAATTTTGTCTTTTAAAATTTTGATTTCAAAAATGATTTTCTTTGAAATAGATTGTTGTTAACAATCTTTTTCAGTAATTTATATCTATTTATATTCTATGAATTCATTATACTTGTCTTTTTCTTATTCACAATAATGTTTTACCTCCAATCCACTTCTTGTGGCCTTTAAAAATGAAGATTCTTCTTCATTTTCTTATTCTTATATGGAAATTATTTCAATTATTAAAAACTATAATTTCTAGACATAACGTAATTAGTAGTAAAATGTAACACCATAATGTTATAAAATAGGAAAATGTATTTGATATAATATGAGACATGAAATACTGATCATAAAAAACAAATGAATTAATTTTCCATAAAATTTACCTCTATGATTATTTTCGGAACATGAAACCCATAGTCTAAATGAAATGTAATATAGTATAATATTATTACATAATATTTAAATTATAGGGTATTAATAGTAGGAAAAAAATTATGAAAATTATATTTTCTACACATTTAGAATTTTTTTCTGTTGAATATTAATAAAAACAAGAATAATTAGGAACAAAAATATTTTTTTTGGTAGAACTCTATTTGTTCTAAAAGACGTGTTAGTCGTAGTTTTCAAAGATGATTTAAAATATAATTTTAGAAAATTTATTTTACAAAAAATATATATTTTTATAAATTATAAATCCAAATTTATCTATGTGTAAAATTTTCAAATTTTTTCTAACAATATTCATTTTTGGATTAATAGTAAATAATAAAAAATTTTAATAAAGACATTCATTTTATTTAAATAATTACTAACGATGACCTATAAATTTAATTGGTTTAAAATTAAAAATTGATTAATTTTATATTAATTAATAAAATAAATTTCAGTAAAATATTTATGTTATTGAATTTATATATATATAAATTCTAAATATTTTCATATCTTCACTTCAAATATATAGAATACTATTTGTTGTACTATTTTTCATGTGAAAAATGTTGGTACACCTATTTTTCCAAACAATACAAGTGTGCCTCTCACCACACATATTTTTGGAATCCAGTTCTCTTCTCTCACTCACACCTTCAAACCATTTTTAATGTCCTATACCTACCGAAACTAATTATAAAATTCAATCATCTTATCCTATAGTCTTTATTAAGTGCTAGAATCCATCATAGGAAGGATTTTGTTCAAACCATTATAGGATAACTGAAGTAGGGGTTATATTCTCCAATGAGAATCTTTATTTAATTTATTTCTCATCCTCAATAAATTAGTATTCAACCAATATGATATAATAATCCCATATTATTACATATAATAATCTATTTTCATGATAATATAATATCCTAAAACCATATCATCCCTCGTAAAATGTCTTATGAAATCTTCATTCTTGCAAGCAGAGGACTACTATCTCATGAACCGATGCCATTCGATTTTCCATTACCACGACTCGTGTTTTGGTGTGATGATAGAATTAAATTAAATATATGATATTTATAAAATAATTATATATAATTATTAATTATTTTTTATATACCTTTTATTCTATAAATTTTATTAGGGATACAATAAAAATGCTTGTGTGTAAAAAGGATTACTGTCTCACAAAGAGATGTGAATAATCTTTTACTAACGTGTAAAATGGATGGTAATGAGAGAAAAGTAAATGAATATTTTTTATAGAAATTAAATTTTCATTATTTTAATGATTTATTTATAATTAAAAAAATATAATAAAACATTTTATTTTTGACACATAAATATGATAACATCGTTCGTGTTTGTATGGACTACATCTTTCACAACATGAGGAGATTATCTATTCATCACCAAAGCACATGGATGATATATATATATTTATTTAATGAAATAATGTGGTATATATGATATTATTTTCTTTATGGAATATGAATATAATATTATCTTCCATTAATAATGATCATTGGGAAATTAAAACCATATTCATGCATACATATGTCATACTATCTGCATGATTTCATCATACACAATTTCTTAAATTAATATTTAATGATTAGGTTTAAAATATATTTCATATATAAATACTATAATTATTTTAGGATTATTATTCGTGAGGTGATTGAACTGTATAATTTGGGCAATAATTGGATCTTTCACAGAATAAATGTTGGAACAAAGTGATTAACTACCAAAATAAAAAATAAAAATAAATATTTAGTAACAAACAGTTTGTAAAAATTTATAGGATGATCATGTAAGAAATTATAAACATTATAACGGGATTTTATAAATTAATAACATTCTTTAAACCATTATAGTGTAGTTTGAATCATGTTCAACTAATGGAAATCATGAGGTCTAGGACGTCATCTCAATTTTCATTCGTTGTGGAATATTATAATATTATGCACCTAATATTTTATATATGGATTATAAAACTCCATTTTACATGTATTATCATGATAAAATCATAATTGATGAAATCCTCAAACATTGATAAGAGTCTTTCTGCCTTGGTGAGGCGTTATGAGAAAGAATTGAGGAGATTATTTATGGTCATTTAAACATGGATAGGATCTTCCATTTTAGATTGGGTGATATAGGTCCTTATAAAACCGAAAACATTTTATAAAATATCTACATATATGAGGGTACATATATGACAACTAATTTATAATTGCATTACAATATGGCGATGATGAGCTAACCCAACATATTTATGGGCACTAAGGAAATCCTGATTAATTAATATCATTGATAGTTAATTCATTAGAAATATTAGTATATTTAAGTGGATATAAAATTAAATTCATAATGGTTAGTTTGTTGATGGTGTAAGTGATAGGTGTTTCATGATTCTATTTGTATCCAAATTAATGGATAATGTATGATCATCTTTTTGACAATATCATAGATATAATTACATAAAAGGAATACTTTCTTATGTGATGTAATGCATGTGAAATATTATATATTTTTTCTATTATAATATGGTAGTAATAGTTATTTTCATGATTTTTCTAGGGTGATTATATTGTTCAGAATTATTTTGAGATACTTCATTAGTATTATCTAGAATTAAGAAGTTGTTTTCATTTTCATGAGTGATAGTCTACAATATATGGAGTTTATGCATAGGGTAAAGATATAGTGATGGGAAGTCAATGTTAAAATATATAATTATATTATTATTCATCGATATTTAGAATTTAATTAGTTTTTGAATCCATTTTTCCATAGAACATTATTTTCATTGAATATATATACAATATAATTTTTTATTCCATAGATAACCCTAATATACCTCCAATATGTAAACATAAAAATCTTTTGAAACACATACATAATATTTATAAATTACAAGAAAATTAACAACAACCATTCCATGAGTCATATGATGCATCATTTTGGAAACAAGGTAAATATTACAACATCATAAAAAATGATACCACCAAAACATAAAAAATTTATTTATCATATCCATCCTATATGTTTACTAGAAAATATTTAATACTTCTAGCCACTTGGGAAATACATCAAATAATGGTTGTGATAAAATCATATAAAGGGGATATAATGAGAAATACGGGAAACATAATCAATATTAGATACCAAGATATCAAGATGTTAAGGAATCATAACATGGGATAATCATAAAGGATAACATAGTATATTATTGGTGAATCCCATGAGGTTTTATGGTGAAGCATGATATCATAATTTAAACGTGATTTATAGTGACAGAACATGTAATAATGATATGTCAGTTTGAGGAATGTGTCCCAGACATAATACTAAAACATCATAATATTATGGATAAATCATAAACATAGAATGTGAAGGAATCTCTATTCAAGTTCAAGTATGAAATATTTTTACCAATATCATACTATATAATGTGAAAAAATTTAATTCAATATTCATTCATAATAATCTCATGAGATATATCAATATACTCTTTTAATTAGATGAATATATAATTACAGCACACATGTCACATATTTATAATTTCATAATCGTGAATGCCACCTAAAATGGAAAATACATATGTAATATAAACATTAAATGATCTTATTGTAATATAACGGTTTTATAGTGATTTTATAAAGCCTAATAAAAATAATAAATATAAAGATTCCATAAAAAAGGTAAAGTAATTTTTGATACACAATGTTGTCATTTAATTTGAAAATATCAAAGTATATAAAAGGGAAAAGAAAAAAAATAGACCATTCAATGAGATATTTGAATAATAATGTATTTATAAATAATCCTCAATTTATATAGTAAATAAAATCAATGATGTAGAAATAATAATATCCAAAAAATAATAAAAAGTAATGAAATTTTAAATACAATAAGAATGATTTTAGAAGTATCCTGGTGAAAATAAAGAGGGAGAGACTATAAAACCAAAATAATATATGTCTTAGATTCCCCACAATTTCATTAATTTTAATGAATTAATAAAATAATATATCATATAATAAAAAATAGTTATCTAAATTCTTATACAATATTTTTTTAAAAAGACTAATTATTGGAGAGAAAAAAATAAAACATTTGAATCAATATTAGGAATTGATAGGGAATCCCAATTAAAATTGATGGGCGATATTCCAATTAATAATATTATATAGTCTGAATTTAGATTATTAGATTGATATTTCAATGAATATACATTTAAATCCATAGAAAATATAAATTATAAAATATCGTAGGATAGAAAATCTCATTGAATGATTTTGAATGAATATTGTGAAATGATATTTTTCTATAGAGAGTAGAAAAATATATCCATACAATTCCATAATTACCATAAATGGTATATTTAATATTATAATATCCCAAAAGAGAGTTTAAATATATCAAAATTATAAATCGAGGTAGATATGATTCCATTGAAAAATATGGTTAGAGGAAATAACTATATCCTATATCGATAAAATATGTAATAAATCCCGCTAAAAAATCTATATTTGTTTACTTGAAAAAAAATAACGGAGATTTTAATGATGAAATACTAAATATATAAACATTTTGAGTATTAAAATGTATAATATAATTATAATTGATTATAAATAAATACCATCGGAGGGAATATTATATAATAAAAAAGAATCTAACGAGTATAATTGAGTGAGAACCCCTTCATGAACATTATAAAATTTTCATTAACCATAGTAATATGTGATCACAATTAAGGGATTTTTGAAATACCCACAAAAATAATGTGAGAAAATAAAAAATATTTTTTAATATAAAATACATATAAATCCTTTGAAAGACTATAAGGCAAATATAAAAAATTTAATGAGAAACTTAATGTGGGATTCACCTTATGAACACTCTATGGTTTTAATTGAGCATACTCTTATGAGATTTCATTCAATAGGAATTTCTATCACTTATAATTTTAAATATAAAAATTAATTTAATATATGGGGTATAAAATAAATTTAAAACATTTAAATGAAAATCATTAATGGAGTGTGATTCCCAAAGAGAATGAACTCTGGGGAATCCCCTTATTAAATTTGTATGTTTTAATATGAGAATACATATTTTTTTTCAATAGATGGATATGTAAGTTAAATAATGTATAATAATAAAATGTGTATGTTTAATAGGGAATAATATATATATAGATATATAATATTTTTATAGAGAATTATATAAATATAAGGAATCCCCAAAATAAAGGTGGAGAGATATCACCATTTCTATGGTCACTTTTTGTAATATAACATTTAAAACTACTATATAATAAATAAATATTCATTAAAAAATGTATAAAAAATTGATTAATATTAATTTATTTCACTAATGACCAAAATTCATTAATTTTTTTTGATAATTTTTTTCTTAATGTTGAGATGGCTTGATCACATTTTATTAGAAAAACCTATGTTTTTATTACATTGTTTTTAATCATTGTTTTATTTCATTTTTCAAATTAGATCTAAAATATTTAATAAAATATAATTATATTCATATAAATTTTAAAAAGATTATTTCATCCTTGAAATTAGGTGGTGATAATTTAAAAATTAATATTGTAACCTTATATGGTGAACTGAAAATTATTAAGACTTTGATAAAGATATGGGGATAGACATCACACTTATTGTAAATTTTATATAATAAAAATTATGTATCCAAATTATCTTTATATTGCTTATAAATATTCATTAATTAAATGAGCTATGTTTATTTTACAAAAATAAGTTGATGAAATTAGAAATAGAAGATGTGTAGTGTAACAGAAACGTGGTAAGTGTTAACTCATATTCAAATATTTAATTTCCTTATACCTCAATTCCTTGGAATCTTAGCGTTTTAATATTCAAGAACATCCATAGGGTTCTAAGAAGACATAATAGGATGTGACATGAAAGATATTATAATATGTGGAGTGTTTCAGAGGTTATTTTACAAGGAGATTGAGTGTGGGTATTTATAAATAAGAAAGATGAAATTTTGTGTTAAAATATTGAATGGAATAGTTTATTCAAAGTAAATATAGAAAGGGTTATATTCATTAAAATTATGAATTAAATTTTAATAAACATAAATGTTTTTCTGATTGTAGGATGATTGCAAAAAACATAACGTATTACAATATATAAATGTATAAAAATGACAAATAATTTTAAATTATACAGATCTAATTTATAAAAATTGAATAATATTTTTTAAATTCTGAATTTGGATTTATTGTTTTTCTGGATTATATATCTTTGAAAATATAATTTCATATTATTCATCAATGTTTTTATCAATTAGGTAATTATTATGTCAATAATAATGTAATTAAAAAATATATTTTACATACTAATTATATTTTTAATATTTACGTGTGAAATTTATGTTATTTTAAATAATTATTAAAACCCCAATATTACAAAATATAAACCTGATAAATCAAAAATTGATATTAATTTTAAAATTTTTTTTGGATAAATATAAATATTAACATAATGATTTTATTTTTCAAAAAATAAGTTAAAAGGAGATTTAATAATAATATAAATATATTATTTAATTGAGAGTCCAATTTTTTTTGAATCATCAAATTATTAATGTTATGGACCAGTTTTTTCTGGGACATTTTTTTATGAGCTCCATTGTAGGAGTGGGTGTTCGTAAGAGGGAAATATGGTTGCACTAAAAGGTAATTGTGTGATCTCGGTATTCATGGCTTGTATTATGATTCAAGATATTCATTTAATGTTTGTATAATGATGTTTCTTGAGGTGGAATTCATTGGTTCTAAAAACATTCATATTTTGAATTTATGAATCAATCGTGAACTAATTTTTGATGTTTAGGGATTTGGTGACTTAATTTTCATTTGATGTAGGTTTTGAGGAATTCAAGACTTGAAGTATCCTTTTATTTCAGGAATTCAGTATAACTAGTTACGTTAAAAATTGGGGGTCCCCCTATAAATTATTACATTATTCTCAACCACTCTAAAAACATAGGTGACCATAAGATATATTTTTGAAGTCATTTTAAGTAACTATTATTATATTGAACCCTCATCTTCGAGATGATGATATATGATGATTTGATGATAGTTTTCTTTTATTTAGTGTTCTATTATCATCCATGTTTCTCATTCTATGTTATATATGGTTATTATTTTATATTTTCATTCCTATTAAATCAATGAATATTAGATACATCCTTTTGTGTTATTGTTATTATAATCATTGGTTCCCCGTGGAAGAGGTAATTACATTTTGACAGTTGATGTTCTATTCTTACATTATGAACTTTGAGACCACCATTTTGAGTTAGAGGAAATATGACCTCACATTTTTATTTATTAATATTTTAATCAATATTTAATTATAATATTTATATAAAATAATTTTATCAATATAATTAAGATAATAATTTTTTTTAAATTCATAAAAATGGATATTGATGAATCTAGAAATTCATATATGAATAATAAAAAGATTCAACAACATACAGTAAATTAATAATCTAAATTTAATTATGGAAATATAATAATTATGATAGATAATAATATCGTTTTGTGGTTTTATAATATTACTCATAATATTTTAATCATTTTATTAAATAATATATCTAATTATAATACATTTATGAAAAGGAACATATTAATTTAGTGAAACGTTTTAATAATTAATAAACTGGAATTTATCTTGTGAGAGTGAAAGTTGTGTTATTGCATGCTGATGAATGATAATTTATTATAATAATATGAAGTTTTCCATGAATTCTAAAATGAATGTATCCCCTGTTAAATATGACTTAAATTTATTATTGGATATCATATAATTATTTATGGACATTGCGGATGAATCTATTTTTTATCCTACTAATATTTATAAGATAATTTATATCTACTTTTATATTTATGTATTTTTGTGGTTATTATAATGTAGAAGACATTAAATAGATAAAAAATATAATGATGGATGATGTTATTAATTAAATCAAATATTAATTAGAAGTATAATTAATGCGCATATTATAAATTGTTTAACACAGAATCAGTTCTTGATGAATGTTATGTTGATTGTAGCTACTAATAGTGATTGGTATTGGTGGATAAATCAAGAAAAATTATAAATAATAATCATAATAAATCACTATGGAATTATAGATTTTTTGTTAAGGACTTATTTATTAATACTATGTAATTCCATTATTAGTAGACTACAACTTGAATGACTTAATATTATTATCATATTTTCCATTAAAAACACATGGAAAAATATATTTCATATATATTTATGCTCTTTGAATTTTTCAAATTGATGTGATTAGATGATAACCCATTGGGGTTATATATAAGGCCCCATCCTTAAATATTACTTAATATTGAGTTATTTCAAGAATACACATTGAGGATCTTTCCAGGATTAGAGTTTTGGATAATTAGATCATAAATTATGCATTACATTCCACATTTCAACAAGGTGGTTACATAAAAAAACAGTATTCATTTTTCCCATCAAAGGAGACATATCTAAAATAATACATGGATTCTTTCTAGACACTTCCTCGACATTATCATCACATCTTGTACATTTCCCTTGGCCTGTGAAAAATATTTCAAAAACATGGGATGAGCATAAAAAGCTCAGTAAGGGAAATAAAAATACCGAATGAAAACCTTATTCCATGTATACATAAGAATCATTGAAAACATACTTTACTCATAAACATAAGAACTTTAAAATACCTCATGAATTCATAAGATTAATGAATAACTAAAAGAAATCACAAGACATAAAGGTAACTTGAGGCATTCATAACATTCTTACGTAAGGAGTAACCGTCATGGTTACGTTTGGAATACCCATCACAGTATATTCCTTAAATATATTCATAGAAACCTTAGCATATAACTCCTTTTCATTACCCAATTCATTGGAGAGCTATTACGGTCTCACCCGCCCTTAGTTTATCATGGAACCACTCGTCTTCATAAAAAATTCCCAAGAACCATAACATAATTCTAACACATAAAACATGCAAAAAGGAAACATAACATTTCAAAATTTCAATCACAAGATATAAAAAACTCATTGATATAATAAAATCATTATCAAAACCATTTTAAATACAAAAATAAAATAAAAGTAAAACATGGTATTTATTTTTCATTTTATAAAAGGATATGGCTTGTAGAGGAAGCTGAAACTCAAATAATGGTCACGGTGGTGGAGAAGTCGTTGTCACCGCATACGTAAGACAAAAACATTCCCTTTTATTGTTTAGTAAAACAATTCATATAAAAATAATCCTTTTTAATAAAACTAAAAGTCATAGGGGTTTATACACCATATAAAAGAAAGTTGTGTATAAATCAAAATATGCCTCAATGAAAGGATATTGAGACGAAGTTTCTTACCTCGTGTCCGACATGACTTGATCATTCGTTAATATCATGAATAATAAAATAGAGTTAATTAATAATTTCTTAAAAAACCTTTTAATGTTCATTATTCCTTTTATATCACTTATTACCATGTTACAAACATTATGTAATTATTTAAGTTAAAAACGGTCGTTTTGTCGATCTTTGGTACTTGAGTCAAAAATAAACGTCTTATGATTACAAGTTGTTAATGTGGTATAATATCCATTATATAATGAATTATATTCATTATTTAGATATCATATATATCATATATATCCAGTATATACATGCATTTATAATATTACATTACATTTAGAGGTGAGAAATGAAATGCACCATTTAGGGAGATGGTAAGTTGTACATATGCATGAACGCTACATTCATTTCTGTTTTATATTTAACAGAATTAAATCATAATTATATAAAGTTATATTATATTTCCAGTATAATATCATATATAATATCATTAACTCCATCCATTATACGTCCCACATATGGCATTAACGATTCAAATCACTTTGAGTGGGTGAGAGTCTGCACTTCCTAAAATGAAGATATCACATTTACCCATAATGGAATCCCTAAAGGTATGCCATAAATGAAAAATACATAAGCATAAAGAAAACATTAACATAATATATATCATATATAAATATAGTGATATCTTAATGTCCACCATGAAAGTTGTTAAAAGAAGATTGAACAATCATCGTTTCGTGAGGCAACATTTCGCCACTCACAGAAACAGTATGGTTTTTAACAATTAGACTAAGGTGTGTGTAAGTTTAAATAAAATATTTATAATAAGAACATACTAGTATATTCCAGATAATGATTTTGTTAAAAAATAAAGGAATAAAAAGAGTTTAAGAGGTTGGAAAAGTAAAATAAAACAAAAGAACCTTAGAGAACACATTATCTTTAAATCGGGTAACTCCCCTTGGTTTGAACCAAAATGGTTTCTTGAAGAGCGTTCTACATAAGGTAAGGATTCTAGGATGAAGAGAGATATTTGGAAAGATAAAAAGAGCAGATTTTGGCTAAGACAATGGCATGAGAGATTTGGGTAAGGTGGTAGAGGTGGGGTCCTTTTATAAGAGGGAAGAGGGGCACTCTTGGAAAATATTGAAATGTTACTTTATTATAAAATTATTTTTGGATTTTAAAGGTCCCAAAATGATATATTTCAAGGATAAGGTGATAAGGATTCGAAATACTCCCATACAATAGGTTTTTGATGGCTGTAATTCTTACATTTTTCATTATCTTTTAATTTTATTTAAATTGTTAATTAATGAGGTAATCACTGCATCATCATGGTATCAAATATAAATGAATGTTTTTAATGTCTAAAAATTAAAAAAAATACTATGATGTAGGAAATATTCATATACTTATAATGAATATTTATATTCTAAGAGATATTTTACACAGACAAAACTAATTTTTTTTTACTTGGGTGATACATACTTTGGTTATACTTTCCTTTTAAAAAAACATAAAATGATAAAGTGTCACTATCACCTAAATGTGATTCCATGGGGTCTCAAAGTTTGGAAAAATGCATCCCATGGTTGGCCATGACACAAAAAAGTATAATTAAGACACATTTTGGTCTCATTTTATGTTATTATGATATTATTTTATTACCCTTAACTTCCTGATTACTAATTAATCAAGATAATTAAAGATAATTATCGGCGTTACTATTCACGATTTACAAAAAACAAAAGAGTCTTAATTAAATACTTTGGACCTTCTGATTCCAAACATGGAATCCATTTTACCAAATTCAAAACAAATAAATTGTATTAATTAATATAAAAATAATTTCTGTTGTCAAAACAAATAGCTGGTTTTTTTGAAACAATATCTTTCAGATGTTTGACAAATATTTATGTCCAATTTCAAAGTCAAATTAATCCCAATGACCACCATTGGATTAGATGGTAAAAAGATAATCTATTTTCACTTTGAAACCATTTAAAAATATAATCTATATATATAATTAAATTAGATGAAAAAGCAGTTTTGAAGTAAAATGCAGTATTTTTCAATATTCATTAAAAAATGAAAATTGTCAGAAAAATACCAAAAATTTATCCAAAGTAAATTTTAATTTCCCAATCCTAAAGAATAAGTTTATTTTGACAAATAGAGCATATAAAATTGTCAAAGGATAGATTTAAAAATGGTTTTCCTTCCATAGGCGGTAAAACAATATTTTAAAACTATTAGAGAATTCTATGCTTAAGATTGGATTTGTTCTCATATTATGACTCTAAAACACTATCTAATTCATAAATAGACATAGATATGAAAATCCATAATTCTTTACTTACTTGGGATGTTACATCTTTCCCCCCCTTTTGAAAATTGTGTCCCCATAGTTTATTTACTTATTCAATAAGTTGGGGTATTTATCCCTCATTGAATTTTGAGATTCCCATGTTGCCTTTTCAATTATGTGGTTTTTCAACACAAACTTTAATTGATGAATCAACTTAGTCTGCAATACCTGATCCCTATGGTCATGAATCTGGACAAGTTTTTCCTCATAAGATAGGTTCTCTTCCAGCTGAACTACCTCTGGACTTGAAACATGATAGGGATCTACCATGTACTTCCTTAACATTGAATCATAAAAACATTGTGTACTTGATATAAACTCGGAGGTAAAGCCACTCGGTAAGAAACTGATCCAACTATCTCTAGATTTTTATATGGTCCAATGAACCTTGGACTCAGCTTTCCTTTCTTACCAAATCACATCACACATTTCCATGGTGAGACTTTGAGGAAGACATGATCACCTACCTCAAAAGAGAGATCCTTCCTCTTATTGTCAGCATAAATTTTCTGCCTGCTCTGAGCTGTTCTCATGTGTTTCTATATCAGCTGAATTTTTTCATCCAAAACTTCTACCAATTCTGGTCCCATCAACTTCCATTCACCCTCTTCATCCTAAAAAGCTTATGTTTGAAACCACTTTCAATATAATGCCTCAGATGGTTCCATCTGTATACTAGAATGAGAACTATTATTATAAGAAAACTCAACCAAGGAAAGATGTTGGATCCAACGTCCCTGATAATCCATCGAACAAGCACATAGCATATCCTCCAAAGTCTGAATTATTCGTTCTGACTGCCCATCTAATTGAGGATGAAAAGTTGTACTAAAATTTAATTCAGTACCCAACGACTTCTGAAGGCCTTTCCAAAAGATAGAACTAAACAAGGGATCACGATCAGATATAATAGAGAGGGGAAATCCATGTAACCTGGCTATCTCATTAAGATACAAATGAGAAAGTTGATCTAGAAAAAATTTATATCATATAGCAAGAAAATGAGAAGATTTAGTCATGCGATCAACAATAACCCATATCGTATTATTACCTCAAGGTGTCTTTGGAAACCACACAACGAAGTCCATGGATATATTCTCCCATTTCCAATCTGGAACTGGTAAAGGTTAAAGCATCCCCTTAAGTAACTGTAGCTCTACATTTACCTATTGACAAGTCAATCACTTCATAGTAAAATCAACAATATCTCTTTTCATTCCATCCCTCCATTAATACTCCCGAAGATCTCTATACATCTTAGTACTGCCCGGATGAACTGAAAACAGAGAACTATGAGCTTCACATAACAAATCTCTCTTCAACTGTGAATCACAAGGCAAAAAAATCTCTTCCCAAATCTCAAAACACAATCATTATCAATGTTGAATTCAGGTAACATTCCCTACTGAACCAGCTCTACCTTTTTCTACAACTCACTATCTTTCTTCTGAGCTTGCTTAATTATGTCTGATAGAGATGATCTCACTAACACCTAAAACAAAATAGAATAATTTCCCTCACCAACAACTTCTATGCCAAGGTTAATCAAATCCTTAACCAAAGGATCATGTTCTGAAAATAACATTGCTAATGAGGAACCACTTTTTTTATTCAAAGCATCAGCCACTTTATTTACTTTTCCCAGATGGTAATGAATTGTACAATCATAATCCCTGATTAGTTATAGCCATATAATATGTCTCATACTCAATTATTTCTGGGTGAATATATACTTTAAAATATTGTGATCGGTATATATTTCACACTTTACACCATAGAAATGATGCCTCCAAATTTTTAAAGCAAAAACTACAGCAGCAAATTCCAAATCATTTGTAGGGTAATTTACCTCATGAGTTTTCAACTGACGTGAATCATAAGCAATTACCTGATCATTCTAAATTAGGATGCAACCATGTCCTTTTAATGAAGCATCACTATAGATAACATACTCACTATTCCTGGAAGGTAGTTCCAAAACTGGAGCATTCACAAATATTCTTTTAAATTCCTGAAAACAATCATCACATTATTTTTTCCAGATAAACTTAACACCCTTCCGAGTTAGCTTAGTCATTGTACTAGATAACTGTGAATTTTGTTTAACAAACCATCAGTATTAGCCTACCAAACCAAGAAAGCTGTGAATCTCAGTTACATCTGTTGGTCTTGGCCATTCCTTAACATCCTTTTCTTTTGTAGGATCAACAATTATTCCATCATTAGAAACAATGTGATCAAGGAAAGAAATTTTTTGCAACCAAAACTCACACTTGCTGAATTTCCCATACAATTTATTTTCTTTTTAGGATTCTAAAATAACCCTTAAATGACTTTCATGCTCCTCTTTACTTTTAGAAAACACCAAAATATCATCAATGAAAACAACCACAGACTTATCCAAGAACTTAGGGAAAATTCTATTCATAAGGTCCATGAATACAACAGGTGCATTGGTTAACCCAAAAGGAATTACTACAAATTCATAATGGCCATATCTTGTACGAAACGCAGTCTTTGGATTATCTTCTTCCTTTACCTACAACTGATGGTACCCCGATCTCTGTTCAATCATTGAAAAATATTGAGCACCATGGAGCTGATCAAACAAATCATCGATATGAGGCAAAAGATATTTGTCCTTAAAAGTGATGTTATTCAAGGATCATAATCAATGAATAGTCTCATTGAACCATCCTTCTTTTTAAAAAATAAGACAGGATCACCCCATGGTGATGTGCTAGGTCGAATGAATGCTTTCTCTAATAAATCTTACAATTGCTCCTTCAACTCTAAAATTCAATTTGAGCGATTCAATAAGGGTGTTTTGAAATTTCCTTAGCACCAGGAACTAGGTTATTAGAAAATTCTACTTCCCAATCAGGTTTTATTCCAGTAAAATCATCATGAAAAATAGCAGGATACTAATTTACCACTAGCACATCATTAATCAGAATGGTTCCATTGTTTTCAATAATATGTGTAAGGTAACATTCATTTCCATATTTTACATGTTTCTCAGCCTCTTGATATGTTTTCAACAATATGGGTTCATTATTGTACACAAACTGAAATTATTTCTGAAAAGAAACTTTTTTTGCTCTAAAATCAACCTTAGAAAGGTAAAGAGAGAGCCAATCCATATCTAGAAAATCATAAAACTCTAATAGAGGTAAAACTATAAGGTTTTCAAGTAGGATAATTCCCCGAATAAGGATAGGATGATTCTTATAAATTATTTTCACCTCAACATTTAACCCATGTTTTTTAACATAAGTTCAAGGGTCATTTCTTGAGATGGAATTCCTAATTTATTAGAAAGTTTTCTAGAGATGAAAGAATGTGTAGACCTCGAATCAAACAACATATTGGAATAATCTGAAAAAACAAAAAAAGTACCTAATACCACTTCATTTGATGGACTAAAATTTATTGAAGTAGTTGCAAAGGATTTCACCTCACCATTCTGCATGTAGTCTGACTGCTTCCCATCATTTGAGCTCTTTGTCAAACACTCGTATGCATAATGACCCATCTTATTTCACTTGAAACATTTCACTAACTGTAAATAAAATTTGGTCTTTCCATCACCCTGATCTTTTTTAGTGCAATCACCACACTTATTTCCCATCTTACCACATCAGTAGCACTTTATCGAATTCAAAAGATATTCCCCAACATGCTTTTTATCACATTTATCACAAACTAAAAACTTAATTTTCTTACCATTAGGAATTTTTGACCGAATCATACCTTTCTCCTTCCATCTCAGTCCCTTCTTCTGTTGGTTGTTATATAACACTTGATTATCGGAAAACTCCATTCCCACCTTCTCAGCACATTGAACAAGTTTTTCATAACTCTTGAACTCATGAGAAGCTAAAGCCCTTCAATATTTTAGCTTTAATCCTGAGTAAAAATGATTGATTTTACTATCAATGTCTCAGATAAAATTTGGAGCATAACATGCCAATCTAGTGAACATTTCTTCATAAGAAGCTACTATGTCATCATCTTATCTCAATTACAAGAATAGTTTTTCCATCCTATGTCGAACAGCCTTAGGAAAATATTTGTCAAGAAACATACCTTTGAATTCATCCCAGTCAAGAGAATAAATCTCATCAGTGTCGCAGATATTTTTAACCATCGACCACCACAGATATGATTCACCCTCAAAACGGTAAATAGAAAGACTAACGTTTTGTTTGTCTGAACACCCCATGATATCGAAAATCTTCCCCAGTGCATTAATACACCCTTTTGATTGCACAAGATCAGATGATCCTCTAAATGATGGGGGATTTTTCCTCATGAAATGTTCTACGACTAACATTTTCCTCTGTGTTTGATCTGGATGATCTCGTGCATGGATACCATCACCATTTATCGCTTGAGTCAACTATGCAATTATTGCAACAAATTGTTCAGTTCCAATTCTGACCATCTCAGGATGCTGATTCGGAAGGTCATTTCTATATGTATTCCTTCCTAACACTGCTTCCCTATTTATTATGTGGAAAACCATTCTAAACAATCATGTCTTAGATGAAGCAACATGGTAATCTTCAAATGATATATCATTTCAATTTTACCACAAAAAAATATTTTTGGATAAATATTTAATAGAATTCTAATTCCTAATGTTATCTATACCGACCTCTAATACCAACTATAACACCCCAACATTAAACATTACTTAATCTTGGGTTATTTCAAGAAAACACATTGATGATATTTTCAGGTGTATAGTTTTAGAGAATTGGATCACAAATCATGCATTACATTCCACCTTTAATCAAGGTGGTTACATAAAAAATATTATTAATTTTTCCCATTAAGGGAGAAATATCTATAATAAAACATGGATTCTTTCTTAAAACTTCCTTGACATTATCTTCACATCATGTACCTTTCCTATGACATGTGAAAAACATTTCAAAAACATGGGATGAGCATAAAAACCTATGTAAGGGATATAAAAATATGGAAAGAAACACTTTGTCATTTTATACAAAAGAATCATTGAAAAAATACTTTAATCATAAACATAATAACGTTAACATACCTCATGAAATCATAAGAATTATGAAAAACTCATAGAAATCATAAGACATAAAGGTATCTTGAGGCATTCATAACATTCTTACATAGGGAGTAACCATCATGGTTAAGTTTGGAATACCCATCACAGTATATTCCCTAAATATCTTCTGAGAAACCATAGCGTTTTACTCCTTTGTGTTACCCAAAGCATTGGAGAGCAATAACGGGCTCACCCGCCCATATTTTATCACAGAACCACCCATCTTCCTAAACAATACCCAAGAACCATAACATTATTGTAACACATAAAACATGCATAAAGGAAACATAAAATTTCCACATTTCAATCACAAGATATCAAAAACAAATCGATATAATCAAAACATTATCAAAACCATTTTCAATACCATAATTAAAGAAAAGTAAAACATGGTATTTATTTTTCATTTTAAAAAATATATGGCTTGTTAATGAAGCTGAAACTCAAATAATGGTCACGGTGGCGGAGATGTCGTTGTCTCCACATACGTAAGACAAAAACATTCGCTTTTGTCGTTTAGTAAAACACATCGTATAAAAATATTCATATTGAATAAAACTAAAAGTCAAGGTGGTTTATACACCGTATAAAATAATGTTCTCTATAAAACAAAATATACCTCAATGAAAGGAGATTGTGACGAAGTTCCTTACCTCGTGTCCGAATTGACTCGATCGTTCTTTAATCTCCTGAATAATCAACTAGAGTTAATTTATACTTTCTTAATAACCTTTTTTAAGTTCATTATTCCTTTTATATCACTTATTACCTTGTTACAAACATTATGTAATTATTCAAGTTAATAACAGTCATTTTGTCGATCTTTGGTACTTGTGTCAAAAATAAACTTCTTATAATTACAAGTTGTTCATGTGGTATAATAACCATTATATCAAGAATTATATTCATGATATAGATATAATATATATCATATATATCCAATATATACTTTAATTCATAATATTACATAACATGTAGAGGTGAGAAATGAAATGCACCGTTCATGGAGACGGTAAGCCGTACATACGCATGAACACTACTTTCATTTCAATTTCATATTTAATTGAATAAAATCATAATTATATAAAGGTAAATTATATTTAAATTATAATATCATATATAATATCATTAACTCCATCCATTATACATCCCACATATGACATTAATGATTCATATAACATTGAAGGGGTGGTAGTCCACACTTCCTAAAATGAAGATATCGCATTTACCCATAATGGAATCCATACAGATATGCCATAAATTAAAAATACAGAAGCATAAGGAAAACATAAAAATAATATACATAATATTTAAATATATTAACCGCTAAATGGCTACCAAGGATGGTTTTAAAATAATATTGTACAATCGTCGTTTCGTGAGGTAGTAATTCGCCACTCCCAAAAATAGTATGGTCTTTAACCATTAGACGGAGGTGTGTGTATGTGTAAATAAAATCCTTATCTTAAAAACGTCCTAGTATATTTATGATACTTGTGTCATTAAAAAATAAAGTAATAACAAGGGTTTATGGGGTTGGAGAAGAAAAATAAAATAACATTAGAGAAGACATTACCTTTAAATCGGGTAACTCCGCTTGGTTTGAACCAAAAGGATTTCATGAAGAGATTTCTGCCAAAGGTAATGATTCTAGGATGAAGAGAGGGATGTGGAGAGAAAATATTAGTAGATTTTGGACGAACCAATGGCTTTAGAGGTTTGGGTAAGGTGGTAGAGGTGGGGGCCTTTTATAAGAGGGGGGAGGGGCACTCTTGGAAATTCTTGAAATGTTACTTTATTAAAAAATTCTTTTCGGATTTTAAAGGTCCAAAAATGAAATATTTCAAGGATAAGGTGATAAGGGTTCGAAATACACGCATACAATATGTTTTTGTCAAGTGTAATTCTTATATTTTACATTATCTTTTCATTTTATTTAAATTCTTCATTAATGAGGTAATCACTGCATCATCATGGTGTCATAAATTAATAAATTTTTTTAATGTCTAAAATTTATAAAACAAATACTATGATGTATGAATTATTTTTAAATTTCCAATTAATATTTATAGTCTAAGAGATATTTTACATAGACCAAACTAAAATTGTTTTACTTGAGTGATACAAACATTGGTTAGACATTCCTTTTAAAAAACATAAAATGATAAAGTGTCACTATCACACAAAAGTGATTCCATGGGGTCCCAAAGTTTGGAACTAGTCATCCCATGGTTGGCCATGACACAACCAGTAGCATTAGGACACATTTTGAGGTCATTTTATGTTATTATGATATTATTTTAGTACCCTAAACTACCAGATTAATAATTAATCATGTTAATTAAAGATAATTATCGTCATTACTATTCATAATGTCCAAAAACAAAAGAGTCTTAATTACATAATTTGGAACTTCTGATTATAAATATGGAATCCATTTTACCAAATTCTTAACAAAGAAATTGTAGTAATTAATTTAAAAATAATTCCTACTGTCAAAAAAATAATGGGTTTTCTGAAACAATATCTATCAAAATTTTAACAATTGTTTATGTCCAATTTCAAAGTGAAATCAATTGTAACACCCCAAGATTTCAAAGTGTGTTATTTCTTCAAAATAATTCAATAACTTTCACTACACACAACACCGAGTTCAATCGCACCATGACTTACCAAAAAAGTCATTCAAAAGAGGTTATGAATAGTATTAACTAAATTTTAATCTTTATATAATCCTTATAATTTTAGAATCCATATTATGAGTTTCTTAGACATAATGCAAGAACAAATTCATTTTTAGTATTGCACTTTTATCAACTTTTAATAGTAAAACATTTTTAAATAAAATATTTTAAACTTTTTGACTAAATGGGGACATCAAAAATTTAAAATGAAACAAACCAAGCTTCCATGGTATGCTTTCCTTTGAATAATGCAATGACATGCATTGTACACAACTTCGAGATTCTAACACACCACAACCAATCAAACTAGCCGTTATGAATAGTAATACCTACCTTTTAATATTTTAGAAATTTTATATATCAAAATGGACTTCATTTTTGGATTTTGAGTATCGAATTTAGCCTAAGGTGAAATTTTGGTACTTTCGGATAACTTTCATATTTTGATGAATAGTGAAAATTACTAAATTTTAATTAAAAACAACTTTTTTAATCAAAATAATTAATAGTGATAAATTATGAATTTGAGTGGTTTTAAAGTATATTTAGAAAATATTTTTACTATTTAATACAATGTTTGTCATTGGACATAATTTCACAATTAAACCGAACAGAAACAAGTATCAATCTTTTGATAGTTATTATATCTTAAAAACACGATTTTTGTTTTAACAACGAGAATTAATTATAAATTAATTTCTGCCACTTATGTGTTTTGAATTTGGAAAAATGGATTCCATATTTGGAATCAGGATGTTCAAATTTTGTATATAGGTAACTTTTATTTTTAGACATTTTGAATAATTACTGCGGTAAATATTTTATTTACCATGGTTAAGGGTAAATCCAGTAAATAAGGGTTAAAAATTAATATTATAATAATAATAAATTACCCTAAAACATGTCCTAACCTTATGTTTTGATACATGTTCGACCATAGGCATCATTGGGTCGATTTTGGGACCCCTAGGTTCCACGTTTTGGTGATAGGGACACTATATTTTATTTAAGTTAAAATGAATACAAAAATGACACAAGCATATATCTTTTTGAAAAACAATTTTTATATAGGGTTATATATGTTGGAGTTTCGACTATAAATATTCACTAGAAATCTATAAGTCTTTCCTACATAATCATATTTTATTTATAATTTTTATAGATTATATAATTTAATTTATTTATGACACAATGATGATGTAGTAATTACCATAACAGTGAAAATTTAAAATAATTGATATTATAAACACCCAAATAAATATAATTTTAGACTTTTAATGAATTAAAATTATTTTATAGGATAATATGACATATTAGGATTGATTTAATTAACTTTATTCGAAGTAATCATTCTGTTATGAGTTTCACAGAAATCCACTATTGAATAGTGTCAAAATTGACATAAAAGAGTTTTTAAAAGAAATATTATATTATTAATTGATATTAAATTCATAAAAATCTAAGGATCGGCCAAGAGACTTATATCATGATATTGGTATCATTAAAGGGCCACATGGGGTCTCTTGTATGTATATGGTAAGTTTATTAACCATATAATATAAAAATACAAAGAGACATTGTAAAAGTGAAACTAATTAACTTAGAGTTAATACTTAATGATAAGGTTAACATAAGTACCCAAACCTATCTAAATTATATTGGTTGAGTGGTTTTCGACACATACCCACCTTAAAATTTAAATAATATACTTTTGAGCCATTAGAAACCGAATATGAATTTATTATAAATTAATATTTCTAGATTTTCCAAAGGTTCCCCTCACCCCTCTTATATAAGGGCATTTCTCCTTCTCATTTCTTCACACATTAAAAGCCTTTTGGTTCGGCCAAACTCTGCCCAAATACTCTCTCGACTTCCCTCACTACATCCTAGAGGCCTTAGTTTGATCAGAAATCTAACCTATGGAGCCCTTTTGATCAAATCAAAAGGATGTACCTGAAGAAGAGGTAATGATTTCACCACCCTTTTCCAAGTTCCTTTCTTATTCCACTTCATCTTTGTTTGTTATTAACATTATAAAATAATAACTCCAGTATCTTATATATACTATTATGTTATTATAAATATGTTACAACCATATTCAGTATTCTATCCACCCTTTTAATAACATGTCACCATACGTGCGTACGTACGGCTTACCGTCTCCACGTCGTGGTGTAATTGTTATTCAGTATGTTATTATTTGGATGGGTATAATAATTATGTATAACTCATGTAAATAATAAATATAACATGATAATGATTCTTTATTTATGATATACTATCAAATTATATATATTTTTCATATCAAAATAATGATATTGTCGCTCGTGCGTACGTACGGACTACCGTCTCCACGAACGCGATGAGATTCATTCTCCATCGTATCCATTCAAGTATAATTATAATTTTCTGATTTAAAATTGATGTTTAAGGACATGATTTCATTTTGGATATTAATAATATAAAACCTATCCATTAAAAACATGGCTTACGTAACAAAACATATAAAAGAATACGAGTAAGTTAACACCCGAAACAACGATAATACTAAGATATTATTAACAAAGCAATGTTAAAAGATCATATATGATACCATATGAATGAATATGATTCTTGTATAATTTAATAACAATTATTTCACTATTATACAGGAGGTTAACCTACCCCAACCAAGGAAAATTACATGGTAAGGGTTATTTCACAATCTCTTCATTATCCGAGGTTGTTTATACGTAATAATCTACTGGGATCTCTTTATCATCCACATCCATGTTTCTTAAAAATGTATTTCAAAACATTTTTACTTTTTAAATGAATATGGGATAAAGTCATTTATACCCTTGTTTGATTTTTTATATGTGGTTTATAAAGTAATCTTTATGTCGTTTTCCAAACAAGGTGCTTTTTGACCTTTTCGACAGAATTAAGGTAAGAATGTTTTTTTAACTTATACGGCGGGTGTGGTTATTTTCCACCGTTATAAAATCGTCGAAGCTTCCCTTACAAGCTTATTAGAATATTTTCAATGAAAATGTTTTATTTTATAAATATATGACTCTTAAATGATTTCAAAATAGGAAGATATATTTCTCTAAAAAGAGTTTTGATTTCATCTATGTCAACATCCTTTGATGGATTTTACGCTTATTTAAAGTTAATTTATTATGATACAAAACTTCTATATTGTATTGAAGGTTTTGTGATATGTTTAACTATGTATGGGATATTTTTATACCATTCATAGTTTATGGTGAAAATATTGACATTCTGTATACTAGTTTTAATATGAATGTTTATGTTATGTTTAAACCTTTTCATATGGGAATGAATTGGACTTAATATGTGACGGGTGGAGCCCGCTATAGCTCCTCGATGCATCGGTAGGTCTCATGAGACAAACTAGTTTCTTGGCACAAGGCCATGGAAAAATCTTATTGGTAGTCTTGGCACGAGGCCTTGGCTATGTGGTTATGATAGTCTGGCATAATGCATTCCATCATTATGAAAGTGGTTATTGATATTACATGTGATTATTCGATTAGTAGAATATCCATGTGAATAAGTAAATGGAATTATTTAATTTTACATTCTCCATACTATGTTTAAGTTCATGTTTAAAAGTCTTTTGTTTTAGTTATACATTTCCTTAAATGTTTATGCTTATTTTTGAATGTTTCCTCTATATTTTTTCCAGGATATGAAGAAGTAAATTATGAATGACCTGTAGGGATAGTATGAGGGGATAAGAGTGTGGTCTATGGAGACTATATTGTTGTAGTTTTCATTTTTTTGATGTAACACTTTATTAATATATCTACTATTTCAAAGTCTACTAAACCAATCGGTCTTTCGAGATTCGATCTTTCTTGTGATCATGCCAATGTTATGTAATATTGTACCGACTCTGGATAACTTGGGTCAGGGTGTTATAGTTGGTATCAGAGGATGTTTAGTACAAACCTTGGAAGCTATAATTAGATAAACTCTGATTAGATCACGTAGACCTAAGATGAACATTGAGGATTAGTATAGAAGAACTTCGTAGAATTTTTTTATTGTAGAGATTTTGTGAGTTTTCCGAGCAATACATCCCTGTCTGGATACGATCAGGTAGAGGCAGCTCTGCCACAGATGTACGTAGGGGTAAAACCTGAAAACACCACTTTGATATAGACTCGAACGGAAACTGGTGCACGACAACAGGCCTTTCTGCACTCTTGGATATGACACTCCCGGGGGATATGCTTAGGATAATTCTCATTTTCTTTACAAACCATTATGAAGGGTTTATGAGTATATACTTCCACAAAGCAGACATTTTTATGATTATGGATTATATCCTTAAACTATTTAATTTATGTTATGTGTTTTAATGGTTTGGGATTAGGTATTGTTATTCATAAACTAATCTAGTGTATGCCATTGTTTAGAAATGGCGCCCAGTAGAAGGAATGAGAACTCCATCAATGCACATGATACAAAGAGAAAGAGGGATAATATATTTCATGGTCTTAAGCCAGAATTTATAAGAGAAATAGTCTCGCATGTATTATCAACATATGAATAAATAATATCATGTGTTGATAAGATAAGTAAAGAGTTTAATGAGTCCTATGTCTTTGAAGGGAATCAAGAGAAGAAAAGGATGGAAGAGAGAAAGATGGATAAAGGGAAGAGGGAAATGAAGAATTTTCCTATATGTGATAACTGTGGAAAGAAACACCCTGGAACTTGCCTGAAAGGAATGTAAGTTTGTTATAATTCTGGAGGAAAAGGGCACAAAGTACATGACTGCAAGGGTAAGAAAATGGTTTCAAATGTACAATGCTTCATTTGCAAGGAGTTTGGACACTATGAGAGTCTATGTCTCAGTTATTAGACTATGCCGCAAATGATGCTATTGGATTGTAATCAAGTTATGATACTACCACAGATGAAGAGAAATGATTAGATTTCTTATGTTGATTATGTCATTTGAGTGTTGTATCAACAATGTACATGTTATAATAATTATGGAGTATATAAGGATTGTATTAAAGTACTATTTCATTAAGGACATGATATTGTGTGGAACAAAGAAAAGTGACTCAATAGCAGGTTAAATTTTTGGAAAATATATGGTTGAGAAAAATCTAAACCATAATATGGTTCTGATACCAAGGTAGTGATTTTAGAATAATACATGATTGATTTGGATAAATTATATTGGATATTCTTGACTACCTTGAAAATGATTAATGATTTTCATATTCCATCATTGTTGGGTTCTATAAAATTTTTGGATTGAAAGAGTATATATCTTATTCTATAAGGAATAAGGGATCATGAATGTAATCAGTAAGGTTTTATGGTAGTTCAGGATGTTGCAGTGTTTTAAAAGAATACGTGATGAAGGTGATCACATGTTATTACATAGAAAAAAAGGGATCTTCATTGTGTTTACCTTCCTTATAAATTTTGGACTGAAGTATTTTGGATATTTCTTGTTTGTATTATTTTGATTGCCATAAAAGGATAACCCGGAGGTTGGGCGACAACCCGTCACGTCCGGCAAGGCCACGAGACTTGAACCCACAACCGAAGGGCGAAAAGGGTGTATCACCTACCACTGACCCATGTGATGTCCAAGATTAAAAAATGTAGTTTTTTTTAAAAATATCTGGTAGAAGAATTATAAATTCGTTTTTTTGGAACCCTATACGAATAGGATAAATAGAATATTTTTTACGTTTTATTATATTTTAGAGTGAAAGATGAGTTTGTGGTAGAAATTAGGTAAAGGATGGAACTCTACTTGTCAAGAATATATTTTTCTTCTTCTCTTATTCTATAAAGAAATTAATTCTTATACTTTATTTAAGGAATCCTAAAACCAAAAATGTGTTATCCTAATACCCTATGTTTTGTTGAACCGATGGTATTTCGAATCATCATTGAATGATGAATTTAAGGACATAAATTTTAAACTTTATTGTGATTGATGACCTCAATCACTACCTATAAATATTTACATTTTCCTCCAATTATATGTCTCTAATTCCCACCAATATTCTCCTAATCGAGATCATAATTTGGTGGTGACCCTTTCATTTCTCTTTTCCTCATATTATGAATAATTTAAGTAACCTAATTTCCGATGTGGGTTTTCCCACACAGATATTTTTTATTTCCAACCTTTTATTTTCGAAAAACAATTTCAAATTGCGAGGATGCAATTTATTGAAGGAGGGGAGAATGTAACACCCCAATATTTCATAGTGTGTTATTTCTTCAAAATAATTCAATAAATTGCACTACACGCAACACCGAGTTCAATCGCACCATGACATACCAAAAAATCCATTCAAAAGAGGTTATAAATAGTATTAACTAAATTTTAAACCTTATATAATCCTTATAATTTTAGAATCCCTATTATGAGTTTCTTAGACATAATGCAAGAACAAATTCATTTTCAGTATTGCAATTTTATCAACTTGTAATAGTGAATCCTATTTAAATACAATATTTTAATCTTTTTGACTAAATGGGGACATCAAAAATTTAAAATGAAACATCCCAAGCTTCCACGGTATGCTTTCCTTTGAATAATGCAATGGCGTGAATTGTACGCAACTTCGAGATTCTAACACACCACAACCAATCAAACTAGCCGTTATGAAAAGTAATACCTACCTTTTAAAATTTTAAAAATTTTATCTATAAAAATGGACTTCATTTTTGGATTTGGGGTATCGAATTTAGCCTAAGGTGAAATTTTGGTACTTTTCGGATAACTTTCATATTTTGATGAATACTGAAAATTACTAAATTTTAATTAAAAGAAACTTTTTTAATCAAAATAATTAATAGTGATAAATTATGAATTTGAGTGGTTTTAAAGTATATTTAGAATATATTTTTACCATTTAATACAATGTTGGTCATTGGACATAATTTCACAATTAAACCGAACATAAACAAGTATCAATCTTTTGATAGTTATTATATCTTAAAAACACGCTTTTTGTTTTAACAACGGGAATTAATTTTAAATTAATTTCTAACGCTTCTGTGTTTTGAATTCGGAAAAATGGATTCCATATTTGGAATCAGGATGTTCAAATTGCTTAAATAGGTATCTTTTATTTTTAGACATTTTGAATAATTACTGCGGTAAATATTTTATTTACCATGGTTAAGGGTAAATCCGGTAAATAAGGGTTAAAAATTAATATTATAATAATAATAAGTTACCTTAAAACGTGTCCTAACCTTATTGGTTGATACATGTTCGACCATAGGCATATTTGGGTCTTTTTTGGGACCCCATGGTGCCACTTTTAGGTGATAGGGACACTTTATTTTAATTAAGTTAAAATGAATACCAAAATGACACAAGCATATAGCTTTTAGAAAACGAATTTCTACATAGGGTTATATATGTTGGATTTTCGACTATAAATATTAATTAGAAAGATTAAAATCTTTCCTACATAATTATATTTTATTTATAATTTTTAAAGATTACATAATTTAATTTATTTATGACACAATGATGATGTAGTAATTACCATAATATTGAAAATTTAAAATAATTGATATTATAAATACCCAAATAAATATAATATGAGACTTTTAATGAATTAAAATAATTTTCTAGGATACTATGACATATTAGGATTTATTTAATTAACTTTATTCGAAGTAATCATTCTGTTATGAGTTTCAAAAATATCAACTATTGAATAGTGTCAAAATTGACATAAAAGAGTTTTTAAAAGAAAGATTATATTATTAATTGATATTAAATTCATAAAAATCTAAGGATCGGCCAAGATACTTATATCATGATATTTTTTTCATTAAAGGACCACTTGTGGGTCGCTTGGATGTATATGGTATGTTTATTAACCATAAAATATTAAAATACAAAGAGACATTGTATAAGTGAAACTAATTAACTTAGAGTTAATACTTACAGATTAGGTAAACATAAGTACCCAAACCTATCTAAATTATATTTTTTGAGTGGTTTTAGACCCATCCCAACCTTAAAATTTAAATAATCCACTTTTTAGCCATTAGAAACCGAATATGAATTTATTATAAATTAATATTTCCAGCTTTTCCAAAGGTGCCCCTCACCCCTCTTATAAAAGGGAACTTCTCCTTATCATTTCTTCACACTTTCAAAGCCTTTTGGTTCGGCCAAACTCTGACCAAATACTCTCCCAACTTCCCTCACTAAAACCTAGAGGCCTTAGTTTGATCCAAAATCCAACCTATGGATCCATTTTGATCAAATCAAAAGGATGAACCCGAAGAAGAGGTAATGATTTCACCACCCTTTTCCACGTTCCTTTCTTCTTCCACTTATTATTTCTTTGTTATTACCATTCTAAAATAATAACTCCAGTATATTATATATACAATGATGTTATTATAAATATGGTACAACCATATTCAGTATTCTATCCACCCTTTGAATAACATGTCTCCATATGTGCGTACGTACGGCTTACCGTCTCCACGTCGTGGTGTAATTGTTATTCAATATATTATTATTTGGATGGGTATAATAATGATGTGTAACTCATGTAAATAATAAATATAACATGATAATTAGTCTGTATATATGATATAATATCAAATTATATATTATTTTAATATCAAAAGAATGATATTGTCGCTCGTGCGTACGTACGGACTACCGTCTCCACGAACGCGATGAGATTCATTCTACATCGTATCCATTCATGTATAATTATCATTTTCTGATTTAAAAATGATGTTTAAGGACTTGATATAATTCTGGATATGAATAATATACAACCTATCCATTACAAACAGGTCTTACGTAACAAAACATATAAAAGAAAACGAGTAAGTTAACACCCGAAACAACGATAATACTAAGATATTATTAACAAAGCAATGTTAAAAGATCATATATGATATCATATGAATGCATATGATTCTTGTAAAATTTAATAACAATTATTTTACTATTATACAGGAGGTTAACCTACCCCAACCAAGGAAATGTACAAGGTACGGGTTATTTAACAATCTCTTCATTATCTGAGGTTGTTTATACGTAATAATCTACTGGGATCTCGTTATCATCCACATCCATGTTTTTTTAAAAATGTATTTCAAAACATTTTTATAGTTTTAAAGACTATGGGTTAAAGTCATTTATACCCTTGTTTTACTTTTTATATGTGGTTTATAAAGGAATCTTTCTGTCGTTTTACAAACAAGGTTTTTTTAACCTTTTTGAAAGAATTAAGGTAAGAATGTTTTTTTAACTTATACGGAGGGTGCAGTTATTTTCCACCATTATAAAATCGTCGAAGCTTCCCTTACAAGCTTATGAGAATATTTTCAATGAAAATGTTTTATTTTATAAATATATGACTCTTAAATTATTTCAAAATAGAAAGAGATATTTCTATAAAAAGAGTTTTTATTTCATCTATGTCAACATCTTTTGATGGATTTTACGCTTATTTGAAGTTGATTCATTATGATATAAAACTTCTATATTGTATTGAAGGTTTTGTGATATGTTTAACTGTGCATGGGATATTTTTAAACCATTCATAGTTTATGGTGAAAATATTGACATTCTGTATGCTAGTTTTAATAAGAATGTTTATGTTATGTTTAATCCTTTTCATATGATAATGCATTGGACTTAATATGTGACAGGTGGAGCCCGCTATAGCTCCTCGATGCATCGGTAGGTCTCATGAGACAAACTAGTGTCTTGGCACAAGGCCATGGGAAAATCGTATTTGTAGTCTTGGAATGAGGCCTTGGCTATGTGGTTATGATAGTCTGGCATTATGCATTCCATCATTATGAAAGTGGTTATTGATATTTCATGTGATTATTCGATTAGTAGAATATCCATGTGAATAAGTATATGGCATTATTTCATTTTACTTTTTCCATACTATGTTGAAGATCAAGTTTAAAAGTCTTTTGTTTTAGTTATACATTGCCTTAAATGTTTATGCTTATTTTTGAAAGTTTCCACTATATTGTTATCCTTACTGGGCATTTGAGCTCACCCCTTTTTTATGTTTTATTTTTCCCAGGATATGAAGAAGTAAATTATGAATGACCTGTAGGGATAGAATGAGGGGATAAGAGTGTGGTCTATGGAGACTATATTGTTGTAGTTTTCATTTTTATGATGTAAAACTTTATGAATATATCTAGTGTTTCCAAGGCTACTAAACCAATCGGTCTTTCGAGATTTGATCTTTCTTGTGATCATGCCAATGTTATGTAATATTGCAACGACTCTGGGTAACTGGGGTCTGGGCGTTACATTAATCCCAATGACAAACATTGGATTAATTGATAAAAATATATCATATTTACTTATTAAAACCAATTAAAAATATAATCTATCCATATAATTAAATTAGATGAAAAAGTAGTTTTGATGTAAAATGCAGTATTTTTCACTATTCATTAAAAAATGATCATTGGTAGAAAAATACCAAAAATTTACCCAAAGTAAATTTCATTTTCCCAATCATAATGAATAATTTTATTTTGAAAAATAGAGCTTATAAAATTTTCAAAATATATATTTAACAATGGTTCTCCATCCAATGGCGGTAAAACAATCTTTTAAAAATATTAGAGAATTCTATGCTTATGATTGGATTTATTCTCATTTTATGACTCTAAAACACTATCTAATTAATAAATAGACATAGATATTAAAATCCATAATTATTTACGTACTTGGGATGTAACATTATAATAGAATAATCAGTTGTGGGATGAAATCCCCAGGCCTACTCTAAAGTGGAATATGATGTTGGTTATTATGGGTATGTTTTTACGGGGATTCAATTTTGATGATGAGGGTTGAACAAGATGGAAGATGTGATATTATTTAAAATGTTGTGAGATATGGATGTGGTTAGGTTATGTTCATTGTGGGACTTCTTCACTGATTCATACTTTTTGCGTGAATCATATTTGATTGATAATCGATGGTTGTTATTTTTGTGATTTGTCTCCATCAACTTCCCACATCTGGATTAAACACACTACAATTGAATATTTTTTTGAATCAAATTCACCATATTTCTAGTGTACAATGATCATTATAAATTGGTAATTTAAGAAATAATGAATGATGAATGTTCAAGATTCTAACATATTATAATGAAAAACATGATAATATAATCAATGAATTAATAATGTTATCGGAACATGTCATAGAATATTAAATTTTAATCATGAAAATGAAGAAAAAGTAATTTTATTTAATGTATAATTATTAATTAAATATTAATCATGATTCATTTTTTTATTTGATATATATACCTTTGCGGTGGTACTCAGGTGTCCTTTGTGTTGTTAGAAACAAATAATTTTATGAATGTGTGTTTTCCCATGTTGTGGTTTTGAGCTATATTAATTTTGTATGTTTTATTATTTCTTCAGTACCCCTCAATTTTATAAGTGAAATTGATAACTAGAGGTTCTGTGGGAGTCCTTTCCAACATCCCGATTATAGAATATAAAAATATATAACTACCTCATCTACCAAACATTCATTTAGTAATAATATTATGTTTTGTTATACTCATTGGTTATTGTTAGTACATGTTCCATGTGGTATATAATGTATTGAGTTTTTTTGGACTTTATTTATTCATGATATAGTTTCTGGTGTTTTATTACTTGTGAGCCATGTAAGACCTGTAATTGATTGAGGAATATTATGTAATGCACAGGCTATGTTGGAAATCATAAATAATCCAAAATACCGTATAGAGGATGTGGATTGGATGATATGATACATGGTGTGTGAGGTGTGATATGGTTTTCCATGTGTGTTTTTGGTGGGATAATATATCTAAGAGGTTATGTCTTGGGACACGTGATATTCTTGGTGTGAGAGTAGAAAACCAGAAGGGATGTGGTTGTAGGGTACCCATTTCTCTATATGTATGTTTTCAATATTTTTACTATAATTATGTGTGTTATATGTTGAGTGATCAATGGTTAGGATGGTGGAATAATATTTTACCTATATTGGTGATGAGTTAGTTTAATTAATTTACTAACAATCAATTACTATTCGTTATGACATTTTTCATGAGAGGTTTCAGGGAGGATTATTCTCTGTATGATTTTTTTTTCTCACCCTATTTATATATAATATATTTTCTAGGTCATTATGATATATTTGGAGATGGATATGGGAATTAGTAGTGTAATGATGTTTTAAGAGTTGTTATGTATTCATGATCACATCCAATGATTTGTATTTTTTTTCATTTCAAATATTTCCATTTAAATATGTCATCACATAATGTATTGTCATTGAAAATCTATTTGTTATGATTTTAAATTTTTTGGTGGTTGATATCAATGTATCTATTACTTATCAAATAATTTTTATTGTAACACATTTTTTTTTATTTTACACCAAAAATTATGGTCACCAAATTGTGGAATCTGGTATTCAGTCTGTTGTGGTTATCACCCCTCTTCCTTAATTTTCATTATTGGAGGGGTAAAATATGATGGATATGAAAATGATAGAGTGCTATCAAAAGTTATAGATGAGAGATAAGATGATGTCAGGGGTTTATAATTGGTGAGGATGAATAGTTTGGTAGGGAATGATTTTAGTATGCCTTATTAGATACTAAAAAAAATTGAATTTTCAATGAAATTGGACTGTAGGAACACCATGATCTGAAAAAAATGACAATTCAGTTTACTGAACATTAAAAGACAAGTGATGTTTCTTTTATGGTAGAGAACTAGAAATGGATATTGTATAATTATTTTAATATCTATTGATTTAACATGGTATACAATGGTACTTTATAAGAGAGCATTTAGGTCAACATTTAAATTAGGTTGGTTCTAAGGAAATTCAGTGAAATTTGTTAGAAAATCATTATACAATGATGGAGGAATAAAATAATTATTGAAGGAGGTATCCCCAAGAGTAATATTTCTAGATTATATAAAAAAAATAATTGTTCTATAGGATTATTTTCAAGAGATAGTGTTAGTATAATGTTTATGTAATGGTTGGAGAGAGAAATTGGATTTGTTGGTTGTGATGATATTGTTTGGGCCATATCAGTAGTGGTGGTTCTTGTTTATTAGGGATTTTTAGGATTTTACTGTTTTATGGTGGGATGTTCTAAGATCAATTTTTTATGGTATGTTTCATTCATCAATGATTCTTATCTAGTGATGGTTTCTCCTCCCTTGTTATTTTTGAGTTCTTCTACATTTAAATAGTGATAAAATTAAATTACCTTATTAGTCTCAAAACTCATTGATTTTTATCCCATTAGGTGAAGGATAGATATTATCCTCACTCTTTATATTTTATTCCTGTAGAATGATATATGCAAACTAATTCATCTTCTCATTTGAAATCCTCAAATTAAATTGTTGAGGTGTGATTATTTTTACCATGTCAACCTCTAATTTTCAACTTGCACATATTTTTCTTCAAAGATAATATGTATTACACATTTCATAGGAATACTATTGAGATTGATAAATGGTCTGTGGAAAGGTGTTTCTATGATCATGGTTATATTATTTTCTAAAAATCTCAATGGGATAGGTAGTGTGAAAATATGGTCCATGGGGAGGAGTTTTATCATCATATTCATCCTATACTCTTCTCTATGACCCAGGGAAGTGATGATCTAGTTCAGGGGAAGGGGTTATTATATGTTTTATTTTGTTTAAATAAATATACTTTTCACTCAGTCTAGGTGATATGGTCAATGGTTCATGGAAGAGAATATTTTATTTTTTATATATAATATTAAATTAATTTTTATTTAAATTGTGACATTATTTTTTTATGTTTTTTGTTATGAATTTGACCTTATTTATGATGTGGTTATTTCCATGTGTGCTTGTTTCCCCAGAATAAATTTATCTTGTAATTGTAATTTATGTTATAACCATGAGAATATGAAAATTAGAGAAACATACCCACTAATGATGTGTTATTTTTATTATGTTTTCTAAATCCATGCAAGCAATTTAATTCCACCCAAGGATGAAAATATCATGGTTCAATGGATGTTTTACAATGATTTATATAGTTATCGAAATCTTTTTTTGTTTACATAGATGCTTGTGTTAGTTGAGGAATTTTATTTTGTGTTAATTTAAAACTCTTGATTGTAATTATAAGAAACCGTTTTAAATATTGATTGGGATTTTACATTTTATTAGTTATTTTCAAGAGTGTTTTAATATAAAATAATTATTTTTTAACGAACCGGATATAAATCCATAATTTTAATTAGGTTATTCTAACCCCATGTTTTTATTCTACATGTCACATGTTAAATTGGGTTCTCCAATGTCTATGTTATGCATATTGATGTTAACATGATAAAGATAAATGGTTGATCTATGTTACTAGGAAAAAAGAATTTAATGAAACAATTTAAACTTTTTTATTATGTATGATATAATTGAAATCATGGTAAAATGGAGGGATATAAATCATGATTAAAATGTTTATATATATATATATATTGAATCTGTTTAATATTAAACATAATTGTTTATAATCTTATTTAGCGATTGAATTAATCACATTTTTTTGTTTCATGTTTAATAAAATATGAAAAATTATTGCCATGGTTAGTTTTTTATTTTAATAATTTTTTTGATAAAATATTATTCATTCATGGTATCTTGTTTTTATAAATAAATAGATGAATTTAATTCATGATGCAATCATTTATTCTAAAATATGTTCTTCAATTTTTTTTTGGTTTTTTTATATAGAGAATTTTATAAATACCTTGATATAAATAAGGATTAAATGTTTTTAGATTTAAAATGTTTTCTAAAATTTAAAAATTTTACTGGAACAAACATAGTGAAATTTTTTATCATCATTATATTTAATTTATGGTATTTAATATTAAATTTTAAGATATCTTCTTAGAATGTAATGAATCATTTGGAAATAATATTTTATTTTTGAACTCCTCAAACCATAAAGACCTAGTAAAACTATGGTATGTTTATTATATAATATTTTTTATATAATATTTTTCTATTATGATAAATTAAAATAAATCCTGTATATATTCTCCTTTCAAGGAATTACTAGGTATGTTTTTTGAATTTTTATGTATGAAATTTCTTGCTTATGCAAGATATATTATATTTTCTATTTTAATCCATTTGCAATGAACTTTTTTAATAGTGTTTACTCTTATACAATTTTTTTGTTCAAATGAATGCTTTGTTATTTTTCACTACTTTTTATGATTGTTATGTCTGTTTATGTAGCCCTTGTAATGGTCATGTGAACTTAAATAGGAATTAGAACCATTAATGAATGGTAGCTATCCTAAAATTTTTAATTATAAATTTCATTGCGATGATGTTTTTTTACCTCATATTGATATATAATAGTTACTAACCTCTATGATGCAATGATTTTTTAATGGACTAGTTCCATTTGATAAGTATCTCCACTATAAGATTATTTTTAGAGTATTTTAGAATTTTTATAGTTATATTATTCTACCTACAGAGTGGTTGTTGTGTTCGTTATATAGCTAGATCCTTGAATGTTATATAATATTGTGGGAATTCAAACCCTTTTTTCTTTTTCATGTTTGTTTTGAATTCTAATGGTAAAGAATTTTCAAAGTGGTATTTTATTTAATGTACCACTTTTTCTTATAAAAATCCATAAAGAGATTCGTGTTGGAGAAGGTGGTCAGAATATAGAAAATGGTATTTAATAAGAATTCAGGGCATGCACTACGTATTCATTATCTATATTTTGGATCATCGATTTAGATTTGGTTAATGAGAATAAGGGTTTGAAATTTGTTTTTTTATCTATAAAAATTCAATAAATTAATTGGAGGCTAAAAAAATGAATTACTTTCATGGTTATCGGGATGAGGAAGCACAATTTTATTTATATAATGTATTCAATGAATTCAAGTAGAGATGTATCCTTTCTTATTGTGAGTTTGGAATAGCCAGTTAGGTTATATATGTTTTAGAGACCCCATTTAATTTTCATATTTCTCTTCTTCTCTCATGGAACCTAGGTTAAAATAAGATATTTATTATATGTATTTGATTCACCTTTACATAGATTGAAACCATATATTCTTGAGGTTTATTTTTGGTGATTAAATGTTAGTTTCCTATTCTATGGTATTCTATCCTCTTCCATTATTCTCATTCTATGTTTAGGAATGTTTTTATATTAACTTTTCTTTCATATAAAATCTCTATATGATAAAGGTAAAATTTAGGTATAGGTTTCATGTGTTTGATGTTTCCTATAGGAAGAGGTTATCAAATTTTAGGACTCAGTGTTTAATTATTACTTGATGGTTATTGATATATCAATTATGAGGTAATCAACTATTACATATGTTTTTTTGTGAATGTTTAATTCAATATTTATTTGTAATTTTTTTAAATGTATGTAAATAACCGTAATAAGATATTAATTTTTTTTATATCCTAAAAATAATCAGTATTAATGAATATAGAAATTCATATAAGAAGAATAATCAGTTACCAGATTCATATAGTAAATTAATTATATTATTCTAGAGGTGGAAATCTAGGAATTCTGATAGGTTATAATATCATGTAGTGGTTATTTACTTTTACTCTAAATATGTAATTTTTTTATTAAATAATATATCTGATTCCTTAAATCATCTAAAAAAATAAATAGGTTAATTGAATGCATCATTTTAATAATTCAAAAATTGAATTTTATATAGATGGAGTGAAAATAGTGTTATTGTATGATTATGAATGATAATTTATAATCATACTATTAATTATATAAGAACGATAAAATTAATGAATCAAATATTAGTGATTATTAAAATTTCTTATTGGATGTTTAATTAATGGTGGTGGACTCTATGATCAAATGAATTTTTGTTGCCCCAAAATGTTTACCTGATAATATGTTATCTTCTTTTTTGTTTCTTGTTGTTATTTCTTATCATGGATTCAGACTTGAATCCTATGAATAACTTTTTTTGTTAATATTATTTATTAAAATCAAATAATTATAATAATATTTAAAATTGATTTTTTAATTTTTCAAAAAACAATCATAAATCTTGAATCATGTTTTGTTGATGGATTCCACTAATTGTTACTGATATAGATAGATTAATGATAAAAAATGTATAATACACTAGAATATTCAATATGTTTCTATTTTTTTATTAACTATGTATTGATTTGTTATTGGTGAACTAATTATTGATTTCTAGTTACTTGAATGCCTATATGTTATGGATATAATTTCGATATGAAATTAAATTTATAGAAATGAATTTAATATGTATTTATTATCTCTCTCTATTTAGATTCATGATGTGATTTATTGATATACTTTGGTGTTTTAAAATGTTAGATGAGAAATGGTATAGATGCCTAAGACTGCATATATAGTCGCACATGGTTCCTATTATGAAAATGATGGTTGCATGTTGTGGTTGTTTTAGTGATGATTGTGGACTGCGATTTGGTATTTTATATTATGCACAATTGTCTGGGATACAGGTGTTATCAATATGAGTTTATAACGAGTCTTTACAATTAATGATTACCTCAACTTTGATGATTACATTGTATATAATGTATTGTTTTTATATATTTGAGTAGTTATCCACTTTGGAAAAAAATTTGACATTATGAACTATAAGTGAATATTTCTAAGAGGTAGATTGTGATGAGTTCTAGTGTACATAAATGTATATAAAATTAAAATTAAAATAATAAATGACATTATTGGATTATTATTATTACATATTATAATGACACACTTGAGAATAAAATAGAGGAATTCAAATTTTTTTCAGCTATTGGGTTAGAAAATAAAAATGATAATCATAGAAATTAAAATAGAAGAATATTTATTAATGGTTAATTAGTTTTTTAGAATTAAACAAAATTATTGGATGGTTATTTTAAAACTATAACATAGATATGGAAGAACTGATTTTTGTGTGAGGTTAGTGGTCGACGTGTCTAAGGCCAAGTAGTATCAATTTGTGTGGCTGTGAATTATATATACTCTTTCTGCCTTTTGTTTTTTCATACACACTCTACCCCATATAAGAATAAAAAATGTAAACCAGATGATATTTTGGGGTTTTTCCAATATATAGGATTGTAAGGATATGTATGGCAGACTACCCCTCTCCCACACCCCGTCATTGATTGTTGTATTACGTGTAGTATGAATAGCGGGTATTTCTCCCATGTATGTGCTTCCTAATATAATTTACATCCTTTATTTCCCATGTATGAAATCAAGATATAGTATATAATGTATTTTTATATGATTTAAATATAAATTCTATGACTACATGCGGTACAAAACATGACACACATGTTATAGTGGATTCTATGAATAGAACTAATCATTTTATTGATGAAGTGGATATGATCATGTGATGATGTGATATAGTGTATTCATGTAGTGATATGATTCCCAAGGTGTTTTTGGAATGAAATTTTATGAATGACATCATGGTTCCGCATGTGCGATCATGGGTCATGGGAGAGGTAAACTAAAAGGGAAGTAGTTGTTGGTTACCCCATTCTATATTCACATGTTATAAATATCATGGTTATAATTTTGTGACTTATTTGTTTAGTGAGACATGATTAATATGAGAAAATAATATATTTAAAATATATTCCCTGAAATATTTCATTTAGTTATTCATAGTGGTTTATTATGATTCATTCATTTTTTTCATTAGAGGTTTTATGGGGGACATATTGATTATTCATGTTATGATCATCCTATACATAATAATTTCTTTTATTTCACCCTGAGGTAGTTTGTTATGGATATTTCCATTTGTATTTCTCATTGTTTTCTATGATATGTTGGGGTTTAATTGTCTCTATTTTGGATTTATCTATTTCTTATTTTCATATTAGTAATGTCAAGTATACAACAACATCAACTCATGTATTGAAATGTACTATATATTTATTGTAGTTATGAGTTTTTTTGGGTTTTCAAATCTTATCTCTTACTTCTTATATATTTATTATGATAATTCCAATCATTTTGTTGGTGATATACCCTCGATGATCGTCCAAATACTATGGCCTATTAGAGGAAGGATTCAATGATCATTATATTTATTTATTCATTACAAGCGTAAGAGGGGTATGTTTGGGTGGAGGGGGTCATGCCATATATTGTCATACATTATTTATGTACAATAGTATTTATATTTTATTTTATTGTTCAAATTATTAATTATTTATTCATAGAGTTATATTACAATTAAAATTATTATGTAACTTTTCTATTTGCCATATTACTATTTTAACCATCCATTTCAAAACATCTGTGAGCAGTCTTACTATTACATCATTTATATTGGTTTTATACTTCCAATTAACACCTCATATATACCTAATTATTCATTCACATTTATTATAGTTTAGATTCTATATATACATTACAAAATTCCAATCGTATTTCTAGTTTTTATTGAATTGTACACTAATATCATAATACTAGGGGACCACGATGTTCCAGAATGTCAAATTATATTTATTATTTTATTTAGTATATTTTTTTACTATATTAATATTTATAGAGTATATTTATTATCTATAGGTAATGTCATACAAGGATGGAGTAATGTAGTTTCATTGTTTTTAGGGTGGGGTATGTGACTTATTTTTGGTATATATTTTTTCACTAGTTTAAAAAAGTAATTATTTATTTAGTGAAGCTATAAAAATTATTCAATTGTAATTAATTTAATATATAATAAATTTAAAATTTTTAATCAGATTCATTCACACATAGAATTAAAGGTAAAAAAATTATAAAAAATATTCATTAAAAATATGGTATGTTGCATTATACCCCTTAATGAATTTAAAGCCGCTTAATTATACTCATTTAGAAAGTTTCTTTTATGAATTTAACAAATGTTATATAATAAATACCCATAATTAAATCATTATATAATGTTTTAACTCAATATAATTGCTTTTAAAATTTTATTTCATGATCTTCCAGATTGATATACAAGATAATTAATTTAAACACATATATACTTTTTATAAATTATAAGAGAATTAATTACAATAATAATTCCTAAAATAATAAAATTTTTTTGTTTTGTAAAAAAAATTATATTTATATATTATCATATATAACAACACTAAAAACATTAATCAATACATCATTTTATACAACCTATATGGTGAGTAAATCTATCTTAATACATGTGATAACCTCGAGAGATACATTAAAATTAATGACTGACGTAAAATACATACTAGTGTAAATAAAGGGGAACATAAGAACAGAATAATAGTGAGGTAATAAGATATCAAGATTTCATGGAATTATACCATGGGATAATCATAATGAAAAAACAAGGTATAAATTTTTTGAATTCAATTAGTAAATCATGTGAAGCATATAATCATTATCAAAATACAAGTCTTATCATTAGAAATTGGAATAATGATATTTCAATCTTATGAATTTGAAATGTCCATAATCATGATACATTATGATATTGAGTTAAAAAAACTATATCATGAAACATCATAAATGCATGTATCATATTCATTCAAAACATATGTGAATGAATATCTATCATAGAATATGAACAATTCTATAATCATGTTCATGAATAAAAATCACTCAAGACATATCACCTTTCCCAATTTATAAGAGGGGTATAAAATTATAGGAACACAAATCAAATCGTTATATAATAATAATGAAATCATTGAGGATCTCTCTCTACCAAATCCATAATTTTTTGTTTTCTCTATTGAAATATTATGTGGTGGATATAGAGGAATTGATGTGAATCTAACCTCATTTACTTAATAATTATTTCTGTCTATATTATTCCCCCTTATTCTATTTTGGATGGACCCTCACTCTATTTACACCATCTTAATATTTGGGCAGTGGCTCCCCCACATTGTTTCTAATGCATGCTCTATCAGTGGTGGCCCTTTTCTTTATCACCCAACCTCTATCTCTGGACTTTATATTAGAAATGACTCTTTTTAGCTTCATTCATGATTCTCTGCTTCATTTTCTACATAAATTTCTTTTTCATACCCCATTTTTTCCTTCATTATGGAGTTATCCATGGTTTAGGACTCTATAGTTGGGGATTATCATTTTTCCTCCCATGTCAGAAATGATTATTTCACGGGTTTAATTTTATGTGATCACATATATCTTTTCAAAACAAAATTTAGTTTTTACTCATCTGTTACTACCCGATCTCACGTTCTAGACCCCATCATGTTATTGATTATTTGTTTTCTCATGGTTTTTAATAAGTGTTTCAAGATACATAATTTCTTTCATAGGAGGTTCAAACTATACTAGTTTTCTATCATCCATTTTTTATTATAGGATGTCCTATATATTCATGGGTTATGGAAGTGTTTGATATCAGAGAAAGGTTTACATGATAATGGGTTGGATATTTCAATTCTAGTATTGTGTTAATAGATTTTTTGTTCTTGGTTATGAAATATAATGATTATGTTTCATAGAAACACGATTTTTCTACTAAAGTGTTGTTCTTAGTGTTCGAAAATCACCATAAACTATGAAAATTATTCTATTATGGTTTATTGATCATAATTTTCTATGTTAGTGATTTTTGATGATCATCTAATTTATGGTTTAGATAATTTTCTAGGAGAATCACCTTCATTGATAATGGAATTGGTGATGTAGTTGGATTAAATGGCTTTCAATAGGTTATGAACTATTAAACTAGTGATTTACATCAATTTAAAAATATTATTCTCATTGGTTATGTAACACCCCAGGTAAATAAAGAATATGACATTTTCATATTTATCCATATTTGTGAATAAAGTATTAATATGACATTAAAGGGGACACTATGCTCGATGGCGTACCCAACACGCAACAACGAGTTTCTTGGGAATCCTATGTTGCACTCTAATAATAAAGTAATATTATTTTAAATGGTAGTTAACATGTAGCCGTTATATTGGTGGGAATGGATAGAAATAACTAAAATATGATTATATATGTTTTTAAATGTTTTTACATTTATCCAATAAAAGATAAAGGCTTAAACACGAAAATAATTCAATTTTAGGCGTATATGCCCTAGTTTTCACTAAAGGTTCACTTATCGCCTTTTGATGGAGAACCGTCATTAAATATAGTTTAGTTCACCCTTATAAATTCTATTGGACCAAATAAAACTTTTCTTATGAATTGGGACATCAAAATTTACTTTGTGTAAATTTTTGGTATCTTTCCGATAAAGTTCAATTTTTTTAATGAATAGTGTAAAATGTTGTATTTTAATTCAAAACCTCTTTTTAATATAATTTATTTGTATGATTTGATTATATTTTGAATTAGTTTTAAAGTGAAATTAGAATATATTTTTACCATTTAATCCAATAGTGGTCGTTGGAATTAATTTCACTTTGAAATCAGACTTAAACTAGTGTCAATCTTTTGATACTTATTGTTCCATAAAAACACGCTATTTGCTCTGACAGCAGGAATTAATTATTAAATTAATTAATGTGACTTATATATTTTGAATTTTCTAAAATGGAATTCATTTTTTAATTCGGAATATCAAATATAGCTTAGGGTGAATTTTTGGGATTTTTCTGAAAAACTTCAATTTTTGTTGAATAGTGAAACCACTAAGTGGTACTTATAAAAACTGATTTTTCCGTTTAAATGAAAATTTTCCATCTTTGTGTTTTGAATTTAAAAAATCCGACATATATGGTTGTCATTAAGAAGTAAAATGTGGTTCAATGGGATAAAAATAATTTTTTGGTGAATAGTAACTTATTAAGTTTTTAATCGCGATTAGAGGTAATTAGTGTAGTTTAAGGTAAAAATAATGTTTTAATAAAATGAAATGAACTTGAAATTTGTACTAACCTCATTGTATGTGTCATGGACGACCAAGAAAACCCATGGGTTAACTTGGGGACCCCATGAAGCCACTTATGTTGGAAAATGACATTAATATCTTTTTATTTAAAATTTAAAGTAAAAATAACACAATCATGAGATGTTTTACTAAAACAATTTTTACATGGGGTTATAAAAATAATATTTTTGAGTATATATTTTCATTGGAAAGGTAAAAATATTTCCTACATCATAGTAATTTTATTATAATTTTTAGACATTAAATAAATTAAATTATTTATGTCATCATGATGATGCAGCGATGACCTCATTCTTTAACGATTTAAATATAAAGAAAAGATAATGTAAAATATATGACCTACACATGTCCAAAACCTATTGTATGGGTGGATTTAGAACCCTTATCACCTTATCCTAGAATTATATCATTGTGGGACCTTTTGGATCCGAAAATCATTTTAAAATAAAGTAACTTATCTTTACTTTCCAAGAGTGCCTCTCCTCTCCTCTTATAAAAGGCCCCCACCTCTACCTCCTTACCCACACTCCCAAAGCCTTTGGCTCGGCCAACCCCTGAACATTATGTCTCTACACTTCACTCTCTTACTCCATGAAGCCTCACTTTGCGCATATGTCTTCCCAAGGAAGCCTTTTAGCTCAAACCAAAGGGAGTTACCCGATTTTAAGGTAATGTCTTCATTTGAGTACTTTTGTTTTATTTTGCTTCTCCAACCCCCTAAAATATTTTTATTCATATATTTTGTAACAAATAAAGTATCATCAATATACTAGGATGTTGATATATGAAGTATTCATGCTACACTTTCACACACCTACATCTAATGGTTAAAGAACATACTGTTTCCATGGATGGTGAATTTCGGCCTCCCGAAACGATGATTGTTCAACATTCTTTTAACACCTTCAAAGGTGGCCATTAAGATGAAAATATATTTATATATGATATGTAATATGTTTATTATTTCCTTAAGCTTCTTTATTTTTCATTTTGGGCATACCTTTATGGTTTCCATTATGGGTAAACACGATATCTTCATTTAAGGAAGTGTGGACTACCGCCCCCTCAAAGTGATTTGATTCGTTAATACCATATGTGGTACGTATAAAGGATATATTTAATGATATTATATATGATACCATACTTGAATTAAAATACTATTATGTATCAATATGTTTTAAATTTCATTAAATATGAAATAGAAATGGAAGTAGCGTTCATGCGTACGTACGGCTTATCGTCTCCAGGAACGGTACATTTCATTTCTTATCTCAAAATGTTATGTAATACTATAAGTACATATATATAATGGATATATATGTAATATATTACATCAAAATTATTGACATCATTCTGGAATTATAACATATATATATCTCTTTCATTTTGTTTTAATTCCATTAATATGACAAAAAATGAAAGTAGCGTTCTTGCGTACGTACGGCCTACCGTCTCCATGAACGGTGCTTTTCGTTTTTTATCTCCAAATGATATGGAATAGTATGAAATGAATATTTACTGGATATATATGATATTTTAATAAGTAATACTATTCTGGAAACTATTTACTTATAACTTTATTGGCAATCTTTTTTCAATCAAGTTCATTTTTGACTCATGTACCAAACATCGGCAAAAATGTCTGATATGAACTAACATTATTAAGCAATTATTATAACATTATAATACGTGATATTAACTGAATAATAATCTCTAAAGGAGGTACTTAGGCTATTATTAATTGACCAAAGTTTATTATTCAGGAATATAAAGAAACGAACCAGAAAAGTTGGACTTGAGGTTAGGGATCTTACTCCTCTCTTTCTTTTTAAGTACACTCTTTTATGTCATTTCCTATAAAGCTCATATTTCTTGTTATTGGGATGTTATGTTATGTTACAATTACTTTAATTTTTATGTTCATGTGCTATGAGACCCTATTCTTTCTCATCAATCCATTTTGGATGTTTTGAGTGGCGCAGTTAGGCTGCCGAATTTTCGTAAGAGATCTAACCTCTCTCTTTCTTCTTAAGTACTCTCCTTTATGTCACTTCTTTTAAGCTCCTATTTGTTATGTTTGGGGATGTTCTTTTATATTCCACTTTCTATAAACTTTATGTTAATATGATGAGATACCCTGTTTGATCTCATCAATCAATTTTTATAAGTTTTACGTGGCGCCGTTAGGCTGCCGAGTTTTCGTAAGGGATTTTTCATCTCACTTTTATTCCCGTGAGATTTATGCTACATTTTCCACAATTTCCTTTGAGTGGTGTATATACATCCCATTATTCTACTATTTTTGTAATATAATTTCGTTTATGAGTGTTTACATCATTTATTTATTGCCCTTCTTTCATGGGGTGTATGTTTTTAAAGATACCCAAGTCGGTAAGGGAACCTTTCACCCTCCTCTTTTTTTAAAAGACTTCTTTTGTTGGGTCTTTTAATTTACATATTGTTATGTTTGGATATGTTCTCATATATCCTTATTGATTTAAATTTTATGTCCATGAGGTGAGATACACTTTTTATCTCTCATCAACTCATTTTGATGTGACACCGTTAGGCTGTCAAGGGAACTTCTTAACCCAATGTCGATTTCTTTGGGTTCAACATGTAGTTATTGAATATTTCATCCTTTGAATATGTGTGAATGACCATTGATTATTTTACACTTAATATCCACTTATATATGGTGTATTCATTTGTCACACATAATTACGTAATTTATTTATCCTTAAACCAAGGATATCGTATTTGTATGGGACTTCGTCTCAATCTCCTTTCATTGAGGCATATTTTGTTTTATACAGAACCTTCTCTTATACGGTGTATAAACCCCTTTGAATTTTACGTTTATCCAAAAGGATTCTTTTTTTATACGAAGCGTTTTACAAAATGAAAAAAGGGAATGTTTTTTCGTACGTATGCGGCGACAACGACTTCTCTGTCGCCTTGACCATTATTTGAGTTTCGGCTTCCTCTACAAGCCATATCATCTTTTTGAAAGAAAAATAAATACCATGTTTCACTTTTCTTTTATTTTGGTATTGAAAATGGTTTTCATAATGTTTTTATATCAATGTGTTGTATTGATATCTTGTGATTGAAAGGTGGAAATGTTATGTTTCCTTTATGCATGTTTTATGTGATATGATTATGTTGAGGTTCTTGGACATTATTATGAAAACGGGTGGTTCCGTGATAAACTAAGGGCTGGTGAGCCCGATATAGCTCTCCAATTCATTGGGTAACGTGAAGGAGTGAAATGTTAAGGGTTCTCCGAAGAGATTTAGGGAATATACTGTGATGAGTATTCCAAACGTAACCAAGTGGGTTACTCCCCACGTAAGAATGTTATGAATGCCTTAAGTTACCTTTATGTCTTATGTTTTCTATGATTTATTCATGGTTTGATGAGGTATGTTAAAGTGCCTATGTTTATGGGTAAAGTATGATTTCATTCTTATGTATATATGATCTCATGTTTCCTTTCCATATTTTTATAACCCTTATTGAGCTTTTTATGCTCATCCCACGTTTTTGAAATGTTTTTCACAGGTCAAGGGAAAGGTACATGACGTGATGATAATGTCAAGGATGTGTCAAGAATGAATCCGTGTTTTATTTTAAATATGTTTCCATTGATGGGAAGAATGAATAATGTCTTTTATTTAACCACTTTGTTTAAATGTGGAATGAAATGCAAGTTTCATGATCTAATTCTCTAAAACTCTAAACCTGAAAAGATCCTCAATGTGTAATCTTGTAATAACTCTGAATTAAGTAAGGTTTAAGGCTAGGGCCTTATAGATGGTATCAAAGGTCGGTTTAGATAACTTTAGAGGTTAGGGTATCCTTTAAGCATAAGTGACATTACCATATTGGCTTGGATTTTAGAAAGTGTCATTGTTTTTAGATAAAGTGAATGAGTAAGTATATATTAGTGTTTATATTACTCATTAGTACATGATGGTTATGTTGATATACTCACACTAACCTTTTTGGTTTTAGTAAATGGAGGGATCTAGCAGTCACCAAAGAGACAACTGGTTTGAAGGAAACTGTGGGGGTTCTATGATTAAGATACTACATAAAATGGGGGATTCAATGAGGAAACTCGTGGTTGTTCTAAACCAACTATCAAGGAGTCATGATCAACCACTTGAACCTTGGTATGATCTTTAATGTATCATGTACTAGATGACCAATCGATGTGGAAGTTCAGGTAATAATTATAAAGGTAACCATTAGAGTTTATATGATCCTTACTTTTGAGGTAATTATGGGTTACTATATGTTATGATGGATGTGAAATGCATGAGGTAAAATTGAGGTTAAATTATGTTATGATCATTTTTGAAGATTTTATCTCGTTTTGGGGGATGTTTTAAGAATTATATAGTTTTGGAAACAGGACAACACGCAGACCGTGTGACAACCCGTCGCGTCGGACAAAGCTGCGGGAATCGAACCCACAACCAAAGTGCGATTGGTATTTTTCGCCTACCACTGGACTACGTGAAGTCCCTGGTTAGTTTGACCGATTATTTTTAGTTATATGATTTTATGAATTCAGAGTAAGTTGATTTTGGGTTATTTATGAAAATGATAAACCTATCATGGAATATATGTGATTAGGTTAATTACTTTTCAATACGAGACTTTAGGAGCAACTGATATTGTTTGGAGATAAATGTTACGATTTAACTTGGAAGACTATGTGACTAAATCCTTCAAATATTTGGGTTTAAATCATAGATTGGTTTACTTTGAATTATTTTATGGACTAATTGGTTATCGAATGGTCCTCGTTGATCTTTGGGTTTTGTTGGACAAATTTTGAGATTAAGAATAGATTTAATTTTTATAAAGGGTTATCTTTTTTTGGAATATCTGACCTTGTACTAACCTTTCTGGTTTTGGTTTTGGTTAAAGCCTAAAGACATGGGATTTATATAGTTCTCTTTTGTGGATTAGGTGATTTTCTAGAAATTGATTATAGTACTCTTAATGCGAACAAGTCTCCCTAAATACTCGTCTTTTGGAAAAAATATGAGTTTGATTAAGGAATCTAGTAAAATTTGGAAGTCAACATGATAAGTAAGTATGTTTCCTTATGTTTTATTTAAGCTCAAAAATAAATTCCTCAATAAAAAGTTACTTAAAGCAAAAATGTTGTCTATTAACTTTTCCTACTGGGGAACCCAACACCGTTTAACCCATCACTTGTTTGTGATTTTTTTATTGTTAACTTTCTCCAAAACATGTTTTCTATCACTCTCCATCAGAACATGACCCTATGTTTTCTCCTCCATGTCTATATTTTTCTACATGTAATCCTAGTATGGTTTAACTGGGGTTACCTTTGTACTTATCTTTCCTTATTTTTAAAGTGATTGTTTTACCGACTCTTGTTCTGATGTGGGACTTTCAAGGATGTTTCCAAGCTCAATTTTAAAAATTGCGAGGACGCAATTCCCAAAAGGGGGTAAGGATGTAAAACCCCAGGTAAATAATGAATATGACATTTTCATATTTATCCATATCTGTGAATAAAGTATTAATATGATATTAAAGGGGATGCTATGCTCGATGGCGTACCCAACACGCAACAACGAGTTTCTTGGGAATCTTACATTGCATCTAATAATAAAATAATATTTCTTTAAATGGTAATTAACATGTAGTCGTTTTATTGGTGGGAATGGATAAAAATAACTAAAATAAGATTATATATGTTTTTAAATGTTTTTACATTTATCCAATAAAATATAAAGGCTTAAACACGAAAATAATTCAATTTTAGGCGTATGTGCCCTAGTTTTCACTAAAGGTTCACTTATCGCCTTTTGATGGAGAACCGTCATTAAATATAGTTTTTTTCACCCTTATACATTCTATTGGACCAAATAAAACTCTTCTTATGAATTGGGACATCAATATACTTTGTGTAAATTTTTGGTATCTTTCCGATAAAGTTCATTTTTTAATGAATAGTGTAAAATGTTGTATTTTAATTCAAAAACTCTTTTTAATCTTATTTATTTATGTGATTAGATTATCTTTTCAATTGGTTTTAAAGTGAAATTATAATATATTTTTACCATTTAATCCAATAGTGGTCGTTGGAATTAATTTCACTTTGAAATCAGACTTAAACTAGTGTCAATCTTTTGATACTTATTGTTTCATAAAAACACGCTATTTGCTCTAAGAGCGGGAATTAATTATTAAATTAAATAATGTGACATATATGTTTTGAATTTTGTAAAATGGACTTCATTTTTGAATTTCGAATATCAAATATTGCTTAGGGTGAAATTTTGGGATTTTTCTGAAAAACTTTAATTTTTGATGAATAGTGAAACCACTAAGTGGTACTTATAAAAACTGATTTTTCCGTTTAAATGAAAATTTTCCATCTTTGGTTTTGAATTTCAAAAATCCTACATACATGGTTGTCATTAAGAATTAAAATGTGGTTCAATGGGATAAAAATAATTTTTTGGTGAATAGTAACTTATTAAGTTTTTAATCGCGATTAGAGGTAATTAGTATAGTTTAAGGTAAAAATAATGTTTTAATAATATGAAATGAACTTGAAACATGTCCTAACCTCATTGGATGTGTAATGGCCGACAAAGACAACCCATGGGTCTACTTGGGGACCCCATGAAGCAACCTTTGTAGGAAAATGACATTAATATCTTTTTATTTAATGTTAATGTAAAAATGACACAAACATGAGCTGTTTTACTAAAACAATTTTTACATGGTGTTATAAAAATTGTATTTTTGACTATAAATATTAATTGGAATGGTAAAAATATTTCCTACGTCATAGTAGTTTTTAATAATTTTTAGAAATTAAATAAATTAAATTATTTATGACATCATGATGATGCAGCGATGACCACATTATTTAACGATTTAAATAAAATGAAAAGATAATGTAAAATCTATGACCTACACATGTCCAAAACCTATTGGATTGGTGGATTTCGAACCCTTATCACCTTATACTCGAATTATATCAATGTGGGACATTTTGAATCCGAAACTCATTTTAAAATAAAGTAACTCATCTTTACTTTCCAAGAGTGCCCCTCCTCTCCTCTTATAAAAGACCCCCACCTCTACCTTCTTATCCACACTCCCAAAGACTTTGGCTCGGCCAACCCCTGACCATTTTGTCTCTCCACTTCACTCTCTTACTCCGTGTAGCCTCAATTTGGGCATAAGTCTTCCCAAGGAAGCCTTTGAGCTCAAACCAAAGGGAGTTACCTGATTTTAAGGTAATGTCTTCACTTGAGTACTTTTGTTTTATTTTGCTTCTCCAACCCCCTAAAATCTTTTTATTCATTTATTTTGTAACAAATAGAGTATCATAAATATACTAGGATGTTGTTATAATAAGGATTCGATCTACACTTTCACAGACCTACATCTAATGGTTAAAGAACATATTGTTTCCGTGGATGGCGAATTTCGGCCTCCCGAAACAATGATTGTTCAACATTCTTTTAACACCTTCAAAGGTGGCCATTAATATGACACTATATTTATATATGATATATAATATGTTTATGATTTCCTTAAGCTTCTTTATTTTTCATTTTGGGCATACATTTATGGTTTCCATTATGGGTAAACGTTATATCTTCATTTAAGGAAGTGCGGACTAGCACCCCCTCAAAGTGATTTGATTCGTTAATAGCATATGTGGTATGTATGAAGGTTATATTTAATTATATTATATATGATACTATACTGGAATTAAAATAATATTATGTATCATTATGTTTTAATTCCATTAAATATGAAATAGAAATGGAAGTAGCGTTCATGCGTACGTACGGCATACCGTCTCCATGAACGGTACATTTCATTTCTTATCTCAAAATGTTATGTAATACTATAAGTACATATATATATTGGATATATATGTAATATATTACATAAAAATTATGGATATCATTCTATAATTTTAACATATATATATCTCTCTCATTTTGTTTTAATTCCATTAATATGGCAAAAAATGAACGTAGCGTTCATGCGTACGTATGACCTACCGTCTCCATGAACGGTGCTTTTCGTTTTTTATCTCCAAATGATATGGAATAGTATGAAATGAATATTTAATGGATAAATATGATATTTTAATCATTAATACTATTCGGGAAATTATTTACTTATAAGTACATGGGCAATCTTTTTTCAAACAAGTTCATTTTTGACTCATGTACCAAACATCGGAAAAAACATCTGATATGAACTAACATTATTAAGCAATTATTATAAAATTATAATATGTTATATGAACTGAATAATAATCTTTAAAGGAGGTACTTTGGCAATTATTAATTGACCAAAGTTTATTATTCAGGAATATAAAGAAACGAACAAGACAAGTTGGACTTGAGGTAAGGGATCTTACTCCTCTCTTTCTTTTTAAGTACACTCTTTTATGTCATTCCCTCTAAAGCTCATATTTATTGTTATTGGGATGTTACTTTATATTACACTTACTGTAATTTTTATGTTCATGTGATGAGCAACCCTATTCTATCTCATCAATCCATTTTGGAAGTTTTGAGTGGCGCCGTTAGGCTGCCGAATTTTTGTAAGAGATCTAACCTCTCTCTTTCTTTTTAAGTACTCTCCTTTATGTCACTTCTTTTAAGCTCCTCTTTTTTATGTTGGGTGATGTTCTTTTATATTCCTCTTTATATAAAATTTATGTTAATTTGATGAGATACCCTGTTTGATCTCATCGATCAATTTTTGTAAGTTTTATGTGGCTCCGTTAGGCTGCCGAGTTTTCGGAAGGGATTTTTCATCTCACTTTTATTCCCATGAGATTTATGCTACATTTGCCACAATTTCCTTTGAGTGGTGTATGTACTGCCCATTATTCTACTCTTTGTGTAATATACTTTAGTTTATGAGTATTTACATCAATGATTTATTGTCCTTCTTTCATGGGTTGTATGTTTTTAAAGATACCCAAGTCGGTAAGGGAACCTTTCACCCTCCACTTTTTTTAAAAGACTTCTTTTGTTGGGTCTTTTAATTTACATATTGTTATGTTGGGTCTTTTAATTTACAAATTGTTATGTTGGGATATGTTCTCATATATCCTTATTGATGTAAATTTTATGTCCAAGTGATGAGGTACACTTTTTATCTCTCATCAACTCATTTTGATGTGACGCCATTAGGCTGTCAAGGGAACTTTTTAACCCAATTTCGATTTCTTTTGGTTCATCATGATGTTATTGAATATGTAATCCTTTGAATATGTGGGAATGACCATTGATTATTTTACACTTAATATCCACTTATATTTGGTGTATTCATTTGTCACACATAATTATGTAATTGATTTATCCTTAAACCAAGGATACCATCATTGTATGGGACATCGTCTCAATCTCCTTTCATTGAGGCATATTTTGTTTTATACACAACCTTCTTTTATACGGTGTATAAAGCCCTTTTACTTTTATGTTTATCCAAAAGGAATCTTTTTTTTATAAGAAGCGTTTTACAAAATGACAAAAGGGAATGTTTTTGTCGTACCTATGTGGTGACAACGACTTCTCCATCGCTTTGACCATTATTTGAGTTTCGGCTTCCTCTACATGCCATAACATCTTTTTAAAAGAAAAATAAATACCATGTCTTAATTTTATTTTATTTTGGTATTGAAAATATTTTTCATAATGTTTTTATATCAATGTGTTGTATTGATAACTTGTGATTGAAAGGTGGAAATGTTATGTTTCATTTATGCATGTTTTATGTGATATGATTATGTTAAGGTTCTTGGGAATTATTATGAAAACGGGTGGTTCCGTGATAAACTAAGGGCGGGTGAGCCCAATATAGCTTTCCAATGCATTGGGTAACGCGAAGGAGTGAAACGTTAAGGCTTCTCCGAAGAGATTTAGGGAATATACTGTGATGGGTATTCCAAACGTAACCAAGAGGGTTACTCCCTACGTAAGAATGTTATGAATGCCTCAAGTTAACTTTATGTCTTATGTTTTCTATGATTTATTCATGGTTTTATGAGGTATGTTAAATTGCCTATGTTTTATGGGTAAATTATGATTTCATTCTTATGTATATATGATCTCATGTTTCCTTTCCATATTTTTATAACCCTAACTGAGCTTTTTATGCTCATCCCAAGTTTTTGAAATGTTTGTCACAGGTCAAGGGAAAGGTACACGACGTGATGATAGTGTCAAGGATGTTTCAAGAAAGAATCTATGTCTAATTTTAAATATGTTTCTGTTGATGGGAAGAATTAATACTATCTTTTATGTAACCACTTTGTTTAAATATGGAATGAAATGAAAGTTTCATGATATAATTCTCTAAAACTCTAAACCCAAAAATATCCTCAATGTGTAATCTTGTAATAACTCAAGATTAAGTAAGGTTTAAGGTTGGGACCTTATAGGTTAAGTGGGTGATTATGCCCTAATGATTTCATGTCAGGGTTCATAGTTCAATAAAATATATATGTTGTGGAATTTATAGGTAGCACAATTTGAAATTTTTAATTGATATATGTTTGTACCAAATCTCATAGTGTTGATGTTTGATGATTGATTTTTTTTCTTTACATTTTATTGTTTTATTTCTCAAATATATGTATGTTTCAACATCAAAAAAAAATATTTCTTAAAAAAATATACTTGGATGTTACATTATCATAATAGATTATTCTAAATAAAAAAGGAATCATATATAAATAATATACATGAAATGAACCCATGAGAAAAAATTTCTTTCATTCTAAAATTATAAATGACAATTCAAAGATTAAACATTATGTATGATAATTATATAATAGGAAAAAATTATTTTGGATACCCAAAAGTCACAGTTAAAAAAATCATTATTCGTGAATAGATGAAGAATGAACATGAGATAAATCGATCAGATTTTTCAATAATATATTCTTTATAAATAATAAAGATTCAAGATTTGAATAAATCACAATTATGTAGAAATATTCATATCTAAAAAATAATCACAATGGAATGAAGCCCTTTGTCGATCTAACCCTACTATGACCATGTGGTTATCTACACCTCTCGACGTAGGATATGGAGTAGGGGGTATCAACGAGGTTTTAGGTTTTTCAGTTCGTCAGTTGAGAGTTTTCAGAACCCTCGAACTCTCAATCCTAGCTCTTACCCAAAGATCATCTTCTCCATTCCGAGGTGGATATGGATTGGTGGAAACAATGAGGTTTTGGGATATGGGATTCGGTGTCCAATAGTGTCCTGAGCATGTCTTGAGTGGTTTTATATTATGATGATGATCCATATCTATTCCTCTTTATTGATGGTGTCTTTCATTGTTGTCAACAGCAATAAAAATGTATTTGTTTTTGGATTTATTAGAATATTTTTGGTGTTCTATGATGGTTGTTTATTCAATAGAGTGATTGTTTTGTTCGTGAGTTATCTATCAACAGAATTCAGTTTCTGTCGTGTTCTTCAATGATGTGTTTTTGGTGGCATCAATTGAGTTTTATGGTGGTTACCTGATACAACGATGGTTAAGGTTGATGGCGTTTGAATGGTTGAACAATGTTGTTTTTTGGCTCTATTCCTCTTCTATGGCGGTGTAGGGTGGCGATGCTTGCAGTGGTCTATGCATGATTGCAACGACATGCAATGTGATGATGAAGACAGTGATGTTACAATAGAATCTATAAAACAATGTTGACATTGATCTTAGGAGGATCATGTGATTTGCAGGATTTGGTTCCCACATGGAACTCTCAACCAGTAGATTTTGTTTCTCCTTGAATTTTGAATTTTGAATGTACTGCATATGGTGTAATTAGATTAAATTATAAATGTTCCCACTATATCCTAAAGTGTCTTTTATGAAAATACAACAAAAATAATTTGGAGGAAAATATTATCAATAATAATGTGATTTTGAGGATTGGGGAAGAAAATGCATTTAAAACATTTAAATAAATACTTTGAAAATATAGGGAATATAAATGAAAACTCATGAGATTTATTTTATTTGTTATAATTATATGGGTTTTCACAATCATGATTGATTTAAATATCATTGAATATGATGATAAAAAAGAGATCTAGGGATATGAACTTTTTTGCAATTATTCTGAAAAAATATTTAGATATGGAACTTTCATTTTAAGTGGTAATAAAATGATATATACATAAATTGTCATGATTTTGATAAATGAGATGTTTAATACAATAATATACTAAAAAATAATGGAAATATATTATTATCATAAATATATTATATTATAATGATGTCCAAACGAGTTATTATGATATGGTAATTCAACACCAAGTGAATAAAATAGTTATGGAATCAAATTACAATATTTGTAAGTTATAACATGAATATAGATAATGTTAATTTTTATGAATTTATATTAAAATACCCAAAATAATTAAATGATAAATTAAAAATCGTAATAAGAATTTTGTATACATATAATCCATTAAATAATAGAATAGAAAAATTTATATAATCCAAATAATTAAATATAGAGAGAGAGAATCCCCTTAAAAATATTATAAGGATTGAATTAATCATATATATTTGATATCCTAAAAAAATTTATTTTTTAGATATTTATAAAAAGAAATTTATTATATTGAAAATATTTTTATAGAAAAAAACTACACATAATTTCTTTTAAATTGGGATAGACAAATATAATGATTTTAAATTAATGATTGAGTGATATTCTTCTTTTAAACAATATAATGTTTTAATTGAGAATATTTTTTTAATATTTCAATGAATATGAATTTAAATCCTCAAAAAAGGTAAAACAATTAAGTGAAAAATATTGTAGAAAATATATTATTTTTATTCTAAATTAATATCAATCAACGAGATTTAATCCTAAACTGTTAGTTGGAAAAAGAATCCCTATATAATCATTTTAATGTTGTACATGGCCAAAAATCATTGAGATTAAATGAATGGATCAATAAATCTCTATAAATGGATCATTATAAAATACGAATTTTTTTGTAGAAGAAAATAAAAAAGGCAATTTAAAAGGACATTGATAAGTAAAAAAAATAATCTCATAAGGAAATTTGGATAGTGATCCCCATACCAGAGGTTCCATTTTTTAATTTTATATTATACCACCCTTAGAAAAAAAATTATAATTATAATGTGAATCCAAAATTGGGTTATATTTATTTAGTTAATTCATGAACAATTTTAATACATAATATTTATTTCAAAATATTTTTTCTAAAAAAATCTAGGATGGATTGATCAAATGATTCATTGAATAAACTAATTTAATTTTGAGTTCAATGTGTTGACTCATTATAATTTATTCAATAGAAAATTACCAACAGATGTTTAAAATTATTCATAATTAGTTTTCTTTATAATTATAAATAGGTTATGATAACTCGCCATTAATGTGATGAAAATTAATGAATTTACACAATCCTCATTGGCTGTAAAATGACCAATAATAGGAAACTGGTAAATTAAGGGAGGGATATAATATAAATAATTTCACTATTTTATAAAGAATATCTGGAAGAATAATAAAATTTATATATTGATAATATAAATAAAAATTATTTTATAATAGATCAGTTCAGAAGTGACATTTTAAAAATTAAGGAATGAAATAAATATATATAAAGGAAATAGTGGTGAGGGTTACCTAATCATTAAAGACACACATTTTCTTAGGACATATTTCACAAGATCGGCGAAGTTATATCAAACTAGACCATCTCTAAGGTTATAAAATAAATAAGGATAAGATTAGTTGTTAAATTAGTGAAAATGTGAATAGATTATTAAGTTATATTCCGAGTGGATTGAGAGGGGGTTTTATACTAGAGGATAGGTGTATTTTAGGATAAAATATTAACTAAAATATTATTTTCAATGTAAAAAATAAAATATTAGTGTTACGTGATATTATAAATTGTAATTAATTAAAAATATATATTTTTATGACTTTTAAACCATTAAAGAACATATATTATTTTATTATAAAAAATAAAGAAGAAAAACAGGAAATTATTTTTAATAATATACACTATCTTCTTAAAAATTCGATAATAATTTTTGGGTTGGAAATTTTGATTTCGTATTTCTAAATTGATTATTTATCCAATTAAATATATTTTCTATTAGTCTATTCATTATATATTTAATAGGTAAATATTAAAATAATATAATATAATTAAACAATATTTTTAATATAAAAATTCAATTTCATTAAATTAATCTAAAAATGATATTTTTAAGAAAATTACCAAAAAAATTTGTTAGAAAATTTTAACATGTATTTTATAAAAAAACATTTTTAATAATAAATTTATGTCTTGGATATATTTAAATTATAATTAAAAAATTATTTTTTTACTACATAAGTCATAGTGTGATTTATTAAAAATATAATCTCATAATTTCATTGATAGTTAATTTTTATTGAAATATTAAAAATGTATATTTAATTAAATTATTGTCTGAAAATATTATTTTTATGTAAATTTATAGTTATAATATTCTGGTTGTTATTCTAATTCCCAGGTTACTATTAACCTGGTGTGGATACTACTCTTCCATTCATAATATCATTTTAACAGGTATTTTTACTCTTACAATGGTATGAATTACTTTTTCAATGGTCTTATTTTTTTTATAATTACTATTAATAACTTATATTTCCATAATTTTATTATTAACATAGCTTTCATTCAGTGTTTTCTAAATCCTGGAAAATTTCAATCCTATGACTAATTATTTATTTATTATTTAAAATGATGTATCTTAAGATAATAAATCGTGGGAACCTTAATGTTCTAAAATTTTAAATTCTAGTTATGTTACTTTTTTCAATTTTTATTACATTATATTATTTTAAATTTTATAGTGAATATTGATTCTCCATCATAAATATTAAACATTATTGAAATAATGTTATTTTTATGTTTATCACCTGATTTATGTGACATATTTATATTATATTGTTATTCTATAATCTCATAAGGAATTAATTCACTTAATAGACTTATAACAGTAATTGAAAGATAAAAATATTATTGGATATTAATATAAAAATTTTAAATTACATTTTTACACACATATTAGTTATGGTGTGAAGTATAAAAAATATATACACTGGCCTTATTATATTTGATAGACCCTTAGACTATGGAATTGAAGAAGTATGAACGTTTAAATTAAAAAGATAATGGTAAATAATATTGTGTCGAACTATTTTTGAGTTATTGTAAAATTTTAATTTGTGGCAAACTGTTCAAAAAAAGGATGAATTTATGGGTGATATTATGGTGTCATCCTATTATTCTATATATGGTTTTTTCTATATGGTATCATCAAGTCATTTTTTCATTGAATATCAATTAACATTGCATTATTTTTTTAGCTCGCAAAAAAATTATTGATGGGGACATCAGTCATTTTGTGATACGTTTTTCTAAAAATATAAGATATCAGTTTCAAATTTGAAGAACATTACACTCTATCGAAGGATGAAATTTAAATACTGATGATGTATGAATTAGTTTCTTGATAAATCCTAAAAATTTAAATAATTATATCTTATATAAGTTAAATTTTATGGATTTTTTTGTTATAAAAGATTATTCTATTGGTCTATTGTGTGAGAATAATAATGTAATTCAATCTTTTCAGAGATTTTTTCTATTATAGGATTAATTTTTAGAAATGTTATTCTAATTACAATTTATTCAAGAAATATAAATTTTTCTGTAATTAAATTGTTGGGATAATGAATAAATGAGGTTATGGGTCTATTTTTTTATATTTGGGATTTTAAAAATAGAGATATTGTAACAATATGGGGTCTTACACCCCTTGGATATGTTTTTTATATGCTCAAAATCAAACACCTATTTAAGTTTCACTGAATTTATTATCACTTACTAAATTTAAAAAATATCATTAGGGGTTAATTATTTTCACCATAGGATGTTTTAAGAGGGTGTATTAACTATTTTCTAAACTAGATAAAATATTAAATTCCTCCAAGATTGAATTTAAAATAGTAAAATTCACCTCACTAATGATTCTGGTATAAGGTTGTTTTCTTTTGAAAATTTATTGTTAATTTTTGGATGATGTTACTATGGAGAATTATAGTAGAAAGATATTTTCAAAATTTATACAATATTTTCATTTTACAGTTTTTAATATAACAAACCCAATATTCAATAATTAGTTTTTGAAAATGAGAGTGTTGTTTGGTTATATAGGAATTCACAACCATTGAGGTAGAAACTAGAGGGAGGAGTATTGTTAGGATCAACTGATCATCAAAGTAAATGTATATGTTTTAAATATGAACTATAATTTGTTTGCTTCAACTTCACACATATTATCCTATTACATACTCATTGAAACATGATATCAAATTCATTTAATTTAATCATTTATTAAATGTTGTTTTAATTTCCCAAATATATTTTGAATAAGACATGGATAATAAAAGAAATCATAGTGAGTATTTTTTTTATCTTAGAAATTATACATTCAAAAATGTATAATAGTTATTGTAATCTTTTTTAAAAACTTAAATCCAAATTATATAATAAAATAATTAATTTTATTAATTTATATTAATAAAAAACTTATTCCTAGAGTTTTGTAAATCGTACAGATAATTTTAATTCTTTTTCATTGATTGGTTGATAAATTTTTATCTAGATGAATCAAGAGGACCACTATATAGTCCCATTAATATCTTTATGAGACAACCATATGATATAGAGAATAATTTTAATTAGGGTTATACATTAGAAAAAAAATCAGATGGATTTTTTTAAAAAAAATTTCTTCTCTCAGACTTTTAAATATATTAATGGATTTTTTGGGTCATGAAAAAAATAATTATATGATCTTTATGAAGAGAAAAATATTTAGTAAAATTTTGATAAAGAACTGAGACAATATCTCACTACTTTACTTCCATGCATTTTTGTAAATACTAGTATAATATGATCTAGTGACGGAATGGGTAAATATCATAGATATTCCATTATCAAATAAAACAAATATTAGAAGGATACATGGACCCCCATGCTTAAACATTGGAAATGTTGGGATAGAAACACACAAAAATCTGATCCATTAATCAATTAGTGGTCTACAGGGCATCATAGTTCATGTTGATCTAGTGTAGTATGCTTCCACTCAAAATAGGCCATTTTAAATAGTATATTATGATCATTTGTTAAAAACATGTTTAGGGTAAAGTGACTAGTCTGCACATGAATTAGGTTAGCATTGGTCATTCTATTAGATGATGTAAGGGTAATCAATGATGTATGGATATGGGTCACACTGGAATTCATCAATCATGCCTAGGGAGCCACATGGAACCCCTAGATAGGCAGCGATGTGTTAACATTAATTGTGGAATAGAGAGGCTCAAAATTAGAAAAAAATTTATATTCACCTCGTCACAAAATCATAGAACTAATGGAACTATGTTTTGATGTTTTTTATATGATTGAGATATTAATTTAGTTTATAGTAAACAATTAAATATAAAATGTATTATTATTATGTAATAATAAATAATATTATATTCAAAAATTAATTAACTTAACCATGGCCACTAATTACCTAATAATAATTAAATGAATGTAATGAGATCTAATTGACATGAATTACCAAAGTGTGAAGTCATATATACTTTTGTAATAGGAAAGATAATTTTTTTCATTAATATTAAAATGTAATGATATATTATTCAGCATAATTGAATATATTGGGACAATAAATTTTATGAGTTACATTGAAATTTTTAATTCATATAATATATATTTGTATTTCATGTTTTATGATAAGATATGTAAACTTATGAACAGTAAAAAAATAATTCATTTAAGATTTATTATTTTTTTATCATTGTAATCACTGAAAAAACAAAATAAATTAGGAAATAATGAATTTTATGTAGTGACTAAACAAATTTGAGTTATGATAAATATAATTAAACAAACGTAAATGAGGTTACATTATGGATAGATACATGAAAAATTATTATGAATTGATCTATAGTTATATTAAAATATGTGTAAATTTTGAAAGTTAATAATATTTAAGGCCAATATACTGGGTATCACTCTAAATTTTATGTCAAGCACGAATCTTAATAGAGTAAATTGGGTAATATAATTATATTAATTTATATTGAAAAATTAAATTAATTATGTAATGAAATGATCTTTATTATAATAAACAAATGTATATGAATAGGTTGAATTATAAATTCTGTTTATGATAACTGTTTTTTGGATGCAATTAATAGAAATGTAATAAAAGTATATCAAAAATAAATAATTAGTCCCTCAATGGTGGAATACCATTATGAAGAAACTATATCTACTATATGAATTACTATTAATTAATTTGAATTTAATGGGGAATGGTGATATTAAAACTAAAGACTAATGCAGAGTAATAATTCATATAAAAGGTTTATTTGAGATACAATATTTAATTTAGTATATGGTGAATGTAAATTTGGTCGAATTATGTTAACAGGATCATATTTTATAATGTCGCAAGTGATATCAAATTAGTTATGATATTCCTAGAAGAATAATTCAATTTCTACTATTTAAATTTTATTGAACTATCATTGTATTCCTAATTGTATGTAAAGTGAGAATTGATCATGGGTTATAGAAAGTTTCTTAATCTATGTGTGGGGATTTATAAAAAAATGTATTATATAAATTATAAGAGGATTCTCAATCTTTTCATAGTGATATTATTCAATTTTCTTCCTTGATATGTGTTGAAACCTATTATGATTGGAAATTTATTATTTCGAGATACAATAAAGCATTCTATTATTACCAACATATTTTTAATTATGTAATGAGATAATAGAGATGATATAATCCACAAGAAATGGTTTAGATATGAACTAAAAATAATTAATTCATATATCAATCCCTACTCACCCATATCATTAGGTTCAAAAAGACTAGATATTGGAGATAAGAATGGTGGATATCGGTAGTCACATCAATATCCCTACTTCAGGATATGTTGTGATGGGTGCATCATTCAATATCCTATATATGATAATGTGATGGGTGATAAATCATTTTATTTTCAAAAAATATTCTTTCTTATATACATAACTTCAATGTTGATGATGATTCATAAGATATTATCTGTCAACAAACCTTTTCAAATATTTTTGAGATAAATAGATATATACCTATATTTATGGAGACATATTTTTTAAACAACATCTAGTTATATTGTTGTAGTTATAGTGATATGCATTACCTCTTGAGTATCATGGATATATGGGATATATATTTCCTTCAGTATCATGTGTGGTTTATGTTTGGTAAATTATCATGAATGAAATATATGAAGGGTTATGATATCGAATTATTATTTTTGATGAAATTAATTTTTCCATATTTCAATCCACATGTGAGGTGTATATTTTTCATAACTCACGATATAGTAGAAAAATGACATGGGTTATACATGGAGTCTTCTACATTATGATAAGGATATGAGACTCAACTATAACATCTTGGATACATTTCAATAGGATTTAGAATATTGTACCCCTTTTTATCCTTATAAATGAAAATTTTAATATAATATATGAGTAAACAATGTAATTATTTGAGTGCTTTGAAGGCAATTAATTGGTATATTGGTGATCAGTGTTCATGAATATGGATTTTTATGATAATGTTGGGTGATATAAGTTTTTTTACATATTAATTAATATTTATTCACATAGAAACTAAACATTCATGATCCTGGTTCATTTAATAGAATCACCATATTATGTATTATTTATCAACCCCGAAAACAAATTTCATGATACCATAATTATGTAAATGCCAACTATTATTTTATTTTGATGTTCCTAATAAATAATTTCTTTCTAGTAGTATTTAAATGTGTTTTTGAAGAAAACATTTGGTTATTATGTTCCTAAAGGTATTTCAATAGATTCATGATGTGGAATTTTTTTATTTAAAATTTATCTAAGAATATAATTTGAGTGATCTTCTATCATTATCAAAAGATACAGGGTTTGGAAGGATAAATATATATATAGTTCATCCATATATACTTTTTGAATGATATTAGACCAATATTTAGATAACTCAAATGGTGATCAAAAGAATTTAGATCATATTACCTAATTAATTCTTCTAATAAAAAATCATTGAGAGGATAAAAAGAAATTGGAGGTTTTCATATGACATCAGCATAAGACATTGAAATTTTGATAGAAAATAGGAAATGTAGTTTTTTTATAGATTCATGATGTATTTATATAACATATAATGTCTTAAAAAATTATATCCTGAAAAAAATTTCAAAATTGACAATAATCATTTGTCATTAAATATAATTGAATAAAATAGAAAATAAAGATCATCATATAAATTTATTTTTTTATGAAATAATGTAATATTATTATGACTTCAAAATTATAATAAAATTACTTTTTTTAACAAAGTATTCAATGGAATATGAGAATAATTCATTGGGGATAATTATATTGTATTATGAGAATTGTAGACCAAATGACATCATGGGATTATGACATAAAAAAGTAAAAAATTAGTCGATAGATGAAATAAATATGATGAGGTATGTTCCATGCTATCAATGTAGGTTCCATGTTATATTTCCATGAACATAGTTATTTTTAATGATTTTAATTAAGAATATTTATATATAAATTCAATGAAATAAACATTTTTATTGCGGTAATTTAAAATAGAATACATGATTGGGATTAAAATGAGATCGAATGTGAAATAAAATCTATAAATTTTCTAATCAATTTAAAATGAAAAGATACAACTTATAACCAATGGTCTAGGGAGATTAAAAATTTCCAATTGATGAACTGTAATTATAATAATATTTTATAAGAAAATAATTATGTATGAATTCATTGTGATGATTTATATTTTATATAGATATCTCACAAACATTATGTGTGAGAGATTTTTGTGTCTGTTTATACCATAATGTATCAATTAAATAGGATTTTTCTGAAGTTATGAGATCTATTTGAGAGGTGGAAATAATGGATGATTATATTTAAAGAAGAGAGTTATATAAAATTTTTTATTTAAAGGGATATTTTAAGAAAACAATATATAATCAAAATAGAAATTAATGTTCTTAAACAAATATACATGAGAAAATTAAATCTATTAAGCTCGTGGAGGAAGAACATTATAAGAATCTACAATATAATCACCGAAGAAGGGGGATATCCTTATACATATAGATTATGGATAAATATGAAAATTTTATTGGAGTGTCTAACCAATCATAGAAGATGATATATTAGTTGGGTTTTACAACCTATTACTATAGGTTTATAAATGGGATGTCTAACCATCAACTGGAGGGTAGTAATTGGGTTTTCTAACCAAAATAAATTTTATCCACCTATATATAATGTTTATAATCCATGTTAGGGTATCAAAAAATATAAAGGTATGATATTTTATTCTTAAACATGTAAATACTATGTGTTGAGACTTATCTTTTAAAGCATTACATGATCTGTGGATATTATTAATCAGTGAGTGGATTATGAACCATATGAAATTTAATTAGTTGAATTAGAAAGAAAATAAATTATAAAACAAAACCATTAATTCAACCCTATAGTTTAATCTATATTGTGTCACTAAAAGATTTATCAATGTGGGTTTCGATTAAAATATTCAATGATGGGTTTATTTGAAATAGATAATCTGAAATATACTTACAACATGGGTGTTCCATATTTTGAAGGAAATAATTATACTATGTAGTGGAATATGATGTGAACCTACATCCTTTCACTTTTCCTGAAAATAAGTGATACTATAATAGTAGGTTTTTGCACCCATTGATGAATGTGATTTTATGACTCTTTTTGATAAGATAATTATATCGTTTAATGGTAAGGCTAAAAATTCCATCTTAATGTCTTATTTAGAAAATTTATATACCAATTCAACTACTCATCAATATAAAAGTGAGATTATAAAAAATTTAAATAGTAGTTATGAAGGAAATATCAATTTTAAATAATCAAATAAATAATTTAGTGAAAAAATGGATTTCATAATGATAGATGATGATGAGAACTATTGTCAAAATTTTACATATGTAAATGTGATTCTGAAAAAATATCATGTTATAGATTTGATGCTAGAGGATATAATCATGGTAAAAATATTTGTGATATAGTCACTTTATTTTCATTGATTAAAAAATAATATCCCTTGAAGAAATATAATATTTGATAAAAGATGAGTTTCAAAACATACTCAGAGATTATTATTTGAATAAAACACCTGAATTTATTAAGAAAGATACAATTTAGATGGAATTTGAGGCAATGATTAATTTTATATTCAAAGAAGAAAGAGTTATTGAATAAATTTCATATAAGGGTGTGAAAGGTGGGGAATAATTTAATAAGATGATTTCTCTTCATTACAATAGATTGATATAGGTAAATGGATGGGTAATGTAACATTATCACCAATGTACTAGAATTATGATATACTTGGACACTTTGACTATGATAATCCAATAAATAAGATCATTAAATCTAAATCGGATGAGGAATACGAAGAAATTATGAAACCTATAATGGGTTAAATGATTTGTTATTGGAAAATGAATCATTGATGAGGATTTTTCATATTTGTTTTATAAAAACAACTTGGAAAATGGTTTCATCATTAATTATTTTATAACATTCAAATAAATGTATGATATTTTAATTTTTTTATTGGTTAAAAAATAATTTATTTTGGTATTTGGTTTTTACTGTAGATATAAAATAACTAATGTTAAGACTCTATTTATTTTTTATTCGAATTCTGTTATCCCAAATTTCTAGTGTATTTGTATACTCACTATGATTTTAGGCTTCCCATAAAGAGTGACATAATCCATTATTCATCAGTCTTATGATAATCTTCCAACCTCAGTCACCATCATCCACCATCATCTTCCATTATGAACTACTGTTAACCCTCATTATCCTCCCATAACATCCGTTGTATGTAGCTGTTTTCTAATTATTATTTCATCCTCAAACATTCTCTATCATCCAAGATCATTAATGTTTCTTTCATATGTTAATTATTTGTGTTTTTCTAAATGGTTATTAGTGGTACTCTAATTGATTTAATGATTTTCCCAATTTCATTACATGTGTTTTTATTTCTTAGGGGTTATTTATGAAATAAATTACAATGAATCATGTGTGGTTATATAATTTTATCTAATCTAAGGAATAATTGTGAACAAATAAGACTCTATAAATATAATAACCAATGAAAATAAAAATACTTCATAAAATTTATGTTTAACTTCTTCTATTTATTCTTTGAAGCATCTTGGAATTTAATCTTCTTTTTAAAAACATGTATAATATAATGATTATATGATTTTAATGGTTCATCAATGATGTATGAACTCCAGAAACCCAACTTTTAAATTTTTAACAAGGAAACAAGATACATGATTGTTGATATAATGCTTTATTTAACAATAAATAATAATTACAGGTAATTTATTGTTACATATGTTACTCTTGAATCCACATTTTAGGAGAAATATTTATTATATATAAACTAAAATGGTATAATATTGGTTTTAGTGTTGGATCATATAGGAAATAAATAATTTTTTTTTCGAGGGAGAAATTTTTTTATGTTTATTTTTTTGTGATTTTTGTGAATGTTATATATTTAGGTATTTAAAATTCTAATATATTCATATTTTTATGAAATTTTATGTTCTATTAGTTTTTAATGTGTTATTGTGGCTTGATAAGTTTATTTTTTTCTATCTTGACACAACCTATATTCGATATTTCTAATGTAGATTTCTTTATAACCTTTTATAATTGTAATATTCATCAAATTCTAGTCTTTATCATTATTTTATGAATTTATATGTTATTTAGTTTATGTGTGTTTATTTTTTCCGTGTGTATATAAAAATTCAATAATCAAAATGATTGTTTTAATTATTAAAAATATATTATTATTTAGATTCATGGTAATTATTATGAGTTTTAAATTATCATTTTTATAATAATTTATTTGATTAATATTGTACATTTTTATTTAAAATATTTCAATAAAACTAAATGATTTTATTAATATTTTATAACATAATGAACAATTTTGATAAAAATAAAAAACCTGGCTCCTTTATTTCTATTATTATTTAAAAAAGTAATTTAAGAAATTAATTTCTGAAATAAAGTGACTCAAATTTAATAATTAAAATTTATTAATGGTGATACTGTATTTGAATATGATTTTTGAACATCTAAAAATTGATGAATATATGGAAATAGTTTCTACTTTTTTGAATTTTTTAAAATGTAATTTTTTCATAAATGGCATCTTTGTTTTCCCACTACAGAAATTTTAAAAATGGAAAATCGAAAAATATGATATGTTAGAGATAATTTATTTTTCTAAATTTTAATTATAATTATTTTCCTTAATGTTTTCATGGTAAAAATAGTTATTATTCATGATCTAATGATGTTAATGATTTTGAAAAAAATTAAATCAAATTAAAGTCACAATTCATGATATTAATTTAGTGAAAATATTGGAAAATATCATTGATTGAGTACTTATATGGTGATGCTAAAAAACCCTTGAGTTAAAGTTGTAAAATATTAATAGATTTATCTTTTATTCTAATATTGATGAACATGAAATCTATAAATAGATGGATTTCTATGATTTTCTTGATTTTTTGTATCTATTGAAATATATACATACTAAATATAAAGATATTATAGAATAAAATGGTCTTGAATAAAATGTCATTCCTGATGAGAATTGAGTTAAAAAATTTATGACTTCCAGAATGTAAGTGTGTTATATTAGAATAAATAATAATGTCCTTTAAAGTATCATAAATATAGTATATCACAATATAAGTTGAAAGAGATATCATATCATGGTTCATTTATTATTAAATGTAATAAAACTAACAATAACACAATTTCGTATCATTCGATATTTTCATATATGAAAAATATAAATTAAAATTAAAATTATACAATGTGGTAAATATGTAATTAAGATGATAGAGTTTATGATAGAAAATTGCATCATCTAGATGAATGTATACAATAGTTGAAAATTGATATAAAATTCTCATAATATTGTAATGAATTTAAAATCATCATACTTCTATTGTGAATAGATAGAATTAATCTATATAAGATACTATGTGGAAATAATGTATCATTGATTTTTTTTGTAATTGACAGCATATACCCACAATTTTGTATGACTAAAAAATATTTTATTATGAGGGTAATTATTTATAGGAAAAAAACCAAGGAATTATATTTGTGTTTACTTTTTTCAATCAATTATTTATTTGGAACGACTATGGGAAGAATGTATAAAATTTTCCTATTCATATAAGAAATAATCTTATTAATTGAATGAAATACTTATTTTTACAATAAATAACATCCAAGGAGATGGAAATTTTCAAAAATACAATGTTAAGGGATATAGATCCTATCCAATTTAGGGAGAAGGCACATCATTTTATCCACTCCATCATAGGAGGAAAATAGTGTACATTGGTAATCAATTTTTATATATATGAATCAATCATATCAAACATTATAAAATGAATTTGATGGATTATAATAATTTGATATATCTTTAAATCCTTTTTTAATTTATCAATATTTTTAGAGAAAGAAAATTTAATTTAATATAAACAATTAATTGATACTGAAATATTTATATGGAAGAAATTGTCAATACCTTTTGAACATCCACATTTTAGATCGCTAGCAATCAAAAAATAACATTGTTGTTATTCCTATATAGAATAACATCTGTGAGAGATAAAAAGGAACATTATTAGATATTAAAGGTAATATGAAAGATGGAGTGAAAGAAATATTATATTTAATGTCAATGGAAATATCTTTACTATTAGATCCCACTCCAAAATGAAAATGAAAATAAATTTAATTTTATTATCGTACATTATCCATGTGTTATAAAATAATTTTTCCTAATTCCTTTTTATATCGTGGTTTATAAGTTCAATTTTTCAAATGTATAGAATATACAATGAAATATTAGAAGTTTATTGGAATAATTATATTTATTTGTATGTTATGATGAAAGATTTATTTCTAGTTGAATTGTGTGGAATACATCCCATCAATTTCACAATGACTATCATTAAGTTGTGTTGTTTTTTTGTATTCAATATATAATAAAGGTTTGGATCTATGTTTTTTGAAAACATTACTGAATTATATAGTATATATAATATTTCAACATTTAATTTTCATTCCCCCATGGTTTTTAAATAAGTATTCCATTGGTGATATAAATTAATTTTTGGTTTCTAATATATCAATAATTTATGTATACTTTTGAAATTTATATATATATATTTATGAGGTATGTTAAAAATATGTATTAAGTAGAAGACTCTATTATTGAAAATTATATTTCAGAGTAGGTAGTATAATTTTATAAAAAATATGTGTTTATAATAGAGAACATAAATTATTATAAATTTTGTAATAATGTAAAAAATTTGTTGGATAATGGATTCATATATCAAAAATCAATACATTAATTGTTGAAAAAATAAATAAGGAATATTTAAAAATAGTTTCTCAAAAATATAAAAACATTCATATTAAAGAGTTAAAATATTGTTTTTTAAAGAATAACGATACGTGGATATAGAATGAGTCAAGAAATTTTTTTCACCATGATTAAATACTGTTAAACATGATGAATATAGTATGACACTGATAAATATGAGTAGTTTAGATAAAAAAATCACACTTTAATAATGAAAATTGATTTGAAACAAATTCTCTATGTTTATGAGTCATCATATTTAATGTGGTATATCATTTTTCTAGGAAGAAAACAATTTTTAATTATTCAAAAACTGATGATGATGAATATTTATCTGAGATCCCTAATTTCCTTGAAAGATTATCAGTGGATATTAATGAAAACTTTGAGGAAAAGGTTTGTACAATGTGGAACAATTATGAGGAATTAATATTTGAATATAATCCTTTAGTAATCGATTAATATATTTTTTTAACAATTTTTCCTAGTATCTCCAATAATTTAATACCATCAAATTTATCAACATGATCTAAATTGGATCATATTATGATTTTTTATTATTTTTGTTCTAAAATATGAAAATTTCATTATCTTGTGATTTTCCCCATTTTTTATCACATTTTTATCTCATATATAATTTCTACACTATTGATTCAATTTATTTTATTCTTTTTTATATATTCCATTCTTAATGGGAATTCACTTCTTATGATGGACGCAGAGATAAATCAATCATTATTCATCTAAAAAATCATTCAAATTGATAAATATTTCTAATGATATAATGTACCCCACATCATTAAATGACGAATATGTGGGATAAAGAATTAAACATAAGGTTATTTTAGAAGTATTTTAAAGTGGAATCAAGGTCACATGTTATAATTAAATTTTATGTATATATTATGTCATTATAGAACCCATTTAATGTTCAAAGGTTGAGAAAGATGAAGTGCCACTTTGGCCAGATAAAAGGTTCTTGATTTATTAAGATATATCATTTGTTATAGATGTATAGCGACTTTGAAATTTTTAGGGTCGAGAAAAAACTCTATTTATAAAATCTCAAAATAAGGACTATTGGAAATTTTTATCCATCATGTTGTCATAAAAGAATCCAACATCTATATGTAATATTATAGATTTGAAAGTTTATGCTCTTCTTTATTTGACTTTTATTTTTTATGTTTTTCAATACAATTTTATTCCACCTTATTATTTTCCACCTCTTAAATATGGGGATAATAATAAGATTCATTTGGGAAAGGGGGATTTTATTTTTTATAATTTCTTATTTCTTTGACATTATTAAATAGAATATTTTCTATCTCTTGTGAAGTTGTTTTAAATTGTGAATAACTGTTTTTATTGTCATTTACAAACATAATTAATTTTAGATTCCATTTTTGTAATTTATTTGGTCAACAATCATTATATCCCTTCAATTAGTACTTGTTAATATATAATTAAAAAGGATAGGACTTAATGGTGTAGTACTCATTGAACCTTGATATGTAGGGGAGGGGAAATGGAAATTATTGATTTTTGGGTTAAATAATACCTGATTGGGAATTTAATAAGTAAATTTGGGATAATTTTTGTAACTCCATCACACATTTGATGGAGTGTATACCGATATTTGATTTTGTAAAGGTTTATTCCCACCATTACTATTTGTGCATGGGAGTACGTTAAATCGATCATGGAATCTCACCTTAATTGAATTATTAGTAGTTGATCATAAAAATTGGAAGTACTATAGTATTACATTTTGAAGACCATCACATATGTTATCACCCTTCACATATCACTATTTTCAACCACTTTCTTTGTCAATTTTGTTTCAATATTTTTGTAATTTTTGTTCATTTTTACATTATATTGTTTTCAAATTTTAATAATTTTAAAAATATACATATTTTCCATTAATTAATGTCAAAATCAAGATTTTTATGTTCCCCTTTCAAGATTTATCATATGTTAACCAATTCAATATATTTTATCTTATAAATTTTTTCCCACACCCCATGATAGGCATGCATCAAAACATGTTACTATTGTCATAGAAGTAGTTTCAGCAATCTAATTATCACATTTCTAAAATAATTTTAATATCATTCATGTTAAAATACCATAAAAACATTTTCATGAAATATTCCAACTTCAATTATTCTTCTTTCCTTAATTATTCAGAGGTTTAGGGATAAATGGTTTATACCAGTGAAGAGGACCTATTAAAACAGGTTCGTAAAATCAGTATTTTGGATAATAAAATATTAAATATCCGTGTCACATGTCTCTCAATTCAAGAACTGATGAAAATAAATTTTCATGTAAAAACCAATAATCAAATATTGATTTCCATGTAGAATTTACCATCAGATAAGGGAACCGAAACAAAATTATAATCACAACCAGGTGGGGAAGATAATTTTCCACTCGTCATTCAAATAGATGGTCTTGAATAACTGCCTCCATCTATTACCATTCTACCACCTGAATAAATATCTATTCAACTGGAAGTTTAATATTAAATGACTAATGGATACAAATTTTTATACACTCTTTTCCTTAAGATTTTATTAAATATTAATTGATTATTACCTCCCCGTATTTTAAATTTTCATATTTATCTAACAATTTTATTTCCATCTTAGAGGAAGAACAAGAAAATGTTGATACATATAAAGAGGAACATATATAACTCCCTGAACATGTTGAACACATGTCACGGCCCGTCCCCTGGGGCCTGTACCGTGACTACCCAAAGCCCACCTTCTATAGGCCAGGGGCGGATGACTAGCACTTAAAGGCGTACTCCCCAAAACCTGTAAGGCATTTCCTTTATAACCTAAAAGCACATGCAACCAAGCACAGAGTAAGAATCGAACACAAGTCAACTTTATAGAAAAAAGTGATCTAAAAGTAAAAAGGGGGCCAGAAATCAATCCCAATAGTAAAGATACAAATACAACTGAAATACAAAACAACTGAAGAAAGAGAAAAGAAAACAACTGGATCGTCCTCTGAAGTTTCTACCTAAAGCGTAGGTACAGATTTCCTCTTAATCACTTCATGTACACCCGTCTACTTTACATATCAACACACCATATGATCTAGCTCTGGGAACTATCCAGTCCTAGTACTATCATCCTCAATCAGAGATGTCCATCAACTGCATCCAACATAACAAGGTGCGGGCATAGCCCACGTAGGGGTGAGTATAATTATACTATGTATGGAACCCAAGACCTTCAAGGTCTCACAAAAACCACCATGGATAAACCACAAAGTATGAAATCAACAGATAACCATACTTAGGTATATGCCCATACAAATATCTAAGTTGTCATGTAATCCATCTCAATCATGAGGAAAACACAAGGATACTGACTCAAATCAAACCAATAATTATTCTATGGGTAGTAACATGTAACCTCCATAGTCACATCGTTGAACACCTCGAATTCTAGAGATCCCCTCCTCTATCGAGTATAGGGTGCCTGCCACGTCACAAAGAGGAACTTCCCACAACCTAGGGACTGTTGATGTTCTACTCCTGATGAGTATCGTGGGTCTTCCTCTTCATAAAGTGGTGCTCCACACCATGGGTCTGACATGTCACATAGAGGTGCTCCCCCTCATGAATTTTTGAGGTACTCCACCTGTCAAGTATCGTGGATCTGCCACATGACACAGAGTTTCTCCCCACCATGGACTACTGAGGTACTCCTCCTGTCAAGTTTCGTGGGACTTCCACATCAAAAAGAGGCGCTCCCCACCCTGGGCTTTCCATGTCACATAGAGGCGCTCCTCACTGGCCTTGTCAAGTCAATCCATGTTGAAAAGGTCAGCAGTCGTCAAGTCTCTTCCAACTACTGGATTCATGCACTATGCTCACTCTTCGTAGGGAGGATCCACCCCACGAGTTACTGGTCAATACTCGATCTTTCATGAATTCCCAAGAAGAATTATCTCAATGGTCTACCCCGTCATAGGGGTATCAATGCAACAAACGACCGGTAAATCGGATTCCCGGTCTGTGAGTTATTAGCCTTTTAATCCCCAAGGTCCCGGTTGGATTCATGCTCGATCCCACCTGGTATTTCCCCATATTAATCCAAAACTCTAGTGGTGTATACTCAACCAAACCGTCTCGATCCTTGATTTCCTTTGCCTTTGATGGTTCGTCAAATGGATGTCTGATTCCAAAGTTATGTACTAGGTAATGTAAATGGGTCATAGTGGGCCTGGGTCCGGTCTGACATGGTCTGGCCCAACCCGATTCGGGTTGTCCCAGCCCATTGGGTTCGGCCCAGACCGCTGGATCTGGTCCGACCCACTGGTTGGTCTGGTTGGCCGCGAGGGGCCAGGGGTGTTCAACCGTGGGTGGATTGATGCCGTAGGGCGACTTTTCCGTGGAGGCTTGACCAGGAGGGTGGAGGTCGCAGGGCGTCTCGGACGGAGCGAACCAGTGCCGTGGGTGTCTTGGAAAGAGCGGCTCGGCCATGGGGCGGCTCGGCCAGAGCGGCTAGGCTGCGGGTGGCTCGACCGCAGGTGGCTCTGCCAGAGCGGCATGGAGGGCCACAGGTGGAACAGCCTTGGCAGCGCGACCAGCGACTTGGCAGAATGACATCGATGACTCGGTAGATGGTGGCGGTGGCTCGGAAAATGATGACAAGGGATTGAAAAATGATGGTGACGTCTTGGAATATGGCGGTAGTGACGGCCGAGGGCAGCGCTGTGAGGGCACATGTTGCAGAGCCACGGGGCGCGGGGACCGTGGGTGGCATGGAGCAGCTCATTCGGGGGGGTGCCTTGAGGGCGTGGAGGTTGCGAGGAAGCGGTGGTCATGGGGCGGTGGCATTGCATCGTCACCTTCACCGCATTCAACACCACAAATCAACACAACATTTTTGGAGGGTTCGGGCCATGTTTGTTTGGACCGTCCCCTCCGCATTAGGGTGGTTGCATATCGCTCAATAAGAACTTGAAGAGGAACATTATTCATTACAACCTCCTGCAATGATTTATTTCCAATTCCAAAAAAGAATTAAAGGGAAGAACATGGGAAAAGTATTCTTGCACAAATAAACCACTACCTCATTCATTTGATTCGTTGATGATTTTTTGCGGGAAAAGAGATGATGTTTTTTGGAAAAGAATGAATTCAGTGATGGCATAGTATCATGGATCATCAGTTCATTGACGCTGAATATGTTCTTTGTCAAAAAATTTCCCATGGATGAAGAAGGAGTCAAAGTCGGCATTCTTCGTTGGTATTCTTCGTTGGATAGCTTTTCTCCAAGAGCTCTCCCCTTTTCCAATCCTTTCCCTCAATCCGACCAAAATAAAAAATAGCCATCGTAATAATTTTTTTTTCCAATTTAAATTTTGTGGGAACATTTCAAGTTGGTACAAAATTAATTGGATTAATTAAATTTTCATGTTGGAAAAATAAATTATGGGGAGGGTTGGTATAATTAGGTGGGGAGGTCAAGAGGTTTCATCCCACTTAATAGGGAGATCAAGAGGTTTCACACCTCAGGTGGTCCCCACCACCATAACCTGTCATGGGAGGTTAGGCTCGGTGGTCCCCACCTTCATAACCTCTAATGGGAGGTTTTTGTTTATGTGGTCCCCACCTATGAAATATCCACATGGGTGGTTATAGCAAAAAAAATGAATCATGTGATAATTTTATTTTATTATTTCTACAAAAAACAGAAAAATTATCCTTCACCCTCAACAAAATATTGTCATAGTGAATGTTTTCGTAATTGAATACTACTGCGTTGAGTTCAACGGTGCCCTCAGATTTCAATTCCATGCACCATTTCAAAAGTTAGAAAAATCAACTTGCACATTTACTGAATGTACCCAAACAAAAGTGCATAAAATCATTCTGGGAACTTCGGGCATCGTAATCATGTGCCGTCAATTTTCGCGGACTCGTAAAATTCACATTTATTTAAAAAAAAATTACATGGAAATTCTATTTCATTACATTCTCCCCACCTCAAGGCATTACGTACCTGTATGAAATAACTCAATATAAGAAAACAAGTGGGGGTACTAAGCACACATCTATGACTCATGATCCCATGTTTTATCCTAGAGGTTCCCATGGTACCAGCGAACGCGCACCATAGGTTTTGATCATCAATGAAGGAACCAGTCTGGTCGATCCTCAATCTCTACTGGAACCTCTTTAAAAGTCTGTATATCATCGACGTCTGCTAATCTTGGTCGATGTTGTGGAAACGGTCATGCACCTTTCTCCTCATCTTGGATAAATGGAAGACATCATGCACACGATGAAAATAAGGATTAATAACTAAGTAGTAATCCACCTCCCCAACTCTTCTGAGGACCTGGAGGTGTCCGATGAATCTCAGAGATAACTTGCAGCCTTGGACAAATCTCTACATACCTCATCATGGTGAGACCTGTAGAAAGACGTGGTTACCATCCTCAAACTCCAGAGGACTCCATCTCTTATCGGAATACGACTTCTTCTTACTCTATCCACTCTTCATCCACTCCTGGATGATCTGCACTTTCTCTATGGTAGCTTTTACCATCTCTGGGCCCACTAGTACAGACTCCCCTGGGTCAGTCTAGCACAAGAGTGATCTACAAGGTCCCCCATACAATCCTACGAATTGTGTCATCCCAATGGTGGAGTGATAGTTGTTTTTTTTGAAAACATCACCAATGGAAATTGATCCTCCCAGTTTCAACTGAGGTCGAGGAAGAATGCACATAGCATATCCTCGAGGGTCTGAATTGTCCGCTCAGTCTTTCCATGTATCAGAGGATGGAAGGAAGTGTTCAAAAAAAGTTGTGTCCTGAAATCCTCCTACAACCACTTCCATATCCTGGAAGTAAAACATGCATCGCGATCGGAGACAATCGTCGAAGGTACTCCATGTAGCCATAAAATATCCTACACATAGAGGCGTCCCATGTTCTCTAATAAAACCTTCTCTCTAATCGGTAGGAAATGGTCCAACATGGTGTGTCACTGAACGATCCCCCAAATTGAGTCATGACCTCTGGATATATGTGGAATTCCTGTCACGAAGTCCATTGATATCCCATCCCACTTCCTCTCTGGGACATCTAAAGGCTGAACCAAGACTAATGGTACTTGATGCTCCACATTCACTTTCTATGAAGTGTGGCACCGAGAGACAAACTCTGCTATTGCTTTCTTCATTCCCGGCCACCAGTGTTTTCGTTGGAGATCCTGGTACATCTTTTCCACTCCTGTATCTACTACTAGTAGAGATGTTTGGAACTCCATCAACACTTCCTCTTGATGTGACACAGGTACCATGGTACATCCACTGAATAAGATGACATGATCCCCACCTTTAGAAAATACATCAGGTTCTTGTCCTGTAAATATCAGTGCATGTCATGTCTCGTAGTTAGTGTCCCCACAATGTGCCTCCCAGACTCACTGAAGGGGTGGGGAGTGACTGTAGGAGATTGAAGAAAAGCCGCTCCATCTCTATCAACAATGTATATCTATAAAGCTTCCAGCTACTTTGTCACCTCGCCTATCTTCTCTATACCAGACCTCCTATTGAATGCATCTTCTATATCAATCCCCTTCCAAGGAGTATAGACTATCCCGAAGTAAATGTCCTGGAGGAACTCAAGCTAATGACTTTGTCTCAGGTTCTGGTCATTCTGGGAGAAGATATACATGATACTCTTGTAATCATAGTACCTGGTAAAATTCTCTCTCGTAAGATAGTGTTTGCACATTTTCAAGGTGAAGGCCACTCCTACTAACACCATGTCAAGGGTAGCGTAGTTCTACTCGTGTTGTCTCAGATGTCGATAACCATATGCGATCACTACTATATCATACATTAGGACACATCTGAGTCTAGTCCCTGATGTGTCTCTGTAAACTAAGTACCCTACGCCCTCCTCTGGAAGCCTCAATATGGGGGTTCTAGTCAGCCTCTACCTCATCTCTTGAAAACATTGCTGGCATTTCTCCGGCCAAATGAAGGGTAGCCACATCTTCGTCAATGCTGATAGTGGTGCTGCTACTCTGGAGAAATTTGGCACAATTCACTAGTAGTATCCAGCCAAACCTCGGAAGGTCTGTAACTCTGTCACACTCCTAGGTGTCTCCTAAGAATGTACCCCCTCAATCATTGCTAGATCCACATCAAATCCAGCATCCGATATGACATGTACTAGAAATTGATCCTATCGAAACTTGAACTGGCCCTTCGATTGCTTACCATAAAGATGGATCCTTGGAGTGTGTCATGTACTACTTGAAAATGATAGGCATGATCCTCCTTAGTAGTCGAGTAAATCAGAATGTCATTGATGAAGACTACTACAACGTGATCAAGTTATGGATGAATAAACATATTCACGAGTCCCATTAACACTGCTAGAGCGTTGGTCATACCAAATGGCATAACCAAGAACACGTAATGGCCATACTGACAACTGAAGGCCATCTTCTACACATCCTTGTCCCACACTCTGTGTTGGTGATAACCTGATTTGAGGTCTATCTTCAAGAAAAACTGTGATACCTTTAGCTGATCAAATAGGTCGTCAATCCTCGAGAGTGGGTACTTGTTCTTCATGGTCACCTAATTCCGGTTCCGATAGTAGACACAATGTCTAAAGCTCCCATTTTCCTACTTGGTGAAAAAAATCAGGGCTTCCCATGGTGAAAATCTAGGATGGATGAACCCCTTTCCTTGTATGTCCTCCAGCTGTACCCGCAGCTCACAAAGTACCATTGGAGCCATCTGATATTTTGGTGTAGATATCTATCTCATCCCGAGGTACAATTAAATATAAAAGCCTACCACTCTATGAGGTGGTAGACCCAAAACATCATTATGGAAAACATCTGTGTACTAATCAAACACTACAGGATAGCTTAGACCCTCCACATCAACAGCTCTGAGGGTATGGCTAGCCAATTGATGAGTGATCGACTGTACTCTCCTCTGGACAAGTCCATCTTGCACTGCAAAGTATCACTTCTCTCCGGTGAAGGTACACCTAGTCCCATCCATGCAGACACACAAGAATTTTCACCTAATACAATCATTCTGAGCATGGACTATATATAACATCTCCATACCCAAGATGATGTCTTAAGCCCTCGACGCTGCTACTAGAAGATCCCAGCCAAAGCTATAGCCTCTTAGAGTCAGCTCACACTGCCGACACCAATGAGTAATCATCAAATCCACTCATGTAGGAGTCTCTTTCCTTAATGATATAGCCAATGACTTTGTTGGAATACTTATGCTCTGAACAAGGGCGGTGGAAATAAAAGAATGATTGGCACCTGGGTTTAAAAGAACTACCACTACAGTAATGTTTCCTTACTGTAGATGAAGAAGATCTTGTATGCACAATGTGCGATGAGTCTCTTGGAAAATCTCTTCCCGGAATAAGCTCTTGAAGTCAACCTAGAAAAGCATCACATCCTAGGGAAACCGGAGCATCATGTTCTGCCATCTTCTTGCTTCTGTATATAGATTTTTTGTGGCAAGGATCACCATGAGATCGGATGGGGACCCTATGAGTCTGAGGACTCTCACCAAAGCCTCTAGCCAACCCTCAGTTGTATGTGGGACCATATCTCCCATGAATCTGGGTGGATCTTCCATTGTAACTCATACAACATTCTCAAGCGGCGTGCACTCTCTACTTCTGGGGATGGTGGCATCGATGGTCCAATGGGTAATGGTAAAATTGGTGCCTCCGCTGGTGCCTCTACTAGAAGAGGTATTTGTACTAAGGCCTTGTCTATTGGTGGGGTATCAGTTCATGCTACTCTCAAAACCCAAGATGGTTGTCTGCGTGGAGTCATCATGAAAAGAAATAGGTCTGCCATGGTCATTAAGTAAAACCTGGTGAGATGAATCAAGATATTACAAATAAATTTTTTGAAAACAGAAACTCAATCAGTGTTTTCATGCACTAAGTCAGAAGTCAGAAGTCAAGGTCCTAGTGTATCGATATGTCGGCTGCTGCACCAACACTGGATTCCTTGAACTGATAACCACAATCACTAAACATAACACTATTTTCATATAAAGAAAGATAAGAGTCATGTGTTCTTCTATAGAACTGACTCCTCTGATAAAAATTTTTCACGGCCCGTCTGCTGGGTCTCGTGTTGTGACAACCCCAAGCCTGCCTTTAATAGGCCAAGGACTAGAAACTTGCACTGGAAGGCATACTCCCAAAAATTGGGAAGGCATTTCCTTTATAAACCTGAAACCACACACAACAAATCACACAACAGGATACCAACACAAGTCAACTGACTTGCAAAACCTGTTCTAAAAGTAAAAATTTGTCCAGAATACAAGCCCAATAATAAAGATACAAGTACAACTAAAATAAAAAACAATTGAAGAATGTGAAAAGATAGCTACTGGATCATCCTCCGAGTTTTTGATCTTAAGGTTATGTACAGAACACCTCCTGATCACTTCACATCCACCTTTGTCATCTGTGTACCGACATGTCGTATGGTCTACCCCTGGGCATCTTCCAGTCCTGGTACACTCAGCATCAGTCAGTGTTGTCCGTCGTTTGCATCCAACACAACAAGGTGCAGGAATATCGCATGAAGGGGTGAGTATAATGATACATAGTATGGACCCCACTACCCTCAAGGTCTAACAAATACCCCTATGGATAAAACCCAAATTATGAAATCATCACATAACTTTACTTTGGTATATGCCTATACATATACCTAAGTTATCAAGTAATCAATCTCAATCATGAGTAAAACACAAAGATACTAACTCAGCTCACACCAATATTTATTCTAGGGGTAGTAACAAGTAATATCCCCATTCACATCGTCGAACACCTAAGTTGTTAGAGATCCCCTCCTCTATCGAGTATAGTAGGCATGCCGCGTCACAAAGAGGTGCTTCCCAAAATACTTGGACTGCTGATGTACTCCTCCAGTCGAGTATCATGGGTCTGTCATGTCACACAGATGTGCACCACACCATATGTCTGTCGCCTCACACATATGTGCTCCCCCTCAGGACATGTTGAGGTACTCCTCCTTTAGAGTATCGTGGGTCTTCCGCGTCACAAAGAGGGTCACACCACTATGGTCTGCTAAGATACTCATTTTATCATTTACCATAGGTCTACTGCATCACAGAGAGGTACTACCCACCGTGGGTCTACCGCCTCTCTCAAAGGCGCTCCCCACTGGCCTGCCAAGTCACACCAAGTCAAAAAGGTCAGAAGTCATCAAGTTTCACCTAGCTTCAGGGTTCTATCACCATGTTTGCTCGTCTTCAGGAGGATCCTCTCCCAAAGCTATGGTTCAATACTCAAATTTCCAAGATGTCCCATGATGAAGTATCTAAATGTTCTGCCATGTCATAGGGTTCTCAACGCAATAGACAACATGTAAATCAGATGCTTGGTCTATGATTTATTAACCATTTAGTTCTGGGGGCCCTGTTGGATTATTTCTCAGTCCAACCAGACCATTACCCATCTCAAAACAAAACTCAAGTGGGGTATACTCAAAAGGACCGTCTCACTCCAAGATTTCCAGCGCCATTGACAGTTCGTCAAATGGATGTCTGGTTCCAAAGTTGTGGCCCATGTAAAGTAAATGTGTCAAAGTGGGGTCAGGACATGTCTGAATCGGTCAGACGGACCCAACCCATAGTGCGGCCAAGACCATTGGGTTCAGCCCGGCCCGCTGGGTCCGGTCCGGCGCGCTGGCCGGTCTGGAAGGCTATGAGGGGATATGAGGGTTTGGCCACGGATGGCGTGAGGCTGTAGGGAGACTCGGCTGGGGTGGCTCAGCAAAGATGGCTCAGGCCACGGGGTGGATCGGCTGAAGCGACTCGTGTCCGCGAGGTGGCTCCACCAGAGCAGCTCATCTGTGGGTGGCTCGGCCGAAGCGGCCATGCGGTCCGCCGATGGCTCGACATTAGCATCGCCGAGAGCCACTGGTAGCGTGTCCAGGATGTTTCTCCCGACAGCTTGGTGGAATGGCGACGACTCGACATATGATGACAGTGAATCGATGGAAGGTGGTGGAGGTGTGGGGGACAGCGGTGATGGCTTGACTCAGTCAGCAGCGATGGCTAAACCATGAGAGTGGAAGACTTTGGAAACACGGTGGGGCAGCGGGTCATGGGGCTCAATGGCCGTGTGTGATGTGTAAAGGCTCAGTTGGTAGGGGGTGGGGTGACACAAGGGCTTGGAGATCGTGAGGTGAAAGTGGCCGCGACGAGTTTTTGTTGCGTCGTCACCTTCAACGCATTCAACCCCACAAATTATAACAAAATTTTCGGAGGGGTCGGGCCATGTTTTTTCCCAATACCTTTCTTTTTAGGGTGGTAGAATATTTCTCAACATGAACATAAAGAAGAACATCATGCATTACTACCTCCCGAAATGATTTATTCCTAATCTCAAAAAAGAATTCATGGGATGGACATGGGAAAAGAATTCATACACAAATAAAACCATACATAATTTCTTTGATTCGTTGAGTATTGTCTGTGAGAAAGGAGATGATGTCATTGGTAAAAGAAGGACATTGGTGAAATCGGTGTTTCTTCGATCATTGGTTCATTTATGCTAAAGATGTTATTTCTCAGAAAATGTCCTATGGAATAAGGTCTCGAAGTTTGCGTTCTTCGTTTGCATTCATCATTGGATAGCTTTTCTCTAAGAGCTCTCCCCTTTGCCCATCCATTCCCTCAATCCCACTAAAATGAAAAATAGCCTATGTAATAAACTAAGTTTGTCAAATTAAATTATGTGGGATCATTTCAAGTTGGGACAAAATTAATTGGCTTTATTAAAGTATGGTGTTGGCACAATAAATTACGGGGAGTGTTGGCATAATTAAGTGGGGATCTCAAGAGGTTTCTCCACACTTATTTGGGAGTTCAAGAGGTTTCAAACCTCATGTGGTCCCCACCACCATAATCTCTCATTGGAGGTTAGGCATGGTGGTCCCCACCTCCATAACCTATCATGGGAGGTTTTAGTTCAGGTGGTCCCCACCTGTGAAATATCCACATGGGTGGTTACAAAATGTAAAATAAAAGGTGTTATTATTGTATTTTATTATTTCCATAGAAAACAAAAAAATAAACTTTCACCCTTGACCAACTATTGTCGAGGTGAAAGTCTTCTTAAGAGAATATCAGCACTGCGAATTCAACGGTGTTCTTGGATATCAATTCTGAGCACCAGTTCAAAAGATAGAAAAATGCACTCACATGTTTACTGAACGTACCTCAACAAAAGTTCATAAATTCATTTCGGTCACTCCAAGCCTCCGAATCACGTGCTGTCAATTTTTGCGAACTCATAAAATTCCAATATATTGAAAAAAATATTTACATTCAAATACCAGGTCTTCACAACACATATCGATGGGAGAATATGATGAGATTAAAGTGGTTCTTTGCTAGGAAAATAATACTCAATATGCATACATTTAAGGGGAATATTTTTATATGGATTCATCATGTTTTGATTTTTTTAAAATCTATTTACACTATAAGTTTTCATTTTTTATACCATTGATGCATTCTACCTAATGATGTCTCTGGAGAATGAACATGTGTGTGTGAATTTGGACAAACAGAAAGAGGAGGACCCATACATTATCGTACCCCCTAATTAATGATGATTATCATTAAATTGGGTTCGATTTAAATACTATATCAATGGATTCATTTTAAAAAAGAATGATATAAATGATGGTATAAAAAAGGGATAGTGTTTTGTGTAAATGAAACATCTACTACCATCGTATTGGGGATAACCCACTAGAACTACCCATCAAGAGGAAGTTACAAAACAGTTCCCACTTGGGGGACTAACCCATGACCTATCCTTCTATTATCATATTAATTATATTTTATTTTATTATAATAAATTTCATATGATTTATATTGTAAATTTTATTATATATTTTTAGTGAGAAACACATAAGAGTTTAACTAAACCATTCACTACTAATAATTTAGATTAAACAACTTATTTACACTCATTTGATTTTTATGATTCAATTAAAAATATAAATACATGATCAATATACATTAATGCATCGAGGAAATTTCATTATTTAAATGTGGTTGAAAGAACCATTATAGTTCAAGATTTTCTATGTTTTCAATTTTTCTTCCTAAAATAGAAACATTTTAAAATTTTTGTGGTTTATTATAATTTTTTTTGTGTTTTTAAATATATTCATCTCAGATCAATATATTTTCCATTTAAGAAACCCAATCAATGAGTGAACCAATTCATACCATGAAACCGATCTTAAATGAAAAATGTAAATAAATTTGTTTTCAATTTAAAAATTTTGGAATTTTTATGGAAAGTTATCTAATTTTTTAATCACATTCAGAATATCATTTTCTTTCTCTCTAAAATAAAAATACCATGATTGTTAGGAAATCAATGTTTACATAATAATTATATTCACCTAACATATTGATAGAACACAACCATGATTTATTTAACCAAAACTTCGTTTATTCTTATAAAAATGTGAGGTTTTGAGATAATTTTATTTTAGATGATCGAGGATGTCATTTGGTTGTACATCCCCTTTTCTAGAGAATCCATTTTTTTGGACTTCCGTGTACATTTTATTATTTTATCCCTTATAACACGTGAATGTCCTCCTATTTTTTCATTAAAATATAATTTCCATAAATAAACTTCTCCTGAAGAGAGTTAATATGATCTAGATTAAATTATGTATAGGGGAATCTATCTTGTATTATGAAAACTCAATTTGTGATTATTCTGTTGAAATTATAATTTTTTAGTAATGATTATTCTTTTGAAAAATACATTATATGAAAATTTGATCTGTTCTGAATTTTACATGATAAAATAAAATATTTTATTATGAAGCTTCTAAAGGATAATGAAATTTAAGACTATCAAGATAATAAAATATTAAAATATAATGGTAATTTTTTTATGGAAATATTAATTTTTTCTGATATCCAAGATATTTTAGAAAATTTGTATGGATGATTTGAATATGTGAATTGAAGAGTAGAAGAGTCTTGATTGAAAATTAGAATCATTCAATTTTTATTCAAAATGAATCAGGCCTTCCTTTTTTGGACTAATATTTTTTGGCATAAAAATCCTCCTAACCAAAATCCATAAGAACAACCCCACAAATTCATCCTATATAAATCATGTTCTTGACCCACATCTGGTGAATATATTAAAATTTATAAAGCCTTTGGTGACTCATTCATGGGGTTATTTGAGGATATCCTTATAGAATATAGAAATTTGTTGGATGAGATAAAATTCATGTTATGTAGGTGTAACAGGTATATGAGATGAGAAATTAAGTTTAAAATGATTTAATTATCTAAATGAATTAATTTAAATAATTACTTTTTAGGAATTATGATATATTATGTTCCTTTCTATGAAATTAGTGAATATTATGTGTATGTGTTCTGATTTTTTTTGGATTTGAATTTGTTTCTTAGTTGTATCGGGCTCTAATTGATAAGTGTATGGGAATTTATTGAAATTAGTGAATAATTACTTTTTAATTGTTTACTATCAAATTAAGATTTAAATAATAAGTATAAATATATATCTCAATTTAAAGATATTCATTTATTTTATAGGATTTCTTTTTAATTATATTAAATTTATTATTAGGTACATAGAGCTAATTTGTACTTCCATTGGCACGAAAATATAAATCTGGTTGAAAAACCATTGAAGTCGACAAAATGCACCCTACCTCAGTAAATGGGGCATAATTAGATCTCAATACCACTTAATAAGGTTACTATATTTTAATTTTAAAGATTTCAAAAATACCCTTGTGAAATTTAAATCTCATGGATTTTTTATCTCTTTATGGCATTCAATGAATGAATCATAGTGGAGTAGATGAATAATATCTCCATCCACAAAAATAATTCTTGATTATTCCAGGAATATATTTTTTCCTACACATTTAATTATATAAACATTTGGAAGTTTGAGATAAAAATAAGTTTCATGAAACATATAAATGTATCCCACGGAAATTTAAAACCATCTGGTGGGAAAAATAGGTGTATTCATCTTGATGAGAGACTATGTTGGATAAATTTTATGTTCCTCCTTTCAATATTATTATTATTATTTTTGTAATGTATTCATCCTCCATCTTATTATCAAATAACTATTACATGTTGGTTCAATTTTATGATTAATTTTTTAATGTTCAGTTGTCCTTTTGAAATTTGTTAGTTATTTCACTTTATTGAATAAAATATTTTCTCTGTTATGATAAGTTGATATCATTTTATAATAAGAGTATTTATTTTCATGTATGAACATATTTGATTTTATAATCTATTGTTTTTATTATTGTTTCGATGACCATTATCTCCCCCATTGGATTATAGTTGATATATGAGGGAATAGAAAATGTATTAGTGGTGAAGTACTTAGTGATCATCAGTACATGTGGTAGGGGTATAAGACATTTTGGATTGTTTGGGATAAACCACTCCATATTGGAAATTTCCTATTCCTATTGTGGTATTAACTACAACTCCCTCACACATTTAAAGGATTATAGACCAATATAAGATTTTGGAATGTTTTATTCTCACCATCACCATTCATCAAAAGGAGTGAGTGAAAGTGATTATGGAATCTCAAATTCATCAACATAGCATAAGGTAATTGGAAATTTTAGAACAAGCATATAATATAATTTATAAAACTAACAGGGTCCTAGCCAACTTTCTGATATCAATTTATTTCAAATCATTATTTTTTTATGAATTTAATATTTTTATTAATTTCATTATTTTTTTGTTACATAAGTTTGATTCAAAATAAACTTTTTTTAAAAATAGCCACTATTTTCTTTAATTAATGGTTCCATCTTGATTTTTTTGCACTACTCCCTATGGACCACTGTAGATAACCACATTAATACATTTTATATTAAGAATTATTTTTTATCTCACCCCAAGAAAATATAAATAATATAATAGTATTGTAATTAATATACATTTATTCTTCACATTATTTTTTATACATTAAAAATTTTGGATTTATTTTTTTATTTTTTTTACATAATTCACAATTTTTTTAAATAGTTATAGATTATAATAATTTTAAAATATTGTAAAATGACATATATATTATTTTCTAAAAGAAATAATTTTTAATCATTAAAATTATTTTCAATGTCTACAATAATTGTAAAATGTTCAAATACAATTTATGTTGTATTTTGTTGTAGATTGTATTGGGAATCTTTTAGAACTAGGATATTCATTATTTGATATTGGGGTACCTATATTTTTTGTTTTACCTGTTAATAAATTCATTAAATATTTTAATATGCAACAACATTTTATGTTTATAGTATTATTAATATATGACATCATATAATTTATTTATTTAATATTATTTTATTTCCGATTAAAACATATATTATGTTCTTATATTAAGACTACACGTTTTAATTATCCTTAAGCATGTCATAAACATTTGTTTTCACTATACATATTTTTTTTACCTTAGATAATTTTGTTTACCTACACATAACATTATTCATAGTTAATTAATTTTATTTTAAACCTAAATGAATTTGATTTAGCCTTATATAAATATGTTTTACTCTCATATATAATTTTTTAACATTATATAACTTTTTTTTGACAAACATTAACATTTTTACATTACAAAATAATATTTTACCCTTACCCAACCTGTCAATTTTCTTTTTTACACATAACCTATAAAAACTAAATCTTACATTCAATTTTATAAAATTGACATTTCCTTCCCACATCCAAAACAAATTTCATTTACAAAGATAGAGAAATTATTAGTAAATTATTTATTATTTCATGAATGAAATTGTAAAGACAATTTGATTTGAATAAAAAATGGATTTGTTGTATTGAATTTATATCTTATTTATGTATGTTATTCATGTTATTTATGGATTTATTACACAGAGAGACAAAGAGAGATACTAATTTGTTTCTATATGATTTTTAATTTCTGTAGTGTGGTGAATGTTTTTGATAATGTGTGAGAAATTATTCAGATTCATGATGATCTACGAGGATTTTTTTCAAAAAAAAATTAATTTTACTTCCTTGACATGATGAGATGAAAACATACACAAGAAATAATACTTTTAATTCTCATACAATTCAATGATTTATGAAATTTTAATCGGTAATTTATGAAATTACGATTAACCAATTACATACATACTTCTATCACTATTGATTATTAAGCTAACGTGACATTGAAACTATTGGATCATTTTTTCAATTACAATTTATCTTTAAAAATATTTTAATTTGTTTCAATTATTTGGATAATTTTTCATTTTGTATTTATCATTACATATAATTATTGGATTATTTTAATTATTTTTTACATCTTTTATTTGCAATAAAATTTTGGTTTATAATCTTGATTCACCTCAATAATCTATTTTGGACCTACACATACCACTATTGAGTGGTTGTGTCTTCCTATATATAATCATTTTACTACAATTGGGACATATGAGATTTCCAATGTAGTTTAATATGGTTTCACACATTAAGATAATCCGTCAATTTCATGTTCCCTCGAATATTGGATATCAGTTCATTTTGATGATAATGGAAATCCCATGGGTCTATATCTATCCCAATAAAAGATTTTCTATTCCATGGTTGGATGTGGAAGAAGTCATCCTTTTGATTACTGATTAGATAATTTTCATCAATACATCACTAGATAAACTAGGGATGAAAATTTTTGTAATGTAATTTATTATTATATTTCATATAATTACATTTTTTTCTAGTATATGTTACATTTTTCACCCATCAGAGAAATTATAATAGAACCATCACTATAAAATTCAAGAGTATATGATTATCTATTTCCACTATGATATAATGGGATTATAAATCAACCCTAGCCTGTGATTTCATTTTTGGTGAGTAACACCATGAGATTTTTTGAAAAGTATTATTTTAATTTCATTGATGTCTTATGATGTACTCTACACCAAGATTATCTTTTGTTATATGAAACACCATATTATCTTGTAGTATATGTAACACTATTCTTGTCTTGTGTTGCACGCAAGAGTGACTTTCCTCAATAGCGTGTGTTGTACGTAATACTGAGTTTCACTAAACAACAATATATTGTTATAATATTATTATTTACTATCCACTATGAATATTATTAACCACATTTTTACTTTTATAACATTATTATTCATCTTACACATATTCTATAACATGGTATGAGAACAAAATAAATTTTTCAGGTAAAATAAGTATTTTACAAAAATTGATGTCGTTCATCCGTTTGATGGTGCACCAACATTAAATCTAGTATTTGACATGATCCTAAGTTCAACTATACAAAATAATCTTATTCATTTCAATAATTATATAAAAGTTTACATTGGAAATTTTTTTGACATTATTCTGATAACCATCTTATTTTGATGAATAGTAAAAATACGCTAAATGTTAATTAAAAACAACTTTTTTCATTGAGTTAATTTATATGGGTAAATTATAATATTTAATGGACTTAAATTATAAATATAATATATTTTTACCATTTAATATAATTCAAGTCATTAGGATTAATTTTACCCTGAATTCATAAGTAAAAACATTTCAATCATTTGCAACGTTTTAACGTTTAAAAACTGTTTTCTCAAAAGAGGGATTAATTGTATAATAAATACTGAAATATCTATGTCTTGAATTTGGAAAAATATATTCAAAATTTTTAATCATTAGGTGAAAATTATGTTAATATGATACTTTTTATTTTTGTGAATTATGAATAGTAACTACGGTAAATTTTATTTACTGTAGTTAAAGGTAAATTAGGTAATTAAGGGTAAATGTAATATTATAAAATTACCCAAACACTTGTCTTAAGATAATTTGATGATAATATTTCGTCCTAAAATATACTTGGGTCACAATTATATCTTTTAGAACCCACTTTTATTTTATTAAGACCTTCAATTTATTTTACTTAATCGAAAGTGAAATATGTCCTAGTGAAACTTTAATAACTAAATTATTTATAATATAAGGTTATACAGAATATAAATTCAATTATAAATACAAATTTTAAATATAAGATTTTTTTATTTATCATGGTAATTTATTTGTAATTTTTATGTAATATTTAATTACCTTTATAGCTTATACATTAATGATGCAAAACTTATTTATTTAGTGAAAAATCAAGATTATAGTTTTTATTAACCTAATAATACCCATAAAATGCCCATCCAACCAGACCAAAACATATTTTTATTGTACATATAAACTATAACCATCCAAGGGTCGACTTGTGGGCCATTTGGAGCCTTATAAAAGAGATTATGACATTTATAATATTTTAATCTAAATGATGTCAAAGATGTCACCTTCATAAGTCAATAAATATAACAATTTAAATGTAGTGATTTTAAAATGATAAATTAGAATAAAATAATTATTATGAAATATATTATATTTAAATTCATCATAGTATTTTATTTTTATTTTTTATGCAAAAATATGTATATTAAACAATTATACAAAAATGATGTAGTAATTATTTTATTAAGAGAAATACCAAATAAATGGTTTCAAAAATAATAAAATAAAGATTATATGAAAAAACTAATGTTCTCCATGAATTTTTTAGTTGAATATGACATTTTAGGAATCTATTAAATATTTTGGTTTGAATATATCTTCTTTGTGGATTTTATTTTAATTCAAATAATTGAATTGTGACAAAATTGTCACTATTGATATTTTATAAAAAAACATATTATTGAATTGTTTAAAAACCACAAAAATATTTAAAAATTGAAAATTGAAAATTATATGTTCGAAAATATTATAATGTATCTTATTATGTAATATTAAAAACACATTTTTATGTATTTAAAACAATTTAAAAATTATAATATTATTACCACATATAAAATTAAATTGACTAAATAAGGATAAATTAAAATGATAAGGTTTGAAATAAAATAAAAACATGTCTAAAATTGATTAATTGATGATATTACAACCCTATCTTACCTCCTATCTGAATTTTAGTCACATTTAATGTTTTTATGTGGGGTTTGAGTTTATTATTAATTAATATTTTGGAGGTTTCGAAGAGTGTCCCTCACCTCTCTTATAAAAGGTCACCCCTTCCCTCTCCCCTTCAATGAAATATGAGGCTTGAAGATCGGAAAACCCCTGAAAATTATTCTTATAAACTTCCTTAGTTACATTATGGAGGTTATGGTCTTCTCAAAAGACCATCTCTAGCCCCTTAAGAGTACGCTTAAAGGATGTGCATCGAAGAAGATGTAATATCTTCTACCGATTCTTTATTGTTTCTTTATTCATCAACTTACTCTTATTTATTTTTTTAATTATAAATTAATACATTAAGTATCACTAAAATAATTATATGATATTATAAATTTTAAACAACACCATTTCACCTTATTTCCATCCTACGGAAAATGATATCATCATGCGTGTGTACGTACGGAATACTGTCTCCACACCGTGGTGTAATCTGTTTTTCCACCACCGCCTTAATTGGATGTGTATAATGGTGGAATGAATAACTATATATGGTTATTATAACATCATACAGATTCTGAGATATTATAACATCCACTTCAATTCCATTCAATAATTATGGGAATGATATCATTGCTCGTGCTTACGTACGGATTACCGTCTCCAATACGCGATAAGATTCATTTTCCATGATAACCATTAAAGAATGATTATAAATTATATATAATAAATAATCATGAAATATATGACATAATAATGATAATATATTTATGTACATATATTTTTCATTTACTTAATTCCATTCAATTCAATAAGAAAACGAAAACAGTGTTTATGCGTACGTATGCCCTACGGTCTCCATGAACGGTGTATTTCATTCAATTTATCGATCTATAAATTATATTTATATGATGAATATTTTATATATTGAAATAATTTATTAAATTCTAGAATTAAGTAAATCCAGATATAAGTAATAATATCAAGAAGAACAAGTCTAAACATGTATGATAAATGAAACAATTTTACTCAAAAAGATGCTTTAATATTGAATTGACAAAAAAACAGGGAATATAAAGTCATAAGTGAATCATATATGATATAATAAATATTATTATGGTTCTATTATAAGTTATTAATATGTTTAAACCCACTATACAGGATGTTTGGACACATACGGAAGAAATTGGACCTAAAGTAAGGGATAATTTTGCAATCTCAGTTTTTTATCTGAGATTGTTTATACATAAGTATTTAATGGGACTATATTTTTCATCCATGTCCATAAAAATGTTTTCATAAGGTGTTTAATATTATTAAATGTATTTTTAAAGTCATGTTTACCCCTTTTTGGCTTTTACTTTGTGTTATGTAAGGGATCTTTCTTTTGTTTACCATACGAGGTACTTTTTGACTTTTTCAGTAAAGGTAAGAGGAGAATGTTTTTTTATACTTATATGGAATTAGCGGATTTTTACAATTTCATAACATCTTTTTATCATGGAGATTACTCTACAAGATTTAATGGTTATTATCATTGAAATATTTTTCATTTAAAATTGTGTGGCATTTTGTGAAAAGAAAATGATTTTGAAGAAGAAATGATATTTTCCTCAAGAAATCATTTCAAGTGTTTTATCCAAACTATTTTCCCTCAAATATGACATTATTTAGTATTTCTATGATTAAATTATAATGTCACTATTAGTTATATGGTATTTTTTTATGAAATGATATCCATTTTTTTATGTGGACAATGTCACAATGAGATGATGTTTATGAAACCCATTTTATTCTTTGGGTTATGATGAATGATTTATGTTTATTTTGTGAAACAAGTAAGAATTATTTCATTATGAGATGGGTGAGACCTATATCTCCCACCAATTCATTGGGTAAAGATTTATATCTATTAGATAGAAAATTTTAGAACAGAAATTAAATCTGATTAAGTAATATAGGGCTGGAATGACAAGTATACTCAGTTCAGTAATGGACAGTGTCCACTATGATGGTCTTGGAAGAAATGATATGGATACTATGGAAATAATATCATTTTCTTAATGGGTTTTACACAATTACATGTTTTATTTCCATGTTATTTTATCATCAATAATTTTCCATTATGATCTATGTCTTACGTAGTACCAAGATTTATTTCACCGCTCAAGATTATTATATTTAAACACTAGGTTCATTTTTTAAGTTCAAATATATATTGTTTGTTTTATTTTCTCCATTATTACCCTTACTGAGAATTTGAGCTCACCCTTTTTAGGTTTTCTTTTACCCGGATATAAATAATGGTTTTAGGTAAGAAAAAATGGGGAAAATCATTATGGGAGATATTGAAGATCATAGTAGATTGTGTTTCATGTTTCCAAAGATACTAAACTATTACGGTCATGGACTGTCTTTTTTTGTTATTTGTTAAGTATTCCATAAAAGTAATGTAATTTCCATGTAAGTTAATCTTGGGTCTCTACAGTTGGTATCAGAGGAATGTTTTAGTCAACCTTTGGAAACTAGGATGCGAAAAATTTAGTGAAATCCCTAGAGATATTTCTATGGTATGTCTATGGATGTCCCTATGTTTAAGTATAAGTATAAACTATAGTCCTAGAATTATAGTAATGGTCTTAGAATTAATCCTACGATTTTATATATTGAAGGTACTCTCCATTTATTATGTTGTTTTCCAAGCATGAATTTTGCATCTCACACTATTCTTTTTGGGTTTTAGATGATAGCTGGAACCTGAAGAAACCATGTTGATCAATGTAATGGACAATGCAATGATTTTCCTCTTGATCAAATCAATGTTATGGGAGATGGAGTGAAAAATCTTATTGCTATACTTACACAATCTATAAATCATTGTGGACTTCGAAATGAATAGATAAGGTAAAAATATTCTATTGAGTCCAACATGAGGCAATATCCACCTTCTTTTAGTGGGTCTTCTAATCCAATTGTTGCTGAACAAAGGATAAGTACCATTGAAAAGATATTTACCATACTTCACAGTTTGGAACATGAAAAAGAAATTCTAGATATTTACCATTTAGAAGGTGAAGTAGACCAGTGGTGGACTGTATTTAATAATATGAGGCCCCATGTTGAAATTGAATCCATGGAATGGGATGAGTTCAAGAACATATTTTTCAATAAGTAATTCCCTGTATTCTTCGAAAAAAGAATGAAAAAAATTTCCTTGGGAATAAGAAAAAGGAAGATGAACATGTTGGTATATACAAGGAAAATTTTACAAGGCTTTCGAGGTATGCATCTCACATTATCATCTAACCTTAGTGTTACATTGATCGATTCTTCAATGGCTTAATACCTAGTTTTTGAAGGGCATTAGATATAAGAGACTTCAATTTCTATGAAGAAATTGTGCGGCGTGCTATCAAGGTGGACCTGGAAGTTGTTGTTACAAATCCATATCATGGTTTTGAAAAAAAAATCTAAAGATGGGGTTCAAGGAAAAATCATAGAACAATGGTGAAAAGAAGGTGAATGTTTCTTTATTCTCAATGTGGGGAAAGAAGCATGGTGGAGATTGTGTAAAAGATACAAAAAATGTTTCATGTGTGGAAAAGAATGTCATCGAGAAACTAAGTGTCAATGTAATGAAAAAACAAGTTTCTAATGATTTGAATTGAGAAAAGACTACAGAGAATGATCCACCAACACATCAATGCTTCATGTTCAAGGAAATGGGGAATTATGAAAATAAATGCCCTAATCTAAAGGTTAATGATAATTGATGTGAGAAACCTCTTAAGGAAAAGGACAAATGGAAGTCACATGCGATCACTATTTGTGTTGTTGAGTATGACAATGATGTTGTGGAATGATTAAGTGTTTATATAATGCGATTTCAAAATAGTATTATGGAATATCATTTAGATTATCGTGGTATTTTCAAATATCTATGTATTGGTTTTCAATAATTCTATGGTTTCAGTAACCCTGAAAAGTGATTGAAATATTTTCGAAAAGTAGATGATATGTTCATATTTAAGGGATAAGGAGAAAATGAAATGTTTTATTGTATTAATGAGATCATGACTTATATAATGACAAATTTATATTATGGTTTGAGTATATAGAAATTTTTGGATTTTGTAATGTGGAAAGAGCTAACTTTTGACAGCATTCATATTTTCCCAAATGTTCAGTGGGTATTTATTTTACAAGAGAATACATGATTAATGTATTCACATGTATGTAATGTGACTAGAATGATATATCATATGATATACGGGGGATAAATGATGGTATTCGCATGCTTGGTTAATGAAATTTCAAGTAATCGTTTTCTTTATACTATGAGCTTGGATAGAAGTATTTTGGTTAAGCCTAAAGATTTGAAATGGATTATCATGGAAATAATATAATATTTTTAAGCATAGAACCATTTTTTGATATTATTTCTGGAATGTTATAACAGTGTAGTTTTAGAAAAAGGAAAACTTGCAGGACAAGCATCAACCCATCGCGTCGAAAAAGGATGTGGGAATCGAACCAACTACCGAAGTGTTACAGGGCCTTTATTGCCTACAACTGGCCTAAATGAAGTCCCAAGTTAGTATAAATTAGTTTTATTTTATTAATTTGTATGATATATTATGTATAAGTCTATTTTTGGAACCATATATGATTTAGATAATTATATATGAACATATGTATTTTTAATAACATTTGTTAACCTTTTGTTTGAGACAGATGGAATGACCCATCATTCAATCACATGATCTACTAACATTTCACGGATAAAAAATTTTACTCCATTTTTAAGAGATGAAATGGAATTTTTTTAGGGCATGAACAACGGTGATATTATACCAAAATCATGTAAGTATTTTAGTTAATTCAAAAAAATTTCAACATTAGAAAAATGATCTTGAAAACCAAAAATGTTCTCCTAGTGCCCTCATATCTGATGAATCTGATGGTACCTTAGATCATAAAAAATTTATGGTTTTGTGATTTTTGGCTTTTTCATACCCATGTTTTCTACTACTCTCCATCAGAACTTGAGGGTTAGATTTCTCTTCCATGTCCGTGTTTTCACCTATGTTCTCCTATGTGGAAACCCAGTGATGTGTTAATTTGGTTAACTGTTACATTTTATAATTTAGTTTTAAAATTACGTTTTAGAATTCCATTTTACGATGTGGGTTTATATGAAAGAAACATTCATGTATTAAGCCATTTATAACTCCGACCAATTTCGAGGGAGAAATTCATTTTATGTGGGGTAGAATGTAACACCCCGAGATTTTATGAAAAATATTCTTATAATTTCATTGGTGTCTTATGTTGTTCTCTAAACCAAGATTATCTTGCACTATATGCAACACCATATTAGGTTTTTGTTTATGTAACTCTATTCTTGGCTTGTGTTGCACGCAAGAGAGACCTTCCTCAATAGCCTGTGTTGTACGCAAAACCGAGTTTCACTAACCAATGATATATTGTTATAATATTATTATGAACTAGCCGCTATGAATAGTATTAACCACATTTTGAGTTTTATAACATTATTATTCATCTTACGTATATTCTAGAACATGGTATGATAACATCATAAAATTTTTAGGTAAAATAAGTATTTTTTAAACAATGAAATTTTGCGGCCTTTTGATGAAGCACCCACTTTAAATCTAGTTTTTGACACATTTATAAGTACAATTAGACAATATAAATTATTTTATTACAATCAGGACACAAAATTTTACTTTGGATAAATTTTATACATTATGTTGATAACCTTCTGATTTTGATGAATAGTAAACATATGCTAAATTTTATTTAAAAACAAAATTTTTCATATAGATAATTTATATAGTTAAATTATAATATTGAATGGTTTTAAAGAATAAATAAACTATATTTTTACCATTCAATATAATATAAGTCATTAGCATTAATATTACACTGAATTCATAAGTAAAAACATTTCAATCTTTTGCAATGTTTTAACATTTAAAATCCATTTTCTCAACAGCGGGATTAATTTTAAATTAAATACTGCAACTTCTATGTTTTGAATTTGGAAAGATGGATTCCATATTTGGAATCAGTTGGTCCAAATTATGTTAATAATCTACTTTTATTTTTTGTGCATTATGAATAGTAACTATGGTAAATTTTATTTACCATAGTTAATAGTAAATTAAGTAATTAATGTTAAAATAATTATTATAAAATTACCGTAAAACATGTATTAATACAATTGGAGGATTATATTTCATCCTCAAATATACTTGGGTCAAAAAAGTATCTACTATAACCCAATTGAATATGATTAAGACCTTTAATTTATTTTATATAAATGAAATTGAAATATGTCGCACTCAAACTATAATAATTAAATTATATTTAATATAAGGTTATACAGAATATAAATTCAGTTATAAATACTCATTTGAAATAAAAAATGTTTTTCTTTATCATGGTAATTTATTTGTAATTTTTAAGTAATATATATTTACCATAATATCTTATACATTAATGATGAATACATTATTTATTTTGTGAAAAAATCAATCATATAGTATTTATTAACCAAATAATATCATTAGAATTCCCAAAAAACCTGCCAAAACATATTGGTCATGAACATATAAACCCTAACCATCCAAGGGTCTACTTGTGGACAATTTAGAGCATTATAAAAATGATTATGACATTTATAATATTTTAATCAAAATGATGTCAAGGTTGTCACCTTCTTAATTTAATAAATATAACAATTTAAATATTTTGATTTTAAGATGATAAATTAGAATACATGTATTATTACGAAATATATTAGATTTATCTTAATCATTGTTTTTTATTTCTAATTTTTTTGAAAAAAATAATTATATTAAATAATTATACAAAAATGATGTAGTAATTATTTTATTATGAGAAATACCAAATAAATGGTTTTAAAAATATTAAAATAAATATTATATGAACAAATTAATGTGCTCCATGAATTTTTAGATGATTATGACACGTTAAAAATCTATTAAATATTTTTGTTCGAATATATCTTCTGTGTGGATTTTATTTTAATTTAAATAATTGAATAGTGTCAAAATTGACACTATTGATAATTTATAAAAATAACATATTATTAAATTGTTTAGAAATCACAAAAATATTTAAAATTTTGAAATTTAAAATTATATACTATAAAATTTAATAATTTATCTAATTATGGAAAATTATCAACACAAAAGTAATTATTTATAACAATTAAAAAATTAGAATATTGTTACCACAAATAAAGTTAAATAGTTTAAATAAGGATAAATAAAAATGATAAGGTTTAATATGAAATAAAAACATGTATAAATTGTATTTTTCGATGATATTACAAACCTATCATGACTCATATCTGAATTTTAGTCACTTTGGATGTTTTTATGTTGGTTTTGAGTTTATTATAAGTTAATATATTGAAGTTTTCCAAAAGTGCCCCTCTCATCTCTTATAAAAGGGCATCACTTACCTCTCCTTTTCAAAGAAATTTGAGCCTTAAATCATGTCCAAACCCTACCCAACTTCTCTAGTCACATTCTAGAGGTTCTGGTGTTCTCAAAAGACCAACTCTAGTCCCTTAATGGTAAGCTTAATAGAGGTGCGTCGAAGAAGAGGTAACCTCTTCTACCGATTCATTCTAGATTCATTCTTCTTCAACATACTCTTATTTAGTTGTTTCATTACAATGTAATACAATAACTGTCAGTAATATACAGATATGATATTATAAATTTGAAACATTTTTATTTCACCTTCTTTCCATCCTATGGAAAATGAAATCACGGCGCATGCATACGTATGGAATACCGTCTCCATGTCGTGGTATAATCTGTTTTTCCCCCACCACCATACATGGATGGGTTTAATGGTGTAAATAATATCTATATATGGTTATTATATCATCACAATAAATCTTAGATATTATATAATCCACTCCAATTCCATTCTATAATTATCGGAACAATATCATTGCTCGTGCGTACGTACTGATTACCATCTCCATGACACGATAAAATTCATTCTCCATGATAACCATTAAAGAATGATTATTAAGTATATATAATAAATAATCATGAAATATATGACATAATAATGATACTGGATTTATGTACATATATGTTTCATTTACTTAATTCCATTCATATCAATAAGGAAATGATAACAACGTTCATGCGCACGTGCGGCTTACCGTCTCAAAGAATGGAGTATTTCATTTCATTTATTGATCTATCTTATATATTTATATGCTGAATATGTATTATATTTAAATCATCTATCACATTATGGAATAATTTAATCAGGATATAATTAATAATATAAAGAATAACAAGTCCAAACACCAACGATAAATGAAAAGATTTTACCTAAATCACTGCTTTAATATGGAATTGAAAAAAGAACGGGTAATATAAAGTCATAAGTGAATCATATATGATATCATAAATATTATTATGGTTATTTTACAAGTAAATAATATGTTTAAAACCATTATACAGGAGTATCATACACGTACGAAAGAAATTGGACCTAAGGTAAGGGAAAATTTTTTAATATCATTTTTATCTGAGATTACTTATATATAGTAATTACTGGGTTATATGTTTCATCAATATACATAAAAATGTTTTCATAAGCTATTTAATATTCCTCCATGCATGTTTAAATTCATTTTTACCTCATTTTTGCTTTTACTTTGTGTTAGGGAAGGGATTTTTCTTTTGTTTACCATACGAGGTACTTTTTGACTTTTTCGGTAAATGTACAAGGAGAATGTTTTTTTAAACCTATACGACATGATTTAATTTTTACAGTTTCATAAGTAATTTTCATCATGAAGTATACTCTACAATATTTCATGGTTATTTTAAAAAAATTCCTTTTATTTTGAATTTTTTTGGCATTTCTTGAAAAGAAACTGATTTTGAAGAAGAAAGGATATTTTCCTCAAGAATTCATTCCAAGTGTTTTATCAAAAATATTTTACATATAAGATGACATTATTTAGAATTGTTATGTTTCAAGTATAATGTATCTATTATTTATATGTTTTGATTTCGTTTTATGAAATGATATCGATTTTTCATATGGATTATGTCTTGTTGAGATGATGTTTATGAAACCCATTTTATTTTTTTTTCATGATGAATGATTTATGTTTATTTTGCAGCACAAGAAAGAATGAATTCATTATGAGATGGTTGGGACCTATATCTACCTCTAATTCATTTGGTAAAGATTTATATCTTAGGAGATAGAAATGGTTGGAATAGCAAGTAAATCTTGTTCAGAAATATAGGGATGGATTGGCAAGTAAACCCTATTTAGTAATGGACATTGTCCACTATGATGGTCTTGACAGGAATGCCTTATATAATATTTAAATAATATCATGTGATTAGTGTTTTTCCACAATTAAATGTTTTATTCCCATGTTATTTTATCATGATTAATGTTACTTTATGATCCATGTCTTACGTACTACCAAGATTTTTTTCACCACTCATGATTTTGATGTTTAAACATTAGGTTCATGTTTTTAAGTTCAAATGTATATGGTTTGTTTTATTTTCTCCATTCATACCCTTACTGATCATTTGAGCTCACCATTTTTATGTTTTCCTTTCCCAATATATAAATAAAGGTTTTAGGTAAGAAAAAAGGGAAATGATCTTTATGGGAGATTTTGAAGATCTTAGAAGATTATGTTCAAAGTTTTCAAAGACACTAAACTATTACGGTGCCTGAGTGTCTGTTTTTGTTATGTATTAGGTATTCTACAAAAGTAATGTAATTTTATTGTACATAAATATTGGGTCTCTACATGGTTTATGACAAAATGAAATTTTATTACATATATATCTCTTTCATGAAAAATATAAATAGAATTAATTTACTTAAAGTAGACTAGAATTTTTATTTTTGGAAATAAAAAAATTTAATTTCATTGAAAATTTATGTATCAAAATAATTATTATATTAAAATTTTCTATTAATTAATATGAAATAAGAAGATATCCTCATGATTTCCCAACCAATAGAATATACACACATAAATAATCTCTTAGATGATATTAATTATTAGATGGAAAATGGTAACAAATAATATAGAATAATTGAGTTATGTATATTTAGGTAGTGTAGTGATTGAACAACCATCCACCCCCATCCCCACCTAGACTTGAAAAATAGTGATTTTTGGGTTGAAAAAATGGGATCATATCTTTCAATATAACAAAGGGTCATGGTTAGGATCCTTTTTAAGTATTTATTTATGTTATAGATGTTATTCAATTTTAAAAAAAAAAGACTATAAATTTTTACTCAATAATAACTTATTCAAATATTATATAAATAAATCCCATGAGGAGAATACCATAAAGGGTTAATTCCTACCTGAGGAGAGAAATAATATTTTTAGCTATTACATTGGGAATTCTCAAACACCCATGCCACATATGTTAATATGTGGTGGGTGTTTTATTTATAAAATTGGTTAATAATTATAGAAAATTAACAAGGTATGTTTTATATAAATAAAAACTAGAGGAATTAGAATTTAATGTTTATGATTTGGGTTAGATGATGGAGGAGAGGACTAGAGGTATGGTGGGGTAGATGGTCAGTGCTACATTTGAGGAGATGATTCGGGTTTTATAGTCTATGTTTACTAACAAGAAATGATTGTTTTAGGAGGCATATCCTACTCCTCTACTGATTTCTATAGATCACACTCCACCACCCCTCTTACAGATCACATTCACATACATCCACATGTAGATCCAACATCTACACCTCATTATTTTTTCCCATTCTAATGTGAGTTATATGCTTAGGATCCCAAGTCTCATATTAAATAATATGGTATGTTATATTATATTGGGGGTAATATAAATCATAATTATGTTGAGATGGGTCCACATATCTTAACAATATTTGATATTATAGAAGATTCAGTCAATGTATCATTCCCTGCCATTGAGGAATTGATATATGGACATAGTTTTTAGCATTTTTTCATCTTTTCCATCTCGACTTGTTTGAAAACTTACATTGGAGTTATACATAAATTATAAACATCATTTAATATTGTTGTTAAATTTTTTTAATGTTTTAATATATATATATATGAATATAAAAATGTTAAATAAATCTTATACATAAAATAAAAACAAGTTGAGGACACCTCAACATTGGATATAACTTCAGTGTCTAAAGTATCGAGAAATAAATCTTAGTTCTTAGATAACTATGATCATCCAACATATGAATAATTTTCTAGAAATAGTATTTCTATGAAATATTTTAGGATTGATATCATTGATATTTTTAATTTAAATATAATTGGATACACATTGTTGAAAATATTTATCATATATGTTTAATATAATATTAATTTTATTTATTTAAAATTTATTTATCTAACATAATAATTTTTTAGGTAGCATTATAATTTTTTTTAAATGATATAGATTTCATTTATGGATTCCCGTGCATACAATTTATTATTCCAAAGGTGATGGTCATGAATTATATTGTATGAAAAGAATATAATTTTAAATGGTTATAGAATTAAGAGATCCAGTATTAGACGATTCCTTATCTTGATATGTATGTAACATATATTTAATTTTTTCCTTTTAATTTGAAATTAAATTGAATTATGATTTTTTATATTATTTGTTATTACATATTGGATATTTGGATTTCAACAAAGATGAAAATTTTGTTACTTATGTTTCTAACATGATGAGATGTGAAGAAGTCAAAAAAAATAGATACAAATGTTTTATTATATAATTATTTTATTATAATGAATATGAATATTATTTAATACATATAATTTTCAAATGGGTCATGAGATTTTATCATTTCAATTCTAATTTGGAATAAAATGATCATATATAAAATATAAATAAATATATATTTATAGTTATGAATATTTTACATTAACAACATACATTATTTTAATTTGAAAAGTTCTTTTCAAATTAAATGTCAATCATAAAAAATGAGAAATAAAATTTAGATATTATATTATGTTATAAATTAATTAAATAATATAAATCGATATAGTTAAAAATCCATCATGATAATATTTTATAAAAAAATACTTTATTTATTTTATCAATATTTAGTAAATATATGTTAAATTTAAATTTACTTATTTTTTAATGTATTTGATACCCAATATTATTAAAATAAATAAGGGTTTAATAATTTTCAATAAATATTAGAAGAATATTTTTCATGATTGATTCAATTATAATTAGAAATATATATTTTTAAGATCAAGTTTTAATTGTAAAATTATTTTAATTTGAAGAATTTCTTGATGTAAATACTTTATAGGTGTTATTGTATTTTTATTATAGTTTTCTTTTTTTTTTCTTACATGTGTATCTTATTGTGGGTTATAAGGCTGAAGTAATATTATTTTAAAAAAAATTATTTTTAATATTACATATTAAAAAAATTAAAAAATGTTTTTTAACTTTTTTATTATACTGATGTTGAAAGGCCATCATCCATAAAAAAATGTTTTGTTAGTAACATTTGTCAAATTAAAATACAGTAAAAATGATTTTCAACAACTATTAAAAATTAACAATATGGAAAAATAATTTACAACATCTCTTTTTAGGATTTCAATTTTTTACTCAAGATAAACCTAAAATGATTCAATGTGAAAACCCCCTTTATTCAATATTAATGAAGAATAATTCAGGTGGTATAAAAAATATGTTTATGATAGGGAAGGGGAAAGATGATTTATCATTGATTAAATCTTAAATTTGACATGTAAAATTTCCTTTTTAATGTTAAAAATATATTTTACTCAATAGAAATTGATAATGTTTCTACGGAAGAAATTGAACTGGATTTGATACACATAGAAAATTTAGAAGAAACTCTTGAGAAAAATACTCTTCTCAAGAAGGAGTAGAAATCCAGTTAAATAATATAGGAAAATGGTTTCTAAAAGGGATGAGTATGATACAAATGAAAAAACCCTTCTGAATGAATGAAAAGAAATACAAAAAATATGATGATATAGGGAATAAGGAAAATATTATTGAGGAGATGCTGGTTCAAAAATAGGAAGAGTCATATAAGACACAATAAATATTGATTTTAGTTCAAAATTAGTTCAAAAATTGTTGAGAAGATATTAGAAAGACTATTGATGCTATAGCTGAATCTTGTTAGGGTAATAATAGAATTTTTTGAAATATATGGGGGATTTATAACAAAAATAATTTAAAACACATTTTATATATCTAATAGTAAATGGTTAAAAAAACCAGAAAGATATGTTTTGAAATTTGAAAGTGGTTGAGTTGAAATATTCATGCCAAATAAATGAATAAATAAGATAATATTATCACTAATTCATATGAAAAATGTAGAAAATATTATTATATTAATGTTACAGTATAATACTGTTATACCTAATATTAATCTACAAAATAAATGTTTCATGTGTTTTATTGGTGTTATGGATGTTATGAATATAAATATTTCTTATTCTATTGTAATATGTATTTTCCAAGGGAGAGGTAAGAATCTAGGGGTGTTGGTGAGAAAGAAGACATAAAAAATAAGAGTATGTATGTTGTGAACATATCTAGACAAAATTTGAATAAAAATAATATATTTTTATGTTTATAAGAATTATAAATAAGATATGAATAAACATTTCAAATGGATGAGGATTGAATGAATATACTTCCAATTGATAATCCCTATAATATGAAAGGTAACATGTAACACCATAAATCATCTATCCCAAAGAAGGTGGTTTGTTTACTATATGGGCACAAAATAAAACAGATAACGTATTAAAAGATCAGATATTTTTGTGTTACTTGAAGATTATATATATATATGGATCTAAAATTAAAACATAAATCAAGAAATATATGTGTTACATTCCTGTCCAAATAGTGTTCTTTCATTTTATAAATCATTGAAATAATTTATAGATCCCTTCCTAGAATCCCTAGGAAAGGAAAATGTAAACAAGGTTGTGCTTCAATGCTTAGTAAGAGAAAGAGTATAATAGAATCTATTAATAGATAAATAAATCATAAATAATATTGAAGATATTAAAATTAATAAAAAAATCAATATATTTATTATCATAAAATTTGACTAAAATCATCAAGGGGATAGTAATATAAATAATCACCTGGATAACAAAATCTAGTGTCACGGTGATGTAATTCATAATTTTATAGATTACATTCATACTATCAAGTCCTCATTCCAAGAAATCATAACTAAATACGTATGGCTAATACTAAATACCAAATATAGTTTCTCTAATTAGACTTAATAATATTCCATGGGTATATAACTAACACCACCCATCAAATACTAAGTATAATAAATTCATAATATTAATGATATGAAAAAAGACTAAAATTATAGTCAACATAAAAAATTATATTGGAAAACTATCATATAGTATGTTAATAAATAACCCAATAAATAATCAAATAAACATAATAAGAATTCACCCAAGGAAATATTGTGTAATGTTTTATTATATTATATTCCCATGTAATCATAGTATTACTCAATTTAATATAAAATAGTCGAAAATAATTTTAAATTATCATAGTAACATTCCATGAGTAATATACCATTTTCATTCTACAAGATCTAATTTATAATTCAAAAATATCTAGAATATTAGGAATATAATTCATTCAAAATACTCATTGATAAATTTAAATTAATCTTTAAGGAAATTAATATTCGCGATGGTGGGAAATGACATTCAAGGGGTATATTCTAAATAAATATGATGTTCGTATTTATGGTAAATAATATAGTAATCCGAAAAGGACAAGAATATTACTTTTTTAAAAAATTATATAAATTCAAGAATGGGTAAAAGATAATTTAATAAACAATATTATATATCAAAAATATTCTTGAATAAATTTTAAACAAATTATAGAAATGGAATAAAATTATTCCCAACTAACTAAGAAGACAATGTCTGTTTTCCCTAAAGATATTAATTTTATATTTTATGTTCCAAATAAGATAAAAATTAATAAGAAAAATGATACTATTGGAAATAAACCTAGTATAGGAAAATATATGGGGTTTTATATAATAATTTCAAAAAGGAATATTAAACATAGGCAGTCATAAATAAGGGTGAGATTGTGAAGAAAACAATAACATAGGTCTGATTTCCATCATAAGTTTTTTAGACACCACTATAATCATAAAAAATTTATTAATATTATATAGATGAATCATATTAAATATGATAATTCTATAAATGGTTTTTTATTACATATTATCTCTCATTCATTACTAATATTTCATTATCATCGTCATCATTTCAGGTGTTGACTGCTTCAATTTTCAATACTGCTTCCATTGAACAGTTATAGCCCTGGAATATTGATCATGGTTCCATACTTATAAAAATTTTAATCAGGATATAAATTTCATATATATTAATTATACACATGTGACATTATCATTTTTTAACAGCTGTAAGGGTAAGAAGTTAAATGACATAATATATTTATAGAATGCGAAATATATGAAAATAATAGTAAATATTAATTTTTTCCATCTTTATAAAAAAATATTTAATGTGGTGATTGGAAAATAATTACACTACGATGTAGAGGTGGTATGTCGACCATACACACGAGCGATGTTAACAGTTTCTGTATGACATATATGACGTAATTTTTATTACCATAATAGTAATAAAATATTCGTATACATATTATAAATTATTATTTATTTTAGAGTGGTTAAAATAGATATAGAAGATTTATTATAAGAAATAAACATTTGATGAGTGTGTAAAGATGAATTAATTTTTTTATATTCCTCCTTATGCATACAACATATTCCTTCTTAAAAAGTACTTAGAAAAAACCAGAACCATAATAAATGAATGGAATATATGATTTCTCGGGTTAGGGTATTTTAAAAAATATATAGGGATCCATTTTTGTGAATAATGTTGGGGAAGAGACGTCCTTTATAATAAAGGGGATGAAAACTCATTGAATTACATAAAATATTTCTAAACTATATATATAAAGACATTTTAATGTGTTGGGGGAACCGTGTGTATATTAATTATAAATTTACAAAAGTTAGGTTCTGAGTATCATTAAAAAAAATTTTTAGATGAGTTATATTTTCATTTTTAACCTTATATCTTAGTTTACACCTACTAGACATGTTTCGACAAAAACCATGATAAAAATTTTATGTTGTTTTTTCAATTCCTTATGAAAAAAATTAAGTTAAAATTATTATATAATATAATTTTTTCTAAAATATAAAATCCATGTTTAGAAATTAATTTTTTTACTATAATAAACTAATTTTAACATAAGTGTGCCAATGGAAACGAAAACCATTTTTATAAAAAAGTCAGATTTATGTACAAAAATGATTTGACATGAAAATAAATAAAAATGATGATGTCAAAGGAAATAATTGAATTATGTTAAATAAAAGAAGGTTTAATTTTCTATCAAACCAAAACAAAAATTAAATGTACCAGGTATATTCATTAATAATATATAAAAAATAATAAATGTTTTTATTTGAAGAAAATCATTACATTAATTTCCCAAATATTAATCATGTATCTGAATTTTAATCATTTTGTTTTTATAGTAAATATATTATTTATTAATTTTTTTAGAATAAATAAGTTACTTAATTTTTTTTCATTTCATTTTTACTATATTTTCTTAAAATTTATAGTATGTGTAAAATCATTATTTTTTATCATCCACAAAAAAATGTACAATTTTTTAAAAATATCAAAAATTAACCCCAAATTTATTTTTAGATTATGGATTACGAAAAAAAAATTTAATTTAATGAAATTTATTTTATAAAAAACGGGTATTTATGTTTTATTAATCATTTTGAAAAAATTTATATGTAATATGTTTTGGTTTATCATGTAAGAAAGGTTTTTCTATAATTTAATCCCAGGTATTACATTCTTCCTTCCTTAAAAAATTTTATCCTTTAAATAAAATTAAAGAATCATTATGAATATATGTGGTTTGATGTTCATCTTGACTTCTCTAACTACCCACCACACCTCCATAATATTATTATTTCTCCAATTTTATTTTAATAACTATTTCATTTTATTCAATGAATCATTTTCTATGGTGTAAAGAATATATATAATCTCTTTATGGTGATATAAATCATGTTTTAATTCTATTTCTTTATAGGTGACCACTTGTCCTAGGTTTGGAATATATTTCTATAATAAATAGATATGGAATAAATCAGGACATTTAGAGAGGCATGGTAGAATTTCCAAACATTAATCGCCAACTAAATTTTAGTCTTGAACATAAAAAGGCGATTATTCATAGGACTTTGTTTCTATTTATTTCAAAACCTAAACACACTGTTCAATAGAGATACCCTTAAAAAATCAGTATTCCCACTAGAATTTAATAATCATTCCTTAATTTATTGACATAATTTTATTGTCAACATTAATATTCATTAAGATTATTACTAACAGGATTCAATTTCATTGTCATATCTTCTGCAAAATCTAGTCCTACCAGCTTCCACTCACCAAATTCATCATAAAAATGGGATTACAACACATATTTCTATAAAATTACTCATATTTTATCATTTAAAAATTAGTCTACATGCAGTTATTATATAAAAAATTCACCATGGGTAAAATAAACTTTACATATTCCATGAAATTTATTCAATGAAGACCAAAAAAATCTTATGAAATCCTAATATTCCTTTAATAGAACCCATAAATTTTAGGATGATATGAGATGTCCAAATTTATATTGGTTTCAAGAGATTTATAAAGACACTTCAAAAATAGAAATTTAAATAATAGATCATGATAAGATACAATATTATTATGTGATCCATGAAATCAGAAAACATCATTAATGTAGAGATATTTGAGGCTTGCAGTTCATAGATCTTCCCTTATAGTGTGGAAATATTCTAATATTTTAAGATTCTCAACAGAAAACCAAATAGAATATTTCATTCTTTGAGTCCTGGTAAATCCCATGGAAAAGACTATAGTAATGTCATTTTATTTCCACATACAAGTAGATATAGGTTTCAAGATTCATATAGAATATTATCATTTAGCCTTCACTTATTGAATAACCAAGAATTTTGAGGCATAGTCTACAATTTAACAATTCATATTATCATTCCAACAATGATCTTTAATGGAATGATATCTTTTAATGATTCCATGGTGTACAATGTATTGAAAACTATGAGATTCATAAATTAATTCTTCTTTCAGAATATAAAAATATGGAACAAATAATATCTTTATATAAATAAATATACCATCTTCATAAATGAATTATATTATCTTCACTTCATTCATGGATTTTATTTATTTTAGTATACTCTCATCAACAATATGAGAATATATTATTTTATCCAATAATGATGGTTTGGAAATATTTTGTAATAGATTTTATGTCTCCTCTACCATAATGATTCAAATATATATGATTACTAAATCCACGTACACTGCATCATTAAAAATCCTCATTTTCCTCAAGAACCCTGGGTCTTTCCTACTCAACTCATCAAACCCCATTTCTTCTTCAATTTGATGTAGTGTATTGTGAAATCATAATCTGAGAGTTGTTCTATACATCACTATTACCTCATGTTAATAAATTTAATTTTCGAGATGTATTTAAAAATAATTTAATCTATATATATTTCACATCATTCACTATAATGGTAAAATTTCCAAATCATCAAGGAAAATATTACACCATCCAACTTCAGATCTAGGGTTGGATAATTTTACACCATAATCATTAACTACATTTATTAAAATTTAGTATCATGTTCTTCCAACCTAAAGATACATGTAATTACATTTTATTATTTATTTCTATATGTAAAAAATCAATTCTTTACCGATGGTAAATTCAATATCAGTGTATTAACCGGTCTTTAAATTAATTCTTCAAAAGATTCCATATATTCATATAAACAAATAAACTTAACCAATTTAAATGTCGATGTGGTTAATAGGCTATCTCAACGAAAAAATTGTAAAATTATCATTGATATTACCCTTATAATAAAAGGGAACTACATACCTCAGTTAAATTTAATAGCATTGGATATTCATATCTTCATTTTTCATAGAATGATCAACTGATAATCTATCCTTATTGAGAATACAGAAAGCATTATAAACATAACGATTCCATAATTCCCATTACCTAAATTTATATATAAATAATTGTCACTTAGAGTATTTTTAATGATTTACCTATGACTTTAATAGTTCTCATAGTATTTAAATTGTATCACCATATAATTAATAAATACAATTTTTAAATTATCTATATAATAATTTAATACTATGTTCACAAGATCTATAAAAATGGGGGTTTCATTAGACAATCCAAATAGAATTTAAATAAATTAATAATTATTATACCTCATATTAAATGACATATTTTCAATATATTGCTTTTTAGTTTTGTTTTATGATATCCAGAATGATGATTAATGATTCAAAAATATTAAGATCAATAAATTGGATCTAATAATTTATTAATTAATTCCATAGAATACTTCCTCAGTATAGTAATGGTATTGATTTCCCTATATTTAATAAAAATACTCATAGACCCATATTTCATTCTAAAAAAGAACATGGGATACCTTTGTTCATCCACTAGGATGTGGTAATACCTTATCACCAAATCTCTATATTTGTTTCTTTACCTCCAATGATTCCACTATATCCATCCTATTATGTGTCTTATATGTAGGATTTGTATCAGTGATGTGATCAAATGAAAACTCAATATCACGCTTTAGTGGGTGTCTATATAGTTATTTAAGAAACCCATAAATGAATTTCTAAATAATAGTTCCAACCTATATTCCATGAATACATATTCCATTAATAGGTTTATTTTTCCATTATTCTCCAAGAGTTTCACTATTTATTTCTATTGTAATGGGATTTAAACATGATTTAGTATCCCCTATAAAGAGTAAAAATGATTCCATGTTTTATCATATAGAAAACTCATTCAGTCCTTTGGTAAAATGGTACTCATTAATTAAATAACAAGATTATTCCTACTAAACCATTTTATGTAAAATAAATCATGGGTAAAAATGATTTTAAAAAATTATTATATATTAGATATTCGAGAGGAAATTCCATGGTTCGAGTTACGATCATGATTTCTTCTTCTCTCTGTTAGTTGTATATTCTAGGAGGATCCTCTTAACTCTTATTTACTCAAGTGGTTGTTTGTTTGGACATAATAGTAAAATTATCTTCTCATTTTAAATATTTGTTAAGGCTCAATGGATTTAATTGTTTTAGTATGAAATATAAAGATACATGTCAAGGATGGAATTCATAAGAGGGGGAGAAATGTGACATCCTCATTTTTATAATAACCTATTTTTAATTATAATTTTTTTGTTATTTTTTTAAAACATCACCCCATACCTTGGTCATGAGGCCAATGTAACGTTATAACGAGCTTTAAGTTATTTTTTAGGGTTAGAGATGATTATTCCTAAATTATATAATGGTATCTCATTTTTAAGGTTTCCATAAGGGTAAACAACCCCTTCACAATGGTAGGGATTTTCTTCTAGACGCTAAATAAAGGTTACAAGAAGTTTTTATAGTTCTATATGGGTTTGTTACTGATACCAAGTTCCACATATTGTATCCTATATAGTTGTGTAAGGGTAATTTATTTTTATATGTATTGTATATGGGATTAACCATATTCTTATGAGGTACAATAGAGTGGTAATAGATTTTAAAATTCATCAATAGGGTACAAAAAAAACTCTACAAATATTACCATGATTTTCTTAAGGTTATATAAGTCTAATCCTGGATTCATATAAAGGTAATCCCTTATTTACCTTGGTTTTAATGTGTATCCTATAAGATGCGTGATGGTAATCCATATTTTTAACGGTTTTTATGGTTTTCATTGGAGTCATGTATGTGTAAATATTAAATTATAAGGGTTATTTATGTGTAAAGCTACACCCTTACATGATACCGATGAGATGTATATGGTTAAAACAACAATACCCTTAAAAAATTATCTTATTTGGAGAAAAATAAATAAAAACATATTTCTTTATTTCTTATCCACCAAAAATAACCTATTTCACCTTATATAATTTTTAAATGACATAAATTTTTTGTATTAATTATTTTTGATCGATTAATGAAAGTAAAAGATTAAAATTTATAAAAAATAATTTTATTCAATATTCAGGTAAAATAAAATGTAAAGACATAATTTAATTTGTGGGGTTTAATGTTGTAATCCTATATAAGGTTTTCCTTATTAAATATATTATAACCTGTATGCATTTGTTTTTGGTAATTGTATTTTGTCATGGGAGTTTATTAATTCCCTTGTTAAGGATTTTATATTCCTTCTTTGATCAGTATAAGTTTTATTTTGGGTTCTAGGTGTGGATGAACCATTTCAATATCTCCTCTAATCTTGGGTGTTCTATTTTGAAAGGGATAATTTCCAAGTATTCTTCTCCTCGTTCTATTTGAAAATAAAAATTTCAAATGTTTTTTGGGGAATTTAATAATTAATTCTAAAATGATAACATTCTAAAAATTATCAATGAATGAATAACAATACATATCAATGATGACTTAGATTATTTTCTAGATATATAAAATTATCAAATAAGAAATTATAATTATTAATTATTAAATATGTTATACATAATATTCTATAGTTCAAATGGATAATGGGAAAATTTACCAGAATTTTGAAAGTGTTATCAAATGTGGTGTTTTTCTATTTTGGAAATTGAATAATATGGAATTGGTTCTCGGAATACATGGAAATCAGTTTGAGGCAACAAACATGTGGGCATGAATAGGGTGTGTTTTATATGATAAAACATGGAATTATTTTTTTTATGATCATGTGGTACAAATCTATTTAATTTTTTAAATGTATTATATAGGTAATCATAATGATTATTTTCATGATTGTATAACCACAAAAATCCTATTTGAGATAAAAGATATCATGAGTTGTTTGTGAAGCCTTAAAATGTGCTTGTAATTATTTCAAATGGATTATTCTGATGATTTTATTGTTTGACAAGATGTAATATTTGATCTGTCATTTACATCACGTTTCATAAGTGTTATTATTATATCTTAAAAATTAGGGAATAAAGGTTGATCCAACTATGACTATACTTCAAGAAAAATCTTTTAGTCATTAGTTCATATGCACATGAACTATTTCAAATAGTGAGATGTGACACATAATTTTATGACATCCTACGAGAGGGATATGTCATAAATTAATCAGAATATAATTTTTATATATAATAAAATGGGATTGATGTCACAATTTTTGAATATCCTACGTGTGGTATGTGTTCGGTAGAAAGAAAAGTTTTCTTCTGATATGTTGTAAAAGTAGGTAGATCCGATTTCCAAGGACTCGACATATACATAGTACTTGTGTGAATTGTTTTTCGTATTTATAAATTTTTTACACTCATTGAATAAACTTTTATACCTTATGAACTAATTTTAATGTTAATTTATTTCTTCCTAATGAGTCTTTTACTCCCACCATACTCATGTATTTTAATGGATCTTTTAGATTTTGTTCTTAGAGATCCTGTTAAGGGAAATGACACAATGGTCAAAATTTGAGCACATGGAGTAGGAGGATGGAGGTGTTTCTTATTGGAGTTCAAGTGTGATAGTTTATGATGCCTTTATTTACAATATTCACCTATAAAATGGAGAATTATCATTTTTGGTTTATATATATGTCATTCTATAATATTGTTGTGTGGTATAACTTATCTTTTAGTGTTTCTTATACTCAGATAGTTATTTTTTAATTTATTAAATATTAAATATTTTTTTGTAAAATAATTTATATATAATGTGAAATGATACTGAGGGTATTGTTTTCCCACCGATATATTGGGATCCCCAATTCTAGAACTTATCATCTAGTATATGGGGGGGCATATATGAGTTACATGAAACTCTAGTTCAAACTCGGTGGTTTGGGTCATAGTGTGTCATATGAATGAGAAATGTTATTATTTTTTATGGGTGGAAGGGTAAGAAGGTAAATGATATATTAGATTGGTATAATCATAATTATTTCATAATTATTTTATATATTCATTATTTCTATCTTAATAAGAATATATGCAATGTTGTGATGAAAAAATAATTACACCACTATGTAGAGATGGTAGGTTGTATGTACACTTCAGTGATGTTTTTATTTCCCATAGGATAGAAAAGTTGTAGAAAATGGTTTTCCAATAATATTAAGGAAGTATTAGTTTATTTCTGTTACTAGAGTAATTATTTTAGGGTTTTGTTAATATATAATGGATGTATAAGAAGAAATGAACTTTTGAAGAGTTATTAAATATTATTACCTATTTATTGAGTGACCTACTTTAGATTACACTATAATCCTTCATAAGATGGTTTAATAAGAAGATAATAAACATGATAATGTAGGGAATGGATATTTGATGGGTATTGGGATGGTTTTTTCCGATTAATAGGTCTAAAAAATTCTAAATAAGGATGTAAATTTGGTTTATTTTATATGTGGGGGGACATACACACATGTAGATTCTTAAAATATTTAAATTATATAAATTAATTTTGTAGTGAAAGTGGAACCATAATGATTGTAAATAATAGGTCAGTTAATATGTTGTTGATTTATTTTTAGCCAATAATATTTAATTTTTTTAATAAAGATTGTTTACCCATATCTCATTGATTTACCCCAGAGTAAACCTGTTTTAATCATAACAGATGTAAAAAATGTTTACAGTTTTCAAAATTTATTATGATGAAATATTATGTAGAATTTCGTAATGAATATTAATTATATATATTAAAAATATGGAATACATTTTATAATATAATATAATTAGGAATCATATAAAATAATATTCCTATAAGTGTTAAAAACACAATGAAACTCATATTTAGAAAACATTTATTCTTAAGAATTAAAATGATATTAAAAAAAAGAAGTAAAATGTTTATTGAAATTCAAATAGGTGGAATGTGTTAAATAAATTTAATATTATTTTTCTTCAGGACAATAGAAAAATTAAGGCATCATTATATATATTTTATTAAGATAAAATAATTGATAATTGTTTTTATTCTAAGAAAATCAATACATAGATTTTCAAATTGTACATCAAAAAATTATTTTCCCCAAAATGTATTTTAATTTAAATTAAATTACATATTAAATAAATTTTTTCTATTTAATATTTTTGTAAACATTCATGTTTTTCTTATGTTATTATTATGTCAAAAAACAGAACATTTCATTTAAATTCTCATTATTTACTATTCATCTAAAAATAAAATATTTCCAAAAAATAAAAAATATTCATTTGAAGTTAACTTTAACATAATTAATACAAAAAATAAAATTTATTTCATAAAATTAAATATATTGAATTTATTGAATATATTTTTCTATCAAATTATTCTATGAATTAATGTGGATTGAGATATTGATTCTCTAGAAATTAATGCTTATATTAATTTCATTTGTGGTGTTATAAAAAATTCATAAATCCGATAATTAGGTTCCCTATAATATTAATGATTTCAAAAAGAAATTGGAGTATCAAAAAAGATAATAAAGCCATGTATGAATGCATATATATTGATCCATACTAGATGGATATGGTAAACAGAAAAGAGGAATAAGATATGGTTGTTATATCTAAAAGAACTAGTTTTTTATGCATAATTATTATGAAATTTTGTTTATCTCAATAAATATGTAATTTAATTTTCAGTAAAATCAGGAAATATTACTCAATTTGGGTGTGGAATAAAATATATCATGGATTTATAAATATTCTAATGAAATATAATCATAATGATGATACAATAACTTTTGAATGATGTTTACATGGAATCTACATAGATGAAAACTAGTTTCCAAAATGAAGTTGTTGATAAAGAGAATATGACAATGAAACCTATTATGATTTGGGATCATTTTATATGTGTTCATTTTTATAGGAAATAATATCCAGATTTGAGATTAAACCCAAAATATTTGTGTTACTTCTAAGGAAAAAATGGGTCTTACCTTATAATCTATGATTTTTATATTATCTTATAGTGAATTAATGGATAAAATTGAGTGATATAATACTTGATATCTGAAATTTATTAATAAAACATCTCATGTTTTCAACATTATGTTTTCTAATATAGACATAGAGTATATCAACTAAATCCTTTCATCTATGTTTGTATATTATATAATCATTCTTTCCATAAGTTCATTAATGATTTTTTAATAATATAAAATAAAGAACATAATGTTTGAATTTATCGTATAATAACCATTTAATTTATTATCAATAAGTGAGAGTATAAAAAATCCAAAATATCACACATATTGACATTAAAGACTTATATTGAAAATAAATAGTAATGGGAGATTAATGTTTATATAAAATAATTCTATTTGATATTAATGATCCAATACTATTTTAGTGGAAAACTTTTAGGCTGATTTATAGGTGATTGTTATAAATTCATGGTTTAGAATTGGATTTAATATTTAATAATTCATATAATTAAAATAAATTGTGTGATTTTCTATAATTACCAAAACATGACAAAGTTGAAAATCTAGAGCTCTGTAGTGGTAGTCCAAGAAATGCATTAAAACTGTTAGACTAATGTCAGAGTGACTCTATTACTGATCATAAATCATTATATTTTAGGTCATTGATATTTTTTCTTATTATAAGCCTTTAATAATTTCATATGATTTTTTTGATTTACTTATAACATCAACATAATTCTATTTATTGAGGCAATAAAATAGATAATTTATTGTGTGTATAGCTATAGGAGGTTTTCATAGGACTTCACAAGTCTTATAAATTTTTAACTAGCCATATATTTTAAAAATAACTTTGAGAATAAATCATTTACTTTTATCATATGAATTTTAGAGAAGAGAAAATTTTATTACTTCACAAGCATATGAATTAATGAAATAATCATATGATTTAAAAACTATTATAAATATAATGATGTCTATAGATTTATAAATGGTCTATTTAAAGAATTCTTTGGGGATGGTTATATAACATTGAATGAATACTAATTTTATGAATTCATGGTTCATTGTGGATCATGTATTTTGGGTGTAACACCCTGACCCCAGTTTCCCAATGTGAGTGCATTATTACATAACATTGGCATGATCACAAGAAAGATCATGTCTCGAAAGTCCGACTAGTTTAGTAGCCTTGGAATAACTAGATACATTCCTAAATTTTACATTACATCATAATATTAAAACTACAATAATATAGTCTCCATAGTCCACACTCTTATCCCCTTATACTATCCATGCAGGTCATTCATAAAATACTTCTTCACATCCTGGGAAAAATAAAACATAGAAAGGGGTGAGTTCAAATTTCCAGTAAGGATAACAATATAGTGTAAGATTTAATAATTATGCCTAGACATTTAAGGGAATGTATAATTAAAAAAATCCTTTTAAAACATGAACTTCAGTATAATATGGTAGAAATAAAATGAAATAGTTCCATATACTTATTCACATGTATATTCTACTTGTCGAATAATCACAAGAAATATCAATAACCACTTTCCTAATGATGAAATGCAAAATTCCAGACGATCATAACCACATAGTCAATGCCTCATGCCAAGAATACAAATAAGATTTTGTCAAGGCCTTGTGCCAAGACAGTAGATTGTCTCAAGCGACCAACTGATGCATCGAGGAGCTATAGCGGGCTCCACACATCAAATATTAAATCCAATACATTCCTCATATGAACAGGTTTAAACATAACATAAAAATTCGTATTAAAACTACCATATGAAATGTCAATACATTCTCCATAAACTATGAATGGTATAAAAATAACACATCCACAGTCAAAAAAATCACAAAACCTTCAATAAAATATAGAAGTTTTCTATCATAATAAATCAACGTCATATAAGCTTAAAATCTATCGAAGGATGTTGAAATAGATGAAATCAAAACTATTTGAGAGTAATATCTATTTTTTTGAAATCATTTAAATGCCACATAATTATAAAATAAAACATTTACTTTGAAAATTTTCTTATATGATTGTAAAGGAAGATTCAAAGATTTTATATATGTGGAAAATAGCCTCACCCGCCGTATAAGTTAAAAAAAGACATTCTTACCTTAATTCTGTCAAAAACGTTAAAAAGGACCTTATTTTGAAAACGACAGACGGATTCCTTTATAAACCTCTTATAAAAAGTAAAACAATGGTATAAATGACATTAATCCATATTCTAGTAAATAGTAAAAATGTTTTTAAATACATTTTTAAGAAACATGGATTTGGATGATAAAGAATTCACGGTAGATAATTACGTATAAACAACCTCAGATAATGATGAGATTGTGAAATAACCCTTATCTTATACTTTTCTATGGTTGGGGGTAGGTTAACCTCCTGTATAATGGTGAAAAAATTGTTATTAAATTATAAAAGAATCATATAAATTAATATGATATCATATATGATCTTTTAACATTGCTTTGTTAATAATATCTTAATATTATTGTCATTTCGGGTGTTAAGTTACTCATTTTCATTTATATGTTTGGTTATGTAAGAGATGTTTGTAATGGATATATTTTATCTTATTCATTTCAAGAGTGATATTAAGTCCTTAAACATTATTATTAATCATCAAATGAGAATTAGACTTGAATGGATACGATGGGGAATTAATCTCATCGCGTTCGTGGAGACGGTAGTCCATACATATGCACGAGCGACAATATCATTTTTTTGGTATTAAAATAATATATAATTGGATGGTATATAATATATACAGAATCCTTATCATGTTATATTTATTATTTACATGAATTACACATCATTATTATACCTATCCAAATAATAATATATTGAATAACAATTACACCACAACATGGAGATAGTAAGCCGTACGTATGTCATTCAAAGGATGGATAGAAAAATAAATATGGTTGTACAATATTTATAATAACATAAAATTATATAGAATATACTGTATTTATTATTTTATAATGGAAATAACAAATAAATAAGATGTTGAGGAAAAAAGGAACTTGAAAGAGGGTGGTGAAAACATAACTTCTTCTTCGGGTTCATCCCGTGGATTTGAACAAAAGGGCTCCGTAGTTCGGCTTTCTGATCAAAATATGGCCTCTCGGTTGAAGTGAGGGAAGTTGAAAGAGTATTTGGGCCGGTTTTGGAAAATCCAAAAGGCTTTTATTGTGTGAATTAGTGAGAAGGGGAAGTTTCCTTTTATAAGAGGGGTGAGGGGAACCTTTGGAAAAGCTAGAAATATTATTTTATAATAAATTCATATTCGGTTTATAATGTATCAAAAGTGGATTATTTAAATTTTAAGGTTTTTATGGGTTGAAAACCACTAATCCAATAGGTTTTATACAGGTTTGGGTCACTATAATAACCTTATCTTTTAGTTTTAACTCTTGGTTAATTAGTTTAACAATTACCATGTCACGTTGTATTTTTATATTATATAGTTAATAAACATACTATATACAACCAAGAGACCCCCATGAGGTAAATTAATGATACACCTATCATTATATGAGTCTCTTGGACGAACCATAGATTTTTAGGAATTAAGTATCAATTAATAATATAATATATTTTTTAAAAACTCTTTTTTGTCAATTTTGACACTATTCAATAATTGATTTTTGTATAAATCATAACATAATGATTACTTCAAAGAAAAATAATTAAATAAATCATAACATGTCATATGAACCTATAAAATTAGTGTAATTCATAAAAAGTCTCATATTATATTTACTTGGGTGTTTATAATATCAATTATTTTACTTTTTCACTATTATGGTAATTACTTCATCATCACTGTGTCAAAAATAAATTAAATTATTTAATGTCTAAAAATTATTAAAAAAGTACCATTATGTAAGAAAGCTTTATATATTTTTAATGAATATTTTTAGTCGAAAATCCAACATATATAACTCAATGTAAAAATTGTTTTGCTAAAAGATATATGCTTATGTCATTTTTTGTATTTATTATAACTTAATTAATATAAAGTGTCATTATCACTTACATGTGGATCCATGGGGTCCCAAAATCGACCCAAATATGACCATGGTCGGAAATGTATCAACCAATATTGTTATGACACGTTTTAGAGTAATTTATTATTATTATAATATTATTTTTTACCCATATTTAACAGATTTATCCGTTAACCATGGTAAATAATATATTTACCGAAGTAATTATTCAAAATGTATAAAAAATATAAGTTACCTATTTACACAATATTGATATCCTGATTCCAAATATGGAATCCATTTTTCTAAATTCAAATCACATAAGTGGCAGAAATTAATTTCAAATTAATTCACGTTGTTAAAACAAAAAGCGTGTTTTTAAGAGATAATAACTATCAAAAGATTGACACTTGTTTATGTCCGGTTTAATTGTGAAATAATGTCCAATAGCCAAACTTGTATTAAATTGTAAAAATATATTCTAAATATACTTTAAAAACACAAAAATTCATAATTTATCATTATTTATTTTTTCAATTAAAAAATATTTTTTAAATTAAAATTTAATAATTTTCACTATTCATCAAAGTATAGATGTTATGAAAAATGTTCCAAAATTTTTCCATAGGATAATTTCGATATTCCAAATGAAAAAATGAAGTCCATTTTGAAAGATAAAATTTATAAAATTTCAAAAAGTGGGTATTACTATTCAAAACACCTAGTTTGATTGGTTGTGGTGTGTGTTAGAACTCGAAGTTGCGTACAACACACGTTACTGTATTATTCAATGGGAAGCATACCGTTGAATCTTGGGGTGTTATATTCTCCCCTCCTTCAAATAATTTCGGCCTCAAAATTTCTAGAATACTATCGAATGAAAATAATAGGGAGGTTCTTCATCATATGTTCCTCGGGTTCCCATGTTGCCTCTTCCATCTTATGGTTTCGCCATAGAACTTTTACCAAACGAGTCATCTGGTTTCACAGAACTTGTTCTCTTGTATCAAGAATCCTGATGGGCACTTTGCAATAAGATAGATCTGGTTCCAGTTCTAATTCCTCATAGGTGAGTACATGCGTTGGGTCAGGCCTGTATTTCCTTAACAATGATACATGGAACACATCCTGAACTTTGGAGAGACTTGGCAGCATTGCCAAACGGTAAGCTACAGCCCCAATTCGTTCTAGAATTTCAAAAGGACCGATGTAACCGGGACTCAATTTACCTTTATTGACAAAATGTATAACTCCCGTCCATAGAGATACCTTCAAGAAAACATGATCTCCCACCTGAAAATCCAAATCATTTCATCAGTTGTCAGCATAGATCTTCTGCCAACTTTGAGCTGCTTTGATGTGGTTTCGGATTACCTTTACCTTCTCAATCATGTCCTCCACCAATTCTAGGCCTACATGTTTTCTTTCACCAACGTCATCCCAACAGGTTGGTGTGGGACATTTATTTCTATATAACACTTCATATGGTTCCATCCGAATACATAAATGGAAGCTATTGTTATAGGAGAATTCTACCATAGGTAAATATTGATCCAATATGCCCTAAAGGTCAAGTGAGCATGATCTCAACATGTCTTCTATAGTCTAAATAGTCCATTCTAATTGTCCATCTGTTTGAGGGTGGTAAGAAGTGCTCAAATTATGTTAAGTATCCAAGGCATTCTAAAGACTCATCCAGAATCATGAAGTAAAATGGGTATCACAATCCAAAACAATCGGTAGGGGTACTTGGGGAAGTCTCACAACTTCATTAATATATAGTCTTTCTAGAAGTTGATGCGGTAAATCTTCCCTTATAGCAAGAAAATGTGCTGACTTGGTAAGATTATCAACAACGACCCATATTGCATCATTCCTTATAGGAGTCTTTGGTAGTCCCATGAAGAAGTCCACAGTGATATTTTTACATTTCCATTTTGGTATGGGATGAGGCTGCATAACTACTCCAGGCTATTGCCTTCCAGCTTTAACTTGTTGAGAAACCATACATCTTGACACAAAATCAGCAATCTCCCTCTTCATTTTGTCCCACCAAAAATGTTCCTTTAAATTTCTATACATTTTGGTTATCCCAGAGTGTATAGAGAAATTGGAACTATGTGCATCATATAATAATTCCCTTTTTAAATCAGGTATATCGGTAACACATAGTCTCATCCCGAATTTCAAAAGTCCTTCTTCATACACAATGTCTCTCAATCTCCCATCATTCATAACATTAATCTTCTTTTTAAATTCTTCATCATCGGTCTAAGAACTCTTAATCCTTTCTAGTAAAGATGGTTTTGCAACCATTTTAAAACGCATTGATGTTTCACCTTCCATGGTTATTCCCATGTCCATCTTCACTAGATCCAAGAAAATTGGATCGCTTTCAATTATCATATTGTCCAAAACTCCAAGAACTTTTCTACTCAAAGCATCTTCCACCTTGTTTTCTTTCCTCTGGTGGTAGTGTATCATGCAATCATAATCCTTGAGTAGTTCAAGCCATCTTCTTTGCCTCATGTTGAGTTCTTTTTGTGAGAAAATATACTTCAAACTCTTGTGATCAGTATAAATCTCACATTTTTACCATAGAGGTAGTTTCTCCATATCTTCAAAGCAAAGATCACAGTTGCTAACTCGAGATCATGAGTAGGATTGTTGTGTTCATGAATTTTCAACTATCGTGATGCATGGGCAATAACCTTATCATTCTGCATAAGGACACAACTGATTCATTTCTTCGATGCATCACAATAAATAATGAACCCATCATTCCCCAATGGTAGAGTCAATACAGGAGCATTTACTAATCTTCTCTTTAGTTCATCAAAACACTCTTAACACTCTATTTTCCAGACAAATTTATCCCCTTTACGTGTGATATTTGTTAATGGGTTAGCCCACCAGGAAACATTTGGGATGAAACGTCGATAATAACCTGCTAAACCAATAAAACTGCATACCTCGGTTATACTCATAGGTGCTGGACTTTCATGAAATGCCTTGGTCTTAGAAGGATAAATAGATATTCTATATTTAGAGACAATATGGCCATGAAAATAAATCTCCTAAAGCAAGAATTCACACTTTCTAAACATCCCATATAACTCATGTCTTCTCAGAGTCTTCAGGATAATGCACATGTGATTTTCATGATCTTCGTAACTTTTTGAGTATACCAAGATATCATCAATAAATACCAAAAAAATCATTGAGATATTCCTTGAAAACTGTATTCATTAGATCCATGAATACAGAGGGTGCATTAGTCAATCCAAAAGGAATTACTGTAAACTCGTAATGCACGTACCTGGTTCAAAATGTTATCTTTGGAATGTCTTCACTCTTTACACACAACTGATTGTATTCAGATCGAAGGTCGGTATTTGAAAAGTATTGAGCTCCATACATTTGGTCAAATAAATCGTCAATGCGAGGTAGGGGATACATGTTCTTTATTGTTATAGCATTGATTTCCCTGTAGTGGATACATAACCACATAGATCCATCTTTCTTTTTAATAAAAAGAATAGGGGCTCCCCATGGGGAAAAAATATGGCGAATAAATTCCTTATTACTCAATTCCTATAGTTTTTTCTTTAGTTAAACTAATTCCACAGTGGCCATTCAATAAGGGTTTTCGATATATGCCTTGATCTAGGAATTAAATCAATGGAAAACTCAACTTCTCATTCTAGAGGATGTCTAGGTAAATCTTCTGGAAACACATCTACATATTCATTCACAATAGGTACATCCTCTATTTGAACATTCATTTCCTCACCCACAGTCATTTAATTCTCTTCCTCCCCAACAATTGAATTTAGTTGAGCTACTGGGGGTAGATCTAGATAAGAATTAGGTGGTGACGATTCTGATCTAAAGATATGGTGTTCCTTATCATCATCACCAAAAATCATAACCTCCTTCTTCTTATAATAAATCGTCACATCATGGTCCGAATGCCAATCCATACCAAGGATTATATAAAACTCAATCATAGGTATGCCAATGAGATCATCAGATAAAGGTCATTTATGTACTCTAATGGGGACTGATTCACAAAACATTATTACAATGATACTTCCCTTATGAGTTTTTACTAACAACTCCCTTGTTATATCAAATTTAAAATATCTAATTTTCTTAGCAAATTGGGAAAATATGAAACAATGCGATGATCTAGAATCAGATAATGCATTTTCAAAACTCGAGGAAACCATTAAATTACCTACCACAATGTCTTTTGGAGCTTCGACCATAGAAGTAGTGATATTATAAGCTTGACCTTGATCCCTTGGCCTTTTCTGAGGTATGTTCCCCTGACTCTTAGGAAATTCATTTGCATAATGTCCCATCTCCCTGGAATTGTAGCATTGGTAATTGGTAGCTTCCTTCTACCCCTTTAAATCACGAGCTTGGTGGCCTTTTTCACCACACTTGTAACGGACTCCCATTCCTTTTAAGAAAGTACCAGTGTGTTTCTTCCCACATTTACTGCAGGATGGATATTCAGTTTTTCCTTTCTTCCCTTTATTTCTATTCTTAGATTGATCAGAATATCTCTTATTCTCTTGCTTTGCTTTAAATTCATAAGACATAGTGAATTCCTTCTCTGTCTTGATAGCACATGAGACAATGTCTTCGTTCGACGAGAATGATTGTAAGACTAATGCTCGATGGAGAAATGGTTTTAACCCATCAATGAAACAATAAATCTTACTTCTTGGGTTACGTATATAATCTCTAGCATACCTTTATAACCTTGTAATGTTAGCCTCATACATTGCGACATTCTTATCCTCCTTCTGTCTTAGACTCAGAAATTGTCTTTCCATATCTGCTCGATGGTCAAGAGAAAATTATTTTTCTAAACACAGATATTTGAACTCCCTCCATTCCATATTTTATACTTCATCGTCTTCCTTAGTGTTTGAATCAATGAACACCATTGAACATCATTTCTAGTGAGGTGGTAAACTACCATGATAACGTATTCCCTTTCACTACTCCCAAAGCCTGAAATATTTTCTCTAGGGAATTTATCCATTGCGTAGCTTCTAAGGGATTTGTACACCCATTTAACGTTGGTGGTTGTTTCCTCATGAAGAAATATATCATTGATCCTTCACGCCGTGGATCAGGGTGCTCCATACTTGTAATTTTATTATTCATAATCTGGGTGAGTTGTCCCAGTATGGTGATTAGCTGATCAGCACCAGTTGCATCACCAGCTCCACTATAATTATCTTGAGCATGAGTGAAATCCCTACATGGAGTGCATGCATTGGTAAGGTTAACGTTTCTTCCACTAGTTTGCATTTCTACACAATGGCATAAACAAGATCAGTTTATGAATCAAAATACCTAATTCCATACTTATAAAGCACTTAACATAAATTTAACTATTTATGGATATAATCCATAATCATAAAAATGTTTTATTTGAGGATGTATATACTCATAAACCCTTAATAATTATTTGTAATGAAAATGAGAGTTATCCTAAGAATATCCCCCGAGAGTGTTGTAACCAAGAGTGCAGTAAGGCCTATTTTCGTGAACCAGTTCCCATTCGAGTCGAGCTCAAAGAAGTGTCTCCGGGTTTTACCCTTAGGTATATCTGTGCCAGAGCCGCCTCTACCTGCTCATATCCAGACAGAGATTTATTGCATGGAAAACTCACAAAATCCCTACAATACCAAAATTCTAGTATGTTCTTCTATACTAATTCTCAAAGACCATCTTATATCTATGTGCTATAATCAGTGTTTATCTAGACCTTGCTTCCATGGTTTGTACTAAACTTTCTCTGATACCAACTATAACGCCCCGACCCTAGTTGCCCAGAGCCGGTGCATTATTACATAACATTTCCATGATCACAAGAACGATCAAGTCTATAAATACCAATTACTTTGGTAGCCTTGGAATAACTAGATACATTCATAAAGATTACATTATGTCATCAAATGAAAACTAAAACAATATAGTCTCTATAGTCCACACTCTTATCCCCTCATACTATCCCTGCAGGTCATTCGTAAAATACTTCTTCACATCCTGGGAAAAATAAAACATCAAAATGGGTGAGCTCAAATGCCCAGTAAGGATAAAAATATAGCAGGAGCATTCATAAATAAGCCTAAACATTTTAGGCAATGTATAAATAAAACAAAATACTTTAAAAATTGAACTTCAGATTAATATGGAAAAAATAAAATGAAATAATACCATATACTTATTCAAAAGGATATTCTACTAGTCGAATAATCACATGCAATATCAATAACCACTTTCATATTGATGGACTGCATAATGCCATACTATCATAACCACCTAGTAAAGGCATCGTGGCAAGAATACAAATAAAATTTTGTTAAAGCCTTATTCCAAGACACTAGTTTGTCTTATGTGACCTACCGATGCATCGAGGAGCTATAGCGGGCTCCACCCATCACATATTAAGTATAATTCATTCCTCATATGAACAGGTTTAAACATAACATAAACATTCATATTAAAACTAGCATATTAAATGTCAATAAATTCACCATAAACCATGAATGGTATAAAAATAACACATCCACAGTAAAACAAATCACAAAACCTTAAATACAATATGGAAGTTTCGTATCATAATAAATCAACTTCAAAAAATCTTAAAATCTATCAAAGGATGTTGACATAGATGAAATCAAAACTATTTGAGAGTAATATCTCTTTTTTTGAATCATTTAAAGCCACATAATTATAAAATAATAGTTTTACTTTGAATTTTTTTTATAATCTTGTAAGGGATGCTTTGAAGATTTTATAATGGTCGAAAATAGCCACACCCGCTGTATAAGTTAAAAAAAGACATTCTGACCATTTTTTTGTCAAAAGGTTAAAAACGACCTTGTTTGGAAAACAACAGAAATATTCCTTTTATAAAACACTTATAAAAAGTTGATCAAGGGAATAAATGACTTTAACCCATTTTCTAGTAAATAGTAAAAATGTTTTGAAATACAATTTTAAGAATCGCGGATTTGGATGATAAAGAGGTCATAGTAGATAATTACGTATATACAATCTCGGATAATGAAGAGATTGTGAAATAACCCTTACCTTGTACTTTTCATTGGTTGGGGAAAGGTTAACCTACTGTATAATGGTGAAATAATTGTTATTAAATTATACAAGAATCATATACATTAATATGATGTCATATATGATCTTTTATCATTGCTGTATTAAAAATATCTTAATATTATTGTCATTTCGAGTGTTAACTTACTCATTTTGTTTTTTATGTTTTGTTATGTAAGACATGTTTTTTATGGATAGTTTGTATCTTATTTATATACAGAGTGATATTAAATCCTTAAAAATTATTATTAATCATAAAATGAGAATTATACTTGAATTGATATGATGGGTAATGAATCTCATCGCGTCCGTGGAGATGGTAGTCCGTACGTACGCACGAGCGACAATATCATTCTTTTGATATTAAAATAATATATAATTGGATGGTATATCATATATACAGAATCCTTATCATGTTATATTTATTATTTACATGAATTAAACATCAATATTATACCAATCCAAATAATAATATATTGAATAACAATTAAACCACGACATGGAGACGGTAAGTCGTAGGTACGCACGTATGGTGACATGTCATTAAAAGGATGGATAGAATACTGAATATGGTTTTACCATAATTATACTAACAAAAAATTATATAGAAGTTACTGGAGTTATTATTTTATAATTTAAATAACAAAGAAAGCAGAAGTTGAAGAAGAAGGAACTTGAATGAAGGTGGTGAAAACATTACCTCTTCTTCGGCTTCTTCCTTTTGATTTGATCTAAATGGATCCATATGTTGGCTTTCTGATCAAAATAAGGCCTCTAGGTTGAAGTGATGGAAGTTGATAGATTATTTGGATAGGTTTTGGCAGAGCCAAAAGGATTTGAATGTGTTTATTAGTGATAATGGGAAGTTCCCTTTTATAAGAGGGGCGAGGGGCACCTTTAGAAAAGCTAGAAATATTATTTTTTATTAAATACATATTCGGTTTCTAATGGCTCCAAAGTTGATTATTTAATGTTTATGGTGGGTATGGGTCGAAAACACTCAACCAATAGGTTTTAGACAGATTTGGGTCACTATATTAACCTTATCATTTAGTTTTAACTCTTAGTTAATTAGTTTAACAATTACCATGCCACTTTGAAATTTTATATTATATAGATAATAAACATACTATGTACATCCAAGAGACTCACAAGAGGTCCATTAATGATACCCCTATCATGATATAAATCTCTTGGAAGAACTTAATATTTTTAGAAATTTAATATCAATTAATAATAAAATACTTGTTTTAAAAACTCTTTTATGTCAATTTCGACACTATTCAATAATTTATTTTTGTGAAATTTATAACAGAATTATTACTTCAAAAAGAGTTAGTTAAATCAATCCTAACATGTAATATATACCTATAAAATTATTATAATTCATAAAAATTTGCAAATAATTATTATTTGGGTGTTTATATTATCATTTATTTTAATTTTCAACTATTATGGTAATTACAACATAATCATTGTGTCATAAATAAATTAAATTATTTAATGTCTAAAAATTATAAATAAATTACCATTATGAAGGTAGTTTTTTATATTTCTAATTAATATTTATCGTATAAAATCAAACATATATAACCCTATGTAAAAATTGTTTTGCTAAAAGATATATGCTTATGTCATTTTTTGTATTTATTATAACTTAATTAATATAAAGTGACATTATCACATACAAGTGGATACATGGTGTCCCAAAATCGACCCAAATATGCCCATGGTTGGAAATGTATCAACCAATAATGTTAGGATACGTTTTAGGGTAATTTATTGTTATTATTATATTATTTTTTTCCTTATTTACCAGATTTACCCTTTAACCATGGTAAATAAAAATATTTACCGAAGTAATTATTCGAAATGTATAAAAAATAAAAGTTATCTATTTACACAATTTGGAAATCCTGATTCTAAATATGGATTCCATTTTTATAAATTCAATACACAGATGTGGCAGAAATTAATTTGAAATTAATTCCCGTTGTCAAAACAAAAAGCGTGTTCTTTAAAGATAATAACTATCAAAAGATTGACACTTGTTTATGTCCGGTTTTATTGTGAAAATATGTAAAATGACCAACATTGTATTAAATGGTCAAAATATATTACAAATATACTTTACAACCAATCAAATTCATAATTTATCACTATTAATTATTTCGATTAAAAAAGTTGTTTTTAAATAAAATTTATTAATTTTCACTATTCATCAAAATATAAATGTTATCCAAAAAGTTCCAAAGTTTTACCCTAGGCTAATTTCAATATTCCGAACACAAAAATGAAGTCCATTTTGAGAGATAAAATTTATAATATTTCTAAAAGTGGGTATTACTATTCATAACGGCTAGTTTGATTGGTTGTGGTGTGTGTTAGAACTACAAGTTGCGAACAACACACGCTACTATATTATTCAAAGGGAAGCGTACTGTAGAAGCTTGGGGTGTTACATTGGGTAATATATAGTTATCCCTTAAATAAATATAAAATAAATATTTTGTTATTTTTTTTTTAAATTTTCAAACAATTAAGAGTTAGAAACATATAAAAATTATATTTTTTCTATGCCATAGTAAAATGATGAGATGAGTTCCACATAGCTAATGTAGGTACTATGTTACAATGGAATACACATTGAGTTTTCCAAATATATAGAATAATCTCAATTTTTGGAGGGTTTAAAAGGAGAAAACATATAATTCATGTGGTGATTTAAATGATATTAATTTAATGATATTAAAATGGGTTGGAATGATAACCAAAATAGGTATTTATTCAAACCAATTTATAATTAGAAGGCCACACCTACATGTAAAGATCAAGTGTTGATCCTACTGGGATAAAAAACATGGGATTAGGTGAATTAGTGTATGAAATATTAAAATGGGATCCAATTTGGGGATCATGATTCATTATTAAAAACTGTATTTAATATCTTTCCCATTGAAATGAATAAATAGAAATTAAAACATTTTAATGATACATCAATTTCACATGTTATACCCTTACTGGGATACATAAAAGGAGTGCATAATGTAAATGTACTTGTTTACTAAATCCACTACAGGGAACTATTATTATAGTGTTCAGAGTAGATTCAATGTACCTTTGGGTTTAAAGCCAATAACACAATGAAATCTCACTAGAGGCACTATCGGAATGAATTCACTACTCCACTAGAAGACTCTTATGATACTCTTTATCAGCTCTGGGTTGATTTACACTTTAATTGGCACTAATTTTTTATCCTTTTCCCTTTAAGATATGAAAATATCCTTTCAACATAAATTATATTTCATAGAAACCCCCAATATAATTATTCTACTTTACTATGAGATATTTCTACAAATTCATATATTCAATGTGTGACCCCTTAATATTTACATACTACACTGTTAACTGTGTTTTTTCTTAAGGTTTCCATGTCCCACTATTAACCACATGAATCCTTCATGTTTATGAATTTCACTATTCATTGGATGACTCTATTTTATGTTTTGAAGTATTCACTACATGAATCCTTAATGATAATGTAATTAATTTTTCACCTCCCAACACAATGATGTTCAGGACAACCACTTATGTGCAAGACTTACACTTATCTATATCATTCTACCCTTATATTTGAATAAACAAGATTACAATAAAACATATTCTATTTATATTTTTTAGCATCTCATAATGATGTTATTAGGGTTATATTGATAGAAGTATAAAATTAATAATCCCAAAATGTGGAAATTACTATTCACAACATCAGTTAGGCACATTTAACCTACTCGTTCACACATACACAATCTTCTTGACATAACCAACACAATATGTTTTCTACTATGGGTATTACATGATAATAGTAGGATAGGATATCATTGGTAGATAAATACAATCTCACATATGATCATATAACATGCGTGGGATTTGAAATCTACTTGCACATTTTGAATATACCCACTCCAACTATGATATGATATCTATGAATGAAATATAATTGTTCTCTATTGATCATTTAATGTATGAAAGATATGTGATCAATTAATGTTCCTAGGACTTATGAAATTGGGATATATGTTTTTTGTGTGACACACTTTTACATCCATTATTCACATAATTAATTATAAATCACATGCTCTATATGATTCATTAAAACCTACAAACTGATATTTCATTTTAAAAAATTCAAGGTAATACTAAAAATAATTTAACATACTATTCAACAGATATTATTCAAAAACATCCAAAATTTTCAATAAACACTAATAACTAATAAATCAACCAAGATGAATTTTTTCCAATAATCACCCCCTTTGGATTTGTTAACAACACTTCTAACAATATTAACGTACATGTTGAAAAAACATCAAAAAGTGATCAATGAATTTATCACCTTGTATTGTAATCTCATATAAAGAAATATCATTTTGATAATGAAGAAATTTATGCAAATATAGTAAAAAATTAAATTAATTTTTAATGATAACTATTGAAACATTCTTATCCCTTGACAGGACTTCACAAAGAACAAATGGAAACTATTTGAACCATGAACTCCAATTATGATTTATCTACATTAAAAACTGATATTGCATCATAATATTTTTGAAGACTTCACCTTTTTCCCGACTCCAATTATTATTTTCTCACCCTTTCATTGAAATATCTTCCCTACCATTGTAATAAATACAAAAGGATACTCTTTTCAGTTTCTAATAGGAAAATTTGCATAGATCAACACATAAGGAAAGAATATCCAACATAGGGGGATGTGGTCCCACATCTATACATTTCATGTATGTGTAGTGGAATTAACTCCATGATATAGTCAATTACATTTAGACGATTTTTGGTGTATGTCCTTCATTAGTATTTTTGTTACCTATACTTCAGTAGGAACAAAATACAAATTCAAAAACCCACAAACTATTTCCTCTTAGAAAAAATGAAAACTGATTAATATTTTTTTCTTCCATGAGAATTGGAAATGATTTATTCTATGAGGTAGAGTATTTAAATTAAAAAACTAAATTCAGATAAGATAATTCCCTTCAACTACAATACAATAAATGTATTTCTTCATTATTAATAACTACTTTTCATCCTGAGTGGAAACAATTTATTTACAATCTCTGGTGCTTGGATAAATGTAATATTATTTCTTGATCCACCACAATATAAAAAATAAACAATGACAAAATTAACCACCTGATATTGATACTCTATCATATATTCAACCAATTCAATCCACATATGTTTATCCCAATAAATATTGTGTAGATTTTTCATTCTACAGAAAACCAAATTCCACTATGCCTTTAATACACGAAAATTTAATTTTCACTACCTTTAATAGGATTTATTATAAATATATTTAATATCATGCGAAATTTAATGTTGAAAAATAAATATAAAGTCTTTTTGTTTCTATGTACAATAGTATACCTATGATCTATATATTTGTTGGGATATTGACCACATTGGTTTCATCCTCTAATGAATGTTTTGAATTGGTAACAGCTAATGTTGTCAACACTATTGAATTTTATATTATAAATAATCTTAGAACCTACTTGAAATATTTTAAATTACAAATAAATTTTTCATTCCTTCTATTCATAACCTATAATATATGTAAAAATTTCATATCACATATCATTATTGTTTTTGACATGAATTTCAGGACTTTTAGAAAACATTTTCACTATAATTAATTCAATCTACCAATTATTATGTCATTAACATGCACCAGAAATATAATCAATTAATTAATCAAATTGTAGTGATACAGAGTGTAATAATCTCCACCAAAATAGAAAATGAGATTCATTAAATGGTGATCAAGTCATGAATATCATGTGTTTGGTGCATATTTAAATCCATACAAATCCTTATAGAACTAAAAATATCTTTTTGCAAATTCAAGAATATGAAAACATTAAGCATATTTGATATAAAATCTTTCATTAATAACCCCATTCAGAAACCCTAATATGATATTCCTTTGGAAAACATTAAATTTAAATTTCACTACAATGGATAACGATAAAAAAAATATCCTTAAAATTGGTTAAAATATATCATTAACATTGATATCGTATATCTTGGATAATCCATAGTACTTTAGTTGCGACAAAACTATTTCGGTAGAGTTACTTCAGCAGGAACTGTGGTAGTGGTGGTACTGTAGCAGCCAGAGTACTGAAGCCGTACTACTCCCTGAGGGGTCCTTTGGGCAAAAAAAATGGCATTTCTAGTATTGTATTCATGCCACTTCACCTTGGGCCTCCAGGCTTTGTAATGGGTCTCCATCTATACAGTAAAAGGAGGTCTTTAGTTTAAATATTAAATTTAAAAAAAATAGAAGACACATTTTGTCCTGATGAAATTATTATCCATAAACATAAAAATAATATCCAAATACTAAGAATTTTTTATATGGATTTGTTATTAATTAATTTACATAACCTAATTATAATTTCTTCTATGTTACATAATTTTTCTTTGATCAACTTGTGATTCAAATGGTGCTTTTTTATAGTGAATTTATTCTCATTTTATGCATTGGTTCTATCAGACCATCAATTACATTTTACCTATTAATTTCAACTTTTCTCGTTGAATTATATATATGTAAAAGTTTTAATCATTAATACTCATCATCTAATTATTTTTCATAAAATTACTCAGTAACATGCACTCCCCATAAGCCACCCACTTCTACATCACTATCCTCATGGAACTATTAACTTGTTTTTTTAAATATTCTTATCATTTTATATGGAAACCAAATTATTTTTCTCCACAATATTTCCTAGACACTTATTTAGACATTTCATTGCTTTAGATTTACTTTTTATCCAAAAAATATCGCTTCAACTTCATGGGATTTATACTTTTAATTTTTCTTCTTATAGAGAATAAAACAGAACTAATGTATAAAAATTACATCGATGATGTCTTTTTTTCAAACCACATCACGTATAGAGTCTTCAAATCTATTAGAACACAATAAAGCTATATTAAAATTATATTCTGATGTAAATATGAATTCTTTCAAAGACATCACATGTTAGTTTTTTTATAATAATTGAACATGGAATATTTTTTTATCCATTTTCTTCTATCAAAAGAACCATATCTTTTAAGTGTTTTCATATCTAAGTAATTGTTCCTTATAGAATAATTCTTGAGATAATATTCTTTAAGTATTTTAGGGAACCCATTCCCATTTTTGAAACATATATTTTGAATGACGTAATAAAAACGTTTATAAACATCCCTTCGATATTATGTTATTCAACTAAACACCTCATAAACATATGTAATGAATTAAATACAAACCATCTTCCTAAAATCACTAGTGCAAACTAATAATCTCTCTCCATATAAATAAAACATTCTAATATATGTTAAAACATCAATATTTAGATGTTTGAGAACTATTGTTGATATTTTTATTTTTCCTCTTTTACACCTTTCTAGTGATATTACCTTATTAGAAATCATCATACATGTTTTTGTTGTCATGTGATAGCTTAGGGATATCTCAATATTCATCACATTTCTCAAGATCCTACATGGATGTTTGTATCCAATGGTTATGTATTTTTTTACACAATATTTTTTTTCTTCACTGAATTGAAATCGCATACCATCTTATCAAATCCCATGTTAGAGATTACCCTTAATGTTCACCCACTATATATCAACTATACAACATTAACTTTTCAATATAAACATCTTCTTTGTAATTATAAATTCAAGGCCTATGTCACAATGTTAAATGAGAATCATAATATTGTGAATGAGACCTACAATGAAAAATTCAACTATATGTGTCATAATTTATCTTTGAAAATGAATATTTTTCAATAAATATAACTTGTATGTCATCATTGTTTCTAAAGATGTAAAGACCCTCCTTGTTTTACTTGTAATATGTGAAAATATCATTATTTACCATCTTGTAAGAAGTTCATCCACTTTCAATAATTCATTCACTTGCATGATTTTATTATTTTACACATAATATCTATAAATGCTTCCAAATTGGATCAATTATTTTTATCCACATATTTGAATTCATACTATATATTGACTATTATTTTTGATCTTACACAGATTATGGTGGATTAAAATAGTAACCAAAAGAGCTGAAATTTAACACAAATAAAGAAACCATCTAGGGTAACATATTTAATTATGGTGGTTTATCTGAATTCTTTATATTACATGATCATTAATTTTCAGTAATTTATCTAAATTAGAATATAAAGAGAAACCCGTCTAGAATAAAATGCTCTACTTAAAATGGCCATAACTACTATATATGGATTACAATACAGTTTAGCATTTGTGGGTGAATCCAGATAAATAAAAGTAACATATTTTTATAGGAAACGTATTCCACATTAATCTAGAAAATGGGGATACCTGGTGTAAACATTAAGATGATCTTTTGGGAGACAATTGTTGAATCAATTTTCCTACAAAAGAGTGATCCTCCATTCCAATAGGTTGGAAACATAGGCTTCCCATTTTATGTAGTGTTTGGATTTATGAAACAGTAATATTATTTAACTTGTTTAGTTTTTATTTTTTCATCCTCTTCACATCTCACTCATATTATATTTTGTGATCTCCGACCATGATCTCTATAATCTTCATGTAAGTGGATATCTTACTATCATTGGAGTTTGATTGGGGGAGTAGTGGTTATTGATTTTTTGTGATATTTTTTTCATTATTTTATTATAATATTTTTATTTGTGTTCAAATGGGTGTGGTGTAGAGTTCACCCCACATTAACTACTATTGAGTCCTCCTTACCATTTTAATCATTTCCTCTTCTTCATCATCACAATGTTATATCTGGGGTGGATTTTCTATGTGGTGATGATATGAGTGAGTATTATCATTCATTTTATAGAAACTATACATTATATATATATATATATATTACATTAAAATTGATGAATATTCTTTACAAAATATAATAATGTCATGATAGGACTATATAGGTATAGTTTCATTAGAAATGATGAAACATAAACAACTGGTTCATTAGAAATCTATATTGCATCCCTCTAATTCCATCATAACAAGGATTAATTTTTAAATATCTTACTACATACCATTATTCATTGTATGGGTAAAAGAAACATAAGAATGGATTAACTCAGATTCTTAGTATGGGTAAACAGGGGGATATCAATCATAACATAATCATAACACATTTGAACATAACATATCAAAATCATATCCTACATATGAAATAATATGATATCATACCATGGGTAAAATCATAATAGTTCATAAAAATCATTGAATTTACTCACAAAATTCATAAAAAGATTGGTTTTTTCAGAAAAAACATAAGATTAGAAAATCGTTTTTTATTATTCAATGATCATTTCCAAGACTATCGATCAAACAAAATACATTACTAAACCAAGTTCACTCCTTTTTCTGACCATGTATTACTGAACCGTGATGGTTTCTAATTCAAGACCTATCTATCCCATGATATAAAATTATTTACCAAATTAATTGGATGGAGTTATAGTTTTCTCTATTCTTGTAATAAAATATTCTAATCTATGCCACACAAATATAAATTATTCATCATAGCACAACCCAATGATTAAAATTTATTTTTAAACATTATTCCATCATAACATAACATAGGAAAAACAAATAGATTTAAAAAAAGCATCCCATCATTAAAATAATAAAACTATAGGAATATAGGTATATTATACATTAAATATATCCTTCTAATATAATGTCATATTACATAGAGAATAATTTTTATATATCCCTAAAAATTATCTTTACGAAAACTATCATTTCATAATAAAAAAATTTTTCTTTTCTAAAGATGTCATAAAATTTTAAATGAAAACAGTGTAGTTGGACATTTAATTTAAATATTATAAAAGAAGATTTATGTAAATAATGTGTTATTAAATTTTTAAAATCTATTCAAGCCATATTATTTAAAAAAGAGGATTCTTCTCGTACTATTCTATGAATGTCAAAAGTACCTCATACCAAAAACGACAAAATATTTATTTCATAACATTTTATAAATATTCAAAAATTAATAAAATTTATTTAAAAAAATTAAAGAAGTATAGAGAGAATATGTTTTATGACAAATATTCTAATCATGAATGTGGATGATAAATATACCTTAGTAAATACTTACATATAAACATTCAATGATAATAAAAATATTACAAAACTATCCCTTACCATAGGTATGATACCATCAATATGTATCCAAAACGCATTTATAATAATTTTTAAAAATTTCATTAAATTATTAAATAATAATAGTCATATTTTTTATATCATATATTATCATATTACCATCCTTTTGATATTAACATTATTAATCATCTGTCTGGTACAAACATCTTTTTTTGTTAGCCAAGTATTATCGGATAAGTTTCTATTCCACTTTTTAGGATAAAGTTATACCCTTTAAAAATGATATTATTATAATATATATCATATTTATTTATTAAATTAATTTATATAATCCTTATTTAATGAATATATTGTAGAATTAATTTCATAGCATCATAGAAATGATAGGTCATACGTAAATAAGAGTGACAATATCATTCCTATAATTGTTTAATGGTATTGTAGTGGATGGTATATAATATTTAAGAATAAATATCATGTTATAATAATAATATATAGTTATTATTTCAATAATTATACCCTTCTATGTATGGGGTGGCAAAAAACAAATTACACAACAACATGGAGACGAGAAGACGTATGTACGCAGGCTTGGTGATTTTTATGTAGAATAGATAGAAAGTGGAATTTGGTTTTATCATAATAAAAATAACATCTCAATATATAAGATATACTTTAGTTATTAATGTATTATTAGATAACTCATGAAGAGGATGTTGAAGATGAAATAAGTTTTAATGAATCAATATATAATATTACCTCTTCTTCGTTGTGGTGCCCCAAAATATCCACTCAAAGCACATGAGTTGGTGTTTGAAAAAGACCAGAACCTCTATAATGTAACTAGTAATGTTTATAATGTAAACATTATTGTATATATAAACATAAAATCTCAATGATCTTTGCTGATGTAATGAAGGATTCTCCCTTTTGTAATTTAGGTGAGCGTAAATTTTGGAAACTACAAAAAATACTAATTTATATAAAATAAAAACACATCCATAAAATGAAAAAATGTCCTCATTTCGAATATATGATTTAGTAGGGTTTTAATATCATAAAAAAATTTAAACATGTTTTTATATAAATTTAAACATTATCATTTTAACTAACACTTAGTTATTCTATTTAATTTTTAACTAGGGTAACAAATATTTCAATATAAAGAGTTCAAAATATTTTTTACATGCTGTAAATTAGGCCATATATATATTAATTCAAAAAATTTAAATTATCTCATAATTTTTAATTTTTTTATGTTTTTTTATTATTTTTAAATTATTTAGTAAAATGTTATTTTGATAAACAATAAATATTGTCCATTTTGAAATTATTTAATTCATTTTTTAAAAACAATATTAAGATAACATATTAACTTCAAACCAACTATTTTATTATATTCATAAGAGGTCAATACTGTCAATGAAACTCATTGGAAACATTAATTAGTCAAAATTATATTTATCTTAATATTTTTATTAAGATTTTTTTTTATATTTACCATTATAAAATAATTACCACAATGGATTTGTATAATTATTTAATATCATTATTTGTTGAATAAAATTAAATAATAAAATACCATAGAAAATATAAATCCTATATGTTTAATAATAATTCTTATAATGTAATTTATCTTTGGTAAAATAAATCATTTAAAATGTTATATTAATTAATACATTAGTGTGAAAAAATTACCATCACACTAAATGTATTATTATAAGTGTCATAATATTTCCCTTATGGCTCAAAATGGTTAATAATTCAACCCTTGGATTATTATGGTGTTTATATAATAATAAATGAAGATATGGCTAAGTTATTGTATATTATAATTGAAATATCATTTTAATAAAAATTAGTTAATTGACTTTTCATCAATTAAGTTATTTCGGCATCATTAATATCTAAATATATATGTTAATTATTTATTTCCTAAAATTAAAAAATAAAATTCCATGATAAAAAAATTAGATTTATAATATGTATTTATAATGGAATTTATCTTATGTATACGTTTATATTAAAAATAATTTAGTTATAAAAATATCAATGAGAAATATTTTACTTTTCATTAATAAAAAATAATTAAATGTCTTTATCTCATCGATGTGGCTTCAAAAATATACCATTTCAACCGAAGGATTATTTAGGTCTTACATAATCATATAATTATATTAAGAGAAATGTTATGGTAATTTTATAATATTACATTTACCCTAAATCACATTATTTCCCCTTTTATAGTATTAATAAAAATTAACGAACATATAATTCAAAATCCCCAAAAATTAAAAAAATTATATTTAAATATTTTTTCCCTTTTGATTAAAAATAGGAATATATTTTGAAATACTCAAAATACTAAATTTTTACCAATTAATATAAAATTAATGTAATTTTCCTAAAGATAGAACACATTTTAAAAGACAAAACATTGCAAAATATTGAAATGTTTTTACATCTAAATTCAATTTAAATATCTGTCAAGGATCAATTTTATATTAAATGATAAAAATATATTCTATTTATTCTATAAAACTATTAAATAATATAATTTAACTATATAATTAATTTTGTCGAAAAAGTTATTATCAATTAAAATTTAGTTTATTTTTACTATTTATCTAAATAATAAATTTATCAGAATAATATAAAAAATTCATCAAAAGTAAAATTTTATATCCCACATCCAAATAAGAGTTTAAATTTTTCGTATAAAAATTATTAATGAGTACAATTTTTATATTAAATGTGTTCACCATTAATAAGAGGCAAAACTACCCTTTTGAAAATTATATGGGTTTTTGCATAAAATTTGATTTATCCATACCCAATGACCAAAATTTGTATTTGAGGAATATAAATAATAATTTGTTTTGTAAATAGAATATATATGTAATTAATTTTATTCACTAATAGAAATTCAAAAAATTGATTCAATTAAAAATGCGAATATATAATTGATTCATATTTTTCATAAATAATTAGCAGCCAAAGAATTCACCATAAATTTTCATAAGTTAGTGATATTTATTTCCTCTAACCTTAATGAAATGTTATATTGGTTTTTTACACTAATGGTGTATTGTGGTTTGTTTGAACTCATGATTTCATGCAATGAAAGCTATTGAAGAAATAAAATTATTTATCGAAAATATTTTATAAAATCATCTGGGTGATACATTCATCCACTCTTAACATGAATTTTACACTAGAAATTAATCAATTGGATAAAATAGATGAGTATTTCTCTACCTCATCACATCCTGAGGTTCCCACATTGCTTCCTCAAATAGGTGGTTCATCAAAAACTAATTAACCAAGAGAGTGGTCTTTTTTTGTTGACCATTTTTCCTATGATCCAGAATCACTATAGGTTATTCTTCATCTAAAAGATCTTTATCCTATGGTAAAACATATGGGTTTCGTAAACATGAAGAATCTGGTATGCAATTTTTTAATATCGATACATTGAACACATCCTGATCTTTAATGATATTCGGTGGATGATCAAATCGGTATGCTACCTTTCAAACATGATATATAATTTCAAAAGGACCAATATACCTAGGGATTAGATTACCTACATTTCAAATCACAATAATCTCTTAAGGAATAATATTCCTAGAAAAACCATGTCTCGATCTTCAAAATCTAGGTATTTTCATAGTTTGTTTGCGAATAATTTTTGATGACTCTAATCTTCTCCTATGTGTTATTGAAAAAATCGAACCATTATTCCATTTCATCTATAGTATTAGGTCCAAATAGATTTCATTTCCCAAATTCATCACAGAAAGATGCAGTTCTACACTTCATTCTATAAGGAGAATAATAAGATTCCATCATAAATCTGGAGTGAAGTCTATTATTGTATGAAAATTCCTTTAAAGGAAGGTTTTGATACCAAACACCTTTGAAATCCATAGAGCATGATCTCGTCAAATCTTCTGGTGTTTGAATTTTCCTCTCAGACTGAAATTCTATCTATGGATTATAAGATGTTCTAAAACTTATCTCTATATCTAGAGCATGTTTTAGACTTCCCCAAAACATTGAGGTAAACCTCGAATCCCGACCAAATTAAAAGAAAAATATTACTACATGAAATCGTTCCACTTTATTAACATATATCCTAGAAATTTGATCAAGAGAGAAATCATGTCTAAAATAAATAAGGTTTACAAAAAGCATAAGTATATCAACTAAACCTCCATATTACATTATGTCCTTTAGATTTTTTGGGATTTCAGAAGAAAAATTTCATAGTAATGTTTTCCCATATCCATTCTGGTATGGGTAATGGTTGTAACACCCCCATAGACTTTTATCACTCTACCTTAACATTATGACAATACTATCATGAATAGTCATTTTCAGAAACATCTCTTGTCATTCCATCCCACATGAAATACTATTTTAGGTCCATGTACATCTTGGTGCATCCAGGATAAATAGGGAATTAAGAACAATGGACCTCATCCAACTTCTCTTTCATTGATTATGGTATGGTAAGAATACAAATTGAGTTTCTGAATATTATTAACCCATCACAATAAATTATGAATTTAGGAACATTTATCCCTGTCTTTTATAGCTATACATTGTCTTTGTATACCTCATGTATGTTCACTTGTATAAAGGGTTGAAAATTCATTCGATAAATATAATATTTTTATCCTTATATTAAAATATCAAAATATATCATTTTGAAAATCCATAAATATTTGATATTTTTTTATTATCATCATAAATACATGAGCATGGTCCTTTCAACTCAAATAATAAGCCACCTTGTTCTCTTTCTTAGGGTGGTAATGTGTTGAGAAGTCATACTATTTAATCAAATCCAACAATATTTTTTATGCATATTCAGCTCCTATTGTGTGAAAATATACATTACACATATATTTTCAGTATGAATGTCATACTATAAGGCCCCAACCTTAAACCTTACTTAATCTTGAGTTATTACAAGATTACACATTGAGGATCTTTTCGGGTTTAGAGTTTTAGAGAATTAGATCATAAAACTTGCATTACATTCCACATATAAACAAAGTGGTTACATAAAGATAATATTCTTCATTCCCATCAATGAAAACATATTTAAAATAAAACATGGATTCTTTCTTGACACTTCCTTGACACTATCCTCATATCATGTACCTTTCCCTTGACCTGTGAAAAAAATTTCAAAAAAACTTGGGATGCGCATAAAAAGCTCAGTAAGGGATATAAAAATATGGAAAGGAATCATGGGTACATATATACATAAGGATGAGATCATACTTTACCCATAAAACATAATCACTTTGACATACCTCATCAAATCATGAATAAATCATAGAAATCATAAGACGTAAAGGTAACTTGAGGCATTCATAACATTCTTACGTAGGGAGTAACCCTCTTGGTTACGTTTGGAATACCCATCACAGTATATTCCCTAAATATCTTCGGAGAAACCATAACGTTTCACTCCTTCACGTTACCCAAGTCATTGGAGAGCTATATCGGGCTCACCCGCCCTTAGTTTATCACGGAACCACCCGTCTTCATAATAATGCCCAAGAACCTCAACATAATCGTATCACAGAAAACATGCATAAAGGAAACATAACATTTCCACCTGTCAATCACAAGATCTAAATACAACACATTGATATAAAGACATTATGAAAACCATTTTCAATACCCAAATAAAAGAAAAGTAAAACATGGTATTTATTTTTCTTTTAAAAAGAAGGTATGGCTTGTAGAGGAAGCCGAAACTCAAATAACGGTCACGATGGCGGAGGAGTCGTTGTCGCCGCATACGTACGACAAAAACATTCCCTTTTTCATTTATTAAACGCTTCGTATAAAAAATATTCCTTTTGAATAAACGTAAAAGTCAAAGGGTTTTATACACCATATAAAAAAGTTGTGTATAAAATAAAATATGCCTCAATGAAATGAGATTGAGACGAAGTCCCATATCTCGGGTCCGACTTGACTCGATCGTTCGTTAATCTCCTGAATAATAAACTTTAGTTAATCTCTTATTGTTTAAGAACCTTTTTCAAGTTCATTATTCCTTTTATATCACTTATCTCCATGTCATGAACACTACGTAATTATTTAAGTTAATAACAGTCATTTTAACGATCATTGGTACTTGAGTAAAAAATAAGCCCTTTATAATGACATGTTGTTCATGTATCCATTATATCCAAAATGGTATTCATAATGTAGATATCATCATATATGTCATATATATCCATTACATGCATGCATTTATAATATTACATAATCATTTAGAGGTAAGAAATGAAATGCACCGTTCATGGAGACGGTAAGTCCTACGTACGCATGAACGCTACATTCATTTCTATTTCATATTTTATATAATTGAATCATAATGATATAAAGGTATATTATAATTCCAGAATAATATCATATATAATATCATAGTTCCATCCTTTATACGTCCCACATATGGTATTTAACAAATCAACTCACTTTAAGGGGGCGGTAGTCCGCACTTCCTTAAATGAAGATATCGCTTTTACCCATAATGGTAACCATAAAGGTATACCAAAAATGAAAAATACAGAATCTTAAGGAAAACATAAACATATTATATATCATATATAAATATAGTTTCATCTTAATGGTCAACTTTTAAGGTGTTAAAATAATGTTGAACAATCATCATTTTAGGAGGCATAAATTCACCATCCACGGAAACAGTATGTCCTTTAACCATTAGATATAGGTGTGTGTAATTGTATCTTGAATCCTTATTATAACAACATCCTAGTATGTTTATGATACTGGATTTGTTACAAAAGAAATGAATAAAAAGGGTTTAGGGGGTTGGAGAAGCAAAATAAAACAAACTGACTCAAGTGAAGACTTTACCTTAAAATCGGGTAACTCCCTTTGGTTTGAGCTCAAAGGCTTCCTTGGGAAGACTTCCTCCCAACGTTAGGCTGTAAGGAGTAATAGAGGGATGTGGAGAGACAAAATGGGCAGGGGTTTGCCGAGCCAAAGGCTTTGGGAGTGTGGGAAAAGAGGTAGAGGTGGGGGCCTTTTATAAGAGGAGAGGATGGGCACTCTTGGAAAGTAAAGGTAAGTTACTTTACTTTAAAATGAGTTTCGGATTCAAAAGGTCCCACATTGATATAATTCAAGTATATGGTGATAAGGGTTCGAAATCCACCCATACAATAGTATTTGGACATGTGTAGGTCTTAGATTTTACATTATCATTCCATTTTATTAAAATCGTTAAATAATGAGGTCATCGCTGCATCATCATGATGTCATAAATTGATTAATTTATTTAATGTCTAAAAATTATAAAAAAATTAATATGATGTTTTAAATCTTTTTATATTTCCAATGAATATTCATAATAAAAAATCTGATCTTTATAACCCCATGTAAAAATTGTTTTAGTAAAATAACACATGTTTGTGTCATTTTTACTTTAACATTAAATAAAACGTTATTTATGTCATTTACCAACCAAAGTGGCTCCATGGGGTCCCCAAGTTTACCCATGGATTGTCTTGGTCGGCCATGACACATACAATAAGGTTAGGACATGTGTCTAGGTCATTATATATTATTAAATCATTATTTTTACCTTAAACTACACTAATTACCACTAATCGCGATTAAAAACTTAATAAGTTACTATTCACCAAAAAATTATTTTAATCTCATTGAACCACATTTTACTTCTTAATGACAACACTATATGTCGGATTTTTGAAATTCAAAACACAATGGTGGAAAAATTTCATTTAAATGAAAAATCAGTTTCTTTAACTACCACTTAGTGATTTCACTATTCATCAAAAATTGAAGTTTTTCAGAAAAATACCAAAACTTCACCCTAAGATATATTTGATATTCTGAATTCAAAAATGGAGCCTATTTTAAAAATTCAAAACATATAAGTCACATTAATTAATTTAATAATTAATTCCCGCTGTCAGAGCAAATAGCGTGTTTTTATGAAACAATAAGTATCAAAAGATTGACACCAGTTTAAGTCCAATTTCAAAGTGAAATTTTTTCCAATGACCACCATTGGATTAAATGGTAAAAATATATACTAATTTCACTTCAAAACCAATTCAAAATATAATATAATCATATAAAGAAATTAGATTAAAAAGCAGTTTTGATGAAAAAGGCAGTATTTTTCACTATTCATTAAAAAATGAACATTGTCAGAAAAATACCAAAAATTCACACAAAGTAAATTTTGATGTCCCAATAATAAATAAGAAGTTTATTTTGAAAAACATAGTTTATAAAATTGTCAAAAGATAGATTCAAAAATGGTTTTCCATCAAAAGGCAGTAAAACAATCTTTTAAAAATATTAGTGTATTCAATGCTTAAGATTGGATTTATTTTCATTTTAAGCCTCTAAAACACTATCTAATTCATTAATAGGCATAGATAAAAATATCTATTATTCATTACATACTTGGGATGTTACATCCTTCCCTCATTTAGAAAATTTCATCCCCGCAATTTATTTACTTATCGAATTAATGAAGGTATTTATCCCTCATTGCATTTTCAGATTCCCATGTTGCCTCTTCAATCATGTGGTTTTTCCACAAAACCTTTACCTGGTGAATCACCTTATTCCGTAACATTTGCTCCCTGTGGTCAAGAATGTGGACCGGTTGTTCCTCATAAGATAAGTTCTTTTCCAACAGAACTATCTCTGGACTCAAAACATGAGATGGATCTGGCATGTACTTTCTCAACATCGAAACATGAAAAACATTGTTTACCTGAGATAAACTCGGAGGTAAAGCCACTCGGTAAGCAACTGATCCAACTCTCTCCAGAATTTCATATCGTCTAATAAAACCTGGACTCATCTTTCCTTTCTTACCAAATCTCATCACACTTTTCCAAGGAGAAACCTTGAGAAAAACATGATCACCTACCTCAAAAGAGAGATCCTTCCTCCTGTTGTCTGCATAACTCTTCTTCTTACTCTGAGCTGTTCTCGTGTGCTTCTGAATCAGCTGAACTTTTTCTGCCATTTCTTCCACCAATTCTGGTCCCATCAACTTCCTTTCACCCACTTCATCCCAAAAAGCTGGAGTTCGACACCGCTTCCCATATAATGCCTGAAATGGTGCCATCTGTATACTAGAATGAAAACTGTTATTAAATGAAAATTAAACCAAAGAAAGATGTTGGTCCCAACATTCCTGATAATCCATAGAGCAAGAACGTAGCATATCCTCCATGGTCTAAATTGTTCGTTCTGACTTCCCATCTGATTGAGGATGAAAATATGTACTAAAATTTAATTCAGTACTCAACAACTTCTGAAGGACTTTCCAAAAGTTAGAAGTGAACTTGGGATCACGATCAGATACAATGGAAAGAGGAACTCATTGTAACATAAATATCTCTTTAAGATACAAACGGGAAAGTTGATCCAGGGAAAAAGTATCTCATATAGCAAGGAAATGAGCAGACTTGGTCAAGCGATCAATAATAACCCAGATTGCATTATTACCTCTAGATGTCTTCAGTAATCCCACAACAAAGTCCATGGATATATTCTCCCATTTCCACTCTGGCACTAGTAGAGGCTAAAGCACCCCTTTCGATAACTGCCACTCAGCTTTAACATGTTGACAAGTCAAACACTTCACAGTAAAGTCAGCAATATCTCTTTTCATTCCATCCCACCAGTAATACTCCCGCAGATCTCTATACATATTAGTACTGCCTAGATGAACTGAAAATAGAGAACTATGAGCTTCACATAACAACTCTCTCTTCAACTATGAATCACAAGGCACACACAATCTCTTCCCAAATCTCAAAAAACAATCATTATCAATGTTTAATTCATGCAACTTACCTTTCTGAACCAGCTCTACCTTTTTCTGCAACTCACTATCTTGCTTCTGTGCTTGCTTGATTCTATCTGATAGAGATGATCTCACTAATACCTGAAACAAAATTGAAGAACTTCCTGTACCAAAAACTTCTATGCCAAAGTTCATCAAATCATTAACCAAAAAAACATGTTCGAAACTCAACATTGCAAATGAAGCATTACTTTTTCGACTCAAAGCATCAGCCACTTTATTTGCCTTTCCCAGATGGTAATGAATTGTACAATCATAATCCTTGATTAATTCTAGAAATCTCCTTTGTATCATGTTCAATTATTTCTGAGTGAATATATACTTTAAACTTTTGTGATTGGTATATATTTCACACTCTACTCCATACAAATGATGCCTCCAAATTTTTAATGAAAAAACAACATCAGATAATTCCAAATCATGTGTAGGGTAATTTACCTCACGAGTTTTCAACTGTCGTGAAGCATAAGCAATTACCTGATCATTCTGCATTAGGACGCAACCAAGTCCTTTCAATGAATCATCATTGTAGATAACAAACTCACCATTCCTGGAAGGTAGTGTCAAAACTGGATTATTCACCAATCTTCTTTTCAATTCCGGAAAACAATCATCACATTCTTTTGTCCAGATAAACATAACACCCTTCCGAGTTAGCTTAGTCATTGGACTAGATAATCGTGAAAAATTTATAACAAACCTTCGGTAATATCCTGACAAACCCAGGAAGCTAAGAATCTTGGTTACATTTGTGGGTCTTGGCCATTCTTCCACAACTTTTGTTTTTGCAGGATCAATAGTTATTCCATCTTTAGAAACAATATGACCAAGGAAAGAAATTTGTTGCAACCAAAACTCACACTTCCTGAATTTTCCATACAGTTTCTTTTCTTTTAAGGTTTGCACGATAACCCTTAAATGTCTTTCATGCTCCTCTTTACTTTTTGAAAACACCAAAATATCATCAATGAAAACCACCACAAACGTATCCAAGAACTCATGGAAAATTCTATTCATTAAGTCCATGAATACAGCAGGTGCATTGGTTAGCCTAAAAGGAATTACTACAAATTCATAATGGCCATATCTCGTATGGAACACGGTCTTCGTAATATCCGCCTCCTTTACCTTCATCTAATGGTTCCCCGATCTCAGGTCAATCTTTGAAAAAAACCGAACTCCCTGGAGCTGATCAAACAAATCATTGATATGAGGAAAAGGATATTTGTTCTTAATAGTGATGTTATTCAAGGCTCTATAATCAATGCAACGTCTCATAGAACCATCTTTCATTTTAACAAATAAAACAGGAGCACACCACGGTGATGTGCTAGGTATAATGAAACCTTTATCTAATAAATCTTGCAATTGATCCTTCAACTCTAAAAGTTCAATTTGAGCCATTCGATAAGGGGGTTTTTGAAATTGGCTTAGTATCAGGAACTAAGTCAACAGTAAACTCAACTTCCCTATCTGGTATTATTTCAGGAAACTCATCAGGAAAAACATCAGGATACTCATTTACCACTGGCACATCATTAATATGAACAGTTCTCTTATTTTCAACGATGTGTGCAAGGTAACATTCATTTCCATCTTTTACAAGTTTATTGGCCTCTTGATAAGTTATCAACAGTAAGGGTTCATTCTTGTACAAAAACTGAAAATATTTCTGAAAAGAAACTTTTTTAGCTCTATAGTCAATCTTAGCATGGTAAATAGAGAGCCAATCCATACCCAGGATAACATCAAACTCTACTAGAGGTAGAACAATTAGGTTTTCAAGTAGGTTCTTTCCACAGATTAGGATAGGAAGATTCTTATAAATTCTTTTTTCCTCAACATTTCCCCCAGGTGTTTTTACCACAAGTTCAAAAGTCATTTCTAGATATGGTATTCCCATTTTACTATAAATGGTTTCAGAGATGAAAGAATGTGTAGACCCCGAATCAAACAACACACTGGCATAATCTGAAAAAACAATCAAAGTACTTGATACAACTTCATTTGATGGCCCGATGTCTGCCGAAGTTGTTGCTAAAGATTTCACCACCCCTTTCTGCTTGTAGTCTAACTGCTTCCCATCACTCAAGCTCTTTGTCAGACACTCGTTTTCATAGTGACCCATCTCATTGCACTTATAACATTTCACTAATTGTAAATCAAATTTGGTCTTACCATCACCCTGATCTTTTTCAGTGCAATCACGAGCCTTATGTCCCATCTTACCACATCAGTTGCACTTTCCAGAAATCAGAAGACATTCCCCGACATGCTTTTTTCCACATTTATCGCAAACTGGAAACATAGTTTTCTTACCATCAGACTTTTTTGAAGAATTCATACCTTTCTCCTGCCTCCTCGGTCTCTTCTTCTGCTGGTTGTTATAGAACACTTGGTCATCAGCAAACTCCATTTCCACCTTCTCAGCACATCAAACAAGCTTTTCATAACTTTTAAACTCACAAGAAGCTAATGCCCTTCGATATTTTGGCTTTAATCCTGAGTAAAAATGATTGATTTAACTATCAAGGTCTCGGATAAAATTTGGAGCATACCTTGCCAATCGAGTGAACCTTTCTTCATTGGAAGCCACTGAGTCTTCCTCTTGCCTCAATTCCAAGAATTGCTTTTCCATCCTAAGTCGAACTGCCTTAGGAAAATACTTCTCAAGAATCATACCATTGAATTCATCTCAGTTGAGATCATCAATCTCATCAGCGTCCCTGATATTTTTAACCATCGACCACCACTGATCTGCCTCACCCTCCAAACGGTAAATAGTGATACTAACCTTTTGATTGTCTGAACACCCCGTGACATCAAAAATCTTCTCCAGTGCTTTAATCCACCCTTCAACTAGCATAGGGTCAGATGATCCTCTGAGTGATGGGGGATTTTGCCTCATGAAATGTTCCACCAATGACATGTTCCTCTACGGTTGATCTGGCTGATCTCGTGCATGGATACCACCACCATTTATAGCCTGAGTCAACTGTGCCATCACTGCAACAAACTGTTCAGTTCCAATTCCGACCATCTCAGGATTGTGATTTGGAAGGTTATTTCCTTCTGTATGCCTTCCTGGCACTGCTTCACTATTTCCTCTACAGAAAACCATTCTGAACAAGCATGTCTTAGATGAAGCAACACGGTAATCTTCAAATGCTATATCATTTCAAACAAAATATTTTTGGATAATCATTTAATAGAATTCTAACTACTAATGTTATCTAAAACGACCTCTGATACCAAATATAAGGCCCCAGCCTTAAACCTTACTTAATCTTGAGTTATTACAAGATTACACATTGAGGATATTTTCGGGTTTAGAGTTTTAGATAATTAGATCATGAAACTTGCATTAAATTCTACATATAAACAAAGTGGTTACATAAAGATAGTATTCTTCATTCCCATCAATGGAAATATATTTAAAATAAAACATGGATTCTTTTTGACACTTCCTTGACAGTATCATCATATCATGTACCTTTCCATTGGCTTGTGAAATACATTTCAAAAAAACTTGGGATGAGCATAAAAAGCACAGTAAGGGATATAAAAATATGGAAAGGAAACATGGGTACATATATACATAAGGATGAGATTAAAATTTACCCATAAAACATAATCACTTTAACATACCTCATCAAATCATGAACAAATCATAGAAATCATAAGACGTAAAGGTAACTTGAGACATTCATAACATTCTTACGTAGGGAGTAACCCTCTTGGTTACGTTTGGAATACCCATCACAGTATATTCCCTAAATCTCATTGGAGAAACCTTAACATTTCACTCCTTCGTGTTACCCAATGCATTGGAGAGCTATATCGGGCTCACCCACCCTTAGTTTATCACGGAACCACCCGTCTTCATAATAATGCCCAAGAACCTCAACATAATCGTATCACATAAAACATGCATAAAGGAAACATAACATTTCCACCTTTCAATCACAAGATATAAATACAACACATTGATATAAAGACATTATGAAAACCATTTTCAATACAAAAATAAAATAAAAGTAAAACATGGTATTTATTTTTCTTTTACAAACAAGGTATGGCTTGTAGAGGAAGCTGAAACTCAAATAACGGTCACGACGGCAGAGAAGTTGTTGTCGCCGCATACATACGACAAAAACATTCCCTTTTTTCGTTTAGTAAACGCTTCTTATAAAAAATATTCCTTTTGAATAAACGTAAAAGTCAAAGGGGTTTATACACCATATAAAAAAAGTTGTGTATAAAATAAAATATGCCTCAATGAAAGGAGATTGAGACGAAGTCCCATACCTCGGGTCCGACTTGACTCGATCGTTATTTAATATCCTGAATAATAAACTTGAGTTAATCTCTTCTTGTTTAAGAACCTTTTTAAAGTTCATTATTCCTTTTATATCACTTATTGCCATGTCATGAACACTATGTAATTATTTAAGTTAATAATGGTCCTTTTAACGATCATTGGTACTTGAGTAAAAAATAAGCCCTTTATAATTACATGTTGTTCATGTATCGATTATATCCAGAATGGTATTAATGATGTAGATATCATATATGTCATATATATCCAGTAAATTAATCCATTTATAATATTACATAATCATTTAGAGGTAAGAAATTAAATGCACCGTTCATGGAGACAGTAAGCCGTACGTACGCATGAACGCTACTTTCATTTCTATTTCGTATTTTATAGAATGGAATAATAATTATATAAAGGTATATTATAATTACAGAATAATATCATATATAATATCATATTTCCATCCTTTATACGTCCCACATATGGTATTTAATGAATCAACTCACTTTAAGGGGGTGGTAGTCCGCACTTCCTTAAATGAAGATATCGCATTTACCCATAATGGTAACTATAAAGGTATACCCAAAATAAAATATAAAGAAGCATAAGGAAAACATAAAAATATTATATATCATATATAAATATAGTGTCATCTTAATGTCCACCTTTTAATGTGTTAAAAGAATGTTGAACAATCATCGTTTCGGAAGGCATAAATTCACCATCCACGGAAACAGTATGTCCTTTAACCATTAGATGTAGGTGTGTGTAAGTGTAGATTGAATCCATATTATAACAATATCCTAGTATATTGAAGATACTGGATTTGTTACAAAAGAAACGAATAAAAAGGGTTTAGGGGGTTGGAGAAGCGAAATAAAACAAACGGACTCAAGTGAAGACTTTACCTTAAAATCGGGTAACTCCCTTTGTTTTGAGCTCAATGGATTCCTTGAGAAGACCTCTGCCAAATGTGAGGCTTCAAGGAGTAATATAGGGAAGTGGATAGGCAAAATGGGCAGGGTTTGGCCGAGCCAAAGGCTTTGGGAGTGTGGGAAACAAGGTAGAGGTGGGGGCCTTTTATAAGAGGAGAGGAGGGGCACTCTTGGAAAGTAAAGGTAAGTTACTTTATTTTAAAATGAGTTTCAGATTAAAAACGTCCCACATTGATATAATTCTAGGATAAGGTGATAAGGGTTCTAAATCCACCCATCCAATAGGTTTTGGATATGGGTAGGTATTAGATTTTACATTATCATTCCATTTTATTTAAATCGTTAAATAATGAGGTCATCTCTGCATCATCATGATGTCATAAATAATTCAATTTATTTAATGTTTAAAAATTATAAAAAAAATTAATATGATGTATGAAATCATTTTATCTTTCAATGAATATTTATAATCAAAAATCTGATCTTTATAACCCCATGTAAAAATTGTTTTAGTAAAATAATTCATGTTTGTGTCATTTTTACTTTAACATTAAATAAAAAGTTATTTATGTCATTTCCCAACCAAAGTGGCTCCATGGGGTCCCCAAGTTTACACATGGATTGTATTGGTCGGCCATGACACATCCAATAAGGTTAGGACATGTGTCTAGGACATTTTATATTATTAAATTATTATTTTTACCTTAAACTACACTAATTACCATTAATCACGATTAAAAACTTAATAAGTTACTATTCACCAAAAAATTATTTTAATCTCATTGAACCACATTTTACTTCTTAATGACAACCATGTATGTAGGATTTTTGAAATTGAAAACACAATGGTGGCAAAATTTCATTTAAACGAAAAATCAGTTTCTTTAACTACCACATAGTGATTTCAATATTCATAAAAAATTTAAGTTTTTCAGAAAAATACCAAAACATCACCCTAAGCTATATTCAATATTCTGAATTCAAAAATGAAGCCTATTTTACAAAATTCAAAACATATAAGTCACATTAATTAATTTAATAATTAATTCCCGATGTTAGAGCAAATAGCGTGTTTTTATGAAACAATAAGTATCAAAAGATTGACACCAGTTTAAGTCCAATTTCAACGTGAAATTGATTACAATGACCAATATTGGATTAAATGGTAAAAATATATTCTAATTTCACTTCAAAACCAATTCAAAATATAATCTAATCATATAAATAAATTAGATTAAAAAGCAGTTTTGATGTAAAATGCAGTATTTTTCACTTTTCATTAAAAAATGAACATTGTCAGAAAAATACCAAAAATTCACACAAAATAAATTTTTATGTCCCAATAATAAGGAATAAGTTTATTTTGACAAAAATAGTTCATAAAAATGTCAAAAGATAGATTCAAAAATAGTTTTCCATCAAAAGGTAGTAAAACAATCTTTTTAAAATATTAGTGTATTCCATGCTTTAGATTGAATTTATTTTCATTTTAAGCCTCTAAAACACTATCTAATTCATTAATAGGCATAGATAAAAATATATATTATTCATTACTTTCTTGGGATGTTACACATACCATTAACCATAAAGATAATACATCTATATCTTTAGTGCAAATATTATTTTAGCTAACTCTAAATCATGATGTGGGTAAATTTTGTCATGTATTTTCAATTGTCAGGAGTCATAAGATATCTTCATATAATTAGTCATAACTACACAACCCAAAACCTTCTTTAATACATAAATATAGATAATAAACTATTCATTACTACATTGTAGGTTATGAATATGGGAACTAGTAAACCTCCATTATAGCTCTTTGAAATCATCTTCACATTCTTCTTTCCACAATAACATAACTCTTTTTTGAGTAAACTTATTGTGATGACTATATAATTAGAAACATTTAATCAAAAAATATCAATAATATCTAGCCAAACCAAGAATGATTTATATTTCAGTTGTTGTTATTAGTCCCGACCAAATTTCAATAACTTATTTTTTTTTCTAGATCAACATATACTTTCTCCTTGATATTATGTAACAAAAAAAATGAAACGTTCTGAATCTGAAATTCACACATAGTAAATTTTTCATATATATCCTCTTTATTGAAGGTCTTAAATATACTTCTCAAGTTATTTTAATGTTCTTACATACTCATTGAATATAATAGAATAAAATCTTTAAATACCACAAAAAACTGATCAAGATAATATCTAAATACTATATTCTTTAGATCCATGAAGATAACATGATAATTAGTATGACCAAAATGAATCATTATAACTACATAGTGTCCGTACTTGGTACCGAATGTCATATTTGGTACATAATACTTCATGAAACTTAATTGATTAAATATTGAATGAAAATCTATCTTGTAAAAGTATTGATTTCCATGTATTCATTCGAATAATTCATCAGTGCATGGAAGAGGATATTTTTTCTTGATAGTGATCTTGTTAATTTCTCAATAATCAATTTACTATATCATTTATCCGTATATCTTCCTGAAAATAAGGATACATTTTCCCCAAGATATCTCACTTGGTAATATGAATCCCTTCTCAATATTCTCATAGAGTTACTTCTTCAATTCCCAAAACTCAATTAGGTTCATTCAAAAAGATGCCTTTGAAATAGGCATTTCTCCCGGTTTGAGTTCTATTTAAAACTCAATTTCATGGATAAGTAGAATAACTATAAACTATTCTATAATGACATCAAAAATTCCCATAAAATTAGATTATTCATCATTTTGAGTTTCTCCCAAATCTTTTTGAGATAGATAACCTTCATTTAAAGGACCCATGATTCATAAAAAGGAAGAAATTTCAACTTGAAGGTCATACCCATCCTTGCAGCAATAGATGATCGTAGATTGATCTAGAATATGAAAATTTACTTCCATTCCTTGGAAATTAAAATTATATCCATGCAGGGAAATACAATCCTTACAATAATAAAATAAAATTCCACTAAATCAAGGAACACAAGATTTATTGGATGCACTTTCCCAAAAACATCAACTAGAGAATAATTAAAAAATTTGGATGCCACCATTATTCCTTTAAATGTTTTCAAAACTAAATCAACATCTAATTTTTGAGGTAATACAAAGATACCAGTAGAAGATTATTTGGAAATAAAATAATGGGTGGATCCATAATCCAACTGAAACATTATATACTATAATGTGGATAGTAAGTGTACTTTTCACATCTTCTTTATCGTACTCCACAATACTGATACTGATCTCATTAGGATTTCCATAGTTGTTATCCGTAAGAGTTTGATGATGTTTATCATCATAAATATCTGTTGGATTAGTGAATTTATTGGCCTATTTCACCATTTCTTTCCACTTATATCATTGATGTGTGGGAGGTTTATTCTACATAGTCCTTTCACTATTCACATCATTAGACATCTTTTTTCCATTACATCAACATTAAAATTCATGATGACCTTATTTATAACAATTTTAAAATTTTCTAGCCCCTTTATGAAAATATCCACTATTTTTCCCACACATTGAAAACATGGAGAAACTCATCTTCATTTTTCTGTGGTATTTATATATTCCGTTGAATTCAATTTTTCTATTCTTATCAACCCCATTGTACTAATGGGTTACTCTAATCAACATATAAACCAAGAGAGAAAAATGAATTATTTCCTCATAGCTATTGAATCTCCTTATAGATATAACCCTAGGAGACTTGAATTGAAGACACTAATGCATTAATGAATTTTACTATTAGGTTATATAATAATTCTATAAGTGTACCATAGAAGTCATGGAAGATTTTAGTCATAGGTACCAACTAATTCATCATCCTTTTTCTTATCATCAAGTAACTACTTCTCCATCCTTTTTTGAAGAATACAAGGAAAGTACTTATTGAAAAATATTTTCTGGAACGTTTCCCATTCTATAGTAATTTCATCTCTTTTCCATGTATTCTTGAGAATATTCTACCATTGATCAACTTCCCATATAAATGATAGACTGCCACGATGACTTTATCATGCTATAAACATTGGAGAACTAAAAATATCATTATGGTGGTAGAAATATGTTGACCAATCATTAGTGGATCAGAAGACCCACTGAAAGACGGTAGACGATGCCTCATGATGTACTCAATATAGTGTTATTATAATTTTTCCCATTTGGAAATCCTTCATGATACATAGCTTGAGAATGTTGCGTGAGAATAGAAACATGGTTTTTTATTCTAGCTCCAATGTCCTTTGGTTTCTCTAGATGATAATCATAAATTACTTGTCGCATTCAGCATTAATGTCTTTTCCCCACTTCAATCCACTTTCTAAACCAGGAATCATATTATTATGAACATTAACCATAATGGGAAAACCATATAATAAAGAATAAAATTTAAATTTAAGACAATAATGTTTTTCATAGGTTATTGATGGTAATTTATAAAAAATATATATTTTATCCTATACTTCAACATATCCTTATGGTTCTTCCTGTGGTTTTCTCTTCCTAGTTTCCACTGGATAACTATTCCTCTCATACGATACCCAAAATAGACATCAATACTTTAAATATATATATATTAAATCAAAAATAAGGAATATTCATTACAAGATATAAAATATCATGATAAGACCATATATGTATAGTTTCATTAGAAATTGAGAGATATAAACAACTGGTTCATAAGGCATCTATGTTGTCTCTCTATTATTCTTTCATAACTCGTAACATTTCTTGACATATATTACTCAATATCATTTTCCATGACATTGGGAAAAGAAACAAAAGAAATGGTGAGAAAATATGATTTTTAAGGGTAAACATGGTTATATCAATAAAATCATAATCGTAACACATAAGTGGATAACATCTGAAAATTATTTTTTGTATATGAATGATCAAGATATAATTCAATGAGATAAATCATAAATGTTCATATGAATACACAAAAATAATACCAAAAGTCATAACAAAAAATATAATTTTTTTTCAAAAACATTAGCATAGAAAAACATTACATATTAGTCCAGGCTCGTTACCAAGACCATCATAGCAGGCCATGTCTATCACTAAACAGATTTCACCCCTCGTTCCAAACATACATTACGTAACCATGATCATTTTTCATTCCACACATTTCTATGAAATGAATTTGAATCATTAAAAAAATAATTTGAGAAATATATAGGTCACACCCATCTCATAAGCAAACCATTCTTATATGTTACAAAAAATAGAATTCATTCATATTATCATTAGATAATGAATACATTTTTTTTCTTAAACATTATTCCAATGTACCATAATCCATGAAAAACACATGGATTTCATAAATATAATTACATCATATAAAAATAAAACCATAGGAATAATATGGACAAAATATATTAAAAATAAAATTATTATATAACATCATCTTAGTTAAAAAAAAATTTAATAAAACACATGAAATTAATTCTAGATGAAAATATCCTTTCTCCTTCAAAAACATTTTCTTTAATCAAAATTCCACAAATTATTGAAAGAATAGAATTTAATTGAAAAGAATCATAAAATAATGAAAATGAATCATTATGGAAATAAGGTCTTATGAAGGATAAAAAATCTATTCATTCCATATAATTTAAAATAGAGCATTCTTCGCACACTTTTGTCAGAAACTCAAAAATTACCTCATACAACAAATAACAAAAGATAATATTCATACCATTTAATAAAAATTAACCAATGTGTAAGATTAAAATTAAATAATTTTATACGGATATAAATAATATTTTAGAATAAATATTTAGGAAACATGGATGTGGATGATAAATATACCTCCAAAAATACTTACATATAAATAATCTCAAATAATAATGACATTAAAAATTTATCACTATCCTTATGTCTAGTAAACATTGTATGTATCTCGAGCTTGAGTATAATGATTTAAATAATTTCATTTCCTTATTCTAGAATAATATTCATTTTTACGATATCATATGTTAATAGATTATAATCCATTTGTTAGTAACATTATTCCTTGTCCATCATGTATTAATGTCATTATTTTCGAACACTTGGATTGCCACATAATTTATTGTTCATATTCTTAGTTTGTATTTATAAAATTTTTAAAATTATATTAGTATAATGTATATCATATGATTTTCATTCAATTCATTTATATAATCATTCCTTAATGAAGATCATGTTTAATGAAACAAATCACATTGTGGAGATGATATATCGTGTGTACGCACAAGTGACGATATCATTCAGATAATTTTTGAAGGGAATTGAAGTGGATAATGTAAAATTTATAAAAATACATATCATGTAATAATAATAATATATAGTTATTATTTACATCATTAGTTTCATCCAAGTAAGGTGGTGGTGAAAAAACATATAACACCACAGTGTGGAGATGGTAAGCCATACGTACAAACACGCAATGATTTCATTTTTCGTAGGATGAATGAAGTTGTAATATGGGAATTTAATAATAATAAAAACATATCTTTATATAAATTATACTGGCGTTATTAATTTATAATAATAAAACATAATGATGGTAATTATAAGAAGAGATATGTCTGAATGAATCGGTAGAGGAGATTACCTCCTCTTCGACATAGTCCCTCCAATTCTCTAGTTAAAGCATTGGAGTTTATATTTGAAGAAGACCATAACCACAATAATTTCACTAGAAAGGATGATTATAGAAATGGTATGCATATTTTCAATCATAATGGCTAAATTAATGGTGAAAAAATGTGGGAAGAGGTTCTCTTTATAATTGTGTTGTGCGGAACTTTTGGAAACTACAACAAATATTAATTTATAATAAAATCCAAAAACAAAAAAATCCCAAAAAATGTCACAATATTGAAAAAGAGATGATATAGGGTTGTAATAACATATTCCAATAAATTTTATATATGTTATTTATAAATTTAAACATCATCATTTTAATTAACACAAGGTTATTCTTTTGATTTTTTAACTTGGGTGAAAAATATCTCAAATGGTTAAAAATTTACATATTTTCTTTAAATTAGACCATAAATAAATAACATTGAGAATTTTATACCATATCACAATTAGTTTATATTTTTTAAAATGTCTCATGATTTTTAAATAATTTAATATAAAACTATTTTGATAAACAATCAGTAGTGTCCATTTTGACACTTTTCAATTCATTGATTTTTAAATATATTATGTTAACATGTTAATTTAGAACTAATTATTTTATTATATTCCTAAGAGTTTATTTTAATCTAAATAACTCACTTGACATGTTAATTAGAATAAATTATATTTATTTTATTATTTTTATTTTTATTTTGATATTATTCTTAAAAACATAATTACTACAAATGTTTTACATAATTATTTACTACTCTTAATTGTTAAATAAAAAATAAAAATAAAATATTATGATAAATATATATACACTATATTTCATAAGAATACTTATAATCAAATATATATTATTAAAAATTATATATTATAAATGTAATATTAATTAAAACATGAATGCGACAACTTGAACATCACTATAAATAAATTATTACAATTCTCCTAATATTTTCCATGTGACAAAAAATGGTCAATAAAAATACTCTATGAAGATTATGGACAGTATATACTCAACATATAATATTTTTTCAAGTCTTATTTTTCTTTTAATGGTTACTATCATTTTAATAAAAATAGTTTATTGATTTTTCAGTAATTAAATAATTTCTACATAATTAATATATAAACCTATAATAAATTATTTAATTCAGAAAAATTAAAAATAAAATTTCATTATAAAGAAATAAATTATACTAAAAATGTTTATTTATAATTGAATTTATCTTCTTTTTTTCATAATATTAAAATTTCTTTAGATATCAAAATTTGAGTGATACATATTTAACATTTCATTAAATAAATTAAATTTAATATCCAAATCTCTTCCTAGTGGATTCCAAAGGATACCATTTAGGCCCAATGGTTATTTATGTCGAAAAAAAATCATCTAAAAATATTATTAATTCTTTTAGGGTAATTTTATAACATTATGTTTTCCATTAATTTCATTATTATCACTTTTACCATATTAATAAAAATTACCAAACATACTATTAAAATTAAAAAAAATACAATATTTATATTTATATTTTTTGGACTTACTAATTCAAAATATGGTATCCATTTTTCAAATTAATACAAATTTTTTTTATTAATATAAAATTAATCATGTTGTCAAAAACATGGAACACATTTATAAAGTTAACACATTGTGAAAGAATGAAATGTTCTTATATCTGAATTCAAGTTAAATTTAATTTCAAATACAAATATTATATTAACTAATAAAAATATGTTCTATTTACAGTATAAAACCATTCAATAATATAATTTAACAATATAAATTTTTTTGATGAAAAAAATGTTTATAATTTATATATAGTTTATTTTTACTATTCATCAAAATAAGAATGTAATCAATAAAATATAAAACATCAATAAAATATAAAACATCAATAAAATGTAAATTTTCATATCCATAATACAAATGAAAGTCTTATATATTAATATATAAAATTTATTAACATGTCAAATGTTTTCATTAAAAAGGTTTCACCATTAAAACGTGATAAAATTACGAAATTAAAAATTATAGGGTTTTGTACATAGAATTGGGTTTATTCATACCCAATGACAAAAATATCTATTGGATCAATATGAAAAATATTTTATTTTTTATAAAAAAAATACATTTCATTAGTTTTATTTACACCATTTATTCATAAAAAAAATTTATAATTGATTTATATTTTCCACAAATAAATTGTTGCCAATGAATTTAGTATAAATTTTCATACGTTTGTCATAATTATTTCCCCAAACCTATCATCTTGATTTTATTTGTCATTTTAAACTAAAGGTGTCTTGTGATTTGTTTAAACTCACGATTTTTTGCAACAGAAACTATTGAGGAATTAATATTCTTTAACAAAAACATTTCCTAAAAACTCAATGGTGATAAATTATACCCCCTTAAACTAAATTATGACTTTGATATTTATCACATGGATACAAAGAAAATGAGGATACCTTTACCTCATCACATCCACATGATCCCAAGTAGCTTCCTTAAATTGTTGGTTCCACTATAAATCTTTAAAAAATTGTTTGGTCTAATTTCATTGAACTTTTTCACTACGATATAGAATCCTTATCAGTGGTTCTTTGTTATAAAGATCCTTCCATGATGGTAGATCATATTAATTTAGCACATTTTAATGTTTATGTATGTAATATTCAAGAGAGATACATGGAAAAATTCCTGATTTTGAGAGAGATTTAGTGGATGTGCCATTCGATAAGATACCTTCCCAACATTTTCTAGAATTCCAAAAGTAAAGATATAACTAGGAACCTTTTTTCCCTACATTACATATCTCATTACTCTCTTCCATCTAGTTAATTATAAAAACACTATTTTCCAAAATTTAAATTCATGGAATTTTCATTAGTTTCTAGCAAAACATTTTTGACAACTCTGAGATTCTCTTATTTGTTGTTGAATAGATCTAAAATTTTCTGACAATTCATCAACATTATCAGATCGTAATATATTTATTTCCACAACTTCACCCCAAATAGTATGATTTATTCAATTCATTCCATTGGTTTCTTGATAATGATCCAACTAAATATTGGAGTGAAATATATTATTGTAAGATAATTCCACTAATGTTTGGTTTTGATCCTAACCACCTTTTAATTAAATTGAGAAAGTACTCAACATGTATTTTAGTGTTTGAATTTTCCCCTCAGGATGTATATGTATTTGTGGATGATGAGTAGTGCTGAAACATTACTTAGTTTCCATAACCTATTCAATACTTCTCCAGAAATCGAGGTAAGCATCAGATCCCAATAATATATAACAGAAAGTGTTACTCCTTGATATATTACCACTTCCATTACTTCTATCCTAGAAAGAATATCAATAGAGAAATACTCTCTAAAATAAAAGAAGTGTGCTATCTATAAAATGAAATCAACTATAAACCGAATATAATTAAGGCTTTTAGCTATTTTTGAAAGTCTAACAACAAACTCCACAGTGATGTTTTCGCATTTCCATTGTAGTATTGGTGATGGTTATAACATCCCAATAAATGTATGTATCACATAATAACATGCTGATAAACCAATAACTAAGAGACATATTTAGCAACAACTCTTTTCATTCTGTCCATACATAAATACACTTTTCAGACCATGTACATATTTTTGCTTCCAAGATGAATAGAGAATGATGAACTATGAGCCTCATCCAGTGGACCCATATTTATGTATGGTATAGTATGAATAAAAAACTAGTTCCAAAACCATAATACTCCATTGTAATCAAGGTTATATTCCAGAAAATCTATCATCTTATTTTGTATCTCTATATCTTCCTTCGACATCTCTTTAATCATCACATTTATAGATTATTGAACATCGATTTCAGAATGATAAAATTTATCCCCTTTAAATTTTAATCATCCATCCTTTTAAAATCCATAAATATTGGATCTTTTTTGATCCACATCATTGATATGCTAGTATTTTCCTTTAGAGTCAAAGCATCTACAACATTCTTCACTTTCCCAGGGTGGTAATGTATTGAGAATTTGTAATCATTATCCATCTCCAACTATAATAATTGATTAATATTAATACCCTTTTGGGTGAATATATATATTATAATATTATCATTAGTATCAATTTCATAACTTTAGACATAAATATAATGCATCCATATTGTTAGAGCAATGATTACCACATCTAACTCAAAATCACGAGTTGGGTAATCTATCTCATGGATTTTTTAATTTTTGTGATGTATTAGCTATCAACATATAATTTTTCAATAGAAAAAAAATAGTACCTTCTTTGATGTGTCACTATAGATCACAAACCTTTCCCCACTACGAGGAGGTGAAAGAATAGCTTCATTGGATAACATCCTTTTTAGCTGTTTGAAATTCACTTCCCATTCCCCCATCAACCATAACATAAATCCTTTCCTATTCAACTTGATTAGTGGATTAGAAAATTCAATAAATTATTTCCCACAACATAGATAATATATAAACAAACCATGGAAACCTCATATCCAAGTTACCATTTTTGGGCTAAAATAAATTTCAATAAAATTATTTTTTCTATATCTATAGATATACCCTCTATTGGTATTATGTGACTCAGAAATTACTATTTCGGATTTCAATTTTCACAATTGGTAAATTTTTCATAAATCATATCATTTCTCATGGTATTTATTACAATTATCAATTAATCTTCATGTTCTTTAGTTATCATCAAATATCTAATTATACCTTATATAAAGACTACCATAAAAGGATCAAGATATTAACTAAAGAATCTATTCATTAGATCCATGAAGATTGAGGGGGAATTAGTATGACTAAAAGGAATCACTAGAAATTCATAGTTTATTTACCTTGTACAAAATGTCATCTTTGGTATATCATCCATCTTGAAATATAATTGATGATATCCAGAATGAAGATCATTATTGGAAAAATATTATGCTCCATGTAGTTTGTTTAATAATTCATCAATTCAAGGAATATGATATTTATTTATGAAAGAGATATTATTCTGTTATAATCAATGATGTGACTCATTAAAAAAATTATTGTAATAAATAGAACATGTCCTCTATAAGGTGTCACACTATGGTTTATGAATCCCTTATCAATATTCTATGGGAGTTTATTTTTCCATTCCTACCACTAAATTGGAACCATTATATAATATGTCTTTGTAATTGTTATACCACCCAGTAGGAGTTATATTGAAATCTCAGCATCATGATTCAGTGGAAGACATGGTAATTCACCTCGAAAGACATCAACCAATTCATGTACAATAGAAGTATTCGTAATGGTGAGTTTTTCCCATACATTTTTGATAAATAACCTTAATTTCTCGGTTTCAATACACATATGATGGATGAAATTTTTAATGGAAAGACATACTCATCATTGCATAGATATATGATCATAGATTGATTAAATATATGAAATGTGTCTTCCCTTAATTGTAAATTTATATTAGATTAAATCTAATCCATGTGAAGAATAACATAAAATTCCACTAAAGGAAGTACCACAAGATTTTCATGAAGAATATTCCCACAAACCTCAACAAGATAGTAATTATAAACATTTGATAAAGACAGTAATCCATTATGAGTTTTCATAGGTAACTCAACATCTAATTATTCAGGTAATATATATATTCCCTTTAAAAATTATTTTTAAATAAAAGAATGGTTCGATCCAGAATCAAATAATACATTTTCTACATTAATGTCAATGGTATGTATACCATTCACCACTTCATTATCTTACTCTGCATCCCCTATAGTGATCACATGTTACCTTATTTGTATTTTTGGAGTTATGAGTTTGATGAGGTTTATCATCATCAGTTACCCTTGGAATATAGCTATGATTGGCATAATGCCTCAATTCCTTTTACATGTAACATTGTAGTGTAAGAGGTAAATTCTATGTAGCGTTTTTTCAATTCATGTCATTAAAAATCTTTTTCCCATCACAATGGCATTCAAATGCCTAATAACCTTATTTCCCATATATAAAAAATTTTCTAGTCCCTATAAGATTATTTCCTCTAGGTTTATTTACCCACATTGAGAATAAGGGAAACTTCTTCTAATTTTAGTGTGGTCTTTAGATTTTACCTTAAATTACATTTTTCTCTTCATATCAAGCCCATATGAATGATGGGATACTCTACACTCTATATCAACCTTGAGAGCACATCGATCAATTTCCCCATAGCTATTTAAGTCTCTTATGGATAATTCCATTTAGATACATTGTTTCATGCCATAGAAGAACGATTAAATTTTACTCCCAGGTTGGATAATAATTCCATATTTATACCATTTATGTCTTTTAAAATTTGATTTGTGGGTACAAACAGACTCATCAACCTTTTTCTTATGTTCAACGAACTCTGTCTTCATCATTTTTAAAATAATATGAAAATTTTACTTATTGAAAAATAATTCATTGATCTTATCCTATTCAATGGTTTAAATTTCATCTCTTCACATTGTTTTGATGATAATATTCCATTATTTATTAGAGTAAACATCCATAAATATACATCAAATATGACTTTATCCTTTTCTAAACAATGGATAACTGAAAATATATTTTTAGTGGTACTAATAATTTGATCATACATTAGATGATCAAAAGACCCATTGAAAGAATTTGGATACTTCCTCATAAATTACTCAACATAATTTTTCCCTAATTTTCTCATTTGATAGTCCTTCATAAGTCATTGATTGAGAAATTTTTGTGAGCATAACAATATGTTTTTCCATTCCATATCCCATAACATTCGATTTTTCAAGAGGAAAATTATTTTATTTTCCTTCAACTTAACCATTAATGTGTCCTTTACAGGTTTCAGCCATTAACTAATACCAAGAATCATAGTATGAGAAATATAAATCATAATGTTAAATCCATATAATAAAGAAGAAAATATAAATTTAGGAAATCCAGAGGGTTCTTCATATTTTTTTCTCATCCTTGTGCCTAATGGATTACTACACCTTTCCTATGATTCCAACTATATCAACCCATATATTAGATACACAGTTATTATATCAAAATTGAAAAATATTCATTAAAAATTATAATAGAGTCACAATATTACCAAATAGGTAATGTTTATTTAAAAACACTGAAACATAAATAACTGGTTCATAAGTCATCTATATTATATCATTTTTATTCCATTATACCTAGAACCCTCTTTGGAACATCTTACATAATAAACTTCTTCATGGTCTAGGTAAGAAAAAATAATTTAGGGGGTGCTCAGAATCTCAATTTGTGTAATCTAGGAGATATCAGCCATATCATAATCATAACATAAATGAACAATATATTTGAAAATCGTATACTGCATATAAAGGAACATAATATCATGCCCGCAGATAAATCATAAAATTTCGTAAGATTCAATGAACATAATACCAAAATTCACAACATAATATATTATATATTTTGGTATACACATAAGAATAAAAATAATTACATATTAATCAAGGCTCATTTCCAAGACCATTATAGTGGACAAAGTGCATTACATAACCAAGTTTTCTCCTCATTCTATCCATGTATTACTGAATAGAGATCATTTTTTTATTCCCACTCTATCTATATCATGAGATATAAATCATTTACGAATTCATCTTATGGAAATGTAGGTGCCACCCATCACATAATGAAACTGTTATTTTGTGTTCCACAAAACTAGAAATAATTCATCATAGCATAACCCAATAAATAAAATGGGTTTCTTTAAAATTATTCAATCATAAAATAATATATTAGAAATAAATTCATTTCATATATATTATTCATCAATAAAAATAAAAAAACATAGGAATAATAGGGATAGTATACATGAAATATATCCTAATTATATAATGTCATCTTAGATAGATTTTTTTGATAAAAAACCTGAAAATAATTCTTGAGGGAAATATCATTTTATCATCAAAACCATTTTTATTTTCTCAATATACATCAAAATTCTACAATAAAATAATTTAATTGAAAAAAACATAATATTTTTTAAATCAGATTCATGAAAAATGGCGCTATGATAATGTAAAAATATGTACATGTCGTATAATTTAAAAGAAAACATTCTCTTAATTCTTTCTTCAGAATGTCAAAATGTATCTCTTATGGAAAACAACATAATATACATTTCATACAGTTACATTAATATTAACCAATGAGTAAAATTGAATTTAAAAAATTTTAGATGGTTTTAAATAATATTTTTTAATAGATATTTAGGAAACATGGATTTGGATGATAAATATTGCTAGTAAATACATATATATAGACAGTCTTAGGTAATAATGAGATTAAAATTTTATCACATACCTTTGGTCTGATATCCTTTGTATGTATCTGAACCTCAAGTATAATAATTTAAATGTTTTAATTGACTTATTCCAATTTAATTTTCATTTTTATGATATAATATATGATCATATTATCATTTTTTATCAGTAAAATTATTACTCATCCATCAGTTATTAAATTCATTATTTTTGTATGGATGTTTTGTTGGATATGTTTGTGTTCCTTTTCATAGGTTATATTTATACCCATTAAAAATGATCTTAGTAACCAATATGTCATATTAATTCATTAAACACAATTATATAATCATTATTTAATGAAGATCATTTAAAATTAATTGTGTTGTATCAGGGAGATGGTAGGTTGTACGTACGCATGAGCGATGATATCATTCCTATAATTGTTGAATGGGTTTTTAGTGGATGGTGTATAATATTTTTTAATCAACTTAATGTTATACCAATCATATAGAGTGACTATTTCCATTGTTATACCCATCCATGTATGGTGCTATTGAAAATTAGATCACAGCACGATGTGGAGACGACAAGTAGTAAATACACACGCATAGTGATTCCATTATTCATAAGATGGAATGATGGTGGAATATGGTTGATTCATAATAATAATAACATATTTGTATATAATTTGTAATGGTGTTATTAATTTATATTAAAACAAATAATTAATATGAATTAGATTTATTATCTTTTTTGAAAGAATCAGTATAGTATATTATCTCTTCTTCGGCGTGCTCTATTTAAATCTCCTCGTAAATTATTATTATCTGTCTTTGAAAAAGACTAGAACCTACATAATGTTATTATAAAAATACATAATTGAATAATTCATGGGATAGAAAATATTTAATTCCAAATGAGTTGTGAAGAAAGGAGGGATTAGGTTCCCTTTTATAGTTGAGGTGAGGAGAACTTTTGTGGCTCTCATTGTAGTTTTTAGCATTACTGCTTCCGGGAGACTCCCTCGGTGGGTCCGATAGTTTTTAGGGTTTGATTTCATCTTTCCTATGATTTATTAGTGGAGTATTTCAATGAGGTAGTTTATGGAATGAAATGGACCCTTTTTCGTGGTTTGGATGAGGGAATCCCCTCATGTTGGTCTTCATACACTGTGTGGACTCCTGTGGGATACAAGATCTCAATTGTATCTCTGCGGTTCAATGCCTCTCATTCTGTATGGTATTCTACATGAATGTTGAGTGCATCCAGGTGTGGTGAATACCCCCTAGTGTGTGGGTAGGTGGAATTTTAGATTGGCATGGTAGTCAATGGGCGTTCACAAAGGGAAGGAGATCTGAAAAAATGGTGGTTTGGATTAGTCTACTAGGGCTTCTATTAACCATTCAGAATGGGTCCTTCCACAGAGCTATTGGTGAATCACTAGGAGATTTTCTATATGTGGATGTGAATACTAGTGTGGTTTGGTTCTCACAGTCTCCAGGATGTGCGTTGAGCTTGATCTGTCCTCTCCAATTGCTAAGAATCTCTCCTTGAAGGTCCAGGGATCAGAGTTGTGGAACCAGTACATTGGGTATCCGGTGTTTCCCAGTTTCTTTTCATCCTATCTTCTCTAAAGGTATTCTTAGCAGATGTAAAAGAGAAATATTAAGGGAAACATTTGGGGTGGGGGTGGGTTATCTCTGGGGTGAACCTCCTTTACTTGAAGGTCGGTCGATTCCTCCTCATCCATGGTTCATGAGGTTCCATAGGTCGATGGATCACTTAGAGATTCGTCTAATCCCCCCCGCAACCCATGCTTCTTGAGTTCCCCGATAGGTGTTGATGCACCTATTGGTTCTCTGCTATCCCATTCTGAAAGGGAACCCCTTCTTGATGAATATGTTTTTTGGTTGCACTACGAGTCCCAACAAGTCCCGTTCTATGAGTGGGTTACTAGATCACCTTGTTCGGTCCCCAACTTGCCTACCGGAGCCCCTAGATTGGGATCCCCATATTTACGTGGTGACCCATGAATTTGTTGGGATGATTGAGTATTGAGGAATTCTTGGTTCTTATCTCCCCATGTCGGGAGATTGCGGAGCACAAGGTGTGGTTGGTTTGGTTGGGCATGAGTATGTGGGTACTTAGGAATCTAAGGGGAAGGGTAAGGGTAAGCTCCCAATGGAACTGTCTCCCCCAAGTGTTATGACAGGGAAGATATTCAAGATACTCTCCCTCCTGCAATCAACACCTCATATCCTCCTTGACCACAACTTGGTTGTGTGCCCTCGTGCAAAATCCTATCTGAAAAGGTCATAGATTATGGGGTTCCTCCTCCGTCTCCATCATGAGACCACATTTCCTAGGGCCAAATCTTGGCCAATGGTTGATCAATGAAATATATATTGTTTTTGAACTCATGAGATCTAGGAGAGAGGGTCATTCTTGACATCAAAGCTTTATAGATCAATAATAAAAGATCTCTCATTGCTGTTATTCTGGAACCCCAACATGACCCGTCCAATCTGCATGAGTTCACCCACATGATCAAAATGCATGATTCCATTCTAGAGGCTCCATCTAATTGATATATATAGATCATTAGGGGAAGATACATTCTAGTGGACCTGCTATAGGTCGGGGACTAGTACATGACAAAAAGGGGGACAAAGGGTTCTCTCACCATCTACGTATCCTTTGTCTATGGAAGCTGCGACAGTGGAAGAAGGGAAGACCTGGGGTAGGAGCTCAACATTTTTGATCTTGGAAGTGAACCATGGACCATTGGAGGAGAATTAAACATCTTCACAGAAACATTATTGAAAAAAATGTGTGGGGCGTTCCTACTTCGTTCTAGAATGAGCTTCATACATTTAATGGAGAATTAGAGTTTAATGGATCGAGGGTACACTAGCGATCAATTCTCATGGTGCAACAACCAAAGAGGAGAAAAGAGATGTTGGAACCATCTTGTCTGATGTCTCTCCAATGTTCATTCCATTACTGTGTTCTTGGATTCCAAGGTGGAAAACCTACATTGTGGTATCTTGGATCACTCAATATTGTGGGTCTCTCTATCCTCAATGCATATCCACCATGGTGGGCTCATGTACTATGGTCATTAGACTCAGAGTCTTGTGTTTCTTCTCTGGGTGTGGTCTTCTTGGGAGGAACCAGACTAAGGGTATTCCTATGTGGATTTTCACAATAAACTAAGGATGATTAAAATGAGGCTATAAGCTTGGCCATGGGATCTCACTTCCTTGGAATAGAGGGTGGAGGATCCCTTACAAGAGATTGAGCTCTTTTATTCTAGAATGGAGGAAGGATGATATGATGATTCATTCAAGGATCTGTCTACCAAGAAGAAGAGATTAGAGGAACTGGTATGTATATAAGAATGGGTGTCTCGATAAAAATCAAGGATAAAATGGCTGCATGAGGTTGATGAGAACATGTATTTTTTATGCTTGCTTCCAGGAGAAGAAGACTCAGCAAAACCAATATCATGCACAGTGATGAAACATACACATATGATAGAGATGTAGTTTGCAGAATGACCTATGTTTTCATCAAATACATTCTTGCAGGTGATAATATTAGGATGTCAAGTGGGTATTAGAGTGGAAATGCAGAGCTTTGGGAGGAAATTACAATTAGTGTATCCTCCTAGGACAATGCACGATTGTAAAGTGTCCCAGATGAGAAAAGTACCCACCATTACATGATGAAAATCAACCTAGAGAGTGAATCGGGGCACGATTGCGTTTTTGGTTCATTTTACAAAGCCGCGTGGTATTTGGTAATGTTTTCATCATTGCAGTAGTCTATGATTTCTCATAGGAGGAACTCATCAACATGTATAGGCACCATGACTCCAGATCATATACTAAAGCATAAGGACCCCTCCTCCCTTCTCTATTACCAGACTATGAGTATATAAAATATCGGCTACTAGATCCTTACGAGTATTATTAACATGAGCTTGGCCATTCATTTACCCCGCTGTACTTCCATGGAGAAATGATGTTTTGAGATGGGGCATTCAATACAAGGGTAAATAGACCTAGTGCATGAAATAATGAAAAACATAAACATCAAGACACATGGATCCAACATGGTCCTAAAATATGACAAGAGTAAGGCATATGATAGACTATAATGGGGTTTTGTTAACGGGGTCATAGCTTTCATGGGACACTCTTTGAAAGTCTCGTACATTATTTTTTGATATTTTATCTCTTTTTAGATGGTTGTATCATTCATGGGGAAATCCCATGGCTTCTTCATGACAACTCGTGACCTACGAAAAGGCAACCTGATTTCCCTAACCCTCTTTATCCTGATGTAGGACACATATAGTTGTCATTGGAAAAGAGGAATCATCGCTGGTAGTATAATTCTGTATCGAAGAAAAAGGAACATTCCTGCCATCTAACACATGATGATTGTGGATGATACGATTATGTTCTCAAATGCAGGGAAAAGATCTTCATGTGTCATTAAAAGGATACTCAATGAATACTACTACTATATTAGAAAGGTGATAAACCACTCCAAAAGCAATTTATATATCTCAATCAAATGTGGGGTAGCCACTCGAATCTTCTATTCTACAAAATTGACATAAATCCTTGTTACTTCTAGATGTAATACCTTTGTACCCCTTTATCAACATGTAGAATGTGTATTCGGGACATTGATGAGTTGGTGAATATGATTACAGGTCACATAATTAACTGGAAGATCCACTTCTTATCCTATGGAGGGAATATTTCACTATTTAATTGTGTCATAGCTACCATACTGGTGCATGCAATGGAATTAACATTGGTAAAAAAGGGGGTGATCAAATCAATTGACAAGGTCCTAAATAAATTCTTATGGGATTCCCTTATTGAAGGGAAGAGACACTGAATTTCATGGGTTCCAATTCCTAATCCTATTATATATAGGTGTATTAATGTTCAAAGTTTGAGGGACACACTTCATAGAATGCACACCAAGCTTGCATGGGATGTCATTGAGGACTAGTCCCTCTGGGAGAGTATTATGTCCTATAGGTATGATAATATCAAGGAAGTGGACAATGTGTTGGGAACCCCTCTCTGGAAATTAGTTTGCTACCTCATCCTGAGCCTCCAACAATACTGTCAATTGATTGTGGGAGAAGGTAGTATATTTTTACAGAATGATAATTGGTTGGGAATAGTGATTGGCTTCGAAGGGTGTCTAACCATCGTGATTACCATTAAAGAGGTGATCATACATCCAGAATTCAACAAGGTAGCTCATGAAAAGGAACATCATGGAATCATTGATTCTATCATCATTAAAACAGAACCTGATCCTCGTGTTTTCACCCCCTTGAGGTCAGGGAAGTTCAATAACTATGATTTTCGAAGGCTCTCAACCCCCTTAGTTCATTAGGATAGCTGGAATGATATTGTGTTATATAATACACTATAATAAAAATATAAATATATAGTTTGGTGAATTAGGAACTCTGTATATCCATCAGATGAAGGCATCAAGAAAATCGACATCAACCTTTCTTCATGCTGTCAGTGATGTAAAAAAAGTCAAAAGAAACAACTAACCATATCTTCTTCGATGGGGAGTGGGAGCAAGAAGTAATGATTTTTTTAAGAATTCACTATTTTCTATTTGACTATCCTCTAGGACCTATGATTCAAGGAGAGGTGGTTTCAGGGGACGACAAATAAAGAACCGAGAGGGTAGCGAGGTCTTTTATCCTCAGAGCTGTTTCTTGGTGCCTCAATCAGTCTTGTAAAAAGGCATGATTTGAGGGGTATTCCTCCATAGGATGAACATTCATTATGATAAATAGATTCTTCTTGATTGATATGGTCACCCTTGTTGAAAACTAGCATGAAGCTCCCTCCCTACATATCCTATAGATATGGTCCCTTTTAGGCCAATACTCCGATAGACAGAGTGTGAGGGCGTTGGATTAAATGGGTTCTTACAACTGTTGGGTTTTAATTAAATACCGATGGCTAATGCAATACAGGTGTAATTCAAGGTGGGGGAGTAGTTCTCAATCTATAAGGGATTGTTTTCCTTACTTTCACGACACACTATAGTAATGGTAGTTCTCTTCACGCATAGGATAATGTGTTCCTCATGTGGATAAATCTATGAAAACAGAAAAATATGTCTATATCTGAAGTGGAAATAGACTCAAAAATTATACATGATTCCAGGATTTGTAGAGGTGACAATCCTTGGTCTATTTTATTTATAATTAGGAAATGCAAACAGCTCCTCAACTGTCAGCATTTGGTCAACCACACCTGGGGAGAGGCGGAAAATTGCATAATACATTACCTCTCTCGCAACCCCAGGATCCTATATCACATGTCTTCCCAATTCCATCACACTCCAGCCTAAGGGGGTTAATATTATTATCAGGTATTCCCTCAGTCTCCAGTATTTTGGACCCCCTAATAACGAGTCCCCTTGTGTTCCATCACCCTTGTATTTTTGACTTTTTCCTTTGAATAAATAAATTATGATTAGTAAAAATCGTTGATTTTTTTATATATTAAGATTATAGTTTCACTTTTTACCAACCATTTTATTATATTACTAATAGATAAAGGTCATTTTGTAAAATAATTGTATATATTTATTAGTTGAAATTATATTTATTTTAATATTTTTAATAATATTTATTTGATATTTCCCTTAGTAAAATAGTTACTTCAATAGTTTAGTGTAATTGTTTAAACTGATTATTTGTTAAATAAAAATTACAATTAAAATAAAAAGACATATACAAATCCTCTATTTCAAAATAATACTTATAATAATATATATCTTCTAAAAAATCTTACAATAATATTTTTATATTAATTAAAACATGAATGTGTAAACATTAACGTCACTATAAATTAGATATTATATGCATCCTAATATTTTTCATATGGATTCAAATGGTAAATAACACTATCATCGGATGATTATGGTCCAGATATACTCATCCATTTAGATTTTATCAAGATATTGTTTCTTTTAATGGTTATTATCATTTAAATAGAATTTAGATTATTGATTTTTAAGTAACATAATAATTCATGCAACATTAATATACAACTATATAATATAATTATTTATTTTCCAAATATTAAAAATAAATTTCCCTGATAAATAAAAAAAATTATCATTAAAATGTGTATCTATAGTTAAATTTATCTTCTTTATAACCTTATATTAATAATAATTTAGTTATTAATATTTGGGTTAAGATGTATTTTTCTTTTCATTAAATAAAAAATATTTAAAGTCATATTCTCATTCAAGTTCCTTCCAAAGGATACCATTTCATCCAAAGTATTATTTATGTCGAAAAAAATTCAATAATATTTGGACAAGTGTTAGGTTAATTTTATAACATTATTATTACCTTTAATTACATGATATACACTTTTACCATATTAATCAAAATTACAGATGTTACTATTCAAAATTTCCAAAAATATAAAAATGTTATTAACATAATTAGGAACTAATAATTCCAAATATAGAATGAATTTTCATAATTTAGAACACCAATATTTAAGTAATTAATTTATATTAAATCGTGTCGTTAGAAAGAGGGAATGAGTTTTAAAAGTTATAACATTTGAATGATATAAATTTTTTACATCAGAATTCAATGTATAATTAATTACAGTATCCTACAATATATTAACTAATATAAATATATTATACTTATACATTAAAAATTTTAGATAATATTTTCAAATTATATAATTTTTTTGATTAAAATACTTTTTCTCAATTTTAATTTAATGTATTTTTATAATTCATAAAAACATAAAATTTACAAAATAAAATAGCAGAAATTAATTCAATGTAAATTTTTATATCATGATTCCAAAGAAGTGTTTTATTTCATCATATATAAATTGATAAATTGTCCTAAATATAATTTTAAAATGGTTCTCCATTAAATGGTGCTAAAATAATCGTTTTGAAAAATATATGGATTTATACATAAAATTGGGTTTATTTATACCCAATGAGAAACTATCTATTAGAAAAATATAATAAATATTTTATGAAATATATTAAATATATATTTCATTAATTTCATTTATATATATTAATTCACTCAATTAATTCATACAAAATTTCAAATATGAAATGGAATTTTGTTACTCATAAATAATTGTTAGGGAATGAATTCACCATATATTTTCAAAAGTAATATATATTTACATTCACTAACCAATAAGCTGGGTTACAAAGTCATTTTACACTAATGGTGTGTCAGGGTTCTTTAACACTCACTATTCCGTGAAATGCATGATATTGATGAATTATTATTATTTATAGAATGTATTTCAAAAACAAAATTGGGTATTACACATGTGGAGGGTCATTGTGGGATAATAACATTTCAAGTATAGCTATTTAGTGAAAGGGTTATCTCAACATTGATTAAAATATTGTGAATAAATATTATTAAATAACCCTAATTTCATCACCAAAATCTTCCAAGAACAACAACAATTCTTCACTAATTTATTTGTGCCTTATCATCCCCATTGTGGTTTGTTATACTATTTGTCTGTTTCTTACATTAAAATATATATATATATTATTTTCATTTATTTTAACCCCCCAAAATATATTAGTTTAGTAGTATATTTGTTAGTTTATAAATTGATACAATAAAAAAAATTATGTGTCTATGCGTTCATCGTGAGAGATCGACCCTAGGGTGCAGACTATATTTCATTATTATGTTAAAAACATTTACTTGTGAGGTATTCACAAAAAATACCACTGTTAAATTTTTCTTACATTTTATAACATGTTATTAACATAAAGTAATTGTTTTGTACATACCCTTGTCTTGGAATAGTTTGGTCTGAGGATAATTTTTTCCTCCAATCTAATATATTTGTTATTTTCTAGATACATTAAAATGGTGAAGTGTGAACCCACACAAATCAAAAATAGAATTAGAAGACTAATAAATTAGAATCCATTACTAAAAAAATCAAAATTCAAAAAATTTAATTCAATTTTCAAATTTTCATACTGAAGGACAGTAAATATATATAATCAATCCTTGACCCCAGTGCAATGATGAAAAACATGTATGAACATTGAAAGAACCACTTGAAGAAACCAGTCACCCTACTATGACCATAATTTATAAAACCCTCCATAAGAATCCATCGAGACCAATAGAATCAAATTATCATCATTTGAAACTGTGTTAACAAATGGAATGTGAGAATGAAATTGAATAGCTTACACTCAACAAAAATTAAAAATCCAATAAAAATAACAAGCCTTAAGAACCACATAAAATAAATTCAGAGAACCAACCAAGAAGATCACCAAATAATGGTGAAATGAGGATCCAAAAACATGCTATAGCACTATTCATATACACACTAAGAACTCATCATTAGTGCATGAGCATGAGTGACACAACCAATAATACCGAAAATATTTTACCCCTGAATATTACTATTTAGAGTAGTTATTACACCAATTTGGATAATGGTCCTCCTAGGGAGTCTTTATAATTCACTTATAAGAAAGGGGATTGGACCCTCTACAAATAAAATTGGACAGAGTAATTATTTTACCCTACTGTTTGGTTCTTGATCCTCAATCCCTGGATTTAGTATTTAACTCATCCATAGAGCTCAGATCGGATAGGTATCCTCTACTAGTTTCTGTAATACATCCATAGTCATAGGAGAGTGATCCTACATCATCATTTATGGGATGGACTATCTAGGTAAATTGAGAAATTCATGCCACAAGCATTGAATGGACTATTAGTTTGGTTGGCTGAGAGTTCAGGGAAATACTTTGGGAATCGTATCCTTCTATGATCATATTTGTGTTCTCCTTTCTATTTCACTCTTAGTAATGGTTTTTATATGAGTCATTATTTTTATGACTTACTACTTATTGATTGTTAGGTGTCATATTGGGTATGTATATAAGGAGTATTGTAATGTCTCTTCTTACATGTGTCATGTCTTATGTAGGTGACCTGATTTTTTATAGAGATCTTGAGGGAACTAGTGTAGTTAGTGCTTAGTGTTCCTTTGAAAAAATTGTAATAATTTTTTTTAGATCTGTTGTTTTGGGTTGATATTTTTTCCCATCCTGTTGGTAGGTTTGATTGTTGGGAATGTATTTGTTTCATTACTGGAGAATGTATCATCATATATAGTTCTGAATAGTAGATGACATGGATGAATTTATTATTCAATTTTTTTAATTTCCACATATCTATTGGATGTGTCGATGTGGGTGTGTTTCTAAATGTGTATTAGGAAAAGTTATCATGTATACGTGATATACCTACTTGGTTTTAGTCACCCAGCCATATCTTATTTGATGTATTCTTATAGTGGCACACTCAGCATACCACATTCCTTGTGGGCCCTAGTTGGTTGGGTCATGATAGGGTACCTATTTAATTTCTTGTATCTAATGTTATTTTTAACATTTATTTCCAAATATTTTTCATGTTTTTATATATGGGATATAATGTTACCAATGCATCACATAGGAATTTATTTTGTATGTTAGTTGGATTTCAGGATGGAACATTCAATTATACTTATTGTGATGAGAGAGACTGGGGTATACCCCATTGGTTAGTAGGTTATTGTCTTCATTTATGTCAGGTATAGGGGATGTGTTTCTAGTTGGGTAGTATCGGTGCGAGTCTTCAGGGTGTGTATGTATTCTATCCTTGTGGTAATAGGTTTTATTTATAAGTGTGTCTATGTGATATGTTTTTGTTTGAGTGTTTTTCATTATGCACTAACATTAAATCTATTCAAATATTACAATGCATATCCACCTGATCGCAACATCACTCAATGTGTTGAGCTGTGTAGAAGAATCATATTTGGTTATTGGAATCACCCTTACCAATGTGAATATCCAAGGATTGGATGTACGTTTGTATAACATAATGAATCTTTTAAGGCATAAGATTCATATTGGGGATACATGAAAGTATTTGGATGATCATGTTACCATAGTCCAAGGATTTGAGAGGAGTTAATCTTGTTAGTTGGGTTGGAGTCCAATGTATATTATCTTCATAGTTATAACATTATATATATATATACAACATAATGTTTACACTATTTATTTATTTTTATAATTATTTCCATATAAATAAATTTCATCGACTTTTTAATGATTGATACATAATATATACTTCTTTAGAACATTTATATTGGAGAATTTAGTATCCCTCTATGCTACCTATCTATTATCTATAGGTATTGGGTATGCTATTTTTATATATGGGATATGATAATAAATTTATAGACGCATACTTGAATCTATTGAATTACATTTTATGTCATAGTATACTCATTACTTTTCTATCCCTTTCCTCTAATCCACAACCTAATTGAAATAGGGAGGTCTCCGAATGGACTTTCTTCACCTGATGCTCAGGTGAAATTTTAGAAATCCAATATAGAGTGTCAACAAAGTGGAATCAGAGCAAGTGTTTGGTTGGGATATATTCTTTTATAGGTGGAGATAGGTTGCGAGAAATTAAAAAGTAGAACAAGAGAACTCTAGAAAGTATAGAATTAATTATGTCCTTGGTTTCTATAGGATATCTAGAATATAGAGTATGTACTATATGTATTGGGGAGGTGTTTTACCAAGAACCAATTACCAGATTAATGTGATATGGGATACTTTATATGTCACAACCTAAATATGGTATGTTATTCAAGCACCATCATCAATGTATTCATAGTACCTAATATATTTTAGTTTGTGTATTGTTGTTTGCCATGTTTCTCATTCTATTCTATTATTAAATTTATAAAACTAAAATAAATTCATTATTTCATTTCATTTTAGATGGTGTGATTGGATTAATATGGATCTGATGGAATTTTTTTATTTTTATTTTTGACTGTGGATGTTTGACCACCATAGAGAATTCTTTTTTTAGGTATCATATTTTAGAGAATGCTTAGTTTAGAACTATAATCTCATTTTCTAAATTGTAGTGTATATAAATTTTGTTTGGATAATCATGTTATAGAAAATTTTGTTATATTAATTTGGTGGATTTAACATTGTTTTTAAAAATGAAATTTTATATCGAGGAAAATTTTCAATATCATACAATTTTATAGTATTTTTGGGTTTCATGAAAACACCTTGGATTCAAATGTATTTTTGTAAAAAAACTGAATTTTTCTGGGGTTCGTAAAATAAGTTAACTTTTTTTGAAAAAAATAATTTGTTACATGAGTAAACTAGGGTGATTAGTTTTTAGTGGATGAAATGGATGTGTCATGGGTGTATGGAATTGGGAAATGTTTTTGGTTATGTTAATATTTTATAAAGAGAGTCTGGTTTTTCTATCCTTATTAATGGGTGTTTGGTAATGGGATCAAGAAGTTATATGATATACAATAGTTTTTTTTTGTTTTTATTGATTAGGTGGGTTATTGAACAATTATTTCTATTATGAGGATTGTCAATAAATGGAATCATCCATTTTGGGGTTATCTTAATAGTGGAGAAATCCATAATCCTAGATTTGGTTTCACTATTGATGTTTCTAGTATTATGGGATTAATGGTAAGGGTGGAAAATCCACACAATGTTTTGGTTTCCTTTTTGGGAATTTATCTCAATGGATTGGTTTTTTGATCCAATATGATTAATAAAAATCACATAGAGAAAAATTCTAGTTAGGTGATGTAGATTGTGGTTTAAATAAATGAATTATAATTGAGCATGTAATGGTTCTTATATTTTATAGTAAATTTATGTATTGAAATAATGTGTTAGGAACATTATTAATATTGAATTATAGAACACAATGTGATATAAATTAATTGATGAATACTTTAAGATGATATTTATGGTTAATACTCAAGCATGAATTTTCTATGATGAGAAGTGTTATAGTAGAGAAATTGTAATGAACCATGAAATTTAATGTTTATGGAAAAGTTAAAGGGTCAAATACACAATATTCTAGTGGATGATTGATAATAAAGTTTTGGATTTATATTGAAGAGAAAATATTTTGGATCACATTGGGATTTATTTTTCGATACTCTTGAGGTTGATGTATTATTATAATAATCCTAATGAACGGTCTCTGGTGTTGGTGAATGAATTTTTACAACAAGAAAAAAATAATATTGTGATATATAGAATTAGATTGTCGGTGTTTGTTTCATGGTATTAAATTTATGATATTTTTTGCGAGGTCAGTTCATAAAATCAGGTGTTTCATCATGAGCTCACTCTTACAAAATAATATGCAGAGTCAAGGAATCATCCCATCATAATGAGGTGTGTTATGGAATGATGACCTAAATCTAGTGTAAATTATAGTTATGGAGTTTGTAGATGGATCATATCGCAATGTGGGTTCTTGCATCATGAATTCCAATATCAAACCACAATAAGTTTGTCATTAATTTATATTAATAGTCTATTGAAACCAAAATAAATGATAATGCATAAATGTTCCCCCAGTTCTAGTTTTTTCACAATGATGCTATGATTCGCATTGACAACCATAACATATATTTGAGTCCATTCACAATCCCTCCATGCGTAAAATCACACCCTTATGTAAATTTTTATGAACTTGTTTTATCAATTTCTTAGGTTCAAATTTTGGAACTTTCTTAGTGTTCATTGTATATAAGTGATTGAAGGTAGAGTGGTAAAAGTATTTTTATATCACCCCTATTCTATTTGTTCTCTCTTGATGTTAAGTGATATGGGAGGTGTTTGATCATCAAATATATGTTATTATATTCTCTATATTCAAACAATTCATCCTTCCATGGTTATTATCATAATTAATTATTGAAGAATTTGTATTATGATATTTTATTGTATCATAGAGTGGTTTCATAACATTGACATGATGTATAACCATCTATAGTGTGTATAGAGGGTATTAAATTGGGGAATAATGTAATTCTTATCTATTTGTCTTAATGTGTGTTCCTTGATGGATTTAATAATTATAAATAATCATTCCAATGATCCAATTGTTATAATAATTTGTTTGGATCTTAGGATCAAGTATATTTTATATGGGGACTGAACGACATTCCATGTGGTTACTATTATTTTATGCTATAGTATGTGTATTATGTTGATTAAGAAAATTTTGGAATTTTATAAATTATTAATGATTTATATACTAATTTTTTTAAATTATATAAGATCTCAGGAATCACTGGTGGATGATATTAGATTTTGAACAAACTATTGTTCATCGGTTGATGTAGGTGACATATACATTTCATAATGTCATTATCATTTAGGGATTTTATTATTTATGTTGTTATCATTATAGTTATTTTGGAATATTCAAATGATACTATATGGTATTTCGAATAATCGGTGATGGGCTCGTGTTGTCCTACTAATCAATAAAGATCATATAGGTCAATATAAAATTCATTGGTGGAAAAATAGTCAAATGTGCATTGATGAATGTTCTATGAATTTTAATATTTTGTGATTTTAATTCCAAAAATTAAATGTGTTTTTAGTTTTAAATGTGATTTAAAAAATTATTTTCATTTTATATTGCGTTTTAATGTAAAGGAGACGATTTATATAATTAGTTTTGAAATGCTATTTCCAAAAAAAATGAGGGGTTTCAGATGAAAATTATCGTTATTATTTCATCAAAGTGGTAACAATGTGTAAAGATCACATATTTTGATTTTATATAATGATATTTATATATAATTTTTATTTTTTAAAAATCTAAAATAAATAATTTTGAAACATGGTTTAGTTTAATTGTCACTGATAGGGTTGCATCCAATTTTCTAAATAAGTTATACTTATTTACATACATGATATTTATAAAGACCCTAGTCTGTATTAATGAATCTATGGTAATGAATTATATCATAGGATTTATTGGGAGAATGTCCCATGGATGATGTGTTATTTAGTCTGGATTGAGATATTTGATAGTTTTTTTCTTAATGATGGTCTATAAGAACATTATGATTCTATTAGGATAGTATGATTACATGAGATTTACTATGTGATGTACGAGTTTTTCTATTTTGGTAATTTTATAGATGGTGAGGATCATGTGATTATTTTTTACCCTCCCCAATTCCATGATGGTGAGCCTTGTGATTGACCACTATAGTTTAGATTCGATTTATCCCTTGTGTTCTTTGACTGACATCTTATGGCAGGTTATTAGAATGCATCCCTTATTATATAATGATACTTTGTAAAGATTTAGAGATGGGATAAGAGATAAGAGATTTTAACATCTGTTATTTAGAGGAGGATAGTGAGTTTCCATCAAATTTTATGTCATGTATTAAAAATATTTGATACATTGTAACACCCTATTGCATTATTTGAGGTATTCATTGGACCTTATTTTGATATGAACATGATTGGGTTCTGTATCATGGTATTTCAGGGAGAATTTGGAGAAATAATTAATCCCCCAATGTTCAGAAATATTTTAGTATAGTTAGGGGAAACCATATGTTTTTCCAACATCCCATGTTGTAATTTTATGACATTGGAAAGGGCCACACATTTAGTGTGCATTGTTTTCATGACAGTGTTGCCACCCTTCTAAACTATATACCACATGGATAGTGGTAAATTCACTATTGGTGAATTTTTAGTTGAACCATGTGGAAAAAACATACACCTAAAACATAAGCCTAGTAGGGGTTCATGGTTAGGGAGCATGTTTTTTTAACAATAAATCCTTATTTAGGAAATTATACGTGTTGTTTTTTCCACTTTATTTTATTTTGAAGTTAATGAACATGGTTTTTAATATTATAATAACCTCCATTTTAATATAACTCAAACCATTGGTTATTGCAGTCCCTTGAAAGGAAATTACGTGTCCTACAACCTCTTCGTATCGAACATAATAGTGATAGTTGATGATACTCTCCATCCTCAGTAAGTGGGTCTCCTCTCATCGGGTTTCTCTCGATCCCCTCTCCATACATCCTTAGATATTTTCAGATCAACACATTTCTTATTGAAAAATAATCCATTTTATGGATATTTATTTTTGATTAAATTCATAGATAATCTTTACATTTTATCATCATTTATGTACACTTTATTGTTGTTGATCATTTGTTTTTTTGATATAAAGGTAGGTATTACTCGTTGATATTTCCCCTGAAATTGACACCATGATTTTCTTGATTTGTATGAAATGGAATTCAATTAATTTATTAAACCTAAAATTGAAATTATTTGATTATAATATTATAAATGGATTAGATTTTGAGAGAAAACACTAATTCAAATGGAATGGATATTGTGGGATAAATATTGAAAAGGATGGAATAAATTTTTCTGAAAATGATTTGATTATTGAATTGATGAAGTGAATTGAGATTTGTTTAGGAAAATAGGTTATATTGAAATGATGAATTCCAATGATTTGTTTTGGACTGATGACCCACAAATTATTGAGAAACCTATTTTTGGGTTTTCGAAAATAAATTGGAATATTGAAACAAAAAAATGGGAAATTTATATCATAAAGGGATATTATTGTAAATGGGATGATTTGCCTATAATTTATTGATTTATTAAGAACATATTTTCCTTTGTAGTTTTAAGATGTTTTGGTACAAACACACTAGGATATAAATACCTAATGAATGTATTGATGGTGAAAACATTTTAAAAAATCCAATTTCGACATGATTATCTATGATGGGAAGTTAAAGAGTCTTTTTTGGTATAATCTTTTTGGATGTGTGCACAAATTTTTAACCATGGTCACTAATTTGAGAATTGTAAGGATCATATATCCCGAAATAAATGTACATAAAATAAGATAGCCATGGTGTTCATTCTTCATGACTTAATTATATATATCACTGATTATATATTATTTTTCTCATGCAATATGATTTATATAGATGATATTATGAAAAAATATAATTTAAGACATATTTGAATTGTTTTCCATTAATTTAAAAGTTAACCTGTTTTTTAAATATGAATATGGTATGTCATTCACTTTTTTATTTAAATTCAAATGAATGAATTATTTTTTTATTATTTAGTCTATTATGGAACACTTGGTAAGACCATAATAGTATATATAGCTCACACTGTACATTCCCCCTAAAAAAATTTATATATTTTCTCATTCCATGTGTGATAAATAAGATGGATCCCTTTTGATGATGTGGGTGTTCTATATCATTGGGAATGTATAGTGATTATAATGAATGGTGGAGCTGAGGTCCACTTATTCCATAGGGTTTCAAGAATTTTGATTGTTCCTTGAATGAATTTTGGTTTTATTTCTTGTTGTGTGGTTTATCAATCATGTTTGGTATTGTTTTAGATGTGTGTATGGTGGTACATTATTATTTAGGAGTGTTGATATACCATCTTATATATTTTTTCTCTACTATTTTTTTTGAAAAACCATTCCATGTTTTATCTTATATTATAATAGGTGTTAGTAACCATCCCACGATGATTAGGAACACAGTCCATGTTAAACCCATTTTGACATAGGTACGAGGGTACTGGGGTATCTTAGATTGTTAATGAAAAAGTTCTTTTATAGGTGTATGTTATGTATCATTTCATGAATTTGGTTTGTGTTCATTATTGAAACCCTTCTTTTATTATAACTTAAACACGATTTATTATATAAAACATCACTTGACACAACAAGATGATTGAGAGGATTAGTGTATTTTTGGCTTAGGATCATTAAATAAAAACTTGAAGCATGATATACAACATATTTATTGAAATCTTCCTTTGTATGACCACTACATTCCCTCGTACTTAGCATTGCAAGGGTTAACCAGAGGACATGCATAAGAAAAGGGTGAGCTATAAATCCCTGTAAGGGAGTTCACATGGAATAACATGAGGATTACAATACATGTTAGACAATAGGATTATCAATAGAGCATAAAAGAAACATGCACATAAAGGTATGATAAAGCATGATAATCATAACATGGAAATGTGGAAACAACACTTAACATGGAATTAGCATGAGCCAAGGCTCATTGCACATAGAGCATGAGTAAATCATCATTTCACATAAATAATGAGTAAACCCTCGTTGCACTTGAATTATCATGAGTCAACACTCATTGCTCATGACGTATCATGATACTATAGTTTACCCAATGCATTGGAGCGCTATAAAGGCGCACCCTTCTTAAACATTTCATTTCATGCATAAGTGTTCCACATGGATCATAAAACATGGATTCATAAAACATAATAAATTATTCCATGATAAAATAATGTGGAATTAATACATGAAACATTATAATCAATAAGTAAATGTGCATAAAGGTGAATATCCTTGATGGAGAAATGGGCATGGTATTCCCTACAAAATGACATTGGCTTAGAAAATCGGTGTGATTTCGGCAGTGTAACGACGTGACATAAGTATTCATAAAATATTGTTGATGAGAGAGAAAGGGGTTCCTCATCATATTTACATGTAATGGAAAGTAAGTCGGTCATATAGATACATGTCCAAACAATTGTAATGGAAATCAGATTCATGATACAAAAGTATTGCTAGAATGCAAAAGAGGAGAGAGAAGTTCCTTTCAGAATTTCGGCATAGTAACGGGCGTACATAGGAGGCATTTAATGAGATAGAAAGGGTATCCCATAATTCAAACATAAAGAGGGAAGTATGAGGGAGGTTGAAAACCATACCCCAACATTCATATTTAAAATAAAAAGTGCAAAACAACTTAATTAAAATTAGACAAAAATGATAAAGGATGAAAACACCCTTATTTGAAAGTGTGCTTCCAAAGGCTAGAGAGAGGCTTGTGAGAGGCTTCTTGGGAGATTGGGGCACCTTTAAAGGATTATAGAGAGGATATGGTAGATTTTTGATGAACTCCAAGGGCTTTGAGTTTAACACCCGACCCTAGTTTCCCAGAGTCGGTGCATTATTACATAACATTGGCATGATCACAAGAAAGATAAAATCTCAAAAGACTGATTGGTTTAGTAGCCTTGAAAACACTAGATATATTCATAAATTTTTACATTACATAATAAAGAAAAAACTAAAACAACATATCTTCTCCATAGTCCACAATATTATCCCCTCATAATATCTTTGCAGGTCATTCATAATTTACTTCTTCACATCCTGGGAAAATAAAAAATAAAAAAGGGGGTGAGCTCAAATGCCTTGTAAGGATAACAATATAGTGGAAACTTTCATAAATAAGAATAAACATTTAAGGCAGTGTATAACTAAAACAAAAGCCTTTTAAACTTGAACTTCAACATAGGATGGAAAAAATAAAATGAAATAATGCAATTTACTTATTTACAAGGATATTATACTAATCAAATAATCACATGCAATATCAATAACCACTTTCATAATGATGGAATGCATAATTCCAGACTATCATAACCACATAGCCAAGGCCTCGTTCCAAGACTAAAAATAAGATTTTGTCAAGGCCTTGTGCCAAGACACTAGTTTGTCTCATGATACCTACCGATGCATCGAGGAGTTATATCGGTCTCCACCTGTCACAAATTAAGTCCAATGCATTCCCATATGAAAAGGTTTAAACATAACTTAAACATTCATATTAAAACTAGCATACGGAATGTCAATATTTTCAACAAAAACTATGAATGGTATAAAAATAGCACATCCATAGTCAAACATATCACAAAACCTTCAATACAATATAGATGTTTTGTATCATAATAAATAATCTCCAAATAAGCGTAATATCCATCAAAGGATGTTGAAATAGATGAAATCAAAACTCTTTTTAGAGAAATATATCTTTCTATTTTGAAATCATTTAAGAGTCATATATTTATAAAATAAACTATTTTCTTTGAAAAATTTATTATAAGCTTGTAAGGGATGTTTCGACGATTTTATAATAGTAGAAGATAGCCGCACCCGCCGTATTGGTTAAAAAAACATTCTTACCTTAATTCTGTCGAAAAGGTTAAAAAGAACCTTGTTTGAAAATGACGAAAATATTCCTTTATAAACCACTTATAAAAGTCAACAAGGGTATAAATGACTTTAACCCATAATCTAGTAAATAATAAAAAATGTTTTTAAATACATTTTTAAGAAACATGGATGTGGATGATAAAGAAATCCCAGTAGATTATTACGTATAAACAACCGCGAATAATGAAGAGATTGTGAAATAACCCTTACCTTGTACTTTTCCATGGTTGGGGTTGGCTAACCTCCTGTATAATGTTGAAATAATTGTTATTAAATTATTCAATAATCATATACAATAATATGATATCATATATGATCTTTTAAAATTGCTTTGTTAATAATATCTTAGAATTATCGTCATTTCGAGTGTTAACTTACTCATTTTACTTTATATGTTTTGTTACGTAAGCCATGTTTTTAATGGATAGGTTGTATATTATTCATATCCAGAATGATATCAAGTTCTTAGATACTATTATTAATCATCAAATGAGAATTATAATTGAATGGATATGATGGATAATGAATCTCATCGCGTTCATGGAGACGGTAGTCCGTACATACGCACGAGTGACAATATCATTCTTTTTATATTAAAATAATATATAATTGGATGGTATATCATATATACAGAATAATTATCATATTATATTTATTATCTACATGAGTTACACATCATTATTATACCCATCCATGTAATAATATATTGAATAACAATTACACCACGACGTGGAGACGGTAAGCCGTACGTAAGCACGCATGGTGACATGTTATTAAAAGGGTGGATGGAATACTAAAAATGGTTGTACCATATTTATAATCACAGTATATATATGATACTGGAGTTATTATTTTATAATGTTAATAACAAATAAATAAAAAGTTGAAGAAGAAAGGAACTTGAAAATGGGTGGTGAAAACATTACCTATTCTTCGGGTTCTTCCTTTTGATTTGATCAAAATGGCTCCTTAAGATGGCTTTCTGATCAAACCAAGGCCTCTAGGTTGTATTTAGGGGAGTGTAGAGAGTATTTGGGCAGGGGTTGGCTGAACCAAAAGGCTTTGAAACTGTGAAGAAATGAGAAGGAGGAGTTCCCTTTTATAAGAGGGGTGAGGGGCACTTTTGGAAAAGCTAGAAATATTAATTTATAATAAATTCATATTAGGTTTCTAATGGCTCCAAAGTTGATTATTTAAAGGTTAAGGCATGGATAAGTCAAAAGCCATTCAACCAATATAATTTAGACAGGTTTGAGTCATTATATTAACCTTATCTTTTAGTTTTAACTCTTAGTTAATTAGTTTCACTTTTACAATGTCTCTTTGTATATTTATATTATATTGTTAATAAACATACCATATATATCCAAGCGACCCCCATGTGGTACATTAATGATACAAATATCAGGATATAAGTCTCTTTTAAGATCCTTAGATTTTCAAAATTTAATATCAATTAATAATATAATATTTGTTTCAAAAACTCTTTTATGTCAATTTTGACACTATTCAATAATTGATTTTTGAAAAAATCATAACAGAATGATTACTTCGAAAAAAGTTAATTAAATCATTCCTAACATGTCATATTAAATTATAAAATTAGTGTGATTTATAAAAAGTCTAAATTATATTTATTTGGGTATCTACAGTATCAATAATTTATGTTTTTCACTATAATTTTAATTACTGCATAACCTTTGTATCATAAATAAAATAAATTATTTAATGTCTAAAAATTATAAATAAAATACCATTACATAGGAAAGCTTTTTATATTTATAATGAATATTTATAGTCTAAAACACAACATATATAACACTATGTAAAAATTGTTTTTTTATAATATTTTTGCTTGTGTCATTTTTGTATTCATTTTATCTTAATTAAAATAAAGTGTCCCTATCACTTACAAGTGGATCAATGGGATCCCAAAATCGACCCAAAGATGCCCATTATCTGACATGTATCTACCAATAAGATTAGGACACGTTTTAGGGTAATTTAGTATTATTATATCATTATTTTTTAACCCTTATTTAAAGGATTTACCCTTAACCATGGTAAATAAAATATTTACCGCAACAATTATTCAAAATGTCTAAAAATAAAAGTTAACTATTCACAAAATATGGACATCCTGATTCCAAATATGGAATCCTTTTTTCCAAATTCAAAACACAGAAGTGGCAGAAATTAATTTAATATTAATTCCTGTTGTTAAAACAAAAAAACGTGTTTTTAAGAGATAATAACTATCAAAAGATTGACACTTGATTATGTCTTGTTTAATTGTAAAATTCTGTACAATGACCAACATTATATTAAATGTTAAAAATATATTATAAATATAATTTAAAACCACTGAAATTCATAATTTATCAATATAAATTATTTCGATTAAAAAAGTTTTTTTAATTAAAATTTAGTAATTTTTGCTATTCATCAAAATATAAGTGTTATCCGAAAAGTTCAAAAATTTCACCCTAAGTTAAATTTGATATTCCGAATCAAAAAAAAAGTCTATTTTGAAGTATAATATATATATAATTTAAAAAAGTTGGTATTACTATTCATAACGGCTAGTTTGATTAGTTGTGGTGTGTTAGAACTCGATGTTGCGTACGACACACGCTATCACATTATTGAAAGAGAAACGTACCGTAGGAGCTTGGGGTGTTACATTCTCCCCTCCTTCAAATAATTTCGTTCTAAAAATTTCTAGAATAATTATCGCATGAAAATAATTGGGTGGTTATTCATCCTAAGTTCCTCGGGTTCCCACATTGCCTCTTCCATTTTATGGTTTTCCACAAAACTTTTACCAGAGGTGTCGTCCAGTTTCTTAGTACTTGTTCTCTCGTATCAAGAATTATGATGGGCTCTTCGCAATAATACAAATCGCGTTCCAGTTCTAATTCCTCAAAGGTGAGTACATGTGTTGGGTTAGGAATGTATTTCCTCAATAGAGATACATGGAACACATCATGAACTTTGGAGAGACTTGGAAGCATTTCCAATCGGTAAGCTACAACCCCAATTTGTTCTAGAATTTTGAAAGGTCCGATGTACCTGGGACTCAATTTACCTTTCTTACCAAAATGTATAACTCCCTTCCATGGAGATACCTTCAGAAACACATGATCACTGACTTGAAATTCCAAATCCTTCCTTTGATTATCGGCATACCTCTTCTGCCTACATTGAGCTGCTTTGATGTGATTTTGGATTGCCTTCACCTTTTCCATTGTTTCCTCTACCAGTTCTGGACCTACAAGTTATCTTTCACCAACGTCATCCCAATAGGTTGGTGTGCAACATCTCTTTCCATATAACACTTCATATGGTGCCATCTAAATACTCGTATGGAAGCTATTATTATAGGAAAGTTCCACCAATGGTAAGTATTGATCCCACATACCCTGAAAGTAAAGTGAAAAAGATCTCAACATGTCTTATATGGTTTGAATAGTCCGTTCTGATTGTCCTTCTGTCTGAGGGTGGTAGGCAGTGCTCAAATGAAGTTCAGTATCCAGGGATTTCTGAAGACTCTTCCAGAATCTTGAAGTAAAATGGGGATCAAGATCAGAAACAATCAATAGGGGTACTACATGAAGTCCCACAGCTTCATTAATATATAGTCTTTCATGACGTTCCAGTGGTAGATCTTCTCTTACAACAAGAAAATGTGCTGACTTGGTAAGATGATCAACAATAACCCATATTTCATCGTTTTTCCAGGTGTCTTTGGTATCCCCATGACAAAGTCCATCGTAATATTGTTTCATTTCCACTCTGGTATGGGAAGAGGTTTCATGACTCCTCCATGATGTTGCCTTCCAACTTTCAATTATTGACAAACCATACATCTTGACACAAAATCTGCAATCTCCCTCTTCATATTGTCCCACCAAAAATGTTCCTTCAAATCTCTATAAATTTTGGTTCTCCCAGGGTGTATAGAGAAATTGGAACTATGTGCATCATCCAGTAATTCCCTTTTTAGATCAGGTTTATCGGGAATACAAATCCTCTTCCCAAATTTCAAAATTCCTTCTTCATAAACAAAGTCTCTCAATCTCCCATCAATCGCAACTTTAATATTCTTTTGAAATTCTCCATCATTGGTCTGAGAACTCTTAATCCTTTCTAGAAAATATAGTTTGTCATCCATTTGAAAAAGCATTGATGTTTCACCTTCCCTGGTTATTCCCATGTCCATATTCACTAGATCCATGAAAATTGTATCCCTTTCAATTCTCATATTGTTCATAACTCCATGATCTTGTCTGCTCAAAGCATCTGCCACCTTGTTTTCCTTCCCCGGGTGGTAGTGTATCATGCAATCATAATCCTTGAGTAATTCAATCCATCTCCTTTGCCTCATGTTGAGTTAATTTTTTGAGAAAATATACTTTAAACTCTTGTGGTCAGTATAAATGTCACATTTTTCACCATAGAGGTAGTGCCTCCATATCTTCAAAGAAAATATCACAACTGCTAACCCGAGATCATGTGTAGGATAGTTTTGTTCATGAATTTTCAACTGTCGTGATGCATAGGTAATAACCCTATCATTTTGTATAAGGACACAACCAAGTCCTTTCTTCGATGAATCACTATAAATAACGAACCCATCATTCCCTGATGGTAGAATCAATATAAGATCACTGACTAATCTTCTCTTTAGTTCTTCAAAACATTCTTCACACTATTTTTTCCAAACAAATTAAACCCCTTTACGTGTGAGCTTTGTTAATGGGTTAGCCAACCGGGCAAAATTCTGGATGAAACATCGATAATAAACTGCTAAACCAATAAATCTATATACCTCAGTTATACTCATCGGTGCTGGCCATTCATGGATTGCCTTGGTCTTAGAAGGATCAATAGAGATTAAATCTTTAGAGACAATATGGCCAAGAAAAGAAATCTCATGAAGCCAGAATTCACATTTTCTAAACTTCCCATATAATTCATTTCTTCTCAGAGTCTTCAGGATAATGCGCGAGTGATTTTCATGATCATCGTAGTCTTTAGAGTATACCAAGATATCATCAATAAATACCACCACAAATTCATTGATATATTCCTTGTAAACTCTATTTATCAGACCCATGAATACAGAGGGTGTATTAGTCAATCCAAAAGGCATTACTGTAAACTCGTTATGCCCGTACCTGGTTCGAAATGCTGTCTTCGGAATGTCTTCCTTATTTACACACAACTGATGGTATCCAGATCGAAGGTCAATATTTGAAAGGTATTGACCTCCATGCAGTTGGTAAAATAAATCATCAATGCGAGGTAGGGGATACTTGTTCTTTATTGTTATAGCATTGATCTCCCTATAGTCGATACATAACCTCATAGATCCATATTTCTTTTTAACAAAAAGAACAGGGGCTCCCCATGGAGAAACACGAGGGAAAATAAGTCCCTTATTACTCAATTCCTCTAGTTGTTTCTTTAGTTCAACTAATTCTACAGTGGCCATTCTATAAGGGTTCTTCAATATAGGCCTTAATCCAGGAATTAAATCAATGGAAAACTCAACTTCTCGTTCTGGAGTATGTCCAGGTAAATCTTCCGGAAATACATCTACATATTCTTTCACAACAGGTACATCCTCTATTTGAACATTCCATTCCTCACCCACAGTCACTTCATTCTCTTCCTCTCCAATAATTGAATTTAGTTGAGCTACTGGGGGTGGATCTAGATAATAATTATGTGGTGATGATTCTGCTCTAATGATAAGGTTTTCCTTATCATAATATTAAAAAATCGTAACCTCCTTCTTCTTACAATAAATCTTCGCATCATAGTTCAAAAGCCAATCCATACTGAGGATTATATCAAATTCAATCACAGGTATGACGATGAGAGCAACAGATAAAGAACATTTATGTTCTCTAATGGGGACTGATTCACAAAACATTGTTGCAATGATACTTCCATTAGGAGTTTTAACTGAAAAATCCCTTGTTAAATCAAATTGGAAATATCTAATTTTCTTAGAAAACTGGGAATATATGAATCAATGCGATGATCCAGAATAAAATAATGAATTTTCTAAACGTGAGGAAACCATTAAATTACTTACCACCATGTCTTTCGGAGCTTCTACCTCAGTAGTAGTGATAGCATAAGCTTGGCCTTGATCCCTTGGCCTTTTCTGAGGTATGTTCTCCTGACACTTAGGAAATTCATTTGCATAATATCCCATCTCCCTGCAATTGTACCACTAAACATTGGTAGCTTCCTTCTTCCCTTTACAATCACGATCTTAGTGGCCCTTTTCACCACACTTGTAACAGACACCCATTCCCTTCAAGAAAGTACTGGGGTGTTTCTTCCCCCATTTACCACAGGATGGATATTCAACCTTTCCCTTATAACCCTTATTTCCATTACGAGATTTATTAGAAGATATCTTCTTCTATTTCTTTTCTTTAAATTCATAAGACCAAGAGAATTCATTTTCAGTCTTGATAGCACATGAGACAATGTCTTCATATGACAAGACAGATTGTGAGACTAATGCTCGACGGAGAAATGGTTTTAACCCATCAAATAAATGATCAATATTATGTCATGGGTTACGTGTTTAATCTCTAGCATACCTTGATAACATTGTAAAGTTAGCCTCATACTTTGTGACATTCTCATCCTCCATTTTTCTCAGACTCAGAAATTGCCTTTGCATATCTGCTCGATGGTCGCGAGGAAAGTATTTTTCTAAAAATAAATCATTGAACTACTTTCATTCCATATTTGATATTCATCATCTTCCTTCGTATTTTTAATCAATGACCACCATTGATAAGCATCTCCAATGAGGTGGTAAACTGTCATGATAACTTTTTCCCTTTCACTACTCCCCAAAGCTTGAAATATTTTCTCTAGGGAATTTATCCATTGCTCAGCTACTAAGGGATGTGTACTCCCATTGAACATTGGGGTTGTTGCCTCATTAATCGATCTAACATTGTTCCTCCACACTGCGGATCAGGGTGATCCATACGGGTAAGTTTATTATTCATAACCTGAGTGAGTTATCCCAGTATGGTGATTAGCTGATCGGCACTAGATGCATCACCAGCTCCACTATAAATATCTTGAGCAGGAGGGAAATCCCTACTTGGAGTGCATGCATTGATAGAGTTTCCATTTCTTCCTCTAGGTGCCATTTCTAAAAAATGGCATAAACAAGATCAGTTTATGAATCAAAATACATAATCCCATACTTATAAAACACTTAAGATAAATTTAAATATTTATTGATATAATCCATATTCATAAAAAATGTTTTATTTGAGGAAGTATATAATCATAAACCCTTCATAATGATTTTTCAAGAAAATGAGAGTTATCTTAAGCATATCCCCCAGGAGTGTCGTAACCAAGAGTGCATCAAGGCCCGTTTTTGTGCACCAGTTCCCGTTCGAGTCAATCTCAAAGCGGTGTTTTCAGGTTTTACCACTATGTACATCTGTGCTAGATCCGCCACTACCTGCTCATATCCAGACAGAGATTTATTGCTCGGAAAACTCACAAAATCTCTACAATACCAAAATTCTAGGAAGTTCTTATATACTAATCCTCAATGTCCATCTTAAATCTTTGTGATCTAATCAGAGTTTATCTAAATCTTGCTTCCGAGGTTTGTACTAAACTTTATCTGATTCTAACTGTAATGCCCCGACCCTTTTTACCCAGAGTCGGAGCATTATTACATAACGCTGGAATCATCACAAGAAAGATCAAATCTCGAAAGACCGATTGGTTTAGTAGCCTTGGAAACACTAGATATATTGATAAAGTTTTACATTACATCATAAAGTGAAAAACTACTACAACAACATATTATCTCCATAGTCCACACTATTATCCCTTCATAATATCCCTACAGGGCATTCATAATTTACATCTTCACATCCTGGGAAAATAAAACATAGAAAAGGGGGTGAGCTCAAATGCCTAGTAAGGATAACAATATAGCGGAAACTTTCATAAATAAGAATAAATATTTAAGGCAGTGTATAACTAAAACAAAAGCCTTTTAAACATAAACTTCAACATAGTATGGAAAAAATAAAATGAAATAATGCCATTTAATTATTCACATGGATATTCTACTAATCGAATAATCACATGCAATATCAATAACCACATTCATAATGATGGAATGCATAATTCCAGACTATCATAACCACATAGCCAAGGCCTCATTCCAAGAAAACAAATAAGATTTTTTCAAGGCCTTGTGCCAAGACACTAGTTTGTCTCATGAGACCTACTGATGCATCAAAGAGCTATAGCGGGATCTACCCACCACATATTAAGTCCAATGCATTCCCATATGAAATGGTTTAAAGATAACATAAACATTCGTATTAAAACTAGCATACTAAATGTCAATACATTCACCATAAACTATGAATAGTATAAAAATAGCACATCCACAGTCAAACATATCAAAAAACCTTCAATACAATATATAAGTTCTGTATAATGATAAATCAACCTCAAATAAGCGTAAAATCAATCAAAGGATGTTGAAATAGATGAAATAAATGCTCTTTTTAGATAAATATATCTTTATATTTTGAAATCATTTAAGATTCATATATTTATAAAATAAAAAATTTTCATTGAAAATATTCTTAAAATCTTGTAATGGAAGCTTCGACGATTTTATAACGGCGGAAAAAAGCCGCACCTGCCCTTTAATTTAAAAAAACATTCTTACCTTAATTCTCTCGAAAAGGTTAAAAAGGACCTTGTTTGGAAAATGACAGAAAGATTATTTTATAATCCACTTATAAAAGTCAAAAAGGGTATAAATTACTTTAACCCATATTCTAGTAAATAGTAAAAAAAGTTTTTAAATACATTTTTACGAAACATTGATGTGGATGATAAAGAAATCCCAGTAGATTATTACGTATAAACAACCTCAGATAATGAAGAGATTGTGAAATAACCCTTACCTTGTACTTTTCCTTGGTTGGGGTAGGTTAAACTCCTGTATAATAGTGAAATAATTGTTATTAAATTATTCAATAATCATATACATTAATATGATATCATATATTATCTTTTAACATTGCTTTGTTAATAATATCTTAGAATTATCGTCGTTTCGGGTGTTAACTTACTCGATTTCTTTTATATGTTTTGTTACATAGGCCATGTTTGTAATGGATAAGTTGTATATTAATCATTTCCAGAATGATATAAAGTGCTTAGATACTATTATTAATCATTAAATGAGAATTATACTTTAATGGATACGATGGAGAATGAATCTCATCACGTTCGTGGAGACGGTAGTCCGTACGTACGCACGAGCGACAATATCATTATTTTGATATTAAAATAATATATAATTGGATCGTATATCATATATACAGAATCATTATCATGTTATATTTATTATTTACATTAGTTACACATCATTATTATATCCATCCAAATAATAATATATTGAATAACAATTACACCACGACGTGGAGATGGTAAGCCGTACGTACGCACATATGGTGACATGTTATTCAAAGGGTGGATAGAATAATGAATATGGTTGTAACATATTTATAATCATAGTATATATATGATACTGAAGTAATTATTTTAGAATGGTAATAAAAAAGAAAGAAGAAGTGGAAGAAGAAAGGAACTTGAAAAGGGGTGATGAAAACATTACCTCTTCTTCGGGTTCATCCATTTGATTTGATCAAAAGGGCTCCATAGGATGACATTATGATCAAACCAAGGCCTCTTGGATGTAGTTATGGAAGTTTAGAGAGTATTTGGGAAGGTTTTGGCCGATCCAAAAGGCTTTGATGGTGTGAAGAAATGAGAAGGATTGCCCTTTTATAAGAGGGGTGAGAGGCACTTTTGGAAAGGCTAGAAGTATTAATTTATAATAAATTCATATTCGGTTTAAAATGGCTCAAAAGATTATTATTTAAAGTTTAAGGTGGGTATAGGTCTAAAAACATTCATACAATAGAATTTAGACATGTTTGATTCATTATATTAACCTTATATTTTAGTTTGAACTCTTAGTTAATTAGTTTCACTTTTACAATGTCTCTTTATATTTTTATATTATATGGTTAATAAATTTACCATATACATCTAAGAGACCCCCCCAAGTGTTCCATTTATGATACACCTATCATTATATAATTCTCTTGGCCAAAACATAGATTTTTAGAATATAATATCAATTAATAATATAATATTTTATAAAAAAACTCTTTTATGTCAATTTTGACACTATTCAATAATTGATTTTTTAAAAATCATGACAGAATGATTACTTCGAAAAACGTTAATTACATCATTCCTAACTGGTCATATTAACCTAGAAAATTAGTGTGATTTATAAAAAGGATCAAATTATATTTATTTGGGTATCTACAATATCAATAACTTTAATTTTTCACTATTATGGTAATTACGGCATCACCATTGTGTCATAAATAAGTTAACTTATTTAATGACTAAAAATTATAAATAAAATACTATTATGTTGAAAATAGTTTTAGCTTTCTAATTAATATTTATAGTCGAAAATCCAACATATATATCCCTATGTAAAAATTGTTTTTTTAAAAGATATATGCTTGTGTCATTTTTGTATTCATTTTAACTTAATTAAAATAAAGTATCTCTATCACTTACAAGTCGCTCCCTGGGGTCCCAAAATAGATCCAAAGATGCCCATGGTCGGAAATGTATCCACCAATAAGGTTCGGACACATTTTAGGGTAATTTAGTATTTTAATAATATTATTTTTTAACCCTTATTTACCGGATTTACCCTTAACCATGGTAAATACAATATTTACCGCAGTAATTATTCAAAATGACTAAAAATAAAAGTTACCTATTCACAAAATATGTACATCCTGATTCCAAATATGGAATCTATTTTTCCAAATTCAAAACACAGAAGTGCCAGAAATTAATTTAAAGTTAATTCCCATTGTTAAAACAAAAAGCCTGTTTTTAAGAGATAATAACTATCAAAAGATTGACACTTGTTTATGTCCGGTTTAGTTATAAAATTATGTACAATGACCAAAATTATATTAACTGGTAAAAATATATTCTAAATATACTTTAAAATCACTCAAATTCATAATTTATCAATATTAATTATTTCGATTAAAAAAGATATTTTTAATTAAAATTTAGTAATTTTCACTATTCTTCAAAATATAAGTGTTATCTGAAAAGTTCCAAAATTTCACTCTAGGATAAATTCGATATTCCGAATCCAAAAAATGAAGTTTATTTTGAAATATAAAATATATATATTTTCAAAAAGTAGGTATTACTATTCATAACAGCTACTTTGATCGGTTGTGGTGTGTTAGAACTCGATGTTGCGTACAACACACGCTATAACTTTATTCAAAGAGAAACGCACCATAGAAGCTTGGGGTGTTACATTGATTGAGGAGGATGTGGGAGCTTGGGTGGGTTTATATAGGAAAGGTGAGGGAATTCATTATTATTTAGGTTTGTGACCCCTTATATTAAATTAATCCAAACCACAAACCATCTCATGGTTTGTGCCCATCATTTTTGGAAAAGGGAAAATAAAATAATATTTTATAAGGCCAAAGTCCAAACTTCTTAAAATAATAAGGTTGCATATGTGGAGGTGAGTCACACTCCTATAGAAATTAATTTAAAAAGGAAAAGTGTTGAATATGTCTTGAGAGGTCCATTAATGCTTTGAAATGTAAGTCAAACAAACCCAAAATCACATTATTTTAATGTTAAAACATATATTAGCCGAACATAAAGATTATAGTATTTTATTACATCACTATTGGGTCATTATGATGTCATAAAACACATCATATATTTAAAAGGTATTTAAGTTTTACCCAAATATTTCACTATCTCAGAAAATTATGGAAAATTTACCGTTGGATAATTTTGAAATCTTGAATCCAGAAATATCATTTATTTTATCTAAATAACTTTTTAAATATGTTAATTTTCACTTTTAAAATAAAAACTGACATTTACCGAAAATTCACGGGTTTTGACAGAAATGGCTTTCAAAACATAATAAAAATTTTAATTGCATTCATAAAATTATAAGATCATTTATATTTAATAAAAATAAATTAATATTAATATTATTATTTTATTCAAATATTATTTAATTAAAAAATTCCATAATTTAATAAAATATATTTTTTAATTAAATAATAACTAAAAACACCATTTTTACTTTAAAAACTATTTACAATGTATCAAAAATGACTAGAAATTATATTCATTATTATATTCAAAAATAATTTACATGAACATAGTACTACTTATTTGTTACATAACCGCTTAAAAAAGCCGCATAAGAACTAAGGGTAAGGTGTGCGATGCTGACAGACTCTTGGGGTGGCTCGGATAACATCGCTCGAGTGTTAATTTCAATCAACTTCTACTTTTCCCGTAGTCGGTCATGTTCGAGCTTGACATGATGAAGTTTAGCTTTGGCTTGGTCAAGGGCGAAGCCCAATGATGCCATCTCTTTTCCGAAATCCAAAAAATGGGCTTCATATGGTGAAATTCTACGGGATGAGGCCATCGCTTCCTTTGTCTGAGTAAATTGGATTTGTTAAATTCCTATATTTATACTAATCATGCGATCTACTATTCAACGACTATATTAGCAACAGTCAAAATTCTTAACATAAAAACAAGGATGTTGACAATTTATATAAACATAAAGAGACATTTAATTAGATCAAGATGGATTTCCATTAATGAAACTTTGGTTCATTACAATATTCTCCCATTAAGAAATTTCTCCCTCGAAATTTTCCTTTTCCCACACTAAAAAAATGTGGGTAACTCAGCTTCATCATATCCTCTGATTCCCAAGTCGCTTCTTCAAACATGTGGTTTCTCCACAACACCTTGACAAGGGGCATTGTCTTATTTTGTATAACTTTTTTCTCTATGATATAATATCTTCACGGTTTCTCCTCATAAGAAAGATCATCTTCCAATTGTACAACCTCAGGAGAGAGTACATGTGAAGGGTCTGGTATGTACTTCCTTAAGAGGGATACATGAAAGACATCATGTACTTTTTCCATGGTAGGTGGAAGTGCTAGTTGATAGGCCACAGCCCCGACATGATCTAGAATCTCGAAGTGGACAATGTACCTCTGACTTAACTTCCCTTTCCTTCCAAACCTCATGAACTTCATCCATGGAGATATACATAGAAACACCATGTCTCCAACTTTAAAATCAAGGTCTCATCGATGATTATCTACATAACTCTTCTGTCGACTCTGGTCTGCCTTGATATGCTGTTGAATGGTTTTCACCTTCTCCACCATTTCTTCGACCATTTCTGGTCCAAGCAGCTTACGTTCACCGACCTTATCCCAACATGTGGGTGTTCTGCACCTTTTCCCATACAGGGCTTTATATGGTGCCATTTGGATGTTTGATTGGAAACTGTTATTATAAGAGAACTCAACCAGGGGAAGATGTTGATCCCATCCTCCCTTAAAGTCCATTGAGAATGCTCTCAACATATCCTCAAGTGTTTAGATAGTCTGCTCGGATTGGCCATCAGTTTGAGGATGATAGGCCGTACTGAAGTTCAGTTTAGTATTTAGAGCATGTTGAAGACTCTTCCAAAACATAGAGGTGAATCTTGGATCTCTGCCAGACATAATAGATAGTGGTACTCCATGCAACCTTACCACTTCCCTGATATATATCTGTGCCAGTTGATCCAAATAGAAATCCTCCCAAATAGCAATTAAGTGTGCAATCTTTTTAAGACGATCCACAACAACCCAGATTTCATTGTTGACATTGGATGTCCATGGAAGTCTGGTGACAAATTCCATGGTGATGTTTTCCCATTTCCATTCTACTATGGGAAATGGTTGCATCATTCCCTTAGACTTCTACCTCTCTGCCTTCATTTACTGACACACCAGGAACTTTGATGTATATTCAGTGATCTCCTTCTTCATATTATCCGAAAAAAAGTTTTCTCAGAGTCCTCGATACATCTTTGTACTCCCTGGGTGAATAGAGAAATTTGAACTATGTGCATCATCCAAAAGTTCCTTCTTCAGCACCAGACTTGATGGAACAAATAGTCTTTTCCCAAACCGCACAATTCATTCCTCATTAATATTAAAATCTATGTATTTCCCTTTTTTCACAGCTTACACTTTTTCCTGAATTCCCACATCATCCATTTGATCATCCTTTAACCTTTCCAAAAGAGATGGTTGAGAAAACATTTGTGAAAGAATTGCTGATATTCCCTTCTTTATGATTCCCACGTTCATATTTATCAAGTCTATAAAGATTGGATCCTTCTCAATTCTCATCATTGATAGAATTTCTGGGTACTTAAAACTTAGGGCATCTTCCACTTTGTTCGCTTTCCCAGTGTGGTAATGTATTTTACAAACATAATCCTTGATGAGCTCTATCCATCTTCTCTAGTGCATATTAATCTCTTTTTGTGTGAATATTTATTTAATAATCTTGTGGTCAGTATATATCTCACATTTCTCTCAATATAGATAATGCCGCCAGATTTTCAAGGCATAGATCACCGTCGCCAACTCCAGATCATGCGTTAGATAGTTTCGCTCATGGATTTTCAACTACCTTGAGGAATATGATATAACATTATCATTCTACATCAGCACACAACTTAAGCCCTTCTTTTAAGCATCACTGAAAACAACAAAAAGTTCCCCACTTGTGGGTAAAGTGAGCATGGGTGCAGTGATAAGCCTCCTTTTCAACTCCATGAAGCTTTCTTCGCATTCATCACTCCATGAAAATTTTACTCCCTTTAGATTTATCTCGGTAAGAGGGTTGGAAAATCATGAGAAATTTCGCACAAATCGTCGATAATATCTAGCTAACCCCAAGAAGCTATAGATATCCATTACCGATGTTGGCATTGCCATCCCTCAATTACATCTGTTTTGGAGGGGTCCACAGATATCCCATTGCTTGTGATGATATGGACCAAGAACGAGACCTCCTCCAACCAGAACTCACACTTTCTGTACTTTTCTTATAGTTTCTCCTAGTACAAAGTCTCTAGTACAGTTTTTAAATGCTCTTCATGATCCTCCTTGGTTTTAAAGTATATTAGAATATCATCTATAAAGACTACCACAAATTTCTCAAGCTAATCTCTAAAGACTCTTTTCATCATGTCCATGAATATTTCTAGAGCATTGGTGAGTCCAAAAGGCATTAATATGAATTCATAGTTCCTATACCTTGTACGAAAAGAAGTCTTCGGGACATCTTCCTTCTTCACCCTTACTTGATAATATCCCAACTAAAAATCCACCATGGATAAGTGTTGTGCTCTACGCAGCTGATCAAACAAGTAATTGATTCTTTGGAGAGGATACTTGTTCTTTATCGTGATTTTTTATGTTAACGATAATCGATGCAAAGCGGCATTGACCCATCCTTATTCTTGAAGAAGAGGATTGGTGCACCCCATGGTGATGCACTTGGGCATATAAACCCATTATCTAGATTCCCCTATAGATGTTTCTTCAGCTCTACAAGCTCTACAACAACCATTCTATATAGAGTCTTGGATATTGGTAGCACCCTAGGTATATGTTTAATTGAGAACTCAACATATCTTCGTCGAGGAAGACTTGGAAGTTCCTCAGGAAACACATCAGCGAATTCCCTAACAATAGCCATTTCTTCATGGATGGTTTCTTCGTTGGACACAATCACCTGTGCCAGATATGCATTTTCATAAGGCAGTAATATCCATGCTTGTGATGTTGGAGCTAAAGGACATTCATCTTCCTCCTGACACTTGTAATGAATCGAGGGTCGATTCTCCATATGGAGTGTAATTTCCCTCTCTCGACAATTTATGTTGGCTCTATATAAGGAAATCCAATCCATTCCTTGAATTGAATCAAATTCCACCAGAGGGAGTATGATGAGGTTTGCCGGGAAATTCAATCCACAGACTATAACAGGGGAGGACATATATTCATGGATGCAATGATTGCCCCATTTACCGTACTCACCGACATCTTTACTTCCATGATTTGTGGGGGTTCTGGGATTATTCTACTAAACATTTGAGATATAAAAGATAGCATAGAACCTGAATCAAAAAGTATGTTCGCTATTCTTGAATGAATAACTAGCACACTTGTCACCACTTCATTGTCGGGGTTCACTTCGGCAGAACTGATGGCAAAAGCACTTCCTTGCTGCCTTGGAGGTTGTTTGTTGTCTCCGAAAAGCCTTGGATTAGGGCAATGATTTGAAAAATGACGTGGTTCTTTGAATTTCTAGCATCTAAAAATGCGTTGAGGATCAAATGGAGTGTTTCTCTCCTATGTGGCTGTCGTGGGTCTTTCTTTCCAACAGTTAACAGCTAGGTGCCCTTCTCTTCCACACCTAAAGCATTTTCTCGTCCCCTTAAGGCAATTTCTAAGGTGCTTCTTTCCTCACTTTTGTAAAGTGTGGTGTTGGATCTTCTTAGCACCGTTGGATTTATCCATCGGACCACCAGCATTGAAGTACACCTTACGCTTTTTGTCCCTTTGATACCCTTGTGATTCCCCGATCTACATTTCAACCTTGAGGGCACATCAGAAAATTTCCTCATAGCTGTCAAAGTCACGGATCGCTAATGCTTTCTGTAAGCTAGGATTCAGCCAACCAAATAAGCGGTCAACATTTCATTGGGGGGTAATGACAAAGATGGAAGCGTATCATGCATGCCCTGTGAAGTTTTACTCGTACATTCCAATGGATTCTTCATCTTTTTTCATTAGGGAAAGGAAGTGCCTTTCCATCTTAAGCTGGAGGGTGCACGAAAAATATTTATCCAAAAAAATCTTATGGAAATCCTTCCATTCCAATGCCTCAATATCCTCCTCAGGCTTTGTATTTTTGATCAATGTCCATCATTGATCAGCTTCACCCTCTATATAATAAGCCGCCAGGAGAACCTTCTATTTTTTAGAATATTGGAGGATGAAGAATATCTTTTCAAGGGAGTTGATCCATTGTTCAGCAATCGTGGGATCGGATGATCAACTAAAAGTAGGAGGCCTTTGTCTCATGAAGCTCTCTATAGTGACTTGTTCTTTCTTGGGGGGGAGGGGGGGTTGAACGTTCTTCTTGACCCGTGTTTCTATTAAAAACTTGATTAAGCATAGAGAGAATCGTGACAAAGTTTGCGATTCCCACTCCCATTAGATTGGGCATCTCATTAGTACAGCCATCACACTGATCTTCACAACTATTGTTAGCCCGAGTACTCCTATTACCGGCCATTGGTAGGAATAAAAGGAAAGTTAGGGGTAACACATAAAGGGTAATCCAAATACAAAATTTGGTGACTTATAAATAAACTTTTTTTTCTTACTCAAGTGTCTATAGGCTTCAATCTAGGCTTTTCATGATCTACTTTCTAACATATATTCGTAGGGGCATTTTTTTAATTCCCTTAATAAGGGTTCATACTATTCTTTTGAATTTATCAAAACATATCTCACATGAGTGTCGTAACCAAGAGTGAAGAAAGATCCATTGTTGTGCACTAGTTCCCGTTCGAGTCTAGCTCAAAGTGGTGTTTTTGGGTTTTACCCCTAGGATAGATCTGTGCTAGAGCCGCCGCTACCTGCTCGTATCCAGACATGGATGTATTTTTTTGATAAACCACTTACTCAGTACTTACCAAAACATAGGGATGTTTTTATTATACATATTCTTGTATCTAAGGATTTACTAGGGTTTCCTAATCCCAAAAATAACTAAACCTATCCTCTGATACCAACTATGATAACACTGATTTTATTACAAACATAAACATGATTTATTACATAAAACTTCACTTGATACAACAAGAAGATAGAGAGGTTTAGTGTCTTTTGGGCTTAGTATCATTACATAAAAACATGAAACATGAAATACACCATCTTTATTGAAAACATCCTTACATGACCACTACATTCCCTCGTACTTAGTATTTCATGGGATAACCTGAGGACATGCATAAAAAAGGGTGAGCTATAAAGCCCAGTATGGGAGTACATATGTAATAACATGAAGTGTAAAATACATGTTAGAAAATAGGAATATCAATAGAGAATAAAATAAACATGCACATACAGGCATGATAAATCATGATAATCGTAACATGGAAATGTGGCAACAACACTTAACATGGAATTAGCTTGAGCCAAGGCTCATTGCTCATAGAGCATGAGTAAATCCTCATTGAGCATAAAGCACGAGTAAACCCTAGTTTCACTTGAATTAGAATGAGTAAACACTCATTGCACATGACATATCATGATGATATACATTACCCAATCCATTGGAGCGCTATAAGGGCACACCCTTCTTAAACATTTAATTTCATGCATAAGTGTGCCACATGGATAATAAAACATGGATTCATAAAACATAATAATTTCTTCCATGATAAATGAATGTGGAATTAATTGATGAAACATTATAATCAATAAGTAAATGTGCATAATGTTGAATACCCTTGATGGAGAAATGGCCATGGTATTCACTACACAATGACATTGGCTTAGAAAATCGGTGTGATTTCAGCAGCGTAACAGCGTGACATAAGTTTTCATAAAAAATGGTTGATGAAAGAGAAATGGTTTCCTAATAATATTTAAATTTTATGGACATTAAATAGGTCATATAGATACATGTCCCAACAATTTTAATAGAAATTGGATTCATGATACAAAAGTATTGCTTGAATGTAAAAGAGGAGAGAGAAGTTCCTTTAGGAATTTCGGCATAGTAACAGGTGTACATGGGAGGCATTTAATGAGAGATAAAGGGTCTCCCATCATTCAAACATAAAGAGGGTAGTATGAGGGATGTGGAAACCCGTACCCCAACATTCATATTTGAAATTAAATGGGAAAAACAACTTAATGAAAATTGGACAAAATGAGAAAGTAAGAAAAAACCCTTACTTGGAAGTGCGATTCCAAAGGATAGAGAGAGGCTTGTGAGAGGCTTATTGGGAGCTTGGGAAACCTTTGGAGGATTCTAGAAATAGTAGGAAAGAGGTTGGATGAACTCTACAGGCTTTGAGTGAGGAGTCAGTGAGAGCTTGGGTGGGTTTATATAGGAAAGGTGAGGGAATTATTTATAATTTAGGTTTGGGACACCTTATATTAAATTAATCCAAACCACAAACCATCCCATGTTTTTTGCCAATGGTTTTTGGAAAATGGAATGGGAAAAAATATATTATAAGTCCAAAGTCCGAACTTCTTAAAATAATAAGGTTTCTTATGTGGAGGTGAGTCACACTCCCATGGGAATTAATTTAAAAAATAAAAGTGTTGAATAATTCTTGAGGGGTCCATTAATGCCTTTAAAAGTAAATCAAACAAACTCAAAATCCCATTATTTTAATGGTGAAACATATATTGGCCTAACATAAAGATTATAGTACTTTATTATATCACTATTGGGTCATTATGATGTCATAAAACTCATTATATATTTAAATAGTATTTAATTTTTACCCAAAAATTTGATTGTCTCTGAAAATTATGAAAAATTCACCATTGGAAAATTTCGACATCCTGATTCCAGAAATAAAATTTATTTTATCTAAATAATTTTATAAATATTTTTATTTTTACTTTTAAAAAAACCGACATTTATCGAAAATTCACAGGTTTTGACAGAAATGGCTTTCAAACCTTAATAAAAATTTTAATTGCATTCATAAAATTATAAGATCATTTATATTTAATAAAAATAATTAAATAATAATATTATTATATTATTAATATATTAGTTAATTAAAAAATCCCTTAATTTAATAAAATCGTTTTCTTAAATAAACAATAAATAAAAACACATTTTTGTACATTAAAAACTATTTATATGTATAAAAAATGACTAGAAATTATATTCATTATTATATAAAAAAATAATGTACATGAACATAGTACTACTTATTTGTTACATAACCCCTTAAAATAGCCGTATAAGACCTAAGGGGAAGGTGTACAATGGTGACAGACTCTTGGGGTGGCTCGGATAACATCGCTTGATTGATAATTTCAATCAACTTCCACTTTCGCTATAGACGGTCACGTTCGAGCTTGCCATGATGAAGTTCAGCTTGGGCTTGGTCAAGGGCGATGCCCAAAGATAACACCTATTTTCCGAGCTCCAAAAAATGGGCTTCGTATGGGGCAATTCTCCTGGATGAGGCCATCACTTCCTTTGATTGAGTAAATTGGATTTGTTAAAGTTTAATATTTATACTAATCATGTGATCACTATTCAATGACTATATTAGCAACGGTCAAAATTGATAACATAAAACCATGGAAGTTGACATTTTATATAAACATAATGAGACATTTAATTAGATCAAGAGGGATTTCTATTAATGATACTTTTGGCCGTTACATTCTTTATTTTTTTGTAGATAAGATGTAGGAATTATTGGATTGAGAGGTAGTTATGGGTGAGTTCCTCCACTTATCTTCTCTTAATGATCCTTATGTAACCATTTAAGGTGGTGGAATGTGTTTACGATGTGTATTTGGATATATTTCTAGAATTTTATTGTTTATTGTTTGAGTGATATAAAAATACAATATTATTAATTCTATTTTTTCGGGATGATTCTCTTAACACCCATTTCAGTTGTTGATTTGAGTCTATGTGGTTAAATATCTTTAGGTTATATATTCATTGAGTGTAGAATCTTTCCTTTGATAATATTTTTGTGTTGTATTGATGAGGGATATTTCAAGGAAAAATGGTAGTCATTCCATCCAATTGACTATAATATCATTTATATAGTGGTGTGTGATTTCCATGCTCTAGGATAGGTAGACACACCCATTTCTATTTAGGCTCTATTTATGAAACCTTGATAATAAAACTATAGAGATCATCCCCAATAGTTTCATCACAAAAATACAACATTATTTCATGTCTATAATGACCCCGATAAGGCTACGGATTGGCTGAAATGAATTTATTATATTTTTATGTTCATGGAATGTTCATATTCAACTAAAATATTTTTTGATTCCGTAAAACTTTAGGGGAATTGATTAAGGTGGTTAAATTTGATAGTGACAATGAAGAAGCATGATATTGTGTCATTGGAAAAATTCGAAGTCGTTTTTACTGATTAGTTAAATCTAGATTCCATTGCTTTTAAAAATATCAAATTTATTTTCTTAATATCTTGGGAATTGAAAATATCATGACGGAGTATGAAAATTTAATCTCTAAGACAAAACTGTTATTTTCCTAATATTGTGACTAATATCGAATATGAAGGAATACATATTTGAGATGGTACATTGAGATGATATATTTTTATAGGATTTCCCGCTAAAACATATATCTTATTTTCATTTACATGATAGAAAATTTGTGGATATTATTATTGAGGATATTAATTTAGGATTTGAGGGAGTTTATTTTTATTCTATCTATAGTTCTATCACTTACCATTGAGGAACGATTAAGGGTAATGATTTTGGTTGGGGATCATAATAGTAGAGCACTTCCTGACCACTTATTGTGAATAATATAGGCCATTTCACATGCTTCTAGTGTGACATGAAAGGGTATTCAAAATAATTTTTCACTAAGGAATCCAAGATCTAAAGTTCCTAGGGATTCTCAAGTCACATAAAGAAAATTATTAATAATTATTTATCCCAACATGTTGACGCAATACCATTATAATGTTAAAATATTATTGTTAAATCGTATTATTAATGTACAAAGTGGTATTATCCATAGGAATATTGAACGTATCTTCTTCATGCTATGGAAGAGCATCTAGAGGTATTTATTATGCTCTAAAGACTGAGAGATGTTCCTTTATTAAAGCTTCATCCCTAGGGACATCATTATTTGATACCAGTGCATCCTACCCATTCATATATACACATTTGTTGATTTTATAACCCTTCATATTAATATATTATATTATGTGATGGATATTTCTATTCCCCTAAGAATAAATTGGGTGTTTGGTATTAAGTGTCCTTTTTTCAATGTATCTGAGATTGATCTTACCTAGACTTTTTTATTCCTAAATATGAATCAACTAATTTCATTCTCGCTATGGATTGGCTAATAGCTCGTTAGGCCTATACTGACTGTTATCATTAGTGGGTATCCATTACCATGCCTAATGTGGTGTTCTATCTATTTTTGGTAGAATGAGACATGATATCACATGGTTTTAGATAATAGTTTCTAGATCTGTGTAGAAAAATTATTTTTTATTCTGATTTTGAGTAGGAATTATTGAGAGATAATCACCATCCACATGTCATTGAGTTTCTCAATTTTTCCATCTAATTATTTTTTGAGGAAATGGTTATAATGGGGATGTTTTTATTGATTTATTAATTGGTAATTATCCATTTTATAATCTGTATTACAATATTAAACCAATAGGTTTAAAATATTTGAAAACATGGGTGGATAATTTTTTTTTGAGAAGGGCTTTATATGCTTGATTGTGTCACCTTGGGTTGTACTTATTCTCTTTACAATAAAATATGATCGTTCACCTCACCTATGTGTTGATAATTTTATTCTCAACTGATTGATAATAAATAATAGTTATTTTTTCCTCATATAGATTATCCAATTGACCAACAGAATGGGGTAAAATATTTGCTGGATAATTATCTTTTCTAGAGATAGCAGCAGTTTTGAATTAATGAATCTAAAATCAGGGAGTCTTATTTGAAGAGAATGTATAGCCACTATGATTATCTTGAGATGATTCTTTAGGATCACCTACATGATATATATTTCCATGGTGTTTAATATTCTCAACAAGGTGGGTACACCCTTTCTATGTGGTATTTTTTCATAGATGGTATTGTTTGTTTCTAAAATTGATACATTATTCCTTTTTCTTTGAGGACATCTATGATGGGAGAGAGGAATAGTTTTTTGTGAGAATTTCAACTATCATATATGAATATATGATATGATATGTGATTATGGGTTTTCTAGTCATGAATGATATAGGACATCAATGAAATTGTTACACATTAATATACATTCTAACATGTCAAGTCTCAATACATGAAACCCTCTAGTTCACAATATCCTTTTCTATTATTTTAATTGAAGTGAGATTATATTTATTTGGACTTCCTAGTGGGTTATCCTCATACACCTTATATAAAGAATGTGATATGGGTTTTGATCGATAAACTAACCAAATTTCCTCACATTACTCTCATCCATCATACGACCAAATTTGACGAGATAGTAAATCTATCTATAAAATATATTTTTCTTTTTCACAACATACCATATAATATATTATCAGATATAAAATATATTTTTACTTCTCTTTTTTCATGAGGCCTCTAAGAGGAACTAAAATATCAGGTCTTTGTAATCATGACATACCATTCATAGATATATTTCTAGGTTTATTGGGATATACAAGTTCATATGTGTAACATCCCAGGTAAATAAAGAATAATACATTTTCATATTTATTAATATTTTCAAATTAAATCTTAATTTTACTTTGAATGGGTTTCTATGTTTGATAGCGTACCCGATACGCAACAAAGAGTTTCTTTGAAATCATACGTTGCACACTAGTAATAAAATAATATTATTTTAAATGGTAGATAACACGTGGTCGTTGTATTGGCTTGTATGAATATAAATAACTAAAATATGATTATATATGTTTGTTAAATGTTTTTACATTTATCTAATAAAGGATAAAGTCTTAAAATATGAAAAGAATTAAATTTTAGGCTTATATACTCTAATTTTCACTAAAGGTCCACTTATCACCTTTTGATGGAGAATCGTTATTAAATATAGTTTTGGCCACTCCTATACATTATATTGGACCAAATAAAACTCTTCTAAAGAATCAGGACATAAAATTTTACTTTGTGTAATTTTTTGGTATTTTTCTGATAAAATTCATTTTTTAATGAATAGTGAAAAATGCTGTATTTTAAGTCAAAACCGCATTTTAATCTAATTTATTAAGATTATTAGATAATATTTTTAAGTGGTTTTAATGTGAAATTAGAATATATTTTTACTATTTAATCCAATAGTGGTTGTTGGAATTAATTTCACAGTGAAATTGGTCTTAAACTAGTATCAATCTTTTGATACTTATTATTTCATAAAAACACGCTATTTGCTCTGACAGCGGGAATTAATTATTAAATTAATTAATTCAACGTATATGTTTTTAATTTTTTAAAATAGACATCATTTTTGAATGCGGAATATCAAATATAGCTTAGGGTGAATTTTCGGTATTTTTCAGAAATACATCAATTTTTGATGAATAGTGAAACCACTAAGTGGTACATAAAAACTACATTTAAATGAAATTTTACCACCTTTGTATTTTTAATTTCAAAAATCCAACATACATGGTTTTCAATAAGAAGTAAAATGTGGTTAAATGGGATTAAAATAATTTTTTGGTTAATAGTAACTTTTATGTTTTTAATCGTGATTAGAGGTAATTAGTGTAGTTTAAGGTAAAAATAATGTTTTAATAAAAAGAGATGAGCTTGAAACATGTCCTACCCTCATTGGATGTGTCACGGAAGACCAATACAATCTATGGGTCAACTTGGGGACCCCATGGAGCCACATTTGTTGGGAAATGACATAAATAACTTTTTATTTAATGTTAAAGTAAAAAATGACACAAACATGAGATGTTTTACTAAAACAATTTTTACATGGGGTTATACAAGTCATATTTTTGACTATAAACATTCATTGGAAAGATAAAAAGATTTCCTATATCATAGTAGTTTTTTCATAATTTTTAGTCATTATCTAAATTAAATTATTTATGACACCATGATGATGTAGCGATTACCTCATTATTTAACGATTTAAATAAAATGAAAAGATAATGTAAAATATAAGACCTAAACATGTCCAAAACCTATTTGATGGGTGGTTTTGGAACCTGTATCACCTTATCCTAGAAAAACATCAATTTGGGACCATTAAAATCCGAAACTCATTCTAAAATAAAGTAACATTTCCTTACCTTCCAAGAGTGACCCTCCTCTCCTCTTATAAAAGGCCCCCACCTCTACCTCTTTACCTACACCTCTGAAGCCTTTGGTTCGGCCAACCCCTGCCCATTTTGTCTCTCCACATCCCTATATTACTCCTAGAAGCCTCACTTTGGTCATAAGGCTTCCCAAGGAAGCCTTTGAGCTCAAATCAAAAAATGTTACCCGATTTTAAGGTAATGTCTTCACTTGAGTTCTTTTGTTTTATTTTGGTCTTCCAACCCCCTGAACTCTTTTTATTCATTTCTTTTGTAACAACTCCAGTATCTTGAATATAATAGGATTTTTTTATAAGAATAATTAGAGCTACACTTACACACACCTAAATCTAATGGTTAAAGAATATATTGTTTTCGTGGATGGAGAATTTCTGCCTCCCGAAACGATGATTGTTCAACATTCTTTTAACACCTTAAAAAGTGGACATTAAGATGAAACTATACTTATATATGACATATAATATGTTTATGTTTTCATTAAGCTTCTGTATTTTTTATTTTGGGCATAACTTTATGGTTTCCATTATGGGTAAATGTGATATCTTCATTTAAGGAAGTGTGGACTACCTCCCCTCCAAGTGAATTGATTTTGTTAATGCCATATGTGGGATGTATAAAGGATTTAATTAATGGTATTATATATGATACTATAATGGAATTATAATATAACTTTATATCATTATTATTCCATTCCATAAAAATATTAAATAGAAATGAACGTAGCATTCATGCGTACGTACGGCTTACCGTATCCATGAACGGTGCATTTCATTTCTTACCTCTAAATGATTATGTAAAATTATAAATTCATGTATATACTGGATATATATGGTATATATGATATCTACATAAGGAATATAATTCTTGATATAATTTATGTTTTACCACATGAACAAATTGTAATTATAAATAGTTTATTTTTGAATCAAGTACCAAGGATCGACAAAATGACCATTCTTAACTTAAATAATTACGTAGTGTTCATAACCTGGTAATAAGTGATATAAAAGGAATAATGAACTTGAAAAAGGTTCTTATGAAATTAGAAATTAACTCAAGTTTATTTTTCAGGTGGTTAAAGAAGGATCAAGTCAAGTCGGACCTGAGTTAAGGGACTTCGTCTCAATCTCCTTTCATTGAGGAATATTTCGTTTTATACACAACTTTCTTTTATACAGTGTATAAACCCCTTGTAATTTTACTTTTATACAAAAGGAATCTTTTTCTACGAAGAGTTTTACTAAACGACAAAAAGGAATGTTTTTTTAACGTATGTGGTGACAACGACCTTTTCCGTCACCGTGAGTATTATTTGGTCTTTGGCTTCCTCAACAAGCCGTAATGTTTTTTTAAAAATAAAATAAATACCATATACTCTTTTATGTATTTTTGGTATTGAAAATGGTTTTTATAATGTATTTTTTATGTCAATATATTTATGTGATATATTGTGATTGGAATGTGGAAATGTTTTCTTTCCATTAAATTTATTTTAAGTCTTATGATTTTATATTGGTACTTGGACATTTGACGGGTGGGTACGTGATAAACCATATGACAAGTGGTGCCATGAATACCAAGATGGGTGGTTACGTTATAACCTCCAATGCATTGGGTATGGAAGTCGGCCGTATGGCTATTCTATTAAGTATGTGTGGAAGTCGGCCATATGGTTATTCCATTATGTGATATGTGTGGAAGTCGACCGTATGGTTATTCCACTTATGTATGTTTATGTCCCAAGTTACCTTTATATGTTATGTGTTATTTATATGGGTTTTATGGTAATATTTGGTTACAAAAGGGTAAGTAATGATATTTTATTTAGTGAAGAGTTTTTACTACTAAATGAAGGTGAAGGTATTACTTCGATAATGTATACATGGTTTACTTGATGTTTGAAAAACTAACAGTTTTAATTCTTTGTGTATCACTTACTGAGCTTTTATGCTCACCCCATGTTTTTTGTTGAAATGTTTTTCACAGGACTTAATGTGAATTCGGGTCAATGATGGGATCAAGGGAATGTCAGGGTATCTAAAACATGGAACTAGACATGTTTCTTTTTAAGAGTTTTTATTTTATGTAAACATAGTCGAAGTGACAACTTTGTAATATTTTGAGATGTAATAGTTATGTCCTAATTCTCTAAGACTATAATCCTTAAAAGATCCTCAATGTGAATTATTCATTTAATTCAATATTATGTAAGGTTTAAGGTCGGTGCCTTATAATAGGTACTTGTTTCATTCCCTCTTCCTCAATTTTGTTGGAGCTTTTGATGTCCATTTGGGACTGCTTGAGTTTTCTTATAATCAAATATACCAGAATTAAATTTCAATGGTTTATTTTTAGGCCTTATATAGACACATATGAAAATATTGGTTCTATAGGTTAGATATTGGTAAAACGTCTTTCGATAGACTGTGTTTGTTCTCTATGATGAATAAGATTATTTGGTTGATTTTCTATAGAATATTTATGGAAAAAATATAGTATTAATCTAATCTTAATCATAATATATGAAAATTGGAGTTTTTGGTTGGGGATCAAGTTTTCTTTATGGTTTTACCTTGGTTGGGTCATTAGTGTCCTTGAATGTAATATAATTCTACACCATGGTTTGTGAGACCATTTGAGGTTGTTGAAATGGGCAGGAAAGGAGATTACTATTTATCACATCCAATAATTTTTACTTCGATCCATAATATGTTCCATATATCATAGTTTTAGAAGTATATTTCTGATTATTATATTGTCTTGAGCTAGAAAGAACGTGATTTAGAGCATGATTTATCAATGAAAGGGAACCCATTTAGGATAGCTGATTTTAAGAAAGTGATACCTTAATAGAGGATGATACAATTATATTGGGTTATCAAAAAGTATGATTTAGAATCACATATGACTTCAGAGAATGAACAATTGATGATAGGGTATTAAATTTATCTGATTGATATAGAAACTTTTTGGCATGATTTATAGTTATATATGTTTTTATGGAGGGGAGTCTTTATCATTTTGTTACCTTCATCCAATTATCCATCCACCCTTCATTAGATAACTTTTTTTTGTGTCTTTTATAAGGGTGTTTCTGGTGAAATTTTTATAAATTTGGAATCCCTATGGTCTATTCACAACTAGTGCATAATTTGGAAAACCATGTTTTTGGTCCAAAAACCCATCATCTCAGTTGATGGCCACTGAATGTTGGTACAATGTTTGGGTTGTATAGTTTACTTAACCATATAGTCACACTTCAAAAAATTGGACACATGGATAGTGGGGAATAGACAGTTGGAACACTATTATCATAATAATTCTTCCAAACCATTCATAAAAAAAAATAAATCTAGTAGGGGAAAACGATATGGGTAAATAGTTCATTTAACCATGAGGCCCAGTCCAAGAGAATGTGTTTGTGGTGTTTAATTCCTCTATCTTTTGTTTTAAAATTCTTGAACCTCCATTTAATATTCAAATCTATCCCATTTTTCAATAACACAATCCATTGGTCCATGAAGTCTCTTAAAAGGTGATTTTGGAACTTCCAACCTATTACATTATTGAATATATGTATCATCGGAAGATCAAATACCACTCTGATAATTGGTTATCCTCTCGCATGATTACTCATTATGTTATATTGTCTCTATGTTAAATATTTTTATAACATCACATTGTTGGTGGATATAATAACCCTATATATATATCATGATTCCAGATTATATTCAAATATCTTATTCTCTTTTGATCGTCTTCTATGTTCTCATTATGGTTTTTTGATAATTTGATTCCATGATTTATGTGAGGTTCTCTTATTTGAAAGTTTATATGTAATTGAAAACATTATTTCTATTAGTTGTTTAAATTAGATTTCTATTAAATTATAATACCTCCATGTTATATGATTGGACTATAAAATTCAAAATGGCAAGGATTATAAGAAACCCCCAATTCTATTGGGATTAGAATTGTGGGACTAATTTTAAAAATGAAAGATTGATTTATGAAAATATTATTTGATTATGGAATTGATGAAATTATTTTATATTAGATTTTGATGAAATGGTTTAAATTGAAATAATGAAGAACCATGATTGGGTATTGATTTAAATTAGATGAATTATTGGAAAAACTATGTATATGTTTTGAAATTAAATTGGAATATTTAAGAAAAAAAATTAGGAAACTTAATTATAATTGATGATTGATTTATATAAGATGATTCACAATTTATTTATTAATTAAATAAGAAAAAGTGATCCTAGATAGTTAGTATATTAATTTGGATCAACACACTAGGATCTAGTCCCCCTAGAAATGGACTAATGTTGAGAGATATAAGAAAACAATATTTTGACATGATTATCCATTATGGGGTTTTACAGAGACTTATTTAAAAAAATATTGAGGGACATGTTTCACATTTTTATCCTTGATCACTAATTCAACAACAATGAGGACCAAATAGATATAAACTAATGTACATTGTCCATATGTCCATGGGGCATATTATATATTTTTTGTAAAATATTCTAGAGATTTTAGTATTATTTTATTCATTCCAAATGATTTATATAAATAGTTTATATAAATTTTTTATTAAATACATGTTTGAAGTGTTTTCCATCTACTGAATACAAAGAATGATTTATTTTAAAAATATAGAAAATATATTATTCTGTGACCAGGTTTACCTAAATTAGATGTATGATTGGTTATTTATTACATATTCTATTATGGAAAACATATTTAGACCCTATAGGTTTATATATATTACACCCTACCTTTTATCTTGTGTGTTTGGACACTTCCTTATGTTAGGTCTAAGAAAAGTAAAACTACCACATGGTGGTGGTGGATGTTATCGATCCGTGGAATATGGAATCATGATAGTGATAGGTGGAGTTGTGTTACACTTGTATCATCAGGTTTCAATCATTTCTATTGTTTCAGGATGGATGTCTGCATTTATTATTCATGGAATTTTTTTCTACCTTCTTATGTAATGTATTCCCAATTTGAATATTGTTACATTCTCTTTGAGGATTATTGATATATTAACATTTATCTTTTAAATATTTTGTTTTTTAGAGAAAACATTTCTCTAAATGATCTTGTATTATTCGAGGTTATATTCACCATCCTTTTGGGTTCAATAATTCTATTCAAGAAATGTTAGTTTTTTCTTGGGTATTAGGGTACCAAGGTATCCAGGCTAGTTCATGGGATGGAGTGGCTAGTAATCTATCATAAGATGTGGAATTATTTTGTACGATAAAGAGAATGTTGTTGTGTTGATACCTATGTGATGATATATCTTTGAAGAAATGAGGGGTATAAAATTATCTCGAATATCATATAGTTTTTCATTATTATGTTGCATGTTTTCTTGTTTTTTCATGTCATGGTATTAGTGACCCTTGATATTTTCCATCAACATTTGTGTATATAAATGAAGTAATAACCCATGAGGCTCTGGGTTGTATTTTGGATAACCCATAGCTGGTGATCTGGATATACATGAAACATATAATCCTTTAATCCTTACAATGACTCAGCTGAGGTATGGCCATGGAAATGGTGCACACATTTTTGTTTATTGTTGATCTTTTTGATTTATATTCTGAGTGGTTCAGGTATAATAATATATTTTTACTATTATGCAGTGGGATCTGGCCCATGTGATGATTGAGGCACAAGGTACTGACCTTCTGGTTTTTTATTGGTAGTATATACAAATGTTTCTATAGGAATCAGTGGGACAATATTTGTTAGGGTATGTGTGTTGTGATTTTACTTTCTTATGTTTATGCATCATTATTTAGTTTTCCTAATGTATTTATCATGGTATATTTTCAGATTTTATTTAATGATTTGGGCACTCATTGAATAAACAATATTTTATTTTATTTTATTTTGATAGTACTTATGATGTTTGGGGACTCTTTGACTTTCAATTGTTTTCATTATTTTTTTAATAATTATTTTCCATGATATTTTGTGTTTTTATACATATTGAATGTGATATGGGTATCAGATTTTGTTTGACTATAATATTATTGTGGAGTGGATGTGTTCATTCCTTCATGGTTAATGTAATTTTTTGAGAGATTATGAGGTATACCTTATTAGGTATTAAGGGTATATTAATCATAGATTTCTAGAAAATCATAATTGTTTAAATTCTGGTAGAGACATCAACTATCTCTGGGGTTTATTTTTTCAAGAAACATGGTCATATGTATGGTATTTATGTATATAAATGGGTAATATTTCAAATTGGATATGTTGTATCAATCATTATCTCAAATACTCTATTAAAAATTTCATGTATATCAACTTGATCATAATAACACATAGATTATTAGGTAAACTAAGGGAATCCCACTATTACATTAGACTCAGTAGATGAAGATATTTCATATAGAATATATGTGTATGATAATATTTTTAAAATATCAATAGAATGATATAAGTGTTATTTAGTATTAAATATTGGAATCCAATGCATATTATATGCATGGGATATGTATTAATAATAAAAAATGATGTAGGATATCAATTTATTCCCCAAAACAATCATATTGTATGACATAAGAATATTATTATGTTGTGATTAATATTGTATGAGAACCATGAAATACTATGACTAAGAAGGAATATGAAAATTAAGTGTTAATGTTCATATATATATATATATATATATTATATATTAGGTTTTCATTGTTTTATAAATTGAATATGTTTATGGATAATTTTTTTTGAGATTGTAATATGATAGAATGATTTGATCATGTCTGAAAATTTTAGTAAATCCAATGGAACTCTCAAGAGTGTATCATTTCTTATATAAAAACGCTCTAAACATTACAATTGTGTTTTTTCATGTGAGTGAATTTCAATTTTACACTTCCCAAGTCTCTCTTCCGCCATAATACTTCACCTAAAGAGAAACAAAAATAGCATGGTATTTAAGATTTCCATACAAGAATTCCTAGTGACATAGTCATCATATAGATAAATCATGGTGGAAGAAACCTGATGGTAACATTTAAGGTATATTCATAAAACATATGATAGAATGAAATATATTTGTATATATAAAATTAATTATACATATTCATTATTTTTTGGTACATAATTTTTTTCATATCATAAATATCCTTGGTTTTTAGGATTCTATTTACTCTTACTACATTTGATTAGTATTATTTGGTCCATAGAAACACAAAAGTGGTATTAATGATTTGAAAATATATTTATTTTCTTAAATTCATGATTAAATGTGATGTTTTAATATAATATTAGATATCATAAAAATAAATATAGAAAATAAACTGTGACATTCTCTACAAAATGACATACTGAAAAGCAATGATATAGATTTTACATTATTCCATGTTTTATTGATGCGATTTTTTATGTAGTGAAATGATTATGTTATATGATATAAGATATCATAGGATAAAAATTGTTTAATCATTTTTTTTATATTTCAATGATTAAGATATTTTAAATCATAGATTATGTGTTATTTATTTGAGTTTCTTATGATTTTATGTGTTTAATTATTTATTTATTGTTTTGATTATTAAAAATAGAGTAAATATATACTTCATTGGTTTTTATTATATTTTAAATAAATAAATATAATTTATCATAGTATTGTAAACATAACATGTAATTTTCATTGTTGGTTATATTCTATTCCTGGTAAATGATTTATACTTTAATGTTTCCTTCTTATGGTCGAGGTATTTTTTTCCTTATTATTGATTTAAATTTTATCTTGGAGATCATTGAATGTTTCTATTCTGGTAAATTGAATTTTTTTTTAAATTTATGATTCTTTTTTTTCACATAGTCTCTAATTTTTCATGTGATCGATCATTTATTCATTTGGTAAATACCCCATTATAATTTTTTTCTTCATACAATCAATCAGATGTGTTTCAGTTGATCTAGTTATTCATGTTGTCGATAATCCCTCTTAGAAAATTAATCCTCAATGATGGTATACATAGTAATTCAGTCATATGGTCGATCCAAATCTTTTTTTAACATCAAAATTATATGATTTTCATTAAATTCGATATTTTCTCTGAAATTAAATTTCTAATATATATTTATTGGGATTTATTTATAACATAAATAAAATTTATATTATATTGAAACTAATAAACATGTTTTTAGAATTATTTATGAACATTAATGAATATATAAATATATTCTATTACTCCTGAATAAACATACATCATGAATTATATATATATATATATATTTTATTCACTATGAATGTATGAATATTTATAATGTTTATCAATTAATGTTTTTTTTAGAGTACTTTTATTGAAATAGGATTCTCAATTTTTTATATGTAATATTATTTTTTCATATCTACAATAATATTTTTGGAAGTTATATTGAATTTTAAAATATTAATTTTAAATAATGAGAATTTACATGTAATATTTATTTGATTATTCTGAATGACTCTTATGAAAATATTATTCATTTTTTAATGATGAACCAAAATGGGTTTGAATTATTCATTATTTTTCTAATAATGAGGATTATTTTTGAATTATAATTTCTATCACTCTCATATAATTACAAAAAAAATTTATATTTGAAAATTATAATGAATTACATAATCATATATTGATTATTTATTTTTGATTGATATATAGAGGGATTTATGTATCATCCAAATCACTCCACCTAATAGATATTTCATTATTTATATGGATTTATACTTATGGTAACTGATAAATGTTCAATTTGTTTTTTTATATTATTATCCTACAAAAAATCATTATCATATACTAGATGAAGTCTTCTAGTGATCCTAAACTGTTTTAATACTAACAAGATTTGACTAATATATCCTTTAATCATTAAAACGTATGTTTTAATTCATTAATCATTATCTTCTTCACAATGCAGTTATTTATTATTCTATTGAAAATGATTTTATCTCTGTAATATATTATTAACCCCTTGGTTTATACTTTTCCATATAAAATAATTCTATCTATTCAGGTGGTGAATCCAAAATTATAATGTTAGGACTTTTTAGATTGTGAAACATTTTATATAATGTCAATTATTATAACCGTTTTTTGACTCCTCATATTAAATTCAACTGACAATTGATATACATCCATTTAAACATTTTTTTATAACCGGGTTATGATTCCAATTCCTAAATAAGGTAGTGAATAATGCATCTTTTAAAAAGAATAGAAGTGAAAGAGTGGATATATGTCCAAATTAGATTTATATACTATAAAAATTCATGCATTCTTTATTTACATTTACACTATAAATTAACACATGTTTTTTATTAATATTAACATAGATAATTATTATTTAAAAATTTAATCATTAATTTTCATCCCCTTTAGACTATTGTAAAAAAACATATTAGACCTAAAACATAATATCAAACCATATACCCTACTATGGATTGTTTTTCTTTTTTACTTTTATAATTATCTTATAACCTATGTACAATATACCACAAAATCTATTGAAAATTATCTTTTAAATATGGAAATAATGAAAATAATTATTGTTTCGAGTGCCCAAAAGACCTCACATTTTGATGAAAATGACTAGGGTTTTAGGTAAATTAGTATCAAATCCAAACGTAATAAACTGATATTGATAAATGGAAAAAATTTATAAACCCTTATAAATTTATGTATTTTGAAACAAACTTTGGAATATATTATTCTATTAAGTATTTCATTAATAAAAAAAATTATGAATATTTTATACTATTATATTAATAAAAATTTTATTAGTCATTATTTGGAATATAAGACAGATCATTAGATTAAGAAAAAAACATTTAGTTACTCAACTTGGTTGAGATAATCAGATTCATACTATGCTTGAACTTATCTAGGAATAGTATCAATACTTCACGATGGGTAAAGCCGAAATTTTGAAATTAATGTTCCTCCGGTTCACTTGTATTTATAATGGAATGAATTTCATTGGAGAAACATTACAAAATCTGGTTCATATTGGGTGTGTACAAAGAGTTCTATCGAAAATGTGGAATGTGATGAAAGTAGAAATAAGTATAAATAAACAACATTAAGTAATATAAGTTAATTAAAATTAGTGAATCATTACTTTATTATGAATTGGACTATAATAATATCACATAATAAGGGACTTAAAAGAATAAAGGTGTCACATTTAAATCAAATGTAACTAATTATACTAAATCTTATAATTATGAATCACTGGAAATAGAGAAGAAAAAATTACTAATTGTGGTTCAAAATTAAATTTAAATAAATATATGATTAAATTATGGTTTTAAAAAATTATAATAAAATACATGAACAGAAAAATATATCTAAACCAAATAATAACGATGTTTTAGAAATATTTTTTCATATGTGTAGAATGAAGGTACACGTAAAGCGTAACTATATAAAATGATATCAATAATTTAGATAAAGTAAGTATAATAAAAATGAGAAAAGATCTCTGATGTTTTGATGGAGCTATACATAAGAATATGATTCGTTTTATGAAACTAAAAATGAAATAATAGCTAAAAAATGTTTGATAGTTACCAATATATATTAGTATAGTATTGGTTATGATTATATATAATATTATTCTAAAGATAAAAAAACTAATATGTAATAATTATATGATTATAATGAATAAATTGTTATTATTTTAGAAATTACACATTTTAATAATAAATAAAAATAATAAAATATGGATCATAAACAAAATTAATAAAATCACTAAATAAAATGATGTTTTTAAAAATATCAATTCATATTCAAATTAATTTCTATTATTGAATTATAGTTTTTAAAAAAAGAGATGAAAATATAAAGAATTTTATTTATTTTTTGAAGGGAAATCTCTAGTCATTTATTCAAGGTAAAGAGAAATGTGATAAAATGATGTCAATGACAGAACTGAATTATGATATAAGTGATTTTGTATATAATAAACACATAACTATGTTTTAAATAATATTATTTTAAAATTTTATAATGGATTTACATATATTATAACATGATTTATATATAGTATAAATCAAAATTTCAATACTAAATATTCATTAATACTTCCTCATTTTTTAAGCGACACAATGCTTTTTATAATAAATTTATCTTCTAGAATATACATTTATACTTTTTCAAAACCAACACGGGGACCTAATAATTCATATATATTATATGTTTTACCAAGGATATAATATGTATTAATATTATTTTCTGCATAATTATAATTTTTAATAATCATGTATTATGGGTTTCAAAGATACTGTGTACATGGACATTAGTGACTCAAGATACTTGAGTGGCGATCCATTTATGTTTTTACTATATAATCAATTTGATGGTGGATTTCAGATGTTAGGTCATAGCTCAAAAAATATGGGTAAGAGATTTTGTGTATGTATATCCAAAATTACATTAATTTTTTAATTATTACATATTTATGGTTTAATAAATAATATAAATAGAATATCAAAATTATTTAATGATAGTATAAGTTTCAAATTATAACATAATAAATGTTTAGTTTTTTAAAATGATTCTATTTTATTTTATAATAATATGAAAGTGAATATATAACCAATTTATTTATTTGAGTTACATAAGAAATAATTTTTGTGTATTATTTTTATATAAATAGATATCATTTGGAATTAGAGGCATCTAAATGTGAAATATTTGTTGTCACAAAATCATTAAAAAATGGGCATGTGCCGTAGCTACCAAATTTGAAAATTATTATGTAATATATTTTCAATTCCTGTTTTAATTGTAAATAGTATAAAATATATCATAGATATTTAAATTATGATAAAACATAAAGTCCATTAGATATTATTCAGTTATAATTATTCCTACATATGAATAATTTTAGTTCGATTGGAAATAAATATATTTATTCAATTGTTATGATTTTTTTAGTTATACATATTCCTATTTTATGTCTCCTAAAAGTGAATCATCTTCTAAATTTATTTATTTTAAAAAAATCTAATTAAAAAATTAGGATAAATTATTTTTATTATAATTGATAATGAAGATGGATTATTAATCTAGAATATGAATGTTTTTGGGAAGAAAATATTTATTTTGATAATTTTTATTCTCCCAATACTACAAAAAATTGTTTTATGGAATTGGAAAATAGAACAAATACTGAAATGGATATATAAATTTAAAATGAATATAATTTACACATATAATTTTTGAATTAATATATTAATATTTATATTTTTAATAGATTATTAGTTAAAAATCTGTAAAAATAAGATTCATTATTAATTCTTTAAATGTATGAAACATAATATTAGTAATTTAAATGTTTTTGGGTGGGATTTTTTTACTCTAAATACTAATATTAATTTTGATAAATTATATTATTATTGTAATGAATTAATATTCCTAGGTAATTATATGAAATGATAGGATTATATATATTTTTATAAAATATCATTATATAGTTATAGAAGAGTATAGTATTCTTAATTTTGTTCAATAAAATTTAAAAAGGAATTCAAGTTTAGATATTTTCAAAGTAGAATTTTTTATCATAATTCTTTGGATGAAAAACAATAAGATAATTTAGTAATTTTTAAGGAGAATCTAAATCAATCACATTTGAGTCTAATTTCATATAACATTTATAAAAAGCATCTTGTTGATAATATTATTATTAATGTTGATTCTAGTGTTTAAAATATGACTTTTTTTGAATTATTATAAAAATTATGTTTTTTTCTGAATGTCTGCTAAGTAATTTATTTGATTCATTTAATTATGTTATTTGGAGTATTATTAAACAAGATGAAATTAATCAATTTTATAAAAAAATATTATTTTGATCAAACCTCTATAGATAATGATATAATTGGGAATAAAAATATTTTTAGGAATATAATGACTGAATCTTGTCAAATTATTGAGAATAAATCTGTGATTTTTTCTCAAGGATATATTCATGTAGAATAAATTTTTTAAAATTAACAATTGGTGCATTTATCAATGAATTAATCTATTCTAGATTTTTACATTATTAATTATTTTATGATTAAAATTATTTTAAGTGGTTGCTAATATTTTTTTAATATGTTTGTATTTATGAATAATTGTATGTTTCTCAACCACCTGTTTTAGAAAATGAGAACCTAATAAGTATTTTATTTTATAAAAAATATATTTTGTCTTAATAAGGCACACCATACATGGAATGGTAGATTTTCACTCTTTTCTTGTAAAATAATTTTTATAAAGGTAAATTGGATCTAATATTTCTTATTAAATTTTTTTCATATGATATAAAAATTCTACAAATAAATTGATATTTTTTTTGTTTTTTAGGTAAATTTATTTGAAAATAATTTTATAACATGATTGATTTTGATTTTGATTTTTTTTAATCATATAACATATAATATTCTTGTATTTATTAATTTATCAGTTAAATGAGAGAATATGTTTTAATATAAGACGATGTGCTAAATATTATATTGTAAGGTCTGGTTTATATTATTATGAATCTTTCAGAACTCATATGTGTATTAATTATATGTAACATTTAGGTAAATGTATTCAATCTATAGATTCTAAACATTGTATTGCCATGATTAGAAGTTTGTTATATTTTACTATGTCTAGATTTGATATTATTTTTTTATGTGTAATATTTGAATAAGATCCATTGTCATCTATTTTAAAATATGTATTGACAACTATTTGATATGAGAATGGAACCTTAAATTGTGAAATATTTTATTATATATTAAACTATAGATGTTGTTTAGATTTTTTCATCCTACTTTTGGAGGATTCAAACATGATAGAAAAATTATGTCAAGTATCTATCATTTCTAGTTAAATGATTATAATCATAGAGTTAAAATTAAAACATTAGGTTTCATTATGTACTGTTAGATTTAAATATTATTTTATCATATCTTTCATAGTCATTATAGATTAAATATACATTGTTTTTTCATGTTTTAAAATTTCAATATATTTTTACTTATTATGATATTAATTCTATTAATAAATTTGGATAATCTTATATATATATATATATATCATTCTATAAGAAAAAACATTTACTTGTGATTTTATTTAATAATAGATTATGTAAAAAATGATATTTTATTCTAGAATATTTTTTAAATAAAAAAAATACTTACTGCTATTTGTTCAAAATAATTTACTTTTTAAAACATTGAGAAAGGAATATTCTATCTGGACATTATGGATATTAAATTTTAAATCCTATTTCAAAAATGATATTATTTAAATTAAAAAAATTGATTTATTAATGGTTATTTATTTATATTTTATCATGGTTTTACTTAAAATATATTTTTAATTTATTTGTATTTTAATTCGTATATAAATAATTATTTGAAATTCGAAAAAACGGGGAGAGTTTTTTCTTTAATTTTTCAGTTTTTAATTTTATAAAAATGGGATTTTCATATAGATGTTATTTTTATTATGATATCCAGTGTTATTTATTTTTTAGTTTTTATTTTTTTATAAAAAATATATATAATATTACCTCAAATTATTACTAAATTATTTGATATAACGAGTTATAATTTCTATTAGGATCATATACTTATTCAATAATTATTTAATTACTTGTTTTTATATTCTATTTTTGATAATGGATTATATATTTCATATTTATTTTATGTAGTAAATTTAGTTTTTCTTTTACAGTCGAATAAAATGTTTTACGGTCATTAAAACATTGAACTTTTGGTTTGTTTTACTTATTTATTATGACTGATTCATTTTTATTTGAAATAGGTTTATTATCTTAAGGTTGTTCATTTATTCATACAATTAATACCTCATGGTTGATTTAAATCTTATTATAGTTAGTAAATATCTCATTGTCGATGGACTATTTCATGAAGTATATATTACCTCACAGCCAATTGAACCTAATAGATGGTCTACATGGTGAGATTGTCAATTGATAATTTAATACTTTATTTTTAAAAAAAATTACCAATTGTTCTATTTCACTTGTATTTTAATATTTTAACTCTTTATAAGTTCCTAGTATATTATTTTATTTATTTTTTTGTTGCATATATATATATAAATTAGAAACAATGTGATGTGTTTTTTGGAATGTTTTATACACATTTTTATACATACTTAAATCGTTCTTATATTCTCAAATAATCCTATACATTGATGTCTCATTATTTTGATTTTAATAATTATGAATATTTGTTTTGTTTTACCACTTTTTAAGATAGTGTTCAATACAGGGGGTATATTTGAGATATTTTAAAGAGTGTTTTAAATATAGCTAGTTTTTTTAAATCTCCATGAATATTTTTGGAATGTATTTTGAGTTTTAAATTTAGATTAATTAGGAAGAATAATTTCTATTAAATAAATATCTTATTACATTAACTAATTCTTATTAATACATTATTGTATTTATTATTAAAGAATTAAAATTCCCTGGAATTAAGAATTACATCATAAATTTTTGATGATAGGTATGGATTGATAATTTCTATTTTTCTAAAATACTTTTGAAGAATTATTTGAATTATAATTATTTAAAAATAATAATTGACAATAAATTATTTTGATATTCTCGTTTTTATTTAAATGTATTTGAGAATCATTCAACAAAACTCCACACAATCTATTCATCACTCATTATGTACACTATTTCAATGGTAAATGTCAAACTATCAATTGTCTGTGTGATTTTGCGATCTAGTACAAACGTGGTTTCATCTAAAAGAACTCTCAATGGGTAACCTAAGATACATTGATTTCTTACATTGTTAGATGTATTGATCCTTTACTCAAAAAAAAATATTTTTTCTTCATTTCACATCATACTCTTCACTTACTAGATAATTTTGAGTGTTAAAAATTATATTTATCTCTCTCACATGTTTATAAACATTCGATTTATGATGTTTTTTCAATAAAATTGTTTTTCCCATTGGAGTTTGGATTCATGGATTCTAATTTCTAGAATATTTTTATTTTGAGTCATGATATCTGATTTTCATAGTTGTAATTGGTAGTGAGTCCAAATAAAAACTCAGTGTTACATTTGAAATACATCAACTATCAAAAGTATATTATATCTAGGTTATGATTCCCTTTTAGAAAGAATGTAGTGAATACTTCACCTCTCAAAGAGTAAATTGGTTTAATAGTATACATAGATCTAATTTTCACTTAAATACAAAAAAATTTCTTGCAACTATTCATTAATTTACTTCTACAAATTATCATAGGTTATCCAGGATAATTATATTTGATAGTTTTATTTAAAAAAATTTCTTGTCCATCACCCATATATATCATATGACCTTACCATCTTGGAACAAACATTATACTAGTATTGCCTTTATCTTGGAAATGATAAAAAATGGAATGCTATTAATATTACGATATAATGATTTGATACCAGTCACCAAAGGTGTTATCAATACTGTGAATTATCATTGAAAAAATTGATAGATAATGACCGAAGACAATATCATAGGTTATATTATTAGTCATAAAACTCAATTATGTTTCGTAAAAAATCAAATATTACGATTCACCATGTGATATAAAATACTATATAAATGGAAAATCTAATACTCTAAATTTAAATTTTGAAATGAAAAATATAAATTTTAATTTTTTTTAATTTTAAAAAATAAGGATTTTATGAAATTTATTTAATTTATAAGATGATTATAAATTTAACAACATGAAATTATTATATTTAATTAATAAATGATTATTACATGTTTTGAAAATAAATAACAAATATATTATTTATTAATTTTTATTAATTTTTTTTAATTACAAGGCATAACATACAATTTAGATATGAAATATAATTAAACAAATTTATAAGTGTAATTTATAGTTTATAAATTCCAAAATATTGAAAAATAAAATATAGTTTATATTAATTTATTATTTTTTTAATAATAATAAATTTGAAAACATAATATTAATAATGATAATTTAAGGAAATTATTTAAACCATATGAATAGATCCTATAATTGAAATGATAAAAATTTAAAAACTATTATGTGTGAGGTATTTAGATTACATAAAGTGTTTTATCCAATATAATCGGAATATAAATTTTTTATATTTTATTTTAAATCATAATTTGAAATTAAATATTATTTAATAGGAAATAAAAAGTGTTTATAAAAAAATAATTATAAATTATTTATATTTTGTTAATTTTGTAATTTCTATTGTGTGTGGAAAAATTATATTGTGTTTATAATAAATTTATTTTATTGTTTTTCTAAAACTTATATCTCATTACTAAATTTTTGAATTTATTTTTTATTATTTTAACTCTCTAACATAATCATGAATAAAAATTTTATATTACAATTAGATTCATTCTTAGTTTAACATGATAAAATTCCTTTATAAATTTTTTGGAATTCATTTTTAACGAGTTACATGGTATGGATGATAATTTATTTATGAATCTTCAATATTGTCTTTGACATGTATTTGGTTGAGTTCTTTAATTATGAATTTAATTATGATATATATATATTATGTATTATATTTGTGATAGAATTACAGTTTATATTGAGTAATGATCTATAGGTAGAGGGGAATTGTAATGTCATGTTATTTTTATGAAACATTTTCCTTTATATAATATTATTTCATTATAAACATGCATTTCTTTCAAAAATATGTTTTAAAGAAACGATGATATACTATTATGCATGATAATTATCACATAGTTTATATATTTGATGGCATAAATACTAATAACTAAAATATGATGAATATATTTACTTTTTTTTATAAAATCTATTCATTATTTATCAAATTATGGGAATTTAGAGATAAATATTATAAAACAAAAGTAATGATTTAAAGAAAAATTGATTTATATATACAATAAACCTTATATCAATATATGAAATTAATACCAGTATATTATTTTAATGATATATATATATATATATAAATTTATAATTTCATTATGCTTTCCAAAAATAATTATCTAAGCATAGGATATAAATAAATCCATTTTAATTTGTATGAATGTATTTTTCCTAATTTTTTTTAAAATTTTAGGCATTTACATTAATATTAATTTATTATATTTATATGTATCGAGTTTTATAAAAATTATTAAAAATTTGAAATCAAGTGGTTCATATATTTTATTGATCCCCATTTATTTTTTTCAATATGAATAGAAACTATGGTAAAATTTAATACCTCCGGGAAGGGTAAAATGAATTAATATGGATTAAAAAAAGAAAAAACAATACCTTTTCATACTAAATATTATTTTATGAATTTAATTTGACCATTAAAATCAAATTTTCTTAGTTTTATATATAATGGACATGTTTCTATAAAAATTACTTATATATTATTAAAATCAATGAAATTGAAAAAATATCACACTCTAATGTTTAATAAGTATAATATTTTTTGTATGGGGTTAACCAAAAAACATTTTTAACTATAAATTTTATTTGGAAATAATAAATATTTATTTTCCTCATAGTAATTTATTTTTATTTTTTATGAATTAAATAATTACACTAAATTTTGACTCAATGTTGATGCAATAGTTGTTCAATTAAATAAAATATAAAAAATATATTATAAATATTAAAAGTAATCCAATTTTATATTTTTAAGGTGATACATGAATTATTTACATAACCTAGAAATGTTATTGAACTAATGAAATTATTTCTTCTAATTTTACTAGTTTCTATATGTTTTTAAAAATCAATGTTGCGAATAGTATCAAAATTTTCCACATTCAAATTTTTTTAGGTTTTATATATTATTAAATTATTAAAATGTCATAAAAATATTTAAAAAAAATCATTATGAAATATTTTGAAATGTCATATATTCTTAATTTTGGTTCTATTTTATATGATATAAGTTAAAATAACAACATGTTATTATTAAATCATTTTTTTATCAAAGTTAAAATTAAAATAGGTTAAATATGATTCAGTTAAAATTATAATGTTTAACATAAAAGAACAATTATAAATTAAATCACATCATTAGATTACATCCTTATCTTATCTTATCCATAAATATGTGTACATTTGGTGGTTTTTGGATAGAAAATAAATTTATCATAATTTAATCTTTTGAGAAATAACTATATTGACCCTCAACACAATTATAAAAGGGACCATCCACCCTCACTTTTTTACACAACTTAAGAGACAGCTATCTTGATCATACCACATTAATTTATCTTCTAAACTTCATTTATAACATTGTAGGGGTTCTATTCTTCTCATAAGACCAAAAAATGGTCAATTTTCGGTGATATAAATGATACAATTTTAAAAAAGGTAGTCACTCAAAAAAATAACTTTCTTCTTCTACACTTTCTTACATTATAAAAATTAATGATATTTATCATAATAAATAATTTAATTATTATAAATATGATAAAATCTTATTTTGAATTTTGAAACCCCATTATAAAAATCTCCCCAATCAAACAATAAGTGAAAATATTGCTCCTATGTTTGTATATCATACCGTCTCCACGTTGTGATACAATTCATTTTTAACCATAATATTTTATGGATTGGTATTATGATGGGTTTAATGTATATTTATGATATATATGATATATTAAATTTTCAAGATATATTAATTATTATTTATCATTCTTTCATTCCATCAATTGAAGGGTTAATAGTGTAAAATGTGTACATACGACCTATTGTCTAAATAAAATGTGTAATTAATTTTTCTATCTATGATATCTATAAATAATATTAAATACATAGATATTTATTATATATTAATTTTATACCATTATTATAATTTGGGAAATGAGGAGGCTAAATATAATATTATAAGGACCAATATTGTTGAACTAAAATGTGCTTGGAAAAAGTAGCAGTTAACACAAAAAATAATGATATTAATTACAAATTATTCATTAATAAGAGATATGATGTTATATATAAATATTACAAGGTATTATATAATTAATTATATAAAATATATGTATAATAACCCCATATTTTTTATAAATACAGTTTTATCATTAATGAGTAAAGTATATACTTAAGGTAAGGATTTATTTCACAATCTCAATTTTATTTGATATTCTATATGTTTATATATCCTATAAAGAAATGGTGTTTTTCCAAATAATTATTTGAAGTGAAAATTTAATTAAATTTTTTAATATAATATTTGATGTTGTTATTTATGTTTTATTAGGGACATTTTCCAAGGATACCATCTTTAATATTTCTTTACATGTTTAATTTTTTTGATGGCATTATCTTTTTTCATTCCATTACTTTTTCATGGGATATGAAATGATGAAATTTTTATGAATCATATTTCTTTTCATGGGATCTAAAATGATGAATTATTTTTATTTTGGGCACACATATGCATATATTTCTTAATGTTATGTGTGGGAACTATATCTACCTCAACTTCATTGGGTAATGAATTATATCTCATGAGATAGCCATGAGTAGATCAAGGAGTGAACCCATTTCTATTGGATTGAGATGGGAGAGGGAGTGAACCTTGATTAGTAAGATAGGTATGTAATAGGCAGTGATCCTGGATCATTACAAAAATTTTCCACTATTACATCCTTGGCATTGAGCCATGATTAAAAAAGAAATGTTTATTTATGCTTATGTGTATGCCACAAATTACATTCCTTATTCTAATATTACAATCTCATTGATCATGTTATTTTATTTCTATATGATTCATTATTTAAGAGCATCAAATATTTATTCTATCAATAAATATTATTATATTTGATATTCATAGTATAATTTCAAAATATTGTGTCCATGTTTATATACCCTTATACTCATATTATTCTCGTGAAATCATTTTTATCTCAATATTTTACCCTTATATAGTATCTGAGATCTCCCTTTATTTTTTTCCCCTAATATATGATGAAATCTATTAAGGGTGATATAGATAAAAAGGAGTTAGTTATGGGAAAATAAGTGGGTGATGATAAATCTATTTCTTGAACCAGTTGCTAATTTTTTCATTTTTCCATTAAAACTATACCTATATGGTTCTTTTTTGGGTTTTTATGATATCTATTGAATATTAATCTAGAAAATTGTTATATCTATGTATGAAATGTATGGCCTATTACAGTTGGTATCATAGCATTGTTTTGTTAAACATTGGAAATCAGGATGAGAAAACATTAGTAAGAACCCTTCTAATAAGTCATTATATATGTTAAAATCCTATAATATAGGTAATGATCATAAATATTTTAGGAATAATTATATGGTGTCTTGGATTAAAATGTAATCTGTATCATCCATTAATTGGGTGATGTTAACACTATTATTAGGGTTTTAACATTACAATTCTCAATTTTTTTCAATTATAGGAACTCAAAGAGACCACATTAATCCTTAATATGACCATCAATGAATGAATTTCCCTAATGGTTAGCTAAATGGTATAGGTGATGGAATAAAAAATAATATTGTTACACTCAATAAATATTCTTAAGCGATGAATCATGATGGACTACAAAAATTTCCATGGAGGGAACAACATTCGATTGAGTCTTTTATGAGGCATCATCCACCGTTTATTTGTAAGTCTCCTATTCCACTATTGGAGGGTAAATGGACTAGTACCATTGAATATATATTTTATTTTATCGAATTTTCATAACATTATAAATTCATTTTCATTTTCTATCATTTGGAATTTCAGGTGTATCAATGGTAGAATATTATCAATAATATGAGGTAACATGATGAAATTTATCATATGGAATGGGATGATTTCAAGAACTTATTTTTCAACAATTACGTTTCATATATTCTTCACACAAAAATAAAGAAAAAAATTCCACGACATAAATCAAAATGATGAAAATCTATTCGATCCTAGGAAGAATAGTTGACAAGAATTATGATGTATATAACGTCCTATACTTTACATACATTGTTAATACATCAAAATTGATGCACACTTATTACAACATATGACAAAACCACAAAGGACCGTATAGGTATAGTGTCTTTAGAAACTGGGAAACATAAACAACTGGTTCATAAATCTTCTACAGTGTCTCCCATTTATTTCATCATATTCTACTTAATATCCATCTTCCTGACCTGGGGAAAAGAAAACATAAAAGGGTGAGCTCAAATGCTCAGCAAGGGCAAATAAAGGAAATAAAAGTCATATCATATCTTTTTGAAAATCATAACCTACAAAAGAGATCATAATATCTTAACATGGAACAAATCATAGAAGTGAAAATGAGATCCCAATAATCATAACATAAAACTTGAAACTTTGTGGCATGCACACATAATCATGGAAAATCATTTCTTGTTAGTCATGACTCATTGCCAAGACTATCTTAGTGGAAAAAGTCCCTTTCTGAACCGAGTTCACTCCTCATTTCAGTCCTGTATCACTGAACCAAAATAACCTTCCGTTCCAGCCATGTCTATCTCATGAGATATAAAATCTTTACCCAATGCATTGGAGGGAGATATAGGTCCCACCCATCTTATAATGAATCCTTTCTTATGTGCGCCACATAATCAAAAATGGGATTCTTGAAACATCATGACATCATAAAACAATTCATATAAGATAAAGGAATTCATAAAAATATTTCCATCACAACATAATCAAATCCATGTAATAATAGGGATAAAAACAGAACCCTTTTATTATCTTAGATGGAAAATAATTTTGATAAAATACTTGAACTCCATTCTTGAGGAAAATATCCTTTCTACTTCAAAAACATTTTTCCTTTCATAACATGTCATACGACTTTAAAATAAAAGAAGTTGATTAAAAATAAAATTGATAACTTGTAAAGGAAGCTTCTTGGAAATAATGTTTTAAAAATCTATCCATGCCGTATAAGTTAAAAAAAACATTTTTCGTACTTTTGTCGGAAAAGTCAAAAAGTACCTCGTACGACAAAAGATTCCTTTCATACATATTACTAAAAACTCACCGAAGGGTAAAAATGGATTTAAACAATTGTAGGTGGATAATATTACATATTGATGAAACATGGATGTGGATGATAAAATACACCCCGGTAAATACTTACGAATAAACAATCTCAGATAAAAATGAGATTGTGATATTTCCCTTACCTTAGGTCTGATTTTCTTTGTACATGTCCGAAGCTCCAGTATAATGGTTTAAATAATGTTATTGACTTATTCCAGAATATGATATCATATATGGTCATATTATTAGCTTCTGGTTAGTAATATTTCATTGTTACTTTTTACTCGGGTCTTTATAACTTTTTGTTCTTATGCGTGTTTTGTTGAATAAATTCTTATTCTTATCTTTAGGTTATAGATAATTCATTTACAGAATGGTATTAGTGTAGTATATACCATATTCATTCATTCAATTCATTTATATAATCATTATGAAATGAATATCATGTAGAACGAGTCGCATCACATCGTGGAGACGGTATTCCGTACGTACGCACGAGTGATGATATCGTTCCTATGATCGTGGAATTGTATTGGAGTATATATATATTATTTCAGTATCAATATTACTTCATAATAATCATATATAGTTACTAATTACATCATTATACCCATCCTTGTAAGGTGATGGTGGAAAATAGATTACACCACGGCGTGGAGACGGTATTCCGTACGTACGCACGCGCGGTGATTTCATTTTTCCGTAGGATGGATAGAAGGTGAATTAGGGTTGTTTCATATTTATAATAACATATCAGTATGTAAGTAATACTGATGTTATTACTTTATCATGAAACAACTAAAGAAGAAGAAGTTGAAGAAGAAAGAAATTGAAAAGATCGGTAATGGATATTACCTCTTCTTTGGAACGCCTCTTTGAATACTCCGCTTAAGGAACTAAGATTGGTCTTTGGAGAAGACCAGGACCTCTAGGATTATTCTAGGGAAGTGGAGAGGAGAAAATGGCAGGGTTTGGCCGAGCATTAGTGCTCAAATTGGTGTGAGGAGGAGGGGGAGGAGGGGCCCTTTTATAAGGGAGGAGAGGGGCACCTTAGGAATATCTCAAAATATTATTTTATATTAAAGTCAAAATCGGTTTATAATGGTTCCAAAGGGTCTTATTTCGAAGCTAAAGTGGGGATGGGTCGAAATCCTATAAAACAATAAGATTTAGACAAGTTTAGGGTATTATTTTAACCTTATCAATTAGATTTAACTCTAAGTTAATTAATTTAACTTTTACCGTGTCTTTTTGTATTCTTTCACTATATGGTTAATACACTTACTATAACATGCCAAACGAACCCCAAATTGTTTATTATTAATATATATATCCTTATATAAGTCATTTGGCCGAACCTTAGATTTTTAGGAATAAAATAACAATTAATAATATAATATTTTATTTAAAAACTATTTTGTGTCAATTTTGACACTATTTGATATATGATTTTTGTGAAAGTCATAACAGAATTATATGTTCGAACCAAGTTGATTAAATCAACATTAATATATCATAGTAACCTAGAAAATTAGTGTAATTCATAAAAAGTCTAAAATTACATTTATTTTGGTGTTTATAACATCAATTATGTCAATATTTCATTAATAAGATAATTACTACATCATCATTGTGTCATAAATAAATTAAATTATTTAATGTCTAAAAATTACAAATAAAATACCCTTATGTAGGAAATCTTTTTCGCTTTCTAATTAATTTTTATAGTCGAATTTATCTTATGTATAACCCCATATTAAAAATGATTTACTTATTAAACTTTGATTTTAACTATTTTAACCCTTCTTTAAATAAATTAATAATAAATGTCCTAATCTAATCCAAGTGGGCCTAAATGGTCATATTTTATTCCTAAGTTTGTTTTTGTTCGAATTACACTTGTACAATAGAATTAGGACATGTGTTAGGGTAATATTGATATCATATTTACCCTTAGTTACCCTATTTACTATTAACCACGGTAAAAATAGTAAAAAGTTACTATTCACCAAAAAATTATTTTCATCTCATTGAACCACATTTTAGTCCTTGATATTAACCGTGTCTCTCGGATTTTTGAAATTCCATTCACAGAAGCGGTAAAATTAAGTTTTATGCAAAATTCAGTTTTTAACCTACCACTTAGTGGTTTCACTATTCATAAAAAATTGAAAGTTTTCAGAAAAATAACAAAATTTCACCCTAGGCTAATTTAGATATTCTGAGTCCAAAAATGAAGTCCATTTTGAAAAATAAAATTTATAAAATTTCAAAAAGTGGTTATTACTATTCATAACGGCTAGTTTTAATAGCATATTGTTGTTTAGTGAAACTCGGTATTGCGTACGACGCAAGCTATTGAGGAAGGTCGCGATTGCGTGTAAAGCAAGCCAAGCAAGTGTTTTGTAGAAAAAGATTCCTTTGATGATTTATATAACATAAAAGTCTCGGGTGTTACATTCTACCCCCCTTAAAAAGAATTTCTCCCTCAAAATTCGTCACTTTGTAACAAACAGATGAGGATACTTCTCCCTCATCATATCCTCAAGCTCCCATGTAGCTTCTTCAAGTTGGTGGTTCCTCCATAAAACTTTCACCAAGCGAGTTGTCTTGTTACGTAGGACTTTTTCGCTACGATCCAGAATCTCTATCGGCTGTTCTTCATAAGAAAGATCTTTCTCCAGCGGTACAACTTCTGAGCTGAGTACATGTGAAGGATCTGGTATGTACTTTCTCAGGAGAGATACATGGAACACATCGTGAACTTGAGAGAGATTCGGTGGAAGCGCCAATCGGTAAGCTACCTTCCCAACACGATCCAGTATTTTGAAAGGACCGATATATCTAGGGCTCAACTTCCCCTTCTTTCCAAATCTCATAACCCTCTTCCAGGGAGATATTCGTAAGAACACTTTATCACCCACTTCAAACTCTAGGTCTTTTCTTCGGTTGTCGGCATAACTTTTCTGTCGACTCTGAGCTGCTCTTATGTGTTGTTGAATAGATCTGACCTTTTCTGCCATTTCATCAACGAGATCAGGTCCTAATAGCTTTCTTTCCCCAACTTCATCCCAGCAAGTTGGAGTCCTTCATTTCTTTCCATAGAGAGCTTCATAAGGAGCCATCTGAATACTGGAGTGAAAGCTATTATTATAAGAAAATTCCACCAAAGGTAGGTGTTGATCCCAACCTCCTTTGAAATCCAAAGAACAAGCTCTCAACATATCTTCTAGGGTTTTAATTGTTCTCTCAGACTGACCGTCTGTCTGGGGATGATAAGCAGTGCTGAAACTCAACTCTGTATCCAGAGTATGCTGAAGACTTCTCCAGAACTTCGAGGTAAATCTCGGATCCCGATCAGATATAATAGAAAGTGGTACTCCATGCAATCTTACCACTTCCTTTACATATATCCTGGCAAGCTGATCTAGAGAGAAACCCTCTCTAATAGCAATGAAGTGTGCAGACATTGTAGGACGATCAACTATGACCCAGATAGAATTATTGCATTTGGATGTTTTAGGAAGTCCTGTGACAAAGTCCATAGTGATGTTTTCCCATTTCCATTCGGGTATGGGTAATGGTTGTAACATCCCCTTAGACTTCTGTCTCTCAGCTTTAACTTGTTGACAAACCAAGCATCGAGAGACATATTCAGCAACATCTCTTTTCATGCCATCCCACCAGAAGTACTCTTTCAGGTCCCTATACATCTTCGTGCTTCCAGGATGAATAGAGAATGACGAACTATGAGCCTCATCCAGCAGCTCCTTCTTTAATTCGGGGATGGGAGGAACACAAACCCGATTCCTAAACTTTATTATCCCATCACAATCAAGGTTGAATTCAGGAACATTTCTCACCTTCCTTTGTAACTCGGCATCTTCTTTCTGTGCCTCTTTAATCTTCACATGTATAGATGGTTGAACATTCATTTGAGAAAGATAATATTTTTCCCCTTCCATTATAATTCCAAGATCCATCCTTTGTAAATCCATAAATATTGGATCTTTTGTGATCCTCATCATGGATAAACTAGCATGGTCTTGTCGACTTAATGCATCTGCCACCTTGTTTGCTTTCCCAGGGTGGTAATGGATTGAGCAGTCATAATCCTTAATCATCTCCAACCATCTTCTTTGACGCATATTCAACTCCTTTTGTGTGAAAATATACTTTAAACTTTTATGATCAGTATAAATATCACACCTTTCACCATAAAGGTAATGCCTCCAAATCTTTAATGCAAAGATTACCGCAGCCAACTCCAAATCATGTGTTGGGTAATTTTGCTCATGGATTTTCAACTGTCGTGAGGCATAAGCTATCACCATATCATTTTGCATAAGAACACACCCCAATCCCTTCTTGGATGCATCACTGTAGATCACAAACCTTTTTCTACTACAAGGCAGTGTGAGCACAGGTGCACTGGATAACCTTCTTTTCAACTCCTTGAAATTCTCTTCACATTCCTCTGTCCAGACAAACTTAACTCCCTTCCGAGTCAACTTGGTGAGTGGATTAGATAATCGTGAAAAATCTTTTACAAAACGTCGATAATATCCAGCCAAACCAAGAAAACTTCGGATCTCAGTTACTGTTGTTGGCCTCGACCATCTTTCTATAACCTCTGTTTTTGCTGGATCCACAGATATCCCCTCTTTTGAGATTATATGACCAAAAAATGCAACTTTTTGAAGCCAAAATTCACACTTGGTAAATTTGGCATAAAGCTTCTCCTTTCTCAGGGTCTTCAATATAATTCTCAAGTGATCTTCATGCTCTTCCTTGATCTTTGAATAGACAAGAATATCGTCTATAAAGACTACCACAAATTGATCAAGATAGTCTCTAAAGACTCTATTCATTAGATCCATGAAGATAGCAGGGGCATTAGTAAGACCAAATGGCATCACTATAAATTCATAGTGTCCATACCTTGTACGGAAAGCCGTCTTTGGTATATCCTCCCTTTTGACCCTTAATTGATGATACCCTGAACGAAGATCAATCTTGGAAAAGTATTGAGCTCCGCGTAGTTGGTCAAATAAGTCATCAATGCGTGGGAGAGGATATTTGTTCTTGATAGTGATCTTGTTAAGTTCTCGATAATCCATGCAGAGTCTCATTGATCCATCTTTCTTCTTAACAAATAGAACAGGTGCTCCCCAAGGTGACGCACTAGGGCGTATGAATCCCTTATCAAGATTCTCTTGGAGTTGCTTCTTCAATTCCTGCAACTCAATTGGGTCCATTCTATAAGGTGTCTTTGAAATAGGCAAAGCACCCGGTACGAGTTCTATTGAAAACTCAACTTCACGATTTGGTGGAAGACCCGGCAATTCCTCCAGAAAGACATCATCAAACTCCCGTACAATGGGAATATTCTTAATCGTGAGTTTCTCACTAACCATTTGAGATAAATAACCTTCATTTAGTGGAATCAATACCCATAAGATGGATGAAATTTCCACTGGAAGGTTATGTTCATCCTTGCTTTGATAGACGATCGTAGATTGATCTGGAATATGAAATGTGACTTCCCTTATTTGGCAATCGATATGAGCTCCATGTAGAGAAAGCCAATCCATACCAAGAATCACATCAAATTCCACTAAAGGAAGGATCACAAGATTTGCAGGAAGCACTTTCCCACAAACTTCGATCGGAGAAGAATTATAAACTTTTGATGCGATTGATGTGCCATTAGGTGTTGTCACAGCTAACTCAACATCTAATTGTTGATGTAATACGGTGATACCCTTAGAAAAGTCTTCAGAAATAAAAGAGTGGGTGGATCCAGAATCAAATAAAACATTTGCTACTTTAGAGTGGATGGTAAGTGTACCTTTCACCACTTCGTTATCGTACTCCACATCGCTGATAGAAATTGCATGTGACTTTCCTTTGTCTTTAGCCTTAAGAGTTTGTTGACGTCGACCATCATCATCAACCCTTGGATTTGGGCATTGATTGGCATAATGCCCCATCTCCTTGCACTTGAAACATTGAAGTGTAGTAGGTTCATTCTGTGTATCCCTTCCTTTGTTTGCGTCATTAGACATCTTCTTCCCATTATCACGGAATTCAAATGCCCGATGACCTTCTTTTCCACATTTAAAACATTTACTTGTCCCTTTAAGACAACTCCCTCCATGTTTCTTTCCACACTTTGAGCATAAGGAAAAGCTCATCTTCTTTTCCGTGTGCTCTTTAGATTTTTCTTTGAATTCCATCTTCCTCTTCTTATCAAACCCATGTGACTGATGGGTTACTCCAATCTCCATCTCGACTTTGAGAGCACATCGAACGATTTCCTCGTAGCTATTGAAGTCCCTTATGGCTAACGCCCTTCGAAGACTTGGTTTTAAGCCACTAAAGAATCGATCGATCTTACTCTCAGGTTGGATAATAATACCAGAAGCGTACCTTGAAAGTCTTGTAAAATTTGCTTCATAGGTACCAACAGATTCATCATCCCTTTGCTTCAGTTCAAGAAACTCTTTCTCCATCTTTATTCGGAGAATACGAGGGAAGTACTTATTGAAAAATAAGTTCTTGAACTCGTCCCATTCCATAGACTCAATTTCATCCCTTTGCCTCATATTCTTAACAAGATTCCACCATTGATCAGCATCTCCTTCCAAACGATACACTGCTAGGATGACTTTATCATGCTCAGAACATTGAAGAACTGAAAATATCTTTTCAGTAGTACTAATCCATTTTTCAGCAACTAATGGATCAGTAGACCCGCTGATAGAAGGTGGACGCTGCCTCATGAAGGATTCAACAGAATGTTGCTCCCTCCTTTGCTCGTTTGGAAATCCTGCATGATTCAAAGCTTGAGAAAGTTGTGTGAGCATGGCTACATGATTTTGCATTCCAGCTCCCATATCATTTGGTTGCTCAGGGGGACAATCATTTCATTTCCCATCGCATTCCGCATTAACACGGTTCCTTCGGGTTCCAGCCATTGACTAAAACCAAGAAGAATAGTGTGAGCAACACTAATTATAATAGGAAACCACATAATTCAAGAATAAAATTTTCATGCTTAAGGTATTATCCTAGGTTATTCAAGTCCATTTCTAAAACACTAAGATTGTGTTCTATGCTTAGACTTATCCTTAGGGTTCTTACTAAGGCTTTCACATCCTAGTTTCCAAAGGTTGACTATACCTTTCCTCTGATACCAACTATAACGACCCATACTTTACATACATTGTTAATACATCAAAATTGAAGCACACTTATTACAACATACGACAAAACCACAAAGGACCGTATAGGTATAGTGTCTTTAGAAACTGGGAAACATAAACAAATGGTTCATAAATCTTCTACAGTGTCTCCCATTTATTTCATCATATTCTACTTAATATCCATCTTCCTGGCCTGGGGAAAAGAAAACATAAAAGGGTGAGCTCAAATGCTCAGCAAGGGCAAATAAAGGAAATAAAAGTCATATCATATCTTTTTGAAAATCATAACCTGCAAAAGAGATCATAATATCTTAACATGGAACAAATCATAGAAGTGAAAATGAGATCCCCATAATCATAACATAAAACTTGAAACTTTGTGGCATGCACACATAATCATGGAAAATCATTTCTTGTTAGTCACGACTCATTGCCAAGATTATCTTAGTGGACAAAGTCCCTTTTTGAACCGAGTTCACTCCTCGTTTCAGTCCTGTATCACTGAACCGAAATAACCTTCCGTTCCAGCCATGTCTATCTCATGAGATATAAAATCTTTACCCAATGCATTGGAGGGAGATATAGGTCCCACCCATCTTATAATGAATCCTTTCTTATGTGTGCCACATAATCAAAAATGGGATTCTTGAAACATCATGACATCATAAAACAATTCATATAAGATAAAGGAATTCATAAAAATATTTCCATCACAACATAATCAAATCCATGTAATAATAGGGATAAAAACAGAACCCTTTTATTATCTTAGATGGAAAATAATTTTGATAAAATACTTGAACTCCATTCTTGGGGAAAATATCCTTTCTACTTCAAATTTTTTTTCCTTTCATAACATGTCATACGACTTTAAAATAAAAGAAGTTGATTAAAAATAATATTGATAACTTGTAAAGGAAGCTTCTTGGAAATAATGTTTTAAAAATCCATCCATGCCGTATAAGTTAAAAATAACATTCTTCGTACTTTTGTCGGAAAAGTCAAAAAGTACCTCGTACGACAAAAGATTCCTTTCATACATATTACTAAAAACTCACCGAAGGGTAAAAATGGATTTAAAAAATTGTAGGTGGATAATATTACATATTGATGAAACATGGATGTGGATGTTAAAATACACCCCGGTGAATACTTACGAATAAACAATCTCGGATAAAAATGAGATTGTGATATTTCCCTTACCTTAGGTCCGATTTGCTTTGTACGTGTCCGAAGCTCCTGTATAATGGTTTAAATAATGTTATTGACTTATTGCAGAATATGATATCATATATGGTCATATTATTAGCTTCTTGTTAGTAATATTTCATTGTTACATTTTACTCGGGTCTTTATAAATTTTTGTTCTTATGCGTGTTTTGTCGAATAAATTCTTATTCTTATCTTTAGGTTATAGATAATTCATTTACAGAATGGTATTAGTGTAGTATATACCATATTCATTCATTCAATTCATTTATATAATCATTATGAAATGAAGATCATGTAGAACGAGTCGCATCACATCGTGGAGACGGTATTCCGTACGTACGCACGAGTGATGATATCGTTCCTATGATCGTGGAATTGTATTGGAGTATATATATATTATTTCAGTATCAATATTACTTCATAATAATCATATATAGTTACTCCTTACACCATTATACCCATCCTTGTAAGGTGATGGTGGAAAATAGATTACACCACGGCGTGGAGACGGTATTTCGTACGTACGCACACGCGGTGATTTCATTTTTCCGTAGGATGGATAGAAGGTGAATTAGGGTTGTTTCATATTTATAATAACATATCAGTATGTAAGTAATACTGATGTTATTACTTTATCATGAAACAACTAAAGAAGAAGAAGTTGAAGAAGAAAGAAATTGAAAAGATCGGTAATGGATATTACCTCTTCTTTGGAACGCCTCTTTGAATCCTCCGCTTAAGGAACTAAGATTGGTCTTTGGAGAAGACCAGGACCTCTAGGATTATTCTAGGGAAGTGGAGAGGAGAAAATGGCAGGGGTTGGCCGATCATGAGTGCTCAAATTGGTGTGAGGAGGAGGGGGAGGAGGTTCCCTTTTATAAGGGAGGAGAGGGGCACCTTAGGAATATCTCAAAATATTATTTTATATTAAAGTCAAAATCGGTTTATAATGGTTCCAAAGGGTCTTATTTCGAATCTAAAGTGGGGATGGGTCGAAATCCTATAAAACAATAAGATTTAGACAAGTTTAGGGTATTATTTTAACCTTATCAATTAGATTTAACTCTAAGTTAATTAATTTTACTTTTACCGTGTCTTTTTGTATTCTTTCACTATATGGTTAATACACTTACTATAACATGCCAAACGAACCCCAAATTGTTTATTATTAATATATATATCCTTATCTAAGTCATTTGGCCGAACCTTAGATTTTTAGGATTAAAATAACAATTAATAATATAATATTTGATTTAAAAACTATTTTGTGTCAATTTTGACACTATTTGATATATGATTTTTGTGAAAGTCATAACAGAATTATATGTTCGAACCAAGTTGATTAAATCAACATTAATATATCATAGTAACCTAGAAAATTAGTGTAATTCATAAAAAGTCTAAAATTACATTTATTTTGGTGTTTATAACATCAATTATGTCAATATTTCATTAATAAGATAATTACTGTATCATCATTGTGTCATAAATAAATTAAATTATTTAATGTATAAAAATTACAAATAAAATACCCTTATGTAGGAAATCTCTTTAGCTTTCTAATGAATATTTATAGTCGATTTTATCTTATGTATAACCCCATATTAAAAATGATTTACTTATTAAACTTTGATTTTAACTATTTTAACCCTTCTTTAAATAAATTAATAATAAATGTCCTAATCTAATCCAAGTGGGCCTAAATGGTCATATTTTATTCCTAAGTTTGTTTTTGGTCGAATTACACTTGTCCAATAGAATTAGGACATGTTTTAGGGTAATATTGATATCATATTTACCCTTAGTTACCCTATTTACTATTAACCGCGGTAAAAATAGTAAAAAGTTACTATTCACCAAAAAATTATTTTCATCTCATTGAACCACATTTTAGTCCTTGATATTAACCGTGTCTCTCATATTTTTGAAATTCCATTCACAGAAGTGGTAAAATTAAGTTTTATGCAAAATTCAGTTTTTAACCTACCAGTTAGTGGTTTCACTATTCATCAAAAATTGAAAGTTTTCAGAAAAATACCAAAATTTCACCCTAGGCTAATTTCGATATTCTGAGTCCAAAAATGAAGTCCATTTTGAAAAATAAAATTTATAAAATTTCAAAAAGTGTTTATTACTATTCATAACGGCTAGTTTTAATAGCATATTATTGTTTAGTGAAACTCGGTATTGCGTACGACGCAAGCTATTGAGGAAGGTCGCGATTGCGTGTAAAGCAAGCCAAGCAAGTGTTGTGTAGAAAAAGATTCCTTTGATGATTTATATAACATAAAAGTCTCGGGTGTTACAATGTAAGATTATGTAATTATCATCTGACCTGAAAGTGAGTTTTATCTTTTATTTATTGTTCCAAAACTCAGTCTCTTAATGGATTTATCCATAAAGACATCAGTATTTATTAATAAACCTTATGATGTTCCCTTATGGTGGGAATTGTGGTTGGATTTACATATCAATATCAAGGTTTTGAAAATTTATATATGGAGTTCAAAGGAATATCTAAACACCATGGAGATAAGAATATGATATCTCCTTTATGAACAATGTGTGGGAATAATCATGGATAAAATTATATTAATGGTACAAGTAAATGATTTTAGTGTCGTAGGGATGTTTATCAAGAAACAAATTATTAAATTTATGGGATGATGTTATATAATTATGTAAAAAGTGATAAGGATTCACATAATCCACCTCCCACACATCAGTAATTCATTTACAAGGGAAATAAACATTATTATTGCTAGTTTCAATATAAGAGGATTAATGATAATGACTAATTTCATTAAACAGTTAATTACAAATTCAATGGTAAGTCTCATATAATAACTAATGGAGATGTGGTGTAAGAAAATGATTTGGTTGACCAAAAAATTTATCATCCACTATAGAAAAAACAACTTCTTGTATGATAATTAATACACCAAATATTTAATTTAAAAATAAATTTTCAATGGTATCACCATATCACATTAAAAATTAAATACTCTTTTTTATTTTTAAACCTGTAAATGGATCAATGATCTCATATCATGTTTGAAATCATTCTCTAGATGAAGTTTATGGGAAATTTATTCCTTCAAATCATGTGATTATTCATTTAGTTTAATTTTATGTGATTCATTTCATGGATTAACTTCTTCAATAATGAGTTCAAATTAATTATTACTCAAGGTAAGTCCCATTTAATATTCCAAATGACCATATGTACATTTATTGATGGAGGATGAATATGAACTTCCAATTGAAATTACATCCGTCTTTTGAGCATAAATTCTTATAAATGATACTTATATATATCACATGGTTAGAGATAAACTCAGTATTAAGGATAAACCTAATGTAAAGGTTTTTTATAATATTTTGGAATAATTCCTAGCTCTTCCTCCAAATAATAATATTTATTTTTCAACATAAATCATACATGTCATTATTATTATTTCAATAAATCCTTTTATAATTCCCCCAGTTTAGTTTCATGAATTGAAGAAGAAAATCTATTAGAATCATGATAATGGATTCATATTCCATGAAACAAAAACATGGGGTACACCTTTTATATTTGTTAAGAAGAAATATGGATCAATGTAACTCTATGTTGATTATCAAGAACATAACTATATTAATACCAATATCAAGTATCCTATTAACCAAATTTATGAATTATTTGATCAACTATGAGATGATAAACACTTTCCTTGGATTTATATTCATTTGGGATATCATTAATTAATGGTAAATATGGAATATATAACAAATATGGGATTCCCAAAAATATATATGCACTATCAAATTATAGTTATGCCTTTTATTTTGACTAATTCCACCCCTATAGTTATGAATTTAATTAATAGAGTATTTATAGACTATCTTGATCAGTTTTTTTGTATTCTATATATATGTTATTATAATATATTCAATGAAAAAGGATGAATATGATGATCACTTGATTATTTCATTGAATACCTGGATAAAGGATAATTTTTATGAAAAATTTACCAACTGTAGATATTTTTCATATGAAAGATTCAATTTTGGGTCATATAATCTCATGATAGGGTATATATTTGGATACTTCAAAGATGAATGTTATTCAACAATGTCCTACCACAGAAAAAGTGACTGAAATATACAGTTTTTTTAGTTTGGAGAGATATTATCGTTGTTTTTTGAAATATTCTTCATGATTGCCTAATACTCTCATCATGTTGACTTGTAAATAAGTTAAGTTCATAAGTAAGGGTGAATGTGAATGATATTTCAATGATTTGAAAATAAGTTTGTTTTGTGCACTTATGCTCAGAAAACTGTATAATGCGGAATGGTTTGTGATCTATATTGACGCATCAAAGAAGGGGATAGGATGAAATCTAATGAAATGTGACACGGTTATAGATTATGCCTCCTGAAAATTGATGGTTCATGAGAAAAGTTACTAAACGCATGATTTGGAGTTAGTTTTGTTAATAATTGCATAAAATATATAAATAATTATAATTATACAAAACAATGTGATATGTATACTGATCATAAAATTTATAGTACATATTCAAATAGAAGTATTTGAATATGCACTAATGAATATGGATTGAAATTCCCTGACCCTAGAATCCCAGAGCCGGTGCACTATTTTTATACATTGGCATGATTACAAAGAATGAAGTCCCGAATGACTAATCAATTTAGTAGTCTCAAAAAATATATTACATACAAGAACGTTACATTACAAATTCAATCATAAAACACAACATAAATAATCCATTAAGAACACCATTATTCCTTTACATAACACTGCATATCAAATATATTAAACTTCTTGGAACCCTGTGAAAAAAACATAAGAAATGGGTGAACTCAGATGCTCATTATGGGTAAATAATTTAGCAGAAGATATAAACATTTAAGGCAGGATATGTAATAAAAACAACAGCCTTTTAAATATAAACATGAATGAAATATGGACAAAATAAATTAAGAATTACCATATAAACATGCACATGGATTTTCTATAAGTCAAATAATCCCATGTAATAGTTAATTTCATAATGAGGGAATTCCTAACATCGTACATCATTACCACATAGTCATGGCCACGTGCCAAGACTACCAATAATGTTTTTGTCAAGTTATTTTTCCATGACAGTAGTTTTTCTCATGGGACCAACTGATGTATCTAGGGGCTATAACGGGCCTCTCCTGTCACTTACTAATTCCATTGAATTACTCATATTAAAATGTTGAAACATAATATATACATTTGTATCAAAACAATCATACAAAATGCCAAATATTTATCCATAAGGAATGAATGGTATAAAAATATCACATTAACAGTAAAACATATCATAACTCATTCAATATAATATGGATGATTTTATTATAATAAATCAACCTCATTCACGAATAATATCCATTATGGAATGTTGATATAGTTGAAAATGATTAATAAAACTCTTTGATTGAAATACCATTTTTTCATGAAATCATTTAAAAGTCATAAAATTTATAAAGAAGAACATTTAAAATTAATTTTCCAATTAAATTTCCCCATAAAACTTTAAATCATTTAAAATGAATTAATATTTTTAAACATTCATGTCCTTATAAATAAATCCTTAAAACCATTTTTAAAACATGGATAGTAATGATAAGGATTTAGAAGAATAAATATTTAAAACATTTAAAATGATGTTTTAGATAAATATAACCTTCAAAAATTTTATTTTAAAACTCTTTTATGAAACATGGACATGGATAATAAAAATATCCTAGTAAAAACATAAACAAAAACAATCACGAATATTAATGAGATTGAGAAATTATCCCTTAACTAGATCTTTTCTTCGGTTAAGGGTACATTTACCCACATGTATAATGAGAATTTTATGTTATTAAATTATAAATGAACCATAATCATATTTATTCTATCATACATGATTCATTTATGACTTTATACTACCCATTTAATAATGACTTCCATGTTAAATTAACATTTTTGGTAATAATCGCTTTCTTTGTCGTACGTGTTTTAACTTGTCATTCATGATCAAATATTATAGATCATGTTTTAAATAATTAAAGAATATAAAACATTATTTATGTACAATATATATTTACAATATAAATATATATAATAGATAGATATATGAAATGGAAAACACCGTTTATTGAGACGGTAGGTCGTATGCACACATAAACGTTGTTTCGGTTTTCATATCGTATTGAATAGAAGTAGGTTAATAATATATAATCCTATACATACATACATGCATACATACATACATACACATATATATATATATATCACTAGTAAAATTATTATGTCGAATATTACATAATATATGTTTTTATAATCATTTTTGAAGGGTGAATCTAGGAATTAATCTTATCACGTCGTGGAAATGATAAGTCGTATGTACACATGGGAGACGATTTCATTTTCTTACTGATTAAGAGTTATGGAATTGGATGTTATATTAATTTTACATAGAAATTATAATTTTATGTTCATTATTTATATATATATATATTACTCATCATTATATCCATCCAAATAACATAGAGTGGAATAAAAATTTACACCACGACGTGGAGACGGTAAGATGTACATACGCACGCATGTTGAAATTATCATTCATAGGATGTATATAATATTTTGTATGGTTATACCATATTTATTATAACATCACAATATGTATAATGTACTCTAATTATGATTTTATTTTACAAAAATAATGAACGAAAATGTGGAAGAAGTAATGAAATTTGGAAGAGGTGATAAAATAATTAACTCTTCATTGGGTGTTTTCTTTTTAATTTGAATAAAAGGGCTCTATAGGTTGCTCTTTACCTCAATGTAATGCCACAATTTTTAAGTTAGTTATGTTGGGGGGATATTTATTTTGGTTTTGGCCCATCCAAATGGCTTTGGAGGTGTGATTTTGAGAGAATGAGAAGTATCTTCTTATAAGAGATGTGAGGGATGCTTTAAGAAATGTCTGAAATATTATTTTATTAAAAAATAGATTTTAATTTATAATTTCCCTAAATTGATTTATTTAGAAGTAAATTTGAGGTTGGGTATAAATCCTCTCAAAAAATAGGATTTATCAATGTTTAGGTCACCATATTAAACATATCATTTTGATTTAACTCCTTGAGAAATATTTATACTTTTACCATGTCCTCTTGTATAATTATAAGAAATGTTTAAAAAAAATACTATAAAAAGATAATAGAAATCCATGTGATTATTTATTGATATATATTACCTTATTTATGTCCTATGTTAGAACCATGTATTTTTAGAAATATTATATTTATTGAAAATGTAGTATTTTTTTAAAAGCCCATTTTTGTCAATTATGACATTATTTGGAATTTTGTCATTTTAAAAGCCATAATATCTTTACAACTTCAAAATAATTTTATTTAATCATCCTTAAAATGTCATATTAACTTAGAAAATTCATGGATGACAACAAAATCCTCATTTCACATTTATGTTTATATTAATACTATTAATTATTTTAATCCTTCATTGATAAAGTAATAACATCATCATCATTGTGTTGTAAATATTTTTAATTATATAATCTTTAAAAATAAAAAAAAATATAAAATTATGTAGGAATTTTTTTCATATTTGTGATGAATATTTATAGTTGAATTTATCTTATGGATAACCCAATATTAAAAATGGATTAGTTATTAAACTTTGAATTTACCACTTTTTACTATTCATTAAATAAAATAATAATAAATGTTATAATCTAATACATGTGAAAAAATGATTATAATAAATTACTAATGTTGGTTTTGGTCAAAATAATATAATCAAATATAATTAGGACATGTGTTAGGTTAATTGTAATATAATTTTTAATTTTAATTACACTGTTTAATTTTAACTGTGATAAATAAAAATCAAGAGTTACTATTCACAAAAAATTATTTTCATCTTAATGAAAATCATTTTACATACTTATTTCAACCACGTATCTTGGATTTTTTTAAATAAATTCACAAAAGAGTTAAAATTATATTTTATGCAAATATGTAAATGGTCCTAGAAGGTGGGTAAAAGACATTAAAAAGTTCAATAAATATTTATACATCTAATTTTATTATACAATTACTCCAATGATTTAAATTTAATATATATACGTATTATATATTGATTTTTACTTAAAATAAATTTAAATGAAATAATTAATTTTTTAAATAAATTGTCTGTTTAGAACGATAATACAGTGCTTTTCACTGTTGATCAAAAATTAACTGTTTTCAAAGAAATACCCAAATTTCACCCCAAGTTCATTTTTATATTCCAAATTAAAAAATTAATTCTCTTTTACCAAATTAAAAACATTTATGTTTCATTAATTAATTTAAAATTAATTCCCATTGTCAAAACCAAAAATAATATTTTTTTAAAAGTAAAAAATATCAAGAGATTGACATGTGTTTATGTCAAATTTAAATCTAAAATTACTTATAATGACCAAAATTTTATTAAATTATAAAAATATAATCCAATTATAATTCCAAACTATTCAAATTCATATTTATAAAAATAAATTATTTCGATTAAAAAAGTTATTTTCAATTAAAATTTACTATTTCTCAATATTTATCTAAATATGGAAGTTATCCGAAAAGTAACAAAAATTTAACCAAACTAAATTTATAATTCCAAGTTCTATAGAAGAATTTAATTTCATTAAATTGAATATATAAAAGTGTAAAATATTGGTTTTAAAAAGAGTTATCCATTTAAAGATGGTAAAATTTCATTTTTTTTCAATAATACTTCTTTTATATGAAAAAAATGAATTTGTTCTTATATTATGATTAAGAAACACATACAATGGATTATAAAATTATATGGAGTATATAAAATTCACAATTTTATTAATATTGTTCATAACTAATTTTTGAATTGCTAAATTGGTATTTTGCGATGTGCTCGTACTCTGTGTTGTGAGTAGCGCAAGTTATTAAATTACATTGAAGAGACAATGTATTACGAAATATTTGGGTGTTACATTCTTTCCTCCTTCAATAAAATTTTCCTACACAATTGGAAAATATTCTTCAAAAAGAAAAGGTTAAAAATAGAAAAATACCTTTGTGGAAAACCCACATCAGATATTGGGTTTAAAAAAATTAGTCTAAATAAGAGAAAAAGGGAAATGAAAAAGTCACCACCTAATTATTATCTCGTTTAAATGAAAATTGGTGGAAATTAGGGACATATAATTGGAGGAAACATGTAAATATTTATAGTTAGTGGTTGAGGTCATCAATCACAAACAAGGGTAAAATTGAGGGCCTAAAAGCCATAAATCTATTATGATTTAAAATATCATTGGTTCAAAAAAACATAAGATATTAGGATAAAACATTTTTGGTTTTAATATACCTCCCCCAATGTTTAGGAATTAATTTATTTATATATTAAGAGGTAAAAATATACATGACAATTAGAGTTTCATCCTCCAACTAATTTCTACCACAAACTCATATTTCACTCCAAAATATTATAGAATTCAAAAAATATTATTTATCCTAATCGTATAGGGTTCCAAAAATAATTAATTTATTATTAATTTGTTAAAATATTTAAAAACTACATTATAAAACTAGTCCATCAAGTAGGCCAGTGGTATGTGATGCACCCTTGTAATCCTCCGGTTGCAGTTTCAAGTCTCACACCCTTACTGGATGTGACGGGTTGACGCCTATCCTCTGAGTTTTCTTGTTTATAACAATCCAAAAATAATCATAAGAAATTATTAAACCTTAACAGTTGTATCTAATGTCAATCATAATCTATTCATCCTTTAGACTAATCCAAAATACTTCTGTCCAAACTCAATGTACAAAATTATAAGGAATGTAAAGGTAATGATTGCCATATTATCCACAAAATAACATGTGAATACCTTTATCATGTAGTTTTTGTAAACATGTTAACACAATAAATTATCATAAAACCTTATTGATTATATTAATTATCCCTTATTCCTAATAGTGTACTGGATATATAGCTTATATAGAAAAATGTTGTAAACTCTAATAATAATGGAATAAACAAAAAAAATTATTTAGTTTCAATGTATTCATGACTATCGAATATAATTTATCAAAATCAATCATATCTTATTCCAAAGTCACTACCTTAGAATAATAAACATATTTAGCTTTATTATTCTTTTAGCCATGTATTTTATGATGTTTTTAACTTTTTATTGAGTCACTTTTCATTGAATCATATAATCTAAAATCCTACAAAAATATTGTAGTTCAATCCTTATTTATATCCATAATTCTTATGACCATTACATCCTTGATAAAACACTCATATTTAATAATTCGTTAATAAATAATTAACAACACTACTCATTCCTCTTCATCTATGGTAGTATCAAAACATTATTATTATCCAATCACATCATTTTGGGAATACTCTTATGATTTGGACATTGATTGACCTAGTGTCTGAACTCCTAGCCGACGATTCATTGTACAATTGATACCTTTTTCATACCCTTGAAATCACATACATGGTGTCCCTTATCTTCACATATATAAGAAACTCACATTCACTGCAATCATTTACCAAGGTGATTCTTTCCATAGTTATCACATATGGGAAAATCCTTTATTCCACACTCCCCTTTATCCATCATTCTCTCTACCATCATTTTCTACTCTTGTATCCTCTCAAAGACATAGGAATCATAGAATTTTTTACTTATCTTATTAAAACATGAAAATTATTATTCATAAGAAAATAATATATGGGAGACTATTTCCCTTCTAAATATTAGCTTAATACCATGAATGAAATGATCCATCTTACTCTTTGGATCGTGCGTATTGCTGGAGTTCACATTCCTTCTAATCGGTGTCGTTTCTAAATAGTTTCACACTCTATTTTAGTTTATTAATCACAATGCATAATTCAAAACCTATAAAATAACTAATAAAAATTGATAATATAATGCATATCATCTATAATCATAAAAAAGTTCTTATTTGAAGATGTATAATATCTTAAATCCTTCATAATGGCTTGTAATGAAAATGTGAATTATCCAAAGCATATCCCCTCGAGAGTGTCATAACCAAAACTGTAGCAAGAATCATTGTCATGTACGAGGATACCTTGGGTGAAGCCTAAAACTCCTTATTAGAGTTTTCACTCCTAGGAACTTTTGTGCCAGAGCTGCCACTACCTTCTCTTATCCTAACAGAGATGTATTGCTTGAAAAATAGACAAAATATCTACATTACCAAAATTCTAGGAAGTTATTCTATAGTAATCCTCAATGCCTATATTAGGGTAATATTATCTAAACTGTGTATTTCTAAATCTAGTTTCCAATGTATGTACTAAATGTCCTCTGAGACAAACTATAATGCCCTGACCCCAGAACCCTGGAGCTAGTGCATTATTTTAATACATTGGCATGATTACAAAAAATCATGTCCTGATAAACCAATCAGTTTAGTAGTCTTGGAAAATAGATTACATACATAGAAGTTACATACAAATTAAAACATAAAACCCAACAAAAATAATCAATTAATAATGCCATTATTCCCCTAGAATAACCCTACATATCAAAAATAATAAATGTCTTGGAATCATGGGAAAAATCATAGAAAAGGTGTGATCTCATTTGCTTAGTAAGGTTAAATAATTTAGTGGAAGCTGTAAAACTTTAGGGAAAGATGTGTAAACAAACCAGTATTCTTTTAAACATATTCCTAAACAGAATATGTTGAAATTAAATCAAACATTACCATATAAATATGTACAAGTATAATCTAATTGTCGAATAATCACATGTAATAATTAATTTATAATGAGAAAATGCCTAATGTCTCGCATAATTACAACAATTTCAAGGCCTTGTTCCAAGACTACAAATAAAATTTTGGTCAAGGCCTTATTCCATGATAATAGTTTTTCTCATGAGACCTACTGATGCATTGATGGGCATATCGGGAACACCTTTAACTTACTATGTCCATTGCATTCCTCATATGAAAATATTGAAACATAACATAAACATTCGTATTAAAACTAGCATATGAAATGTCAATACTTTAGCCATAAATAATGAATGGTATAAAAATATCATATTCACAATAAAACATATCATAACACATTCAAAAAAATATTGATGATTTTATTATAACAAATCAACCTCAATAAAGAATAATATCTATTAAAGTATGTTTATATAGTAGAAAACGATCAGTAAAATTATTTGAGTGAAATACCCCTTTTTCATGAATTAATTTAAAAGTCACAGAATTTATAAAGACATTCAAAAGCTATTTTTTAATCAAATTTCCCCATACATCAATGAATCTTTTTAAATGAATTTAAATTTTAAAACATTCATGTCAATATAAATAAATCTATAAAACCATTTTGAAAACATGGGAATTAATGAAACATATTTAGAAGATTAAAACATTAAAACTATTAAATTGATTTATTAGTTAATTAGTACCATAAAAAATCCTTATGAAAATAAATTTATGAAATATTGACTGGCATAATAAATATGCCTTAGTAAAAACCTATACATAAACATTCTCAGATAAAAATGAGATTAAGGAATTAATCCTTACCTTGCAGTTTCCTTTGGTCGAGGGTACATTTATCCTCTTGTATAATTACCATAGTATGATAAGAAATTATACATAAACACTATTCATATTTATTACATCATACATGATTCATTTATGAATTTATGCTACCCATTTAAAAATGACTTCCATGTTAAATTTACATTTCAGGTAATAATCACATTCATTATCATACGTGCTTTAACATGTTATTCTTGATCTTATCATTTAGATCAAGATTTAGTTATATAAGAATATAAAACATGATATATATAAAAAATATTATTAAAATATAAATATGTATCATATAAAGATATATGAAATGGAAAACACCATTTATGGAGATGGTAGGTCGTACGTATGCATAAACGCCTTTGCTATTTTCATATTGTATCGAATGGAAGTATGTGAATAAGAAATATGTATTTAAATATATATATATATAAATAAATCACCAGTAGAATCATTATGTCCTATATTAAATTATATATATTTTTAGAAGTATCATTGAATGGTGAACCTGAAAAATTATTCTCATCGCGTCGTGGAGACGGTAAGTTGTACGTACACATGAACAACGATATCATTTCCTTAATGATTAAAATGTGTGGAATTGGATGGTATATTAATTTAATATTGAAATTTTCATGTTATTATAATTATTTATATATATATTATCGCTCAATATATTCATTCAAATAACATAGTGTTGAATAAAAATTACACCACAATGTGGAGACGGTAAGCCGTACGTACAAAGACATGATGAGATTATCATTAATCGGATGGATAGAATAATGAGTATGGTTGTAACATATTTATAATAAAATAAAATTATGTATATGGTAATATAGTTATTACTTTGGTATGGAAACAACAATGAAAGGGAAAGTGGAAGAAGAAAAGAGCTTTGACAGAGATGATAAAATAATTATCTGTTCTTTGGGTGTTTCTTATTGATTTGAACAAATGGGCTTTTTATGTTGTCATTCTTCTAAATCTAAGGAATCTATGTTGAAGTGAGGAAAGTTGGGAGGTGATTTTGGTAGGGGTTGGATTATACAAATATCATTATAGGTGTGATTTTTAGATCAGGGGAAGTACCCTTTTATTAGAGAGATGACGTTCACTTTAAGAAAAGATTGAAATATGATTTTATTATAATATCATATTTTGTTTCAAATGGATCAAAATTGATTTATGTCGAATAGAATATGAGGGTGGGTCAAAATAGTTTCAACAAATATGTTTTAGGCATGTTTGGATCACCATATTAACCCTATCTATTATATTTATCGCTTAGTTAAATAGATTAACTTTTACCATTTCCTCTTGTATTATTATAACAAATGGTTAATAAACATACTATAAAAAAGCAAAGTAAACACCAAATGTTTCATTATTTATATATAGAACCTTTTATAAATCCTTTGGAAGAGCCATATGTTATTAGAAATATTATAAAAATTGATTATATATTATTTGTTATAAAAACTCATTTATTTCAATTTTGACATTTTTTTGTATTTTGTTCTTGTAAAAGACATAACAACTTTATCACATCAAAAAAAATTATTGAATCAACCATAGAATGTCATATTATCCTATATAATTCGTGAATGACATTGAAATCATGAATTTAAATTAATTATTATATTTATAATATCATTTATTTTAATCATTCATTGATAAATTAATTACTGCATCGTAATTGTGTCATAAATAAATTTAGTTATATAATCTCTAAAAATTATAAATAAAATACCATTATGTAGAAAATAATTTTACTTTTTTAATGAATATTTATAGTAGAATCTATATAATGTATAATCATATATTAAAATGGATTAGTAATTCAACATTGAATTTAACAATTTTAACTCTTCAATAAGTACAATAATAATAACTATCCTAATATGATCCATGTGAACAAAAAGGATCATATTTTATTAATAAGGTATGTTTTTTTCAAAATATATTTATACAATATAATTATGAAATGTATTTGGGTAATTATAATATCATTTTTACCATTAATTACCTTATTTACTTTTAATCGTGATAAATAAAAGTCAAAAGTTACTATTCACCAAAAATTATTTTCATCTTATTAAACCAAATTTTACATACTGATGTGAACCATGTCTCTCGGATTTTTGAAATTCCATTCACAAAAGAGGTAAAATTTCATTTTATGGAAATGTTCAAATGTGCATAAAATGTGGGTAAAAACGTTAAAAAGTTCAATTAAATTTTATACATATAATATTATTATAAAATGACACAAATGAATTACATTGAACATATATTGGTATTATTTAACTTTTTTGTCTTAAAAAAAATTTAAATAAAATAAATTATTATTTACATAAAATTTCGGTTTTAAACGATAATGTAGTGTTCTTTACTATTCAACAAATATAGAAGGTTTTAAAAAAATACCTAAATTTACCCTAATCTAATTTTTATATTCTACATTAAAAAATGAATTATTTTTTAGCATATTCAAAACATAGAATTGGGATAATTAATTTCAAATGAATTCTCGTTGTCAAAACCAAATAGAGTGTTTTTAAATAATAAAAACTATCAAATGTTTGACTTGTTATTATGTCAAATTTAGATGTGAAATTACTTATAATGACCTAAATTTTTTAAATGAAAACAATATAATCTAATTATACTTCCAAACCATTCCAATTCATAATTTACTACTGTAAATTATTTCAATTAAAAATGTTGTTTTAAATTATAATTTTGTATTTGTACTTTTCATCAAAATATGAATGTTATTAGAAAAGTTCCAAATATTTCTCCAAACTAAATTTTTTATTTCCATATTCTAAAAATGAATTTAATTGTATTAAATTGTATATATAATAGTTTAAAATGTTTTTTTTAAAAAGGGTTCACTATTAAATGGTAGTAAAATTACATTTTTTGAAAAATACTTCTATTTTCTGAAAAAAAAAGGAGTTTTATCTTATATTAGGTTTATGAAATTTATAATATTGATTCTAAAATTATATGGAGTATATAAAATTCCAAATTTAGTTAAGACTATTCATAACATCTTTCTGAACGGCTAGTTTAGTACTTCGTGGTATGCTCGAACTCAGTGTTGCGTGTAGCGCAAGTTATTGAATTACATTGATAGGAATATGTACTATAAAATCATGGGGTGTTACATGAATGAATTTGATTAATGATTATTACTTTTCAATACATTTCCACACTATGAAAAATTACAATGTGCATGATTCTTTAGGTAGAAAATACCATAATGACCAATCTACAATGGGGATCTGAAAAGAGTCGGGATTTATATATATTCAATGGATATATCTGGAAGTTGTGAAGTAAGGGAAAATCACATCTTTCTAAAATTATTGATCAAATATATATACAAGTATAGATTAATGATGTTTAAAAGTAAAACCTAGAGATAATAAATAAAGTGAGAACTATTCCATTATTCAAAATCGATTGTGATTTTAAAATAAGGTTCAAGAACTGTGCATGTGTCCCTCTAATATCACATTAAATGAATGGTCTTTTAGATCGAGAGCATATTTCTTCATTCTCTATTAATCCTAGAAGTATAAAGATGTATGATGACCTGAAAGAGTATTTCTAGTTAGAAATAATGAAAAGAGATATTGCAGAGTATGTTTCTAAATAATGTATATGTAAAATAGTTATGACTAAGAGATAGAAGTATATTTGGATGTTATAACTATTACCCTTATTATAATGGAAATGAGAAAATCACCGTGGATATTATCATTGGACTCCCCAAAATATCTAAAGGCCATAAATAAATATGTGTTAATGATTATGTCCTTATGTAGTTGGTGTAAAATCCCAGGTAAATTAAGAATAAGATATTTTCATATTTATTAATATTTTTGATTTATATATTTTTTATACTTTAAAATGGATGTTATGTTCTATAGCGTACCCGATACGCAACAACGAGTTTCTTTGAAATCTTATGTTTCACACTAATAATATAATACTATTATTTTAAATTGAAGTTAACTCCTATATATTTTATTGGTGGGAATGAACAATAATAACTACAATATGATTATACATGTTTGTTAAATGTATTTACATTTATCCAATAATTGTTAGGGGCATATAATCTGAATGAATCTAATTTTAAGAATAATTGACATTAAAAGGTCGATTTACCACCTTTTAGTGGAAAACCCTCTTTAAATATTGTTTTGTTCACTTTAATAAATTATTTCTGACCAAATAAAATCTTTCTTTAGAATGGGGACATCAAAATTTACATTGTGTAAATTTTTTAAATTTTTCTGATAAAATTGTTTTTTTAATGAATAGTGAAAATATTGTATTTTAATTCAAAACTGTGTATTAATATAATTAGTATATATGGTTAGATTAACTTTTTAATAGGTTTTATTGTGTAATTATAATATTTTTTTAAAATTTAATCCAATTATGGTCATTGGAATTAATTTCACATTGAATTTGGACAAAAACAAGTGTCAATCTTTTGATAGTTATTTTTTCTTAGAAACGCACTATTTGTTTTAAAAAAGTGAATTAATTTTAAATTAATTAATGAAACCTATATGATTTTATTTGGTAAAATAGGAATCATTTTTGAATTAAGAATATCAAATATATTTAGGTCTTAATATTTGGTATTTTTCTGAAAAACATCAATTTTGGATGAATAGTGAAACCAGATAGTGGTAGTTAAAAAACAAACTTTTTCATTTAAAAGAAATTTTACAACTTCTGGGAATTGAATTTCTAAAATAAAAAATACATTGCTTTTATTATTAAGTAAAATTTTGTTTAATAAGTTGAAAATAATTTTTGATGAATAGTAACTTTTGACTTTTATTTTCCGCGGTTAAAGGTAAAATAGGGTAATTCATGGTAAAATGAATATTATTATAACTCAAAATTACCATAAAACGTGTCCTAAACTTATTGGATAAGTAATGGCCAACCATGGGCAACCTTGGGTTGATTTTTGGACCTCATGGGACCACTTATGAATGATAATGACAATTTAGATTAATTAATTTAATGTAATGGAAAAAATGTCATAAACAAATATCTTTTAGTAAATTATTTCTAATAGGGTGTTATATAAGTAATAATTTTTACTATAAATAATAATTGTAAAGATAAAATGATTTCCTACATCATCGTATATTTTGATATTTTTTAGACATTGAATAAATTTAATTATTTATGACACAATAATGATGCAGCGTTTACCTCATTAATAAATCATGTAAATAAATAAGATTATAAATATTTAAATAACATCTAAAACTTGTCCAATTATTATTTGATAATTTTATTTTGACCATGTGTCATTTTGTCTTATACTCTAATTATTTTTGGACCTTTAGAAACTAAATACCATTATATATTATTATAATATTTTTACACTTTTCTAAAGAGCCCCTCCTCCTGCTTATAAAAGGAGACCATCTCTATCCAATTCCTCACACCACTCAAGCCATATTTCCCGTCCATACTCTGCCTAATGAAGCTCCCTACATCCTTCTATTCCACCTAGAAGCCTTAACAGAAGCAGAAGTCCATTCAAGAATTCATTTTGGTTGAAACCCAAGGGAGTTACCCAAATTAGTGATAACGGTTTCTCTTAAATTATTTTATTTTATTTTACTTCATTAACCCCCTAAACTCTTTTTATTCTTTTATTTTATAACAACTCTAGTGTCCTCAATATAATAGGATGTTTTTATGAGAAGGATTGGAACTACACATAAACACACCTCCTTTTAATGGGTGAAGAACACAATGTTTCTATTGATGGAAAACTAACGCCTCATGAAATGATGATTGTTCAATTAACTCATACCCCCTCACATGGTGGCCATTTTGATGGAACTGTATTTATAAATGATATATATTATGTTTATGTTTTATTTATTCTTCTGTATTTTTCATTTATATCATACCTTTATGGTTTCCATTATGGGTAAATGCAATAATTTCATTTGAAGAAGTGTGAACTACTGCCCCTCAATGTGATATGACTCATTAATTCCATATGTGGGATATATAATGGAAGTATTTAGTGATATTATTCATGATATTATACTATAATTATAATATAACTATGTATCATTATGTTTTAATTCTATTAAATTCTAAATAGAAATGAAAGTAGCATTAATGCGTACATACGACTTACTATCTCCATAAACGGTGCATTTTATTTCTTACCTAAAAATGTTTTGTATTATTATAAATACATATATATAATTAATATATATGATATATATTATATCCAAATCATGAATATCATTTTGGATATAATGAACTTTTGACACCGGGAACAACATGTAATTATAAGAACTGAATTTTTGACTCAAGTACCAAATATCAACAAAACAACTATTATTAACATAAATGATTACATAATGTTTATAACATGGTAATAATTTATATAAAAGGAATAATAAACTTGAAAAAAGGTTATTTAGAAATTAGGCATTATGATCAGTTTATTATTCAAGAGATTATAGAATGAATGGGTCAAGTTGGACCCATGGTAAGGGAGTTCGTGTCAATATCCTTTCATTGAGGCATATTTTGTTTAAATACAAAAAATTCTTTTATACTATATATAAACACCCTTTAATTTTTAGAGGGAATATTTTTATATGAAGAATTTTACTAAATGAAAATAAGGAATGTTTCTTTTAACGTAAGTGGGGACAACAACGTTTCCCCCATCGCGAGTATTATTTGTACTATGTCTTCTTTAACAAGTCTAAATGCCTTTTTCAAGGAAAGTAAATACCATATATTCTTTTATGTATTTTTGTATTGAAGATGTTTTTGATAATGGATTTGTTATGTCAATATATTTAAGTGATATATTGTGACGGATATGTGGAAATGTTTTCTATTCTTTTATACTTGTTTTATGTGTTATAATTTTATAGTGGTACCAGGACATTTGACGGGTGGTTACATGATAAATAAAATGATGGGTGGTGCCATGATAAACCAAGATGGGTGGTTACGTTATAACCTCCAATGCATTGGGTATGGAAGTCAGCCATATGACAATTACAATTTGTGATATGTGTGGAAGTCAACCGTATGGATATTCCATTTATGTATGTTAATGTCCCAAGATACCATTATATGTTTTGGGTTATTTATATGGGTTTTATGGTAATATTTTGGTTACAATAGGGTAAGTAATGATATTTCATTTCGTGAACAGTATATACTACTCCATAAATGTGAAAAGTATTACTTATGTTTAAGTATTCATTCTTTACTTGTTGTTTTCATAACCAAACAGTTTTCCTTATTTGAGTATCCCTTATTGAGATTTTTATGATCTTCCCTTCTTTTTAAAATGTTTTTCACAGGACATAAAGTGTAATAGGGTCATGGATGGGATCAAGGAAAAGTCATGTTGTCTTTAACATGGAACTAGACATGAATCTTTTTTCAAGAGTTCTTGTTTTGTGATAAAAATGGAATCTGAGATGAAGTGTCATCTTTGTATTGTTTTTTTGAAATGAAATGTAATAATTATGGTCTAATTCTCTAAAAATCTAAACCTGAAATGATCCTTAATATGAATTATAAATATAATTCATGCTTATGTGATATTTTATGTTTGGGTCATTGTAGTTGGTAGTAGTGGTCAGTTCAGAATACTTTATGAGTTAGGGTATTGTTAAATAAATGTCTATAAATTAATTTATGGTAATATTGAAAAGAGAAATCATTTATATATTACTATATTGCTTCACCTATGATATTTCTATATTCAGAATTGTTTTCCATATAGAAAATTGGGAAGCTATGTTCAGACGACATTAGGAGGAAGGCAACCTTCCATATAAGCAACCTGAGATGGTTAGAATCGGAACTGAATAGTTTCTTGAAGCGATGAATAGTTGACAAAGGCTAAAAATTGTGGTGGTGTCCATGCATGAGATCATCCAGTTCAACCGTAAAGGAACATGTCAGTAGTGGATCATCTCATGAGGCAACATCCCCCATCATTCAGAGGTTATTCTGACCGTGTGCTAGATGAAGGGAGGATTAATGCACTAGAGATGATTTTTGATTTTATGGTGTGTTCAGAACATCAAAATTTTAGCCTTGTTATATACAATTTTGAATGTGATGCTGATCTGTGGTGTTCAATGGGGAAAAATATCCACGATAGTGAGGAGATTGATTCCCTTGATTGGGATGAATTCAATGTTATATTTCTTGATAAATATTTTCCGAAGGTGGTTCATCTTAGGATGGAAAAACAATTACTATAATTGAAGAAAGTAGGATGACACAATAGATTATTCTAAATAAATGTTCCCTCGAATAGCAAAGAATTCACCAAATTTCATCAGAGATCTTGATAGTAAGATAAATCGATTTTACTCAGGACTGAATCCATAATATCAAAAAGCCTTATCCTTTCGTGAGTTCAAAAGTTATGAAAAACTTGTTCGATTTACGGAGAAGGTGGAAATTGAGTTTGTAGATGATTATGTGTTCTTTGACAAACAACAGATTATGAGCACCATTTCATAGGCAATGGGAAATAATTCATCAAAGAAGCCATGTTGTAAGAAAATTAAATATCCAACTTGTGAGAAGTGTGGTAAAAAGCATCCTGGAGAATGTTTATCAAAGTCTGGAAAGTGCTTATGGTGTGGTAAGTCTGGTCATATTGCTCGTAACTGTAAGGAATATGATCAAAAAGGCAATGAAAATCCATCGACAAGATGTTTTAAGTGTAATGAAATGGGACATTTTGAAAATGAGTGTCTAGGGAAGAACTCAACTGAGGGAAAGAAGCTGGAATACAAACTGAAAAGGGTGGTGAAATCCTTTTCAACTACGTCGAAAGATGTTGGGACATCGAATGAAGTGGTATTAGGTACACTATTTATTTTTTCATATTATTCCAATTTGTTTTTTGATTCAGGGTCTACACACTCATTCATTTTTGAGATTTTTTTTATTAAATTGGGAATTACATATCAAGATATTAATCCTAAACATAAGGTAAAACACATAGGGGAAATTTTTAGACAAAATGAAATTATAAAAAACATCTTGTCCTTTTGTGCGTGAATAGTCTACATACAAACCTTATGTTTTTTCCTATATTATAGTTTGATGTTGTTTCGGGCATTGATTGGCTATCTGTTTGTCATGCTAATATTGACTACAGAGCTAAAATGGTTTCATTTCATAATGATTTACAGTTTCTGTACAAGAATAAACACTTTTCTTTTGAAAACATATCAGGAAGCTGAGAAAGTATTAATGGATGAAAATTAATTTCACCTTGCATATATTATTGTAAATAATGGAACTATTCATATTAATGATGTGATCATGGTAAATGAGTACCTTAATGTTTTTCTTACTGAGTTTCCTAGTATAATACATGATCAGGATGTTGAATTTACTGATGAATTAGTTCCTGTTGTTATGCCAATTTCAAAACCCCCTTATTTAATGGCTCAAATTGAACTTTTAGAGTTAATGATGAAATTGCAAGAGTTATTAGGTAAAGATTCCATTTGACCAAGAGCATCACCATGGGGTGATCCAATTTTTTTAAATAGAAAGATAGTTCAATGAGACTTTTAATTGATTATATAGAATTAAATAACATCACTATTAAGAACAAGTACTCTTTGCCTCATATCAACAATTTAATTGATCAGATCTAGGGAGCTCAGTATATTTCATAGATTTATTAGAGGTTGGGGTACCATCATTTGAAATTAAAGGAAGCAGACATTCCGAAGACCGCGTTTTGTACTAGATATGGCCATTATGATTTTGTAGTTATTCCTTTTTGTTTAAGTAATGTACATGATGTATTCCTGGATCTTATGAATAGAATTTTCAGTGAGTTCATTGATATGTTTGTGGTTGTGTTTAATGATGATATTTTTTTATTAAATAAGTAAACAGGAGCATGATAGTCATTTAAAGGTTGTCTTGCAAACCATAAAAGAAACGAAACATTATGGGAAATTTTTCATGTGTGAGTTTTGGTTAAAAAAATTATTTTCTTAGTCACATTGCTTCAAAAAATGGAATAATTGTTGATCCTGCTAAAATAGAAGTTGTTGAAGAATTGAAAAGACACAAATACAACCAAGATCTATAGATTTCATGGTTTGATAGGTTATTACTTAAGGTTCATTGATAATTTTTTATGGTTATCTAGTACAATTTTATTGCTATCTTGAAAAGGTGTTACGTTCATTTGGACCAAAGATTGCGACGATTGTTTTCTAGAATTGAAAAGAAGATAGGGGAATGCTACATTTTTTACACTGCCAACCCAAAATAGTGAGTTTGTTGTTTACAGTGTTGCTTCATTGAAAGGAAATGAATATGTCCTTATGAAGAATGATTAGGTAATTGATTATGCATCACATCAGTTGAACCCTCATGAGTTAAATTACACTACACATGATTTGGAATAACATTCTATTGTTTTTTCATTAAAAATTTAGAGGCATCCTTTGTATGGAGTAAAATGCGAAATATATACTGACAAAAAATTTTTAAATTATATATTCACTTAGAAATAATTGAACATGAGATAGAGGAGATGGCTGGAATTAGTCAAGGATTATTATTGCACGATCCATTACCATCCAGGAAAAGAAAATGAAGAAGATGATGCTTTGAGTCGAAAAAGTAATTCTTCATTAACTATGCTATATTTGGAATATGGTCCTTTGGTTTTTGATATAATTAATTTTTGCATAGAAGTTTTTAGTGTAGGAAATTATTCTTTTTTGTTGTAGGTGTTAGTGAAATCATCTCTATCAGACAGAAAAATGCAAGAACAGAAATAAGACAGTGAGTTGTAGAATAAGGTAGAGTTGGATCAGAAGGGTAAGTTTCTTGATTTAACGTTGATAAATATTCTGTTTCGAGGTTTGGGAAGAGATTATGTGTTCCTTGTGATTCACTGTTGAATAATGTGTTTTTATGTGATGCTCATAGTTATCCATTTTCATTTCATCCGGGTAGTACTAAGATATACCGATATCTTCGGGAGTATTATTGGTGGGAGAGAATTAAAAGAGATATTGTTGATTTTACTATGATGTGTTTGACTTTTCAGCATGTTACAATATAATGGCAGTCATCGAAAGGGAATTTTTATTCATTATAGGTGCCAGAGTTGATATGGTGGAATATATCCATGTACTTCATTGTCAGATTACCGAAGACATCTCGAGGTAATAATGAAATCTGGGTTACTGTTGATCTGCTGACTAAATAAGCTCATTTCCTTCTATTTCAAGATACTTTGTCTCTAGATAAACATTCTCGGTTATATGTTAAAGAGAGAGTCAGGTTTCATGGTGTTACCATCTCCATTGTATCTGATCATGATCTCATGTTTACTTCTAACATTTTGAAAGGCTTTCAAAAAATTTTGGGTGCTGAATTAAATTTTAGTACAGCATGTCATCCTCAATTAGATAGGAAATTAGAAGGAAAAAATCATACATTAGAGGATATGTTAGGTTTTTGGTTGATGGATTATCAGGGAATTTGGGACCAACATCTTTTTTTGGTTGGATTTAAATATAATATCAGTTTTCATTTTAGTATACAAATGTCACCATGTGACGATTTATATGGAAAGCATTATAGAACTACAGGTTTTTGGGATAAAGTAGGTGAAAGGAAGCTGATGGGACCAAAATTAGTAGAAGAGATGGTAGAGAGAGTTCATTTGAATCAAAATCACATGATAATAGCTCAGAGCAGAAAGAAATGTTTTGCGGATAACCAGAAGAAGGATATTTATTTTGAGTTAGGTTGTCATGTCTTTCTCAAATATTCTCCATGGAAAAGTGTCATGCATTTTGGTATAAAGGGAAAGTTTAGTCCGAGGTTCATTTGACCTTATGAAATCCTGGGGAAAGATGTATCTGTTGCATTCACAGTGAATTTACCTCCATGTTTATCACAAGTACACAATTTTTTTCATGTTTCAATGTTGAGAATGTATATACCAGATCCATCACATGTGTTGAGCCCAGAGGTAGTTCAGTTGGAAGAGAATATCTCTTATCAAGAACAAATAGTCCAGATTCTTGACCGTAGAGAGCATGTTTTACAGAATAAGTTAATTCACCATGTGATGGTTTTGTGGAAAAACCATATGGTTGAAGAGGCGACATGGGAATCTGAAATTTCTATGAGGGATAAATACCCTCACTTATTTTGATAAGTGAATAAAAATTATGAGGACTCAATTTCCAAAAGGGGTCAGTATGTAGCATCCTAGGTAAATAAATAATAATATTTATTAATATTTTTGAATAAAATACTAATTTTACTTTAAAATGTTTTCTATTTTCGATAGTGTACCCGATATGAACAACGGGTTTCTTTGAGATCTTTTGTTGCACACTAATAATATAATGTTATTATTTTAAATGGAAGTTAACTCTTAGATGTTGTATTGGATAGAATAAACAAAACTAACTAAAATATGATTATACATGTTTGTTGAATGTATGTACAATTATCCAATAAATGTTAAAGGCTTAAAATGTGAATGAATCTAATTTTAAGCATAATTTACTTTAAAAGGATGATTTACCACCTTTTAATGGTGAACCTTCATTAAATATAGTATTGGTCAATTTAATATATTGTTTTTGACCAAATAAAATCCTTCCGTAGAATGGGGACATCTATATTTACTTTGTGTAAAATTTTGGAATTTTTCTGAATAAGTTCATTTTTTAATAAACATTGAAAAATATTGTATTTTAATTCAAATCTCAATTTTAATATAATTTATTTGTATGGTTATATTATCATTTTAATGGGTTTTATAGTTTAATTAGAATATTTTTTTACCTTTTAATCCAATTTGGGTCATTTTAATTAATTTCACTTTGAATTTGGACATAACAAGTGTCAATATTTTGATAGTTATTGTTTCTTAAAAATACATTATTTGTTTTAACAATGGGAATTAATATTAAAATAATTAATGAAAATTCTATGTATATAATTTGGTAAAATATACATAATTTTTGAATTTGTAATATCAAATATATCTTAGGCTGCTTTTTGGTGTTTTTCTAAAAAACATAAATTTTTGATGAATAGTGAAACCACATAGTAGTTGTTAAAAAAAACTGACTTTTTAACTTAAATAAAATTTTACTGCTTCTGTGTATTGAATTGTGAAAATTTGATATACATGGTTGTTATTTGTACGTAAAATGGGGTTCAATGACAAGAACATAATTTTTGGTGAATAGTAATTTCTGACTTTTATTAATCGCGGTTAAAGGTAAATTGGGTAATTCAGTGTAAAAAGAATATTATAATAATTCAAAATTACATTAAAACTTATCCTAACCCTATTGGATGAGTGATGGACAAACATGGACATCCTTGGATCGATTTTTGGGACCCCATGATGCCACTTATTAATGATAATGACAATTTAGATTAATTAATTTTATTGAAAAAATAACATAATCTAATATATTTTAGTTAATTAATTTTTATATGGTGTTATATAAGTAATAATTTTGACTATAAATATTTATTGGGAATCTAAATATATTTCTTACATCATCGTATTTTTTCATAATTTTTAGACGTCGAATTAATTAAATTATTTATGACACATTAATGTTGCAGTGTTTACCTCATTAATAAATCATTTAAATAAATAAGATTATAAATATTAAAATAAAATCCAAAAACTATCCAATTTTTATTGGATGATTTTATTTCGACCATGAGACATATTATCATTGAATCTATGGATTTTTGGGCCTTTAGAAACAAAATATCATTATATGATAAATTAGTATTTTCACAATTTCCTAAAGAGACCCTCCTCCCCTTATAAGAGGAGGCCATTTCTGAACAATTCCTAACAAATCTCAACCATTTTTTCTCATCTGAACTCTGAACAATTTTTATCCCTACATCCCTTTATTCAACCTATAAGCCGTACCTTAGGCAGAAGGCACTTCAAGAAGTCTGCTTGGTTCAATCCAAATAGAGTTACCCAAATTTAATGTAATGGTTTCTCTTATCTTGTTTTTTATTATTTTACATCTCCAAACCCCTAAACTCAATTTATTATTTTATTTTATTACAACACCAATATCCTCAATATTCATCGATTTTGTTATGTGTAGGATATGAACTACACTTACACACAGATCTATCTAATGGGTGAAGAACATAATGTTTCTGTGGATGGAAATCTAATGCCTCACGAAATGATGATTAATCAATTAACTCCTACCAACTCTCTTTGTGGCCATTATGATGGATCTGTATTTGTATATGATTTATGATTCTGTATTACACATTTATATAATACCATTATTGTTTCCAATATGGGTAATCACGATAATTTATTTTTGGAAGTGCAGACTACCTCCCATCAAAGGGATATGACTCATTAATGCCATATGTGGGATGTATAAATGATGGATTTAGTGATATTATATATGATATTATACTATAATTATAATATAACTATGTATCATTATGTTTTAATTCTATTAAAATGCAAAATATAAATGAATGTTGCGTTCATTCATACATACGACTTAACGTCTACCTGAAATATGCATTTCATTTCTTACCTACAAATGTTATGTACTATTATAAATACATATATATGGAATATATATGATATATATGATATCAAAATCATTAATATCATTCCGTATATAATGAACTTTTGACCAGATGAACAACATGTAAATTTAAGAAGTCCATTATTGACTCAAGTACCAAATATCGACAAAACGACCTCCTCTAACTTAAATGATTAATAAATGTTTATAACATGGTAATAATTGATATAAATGGACTAATATACATGAAAAAGGTTCTCAAGAAAATTGAAATTAACTTTAGTTTATTAATCATTTGATTAAATAACAAATGGGTCATGTTGGACAAAAGGTAAGGGAACTACTCTAAATCTACTATCATTGAGGCATATTTTGTTTTAATTCATAACATTATTTTATATGTTTTATAAACAACCTTGACATTTCATAGGGAATATTTTTCTAAGAATCCTATTACTAAACAAAAAAATGGAATGATTCATTTAAAGTAAGCGGTGACAACGACCATTCCGACGCGGTGAGTATTATTTGATCTTTGGCTTCTTTAACAAGATGTAATGTTTTTTTCAAGGAAAATAAATAAAATATATTCTTTTATGTATTTTGGTATTGAAAATGGATTTGATAATGGATTTGTTATTCCAATATATTTAAGTGATATATTTTGATTGAAATGTTGAAATGCATTCTTTCTTTTATTTTTGTTTTATTTGTTATGATATTATAATGGTACTTGGGCATTTGATGGAAGATTACGTGATAAACCAAATGAATGGTGGTGTCATGATAAACCAGGATGTGTGGTCACGTTATAACCTCCAATGCATTGGGTTTGGAATTCAGATGTATGGATATTCTATTTAGTGATATGTGTGGAAGTCGATTGTATGGTTATTGCATTTAAGTATGTTTTTGTCCCTAGTATCCTGTATATGATATGTGTTCTTTATATGGGTTTTATGGTAATCTTTTGGTTTCGAATGGGTAAGTAGTGATATTTTATATAGTTATGAGTATTTACTACTACATAAAGGAAAAAAGTATTACTTATGTTAATGTATTAATGGTTTACGTGTTTTTTTGAAAAACTAACAATTCTCTTTCTTTGTGTATCACTTACTGAGATTTTTATGCTCATCCCACGTTTTTTTAATAATTTTCACAAGACATAATGTGGAATCAGGTCATGGTTGGGATCAAGGAAAAGTCCTACTATCTTAAACATGGAACTAGACATGCCTCTTTATTTAAAGAGTTCTTGTTTTGTTAAAAAAATAGAAACTCAGTAGAAGTGCCTGGATTGTATTTTTCTTTGAAATGAAATGTAATAGTTATGACCTAATTCACTAAAAATCTAAACCTAAAAACATCCTTAATGCGAATAATTCATTTAATTCATGATTATGTATTGTTTTAAATATGGTTCCTTATAATTAGAAACATTATTACTATCCTAGAAGATATATATCTTGATAAAAATGCAAGAATATATATTATGAATGAGGTAAGATTTCATGGAGTAAAACATTCCATTGTATTTAATATGGATATAAGGTTTACCTAGACGTTTTGGAAAAAATTTCAAACTTTGGATACATAGTTAAGTGTCAGCAATACAAATCATACATATAAATATGGTTAGTTTATGAGAACTATCCAAACACTAGAAATAATGTTGAGAGTTTTCCCCTAGAAATTCAAATGAGGCTTAGAGAAATAACTTCTATTAGTATAATATTATTTTAATAATATTTTTGAGTCCCATATTCATATGGATCCTGTTGATGATTTATATGGTATACATTATAGAAATATAACATTTTAAAATGATGATGGTGAAATAAATATATTGGGACCTGATATATATGATGATATGGTAGAAGAGTTTAGATACATTTAATGGTACAAAAGAAGATCTCAGAGTTGGAAAAATGTTATTTTGATAATTGATGGAGTGATCTAGAGTTTGTAGTGGGTGATGAAGTATTTCTATGAATATCTCCCAGGAATAGTGTGATTATATTCAGAATGATGGGAAATATACTACCTAGGTATATTGGTCTATTTTAAATTTGTGACTATGATGGTAGAATTCTTATCGATTAGCACTTCCAGCTAATCAATATCATGTTCTTAATTTGGTCCATGTATCTTTCCAAAGGAAGTACATACCAGGTCCTATACAGGAACTACATTCATCTATCATTCATCTTGAGAAATATATTTCTTATCATGTAAAAATGATATATACTCTATATCATAGGGATAATGTTAAAGGAAACTAGACCACTCACATAGTTAAACATTTATAGTGAAACCAAAAATTTGTGGAAGGTACATGGGAACATTAGGATGTGATGAGGAAGAGGAATCATCACATGTTTTGATATGAGTGAAAAATATTGATTGTGAAATTCATGTTTAATGGGTTAAAGTGTAATTCCATGAGTGTTTTGAAAAAAAAGTATCAGTAAATAATTTTATTTCTTCGATAGATTGTGTGGCATGCAACACCATATTTTAAACACCCCTTGATATAATATTAATCATAACCATTATCTCTGAGATATTTAATTTTAAGTATTGAATAATAATAATTAAATTATGTAACAAATATAGTCTTTTGATTTAAAAATGAATTCATTAGTAATTAAATAATCAAAATTTATATTAAAAATTTCTTTATAGAAAAAGATACATATTTCTGAAAAATAATTATATGGTTATAATGTATTTTATATCGATTTTGTCAAATTAAATGCACATAAATTTAATTTAATTTTTTCCATTTATATATATAAAATAATATTAAATTCATTACATTTTATAATTAAGAGATCCCTTTTTTGTAATTAACCCCTTTTCATTTTCTCACTATGAATAATTACTATGGTAAAATTTATTACATCAATAAAGGGTTAAACATGTTAATATAAATTAATAATAAGTGATAAGGCCATTACATTTAAACCTATTTATTATTTTTTTGATTAAAATTATATCCTTAGAACATATGTTTTTAAATTATGTTATTTCATGGATATCTATCTATGAAATTGACTTAAATGTTATTAAAATTAATGAGTGTGGCCAAATGTCACACTATTATTTTTAATAAGTATAATTTAATAAATATGGTGTTAAACTCGTAGATATTATTAATAATAAATAATATTTATAAATTTAATATATTTATATTAATCATTGGAATTAAGTTAAAATATTTTGGTCTTAAATAATTAAACTAAATTCCTACAAAATGTTGGTGCAGTAATAACTAAATTAATAGAAAATTCACCTAATTGATATTAAAAATATTAAAAGTAATATAATATAAGATATTCAATGTTATACATGAATTATATATATTAAATTGATATTCTAGGGGTATAATAATTTTTTAAATGTTTTACATTTTTCCATGATGTTTTTAAAAGTCATAGCTGTGAACAATATCAAAATTGACAATATTGTTATTTTATAGAAGTAATATTTTATTAAATTATTTAAATAAAATATATATTTTTAAATAAAACTAATTTAATTTGATTTGATCCAATATTTCATTAATGTTATTTTCATATTTGAATTGATATCATATAATCTAAACCAAAAACTATTTAATAATAAGATAATTATTATCATAGATGAAATTAAAATAGGTTAAATAAATGTTAATCAAAATGATAAGGTTTTAAATGACACAAAAAAATCTCTAAAATATATTAGTTCATAAGATAATATATAATATTATCTTATATTATAATACATTTTCATTTTATATCATTTTTATAGAAATTTAATTTATTATGATTTAGTATTTGGAGAAATTACAAATGTGACGCTAAACTAAATTATAAGAGGGAACTTCCCCTAACTTATTTACATCACATAGATGACATATATATTGACCACACCCTAAATATTCATCTTATAAACTTATATATCCACATTATATCATTTTTTATATCATAATATCAACATAATATCCAATTTCAGTAGATCTGAAAGAGACATTTCAAACAAGAGCTAGTCACTCAAATTGTATAACTCATATCCTTAGTATTGAAAATTTTTATTCAAATAATGAAAAAACCATTATACACCCTCTTTTCCATTGAACATGATATGAAATTATCATTTGTGCATACGTATATATTACTGTCACCACGCAGCGATACAATTCATTTATCATCAACAAATATAATAGATGGGTATTATTATGGGAATAATTAAAATGTATTATTTATATTATTTATAATTGAATATAAAAATATGAATTATTGCTTATCATACATTTATTCCATCAATTGAAAAATGAAAACAGGGTTCATGTTTATGTATGTCCTACGATCTCTACAAATTGTATAACTCATTTTTATATATAATTTCTTTGAATAATTATAAATATGTATATAATATATTGATATGGTGATTATAAAATTATTAAAAATTATTTTAATTATAAAAAATAAGATCTAATTATGTGGAAGAAGTATGCCTAAGTGAAACATGCTCAGAAAATTATGTAATTATCACTTATAAAATTGGTTTTAATAAAAAAATATTAGTAAAAGTTTGATAAGATGTAAAAAATAAATTATAAATTGAATTTTAGAATTATAAATGAATGATAAATGTATAATAAATCAATATTAATTATATAGGAATTATAAATGTGAATGAACAAATGAATGACATGAGATTAGATTTTATTTGACAATATCATTATTATATGAGATTATTTATGTTTATGTATAAATTGGGGAATATTTCACTTACCTGTACATTTAAAAAAAATGTTTTTATGAATCTTCTATAAATGTTAAATTACATTTCAATCCTTGTTTTAATTATTTTAATCTTGGTTTGAATTCAATACTTTTATCATTTTCCAAAATAAGTATTTTTTCACCATTCCGACAAAAATATGGAAGGACTATTTTTTAACTTATATGGTATGAGTTGATTTTTTCACCATCTTTATTCCTTAATTATTTTAAGCTTCCTATTCAAGCATGAAATGTTTATTTAAATGAAAATGGTGTTCCTTTGTAAATATATAATTTTAAAAATTAAAATGGAATTGACATTTTCCTCAATAATTATTTCAAGTGATATTTCAAAATCATTTTACCATAAAACACAACATTATTTGATGTTACTTATGAATTTATATGGATATTATCCAAGTATACCATCATTATTCATTCTCTTTATTTTTTATGTTTATGATGAAATTATGTTTTTGAATTCTATTACATTTCTATAGGTTATGACATAATGTAATATTTTTGAAACAAATTTCTTTTAAAGGATACTGATATGATGATTTATTTATGATCTTATGGAACATGTATTTTTATGTTTTCATTATTTTATCGATGATAATTGTATGTCCCTTAAATGAATTATATAAAGTTTTATATCTCATGATATAAATAGTGGTGCAATGAGGAATCAACATGGTTCAGTATGATGAGGCTAGAATGGGGAGTGATCTTAGTTTAGTTAGACAAGGTTGAATGGTCACTGAACCCATATCTACACCCTAATTTTTTTCTATGATGATCGTGGAAGTAAGGATTGAAAAATAAGGAAAAAATATTCTATTATTATGTGTCGGATATAAATTCCATGTTTTATAACAATATAATTCTCTCACGATACATGTTCATTAATTTTGGAATGATTAATGTTTTATGAACTGTTAAGATTTATTCCATCATTCAATATTTTGATCTTTGATATAAAGGATACAACCTCCAAATAGTTTTTCATGTTCATATACACTTATGAATATATTATTCTTATAAAATCATTATTATCTTAATTTTTACGCTTACTGAGAATATGATCTCAGCCTTTCTTATGTATATTTTCCCTAGGATATGAATAAAGGTATTAAAAGTTATATGTATAAAATAGATTGTTATGTGAAAATAATTTGGTGATGATTTATTTATTTTATGAACCAGATCAATATGATTCCATGTATTCAAATATAATAGATCTATAGAGTTCTGTTCTACAATTTTTAATGGTATTTAATGAAAATTAATCTAGAATGATTCAATAGATATGTATTATATTTGTGGACCATTATAGGATTGGGGATGGACATATCACTTTGATGGATCTTATAATCTATCAAAAAAGTGTGGGTTGACTACCCATTGCACCATTCTTAGACTCGTAGGGATTATTTTTTTATATATATTTAGTAATTTTCAAAAACGTGTTTTATATACACAATATATTTGATGTAATATGATATGTGTGGATATTGTTGGATTATAATTTGTGTTTGTAACACAAGAAATGTGTTTTGAAAGGAGTTTGATAAAAATTATTTGATCATATGGGTGTAGTGAAAGGAATATATTTCAAAATAATTAAATATATAGAAGAATTCATATAAGTTAAAATAATAACATAGGAAAATATCATGATATTAAATACCATTTAAAAATACTATGTGTGATATTCCATCTAAACAAAGAACTTTTGATGACCTCGATCATGTAACCATTATGGTTCTACCAAAGTATGGTTCCCATGGAGTATCCTATACAATTAAAATGATATATGGTTAACCCTAAGAGTTAGGAAATTGAATCCTACTATATTATTTATCGCACTATTATCAAGGAGACCATGTGAGTTATGATACTATAGGAATGGTGTTGATTTTATAAATATGAAAAATTGGGTAATAAATAATCTGATCATCTATCCAATATAGATATATGATATCATTTACATGATAGAATATCTGAATTTCTATGTTTTGAGAAGAATCCCAATGTTGTATCATTTATTAGTGAAATATTGATCTTGTACCACTAATTTATATGATGAGTATAAATGTGTTCATAAATTTTTAGGAAGTACATTTAATCAATCTCATTATTAAATTAATGACCAAATAATGATACTCATTTGATAAATACTAATGTTATTGATTAATTACAATATCATCATTGAACATTAGATTGAATTCAACTTCATAGAATTAAAATACTAAAGGAATTAATATCTTGTATTGGTACGGAATATTAAGGATTTTTATTAATTACGAATTAATATTTTATGTGTTATAGAAATATCTACTTATGTAACAAAATAATAAAGTTTATAAAAAAGTAAATATAGATTATTATGAAAGGCATTCTTGATTTATCCTATTGTTTTGGAGATATTGAATAAAATATGACCAAATGTACAATAATCTCTAATCATTTAAAAAAATATGATTTTGTATAATAATGAATTTTTGGGATGATGGCTATCATTCTGGATATAGAATTAGTCATGTAGTCATCATTATCCACTGATATGAAATAATTTAACAAATTGTTTCCACATTTCTGTAATTATTGAGGCTAAATGAGCCAAAACTGTGACATCTAGGATCTGGTGCTTTGTGGAAAACATAGAAAGGTAAATTTTAATGCTAGAAGGATTAAGATTGGATTGTCCAATAGCAAAAATTGGTAATTAAATCTAAATGAATATTTAAAAAGGTAATAAATTTATCTATATGATGAAATTGAAAACACCACCTAAAAAAATATTGAGATATTCCTTATATAATCCATGTTTTGTATCAATGATATAGAATTAGTTAGTTAATTTTGAGTGGTATTGATACTATATATATATATTTTCTAAATAATTCAAAATATATAAGAGTTCAAAATAAATTTAAGTATTGATGGAGATTATTTTTTTATTCAAATAATGAATTATTTGGTTTCAAAATCATTAAATTGAATTAAAATACATATCTCACAAACTAATTAATCTCAATTATGTTATTTGTATTATATTAAATTATAATAGAAATTTTTTTAAAAGAAATATTTCTATGAATAATTTGTGATGATGAAATTGATATACAAGGTTTGTGGTTCATAATACTATATGATATGTTTCAAAATAGCATAAAGATAAAAGAGTTTTTGACTATGAAAAGAATTTTATCCCTAATATTTATTAAAATATAATGGAAATAGACCCCATCATCCATTAGTGGTATATATTAAAGAAAAAACCCCATTTTTATGAATAATAATTTAAACACATAGAATACCACATCTGATATGGATATAATATTTTGTTAACTAAATATTTTATCCCATGGAAAAAAAGTTATTTCTTAGAAAAAGTGATTATTTATTAAAGCATTATATTGGGAAGATAATATAATCTTTAAGAGGCTTTTGGGTGTTTTTATAGGATATGATATGGTCAAACGTTTATCAATAACATATTTAAATATTCATAATTTAACATTATTTATTATTAATATCCTAAAATATTTTAGGCAATGTTAGTAAAAATGAATAGAGTCACATATAGTTAAAGAGACAATGTGAATTTTACATTATATTCGAATTTTTTATGGTGTTTTCATAATGAATAATATAATGATTTATAAATTTATTCTATCATGATATCAATGAAAATGTTTTATTGGAAAACTCTATTATTCTGATGATGATGATAAAATGTGATTCAGTTATAAGTACATAAAAGATGATGTTATTATAATAACATTTGGTAGAGTGAAGTAATTGTATGTTTAAATAGTTTAGTATTAGAAATATTATTATTATGTCTAAAATTTATTAAAAATATATTTCCTTATAAATGATACTTCATAAAAAGTTTATTAGGAGGGTTTTGTATAATTGTAACATATATATGTGTAATAAATTAAATAGAGATTTAATTAACTTAATGAAACCCTAAAATAAAGAATGTATAAACTTTTTACACATGTTATTTAATAATAAGAGTGATAATGTATGATTTTTTATTATTAATAACATAGTTTATAAATGTAAAATTTTTCATTTTATAAAAATGGATATTTCTAATTTATCATTTATTCATATTTGATGCATGTTTTGTGTGATGTGAAATGAAAATGGATTTCTCAATATATGAATTTGGATTATACACAACTATTATTCATCGATGAGTATTATAGGTTACAAAGAAATATTATGGTTAGTGTCTGAATTATTAGTTACAGAAATATTGAATATTCTCATAAGAAACAAAATAAATTTTGTGTATAAGATGAAATTACATGTATACCACATAGAGTGTCACACACATTTTTTTAGTATACTAGGGGTGTATGTTTTATTCTTAGGTTTTTTGATATATGTGTTTAGAGTGATTAATTTTCGGAAAAGCATCATATATTGATATATTGGTTATGAAAGCCTTGGGTCTTAGATAATTATGGGGTATTTGGGTATGTTTTTGATCATGTAGTCAGTTGAGGCTTAACGAGGATGTGATTTTTTCCTCTCATATAATTTTTATGACATTTAGTAAATCAATTTAGATGCATCGAGGATGTTTTTCTATACATATATATGATATATGTGATGTTCTTATTGATTTTTATTAGGTACATGCGATGTGATCTTCTTATTTGATGAATGTCATGGAATATATTCATTAAATTGGAATTTTTACAATATAATAATTTATATAAAATTAATATGTATATGGGATATGAATACTTTGCATCCAATAGTTTCTCAATTTCATAAAAAATGGATTATATGAAATTGTCTACTTTTATGTGATATTACTGGATGACATAAGTATAATGATATGTTTGTTTGATGGAGATCATTTTAGATCCCACTATAGCTTGAGTAGAAAATATTATTATCTAACACATTCAATTTATATATATATTTATTAAGGAATTAATATTTTTATCAATTTTATGAAGGCCTAAGGGGCCACAGATCATGTTTGACTAAACAGGGACTGAGCTGTTTGAAACTCAATGATTTTGTCCAAATGTTTTAAATGTTTTTTAAAAGGATTTTTAGGATGTATATTTAAATTTTATTACATATTATGTGATACAAGGGGATTTTTATGATAGACACCCAAAATTATTTTAGAATTATCCTAATGAATTTTTGGATAAGGTTTCACAAGTTATTATATATGGTATAATATAAAGGACAGATGAAACAATGTTTATGTTGGTTTAGTGAATGTGGGAGATTTATTTTGATTTTACATAAAGAATATATGTATAGGATATATTTTATTTATACCATATATTATGATATATATATGTGTGTGTGTGTGTGTAATGTGGTGTGATATATTGTAATGAAAGGAATATCATTTTCCTTAGTGAAAGGGAATATAATAAAAAAGATATGTGATATTATATTATTGCCACAAATGATATGATAAAAATTGAATCATTGGTTTATACTAAGATATTTTTGGATGATATAGATGTTTTTTGTATTTTTTTGATATCGTGGGGGTGTTTTTTGGAAATGAGTTTTTATTGAATATTCCTATAGTGGTTTTTAATTTTTTTTCTAGAGAATAATGCTAGATAAAATTAAATTGGTTATGTTAAATATAATGGTGTCTGTCCAAAATTAATTTACCATATTAAAACTCAATTAAAATAATGTTGTCAAAGTGAAATAATGATTTTTTTGAGGTTTAGTTTTCAGTGTAATAGATTTGGAGTTTATAGAGGTTATTGTGGAATTATCTTTGGAATTTATAATATTAATAACGATAAATTACTCTGTAAAATGTTATATAAGGTAAATTATAGAGTTAAGAGAGTTAAATTAAGAAAAGGGTTAGGATTAATTTATTTCTAAAATAATAATTGATGAGTTATAGAGATGAAAAATTAATGAAATTACGTAAAATTTTACTAGTGTAGAATATATAGAGAATCGAAAACGACAATATTCTAGAAAGACTCATTTTCTTATTCAGTACATTTCATTCATTAAATTTTCATTTCTTATATAAATGTAACTCCATAAGATATAATTTCACTCTATTAGTGACACATAAATTGAAATTGAATAAATTTTTGAAAAATATAAAACATCCTTATAGATATTTCCAAAACTCATAGGTCATTTTGGACATCAAAACTGTGATTTTTACTCACAACATAGGAGTTATTTTATTGGTGAAGGAAGAATTGTAAAAGTAATTTTTTTATATAAGATAAATTTACTTATATGGAATATCATTTGTTTTTAGACATTTTTTAAGGTTGGAAAGCATAGCTAAATTAGAATTTCATTTATACTCTTACGATATGGTAATTATGGGGAGAATCATATGACTGAGCACCTTTATGAAAAACATTACTTTTATAAAATATGAAATATGAGATAAATATTAAAATATATCATTCTGATGGAAATTTAAATTAGTAAATTCTAGGGATAACCATTATTGAATGATATATAAAAAGGTAGATTGTTGATTTATGAATATAGAGAAGATGGTTTCCACTATAAATATCATTATTGCATCGTGAAAGATGAAGAAGGATGTTGGAGTTTAGGATGAATATTTTTATATCTATTGAGGCAAAATACATCATTATGAAGACCAATACTATTTTTAAATGATTTATGATGAAGGGAATATAAGAATATAAGAATAATATTATTTGATAGATGATTATTTCTTTGATTTTGGATTTCGTGTTTGAATTATAAAGATGAATAATTATTTCCTAATGAATAGAATATTAGTAGTGTTGTGAAAAAAATTATTTATTGATATTGTTACATAAAATTAACTAAATAAAAATAGTAACAAATATTATTCAAGAGAGAAAAAGAAAATGAGAGAGGAAGGTATCTATGGATAACATATTTAATAAGAAGAATAAGAAATCTTATCATAGTTTGAACTACATATATGAATCATATGTATTAATATTATAATATTGATAAGATATTTTATATCGTTATATACATATATAATGTATAATTTACATAGTTGGGAGACATTGGCCAGTCATGAGTCCATGAATAAACCCTTTTCATTGTACTTCACATGTTAATAATTGAATACTATATAATCTCATGTTCATTTGAATTATTCCAATGATTGTACATCTAAATTTCATTTTTCAATCTTTTATATTAGTTTTTTATATAGTTAATGAGAGTTTTTATATGTGACAGTGATCAAATAAATTTATATGAATGAGTCTCAATGTTTTTTTCAGGACAAATATAAAATGGATTTTAATAACTAATTCATCCCTGCACCCCCCCCATAATGATTTCAACTAATCTTGAGGGTCTTATCAAATTTAATTGATGTTGGTTTCTATTACATGTTGATCTACTATATTAGATAAAAATTTCATGTTTATTTTATATTCTTAGTGACTATGTTTTTACTCTAGAGAAGGATTATATCAATTAAATTAATCCTTAATCTGTTATTATATTTATACTAAATTCTTCAAGAGTTATCTTTAATCACATTTAATGAATTAGTGGATAAAACTAATTGATTTACTCCTCATTATAAATTTTTTAAAAAATAGAAACAGATCAAAAGAACCTTGAAATGATGGTTATTCAAAAAATTATATTCAATCCCCTCATCTAGAGAATGATTTTTGGACTGTTAATGGAATCAGCACTACTAAAGGAATATGGGTATAATTAAAAAATATAATTTAAGTAAACAATATGGTGATGCAATCAAAACTATAGGTTTGGTGATTGGGTTTGAAGATCTTAAAATGAATTATTATGAAGTTAAATATTAATTTTATTTAATGGTTAATGATATTTTGTTAATAATAAGAAGTTTATGTGAAAGGTTAGAGTATAAAATGGTTGTTGAGAATATTTTCAAAATTATCATTGACAGATTTAATGACAAAATCTTATAACATGAAGATCATGATTCTGGTAAATTTCCTATGGATTATTTACAATGAATCTTTATTACATATGAAATTTAAAAGGGAATTTTTTAAAAAGTAAATACCATCCTTAAATGGATGTTTATTTAAAATATTTGAAGAATTAAATGTATAATATATTATTTTATGCAGATTAAGTTGTATTTTCATCACTAGAATGAATATTTTGATAAAGAGGATGATAATACATTACATCTTATCAATACAATTTAGTTAATAGGTACGTTAATATTTTATGTAACATATCCACTAAAATATTTCCAATGATTATACATATTAAATTTAATTGATAATTTTCTAATGAGGATTGAATAATATCCTAATGAGGATTAAAATGGAGGGCATGTGAGATTCTATAGGAAATAAAAATAATCTATAAATAAAAGAATATTATGAATATGAAATGGTTTCAATTTCTTTATATTTATTAATTGAAACTTATTATCAATGTTAGAAGATGATGACAGCTATGATTATAAAGATAAAGTTTTTACTTCAACTAATAATAATGGAAAACAAATTATTACATAATTTAATGAAGAAGAATTCACATGTGTTATATGTAGTAATGAAAGAAATGATAATGAAAATAATATAGAAAATGTATTTATGATATAAATAATTTAGTTTTATTTAATAATATATATCCTGGATAGTGAGAAAAAAATAATGTAATGGAAACAAATCTTCAAGAAATAATAAATTCATTCTTGTTCAAGATCAGTCATGGTTGATGAAAGAGATTTACGGTTTGAATAAGCTTCTAGAACTGAAAAAGATTTTCAAATTTGATATGGAAGATAAATTAAAAATAAATTATACTGATCTTGATAGTGAAAAAATTAATTTGATCAATGTTGATATGGAATTGATCAATTATAACCCCAATTTTTTAATCTCATTTTAGGTAGTTTCTGAAATATCATTGAAGCGGGTTGTGAAAATTATTGATGTTTCAAAGAATGTTGTGGCAAAATTAAACACAAATATATTACATTAAAAGAGTGATAAATATAATATAAATTATGGTTTAATGAATGAGTTAAATACACATGTGAAAAAGATAATTTCTGTGGACAAAAATTGAATATTAAAATAATGGAAATCATGTAAACACTAACACAAATGTATAAAATTAAACAAATAGTCATTCAAAAATGTTAAAAAAATTATTAAATCAAGGAAGAATATCTTGGGAGTATTCAAAAAAAAATTTCACATAAAATAACTAATATTGATAGTAAAAATATTGAATACGTGTCGCTGTTATATTCTAGAAAACAAGATGGTTATAGAGTGATGTGTGTTGTTTATGGATATTACTAGACCTATAATGGCACTGGGAACATGGAATAATGTTTTTAGTTTATGTAAAAAAATTCATGTGATCCCTAAAGGATTGGGAGATAGATTTTAAGGAGTATTAAAACTTATCAAATAAAAAAATTATATGCAACAAGAAATGTCAGGATTGACGGTTGAAAATAAATTTCAACCATTTCAAAACAAAATTGGATGGGGTCACCCATTGGGTCACCTTTCATAATAATGTATCACCAACCTAACGTCATAGATAATTATGACATTTAATAATAATATGCCTTAGAATAATAAATATATAATAAAAACAATCTTCTATTTTTTATGTTTCACATCAAGCTTCGATGGGGGAATTTCCATCAATTTGGGATAAGGGATGTTTTTTTCACATGATAAGTGATTTTACGATATTAGAAAATGTATAAAATTGAAATATATGCTCATTTCCCATTATAAATGGTTTTTTACTCTACATAAAATGATTCAGTTTAACAATCATTTATAAAGGTTAATTTAATGTCCAAGAACACTTTATATATTTATTGGGTGAATTATAATTAGTTATGTTTTCCTTAGATATTTGATGACTGTAATGTGGTTTTCTTACCAAAATATGGGTTTGGGTTAAGAAATTAAAAATATATGTGTTTTGATAAGATGAATATAAATAAGGGGAAACTTATTCCAGTTTGGAGATATTAAAAAATCAAAATTCTTATTCATTAAAGAATAAATTATGGTGTGGCGTCCAACACATATTCATAATATCCAAAAGAAAAAGAAAAAAATAAAAATAAAACACTTGTTAATGATGTTTATATGTTATGATAATAAATAAAATGGATGAGCTCTATACTTGGGGGATATTATATATTCATCATATATTATTTTTGAGATTCAATCAGGTTATCAATTGGATCGTATCAATAATAAAATTACAAGTCTCATGAATAATAAATCAATAAATGTAGATAATTAAATTTTTTATTAATTATTAACATTACATAGATAATTTATATAAGGTGTATGAATTATAAATGTGAGCAACCAAAAATTTTAAAGTTTTAGAAGAGGTGTTACAAAGGTGTGTGGGTTTACATTGAATAATTTCTACATAGAAAACAAAAAATAATATACTATTGAATGATTTAATGAATATATTGAGTAGAATTTTATTATCCATAAACCTAGAGAATCATACACACTATAGAAAAATAGTGTTTCTGAATGAAATAACATATGTTTATTGGTGATTGAATGATCTATTTGGATCGATCATGATACATATCATTAATACTCATGACAAGATTTTAAGGTAGTGGTTTATATTCAAACCATCATTTGTATAGAAAAAATTTATATATGTCACCATATGCAATTTACTATAAAAGTTCCATATATTTTAAGTATTTAAATTTGTTTTAAATCCCTTTCACTATCAAATTGAATGATAAAAATCATATCATGTTTGAGAAGATAGGTATTTATTGAATATTCCATGATTATCCATGAAGTATAATAGTATAACAATAAATGAATATGGGTATAAGTAAATTTTTTGATATAACTAATATCACAATAATGGAACACTAAAATAATGAAAGTCCGCAATAAGATTTAAGTACTAGAAGTAAGGATGGATATGTTTTTATAGAAATTCATAAACTTGTTTCTAATAATGATAAGAATTCATTATTTGTATTGAATGAAGATGATGAATCATACATTTTTTTTTGAAAAATAGAAAGACCTTTTCACAATCACTTTGATTAGAAGCAATATAATTCTCAAAAATATCATTGGATAATAAGGTTAAATTGTTTCAAGTAGGATAAAATTGGGGAAAACAATACCTACATTGTAATTTAAAAATTATTAAAATAGCTAAATGGATGAGGAATCAGAGAAAAAATAATGTGTTAATACTATGAATGAATAATAAGATTATTTATTAAAGAATTAAACTTTGTAGATTGTACCAATGCCTGAAAATAAAAACTTTATGATAGAAATTGGAATTTTTATAGAAAAATAAATGACATAGGAGAAGTTTTTAGAAACAATGTTGGATTTTTGTGAATGGGGGTTTTTAATATAGCATGAATTTATTTTCTTGATTCATTTACATCAATTATTAAATAATGGTCTACTAGTATACATTATTTAGTAGAAAATAAAGGATATAAAATATTTTCCTACTAAATTTATAAGCTTCCATCTTAATTTGATATCATGAATATGAGTTTTATATTAATTAACTAGTCATTTATTACATCGAGAAGATGAAAATTATGATTATATGTTAAATAAGAGCATATTTAAGCTTAAAAATTCTCAATTATCATGGTATTTAATGTAAACTTTATTCATCAAATTCATTATGTAATTGCAATGAATAGTGTATAACAATCTCGGTATTAATGATGAAAATGATTTATTAATATTTTTTATTGTTTATGTAGATGATATATATTTTTATAAAAAAATAAATAGAAGGATTTTGATGTGATTTATTTAAAAATAATGACATTGTTTTCAATTTTTAGAATTCATGAATGATATATTTTATTATTTTTAAAATTCTTCAAAAATAAGATAACATCTTTTATTCTCAATATATGTATTCTGGCGAACTTATGAAATTTTTTTTAATATATTTTTAAAATATGACTTCTAAACTAATTTTATTAGATACTAAACTATTATTGGATATGAATGGAAAATAAGTTTAATTAATTTAATTGAAGAATATAATTAAATATTTACTATAATTAATATCTTTAAGACTAATAATTTTATATGATTTTAAATTATGTTTCAAATATGAATGTTCGCAAAATGAGTCTCATTTCATGGATATAAATGGAACTCAAATATATATAATATTATATATAAATATATACTATGGAATTGGTTATGAAATTAAGGGAAATATAAATCTATTTTCAATATATAAGATGATTGTGATGGAAATATTGACTACAGATGGTCTACATATAGTGGAATTTTCATTTTGGTGGGTTTTCATATGTTAGCATAATGATATGTAATGTATGGTGACCTTGAGTGTATATAAAGTAGAGTGTGTGGCTTCAACAAAATCTATAACCTATTTCATGTGGATAAAAACCTAATTTGATGATCTAAAGGTATATGTGGACCTACCAATACATATAGACTATCAAAATAAAATTTTATCAATTTATCAATAAATCATGCCTTCAATTCAAAATCAACATAAATTGATATATAATATCACTAAAAACATATAGATAATAATGTGTCCAAGTTGGAATTATTTCCTATAAAGAAGAAATGACATGTTCGGTTTACCAAACAATTACTAATTCATGAATTTCAAAAACTACTTTTTTGTGGTAGATCATCCTCATTACACTCAACTATAAGGTATTTGGAATCCAAACTCCCCCATATTTTCTTTGGGTATAGTTTTTACCTGGATAAATTCAATATAAATCTATCTATGTTTATTCCTTTACATATTTACAATGGGTAATACTTTTTATAGAGATTCCTTAGATATGTGTTTTAATAAATAAGATATTGGTTTCCTATTTTGGTGTAGAATATATTTGGAGAGAGTTATTAAAATAGAAATTATTTGAGGTGTATGTACTTAATTGATTTGTTTGTGATATATGGTCTATTTTTATAATTTTAGTAAAAATTAATATACGATCATGTTATTTACAGGTTGAATGAATAACTTTAGAAGTGAATGAAGAAGTATTATCATTTCATGCCATAATTTGTATAAAGGTGATTGTTGAAATGGATGTAAATCACTATTATGTATGACATGGTATTGTTTTTCAATGTTCCATTTACTGACTCTATGTTTTATCAACATTGATTATAATCATTGAATAAAAATTCATTAATTATTGATATGATTTTTAATGTAATTTATGTATAATATATTCCAAAGAAATAAAAAGAGGTGAATTGTTGATACAAATATATCTTTTAATTATTTTGAGACATTTGGAAGTTCGTTGATATCATAGGGTGTTAATTGAAATTATAATTGGTAGAACATTACTCTATAATATTTAATTTTTTTTCAAAAGAATTAGTGTTGAAGAAAATAGAGTGGACATGTTTACTATTTTTTATTTTATTTTCAATATATAAATAATATTGAAACAAATGTAAAATAATTTTTTTTAAGTGAGATGAAGGAAATTGATAAGTGAAAAGGTTCATTGAAGTGATTTTATTGATTCTAGAATTATTCCAAAATTTTTTTTACTCGAACTAATTAAGAATATAAACTGTATTATTTGAAATTCTATATAGTTCATATTAAAGTTTTATGTTTGAAATTTGAAAATTTTATAGATCCACTATTTTTTATAAGAGACATCATTTAATTAAATATATGTAAAATTCATGAAACTCTTCAATATTCATCCAAATATGATAAATAATAGAATTTTTAAAATAATGATTTCATATGTTTCATGTTAATATTTTTAGAGATTTATTCATGACATCCTGAGAGAAATTTCAGATACAGAGGGATCCTTATAAGATTCATTTCTTACTCTATAAGACCCTCTTATAATAAAGTAGACCGAATTTTTTGAAACGGGAAAATGTTTTAAATTTCATTTTCTACATCATAAGGGTAAATTAAAATATTGTTTGTGGGATGTTCCCTCACACTGTAAGAGTTTTTTAGAGTTAAATAAAATTTAGTAATAACGATTCATAGTTTCTGTAATATTCATTTAGTCTAATGAAATAATATTTTTGTTGGAAATTATTGATAATATAGGATATCACAGATAAATAGTAAACGTTATTTTTTATCTTATCATATGGTATTTAAAGTGAGATTCATATTAATCACATCATTAGAAAAAAAATATGAGTTTTATAAAATATTGTATATCTCTGATATAAAAAATAAATTATTCCTCGGATAATTTAAATCAGGAAACTCCAAATAGATTGTCCATTGATTTCTATTTCACAAATTTATTATTTCATTCATGAGATGATGAAATATGGGTTAGTATATGAAGAAAACTATGTAAAGTTAAGGAATCCAGTGAATAATTTTTTATAAAATAATAGTACATTTTACATTGATGTTGATTTAACTTGTTGTTTTATTTTGTTATTATTAATGTGTAGGATAAAATTTAGTGAACTGAAATCTAGTGAATTTATGTTTAAGGGGCTTGAAAACCCATTAATCTGTTTTTTCATGCCAAATTAATTTTGTTGGTCATTGGAGCTCAATAGTAGTGAATTATTATTTCATCATAAAATTCATATACTTCTTGAAACAATTTTAATAAGTAGTTGTTTTTATGATGTTAAAAATAATCCTAGTGTTTTTAGACTTTGATCATTAGAGGGGTATATATAAATAGCGGAATCCACTTTGAGGATCAGAAAAACTTTATAGTATAATATTCATATAGAAAAGATACCTATAATTCTTAATCATGAAATGTCTTGTATCCATGTTTCCTACTGATTGTAGTACTTATTTATGAGTGTTTCTACTTATAACATCTATTAGTGGTGGTCTTATTGAAAATACTATATGTTCACTTACAGAATTTTTATTATTATGAACATTGTAAAGAAGATGTTATGGTTAATATAATTATGGTTTTATGGTCATGTTTATTGAGGGGATTCAATGACAAAGAAGTAAGTAGTTTTAGTCTGGTTGATGATGATATTTTTAGGCTACAACTCTATAGATAACCATGGTGTCTGAAGATATTCTTCTGTTTAGAACATCGTATATCCAAATATTCTATCATGGAAATCCATTCTTATAAGTAGATACCTATAGTCTTGTCATATATTTCCATTTTGATTTATGTTAATGAATTTTCATCCCTGTTGTGAGGGTGTTATAATTTAATATTATATTTAAAAAAGTTCATGATTTTTTACCTTGTACCATGTAGGTCATTTTAATTTATTTATGTTTACATGTTCTATAATTATATGTATTTTTGACATATTTAAAAGATTAATTTATTTTTTTATTTATGTATTATTAATATTGGTTTCACCAATTGATCATTTTATTTTGTATTTTATCAATTTAATATATGACTGTAGATGATGTTTATAACTGCTAGTAAACAAAATACTCAAGTGGTTTTGGAAATTGTAAGTGGATTTTTGACAGTAATTTAACCCCCTTTTTATTTGTTAATTCCCTTTTTTATCTATGAAAACATTTGGTTTTATTTTATAGTCTCCGTATTTGAGAATAACACTATCAAAATATTTTATGTTTCCAATTATTTGTTATAATTTTATATCATATCTTCTTTACACTAATCCTGTGGTAGAGTAATGTATTTTATGGAAGTTATTTCATATCTAATATTAGATAATCTGAATCTTAGTTATCCAATAATATTTAATAGTATGTATAACAAATATTGATAAAATATTATGATTAATTTTGTGATTTATATTTTCATAGATCATTTTCTTATGATAATAAATCATTATTTATTTTTGAAGAAAGAAATAGTTTCCTTCACTCTTGTATAGATACTAAAATATGAAAAAACAATAAAAGGACTAGATTGTGTTTTTTTGTTATGTGACTCAAAATATCCATAGTTATATTTCAATAGGTAAAATAGATAATGGTAAGTGAAATGAATTTAAAAAACCACATTTTGGGACTACCAATTCTCTTGAAATAATAATATATATGCATCATTCTAATTATCATGTTTTTTTATTCTCTATCTGTTGGGTTCATATCATAGATTTGTCATATATTTATAATGATTTAAATTGGGATTAAATAACTTATGTAGAATGAATTATTTCATTATAAGTTATTTAAAAATAATTATATATAAAATTCATTGGAGTGTGAATCTATTAAAATATATATAAATGATACCGACAACCATAATAAGTTAAATCATGATTATTTCATTAGCGGTCTAATTAAATATGAGAATATTTTGAAGATAGATGTAGAAATTGAGAAAATGAAAAATGAGTTTCTTTTTTAGATAATTCTTGTAGTTTATAATATATAATTAGTATATATAATTATAACGCATCATGGAATGCATTAATCGTCATCCAGATTGTAGTTATTTTATTGATAGTGAGAATTAACATGCTCATCTTATATGATGGATGAATAATATCATTTTAAATAAAAATTTCTTGATTTAAATATACAACGGATCATAATGATAATTATTAAAAAAATACACTTCTAAAATAATATTTTATATTTGAAAACAATTATGGTCACATTATACCATGGTATATAACATTTAAAAGTATTAGAAATAAATATATGATATCTTCTATAAGAAGATAAAATAAAATATGGAAATATTGTTTCACCTCTATCTCAAGTGGTGGTGATATTAAATTTAATATCTCTTTAGAGGATAGTTATGGTAGTAGAAATATTATTTTACTTGATGAAAATATTCCAATTAATATGAAAATTATTATGAATAAGGTATGTAAATATTCTTTTACCAATATAACATTGAATATTAATTTTCTTGGATCATTGGATTATAAATTGTCTTTAAAAATATATGAATTTGAATGTTAATCATTTTTGGAAGATATAAAATATAATTCATCAAAAAATGGGGATGATAGTATAACATTTGAATAATTAAGATATATATAAATTTCATTAAATGAAAAAAATACTATGCAGATAAAATAATGTAATTACGTTGAGTCTAATATTACTAAATATAATAATAAAATTTCAAAACATACTGACTATATTTAAAAACATTCATCAAAATTATATTCCAAATCTAGTTCTTGTTCATCATAAAATGAATGTAATTTGGTTGTTAAATTGAAATGTAATGTCAGCATAATAAAATATTCTTATATGTAATTTTTACTCTGGTAATAATAACATTGATATGTTTTATTTACATTTGATTCTATATCTTATAAATTTTAAGCATATGTTATACATATGAAAAATCAATTAAAAAATATTTTTCCTAAAATTTCACATTTTTTGTATAAGTGTCAAAGAGAAGTTCATTGGAAAAAATAAATGTTCATTAGATATATTTAAATCATTAAATTTTTTTCATTATTTTATTTTTATTTGTCAGGTAGATATAATATATAATATATTTGGATAAATGTTTTTTCCTAATTATTTATTATAAAATTTAACTTGACCCAGGAATTTTTTAGTACCAATAATATAATTCTATTGGTTTCAAGAAAAGTGGTGGATTACAAATGTTGATAATAAGAGGTTCCTGAAAAAAATTAATAACATTTTAAAATATGAAAATATATCTTATATAACAAAAAAAATTGAATGGTGGATGATTTATATTCAAATAGAATTTAGATTATGAAATCATCATAATTTTGTTGTGTCTTTTCATGGTAAAAATTTATTTTATAAAATTTTATTATTTTAAAAATTAGAAATTCCACATTAAATTTATTGTGTTATACAATTAGGATTATCTTGTGAAAATCATGAATGAAAAACATATAGTTAAAATTCTGAAATGTATGTTATTTATATACCTTAATTTTTATGATAATGTTTATACACTAGACCCAAATTACCTTTGACATCAATAATTACCATGTTTTAGTGAATCATAAGTTTATCTTGCAATTGGTATAAACGTCCAGGACATTAAAATTTTGTATCTGGTGCTAAACTTTCTATGAATGGTTATAGAAGTGATTTGTAATTATGTAATTTTAACATCCCTAGAATTTATGGTCATTTCTAATTTGGTACGAAAAATAAGTCCAGGTTTAAACCAATATATTATGTATGTACTTATGTATCATTATTATTAGTTAACATAGATTTATATGGCCCCATATAAATTTTTATTATTTCAGGAATCCTATTTTATATTCTATATTTCTTTAAACATGGATAAATTATATTGAAGATGAGTTTAATCAATTGTAATGGATGATAGTTTTTATTTTACATGGACATACTTAAGAAATTATGATGATAGGATTCAATTGATTTTTTAAAAACAAATGAGTTGAAAATTTAAAAATTTAAATATTTAATTATGGGAATGTTTATAATGGTTTTTATTTAGCAAATGGAAGGGGTTATTGAGATACTTAATTATTTTTAATGGGATGTTTGTTCTTTCTAATTTTACTAGACATTAAAAATATATATAAATTAATTTATTCTAAATGTATTTCTAAATGTATTTTATTTATATATATGGTCTTGATAAATTTTCTGTTGAAATCCCCCTGGCTTTGAATATATTAAATTTTAATAATATCTATATAAACATACCAATGCTCTATATATTCATAAACACTCTCTAAGGGCCTCGTATGACAAATTAACAACACATTTTTAATGAAAATTAATTTTGATAAATGAAATGAATATTGAAATATCTTAATAATAAAATTAAAAAAAATCAATGTGTTTCAAATTAATTTCGATGAAATAATTTTTGGGAGAAATCCAAAATCAATTTTTGATGTTTTTTCAGAACATATAAAATGTGATATTAAACTATTTATGATGGGTGATCTTATATTATTTGGGTGTAAAATTTTATAAATATCTAGAATGAAATATTTTAACTCAAATTAAATAAATTATAAATTTACTAAAACATTTTGGTTTTCAAAATGACTCATCTATAACTACAATAGTTTAAACTTATCTAATTCATGATCTTGATAGATCATGGAAGCAGGATGATAATAATATAGATGCATGATCAAAGGTTTAATACACCTAATTTATAGTTAAAAATATATTAGGTTTTCAGATAATGTGTGAAAATTAAAAGGAATAACATTTACATGTGGTTCAAATTATTATTTTTTACATAAAAAAACATAAGAACTTGGTTATTTTATTCATCAATAATTGATTTTTGTACATAAGTTTTTCTAATATACTATCTTTGGTGGATATAAGTTAGTGTGCGAGAGTATATATATGATTTATAATTTTTTAAAAGAATATTTTTTTCTTATTTTATCAAATAATAATAATCAGTTTAACTTTCCACTGCATAAGATGAATATATTGTAGCTGGATGATATTGTGCACAAGTTTTTTGGATAAAACACAAACATTATATTTGGATTATATTTTACTCAAAATTTAATTCATTATTATGATAAAATTGCATATTTTATAGTATATAAATCCATTACAAAACTCATGAGAAAAGAACAATGTTATAAGAAACCATTTCCTATCAAATCACACATGCAAGGAGATATAATTCTCATGTTTATCAAAAATTAGGATCAATTTGGTTAAATTTTTACTAAACCATTAAATTATGATATATTTTAATATTATAAACCAAATTCAAGAAAAATAAACATTCATATATCATATATTTTACTTTATGTTCATACTATATCCTCACATTAAAAAACCTCAAAAAGGTGGATGACATTCTATGTTTCATATCATAACTCTTTATCTAGGTAACACAAGTTATTCTAGATGTTAAATGACAAAAAATTGATTCCCATGAATATATGTTTTTTTTACATTTAACAAATATTAAATCTATCAGGAATTATAATTTTCATTATATAATCATTCACAGAAAAACATTATCCTATATATATACTCTAATATAAAAAATTACATTTAGGAAACTATTTTATAATATTTTCATAAAATTACATATATACTATCATACAAAATATAAGTCAAGCTCCAGTATTAAATTTAAAATTTACTATAATATATGTTCTTGATTTAATATTATTTTAATATTTTTAAATGTTATATATTGCAATGTTATCCAATGAAATTTTAAACATTATATTCTATAATATAGTCAATTTTATTCAATATTAAATATTGTATTTAAAATGATAGAATACATAGTGTATATGTATATATCATAATCTTATTCTTTAAACATATATTCTAAAACTAAAGATTTTCTAATATAATAATGATTATTTAAAGTAATTAGAGATATGTATTATTACTTCTCAAAAAGAGTGAATTATTTCATAATTATTCTATATGATAAAAATTCTATACTATGGAAGATAAGAAAATTTAATTTAAATATTCTCTAGAACCATCTATTGAATAAGAACTTCACATGTAGGTATAGAGTTATAACATCAGGAAAGATAAAATTTCAAAAAATAATCAGTTATAGATTCATTTTCAGACTATCATTTATATACTAATATTTTTGAAATTATATTCATTAAAAATTCAATGGTATATCTTATTCATTGACATATTTTTGAAAATCATGGAGGGATATATATTTTATAAAAAAAAATATTTTCCTTAAATTGCAAAAAATATTTTGTTAAGGTATGAGATTTATTAAGGGGAAGAAATTCTAGGCGGTTGAAATGAGGAAATTTTTTAATTTTTTATTAGTTTTCAAATAATTATATTGAAAATATATTTTTGGAATAATGAGTATTATTTTTATACAATGTTTACGTTTGTTTAATACTATAAAAAAAGAGTGAAATCATCATTCCTTTTGAAACTACTAAAATTTTTTCTATTAAAAAATATTTTCATTGTTATTTCACGTGTCTTGTTATTTTATAAAATGGGGATATTGTTGATTCAATAACTCTTTTTCATCCTCTATTTTGAAAATAAAAAAACATTTAACTATGACCATGATTTAACTTGGTGTTTAATTAATCTATATTTTTCTCTCTACAAAAATTTGAGGAATATAAATCCTACTAATTTATGTTTAAGTTATATTTCATGAAAACTAGTGATTTTATGTTTCATGACAGTTTTATTTTTCTGTATTTCAGAGCAATATAGTGATCAAGATTTACTTTCATCGAAGATGAAATTTTTAATTGAATGCATCAAGTAATGGATGTTTCTATTTAAATATTTTTATAAATAAACCTATGGTTTTTAGATATTGACCATTGGAGGAGTTCCTTTAAAAATTACATGGAGCTTTATGTATCATAGGAATGTTACAATACAATATTTCAAAGAAATATATTGTTATTATTTTGAAGCTTTCAATATCATTTTATATAGTGCTCTTGTGATGGTAATAAAATTTCATTCTTGTAATTTATTCTTAAGGATTATATTAGTGAGGATATTATTAAAAATGATATGTGTTCACTTATTTTAGTGGTTGATTTTTTGACCACTATGTTGATGATGTTTTGGTTTTTGGAAAATATTTTTTTATCATGCTGACTTAAGGTTTTTTTGGGTATAATAAGAACAATGGTTTTATCAGGTTAACAATGAGATTCTAGATATAGAAACTAGTTTCTAACCATAGTTTTGGAGAATATGTAAGTGGTTGTATATTTTTGTTATTGATGTTTTTTGTCAAGTAATTCTATTCATTGAAGGTGATATCCATGGTTAATTCTTTGAATCCCTTGCTATATTGAGAAAAATAAAAATCCTATCATGTTATAGTTTTTTATCATTTAATAAAAAACATTAAAGCGATGTTTGTTTTATTAACATGTACTCTATGATGCATTTAAATTTCCAACATGTTTATATGATTTAAATTTGTTTATTTTTAAAATGAATTTGAATTATTTTTTATTTGTTTTATTTTCATTATAATCACATTCATTTAACCAATTTATTTATTTTTAAATATATTTAATAAATATTATTTATGAATATATCATAAGGTCATAACTAAAGGTCAATTATTTACTCTATTAGTATTGAAAATTTCTTATTTCCTTTGAACTATATTTCACCCTCTATTATTGTTTTTAGAGCCATCAAAACCTGTCCCAATGGGGTATGTGTCGTGACTCCCCATTCCCACCTTCAATAAGCCAGGGGCTAGTGACTAGCTCCGTGTAGGCATATTACTAAAAAGGGAGGCATTCCACAAGCTCCTATACCGAAGCACACATCTCAAATCCCAAAATTATGAAATGTAAAAAAACCACTAAGGAACAAAATATCATGCATAAAACTAAACCCAACCACCATAGTAAAATGGAATGTAATTTACTAAAATTTATTTAGGCTAGAATACAATCCCATAAAAATAAAGAGTCTGTAAACTAACAATGACTAACCTTTAATAGAAATTGGTTCTGGGACTAATACTTGTAGCCGTAAGAACTCCTCATCCTATAGGGAAACTCATAAAGCGTGGTATGGTCTGAGTGTTCCTTAGCCTCTATAAAAAGGTCCCTTTTCTAAACAAGGTGCAACACATGCCTATAAATCCCGAGCTGGGTGTGTATAACAATAATCAGTAGGATAGTATAAAAACCATAAAATAGTACCCAATGAAAATTTAATGTCTACTCAATATAGTATATTTCTATAAAACGTAAAACAAGATAAATATATATATGGAATAAAAAACCAAATATCTAGTATCGAGGTAGAACACGACAACAACATACAACCTCTAGGGATTTTGTCCGAAGATTCTATGAAGAAATAATCCGAGAGAAGTCACTCGACGAGTCTGATGGATGTGATGACACACATTTGAGAAGTGCTATTCATTTGGAAAATCAACAAGAGAGATAGATATATGCATTGATAGGTTTGAATAAATAACCTATACAGTCATTATAGAATTACTCACTCCTAAGTGGGAAAGGATCACGATACACATATTGGGAGCACTTCCAAGGACTTAGAGTAAATCATAACACATCATGACTTCAACTGGTATGTAGAGAGATGACGTTTCAGTATGATTGTTCAAAAAAATAGTATAATCTACATAAATATATAAATGTATAGAGAACCCCATATGTGGGTTTTCATATGGGACTCTAACTCTTTCCTAGAACGTTTTACTAAATGGGTCTTAATCATGTTAATAGAAAGAAATGCATGACCATCAGTTGAATAAGAAATGGGGAAACTAACCCAAACAAAACCTACATAATGAATAGTGGCCAAGAGGATCAAGCCATGTATATTAATGTACACAATGTTTAGAAAGGTAACATGCCATGTCCTCTGACTGCAATTACTGCCCGTGTACAACATCCCATGTTGAAGAGCCAGTAATGTATAAAGAGATATACATGGCATGTAAGAGCCTAACACATTTTGTCCTGTTATCGTGAGAGGCTCTATGTATTCTATAAATGTTTCCATACATATCTTCAACCATTTAATTCCATAACATGTTCTGGTACATGGGTTGACCCATGTATCCGACCTGGTCTAGTTGTGTAGTGGAGTAAATTAACTTTACTCTATCCTATGTCTGTGTATTGTCTGAGATACACGCCATGTCATGTGTAATTACCCACATTCCATGTGACATTTTTCAAATACCATGAAATTGTTTCCTGTATAATGAAACCCTAGCAGTTGTAGAGAAGGCCCCACATATCATGTTCTTCAGATAAAATGTTTTTTTTTTCATGAATTTCATGAAAACCACTTCTCCACCGGCAAGCCATGAGTGATTCTTTAACCATCGATCTGGTTGTCTGGTCACCTATAAATAGAATAGCCAAGGTATTCCTTCCATGATAACACTAAAACAAAAGGTTTTGAGACTTTTTTCGTCTCCATGAATGTATTTTGATCATCCATGTGAAGAATAGTTGAAAAATTACTTCTTCTAATTATGGTCAATTCATCATCTTCCATCATATTCACTCCTCTTCTAGGTCGTCACAATGTCGGATCATCAGATTGGAATCATTGCATTGCTTGAAGGATGAGCAATGATCTATTGTTCATAACCCCATGAACACTGCGAAGAATGCATAGTCAAATAGATCAAAAAGAAATCATTGATCAAATCAAGGAACATAACTTTTCCATTGTATGTCATTGAGGTTATTCTCTCCTCTTATAAGGATAATTGAGAACAAAAAAATATGAAATCATTCCCAAAAAAACCCAATATATATACCATAAGGTAAGAATAGAATATATGTGGGAAAAACTATTTAGGGGATGATCCCCATTCATCATTTAATCAAAGAATAGTGAAAATCAAAACCGAAACCCCTAACGTGATCGTCAAAAAAGATGGAGAGCAGTCATCACCAGGGATTCGATCTTGTTGTTCAATTATCTATTCATTATCGCTCATCATCATTCATCAAGATTCCTCCCAGGATGACACCTCTCCAAAACTCAAGGGAACCGTGGAATGTTTTCTCGAGTTATGATCCTAACCATGATCTCATAGTAAATTAAAATAAATAAACTTGTCATTGTGTTAATTAAAACATTTAAAATTAATTAAATTATTATTCTATTTTATTTACTTTAAAACAACAAGACGTTAACTTTTGTAGTTGACCCACACTGATTGGTATTAGGCCCAAAATAAGGTAAATTTTCTACTCTGAACACAATTGTTCGCATAAATTTCATATCTAAGAAACCCTTCAAATGTTATGAAACTATTTCATGAAAACTGCCCATGCGTGATGTTTAAAAGGTTAACTTATTTCAAACATTTATTTAGGTCTCTCTAGTACTTTGAATCACACGCCATAAAAAATCCAAGTCTAAAACTAATTCCATATAATAATAAAAATTAATACATTTAAAATCCATTACACTACATTCTCCTAAAATTTGTTCTTTGCATCCTTGAAATCCCAAACCAAAAAAGTTTCTAAAATAGATGTGGTTAATCAAAAAAAATTTAAGCCTACCATCCCCATGTTCTACCTTGAATAATCTTGTACTACCACCAGACATGATCCAAGTTAATCTCACTCTAGTAAATGATCTTCTCATATCGATCATCGATCTATATTGGGTAGTCTGCAATGGGTGCTCCATCCTTGATGTTGAACTCGCCATAGTTGACGACGTATGAAATATCAGTCATGTACCTCCTCACCTACAACACGTGGAAGAACTTTTATTACTGGTGCCACTGCGGAGGTATAAATATGCATTACACCACCTCACCAAATCTTGGAAGCTTTTGGAAAGGGCTGATAAACCTCAGAGATAGCCTGACGCCCAAGCCAAATCTCTCCAACCCTTAATGAAGTGAGACTCAAAGGATGACATTGTCTCCCTCCTCAAACTCTAGGGGTCTCCATTGTGTGTCAGCATAACACATATTCTATCTCTATGTAGTTTTCATTGGCTCTAGGAAGATATACACCTTCTTAGTGGTAGCTAAGACCAACTATGGACCCATGAGTGATTATAATATGGGGTTGTTCGAGTGTAGTGGTGACCTGCAGGGTCACCCATATAAGGCCTCGAATGGTTCCATTCCAATGGTGGAGAGGAATCTTTTGTTGTACCCTAAATCCAAAAGTAGTAGGTGGTCCTCCAAAATATGATAAACGTCCATGATATTGGTTTGAATGAAATCCTCTAATACATAAATGGCCCTCTCTGCCTGACCATTAGTCGAGGGATGGAACAATTTTCTCAAACATAGTAGAGTCCCAAAGGCCTCTTGCAATTCCTTCCACATTCTGGATATGAATTGAGCATCAGGATATGAGATTATCATCAATGGGAATACAAAATATAGCATTATCTATTACATGTTGTGGTTTCCTAAGATCTCTACTGAACTCTTCTCCCTGATGGGTAGGATGTGGGCTAACATGGTGAGTCTGTCGATGATCTCCCGGTTAGAATCATGCACCTTGGACGTATAAGGGATACATGTAACAATGTCTATCGATACCCCCCCCCAATTTCCACTCAGTTACATCTAATGAGAGACCTAACCCTACTATAACCAAGATAACAACCTTCACTTGTTGGCACATAATGCATTTACAAACAAACTCTACTACTTAATTCTTCATTACTGACCACGAGAACAGGCATCAGAGGTCCTGGTACAACTATTCCATGCTAGGGTCTAATACCAATGGAGATGTATAAAACTCCATCAAAAAAACCTCATGCAATGCCACTTGTATAACTGTATTCTCGCTGAAAAGAACTATGTTCTCCACACCATTCAAATATTCATTAGGAGCATGTCTTGTGGATAAATGAGCATGTAATGTCTTGTAGTTGACATCCCCTAGTTTCTCCCCTTGACTCACTGCAAGATTATATGGTTTAGAACCATTGATTGGAGATATGTTCAATCATCCTTATTAACACAAAGGATAATTGCAGCAAGGCCAACTACTAAGATGCCTCACATAGTCGTAACAAACTCAACCTTCATCTAGGAGCATATGCCACTACATTCCACTTACCCAGAGTATAGACGATGAAGAAATAAAAATCCAAGAGGAACTCCAGTGATTACCATTGCCTCATATTATCATACTTCATCTAGAAGATACCCTTAAGGATTTATTCATTATATTAGATGATAAAATTCTTTCCAATATAGTAGTGCGACAACATCTTCAGCGCGAAGACTACCACTGCCAACTCAAGATCGGGGGTCCTATAGTTCGGATAATGTAGTCTCAACTGGTGAAAAGCATATGAAATAACCACATGTATCTATATTAGAAAAAACCATGTAATGTCCCTGATGTGTCTCCAAAGACTACGTACTCGACGCCCTTCTTTGGAAATATCATGATCTTGGAACTCGTTAAGCTCTGTCTAAACTATAGGAAACCCTACTGGAACTTCTTCATCCAAATGAAGGCTTCCCCTACATGTTCAAGGTTGTCATCAGTGCTAATATATATGAAAAATCTGGGATAAATATATGTTAATATCCTACCATTCCCAGAAATCTATTCACCTCTATCACACTCTGAGGTGGATCCCATGATAAAACCACCCCGACCGTGGCTTGGTCCACTCCTACTCCATCTTCGGAGATGAAATTCCCCAAGAAGTGGACCTCCATTATCCCAAAATAGAACATTGAGAGGTTCCCATAAATATAGTGCTCTTTAGAGTATATCTAGGACTCTCTATATGTTTCTCACGTGCTCCACTTGTGACACTGAGTACCCAAAGAGGTCATTGATGAAGAATACTAAAAATCGATACATGTAAGGTAGAAAGATATGGTTCATGAGTCCCATGAACACTATGGGTGATTTCATCACTAAGAAGGGTATCACCAAGTACATGTAGTGACCATTGAGTAATTTCAAAGTCATCTTAGGCATATCCTTATCTTGTACTTGAAGCAATTGATAAACATTCCAATGTTCGACCTTCAAGATCCAATGTTCCCCTCTATGATAATCGAATAGGTCATTAATCCATAGATGTGGATATTTATTCTTTAAAATTATGTGGTTCAGGTGATGATAATCCACTAATAACCTCAAGCTATAATATTCGTTATTGGAAAAAAAATGTTAGGGCCACCCCAAGAAACAAATTAGGCCCTTTTAATCCATTCCACTAAAAATACTCCAGATTTACCCTCATCTCGCGCAGCTCCATGGGATCCATTCACTATAGTGATGAGGATATCAGTGTTGTCCTAGGGTGAATGTCATAACATAAGATGATCTCCTGGTAAGGAGGAAATCTAGGGGCATCCTCTGGATGGACATTGTCGTATTCATCCAATGCTATTGGGAACTAAAATCCCATAACATATGATTCTCTATGGGTAATTCTAGACAAAATAAAAGTGATTGGTTTCACATTCTTATAAATGATCTAATCGTTTATTGTATGTGTATTTTTTAAATCACAAAGGAAAATCCCATCCCATCATTGTGGACACTCCACACAGTTCGCCTAAAAGTAGTCAATCTGGGAATAGACTGAAAAAATCCATCCATGCCATGAATGATGTCGTAAGACCTCTACGCTACAACAAAGAGGTTCCAATCGAAACTACCTCATCCAAAAGTAAGATAACACTATCATAAAATATTCATGATCATCATGCCTCCTCTGATAGTGGTCTCCATGCATAATGGTAGAGTTAATGACCCAGTAGATTCTCAAGGATTTACACTATACATGTAGAGAGGAAACAATGACTAGTAGCAGTGTCTATATGTAATGATGATATGGTATAGATTATATAGATGGTACCTTGGATATTCCATGGAGTTTCTTGGTCGTATTCCATGATCACATGTAGATTCTCACACTCTTGTCGCACATCTTTCTCAGCCTGGTGTAGACCACCTAAGGGTGGTTGTGAAAATATGTCACAGTGTCTTCCACCTATCACAGATCTCCCTGATCCTCTGCCACATCCACCTCCTAAAGGGCCAGCCTGATCCACTATATACCTCACCCTTGGTGGTCTATCCCCCATGTCCCTATCAATAGCTTGACATGTTGAACTGTATCTCGTTTTATGTCCTCTCCTGTCACATGAGTAGAATTGCCTCACCCTAGGATGACTCGATCTATCCTGAGAGCCCTAGACAACTGATCCCCACTCCTAGCTCCTCCAGTGACATCTCCCATGTTACAATCCTTCTTCCTGATGCTATCTTCCCAATACTGAGGTCCCCCCAATGTGTGTCTTTGGCTGTATGCCTCTAGCTTTCAATCATCCTCTATGAATATCTCAATCATCAAGGCTCTCTCGGTCACTACATCATATTTTAGAATGAAATGTGGGATGACACTAGCTTGGATATCACATCGTAGTATCCACTTAATGGTTCAGCTCTGAAGTACGTATAGCTAACCATATCCATCAAGTACCCGACATGCTTGTGAACCGATATGAATAGTATGCCACCATCATGCTACCCTTAAGAGATAAAGGTTCTCTTGGATACATAATTCTTTCATCATAACCTAAGAGAACTACTCCATAAAGAGTATCTCAAACTCCATCCACAAAAGACTCTTCTTATCGTGAGTATGTGTGGTCAAAATCCACCATCCACACTATTAAACCATGATGATGGATCACTCTAAAGAGAGTCATCTAGTATGTAGGTGACCTAACTAATTGGAAGACACTGTTCACAGTCTCAATCCAGTTTGTAGCTACCTAAAGGTCAGGCTCATTTAGGATCATATGGGGTCTCTATCTCTTAAACTCATAGTGTGTTCTCAACCTGTGCTAATCATCCTCTAGTACTACAGTTACAATTTCCTACTCTTCTGGTGGTGGCATAGCTAGTGCACCACTATGATGTAACACCTTGGGAAATGGCCCCTAAATATTAGCCTCATCAGTAAGGGGGTCATCCTCATGATCAAGCTGCTAAATCCTAGATGGTTTGCATCTTAGAGGAATCCTGTAAAGATACATGATGTACCTTAATTAATGATTATTTCTAGATAAATGCATCAACAAGAACATGGAAACCACAAACCATTACTATATGATTTGTTTAACATTTTGTTTCCTTTCAACTAGTGAAATCTTGTACAGAGTTGAAAATTATGTTATCAGAGTCCTTTTGTATGTATACGTAGGCTGCCCAAACCAACACTAGATTCCATGGACTAAAATCTGAACCTAAAACACTTAACACTATTTCCCCAAACCAACCTCATAGACTCTCATTACCTATGGGGAAACGAATATATCTGATAACACTCAATCATGAATTTTCCTAGTGGGGAAATGGCTACGACTCCCAAATCTCACCTTCAATAGGCTAGGGGCTTGTGACTAACACCAAGTAGGCATACCACTAATATAGGAGGAATTACTGAATCACCTATACAAACACATACATATGCAATCCCAAAATTGTGAAAAGTAAAAAAACCACTAAAAAACAAAAGTACATGAGTAAAACTAAACCTAATAAGCAATGTTAAACAAAAATAAATGTGTTGAAAATTAAATGGGCTAGAATAAAATCACACCAAAATAATGATTCTATAATCCAACAATTTCCAACCGGTAAGAGAAATAGGTAATGGGACTGCTTATCATAGTCATAAGACCACCTCGGCCAATAGGAAAACTCAAATACCTTGGTTCGCTCTTGGTCCACCCTGGAATTTTTCAAAATGATGCTGGTCTGCACATAGATACTATAAGTGTAGGAAAATCCTGTGTAGGGTTGAGTATAGAAATACTCAGTAGGATCCTCTGAAAGCCAAACAACATACAAACAGAAAAGGTAAATCCAATTATACAATGTTTATATCTACAAATCATGTAACAATAATTATATCTAGATGTAATAAAAACACATCCCCATTGTCTAGAGGTATTCCACAATAACTATATACCACCGATAGGGATTCACTCTGAAGATTCAATGAAGTAATTGTCCAGGATAACTCACACTGTGAGTCTGATGTCTCAGATGACGTCTGTCCAAGATGTATTAATCATTGAGAAATGTCACGAGTGGGAGATATATGTATAGATAGGTTTAAAGATAGAGAATACACACTCATTAAATGAGAACACACTCTTATGTGGGGAAGGATAATGATACACGGATGAGGATTACTAAAAGACCCTTGGCATACACAATGACACATCTAGATATCACCTTTTAAATATACGACTGATATTCCAATATGATTGGTTGTTCCAATACCTAAATATACCTAGGGTTAAGAATGGATAGATAATCTCACATTGGGACTCTCTGAGAGACTCTGACACTATCCAAAAAAGACTTCCTAAACGGGTTATAATCCTATGAATAAGAGACGATACATAACCTTCCAGGGAACAAGAAAAGGTGGAAAATCATAATGAAACGTCTCAAAGTAAATTGTGACTAGCAGATCAATCCATGTACATTAATGTACATGGTATGTAGAGAGGTAACATGTTGTGTCCTTTTTCCTCATGTGCAGCCCTTGTACAATATCACATGTTGAAGAGTATGTTATGTAGAAATAGACATACAGGGAATGTAAGAGTGTGATACTCCATGTCCTATTTACCTAGATTGGCTCTGTGTATGCTATTCGTGTGACCATACAAGGCTTGAAACCCTATCTTCAAAGACATGTACTAGTACGTGGGGTGAGCCGTGTATCCGTCCTCATCTCACCGTGTGATGGAGTACATGTTGTGTACTGAACCATGTGTCCGTGTAGCATCTGAGAAACACACTGATTCCAACCTAAGGAGTAGAACATTGTGTGGTAGGTTTCACATCCCGTGTAATTGTTTACAACATCAGGAAACCATTACTATCGCAGGACTATCCCCACATGTTCTATTTTTCTAGAATTATTAGATATCCATTTCTTCACCAGTGTGCCTTGTGTGATTCTACAATCTTCGATCCAGCTATGGAATCAACATGATATTGAATACACATGGTTTTCGCACCATTATAACATCAATGCAATAGGTTTTGGGCTTCAATCGTCTACACAAATGTGTTTTTATCACCCATGTAAAAAATAATCAAGGACTTATTTCCACTGATATAGGGTGATTTTTCATCTTCAATCATCATTTCACCTCCGTTAGGTCGTCCTGATGATGGGTCTCTAGTTTGGGATCATTTCATATCAAGATGAAAGCTAAATTACTCATCATTCATAACCTCGTGAAGAAATTGAAGAATACTATGTCAAAAGGGGGATCGATAAATCATAGAAAGTAAATAAAGAACCAACCACCAATTTTTTCATTACAACATTGATCTTCTCCAATTATAATGATCAAGTAGAACTAAATAAAATTATGAAATAAATCCCCAAAATCAAACACAATAATTAGACCCTACCAAAACAATAAACGATCTTTTTTTCAACCTATTAGTTTGTTGATCCTCATTCATGGATTAATCAATGAATGGAGATAAATAAAAAAACCAACCGCGATCCTCGATGATGAGGGAGAGTGGTCATCATTCTGGATTTGATCTCATTATGCAATGTTCCACGCATTATTGCTTGTCATCATTCGTAGAGATTTCTCCATGGATGTGTCCTCTCCAAAACTCCATAGCATCCAAGGAATGTTCTCCAATGATAGGAGACAAACCATGGGCACCTATTTATTTAAAATCAGTAAACTTATCATTATGTTAATTAAAAAATTTAAAATAAAATAAATTATTTATTTACCTTATTTCCATTTAAACGTCATAAAATAAACTTTTGTACCTGACCCATTTTGATCGATGTTATGTCCTACCTAAAGTAAAGTCACTAATATAAACACAATGGTACACCCAGATTTCGGATCCATGAACCAATTAAAATGTTATTTCACTATTTTTGGAAAAAATTCTTGTGATCATTATTTAAATGTTTTATTTATTAAAAAAATTTATTTCAGGTGATCTAGTCCTTAGAATCGTACGCCGTCAAGAAAATTAGTAAAAAAGTAAGTCCATCTAGTGTTTAAAAATAATACATGAAAAATAAGAGATATTATAAGGGTTTTTTTAAGAAAAACATATTGTTATAGTGTGTGGGATGATGAATGAATTTAGAGTTGCACAATAAATATTTTTAATGTCATGATGCATTATGTTGCACCATGAGGACATTTAATAATTTTTCAAAGGATATTACTTGTAAATAATAATAGAAGTTAAAAACAGCTGACATGCAACAATTTATGTAATTATTTAATTTTTAATTAAAAGTATAATTAGGGAACAAAATTTTATGATGAAGATAATATTTTAATATTTTTAATATGTAATTAGAGATAGTTTTTATAATTTTTATTGAATAGAAATATCATAAAAGGATTTTTTAAGAGTGAAAAAATAGGAGGAATAAAATGGTAATTTCTGTTGTGAAAATAGATGAAAAACTAGATGGAATAACATAATGATAAATCAATAGAATTATCATATAAAGGGAGACTCTCCAATTGTTAAAATATTTAATATAATTTTATCAATGTGGGGAGAACATTTTTCAATGTTTGGAGACTTTTTTGTATCATGAGTTCAATGATAATCAATAATCATTTATACATAAATGTAAATTTAAGGGGACCATATGACCATGGGTGAATTTTTATCAATCAATGTATTAGAATTATCATTTCAGAGGTTAACCATATATATAAATTAAATATACTATGAATTTATATTTTTTTGTTTGAGAAAAAACATTGAAACACAACTTAACATGTGATGGATTTTTTTAGAGAACCATAAAAATAAATAAAATAATTTATCCCCCCCAAATAATTATCACTAATACTTAGTGTATTTCATTATATTATTAAAATTATATTTTAACATTAAGTGTTAATATTCATTTGTACATTCTATAGAAGTCAATCATTATAAAAATTGTTTAATATATTGAAAAATAAGGTAGATCAAACACACATTAGTGTTAATTGTATGACTGGATTTTTACTATCACGGTAAATGTACAGAACTAATTAGAATTAAATAACATTTTAGTAAATTTCATATAATTATTGGGGCTATGGAGAATACCATATAAACCTTCCACAACCATTAAAATGGTGTTTTTCCAATGGTTGCAATTCCTGTTAATTATCCATTAGGATCTCCTCATACTGATTTATTTTCATAGAGATGTATTGCTATATCATGGTTGTTATTAGCATCTTGTCCAAACATCAGGTGATTCAGTTATCACATGGATACACTGTATAAGAAGAAACCAGATGGATTCTTCTATGTTATCTTCATTAAACATATGATTGAATGATATAGTTGAGGATATCATTAATCCCTAGTACATGTTATATAATATATATATATATATATATTATTTTTTTATAATAGAATGGAGCTCATAATATTTGAGATTTCTATTATATTATTTTATATCAAATATGTTTAATTTTATTTATAGAAACACAAAAAACCCTTATCCACATAAAAAACATGGTTTCGATTTATGTGGCTATATATTTGTGTTTTGTTTCATGAATTTGTGTCATCTTGGGGATGAAAACATGGGTGAGGATGATCATGGTAATGGAGTAAAATTATTCGTTGGAAACTAATCATATATGTTGGATGGATTCCATTGTATATTTAGTTGTTAGTTATTTTATTATATATCACTTTCCATTTTTCCCTATATTTATTTTAATTTTTATTATTGTATATAATTTTTAATCCCATTATATTATGGTTGATGCATCATATATAAAAATTTACAGAATTTATATTCTACATTATTGATCCCTCTGGACTCCATGTATGCTTTCCATAGGTTTTCAAACAATCTATTATTTGGATGGTTCTTCTAGATTTTCTATAACATCACGAATTATTTTTCTGATATAAATTTGAGAGAATAATCTCTCCATGAATGTTTAAGGAAATAACCACTAATAGAAAACCTATTATTAATAGAGGAATTCCTGATTTCTTATAGTTCCCCCCAGCACTAGTGTAATTCTGGTGATCTGATCTGAGGTGTTACACATGTTTTGTTTAGGTCACATGATTCTATCATAACAATATTTTTTATATATTCCATTTATGTGGGTTTTGAGATTTCATTTTATTCTAACATAGTATTTGTCATTTATAAAATAGGAAATTTATTCTTATAGTAATGTTTTGTTTTTCGAGTATCTTTTAGTGATAGAATGTTCTATTAATTACATAACATGTTTTTCAAAGAGAATCACTACTTTCCACCTTAACCCAAAAAAGTAATGGTTCAATTAATCTAAATTGTACATTTTGATTTGTTCAATTTAACATATTATTTTTTTATACTAAATAAAAAGTTATAAAAACTATTTTAATTCATTTTCATAATGCATTATGAAAAGATTATATTATTTATAAAAACATTAATAGTGTGATTGGAGCTTTATGAAACTAAATTTTTTCATCAAATTCTTATCTAACATATTTTTATAAAACCCCCATTTACAAAAAAAATCACAATGTAATTATTTTAATATAAATTGTTTAATTTATTGAACTTTAATTTCATAAATATGGGTAACATAAATATTTGTTAACATTGAATGGGAATTTTTTTATCAATTGATGTCTTCTTTAATGTATGGCCTACATATGAACCATTTTTTTAAATAATCGTCATTCTTATTCTCTAGTAGTATGATTAAAATAGTGTTTTGAACCATTCCATATATCTCATTTTGTTTCATAACTAGTATTAATTTGTTTTTTCCCATATTAATACCTTATTGGGTTGGACATTAGTGAACCTTATAGAATACTCAATCCATTATTATATAAAGATTATGGATAATCAATAAATTGTTTAATATTTATGATTACCCATAAGTATGAAATCATTTAGACTAATATTAATATTATTTTTTATTTATCATGTTTGGAATTATCCTGATTTTCTCTTATAAATAATGTTTTACTTACAAAATAGTTGAAATGTACCATTATTAGATTATAAATAATACTCTACATATGATTACATTGATTACTTATCATACATTTTATTTAATTATTTATGATCATATTCAAAAAAATTTGTAGTTGTAATGAAAACCATGAGTAGGTAATCATGATTTTAATTAATAAGTTAATGAAATTAGATTTCCATGAAATGTTCTATCTTGGTATACCCCTTTTACCCTTTCTTAAAGGGGAATAATGAAAGATTTCACAAACTGGGTACACCCCATTCCCATTCTTATGGGATGGATATTTCACCTTAACATAGTTCCTCTAATTCATGTAATAGGGTGGACAATACATGTCCTAAATAGAGTAACCACATAGATTTTGAGTTCAGATTTACATAGTTTTGTGAATTTGAGGACCATCATGGTCTAGGCAGTTAGGTGTTATAGTCAGTATTCATTTATATGTTTTTATTTTCACATGGATATAATTTTTTGATTGTTTTCCACAAAAACTGTTCTCATATGTGTGTGAGTGTGGAAATGACCATGAATAAAAAATTTATTTGATTCATTATTCAAAAATCATTGGCTTTGGCCTAATGAGAATGTATACAAACACCATAAATATGAACCTATATTGGCATGTAGATCCACATACCATATTTCAGCTATATTAGTAGCTAATATATTGTAGTGTATACCTATTCAGAATAGCTACTAGTTTAACATGTTATTTTGCTAGAATAATTGGATCATGGAGCCCATATTTGGTTGGAGACATTCTCTTGCCTCAACAATAATTCCTATTATTTTTAGTCAATATATTGTCTATGTATATAACCCTTGTTTATGTATTAGTTTTAGGTATTTCCTAACACTTATCAACATTCATATACAGATGGGGTTGTTATTTCTGCAATTTTATTTTGATTTAGTAATGTTATGTATCATTGATGCACAAGTTGTTTCGTATAATGAAAAAAATCATATACTTATCTTTGAAATATCTGACATTCATACAAGTCAGGCATTCATATAGATTAATTATAGAAATAAAATATTATATCAACTAAAGTTTATAAATTCTTTCCAAAAGATAAACCAAGACTCGTGATTCTGTTTACATTCCCTTGGGGATCATGGTATTCTCTTTATGTCAATAGAGGACTTATTTAGGATAATTTTAGTTATTTGGGTTAAATTCATTATAGTTTGTATTAGAGTAATATTTTTGGGATTATTGATTTTAATATTTCAAGATAAGAGTGTGTATATTCAATCATTGATGGTAAACTATTTTCATATCATGCCAATATGACTATGGCTGAAAACTACGCTGTCAGCGATTGATGGTCTTCTATTCTAGGAACCATGCATTAGAGTGTGCTATTGATTTGAGTACCTCGAGTGTGAAATGATAAGTATTCAAGAAAAGGATTTAATTTTTTCAAGGATCCTTTTCTATATTTTTTATTTATAATTAATTTATTATAATATTATAAAATAGACATCTTAATAATGTTATAGTTATTATAGATTATGGACATAAAATAATTATAATTATAAAATAAAGTAATCATTGTTCTTCGTAAATTCTTTATCATGGGTGATATAATTAATTTTTTCTATAAAATATATGTTTATATTGATATTTATTTTTTTGTTTGATTATTTAATGGGTGTGTGCCTTTATAAGAGGATTTTCATCCTTGGTCTTTCCAAAATCCTAATCACCCCACATTCCCACTTTTTGAAGGAAAGTTACCTTCACCACAATGGTATGTGATGTTGGCTCCTTGATTGGAAATGGGCGAGGGGATATTATCTCTTCCTTTCCTGGATACCTCCATGAGTTCTAGATCATATTCTTGGTTCCCCTTATATATATATATGAAATGTTTTTGAATTTCATTCTTAATTCCATCTTCTTGTGACACATGTTAATTATGCCACTTGTTATAATGACATGGTGTCTACATGTGGTCAGAGCTATTGATGATGTTTGGGATATTAGGAATTATTGTTGAACATCACATTTGATGTTTTAAGGGAATATTATACTTCTAAAATAAGTAATAACTTGTAAAAATCCCAAAGAATCGTGATATTTCAATGTGGCTACTAGATATTATGAAATAAGGCATTCAAGGATTCATTCCTTGGGTATTCTGCACTCATTAAACAGGGTCTATTACATTCATCATCGGATTCTCATCAAATCATCACACTGATGCTCATCACATAAAGATTAATAGGATCTTTTCCAATAGAATTTGGTGAATACCACACTGGGTAAGAACTTATTTTAATCCATTATGGGAATTTTGGAGTGATATGAGGCTCAACACATTGGATTCTTATACACATCACATAAGGTATCCTATGCAATTAAAATGAGATATAATCCCAATATAATCACCATTATAGAGGGATAATATATTATAATCTTATAACATATTGTTATTATGGTCATCACATAATAATTTTGTGATCATCAAATGAGGTAGAATCCACATCCCATCACCTGAACATAGGAAGAAGTGATCATATTCTATTAGAATATTCTTCTTAGGTTCACCACTAAAGGATCCCTATGATCACCACATAAGGCTATATTTCTATTATATTAGGAGGGTTTATAGGATTAAAGATGATTAAAGGTTATTATAGATTTATATTATAGTGGAGGTTCTCCACCAATACACTCTTCATATATCAATGAAAGAAAAAAATTATAATAGATTAAGAAAAAATTTGTTTTAATGCTTAGTGGGGGATGGTCAAAGATTTAATGTTTTGATGAGGGATGTTTCTGGTATATGTTAACTGAATATTTATCCTATAAAGGGATAATATATTTTGGTGATGAAAATGTCTATTTTTAATTAATATTTATAATGTGAGTTTTGGTATACTACAAAAAAAATGAATCAGCGTCATAGTTATAGAGACACTAGGAGGAGGTGATATGGAATTGAGATAAATAGTTTAGAGATAGAGAAAAATCCTCTATATAACCACCTATGAATGAAGGATAAGAGTTTGAGTATTTTAGGAGTGAAACATATAGAGGTGTCCTATATAACCTATTTGTTGGAAGGGATCAAAACCCATGTTATTCTAGTGCACATTATAGTGTCATGAGGTGGGATAGAACCATTCAGTTTAATGTCATGTAGTATAAATGTTTTCATCAGAAAAGGGGTGATGAAAAGAGATGGTGTGAAGATTACACATGACAGATCACTCAAATATTTCTAATTCAGATAATTATCATCACATAAGGAATATCATTCTCATCACATGAAGCAACATGAGGTAATTACATAGGGAATCCTAGGTTTCTCCCAAGGGACAAGTCAGTTGTTTATCGTCTTATGTTGAGGATCATTTCATGAAGCATAATGACATGTGGCTAGGAATTGGTCACTATGAATTTTTATTTCATGAATTTTTGATGTAGATTGGGTTTATGAATTTTTATTACCATTCGTGGTTAGAGTTGGAGGATATAATGATATAAGAGTTATTCTGTTTCATGATAAGGGAGATGATGGTTTTTTTCCAATGATGAGTTTTTCTTTTGTGATTATATACCCACTATGTTGGTTCTTTTGGAGAGAATGAATTTTTGGTCACACCTAATTATAGACATAATTTTGTGGGCATGAAATGAGAGTACCAATTCATACTAGTATAAGTCACATAAGATTCCCATACTATATCTTCTATAAGGTGCTTTAACATGATGGTGAATTATACTATTTCCATTTATTATTTTAAAATGAGTAAACCAACATCAAGAATTTGTAGAAACACTAATTACTCAACTATCATAAAACAATATTTTATAAAAGGATTCATCATGAAGTGTTCAACAAAGTGGGATTCTTGAATGTTAGGGACGCCCTATAGATGAAACATATTTGTGATTTTATGACATTGTAAATATGATTATCCAAGAATCCATGGAATACTTTTAATAAAAATTGGGGTCTCACATATTTTTTATTTCCATGAAACATATGTTTTTTTCCAATATAATGCTCTTCACGGATGGGAGTTTCATTGAAGTCCCCACAATCATGGGAATATGCATTGGAGGACCCATTGGGGTTTTATAACAATTTATTATTACCTTTAAAAATCCACCATTCTTATAATTTATCAATTTATATTTTATACAACTTCAGATATTTGAATGGAAGTAAAATTGTTGAATATCATAAAAATAGATGATGTAAAAGATATTGATAGGTTCTAGGGGATTCAATAGATATTATCCATTCAATATCTCTATCATTGTGGATGTTGGTGTTTCAAGACACTCCAATGTAGGAATACGAAACTCCAATATTTCAAGAAACATTGATCCTTCTTAAATACAACTCCCTTAGAATTTTGTATTCCATAGTTGGTATAGTTTCACATTAATCATCTACTTATTCCTTTGATCCATCCAATGTAATGTATTTCAATGTCAACACCCCCCCTCAAAATGTAAAATAATAGGGAAATGGTGGTTCATATTCTAAATAAAAAACAACAAAATATATCAAAATGTGCTTCCGTATTAGTGGAACATATCCATCTACTATACAATAAATAGTATAGGGTTCTTATTGGATAATATTTGTATTAAAAAAGAAGAAAATGATTCCAATATTTTATTAAAAACTTTGAGTTTCATAATATCTCTATGAAAAAAATTCATGGGGCCCACATTAATAATTTCTTCTTCAAATTGAATAAAAATGCATTCATCAAAAAAACAATTTTTTTTTACAATGTCTCTTATATGAGGATAATAGATAAAAAATCCATGGGTTCCATAAATATATAAAATCCAAAAATAGGCTTAGATTTTTTTTGAATCTTTTTTTATGGTTAGTGAAGGTGTTCATGATGATTCTGTATGATGATAGGAGATAGAAAAGAATGATTATATCAGAGATATATTTTTAATCATGTCAAATATGAAAACACTCTTTAAATTGTAAACATTTGATTAGGACTCTCTTATTTGTTGTAGGCTTTAAAATTACACCACCTGGCTAAGGGATGAGGTATTAGTCTTAGATTATTATCAAGAATCACTTATGTAATAGTTAAAAATCACTTAAAGGGTGTATAGAATTAATATGGGTTCCTTTGGTAAGTATATAAAAGATAATTCCCCAACAATAGTGTATTAACTTTGGTATCAATTAAAATCCATCCATTGATGGGATCCATTTCATGTAACATCTCCTCACTATTATAAATGTGTATTCAAGTAAGGACTGGAAGACTATCATCCGAGCTAGATGGAATGATCATATTTGTGCCTGTGTGAAAATTTAACCAATGAATGGTCATTGATTTAAAAGAATTGTAGTTTGTTGAAATAAGTTGACGAAGTGATCCAGTTTTTTGGTCATTATAAATGATCATGGACATTTCAACTAAATATTTATCATCAAATATACTTCGTTATTTATATACTAAGAAGATTATTTGTAGACACCAATTCATTTCATCTTCATTGCAAGGATATTGTAATTAGTTTAATGGACCTCTACGAAATTGGACTGATCCTTTTGTAGGGGGATATGTATGATGAGTTTCTACCCAAAAATTGAGTTTTTAAGTATAAGAATTAGTTTTTAAATGCTTTACAAATCATATTATGATGTTGTGCAGGGTTAATGAAAAAATAAAAATATTATGGAGGACATTTCACTGAAAATAACTATTGATATATTCAGTAACATACATATTTTTCAAATGGTAGGGAGACCTATAAAATTTCTAGGGGTTCTATATTTATTTAAAGGAGTGTTCATACTAGGTACTGTTAGAGGTGATTCAATATCATCAGTGGGTTTATATCATGAAGTCACATGCTCATGAAATCTGGTTGAATGGATTTATCATGGAAGTCGTCTATGGGTGGTTTCTTCCTACATTCAATTCTGACATAGGGATGCTTTTGTAATACTATTGCATAATGGTTATAATGGAGTGTACATTAAATATATATTTTTATTATGCTATAAAACATCTATAAATTATTGAGGCATGTAAGTATATAAATGACACCCATTAATACGTTAGAAATATTTCACATATTTTATTTGTGGATTGTGCCAGACAATGTGGTTTTTTATTATCTATAATTCATATTATATTCCAACACTAATTTATGGACTTCCTTGACAAACATCTTGGGGATTTATTATCTCCATTTTGAGAAAATAATATTTCTTGTGAGAATAATTCTATTGAATTATTTTATTGTCAATTCGTTTACCCTTCTAATGGGAGACCACTACATTTGATAAAATGTGTATATTTCATTACTCCTAGATTACTGAGGATTATTATTAAAGGATATAATTTATGGAATTTTCAACTATGAGACATACAAATTGTTATAATTCTCTCATCTGTTCCATCGCCCCCATTGACTAATACAGAGGATGTAAACATTGGTATGTCATGGGTCCCTAAAGATAGTTTTTTAATAGCTTGGTCACATGTTTGTAGGTGAAGGTGGATATAGCTATACACTATTTTATTACATTTACATTGCATCATGTTTTTTTGGAATTCTTACTAATTTTCACAGTCAAATCCCAAAAGACTATATTGTTTTAATTCCTTTGGAAACATGGAAATCTAAATAATGGTACAAATATGAGCTACACTATCTCCCATAATGTTCTCATTACTAGCACCATTCTTAGGCACATAATAATATATATATATATATTCTTTACCCGGTGAAAGGAAATATAAAAATATATGATCTCAGATATTCAATAAGGGTAAAAAAGTTTGATATGTAAACATAATCTTGAAAAAAAGGATATGGGACCGTGATCCGGACATTAGAAGAACATACAATACATAAAAATGATCATAAACATGAATAAGGGAATAAATATTATTATTCAATAATACATGAATCATAAGGCTGATATATCATTATAAATCAATCATGAACCATAATTTCATGCCATATAACTGTGACCCCATTATAACTATAAAAACCCTTTCATTTGCTAATGGTTAACTAACACGACCATTAATAAAGTGGATCTGGAAAGACCTATTTCCCTATTTAGATCAGGAAACACCTCTTTCCCATTGGGGGACATGAAATAACATTTTCCCATAGTGTTTTGTGAAAAACCTATTTATTTTTTGTATCATGAAACACCACTTTTCCATTTTAGATCTTCACACAAATGTTTCCCCTTGTGGATCAAGCCCATCAACATGTTCCACATCATTATCTAATGAGATATAATCCTTATGCAAAGAATTATAGGAAGATATAGGTCCCACACATATCATAATTAATCCACATATATGTGGTCCATAATATCATAAACAGTTATATCATAACTGAGGAGATGAAATTTGTATCATAATCATTTAATAACATAAAACCCTGTGGAAAATAGAGTGGTTTCATAAAAATTTCATCAAATTATAACCCATAAAAAATAGTAGGATTAATAAACATATAACCCATTAAATATAAACTGTTTTCATAAACATATAACTCGTGAAATATATATACTAGTTTCATAACTATAGTTTCATCCAAACATATTCCATATGAGTAAAGAATATGAATGGAACCCTTGGATAATATCCCTTCAAGAGTCATGAATAACACTAAAGGATGTCATCTTAGATAGAACATCAATCAAGAGAAATATTATAAAATAGTTTCTTGAGTAAAATATCATATCTTCATAAAAATATTTTTAATAACATAAAAAAATTTGAAAACTATTTTCAATTAAAAAAACCTTTTAAACATATAAATTATTCATTCAAAACAATTTGAAAAACATTTTAATTGAAAAAAATAAATAAATATTGAAAACCATAATTAAAAAAAACCTCAAAAATGTTCATAAAAGAACAATTTATAAAAAAATTTAATACATGGTTTTTTGGATAAAACGTATTTCTTACCGATAAGAGAAATGATGTTATATTATCCTAAAAACATTTTCATAATTTTCCTAAGTATCAAAAATTGTAAAAATGGTACTAAAACATGAAATCATCATAAATAAGCAATTTACAAGACATTTCATAAGTCATCCTAAGATATTAATCATAATATACCATCAATGGAAATACGATAAAAGACAATCCTGATAAATGATGAGATTATTGTAATAAACTCTTACCACATAGTAACATTGAATCATACTCCCCATTTATGAAAACAAAATTAAATGAATCTTAAAATATAATTTAAATGAATTGTTTTATGATATAACATGTAATATGGAAATATATATACCTCATAAAATAATATAGTTTCATAATAATACTTATGTTTACGAGAAGGAAAATTGAGACAAAATTACATAACTGATTTGGTGACTTTTGAAACATATAACCCATGAAAGAGTGATCATATAATGGATTATTAAATAATAATATATTTATGTATAAGAGTTATAAAATGTATTAGTAGACATTATATACACCACATAATCCAAATGAGTGTTGAATAAATAATAAATCTCACAGAAATAAAAGTGAGAGGAGGAAACCCATTACTACTTGAGTACCATTAGAATCGTGATCCCAATGAAGGAATATAAAAAATTGAATATTTAAATATCATTAAATAAATGATATTAATTTTATAACATGTTAGAGTTAATTATATACAAAACATAATAAAATCTATTGTGGAATATGGAATGTATCTCATAGAAATAAAAATGGGGACGAAATTCCCTTACCTTATGTCTTGATTTTTTTTCACACATTCAAACATACTTTATAATAAATATATATTTATTATAAACTACCCAAAAAACATTACTAATATATACCATACCATATATTATTGGATTACGAATTTATATTACATAATTATTTATAATTCAATGGTAATGAAATTTTTCAGACAATAACTACATTGTTTATCATACATGTTTTAACTTATAATTCTTGATCATCTTATATAGGTCATGATTTAATTATTTAAAAATTGTAATACATGATTTAAACATCATATATATTAATTATATAATAATTTATAATAATCCATAACATTTATGAATATAAAATAGAATACATCATTAATAAAGACGGTAGGTCATGCGTACCTATAAACCTTATTTCGATTTCATTTTCATATTCACAATGATAAATAAAATTAAAAAAATGTATATTAAGATATATATATATATATATTATCATTCCATTTTTATTTTTATTTCATATATATCATTTTATTTTACTAAAACAATTTTTATATATTATTTGTAAATAGTGAACGAATCAAATTGAATTGAGGAGATGATAGTACACACATTCACAAATAACATTATTGTATTAACCAAAATTGAAAAGAATAAATCATTTTATTATAATAATAAATAATTATAAATAATCCTCATATAACATATATATAATATAAAAATACAGTGTCCATCATAAATCCTAACCATGAGAGGTGGTAAAAGAAAAATTAAAAACATTATTTCATGTGGTGGTAGCTCCCCATACACAATAAGGGTATGTTTATTTCCCATTTTATAGAAGTGCATGTGGTGAAAATTAAAATACTAGACTAAAATTATCCTATAAAATTTATAATATTTTTGTTATCATATAGGCATTGAATAATAAAACTATAGTGGGTGGATAATGAAAATAAAACATAGGAGATTGATGAAGGATGTTTCCTCTCCTTTGAGTAACTCTTATTTTTATCATTAAAAGGGATTAAAATGTTGGATTTATACCAAAATTTAAAACTCTATGTATAATTTATGGATTTCATAGAATATTTATCAATCTTTTTTGTGTGCCAATGTTTATTGATATGTGTAAGGAAGAGGATGATTGAATTCCTTTTTATAGAGGGGCGAGTGGAATTCTCATAAATACCAGAATTAAAACAATATTTAGAGGTATTCCATACATAGTGGAATTCAAAAATGGAAAAATAATGAATTAAATTGGTATAATGGTCCATATAAACCTCCAACTCACTTAAATAAGTTTACCTTTAAAATTTTATTCTTTAACTTCAATGTTTCCCCACATTTGAGATTTTAGTTTTTATTAAAGAAGCTAGTTTTCTATCATATGTAATTTAACAAGAATAAATAAATTAAACTGAGAATTATTAAAAAAAATATAGACCACCTTACATCTAAATATGAATCAAAATTTAGAAAAATTAAATCTCATATGTTTTGGAAACCAATTTCAAAACAAGCACATGTAACACTCAAAAACACAACTTCAACCCGAATTGTGCTAACATGGTTGTTTCTATTTAGACATCCATATGTTAATTATAAAAGAATAATTGGGACATTATTGAAACATATTAAATATTTATTATCATTTAATAAACAATTAGAATAATATTTTATTTTTTGAAATTTTAATTATTATAATAAAATATCATTTATTTTAAAATAACATTAATATTAATTTTGACATTATTTACCAAATTTTTTCATAAAAGAATAAACTAATTATCAAAAATAAAATAAATTAATTTCTTATCTATGAAACCAAATATATTCACCTTAAAGATAATAAAACACAATTGATTATTATCTTTTCTTTACTATTAATGTTTTTAGCATTATTTATTTTATTTGATTATTAATTGTATAATCCATACATTATAATTTGATAAGTGTTTAATGCAATTATATTATATCTAATTTTTTTTATAATAATGAAAATAAAAAAATATTTACATTTAAAAATAACTATTACAACTAAAACTATGTATCTTCATCCATAATCAAAATCTTTATGAATGTTAAAGGTAAGGAAGGTTCTATTTCTATATTTTCCACATTTGAAATATTATATGGGTTTTATTTATGAAAATGTGACGCACTAAATCATATAATTAGAACCAAGATGATATATGGTTGAAATATATTTAACCAACAACTTTTAGAAAAGTTTATATGTCATTTTATCCCAAATGTTTAAGATTTAGTCCCATGTACTACCTAATAATACCATTATCTGTGAAACTAATTTTAGTTACTTTAAATAATAATATTTTTTTAAAAAAATAACTTTATCTTATTTCTTTAATTACACTTAATGTATTTTAGGTTCATGATGTGTATTTTTTCTAGGTAAGAAAAATTAAAATGTGAACTATTTTTTTGGAATAAATTGATCCCTGGAGACTATATGAAATGAAATGGGATTACATGTTATTTAAATATGTGATGCTTTATGTTTTATAATGTTTTAGAAGCTATGGTTTATTGTAAAGTCTATATTTATAGCACTACATCCCATTCCAGGTTAGCCTAAAACCCCCTCTTTGATGTTTTGGGGATCACTCTAACAAGGATAGTTCTCAAGATTCCCTGATTTGATATGTCTTCAAATCAAGGTATGTTATACCTCCGTTTTGGTGGTTTACTTTATCTATTTCCCCCCACTCTTCTTTTCCAAGTGATGGTGATTGATATTTGTGGTTATAAAAAAATTTATTGGTTTTTTGTTTGTGCGGTAATGTTGTGGAATTCTCTGGTGGGTGCAGTTCTTTTTGGAGGGGCTATCAGGATCAACAACATTGGCTTGTTCTTGAGCAATGAACGTTGAAACCCTTTTGAGGAAGGGGAACCATTGCTTCAAATTTTTTACATGAAATCATACATCTATCATGATGTATCCTCAAGGATTGAAATTAAATTAACCTAATAATTACCATATCTAGATTAAATCATTGGAATTGATTGCAAGAAGATGTTATTGTTTGTAAATTCTAATGGGTTACCTTTTGATTTTTAAGATAGTGTGGTATCTATGCTGTTCATGTTAGGATTTTTTAGCATGTGGAATTAACAAAGAACATACAACTAGAATTAATTGATTAATAATTTTTATTAATGATTAATGAGGCTTGTTTAATGATTCTCGTATTTTGTAGTTTTAATTCTGTGAGAATGATTAAATGTATTTATCTTACATGTGATAGTGGAATTGGATAAAGATGTTATGAATTTTGATGATTGTTGATAATGGAATTATAGGAATCTTAGATTAATTGTTTAATTAATGTGTGAAAGCTTGTGTTATCTTTATTGTTAGATTTCTAAGAGTTGTACCTTATGAATAATGAATTGGATAATTCCAGATAGAATAATAAATATTTTCTTGTTAAAAGAAAATTCTTTTGTAGTGCCATGTTTAGCCACGTTCGTATAAGGGCTATGTGCCTAGTGCTTTGGATCCATGATATCTAATTGTGTATGAAGGATGAATGCCTTTTTTTAGGTTTTTGATCATTGTCGTTATGTTTTCATCCTGCTACATGTTATGTGACATGAGATGGGGATGGATGAACCTAGAGGATTGTTTTGGTATGTGGGTGTGGGGAGGTACATATGGGACGTGAGCCTGGGATGGTTGATCTTGGAAGTCTATTGTGTTATGTGGGGGTAGTGTAGCCCAACTTTTGTGGTAGTCGTTGAAGTTTGTGGTGGAAGGATGCCTTTCTATATCCCTGTGGGTGTCAGAGAGGTCACCAGAGATGAAAGAACGAGTTAAAGACGAGCTTACATGTTGATTAGAATTTTTGAATTCTTATTTTTAACTATTTTTTTGCTAAATGTCAAGTTTTTTTGTCTTATTTCCTTTCCTCACTACATGATGATGATTTATGTTCTTGGTTATATTCCTTTATTAGCATCATATGATGTTTCCCTATATAACCTACTAATAAGGAAATTACTGATGCTGATAAATGAATAATATTTTAACTCATGGGGTTGAAGCATTCTAGGAGAAATTACTAAGGTTATAATTTTGAGAAGTCATGGTCTCAGTTTCATTATGCTTGAATGACATGTAAATTTGTTTTAATGGTATTTTAATCTAATTTGATAAATGTTAATAGTTAATTAATGGCTAAATATTTAATTAACATAAATTGAAATTGGGGAAAATGGATAATTTTTTTAATGTTGTTATTTAAATGGTTTTATGCTTATAGGATATCCTGTAATGTCAGATGTAGTAGGAATTATGAGTTATATTATCACTAGTTATGTCTGAGACTAGGTTATGCATATATTGTAGTTTTAATCTATATTTTCTCATGTTAATTTTATGTTATTATATTCTAATACACCATGTAAGATTAGAAACTAACACCCCAGGTATTCTATGCCCTGGGGGTGTTTTCCCCAATATCTCAGGGCAGCATGGATGGATGGATACCCTCTTTGGCCTCACTCTCTTCTCTTGGTAGTCACTTGTGCTAGTATACAAAGTGATTTGTTTTCTCCATATATGTTTGTATTTTATTTTGGTTATTTCACATAGATGTGTTTTGGATATTGTTTCATAAGAATTACTATAGTTATAACATGTATTGGTTGTGATAGCTTGTGGTTCCTTACTCAGTTTATGGTTAATGATAGATTGAGGTATGAAACTCAGTATATAATACATGTTGGACGGGGTGGGTGGAAACATGAAAAAACAGAGTTACATTTGGTTATGTGGATGTGGTGGTGGGTTGCATGAGGTTCATGTTGTGGAGCATCAACTAGGTGTTTAGGAGGTAGTATTTTTGGAGAGAGATGCTTCAGATGTACGATGTGGAGGAAAAGAGAAAACTGGTAGAGAATAGATAATAAGTTAACCTTGATATTATTTATTATTTTATATTCTCTTGAATATGATACATGGTGAGAGTCTCCATGGTGAGGTTGGGATCATAGTATAGCAGTTTAGCTAACGATTTAGTGTCACTAGTTGTTCTCCATGCTTTAGAAATACTTCTTTATCTTTTGCATGATATGATCAAGATCGGATCCTATAGATAAAAATTTTATACTCACCCTATTTATATATAAATAGTTTTCAGTCTAGTTGGACCAGGTTGGATATTATGCTAGTTACAATGAGCCTGGGGTTTAGAAAGAGCTGTTTGGGATTCATGTTCACTATCATCCTACAATTTAATTTGGTACTTGTAGTTTTTCCTTCTATTTTTAGTTGTTGATGAATGAAATTACATATGTGTGCTTTGTATTTTCTATTATATTGTAGTATGAAAAGGGGTTGGTTTGTGTTGGTCCAATCTATCTCTTTCTCATATGTTCTCTTATAGGGTAATTTTTCCCATATGAGTGTTTATTATACGCTTAGAACTACTCTCCAACCTAGAGCCTACTAGAGGAAGGACTCCATGGTCATTATTTCGTTTTTCCCATTACCTGACAAGGAGGGGTACATATTGCATGGAGGGTTCCGGATAGAGTGGTATCAAGAGATTCATTTAGTGATATAATGGGGTCTGATGTTTGGTACATGTTAGTTTTCAAGGGATGTTAGGGAAACATTATCAACAAAGATTAGAAATCATTATAAATATAAGATACTGACATTGACATGGGTATTTATCCCCTATTATAATCTGATGCATGGGCCTTTTCATGCAAAAACTACTAAATGGTGTAATAATGGTTTCATGGCTGAGACATTGGAAAGGATAATGTATCTTTATTATTTACTCTGATGTTTGAATGGGTATAACATGGCATAGTTTAACCTACAAATAATAAATGAAAACAATTAATTATTGTTAAGGTCTTCCACATTCTAGGTTTAGGAGCTCTAACTATTTTTTGTTTTAGACGCATGGCACCTAGTTGACATCCTCAATAGGTTTTCTTGGATGATCATAATTAGTTTGTGCCAGCAGATCACTGTAGTGTAGAGGTTGACAACAAAAACATAAGGGAAAGGAAAATTTAAGAGTTTCATTGATATATTTTTTAGAGGTATGTGGGATCAGTTAGATATGATATCATGGAAGACTGGTTTTAGGAATTTTATATAACCTTTAGTTTGATATGTTCCCCGATGGGGAGCTAGGTATAATTGGTTCTGACGATGTTGTGTGGGGCAGTGAGGCAGTTTTGATTCTTATTCCATGTAGATTGTGAGTAGTTGATAGTCTCATTGGATGATATCCAAGACCAGTTCATAGATGAGTTTATTTCTTAGATAATGAAGGTGTCCATTCTAAATGGTTTTTTTACCCTTTGGTATGGGAGATCTAGTGTGTCATATTTCAGGATTCATTTCAGGAACCTTCTACAATATTCTATGGACTTGTTTCTAGTTGAGGAAGAAAGAGAATGTTATTCTGTGGAGTATTTTCAACCAAATATCCAATTCTAGGTAACCTAGTTTATACTAAAGATGTTTCTTTAGCTGCTGGGGAGAGTAGAGGCCATCAAATGGACATTATCCACAATTGGATCATCTTAAGAGGGGAGTCATTATGATTCTCCATGAAGTAGAAATTTGGTATGGGGTTCCCATTATCCGGGATATAAGATCCTTGGATCCTCCAAGAGTAGGTCCCATCACAGAATGTCTCATTTCCCTTGGGAAAGGGGTTCTTAGAAAACTTCTATGGGATCATATGCATGATTTATTATTTAGGTCAAGGTCAAAGGTAATTAGAGTGCCTGACCTTTTTAAGTATTCAACATGTGCATGTTCTTCCGTTTCAGGCACCTCAATAGATTTAGTTATAGTAGAGGTAGAAGTAGTAATTTTCTCCAATTTTGGATTATAAGATAGCATATACGAAAGATAGAGAATAAACTGAGGACAATCCCTATCCTCTAAGTGTAGAGTGTGTCCTTGGATATGGTCTTCATCATGGTTAGAGATATTGTGGAGTTTGTCTTGGTCACCTTTATGCTTTATCATTTTCAGCGTAAAGTGATCCAAACATTGTTCTAGGTGACATTTGTTTGTTTAATACTTGGGTTTCTACCTTGTTTGATTTGATAGTGACAAATTCGTTCATATAATCTTCCCTTGTTCATGGTTAGTGAATTTATGTAGAGAGGCTTCAAGATCCCATGGAATTAACTACTCCAGTCAGAGGTGGTGATGAATTGTTTTATATATGTAGAGATTGTGATATTGTTCTAAGTAGAATAGTTATTCGGGAGGTTTATTATGTTTAAAGATACCACCATATGAAATAATTCTCACCATAGATTGGTTGTTTTTATTGTAGGGAATCATGGATTTATTCAGGATGTAGGTTGTGTTCATTAATGTTGATGGAGAGCCAGTAGTCTTTTTATGCTAGAGAGACCCTAAGATGGGTTTGAGGCATGTTTCATCCTAATCATCATTGGTGGATGAGCTCATGTTGAGTTCATCAATGGTTTGGAAGTTGGAATTTTTGTGGTCATAAAAGAGTATTGTCTTTCTAGAGGAGATTTTAGCATTACCCCCTCGATGAGAGATTGAGTTTGGGATCGAACAACAGTCAACCATGTAACCAATCTCGAAGGATCTATATTGTATTTTACAATATTATTTAAAAGGGATTTGTATAAAATATAATTTTCTACTTTTTTATGGTTGTTTTCATCCATGTATTCCACTAAAGGATGTGCCATCATTGTTTAGGAAGAATGATGATGGAATGTTGTGGTTTTTTATCAATTACAATTGCTTGAACAAAGTGGCAATGAAGAATCAAAATCCTCTTCTACATATTGATGATCTATTTGATCAACTAAAATGTGAAATTTGGTTTTTAAAGATCAATTTGTGGTTAAGATTTTATTAGATTTATTTGAAGGATGGGGATATGTCAAAAATAGATTCCAATTTTCATTATAATAATTATGATTTTTTGTGATGTAGTTAGGTGTAATGAATAATTAATAAGATTTCATGTGGTTAATGAATGCTATGTTCCATGAAAACAATGATAAGTTCATGGTGGTTTTGATTTCCAACCTCCTTATTTACACTGCATCTACGGAGGAGAATGCAGGGAATCTGCGTTCCATTTTGGGTGTTCTTCATCATGAGCAGCTGTTTGTGATGTTTCATAAGTGTGAGTTTTAGGAAAAAGATGAATGTTTTAGGGGAATGTTGCATCCCACTAGGTATAATTTTTGGATCCTTCGAAGGTAGAAGTAGTTGTGTCTTTTCCATCCCCGAAGAAATTGGTATATGTGAAATGTTTACATTATTAAGTAAGATATTACAGAAGGTTTGTAATTGATTTCTCTTGGGATTTGACTCCTCTTATATTGTTTAATTTAAAGGATATAGTGTTCTTTTAGAATTATCAGTGTGAGACAGCTTTTGAGTATCATTTTGATAATTTGGCTTGTGCTTCATTTCATTATCTACAAATGGAAGTGGTTATGCTTGAGATTTTTTGTGATGATTCATACCTTAGGATAGGTTTTGTTTTGATGTATAAGAGAATTATCATTTCTTATGGGATTTGGTAGTTACATCCCCATGAACGTAAATATACCATCCACAATATCAAGAACGATGTATTAGCGTTTTTGTTAATGTTTTGGAAACATTACCTCATCATTATGTTTTTTTCATCTCCACCAATCATAAGATCTTGAGGTATTTTCCCCCCAATGTGACTTGAACATGGACTATCTTCAGTGGATGGAATTATTACATGATTACGACTTTGATATTTTATATACACTGGTAAAGGGGAATGTTGTAGGTGATGCATTGAGAAAAAAGTCTCGCAATGATGTTGTGCTTGAATAAGGTGATTCTTGGAGACAGACAGAAGAAAATTTATTGATGAATCTATATATGGATGAAGTTAGGAGGACAAGGTTGTTTTTTATAGATTATGGTATACTCAGATCTGGTGTAGTAGGTAAAAGATTCCAAGTTAGGGGATCTGGAGGTGGTTGTTTAAAGAGACCAAGTTGGTAGTGCTGAATCCTCTGATGGTAATCTAAGGATGAACAATACCAAGTGTTGTTTTATGGAAGGTTTTTTATTTATTTGGAATTACATGATATGGTTATCCGAAATTTCCATTTTTTCCCTTTGGCAGTACATCCTGCAGTGAAATATATTTACCATGCCTCTAGAGGTTAGTTTTGGTGGCCTGGGTTGAATTGATTAGTTGTATAGTTTTTGTCAAAGTGATTGGTCTTCTAGAATATGTAGGTTAGGTATCGTGTTACAGGTTGTTTGCTCCTGCCATTATATGCTCCTTAGGAGATGTGGGAGGACATCATGATGGGATTTGTTACCAGTTTACCTCGAGTTCATGGAGCCTATGACAATATATAAGAAATAATAGATTATTTGACGAAATAATCTCTCTTTATAGTGATCAAGGGGTTGAGCTCAATGGGGGTTCTGTTGAGGAATTGTCTAGAGGTGGTGGTGAGACTCCATGGGGATATGAGGTTGAAAATTCTTGAATGAGATCCTCTTTTTATCTTTAGGGTGTATAGAGTTATCCATCATTATTTTGGTTCTCATCTATCCATTAGAACTATTTTTCATCCACAATGGAATGGTCAGACAATGAGGACAATCCAGATACTTGAAGACATGTTGTGCTCTTATGTCCTATATTTTGGATGTTCATAGATGAGGCACTTTCCATTTATAGAGTTCACTGATAATAAAAGTTGACACTCCACCATATGTATAACACTTTTTGAATCCATTTATGGATTACCCTTCTATTTTCTATTATTATGGTATAGGGTTAGAATTCCAGCAATACATGGGCTACCACTAGTATAGAATACAATTGAGATGGTTTAAGTGTTTCATGAGAGGTTGAAAGTAGCACGTGACTATTAGAGATCATACATGGGTCATCGGTGGGGAATTTTAATGTATTATGTTGAGGATCATATTTTCATGAAGGTGACTCCATGTCATGGTTATTGAAGTCTTTATTGTGTGATTAATCTTTCTCCCAAGTTTTTTGGATCTTTTGAGGTGATATCTCATGTTTTATATACAGGGTATCAAATAGAACTTCCACCACAGATGATCCAGGTACATAATTTATTTCATGTGTCACATCTCCATCATTATAAATATAGAGTCTATTAAATAATCAATTTGAGGGAGTTCTATTTTTTTGATAATTTTTCCTTCATGGAGTGTCTTATAGAGATTCAGAACTTATTAGAGAAGTAATTGCATAGGGATTTTATCTCCTTGGTTTGGGTCTTGTGGAGGCGTAGAGTTATGGATAAAAGTAAATGGGAGCATGAGTTGTAGATATGTGCTTTATACCCTGACCTATTTTATTTTTATCTCTACTCTTTCAAAACTATTGTTTTAATGATTTTATACAATTTTTGGTATATTATTCATCTTTTTCTTGTTTCTTTTTTATAGATTGATCCATTTGGGATTAATATACCATGGGAGAGTTATTAAGAGATTGTTTTAGTTGTTCCATGATTTTTTGTAGTTCCTCTGATTTGGTTGTTGAGAGCATATGTTGGTGAGATCATTGAGAGATATCTCAAGGGGTGGTTTTTTTGGAAACACGTTTTATATTTTTTCTATGGGTTAGGTTTAGATCATTTATAACAACAATGTTTTGAGATTTTTATAATGGAAGGGATTGGATCCACGTAGAATAACCCTTGTTGCATTTTAAAAGAATGAGGTGCTTCAATGAAGCAGTGATTATGTCTAGTGGTGTTTTTTGTAGGTTTTTCGAAACATGAATAATTACACACTGTTTAATAAATAAAAGTTTTCTAATAAAGGTTCATTATGTGTATCTTTTTAGGGTAAAATTTTAAAAAGATACAACTTTTTAAGTGCAATCCAAATACTACGGTTTACATGACTTGAAATGGTATTATGTGTCTTATAAATCCTTGATGTCGTGCATTTTATAATGTTTCAATAACTTGGGTTTCTCAAAAACTTTTTGGCTATAGAGCATCCTCTCCTTCTAGTCGACCCAGAAACCGTCTTCAATGTTTTGGGGAATCATTTGCTTAGGATCAATCTCTAGCTTCCCTTCTTCGATCCATAATCAATTCATGGTATGTGCTAGCTCCATTCCAATAGATTCATTAATATATTTCCACTAGATCCTCTTTTCTATGTTATGAAACATGATCATCATAGTTAAAAAAGCGTTTTTGTTTTTTGTTTTATTGTCATCATTGTGGAACGACAACCTCTAGTGGATGAAATCCTTGGAGGAGAGAAAAATTATATCTCCAATGGTGGTCTATTCTCATTCAAATAACATTGAAAAAATTTATAATTTAGGGGATTCATTGCCTCAATATTTTTATATACTATTTTAGAGATATAATTATTTATACCAATGGATCATAATGAAATTAACTAATATTTACATGAACCATATTAAGGAATTGGTATCGATTGCATGGTTATGTAGTTATTGGTACCGTGATAAAGGGCTGCATGTTGATTTTCTAGATGTTGTGTTATCTATTTTGTTCTCATTTTTCATTGTTTATTATGTGGAATTGGTAAAGAACGCAAATCTATAGTTAATTAATAATTAAATGACAAAACGACTAAAGATGAACGTTTAATGAATCTGGTATATTGTAGTTTTTCTATTTTGGTCGTTTTTAAATGAATTGATCATCCATGTTATAATAGAATTGTATCAATTTGGGTTGAATATTGATGTTTAGTATGAATGGAATAAGAGTAATGTTAAAGAAAATTATTAGATGATTTTTACACCTTCTTCTAGCTTGCTGGTTAGGATTCTTGTAGTTAAAAACTGTAAAAAATTAATCTATTTATTTAAGAAGGAATACATACAGATTTTGAGATAATATATAATTTATTAGTAGGACATGAGTTTCTTTCTTTCTTATAATGTATGTGATCATTTTTATTTGGTTTCATGGGTTCTGGTTGCGTTTGAAGGTTGAACACATTGCTTTAGGGATAAGATCCTAGTTGTTATATTTGTTTCCTACTTCCTATTATGTGACGTGAGCTTGGGAAAGAAAAGACTGGAAGGGTTTTGTGGTATATGTTGCCGAGTGGCCTGTATGTAACATGAGACTAGGATTGATGATCTTGTAGGGCTTTTGTATTATGTGGCTTTAGGAGGCCGTGTTTTTATGGCCGCAATTGATTATTGTGGTTGTAAGATGCGTCAAGATATTAATATTGGTAATAGGTAGGACATTAGAGGCGACTAAAATGTTTAATGATGGTAATAAATATTTATTTGAATGTTGGGATCTAATTTTAATTTGTTGTTTGGTAGATGGCCATGTTGTTTGTTTATCTTATTTCCTTTCCCCACCGCTTGAGGAAGATGGTTGCGTTTAGTTGTATATCATGTCTGGTATCAGGTGATGTATTCTGAGAGTACCAAGTTATATGGATAATAATGATGTTAATAAATTAATTAATGTTTAATCCATGGGGTTGGAGCATGCTATGATGCAATACTGAGGTTATAATTCATAAGAGGCTTTGGACTCAATTTTCTTATGTGTCGAGGGAATGGAATTTTTATAATTGTAATGTAAAGAAGAAATGATAAATTTAAATTAATGGTTAATGAAATAATTAAAATAGAGAGGAACTAGTGAAATGGGTTAAAATAATTTAATATATTTCATTAAAGGGTTGTGTGATTATAGGATATGTGGTCTGAGTAGTGGAATTCGGGATTCTATGAGATGTTAGTTGTAGTTACGTCCGTGACTAGGTTATTCCAATAGTGTGGTTGTGATCTATGTCATATCTTGTACATTTTTTTTTATAAACTACTCTACCATATTAGATAGGCCTACAAAAACCCCAGGGGTTCTGATCCCTAGGGATGCTTTCCCCAACATCTCGATGAATGTATGGATGGATGATACACCCATTTCCTTTTTCCCTTCTCTAAGTAGTTACTTATGACGGTATGCATGATGTTTTTTTTACATATATGAGTGTAGAGGGCTATAATATATTTTGGTTATTTCATGAACATATATTATTGATATAGTTTCCACAAGATAATTACAGTTATACCTGTGTATATTTTAATTTCTTGAAGTTAATTACTCTGTATCTGGTTTGTGATCACTCATGTTATAATTCCTGTTTGGTGGTGAAAATTATACAAGCTGTGTGGTATTTAAAAAACTACCAAGTTACATTTTATTTTGTGTACATGGTGTTTTTTCCATGTGGTGATGTTTTGGTGCTTTTCCCAGGTTTCTATGTGCTAGCCATTTTAGAGAGAGAAGCTTAGGACATGTGTTATTGGGGTTGAGTAGAAAAATAGTGGGGAAGTGGTTGTGTGGTACCATTGATGTTTTTTATTTTATTATATGATCCCATATGTAATACATGGTGAGAGTATCCAAGGTGATGATTGAAATATTGTATACATGTTTAGGGGATAATTTATATTCATTTTTTGTTCCAATTTCATTATCTTGATTTATTTATATTTTTCAAAATATGCTCTGGGGAGGATCCTGCTGATTATAAATTTATAATCACCCATTGTAAATATAAAATATATTATAGGTCAGTTGAATCTTGTTGGATATTAGGTCAGATACTACAATATTGGGGATTAGTTGGAGTTGTTTGGGCTTCATGGTTGTTTTCATCCTATACTAACTTTTGGTACTTGATTTTTTTCCTTTAAGTTGTTGTAGTTATATCATGATATTACCAATGTGCACATTTCATTTTCATTTATATTTCATTTTGAGAAGGAGTTGGTTGATGTTTTTCTTTTCTCTCTCTCTCTCTCTCTTCATGTGTTCTACTAGTTCATAATTCCTCTCATTTTCATTTTTATTATACCCTCATTACTCATCACCATCCTAGGGCCTGTTGGATGTGGGACTCAAGGGTAATTATATATCTTCTCCCATTTCCTGCCAAAGATTGGAACAAATTTTAGGAATGGGGTCCTAATTATTAGACGTTTAATTTTAAAATAATTATAATAAGGTAAATCCATTTTTCAAAATTCAATTAATATATGTGAAAAAATTATATTTAATTATATTCCAACTAACATGGATAGAAACTGGGTTTTTAATGTGAAATATTGAAATGTTTAATATGTTTTTATATATAAATTAAATTTAAAAATGAACCCCATGACCTCAATTGAATTAATTATGTAAAATTGATCAATTATTTCATAAAACCAATTCAAAATCTAATTTAACATTATTAAATATTAGAACTAAAAGTTACTTTTCAACTAAAATGCATTATTTTTCAATATTCATCAAAAAATGAAACTCCACATAAAAATACTAAAAAATTTCCATATGTTATTTTTTAAATTAAAAATCCATAAATGGCAATTATTTTGTAAAATAAAATTTATAATTGCGTCAAAATATTTTTTTATAATGGATGTTCAATTAAAATTCATTATTACACATTCTTACATGTAATTTAGGCTAACTCAGTGTTTCGTATAGTGAAAGCATATCTTGGTGTAGTATAAAATAAAATCATAAAATAATTTATTTTTAAAGGGAATACTAAATTAGTTATTCACAATATGAAAAGAAATATTAATTATTTCATGACATAAAAAATATCATAAATTAAAATTCATTTGATGAAAATTAACAAAATCTTATTGTGTTATATTCAACCTACCGTAAAATGAATTTATCCCTAGAAATTCATATGGGTTATCAAAAGATCAACACATGAATGTTCCATTCATATAATCCCACATAGTAATGATGAATAACAATAAATCCTCCCAAAATGGTAAAGTTGGAACCATAACCATCATCCAATGTAAGTTACATTAAGGATAACATTAATGGAATGAAAATACAAGGACATTGAAGAAAATCATAAGTAATTATATGGATTGATAAAGGTTGATGGTTAAAAGAAATATTGTGATACATAGAATATTAAAAATTAAATAACCATAATCTAAAAAAGAATTAATTCTATGATTAATATCATTTAAATAGGATAATATGATTTCATTATATTTCAAGACCCTTTTTCATAAAGAATATATACCATCGTGATTTCATTCAATTTCCTAGTCACAATCTCAACATTTATTTGTTGCTGGGTCAATTCAAACAATTCCACTTACTTCGGTTGATGAAGGTGAATTTGTTAAATGTGATGAACTAAAAGATCCCGAGAGACATAAAGAGACTGATTATTCATTCCATCTGTCATTTTTTAACATCATAGAAAAACAGTTATAAGAAGTTATCCAATTCACATAAATTAACATGTTGTGAGATGCAAATTTAATCTCTAAACCCTCCTCTGATGATTAACATAACGTATTATAAAAATGGTTGACCATGTAACAATTCTAAAGATGAAAATTCTATTATTTAGAATGAACGTCACTAAAATAGCTTTACCATGATCCCCCATATATTATAAATTAGCTCTTGGTTTTCACATTCCAAACATGTTGTTGCTCCGATGATTTCGCCAGGGGGCGCGCATCCATTTGTGGGGAGGACGTGCCGCTTGTTACCCCGCATTCCCGCTTTCCAAAGGCGGGCGGCATCCGTTCCTTGTTCAGGGACGTCTGCTCCTTGATCGAAACCGGGATGATGGGATGTCGGTTCATCCATCTGGGGATTCCTCCTCGGAGCTCATCCCCTAGTCTGGGTCTCCCTCATAGATTTAAGACAGGTTCGTGAAGCTCATTCCTGGCGCCATATCTACATGGATGCCAGTTAATTACGCTGCGTCCGTCAAGACGCTCCAAGGGGTATTGTCGGGGCAGCAACCTTCGCTGAGGAGAATGGTCACGTTGGGGCATCGTTGGCATGTCTATCTTCGGTCCCTCATCACAGGGCTTCTCGAGGGCGCGGAAGCCCGAGGCATCCAACATCGGACGCGGGGAATGTGTACCATATGAGGCTTTCCTTATCTTCCCATGTTTACCACTGGGTATGCCGCGAGTTTAACGTCTTCTGTAGACAGATCGGGTTGAAGGGCCCCTAGGGGGGAACACCGATGATGGGGCCAACACGTGGGAGGCTCCTCCGATGCTATGGAGTGGGATGGGGGGGCATGATCTCACTGGGATGTGGTGGCCCGGGTAAGGATCAGGATGGATGGTGGAGTGAGACATGGGGCTTACGTTCTGATATGGACCAAGAGACAGGATATAGTTTGACGTCATGCAGGACGAGATACTGTTTAACGTCATGATGGATGGGATACAGTTTAACGTCATGCAGGACGAGGGGTCTGGGGCTTACGCTCTGAGGTGGCCCCAAGTGGTCAGGGAACCGACATGGAGAGGTCGGGACGACCGGGTAGTGGGCTTGAACCTCGTGGAGGTTTCCTACATACCGTGTGTTAGCACGGATCAAAGTCCACAAAGTTCGCTGGGATGGGGCTTACGCTCTGGGGCAGCCCATGGGAGGATGTCATCGTCGGTGCGTGCTCTAAGCCCACGTGAGTCATGCTCAGTGTGGGAATCAAGAGGCAGTAGGGACCAGACGATCACATCATGAAGGGTGCATACGTGAGAAGCAGAATGGGGCTTAAGCGTTGAGCGGCCCAAATAGGAAACAGGGGATTACGCATGGTTAGCGGCCCTTGGCACCGGGGCTTACTCCAGGGTTGTGGCCCGTGGTGTGACAAAGCGCAGTGGGAAAAGGACTCCACTGGCCTTGTCAGGTGGTAGTGCGGAGATGCATGGGTGCAGTCATCCGCAAGAAAGGTTAGGGGCTTACGCTCTGGGGCCGCCCTTTCCCCCGCGGAAAAACGCCGTCTCGACAAGTAGGATCTCATTCCATGTGGGGAAGAGTCCATTCCAATGGAGACGAGTGGCGTAAAACATGTCTGAGCTGGGGGACCCTGCGTGCGAAGCACGGGGTCGGACCACAGTTTAACGTCTTGTGTTAAGGATGAGGTGCTTAGCAGTTTAATGACCTGAAGCTTGGACGAGGTGGGATTTCTCCACACCCCTAGGTCATACATGCCCGACACCCTCTACCCCTTGTGGGAGGGAAGGCATCGCCAAGGCCGTAGTGAAGGGGGCCGCAGGGAAAACCACCGGGGGGTCCACGTTAGCGTGGCTATGCGATGAAGCAATAGCCGTTAGCGTGCCTATGCGGAGAAGCATAAGGAAAAGCAACGTAAATTGAAACACATCCCAAGGGACCTTGAGGTTACTTCACACGAGCCTGGAAGGCAGTTCGGGAAAACAACGCATGGAACACATGCCCGGTAGGGGAGACATCAGTTGCCGGTGCAGGGTGCAGCCAAGGGGCGTCAAGGTGAGATGTCTTGGGCTTTGCACGCAAAAGGGAAGGTTTGCGCGCAAAACACTGGGACAACGCGCAATTGGAGAAATGGAATTCCGCGCGAAGAGGAAATTACGCGCAAGGTTTAGTGCACAAGGCAGGGTATTGCGCGCAAGGCTGGAACCTGGCGGAGGGGGAAAATTCACTGAAGCCGGTGGAGTTGCGCACAAATGTGAACTCCGGGGAAATGTTGCACGAAATGAGGGATTACTTGGTTGTAATCATGTGTGCGGGGGGGAGTCAAATTGCGCGCATGAGAGTCGCTTTGGATTCCTCAACCCCCAAATCGTTTGGGGTAACCTTCTATTTATAGGAGACCTTCAGCACGGAATCCAGGCGACGCGCAAAATAATTGCGCGACTGGGACGGTGGTGTGAAAACATCAACCTCATGGGACACGGGCACAAAATTATTACGCCCCGGCGCAGGGACTCTTCGGGAATCCCGGGTGCCTTCCGCACGAGACATCTTTTTTCGCGCACCTCACCCAATTTTTCGCGCACCACTTCCGGAGCCTCTGGATCAGGGCTGTGATTCTGAATATGACTTCTCATCATCATTTAGAAACTTCCTCCTAGAGCTACGGACTTTTTTCAGTGTCAAAAAATGCCCCCATTTGAATTGGATTGGCGAGAGGTCGCAATGATCGGATTCCAATGGAAATGCCGAAACATCGAAATGCAGAGTCCCCTGGTCAAGTTGCGCGCAAAATTTCGATGGGGCGCGCACAAACTACGGACGGACGCGGAATCCTCTTTCCACGCGGCACAGAACCCTGGCCTCGCCTATAAAAAGGGGTGCTGGGTCCCAAATCTATACTTCCGCTGTTTCCGCACGATAATCTCTTCGCTCTCATGCTCGAAATTTCTTCTGCGGCTGCGCGTAAAAACGCTCTGGCAACGTGGAATTCCACACGAAATTCGGCTGTGATTTCGCGCCTATTCGGGATTTTCTGCGCTTCGCATGCCCATTTCACACTAATCTCCAGGATTTCGCACCAATCATTCAGCTTTCGAACAGAACTCTCTGATTCCGTGCACTGCATCCTGATTTCAGCCAACTCCCGAAAGATTCGAGATGGCTGCAGACCAAGTTGATGAGGGGGAAGCCACTACCCGTAGGACAGAAATGGCAGCAAACGAGGAGTTTTATGGCGCCAAGGTGATTGTCTCCAACAACCTGACCTTGTTCAATCTACTAACTCCGGCCCAGAAGATGTACCCCTTGTCGGAAAACCTCCCGCTCTGGAATTTTGGCATCCTGGAGGTGGTTCCACTGTCGGGCTTCGATGTGAACAAGCCGTGGTCTTGGGTGACCCGAGAGGACGAACTTCCTCGCTACAACATCACCAACAATGGCCATCCTGCCCGATAAACTAGTCATATGGATTTATATGTCCTAAACCTGAGGTCTAGGACCATTACCGGGGATGAGCCTCGGTATTCTGGGTCTGCCATACCTGCGACCAGTTCGGGGAAGAACTGCGGTATATCGGCCTGTTCGAGGCAGTATGGACATCACAGTTCCATTTCCACTGCCAGCCTGAACTCATACCAGATCTATTCACCCGGTGGTCTCCTGACACCAACACATTCCACCTTCATCATGGGGAAGTTGGCATCAGTCTCTGGGACGTTCAGTACATCGGAGGTATCCCACTGGAGGGTTACCAATACGAAGAGTTCGTTCCTCCAAAGAACACCTGGGGAGACAGGAAGCGGACTCCTATGCTGATGTGGCACCTATTAGATCTAACCAAAGAGAGGCTGGGGGTCAATGAATTCTTGAAGGACATTGCCTTCAAGGTCTGGTTTAGCCTATTCCTCGAGAAGGATCCGGCCGTCAAGATGCCGGGACGGGGAAAACGGGGCCCAACCGTGACTCAGAGGAGCAGGGATGGGTCATACTGGAGGACCCTGGAGGCAGGGCAATACAAATCATGGGGCTACCGCGTCATTGAGTCCCGAGACCCGAACGTCTGGGATGTCGGGTTCCTTGCCGCCTTCCAGAGCGGGTGGCTCTTGCCGGTGCGGGACGCAAGGATGGGAGTCCGTCCAGCAGCATTGGTGATGGTGGGCTCCATGGCTGCCAACAAACGGTTCAACTTGGGCGTCCCCATACTAGACAAGCTGTATACCATTATAGGGCGCATCTCATGAGGGGATCGCATAGTAGAGTATGAGGTCCCTTCCATATCTTCCATGGTTGGGTGTCGGCTCATCTCGGTGGTTTTACTTTCCCAAACGTCGTCCGTCCTCCGGGCAACGGTCTACGACTGTCCTTGCTAAATATCGCAGTGGTGGCACTGATGACGCTCAATGAGGAGGGTGTGAGTATCCGCATCGGCAACCATGCCAACTTCAACTTCAGCCCATTCCCCACCCTGGTCGGCCAGCTGGTGGACAACGGTCTAGGCTCTCTGGAATAGCATGAATACTTCCAGAGCATTCGGGGTGGGGTGCTCATGGCTCGGATCGACGGGAAGGTGATTTTCAAGCCATACGTGCCATCCCGAATCACCAGGCAGTTCGGGTGCCTCCATCAAATGACAAATAAGGTATTCACGGCTGTCTGGCAGGAGAAGAATCCATGCGTCCTGCGCCAGATGTGGTTGATGTTTACCACCTTCTGCTCTGGCGATGTCATCACTCTTCCCCCCGCCGGGGTCAATGCCAGCCTAGTGACCGAATACGCCGAACACTGGACCATTGCTTACCGTAAGGGTCTATTACAGAAAAGCTTCTGGAACTCGAGGTCACTCGTGCGGAAACCGGGCGACGGGAAAGAAGGCATGGTGTCGTCGGAAGGGGGGAACCAAGGGCGAGTCAAGCAGCGAGGCCTGCGCAGGCCGAGACTTCGGCAGTGGGGACATCACATGGTGTTTCCACGTCCTTGATACACACAGGGGGGTCACATGAGGCGTCCAGGGAACTGCCCATGAAGCAGATAAGATATCTGCTCGAACCTTCCCAAGACGCAATTCTCCCGGCACTGTGGTCGGGTTGGATGACCCTGCGGCAATCGCTGTGCGTCGAAGCCATCTGTAAGAAGATAATGAAAAATGGGATCCAACTTCCAGAGGTCGGGGTCATTCGAATTACTGATCGAGTAAACTTCCATTGGCGGCATGATTATCTAACGGCCATGAACAAATACGCACGCCAGAGGGGGTGTCGTGCAGAGCCACTATTCCTAGTGAATGTGATGCTCGTCCAGGAACATGATCTGGATGCGATGTTGCCAGTAGAAGGCGACAGTGACGAGGAGACGGAGGGGGAGGAGGAAACCGGAGAGGATGAATGTTAGGGATAAGACGAAGAAAGAGAGCCCGAAGGTGAGGGGTCGCAAGGGGCGACCTACCAAGGGAGTCTCCAAGAGAGCAGCACGATTTCCGACTCTGATATCGATATAACCGAGATTCTCGAGGTTTGTCCCTGTCTTCATTAATTTCCCTTATTCGTCCATTTTCCTTTACAACTTCTAACTCACTTCCTCATCCCACCCAGGAGAAGTTGAGCGTTGGATGGGAATCCCCACCAGAGGATGGAGGAGAGGAACCAGTGGGACATGATGGTGATCCGACACCCATCATTGAATTAACAAGCGCGAAGGGGTCTCCCCTTACGGCGGGTCCTACAGCGGCCGAAACACTATGGACATATGCTATGGATTCCTGTAAGTCTCATGCTTTACTACTGGTGCTTGGTGGAAAAAGATCGCATCTTACCAGCGTATGCCTTGTGCAGTGATCTCAACACAAGAGGCACGTCAGGCTGCGGAGCCCGGGCCGTCCATGAGTGGACCAGCAGCGGACATACCACCTTGTTCAGAACATGCTCTCTGCACTGAGTCGGCCCTGAAAATTGATGAACAGGGGGTGGCGGACATCAGCGGTGCTATTCCTGAGACGAGGTCGGAAGATGGTGGAGGTGTCATTGCTGTTGGGGAGAGAGAAGAAGGTCACCCGGACGTCAAGGATTATATCTCTCACGAAGACATCCCTGGGGCGGATCCCACTGCCGATCTGCTGGCGGCCTTCCCTATATACCGACTCGCTGACCCTGAGGAGATAGATGACTCAGACTCAGAGGCAGCCGAGGAGAGCCGGATGACATGACACAAAGGTTGGAAGTCTATCCAGCACTTCCTCAGGCAGCCCCAGTCAGATTGGCTGAGGCGGATGGGATCACTTCAGACATGGCTGCGCTTCCTGTGCGCCAGAGGGGCTGACGCCCAACGTCTTCATCTGACGGTCTGTGATTACATGGCAGAAAAGATACGTGAGAGAAACCGGCACACCGACATTTACCAATGCCGGGAAGGATCGTCGAGTTCTCAAGCGCTGCTGAGGGTGGAGCAGGATGTCCGGCACCTCGAAGGGCAGGCAGCAGATAAGGAGGTCTTTATTGCAACATGCTCTGAGCTCGTGGAACAACTGAAAGCCCAGCTGGCTGATGCACATGAAAAACTGGTGGAGGCGAGTCACCAGATGACCGTACTTTGAACTGAGCAGGCACAGCCACATGCTAGGGCTGGCGAGCTGCGCTCTGTAGTGGTCGATGAGGAGAGAGTCTTCAAAGAGAGAAAAGCGGCCCTGGAGGCTACCAGCTAGAGGGTAGCAGCGCTGGAAAGATCGCTTCAGCATGCTGATCCCTAAGGGATTTGTTTTTTCCATCTCAGAAACTTTTTTTCTTGTACTGCTCATCGTCTCAGTCAAATATATAGCCAAATCCACTCTTTTGTACCCTTGGTTTAATGGTTCAACCATAGTTTCAAAACGAATAACAAATCACCCCTAGGCTCCTGTGGGACGTGCCCAATGTGAGAAGCAGGAGATGCTCTTACCATCATTCCGTTCAACTGTGGGGCATTGACCAAGCTTCAGGCATCCATAATCAGGCCTGGACTTCTGAGAGACCCTGGGCCGATTGATGTGTCGACTTCCCAATGTGCTCTAACACACGAGCGGGGCGATGCCGGGGGAATTGAAATCCATCCGAACACAGAGGTATGGAGAGAAAGGGTGAATCACACTGCCCAAATTCGGAAACCAATGGGGCGAAACCATGGAGGATAACTTTCAACCCTGGAAGAAACAAACCATCGATATCATGTTGGCCTGGAATGGGGACAATAAATGAGGGCTGACCGCTGACCATGTTCGCAACATGGGGCCTAACTCAAATATTGTCCGTCAGTTTTCCGGAACGTTGGCCCAGGACAATAGGCGGACCATAGGTCTGTCATCCATACTATTAGGGTGTCCCGTCAAACATGACCAGTCCTCCGGAACATTGGCCCAGGACATTAGGTGGACCATAGGTATGTCATCCATACTGTTAGGGGGTCCCATCATACACGAAAGGAAATGAGGATCCGAATAAAGGGGGATGCAAAGAATGAGAGGTGGAGTGGTGGCTTGTTCGAACAGAGTCCAACACTCTCGATATTGCGCAACCATGGCCAAGTCGCATTGGGAGGACATACCGACCTGATCACGGGTCTTCCCAATTTCCAGGCAGGACCTCTTTAGCGAGAGAACTGCCGCTTCCCATTATTACCATGGGGCATCCCGAACCTACTCGGGGTAAATGTCTCGATTACACCATTTCCCATAAAGTCGGGCTGAGGGGCTGATAATAAGGAAGGACAGGGTTCAACAATCCCTGGGGATGGACCCAAGAAAAAATGTTTGGTCAATCCTACATATCTCATTAGGATGATAATCAAGCCACACGTAGTTCTTGAAGCACAATTTAACGTCATGTTTTACGAAATACGGTTTAACTTCATGTTTGACGAAATATAGTTTAACATCATGCGGGACGGGATACAGTTTAACGTCATGTGGGACGGAATACAGTTTAATGTCATGTGGGATGGGATATGGATCTTAGTTTTAGGTCTTAGAGCTTGGGTCGTGAATGGGAAGGGGGAGAAACAGACACATGTCAAGGAGGTTACAAAACCCGACGTGAATGAGGACCTAAGCCCTACATACCATGTGCTCTCCGGGGAAATGCTCGAGTCGAGGGACCGAACACAAAGGTAGGCTGGGCCCGCGGTGATGTTCCCCAGTCACTCCTACATATCTCATAAGGATGAGAATCAAGACATACATAGTTTTGGAAGGTGACATGGTAGGATACCAGTGCCAGGGAAAAGGGGAGTGCGGGAATGGCCCTTGCACTGAAAGAAGCGTAATTTGATAAATTGTGTTTGTCCTTTAAAGTGAGTGGGTTTTTTTTGTGAAGGAACATGCCTAGAGAAGTAGGTCGTGCTGTCGCCACAAGCATCATGCCGTGATAGGCATTGACAAATGGCATGGCACGAGACCAATACCCAATGTGATGACCTTGTTGACACTCCTTTCGTCACAGAATATAAAGATCGGAAAAGGGGAATATCTAAGCAAAAAGCTATTCATCCTTTGAAGAAACATCAAAAATCGACAAAGGGATGAACAAGGAGAACATTTCCAATAGGTCGCGCAAGTTCCCTCATGGTCGTGAAAGTACACTTGCGCGCCGCCTAGTGGTCGTGCAAGTACTTGTGCGACGCCTTATGGTCGTGCATGTGACTTGCGCGACCTAAGTGATAACCACCTGATAACCGCCCAGGGTATTCTTTTGCCTATAAATAGACCTTGTGGGCCCCCCATTCGAGAGGATCTTTTTCCAGAAACTCGGATTGATGCTCCCGACGCCCAAGTCTCTTCTAAAAGCTTCTGGAACACTTCTAAGGTAATTTCTTACCTAGAACGGAAGATCTAAAGAGAAGAAGGAAGGCCTAAGTGTTGAAACTTATCAAACACTTGCGCGCCGACTTATTTCCTTCAATATAACTTGCGTGTCCCTTTTCTGGAAGAACCTCAAGAAAATTATAAAGGGTTTTAAAAAGAGTTGCTCAAGTATTTCAATGCTGGTTGAAAATCGCGCAAGTACACCATGTGCCGCGCAGGTATACCTGCGCGACCAATACTTGTGCGCCCACGGAATACTTGCGCGCCTTGCAAGACTTGCGCGCCCCTATCTTTTTGGGTGCCCATCTTGCCCATTTTTACCCCTCTTAAGCCATCACACCTTTCCTTTTCAAGATTCAGTATTCAAGACACTCTTCAAAGACATTTTTTGCATGATTTCTTGATTTGACTTTCTTATCTGAAAGGAATTCTGTGGAATCTCCCTCAAAGTCTAGTGATTTAAATATCCTTATGTCACTAAAATACGGAGATTTCATTCATTCAACCTCATCCTTTAAGATGAGAGAATCCTAACCTGGGTCTCCTTTTCAGGAATAATCCCCAGTTATAAAACCTTTAATCTGGGCATCCTCCTCAGGAGTAAGCCCCAAATTCTTAAAGTTCCCAAACATGGGCATCCTTTTTCAGGAGTAAGCCCCAATCAAGTCCTCTAATTTTGGGCATCCTCCTCAGGAGTAATCCCCAAACCTTAATCCCTAACCTGGGTCTCCTTTTCAGGAATAAGACTCAGTCATAACCTTGGGCTTCCTTTTCAAGAGTAAACCCAAAGCCCCCTTAAATTTCTCTTAACCAGTCCTAATTTACCCTTGATTTGGGTTTCCTTTTCCGGAGTAAAACCCAATCATAAGTCCCCTCCTAACTTGGGAATCCTCCTAAGGAGTAAGCCCCAATATTAGAGTATTCAAATCTCCATGAAGCACATATAACTTTATGGACCCAGTTCATGGATTTTCTCCCTAAAAGTAAATCCTAAACCTTCATCTATCTGGGCAGTCATACATGCATAATCCCCAAACAAATTCTTATGATTGCATCTTTCATGGCACAATTGTCTAATTTTTACCAATACCTCTTGTTTCTCACACCGAGCATGACTCACGTGAGCTTAGAGTGTAAAAGTAATTATGACATTCTTCTTTGAGCCATCAATCATAAACATCATACTCCATTACTCGAACTACGTGGGTTCTGATTCCTTTTCCAAAACAAAGGATACGTAGGTAGCCCATTTATGGGTTCGATCCCAACTTTGAAATAATCTATGTCCTTCTGAATGATGATAAACTTCAAGTGCCCCACTGAGTGGCTTTAAAACCAGCCTGGTCATCATAATGACCAAGAGACTTTTATGTAAATGTTTTGAAGGATACCATTGACCAGGAATCTCTAAACAGATATAGATGATTCTCTATTGATGAAAAACATTGAATACATATAAAATATTCTCTAAATTTCTTGTATATTTAATCATTGATTGTTAAAACTAAAGGAAATCTCATTTTATACTTCGTAATTTAATAAGGATTCACGAACACAACTTAAATCTATAAAGAGAGTCCCGGAGTAGACAATAATTCCCCTCAAAAAGGTGTGATGAGTCCGACCTCCCATCCTCTCGACCAATGCAAATTCCTAAGCCTCATTAGTCCAAAAGATAATGAGCACCTGCCTTTGGAAAGTTGGTCCAAACTGATGTGGAATCATTGGATGTTTCCGGTTCTACGAACAAACCCGTTAGAAACCGATCGGAACGTTTGAATCTCCTGTCCATGAGGTAATCCCCGGAGTCCATGCGAAACAAAAATGGTGAACCCGACGTGAATCCTTAACCAAGTTAAAGTGATGTTCTTCTTATTTGTTAGGCCCCTTGGGCCAACAAAGAAATCATTGATATGTGCTCATCCAAAAGATGCAGTGGCCGGATTCATCTTGATTATGTCTGTTATATGGAACAGGCACTCTTTTCTCAAGATCTTCTGCAAAATGGCTTTCCTTAAATTCACCTCTGTGAATACTTCTGTTGTGAACACCTCTAATGTGAGGTCTGCTGCTGTGAAAACCAATGCTACTACTCCTGCTGGAACGTCGTCCGCTCTGAGAATGACATCACCAACTCAGTATCTTCAATGCTGGGTTTCTAATGCACTGGTTAAGGAGTACCGTCGCAACGGTACTATCCCAACTCTGGAGGCCGCTCGTCAAGCCCTCCAAGTTAACAACTCTACCTGGTCGTCCGGACAACGGCGGCCAGCGATCAAGAAGCAGGCGGTGCTGACTACCGTCTCTAACCGTTTCGGGTCGTTATCCCCGGAACGCAATTTCCATTCACTCCCTTACTCTGAGGAAGTGAATGAGAAGGTCCCGCAGGACCTTAATTCAAAAAGACAGGAGCCTTCTCAAGGGATCCCATCAACAATCGCCGCCAGACTCGTGCGGTAGTGCGCCCTCAACATGATGAGGGTACCGACTCCAGGTATTCAGCTCAGGTTCCTCGAACCCGAGCAGGCAAGATGAACCGCCAGAGACGGAATCCGGTTAAAAATAGGAAGGTTTTCATCCCTGCCATCTCCGGATAAGTCCACCAACCTAACTTGGTGGAAAATAACAAGCAGACACAATCACCTGCCCGTTTTAATTCCGCTGTCCAGCAGACTCGTCTGGCATCATCAAGCCGATCCCGCTAGGCAATTCCGGCGGAGTACCATAGGCAAGAACATACACCTGCTTAAACATCACCAGTTAGTCAGCAGGCTCGTCTGACTACATATGATGGATCTCGTCAACCGCGTTTGGCGAAGTGTAATCAGCAGGCACATACACCTTCTAATACTAATCAATCCTACCAACAGTCTCGCTTGGTAGCGCATGGAGAATTCAGTCGGAAATTCCCGACGACAAACAAGAGGTAGACTCAACTCTCTGCCTCCACACTTGAGTACTGTCAGGATTCACTGACAGGAAAAGGAGGACAAGAGCAGGCACATAAACCTACTCCAAGCCCGGAATGGACGTATATCCCCATTCCGATGGCTGAAGTCAGCAAACATATTTTGTCAATGGTGAAAGAGCAGAAGAAAATTCCTTCTCATATTCTGGATGCTTGCCAGGATATCATAACAACTTCAGCATCATCTCAGGGACAGACACATAAATCTATCCCTAGCAATGGAGTGACAATCAACGATTCACTCCGGAACAGACACACACATCTGTTCCAGTCCAAGAGGGTTATGGGGCATACACCCCCATATCATACGGACAACCAAGTCAGGCACATACACCTGATTTGAGTGGAGATCGTCAGCCTAACCTGACCATCTTTCCTGATCAGGCACATACACCTGCTCAGAGCAATCACTTTTGTCATCAAGTGGTTTCTAAAGCAAGTAAGAAGGCATCTAAGAAAAAGATCCGCCCAACACAGTCAGGAGATCAAAGGCCAATCTGCAACAAGGCCTTGCTCGATGTTGGAGGTCTTGAAGCCCTCAGACAATTATCTGTCGGAATTCAAGATTCTACTCCCTCAGTTCCCAATAACGGGAACATTAATTCAGAAGATCTTCAACAGACACTTTTTCATGAAGACTTGCTTCATGAAAATTCGGTCAATCTTGAAGTTTCTTCTTTAGATGAGAGCCACAGGAACCCTCTGTGTGGTCAGAAGACCAAGGAGCAAGAGATTTCATCTTTTGCTGTAACCCATCATGACGGTCCTCCTCATGATGATGAACTTCGCTGCGAAGGTCCTCTCCATAGTAGTGATTCACGTTGTCTCGAAAATTATTCAGAAGGCAATGTAGTGACGAGAAAGCCCTCCTATCTCGAGGCACTTGCAAACGTAAAACCAGTCATGTCTGATGCTTTACTATCGGAAGGTGAAACTCTTTCTCCATCAGAAGATAGCCTGGGGTTCAGGTTATTCTCCGAACCATCCCTGGGTCATTCATCTTCCATCATGAATAGTGATTTCTCTACCAATCTTTTTGAATCCGATGAAGAAACAAGGAAACACCAACTCTGGTCCAAACAGGTAGAAGAATCTTCATTCAATGATAAAGAGGAAATGCTGAACATGAGGAAAAAACTGGCAAAAGGTGAAGTACCAGTCATGTTTTGGCCTTTGGCTGACTCCCAGTACGACATTCCAAAGATGTTGACGGATGAGGGAATCCATGATATTCGTCTCAACATATGGAAGACTCTTTGTCAATTGAATAAGAAAGTATTATCTTATGGTGATTATGAAAATCATATTAAGATAATTGAAGGGTTACAATGTCAGATTGATTTGGCATCTCTATCAGTCTCTCGGTATCCGAAGGCTGAAAAGAAACAGAGAACTCTTCAACGTTCATGCCTTGGCGCACTAAGAAAATTGCGTCAGTTAATTGCCAATGCTCCATCTGATGTTCATATCAGAGGATGGGGTGTTCACGGAGCACTACATTTCACAGTGCTTTCCGGTCAGCAAAGCCCGCCGAAAATGGTCTCATGCAATGTTATTGCCCATGGCCGGCCACAGTCAATGGGCTTTGTTCATAATCAAAAGCTTGCTCAAGAACATGCTTCAACTAGTTCCTCTTAAAATCAAGTATATAGTGAACATGTTGTTGAATTGCTCCTACATCAAGCAGGCGAGAATATTGCACAAGCCTCTCGTCTGGAGCAAACACGTCCTCAAATGACAGATGTTTTGGAAATCATCCAACGGTCTGTTGAACCAGGTGATAAAAGTGGATACAGGTTAATGCATCCAGCTAATTTCCGAACTAAAATTCGAAAGATCAAGAGAGATTTTAAGAAGATCTCAGACATAGCATGTCAAGAGACACCCCAGCTTGCCAGACTGGGGACTTCTCTAACCCAACCCTCAGAGTCAACAAATGGGATTCGGGGAGTTGAGCGGAAGCAGCAGGAACATCCCCAGTCTACCGGACTGGGGACTTTTTCAAATCCTCAATCCCTCCCTCAGAGAAACTTAGTATTCTCTCGATTAGGGAATAAGCCTCAAGAGGAACGAAGAGCCAAGCTATCAGGGGATTCTCTCCAAGTGACGGTTCTTCAAGAAGTTCCTAAAGGATCAAGTCAACGGAATTCCATGTCTCATCATGGACATGGAAGAAGACAATATCACAGAAATGCTGATAGAAAGGATTCCATGCAATATGCATCCATTAATGTCATCAATGCCGTTGCTATTGATTCACCAGATGAGGCTCAATCAGAAGGATCAGACGAAGAGGTTCTTGCTCAAGAAGTTGCGCACACATACTTAAATGAAGAAGGTGTGCGCACACGTAATCAAAGGCTTACCCAAAATCTGGGTATTCCTCCAAGTAACCCACTTCCCCCTCTCCGAAAAGGATCCAATAAGGGGAAAGGAAAGAATCAGGTTTCTTCTCACCCTTCCTCTGAAGGAGATCAATCACTCTCATTAGAGCAAATGTTTGCACAAAAGGGGGAAGAAATGAAATAATTAAGAAGGTTGAATGCAGAACTACTTTAGAGTAGTCTTCTTCTTAAGAATGATAAAGTCCGACAGCCAAAAAAATTTGTTGTAACTACTGAGATGGATCAGGAATATCCTTCTCTATCAGTACACCCTCAGAGGTCTAATCCTACGGGTCAAACGCAACAACGGTTCGCAGCACTACCATCAGTTGCAGCACCAACCACCACGTCTGTCCAAGATCCACTCATTGCACCTACCCAAAACCAAGTTCAACCTGATGTTTCTCAAAAGTTATTAACTACTATTGAGTCATTAATAGCTCGGTTAGAAACTATGGAAGGGAAACGGGCGCATGTTCAACCTGAAAAGAAAGTTTACCCTGAATGGGTAGATTCCATTTATCCTCCATCCAGTTTTGGAAACCATGTTTTCCCTACTTTCAATGGATCAGGCGACCCCGAACAACATTTGACGCATTACGTGTCCTGTTGTGATCCTATGATGGGAACTCCAGAGCAACAAGAAGCAGTGAAACTCAGATGCTTCGTGCGAACCTTGCAAGGACCAGCTTTTGTCTGGTATACAAGCTAGCAATCCCGGTCAGTCATCGGATGGGAGGATCTTCGTCAAAAATTCCTTCTTCAGTTTAGCTCAACTTTGCCAAAAACGACAGTTTTCGATCTTACAAACTGCAAGAAAAGGGAGAATGAAAGAGTCTCTGATTTCATTGCTCATTGGAAGGGATTAACTTATTCCTTGAGTTTAGCACTCCCTCAGGAGGAATTGTTGCCAATCTGTGTGGAAAATTTGCATGAAGAATTACGCACGCCATTGATCCCTGTGAAATACACAGGAGGGTTTCAAGACCTTACTTCAATCGCTCAACAGATTGAAGATTCCCTTGTACAGGCTAAGGTTAAATCTCGTATAATTCCATCAGCTCCAGGAAAGAGAATGGGTAAAGCGGAAACTGCTACAGTTATTCTTAAACAAGCACCTGTACCTATTTCTACTTCAAAACCTTCATCTTCTCGAAGGGCTCCACCTCCTGAATGCCAACAACAAAGGCTATTTCGTCCAAATGATCAAAAAGATCAACGACGAAAACAATTTGAGAATATGAAGTGTAAAACTTACTCTTTCCGAAGTGAGTAAGTTCCTGGTTACTTCATTTCAGCTCTGGAAAATAATTTGGTTCAATTACCAGTGCCGAAGAGGCCAAACAAGGAATGAGATGAAGACCGTCCCAATTATTGTCCCTTTCATCAAATGTTGGGGCATCCCATACATGAGTGTTTTGCCTTTAAAGACCTCCTGCAAAAGATGGTCGACTTAGGAAAAGTCAAATTGAAGGGTTCTTCAGCTCATGTAGCATGTATTACCACTACAGATCCAGAGGAAGGAGGCGACTGACAGGAAGTGAAAAGCAAAACTGCGAAAAATATGATGATTGGATGGTCAGAAAGACAATCAATCGGACTCATTCCATTTTGCGAACACAATTGAAGATGCCAATTTTGTCTCCTACAAAAGCTGCAGTAAAGCCTCCATCAATAGACAAATACTCAAAAGGGCAGCGCAATTCAAAGAAGAAAGAGGAATCAGGAGAATATTAGTATATATCAAAGCCTAAATGGTCTTTGACTCTGGCAGATTTCATGCCATCTACTTCGAAGCAACGGGCACCGTCCCACCAAACGGCACAACCTAAACAGGCTAACCAGATAGAGTCTTTATCAGACGAAGAGTTAATCTTTGGTTCTATTAATATGATTCAATTAACAGATCCATATTCCAGTCTTGATGAGCCTGAATTCCCTGTATCAAATAAGGGAACCCGAGGAAGTTCTAGTGGTTCAGGATATAGGGGAAGACGTGGATCTTTCCGAAGACACTACTCTAATTCTACCCCTGCTAGCACTGTATACGCATCAGAAACTCGTGGTAGATCCCTTCAGCGAGATCAAAAAGAACAAGAAAGTTCTTCTGCCAATGGCCAACTTAGTTTCGGCACAGTTATTTTGGAAGACCGATTAAAAGATCCATCTTCTTTATCTCAGCAATTAAATGGATCTAATCAGTCTAATCTCCCAAAACCAAGGATGTTTCCAGCTTCAATACAAGATGCATCAGCTTCCAAAGCATCTGCTTCCAAGGTACCTGCTAAACTGCATATTCCTATTGGGAAACGCAGACCTCTAGATCAAAAGTATGATATATTGAATCCCTTGGCCCAAGTACCAGCCAAGTTATCAATTTTGGATGCTTTGAATCTGTCAAGAGATCTTCGGGAAGCACTCATCGAAGCGTTGTCAAGTCCTCAGGAGTTTGAAGTTGAAATTGCTGCAGCTGAAATCTATCACATAGAGAATAATCCTATAGAATGCCATGCAGTGATATCTTTTACTGATAAAGATGAAGATGATGTTGTGCATGGGTACATAAAACCTTTGTACTTATCTGGCAAAGTCAATGGTATAGATGTTCGAAGAGCTTTCATTGACAATGGTTCAGGAGTCAACCTCATGCCCATTCGTACACTTCGTCGATTGGGCCTGACAGAATCTGATTTATCTCCTTCTACCATGATATTACAAGGATATGATAAAAATGAACAAGAACCACTGGGAGAAGTTACGCTCAGAACTCAATTTGGAGATCTTGTTTCCAATTCAGATTTCATGATTGTTGATCAAGACTCAGCTTTCAATATCTTTCTTGGAAGACCCTGGCTACATCAGCATGCAGCTATTCCGTCATCATACCATCAATGTATCAAATAATGTTTCGATGGTCAAGTTGGAACATTGTATGGTGAAAAGGCCCCGTTCAAGACATGTGAGTCTCAATACATTGAGGCATAATTTTATCACATGATGGGAAGAGAAAAATCTACAATGAAGGAAATTACCAAAGTTAATGCTCCATATGGTTTGGAAAAAATTCCAATAAATCAATTTTCACATGTGAGTACAGATTATGTGTTTCCTATCAGTCAAATTGACAAAATAGGCCCAAATCAAAATACTCTTATGGAAAGATCCATAATGTCAATTACGGTAATCGAGCCAGACAACATGGGAGAAATTGGTAACTTACCAAGCAGTGACGAAAGCATAAGTGGTGACGTTTTCATTTCGTCTGCTGAAATCCAACAAGTATATACTTTTCTAATCAGGCCAGATGAAGTTATAGCAACACCAGAGGTGAATAATGATGTCGATTCTCAATCCATCATCTCCTCTTTATTTCTCAAAGAAGACCCTTTATCATCAATAGGGTCGGAAATGGAAGCTTCTTCTTCAAAATGTGAAAATTTTGACATCTCTTATGATCAAGAGAATTTCATTTTTTTCATCTACTTTGCAAGTAGAAATGGAAGAAATAACACATGATGAAGAGGAAGAGGAAGATCTTAGAGATTCTCCTCCAGCATTTGAAGAGGGTATCTCTACCACTGTGGATGAACTCAGAAAAGTAAATCTAGGTACAGAGAAAGATCCAAGCCCCACTTTAATTAGTGCGGCCATGACCCTTGAAGAGCAAGAGATCTATATTTCTTTTCTAAAGCAAAATAAAGATATTTTTGTTTGGAATTATACATAGATGCCTGGCCTTGATCCTGATGTTGCTACTCATCATTTGGGTTTACCAAAAGAACATCGAGGATTCAAGCAAGCCGCGAGAAGAACACACCCAACATATGCTTCCAAAATTGAGGCTGAAGTGGATAAGCTTATCATAGCTAACTTCGTCAGAGAAGTTCAATATCCCATGTGGTTGGCTAATATTGTCCCTGTAAAGAAGAAGAACGGACAAATTAGGGTTTGCATCAATTTCAGAGATCTTAATCGGTATTGTCCTAAAGATGATTTCCCAGTTCGTATTACAAAACTCTTAATTGATGCGACAGCTGGATATGAAGTACTTTCTTTCATGGATGGATATTCGGGATATAATCAGATCCGAATGGCCCTAGAAGATGAGGAATATACAGCCTTCAGAGCTCCTCAAGGTGTGTTTTGTTACCGGGTGATGCCCTTTGGTTTAATGAATGCAGATGAAACATATCAACGCACCATGCATCGTATCTTCAAACCTCTTTTAGGGAAGTTTGTTGAATGCTATGTAGATGATTTGGTGGTTAAATCCAAACAACGTTTTGATCACTTGGCTGATTTGGAAGTCATATTCCACAAGCTTCGACAACATAATTTAAAGATGAGCCCCTTAAAATGTGCTTTTGGGGTAACCTCAGGAAAATTCCTCGGATTTTTTGTACGCCATCGTGGTATTGAAGTCGATCCTGAGAAGACCAAATCAATCCTTGGTATGTCACCTCCTCGGAATTTGAAAGAATTAAGAGGAATTCAAGGACACTTAGCCTACATTCGGCGTTTCATCGCTAATTTGGCAGGCAAAAGTTTACCCTTTACCAAAGTATTGAAGAAAGGAGTCACTTACCAGTGGACTGAAGAATGTCAAGAAGCATTTGATGTTCTCATGAAATATCTCTTGAGTCCACCAGTACTCATGCCACCTTTTGAGGGTAGACCTCTTATCCTCTATGTGACAGCTTTAGAGCGACCATTGGGTGCCTTTCTCGCTCAAAAGAATGATGCTGGGAATGAAAATAGTCTCTACTATCTCAGTAGAACTATGCTTGAAGCAGAAACCCAGTATTCAAGTATTGAAAAGTGCTGCCTAGCATTAATCTTTGCAGTTCAAAAACTGAGACACTACCTGCAACATCACGAGGTCCAATTGGTATCTCGTAATAATCCACTCAAATTCATCCTTAGTCGTCCAATGCTTACAGGACGTCTGGAAAGGTGGGTGGTTATTCTACAGCAGTTCGACATCTAGTATGTGTCTCAAAAGGCAATTAAGGGCCATGCTCTGGCTGATTTCCTGGCTGAACATCCTTCAGTGGAAGACACGTATTTAGATATCGAACTCCCTGATGAGGAAGTTTTCTCTATTCAAGAGAGTCCTCAAACATGGGAAATGTATTTTGATGGTGCTTCTAGAAGTCCAACAGGGAAGAAAATGGAAAATCCTAAATTCAACAATGTTGGTTTAGGAATTGTGCTCATTTCTCCAGATAAGGCAGTGTTACCTTATTCCTTTTTGTTGTGGGAAGGTGGTGCCAATAATGAAGCTGAATACCAAGCTCTCATTACAGGCATGGAGTTAGCGCTTCAAGAACAAGTGAATCACTTAAAGGTGAAAGGTGATTCAGACCTGGTAATCAAATAAGTCAATGGGGATTATGCCATTAGAAAAGAAGAATTAATCCCTTTGTATGATTACGTCAGAGAGTTAATGTCGGGATTCCCTTCAGAACCGAAATTTTCTTATGTCCCAAGATCACAAAATGCTCAAGCTGATGCACTAGCTAATATAGCCACAGCTTTAGCAGATCCAAATCGGGACGAAACAACCATCTGTATTGCCCACTGTCATGCAATTTCACCTTATGTTCAAGTCAGAACAGAGGAAATTAATGAAATTAGTCCCATTCCTGAACCGTATGGTCATACTACAGGATGGATGTCACTTATCAGGGAATACCTTCAAAATGGAACACTTCCACCCGATAGAGCCGAGAAAGAACAAATTCGGCGACGTGTGGTCAATTTTACTCTTTATGATAGCCCAAACCACCTCGAGAAAATTCTCTACAAACGTGGTTTTGATGGAGTTCTCTTCAGATGTATTGATGGTGAAGAGACAATGGCTGTCATAAAAGAAGTGCATGCAGGAGTCTGTGGTGCCCACCAGTCTGGACATAGACTATCTGATCAAATTCGAAGGCTTGGATACTTTTGGCCATCAATGATACAAGATTGTGTTAATTTCACAAAGAAGTGTCATTCATGCCAAGTATATGCCAACTTCATTCATAAACCTCTAGTGTTGCTTCATACAGCTAACTACTCATGGCCATTTTCCACATGGGGAATGGATGTGGTGGGACCTTACCCTTCAGCTACGGCCAAGCAGTTTAAGTACATTCTTACTGCTACTGATTTCTTTTCCAAATGCGCAGAGGTAGTACCTCTCAAAGAAGTCAGTTCTAAATGCATTGTTAGCTTCATCAAGTCTAACATCATTACTAGATTTGGTGTCCCTCATACCATATTAACGGACAACGGCACCAACTTCTGTTCTTCTGAGGTAAAGAAATTGTATTAAGAATACAACATTATGTCCAACCATTCATCTCGATATCATGCAACGGCTAATGTCCAGATAGAGGCCTTCAACAAGACTCTTTCAAATATACTGCAAAAGATGGTGGATAAAGATAAGAGGTCATGGCCTTATAAACTCTTTCATGCTTTATGGGCTTATAGGACTACCAATCGCAATGCAATGCGGTCAACTCCATATTCATTGGTATATGGAACAGAAGCAGTCTTGCCAATTGAAGTTCAATTGACCTCACTCAGAATAGCCATTTGTGATCAGTTATCAACAGATGAGCAATCCCAAAAGCGGTTGAATGAATTGGAACAGTTAGATGAGAAAAGATTGTGCACTTTGCACCACTTGGAAATCTATCAGAATCGCATAGCATGAGATTTTAACAAAAAAGTTCGTCTTCGTTCATTCATTCAGGGAGAATTGGTATTGGTTCTAAGAGCACCAATGATACCAGGAAAGAAGCCTCCCAAGCTTGAACCAAAATGGGATGGACCTTATTCAATACATAAGGTCTACTCCAATGGAGCATATTCTCTAATCTCAATGGATGGAGAACACATCACGACTCCAACTAATGCCAGATTTTTGAAGAAGTATTTTGTATAAACACAAAATATTGTTCCCAGATCCAAAACAATCACATTGGTTCATGATATGTCCGAGATGACATTAAACTATATTTTGTCCTACATGACACTAAACTGTATTATGTCCTACATGACAATAAACTGTATTACGTCCTATCTACATGACATTAAACTGTACCGAAGTTCCTATATTTTGTCCGAGATGAAATTAAATTATATTGTGTCCTAGAAACATGACATTAAACTGTGTGGCACCTCCAACGTCCATCATGACAATAAACTGTAAAAAGTCCCCAGAACTGATATCCTCATATTGGTTCACCTTAGTCCTAGCTACATGACTTTAAACTGTATAGCACCAGTTCGTCCTTGCTATATGACATTGAAACTATACAACAATGGTCCAGTATGACTTTAAACTGCAACTTCGTCCCACATGACATTAAACTGTGAAAAACGTTCCATGAACTGTCCAGCATGACCTTAAACTGCATCATCCCTAGTCCATGTATATGACCATAAACTATTTTCAAATATGTCCAGCAAGACGTTAAACTGTGACGTCCAAAACTACATAATGCTAAACTGTATAAAAGTCCCTCACGTTCGAAAAGACGTTAAACTATATAATCATCAAAGGTCCAGCTTGACATTAAACCGCACCATCCACGGTCCATGAATATGACCTTAAACTATTCGAACTTTCGTCCAATATGACGTTAAATTGTATTATCCCCATCGTCCTAACTACATGACGCTAAACTGTACAGAAAGTCCTTAATATTTCCAACATGACATTAAACTGTTATTTTGTCCCTGCTACATGACATTAAACTATGCAGCACCAATAGTCATAACTGCAAGACTTTAAACTGCATAGTCCCTTTTTTATGTCCTACATGACATTAAACTGTGCATCGTTAAGGTTTTTATTACCTCTTGTTTCTCACACCGAGTATGACTCGCGTGAGCTTAGAGCAAATATCAACCATAATACTCCCTTTGGGCCACTAACCATGTGTATGTCCCAACAACATTTTTTATTAGATCATTTTCCCCAAGAACAACTTGATCATTAATTCATTCTTTAATTGAACTACAGGGACTTTGTTCCTTGCCCTCCAGGCTGGGTATGTAGGCAACCTCCCAGGGTTCAAGCCCAAAAATAATCTCTTCACATCGGTTCACCACCATCTCATATGATGTTGATTCGTGAAATCGCCCCTAGAATCAATATTTTTTACATTGATTCACTTTCGTCCTTGTTATATGACGTTAAACTATGCAACACTTTTGTCCGGTACGACAATAAACTACAATATTCTTTGATTTCCTCATTTGAGATAGAACTATTATTGACATTGATTTTTCAATCATGGTTTTCATTTTCAAAAGACTACATGCATACATGGTAATGCCTAAACTTTTTATCTTAGGTTAAACCATCACTGCACTAAAGTCCCCTTTCACCCTTCACATGTACGAACCAAATTTGTACAAAGGGTAGTTCTAGAACTACGTGGACTTGATTCCCATCCTTATGGGATACGTAGGAACATTCGAGTGTCCCTCGAATCCAGTCCCAAGTCTTTTGGGCCTAACCCCAAATTTCACTTTCAGTCCCTTGGCTGAAAAGTCCTCATGAAAACACACACTGTGTATTCATTATTATGGTCCGAATTCTATGACCCTAAACTAAGATCACTCATACTTTCGTCCTGCACGACGTTAAACTGCATTTCAAGAACTATGTATGGCTTGATTCTCATTCTTATGAGATACGTAGTGAAGTCCAAAATTTCAATCCAGGACCCAGCCACAACATGATTATGGTTATCATTGACCTATGTATCTCTACATACATTGGAAAATACCCATATTTATGTGTTATAATCCTAACCTTAAAATATTTTCAGATCTTCATAACCCTTTTCATGACTTCTAGTCACAAAAATTCCAAACTTCTGAGAATTCTTTTGCCTGACTATTCAGCACGTGCCCATAGGTGGCCTTGCATAAACAGTCCACATAACAGACATGTCAGCCGAAAGATGCTATTTATTTGACCATGCAGCCAATGCCCTTAGGTGGCCCTGCATGTTTCAACCCCCTAACGGGTTTGTTAAATAATGGTAACTTCATTCTTGGGAAGAATGCCTCTTTTGTCCTTATTTGTCTTAAACGACAGTATGTAGGGATCCGCAAAAAAATAGCCATCCTTAACATATTTGTCCCATATCCTTTTTCATGATATGAAATTATTCAAGTCTATGGTTTATTCTTCTTCCCTACGTTTGGGTCAAACCTTCGTAGGAGTGATATTCACCCAGTTCTTCGATATTCTTGTTCAGAAATATCTTCTCCATATTCAAGTACCTCTTTCCATACAATAAACTCTATACTTTAGAAAATTTGAATCTCCATAAACTTTCACTGTCTTTTAGCACTAGGAAAGTAAATTTCTGGGAGTTCTTTTGCCTGACTATGCAGCACGTGCCCATAGGTGGCCTTGCATAAACAGTCCACATAACAGACTAGTCAGCCGAAAGATGCTATTTATTTGACCATGCAGCCAATGCCCATAGGTGGCCCTGCATATTTCAACCCCCTAACGGGTTTTGTTAAATAATAGTAACATTATTCTTGGAAACTACTTCTTCTAATGCCTTTTAGCTCTTTTTCATATCATTCCTCAGATTCAAATATTCTTAAGTCATAGTTTACATTTTTTCCCTCATACTTGAGTATGGTAATATGTTTTCAGATAAATTGTCAAGGAATTGAATCCATTTTAATCCATTTTGGTCAAAGCTATTTCGACCTTAAACATTATCCCCTTTATGTCTGGCATGCATGACTTTAAACTGCCCACAAAAGACAAAGGAACTCTGAATAAAAGTCAAGATCCAGCACACTTGCGCGCTGCCTTCTGCGCACTGAAGACTTGCGCACCACCTTTTCCTTTGGATGTCTTTTATTTCCTCAGAGTCAAATCCTCATTTCTCTCCGGATCCAACTCTGAGGGGGGACTTTTGTTGACACTCCTTTCGTCACAGAATATAAAGATCGGAAAAGGGGAATATCTAAGAAAAAAGTGATTCATCCTTTGAAGAAACATCAAAAATCGACAAAGGGATGAACAAGGATAACATTTCCCATAGGTCACGCAAGTTCCCTCATGGTCGCGCAAGTACACTTGCGCGCCGCCTAGTGGACGTGCAAGTACTTGGGCGACGCCTTATGGCCGTGCAAGTGACTTGCGCGACCTAAGTGATAACCACCTGATAACCGCCCATGGTCTTCTTTTGCCTATAAATAGACCCTATGGGCCCCCCATTCGAGAGGATCTTTTTCCAGAAACTCGGATTGAAGCTCCCGACGCCCAAGTCTCTTCTCAAAGCTTCCAGAACACTTCTAAGGTAATTTATTACCTAGAATGGATGATCTAAAGAGAAGAAGGAAGGACTAAGTGTTGAAACTTATCAAAAACTTGTGCGCCGACTTATTTCCTTCAATATAACTTGCGTGTCCCTTTTCTGGAAGAACCTCAAGAAAATTCTAAAGGGTTTTAAAAATATTCGCTCAAGTATTTCAATGCTGGTTGAAAATCGCGCAAGTACACCATGTGCCGCGCAGGTATACCTCCATGACCAATACTTGCGCGCCCACGTAAGACTTGCGCGCCTTGCAAGACTTGCGTGCCCCTATCTTTTTGGGTGCCCATATTGCCCATTTTTACCCCTCTTAAGCCATCACACCTTTCCTTTTCAAGATTCAGTCTTCAAGACACTCTTCAAAGCCATTTTTGGCATGATTTCTTGATTTGACTTTCTTATCTGAAAGGAATTCTGTGGAATCTCTCTCAAAGTCTAGTGATTTAAATATCCTTATGTCACTAAAATATGGAGAGTTCATTCATTCAACCTCATCCTTTAAGATGAGAGAATCCTAACATGGGTATCCTTTTCAAGAATAATCCCCAGTTATAAAACCTTTAATCTGGGCATCCTCCTCAAGAGTAAGCCCCAAATTCTTAAAGTTCCCAAACTTGGGCATCCTTTTTCCGGAGTAATCCCCAATCAAGTCCTCTAATTTTGGGCATCCTCCTCAGGAGTAAGCCCCAAACCTTAATCCCTAACCTGGGTCTCCTTTTCAAGAATAAGACTCAATCATAACCTTGGGCTTCCTTTTCAGGAGTAAACCCCAAGCCCCCTTAAATTTCTCTTAACCAGTCCTAATTTACCCTTGATTTGGGTTTCCTTTTCAGGAGTAAAACCCAATCATAAGTCCCCTCCTAACTTGGGCATCCTCCTTAGGAGTAAGCCCCAAGATTAGAGTATTCAAATCTCCATGAAGCACATATAACTTTACAAACCCTGTTCATGGATTTTCTCCCTAAAAGTAAATCCTAAACCTTCATCTATCTGGGCATTCATACATGCATAAGCCCCAAACAAATTCTTATGATTGCATCTTTCATGGCACAATTGTCTAATTTTTACCAATACCTCTTGTTTCTCACACCGAGCATGACTCACGTGATCTTAGAGTGTAAAAGTAATTATGACATTCTTCTTTGAGCCATCAATCATAAACATCATACTCCATTACTCGAACTACGTGGGTTTTGATTCCTTTTCCAAAACAAAGGATACGTAGGTAGCCCATTTATGGGTTCGATCCCAACATTGAAATAATCTCTGTCTTTCTGAATGACGATAAACTTCAAGTGCCCCACTGAGTGGCTTTAAAACCATCCTGGTCATCATAATTACCAATAGACTTTTATATAAATGTTTTGAAGGATACCATTGACAAGGAATCTCTAAACAAATATAGATGATTCTCTATTGATGAAGAACCTCGAATACATATAAAAGATTCGCTAAATTTCTTGCATATTTAATCATTGATTGTTAAAACTAAAGGAAATCTCATTTTATACTTGGTAATGTAATAAGGATTCACGAACATAACTTAAATCTATAAAGAGAGTCCCAGAGTAGACAATAATTCCCCTCAAAAAGGTGTGATGAGTCCGACCTCCCGTCCTCTCGACCAATGCAAATTCCAAAGCCGCATTAGTCCACAAGCTAATTAGTGCCTGCCTTTGGAAAGTAGGTCCAAACGGATGTGGAATCATTGGATGTTTCCGGTTCTACGAACAAACCCGTTAGAAACCGATCAGAACGTTTGAATCTCCCGTCCAGGAGGTCATCCCCGGAGTCCGTGCGAAACAGTCCTCTACAACGAGGTTATCACAATTCAGTGCCATTTTTTCGTCTTGCGGCCAGGATGATAATGTCACCGTTTAGGGTCGTGTGATATGACCGAAAACATAGTTTACGGTCGTATTGTTTGGACCGACAACACAGTTTAAGGTCGTATGGTTTGGACCGACAACACAGTTTATGGTCTTATGGTTTGGACTGAAAACACAATTTAAGGTCACATGGTTTGGACCGACAACACAGTTTAAGGTCGTATGGTTTGGACCAACAACACAGTTTAAGGTCGTATGGTTTGGACCGACCAAGAGAGGAGCCTCGAGCCAAAGAGGCCTATGAGTGTTCAACAATCAGGGGGGCAGGAGATGCTAGCTCCCAGCATTACTGGGCCCGAAACGCAATGTCCGGGCGACTCCTCATTCCCCATGGGGATGAGGGTCAAGCTGCACGCAACCCATAAAGAAGATACCCAAGCACATACTCTAGCGCTCAGATCGCAGGAGCCCCGAGAGACACCGTTACGTAGCTCGTTCTGTCTGATGCTTAGGGGTGTACTGAGGGTTAGTACAAGGAGTGTCAAGATTCCACCTTGACACAGTGGGGTGGAACATTACATAAACCATGCCTCCAACATCCAGGGCCCATGGAAGCCGGCGTGACGACTTAGGATTACTGATGACCATGTTCGCAACGCAGCATCCTGTCAGGTTAGCCATGGGGACAAACAAATGAGGATCAACTACTGACCATGTTTGCAATGCGGGATTCATATCAATTGTTGTTTGAAACCATCGAGGGCGTTGTCCCATGATGGTAGGAGAGCCCTTGGGCGTTGTCTCCAGGCCATTCTAGGGGGTCCCTCCGGGTGTGAAGGATGACAGGGTTCCGACTGAAGGGGAACACGAAGCCTGGAAAGTGGATGGAACTTGCCTAAGTCGAATATGGAACTCCAATTCCTAGACTAGCGTACCCTGAGCACATCATCAGACCACTAGAAAGGGTCATAGGGCTCAGTCCGAGAGCGGCCAAAAGATGGTGGATCCTTGGGCAAAAGATGGGGAATAATGCCAAACACCCTGGGAACCGGGAGATCATGGGATCTCCTCAATGATGGGGCTGGACCAGAAATCTAGGTGTTCTAGCGGTCCTACATATCCCATAAGGATGGGAATCAAGCCATACGTAGTTTTGGAAATATAGTTTAACATCATGTTGGATGAAATATGGATCTTAGTTTTAGGTCTTAGATCTCGGACCAAGGTGCAGTTTAGGGTCGTGCGGGACCACACAGTTTAATGTCATGCAGGACCGTAGAGCCCAAATGTAGGGCAAAATGCAGTTTAAGGTCATGCTGGTCCGTACAGTTTAAGGTCATGCAGGACCATAGAGCCCAAATGTTGGGAAAATTTTAGTTTAAGGTCATGCTGGACCGTACAGTTTAAGGTCATGCAGGACCATAGAGCCCAAATGTAGGAAAAAATTCAGTTTAAGGTCATGCTAGACCGTACAGTTTAAGGTCATTTAGGACCATAGAGCCCAAATGTAGGGAAAAATGCAGTTTATGGTCATGTTGGACCGTACAGTTTAAGGTCATGCAGGACCATAGAGCCCATATATAGGAAAAAATTCAGTTTAAGGTCATGCTGGACCATAGCTTAGGCAAAGTACTTCTTGAGGAACCTAGAGTTGGTGGGAGGAGTGATACACTCACCATCCATAGTTACCATGGAATACACACAATTGGGATAGACCTTGTGGACAATAAAAGGCCCCTCCCACTAGGGCTCCAACTTGGGTGGTTTCCTGCCAGGAATCATTGGCGCTCTAAGAGCCAGCACCATGTCACCTTGCAGGAAGGAGTGTAGGCAAACCTTCTTTTCGAAAGCTCGAGCCATCCTTCTCTGATGACTTTCCATGTTATGTAAAGCGCGAAGCCTACTTCCATCCAGTGCCTCTAACTCGGCTAGACAGATCTCGGCAAATCTATCCGGTGCTTGCAGGACGTAGACCGCTGTGCACAATGAGGGCAGCTGGACCTCAATGGGTAGGACGGCCTTAGCTCCGTATACAAGGGAATACGGAGTCACCTAGGTGGAATTGAGAGTCTTCGTCCTATAATCTCAGAGGGCATTGGGGAGCTTGTCTGGAAAACGTTTCTTGTTCTGACCAACCATTTTCTGCAGAATCTTAGAGAGGATTTTTTTAAACACCTCAATCTGTCAATTTTCCTGCGCATGATAGCGGGAGGTGCGGTTTGAGCGAATGTTGATCTTGGCGTACAATATTTTCATATTGGACTCTCAGAAGTTGGTTCCGTTATCCGTGAGGATAGCGTGAGGTATTCAAAACCGGTGGATGATATTGGATCTCACGAAGTCGGCGATAGAACCAGACTTTACTTACCTGAGCGGGGCTGCCTCTGCCCACATTGAGAAGAAATCTGTAGCGGTCAAGATGAACCGGCACTGGTGGGCCATTGCCGGCGGGTAAGGCCCTACAACATCCAACCCCCAGACTAAAAAGGGCCAAGAATACTTAGTAGTATGGAGAGGCTCCGGTGGCCGATGCACAAAGTTAGCATGAACATGGCACGCATGACACCTCTTCGCGTAATCGATGCAGTCGTGGATCATGGAAGGCCAGAAGTATCACAGCCTCCGAATATGGTGGGACAACTTCAACCCAGACTGGTGGGACCTACAAGAACCCGTGTGCACTTCCTGCATGACCTGTGGGATCTCAACTCCTTGAAGACAATGGAAGGGAACACCGTCAAACCCATGCCTATAAAGGAGCTGCCCACGGTTGGGACCTCTTTCAAGGGTGAACTACGGTGCGCAGCGCCAGATTCGTTCTCGCTCTACTCGGTCCATCAGAAGATTTTCATGCTGGAGATATTCAACCAAAGGTGTCCTCCAGTCAGGAACTGTGTCGATCACCACGCCTGAAGCCCCTAAGGGTCATGACGTAGGGGCACCAGTGGTGAGATGGTTCACTCGCGGGCCCCAATCGCCATCTGGGATAATATGAGAAATAACTCACCGGTGCACCACGTGGAAGATTAGGTCATCTTGTTCGGGCTCCGCGAGTGATTCGGCCAGGCTGGCCAAAGCATTTGCTCGACTATTCTGCAACCGGGGAACGTGAACGACATCTGGTCAGGAGGGGAACTTAGCCATTATATGGAGGGTGCACTCCAGCAATGTCATGAGTTACGGCTTCCTGACAGCATAGTCATCGTTAATCTGCTTGATGACTAGCTCAGAGTCCCCTTTTACATATAGGTGGGGTACTTTAACCTCTAGAGCCAACTCGAGGCCAGTGATGAGGGCATGATATTCTGCCTCATTGTTGGTGCCGCCTTCTAATAATAATAATGAATATGGCAGAACGTCTTGCTCTGGGGTGATGAAGATGATACCCAGACCCAATCTGTTAAGCCTAGGTTCATTGAGCCTTCTACCGGTAGGGCTTCAAGAGGTGTCGTCAAAGTGAATCTTCTGTCATGGGGTGGCGTGATCGACTGAGAGGATTGCCTCGGCAGGAAAGCCCAAATCTAGTGGCTGGTCCACAGAGGTTGGGTGGGTGGCAAAGAAGTCTGTCAACGCCTTCCCATTGATGGCCTTCTGAGGTACAAACCTAATGTCGAACTGCTGGAGGATCACTGCCCAGTGTTCCAATCGGAAGGTCAACATAGGTCGGCTCAGGATGTATTTCAACGGTTCTACCCGAGAGACCAGTTGTACCAAATGGTGCTGCAAGTAGTGCCTCAATTTCTAAACGATGAATACGAGCACCGGGCAGCTCTTCTCGAAGGGAGAATATCTAATTTCCGTGTCGATGAGCATGCAGCTGAGGTAGTAGAGGCTATTCTGTGTTCCCTCGTTGTTCTTCTGGGTGAGAAGGGTGCCGAGGGATCGCTCTAGGGTGGTCACGTAAAGGACCAGCGGAATTCCGGGAAAGGGTGGCATCAGGACCGGAGGTTGAAGTAGATACTGCTTGATTTCCTCAAAAGCGGTCTGAAACTCTTCGTCCAACCCATAGGCGGAGCTTTTCTTCATGAGCCGGGAGAAGGGCTTACACTTGCCGGCCAGATTCGCAATGAATCAGCGTATGTAGGCTAAGTGGCCTTGGAGGCCTTGAAGCTCTGGAATATTACTCGGGGGAGGCATATGACTGATGGACTTGATCTTCTCATGGTTGATCTCGATACCTCAATACCTAACAATGAAGCCAAGAAACTTTCCAGAGGTGACCCCGAAGGCACACTTCAATGGGTTCATCTTCACGTGCTGAGAACGGAGGAAACCAAACACTTTCTCAAGGACATTGAGATGGTCCCGACACTGACGAGATTTAACCACCAGGTCATCTATGTAGAACTCCACCGGTGTCCCGAGGATCGGCTTGAATATGCGGTGCATAGCCCGTTGATAGGTGGCACCCGCATTCTTCTGGCCGAAGGGCATAACCCGGTAGCAGAAAGTGCCATGGGGGGCCCTGAAGGCAGTGAAATCTTCATCCTCAGGGGCCATCCAGATCTGGTTGTACCTGGAGTACCCATCCATGAAGGAGAGGGATTGGATCCCGGTCGTTGCATCGATCAACAGCTCTGTCATGGGAAGGGGAAATTCGTCCTTCAGATAGTGGCGATTAAGATCACGGAAGTCGATGCAGACCCGGATCTGCCCGTTCCTCTTCCTGACGGGCACAATGTTGGCTAGCCACCAGGGGTACTGGACTTCCTTGAAGAAGTTGTCCTTAATGAGCTTATCAACATCGTCCTCGACCATGGCACCATGAAAAGGGTGCATCTTCCTGGGAGGCTGCATGAACCCGCAATGGTTTGCTGGGAGGCCAAGGCGGTGGACGGATACCTGGGGATCTAGTCCCGGTATCTCATCACAACTCCAGGAAAACACATCATAGTGATTTCTGAGAAAGTCTATGTACTATTGTCGTTCCTCGGGAGGCATAGCGGTGCTGACCAATGTGGGTCTCGGGTACGCCTCACTACCGAGGATCAACTGTACTAGCTCGTAGATCGTGGTGGAGACGCCCTCCTCAAAGGAAGGAGGAGCATCTTCCATATCTTCTTCTCTTCTTGAGGAAGGATCCTCCATGGGGGGAGCCATTTCGGGGCTGCTCGACCCTGATGGGGAGCTGGAACCATCTTGGGTGGCAGAGGTTGTACGACGGGAGACTCATGCACCGTGGAGATCATGGAGACGAAGGCGGTCGATCCAATCCCATCCGGCCTTCGGCCCAAGGGGCCATGATTTATGACATCAAAGCAGTGGGGACGTGTTGGCTTGAGCCGGTCGATTCTGGCTTGGTGAAACAGACTCGTATAACATAATGTCGTTGCCATGAGCCCAACGTCCCGATATCGTACAGGGGTTGGAGGCTCGGGGATCACCTGAGCCTGATTGGTATAAGAGTACGAGGAGATTTCCCGCCGTTGCTTGGACCTGGAAATATGCCTTCCTCTGGTACCTGAGACAACAAAGCACTCTCCCATATCGGGAGTCGTAGCTTCCAACTGATGGATTGGGAAGGCATATACGTCATCCTGACCTGCTCAGGGATCACTTACGACAGCAGCGGGCCCATCCTCACCTTCTAGGATTTTCTTTCCCTTACTCTTGTAATAGTCAGCGTCCAGGTAAAGGGATTCAGAAGAGGCAAATGGAGACGCATCTCCTTGGAGCACACCCACTTGACCCTTAAGGGTGTATTTGAGGCATTGATGGTATGATGAGGGAACCGCTGCATGAAGATGGAGCCACGACCTTCCCATAAATGCATTGTAGGCAGTGTCCTAAGAGACAACCATGAATTCTGTATTTCCAATTAAGACGCCGAACTGGGTCTTCAAAAGAATCTTGCCGAGTGGAGTTTGCCCGGTCTTGTCATACCCCTGGATTCTGAGGTCGGAGGGAGTTAAATCATCCTCGGACAACCCCAGTTTTCGCAGGGTCCGAGTTAAGATCGAGTTAATCCCAGAACCCGTGTCGACAAGACAGCGACGGACTTCCACGCCATTGAACTGGCCAGTGATTTACAACAGGGGGATGTGCCCCTGTATGGGAAGGTCTTCATCTTCATCAGAAAAAGAGATAACCGCCTGACATTCAGCGTCCCCAATCACCTCTGTGTGGAAGGCTTCTGTGGCTGCTACCACCGTTTCAAACTGGAGGGGGCTCCATAGAGACTCGAAGAGCACCTCACACATTTCAGACAACAGGCGAAGGGCCTAAAGGATGGAAAGCCTTACCGGAATTCCAGCCAGAAGCTTCAGGATGTCATACTTTCACGCCAAACGTGAGCTTTTGCTTATAGGAGGTCACTCAGTGATTGGGGGCTTGACGGGCCCTGCTGGCGGGACCGGTGACTGACTGGTACTTGGCACGTCCTGCTGTTCACTAGCAGAAGCCCGGGAGGTGGTTGTCATGCTAGGACCGGAAGGGCATAGTCGGCCAGTGACAGGACTGGTCTGGTTACGACATGGGAAGGCGGTTCCGCCTGATCCAACAATACAAACGGTGGTGCAAGCGAACCTGTTGTCACCGGGTGAGGGAGTCGAGAGTGCTGCTCTCTGTACCGGGCCTGTTTTCTAGTCTCATTAGTGTGCACGGCCTGACTTCAGGTGACGATTACCGTGCCATGGTGATTCACGTAGCCATGACTCCGTTGATGTTAGCGATGGCTGGGGACATTGGGGAGGTCCACCTGGCGCTCCTCATCGTCGAGAGCCAAAAATGGATTTACCAACTCTACGGTGTTAACCGAAGCGTACCCTGAGCTTTCACTCGAGGAGTCATCCACTACCGGACGGGGTCTCAGAGGGATCCCCATCTCCGGGAGCATGAAATCTCAAATCGTGTGAGAAGATGACAGCAATAGAAGGGCACGTTCTTTCTTTTTTGCGTCGCCGCCTACTCTTCTGGGAAGAAGTAGGCTGGGATGACAAAGCCAAAGCGGCACTCACAGACTCCGAGGGCTCTAGCTGACTCAGGCGGGCACAGATGATGCCATGGGCACGGGAGACCGTCCTGCAGGCCATCTATTCATTATACATCCGGGACCCCTGGTCGGAAACCTGTTCCCACCCATCCTCTTCGCCACTCCTGCCATCTAATCCTACGAAGACACCTTCCACCTATGCCGGGGCTGGGCCCAACCTGATTATGTTGTTTTCAATCTGTTCTTAGAGCCAGTACTTGAACACATAGCATTGCCGGATGGTGTGTCCCAGGATCCAGCGATAAGGGCAGTAGTTAGGGTGATTAGTGAGACACGCCTCTTCTGGCTTTCGGCACTCAGGCAGCCGCATGATCCTCTTCTACAAGGCTCTATGGAAATAACTGGGGATCTGGGCCTCCCCAAATGAGTAAGTCTGATTCCTTCTATCTGGAAAGGGGAATCTTGGGGGATGACCGTGGCTAGGGGCCGGAGGACCAGGCTGAGGAGGTGGAGCCGGATTACCTTTCCTAGGTGGTGGCGGTGCGTTACGCGGGGGCGTTTGCCGATTTTGAGGCGGTCACTGCTGGGCCGGAGGCTGTGGGGGTGAACCCCTATGAGCCTACTGAGATAGCCTCACTGGCAGCAACTCCAGATATCTGGGGGCCTCTATCTAGGCCATAGCAGTGGGCTCGGCACTGGCGGCTCTCCTTGCAGAGATTACATGAGGCAGCGGGCGTGCTTGACTGGCATGTCGCAGGGCTTCTTTGAGGTGTTGATCCTTGTCCGAGAAGTCCCGGAACTCTCCATGGTAATTATGCATGATCAGGGAAGGAATCAACTCTGGCTTGACGTTCCCTACACACATCATCGGTAATTTCTCCTGAGTCAGCGGCATGTCAAGGGAGTACGTGAGCCCCTTCCACTGGGCGACGAAGTCCGTGACTCTCTCGTCGGGCCTTTTCATGAACCTAAAGAGGGCTGAAATGTTCGTATTCCAGGTTGTGGAACTGAACTGGTAGAGGAATTTCTGGCAAAGGTCCTCCCAGCTACTCACCGATCCAACAGGGAGCTGGCTGTACCAGACGAATGCTGGTCCTTCTAGTGTCTGAACGAAGCACTGGATCTTGGCATCCTCCTACTGCGCCGGAGTCCCTAACATAGTCCCGCACCTCGAGTTGAAGTGGGCCAAGTGTTGTGGAGGGTCTCTGGTCCCATTAAAGGAGGAAAAAGTGGGGTTCCCGAATCCTGGCGGAGCCGGCATTTCATCCACCCACACTGGGTACAGATTTCCATCTGGCGGGATTGCCACCTGCCGAGTTTCCAGGGCCTCCAAGTGGGCGATGAGTACTTCCATCAGATCATCTGTATTTGGATTCATGTCTTAACGGGGATCTCTAACCACAATCGCGTTGTCAGGGTCTTCGATACGGTAGTCGCGCTCAGCAGCTCGCGGGGCAGCTGGCGGAGCGACTCTCAGAGCGGCGAGAGGAAACCGAGCAGGGTCCCCCAGGTTGTCTCGCCGCTCGGGAGGGTTCGACGAAACATATCATGCCCTCTTGACATGGGATCGAGTATCTCCCCTGTTGACAAATACGACACGGTAACGGTTGCCCGGGGGAATCTCAGCAACGGGTAGATGCTCCTGCCCCTACTATCCTGGTCTAAAATCACCGTAGTCAGGCGTCCGCTCTGCAATGCCTTCGGCCAACAGCTCATCAACTATCCTCTTTTGCTCAGCTAGATGTTGGTGCAGCATGGCCTTCTTGGGATCTTCCTCTACCTTCTGCATTGAGGTAGATGTGTCAGCGAGTTTGAAAGACCCAACGGGCTCTTTACCCTTGCCAATGTTTCGGCCTAGTGTCAGTGCCTCCGTGGGTACAGGAAGACCTAGGAAGCTCCTCTCTTGGTGAGTAATCCTCCGAGATGGGTCCAGTAGCGGCCTGTTCTTGGTGGGTGAGTCTCCTTCATGGGGCTCCACAATGTTTCCCTCATCTGAAAGTCGGCCATGATGACTGCGACTACCCTTAGTGACATTCCCTCAGGGCCGCCCAGTGGATCGAGCTATCGGTGGATCGCAAAGAAGAGGAGAGCAGCGTACTGCCCCTATCCGCAGACGTGCATTTGGGGGGTGGATTCCAAAATAACTCTACGGAGTACTTGAGAACTATGGATGCATTGTTGCTGGAGGGCCTCTTAGTGGTCTAGCGACTCAGGGTGCCAGACCGCGGGGAGTGCTACTAGGTCGACCCGATGGCACTGCTCACCGATCTACTCGCGATGCGCTTGGCACCCGGGATAAGGCGCTAGCTGATGGCGAAGGCGGGAGTGAGTCACCCAAATAATCTGGCGGAAGCATTCAAACTCTCCCGGGGTGAGTGACTCCAGCACATCAAAATCCGATTCAGCGACTGACCAAAACTTCTCAGGGAAGTGGCCCGCTGCAAGAACGGTCCCGAAGCTCCGCGGCTCCGGTTCGGGGTCCGGAACCTACCGCCCCTGCTTGTCCACTGAGGAAAGTCAAAGAATTGGCAATGGAGCCGAGGCAGGCCACCGGGGCAGTGGGCTGGCCAGCGGGGAATTCGGCGAATAGGACGATTGGCCACCGATCCATGGGTCATCCTCTAGGGGTTGCAGTGCACTGGCTGCCACGTCGCGAAATGTTGGGCCGTCGAATGGGCCTCCTGTCACAGCGTTGGTTCTCACCAAGGGTGTATCACCTCGCGATTCTTCTATCAGTCCCCAGAAAAGTACCTCACCCTCCCTAACAGGGGAGGTATGTGCTTCTGAGGAGGCTAGTGGAAACTGCGGGCTTGACCCTCGGCGGTACGCCAAGTCCTCGTCCTCCTGGATATACCGTCGAAGGAAGGAGGGAATCATACAGATCTCATATTTCTGGAGTACGAGACTGACGCGCCATGTCCCTATCCCTGCCCTCAACTCGAAGGGTTTGGGGGAAGGTTCCATCGTCGAGTCATACTCTACCTCAGAATCCGAGAAAAGGACTGGTCTAATTTCAATCCGGACTCCCCTGACATTCCTCCCACGGTGACGATGCCCAGCCTTCCTAACCCTGGGTATCTCCTTAGGGTAAGGACAATTTCCGTCATAGGGTCCCCCGGCCACAATAGAGCTGGGGCAGAGGGGACCAAGGGCTGCGGTGCGAGAAGCACTAGGACAGATGTTGAAAGGGACATGGGGAGTACCTCCATGTGAGTGGGCGACTGGATACACAACAGATCCATGCTCGCGGCCAGCAGTAGGGGGAGTGACCTCATACCCCATGCAGTGTGGGCTGGAAGCAGTCATACCTAGAGCATAGCCGCCGCGAAGAAGCTTTCGGCTTTCCAGATTGGAGGCATGGAATGAGCCTTCATGTTGAGATGCACTACCGCAGTTTCGTCCGCAGTGGCCATTGCTACTATCCGCGACTGAGAGATTCGACCCAACTTGCCTACAGGGCGGTCAGGGTTTCGATCCCAGTCAGGCACATGGCTTCCCCTGCTCAACATGTGCGGGGATCTGGTAATAGGTGTCAGTAGTGGGTCGGGCCACAGTGGTTGCTGATGTTGATGCCCCCGGACGGGCATTCTCTCCTGCTCACCCCCGACGCTGGCGTCGAGTCAGATGGGCCGGGAGAGGCGATGCGGGCATGAAGATTGCCTGCTCCTCAGCTCTGGGAGTCGGGTGGCAGCATCGCCGCAGCCTGGCGGGGTTTCTTGCCATTGACCCTTGGGATGGATCGTCGATCGGGTGGACCCGGACATCCCCTACCTCATTGGCGTAAGGGAGGGATGTGTCCAGGCTCTCCGGGGATAGACTCCCAAAGCAGTTGAACGTCGGCGTGGGGAGTGGTGGTTCCCTACAGGGAAGTTGAGGGCGGCGATGGTGGTGAGGTGCAACCGCCTCTAGATCCAAATGCGCCATGCCCTTGGTGGTGATGAACCCTTCCTCGCCATACCTACAAACCAGGTCACTGATCACCCTCCGCTGGATGATTTCTGACGGGGAGAGGGGGCGCAAGCGCCAAGCTGCTACAGCGGTCAAATTCGGAGTGGCCATGAAATGGGCGGGACCGCGCGAGGTAGTTGTGTCGGTACTGCCCCTGCCCCTGCGTCGGTGGGCAAGTGGAGACCATGTTCTGAATGCAGTGATCTGATTCCTGGAAGCATGGAGATAAACCCATTATTATCAACATGAAATGATATCAACAACCAAGGCCCATCATCATTCCATCTTCCATGGTCGGCGAGAGGGATCCATGCTGACGGTGTCGCAGAATGGAGTAGTCAACGTTCTGACGGCCTCGACCCCTGGTGGGTTCATGTCCCGGTGATGGTTACCTGGACTTGGTGACATGCTATTCTTCCGACGCCCCAACGACTACCATTCCCCGTATTTAGGAGAAGAGCTCTCACGTCGGGTTCACCATTTTTTTTGCTTCGATGATTTCGCTGGGGTGTGCGCATCCGTATGTGGGGAGGACACACCGCTTGTTACCCCACATTCCCGCTTTCCAAAGGAGGGCGTCATCCGTCCCTTGTTCAGGGACGTCTACTCCTTGATCGAAACCGGGTTGATGGGATGTCGGTTCTTCCTTCCATGGATTCCTCCACGGAGCTCATCACCTAGTCCGGGTCTCCCTCATAGATTTAAGATGGGTTCGTGAAGCTCATTTTTGGCGCCATATCTACATGGACGCCAGTTAATTACGCTTCTTCTGTCAAGATGCTCCTAGGGGTCTTGTCGGGGCAGCAACCTTCGGTGAGGAGAATGGTAACGTTGGGGCGTCGTTGGCTTGTCTGTCTTTGATCCCACGTCGCAGGGCTTCTCGAGGGCTTGGAAGCCTCAGGCATCCCACATCAGACGCGGGGAATGGGTACCATTCGAGGCTTTCCTCAGCTTCCCATGTTTAACACGGGGTATGCTGCGAGTTTAACATCTAGCGTAGACAGATCGGGTTGAAGGGTCCCTAGGGGGAACACCGATGTTGGGTCCAGTACGTGGGAGACTCCCCAAATGCTATGGAGTGGGATGGGGTGGCATGATCTCACTAGGATGTGGAAGCCCGGGTAAGGATCAGGATGGATGGTGGAGTGAGACACGGGGCTTACGTTCTGAGACGGCCCAAGAGACGGGATACTGTTTCACATCATGCAGGACGAGATACTGTTTAACATCATGCGGGACGAGATATAGTTTAACATCATGAAGGATGAGGGGTTTGGGGCTTACGCTCTAAGGCGGCCCTATGTGGTCAGGGAACCGACATGGAGAGGTCGGGATGACCGGGTGGTGGGATTCAACCTCGTGGAGGTTTCCTACATACATTGAGTTAGCACGGATCAAAGTCCACATAGTTCGCTGGGATGGGGCTTACGCTCTGGGGCGGCCCATGGGAGGATTTCAGGGTTGGTGCGCGATCTAAGCCCACGTGAGTCATGCTCGGTGTGGGAAACAAGAGGCAGCAGGGACCAGACGATCACGTCGTGAAGGGTGCGTCCATGAGAAGCGTAATGGGGCATACGCGTTGAGCGGCCCAAAGAGGAAACAGGGGCTTACGCGTGGTTAGTAGCCCTTGGCACCGGGGCTTACTCCACGGTGGAGGCCCGTGGTGTGAGAAAACGCAGTGGGAAAAGGACTCCACTAGCCTTGGCAGGGGGTAGTGCGGAGATGCATGGGTGTAGTCATCCGCAAGAAAGGCTAGGGGCTTACGCTCTGGGGTGGCCTTTTTCCCCGCGGACAAACGCCGCTATGACAAGGATGATCTCATTCAATGTGGGGAAGAGTCCATTCCCGTGGAGACGAGTGGCGTAAAAAATGTCCGAGCTGGGGGGACCCTGCGTGCGAAGCACGGGGTCGGACCACAGTTTAACATCTTGTGTTAAGGACGAGGTGCTTAGCAGTTTAACTTCTTGCATCTTGGACGAGGGGGGTTTGCTCCACACCCCTAGGTCTTACATGCCCAACGCCCTCTACCCCTTGTGGGAGGTAGGGCGTCGGCAAAGTCGTAGTGAAGGGGGGCCACAGGGCAAACCACCGGGGGGTCCACGTTAACGTGGCTATGCAAAGAAGCAATAGTCGTTAGCGTGCCTATGCGGAGAAGCATAAGGCAAAGCAACACAACGGGAATCACAACCCAAGGGAACTTGAGGTTACTTCGCATGAGCCTGGAAGGCCGTACGGGAAAACAACGCATGGCATGCATGCCTGGCATTGGAGACATCAGGTGCCGGTGCAGGGTCCAGCCAAGGGGTGTCAAGGTGATAGGTCTTGGGATTTGCGCACAAAATGGATGTTTTGCGCGCAAAACACTGGGACGACGTGCAATTGGAGCAATGGAATTGTTCACGAAGAGCAAATTACGCACAAGGTCTTGCGCGCAAGGCAGGGTTTTGCGTGCAAGGCTGGAACACGGGGGAGGGGGAAAATTCACTAAAGCCGGTGGAGTTGCACACAAAGGAGAACTCCGGGGCAAGGTTGCGCGAAATGAGGGATTACCTGGATGTCATATTGCGCGCGGGGGGAGCCTAATCGCTCGCACGAGAGTGGCTTCGAATTCCTCGACCCCCAAATCGTTCAGGGTCACCTACTATTTATAGGCGACCTCCGGCGCGGAATCCAGGCGACGCGCGAAATAATTGTGCGACAGGGACGGAGGCGCGAAAACATCAACTGTGTGGGACGCAGGCGCAAAATTATTACGCGCGGCGCAGGGACTCTTCGCGAATCTCGGGTGCCTTCCGTGCGGGACATCTTTTTTCGCGCACATCACCCAATTTTTCACGCACCACTTCTCGGGCCTCCGGATCAGGCCTCTAATTCCGAATATGACTTCGCTTCATCAAATCGAAACTTCCTCCGAGAGTTAAGAAATTTTTTCGGTGTCAACACACGTGAATTCCCTCATTATATATTCTATTAAAACAAGGTAATGGACTAAATAATAATAATTCCATTTGAAAAACCTGGATGCATCCTAATATCAAATATTAATGGATGAATCCCTTAAATCAAGGATGTTTTCAACATCACCCATGACTAATAGCCTTGAATTTAAACTAATCCTTTATTATTCCTGAGGTCATAACTACAGTCCAATTTATGTTACCAATATCATCATCTCTTTATACTTAAAATTTCATTTTCACATCATGAGGTACGTGTCCTGGGTTTCTTACCCTTTATTGTATATTTTAAATTAAATAAATTTTATAGGTCAACACGTTCATTTAACATATTATAAAAAATATGTAAATAAATAAAACTACAAAAATTCCTTATATACAACATGATTCCTATACCAAATTTATTAATTACAAAACATATTCAATCCAATCAACCAATTTGATTTTTAAATAATTAATCATGATCTATAAACATGTTCCATAATACCTATTTCCTAGAATAAAAAATATGTATCATGTATTTAGCTTCCTAAAATTCAATAAAGTCATGCTTATTATGTTAAATATAAAAAATACATGAAGAATAGCCCATAAATTTCACATGTCATTTTCTTTCTCTTAATAATCACTAGTAAAAATAATAACCGTACCACCATCCTAATTCACTTTTGGATATTTCCACATAGGGAATTGATTTTTATAATTCGAATAATTTCCACACCGAATAGATTCAATGTTATCCCAATTCCATGTAGTCCCTTCTGTTGACTATAACCTGAATGTATAGTGTGATCAACACTTTCCATTGTGAAAAAACACATTTTCGTGAAAAATTACTTTTTGGATGTCTAAGTTATTGGAACTCATTTAATCTATATAACTTATGTTTATAAAAGGTAATTCATTGATGTCTCTTATTTTAATACCTCATAAATATTCATAACGAGTTTTCAAATTTATAAATAATATACCTAGGGAGTGTCAAACTAGATGTGCAATGTAGTAAGTCTCATTATCATGAACTATTTCATCCTCATGTCTATATCAGTTCTATGTTTTTAGTGTTTTTGCCCCTATGTTCATTTGATCTAGATCCCCATCCACTTGTAGTATATATAGAGGAATTTAATTTATTTAAAATCACTACCTCAATACACTACCAAAATATGAGGACATTTCCATATACATTAACTCATCCTTAAACTTATCCTTATAGACAACCCTAGATGTATCATTAGAAATAATCCTATATACCTCACTAATGTTTTCTAAAACTATTTTATAAAGGATAACTAAAATTTTCATATAAAACCTTCTATAATTAACCACTATTATAAAACATAAGCATGATAGTATTTTTTCGATATAGTTAATACATTAAACAAACAAACTCCCAATAACAGTATTAGTTTAGGGCATTTGGAAACAAGGAAGTATAAACACCAGTACATATGTGATCTTCATTGTCTCCCACAATGTTCTTTATTTAACTAGATCCATTATTATACATTTCATAAATAATACATATCTTACTTACCTGAGGAAATGAAGATATTTAATCATGAGAGCTATGTGAGAATAATCATGAGCATAATGGAATGAGAATGAGATTATAACATTATAATATCATACCATCCATATTAAACATAAAAAACATGAATTATGTAATAAACATTTTTTGTTCATAATAAAATAATCCTATGGGTGAGAAGTCATTATAAATCAATCATGATCCATAATCTCATGTTATATAAGTATTCAACCATTAAAACTATAGTAAACCCTTTCATGTGTCATGGTTAACTACACAGACCATCAACATAGTGGTACAGGACACATTTTATTTTCATTTTTGGATCAGGGAATACTTGTTTCCCATAGTGGATCAGGGTACACTTATTTACTGTAGTGTATAAATATAAACCTACTTCCCACATTGGATCATGATACACTTATTTGCCATTTTTTATGTGGACACACCTATTTCCCATTGGGAATCATCCTCGCTGACTTGTTACCCATCATTATATAATTTTATATAAATCACTAATCAATTATTTTGATGGAGATATAGGTCCCACCCATCTAATAATGAAATCATACATACGTGTTACACATGTGCTAAAATAATCATATAATTACCCAGTAAATGAAATGGGTATCAAAAACATGTAATCATATTATAATATAGGGACACGAGACATGTTTAATAATCATTTTATCAACGAATATCTTATGAAAAAAGTATTTTTCACTATAATATCACTCAATAAGGTGAAATGGGTTTCATAAACATATATCGTATGAAATAGAAACATGTTTCATAATCATATTTCAATCAAAACATAAACCATTTATGTCAATAATATAAATTGAACCCTTGAAACATATCCTTAAAAGTGGAATGAGTAACACAAAAGAATGTCTTCCAAGATATAAAATATTTGTGAGAAATATTTTCAAATAATTTCATTAGTAAAATATCCTTTCTTCTTAAAAATAATTTTTAAAACCATATATAACATAAAAAGTAATTTCATTTAAAATAACCCTGAAAACATATAGATAATTATTTGAAAATATTTTTGAAATCTATTTCATTGAAAAAATATATTGAAAACATAAAAAACAAACCCTTTAAAACGAGCTTAAAATAATTTTAAAATTTTTTTGAACACATTTTGAAATCACGATGTTTTAAATAAAAAAGCATTCTGAATGAAAAGAAAAATGAGGTCAGCTTTTCATGAAAACTTGTTATTAATTATAATACGTACGAAATAGTGGAAAATGGTAATAATGTATGAATAAATAAATAAAAAAAATAGGAGAATAAAATTCATGAGTTTTCATTAGATATTGATCATAATATTTTATCAATGGAAGCATAATCATCAACTATCCTGACAATTGATATGGTGGTTTTAAAAATCTCTTACCACTCGGAAACATTGAATCATACCCACCATGTAAGAAACTGAAATTGCATGAAACATAAAATATCACTAATATATGGAGATTCGTCATAATAAATATCAAATGGAGATATATACACATCATAATAGAGTATAAGTGCATAACAAAACATGTGTCATAAAGAAGAAAAATTGAGATAAAATCAGCTACCTGATTTGGATACTTTTAAAAAAATAAACACCATGAAATAGATATAAAAAATTTGATATCTGAATACCCATTAAGTTAAGTATGTGTTTCATATAATATATTCATTTTTAGTATATACTTCACAAAGAATAAATGAGTGGAGAATAAAGAATGAATCTTTCAAAATTAAATGTGAGAGAAGAAAACCCATAATAATTGCGTATCATTTGAATTGTTATCCCCAGGACATAATAATATAAAATAAATATTTTAATACTATTATATTAATGATATTATTGATATGAAATTTTATATTTATTTATATACATCTCACAATTGAATTAATTGGTGAATATAGAATGTATCTCATGAAAATAAAAAGTGAGATCAAATTCACTTACCTTATACCATGACATTATTTGAACATGATCGAATATAATGAATAATACATATATGTTTATTATATGAAATTAATAGAAAAATATCCTCATTTATAATACCATATATGATTAAATTATGACTTTATATTACTTATTTTTTTAAACATTCATGTTAAATAAATGTTTCAAATAATAACTACTTTTTTTGTTTTAAATGTTTTGACCATTATTCTTGATCCTCTTATAAAGATTATGGTTTAATTATTGTTAGAATTTAAATTTTTTTTCAATATCATATATATTATATTATAAATATTTAGATGTATCAATTTAGGATAGTAATATGAAATGCAATAAACTATTCATTGAGACCGTCGGGCATATGTACACATGAACATTGTTTCCATTTTATTTAGTATTTAATCAAATAAAGTAAATAATAAATATATATATATATAAATATATATATCATTATTATAGTATAATTAATATTTCATATAATTCTACTGAAACCATCCATAATACATTCCATTAAAATTTTGAACGAATCGCATCCATTTAATGATGTGGAAGTGCACTGGTTCACTAATGAAGTTATTATATTTACATAAAATGGAAATTAGAAATTATGTTCTATATCACAATTAAATAATCATAATAAACCTATAAATATCATATATACCATATTAAAATATAGTGTTCATCATAATTCCCAATAATCATAAGTGGAAATGCAACAAATAACAACATTATTTCATTAGGTGATAGTTCGTCATACACAATAAAGGTATGTTTATTACTCATTTGAAGGAATTGTGTGTAGGTGTAGGTAAAAACCTAATAAAAAAAATGTATTTATGATACTGTGGTTATTATATATTCATTGAATAAGAATATTTTAGGGGGAGGATAATTAAAATAAATCAATGGTGCTTAAGGAAGGATGTTACCTATTCTGTGTGTAAATCCTCTTGGATGGCAGCAAAGGGTTTCCATGGTTGGATTTCATCCAAATTATAGTCTAATATGTATATGTTACATATTTTTTAGGATATTATGGTAGGGTTTATCTATTTAAAATTGTATTGAGATGGTTATGGAATGAAAATATGGAATACATTTTTATAGAGGGGTGGGAGTGGAATTCCTCTAAATACAAAAATGTAAACTCAATTGGGAGGTGTCCCTAACCTAATGTGATTAAAAAATTGAACAATAATTAATATAAATGTATATATGGTTGATAAAAACTCCCACTACATTAAAATAATTATACTTTTTTTATTTTGTTTGCTAACATCTTTGATTCCCCACATTTATTATTTTAGTTTTTATTAAGTAAACAAATTTTCTAAGCAAGGTAATTTAATCATTAATATTAAATTAAAGTAATATTTAAAAGATAATATGTGCATATATTATTATTAATATCATATCTTATTTACAAAAAAACCTTATTTTTTGGAAATTAATTTTAAAAGAAGCACATGTAATGTTCAAAAATGCTCCTTTAACATGAACAATGCTAAAAATGTTTTTTTATTTAATAGTAAAAATTATAATTATAAAAGAATATTTTGTTTATTATTGGACTGTATTTTATGTTTAACAATATTTAAAAATCATTTGGATGAATATTCTATTTTTTGTTTTAATTCTTCTATTAAGATATCATTTATTGCTAAATAACATTAATGTCAATTTTTACATGATTTATTTAATTTTAATTTAAAAATAAAAAAAAATATTGGAAAAAAAATATAATATTATTAAATTTTAGAATAATTATATATTATCCTATAAATTGGAACATAATATTTTATTAAATTATCATTTCCCTTTATTTTGTTAGAATCATTTTTTATTTATTATTAACTAAATAATCGAAGCGTTAGCATTTGGTTGGAGTTTACTGTAATTATATCATTATTAAAAATAAAATTTATTTTACCATGATAAAACATTTAATTTATCTTTTAAAATATTTTTTAGAATTAAAAATATACTGATTTTCGATTATCTATCATTTTATAAATGTCAAAGGTAAGAAATGTTCATTTTTTGACTTTTCCATACTTAACTTATTGTATGGGTCACATTCATGAACATGTGTCCTAATAAAATTAAATATTTGAAAAAGGAGTTTATATTTTCTATATATTGGTATATAATGGATTTTATTAATGTTTCTTCATCATTTCTTCCCTTAATATTGAGTATTAGTTTGTTATTAAGCTTAAATTTACCTCAAGTGCTGTAATTAATTTTAACAACATTCACTTATCTTTTTAGTCCAAAAAATAAGTTTATATTATTATAATATGATTAATAAACTTATTATAACAATTTATATATATTTTACAAATTCATTTCGCATGATAGGAAAAATTATATTTATATCTAAACACATAGATGTGGCGAAAAAATGGAGTTTTAATGTGAAATGTTCAAATTTTAATTTATATTTTATTTGTAAAATTAATATAAAAATGATCCATAATACCTAAATTTGATTAATATATGTAAATTTGATCTATTTTTACTATAAAACCAATTAGAAATAAATTTTTAAAATAATAATTATTTAATATAAAATGTAGTTTTCACAAAATATTAGTATTTTCCATATTTATCAAAAAATGAAACTTCTGAAATTTTTTTTACCCCATGATAATTTTTATATTGATAATTTATAAATGAATTCTATTTTGAAAAATAATATGTAGAATTTTTTAAAATAATATTTTTTAAAAAAATTCTCCCATTCAATGGTAGTAAAATATAGCCTTGTGTGTACAGTAGGATAACTCGGTGTTGAGTGTAATACAAGTTTGTCTTAGTTTGGAGAATAGAAAATTATTAAATTGTTCTAGTGTACAAAAAAATTACTATGAGATTTCCTCGATCATAGGCTATGTTTATTATTTCATTAAATAAAAAATATAAAAAATGATTAAATTTTTTTCAAATAAAATCACAAATATCCCGAGGTGTTACAATGGTGTAGAGATGAAAAAATTATTTCCTTTCAATGACCCATTTGAATAGTTAGACAATTTACTAAAGATTTAAGAGAGTAATTAACCTTGTGAGATGTTTAGGTGATATATTATCAAGGATTAGTTAGTTTTGTAGGTCGCACAATAATGCAGCCAGGGGAGTTTTTCGGTGAAAGGACCGCACAAAGCATGAATTGATTTCATGTCGGGGAAGTGGCTGAAAAAAATTCATGGAATATTGATCTTTTTTGGGTGAAATGTCTTAGGGAGGTGAATCTTGAGACCATATATTCTAGGGAAAATGAGATGTTAAGTATGTTAATGTTTTGAGAGGAAGTTTTATGATAAATTAATGTGTCTCAAGGATGGATTTATGAAATAAAATGTAAAATATGGATGATGAAATCCACCCCAAAAAATTGGTGAACTAAGATAATTTTTGTTGTTTACCTCCTGCCATGTAATTTTGAAGTATCTATATGGTAATAAAATACTACATCGTAGACAAGGATATTCTAGGTTATTCTTCATTGATCTCTATAGAGATTCCTTGAAATAAAAAAGGAATATATAGACAATGATTTACATTGATGGTATAAAAACTACCTTGAACGATCATGCTCCGGTGTAATTGGACATTCCCTCTCTAGGAGACATACATAGGTTGAATTAGATAAAGTATTGTGAGGGTGTGATTTTACTCTGTAGTATTCACATGGAATTGAAACAAAATTGTAATACCATAGTGGAGGTGAGGTATATTCTGTTAGAAATTACCACTATGATCTCATCATTGATTAGGTATTATTCCTTATTATGCTGTCCTAAAGACATTTTCATCCCATTAAATATATCAAATTATTTACTTTTAATTAGATTGTAATTTGTTATTAAATAGGAATAAGAGATTAATGAATAACAAATGAAACATGATCCTTGGTAATTAGGTAATTCCAATAAATAGAAGAAATGAAACCATCCAATAATGTTGTGAATATGGGTGGTCATCCTTCTATCAATGATGTACTTCCTCCAATCTAGGTGAAAAATCAGTTAACTAAGTAATTATATGTTATTTCTCAATACACTTTCTAATATTAGGTGAATTAAACATTTAAATCAAACAATGAATTTTATTCCTTATTCCTCATAAGACCAAAACACCCATATCAGAGAATCCTATGGCACCCACTACTATGCCCATTGGATCAGAGGATCTGTCATTGTCGAAACATAATTAAGGATCATCCATGAATATCTAATGTTCATTATAGCGAGTGACATCACCCATCAACCTGTTCCTAGTGTTTTACATGGTATATCTCTTAGAGAATCTACCCTCGAACATTCTTAATGAATCAATCTCTTCACCCTCTAAAACCATTTAGGTATATCCATCGAATATTATTTTGTTAATCATTGGTTGAAAAATTATAATATAGATTATCAATGATAGTGCTCCTTGTATTGGGAATTTAACAACCTTAGATGAAAATCATTGATACACATCCCATGTAAGATACAAATACCATTGAAGATACACTAGATATGTCAGTGACTGAAGAGGCTGCAAAAACAAAATAGATCATTTAGTTTCCTAATCGTAATGATGCCATTTAAATTCCTAATGTATTTTTGTCTTCTAGTGATGAGGTGGTGAGTGTGGATTCAAATTGTAGGTCCATTGATTGAACCTACACATCTTCTAGGGAATATGTTTCCTAAAAATTATTAAACATTTTGGAAAGAGATGATGTGTTTCACTTTGTCAAAACATAAGATCCATAACCTCATATGGAAGATGAGACTTCCTGTGAAGCACATATGTAGGTTATGAAAGGCATGATCGACCAATATGTTGAATACATTCCCCATTTTCAATGGATGATCATGCTGTATAGATACTTGTAGCCTTTCCCAAATATTTAGATTCCCCAAAAGAGATGGATTACCCAAATTCATATGTAACAGAATATAAATGGTAGAGTTATTGAAAGGCATGAATAATTTTTTATAACCTCATTAATTACACAATATTGGGTGTGTTTGTGGGTTACATGAGATCCCAACATTACAGACTGTAAAACATTGGGTTAAGTGGACTGCGATAACAAGAACTCCACACCATATCCTAGGATTTCCTGGTTAAGTGGGTGCATTTCGAGTGAAGAAGGCTTAATATTTCTATTATAAAGTCTATTTTTATGGTTTTGAAAAATATTTTTGTTTCTAAGAAGATGGTTTCGTGACTATAAGATAATATTATCCAACAACATACCATATTTTCTACCAGAGGATAATACATTATCCATACAACGACGAACAAGAAAATTGATCAGAATGAGTAATCTCAATCAACAACCCAGATAAAAGAATTCAACGATTTATTAAGTAGGATCTAATTATGTATACACTATTTCCATACCTAAGTAATAGTAGAGATTATATTAATATCCAAGCTATAATGTGTCGTGGAACTCACTCAACAAAGGTTGGTCGATCTCTACAGGTGCATAGCATTGGATAATCCATTGGGGGTTTCTATAATAAATTATTCATTCTAACATGTGCGTGAATCATTATTTTATCAATAATTAAGATAAATATCTCTTCCTAGATGATAGTTTTGATAGTTTCAATTGATTATATCAGTAATTACATCAACTATATATCTATAATACCATGTGAGTTATGCTCAGTTAGTGGAAATAAATAGATTAATGAAAGACTACTCTATTCTATGATATTCATATATAGAGTGGATAGTATAGGGTTATGATATTGTTTTGATATCCATTAATTTATCATAATGTTTATAGATTTCAATATGTTTTGAATGATGTCGTGGGTTTCCTAGATAATGTTCAAGGTGTGATATGGTGTAAAAGCCTGGGAATAAGAACTCTACATGAGAATAGGGGAGGCTGAGAATCTTAATTTAGACCATAAAAGTTTTAATAGACACACTGAGGTTGTATATGGGTTGAGGATAACCACTAAAAATGTTAAAATCATGGGTTCCATGAATATTCATCAAAAGATGTATCCTCTGGGACATGTGCTCATGATTTGAGGCTTGTGAATATAGTTCTGTAACGTCATTATAGGGATCATGTTTGATGATTTTCATGATGGATATTCTTGGGGGGTACCCTAGAGAATAGGTATCCCTATCGATCATTTATTTGTCACTTCTGCGTATACCGTTTGGATATAAAAGAGGGATTTTGATCGAAATAAAATTGAAAAATGTCTCTTGGTGAGAGAAAAGGAATCTCAAAAACAGTTTAAGAACCCTTTATGGTAATCCTCTATGAATCAGAATAGTTATATTTTTCTAAAATTAAGATAAAAATCTTGTGAGTGAGTAAGGGAAAGAGAAATGATAAATGAATGAATGAATTGAATGAGAGAATTTTTTATGATAAATTAAAGATAATATTTGTATATGAAGATGTTTAGTTTAATTTCATATAGAATTTACTAAGGGAGAATATTTTTTAGTTCACACATTTAGGGTCAATTATAGTGAGTTATTATAAAACTGTAAAAAACAATCCTAAAGTGTACAGAGGACTTGAGTCTCATTGTCAATGGAGATAGTTTTAAAAATATATGTATCATACAATTTAATGTTAGAAATCATCAACGTTGATATCCTTATTATAAATACATCTAAATAAAAGTTAAAAATATAATCATCGTAGAGTTTAGTCAGAAAAGAGATAATCATGAGTATTTTAAGGAGTCTCAAATGAGTAGATGGTGAGAAATTGGTGTTTCTTTGTTGGATTTGAGGAATGATGTCTAGATTTCACTATGTATCTTGTGATGTGGGAATCAAGATATATGTAGTAATAGTAAGTGGTGGAGTAGTAGAATGTCCACCATAAAGAAGATGTTATAATTGTAGGTGACGATAATGATCAGGTACTATAGTTTACAATGGTTTATATAAAGAGTATACATATATAGATTAATGTCATATAAATAGGCTGTTGGTGGTGATGTTTTTCCACACATGATTAAAGATTGAACAGATATTTTAACATCATATGTTGAGGATGTGATGCATGTAGTTTAAGATCATGTGGTAAAGATGATATTTTAGGTATTTAAATGTCATGTAGTTGGGGAAATGATGGAGAATGGGTGACAGTTTGGCTCTAAAATTTACCTGAACCAATAGGCTCAATGAAAATAGTTAGGATTTTTCTATGGATCAAAAATGTGTCATGTTGGGTTTTTAGATTTCCCATAGTTCCATTATTTTTTCTCATATCACATGGGTCGACTTGGTGAGGGAAGGTACAACTTTTTCTTATGCTTCCCTTTGTTGATATTGAACTAGATAAGTGTTCATGCCTTTTAGATTTGGAAATTTAGATTCATTTTTGGAAGAACGTAGGCTGATAGATTATATATTAAAACATCTTTGAATAGGATGTTATACTATTATTTTTTTAGAGCTTGGTCTAGGATTTTCTAATAGTTTAAGGTCATAGTGTTTGGACTATGAGTGGGTTAAGGGGGTAAAAGATATTATCTACATGAGGTGAAACAAATCTAATGTGAGTATAAATACCCAATGGGGTACAAACCATGTTTTCACTTTAGTACAAATAAAGGTGACATATAGTTTATGTTCATGATAAATGGAACTTAATGTAAATACCATATTAACGTCATAAAGTGTCGTAAATTGGGATGATCATGAGGCACATGTATTTAATATGAACTGGGCATAAAGGGAGTATGAAAGAGGCCCATTTCCACACAAATAACTTTTGAATGTGGTTCACACATTTTAAGGTCATCATTCTTAAACCATGGGTGGTTGGCAGTTCATGGTATTTTATTAGACTATTCACATGAGACTATAGCATTTTTGCAAAACCAAATATTGTTGTAAAACCCTAAAAAGTGTGTTAGGTTTTAAGGAGATTATAGTTCAACGATCATCTATAGCTGATCTTGAGATATTATATTTGAGAATACCAATTTATCCCATTGAATGGGACTAAATATATTTATTATGTGGGTGGTAAAAATTATATAAGACACATTCCATGAAAATTAGGATAATATTTTATCTTATGGAATCTGAGGCATTAGGTAGTACTCATATATACGATGAGGATGAAACCTTATAGTTTAATGTATTGTGGAATGATTGATATGAAATGGTGTGAGGTAGTTTTCATAGAATAAATTCCCAATCATCAGATTAAATTTCATCTAAAGGACATAGAACATGGACATGGGGATTTAGAATACATATTTAATTATACTAGAGAAATCATGATGGGAATTATGGGATAAAGGTGGCCTAAAAGGATTATTTATAGGATAAGACATCCATACAATGTAAGAAGACACAGTAAAATTTCATGATGTGTAATCCATGGAATTTCATGTAGTTTATAGTCATGTTTCCCTGACAAAAAAGGTATCCCTACCTATAGATACATGCTAACTTAATCAAATGGGACAACAATCCATCCTGACTCCAAATCCCACCTGAAAAATGATTTTTGTGGGAAACTAGGGGAATAATATGAATTTTAAATCATATCAATAGTGTATAACAAGGGGAAAGGGTTGTATCTAAAATGACGCATCAACCATTAGGATGGTGCCAACTAGATGGTGGTCAGTTTGGGAGAGTCCATTCCCTGAAAATTTTATTTTTTTATTGTGTACGAATGCATGCGTGGGGTAATACTGAGTACATTGGATTTTTCCTAAACCATGGGAAAGTATATGACATAAATCAGAACCAGTTAAACATAGTACATAAGCGGTTCCTGATAGATGGATTTAGGATTTAGTTTGACCTTGTTCAAAATACAAGTTCTACTAATGTACTTCCAATGATAGGGTAAGACAAAAATGATCCAGTCATAAGCCAAGTTTGAAACATTAGATATATAATGTTTGTTCAGACATCCTTTGAGGTGTGTTCCCTAGATGAGAGTAAGTCGAATTTTTTAAATCCACCATCACTATAGGGGAGCCCTTTCAAACAAGGGGGGTGATGGGGATCTAAATTGGTGAAGGCCTTGAGCGTTCGAGTAAATTATTGGGTTGTTCAATTGGAGTTGAACACTCTAGGTATTATGCCACCATGCATTTGATCACAATAACGTGGTGAATTTTCATATGTGAGGGCCAAACATAAATACCAATGGGAGTATTTTCCTAGTTATGTAGTGAAATAATGGAACCATTAGATATAAATGAGTCACTAAAAAATACTGAGGATTTCATGACCAGTCCTAGAGGGGCCCATGCTATGACTACCAAGTAAATCATTCAATAGGATAGGGGATAAAAGTAGTGTATGGAATGTATATCAATAACAAAAAGGCCTAAAACTTAGAACATATACACATAAAACCATCTAAATTCCTATAAAATGATTAAATGTAGAACAACTAATAAACCATTCCTGAGTATTTATAATCTTGTAACCAGAGTATGATAGGAAGTAAAAAATGTAAATAGGCCTAAATAAAATCCCACAAAAAAGTGTCTAAAACACATGTCCTACCAGAAACTATGTGCTAGGATAGCTATCTGATAGTCACAATAACACTCTAGGGACAATCCAGTCTCACTAACCACTTTTGGTCCTTGTATGCCTATGACTCTATCTAATGGTCTATGATTTTCACAAGACACAACACTTTTGAGAAAATCAGATTCAAGATTGATTATAACAGTACCAAGTAGGAAACACTAAAATCACAAATAATACAACAAATTATAAATTTTTATCTCAACATAGATATATTTCTACATCTCAAATGACATAAATATCCAGATATTATAAACATAGAAGTCCAATATTAAGGTAATTTAAACGACAGTATACTAGAATAAGATTTATAGATCGAATATTCCACAAATCACTCATCCAAGAGAAGAAACTCATAATTTAGATATCATAGATTACATGGACCCAATAGGTACTACTCATAAATTCTAATTAATTTAAATAACATGTTAATAGTTCTAATAAGAAATGTTACATAGATGAGGATCAATGTCATTGAAATGGGGTGATACCAAGAACACAGTTATGACTAACACTCTATGTAGAGGATCAATTCTTATGTAATTTTTGTCCTGATGATACCATGAACTCCCCCTAGGGAATGAATATTTATAGATGATATCACTCTGGGCCTATTAGAGGGATTCCAACGACTCTACCGAAGAATTATTTCTAAAGAGATAATAGTCCATGGAAATGGAGGTGATTATATACCAACCTTATGTGAAATAATAAGTATAACATACCATAATGAAACTTGTCATAGATATAGGGGATGATGGATCCATTCCATGTATAAAAGAATAAACAACATTATGTATAGGTCACACTCCATGTCCCTAGACCCCAGGCCCTTCTCATGTAAATGGTCAATGTCCTGATGTCATTTCTATGTACTACTACATGGTGGGTAGCCTACTCATTTATTTTAATCATGTAAAAGTAAATGACTCAATCCTAGGATTGTCTGTGTATGTACCATCACATGACTTATCTCATGTACCAGGTCTATGCAGTGTCTCTATGGGGGAGTACATGCCATGTAGTCAGTCTGTGTACTCCAACCCCTGTCCATGTACTTACTAAAGTACACACCCAGTTCTCCATGGAGGGACTAGATGCCTAGTGAGAGGGGTCACATGCCATGCAATATTTATCATCCTACCTAAAACCTAGATGTATATCAAGGTGGTCCACATAGAATTTGTATCTTGATTAAATGAAATGTATTTTTGGATTTTTTAAAATCTCAAATCTTCTCCCTTGTTCAATCTGGTGACTTTGGCCTTCGATCCAATGATTTTATTTCCACAATATTGAATATAAGCACTATTTTAAGCCTAAATGTCTTTAAAAACGTGTCCCACAAATAGATCTCCTCATAAAATAGATTAAATAATTTTTCTTCTGTATGCACTGAAGAACATAGAAGAACATGAAATCAATAATCCACAATTTTCATGAAGCACATTACATCTATCGTCGCACCTCATTCATGTCGATGCAATCAAAAATATATGATATCATATCAATTCACAATGAAACGATCAACCAATGATCGATTAATCAAGATTCATTGTGTCATGGGTCGAATGAATAAAGCCCACTATGAATGAAAAATCAGGGTTGAAAAAAATGAACAGATAAGTGGAATGAACCTCGATCGATGTTCATGTTGATCTCAATTAATTTGATATAATGAAAACCTATTGATCAACAATAATAAATATATTCTCCAAAAAAACCCAATTAAATAGTATATCTTACAATGTTTGTGATCTATGGATCAATCCGTTGGATGATTGATCTGTTTTCATCATAGAAAATCATGAACAGGGAAGAAAAAATTAACTAACATTCCCTACCACAATTAGGATCCATTTTTGATGAAGAACATTGTTTATTCATGACTATCATCAAGTTTATTTGAATATTATGTACATTGATCATCAATCCACAATCATGTCACCATTCATCTAAGATAATTCCTTTGATTCTCTCTCTAATGACTCTACAATTGTTCTAGGGATATGAGGCTAATCATGGGATTTCTCAATTATAGTATATTTAATGACTATAAATAACAAGATAAAAAAAAATTATGTATTCAATTATTTTATTCATTTCTTCACCTAAAATGACTTTTCCACAAATGATACTCTCTGACTAATGTTATGTTGCGCCTAGTGTTTTTCTAACATTCTGAACACCACGGTGCCCTAATTTGTCTGATCTAGGAAACTACTTAGAATTTATTCCACTTTTCTTTAAAAATACATCCACATACAATTTAATATATTTAATACATTTCAAATATTTATTCTGGGAACACTAGACCATAGAATCTCAAGCTGTATTAGTTCCTAGACTCAAAAATAATCCATATTATATCTTAAAATAATACATAGAAAATCCAAGCCATTTTATTCTCCGCACATTAGAGCTTCATGAAACCATAAATTCAAAACAAAGGATACTCCAAAAAAATATTTGTACTGATAGCCAATATAAGACTCTTTCTACCTTGTTCTCTCCTAGAGATTCACATTCAATTACTAAACACACACTATTAGAATCAATCTTCGTTGAATGATCCTCTCATACCGATCATCGATCTCTACCTGGTACATGGTAATGGTCTCACCAACCTCAATATCTTTCTCTCCGTAGTCGTTAATATTTGATGGATCATTCATATACCTCCTCAAATGTGACATGTTCAAAACTCTGTATACCCATTCTAACATTGGAGGTAGATATAAGAGGTATGACACATTTCCAACATTACATCGTATCATGAAATTGCTGATGATACTCAAAGGAAAATTTTTTCCCAGGCCAAATCGTTGTTATTAAAATTGAATGGAAACTCATTAGAACATGCGGTCTCTGTCATAGAACACCAAATTCCTTTTTATTTTATTAACATAATATTTTTGATGGATCTATGAAGTCATCATCCACACCTAGATTATCTACACCATCTCTATTGTATCTTAAACCAAATCTGATCTCATGATCACTGTCATTCTTAAGTTAGTCTAGAAAAGTGGGGACCACCATGGATCACATAAAAAGCCTCGAATGGTGCCAAATTGATGGTGGAATGTTATTTGTTGTTCTATGAATACAAAACTAGTTATATATATTCCTCCCAACTACATCCAAAGTCTAAAATGGAATGGTGCAGTATGTCTTCCAAAACCTGAATGGTGCGCTTAGTCTAGATGTCAGATTGTGGGTGAAATGATATACTCAAACATAGCCAGGTCCTAAATACCTCTTGTAATCCCTTCCACAATCATGATGTGATGCGATCATCATGGTCAATAATTATCATCAATGGAACTCCATGGTGACAGAATATACACTGTATGTAGAGGTATCCAAATCTCTATACTGAATTGTGCTTTCGTATAGTTAGGAAGTTGGTTAACTTGGTTAGTCTATCTAAAATCACCCATATAGATTCTTGTATCAAGAAATTACATTGTAATCCAATAATAAATTCTACATATATCCAATCCCACATACAATATATTACCAAAAGGTGGTAATCTATACCCACTGGAACTCAGTGCTTAGCCTTCACTTGTTGACAAGTAAGGCATCAAATGAAAACTATGTAACTACATTCTTCATCCATGGACACCAAAACATATGTCATAGGTCCTTATACATATTTTTAACACCTAGATATACTACCAAGGATAATTTATGATACTCTCTCTGAACCTACTCCTACAATTTCACTGGTACCATTATTCCTCCTTTAAAAATAGCGATGTGATATCCACCATTAGAAATCCATCAGGATCATGACTTGTGGATATCTCAGTATATAAGGTCTCATTTTAAGTGTCCCAATGATGTTTCTACATGATGTTCTTCATTAGTGGAGGTGTAGTAACAATTTGTTGGAGGAAAAATACTACATCTCCTTTAGTAATAGATAATTTCAATGAGGCTAACAACTCTTATGCCTCATTCAGAATCATCAGACCATATCTCATTAGAGATAATCTTCAACCACATTCCCCATCCCATGATTATATATAAATTTTAAGTAATATTCATTCAGGAACTCAAACCATCATTTTGTCTCATGTTGAGTTGCATATTAGAGACGATATACTTAATACTCTTGTGATTAGAGTATATGGTAAATGACTCGACATTTAGGCAGTGTCTCCACGACAGAAAATTAAAGAGATATACATCTATATTAATAACATTGGACACATTGTTATGATCATGTTGTATCGAATAGTTCCAACCATATGAAATCACAAATTTCCTCGGCATCAGAAAACAACCATTCCTAGATATTGATTCATCACAGAACAATATGTACTCAACAACCTCCTCTGGCTATCTCACGATGGGAGCGCACATCAAAATCTACCTTAACTAGTGAAATTTATTATTGAACCTCTATGTACACATGAAAATATTCCCCTTCTATGTCAAATATATCATGGTGTCTTATATCCTAGACTAATTATGTATTAATATCTAGTAACATCCTACCATCCCAACGAATCCTCGAACCTCCATCATTCTCTTCGATGGCTCTCAAACTAACACTACCTCAATGTTGGTTGGGTCTACATCCACTCCATACACTAACATAATGTTTTCTAGAATTTGGAATACCTGGACCCAAAACTAAAAAATTATATTTTTTCAATAAATATAGTTCTCTCAGAGTACATCTAGTATCATCCTCAAATGTCTCATGTAATCTTACTCAAACACAGAGTAAACACATATATGATCATTGGATTTTACCATTGAACCGGCCTATGTAAGGTGGTTGGATTTGGTTCATGAGTCCTATGAACATTTTTGGAAGTGTTTTTTACACCAAAGGGAACCATAAATTACTCATAGTGACTATAGTGACATTTTCGTTCCATCTCTGGAATATCCCAATCTTGTACATTCATCTAGTGATAGTCTATGAAAAGATCACCGTCCAAGAACCATCATTTCCCTCACAAATGATAAAATAGTTCATAGATCCCCATTATTGGATACTTGATCAAAAAATTCACTTATTTCAAGTTATAGTAGTCTACATTCAACCTCATGCTCCCATTATCCTTCATGGGAAAAAGGGGGCTTCCCTGGGTGAAACACTCGGTTTAGCAAATCCCATTCTCTACAAGTCACCCAATTTCTCCCTAAATTCAAAAATCTTTGTAGGATCCATCCAATATGCAAGCATAGATATCAGTTTCATCATGGAGATCAGATATTTCTAGAATTATATTTCTATATCGGAAGGTAAACCTGAATTTCTTCAATGGATATGTTATCATACTCTTCCACTAATGCAGATAATACGGTACTCACAAAATCCATTCCACCAAGTGTTAGGTTATCTAACAGATGAGTAATTGATTGCACCCTCTTATTCATGAGCCCATAATATGAATACTGGGTTTTATTTTACACTATAACAAGTATAAACTAGTTCCCTAAATTCTTATACACCGTATCATTCACCTAAACAGTCAATATAGAAATGAACTACAAATTACCATTGTAAACCATAGAGGATATCATAAGTAATCGATGCTACTACAAAAATATTCCAATAAAAACTCTTACCTCCAATGCTTAGGTAACACTATGGGCACAAGTGTGTGATCACCAAGTCTTATCCGGTTTGTGTATTAAATATTAAGGGTCAATCCATAATTTGTACAAAAATTTATAGGTCTCATAAAAGGTATGTGGAATGAAAGTAATTAATATAACTTATATCTATTAGTAAAATAGATCAGGTAGAAAATATATACACTGTACCACATATCATTCTTGTTGCCTCTAGGTCGTATGCTTCGACTACCTGCAACTATCCCCATCATGTCCTCCAACTCCTTGAGCCTGTCATAGACAACCCAATGGTGGTGGTAACATGTCAAAACATAAAACACCTCATGATATTATCCAAACTCATCTTCCACATCTTCCACCCTACAAATCATCCTACTCATATCATTTGTATGCCAATGTGGCTCATCCATGGTATCTCTATTAGTTATATAGTGGGTTAGATATTCTGATGAAACATGTCCCATATTTTCACATATTTATCATCTAAAATATATAGAATGACTGGAACCACCATGTTAAACCTGCACAATTGATCCATTTCCCTGGGACCTCCTCCTGAAACATATCACGTGTCCAAGTCCCTATGACCGACTTGTTTTCTCTATATCAAATATATCTGATCCTTATTTCACACTCTAGAGAACCACTGAATGTATCTATTCATCCAATAAAATATCGACCACCAAAGATCGCTCTATAAACCATAAATATGTAAGAATGCATTTGGAAATAAAAAAATATCATACTCCATTATTAATACCTTGCATGATGATATAATATCTGAAGAACTGATCTGAAAAAATATCCATCGTGTAGTTAGAGAGGTTGGTACACCACAATGAATACTCAAATACTATTGTGCTACCCTGAGTGAGATTCTGATGCTCTAAGATAGGTACATACCTCGTCATAGAAAGTGATAAATCCTATATGAAAATGTACATAATCTATTTCCATGAATTATTTACCTCTTCATATATCTGGGTCACTAACCGCCATAATTGTTCTATTGAGTTCTGTAGATGGCTCACCACCAGGGCCACCATCTAATCTACTAAAGTCTTTAATAGGTTGAAAATCAGGTCATCGCCTCAATCCATTCCTCAGTAGGCTATGGCTCAGTCTCAACATGAAACATAATGGGTATCTATCCATAAAACAGATGAGGAATACTCAGCCTACACACCTCATTCACCGGTACAATGGGTACCCCAGGTTTCACTACAGGTGTATGTTTGTATGAAGGACCACCTAGATGTGACATATTGGGAACTGGTCCTTGTATTGAAACATATTCACTAAGGGGATCATCCTTGTGATCATCATGCTAAATCCTATATGGAATATCTCTTAATGGAATCTTGAAATAAACAATATATATCAGAGTCAATGAGTAAAACTAGGTAGATGACTCATGAAGAACATAGAAACCCCAACTGATTCCTCTATGATGCTAGTGATATGATTTTCCTAGAAACCAATGTTCTCATGAACTATGTTGAAATCATTGTGATTAGAGTATGGGTGTATGGATATCTAGATCATTGGAACTACACTAGATTCCATATCCTGAATTCCAAACATGGAACACTAAAAAAGATTTCCCCAAACTAATCTCACAAAATTGGGTACTGAAATAGAATCGACTTGATCTGATACCACTATGTTAGGAAATGCCCTAAAGGGGTCCATACTGTGACTCCCCATGCCGGACTCCAATAATCTAGGGGATGGAGACTGAAACTGATAAGGCATATTGTTGACAAGGGAGGCCTTAGCCTCAATACTTGTATGCATTCACAAATATCTAAGCCTATAAAATGTTGAAATGAGACACAACTGAACAATCATGCAAGGATGCATCTAATTATGTGTACGAGATATGATATTAAGTAAAAGAAAGTAAAAAGGAACAAATAAAATCCAACCACATATTTTATGAAACACAATTTTTGCCTGAATGTATGTATTAGTGCTTCTATCAAAAATCCATAAGAAGACACCTCAGTTTGACTGGCCTAACTAAGAATTTTATGGTCCTAATCCACCTAAAACTCCATCAAAAGATTAGTTGTCTTAAAATGACATGAAATGTGTGGGAAGAGACCATAATGGGGTGAATCCAATAATACTCATTTGGAAACCCAAAACTGCAAATCATACAACAAAAAAATACATAGATCTCTACACTTGTATATGTCTATAACAATAAATCCAAGAATACCCAGATATAATCAAAAAATAAACAAAGTCTAGAGCTATGTCACCACTATAGTATATCATCCTAAAATTTTTAGCTCAATGATTTTACAAATAACTCATATTATAGAACACACGCCTATTTTTGAATTTTTTTGACATCCATGTGATAGTTACACTTCATTGGGTCTCATTATGAGAAATAACATGCTGATTGTTCGAAGAAAATATGATACACATATGAGGATCCCTTCCAAGGCCACATGGTGATTCCAAAAACTCAATCAAGGTGAACCCACATTGTAGATGATTGAAGCCCACATAGAGTAGGTCATGATGATACAACGAAATCCCCCATGGGAACAAAGATGAATAGACCGAATGGCCTGAAGGAACTCATTTCTATTGAATTCTGATAACCCCCCTTTCATGGGATGAGGGGGAACCCTTAACAGGCATGTAGTTTCAGATATTACTTGGATTTTAGGCTTATTAGATTACATGACCCAAAGGTCGCAGGGAATTGAACTAGACTATCTACAGGGAACTAATCCACCCCAACATTATCATCTTGAGAGTAGATCTCCACCATCACATGGCCATCTGAATAGGCATCCCATGAAAGCATAGGATGGTCCCGATGGCATTGCCACAACCTCTCATTCTGACAAATCCATTTGGCTCTGCTCTAGTGAGTGCACCTGCTCTGAATCTTCTTATAGTGATGCACATTTTTTGTAGTCATTCTGGGGAACTACAAGTGGCCCGAAGGCCGTGAGGTGCTCTGATGTCCTTAAAGGTGGCCCGAAATCCCTACTGACCTGAAGGCATGGGTGGCCCGAAAGCCTTTTGGAACTTCAAGCCAAAACCGGTGGCCCATGGTGAATAGTTATATCTGCTACAGTACAGTACAATACCTACTATAGTAACTACTACAACACCTGCTATAGTACCCACACAATGTATAGTTCCGCTACAGTACCAGTATAGTGTAAAGCTCTACTACAGTACCCACACAGTGTACAGTTCTGCTACATTTCTGCAACAGTACCTGCTACATTACTCTTACTGTACCCCCGAAATATTCCTTTACCTAGCTTTGAACCAGTGTCTTTTGGATGCACTTGAGGATACCTCACCTAGTGGGTAAAGTCTCAGGTTCATCAATGATGAATAAATGATATCAATTAGGTACTCTAATAGGGATTCCAATAAATCTATCAAATAATTTATATAGAAGTGATTGTAAAACTAAGAGTATGAGATGTCTCTATACCATACATTAGGAAAAGGATAATGGGAATTTATCTTCATAAAACATTCCATGATATAAAGGGAAATAGAGATAATCAATGATAAAAGAACATGGTTATTATTTGGGGTCACATGTCATTTCACATGACCCTAGGTCATGCCCATGTAAATGGACCATGCAATAAAGCTGTGTATGTATAGTACTACACGACATGTAGGATGACCAGTTTTTATAACCATGTTTCAGTACACAACCTCATCCCATGTATGTAAACCTATATAAAAGTACATGGTTTTTCACACGTAGCTGGTATAGGATGTGTACTTGTGGGTGAGTAGATTCCTTATTGTTAGTCCATGTAATCCACCCCTTGTCTGTGTACATCCCAAAATGCAAGTCGAGTTCAACTGGGGGGGACCACATGTCATGTGATATTTAACATCCTTCAAATACACTAGCCAGTGCTCATGTAGGGTCACATCATGTGATATTGATTATGAATCTTGCTATTTTGGATTTGGTGGAATCCTATATTTACTCCCATGTTCAAACAGGCACCTCTAGCTTTTGATTCTATGATTTTTTCATCAGGAGATCAAATATACAAACACTTCCAAGCCTCACCATCGACAAACAATGCACCCTTCCATCAGATCGACATGAATAATTGATCAAATCATCATTATTCTAAGTGCACCAAAGAATGAAGAAGCACACTAAATTGGGAATTGACCTTCATCTAAATCTGTCAATATCGATCATCACACCTCCATCATGTTGTTTTAATCCCATATATATGATATTATATCGATGCACTATGAATTGGGAACACAACGATCGATTGAGGGGGATTCACTGAGCCACCAGACAAAAGGGGAATGCACGTGAAAAATAAAAAATCAAGGTAGAAAAGAAAAAAAAGAAAATATAATTTGAATAAACAACATTTTATGTTCGTTTCAATCTCAATTCAATGAAGATATAACAAAAATAAAATAATCCCCAATCACAAATATAATATCCCATCAAGACCCCATCAAAATTTTCCACCCCCAATACACATGATCCATGTATAAATCGATTGCCCAATTAATCCATTTTTATCATTGGAAATCAAGAATGTGGAATAATCAAATAAAAACACATTCCCTAACTCAATTCATATCGATCACGGATGAAGAAGGGGTTGCATTGTGATTTTAGGCAATATCCATTGAATCTTTTGTGGATAACTCATGAATACAGAATCCTATCATTAATCATCTATGAGAATTCATCTAAATCTCTCACCAACAGCTCTCTAATAGTTCCAGGGTTTTGTGGCTAAACCTATGAATTTTTACTTATAGCTGATTTTTAGACTCTCAATCATTTCATCAATAAAATGGAATGAAATATTTTATTCATTTTTTTAATTTCCACACCAAAGACTACATTTCTAAAAAATTCCAATTAACACTAATGTTATGTTGTTTCTATGGTAAAACTATTATTCTATACTAAATAGTTCCCATGGATTTCTAATATGGGTAAATTTTTATAAGATATTCCTCTTTTTATGGAAAACTATTCATGTGTGTTATTTAATTTATTTAATATATTTTCAATATATATTCTAAGAAAAACTGGCCTCTGAATCACACACCATCTCAACTCTTGGTCTAGAAGATCATTCATATATTATAAAAAAATAATACATAGAAAATACAAGACATTAAAAATGACAGTGAGAATGTAGGGTAAATGGCAAGACTACAGTTGGACCTAGGATTCATGATCTGAGTGTCACTATGTATCACAAGAGAATAATATTTAGAAACACATTGTTTTTTAAGAAAATTTTGAATATTATCAACACCAAAAGAGGATAACCACTCAGGTAAGGGTCAATGTCTCACATTGTTTGATATCATAATGATAAGATGTGAATATGGTAATTTAACATCTCTTGGTAAAAATATTCATCATGTAGTATAATTTAATTCTATAAGAATATAATTAATTAATTTTGACATCTAATGTTATGGGTATGAAAAATGTAGTTTAAACACAAGTGATAAGGACATGAGTGTTTTTTTAGAGTTCATGGTCATATAGTTTAGAGTATATATTGAGGTAACTCTTGAAATATATAGGGATAAACAAAACACAATGTATGGTTTGGATTTTGGTGCCTCATTGATGACCTAAAAATGGGAATACAGATTAATTTATACACTAATTTGTTCATAAAATAGTTTTTTACATGAAAATCCATACATTCTAATTTTGAATGGCAATAATCACACATTTAACACCTTTTCATACATAAAATAAATATTTTCCCCAAGCTAAAAATGATAATTTTGATTAATGGAGGCCTATAATATTCTTATCCAAGAATTTTAATCACTTCTACGTTATGGGTATTGGTACCACTTACCATGGGTAGTTTATATTCATTTGAACAATAATATTGGTGCCTAGTGTTTATGATAAGAACATTTTTTTTAAAATTTTGATCATATTTTATGTATGTAGAACATGAAATTCTTTGGTTGAAAACTTTTTATGTTAATGGATTTTAGACCATTATGGCTATAACCATTTTATGTTCATAGATATTTGACCAATGGGTTGATAGCTGTTTAATGTCATGGATGTTGTATTTTTCAGCTATGCTAAAAATAAGTTCATGTTTCATGAAATTTAGTATGAAACTGACATTGATGGAGGAAGACAGAATCCCTAATTGATTTAAAACTTCTAAAAAATAGTTTACACTGTTTATGGTCATGAGGCATGGACCATGGGAGGTTCTACTTCAAATATTTTGTTCATTTTGATTCGGTTGGGAAAATCCACCATGGTTTGTAAGCCCAAATGATTTAGTCATGAGGTCTTCAATAAAGAAGATGCGATAACACTCTTTTCACTTTAGAGTTCCTTAGAGGGGTTAATAATAGACAACATGGAAATGTTCTTTTGATTTTATATTTCTCAGCTAATTTATGTAGATTCAAGGAGGGGTAATACTAAGGTAGTTTACATATCATTGAAATATATGATGGTGGACAGGAACTAAAATTTGACATATGGGATCCAAATCAAGAAAGGGTGAAAATAATGGAAGAGTAACTATTATACACCATGTCATCAATACATAGGTCCTACAATCACATCATCATGATTGGAAAATATATTTTTTAGATTGATTGTTGATCATGTCCAAAAGATGGATATTGTTACATGTCTCCATAGTCATTCAACACCTTTTCCCCTAATGGGAGCTACGATAATTTTGGTTATGCACCATCAATTTAAGGAAGCATGTTAAAATGTAATGGTTTATGGGGATCCAAATTTAGAAATACTCAATGTATAAAAGTGTATATGAAGGGATTCTTGAGTAGAGTTCAATATTTTTGGTGGAAAACCATCATTAACGAATGTTCAATAACAAGGTGTGTTAGTGGGTGATATCATAACCAATATAATAGGGGAATACCTAAAATATATCAATTTCTATGACTAGGTTGATATATCTTATAATATCTATGTGTCATGCAAAATTTTAATCATTATACATGTTGTTCTATATGGCGGTGTAGTAGATTTTTTAACAAAATGGGGAGGCTGTCTAAGGAAATGGACAATGAATCACCCAAGGTTAAGTCAAATTATTATAATGTGAACTATAATGTTTTATAGCTTATAGAAATTAGTTTTATCCAAAATTTTAACATCATAATGTGGGGATGAATATCAAACAGTTTAATCTTAGGTTTCATGGATTTCGGGAACATAGTTTGGAATCATATGTTGAGAAATAATGTAATAAATTTTACAACATTGTGACTAGGATGATTTTACTAATGTTATGGTTACACAAAAGTACCACTTAAGGAATCATTCATTATGGGGATTTGTGATGTATTCTAAATATATTTTGACTAATACATTCACAAAATTGATGATAACCATATGAATGATTAATTTACCCAACCTATGTTGTTATACCTTTGTTGTTTTTCTTATATTTATCATTTGAAACAACCCAGTGCTACAAATGATACATATCTCTTGAAATAAATGTATTTTATAATATACTATATAGTATATGACACATATATAAATCAATAAAATTTATTTCCTTAATAAATAAATTCACATTAATTATAAATAAAGCTTATTAAGATTCAAAACAATACAACCGAGTAAAATAAAAAATACAAAATACAGAATTTGAATAGTATATGTCACCCCAATATACTAGAATCGTTGCTCCTAATGTAAACACAGTATAGAAGAATGAAAATATTTATAAACTAGGAAATAATATAAAATATGGAGATATATAACCTTTAAATTAATTGAGTTAAAAAATGAATTAATTGGTGTTTATATGAGTTAATGTGACCATTCAAATAGTAATGTGGCCATCAGAATAGTAACATGAATTTTCGAAAAGTAAACTCATCATTGGGAATAATAACATAACTATTGCAATATAAATTTTACAAAGAAAAATAAATTTCTATATAAATAATATTTTTCATGATCACATTATGTAAATATTAATATTATAATTCTTAAAAAAATAATAATTAAAAAACTCAATGAAAATATTTACTCATTATTAATAAAAATATTTTTAAGTATTTCATAAAAATCATAATACATTTATTAAAATTAATTATTTACTATATTTTAATTTTTTTTATAAAATTATTATCCTTTTTTAAATCATCATATCTAAATTTTCAATGGGTTATTTTTTTGGTAATTTTATAAAATATATCAGAGTTCTTGTGAATAGTAAAAATATAGTTTTTCACATAACTAGTTTATCTTAAATGTCAACATTCATTATGTAACAAAAAAATAATATTTTATATGGATTTCTTTTTCATCCAGAATATATTATATTTCATAAATTTTTCTATAAAATGAAATAAAATTAATTTCTAAAACCTAAAAATTACCTTCTAAACAAAAAGTAATAATTGATTCCTTAGTATTACAATTTTATGAACATTTCATTTTTAATTATCTAAATAATTTGAATTATATTGTAGATTTAGAGTCTTTACCCCATTATATAATATTTATATATTTTTTATATTGTCAAAAAATCAGTATTACAAATTTTACCTTTGATATATTATTTCATTAAATATTTTATTTTAAAAACACCCCACCCCTCATGTATAAATAAGCCATCAACCTCCCATTGGAAAACCACTCCAGTCAAAGATTAAAAAAAATATTTATGTAAAATACCTTAATAAAAGTAACCTTATATTCCACATTTAAGATCATAAATAATCTAACACCGACCATTAATGGGGTTATAATGGAATACTAGAAAAGTTACACCAATGATTAACTATGTTTCAAATCTTTTTATTTCTTCTTATACTCTTTCTTGTTTTCACCAACCCTTTCAAAAAATACATGTAATATTAATTAGGTAGTAATTTTATTTCATATTAATTATGGTATCCAAATTTATGTATCATATTAAAATATATATAAATTTAAAACTTCTTTTCCAGCTATCCCTTCAATTTCTTATCAAAGGTCCATTAACCACATATATATTTCCATATGAACCCATATAACCATCATAACAGATTGAAATAATAAAATATTTATAATATATAAATATGTATTATATATATTTCAGGACATGGTAATTATTTATACTAATGGATAATTTACTTTTAATAAAATAGTGAACTCATGGTAATAATGGAAATTTTTAAGTAAAACATTATATAAAAATGACTACCCAATAAAAAAAATGTTAAGAAATATAATCAACTGAAAATTATATATAAATAGTGTAATAAATTAAAATAATTCAATTATGGAGAAAAGTTTTTATAATTTGATGTTTATTATTCAACAGGTGAAAAAGTGATGAAATAATTTGGGAATAAAGGGAAGGGAATTATTTAACCAAATTCTTTTTCTTTAGGTTATCCCCATTTCATAACATATATTGTATTAATAATTATATTTTTTTTCTTAAATATCATTTTTTTATTATTAAATTTTATTTTGAGGTATATAAATGTTTTCTAATTGATGTTTTCACAAATTAACAGATTTTCTTATATAATTGTTCTTTCCAAATCACATATTTAACTGCACTTGAGATGTTTCTTCTTCTCCCATTATAGATGATTATTAGAACAAAAATGTTTCTACCTTTTTAATTAGGTAACCTGAATTTTATTCCTGAAATCATTATTGATGAAATCCTTATGACATCCAATCATTTACATAAGTTAATTCATGAATATGATTACAATACCTTCTATGTGAAATAGGCGACAAAATAAATTTTATGTTGTGATGGGTGTACCATAATTTTATTTCCATCAAATGAATTGGGTAATTTGATGTATCTCTAGAGGAAATGTATATAATGTGTGAAAAGTATTTTATATTTGTTCAAAATGATGATTTTATTGTTATAAACCTATGTTATGTAGGAACCTGATTCTAGATTTATTCACAAATATGTGTGATATTTGAAAACATTGACAAGATGTTTCATTTTTTTCATTACCACATTCCATGAAATTATCACATGCTTCCATCATGATTTTGGTTATGATCCTATTCATTTTATATGAAAATGTGGATTATTATCACCCATATAATTTTAATTATTGTCCATTATTCATCATCTTACTAGGATTTTAGCTCCCCCATTTTTTTGATGGATATCCTTATGTGATTACATATAATATGGAAAATGTTAAATTTTAAGAATAAAGATGAAGGATTTAAATAATTGACTATGTTTTAACCTGTATAAGTTATTATGTGCCTAATTTTCTTAAGACACTAATCTGTTTGATCTTGACTTTGTATATCTATTATGTTTTTATCGTAAACAATTATGTAATAGTTATGAAAGAAAACGTAGGGTCAAAATAGTGGGTATCAGGGAACGATTTATTTAATTTAGTAATGAGTATTATAAAATATTATTGAAAACACTTTGGATAAGACTCTATATATTTTTACATCCAACAAACATTACTTTATAAACATGTTAAATATAGGGCACCAATAATATATTACATTAATGTTTGTTGTGTAAAAAATAAATTATTCATTATTTTTTAATTTATGTCTTGTTAAAATAATTTATATTTTAAAAAATGGTGGCATCCATGGTAAAATAGAACAATAATACACTTAAGGGTAAATAATAATATTTATTGAATGAAACAACCATTTCCATGTGAGGTGGAGTTTAAAACATCATGGGAATACTTACTATGTCGCCTCATGCTATGAATAGTAACCCAGACCATGCAGAACATCCACAATATCCAAAAAAAAATTCTAATAGACATTGATAATATTATAAATAAAATGACCATAAAAATTTAGTGGATCTTCTATTCCACTTTTCATGGAATAGGGTTTTAGCTCAATTGAGATTATATTTTTTATGTTCCACTATTCTGAGAAGGGGAAATGACTTTTGTGGCTTAGGATTTAGATAAATAATTCAATCAATGGTGGGAATTGATAAATTACAAAAATAAAAATGACATGATGTAATATTTGGAGTTGGAAGTCTTTATGAATATATTTCTTAACAATTCTTTCACATGAACTCTTTAAAAAAATTTGATAGGGAATTCATTGAGAGAAAGAAAAAACATGGTGAATCTATGAAGGCTTATGAGGGAAAAACAAGACATGGAAGATATTTATTAGTTTTTTTAATAAAAAAAGATAGAAAAATAAATAGATTATTAATTAATTTAAAACCACATCTTTTAAATGATCTAGAAATTGGAGACATCAACAGTTATGATGAATTAGTTCGATGTGATATCAAAAGTATAGATGATGTTTACAGAATAGTCTCTTGGTATTGTAGATAAGAAGATAATAATGGAGTTTTAATAAGGTATGTCAAATGAGAAAGGATTATATATCCACATGTAATAAATTTGGGAAGAAATAGTATTGTAATTTAATCAAATGGATTATGGAATACTTTAAGTCTGGGAGATAGGGGAAAAAATCTTACTAATTTCGAAGAGATGTGAAGATTCGAGGCAACATGATAGAGGAAGTTAAGTAGCCTCTTAATTCACCACCCATGGTTCTATGCTTCAACTGTAGGAATCAATGTAACTATAAACTAAATTACACTAAACAATGGGTTCTTGAGGGTTATTTGTATTAGGAAAAAATTATGCCAAAATTGAAATGAAAATATTTTTCCATCACTACATATGAAGTGAAGCATGAAAATGAAGTCAAACATGGTACACATTTTATTTACTCAAGAATGGAATATTTTTTATTTGATTTTGATTTTAGGAATTCCTTTATATATATATAGTTTACTAGAACTATTGAATTTATTGCACAATACTTTTTAGTAGTGATATCTAATAAAGATAATGGTGAAATAATTGAAACGCAAGTGTTGTACTCTTATCCTATTTGATTATATGTGATGATTATTCTAGCAAATATCATAATCATTCCCTTGGTGGTATTTAATTCTATAGTGGATAGGGAATGCCTCTCATTATAAATAAAAAATTAAATAGTGAGAAAATGAAATCTCTTTTCATGTTATGAACCATATGATTCTCAATTGAAAAATCATATAACAACTTGAAGATAATTTTTGAAACCCCTCAATGGTGTGGCTGTTGATTCCCTGAGAAGAAGAAAAACTTTACAAAATGGTTGATTAAAATATGGTATCAACCAGGATAAAATTACCATTTTTAGGGAATACAATTATGTATTTACCAAAGAGTTATCAAGACATCCCCTATACTATGAGATAGAGTTCTCAAAAAATCCCATACATAGAACTACACATGTTTCCCCTAAATGATAACTCCAATTGAATAAGTGGAGTAAAATAATCAGATCTAAGTGAATTTTGAAATAGTGTTCATATTCCCATGTGCATCACCTTTTTTTTTACCTAGTTCTACTTTTCAATAACAAGGATTGATCAATGTGGTTGTGTGTAAATTATTGGGAGCTCAACTATATTTTGATACAGAACTAGTATCCCCTTACAAGAATTAGTGACTTGTTAAAAAAATATGAGTATCTATGCACATTTCAAAGGGGGTTTTAATTATATATATCATTAAATGAAGGTGAAGAAGGAAGATATTCAAAAGACTACTTTCAGTAAATGGTATTTTCACTATGATTTCATAGAAATTCCCATCAGACTAACTCATTCCCATGAATTATTCATGTAATTGATGAATAGATACATTAGGGGCTACCGAAAAAAATATTCTATTTACTAATAATATTATAATCAATACCAATAGAATGTAGGAGTATACGGATCATTGAAGGATTGTTCTTGTGACATTAAAGAAGGAGAAAATGTATTCCATGTTCAGAAAATGTGACATTTGAATAAAGTAATCCTTATTAATTTGGCACCTGATCACATTTGAGGGAGTATGTGTGGAATCTTCCAATAAATGTTAATTTGAAATGGCCTAGAACCAATAGTGTCATCAGAATCCATAGGTTTCCTAGTTTAGTTTGGTACTACTTATGATCTGTGAGAAGATATCAAAATTTTCATGACCACTGACTATGTTAACACAAAACGGGGTGAAGTATGTCCAGAAAAACGAATGTGAGAAAATATTTAAATATATCATGAATAGGATAATCATTTCACCTATATTAACACTGCCAAAAAGTGGATAATATTTTATGATATACGGTGATTCTTTAAGGAATAGATTGGGTTATATAGTCATCCATAATGAAAATGTTTTAGTATATGCCTCATGAAAATTGATGATCTGTGAGAAGAACTACCCGATGTAGGATATTGAGTTAGTTTTTGTGTTATTTTCATAGAATATTTGGAGGCACGATTTCTATTATGGGATGTTTTTATATATAGTGATCATACAATTCTAATGTATATATTCACACAAGAGATTCTCAACAAAAAACAATAACTAGGTCTAGAGCTTATGAATGAATATGATTATGCTATTAACTATCATATGCAAAGGATAAAATGAAATTTGTTCCTCTTAGCTGAAATAATAATGATACTTTGTCCATGATGTGGATTAATAATGACCTTATTTTCATTGCTTTAAAAAGGATAGATCTAGATAACATAACTGTAGGAAATACATCCCACCATTCCTAAATGATTTCCAACCATATATCAAAGATAAGATAATGGGGGAACAAAGAGATGATCTTGAGATAAAAAATAAGGTGATAGAAGTAAATTAAGGGATGCACCATGATTTATTAATTGATAATGATGGTGTGATTCATTTTATAATGAGGATTTTTGTTCCTTCATCAACAGAGATAAATATGGATCTGTTATATAATACACATAATCATCTTTCTCTATCCATCATGTATGTACGAAGAGGTACCATGATCTTTGAGAACACTTTTTGTTTGAAAAAAAGAAGATGGATATTTTGGATCATTTCTCACATTATTTTTTATATATCTAGTTTAATCCTAGTGATATAATTCCAATGAAATTAAGCAATAATTTTAAATACCCCCATGTGAAAGGGAGAATGTCAATATGGAGTTTGTCACTGGTCTACTGAATACTTTCAAAGGAATAATTTTAGTATGGTTTTTGGTGGAACATCTCTCCAATACTATCCACCCAATTTATATATTATAGGATTTATCACTTGAATAACATTCCATGATATATGTGATATAAGTGGAGAGGCTAAATGGGGTTCTACATTCGACTGTCACTCTTCTTGATCTAAGGATTGCATATAAATTGTCGAGAAGTCTTCCATATGATTTTAGTTATGAATTGAATTTCATCACGGCATGTCATAGAAAAGTTTTAATCAATATGAGAGGACTCTTAAAATGCTCATTAAAATTCTATGATCTATCTCAATATAATTCAAATTTGGATGGTATCAACGTCTATCTTTTTATGAGTTATTATATAACAACTACATCCACTAGAGTATTCAAATATTCCCATAGAAATCTCTATATGGGATATAATGTAGAACTTTATCTTTTTCGATGATGTTGCAGAACAAAAGCTACATAATCATAATCTTGTGAAAGAGATGAAAGAGAATGTTCAATCAATCCAACATCATATAAATGCTTCACTAAGTTGGAAAAATAACCATGTTGGAAACTATAAAAGGGAATTAGAATTTGAGTTTTGAGATAAATTTTTCCTTCGAATATCATCATGTAAGAGATTAATGTGGTTTCGAGTGAATTTAAAACATATCCCAGGGCACATTTTCCCCCTTGAGATAATTGATTTTATAGAAGATGTAGAATTTTAGATTTCCCTTCGAGAAAGTATGCATCAAATTCATAATGTGTTCTAGGTATCACTTTTTGGGAATTACATACCTGATACATAAAAAGTAATGAATCCAGAGGTTGTACAAATGGAGAATTACCTCTCATATGATGAAATACTAATTATGATATTGGATCAGAGAGACAAATTTCTAGGAGACTTGACTACTCAACTTATCAATGTCTAGAAGAGGAACTATATGACTAAAGAGGAGACATGTGAACCCCAGGAAAAAAAGATACAGAAGTACCCTAATCTATTCTTATCATGAATATTTTTTGAAATTTTTGGGAAGAAAAATTTATAGGGGGAAAGAATGAAACAACATAGAGTTAAAATTTTTATTTATCTCATAAAATAAACTTGTGTTATAATATACAACATACTATTATACACACAAAGAAAATGAGAAAATTTATTTCATTCATATATAATTATACATTATTCAGATCTTAATTCAATTAAAATTATAACCATTACAACTAGATAAAAAATATAAAATAGAAAAGCTAAAATGGGAAAATATTAATTCGCTCAATCTACTAGAGTAATCATTAATACATCCAACACTATAGTGATGAATAAAAATATTAATAAACCAAGAAGCAATATATAAAATGGAAATATATAACCTTGAGTTAAATTGAGTCAAATAATTAATTATGTGGTATTCATAGGAGGTAATGTGAGCATTTTAATATTAATTTGATCATTGGAATAGTAATGTGACCATTGTAATTGTAACCTAACCTTTGGGAATAGTAACATAGTCATTGGAATTATAAATAAATCTGAAAATAATAAATTTTGATATAAATAATATTTATAATTATCAATTTAAGTAAATATAAATATTAAAACACCAAAAAATAAGTAACAAGATTAACAAACTCAATGAAAATATAATCACATTTTTAATATACATTATTTTAAATAATTCATAAACATCATAATTATTATATTAAAATTTAAAATTAACTGTCATAGAAATTTTGTTTGAAAAAAATAATATCAGTTTTTGAAATCATCACATTGAAATTCACCAATTGATATTTTTCTGTATTATTGTAAAATAATTAAATTTATGGGTGAATAGGAAAAATATAGTTTCTCACAAAATTGATGTATCATAAAAAATATCGTTACTGATCTAATGTCTACATAATAAATTATAGAACATTTAGTTCATCCATGATATAATTTATTTCTTAAATACGTCATTAAAATACAATAAATTTAATTTCAGAACCTAAATAGAACATTTATGAAGCTAAATCCAAAACTTATTCCTTAAATTAACAAATTTTTCTACCATTGATTATAATATACTAAAGAAAAATAATAGTCAATATGAATTTAAGACATAAAATAATTTTATAATATTTATATATGATTTAAATTATCAAATAATCTCTATTACATGTTTTACCTTTGATATATTATTTAATTAAATATTGAATTCTTTAAATATCACCTTATCTAGTATAAATAACACCTCTACCTACACTTGGAAAAACTATCCCAACACATGTTTCAAAGAAAATGTTATAAAAAATCCTTCCTCTAAATCCCCTTAAAATATTTATGTCTATTCTAGATCAATATAACTCTAATCATTATGTGGTTTATAGTGGCATATAAGAAAAGATACCACATGGATTAAGTATCTTCCAACTATTTTTATTTCTTCTTCATCAAATTATTTTGTTAACCACCTATTTCATAAAAAAACATATAAGATAAATTTGGAATTAATTTAACATTATTTTAATGGTGTTATCTTACTTTAAGTATCATATATATATATATATATATATATATTTCAAACATCCCTTACTCATTCTCCAAATAGGGTCTCGTCAAAGGTTGGTTAACCACCTATGGATTCATTGACATGTCAACACATGTAACAATTATCATGGATTAATATTATAATATTTCTAAAATATAAAAATTATTATATTTGCCATAATAATTTTTAAATAATTATACTAATGAATAATTTATGTTTAACAAAATAGATAACATGAACCAAAATTGGAATGGTTTATATAAAACATTATATAATAATGACTACCCTATAACCAAATAAATTCATAAATATAATGAAATTACTATAATTGAGAAATAATGGTATTAATTATTATAATTAACATCTATGTCACTATATTAATGAAACATGTTTATTATTTGGAGCCGAAAAAGTGATAAAATAAAGCGGGATTAAAGGTAATGGGATTCTCGAACCAGGCTCATTTCCTTTTGGTTATCTATATTTAAAGACATATTTTCTATGAATACTCAAACAATGTAACTTAAATTTCATCTCATTATTATTCTATTTTCTTTTCATGGATATACATGTTTCCTACTTTATTTTATGGATAATATAATTATTTTTTAAACAAACATTTCTTTCGAAATCACATTATTGACTCCTCTTGAGTTATTTCTTAATCTCTCATCAAATTGTATTTTTATAAAAAATATACATTTTTTCATTTTTCATATGGGATCCCCATGTTCTTTCATGATATCATGATTGGTGAAAAACTTATTAACCCTAATAATTTACATTGGTTAATTTGTGACTATGATTATGATATGTTCTATGTGTCATCCATGATTATAGAAATATTTTGATGTGACTGCTGGGCCAGAATTTAAATACCCTCCAATGAATTGGGTAATTTTTTGTACCTTAGGGGATAAATTGTATTATGTATGACCAATATGCTATCTATTTTCAAAATATGATTTTATGATTCTACACACATGTTATTCATATTCGTGAAGCCAGCCTTTATCACTATTATATGTGATATTTGTCCACTATGACATGATACATATTTTTTTATGAATTTTAACATTCGATTCCATTATCACATATATCTATCAAGAGTATTCTGATGAATCTTTTCTCATGATATGATTATGTTGATGGATCTCACCCATGTTATATTGATTTATGTCCCTTATTAATAATCTTACTGGGATTTTATCTCACCCATTTCATTGATGTATATCCTTGTGTTAATAAATTTTCGAAAGATAATATGATATTTTAAGGAAAAATATGAATTCTTTAAATAATTGTTTTCCAATAATGTATAGGTTTTGTATCATCTTAACATTACCAAGGCACTGAACATTTTAAACTCGGTGTAATATCTCTATTAAGATTTTTATATTGAAATGATGTAAAATTAATGTATGAAAAATTGTGTTCACTATATAATTTTAGTAATTAATTACATTACCAACTCACATTGAGTGAAGTACTGATGGTGAGATTTATTTTTGAATTCCCATGAAAATAGGTTTTTATAAACATTGATGTTGTGCAGCGTTTAAAGCCCACTCTCATCATGGGATTATAATTCTCCAAAATAAACAAAAGATCTATATTCTTTCATCTAATAATCATAAATGGACATCTGTAGTGGTGATAGTTGAACCGAAATGGTTTATAATACCTTTCTCCATTATGCTAAGCAGTATGGCCCACTAGGTGGAATCTTGATTCATCATTCAATATTCCATTAAGGAATTAGAGATATTTCAAGGAAGAATATTTTATTTTTGGCCATTTTATTCTCTATAATGGTATAGAGGGTCTTATTAAAAGCATCATTAAGTTAATTTTCCCATGAAAGATATCATGACATGTGATTGGATTAGATGTTTTACATAGAATCTAGTTTTTTCGTCTTAGTAGTTTGAATGTTTGTACCATTATTTATGAGAATGGTTTGATGAATTTTTAATCAATGAATGATGTGGGTTTTCAAAAACACAATCATAGACTTGGTCTTGTGTTCCCTAATGTTGGATATATTTATCCCATGCCTAGAATAAATTAGATGCGGTAATAATTACCCTATACTGTGGATATTTATTTGGTAAATAGAGACCCATAATGTCATGTAAGCATAAATAAAAGGGAAAATAGTACTTCGTATCATGGAGTATCTCTAGTGGCAGATGCATGAAGGTAGTGATGATCTAGATGCATGACAATGCTATGTGAATTCCATGTAGTCATCAACCGCAATGTAATACAATTACTGCAATGATGTATTTATAGTGATAGAGCTTTATCCCTACATTATGGGTCCCATATAACAAATGTAATCCTCCAATAAAAACTAGGAAATTTATTTCAATTAGATGTAGAAGTGAAAGATCCCAAAAAATCAACACTTGTAACTGAATTAGTCTAATTTGGGAACGCTACATAGGTTAAAATTCCCCATGCATAGATGGATTTTACCACAATCAACTTAATCCAATGTTTGGTTCCATTGATAATGGTACTCAATGATATGATTCATCCATTAGGGAGATTCTTCTAAAATATAAGGAACTAATGGTTATCTAGGGAAATTTCCTAGGATATTTTATTTCATATAAGAATCCACTTTTTTAGAGAAATTATTATAAATGGAATTATGATATACAATATAAATGGCCAATCCATATTGGTCTGAATCTATTAGGGGAGTTTCAAATCTTGGTAATGATTTAGTGAGGTTATTGTTGGAACATGGGACATGAAACACATTAATCTTTGGATGGAACTTGTACATGGTCTCATGAGTGTGATCCAACAAGGGAATGATATCTTAATTTTAGATGATGTAGTCACTATTTATCTTCTTGATTTGTAGCTTGGAGTAACTCTTCACATATACCTATTGAACCTCAATATTGAGAGATATATTGATACTAGTGATAATGGGTTGGTACCATCCATCTTTATCGGAATATCCTTACAATAATTGGAATGAGTATAACAACTATGATTGTGAGGGAGTGATGAAAAAATCCTATGGCTAACCCTATTGAGTTTTTTTATACTTATTTTTCTCCTGGTTGAGCCCTGAGAGGCACCGTTAAAGTGAATCTGTCAATATAACTAGGAATGATCAATATAGATGATGGATTTATATATGAATTTGGAATCCAAAGGAATATCTTTTGAGGGTTGATGTATGGCTATAAAATAATCCATTTTTTCCCTTGACAACCTTTTGGGGAATTACCATGATTTTGAACTACTATTGGATTACATTCCACCATGATAATAACCTTGTTAATATTGGATGATTAAAAATTTAATTTGACTAGTTGATATAATATACTACCTTTATCAAATGATTTTAAAGGCATTATTGAAACTCATAAACATAGATGAATATGGACAGGAAACTCTTCTCTATTGAAGAGTATATTTTCTATGTATCAAGTATCATGCAATTGAGATAATAATAAAAATTCAACATACCCTTATTACTCTTGTATTGCAAGTGGGAAAAAAGGGGTATTCTAATGGAGTGGACATAAATCTTGAGTGATTTCTTTGAATGAGATAAAATATAACTGTAATATGTAATATATATCACTTTATGTTATCATATGTGATCTAGCATTCCTTTTCACGTGGATATGTTGTGGAATTTTTCATAGTAATGATAGGGGAATAAATTTTCCAAACACATTTTAATTGAATTAGGAATATATTCTAGATGTCCATAGAGGCCCTAATACTTCTCATAATTATGTGGATGTTTAGATTTTCTCTAAACCTTAACCATCATCAGATCGATTGCAATGTACTTGTACCTGATCAAAATCTATGAAACAACCCATTGGAAACACTTTATATACACATAAAATAGTTTATAATTAGGTGATATGAGTAGAGAATATTTATTTCATTATCAAAATCATTTACATAGTCCTATATAATGGTATCTTTTAACTCCAAACCGTCCATATAACATTACACTCTTGATTTGAGATACTTCTTGAAGTTGTGATGCATGCCACATTGACCACATGCTCTAAAATTCATCAAAACAAAGGGAATCACCCTGTTATAGAATGTTCCATGAGGTTCCCTAAGGAAGATGTGATCTTCATCTTTAGGGGATATATGAATTTGATTATACCAAAAATATACATCTATTAGGGAATGTTCCCATAAGCAATTAGTCACATTAATTTTTAGTTTTATCACTAGGACAATGAATTAATCATTTAAGAAATTCTTGTTGTGTTATTATAAGTCAATGGAGACTCTAATATATCAATTTATATACCTTACTGGGAAGATATTTGATACAATACATAAGGAGTTATACTTTCATACATGATTTTTCTTTGATATTCCTATCAACTTCATCCTTTACCATGGCCCCATGGGAGGGATGCATCTTTATGGGTGCATGTTTGAACCCACATTGAACAATTGGAAGGAAATTTTGGTGAAAAACTACCTGGGTATTGATCTATAAAATGTACTTATCATTCTGGGTGAATATTTCATGCTCATTCTTCAGTAAAACCACCTATTACTACTTCTCATAAGAATTAATTATAGTATTAATCAATATTGGCATCACATCTTCTTTAATGTTGAGATTTACAAATGTCAATGAATTTAAAATGGTGTATAACCCTTGTTCTAAGGTAGGGGGATTCCCTATAATCCATTTCATAATAAGAAATAGTAGGAGGTAACTCAATAAGAATAAGAAGTTGTGAGGAAGTACTATCATCAACTTCAGTCGGGGTGGAATCTCCAGCAGTGGATTCCTATCTATCAAGATTTATGGTGTCTATTAAAACCAAAAATAATTATAGGATCTTGTGTTTTTTATAATGGGGGTTCCCCCCTTAAATATCAATATTAGGATAATAGTCTGACTTTAATGAAGTCAATACTACACTCTAAAAGACCAAATGATGGAAGAATTCAATGAACGTGGGACATAACCTCTAGTATAAAATGGGATTGGGTCTCTCTTGTAATAGTATAAATGTTACAACCTATTACATTGTTTAAATAATGGTACTGTAGGTGCTCGGGGGGTCTTAAGGTGGGTCTAGGGGGAAAAGAGGGGTAGTTAGAAAATCTAGATGTGTTGGATTCTGCATCATGGAAAATGGGGCTAAAATGTAAGGGTAGTTGATATAGTAGGAAGATGTCAACTGAAGAATAGAGTTTCTTAGAGGAGCTTTTTTATACAACTAAATACAATATATTTGTGGTGTGGAGAGTGGTTGAGGTGTGGATATGTAGTTCAATCCCATTTGGTTGCAGTGTACTGGTGTTGGAAGTGGATTAATGGTCCATGGTGAAGTTTTTAGTAGTTTTTTCTTTATAATAACAACTATTTCGTAAATTTGGGCCAACGTTGTAACTTCTTCTTGGGGAAATTATATTTTTAAAATGGTCCTTATGACCATGTCATAGTCCCTTATTCAATTTTATCAGATATGTGGTGTGTGTATTACCACATTTATTAGTATAATCTTTTCCCAAAAAGGTTTTGGTATATTTCTCCCTTGTGTTTCATATTCCTATATTTAAAAAACTGTGGGTTGGTGTTATATGATCTATCATGGACTTATGTTTTTCAAACTAGTTATAAACAATGAAATCTCAATGGGATCCTTCAGCTCTCAATCTTTTCTCTCATTTCATGAGCAACCCAAGTGTATCCCAAAGTTGTATTTTTCACATTTTTAGAGGATTTCAACCCCATCCTTGGAATATTTCTCATTGGTGTTTCAAGGATAGTTTCATTCATTCCCCTCTTTTTCATCCATCTTATTCGCCTAATGATAGATTTTGTCAAGGATAACCTATGATTTTAGAGTTTCATGTTGTGTTAATGATGGGTTAGTTTTGTTATATGATAGTAAGGGTTTTATACATTAATATAATGCTCAGTGGTGGCCTTCCTCTTGATTAAAACTTATACAGAAAATTAGAAATATTCTTTTGAGGATGGGGGATCCTCCATTTATCATCTAGTCATATCAGGCAGTTGAGGTTTTCCTCTTGATAATTTTTTGGAACATGGTTGCATCAGCATAACAAATATAATTAAATCATTTAATTAATTTTGAATGGGGGAGGTGTAATGAAATATCATTTGTCAAATCTTTTGATATTATTTGATATTGTTATTTTTTGGGATTGATGCCTAGATGAAAATTATTTCAATTGTGGTATTTTTATCGCTATTTTAGTTTTCAAAATGGTGAACTTATTGTATAGTTATTTTTTTCACCATAAATGGATCTTTTTAATAACTAATATCTTGATAACAAATTGGGTTTCCCAAGATATAATGGATTGTATGAGAATGACTATGAAATTAATATGTGAATGTGATTGAATACCCCTGGTAATATATGAAAAATGATATATGGATAATGTAGAGGCTTTGTGATGTGTGGTTGGGTTGTGTGGTGGAGATGTTTGGTTATTTTGTGTATAATTGATGTGTTTTCATGGTGTTTGGGGGATTATGTGATAAGATAATTAAATATATTTTGATATGGAAATTAGTTTTGGTGTGGAATGTGTCTATAGTTTTTAAATTATGGAATTGTGTGGGTGGGGGGAGGTGGAAAAATACATTTTCTGTGGTATTGTGTTCTGTTGTGGTAGTTTCTATTTTTTGATGGAATATTTGGTTAATAATGAAATTAAAAAGGGAACATAATAACATATTTATAAAATAGAATAATGTGAAATGAAAAAAATATACCATGTGTATTTTTTGTGGTGTTATACAATGGATGGCTACCCTATATTCCCTTATATCTGTTCAAAGAGACATTGACTTGCATGAGTTGTGATGAAAAAAACTCCAAAGCAATTTCTAATTATGTTTAATGAGATGAAATATAGTGGGGGTATTGTATGATAGGAAGAATAAATAAGGTAGGTGAATTTTATATACATGATTCCCTACTTCTAATTTTATATATGTGTTTTTAAAGTGATGTGATGAACCAGGTGTCTACAGACATGATTTGATGTGATCTGATAATGTAGGTCGTTGTGGGTGATATCTTAGGTGATGTGATTGGCAGGGTGTCTATTGGTGAGATGTGATGTTATGTGATGGTCAGGATGTATGTGTGAGATATGTTACGTGATTTGACAGTTTACAAGTCTTTGGGTGATATTTTTGGTGATTTGATGGTTTAGGTGTCTATAAGAAATATATTATATGGAAGGGATGGGAGATCTATGACATACAAAATTGAAGTGTGAGGGATGTAACGATCTATGCATTTAGTTTGGGATAACATTTTATATATTTTTTTATTTTTATATTATTATATATTGGATCATTATTTGGTGAGTGATCATTGGTGAGTATGGGATTGGTTATTTGACCTATTTTGGTGTCATTTGTTCATCCATTTGATCATTGAGACATTAATATGCTTATTTTTACATGTTCAATGGAGACTTTTGTTATGATCTAACTAGTTTTATTTGATTTCTCACCATACATATATACTGACTGTTTTTCAGGCTTTTAGGAGGAATTTTTCGACTGTGATGGAAACGTCTGGCTTAGGACCATTGGTGATTATATTGAGTCCCTGCTATAGGAAATTTCTTTTGGTATTTTATTTAGAGTCATTTTTTATATATTATATTTATACAAGCATTCTGTGATGGTTTTGTTTTACTTTTATATTTTTCATCGATTTGATTTATATTTGATAACCTATATTTTAATTCAATATTGTTATATGGGGTAATTTCATTAATATGTGATATTATTATACCCCTAATTCTAGTAACAAACATCTGTCTTACAAAATAAATTAGGTTTCAATACCCTCATTTCTTTAATACAAACCCAAGAGGGTTACCTTCAAATGGTTGAGGTCATGAATGATTAAACTCAATTGGTTTATATGAGGGATAGAATAGAGTTCATTGTGAGGCATAATAATGATTTGATGGCTTGGTAAAGAAACGATGCTATTTGATATTAGTGCATGACATAAGTCAGGGAAGACTATATAAGAAATATGATTTTATCTCCCCCATGATTTGATGCAAGGAATATAAACCTACTGAATGAACAAGTGAGATGATACCATTTATATTTTATAGTCCCAAGAGAGGTACATTAATCAGGATTGTTTTTTATTCTTACTTGAATTGGTTTATCTGAGGCAGTTAATATGAATTAAATAAATCATAATAATAATCTATAGTGTAGTTCATAAGAAATCATAATTTTACATTTCAGATTTGAATGATGGTCCCCACCATCATGTGCTTCAGGGAGAGAAGTTTCAGTGTACTAATATGGATGATCATTGGAGATTCAATGAAATAGAAGAAGATGAGGCATGGTTGTGGGACTTTTACGACATCTATTAGTAGTTTCAATGGGGGTATGATGGATGTTTTTCTGACTTGTAAATAGATAGCCGGTTGGAGGAGCTCGAGATCACCTTTTTCTTGATCTGGTCCCAAGTGATTACCTATGTTCTTTTGTTGATTAGTCATATTTTAGGGGTTTCATAAAAATAGTGTACGTTGTAGCGTGTTGTTAAAAATAAGGAATATATTTTGTGGGTCAAATTTTAGTTTGAGTTATGATATGGGTTCCTCCCAACAAACATCAAGGCAGCGAAGAAGAAGAATATGCTCTCTTTTCACTATGATAGTATATCTATATATGTTATGGGATCAGGTTCAATGATCTTCTTATTTCTCCCACTAATATTTTCCTGATTAGGAGTCCCGAGTAATGAGTCTTATGGAGGCACTTAATCCTTCTATCGAGTATAATATTAATTATTTTACATTTACAACATATGTAGATGTTCAAAAGCAGGTGTATGTGTTATAGAATAAGAAATCATGAGGAACGTTTCCGTGAGAGGGGAACCAAAAGGGTAACATGAGAGTTAATGTTATATACAGTTGTCCTTATGTTCTATGGACTTTATTTTTTTGATTGGTAGGGATTAGAACCCAGTAGCTTCCTTTAAAACCATTTTGGGATAGTGGTTTTTGTCCATTTATTGGAGAGATGGGCTGGTGTTAATTGGTCTTATAATTTTATGACCATTGTTAGAACTAGCTCTCAATGGTTATTAAATCTTGGAATTGTAGAGATGGGCTTGTAAAGCCTCAACCATAGAATTTTTGGATTGTGAGGTTATTTTAGTATCAAGGGTAGTAGGTCTATGCAATGATGAGAATAGATGGAGTAGGAAGATGTCGACCTCAGGATGCTCCTCTCCATTAGATACCTCAAATGGAGAATTTCCATAATAGAGGTTATCAACATTGAGGTAGAGGATTTGCGAAACATTAGATGTATATAGTAAAGGTGGGCGTACCAAACGATCCAAATATTTTTATATATAATATGATTTTATCATCTCCCTTAGTTTGTTCTTTATTTGATTCTGGATATTGAAACACCTTTTTTTCACAAACTCAAGTCCATTATCTAAGACTAGACATAGAGATGCATCACATGGCCCCAATGTTATCTATCCTAATAAATAGCCAAAATAGCTTCATTGATATTTTTAGTGTGTGAAGACTGATGAAGGGGCCACATAAGTAATGTTGGGTACATCGTATTATATTTATATAGGCATATTATGTCAATAACCACATTTATTATTTGAATTTTTTGCATGATACCATTGACAACTTTTTGAGGAAAGATATATTCATGGATATAACTATGAAGCATCAGATTTTCATTGGATAGGGAAAGTTTATGTTGGGAAGTAGATATGTGATTCCCCTTCTTTCTTTGAGGTCCATGTTTCATATGAAATTGGTGGATGTTGGGATGTAGGAGCCTCCTAGGCTTGTCATCGTGTTACTAAATGTTTCTTCAATGGGTTGTGATTCTACCCCCTTGATTCGATGTTTAGATTGTATTTACATATATCATAGAGATTAATTATTTTCATTAGATCCTTATTGGATGAGGCCTTTTTATTTGCCGAGTTTCGGATTTAGAGAGTCGATCTGATGCATAAATGATTCATCTAGCACATTATATCACCATGGGGTGCTCTAGTGTTGTTCCCCACAAAGTAAAATTGTAGTCTAAGGTTGTGTATAGATTACTAGTGGTTGAATCAAGTGGGGATCATCAATTTTTACAGTATTTTGAGATTATGTTATCTTTTTCTCTAGTTTAGGGGTGCTAGTTACTTGTGAAGTATTGATATGTGGTATGGGTATCATAATTATAGGATGAATAATAATGATATCAAAAAGACCTCATTCTAATGTAGGTATGTGAACTATGAGATTATGGTCATCTCATTCATTGGAATGAATTCAATTGATGTGTTCATGGATCTCATGAACATCATATTCCATGAATTACAAGAACATTTATTAGTCATGTTCATATATGAGATATTTATCTAATGTATTTCAGAGGAGGATCTTATTGATCATCTCAAATCTATCTTACATGTCTATTGATGCCACCATATTTATGGAAGGCTCTCTGAGATTATTATTTGGACATAAGAGGTTCATTTTCTTCGGCCTGGGGTTTCCAATAAATGTGCGTCATTTGACCCATCAAATTATAATGATTCTATTTCAAGAGAAGAACTGAAGAATTTAGAATCGATATGTAGATTATATGGAATTTCAGGCTATTATTAGAAGTTTGTATCTTAATTATCGTTGATTTTATCCCCATTAAAATATTCCAATAGGAAGGACATAGCTTTAACTAGATTGATCAGAGTTGAGAATAATTTTGGCTCCTAAAAGTGAAATTTATTAGTTGTAACACCCCAAGCTTCTACGATATGCTTCTCTTTGAATAATGTGATAGCATGTGTTGTACGTAAAATCAAGTTCTAACAAACCACAACCAATCAAACTAGCTGTTATGAATAGAAATACCTACTTTTTGAAATTATATATATATTATATTTCAAAATGAACTACATTTTGGGATTTGGAATATCAAAATTATCCTAAGATGAATTTTGGGTAATTTTATGAGAACATCCAATTTTTATGAATAGTGAAGAATACTTAAAAACAACTTTTTTAATAAAAATAATTTATTGTGATAAATTATAAGATTGAGTGGTTTTAAAGTATAATTATAATATATTTTTACCATTTTATCCAATGTTGTTCATTATAATTAATTTTACTTTGAAATTGGACATAAACAATTGTCAATCTTTTGATATATATTCTTTCTTAAAAACATGCTATATGTTGTGACAATGGGAATTAATTATAAAATTAATTAATGAAACTTATATGTTTGGAATTTTTTAAAATAGAAATCATTTTTTAATTCAGAATATCAATTATATATTAGGGTGAAATTTTGGCATTGTTCTGAAAAACTTCAATTTTTGATGAATAGTGAAAGCACTAAGTGGTAGTTAAAAAACTGAATTTTTCATAAAACTTAATTTTAACACTTATGTGAGTGGAATTTCAAAAATCCAAGATGTATGGATAATATCAAGTAGTAAAATGTGGTTCCATGAGATGAAAATAATTTTTGGTGAATAGTAACTTTTTACTTTTATTTACCACGGTTAAAAGTAAATAGAGTAATTAAGGGTAAAAATGATATTAATATTACCCTAAAACATGTCCTAATTCTATTGGACAAGTGTATCTCGACCAAAACCAACCTTAGGAATAATATACAATCATTTAGGTCCACTTGGATTAGATTAGGACATTTATTATTATTTAATTCAATGAAGAGTTTAAAGAGTTAAAATCAATGTATATTTACTAAAACCTTTTTTATATATGGTTATACATAAGATAAATTCGATTTTAAATATTAATTAAAAATATAAAAATATTTCCAACATAATTATACTTTATTTATAATTTTTAGACATTAAATAATTTAATTTATTTATGACACAATGATGATTCAGTAATTACCATAATAGTGAAAAATTAAAATAATTGATAATATAAATACAAAAATAAATATAATTTGAGAATTTTTATGAATTAAACTAATTTTCTAGGTTAATAGGACATGTTAGGATTGATGTAATTAACTTTTTGTAAAGTAATCATTCTGTTATGATTTTCACAAAATTCAATTATTCAATAATGTCAAAATTGACATAAAATAGTTTTTAAAAAAAATATTATATTATTAATTGATATTAAATTACTAAAAATATAAGGTTCCACCAAGAGACTTATATAATGATATTTTTATCATTAATGGACCACTTGGGGGTATCTTGGATGTATATAGTATGTTTATTAACTATATAATATAAAAATACAATGTTATAAGGTAAGTGTCAAACTAATTAACTAAGAGTTAAAACATAATGATAAGATTAATATAATGACCCAAACCGGTATAAATTATATTGGTTGAATCGTTTTCGACCTATACGCACCTTAACCTTTAAATAATCCACTTTGGAGCCATTATAAACCAAATATGAATTTATTATAAAATAATATTTTTAGCTTTTCCAAAGGTGCCTCTCACCCCTCTTATAAAAGAGCACTCACCCTTCTCAATAATTCACACAATAAAATTCTTTTGGTTCAGAAAAACCCTGACAAAATACTCTCTCAACTTCCCTAAATACAACTTGGAGACCTTATTTTGATTAGAAAGCCAACCTAAGGAGCCCTTTTGATCAAATCAAAAGGAAGAACACGAATAAGAGGTAATGTTTTCACCACCCTTTTTCAAATTCATTTCTTCTTAAACATCTTCTTTATTTGTTATTAAAATTTTAAAATAATTAATACAGTATCTCCTATATACTGAAATATTATTATAAATATTGTACAACCATATTCAGTATTCTATCCATCCTTTGAATGACATGTCACCATATGTGTGTACATACGGCTTACCATCTCCACGTCGTGGTTTAATTGTTATACAACATATTATTTTTGGATTGGAATAATAATTATTTTTAATTCATGTAAATAATAAATATAACATGATAAGTATTCTGTATATATGATATACCATCGAATTATATATTATTTTAATATCAAAAGAATGATATTGTCACTCGTGCGTACGTACGGACTATCGTCTCCACGAACTCGATGAGATTCATTCTCCATCGCATCCATTAAATTTTAATTATCATTTTATGATTTAAAAATAATTTTTAAACACTTTATATCATTATAGATATGAATAAGATACATCCTATCCATGACAAACATGTCTTACATAACAAAACATATCAAAGAAAACGAGTAAGTTAACACCCGAAACGATGATAATTTTAAGATATTATTAACAAAGCAATGTTAAAAGATCATATATGATATCATATGAATGTATATAATTCTTGTATAACTTAATAAAATTATTTCACCATTATGCAGGAGGTTAACCTACCCCTAACCATGGAAAAGTATAAGGTAAGTGTTTATTTCGCAATCTCTTCATTATCCGAGGTTGTTTATACGTAATAATCTACTGGGACTTATTCATTATCCACATCCATGTTTCCTAAAAATGCCATTCAAAACATTTTTAATATTTACTAGAATATGTGTTAAATTCATTTATACCCTTGTTTGACTTATTATAATATGTTTATAAAGGACTCTTTCTGTCATTTTCCAAACAAGGTGCTTTTTAACATTTTCGACAGAATTTAGGTAAGAATGTTTTTTTAACTTATACGGCAGGTGCGGATATTTTACGCTATTATAAAATCAACAAAGCTTCCATTACAAGATTATAAGAATATTTTCAAAGAAAATGTTTTATTTTATAAATATATGACTCTTAAATTATTTCAATATAGAAAGAGATATTTCTCTAAAAAGAGTTTTAATTTCATCTATGTATACATCCTTTGATGGATTTTATACTTATTTGAAGTTGATTTATTATGATACAAAACTTCTATATTGTATTGATGGTTTTTGGATATGTTTGATTGTGGATGTGTTATTTTTACACAATTCATGGTTTATGGATAATGTATTTACATTTCGTATGCTAGTTTTAATATGAATGTTTATGTTATGTTTAAACCTTTTCATATGGGAATGAATTGGACATAATATGTGACGGGTGGAGCTCGCTATAGCTCCTCGATGCATCAGTAGGTCTCATGAGACAAACTAGTGTCTTGGCACAAGGCCTTGGAAAAATCTTAACTGTAGTCTTGGCACGAGGCCTTGGCTATGAAGTTATGATAGTCTGGCATTATGCATTCCATCATTATGAAAGTGGTTATTTATATTGCATGTGATTATTCGATTAGTAAAATATTCATGTGAATAAGTAAATGGAAATATTTCATTTTATTTTTTCCATACTATTTTTAATTTCAAGTTTAAAAGGCTTTTTTAGTTATACATTTCCTTAAATGTATATTCATATTGATGAATGTTTCCGCTATATTGTTATCCTTACTGGGCATTTGAGCTCACCCCTTTCAATGATTTATTTTTCACACGATATAAAGAAGTAATATATGAATGACCTGCAGGGATAGTATGTGGGGATATGAGTGTGGACTATGAATAAAATATGTTGTTGTAGTTTTCATTTTTATGACGTAATGTAAGACTTATGAATATATCTAGTGTTTCCAAGGCTACTAAACCAATCGGTATTTCGAGATTTTATCTTTTTTGTGATCATGAAAATGTTATGTAATAATGCACCGAATATGGGTAACTGGGACCCAGGCATTACAATTGGTATCAGGGGAAGTTTAGTACAAAACATGGAAGCTAGATTTAGATAAACTCTGATAAGAGCACAAATAATTAAGATGGACTTTGAGGATTAGTATAGAATAATTTCCTAGATTTTTGATATTTTAGATATTTTGTGAGTTTTCCGAGCAATACATCCATGTCTGGATACGAGCAGGTAGAGGCGGCTATGGCACAGATGTACCTAGAGGTAAAACCCGAAAACCGAGCTTTGAGATAGACTCAAACGGGAACTGGTGCACGACAACGGGCCTTGGTGCACTCTTGGTTATGACACTCCTGGGGGATATGCTTAAGATAACTCTCATTTTCATTACAAATCATTATGAAGGGTTTATGAGTATATACATCCTCAAAAAAAACATTTTTATGATTATATATTATATCCATAAATAGTTCAATTTATGTTAAGTGGTTTATAAGTATGGGATTATGTATTTTGATTCATAAACTGATCTAGTTTATGCTATTTTTTAGAAATGGCTCCTAGTGGATGAAATGGAAACTGTATCAATGCACCCACTCCATGTAAGGATTTCCCTCCTAATAAAGATAATTATAGTGGAGATGGTGATGCAACTGGTGCCAATCAGCTAATCACCACACTGGGACAACTCACTCAGGTTATGAATAATAACCTTACCCATACGGAGCACCCTGATCCACAGTGTCGAGGATCAATGTTAGATCAATTCATGAGGCAGCAACCACCAATGTTCAATGGGAGTACAAATCCCATAGTAGATGAGTGATGGATAAATTTCCTAGAGAAAATATTTCAGGCATTGGGGAGTAGTGAAAGGGAAAAAGTTATCATGGCAGTTTACCACCTCACTGGAGATGCTGATCAATTGTGGTCATCGATTAAAAACACTAAGGAAGATGATGAATTATCAAATTTGGAATGGAGGGAGTTCAAAGATTTTTTTTTTGAAAAATACTTTCCTCGTGACCATCGAGCAGATATGGAAAGGAAATTTATGAGTCTGAGAAAAAAGGAGGATGAGAATGTCACAGTGTATGAGGCTATCTTTACAAGGTTAGCAAGGTATTCTAGAGATTATATACGTAACCCCAGAAGTAAGATTGATCGTTTCTTTGATGGGTTAAAACCATTTCTCCATCGAGCATTAGTTCAACAATCTTTTTCATCGTACGAAGACATTGTCTCATGTGCTATCAAGACTGAAAAGGAATTCTCTATGTCTTATGACTTTAAAGAAAAACAAGAGAAGAAGAGATCTGCTGATCAATCTAGGAATGGAAATAAGGTGAAGAACGGAAAGGTTGAATATCCATCCTGTGGTAAATGTGGGAAGAAACACCCCGGTACTTGCTTAAAGGGAATGGGTGCCTGTAACAAGTGTGGTGAAAATGGCCACCATGCTCGTGATTGAAAAGGGAAGATGGAAGATACCAATGTTCAGTTATACAATTGCAGGGAGATGGGACATTATTCAAATGAATGTCCTAAGCGTCAAGGGAACTTACCTCAGAAAAGGACAAGGGATCAACCCCAAGCTTATGCTATCACTACTGCAGAGGTAGATGCTCCGAAAGATGTGGTGGTAGGTAATTTAATTGTTTCCTCATTTTTAGATAATGCATTATTTGATTTTGGATCATTGCATTATTTCATATCTTCCCAGTTTTCTAAGAAAATTAGATATTTCCATTTTGATTTTACAAGGCAGTTTTCAGTTGAAACTCCTAAGGGAAGTATCATTGCAACAATGTTTTGTGAATCAGTCCCCATTAGAGAACATAAATGTTCTTTATCTGCTAATCTCATCGTCATACCTATGATTGAGTTTTATATAATCCTCAGTATGGATTGGCTTTCGGACTATGATGCGAAGGTTTATTGTAAGAAGAAGGAGGTTACGATTTTTGATGATTATGATAAGTAACACCTTATCATTAGAGCTAAATCATCACCACCTAATTCTTTTCTAGATCCACCCCAATAGCTCAAATAAATTCAATTATTGGGGAGGAAGAGAATGAAATGAATGTGGGTGAGGAAAGGAATGTTCAAATAGAGGATGTACCTGTTGTGAATTAATATGTAGATGTATTTCCGGAAGATTTACCAGGACATCCTCCAGAACAAGAAGTTGAGTTTTCCATTGATTTAATTCCTGGATCAAGGCCTATATCGAAGACCCCTTATAGAATGGCCAATGTGGAATTAGTCAAACTAAAGAAACAACTAGAGGAATTGAGTAATAAGGGATTTATTCTCCCTAGTGTTTCTCCATGGGGATCCCCTGTTCTTTTTGTTAAATAGAAAGATGGATCTATGAGGTTATATATCGACTATAGTGAGATCAATGCTATAACAATAATGAACAAGTGTCCCATACCTCTCATTGATGATTTATTTGACCAACTACATGGAGCTCAATACTTTTCAAAGATTGACCTTCGATATGGATACCATCATTTGTGTGTGAAGAATGAATACATTCCAAATGCAGCATTTCGAACTAGGTACGGGCATTACGAGTTTACAGTAATGCCTTTTGGATTGACTAATTCACCCTCTATATTCATGGATCTGATGAATAAAGTTTTCTAGGAATATCTCGATGAATTTGTGATGGTATTTATTGATGATATCTTGGTATACTTCAAAAGCTATGAAGATCATGAAAATCACTTGTTCATTATCCTGAAGACTCTGAGAATACATGAATTATATGGGAATTTTAACAAGTGTGAATTCTGACATTAGGATATTTCTTTTCTAGGCCATATTGTCTCTAAATATGGAATCTCTATTGATCCTTCTAAGACCAAGGCAATCCAAGAATGTCCTAACCAGACGAGTATAACTAAGGTACATAGTTTTATTGGTTTGGAAGGTTATTATCGACGTTTCATCCAAAATTTTTCCCAGTTGGCTAACCCATTAACAAAGCTCACACGTAAAGGGGTTAAATTTTTTTGGACAAAAGATTGTGAAGAATGCTTCGAATAACTGAAGAGAATATTAGTAAATGCTCTTATATTGACTCTACCATCAGGTAATGATGGGTTCATTATTTATAGTAATGCATCAAAGAAAGTACTTGGTTCTGTCCTTATACAGAATGACAGGGTTATTGCCTAAGCATCACGACAGTTAAAAATTTATGAAAAAAACTATCCTACTCATGATCTCAAGTTAGCAGATATGATCTTTGCTTTAAAGATATAGAGGCACTACCTCTATGGTGAAAAATGTGAGATTTATACTGATCCCAAGAGTTTGAATTATATTTTCTCACAAAAAGAACTCAACATGAGGCAATGGAGATGGCTTGAATTACTCAAGGATTTTGATTGTACGATACACTACCACCCATGGAAAGCAAATAAGGTGGCAGATACTTTGAGTAGAAATGACAATGGAGTTTTTAACAATATGAGAATTGAAAATGACCCAATTTTCATGGATCTAGTGATGATGGACATGGGAATAACCATGGAAGGTGAAACATCAATTCTTTTTCAAATGGTTGCCAAAACATATTTACTAGAAAGGATTAAGAGTTCTTAGACAGATGAGGAAGAATTTCAAAAGAAGATTAAAGCTGTGAATGATGGGAGACTGGGAGACTTTGTGTATGATGAAGGAATTATGAAATTTGGGAAGAGACTTTGTTTTCCCGATATACCTGATCTAAAAAGAGAATTACTAGATGATGCTCATAGTTCCAATTTCCCTATACACTTTGGGGGCACAAACATTTATAGAGATTTGAAGGAACATTTTTGGTGAGACAAATGAAGAGGTAAATTGTTGATTTTGTGTCAAGATGTATGGTTTGTCAACAAGTGAAAGCTGGAAGTCAACAACCTGGAGGAGTCATGCAACCTCTTCCAATACCAGAGTGGAAATGGGACAATATTACGATGGAATTTCTCATGGGGCTTCCAAATACTTCTAGAAGGAACGATGCAATATGGGTTATTGTTGATCGTCTTACCAAGTCAGCACATTTTCTTTCTATAAGAGAAGATCTACCACTATAATGTCTAGAAAGAATATATATTAATGAAGTTGTGAGACTTCATGGAGTAACCCTATCGATTGTTTCTAATCGTGATCCCTGTTTTACTTTAAGATTCTAGAAGAGTCTTCAGAAAAACCTTGATACTGAACTTCATTTAAGCACTGCCTACCACCCACAGACATACAGACAATTAGAATGGACTATTCAATCCTTAGAAGACACATTGAGATCTTTCTCACATGACTTTCAGTGTATGTGGGATCAATATTTACCTTTGGTAGAATTTTCTTATAACAATAACTTCCATTCGAGTATTCAGATGGCACCATATGAAGCATTATACGAAAAGAGATGTTTCACACCAACCTATTGGGATGACGTTGGTTATAGAAAACTTTTAGGTCCATAACTGGTGGAGGAAATGATGGAAAAGGTGAAGGTAATCCAAAATCACATCAAAGCAGCTCAAAGTAGGCAGAAGTGCTATGCCGATAATCGAAGGAAGGATTTGGAATTTCAAGTCAGTGATCATATTTTCCTGAAGGTATCTCCATGGAAGGGAGACATACGTTTTGGTAAGAAAGGTAAATTGAGTCCCAGGTACATCAGACCTTTCAAAATTCTAGAACGAATTAGTGATGTAGCTTACCGATTGGAAATGCCACCAAGTCTCTTAAAAGTTCACGATGTGTTCCACGTATCTATGTTGAGGAAATACAAGTCTGGCCCAACTCATGTACACACCTATGAAGAATTTGAACTGGAACCCGATGTGTCTTATTGTGAAGAGCCCATTAGGATTCTTGATACAAGAGAACAAGTACTGATAAACAGGACGACTCGTCTGGTAAAAGTCTTGTGAAGAAACCATAAGATGGAAGAGGCAACGTGGGGAACTGAGGAACTTATGATGAAGAACCACCGTATTCTTTGAATGTGGTAGTATTCTATAAATTTTGAGGATGAAATTATTTGAATGAGGGGAGAATGTAACACCCCAAGCTTCTACGGTATGCTTCTCTTTGAATAATGTGATAGTGTGTGTTGTACGCAACATCGACTTCTAACACACCACAACCAATCAAACTAGCCGTTATAAATAGTAATACCTAATTTTTTAAATTAGATATATTTTATATTTCAAAATGGACTTCATTTTTGGATTTGGAATATCGAAATTATTCTAAGTTGAATTTTTGGTATTTTTCTGAGAACTTCAAATTTTTATGAATATAGAAAAATACTTAAAAAGAACTTTTTTAATCATAATAATTTATAGTGATAAATTATACTATTAAGTGGTTTTAAAGTATAATTAGAATAAATTTTTACCATTTTACCCAATGCTTTTCATTAAAATTAATTTCACTTTGAAATTGGACACAAACAACTGTCAATCTTTTGATATATATTATTTCTTAAAAACACACTATTTGTTGTGACAACAGGAATTAATTATAAAATTAATTAATTCAACTTATATGTTTTGAATTTTGAAAAATATACATCATTTTTTAATTCAGAATATCAATTATAGCTTAGGGAGAAATTTTGACATTGTTCTGAAAAACTTCAATTTTTAATGAATAGTGAAACCACTAAGTGGTAGTTAAAAAACTGAATTTTTCATAAAACTTAATTTTACCACTTCTGTGAGTGGAATTTCAAAAATATGGGAGACACAGTTAATATCAAGTAGTAAAATGTGGTTCAATGAGATGAAAATAGTTCTAGGTGAATAGTAACTTTTTACTTTTATTTAACACGGTTAAAAGTAAATAGGGTAATTAAGGGTAAAAATGATATTAATATTACCCTAACACATGTACTAATTGTATTGGACAAGTTTATCTCGGCCATAAACATCCTTAGGAAGAAAATAGTATCATTTAGGTCCACCTGGATTAGATTAGGATATTTATTATTATTTAATTCAATGAAAAGTTAAAAGAGATAAAATCAAAGTTTATTTACAAAATAAATTTTAATATAGGGTTATACATATGATAAATTAGATTGTAAATATTCATCAGAAATATAAAAGGATTTAATACATAATTATATTTTATTTATAATTTTTATACATTAAATAATTTAATTTATTTATGGCACAATGATGATGCAGTAATTACCATAATTGTGAAAAATTAAAATAATTTATATTATAAATACCCAGATATATATACTTTGAGCCTTTTTATGAATTACAAAAAATTTCTAGGTTAATATGACATGTTAGGATTGACGTAATTTACTTTGTTCAAAGTAATCATTCTGTTATGATTTTCAAAAAAATCAATTATTTATTAGTGTCAAAATTGACATAAAAGAGTTTTTAAAACAAATATTATATTTTTAATTGATATTAAATTCTTAAAAATCTACGGTTTCTCCAAGAGACTTATATAATGATCATTGTATCATTAATGGACCACTTGGGGATCTCTTGAATGTTTATAGTATGTTTATAAACTATATAATATAAAAATACAAAGTGACATGGTAAGTGTCAAACTAATTAACTAAGAGTTAAAACATAATGATAAGGTTAATATAATGACCCAAACCTATCTAAGTTCTATTGGTTGAATGCTTTTCAACCTATCCCCACATTAAACTTTAAATAATCCACTTTTTAGCCATTACAAACCAAATTTGAATTTATTATAAAATAATATTTCTATCTTTTCCAAAGGTGCCCCTCACCCCTCTTATAAAAGGGAACTACCCCTTCTCACTAATTCACACATTCAAAGACTTTTGGTTAGGCTGACCCCTTCCCAAATACTCTCTCAACTTCCCTCAATACATCCTTGGGGCCTTATTTTGATCATAAAGCCAACCTAATGAGCCCTTTTGATCAAATCAAAAGGAAGAACCCGAAGAAGAGGTAACGTTTTCACCACCCTTTTTAAATTCATTTCTTCTTCAACTTCTTATTTCCTTGTTATTCCCATTTTAAAATAATGAATCCAGTATCTACTATATACTGTAATATTATTATAAATATGGTACAACCATATTCTGTATTCTATCCATCCTTTGAATGACATGTCACCATACGTGCATACGTACGGCTTACCGTCTCCACGTCGTGGTGTAATTGTCATTCAATATATTATTATTTTGATGGGTATAATAATGATTTTTAATTCATGTAAATAATAAATATAACATGATAATGATTCATTATATTTGATATACCATCCAATTATATATTATTTTAATATCAAAAGAATGATATTGTCGCTCGTGCGTACGTACGGACTACCGTCTCCACGAACGCGATGATATTCATTCTCCATTGTATCCATTCAAGTATAATTATAATTTGATGATTTAAAAATAATCTAAGGAATTGATATAATTTTTGATATGAATAATATACATCATATCCATGACAAACATGGCTTACATAACAAATCATATCAAAGAAAACGAGTAAGTTAACACCCGAAACGACGATAATTCTAAGATATTATTAACAAAGCAATGTTAAACGATCATATATGATATCATATGAATGTATATAATTCTTGTATATTATAATAACAATTATTTCACAATTATACAAGAGGTTAACCTACCCCAATCCAAGGAAAAGTACAAGGTAAGGGTTTATTTCACAATCTCTTCATTATCCGAGGTTATTTATACGTAATAATCTACTGGGACTTCTTTATCATCCACATCAATGTTTCATAAAAATGTATTTCAAAACATTTTTACCATTTACTAGAATATGGGTTAAAGTAATTTATACCATTTTTTTAATTTTTATAAGAGGTTTATAAAGGAATCATTCCGTCGTTTTCCAAACAAGGTGCTTTTTAACATTTTCAACAGAATTAAGGTAATAATGTTTTTTATCTTATACGGAGGGTGCAGCTATTTTCCACCATTATAAAATCGTCGAAGCTTCCCTTACAAGCTTATAAGAATATTTTCAAAGAAAATGTTTTATTTTATAAATATATGACTCTTAAATTATTTCAAAATAGAAGTAGATATTTCTCTAAAAAGAGTTTTGATTTCATCTATGTTAACATCCTTTGATGGATTTTATGCTTATTTGAAGTTGATTTATTATGATACAAAACTTCTATATTGTATTGAATGTTTTGTGATATTTTTGAATATGGATGTGTTATTTTTATACCATTCATGGTTTATGGATGATGTATTTACATTTCGTATGCTAGTTTTAATACGAATTTTTATGTTATGTTTAATCCTTTTCATATTGGAATGCATTGGACTTAATATGTGATGGATGGAGCCCACTATAGCTCCTTGATGCATCGGTAGGTCTCATGAGACAAACTAGTGTCTTGGTACAGGGCCTTGGAAAAATCTTATTCGTAGTCTTGTCACGAGGCCTTGGCTATGTGGTTATGATAGTCTGGCGTTATGCATTCCATAATTATGAAAGTAGTTATTGATATTTCATGTGATTATTAGATTAGTATAATATCCTTTTGAATAATTAAATGAAAATATTTCAATTTATTTTTGCCATATTATGTTTAAGTTCATGTTTAAAATGCTTTTGTTTTCGTTATACATTGCCTTAAATGTTTATTCTTATTTACGAAAGTTTCTGCTATATTGTTTCCTTACTGGGAATTTGAGCTCACCCCTTTCAATGTTTTATTTTTCCCAGGATATGAAGAATTAATTTATGAATGGCCTACAGGGATAGTATGTGGGGATATGAGTGTGGACTATGAAGAAAATATGTTGTTGTAGTTTTCATTTTTATGATGTAATGCATGACTTATGAATATATCTATCGTTTCCAAGGGTACTAAACCAATTTGTCTTTCGAGATTTGATCTTTCTTGTGATCATGCCAATGTTATGTAATAATGCACTAACTCTGGGTAACTGGTACTGGGGAATTACATTAGTTCTATGATGATCTAGTTTATATAGGAGTGGGATATGGATGAAGTATTTTGTGATGATTACTATTTTGGATTGGGGTGTTTCATGATTTATTAACATTTGGTGATCTATTAATGGACTATGCTGTTATTTAACTCCTAATCATTACTATGATTCATATTATATCTATCTAGAAGCAATTGTGTTTTCACAAAATCATTGGTGATAGTACCTCATTGGGTAACACATTATTGTAAACATTAAATTGAAGAGATTTAGGTATTACGTATCAATTAATAATATAAATATATGGAAATAGAGGTAGATGATGTTTCTTTAGAAATATGAAATTTATATCTACTAAAATTTAGGGAAGTATGATTTCATGGTCAACACTTTAAAATAGAAAAAATAGAGGATATTTTTCAAGAGACTATAAATTCTTGGAGTGCGATGGAGGAATTTTTAGACATGTACTAAGATGCAATAGAGGTTGAAAATAGAGGATTCTTATTTCTTATTATTGTGTATCATTATATTATGTCACAATTGGATAAGTTTCAGTTAAGATACTTGTAGAAAATGTGATGGGTGATCATTTTATCCATGGTGATTCTTTGGAGGGTTGGTCAATGAATGTTAATTATTAAATGTTGTTTCTAGAGAGGTTGTTCTAGTAGTGTTGTGAAAAGGATTCAATATCGAGTTTCATAATTTAATTTTGTAAGTACACCCCGGAGTGTCTAGGGTGTACCATTGATTGAGGGAAAAAATCTATCCTAGGATGAAACAAGTGGTTGTAGAGTTTATGGACCAGTGTTTGGTTTTCTAGAAAGAAATCATGTAGAATTGTGTCCCTAGACGTTTTTTCATCCATTATATGTTCCCAATTTTTAATATGGTATCATGACAAGGTTACCCAACACATAGGGTGGTAGTGATACAATCTTGTAAATCTAGTATTGGTTTATTAAATCATAAAAATTTATAGTGATAAAGTATTTGGGAACAAAAGATTCTTTAGGAAATATGCATGCGAATGATATTATCTGGTTGTATGGCATTTTTAGATACATTTTCATGCATAACGATTCTCATTTTACCACATGAATCTAGATAGGATTTCTCCAATCATTTAGTACTCAGTTATGTTTAAACACTACTTTTCACCATCAAATGAATGTTTTTTCGAGGAAAACTCACCAGATAGTAGAGCATATATTAAAGGCATGAATTATGGAATTCTTAAAATCATGGGGAATGCACATTCCCTTGGTAGAGTTTTCATAAAACAATAGTTATCAACCATACATCTGTGTGGCCATTTTGAGGTCATACAAGGGAGGTCATGTCCTTATCTATTATTATAGTATATATTTGGGAGTCAAAATTTCATAATCTTGATGTGGTTAACATCATGATAGAGAAGTATATGATTGTTCATGGGATGATGAATGTAGAATATAACAGTTTTATGTATTATATCATTCATTTGATGAGACAATTGTATTCTAAGGATAGAGTCTGAGTGATCTTGAGAGTCTCCCCTGACATGGGAAATGTAGGTTTTGCCGGGGTAGTATGCTCTCTCCCTAGTTTGATAGACCCTTTGAGGTATTGGGACATATTTGATAGGGTTGGGGGGAGGGGTTATTAGTTATCAAATTCTAAATGAATCAAATGGATTCATTAGAACTTCTACGTATCTCTACTTTATTATTGTATTTAATATAATTGTCACTTCATCGACTGGATAGAGTTTAATATCAAGGATGATGTGGTTTATATGGATTATCCAATAACAATCAAAGAACATTATAAAAATTTTATTCATTATTGGGATATTCCAATGGTTTTGGTGTTGTATAGTCATGGTGTCCTGGTAGAGAGTACATGGGAGAGTTATATTCAGATTCATCCCCAGTACCTATATTTTCATTGCGATCTTTCTTGTTTTCCATTTCCCTATTGGTGTAAATTTTTGACCTTTTTACTTTATAAAATGTTTTTCTTCATGATATGGAGGTGTGTGGTAAAATATTCTAGAATATACAAAGGGTATTACCAAAGCCTATCCAAAATAAGTTATATATATTCATGTTTTAAAACCATGAATGAATGTTGGTTCCACAAAAAGAGGATAATATCTTAGTAAGGGAAGTTCATTTCATTGGTTCAAATGCTTGGGGTCATGTTTTGAGTTTGTTTTTTAAATAGTTTTTAGGGATTTGTGTGTTATGGAATGATATTGTGAATATTTCTCAGTAGGAGAGATGGATTGAAAATATTATGAGGTGGTGTGTTTTCATAGTTTTCATGGATGTTTAGGGAACATTTTAAGATAGGTTTGGTGTGTTTGTTTTGTTTATGGTGTTCAATTGATATAATATCCATGATAGGTATCTCATAGGATGGATATTTGTAAATTTATCCCTCTTTCCAGTTGGGTTGGATTGATTATCATGGGGGGAAACATGGATATGTTTTTTATTTAACATTTCATACCATATGACATATTTCTCTATAGGGATTGTGGGGGTGGGGGTGTTTTTGGGGAGTCCCGAAGTAGTTGGATGGTAAAAGGAGGTTGTAGCTATAAAATCAAGATAAGGAAATTTGGCAGTATGTTGCATAGGGTTTCTTTATAAAGGTGGTATCTATGGTGTGTAAAGGACGAATATGGTTTATAGTGGCTTGGAAGTGTATTTTGGTGCTACTACCAAAATCATCATAGTTGCAGTGTGGAGAGTGGTTGGGGAATGAATATGTGTCTTATACCTAAGTGGAAATAGTGGAGGGGCTTTGTCTATAATTTATAGTCCTAGTGTAAATTTTTTAATTGTTCTACCTTTTCGATCTCAAATAAATTATAGATATGGGGTTATGGTGTAGCCACTTCCTGGAGAAAGGGGATATGCAACTTGGACCTCCCAACTATTCTTTAGTCTTTTCTCTTATTTAATTAGATCTATAGTGTAGAGATAATAAAAATTATAGGAGGAATCTTTGAACATCCAAGAAGTGATGTGGGGATTCCATTTTCAACATATTTCTCATAGATTTTTATATTCTGCAATGTGGTGTTTTTGCTTTCATCGTGGTTTTATGTTTTTTAAATTTTGTATAACAAAACACCACAATTCCCTCCATTCTTCATTCTTTTCTCTGATTTATTGGGAGAACCAAGTGCTTCCCAAGGAGGAAATTTTGTCCCCTATCAGTTTCATTCAACCGTAGCCTTGGATATATATCTTTTATGATTCTATGTGAGTTTCTTTGTTTCCCTTATTTTTTCAATCCCAGTTATTCATCTCGAGAAGTAGGCCATTAAAAAAACACAATGTCTCAGAGTTTTCGAGAAAAGTAATTATGTTGTTCTTATTTTTTATTCGTTTATGGGTGTTCTCAATCATTATGGTTCTCATCAGTGGCCTTCCTCTAGATTCATAATTTTACAGAAAATAAAAAATAAATAATTGAGGTAGGGGTCCTTTATTTCTCACATTCTTTCATCTTGTATAATGGGTTTTGGTCTTGTTGTTTTTTTGAAATATGGTATGAAAGAATTTAATGATTTTAAAAAAATTAATTCAACTTTAATTGATATGGATTATTGAAATCACAATCTATTCATTTTTTATATTCTTTGATATTGATAATGTATGGGCTTGATGCCTTTCTGAATACAATGGTCATTGGGGGCTTTGTTAGCCTTGTGGTTTATTTGACTATAAATCCGTTTTTATGAGGTTTTTGTATTATTAAATTAAATGGAACTGTGTAGTAAATTAAATTTTGATAAAGAGTTGGTTTCCATTAGAAATTATAACTTGTGTGATATTCCGTTGAGTTAAATAATTTATTGTGTTGAAAATCCCCTTTCAAAAATATGGAAAATATATTAATGGTATGAGAGTGTTCTGATATATGGTTTTTTTTCTTGGTGATGAAATGTGGTTTTATTTTTTGGTGGTGATATGTGGTTCTGATGTGTCGAGTTAGATCAGATGATATGTTGAATTTAGTTGTGATGTTGAAAGAAGTTGTGGTTGTGAAATGGTGGAAATGTGGGGTTTGTTGGCCTGAAAAATTGAGTTTTTGCTGTGATGTTTGGTTTTAGTTTAGTTACCAAATAGTGATTGAATATGTGGTAAATAAAGATTTTGGTATGGTTTCGTAATTGAAAATATAAAAAATTGCAGAACATGAATATAATTAAATGTGGCTTGTGTATCTAGGCTTGTTTGTGTGATTATATGTATTTAGAGGTTCCAGCGAAAGTGGAAGATGCTGGGAATGGATTGGTACACTTTTTTTGAACCCATATGTCTGGATTCTATGAGGATATATATATATATATACATAATATGGGATATCTATATGCACCCCACCTTTATCAAGCACCTTGGGCTTACAACCAGATGTTTTGGGGTGGTTTCCCCAATAACCTGACATTGTGTATGGATGGATGGATCCCCACTCTTCCCTGCCATCTTTAAAAGTTGACAATGACATGAAAAAGTAGCGATTTCTATAATTTAGAAGTTCATTGCACTGATTATTCAATATATTTATTATGGTTGTTCTCATTCAGAGTTGGAGGGCATGAGGTTTATATATTTCCGGATCGTGTTTCCCTATTACACTAGTTATGGTTGTAGTTGTTATGTGATATGATAAACCATGTTTATGTGGGTTGGATGTGATGCGATGTGATGGCCATGGTGTCTATGGGTGAGATGTGTTATGATGTGATATAATCGGTTTATACGGGAAAGATATGTTTCCATGTGATTTACTAGGTGTCTATGAGCGAGATGTGATGTGATATGATAGTCCACGTGTCTTCAGGGGAGATGTTATGTGATCTGATTACTGAGCTATCTATGGTAAGGATGTTATATAGAATAGATGAGATAATATTTTTTGTAACTCTGAGGTGTGATAGAAATAATATATGGACCATGGTTTGGGGTACCTTTTTATCGATATGATTCTTATTATGTTATAATAATTTGGTTCACTATTTAGTGAGTGTGTCATGGTTAGGATGGTGTTGGTTAGTGACCCGATTTACGTGTTGTTGGTTTTTCTTTTTTATTATTTTCTCACTGTGTATGATTCCAAGAATGTGTGAATAAGAGAAATTTGTTAAGATCCTGCGTAATATACATTCATTCTCACCCCACATATTTATAAATTATATTTCAGGGTTTTAATAGGATTTGTCTACTATTTTGTAGACTTATAACTCAAACCCTTTGGTTTTCTATTAATAAACTATTATAGGAGTTTTCTTTGGAGTATTTATTTAGAAGATTCTGGTATATTTCTACTTTACACAACACTTTTAGATGGTTTTGGATTACTTTTATTTTATGACATGGAAGTGTTTTATCATTGATATCATATCTCTCAATCATATATTGATAGAAAGGTTACTTCCTTCCATATGTGAATATTTTAAATACTCAATTATAGTCTCCAACTTGAGGCTTGCTGGAGGTGGGACTCTATGTGTCCTTATCAAAATTTCATCATTCCTATAATTGCATGGGTACCTTCATAGGGAGGGGTTCATAACATATCTATCCATAATGGTTTTTACAATTTCTCTGAATATAAAGTTATCTAGTATAATTTCTTTATCTTGGGGATGATGAAATAGTATGCATTATTTAGAATCATTTCATCCAATCAGTTGATTGGTGTGGTATAGATATCCATCATATCCTAATAGGGTGTTTTTAATTGAATATTAATGTATAAGAGCATTGACATTCTCTAACATATTGTTCATGATATTTGTACCTTCCCTTTTGTAATACCCAGTGTCCATATATTGAGATTCACATGAGTCAAAATGGGATACATCATGATAGAGTATCCATACTCGACCATTGTGGTATTATTTGTTGTACTAATGATTTTAGGAGGTTTTCATAGCATATAAGTGGAGTAAGGGCCTTTCAAATAATTAGTTTAATGAAGTTTCTTGTGAGAAAATCAGAAACATATTTTTGGCTACCAAATCCCTATATTGGGCCCTCAAATGAATATTACAATGCAAATTAAGTTGAATCTTGTCCTATCCTGGTATTTTTAGGAATTATGATGTCATATATTCCTTTGAGAGTCCCAATATGTGGATAATGTGAATCTATATAAGATTGATCTCATTGATAGTGTCCCAAAATTGTGGCACCCTCATACTCTCCAAAAAGGAGATGATATTTTAGCATTCTTCCTATTCATCTTCCTTTATGTGGCATTCTTAAATGGTTGCTACAGTATTTTATAAATATAGGGAACTCTTCAAGGCCTCAATAAGGCCTTCTAGTCACTCCTTTTATTGGTGAAACATAAATGATCGAGATTGGTACTTTAAAATAGATGAGATTATTAAGAACATCATATTTCTAATTGAGGACCATTTTCTTACTTCCCAATTGTCTCTCTATAATAAGAAGGGTGATTCCCAAACATGGCTTTAGAACGGTGGTATATCAAGTGCTTGCCACTTTGTTCGATTGGTTATATATATAAGGATAATAAAATATTCGACTTGTTTTATCCTTAAGAAGCTCTAACTGATTCCCCAATGGAAAAAATTTCTAGTGATCCAATCGGACCATATAATCAAACATCAAAATAATATAAAAGTTATCCAAGAATGGGAATCATCCTGCCTTCTCCATTAAATTTCAATTAGAAAAATATTTACATTTAATTAAGCCATCACAACCATCCCTTATGGATAAAATAAATACACACACTCATAAATGATATAAAAAGAAAATAAATAAGTGATTACCTACCACAATTGTTTTTTGACTCACTACGCACCATAGGAACAAGAAGAAACACCCGTATATCACAACCACACAGTTACGTACACCATACCCAAGGATCATAATAATATAGGAAAAATAACACCATAAAACCATTTTCAGAGTGAATACCTAAGAGAAGAATGAAAAATACAACCTGAAATATCTAAGAACGTTACACTGTTCACCAATGGAGATCAACCAAAACCCACATATAAAAGCAGGAGATGGAGGGTTGAAAGATACCTCTAAATCATGTTTGTCTCTACCAATAATTAATGAGAAAGGGGTTTGGATGGATGAAAATAAATCATCCACAAGGGTTACAAAATATCTTGGATCCTACCATTTTCAAATCATGTAACCCATTTAAAAAATTAAATCCATATGTTTTACGAAGATTATAACCTCTAAAAAATTTTACAATGTCATGTCCTGATTTAATTCCATATCTTGAATTCACCATTCACGATGTGAATTCATTTCATGTTTTGACCCTTATCCACCTAACATTCATGATCCAGTCGGCTAAAAATCTTTGAAACACCAATTCATGTTGTTTAAACTTTTCATGATGTGAATTTCTTGCGTCACCCCTTATATACTTCCAACCACCATGGAAACTTCAAAATCCTCCTTTAAGACACCTCCAACACACAAACCTAACATATCAATGGTCTAGGAATATGTTGGTACTTTCATTAGATGCCTCTAAAATGATTATCTCCATATAGAATATAAAACCAATACTAGACGGGATGGTGTCTAAAAAACACTCTTGAGAAACATTTTAAGGGTCTCATTTCTCTTTATTTCTACCACCAACTATGATCTCTAAAACTGATAGCCAAAAAACATCACAAACAACATCGTCACTGTGCAGCCACATCACCACAATAATCTAACCTATATGCAATGTAATGTTTCTACCAATATAATAAACAAATTGTACCTCACTAAAAACATGAATCATGGAAATAAATCTTCCATGTCATGATATTATTCGCTTTAGGTGGAAGTGAATGGCCTAAATAGGTTTAATTGCGACATAGTATATTTCATATTTATTTGGAATATGGTCATCCCTTTTACATAAGTCAAAGATCTACCATAGATTACACATCACGTAACAAAAATCACAATAAGAGAAGAAAAAATTTCATAAAATAGGAAGGTTCATACATCACATCATAAGAAAAATAGAGTAATGAAAATTTCAAAACTGATCCATGTACTAGACAATCATATGTGACTAGAATTCCCATGTACACACCTCCATGCCACTATGCCTCCACAACACATGAACCAATGAAATGGCCCACCCACACACATTTTCTCCTGATGAACAAGTATCTCTACGTCCCACATCACCAACATATCATCATCCTAGATATCAAACTCATCATAATAAATTACATGGGAGTCATCATGAAGATACAAAAAAATGTGATAGATGTGGAAGATGATTTGGACAAAATCTAGTTATATTAGCCACTCTAACTGGTACACTACCATACCATATCTCCTCAAAAGCTCAAAAGAATCAATAAACCTTGGGAAAATCTCCCTCCTAGTATAAAAACACTACAACCCATGTCGAGGGGAAACATTCAAGAATACATAGTCCCAAACCATAAACTCCAATGAGATCCTCCAAACACTTGTATAAGACTTATTCTGATCATTCATTTCTTTCATCCTCTCACAAACCAATGGATCCTTTTCTATTGTTCTCTGAAAAAAATGAGGACCAAGAAATACTACCTCCACAACCTCTATCCAACATAAAGGGCGATGAAATAGCCTATTATACAACACCTCAAATGCATCCCTATTAATGGATGAGTGATAGATATTTTCATATGAAAATAAACCAAAGGAAAATTTCATTCCCAAGACCCAATGAATTCTAATATGTATACTCACAACATATCCTCCAACATTTTAAAAGCCTACATTATTTTCCAATCCATATAAGAGTGGAAAGAAGTACTATGGAGTGATTGAGTTCCAAAATAATTTTAGAATTCCCTACAAAATCACAAGATATAAAATGCGACCAAATAAAAATTGATGGATCATAGAACTCCATGTGTTAGGACCAATATAGGCCTATATACCCTAAGAGAGTGTGGGGGTGAATCAGTGTATGGATGTTATTCTCTAAATTTTTCATGGCCCACTATATATTGACCACTTTATCAGAAGGGTCACATTGATTGGACTTTTCGGATTATTATGATCACTTGTTTTCTTCTTTATTTGGTGATGATGATTTGGAAGCATTGAAAAGAAAAAAGCAGGTAGAAACATATATTTTTAATTAGTTCACCCTTACTGGGATATGTTTAAGGAGAATACATCATTGATGTGAAATTATACAAAATCCACTAAAGCTCACTACCAATTATATTTAGGCCATATCACTTCTATGCCCATGGACACTGTCTCTACAATGATTAGGGTCAACTAACTACTTCCCCTATGGTCAATCCCTATTTTTCTCCCTATCTAGCTCACAACAGATTAAATGGAAATCTTTCATCCTCTTCCTTTTCTAACTGCATGTGGAAGGGATACACTTACAGTTTATAAACATGTCGTTTCATTCATTATCATTAATGAATGGAAATTCCACTGTATGTAGATTATCAAAAGAAGTAGTTCTTTTATCCACAGATGAATACCACTTTTCCTGTAATCACTGGGCAATAACCTTTAGAATTACCTTCTCAATGAACCTTACATGGAAAAGAACCCAATTTCATGAAGCTCAAACAAGGCTTCGCAATGACACTACATCTTCACAAAGATCCCACCTTCATAGAGCTCGCTATTCTGCATAGAATAGTACTTCACAAATCTCAAGACATCACAAAGAGAAAGCCTTTGAAAACATAGGCTATGGAAAAGCTCCAGCCATCATAAAGAGACTATCTTCGGGAAGCTCACTGTGACAATGTGGAATACACCCCTTTCACAGAGCTAGATTAGCCTCTTTGAAGCTCTTGTCTTTCACGAATCACACGGCCTCCGCGATCCTCCTTCATGATTCGAGGGAAAAGTTTCTTTTTTAAAAAACTCTCTATTTTTTTGAGGCGGTTGAGGCCTATTTATTAGAAATACATTTGACTTGATAACCATCTTCATGAAGTATCACCATATTTGCTCAAATCACAAAATTCCAAAATTTCCACCGAAATTATTCCTATATCGCGAAGAACCATAGATATATTCAGATCATGGAGCTCATCATAATCATGGTGTGCATCTTTAATTTCTTTTCACAACTACTACAATTTTCCCTTGTAATGACCATCATCTCTATGGTTCTCAATGATCATCGTAATCACGAAGAAGACCGACAACATCCTTAATTTCTTTGAGATATATACATCAAGTACCCCATCTTCACAAAACAAATGAATTTTCTATATTTTTAAGAGATATTTAAGGAAATCCCCATTTTTTGAAACTCCCCAAAATCCAAATTTTAGACTCCAAAAATTCGGAAAACACTGGAAAATGACACCACCTTGTATATTTTCTTTTTATACCACCTACAAATCATCTAAATCTTTTTAATGGTTCTTTGTCCACATGGATTGTAAAAAAAATATCTTGAACTAGATAATTCTTCATGGAAACCTGCATTTTCAACAAAAACAACCAACCAAAAAATGATGTAATGTTACTTTCAGGGAGTTTTCCCATGAATCTTCTCCATTGGGTTTGTTGACAACACTTCTTATAATGATTTTATGCACATTGATACCTCACCGAGTCTCGTTCCATTATCTACCAGCCTTACCCTCATGAAATTTAGATAAAAAACAAATATTCACTCACCAAATACTCTAATCCCACATGAACAATTCTTAGACTGAGAAACAAGAGAAGTATGAATAGTTAATCAATGAATCACTTCATTTCTGACACCAATTGTTGACACCATACCTATTCCAATTACTAATCGTTGGAAACATTTTAACATTATTCAAACGCCCCTCTTCTACTTTTTTTCACGATCCATAACTGTCTTTATATCTATTCATTGATTGATCACTTCAATCTTCATTAGATTTAATACTACCACCCTATCTCATTTTTCTCCCCCTATCTTGCTACTCCACCTGTCAGCTTCTCCCTGTGTCTTTGACTTGGACATTTTCTCCCATCCTTTGGAATAGTTTCTCCCCCCATGAGGAGTCACTTTTTGTCCCCCATTGTCAATAAATAAAATGGTCAGCCATCTGTGGTTTGGAAAGAACACAAATTATCTCACAAGAGAAAAACACACCACACCTCGGGGGAGGGTGGTCCCACATCCACACTTTTTTCAAGTTATGGATGTCAACTACATTCCTAGAGCCTATATATATCTCTCTCAAAAGCTCCCATAGGAAGGGACTTTGTCAAAATGTCTATAACTAATAGTTCTGTAAGCCCATAATGAAATTAACTATTCACTGCTCATCCTTATACTTTAAAAAATGATACTTTATATTAATGTTCTTCGTTTGTGATTGATGGATGAATTTTTTTTAGTGATTTATAGAACCATTGTTGTCACACTGGATTCCAATCGATGAAATCACTTCTAATACCATTTCCTAAAGTTGTGGATTCTTCCACAATTATTGTAAGAATGCTTGAGTGGCCCCAATATAATCAACTTCTGCAATAACAAATGAAATGCAATCGTGATTCATCCTTATCCAAGAAATAAAAAATCCACCTAGAGAGAAAGCACATCCTGATGTTAATTTTATATCATCCATGGAACGAGACCAATTTGCATCAGTATATCCCAATATATCATGCTGAGATTTTCCATTATACATTAATCCAAAATCACAAGTTGCATTGATATACTGATGTAATTATTTCACTGCAGGAATGTGGTTATCATTGGGATTGCATTGATTTTGAAATACATGGCATGTTTCAAAAAAAATATCTGGTCTTGTCATTTTCATGTATAGTAAACACCGAATAATCACCCAATATTCTATGATAATAAAGTCCTTTCCATTATCATCATTTGATAATTTCATTCAGGTAGAAATCAGAGTCTTCATCTCCTTGGAATGTCCCATTTCCATTCCACTCAAAACCTCCTTGGAATATTTGGATTACGAAGTGAATGTGACATTCCTTCCTTATAACACCTATAAACCAAAGATAAATGTTATCTCCCAAATAAATGACATTTCAAACTCACTATTCATGAATTATGAAAACTCTATGCCCTAAGAATCATCTAATCCACCAAATATTATTTCATTGACATAAAACAGTGCCATCATCTTTTTATTACTACCATTGTTGAAACAGATATTTTAATAAACCCCACCACACTAGAAACCACACCCTTTCAAATACTAATAATTCCTTGAGTGCCATGCTCTTGGTGCTTATTTCATCCCATATAACACCTTCTTCAACTAGAAACCCTTTTTCTAATTATCATGAATGAAAAACCCTCTGGCTGCTCAATATACACATCTTCCTCAAGAACTCCTTTCATGAATGCAGATTTGATATCCATCTTGAACACATTGAACATTGTTTTACTATAATGGCTAAGAATAATATGATTTTATCAAGCATTGTAGCTGGTGAAATTGTCTCATCAACATTTATACCCTCTATCTAGAAGTATCCATTGAACATTAGTCATGATTTGTTTCAAATCACATTGCCATCATCATTCTTCTTGTTGTAAAACACCCATTAAGTCTTGATGACATTCTTATCTATTATCCTCAAAACAATCTCTCCATATGTCTCTAAAAACATCATAGCATTCAACAAGAAAATTATCACTGTGTCATTGTAAAACGTTGTGATTTATTTCAATTTTTTTTTCTGTTTCATGTCAAAACATTGTTGATATTCTCTAGAAGCTTCTAGGTATCCAAAAACCAGTCCGCTGATACCACATAGTTAAAAAAATAAGATAATAATGAAATTCATTATTGTTGCTACTTCACCACAATACATCTTATCCCAAAAGATAACTAACTCTTGAAGTAGTACATGATGTTAATGGATATATATTCACTGCACATCAGAACCACTATATCACCAATGTAAAACGTTGACAGCTCTTTAGTTTCAATGTAGACTCTCCGTTATATCATCCATTTGAGATATTGTATCTGATTAGAATATTGAGATCTACCTCTATGATGTCTAACTCTTCTTGTTGTTGAGATCAATTTATTGACCAAAATTAATTCTCCTTCTCTGTCATCATTTTTTTTTCTTGTGTAACTCTGCAATGATCCACCAACAAAACCTCTATGACCACTATGTCAAACATGGTGTAGGAAACAAGAGATAAAGTTAATAACACAATCATACTCTATTGGAATCAATTAGTATCACCTATTTCATGAATCCATATAATATTAAATCATTATATATAATTATTCTAGATTCATAATTCAACTCAGAAAACTGATTTGAATTAGTTGAAAATCAGGATCACATCACATCACAACTTTGAATCTGTTGATACAACAACCCCTTAGATATTTTCACCCCTTGAAACTAAAACACATGAACACTAATTAATATAATTTATACACATAGGCAGAGGGGTTCTTCTAGAATTCTCAATATGAGTATTGTGGTTTATCCTCATGGGAACACCCATTGATTCTTTCTTGCAGAGCATCATACTTCTTTATTTTTCTTATAGATTCCTAGCAAACATCAGCTACTCTAGCCATATGAATACGGATTCATTACCCTCATGATGAGTCTTTTTTTAAAATGTAGATTCGACAGGCCTGAACATTCTCACCATTTGGGATTTAAACCCACTATTACAAATTTCGTTCTTTGATGTACCACCCAAATTCTATTTCCCTTGATTCCTTCTTTGAGCAAGAATATCTATTCTTTTCCTCTTCCCTTGCTCCTTACTCCAATGTAATGATCTTCCTCTTTCCTTGGCTTCCCGTCATGGCACATGAAATTTGATTTTTTTAATTTATTCTCAGATTATTTTTCTTTTATTGGATATCTGGGTCCCCACACTGTTTTTTGCATATTGTAGGTCCTCCAATGAATGTGTATTCTTCCTACTCATAGTTTTAGCATCTCCTCACATTTTCATCCATATGTGTTCCTGTGTATTTTGAGTGAGAAGTAGTGATTATGATAGACGAGGGGACTAATATACCTTTCTTTCAGTTAATTTTGATTCCAATGAGCCTCTAATCCTATTATTCAACATACCATATTATCCCCTAGTGTATAATTTCTCATCATGTGTCAGTGGAGTCAAGAATCTCCTTTCATGTCTCTTTTCCTTTCCTGCTTTTTTCTAAATTGAACTTCCTTTTCAAGTGACCGTAATGAGAACATAAAAACATCTTCTATCAAAGGTATACCACATTTCATCATTTATTAGAGGATATATTGATGGAGCTTCAGTTCTTCTTCTACAATTGAGCTCATGTGCTTCCTGACACATACTCATAGTGTGTCCCATTCTTCTACAGTATTATAATTTTCTAAATGTTTTCCTCTGAGATAATCTTCTCTCATATTTCTTATGATGCTTCTTCGTGTTCTCATATTTTGTACAATTTCTATATTCACATCATGAAATGTATTACTAATCCTCTATGCAAAAAATTGATGTATGACCATGAGTCCCACAGAAATATCACATGTTGTCATCACTTCTTGTAATTGTCCCCCAAGGTCTATCTCCTACACCTATTGGATTTTCTCCATCTCTAGAACAGTTCATGAATCTCTTTTTCTATAATTCCTGGAAGGGGATTCATAAAATCCAATACAAATTTTTCCGAAACAGTATGGTCTTTGAGTTGAGAAATTATGTTGTTGTTTCCCTTCATAAATAACATATTGTTTTTTCATATTATCATGACTTTATGAAGGATAATCAAATATTAATTAGATGGAATCATTCAATATAGACTTTTCATTGGTATTGGTTTTATCCACTTCTTTCATCACTAAATCTAGGTCTTATTCAATCATTTTAATATTTATATCCATTGTTTCATGTTGAGCGTTGAGTTCACTCTTGAGATTCTTTTTTCTACTCATCACATATTCTAACTCATGTTTGAGCTTATCAACTATATCACATTTCTCCTTTACTTTCAATTTTTCTTGATCAATAAAATCAGCATAGAATACATTATCTTATTTTTTCCTTTGATTAACCTGATATAGTTCATTTAGCTATGTACCAAGATCATCATTTCTACCTTTCGAATATTGAATGTTTTCTGAGTTCAGATTCATTACCTGATCACAATCATTACATTTATCTATATTTGATTACATAACATGTAGTTCATCAATTTGTGAATCATTACTCTCCCTTAGGCAAGTATACTCATCAATAATCCTTTAATTTAGGCCTCTTAGATTATTGACCTAAATTTCAAGTACATGGATCATGATATTATTAGAGTTAACTTCTTCATCCAATTTTTGATCCAATTCCATTTTTAGGTCGACACAATCTACTGGTGGCCTCCAGGAAACATTTTCAACATTAGTAGTTTCAGTGTCACCTTAAATATTATGCACTTCACACAGACCTATATCTTTTTTGAATGAATCTATCTGTTCCCTATCTGAATCATCAATGCCTTCATTTATCATGTTGTATGATTTATTTAGTTGAATCACACTTTTTCCATAAACACTTCCACACAGAGAAATAACATCGTTCATCTGATTCTTCTTTGATGATTTCGCATTTCCATGGCACATCAAGATTAGAGAAGAATGAATCAGGGTATTGATTTTATTTTCTAAATTCTTCCAGCATCACCTGATCATGTCCTCTTTACCACTAGGGTCACTTTGTACTCACTTGTGTGTTTATAATGATTACATCATTTCTTATTTATCTGATGATTTTTTTAATGAAATGAAATGAACAATGTAGAAAGGAACAAAGATTTTTAATTTTTTCCACCCTTAATAAGCTATGTCAAAGGATAATACAACAGAGATGTTCCATTGTACCAATTCCTCTAAATATCACTACCAATTATATTCAGGATAGATCATTTCTAGGCCTAGGATAACTACCATTATAATGTTTAGGGTCATCTCAATACTTCCCCTAAGGTCACTCCATATTTCCCTCTCTCTGGCTCACTGCCGGTAGAAAGGAAAACCTTATTCCACTTCCATTTCTCACTGCACTTGGAAGGGATCCACTCACATTTCATAGACTTGTATGTCCATTCATTATCACTAATGAATGCATTCTCCACTATATGTTTATACCCTATTGAAGTCCATATTTAATCCATAGATAAATACCACATTTCCACTAATCACTGGGAAACAACCTCTGCAAATACCTTTGTAAAGAACCATACTTCACAAAGCTCCCAATTTTGTGAAGCTCAAACAAACCTTTGAAAAATCCACGCATCATCGAAAAGTCATCACCTTTGTTGTGATCGCTATTTCATGAAGCACACAACATTGCAGAGCTCAATCCATCGCAAAGGGAAAACCTTCGCAAAGATTTGGTTGTCGCAAAGTGAATTCTTATGAAAACCTTACTGAGACAATGTGGAACACACCTCTTTCGGAGAGCTAGATTTTCCACTATGAAGCTCTTTTCTTTCATCAAGCACACTACCTCTATAAACCTCCTTCCTGAAATCATAGAATCAAATTTTTCTTGGATAACTCCCTACAACTCCCTAGGGGGTCGATGCATATTTATATGTGATTCCACCTACTCGACAAACCGCCGCACGAAGTCAATGTCACGTCATCTCAAATCACAATGCTCCGAAAATTCATCAGAGATTTTATATATATCATGAAGTATCACTGTAATATTATGATCGTGGAGCACATCGTAATCGTAGAGTGTTCAGTAAATTCCTGTATGCCGCCACTGCAAATCTCCCTCTCAATTACAATCATCATTGTCGTTCGTGATGCATGCTGTAATCATGAAAAACACCATCAACATCCTTCACATCTTCACGAAATCAACTTTAAGAATAACATCATCATGGAACACTTGCCTTTTCAATTTTTGATGACTCAATGATTGAAAATTAAAATCTTATTTTATGTCCATTGATCCTTAACCTACAAACCAAAAGTTGGAGACCACAATAAAATGTCACCCCATTACACAATTTCAAAATTCAAATGCATTCACAACACCTGAGGAGAAGATCTGACGATCAGCTACCATAATAAATAGTACCATTGTAGCAGTCCCCAGTAATCATCATCCTAAGTACCAATTTTGACATTGTGATCCATCACCTCATCATTGTCGATATCCAACAACTGCACTAGACATCAAAGACCATCTGGGACCTCTCGTGCCGCTGTTAACCTCACACAATTTCATCGATCGTCATCGAGCCCAGAACAACCAAAACACAAAAACAAAAAACAGGAATGGACATAGATAAATCCTTCAACACACCACCATCTATAACAATTCAATCAATCCATCACCAAAAAAACAAGTTTCGATGAGCATATTCTAGAATGATGTCAGTCACCAAACTGCACCTCCAAAAACATTGTTGTTACTACCAGTATAGCTCAGACCAGGATAGGAAAAGTAGAACTTATGTTTAGAGAATAGGATGAGCTGATGAGAGTTACAAATGGAAGTAATGATTACGAGGATAATAATGGAAACAAATTAAAATGAGCAAGAGACCTAGTAACACATTGAGATCCATCTACCACCAAACCGACTACCCCGAACCTCCATCAACCACCGATCCATACCCAACATGGATAGGCACAGAGGACCAGGATGTCAGAGCCACAGAAAGGGAGACAAAAGGAATCTACCGTAAACAACCAACGTCAGTACACCCGGACCTCCCTACAGCATAATTCGATATTGTGAAAGACAAAACGTCAACACCAGATCAGAATTCATAACAGGACCAAAAGAAATACCTAGGAGTGAAAATTCTATGGAAGATACTCCAAGGGAATGAATCTAAGGATATCCACATCATCTTGAAGAAGAAGCATCACCAGAGGAGGAGAAAACCCAGAAAAGCGGAGAGAGATGCGAGAGAACCAAAGACTTGGGGAGTGAGGGAGAATCATAGTTTAAGTGGGATAAACCATATATGAGGGAGATGGAGACGTGAGACCTTTGGAGATATGGGAATGTGATGGAGAACCCTTGTCGAAGGAGGAAAACCCCTAGAAGATGGTGAGGGGGATGCGAGAGGTCCAAATACAAATGAGATAATTGATCTATCCCCCTCAACGTATTTTGATGAGATCTTCAAAAAATAAACCTTTAATGATTCTCACCATACTCTAAATTATGGACCCCAAAAATTCGAAAAACAATGGAAAACGATGCCACCTTGTATCCATTTTTTTGAACCATCTAGAGATATTTCATTTCATTATCATGGTTCTTTGTGAACATGTACTGCCAACAACATTTCTAGAAACTCAATAACATACCCTGGACACCAACATTACCAACAAAATCAAACAACTAAAAAATGATACACTGTTACCTTAAGGGATTTTTTTCCAACATCATGAAGCCACAACACATCTTCCACATACGTCTCGGAACAAGAGACCACTACAATTGACTCCTTAGTCACTAATAACTGGGATGATTTCATTAGAAAAACAAATGATCACCCATATAATATCTCAACTTCCCTCATGTTAAGGAATCCCTATGATAAAATCCCTCATTATTTCATCCAATTTCATCCCAATAACATCAAATGTCTATAATGTACTCTAATGATCATGATTATTGGCCATTACTTACTGAAAAACTAAGCACCTAGCCAAGAACTCCTCTCATTTATGTTTCATCCTAATCCACAAAAATGACATCCTCAATCCATGGTACATGTGGGATAATCCTAGGTGAGTTTCTAAAGGTGATCTATGAAAGTCATGAAGGACTCTATCATGCATCACTTTCAGAATAAAAAACTCATGTAAAATAATATCTAGTTCTGGCCATCATTGAACCAACCCTCCATAGCATCATCATAGCAGACACAATCATTCTCTGCCTTTTTCTCAAAGTCTCCCCATAGATAATCCTCCACCCACCACATTATAAGAGTCGAAATTTTCTGTTGATATAGATAAAATGAACCATCACCCATACATACAACCATGTATAATGCTTCGAACTCCACCATTCCATTCCAAACATCCTCATACACTTGAAAAAACATCATTTTATGAATTTATTATATAATAATCAGCCAAAAAATTCCATTTCCCTAAAATAAAGTATATTAAAAAGTAATAATCCTAGTTAAAATTAATACACAACCACAACCACAGATTAAATTCATGCTATGGAATGATATACCTCACTATCTAGGGATCCTGGAAAACCTATAAATTCTCTTGAATGATATATTTACATCATAATATCAATGTAAAGTAAATCACTTATAACTCCATAATAGGGGTGGAATATTAACACTAATGGAGTGATAACTTTATAGACCCATTAAAGACGACCACTCTTAACTAAAAAAACATAAATCTCAATCCTAGAAGGAAAACATCACAGAAATACCCAAATGACATACACACCATAGGAAATCAAATAAAAGAGAAATATCCAACTTTAAATTCATGTAAATAAATGATGCATGACACTAATCAGTCCATGTCACATCACAATCTTGCATGGTGAAAACCATCAATAGAGATACTAATCAATAGAATTAGTGTAAAAACCTCTGATAAAAGCCTATAAAACTATGAAAAAATAGAACCTAATTTTCATTCTTGTGTTCTTACTCGGAAAACATTTCATTGACATTTGGTTAGCGTACTATCACCCTCGGCCGAGACACCTCATGCCTAACTAAATTCATGTATCATATCCAAAACTAACATATAGATAATGTTCTATAAATCTAGTGTTGTCAATGGCTAGTAAAGATAACTACGAGATGGTTCACATTCTATACCTCTAAATTCTAGTAGATTAGTATATCAATTATGAATAAAATGATAATATAGGTAGGGGAAACATATAACATTGTGTTAATAATACCCCTGAACACAGTTCGTGTGTTAATAACCACAAAAACCATGATTACATAATTGATGTTATGATACCTTCACTTTAAATCATTTTCCGGGACATCTCCCTCCATTACGCCCAACTGGTGATATATAGACTACTTATTGATCGAAGAAAACCATCATTCCCCTCCCATATAGTTGAAAATATCATTTATCCCTAAAATATGGTAATTGTTTTTGATCATCACCTTATTAAGAATATTATATACTATACAAAACATCATATTTCCATCATCTTTATTGGAGAAAAACACTAGATCACCCTATAGTGACACACTGGGCTAGATAAAATATTCATGCATTTGTTCAATAATCTATACCCCCAACTCCCTCAACTCATAAGTTTTCAACAAATACAGGTCCATAGATGTAACGGAAACACTAGGCTAAATGTCTATCATGAAATCAACATCACATCGAGGGGTAGGGTCACAACCTACATACGAAAAAAATCTAGATACTTCTCAATAACCATGGGATCCTCCACATTCCTTATATCCAATAATTATATAAAACAATAAACCATCTAAGATAAAATGTATCTATATGAAAAAAATCTACCTAAAAAATAGATTTATAACTAAAAACACAATATAGTGGTCTATATTAGAGAATATGCTACTCCTCTAGAATTTGATTACAAAATTATGTATGAAATAAAAATAGTTATTTCCTTGGAGTAATCATATGGAACAACAGATGTAATTAAACACCTCCATGTGACTCGTGTGGCCCTATTATTAGTCTACACCCTCATCTAACATCATCCAAGATTTTATAGCCTCTAACTATCATGGTAAACACCAGGGGAATGGGAATCCTCTCCAAATCTATTCTTATAGTATGAACAAGGTTGGGAAAACAAAGGAGTGCGAAGCTCCTAAATCAATCAAGAATAAAAAAAATGTTTGACAAAAAAAATTAACCATGAATGATTGCCTCCACATCTATTGTTTCTACATCCACTATAGGTATGATAATATTCCCATTTCTTATACCTCTCTATTAACACCCACCTCTTTGACCATTCTCAGGTCAAGGTACCTAAACTCAAGGAACTACATGATCTTGAACCCTACCCCCTCCAACCACCCTCAATAGTGCATATGTCTACTTCCATTCTTTTTTAAATGGTCTCACTAGAAACTAATACTAAGGATAATGATTAATTTATCCTCTTATAACAATTTGAGAGTGATGAACCACATTGAATTGGTTATGGTGATGATCATAATCCCCACAGATGAAAAATATTTGCATGAAATTTCCATGAAAGGAATAGAACAACTAGACGTAGATATATTCATGGGAATGTATTATGATGGATTCTTTGTTTCTCGAAGTCTCAAAAATCATGGTACCTAATACCTTCCATGGAAAAATATTCTCCTCAAGAAACCCAATTAGTTCCCCTATAAGGATAAATCTCATAATGAGTGCATCATCTCAATCACAAGTTACTTCTTTTAAACCTCTTGATCCATTTTAAATGTAAAATGAGTAACTATAAACTAGATAGAGGGATGGTGCACCTCTTCATGATGTCTTACATGAGATTAGTCATCATTAAAAATATCAAGGATTAAATGTATAAGTTCATTTAAAAATATTCCTAGGCCATGTACTAACACACTCTCATATTTAAGAGAAAGAAGATCTTAACTCTTCACTTCCTTCATGGTCAATGAATGTAACGCTCCTAGGAAATAATTTTTAATGGTGATAGATAATAAATATAATTAATGATATTTAACCAAATATAGTGTCAACCCTTGATGTGATTCTCCCAACATCAGACTAACTACCAAAGGGATCTCAAATCCCACTAGGCCATAAGAAAACTGAAATTGATCTCAAGCTCCTATAGCCTTATCTTTATGTTCAGATTTGAAATGATACCCTCATACATCCCCATCGTCTTCCACTAAAAATTGTGAAATTACATCTACCAAGACTCATAGTCTTTTATGAGATCAATAATACAGGATAAATCAGATCACTGTTTTGAGCCTCAACTTCTTGATCCATTGAGAAAATGAAATTAATAATTTCATATGACCCTTTAGTGTGGGATTTTATTTAAATATGATTTAATTAAAAATATTATTTTTATACATCCCAACAATAAATAAATCAATCAGGACCACAAGTCATCATAATGCATGTACTCTCCTTGGTATCTACCCTACAAACATGTCCACCTCACTTGGTCATTCAATATGCTTATTGTCCATTTAATAGACCACAAGGGAACTAAAATAGTATGGCCTATTCATTATAAAAGTCTTATTTTATGCACAAAGGTCAAATAGAACTATATCCATACAAACCCATGAAATCACAGCTATTCCAAACCTAAAATACATCCTATCTATTATCCATAACCTCTTATATATCTCTCTCTCGGCCACTCCCACCAATGATACTGCAATGATGGCAGATAGACAATTACCTCAATGTCCAACATACAGTAGGCCTCAGGTTCAATATTAGTATCAAGGGTATACAAATCTTTTAAATTTTTGGGTGTTACCCTCAATAATAATAATTGATCGAGAGATAAGATCAATAAAACACAATATGCTAAATGAATGAAATATAAAAAAAACCAAAACCAAACCACAATGTTTGTATTAATAAAACAAATACTGATAAATGCTTCTAAAATTAAATACCCAAATTAAATGAAAATGTGGAAATGCAATAACTTTCCAAAAAATATTGAACATGAATTTTTCGAGAAAAGCCAAATAATACTCTTGCAAACAAAAAAAATCATTTTATTAAGATAGGGTTAGCATACAAGAATACTATGTTAAAAAGCAAAATTCTCTAATGCAGATGTGAATGTACCATACCCATGAACCCATGAGAAACCAGAAGAACCAACATCTCCTAAAATATTCATTTATCCCTCCCAAGCACACCATGGTGTTATCACTAAATAAAGCATGTCATGTATAGTAATATAATTTGATATCATATCAACAAAAGGCCCCCAACACTACTTTCAAACTAATTTTACGCTCTCACACACCATCCTTATATGTAATAGATCTCCCATATATTTTATATAACAAATAATACTACCCCAAAACATGGTCATATCACATAACATCTGCATACAACTTGGCCACCTCACCATAGATTCTTCACACCTAATTTCACAAGAAGATACATGGTCCATCAAATAACAACCATAATTAGTGTAATAAGGTTTTATTAAAATGTAGCACATTAATCCCATTCCCTACTCATACAATTCTCAACACCCAACTTTAGATTAGTCACAACGTATACATAACACATCTCACCCAAAAACATAAGAACCTCACCCGGGGAACTAAAATACCTATATCCAAAATAGAATATGAATATCTACAACTTTGGAGAGATAGAATGAAATAGATGGTATCTATCCATCTATCCCCATTAAATGGATACTGGAAGAAATTCTCTTATATGAATAGAAGAATTTCTATAGGTGGTGTTCAATGGGGGTTATATGTGTATAGAAATAAGAAAAGAATAAAAAAATATATACATATAACCACACACAAGACCACCCTATCTGTTAACTATAAAACACTATCCAACTCACCAGATCCCATCTTTCCCATCCACCACTAAATGCGTAACACCACACTATGAACAATCCATAATTTTATTTTCTATAAATATCCATTATAATTCCCACTCATTCATTATGTAGAGTCAACCACATTGAAAGACAGATACCATATTATTTTTTCATTAGTGGTATCTATACACTTAATCAAACCTACCCTCTTCCATTTCATCCATTATTAAATAAATATTCTATCACTACACAAGATTTTAGCGCATCATAAATATAAATCTCAATAATATCATAATTCTTAATGAACAACCACCTCACCACACCACAAGAATATACTAACAAACCATCAACACACCCCTATAACAATAGACAGAAAACCATCAATGTACCTCTTAAAAAGAATGGCCAAACAACCATCACCACGTTTCTCCAAAATCCAATCCAAACCACCATCACCGTTGGGCCCCAAAAGGATGTCCAAATAACCATCACCCCACCCAAAATTAAATTGCAACCACAAAAAACCTAACAATAACATGACCTAAAATCCCAAAAAATCAAATTTAATTTTACGTATTTAAAAATGTGTATTTTATCACATTCCACATTATTTTAGTGGTGCAATCATCAGGCCATAAATCCAGGGGAACACATTTTATTAACCCAAAAAAATTTCTTATCAAATTACAATTTTAGGGTGATTTTTTAATAACCACAGAAAAAGGGATCTATAGAACAAATCAAACACTTATAGAAAATTACCCCTCCATCAACAAACCTTAACAGGGAAATAATATATTAAAATCACAACATCATATTAATACAAAATCTCTAAAATCCATTGAATCATTTCCCCATTCCCCTTAAATTACAATTATCCAATAATTATCTTTAGTTAATATATTAAAATCATTCCACATAGATAATCAAAAAAAATCCCACCCACATGACAAAAAAGTTTAGTAATGAGGGATTCTCGACATCCAAGATCACTTTATACTCAAAAAACCCCACTTGGAGAAGAATAATTACTTGGAAACCACAAACACATATACGAAACTAGGGATAAAACTATACATAACCCAAGGATCATCAACACTCAACCAAAATCCCAACACAAACCAAAACACCATCACATAATTAAATAACAATGTAAAGAATAAAATAAAACCATAAATACACGGAGAAAACATACCATTTACAACCATTAAGGATCTACTAGAACCTATGTCTCAGATAAAGTGGAGTGTTAGAAGATCCCTCAAAATTGCCAGGGGCACTACAAAAAATAAGAAATAGAGAGAGGGGGTATGTCGAAATGTAAATAAATATATCATAAATATTATAAAATAACATATATCTTTTCAGTTTCAACTTTGTGTCCCATTCATTATGTAAAATCCTTGGGATTCCCAAAAACACTATGTTCTACTTAAATTCACATATCCTCAACCCGATTTAATTACACATTATAAATTCTCCTCTCATGATGTGCATTTATTTAATGGTTTCTCCCTTAGATTAAAATAAGTTTTGAACTAGATAGCTATAAAATCATTGAAACACCAAATTCCTGCCGTGTAGATCATTCATGATGTGAAAATCCAGCTGCAACTCTGTTGCACATCCAACCAGATGGAAACCCACCCCCAGCCTCCTTAGAACCAGCTACAATATCCAAAACCAAAAAATTAATGGAACCGAAAGTAACATTACATTAGAACCTCAAAGGATGATTTTATAAATAATAATTCCTATAAAATTTAAATGTAAAATTTCATGTGGAAAATACCATTTTCAATTTGACAAAACTTATTTATAATATAAGAAATTAAAAAAATATTGAGGAAGTCGTCTAATTAGAATAGAGAATGTTAAAATTATAATGAAAAAATCACGTGATTGAGTACTCATAATAAATGTGGGATCTATTTACATATTATTAATTAAAAAAAAATCCATTCATGTGATTTATTAAAATTCCAAAATACCAGGCATGGAAACCCATAAATATATTTCATTCAAAAATATGGTATATAATGTAAAATAATATTAAATTACATTAAAAAATATTTTTAGACTTCTAAATACATTATTTAGAACATTTTTAAATAAAATAAAAACATTGGAGAAAAAATTTCTGATCGAATATATAAATTATGTTAATTTTAATTATAAATACTTTATTTCAGTATCCTAAGTATTTCAGAATATTAAAATTAAAATAAAAAACATAAAAAATATAAATAAACAGAGAATAATAAAATACTATATATTTTGGAGATATATTTCCTATAATTTTATCATTATAAAGTTTAATCATAATCAATCCTTGTAAAAATGAAATTCTATCATAAAATTATTATGTCAAGTTAATATCACATCTCGTGTTCTCTAAAATCCAGTATAATAAATTATTATATTTAAATTAGATAAAATAAATATTATATTCCCTATAATATCATACATTATTTAATTATTATATATTATATCATTTTCATTTACAAGAATTTCTTATCACCATCTTCAGGGGGTTGACAGCTTCGTTTTTTCATATATATTTTGGTTTGATAATTATAGTCCTTTCAAATTAATCACTATAACTTCATATTCATAATGTTAATAATGATATTAATATCCTATATATAAATTATATACATATTTATAACTGTATATATAATGTTGTGATGAAAAATGAATTACATCACTATGTGGAGATGGTTGATCATACACACATATGGGTGGCATTTCATTTTTACAATAGATAAAATGAAATAATGTTAAATATTAATTAAACATTAAATAAAAATTTTTATAACATAAATATCATATATATGTACATATATGTTAAATCTATCATAATAATCATCCATGGAACATGGTGGTGGTTAATGAATCGTTTCTCTATGTGGAGGATGTAGACTATATGTATGCATGGGTGATAATTTCATCTCCCATTTGAATAAAAAGAGGTTTTATGTGGTTTCATTATCACCAAATTAAAATCTAAATAAATTCTTGATATTATATTAAAAAAATTTAATACAACATACAAATAGGATGTAGATTTGAAAAATTAAATCGAATAATCTTAGTTAAGATCTAAACCACTTCGTTGAGACACCACCTATGTCTTACACATTACGCCGTGAAATATTTGGAATAGAAGAAGAACATAGGATCTAGGAAAATGGGGTAATTATAATAATGACATGGAGTAAATATTTTCTTATTTATAAGTCTAAAATGGTGTGAATAAGGGATGATAAGAGTTCCCTTTAATAAGTTAGGGGAGGGACACAGATGGAATTTCCAAAAGGATTAGAATCATTAACAGACAATTTAAATGTAATGCTGATCCAAAGTGATAGAATATAAAATTTATAAATATATAATGTTTAAATATATTCAACTAATAAAAATTATAGAAGTATTTTTTTCTATCCTACTATTATCTCTCGTCTAAATACCAGTAAACCCCTTTTAACATTAATCATTGTACAAAACTTTTACTATTTTTATTATTAAATATGAAAAAATTAATTTAATACTATTAAATTATATCAATTATTCTATTTCAAATTATATAAGTTGAATGTTTTGAATTTAAATAATCTCACAATCTGTAACAAAACCATGTTCTAGCAAAAATCAATTTCAATCCTAAACAACAATTTACATAAATTATATTTCTTGTAAAACCCATAAATTGAATATAAAAATATAGGATTGAATATATAATATAATTAATTACATTAAAAAACTAATAAAAAGAGATTTATTTATTTTAATCAGATATAAACACATTGTGAAAATAAAATCATTTTATACAAAATTGGGGTTTTAATCCAAAAATTGAACATATATCAAAATTGAGAATACTGATGTTTCATAATTAATTAATTATATTTTTCATTATTAATGTATTGTTATGTTTAATTAAGGTAAAATTTGAAACATAATGGGTCTTTTACATGAAAATAAATAATTGTTTTGACAAGAATATTTTTTTTGGATTCATCAAAAATTAAATCATTTTAGAAAAATCCGAAAAAATAATAATAATATCATGTTGATTTCAAAAAATATATAAATTTATTAAAATAAAATATATAAAATTGGATTAAATTAATTAATATTATTCCAGGAAAACACGTGTTAAAAACAATTTTGAAATCAGACATGTTTTTAAGCATAAAATAACATTATTGAAAATTGAGTACTTATATATTATAAATTAATAAATAAATATTCACTAATTAAAACCATTCAAAATATTTTCTATAATTTTTTTATTAATATTAGTACCTACTAATTTAATAGACTGTTTATAATATTTGATTGTCTAGTAGTTCATAATGATTTAGTCTTTCATGTAAGGAATACTACAAATTATCTGAAGTTCATTTCAATGTAATTATATATACAATCCTGAGTTGGTATAGGATACATCCATTAATATTATTTTTTACCTAAAAATAAAAACAAATTAGTATAAAAAATGAGGTTATATTTTCAGTATCACATCATTAGGTTCCTATGTATTATCCTTGAATTTTTGACTCCTCTAAAATGCATTAATCCAGTGATTAGTCTTCTTCCATATATCATTATATTTATGATCCATGGTTTAAATTGTATAATATTTATATGAAATTTATTAATTAAATGTTAAGACATTTGAGATCAATATATGTGAATGATCAGATATGTACATCCCTTGAGAGTTTTGTAGAACATATTATAAACTTGATAGTGATATGGTGGGAGTGCCAAACAAAAATCTATAGTCCATACTTGATCAAGAATATCAATGTGAATAATATAAATATGTAATACATTTCCATTATTTGTGAATCTCATAACCTACTTCTTTGGATAAATCCAAACTAAAGCCTTCTCAGCAAGTTAAGTATTCTAGATCTTGTTGATTATTTTCATCATAACTCTCATGTCTACTTTGAACTACCGTCATGTAATGCTAAATAACTTTAACCTTATCTACCTTTACTCAGGTAGCATAAGTCACAATATATTTTTCTCTATAACATCATCCCATCTTATTAGATTTCAACACATCAATTCACACATGGATTCATTAGGAGCCATCTGAATGATCAAATGAAAACCAATATTATATGAAATCATGACTATAAGATGGTATTAATCAGAAAACATTAGAAATATAGTCATGTTGACCTAAAAATATCCTCTAGGGTTCTAACATTCCTATGAGAGTGATCATAAATATATGTATTATTGTTATTATTGAAACACAACTCTTTATCAATTGATTATTGGATACTTTTCTATAAATTCAATTTAAACCTCATATTTTGATCCAATACTATATAATGTTGTACTCCTAGAAACCATACCGCTTCCTTAATTTATATACTATAAAGAGTATTAATAGAGAAATATTTTATGGTAGTAGAGAACTGAGATTAATTCATAAGTAAATTGACTACAACTCAGACTACACTATGGCCTTTAAATTTGTTTGTGGAGTTAATTGTTGAAATCCATAGAAATTTTTCCCCTTTCCATTCTCAAATGGTAAATGTTTCTAACATACCAATATATATTTTTATCCTTTAATCAATTTTTTTACATACCAATCACTAACAAACATACTCTTCAATATCTATAATCATGTGTTCTTATAATTAATACTCTTTCAGATATCTATACATTTTTATACTGACATGATGAATAGAGAATGGTGAGCAATGATATAATTCAAAATTTAACTTCCTCTTGTCTGGTATTTATTGGCCATGTAATTAGTTACTGAAACTTATCATTCCATCCCTATCATGGTTAAATTAAGAAACATTTCTCACCCTCATTTACTGCTCCACATCCTTATTTTAACCAATTTAATCTTCACATTTTTTATGGATAAACAATCATTTGAGTTTGATAAAATTTTTACACTTCATTTAAAATTTCAAGGAAAACCCTATGAGAGTCCTTAAATATTGGATATTTTTTTATCATCATAATAAATAATATATCATGATCCTTTCAAATCATATAATTAGTTACCTTATTCATTTTCCAATGTTGGTGATGTATTGAGCAGTCATAATCATTAATCAACCCCAAATATATTCTTTAGTGAATATTCAACACAATTTGGGAGAATATGTAAATTAATATTTAATTATTAATACATGTGTCCCACCTTTATCTATAAAGACACTACCTACAAATATTTAATGAAAAAATTATTTCAACTAACTCTAAATCATGATTGAATCTTTAATTGCATTGTATCATAAGATATTTCTATGTTACTATTCATTATAACACATCGTATCCCATTTATTGATGCATCACTATAAATCAAAAATCCATCTACACTATAGGGTATTGTGAATAAAGGTTCCCTGTATAAAATTTTCTTCATTTCCATGATTTTTTATATTCATCCATCTAAAAAAATATAACCCCTTTCAAAGTTGAATTTATTAAGGGACTATATATTAATATAAAATCATTCATAAATAATCTATAATATATCATGATTCCAAGAAAACAGAAGATCACATTCATAGTGGTTAGTAAGGTTCAATAGTGAAAACATTAACCATATAGGAATCCACTTATATACCCACCCTTAATATTACATAACTCAATAATGAAACATTCTATAAAAAAATTTAAACTTGGTAAATTTTTAATAGCCTGTAATTTATTTGGGTATTCAGTATGATCCTTATGTGGACTCTTTTTGCATCCTTTATATTAGAATATATAATAATATAGTCTATAAATATTACCACAAATAGATCAACATAATCTGTGAAGACATTTCCCTTAAATTGTTTATGATAATGGAGAATTTAGTAAGACCAAATGGAGTCACTGACAATTATTATGGTTCATACCATGATATGAATGTAATAATATGTATGTATTCACTTTTGGTCTTCAATTTATTGTATTTATACTAATAATCAAACTAGGATAAATATTGAGAACCTCATAATGTATCTATAAGATTAAAAATATATCAAATATTATTTAATTCATGATCATGATGTTGTTATATTCCCAATAAAAAATATAGAGGATAACTGATCCTAATTTCTTCAAAATAAAAATAGAAGGTTCACCCAAAGGTGACACAAATGGCAAAATTAGTCCCTTATCTAGATTCTCTGGGATTTTCATCATTAATTCCTATAACTCAATTGAGGAATCTTAATAAGGATTATTTTAAATAGCTTGAGAAATAGAAAATATTTCTATTGAAAAATTACCTTCAATAAATAGAGGAAAATTAGGTAACACTTCTATAAATATATCAACAAACATTAATGAAATAGCCATAACATCTATTTTTAGTTTATCCCCAACCATTTACGATAAATAAAAACTTTTAATTTGAATAAAATCTTATGGAATGGGTGTAATTTCAATTTGAAGTTCTTATTTAACCATAATCCAATAGACAATGATAATATTGTTTGAAATATAAAATATTACTTCACTTACTCAAAAATTGATATGGGGTTTACCAAAAAAAACATTACATTTCCAAAAGAACATCAAATTCAATGACTGGAAGAATAAAAAATTTAGAAGAAGCAAATTACAAAAAATATCAATTGGTGAAGAATGATATATTTGAGTTGTTATTATAATACTATTATGATTTATTCTACCCTATGATCATACAATCTTTGAATATATGAATTAATATTACTTGAGACTTTTCATAATATATAAGAACTCATACAAAATATCAAGAAGGTAAATTGATATATTAGCATACCTGTTACCACCTCGCTATTATCATTCTATCTATATATATTAATTTAATATAATATAAATAGTTATTATGAACATCATAAATTTTTAGTTAGAATTATTAATCACGAAAAATATTTCTTATTATATATAAATATTGATAATGTTATTTTCAAAATATTCCAAATTAGTTTTAACCTAGGTTATCCCCAGTCATTATCTATCCAAATCTTTCAAATTGTTTATAATGAAAATGTGATTTAACCAACGAATATCCCCTATGAGTGTCAAACTAGGTGAATAGTTAGGACACAGTCCCTATGCTCCAGATTGATGAGTGAGATATACTTGATAGAATTATTTATGTGTTATTACATTGATAAACATCTGTGTAAAAATCAAATCCAATTATAGTATCAAGACTAGGATGTATTTACTTAGTGAAAACACACTCATTTATTTTCTATAGTTTAGGATGTTCCACTATAATGAGGTAGGTACAAAGGGATCTCGCAAAAGTTATCCCATACAGGATTCCTAAATTTACTAATTATTTCTATTATACCCACTATGGAGAGCACAAACATTTCATACATAAATAATATATTTTATTAGCATAATATTCATAACATATTAACATGATCCATTCCAAAAACATAAAAGTATGTTTTCCTTGGGAACATGGAAACTTAAACAACTGGAAAAAAACTATTTACATCATTTACACTATATGTTCTTTTAAAATAGCACCATTTTTAGACACATCATACCTAAAATCATCTTTATAACCCATGGAAGGGAAACCTATGTTAGGGATGAGGTTAGATGCTCAGTAGGGGTAAACATAAGAGATATCAATTGATGATCAAAAATTAGAAACATACAAACATGTGGGTATTATAACAAGGTCATAGTAAACAAATATCAAACCCAAATAATCTAGGATCATTAATCATGAATCATCGAATAAGGAATTTCATAAAAACATAAGTCATAAGACTGTGGAATCACCAATAATTATTCATGTTCCATGATAAAATAAAATAAAAATAATTGAAATGTCTATTCATTCATAAAATCATAGAATATCACACAATTAGTCAATTTTCAACCCCAATACCATCATTATAGAAAATATCCCATGATGTATATGCATACCAATTCATTTCAAACACTCTCTTAGGTGTAAGTTCTATCAAGATAACTCTAACATCTATTAACATATTATTAACTCCATCATCTCTTTGGAGTATCTCATCATCTCCCTAATTACCCACTGAATTGGTGGGTCATAATAGACCCACCCATTTTTATTTTATAATATAACCACCCATTCATGGTTTATAATATAACTAACCATTTCATAATCGAAATCCATTCATATATATTTCAAAAGTTAATAAATACATTTCTCATTAAAATAACACTTTTACTACGGAAATAAACTGAGTTTTATATGCATTTCATCCTAAAAAATATAAAATATTTTGAGAAAAAATATTGATTGTATCATTGTATCATTTCCCACAATAGATTTTAAAAACATCAATGAATGTTGATATAGATAAAAAAATACCATTACATGTTAATTGTATCATTTCATGAGGGAAATAAAATTTTAATTTTGAATTCAGTTTCATATAATATAAATAATTATCATATATTAAAAAAAATTAAATTTAATATTTAAAAGGAAATATATATAAGAATATTAAAGAAATCTAGTATTGATGATAGTGGGTAAATATTATTCGGTAGTCTGTTTACAAAAATACATTCATATTTTTTGTAAAAATACATAAGTAAAATGATTGAATATCATATTAGGATTCAATTATAAAACTTCATAATGGAATTAACATATATATGAAAATAAGCATAAATAATATTTTTATAATATTAATAAACATATTTAAAAAAATTCAATGAAACTATTATTATTGAAGAAAATATCATGAGTGAGGAGAGAAGTTATGTTTTCTTTCCATTAAAATAATATTTTATTATCTTGGGTTCTTAAAGAGAGTATAATTAATGAAAGACATGTAATATCCAAAATTAAATATTGTAGATGAAACAAAATATTTTTTTAGAGATATATGTCATATAATTTCCTCATAATATAATCAATGAAAAAACAATCCCAATAAATATATGCTTAGAACATAATACCCTTACATAATGTCTCTCTCTCATTTTAAGTACTCTAACCAAATTTAAAATAAATTTAAAAAACAATTTACATAAATACTAGAAAAATAATCATAAAAATAATACCTTACATTATTTATTTATTGAAAATTATAACCACTTTATTATCAATTTGTTATTATCATCTTCATTTCTGGTGGTGACTACTTTATTTTTCATTTTTGAATTGGTTTCAAAATTATGGAACTCACTATTTTATCATGGTTAAATTATCAAAATAATTTTAATCATTAAAATAATATATTATATTTTCATCATATACCTATTTATAATGTTCAATAAATATTTTAAAAAAAATTAATTATGTCACTATATAGAGATGGTGGTTTTTATGTATGTACGAGTGATGTTTCCAATTTTTGATGGACGTAATGAAAGAATGATAAATATTGTTTCCATGTATCAAAATTAAAATTAAAAATTAAATATAATATATATAAATTAATCCATTCATGACAACCAATCATTAAATAAGTTGTTAGACGATTAATTTTATAACTACATGGAGGCAGTAGTCATACGTACCCACGAGTGACACTTTTATCTCTAATTTGATTGAGAATTAGTAGTAAATTAGTTTTACATAATTAAAATAAAATATCAGCATATGGGTGATAATTTATTTATCATTTTTAAGGATACAACATTTTTATTTGATGTATATGGAGAAATTAAACTGAAATGGATTGGTTATGATATTTATTACTTCTTTTAGAGACCTCCATCATCTTAAACCCTAGGGATTGAAATTTTTGTCCAAGGACAATACAAGAAAAAATGGAATGTAGTAAATAATTATATGAAATAATAAGAGTGTCTTTTTTTATAATATGTGTTCATCAAATTCTATGAATAAAGGATGAGTGATGTTCCCTTTTATAAGTGAGGGGAGGGACACATATGAAATTTTTTAAAAGATTTCAACGATATTGGGTCACATCGAATAAAAATTAGATTCAAATGGAAATGAAATGAAATTGGTGTAATATAAATTTTAAATACCATATAATATGAAAAAAAGAAAATTTGGGATGTAAAAATAACCATATTTCTTGGTTTAACCCCCACTGAACACCCCGAGCTTCCACGATACGCTTCTCTTTCAATAATGCAATAGCTTGCATTGTACGCATGTTCGAGTTCTAACACACCGCGAGTAATCAATGTAGCCATTATGAATAGTAATACACACTTTTTAATATTATGGAAATCTTATATTTCAAAATGGACTTCATTTTTGTATTCGTAATATCGAAATTATACTATGTTGAATTTTTTGTAATTTTCTGATAACTTCCATTTTTTAGAAATAGTTAAAAATACTTAAAACAACGTTTTTAATCAAAATAATTTATAGTGATAAATTATACTATTTAGTGGTTTTAAATTATAATTAGAATATATTTTTACCATTTTATCAAATGGTGGTCATTTGAATTAATTTCACTTTTAAATTGGACATAAACAGTTGTCAATCTTTTGATATATATTGTTTCTTGAAAACACGCTATTTTTTGTGACAGTAGGAATTAATTATAAAATTAATTAACTCAAATTATATGTTTGTAATTTTTTAAAATAGACATAATTTTTTAATTTGGAATATTAATTATAGATTACGGTGAAATTTTGGCGTTGTTCTGAAAAACATCAATTTTTGATGAATAGTGAAACCACGAAGTGGTAGTTAGAAAACTAATTTTTCGTTTAAATGAAACATTACCACTTATTTGATTTGACTTTCAAAAATCTAACATACATGTTTTTAATTAGGATGTAAAATGTGGTTCAATGGGATTAAAATAATTTTTTGGTGAATAGTAACTTTTAAGTTTAATTTATCGCGATTAAAGGTAATTAGTGAAATATATGGTAAAAATGATATTATAAAAATATGAAAAATACCTTTAAACTTGTCCTACCCCTATTTGATGAGTCATGGACGACCATGAAAATCCATGGGTCAACTTGGGGACCCCATGGAGCCACTTTGGTAGGAAAATGACATTAAAATCATTTTATTTAATGTTAAAATAATAATGTCACAAACATGACTTGGTTTACTAAAAAAAATTTAAATGGGGTTATACAAGTCATATTTTTGACTATAAGTATTAATTAGAAAGATAAAAAGATTTTCTACATCATGATAGTTTTTATATAATTTTTATAAATTAAATAAATTAAATTATTTATGACACCATGATGATGCAGCGATTACCTCATTAATTAACGATTTAAATAAAATGAATAGATAATATAAAATCTAAGGATTAAACATGTAAAAAAACTATTGAATGAGTAGATTTCTAACCATTATCACCTTATCCTTGAAATATATAAGTTTGGACCTTTATAATCCGAAAAAGCATTTCATAATAAAGTAATATTTCAATCATTCCAAGAGTGCCCCTCCTCTCCTCTTATAAAAGGCCCCCACCACTACCACCTTACTCAAACCATCAATGCCTTTTGACTCGGCCAAACTCTGCCCAAATACTCTCCCAACATCCTTACCTTACTCCTAGAAGCCTCACTTTGGGCAGAAGTCTTCCCAAGGAAGCCTCTGCCTTAAATCAAAAAGAGTAACCTGATTTTAAGGTAATGTCTTCTCTAATGTTGTTTTGTATTATTTTTCTTCTCCAACCCCTTAAACTATTTTTATTCCTTTATTTTGTATAAACAACAGTATCTAAAATATACTATAATGTTTTTATGATAAGTATTTGGTTTACACTTACACACACCTTCGTCTAATGGTTAAAGAACATACTGTTTCTGTGGGTGGAAAAATACTGCCTCACAAAACAATCATTGTTCAATATTCTATTAACACCTCTAATGGTGGACATTTTGATGAAACTATTTTCATATATGAAATATATATTATGTTTATGTTTTCCTTATTCTTCTGTATTTCTCATTTATGGCATACTTTATGATTTCCATTATGGGTAAACGCGATAATTTCATTTTAGGACGTGCGTACTACCGCCCCCTCAAAGTGATTTAAATCGTTAATGCCTTATGTGGGATGTATAAAGGATGAAGTAAATGTTATTATACACTATATTATACTGGAATTATATTATACCTTTATATAATTATAACTTCATTCCATTAAATACGAAATTAAAATGAAAGTAGCGTTCATGTGTACGTACGGCTTACCGTCTCCATGAACGGTGCATTTCATTTCTTACCTCTAAATGTTATGTAATAATATAAATGAATGTATATACTGGATATATATGTTATATATTATATCTACATAATGAATATAATTCTGGATATAATGGATATTTCACCACATGAACAACTTGTAATTATAAGAAGTATATTTTTGACTCAAGTACCAATGATTGACAAAACGACTGTTATTAACATAAATAATAACATAATGTTCATAACATGGTGATAAGTGATATAAAAGGAATAATGAACATGAAAAATGTTCTTAAGAAAATAAAAATTAACTGTAGTGTATTATTCAGGGGATTAATGAACGATCGATTCAAGTCATATGTGAGGTAAGGGAACTTCTTCACACAATTTCCATTCTTTGGGTTAATCTCCTACTTTCAAATTATGTCATGATATTATTATGTCCAATCGTGTATTTATAATTTATTTATGAGTAAATATAGTTAATACACATTATAGATATATTTTATTTAAAAATGATCTTTTAAAGGACTTCATTTCAACCTCCATTCATTGAGGCATATTTTGTTTTATATACAAATTTCTTTTATATGGTGTATAAACCCCTTTGACTTTTACTTTTATTCAAAAGGAATATTTTTATATGAAGAATTTTACTAAACGACAAAAAGGAATGTTTTTTTGTCGTATGTATGGGACGACAACGACTTCTCTGCCGTCGTGACCACTATTTGAGTTTTGGCTTCCTCTACAAGCCATTAATTTTTTTAAAATGAAAAATAAATACCAAGTTTTAATTTTCTTTCATTTTGGTATTGAAAATGGGTTTGAAGGTGTTTTTTTTATATCAATGTGTTGTATTATCATCTTGTGATTGAAATGTGGAAATGTTATGTTTCCTTTATGCATGTTTTATGTGATACGATTATGTTATGGTTTATGATAAGTTTAAACCTGTTCATATGAGGAATGTATTTGACTTAATAAGTGACGGGTGGAGCCTGCTATAGCTCCTCGATGCATCGGTAGGTCTCATGAGGCAAACTAGTGTCTTGGCACGAGGCCTTGAAAAAATCTTATTTTTAGTCTAGGAACGAGGCCTTGGCTACGTGGTTATTATAGTCTATAATTACGCATTCCATCATTATGAATGTGGTTATTGATATTGCATGTGATTATTTGACTAGTTGAATATCCATGTGAGTAAGTAAATGGAATTATTTAATTTTAATCTTTCCATATTATGATGAAGTTCAAGTTTAAAAAGGCTTTTGTTTTAGTTATACATTTCCATAAATGTTAATGTTTATTTATGAAAGCTTCTGCAATATTGTTATCCTTACGGAGCATCTGAGCTAAACTCTTTCAATGTTTTAATATTTTCCAGGATGTGAAGAAGTATTTTATGAATGAACTGGAGGGATAGTCAGTAGAGGATATGAGTGTGGACTATGGAGACTTTGTTATTGTAGTTTTTCACTTTATGATGTAATGTAACATTTATGAACGTATCTAGTGTTTCCAAGGCTACTAAACTAATCGGACTTTCGAGACATGATCTTTTGTGATCATTTTAATGTTATGAAGTAATGCACTGACTCCGGGTAGCTACGTTTGGGGAGTTACAGTTGGTATCAGAGGCAGTTTAGTACTAACCTTGGAAGCTAGATTTAGATAAACTCTGATTAGAGCACATAGCCCAAAGATAGACTTTGAGGATTAGTATTGAATAACTTCCTAGAATTTTGGTATTATAGAGATGTTGTGAGTTTTCCGAGCAATACATCCCTGTCTAGATACGAACAAGTAGAGGCGGTTTTGGCATAGATGTACCTAGGGGTAAAACCTGAAAACACCGCTTTGAGCTAGACTCGAACGGGAACTGGTGCACGACAACGGGCCTTGCTGTACTCTTGGTTACGACACTCCCGGGGGATTTTATTAGGATAATTCTAATTTTCTTTACAAACCACTATGAAGGGTTATGAGTATATACTTATTCAAAGAAAATAGTTTTATGATTATGGATTATATCCATAAAAAGTTCAATTTATGTTAAGTGTTTTACAAGTATGGAATTATTTATTTTTATTCATAAACTGATCTAGTTTATGCCATTGTATAGAAATGGAGCCCTGTAGAAGGAATGTGAACTCCAAAAATAAGTATGATCCAAAGAGTAAGAAGGATCATATCTTTCACAGTATTATGCCAAAATTTAGAAGGGAAATAGTCTCCCATGTGTTCTCAACATATGAAGAAATAGTATCATGTGTTAATAAGATATGTAAATAATTCTCTGAGTCTTATGGCTTTGAAGGGAAGAAAGAGAAGAAAAGGATTGAAGAGAGAATTATGGATAAAGGGACGAGGGAAAAGAATAATTTTCCAATATGTGATAATTGTGGGAAGAAACACCTTTGAACATGCTGGAAGGGAAAGGGAGATTGTTATAAGTGTAGAGAAAAAGGACACAAAGTGCGTGACTACAATGTTAAGAAAAAGGATTCAAATGTATAATGCTTCATCTGCAAGGAGTGGGGACACTACACAAACCAATGTCCAAATCATCAGAGTATTCCCCAAATGATGTTATTGGATTATAATCAAGTTATGATACTACTAGAGATGAGGAGGAATGATTAGAGTTCTTATGTTGTTATTAAAGAATTTTGTCATTTCAGTGTTGTATCAATGATGCACTGGTTATAATAATTATGGAGTATATGAGGATTGTACTGCAGTACAATTTCATCAAGGACTTGAGATTATGTGGATCCAAGAAAAGTGACTCCACCGTAGGTTAAATTTTTTAAAATATATGGTTGAGAGAATGATAAACCATAATATGGTTCTGATACCGAGATAGTGATTTTTGAATAATACATGATTGATGTGGATAAATTATATTGGATATTCATAACTTCCTTAAACCTGAATAATGATTTGTATACATTTTTGGATAGATGGAGTATATCTAGTATTATCTAAGAAATAAGGGATCATGAATTTAATAGATAATGATTTATGGTAATTCAGGATATTTTAGTGTTTTAAAAGAATACAAGATGAAGGTGTTCACATGTTGTTACGCGAAAAAAAAGGGATCTTCATTATGTTTACCTTCCTTATAAAATTTGGACTGTGAGTTGGAAAGAAGTATTTTGGATAACTATAAAGGTTGGAATGGATTATATTTTACAATGGATACTATTGTTAAGGTTATTTTTGGATATTTATAAAAAGGAAAACACATAGACCGAGTGACAACACATCGCATCAGACAAAGCTGTAGGAATCAAACCCACAACCATATTGTGATTGGGATTAATCGCCTACCACTAGACTACATGAAGTCCCTGGTTATTACAAAATATTTTTTCAAATCTAAATGGAATGTGTTAATATTTTGAACCTTGTAATATTAGGATAAATATAATATTTTTGAGTTCTATTATCTTTTTGGGTGAAAGATGAGTTTGTGGTAGAAATTAGTTAAAGGTTGAAACTCTACTTGTCATGCATAAATATATATATACTTATCTCTTATTCTATGACAAAATTAATTCTTAAACTTTAGTAAAGGGATATTAAAAAAATGTGTTATCCTAATACATTATGTCTTGTTGGACTGATAATATTTTAAATCAACATAGATTGAAGGCTTTGAGGCCCTCAATTTTACACTTGTTTGTGATTGATGACCTCAATCACTCCCTACGAAAATTTACATTTTCCTCCAATTATATGTCTCTAATTGCCACCAATTTTCTCCTTATTGAGATCATAATTTGGTGGTGACTTTTTGATTTCCCATTCCCTCTTATTAAGTCTAAATTTTATTAACCTTATTTCCGATGTGGGTTTTCCACAAAGGTATTTTATAATTTCAACCTTTTATATTCAATGAAAATATTCAAATTGCGAGGATGCAATTTATTGAAGGAGGGGAGAATGTAACACCCTGAGCTTCCATGATACGCTTCTCTTTTAATAATACAATAGCTTGCATTATACGCAAGATTGAGTTTTAACACACCGTGACTAATCAAAGTAGCTGTTATGAATAGTAATACCAACTTTTTAATAATATGGAAGTCTTATATTTCAAAATGGACTTCATTTTTGTATTCGTAATATCGAAATTATCCAAAGTTGAATTTTTTGTAATTTTCTGAGAACTTCCATTTTTTTGGAATAATGAAAAATACCTAAAACAAATTTTTTAATCAAAATAATTTATAGTGATAAATTATACTATTAAGTGGTTTTAAAGTATAATTAGAATATATTTTTACCATTTTATCAAATGGTGGTCATTAGAATTAATTTCACTTTTAAATTGGACATAAACAATTGTCAATCTTTTGAAATATATTGTTTCTTAAAAACATGCCATTTGTTGTTAACGCGGGAATGAATTATAAAATTAATTAACGCAACTTATATGTTTGGAATTTTTTAAAATAGGTATCATTTTTGAATTCAGAATATAAATTATAGCTTAGGGTGAAATTTTGGCATTGTTTTGAAAAACTTCAATTTTTGATGAATAGTGAAACCACTAAGTGGTAGTTAAAAAACTAATTTTTCGTTTAAATGAAACATTACCACTTTTGTGATTTTATTTTAAAAAATCTGACATAAATGGTTTTCATTAGGATGTAAAATGTTGTTCAATGGGATTAAAATAATTTTTTGGTGAATAGTAACTTTTAAGTTTAATTAATCGTGATTAAAGGTAATTAGTGAAATGTAAGGTAAAAATGATATATAAAAATATGAAAAATACCTTTACAGTTGTCCTACCCCAATTGGATGAGTCATGTTCGACAAAGACAATCGATGGGTCAACTTGGGGACCCCATGGAGACACTTTGGTAGAAAAGGACATTAAAATCTTTTTATTTAATGTTAAAATAAGAATGTCACAAACATGAGTTGTTTTACTAAAACAATTTTTAAATGGGGTTATACAAGTCATATTTTTGACTATAAATATTAATTAGAAAGATAAAATTATTTCATACTTCATGATAGTTTTTTTATAATTTTTAGACATCAAATAAATTAAATTATTTATGACACTATGATGATGCAGCGATTACCTAATTAATTAACGATTTAAATAAAATGAAAATATAATGAAATATGTAAGGCTTATTCTTGTCAAAAACCCATTTTATGAGTATATTTCGAACCCATATCACCTTATCCTCGAAAAATATAAGTGTGGGACCTTCAGAATCCGATATAGCATTTCATAATAAAGTAAAATTTCAATCATTCCAAGAGTGCCCCTCCTCTCCTCTTATAAAAGGCCCCCACCACTACCACCTTACTCACACCATCAAAGCCTTTTGGTTCGGCCAAACTATGCCCAAATACTCTCCCAACTTCTCTCCCTTACTTCTAGAAGCCTCACTTTGGGCTGAAGTCTTCCCAAGGAAGTCTTTGGCTCAAATCAAAAAGAGTTACCCGATTTTAAGGTAATGTCTTCTCTAATGTTGTTTTGTTTTATTTTGCTTCTCCAACCCCTTATACTCTTTTTATTCATTTATTTTGTAAAAAACTAATAAATAAAATATACTAGAATGTTTTTATGATATTTATTTAGTTTACACTTACACACTCTTCGTATAATGGTTAAAGAACATACTGTTTCTGTGGGTGGCGAAATACTGCCTCACGAAATGATGATTGTTCAATATTCTTTTAACACCTCTAATGGTGGCCATTTTGATGACACTTTTTTCATATAGGATATATATATTCTGTTTATGTTTTCCTTATTCTTCTTTATTTCTCATTTATGGCATACTTTATGATTTCCATTATGGGTAAACGCGATAATTTCATTTTAGGAAGTGCGACTACCGCCCCCTCAAAGTGATTTAAATCGTTAATACCATATGTGGGATGTATAAAGGATGGAGTAAATGGTATTATACACTATATTATACTGGAATTGTATTATAACTTTATATAATTATAACTTCATTACATTAAATATGAAATAGAAATGAAAGTAGCGTTCATGCGTACGTACAACTTACCGTCTCCATGAAAGGTGCATTTCATTTCATACCTCTAAATGTTATGTAATATTATAAATGAAGGTATATACTGGATATATATGTTATATATGATATCTAAATCATGAATATAATTCTGGATATTATAGATATTTCACCACATGAACAACTTGTAATTATAAGAAGTATATTCTTGACTGAAGCACCAAAGATTGACAAAACGACTGTTATTAACATAAATAATTACATAATGTTCATAACATGGTAATAAGTGAAATAAAAGAAATAATTAGCATGAAAAAGGTTCTTAATGAAATAGAAATTAACTCTAGTTTATTATTCAGGAGATTAAAGAACGATCGAGTCAAGTCGGACGTGAGGTAAGGGAACTTCTTAACCTAATTTCCATTCTTTGGGTTAATCTTCTACTTACAAATTATGTCATGATATTATTATGTCCTATCTTGTATTTATACTTTCTTTATGTGTACATATAGTGAATACACATAATATATATATTTTATTTAAAAATGATCTTTTAAGGGACTTCGTATCAATCTCCATTCATTGAGGCATATTTTGTTTTATATACAAATTTCTTTTATACGGTGTATAAACCCCTTTGAATTTTACTTTTATTCAAAAGGAATATTTTTATATGAAGAATTATACTAAACGGCGAAAAGGAATGTTTTTTTTGTCGTACGTATGCGGCGACAACAACTTCTCTGCCGTCATGACCATTATTTGAGTTCTGGCTTCCTCTACAAGCCATAACTTTTTTTAAAATGAAAAATAAATACCAAGTTTTAATTTTCTTTCATTTTGGTATTGAAAATGGTTTTGAAGGTGTTTCTGTTATATCAATGTGTTGTTTTGATATCTTGTAATTGATATGTGGAAATGTTATGTTTCCTTTATGCATGTTTTATGTGATACGATTATGTTATGGTTTATGATATGTTTAAACCTGTTCATATGAGGAAGGCATTGGACTTAATAAGTGAGAGGTGGAGACCACTATAACTTCTCGATGCATCGGTAGGTCTAATGAGACAAACTAGTGTCTTGGCATAAGGCCTTGAGAAAAATGTTATTTGTAGTCTTGGCAAGAGGCCTTGGCTATGTGGTTAGGATAGTCTGGCATTAAGCATTCCATCATTATGAAAGTGGTCATTGATATTGTATGTGTTTATTCGACTATTAGAATATCCATGTGAGTAAGCAAATGGCATTATTTAATTTTATTTTTGCCATATTATGATGAAGTTCAAGTTTAAAAAGGCTTTTGTTTTAGTTATACATTGCCTTAAATGTTAATGTTTATTTATAAAAGCTTCCTCAATATTGTTATCCTTACGGAGCATCTGTGCTCACCCCTTTCAATGTTTTAATATTTTCCAGGATGTGAATAAGTATTTTATGAATGACCATCAGGGATAGTCAGAAGAGGATATGAGTGTGGACTATGGAGACTTTGTTATTGTAGTTTTTTACTTTATGATGTGATATAACATTTATGAACGTATCTAGTGTTTCCAAGGCTACTAAACTAATCGGTCTTTTGAGACATGATCTTTTGTGATCATGCCAATGTTACGAAGTAATGCACTGACTCCGGGTAGCTGGGGTCGGTGCGTTACACCCACCCCCAGCACACCAATGATAAACATATTTTAACAATGAATGTTAAATGAAATTTGATTATTATTTTACGATTCACTATGACAAAAAATCATGTTGAAAATATTAAATTATTTTAATATTATAAATTTAAAATATAAAATAATTTTTAACATATTCATTTTCTAGAAGTGGAATTATTAATTTTTAAATAAGCACACACCCATAATGAAAACCTATTTTAAAAAAACTAATCATTATGCATAAAAAATATTTTACATACATTACTTTACTTGTAAAAAACATCAAATGAATGTGAAAATATGATATTGAATATATAATATATAAAAATCTTTAAAACCATTGATAAATATATATTAATTTAATTTATTAACATTAAATCAATTTTCTTGCTCGTTTTTTTTAATATGTGTTCTTAATAAAAAAAATAACTTATATAAAAATCTTGTGAAATGATGATGATTATTTAATTAATTATATTATTTATAATTATATTATATATTTATTACATAAATATAAAATTCTGGACATAATTAAACTTTATATAAAATAAATTATATTTTATTCAAATACTGGAATTTTCATTATTCATAAAAAAATATTTTAATAAAATCATAATAGTTTACCCTAAGTTAATATTTTCATGATAATTTAAAAAACCCTATTTTTTTAATAATTAAAATAATAAAATTGTTGAAAATTTATTAGAAATTGTTTTGAGAAATGTCATTAAAATCCCTATTTGAGAAATTGTTTTTGATGCATAAAATAACATTACTAAAAAATGAGTACTTATTTAATATGAATTAATCAGTAAATTTTCACTAATAAACCCCAATATAAATATTTTTCATTGTATGGGAATTAATATTTATACCCTCCAATTTAATAGACATGTTATAGTGGTTTACTATATCATAATTCGTTTAGAGTTTGGGTTTCATGTATGGGATTTTATCAAATGCATCAAGTTTATTTCAATGTAGTTACATTTAAAACATATGGTGTTACAAAATAAGGATTATCATTATAATCACACGAGGTGTAAACCTAGGATATTTAAGTAATTAATGGGATAATAGATCATATAATCATAATATATTATTCTTAAGCTCATCATATAAGTTATCTCATTCTCATCACATGAGGTTGAGTCTCATTCCCATCACATGAGTTGAAGAAAAAGAAATCATATACTCCACATATAAGATTGTTAGGCTAAAAAAAGGGACCATTGGTTCTTTATACATGTATGTATTTTTTTAAACAGGATGGGGTCATAGGTTTAATGTCATGTGATGACACTTGTAGAATTAAAGTCATGTGTAATAATGGCCTAATACACACATCACATTCTATGCTAAGCATAAATTTAGAGCTGAGTGGGGGAACTCCTCGTTTAACATCCCTTTGAAATATACCACCCTACAATTTTATGGAATGTTTATTTTATAAAAAATTTAATATCATTTATAGAATTTTTTCCAAACATTCTTGATATTTTAAAACAACACCATGTTTGACATCATTTAAAATAAACAAAATTGTGCATCAATGAACAACAAAATATTATTTAAATATAGATGTTATAACATGTCCATTAAATCAGTAGATATTAATAATATTAAATATTTATTAAATACATATAAAGAAAATAATAAATATAAAACAATTTATCAGTTATTAATAATTAATTATTCAATTTTCATTGAACTTATTTTATGGTTTATAAATAAGTTTACTTTAAAAAGGATATTTATTTCATTTTATGAGTAAATATTAGAATAAATTTATGGAAATTATATAAATATAATTTTATAACAAAAATATTATTTTTTTAAATCATGATATTAAAATTTTCTTTGGTTTAATAACAAGTATTTTTCTATAATGATTGAATTATCAATGAATAGTGAAACATTAAACTTTTAATTGAAAAGTATATTTTTATTCAATAATGTAGAAAGGTATATATTATTTTAAAAAATTATAAAATATAATTACTTATCATATATAATTAAGTTATAATTATGTTCTATTTAATCAAGGTTTTGGATTATTTTGGTTTAAACAAAATTTTATATATAATAAGAATTTTTCTGAATAAATATTTTTTATTGCTTTTTCTAGTTCAATTTTAAATAAAATTATTCCACTTATATGTTTTGATTTTTGAAAATTATATTACATATTTGAGTTCATTAATTCAAATTTTCTAAATAAGTCATTTTTTATTTATCGTTAATATGAATAGTAATCTTAGAAATTTGTTTTTCACAAGGTAAAAGGTAAATTGGGTAATTAGAGACAAATATTAAATGATAAGGATTGTAATTGACCATAAATCCTGAATTAATTTCATTGGATGATTAAATTTCCTCCATATCTATCCAATATTATGTTATATGACATTTTTTCATTTGGATAATTTTATAAACATTATAGTATTGTATTTCAATAAAAGTCAAACATGTTGCACTCTTTTATTCAGTATCTATATTACTTTTAATTGGGGTGGTCAAGAGGAAATTTTCAACTATAATTATTATTGTTAAATATAAAATATTATTATTTATAATTATAATTTACTTTTAAATTGTAGTGGATAAATAATTAAATGGACTTTTACAGAATGGTGACACAATAATTATTCAAATATTGCAAAAAAAATTAAATGTTTTTTAAATATTAATAATAATATAATTTGTGATAAATATTATGGTAAATTAATTTTTTAGATTTATGTTAGATTTTATGAATATAATAAAATAAATTTTTTTAATTATATGTTATTTTGATATGAATAAATCAATGTTAATAAACCATTCAAAAAATTTACATTATTAATATTTTTTAAAAAAATATTTCATTAAATGATATAAAAATAAAAAAAATGTTATACTCATAAATGTGATTATTATTAGGTTGATAATATGAAACATGAAATATTTATGCACCTTTTGGTCAATTGTAGAAATTATATTGACCCTAAAAGAGTAGAAAACCTTGTTAACTTGGTATGTTCAAAAAGGGTAAAGTAGGGGTGAAAAAATTGATAATGATAAAAACAGAGATAAAATTTGTATAATTTCAATTTAATTAGACTATTTCAACCCATATAAATATTATATTTGAAATAAATATGTTTTTAGCCATTTTTATATTAATATTCATTTTAGATTTTAAGAAATTCCAAATGTTATCCCTACCACAATTATGAAAGGGAGCCTCCTCCCTTACTTTTTTACAACACATTGAGCTATATATCTCATGAAAACCCAGAACAATCCTCTTCTAAAAACCCTAATACAGGATATTTGGGTTCTTTCCTTAAAAATATAAAATATACAAACTATAGTAGGACAGCTAGATAGAGTCCATCAAGGAAGATGTAATTATGTTTACTAACTCTTTCAAATATAGTTATCCTTATACATCCACTTCACATGTTTTAATTATCCTAAAATAATTGATTAAGTATAATGAATAAAATTATATGTTATTATTAATATGGTAAAACCATATTTCATCTCTTTTCTATCCTATAAAATTAAAAAACTTATCTCATGCATACGTACAGCTTACTGTCTCCACATAGAATAGTAATTTTAATTCATCACCACAATAAGAGGATGGTTATATAAACATAATTAAAGGATATAAATGATATAAATAATATAATAATTATTTCTAAGAATAATTATTCCTAATAATTATTTCTATCAATCCATTGAAAAATTAAAACCTTATTAATGTGTTATTACGACCTACCGTCTCCCTAAAAAATATAGTTTATTTTTATACATCTAAATTTTAAGGATTACTATGAATACATAAATAATTAATGTATATGATATTTATATCATATTTAACATTATTAATAAAATAAATATTTGATGAATTGACAGGGCCCAAACTACCTAACCAAAACAGAAATGAAAATTGAAGAAATTATAACACAGAACAAATATTTTCACAACAAGGTTTTTAAAAATAGATGAAAAAATATTATATATGGAAATAAATATAATATTATGATTCGATAAGATATTTTTAATAGATATATATTTATTATAGATGGGGTTTGAATATATTTCAAGGATGATGAATAAAAATTAAGGGTTTTTCATCTCCCTTTTACTTCTGTGAGTCATATTCAATATTCAACCCTTATTTTTTTGGTGTATATACTACATATTTTATATATTATATCAAGAAAATTATTTTCTTAATGGGATTAATTTTTATATTTTTTCATGTGCCTTATTATTTAAATGAATCCCATGTCGTAAGGGTTTATTTCATAATCTTGTCATTATTCCGGATTGATTATTTTTAAGTCATAGTTAAGGAATATTTCTTTTCCATGTCCATGTATGATAAAAATGTTTTCAAAATATTTTTTTCTATTATATAATAAAATTTTAATATATTTATTACCCTTTTTAAAATTTTTAAAAATATGTATTAAAAATAGTCTTCCTATAATTTTATGAACAATGCAAATTTTGACTTTTCTTACAAAAGTGTGAAAGGAATATATTTTATTTTTTATAAAATAAATATTCTTTACTAACATAATGATTACTCAAAAATTTGAATATTACATTAAATTTAATGAAGGTTCATTTCAGATAAAACTATTTTATTGGTACTTGCCCATTTTTCTATTTTAAAATTTATATTCATAGTAAAAGGGTATTTTATACACGAAATATTACAGTAATATTTTAAATGTTTATTCAACAACGAAAAAATAATTTATTGAATCTTATTTTGATGATATAATCTAATGATAAATTTTTTCTTAATTCTATAAATGTTTTATGATCTGTTTAATTGTGGAATATATTGATATTCTGTATTACTAGTTCTTCCAATATGGGATCCTATTTATTATTTTAATCAATGTTGATTTAGTTTAATTATTTATTCATAGGAGGAAATTATTGGACATAGTATGTTATTAGAGGGGCCCACTATTTCTCCTCGATGCCTCTATCATTCTAACAAGATAAACAAGATTGATATTTGGCTGTGGTGTTATCCATTTATTCAAATGTAATTGTAGAAGGCCCTAATGATATTTCTAGATTTCTTTGTAGAGTCAATGACTGTATGTTTCTGATTTTTTGGATTATGAATTTCATACTTATTAAATTTTAAATCTATTACCATTTGATAATTGAATTAGTTATAATATCGATGGATAAGTTGCATGATCATGTCATTATTTACATGGTATTATTTGATCACTATTTATAATTTTTATATTATTCTTTATGTTCATGTTATTGATTAAATGTCATTTTATTTGAATTATTTTTCTTTTCATATTGATTATGAATTATTTATTCGTTATATATTCTATTGTATAAATAACCATACAGATCATTAGAGCTAACCCATTTTTATTTTTCCTTTCAGAAGGATTCCAAGAAGAATATTATAAATAATATGAAGGGATATAATAATGGGAATAATTTAGAAGTCTAATAAAATATTATTTTTAATTTTTACTATTTGAATTATATTGTGTGATTCTAGTATGTATATATTTTTACCCGACCAATAAACTATTTATTCCTTCAATATGTGATTCTTTGAGTCTAGTTCAAATTTAATAAAGTAACCAATGAATCTGGCCTACTATAGTTGGGAACATGGAATGAAAATTTTAAATTTAATGTATAGTGGAGGAGTGATTTCCATATAAGAATGTTTCATACTGTTCAAGCCATATATTAGTGTCCTATGTGGATTCAAATGTACATGGGGAATTTTTATTTATAATGATAGGTTTTGTATATAACAAAAATTAGATCAAGATTTAGAGTTTCCAACCCCCCAAGATGAGGTGAGATATAATTATGATTCTTATTTTGTTGATTAGGAGACCACCTCTGGTACATCAACCATGCATATGATACATGATTGGTGGGATGTTAGGATTTAACAGTAAAAATAAATTCTAAGTTCCCTATTTTGAGAGAGGGATCCAATACCATTTATTTTGGGTTCATAATGTAATTTTATTAGGTGGGACCATACCATGCAGTTTAAATTCATGTGGTAATTATACAGGTGTTCTGAAAGGGGAGATAAGAAGTGATGGTGTGGTGCTTACAATAACTACCCTTACCCGCGTTTCTTAGATTAATCATTTAATTTATAACATTGTAACAAGATATAAGATATCACATATTGATATATTTATTCATTACTATTCCTGATAAAATAGATAGATTCCCAATTGTCATTTGAAATTTTGAAAAAAAAGAAAATAGAGTATTTTCATTGGTAATTGCATTTTTACCTCTATAATGTCATTATAAATGAATCAAAGTAAATATTATGACATCATGGGGAAGGGAAACAGAATAAAGGGATGAGATCAAATTCATAGTATGGTAATATGTATAATAGAATCTATAATATAATGAATAAAGTATAAATATTATGGAATAAATAAATGAGGACAAAATAATGTTGTACAAAGAATCACATGATTTTGAAATGTATCCATGGATAACAAAACTATTACAATAATAAAATGGACATCAATAACTAATTTCATAATTATGGAATGAATAATGTAGGACAACATATACTTACAATCATGATCTCATTCCAACGAATCATACATAAATGGGAATGTATTATTACAAACAAAAAACAATTTTTTTTAATGAGACATATAAATGAATTGATGGGATATATAATTCGTAGGCTCACCCATCACTTAATCATTCTGATGATTTCATCATATAAATATAAAATAGAACATAAATAATGTGACTTAATAATCAATAAATTTTAATATTGGAATAAATAAAATATGAATTTTCAATAATTTCCCCAATTAAAATGAAGATAACCCATCAAGAGAAATATATTAAATTGTATCATTATGTCATATATTCATTAAATAATAAATTTCATCAAAGAATATAAATGTAGATGAAATTAATTTTACAAGACCATAAGATTAGTTCTTGATGAAAAGTACCTTTCCATTTTAAAATAATTAATATAAAATATATAGAATTAAAATATATTTAAGAAAAATCATTGGAATTTTCCATTGAAACGATTAACTGAAGAATCAATTTAAAGAGAACTAATGAGGGTGGGAAATTTTTTCTTCCTAAATAATGTTAAATTAAACTTTTTTCACGCCGCTGGTAGAAAATACCATAATTTTAAATAGACATGAAGATACCTTTGAATCTATTTTATTTAAATTTAAACATGGGTAAAAATTACATTAATATATTATTGTAGAATATTAAGACATTCTTGATATCCTTTGATGACATATGTTCATGGAAGAAAAAGTTTCACAAACGAATATAAGAACATTTTTTTTATCCTTAAAATAATTATTTTATAATTTATAGTACTTAGATAGAGGTTAATGAATGAAAAATTATAATTTATGGATTTTACCATTATAGAATAATATAGATGAATTTTATTATATAAATATCATATAGTTTTACAAACACAAACATAATTGTAATCAATATTGAATTAGGATGTGATAATAAAATAAACCCTTCCGTCAGGTCCAACTTTCAACATAATGGATTTTAAAATCCTATATAATAATTTTAAATTTATTATAATTTTATTATATAACCACATACATACATATAATATCATATAGGATCCACAAAAAAAATATTACAAAGATGATTCCTTTTTCATGTATGTTTTGGTTTGTATGTTTTTGTCCCTGAATTCTTCGCATCATACCATTACCACTAGATTATTAATAATGATATATATATATATAGATATTATTTTATAAATATTTAGAATAATCCCTTATATATGGACATGAAAAATGAATCACATCACTTCATGGTAGTTATAGTCGAGACATATGTATGAGCGATGTTGTGATTTTCAATTTGTGTAAGGGTAAAAAGAAAAAATGAGCTATTATATATACCCCGAACCACAATTATTTCATTAATAGGTTATATATTCATCATTTTCATCTTTATAACTATCTATGTAAAATGGTGGTGTATGAAATTTTACACCACAATATTGAGATGGTAAAATGTACATATGCATGACCATGTTCTCACTTTTAATAGATAGAAGGGGTAAAATTGATTTTACCAAATTATAATAACATCTTAATATATCTATTATACTTTTTATTATTATTTTAGGAGGTTTAAAATATATTTAGATTAATTATAAGAAGAAATAAACTTGAAATAGTTGGTAAAAATGATTACCTCTTATCAGTTTGAACTCCTTTGGCATACACCTAACGCCTTGAAATTTTGGTATTAGAATAAGACCAAGAGATATAGGATTATGGGAAGGAATACTATAATGTATTAGGGTGGGTATTGTATTATATATAAAACAAGATATTTTTAGATAATGATGAACTGTAGGTTCCCTTTTACAAGTAAGGGGACTGGAAACCATGGAATTAACTAAATTATTAAGTAAAAATAAATTAATTTTCAAGTTAAAATATAAAAATTGACACTGATCAAATATTGAATGAGTATTATTATAAATAAACTCATAAAATAAAATTGATTCAACTTTAGTTTTTTAAACCGTTATCTCTTAGAGGTAGACCCCATGAATCGAATTTATTATTATTGTGATATCAACATTTATTAAACATTATGGTTAAACAAAGTTATTATGAAAGAATAATTAACAAATAAGGGTAAAATGGTTAATATTCTAGATTATATATCATTAAATTGAATAATTATACTATTTTATGAATTTTAATTCATTTAATAAGATATTATTTCACATATGATGCGATTAAAATAATTTTTGAGATGATTGAGATATTTTTTCATTAATGTCTAGAATATTGAAAATAAATTTTAATAAATAAAAATTAAAACATCATTAATAAGTTATATTTATATTTTTTTGAAAAAAAACCATAAATTTTTTATTACATTTAATATTTTTAAAATCATTTACTCGGTTAATTTAAGGCTTGAACAAGCACTATGCCATCATTGTGTTAATAATTTAATGTAATTCTTTTATCCACAGAATTAAAACCAAATTATCATGATAAAAACTAATTTAAATTTAAATGAAAATCTAAAATTGAACAAGAACAACTTTTTATCCCAATGATAAAATATTAGAGATATTAAAACAAAGAGAATGAAATTTTGTATCTATTCTTAACATTAATGTCATTATTAAAGGAAAGTTGAATGTAATCATAAAAAATTAATTGGTATGTTTTAAATGTTTTAATTAACCTAAAAATTAAATAAATTATTGTTTTGTATATTTATATGATTTATCCAATAATTTCAACCTCACTTTACCTGGTTTACCACTACCGAGATGAAAATTGTTTACCATTATTACGTGTTCTATGGACCTGATATTAAAGGATCCTATTTAACCAATTTTATCCACCATATTATTAATTGGGAATCATTTTATCAATATTAAAATTCAATAAGTGGTAGGAATCCATTTTAATATAATCATTAAAAATGAAACGAAAACAATATTTATAAAAATACTGTATTTTTAATTAGAAAATAATATTTATAATTATTGCCAGAATAATAAACACCAGTAAATGATTTGTAAATAATTTTATTTTATTTTAATATTTAAATTTCATTAAAATCATTCATATGTAGTGACTAATTTAATTTATTTAGACAAAAACACATTATGTATATAAATAAATATTTTTTTAAAAAAATATCTTTTATATTGAACTGATTTTATTTTCACTTGTAATCAATTTATCACTAATGAATTTTATTAATTCATGTATAAGAAATAATTATAATTAATTTAGATATTTTTATTCATAAAATCCTATCCAATGGCTATGTGATAACATCAATATTAAATAATATTATTTCAATACAAGATTTTCCTCATTTAAAAACATGATTGCGTGTAAAGAGTGTTATCCATGAAATTATATTTATTTAATTAGACATATATCTTAAAATATTAAGGTCTTATTATAAGTCCCCAGCAATAAAACTTACATAATCTTGAGTTATTGATTCATTACACATTGAAGATCTTTTCAGGTTTAGAGTATTAGAGAATTAGATCATGAAACTTGCATTTCATTCCACATTTAAACAAAGTGGTTACAGAAAAGACAGTATTCATTCTTCCCATCAACGGAAACATATTTAAAATAAAACACAGATTCTTTCTTGACACATCCCTGACACTATCATCACGTCATGTACCTTTCCCTTGACCTGTGAAAAACATTTCAAAAAAACATGGGATGAGCATAAAAAGCTCAATAAGGGTTATAAAAATATGGAAAGGTAACATGAGTTCATATATACATAAGAATGAAATCATTCATTACCCATAAAACATAGCCACTATAACATACCTCATCAAATCATGAATAAATTGTGGGAATCATGAGACATAAAAGGTAACTTGAGGCATTCATAACATTCTTACGTAGGGAGTAACCCTCTTGGTTACGTTTGAAATACCAATCACAGTATATTCTCTAAATCTTTTCGGAGAAACCTTAACGTTTCACTCCTTCACATTTCCCAATGCATTGGAGAGCAGTATCGGGCCCACCCGCCCTTAGTTTATCACGGAACCACCCGTCTTCATAATAATGCCCAAGAACCATAACATAATCGTATCACATAAAACATGCATAAAGGAAACATAACATTCCCACCTTTCAATCACAAGATATCAATACAACACATTGATATAAAAATATTATGAAAACCATTTTCAATACAAAGATAAAAGAAAAGTAAAACATGGTATTTATGTTTCTTTTAAAAATAAGTTATGGCTTGTAGAGGAAGCCGAAACTCAAATAATGGTTACGGCGGCGGAAAAGTCGTTGTCGCCGCATCCGTACGAAAAAAACATTCCCTTTTGTCTTTTAGTAAATGCTTCGTATAACAATGATTCCTTTTGAATAAATGTAAAATTCAAAGGGGTTTATATACCATATAAAAGAAGGTTTTGTATAAAACAGAATTTGCCTCAATGAAAGGAGATTGAGACGAAGTCCCTTACAATGACGGTATCCATGGGATAAGGATAAATCAATTACATAATTATGCGTGACAAAAGAATAAACCAAATATAAGTGGATATTAAGTGTAAAATAATCAATGGTCATTGACACATATTCAAAGGATGACAAATTCAATAACTACATGTTGAACCCAAAGAAATCAAAATTGGGTAAAGAAGTTTCCTTGACAGCCTAACAGTGTCACATCAAAATGAGTTGATGAGAGAGAAAAAGTGTATCTCATGACTTGGACATAAAATTTACATCAATAAGGATATATGAGAAAATATCCCAATATAAAAATATGTAAATTAAAAGACCCAACAAAATAAGTCTTTTAAAAAGAGTAGGGTGAAAGGTTCCCTTACCGACTTGGGTATCTTTCAAAACATACACCCCATGAAAGAAGGACAATACATCATTGAAGTAAATAATCATAAATGAAAGTATATTACACAAAGAGTAGAATAATAGGCATTACATACACCACTAAATTGAAATTGTGGAAAATGTAGCATAAATCTCACGGGAATAAAAGTGAGATGAAAAATCCTTTACGAAAACCTGGCAGCCTAACAGCGCCACATAAAACTTACAAAAATGGATTGATGAGATCAAATAGGGTACCTCATCATATTAAATTAAAGTTTATAGAAATAATAATATAAATGAACATCCCCCAACATAAAAAATATGAGCTTAAAAGAAGTGACATAAAAGATAGTACTAAAAGAGAAAGAGAGAGGTTAGATCTCTTACGAAAATTCGGCAGCCTAACGGCGCCACTCAAAACTTCCAAAATGGATCGATGAGAGAGAATAGGGTCTCTCATCATATGAACATAAAAATTACTGTAAGATAAATATAAAATAACATCCCAATCACAAGAAAGACGAGCTTAAAAGGAATGACGTAACAGAGTGTACTTAAAAAGAAAGAGAGGAGTGGGATCCCTTACCTGAAGTCCAACTTGTCTTGTCCGTTTCTTTATATTCCTGAATAATAATGTTTGGTCAATTAATAAGTTCCTATGTAAGTCCTTTAGAGATTATTATTCAGTTCATATCACATATTATAATGTTATAATAATTGTTTAATAATGTTAGTTCATATCAGACGTTTTTGCTGATGTTTGGTACATGAGTCAAAAATGAACTTGTTAGAAAAAAGATTGCCCATGTAGTTATAAGTAAATAATTTCCAGAATAGTATTAATGATTAAAATATCATATATATCCAGTAAATAGTCATTTCATACTATTCCATATCATTTGGAGATAAAAAAATGAAAAGCATCGTTCATGGAGACGGTAGGCCGTACGTACGCATGAACACTACTTTCATTTTTTTGTCATATTAATGGAATTAATACAAAATGAGAGATATATATATATATGTTATAATTCCCTAATTATATCCAAAATTTTGATGTAATATATTACATATATATCCATTATATATATGTACTTATAGTATTACATAACATTTTGAGATAAGAAATGAAATGTACCGTTCATGGAGACAGTAAGCCGTACGTACGCATGAATGCTACTTCCATTTCTATTTCATATTTAATGGAATTAAAACATAATGATACATAATAGTATTTTAATTCCAGTATGGTATAATATATAATATCATTAAATATATCCTTTATACGTACCACATATGGTATTAACGAATCAAATCACTTTGAGGGGGCGGTAGTCCGCACTTCCTTAAATGAAGATATCGCGTTTACCCATAATGGAAACAATAAAGTATGCCCAAAAAGAAAAATACAGAATATTAAGGAAATAATAAACATATTATATATCATATATAAATATAGTGTCATCTTAATGGCCACCTTTGAATGTGTCAAAAGAATGTTGAACAATCATCGTTTCGGGAGGCCGAAATTCACCATCCACGGAAACAATATGTTCTTTAACCATTAGATGTAGGTGTGTAAAATTGTAGCTCGAATACTTCTTATAACAACATCTTAATATATTGAAGATACTTTATTTGTTACAAAAGAAATGAATAAAAAGAGTTTAGGGGGTTGGAGAAGCAAAATAAAACGAAAGTACTCAAGTGAAGACATTACCTTAAAATCGGGTAACTCCCTTTGGTTTGAGCTCAAAGACTTCCTTGGGAAGACTTCTGCCCAAAGTAAGGCTTCAAGGAGTAAGAGAGTGAAGTGGAGAGACAGAATGGGCTGGGGTTGTCCGAGCCAAAGGCTTTGGGAGTGTGGGTAAGGAGGTAGAGTTGTGGGCCTTTTATAAGTGGAGAGGAGTGGCACTCTTGGAAGGTAAAGAAAAGTCACTTTATTTTAAAATGGTATTCGGATTTAAGAGGAACCAAATTGATGTGTTTCGAGGATAAGGTGATAAGGGTTATAAATTCACTCATCCAGTAGGTTTTGGACATGTTTAGGTCTTAGATATTACATTATCTTTCCATTTTATTGAAATCGTTAAATAATGAGGTCATCGCTGCATCATCACGATGTCATAAATAATTTAATTTATTTAATGTCTAAAAATTATAAAAAAAATACTATTATATAGGAAATAGTTTTATATTTCCAATGAATATTTATAGTCAAAATTCGGATTTGTATAACCCCATGTAAAAATTGTTTTAGTAAAACATTTCATGTTTGTCTCATTTTTACTTTAACTTTAAATAAAAAGATATTAATGTAATTTTCCAACGGAAGTGGCTTCATGGGGTCCCCAAGTTGACCCATCGGTTGTCTTGGTCGGCCATGACACATACAATGAGGTTAGGACATGTGTTATGTTCATTTTATGTTATTAAAACATTATTTTTACCTTAAACTACACTAATTACCTCTAATCGCGATTAAAAACATAATAAGTTACTATTCAACAAAAAATTATTTTTATCCCATTGAACCACATTTTACATCTTAATTACAACCATGTATGTCAGATTTTTGAAATTCAAAACACAAAGATGGAAAAATTTCATTTAAACAGAAAAATCAGTTTTTATAAGAACCACTTAGTGGTTTCACTATTCATAAAAATTGAAGTTTTTCAGAAAAATCCCAAATATTCACCATAAGCTATATTTGATATTCCGAATTCAAAAATTAAGTCTATTTTACAAAATTCAAAACATATAAGTCAAATTAATTAATTTAATAATTAATTCCTATTGTCAGAGCAAATAGCGTGTTTTTATGAAACAATAAGTATCAAAAGATTGACACTAGTTTAAGGCTGATTTCAAAGTGAAATTAATTCCAACGACCACTATTGGATTTAATGGTAAAAATGTATTCTAATTTGACTTTAAAACCAATTCAAAAGATAATCTAATCATATAAATAAATTAGATTAAAAAGTGGTTTTGAATTAAAATACAACATTTGACACTATTCATTAAAAAAAATCAACTTTATCGGAAAGATACCAAAAAATTACACAAAGTAAATTTTGATGTCCCAATTCTTAAGAAGATTTTTATTTGGTCCAAAAGGATTTATAAGAGTGAACAAAACTATATTTAATGATGGTTCTCCATCAAAAGGCGATAAGTGAACCTTTAGTGAAAACTAGGGCATATACACCTAAAATCGAATTATTTCCGTATTTTATGCCTTTATCTTTTATTGGATAAAATGTAAAAACATTAAAAAACATATATAATCATATTTTATTTATTTATATCCATTACTGCCAATACAACGGCTACATGTTAACTACCATTTAATATAATATTATTTTATTATTAGAGTGCAACGTAGGATTCCCAAGAAACTCGTTGTTGCGTGTTGGGTACGCCATCGAGCATAGCATCCCCTTTGAAGTCATATTAATATTTTATTCACAAATATAGATAAATATGAAAATGACATATTATTTATTTACCTGGGGTGTTACATCCTTCCCCCCTTTTGGGAATTGCGTCCTTGCGATTTTTAAAATTGAGCTTGGAAACATCCTTGAAAGTCCCACATCGGAACAAGAGTCGGTAAAACAATCACTTTAAAATAATGGAAGATAAGTATAGAGGTCACCCGAGTTAACCCATACTAGGATTCCATGTAGAAAAACATGTACATGGATGAAAAAGCAAAGGGTCATGTTCTTGAGGGAGAGTGATAGTAAACATGTCTAGGAGAAAGTTAACCATACGAAAATCACAAACTTGTGATGGGTAAACAGTATTCGATTCCCCAGTAGGAAACGTTAATAGACAACATTTTTGTTTTATGTTACTTTTTATTGAGGAATTTATTCATAAGGAAACATAATCACTTATCATGTTGACTTTCATCTTTTACTATATTTCTTAATCAAACTCATATTTTTTCCAAAAGACGAGTATTTAATGAGACGTGTTCGCATTAAGAGTACTATAATCAACTTCTAGAGAATCCCCTAATCCACCAAAGAGAACTATATAATTCCCATGTCTTTAGGCTTTAACCAAAACCAAAACCAAAAAGGTTAGTACAAGGTCAGATAATCTAGAAAAGGATAACCCTTTAAAAAGAAAATCTATGCTTAATCTCCAAAATTTGTCCAACAAAACCCAAAGTTCAACGAGGACCATCCGATAAACAATTTGTCTATAAAATTCATCAATGTAAACCAATCTAAGATTGACACCCAAATATTTGAAGGATTTAGTCACATAGTCTTCCAAGTTAAATCGTAACATTTATCTCCAAACAACATTAGTTGCTCCTAAAGTCTTGTATTGAAAAGTAATTAACCTAATCACATATCCTCCATGATAGGTTAATCATTTTCATAAATAAACCAAAATCAACTTACCCTTAATTAATAAAATCATATAACTAAAAAGAATCAGTCAAACTAACCAAGGACTTCACGTAGTCCAGTGGTAGGCGATAAATAACAGTCGCACTTTGGGTGTGGGTTCGATTCCCGCAGCTTTGTCCGACGCGACGGGTTGTCACACGGTCTGTGTGTTGTCCTTTTTCCAAAACTATATAATTCTTAAATCATTCCCCAAAAAGAGATAAAATCATTATAAATGATCATAACATATTTTATCCTCATGTTTATCTCATGCCTTTCATTTTCCATCATATCATATAATAACCCATAATTACCTCAAAAGTAAGGATCATATAAACTCTAATGGTTACCTTTATAATTATTACCTGAACTTCAACATGGATTGGCCATCTCGTACATGATGAATTAAAGATCATACCAAGGTTCAAGTGGTTGATCATGACTCCTTTATAGTTGTTTTAGAACCATGAGTTTCCTCATTGAATCCCCCATTTTATCTAGTATCTTAATCATAGAACCACCACAGTTTCCTCCAAACCTGTTGTCTCTTTGGTGCCTTCTAGATCCATCCATTCAATAAAAACAGAAATTTCAGTGTGAGTATATCAACAAAACCATCATGTACTAATGAGGAAGGTAAACACTAAGATACACTTACTCATTCACTTTATGTAAATCTAGGACTCTTTCTGAAATCCTAACCATTATGGTAATGCCACTTATGCTTAAAGAATACCCTAACCTCTAAAGTTATCTAAACCGACCTTTGAAACCAACTCTAAGGCCCCAGCCTTAAACCTTACTTAATCTTGAGTTATTATAACATTACACAGTGAAGATATTTTCGGGTTTAGAGTTTTTGAGAATTAGATCATGAAACGTGCATTTCATTCCACATTTAAACAAAGTGGTTACATAAAAGACAGTATTCATTCTTCCCATCAATGGAAACATATTGGAAATAAAACACGGATTCTTTCTTGAAAAATCCTTGACACTATCATCACGTCATGTACCTTTCCCTTGACCTGTGAAAAACATTTCAAAAAAACATTGGATGAGCATAAAAAGCTCAGTAAGGGTTATAAAAATATGGAAAGGAAACATGAGTTCATATATACATAAGAATGAAATCATACTTTACCAATAAAACATAACCACTTTAACATACCTCATCAAATCATGAATAAATCATTGAAATCATAAGACATAAAAGGTAACTTTAGGCATTCATAACATTCTTACGTAGGGAGTAACCCTCTTGGTTACGTTTGGAATACCCATCATAGTATATTCCCTAAATCTCTTCGGAGAAACCTTAACGTTTCACTCCTTCACGTTACCCAATGCATTGGAGATCTATATTGGGCTCACCCGCCCTTAGTTTATCACGGAACCACTCATCTTCATAATAATGCCCATGAACCTTAACATAATCATATCACATAAAACATGCATAAAGGAAACATAACATTCCCACCTTTCAATCACAAGATATCAATAAAACACATTGATATAAAAACATTATGAAAACCATTTTCAATACCATGATAAAAGAAAAGTAAAACATGGTATTTATTTTTCTTTTAAAAAGAAGGTATGGCTTGTAGAGGAAGCCGAAACTCAAATAATGGTTACGGCGGTGGAGAAGTCGTTGTCGCCGCATACGTACGACAAAAACATTCCCTTTTGTCGTTTAGTAAACGCTTCGTATAACAATGATTCCTTTTGAATAAATATAAAAGTTAAAGGGGTTTATAAACCATATAAAAGAAGGTTTGTATAAAATAGAACATGCCTCAATGAAAGGAGATTGAGACGAAGTCCCTTACAAAGACGATATCCTTAGGTTAAGGATAAATCAATTACATAATTATGTGTAACAAACGAATAAAACAAATATAAGTGGATATTAAGTGTAAAATAATCAAAGGTCAATCACAAATATTCAAAGGATTACATATTCAATAACTACATGTTGAACCCAAAGAAATCGAAATTGGGTTAAGAAGTTCCCTTGACAGCCTAACGGCGTCACATCAAAATGAGTTGATGAGAGATAAAAAGTGTATGTCATAACTTGGACATAAAATTAACATCAACAAGGATTTATGAGAACATATCCCAACATTAAAATATGTAAATTAAAATACACAACAAAAGAAGTCTTTTAAAATGAGTAGGGTGAAAGGTTCCCTTACCGACTTGGGTATCTTTCAAAACATACACCCCATGAAAGAAGGACAATACATCACTGATGTAAATACTCATAGACGAAATTATATTACACAAAGAGTAGAATAATGGGCAGTAAATACACCACTCAAAAGAAATTGTGGCAAATGTAGCATAAATCTCACGGGAATAAAAGTGAGATGAAAAATCCCTTACGAAAACCAGGCAGCCTAACATCGCCACATAAAACTTACAAAAATGGATTGATGAGATCAAATAGGGTATATAATCATATTAACTTAAGGATTATAGAAAGAGGAATATAAAAGAACATCCCCCAACATAAAAAAGAGGAGCTTAAAAGAAGTGACATAAAGGAGAGTACTTAAAGAGAAAGAGAGAGGTTAGATTTCTTACGAAAATTCGGCAGCCTAACGGCGCCACTCAAAACTTCCAAAATGGATCGATGAGAGAGAATAGGGTCTCTCATCATATGAACATAAAAATTACAGTAATTTTAATATAAAAGAACATCCCAATCACAAGAAAGATGAGCTTAAAAGGAATGGAATAACAGAGTGTACTTAAAAAGAAAGAGAGGAGTAGGATCTCTTACCTCAAGTCCAACTTGTCTTGTTCGTTTCTTTATATTCCTAAATAATAAAGTTTGGTCAATTAATAATTGCCTAAGTACCTCCTTTAGAGATTATTATTCAGTTCATATCACATATTATACTGTTATAATAATTTTTTAATAATGTTAGTTCATATCAGACGTTTTTCCGATGTTTGGTACATGAGTCAAAAATGAATTTGTTTGAAAAAAGATTCCCCATGTAGTTATAAGTAAATAATTTACAGAATAGTATTAATGATTAAAATATAATATATATCTATTATATATTCATTTCATACTATTCCATATCATTTGGAGATAAAAAACGAAAAGCACCGTTCATGGAGACGGTAGGCCGTACGTTCGCATGAACGCTACTTTCCTTTTTTGTCATATTAATGGAATTAAAACAAAATGAGAGAGATATATATATGTTATAATTCCAGAATGATATCCATAATTTGTATGTAATATATTACATTTATATCCATTATATATATGTACTTATAGTTTTACATAACATTTTGAGATAAGAAATGAAATGTACCGTTCATGGAGACGGTAAGCCGTACGTACGCATGAACGCTACTTCCATTTATATTTCATATTTAAGGGAATTAAAACATAATTATACATAATACTATTTTAATTCTAGTATTTTATCATATATAATATCATTAAATATATCCTTTATACGTACCACATATGGTATTAACGAATCAAATCACTTTGAGGGGGCGGTAGTCCGTACATCCTTAAATGAAGATATCACGTATACCCATAATGGAAACCATAAAGGTATGACCAAAAAGAAAAATACATAAGCTTAAAGAAATAATAAACATATTATATATCATATATAAATTTAGTGTCATCTTAATGGCCACCTTTGATGGTGTTAAATGAATGTTGAACAATCATCGTTTCGGGAGGCCGAAATTCGCCATCCACGGAAACAGTATGTTCATTACCCATTAGATGTAGGTGTGTGAAAGTTTAGCTAGAATCCTTCTTATAAAAACATACTAGTATATTGATGATACTGGATTTGTTACAAAAGAAATTAATAGAAAGAGTTTACGGGGTTGGAGAAGCAAAATAAAACAAAAGTACTCAAGTGAAGACATTACCTTAAAATAGGGTAACTCCCTTTGGTTTGAGCTCAAAGTCTTCCTTGGGAAGACTTCTGACCAATGTGAGGCTTCAATAAGTAAGAGAGTTATGTGGAGAGACAAAATGGGCAGGGTTTGGCCCATCCAAAGGCTTGGGGAGTGTGGGTAAGGAGGTGGAGGTGGGGGCCTTTTATAAGAGGATAGGAGGGGCACTCTTGGAAGGTAAAGAAAAGTCACTTTATTTTAAAATGGGATTCGGATTTAAGAGGTCCCACATTGATGTGTTTCGAGGATATGGTGATAAGGGTTCGAAATCCACTCATCCAATGGGTTTTGGACATGTTTAGGTCATCGATATTACATTATCTTTCCATTTTATTTAAATCGTTAAATAATGAGGTCATCGCTGCATCATCATGATGTCATAAATAATTTAATTTATATAATGTCTAAAAATTATAAAAAAATACTATGATTTAGGAAATCTTTTTATCATTCCAATGAATATTTATAGTCAAAAATCATATTTGTATAACCCCATGTAAAAATTGTTTTAGTAAAACATTTCATGTTTGTCTCATTTTTACTTTAACTTTAAATAAAAAGATATTAATGTCATTTTCCAACCAAAGTGGCTTCATGGGGTCCCCAAGTTGACCCATGGGTTTTCATGGTCGTCCATGACACATCCAATGAGGTTAGGACATGTTTAATGTTCATTTTATATTATTAAAACATTATTTTTAACTTAAACTATACTAATTACCTCTAATCGCGATTAAAAACTTAATAAGTTACTATTCACCAAAAAAATATTTGTATCCCATTGAACCAAATTTTACTTATTAATGACAACCATTTATTTTGGATTATTTAAATTCAAAACACAAAGATGGAAAAATTTCATTTAAACGGAAAAATCAATTTTTATAAGTACCACTTAGTGGTTTCACTATTCATCAAAAATTGATGTTTTTCAGAAAAATCCCAAAAAATCACCCTAAGCTATATTTGATATTCCGAATTCAAAAATGAAGTCTATTTTACAAAATACAAAAAATATAATTCACATTAATTAATTTAATAATTAATTCCCGTTGTCAGAGCAAATAACGTGTTTTTATGAAACAATAAGTATCAAAAGATTGACAGTAGTTTAAGTCTGATTTCAAAGTAAAATTAATTCCAACGACCACTATTGGATTTAATGGTAAAAACATATTCCAATTTCACTTTAAAACCAATTCAAATGATAATCTAATCATATAAATAAATTATATTAAAAAGAGGTTTTGAATTAAAAGACAACATTTTACACTATTCATTAAAAAAATGAACTTTATCGGAAAGATACCAAAAAATTACACAAAGTAAATTTTGATGTCCCAATTCTTAAGAAGAGTTTTATTTGGTCCAAAAGGATGTATAAGAGTGAACAAAACTATATTTAATGACGGTTCTCCATCAAAAGGCGATAAGTGAACCTTTATTGAAAACTATGGCATATACACCTAAAATCGAATTATTTCCGTATTTTATGCCTTTATATTTTATTAGATAAATGTAAAAACATTAAAAACCATATATAATCTAATTTTAGGTATTTCTATCCATTCCCTCCAATAAAACGGCTACATGTTAACTACCATTTAAAATAATATTATTTTATTATTAGAGTGCAACGTAAGATTCCCATGAAACTCGTAGTTGCATGTTGGGTATGCCATCGAGCATAGCGTCCCCTTTAAAGTCATATTAATATATTATTCATACATATGGATAAATATGAAAATGTCATATTATTTATTTACCTGGGGTGTTACACTTATATTCAACACACATATAATAATTTCTCCCTTTAAATTATTTCACTTTTTTATAAACTACTAAAGATACATCTGACTCATCACATCCTCAGGCTCGCTCATAGCTTCCGGAAATTTTTAGTTTCAACCAAAACATTAACCGGGTTGGTTTTCATATTCCAAGAAATTATGTTGTTGAAATAAAATCTCCACTGGTTATTTCTTATAATATAACTATTTCACTTTTTGTATAAAATCTTATTTTAGAATATGTGATGGATAATGTATGTACATCCTGGAGAGAGAAACAAGGAATGAATCATGACCATGAGAGAGATATGGTGAATGTGCCAATAGATAAGCGGCCAACATGATATAATTATAAATTTTAAGATACAATTGTATCCATTAAATATATATCCCTAATTTAAAAATATCATAATGTTTTTCTACGTTAATAATCATAAGAATATCTCATTACCAACATTATTCTCTAGATCTGATTAGTGGTTTCTGATATGACTTTTAAGTTGACTGTATGATTCCTTTTTGTGCTAATAATTATCTTTATTCTTATCTAATATTTCATTAGAAATATTATATCACAATAACATTGTTTCTAAAACATTATTCCATCTTGTTTGGGTTTTCCTCTTCCTTCTATGGAGTGATTAATGAGGATCTATCTAAATAATCGAGTAAAAGTTATTATTATATGAAAATATCATTAAAGGATAGTGTTGGTCCCTACAACCATTGAAATATATGGATAAATATTTCAACATGTATTCAAGAGTTTTCATTGTCCTCTCAAACTGACCATATCTTGGAGGATGATATGTATTACTACAATAGAACACTATATATACATTCTTTTTCCAATGGCTTTTTTAGATCATCAATGTAATATTATAATCCATATAAAATAAACTTGAGAGTGTTATTATTTGAATTAACAGTGATTCAATTATTTATAAATATATAAATTGATCAAGAGATAATTCATCACAAATTTTAATAAAATTTCATGATTTTGTGATGCGATTATGTATAAACCAAATACCATTATGAAAATTTGATGTTTTGGGGAGTCCAATGAAGAAACATAGGGTGATTGTTTTCCATTTTCATTAATTTGTTTGTAATTTTTTTAATATTCCAATAGAATTTTTTCCATCATCCTTTTACTTCAGATATACTAGGCTTTAGTATACGTATTTATTAATATCCCTTTTTATGTTATCTGTTATGAAATACTATTTCAGATATATGTACATATTTTTACATCTATGTTGAATATAGAATATTAAATTATGGGATTCATCCAAAAGCCCCAACTTCATGTCTAGTATTCAAGGTACACATACAAAGCTCCTTGAACATACAATTCCATTTTGAACATAGTTGAACATGAGAACCTTCTATAACATATTCTATAATTATATATTTTATTCTATGCCTTTTTTCTTTTCATAGATGGATGATTGAATATTAATCTGATAAAAATATGATCTTCCATATTTCTCATTATTTCAAGATATATATTATATATCCAAAAATATTATATATTTTTAAATCCCCATCATGGAAAAATGATCATGGTCTTTTTGACTAAGAGTATTATCCACTTTGTTAACCTTCACAGGGTGTTATTGTATTGGGAATTCATAGACATTGATCAACTCAAACAACAATATCTTGAACATATTCATCTATTTCTATTTAAAAATTTAATTTTATCTTTTATGATAACTATATTTATCATGAATGTAACCAAATATTACTTCAAAAACTCACCAAGACCACGCATAGGTGGTCTAAAAGCAGAGATTGTCACCCCAAACCTCACCACTATTAGGTCAGGGGATGGTGTTATGAAAAATACTAGTATTATCACAGAAATGGGGGGCCATACCCATTTATAAATATACAAACACATACTTCAAGGAACATGAAATTGTTCAAACATATAAAAAATAAAATCATCTAGATTGTAAACATTTCACGTGACAACCTCTCGAGATAAATCAATTTGTCAAATAGAAATATAAATAAAAATGGGAAAAATTAAAACTGAAACATAAATGAATAGCAGGTACCAAAAAGAAAAAAAGAAAAAAGGAAAATACTAAATAGATCATATCTCAAAATCTCTGAGATTAACCATTAAGTATGGTAATTGACTCTATGTACTACAAGACAACACTAAGTCTAGTTTTAACGATGTCATTGTAAATTTTTCGTCTCTATGTATAAGGCAAGAAATGTGAATGAAACGACCATTCATTAAAAATTATAAGAAAACGCAAGGGGATGACACACAAAACAATAGGGGTGTAATAGAATAAAATGGCATATTCATCCCATAACTCAAAGAGTGAATGGAAACCCAACATCATATATGCTCAAACTGAGCCCCTAACTAAAAAATGAGGCAATCCCAATATCCACATCCACAAAAAAATGATGATTCTTCTCATAGTTAAAATTCTACATAATTAATTTCCAAACACAATATGTATACTCAGATAAATCATCATATAGGTCCCAAATCATGTTTATGTGCTCCATAGCGAAGGAAGAACTATCTCGGGTGGATGACCCCATCCCCATCGGAGCCTAATGGAGGGAGAGTAACACTACATTGAAAAAGGAAATACACAATCTATAGTGTTAGAGATTACAAAATCTACCTATATAGGGAATATGGGGGAATCCACACCCTATTGAGTAAAGGGAGTACTGACCATCACATCTCCCAAATGATCAAACCTAATCACTAACATTAGCCAACCGTCACTGGATGAAAATTTTCTCTTGTATCACCTCATGTTTTTTCTCAGATTACAAAATTAATTCCATTATGAGTGAAAATGATTCTAAACTCTTAATTTATCTTATGATTTTCATTGATCAATCATGATCCATGGTATTTTGTTCATCAACACCAGTGGGGGATCACCTCCTCCTCCACCTAAATTTCACAGGCTAATATTGTTAACCCTATAGATTATACATTATGAAACATTTATATAGGAGTGGAATGTGTTTCCAATTAAATAAATTAATAATTTAACATTCTTAATTCATTGATCAATGACTGGTTCCATGTAATTTTTTATACTAAATAATATTGTGTCATTCCAAGGGTAAGGCCTAGATTAAAAAAAACAATTATTGTATCCTATTTTCCATGTGAGGCTCCAAAAAATGCGAAAACTATAAAACATAAAAATATTTTATTGCATTATTTAATATTTTCAATAGTTTTAATTTATTAAATTAGTGTTTTTAATAAATAAAAACACAACACCAACTCCATGGAAAATTATAGAGATATATAATCAAATATTCAAGAGATCAAACTATAAAAACATGAGTTGTTAATTTCTCCCCGCAATCATGTATTATCATCCTATAAGAAAACATTTTACATAATGGTGAGGGTACCAAGATTCCACCTAGCCTAACACTCCCTGGAGCTCTCATACATGTTCCCATACGTCCAAAGCACTCAATGCAGTGGAATGTTCTTCCCAAGTATGATCATCTCCAGTTGACCATTGATCATCATTATGTACTCCAAGAAGGTGTCAAAATCCAAAATATTTGTTTATCCCTAATGAATAAAATTTAATGAGTTATTAATATAGAATCCTACCCTTTTCTTATTCATGTATTACATATAAAAATATTAATATTAATTACATAACATAAAAATACATTCAAAAACAATTTAGAGTGAGTGTCTTTGAAAAAATGGAATCCCCAAAAAATTAGTTCTTAAAATATATAAATTTTATCCCATTTTATTTTTTCTAACTTTCCCCGTATTAATCATATCATACTTAATATCTTTCTTCATATACTGGTGAAAGGATCCATAAAAACAGTGAGAACAAATAATTAGAAAAGTAAAATAATGGATATATCAAATGAAACCCATGCATAAGGGTACAAATAAATTAACATAATATTTTAAAATTATACCTTTTATATCAAATTAATTATCATGAATAATAGATTAAATATTGGTTATTCATAAAACATGAATAATAAAATTATTATTGAATATAAACCATTATAGATTAATATAAGTCCTTGAATTATGGAATACACATAAGCATAGTAAATAATTTGCATATTAGTCAAGGATAATTTCCAAGACTATCATTAGGAAAAAAGACAGTTGTTATATCAATATCCCTCTTCATTCTATCCCTATATTACTAAAACAGGTTCACTCCCCATTCTAGCCCTTCCTATATCATTAGATATAAATAATTACTTTATTCATTGGAGGTATATATAGTTCCTACCTATTATATAATTAACACCATATATATATGTGATATATATATACATAAATAATTCATCATATCATAACCCATGAAAATAAATGTTTTTTATATAAATTTCATAATTTTATAACCCTTGAAAAATTAATAGTATTCATAATATTAATTCCATAATAAACATAAAAAGTATAGAAAAATAATAAGGATTTTATCCTCCGATCATATCCTCGTTAAAAAAAAGTAACTAATAAAATTGTTTTATTATATAGAAAATTATTTTTAATGATCACTATAAATGATTCTAAATTTTAATATCCTTTTTATAGTACATTTAATTGTAAATGATAAAAAATTCCTTTCAAACTATTTTTAAAAATACCAACATGGATATAAATGAATTTAAAAATTCAGAGAATAATAGTAAAACCATTGAAAATTTGGTTTAGAAAACATATACATGGAAGAGAAATATTACACAATGTGTACTTAAACGTAAACAATCATAAATAATTTTGAGATTGTGAAATGAATCCTTATAATAATTCAAGACTTTTTTCATTCAATTTTAAACATCCAATATAGTAAATATTTAATTATTAAACATATATTCCATAACATTAATTCTATAATGAAAATTATTATTTATTTATAACATATTATAACCCATTTATTAATGGTTTTTTATTCAAATCACTGTTCTAGTTGATAACTACTTCATTATCCATTTATGTTTTAGTTTGGAAGTCATGGTCCTTACACTTTAATATTTTATCTCATAATTTACCGAATATTTATAATTTTATAAAAATAATATATAATTAATATATAGATATTTATTATTATTCATAGAATTTAGAGATAGAAATTAAAATTTTCCATTTATGGATATGGTTGGTCCTACGTACACAAGAACGTTGTTTAAATTTTTTGATTGATTGAATAAAAGAATAGAAAATAATAATTAAGATTTACATATTCATTTTTACATCATATATATATCATATATATTAATTAAAACTATCACAATAAACATCTATAATAGATGGTGAAGAAAAATTAATTATATTTCTACATAGAGACGGTAAGTCATACTTACACTGTGGCGATACTTTCAATTATTTTTTGATTGTAAAGAGGATGTATAATGGTTTTAAAAAAATTATAATAATAGTTTAGAATATAAGTATAATTAAGGATCATTTTATGATAGATATAATATATTTATAGGATGTAAGGAAGAGTAAAAAAAGAAAGTGATAGTTAAAGAGATAACATCTTCATCGAACCGTCTCCATTAGATCTCATTTAAAGAGTTCAAGGGAAGATATTTTGACAAGAATGGGAAATCAATATTGTGTCAATGGAAGTTTATAAGAGTTATTTTATAATTATGTTCAATATATATGTCTCCATGTGGTTTAATGAAGTGAAGAGAAGGTATTCTTCTATAATTGAGGTTTTGGGTACTTTTTTAATTTTTCAAAATACTAAATTAAAATAAATTTATTTTCCATCCAAATACAATAAAATTTTCATGGATTAGACTATATGAAAATATATTATTTTAATATCAAAAATAAATATATATTAGAAATTTTATTGTGTTATTTTAAATCATATCATTTTGATTAACCATTTTTTACCATTTTTAATTTCAATAATGGTATCAAATTTTTTATTAATAAAAGGTTGTTATTTTTACTTATATGATGTAAATTAAAGAATATATGGTCCATTAATAACATTTGGGACCATATCATAACCAATTTTTATTTATTTATTTAAAATTCATAATATTTTTTATATATAATAAAATATCAATGTAATCAATTTTGATACTATTCGTGAATTTTAAAATAAAATTTCAATAAAACATTTAAAATTATTGAAAATAGTTTAATTAAATCCATTTAATTTCACAATATTCTATATAATTCATTAATCAACTTTAATTTCTAATATTATATTAATTTTTATATTTTTGATATCATTTATTTTATTTTTCATGTCAACATGATAATTAATACATATTTGTAGTATAAGAATAGAGGGTAATTATTTAATGTCTAGAAATTATAAATAAATTACAATGATGAAGAAAAATATCTTATATTTACAAATAATATTTCTTCAGAAATATATCTTATTTTTAGAAAATATTAAAAATATTATAATTATAAAAATTAAGACAGTGACACTTTTTCAAATTCATTGATTTTAATAATATCAATGAAATTTTCCATCAATTGTGTCCATTAAATAATTCCATTTATAAATTTATGTGTTATGGGGCGAATTAGAAGAATACAATTAGAAATTATATGGAAATTTATTTCCTTATTACTTATTTTTAATTCTGATTAATATGTTTACCCATTATCAAGGTAATAAATTTATCACAGTTACCATTCATATTTTCAAAAAATAAAACGTGAATAATTAAAAAAATATATCTTCCTAATTAAAAATATTTAATTTATATTTTCAAATCCAATACATGTATTTTTTATAAATTAATATTGATGTAGGTGAAAAAATTTGGCAGAAACAACTTTATAGTTAAATACATTTTTAAAAATAAAACTATATTTATTCTCATACATAGATTTAAAAAATTAAAATCTTTATAAATTATGATAGATTTAATAATATGAATATTTACTTAATTTTATTAATAATGAAAATTTTAATATATTGATATAAAAATCATTTGAAAAATAAATCAATTTTTCAAAAAAACATTACTTTTGTCTTAGAATACTTTTTTAATGTTTAGAATTATTTAAAAAACAATTAATTATTTTTATAAATTACTAGACATTATTATTTTCATAATACAATTGTTATTATTAATTCCCACTAATCTAACATCAAATAGATATTTTTCATCCTTAATAGCATCCCATAGTTTGTTTAAAACTCATTGTTTTGTGAGATTCATGCTACCAATGAAATAAAAATATTTAATGAAAAATATTACTTAAAAATATTATGGGGTTACATTATCCCCCCCAAACAATGAATTTCAACCTTGAAATTCATCACTCGAATACAAAAATAAGACAAAACCGCTACCTAATTACAACCTCGAGTTCCCAAAAATCTTTTTTAAATTGGAATGTCCACCACAAAACATTAAATAGAAGAGCATTATTTTATCATAGAAAAATATCTCAATGATTCGAAATATATAACGATAGTTATTCAAATGAAATATCTTTCTCTATTAGTAGAACCTCTATGTTTACTAAAGGATAGGTTCAGGTATGTACATCCTCAAAAGATATACATAGAATACATTATTAAATTCATAATGATTTTCTAGAAGCGCCAATTGATAAGATAACATCTCGTTATGTTCAAGAGTTTAAAAGTAAAAATATACCTAGTGATTAACATCCCCTTCTTTTAAAATCACATCACAATATTCTTGGGATATATACATACAAATACCTTTTCAAACTCAATAGACTCAAGATCATTCCATCAGTTATCATCATAATGTGTTTTAGGATCCAAGGTAATATTAAGTGATATTGAACGGTTGATAACTTATTTTTCATTTATTCAACTAAATCAGTTCCCACTAGCTTTCCTTTACAAACATCATTCTGACTTCCCAGAGTTATTCACTTATTACCATAGAATGTTTCATAACGATCCATATAAATGTTCGGGTGAAATATGTTTTTGTTTGAAAAATATATATATGAAAGGTATGTATCCTTATATCATTAAAAAAAAATAGAGAAATATCTCAACATATATTCTTGTGTTTTAATGGTTATCTCAATATGAACATAATTGTGAGTATGATAAGAAAAACTAATACATAACTCTATATCTATTGACTTCAAAAAAGATCATCATAACTTTTGGGTAAACCGCATATCTTGATAAGATATAATGAAGGTCTTACACCATTAAATATTACCACTCCCTTAATATATATTTTGGATATATGATGATGATAAAAATCTCCTCTAATAATAACAAATTGTACACAATTCATAAGTTGATTGACAAAATCTTATGTAGCATAAATCCAATTAAATATTCAAGGGATTCAGATGAAAAAAATCCATGGTGATGTTTTCCCATTTCTATTCGGGTTTGGGTAATGGTAGTAACATCACTTTGTAATTATAACTCTAAGGCTTGTCTTTATGACATATCATCCACCAAGAAATGTACACCTCAAAATCACTTCGAATTTCATTCGACCATAATTACTCTTTCATTTATCAATATATCACTATGATTCTTGGATTAATATAGAATGATGAACTATGTGGATCATCAAGTAGATCCTTCATTAAATATGGTATGGGAGGGACAAAAACATAGTTATTGGAACTTATTATTCAATCAAAAACAACGTTTGAATCAGAAACAAATTTAACATTAATTTTAATCTACACTTCTTCTTTATTATCACCCTTAATCTGCACTGTTATAGATGGATGTATATTCATTAGAAAAAGATGAGATTTTTATAATAAAAATATGATTTCTAGATCCATTTATTTCAAATCCATAATTATTGGTTCTTTTTTATCCTCATCGTAGATATGATAGCATGGTACTTTCAATTCAAAGAAATTACCGCCATTTTCTCTTTCATAGGGTGGAAATGTATTGACCACTTATAGTCTTTAATAATCTCCAATAATATTATTGGGTATATATTAAACTCTTTATTTCTAAAAATATAATTCATTCATTTGTGATTAGTATATATATCACAGTTTTCTCTGTAAATATAATGAATCTATATCATTATTGTATATATTTTTTCAGCTAACTCTAAATCATTATATTGGTCATTTGAATCTTGATCATTTAGTTTCTATAATGACTAATCAATAACCCTGCCATTTTTTATCAGAACACATCCCAATCCCATATTAGATTCATCATTACAGATTAAATACCCTTCTGCACTATAGAATAATGTAATCATAGGGGAACTAACTAACATTCTCCTTGATTCATTGAAATTTTCATGAAATTCATTCCTAAAAAAGAACTTGGATCCTTTTCGAGTTTACTTGGTGAGTGGATTATACTATTTGGAGAATTTATCCATAATGTATAAAAGGCATCCATCCAATCCAAGAAAAGTTCATACCTCAATCAATATTGTTTTTTAAGGACATCATTAAATAAATTATATCTTTGAAGTATCCACAAATATACAAACTCTTGAGATTATGTTACCTAAAAATATATATTTCGGAATAAAAAAATAACACATTGTAAATTTTGAATTAAAATTAACCATTATTAATGCCTTTAGTAAAATAATAAAGTGATATTCATTATCCTTCTTTATATTTAAATATAAATCAATATAATATATAAATACAATAAAATACTAATAGTGATATTATCTAAAGAATATTAATTAATCATATGAAGATATCCGGAGCATTAGTAATACCAAAATGAATCACTATAGATTCATAGTGTCTATACCATCTATATAATGTATTACTGGGTATATCTTAATTATTTAACTATAATTAATGATATCAAAAATGAATTTAAAATATTGAAATGTATTGAGGATCATATAGTTGATCAAATAAGTCATAAATATCCAGATTAGGACAATTAGTCTTGATTGAAATCTTGTTACGTTCTATATAATCTGTGAAAATTTTAATTAATCCATCTTTCTCCTAAATAAATAGAACACGTGTAACCCAATGTGATACATTGTGATATATGAATACATTATTAAGATTATATTTCATTTTCATCTTTAATTCTTGAAAATCAATTTTTGTTATTCTATAGAGTCTTTGAAATTGGAAAAGAATTATTTATGAGTTCTATTTAAAATAAGGCTTCCTGAATTGATGGAAGACCTAAAAATCATTCCAAAAATTCAACAAGAAACACTTATAAAATAGTAGTATCCTTAATGATGACTCCCCCAACCATATTCTATTTATAACCATTATTTATATAGATTAGGACTGATAAGATTGGGGTAATTATTATTAGATGTTCATATTCATCATTTATTCAAAAGATGATAATCGGTTCATTTGAAATATGAAGGTGATTTCTCTTCCAAATTAGTTAATTATATCCCCATATAGAGAAATCTAGTACATTCTATGAATCAAATCTAATTCAACTAATTTAAGAACCATAAGATGCACATGAAGCACTTTTCCAAAAACATGAACAAGAGAAGAATTATAATTTCGAGATGTTACCCTTGTTCCATTATAAGTTATCATTGTTAACACAATATATAATTGTTTAGGTGGTATGTGAATACCCTTATAAATTTATTTTTAAATAAAAGGTTGTTAGATCTATAATGAAAAAATACATTATCTATTTTATTGTGGATGCAAAATGTAACTTTAACCACTTCATTGTTGTACTCTACATCACTAATAGTGGTAACATGATATTTTAGTTTTTATAATTCATTAAGATGATGATGAAATCTATCATCATCATTAACCCTTAGGTTTTGGTATTCGTTAGCATAATTATCATTTTTATTTACACTTGAATAATTGAACTGTGGGAGGTGCATTTTTTATATCATTGTCTATGTTCGAATAATTACCAATGCTTTTACCATCAATATGATATTCAGTTTCCCAATATACATATTTACCACAATTATAATATTTATTAGTCCCCATATGAAAATTTCATCCTTGTTTTTCTGGACATTTATCATAAAGGAAATCTTATCTTCTTTTCTCCATGGATAATATATTTTCCATATCATTCCATCTTTCTCTTCTTATCAAACAAATGATATTGTTGTCAAACTCGAGAACCAATTTCCACTTCGATAGAACATCAAATCATTGATTAAAAACTACATAAAACCCTTTTGTATTATTCTCTTCAGATAATTTTTTTAGACATTGAGTAATATATCAACCATACATTCAGGTTTGATGATAATTCCATAACCATACATCACATTCCTTGTACAATTTTGTTTATAGGATATAACAGATTCATTATGCTTTTACATTAACATAAGTAATTATTTCACTATTATTGTTTGAGGTATATGGGGAAAGTCCTTATTAAAAATATGTTCTTGAACTCATCCCATTACACATAGTCAATTTCTTCATGTTTCTAAATATTCTTGATAAGAGTCTTCCACTGATCATCTTCACCATCCAAATGATACTAAAAAATAATGAATATCTCATGTTTAAAAAAATATTGACAAATCGTTTATTTTCAATGGTACTCTATCATTTCTTATCCCCTAGTCGATCATAAGTCCCATATAACAAATGTGGAAACTGGCTCATGATGGACTCAAAAGATTTTAGTTCCCTCCTTTTCATATTGGAAAGTCTAGCATGTCAATGTTATGTGATCCTCAAAAAAAATATTTTTCATTCCTTCCCCCATAATATTCAGTTTATTAGGAAAATAATCATTGCATTTACCATCACATTATTCATTAACACAATTACTTTAAGTTCTATAAATCAAGTAAAACAAAAAATAGTAGATTGGGAAACACTATTAATGGTATGAAAATCACATAATCAAGGTAAAGTATTTTTAAAATTTTAATATATGATATCATATATTTAATTATTTTTTGGTTTATAATTGTTACCCATACTCTAGAATTATAAACTATATTTAGACTTATAATTAGTGTTCGTACTAAGGATTTATAATCCTAATATCCAATGGATAACTAATCATTGTTCTGAAATCAACAATAATGTTACATACTTTTATTGCATATATACTATATCTAAACAGATGAATATTTATTATATAAAATAAAAAATCATACCGATAAGATTATATGTCTAGTGACTATAGTAACTTCAAATCATAAACAATTGATTCATAAAATATCTACATCATCTCCCACTTCTTTCTTCATAATTGGTACCATTTTTAAAATTTAATACTTAATACACTTCTTCATATCCTAGGGAAAGGAAACGAAATAAAAGTGTGCACTCAAATTCTCAATTAGGGTTTGTAAGGGAGATATCAAAAAAATCATGAGCATAAGGGTATGAATACATGAACATGATATTATAAAATTATTCCATGTGTATCAAATTCATAATCTTGAGGCATGGAATAAATCATGGATGCTTATATAACTTGAATCATAAAACAATCAATGAATAAAAACCATGAGAGCATAAAAAAATACATGGAATTTTGGCATACACGTAAGTATAGAAGATCATTTATATTTTTTTAATACATCATTCCAATGATATAATAAATGAAAAATTACCTTACATAACTAACTTTACACTATGTTCCAAAACTGTTTTACCAAACTGGGTTCACTTCCTATTCCATCCATATCTATCTCATGAGATATTAATCATTACCCAACGAATTTGAGAGTGATATAGTTACCCTCGATGACAATTTTAAAACTGCAGATATGTTTTACACAAAAACATAAATCCTTCATCGTATCCGAACCCATGAGAAAAAAATGGGTTTATTAAACATTTCATCATTTCATAACCCAATGAATGGTATTGTATTTCATAATCATCATGCCATTATAAATTGTAACAATATATGGAAATAATAAGGATGGGATCCTTGAATTATATCACTAGTAATGAAAACATTACAAATAATAATTTTATATTATATAGAAAATTATTTTGAATGATCAACAAAAACAACGATTGTGGAAAATATTTTTTCTATTATGAATTTTCTTTTCCTGAAATTCCATGCAATTAATGATGAAAATATTTTCATTGAGAATAGCCTTATAAACATGTATTAGAAGCATACAATGATTATGAAGTCATATAAGTGGAGAAATAGTCTCATACCTTATACATTAAACAAAATACCATTTTTATTATTTCAAAAAATTAGCAAAGTACATTGTTTAGAATATGATAAATTTTTTAATTTCGAGCAATTTTGCAAAATGTATAACATTGGTCATGATAAATCTAAAAATTCATTGTGGGAATTTAAAAAATAATTTTTAATAATATTTTTAAATCATAGACATGGGAAAAAAATATTACCCAATGGATACTTAAAAATAAACATCCCGAATAATAATTAGTTTTTTAAATAAACCCTTACCTCATGTATTGTTCTAATTTGTTCACATTAAAACCTCATGTATAATAAATATTTTTTGATAATAAATTTATCACATAACCATAATTATATTATAATATTTCATATTTTATACATCATATTATCAGCCAAAATAATTATCATCTATAAAATATGATGATGAAAATGAATTGTATCGCTATGTGGAGATGGTATGTGTTACAAATAGGCAAGAGATACGTTCAATTCTTATTTGATGGGATAGAAGGTGTATAATGATTTTTTTAAAATTATAATAATTTTTAATAATATTTATGATACTAAGGTTTTTATATTATGATCTAAATTATAGATTTATTTTATTCAAGACATAGTATAAATATAAAGTGGTCGGTTAGAACAATTACCACTTATGTGAAACACCTCCTTTGGATATCCCCTAAAGGGATCATGAGTTGGTCATTTGGGAACACAACCACCTCTATAATGTGTCTAGTGAATTTTATAAGGTAAATTGGAAAAGTATGGTCATTCTAAAATAATAAAAGTTATGGAAGGAATTTATAGAGGATGATCCAATTTATAATTGAGCTCAGTGGTAGTATTTGAATTTATCAAAAACATTAAATTATTATATAGCCATTTTCGATCTGAATACAAAAAAATGTAAATTTATTAGAATATAATATAATATAGGGTTTTTATATATTCAAAATATATATTCTAGTCATGTTTTGGTTTTATTTAAAACCTTATCAATTTTATTGACATATTGTTGTCCAATTTTAATTTTAACAATGTTAACTTATTTGTTGATATTAAAAAGATGCAATTATTACTTACATGATGTAAATTGGACCAAATATATTCAATATATCTCATTTTAGACCATATAATAATTTATTTTTCTTATATATATTTATTATTTTTAAATAATTTAATAAAATATTAATTTCATAAAATAAAATAATGGTCAATTTTGATACTAATCAATATTTTAACATTTATAAATAACACTAAAACTTGTAAAATTCAAAAAAAACTATTTTATTATAACCATAATATGTCATGCAAACATAGATATTTATGGTATCACCTTATATATTTCAAATTATATTTATTTTAATATATTTGATATCGTTAATTTTATATTTTATGTTAATTGTATAGTTATTTCATCAGTGTTCTATTAGAATATAGAGTAATTATATAATTTATGAAAATAATAAATAAATTACCATAATTAATATAAATATTTTTTACCAAATAATAATATTTATTGTCAATAATAACATTTAGTAATCCCACAAACTATCTATATTATACTTATAAAAAATATGAGTTTGACATTTTTTTTCAGTTTCATTGATTTGAATAATATCTAAATCATTTTCATGAAAAAGTGACAATTAAATAATTAAGTTTCTAACCGTAAGTGTTAATGGTAGAATTAGATTCATCCAATAATTATTAGTATTGAAATTTATGGCCTTATCAATTATTTTTAATTTAGATTAACGTTTTTTACCCTTTTACATGGTAATAAATTTTACCATGGTTTCTATTTATATTGACAAAAAATGTGGTTTAATTTCAAAAATATATTGTAATTATTATAGGTATTTATTTATTGGTATCTAATTCAATACATAATATTTTAAGGATTTAATTATAATTCTAGATAACAAAATATGATAAATATAGTATTTTAGGAAAAATACATTTTCTTGCACGAAAGTGGATTTATTATTATCATAATAGTATAAAAATATACAATGAAATTTTAAACAAATTAAAGTAAAAAATATATACATTTTATTAAAATCAATAACTAATTTTATTTTAATATATTTATATAATATTCATTCCACACGTAAAATATTTTTTTTGAAAAACATCGCATCAGTTTTATAATAATTTTTGTTTGAAATTATTAATGTTTTGAACTAAAGAATTCACATTACAAATTAATATACCATATATTTTTTATAAAATATTTAATCTTATTTATTCCAACCTATAAAATGGCTAGTATATAATGGTCATTGTAAATAGTATCTCATAGTTCATATAAAACAAGGTTTTTCTAGCAAGAAAATGTATTGAAATTTTTTTTTAAAGAAAATTATTTCATAAAAACATTTGGTGTTACAATTCCCATATATCACCAACATTGAAATATTGAAGACATGAAGTACCAAGTCAAGATATAAGTGTATTCCCATGTGGTATGTGTGACATCCTGACCCGACCCACAATGTTTGATGTGGGTTTCCAGAAGACATCATGTGTACCTCCATATATGAAAGAAGATATGTAATTATAGTGAGGGTCTAATGGAAATCATGGGGAGACATTTCTTTTTGTATTAAGTAAAAATTAAATTCTTAAAATTGAAAAATACCAAAAAATAAGAAAACACATCAGAGTATAAGAATAATACACAATGTTAAAACCCCATACATGATGAATATGTCATGTAAAATCAAGAAACCAACACAAATGGAAAAGTGTCCCTCTCTGGTGGTGGATCATTGTGGAAGGTAATGAATAAAAATAGAAATTGTATAAACCATTAATCCCGAGGTTTATATATCAATTGTCAGATTATCTTATTAAAAATCTCAAACATCTAATAATGAGACTTTTCCCTTCCTTAAATTTGTAACACAGAAATATAAAAGATCACTAAAATGTCGCAGTAGGGTATGCATAAGAGACATAGTAGGACACAACCAAAAAACCTTAATATAAGAAAATAAAATATATTGTATAATTATATGAAACTAAAAAATATAAATATAATTAACCATTTATCATGCAAGAAGAATATATAATTCAGGTCCTTTGCAACATGGTCAACTTGCTTCAGCTCAATGATGGAAGGAACATCATCCAGTTTCATGAAAAATCCCCTAAGATGTGATAGTATAAATAAAATTATGAAACATATCCCATGAAATAATATCCTAAATAATTTTCCAATATATGTCTTATACATCCCCATTGATGGATAGTCTTTCATTATCTACATGGGAGATGAAATACTGAAGATATGAGAACAACACATACAATAAAAAATACAAATGATAGACCAACATCATGTCAAATAATTTACATTACATAATAATAATAATATTAATTAATTATACATTATAATTGGTCTTAAAGAAACATATTCATTGATAAAGTGATTAATCATTAATAATAAGTCTAACATGGATACAGATGATGTCTAACCATGATTCTAAGAACCCATGTGATATTTCATTAATTTCAAGGGCTTCCAACATTATTTGAAACAAAGATTGAGGACAACAGTCAACATACAAGTACAATAGAACCACCATATCCTAAATCCAATCACAATTTACAATGGTTAGAGTCATATAATCCAGATTGAAGATAAAGACACATAAACAGTTGGTTATGATCTAACATACCTATTAAGATATGATACGAACAATGGTCTATAGTTGAATGTTTCATAAAGAGAAATTACAAATATTGATGTTTTAATTCTATCAAATAAAAAAATTAGGATATTCAAAATCCTGTATATTAGATCAATGAATCTAAAATCTAATTGCTTTTGACTATGTATAAGGGAGTGTAATTGACCTAGATTTAGAAGGGAATCATTAAATTTAGTACATAGAATCACACCATTACAGAACAATGAAATAATGAGATATGAGTGGTAGAAAAAACTACCAAATAATAGGATATGAATCCTATGTCATTGGAAATTAAATAGTTCTAGAGATAGAGATATTTTTTTTGATTATGGGTTTTCAAAGAAATACATATAAAAATGGCATTCCCAATATGCTTAAAATGAGCCTCCAGTGTGTAGGTAGTATCCCCAAGATGGATGATGGATTATAGGAAGATTTAATTATTCCATGGAAACACACTAGCCAAACGGTTGTCACGAATAGAATTTCAGTCGTTTCTATGATGAAAATTCTCTACCGATGAACATCAATTGATAACTGATGGGACATTATTTTTTAAAAAGCTATAGTATGTCCACCAACCTAGCCTTTTCCTAGTGCATAACTCTAAAATTCCTCAAAACACAATAAAAATACACTAGAACATTACTAAAATCTATTTATATTTTTTATGAGTTATACCTTAAAATATATTTTTTTAAATTATCCCCCTCTTATGACTTCTTTTACTAGAGAAGTATCGCTAAATATGTTTTCAAACAACATGATCTACTATTAATGAGGATTTTTTCTTTCACCTATGTATCTTAAAAAAATTTCACATACAACCATTGAACCTGATAAAGAGAATTTGTTATCCCTCATACAACCTTCTCAGCTTTTTCCATGATTTTAGTGGGATACGTCACTAAATATACATCACTCTCTATCTAAAAATCCTTACATTTACAAAAATGCACAAAATTCAGCTTGTAAATTTAATTACAAGACATATGGAACACATTATCCATACCTTGACACCATGGAGAAAGGTCCAACCAATATTCCACCATCTAAATGTTTTCAATGATCTCTAATTGACCAATGTACCAAGATTCCAATTTACTGTGACACCTCAGATGCATATACCAAAACCGAGGATGAACCCTCATGGTAACCATTCTACCCAATGAAAACTACAAGGGATATATCCTTAATTTAGAAAAAGGATCACTGACTGTACTAAGACATAACTAGAAATATTAGATCAAATCCACTCGATCTGGGGTCTCATGTACCAAACTCAACCAAAAAACTAAGGATTTCCCCACCTTATACCGACTTAGTGGTGGATACAATGTTATCCCATATATAACAATAAATAAATTCATCTAAATTGAGGATTAAATGTTTTTATTGTATGAAAAATCCTCAATACCCATGTGATTGTAAAGACAACGACTCCATTAGTCTAAATTCAGTGGCTACATTGTTACATTTGAATTGGATATAAGTAGCTACATCCCAAAGTAAAACATAGTTTAGCATTATTGGTAATCAAGATTTATACTTGAATCACACATTACATTTCAAAAAATAAAACATAATACATTGTAAATTTAAATATAATATATTCAAAATTGAATAAAATGATTACTTCTTCATATCATAGGTACGAGAATCAAAATAAAGGTATCCTTATATACTTGGTATTGGTTATGTACAATTTAAGATATCATGACTCGATAAAGAATAAGCTATATATAAAGGTAAATAAAAAAACACAAGAATTTAATTAACAACATGAGCATGAAGAATAATACAGATTAAGTAAATTAAGTTCTAATGAAGTATCATAAATAATCAAATGACATTAAATTTTATCCACGCATATTATTCAAAAAAATCACATCAAAATTAATATCTAATTTCATAATGATGTAATGAATAATTTATGAAAAATGAAACGTACAATCATTTCATCATTCTAATACATCTCACATAAATGTGTCGGTCCTCAACTAGATAGTCAAATGAGTTTATCTCATAAGAAATACTGATGTGTCATGGGGATATGTAAATCATTGTCCCATAAACCACTTAATAATCCAAATTCAATTATCATGTGAATAAGCAATACAACTAAATAAAAATGCATTTAAATCAATAATTTATTTTATTAGATTAAAACATATATAATGTTTATAATTTATTAATTTTAACTGATCATAAATATCTAGATAAAGAATAATTATGGTATCCCTGAAATATATCCCTAGTGGAGAATAAAATGATTTTTGTTATTAATGAATAGAAATACTATAGAAATATAATTACAAACATTCTTGATGAAAATAATCCATTCACATAGAAATCCAGTACTAAAAATTAATTTTTTTTAGAATAATAGGAAAATATATTCATTTAATTAATCCATGGAATATCATAAATGATTATTTAGAACATTTTTCATTAATGATGGTGAAATATTCTATTCATGATTTATATGTTGTAAAAAAATTCATTTTACAAATTTGCATGAAATTCTGAAAAAGAAGATCATTATGAAAATGACTAAAAGATTACATTTAAATCTTTTTTTTTTGAAAGTAAAATATTAATAAAATTTATTAAAATAATTAATTGGAGAACATCCAAAACATTCTTTAATTATTTTAGAAAACATGCATATGGAAGATAAACGTTTTCCAATCGAAAGAGGAGAAATAAGGTTATCTTTTCAAAAAAAACATTTCCTGAACCATTTTGTGTACCAAAAAGAGAAATGTGATATTAAAAACTAGAAATAAAAAAATATCATTAGGATAAAACAAAATTCCAAAAACCTATCATTTAATTACCCCACAGAAAATTTAATATTAAATAATCTCTATTAGAATGAGATTAAAACATAAAGCACATTACACTTTGGTAACTTCTACATTGTGTATTCTACTAAATAATAACATAATATTAAAATTTAAATATAGATAAAATAATTATATTCATAATATAACATGTAAAATTGGTATTATATACACCTAAAAAATAATATAGTAGGATAACATATATTTATCCCCTGATAAAATAAAATTTATTACAAAAAACAATTATAAATATCAATCATTGAATCGAAAGTTAATCAATAAAGTGATTATATATATATAATTTGAAAATAAAAATACATGTGAAAATTTAAATTATATCAAAAAAATCATTCCCATATAATTTTATCATAATATAATTAATGAAGATGTGATATAAACCATGGAAGGATGATTAATCCATGAAAACCATGACTAAGGTCATACTTCCATCACATGTGTTAAAAAATACCATAAAATAAATATATTTTCATTATAAATAAATTATGAAAACATAATAGTATATATAATAACTTATGTGATTTACATATAACCTTTTAAAAAAAATATATTAATAATTCTATAATTGAATCACTCTTCTGGGAGATAAATGCTTCAGTTTTCAGGTCTATTTTTGTTAAGTTGTTTTGTTCCTTATATATTAATCATTATTATATCATAACCATAATTTTAATTTTTATATAAATATCATATATATTTATTATATCTGTCAACAATATTTTCTATGTAAACCATAAAATAAAAGAATTGGTCACTTCAATTCATGGAGGTGGTAGTCCACACATAGGCATTAGTGACATATTCTTTTTCAAATGGATTGGATGATAAAAATATATAAAAATATATATGATATTTTAATTGAGAAATTTTATTCCTTTAAATTATATAATATAGATACATTAGTTCTATATTTATAAAAATCCAGGTAAAGTAGAGATAAAAATAAAATTACACAACTTTGTAGAGACAGTAAGTCGTAAGTAGGTAGGGGAAATGTTTTCATTTCACAAAGGATATAAGGGAGATGAAATTTTTTCCCCTAAAACAATAAGGAAATAGTGTTATATATAGGAAAAAACATTAAATATTTCATGATGTTATAAATATATTCAGATGATGATGAAGAATAAAAGGATTTATATGTGATGATAAAGATAATTACCACCTCTTCGAAAGATCTTAAACTGGTCATCACTTAATGGAAATAGGGTCGGACGAGTGGACATAAAATAACATCGAAAACATATATACTGAATTTTTATAGGATTTTTTTCTATATAAGAGTATTTAGGCAGTATATAAGAGAAGGAATATTTGTTTCTATTATGTAGAGAGTGAAAGGGATCACATTGATTTAATGAAATGATATAAAAATAATAAATTCATTTTCATTTGAATGTTGAACAATGTGTCCATATTTTAAAATATAATAAATGATATGGTTTAAATCCATTCAAAATTTAATTTTTTTTAGGTTTATTTAATATTTTAAAACATGTATTTTTGTTTAATGCCTTAGTTAATATATTTTAACATTAATCGTGATAAATCAGTTTTCATTGTTAAAGAATTATAATATAACATATAACATAAGAATTAGACTATACATGGAAAATAGATGAAATTTTAGACCACATATTATCATTATTATTATAGTTGAAATATTTTTATGATTTTAGATATTTTAATAAAATATTATGTTTTATAAAATATCAATTATGTATTTTTGGAAACTACATTTTATATAACATAAATTGAAGCATTAAAAATAATTAATTCAAATATATACTTTATATACATCTATAATATTTCATATATGTATATGTAATTATTTTTCCTCAATAATTCACTCAATAAATATTACTTTTTGGTTTTTAAAATTAAATTTTTTATTAAATAACTAAATACTAAATCAGCATTTGGTAAGAATTCAATATAATACCTAATCTCTAAACTATTGAAATTAACTACCATGATAAAAAAATATAATATTAAAAATAAACATTGATAACTGAACATTTCCATTTTTTATCCTTGTACTAAAAATTTAAAGTAATTAAAGTCAAGGGAGTGTCATTTTGTATTTATTCTTTTCATAAATTAATATAAAGGTTCTAATGAAATTAAAAATGGAACCAATGGGCCATATATTCTAGATATTGATGGAAATAGAAAAACAACACTCATAATATAGGAAAAATATATTTATTAGGGACATTTTTAGTTGATATCATATTATTTCTAAAAATAATTACTTGATGTACCATTACCTTCATGTTAATTATTTTCTATTATTATTATCAAGAAAAACCAAAAACTAAATAAAATTATTTTTAATATATAGAACTCATTATTCTAAATATGAAAAAATATCATGATTCAATTAATCTTATTGGAAGATAATAATATATGAGTAAACCACAATAAAATGAAAAATAGTTTTTTTGGAAAAATTCCTTTTATCTATAAAAACATTTTTATACCATATTCATGAATAAATTTTTTGAAATGAAATAAATTGTATTATTAATAATATAATAAAAATAATGGAACTTTTAAACCATTATATATATATAATTAATCTTTGTAAATGATTGAAATTAAAATATTGTTTTTTTATAAAAATACACATTTTCACTATTAACTAAAAAATCAAGTTTCATAAAAATATCCAAAATAAACTCTAAGATAATTTTGAAATTATTGATATAATTTTTTTCATTTTATGAAATTAAAAATCTAATTGTTTTAGTAATTAATTATAATTCACATGAACAAAAAGAAAAATAAACCCCTTTTTGATGAAAGTGTACTTTAGAAATATATCATGACTTATTAAAAAGTTATTTCTTATATCCCAATAATTAATCAAAAAAAATATTTATTATTTTTAAATATATATATATACATATATCATTATTTTTCACATCATATTCATTCCCCCAAATTTAACGGCTAATGTATAACAATAATATTTTAATAACAATATTTCATATAGTATATGCTATCACACATAGTGTTATTTCCAAATATATGGGTGTTACATTATCCCCCACTTCAAGATGTCTCTCCCTAGAAATTTTAAGATACACACATCAATCAAGGGATTTAAATTTGAAAATTTCTTTATGTAAACCCACATTTTCAAAAGGCCTAATAATACATTCACTAAAAAAGGGGAGAAATTAAATATGATGGTCATCTAGAATAATAAAAAATTGTGTTATCAAATTTGATAACGATTATTGTAATTGAAAATATACACATGGAGCAGAAAAATAATTCACAAGTACTAATAGAGAGTGACATATAATATAGTCAGAAGAACATTAACCACTATAAAACCATGTATCTGTGTTGGGTAAAAACGATATTTTTTTTTGAAATGATCATAATAGAATAAAATTTTTATTTTAAGATTTTTTCTATAGAGTTTTATGATTCATTAACTATCATGATATAGAACACTAAAAAATATACCTACATGATATCTATATATATAAAAATCATAAGTTTATCATTTGGTTGTGGTTTTATCAATTTCCAATCATCTACTACCCTATAAAATAGATATTCAAGATGAATTTATCAATACAAAATAAATAAATGTAACATTTAATGGAATATAATATATATATATATATATTAGTGATATTTTTTCTATTTTTCTCTATGTATTTTAAAAAACCAAAATATTTAGCACAAGTTGTCAAATATTATATGTTATTCTCTATTACATCAATAGTAACACCCAATGATCAAAAAAGTCTATTCCAGAGGTATGTATTCTTATAAAACTTCCAAAATAAATCTAAATGAATATAAAATCAATTAATTTTGAAATTATGTTACTAAATTTACCAAATTAAGCATTAGTCCCCTGAACAACATAATGTAACAATTAAAGTCACATTTTAAATATTTGAATACCTTGATCACCATAAAACGTCCATGAAATGAAAAATGATTCCAAAAATTAACAATATCATTATTCATAAAGTAAAATCATATATTATAAAATATACCATGTGAATCCAAAAATGTTGTAAACATCAAAAAATGTACCTTCAACCCAATAATCTATTCCATGATAACCAATACTATCCGATTTACTCTATAAATTTCAACCATATATTTATCACAACTAATGAATATTACATTAACATCAATTAGATATTAAATATTATCATTACATTATTCACGTGTTCATCAAAAATAACACAATATCACTTTTCATGGATATTAGTACCATTCAACATATGCTTTAATATCCTTCCTAAAAAACTTAACAAAATATTTTCATAAATGTTTCAGGATTCTTATAAAAAAATTGATATAACATATTTGGACATAATATAAATATCCATGTACATAAACACTTCAATCCTTATTCATTAATGAATTTCAAGAAATGGGTCCTTCCATGAAATATGATATAACTAATTTATTTTGGAAATATCTTAGATAATTACCATGTTCCCAACATAAAAGAAATTGAACTACTTATAAATCATTTAAACTATGACCTTCATTTTCACATAGAAAACTTATTCCCCTTATTTTAAGATATTTACTTGGGTTTTTTTACTTATTTATAATATGAAGGAAATTTATCTTTCCTTTATTTATGGTCTCTAATACCTGATCTCTTAATATGCTCTATCCATCTCTTCTTTATTGAGACCAGGAGTTAGTAACTTACCATTTTTTTAAACTTATATGATGATAAGTAATGAGGAATAACCAAAATACAATTCAATATATTAATCATCCAATTTGGTTTATCATAATCACTACATTTTCCATCACAAACAATGATAACATGGTTCATTCTGGTTCTATCCATTGACATAAAAAAAGTATATTATGAGAAAAAATAATAAAAATTGGAAACCACAAAATACTAAAAATAATTAATTGTATCTATAATTAATGAAACCTTATTATCAATTTAAGACTCCTTATGATTTCAAATGACATTCATCTTCAACATCTATTTTAAGACTTCCTAATGGTTTATAAATAACAATAAAATCTAACACAATAATATCCATGTGTAGTGTCAAACATGGTTCTCATTAAGGTCACACTCATCATGAACTAGAATTATGGTCGATAAATATTTGACCCACTATTTATAGGATTATTATCTTAAGATAGATCTATTAGAAACCCATATTTACATGTAGTCAGGGATGTATTTATATTAAAACTATATAAAATCTACCTTAGCAATACATTAAGATGGTATCTTATTATTATACATCTCCTAAGACAAATTTATTTAGTTATATTACATGGTCTATTTTTCCTATATCTATTTCCAATAGTTTCAACTAAAATATATCTCATAACAACTTCAAATATCCCATCTCCAATGGTCCATGTTAGTGCTCACATTATTATATTTTTTCTAGATAAAAGAAATATTATACCAGAGGACTAATAATTTATTAGTATGGGTAAAATATATACATTTTTGAATCTCTCATTATATTTAAAAATATAAAATAATAATTAGATAAAAAGTAAATATTTTTTATCCATGAAATAATATAATGATTCCCAATACATAACCTAGGAAAGGAATCAAAATAAGGGTGAGATAAAATTATCTATATGGGTTATCTATAGTGTAAGATATCATGAGTAAATTAGTAATAATCAATATGATATGACAAGGAACTAAGAACACATTCTATTAAATCAATAATAACACCATGAAAAATAATGTTGAATGAGTGAATGATGATCAAATGATACTATATATTTAATCCCATGACCATGAAAATTATCCAGGACTATTATTCAAAATAATAACATTGAGGTAAATAAATTGTTTTTTGAATGATGGAATGTATAATGGTATAGATCTGAAACTAACCCTTATTTCCCCATGCCATGAAATCTTAAATAAATGTTTAGGTCCTATATAAAATACCCAAACTAGTATTCCTAAAAAAACAGATGAATGAAGAGGATATATAATTCTATCACCACCCATCACTTAATAAGTATAGGGAATTAATTATATGACCAAGTAATTTAACTTAATCAATATGCCTTAAAATCAACAACTGTTTATATTTGAAGAACTAAAATATAGAAAATCCTTACATACCATAGTAAAAAAATAAGAAAACATATAGAGAAATAATAAATATGACATATATAAAACATATCCTCAGTGGGTAATGAATGGTTTGCTTTTTATGAATTTAAATACTACCAAATTATGCTTAAAAGTTTTTGGGGGGGTAAATACTCTTTTCACTCTGAAATTCAATTTTAAAAGCTAAATATTTCAGAATATCTGGAAAATTATTTTCCTTGAAAATAATAAAGAAACAATTAAATGATTTTTTCAATATATTGAGTGGTCAAAATCGGTAGAAATTTTTTTCATTCCTTATATGTTAAAGAAACATTTTGACCACACTTTAGAAAGAAACGTCCAAAAGTTATTCATTTGAAAAATGACAGGCATATTCCTTTTAAACTTTTTAAAAGGATGTAAAACATTTATAAAATTTATTCTAATTAATAATTGGGTAATTTTTAAAACATTCATGAATTTTTTTATAAAATATGTATATGGATGAAAATGATTTTACAGTCGAAGAGGATAAATATTGTCAATTTTATTAAAAAGATATTCTGAAAATATTTGAGTACCAATAGATGAAAATGGTTTTAAGACATAGAAAGTACATAAATATAGATATTATAATTAAAATGATAGCTTTTTATCAACTATATATCTTATTATTTATTCAATGTAAATTCATGTATAAAAAATCTTGATTAAAAAGGGATTTAAACATATACACCTTGCCACATTGGTAAATTTTGAATCACAAGTAATGTTGGATAACAACATTATATAATTCCTAAAATATAAATAAAATAATTATATTAATGATATAACATTTCAAATGGGTATTATATACACCTCATTAAATAATAATGGATCATAACCTAATCATTTATCCCTACATAATAAAATTTCAGACAAATAACCATTACAAAATTCATAAAATGGAAATGAGGATTAATAAATAAAAAGGTTTCTCATAAGAAATGTCAATCTAAAAAAATTAGTAGAAATACATCATAAATCAAATAGTATTAATAAATATATAATCATGGTATAATACAATTAATTATTAAGTGATATAACCTAATGAATAATGATTGACTTACGAAACCCTTACCCTAGTTCTAAACTCCTTTATATATGTATGAACATCTTGTATATTTAATATATATTTTTCATAAATATATTTCAGAACCATAATAATATATATCATATAATATATGATTTACCTATATCCTTTAATCACATTCATATTAATAATTATTTAATAAAATCAATATTCCGGGTTATAATGACTTCTTTATTAACTTCTGATTTGATTTTATATTTTTAGTCCTTTTGTGGTGATAGTGCTTCAACAAATTTCTGTAATTATAATTAATATATAAATATAAAATATATTCATTAAATATATCATCATTACATTACATTTAATGTGTAAATGTAAAATGGATTTCATAGCTTTCTGGAGATGGTAAACCACAAAATCACACGAGGGACATTATCATATTCCAATGGATTGGAATCTAATATGGTTAGAAGGTATATAAGGTATCTTAATTCAAAAAATATATTTATATATTATATTATATATATATATATATTAATTATTTTCATCTTTATAAGCATCCAGGTAAATTGGTGATGAAAAAATAATTACACCGAAACATGGACACAGTATGTTGTAGGTACGAATGGGCGATGTTTTCTCTTTTCATAGGATAGAAAAGATATTTAAAATTTTTGTAAAATAAAAATAATTATATAAATTTACATTTATGATATTTTCTTTTTTATTTTATAATTTTTATAGTAGATTAATAAGGTTGGAGATTTTTTTAAGAGTTAGTAATGACGATTACCTCTTCTTTGAAATAGCCCATTTAGATCATCTTTTAAGGGACCTTGGGGTGGTATTTAAAAAAAACAAAAATATAAATTGAATAGGAATTTTTATAGTGTTTTTTCATATTTTTTGGTTGATATTATAGGATCTAGTTTTTGAATATATGAGATTATAGGTCAATCCTTCTATAGTGAGTTAATGGAAACACATGGAATTAAAAAAAATATTTATATATAATATATTAATTTCTTGTCAATGTGGAAAAATATTTCCTTAAAATTAAATATAATATTTGATATGGATTAAATAACTTCATACAATCAAATGATTATGATGTTATGTGGTATTTTAAACCTTTTTTTTTGTTTTTACCCCGTAGTTAATATATTTTAGCTTTAAAAGTAATGACACCTTTTTCACTACTAATGGGTTATAATTTTACTTATATGGTAAAAAGTGTCCCATAAATAGAATATATATTAAATTTTAGACAATATCATATAATAATTGTTCTCTTGTAATTTTTTATGGTTTAAAATAATTTAATAAAATATTATATTTCATAAAATATCAACAATCTCATTTTGAAAAATTAATTTAATTTGACATTAAAGACAAAAATAAAGATATTTATTTCAAATATATACTTTTAACAATTATATAATATATCATAAATAGGTATAAAATTTGTGGGTCACCATAAATCACTCAAAAAATATAAACAAATCAGTTTTTAAAATAATTTATTATATTTTTTTATTTATTGAATTAATAATAAAGTCACATTGCGTAAGAATTTAAAGTTATTTTTTAATTCTTCAAAATTAAAAATTATTTACGATGAAAAATAAAATAATTTTTTATTTAAATTAAATATTTATAAATTAAATTTCCCTATTTTTATTCTTGTAAAAAAAATTAGATTTATGAAAGTTCTGACAGTAGATTTTGTATTTTTTCAGTTCATAAATTTATATAATGGTTATAATAAATGTAGTATGGTACTTAGGTGCCATATAATATATTATTGGATATTCATTAGAAAACCCAAACTCATATAGTTTGATAAATAAAAGTATTTTTTCTATTTTTATTCATTATCATACTATTTTTTACCTTAATTACATGATTTACCGTTATTACAGTGACTATTATTTACTATGGTTACAATTCATAATGACAAGAAATAAAATGGTACATTTATAAAATTGGGAATTAATGTTTCCAAATTTTGAAGATATTTTTCAATATACAATTTCTATCAGTTTTATAATTTCATTGACGACTAAAAGGAAAATGAAAATAAAAAATAGTTTTTTATAAAAATTCCCATTTATATATAAATGAGGTTTTTATTCCATATTCAACAATAATATTTATTATAATGAACTAAATTTTATTATTAATAAAATGATAGAACTAATTTTTCACATAATCCATTCTAAAAAAATGAATGAAGCAAACATAAAATTTTCACTAAAAATTTCCATTTTACCTATTCACTATAAAATCAATCATTTTGAAAAATAATGAAAAATAAAACTAGGATAATTTTCATAAGAAGGATAAATAAACTGTAGAGACCCGTAGCCTGACGTACATGGAAATTACATTACATTTGCGGAATACTTAGTACATAACAAAAACACACACACACAAGGATCGTAATAGTTTAGTGTCTTTGGAAACTCGGAACGTAATCTTCTAATCGTGGTGAAAGTTCTTCAATATCTCCCATAAAGGTAATCCCTTTTTTACCTAAAACCTTCATTATATCCTGGGGAAAAGAAAACATAAAAGGGTGAGCTCAAATGCTCAGTAAGGGTATACAAAAGAAATAAAAATCATATCATATCTTTTTGAAAATCATAACCTGCAAAAGAGATCATAATATCTTAACATGGAACAAATCATAGAAGTGAAAATAATATCACCATAATCATAACATGAAACTTGAAACTTTGTGGCATGAACACATAATCATGGAAAATCATTTCTTGTTAGTCATGACTCATTGCCAAGACTATCTTAGTGGACAAAGTCCCTTTCTGAATCGAGTAACCCTCGTTTCAGTCCTGTTTCACTGAACCGGTATAACCTACCATTCCAGCCATGTCTATCTCATGAGATATAAAATCTTTACCCAATGCATTGGAGGGAGATATAGGTCCCACCCATCTTATAATGAATCCTTTCTTATGTGTGCCACATAATCATAAATCATACATCATCGCATAACCCATGTAATAAAAAATGGTATTCTTAAACAACATGACATCATAAAACAATCATATAAGATAAAGGAATTCATAAAAATATTTCCATCACAACATAATCAAATACATGTAATAATAGGGATAAAAACAGAACCCTTTTATTATCTTAGATGGAAAATAATTTTGATAAAATACTTGAACTCCATTCTTGAGGAAAATATCCTTTCTTCTTTAAAAACATTTTTCCTTTCATAACATGTCATACGACTTTAAAATAAAAGAAGTTGATTAAAAATAAACTTGAAAACATGTAAAGGAAGCTTCTTGGAAATAATGTTTTAAAAATCCATTCATGCCGTATAAGTTAAAAAAAACATTCTTCGTACTTTTGTCGGAAAAGTCAAAAAGTACCTCGTACGAAAAACGACAAAAGATTCCTTTCTTATTCTTTACCAAAAACTCACCGAAGGGTAAAAATGGATTTAAACAATTGTAGGTGGATGGAAATAATATTGCATATTGATGAAACATGGATGTGGATGATAAAATACACCCCAGTAAATACTTACGAATAAACAATCTCGGATAAAAATGAGATTGTGATATTTCCCTTACCTTAGGTCCGACTTGCTTTGTAAGTGTCCGAACCTCCTGTATAATGATTTAAATCATGTTATTGACTTATTACAGAATCATATTCATTTTTATGATATCATATATGGTTCACTTATGACATTATATTACCCGTTCTTTTGTAAATTCCATGTTAAAGAAGCGTTTTGGGTAAAATCGTTTCATTTATCGTAGGTGTTTTGACTTGTTGTTCTTGACATCATTATTACTTATATCATGATTTAATTACTTCCAGAATATAAAATATGATTTATATATCATATATATTCAGTATATATATATATATATAATAGGTAGATAAATAAAATGAAAAACACCGTTCATGGAGACGGTAGTCCGTACGTACGTATGAACGCTGTTTTCCTTTCCTTATTGTCTTGAAATGGAAGTAAGTAGATGACATACATATGTATATATATACATAAATCCAGTAGCTTTATAATGTCATATATTTCATTATTATTTCTTATATATACATTATAATCATTCTTAAATGGTTAACATGGAGAATGAATCTCATCGCGTCGTGGAGACGGTATTCCGTACGTACGCACGAGCGATGATATCATCTCTATAAATATTGAATTGAATTGGAGTGGATTATAAAATATATCAGAATATGATGTTGTAATAACTATGTATAGTTATTCTTTACTCCATTATACCCATCCATGTAAGGTGGTGGTGGAAAATAGATTACACCACGGCGTGGAGACGGTATTCCGTACGTACGCACGCGCGATGATTTCTTTTTCCGTAGGATGGATAGATGGTGAAATAGGGTTGTTTCATACTTATAATAACATATCAGTATATGAGTGATACTGATGTTATTACTTCATAATGAAACAACCTAAGAAGAAGAAGTGGAAGAAGAAATAAAGATGAAAGAATTGGTAACGGTAATTACCTCTTCTTTGAAGTGCCTCTTTGAGACCTCCTCTTAGGGCACTAGAATTGGTCTTTGAGGAAGACCAGAACCTCTAGGATGTTTCTAGGGAAGTGGAGAAGAGATTTTGGCAGGGGTTGGCCGAGCTTGAGTGCTCAAATTAGTGTGAGGAGGAGGGGGAGGAGGTGTCCTTTTATAGGGGAGGAGAGGGGCACCTTAGGAATTCTTAAAATATTAATTTATAATAAATCTAATCCCACTTAAAAACCTCCAAAAATGACTCATATTCGAAGATTAGATGAGATAGGGTTGTAATATCATCAACCAATCAAATTTAGACATGTTTGGATATTATTTTAAACCTTATCAATTAGATTTAACTCTAAGTTAAATAATTTAACTTTTACCGTGTCTTTTTGTTTTCTTTCACTATATGGTTAATACACTTACTATAACATGCCAAAAGAACCCCAAATTGTTTATTATTAATATATATATCCTTATCTAAGTCATTGGGACGAACAATAGATTTTTAGGAATAAAATAACAATTAATAATATAATATTTTATTTAAAAACTATTTTGTGTCAATTTTGACACTATTTGATATATGATTTTTGTGAAAGTCATAACAGAATTAAATGTTCGAACCAAGTTGATTAAATCAACATTACTATATCATAGTAACCTAGAAAATTAGTGGAATTCATAAAAAATCTCAAATTACATTTATTTTGGTGCTTATAACATCAATTATGTCAATATTTCATTAAAAAGATAATTACTGCATCATCATTGTGTCATAAATAAATTAAATTATTTGATGTCTAAAAATTACAAATAAAATACCATAATGTAGGAAATCTTTTTAGCTTTCTAATGAATATTTAAAATCGAATTTATCTTATGTATAACCCCATATTAAAATTGATTTACTTATTAAACTTTGATTTTAACTATTTTAACCCTTCTTTAAATAAATTAATAATAAATGTCCTAATCTAATCCAAGTGGGCCTAAATGGTAATATTTTATTCCTAAGTTTGTTTCTGGTCGAATTACACTTGTCCAATGGAATTAGGACATGTTTTAGGGTAATAGTAATATCATATTTACCCTTAGTTACCCTATTTACTATTAACCGCGTTAAAAAAAAGTAAAAAGTTACTATTCACCAAAAAATTATTTTCATCTCATTGAACCACATTTTAGTCCTTGATATTAACCGTGTCTCTCGGATTTTAGAAATTCCATTCACAGAAGCGGCAAAATTAAGTTTTATGAAAAATTCAGTTTTTTTTAACTACCACTTAGTAGTTTCACTATTCATCAAAAATTGATGTTTTTCAGAACAATGCCAAAATTTCATCCTAAGCTATATTTCATATTCCGAATTCAAAAATGAAATCTATTTTACCAAATTCATAACATAGAAGTTGCATTAATTAATTTTATAATTAAATCCCGCTGTTAAAATAAATAGCGTGTTTTTAGGAAACAATATATATCAAAAGATTGACACTTGATTATGTCTGGTTTCAATGTGAAATTACAACCAATGACCAACATTGTATTAAATTGTAAAAATATATTCTAAATATACTTTAAAACCACTCAAATTAATAATTTATCACTATTAATTATTTCGATTAAAAAGTTGTTTTTAATTATAATTTAGTAATTTTCACTATTCATCAGAATATGAAAGTTATCCGAAAAGTACCAAAATTTCACCTTAGGCTAAATTCGATATTCCGAATCCAAGAATGAAGTTCATTTTGAAAAATAAGATTTAAAGAATTCTAAAAAGTGGTTATTAATAATATTTTAATAGCATATCGTTGTTTAGTGAAACTCGGTATTGCGTATTACACACGCTATCGAGGAAGGTCGCGATTGCGTGTAATGCAAGGCAAGTCAAGGATGCGTGTTGTGCAAGCTCCTTTTGGTGTAGCGTACAACACAAGACATTAATAAAATTAAAAAGAATAATTTTTTTAAAAAAAAAATATTGGGTTGTTACATTCTACCCCCCTTAAAATGAATTTCGCCCTCGAAATTCGTCGGGGTTATAAATGGTTTACTACTTGAAAGTTTCTTTAATAGAAACCCACATCGTAAAAAGGAATACCAAAACCAACCTTTAAAAACAAAAGTATGAAACATAATGGTTACCCAAATAAACTAATCACTGGGTTTCCACATAGGTGAAAATATGGATATGGAAGAGAAATCTAACCATCATGTTCTGATGGAGAGTGGTAGAGAACATGGCTATGGAAAAGCCAGTAATCACAAATCCATAGATTTGTGATGATATAAGGTACCATCTGATTCATCAGGTATAAGATCACTAGGACAACATTTTTGGTTTTCAAGATCATTTCCCCTAAAGTTGAAAATTTGAATTAGAATAAATACTTACTTTATTTTGGTACAATCTCACTGTTGTTCGTGCCTTGAACAATTTCCACTTCATCCCTTAAATAAATGATGTTGAATTTGTTATTCGTGAAGTGTTAGCAGATCATGTGATAGAATGACGGGTCATTCCATCTGTCTCAAACAAAAGGTTAGCAAAAATTATATTCATAAATCTATCTATAGTGAGATTAATCATATATGGTTCCTAAAATGGACTTATACTTCATATATCATACTGCTTAATATAATAGAACTAGCTTCTACTAAACAGGGACTTCCTGTAGGCCAGTGGTAGGCGATAAAGGCCAGTCGCACTTCGGTTGTGGGTTCGATTCCACAGCCTTGTCCGACGCGATGGGCTGTCGCCCGTCCTGCAGGTTGTCCTTTTTCCAAAACTATATAACATCCCATCAATAATATCGAAAAAACAAACAATACTAACTTATGTCCAACATAATCCATTCCAATCTTTTAGGCTTATCCATAATACTGCAGTCGACTCTCATAATATAGTGAAAATGATTACCAGAGATTTAACACCATCATCGATCCCCATATATCATAAGATATGTTTTGTTGGTCACATTCATAACATTCAAAGTCCTTAATCGTGTATTCTCTTGAATACCTTAGTGAAAACATGAATGTAGTTAAAAGTTAACACTTTTCACATACCAAAATCCTCAAAATTCTATATACTCAAACTTAGTCCTTATATCAATCATGAGCTCATGAATACTGTTAAACATTTCATTTTCTCTTTTTCCCTTCATTATGCGCATAATATCTCAATCACTTTGAATACCACATTAGACCAATACATAAATATTCCAATATTCCAAGATACAACATTATTTTGGAATCCCATTACATAAACACTTAATCATTCCACCACATCGTTGTCATATTCAACATTGCCAATAGTGATCGCATGTGACTTCCCTTTGTCCTTTGCCTTAAGCGGTTGCTCATGTCGATCATCACTAACCCTTGGATTAGGGAATTTATTAGCATAATGCCCCATTTCCTTGCACTTGAAGCATTGAAGTGTTGGTTGTACGTTCTCTGTAGTGTTTTCTTTATTCACTTCATTAGAATCCCATTTTCCATTACTTCGACACTCAGCTGCTCGATGACCTTCTTTTCCACACTTAAAACATTTTCTAGTCCCTTTAAGACAATCTCCACCATGCTTCTTTCCACACTTTGTGCATAAGGAAACATTCATCTTCTTTTCACCATTATTCTGAGTTTTCTCCTTGAACTCCATCTTTCGTTTCTTGTCAAACCCATGAGATGGATATGTAACACCAACTTCCATTTCTACCTTGATAGCACAACGCACAATTTCTTCATAGCTACTGAAGTCTCTTATAGCTAATGCCCTTCGAAGACTTGGTTTTAAGCCACTGAAAAATCGATCAACTTTACTTTCAGGTTGGATGATAATACCAGAAGCGTACCTTGCAAGTCTTGTAAAATTCGCTTCATAGGTACCAACAGATTCATCATCCCTTTGCTTCAGTTCAAGAAACTCTTTCTCCATCTTTGTTCGGAGAATACGAGGGAAGTACTTATTGAAAAATAAGTTCTTGAACTCGTCCCATTCCATAGACTCAATTTCATCCCTTTGCCTCGTATTCTTAATAAGATTCCACCATTGATCAGCTTCACCTTCCAAACGATATACTGCTAAGATGACTTTATCATGTTCAGAACATTGAAGAACTGAAAATATCTTTTCAGTAGTACTGATCCATTGTTCATCCACAAGTGGATCAGAAGACCCACTGAAAGAAGGTGGACGTTTCCTCATGAAGGACTCAATAGAATATTGTTCCCTTCTCTGCTCATTTGGAAGTCCAGAATGATTCATAGCTTGTGTAAGTATAGCAATATGATTTTGCACTCCATCTCCCATAACATTTGTTTGTTCAGGAGGGAAATCATTGCATTGTCCATTTCATTGATCAATACGGTTCCTTCGGGTTCCAGCCATCGTCTAAAACCCAAAAAGAATAGTATGAGAGGCAAAAATCATGCTAGGGAAAACAACATAATAAAGGGGTAGTACCCTCAATATCTAACATCTTAGGTTAAATTCGAAGATCGTTAGCGCAATTCTAGGACTATAACCTATACGTATACTTAACCTTAGAGATATCCCTAGACATACCTTAGAAATATCTCTAGGGATCTCACTAACGTTTTCGCATCCTAGTTTCCAAAGGTTGACTAAACCTTTCCTCTGATACCAACTGTAGAGACCCGTAGCCTGACGTACATGGACATTACATTACATTTGCGGAATACTTAGTACATAACAAAAACACACACACACACAAGGATCGTAATAGTTTAGTGTCTTTGGAAACTCGGAACGTAATCTTCTAATCGTGGTGAAAGTTCTTCAATATCTCCCATTAAGGTCATCCCTTTTTTTACCTAAAACCTTTCATTATATCCTGGGGAAAAGAAAACATAAAAGGGTGAGCTCAAATGCTCAGTAAGGGTATACAAAAGAAATAAAAATCATATCATATCTTTTTGAAAATCATAACCTGCAAAAGAGATCATATTATCTTAACATGGAACAAATCATAGAAGTGAAAATAAGATCACCATAATCATAACATGAAACTTGAAACTTTGTGGCATGCACACATAATCATGGAAAAATCATTTCTTGTTAGTCATGACTCATTTCCAAGACTATCTTAGTGGACAAAGTCCCTTTCTGAATCGATTAACCCTCGTTTCAGTCCTGTTTCACTGAACCGGTATAACCTACCATTCCAGCCATGTCTATCTCATGAGATATAAAATCTTTACCCAATGCATTGGAGGGAGATATAGGTCCCACCCATCTTATAATGAATCCTTTCTTATGTGTGCCACATAATCATAAATCATACATCATCGCATAACCCATGTAATAAAAAATGGGATTCTTAAACAACATGACATCATAAAACAATCATACAAGATAAAGGAATTCATAAAAATATTTCCATCACAACATAATCAAATACATGTAATAATAGGGATAAAAACAGAACCCTTTTATTATCTTAGATGGAAAATAATTTTGATAAAATACTTGAACTCCATTCTTGAGGAAAATATCCTTTCTTCTTTAAAAACATTTTTCCTTTCATAACATGTCATACGACTTTAAAATAAAAGAAGTTGATTAAAAATAAACTTGAAAACATGTAAAGGAAGCTTCTTGGAAATAATGTTTTAAAAATCCATTCATGCCGTATAAGTTAAAAAAACATTCTTCGTACTTTTATCGGAAAAGTCAAAAAGTACCTCGTACAAAAAACGACAAAAGATTCCTTTCTTATTCTTTACCAAAAACTCACTGAGGGTAAAAATGGATTTAAACAATTGTAGGTGGATGGAAATAATATTGCATATTGATGAAACATGGATGTGGATGATAAAATACACCCAGTAAATACTTACGAATAAACAATCTCGGATAAAAATGAGATTGTGATATTTCCCTTACCTTAGGTCCGACTTGCTTTGTAAGTGTCCTAACCTCCTGTATAATGATTTAAATCATGTTATTGACTTATTACAGAATCATATTCATTTTTATGATATCATATATGGTTCACTTATGACATTATATTACCCGTTCTTTTGTAAATTCCATGTTAAAGAAGCGTTTTGGGTAAAATCGTTTCATTTATCGTAGGTGTTTTGACTTGTTGTTCTTGACATCATTATTACTTATATCATGATTTAATTACTTCCAGAATATAAAATATGATTTATATATCATATATATTCAGTATATATATATATATATAATAGGTAGATAAATAAAATGAAAAACACCGTACATGGAGACGGTAGTCCGTACGTAAGCATGAACGCTGTTTTCCTTTCCTTATTGTCTTGAAATGGAAGTAAGTAGATGACATACATATGTATATATATACATAAATCCAGTAGCTTTATAATGTCATATATTTCATTATTATTTCTTATATATACATTATAATCATTCTTAAATGGTTAACATGGAGAATGAATCTCATCGCGTCGTGGAGACGGTATTCCGTACGTACGCACGAGCGATGATATCATTTCTATAAATATTGAATTGAATTGGAGTGGATTATACAATATATCAGAATATGATGTTGTAATAACTATGTATAGTTATTCTTTACTCCATTATACCCATCCATGTAAGGTGGTGGTGGAAAATAGATTACACCACGGCGTGGAGACGGTATTCCGTACGTACGCACGCGCGGTGATTTCTTTTTCCGTAGGATGGATAGATGGTGAAATAGGGTTGTTTCATACTTATAATAACATATCAGTATATGAGTGATACTTATGTTATTACTTCATAATGAAACAACCTAAGAAGATGAAGTGGAAGAAGAAATAAAGATGAAAGAATTGGTAACGGTAATTACCTCTTCTTTGAAGTGCCTCTTTGAGACCTCCTCTTAGGGCACTAGAATTGGTCTTTGAGGAAGACCAGAACCTCTAGGATGTTTCTAGGGAAGTGGAGAATAGATTTTGGCAGGGGTTGTCCGAGCTTGAGTGCTCAAATTGGTGTGAGGAGGAGGGGGAGGAGGTGTCCTTTTATAGGGGAGGAGAGGGGCACCTTAGGAATTCTTAAAATATTAATTTATAATAAATCTAAACCCACTTAAAAACCTCCAAAAATGACTCATATTCGAAGATTAGATGATATAGGGTTGTAATATCATCAACCAATCAAATTTAGACATGTTTGGATATTATTTTAAACCTTATCAAATTAGATTTAACTCTAAGTTAAATAATTTAACTTTTACCGTGTCTTTTTGTTTTCTTTCACTATATGGTTAATACACTTACTATAACATGCCAAACGAACCCCAAATTGTTTATTATTAATATATATATCCTTATATAAGTCATTTGGCCGAACCATAGATTTTTAGGAATAAAATAACAATTAATAATATAATATTTGATTTAAAAACTATTTTGTGTCAATTTTGACACTATTTGATATATGATTTTTTTGAAAGTCATAACAGAATTAAATGTTCGAACCAAGTTGATTAAATCAACATTAATATATCATAGTAACCTATAAAATTAGTGGAATTCATAAAAAATCTCAAATTACATTTATTTTGGTGCTTATAACATCAATTATGTCAATATTTCATTAAAAAGATAATTACTGCATCATTGTTGTGTTATAAATAAATTAACTTATTTGATGTCTAAAAATTACAAATAAAATACCATAATGTAGGAAATCTTTTTAGCTTTCTATTGAATATTTAAAATCGAATTTATCTTATGTATAACCCCATATTAAAATTGATTTACTTATTAAACTTTGATTTTAACTATTTTAACCCTTCTTTAAATAAATTAATAATAAATGTCCTAATCTAATCCAAGTGGGCCTAAATGGTCATATTTTATTCCTAAGTTTGTTTCTGGTCAAATTACACTTGTCCAATGGAATTAGGACATGTGTTAGGGTAATAGTAATATCATATTTACCCTTAGTTACCCTATTTACTATTAACCGCGGTAAAAAAAAGTAAAAAGTTACTATTCACCAAAAAATTATTTTCATCTCATTGAACCACATTTTAGTCCTTGTTATTAACCGTGTCTCTCGGATTTTAGAAATTCCATTCACAGAAGCGGCAAAATTAAGTTTTATGAAAAATTCAGTTTTTTTTAACTACCACTTAGTAGTTTCACTATTCATCAAAAATTGATGTTTTTCAAAACAATGCCAAAATTTCATCCTAAGCTATATTTCATATTCCGAATTCAAAAATGAAATCTATTTTACCAAATTCATAACATAGAAGTTGCATTAATTAATTTTATAATTAAATCCCGCTGTTAAAATAAATAGCGTGTTTTTATGAAACAATACATATCAAAAGATTGACACTTGATTATGTCTGGTTTAAATGTGAAATTACAACCAATGACCAACATTGTATTAAATTGTAAAAATATATTCTAAATATACTTTAAAACCACTCAAATTAATAATTTATCACTATTAATTATTTCGATTAAAAAGTTGTTTTTAATTATAATTTAGTAATTTTCACTATTCATCAGAATATGAAAGTTATCCGAAAAGTACCAAAATCTCACCTTAGGCTAAATTCGATACTCCGAATACAAGAATGAAGTTCATTTTGAAAAATAAGATTTACAGAATTTTAAAAAGTGGTTATTAATAATATTTTAATAGCATATCTTTGTTTAGTGAAACTCGGTATTGCGTATTACACACGCTATCGAGGAAGGTCGCGATTGCGTGTAATGCAAGGCAAGTCAAGGATGCGTGTTGTGCAAGCTCCTTTTGGTGTAGCGTACAACACAAGACATTAATAAAATTAAAAAGAATAATTTTTTTTTTAAAAAAAATATTGGGTTGTTACATAAACAATGTTAATTTTAAAATAAAATATATTTCAATGTAATTAAGATTAATATTTATTCCCCCACATATAAGGAAAAATAAACCAATTTTTAAAGAAAGTGTGTTATTTATGTATTAATTTGTTTTATTTAAAATTGATTGGTAATATATAAAGAGTTATCAAAAATCCTTTTCTTAATAATATCTTATATACATATTTTATAATACTTCTAGACCAGTTAATTTCCAAAATTCTAATAATAATGTTATAAAAATCATATTTAAATAATAATATTTTGTGATTCATTTAAGCTTGATTTTGAGTGCTTCATTCTCAATCAAACATAGTTTATATTATTATTTCGGGTTGTTATATTTATTTTCCCAGTATTATTATAAATCTAAGACAATAAATTTAATCATATATTCAAGATTCCAGATATTTCTCTTTAAGTTCCACCCAATCTACGGAGAAATGTACATACTCCTCTTTAAATAAGTCACCATTACTTTCTACAAGACTTACCAAAAACACGATATGAACCATGTGTCTATTTATGATTCCAAGATCAAAATAAACACCAGGAGGACATAATATATCTCAATCATAGGGAATTATTAAATCATGAACTAATTTAGGGTATCAGATCTGTATGAACTGATCCACCTTGGACAATTGATCCATTACCATTGAAATTGTGTCCAAAAGCCTTTACATCCTTAGAAACCCTATCAAAAATTACAATTCCATAACTACCCACATAATCATGTGATACATATGTTTAATTAGTATCTCTTTAGGACTTTAATTCACATATGTGATCCTCTGACATGCCAGAAAATGGGAAACAAAGACAATAATTTCTCTATTCATGTCGGTCCACCAGAATTGTCATCAAACATCATGAAATATTTCTTTCAACCATATGATTACATAAAAGTATGAATAATTTTAGTTTTTTATAAAATACAATATTATCGAATATAGAACCATCACCCCACCATGAACCAGAATCACACATCATCCATATATGTTTCACCACACAATGCGATCGTTTTCTACTAACTTATAATGCATCACAACAAACTTAGGATCCATATTATGTTTTATAACACTGCTTAAATCATTAATAATGTGTTAATTTATGGAACACCAGTCATGCACCATATATCCTCATCTACTCCCACTATTCATTAAATTATTAAGGCTATGAACATTCACCATACTTCTGATATTATGTCTCAAACATCCTACAACAACATAAAACGTGAATCTACAAATATATTTCATTTATTTTGAGAATTGTCCATCTCAAATTTGAACATTTGTATGTACATTACCCAATGCATCGTATAAAAATTTGTGTTATGATGGGAAAAGATATATTGTATACTATTTTTTTTCTTATACATGAAAAATATCTCATCAAAGAGTTAGTGTCACAATAATTTCAATGCATGAACCACTACTACAAACACTAATTCACGGGTAGGGTAATTACACTCGTGGGGTAACAAATGAATTTAACTATAAGAAACTAACTTATCACCATTCATTGTAAAATCACATATGACAATGTTATATGTTCCTCAATGTTTCAAAACCCTATACCAAGATCACGAATAATTAAAAAAGGATCTGATATTAGCATATTTTTATACAGTTAGATGGCTTCTTTAAACTATTTTGTCTATTGAAACATGACTCCCTTCATGTTCAAAACACAGGGATTTTTCTATGTAATAAATCATTGAATGATCCACTAATAATACCTCCCCAACCCAAGGAACACTGAATCTTGAACACATTCACTCATCATTTCCAATAAACAATTACATCTACCATCTGTAGTTCAAAATGTACACCGAATTGAGAAACCACATTCTTTTTAATATTCACCTAATGTATCCAAAAGTTAAACTTCATGTACATGGAATAAATCCAATGTGTTCATATAAAACTCAATATTATCTCCATGTGTCTATTATGTGATTATGTTGTCTTAGAATATAACAGGATTCCATCAAATAAAAAATATTAAATGAGTCCATGTACTAGTGATTGATATCTTTCATGAGATCCATGAATATTATTTGATCATTCATTAGTCCAAAGTGTATAATGAGATATTCTCACAACATATACCTGGTACTAAACATCTTTATTGTAATGTATTCTTCTGTATCCTGAAGCTGATAGTAGCCATAACCTATATCAAACATAGAAACCCACAAGGCTCCCCTCAAATTATTAAAAAATTCATTACTTATTTCAAATGGGTACTTTATAATAGTGAAATGTTTCAACATATATTAGTCCACAAGAAGTCATTTACTATAGTCCTATTTGTTGTATAAAAACATTAACGAAACCCAAAAGTAATTGCATAGTGTAATGAAACCATTATCGTTGATATTAGAATGGTAAAACATAAAGTCTATTTCCTTAGTAGATGACATACTATACAATGGAATCTATATGGGTCAAAAAAATAGACAATATATTATTATCAAAATGAACTCTCCTGTGTGGGTGTAATCATAATAAATCTTCCAGAATGATATCTTGTTATTTATATACCACATAAGAATAGAGAACTGAGACACTACCTGGTCCACTGTAAGAATCAGTCAGTGCACATATAATAAAAATTCATTAATTAGATATGGATCTCATAGAACTATAGTTTCATCCACATCCCATTCATAAGACAAAATAAAATTTTAACCTTTAGGTGATGTGAAAGTAAGTCATCTCTGATGATAATCATTATGTGTGTGGTAGTTGGAAAAAAATTCACTGATAAAGATAACATCAAAACTAGTCATATTTATTATTATGAAGCTCTATAAATGCTCATATCCAACATCCATAATTTTAAATTACACATTGATACAATGATGATACACTTTCATTCCTAGAAGTATATCAATAGATAACAACTCAAACAATAACTTCACTAGTTAATAAAACTCAATAACATCTAGAGATGTTATAAATAAATGGTATGTTCCTATATAAAACTAAAAAACAAATAATATATAAGAGAATTTGACCATACCATAAACTATTTATGGTATATCTCCATTATTAGTTGAATTCTAATCCACTCTATAAGGCCTTCGATCAACCACACCATGACACCATAGAGGATCATGAGTCACCAAGTTGAACTTCACATATAGAGTCTACACTTTCTATTGTGGTCATGTACATAAACCAAATCCGTAATTTTCTATGTTCATATATGATGACTTGAAACAAAAATATTTCATATTACTCATCATACCACACCATTGATAGTTATAGAGAGAAATGGTGTCATCCTTGCGAAAGTGTCTCTTCCTCCAATGGTTGTTTAACCTATAAGATTCATATCACAACGAGGGAGTTGAGGATCATCTTATATACATTGACTATTGACCACAATCATGGATTCTATACTCGGAAATCCTTTTTTTTATTCCAAGAATGAGTAGCTATTATAATGAAAGATATATCACTTTTTGATACACACTAATTTTGGAGAATATCTTCAACACTGACTTCCTTGATTCTAATTACAATCAGTAGTTCATTATGGAACACAATAAAGTATCCCATTAAATCAATTTTAATGAACTATCATTTAGCCTCTATGTGTGGATGAATCTATAAATTTATAGGATTATGTGCCCCATTCAGCACCAAAAGTGGGTAAAATATGAACAACATGGTGAATCTTGGTAAATAGGTCGGTATAGTTATCATCTGTAGTTAGAGCACTATAAACTTCTAAGTAAATTCTGATTCTCGTGTATCTTGTAAGAACTCCAAGAAGAATAACTCATTTAAGGTAAACCATTTTAGCCATTCACTTCTACCATCATGTGTTTTTACATTCCACTATTAATTAACTAAACCTTTAATCATAAAGTTTATCTACACCACCTTCTAATATTTTGTGGTCTCTAGCAAGATTAAGATCATTTCACTGACATGTATTTACAGATAAAAATCATTGGTGCATCAAAATTCTTTGAAATGATGGGATGATATAAATGGATGTGATGAATGTAATCAAACATGGTTGTTATGCTCTTATGGGATCCTCATTCTTGAATTGGTAATAGTTTAAATAGTCCTAGATAGATATGTTAGATTACTTATTATAAAGGAGAAACAAATGGATAATAATTGGTAAAATCCTTATGCACAATTGGTGGTGAAACTGGATACACATGATGTCTGCTAGAAAACATTTGCTAAAACGCATATTAAAACCACGTAAAAATCAAAAAAAAAACTATTAATGGGTCAATGGTACAAACAAAGATTTAGAATATGGTATATCCAAAGAGTCTAAAAGAAAAAGAAAGTAATAACTTCATAATCAATTCTAGTAACCCATTCCAAGACTCTAGTACCTACACATTGTTTACAACCATATATACACACTCTAAAATATAATAATTATACTCAAGTTGAAGAATTAAAGTAAATATTGAAATAATAGACATGTCATAATTTCAATGGGAGCCTAATTAGTAGGATCCATCTAATGAAAGAATGTAACATGTGGTTTATGATCACATGATTCTAAACATGATTCAGGAATGCATTACAAATGAAATAAATAGTTATATCAACATTATATGAATCAAACATGGTGAATTTACATCAATGGAAACATAAAAATTATAATAACATACAATCCCACATTAATGGAAACTCAGAGGTCTACTAGAAAGTGTTGTCTATATACTAATATAGTTCCCATCCTAGAGTCCCAAACATCCTATATCTTATCACCTCCTTAAAAAATAATGGAATAAATATATAATTTAGTAAAATTGGTTCTCTAGTATCATTTTTAAAACTCATCCTAAACCATAATGATTTATTTGGGATGTGAAATGATCTCGCGTGACCCTACATGTAAGAAATTAGTTTTTTACTAGTGGAGAGTTGAAATATTGAATAATTGGGAGATAATTCCCTTTTGTACTAGGTAAAAATCAGAGTGATATAATGGAATAGCTAAAAAATAATGAACCAATAAATAATCATCAGAGTAGAATAAGAATACACTAAAAAACTGACCCATGCAGTATGAATATTAAATTTCATAAACATAAACTAAATATAAGGGTAAAATATTCCCTATCTGTGATGGATAAATGTATTTGATAATGAAACTATATGGAAACTACATCAACCATCCTGACTAAGTTTGAACAAAAAATGTATGAAACATCCTACAAACATGATTAACTATATACCTATGGGCCCTTACCCATTGCTGGATCATAGTCTATGAAATTTTCATGTGCTCTAAATTTCTCATGTGGTTTGTGAGTATGAGACTCAGTAGGATAGAACAAATATAACTTAACATATGTTCATTAGATATAGTGGTGCAAGACAAGAATGTAAAAAAAGTGCATACCCTTGAAAAAATATCATACATGTATAATGTATAAAAATGGTTCCACAGATATCGGACATATATTATTCATCTCTGTGCATGAAGAATCAATGACCAGTCACCCCACACATTCCCCTCGATGGGATAATCCAGAAACATTTCTAACACATCCTTAAGGAAGGGATATCCTGAATTCATTTCAACCAAATTTATAAATCAACCCTAATAGAGGATAGTCTATGAGGCTCAACCTAATTGGACTAGTATATATAATTGAAGAATATAACAAATGGTACAAGAGAAAAATAACATATCAACATCATGTCCATTTGAGAATGTAAAAATAGTATCACAATACACATTAAATCAAAAAACAACGCGGTATTAGGGAAACATATACACTCCTCATGTGATCATAAATAAAACATAGGTATTATAGAGAAACAAAAAAAAATTTAATAATCATGAAATGAACTTCTATAAAATATATCTGAAAGCCATGGGATTCCTACCATTACCACAACAATAATTGATTATAAGGGCTGGTGTACATGTCAATGAGAACCAATGATTACTATAAGCAAACCAGATCAACTATGATTAGAAAACCATGATCAATATTAATGGGATACCATAACCAAAATGTAGGTCACTATCAAGTATACCTAAGAAGATCTACTTCCCATAGTGATATATGTATAGATGTTGTGCAGACAACAATTCTCAAAATCTGAGTTTTAATTCTGTCAAATATAAAAAAACCCTATGCCATGAAAAATAAAATAGATTCAATAATTTCATAGAGAATCTAATTTTTTACTACAGATAAGGAAGAGAAATTGATCTTTATTTAGAATAAAACCAATGAATTATTAATATAGGGTCAAATTTTTGACTTTTATTAAATGGAGGAGAAATAATGGCAGTAGAGCACTGTAAAATTTTGTGAGACAGGTCTAATTACATTTTAAATTGAATTTTTCCCGGGAAACAAATATAAAAATACTGGATGAGAGTTTTTTTAAATAAAAATTATAAGCTCATTGTTCCTGCTCTACTATATATGATACCACAAGATAGTCAATGTCCACTAGGCAGATTCAATTCTTCTTGAGAATTAAACTGGTTGGCTAAAAGTCTCAAAAAATGACTATTGGCTACTCAGTATAACTTCTTCTATATAAAACCCACACTAATTTTCATATGGATTCCCACTAACTGGTCTGTGGGAAAAGTGTAACATTAAAGGCAATAGTATTCCTACATGCCTCGCCTATATCCAGTTCTATTCTCTTAAATGAATCCAACCAACCTAAAAACACATAAAAAATAATGAAAAACTATATAAATTTAGAATTAGGAATAATATATAATAGATATGTCAGAGAAATAATCCTTAATGATACTTTTTAGGATCTGTAATGACCAAATAATCCTTTTAGATAGATTTCTACCCAGACCAAATATCCACAAACTTTTTCCTCGTGAGTGTCCTGGGACAACAAATTCCACCTATTAAAACATTAGTGGAATATTACAATGGTATGCATAGAATTCGTATAGACTCTAGGATATTCTCATATATTTATGCATCACATGATCGATCTTCATCATCCCCTACACCAATTTCGCTCCAAAATAATATTTCATGACAATCTCTCTCTAGAACAAAGGTGTCCTATATTATTTATCATAAAATTCATTTCCATCATCTCTATTGATAGTGGAGTGGAAAATATTATTATTATTTGACTCCATTAAAGAAAATTGATCCTCATTTTTCTAACCAATGTCTAACATGTAATCTCTTAACAAATATTCTAAAACATTGATTTCCTTCTTGGGATGGATATTTGTATAGGGGTGAAACACCTTAATCATTTGTATTGAGGACACAAATGACTCCCTCAAACCTCCCCAAAACAATTATCTAAACCAATAATCATGTATGATGATTTTCTTCATGGGTATGTGAACAATCTGGATGATCTCCCAAATTTAGACCACCTCAAAATCTCATAAACTAGATCCTAGAGGGAATGAACGTGTGTGGAATTTGTAATTTAATCAACAATCACCCTGATGGAATCACGAAATCTCACTGTCTATGGAATACCAATTATAAAATCATTTAATATTCCATCCAAAATACACTATAGGATCTAAAAAGGTTTAGTTTGACATGCTAGAACCAGATTTTCAGCATTTAGCTAATAAGATGTGAGTAGTTGGGAAACACAATCGACAATTATCTGCCGTATTCTAGTCCACTTTAACATCCCCAAAATGAATAATTATATCTCATAAACTACTAAATGTAATTAAATGTGTGATTTATGAAACATAAACAACACCCTTTCATGAAATGGTTCATGGACTTCTATCTAACCCTGAAAAAATAGATGTGCTCTCGAACAATATGAAATCTACCTAGTGAATCTCTTAACGATGTTTAGTAATGAATAACATCAAATTTGGAATCACCATACTAATTCTATTTGACATAGTGTAGAATATGGTGATTCACCAACATCAATTGAACACAATATTCCCCTCCCTTATCTACAAGATTTAGCTGCAATGAGGATAACTACTCTAATTCCACCAAAATCTTGCGATATTCAGATTTCGTACAAAGGGAATTTATAACCACATTTTCCAGAAGATAATTCCAAAACATTTTCAAGGAAAAGACTACAAATATAAATTCTATGCCATGGGTCACATAGTTCATATTATGGGGTATATAATTCCTCATACCATTTTAAATAATTTCCTATTTCTAAACCAACACAAATCTTATCTCTACTCTAATGGAATCGGAAAAAACCTCATACACGACTCCCCCCAATGGAAGTATAAATACAGAATCACTAGTCCACCTCTTACTCAGCTCCTCGAAGGCCCTATAGCAATACCTAGTTAAAGAAACCCACTTCTATTACCATGTTAATTATATCAATTGTGAATAAATCCTATAAAATTCTCCCAAATTCCTCTAATAGTACCCTACTAAACCAATGAAACACTACACCTCTAAAATCATCATAGGTAGTTCCAAAACAAGTATTGCATAAATCATTACGGGGCTAACTATAATTCCATGATCAAAGATGAAATTTTAATTAATGTGAATCTCTCAAATCAAAAACTAGTACATCTAGAACATACGATGTAGGTGGTTATCCTTGAGTACTTTAATTTCATCCACATAATCTTGGTATTCTTTTACTTATATGTAGATTAAATAAGAATGATTACAATAAATCCATACAGATACAAGTCTATGAATTATTATATGATAATATTTATACATGCCAAGAAATACAAAGGGGGAATTCATTAGACTATAAGTCTTCACTAAGAAATCATAGTTCACATATTGAAATTGGAATGAATTCTTCAGAATATTATAGTCATGAACTCTCAATTGATGTAAACTATATAAATGATAATTCTCTAAGAACCATCTCATACATTTTATCTAGTTACAGAGGATTTAAATCCTTAGTAAGGGTTACTTATTATTTATTTTTACCTGAGTTAGGTGATGGAAATAAATTTAATGAGTCAGGATCCCATTTTTCTATTTAAACCACAACACCAGATATTACCAATTCCATACACTATTCATGATATTAACCTTCACACAAAGACTTCCAACTACACCATATCCTCTTAGTGATTAGCAGGAGCCATCCAATATTCCATAATAGAAATTAGTTTACTATCAGTATTCATGTCTATGTAGAAGTTTATATCCTACCATAGAGGTAGTCCCAGAGTATGTTCACATAATATTTATATTTAATTTTCTATAACCACTAGATTATATATACATAAAGGGCCCTCTACAACAAGGTCCAAACATTCATATATATGGGTGATATGTTGCAATTTCCTTATCATGAGGCACACTCATTCATAAAAAAGATCATTATCACCATGAAAGGAGAACATCATCACATTAGTATATACAATTCTATCTATTATTAGTGATATTATATCTATGAATAAATTAAATAAAATCAATTCATACAAAGAATTAATTCGTAAGGTTTCATTGTGATAACCAAGTGGTCCTAGTAAAAACTCTCTCCATTAAGAATCTTTTTTCACTATCGAAATATATGTGAAATAGAATAACCAATCACTATAGATACCTCTATACAAAACTGAAAATCAAAATACTATATAGTAATATCTACCTTTAACAGATGGTATATTAAGAAAACGGTATAAAATACACCTATGGCTGGTATTGGGACGAGTTATTGACTGAAATCTAGATTATAGGGGGTTAATATTCTTCTTCATATTTTTAAACCTAATTAAAAATTTTATAACAAATATTTTTTCATAAAAATTATTAGTTGAATGTGAATACAATTTTCAAAAAAATAAGAAGTGGAATAAAGAATAATGAACAAGAAATGTTTTTTATAAATGTTTTGTTGTTAGAAATCTTATGAGTACTATACAATCCCCTACAACAAATCAAGAGGACTAGAACTCACTAAAACAAAGAAATGTTTCTTTTTATGTCAACACTAAGCCTACTATATTACAGAACCTTCCATGCCTTTAATATCACTTCTGAGAATAATAAAAATCCATCATAATCTAATGATATATTATGCCTTTCATAATAGAGAAAGAATAACCGATTTGATCCACATTTTTTGTTAGGTGAGAAATTTCAAAGAAAAAACTTTTGAATCAATTTATAACTATGTGTTAACTATGAAATATAGATATTTAATGTGGAAAATAAACCATTCTAGTCAACTAGAAGTTGTTGATAAATATATATAGTAGAGATAATTGATATTTGGACCTTAAAGAATTTATTCAAAAAATAAATAATGGAAAACCATTAATTCATCCAAAAAAATTAGTGTGAATTTTTATAACATTAGTTTTCATTTTCTATTCATTTCATGTATTTTCCAAAGCCATTATTTATATATGAGTATTAAAAAATATTTTTTTTTCATTGAAATTATAGGAACTATCTATATATAGGTGTTTTAATTTCTTCAACATATATTTAGAAACAATGGTAGCAAAAATAAAAATAGAAAAAAATTTCTATTACATATATTTTAAAATATCATGACAAAATTCAAAAAAATAATTCCCACGATTCATTAAAAAATAGAGGTTTTGTTCCATTAAAAGAAACAAATTATGTAGAATTCACTTTCTACGTACTATTGATATGGTATTTATATATCTTACATAATGGTAAATTTAAATTTATATGGGTATCATAAGGTTTTGATGTATGAATTATAAAATTACTTAAATAGCTCCCTAGTGGGTAACCTTCAAATACAATATGTTATATAGGGATATGATATACAACACATAAATGTAAACTATAACATTTATGGCCCATATAAGGGTATACATGAAATACAATAGGTTTAATATGGGTAATTTATATACATATATATGGTATATAAAGGTAGTTCAATGACTGTGTCAGGGTTAATAGAAAATTTTAATACATAATTAACTGTAAATATGTTTTATATATACATATGTATGATTAAATTGGTATTATATAATCATGAGAAATGGTAATATAAATATTCATCTACTTATTGTAGGTGAGAAAAAAAATTAATCTTCCTTTGAAAGGTTACTAGAATATCATGTATTGATATGGATAAAATCAAATATCATTTATAAGGTTAAGTAAAAATCTATCTACGGGTACATTAGATAATTCATAAAGCTAAATTTCAATTTCCATATACTGTATAAAGATAACTATTAGATGTGAAAAGGTAAACATTTTATTGTGTAATCGTACCAAACATTTTATAAAGGTTATGTAAAAGGTATAAATACTTATGTAAATGTAACAAAATAATTGTAATACAAGTATAAGGGTACAAAAGAACTTATATAAGGGTAATACAAAAAATAAAAAACATATGTAAGTTTATAAAAGAACCCGTGTAATGGTTGTAAAAAGAAAATATAAAGGTAAAAACCATTGTATTTATGATACCTAATTGGTTATATAATACATATAAAATTGTATTTTTATATAATTAAAAAACTATAATAAATAATAAGAAAAATAAGAATAAATACATAAAAAGAAAACATAAAAAATTATTACTATAAAAAATAGTAAACTATTTCTCAAAAATAAATAACACATGAAATAACATATCCTCGGATAAATTGAGAGTCCATAAAATAATACATGTGGTAAACAAATTAGATCAAATTATCATCCAATAAACTAATACCATTTATGTTAAACACTAAATATTATTTTACTAAATAAAAATTTGAACCTTTAATACCATTTTATGCTACTATAAATTTAAGTCATGTAATATAATTATACAATAAGTTTTATAAAGAAACAAATAAATAATGTTTTTCAAAATTAGGATAAATTAAAATAATTTAAATGCTTACTCATATAATAAAATATAAAATTTGTATTATTGGATTTGATTAATAAAATGAGAGGGGGGTTTCAATTATCAAAATAAGAAATATAAATTTACAATATTATTAAAAAACCTCAAAATTAACAAATAATGTTGCTAGAGAAGAATTATTGGTGATTTAGATTGTACATAGATTCGTCTCATGTATATCCTAGCCACAACCGTTCACAGCCTACAACTACCGATGCCCTATATCACTAGACCTTTTGAGTCTGGAATGGTCTACCTGGTTGTGGTGGGTAAAGTATGTCAAAGCATTATCCACCTAGAGATCAATATTTGTTGTATATTTCTACCCCCACAATCAATTCCACCTCCCTAAGTGTTTTTCATAACGATTCACGGGATATCCATGACCATGACATTGCCTCAACTAGCAAGGCATGCACATTGTCTATCAACCATCTATGATTTTTTGGGTTAGGAAATTAGGCTCCATGTGATATCAAATATAAAAAACATAAAACTGACTATCATAATTTTGGAATAATCATCTAAATGATCCGTATACAAAGTATTCACATATATATATCTTAGAATATTAATTCCTCCTCTATTGATCCATAAAATGTTAATGCATGCAAGCTATTTAAGGTGAGTCATCCCCTAGTGTCCACTACATATTCCATCTTCTCAACTACCTTATTCCAGGAATCTATGTATTACTAGGGATGTCCTCAAAACACCAATGTATGTGGTCATTCATAATGATTGAATTATAGATCATATGTCTCTTAGAGTCCCTACCTAATCACCCATGTTTGAATTTATCCATCTTTTACAATATCAAATGAATATAATGTGTGTTTGGAAAGCATCAATGCATAAACAACTACTATCACATCATCCTTCAAAATCATAAGAATCCCCTAGATATATAAAATGTGTGATATTTAAGTATAACACACACCACAAAAAAATCATTTAATTTCTGACCCTCAGAACATTTTATTATTGGTTGTTATAGTGTATAGTCCCCACCAGTACCCTACTACCGTATAATGAAGTATGGTTTTGAGAAAACACCATCTAATTAGTGATGTTCACTACAATCCCAAAAACATATACTATCAACTCATGAAAATCTTAAAATTCCAAAAGTAATGTCTCATATAAAACATGAGTGGTTTCTTTCATTAAGATTTTTTTTGTAATGCTCTAAGACTATATGTAACATATCCATGACCTAATCAATGAGTAATTATATTACCCCCTTATTTTATATCCCTCATTATATGTTGTATTAATTATATTTCACATTATTCTTTATTCATTTATATATATTTTTAAATTTAATAAAAATAATCAGTGGAGAAAAAAAAGTCTCCATGTTCATGTATAAATAAAAGTGAAATTATTTGGCTATCTCCCAAGAGTTCTTATAAAACATAAATAATTGTTCCATTAATATTTAATTTTCATCGTGGATGGTTTTTCAAACATCTCTACCACAAGGTATAATATTTTTTCTTTTTCCATTAATAGTGATTGGTTTATCATTAATACAATAATATATAAACCACAATTATCATTTTTCTCTAACACATTGATTCTTTTGAACCAACAGGACATCAACATTCCTAAAAATAGATTCACCAAAGAATTTAATAAAATGATATTTTTTCTTTCCTTTAAATAATTTCTTTAAATTTAACTTTCATAAGACAATTTAAAATTTTCATCAATTATTGTATTCTTATAAAATTATATTCTTACTTATTCTAGTTCAATCAAATTAATAATACTTTACTTAATAGAATTCATGCCATCCATATTTGAAACCTTCACTACCCAAAAGTCATTGCATATAATATACATTGGAAAATAAAATATTTTTTCAAATAACACTACATAAAGAGACATTAAAACAGGTGTTTAATCATCATTTGTATATTCCAATATGATTTTTTTGGATCATGTTCATAATCATTCTAAAATAAGTTCCTTGTCAAATCAGTAACTACATTCAATGGTTTTTTATTGAACTTTGATACTAGTTTGATGTTGAAATATTATTCATGTCATCCTCCCTCATACATGATTTCAAAAGATAATGTACAGTCATGTTTTGTAAATTATTCAGTGGAAATATCTTCTTATTTAATAAATTGAAAAATTATATGTAGTTCTTAAAAAATTAATTATAATAATTTTATAATGCTATTCATAATATTATTTCAATTTTATAGAATCACATTATAATTCTTTTATAAAACCCATAATGTCCTGGAAAACGACTCTTTTCATTTTCTGATGATGGTGGTAGATGTTAAAAATTTACATATACTTTAACCTAATATACTTTAATATAGTCACTTTTTGTTCACTGGACTAAAAATATTCCTTCATTCATCATGAATTGAAATTTCTTCAATTTAGAAGACAATATTCTATTTACATTAATCAATCATATTTTACATGGTCTCCAAAAAAACAAAAAAAAATATTTCAAATTTATAAAAAAAATATTTCAGTGCCACTTCAATAATATACAATACTATATAAAATAAAATAAAAATAGTACATCTATGAAATTTATAAAGTGATTCATAGTCCATGTGGCATTATTCAATAGTAAATATTTCCATAATTAATTGTGATGTTTGTGATATCTTATTCATAAAAATTAACAAGCACAAGGTTATATCATGAATAACCATATAAAAAGAAATTATGAGTGTTTTATACCACCCTATCAAGAATGATATAAGTGTATTTTATTTGGTAAATGATCTTTCTTAATGGATTTTTTTACTTTCTATTATCAATATAGAGCCTTCAACGAGTAATTGTCCATGTTAAAATATTCACCTTATAATTTTTAATCTCAATCGTTACTCACTTATCTAATTCTACATGAATACAGATCACCCATTAACTAATAGTAATGGGTATATTAACATTATTTAAATTAGATTTATTAATTTTCCAGATATTTATTATTTCATATTTTTGAGGTCGTTTTTGACACACTGCATTTATCTTAACATCATCCTCCATATGAATTTTTTCATGAAAATAGTTCGACTAATCCTCATTTTGTCAGATATTGTCCATAAAATATAATTCTTATGCCTAATTATCAGTTTAAAAAACTTTTATTAATATTTATATTACTATTTTAGGATACATTTACATGAAATTAATCCCTTGCACCATGATTGACATATTTTAACATGGAAATACATGCCTTCGATCAAAGAAAAGTTTATCTCTATAGTTAGTCAATTATTGTGAAACCTTGAGTTTTAATGAAGAATTTTTTTCGAATAATTTATTTTAATTTGATGTATTATATCACATGATAAACTATGGTAAACATTCCTTATGTGTTATTCATTAAAATCATGTGCTTCATGCAACAGTGACTTAGCTTTCGATACACACAACACTGAGTATATACGAAACAACATTTTATTATTATAATTATTAATATGAGACAGTAATAACCCATTTTTTAAAGTTATTAATATTAATATTATTACCTAATTTTTAAATATTGTGGTTTTACATAGATAAAGCAGCTTTAAAAAAACATAATTTTTTGGTAAAGTGTATATGTTTGAAAATACTTTTTTCTAAAATAAACTACTTTTATGTCCTTATGTGAACAAAAAATAAATTATTTTTTATATAGATTAATAAATGAAATTGATAAATTTAAAATAAATTTATTAAATTCATAATATAAAAATTATAATGGAGTTAATTAATTGTATTTTTCAAAAAAAATATAATTTTTTCATGAGTAATTCAAAATATAGAAAATTAATTCAAAACTACATTTTCATAAAACAAATTTATATAGTTAAATTATATTTTAATTTGTTATGAAAGTTTAATTAGAGATATTTTACATATATTATTCCATTTTAGGACTTTGAAACAAATTTCACATTGAAATTTTAAGATAATCTATTTCAAGCATTTTAACATTTTAGCTTAGAAAAAACCAATTGTCACGATAGGTCTATGAGATTATTTTTAAATTAATTTCTACCACATATGTTATTATAATTTAGAAAAATTGATTCCATATTTTCAATAATAACTTTTTATAATTTATAATATGGTAAAGTTAGTATTTTTTCAACTATATTTTTGTATGTAATTAAAATTAATTTCAAATATTAAGGAATCATTTAGTTTATTTAATGATTAATGCATAATAATGAGAGTCCAAATACCCTAGAAATATGTAACAATTACATTTAACTTCAATATTTATACGAAGTGATATTTTTTATATATGTTTATAAATCATTTAATACCCACACTGTATGGGAGACCAATCAATTGTGTTTTCCATTTTAAAATTTATAAGAATGTCACTCTTCCTTCATTATAAAAGGGCAGTCGCCCCACCTCACTTCCATAAACATCTCAAGAAACAATATATAAAATAAATCCTACCCAATTTCTTGTCCCTAAATACCTCCCTTATTTATATAATCCTCCCTTTAGGTAAAAATCCATCCATGGAATCCTTCTGTTGGAAACCAAGAGGATTTACCCAAAGAAGAGGTAACATCCATCCTCATGCTCCTTTGATTTATATTCACTCTCCCCCATCTCAAATATAGTTGTTATATACTTTTATAGTAACCATATTATACTCTTTATACAAATATGATTTTATTCTAATGGTTCTACATACACTTACAGACACATCCATATAGTGGATAATGAACATTACAATTTTTGTACCTCAAATGACCACCTCACCAAACAATGTTATTCATGTTTTCGTTACAACATCTCATGGTTTATAATTTTTATTTAAAAACTATTTTTTGTGTTATATATTATATTTATGATTTATTTATACATTTTTAATTATTATGTAAAACATACCTTCATGCTTTCAATATTTGTTAAAAATGAAAATATTGTTTGTGGATGTGTGGATTAACGCCTCCTTAAAGAAATTTGATTCATTCACACATTACATGTAATGTATTAACGATAATATTAGGGAAATTATATGATATATAAGACATAAAAACGATACTATAGTGATATTATATATATATATCTATAATTATGTGTCTTTATTTCCAAAAGAAAATATAATGGAAATAATGTTAATTCGTACGTACAACCTATCGTCTCCATAAAAAGTTTAATCCATTTAAATTTTTTTAATATTATAGATTTGTTTCATTAAATTTTCACACAATTTTTATGATATTAATATAATGTTTTAAATTTTTTAAATATATAAATCATGATCTATGTATGTTGATCAAGAATAAAATTTAGAAACATGTATGGCCAACAAAGAAGATTTTAGACGAACTATAACATTAAAATGGAGTTGTTAATAAAATAGTAATAAAATTTATTTAGAAAATAATATATTGTGATAGATATAAGAATATTTTTCTTTAATATATTTACAATAAATATATATTTATTATAGAATAAATTTTACGAGTATAGCGATATTGAAGACATTAGGAAATAATTTTTGAATCTCACTTTAATTTTTTTGAGATATACACCATATTCACCTCTAATTAATTTTGTGTAGTGTATATACATCCAATGAATATCTCATATTAATATTATCAATAACTATTTGGGTTTTTACATATACATTTAATGATCTCTCTTTTATGGTGTTAATTTTTTAAATGTTTCCAAAGAGATTATGTAATTTTTGTCTCAATTTTATTTCCTTGATACTCATGTTTTTTATCCACATATATTCTTTTATGCGATTTATATATTTCTATTTTAAATTTTATATAATGAATAAAATTATTTTCAGGATATTCTTTGATTCAATAAATTTTATTTTATTATAAGGGTAGTGTGATTCAATGTTATCAATGGATAAGTGTATATTTCATTAATCTCATTGTTTTTCAGGATTTTTATGATTATTTTACCATTGATGAAACTATTATAAGCCATATATTAAGATAACTAATAAAATTTATTATCCATTGATTATTCATGATAAGTATTCATGTATTAATACCATTTTTTCAACTTCTTTTACTTAATATAATAAAGAAACTATTTTTTGTTAAATTTGACTTTATTTTTATTTTCATCCAGAATTATGTGTTCCTTCAAATCCATGTTTTTATAAAAATATTTTCAAAAATATCTTATTTTTAAAAAGTGATTTAAATTAATTTCAATAATATTTTCTATATAATGGATTTCAATTTTTTTTAATATTTCTTTATATGTTTTAATGTATATTTTCAATAAAAATGTTATAAAAATGTTAAAAATATTTGTTCTTAAGTATTCCGAGTATTTTTGAAGAAAAAGGGTTTCAAAATTTTAACATGATTATTTTATACCTTTTCAAGGGAAATATTTTTCAAAATGTTCAGAATCATACGTTATATGTTTTCCAATAAAAGAATTTTCAATATATTTCCTTCTCTTTTTATTTGTTTTCATTGAAAATGATTTAATTATTTTTTCCAGATTACATTAAATTTTTTAAAGAAAATTAGTTTCAAAATTATTTCATCCTTCATTTATAAGGGTCCATGAAAAAATGTTTTCAATATTTTTTCAAGATTACTTTATATGTTTTCAATGAAATATTTTTTCAAAATGTTTTCAATATTCTTTTATATGTTTACATGAAATATTTTTTCAAAATATTTTCAATAATCCTTCATTTTTTAGGGTTATTTTTTGAAAAACTAGTTTTCAATATGTTTTATGTTTTATAAACTATTTTTTCAAATAAGAAAGATAATTTTCTAAATAAATTATTTTAAATGACTTCCCAAAAATTGTGTTCCATCTAATATGACATGTGTTGGTGTAACTCGTGCCTTACTGAAGATATGATCCAAGGGTTCCATTAATATTATTTGTATAAATGTTTTATGATTATATTGTATAATTTTTATGAATCTTGTTTACCTTTCACAGGTTATATTTTTTTTAAAATCGTTTAACTTTCACAGGTTATATGTTTATAATAACCATTTATCTTTCATGGGTTATATTTTTATTAACCATATTTCCAATTAATTGGATATATTATTATGAAACGATCTTCTATTCATTGGAAATTATTTGATGAAATAATAATGAAACCCATCTCTTTTCCATTGGTTATGATATGATTACATGTTTATGATACCAAATTCATCTAATGGGTTAATAAATGATTAATATTTATGATAATGTGCAATACATATGTATGATTTTGTTATGTTATTTTTTGTACCTATATCTCCCTCAAATTGATTTGGTAAATATTTATATCTCATGTGATAAACATGGTTGGAATGGGGAGTCAACTCAGTTTAGTAAAATATGTTGTCAACTACGATGGTATTGGGAGTGATCCTTGACTACTAATACTGTCATGGGAGTTAACCATAACTACCAATATGGTATATGGAGATAACCTATACTACAAACATTTCCACGGAGATAAGTACTTAACTACTTGAAAAATAATCTTATATTAATATTTTTCTACCACAATTCCATGTCTTATTCGTATGTAATGATTTAGTGTCTTATGACTTAGATTACCATATGATTCATGTCTTATCATCATACAATATTTATACCATGATTCATTTTTATGATATTATTTATATAGTTTATGATATTATAATGTGATGATCGCATTCTCGTACCCTTAAGCTCATGATTATGCTCACATATCTCCATTTTTTCCCTTACTAATAATCTAAGCTCTCCCTTTTAGGCTTTATTTTCCCATGTTATGAAGATTTTTATTATTTAAGATGTGTCTAAGAAAGGTTATAGTCATGAATAATTTATTATGGGCTAATTTTCTTGACATTTGTACTTGTTTCTATGTTCCCATGTTTCCAAAGGCACTCAACTAATGTCAACTTTTGGTGTTTATTTTTATAATGATTTATATATTTTTTAAAAATGATGTAATGTTAATATATAAAAAGTGGGAATTGTTATAGTTTGTATCAAATCAAAGGATTATTCTTCCATTGGAATCTAGGAAGATAAAACAATAGTTATTCCCCTAGTGATATTTATAATTATATGTTTAAGGATGTCCCTAAGGATAAGTTTATGGTGTCATTAAATTAATTTTCATATTCCTGATTTATGCATCACATAAGTAATTATTCATGATTAGGTGGTTTTATACTATGATAAGTGTTACTCAAAATAGGATTTATTGGTTTTTTCAATGGACAAAACCAAAATAAAATGGGCTTACAATGAATCTGATGGACAATTTGTTAACTATGTACAGAGAATTTAAATAATTAATGGAGAAAAAGATATTTCAATTATGAGGAATTATTCATCTCGATATATGATTATCAATGTTATCTTTTGTGATGTTTATAATGGATTTAGTAAGGGGAAGATGGAATTTTATAAATTATTACCTATAAGGAACATAAAGGAATGAAGATACTACTTCTAACATGTCATGTATAATAGACGGTGAACCATTGGGAATATCTCAAATATTGGGGAGGATTTTAGTTATTTGTAAAAGTGTTCATAGAGTGATGAATTTTCATAGATTAAAATGTATTATCTGTGGATAAAATGTGTGTTACCCAAATAAATGCACAAATATGTAAATTTACTTCTAGGAAAAGGAATGAACTCTTCGATTCTGATAATTAAAATAGTTGAATTGATGTATTTATGTATTTGGATTCAGGAATGATAAATGGTGAAATATAAAAGCATAGTTCAGTTTATGTTTTTTCACAAAGGATTTACAAGTATATTTTGAAAGGTTCTAATAGAATAGAAAATTTATTTAATAGAAAGGAACTTTTCATAAGGAGAACATGATTAAGGGATATATAACCCTTAATATGTTCCTTATTTTATGATAATGGTGTTTGTATCAAAATATATTGAATATGAATAAGTGATTATGATTGTAATAATTACATTATAACTAATTACTGATTTATTGACAATGTATTCTATGCTAGCGTTGATGAAGTTTACTACAATTTTGGATTCAAGGAATATATCAAATAACGATTAAAATACGAGAAAATTCATGTTTTCATAAAGGATTTATTGAAATTTATGTTATTTACATGTTTCAATAGAATAAATGATGATGGAATTCACATGTTTGGAATATGAAAACTAAGAACTTCATTATGATATATTGGTGATCATTGCTAAACTATTTTTTCTGAAAAATATTGTGACCCTATCTTGGACATTAATACTATGTAATGGTTATATGATTAAAATTTTATGGAATTGTTTATTTTAAACATCATATGATGTTTTAGAGGCAAAAATATTACATCACCATAAATGGATTTGTACACATTGGGTAAATTTTCATAACATTTTTGTTGTTATAATAATAGATTGAATGGAATGTAATTCTATCTATGGATATCATGATCTGAAAATAATTTATGAATGACAAATTCACCTTCATTTCTTGTAATAAAAGATTAGTTGAAATTTTATCATGGCACACCAACGGATGTGGTTTTCCTGAAATCAAGTAAGTATATCTTTTCAGGAAAATTATTTATCTTTATGAAAAATGGACATGAAATAAAATGTTGTCCTATAATCATAATTTTTTATTATATGAATGATTTCATTCATGATTCACCCATTTATGAAGATTTATTATCAACATTCTCTACACCACCATCATTCTTGTGATTAATGATCGTTATAAATCCATATAATTATTTACGTGTTTTTTTCATGCCCATGTATTCATAGTACACCAATTTTATCCTACGTATGAGTTAATATGGTTAACCATTATGGTTCCAAATTTACCATTTAAAATTAAATATTAGTATCAATTTTTATGATATTGTTTTCTATGAAAGGAGCATTTATGTTTTAAGGGGTTAGTAACCTAAGAAAATTTTGATGGTGAAATTTACTTTAAGGGGGTTTAATGTAACTCCCTGAGTTTTTATGAACTTTTTTTGAATAAATTTGTTTATTTTTATATATTATGTTACAATCTACACCATTATTAAATTTAATTATATGATACGTTATGAAAAATGTTTTCTATATGAAACACTTACTTGTCTTGCGATACACACAACACTATGTTTCTATAAATCATCTTTTTTGTTAAAATAATTTAGATGATATAGTTATAAAAAACCCATTAAACATTGTAATATAAATATTAATAAAATATATTTAAATATAATAGTTTTCTATAAATATAAAAAAAATTAATAATTTTTTTTAAATTTGTTATAAGTTTGAAAAATTTATTTTATCAAACGAACTTCTTTTATGCCCTCATATGATAAATAAAAATACTAATTTTTCAAAATATTAAAAATTAAATTTTATTAAATTAAAATATTTTAATCCGTCACAATGTCAATTTATCTTAGGGTTAATGTTTGGTATTTGTCTAAAAAACTTCATTTTTTGGATGAATAGTGGAAAATACAGAATTTTAATTAAAAATAATAATTTTTCATTAAATTTATTTATTTGTTTATATTATATTTTAAGTTAGTTTTATTTGTTAATAAGATAAATTTTACATCAATTAATAAAATTCTATTCATTGAAATATAATATTATAATTATATTTAAACCATTTCAAAATTTTATGTAATGTTTCTTAAGAACCCCATATTTGAAACACATCTGTGAGATTAATCTGAAATTAATTTTGACCAATTATGTTATTATAATTTGGAAAAATGAATCCCATAATTAAAATATTAATAATTTATAATTTATAATAAATATAATTTATATTAAATCCCTTCATATTTGTGCAATAAATCAAAATTAATTACAAGGATTACGGTCAAAATTGGTTTACTTTACTATTAATCCTTAATCTTAAGATGCAAAATAACCTAGAAACAAGTCCAAAAGAAATTTTATGGAGATATTAAGACTATGATTACAATTTGATATAATTTGTTCTATTATTAGATTCACATGATGTATGGTAGACTTATCAATAGTTTTTAACATTTTATATTTACAATAATGTCCCTTATCGTCCATTATGAAATGCAACTCACCCCCAAATTCCTCAAACGTCTCATGCCACTTTGTATTAGACAAAAACTACATGATAATACCTCAATAATTAATCCCTTCACCATTTATTCCTATATTTTTTAGGAAACCCTTCCATGGAATCATTTTGGGGAAAACTTAGATGAGTAACCTAAAGAAGTGGTAATATCATTCCTCAATAATATTTTTTTAATTTCATTCTCCACCACAAAAAATCTTCTTATTCCATAATTTTATAATAAATTTAGTATCCTATATATACTCCTATTTTTCTTCTACAAATTTTTAGTCCTAATCTTACACACACTTCAAGGAAATTAGTGATGAACATACCATTTTTTTGTACAACAGACTACCGCCTCACTAAATGTTGTTTTTCATTTTTCATTTACCACCTATCATGATTTGGAATTATTATAGAAACACTATTTTTTATTTTATAAATTAATTTCATGATTTATTTATACATAATTATTTTTTATATAAAAAATGCCTTCATGCTTTCCATAGATGTAAATATGATAATTTTTTTTAATATATGGCTTACCACCTACTCGAAGAGATGTGATTCATTAAAAAATTAGATGGAATATATTAAGGATGATTTTAGATAAATAATATGATATTTATTTCATTATACGTCTAATAAATTATTATATAAATATTTAAATATATTTCATTTACATTATTTATTGCAGTGCGACAATGTAACAAAAACAACATTTATTTATATGTATGGCCTGTTGTATCCTTATCTGGTGTATTACACATTATATTAATATATTTTATAGATTATTATAAATATATATATATATATATAAGGAATATATATTATATTTATATCATTTTTTACATTCAAAAAATATTTAAACCAATATATATATATGATTATTGAGAATAACAAGTAAATATATGTACGAAAAACTAACAAGATTTTACATGAAACATAAAATTAATAGGGTGTTTTTAATAAAAGGATAATATAACACCCAAATAAATAAGTATATGGTATTATATATAAGAATATTTTTATTTAGTAGATTTATAATATACTTATGTTTATCATATATGATGTTTGTATGAGTGTAATCTATGTCATGAAATAAGGTAAAGGTTTTCTTACCACACTTTTATTCATGTCACATTAAATCCTTATTCACTACTATTTTATATTTTTTTCTACATATATATCCCAAAAATATATTATATTACACTTATCATTAACAGGATATGTATTTTAATATTTATTTTATTACATCTCTTACATAGGGATTGAGATACAAATGTTTCCAAATTAGTTGAATAATTTTGTCTCAATTTAACTTCATTGAGACACATGTTTTGTTATGAACCTATGATATTTTAAGAGGTGTATGTATTTACATTGGACATGTTATATCATTATTGTACTTATTTTAATAATATGTTATGCTTTATTTAATTTTATTTTCTTATATGTGGAGTATGATTTAGTGTTACAAATTAATAAGAGTTTTTTTTGAAAAAATATCATCATTTATCTATATTATTCATTATTATGATTATATTGCTAAACTATTATGATCCATATCTCAAGAACACTGATTATGTTTCTTATCCAAGGTTTATTCCGGATAAATTCATATATTAAAACCATTTTCCACTAATAGTTCTTTCAGATTATTAAGAAAATATTTTTATGAAAATACATCATTATTTCACATTTCATTAGGAAATATTTGTTCCATAAAAACAATGAATTTTCTTTAATATTTTAAAAAAATTATTTTATATAAATTTTTTGTAAAATTATTTTAAAATAATTTTTCCAATAAATGTTTTGAAAATTGTTCTCAATCTTCCTTTATATATTTTGAATGTAATTTTATAAGAAAATGTTATCAAAATGTTTTCAAGAATTATATATAAATTTTCAATGAATTTTCAATGAAAACATGTTTTCAAAATGTATTAAAGATTATTATATAAGTTATAATTGAATAACATTATCAAATATTTTTCAATATACCATTATAATTTATCAATGAAAATTATTTTCAAAATTATTCCAAATTTCTTCTATAAGTTTTCATGGATAATGGGTTTCCAAATGATTCAATATTATATTATATAATTCAATGAAAAAGGGTTTATAAATGATTTCATGAATTATTTATTGTTTTTATATGAAAAATAGTTTCAAAATGTATTCAATCATCTATTATATTTTTTCATATAAAAGGTTGTTCATAACAATTACGGTTCTTTTATATGTTTTCATGGAAATGGTTTTCAAAATATTTTCAATATTACATTATATGTTTATACAATTATTTTCAATGAAATTTGTTTTAAAAATGTTTTATTTTTTAAAAAATAATTTTTTTCATAGAAGAAACGATATTTTTATGGGAAATTATTTTTAACGATTTATGAACATTAATATTCCATATTTAGTGACATCTATTTTTTATACTCATGAATTAATGAGGATATGATCCATGTGTTACATTCATATTATTTATTTGAATGGATTATGTTTTGATGGAATTATATTAAGGAATATCATTTCTATTTCCTGGGATTTATGTTTAGGAAACCCATTTCTATTTTAATGGATATATGTTTATGTAACATGTTTCACATTCATGGGATATATTTCTATGAAACCAGTTTCCCTTTAATGGGTTTTATTCTTATGAATCCCACTTCTTTTCATAGGTTATTCATTTATGAAATGGTTATGAACCCTATCTATTTTCCATAGGTTATGATATGATTACATTTTAAGAAATATATTTCATTTCATTAGATTTGATATAATGAATTTTTATGATGTGGTGGAACACATTTGTATAATTTAATTGTTATATAGCTGGGACCAATACCTCCCTCCAATATATTGGGTAAATATTTATATCTCATGAGATATACATGGTAGGAAGAGGGAGTGGACTTTGTTCAGTAAAAGACACTATCTGCAAGATAGTATTGGGAGTGAACCTTGACTTATAATATAGTCATGGGAGTGAACCAAGACCACCAAGATGGTATGGTGAGTTAACTTTTACTACTATTATGTCAATTTATGTGATTACTTGACTACTATGGAAATAATTTTATTTTAAATTATTTATTCTAGAATTCCATGTCTTATTCCTATGATATGCTTTAAGTGCTTATGCTCTTTATTCCCATATGTTTCTCGTCTTTTTAGCTTCTAATATTTATGATATTAATCATTTTATGATCATTTCTGTGGAGGGTATACTCTTCTAAGGTCATGATCCTATTCTCATAACCTTATGATCATGTTTATACTTACGTGTATCCTATGTTTTCCTTTAATGAGCATATGATCTCACACATTTTTATGTTTTCTTTCACTATATTATGGTGATATGGCTTATGTATGATGTGTCTATGAAGGGTTACTGTCATGAAGAACCTAGTGGAAGGTAATTTATCTCACTTATGTATCATTTATTATGCTTCCATATTTCCAAAAGCACTAAACTAATATCGTCTATAGTCATCTGTTTGTGTAATGTTTTATGTATTCCCAAAAATGATTTAATTTTAATATATGAAAAGAAATGGTACATATAAATATCATTAATATTTTATTTAAATAATCAAATAATATTCCATGAAATCCACCTTCATTTCATACATAAAATTCATTACAATATATTTTCTATATGACTCATTTTTCATTAAAAAAATAAATTTTAGCATGTACGCACTCAAATTTATCATGTAACATACCCTTAAACTCCCAATCAAAGATTTCCCTAGAAAAATATGTAATCATTATATATATTAAGAACATTATAAAATAAAATAAAAATAAATATTTCCTCCACAACTAGAAATTTTACTTTCCCTTGAGGATTTTCAATAAAATATCCCCTATAATTTTTTATGGACTTACCATTAAATGTGTTTATCATTAATACTAATAAATTAGCTATTAATATACTCTTTAAAACCCTAAATAATAAATATTCAATCCCAATAGATTTATATGTGATTAATTTACTATTTAATTTCTATTAAATATTTGTGGTTTTAATATCTCATATTTGATGATACTTATAAACCTCAAGAGGAATCATGTTGAAAAAAGCTCTCAAATCAACCAAATAAGTAAATCTTATTTCCCTTGAAATTCTTCTTATATTTAAATATCCTTGTATCAATAGATGTTGTATTATATTTAGCTAAATTTAAACAATAATATATTCAGTGAGTTGTAATATGTTAATATCTTAATGAATTGGTTTTATTGAGTGGATATTATTTATGAGTTTTGTATAGGATTGGATTTTTTTCATTGCCTCTAAAAAACGAATATCAACCCTGGTCATTTGTAAAATTTGGATGAACCTTTTAATATTTATATCTTTATAATTAATCAACTCTTTATCCCTTTTATATAATGTAGAATAGGATTTATATTATTTTACATCAATATTATCAACCTTAAGAATTAATCTCCCTTTATATTTTTCTATTTTTCTTTTTTTAAACCAATTAAACTTCCATTTAGTGTTTAAAATGATTAATATCATATTTAAATTATGGGACGTTATCTTTCCTCCATTCTTATACAATAACAGTAAGTTGTATTTGTTTTTTATTATGACTTCTAATGTTAACCATGCCTCCCCTTATTATAACTTTCAGACATCACTCCCTTACTTTTGATTCAGTAGTTATAATAAATGTCACTTTGACTCTCATGGTGTTTTTTTAAATCAAAACACAAAAAATTCAATATTAAAAATAATATACTAATTAACTTTTAATATATGGTCAATACATTAGAATTTTTAATTTGTTTTTATAATAGATTCATTCATCTTTAATTGATGTGTGTTGTTCGTATTATGACTGTAATGGATCCTCTTTGTTAGGGAATATTTCTTTCATTGATGTAGAATCATGGTAAATATAAACTTACAATATGTGTCTATCATGGTATTTAGATTTATTATTTCATTAAAAATATTTATACTCATCCATTATGATATTTAATTACTCTTTTCATGATCGATTTAGGTGATTCTTCTATCCACGATTGGAGGTGTTTCTAAAAAATAATTACAAATTACTTGTTACCCATAATTGAACATGTATATTTCTTCCACTACTTGATTAGTTTTTGATTCTTGAAATATTGGGTCAAAATTCAGGTATTGACCAATATTATAGATAAATATTAACTAATTATTACAATTACACCATTCTCATTCTATTTTTTTAGCCCTAACATTTCATTTAAATTATTAGTTTATCAATTCACACATCAATATTATCCTTCAAGTTCACTTTATTTTAAATATCCCCTGCTCACATAGTTAAAAATTTGGATAAGTAGTATAAATCATTAAGTATAGTTTCTTGATACCATCGAACATATTTTCTCCATAGTGGACTCCATCTTTAATATTCACTAATTTATACAATATAAAATAAATCACTTTATAGAAGAATTATATAATCATTGAGTGTGGAAAAATAATATGAGAGAATTATTTATAGTATCCATTAAATAACTCAATTACCTCTTGGAAATCCTCATTAGAATTCAATAAAAATGTGTATATTATTTTCCTATGATCCATTAATCTCTGTGTATGATATAATATTATTATAAATTCATTTTAGAGCTCTAATATTCTAATGTAATATTTTTATTCTTATTTTAGTAAAAAAATTATTGATTTTATATTCAGATAATTAGGAAATCACTACATTCTCAACTCATAAACTGTCACCCTACCAAGAGGAATGTAATGGAAAGTAGAAATATTAAAATTAATGATTTCTAGAGAATATTCAAAATACATTCAATTAAAACCCATTGTGTTATATTGGTGGTAGAATTCCAACTCATAATTCCAATAAATTGATGATAATGTAAATAATGAATGGTTACCAAGGACTTATTGGACTTATAAATCCCTCATCCAAAACATCACTATTTATTATCTATAATATATTCAAGATATTATGGCTTATTTCTCTCATTTTTCCTCCATGAACGTTTTTATTCGTTCATTTAATTGATTATTATATAACTCTAGAGTTGAATAACCTTTTAATATCAAGTATAAAAGGAACTCATTCTTTACTAGGAATCCTATTGTTTATCATTATAAAAAATTAGATAGTTGTATATAATGAACTATAGTGTAAAATTATTTCCAACAATAGTTTTTAAAAATACTATAACAAATTTATTCTCTATTTATATATTTAAATGATATGAACATAAAAATAAATTATCACAACTAGTCTTAGAAATTGTTCCAAACGTGCTTGAGATCAGGGATTAAATAGTGAACCTAAACAACATCTAAATAAGTGTATAGGTTTATGTTGCATATTAACTATGAGATTCCTAGGTTATAAACTTAGGTAAAATATATTTAAATCAATTATTGATTTTACTTATAATGATTATATATAGATAGAGATTTGTGTGTCTGTTGAAAAGTAATAAGCAACCAAAGAATATATCAATAAAAAATAGATTTAAAGGATATTAATGTATGAGTAATGAATATTGGTTTTATGTAGTTATAAAATTGTACGATTGGTATTGGTTCACTATTTTATATGAAATTTTCTTAAATTCTTCTTATCCTTTCACACATGCTCCTAAAATGTTTCTAGGAAATCATTCATGGTTCTTTTTAGCTTCATTGTATAACTATTGGTCACTACAAGGTTATCAATACTAATAAAACTAAGAAGAATAATTTCTTAATTATTTCTGATTTCTATGTGTCTTGTCCTCTTCGGAAACTTTTTTTCCTTGGTGAACTATATTCATACTACTTCATGCGCTTGGGTTTGACTTTCACTATCACTCAATCATTAAATTCCCATAATATAACATACTGGATGATCATGCCAAAAATATGTGATGTTTAGAAGAAGAGGAATATGAAATAAAGGATATTATTTATTCATGTATTTATTAATAATACATAACTATACAACATATTTACCCTACAATGATGTAATAAACACAAATAATTTTTTAATAATAAAAAACTAATATTATAATAATTATTATCTAAATTTATCCTTGGTTGTAGCTTCCTTTAACATAATGATCTCCCTAGTACTCGATATTCTCATTTCCCTAAGAGACATACTCCCATAATGTAGTACTTTGTTTTATGAAAAAAACTTTTCCACTCCCTTTATCTATATATGATCAATCAATATGGATATAAACATTTGAGAACATTAAATATACTAGAAAACATTATTTTCCTTAGCAAACATAGACTACCTAAGTCCAAATAAACTTTCTTCCCTCTCCCTTAGATTCATAACCTTCTATACATTTTGTTACGGAATATTTATATTTATTTAGATAGTTTTTACGGGTATTATAATGGTCCCCATAACCCATGAATGTTCTATTTCAAGAAATCTAATATATCAATTACTCACAATAATTTATTATTCATCCTTCTCTCAAAATTTATCAGTTAATATTGAACATTATATTTTTGAAACAACATGAACATATAGACAAATATATTCTCAAATGACTATTAAATCATTTATAAAATAAATTACATAGTATTAATAAATTCAATGATCCAAAGGTTTATTATGTTGCGGAAATTTGGAATATACATCACTTTTTCACAATAAAACATACAAATTATTTTAACCCTTATTTTTTATCATCCCAAAATATATCATGATCTCTATAGTTTATGTAATCACTAGAGTATATAGATCAATGAATGGGGTGAGTTAAATTTTTGGTAAGGGGTAGGATAACTTTTGAAAAATACGATAGATGATTAAAAAGTATATGGATGACTAAAATCATCATTAACATATCATAAGAATTGAATAATTTAAATAATCATAATCGAAATTTTTTTAAAATGAAATTAATTTGGTATATTTATAGTAATTAAATATCATGACACTTCTTTCATGTACCATGCACAATTTTGAAATAAGATAGCATAATTTTCATATATATCATATATGCATAAAAAGAAACATTATAAATTTGAAAAATCTAGATTCATGTTCACGCATAATACACATAATTCCCAGATATATACAAAATTACAAAATTAATTATATATGTATATAATTATATTCACACCATTTACTTCATATAATTTTTATAATCATGTATTCCACAAGTAAAGATAATATATAAAAATCGTAGTCATGAAATAAACCAAAGGAAAAAATGGTTTTGATAAATTTTTCAAAAAGTGTTAATTCAATAGTAAAATTTGGGGTTCCAATATTAATATGAAAAATCATATTTTGGAATAAAACACAGACATTCATGATTGGAAAATAAAAACCTCAAGAGAATTCTGTCAGATGTTTCTAGAAAAAATGTATTCCGAAAAAAGATTTATAAGTGGCATAGAAAACACTTCAACATGGTAAAAAATATATATACTCAGAAATAATAGTGAAGTCATAGTGGAATTAAATAATAACTACATAATAGGAATATAAATTCTAAAAATAATTTCCAATGAAGAGATATCCCAAAAATGATGTGTTGGTTTCAATAATACCCATACCTTAAATCATGCTTTATTTCATCACTTGTCCACATAATGAATAATAATCATAGGTTAATTAACCTTTAGAAACATGATTGGATCATGTTTTTTTAAATATAATCAGTTCAAATCACTATACTCTATTGCATAATTCCCTTTGTTTCATTTGAAATGTTTCGAAATGTTTTTTCTTTAAAATACCTCATCTTTCGTTGATTTAATGATATTTATTTATATATTTTTATAAATTATTAATATTAAATGTAATAGATTATATATATTTATATATATACATTTATATGTTGTAATTAATTTATTATTATCATTTTTAGTGGTTTTCATAATTAGAAGTTGGAAACATCATTATGGGCAGTTATCTAACCATTGACGGGACATTGCCAAATAAAGAAAGAGAACAATGAAATATAAATACACTATAAATATAATAATTATAGTAGGATAACATCAATAATATAATGGTAAAATAATACTCAATGAATATTTAAATATTTGGGTTGTAAAGGAACAGAGACAAATAGAAACATAATATTAAATGGGAGAAAAGTTATTGAAAATTTCATCTTCTTATTGTCTCTACATTTCTAAATCACTAAAATCCATGAATTCAAGGAAATGAGGGACACCATATTGTTTCTAAGGATTTTAATGGAATTTTGAGTTGTTATTTAGGAAAATTATGTATTTATTAAATTTAGGATATGTGTTTTTCCAAGGGAAGTATAAGTGGTTATTTATACTTGGGGTGAGGAGAATTTTAAGGGTAAAATGATGAATAATATATTATAACCAGTGTAATCCTTTAAATAGTAATATTTTTGACATTATAATATAATTTTTAAAATAAAAACATGATTTCAGTACTATAAAAAAATTTATAATTCAAATTGATTATTTTAATCAAAATGAAATGAAAATTTGAAATTATGTTTGCTTAAAAGGGATATTTAGACTTATAGGCATTGGAAAATAAATTCTACAACTTGAAATTGAATTTTTTTATTAACATTAAATATTAAACAAAATTTATATGACCCTAAAAGTCTATAATTTATTAGTACAATGCTAAATATTTAATGATTTAGTTAAAATTGACCAAATAGGTGAAAACCGTATTTTTTACTATTCACGTAAAAATTTATGTATTTTAGAAAATTTCTAAAAAAATAACCCTTAGAAAATTTGAATATTATTATTCTAAAAATTTAATTCATACTATAAACAATTTTTTACATCTTTAATTTTTTTATTTTCTTATAATTTTTGATTTTTTTTAAAATACCTTAATGTGTAGATGTTTTAAAAATGTTTTTATAGTTTGGTTTAGTTTTTGATATTATTATTTATTCTATGGAACCATAATATTTATATTTTTTAAATAAATCAATATGAATATTATTTATTTTACAATTTATAGTTTTGAGGTCAAATTAATATTCTAACTATTTGGTTACTATTACTAACAGTTATGTTTTTAAATTGAAAGGTTATGATATTTTTCTCATGGATTGGTTACTATTCATATAATCATATTAACTCATATAAATACAACATCATTAATTTATATATTATTCACTAAATTTTCTGAATGTTTATATATTATCCATACCTAAAATATTAATTTTTTTATAATATATATTTTCTTTTCCCCAATGTTTTTCATGGGAGAAACAATTATAACATATCGATATGATCCATATTTTCCCATTCTAACTATTCTATTTAATATTTTTATCCTATTTTAATATATATAATTTTAACGGATATCATTTCCGACTAATTTAATTATCCCTTTTAAAAAAATTTATTATATTTTGTTTTTCTATACACTTTATGTGTATATTACTATACAGTTATACATTACACATTTATTATGAATACATATAATATTTATAAAATATTATTCATTCAATTACTTCTAAATTTTAGAATATAAAACATAAAATTCCTAATCATATTATTAGTTGGTAATAGATGAGGGTACTTCTAGTTCATTATTTCTACCCATTCTCATATCACCACCTCATATTTTTTATTCTGTCACAACACTTTACAAGGTGAGATTCCTTTTTTTCAAAGAAAATTGTCTCTATATTCAATTATATTTATATAATACTACATGTAATATAGTTTATGCTCAAGTTATACCACCTATGGATTCTATAATGGTGATAGATCATGTATATACTTCCTCTGAGAGATATTTGGATCACATCAAGAACATGAGAAATGTATTGTGGATATATTATCTGATAGGACACAGATCCTATGAGATCAATGATTTAAAATGGAATAATATCTCTACATATAATATTTACTTTTCATTAAAACTATATAACTCTATTCAATGGTGATATTAAAAGGAAAACATTGTCTCTATATTCAAACATTGATTCCCTTCGACTGTTGAAGGCACAACTATTCTAATGTCACTTTGTAGATTTTATATTATTCAAGATGGATTGAACTATTTCTATCATCTCTACAATACAATATAGAAAATGTAGCTTCTATTAAATAACTTCATCATAATATGTTGGAGTTATACATCGCTTCATATATAGATCTTTATATGAGGCCATTTGAATACTTGAGTGAAAGTGGAAATTCGTCAAGAATTAAACTAGTGGCTGATTTCTATCTGATCCTCATTTAAATTAAATTGATAAATATTTCAATATGTCTCTGATATTGTGGATGGTAATTTAATATTGAAAATAGATCTAATAGTGATAGGCCATACTGAAAATAAATTTATTATTAAAAAATTATTAAATAATTTTCCAAAATTTAGATATGAACCATTGAACACAATAAATAAAAACCCAGTTTGGTACCTCTATTATCATCACCACTTCATATACATATATCATAATATGTTTATTAAGTTTTAAATATTTCATAAATGTTATAAAGTGGTAAATCATTGTGATTATAACCACTACAATCCATATTTTATTTCATTATTTTGATGTCTTTGTGAGGTTGGTGACAAAGAACATGGTTTTGTTATCCCATTTTCATATTTGTATGGGAAATGGTTTAATCAAACAATAAGGCCATTTAAAATCTCATTAATCTTGTTTAAATACTATGATCTTTGATTTTTATTCATTAATGTATTTTTTTCATGTTTTCTCACAAGAATTGTTTAGAAAGATCAGAATAAATTTCAGTACTTCAAGGATTGATTGAGAATGATATGATATATAAATTATACTATATATAATTCTTTAAATATGGTGACGATATTACACAAGTTCTATTTTAAATCTAAATTAAACCAAATTCATTGAAGTGGAATTCATCAATATTCCCTTATTTATAGCTTTGTCCTTCCATTTAAGATCCAAATACTCTCTCTATGTCTCATTGATCTTATATTCAATGGATGATTAACCTTAATTTGAAAAAGGTATTATTTATTAACTTTTATTATGATTTCCATTTCAATATTTTGAATATCCTTGATTATGTGACTTTTTCTCAATCCACGTCTTGGATAGAGTAGTAGATTCATTTCTACTAAGACAATAAATTAACTTATTCCTCGTTGTAGGATAGAATTGAACATATAAATCATTATATTTTATCAGATCAAAACATATTAGAATAAATATGTTTAGATATTTTTTGTATGAATATCTGAATTATAATCTTATGATCCGAGTATATGTCACACTTATCTCCATAGAGGCACTACTACTAGATTCTCAAATTGACGATCCCAACTGCAAAATGCAGATCATGAGTCCGTAGTTTTTATAATTGATAATAAACTATTGTAAATTGTAGGTAATCACTTTATCTCTCTTAATGATAACACATACCAAAATTTTTATTCAAGCATCAATGTATATAAGAACTCCTCATCTAGTTGATGGCAGTGTGAGTTCTTGCATTATGATATCCTCTTATTATGATTCTTAATATTTTACTCATATTCATTCAACTAGATAGATGATTCTACATTCTATACTAGATTAGTTGGTATGCAAAAAAATCATGAGAAATTTCTAATAATTTTTATTTTTAACCAATATAATCCATGAAATCTATTGATTTCCATGACACTTCAGGGTATGGTCAATTCCTAAATTTCTTTTTTTAAGGGTCTAAAAAATCTCCTTAGTTGTGGCCATATTCCAAAATAATGTGATGTTATATATCCAAATGTAATAAATTTATTTTGAGAATATATTTTCTACATTCTAAATTTCAATAGAATCATATATATATTCTTTTTAATTTCATCATATCTCTTGGATTAAATCATAATATTTTCATTAAAGGCTACTTAAAAATTTTCAAGGACATATCTAAATGCACTATTCATTGATTCCAGGAAGATTATATCTAAATAAGTAATATCTTATAAAATTACTATGTTATCATAGTGTCTATACCATTTATTAAATTCCATATTCTAAAAATCTCCCATATCCGCCTTTAGAAGATGATATCAAAAATATAGATCCAACTCGAAGATGTTTTGAGCTCCCCAAAGTTGATAAAAAAATGTTATCAATCATTTCAATGTGATAGTTTTTTATGGTGATATTTTCATGTTCTCGGTATTCGATGCAGAGATCTGATGATCAATCCTCATTCATGAAAAAGTGGATTTTTCCCCATATGCGGTTTCCCTAGGGTAATGAACCCTTTCTCAAAATTTTCTTATATTTATATATTCAACTCATCCAGTTCTATCATGTCCGTACTATAGGGGAATTTGGAGATCGGTGACTATCAATACTATCTCTACAAAGAACAATATCCCACATTCTTGTGGATGGGTAGGTAACTATTCAATATATATATATATCCAAATAATTATAATTACTCAGGTTTCATGATTTTATTCAGCTAAACCACTGAGGATTGGTGTTCTTCCTCACATGGTATCAATTCCCACAACATTGATGGATTTTCCAAAGGGGATTCATTAGCTACCCAGAGAGTTTATACTAGAGCATTGGATGGTCTGAAATATAAAAGGAAATTATTATTTTTTTATACTTGATGTGAGTATCATATAACGATTTCCATTCTAGGTATATTATATAATCTAGTTCCACCAAAGGAAGGATTATACGATTTATAGGAAGAATCATCCCACCGAAACTAATAGGAGAAGTAACTAATAATGGGGTTGTAAGGACCATACCAATTTCTTTTTTTTTTCATATATCGCTATTTAATGTTATTGAGGTTGTGATTCAATAGTTCTATAAACATGTCGGTTATAATAGAATTCATGGGACATGAATAAAATTAAACTATTTCAATTCTTGAGTTAATAGGCTATGTACCCTGTACGAATTTACTTTCAACATCCACATTTTCAGTATTGATGGTATAATATTTCCATTCCTTATTCATATTTGGGGTTTACTATAAATCATTAACCTTTACTACCCATTGTTTAGTTCACTAACTTACATAATCCCCATATTACCTATTGCTGAAGAATTTAACAATGGGTGTTTCATTATGGAATTATTTCCATTACTCCATCATGTTAGTCAGCTTCATTGTGTATCTCAAACAATCATGAGTTAGGTTAATTTCTCTCCTTAAATTAAAAAATATATTTACTTATTTGATAAAATTTACATGATGATTTTCCCACATTTTGGATATGTGGTTCGTTAGATCATCTTTCACCCTTTTTCATTAGATCCTCCATATTGAAAGTTCATTCCTCTTTTATTATCTCCATGTCCATGAGAACTTTATTCGAACTCCATTTCAATTTTGAGTACACAATGATTTATGTATTCATAATTTTTTTGGTCTCGAATTTCTAAGACTTTTAGTGGTGTGGTTTTAACCAACTAAATAATATATCTATTTTTCTATCATCATCTAAAACAAAACCTGAGTTGTATCTTGCAAGCCATAAGATATTTTCCCTATAATCCATGAAAGGTTCACCCACTATTTACATAATCTCTATTAATACTATATTTATATTTTTCAATCATTAATAAGAAAATACATGTTATGAAATAACTTCTTAAATCCTTCAAAATCTATTTCTTCAATTTAATATTTCATATTCTTCATTATCAATATTCTCCAATGATCAAAATATCCATCTAAATGATAAAAAACTAGAGTAACATTCTTCTTCTATAAACTATATACTATAGAAGGTATAATTTCCATTTTTACCCACTTTTATATAACAAATGTATAGAATGATCTTATAAAAACAATTGGTTTTTGTTGTATAAAATACTCGAAAAATAAATTCTCCTTCTTGGGTTACAATGAATGTAAACATGGATAAAGTTATTTTTCATAGCCTTAGATATCTAGGTAAGCATTTTCATGATTTTTCGAAATAGACTTCCATTATATTGAAAATACCATTCTGGAAAAATTTTCATTATCCTTGACATAGTTTTTTATCTAGTTTCCCTTATTTCCCACAATTTTTGAAAATAGAAAATGATTGAAAAAACATAACTAAATAATACATGAATAAGTTATTTATTAACATACAAAAATTAATTCAAAAATAATTTCTTATGGGATCACTAATTTAGCCATTTTCTCAATGCATTCTTCAAGAATAATGTACATCAATATTTTCTAACATTAAAAGAAATAGTTAAATTATACATAAATACTCTATTTTTTTGTGTATTGTTTTTTTAACCAATGAATATCAATAATGAGTGTAAAATCAAGAATGTTACAAGGCATATTACTATAACACTGGTAAATTATCAAGTTAATATGCAATACAAACTTTTGGGGTTATTACTCGTAGTCAGATCAATTATATAGCCACATTTATTTTTATAATTTAGATAGGGATTTCATTACTCGTTTAGTATTTAAGCAGTACATCATATGGAAATATGGCTTCCATTTACTATAATTTTGTATAGATGGGATATTATTGACATCTATTAGTATCCATTTGAAATGGAGCTCAATTGAGTATACTTGGAGGTTTTTAAGGATTCATTAGAATCTGATCACTCAATTATGGATTTTATGTTTATCATCACTGTACATTTATTCTTATTGTGGAATAAACATGGAATAGTTGAGAACATGGGGATAATGACTCATTAGTGGTGTCTTGTGAAGGAAATTACTCACACTATACTCATTCAATACATTTCCCTTGTATATTTCATGTCTAGAGATCTTATAAATGTAAGGGACCTTATATTGGATGGTAGATCAAATAAGTATGGAACTAGTAGGGATTCGAGATAGATAGTAAAAGACACATTAATAATTTTTTTATTCAATGTAGTCCTTTTTATTATATTTGGTAACCACAATAGGATCCAATTATTATTTTTATGAAATTTTTTCCTTATTTAGATTCAATGTGATTACCATATTTATTTTTTAATTATCATCCTATTACTAATTATTATTTACTCAATGACACAATACTGAGTGTATATTATCTCCATTAATGGACATAAACAATCCCTAAAAGTTAGAAGCCTCTTCTATAGAGGGAGGTGCACATGAGGCCATGTAGAACTCTATCTTGTACCTAGTGTGGTGGATCAGGTCATTACTTGTTCAATTTAATTTTTGTTCATAATGAACAATTACCATGGTAAAAACTTTTCACAACCAGTAAAGTTTAAAAGTGATAAAAACTGGTTAAACTAAAATATAATGCCTAATATATCCGTATTATTTGGAAAAATATAGTTTTCTGTTAGATTTGTACCATATCAAATCCGGAATTCAATATAATTCTATTAGGTTACACTTGACCTTGTGAAATATATTTATTATATTTTAATGTTTTATATATTTGAAATACTATCAATCCACTAACCTATATAATGGAACCACATATTTTATCCTAATCACCCATATTTTATTCACTTTTAATAGATAATACTTACCCATAACCCTTCCCAAATTTCCTCCCCATGTATTAGATATCCTAGTCATCTCTAAATATCAATCCATGATGGATTGATGTTCTATGAAAATGGAGATATTAGATGGGGTATAAGTCCTTACCAACTTATTTCATATTTCTTTCTATATATAAAACATTCAATTATATCCAAATAACTATAAAATGATGTCATCAGTGTCTTTTATATAGTTAATTTTTTTTATTTTTATAGATAAATACTTTTCTATCTCATTTTTTACTATGAGAAATGAAATCATTGCCTCTGTGTATGTGTTGAAAACTAACTCATAAAAGGATTGTGTTTCATTTTCTATCATTTCCTCCCAAAAATAATTATAAATGTCTAATTAATTAATAATTAACAATTTTATAACTTATTATCAATATTTAATGGTTATAATTTACTTACCTTATTACTCCTTTTCCATTGTAAAATGATAACATCTATAGTGCGTACTAGTGGAATACAAACTCAAAAAATAAACATGAATATTATTTCATTAACACCTATCATGGTTAGTCATGAAGATGGAAATAATTAATACATATTAAATTTATTAGGTAGATATTATTCTGAAAAAGAAAAATTTTATATACATTATTTCCAGTACGTCTATTTGAAAAATGGAAATGTCACTTGTGTGTGTGTGGAGATTGTCACCTCCATGATATAATGTATATCATTTTTTACATCCAAATTCAATAGATAGTTTTAAAAATATTTAGTGAATAAAGATAATAATTATTAATTATTACAAATATATATATGATGATACCCTAATCCCTTAAACCATGGTAAACCTACCATATTCTTTTAGGGCCTACAAACAAAATAACCTTGAAGAACCTAATGTGAAAATATCCATTATTTTATCTAAATAAAAACTGGTAAAAATGAAATAATAGTATAATTATAACGAAATAAATAGGAATATTTTTATTAATAAAATAGATATCAAATTTAATTTTTTTATTCAATAGGGTTGGCATAAGAATTAAATGATTCATGACTCATAGTAAGGTAATTTCTTTTAATAATATTTTTTGATATTTTATTTCTAAATATTTTTATTACTTATTTATTTTTTTAAAATGTTTCATGAATGATATTATCTAGGATTAATTTTTTTTTAAATTTAGTTTTAGAAAAAAATTAATTCCATTACAAATTGTTGAAAGGAATTATTTTAACCTTTTTTATAGGGTTTATTTTTTTTACTTTTTACAAATGTAGATAATGATTGTTTTCTAATATATTCAGCTTCATATCCCTTTCACAATGTTTCAAGAAAACTTGTTTGCCAACAGAAATATCCAATGTTTGACATTTTTTATCCACATCAGGCTTATTATGAATATGTGTTGTAACTAGATGCAGATGTATATTCTAAATCCTCGGGGACATCTCATGGATAAAACATGGTCCTTCCAAAGAAGTGTGACCAACCTATACCCAAAGTAGTGTTGATCTTCATGGTTGACCATAAAAACACTCAAAAGGATCCATTATGATTGATGATTGTTAACTTTTGTTATAAAAACATAGTCAGACCTAGATAGATATAATAATATTCATTAATCTAAATTCATTGAGAATATCCTCTTGAATAGGAATATCATGGTTCATCTGATCATCTATATATGGATGGTAAGTTGTACTCAACATAAATTGTGTACCCATCCCATTATAGAGGATCATCTAGAAAATAAATGTTAAACATGGATCCCTATCTGAAATAAAGGCAGAAGGAACCCCTTGTAACCTCAAAATTTCCTAACTATACAACATACCCACATCGTCAGCATTTATAGTGTCTTAGATAATAATAAAATGAGTTGTATTTTTCAACTGGTCAATCACCTTTCATATAGAGTTCCTCTCTTATGGAGTCCAAGTTAATTTGAAAACAGTGTCTATATATACCTTGTTCCCCTTATATATGGGCATTGAATGTTATCGAACATACTAAGATGTTTTAGCAGCACTGCCTTTACATTCTAGCAGTTGTAATGATGGGAAATGAAATAATCAATGTGATGATTCATACCCAGCCACCATAATCACCATATCATGTCATAATACGTATTAGTAGTTCCTAAATGAACATCTCATGGTGATCATTGACAAACAAACAAAACTAAAAGTATAACTGATGTTGGTACAAAACAATAGTCCCAAAAACAATGAATACCATCTGAAGAAAGATACAAAGAAAAAAAATTATACCCGCCATATTGGTTTTTAATAATTCCTCAAAACTAATCATCAGGTTTCTAAATCTGCATAGTAGACATATGGAGAGATTATAATCACTAATCACTGGTCAAAAACCTTCATAAAACATACTCCCAATCATTTAGAATCAACTGAGAAAAATCCCCTATAATTTTCCATTATTCCATATATTCCAAAACATCTTTCCATGGTACATACCTATAAAGTGTGCATGTAATGATATTACCCTTCCTTAGGGTGTGCGTGATATCAAATTAAAAATTATAAAAGTAGTCCACCCATTTTCAATATCGTATACTATTTTATTTCTTATAAATGTTAAAACAAAGTTGCTTATGTTGAGAAAATACTTTGAACCTTTATCAAAAAAAGATAATTACACCAATAATTGAGTGCATGCATAATAGTGAATGCATTAATTCATGAGTTTGTTAATTCTTCTATTGTGGTCTAATATGATTTAAAATTTAATCCACCATATGATCATACATGATGAGTACACAACCCAAACCAGTTCACAAAGCATCAAATAAAAATAGATATTCCTTACTAGGATAAGGAAATATCACAATAGGATCCAATGTCAATGGGTTTTTCAGCTCAACAAAACATGACTTATATTTTGAATCCAAAATAAATTTCACCAATTTAATGGTAAGATAATTATATGGTAATTCCAACAAAGATATTTTATTGATGAACTGTAGGTGGTATCAAATAATACCATTGAAGCATTGAATCTCAAAGAATTTCTTTGCTCCATGCATGAAAACACAATCTCTAATCAACCGGAAAACCATGGTCAGAAATAATGTTTCCTAATAAATTATCTTCTTTTATCCAGTTGAATTATTTCTAAATTTCTACAAACAAACGTCGATTCCTTGTATTTCAAAAACCAAACACATCTTGTGCCCATACTCATACTAAGCTCTCAAGAAATAAATTCAAGTATGAACAAAACCCAAAAAGTGTCATGATACTTATGGAATATATAATTCATTAAGGATAACCGAATTATATGAGAAATCATGAGGCCAAAAACCATAACAATATGTTTTTAATGGACAAAGCTTCTATTGAAAGATGTCTTCGGTATATGAGACTCTCAAACTCTATGAAAATTATTAACTGATCAAATATCAATATTTGAAAATATCTTTTCCCCATTAACTATTTAATCAATCCATTCAAACAATGAAAAAATAATTTTTCATAATCATTAAGTGGTTCAATATATGATAGTCTAAACATAATCCAAGTGAACCACCTACCTTATTGGAAATGAGTACTGGTAATTACCGAGGATAAACACTATGTAAAATAAAAAAAATTCACTAGATATTCAAACGAATCCATGAATTCATTCTTCTATCTCAAATCCATACATTCATAATGTATCTATATTTTCTAGCTACTTGAAACCATGTTAATCAAAAGCTCTACTTCTCTATATAAGAATAATGGATAATTTATATGGGAAAACATCGGTGAAAACCTGATGAAATGGTGTTAATATGAGTAAACAAAGAAATGAAAAATGAATAAAATTAAATAGCAGAAAACAAACTCCAGATCTATCGGAAAAAAGGCCTTGTATGTCTAAACCTTAGATCCCACTCTCCATAAATAACCAGTGATCTAACACCAACCCTAATAAATGAGAAACATTAATTAATGTAATCATACATAGATTGATAAAATATAATCCAATCCATTCTGGAGTTGATTATAAACAAATATAGATCGATAAATATAAAATACAAGACTAACCCTATAACAGAAATTGATGGCACCAAATAAAGACAATAAAACGCCTAATCCTTCCTCTTTCCTATAGGTGTCACAAACTCTATAACAATGGAAATGAGTTCTGTTGGAAGTTTTATAGTATAAAAACAATGGAAATATATAAATTTGTAGGAAGAACTAGCATCAAATAAAGAAATACATACTAAGGATGAAATAAATATTCTACCTATCACATTTGATGGACCCACATATACCTCCACAAGAAAATAATCTATTATGTGATGGTGCATCAATTCATAGGCATGTGGCTAGAACCTAGTAGTATTTTATGCACTTGATAGAAATACAGTAGAAATTTCAGCTGACAATACATAACTATATTGATGAGTACACATGGTCTGACATTAGCATTGCAGATGACTTTAATTCCCATATTTTTCACAAAAATTTTGTAGTGTACGACAAGAATATCAGTTTTTTTACTATACTACCTTGATAGAATGTTACATGAACACTTCTTGATATAACTGAGGGTACTATAGAGGCATTACATTTCGAACCACCTATTCCACTACTATGATGATCCATTCACGTTATCTATTTACCTTGTTTTCCACTGAATGTTCCACTAGGTGGAAGTGGAGAAGAAAAATATCCAAACATTCCTATCATATTAATTTTTTTAATCATGGTAAGTTAAAATATATCTTTGTAGGTCTAAATATTCATTAAAAATACCTACCATCTGAGATATGATCATAAAATCTATAGGTACTTCTGAGCCAACATATGGTCACTCTTCACAGCTTATAGTAGAGAATGAACCACCCCAGAAAACCAATTGTTTTATGATGACACCACACACTCCTCCTGATGTGAATAGAGGTACTCTAAAAATATCGCCATCATTAGTGACTATAGGAAAACTGATGGGAGAATAGATTTTTGAAACCCTTCATGTCCAATCCCACATGCTTCATAGCCTATTGCATAGAATCCCGGCATCTTTATTAGGGTGCATGAATACCTTTAATGGGTGGTGGTTTCTAATGAAATATCTCATACAATCGATTCATGACACCTACTAAACCAATATAAAACTCAAAAATTAATTTATGAACATTTTTCACATTTTGATCATCAACATGTAATACCTGCATGATATCCCGAATGAGATTTAAAAATATTATATATTTTCCTTAGGGAGCATCAGCTGCACAATCTTGAGGAACTCGTAAATACCAGCTTGAATGAATAAAACAACACACTAAAACATAAGAAATAATTATACTATGTAAAAATCACAATATGAACTAGAAATATATAATAAAACATTGAAAATAACATCCAAACACAAATGTGGAGACACTCATCCTAAAATCCAATGGTTACATGAATCTCATCTCGATAAGTAATAGTCAGGTACTCAGCGGAATATATATCCCATGTTTGGAAAATCCTATTGTTATTCTATCAAACGTTCAATGTCATGGTTTCTTGAGTTAAAACAACATTTAATACCAAACTATAAAAAACTAACCCGAATACCCTTACAAATCAGTTCCAAACCCAACTATTCACATTCCCAAAAAGAATTCCCGATACTCATGGGCTAACAACTAGCACCCAAGAATATAACTACAACAAATTGAAATTATTTCACCCAAATAGAACAAAAAATACGGCACATATACATATATAAGGATCAAAAAATTGAAGAAATATATATTCCATTACAAAAAAAATTGTGGAAACTGAACAACTCAAATTAGCTTTAATCCTTATGTACATGTCCAATCATCAAAGGAGAATTAAAACATAAAATCATATCTAGGTATTACAATGGGAGAACCCCAACCATCTTACCACTACATGACTAGAAATAGCTAATTAGAAACCTCACCATATTACTATGGCATTCTTCTTTTCCCTAAACTGAAAGATATATAATGGTCTACACAATGCTGAAGAGGTACAGATGATTGTGAGATAGTAAGCTCAGTAGGATCCCACCTAGGAGTTCCATAACATGTAACTATACAAATAACTCATGTATATTCAATTAAAAATAATCATGAGATTATAATAAGAAATGTTATTTTATCAAAAACATAGGAAAGTAATTTCTTTTTGTAAAAAAATTCCAAAAAATGTTGTCGTATCAATTTGAAGCCTAATTTCCATTATCATTTATGAAATTATGAGGCATGCATAGCCCAGAAAAAATAATTAACAATGAATGAATTGGTAAATCAATTCATGGAACTCAAAATTTAAGGCTAGCAGACTACTCGACACACAATAACAAACTATTTCACTACAAGACCATAGAAAACAAGTCTAATGAGAGGAGTAACTAGCCAGTAGTAGACCTCCAAAATAATGTCAACATCATGACCCTAGAAAAAAATTCATAGTAATTAGTGGAAAACCCAATGAGATAACCTCCCAAATCTAATATAAGTTTTATCCATAAGCTAAAACTTACAAATTGATTTTCAAGGCTTTCCATGTGCTGAATTTCAGAAATCATTTCAATTATTTGAAAATACCACTTTTATGATTTCCTATAAACTAGGGAAACCACCATTTATCAAAAATCCATTTTCCCACAAACAAATGTCGTTAAAAATTTATTTATAAATTAATTTTTTTAAAAATAGGATAAATAACATTCATCCTAAAAAGTCTAATGATGAAACAAACTACCTAAAAACAAGTGGTCGTGCATGCACAGAAAGGATCCCCTAATAAAAATACCACCACAATGAAAATGGATGATCTCATTAATTTACTACTACCACCCCACAACATACAAAAATTGGACACTATATCAAGATCACAAAATGGATCTACTGATATTTAATACATCAATAATGGTTATCCAATGTTAAATCAATTAATATAAAATGAATAGAGACTCCCAAAATTTCCAAATATTACTTCATGGTTGATATCCATAGGAGCTATAGATGAATGAAATAAAAATTTCAATTAAAAACTCTCTAAAATCATACCTACCAATAGTGACATGATGAGTTACCGCATTACACTTCATTAAATCCATCAATCTTTAGAATGCTAAACAACATTTCATCTAATTATTAAAAATAATAATTAATAATTGCATTATTTATAAGTACTACATGAACAGTATTACATTGAAATTGTGTACTACGTTCTATACTTGTGTCTGGTGACTAAGTACACACTTTGTAAACTCTTTACATATCATGTAATCTCCCATCGCACAATAGAAATCCCATATTCTTACACAAAAACCGCAAATAAACCTTGGACTTCCTCCTACTCATGAATAACCCTTAAATTCCATTATCTGATTTATACACAAACTCTATTTATTCAATCAATAATACATACTTAAAAATTAGGTAATTTTTCCAAAAAAAATCATCATCCTTAGGGATCCCATGATTTACACAATTAGAGAGGAAAAATAGAAATGAGATGGGAGATATCAGAATGATGGTAATAGGATGTTACATACATTTAGTAGAGTAAGTGATTCTTAATAATTAAATATTTTTTGGAAAACGAATATTATGTAGAAATTTATACTTTTTAATGTAATAGATTTTAAAATTACCTAAAACTCAAAACCTAAAATGGAATTTGGTATGAATGAATTGAAATATAATCTACACTTCTCTTCCTACATCATCTATAACATGACTATTTTATCCTTCTATACAATATTGTTCATCTAATGCATGTTTTTCAGGTGATAGCTCATCAAATATAGTCTACTATATCCTATTCATCTGATTCTAATAGGTAGGAAATATTTTTATGATATAGATTCATCATATAAATTCTATCTTCTATATCTGTGTCCATTTCTTATCCATCTAATCATTTTTCCACTTATTAGTATGGTTCTTGATTTCTTTATCCATTTCCATCACTCTATCTAGTTCCCTCATATCCGTCTGATAACGTTTCATCAAAATTTTTTACCAAAAAAAAATTACTCTCTATATTCACGGACATCACTTAACTATAGAATTTTACATTTTACAAAGGCTCACATCCAAAAAAACATTTACAACATTTTCAAATTGAATCATCTCCCCTTTATATAGGCATAATTTCTCTAAAAACGCATAAATAATCATGAAAAAAATTTTGATTTTCTTTTTTGAAAATTTGAATATCTTTCTCATTTATTTAATCATTCCACCACCTTCAAACATCCTAAAAATTTGTTAATTATATTCATAGGAACACTCATTATATCTCATCATCAACTATCTTATTAAATATTAATGAATTTTTAGTTTGAAGTAAAATATTCTATTCGTTATTATTTAATGATTTAATGTATAACTCATTAAATACTCTTTCTAAACATTACACAAATTTGTAATGTTCTTATATCATTGTTGGCTATATATTTGTAGGAACTAAATAGTTTGTTTCTTCATCATATGAACATCTTTGTCTGGTATCATGGCATTAGATGTTCCTTCACAAAAATATTCAAACATCCATCCACTACTTCTTCATAACAAAATCATTTTTTGGTGGTACTATTTTTTGATATACTCTCAGAGTTATACGTGGTTTCATTTTTCCAATCAATTCTTGTAATCTTCAGGGTTTTTTGTTTGATGCACTCAACAGATCCCTTTTTCCAGTAACATCATGTTCATATTAATTATTTTAGTTTATATTCATTGAACCTAATTTTTATTTAAATATTTTTTCTATTACGTGTTTCCTCAAAATTATATATAATGGATCCACTCAGAGACCTTATTTAGATGGCTCTACTCATAACCTTATACCGAGTGCCATAGCTCACAACCATCTAGAAACTATCTTCATAAATTATTTTTTATCTTAAAATTTTGATTCATTTTCCTATCATTTAAAAACAAATATTTGATTTTGTTATAAACTCTTCTCAAATTAATACACAAAAATTCTCTTTATGGTGGAATCTATCAAGAACAACCTATCTGATAAACTTCTTAATAATCATTTTCATCTAGAGAAACTAAATCAATTCATTATTTAAGGATCTTATAATGTTTTCTCTATCCATTATCATTTAAAAAACATTTTAAAATTATATGTAAGATTAATTAATTCATAATAACTTCTTTACATACCATCATTACCATTGTATGAGTTTTCCCCATAGAACTCAATAATATAGCAATAAAATTCAATCAATACTTCAAATTCATTAAGAAAAATAATTCCATTGAATTCACACTTCTTCCAACCTTAAATGAAGTCATGAATTCCTTCACATAAACATGATATTTTATTAAATTGAGGATTATAAAATACTAACATGGTTTCATATATCATTTACTAATACATTTATTATTCTAATTATTCATAGATAATCACAACCATAATGAGTTTTTATGTCTAATAAATGAGGTACGGATCACTATGAATTAAATAATTTTATTCTAAAGATAATTTTTAATTAAAGTATGAATTTAATTAAATTAACTTTAATTCCATCCTTTATTAAATCACATTTCGTTGATTGACTCAATTTGATCATGTTGATCTACTGGACACCATACAGCAGTCGAGGTTTTATAAACTCTATTTGATTACCTCCATCTGTTCATATCTATCTCTTAAAATTATTTATTTAGAAAATTATATTTTGGAAACCACTTAAGGAATGTCCTTAAATATACTAATATATATATTTATATATATATATAACAACAGTTCTTCTCCAACAAGAATAGAACATGTTGTAACCATTAATAACAACTCACCAATCATCGTGAATATAATCGAATATTCAAATAAACTTTCCCCTTCATGATAAGAATATATCAAGTAATGAATATATTCTAAATATTAAAAAGGGAAAAACCAAACATATCTTCCTTCATGGTAAAAAGAATCAGTAAATAGCTTTTATTATTAAATTATAATTGATAAATCAATTAATCATCTATGTCGATTCTTCAACACATTCTCTTCAACATATTGAATTGAAGGAACTCATTCATTCATAAACATCGACAAATAATCTATACAAATTAAAACAAATAAAAACACCTAAAAATATGGATATCCAATTTACCCATCGGTCCTTTTTAGAAATTGCATCAACATTTCTTCTGAATGATTATGTAAATATGTGAATATGTATCTTATTTCTCACATTTTATTCTCATACTATCATTTTAGTTTTTACCCCCTTATTGACCAGGAATACAATGTTCTTATGAAAATGGAATAAATTCAGTTTTAATAAATTCTACATCAAACATCTCACTATAATAATCTATGTCCCATGATCAATATTGAAAACAAGTGGGTTTAATTTAGATGAAAAAATTACTTTACAAATAGATAATGATACATAATGAAATAAAAACTCAAAATCATGTCTTTAGTGTTCTTCAGTTTTATTTCAGGATGAAGATACAATTTTTTATATTATACTTCTATAATATAGAACAAATTTATACTCCTAAACTCACTTCAACATGTTGAATAAAAAAATTCATGCGTAAATAGTTTGTTAAGAAGGCTTATCACTTTTATACTTCTGCTTTTTTTATATTTTTTACTAATTAAATTTCTCCCCCTTGGTGTTAAGATTTGTATCTGTTCAACCAAATATGATAAATTAAAAAACATTCCAATTAAATTTCTCTACATCAGGATCTTTCTAGAATAATAATGTTTTGAGATATAATGATTATTCATATAGATTTATCATATTTCACTTGTCTCCCCCTCATGTTGAAATTTCTTATAATATTATTAATTGTGAAAATCATTAATAGATATAATTTAGGAAATTTTTATTGAGAATTCCCAAAAATGGGTAATCCTTTGGTGGTTTTCCATATTATTGATAATTTCTACTTATTGAATTAGGATTATCTTTTTCAATATATTCCTTTGGGATTCGAAATGTAAGATAAAATCAAGTTGGGATCTCTACCACTTCACTATCATGTGTCGAGAGAAAAAATTTCCACTTCATGAAGGACAGTCATATCATAAGAATCTCCATATTTCAACATAGGACAAAATCTTGGATGGAAAATTCCTTAAATATTGTAGAATAATTTTTATAACCCATCTTATATCTGAGGTTTTCTCCCTGAGTTCATGTGTCACCATCAATTCCTTATTTTTAAAGGAAAAAAAATTGCACAAAGGTTATGGGAATAAATTTTCACTTGAATTCTAATTAAATTGAACAATATTGTTGATATTGTTTTCCCAACCATGTCTCTCAATATCCTCTTATATTCATGTCTCCCCAAACATTATTATGATCTGAATTTGTTTTGTTTAATATATCATGTCACATTTGATTCCATTATGTATTGAATTTTTCTTTTTAACATCATCTACGGATAATGGATTCTTAATTATATTAAGGATCACTTCTTTTTCAAGAGGAATATTTAAACAACTTTTCCCAATATAACGAGTTTTATTACATCACTCATACACAAATTCTTTATCACAATAATTTTCTTTTGTGGAAAACATAACATAAACATAGTATTCTTCATATTGAAACATATGTTTTCCTTTTTTAGCATCATTTTATTATTATCATTATGTTTATTTATTACATCCAAATCATATTTATAGATTACAAAAATAACATTAGGTAAATTATTTGATATTTTGGGATTACCATTGGGATTATTCTGAGTGCCATTCTTCCAATAATATTTTATAGATGATGTATACTCGATTAGTTATTGGATTTGGAGTAAATGGTATTCCTAACCTTCCAATGTGATATGTTCTTCGGAGAATATTATTTCATGACATTACTATCCATACTTCCCAAGGTTTATAATTCTATTTTATTCATATTATATGGTCTCATTTTCATATCATATTTTGATACATGTTGAGATGAACAAGAACCAATTATATGGCCACCAAAATTTCATACATCAGATATATTTTGAATCATTCAAAATTTAATTGAAGTATATATATTTTTCATAATAACTTCATTTTTCTTATTTATCACTATATCTATCCTCCTTGACATATGATTCATTGTTTTTTCACATTTATATGATTTTAAAAATAATCTAATACATTATTCATAAATTTATTAAATCAAAACAATTGAACGAAAAATATTTGTTATTTTTGTATCAATTTTTTTTATTTTTTGATCTTCATTAAAACTTTTGGATCTCTAAATGAGTAATTACAGTTTTTAATTTTTATTATATCCACCAAATAATTTGTGGTAGATTTATTATTATTATTTTTAATCTACACCAATAAATAACTAATCATACTCTATTCATGAAACCAAATATTGATAAATATTTATAACAATTATTCTATGAATCTTTTTTCATCACATATACTTAAGACATGTCACCATAAAATATCATAATAATTATATCTCATGTTAGAGGTATATTAGAAACATAATGAACAATTGGTAATTGAGTAGTAGTTGTATATTTGTCTTTATTTATTGAATCCTCAATATGTGCCTTCTAAATTCAAATTTTTGATAACTCGTATTGATGGTGTTTTTCTGATATTAAAAAACCCACCATCACTAGTCAATACTTCTTCATTATGTCAAGAAATTAATCATAAATCTTAAAAAATTTATAACAATGAGTCATGTTCCCTGTTATTCTTGGATTTCACTACAATATAAAATAATTGACATCAAGGATATTTTTCATAATTTCTTCAAATTCATGTATCTTATCTTCAAGATCATTTTTAAATACATCTTTATCATTGTCTTCATTGATCCTATTAGTTTCATATTTTGAGAAAATTATTTCAAATCCATTATTCTTGTCATAAATGACCCAACATATTTAAACTTCATTAAGAATTCTAGAAATTTTTTCTAGAATGCCTTATCTATATTATATGAATATTATTTTTGCAAGGTGATCTATTATATCAAACATTCAAGGGCTCCAAATTAAGATTGGATATTTCACAGAGAATAAAAGACATAATATCATTTAATCTAAAAAATAAGGCATCACATGAATTTTTAGATAAATATTCAACACTTATACTATGAAATTATACATGAGGATGGCATGTGCACGAATTTTCACATCCATCCTGATCTTTTTAACCTTATCCACTTAAGTGGAAAGGTTTTCCTTATCCTTTGTGGAAACTTGAACAAAATTTTCTTAACTATTCAATCTCGATCGATCTTTATTTCTAGTGTAGCATGATGAAATTGATACTTTTTGTTTTCTAGGAAAGAGGGATATATTCTTCATCATTATTTTCTATTTCTTTATCATGTTCATCATGGCCATTGTAGATAAAAAAGATTTCTCAAATATTACCGAATCACTAAAGTAATTGTACTTAGATATTAATACAATAATGAAACAAAAATATTTATAGAGAGTAAATTCAATTAGAGAAGCTAATAGAGGAGAAACATGACTTTGATACAATTTTTAGGACCAAATCAAGATTTAATAATCACTAAGTGGGAAGTTGAATCATTGTTTGGGAATTTGTGAACTAATAAATAATATTTTAATCATTTAAATATTATTCAAATTAGAATATCGATTCTTTTATTATCCCCTTCATTAACATTGTTAAGTATATAAAATCAATAAAATAATGGAACACTACATTTTTGCAAAGTTTACTACTCAATAAGAGTAGTTATTCTTTGAAATATATGTTGATGAACAAACCAAATATTATTCACTATAAAAAGATACTACTTATAATGGTTTTCATAAAAAATAATCCATATTCTAATTAAGAGAAAATTCAATTTTGGTGGTTGGATAAGAAAATATCATTCATCCTTGTACTGGTGATTAACTCAATCAAATATAATATCCTCAATAACTATATGTACTACCTACATTGATAGATATGAACATTATTTTTTTCTTTGAAAAATTAATAAATTATTCTACCAATTTGGATTTTAATGAATGTAATAGTGTTTTTTTCTTCACTTCTTTAGTATTATAATGTTACATATATATGAATGAGAATGCAAATATTATTCTTCCTCAAATTAAAAAAAATGATGTACTTTCTTTCTCTTCATCCTCATTCTAGAACTTGTCTCTATAATCTGTTCATCTGATATTCCCCATCCAATGCAATAACATCCAGATATAAATCATTTAATACATTATTTTACAAATTTTATTACCTATAATAACTAATTTTAATTATATTTCTCATATCAACTGATCATATATACTCATCCCTCTTCATTAAAATATTTTATATTTTTTTTTATTTCTATTTCCCTTCATAATATAGTGCATGATTTATCCATTTAAAGCTTTCACTTTATCTTATACACCTACTCTATTTAATACCTATCCACAAAAAAAAATTGACAAAAATGATAATTATTATACAGAATTTTGAAAAAACATCACAACAAATCTTCATTTATTTAAAAATTAGTATAACCACAACAAATTTAATAATATTATTACATTGGACAAAATCACTTTCTATAATGTTATTTTTTCTAAAATCTCACTAAGAATCACAAACTGAAATTTAAATTTCCCACTTCCGAAGTTTTATATCATGCCCAAAATTTTATTCATTTTAACACCATCCAAAATATTAAAGTATAGTGTTTGATTATCATAATAGGAACACTCGTGAGATCATAAAATATACTATCTTCTTTAATTTTTCTATAATATTTACATGACTCATGGTCTTCTTTTCATGATTATTGAATCATTGAACATAAAACTCAGCACCAACCCATTATCAAATTTATAAAACATCATAAGGTTTTTCAAACATTGGATTCTACATCTGTTTTTTATATTATTAATCTTGATCATCATCATAATAAATTATTCTTCCATGTACATTCCATTTGGTTTAACATCACTACTGTCTAAAAACTTCTATCAAAAACATCATCACCATAACTTCTTCTATCTTGTGGTACTCTATTTGTTATAATCCCTAAGGTATAAAATGTTTCATCCTTCTAATGACTTCTTAGAAGTTTTTCTGGACTATTAATTATTATACACTAATTGGGTATCTAAATCTTGTAATAACATATTTTTATTCATTATTATACTTTATATTTATAGGATATCTTTATCTATTAAATTTTTTTACGGAACAATGATCATTAACATTATATCTAATGGATCTACTCAAAGACTTTTTCTCATTTTGTAACATAAAAAATCCCACCCAAAACCTTTTCTCAGAATATTCATTACCAGGTCTTCATAAAATCCTCTTTATGTGATGAATTCTAAATCTCTATCAAATCATTCTACAAGAACTGCTCTATTCATTCAAAAACACTTATATAATGAATTTTCAAACATTATCTTTATAGTGGAATATATCTAGAAGTCTATTTAGTTACACTTCTTCGAACTACATTTCATAAAGAGATTCCACAATAACATATTTCTTTGATTATATTCCAATATTTACTCTATCTATTCACATTTTTAGGAAACATTTGTTTGAATCTATTAAAATTTCATTCATTGATCATAGCTCTTTCACATTGCATCGTTATATTTGAATGAGTTTTTTCATTATATTTAATGTAACTTGTTGAGAAAAAATCCCTCAATGTTTCATCGAATCATTTTTAATGTGATTGTTTGTTGTTGAAAAAGCAGGCATCCATGTTGTGTTTTTCAAAAATGCAGATCATGATGTTCAATTTCTTGAAAAAGTGGGTTTACAAGGTGAGTTTGTTGATTTCAAGAGATTTTGTTTCCAATACATGATTGCGAGAAGATCCTCGAAAATTTATTGGAAAATATGGAGGTGGTAAAAAAATTGAAGATATAAGGTGGTGTCATTTCTTAGTGTTCGCCAAATATTTGGGCCAAAATCTTGAAATATAGAGATAAGGGTTTTTGGAAATAGAACGTGTGATAAACAATAGAGTGGTTCCCAAAAAACATGGAATTTCTGCTAAATATATTTTGGTGAAATAGTGAAAGTAGGTTTGAATTTTCACACATAAGGTGTTTTATGATCAAAATGACGAAAAATGGAAATGGTATGTGGTGCGCGAGAAATCTAGATATATGCATAAAAAATGGTACTTGCACAAAAATCATTTCACACAGAATGGATTGTTTGGGTAACAGTGTGGGATTTTCATGTGGGGGTCGGTGACACCTATAAATAAGCGGTGACCCCCTCATTTGATGTAACTCATGACCTAGAGAATATTTGAGCTCTGATGCGCATAAAAATTGAGAGAAATTGAGTTTTGTGAAAATGTGTATATTGTGGGTAAAATTGGAAATTTCACAAAAATTGGATGTTGCATGGAATTCATGGGGTTGCGTGGGATTATAGTTTTTGGACGAAAAGATGAGTTGGGATTTTGTGCCGAAAAAATAGTTTTTACATGCAAGTCAAGGTACATATGTTGGAGGATCAAGAAGTGTTGCGGGTAAAATTTGAGGTTTCCCTATTTGATTATATGGTATTGTGGTCTTTATCTTATGATGAAACATGAACATCAATAGAGAATCTACATACAGTTGTGGATGCAGGTATTCATTCAATTGAAGAGACATATTGGTATGTAATCTGTGAGTGCATATTCTAAATAATCAGTGACCACACATCAGTTAAGAGAGAAGTGAGCTTTCATATTATGATTTTTTAAAAGTAGGTGGGACAATGAGTCCACATAGAATTTTGAAAATAATAGTGCGTTTCTAGTATATTTGGAATATCAAAACATCCCTAGTGGATGATATTTGGAGATAACTCAATGAGGGTGAACCATGTCAAATTGTTAGGTCATGTGCTTGCTTTAATATTTTTTAATACTCTGTAATATGAAATAGAGAGAATAGAGTTTTTTCTAAAAAAAACACTATATCTATAGGTGCAGTGGTTTTATTCTTTTATAACCTAATCCACCACCTCCCCCTCAAGGAATCTAACTTTGTGAACCTAACAAATCTCTTCATACAACATCAATCATCACATAAAAATGTTTTGGAACCAAAGTTCCATTAAGTTTTTAGTTCAAAAATCCTTATAAAGAATCATTAATACCATTACATAAATATTATATTTGAGTACTTTTTGTATTAATGAATCATTGACTAATTTCATCACTCTTTCACTAAGGCATTTCTTCTTCCAATCATTCTGCATGAATCATAAACAATGTTTTTTGTGATGTTTTGTCAATGATGAATAAATCCATTAGAGTAAAATGATATTCATTTGGTAATGTTTTTTCAATGGATCTATGAATTTTGTTAAACTAAAATTTGGATTCAGTATTCATCTCACCACCATGGTCTAATCAAACTCATATGTTAACCTTAGTTTTCTAGACATTAATCACTAGACTTAGTCCTCTAGATTTTATCTTATTTCATCTATTTTTCATATATTTCCCTTAGAAATATCCATAAAGGCCATTCTATATGGAAACCACTTATGTAAACTTGATAATGTAGATAAAAATATTCTTCTCCATCCATCATAGCACATGTTTTAAACATTAAAAAAAGTTCACGAATCATAATTTTTTTTAAAAAATGATTGAAAATTCATTCACCACTAATTAATGAATATATCAACTAGTGAATATGTCCAAAAAAATAAAAATCACATAAAAATAGGGCTCTTTACAACATCTGAAACACATAATGGGATTTTTACAAACTATTTATTCCAAAACCACACAATTACTTAATAATAGTATATAGAAAGATTTTTTACGTATACAAGTCACATAAAATTTGTTCATTGTGGAAGTGGTTATTCATTTTGGTAGTGGTGTTTTGTTGGGTAGGGGTTACATAGAGGTACTGATCCCTAGTGTGACATAGATATGGGCAGCATAATTTGATACATTTATGATTTAACTTTTGTATCACATTCCAGTATGTCCTATAAAACTCACATTCCCTTATTATTTTCTATATGGCTATTCTTTGACCTTATTTTTAATTATGACAAGGATATGAATTTTGTATCTCTTATTTTACTTCTACTAACCAATAATTTTAGTCATGTTTCTATATCTTATTTGTAAAATGTTTTTGTTTCATTTACATGTGAACATGACATTCCAAGGAATTCAAAGCTCATGTCAGGTCCTTTTTCTAGATCTATTTCAAGGATTTATTAGTGGAATACATTCCTAGGTAATGTTTTGAATGCCCTGGAATTTGTTTCCATCCCTTGAGGATCAAGAATTCATTTATAGAATTTTCCTATATTGGCTTGGGTGATGGAGTAAGGGGAAGCTTGTGTTGGATCAGGAATAAATGGTATCAGTACCCTCATTTATTTATAATGTTTGGGATGCCTTGGTAGACATGCAATTGTGTTTTTAGGATTTTAGGGGTAGTTTTGAGGAATTGTTTTCCCAATACTCATCATATCATGTTTTATTTCTCTATTGGATGTTGGAGAATGAGTACTTCAAAATGTGTCATGGTTTCATTTGAATTTTTATTGATTTTGGGTTATAATTATTGGATAAAAAATAATACAAGGAATATGGTTAAGGGGAATGGGCTGATGAACATGGAACTAAACCATGTTTCTTGAGTAGAGGGGTTCAATTGCATCCTGCAAAGTTGGATCAAGGTTTACCAAATCATCTATCTAAAGTATGAATTAAATAATCTTATGATTTTTTTTTGTTATTATATTTATTTGTGATAACCATTAATCCTAAATGTTGATTATTTGAATGGTTTTTATTCTAGTTTATATTTTTATCTATATTTGATGGTTTCCACTTTTATTTTGATTTTATATATTGAATGCCTCCTCTAAAATCATTATGTAAACCCTCCAAATTATGATACAAAAAAATTTCCTTAAGAAAATCAATTTGTGTCCCGGTATTTTTTTGAAGTAGTAGTTTGAATATTATGAGTCATGAAATTAGGAGTTTTACTTTTCTTAGTCCATGTTTAGGAAAAAAGTTCTAGATCGAGTGGAGAAAGGGATCATTCTCAAAACTATTCTTGAACAGAAGGAGAAATCTCTTCAAGGAACTAAAAATCCTTAACAAGAAGTTGATTTTATTGAGAAGACTAAATTTACGATTGAATTTATTAATATTCGAGGTGTTTTCAAGTTGAATTGTGTTGCTTTTATACTTAATGGTCCTAACTAATTTTTTTTGTAGTGGGTGGTTTAAGCTATAAAAAATTACAACATCTAGGTGAATGCCATTAAATTTAGCTTCTATCAAAGGTTATATTTCAAAAACAATGCACTAGAAAAGTCTATAGAACCTTTGTGTCTTTGGTAAGGTGATGGAACCATTATGGAGAAAACAAATTGGTACACCAAGATGGTCCAGTTTTCTATAGTGAATTCTTCTAATTAATAGATGATGTTTACAATATTAAAATAATATATTGACCTGCTATCTAATCTCAGGCAATCTTGTTCATGTTTGATACAAATAATCAAATACACAATATTTGAAAATATATATTTCATGTTATATTTAACAAGTCAGTTATTAGTAACCAATATAAAAACCTAGAGTGGTGGGGTTTTAATATTAGATATTATAATAAATGACTTAAATACATGGCCACTGTGGTTTTTTAATGTAAATTATTACTATATAAGACTCTAAAATATCCCCTATCATAATTTTCACATCATTAATTGTAATGATAAACATATAAACATACAGTAATAATGTTTTTAAATCAATAATTGTAATTACTAATGAATTTCACTTTTCATCATCAGTTATTATAATTAATGATGATAAAAATTAAAAAAAATAAAATACATGAGGATTTTTTATCCCAAATTTCATTCTATCATACTCAAAATTCTCGAACCCAAACTTATGTGAATAAAAAAGTCATCCATATATTTATTTCATTTTAATTAAATTATTTGTGCTATTTTGTTGTTTGATTTTCTAGTTTTCACTTATATTTTTCCCCTTTCATTTTTATTTATCATAATTAAAGATCTAAGTGGTGTTCCATGAATTTACATTGAGTTTAAAAATCAATATCCCTCATTTTTTTGAACCATTATCCCCCCTGATTATGATCAGTATCAAATTTAATTAATTCGGTTTTAATTCTATTCTTTATTGGTATACTATATTAATCTCTAATTTTTTTGATTATTTTTCTAATTTAGATTTTTAAAAAATAATTTTTCTATATGATTTATATTTTAATAGTTTATTTATTATTTACTATGACATTACATAATTTAATGAAATAGGGAATTTTTTTATATATTTTTATCATAGATAACGTTTTCACAACATTAGTTTTTCACTATTGATTTTTTTTTCATTTTTTATATGATTTGTTTAATGTTATTAATTTATAAATTTTATAAATTTATTTATTATATATTTAAATTATATATATATTTACTAAATTTGTTTCATTTATTAATTTTTTAATTTATTATATTATATCAATCTTTTTTTGAATAAATTTTTACCAAGAATAGTTTTGATTATATGTATATCAATTAATGCCTAGTTTAATTATTATTATTTTGTATTAATTCATTGTATTATTTTTCATTTGATTTTTTTTTTGGTTTTGAACAATCGTTTTTGAATAAATTGTTAATTAATTATTTTTTATAAATATATTTTTTATATATTTCTGTTTTTAATTTTAATTTATATGTTTTAAATTTGAGAATTGTTTATTTTTATATGTATATATGTTTAGATCATTATATTCATATGTAATTTTATATATTGATATGTATTAATATATTTAAATTTTATAATTTATATTTAGATAATAGATCAAAATAAAAAAAATTATGAAGAACTAGAGAAGAATATGATACAGGGTTTAATAATTTCAAGAAATTTTATTAACATAATATTTAAAAAATATATCTCATTTTCTATACAGGTGTAAAGTAAATGAAAATGAGATTTTTGGGTATATATAAATAAAAGACATAAAATTTTCAATGGTTTAAATAAAAAATATGTAGGCTAGATCTGACATGGTGAAATTAAAAAATATGACAATATCTAATGCTGATGAATTTGTTCAAAAGGAGACACAAGGTCACCATGAATAATTCATTCATGGTGATGAAATTGATAGAATTTAAAAAATAAATATTATTAACTATTTTTTAGATGAAGAGAATCCATTTTCTATATGATTCATTAAATTTTTCGGGATATGAAGTGTGTTTATGTTATATAAATTTTTAAAAAAATTGTTTGAGTTACAAAATTTCACTAAACTTCATGAACATTTGAAAGAGTGAATTATTTAAGGAAATGTTATTTTAGATTTCAATTATGATGCCAAAAATATTATATTAATTGGGAATAAGGAATAATAATATATTTGTTTTTCCTTTTATTGTGTAATTTATTCATATAATTATGAGTTTTTATCATAATATTTAAAAATGGGGAATCTTGATTAAAAATAGAATAGAAATTATATTTCAATACATTCTTAAGATCCAGAAACAAACGTCTCACTACATAAATATAGTTTCATCATATAATTCATCTTTAGAAGTTTCTATTAGAAAATTCAAATTATTAAAAGTAGATAATATTGAATTTAGATGATCAAATATTTTACGAAACCTATGTCTCTCTAATGATTCACCATAGTGGAAGGTATTTAATCCAAAAATTCATATTTTCGAAATAATTCTAGAAATCTCAGAATGGGACTATTCAAATATTGAATGAATACATATCAAAACCTTAGTATAAATCATATATAGTGTCCTCTTATGCTTGTAGAATATATCATTTCATAGAATAAATTTCAGTAGAAAAAATATGTTAGGATGTGATTGATGAATTTTAGATCAAAACCACATGAAAATAAAATTGATGTTCATCAATAACCTTTATTTGATGATTTCAGATTTCTATTGGAAGTAGGTGTTATAGTTTTTATGCATAAAAGAAATAATATATTATTTTATGCTCAATGTTAATGTTAAATATAAATAAATTTCATTTTTATGGATACATATCAGGATACAATGTGAAGGGTAATAAAGCTTCTCTAATTTTTAATGAATTTATTTGATGTCACCAATTATTGATGGATATTATGATAATGTACATGGTGCATCTGATATTATTTAAAATGTAAAATACTTATTGGAGAATAAAAATGCAATTAAATGGTGTATAAGAGTATTTTTCCCATATCCATTATATTCTGAATAATATTATGACAAGGTTAAAATTATCAATATCATATTTGGAAATAAGTGAGGTTCTAGTTATAAAAAAATCAAAGAAGAAATGGTCTATCTTATTCATCAAACCATATTATAGATTTTTATATGTAAATCCTATCATTAATGTTATGTATATTGAGGAAATAATATGTGATGGTTTTATTGAAACTATTATAATTAAATACAATTAAAAAGGGATGATTTGAATTTATGGTTAGACATAATATTCATGAAAATACAGCTGGTGTTCTCTCCCACTATGAAAGGAAACAAAAAATATTTACCCCCATATTGTAACATATTTTGTATGGGTGATAAAATAATTTTTTATTGATGAATTAATGGTATTAAAGTCTGTATTTTGTTTTACTAAAATGTAAAAAATTTGGCACTATTGAAGGATTTAATATTAATTTGTGTGAAATACCTAGGATATCATGTGTTGATGAAAATTTTCCTTCTAGTTCCACTGTATGTCATTTTTTTATACCTATCAAATTTCAATAATTATATTTTATTACATTTTCAATAAAATTTATAATTAATTCATAAATCCATAATTTGTAGATGTGTTGTGGTACAATGTTATTATTGTACTTTTTATATTATAAATATTTTTTTAAACATCATAATTTCATATAATGGTTTATATGAATATTCATTTGGCATAGGACATTTGAATATTTAGGAATGTTTATTTACACTTGATAAATCCTTTTGATCAAAATATGAAAATATTTAAGGGATATGTTAAAAATGTGAATGGACCAGTGCAATCCCTTATTCAAAAATATATATTAAGAGATGTCATTCAGTTCTATAGAGGTTATTTATATTAAGTGGAGCTTGTTGGTTTCTATACAGCCTAGAATTTGAAACATTATTTTAATTGTAATGGTTTGTTATATGTAAAGGTAATGTTAATTTACCGTGATGAAGTGATGGAGGCAAAATTTTAAATTTTGATTAATCAAAGTATTTTTCAATAATAAATATCATTATATATTTCTATATTGAAGATGTGATATCTAAATTGAAATTAATAGTTTTTGATGAATAAAAAAATACATTTTCTCATTGTTTAAATAGAATGATAACATTTATTTATGTACATCACAATCCTTAAAATTGTTAGAAAGGGGACCAATTATTAAAATTGTTACATGGTCTATTTTTTACATTATCGGCTATATATTTTACATAAAAAATATAGAAAATTTGAATACCATTCAAAATAGTGGAGTAATATTTATTATTGTAGTAATGAAATTTTTATGTAAAAAATATAAAAAACTAATTTCTATAACAACATCATATATTATAGTGATTGAGGATATATTGGAGGTTAATTATACTAAATTTAAAGCACCCATTTTTAATTGTAACTAGGGTGACTGTAACAAGGGTTGGAAACACGATGAGTATACTTTTTACACATATTAATTTGAAAATATTTATTATTTAATAAGAATCATTTTTTATGGTGAGACATGGAAAATAAAAACATTATATTTTTGACTCATCAAATGATCAGTGGTCAATCAATTTCAATTAGAAAAAATTAATTTAGGTGATTATATTTTTTACTAAATTGAAAATTTATGTGATATTTCTTTAAATAATATATGATTACATGAGGATAATAATGTCTATGATGCAGATGTAGTCAATGAAATACGAAATGATCTCATAGATGAGATGTGGTAAAACGCATACATACCGTACAAATTGTTGAAGTATATATTAATTTTTTTTGTATTATTATTGAGAATTATTAAACAGAATAGTATATCATGGTTAATCAAATTTAATTATATTAATCATTTCTATAGTTTTTTATTATATTTTATATTCATATGTCTCAATTAATATAATCTGTTGAAAATACCTGATCTGATTACTTTTTTATTAAATTTACACATGTAACAACATTTTCATTGGCCTATATATTAATATATATATATATATATATTGATAATTTCGACCATTTATGAATTAATTTTTATAAATATCATTTTCACATAGACATTTAATTTTTAAATAATATTTATACTATTAATTTTTTATGAAACATAATCATGTAAAGACACTAGTTTTTTAAATTTGATATTAAAATTTATAAATGTTGGTTATTTAATTTTTTTTTATTAATTCATATATTAATTCATTTTAATTATAAAATTTATAGTTGAATAATCCTAATATTATTATTTTCCCACGATTATTTCATTGTATATATTATTTTCTTATATTCATTTTCATGTGGCTGTATTAGTAATCAAAAAAGATATTAATTTATCTATATTAGTAAAAATAATTTTTTATAGATAAATCTAATAAAAAATAAGTAATTAGTATTTTTTTTCTTTAATTAATATATTTAAATGATATACATATTGGAAAATACATATTTACCAAGGTATCTATAAATTTATCTATATTAATATATTTTTAATAAATAAATTCGCTAATGAAATATTTTTTTTATTTATCCAACATTATTTGTTTCACTAATGGTAACCCTCAAATGGTATAGTATTCTTCAACTCTTTTGAAGAAGATAAAAAAATATGGAAAATGTGGGATTACACATTTGCTAAAACATTCAACCGTGCATGGGGAGAAATGGTTTAGAATTCTATTTGATGATAATAATAATATAATGATTCTGAATGAAAACGTTGTTAGGTGTTATATTCCCATGAATAAACATTTTACAATCAGTATTTGAAAACTTATTAGGAATAGAATTAACAAGAGGGTGAAATGTTATCATTGGGAATCCAAGATGGTATAATTTTAATGAGCTTTATTTTTCATATTTCTCAATTATTCTATATTTCATGATTAATATTTAATTATTCCAATTTTTTATGTCATTTTACATTCAACATAAGAATTATATAAATGATACTTTTTTATATTTGTCATTAGTTATATAGAGAGATTTAAAGAAATAATTCACATTATATTTTTTATAAATAACAAAATTTGAACTTGTACCTCCAATATAGGTTTATTGATATTGAGACATAGGTGACGTTTTTCGACATATGCAGTGAGGAAGCATTTGTGGTATCAAAATTGATGATTAAAAAATCAATTTGAAAAATTATATGTTAATTTATAGAAACAATATGGAAATATTCATATATAAAAAACATCCAGGATATCTCACTATGATAACTAGTTTCATAATGTTTACCTTAAAAAATTATTACATAGAGGTTATTAGTTATTGAGGGACCAAATGATTACTAAATATATTAATGAATTAATCACTAAATCAAGTCGAAACTCGACGATAAGATCCCTAGTCTGAATTGATCACTGGTATGGGAGATGTGACTTATTGGATTCTAGTTAATAAATCTATTAATTTTTAATTCAACCTCTATAAATTTTTATAGTTCTCAATCCACTCAATATTATCTCTCGATCTTACCTTGTGTGTAGTTGCAATGATTGAGATATATTGATGCATAATATTTACAAGGAATTAAAAATTCATACTTCTTTAGAAATTGGTTATTACCCCAGGTTTTAGATTCTTCATTATCAAACGAGTGATTTCACTAATAATAGCACCGACTAGGAGACCTATCATTCCTCCAGTTTCACCTGAAAGACATCAACTCCTCTAACACCATCTAAATGACACCATATTTTTTTAGCTAAAAGAAAATAATTATTCCACATCTGCTCCACCAAGGATTCTCATTATACATCTATCACTCCTAGAACAATCATTAAATATAACTATTTCAAGTTTTATACAATATAGGATGTTCTCTTAATTTTCCATTATGAACAAGTAAGATCAGAATTTCCGAAACACCTATTCAAGAACCTTTATACCTCACTGGTATTACCAAATTATTTATTATCAAATGTAGATAATAAATTTCTTCTGTAATAAAATGCTCACGCTATATTATTCCTTCAACTGGAGTCCAAAAATTACATTTATTTGCATATCAATGCATAAAAAATTTTAATGACACAAGATTCGTGAATTTTATGGGCACCTGAAAATATTATCAACTATAATATTATATGTGATTATTAGTATTAATTATTCAAAATTCCATTTACTATTGAATATATGGTTGAATTTTATTAGCATGGGTTTCAAAATTCTTATTCATTTACATAAACATTCTAACATACATAAAATAAAATTCAATTACTTATGCTTCTTTATTCAAATATATATATTCCTAGGTTCTTACGGTGTATTCATATAAACTAGGTATGTACTAATTTTACACCTCTATTTTTCTATAAATAATATATATATTTTTGGGTTTCATATCATGTCAAAGTAATGTTGGCAAAAAATAGCGAGTCTTTACTAAAAAGGCTCTTTATGAATCTCATTGTGGCATTTTAGTTCCACCCACAAACCATAAACTCTTTACAGAATAATATTTCATAAAATATGGATTGCATCATGGTTGGTCTCAAGTTATTTCACAAAAGTATATTTTTCTAAATCATAAGAAATTTATGTGAGATCTTCTTCTTTTCCATAATTTTTTAGGAGTTGGTTCAATCTTTGTGAAACAGTTGCATTGATGTAAGCGTAGTTTCATTGAAATTGAGATCTCTATCAATATTGAAATAGATTCTCCTTGGACACATAAATTTTTATTTAAGGGAAAAATCATTAAATATCAAAACCAGTCTTTCATATATTATGTGTTTTCAAGGAACCATGGTGTTTCCATGTTATAGAAATTTTTAAATATCTAAGTATCTCTTTAATCCTAAAATAAAATTATGTCAAAAAACAAGTAATTCCCTATTCTGTTATTTCAAGTGTTATGCTCATGCTAAATTATTCGCATTAATACTCCACCTTCATAGAATTATGAACTCATACAAGATTATTTTCATCTCAAAATACCTTATGCAACTCCATTTCAAAATGAATATGAGAAATATTCTAAACAATCTCTACCTTGGTATTTTTTTCCATTGTCACCTGAAATATTATGAAGTAAATTTTTGTGATCAAACTTTTCTTCCACTTATTGATAATAAAATTCAATGGATATATGTTGGGATTCCACCTGGTTTTTAGGATTTTGAAGAGAAATAATTTCACTTGGTTTTCTTAGAAATGAACTAATAGTTCACCAACGCTAAGTATGCCTTTGAATACCCGATGTAGAAAACAATAGATATATAATTTTTTTCAAAGTTGACGACAAAATATCATTTATTTGAATTCATCTATAGAAATTTTACTGTCTCATTTTAGTGGTTTCCAATAGAATTATTTTTCAATGAAATGTAAAAAACTATGCAAACATAAATATTCCAAGTAAATGTTTTAGATAAAAGGAAATAAATCTCATTTTGTTTAATATTATCATTAAATAAGCACTCACCCTTATTTTTTTTGATTAATATAATTATGAATGAAGGATGAATTTTTTATTGGAATACAACAATCATTAGGTATGAAATTTCTCCATGATTCTTAAATTCATTGGCATTTAGTAAAATAACGTATTCATCACATGGTTTATCCCCCTTAAGGGGTGCAGTCTATTCACCCATTTCGTGGATGTAATTAGATTTCAAGAAGTATAAAATATTCATGATATCCAAATGTTGATGCCTTAAACATATCCTTTAATTCCATAAACTTTTAGTTCAAAACATATATAATAAAGGGGAAAAAGGAGGGTCGACATGGAGTCTCTGAAACAATATTAATAATTAGAAATTTACCTCAATATATGGAGATATTTTCTACCAATATAAGCAAGTGAATATTTCATTAAATATTTCATTTTATTTATTATGTCTCATTTTTTGACAATATTTTTTCATACTAATTTTTTTTATGTTTAATAATATTTTAAACCTCAATGTTTTGGATCTTGATGTTTCAAACTATAGTAACATCTCATGGATATTTACCTTATTATTTTAGACCAATTTCTTCATTTATATATAGAATATTTCTCAATTTCGTCAATTTTTTTATCATGTTTATGTTGATGTGTCCAAACAAATAGAAACATTTTCTTGACTTTATGAATATTTTCTGAAAATTCAACTGATTTTCTATTAGTTTTCTTTTGGAAACTTATTCCATTCCACAAGTCAGGTAATTTTTCATCTAAAATTTTCATTCATACCTCATCAATTTAGCTATATAAACATCATCATTGACAAAATTCATTTAAGATATAAAAAGAAATTATGTAGATTGATGTTGGTAAAATTGGGTTACATGTTTCTTTTCAAATATTGTTTCTTATATATTCATCATAAATCCCCCTCAATTCATCCCTCATTCCATGTAATTACTTATTAAACCTACAATAATAGTATTTTTTCTATTTTTACCCATCAATAAAAATTAAATGAAACATTATTCTCCTATATTGGTTCTCTATAAATCTTAATTTGTATTATTATTTTCATATTGGAAAATGAACGACAATTTGATTTGGGGGATTGTGGAATCTGTGACCTATTATTACGTTCCCATCATTCGAAAGATTTTTGCTATATTTTCATGGATCACATGTAATTTTTTCATTTCTAAAATCGGTAATATTAAATGAAATTTGTTTATTTTGAAATTTATTTTTTAAATATTTATTATGATGACATGAATTTGTCTTCTCATTGGTCCGACCATATTCTCTATATTTTTTATATCCTTATTGATGTATTCTCAAGTCTTTTTGAACTCATTTTGAGTATTGAAACATATTTATTTAGTTTTAAAAAAATTCCACTTTATTTATAAATATATAATCTTAAATATCAAACACAATATTTTAAAGATAAAAACTGTCAATATCTACTACTCTGTCCCATCAATATAGTATAATTACTTCTTTCTTAGTTCTTCTTTTTAATCAGGCAGAATTATATTATCTCTCTCCAGATTCTTTGTTTTTTTATTGGGGTACCGAATTTTCCCTATACATAATTTTATTTTTTATTACAAATCTCAATCATGTTTTATTCATTCATAGCCATCATCACTAGTTCATGATTAATAAATTCTACTCTTTAAATGAAAAAATAATATAATTTTATTATCTGAATAGAAACATGATAATGAATATTGTTTATATATTATCATATGATTCACCACCATATTGATGAAGTTATTCATCTTCTTATTATTCCATTTCAATTTATGGGATCTATCATGTTCTTATTCTCATTCATATTCTGACTAATCAGCCTTATTCATATGAATAATCATGGGAAAATTATTGGATCTACTATATATAAATAATTTTTCTTCATATATTTCTCTTTTCATTCCGCTGTCTCTTTCTGAATATTTTTAATATAATGACAAAAAACTAATTGAAGTCATATTCATATTCATTTCTATAGTAACATCTGAATCATCATATTATTTGCATTCTTATTCTAATACATTTCTCTTTATCATAGTAATTAAATACATTTAAATAAACTAATTATTCTAGAAAGTGGTAATTTTACTCATCCCATAATCTATAAGAATTTTTTAGTTCATTGAGTGAAAAAAATCTATTTCTGATGGGAATGATGTCTTTAAATCAAAACAATGTTGTTAATTACAAATCAATTTTATGAAATTGTTAAACTCATCCCACATATCAATAAATTCTCAAATTTTAATGACTATATGAATCACTCAGGTAAAACAGTTGTGAATATATTATTCATCATTTATTGTTATGTCCCAAAAGATAATCCTCTAAAAATTTACATTAGATTCATTTAATTTTTTATGTAATTTATAAATTCATCTCAGTTTTCCAATATCTTCCTGGAAAATTAGAGGCATGTGATCTTCATATAACCCTTGTATAATAGATCCAAAAAATGGAATTTGATCCTTTGATTCTTGATCCATATTTATTATTTCATCTTTATCATGTAAGCACAATCAAACTAGAGTAGAAACCCACCGTTTCAACATATTTCACTTCCAAGACAAGTGAATAGAGGTTGGGTTGCACCACCTTCCTCCATTTATGATAATTATTCCAATCAAATGTATGAACACTTCTTCTTTTGATGAAATTAAGATTATAAAATTTTCAGATTTATTGTTGTAGCTTTAGAGCTTATTCGATGATACTACTTGTAAATCCCCAAGAAAAATTGACCAATGAAATAGGATGGTTCAATATGAGCTTCCTTGTAAAAATTCCCTTCATTTTAAATTCAACCACACAAACCTGTTATGGTTGACAATCCATTTAATATTATTTCACAGTCTCACCTCATTGGGTAGTTGTTATAATATATTGAGATCAACACCAAATATTTAAATCTTTTATTATAATCCTTATCTGGGTTTCAACTATTTATTTCCATAGATAAAAGATTCTTCGCTATTTTATAAATGATTACACTACCCCTATAAAAAACTTATATACTTCTATTAATTCCATCCTTGACATAAATGCATTAACTAATCCAAATAAAACATAGATAATCATGTTTATTCAATATCCAATAAAAAATATTCATCTACTCAAGATATAACCTAGAGACTCATACTCCTTGAATAAACTCGTAGAATACACCTACTAACAACACAATTTGGATGGCTTTACCTTTTCAGGATGATCCACTACAATATGAACACTTGATTATACAATATGATCATGCAAGATCTAACATTACCATTACATGTTCAAGATATTTTTCTGCTCTTCATTCATTATCAATTATTTAAGATCACCTATAGATATTCAGTAAAATTATTTAAACAATTCATAAGTTGTAATATTTAATCTCTTGTTGTCCCGACCAAACCTATATGTGTGTAATGAGTAAAATCATTCAACCATTCATTATTCATGAATATCTTGGGAACATAAAAATATTATTATGCAAAATAAATTTCATGCTTCTTATTATTAATTCATCAATCAACCCCACTCCACAGTATACATGGTTTAATGTGATTATTTTGCATTCCCAAAACATTTTTCATTTACATAATTCGGAAATCATTCATCCACTATGATTCTCATCTTTCCATGTAAATGTGCATATAGATATATGTATGGGGACATAAGCTATTTTAAACAAAAATAAGAATGAACACACTATACACATCTCTTATTCTCAAAAATAAGTATATGTGAGTAGTATAGTAAACCAATTTTTCTTTACATGACTAATACATCATTTCTAAGATAAAAAACTAAATAATTACAATCCAGGATGCAAAGTATTAGTCTCTTGTGAAAATTGGGACCATAAATAACATATGAATAATAAATAATACAAAAATATTAAAATACACTTCTTTATTCCTTTCGTGTTCATGTTCTCCTTACTACATGAAGTCACTAGAATATATATATCAATGAAAGTGGTTAACTGAAATCCTAGTAAGAGGATAAATAGAGACACAAATCAATATAACATTGGTGACAATAATCATCAGAATAATAACATAATCCTAGAATAACCATAAAAATTCTAAACTCCTGGAATTTGGTAATGAATAAAAATGATACATCAAGTCTTTCATGTCAAAATACCGCACATTGTTATGAAAATATCTATCACCATTTTCACACATAACATATATTCATAATCATAACTTCATTATTGTGAAAAATATTGAATCATCTTCATGCATAATACATGTCATCACATGAGATACTTCACTTTACATAATTCATTGGAGGGCTATATAATTATAGGCCAACCTATCACATCATAATAACTAAATAATCATGAATGCACAATAGAACTTATGTCAATCATAGTAATTAAGTAACACATATAAACGAATGGGGTTCATAAGACTACCAGAAGGAGTACAATCATAAAAATACAATGTGATTTAAAAATGGAAAATGGAAAAGAGAATATTTTTTATAAGAATAATCATTTGTGAGGGATGAAGAAATAACTCAAGTGGATTAAAGAGGTTATTTATAATGAATAATTATTTTGGAAAATATTTTTATTTATCATAAATTATAATGGGAAGTATGTACATTCTGAAAATATATCTGAATGAAAATTAATATATATTAAAAGATAACTAAAATAATATCCACATAGAAATTTGGCATGATAGAGCTATAACACAATAAAAGGGAATTGGGTTCTAGAATCACCATACCTTTTGTTCGAATGTTTTTTATACTTGAACATAGTATCCTAGATAATAAAATTAGATTCATTAATTTCTGAATCAAGAACCTATTCTAAATTTATTATGTTTATTATAATTTTATAAAGTTTATTTTTGTTCATTATTATGAGTTATTGTAACATCCCAAGAAAGTAACTAATTATGGATTTTCATATCTAGTCTATTTATAAATTATATAGTTTCTTAGAGGCATAAAATTAGAATAAATCCAATATTAAGAATAGAATACTCTAATTTTTTTAAAAGATCTTTGTACCACCTTTTGATGGAAAACCTTATTAAATCAATGTTTTGAAAATTTTATAAGCTATATTTTTCAAAATAAACTTATTCTTTAGGATTGGGACATTGAAATTTACTTTCGATAAATTTTTCCTATTTTTCTTACAATGTTCATTTTTTAATGAATAATTAAAAATGATGCATTTTACTTCAAACTACTTTTTCATATAATTTAATTATATGGATATATTATCTATTTAACTATTTTTAACGTTTAAATAGAATATATTTTTAACATTTAATCCAATGGTGGTCATTGTAATTAATTTCACTTTGAAATTGGACATAAACAATTGTCAAACTTTTGGTAGATATTATTTCAAAAAAAACATGCTATTTGTTTTGACAACATGAATTATTGATAAATTAATAACAAATTTTTTTTGGGAATTTTGTAAAAGGGATTACATATTTGGAATCAGAGGGTCCAAATTATTTAATTAAGACTATTTTGTTTTAGGACATTGTGAATAGTAATGAAGATAATTATCTTTAATTATCGTGATTAATTAGTAATTGGGTAGTTAAGGGTAATAAAATAATATATTAATAATATAAAATGACCCCAACATGTGTCCTAATGCTACGAGATGTGTCATTTCTAACCATGGGATTCCTTTTCCAAATATTGGGACCCCATGTAATCACTTTTGGGTGATAGTGACACTTTATCATTTTATGATTTTTAAAAAGGAAAGTATAACCAAAGTATGTATCACCCAAGTAAAATAATTTTAGTTTTGTCCGTGTAAACTATATCTTACACTATAAATATTAATTATAAATAATAGAAGATTTCCTACATCATATTGTTTGTTTTATAATTTTTATAATTTACATAAATTAATTTATTTATGACACCATGATGATGTAGTGATTACCTCATTAGTGAACGATTTAAATAAAATAAAAATATAATGTAAAATATAAGACTTACACATGTCAAAATCCTATTGTATGGGTGGATTTATCACCCTTATCCACTTATCCGCAAAATATATCTTTGTGGGACCTTTAAAATCCAATAATCATTATATAATAAAGTATCATTTCTTGAATTTCCAAGAGTGCCCCTCCTTCCTCTTATAAAAGGCCCCCAACTCTACCCACTGACCCCCACCTATCAAGCCATTGGCTCGACCAAACACTACTCCTTTTATCACTCTACATCCCTCTCTTCATCCTATAAGAATTTACATTGGAATAATGCTCTTCAAGAAACCATTTTGGTTCAAACCAAGGGGAGTTACCCGATTTAATGGGAATGTCTTTTCTAATGTTCTTATGATTTATTTTGCTTCTCCAACCCCCTAAACTCTTTTTATTCATTTATTTTGTAACAAAACATGTATCAAAAATATACTAGGTTGTTTTTATGAGATTTATTTTATTTAAACTTAAAGAAACTCCAGTCTAATGGTTAATGAACATACTATTTCTGTGAGTGGCGAATTACTGCCTCACGAATCGATGGATGTTAAATCTTCATTTAACACCTTTCATGGTGGAAATTAATATGTCGATATATTTATATATGATATATATTATGTTTATGTTTTCCTTATGCTTATGTATTTTTCATTTATGGCATACCTTTATGGTTTCCGTTATGAGTAAACGTGATATCTTCATTTTAGGAAGTGCGGACTATCGCCCCCTCAAAGTTATTTGAATATTTAATACCATATATGGGAAATATAAAGGATGGATTTAATTATTTTATATATAATATTATACTGTAATTATAATATAAAATTATATCATTATGATTTTAATCCATTAAATATGAAATAGAAATGAAAGTAGTGTTTATGCGTATGTATGGCCTACCGTCTCCATAAATGGTGCATTACATTTCTTACTTCTAAATATTATGTAATATTATAAATGCATGTATATACTTGATATATATGATATATATGATATCTACAGGATGAATATAATTATGGGTATAATTTATATTTTACCACATGAACAACTTTTAATTATAAGTAGTTTATTTTTAGCTCCAGTACCAAAGATTGACAAAAGGACCATTTTAACTTAAATAATTACATAATGTTCATAACATGGTAATATGTGATATAAAAGGAATAATTAACTTGAAAAAGGTTATTATGAAAGTATAAATTAACTCTAGTTTATTATTCATGATATTAAAGAATGATCGAGTCAAGTCGGACACGAGGTATGGGTCTTCATCTCAATCTCCATTCATTGAGGCATATTTTGTTTTATTCACAACATTCTTTTATAATGTGAATAAACCCCTTTGAATTTTAATTTAATTCAAAAGGAATCTTTTTTATATGAATCATTTTAATAATGGTAAAAAGGGAATGTTTTTGTCTTACGTATGTGGTGACAACGACTTCTTCGCTGCTGTGACCATTATTTAAGTTTCGGCTTCCTCTACAAGCCATAACTTTTTTTAAATGCAAAATAATTACCATGCTTTACATTTCATTAATTTTTTTATTGAAAATGGTTTGGATAATGTTTTTATTATATCAATGTGTTTTTTATATATTGTGATTAAAATGTGGAAATGTTATGTATCCTTTATGCATGTTTTATGTGATTCGATTATATTATGGATCTTGGGCATTGTTTATGAAGACGGGTTGTTTTGTGATAAATTAAGGGCATGTTAGCCCATGATAGCTCTCCAATGAATTGGGTAATGCAATGGAATTAAATTCTAAGGTTTCTCTAAAGACATTTAGGGAATATACTGTGATGGGTATTCCAAACGTAACCATGAGGGTTACTACCTACGTAAAAATGTTATAAATACCTCAAGTTACCTTTATGTATTATTATTTCGATGAGTTATTAATAAATCTTTTGATTTCATGAGGTCTGATAAGGTGCTTATGTTTTATGAGTAAAGTATGATTTCATTAATTCTTATGTATACATGGACTAATGTTTTCATTCCATATTTTTATATCCCTTACTCAGCTTTTTAGGCTAAACCCATGTTTTTGAAATGTTTTTCACATGTCACATGAAAAGTACATGATGTGATGATATTATCAAGGAAGTGTCAATAAAGAATCCATGTTTTATATTAAATATGTCTCCTTTGATGGGAAAAATTAATATTGTCTTTTATGTAACCACCCTGTTGAAATGTGGAATGTAATCCATTATTTATGATCTAATTCTCTAAAACTCTAAACCTGAAAATATCCTTAATGTGTATTCTTGAAATAACTCAAGATTAAGTATTGATTAGGGCTGGGGCCTTATAGTTGGTATCAAAGGTCAGTTTAGATAACTTTAGGAGTTATAATTTTATTATGTCATTATCCAAAAATGTTTTTTTATGGTAAAATTGAAATGATATAGAATTTGAAGATTACCATGTTGCTTCATCTAAGACATGTTTGTTCAGAATGGGTTTCCACAGAGGAAACATGGAAGCAATGTTTGGAAGGCATACAAAAGGAAATGAATTTCTAAATCAGCATCCTGAGATAGTCAGAATTGGAACTAAATAGTTTGTCACAGTAATGGCGCAGTTGACTCAAGCGATAAATGGAGGTGGTTTCCATGCACGAGATCAGCCAGATCAACCGCATAGGAACATATCAGTGGTGGAACATTTCATGAGGAAACATACCCCATCATTCAGATGATCATCTGACCATTTTCTAGCTGAAGGGTGGATTAAAGCACTGGAGAAGATTTTCGATGTCATGGGGTGTTCAGACAATCACAATGTTAGTATTTTTGTTTACCCTTTGGAGGGTGAATCAGATCAGTGGTGGTCGATGGTTAAAAATATCAAGGACACAGATGATATTGATGCTCTTGACTTTGATAAATTTAAAGGTACGTTTCTGGAGAAATATTTTCCTATGTTTGTTTGACATAGGATGGAAAAAAAATTTCAAATTGAGGCAAGAGGACGACTCAGTGGCTCCTTATGAAGAAAGGTTCACTCGATTGGCATGGTATACTCCAAATTTTATCCAAGGCCATGATAGCAAAATCAATCGTTTTTTCTTATGATTAAAGCCAAAATATTGAAGGGATTTAGCTTCTTGTGAGTTCAAGAGTGATGAAAAGCATGTTTGATGTGCTGAGAAGGTTTAAATTGAGTATTGAAATGATCAAGTGTTCTATAACAACCAACAGAAGAAGAGACCAAGGTTGCAGGAGAAAGGGAAGAATCCTTCAAAAAGGTCTGATGGTAAGAAAACTACGTTTTTATTTTGTGAAAAATGTGGTAAAAAACATTCTAGGGAATGTCTTTTGAATTCTGGAATGTGCTACCAATGTGGTAAGATGGGACATAGGTCTCGTTATTGCACTGAAAAAGATCAGGGTTATGGTAAGACAAAATTTGATTTACAATTAGTTAAATGTGTCAAGTACAATGATATGGGTCATGATGCAATCGAATGTTTGACAATGATCTCAAATGATGGGAAACAACAAGACTACAAGAAGAAATGTGTGGTGAAATCCATTGCAACTACATCAGTAGATGTTGGTCCATCAAATGAAGTGGTATCAGGTAAATTCTTTGTTTTTTCAGATTATTCAATTGTGTTGTTTGATTCGGGGTATACACATGCTTTCATCTTTGAAATATTTTCATGTAAATTGAGAATTCCATCTCATTAAATGACTCATGAACTTGTGGTAAAGACACCTGGGGGAAATGTTGAGGAAAAAAGAATTTATAAGAATCTTCTTATCTTTAACTGTGGAATGAACCTACTAACAAACCATATTGTTTTACCTCTAGTAGAGTTTGATGTTATCCTCGGTATGTATTGGATCTCTGTTTAGCATGCTATTATTGATTGCAGATCTAAATAAGATTCTTTTTAGAAAGACATTCTATTTGTGTAAAATAATGAACCCTTGTTGTTGATAACATATCAAGAGACTAAGAAACTTGAAAAAGGTGGAAATGAATGTTACCTTTCACATATTTTTGAAAACAAAGGAACCGTTTAGATTAATTATGTGCCAATGGTAAATGAGTATCATGATGTTTTTCCTGAAGAGTTTCATGGAATAATTTCAAATCGGGAAGTTGAATTTACAGTTGACATAGTTCCAGATGCTAATCCAATTTCCAAAACCCCTTATCATCTAGATCAAAATTGAACTTTTAGAGTTGAAGGATCAATTGCATGATTTATTAGAGAAATGTTTCATTCAACCTATTACACCACCATGGGGTGTTCCTATATTATATGTTAAAATGAGAGATGGTTCTATGAGAATTTGCATTGATTATAGAGCTTTGAATAACATCACTATTAAGAACAAATATCCTTTGCCTCATATCGAGGATTTGTTTGATAAGATCTAGGGAGATCATTATTTTTCAAAGAATGACCTGAGATAGGGTTACCCTCAGTTGAAGGTAAAGGAAGCAGATGTTCCGAAGGCTGCGTTTCATACAAGATATGGCCATAAAGAATTTGAAGTAATGCCTTTTGGGTTAACCAATGCACCTGATGTATTCATGGACTTTATGAATAGAATTTTCCATGAGTTCTTGGATATGTTAGTGGTTATTTTAAATGATGATATTTTGGTGTTTTCTAAAAGTAAAGAGGAGAATGAATGTCATTAAAGGGTTATTTTGAAAACCTTAAATGAAAAGAAATTGTATGGGAAATTCAGAATGTGTGAGTTTTGGTTGAAACAAATTTTGTTCCTTGGTCACATTGTTTCTAAAGATGGAATAACTATTGATCCTGCAAAATCAAAGGTTATTGAAGAATAGCCAAGACCTAAAAATGTAACTGAGATTCATAGATTTATGGGTTTGAAAACTATTACAGAAAGTTGATAAAAAAATCACGGTTATCAAGTCCAATGACTAAGATAACTCGGAAGGGTGTTACGTTTATCTATAAAAAAGAATGTGATTATTTTTTTAGGAATTGAAAAGAAGATTGGTGAATGGTCCAGTTTTGGAACTACCTTCCAAGAATGGTGATTTTTTATCTATAGTGATGCTTAATTGAAAGGATTTGGTTTCATCCTATTGCAGAATGATCAGGTAATTGCTTATGCTTCACGTCAGTTGAAAACTCATGATGTAAATTACCCTACACATGATTTGGAATTAGCTGCTATGGTTTTCGCTATAAAAATTTAGAGCCATCATTTGTATGGTGTAAAGTGTGAAATATATACTGATCAAAAATGTTTAAATTATATATCCACCAAGAAATAATTAAACATGAGATAGAGGAGATGGCTAGAATTAATTAATGATTATGATTGTACAATTCATTACCATTCGAGAAATGCAAATAAAGTGGCTGATGCTTTGAGTCGAAAAAGTAATGCTTCATTAAGCATGATACATTAGGAATGCGATACTCTGGTTAAGGATTTGATAAAAATTGGAATAGAAGTTGTTGGTGCAGGAAGTTCATCTATTTTGTTTCAGGTGTCAGTCAGATCATCTATATCAGACAAAATTAAGCAAGATCATAAGAAATACAACGAGTTGCAAAAAAAGGTAGAGCTGGTTCAGAAGGGTATGTTACCAAAATTAATCATTTATAATTATTGTGTTTTAAGATTTTGGGAGAGATTTTGTGTGGCTTGTGATTCACAGTTGAAGAGAGAGTTTTTATGTGAGACTCATAGTTCTCCATTTTCAGTTCATCTAGGCACTACTAAGATGTATTGAGATCTTCGGGAGTATTACTTGTGGGATGGAATGAAAATAGATATTGCTGATTTTACAGTTATGTGTTTGACTTGTCAACATGTTAAAGAAGACTGGTAGTTATCTAAAGGGATGCTTCATCCTTTACCAATGCCAGAGTGAAAATGGGAGAATATATCAATGGACTTTGGTGTTGGGCTACCGAAGACACCTCAAGGTAATAATGCAATCTGGGTTTTTGTTGATCGCTTGACTAAATCTTATCATTTACTTTCTATACAAGATTCCTTTACTCTAGATCAAAATTATAATTTATATCTTAATGATATAGTTAGTTTTCTTGGAGTTCCTCTCTCCATTGTATCATATCGTGATCCCAGGTTTACTTCTAGCATTAGGAAAGCCCTTCAGAAGTCATTGGGTACTGAATTAAATTTTAGTACAGATTTTCATCATCAGTCAGATGGGCACTCAGAATGAACAATTTAGACATTGGAGGATATGCTACGTGCTTTTTCGATTGATTATTAGGGAATTTGGGAAAAATATCTTTCCTTGGTTGAGTTTTCTTATAATAACATTTTTCATTCCAGTATACAGATGGAACCATTTGAGTCATTATATGGGAAGCGGTGTCAAACTCCATATTTTTGGTATGAAGTGGGTGAAAGGAAGTTGATGGGACCAGAATTGGTTGAAGTGTTGGCAGAAAAAGGTCATCCGATACAGAAACACATGAGAACTGCTCAGATAAAGAATAAATTATTTGCGGAAAACAGGAGGATGGATCTCTCTTTTGAGGTAGGTGATCATGTCTTCCTCAAAGATTCACCATGGAAAAGATTGATGTGATTTGGTATGAAAGGAAAGTTGAGTCCAATGTTCATTGGACCATATGAAATTATGGAGATAGTTGGATCAGTTGATTACCAAGTGGCCTTACCATTGAGTTTATCTCAAGTACACAATGTTTTTCATGTTTCAATGTTAAGGAAGTATATGCCAGATCTATATGATGTTTTGAGTCCAGAGGTAGTTTATCTGGAAGAAAACCTATCTTATGAGGAATAACCAGTCCATATTCTTGACCATAGGGATCAAGTATTGTAGAATAAGGTGATTCATCATGTAAAGGTTTTTTTGAAAAAACCACATGATTATAGAGGCAACATGGGAATCTGAAAATGCAGTGAGGGATAAATACCCCCACTTATTCGATAAGTAAATAAATTATGGGGACGAAATTTTCTAATGGGGGGAAGGATGTAACATCCCATGTAAGTGATGAATTATGGACTTTTATATCTATATCTATTTATAAATTAGATAGTGTTTTAGAGGCATAAAATGAGAATAAATCCATTATTAAGCATAGAATACTCAAATATTTTTTAAAAGATCTTTTTACTGCCTTTTGATGGAAAACCTTTTTAAATAATACATTTGACAATTTTATAAGCACTATTTTTCAAAATAAAATTATTCCTTCGGATTGGGACATTGAAACTTACTTTGGATAAATTTTTGGTATTTTTCTGACAATGTTCATTGTTTAATGAATAGTGGAAAATACTGCATTTTACTTCAAAACTTATTTTTCATCTAATTTAATTATATAGATAGATTATCATTTTAGTTGGTTTTAAAGTGTAAATAGAAGATATTTTTAACATTTAATCCAATGGTTTTAATTGGAATTAATTTCACTTTGAAATTGGACATAACCATTTGTTATGCTTTTGATAGATATTGTTTCTAAAAACCCACTATATGTTTTAACAATGGGAATTATTTTTAAATTAATTTATACAATTTCTGTGTTTGTAATTTGGAAAAATGGATTCCATATTTGGAATCAGAAGGTCCAAATTATGTAATTAGGACTCTTTTATTGGGACATTGTGAATATTAACGACGGTAATTATCTTTAATTGTGATGATTAATTAGTAATCGGGTAGTTAAGGGTAATAAAATAATATCATAATAATATAAAATGACCCCAACATGTGTCCTAATTCTACTATTTGTGTCATGGATGACCATGGGATGGCTTGTGCAAACTTTGGGACCCCATGTAATCACTTTTGGGTTATAGTGACACTTTATCATTTTATGTTTTTTAAATGAAAAGTATAACCAAAGTATGTATCACCCAAGTAAAAATAAATTAGTTATTTCTGTGTAAAGTATATCTTAGACTATAAATAGTTATTGGAAATCTATAAATATTTCCTACATAATTGTATATTTTTATAATTTTTAGACATTAAACAAATTAATTTATTTATGACACCATGACAATTTAGTGATTACCTCATTAATGAACGATTTAATTAAAATGAATAGATAATGGAAAATATAATACATTAACTTGTCAAAAACCAGTTTCATGGGTGGATTTCGGACCCTTATCACCTTATCCTCGAAATATATCTTTTTGGTACCTTTAAAATCCTAAACTCATTATATAATAAAGTAACATTTCTTGAATTTCCAAGATCGCCCCTCCTCCCTCTTATAAAAGGTCCCCACCTGTACCCCCTTACCCACACTTCTCAAGCCATTGGCTCGGGAAAACACTAATCATTTTGTCTCTCCACATCCCTCTCTTCATCCTAGAAGACTTACCATCTCCAGAAAGCACTTCAAGCGACCATTTTGGTTCAATCCAATGGGAGTTACCCGATTTAGAGGTAATGTCTTCTCTAATGTTCTTTTGTTATATTTTTCTTCTCCAACCCCCTAAACTCTTTTTATTCCTTTATTTTGTAACAAACCTAGTATCTCCAATATACTAGGACGTTTTTATGATAATTATTTGATTTAAACTTACACACTCCCCAGTCTAATGGTTAAAGAACATACTGTTTCTGTGAGTGGTGAATTACTGCCTCGTGAAACGATAGTTGTTGAATATTCTTTTAACACCATTAATAGTGGACATTAATATGTCACTCTATTTATATATGATATATATTATTTTTATTTTTTCCTTATGCTTTTGTATTTTTCATTTATGTCATACCTTTATGGTTTCTATTATGAGTTAACACAATCTCTTCATTTTAGAAAGTGATGACTACCGCCCCATCAAAGTGATTTGAATCGTTAATTCCATATGTCGGATGTATAAAGGATGGAGTTAATGTTGTTATATATATATGATATTATAATGGAATTATAATATTCCTTTATATCATTATGATTTCACACCATTAAATACGAAATATAAATGAAAGTAGCGTTCACGCGTACGTACGGCTTACCTTCACCATGAACGGTGCATTTCATTTCATACATCTAAATGTTATGTAATAATATAAATGTATGTATATAATAGATATATATGAAATATATGATATCTACATCATGAATATAACTCTGGATATAATGGATATTTTACCACATGAACAGCTTCTAATTATAAGAAGTTTATTTTTGTCTCAAGTAACAAAGATCGTCAAAACAACCGTTTTAACTTAAATAACTACATAATGTTAATAATATGGTAATAAGTGATATAAAATAAATAATAAACTTGAATAATGTTCTTAAGAAAGTAGAAATTAACCCTAGTTTATAATTCAGGATATTAAAGAATGATTGAGTCAGTTCGGACATGAGGTATGGGACTTTGTCTCAATCTTCTTCATTGAGGAATATTAGGTTTTATACACAAAGATCTTTTATACGGTGTATAAACCCCGTTGAATTTTAATTTTATTCAAAATGAATCTTTTTTATAAGTTGAATTTTAATAAATGACAAAATATAATGTTTTTGTCTTATGTATGTGGCGACAACAACTTCTCTGCCGCCATGACCATTATTTGAGTTTCTACTTCCTCTATAAGCCATAACATTTTTTAAATGAAAAATAAATACCATGTTTTACGTTCATTTGTTTTGGTATTTAAAATGGTTTTGATAATGTTGTGATTATATCAATGTGTTTTTGATATCTTGGGACAGAAATGTTGAAATGTTATGTGTCCTTTATGCATGTTTTATTTGATTCGATTATGTTATGGTTCTTGGGAATTGTTTATGAAGACTGGGGGTTACGTGATAAACTATGGACAGGTGAGCCCGTGATAGCACTCCAATGCATTGGGTAACGTGAAGGAGTTAAACTCTATGTTTTCTTCGAAGAGATTTAGGGAATATACTGTAATCGGTATTCCAAATGTAACCATGAGGGTTACTCCCTTCGTAAAAATGTTATGAATGCCTCAAGTTACCTTTATGTATTATGATTTCTATGAGTTATTTATAAATATTTTTATTTCATGAGGTATTATAAAGTTCTTATGTTTTATGAGTAAAGTATGATTTCATTATTTCTTATGTATACATGGACTAATGTTTTCATTCCGTACTTTTATATCCCTTACTGAGATTTTTATGATCAACCAATGTTTTCTAAATGTTTTTTAAATGTTTTTCAAAGGTAAATGGAAAAGTAAATAATGTGATGATAATGTCAATGAATTTTTAATAATTAATCAATTTTTTATTTTAAATATGTCTCCTTTAATGGGAAAAATTAATACTATATTTTATGTAACCACCTTGTTGAAATGTGGAATGTAATGCATGATTTATGATCTAATTCTATAAACCTGTAAACCTGAAAAGATCCTCAATATGTATTATTGAAATAACAAATGATTAAGTAATGTTTATTTCTAGGGACTTATATTTATAGAGTTCGATCTCATCATTTTGGGAGCATTCATATTCATAGTTTATGGTTGGTTACCTTGTTTATAAATATGGTGGCTCTTTCCAAAAGGGAATAACTTATACAAAAGTGAGATTATTAAGTATTTATGATCTTATAGATTTTTATATTCTCCCATATATCAATTTATTATATTTTACGAGATGATTCATTAGATAAAATGTTGCTGCAAATATTTTAATTTAATTTGTCCATTTTTATGACAAACAAAAAATCCTATAATTTTATTCAATATAATGATTATAAATTGGTTATGAGACCTAATAAATGTTATAATAATTATATTAAAATATTATTTAACCATAATAATTCTTTTGTTATCAAAAATTATAGCGGTAATTGAAGAAAAGAACTAGTCATCCGGAAAGGTGGCGAATCAAGACATCACAGACAATGTTTTCTTTTTAAAAAATGGAGGAGGAAAGATTTTGATGTTTAATATTCCATTAAAAAAATAAAATTTCAGTATGTATTAAAGATACTTGAGTTAATTAAAAATTGAATTGGGGAGGTAAGGAGAGGATTGTAAATTAAATGAAATTAAAAGTGAATGAATGTGGATTTTACTACTTGAATATTTTCTCTATGAGAACCTCCATAAGGATCATGGGTTATGTATTTTTTCAAGAACATAAAATTAGGAACATGGGGAAGAGATTTTAAAAGGTAAGTGAAAATAATTTATACATTATTAATGTATATTTTTTGCGTGGAGAGGAGGTGGTGAGGTTAGGTATTTATAGGGATGAGATAAGTGTTTTATGATTATTTTATTCATTTGTTTATTTTTTAGGATAAATAATGTCAATTGTGATGATTATCGTGACTAAATATATCACACAAAGAATGATATTTCTATGTAATGGTGCATAAAACATCCTTACATTAACCATGAATCAAAAATTCATGTATTTACCTTATATTGTAAATTATCGTATTTCACTATTCACCAACGAATCTATTATTTTAAAAAAATCCTAAAATTTCTCCGAAAACTTATTTCAATGTTTAGAAATAATATAAGGACTCTATTTTCTAAAAATAATTATCTAAATATAAGAATATTAAATTTTAATTAAAATCTTCCTTTTTTCGAAATATATAGATTTTAATATTAAAACTAATTCTACGAAACATTTAAAAATTAATTACGGACTTATAAAATAAAATTAGAATTATAAGACACAAAATATTATTTCTAAAAAATAATTTAATGAAAATATTTTTTTATTTATTATATAAATTTAAAAATTTTATCTATTCATTTATGTTTTTCAAAAATACCATGACATAATTTATTATTTTTAAAGCATGTATTGACTTATAACATGATTTAGTTATATTATTATTTTTGGATTAATAAATATTATGAATACTTTAATAGGTTATTTTATTATCTTATTGGTGGGAAGAGGATTCCTAATGGTCATATTACTATTCTAGTGTTCAGGATAATCTCCCATCAATATAGGTTTATTAATCTCTATAGTTATCAATTATTTGATTCGTTATTTATTTGAATAATTTATTTATTGAGTACTATATGATGCCGATGTATTTTTGGAAATAATTATAATATGGGAAATTCCATTTATAAAAGTTTGGGTTGTTACATTCTTCCCTTCATTTGAAATTTCTCTCTCGAATTTTCATTTTAGATACTTTGGTGAAAACATATGAGAGTATTTCTCCTTCATCGCCTCATTTTGTTCCTATGTTCCCTAATAATAATTATAATTCCCCCAAAAATCATTAACATGGTGAGTTTTCTAATTCCAGGGAAATTGTATCTTCGATCCATGATCTTCACCGACTACTCTTCATATAGGAGGTCATTCTCTGGGTGTACCATCTCTTCTTTTAATGCATGTGAGTTGTCTGGTATTTATATCATTAGTAGAGATACATTTAATAAATCATGAACATGGGACATATTTTAGAGAATTGAAATCCGATAGGTGAATAATTATATGTTCTAAAGGATCTTAAATGGTTCAATGTTTCTTTGGTTATGATTCCCTTTCTTTCTAAAGAACAAGAATCTCTTCCCTTGGGATCTTAAATGGAATAAATTTTATCTAAATTCAAACTCAAAATCCCTTTGATGATGGTCATCATAGCTCATTTTATGACTATGGGTTTCTTTGATATGTTTTTGGATTGACTGAACCTTATTTAGGGAATATTTCACAATATCGGGTCTAGTTAACTATCACTCGCCATCATCATCCAAACAAGTTAGAGTCAAACATTAATTCCCCTATAGAGAATCATATAGAGTCATTTGAATACTCTATTTGAAACTCTTTTTTGTATGAGAACTCATCCAATGGGATATTCTAATCATATAAGCACATGAATACCATAGATAAGGCTCTTAGTATTTCCAAGAGTGTATGGCTGGACCTTTCACATTGGTCATGGGTTTTGGAGTGATAGTCAGTATAAAATTCTATTCAGTGCTATGGTTATAATGATGACTTATCCAGAATTTAGATGTGAACATTAAACCATGATTTTAGATGATTGAAATTGTATCCCCATGTATCCTCACAAAATACTTCACATATATCAAGGCATGTTATTTAAGAAAGTAACCTTCCAAAATATTGATAATGTTGGTATTCTTCGTTAGTTGATCCAAAAAACCCCATATTTCATTGTTTAATATATATTTATACAAGAGACTAGTGAAAAATACCATAGTGAAATTATCTTTTTTCCACATGGGTATAGTAAATTATTGTATCATCCCCTTATACATCTATCAGTTTTCATTAACATTATAACAAACAAAACACCTTGAAATATACTCCACATTCACTTTTATCATGTTATTATGTAAGAATTGTTCTTAAATATCATGATAAATATGGGTACATCCCTGATGGATAGAGGAAGGAGAGCTAGGTTCATTTTATTATAGCTCTTTCTCTATCCTAAGTGAATTAGGAACACATAACTTTGTTCCATACCAAATAAAACCATTATCATTGATGTGGAAATCAAGTATCCTTCTATCCTTTAATGCCTTCACCTTCTATTATAACTCCATATCATCCTTTTGTGCCTCCGTGATCTTCTATTGGATCAATACTTGAGAAATCATCTACAAAAGGTAAGACGAAATCACTTCCATTATGATTCCAAAATCCATACCTTGCATATCCTTGAAGATAGGTTCTATCTCAATCTGCAGCATTGATAGAGTAGAATGTTCATTTCTGTTATGGTCATCAACTACCATGTTCACCATTCCTGAGTGGTATATAATATAGAAATCACAGTCCTTAATTAGCTCAAAATTTATTATTTGATAAATTTTGACCCCTTTTTATGTTAATATATACTTTTGACTCTTGTGGTCAGTATATATATCACACTTCTCACAATATAGGTTGTCCAACAATATTTTCATGGTACAAATCATAGTATCTCACTCAAGATCATTTGTCGAGTACTTTTGATAATGGTTATTAATCTTTCATGGTGAATATGATATTAATAAATCATTATTCATGAGTACCCTACCCAAACCATTATTTTAAGAAACACTATATATCAAAACACTTTCTCGACTTTTTTGAAGTGCATGTACAGGTGCAGTGATTGGCAGCTTATATATATCCTTGAAGATTTCCTCACTTTATTCCATTAAGGAATAATTTACCTCTTTAATTATTAACATAGTCACTGGGATATAAAATATTGATAAAATACTCACAAAAGTCAATAATAACCTGAAAATACTAGAAAATAGGGATTTTCATGATGCTAGTGGGTCTGCTCCATTCCTCATGTACATTTATTTTTTAAATAATCCATAGAAACTCCCTCAGTTTTAATCATGTTCCCTAAAATATGTCATACCTCATCTAAAGACACCCAATATGAACTTTGAATAAAATTTATCATTCCATAATGTTTCTAAAAAATCCTTATATATTAATCAAGTTCAATATTTCACTTAGAGAAGAAAAAATTTTCATCAATAAGAAGCAGTAAAAAATATCAAGATAGTTTGTATAGACTCTATTCATCATCTAAATGAATAATTTTGGGCCATTAGTATGTCTTAAAGACAACCCTATAAACTCATAGTTCTTATACGATGTATAGAATATAGTCTCCAGAATATCCTCCCTCTTCAACTTCATTTTCTTAAATAATGAACAAGGACACCCATTTGGGTTGTACAGAGATCCTATGAGTTGATAAAACAAAACTTCAATACATGGAAGAGGATACTAGTTCTTTATAGTTATTTTTATAGATCTCCTAGTAATAGAGAAATAGCCAAATTACTCTATCCATTTTATTTATAAAGAGTACTAGAACAACCCAAGGAGTATCACTTTGATGTATGAACGCTTTGTCAAAATTCACTTTTAGATACATCTTTCACTCCTCTAGTTCGATTAGGTCAATCATGTAGGGAAATGTATGAGATGGGTAACTCTAGTTATGGGTTATATTAAGAATCATGCCTCATGATCAGAGTGAGAATGGGTAAATATACGTGAAATACATCACAATATTCTCTCACAATGCTCATTCCTTTCATGTGGATATCTTCCTATGACATAACCATTTGAGTGAGGTATGATTCTTTATAGGGAATCAACACCCACATTGTTGAGGGATCTTCCAAAAGAGATTCATGATCTTCATTTCATTTTTATAGTATCATTGGATTGTGAGGAAAATGATGATTTGTTTCTTTTTCCAGGAATTTTATCTATTCCCTAAATAATGAAAGTCAATCAAATCCATTATATAATAACATTCCATCAAGAGAAGTTTTATGAGATTTTTTGGATGAATCATAACACATACACCAATAGGAGAAGAGTCAAACAAATGGGATTCAACAATTCCTCCATTATGTATATTTATTGAAATCATTACCTAATGCTATTGGGGATTTGATTCCATAGTTCTAGAAAACATGAATGATATAATGTAATCTATTGAAGAAAAATGAAATAATACTTTTTCTATTATGGAGTGAATAGAAAGTGTACCTTGTGTGACTTTTTCTCTACACATCAGTAGTAGTGATGGAATTGGATTTCCCTTTATCCATTTTACTTTGGTGGCTATTGAGAAGAATTTCCCTCATGCATTTTAGGTTAAAAGTATTGTCTTTCAAAGTTCCCTTTATCCCGATAGTTGAATTACTGAACCTTTGGTGCTACTCTCTTTTCCTCAATCATGGGGGTGAAATTCATCATACATATTCGATATTTATGAGCTTGGTTGTATTATCTCCCACACTTGAAGTATTTCCCTATCCCATTATGGTAATTCTATTAACGGTTCATTCCACCTATTTGACACATGGGGGGATAGATCCTCTTTCATCCTTTATCATTTGTCCCACCAGTATGTAACTACATTCTTCTCTTCTAATCTCCATTATCATTGTACAATTCTCTGAACTCTATCAAAATAATGAAAACACAACATAACAAATCATCATAAATCCCAATTTTACTGATATCTAGAGCCTTTAAAGCTTGGGTTTTAAAACACTAAAGAATTTATCAATTTTTATATCATTATTGTTTAAAAACCCTGAGGCATACCTTGAAATCCCTATAATGTTTTCTTCACAATACATGACAGATTCATATTCCTTTCTATTTATCTCTAATAGTTCTCTCTCCATAATTTAACAATGAGTTTTATGAAAATATTTTTAACAAAATATATTCCTAAAGTCTTCCAACTCCATATCATCAATTTCATCTTTTATTTATTTATGTTCTTTAACAATTTTATCCATTCATTAGCTAGCCAATCTAAATTATATACACCCAGTGTAAGAATTACCCTCTCATAATTGTGGATCATAGAAAAGATCTTTTCCATTTTGTTAACTCATTGTTTTATAATGAGTGTGTCTGAATATATACTAAATGTTAGTGGTCATTATCGCATAAATGACCGAATTTCAAACTCCTCATTATTAGGTGAATTATTAAATTACAAGTGGTTCAAATATTTCTTCAAATCTTAAGATAGATCTAAATTTCACTATAAAATATTAAGCTCTACCTCCGATGGAATTGGATATGTTGTTCAAGAAATGGATGGATTGCCCCTCACATAATTTTTTTACTAATTTCTATTAGTTCCCACCATTTTCTAAAATAAAAATGTTTTGATGAAACAATAATTCGAATAAACAAGAATAATTTATCCTTATATTCATTTAAAAATAAATGTGAATAATATAGGAATCATATGATAAAATTTATTTCTATATAATTCAATATATACTTAGTATTATCAAATGGATTTTCACTTAAAGATTCAAATCCTATTTTTCAAATTAACTAATCCATGCTCTGATACTAACTATAAAAACCCTACATTTTCTTATATGACTATTAAAACATTTTTATGACAAACAACATAAGAGTTTTACAATCTAAGATACACAGTTATAGTTTCTAGGAAAAAGTTGGACCATATATCACTTATTCATAATAAAACATAAATATTTATTAAAATCCTCTTCCTTACCACCTTAAATATCCTATTATCCATTGTATACATACTAACCTAAGGATATACATAAATGAATGGGTTGAGATAAAATCTGAATAATAGGATGAATAAATATGTGAATCAATATAACATGGGGGAGAATAACCACCTCCATCATAGTATAAGAATATGATCATCATTCTAATCATGAGATGAATCATTATATAAAGGCATGGAATATATAAATTCATAAAAATAAAATATCATATCCTAGTTATAAAAATACAACACATAGTTTTGATCAATTCTATAATCATGTTAATTCATTACATACATGCATAAACATAACATAATTATGGTGAACAATGATTTATTCATGTTCACAAAGAATAAAAATCATCTCTTATGATACATCACATTGACCAATGCATTTTAGGTCTATGTAATCATGTCTCCAACCATCACATAAAAAAATGTACATAATCATGCATGCCATATAAAATGTATATTAATCAAATTAATTAAGAAACCCATGGAAAGAAATCAGTTTCATACTAATTTCATTGGGAATAATACATTATGAAAGATGGATTGATTGATTCATTTTAACATGTTCTTCTAAATATTTGTGGATGTGTATTGAAAAATTACTATATAAGAGATCTTATTTTTTATGTTTTTTCTTGTGATTATTTCCAAAGACAGTTAATTAAAAATTTTAATGTTTATGGAATTTCAATTCCATTAAAACCAAGAGATCTCTTAATATTAGAATATCTTCTCCTCCGATATAAAACTATTTAATTATTGGAGAAAAATATTTTCCCTACCCCACTGCTCTTCTAGTTTTTATACCACATCAAGGCTATGGGATTTAGGAATTTTTATTATTCTTTTTAAATATATATATATTAGTGATTGAAAAATAGAAAATGAACAAAAAATAAGGCATCCCTTATTTTGTGAGTTCATGTTTGATCTTCATTATGAAGTCCCCAAATGTACATTGTTTCTCTTTAATTAGAAGCATGTACTCATCCAGTCTTATCAACTTCTCGAAAGACCTCATGCAGTGTCATTGGACAGTAGAAACAACACCTACTTCCAATAGGAAGAGGATCATTTTTCAATATATCTCCTCCCACACATTATAAAAAATGGTAAAGGATGAGAATGAAAAATAGGGGATGTTTCATATGTATCCATAAAAATAATTGATGATTATATTATAAAATAATGATGATTATTTTTATTAAATGTTATTGTTTTGTAAATATATCACACCAATATTGATTTTTCATATATTATTTTAGGATTTCATTCAGAAGAAATTTAAATTTGGGGCATTTATCCCTAATGGAATGATTAACATTTTCAATAATGATTTGGGAATGCAAGAACACTAAAAATCGTCATTAAATATGAGGCATGTATTTATATTAGAATTATTTCAATTGTCAAAGTTTGAAATTGAGGGAGAAAGAACCCATAAGAGAATTGACGTCTATAATGTATGAGTTGAAAGAAATGAATCTATAAATAAAAAATCTAATTAAATTATTCTTATTTTAAATTATTAGATAAATTTTGAAAAAGACATAGCCTCACAAGCAAATGTATCCTTCCTATCTATATAATGAACCTATTCAATCATTCCCAACTCTATACTATGATAATTATACTTAATATCCTCATTCACATATTTTAGTATATTATACTATTCCTTATCTAGGGTTTACATATAGAACCCTCTTCTAGAGAAAAATTGAGTAGGAGTAATAGTGCATGATGTTATTGATCCAATTGATCCAGTTTCATTATATATCAAGGAAATGGGTAGACTTCAATATATTGTTGGTAATTTTTAAATTTTTTCATTTCACCTATAACATTAGTATATATATGAGGTATAAATTTTACTTTAAATTTATATTTACTTTCAATTTAAAATTTATTATATTTTTTTGTAAATTATATCTATACCTAAAATCTAACAATTAATTGTATTAGAATCTATATTTTTGGTTACATTAACAATCAAATGATTCTTGGATTTCTGAAAATTTAGATAAATTAGCAATTATTTATTTTATATTGGACAGTTATTATGGGTTTTTGATGACCATGTAGATATTTGTGAGAGAATATGTGATAAAAATATTTAAAAAATACATCTTATAAGCTATTACTGATTATATACTCACTGTACCTATGGTGTATTTGTTTTCCATGTATGTTAATTTAGTTTTAATTTATAATATCTTTAAATAAGTATAACTTATTAGAATTTAATTTATTAATTTTCTAATTATGTATATGTACACTCTTTTTATGAAACATGATATTAGGTCTATTTATGTATATGTAGATCCAAAATTTATTTCAAAGTCTATGAAACTAATGAGGAAGAATGTTAGATTTTAATATATTCCTAAAAACAATGTTAAATGATATTAATTCATGGTTACTTCCATTCATTAAAGGGTATGATATATTATATAACTACTTATTAGTATTCATTATAATATCATTCATGTTGATATTTATATGTTATAGCTTAAATCGGATGTTATTCATATTCTACCAACATGAATAAACATTTTATTTATTATTGCCTTCATTAGGTGAATTTTGTGAAGTTTTTGAGGTGTTTTTTAATTTGTATGTTTCGTAATTTTTTATTATTCTTTACGTATAAAATTTTTCATATAACATTTATTTTAGAAATTAATTTATAAACACATATTAGGTCATGGAATATGTTTAACATAATGAGTTTATTCAAAAAGAACCTAAATTAATGAAACATGAATGTGAAGGTCGATATCTTTTATAGTATTATTAATACGTTTTAGCTTACATATTATATTTTCTTTATTTTTGAAGTCTCATTTCATAAATATTATGTCATCATTAGAAAAGGAAATGTTGAAGGATATTATTAGGTTTTATGTTTCATTTTTTAGACTAAAATGGTTGAAATTGTAAAATTTTCTGATACGGTCAATTCTATTATATCTTTTATTAATTAAAAATATATGTTGTAAAGTAAATTTTACAATAGTTTTTTTATTTTTTATATTTTTGAAGATGGAAAATCTTATTGGAAATATGAGATAATCAAAAATCAATATTTATTTTCAAAATATTTTGTAGGATATATAAATTTATATATGTATATATATAAGTTTTATTTATTTATATTATTTTGAAAAAATATTGGGTAAAAGTTTGAATGGAACATTAATTTATTTCATTGTTCTACACATTTTTTTGGTCTCATGTTGTTTTCAAATACACAATTAGTATTAATAAACAAGTATGGAGTATTTCAATTCTATTATTTTTTATAAAACATCCAATTTTGGTTATTATACAAACTGATGTGGAATGAGGTTTTCAGTGCTGGTTATTTTATACAACAAAATTCAACAGTATTTTTTTTATGAATTTTTTTAAAACATTCCACATATGCTTCAGTTATAAAAAATTTTAAAATATTATTTCATTGTTTTTCAACTGAAAAATATTTTTAAAACCTATTTGGACATCAGTTATAATAAAAACATATTTTGAAAAGCATTTTTAGTCTATTTTTCTTTAACTTGCACATTGATTATTAGTAAAAATAAGGTTGAAATTATTATTCAACATAAATTGTTTACAATAATAAATGAAATAATATTTTTAATTTAAAATATAATTGAATCACCTTTTAAATGAATTTAAAGTTCCAATAAAAAAGTTTTCTAATGGGGTTTTCTAGTAGTTGGTCGATTGGGCCTTCATGGTAGAAATTGAACAGGATGGTATGTTATGGTTGGTTTGGGATCATTTTATATATAGTATAGGGAAATTCATATCACAATACAAGAAAATGAATCATGACGTGTCTATAAAGGGAAGTGTAAATCGATCCGGTCATCCACCTCATCCTCCAATGAGATCAAATTGACATTTTTACATCAAATAAGTGATGTTTTTAGAATATGTGACACCAAAACATGGCATATCATTCAATACTAAGAAGTTAAGGGTTTTCATTTCAGGGGAAGAGAGCTAAAGAGCATCTTTGAGGTATGATTATTCTTGGGTTTAGTGTGATATTACAAGATATTCATAAAATATTTCTCTAAATGTTCCTCCAAATATACATCAAATGCCATAATAGGGGTGAATTTGATTATTGAGTTCTGCGTTCCAAGCTTCCATGGAGGAACTAAAATTATGACTGACAGTAAAAAAAATTTTGATTCAGCCAATGGTTATCCATGAATATTTTTTGACTACTACACATTAGTTTTGGGTTTTTTTATTTTTCTTATGGGGTGATCATGTGGTGTTATGTGTTCATCACCAAATCCAACCACACAATTGGAATTACCTATCTAATTACCACAATCTCTCATCCTCCATAAATATTATTAAGTATTAGTCACAATATATTTTTGTGGAATGACTTATTTTTTATTCAGAACAGATGATTTTATGATACATTTTGTCCAAAATAAATAAATGAATTTGAGCCAAAAGTGGTAGGTAGAATAGCTCCAGGAATTCCACTTAAAAATATCCTAAGTTCTAGGAAAATGATTGTATTTAAAAATTCTTTACGTTGTAATTCTCCTTTTCAAAAATTTTGGATTCATGTGATGAATGGAACATTATGGGGATATTTTCTTAGATGAGTCATGAGACAAGTGATGTGGAGGAGGATGTGTTTCTTATTATCATTCAAATAAATTTTTTTCCTAATGATCTCATTGTATAATAAAAATTAGGATATGGGTGTTTCAGTGGTTTAGGTAGATCATAAATGGTGAGAATCCACTATTGAGTGGTATATATCTTCTAAAAGATCTATTTGGTTTAGGATCAATTTTTTTCTTGTTTTTCAATGTGGAAGGTCTTGATATAGTATTCCCATAATTAATTTTGGTCCATAAACACTTTTAACACTATGATTTTCAATGATAAGAGACCCTGATATTTGTGTCCAGTTATGAGATGGTACTTCATGAATTGTTTTTCACAATTCCTTACTTTCTGGAATGTTAAGGTCATGCAACAAACACTCTTAGGATTATTATTGACTCTCTCAATTCTTATTAAATTTGGGATTACATTTAGATGGATTTTTTGGTTTCCTTATACCGCGTAGAATATAAATTAAACTTGAGACTATGTTAGTTTTCCTATAAAAAAACATAATAATAATTGATCGAAGAAGATCCTTTTGAGGAACTCTATAGTATAAATGCTAGTCTCCCCTCTACTAGAATATAGTGGGTGATACTTCCTTGGTGGGTTTGAGTATTTTGCGAATGATACAAGTTAAGGTAAAAAGTATTATAAAATGGGTTATCATCCCCTAGAGTCTCAATAAATATTATGTTGAGCATCAATCTGACCTATTGGAGTTTTGGGTGGATGACTCAGTCTTCTTAACGAAGTCACATGGATTGAGCCACCATCATCTTAGAAATTAGGGTAAGATTTCTCAGAGGTCGTAAAGGTAATTTTAGATTCCTATGGGGATCAGAAGGATTCTTATAATTTTTAAACAACTCATCAGTTGAAATATATCCATGAATTATTCCATGATTCTCAATTAAAAACATATAATATAGACCACTACCTTATTGTGAATTTCAAAGAGAAAGAGTTTGAACTGAATTCCTTAGTGATGAAACAATCCATTCCAATTATTGAATCTGGAGAGAAAGTGTTTCATAAACTGTGTATAACATTTGAATGAGTTTTATGGTGGTTTGGGAAGAAATCCCATGATACTATTGAGTCATAACTGTTGGTGTGGGAGTAGTATCCACAATTCTTTGTGGACATTCCTTCTTCGAGATTACATTATAGTTATAGAATATCGCATGGAAGGGATAATTATCACACCCAGAGTTCCATTTTCAAGTATAAAATGTATTCCTTATTTTATTTTATTCTATCTAGCTATTTATATTGCCTTCTATTCAATATTTTTTTTAAATAGTGAAATAGTAACTATATAATGGCCAGTGCATGGTTTTCACAAACTATGCACAAACCCATGAAACCCCATCATTTTTGTCTAAGTTGATTTTTAATGTTGAAGACATAGTTTTTCAAACACAGTATTCATGATGTTATAAAAACATGGAGTGTCTAATTCCACCTACATATTTAGGACACAATTTGGAAAACCATGTGGCCAAAAAATGTGTTCTTCATTGTCACATAAAAATATGAATTGTAAAAATGTGACATTTCATGTTTAAATACATATAAACCTGTTATCCTTCTACCCCTTCAAACTATATCTCCCTCACCATGTATAAGCCATGTAAATCTGGAAACCTAGGATTTTGGAGTCAATGCTAATAACATATTATGTATTATTTTAAATGAAAATGAAAAAATACACCGTTCTTTTTACAAGTGTGTATTTTTTTGTGTTATGATGAAATAGAGAAACATTAAATAATATATAGTTATAATTAAATAAAATAAAATAAATTAATACATTTCATATGATAAATATATAAGTGAATTCACCCATAGTAGATATTCTAAATGACTGGTGAATTTTTTTTGATATAATTTTTGTACATAAAATACTCAATAAGTGGTTTATAAATGGCCAGTGATTTTTTAATTTCCAATTGAAAATTCCATTAAATAATATTATTTATTTAAAATACTTACAACATGAAAATGAATTAAAAACAATCCAATGTTTTTTTGAAAAACATTTTTCATGATTTTGAAAAAAAACCATGGGGACACATGAAACTTTTATGGATGTATGGGCCTACCCACATTCCGAAGGGATGGGTCCGCTCCCCACTCCCTTGTCATGTTTATAATGATCATGTGTGTAAATTTATTTTAAAATTTCAAACATTCCATACATATATACACATTTTTCAGTTGATATTTTTCCTCAAAAAATAAGGTAACATATTGGTATAAATTGAAATATTTATATTTAAATATTTTCATAGGAGAAAATCTAATAGATTTCAAGAAACCAAATCTCATCACTAATAGACATTGCATAAATGCAAGGAATGTTAATTGAAATCTATGTATAGAAATTTACTTAATATGATCATAAAATACATTCTATTTTTTTCCTGTGATTGAATTATTTATACAATTCACTTTCTTATATATACGTAGTTATTTTTATGTAATTTCATGAAAAATCAATAATATAAGGTTGTAATCATGATTATGAATGACCTGTATAGAATATAACCGATTGATATGAAATTATTACATGAAATTATGGGATAAATATCATTTATAAAATAATACTTTGATGATATAGTTTTTCAGTTACATAAATAATCATAAATAAATAATTTTTGAATAGTTACCAACATGAAAACAATACATGTATAAATTCAAAAATCAATTGAAATTAGAAAATAATGAATACATGTATAAATATGAAATTTAGAAAATACTATACATATTTATACATTTAATTGAATTATATAAACATGGAGTTATAAAATTTTATTTATATATATAAACACAACATAGAATATGAATTATTTATAAAAATTACCAAAAAAATGAATGAGTTGAAATCTCTTGAAAATAAATAATATTTAAATTTAATTCACCATTATATATCATAAATTGAAAATAAAGAAATAAAATATATCCATTAACATCAACAATTCAAAAAAACAATCAAAATTTCATTATAATATACAATACAGATAGACTAAAAATCATAAATGTTGAAACTATTTTAGATACTTGAGAAAAACATCTGTTACAATAAAATTCAAAGATGTGTTAATCATCAACCATGTAAAATGACTAGGGAACACAACTAGTTATTAAAATAGAAATGGGGAAAAAATAATTAATGGTTCCTTTTGTAGGTAATAATTTCACTGTAACAATATATATAATATAAAATTATTCACTATTTGAGTATACTATATATTTTTGAAATGATTACTATAAATCATAAGATATTCACATAGATCCCAAAAAGGAAATTAAATACATGAAAAAAAAATTCCAGTTTACATTGAATTGATATAGAATATATTATTTTTATATCCATTCATTCACAATAAAATATTCATATGAAGAGAGCGATGACAGAACCATCAAAAATTCCTTAAAACCAATTTGAAATGACTATAAGATGGACATCTAAATCTATAGAGGTAAAAAATAATGAACCATACAAATAGATAATTGATAATCCACAACCAATATGTATTTTTGGACACCAATTAATGGAGAATATAAATTAGGAATACTACAAACAAGATTCCACTAAACTACAACCTATAAATAAAATAAACTTACACCTAACTCAAGTATAAAATGAATAATGGTTTTCATTCCTCAATTGAAACCCCTTCACAGGTTGAAACCCCCTTATTGGTTATACATCTATTATAATACCCCGCTGAAGAATCATCTCCCTCAGCTTTATATGAACCCTCGACATAACTTGGCATCCAAAAATTCATATCTATTGCCGATCCTCCTCAAACGAGCCTCAAACTCATCATCCATGTTGGGATATCAATCTATGATACCTTGATCTCACTCACCATAGAGTCCTACATATACTTATTAGTTAGGCTCCCCTTTTTTGAAATCTAACCCCTTGGGTTGATTTCACTCCTATCTAATTTTCCCTTTTTTCTCTAAATTTTTTTGATCATTAATTTTTTAATATAACTTAATAACTCTCTTTTAAAAAATTGTATTTCATATTTTATATACATAATTTAATTTTTATTATATTATTATTATTATTATTATATTAATTAAAATATTCAATTTAAAAATATTATATAATATTTGATTATTCAAGTTTTATTTTCATATATTTAAAAAATTAATTATTCTGGTATTTTTTAATTAATAATTTTGAAAAATGTTATGAAAGAAAAAATGTATTTTATATAAAATAAATGATCATTTCATCTATTCATATATATTTTAATTCTTAAAAAACATGAATATTCATATAATTGAAATAACCAAAACTATTATAAGAATATTCAAATTTCAAATTATTTATATAATAAAAATTTCATATATAAAATTCCTGTTCAAAATGATTAAAAAATATTTATAAAAAATAAAAATAATACATATATTTTCATAAATAATATTTATTCCTTGATAATCTAATTAATCAATTCAGATTATACTAATTGAAATTTTCAAGAAATTAATTTATCCAAATTTAATGATTTATAAATTTTTTATTTTAATGATGTTCATGAAATTGATATATTAAACATATATATAATTTACTTTGAAAAAAATAAAATCATTATATATAAAAATATCATGTAATAATTATTCGATAAGATTATCAAAAGAAAAACAATTAGTTATTAAGAAAGTTTCATTTAAACCCATTATTTTAATATCATTATTTATTTATTTACATACTTAATTTATAATTTAATTTCTATTTAAAAAATTATTTCATTCATATTATTATTATTAATATTGAATTTATTTTTAAATCATGTTACTAATTAATTTATCTCTTAATGAATGATATGTTAAAACCCCCTACTCAAAAAAGGATTTTTCCACAGTAATTTTTACATCGAACATATATATTTTTTGAATTACTTCCCTTTAGAACTAATGAAAACAATTAATTAAAAGGGAACATAATTAAGGAGTTGTTTAAAAATACAATTATATTTTGTTAATTGTGTTTTCCTCAAACTTCGGTGCCTAATATCAAAATATATCTAGATCGTTCAGCTGATACCAATTATAAAGCCTCGTACATGGGATTCCGAATTCAGTACAAAATAAATGTTGTATATATTTTCATTATAAATTTAAATGAATAAAAAATGATTTATAATATTGGGGGACTTTTCTGGTCTTGTTTCTATAGAATAAGATAAAACTTATAATTTTTCAGAGTTATGAAAAAATAAAATAAAATAAATATAATTCTTTATGAGCGCTAACTCTATAAATTATGTCTCCCATGTTATACATTCTAATTGACCTGTGAATATAATTTTAAATATATGGGATAAGTATTAAATTAACAAATAATTGGTTTTTAAAGGATAGTTAATAGATATTTAAAATTTCAATTTGAAAAAACATTTGAAAAATAACTTTCGAAAAATACTTTTATATATGATAATACATTGATAATACTTACACCATGAAAATGATTTTAAAATAATCTTGTTATTTTACAAAAAACATTATGAAATATTTTGAAAACAAAACTAAGAGGACACTTGATACAATGATGGTTGTTTGGGCCTACCCACTTATCTGAGGGATAAGATCACACCCACTTCCCTATCATGTTTACAAAGTCAAGGAGACCAATTTTCTAAAAAATAAGCATTACTTATATATAAACACTTTCACTTGAGTTTTCTATTTGAAAAAACATGGAAACATATTTCCATAAATTTTTATATTTTTATGTAAATACATACTTATAGGATATCTAATAGATTTGAAGAAACCAAATCACACCTCTATTAGAAATTACATAAATGAATGGAATCTTAATTAACATCTATATTTTATAATTACTATCATAATCTCATAATAACGATTCTTAAAGTAGTTATAATAAGGAAATAATTTATTCAATACAGATTATTATATATATGTGTGTATTAAATGTTATGAATAATCAATAACATATGGAGATAATCATGATTACTAATGATGTAAATACAAAATGATAGCCTGAAATGGAACGATTACATTAAGTCATTGTATTATAAAATTTATAAAATAAAACATTTATGACATAGGTTCTCACATAACTAAATGATCAAAAATGATTTATTTAATAATATTTATGAACTTGAAAATAATTTAGATATATACGATTAAATAAAATGAAAATTTAAAAATAATTAAATCAAAATCTAAACTAAAATTTTAAAAATAATTTAAATATATATATAATTGAATAATATAAACATTGATTTATAAAAAATAATATTTATATATATACACCCGTACATGAATAAAAATTATAAATTTGAATCCCTTAAAAAAAAAATATCATGAAATCATTGGAAAATAAAATATACAGAAATTTAATATACCCTTGATTAACATAAATTGAAAATAAATAATAATATATCACCCTTTCCATCATAAATACATTAAAAGAATAAAAATATCAATATAAAATAAAATAAAAATGGGCTATAAATATTAAATTTTGAAAATATTTTAAATATTTTATCAAAGTTTCTATCACCAAAAAATTTATAGATGAATTGATCATCAACCATGGAAGATGACTAAAACTCACCAATATTTCAAAAATTAAAAATTGTGAACAATAAAGAAAATTTTCCTTCTATTGGTGATCATTACCCTTTAACTATATATATATAATATAATAGAGTTAAAAATTTGTGTATATTAAACATGGTTGAGATTATAACAGTGGCCCATATCATATTTCTTGAGATCATGAAGTAAATATATTTAAATTCTTTAGTATAAATCAATGTCTATAGAAAATATACATAGTATATGTCATTTATATATTCATACATCTGCTATAAAATATTCATTAATAGAATATTAGGAATGAACCACCAAAAAATCTATGAAAAAATTTAAACTCACCATAAGAGGGACTTCTGAATTAGTTGTGGGAGAAAATGGAGAAAATGATGTATTGAAAATTGATAATCCAAAACCAATAAGGATTTTATGACACCAATGGAAGAATAAAATAAATGATGTAGAATATTAACATGGTTCCTCTAAAATAAAACTAATGAATAAAATAAGAAAACACATACCTTAGATCAGATGATGAGGAATAACTATTCTTCCTTTTTCAAAAACCATTTGTGTGTCGAACCTTCCATCATATTTAAACATAAATTAGACCCCCCCCCCCATTTTAAATTGATCTCCCTTGGCTTGGTTCAATCCCTTGACATAGCTTGACCCCCATTAATCCTCACCCAAATTTTATCCTCTAGGGCTAAGCCATGAACCCCTTATCTATTTCAAGATCTACATCCTTGATCCCTCAATCATGTGAACCATGGATTCCTCAAGATCCATACAAATCATCCTCCCCTTTTGTGAAATAAAACCCCTTAGATCGATTTCCCTACCATCTGATATCCTCTTCATATTTTATTCATTTCATTTGTTATTAATTGTTTGTTTTTTTTAGATTTTTGGTTTTCTCTCTTTTAAATGGTTTTTGTATATCAAAAATTATATTCAAAATTTTATAATCATATAATTAATATATTAATTAATATATTCACCTAACCAAAAAATTTATACAATATATGATTATTTATCTTTTATTTTCATATTATAAAAAATTTAATAATAATGTTATAATTTTTTTATATGTATGATTTTGTAAATATTATAATATACATCTTTCATTTAAAATAAAATAGTTAATTATATCATTTATTTATAAATATTTTAATTTTTTCAAAACATGAATATTCATTTGTTTTAACAACCAATATTATTAAAATAATATTCAAAATTCTTAAAATTTATACAAAGAAAATTTCAAATATAATATTCATGTCTAAAATATTTTAAAAAATAACAAAAATTAAAATAATACTTAAATGTTCATAATCACATAGTTATATATTCATAATCACATTAATGAATTATAAATTATTCTCCCTTTAATTTCTGAAAATTGATTTATCCAAATTTAGACATCAAATATTTTATTTAAATTGAAATTTTGATAATTTATTTAACATAAAAAAATTATACTTTCATTTATGAAAATAATTTTAATATATTAAAAAATAACAAATAATACTAATTTAATAAAATTTTCTGTAGAAAAATTTATTTATAAATAAATATTTATTTAAGAGAATTATTTAAATTTCTTAATTTATCTATTTACATGCATAATTTCAATCAATTTTGTTTCATTAATATTATTATTGATATTATTAAATAAATTTATAAATCAAGATACTATGTAATTTTTAACTGAATACATGGGATGTTACAGGAGGCCACATTCCATCCTCTAAGGATTGATTCTAATTGGTCTTGGCTTGGATTCTTCACGAAATCTCATGGTATGTTATTTCTTCTTCATTATTTTGTTCTTTATACCTTATTTTTATGGTTTTCTTTCTAATCGAAGTTCATAGTGACCAAGTGTTCTTTTGTGTTGACCCTAATGGTAGTAGATTTTGGAATTATGGATTTATCTTACTTATTTAGGATCCCTATTCACTTTCTATATGAGTTCTCACTATTGGGGAGCGGTTTAGATTGATAAAGGCAGTTGGGTTCAAAATTTGGATTTATTTCATGAACCATTATTAATTTCTTATTCTCCATAATGATATTATATGGGTTTTAAACATGTTTAAAGATATATAAATGGTGATTAATATTTTATTAATGTTAGGAAATGGTTTCCCCTTGGTTTTGGAATTTAACATGTCTTGAAAGGAATAATAATTCTTGGTTTTAATAGATGATTGTTTCGTTTTTTGATAAAATTCCACATTTAAAATGTAAAACGGTTCCGTTGAATATGTATAACTCTATTAAAGGGCGATCAAACATTTTTTCATGAGTATTTAGGTTAGTAGACTTTGAAAATCATCTCTAGGAATGTCCCTCCATCTATAGCATTGGACCCATGCTACAACACTAACTAAACACATTTATGGTATCAATTAGGAGTCCCTTTTGGGGTAACCCTGTCTAAATAGGCCTTGAAATTACCTAACCTAAAGGAATATCATAATTAACTATGATGATTTTGATCACTAATTGTTGTGAAGATCCTAGATTTCAGGGAAATTAAGTATATTTAGGCTTCTATATGGTTATTTTTTATGATCATTTACTTACATGGAATCTATATTATACTTGTATATATCTATCTGATGTGTGTCTTTAAAATTATAAATGTCTCATTATATTTAATTGATTTCGATACATTCATGATTGGTTTTTTAATAATGACTAGTTATGAAAATCATTGGTGGATTTTATTGGCCTATTTGTTATTACACCCTACATGGTCTCCATGGATGAATCCAAACCATGTTTTAACATGTATATATAAATATATATAATGACACAAATAACTATAATGTGGAATTGGTTCACCCTATTAATATTAGTGTTTGGTTACTGGAAATTGCATGGTGGTACTGATCCCCCATGTAACATATAAATGCTTAGAAAATTTTGTTACATATTTGGTTCCAACATTAGTTCCATATTCTTGTATCACATATTCCCTCCCAATCCCATTATATTTAGTATATGAGTGTTATTAAACCTCATTTTTATAATCAAATGTATTCTTCCTTTAGTTATGAATTATTATATTCATGTATACATGAGACTATATTTAATTTTCCTTCTATTATTTTTGAAATTTTGTTCTCTCATTTTCACGGGAGAAAGGCTTTCCAGTGTTTGGAAATGTCATGTTGGGTCTTCAGTATGAATTCATTTTAAGGATTTATTTGGAAAAATTATCCCCATGTTATTGTATTTATTTCTAGGAATTATTTTCATCCCTTTATGATTGGAAACACTACTTGATCCTCTCTATAGACCAGCATGGGTGCCTAGGTCTATGGAATGGTAGGTTGGATCATAAAATATGTGATCCTTTGGTGAATATTCATCTGGAAAGATCAAATCATAATTTAGATAATAAGAAAATTACATATATTCATTAACGTTAAATTAATAATATGACATGAGTATAAAAGAATAAGTGTGTGTGCTAACCAATGAATTAACGTTCTGCATACTCATTTAGTAATGTCCTCTAACCTCAATTTTGAATACAGTTATTTTTTCAAGATCATATATGTCATTAAAATCACAATTAGTTCCTTCCTCATAAAAATATTCATATATACGAATATTTTCCAATTTAAAATAAAATCACATAATTTATATAACTAATTAATAACTCAATATGAATTGTAACCACACTAAAACTCCAAATAATAGACAAATCATATGTGAGACTTTGTTCCCTTGTGAGTGAAATTAATAATTTATAAACAAAAATTCCACACCAATTTATCCAATATAAAGTAAATATATAAATAAATTCCATATACAGTGTATTTTAATTTTTATGGATGCCTATATATATATTTATCACATTAAATAAAATTAAAAGATGAAATGGAAATCGAAAATATACATGGAAGGACCAATTTCCGTGATGAAAGGACTATTTCTGGAATTTGAATAATTTATAAGGAAATTTTAGTCATCCTTCTTGGTAATTGAACTTTTACAATTCATGGAGTCACTCTAAAGCTAGGCGGTGGTGAAACTTTACAAAAAAATATTTTCTTCACTGTCTGTTATCTATTATGGGGTAGTTATGACCTTCCTTGATGGATGTGGAACTGTATCATGGTGTCTACTCATTTTCATTGGTGGGGCATGAATATTTCATTGTAACATAAATTTTATAGGCCTCATGAATCATATGAAACCACATATTATATATATATTATTATGTATAAGTAATTATATATAAATGAATCAAACATAAACATAACAATTATTCATGACGGAGAATGGAATTTGATATATCACTTCTTATTTGGTTTATTCTTTGGGATAATAATTGTATTACTAACAAATAAATCCTTGTGTTTCCAGCTTCAAATTAAACTCCTATGTAAAAAATAGTAACTCAGTCCTGAGGGAGTAGTAAGGATGATTCTAAATCCCTTTTGTGATATTCCTCTACTTTTATAATTCCATTAAAGGGTATTCTTCATAATTCCATTCATTAAGCGACTCTATCATGATTCCTTAATGGATGTCTATTTACATAAATAAATATGTTTGAATAATTTAAATATAGTTTTTCATATGGACTATATGTACTTGAATAAGTGTCATATTTTATATTAAATTATCTGTTCCAATGTAGATGTTGGTTCCTTAATAATTTACCCAAACCATGAATATTTTTACCCACAGTGAGTCACATCCCGAAGGAACCCTATTTTTGGCAAAATAGCCTCCTTTATATTACTTATTCTTTAAATGTCATATAACATGGTATAATTAACCAACATAATCATATAATATTATTTTTCTCCAAGATATAATGTAACATCCCAAGTATGTAATGAATAATAAATATTTTTATCTATGCCTATTTATAAATTAGATAGTGATTTTGAGGATTAAAATGAGAATAAATCCAACCTAAAGCATGGAATACTCAAGTATTTTTAAAAGATTGTTTTACCACCTTTTGATAGAGAACCATTTTTAAATATATCTTTTGACAATTTTATAATATATATTTGTCAAAATAAACTTATTATTTATTATTGGGACATTGAAATTTACTTTGGATAAACTTTTGGTATTTTTCAGATAATGTTAATTTTTTTAATGAATTTTGAAAACTGCTGTATTTTAATTCAAAACCACTTTTTAATCTATTTTATTTATATAGGTATATTATCTTTTTAATTGGTTTTAAATTTTAAATAGAATATATTTTTACTATGTAATCCAATGGTGGAAATTGGAATTAATTTCACTTTGAAATTGGACTTAAACTAGTGTAAATCTTTTGATATATATTGTTTCATAAAAACATGCTATTTGTCAGGAAAGTGTGAATTAATTATTAAATTAATTAATGTAACTAATATGTTTTTAATTTTGTAAAATAGACATCATTTTTGAATTCGGAATATCAAATATAGCTTAGGGTTATGTTTTGGAATTTTTCTGAAAAACTTCAATTTTTGATGAATAGTGAAACCACTAAGTGGTACTTATAAAAACTGATTTTCAGTTTAAATGAAATTTTTCCACCTATGTGTTTTGAATTTTAAAACTCCGACATACATGGTTGTCATTAATAAGTAAAATGTGGTTCAATGGGATTAAAATAATAGTTTGGTGAATAGTAACTTATTAAATTTTTAATCGCGATTAGAGGTAATTAGTGCAATTTAAGGAAAAATGATATTATAAAAAATATAAAATACCTAGACACATGTCCTACCCTTATTGGATGTGTCATGGACGACCAAGACAATCAGTGGGTCAACATGGGGACCCCATGGAGCCACTTTGGTAGGAAAATGACATTAATATCTTTTTATTTAATGTTAAAATTAAAATGACACAAACATGAGTTGTATTACTAAAAAAAATTTTAAATGGGGTTATACAAGTCATATATTTGACTATAAATAGTCATTGGTAAAACAAAAAGATTTCTTACATCATAGTATTTTTTTTAAAATTTTTAGACATTAAATAAATAAAATTATTTATGACATCATGATGATGCAGCGATTACCTCATCATTTATTGATTTAAATAAAATGAAAAGATAATGTAAAATGTAAGACATACAATTCTCAAAAACCTATTGGATGGGTATATTTATAACCCTTATCACCTTATCCTCTAAGTATATCAATATGGGACTTTTTAAATCCGAAACGAATTTTAAAATAAAGTAACATTTCTTTACATTCCAAGAGTGCCCCTCCTCTCCTCTTATAAAAGGCCCCCACCTCTACCACCTTCCACACACTTCCAAAGCCTTTGTCTCGGCCAACCCCTGCACATTTTGTCTCTCCAAATCCCCATATAACTCTTAGAAGCCTCACTTTGGGTAGAAGTCTTCCCAAGTAAGCCTTTGAGCACAAATCAAAAATGGTTACCCATTTTTATGGTAATGTCTTCACATGTGTTCTTTTGAGTTATTTTGCTTCTCCAACACCCTAAACAATTTTTATTAATTTATTTTTTAAAAAAACAAGTATCTTCCATATACTGGGATTTTTTATAAGAAGTATTCGATGTACATTTATACACACCTAAATCTAATGGTTAAATAACATATTGTTTCCGTGGATGGCGAATTTCTGCCTCCCGAAACAATGATTGTTCAACATTCTTTAACAACTCCAAAGGTGTCCATTAAGATGACACTATATTTATATATGATATATAATATGTTTATTTTTTCCTTAAGATTCTGTATTTTTCATTTTTGGCATACCTTTATTGTTTCCATTTTGGGTAAACGTGATATCTTCATTTAAGGAAGTGCGTACTACCGCCCCCTCAAAGGGATTTGATTAGTTAATACCATATATGGGATGTATAAAGGATGGAGTTATGATATTATATATTATATTATACAGGAATTATAATATACCTTTATATCATTATGATTCCATTCCATAAAATACGAAATAGAAATGAAAGTAGCGTTCATGCGTATGTATGGCTTACCGTCAACATGAACGGTGCATTTCCTTTATTAACTCTAAATGATTATTTAAATGCATGTATATAATGAATATATATGAAATATATGGCATCTACATCACGAATATCATTATTGAGATAATGGATATTTGACTACATGAAGAACTTGTAAATATAAGAAGTTTACTTCTGACTCAAGTACCAATGATCAACAAAATGACCATTATTAACATAAATAATTAAATAATGTTCATAACATGGTAATAAGTGATATAAAAGGAATAATGAACATGAATAATGTTATTAAGGAATTATAAATTAACTCATGTTTATTATTCAGGACATTAAAGAATAATCGAGTCAAGTCGGACCCGAGGTATGGGACTTTGTCTCAATCTCCCGGCATATTTTGTTTTATACACAACCTTCTTTAATACGGTGTATAAACCACTTTGACTTTTACATTTATCCAAAAGGAATTTTTTTTATACGAAGGATTTTACTAAATGACAAAAGTGAATGTTTTTTTCGTACGTATGCGGCGACAACGACTTCTTCGCCGCCGTGACCATTATTTGAGTTTCAGCTTCCACTACAAGCCATACATTTTTTTAAAGAAAAATAAATACCATGTTTTACTTTTCATTTATTTGGTATTGAAAATGGTTTTCATAATGTTTTTATATCAATGTTTTGTACTGATATCTTGTGATTGAAAGGTGGAAATGTTATGTTTCCATTATGCATGTTTTATGTGATACGATTATGTTGTGGTTATTGGGAATTATTATGAAGACGGGAGGTTCTGTGATAAACTAATGGTGGGTGAGCCCGATATAGCTCTCCAATGCATTGGGTAATGCGAAGGAGTGAAACGTCATGGTTTTTCTCTGAAGAGATTTAGGGAATAAACTGTGATGGGTATTCCAAACATAACCAAGACGGTTACTCCCTACGTAAGAATGTTATAAATGCCTCAAGTTACCTTTATGTCTTATGATTTCTATGATTTATTAATGATTTAAGGAGGTATGTTAAAGTGCTTATGTTTTATGGGTAATTTATGATTTCATTATTATGTATATATGAACTCGTGTCTCCTTTCCATATTTTTATAACCCATACTGAGCATTTTATGCTCGTCCCATTTTTTTGAAATGTTTTTCACAGGTCAAGGGAATGGTACATGATATGATGATAGTGTCAAGGAAGTGTCAAGAAAGAATCCTTGTTTTATTTTAAATATTTTTTCGTTGATGGGAAAAATTAATACTATATTTTATGTAACCACTTTGTTTAAATGTGGAATGAAATGCATGTTTTATGTTCTAATTCTCTAAAACTCTAAACCTGAAAAGATCATCAATGTGTAATCTTGTAATAACTCAAGATTAAGTAAGGTTTAAGTTTGGGGCCTTATATATAATCCCCAAAATATCATTCAAGTGAGGCCTCCACTAAGACATCATGAGATACATGATTCAGCTATATACATATGAGTGATACTCTATGATCATTCATTCCATTAATAATTTATTGTTAATGTTTTTTTTCAAATTTTAATAACCTCATGTAAATTAAAACCACATATTTCCTTGATAAGAACAATCACTATCATTATGAATATAATGAAAACCTTCTTATCTAAATATTCTTATCATTGATGGCCAATTTCAAGAATCTTTGTAGCCTTAACATCCAATGGACCTATTTATATTTTTCAATGACACAAGGATCCATTTGGTTTTATGATATAATTTAATCCTAATAATATACTTGTTAGTGACCTCATTTTGGGACCACATGATGAGACACATCCATATATGGGACTCCAAGTTTTTATTAAAACCAGAGAAACCATTATATGGGTCATATTCTAGGTGGAGACATGTAGGCCTCTAATACTGGGTAACACCAATCCTTTTTCACATTGGAGTATAAGCTTGATTAATCGTGTCATCCTTCCTCATCAAGTTAAAAAATGGTAGGAGTTATAAATACACATATCTTTCTTCTCCAACTTTGTTTATTCCCCAACTATGTCCTCTCATGCTTCTTTAACAAAATATTTGAAAATTTAGTAAGGAATTTATAGGAATAATCTCTCCTCAATGTCATATTTTCCTTCATTTCATGATATAATCACACTTCCCAAACAATGTTAAACTAAATGGATTGGTCCTATTACCTAACCTTAAACAATAAAATCTAAACATTTTGAGATTTGATTCATTTAAAATAGGATGCATAGAGTTGTTATTCATGAATGTATGACCTCAAAATGAGGCCGATTAGTATTTATCACATGTTTTTGAAATGTGTGATGAGTCCCCTAAATTGGAGCTAAAAAATAAGGGTTCTCATTCACTTCATAGGTACAAATTGGGCTTCTGATGGTCCAAATCCAAACACTACAACACAAACCACTTCCTTATATGGAAATAAATTAAAAAGTGTCCATTTGTATACCTATGAAACATAGTATAACATAATAAAATCTAAAAAAGAATAATGTTAGATAACTTATGATATATACATATATATCATCAAATCGTGGTTTTGACCAATCACTTTGATAGTGGTAACCAGTATTAATTCTATTTCTCATAATGATTCATTGATATTTATTAAATATTTAATCGATTTTTGGAGAAGGAATCAAAAAATTAGGGTTTGTTCTAATATACCATCAAATTGAATAATTGTTTTTTATGGATGTTTAATGGAACTCACCTAAGTTTTCGTTACATGGACTTAACCGTGTTGTTTTGTGTAAGGTGTTTTATGTCATCTTGAGTAAGAATATATCATGTGCCATACATTTTGAGTCCCACATGGTCATATGGGGTTTTCTAATATTGATATATAATCCTAGTGAGTTTCTCCCCTAATATAATAACTTTTATGATGGGTGGGAACCTAGAAAAAAAATGTGTAGGTGAAACCCTAGAGTAGAAATTATCTTGGTTATTAAGTGATGTAACATATAATTATTGGGTATCAATGTTTAAGGCATATTCAAAAATACATTGGTGACATTAAAGATGAGATTTTTTTTACTATGTTTGTGAGGAACTCCCCTTAATGTTTGGGACTAGGCCTTAACCATCCAACTATGTACCAGATGTTTCTTGTGATCCTGAATAAGGACACATGTGGGACCACACATTTGTAGTTTTTCAAAGTGAGAGGGATGTGTTTGTTATAAAAGCCTAGGGAATTTTCCCTTTACTATGTGGCCTTTTACAAATGGGTAAGATGCCCATGAAATTAAAAATCATATAGTTGGAAGCTTATAGTGTATATTATAAATGTTAATAGGGGAATTAATATTTCGTAATAAATTGGAAGCTATGGATCATCATGTATCCATGTTTACAAAATATTACACATGTATTGTTCACTATATTACACAATTTAATGGTTATTATCCCATATATTCTTCTTACTCATATATCATGAGTTATATCATAACTTCAATTATTCACTTAAAGTATATCAAAATTAATATTGGCAATCCATTGTACTTATTATGTTAATCTGATTCATCAACACATTGTGTCTACGATAACTGATATCCCATCAAAAAGGAAACATACAACACGACATATTCTCTCTCCATAGATTCCCATTATTTTTAGGAACTACTTATAGAAACCCATGTTGGTTCAAAAATATTGATATGGATGAAAAAAATACCATGACATTCATCGCAGGTTACTGTCTCTACTCTTAGTCTTTATTATTCATCAAAATACAGTTGTTTCTTAGTATTTTAAAGAAAATCACTTCTTTTTCTTAACTATAGTATGCAGTGTGTTCCACATTTATTTATTATTCTTCTTTGAGGGCTCAATTTTTTATCAATTTTTTTCTCTTGAATCCTCACTACATTTGTTATGGCTTATAAGTTTTATTTGTATGGATCCATGGACTCTTTTTATCTACTCCCCTATAGATTTTTGTTTCCCAATTGGATAATATACAACATTTAATTCATCTCTCATTTCCTATGATCCATAAATGGGATAGGTAAGATAAAATTATCTATATCCCATAAATTAGTGTAATGAAAAAGAAATATTTGTGTTCTAATTTATTATCATTCTGTTTTTTCTACTCAAATATTTTTTTATAAATAAATTTAATTAATTATTTCTCATTATTGAAACACATATGTATAAACAATCCATTATTATTATTTTCTAGGCCATGTTTATTTTCCATAACTAAATATACCTCCACTAAAATACATATATATTTCTCCAATGAGGTACAATATATACTTGTTTATTTACTCAATGGTACTTATTCTTATGATATGACAACATCACATGAAATTAGTACATAACATCGTTTGAGTCTATATAAATAATTAGAAAATCAAAAAGTTTCATTATTTCAACTTTATAAAAAATTGATTATTAAATAAAATAATTCTATAATGAATGAAAAATATTCTAATCAATAATAAATTTATTATTATTTTAAAATAAGTAAATTAATTTTAACTCATTTCAATGTTGCAGCTACTATTAATGGATTGATCTTTTCTCCTTTATCTCTATGATCAACATCTCAAGGTTAGAACAGGATTTTAAACATCACATTGATGTTCATAACACATTATCACAGTATAATCATAAATTGATATATAATTCATAAAAATATCAATATATGAGATCTCTATTTTTAACGTTTGCATAAAGACATGATTTTCACTAAGTCATTTCTCTTACGAGTAGGTAGTTTCTAATCAAATAAGTGAATTATCTCACATGTGCCACCTTTCTCATTCATATAACTGAATTATCAGACATTGGTATCAATAATAATATGTGTTTTGAAATCCTTTTTTATTTTTCAAATACATATATAAACTTACATGCACAAAAATAATTTAACTAAATAATATTAAGACTAATTAAAATTCATTTTTCATTTTTCAAAATAATGTGTATCACCTTACTTATATGGTGGACTATGATTATATGTGTAATGAAATTTACATACACAATTTCATTATAAGATAAATTCCTTAATAATATTTTTTGTATGTTGATAAAGAATCATACAGGTTTCTCATGTGGAAAAACAATTCATTACAACTTCTCATAAATTCACTTGAAGTATAGTGATTCCATTTCTTCTTCAATTACATTTTTAGAATCTTATAATCTTTTTTAGGCCTTTTCTATTCTCTTAAAATCATCTTTGATGTTCTTAAAATAGAAATTGGAATTATTTAAATAACCCTATTTGTATACAAGTATATCTTAATGGTGTTGTGGTATAAAATTTACTCATAAGTGAAAATTATTACTCAAAACCCTCCTAGAAAACAAGAATATTTTCATAAATAATTTCTAATTAACATCTATTTAATAACCTATAATTTCTCCTTCAAAAAATTTGAACATTTTAAACATGTTATTATATATAGATGTATAAGCTATGTAATATATGTTTAGTGGCCCTATTATTCCATTATTATAATAGTTGTTAAAGTGTGGAAGTGATTTTGTTAGACAGTTCTTCTCATATATTTGGACTCTATCTTTTATATGATTATTTTTTCAAATATAATCTTATTTAGGGGGTTCCATGGAATATGTCCAGCCAGCTATTCCAAGATCATATTTTCTTCTTCTTTTCGATGTAATAACTATTGTGTAATCTAAATATCCTTTATGGGTGGATATTCTAATCCATCACCCAAATCAGATATTGTAAATAACAAAATTTTCAGGCCTCAATTCAAAAACCTAATTGAAAAAATATAAAACATAAAACATTTTCCCATAACACAATGTGAAACCAAAGTGTCTCTTGAAATTTTCCAGAGACCACCCACATTTTGGAAGAATGTCAGCACCAAATCAAAAATCCCACAGCATAGGGGAAATATCAATGATAGGATTGTAAAACTGACATTAATCCTTTACCCATGAAGGTAGTCGATTGAACATGATTTTATTTGTGATGTTTCATTAATGGATTTATTTTTTATTAACTACATCATGAATTTCAATAAAACAACTCAATAAAAGTTCATCACCAAATGTTCAAGGTCATATCTAGATATCTAGAAGTGGTGAAACGTCTTTGGGATGCTTATGTTATTATAAAAGACTTGCTAATGGGTCAGACATATTTTATAGTATTCAGGAAAGATGTGACTTATATGTTCTAATGTATGTCGTCAACAACTCAATTCCTCCAACAACAGTTAGTGAACACTCTAATAAAAATGTACCATCTAAATGAATCAATCATTAATTTGGAGAGAGATTATGAAATATACTAGGTGATGATGTGTCCCTGGTTATCAATCCAGTAATGGGATATGGAGAACCAGGTGGAATTAGTATCCTCCAATAACCATTTTAGGGGAATCTCCATAGTATGGAAATGTACATGCATGTCTCCTTATTGGGAGTGGGAAGAGGAAAACAACATCTCCCCACCATAACATGATCATTAAGTAGATTACTCCTACTAGACATTATCATCTGTAATATTTCATGACTTCAAAATAAAATGAATATGATATTGGTGCCACCCCAAAGATCTTGGTTTAATTAACTTCTACTAGGGGACCCATATGGATAACCCAAAGGGGGATGATGATACTAAAGAATATTAATAGGCGTAGATATGTGTTTCTAACAAAAAATTCTATCATTATGTCATAGTGTTATATTAAGAATTGTAATGAAATAATATTCTCACACCCATTAACATAAATGAGACATATAAGAATATTCAAAAATGACCCCAAATCATTCTCATATCCCTACTCCCAACAATTAAATTTATTGGAATATCCAGACAACAACCAAACAGTATTCCTATATTCTTTCTCACTCAAAAGTAGCATATTAGATTCTACCATAATATATAAAGGATATTGCTCATATTCTTACTATATTCTATTAATCTCATCATTATATTACAATATAAACTATTAATAATGCCAATAAAACTCCTCACTATAAAGAATCACAGTGGGATTTCCTGATGTAGTCCTATGAATGTGCCCATATTTCTTTTGAAGTCATGAAATATTTTTGAAATATTCCAATAGAAACATGGGAGTCACCTCAGAAGACTCCCACTAATGATGGTTACTATCAACATTGTGTGAACCAGATTATGATCAAGTTTCCAACCTCGATCAACAAACATAGGATATTAAAAAATAAATCAAAAATATATATATCTTCAATCTCAAAGAAATATTATATACCTATTTATATAAACCTTTATAATTATATGTTATTTTGATATATTCTAATAGTGGAATAAGAATCTACCAGTTCCTTATCAATAAAATAACGTATACATGGCTATGGAGGTCCTCCTTTAGTTCTATAATCATAAAACCTAGTTTTATTCTCTAGGATTCCCTCCATAGGAGAACTCCTCATAGTAATATGAATATCAACCATATAGGTCCACCCTATGGTGAAATTTTTGAAGTAATTCTCTATAATATATTGATCAACATGCAATGAGGTCATCCCATTGAAAAATCATGATCACCTATTAAACATGATGGCCCACCATATCTGAACCAAGGGAAGAAATATGGGTTTCCACCATAGGAATAATGTAGTATACATCCTCTATTTTACAAATAAAATAATCAAAATGGAGGAATTACCTATGATATATAATCTAAAATCATCAATCATAGAAGTCCTCATAATAAAGATTTTTGGGAATACTTTATTCCCAATTATTCGTCCTTTTTATAGGAAGGACCTACCCATTTTGAAACCACTCAATGTATTCCATCTTACTAATAGATACTTAAAAAACTGAGGAAAAAATCATCATCTACACCTCCCTTAGATCACTAACCCTCTGATGCAACTATTGATATTTTGAATTGTCCAATTATTCTTCAAAAATTAAAAGAGAAAAAAATATTATGATTTGACAATTTTTAAGAACCCCTTTTGTAGTATGAGGGTAATTCAATGATCATGTTTCAATAATTGAACAAAATTTGATTATAGACCATGTTTTGTCCCATTATGACTCCTCGGTATAAAAATAAAAATTTATTAAAAGTGGAATACATTCCTTATATGAATCAAAATTAATGAGGGGCAATAAAAGTTCTTAAGACTAATTATATGTTTGATAGGTAGTACACTAACATCCTTTTCCTCTTAGTGAATAGTGTCACCTTTTTTACTTTTCCTCTTCCTCATTTACAGAAATCCCTATGTTGTGTAAGCATTTTTATGTTAGGGAGAGGATGGATATCTATGATTAAACCTACTCATCAGTCAAAAATTATCATCTTGAAATCGAGTTTACATTATAATTACATCATAAAATGTGTTATTCCCTAATTCCTTAAATTCTAGTTTGTTTTTATAATGAATCACTACAATTCCTAGAGCCTAAAAATGATATACTCAGTAAGAGGAAGATGTTAATATAATCATGTGTATATATTATAAATAGGTAAATATTCATTCCATATGAGGAATTAAAATCCTAAAACATAGATAATACCACGATGGAGAGTATCAATTAGGAAAAAAGTCCTTTTATCTAGATCACACTAGAATAAAGGCCCAAAATAGAAGAAGGTACTTGTAATATATGACTTTTATTGAATTAGAGAATCGGTTGTTGCTTATAGAGCTAGGGAAATTATTTCCCCCACCACTTTCCTTGTGATAATTATAGCCACAGTGGGTTTAGGATGTAAGGATAAATGATGAAATCATGCATTGTACTCTAGGGCTAGGGGAATTATTACCCATCCTGTTCCAAGTATGTTAATGTTTTATATATTGGTTTCAACATTACAGGTTGTTTCATTGACATTCCTCCCACTCCCAAATCCATATATTTTATTTGAATTTCACATAATGAAATAAATTGGGTAATCTCTTTGGATCACCCTCTATAAAGCCCTTACTAGGGATAAGCTGGGAGAGAAAGTGATACCTCATAGTGGTAGTAAGACAAATAAGTCTACTAAGAAGTCAATATCATGGAATTCTGTGATTAATTGTATTATATATATTTAACGAATAATAAACCCTTATACAACTCCATTTATTGTTTGATTAATGTTACAATATTTTCATTGGAATATGATATTTAATTCATCCATGTGAGTAATATAGAGCATGAAACAAACGAATATGATTTTAATATGGATGAATCAATTAAAAGGTTTTTTCCCTAATGTATATAAATATGGTATTTATACATGAAATCATAGAAATTATCATGATTTGAGACCTCCTAAAAATATTTGGTTATAACCTAATAGAAGATATTTTAAAAATAAGATAAATAGATTTGTTATGTTATATCTAACAGAAAAAATTAATATGTTTTCAATATATCAATCAAGGATATAATTGAATAATATAAAATTGATTAGGAGAGGATGATTGGAATCAATACCAAAATAATTAGTGGTAATATCCCAACCAAATAAAACTCCATTTTTGAGTAAAATAAGAATCCTTTAAATAATACCCCTCAAAAAAGGGATATACTCAACTATAAACATAGAAATTCAATCATGTTACTAACTCATGGTTCAAATAAATGGTTTATATAACCCAAAATGTCATTTGAAATCAAGAATTTTCTCTATTGGATAAATAATAACCATTATTATATAAGTAAAATTACCCAATAAAAAAATCTTCTTGGATATCAATATAAGGTACTGGTGATTGAACCATATTAGGCTTAATCTACCACCTCCACTCAATAATATACCCTGTAGATGGTTCAACAATAACTCCATGATCCCATAGAGTCCCTTACTACATGAATGGGAACTATTAACAGAAGATGTGCAATGGATAATCTATAGAGTAAATAGTATTTTAAATTTATGCACTTTACCCCTTTTTCACCAAACATTTGGAATCACTACTTCATAATATTTAATAGCATATGGGATTTGGAATAAAATTTTATGAAATTTGTTTCTATATTTGGCCCTATGATGGTTACTTTAGGGTAGTATTAAAATATTCATTGATGTTTCCCAATGACTATAGAGTTATTACCATTTATTTGGTATATTAATCTATAAGTTCATCCCATCACCATCTTGGAGTATCTGATGCAGAAATTAAATTATATGATCATATTTATAATGAGGAAGAAAATAATTCTCAAACTCTCATATTGAAAAAAATGAGAATGATAGAGTCTCTAACATCATCCCCAAGTCGAAGGGTCTCACTTACCCCTAAATAGACGTATTCCATGGGAAAAACTATTGGATATATGTATATAAAATAAGTATGATGATTTTTAGACACCCCCAATTCTATTGATCTATAATTGTTTATTTAGGGATCTTATAGTATTCCAAAATGTCTAAAATATTCTATTTAGTTCTCTAAGTCCATGTCTAAGTTGATACTATCATTATATGGAAACAATTCAAGTAAAATAGAGAATATATATATCATTATAAAACTAACATTGTCATAAAATATTTATCTAATACTACTCTATACCATATGGTGTCTCCTCTTGATCAACTTTAGTAGAAGAAAAACCCTTAATATGAGGTTAAAAAATAAAAATTATATATAGTTTAAATATCAATATATAAGACTTTACTTTTTCTTAAAAGGGCAGGTCTAATTATATTACATAGCTTCTGTAGATCATAAAAACTTTTAGAGGCTAGAAAACCTAATTAAATTAGGTTGAATGAGCACCCAGACCTCTATCCATTCCACTGAATATTCGGGAAAAAATTATGTTCTTTATTGTTATCATGGATATAATAAACATGATGGTTGATACTGGATATTACAATTTAGAAAAACCCCTAACATTGCAGTATTTTTTCAATGCTATCCCAACTATTGCAGAAGTAGATATGGATGAATTTAAAACCAAAAGGTAGATAAATATGATGACTATAATACCCGGAAGTCATCTAGTTAGGAAAATTACTTACAACTAACTCAACTGAACAAGAAAAATGTGGCCTAATATTAGTGTATGACACCAGAGATTAAATATTTATCATAAAAATAATTCAGGTTTCAATGTGATAATCATTTGATAAAAAATACATAATAATAAGATTTCTTTTCCATTCCCAAAATAGTCCATACAATCGATGATTTATTTTCCCCTTCATTGTGGATAAAATAACTAACTATCCATAAAAATACAGTTATCGGATGATGAGTGATAATATGGATTCATAAATTTCACCGACCTAAATGAATCCTTCACTATGAATAAAAGGAATCATATGAAAATTCATTACCAATATTTAGGAATGAGTTCAGATATAGTAGTGATGTAGGGGAAGGAAATGTTAGAATGTACCCCAATGTTCAAACATTATTTCAATCATAATCATATACTTCATATATACCAAAATACATAATCTCAAATAAGCTAAAAAAACACATATCTGGTGTTCAATCATATAATGTTTATCCTAATCAATCTATACTAGAATAATTAATAACTACCATGCAGTTCAATAGATGATGTTCTTTTTAGGGAAGGCTAGATCATTCAAGGACACTAGATATCCTAATATCTTCTAATTCTGAATCATGCGAATTTTCTTCCATCGCATTCATCATTGGAATCTATTCCTCAATCCAAGGAATAACCTCAAACTATAAAGTACATACTTTGTTCCATAAATATAATATTTAAATAAACTTTTATCATTCTATTCAAGAATTATATCATGGATTCCATTCATTTATCCTAAAAACAAATAGATGACCTTTTTGAGAACCTTTTAATCCCATAGGGGTTCTAGGATTAATTATTTACAATCAATAAATATTACAGTGATATTGGTATCACTAAATGTTATATGGTCATTTACTTCACACAAAAAACTGGAAAGCTACCATACATGGGAAAAGAAATACCCTACATATAAATACAATCAATATATTTATATATATATCATCTGGTAATTATTTGATAACGGTTATAGGATCAATATCATCTTGATCCAAACCATCAGACACTTAGCCAATAGTGAATTTGGCTTTTTTTCCTCCAACCATACAATCTGGTGGTATCATAATTGTAAACATAGACCGCTTAGAATGAATAGAATGAAACACACTGACCTGACTCATGTGGATTATTATATTTAAATTTTTACTTACAATTATTATGTAGCTTTCCCATGTGTCTTTCAAGTAAATATTTAATTCTAATGGTTTCTCCTAATCGTTACCTACACTAGTGTAAACTCTATGGCCCAGAGAGTGGCACTATCTAGGGTGCATGTCTAGGTTAATTTCCCTCAAGGTAATCCTTGAATCCCCATTTTCATCTTAGATATATCTTAAATATAGTTAACGTAGGGTCAAGTAGACCGTGAGGAAAAATTTTGTTTCCATTTAGGTCTTTAAAAAAAGTGAAAATGGTTTTAGAAATATTATTATTATTACTATAAATATTTTTTATTATTTTATTATTATTACTATAAATGTTATAATTATTAATGTTGTTTCTTTATTTTTAATAAACATTCATTAGGGGATTATTCTTACCCTATCTCCCTCGACACACCCCTCACACCCTCCCCCTAGTTCGCAGCACCCCAGCTAAAGTGGATCTCTATGTGTGTTCCATGACATTATCCCCTCTCCATTTGGAATCTGATTCTGCATCTGATATCTTGGTGATATATACTGTAGTATACATCTTCCATCCCCATGTTTCTTTTATTATATTTTTCTCTTCCATGGGGTGCGCATATCTTTGCCAAACCCTAACTGGTTATGGGTGTTTAATTTTTTCAGTTCTTGTTGAATAGGGTTTTTAAGCATCAATTAAAACCTGTTTTTTTCAGATACAATGAATGTATAAATTGTTTCCATATTTTTTAGTAATGCTTCTTTAGTTCCTTCAATTTAGAAAAATTTTGATTCAGTATTTTGTATATTTTGGTTTTTGATATTTTACTAAATTACTTTTAACCTTGTTGATGTAGATTCAAGACACCATTTTCTAAAGTAACATACATGTGTATTCATAGATAATAGTATACATATAAAAGTTACCCGATAATATATATTAACTCTTTGTAGTATGAATATATTTTATGGTGATTGGTGTTCATGTATATATATATGTATATGAAAAATAAATACGTGTTCAAGTGTAAAGGGATATATGAATGTTATGAATATTTATATATATGTACCCCCTTTTACATATTCATGGCTCTGTCAATATGTATATTGTGGTTAGGTTTCCTTAGACACATATGAAGGTGCATATGTGTGTAAGATGAAAATGGAAGATTCAAGTTGTCCCCATCAATATCAGTTCATCAAGAGGTTAGTTCCTAGTGAATAATCATTCAAAATTGAATTCTATGATTCGATTAGGTTTTTAAAATTTTGTTTTCAATTTTATATAAAATTAATATGCTATATAATTAGTTATGTTCCTTGTAAAGGGTATTATTCCATGGTTTCTATGCTTTCTATTAATCATTTAAAATCACATTCATTTATTTTAGATTGGTTTCAATATTGTTTCTAATTGTTTGGTGCATTAATTTCACCATTTGTCTTCTTAATGGTTTTGGTACTAAAATTCATTGGGTATTAGTTTTCTCTAAATTGAATGTATTCCTTTTTAAATGATGTGTCCCAATGGGAACTTTTTAAATTCTTCATGGAAGATGAAAACTCATCATCATGCATGGCCCTTGATTTAGAAATAAGATATATATGTTAAATTTATGATTATTGATATCTTCCTAATGAAGTGTTTTGTTTTTGGTTTGTGTGTTACATAGGAAGGGGATGCGATTAGGGTTATAGTTCATAGAAGATAAGGCTGTTGATATTTTTTAAAGAGGGGTATATAAATATATATTTTCATATGATAACTTGATAAAACTAATCTTAATTTAATTTTCATGGAAATCCTTGGGTTGTTAGGTGGGAGACATGAAACATGTGTTTCACTATTTGAGATTACATACTGGCTAGTGACCCTAAGAAGATAATCTGACTACCTGTGGGATGTGCCCCTTGGTCAATCCATGATGGTTGTAGCCGAGTGATTGGGAAATTATATTGGATAGCGTGCGCTGGTATTAATTGATTTTGTGTATGTATTATTGATTTACCCAAGGGTTTCATGACTAGACATTGTATCCCATTATACCAGTTTACACATATTATATTTTACATTATTTTCCATAATTTTTACGACATGAAAAGCTTTATTTTCAGTTCATATTTTAATTTATATTACATCAATGAATATATTTTAAAGGAACTTAATAAAATTTTTCATTGTTATGTGGAAATAATTTTTGAAATATAGTGTAAATGATTATTAAAAAAAGTTGAACTTTGTTATATTTTTTTAAAAAAGAATTGTAAAACCAAATCTTCACATGTCCTAATTTTAAACTATGATTTTTCAGTTTTCCTTTTAAAGGTAATACATAGGGAATAGTATCTTTGGGAATTATTACTGAGTTTAAATAATCATACCAATAGATCTATCATTGTTTTTAGCATTTTTTTCTTCTTCCAATTCATAATTGGACATTTTGGAGAAACATTGGTTTAGTGGATGATGGTTCCCTAGAGAGACACATAACGGTATGTATAATTTTTTTTAGTTTTCATTAACATTTCATTAATATTTATTCTATTATTATTTATATATTTATCAATTTTTTAGGTGTAAAATCATCCCTTATTAAGAATTCTTTATTCTCATCACATGTTTCCATCCCAATAAAATTAGGAATGCTTCTAAGGACTTATCATGATCTAGATCTGGTGAAGAGATATGGGTAGAACTAGGTTGTTTTGTTAAAATATTGTATCATATAATTAGCCTATATTATTTGGGTATGTATTCTAGTTCATAGATATGATCTTGTTCAAATTGAAGTGTCCATTCACAGGTATGTACAAGATCACCACCTATTCAGAGGGACTCTTGAATTACCAAAGAGGTTTTGGATGGTTGTTCCTCAAAATATGAGCTTGTATATATAATTTGATTGAAATTTTTGTCCATTTTAGTTTCCTTATGATTGATTTTTGATTTTTGGGGATGTTTTGTGAATCCCAAATCGTTGGAATTAAATTATTGGGGGACTTAGTGGGTGAATGGTTGATGTAAGAAGTCTGAAAAACCATACAGAGACCATGAAACATTCTCCAATGACCTCTGATGTGATCACATGATTGTGAAATGGCCTAATGAACAGTGTGGCCAAGATATGTGTAGTGATTTTTAATATGAGATTTTGGAATTTTTGATTGACTATTGGGTTTATTCAATTTGGTCACGTTAGTGGTTTGATTTGGGTTTAGGGTAGTTCATTTGAGTTCCAAAATTGTAATTATTTAATTGAAATTAGATTTAATAAATTAAAATATTATGTTATTTGAAAATAAAATATATTGTTATGAGAATGAGAAATTTTTGGTATTGGATTTTTTGAAAAAATGTATTGGGGGTTTTCAATGGTTTTCTAAAATTTGAAATGGATGTTTCCAAAAAGTTGAGAATTTGGAAATTATTTTCTTTAGGATAATAATTGTTGGCTTCAAATAGGTTGTGAATTTCAATTTTTTTTAATGTCTTGTTTTGGGAATGACATATTATTTTGAATTTACACCTGTTATTCCTATGCATTATAACATGTATGTATGTTTTTTTTGGAATGTGGATAGTGGATTTTTATTAAGTATTGAAGGGTGCAGGAACTTGCACATGGATGTATATATTTGAGGCTTCATGGAATACCAATGTTGGGTACCAAACGACTTAAGGTTTTTTTATTAATTATTCCAAAAAATCAGTATTTAAATGTTATCAATTGTCGGACTGGAGTGGTATTACATTTATTGTTTTTGGAGTTTTCCATTTTGGGCCTTTTCATTTGGGGGTGACATAAGTTCTATTAAGGTGGATTTTGAGTTTATTTTTCGATTTATTATTGGTATTTTGTTTTATGTTTCATTTCAATTTGGTGTTGTGTTTCTCAAATTTAAATTATGCAAAAAATACCCAATTTTAAGAATTGGTTTGGTTAATATATCGTGTTCTTTCCTTGGTCGTAAAAGTGATGATCAATTTTGGAAATCGATCTTGTTCATCGTGTGGTGGTTAGATTCAGGGAAATTTTATGTTATTAGAGTATTTGTGGAAATTATGAGTATGTTTTTCTCTAGGTCATCACATTCAATAATCTAACGAGAACATGAATTAGTTAGTGTAGAAGGATCCTTTCCTATCATTGGACCACGTCACATATTCTTGGGTTTTCTGCCACCATTTATTCCTAAAAAACAAGAATAATTCCTCATTCATTATTGGCTACTAAGAATATGTTTTTTTTGGGGCCACATAGGTCTCCTGAAGGGTGTTTTGTACATATCTCTATTGAAATAGGATATTTTGTTCCATTATTTATAGCTCCTTAACACATGTCACTAGGATATTAAAGATATAAGGGCTCAAGCCAAAGGACATTGAGTGATTATTTTCATGTTGTGGATGATCTTATAGGTGTGGTGGATATTGACTTAACCGGTAGTCTCGAACATCAGAATGGGAGTTTTTTATATATCCCTTTGTCGTGGATTTTAATTTTAGAAACATATTTTGGGGAGATCATTGTGGCCTATTTTATTTTTAGTCCCTTTTCCTTGTTTCTTGTGGATGTGAAATTTATAATGGATGTCCATTTTGGAGTGTTTTGAGTTTAATGTACTTTCTATTTAGAGATGCCCTACTTTGGGGAAATTATCAAACAGAATCAGTTTTGTTTCTTGGCTTGTGTTTACTTGGTTTTATCCTCTTTGTGATGATTATATTAAATTGATGGTTCCTATTTGTTCAATTTCTAGAAGAGTCGGTTCTATAATGGTGGGAAGACCCACTATGGGTCTTGTTCTTCTCTTTAGATCGTCGTGTATGACATGGGGTGTTAAGAGGTCACACCTATGATAAAGGTTTTGTATGGATTTGTGTGTGGCTTGATATTAGGAAATTATGGTAGGCACAAAGTCATAAAAAGGTTGGGAAACCACCATAGAAAAATCGCATGGTGATATTATTAAGAATTTTTTGTGTTATCTTTTTGAGCTTTTGGAATCGCGATGACAATGAGTTTATTTGTTTTCTCCCTTCCCGACCTCGGTCATGCTGTTTGGTTATCCTAGATATTGAGTCTTGTGATGGATTTATTGGTAGATCCTAAATTGTCCATAGTGGTATTATTTTTGTGATAATTATGCTAGGGATTTGGTTGATCTTTTTTAGGCTACAATTAGAGATATGAGTCCCCCAAACTTCATACCTTCATTTTCTAGTTGATGTTCTTGAACCATGTTAGTTGTTTATTAAGATGAATAGTTGGTTCTTTATTAATATTCCATCGGACATCTTTTAGGATCTCAAAAATTTAGTTTTTGCGTGAAATAAATTACATTTCTTTCAATCCATGTGTGGTAGAGGTTTTGTTTTCAATGTCATTGTGTCCTTGCCCCATTCCTTGATTAATTGTTCCTTTCAGGACTCTCTCAAGAAGGAAAGTTTCAATAGTTGGGGGAATATTTACACCATGTCCGAATGATTATCTAATATTTTATTTATTTTTTTAATATTTTTATATGTGTCTTTAATTGGTGGTTTTCTAGAAAATTCCTTTTCTTGGTCGATAGAAGAATTCATGTGGTTGGCATATGGTTAGGAGAAAACATGCACTAAACTAGTGAAAACCATAAAGCCAATATGGTGGAACTATATGGGGTGCATGGAATATCACTCATGTAGGATCACTGATATATAAACTATGTGGCATTATTTTCTTAATATACATAGGTTTCAAACAGTTTCCACACAGTTTGGTAGACTATGAGGCCTTCCGGGTTTAGAAAAAGAGATACAAAAAGTGTTTTAATAATAATAATAATATTTTTAATATTAATATAATGATTATTATTTTTGTTAGTTTATATTTAGAATACCCCATTAATGGGCTTCCTCCCCCCTCCCCATCACACATCCTCACCCCCATCTCCCATGGTTCAAGACACCCCAACAGAAGGGACTCCCCACATACATGCAACCTCCTCCTCTGATCTCCTTCTGACGCCAAATTTTCTAGATGATCACTTAGATGTGATCATGTCCAAAAATTCACTTCTCTCCTCCTCCTCCAATTTCATTTCATGGTTTTCTACTCTTCTATGTGGTGCATATTTTTATGTGTTAAACCCTAGCTGGTTTTGGGTGATCATTTGTTTGATTATTGTTATTTATGGTTTTTGATCCTCAATTAAGGCCAATTTATTCCGAATCAATTTTCGGTAGTGAGTTTTTCATTTTTTTCATAAAACATCCTTCATTTCCATCAAGTTTTTCAAATATTAATTGGGGGGTTTTTATTTTTTTGGGTTTCATATATTTTTCTAGAGTACTTTAGACCTCGTTGAGATGGATTCGACCTACCTTTTTCGAGGGTGACCTAAATGTCTATGCATTGGTATGAATATACATATATATGTTCCCTTTTTATATATATATAATCATTGATAAATAAACAAATATATATATATATATTGGCTCTAGGTTGGGTTATATATTTTTATATAATGTATACATGTGGGAGTGTAAAGTGGTATATACAAGTATATGCATATATATAAGGACCCCCTTGTACATTTTAATTTCCACAAGAATATGTACACTATATCTAGGTGTGTGTCTGTGTATATATCTCTATGTGTGTGTGTGTGAGTGATGGTGTATATTATTTTAATTAAAAATGGAAATAGTTTATTTTACTTTATAAAAATCATCCCTTCTTGAGGTAGTTTCCCTGTGTATAATTCATTAAAATTGAATTACCTTATTTCATGGTGTTTTTGAAATGTGTTTTTCATTTGACAAAAAAAATATATGCTATATAATTGGATTCAGTCCACATAAAGGGGCTTGTCACATGGTTTTTAATCATTATCTTTTTTTATGAGGATTTTCTTTGGTTTAATATTATATTCAATCATTTTTATAAATTTTTAGTGTCTTAATTAAACAATTTTTTCTTTTATTGGGTTAGGAACAAAAAATATTTCATCTTTAATGATTTCTAAATTGAAATTATTCAATTTAAAATATTGAATCCTGATTAGAACATTATATATGTTTTATGTAAATGGTAAACCAATCTTAAGGGATAAAACATGATATATAAATATGATGTATGTACTAAATGTGTGATGTTTTATTTGTACCTAGTGAATTGTCATGTGCTTGATTTTTGATTAAAATTTAAAGGTGGTGCGATTAAGGTGGATATTTTTTTGAATGATGGGTGATGGGATATTGTGTAAATAATGTGATATATTGATATATGTATATAGTATATTGATAAAACTCAACTCCATTTTTATGGGACGAATTTGGTTGTTTGGTTGGATGTAAGGTATACATCATGCGGTACTAGATATTGCGCACTGGCCAGTATCCTTGAGTAGATAACCTGAATTCCCATGGGATTTTCCCCTTGGGTGATCTAGTGAGGTTGTTTTAGAGTGTTTGGAATTTAATTGATGATAAACAGTACTAGTAGAGATTGATTATGTTTTAGTAAGATAGCTATATCATATTCCATCTATTCCAACAACTAAGATCCCATGACACTAGTTTACACATATGACACTCTCCTATTTTTTATATAATTTTTTCAGATTGAAACACTTGATTTAAATTTCATATTAAAATTCATATTCCATAATAGGTTACAATTTAATGAATCTTATTTAAATTATATTTTTTGATTTGAAAACTATGTTGGAAATTTATTGGAAAATGGTTCTTCTTAAAAGTGGAAACTTGTTAAATTTTTTTTTAAAAATAATGGAAATCATTTATATTTATATGTAAAATTTTCAAACTATAATGACCTGGTTTTCCATTTATAGGTAATTCATAGGAAAAAGTTTATTTCGGAATTCATGGTGAGCTTTAATAATTTTTACTATAGCTCTGTCATGTTTTTAGATTTTGGTGTTTATTCCTACTCACACTCGATCATAATGGAGTGATGTTGGTTCATCAGTTTATTAGTATTATACGAGGTCATATTGAGGTGTTTTTAGTTTTATTTCCTTTATTTTACATGTTCATTCCTTTTTTTGTTGTTTTTTATTTATTTAAATGTTGTTTATGGGATAAATCATTCCTAGGTGAGTATTCTTGACACCTGATACTTGTTCCCAGTTTTGGAGGATAGGGAATTCCTCTTAGGACATATCGTGGGCTGGCTCTGGTGACCGGTTTAGGGTTTATCTAGGTTGGTTCAAGTCATATATTTAGATAGATGTTGGTAGATCTAGATTTTTACTCTTAATTCAGGTTTTCCAATCAATAAAATACTTTATATGTTTTTTTGGGAGTCCCTGGATTTATATTAATATCGCAGTTTAGTTTTTATATAATCAAGGCCTAAGATAACATGATAATGGTATATTGTGGGTATGGTATGGAAATAATTTCTCCATTGAGTCCTATTAATCTCATAATATTGATTCATGTTTCTACAAAAGTAAGGGGAATTTTTCAGTGGTAGATAACACCATTAAATTTTATTTCCCTAATGCTCTTGTAATCACTTTCCACAATATATGGAGTAAAATAATTCAATACTACATGTTTCCCATCAATTTTATTGAGTTAAAAGTTCACAATAATTGAATTCATTGGGTCACATTGGTTTCAATGGATAGTGTATTAAAGCAAACAATCGCTTCCCTCTCATAAGAAGGTTAGAAAAATGTTTCCATTAAACATAATTCATCAAGAAATGAAATGGATTCCTAAATATATAATCATATCAATCATTCCCCAGGTTATCTCTACAGTCATATAGGATTGAAATAACATTAGATGAAATTTTTAAAGACACTTCTATTAATAAGAAATGATTCCCAAAAGAATAGGAAGATCATGTGATTTTGAAACATATTCTACTCTTATCATGATGTCTATGTCATCAAATAAATCCATACATTTAGAATAATGATTTTATTTTGATGGAAGTAATAATTCCCATGCATCATTGCCTAGAACTCGTGATTGTATCATGTCTCCTAATCATAAAAAAATAATGAGGAAGTGGAAGAAATCAAATATTCGCCACCAATATTCTAAGAAGGAGTCTCAACCAATGACGATGAACATTGATTGGTGATCCAAGGTAAAGTGCAATTTCCATTTCATGTGTTGATCTGTACAACCATGGATCATAAAGAATATGGTAAATAAAACCTTTTCATCAAGAAACACTACGTCTGGTTTTTCTAGAGATATACATAATATTTTAGTTTGGTTCCCCATGTGGCTACTCATCATCTCGGTCATCTAGATTCTAATAGTGGAAGTGAAATGGTAATTAAAATAATGATTCCTATCCATGATACTTAAATATATGATAAAATTGATAATATAACAAAATTATACATTATTCAAGAATATTTATTCCTAAAATGGATCTATAACATCAACCCCATCAAAATGTAATGGGAAAATATTGGTATTGAATTACTTTGGGTATCTCAACCATCACAATACAATAAATGATTTTTCATTCCTAATTATGGAGATATTAATCAATTCATCGTTTACATTTCAATCCCTCTACAATAGGTAATGGTATACCAGACACAAACAGTTCTCAAACACCCTCTAATATGAGGAGGCCACTATGTATAATGGATATACAGGGTATATTTTTATTATGTAATTCAATTTATCTTAAATAATGTTAGTGTTACATATATACATGTGATGAACCATATATTTAATCCATTCCTCTAGATTACTATATAATGTAATGTGGGAAATTTTATGGCTTACATCAAATAAATAATATGATCATATTACAAATGTAGAAATATTTTTCAATAAAAGGCAGTATAAGTGTTTTATGATGAAACCATTTAAGTGAAAAATTAGGGAATCATTAGAAACAATCTCACACATCATTATAAAACATCCTGGAAAACAATTCAGTTAGGAAAACCCTGAATATATACTATAAATTTCCCATTATTGACACCTAAACTAATATAGATAAATCAGAGGAAATATTTTCATCATTTAAAACGTCATATCCAACAACTCCACCATGTTTTTTCTCGACTCAATGCTTATGAATAATGCATTTAATTATAAATTTGATAAAGATTATATGAAATAATTTCTTGATCTTAATAAGTGTCTCTTTAACCAACTAGTCTTGATGATATTAGTATATGGGAGACCTCACATCATTTATGTGGAAACATTGGAGAAATTAGTTAGTTCCCTCCTTTTTTAGAAGAAAGATGTGGTGAAGGATACAAGTCTATACTATCTGTATAATATAATGTTGTATGATGAGACCATATTCTTCAATATCATGAAGAACTACCTCATATATATTTTTATAGTATAGAGTATAAAACATTATATATAGAACCAAGTGACATCCAAGCCAGGGTTTCACTAATATGGTTCTCCAAACTGGATTTCTACATATCCTCAAGCATGTCTCCTCACAGGCCAGTGGATGATTACTAGAAGAAAGGGAAAAACATAATAAAATAGAGATAATATACCCTCAATATCATTAATAAATATAGTGGGAGAAATAATAAATTATTGTATGCTCCATGCTATAATAAAAAAATTGAAAAAACTCATATAAATAGTGATAAATTGCCAAAATCCACTACGAATATCATTTCCAAATTGTGATGAAAATATGTTGTACAAAAGGAAAGATTCATAAAATAAAACACATAGTATAAAATTTTTTACAATAGACAAAAAATATTCTCCACTAGCATCACAATCTCTAGTTAGGTCCTCTCCTCTGGTACTTCATCCTAGTATAGATGGTAATTATCAATAACTAGGTGTATGCCTTGCTCCACACCTGCGTGTATGATATCGTTCTTGGTAACCCATGAAATCCCAAATTGGTTTGGTGTAAAATTCAATAATCTACCCCTAATAGTGTCTGATGAAGGTCAAGTACATGAATATAAAATGATTTAGTTTGTCGGTATAATGATAAGAAATGTAATAAATAAAAATATAACTTCTGTTGGATTGGGATCCCAACTGAAAATATGGAAGAATATACCAGTTTTTCCATAATATACAGTATCTCTCAATGTTCTATAATCTATATATATATATCCATACAAATTTCTATACGAATATATTTATATTAACCATTAGGGACCCAAGGATTAGGAACCAGGCACCCACATAAGGATATCCTACATGTACCATACTTTAATTGAACTATTTCCTAATTAATGATCCCAAATAAAAGATAAGGGAAAAAAATAATTATAGTTCAAGATGAATAATAATAGAGGCCATGTCCAAAAATCTCATATTAATGATATGGTATTTCATGCCATCAAATATCTCTAATAAATGGAAACACCATGTCCAAAATTTTAGAAAAATATTAGAAGTTCCACATAAAATTATTATAATACAATAATAAAGGACATCACACCAAAAAAATTGATAAATAAATGGTAATGATGTGATAGTAATTGTAATATAATATCATGGAACATATAATACAATAATTTATCAATAGATGAGTGGTGTTAGGTCCCACATACTATAACCCTTTAATATTCTCTTTTAAGGTCTAGTTTAAATATAAATCATACATTAAAAATATTTGAATAATACATTAACTACACATTAATAATATATCATTAAAGGAAATGTAATTCAATCAAATCATATTATTAATTCAATCTATTAAGATTATGTATCTCAATTAGAAATAATGAAATATATCCATGGAAACTATCCATGAAAAACATAGATTCATTATGATCATTTCCTTTGTCAATTAAACTATAAAGGTAATAAAGGGCCATGTGACAATACATATTCAAATAAAATTTAAATCAATTTGTTCCAGTACTATATTTATCCATAATTTCTAATGGGGGAAGAGGATGTCTCACCATTGACATTCTATTTGGTTCTGTCCAAAACCACTGTAATTTGGAGTTAATATAAAACCCACATAGAAGGTGGTTTTCTCTCATGTACATTTATAATGTGTCAAAAATATATTTTTAGACACTCCATAGGTTTAGTCCAATTATAGGTAGACATCCTTCGACATCATCAAGGGTATAATAATTTTTTTCTACCATGATCCAATAATCCCAATTAAAGGATTTCACATTTTAAGAGAAACACATAGATTGTCTGGTATGTGGCACCACAGTGCATGTAATAAACAATGAATCCTCTGGTGTGTAATAATATAACCACCAACCATAAACCAATGAAACATCACTCATCCAATATTGGGATTTCATTCTTATCGAAACAATAAAAATCATATGTATAGGTAACCACTCTAAAAAAATGTATATCATCTCGAATGGAAATAGCATCCATGTTGGGAAGATAATATATGAGGTAAGAGGATTCGTCGAATAACCAAGGTGAATCCATCCAAATAAACAATGATTGAATTAGAGATCGTATAAGGGAGATCCATCCATCCAAAATGGAGGAGGAGAGGGGAGCTCGAGAGGCTGCTTGGATTAAAAATAGGAGAGAAGAATGGAGAAGAATGAGTTAAGGGATGGAAATAATAAATTATTCATATAAATTACTTTAAAGCACCACATGGTTTGGTTGCATAGTCTAGAAAACTTATCCAAACCATTATCCCAAGGATACTCTACGCCATGTGGTTGATGTGCATAGTCATAAAATATGTATTCCAACCATACATAACATATTCACCATATAAAAAAATTTATTGTTATTTGGACTCCCTTATATGGCTGAAACATACCTTGCACCGCTATAAATATATCGAATGGTTTTGGAGTCACAATCAACACTAGCTATGCACCAACAATGATCCCCCGATTTCCTCTTCCAGAAATGAGTTCTCAAATCCCAATGGTTCCGAAACTCATCCAAACACTTGACACATATTCTATTCCACAGAAACTGTCTAAATAATACATTAAACGGTTCCAACACTCATAATTTCATTTAACGTATAAATTTAACATTTATCCCACCAACTGAATGAAAAACAAAAAATCCCTTTCGAAAATATAAACCATTCCAAAACATGGGGTGTTAAAACCTCCCCTCCTTTTAACATCCCATCCTGGAGAATTCGTAAGGGAAAATTTAAATAGATTACTCATCTTACTGAGGTTGGGAATTCCCATTCAAATTTCAATGTTGCATTTTCACATTCTAAGCACAACATCAAGAATAACTTTAATAACATGGTTCATAAGGCATTAAAACAAAAGGAAATTATTGTAACCAGTAATGAAACACTATAGAGGTACCTACCCAAGGATTCATAACTAAATAATGATCATGTTGTCATATCCCTTATCAACCGTCTTATTATGCTTACACTATATTTTCTTTCTCCACAAGGTTACTAATGAACCGTGGTATTTTCCACCGTCATTATTTTCTATAAAAGGATTCCCTTAGTTTCTTGGTAACACCCTCAACATGTTTATCATATTAAACCAAATTACACTGCCCTCAATCATTTATTTTCATTGAAATATTCTAACTAACAATGAATAAGTTCACATTGGGGACATCAAATTTTCCATGAAAATCCATGGCTATACATTAAACAACACTGATCATATCCCAATGGCATGTAAGATATGGTTCCTCTACAGATATATAAGAATGATTATGATAAATCCAAGAGAAATGTTATTAGTTAACTATTTTTGAAACGCTCTTCTCGAACAACTAATGCATCACAGAATCATGATTCATCCTTTTTTATAAGGCATACTAACATCATTCTGATCATGATCACTGAAGTATACACCGGACTTCTTGTTATGTCACCTAGATAAACCATATCCCAATCCATCTGTCGTTGTGCCACAATATATGTACCTATAAAAAATGACCCAACAACTCAAGATCATAACTATCCACCATTATTCCTAATGCCAACACACGAAGTTTTCAATATTTATATTCAATTATAAAGCTATAATTTTCCATTATATCTTGTTATACATTGTTCCATTTATGTAATGATATATGAGAACCAAAATGACCATCACAAATATATTCATGAAATCCCATGACCATTATCACATAGGGGTCACTCACCAATGACTTATGTACTACCCCCCACCTTTGAATCACCCTCGTCATCACCCAAATGAGACAAAATCCTTTTTTGTTACACTAAAATGGTACATGAGTGAAACTCCCATAAATTCAATCCATCTAGAAAGAAAATATATTTATGTTACTAACTGTATAGAGAAAACTCTCCAAGAATAATCATGATGATGTCAATATATGGAGAATGATCACCTATGAATTATGAGTATTCATTATCTCTCCATGAATCTATTACAGAATTCAAAATATCATGAAAATATAATTTCCATTCAACATAAATGAACCAATGTTTTATTTTGATTGCAGGTTAAATGCAATATTATGTCATTGTGTTGATGATTATATATTGATTCATTCAAATTATTATCCAATCATTGAATAATATAATGAATCTATATAATCTCTGTTTTATGATATCAAATAACCACATAATGATTTAGTGGAAACATGGTACAATCCAAAAAAATTAAATGCCACTAAACTACATTAAACCAAAAAAACAATGAATGAATATTGTAACAAAACACAACTAACAACAACGTCGAAAAATGTTTCCACAAAATAAATCTAGTAACGAATTTTTGTTCCATTGAAATCTCAATTAATGATGTTGATGCTAGTTTATAATGAAAAAAATTCTTCTTCAAGAATGAAAACACAACACCATCAATTGCATGTGGTCCCTATTGGTTTAAATTCATGAAGAAAAAAATAATTCATTAATCACAAAATTATAAAAAATATAGTTTAGATGCTAGATTTTCGATTTTGAAGTGAAAAAAAATTCCTATAAAAAATTGAAAACTATAAAGAATTCCATAAAACATAATTCCACCAAAAAAATTAAACATAAAAACTAAATCATAATCAATCACTTGTTCTTTATATACCATATCATCTAAATTGTTTCTATTGGAATAGTAAGATTGAATGTCATCATATAACAATGAACATATCATATAAATGTACTAAAAAGATAAAATAATTCCAATAGAATTGTTCTACAACCCTAATAAGGATCTTAATCCTACCAATTATCTTCAATCATCAAAAAAATATAAAATAGAGTCATGTATCTCTGAATCTACTAAACCATGTCACTACTACCCATTCTAAAGAATGAACTGTGAACACACACACAAACTCCTTTTAGATAATCCATTCTATAACACACATATAGATACATTATGAGTTTTGTGACCTTTATGTGTAATTTAAAACCATCATGCATCTAATCATAATGCTATATCATTGATCAAAGGATGTTCAGCCTCATGAACCACCATCATCATAAACCATAAATAATTATTTCTATGTAGTGAAAATTTGAATATCCATACATCATTGTAGAGGAAGTAGATTCAATGCCACTCGTGGGTAAAAGACTCAACATAAAACAATAATAGACATCACCGGAGATGGGATCTGAGATGTTTAGGATAAAAAGTGCCACATTGGGTTGGAATCTGATCATACCAAGACAAATTAATAAACATCATTAGGGTTTGAAACTAGATTAAACTCAAGATCCCTATGGAAAGTGAAATAGATTGAGGGTTTGAAAAGGGAAAATCCCAAAGTAGTGATATGATAAAGTGGAAGAAATGGGAAGTATTTCACAAAAAGATGTTGATACCAACTCAAGAATACACCAATGTAGGAATCATGTTGATGTTATAAGGGAAAAGGTTCTTCCTCAAAGGTAAATCCAGAGAAACACATATTCACCAATAAGAAGTATATTGTAAATGATGAGGTAGGAGACCCACTAGAATAGAGAGATGGAAAGAATACATAGACTCCAAGGGGGAATCCATTTGGATATAAAGGGATATCCTTCATGAATCCATATCTAGTAGATTTTCAAAAAAAAAGTTTAATCTGCATTCATAACCAAATCACAATGCAAATTATTGGTCTAAATATTTCTAAATTTGAACCAAGATAATAAAAAATGGTTTATTTTTTAAATATAAATAGAACCAAAAATTGTTTTTTTGGTATTTTTTAGTTCAAATTAAAACAAAAAAAATTTCTCACCCCTAAAATCGAGTATTTTATTATTTCATATAATTATTCAAAATAATTATTTTTAATAAAAATTTTGGTTTATGATTCAAATTTTTATATTGAATCTAATGTGTATTAATATGAATAATGTTGAAAAATTGTTATTTTTTAGAATTATTGAAGATGGGAAAATTATAATGTGAATACTTTTTTGTAGAAAACAATGTTTAATGCATTGAAAGTCCTAGAATTGAAATTTAATTCACTAGAATCTTGGTCAATCATCGAATGTTAGACTTGATGTGTAGGTAGAAAAAATATAACTTATCCTATTATATCAGTTATATCAGATGTTTACAAATGTTGATGACTATATGGAAGAGAACTCAAAGGTCTAGGTGTTCAACAAATATGATGGGTCACTGGATAGTAAAAATTCTCTGGCATTCATGTCTTATGATCCATGTATTTAAGTGTGAATTTGTAACTTGATTGAATAGTTATTATTAATAAATAAGTACATGATATCATCAGTGAAAATATTTTATTAACAATGTATTAAAAAAGTGAAATCATTTATTCAACCGATCCTTTATTAGGGTGTTTTGTAGTTATTGAGGATTAATTATATTTATAACATTTTTGTAACTTGTAATCATCCATTTGAAATAAAATTATGATGTATTATTTTTTTCCCCTCTACATTTATGGAATATTCTAAAGCACCTAAATATTTTTGCAATTTCTCTACATTTCAATATTTTCATTATAGCAGTTAGCATGAATGTCAAGATGTAAACACACCGTATAATTTAATATGATATTTTTGATAATATATAGGTGGGGGAGTATTTTCCATTATATATTTTTAGTACTATACATGTATTGTAGTTGGAAAATTGATATACTATAGTGGTGTAGTTATTTATCTAAACTATTTCTTGTGCCAAAAATATGGGATTTTGAGCTAAGGAACCATTGGGACATAAATACGGGGCTAATTGGCCACCATGACATGGATCCTAGATAGTATCTTACTCCTCCTATCACACAAATAGTGGACCAAAATTTCATACTGCAGTAGTTCCAAGATAGTGTTCAATTGGAAAGAAAAATGAAGGACCTTATAATCAGTCGGACATGGAGGGTCCATCATGGAGAAGCTAGAACATTCCAATTATTGACCGACTTTATCCAAAATAGTGATGAATGGATAGAAACGTGAATTTAGGACAACAATTGATAGTAATAAATACATATGATAATGAAAATGGGGACACATAAATATGGGGTCATGGGATTATCCCACCATGATATGTAATGGGATTATGTCATTGGTCTAATGAGAACTGTAATGGACTCGTTCCACGGGTACTTCAGTTCATATAATAGTTCCCCATCGACCCATTTATAAAATACAATTAACTATAAATAAAAATTTAAAAAATTAACAACTCTAGTATATTTGAATCAATAGTTTCTCTCCCTTATCTTTTATTATAAATGGATTTTCATAATAATTTATATATTTTTACTAATGTGTGTATGAATGGGAAAAAATTTATAATAAGTGGGGTCTAGTGACAATAGAATTATTTTACACTCAATCAATTGGGTTGGAAATTTATTAAGATTCAATTTTAAGCTACTCTATTACAGTTTTTTAATTTCTACTGTATGTATCGATCGAACCTCTAGTGGTCTATCAATACTATAGGTTCTTGGTGTTTCTTCAAATATTTCATATATATTTAAAGACCCAAAATTCTCATATATATATATATATAACATATATTTTTATATGACTATTAATTATATTACACATACAGATGCCTAATGATTTTAAAGGTAAAATGGTTTTTAAAATGTGGAGATATAAAAACTGTCCATAAGTATGATATATCATCTTCCATTATGTTATTTAAAAAATGAACCCCTCTAATAGGTATCATACATAATATATTTCATCAATACCAAGGGAATGGAATGATATTTATGGGTGATCTAAAATTCTCAGTTAGGGTGGAGAAGGGAGATAATGATATATCATAATTATATGGCTACAATAACATGATAATAACATTTCAAAACCATCCCATCTATATCATATATCAAAAAAAGGTGACATGGAATAAATCTTGGTAGTTCATAAGTCCTTAATAATAATGTAATTGAAGAAAATAATCCATGATAATATAAAATTAGTATATGAAATATACTATTGTAAGCAGCATAAAAATATTAAATAAGTTTATCATAGTTTGAGGACCATTTGGAGGAATATCATAGTGAAATAGGTACACTCCCCAAAGCATCATAGTAGTCATTGTTCACTCCCAAGAATATCATAGTGGTATGAGTCCCTTAATGAACTAGTATCACTCCCTCATCTGATCCAATTTATCTCATTAGATTTAAATAATTCCACAAATAATTGGTGGGAGATGTCTCTCCCACCCCTCACATAACGAGAATTACAAATTCATGTGACATCATATCATAAAACACTCATCATATAAGAAACCATGAAAATAAATTTATTTCATAACCATCTAATCAAAGTGTCCCTTATTGAAAATAAACATGTTTCGTAATTATCATTGCATAACCCATGGGGAAAGAATTAGATTTCATAATAATTTTATCAAGGTATAACTCATGAAAGATAAAAATGGTTTCACAAACATCATTAAATATAGAACATACACCATTCATAGAAATAATAATAATTTTATACATGGTTCATATATCTAATAATGTGTAACTATCAATAATGGATTTCATATTTAATAGAAAATGATTTTAAAAAACTAAACAACTTAGAATGCTTATTTAAAAAATTATCATTTCTTTGAAAATCAACTTTTTATAGTTATAAATTAATTAAATAATGTAGAAAGAAATTTCTTCAAAAATAAACTTGAAAAAATTTAAAAGCTTCAAATAAAATATTTTGGTAATGTTAATAAATTTCAATAATGTCATACACATTAAAAAAAATATTCCTCTCACATTTTTCATGAAACAAAAATGAACCTTATTTGGATAATACCCTGATGATTCCATAAACAATTTTCAAAAAGAATTTATGGTAAATTTTTTCCTTAATAAATCATTTTGATAATGCTAAAAAAATTCGGAAAAAAATTAAAAAAACATTTTATTGGATGAAAAGTTGTTTTCTACCAAAGATATATATAAATATGATTTTTATTAATAAAAGTTTTTTGGAAATAATAAGTGTATAAAGAGGAGAAAATAAAGGTAAAACAAGTATTATAATGACATAATTTGAGTATAAAATACATGATATTCTTAAAAGATAGAAAATAATCTTTCATTATTGAAGAATAGTAATGAATAATCCCAATATATAATGATATTGTAACATAAGTCATTAAAAACTTTGGTGTCTTTGATTCGTAATCCCCATGGTTTAATAACAATAAATTAACTATAAAATGTCATTATAATAAATAAATTCATGATATTACATATCAATGGGGTTGTATATGATCCCAATAAAATAATAAAGGTGTACAACATAATATATGTCTCATGGAAGGTAAATTAAGAAAAAAATATCTTACAGTAAGTCTCGACATCCTTCAAACACATTAAAACCTCCTTTATAATAAATAAATGTTTATTATAAATCAATAATATAACAATAATTATATATATTATACCATATATAATTTTCTTATGACCAATTATTTCTAGTTTATATGATTTTATTATATGATTTCCAATTTTTTAATAATTCCATGTTAAATCCATGTTACAGGAAATAATTTCTTTGATTTTCATTTTAGTCCTAATTATTTAATTTATTTATATTATATTGATAATATTTCTATAATATCTATAATTTTTATAATCTTAACATATATATTCAGTATATATATATTCATAGTAATTCATCAATGTTGGAGACAAAAATTGTCATATAATGTTCATGCCGACGATAGGTTGTAAGTGCACATGAATGTTGTTTCCATTTTATCAATGACATTAAAGAAATAAAGGTAAATAATATAATATAATCAAATAATAATTTTATTACATATATATCAATTATTTCAATTAAACCCATCCTAATTACCTTCTATAATGAGAGTGAATGAATCATATCACTTAGATTGTTGGTAGTTTTCCATACACATGAGTGACATTATTTCGTTCCGATATAATGGAAACTAAAGAGGTATTGTATCACATAGAAATTTTGGGGAATTTTTTTCAAATTAATTAATTTTTTTATATTTTACATTTCACAAAAAACTGAATATATCATTTTTTATATGGAGTAAGTATGTTTGGTTTTTGTATCATGCAAAAAAATATAATATTTCATAACATGAAACACTTAGATTTGATTCCAGTACACATATGACTATGTTTGGGTTTTCTTACACACAATTTTGAGTTCCTTTGAAAGCTTATGTTACAAGCATGACCTAGTTTTACGAAATAAAATGTAATATTAATATTATTAATAAAATTTTATTATAATTACTATTTATAAATTGTAATAAATTTTATGAATATTATTAATTAAAATTATGAAAATATTTTTTACACCAATATACCAGAATAATTATTTGGTGACCAATTTACTAGAAATGAAACAATTCCCTTATTAAAATAAATGAAATCATTTCATGGAAATATATGTCCAATATATTTTAAATAAATTTATTTATTAAAACACATTGGATAAAATATTTTATTGAAAAATATAAATCTTATATTCCTTAAAAAATTTAACATTAATCATATGTGTTATCAATACAAGAAATTAAAATAGATCCAATATTAATAAAATAATTATTTTTTAGGAAATTTAATTTTAATGACTTTTAATGGATCACCTTTTTTAAATCAATTTTTTTTAGGTTTTATAAAATTAATTTTCAAAAAATAAAAATCATTATTTCAAGTGGAATATAAAAATTTACGTTGGGTGAATTTTTTAAATTTTCCTGTGAAGTTTCAGTATTTCTATAAATAATAAAAAAGACAGAATTTTAATTAAAAAATTATTTTTCATATATGTTATATATATAGTTAATTTTATTAAAATTGTCTATAATGTATAGTTATTTAAATTATACATAAATCAACGATTAATATAAAAATGAGTTTACATGTTGGTTAAACATTAACATAAGGGGGAAAATAACCTTGAATCATGTCCGAAATCAATTTTATAGCCATATATAGACCATATCCTCACATAGATAAATTCTGTTTCATTATTTTAATCACATTTTGTAAGGGAGACCTCTTAATATAGCTTACCTTTTCGTATTTACAAGAATGTCACTCCTCCTACACTATAAAAGGGCACTCACCCCCAAACTTATTAACATATCTAAATATTTTTATGTCATCCGAAGACTTACCAAATAAGATCTCAATTTAACTATTCTCATCCTATAATACTCAATTTCGGAAGAAGGAAAACCAAGTTGTTCCTTTTGTGAAACCCGAAATGAATTACATAAATAATATGTTACATCATTCAACAAGAACAATTATTTTATTTATCCTTTCACCCCCTACATTCTTCTTATTACATGATTATATAATATCCTCATTATCCAAGATATACTGATTTGATTTAATGTTATTTTTTAACCTAAAACTACACACTCTTCAATCAATTGGGATATGCAATCATCTATCGTGTGTATGACAAACTACCACCTCACGAGACGGTGACATTCATTCTTCTATTACCTCTTTTCATGGTTGGTAATAATAATGGAATTACTATTATATATGATATTTATCACATTTAATATTTCATTATTCATAATTTATTATTTTATAACAAATAGCTTCAGGCTTTCTATTTTTTGAGATTACGATAACTTCGTTTCTACATTTTTGGACTACCCCATCCTCATAACGATATGATCCATTCACACATTACATAAATTTATTAAGCATGGGTTTAATAAAATTATATGATATATATTACATAATAATTATACTATACCAAATATATATATATAAGTATATAAAATTTATTTCCTTTCATTCATTACAATTATAAAATGGAAACAACATTTATGCATACGTACGGCCTACCGTATCAATGAACGGTGCATTCATTTTCAAATTTATATATTTTATAGATTATTATAAATATATATAGAATGAATAAATGTTAAATTTATATCATGTTATTCATTATATAAACAACTAAATCATGATTTAATTAATATAATCAAGAATAGTATATCCAAACATATATGAAAAACAAATTACAAATTACATGAAATGTAGTGTTAGCAAGAAATTATTAATAAAAGAGTAATATAATTTCAAAATAATACTATATATTGTTTTATATATATGAATATTTTTATTTTGTAGATTTATTATATTTATATTTGTTATACAAGATTTTTGAATGTGTGTGAAGAAAATATAGATATAAGGTAAGGGTTTTCTCATCTCACATTTATTTATAGGAGATATATGATATATTCACAACTTATTATTTTTTTGGGGTATATAATAAACATGAATGTGATATAACGTTTTCATAATTAAATTTCGGGTCAGTTATATATATAAATTTTATGTTCTATCATTCATGGGTTTTTTGGTTCAAAATTTATCAAATCAGTAATGTAATTTTTCCAAAATTTTCCTTCCCTAGAGAAAATGCCTGGTTATGTACTTATATTCCTCCACATTGGGTATATACATTACATAGTCTTTATATATAATTTATATTATTTAATAATAATATTTTTATTCTTCATGTAATTTTATTCTATAATGGAGACTATGATTCAATGTTATGGAAGTGGTAAGAGTATATTGCTACAATCTCATCATTTATTAGGATTATTTATGATTATGGTTCCATAGATGAAATATTATGATACATATCTCAAATAATCTCATTAATTCTATCATAGTATATTTATTCATGATATATTGAATTAATGTTACCATTCATCGACAATTTTTTACACAATATAATTATAAATGTGTTTTTATGAAAACACAACTTATTTCTCTCTCTCTTGGGTTGGAAATCTGTGTTCTTAAAAAAAAAATTATAAATGATTTCAAAAAATGTTAAAATATTATACTATTATTTTTAAAATACATTTTTACCCATTTTTTACCTTCCTAAAATAATTTCTTTTATAACTGAATCCCCTTTTCATTTTCCAACCAGGGAACTTTTCCGAACATGTTACAGTTTAAAAAGAATGCTCTACATGTAAGGATTTATCTGCCATCATGACCACCATTTCATTGAAATATATTTTGAATGTTTACAAGATTAATCATTTTAATAATTTATTTCTAGTATTATGGATGTTTTTTTAATGTGTTATTCAAATAAAAAGGTTTAAAAAATTATATTCATGAAGTGTGTTAAATGATTTTTAAAGAATCATTTATAAGTATTAAATTTTGCATCTAAAAAAACGTTTTTAAAAAATGTTTTGTGATTTAAAATTTGTATTTCAAAGAGGAAACTATATTTTCAACATTAAGTGTTTTAAATAAAATTTAAAATCTTTCATTTTAAGAAGATTATTTTTAGGTAATGTTTTTTGAATGGGATTTTCAAAGACTGTCGATTTTACATAAAAAATGATCCATGTGATCTTCCAAAATACATGTCCACATAATATGACATCCATTGATATAGTATAATATTTACTATATAAATAATTAAAGGAAACAATTATTAATCTTAATTTGAACAGTTTATATTTAAAATAACATGTTGATTATGAAACCCATTTATCTTTTATGGGTTATAACATGATAAAATTATTGTGAACCTCATTTCCATTCATAGGTTATTCTATGATAAAATTATTAATGAACATATCTATTTTCAATTGTTTTTAATAAGTTGAAATTTTTATAATACTGATATAATATTTTAGGTTATGATATTATTTTTATAAATTCCATCTATTTTTATGTGCCCTGATATAATGAATGTTTTTTATCATGTTGAACAAGTATGTATAATTTAATTATATAATGGTTGGGACATATATATAACTCTAATAAATTGGATAAATATTTGTATATAATGATATATTTATGGGAATAAGTCCACAGTCATGATCAACTATGGGAAGAAGTTATAACGAAAACCACTATAAAGAAATGGCCGCTATATGGGATGGTGGTGTATCCCATATATAAGGTATAGTGGATGACTCATGATGTTGATTACATGTTCTAAATGTTATTCATGGACATGGTATCAAGTACATATGTTTATGTGGGGACATTCTTGAATGTTCACAATTTTAGGAATAAACTGTATTCTCTGTTCACTATGTTATGTCTGGACCTGGTTTAATATACATATGTTTATGTGTGGACCTAATTTCATGTTCTTGATTTTAGGAGTGAAGCACATTATGTGTTCATAGTGTTTTTCACAGACCTAGTTCCATACCATAAATTTATCTGAGGGATTAATTTCATGTACTTAACATAATGAGAGAACTTATTTCTATTTACACATGTACACAATGTTATATGTTGATATGTATTCCAAATTTTTTTTCTTATGCCAACGAAATTCTCTCATCACTCATGCTCTTTGATAATATTCTGATTCATTCCTTATGAACTACCACTCATTATTCCAATACTCATGATTATGATCTTTGATTTGTAGGGGATGACCTTAAAATTTTACTCTCATGTTCTCATACCCTTATATCTAACTTATTTGTATATATCATCTATATTTGTACACATAATGATAATATGATCTTATCCATTATTATGTTTCTTTTCCTTAGGTTATGAAGAAAGGATTTAAGTAAGAGTGCTAAAAGATAAGATCTTTACATGTGACATTGTTTATATTTCACCAAATTAGATTAATATGTTCCTAGTTTCCAATGATATTAAACTATTATTGTACTCATGAATATAGTTTTGTAATGAACTGAATTTTAATCTAAAATGATGTAGAATCCATGTATGTTCAGAATGGGTTTCTATAGTATGTATCTAAGTAATGGATTGGTCAACCATTATAGATTAGGATTTGAAAATTTTTGTGTGATCCCAATGGATATTTCAAAGTACATTAATAGGGGATTATCTAAGGATAAGTCCAAGTTGTCATTGATTTAAAATAATTTGTCATTATTTAGACATAATATAAGAAATTTCTCATGATTATAAAGATTTTGGCTATGATAAGTATTGATAAAACTATGGTTTATAGTCTTATTCAATACTATGAACTAGAAGGAACATAGTTAAAATTAAATGTTTCATATATGGAATGTATGAGAATTATGATAATCATTTCCCTATATGGAAATCTAACTAAGTAAATTTTGTTGGTTGTATGAGTATTGGTTATTATATTGAATATAATGTGTCTGTGAATGACAAGTGAAATTTATGTTTAGTTCTAACAGCATTTATTACATTAAATGTATGAAGCATGATTAAATTGAGCATGAAAAACCTAAATAAATTATACATATTTCATATTCTAATAAAAGGGTATTACAAAATAATATAATAGAGCATATTTAATGGTATAAGAATAATGAAAAGTGATTAAAGAATACATTTATATTAGAGTTCAATAATTATTTTATATGAATCATGAAGTATATGTTTTTTATTATGGATTTAAAAGGGTATATTAAATTGTTCAAATTATAAATAAAAGTGATTCAATGGAAAGTTTATATTTTGGTTAAGGAATGGTAACCCTTAATTATTCTAGATGATGAGAAAATTGCATCTATCTTGGATTAACAGATAACTGATATGGAGAAAGTAAATTTGATAGTTATGATTAACATAGAACTAATTATTGATTTTCATAAAAGGGATAGATGTTTTAATGGATGAAATTATGAAATTCATGGATTTAAGTAATATGTCCACTAATCCTTGGAATATGGAAGCATGCATGTTTTTAAAAATGATTTATGTTAATTCATGTTATTAAAATATTTCATGAAAATATATAATGAAGGTATTCACATGTTTTGAATCTGAAAACCAGTAGATACATAATGATATATAGGGAATAAATATTAAACTGATTTTGAGAAATTTAGTGGCCTTCTTCTTATGTTTTTAGATTTACATTTTTTGAAGGGTCACAATGTTATCCAATTATGGAATGGTTTCAATTAAACTTTAGATTTGGTTTTAGTGATTAAATTATTATCTCACCATATAGGTATTTAATCGAATTGGTTAACCTCTGTTAATAATTTTGTAGTAATTATTAAAACTGGGCCCTGGTGAGAGCATATAAGCCCCTACCTTATCTAGGTTATCTGGTCGTGGCATGACAAATACCACCATTATCTCCTATATACACATGGTACACTACCAGGGGACCATCCATATTCCCAAATGGGTCATCAAGAAAATGATTATCCCCATAGTCCAACACATGTTATTTCTAGTGTATTGTTTCTTCACTAACACAGACCCTAAGGAACTTCTCTGAAAGTCACTCATCCTGATCACTACTCCAGGACATGCATGCTTAATTTTGGAGTCCTAATCAGGTTTTCTCTGAATAATTGAGGTTCACCTTGTGGAAATAAGTCATATAACTATTACTTTTAACCCTTTTATCATTATAGGATGTTAGACACCATCCTGAGAGCCCAACATCCTCTCCCACCAAGTACCCCCAATTTTCCTACAAACACAAACTGTCCAACCTAGGGCCCACCCACATTCCCCAACAGGTCATCATATTAACGATTTCCCCTAAAAGACATCACATTTTCTTCTTCCTCACTCACACATGCCATATTAAAGTTCCCAGAAGGTAATACATCCTGATAAATACACAAGGGAAATCATGTTTAGCTATAGAGATCTAAATAGGTAGGCTCTAGAAAACAAAATTGAATAGTCTTGACATTAATCATACCATTTAGATGCTTAACCCTTTATCATTCTATTTTGATTCATTTACCCTCTTTAAAGCACAAAATCCTGATTCTGGACACTATAACTCATTCCATGGAGTGCCACTATGCTTAAACCTGGGTTCTTAGTCTTATACCAATGTAACAATTGTTCCCCAATAACAGAACAAACACACCACCTCAACTAGGTTGTTTGGTACTAGACCACCAAGATCCACCTATTTCCCCATCAACACATGGTTTCATACTTGGGACCCACCCACATTCCCAAATAGGTCATCAGACTAATTAATATCCCCAAGGTCCAAACAATGATATTTTGATCATGTTTTGTCCTCACTAACACACACCCTGGAAAACGTCCCAAATGGACACCCATCATTATCACTACCCCATGCCATGAACACATAAATGTGGAATTATAGTCAATTAGCATCCCAAAAACAAGGGTTATCATTTTTAAGATGAGTCATATTATTTTATCATTTAACTATTGATTATTCTGGGGAGTTACTGTATTGAAATCTAAAGATATATGAAATGACTTATCATTATTCATATGGATCTTATGATCCATATGTGATTCTTGGATAACAAAATCATCATAATGTTGGGGTAAGATAAAAAGTGGAAATTGGAGGGTGAGATTTTGCATATGAAGTAGAATGAAATAAATTAAGTATATCTCCTTGTGAAAAATATTAAATTTTTGAAATGGGTCTTGAAAAAACTATTTTCCCATTTTTATCATTTTCGATAATATTGATGATCATTTTCAAGACATATAGTATTATTTATGTGAGGTCATTAACATTATTCAAACCACATTCTCTATCATTATCAATCAAAATATGATAGTTATATTTCTCTCCAATGTCAATGCTTTCCCTTTACCACATGTGTTCACCTATGTGGAAACCATGTTAGCAGTTTACTTGGGTTACTGTTACATTCCCTATATGATTTTTTATAGAAATTTTTGTATTTATTTATAAAATGTATTTTCTATGAAAGGAACTCCAATGTGATAGGTTATTGGTAACCCAAAGAAAGGTTTTGTAATAAATTCAATTTAAAGGGTGTAGAATGTATCACTTTGAGATTTTGTGAATTAATTTTTTTTCAAATTAATATATTTATCTATATTTTTCATTTCATAAAAAACTGAATATAGTTAGTGTTTTATTAAATCACTATGTTTGGATTTCATTTAAGGAAACACCAAGTTAATCATTCACTACACGCAAGACTTATATTGGCGTTTGATAAACGCAACACTATGGTTGGCTTCTGTTTTAAAAAAATTTCTATTCTATAATTGCACATACTTTTAATATAAGGATATTTCATATAAAAAAATTAATATTCATATATATCATAACAATGCCATACTAGAACTGTGTATGTTTAGTTTCTTTGAAGACCATGAAAAATAAAAAAATTGATTCATATAACATCTACATCATCACCCTCTAATTTATTTTTTACTATACCAATTATTGACACATATTAAATAATACATTTACATATATCCTATTGAAAATAATCCTATGAAATGCGTGATATCATATGCTCAGTAAACAAGGTATATGTCAATCATATCATAATGGTAATACCAAATAACATAAACAATAGTTTTTAAAATCAAATCTTGTATATAAATGTTCATGATATAATGACATGGAATAAATCATAGAAGTTCATAAAGAATAAAAGAACATATTCCATGACATCATAATATATTTAATAGACTTTTTGGCATAAAAATATTCACATTAAATTATTTCCCTATTATTTATGGTTTATTTCCAATACCATCGTAGTGGGAAAAGTTCTTTACTATATTGAGTTCACTCCTCGTTCCACCCCAGTATTACATAAAAAACTATACAACCCATTCAATTCATATATATATCTTGAGATAAAAATCTTTACATAATTAATTGGAAGTTGATATCGGTCCCACCAATCACATAATGAACATGATTCATCTATCTTCTAAAACAACATAATTTATCCCTTGAACCAATAAAAGAAATCAGAATTATAATCATCATTCCATCATAACATAACGCATGGGAATGAAATGTGTTTTATAAATATCATTCCATCGTAAATATAAAACAACAATGAAAATAATTTTTTTCTATATTGAAAATTATAATGATAGATAACTAGAAAATAATTATTAATGACAATATAATTTCTACTGAAAGAAGATTTCTTTTCTTAAAAATCCATACAATTTTAAAATAATTTTTTTAACTAACCTTATATGATTATAAGGAATGATTATTGGAAATAATAAATCATTGATTTCGAAAAATATATTCAATATATAAATTTTAAAAACACATTCTTCTCATTATTTGGATGAAAATGTCATATATTATCTCATTAGAAAAATGTCAAAAAAATTATTAAAAAAGATCTTGTAAAATTGAAACCTAGGTAAAAATGAAATTAAAAATAGTATAACAATTATTAAAATATTCTGGGAATGTTTTGGAGAAACATTTACGTGGAAGATAAATATTCCATAACAAATACTTTTGTAAAAAAATCTCATATAATAATGAGATTCTGAAATTAACTATTACCTAATGTTTGATTTCCTCCTTGAGTACTTCAAACTATTGTATAATGGTTTAAAAATGATTATTAATTTATTAAAAAACTATATTCATATTTCCTATAATATATATGATCCTCCTTTATCATATTATCACTCATTTTTAATAATATTTTATTATTACTCTTTATACTTGTGTAAACTACTACATTAAATATGAATGTTCTATCGTATATGTCTCAGTTCATGTGCATATGATATACTTCCATTATTTCATTAGTTATATTAATTTAATATATAAAATATTTATTAATTATAATAATTTAGTTAATCATTATTTAATTGTGAATATGGAAAACGAATCACATCACATGGTGGGGACGATTGGTCAAACGTAGGCACAAGAAATTATGTCATTAATTTAATGGTCCAAGTGTAAATAGTTGAATGATATATATTTTTTAATATAATAAATATTTATTTATAATTTCCATGTATATATATATATTATTTCCATCATTATACCCTTCCAAATAATGTTGTGTTGAAAAACATTTTACACCATTGTGTCGAAATGGTAAGTCATACGTATTCACAAGTGATGCTTTTGTTTTTCATATGATTGATAAAATGATGAGTATTGTTGTTAACTTATCATAATAAAATCATATTATATACTTGGTAAAATATTTATTACTAAATAATGGAAACAACTCATGAAAATGTTGTAGAAGAATAAATAATCGTGAAAGAGTAGTTAAAGACGATTACCCCTTCTTTGAAGAACTTCTTTTTGAAACCTACATAATGAAAATAAATATGGTATTATGAGAAGACCATAAAATATATAATGGGGATAAGGAAATTTATAATGTAACTTTTTATTTTCTATTCGATATTGAATTAAAAATTGTTTGTGAAAAAGATCGAAAGAAGGATCCCTTTTATAATTGGGTTGAGGGTTACTTTTGGAATTTTTTAAAATATTAACTTATAATAACTTAAATTTTTATCCAAATACCTCAATAATTTCATTAATTCTAATATAATATGATTTAATTTTCTTAGATAATCGACTAATATATTTTTTAGAAGTTGATTTTATTATTTCAAACATTATTATTTTGATTATCTCTTATTTAACCTGTTTTAATTTTCATTATTGTAACAACACATTTAATATTAAAATATTGTAAGTCTTATATATTTGATATATTTTCGACCATAAATAATATATTTATAAAATTTTAGAACAAATTATAATTATTTATTATTTTTATAGTTGTTTTACGGTTTTTATATAATTAAATAAGATATTATTTGTATAAAATACTATTACTTTCTATTATGAAACTATTAATTACATGAAATTTTAAAAATATCTATATAATATATTAACTTTGAAAAAAAATATTTCATGATTTATATATGAGGTTAATTGAAATGAAAAAAGTCATTTCTCAAATTAATTACCTAAAATTTTATATATTTGGATATATTTAATAACGTTTATTTAATATTACTATTAATAAAATAATTACTACATTGGTGTTGTGTAATAATTTAATATACATATTTGTTACCAAAAAATAAAAAAAATACCATATTGAAGATAAATATTCTATATTGTAGAATAATATTTATAGTTCAATATATATTTTGGTTAAATCTGTATTGAAAATGATAAATTATTTAAAACATAAATGTGGAATATTTATATTTTTTAAAATAAAATATTATAAATATGATAATCTCATCAAAGTGGACAAAAAAGAAAAAAATTAATATGAAAATATGTATATTAATTTCAAAATTTATATTGATATTTTATTAATAACTTATCATTTTTCCCATGTGGAAACATAAATGATATTTAAGATAATGAAATAGAAATTTTGTGTCTTTGTTTGATTTAAAATTTATATAATTCATTTTCATGGACAAGTGTCCTTTAAAAATCTTAATTTATATTCTTATATGTTTAAGGTCAAATTATCAACATTTAATAAAATTGTATAATGTGTTTGAGTCATTTTATAATATATATTATTTTATTTTGAATCTAAATTACCCAATTGACCCTTCGATGTGGTGAATGAAATTACTAAAAATACAATACATTTTGGCCAAAACATAAAAGGTACCTATACAATAAAATTTCCTCTTCAGAATCCAAATTTAGAATCAATTTTTTATAATTCAAAACATATATGTTATATAATTTATTTTATAATAAAACCTCTAAACGTTCAGGAAAATGTTTTTTTCTGAAAAACTTCCTTTTGAATCTTAAAAGTTCATATCAAAATTTCTTCTACAAAATTATTTTCTAAATTCATAATTGGATTATTTAAAATAAAAAATACACTGATAAAAATTTAAAACTAATCAAAAATATTAATTTACCATGTAAATACTTTAAAAAAAATAATGTCATCAATAGAAATCATTATGTTCACTATTCATTAAAAAATAAATGTTTACAAATTTTTTTTACAGATTAATAATTTTAATTTAATTTTTACATTACGAGTTAAAAATATAAATTAATTTTTTCTAATAAATTTTATATAACCTCAAAATATTAATATATACTAATAAAAAGAATATAAACTAATTTATAAAGAAAACATATTATTGATGAATAATGTGTTCTTACTACAAATATATTCATTTTGAGTTCAACGTTTATATTCATTTAATAAATTATTTTATATTTATTCCAACCACATTAATGGCCATGTTTTAATTTTGATTTTATAATAATAGTGTATAGAATTTCTTTTAGACTCATGGTTGTGTGTGATGCACGATATTGGAGAATTAAAATAATTTAAATAAAAGTATTAATTAAAATTTGAGGTTCATAAACTCTACACCCATTAAAATGAATTTTCACTAAAAATTTCATTCATTTGATATAAAAATATGAGTAAACCCTTACCTCATCATATTATTTGGTTCTCATGTAGCTTCCCCAAATGGGTGGTTTTTTATTAATTTTATCCAAGAGAGTTTTAATGTTTTATAGACATTATTTCTATGATCTAGAATCCCATTCAGTTGTTCTTCATAAGAAATATCATTCTCTAGTTTTATGATTTATGAGTTTAGTACATGTGAATTCCCTATTATGTAATTTATCAAGAGAGATACATGTAACAAATCACAAACTTCAGAGAGATTTGGTGGAGGCACCAAATGATGTTCTACCTTCCTAACATGATCAAGAATATAAAAATAATGGATATACCTAGGTCTTATCCTTCCATTATTCCCAAATATCATTACTCCCTTATAGAGAGATTATCATAGAAAGTTTTCATCACCCACTTCAAACTCTATGTCTTTTAATCAATTAAAAGCATAATGTTTTTTTCGAATTTGAGATGATCATATTTGTTGTTTAATAGTTATAACATTGTCTACAATTTCATCAAATAGATCATGTCTCAATTGATTTATTTCTCTAACATCATTACAATGTGTTGGAGTTCTTCAATTCTTCCATATATGTCATCATAAGGATCCATCTGAATAATAGAGTGAAAGCTATTTTTGTAAGAATATTCTACCAAAGATAGGTCTGGATCCCACCCAACATTAAACTCCATAGAGAATGTTCTCTAAATTTATTGTATAGATTGAATTGTAATCCTATTATAACCATATATCCAAGTATTATATGAAATGATAAAACTTAACTATTTATCCATTTCTTACTAAAGAATTCTCAAGAACTTATTTTCAATCGACATGTCTTGATCATATATAATTGAAAGTGGTACTCTATTCAATATCACCACATACATAATATATATTCTTGAAATCTGATCAAGAGGGAAGTATTATGATATGGAAATGAATTGTGAAAAATTCTTGAGGTGATAAACTTTAACCCAAATAGAATTATGGACATTAGATTTTTTGGGATTTTCGATGACCAATTCCATGGTTGTGTTTTCCTATTTGCATTCTAGTATTTTTAGGTGGTATAATATCCCCATAAACTTCTGCAGCTCAACCATAACATTATGTGAAATCAAGAATCATGAAAAATACTCTGAAATATATTTCTTCATTCTATCCTAGTGAAAAAACCATTTTAGGTCCCTACAAATCATTGTGCTTATGGTAAGAATAGAAAATGATGAACTATGATCCTAATCCAATTCCACCTTCATTAATTATATTATGGGAGTGATAAAATCATTGTTCCTAAATGTTCTTATTCAATCATAATCAAAGTTGAACTAAGGAAAATTTCTCACAAACTATTTTAGCTCTAAATAGTATTTATGTTCCTCAATTTTGACTTCTTTAGATGGTTGAACATTCATTTGAAAAAGACAGGATTTCACCATTCCTTTAAAATTACTAGATTCATCTTTGGAAAATCCAAAAATAAATGATATTTTATGATCCTAATCCTATATATGATAACATGGTTATTTCAGCTCCATGAATCAACCTCCTTGTTCTCTTTCCCGGGTTGGTAATGTATTGAGAAGTCATAATCATTAATCAACTCCAACAATATATCTTGGAAAATTTGTTTTCTCATTTTGAGTGATAATATAATTCAAAATTATATGACCAGTATATATGTATTTCCTTTCCCTATAAAGTTAATTCCTACATCTATAACTCAACTTTTTCTATAGAAAACTCCAAATCATGTGTTGGTTAATTTTCCTCATAGATTTTCAAATATCATGAGGCATAAACTATCACCATATAATTCTGTATCCCAACACATCCTAGCCACTTTTTGTATGTATCATCATTGATCACAAAAGATTCTCCCCTACATGGTAAATTTATCACAGTTCCACTGACTAACCATATTTTCATCCCCTTAAAATTCTCTTCATATTTATCTATCCATATGAATTTAACTCCTTTCTGATTCAACAAGGTGAGTGGATTAGATAATCGGGGGATATATTTTAAAAAGAACATCAATAATATTTATACAATAAAATAATATTTTATATATATATTATTTTTTTGGTCAATCCCAACATTCAATAACTTATTTCCTTGTTGGATCCACAGATGTCCTCTCTTTTAAGATAATGTGACCCAAAATTGAATCTTTTTAAAGCCTAAATTCACACTTCATAAATTTTCAGAAAACAATTCTCCTTTAACAAGGTATTTATTACAATCCTATAGTTATTTTGATGTTCTTACATTGTCCTTTAATATACAAGAATGTCATGTATAAATACAACCTCAAAATGATCAATATATTTTTAAGATACTTTATTCATTAAATCCATGAATATATCCAAGGAATTTGTGGGACCAAAAGTCATCAATGTAAATTCTTGGTGCCCATAAAATGTATTGAATGTTTATTGGGTATATCTTCCTTCTTAACCCTTAATTATAATATCCATAATAATGAACAATCATAGAAATTTATTGGTCTCTACATAGTCGGCCAAATTAGTCATCGATAGAGGGTAGAGGATATTTTTTCTTGACAATGATCTTATTATGATTTCAATAATCAATGTAGAGTCTCAATGATCCATCTTTATTTTTAGAAATAGAATAAGTGCACCCTAAGATGATGAACTTGGTAATATGAATAAATTATCTATATTCTATTTGACTTTCCTCTTCAATTAATGAATATTTTTGGGAAAATTCTATATGGTATGTTTAAAATTGAGATAACAATGAGTTTGAGATCTATTAAAATAAAACTCAATAATTTTGTGGAATATGAGAAAATTGTACCTAAATATTCATAAATATATTCCATTACAATAAGTATATCCTTAATGGTGATTATTTCCCCAACCATCTGATACATATAACCTTTATATATTGAAATTAAATCGACTATATGGATGTAATTTCCACTGGATGTTCGAATTTATCCTTGCATCAATAGTTGATCGTGGATTCATTCATAATTTAGGATCTGGCTTCCCTTGCTCAGTATTTGATATGATCTTTATATATATAAATACAATCAAATAAAATAATCACATAAAATTAAACTAAAGGAAATATCACAAGATTTTCAAAAAGCACATTCCCATAATAGTTAACTTGAGAATAATTATAAACTTGTGATATGACCATTATACTATTAAGATCATTCACATCTAACCCAAAATCAAGTTTATTATGTAACATTGAAATACCATAATAAGTGTCTTTATAAATAAAAGACATGGAGAATCCAAAATCAAATAAAACATTAGATTATTTAGTATGTATGTTAAGGGTACCTATCACCAATTCATTTTCATACTCCACATTTCAGATTGGGATTGTATAAAATTTTTCATTGTCTTTGGAAATAATAGGTTTCTGACAACAATCATCATATATAACCTTAATATTTGGGAATTAGTTATCATAATTCTCATTTTCCATTCAAAAGAATAATTATAGTGTGGGGGGTTCATTCTGGGTTTTTTATTCCCTATTTGCTTCATTATCTATCATTTTTCCATCACATCATCATTAAATTTCCCAATGACCTTCTTTAAAACACTTCAAATTTTTAATAGTCCCCTTACGATATTTTCAACTATTTTTCTTTACAAACATTGAGAATAAATAAAATATAATTTTATTTTCATGATTTTTTATATATTCCTTTGAATTCCATTTTTATCTACTTATCTAGACCATAGGATTTATGGTTGAATCCAATTTCCATCCCAACCTTGAGAAAACATAAAATTATTTCCTCATAACTACTAAATTCCCTAATGGTTAATTCCCTTAAATGACTTGATATTAATCCATAGAAGATCTAATAAACCACACTCTTAGGATTATTGATAATTCCTGATGAATACCATGAAAGACATGTAAAAGTTTTTTCATAGGTACAAAGGGATAAATAATTTTTTATCTTAAACTAATGAATTAAAAGAATATAATTATTGAAGATATGTGCTTTTACATGTCACATTTCATAGATTAAATTTCATCTTGTTTCATTGTATTCTTGATGATGTTCAACAATTGATCTACATCACCTTCCAAATGATAGCATTTTAAAATTACATTATCATGTTATGAAATTCAGAAAATGAAAATTTATTTCTAATGGGGATAATCCATTGATCATCCACTAGTGGATAAAATGTATCACTGAAAGAAGGTGAAGGCTTCCACCTGACGGAATCAACAGTATGGTTTTACATTCTTTGTTCATTTGGAATTCTAGCTTGTTTCACAGCTATAGAAGGATTTTTGATAACATCAACAATACTTTTCATTCCATTGTTCATTAAATTTTGTTTCTCAATAGGTAAATCATTATATTTCCTATCACATTTATCATTAATGGGTTTCCATTAGGTTCTAAATATTGACTAAAACCATAAATCATATTGTTAGAACCACTAATCATTATTTAAAACCCATATCATAAAGTGAAATAACATATAAAATTTTGAATAAGGGATCTTTATTTAATATCCTAGGTTATTCATGATCATTACAAAAGTTATAGGATTGTATCGTATACTTAGACTTATACTACAGGATTTTACTAACATTTTCTCATCATATTTTTTAAAGGATTAATAAACCTTGATCTGATACCAACTTTAATGGACCATAAGTTTCATATATATATATATATTACATCTAAATAGAATACTATTAATTACATAACATAACATAACCACAGAAAAACCATATAGAATTACATTCTTTGAAAAATGGGACTCCTTAACAGATGAATCATAAAACATAAACATCAGATACTGCTTATTTCATTGTTCATATACACATTTTTGAATCCTATTACTTAATAACATTATTTATATCCTCGTGAAAAGAAACATATGAAAAGGGTGAGATAAGATTCTGAGTAATATAAACAAAGTATATATCAATCATATCATAATCAAATGATAAATGAACATAAAAACTTTTAAAAATCATATACTACATATCAAATATCATGATATCATGTCATGATATAAATCTTATAATTTCACGAATAATTAAAAAAACATATTCCATGATAGTAAAAAAATGGAATTTCTGACCTACACATGAGAATAAAAATTCATTTTCCTATTATTCATTACTCATTTCTATGACTCTCATAGTGGAAAAGTCCTTCACTGAACCAAGATCACTCATCATTCTAGCCTTGTATTACTGAACTAAGTCTTCTACCTATTTATGTTTTATCTACCTCATGAAATATAAATATTTAACAAATGTATTTGGTGGAGATATAGGTACCACCTATCTTATAATGAAAACCCTGCAAATGTGTTCACATTATGATAATTTACTCATAAAACCCAAAAATTATTTTGTTTCATAATCATCATTCCATCAATTCTTAACCCTTGTAAAAGATATAGTTTTCATTAATATAATTCCTTTTATAAAAATAATATATCTAAGGAAATAATTTTTTTTAGATGGAAAATTGTTTTAAGATATCACAAGAAAATTTTTCATGAGGGAAAATCCTTTCTTCTTAAAACATTTTCTTCTCATAAAAGGCCGCACAATTTTAAAAGAGAAAACCATTCTTTAAAACTTCCCATTAATGATTATAAGGGAAACAATAAAAAATTAATTCATCATAAGAGTTGAAAAATTCATTCATTCTATATATGTTAAAAATCATTCTTCTCATACTTCTTCCTAAAAGTCATAAAGTGACTTATAAGGAAAACGAAAAAATGATTCCTTTCAAACCATCTAGTAAAAATTAAAAGATGGGTAAAGATTTATTTTACAAATTTAAATGTTTAGTGAATGTAATTAATTTATTTGATAAATAAATTAAAATTTATGATATCTTATATGATCCTCTTATATCATTTTATCACTTTTTTCATAATATTTTATTATTAATCTTATTTTGAGTGTTCCCACTAATCCATTTTTCTTTGTATTTTGTTATGACTCTTTTTTGTCAGGCCTCCACTATCACTTGGCCACTTGATAAGCTGTCTCATGAAAAGATGCACAATCTTGGTACCGTTGGCATTCACAATACCCGCTTGATCGTCCAAATCCAAATAGCATGCACTGGTGAACACTTCCTTCTCAGAAACCACATCTGAGGCAGATCTACTTGTATGACTGAAGACTTTCACAAGAAAAAGAAATAAATAGAATCCATCATAGTTTCTCAAAAATAGTCAATGCAGCATATACCATCGACTTAAATCAATGTCTGGCTTTAATTATCTTGAAAATATTACCTAGGACCACAAATTCCATATTCTTGGACCGTCCCCTCAGAAAGAGGGGAGACGATATAGATAAATTTAGGGTAGGGATGCATTAGTGAGGATTCAATACATTAACAGTACTATATCTAAGAGAGGTATAACCTCCAACTGAGTATGAATTGGGGGTTTCTATACCCGCACTATCTTCCCTATATTCAGGAAGTAAAGATGGGATCCCTACTCCAGACCTAACCATTCCTTTCTTAGGAGAGTCATAGTCCTTGAACATTTTTATACTCCTTCATAGGTAATGATTAAATCCATCTTCATAAACCATAACATGTTTAACCTTATTCATCAAGCAATCTAGGGATCCTCTACAGCTCAAACTGCTCCAAAAGTAACTAGGGATAGAAACCTCTTGATGGTACCCCCACAGGACACCTTCTCATAATTGGGTGAATAAAGAGATTGAGGCATCCCCTGATCTCCTATGGTCGAAGTCAAATGCAGTGGGGACCTTAGGGAGATAGGGTACACCAATATTGATGCTTGAACGGAGGGCATAGTTGGCACCTTAATAGAGACCGGAGGACGAATAGGATCCTCAATCAGAGAAGGGAACTCATCAACCCGAGAATCACAGGCTGGTGTGGGGATCTTCGATGACGACCCCCACACTAGTGGTATCTTCATATAGAATGTCCTTGACAGAAGCAAAATGAACAATAATCAACAACGTCATTATAGATGATATTTTTCTAGAAACCTTCTTTACCACCCACAAACAACCATATTTGGTAAGGAGGAACCCTAGAAAAATCCATTTTAGCACACAAACTCACAAAACATTGATCAAACAATTGAGCGGTAGAATTCTCAGTACGCAGGCAGTAGCCAAGATAGTCGAAAATCCCTTTTAATACACCAGGGTTCTTAAAAGGAAGTTGTAGGGAAAAAATATTGATCCACATGGCCTAGAATTTACAATCATGTCCATTGTGGAATTCAAAGTCCAACGGAGAAGAAGTAAATGTCAGTTTATTCACCTTCATGACACATTAGACAAGGCCTAGGGAAACTCCTTAAAGTATTAGAGATCAAAACAGAGGTGATAATAGTTGAGAACCCCAATCACAAACTCTTGATGAAAACCCCAAGTGGAAGACACATACCTTTTGAATATGGTCAACAGGGGCCAATCCGGACTAAACATTGCAATCAGAGTATGCGAATGCAACACCCCAACTTCATTGAATTAGGATGATGAAAAATTGAATGCATGCGACCCATTGAGACATTTTGAAGCCTTTAGTGAGATCTTTATCATAGGATCCTCCAGGAGAAGTGTGAATGGGAATCAAAGACACTATGAGGACCTTAGTAGCTCTGGGTGATAGGATAAGGGGGGAACCGTCAGCCCTGCATGCCCAACCTCCAAAGGATGGAATGAATTCTCCACCAGTGGAATTAGGGTTAACCCCAAACCACTATAAATACCATCCCCTCTATGAAATACCTTGAATTAGATGGTTCTTTATAGTGTAAACATATTAAGTTTCTTATGAATGTTTTGTCATATAAGGCATAGTTCTTATGTATAGGATACAGATAAATAATTTCTAAAAATATATTTATGTAATATAAAACTTATTTTTTAATTTCTTATATTTATATACCCATTCATGGATGGTGAATAATAAAAATGAATCACATCACATCATGTAGTTCAAACGCATGAGCGATGGAATCAATCCTTTAATGAAAATGGGGTATAGAAGTGAATTATATATATTGGTTAAAAATAAAAATGAATATATAATTATCATATATATATATAACATCGATTAATATACATATCCAAATAAATTATTAATGAAAAAATATACTTCATCAGGGCATGGAGAGGGTAAACTGTTCTTATGCACGCACATTGCTTTTGTTTTTTGTAGGATGGATAAAAGCTAGAATATGGTTTTTACATAATCATAGTAATATCATAGTATATATTTTATACAATATTTAATAATTTCGAGTAAAAATAGTTGATTTTGATGTAAAAGAATAAATAATCTTGAAAGAGTCGGTAAAGATGATTACAAACTCTTTAGAGATCTTCCTTTAAATCACCTCTTAAAGACACTAAAGATAATCTTTGGAGAATATCAAAACCTCAATAACTATTTGAGGGAAGTGAATAAGATAAATTACCATGGTATGTTTGATATTGAAAGATCAATTTGATGTAATGAAGTGAAGGAAGATGTTCCCTTTTATAATTGATGTGAGGGGCATTTTTGGAATTTCTGAAAATAATAATTTATAATAAATTCTATATCAATCCAAATAACTAAAAAATTTAATTTATTATAAAATAGGATTATATAATGATTTAATATCATCAAAAAATAATTTTTAACATGATTTATTATTATTTGGAACCTTCATATTTTGATTAAACCTTAATTAAACTATATTAATTTTAATTAAGTTGACAACTCTTTTAATATTAAAAGGATTTAATATTTACAAATGTAATGATTATTAGTCCACAAATGAATAATTTCTAACATTTCACACCATAATATAATTATTTTTTAATTTTAAATATGTTTTTTGATTTTTAAAAAATTTAATAATATATTATTTTGATAAAATACCATTATTTTAAATTTTAATACAATTCATTACTTGGATTTTTAAAAATTACAAGATAATCACTTAACATCAAAGAAATTAAATATTTAATTATATGTCTATCATGTCCTATTATTATAAATAATTTTTTATCACATTAATTATCTCAAATTTTATTTATTTAAATATTTATAATAAAATATATTTGATATTTCAACAATTAAAATAATAACTAAATCAATGTTCTGTAATTATTCAATATATAATTTTTCACTATATATTTTTAAAAAAATTACCATGATAGAGATCATTATTAAAGATTTAATAATAATACATATAGTTTAATATATCTTTTTCACAACTAATATTAAAAATGATATAGTATTTGTAACATCAATGTGGTATCATTAAATTTTTATTAAATAAAATATAATAAATATTATAATCTCATTTAAGTGGAAAAAAATGTCTAAAATAAATTTTTATCATGAAAATTTCTCTATTAAGTTAAAAAAAATTAAATTTATATTCATTAACTACTTATATTTGATCCCATTTAGATACACAATTGTTAATTAAGACAATGAATGTGTCATTTTTTTCTTTATTTGATTTAAATATTTTATAAGTCATTTTCATAGGCAAGTGTCCATCGAATAACTTAATATTCAAAATTATGTGAAATGGATAAAATTATATTAAACCAATAACATTATTTCATTTTTTATTGTCATTATAACAGCCCAATATATCATAGAATGTTATTTTCGTTACAGTAATTCAATAGCTTGCGCTTCACACAACACCGAATTCGGGTGCACCACAACTTACCAAACTAGCCACTCAAAAAGCAGATATTAATAGTATTAAGTGCATTATAAATTTTATATACTCCATGTAATTTTAAAATCCATATTTTTTGTTTCGTAAACATAATATATGAACAAATTAAATTATTTATATAAAATAAGTATTTATCAAAAAATGAAAATTTTCCACCTATTAATGGAAAACCATTAAAAATCCAATATTTACCATTTTTATATATTAAATTTGATTAAATAAACTTATTATTTATATGAAATACATAATAAAAAATTTTGGAATAATATTTGGTGCTTTTTTATTAAATTACATACTTGAAGAATATTGAAAAATACTAAATTTTAATTGAAAACAAGGATTTTTAATAAAAAATAATAAATATTGTTAATTTATATATTAAAATAGTTTTAATTTATAATAATATTATATTTATATTATTTATAAAATGTTTTTCATTGAAATTAATTTTACATTTAAAATGGACATTAATAGATATCAATCATTAGACTGTATTTATTTCTCAAAAATCTACTTTCTTGTTTTGACAAAAGAAATTATTTTTAAATCAATTAATATGACCTCTATGTTTTGAATTTGGTAAAATATAAATCATTTTTGAATTTATAATATCAAAATTATATTTGGGTGAATTTTTGTTATTTTTCTAAAAACATTTGATTTTTGATAAATAGTATAAAACAATGTGTTATTATTTAAAATCGAGTTTTTTTAATAATTGTTTTTATTTTGAATATATTTAAATGTAATTACAGAACCATAATACCTATATTAGATCAATATAATTAATTGAATTCATTTAATAATAATATTAGATATATAAAAATTTATTGTACTTTTACTGTCTTTTCACAATCTTTTTGGCACATTTGAAAATTTGAATAAAACATAATTTTACCTCTTCTGTGATTTGAATTTTAAATTTTTTAATGAAATGGATGAAATAAATAAGTATAATTTATTTCAATAAGATGAAAATAATTTTTGGTTAATAGTAAATTTTGAATTTTATTTACCACGGTTAAAATTAAATAGTGTAATTAAAGGTCAAAATGATATTGTAATTACCAAAAAAAAGTATTAATTCTATTGGATAAGTGTATTAAGACCAAAATAAACCTTAAAACAAAAATATGATTCTTTTTTATCCACATGGATTAGATTAAGACAATATTTATATTTTATTTAAAGAAGATTTAAAAGTGATAAACACATATTTTAATAAATAATCAATTTTTAATATATGGTTATACATAATATAAATTAGACTATAAATATTTAATAGAAAGATAAAAATATTTCATACAAAATATTATTTTATTTAGACTTTTTATACATTATATAATTAAATTTATTTATGAAATAATGAAGATGTAGTAATTACCGTGTTAATGAATGATTAAAATAATTGATATTATAAATATTACAAAAAATGTAAATTGAATATTTTGATTCCGTAGATACATTTTATAGTTTAATATGACATTTTACCGATGATTAAATTATTTTTTGATGAAAATATTTTGTTGTAGATTTCACAAAAACCAAAAACAAAACAGTGTCAAAATTGACATAAAAGAGTTCTTAAAACAAATAATATTTTATTAAATTATACAATAGTAATAAAAATATATGGTTTGACCAAAATAATAATATAATTATATAAATTTCATTAATTAACCACATGATGTTCTCTTGGAATTTTAATGATTGATTATTAACCATCTATTATAGTAATACAAGATGACATGGTAAAAGTTAAACAATTTAACTAGTAGTTATTTCTAATATATAATTTAAATATTGTGACCTAATGAATTCTAAAACCTATTGGTTGAGAGGTTTTAGACTATACCATCCTTATCCCTTAAATGAATTCATTTGGAACTATTAGAAATAGAAACAAATTAAGAATAAAATAATATTTCAATCTCGTCCTAAAGTGGCCCTCACCACCATTATAAAAGAGTTTGTCCTTCTCTCCAATTCACACCTACAATGAATTTTGGATTGTGAAACCCCATATCAGATATTCTCCCAACTACCATCACTTCAACATAGTGGCCTTACATTGTTCATAAATCCATCCCATGGATCCATTTTGTAAAAATCATAAAAGAAGAATCCGAAAAAGAGGTAATTATTTCGTCACATATTTCAATGTTCTTTTGTTATTCCACTTCCTCTTTATTTATTGTTATCATTCTAAAAATAATAACTCAAATAAATTATACATATTGTGATTTTATTATAAATAATCTACAACCGTATTCATTAATTTATCCATCTTATGAATGACCACTCACTATGTGTGCATGTGTTCGGCTTACCGTCTCCACATCGTGGTGTAGTTTGTTATTCAACACTCCATTATTTGGATGGGAATAATAATGAGTGTTATTGATGTAAATAAAAAATATAACATTTCAATGAATCTATATATATAAATTATACCATCCAATTACATATGATTTCACCATCAATAGAATGATATTTTCGCTAATGCGTACGTACGTCTAACCATCTCCAGAACGCAATGAGATTTCATTCCCCATTGTAACCATTCAAAAATATTTTATATAAGATAAGTAAAAAATAATAATTAAAATCTTAATATCATTATCTATATGTATATAATACATCCTATTTGTAACAAACATTACTTATGTAACAACACATTTAAAGGAAAAAAGAACCAATTTACACTTGAAAGAATGATACTATTGAAATATTATAAATAAAGCAATATTAGACGATAATATATGATATAATATTTATGTATGTTTTAATTTTAGATTTTAATTACAATGATTTAACCATTATACCTTAGGATAAACATACACGTGACTAATGAAAATTATAAGGTAAGTGGTTTTAATCTGACTTTTTAGTCCCGTCAGATTCATGCTAAACATTCCACTATTTCCTTTTGTGTGGTGTATTCACTATCCATTATTTTACTCATTATGTAATATATTTATATTTATTTGTATTTAAATCTTCATTTTATGATTATTTTTCATGGTTTTTATGATTCATTAGTTACTAAATCGGTAAGGGAACTTTTAATTTCAATTTCAACACATTGGGGTTTACGCACACTTAATTGATTATTTTACTCCTTCATTATGTGTTTAAGCACTATTTATTTATTTCGGTAGTAATTTCCACTCCCCTTTATGTGTATTTTCTTTTGATAGTCATAATCACTCCATCTATATATTCCCAATTCCTTGATAAAATCATGATAAGGGTAATGTTAACTCAATTTCCATTCATTGATTTAAACATCCAAGTCATTGGTTTTGTTTTTATAAGAATATGATTGAATATCCTATTATTGGTTTACACTGAATATCCAATAATATTGAGTGTATATATATTTTCACACATAATTATGTAATTTATTTATCCTTATTCTAATGATACAGTATTTACAAGGGATTTCATCTCAATTTACATTCCATTGAGGCTTATTTTTTTTATGTACCAATTGAATTTTATATGTTTTATATACAATCTTTTTAAATAGTATATCATATAACCGTTTTTTGTAATGATTTTATAGTGATTTGGATAATCTTATTCCCCAATTATTTGTATCTAAGCGTCTCTCATTTGGATATGAACTCTTTTAGAAAAATATATTTTAATGGTTTTAAATATTTTTCTTTTAAACCATTCTAATTGATGTCAAGGATTTAAAAAGTGTAATAATGAATTATATATATTGACATTAATTTTTTATAATTAAAATTACTTTTTATGTTTCAAAGTGCTATGGGACACTTTGATTCAAAAAATTAATTTTAAATGACTTCTAGGATAAATAGTGTGACAATTAAATGTTTTCATGAAAGAGGGGATATTTCTCTCAAATAGGTTTTCTAAATATCTTTATCTATGTCAAAATCCATCATTGTATTTTATTCTTGATTGAGGATGATTTATTAAAATACAATCTTCCATATTGTATAGAATGAGTTATTTTTTTTGGATGTGCTATTTTTATACCATTCATGGTTTGGGGTTAATATATTAGCCTTTTGTATGCTTGTTTTAAAATGAATGATTATATTATGTTTCACCATTTTATATGGGGAATTCATAAGTCTTATTATGTGATGAGGAGGCCCACTATATCACTTCAATGAATTGTTTGGTTTCATGAGACAAGTTAGTGTCTTGGAATAAGGCCTTGACAAAATATATATTTAGTGTCTTATCACCAGGTCTTGAAATCGTGGTTATGATGTACGACATTATGATTTCCATTATTATGAGATTAGTTATTGATGTTACATGTGATTATTCTACTCGTAGAATGTCCATGTGAATATTTAAATGAAATTATTAAATTTATCTTTGAGATATTATACTGAATTTTATGTTTATAGGGCTTGTGTATCAGTTCTATTCCTTTCAAAAAAAAGATTTTGATTATTTATAATAGCTTCAGCTATATTGTTTATCCTTACTGAGCATATTATCTAACCCCATTCTTATATAATGTTTTTTTCAGGATTCTAAGAGGTGTATTATGTTTTATATGACGATTTAAGTAAAGAGAATAATGGAATTCTAAAAGGATTATCTATCATGTAGTTTAAGTTAAAATTTTAATCTCATGTTCATGTATGTAATATATTTTCCAAAACTGCTAAACTGATCGGCCCTTTGAGGCTTGATTCCTTGTAATCATTCCAATGTAATATAATAATGCAATGATTCCTAGAAAAAAGGGTCGAGAAGTTACAGTTTTTATTTAAGGAAGTTTAGAAATAACCTTTGAAAATAGATTTTTCTAAACTCTGAATAGGAAAAATTACCCAAAGATAATATTTGAGGATTAGTATATAATAACACCCTATTGTTATTGTAATTTAGAGATTTTGTGAGAATTCCAATAAATTCATCTTTGTAGCGGTACTAAAAGGGGATGTGGTTTGGGAACTGTTGTACCTTGGAGTGAAAACTCTGATAAAGAGTTACAGGATTGACCTGGGGTATCATAGTTTATGACAACGTGCCTTACTACGCATATGGTTTTAAACTCCTAGGGAATATTATTAGGATAATTCCAATTTTCATTACAATTTAATTAGAATGATTTTAATATAAGATGGGAATACATAACCATGGTTAATACGATGGGTTTTTAGATTAAAAATAAGGAGTCATGATATTATCTAAATGAATTTATGACTATTTTTAGTCACACTATGATTTCTGGTTTTAGTAAATGGCTATATTCCATGGAATTTATAGTCAAATTGAACATAATGTACATAGAGGGAATGATTGTGGAAATGGGAAAATAAATGGAATGTTGATAGGCATAAAATATATCATCTTCATGCTATAGAAAGTTTCCAAAAATATGATCAACATCATATACATTAACCAACATCCAAACTTAACAAAAAATGGAATGGGGAGATTGATAAGAGCTCCAGTAGTGGATACCATGGAGAAAAGAAATCTCAATTTCCATGACGTAGGAATTTAGGAAGGAGACACCAAATAAAGTGTCTAAATAGAACAAATAAAAGTTTTATATGTCGGAAATAAGGACATAATGTAATTAATTTCCATCTAAAATTTAGGAGTACTATGGAAGAAAATAAAAATGATCCTAAGAACCCATTCATAGTCATTTTCTGTATGTATAGGGGACCTTGGCATTTCCTGAGTCATTTTAAAATTCTATTGTATAACTAATAGGTCAGGGAAGAACCTATGCGGAGATAAATGAAAGGAAGAATGTTTAAAATTTTTAATTCTCTTTGTTTATGAGATTAAATTGGAATAATTTTCTATTTTATGTGTAACAATGATATTTTTTATGTGAAAATTCTTTTTGATTATAAATTATATATTATTTTGAGGATATAGTTATAAAAACCCTTTGGGATTATAGGATCATTGAATTTGAGTCAATTACAGGTTAATAATTTTTATGATGATCATGCAATATATAAGATAATTTTTTTTCTTAAATTATGTTATATTTCTATTTAAGAATTTAATTCATTTTGAGAAGGTTATAAAAATAGTTTCTGAAAAAGAAAAACACATCGATCATGTTACAACCCATTAAATCAGGCAAAGCTTTGGGAATCGAACCCAAATACAAAGTGTGATTGGGATTTATTGCCTACCACTGGACTATGTGCAGTCCCCTTTTATTGTGTCTAATATTTTTAGTTAAAGTATTTTATTCATCAATAATTAGTTTATTAGGGATCTTATGGATTATCCAATATATATCCTTTGAATATGGAAATGATTTGGTGATTTAGTGATAAATTGTATTTTTGAAAATGTTCACTCTTTTGGGAACACTATATGCCTACGAAAAATAGAATACTATGGGATTTCATTTGAGAAGTAATGGTGGATTTTATTTTGGAAGAGTCTAATTTTTTATTATGTACTTATAGAGATTCATTTTATTAATGGAAATGATTAACCTATCATAGTGTATATAGGATGTGGTAAATTATGCTCTAGAATGTTACTTTATGAGTAGTTGATGTTATTTGGAGAAAATTATAACATTTAATAAGAAATAATATGTGATTAAATTCTTTGTAGTTTTGGGATTCAATCTTAGTATGGATTATATTGAAGTATTTTAAGGACCATTTTTTTTGAATGGTCTATATTGAACTTTGGTTATTGTTTGTTTAATTTTAGAAATTTAGATTAGTATTTCTGTATATAATGGATTATCTATTTTGGGGATCATATGATCTTTTACTAACCATATTTTTTGGGATAATATCTAAAGTCAACGGAAATATATAGTTCATATTTTTTGGATGTTGTGATTCTCTAAAAGTTGATTCTAGTGCTTCAGTTGTGATCAAGCCATCATGAATACTCCGTATTTAGAGAAAATATGAGTTAATAGTATAAATTTATGAATGGATGAAACTCTACTTGAAATGTAAGTATATCTCTTTATGTTTTTAGTCAATCACATAAATAAATTCATCAACATTAAGAAATGGATCATAAAATAAAAACTTTGTTGGTTTAATTTTCATAATGGGAAACCAATTACCATTTAACCAATCACAAATTTGTGGTTTTCTTATTGTTAATATTCTCCTAATCATGTTTTATATCACTCTCCATCAAAATATGACTTTTATTTTATCTACCATATCCATGATTTCTTACTCGTAAACTGTGTATGGGTTATCTTGGGTGATGTTTGTACGTCTATTTCATTCTTTTAATGTGATAGTTATATTGACTCTTTTTCTGATGTGAGACTTTAAATGAAGATCTGAAGAAAAATTTTAAAATTTTGAGGATACAGTTTCCAAAACAAGTGGAATAATTTAACACCACAATATTACATTTTATGTTATTTTCATTAGAGTCATTCAATATCATGTGTTACATGTAACACCGAGTTCATGCGCACGACGACTTACCAAACTATCCGTTCAAAATGTGGTTATGAATGGTATAAATTGTATTTGGAATTTTATATACTCTATATATTTTTATCTTCCATATCATGGGTTTCATAGTAATAATAGAAGAACTAATTCAAATTTTCAAATAAAAGACTTTTTTTAAAAAAAATGCAATTTTACCACCTTTTAATGAAAATCCCATTGTAAATGCAATATTTGACACTTTTACCGATTAAATGTTACTAAAAAATCTTCTTATGTAGGAATGGTAGAAAAAAATATATCTTCGATAAATTTTTGGTTCTTTTCTCATAACTTTGATATTTTGATGAATAGTGAAAATACTAAATTTTAATTAAAAACAACTTTTTTTAATAAAAATAATTTATAGTATTATATTATATATTTAAATTGTTTTTGAAGTATAATGAGATTATATATTTATCATTAAATCAAATATTGGTAATTGAAATGAATTTTACATTTATATTTGACATAAACACATATCAATCTTTAAAAAAAATAATTTCTAAAACTCGCATTCCGGTTTTGACAAAGAGAATTATTTTTAAATTAATTAATACAACTAATATGTTTTGAATTTGGTAAAATACACATAATTTTTTAATTTTAAATATCATAATTATCTTTGGGTTAATTTTTTCGTATTTTTCTACAGAAATTCAATTTTTGATGAATGTTGAAAAACACTGCGTTATTATTAAAAACAAACATTTTATTTAACAATTATTTGCAATTTTAATTAATTTTAAAGTAAAAATAAATACCTAATTCCTATATTTGGGAAATGTAATTACTTAAATTCATTTTATAATATGATTAGATATATAAAATTTTATTTAACTTTTACCGTCTTTTACCCACCTTCTAGGCACATTTTTAAATTTGCATATAACATAAATTTACCCATTCTATGAATTGAAATTAAAAAATATGAGATAAATGGTTGAGATTAGTATATAAAATTTGGTTTGAGATGATGAAAATAATTATGGGATATTATTATCTATTTAATTTTATTTATAATGATTAAAATTAAATAGCGTAATTAAAGGTAAAAATGATTTTATAATTACCCCAAAACATGTCATAATTCAGTTTGATAACACTATTTTGACTAAAATTAAGCATAGGACAAAAATATGATTATTTTTTCCATATTTATTAGATTAGAACATTTATTAAATTTTATTTAAAGAATAGTTAAAAGTGATAAAATCAAATTTTTATTAAAAACCCATTTTTAATATAGGTTTATTCAAAATAAAAATTTGACTAAAAATATTAATTAGAAATATAATAATAATTAATATATCATGGTATTTAATTTATATTTTTTAGACATTAGCTAATGAAATTTATTGATGACTCATTGATGATGCATTAATTACCCTATTAATGAAAGATTAAAATAATTTAAATTAAAATTATTAAATAAATATAAATTGAATATTTTGATTCCGTCAACAAATTTTCTCAGTTAATATTACATGTTATGGTAGATTATATTTAATTTTTTAATAAGTCATATATTTATGACTTTCACAAAAACCAAATACTAAATAGTGTCAAAATTGACATATATGCATTTTTTAAAACAAATACAATTTTGTGAAATTATATAACAGTTCTAAAAATTTAGATTCTCAAAAATAAATTATATAATGATATATACATCATTAATTATCAATTTTATGTTCTCGTGATATTTTATAGTTAATTTATTAACAATGTATTATAATAAATCAATAAAAACTGGGTAATAGTTAAACTATTTAATAGAGTGTTAAATCTAAAAGATAAGGTTGATATTGTGACCTAATAATTTATAAAACCATATGGTTTATAGTTTTTTGAACCACACCCACCTTATCCTTGAAATAAATCTTTATGGTGATATTATATACCAAAAATTATTTTTTAATAAAATAATATTTCCTGATCTTCCTAAACTATCCCTCACGTCTCTTATAAACGGGTACATCCCTTTCTTTGATATTAACCCCCAATGCCTTGTTTATCAGCATAAACCCCACTAAAATAATCTCCCAACTACCCTCACTTTAATCTAGATGGATTACATTGATTAGAAATCCAACCTACAAAGTCCTTTTGTTCAAATCAAAAAGGAAGCACACGAAGAAGTGGTAAATATTTCGTTAAATTATTCAAAGTTATTTTCTTCATCCACTTACTCGTTCTTTGTTGATTCCATAAAAAATAATAATTGTAGTACCTTCTACATAATTTTATTGTATTATGAATATGGTACAACCATATTGATGTTTATCCATCATATGAATGAAAAGTCACTATGCGTGTGTGTGTTGGCCATTACATCTTCATGTAGTTATATTGTTTGTTATTAAACACTTCATTATTTAGATGGGTATAATAATTAGAATAATTTATGTTAGTAACAAATATGAAATTTCAATAATTATATGTATATATTATACCGTCCAATTACATACGATTTCACCATCAACTGAATGATTTTTTCGCTCGTGCGTACGTACGGATTACCGTCTCCACAAAGAGATGAGATTTCATTCTTTATCATAACCATTCAAGAATAATTTTCATATGTTAGAAAAAAAATAATGTTTGAGAATATAATATTATTCTGGATATGAATAAAATACATCATATCCATAAATAAATGACTTTCATAACAAATCATATAAAAGAAAATGAATTAGTTTACACCCAATACTATGATACTGCAGAAATATTATTAACAAAGGAATATTAGAGGATCATATATTGTATCATATTTATATATTTGGTTTTTTATAATTTAATAAAAATGATTTAACCATTATATAGGAGGGTAAATTGATCGTTACTAAAGGAAATTATAATGTGAGAGTTTTTCATCTCACCTTTTCTTCCTGTGAGATTCTAGCAATATTTCCCACTATTTCCTCTTGTTTGATGTATGTAGTGCCCATTATTGTATTAATTTTGTAATAGACATTACTTTATGGGTATTTAAATAATAATTTAGGATCCTTATTTCTTTTATTGTATGTTTCATATGTTACTTAATCGGTAAGGAAACTTCTAATTTCAATTTCAACTCATTAGGTTTTAAGAACACTTCATTGATTATATTAATCCATGGTTATGTGTGAAATAAATATTTTTTAATTTATGTAGTGATTTCCACTACTCTTTTTGAGAAATTCTTCTGATATGCATAATCACTCCATTTATAAATACTCATGTCCTTGATATGAAGGTAATCTAAACTCGATTTCCATTCATTGAGTTAATCAATAAAGCCATTGGTTTTGTTTTTTATAGAATATGTGTGAATGTCATATGATTGATTCAAATTGAATATCCAATAATATTGAGTGTATATAATTTTTTTACACATAATTATATCATTGATTTATCCTTAATCAAATTAAACAGTTTTTATAGGGGATTTTTTCATAATTTAAATTCCATTGAGGCTTGTTTGTTTTTATACGCAAATTCAATTTTATATAATATATATATTGTCCTTTAAAATATTATGTCACAAATACCATTATTTTCATTATATTATAATGTTTTGATTAATTTTATTTCCCAATTATTTTTATTCAAGTGTCTCTTATTTTTTTAGAAACACTTTAACTAAAATATATTATTAAATGTTTTAATGATTTGCTCTTCTAAATATTTCACATTGATGTTTATGTTTTAAAAATGGGTTTAAGAATTTATCTATATGGTCATGAAAGTTTTATATATAAAATTCCTTTAAATGTTTCAAATTGGAATGGGAAACATTAATTCAAAAATATCATTTAAATTACTTCTTTGACAAATAGTGGGACTTTTAAATGTTTTCAAGAAAAAAGTGATATTTCTCTGAAATAGTTTTACTAATTATTTTCACCTATGTAAATATCCATCATTTTATTTTTTCCTTTATTGATGATAATTTATTATAATAAAATCATCCATATATTATTGAATGAGTGAGGTTTAACTGTGGATGTTTTATTTTTATACCATTCATGGTTTGTGGTAAAACAATTGACTTTTTGTATTCTAGTTTTAATACGAATTTTTAGATTTTGATTCACCCTTTTCATATGAAGAATGTACTGGACATAGTAAGTGAGGTGCGAGACCCGCGGTAGCCCCTAGATACATTAGTAGGTCTCCTAAGACAAACTAGTGTCTTGGTACAAGGACTTTAAAAATTTATATTTAGAGTCATGGAACGAGGCCTTAACATTAGGGATAAGATGTCCGACATTATGAATTCCATAATTATGAGATTAGTTATTAATGTTACATGTGATTATTCGGCTATTAGAATATTCATGTGAATAAATAAATTGAATTATTTAATTTAACATGTCCATATTATAATGAAGATTATGCTTAAAGGTATTGGGTTACAATTTTATACCTTTCCATAAAAGTTTATGGTTATTTATGATAGCATCTGCTATATTGTTTATTTTTACGGAGCATCTGAGATCACCCCTTTAATATATTTTATATTATATGGATGCCAAGAAGTGTATTTTTTTTATACACGTGTTTAATCCACGGTAATAATGTAATTAATAAAGGATTAACTATGTAGTATTTTATGTTATAGATTGTAATGTGATGTTCGTGTATAAAATCTATTTTTAAGACTCTCAAACTGATCGGCCCTTCGGGGCTTGATTCTTTGTAATCATGCCAATGTTATGTAATAATGCACCAATACTAGGTTACTAGGGTCGCAGAGTTACATACATTCTATAGTCTTTATCATTTTATTTTTATCCTAACCTACACAATTTCACATTTACCATAGTAACAAAATTTACATATGTTACTATTTATCTTGGTAAAAAATTAAAAGGGAAATATTGAATAAATTTCGACCTTATGAATCCAAATTTGGAATATACAATTAAAAATTAAATCCATAGTATTTTTAAAAAATAATTTGAAATAAAATTGGTGAACTTCAATTAAAAAAATTCCTTTGGGAAAATGATCTTTTGAAAAATAAAATATTTTTATAATAAATTATTGTATAAAATGCTTTTCCTAAACAATAATTGGATTAATTAAAATAAAAATTCAATAATTGAAAATTTTAATTTATCCAAATAATAATTTTACCTTGTAAATACATTAATATAAAAAAAATTCAATAAAAACATGCTTTCAAAATTCCGTAAAAAATTAATGTTTTTAGAAAATTATAATAAAAAATTAAAATAATTTCGACATGGTGAATTCAAAAACAAAATTCATTTTTTCAAATCCATTTTCTATAACATATAAAATATTATATTAACTCATTAAAATATGATAAACTAATTTTGGAATAAATAATATCATTGAAGAATAAATTTATTTTACTACCAATATATTCACAATGAGTTAGATATTTATATTCATTTCATAAATTAGTTGTTTTTATTTATCCCTAAAAAATGAAAAAATAGGTTATAATGGTCATTTTATACTAATTTTAACTCATAGTACTTTAAAATCACAATTTCTTGAATGAAAAGCTATTGAATAATTACAAATTTGTTAAGATAAGTATTTATTAAAATATCATGTTGTTATAAGTTCCTCTGATAATAAGAATTATACGAAAGACCTAGTTTACTAGACTAAAATGAATTATTAATAATATAATAATTTTATTTATAGTTATCACATAGACATTGGAATGGTGGATATGAATAATATTAATTAAAAATATGAAAACATTGTTTACATTAGTATATTAGAATAATTATTTTGTGACCAATTAAAAATAATTGAAAATAATACAACTTTAAAAAAATATATGAAATCTATTGTTTGAAATATATATCAAAAATATTGTAGATCAATAAATTAATTAAACAAAATTTGATAAATTATTTTAATTAAATATATATATATATATTATTCATTCAACTACTGAATTTTCATTTTACTTTTTTCTTAATAATAGATAATAATAAATCACATTTAATGCATAAAGGTGTATAATTTTCTAAAGGCTAATTTTACTACCTTTAAATGGTGAATGTATATTAAATACAACATTTAAAACATTAAAAAATTTAATTAAAAAAATTACTTCACTTTTAAATAGTAAAATTTATATTTAATATAGGTAAATTGTTTGTTTATTTTTAAGAAGCTACATTTTTGGATGAATATTAAAAAACATTGAAATTTAATTTGAATTTTTTTTCATAAAACTAATTTGTATCATTAAATTATATTTTAAATTGGTTATAATGTATAATTTCTTAAATTTTAAATCAATAATTCCAATTTAGGTCATTTGTTCAATTTTATATAGATATAGGATATGAAAATATTTCAATCTTTTAAAGATTTTATCTTTAAAAACATACTTTCGTGACACATCTATGGGGTTTACATTAAAATAATTTCTACCACTTATGTGATAAAAAATTGAAAAAAATTGTTCAATAAATTGAATCATAATAATTAATAATTTAAAATTATTTAAAATTATTTTTAGCAAAAATATTAGTAAATGTAATTAATACTAATTTATGTGGTTAAGTTAAATACATGTTTACTTAGTAGTCAAACATTAACATAAGTGTACAAATATCCAAGAAACATGTCAAAAATCCATTTTATGGCCATATTTGAAACATATAATCCTTTTATAAAATTGGATCCAGTATTGGTAGCACATTATGTAAGGAATACCACTTAATAGTGCTTACCATTTTTTATTTTCAAGAATGTCACTCCTCCTACACTATAAATGAGAACTCACCCCCAAACACATTAACAAATAGAAATCCCTTTGGATCATCCAAAACCTACCAAAATAAGATCCCATATTTCCTCCTCTCATTTTATATTTTTCAATTTGGGAATAAATAATGTCATGTTAGTGCTTTGGTGTAATCCAAAAGGAATTACCAAAAGAAGAGGTAATATACTTCAATAAGAACAATTGTTTTATTTCATTATCAACCTCATAAATTAATATTATTATATGACTATATAATTAACATATTATACTAAATATACTAATATTATTTAATTTTAATTGTTCTAACTACACCTACAAACACTACCATCAAATTGGATACACAGTCATCATTCATGTGTACAACACAGTAACGCTTCACAAACCTATTTTGTTCGTTCTTCCATTACTGGAATTCAATGTTGGTAATAATGATGTAGTTAAATATTTTAAATGATATTTATGATATTTAGATTAATTTATTCCATATTAATTATTATATAACACATACATTCATGCTTTATATTTTTTTGGAAATATGATAACTTCGTTTGGGGGCGTTGGGACTACCATCTCTTCGAAGTGATGTGATTCATTAACACATTACATGGAATTTATTAAGGATTGGTTTTGTAAAATTATATTATATATATTAAATAATAATTAAATTTTAATTATAATATATATATACATATAGACATATATTTCATTTACTTTTTTCAATATGATAATAAAACAGATACAGACCTCATGCATATGTATAACCTATCGTTTAATTGAATAGTGAATTCCATTTCATATTCCAATATTTTATAAATTATTACAAATAGATATATAATGCATAAATATTATAACTATATCATTGTTTACATTTTGAAAATATATAAATCATGATTAAATTACAATGATCAAGAATAACATGTCAAAACATATATGAAAACAAAGCTATTATTACCTGAAGCAGAACATTAACATGAAATTGTTAATAAATGAGTTATATAAAAATCATAATAGGATATTATATAGTATAAAATATAATAATATGGTTCTTCAGTCAAATTATATTGAACTTATATTTTTATATAGGAGTTTTTAACTTTTACGAAGAAAGTAAAGATTGAAGGTAATGGTTTTCTCCTCTGACATTTATTTCAATGTTATCTATTATATATATCTTAGCTATTTATTAGTTTGATATATATACTAAAAATGAATGTATTATATGATTATTATCCTTAAACATTTTGTTATGTTTATATTCATTTCATAATATCTCTTTCATGGAATTTATTTTTAAAAATTTTACCAAATTGGTAAAGTAATTTTGCCTCAATTTACAATCATTGAGACACAAGGAATTTTATGCACCTATATTCTAATATAAGGTGTATATACATTCATTTGAGAAGTTATATCATGAATATTATTCTTTTTGAGATATTTTATGATTCATTTAATTTCATTATCTCATAGGAATTATGATTCAATGTTTCCAAAGTGGTAAGAGTTTATTTCTTAAATCTCATCATTTGTCCAGATTGTTTGTGATTATGCTTCAATTAATGAAATATTATGATCTTTATATCCTGTAATCTCTTGAATTTACTTATAATATAATTAATCATGATATCTCTAATTAATGGTAAAATTTTTCAACTCTCTGGTACTTTGGATAATTAACTATGTGATTTTAAAGAAATTCTAGCTTTATCTCTCTCTTCAGTCAGAAATCTTTGTTCTTTAATACATATGATTTCTAAAAAATTTAAGAAAAATTATAATATTATTTTATTAGATTTAAAATACATTTAAACTATGTTTTACCTTTTTATAAATTTTTGTAAAAAAATTAATCGTCTTCTCGTTTTTTGATCAAGGTAGGTATCTCTACATGATACAACACAAAAGGAATGTTCAACATCTACAGATTTATCTAACAACATGGCCATAATTTATTTAAATCATAAATATCATGTTTAAAATATAATTTTTTTAGGATAAAATATTTCATAATATTCTGGAAGTGCATTTCATTTAAAGTGGATTTCAAATAAAAATGATTTCAAAAATATTGTATGTTCAAGAATTATATTTCATGATTTTCAAATCAATAATTATAAGTATTAAGAAATTATTCAAAGAATAGGGGTTTCAGCATATTTTTTTATTTGAAATAAAATTTCCGATAATAATTTTTATTTTCCTCAATAATGGGTTTAAATGAAATTTTAAATATTTGATTATAATAAAATGATTTTTTTGAAAATGTTTTATAAAAGGGGTTTTCAAAGAATGTATTTTTTACATAAGAAATGTTCTATGTTATCTTTAAATATACAACTCTATATAAGATGATATACTTATATATGTTTTAATATTTAATGTGGATATGATCCAAGTAAACCATTCAAATTCTTTATTAAAATGATTAATGTTTAAATGAGCATGTTTTTTATGAGACTTTTTTCTCAACCATTGGTTATACCATTAACTGGTTCCATTATCAAATTTTTCTATGATAAAATGAATAATACACAAATCATTATTTTGTTTTTCATAATGAGATTAAATTTTTATAATACTCATTTCATTTCATAGGATATGATATTATTTATAGGAAAAGTATCTCTTATATTAGTTCATGATATGTTGAATGTTTCTTTATCTTGTGGAACATAAATATATATATAATTTCATTATAAAATGGGTGGGAGCTATATATACATCCAATTAATTGGGAAATAATTTATATCGCATGATATAATGATGGGAAATATTCAATTTTCTTTATCTACTATGAAAAAATGGCTTCTATAGGGTATAGTGGTTTGTCTCCCCCTAGGAGGTATAAAAACCTAAGCGTGAACCTGATTACATGTTCACAATTTTATGATTGAACCTTATTACATATCCACAGTGTTATGTGGGGAACTTCTATCATTTCTAAATGATTTTTCTTAGTCCTAATTACATGTTATCAATGTTATGTGAGAACCTTATTATTCATTCATAATATTATGTTGTGACCTCATTGCATTTCCATATATTTATGTGTCGACCTGGTTACATGTTCGCAATGTTATGATTGAACAATATTATGTGTTCGCAATATTGTTAATAGATGTATTTTTATGTTCATAAATTTATTCTATGACTTGATTTTATATCCATAACTTAATGAGTCAACCATTTTCTTTTTTCACATGCTCACAATGTTAAAAGCTAACGTGTTTCCCAAAAGACAATATCATATGCCAATGATATTCTCTCATAACTCATGCACTTATATTTCCTTTTGAATGATGTCTTATAAATATCCAATCATTATTAAATGACACTAAATTATGATCTTTGATATGATATTTATTATATTCAAATTTTATGCTCATTTTCGCACACCCTTATGTCTATTTTATGCTTACAGATCTTTTTTATTTTACCCCACACAGAGCATCTTAGATTACCCTTTCTAATCTTTCCTTTCCCTAGGTTATGAAGAAAGGAATTAAGAATAATTAATAATGTGTAATACTTTTATGTTATATATTTTTAGATATTTCTATAAATAAGAAGGATGTCTTCCCAATTTCCAAACACACAGAACAATTATGGTCCTCAAGCATGTACTTATGTAATGTAATGAATATTCATAAAAAATGATATTATATCCATGTATGTTATGCCTTCATCATTGTAGGTATATCTGGTATCATAATTTCATATTTCTAATAATATCATATATATATATATATATTTAAAACTTTAATACATTATTATATTTATCCATGATAGGTGTTTATGAGAAACAAATAACATTGGTTCACGAGGAGGTAGTCCTCTGTTCAAATGAATTGAGATTTTGTATCCTATTTGATAGAATATGATATAAATATATGTCTTTCCAATAACATTAAAACATAAAGTTATACATAATTTATTTTTGTACAATATAATAATTTTTTAATAATAATTTAATGAGTTTATGGAATAAATAAAATAAAAGGCCTGATTAAGTATATTTTATCTTCATCATATGTCTTTTGGTTTGAACCAAATACATTCATATAATTAATTTTAGATAAAACAAAGACTTATAGGATTCTATGATGGAAATAAAAATTGAATATTTGTAAGTATTGTTCAAACCAAACTATTTTCTATCTATGAAGTGGGGAAGATAGTGGGTGACCTTTTATAAATGGGTTAGTTGGAACTCTTTATATTTTTTAAAACAATAATGTTTACCAATGTTTTTAAAATTCCAAAAATCAAAAAATAAATGCATAATTCTAGAACAATTGATATTATACATTCTAAATATGGTTATAAAATGGGTTTTTGAAAACATTGTGCCATTTTAACACTTCTCTTTTTATTTTTTCACCCCTTGTAAACCAATTTTTACCTTAGCCCTGGTAAATATATTTTTCTATTTTTAAGATTCATTATGTTAAAAATTTATGTTAAACATATTAGATAATATAAACTATTCTAATTCCAAATAAGAAATCCATTTTTTCAAATTCAATTGACATAATTGGAATAATTTAATTTAAAATTAAAACCATTGATTCAATGAGAAAGAGGTTTCTCGAAGAAAAAATGATCCCAATTTAAAATAAAAATTATAACAAAATAAAAAATGTGGTCTTCTCCAATGACCTCTGTTTGATAGAGAAATATATAGAATTACTATTTTTACTTTTAATAATAATTTAAAATATAAATTAACCTTCAAAATTCATTAAATTATAATGATATTTTAAATAGAAAATATCATTTTCACAATTAATAAAACAATTTATCATTTCAAAAAAATACTAAAAAATCACCCGAATATAATTTTTTTCTGGTGCAGTAAAAATGAAATTTATTTTATAAAATTTATTCTATAAAATATTTAAAAACTTATAATTTATTAAAAAAAATTGGGAAAATACTATTTTTGAATCATATAAATACATTAAAAATAATAATTTTTTATCAATATATTATAAATATATAAAACAATTATATTTAATATTGAAATATTTTTATTCCAATTTATTTTTCATAAAAAAAGGTATTTATGGTCACATTTAAAAAATAATATTAATAATTTTTCACATTTCATTAAAAAAAGGTGTTGTGTGTAATAAAAGGTATCTAAAATTTTAATTTATTCAAAATAATAAATTCATAAAAACTAGGAGTGTTAAATTATGCCCCATATATAATTAATATTTCCATTGAAATTAATGAAGATAATAAAATACAAGGAGGATAGTTTTACCTCATCATTTCCTCAGGATCGCACCTCGCTTCTTCAAAATAATGGTTTTGTCACAAACCTTTTACCATGTGAGTGGTCCTGTTTCATTGAACATTCTCTATTCATTATAGAATCTCCACAAGATGTTTTCTAATAGAAATTGTCTTTATCCAATGGTATGAGCATTGATTTTATTACATGTGAAGGGTTAGTTTTTTACTTCCTAATGTGAGATACATGTAACACATCATGAACATAAGTGGTGTTTAGAGGAATTAACAACCATTAAGTTATCATCTCAGTATGATCAAGAATTTAAAATTCCATAATATACATAGAGATTATTTTTACCTTAATTCCAAACCACATTAAAATTTTCCATATATAAATTCATATGAAATTTATTTTCACCACCTTTAAATCCCAAATCACATTAGTAATTTTTAGTATAACTTTTAGGATGAATTGTTTCTGAAAATATGTTCTAATTAAGGGCTATAACATTCTCTAACATTTCTTCATATATCTCTAGTTCAAAAATAATTTTTTCTCTAAATTAATTCAATAAAATTATAGCTCTATTATTATTTCCATAGAATTATTAATTATGAGCCAACTGATTTATTGAGTGAAATATATGGTTCTATGAAAACTGATATAGTGTAAGGTGTTCACCCCAACAACCATTAAAATCCATAAAACATTTCTCAACATATCTTATAGGGTTTTAATTGTTCACCTTGAATGACCCTCTATTTGAAGATGATATAATGTTTTGAAACTCATCTCTATAACAAGAGACTGTGGAAGAAATTTCTAGAATATTAAGGAAAAGCATATATCCTGATTAGAAATAATTGATTGTGTAACTCCATGAAACATTATGAATTCATTACTATATATCCTAGAAAACGGATCTAGAAGGAAATTTTTTCTGACAGTGATAAATTGTGCTAGATTTATAAGGTGATCGACTACAACAAATGAAAAATTATTCCCTTTAGACATTTTCAGGAGTCCAATGACAATGTATATGGTATTTTTCCAATTTCCATTCTAAAATGGGTAATAGATGTAAAATCACATTATAATTTTTTGACTTATCATTAACGTGCTAAAATACAAAACACCAAGGTTGAAACTCTATGATAACGCCCTTCATGCAATCTGACCAGAAGTACTATTTAAAATATCTATACATCTTTGTATATTCAGGTTGAATAGAGAATGAAGAATAGTTAATATCATATAATAAATTATTTAGATATGGTATTAGTGGAAAATATACGTTGATAATAAGTCTTATCATTAAATCATGATAATTTTTATACACACGAACATTACAATCATTATTTTATAGCTTTATATATTCCTTTAATACCTATTTAACTAACACTTTTATTGATTGTTATACAATAAATTGAGAAACAGAAGATTTTACCCCTTCGTTTCAAATTTACAGATTCATCCTTTCGAAATATAGAAATATAGGATTTTTTTATTCATAACACAGATAATCCTACATGATAATTTTGACTCAATGTATCAATAACATTGTTTACTTTCTTAGGGTGGTATTTTATTGAACAAAAATAATCTTTAATCATATCTATCCATATTCTCATGTGCATATTCAACTCTTTCTATGAGTATATATACTTTTTAATTTCTAATTGGTATGTATATATATATCGCAATTTTATATATAAATATAATTCATCTATATCATTAATGAAATATGAATCATAGCTTACTCCAAGTCATTATTTGGGTAATTTTTTAGATGAAACATTAATTTTTTTGCTGTATAATTTATAAACATATATTTATTTTTTAGAAAACATCACAATATCTTATTAGCATAAATACAATATATTAAAACTCATTATCATTAATAGGGTAATTTATGAATAGTTATGATGACTAAAAGTCTACTTTATTCAATAAAATTTTCCCCACATTCATTTGTCCAAAGGAACATAGTTACCTTCAAAGTTAACTTAATGAGTGTATTAGCTACTAATGTTAAATTATATATAAACCATTGATAATATCTATCAAAAAAAATAAAACTCTAGATATTTTAAAGTGTGTTTGAACTAAAATAACATTCAATATCCTTCGTCGTCAGTGGATCTAATGAAATACCCACTATTGAGATTATATGACCTAGAAATGATACAATTTCACAATCAATATTCACATTTTGTAAATTTTTCATATTCATTATCCATACTAAGGGTATTTATTATAATTATAAAGTGATATTCATGCTCTTACATTCTCTTTAAATATATTATAAAATCATCTATAAATACTACCAAAAATTGATCATGGTGAACTCTAAATATTATATTAATTAAATAAATAAAGACGATTGAAGAATTAGTATGATTGAATGGAATTATTATATATTCAAAGACTTCGTACATTATATGTAATAATTGCTTGGTTCTATCTTCTTAACTAAACCTCAATTATTTATATTACTAATAGATTTCGATCTTCTAAAAGTACATATCACAACAAAGTTGATCAAATATATCATTAATATGGGGTAGAGGAAAGATATTCTTGACCGGGATTTTTTATAGCTCCCGATATACTATATAGAGTCACATCTATTTATCATTATGTGAAAAAATAACAATTTCACTATAATGTGACACACATTTCATAATTAATCCCTTATCAAGGTTCTCTTTGTGTTTCTACTTTAGTTCCATCAAATCAATGAATACTATTCAATAAGATTTTTTAAAATAGGTTTGAAAATATGTATGATCTTTATTTAGAACTAAACATCACATTTAGGTGGAAGGGTAAAAGGTTTTTTTAGAAAGAATTCATTAAACTCCTACCCAATTATCATATCATCAATGTTTATTTTCTCCCCAAAAATCAGTGACAAACATCCCTCTTGAATAAGAATCTAAACCCATAAAATTGATATGATTTCCATTGGAAGTGCATCTACATCATCACATTGACAGAAGATCATAAATTAGTTTGGAATATGAAATGTGACATCCCATATAAAGAAATTAATGTGGTATTTATAAGGTGAAATAAAATCCATTCCTAATATAGCATCAAAATCAACTAGAGTAAGACTGGTAAGATATTCGTGATGTATATTCTCACAAACATCAACTGAAGTGGAATCAAATATTTGTGATGTGATAATCATAGAATTAGGGATTTTCATTTATAACTAAATATATAATAATTTGGTGGGAATTTTGAATCGCTTATCAAATTATTTTTATATAAATAAATGGGTATATCTAGAGTTAAATAATACATTATCAGTTGTAGTGTGGATTTTAAGTGTACTATTCACCAAATTATTATCACAATCTTCATTAGAAATAGTTTCCTCATTAGATTCAGTTTTCTCTCTATTCATAAAATATTTTTTCTATCTAACATAATCATTAATCCTCATATTTGGGAATTAGTTTGTATAATTACCATACTCCTTGCATTTTAATTACTATTGTGTATGTGGTTTATTCTATGATATTTTTATCTATTTGAATCTTTACTTTACTTCTTCCAATCAGAACAATATTTTATTTTCTTATATTCCTCCCATACACACTTAAATAATTTATTATTCCCCTTAATTAAATTTCATAAATTTTTCATTCCACCCATCAAGAATGAAGTAAAGTAGATCTTTTTATCTCTATGGTTTTTAATGATTCCTTCAAACACAATCAAAATATTCTTATCAAACCCAAGAAATTTACTGGTAAATTTAATCTCTATTACCACCTTGATATCACATCAAATGATATAATCCTAACTATTAGAGTCTCTTATGGCCAACAATATTTTATGACATGGTTGTAAACCACTGATGTATTGATCATACTTGCATTCATTTTGGAAGATAATTCTTGAAGTGTACCAATAATGACTTGTAAAAATTTACCTCATAAATACAAATAAATCTATCATCCTTCTATATTAGTTCATCGAATTCTTTATATATATTGGTTTTAAGACAATGAGTGATTTAATTATTCAAAAATAGCATTTTAGACTCAACCCACCCTATGGAGTCAATTTCATCCTAATACCTTGTGTTCATGATGAGATTACACCATTTATCCACTTCTGCTTTCAAATGATTGATAACCAAAATAAATTTTCATGATCACAACACAATAAAATGGAAAATATGTTTTCTATGTTATTTATCCATTACCTAGTACCAAGTCGATCAATGTATCGAGTAAAGGATGTTAGATCTAACCTCATGAATGACTCAATAGAATATGGTTCCATCTGCTGATAATTTGGAAGAACAACATGATTCATGGATTGAGAAATTTAATAGAGAATTATAAATGAAATTTTTTACACTTTCTCCCATAAAATTTTTCATCTAAAATTGAATATAATTGAATTTTTTATCGATCTCTACATTAACATAGTTCCATTGTGTTATTTACATTAAAAAAACCAAATAACACTGTGTTAGAAAAAATATCACAATGGGGGACAACATAATCATAAAAATTTCTACTTTCCTATCAAAATTATAGCACTGAATTCTTAATCTATTATAACATAGGTTTATACTAGGTCATTCATATTCAATATATATTTAAATATTTTTTTATCATTCCAATAGAGTGTGAGAATTTCAAAATAATATCCCCCAAGAAGGTCAATCCAGGTGTAAGACATGGCTCATTATTGTCCACTAGGTAATGATCAATTCTCTCAAAATGAGCCATTTTTATAGTTATTAATCATAGGTACCTATATTCTAGATCCCCATCCATTAGTGATATCTACACTAGGATATAATTTCTTATAAACCATTGACTCTACATTTTACTGAAATTCAATGACATTTTCATATATATGTCTTATCATTTTATTAAACCATATAAATATCAATACAATTAACCATAGGGATGTCATTAATGTCTTATCATCCTAGTTTACAAAATTTAACAAAACAATTCTTTTAATACCAACTATACTACCAAATCAACTAATATATAGACATTACATCTTTTTCGGTGAATATTTCTTACAATCAACAAACACACTTTTGAGGATATTAAAAGTATAGTGCATTTAAAAACATGGACACGAAATCAATTGGTCCATAATTGAGATTCATAATCACCCATTATGTTCTACATAACTAGAACCCTTCATAGACATGTCATACATAATTCAATCAATAATAATCTAGGGAAAGGAAATATTAGAAAGAATGAGCATCGATTCTTAGTAACTCTAAACAAGTGAGATAACAATATATCAAGAGTATAATGGTATGAGTACATGAGAATAACAATTGAAAACCATATCCTACATATAAAAGATCAAAAACATTTGTCATGGAATAAATATTCACAGTTTATAAGACATAAATCATAACAGAATGAAAGAATATGAACCATGAGAGCATATGACAAACATATGGCATGGAATTTTTTACATACACAAAATTATAGAAAATAATTTCCATAATTGTTTAATTATCACTGCTAATAATGTCAAAGTGTAACTTGTTCACTCCCCAAAACATTATAGTTTTCATGATTCACTCCCAAGACTATCATAGTTGAAATATACCCTTATTGAACTAGGTTTACACCATATTCAAGTCTCAAATATCTCCTCAGATATCTATAATTAACTAATTCATTAGAAAGAGTTATAGGTCACACCCCTAATGTAAATAGAATTATATATATATTTTATATAAGATAATAAAAAATTCATCATATCAAAACCCATGAAAATTAATGGGATTCATAACCATTTCATCAGATCATAATCTATTTAAAATAAATAGGTTTCACAACCATTTCATCATAGCATAACCCATGGAGAATGTAGCTAGTTTCATAAAAAATATATTTTATCATAGAAGAAAAAATATTTTGAAAGAAAAATCACATAGAATGATTCCTGTAAAAATTATTATTTTTTGGAAAAAAAAATTACAATTAAAAATTCATAAAATATTAAAGAAATAAATCTCATTGAAAATAAACATGAAAAAATATAATGTAATATTAAAATAAAATATTGGTTTGGATTCTATGAAATTTAATTCATGTCACACATGTTAAATTAATGATTCCTTTCACATTTTCAGTAACTGATCAAAAAGACATGTTTGGAAAACATTGGGTAAAATACTTCCAAAAAATATAAGAGAAAACATTGATTAAAGGTCAATTAATAAATAATTTTCATAATTTAAAAATAAATTTAGAAACTATGATTTTTGAAGAAAATGGTTTTTAATGAAGAGAAAAATAAAGCTAGTTTATTTTAGAAATGATATTTTAAAATTTTGAGTACATAAAGAGTGAGAAATGAAGTGATCATGTGTGTGATAATTAAAAAACTAAATTATATTAAATTAAATTATTATATTGATATAGTTATATATATATATATTGAATAATTTTTTATCATTATAATCAGAATCCTAAACAATCCTGATAAATGATAACACTGTGAAAAAAAACTCTTACCACATAAATGCAATTGAATTGTAAGCCAAATTAAAGACTAAAATTAAATGAAACATACAATATCATTAGAATAAATAAATTCATGGTATTATATGTAAATTGCGATGTATATTCTTATCAAAAAATATGATTGGTGTATAATATATTATATGCCTCAAAGAATGCTTATTGAAAAAAATATCATATACCTCCAATCATGAATTCTTTCATACATGTTCAAGTAACCTTTATAACAAATATAATATTATTATAAATCTATTAAACAACCATATTTATATATAATAATAATATATATTTTTTATTTATGAGCAATTATTTCACATATATTAACAATTCCATGTTATGTAATGTTTCGGGCAGTAATTGATTTGTTTTTCATGTCAGTTTTGATATATAACTTTCTTATCCTATTACATTGATCATGTGTCAATAATGTATATATTTTTTAACATGATATAAATATATTATAAATTCATTATATATTTATTTATATCTATCAAAATAATTTAGAGATAAAAAATAAAATACTCCATTCCTGGAGACGGTAGGGCATATGTACACATGATTGTTTTTTTCATTTTATCAATGGATTGAATTAAAAATGTTAAATAATATATTATAATCATAAAAAAATTTATGTCATGTATATCACATAGTAACATTAATGCAATCTTTATTACCTTCTATTTAAAATGTGAATGGATCACATCACTTCATGAGGCAGCAGTCCGCCATACACACGAATGCCATTATTATATTCCCAAAGAATGTATAGTAATAATGTATATGTTATATAAAAATTAGAAGAAAATAATGATATCATATATATTATGAATAATAATTTTAAAATTTATTATATATAGTGGATAGAGGTGGTGATAGATAACTAATAACACTAGTTTGTGAGGCGGGCATCCACCGTACTAATAAACGGTGACATTGTATCCCATTATATAGAAGAGAATATGATAAATTTTTTTACCATAAAAAATAAAAATATAATATTTAATAAAAATTTTATATTAAATCGTAATATTTTAATAATAACATATTTAGATTAAGGTATAAATAAAATGAAATGGTCATTTAGGGATCAGACCTCTTCTTCCGAAAACAACTTTTGGTTGAACAAAAAGACTTCTAGGTTGTATTTATGAAAAAAATATTTGTACTAAGATAATACTTTGTAATTTATGAAGTTATTTAATATGTTAATGGCCAAAAAATGGTATTCATTTGTTAAGAGGAGAGAAGGGTGGATGTTTTTTTCAAAGTAGGGGTCATGACACAATATGTATTTTTGAAATGAATAAAGTGAACCCACATATTTTATAATAAAAAAAGCTCAAAAATGTATTATTTCATAACAATATCTGTTGAAATATTTATATATGTTCATCCAATGTATATTTGGAACGTTTTTGGTCGATTTTACTCCTAGTTTTTAGTTTAACAACCCATTAAACCCTTTTTTAACTAAACCATGTTAAAAAATTAGTTATTTTTTTAGTATTTAATGTGGTAATATATTTTTTCAAACATATAATATAATATAAATTATAATAAATAAAAATATTTAATCCATTTTTATAAATTAAACTCACATAAGTTAAAAAATTAAATTTAAAATTAAACCCACAGATGCGATGAGAAAGTACGTTTTCAAATAAAAAATGTTCAAAATTTTAAACAGTTTTTATATCCAAATTCCATATGTAATTAATTAAAATGAAATTAATTTGACTAATAAATATAAAAATAACATAATACTACGTTTTTATAAATTTTAAAAATAAAATTAACCTAATAAAATATTTATAAAATGGGTTTTTCAATAAAAACATCTATTTTTTACTATTCATCCAAAAAATTAATCATTTTTTAATAATTAAATATTATCTATAAAATAATTATTCCATATTTGATTTAAAAACTTATGTTTGTTTTATCAAACCCTTTTTTTTAGTTTCAAATTTTATTTTTTATTTTTTAAATAAATAAATAAATTTTTTATGAAAAATGGAATTTTCCAAAAAAACATAAAAAACGAACATTACATTTTTTGAATTTGTTTTATTTATATTAATCCATTATTAATAATATTAAAAACGTGGTTATTCATATTCAGTACTCTTAGTTTAATTTTTAGGTAATAATGTGTATGTTTAAATAACAATAATATTAGTTTTTTTTTGGTTTTATAAAACTCCATGTTTCATGTAATGAAACCTATAAAAAGAAAAAAATTAATCAAAAAATTAATTTATCCACAATTTTGGTGTTAGAGGATCAATTTATTGGATATAATTTGTATCAGAGTGAATGTTTTTTTTCAAGGATCCAGACACTAGTGGCAGTTCAGGCATAGCATCAGATGAAGGGAATATCTGAATGGGTAAATTTGATGTATCTAATCTTGGATTCTATAGAATGAAAATTGAATACTATTTTATTCAAAAATACTTAGAGGGTCCCTTTTAAATATTGATGCTTGTATTTATTGATAATTAATAACAAGAGTATTTATATTGGAAATTACTTACACATATGAGAATTTATCTCATAAAGACTGTTTTGTTCAATATTATAGAGCAGAAGATTATAGTGGATGTTGAAAAGGAACAGGAATAAATATATGAAAAAATGATGGACCTAAACATGGTTTTTTTGTTATGATGATTTTATAGATTAAGTTTCTTAGAATCATAACAAATTATATATCACGTTAAAGACTTTAACATGATGCTTCTTAAGTTACAATTGAAGAAGGTGTCTTTTTTGAAGAAGTGCGGGAGTTATATATTTTATATTTGCTTCACAAGAGTTAGGTTGAAATGTTTACAATAGTTATATCCTCTAGATTCAACGATCATATAGTTTTTTATGAAATCAAGAATCCAATACACAATGAATAACACGGTAAAAGGTAAGTTCGGACTCGACCTAGTAGTTGAATTATTAATGATGGAAGTGGTAGTTCAACTCACAGATTGTAGTCTTATCAGAATAATACATTAGTATATAATCTTAAATATTGACAACATGATAAGGTTTGAGTCAATTCATTTGGTTCCAACACCACCTGTTGGATGTTCATTAAGAATGTAAATCGTGGGAATGATTTAAATGTTCATAATTAGAACAATGAAAATAAATTGACCAATAGTAGTTTAAACTCCATAAATGAAATATATTTTTACATTGACTATTTTCTATGTATGAACACTATGGTAGAAGCTTGGGAGGTTGAATCTATATAATCTTTTTCTCCAAATAGAGATTAGAGATTCATTCCACACATTGTATCTAGGAACTTTTATAGAGTCATTCTAGATGTTGGTCAAGTTATGAAAGTTGATGCCAAACAATATGTTGACATCCAAATAATGAATCGAGCATTCATGAAATAGTCATAAGTTCACCACATTTCATTCTTTATGAAGAACCAATTTTATGGCGGAAAATTTTATAATTCTTTATATGGAACTACACTTGAAAATTTGGTATCGATGTTTTTCATTGTATTTATGATGATTACAAAACGTGTAATGAGTATGACTCAATACATGGTCGGAAATTCATATGGGGGTGCATTCATCTGGAGTTCAACTTCTGATGATCTAGAAGTATATAATTACAATTTTGGTCACCTTAGTGAGAATAACATAAAGGTCACAAAGGATAATGGAATAGTGGTTCTTGATCACATAAAAATAGAAATATATAAATTATATATATTGGTAAATTATAATAGAATGCCATTTCAATTTGATGGTCCAAAGGCCAGCGCACTAATGTTTGAGCTTGTACACTCTTATTTTTAGGTACATATCCCAATTTAACCTAGTGGTGGTTGTCTTAAATTTCATACTTTAATTGATGATGATATAATAAATGTATGTATTTTTGTACTAATACACAAATATGATATATTTTAGCAGTTTATTTTCAAAAAAATATTTATATAAATGGAATAGGGAATGAAGTTTAAGATAATATGAAGAGAAAATGGTGGTGAATACACCATATGAAACATAAAAAATACCAATAAGAAGTAAGGGATAAATAATTAAAAAATAATGCTCATAATTTCACTATATAATGTTATAGTATAAATAATTAATCATATATTATATGAGAAATGTTGATTTCTGGGGTATACTCATAAATTAATAAGGCGATTTGGGCCTAGTCACTAAATATGATGGCTTATCTCACCAACATAATTCCATTAGTGAAAATTTAGAAGGAACTATTAGTGGATCTGTGGTATGGAAATGACTAAAAGTTCATCATCTTAGAGTATTTGGTAATTGACCATATATTCATGTAAATTATATAGACTATGAAAATATTGATTTCAAATCCAATATATGTTTTTTACATGTTAGTTAATAGGAATATTTGGGATATCATTTGTGAGATTTTTAAATAAAATAATTCATAATAAGTTGGGTAAATTTTTTTGATGATAAGTTTATATGGACTGGATAGAACATGGAGGAACCAGATGTCAATGTATAATCAAATAAACAAGTATAGGTTTATCAGAGTATATGTATTTTTTAAAAACCATTATTCTCATATATATATGATAGAGTAAATATTAATCCTTAAGAATGAATTTCATAAATATTAGAAATTTCAAGATTATTTGAATACCATGTTGTAGCATCTATGTTACATGCCTCATAAGTACAATTTAAAAAATTTTAGGTACAAAAATAAAGGGAAAATATAAGAAGTATAAATTAGTAGATTCATATGTGGAGATCAACCAAAATAAAGAGAATTATATATATGTATGAAGATAAAAAAATTATTCACCTAAAATATCAATGAGAATCTAATAATATACAAGAAGAAGTATTGAACAGTAACTCTATGTAGAGGGAGTCCTCCATGAGTGATGATATGGTTTAATTGTTGAATAATTGATCAATTGATATAAATGAACTGATAGAGGCTAAAAAAGAACTTGAAAATATGTTTGTTTTCTAGATTAATGAATAAATTGATTTTAATAAAATATTGAATGCATGTCTAGTGGTGAAGGGTTTTCAATAAAACAAAGGTTTATATTTCTCAAAAAATTAATCATTGGTAGACAAACATTCTAACATCAAAACTCTACTATGTATAGTGCACTATAAAATATATTTCAAGACAATATTAGTACCATGACATCTTCCCTTTATAGTTATTTTGAGAGGGATATTCACATGATGTCGAAAATTGGGGTACCTGAAGTTGTGAATCATAATTTTTTTTGTAAAATGTTGAAAATAATCTTGGGGCTAAATAGATCCCAATGATAGTGAAATAAAAAAATTTATTTTTTTATAATAGAGGAATTTCAGTAGAAGGTAAAATGTGAATCATTTATATTAACTAAATTTATGTGAATTTGGTAAATTCATCATATTTCTTATATATGTGGATTACATTCTAATTACTAGATCATAAGTCGTGAAAATTTGAAAGATAATGTGTCATTTTTTCATAATATTCTTTATAAACTATCTATTTTGGGTAAGGGAGATAATTGGGATAAATATCAAAATATATAGGAAAATTTTTAATTATGTTTTATCTCAGAATGATTATATATATAATATTGTGAAATGTTTTGGAATGGTTGAATTTATTCCCATATAAACTCCTCTGGTGGATCACATCATTCTCTCTATGTCAAAGGAATCATTAACGAAATTTGAGTCCAAATACATAACAAAAGTACCATATTCATTTGACGTTATAATTTTGATCATTGAAATGGATTTTACTTGGCCAGATACCACCCATGTAATGTTATTTTTGAGTCAGTATGTGGAAAAACTAGGGAATGATCACTAGGAGGAAATAAATTAAATATTTCAGTATTTAAAAGGTTTAAAATATCATTATATTTTCCCTGAGAAGGAATATACATTATTATTATTTATAGACTTAGACGTCTCTATAGATTCAGTTACTTGAAATAGTACATAGGTTTCATGTTTAGATTTAGAGGAACTATAGTATGTTATATGTCATGTCACAATCCAACATCCATAGTCTATGTACACAACCAACTGACCGCATGGGTATCCTGATGTACCTTGGTTTCTTTCCCATCACACCATTAACTACTAAACATCTAGGTCATTTTTCTAAATAATGATTTCCCCACATTCTAACTATATTCTTTCTTTGTATTTTTCCTCAATCACACACACCTTGAGAAAATCTAAATGTGGTCACATATCCTGACTAATAATCCAATCCATTCATTCTTAACTTTGGTGTTCTTATAGATTTTTATCCTAAAAATAAAGTTGTACCTTGTTATCATGGGTAGTAACATTTACAATTTTATGTAACAACATTTTTAGGAATGTTACACTCTCCATCCCTTTAATGCATAATTTTCTCCTTGTAGACCCCACACCTAAAACATGAACAGTGCCCATGTACACACGATTAGGTATTGGAACCAATAACACTTTTCCCAGCACAACATCCATGGGCCATGGACTAAGTCAAATATTCCCATGAGTCTCCTATAATACATCAGTTGTCTTTCAATTACACCATAGTCTTTTACCCATCACAGTAACTTATCTTACAAATGACAATCCCCATAATCCAACACATAGTAATTCTATGTGGTTCTTCACCACTCAAACACATCATGAGATACTTCCTAGAAGGTCACCCATTTTCACCAAAACTAAAATACAAGAAATATTAAATAAGGAGTTCAATTTAGGCGAGATATCAAAAATAATGGTGAACTTTTTTGACATTGGATACAACATTTGTCCTTTTATGTTTCACTTTTCTAGGGGTGTTAGAGGTTAGGAAATAAAAATGTCATCAGATTTTTTATAACTAAAGTGGAGCATTGAGAAGAAATAGATTCTATGTAAGAAGTTCTATGGTTGAAGATATGTTTGTTAGATATTAGAATGAGATGGGTAGTTTTATTTATAATTTCATCTAAACTATAATACAATTGGATTAACATATAAAGTTACATCCATGGAAAAAATTTCTACAAGAAGTATCATTACATTAGAATTTGTTAGAGGAAAAGTGGTTGACGGTATGGAATATATCATGAATCCAAAATCCATTAGACATGTTCTCTCAGGAGGTATTTCAATAAATTTTGATGTATCATCGAGCCTTAATTAGAATTGGTTGAAGGATAGAAACAAAAGAAGAATTCCAAGAAATATGTTATGTTGCAGGGTTGTTGAGTTTTTCCTAGGAAAAAGACATTATGTGGAAAAATATTTGGTTGTGAATCCTTAACTATAGAATACAATGTTAAAATCATCATATTCCTGAGCATCTGAATTATGTTCACAAAAAATTATCTCAACTTTAGGAAGCTTAAATCAATGTGGAGGAAACAGTTTTATATCTTTATTATTGTCTAGGGTAATCATGAATTGAGAATCATTTCACCTAACATATTTCTCTATTGAATTATATTTCTCCCATATTTTAATGAATGATAATAAATCCTTCATGATTGATGGATGATCAATCATGTCCAAAAACACGAGATAATTGATCTTCCAAGCTATAACATGATGTCCAATCAGTGATTATTCATAGATTAAATAATCTAATGTGGATCTACAGTAGAGGGATTCTACACAACGATCTAACAAATACATCAAATGTACAATATTTTTTTAAAATTATTAACATCCTCATCAATGAAAGAACACAATCCAAAGTAACAATTTTTTATATAATAAATAATCTATTTAATAATTTAACGTTCGAAAATCCTCTCTGAGCTATTGATTTATAAACATCAATATATGTTGTAAAATTATAATTTTTTATTATGTTCGGTCATTGAGAAATTTTTTAATGATCCATTAGATCAATAATATTTTTTTTATACCCAAAAGGATCTTTTGTAGTGCCCAGATCCATAATGTAGTAATGTAGTGTTTTCAATTGTAGTTTACTCCAAAGGTTCCAATTATTTTTCACATTATAAATTCATTTTTTTGTGTTCGGTATGTGTATAGTTTTTTACCCTTAAATTATTATCAATGATACAAAGAAAAAATTACTATAATGTAAAATTATAGATTTGATGATTAATAAAAATCCTCAACCACACTTGATGATCCCAATGACAGTAGTGGTAAGTGGAAATTGAATTGATAAAATTGATGTGAGGAACATAGAAAAGGTTATGTCAATCATGATAGTATACCCCAAATTGAAATGCACAAATTACATAGATTGATCGCTTATGATGAGTTTTAATATGGAGTTAGAGTGACTTATGGAAGCACTTGAACATGGACACACAGATTGTTGATACGATTGAATGACATTTTTTAAATTCTTCAAGTTGCATCATTTAAGATGCTGGAAGCTCTTTCTAATGATAAAGCAAAAAATCATGAATGGGATGTTGTGAAGACCATAAAAATGGGTACTATGTTATTTTTCAGGGAAAATGAAAAAATGTTTCACAGATATATCAAGTCCATTTTGATATAATAGGATGATAAAATTGCTAATTATTTCATGTGCCTCACTGGTCTTGAAAAAAATCGGAACATGTGGGGAGGAAAGATCGAGGATGACAGGGTAGTAAAAAAAATTCATTTATATTGTTCCTCTCATGTATACATAGATTTTTGTTTCCATCATGACTTTGGCTGATCTCAAGAATCCTAACATGAATAAACTCATAGATTTAAAAAATCAATTATAAGAGCACTAAAATATTGGCAACAATATCAGAGGCCACATACTTTTAATTAAGGAGGGGTTGATTGCACATTATAGGATGGTGAACACTATGAGGACTTATTTGGTGTTTATATATGCATTTAAAACCATGATTATTAGGATTTGAAGAATATATTCACTAAATAGAAATATGTATATAACATATTTTTTAGTTTAATTGTATTCTATAAAAATTATTATTTGGTAGGAAAAAATGGTATATTATTCCATGAAACATCCATTAACATAATAAATAGTAAACTATTATCATTTCATGAAACTCCAACATATTATATCATTAATGTATCCATTTCATAATATGAAATAATATAATGCAAATTCATTTGATGAATTCATAAATGATTTTGTTGAATCATCATTTATTCTTATGTTATAAGAACATGAGTTAATGCGGAAGCTCAAATAGAATTCTCATGGATTTATATATCACTACCATTTGATGGAGTATGGGTGTTCGTGTATTATTTACACTTGGGAGATCCTCTAAGATAATTATTATCTCTTATTAAACCTTATTTACACTTGAGGAACATGCATGTATTAAAGGGACAGACAAAACCATGTGAATTTCAAATGATTCATGTCCACCCTAGGATACCTTTGGAGGTGGGATGTCTTAGGGATACCACACTTGTGATATCTAGTTGGTATTTTATTTTTTCTAAATTCATAACAACATTATTACTTCGAATAAAATTCATCTAACAAACCCTAATATTTTTTATTAACCAATATAATTAGTGTAATTCATAAAAAGTCTAAAATTAATTCTATTCGGATATTTATAATATCAATTATTTTTATATTTCATTAATTAGGTAATTACAGAATCATCATTGGTTCATAAATAAATTAAATGATTTATGGTCTAAAAAATATAAATAAAATATCATTATGTAGGAAGTTTTATTACCTTTCTAATGAATATTTATAGTCGAATTTTTCATATGTTTAACCAGATATTAAAAATGGCTCAGTTTTTTAAAAAATGAATTTAACACTTTTAACTCTTCTTTAAATTAAATAATAATTAATCTCCTAATCTAATCCAAGTGGACCTAAAGGATAATAATTAATTTATACTATTTTTTGGTCTAATTACACTAATCCAGAAGAATTAGGACATGTTTTAGGATAATTATAATATTATTTTTACCATTAATTACACAATTTACTTTTTACTATAGTAAATAAAAGTAAAATGATACTATTCACCAAAAATTATTTTCATCTTATTGAACCTCATTTTACTTAATTTTATTAACCGTGTATCTTGGATTTTAGAAATTCAACTCACAGAAGCGATAAAATTATGTTTTATAAAAATTTGCAAATGCGCCAAGAAGGTGGGTAAAGGACGGTAAAAAGCTCGATAAAATTTTATATATCTAAATTTAGTATAAAATGTCTCTAATGAATTGTGTTGATAATATATAGGTATTATGTATCTATTTGGACCTAAAATAAATTAAATTAATATACCTAAATATTGAAAAAAAAAATCGGTATTAACGAATAACATTGTGTTTTTGTAACTATTCATAACAAATTGAAAGTTTTCAAAAAAATAACCAAAAATCACACTAAGAAAATTTTGATATTCCAAATTGAAAAACTAAGTCTATTTTACCAAATTTAAAACATATAAGTTGCATTTATTAATTAAAAATTCTTTCTAGTAGTCAAAACACATAAGTGGGTTTTTAAAAAATAAAAACTATCAAATGATTGACATGTGTTTATGTCAAATTTAAATGTTAAACTTTTAATAATGAAATATATTGTATTAAATGATAAAAATATAATATAATTATACATCCAAACAAATCAAATACATAATTTATTACTATAAATTATTTCTATTAAAAAGTTTATTTTTAATTAAAATTTAGTAATTTTCACTATTCGTCAAAATATGAAACTTATCAGAAAAGAAAAAAAAATTACCCAAACTAAATTTCTATGTCACGATTCAAAAATAATAATTTAATTTCATTAAATTGAATATATAAAATTGTCAAATTTTGGATTTAAAAAGGGTTCTTCATTAATAGGCGGTAAAATTGCATATTTATAAAAATACGTAATTTATCCAAAAAATTACTTTGTTAATATATTATATCAAAGAAACACATAATATCATTTCTAAAATTATAAGGATTATATAAAGTACAAAATTTAGTTAATACTATTCATAATCGATTTTCAACGTCTAGTATAGTAAGTTGTAGTGCGCTAGAACTCGGTGTTGCGTGTAGTTCAAGTTATTTGATTAATTTGAAGAAATAATGTACTATGAAATATTGGGGTGTTATATTATTACCTCCTTAAATAAATTTCATTCATGCAATTTGAAAAATTTTTTCGAAAAAAAATGTTGAAAACAGAAAATTCCTTTGTGGGAAAACCCACATCGGAAATTGGGTAAATACAATTTAGTCTTAATAAGTGAAAAAGAGAAATTAAAGGGTCACCACCAAATTATGATCTTGATTAAGAGAACATTGGTGTCAATCAGAGACACGTAAATTGATGAAAAACGTAAATATTTATAGAGACTTATTGTGGTCATCAATCACAAACAACTGTAAAATTGAAGGCCTCAAATCCATCAATCTATGATGATTTGAAATACCATTGGTTCAACAAAACATAAGGTATTAGGATAAAAACAATTGGTTTTAAGATCCCTTCCCTAATTTCTAATAATTTATTTACACATAGAATAAGAGAGTAAAAATTATATATATATATACATGACAAGTAGAGTTTCATCCTTCAACTAATTCCTTCCACAAACTAATATTTCACTCCAAAATATTTCAAAAAGATATTTTATTTATCCTAAGAGTAAAGGGTTCCAAAAATAATGAATTTACAATTCACCTGTCATAACCTTAAAAAAACTAGATTATACAATCCATGGACTTCATGTAGTCCAGTGGTAGGTGATAAATCCAATCGCACTATGATTGTGGGTTCGATTCTCGCAGCATTGTCCAACGTGACAGATTGACACATTGTCTTCGTATTGTCCTTTTTATAAAATTCCAAAAACAAACTTAACAATAATATCCAATTTAAAACTTAATCCATTCTAAAGTTTATAATTATCCAAAATACTTATATCCAAACTCACAATCCAAAATTTATAATGAAGATAAACACAATAAAGATTCTTTTTTTCCATGTAATAACACGTGAACACCTTCATCATTTATTATTTTAAAACATGGTAACACCCTAAATTACCATAAAACCTTATTGATTGCATTCATGATCCCTTGTACTTTATATAATACTTGATATATTCCTTATATCAAAAAATATAGAATATTCCAACAATGATGAAATAAAAAACCATTAATCAGTTCCTAGGCAGTCAAGAATATCTAATATAATTTTTCCAAATCAATCATATCTTATTCCAAAATCACTACCTCAGTATCATAATCATATTAAGGTAAAACATTCACTCAACCATATATTTTCCAAAAAAATTAGCATGCCATTGAGTCAATTTTTTTTTCTTCCACACTTTTTCAAGTCCTTAATGAAATATTAATGTAGTACAATCCTTATATAATCTATAATTATTATAACATGTACATATTTAATACAATACTCAAATGACACAATATTTTATCAACAACATACGAACTATTAATCATTACTCATCACCATTAGTAGTTTCATAATTTGATTAGTATCCAATAGCATCATTTGGGGTATACTTGGATGATTTGGACATTGATTCACATAGAGATCCAACTCCTTACAGATGAAACATTGTACACATGAAACCTTTTTCTTATCCTTGCAGTCATGTACTTGGTGTCCTTTTTCTCCACATTCGTAACAGACTCTATTTTCATTCAAGAATATACCAAGGTGATTCTTTCCCCAATTATCACATACGTGAAAATAATTCTTTTTCTTCTTCCCATTATCCATCTATCTCTCTACCATCCTTCTCATCTCATGATTCCATTAAAATCCATAGAACTCAGAGAATTATTTACATATCTTATTAACACATAATACTATTTCTTCATATGTTATGATTATATGGGATACTATTTCCCCTCTAAATGATGGCTTAATACCATGAAATATATGATCCTTATTACTCTTTGGATCATATGTATTGCGGAGTTCTTATTCCTTCTATTGGGAGCCATTTTTATGAAATGGCATACACATGTTTAGTTTAATAATCAAAATGAATAATTTCAAACATTTAAATTACCTAATGTAAATTGATCAGTTTATAGATATAATCCATAATAATAAAAATGTTTTAATTGAGGAGGTATTTTTTGAAATAGTGGGTTCCCTAGACCCTACTATGTAGTACTTTAGATTACCAAATCATGTGTATAGTTAGATACACATGATGGTATATTACAATTATATTAAAGACTTTTCTGCGTCTAGTATAATAATGGTAATGTCCAAAGGTTAATTTTCATGTTGAGAGGTTATAGCAGATCCCGGGGTATAATGAGAACCTCAAGATACAATGACATTGATATTAAATATATGTTCTATAGTCTAGATACATCTTAATAACTGGACATAGTAGATGTTTGACTATCAGGTACTGGGGGATCATAAACATTGAGACTTATTATCATGAAGTTTGCACTTGTTGATCTCTATTAGTGTGATTATGAGGACTGACTTGCCAATAGGAACACCACATGTTTTGGGTGTCATCGATTGTTCCTATCTACGGACATGTGTATTGGTCTCCTAACTTGAGACCATTAAAAAAGTATATCATTAAATGATATACTTTTCTACAAGGATAAAACCATGGCATTAATGTCGTGGCGAGTTAGTTTTTATTGGGTGCATCATTGGTGGTATGACATTGGTTGAATGGTCAAGAATGGATTTTTCACTTCCATGTTTAGGATGTTGTATATCTCAGGCCTGGTTAATTAGGATGGTCCACCTTCATAAGTCTTTTGCCAAAGCAGTAGAAAGGAAAACCCATCTGGATAGATCAACAAATAATAAAACAAGATAAGGACGATGACACAAGAATGCATCCTAAATTATAAGATAATTAATGAGAAATATAATGTAGTACAATGTCAGTGTTCGTAGGGTGCTAGTCGTTGCTAGGACTATCCTTATCTCTTTAGAGGCCATGATGAGTTGCTAGACTCTACTCTTGGTCTGTGGATTTTATTCCATGCTATCGAGATAAAGGCCTAGAGGGTCACACACAATAGCATACTCAAGAATCCGCACCTATTCAGTTGAATAGGTATATGGACATAGTGGGCCCCTCCATGGGGTCCGAGCATTGTCCAAGTTGTCGATCGCAAAATGACTTAAATAATTTCATTAATATTTAAGAGATGAATATTTTTGATTGAATTTATTTAATATATTTATGAGTATAGTAAATACAAGAAGATATTAATCGAATGAATATTATTTAAATATTCAAGGTTAGTTTAATATTAAGTGGGAAAAAGAGTCAAGTTAAATTGATTGGATTTTATCATGTAATATATTTTATATATATTACATGTATGTGATAAAATAATAGATAATATTGGCACAGTAATGTTCGTCAAAATTATTTATGTGGACGTTGAAATATACGGGGGTCGGGGAAGCCATCTGGGTATTTCTCAATGTATCTATAAAAAAGAGGGTTGGCTCTCTCTCTTTGGTGTGAACATAACTATTCATTCATTTATTGAATGAAATTTTAGACCATCTCTCTCATCTCGCTTCTTAGAGAGAGAAGCTGATGATCCAAGAGCTCGGATCAAGTTCCTCCTCACGCATCGCATGATCAACAATGCGGTGATCATCAGGATGTCGAATATATAGTTGAATCACCATGCTAGCACCCAGAGTTCGACGATCGGCATTACCGTGGATTTTTGGAGCGCGTGTGGATGATCTAGAGGGATCCTTATTTGGATCCATCAATCGACGATCGCCATCGGCTAGCAGCAGTCGACCGTGCCTTCATATTTGAAATGGGTACGTTTTCATTTTAGTTTTGTTTTCTTAACATTCTACACAAGATCCTTGGACATCCCGGGGGCTCGAATCATTAGCAACGACAAGTACCGTCATTACGCCGACAAAAATTTTAAAATACTTGACCCACCGGCTTCCGCTACGGGCCCTAGAAACCTAACATTGGTATCAGAGCGATCGTGTAAATTTTTAGACAAAAATAAAATTAGTTTTCATAAAATTAAGTATAGGGTTTAAAATCAGTCACAACCATTCAAACTGTACGCCGATCCGATTTCAAACAACCATGTTATAGCCAGTTTAATTTTTCTGATTTGATCGAAGGTGCAGTTTGATCTCGGGTTATATTTTTATTTCATCTTCTTGAACCGATTAAAATTAAATTGGTTCATTAGAAATAAAATTAATTATGAAAATTATATTTTTATAAATAATATAATTTACACAATAATTTTATTATTATTATAATAATAATTTTATTATTATTATAATGTAATAATATTAAATTATTATTTCATTATAATAATTATATTAATATTTAATTTAAAAGTCTATCTATATCGTTTAGAAATGATAAAAAAAAGTTGTATACCAAATTGGAGGTCATTTATTAAAAATAATAATAACAAAAGGACCCAAAAGAGTGACCCGCTTGGGACTTGCTGTTCTGCTTGAAAATTAAAAAAAAGGGGAAGTGGGTCTGCCGCGTGGAAAACCGAAAACAAAAAAAATGTCGCATGGGGGTCTGAGTTGACCCCCTCCTTCCTCCCACATGGCGGACTGTAGCACCACCAGGATTCCGACCCGGCACGACGGATAGGCCCGGGGGGCACCACACCACCTCTGCCTGCACCCTCCCTGCCTTCGGCCCGTCCCCTGCTGACATTCCTCTCTTCCACCAGAGCCACCCCGCTTCCATAGCGCCACCTCCCCAAACGGCTCTCCTCCAGCGCAGTACCCCTCTCATGTCGGGAACCCACTCTGGTGTGAGGAGCCGCACAAGGCCTACATCCTCCCTAGTGTGATCCTTGGGAAGCTCCGGCCACCAGCCTGCTTCTCCCTTGAACGTAGCATGTGCACCCCATCTGCCCAGCCGGAGCCTCCAGTCTGAGTTGCTGCAACCCGCTCCACCGCACGGACCTGCTGCACCGGAACTGCTGGCCTTCACCTGCCCCACTCAGCCTGCAAGAGCACCGGACCGGCTGTCCATTCTCCCTACCGGCCGAGCACAGTAACAGCACCATTCCTCCATGATTCAATCTCACCAAGGCGCTCATCAGGTACTCTACACAGGTGCTACAGCACCCCTTCTGCTTGGGCTTCCCTACGCGCCGCATCCTCCCTCTGCCTGGCTTCCCTCATGAATAAACCGCACCAGGGCCTCCACAGACCTGCTTCATACATCTCCCGAACGATGCATGTAGCGCCGCAGTGCTTCTTCTCCTTCCTAGGCTTGTCGGCCGAGTGCGACGCCCCACCTCCAAGCCCGCAACCTTGACGCTATACCTAGTGAGGCGCCGCTTCCAACAGCGGTTGACCACACAACGTCTCCTCCCCAGGAGCACCCTAGCCAAGCTTACCCGACCGCCTCCCGGTCCTCCAAGCGGGCAGGTACCCCAGAAATGGGTTTAATTAAATCAATTAATATATTTAAATAATTAAATTAATTAATATATTAATTATGGTGAAAATAAATTTTAATACGTTAGGTTAAAATTAAATTAAATAATGGACTGATAATTATTTAAATTATTTGAATCTATTAATTCACCTAATTTAATTAAATAACCCACTTACTAATTTCTGCATTTAATTATATCACCCTTTAATTTTACTCGATGTCTGGTCTTGAGCATCCACCCAAGTATGTCTGCTTTTAATAATTTATTTGATTAATTATTTTAAACTGTGTGTGATGTGTGTAATTAATTAAATATCTATCTGCGCATCATCTTTGTTTTCGGTTAAAGTGTATAAGGGCACACATGCCCAATTTACCTGATGTAAATTTATACACATGTTCCCCTCGCCTGCGTGCGAGTAAATTTGATCTTCGGACGAAGACGAAGATTGACGTCGACCCCACCAAGACAAGGTGTAACACATTGATCAAGACGATGCAGAGAAGTAACATGGACTCCGCCAAGACGAGGCGATGCTCCAGATGAGAAGAAAACATACAGCATAGGGTGGGATGCATCAAGTGTCATTCTTAGACACATGTATGATGCCCCTTAGGTCATTTAGATGCTCAAGACCAGTCGGGTAGTAGTTTTACATTTATACAATTATTTATTATTTAATTCATTTTAGAACAGCGGAAAAAATACATAAAATAATAGATAAAAAATGCATAAATAAGTGACTTTTTTTCTTTTAAAGTTCAGTTGTGAGCGCGAAAACATAGATGAACAAGATTAATAGAAATGGATTACATTCGTCTAGAGAAAAACATGAAACCCTCAAAGAAAATATTAATTCACAAATATCCTTCCATCATTCATGTTTTAACCAAACCGGGTGTTCGAGGTGTCGGTTAATGCCTTAGCTAAGGGTTCCTCTTACTACTCGGGAGATATTATTTGTGTGGTGGGTTTACATAACTAAAATTGCAGGAAATATATAGCCATAGCTAGTTTTTTGTAAATTTAGAGGCAAGCGTTGAGTAAATCATTAAATGATTTTGAAGATGGGACTTCACTCAACATATCAAGGAACCCCAAGTTAAAGCGGTTGGCCAGCAAAAACCTACCTTGGACCCTGCGAGTAGTGGTGTAGCCCTAGCTTGTAGACTATGAGGGAGTTTTAGGGATCCTTGCCACTAGAATAATCAAGAGTATTCTGATTCTAGTATAGAGGGTTCATAGAATTTAAAAAATTAGTGGGAGACATTTAATGCTTAAATAATCATTAATGTCACATTAGGTAATCACAAAAGTACAATATGTTAAAGTATATTTGTAGATAATGGAATGTAATACCATAATAAAACTATGATAAATATTAGACAAAGTTAATGTCTAAACTAAGAACGAATTTCCAAGTGTAGTATAGGTGCTTGCGCACATTACTACAATAATGGAGATTCTCGGTTCTTGTGTCCCAACCTGTTAAGCAACCTTAAGAAGTGAGGGTGTAAAACAGCTTACAAGAGACTCATGAATAAAGCATATGATCATTTTTTTCATAATGATATCATCATATTCTGATGTTAGTTGTAGTCGCTACATGATGATATGGATGATGTTACTTGTAGTCTCAACTCCAAGTTCCTTTCTAGGAGAAAGTGAAGCATGATTTGAATGTGATGATTGCACTCAGATTGTGTAATGTGAATGACAGTTCATAATCCTTCATGTCATCCCAATCTTATAGATTGTACACCCAATTAATAAAGTTTCATTTAAATCTACAAACGAACGGTATAGAGTACGTGCTTCATTACCTTTAAGGTAACTTTCACCAAGTAATAACAATATTGAAGATAATTCCATATTTTGTTCTTATGGAGAATAAATTGAATGACAAGGAGGAAAGGCCTGTGGAATGTTACACCAAAGGAACCTTCATCATTTCCTTCAATGAAATGTGGTTGGTTATTTAATAGATATTATTTACATCACATAATGAAATAAATTCATGGTAGTTTAAAAACTAAAATACTAGAAACAACTACCCGATTCTTGTTCAGTTAATATTCATCAAATAAAAGTATTTTTTATCTCACATACTTCTTGGGTTTTAAAATACAATATGCTTTTCACATAAATGTATTGATATAAATTAACCAGGTCAATATAGAAACATTACTAGAAGTAAAGTTTCTTATTCAAGCAGCTGAGAAAAGGTTATTCCAAAGTCAGCAGGGAGAAACACATAACTTCTAATTGCAAAGTAATTGATTCAAGATGAACAAGTTGTAAAGTATAACAAAAACATTTATCTCACATCCCGTATTGTTCATAATGAGACATTGTTTAAAGTTTTGGAATGAATGTGGTTTGTGGTAACATTCTCAAAAAATAGTTCACTGCTATTTGAATCAATGGTAATACATGATGAATATAAAATATGAGACCTACCCATTTGTGGCAACGTGATAATTTGTCAAGAAAAACTAAAATCATACGTCAAATATATACCCAATAGGGTATTTAGGCTCAGCATAGCTAAACACCTATGGTATTTTTTACACCCATAGTTTAGACAATAAAACCTTTAGAAATAAAGGTACGCCACAAAGCATTCTAAGGTTAGTTCAACAAGACAATGTGAACTAATCAAAAGAAAGCAAGAGGTAAAGATACTTTATAAGATTATTTTAAGTAATTATGTAATAGTGATGTATAGGTTTGGTATGATTATATTGGTTGCTTCGGATTGGCAGGCTGAAGAATAACTTGACCAAGCAATCATCAATATTGAAAATGTACTGTGGAGTAAATCCTAATCGCTTGTTACCTTATCTACATCACTGTATTTATGTTCATAAGGAGGATAAATGATAAGTCTTACATATTAACATTGATCAACAAACATGTAGCGTGGATCAATTCCTAAATGCATCTATTACACATCAAATTTGTCATGTATGTTGTATCAATGTTGCAACTTCTGGAAACATCCATCATATTTAAAAATGTGATTTGTAAATAACAGTATAGACCCATAAACAATATGCCAACTAAAATGAAAAATGGATTTTATATGAGTCATAGTATGATAGAAAATCCATTATGTCATAGGACATGTTTAGATTCAAAGCATTTGTTAGGATTTAAACAAACTTGCATCAAGTTAAACACGTTGTGCATCTAAATTAATTATCCTAACAGTTTCTTAGGACAAATCCCTAAGATAGAAATGATGTAGTCAAGTATTAGACTACATTTCTATGCATGTGCTCACAACTCTATTATATATAGTGGGAGCTGAATTGACATATACTTAGTCAATGCTCGAGATGCACAAATGGTTGGCATAGGAAACAAGTTCCACAAGTACATATGGAATAGGAATATTCCTGAGACACATACTGTATTGGATGAATAAAACCATGGTGATGGTTTTATAGTCACCCAGTCAGTGATATATTATTAATTAAGAATAATAAATCCTACAACTTAGCAGTATATGTCAAAATGCTAAGATTGACAAGATCAGCTAAAATTCAATAATAGATTCCATGTATCAAATTGCAAAGGGGCTTATAAATTGAATACTGCGGTGATTATTCAAATGATATGATACATGGATGGTACAAGTTGGGTACCAATAAGGATCAATTGGTTATACCAAGTCGATAAGCCTAAATCTATTAGAATTTTACCTATCATAGCTAAACTTTTATGATCATTTTATTGGTCATTGGATTTCAAGATCATTTTTCTTGGAAGGTGTCTATACAACACAACCAGAAAGAGATGATGACATCAAATGATTCCAATAAGGGTTGTATGTTTCTGAAATCTAGATTTGAATTAATGTAAGCAATAAGATATTAGATAATTCATTATAAATGAATATTTTCCTTGGTTCTACCAAATTTTATTGGGAGAGAAAATGTTTTTCAAATAAAATATGTTCTGTAACATATGGAAATCAGATTATGGTATTACAGTTAGATAAGATCAGGTTAAAAACAAATTATCTAACGATTAACATCAATTAGGAACCTAAGTTCTAGGTAATAGGATCAACTCATGAATATCCAAAGGTTTCTTGGTCCTAGTCAGTCGTATATATAGTGAAATTGTTTTGAAAAGAAATAAAAGTTGGAACAATTCAAGTTCAGAATTTTTGCCTATGTAACATGGCTTAATATCTCCAGGTTAACATGTTCGGAGCATGTGTAGAGATTAAAGTGGTGAATTGATACCATATGATTTAGCGATAGATTAATCACATATACCATAATATGTACAATAATTAATACTACTAGGATATAATTTATTATAGGAGGATAAAAATTATTTCCAAGAGCACTGCAAGTGATGGAGTCAGAACTATCATCTTGTACTTCGGCAAGTACAAATGATATATACCTTTAATATAGAGAGGAAGGTATATTAGTTTTGATGGGACACAAACAATTAATCCTTATATAAATTTGATCTAGTATCACAGTTAGGCAATGTTTATGAGAGAGTCAAGATCATAAAAGCTTCTGGAAGCCATACCTACAAATACCGAGTATGTTATAGCTTCTCAGGCAGCTAAGAAGAAGCTATAAATCGCAATGAATTGTCCTAGTTCTTAGATTCACACCTAGTGATAAAAGTATTATCAAAATGGGAATTATGATATTCTTACTATCCATGTTGTCAAGTTATGAAAATGGACAAAATTAATATACTCGGGGATACGCTATCTTGAGAAGTTTTACTCAAGAATATGAGGTCGCATATAGAAGATATGCCATGCAGCGAAAAAGTGGAAGGCCCAGTAGTTAAAGCCATTACTCAGTAGAAGAATGGTATTTATCATGTGAGTAGAAAATAAGTTTAGTTAGCAAGTTGGCTCTAGTGAAAGTGGGAGTGTTGAAATTGTGGGTTCCCTAGACCATACTATGCAGTAATTTTGATTACCGTATCATGTGAATAGTTAGATAAAAATGATGGTGTCTTACAATTTTTGTTCAGACTTTTTTGCATCAACTATAATAATGGTAATGTCTAAAGATTAATTGTCATGTTGAGAGGTTATAACAGATCCCAAGATATAATGAGAACCTCATGATACAATGACATTGATCATAAATATATTTAATATAGTCTAGATACATCTTACTGACTGGAAACAGTAGATGTCTGACTATCTGGTATTGGGGGCTCATAAGCCTTGAGACTTCCTCTCATGAAGTTTGCACTTGGTGATCTGTAGTAGTGAGATAATGAGGACTGACCCTCCAATAGGAACACAACTGTTTTGGGTGTCATTGGTTGTTCCTATCTATTGACATGTGTATTGGACTCTTGACTTGGGACCATTACTAATGTATATCATTTAATAATATACTTTTATGCAAGGCAAAAACCACGACATTAATGTCGTTGTGAGGTAGATTATAATGGGTGCATCGTTGGTGGTATGACGTTCGTTGAATGGTAATGAAATGATTTATCTCTTCCAAGTTTAGGAAGTAGTATATATCAGGACTGGTTGCTCAGGATGGTGCTGCCTTCATAAGTCTTTGGCCAAAGTAGTATAAAGGCAATCCATCTAGATAGATCAACAAATAATAAAGCAAGATAATGACGATGACACAAGAGTGCGTCCTGATTTATGAGATATTTAATGAAAAAGAGACTATGGTACACAATCAGTGTTTGTACGATGGTAGTCTTTCCTATGACTATCCTTATCTATTTAGGGTCCATGATGAGTATCTAGACTCCACTCTTGGACTGTGGATATTAATCACTGCTATCGAGATAAGGGCCTAGAGGGTCCCACACAACAGCGAATTCACGAATACACAACTATTCAGTTTAATAGGTATATAGACATAGTGGAACCCACCATAGGGTCCGAGCACTGTCCAAGTTGTCAATCACCAAATGAATTAAAAAAAATTCATTAATATTCATGTTATGAATATTTGGGATTGAATTTATTTAATGTATTTACGATTTTAGTAAATACGAGAAGATATTAATTGAAGGAATATTATTTTAATATTCAAGGTTTGTTTAACATTAATCAGGACAATGAGTAGAGTTAAATGGCACAGATTTTATATCGTAATATACTTTATATATATTACATGTATGTGAAAAAATAAAAAATAATATTGGCGTAGTTAAGTATGTCAAAATTATTTATGTGGACGTTTAAGTATACGGGGGTCAGGGAACCCAACCGGGTATTTCTCAATGTATCTATAAATAAGAGAGAAGGATCTCTCTCTTTGGTGTGAAATCACTATTCATTCATTTATGTAATGAAATTTGAGAGCCTCTCTCTCCTACCACTTCCTAGAGAGAGAAGCTGATGATCCAAGAGCTCAGATAAAGTTCTTCCTCACGCATCGCAAGATCAACGTTGCGGTGATCATTGAGACGTCAAAGATACCGTTGAATCGCCGCGCTAGCACTAGGAGATCGATGATCGGTGTTCTTGTGGATTTTTGGAGTGCATGTGGACGATCTAGAGGGATCCTGCTATAGATCCTTCAAGCGACGATCATCATCGGATAGTAGCAGTCAACCAAACCATCTTATTTGAAAAGGGTAAGTTTTCTTTTTAATTTTGTGCTCTTAACAATCTATGTGACATCCTCAGACTGCTCCGAGGCTCAGATCGTCAGCAACGAAAAGTACCATCGTTACACCAAAAATAATTTTAAAATCCCCGAGCCACCCGCTTCCACTGCTGGCCCCAAAAACCTAATAGTATGTACACGTAAATTCTTCACAATGGCTTGTAATGGAAATGTGATTTATCATAAGGATATCCCCCGGGAGTGTCGTAACCAAGAGTGGATCAAGGCTCGTTGTCATGCACCAGTTCCCATTCGAGTCTAGCTCAATGAAGTTTTTTCAAGAATTACCCTAAGGTACATCTGTTCCAGAGCCGTCTCCACTTATTCGCATCCAGATAGGGATGAATTTCTTGGAAAACTTTTATAATATATACAGTACCAAAATTCTAGGACGTTTTTCTATACTAATCCTCAAATTATATCTTATGGTAATGTTATCTAACAAAAGTTAAACTAAATCTATTTCCAAAGTTATTGCTAATCTTCCTCTAATACCAACTGTAACACCCCGACCCAATTTTCCTAGAGTTGGTGCATTATTTTAAAACATTGGCCTGATTACAAGGAATCAAGTCCTGAAGGACCGATTGGTTTAGTAGTCTTGTAAAATAGATTACATACATGAATGTTACATTACAATTTATAAGATACAACAAAACATAAATAATCCTTTATGAATTCCATTATTCTCTTAGTTTAATCCTTCATATTATTAACAATACACATCTTGGAATACTGCGAAAAATAATACATAGAAAAGGGTGATCTCAGATGCTCAGTAAGGATAGCAAGAAGAATCATTCATAAATAATCCAAAACCTTTAATGTAATGTATAAGACTAAAACAAAATAATTTTAAACGAAAAAATTACCATAATATGGTATAGGTAAAATCAAATAATTCCTTTTACATAATCACATGGATATTCTAATAGTTGAATAATCACATGAAATATCATTAGGCACATTCTTAATAGTGGAATGCATAATTCCAGACTACATATCCACAAAGTCAAAGCCTTGTTCCAAGACTACAAATATGATTTCGTCAATGCCTTGTTCCAAGACACTATTTTTTCTCATGATACAAATCGATGTATCAATGAGCTATATCGGGTTCCACCCATCACTTACTATCTCTAATGTATTCTTCATATGAAAAGGTTTAAACGGAACACAAACATTCGTATTAAAACTACCATATGAAATGTAAATACATTATCCATAAACCATGAATGGTATAAAAATAACACATCCACAATTAAACATATCACAAAACCTTCAATACAATATGAAAGATTTGTATCATATTAAATCAACTTCATACTAGTTTGAAATCCATAAAGGATGATAACATAGATGGAAGTGATTTGTAAAACTCTTTGAGATAAATATCACTTCTTCATGAAATAATTTAAAAGACACACCATTTTTAAAGGAAGACATTTAAATACATTTTTGAATCAAAGTGTCCCATACCACTTTGAAACTTTTCAATGGAATTAACATTTTAAAAACATTTGTGTCCATATAAATAAATCCTTAAAAACAATTTTGAAAACCTGGACATTAATGAGAATGATATAGAAGAATAAATATTTAAAACATTTAAAATTATGTTTTAGTAAAAGACTACGTTAAATAAAATCCCTTTTAAAACTCTTCCATTGTACATGGACATGGGTAATAAATATGTCCCAATAAAAACTTACCCATAAACAATATCGAATAATAATGAGATAGATAAATTAACCCTTACCAATTTGGTAACTTAAGAAACATACACCCCATGAAAGAATTACCATACAATGAAGATTTAATATAAATAAATTAAAGAGTATTACACAAATAATACAATTATGGGTCGTACATACATCACACAAAAGGAAATAGTGGCAATATTGCATGAATCTCACGGGAATAAGGAGTGAGATAAAAACCCTTTACCTTGCACATTCCTTTAGCCGAGGGTACGTTTAAAATCCTTTATAAGGACCATTGTATGTTATTAGATTATACCAGAAAAATATTCATATTTATTATATCATACATTATTCATTTATGACTTCATACTACTAATTTAATAATGATTTTCATGTTAAATTAACATTTCGGGTAATAATCGCATTCTTTATCCTACAGATTTTAACTTCTTATTCTTGACCGTATCATTTAGATCATGATTTAAATACTTCCAGAATAAAAAACTTGATTCATATATCCTATATATTTAGAATATAAATATTTATAATATATAGATATATGAAATGGGAAACACCATTTATGGAGATGGTTGGTCATACCTATGCATAAACATTGTTTCTTTTTCTATATCATATTGAATTGTAGTATGTGAATAAGATATATGTAAGTATATAAATATATATATATATATATATATATCTAGTATAATTATTATGTCATATATTAAAAATTTATTAGTAATATATATTTTTATAATCGTCGATGAATGGTGAACATGGAAATGAATCTCAACGCGTATTGGAGATGGTAATCCGTACGTACGCACGAACAACAATATAATTTTTTTAATGGTGTGGAAAAGGATTGTATATCAATTTTAAAGAGACATTAGCATGTTATTTTCATTATATATATAGATATTAATCAATATTATATTCGTCCAAATAACATAGTGTAGAATAACAAATTAGACCACGACGTGGGGACAGTGAGCCGTACGTACGCACACATGGTGACATTATCATTTACAGGATATATAGAATAATGAATATGGTTATTCAATATTTATAATAAAATCACAGTATATATAAAGAATTGGATTAATTATTCTGGTATGGTAATAACAAAGAAATGGTAAGTGGAAGAATAAAAGAACATGAAAGAGGGTGGTGAAATCATTATCTCTTCTCTGGGTTCATTCTTTTTATTTGAGCAAAAGGGATCCGTAGGTTGTCTCTTTGACCAATGGAAGTCCTCTAGGTTAAAGGTAGGTTATTTAAGAATATATTTGGACAAGGATTGTCTGAGAAAAATGGCTTTAGATATGTGAATATGAGAGAAGGGGAAGTTCCCTTCTATAAGTGGTGTGAGGGTCACCTTAGGAAAAACATAAAAATTTATATTATAATAAATATATTTTCGGTTTATAATGGACCCAAAAAATTTATTTAATGGATAAGGTGTGTATGGGTCGAATACCACTCAACCAATAGGTTTTAGATAGGTTTGCATCACTATATTAACTTTATATTTTATATATAACTCTTAGTTAAATAGTTTGCCATTTACCATGTCTCTTTGAATTTTTATATTATAAAGTTAATAAACTTACTATAAACATCAAAGAGAACCCCAAGTGGTTCATTAATGATAAAAATATCATTATATATTTCTTTTTTCAAAATCATATATTTTTAGGAATAGAATATTAATTAATAATATAATATTTGATTTAAAAACTCTTTTATGTCCATTTTGACACTATTTGGTATTTTGTTTTTTCTAAATTTATAACAGCATTATTGCTTAAAAAAATGCATCTAACCAACCTGAAAATGACATATTATCCTAGAAAATTAGTGTAATCCATAAAAAGTCCCAAATTACATTTATTTGTATATTTATAATATCATTTATTATAATATTTCATTAATAAGGTAATTATTCCATCATCATTGTTTCATAAATAAATAAAAATATTTTTTGTATAAAAAATATAAATAAAATAAAATAATGTAGGAATTTGTTTTAGCTTTCTAATGAAAAATTATAGTCGAATTTATCTTTTGTGTAACCCTATATTAAAAATCATTTAGTTATTAATAACATGAATTTAACACTTTAAACTCTTCTTTAAATTAAATAATAATAAATGTCATAATCAAATCAATGTGGACCTAATGGATCATATTTAATTCCTAAAGTTTTTTTGGTCAAATTAAACTTATCCAATAGAATTAAGAAATGTGTTAGGGTAATTATAATATTATTTTTACCTTTAATTACCCTATTTACTTTTAACCGTGGTAAATAAAATTAAAAAGTTACTATTCTCCAAAAATTATTTTAATCATATTGAACAATATTATACTTAATTATATTATCCGTGTCTCCTGTATTTTTTAAATTCAACTCATAGAAGCTGTAAAATTATGTTTTATACAAATTTGCAAGTGCTCCTAAGATGTGGGTAAAAGACGGTAAAAAGTTAGAAAATATGAAATACTTTTGTGTGTAGTTCAAGTTATTGGATTACATTGAAGAAATAATGGACTATGAAATCTTGGGGTGTTACATTCATCCCTCCTTCAGTAAATTTCATCCTCACAATTTGGGGTTTTTTTCCAAAATAAAAGATAGAAAATAGGAAATACTTTTGTGGGATAACCCACATTGTAATCTGGGTTAATAAAATTTAGTCTTAATAAGAGGGAAAGGGAAATGAAAGGGCCACCACCAAATTATAATCTCGATTAGGAGAACATTGGGATAAATTAGAGAAACATAATTGGAGGAAAATCATATATATTTGTAGGGAGTGATTGAGTCCATCAATCAAAAACAAGTGTAAAATTGAGGGGCTCAAATCCATCAATCTATGATGATTTGAAATACCATCGATTCAACAAAATATAAGGTATTAGGATTAAAAAAAAAATTGTTTTCAAGATCCCTTCCCTAAAGTTTAAGAAATAATTTAACCATAGAATAAGAGAGAAAAATTATATATATATATATACTTCACAAGTAGTGTTTCATCCCTCAACTAATTCCTACCACAAACTAACCTTTCACTCATAAAGATTTAAAAAAAAATATTTAATTAATCCTAATCGTATAGGATTCCAAAAATAATGAATTTATAATTCACCTATCAGAACCATTAGAAAACAAGATTATACAATACTGGGACTTCATGTAGACTAGTGATAGGCCAAAAATCCCAATCGCACTATGGTTGTGGGTTCGATTCTCGCAGCTTTGTCCGATGCAGTGGATTGTCACACAGACTGTGAGCTGTCCTTTTTATAACAATACAAAAATAACCTTAACAATAATTTCCAATTTCAAACATAATCCATTCCAACATTTAGACTTATCCGAAATATATCTATCCAAAATCATAATCCAAAATTTATAAGGAATTTAAACACAATGAAGATCTTTTTTTCCATGTAATAACATGCGAACACCTTCATCATGTATTATTTTAAAACATGGCAACAACCTGAATTGCCATAAAACCATATTCATTACATTAATGGTCCCTTATACTTTATATAATACTTGATATGTTCCTTATGTCTAAAAACTATGAATATTAAAAAAAAAGATGAAAAAAACAAACCATTAATCAGTTCCATCGGAACCAATAACATCCAATATAATTTTTCCAAATCAATCATATCATATTCAAAAATCACCACCTCAGTATCAGAATCATATTAATGTTTTTATTTATATCATCCATATATTCAAAAAAATTAACTATCCATTGAGTCCATTTTCTTGGTTCCACATAATCTGAAATCATTAATGAAATAATACTGCAGTACAATCCTTATGGACTCTATAATTCTTATTACTTGTACATCACTAATACAATAATCATATGACACAATACTTTAATGACAATATAAGAACTCTTAATCAGTCATATTCATATTTGGTGGTATTATAACTTGATTATTATCGAATATAATCATTTGGGGTATACTCGGATGATTTGGATATTGATTTTCATAGTGACCCAACTCCTTGCAGATGAAGCATTATACACATGAAACATTTTTGTTTTCATGCAATCAGGTACTTGGTTTCCTTTTTCACCACATTAATAATAAAATCTCATTCCCTTCATGAATTTACCAAGGTGATTCTTTCCACAATTATATCATATGGGAAAAATTCTTTTATCCCTTCTTCCCTTTATCCATTATTATCTCTACCATCCTTTTCTTCTCTTTCCTCCCTTCAAAGCCATAGAACTAAAAATATTATTTACTTATCTTATTAACACATGATACTATTTCTTCATATGTTGAGAATATGTGGGATATTATTTCCCTTCTAAATGTTTTCTTAATACCATGAATGATATGATCCTTCTTACTCATTAGATCATACGTATTCCTGATGTTGTCATTCATTATATTGGGCACCATTTCTATACAATGGCATACACTAAGTTAGTTTATGAATCGCAATAAATAATTTCATGCTTTTAAAATATGTAACATAAATTCAACAGTTTATGGATATAATCCATAATAATAATAAAAATTTATTTGTTGAATTATCTACTCCTAAATCCTTCATAATGTCTTGTAATAAAAATGTGAATTATACAAAGCATATCCCCCAAGAGAGTCATAACCCTGAGTGAAGCAAGGCCAGTTATCATGCACCAGATCCCATTCGATTCTAGTTCAAAATGTCATTTTTGGGATTTACCCATAGTTACATATGTGCCAAAGCTACCTCTACCTACCCATATCCAAACAGAGATGTATTGCTTTGAAAACTCAAAAAAATCTCTATAGTACCAAATTTCAAGGTAGTTCATCTATACGAATCTTCAAAGTCTATCATAGTTTAATGTTCTATAAATAGAGTCTAACTAAATCTATTTTTAGGGTTTTACTAAACTTCCTCTAATACCAACTGTAATGACCTAAACCCAATTACCTAGTGTCGGTGCATTATCTTAATACATTGGCATGATTACAAAGAATCAAGTCCTGAAGGACCGATCATATTAGAAGTCTTGGAAAATGGATTACATACATGAATGTTACATTACACATTATAACATAAAAAAACATAAATAATATTTTATTAATTCCATTATTCCCTTAGCTTAAGCCTTCATATCAATCACGATACACTACTTGGTATCTTGTGAAAAATAAAACATAGAACGGGATGATCTCAGATTCTTAGTAAGGTTAAAAATATAGCAGAATCTTTCATAAATAAGAATAAACATTTATGGAAATGTATAAGAATAAAACATAATCCTTTTAATCATAAACTTTTTCATAATATGGAAAAGATAAAATCAAATAATTTCATTTAATTATTCACATGGATATTCTACTAGTTGAATAATCCCATGCAATATCAACAGCCACATTCATAATGATGGAATTTATAATGCCATAATTAATAACATCATAGTCATGGCCCTGTTCCAAGACTATAAATAAGAGTTTGTCATGGCTTTGTTCCACCACACTATTCTGTCTCATGAGACCTACCAATGCATCGAGAACTATTGCAGGCTCCACCCATCACTTACTAAGTCCAATGCATTCCCCATATGCAAAGGTTTAAACATAACATAAACAATCGTATTAAAACTAGCATACGAAATATCAATACTACATCCATAATCCATGAATGGTATAAAAATTAAACATATATATTAAAACATATCACAAAACCTTCAATACAATATGAAAGATTTGTATCATAATAAATCAACTTCAAACTAGTTTAAAATCTATAAAATATGTTCACATAAATGAAAATGATTCTTAAAACTGATTGATAGAAATATCCCTTTTTCAGAAAAACATTTAAAAGTCACACCATTTTGAAAGGAATACATTTAAAAACATTTTTTAATCAACGTTTTCGATGCCACTTTGAAACTTTTTAAAGTAATTAACATTTTAAAATCATTCATGTCCATATAAATAAATCCTTAAAACCCATTTTGAAAACATGGACATTAATGAGAATGATTTAGAAAAAAAAATATTTAAAAAATTTACAATTCTGTTTTAGTGTAAGAGCCCCATAAATAGGATCCCTTTGAAAACTCTTTTATGAAACAAAGAAATGGGTAATAAATATGTCCCAGTAATATCTTACCCATAAACAATCTCGAAAAATAATTAGATTAAGAAATTAACCGTTAGCAATTTGGTATCTTATGAAACATACACCCCATAAAAGAAGTACCATACAATGAATATGTAATACACATAAATTAATGTTTATTATACAAAGAATACAATTATGGGCAGTACATACACCACACAAAGGAAATATTGGAAATATAGCATCAATCTCACGGGAATAAAAAGTGAGGTGAAAACCCCATACCTTGCACTTTCCTTTGGTCGAGGGTATGTTTAACCTCTTGTATAATGACCATTTTCTATTATTAGATTATACAAAAACCATATACATATTTATTATATTATACATGATTCATTTATGACTTTAAACTACCCATTTAATAATGATCTTCATTTTAAATTAACATTTCGGGTAATAATCACTTTCTTTATCATACGTATTTTAACTTATTATTCTTGACCGTATCCTTTAGATCATGATTTGAATAACTAAAAAATATGAACCTTGATTCAAATATCATATATATTTAGAATTTAAATATTTATAATATATAGATATATGAAATGGAAAACACTGTTAATGGAGACAGTAGGTCGTACGTATGCATAAATGTTGTCTCTGCTTTCATATCGTATTGAATGGAAGTGAATAATATATATGTATGTAAATATATAAAGAAATATATATATCTAGTATAATTATTATTTCAGATATTTCATACTTATTAATAATATATATATTTATAATCATCGATGAATGGTGAATATGGAAATGAATCTCGTCACGTCGTGGAGACGGTAATCTGTGCCTACGCATGAGTGAAAATATTATTTCCTTAATGATGTGCAATTTGATGGTTTACTAATTTTACATAGAAATTAGCATGTTATTTTCATTATTTATATACATATTACTCATCATTAAATCCATCCAAATAACATAGGGTTGAATAAAAATTTACACCACTACGTGGAGACAATGAGTTGTACGTACGCACGCATTGTGAAATTATCATTCATGGGATGGATAGAATATTGAATATGGTTATTCCATTTTTATAATAACATCATAGTATATATAAGGTACTTGAATTGTTATTTTGGTATGGTAATAACAATTTAATAGTTAGTGGAAGAATAAAATAACTTGGAAGTGGGTGGTGAAATCATTACCTCTTCGTCAGGTTCTACCTTTTGATTTGATCTAAAGGGCTCCATAGGTTGGATTTATAAAAAAGTAAGTCCTATAGAATAAATTTAGGATTGTTGGGAGGATATTTGGGTTGGGGTTTTCCGAGCCAAAAGGATTTGGTGGTGTGAATTTGAGAGAAGTGAATGTTCCCTTTTATATGAGGGGTGAGGGGCACCTTATGGGAAACATAAAATATTATTTTATAATAAATTCATTTTTGGTTTCTAATGGATACAAAAAGAATTATTAAAATATAATGTGGTATGGGTAGTAAACAAATCAACCAATAGTTTTTATATAAGTTTGGTTCAATATATTATCTTTATCATTTATATTTAACTCTTAGCTAAATAGTTTGACATTTACCATGTCTCTCTGAATGTTTATATTATATGGTTAATAAACATACAATATACTTCTAAGTGAACCCCAAGTGGTTACTTAATGATACACATATAATAATATAATTCTTTTGGATGAACCTTACATGTTTTCGAATAGAATATTAATTAATAATATTATTTTGTTTTAAGAACTCTTTTATGAAAATTTTGACACTATTTGGTATTTTGTTTTTGCTAAATTCATAACAACATTATTACTTCGAAAACGATTAATATAACCAACCCTAACATATTATATTAACCTATAAAACTATTGGAATTGAAAAAAATATGAAATTACATTTATTTGGTTTTTTATATAATCAATTATTTTAATAATTCATTAATTAGGTAATTACTGTATCATCATTGTGTCATAAATAAATTAAAATATTTAATTTCTAAAAAATATAAATAAAATACCATTATGTGGGAAATATGTTTATCTTTCTAATGAAATATTTTTGGATGAATTTATCTTATGATTGCCCCTATATTAAAGATGGATTAGTTATTAAAAACATGAATTTAACACTTTTAACACCTCCTTAAATTAAATAATAATAAATGTCATAATCTAATCCAAGTGGACATAAAGGAATATATTTTATTAATAATGTTGTTTTTTGTCGAATTACACTTATCCAATAGAATTAGGACATCTATTATTGTAATTATAAAATAATTTTTACCCTTAATTACCCTATTTACTTTTAACTGTGGTAAATAAAAGTAAAATATTACTATTCACCAAAAAACATTTTCATCTTATTGAACTAAATTTTACTTACTGATATTAACCGTGTCTATTAGATGTTTTAAATTCAACTCACAGAAGCGGTAAAAATATGTTTTATACAAATTTTCAATTGCTCCTAAGAGGTGGGTAAAAGACTGTGAAAAGTTCGGTAAAATTTTATATATATAAACTTATTATAAAATGACTCCAATGAATTACTTTGAACATATATAGGTATTATGTATCTATTTTGACCTATATTAAATTAAAATAAAATAACAATTTATTTAATAAAAAATTTGGTTTTAACTAATAACTTAGTGTTTTTTTCACTATTCATATAAAATTAAATGTTTTCAGATTAAATACCAAAATTTTACCCGAAGCTAATTTCGATATTATGAATTCAAAATATAATACTATTTTACCAAATTTAAAACATCGAAGTTTCATTTATTAATTTAAAGTTAATTCTCGTTGTTAAAACAAAAAGGTGGGTTTTTAAAATGATAAAACTAGCAAAAGACTCACATCAGTTTCTGTCAAATTTAAATGTGAAATTACTTATAATGACCTAAATTGTATTAAATGATTAAAATATAATCTAATTATACTTCCAAACCATTCAAATGCATAATTTATCATAATAAATTATTTCAATTAAAAAGTTGTTTTTAACTAAAATTTTCTAATTTTCAATATTTTCTCAAAATATGAATGTTATCAGAAATGTACAAAAAAATTTCCAAACTAAATTTTTATATCCCGATTCAAAATATTAATTTGATTTCATGAAATTTATTATATAAAATTGTAAAATATTGGTTTTAAAAAAGTTTATCCATTAAATGGAGGTAAAATTTCATTTTTTAAAAAAACTTATTTTTTCCAAAATAAATGAACTTTGTCTTATATTCAATCTAAGATACTCATAATATGGATTCTAAAATTATAAGGATTATATACAGTTCAAAATTAATTAAATACCATTCATAACATCTTTTGAATGGCTATTTTAGTAAGTCATGGTTTTCTAGAACTTGATGTTATGTGTAGTTCATGTTATTGGATTACTTTGATGAAATAACGTACTATAAAATATTGGGGTGTTACGCACCATGCGGCCTAATCACCTATTTGATATATATCTTTGCAAGTTGATCTAATGAAAATTTATCTCGAATTGTGATGAAGTGTGTTTTCTTTGTAATAAAATATATAGTAACCCATATAGCATAGTTTGTACTTGTTTTCCTTGGATGTATTATAACAAAGTGCATGGTGATGTTCTCCTACTAACATGTTGGTATGGAAAAAGTTTTCACCAACCCTTTAGACTTTTTTCTTTCTACCTTAACGTAATTACATACCTAAAACTATGATTTATACTCATCTGTGTCCTTTTTCATATTGTCCCACCAACAGTTCTCCCAGAGATCATGATATGTCTTTGTGCTCCATCGGTGAATAGAGAAGGTTGATCTATGTGCTTCATTTAGATTCACTTTATTTATCTATATATTTCATGGTACACATAGTCATGACCAAAATATTAAGGCTCCATCCTTACTGATCATGAACTCAAAGTATTTCCCATTTTAAATATCTTCGAAACATTTTTGAAATTCCACATCATTTTTTTGATCATCAATTATTTTATCCACTAGGGTCTATTGAGAAATAATTTAAGAAATAATTGATTATGTTCTCCCCTTAATTATTCCCATTTCCATCCATTGTATGATTAATAATAATTAATCTATACCATTTATCATCACCGATCATTATACATGATCCTTTCTACATAAAGAATGTTCCACCGTATTTTCATTACCATGAAGGTAGTGGATTTATTAAACCTAATTTTTTTCTTAAATTTTCAACTACATCTTGGTGTAGACTATAATTTTATCATTTTTCATCAGTATACATCATAATCCTTTATTTTAGATATCATTTTATGAAATAAAGAGTTCTCCAATTTTCTAGAGTGTGAGTACTAGCACATTGGAAGACTCTTTTGGAACTCTTTAAATCAATCCTCATATTATTATGTCAATATATACTTCACTCACTTCCTTTACATCTTGGTCATTGGATTTAAAAATCCAGATATGTTCATCACAAATAATATATAATAACCAAATAGTCCAATAATGTTATGGATCTATGTTAGAGAGTTTGGCCTAGTCCACTCTTCGATTGTCTTCATCTTGGAAGGGTCCACATATAATCCTTTTCTAGTGATAACATTCTGTAAAAATGATACTTCCTCCAACAAAAAGTCACATTTGTTATACATTTCTGAAATTTTATCCCTTCTCAATGTCTTCATAATGATATTAAAATATTCCTCATATTCCACCTTTCACATAGAGTATATCATAATATCAATAAGAAATACTACCTCAAATTTATTGAGGTAATATCTAAGGACACTATTCAATTTGACTATTAATATTGCAGGATCATTAGTGAGTCCAAAGGTCATCACTATGAACTCATGGTGTCTATAACTCACTTCAAATTAAATATTTGGAATATCTTCCTTCCTGGATTTTAATTATTGATATCTCAACTGAAGGTCCACCTTAGATAAATAACCGGTACCCTATATCTTATTGAACAAGTCATATATCTATGGAAATGTATACTTGTTATTTATCATGATTTTATTGAGCTCAAATAATCTATGCAGAGATACATTGATTCATACATATTCTTGATAAAGAGGATTGGATCACCCCATGTTGATGAACTTGGGCATATAAAACCCTTTTCTAGATTCTCTTTTAACTGATACATTAGTTTTTCCTATACAATAATTTCCATTGTGTACGGTTTCTTTCATATATGTAGAGAACCACAAATATGATCAATTGATAAATAAACTGCTCGATCATAAGAAAGACTAAGAAACTCTTCGGAGAATAAATTAGTGTAATCCCTCATGATGGGCATGTTTTTGAGCATGATCATATCCCATGTCCCAGTCATTTGAGCAAGATATGCTTCGTCATAAGGCTATAATATTCATAGTAGAAATGTTTATTTTTAATTGGATTCATCTCTCGCCGTACACTTGTAATGAATAGGTTTATTTTTAAGGATTTAATGAGCAATATCCCATTCTAAATAGTTTATTTTGGGTTTTAATAAAAATAACCAATCAGTGCCCAAAATAACATTGCACTCTACCTAAGGAAGTGAAAAAAGATTTTCTAGGAGGTTCTGTCAACAAAAATAAACCAGGGAGGGCTTATTTAATTTTTATGCACTAACATCCTCATTAGTTATTGTCACATATAACTCAATATCCAAATTATTTGGTGGTGTTTTAATAGTTCTATTAATCATGCAAGATATGAATTAATGTGTTGAACCATAATCAAATAATAAACTCTCAATTGTTGAATGAATAACTCATGTGCTTATCCCCACATCATTGTTGGGATCCAAATCAGGTGTAGTGGTGCGATAAAACCTTCATTGTTTCCTTGGATATTGTTGTTTATTTCCTTTAAAAATAATAGGATTAGGGAATATGTTTTCCAAATTCCCATGTTCCAAACTATTGAAACACTACAGTACTAGATGAGTGTTGATATTAACCTTCCTTTCATCTTCTACAATAGAGGACTTTTTCATATCCCTTTGTATGTTCTTATCCTGATGCCCTATTCATCCACATTTGAAGCATTTCCTGGTTCCCTTTAGACAGTACCAAAGATTTTTCTTCCCTAAACATTTACACATGACAGTTTCAGTCTTCTATCCATCATGGTATTATTTTTATAATCCACTCATGATAAACACCATTTACCTCCTAATGCCTTTGGGACCACAAGATAGCTGATATTCTCTAATCTCTATTTCAACCTTGATGGCACAATAAAAAATCTCGTCATAATTATTGAATTCACTAATCACCAACACTTTTCATAGACTCTACATTAGTCAGCAGAATAAGTATTCCCCCTTGATTTTATAGTTCATAAAAAATAGAGTCATATATTTCCAACCCTCTTATGTTTTCTTTATACACCCCTATAGAATCATGAGATTTATTCTTAAGTTCAAGGAACTCTTTTTGTATCTTGAGATGGAGGATTCAGAAAAATGTTCATTGAAAAACATATTCATGAATTTTATCCAATTCGTGGAATCTATTTCCTCCTTATACATTTAATTTCTTATCATTTTCCACCAGTTATTATCTTCCCAATCAAAATAAAAAACCACCATCATGACTTTCTATTCTTTTTAGCAATAGAGGATAGAGAATAACATTTTAAAGGATTTAATCCACTATTCTCAAAGGAAAAGATCTACATATCCCCTAAGCATGTTTGGTCTTTTCCGCATGAAGGATTCAATGGAGACTTTCTCTTTACTTGGAGAAGTAAGGAATTCCACATGACTCAAGTTCGATTTGATAACAGGAGCTAGTTGAGAACGTAATTTCAAGATGTTTTTAGCACTCTTTCCTATAATATTTTGAATAAAATTAGAGTAGTCATCACATTCCATATGAAATTTATTGTTTACATGTGTTATTTATTTATCATTATTAGCTATGAAAAATAATGTTAATTAGTGTTCTTGAATACTTGGATAATAATAATAAAAAGTAAACATTAAATAGAGAAGGATTAACTTATAATGGAAAACAATAGCATGACATGTAATTCCATAAGATTATATCTAGATTATTCATTATCTATTTCATAAACTATATGATTATGTGATTTTTTATTCCCATAATAATGGTTCATAATGATATTATGAATTTACCAAATCTTATCCCTTGGGTCTGTCAGACCATATGCATAGTATGGCATGTTGTCTTGTAATAGTTTACCTCGAGTCAAGGAGATAACACCTTGTTAGAGTTATTACTCATTCGTAAATAGATTCCATACCCACATCCAATTGTAGTATCCATATAGGAATCCATTTTCTTGATAAAACACTTACACTATACTTACCCAAATTTAGGTATGTTTTCTTATAATTAGTTTAATCCATGTGGTTCTTACTATAGTGCTTCTATTACTAATCTCTAAAAATCGGCACACCATACTCTAATACCAACTATTAAAACCCTATCCTTTATCATATAAAATTCCATGATTTATATCATAATTAAACATCATAATTACTATTCAATTAATATCAATTCTAGTGTATTTGAAGACTAGGTACGTAAAACTAAAATCAAGGGAAAAATAAAACATTTCAAAATTTAATGTTCATAAAGGGATCCTAAATTACATTGTTATCATACATATAAATAGGGTGAATTATGGATAAAATTAATAAAGGGATGAGATTAAATCCTAGTAAGGGAATAAACATAAGAATAAATATTTCCACATGAGTTAGAAAGTATAATAATATAAGATGGAATGAAACATGATTAAACATAAGGAATCATAACAAGTAGAATATGGGATCATATAATTACGGATTCATAGAGATGTGGTAGAACCATAAACCATTACTTTATCATGATTAATGTCTCATTTCACATTTTGGAGCATGATTCAAGGCTAACGACCAAGACTATAGCACATGAAGCATGTGTCAAGGACAACCTCCAATAGCATTTCACATAACATATCATGATTCTAAACATTACCCAATGAATTGGAGTGATATCTAGGAACACCCATCATCACATGTTCATGAATATTTGTGCCACATAAATAATCATACATAATAAATCCAACATAACCATAATGTTTATATATAGAAATAAGTGTGCATATTAATCATGTCAAAAACATAAAAAAATGGCTTTAATATAAATTTTTCCATGAAAGAACATAATTAAATCACATATATAAGTTAATAAATTATAATAGTCATATATTATAATAGGTGATGTCAATCTGAAGTGATATCATGTAAAAATAGTATTTAAGAAACAATAGAATTAAAACATTTTAGTGCGATTTAAGGAAAATATCAAAGTTCATTTAAAACAATAACCTTATACATAAAACTAGAATTTAACCAAGAATATTTTTAATAATAAAATTACTGGATATATAAAAATAATGGTTTCTTAAAATAGTTTATGGAGGTCACTTGAAAATGTGTATGAACTCGGTTAGTTCTAATAAAATGGCTAGTTTACCAAGAAGTATCTAGATGGGAACCACTTAAAAAAATGTATATCCCCAATGAAGGAGGAAGAAAAGAAATTGATAAATTATTTAGGAAAAATTAATTATAATTTATAATATTTATATAAATATAAAAGATAATTTCATTAGGTAATGTTGGGTGGAAGAGAAACCTAATGGAATAATGGAGGTTTGAGTAGAATCCATTACCTTGAGTATGGAGGTGTTCTTCCCTTGATAATAGTGTCATATATTATAAAATTATATACATTAATTAATAATTTCAAACCCTTTTATATATTTTATTTACTCATTATATGTTTATTTATTTTTTATGGCCTTTTTTTGTTAAAATGATAAATTTTGTCGTTTGTGGTGCTTGTTTTCTTAATTATCCAGACCAGATCACTTATATAATAGAATGAATGTTCATGTAAAATGGAAATTGATGTCTATAATTCAATTTATAAGAAATTAATTAGAATTAATAAGGTCGATTAATCACATAAGTCATTTGTTTATTTTCGGTGCAGATGAATCATTAGATAAATCTTTAATGATAAACACTTGGATTATTTTTAGCTGTTTTACTCACAATGAACTTGTATTATTTTATCCTTTTATATAATGAATATAATAAGATTAAAAAATTTACATATTATATAATTATTATATTATAATCTGGTGTAATAAAAAAATTCCTCATTACTATCCCTTGAAGAAGATAAAGGACATCAAAAATACTATTATCTTTGAATGCAATAAATTGACACATATCTGATGATGTTTTATTATTTAGTATAAAGGGAAGGTAAATGAGAGATGGTGATGATGTATTCCATTAGAAAAAAATAAATTTATATTTATGTTAACAGATTTATCATAACATTTTGATGATGGAAATGTATGAGAGACGAATAAAATAAAAGTACTTGAAATGAAAATAAAATAATTGAAAAGATGAATTTACCAATTGAATTTATCCTCCTTGGGAGCCTCTTTAGGGGGGATATTTTTGACTTCTGATGAGACCAAAATATCTTTGACTAAGGGTAGAGGTTTTGGATATTTATTGGGTAGAATATTGGATTGTCTCATGGCTTGAGAGGTGTGACAAGAAGAGGTGGTGAGAGTTGTTTTAATATTGGAGGAGGGGGTGTTTTCTAATTATTGTAGTCAATATTTTATTATTTTTTTAAAGACAGTAACTATCAATGATTTATGATACAAAATGAAGTAATTTGTGCATGTGATTTCAATAAAAAATACACACATCTTCCATGACTCAAACATAACTAAAAAATTCATTTATTTGCATAAACTGTAAATTAATACATTTCAATATTCACTAAAAAATTATGTATTTTAGAAAAATACCTAAAATTCAATGAATTTCTTGTTGATTCCTTGAATTATTAAATGGACACATTTTTAAAAAAAATTATTTTCTAAATATGAGAAATTTAATATTGAATTAATATCATAATTTACCTAAAAATTAAAATTTTAAAATTTAAACTACTTTTATATCACATTAAAAAATTAATTAAGGTGTCATTAAAATATCTAATAATTATAAGAAAAAAAAATATTTATTTATTAATATATATTATAGAAATAAATTTTATTTGAAATTTTTAAATTATTCCAAAAATGTATTTAAATATTTTTTGTTTACAAAAAATACAAACAATAAATTAATAATTTTTAAAATATTTATTCACTTATAAAATAATATATTTATATAATATTTTCACTTATAATATGGATAAATTTTATTTAAAATTTCATTGTAGAGTTTACTATTTAATTGGATGGTTTACTATTCATAAGGGTCACATTACTATTTCAATGGTCACGTTACTATTTCATGGGTATGTGATATTTAACTTCTAGAGATATATTTTATTTCATTCATTCTATATTTATAATGTTTTTATTAATTTTTATATGTAATATTATGTGATTATACAATAATACAAAATTATAATACGGGAATACCATTGATAAAAAATTGTTTTGTTACATTCTTACCTCCTTATGAAATTTCACACTCAAAATTTCATTTTATATCATAGGTTCAAAATAGGTGTGGGTTTTTCTCCTTAATCTATTCCTATAATTCCCATGATTCCTTTCCATACATATTGATATGTCATAGTACATTGACCATATGAGTAGTATTTTTTATTGAACATTCTCTCTATGATCCAAGACCTTCACAGGATGATCCTTGTAAGAAAGATCACTCTCCAACTATACCACCACTGAAGATAGTACATGTGAAGGATCATATATGTACTTTCTCACGGGGGATACATGGTATAGATTTTTTACTAGAGACATGGGCTTTTTTGTTTTATTTCATATACCATAGCTCTAATACAATTATGAATATTTAAGGGGTCTTGTTACCTAAGGCTTAGCTTTCCAATCATTCCAAATCTCGTGACCTTCTTCCATGGAAATATTTTGAGTAATTCCATGTCTCTATCTATGAACTCAAGGTATATTTGATGATTATCTACATAACACTTATGTCTGCATTGGGTATACCTGATGTGATAATGAATGGTTTTCTCCTCTTCCTCCACTTCGTTGACCATTTCAAGTTTAAGTGTCTTACGTTCACTGACCTCCTCCAAGCATTATGGCAGTCTGCACATTTTCCCATAAATGGATTCATATGGATCCATTTTGATTCTGGAGTAGAAATTGTTGTTATAGGATAATTTAACTAGTGGTAGATGCTAGCCCCATCCTCCTTCCAAGTCTATAGAACACACTCTCATAATTTCTTCTAGTTTCTAGATAGTTTTCTCATATATAAACTTAGTTTGAGGATGATAGTTCATTCTGAATTTCACCTCAATTCTTAGATCTTGTTGGAGACTATTCCAGAACATTGAGGTTAATCTCAAATCTTGATCATATGCAATCCATTGTGGTACTCCATTTAGTCTTACCAAATCTTTGATATATATCCATGAAAGATGATTGAATTATAATTCCACTCGAAATTCGATTAAGTGAAATGTCTTTTTAAGGTGATCCATAATAACCCATATATAATTGTTTCTTTTGGATATCCTTGGAAGCATGATGAAAAATTCCCTAGTGATGTTCTCCTACTTCCATTTTGGTATTGACAACGGTTGCATCAATCCTTGATACTTTTTTCTTTTAGCCATCACTTATTGACATACGAGGCACTTTGATGTATATTCATATATCTTCTTTTTTATACTGTTCCTCCAACTGTTCTCTTAGGGATCATGATATATCAGGGTTCTCCCTGGGTGTTTAAAGAATATTGAGCTAAAAGAATTATTCAAAAGTTGTTTCTTTCTCACTAGATATGTTGGTACACATATTCCTGACCCAAATTGTACAACACCATACTCACTAATCTAAAACTCCTTTGATTTACCATTTTAGATAGCATCTACCATTTTTATAAATTCCACATCATTTCTTTGATCATCATTTATTTTCTCCACAATGAATTGTTGTGAAATAATTTGAGATGTAATTAATGATGTTCCTACCTTAATTATTTAAATGTCCATTCTTTCTGAGTATAAGATGATCAAATCATTCTTAATTCACTTCATTGATAAATATTTCATACCCTTTCTACTTAGAAAATATTATTTCTTATTTTCCTTACCAGGATGGTAGTGGATTGAGGAGTCATAATTCGTGATAAGATCTAACCAACATGACCAGAATAAGTTAATATCCTTCTATTTGAATATATATTTGAGTCTCTTTTGATTAGTATATATATCACACATCCACCCATAGAGATAATTCTCTTAGTTTATTAATGTAAAGACCATAGAAGCCATCAACGGATCATGAGTAGGGTAGGTTTCCTCTTTAATTTTAAACTACCTCAAGGTATAGGATATAAATTTTCAATTTCTCACCAGTACACATCCTAACACATTCTTTGAAGAATTTTTTTTACCAAAAAGTGGTCTCCACTATTTAAAAGTATGATTATTAGTGTACTGATAGGCCTCTTTTTGAGCTCCATAATGCTTTCATCACATTATTGAATCCATAGAAACATTACTCACTTCAATTTAATCTTGGTAATGGGGTCAGAAAAGCATGATAAGTTTTTCAAAAGAAATCATTAATACCCAAATAGACCAAGAATATTGTGGATCTTGATTAAATATGTTGGCCAAGGCCACTATTCAATTATCTTTTTCTTGTAAGGGTCCACATATATTTCATTTCTAGTTTCAACAGTCCCTAAGAATGATACTTCCCACATCCAAAACTCACATTTTATATAATTTTTTTAAAATAACTCCCTCCGAAATTCATCAACACAGTGTTCAAACGCTCCTCATGTTCCTCCTTTAACTTGGATTTTATCTGAATATCATCGATTAAGACTACCAAAAAAAATTATAGGTAACATGTAATTAATTTATTCATTATTTCTATGAATATTGCATGAGTATTGGTGATTACAAAGGGAATAAAATTGAAATCATTGTTTCCATACATTGTTCGAAAGGATATCTTGGGAATATCTTTGTTCCTCGCTATTAATTGGTGATATCCAAACCAAAGGACCAGATAAGATAAATAACAATCCCCATAGATAAGATTGAACAAATCATCTATCCATGGTAGGGGATACTTTTTATTTAGCATGATTTTATTATGTTCATAATAATTGATGTAGAGACACATTGATCTTTCATTATTCTTGACACAGAGGACTATAACACCACATGATTAAGAACTCAGGCTTATAAAACCCTTATCCGGATTCACTTGTAACTACTTCATGACTTCATCATGTTAAATGATGGCCATTCGATAAGGTGTATTTCTGATAGGTTTAGATATAGTAAAAATATCAATTGATAACACAACCTATCAATAAAATGGAAACCCATTCAACTCTTCAGGGATTACATTAATGTAAACCCTCATGATTGGAATGTCTTCAAGCATAATCATCTCTATTGTCTCAAACATTTGAGAAATATATTATTTCACATGAGGTAGTAATATCCACACATGAGATATTGATTTTGAAGTAGATTCATCTTCCTCCTTACACTTGTAATGAATTAAAAGATGAATTGGGATGTGAAGAGTAATCTCCCTTTCAAGATATTTGATGTTGGATTTGTATAATGATATCCAATCCATGTCAAAAATAGCATCGATCTCAACTAAATGAATAAAAACATGATTTTTTGGGAGGTTCAATGCATAAAAATTAATAAGTGGAGTCATGTACATTAGATTCAATAATCTCCACATTATATATTCTATCATATAACAAAATCTAAAAATTTTATGAAGGTGTTTGAATTGTTGTACTAAACTTTAAAGTTATGAAATAATTCATAGAACCATAATCAAATAATATATTCATTATTCTAGAATGAATAACTAGCATACCTATCACCACATCATTTTCCAGATACACATTATTAGTAGTGGTAGAATAAACACGTCCTTGTTTCCTTAGAGGTTGTTATTGATGTCCTCCAAAAACACTAGGTTTTTGTAATTGGTTTAAAAAATTTCCGTGTTAATTCCAGTTCAAAAATTACCCTACTTGTAGAGCATTGATATGAACCTTCCTTTATTCTTCCACAATAGTGGTATTTTTCATATCCCTTCATCATTTTTTATACATATTCCAAATTCATACACATTTTTATGAATTCCCTATTCCCTTTAGATAGTTCCAAGGATGTTTCTTCCCAGACTTTTTCCAAATGGTATTTTCACTATTCATTCCATCATATGATTTTTTATTATCAACCTATGTTAAAATATATTTTAATCTTTTTGACATTAGTCCCATGAGACCACTAAGAGTCTTCAATATCCATTTCAACCATGAGGCCACAATAGAAAATCTCCTCATAACTGTCGATGTCACGAATCGCCAATGCTTTTTTAGGACTCTACTTTGTTCTGCTAAAGAAGTGGTCCAACTTGTTTAGTTTTTTCATGGGAAAGCTGAAGGCGTATCTTTCCAGCCTTGTGAATTTCAATTCATAATCTCCAATAAAATAATCTTCTTTATGGCTATCTATGAGGAACTCTATATGCTTTTTGAGAGAGAGGGTTCATGAAAATTATTGAATGAAAAAAACATTTTTGAATTCCTTCAAATCTATGGAAATAATTTTTTCCTTTAAAATTGTAATTTTGTTCAGCGTCCACAACCAGTCAGCTTCCCCATCCAAATAATAAACTGATAGCATGACTTTCCCTTCTTCTAATCACTAGTGGATAAAGAATATATTTACAATAGAATTAGTCCAAACTTTTTGAGGAGGGGATCCAAAGATCCTATAAACATTGGATGACTTTGTTTCAAGAAGGAATCAATTCAAAAATTCTCATTCCTTAGAGAAGGAGTTTTTTTCACTTGACTAAATTTATTATTCATAACATGATCAAGTTGAGAAATTAATTTCATGATGTTTTGAGAACTAAATCCCATTATATTTGGAATTTCCTTAGAGAATTCATCACATTCTCTATCATATTGATTATTATAATGGGTTCTTTTATTTCCCTACATTGTCTTATAAAAATAATGTCCAATTCGTTGGCTTGAATACATAGAAAATAATATAAAATGAAAACTCTAAAAATATTAGGATAAACCATTAAAGGAAAATAATATCCTAACATGTGGTTACCATGGTTAAAATATACATTATTAAAGATATGTTTCCTATAATATATTCTTATAGGTTTTTTTTCTATTAATAATGGTTTTTAATGGGCTTATGAATTTACCAAAGTATATTCCTCTGGGATTGTCAGACCAAGTAGAGAGTAAGGCTCATTGTCTTTTACCAGGTTACCTTGAGTCTAGCATGGAATACCTTATTTGAGTTATTAACCCTAGGAAAATATATTCTAGAACCACACCACTTGAAGTATCTAGACATGGATGTATTTTCAAGAAAAACCAATTACTATATAATTACCATAATGTAGGGATGTTCTCTAATCCTTAGTCTAACACCTTTGGATCTTACTAATGTGGTTATATTCCTAATCTCAAAAAACAAATAGACCTTCCACCCATACAAACTATAGTTACCCTAAAAATTATCACATTATAATACATTATATTTTGAATAATTAAACATCAAAATTATAATCCATGTATTATAATGTCTAGTGTCATAGAAGACTAAGTACATAAAACATAAAACATGGGAAAATAAATAATTCCAATATTAAATATTCATAATGAAACCCTAAATTAAATTTTTCTCGAGAATCATAAATGTATAACCCGAGGTAATATTAACAAAGGGATGAGATAAAATCCTTGTAAGGGAATAATCGTTAGAATAAAGGTTATCATATGGGTTAGAAAGAATAATGATAAAAAAAGACTGGAACAAGATTGAACCTAAATAATCATAACATTTAGAACATGGGATCATATAATAATGGAATAATTGTAATGTGGAAGTACCATACAACATTACTTTGGCATGATTAAAGATTCAACGCACATAGAGGAGCTTTACTGAAGGCTAACCACAAAGACCATTTCACCTGGAGAAAATTTCATGGCTAACCACCATGATCGTTGCACATAAAGCCTCATGAAACTATAATTTACCCAATGCATTCGATTAATATCTAGGTGTACCCATCATAAAAACGTTCATGAATATGTGCACCATAGTAATAATGATACGTAAGGAATCAAACAAGAACATAAATATTACCCATGGACAGATGTGGTTATCATAATCATGTCATAAAACATAATAAATTGGCGTAACATAAATGCTTCCATGAAATAAAGGATTTAAATCACACATAGACATTAAATAATGATAACAGACATTCATAATAGGTTATGTAAAATTTAATTTATAACATGTAAACAATGCATTTAAAAAACATTATTATTAAAACATATTAGTGGGGTTTAAGAATCATATCATAGATCATTTAAACCAAAATAATGATCTTTTATATAAAACCATACATTAACTAAGAAGGACCTAATAATAAAATTATTTTTTTTAATAAAATAATGTGACCATAAAATAGGTTATGGAGTGTACATGAAATTGCGTAAGAACACCGGTAGTTCCCTTAAAATGGCTTTCTTGTTGGGAAGTACCGAGATGGAAACCACATTAAAATGTATATATCCCAAAATAAGGAGGATAAAAAGATAATAATACATTATTTTGGAATATTTAAATAATATTTTGAATATTAATAAAAATAAATGTGAATTTCATTAGGGTAAAAAGGGAGTAAGAGATCCTCAAATGAATAACAATGGTTTAGGTTGAATCCCTTACCTTGAGTCTGAAGGAGTTCTTACCTTGATCTTAATGTCCTATATAATCAAATTATATTCATTAATTATTAATTTATAAATATTTTTTATATTTAATTTATTCATTAAAATATTATTTCTTTGTTTTATCCACTTTTGATGAGTTATAATGATCGATTATTTCATTTGTGAGTTCTTGTATTCTTGAGCGGTTCCCTTATATAAGAGTATGGAATTTCATGTCAAATGGAAATTAATGTCCATAATTGAATTTATAAGAAAATAGTTATCATATAGAAGATTATGTATTCATATAATTCATTTGGTTGTTTTGGGGGAGTATTATTCATTGGATAAATCTTTCATGATGATGGATCTGATTATTTTGAGAGGTTTCATTCTCAAGAAACACATTTTAATGATTTATTTGACATAATGTTTCTAATAGTATTCCAAAAAATTTAAATATGATATAATAAATATATTATAATCTTTTTCAGTCATAAAAATTTTATCATGACCATCCCTTGAATAAGGTAATTAAAATAGGAAACATAGTCATCCTTTAATTTGGTAAATTAACACGTCCCTAATAATGTTTTTATATTTAGTAAAAATAGTGGGGAAAAGAGACATGATGATGAATTATTCCTTTATCATAAAAAAATTTCAGTATATAACTGGTAATGGATTTATCAGGTGATTTTTATGAGGGGAGTTTAAGAAATAAATATAATTTAAATGAACATGAAAAGAAAAAAAATAATCAGAAAGAGTAATTTACTTCTTGAATTTATCTTCCTTGACAGTCTCCTCATAGAAGTGGTTTTGGCCATTTGACGAGAAAAAAATATCCTAGGCGTGGGAGAGAGATTTGGAAATTGAATTTGTAAGAATATAGGTATGTCTCAAGTCTTGATAGGTGTGAGGAGATGATGTGGTGAGGGTCATATTTATAGTAAAGGAGGGGGTGTTTTCCCTTTATTTTATTCAATATTTTATTATTTTTCCCAATACTGTAAATTTTTCTGACCATAAAGAATGAATATGGTAATTTATTCATATAAACTGAAATAAGTGGTCACTTACATCATCCATGACTCAAGAATGACTCTAAAATTTAGTTATTTACATATAATGTATATTACAGTATATTAATGTTCACAAAAAAATTCATGTATTTTACAAAAATCACAAAAACTCAACCTATCCATTTTTTGATCTGTATAATTATAAATTGATCCAAAATTTAAAAAATATAATTTTATAAATATGGGAAATTTAATTTTTCATTATATTCATAAATTAGTTGAAAAATAAAAATTTTAAAATTAAGACAGCTTTTCTTACACTTTGAAAAATTAATTATAGTCTCATAAATTTATATTATAATTACAACCTATCCAAAAATGTATTTATGAATATATTTTTAAAAAATAAATTTTATTTTAAATTATCAAATTATTTATAAAATTATAATTAAATATTTCTAACTTATAAAAATACTAACACTTAATTAATAAATTTTAAAATATTTTTTAGTTATACTATGATATAATTATATAATATTGTCACTTATAAGATGGATTTTTTTTTATTTCAATTGTTATGTTACTATTCAACTGGTCGGTTTATTATTCCTAAGGGTTAGATTACTATTCCAAAGGTCACATTATAATTTCATCGGTTTGTGTTCATTAACTTCTTGTGATAACTTTTATTTCACTCTTTATTCGTTTATAATGTTTGTTTTTTGTTATATATATAATATTATGTGATTATACTATAAGACATAATTATTTGAAGGGAATAAAATTTATTAAATGTTTTTTCATTACATTCTTCCCCCTTACGAAATAACGTTTAATCAATTGATGGTTCTGGAATAATACATTCACAATGTCTGTAGTGATGTTCCCCACAATTCCGTAGAGACGTAATTATCAGAGTGACTAGAATGATAGAAAAAACGTTTAATCACTACGGAAATTGTCAATGGACTTCCAATGTTCGTAGAGACATAATTATTAGAGTGCCTAGAATGATAGAAAAAACGCTTAATCAATTGATGGTTCTGGCATAATACATTGACCATCTATGTAGTCATTTTTCTTATAATTTTTCCTCTAGGATCTAAGACCCTCAATACATGCTCCTCCTAAGAAATATCAATCTCCAACTATAACACCACTAAAGATAGTATATGTGAAGGATTTCATATGTAATTTCTCAATAGAGATACGTGGAATACATCATGTACTTGATACATGGTTTGTGGATGTGTTAATCGATAGACCATAGCTCCAACATGATCAAGAATCTTGAAGGGACCGATGAACTTAGGATTTTTGATTCCATTATTACCACATCTCATGACATTCATGCATTGAAATTTTCTAAAGAATACTATATATCTAACTTTCAACTCATGGTCTCATCGACGATTTTCTACATAACTCTTTTATTGAATTTGTTTTTCCATTATGTGATACTTAATGGTTTTGAACTCCTCCAACATTTATTTGACCATTTTATGTCCTAACAGCTTATGATCACCGACCTCATCGGCTAAATCTTGTGTTCTACATATTTTCCCACAATGTTATTCATATGGATCTATTTGGATAATATATTGGAAACTATTGTTTTAGGAGAATTTGAATAGTGGTATATATTGGTACCATCATCCTTTGAAGCCCATAAAACATTATCTCAATGTGTATTATAGTTTTGGAATAATTTTATCATATTGGCCATCAGTTCTTGGGGTGATAGTTCATTCTGATGTTCATCTCAGTACTTAGATCATGTTGGAAGATTTTCTAGAACATTGAGGTGAATCTAGGATCTCGATCAGATACATTCAATAGTGGAACTCCATACAAATTTAATACCAATTTGATGCATATCAATGACAGTTTATCTAATGAAAGTCCTCTTGAATTTCAATTAAGTGTAATGTCTTTTTAAGACGATCCACAAAAACCCACATTGCATTGTTTCATCTGGATGTCCTTGGAAGTCCATTGACAATGTCCGTAGAGATGTTCCCCACACATCCATGAAGGTATGGGCGATGTTTTCATCAACCCTTTAGACTTTTGAATTTATTTATTTATTTTCTATCAATCTAGGCACTCTGATGTAAACTTAGTGATATCCTTTTTCTTAATTTCCAACCAATAGTTACCCTAGGGATCTCAATACATCATTGTGGTCCCTAGGTGAATAGAGATGGATAAGTTATGTGAATCCTTCAGAAGCTCTTTCTTTATCTCTGGATTGGATGGTACCCATAGTCATGACCCAAATATTATAACTCCCTCATCACTGATCATGAATTCATTGTTTTTCCCATTTTTTAAATCTTCCACCATTTTTATAATTTCCACATCATTTCTTTGATAGTATAATATTTTTTATAAGGTACGGTTGAGAAACAATTTTTTAAAGGATTAATGATTTTCTACCTTAATGATTATCATGTACATCCTTTGTTATTATAAGAAGATATGAACTTTTTCAATTATCATCATTGTAAAAGGTGAATGATCCTTCCTATATAGATCATTTTCCACCTTATTTTCCTTACAAAGATGGTAATAGATTGAGTTGTCATATCCTTGATTATATAAAACCATATCACTGGTGCATATTAACCTCCATTTGTGTGAATATATATTTGAGACACTTGTGATCAGTTTATATCTCTTACATCTCACCATAAAGATATTTCTACCATATTTTTAATTCGAAGATCACAGAAGTTAACTCCAGATCACACGTAAGTTTTTTTCTCATTAATTTTCAACTACCATAAGGTGTAGGCTATCACATTATCAGTTTTCAACAATACATATCCTAATAATTTCTTTGAATAATCCCTGTATACCACAAAGAGTTCTCCACATTTTGAGAGTGTGTTTACTGGTGTAGTGATAAGACACTTTTGATCTCTTTAATGCTTTCAAAATTTTGGATTCCATGAAAACAGTACTCTCTACCATGTCATCATGGTAATTGGGATTTAAATTCAAGAGGAGTTCTTTACAAATCATCTATAATACCCATTCAGGCATAGAATGCTACAGATCTCCATTACAGATGCTAAAATGAGCCACTCTTTGATTTCCATTGTCTTGGAAGGGTCAATATATATTCTTTTACTATTGATATCAATCCCTAAGAGTTAATCTTTTTTAATTCAGAACTCAAATATACTGTATTTTTCCAAAAAAATCTCACTTCTTAATGTTATCTATATATTATTCAAATAATACTCTTGTTCTAACTTTCCCTTAGAGTATATAAGAATATCATCAATAAATACTATATAAAATATTTTGAGGTAATTTCTTAAGAAACTATTAAATATGTACTTGAATATTTTTGTACCATTAGTGATTCGAAAGGGAATCACTATGAACTCATAGTATCCATATGTCATTAAAAATGAAATCTTGTAGATGTATTCATTCATCACCTTTAATTGGTGATGTCCAAACTAAAGATTCAAATTAGAGAAACTACTGGACCCATGTAACTGATTAAACAAGTCTTTATTCTGTGGCTTGGGAAATTAGTTCTTTATAATTATTTTATTGATCATTGTTAATTAATGAAGAGACACACTGACTAATCTGTCTTCTTGATTAAGAATACTAGAACACCCCATGGGGAAGAAATCCATCATATAAAACCATTATCGAACTCTCGTGTAACTACTTCATTAGTTCTTCCAGCTCAATTGTGGAAATTTAATAAGGTTTTTATGATATTGGTAGAGACCTAGGAATAATCTCAATTGTTAACTCAACCCCTCAGTCAGGAGGAATACCATGAAACTATTCAAGGAATACATATGTCTAATCACTCATTATGGATATATCTTTGAGCACAATCATCTTCTTTGTCTCAATCATTTGAGTGAGGTGTGATTTATCATATAGAAAAAATATCTACGCATGAGATGATGAATCTGAAGGAGATTCATCTTCCTCTATACACTATTCAATAATTATAGTATGCATTGAGATGTGAGGATTAATCTCTATTTCACAATAGTTGATTTTGTATTTGTATAAATATTTCCAATACATGTCCAAAATAGAATCTAATTTCACCATATGAATTAAAACATGACATTACGGTAGGTTTATTCTATAAATATTAATAGGGTATGAGTTATGTACATTAGATGGGATAATTTCACCATTATCTATTCTCATAGATAAATCAATATCCAAATTTTTAGGTGGTGTTTGAATTGTTCTACTAAACTTGCATGATATAAAATAACCCAGAGAAATTGAATCAAATAGTATGTTTTCTTTTCATTAATGAATAACTAGCATAGTTTTCACCACATCGTCGTCCAACTCCACATCATCCATAGTGGTCATATAATAATATCTTCTTTCATTAGCGTTCTCTGTTGATTGCCTCCTAAAACACTACGCATAGGGCATCAGATTGTACAATTATCATGTTCCCTGTAGTCAAAACACTTCACTATAGGTTGAGCATTGATTTGAACCATCGTTTCTTCATCCATGTTAGTGGAATTTTTCATATCCCTTTGGCCATTCTTAGCCATATTCCCCATTTCTCTACATTTTATTCATTTCTTAGTTCCGTTTAGATAGTTACCAGGATGCATCTTACCACAATTTTGACACAAGGGTTGTTTAGTATTCTTTCCATAATGAGATTTTTTCTGATCCACCAATGTTAAACACCATTTTATTATTTTCTTCACCAGGAATATAAGGCAACTGAGAGTCTTTGATCTCCATTTCAACCACGAGGGTCGAACAAAAAAACTCCTCAAAACTGAAATGTCATGAATTTCAAATGAATTTTTTTGACTTGGCATTAGTCCACTAATGAAGTGATCCACATTTATATTAGTGTTCATAAAAAATCAGGAGTCATATCATACAATACTTGTGAGGATTTCTTCATTATCCCTAATAAAATCATCTTCCATTTGCTTAAGTGTAAGTAACACTCTTTCCATCTTTTTATTGAGGGTTCGAGGAAAATATTTAATGAAAAACATTTTCTTGAATTCAACCCAATCCATAGAGTCAATTTCATCTATGGAAATAGTAATTTTTAACAATTTCTCCCACCGGTCATGTTCCCCATCAAAATATTAAACTTCTTGTATGACCTTCTCTTCTTTTGAGCTCTAGAGGATAGTGAGTATCTTTTCAATGGAAGTAATCCACTACTCCATAAGGAGGGGATCAGAAGAGCCACTAAACATGTTAGTTCTATTACATGTGAAGTATTCAATGGAAACTTTCTCTTTCCATGGACAACGAGGGTGTTCCACATGATTCATGTTATTATTCATAACTTCAGAAAGTTGAGAAAGTATTGTCACAACGTTTTGAGCACCCATTCCCATCATATTGTAAATTTAAATAGGTAAGTCCTCACATTAACTAACACATTGATTGTTATCATGTGTTCTTCTATTTTCCACTATTATCTAAGAAAAATAATTCGCAATTATAGGGATTGAATACTTAACTAATTTGTATAAAAAGGAAACTATAAAAACATAAGTATAAACCTGTAAATAAAATATGTACCATAAATTCTGATTCCCTATATTTAAATATAGGTTATCTATGATCTGTTTCCTAACATATATTCTTATAGCATTTTTCTCTAATTAATGGTTAATAATGAGATTATGAATTTACCAAAAAATATCCCTCGGGAGTGTCAAACCAGGTGCTTAGAAGGCTCATTATCATGCACCTCGTCACCCAAAGTAATGAAAGGAACACCTTGATGGATTTTTTACTCCTAGGTACATCTATGGTAGAACCACATCCACTTGTTGAATCTATAAATGTATGTATTTTTTCGATAAACCACTTACTTTATACTTGCCAAAATTTAGGTATTTTTTGTAAACTTGTTCTAATCCGTGTTTTAAGGACCCGGTTCTTATTTTTGAGGTACAATTTTCTTCTTTTCTCTTTTCCTTAGGTGTATTTGAGTAAATCAGGAAAAATGGGAAAACCTAAAATTTTGGGAATACACACTATGTACTTTTCTATACGTTGTGTACTTTGGCTATGTGGGATGATTACAAATGGTGTGTAGCCATGCTAGTGATGAAGGGTGTAAAAACAAACTACATGTCGTATAGGGGATATTTAAACGCTGTGTAGTCAGTTGGAAAGAAAATTGTATGGCGGTGGAAGTAGCCACTAGTAGAGTAGCAGTACATGCTGTGTAAACAAAAATACACACCGTGTACTCAGGTCGACAGATGAACAGTGCGAAGGTACCGCCCGAGGAACAATTAAATGATAAAGTACACACCGTGTACTTGAGAAGTACACACAGTGTAGTTTGTTTTTTTCTATTAAATTGAGCAGTATCCAAACCTGTTCACATGATTGGCTTAGAACTGGAGGAAGGTGTTGGAAGAGGAGGTTGGACCATGGAGGATCTCCAGATCCAGTGTCGGGAATCCATTTTCACCTTTGACGAACTCGTTTGAACCGTACGATTAAGCCCTCCACTCTCCTTAAGCCATTATTTCCAATAATTCCTCTATGGGAATTTATTTGAGTTTGAACGGGGATTTTGTTTCACCTCAGATCTACGTTGTTCTTGGATAATTTGAGGATCATCGTTCGTGTATACCATTTAGTGGCGTTTAAGGTAGGTGGCTTGGTGTTTAATTTCCTACTATTGTGCATTTGTGTGTATTTTTGTTCTACAAACCCATGTTGGGGTGTCGTGTGGCTGAGGCCCTGGTGGTTTAAATAGCTATAATTTTATAGGTAGTTAAATGTGAGAATAAACTGATTTTTGGGATCGATTCTCTGATCCAGGACCACCCCAGGGGTGCATTCCTCTGTTTAGTTGTTTGGCCAGGATACCTGAGGGTATTCCATTGTAATAATATTTATTAAATTTCCATGAGAAGAATTATATTTCAATTTATTATTTACATATTGGGCAAGCCCCTGTTACTTTCACCCAAGTGCAGTGTTCTTTTTAGCCCAAGGGCATTGTTTGTTTAGCCTGAGGGCAAGGTGGTTCTTAGATTGAGGGAAACGTTCTATTTCACCTAAGAGAAACATTTCGTATGCCTGAGGTAATAGACTTTGTGCCTGAGGGTGACACTTCGTACGCCTGAGGGAAATATCTGTTATGCCCGAGGGTAACGCCTGAGGTGAAGATTCTGATTACCTAAGGGTTGTGATTCTGATTACCTGAGGGTAAGGGTTTGCATGTCTGAGGACACTGAATGTTAACATTGAAATTCCCTGTAGTGGTTTCCTTATAAATGAATGAATAAATGAATATTAAAATGGCAATATAACTGTTAAATTTAGTTGATTTTAATTACTTATTAGTTTATTGCATTTACTTTGGAACATTGATGTTGTATGTTTACACATAGTTGAGGATGGGCCTTTGGTGGGTTCCCACTAGGATTTATTTCCCACACCATGTTTGGGTCATGTCTTCGGCCCAAACAGATTACGTTTCTATAGGTGTGGATGAGGATAAGGGTCCCTATACAGGTACTTGATTGATGCTGAGGAGTAAGGTATCATTGGACCGGGTATAGGCTCGCGATGCTACTGGCTATTTTGTTTGTTTTGTTGTACTCTGTATTGTATTGTACAGTATTGTTATGTAACATGTTCTGGATATTTTTTTCGAACAAGTTACATGTTTCATCATTATCTATATAATTGTTGGTTATCTTTTACTACCGTTGTTTATTTTAATTGTGTATGGTTTATTAATTCCGCTATTCTTGTATTTTTTTTGTCATTCAGCTACACTACATTTTGAAAAATGAGGTCACAGTTTCCCCACTATCAGACCTGGGCCCTCGCTGCTAGTCGGCATCCTCTAGCATTTGGGGAAATGAACTTGAGGTCATGTGACCAACCAGGTTCGGAGAACCCATTGAGTGTCACCCAGAACCAGGACTTTACAAAGTGGCATCAAAGGGATTCTTTTATTTTCACTATTTGGAGCCTTATTCTGTGATAAGATGGAAGCATTAGTTGGTAATAAGCTACGCCCGGACGTAGATGGCCCGCATAATGGGAAAAGCCAGTCTACCTCGTAATTTTGAAATTATTCTAATTTTCTAAATTTTACAATTGATTTGATTTCACCGTTTGGTGATGCACTTGGGATTGTGTTGTTAATATTTTACTTATGGGTTCTATAAAGTTTCAACCTGATGGGATGAGGGTATGGTATCTTAGGAATAATTTAGGAAAATTCTAGAAATCACATTCCATGAATATTTCTTTGCCCTGTTGGCACATTAGAAATTGCATGTTGTTGAGATAGTTATTGTGCTAGAAAACCATGATGTTCTGATAACTACTTTGATAAGTACCTGTTATGTGATAGGGTATGTTTGTGTGAGACTAATAACAGAATGGACACCAAACATTGGTTTCTGGGGAGTATGGGCCCTCATTGACTGGAATTTGTTGGACCGATGATTGTTTTTTAGTATTACAGGTATAAGATGTCAAACATTGATTTGCGGGGAGTATGGGCCCGCACGGATCAGAATTTGGCACTTGGGTGTTGTTTTTCGGTATTTTCTGTGTTTTGGAGTAGTATCTAAGCCTTACTGTCTGGAAAACCTAGGATACATGCCGTTTAGTTTCTTGGACACACGCCGTGTGATCTTCTCTTTGGAAAGAAAATAAGACTTTTTAAGTACATGCCATGTACCATCAGTAAACACTATGTAGTCTCTTTCCATGTCATAGACCGTGTGGGCGGGGACACGGGGAAGGGAAATGTTTTGGGAAAACAAGCCGTGTACCGGATGTACATGACGTTTAGTGTTCACCCGGAGTCTGCCCCTGTAACTAACAAACACGGAGGGAGGAGACCTTAAGACATACACGCAGTGTCCATTATAGAACACGCCGTGTAGTCTGACCTGGGACTCGTCCATGTAACTCACAACACAGGTCTTTGTAATCCTTTCGTGTACATGTTGTGTGTATATGGAACATGCCATGTAGTGTGATCCTTGTATGCGACCGTGTAACTAACAACATGGGTCGGCAGAGCTCGTTTTGTACACACCATGTACTCATGGGACACGCCGAGTAGTTTTGACCAGTGACGGACCGTGTGGACTTAGACATGTGGCTGGGTAATGGGGTGGTGTAAATGCTGTTTGTGGGTGTAACACGTTGGGTTGTAACAAGATGAGTAGTCGGCCGAGTCACAAACGACACATGTAGTTGGTAAATTAAACCATACACTACATGTATATCATATACACGCTATGTAGTTTTGTTCAATGGGAGTCGTGCAGCTTAGCCGTGTAGAAGGACCCAAGCAGGGGAAGAAAAGACAGGTACACATCATGTAGTCAGTATACACATAGTGAAGTCTTGTTTTGAAAATCATTAATTCCTTCTTCTTGTTGTTCCCCTTTTGGTCCTTTCGTTTACAGACTGTGATAATCTTGATCTAAGGTGTGTGTTTGACCTTGTAGAGTCATGCTGCCGAGACGACCACATGTTGTATTCAAGGAGAGCAGAAACTATTATACTCCATAGATGGTAGGCCATAGGCTACCAGGGGTTCCTCTAGAAGAGACAGATGTGGCACCAGCTATTATACCAGACATAGTTGCAGAGGCATAGTTCCATGAAGGCTTTATGCAGTTCATGTAGACCGTTCAGGGAGCACCGCCGGATGCCACATCTATGGCAGAGCTAAAAAATATCTTCCAGTAGAAGCATCCACCTACATTTTCATGGGATGGCAGACCACATGTTGTGGAGTATTGGCATGGGTCGATGTAGACTATCATCGAGTATCTTGAGATGCCTCAAGGGCAGAGGGTCAAGCTTGTGATGTATATGCTACGTGATTCCGCCAAGAGATGGTGGGATGTCACCACCCCGTCAGAGCATCACAGAGACATGGCGTGGGAAGATTTTTAGATAGCCTTTTATGATTTCTTCTTCCCAGAGACGCTATAGGTAGATAGAGCTCAAGAGTTCCTGAATCTACATTAGGGATCTATATCGGTGATGTATTATTTTGCTCATTTCACCGAGCATCGGCGTTTTCTCCCGTTATGGTGGCTGATGAGAGGTTGAGAGCGAGATGCTATGATGATGGACTTCGATATGACATCTGAGAACTAGTGAATGTTTTATAGTTTTCTTCTGTACATGATATTGTGAAAGAGGCGCTGATTACGAAGAGGAACATTCAGGAGGCTAGTGCTGTAGGCCAGGGTGGTTTGACACAAGTTTCTGGTACTATTTCTACCAGGAATAGGAAGCGACGGATGAGTTTCTCTCTTGGTTGTAGTACTAGACAGATAGTTTCTTAAGGTGGCCCGGTCTTTTGCTACCAGTGAGGTATGGAGGGGTACAAGAGACAACAGTGTCCATGTGACCCAGTGGAGTGTCGATCATGCGGAAAGATGGCTTATCTGTAGCACTTTTTCAGGGCTTTCTACCAGCGGATAGTGAGAGGGGTTCTGTACAGACTCCTCATGCGGGAGTAGAACCGTCAGCTTCTTACCACTCGGGAAACTGGAATACATCAAGGAGTGCTGATAGAGATGGTGGTTGTGGCCATGGTAGAAAGACACCAGGATCTCAAAGGCAGCAGGGCGGGACAACTCAGGGGTTCCAGGATGTGTCATAAGGCCGCGACACTGAAGAGTCATATGCATTACAACATACCCAACAAGATCAGGAACACGGACCTTCTACAGTCATAGGTACTATTCTAGTAGCTTCTGTTTTGTCTTCAGTAATTTTTTATATGGGCGCTACACATAGTTACATATATATACCTGTTGTGGAGAGCCTTGGGCTCTATTTTTCTTCTTCTTCGTCTGCTGTTATGACGTTAGACAATCCGTTGGGGACTACAACGGCTGGTGTGCGTCAGTTTAAGGAATGTCCCCATGAGGTTGGTGGGTGTCACATTCTTTGGGATCTCTATGTCTTAGAGATGATGAGCTATGATTTCATTCTTAGAATGAACTGCTTGGTTCCCTTTAGAGCCTTTTTATACTTCAATCATTATAGGGTGAGTTTCACATCATGAGAGGGTGGAGAGTTTCTATACATGGGCGAATGGGATGTTCAGGCAAGTCGAGCTGGACTAGAGAATCGTGGGTGAGGTGGAGTCACATCCCCGATTGTGAGTTTATATCTGGATGATTAGGGGACTTGTTAGATGTATTTATCACCAGTGGTTGATTGTTTCATGGATGTCTTCTCGGATGACATTTCTGGTCTACCTCCAGAGCGTGTTGTGGATTTCTCTATTGACCTTGTGCTAGGAGTAGCACCGGTGTCCATTCCTCCTTACAGGATGGCTACACCAGAGTTGCAAGAGCTTAGGAGGATGTGAGAGGAGTTACATGAAAAGGGTTTTATCCGACCCAGTACTTCTCCTTGGGGTTCACATGTCCTATTTTCTAAGAAGATGGACGATACCCTCAGACTCTGTGTGGACTATTGAAAGCTGAACCATTTGATGGTTAAAAACCGATATCATATGCCAAGGATTGATTATCTCTTTGATCAACTTCATGGTGTACGAGTGTTCTTGAATATTTATTTGAGATAGGGATATCATCAGCTGTGCGTGAGACCATCGGATATCCCGCTTATATATTTTTCGAGTTGATATGGTCTGTACGAATTCATGGTTATGCCGTTCGGACTCACGAATGCGCTAGCGGTTTTCATGGATCTGATGAATCATGTGTTCCATCCGTACCTAGATTCTTTTGTGGTAGTATTCGTGGATGATATCTTGGAGTAATCTCACACTCGACATGATCATACCACCCAATTTGAGATCGTATTGAGTACACTGAGAGAGAGCATAAGATATATGCAAAGATCTCAAAGTGCCACTTTTGGATGGAACAGATTCACTTCCTAGGTCATATCTTCTCAGAGGTAGGAGTTTTCATGGACCCAGAGAAGTTGAGGGCAGAAGATTCCTGGGGGCAGCCTAAGGTCATGTTTGAGATACGGAGTTTCATGGGGCTGGCTGGTTTCTACAGATGCTTCATAGAGGACTTATCCCACATTGCATTGCCATTGACAGGTTTGACTAAGAGTGGTGTAAAGGATGATAGGTTGGAAGCTTGTGAGATAGCTTTTCAGGACCTGAAGGGAAGGTTGACATTCGCACATGTCCTGGTACTTCCAGAGTAATGGAAGAGCTATACAGTTTACTGTGATGCATTGGGTATTGGGATGGGAGCAGGGTTGATGTCGGGCGATCGAGTTGTTTCTTACGGGTCTTGGTAGTTGAGGCCACATTAAAGGAATTACCCGACACATGACCTCGAGTTGGCTGAAGTTGTTCATGAGTTGCGTTGTTAGAGACATTATCTCTTGGGAGACTATTTTATGGTTTTAACTAACCACAAAAGTCTCATTTATAACTTTACTCAGCGTGAATTGAATCTGAGATAGAAAAGATGCGTCGAATACCTTCAGTCCTTCGATTTTTTGAATTCCTATACACATGGTAAAGGTAATGCAGTAGCTGATCCACTATGTAGGAAGACTCAGAAACAGGAAGTACAGGAAGCCAGTGGTGAGTGGTAGGTCATGAATTTTTTCACTGAGATGCATTTTGATGTGCACATAAGTCAGGGTCAGACCTATCTTTCATCATTACTTGTGACTTCTGCCATCCTGGATAAAGTGAGGATGAGACAACTATATGATTCAGAGTGCCTAGTTCTATAGGAGTTAGTTGCAAATGAGGACCCACCTTCTAGATGGACGATAGTCGATGGTATGATACTATGTTTCCATGGATGTGTATGGGTTCCAGGGTATATACGTGAGGATTATATGAGGGTGTTTTATGCTTCATCATGGCCAGTTCATCGCAAAGTTACCAAGATGTAACGTGACATGAGACGTCAGTACTGGTGACTGCATATGAAGAGAGATGTAGCTGGTTTTGTTATGAGGTCTTCCTCCTCTCAGAAGGTGAATGCAGAGCATTAGAGGCCAGCCAGACTATTACAGTAGTTACCCATCCCAGATTGGAAATGGGATGATGTCGCGATGGACTTCGTGACTGGGTTTTCGAGGTCACTTTAAGGCCATGATGCCATGTGGGTTGTTGTAGAAAAACTCACGAAGGTAGCTCACTTTTGTTCTGATCAAGGAGACCTTAGATATTGATGAGTTCCGGAATTTGTATATCCGAGAGATCGTACGTCTTCATGGGTTCCCTCTTTCTATCTTTCTTGATAGGGATGTCCGTTTTACACCTTGTTTTTGGCAGAGTTTTCAGAGGGAACGGGGTACACAAGTGCTTCTGAGCACATCTTACCACCCATAGACTGATGGTTAGTCAGAGCATACGATACAGGTACATGAGTCTATGTTGCACACATGCATATGAGACTTTGGGGGATCTTGGGAGAAGCATAAACCCCTATTCAAGTTTTCATATAATAACAATTTTTAGGCAACTATTGAGATGGCACCATACGAGACTTCATATGGTAGGCCATGCTGATCACCATTGTATTGGATACAGGTATGTGAGGTAGCATTACTGGGACCATGCATTATGCAGGAGACTTCTGAGTAGGTCCAGTTGATTCGGAAGCGGATGGCTACCGCACAGTCTCATCAGAAATCTTATGTCGATCGCCGCAGATGAACCTTTGAGTTCGTGGTCGGGGATCTAGTTTTCTTCCATGTTTAGCCGAGGTTGGGACACCGGCAGGTTAGGAGACAAGGTAAACATTCACTAAGGTATGTGAGGGCCATTTGAGATTCTGGAGAGGGTCGGAATGGTTGCCTATTGTTTGATGTTACCACAGAGGTACTGAGCCATGCATGATGTATTCCATGTATCTCAGTTGTGTTGTTATCATTCAAACCCGTCTCACATCTTTCAGCCCTATGAGGTTCATGTTCTGGTAGATGCGTCCTTTGAGGATCATCTTATTCATATCATGGATAGGAGCACAAAGGTTCTCTAAGGCAAGTCAGTTCCTCTCTTATGAGTGTTAAGGAAGCATGGCTGAGTGCAGGACAAAACCTGGGAGCAGGAAACTAACATACGTGCTTAGTGTCTAGAGTTGTTCTAAGCATTATCTTCACCACCCTTGGAAGGGAAATTCGGAGAAAAATTGCTATAAGGGGAAATGTTTGTATGAACTCGCTTCTTATTTTTGTGGTAAGAGTTCCTCATTTTCTATTTTCCATAGGTTTTTTTAGAAAATATGGAAAATGAGAAAAAATCCTAAAATCATGGGACTACACGCCGTGTACTTTTCCACACGCCATTTATATTGGTTGTGTGGGATGAGTACATATGGTGTGTAGCCATGCTGGCGATGAAGGGTGTAAAAACCGACTACATTCCATGTAGGGGATATTTACACGCCATGTTGTCAGTCGCCCGGAAAATAGTAAGGTGGTGGTAGCAGCCGCTAGTGGAGTGGCAGTACACACCATGTAAACAAAAATACACACTGAGTACTCTTTTCGACAGATGAATAGTGTTGTGGTGCCTCCAGAGGAACAGTTAAATGAGAAAGTATATGTTGTGTACTTGAGAATTACCCGCCGTCAAGTTTGTTTTTTTTTGCATAAAATGGGCAGTAGCAAACCATTTTCACAGGATAGGCTTATAACCTAAGGAAGGAGTCGGGAGAGGAGGTCGGACCATAGAGGATCTCTAGATCGAGTGCCAAGAATCCGTTTTCACCTCTGACGATCTCGTTGGAACCGTACGGGTAAGCACTCCACTCTCCATAGGTCATTATTTCCAATTCGTACTCTAAGGAGAGTTTTTTGAGTTTGAACGGGGATTTTCTTACCTCATAACTACATTTTTCTTGTATGATTCGAGGATCATCGTTCGCGTATATCGTTCAGGGTTTTTTAAGGTAGGTGGATTGGTGTTTAATTTCCATGTGTTGTGCATTTGTGTGTATTTTTGTGCTACGAACCCATGTTGGGGTGTTGTGTGGATGAGGCCTTGGATGTTTAAATACCTATAATTGTATAGGTAATTAAATGTGAGAATAAACTACTATTTGGGATTGCTACATGGATGCAAGACCACCTCGAGGGTGTATTCCTCTATTTAGATATTTGGCCAGGATACCTGAGGTAATGCCATTGTAATAATGTATATTAGATTTCCTTGAGAGGAATTTTATGTGAATTTCTTATATACTTATTGGGAATGGCCCTATTACTTGTGCCTGAGGGCAGTGTTCTTTTCATCCTGAGAGCATTGTTTGTTTATCCTTAGGGCAAGGTACTGCTTATGATGATGGCTAAGTTCTATTTCGCATGAGGGAAACATTTTGTATTCCTGAGAGCAGAGACTCTGTGCCTGATGGCGACACTTCATATGCATGAGGGAAATATCTATTATGCCTGAGGGAAACACCTGAGGGAAAGATTCTAATTACCTGAGGGTTGTGATTATGATTACCGAGGGTAAGGGTTTGCGTGTCTGAGGACACTGAATATTTACATAGAAATTAACTATGGTGGTTTCCATATAAAATAATGATTAAATGAATATTAAAATGGAAATATAACTGGTAAAGTTAGTTACTTTTCAGTACTGATTATTTTATTGTATTTACTTTTGCACATTATTGTTGCATGTTTACACACAGATGAGTATGGTCCTTTGGTGGATGCCTACTGGGACTTATTTCTCACACCTTATTTGGGTCATGTATTCGGCCCAAAGAGTTTATGTTTCTGCAGGTATGGATAAGGGAAAGGGTCCCTATACAGGTACTTGATTGTTGCTAAGGAGTAAGGGAGCATGGGAATGGGCTTAGGCTCGCGATGCTACCAGCTATGTTGTTTTGTTTTTCTGTACTCTATATTGTAATTTACTTTATTGTTGTGTAACACGTTTTGGCTATTTTCTTAGAACTTGAGACTTGTTGCATCATTATCTATATAACTATTGATTATCTTTTACTACAGTTTTTTATTTTAATTGTGTATGGTTTATTTCTTTGGCTATTGTTGTATGTTTTTATTATTTTTCTACGCTACACTTTGACAAATGAGGGCATAGATTCCACACTATCAGACCTGGGCCCTTTCTTCTAGTTAGTAGCCTCTGGCATTTGGGGAAATGCTCTTGAGGACATGTGAACAACCGGGTTTGGGTCACCTATTGAGTGGCACCCAGAACCGAGACGTTACACATATGGTTCATAATAATGTTCTTATTTTCCTAATCTCCTAAAATAACTATACCTTACTCTAATTCTAACTACTATTACCCTATCCTTTATCACATAATATTACATTGTTTTATGTATAATTAAACATCAAAAAAATAGTCCAAGGATCATAATATCTAGTGTCTTTGAATACTCGATACATAAAACAGAAAACATGTGATAAAATAAATCATTCAATTATTTAATCATCATAATGAGACCATAACATACATTTTTCTCATCCATTTTTATTGAATAAAATGGGGGATAACATGATCAAAGGAATGATCTAAAAACACATCAAGGAAATAACCCTATGAATAAATCATAAGACATTGGTTAGAAAGGATAATGATATTAAAAGGTATGGAATATAATTAAACCTAAGGAATAATATCAAAGAAAACAAGGGATCATATATTCAATGAATTATAATAATTTGGTAGCATCGTAAAACAAGAATTTATCATGCTTCAAGTCTCCTAGCACATAGTGGAGAATGAGTTATGGATAACCACCAAGACCGTTGCACATGGAGCATGAGTCAGTGCTAAAAACCGAGACAATTGTATATATCATCACATTAAACAAAAATTTACCCTATTCATTGGATCATTATCTGGGTATATCCATCATAAAATGTTCATGAATATGTCTAAAACAAAAATAGTCATATGTAATGAATAAAACATAAACATAAATATTACCCACGGAAAGGAGTGGGTATCTTAATCATGTCATAAAGCATAATAAATGTGTATAACATAAATGTTTCCATGAAGGAATTGAATTCAATCACACATGGAGTTTCATAAATTATTATAGGAAGATATCATAATAATTTCTTTCAAACTAAAGTAATAACATGTAAAAATTTTATTTAAGAAACATTATAAATAAAATTTTTATGTGTAGATTAAGGACAATATCAAAGTTCATTTAAAAATGAAAATGCATGTTATTTTATACAAAACCATAAGTAAACTAATAAGGTATTAATAATAAACTACGTGGTTTTATAAAAATAATGGTATCCAAAAATAGGTTATGGAATGTACCTCAAAATGGGTAAGAACTCAGGATGTTCCGTTAAAGTGGCTTACTTACAAATAAGTATCGAGAAGGTAACCACTTAAAGACACTTATACCCCTAATAAAAGTAGATAAAAAGATATTAACTTATTGTTTTGGAACAAGTGAATAATATTTATAGTATTAACATAAATATAAAAGATAATTTCATATGGGTAAAAATAGAGGAAGAGAAACCCGAATAAATAATGATGGTTTGGGTAGAATCCCTTACCTTGAGTTTAATGGTGCTCGTCCCTTTATATAATTGTGTTGAATAATCAATATAGATTAATTAATAAAAAATTCCATAATATTTTATTCATTTAATTTAATTACTATAACATTATTTAGTTCTTTTATCCCATTTTGACGAGTTATAAAGTTCAATTTTATCATTTGTGAGTGCATGTTTTGTTAATTTTCATGATTGGCTCACTTATATTAGAGTATATAAGTTCATGTAAATTGTAAATTTTAGTAAAAAATTGAAGTTATAAGTTACTAATGATCATACATATGTTTGAGTAATCAAATAATTCACTTTCTTATTTTGGGCGAGGATGAATAATTAGATGAATATTTATTGAGGAACGCTTCGATTATTTTGATCGTTTTTGCTCACAATGAACTTATTTTGTTTTATTATTTTATATAATATATTTAATTGATGTTATTAATATTTTAATAATTTATTATATACCCCATATACTGATTTTATATGAAATTTCCATAATTTGTGTGAAATATTAATTTTTTAATACAAAGTATAATATTTGAGCATTTTTAGACGTAGTCTTATTTAGTATGTTTACAATTTTATTTATAACTAGTACCACTACGATCAAAATTTGTGATTCATGTATTTATTTTTGATTTATTATTTAATTTCCAACATATCCATAGAAAGAATCAGTGGATAATTATTTCATTCTAAGGGTCATATGGTCATCACAAGACGACCCAATGAATTTGTGATGAAACTAGACCATATATGAAGATTCAATTACTGGGCTCAGTCCTGAATTCCAAAATTCATTTATTATCCAAAAACGTTTGTGGTAAAATTCAAGGAGTCATGGATAAAAACTGGAGGGCCCAACTCCAAAAACAAGGGTCCCAAATGATGTTTTTAATTCCAGCCAACCATTCTGGTTAAGAATTTCAATCCAGACACTATTAATGACATAGCTCATGAGGTAATCATCAACTCTAGTTGAGATTTTGATGTGGAAAAGAGGCGATGTAGCAAGCCAACATTTTTGATGAATTTGTTCTTATATAGTTTCATATTACTATTTATAAACCAATTCACAATGTGGACTTCTAAAATGTATGGATTGAAATGGAAAGATTAACAATGTTTAATCAAACAGTCATAACTTCGGATACATAAGTACAAATTCCTCTGAATTTAGATATTAGTCAGCCAAATTTATTATATATAACAATTAATAATAATATATCTCTAGATTCATCTATCTGGATTTCAAAAACGTCGAGCCAAGTGGAGGTGTAGTTTTTCAATGCAAACAGTCCACCACCATTGTCTATAAATACATCCCCTCATATCCTTTCAAAATGGTTCGAATTTCAGAACATAAGGTTGAGGTTTGGATTTACTAGAGACTTTCCAAGGACCAAGTAGGACTTTCCTTGACCTTGTTTCGACAAGATATACCTCTCTTCCACTTTTACTTTCAATCTCTTTTTAGTTTTTTTCAATTGTATTTGTGTAAGCTGTTTTCAATGTCATTTGAATTTTAATGCATGTTTCTTCTTAATATTATGTTTTTATCATCTAAAATCTGTTCTTAAATATTTATACTCCTAAAATATAAATGATTATGTTCAATCCATTTCCCTTTTTTTCTTTCTCATTTAATTTAATGTCCGTTTTTAATTCACTTTAATGTTCGTGTGTGTGCGTGTTCAACACACAAGTCTTTTCTTATCAGTTTTTTTTCATTATTATTTTTTATCCATAATCATAAATATAATAAACAAAATTAAAATTCATATTAATGGATGAGTAAATATCTCACTGGGTTGAGTTATAATTTAGGTATGTTTAGAGATTGAGAGCCTTTGCTCGATGAGTATTCTTTGAATTAAAATTATGTATGTTGTTCTTAACATGTCGTGGATTAGTGACTTTTTTTGTTTAACGAGTGGTTTATAGAGATTATTGGATCCCAAAATACAAAACCATGTTCAATATATGACTAAAATATTAACCCTAAATTATGTTAAGGCTTGGATTAATGCATTAGCACTTAGAAATTCCAATCAATGTCAACTTGTGACATGGGTGTTAATTTAATGCAATATAAAGCAAAGCTCAAGGATATCACAAGATTAACTACCAAATGGTGAACTCACACCAATCCTTATCAAATTTTAAAATCACCCGACCATTTTTAATCACTTAATTTAATCTCCACAAACAAACCCCCCCCCCAATCTAAATACAATCAACTAAAAAAACTACTATTAAAAAGTATCATCAATGAGGATTCGACCTGAGTGATGCAATATACTTTAGCAGAACATCTAAAAATTGAATTGTTGATAGGTGATGATCAGATGTGATTTAAAATGGCATCTTTTTTGGGGGATGGTACAATTAAATTGTCTTTAGTATATGGTTATTGTAAAAAACAAAAAATAATTAAAATAAATGAAAAAGAACAAAGATAAACCCATCTTCCTATTTATTCCATAATATCTCTCAATTACCCATAACCTCCCAAACAATCCCACAGATTTGTTTGACCCAAAAATTGAGAGAACAACCCAAAAACTTATGTGGTACAAAATAGATAATAAACTCATTAAAGAACTTATCCTTTTCAAACCAATTGAATTAGAAATGGCCAATCCTAGTGAAAAAACACTTAATGAACTTGTGCCCCCTAATATGAATTTTCTACCTCTTGATATTTAATATCTGAACATAGAGGCATACTTCAAACTCAAAACGGGTTTGATTCTTCTTCTTCCTCAATTCCATAGGCTAGTCAGTGAGAATATATATATTTATCTTAAATAGTTCCAATTGGTGTGATCTACCATGACGCCCCAAGGGGTTTCTGAGGAACAACACAAACATTGAGATTACCCCTATTCCTTAGTATATGCCGCTGAATCATGGCCTTAATATGTCCATCTTGGTTTCCTAACCAAATGGAATGACATGAACCAACTTATCTTAGAGAAATTTGTTCCTTCATCTCATACTACTTTTATCTGAAATGAAAAGGTGGTATTCATCAATTCCCAAATGAACCACTCTATGAGTAATGGGAGTGGTTCCAAAATCATGTTGTGACCTTCCCACACAACAAAATCCCTATCCAACTATTGATCCAATACTTATATTAGGGGTTATTGGCAATTGAGATAACCCTCATTAATGCCCAAAGTGGTGGTTCTCTTGTTGATAAAAATCCTACAGCTGAAAGAGATATCATAAGTAACCTGTATGAAAACAGGCAACAATTCCATACTCGAGAATGTGCTCAAATCAAAGAACCACAATATAGTCAATCGATAGAGCCAAACAAGATGACAGAGTGGATGAGTGAACTTACTGGTCTTGTGCCACAACTAGTTGTGGAATCCAAAGTCGCAACCTCATATTTTACAAAATCTCTGTTCCCTGAACCTTTCAATAACAGTGGAATCTGAAGATCCCCATCTCATCCAACAGACACATGTCCACAACTTCAAGAGGATTCCTCTGATTCATCCAGACCAATGGAGCTCAATGCAGCCTATGCTCAGTAGAACACCAACCCTCAACTATCAGGTCAGTTTGTTAGAAATGTTAAACAACCTCACTCTGAGACATTCTGTTCTTCTTATAACCAAGGCCTGAGGTATGGTATTCCCATCTCTCATCTCCATCAATTCCCTCCTCAAAACCCAACCCAGTTTCAATATGCTCAAGGTGTTGGTAACTTCAGCAGCCTTCTCATTTTGTTCCTCAAAAAAAAGGATAATCCTCCTCTAACTCCTCCAAAATTCTACCATCCTAACGATTCTTCCCAATACCCAAACCAACAAGATCACATTCCCATGAAACCAAATCAAGTAAATCCCAATCCGTGACAGGCCTATTTTTTTCAAGAAACCATGGGAAAGTGTAATGGAAGATCATTCCTCTTCCACTCATTACATTCTTAAAAATATTGAATCCCAAATTGGTCAACTTTAATCCCACCTTAGTCAGTAGCAGCCATCCAATTCCTCCGAACTCCCTGCTCAACCATCACCCAACCCCATGGGTAATGTAAGTGCAGTTGAACTAAGATCAGGAAAGAAAATTTCTGTGCCTAAAGATGATTCCAACAACCCTTATTTAAATTTTGACATTGAAAATAATATGAATAAGTAACATGAAAATGAACCTAAAGTCATTCCCTCTCCTCTTTCTAATCGACTTAGGATTCCAATTCATTTTCCACAAGAATTTTCTAATCCATATATGTCCTTTGAACCTAATCCTGAAATGCTCGACATTTTTAGACTCGTTGAAGTAAACATACCCCTCTAAGATGATATAAAACAAATCCTTGAGTATTCCAAGTTTCTAAATGAGTTGTGCGCCCATAAAAGAAAACTTTGGACCTTCAAAAATGTTTTCACCTAACAGTCTATTCAAATATAGTGAAATGATCCAAGGGCCTTTACGGTTCCATGCCAAATTGGATGTTCCAACTTTGATGATGCATTCATTTTCCTAGGAGCCTCAATTAATGTGATACCCGAATCCAACATCACCATAAATGGTCTTGGTCCCTTACATGCAATGGGAATTGTAATTCAATAGGCCAATCAAAGCACTGATAATCTTAATGGTATAATTGAAGGTGTTCTTGTTCGGGCTAATGATGTAGTCTTCCCAACCGATTTTTATGCCCTTGACATGGAAGGTTAGACGACCTCTTCTCTTTCTCCCCTAATTCACGGAATAAGATTCCTCATGACTTCTAGAACCAAGATTGATGTCCATTTTGGAATCTTATCCATGGAATTTGGTAACTAACTGGTCAGGATCCGCATTTTCCTGGTCATGCAGTACACATCTTAGGATCACTATACATTCTCAATCCATGCATCTAAAGACACTTCTAAGAGTCAATTGAACCCCAATACATCACGTTAATCATTTTATAATTATAAAAGATCTTCTGAAATATGATACATGATTAAACAAGACCTAAATGGTGGTTTTTATGGTGTCCTCTGATGTACAGACTCCATCTATCTAGAGGAGCTTGAAAACTCTTTTTAATCCCATATCATCTTTGATCTCTAATTCTCCACCTTGGACTCTATTATTGAAAATGAATCGGAATCAAATGATGTACCTTCCTCCATTCCTCAGTTATCTAACCCAAAAATGAATGATGATACTAATCTGAAACCTCTTTCTGAACACCTAGAATATGCATTAATTTTCCTTCATCACTCTTATCATGTCATTATTTCTTCTTCAGTTACTATAACTGAGGAGTCCAAACACGATCATGGGTTAGAGGAAAATAAAGGCTTTATGGTGGACCGAAGATGACATAACATTAATCAAATATACTCTTAGAAATCATAGCATCCATCTTGAGAAAACATCCTAGACAATTAGACAACCACAACTAAGACTCCATCCACTCATACATGATGTAGTCAGGGTAGATATCACCAAGCATCTTAATTCTTGTATTATCTACCCAATTTCCAATAATGAATGGGTTATTACAATTCATGTTATACCTAAAAATGTGGGATAAGTATTGTCACATATTAACAAGGTGAGGTAGTCACTACTTGAGTGAAAAAACAAATTGTGTTTGTCCATCAACTATAAGAAATTTAAAGTTGAAACATGAAAGGATAACTACCATCTTCCATTCCTTTATCAAAGGCTGAAACTATTAGCCTAAAATTCACAATATTGCTTTCATGATAGATACACTATATACTTCCAAATACCAATCGCACCTTAGGACAATGAAAAAGACTACTTTCACATGCACCTTTATAACATATGCATATAGGAGAATGCCTTTTGTCATTTGCAATGCTCCTGCAACATTTCAAAGGTGTATGATGAGTATCTTTTCAGAATTCAGTGAACACTACCTATAATTCTTCATTGATTTCATCACCCTCTACGATGAGTCTTTTGAATCTTTCTTGAGTTTAATCTTTCTATCCCATAAATAGTATGTCTACTGTAACATTTTTTAAATTTTTTAAAAAAAGTCACTTCAATGCTTCCAATGGGATTATTCTAGGGAACATAGTTTTAAATAATGGTATAGAAGTTGATCCTGAAAAATTGAAGTTCTCCAATCACTTCCTGATTCGACCATTTTCGATACATTCAGTCACTCCTTGGTTATGCATGTTTCTATCAGTGATTCATCCATAACATCCATCAGATTTCCCTCATGCTCACTCGGTTGGTCTAAAATGAGTTCACATTCCATTTCAATGAGGTTTGCAAGAGAGCCTTTATTTAACTCAAAACTACTCTTACATCAACCACGATAAGCAAACCCCAAATTGGTTCATACCCTTTATGTTAATGTGTGATGCTTTTGATAGAGCCTTTGGGGATGTTCTTATTCAATGAAAAAGAAAAATTTCTCATGTCATCTATTATTCTTCAAAAAACATTGGATGAAACTCAATCCCACTACACATTTACTGAAAAAAAACATTTAGCGGTGGTTTTTTCCTTTGAAAAATTATGTCCCCATCTTTTTGGTGCCAAAATCTTCATCTTCACAGACCATTCAGCTATAAAGCTCTTACTCAAGAAAAGTGATTCCAAACTGAGGATACTACTATGGATTCTAATTCTATATGATTTTGAGCATGAAAACAAAGATAGACCAGGAAAAGAAAACCATTTGGGTAATCACCTAAGAAGAATTTCAAATTCTTCCCATTCTATAATATTTGATCCAAAATTTACAACTAAGCACATTTCATCTCTCCCTCCAAAAATAACATGGAATTACCCAATTGTAAATTAGTTGGTTTGTATTTTTTTTCCTATAATTGATTTTAAAGGAACTAAATTGAAGTAGAAAATTTATTTAAAATACTATTTTTGGGACGAAAATAAACTTTTCTAAACTTGAGCATACATTGTAACTAAGAGATGCATGGATGAAGATGAGCATTCTTCCATCTTAGAATCATGTCACTCACTTCCCAAAGGTGGCCAAATTGGACCACAAATGACCTCTTTAATGGTCCTAGACTTTTTATTCATCTACCCTTCACTCTTCAAGGACTCACACTATTTCTTTCATTAATGTCCCACTTGCCAAAAGATTGGAACAATTTCACATAGACATGAAATGCCACAAAATCCATTAATTTTCTATGAGATCTTCGATGTTTGGGGAATCATTTTCATGGGACTATTTCCCCCTTCCAATGGATTATAATGCATCCTTATTTCGGTTTATTATGGTTCTAGGTGGGTCAAGAAAAAACCCACTAGAAAGGATTATTCACATATTGTTAGTGTGTTTCTAATGACACACATCTCCCACTGATTTGGAACACCATGTGCCTTGATAAGTGACTTAGGAACCAATTTTTGTAATTGAAACATGGAATCTATTTGAAAAAATATTTGTGTTGTACATAAAACATCAACTGCATATTATTTTCAAATAAATGTCATGGATAGACTTGAAAATCGTGAAGTGAAAAGAGTTCTTGAGAGAATTGTAAAATCCACCAAAAAAGACTTGCCTGAAAGACTTCGTGAAGCACATTGAGCTTATCAAATTTCCTGTAAAACACCCATTAGGAGATCTCCATTTTTTCTAGTACTTGTTAAAGCATGTCATTTACAATTTTAAATCCAACATAATTCTTATTGGTATTTTAAATCATTGATTTTTATTTTGAAAAATCTGGTGAAGAAAGATTTTTCCAATTGGATGAACTGGAGGAATTCGACATGATTCCAATGAGAATTCCATTATATAGAAAGAAATTTATATTGTAATCCATGAAAAAAAAATCCTAAGAAAGGTAGTCTATGAAGGTGAAAAGCTAATAATCATCAATTTTGGATTTTGGATTCACCCAGTTATGCATAATTCTCATTGGGAATGTCCTTTTGTTATTATTAATGATTACCCATTTGGTGTAGGAAAATATAATACCCAAATTTAGTAAAATCATCACCATGAGAGGACACAAATTCCTATACCCACATCAATTTCCACTAGATCCCCATATTATGTAATTGACCCACGACATGATGGAGATGGCAGCCCACAAAATCCAAACTAGGGGAACCTCTTTACCTTCAACTCCTCTTTTAGTATCTCTCTGTCTCTCTTCTTCTTCCTCCCTCATTATCAATTTTTACAACATTCCATGTCATAATTTTTTATTTACTCTTTCTCTTTTGTGAGGGTGTGTCTTTATACAAAACTAAAAATCGTAAAAAACTAAAAAAATATCATTTAAAAAAATATGAAAAATCATGATGCATACTTACTCACCATACAATATTCAAATTTCTTCCAACCATTTTGGGGAGTCAAAATACATGGTAGAATGTCAAAAATTTTGTGGTATCTTCAAAAATTTGGATAAGAAATATAATGTCAATACCAGAAAATTTTGAATGCAAATTTTTTATTTGGAAAATTAATTTCCATGACCATGAGGAATAACACTATATTTCATTCCAACGCCACCTATGGTCATTGTTTCAAAATGATTGTTTTTAACCCCCATTTGTGAGTCTTGAGTTTGTGGAACTTTGAGTTTAATTTCCATGTTAAGTGTACATTAATATGATACAGGAATTTTCTAAACCACGTGACAATTATAATATTGAAATATCCTCTTATTCACAATACATTAATCCTCCTTTTTAGAACCACATCGAGCCTATGAAAACCTTTTCTTTGATAGCCACATTACAAGCCCAATACCATATCCCACCCAATATCAACATGGAATTTAATTTCATAATTTTTTTAATTTTATGTGTCAGGGGAATGTATTTTAATTTGGGTTCCCTTTGTTTATTTTCAAGGAGTCATCATATTCTTGAGGGTAGGCATCCATTTTAGTGTGGGGAAGAGGTTTTAATTCAGTGTGTTTTGAAAATGTATATATTCTTATGACATATTGTTCAAATTTTATTGAAACCTGTTCAAAAGAATCAAAATAAAAATAAAAAAAGATCAAAGAAATAATGGGTTGTGTCCTGGGTGGTTCCAAAATCATTCTTCCACCACCATTAATCATGTTATAACTATTACAATTAGTGTCATGAGGATATCAAACATGCGTTGGGAGATGAGGGTGAGATCTATTAGAAGATCAACTACAGATGAAAGAAAACAAATAACACGTATATCATTGGATGAAGTTTTTTGTTTTTTAAATATTCCATCATCTCATTCTCTTAAAATTTTCTACCACTTTTGTGTCTTGATTCACACTATTCTTCCCTTGTAAATATGTGTTTCAATTTAATTACATGTTATCTTTCGAAAATATTCTGCATTTCTTTTTCAATGTGGGTGTTTTACCACTATTTCTTATCTTTGAAATACTGAATTCCTACCATCTGTAGCCAATGAAAAATACCTTAATATACCTCTTAGTTCTTGTGCCCTTTCGAATAGTTAATGGAAGCTGAGAGATCTTTCAAACTCTATGATTTTCACTTTTGGTTAGTGAATGTGTGAAGCTCTATAAATTAATGTTTTCATTATGAGAGGGGTGTGTTTTTTGTGCCTGTATCTCCCATTTCTAAATTTCATCATGGAAAAATGAATTGTTTTCAGATTCATTGTTTCTCTAATAAATTATAGTGTAATTCAATATGGGTGAGTGTACTTTTCGAAACCTCCCATGATTTCTAAAAATGAAATTTTTTATATTTGTAGTTGAGTGAAAATGATTTTTTACTTTTTTATATATTTTTTGAACATGGGGACATGGACAAGGATATGTTTTTGGAGTAGATTTTATTAATATTTTTCTAACTAAATATATACACCCTTTACTGATTTTATATGAATTGTGCATAATATGGGTGAAATATTAATTTTTTTATTATAAGTAAAATTTTTGATCATTTATAGATGTAGTATAATTGAATTTGTTTAAAATATTATTTATAACAATCTTCCAAGAGATCCAAATCGTGTTATTATTATTATTTAGGATTCCTTATTCAATTTCCAACATTTCTGTAGAATGAATCAGTGTCCAATTAATCCATTTTAAGGTCCATATTGTCCTCCAAATATTACCCAAAGAATTTGTGATGCAACAGGATCGACTATGAAGATTGAATTACTAGGCTCAATCGCAATGTCCATATTCTATTATCATCCTCATCCTTTTGTGGTATAATTCAAGGAGTCATGGAAAACAATTTGAGTATCCAAATCGAAAAAAATGTCCCGAATGATTTTTTGATGTGGAGTCCACAATTCGGGCCGGAAATTAAAATCTGGATACTATTAATGGAAAATATCATGATATAATCATCAAATCAAAATTCCATTTATCACAGTGAAAAATTGGATAAAGGTGGTCGACTTTGATGATGAAAGTGTTCAGATTTTAAGGCATATTATTATTGATAATCCCATTCACATTACGACCATCTAAAAAGTATGAATTGAATTGGACATATTAACATTATTTAATAAAATGGCCATAAAATTGGCTACATAAGTAAAAATGCCTCAAAAATTTTGGAGTAGCTAGAAAACATTATTATATACAACTTCCAAAAAAGAGATATCACTTGATTCAGCTTTCTGGATTTCCAAATTGTCGACCAAATTGGAGGGGACGTTTTTGAATGCAAACAGTCCACCACCTTGTGCTATAAATACATCCCCCATCTCCATTCAAATGGGTTGAAATTTTAGAAAATAAGGAGGAGGTTTGTAATGAATATAGCTTTTACAAGTTCCTATGAGGACTTGCCTAGATCTTATTTAAACAATAAATACATCTATTCCACTTTTATTTTCCTTATCCTTTTCGTTTGTTTTCAATTGTATTTGTGTAAGGTGATTTCAATTTTAATTGAATTTTAATGCATGTTTCTTCTTCATATTCTAGTTAAATCATCAAATATCTGTTCATAAGTATTAATAATCCCAAAATATTTAAAATTATGTCCAAAACACTTCCCTTCATTCTCTTTCTCACTCAATCTAATGATTGTTTTTTATTCTATTCATCAATCATGTGTCTGTGTTCAACGTACATGTCTTTTCTAATCCCATTCTTTTTCTTATTTTTATAATTCAAAATCATAATTATAATTAACCAGATTAATAATCATATTAATGTATGAGTAAAACTCACATTGGGGTGATTTATAATTTAAGTATGTTAAGATATTTAGAACCTTAACTCGATGAGTGTTCATTGAATTATCATTGTGTATATTGGATTTTTCATGTCATGGGTTAATGACTTGTTTTGTTTAATGAGTGGTTTTTTTGGATTATTGTTTCCTTAAATACACAACTGTAAACATGATATGATTAATATTAGAACCCTAAGTTAATTTATGTGTTGAATTAAATCCTTAACACTTTGGAATTCCAATAAACATCAACTTGTGACGTGGGTGTTAATTTAATGAAATATTATAGAATGCTCAAGGATATCACAATCTTAACTACCTAATGATGAACTCACCCTCGTCTTTAAGAAATTGTTAAATAAAACTCCAATTATTAATAACATCATTAATTCCCATGAAACAAACTCCCCCGATCAAAATACTAACAAATATAAACAAACAACTATTAAAATGTATCATCATAGATGATTCGACCAGAGTGTTGCATTACACATTAGAAGAGTATTGCATCTTTGAACAGTCAATGGATGAAAATTTGTCGTGGTTTCTATAATATGATTCCCAAACAATAAATAATACATAATACATATATTCTAATGTTATTCAACCAAAAATGTTGTATTCTTACTATCCCATGAAGAAGGTAATGGATATTTAGAACATCGTCATCCTTGAATTTGATAAATTAAAACATCATGTATGTCGTTTTAGTTTTTATTATAAATGGAGGGGGAGAGAAGATGATGAATTATTACATTACCTTAAAAATTTCCAATATATTTAAGTTATTATATTTATCATACCATTATGAATAGGGGTGTTTATGATAGAAAAAGAAAATAATTGAACATGAAAAGAATGTAAAATAATTAGAAAGTCAAATTTACCGATTGAATTTATCCTCATTGAGAGCTTCTATAGGGAAGAGGTTTTGGTCTTCAGATGAGACCAAAATATCTCAAACTTGTGGGAGATTATTGTGAAGTTTATTAATTATAATATAGATAACGATCAAGGATTTGCTGGTGTGAGGAGAAGAGGTTGTGAGGTTTGTATTTATAGTGGAGGAGGGGGTGTTTTCTCATTATTTTATTCAATATTTTATTATTTTAAACAAAATAGTAAATAATGATGATTATTCAAACTATATTCAGTCCTTTTTTAATTTAAATTATTAAAAATGGTCACTTACATCATCCACAGATCAATCATGACTCAAAAATTCATTTATGTACTTATATTGTAAATTATCATATTTCATTATTCAAAAAAATCATGTATTGTTGAAAAATAAAACAAATTCACCGTAACCATTTTTCAACATCTATAATTATAAAATGAACTCCAATTTAAAAAAACTAATTTTCTAAATATGATAAATTTAATTTTTAATTAATGCCACAATTATTTCAAAAATTACAATTTTAAAATTAAAACATCTTTTTTAACACTTTGATAAATTAATTAAGGTATTGTAAATATATATTATATTTATAAGAAATATAAATAATTCTTTATGTATAAATATTATGATTGTAAATTTTCTTTAAAATTTTTATGTTATTCAAAACATTTAATGAAATATTTATGACTTACAAAAAAATACCAACACAAAATTAAGGATATTTAAAATATTTATTTACTTATACCATTATATAATTATCTCATATTTTCATTTTAATGACGGGAAAATTTATTTATACTTTCCTTTGTGAGGTTACTATTCAATTGGCTTGTTTACTATTCATAAGGGTCACATTACTATTCCAAAGGTCAAGTGAATATTTCATTTGTATGTGTTCCTTAACTTCTAGAGATGATTTTTATTTCCATAATTATTCATTTATAATGTTTTTATTATGTTATATATGTAATATTATATGACTATACGATAAGATATACTTATTATAATGGAATTAAATTGATAAAAAATTGGTTCTTTACAATTATCTTTTAGTATAATTATTCAATCAAAATTTCACATCATTGAAATGGAACTATAAGTAATGACTATAGATAGGAAATTATTGAATAATATGTATATAATCCATCTCTTACCAAAATATGTGGGATCAATTTTTTAGAAAGACTTATGATAATCCCTTTATATTAATTCAATTTTATTCTTGGAATGGATTATATTTCTTTTTATAAGGCCAATATAAATTGTAGGGATAAGGAAACCACCCCCCCCCCCACCATATCACAAATTACCCTTCGATTCTACATAATTGAATGGAGGAGGATTAATATACTTTTTTATCATCATATTAATCATTTATATTATTATCTTGAGAGAAATAATATATATTTAAAATGATTAAGATTAAGGAATAGAAAATCATTTATTACATTCCAATTGCAAGGGATTTTTTTATGTGTTTCCTGAAGACATTCACGATATTCCACCTTTTTGAGAAGATGAATTCATAATAGAGATTATAAATGGATCATTAACAATATCAATGATGTCTTATATAATTAAAATTATTGAAAATAATTAGACAAGAATCAAAATAAATTATAAAATTGCAAGGTTATGATGAATCCATTTATCATAATTATATAGAAATAGTAAAACATAACCATGGTATTTTGCATTCGACATCCCTAGACCACTAAATTATATAACAAAAGCTGAATGTTGGTTGATCTCTTTTCCAAATAAAAATGCTTTGTTGCTATTAAGGAAGATTTGTCTCTTGAACAATTTTCCAGTATATATATATAAGTCATTTGGTAATACTTTATAGAGTTCCACTACCTATTATATCATATTGAGATCATTGGATTATCTAATGGTTTAGAAGAATCCATTAGAATGTTTTGGGTGTAGAACTACATTAAAAAAAATACTTATTACCCTTAGATGGATTATTATTCTGAAATAACCATTAAAACTCTAGTCAAAATGTTCAAATCATTTTCAGTGGAATTAAAAGAATGTTCAGACTAGCACCTTCCCTCTTGTAGTTATCGTATAAGAATAGTTTCCATTATAGAATTTTATTGGATCATTTTGAGGTTTTGTATGGTAAGATTTATAAGAATACAACATGATGGGAAGAAGGTGGAGATTTAGAGCAGGTAGATGTGATCTTATCCATAAGATGATATTGAATTTTCAAACCATTTAACATCATATCAAATCCGTAAAAATTAAAAATAAACCCACTTTAAAAAAATCCTCATTGAGACCTGTAGCGTAACAAATCACCTTTTTAAAAATGAATGGATCATTAGTTTTTCATTTTTAAAACCATAAATTATCTAAATTATGAGTCTTAATCATGTCATGGATGTCAATTGAGTGTATGGGGATTCTTTGTAGCCTTGATTTCATAAAAATGGGCTATGATACTGGGGTTGATGGTTTTTCTAAACCATGTGACCTAGGGCGCACACCTGTAGAGCTATAGGCAGGGGCGCTTTCAATTTCACCTAATTTTTCTGAAACCATATGGGCCTAATAATATAACCATGAGGCATGCTGTATATTTTCAATAATGACATACATCATTGTTTTCACATTAGCCTCAAACCATGTACCTAAACTATACAACCATTTCTTCGGTGATAAAATGACCTTATTCCCCTCTTAATTTTTTGAACCCTATTTTTCATTTCCTCCTTCCTCTAGTGGAAAAACTAGTGGGTTTCTTCTCTCATTGAGATCAAACCCTCCTAAGATTCACTCTCTTTAAACTAATTCTTCATGAATATTAACTTCAATCTAAATAATGATTTGGATATCTAAATATATGCCTAACCTCAACTGTACTTCTTTCCTAGGTTAATCTCACCATCTATTGTAATTTTTAGATGTAGGATCATTTTCACAATTTCTAGGTCATTATAATGAATCCTAGAACTCTTCCAACCTCCTTTCAATATTAAAATGAAATTGATCAAAACATTATCTATAACATTAATGTATCTGTTCATGTAGTCCTTCATTTTAGAATTGGTCATTTCTCATTTAATCAGTTGTTCCACAAACAATCCTTTGTTGAGAATCTCAAAAGTGTTAGTCCCCTCATATCTAAATGACCCTATTTACGTTTTATAGGTGAATTGAATATTTTTATGGGTTTAGTTATTAAAAATACCCTATGTGGACACCCATAGGTGTGCCACATTGAAATTGTTCATTTTGGCGAAATGGATCAAAATTATTGGAACCCAATTTAGCTTTTAAATTTACATATAAATGGAAATTCATTTGAAACATGCCTAATTATTATATTCCAAGACAACTCCTTGGTTCTTCGTCCCCTTATTATTGGAATACACAAATGGTAAATTGTGTTGTTAGATGGACTTACACTTGACACCCATTCCTTATAATGGAATTTTTTCATGTTTAGGTAAATTGAGTTGTTTTGTTTGTATATGATGGCTACTGAATGATGATCACTTCCATTATAATGAATTGGTTTTTAATGCAATGGTTTTAAGGGATGTAATTTCCTTTCCCTTTCTCATGTATTGTAAAATTCATCGTATGAAATGAATTGATTAACTATAAATAGACTTGATTAATGAATAGTGAACCCATTACATTGTTTGTGAAATGAGTAAATGATAAATGTTAAATGGGATTCCATTAATGACTTGAAAATGTTTAAATTAAAACATGAGAGATTGCATCTCATGTTTCATGTGGTTTATTTGATTATGCTTTTGTTTCCCTATGAAAGGATTGATTGTACGACATAATATGTAATTCATTATGATCATCATATTTTAATGTGCACATGATTATGATTTATATTTATTTATAATAATGTATTACACCATATAGGTTGTGGATCAAAGATTTCATGAGATCCCCTAGGAGGAGAGACTATGTGAGCTTCCATGCTGGTGCCAGTGTATTTTCTATGAGAGATTTCCTGATGATGGATGTCTCTAGGTAACATCTAGATCAAACCTATAGCAGGAGCCAAGGAATTGACCAAGAGAGATCCCCTGATGATGTATGTATGAGGGTTTTGTCATGGTTCTTCCATTATGTTTATTCTTGGAAACCGTGAGAGATCATGGAGTTGGGTCACGGGTTAGAATATGAGAGCTTCCCCTAGTATGGGATGTTTGAGAGTTACGTCCTGATCCATCCCAATATATATATATATATACAATTAAACTAAGTATATATATAGTGACATGATCATACATACTATCCATGGGATGAAGTAGGTGGACCTACTAGGTGTCCTTTAGAAACCTGAGCTGAAGGTTATTTATTTATTTTATATTTCATTACTTTCCTATTATTACCAGAAAACAATTTTTTTGTGTACCTAATCAGATTACACGTACACACAATTTGTGGTTGACTACTGATATTTTTATCTCACAACCTACATGGGCCACCCATGGAACATAAGAATACTATGTTTTTGTAGTTACTAGTAAGGGTAATGTCCCTTCTATAGGTTTTGGACTTGTTCTACTTATCTGGAGATTAAGAGTAGAGGATTGGGCATAAGCATGATATGGTTATGAATTTTTTTTTTCTTTTTGTTATTTTGTAATATTGTATATCATTATTGTATCTGTTAATTTATTATTTTTTTAACATCATCCCTTTCATCAATATATCACAATCATCCATTGAGGCTTTTGGTTATGTTATTCACTTATTTAGATATGTACTTCTTCCGGTACTTTTTTATTCAGTTGATTATTATGATTCCATTGTTTATTTCTTCTATCTTTTGTAATATACTTTTTCTTCTATCTATTATTGGTTGTATATGTTGTTCTAAAAAGACCTGAAGGTATAATATCCCCACTAAACTACCTTTAAAACTTCACTTCTTGTCAGAACCCTCTATCGTACGAGGAGATGTGTCTGAGCTCATGTGGCCAACCAGGCCTTGGGCATGGGATAAGCAGAATTTGAGTTTGGTACGTCACAATGTATTATCATAAGGGATTACATTATTTATTTAATATTTGGAAACAATATAATAGATATTCGGAATTCTTGGATCTTTTTTACTTGCTTGCTTTGTTATCGTGAACCCATGTATGGGGTAAAATCCACGATTCCAAATTTATCACTATTGTTATGTTTATGACTATTTTCTATTTATATCATTTATCCTTTGGTTGATCCACATGATTTTTGATGTTATATATATTGATGATATTGGAATTATTATTTTATTACTTTGACCCTATGAAATTGGGTATATGCATTTGATCATGCATCATTATAAGAACATAATGAATTTTGCGTCATGCATCTTGAACATGCCTACCATGGAATATTGTCTCAAACATGGACATTGTAGTGGTGTCAGTAGGATCATTATAGTGAGGTAGCAGGAATACCACTGGTCAATTGGGCCGAGATGGTAGTTGAGGAAGAAGCAACTAGACATATAATCATTAGGGCCAGTATAGTAGTCTTACTCATGTAAGTCAGGCAATGACTCATGTCTATCGTACATGCCAGTAACATATAGAACATCTTATTCCCCAAGAAAATAGCACCAGACCATCCACATTACGAGGTACTATTCTAGTAGCCTATACATTACTGTCTTCTCTTTTTGATACAGGCGCATCTCACTCATTTATATTGAATACAATCACTAAGAGTTTGTGCCTCAACATCGAGTAATATAATGACATCACAATATTAGATACATATTTAGGTATATGATCAGAGGGTGTTCACCATTTTCAAAATTTTCCCCTTGAAAATGGTAGTTACCTTTTCATATGGGACCTATATGTCATCAAAATTTCAGGTTTTGATGTAATCATCAGGATGGACAGGTTGGTTCCCTACAGATCTTGAACTGACTCATATCATCATAGAGAGACTTTTACATATTAAGTGGAAGTTATGAATATGAATAAGGAATAAACGGATATTTAGGCTTCGTCATTAGGACCAGAGTAGTAGAGGTTTGGCAATATGACAGTGTAACTCAGAAGTCTTTACCTAGATAACCAGGTGTTACAAACCACTGTCTTTTCTCCAATAGTGGATAATTAGAGAGATGATTTTCTAGAGGACATATCAGGTCTACCAATGGTGTGATAGGTAGTGTTTAAAATTGATCTTGTGCTAGGAGCAACACATGTGTCCATTACCCCTTATAGGAAAGAACCTTAGGAGATTTTGTAATGTGAGAATCAATCAGAGGATTTAGAGGAGAAATGATTTATATACCCCAACACTACTTCTTGGGGCTCACTAGTCCTCTTTTCTAAATGGTTTGTAATATACAATTTCTTTTTTTGGATTACTGTCAGTTGAACTATATTGATATCAAGAACCGGAATCCATTTCATTGAAAAAAGACATCTTCGGTCAGACCTGAAGGGAAAAGTTATTTTCAAAGATAGATCTAAGGGTTGGTTATCATCAGGTGCATGTCCGGAATTCATAAATACCATGAAAAAATTTCAGGAACATGTATGTTCCCTTCAAGTACCTTTTTATATTGTTCGGACTCACAAACATACTGGGTTTATTAATGGATCTTATGAACTGGTTCTTTCACACAGACCAAGATTCATTTTTTGTTGTATTTTTTTATGAAATATTGGTGTATCTACAATACAAACATGATGATGAATCCTATATTGATATCATGATAAAAAAATTGAAATGGTATTAGCTATATTAGAAGATCATTAAATTCCTCATATGGATAAAAAAATGTTCACTATACAAGTAATATCATCACAGATATGGGTGTTCCAGTTAGCTGATAAAACGTTAGATTTATAGTTTCATGGGAGAATCCCAAGAATTCCTTTGATATTTTTAGTTTCATGGGGATGTTTGGTTAATATATATGATTAATCAAATATTTATCACACCTAGATGTTACTCTTATAGTCTTGACAATAATGGTTGTGATATTTGAATGGTCAGATGCTTGTAAAATTGTCATTCATGAGTTGAAATCTTGATGGAATTCAACACTGATATTGATTCAACTGGATCTAGGAAGGGGATACACTATATACTATGACACATCTAGTATAAGTATTGGATCTATTCTGATATAGGATTATTGAGTCATTTCAAGTTGTTCTAATTAGTTAAGGCCTCATGAGTGGAATTACCTAATGCACAACATTGATCTCACTGCAGTTGTGAATTCCTTGTGTTGTTGGAGACAATAACTACTAGGATTGATTTTTGTGGTATTCAAATCCCAATGAAGTCTCAAATAAATCTTTACAAGGTAGGATCTTAATTTCAGGCAACATAGGTGGGTTGAGTACCTACAAAAATTTTATATCGATCATTCCTACATGCTAGGTAAATAATCCTTTGTGGATGATGCTCTGAGGTGAATGAATCAGACACAGATGGTTCAGGAATCTGGTATTGATTAGTAGCTTGTGGTCAAATTCTCAGATATGTATAATGAAGTTCTAATGGATCATGGTTGGACTATTCTCTCATCCATAACATTGACATCTGATCTCCTAGAACTAGTAAGGTCAATACATCTATCAGATCCTGAAGGCCTTGTCCTATGAAAATGTGACACATATAATGACACATATTCTGGTCGGATGATTGCAATGAATGATACACTATTGTTCCTTGACAGTGTATCGGTCCCAGAAGATATTAGCAAGAAGTTTATGTGGTATATCTACACCTCATTATGGGTGGTTCACCCTGGTTTCACCAAAATGTACCACGATCTAGGATGTCAATAATAGAGGCCCAATATGAACCATGAGATAACCAATTTCATCACACGATGTTCCACCTATCCAAAGGTGAATTTGGAACATTTATTTCTAGAAGGGATTCATTCTCTATTTTCCTTTCTTTAGTGGAAATCAGATGATGTTTCTATAGATGATGTAACTGGTCCTCCCAAATTTCCTTATGGAAATGACGTAGAGTGAGCCATCATTGATCATTTGATGAATGTATCACACTTCCAACAAATGTCATAGACCTTAATGGTAGACAAGATAAAAATTCAAATATGTCAAATAGGTGGCACATCTTCATTAGGTGACTTGTTTAATTGTTTCTGATAGAGATTCTCATTTCACATCTTGTTTCTAGTATGGGTGTTTCTGAAACTTCTGTATGGGCATGTGAATCCATCTTTATAGGAAGCGAAGCTGCTTCCCCACATTCCTGCTTTCCAAAGGTGGGTGGAATCCCTCTCTTATTTATGGTTGTTTTCTGCTTGATCAAAACATGATGTTTGGATGTCGGTTCTTCATTATGTGTATTCCTCATCAAAACTCGTCACATAGTCAGGGCCTCCCTTATAGATTATGTCATTGTTCATGAAACCCTTCCTAGTGTCATTTCTTCATGGAAATCATTTAATTACACTACATCTTTCTGGACATTCTAATGGGTCCAGTCAGGGCAGCAACCTTTGGTCTGGGGTGTACTCACGTTTGAAATCACTGGCGTGTATGGACACTGGAACACTAGAATGTCTGGGTTTCTTCCCCTAATTATAGGTCTTCTTGAGGATATATAATCTTGGGGAATCCCACATATAATGTACAATATTATATTCCATATGGATTTATTTGATTTTTTCATCATCTTCCCATGTTTAACACAATTTATGTCATTATATTAACGTCTAGTGGAGATGGATCGTACAGATCAAAAAACTGACTAGAGTGGATTGGATGGGTGAAACCTGTGGAGGGAACACTGATGTCAGGGATAATGTGTGTTCAGTTACCCATTTGCATCTAGGGGTAGAAAAGATGTGAATTGGAATGATCTCACCGGGATGTGGAAGCCTGGGTAATAATCATGATAGAAAATGGATGGTTAATAGATTTGGATGGAGAATGAGATAGAGTTCGCTCGAAGGCAATAATGATGTTGTTCCTGAGCCTCGAAGAGACCTCGTAAATATCCCTGTGGCAGGGAATCAAACTCCACGTAGTTTAGGATGGATGTATAGAATAGGGGTGTGCAAAGAGAATAGTGAACAGATGATATACCAGGGATTATGCATGGTTAGCTGCCCGGGGATGGTGTTATGAAACCGGGACAGACTAGTGATATGGGTCACAACAGATGTGATGACGACGACTTACTGCTGGTTTTGGGTTGACAACGTCTTACTGTTGACATGGAATCACAACAGATTATCGATGAATGGGGTCCACCAATGCTTATCGTTGGATGGGGTCACAAGTTCTTACCACTATATGGGGGTCACAATAGCTTACTACTAGAAGTTGTCACTGCGGCTTACCATTGGATGGGGTTACAACAGATTACCACTAAATGGGGTTGAACCATAGAGAGGATTCCAACATACCTTGTATAGGAGACAAGGATCAAAGCCCATGTAGTTCGGGATGGGTTTTGGTGAACCGACATAAAGATGGTTGGAACTAATGGATGGTGGGATTGAACCTCATGGAGGCTTCCTATGTACCTTTAAATTACAAGTATCACAACAACGTATTTTAGAAGGAGTTGGAATCGATGTGAATGGGGTCACAACCAATGGATAAGGGGCTTGAACCTCAGAGAGGCTTCCTATGTACCTTGCGTTAGTATGGATCAAAAACCATGTAGTTCAGAAGGAGTGGGAACCAGCGTGAAGGGGGTTGGAACCAATGGATGGTAGGATTTATCCTCAATGAGGCTTCCTACATACCTTTACTTTTCAAATATCAAAGAACGTGTAGGTCAGAAGGAGTGAGAACTAACATGAGGGGGGTCAGAACAAATGGATGGTGGGATTGAACCTCCGGGAAGATTCCTTTGTACCTTGATATGGCATGGATCGAAGACCACGTAGTTAAGAAGGAGTGGGAACCGATGTGAAGGGGGTTTTGTAGAGACCTGGAGCTTGACGTACAAGGACATTACATTACTTTTTAGGAATACTTAATACATAACAAAAACAGACACACAAGGATAGTAATATTTTAGTGTCTTTGGAAACTTGGAATATAAACTTCTAATCACGTTGAAAGATCTTCAACAACTCCCATAATGATCTTCCCCTTCTTGTTTCCTTACCTAAAACCTTTCTTTATTTCCTGGGGAAAATAAAACATAAAAATGGTGAGCTCAAATGCTCAGTAAGGGAAAACATAGAGAACATAAAACAACCCGTAAACATTTGAAATCAAAAACATGAACATGAAATTTAAACATCAAAATAATGAGCAAAGACATAAATCATGGAAGTATGTAAGGCATATATCATAAGAGAACATCAATCATGATAAAATAGCATGGGAATAAAACATGTAAGTGTGGAATCCATTATGCACATGTAATGATTTCCATGGTAGCCAAGGCATTACTTCCAAGACCATCTTATTGGACAAAGTCCCTTTCTGAATCGAGTTCACTCCATGGTCTAGTCCTGTAACACTGAACCTGATTAACATACCGTTATAGCCATTTCTATCTCATGAGATATAAATCTTTACCCAATGCATTGGATGGAGATATAGGTCCCACCCTTCTCATAATGAAATCATTCTTACTTTTTCCACAAAATAAACATACATCATTTATAATAACCAAACGAATAAAATGGGTTTCATAAACATCATCCCATCATCACATAATCCTTATAAAAGAAATGGATATCATTTCATAATAAGAAAATTGAAACCATGTAAATCATAGGGATATTATACATGAAACACACACATAAGAAATAATGTCATCTTAGATGAAAAAATGGTTTTGATAAAACACTTGAAATGAATTCTTGAGGAAAATATCCTTTCTTCTTCAAAATCATTTTATTTTCAAAAAATACCATACACTTTTTAAAATAAATTTTTTTTTGTTTAGAATAGTCATAAAATAATTTCATGGAAGCTTCATGGAAATATGGATTTATAAAACCGTAAAAATCCTTTCATGTCGTATAAGTTAAAAAAACATTCTCCTCATACTTTTGTCAGAAAAGTCAAAAAGTACCTCGTAACGTAAACAAAAGAATGATTCCTTACATACCATGTATTAAAAGTCAAAATGGGTAAAAATTACATTAAAAAAACATAAAAAAACTTTTATAAAACATGTACATGGATGATAATAAGAACCCCAGTAAGTACTTACGTATAAGCAATCTCGGATAAAAATGAGATTTGCAAAATTATCCCTTACCTTCGGTCTGATATGGTTCGTATGTATCCGAACCTCCTATATAATGATTTAAATAATGTAATTGACATATTAAATAATCATATTCATTGTTATGATATCATATATGGTTCACTTATGACATTATCTTACCTGTTCTTTTGTAAATTCCATGTTAAAGCAGTAATTTTGGTAAAATCGTTATATTTATCGTACGTATTTTGACCAGTAATTATTCATATGATTACTTAGATCATGATTAATTAATTCCAGAATATAAAACATGATTTATATATAATATATATTCAGAATATACATATATATATAATAGATCTATAAATGGAAAGAAATACACCGTTCATGGAGATAGTAGGTCGTACGTACGCATGAATGCTGTTTTCGTTTCTTTATTGAGTTGAATGGAATTAAGTAGATGACATTCATATATATATATATATACATAAATCGAGTATCTTTATTATATCATATATTTCATTACTATTTCTTATATATTCTTTATAATCATTCTTTAATGGTTTACATGGAGAATAAATCTCATCGTGTCGTGGAGATGGTAGTCCGTACGTATGCACGAGCGATGAAATCGTTTCCATAATTATTGAATTGAATTGGAGTGGATGATAAAATATATCAGAATCAGTATTATGTTATAATAACAATGTATAGTTATTTTTTACACCATTATATCCATCCAAGTAAGGTGGTGTTAGAAAAACAGATTATACCACGGCGTGGAGATGGTATTCCGTATGTACGCACGCGTGGTGATTTCGTTTTCCGTAGGATGGATAGAAGGTGAAATTGGGTTGTTTCATATTTATAATAAAATATTAGTATATGAGTGAAACTGATGTTATTACTTCATAATGAAACCTATAAAGAAGAGGATTTATATGAAGAAAGAAACTTGAATGAATCGGTAGAAGGTATTACCTCTTTCTCGAAGTTCCACCTTTGAACTTCCTCTTAGGGCACTAAAGTTGGACATTTGAGAAGCCAAGTACCTCTTTAAGGTTTTTAGGGAAGTGGGTATGTAAAATGGGCAGAGTTTGGCCAATATTGAAGGATCAAATTGGTGTCAGGATGAGAAGGATGAGGTGCCCTTTTATAAGGGAGGAGAGGGGCACCTTTGGAATTATAAGAAATATTAATTTTTAATAAATTCTATCCCCACTTAAAAACCTCCTAAAATGACCCATATTAGAATATTAGATGATATAGGGTTTTAAACTCCTCAGATAATAAAATTTATACTTGTAGGGTATTTATTTTAAAACATTATCTTCTTTATTTATCCTTATTTAATCTCTTAAAGTTTATTTGTTGTAATAAGATTCTAAATTTTAAATTGTTATAAATAATAAAATATGTTCTGGGAATTATCAATAATTAGATAATTTTTTACATTTTAGACTATATAAATTTCAATTTATAATTTGTAAATATTTTTGTGATTTTTACACAATTTAATAATATGTTATTTTTATAAAATAACAATAGTGTCAATTTTGACACTACTCATTTATTTGAATTTAAATAAAATCCAAACAAAGGATATATTCGAAATAAAATATTTAATAGGTTCCTAACATGTCATCGTAATCCCAAAAAGTAGTGGATAATAGTAAATAGTTCATATAATATTTATTTTACTATTTTTAAACCCATTTATTTTATATTTCTCTTAATAAAATAATTACTACAACATTTATGTATAATTATTAAATATACTTATTTGTGGCATAAAAATTAAAAATAAAATACTAAGATGAATATAAATAATATATCTTTCATAATAATACATTTAGTCAGATTTATCTTCTAAAATACTCAAATTTTAAAATGTTATATTATTAAATTATGAAGGTGAAAACTTTGACATCATATAAAATAAAATAATATAAGTGTCATAATCTCTTTTAAAAGACTCCAAACATGCATATATTCGGTCATTGGATGATTATGGTGTGTATATACACCACCAATAAGTTTGGGTCTGGTTTGTGAGCCCTTTAATATATATTACTATTTCAATAAAAACAATATTATTGATTGTTTTACTAAATAAATAATTTCTTCATCATTAATGTATAAACTAATAAGGTAATTAAATAACTCTTAAAAATTACAAATAAATTACCATGATAAAGAAAAACAATTAGATTCCAAATGAGTGTTTATAACCGAATTTATATTCTTTATAACCTTATATTAAAAATACTTTAATTATTAATGTTTCAGTGAGACATATTTCACATTCCTTTAAATAAAATAAACTAAAGGTCTTAATAACATCTAAGTGGGTTATAATGGATTTAATTTCGAACCAAATATTAATTAGGAAGAAATATAATCATCCAATTGTATGAAGACAAGTGTTAGGCAAATTTTATAATATTATATTTACCCATAATTACCAGATTTACCTTTTACTATGTTAAATAAAATTTACCGTATTTACTATTCATAATGCCCAATAATAAAAAGTAGTCTATTAATATAATCTGGAACCACTGATTCCAAATATGGAATCCATTTTTCCAAATTCAATACATAGAAGTTGTAGAAATTAATTTAAAATTAATCCCGTTGTCGAAATAAAACGGGTTTTTGTTTAAAACCATGCAAAAGATTGAAATGATTTTACCTATGAATTCAATGTTAAATCAATTCTAATGACATACATTAAATTAAATTGTAAAAATATATTCTATTTATACTTTTAACACATTAAATATTATAATTTAACCATATAAATTATTATGATGAAAAAAGTTGTTTTTAATTAAAATATAACGTGTTTTTACTATTCATTAAAATATGAAAGTTATCAGAAAAATATCAAAACTTTATCCAATGTAAATTTTTATATAATGATTCAAAATAAGAAGTTTATTTTGTAAAATTTAACATATAAACTTCTCATAAATTATATTTAAAATGGGTGCGCCATTAAAAGGCGTAAAAACTGCATTTTTTTAAAAATACATATTTTACCCGAAAAAATATTTTGTCCTCATACCATGTTCTAGAAAATGTGTATGATGAATAATAATGTTATAAAATTCAAAATGTATTTAATACTATTCATAACGGCTAATTTATAATAATATAATAACCATATATCGTTTTTTAGTGAAACCAGGTATTGCGTACAAGACACGCTATCGAAGAAGGTCGTAATTGCTTGTAATGCAAGCCAAGTCAGGGTTGCGTATAGTGCAAGACTCCTTTGTTGTTTCGTAAAACAAAATACAACCATATTTAATTTAAAAATTTAATATATATATATATATACACACACACTCAATGTTGCATAGAATAACTAATATCAAACAAACTTGAAATTTTGTGTAACACGATCCAAGATTAGTGTTGTGTATACTGCAAGCTAATACAGTGTTGCGTATAGCGCAAGTTCATCTTGGTGTATCGTACAACAGAAGAAATGAATGGAGTTAAAAATAATGTATCTTATAAAATCTCGGGTTATTACATTCTACCCCCCTTAAAATGAATTTTGCCCTCAAAAGTTTTCGGGGTTATAAATCGTTTACTATTTAAAGAAACCCACATCAGAAAATGGAATACTAAAACATAATTTTAAAAACTAAAGTATGAAACATAATGATTACCCAAAGTAACTCATCACTGGTTTTCCATATAGGAGAACATTGGTGAAAATATGGATATTAAAGAAAAATCAAACCATCATGTTTCGATGGAGTGTGGTAGAGAACATGGCTATGAAAAACCCATCAATCAAAAAGCCATAAATTTTTGATGATCTAAGGTACCATCTGATTAATCAAATATAAGAGCACTAGGACAACATTTTTGTTTTTCAATATCAATTCCCTATAGTTGAAAATTTTAAATTAGAAGAAATACTTGCTTGATTTTGGTACAATCTCACTGTTGTTCGTGCTTTGAACAATTTCCAATTAATCTCATAATGAAATAAAGATGAATTTGTTATTTGTGAAGTTTTAATAGGTCATGTGATAGATTTATGGGTCATTCCATCTGTTTCAAACAAAAGGTTACAAAAAGTTATCAAATATAAACAAGTCCATCTATGGTGAGGTTAATCATATACGATTCCAAAAATGAACTTATAATTCATATATCATACCGCTTAATAAAATTAAACTAGTTTCTACTAACTAGGGACTTCTTGTAGGCCATTAGTATGCGATAAAGGCTAGTCGCAATTCAATTGTGGGTTCAATTCCCACAGCCTTGTCTGACGCGATAGGCTGTCGCCCATCCTGCAGGTTGTGATTTTTCTAAAACTACATTACTATAACATCAAATCAATAATATTGAAAAAAGTTATATCCTTAAACAAAACAAACATAGGTCCAACATAATCCATTCCAATCTTTAGGCTTATCTAAAATACATCGGTCTAAGCTCATAGTTTAAAGAAAATGATTACTTGAAATGTCACATAACAATCACGTGAATGCCATCATTTATCCCCGATATATAATAAGTTATATATTGTTGGTAAAATTACAAACATTTTAATTCCTTAATCATGTATTCTATTAAAGAATGGTTACCCATTGAACCTTAATGAAAACATGAATGTAGTTAAAATATAACACTTTCCACACAACAAAATTCTCAAAATTCTATATACTCAAATCATGATAAAACTTAGTCCTTCTATAAATCATGAGCTCATGAATACAATCAATCATCTCATTATCTTCTAATCCTTTCATTATGCCCATATCATCTACTTTATATAATATTTGAATCACTTTTCATGGTTACCGGTACCATAAAATTATTTAAAACCACCATATACTAATACAAATATATTCTAATACACCATAAAAGTACCTCAACAACATTATTCTTGAATACCAATACATAATCACTTCAATACATCCTCTTCAATGATTGTCCTGGAATAAGTCCTTCCTTGAATTAGAATTATCTTTTTAGGTCAGGGCATTGAGTTGGGTAATTCCCATGTTATCCACAAATAAGACATTAAACTCCATAATAGTCTGTCACTCTATGACCCTTTTCTCTACATAGATAACATATGTCCCTCCATTTGAGGTATTCCTCAAGGATCTTCTTACCTTATTTATAAATCTCAATCCTCCTTTATTTATGCTCCTCAACATGCGAACATGCATAAAATTCTATCTTCCTCTTACTTGATGAATTAGTCATACCACTAAATTTCACCTTGTTAATCATATATCGTTATGACTGATTTGGCATAATCACAATATCATTCTCTCTAGGAATTTCGCAATTTTGTTGCTCATAGTCACCAATTTTTTATTGGATTCAATGTTAACTGAATTCATTTTGGTTCCCTCCATTGACTAAAACACAAAAAGAATTCAGTGAGAGGAAAAAATCATGCTAGAGAAAACAACATAGTAAAGGCGGAGTACCATCAATTTCTAACATCATAGGAAAAATTATAAGATCATAACTTTAGTTCTATAACTATATCTTATACGTGTACTTATCCTTAGGGAAATCCCTATACATACCTTATAAATATCTTTAGGGATCTCACTAACATTTTCAATTCCTAGTTTCCAATGCTCGACTAAACCTTTCCTCTGATACCAACTATATAGACCTGAAGCTTGATGTACATGGACATTACATTACTTTTGCGGAATACATAACACATAACAAAAACAGATATACAATGATCGTAATAGTTTAGTGTCTTTGTAAACTTGGAATATAAACTTCTAATCATGTTGAAAGATCTTCTACAACTCCCATAACGATCTTCCCCTTTTTTCCCTTACATAAAACCTTTCTTTATTTCCTATGGAAAATAAAACATAAAAATGGTGAGCGCAAATGCTCAGTAAGGGAAAACATAGAGAACGTAAAAAAATCCATAAACATTTGAAAGCAAAAACTTCAACATGAAATTTAAACATCAAAATCTTGAGCAAAGACATAAATCATGGAAGTACGTAAGGCATATATCATATGTGTACATCAATCAAGATAAAATAGAATGGGAATAAAACATGTAATTGTGGCATCCATTATGCACACGTAATGATTTCCATAGTATCCAAGGCATTACTGCCAAGACCATCTTAGTGGACAAAGTCCCTTCCTGAATCGAGTTCACTCCTCGTTTCAGTCCTGTAACACATAACCGGATTAACATACTGTTCCAGCCCTGTCTATCTCATGAGATATCAATCATTACCCAAATCATTGGAGGGAGATATATCTCCCACCCATCTCATAATTAAATCATTCTTACTTGTGCCACAAAATAAACATACATCATTCATAATAACCCAACGAATAAAATGGGTTTCATAAACATCATCCAATCATCACATAACCCATATAAAAGAAATGGATATAATTTCATAATATGAAAATTGAAACCATGTAAATCATAGGGACATTATACTTGAAACATACACTTATGAAATAATGTCCTCTTAGATGAGAAAATGGTTTTGATAAAACACTTGAAATGAATTCTTGAGGAAAATATCCTTTCTTCTTCAAAATCATTTTCTTTTCACAAAATTCCATACACTTTTGTAGTATAAAAGTATTTTGTTTAAAATAGTCATAAACTATTTTGGAATATGATTCATGAAAATATGGCTTTATAAAACAATAAAAATCATTTCATCCCGTATAAGTTAAAAATAACATTCTCCTCGTACTTTTGCCAGAAAAGTACAGAAGTACCTCGTAACGTAAACAAAAGAAATATTCCTTACATACAATGTAGTAAAATTCAAAATTGGTAAAAATGAAATTTAACATAGATAAAAAAACTTTTAGAAAACATGTACATGGATGATAACAATAACCCCAGTAAATACTTACGTATAAGCAATCTCAGATAAAAATGAGATTTGAAAAATTATCCCTTAACTTCGGTCCGATATGCTTCATATGTATCTGAACCTCCTGTATAATGATTTAAATAATGACATTGACTTATTAAATAATCATATTCATTGTTATGATATCATATATGGTTCACTTATGACTTTATATTACCTGTTTTTTGTAAATTCCATGTTAAAGTAGCACTTTTGGTAAAATCGTTACATTTATCGTACGTGTTTTGACTTGTAATTATTCATATGATTACATATCTCATGATTAAATAATTCCAGAATAAAAAACATGATTTATATATAATATATATTCAGAATATACATATATATAATAGATCAATAAATAAAAAGAAATACATCATTCATGGAGATGGTAGGTCGTACGTACGCATTAACGCTGTTTTGGTTTCTTTATTGAGTTGAATGGAATTAAGTAAATGACATAAATATATATATAAATAAATCCAGTATCTTTATAATGTCATATATCTCATTATTATTGCTTATATATACTTTATAATCATTCTTTAATGGTTAACCGGAGAATGAATCTCATCGCGTCGTGGAGACGGTAGTCCGTACGTCCGCACGAGAGATGATATCGTTTCCATAATTATTGAATTGAATTGGAGTGGATGATACAATATATCAGAATCAGTATGATGTTATAATAACTATGTATAGTAATTCTTTACACCATTATACCCATCCAAGTATTCTGGTGTTGGAAAAACAGATTACACCACAGCATGGAGATGGTATTCCGTACGTATGCAGGCGCGGTGATTACGTTTTCCGTAGGATGAATAAAAGATGAAATGGGGTTGTTTCATATTTATAATAACATATCAGTATATGAGTGATACTGATGTTATTAATTCATAATGAAACCTCTAAATTAGAGGATTTATAAGAAGAAAGAAACTTGAATGAATCGATAGAAGGTATTACCTCTTTCTCGAAGTGCCTCCTTTGAACTTCCATTTAGGGCACTAAAGATTGTCTTTTGAGAATCCCAGTACCTATATAAGGTTTCTAGTGAAGTGGGTAAGTGAAATGGGCAGAGGTTGGCTGAGATTGAAGGCTAAAATTAGTGTGATGATGAGAGGGAGGAGGTTCCCTTTTATAAGGGAAGAGAGGGGCACCTTTCGAATTATAAGAAATATTAATTTATAATAAATTCAAAACCCACATAAAAACCTTTAAAAATGACTTATATTCTAATATAAGATGATATAGGGTTTTAATCGCATCAAAAAATAAAATTTAGGAATTTAGGTAATTTATTTTAAACATTATCAACTTGATTTATCATTATTTAATCCATTAAAGTTTATTAATGGTAATAAGATTATAAATATTAAATTGTTATAAATAATTACTTATGTGCTGTGAATTAATAATAATTAGATAATTTATTACATTTTAGACTATATAAATTTCAATTGATAATTTTTAAATATTTTTGTGATTTTTAAACAATTTAATAATATGTTATTTTTATAAAATAACAATAGTGTCAATTTTGACATAATTCATTTATTTGACTTTAAATAAAATCCACACAAAGGATATATTAGAAATAAAATAATTAATAGGTTTCTAACATGTCATATTAGTCTATAAAATTAGTGGATAACATTAAATATTTCATATAATATTTATTTTACTTTTTTTAAAACCATTTATTTGATATTTCTCTTAATAAAATAATTACTACCACATTTTTGTATAATTATTAAATATACTTATTTGTTGCATAAAAATTAAAAATAAAATACTAGGATGAAGATAAATCTTATATCACTCATAATAATATATTTGGCCAGATTTATCTTCTAAAACACCCAAATTTTAAAATGTTATATGTATTAAATTATGAAGGTGACAACTTTTACATCATATAAAATAAAATAATATAAGTGTCATAATCACTTTTACAAGACTCCAAACATGCATATATTCGGTCCTTGGATGATTAAGGTGTGTATATACACCACCAATAAGTTTTGGTCAGGTTTGGGAGCCCTTAATATATATTACTATTTCAATTAAAACAATATTATTGATTTTTTTACTAAATAAATAATTTATGGATCATTAATGTATAAACTAATATGGTAATTAAATAACTATTAAAAATTACAAATAAATTACCATGATAAAGAAAAAAAGTTATCTTCCAAATGAGTATTTATAACCGAATTTATATTCTGTATAACCTTATATTAAAAATACTTTAATTATTAATGTTTGAGTGAGACATATTTCACTTTCCTTTAAATAAAATAATCTAAAGGTCTTAATCACCTCCAAGTGGGTTCTAATGGATTCCATTTCGACCCAAATATGACTTAGGACGAAATATAATCATCCAATTATATTAATACAAGTGTTAGGGTAATTTTATAATATTATATTTACCCTTAATTACCCGATTTATCTTTTACTATGGTAAATAAAATTTATCGTAGTTACTATTCATAATTCCCAAAAATAAAAATTAGTCTATTAATATAATTTGGACCCACTAATTCCAAATATGGAATCCATTTTTTCAAATTCAATACATAGAAGTTGCAGAAATCAAATTAAAATTAATCCCGTTGTCAAAAGGAAATGGGTTTTTGTTTAAAAAATTGCAAAAGATTGAAATGATTTTACCTATGAATTCAATGTTAAATCAATGCTAATGACATACATTATATTAAATGGGAAAAAAATATTCTATTTATAATTTAAAACCATTCAATATTATAATTTAACCATATAAATTAATTCGATGAAAAAATTTGTTTTTAATTAAAATATAGCGTGTTTTTACTATTCATTAAAATATGAAAGTTATCAGAAAAATATCAAAACATTATCCAATGTAAATTTTTATATCATGATTCAAAATAAGAAGTTTATTTTGTAAAATTTAACTTATAAACTTCTCAAAAATTATACTTAAAATGGGTGCGCCATCAAAAGGCGGCAAAACTGCATTTTTTTGAAAATACTTATTTTACCAGAAAAATTTTATTTTGTTCTCATACCATGTTCTAGAAAATGTGTTAGATGAATAATAATGTTATAAAATTCAAATTTTACTTAATACTATTCATAACGGCTAATTTATAATAATATTATAATCATATATCGTTGATTAGTGAAACCCGGAATTGCGTACAACACACGCTATCGAAGAAAGTCGTGATTGCGTGTAATGCAATCCAAGTCAGGGTTGCATATAGTGCAAGACTCCTTTGTTGTTTCGTATAACGAAATAAAACCATATTTCCTTTATAAATTTAATATATATATATATACACTCAATTTTGTTTAGAATAACTAATATCAAACAAACTAGAAATTGTGTGTAACACGATCCAAGATTAGTATTATGTATACTACAAGCTAATACAGTGTTGTGTATAGCACAAGATAATCTTGGTGTATCGTACAACAGACGAAATGAATGAAATTAAAAAGAATGTATCTTATAAAATCTCATGTTGTTACAGGTTTTAACCAATGGATGGTGGGCTTGAACCTCAAGGAGGCTTCCTACGTACCTTGCCCTAGTAATGATCAAAGAACACATAGTTCAGAATGTGTTTTGACGTATTGACATGAAGATGGTCTGGACCAATGGATGTTGGGCTTGAACCTTAGGGAGGCTTCCTACGCACCTTACCATAGCAATGATCAAAGACCACGTAGTTCATAATGGGTTTTGGTGGACCGATATGATGATGGTGGTGACCAATGGATGTTGGGATTATACCTCAAGGAGGCTTCCTACATACCATACCTTAGTAAGTATAAAAGACCCTATAGTTCAGAATGGGTCGGTGTTTGGGGCTAACACTCTAGGCTACCCAAAGAGGATTTCATTATCGATGCCCACTCTCTAAGCTCATGTGAGTCATTCATGGTGTGACAAACAAGAACCAGAAACGGCCTGACTATCACATCATAGAAGGTGCGTCCGTGGGAAGTGGAAAGGGGGGATTATGTGTGGTTAGAGGCCCAAAGAGGAAAGAAGGGTTTATGTGTTGTTAGCGACCCAAAAAGGAAACAGGGGCTTATGCATGGTTAGAGGCCAGAGGAGATGATGATTGGGACTTACTCCAGGGTGGAGGCCCATTCGTGACAAAGAATAGTCGTTAATGGATTTGTCACTCATGAAATGAGGGCTTGGCTGCCCATCCCCCACCCCATTTTAGTTCATGGAACCGATGAAGAGAGGAAGAGCATGGATGCTACCTCCTTCATGAAAATATTGGGGCTTACACGAATGTGCTTTTCCTTTCCCCATGGACATATTTTTGTCCAATAAATATAACTCATTCCACGTGAGGAATGATTCACTCCTGTGGAGACTAGTGGGTGTGCAGAATGTCCATGGTGGGGAAACATGCATACAGAACATGAGGATAGGTCACAGTTAAACGTCATTTTCTAAGGATGATGGTGCTTGGCAGTTTAATGTCTTACAACTCGGAAGAGGTGGGATCACTCCACACCCCTTAGGATATACATAACCGATACCTCTCCCCCCTTCGGGAAAGGAAGGCATCAGAAATACAATGGTGAAGGGGTTTTAAGTAGTGATCCATTGAGGGGTCCACGTTAGCGTGACTATGAAAAAAAGTAATAGCCATTTGCATGACTATGCGAAGAAGTATGAGGAAAATCAATGCAATGAGAAGAACTACCCAAGAGACATTGAAATCGCTTCGTGAAAACATGGATGGTCACTAGGGGAAAGGATTTGTAGAGAAAAGGGGTTCACAGGTAGAGGCCTTGTTAAGCTTTAGTGATACATAAAGTGGTGGGGCTTCGCGAAGGGCTGTAATTCGTGACAGGAGGTGCACTATCCTAAGAATTGGGTTTAGGGGACTATGAAAGGTGCTTCATGAAGTGGAAAGGTATTCACAGGGAAGTGATTCTTGAATCATGGGTGACTTTAGAAGCATAGCATTGCGAAGCAATGTGCTTCATGAAGCACAATGACCCTACATTAGCATGTAGGTCACATGTGCATGGAGGGTACTTCACGAAGCATAAGTGCAACGCGAAGACACGAGTCCCCATGGGGATCACCTTCCTTCATGGAGGCCTGTGGGATCCATGAAGGGCATCCCTCTTTAAGGAGGGGATGAATTCATGCAATGGGGGAGGCATTTCGTGATGCAAAAGTACCTTGAAAATCTCATGGTTCATAGAGTGGAAATTTCCTCACGATGTGGGAGCTAAGAAGGTGAAAGGTCAAACAATCCACCCTTTGGGTTCGAGGGGAGCCCGATATTTATCGGAAAGAGGTTCCACGAATCAAAGACTACTTGGCATGATGATAGAGCTTTCTCTGCAGCGGGATCGTGAATGTCAAACGGGTTTTTGGAGCATCTGACCTCTTCTCTCTATGGAAGGTTCACAAACATCAGAGGGGTTCGTAGAGCATATAGGCTCATCACTCTGTGGAAGGTTCAATAACATCAAATGGGTTTGTAAAACATCACGAGGTAGCTCTAAATTATTTCCATTTTATCTTTTTCTTCCCAAATTGTGGCACCAACATATTACCACCCCCTCCCCTCAAAATTGGAGCTGAGGATAAAGTGAGGGTCAAATTCTAAGGGTTAATCATGAAGCTGACATGAGAAGTAGGTTCGCAAAGTGGAGTGGAAACTTGTTGGCGGAGTGCACCGAAAAGCTTTCCATAGTTGGGCGTACTACAAAGTGCTAGGAGTCCATCCCTATAAATAGTATAGATTACCTCTCTTTTGTATTTTCTCTTCTCTGCATTTCTAGCCTTTAGCTCTCTCAATTCGTGAAGCTTCGTGTACTCCGTGATTTCTCTCCATGAATTGGTACATCTGCTTCACAATGCACAATGAGTCTTAGAACTCACATCGGTGCACTTTATGACACGCATCTAAAGGTTGGGGCATGACTCCGTGAACTACCTTTGTGACCGAGTCAATCGAAAGAGCTCTATGAAAGAGAATCATGATCCCTAAAAAAAATTCAAATCTCGATAAAGAAAAGGATCACTTAGTGGCTGATAAGGGGTCCTTGAGGATGCTGACTGGAGGGAGATGATGGAAAATAGCTTGGGTTTATGTGAGTCTATTTTAAGTCATTCAGACCAAAATTCACTGGTGGTGGTGCTATCAAGAAGCCAAAAGAACAATCCACTGTGAAAGAGGCTACCTCAATATGGCATTGGACTGAGGGATGACATCTTCATCCCGAAATAGGGTAGGGACAAACCAGCTTACAAGTTTAGGAGCACGACTTGTCAACACTAGTGGTTTAGGGTAGCTAATGGTAATTCCAGGGAGGACATAATACCCATAAATGCAGATTGTCTGTACAATGTTTTGAACAATTTTGACTAGAAGGAAAAATAGAATGATACATCTCCCCCATTGTACTAGTCTATCTTGAAGGAATACATGAGGAACCTGGGGAAGGGGAGTTCTGATCAGTGGGATCTATGCGAGGGTGGATATTTCATAGATTAATAGGCTTGGGCCTACTGGTTAGGTGCTTCATGTGGAGAATTTGTGGAAGAGCGAAGGAGAGGGGGCCTATATAAGGCAGCTTGGGCCTCCCAATTCTATATTTATCAGCTGAAGTAGCAGATGCCAATGTTTCTATGCAGATGGTCATCGAAGACCAATAACTTCCATTTACACCATGAATTTTTTGATATCAGTCTAAGGGATATGCATCAAATTTTGGGGGTCCCAATATTGGTGGAAATGTTTGATGAGTTCCTCCCCTTTTTTAGTGCATGGGAAGAACCAGAGAAGATTCCCCCACTGGTGATGGTGTTAATGAGCTTGGTTCTAGGAGAAGACAATGAAATAGTGAGGGATGTCCATTTAAGATAATGGTTCAAGTTGTTCATGAACTTTTCGGAAGATAGGAAGTTTCCAGTGAGGCCTCGAATGTGCTCGAAGGGGGCTCAAAGAGGCAAGGAGAAATCGTACTAGCGGCTCTTAGAGGACATCTAGGGGAATACGTGGGGATTCGGCATCAGTATCGAGCATCAAACGGTTTTCAGGTTTGCTTCATTTATTGCGGTGCACATCTATGGCTGGATCCTATTTGTGAGGGACACAAACATGGGCGTGCAACCCATAACGATTATCATGTAGTCCATGCTGGTGATAGGAATGTGATTCAACCTTAGGATCCCGATTCTCACCAAGATGTACAAGATTTTGTGGCATATAAGTGAGGGGAAGAATCCATATTGAATATGAGGGCCATTCCACCTCATGTAAGGGTGGAGAGTACTGTAGTTATGGGGGGGTCAATGAATATTGGAACCCCATCTCACCTCTGGGATCGGACTTTCGCTTGTCCGCTCTAAATTTCTCCGATTGATTTCCATCCATGATGATCGTGCAGTTGGTACTGAACTAGGTCTGGAAGGTCCATGAGTTCAACTATCAACCGATCTCATTACCAACTGGTGTATTCACTGATAATGGATAGGAGAAGAAATATCAATGGTCCTACCTCCTGTCCTTTTAAGGCACAATCCCAGTGGCATGGTGCACTGTGAGCCCCTTTCTGAGTCGTACACCCGACACCGATTTGCAGGAAAATTTCTATGTATGGATAAACTAAACCCGCTAGTCTATTTGGGGGTGTGACACAAGGAGAACCTATGCGTGATGAGAACAATTTGGCTCATGTTCACTCAGAAATATGGTAATATGTGGAATGAGCAACCTAACCCACAACAATCTTCGAGGTGGTGAAAAAGTATGCCAAAAGCAGGGAGGCAGCCTACTTGGGGGTGATGCTAAAGCAGCCAACTATTCGGACCACTGATGGAGTGCCTCCCCATCCTCAAGGAAAGGTTTGGAAGGTGGATAGGACATACTGCGGTGGCGGGGATTCCATGGAAACAGGACCTGTACCAGTTTTGGGGGAGGTAGTAGTAGCGGATCCAGCAGCAACAGTGGACTCGGTAGTACCAGAAGAGAAACGTTATCTAGAGGGGAGGCCACCAAGAGGATTTTGTTGGATATCCACTCTTGCTCCGAGGAAGCGGTTGCACCATATAGACATGCTAGAGAATGTTGTTTTCCCGATGGATTGGGACATCATGGATGTCAACAGGCAATTGCTCAGCCTCACTGAGATTTGTCAACACTTGAACCGCCTCGGGATGGATTTGTCAGGAATCAGCCCTTTTAGGGTCGTATTAACAGTATCCCAAGTGGAGGAAGTTCAATATATGGCCAAGTTGGAGGAATTTGTGCACTACGGGGGTGCCCCGCATCCAATGACATACTGGGTGTGGGTGTTTCTAGACACAACAGCCCATCTGTAGTTTTCTGCTACTGAATTGAGGGATCGCTTCCCTTTTTCGGCAAAATTGGATGAGTACTCTTGGGAGAGGGGGCCAGTAGAGGGAGTCATCTTGAGGTGGGAGAAGTCAATGACCAATGCACGAATCTTGAAGAATTTGTAGAGGACCTTCATGTAACATCCCAATCCCCTTTCTCAGGGAACTATTTCTGGTAATTTTGAATTCTTTACAAATATTTGAACTGTACAAGAGGACCTCGTACACATAAACTATTCCCTACCTACATTCGATGTAGATGTTGGGTCATCAAGTTTGTTGCCTGTTGTTATGATGATTAGTGCATCAAGCATGGCCCGGACACCCGAGGTTTCTTCCCCAGAGTTTTCATTCCTTATAATGATATACAAAGATCCAATCCTCAGGCTCCCAGTGGAAACAACCAAGGAATGAGACCAAGAATTTGAACTATGTAAGTCTCCTCAACACAATTTATGACTTCCACCCATCAATCATGATAACTGACATTCGTGCACATCTTTGAATGTGAAAGACAAGATAAAGTGTTCTTGACATGTATGAGGATGACGTCCAAATCACACCGTGCATGATTCCAATAATGAAACAATGGGACGAGTGTAAAAACAAGGTTAGGGAATATGGGGAAGGAGAGACTAGAATTAAATTGAGTTTTACCCTATGACAAGATGTCCAAGCATTCATACATATCCTATAAAGATGGGGATTAATCAACATATTGTTGTAGAGTGTTCAGTTTAACTTCATGCATGAAAACATAGAGTTTATTTTAATATGGGACATGAGGTAGGATGGACTAGATTTATTGAGGGGAGTACATGTTGTGGAAATTCATAATTTGACTTGAACAAAGGCATAATCCCACACACGCCACATCACGCGGTCCTATTGAAGTTGGTGCGTAAAAGGAAGAAGGGAAGAGATTAATTAGTGGAGATCAAACTAGACCCAATGATGAAATTTCTATGTGTTCCTACATATCCCATGATAATGTGAATCAACCTATATGTATTTCTCAAGATGGTGACATATAAAGAGATCATATTTCAAGGTCTTAGATCTCGGACCATTTAGAATAAGAACTATTCAAAGTAGGTGAATACCTCGATCTAGCCCCTAGGCCCACACGAGTCTATCTCAGTGTAGGGAACATGGGAGGAAGAGGTTTATGCAATACCTGGAATGCATGCCAAGGGGAAGTTGGTGTGGAGCCCCAAATGACTCCTTACTGTAGATTTGTCCTCCTAACGTGCAAATACGCACTGAAGGATTGTACCAGGAGTGTATAAATTCTACATGGACATAATGGGGTGGAAAATGAGGTGAATATTGTACCTAGAATTTAATGCTAGAAGGCGTTGGAAAGAATATAGAGTATAACTATTGATCTTGTTCTGAACACAGTATCTATATCGTGGAAATTGAAATGGGAACAACAAATGAACATTGACCATAGCTAGTATTTGCAATGAGGGACATGTATCTATTTTTTGTCGGAAACCCTCAAGCTTGTTGGCCCGTAATTGTCGGAGATCCCTTATTCTAGTCATCCATGCCATTCCGGGGACCCTTCAGATGAGAAAGAAAATGGAATCCCAAATGAAAGGGAATGTGAATCCTGATGAATGGGTGAAAGAATGTTCAGGAAGAATCTCACACTCCATGATCCAAACCATATTACTCCATTGAACATTGGTGAATCATTGAAGAGGGCCGAGGGACCCACCATAATAGCAGCTGACTCAACTAGATGAATTTTGGGAAATGGAGCATAGGGCACTTAGGGGATAGAGGTATGTGGAGTGGTTTTGATAAACCTGAGGTGAATAAGGATTTAATATCATACCACAACGTATACCCCTCTCCTAGAAGAATTCAAGGCATGGGGCCAAGGTGATAGGGAGGTTTCTAGGAGATGGGGCTGGACCCGATGACTAGACATTCTTGTAATCCTATGTATCCCATAAGGATGGGAAGGAACCAAAATGTAGATCTGATTAGGATTTTATGGAGTTTATGATCATGACGCCAGCACACAAATAAGGGAAAGATTCCCCAATGAAGGACGTGTATGGTACGAAAAGTAACCTGTTTTGAATGAGAACATAATCCCTTACCATATCATAAAATATTAATAGAGAACATAATGAAGGGGCCCAAAAAGCCCGAGGGACCTCAGGCCGGGAAACTAACAAAATGTCACAGCCAGCTTTCCATTTAATATCATGTAGTGAGGACGATGGTGAACTTAGTTTAAAGTCAGAGAGATCGGACCACCGATTCCTTGTTTAATGTCATATGTGTGGGATGACTGAGCGGAGAGGGTGAAGCATCGTGCTTACAGATGACCACAAAGTGACATGGATGATATAGGACAGTTGTTTAATAGGTTCGCAACAAAGCATCTGCCCTTGGGTGACCAGATTTCGGGGAAAATAATTGAGAATCAGCTATTGACCGCATTCCCAACCTAGGACATGTATCAATTTTTTCCTTTCTATCTTTGAGGATGTTATCCCGTAATGGTATGATTTCCCATGGTCCAAGAATCCATGAAATTTGGGGTCCTTTTGGATATAGAAAATTATGGAAACCCAAATGATGGGGCTTGCGAATTAGGATAGGGCTTGTTCTTGTAAAAAGGATGATAAACGGGGGATGTTTCTAAGGGAGATGTGCGGTGTGAAAAATTATCAAGACATGAATGATGATTTGAGTCCATACCAAACCACATAATCCTATATGAGAACCCAGACTAGGGGGCTGAAAGGATCAGGGTTCCTGAGGCTGGGCGTCCCAACAAAATATAGTCAAATGACCTCTTATATAGGTATTGCCTTACCTCAACTCCTAAGCCCACATGAGCAACACTAGGCATGGGAAACAAGGAGTGGCACTAGGCTCTCCCCAAGATATATGGGTATGAAACCTGGAATCACACTTCTATTTGAGGCTAACCGAAGAATGAAGAGACATTTGGAAAAAATGAGCCAATGCACTCATGTTTGTGACCTATGTTGGTGGTGAAAAAAACAAAGGATATCTATTGACAAGGTTTGAATCACATCACCCACATCATGTAACCTGAAATGGAAACACCAAATGAGCATCAAATGTTCACCACAAATGAAACGCGATACATGTATTTATTTGTTGTACAAAATCCTCGATGGAATTGGTCCAAAAAAGATATGAGAGACCTTAAGTTATGTTTCCTTATCGTTCGAGGCGCATTCAGATGTGATAGATAATGAAATCCTAGATAATTGAGTGTGTGGAGAAATAATGTGATTGTGATACATAAAGTTAATATGGATAGTATAAGAGGTGGGGATCTTCAGGGAGGATGGATACACATTACAGTTATGATGAACTCGATGTGGATGATGAAAAAAGCATTCACCACACCATCTACTTTGACCCAATGGGAGGTCCCAATGTTTGGGGTTGGGCCTACATAAAATATGTTCATGTAGTCCTATGTATCCCAATATTATGGGAATCATTCCATACGTTATTCGGAATGTTCCGTGCACTTTAACGTCATGTCGTAAGGATGCGGGTGGATTAGAAGAACAAGGAGGGGACATGGCGCTACCTTCGTAATCTTTTAATGAGAGGGGCCAAAAAATCTTGGGCTGCATCACATGATATCCCCCAAGGGATCTATATCCAGGAGGGGTACCCAAACAAGATGAGTGTGGGGATAGACTTAAGAGGAGGCATCTGAGTGTTCCTTCATATCCCATGTGGATATGAATCTAGACCTATGTAGTTCTGAGAGTGAAGTTTAAATTCTTGTAAGACAACATACAGTTTAATGTCATCGGGGAAATTTCAATGTTTATGGTCATGTAGGACCAGATATTTTTAGGTCCTGTAGGACCCTAATGCAGTTTAGGGTCGCGTGGGACAATTTCACATATTGGAATCATGTAGGACCATACAATTTAAGGTCCTAAAAGACTGTTATGTAGTTTGGGGTTGTGCAGGACCATACAGTTTAAGTTCATGTGGGACCACATCGAGAAGGGACTCAAACAATGTATTACTTTAGGAACTTGGAATTGGCGGGAGTATTTATACGCTCCCCATCCATGGTAACCAGTTAGTATGTGCCATATGACTAAACCTTGTGAATGATGTATGGTCCTTCCCAATTGGGCTCCTACATGGGTGGTTTCCTACAAGATATTATAGGTGACCTCATGGCTAATACCATGCTTCCTTTCAAGATGGAGTGCAGGTGAACATTATTGTTGAAATCTCTAGCTATCTTGTTCTGATGGCCATCTAGATTTTGCACGGTATGAAGCTTGTTCTTGTCGTGCACTTCTAACTAAGATATATGTATTTCAGATACTTTATCTGGAGCTTGATGAGTATAGACAATTGTTCACAATGATGGAAATTTAATATCGATGTTTAGGAAAACCTCTGTTCTATACCCCAGGGAATATAGGGTCACCAGGGTGGAATTACAATTTGACGTCCGATAATCCTAGAGGTCATTGAAGAGATTTTCTGGCCAACTCTTCTTATTTTGACCAACCATTTTCTACAGATTGTAAGACGGGGTTTTGTGAAATGCATCGATCTGTACATTTTATTGTGCATGATAGTGGGTGGTATGGTTAGAACGGATGTTGTATGTAGCATAAAATTTCTGCATCTCAACTGCTCGGAAGTTCATGTTGTTATCGGCGTGGAAAAAATGAGGGCACCAAAAAAGTAGATGATATTGGAGCTCACATTCCAATGATATAACCTGAATTGAACTCCTTTAGTGGAATTTCCTCTACCCACTTGGTGAAGAAATCTGTAGCAGTCATTATGAATCTGCACTGGCGAACTGTTACCGGAAGATATGGTCCCACGACTGCGATTCCCCATACCATAAATGGACCAGAGTACTTGGTGGAGTGGAGAGGCTCTGACAACCGATACATGAAGCTTGTAGGAATTTGGCTTGCATGACAACTATTGGAGAACTGGATGCCATCATAGATCATGGAGGGACAAAATTACCCCAGTCTCTAAACCTAGTGAGATATCATTGGCCCAGTCTGATGAGACCCATAGGAACCAGCATGAACTTCCAACATGACTTGGGAAATCTAGAATCCTAGAATGCAACAGAGGAGAACCCCATCAAACACAGGCTTTTAGAGGATCTACTCACGACCAGGGCTATCCTAGAGAGTAAAATGTAACAAGTGGTGTTAAATTCACTCGTGCTAGGCCCAATATGCTGGGATATTAGCATTTTGGAGATACTTGACAAAGGAGGTTATTCAATTGGGAGTCACTTCAATCACTACAACCAGGGGGATTGGGGTACCAGACGTGGACGTGCCGGTGGTAAGGTGGCTTTCCTACGGGATATCATCTTCATCTGGAGTTTTAGGAGAAATGACTCTTTATTGTGCCACATGGATATTCAGATCATCTAATTCAAGCTCTAAAAGGGATATATCTAGGCCAGCTAGGGCGTTAGATCGAATGTTCTGAGATCGAGGGACATGAGAAACATCTAGATGAGATAGGAATTGCTCCATTAGGAGGAGAGTGTGATCCAACAATGGCAAAATCACTGGCTTTCTGAAGACATAGTCACCATTGATCTTCTTGATGACCAGTTCTAGGTCCCCTATAAAATGAAAATGGGGAATTTCTGTCATGAGGGCCAGCTCAAGGATGGTAATGAGGGCCTAATACTCTGCCTCATTGTTGGTGCAGCCTTATGATCATAGGAATGTGTACCATAGAACAGTTAGTGCTAGGGTAATTAAGGACATACCCATTCCAAACTGTTGTTCCTGGGGTTATTGAGCCTTATTTCGGTGGGGCTACGGGAAGCACCAACGAAGTTCATTTTCCAACAAGGGATGACATGATCTACCGAGAGGATTGCCTCATCTCGAAAATAAAGGTCCAGGGACATGTCCGCATGAGATTTATGGGTAGAAACAATGTTTTCCAACGCTTGTCCCTTAATAGATTCTTCAGGGACAAACCTAATATTGTACTTCTGGAGAATAACTACCCTTAGAGCTAGAAAACCAGTCAACATGGGGCGGTTTAAGATGTACTTCAGTGGATCCACTCAGAACACCAGTTTTACCGTATGGTGCTGCAAGTAATGTCACTAGATATGTACTATGAATGCAAGCGTAAGGTAGCTCTTCATAATAGGGTATTATCTGGTCTTCGTATCGAGGATCCTGCAGATGAGGTAATAGAGGCTATTCTATGTTCCCTCATTGTTCTTCTGGGTGAGAAGTGTACCGATATATCACTCCAGGGCAGTTACATAAAAGACCAGCTGCTTTCCAGAGATGGGTGGCATTAAGAGCTGAGGTTGGATTAGATATTTCTTGATTTCCTTGAAAGAAGTCTAGCAATATTTGTCCCAATCATAAATGGTGCCTTTATTCATGATCTGAGAAAAGTGCTTACACATGTTGGGAAAATTGATGATGAATCGACATATGTAGGCTATGTGGCCTTGTAATCCTTGATGCACCCGAACGTTTCTTGGAGGAGACATCTAGTTAATGAAATTTATCTTCTCTAGGTCTATATCAATGCCCCTATATCAGACAATGAATCCAAGAAACATTCTAGAGGTGAACCCGAAGGAAAACTTCAATGGGTTCATCTTCAGGTGATGGGAACGGAGTAAGCCGAACAATTTCTCAAGGTCATTGATATGGTCCAAACACTGGCAGGATTTATCCCCCAGTTCATCCCTGTATGATTCCACCAACATTCTTTGTATCTTCTTAATTATGTGATGCATAGTCCACAGTTAGGTGGCACCTGCATTCTTTAAACCAAAGGGAATGACATGGTAAAACATGTACCTTGTAGTGCCTTGAAGGTTGTAGACTCTTCATCCATGGAGGCCATTTAGATCTGTTTATACCCGAAGTATCTATCCATGATGGATAGGGCTTAGAATCCAACTGTAGCGACGATCAACAATTTCGTCATATGAAGGGTAAAATAATCATTCAAAAAGTTACTATTTAAATTCCATAAGTCGACGAAGACTCTAATTTTTCCATTCTTCTTCCTAACTAGTACAATGTTTTATATCCATTTTGGGTACTAGGAATCCTTAATGAAATTGGATCGGATGAGCTTATCAACTTCGGCCTCAACCATGGCACAATGAGAAGGGTGCATCTTTTTAGGAGGCTGTTTGAAGCCGTGCTGATTTGCTGGGAGACCGAGGCGGTGGAAGGCTACCTGAGGACCTATTCCTTGCATCTTGTCATAACTCCATGAGAATATATAACAATTTTTTTTACGGACGTCTATGTACAGTCTTTGCTCCTCGAGGGGCATGGTGGCATTGATCAATGTAGTTTTCGGGTCTAACTCACAACCGAGGTTCACCTATACCAACTCATCATCTGTGGTGGAGACACCCTCTACAAAGGTAGTGGGAGCAACCTCTATTTCCTATTATTCAGTTATGGTGGGGAATCCTTGGTTGGGGGAGCTTCCTATGAGTTGGAAGCTCTTTATTGGAGACTGGAACTAGCCTGAGTGGCAATGGAAACTGCACAAGGGAAATCCTATGCTGCCGAAACCATAGGGATGAAGGTTGTTGATCCAATCCCATCTGGTCTTCGGACTAAGGGGACAAACATGATGATATAGAAGAAATAGTTGTGTGAAATCTAGATATAGTTAATTTTTTCCCAGTGAAACTAGTACATTTGACATATTTCTGTTTCCATGGGGCGTACTTCCCGATACCTTATTGGAGTAGGAGGATCTAAGATCACCTGAGCATAGTTTTTGTAGGAGTAATAGGTGAAATTTCAGCATTGCATAGACCTAGGAATGTCTTCCCCCCATGTTCCATAAACAATGATGAATTTTCCAATGTCCATATTTTTAGCCTCTAATTGATGGACAGGAATGGTGTATGCATCGTCTAGATCTTCCCACAGGTCGGTCACAGCCATAGCATGCTCGACCTCGTTATCCTAAATCTACTCGCCTTTTCTCCTAAAATAGTTAGCATCCAGACAACGAGCATCACAAGAGGAAAAGGGGGATGCGTCACCTTGAAGCACACCCACTCGACCATTAAGGGAGTACTTATGGCACTACTGATATGATGAAAAACCACCACATGCGGGTGGATCTTGGGCCTACCCATCAACGCATGGTAGGTAGTGTCTTGGGAGGAAACAATATAATATGTGCTGGTAATTAGTCCAAAAAACTATGTATTCAAATGGATCTTTCTGACCAGAGTCAACTCCTTCCAATCATAACCAGTGATTCTTAGTTTAGAGGGACTCAAATCATCTTTGGATAATCCCATTTTTCGAAGTGTCCAAGTAGGGATTAGGTTTATTCTGGAGCCAATGTCAACAAGATAGAGACAAACCACTATGCCATTTAATGTGCCAGTGATGTATAGTGAGATAATTTTCCCCTATATGGGAAAACCATAATCTTTTCTAAAGAAGAAGATGATGGTATGAAATTCTTCATTCTCCACTACTTCAACATGAATGGCTTAAGCAGCTGCTACCTATGTGTTAAACTGAAGGGGGTTTATTAAATCCTCGGCGAGGGCCTCATGCATATCTGACGTTAAGAAGAGGGCCTCAAGGATGGATAGTTTTGTTGGAATGAAAGAGATATTTTTGAGAAGATCATATTTCTACCCCAAGCGTGAAATTCTACTTACATGAGGTCGATCTATGAATCGATGTATGGTGGGCCATACCAACTTGGTCGGTGGCTATCTAGTGCCAGAAATATCCTACTGCTCACTAGTCAAAGCATGTGTAGAGGCATCCCGATGAGGGGAAGATGACTGAGACCGTCTTGTAGCAAAGCATGGTTGGTCATGGAATGATCGAGGTGTCTATCCAAATCTAAAAAAACATACAACAGTGAAGGCAGACCTGATGTCCCCAGATGAGAAGGTCTCGTATACTGAGCTCTGTGCTAGGCATGCTATCTGGTTTCAGCCGCATGCACATTTTATCTGGAAGTAGTGACTGGGGAACTCCGACGGACCATATTACCGTGGTTCCATTGGCACTGATGATAGCTGGGGACATTGGGAGGATCCGCTTGGACCTCATCATCGTCAAGAATCAGGTAGGTGTTTACAACCTCTATAGTACTAAATGAGGCATACCCTTGACCATCAGTCTATGATTCTTACAATATTGGATGAATTCATGGAGTGATCACCAACTTCATGGGTATGAAGTCGCCAAGTGTATGGGGTGACAATGACATTGGAAGGGGGCTTTGCATTCCCCTACTGTGCTGACGTTTGCTCTTCTGAGAAATGGACTGTTGAGACAACGATACAGAAGTTGTAGCTGCGGATCATGAAGGCTCTGACAAAATAAAGACCCATAAAATTCAAGGGATATTTTTTCATTATTTTCATTGAAATTTTACAAGAATGTGGTTTCATACGGCACTTGATTCTGAGGCCCGGAGTGCCCGGAATTTCTATCCGAATTTTTGCTAGGGTACATTCAGTGAACGAACGAGCGATAATTTCTATCTTTTTAACAGGTGCCCGGAATCGAATTCCGAGGGCACCGATGGAACCACAGCGCCGGTAATTACTTAGGAACTTCTGTTCTGGAGTTGCATTATCACGGGTGTGGATGATAAAAATTGTGGATGTTTTTATTATTCTACAATTTTTTATTTTCCTTTTTGTGTTTTAAGGCTATGGGTGGAAGTTGGGTAACTACCCAACTTCCCAAGGTAGGTTATTTGGGTGGTGGGGCCCACATGAACCCCACCCCTTCATATTCTTCAACTCCTCTCAACTCACCATAAATTAAGATAACTTAAGTTATTAATTGAGTGAGTTAAGTGTGGTTTTTTGAATTTTAAACTCTTGAAATTCAAATGTTATGTAATGTTAATAAGAAAAGTGTAAACTTATTTTATTGGGTTGGTGTTGAGTTGTTTGAGATCCTTTGGAGAAAAAGCTAGAGTTCTTCATCCTCTTCGACGAGGAACGCTAAGAACGCATCAAACTCCGTCGAAGAACACCAAGTCCTCGAAGACTGACTCCGCGACACCAACCCACGACGCGACATCTATTTCTGCAACGGTTCTTCTGCAACGTCTCTCTTTCTGCGACGTCGATTCTGTGACGCGACTTCCTCCTTCCAAGTCACCTCTTTCTGTGACGGTTATACCGCTATGTTTTCTCTTCGATGAACCTTCGAACAAGCTCTGCTCCTGAAACCAAGGTAGGGGTTTAATTTTATTTATTTATTTTTGTTTGTGAATACCAACTTGACGATCTTTGTGGATTAAAACCAATAGTTATCGAATAACGCGAGGGGGCCAGACCGTAAAAACATGGCCGACCCTCCTCCTTATTTCACGTTGGTTTCTTTGTGGTTGGGTATGAGAAGGCATGGTGGTGTCGCACAACACGGAATCATGCGACAAGGAAATGTGCGGCGCCGTCGCGCCGCGCCGTGAAAAGAAGAACAAGGACGCGATGCCGTCGCACCGCGTAGAAGAAAATTGAAGACACCGTGGCGGGAGTGGGGCCGCGGCGGAAGGGCGCGGTGTCGTCGCACCATGCAGGACGAACCAAGCTGTGGCCGGTTCTGGGTCACGGCGGAGTAGGGTGACCGGCAGCCGGTTCCAGGCCGCCGGTGTTGGCGAAAGAGAAGGACCGGCCATCGCCGGTCCTTGTTGGCAGCACCGGCCAGCCGATGTGGGCCGGATGGAAAAAGGGGAGCTGGGGGAATTAATTCCCCGGGACGGCAGCACTAAAAGACCCCCATAATTGGGGGGGGCACGGTTACACATGGGGGGCAAGCGCCCCCCCCCCCCCTTTTTCCAACGGCTCGGCCGTTGGCTGAGCTGGCCAACGTGCTGGGCGAACTGTGCCCAGGCCGGGCCGGCCGCCTGGCCGGTCCGCCAGGCCGGGCCACGGCCAGGCTGGGCCGACCCACACCCGGGCCGGGTCGACCCATTTTGGGCCGACCGGGGGGTCTCGGGCCGGGTCGGTTCGGGCCCGAAACCCCCGTTTTCATACAGTCTTCAGTCATTTGCCGATAACTTGGGTTGCGGACCTCCGAATGACACAAAGTAAGTTGTGATGCGATATTTGAATTGATGCGGTCGTTTAGGTATATCGCACTCAAGGTTTCGGAATACTTTGGGTACGGCTGGGATGGTTCGTACACGAATCCAATCGGGCCCTCGGAGCGGAAACACTAATATCTTGAGCTTCAGACGTCCTATTGACGTGCCGTCAACTTTGTTGAATTCCTCTAAGTGATACGAATATTTTGGCTTACTCCGCCTGATGTTTGGACATAGGTGGAGTACGGTCGGGTTGGTTTTGCCTTAAAAACCAACCGGGCCCCTGGGACGAAAAATCCAATAGCTCTCAGACCGAGCGTCCGATTGACGCGCCGTCTGCGACGTAGAGTTCCTATTGACGATACAGAACTTTTGGATACATCAACTCTATACTATGTGTTAGTTGATGTATTAGCCTCTCGGATCGTGGAGCGGACCCTCCCGAGCGAGCTTGTTTTTTGCGGGAACCCTAGAGCTGGCTGCAACGACGACTGTGCAGAGATCCTTAGTGGATTCGACGATGACGACTACAACACTCTGCGGTTCTGTGTGAGCCAGCGCCTACAGATCCAGTGTGGGTCCGATCCTGTGTCGGTCTTTGCGGGGGTTAGTTTCCTACCGATCCTATGTGGGTCATTACGGGGGTTAGTACCTAACAATCCTTTGTGGGTCCGACGACTTAGATGGATCATTGATCATCTCTATCGTCTATCGAAAAAGTATACCTATGTGAGATGAATCATGTTTGTTTTCCCATGTGGATTGTGTTGTGCTATCTTGTGTGGATCATGTTTTTCTTTCCTGTGTGGATTGTGTTGTACTATCCTGTGTGGATTACGTTTTCTTTCCTGTGTGGACTCGGTTGTACATGGGCTCGAAGGTTTGAGCGTGTTGGAATTGATGACTTTGGTATATGTATGGGCATATACCTAAGCAGTGTCGGTTGTTACTTCGTGATTGCATCTTTCCTTTGTGGTTTATCCATTGTGGATTTTGGGAGACCTTCGGGGGTCTCGGGGTCCCTACTGAGTAGCTTATAATCACCCCTGCACGGGCTATGCCCGCACTACGTTGTGTTGGTTGCAGATGATGGACAACGCTGATCGTGGTGGAGGCTTGCGGAGCAGGATGGTACTTGGAGGTGGACCACTAGGCAGGACGTACTCGGAGTGGTAGGATGGACCCAAGGAGCAGTGGAGGCTTTCTCTACCCACCCTTCAGGTGGGACTCCCAGTGGACGGCTCGACGTTGCGGCTTTACTTTTCAGTTGTTGTTTTCCCTTTCATGCTGTACTTTACTTTCAATTTGTGTTTGTATATTGGCCCACTTAATTTTCCGTACTCACGGTTGTACCCAGTTTTTACTTAGTGTTTTCTTCTTTCATTTCTTACTCTGTGGTGTTTGTTTACTTTACAAAGGAAATGCCTTCCCTTTTTACCGGGATTTATGCCTTGGTGTTAGTCGCCAACCCTTGGCCTATGGAAGGCGGGATTTGGGTAGTCACGGCACGGGCCCTGAGGACGGGTCGTGACAAATTTGTATCAGAGGAGTTCAGTTCTACCGCAGAACTAGGGACTCTGATCTTTTCTATGTGAAGAAATAATGTTTATCATATTGGGTGTGGTTATCAGTCCAGGGAGTCCAGTGTTGGTGCGGCCGCCGACGTATCCGTACACCAGGACCTTGACTTCTGATTTCCGACTTAATGCACGAAATCATTGATTGAATGTGTGTTTCAAGTTTTCTTAGTGATTACTTTATGTCAGCTCAGCATGTATACTGTTTGATCGTGGCACACCTGTTTCTTTTCAGGATGGCCCCACGACGGCAGCCAGCTAGGGTTCCGAGAGTTGTGTGTGACGACAGCCCACCGAGCGACGAGGCCTCGGTGCAGGGCCCTATGTCAGTAGAGGCACCGGCGGTAGCTCTACCCACCGAGCCACCGATGCTTCCATCCCCATCCGCTGACGATGCACGTCGCCTTAGAGCACTGCATGAGTTACAGCACCAGCGACTGCCCAGGTTCCTTGGGGAGACGGACCCCCAGGTAGCCGAGGACTGGCTGGAGGAAGTGGTGAGAGTATTAAGGTTAGTGAGGACACTAGCAAACCTCATGGTGATCCTCTCAATGAGCCTAATGCAGGCAGAAGCAGGCAGATGGTGGAGCTTGATGCTCTAGGTGCACGATGAGGCATCTCTACTCTGGACAGACATTAAGAGCCTCTTCCGCTCAGAGTTTGTCCCAGCCACCCTCCGTGCGGTGTGCATCCATGAGCTTCTTCAGCTACGACAGGGCAGCATGACGGTGACCCAGTACTCGGCAAGATTTACCGATCTCTCACGCTACTCTACAGACATTGTACAGGACCCATTTTTCTGGGCTCGGACCTTTGAGCAGGGATTGAGACACGAGATCAGGGCATCGCTGATCTCCCTCAGCATTTCGACTCAGACAGGTGTACTGGACCAGGCGCTTTTGATCAAGATCACTCTTGCTGAGACTACACCAGCGCCGAGACCCACCGCAGGGCGGCACGTAGTAGAGTCTTCTACAGCAGGTAGTCGACGGATGACTCATGGGTCCAGGCAGACCAGACCCTCAGGCAGACGACCTCAGGACACTGGCTCAGCAGTGCAGGGCACACAGCGTGGAGCCAGCCTTTCGAGAGGTAGGCAGTGCTACTCATGCGGCGGGTAGGGCCAAATGGCTCATGACTGCCCGAACCGCCATGCAGAGGAGCAGCAGATGGTTGAGTAACCACCCAGGTAGAGGCAGAGGTTCGACCGTGGTGGTCCGCATGGAATATGCAGACGAGGCAGAGGAGATGGCCGAGCAGCAGGTGGTGGACGACATTTTGAGACTCTACCACCACCACCACTGATAGTTCCACCCCGACCTCAGGGGAGAGCATAGCTTCAGGCAGCTAAAGCTTATCATCATGGAGCTCCAGAAGCAGGTGGACTAGTGCGGGACTAGCTCCAGGCATATAGGCCTTTGCCCATAATGCATCTAGCTTCGTATTTTGTGTTGCCTTGTGTCCTTGTACTCTGAGTTGAAGTAATAAAAGACACTTGCAATGGTGACATTTGCTTTCTTGTCTTTTGTTTGTTATTACTAAGAGGTTCCGGTTAAAAAAATTGTTGACTTGACCCTCACTTGCGAGATTATTACTGGTTGAGACCCAGTGACCACATACTGATACCGACAGTGTTACTCAACCCTTGGAGGCAAGAGTAACGGTTGGATCTTTTGGTAGTAGTGTCGAGGCCTTACGACGCCATCCATTCCATGAATTAACTAATCATGATGGGATTGAATGTATTAGGCAAGGAACGTGGTTCATCTAGGGGATGAGACCGTATTTTCCTTATTGGAAAAGGAGAAATCTTTGCAGGTTTGCAGAACGTTAATGAGGAAGGGGCAACCCTTCGTGTGGTCAGACAAATGTCAGCTGAGCTTCCAAGAGCTAAGAAAGAGTTTGACCAGTGCCCCTAGAGGCGTGGTTAGAGATGGAGCAGCTTTCCTTCAGTCAGTCACATTCTCTCCTCCACTAATACAACAGGTCAGAGAGGCATAGCATAGGTACGCTGACTATGAGACGAGGCGTGCACAGATATCCTCAGGGTTGGCACCTGATGGTTTCTCCTTTGGAGCAGAGCACGACATCCGTTTTAGAGGACATACCTTGGAACCAGTTGCTTAACGGGAGGAGGTGTTGAGAGAGTTTCACACTTCTCTTTTGGCGGTACATCCTGGAGTAGCAAAGATGTACCGGGATCTCAGGTGACAGCACTGGTGGCCGAGCGTGAAAAAGGTTGTGGTAGAGTTCGTTTCTCGATGCCACACCTGCCAGCAAGTGAAGGCTGAGCACCAGGTACCAGCAGGCTTGATACATCCATTGGAGGTTCCGGAGTGGAAGTAGGATGGAATATCTATGGACATCATGACTGGACTTCCTCGCACTTCTAGAGGACACAACTCCATTTGGGTGATTGTCGACCGACTCACCATGTCGATGCACTTTCTACCCATCAGAGAGCATGGCTCAGTGGAGAGCTTGGTACGACTTTACGTTCAGGAGATTGTACGGCTTCATAGTGTTCCATCATCTATCGTCTCTGATCGAGATGCTCGCTTTACATCCCGACTTTGGAAGGGGTTACAGGAGGCGTTCGGGACGCATCTACGTCTGAGCACAGCCTTTCACCCTCAGACAGATGGTCAAACAGAGAGAACCATTCAGACTCTCGAGGACATGCTCTGTGCATGCGTCCTCGCCTTTGTTCGCAACTAGGAGGAACAACTACCCTTGGTGGAGTTCGTGTACAACAACAGCTACCACTCCACCATCGGGATGGCACCATACGAGGCGTTGTACGACCGACCTTGCAGATCTCCTTTGTGCTGGACAGACCCTGGGGAGTCAGCACTTGTGGGACCAGAGATGGTCCAAGCCATGACAGAGAAGGTCCAGGTCATCCAGGAGCAGATGAAGATAGCTTAGAGCCGGCAGAAGTCTAATGCTGACAGGAGGCGGAGGCCACTAGAGTTCGAGGATGGCGACCACATCTTTTTGCGTGTCTCACCTCGACGTGGATTATAGAGATTTGGCCGAGGCGGAACGTTGTCTCCATGCTTCATCGGACCCTTCCAGGTCCTCAGCAGGATTGGTGAGGTGGCTTATCGTCTGGCTCTACCACCTCAGTTGCACCGGGTGAACGACCTCTCCCACGTATCTCAGCCGAGGAGATACGTGCACGACCCAACGCACATCATTGACCATGGGTAGCTAGACGTTGATGATGGGGATACTTTTACGGAGGTCCCTGTGGAGATCGAGGATCGACAGGAGCAGGTCCTTCCTGGACGGGCGATTCCTCTAGTGCACATCAGATTGCAGCACGAGAACCTCCAGGAGAGCATTTGGGAGCGGGAGGCTCAGATACGTCCTTAGTACCCACATTTGTTTCCCTAGATATGATGTATCTTTACAGGGACGTAAAGCCCTGAGATGGGAGTAATGTAAAGACCTGTAAAATTCAATGGAAAATTTTTCTTAATTTTCATTGGAATTTTACAAGAACGAGGTTTCAGAAGGCACTTGATTCCGAGGCCCGGAGTGCCTGGAATTTCTATCGGATGTTTAGATCGGGTACATTCATTGAACGAACAAGTGGGAATTTCTATCTTTTGAACCGGTGCCCGGAGACGAATTCTGAGGGCACCGATGGAACGACAGTGCCAGTAATTGCTTAGGAACTCCTGTTCCGGAGTTGCGTTATCACGGGTGTGGATGATAAAAATTGTGGAAGTTTTTTTTATTCTACAATTTTTTATTTTCCTTTTTGTGTTTTAAGTCTATGGGTGGATGTTGGGTAACTACCCAACATCCCAAGGTAGGTTATGAGGGTGGTGGGGCCCACACGAACCCTACCCCTTCATATTCTTCAACTCCTCTCAACTCACCATAAATTCAGATAAATTAAGTTATTAATTGAGTGAGTTAAGTGTGGTTTTTTGAATTTTAAACTCTTGAAATTCAAATGTAATGTTATGTTAATAAAATTAGTGTAAACTTATTTAATTTGGTTGTTGTTGAGTTGTTTGAGAGCCTTTGGAGAAAAAGCTAGAGTTCCTCATCCTCTTAGACGAGGAACACGAAGAATGCATCGAACTCCGTCGATGAACGCCGAGTCCTCGAAGACCGAGTCCTCGACACCAACCCACGACGCGACGTCTCTTTCCGCAACGGTTCTTCCGCAACGTCTCTCCTTCAGTGATGCCATTTCCGCGACGTGACTTCCTCCTTCCAAGTCGCCTCTTTCCGCGACAGTTATACCGCAACGTTTTCTCTTCGACGAACCTTCGAACAAGCTCCGCTCTTGAAACCAAGGTAGGGGTTTAATTTTATTTATTTATTTTCGTTTGTGAATACCAACTTAACGATCATCGTGGATTAAAACCCATAGTTATTGAATAACGCGAGGGGGCTGGACTACACAAACACGGCCGACCCTCCTCCTTATATCATGTTGGTTCCTTTGTGGTTGGGTATGGGAAGGCATGGTGCCATCGCACTACGTGGAATCATGCGACAAGGAAATGCGCGGTGCCGTCGCGCCACACCATGAAAAGAAGAACAAGGATGCGACGTCGTCACGCCGCGTCGAAGAAAATCTAAGACACTGTGGCCGGAGCGGGTCCACGGTGGAAGGGCTCGGTGCCGTCGCACCGCGCCGGACGAACCAAGCCGCGGCTGGTTTCGGGCCGCGGTGGAGCAGGGTGACCGGCGGCTGGTTTCGGGCCGCCGGTGTCGGTGAAGGAGAAGGACCGGCCATCGCCGGTCCTTGTTTTCAGAACCGGTCGGCCGGTGCGGGCCGGTCGGAAAAAGGGGAGCCAGTGGAATTAATTCCTACGGCAGGCAGCACTAAACGTCCCCCATAATTGGGGGGGGGGGTTACACAAGGGGGCAGGCGCCCCCCCCCCCCCCATTTTGCCAACGGTGCCGCCGTTGGCCGAGCTGGCCAGCGCGCTAGGCGCGCTGTGCCCAGGCCGCGCCAGGCTGGGCCGACCCGGACCCGGGGTGGGTCGACCCGGTTTGGGCCGACCGGGGGCTCTCGGGCCGGGTCGGTCCGGGCCCGAAACCCCCGTTTTCGGACTGTCTTCGGTTTTTTTCCCATAACTTGGGTTACGAACCTCCGAACGACACACCGTTAGTTGCGATGTAATCCCTGAATCGAGACGGTCGTTTCGGTATATCGCACTCATGGTTTCAGAAGAATTTGGGTAGGGCCGAGTTGGTTCGTACAGGAAACCAACCGGGCCCTCGGAGCGGAAACGCTCATATCTTGAGCTTCGGATGTCCGATTGGCGTGCCATCGACTTTTTTGAATTCCTCTAAGTGAGACGGATCTTTTGGCTTACTCCACCCAAGTTTTGGATGCAGGTGGAGTATGGTCGGGGTGGTTTTTCCTTCAAAACCAACCGGGCCCCTGGGTCAAAAAAGCCAATAACTCTCAGACCGGGCGTCTGATTGACGCATCGTCTGCGACGTAGAGTTCCTGTTGACGACACAGAACTATTGGATACATCAACTCTAGACTATGTTTCAGTTGATGTATCATCCTCTCGACTCATGGAGCGAACCCTCCCGAGCGAGCTTGTTGTGTGCGGGAACCTTAGAGCTGGCTGCGACGACGACTCTGCAGAGATCCTCAATGGATTCGACGATGACGACTACAGCACTCAGCAATCATGTGTGGATCAGTGCTACCGATCCTATGTGGGTCTGATCCTGTGTGGGTCAGCGCTCAACGGTTCTGTGTGATCCAGTGCCTACAGATCCTGTGTGGGTCCGATCCTGTGTGGGTCTTTGCGGGGGTTAGTTTCCTACCGATCCTCTGTGGGTCATTGCCGGGGTTAGTACCTATCGATCCTTTGTCGGTCCGATGACTTATATGGATCAGTGATCATCTCTATCGTCTATCGAAGAAGTATACCTGTGTGAGATGAATCATGTTTGCTTTCCTTTGTGGATTGTGTTGTGCTATCCTCTGTGGATCATGTTTTGCATTCCTGTGTGGATTTTGTTGTGTTATCCTGTGTGGATTACGTTTGCATTCCTGTGTGGACTGGGTTGTACATTGGCTCGGAGGTTGGAGCGTGTTGGAATTGATGACTTAGGTATATGTATTGGAATATACATAAGTAGTGTCAGTTGTTACTTCGTGATTGTATCTTTCCTTTGTGGTTTATCCTTTGGGGATTTTGGGAGGCCTTCGGGGGTCTCCAGGTCCTTACTGAGTAGCTTATACTCACCCTTGCACGGGCTATCCCTGCACTACGTTGTGTTGGTTGCAGACGACGGACTAAGCTGATCGTGGTGGAGGCTTGCGGAGCAGGACGGTACCTGGAGGTGGACCACTGGGCGGGACGTACTCGGAGCGGCAGGCTGGACCCAAGGAGCAGTGGAGGCTTTCTGTACCCACCCTTCAGGTGGGACTCCCAGTGGACGGCTCGACATTGTGGATTTACTTTTTAGTTCATGTTTTCCCTTTCCAGTTGTACTTTACATTCAGTTTGGGTTTGTATACTGGCCCACTTACTTTTCCACAGTCACTATTGTACCCAGTTTTTCCTTAGTGTTTTCTTCTTTAGTTGCTTACTCTGTGGTGTTTGTTTACTTTACAAAGGTAATGCCTTCCCTTTTTACCGGGATTTACGGCTTGGTTCTAGTCACCAGCCACTGACCTATGGAAGGCGGGCTTGGGGTAGTCACGCCACGGGCCCAGAGGACGGGTCATGACAGACAAATTCAAGCATGCATAGATAAGACCATGGGAATGGGAGACTATTTTACGAGATATACATTCATCATACTTCTAGGATCCACAGATAGAAACCTAATTCTACACGCCTTCGTTGTCCCTACTACAATCTGGAATCACAAAGACACATGCCTCTTATGCCGGATATGGGCCTAACCAGACTATGTTGTTATCCACCTAGTCTTGTAACCAGTGTTTAAACACATAACACAGTTTGAGGGTGTGGCCTAGGATACACTAGTTGGGGAAGTAATTAAGGTGATCAGTGTGGTTTGCCTCTTCTAGCCTTCTGTACTCAGGCAAACGTACAATCCCCTGCTCTAGGGAACATCATAAATAACAAGGGACTTGTGCCTCGTGGAATGAGTAGATCTAGTTGCTCATTTTCGAGATGGTGGGCCTTGGACCTTGACACTAATGATGGGCCGGAGGAGCCTTCTAAAGAGGCGGAGATTAGTTATATTGCCTAGGCGGTGGTGACACATTGCGCAGGGGCACCTACCGATTCTGAGATGGGCACTCCTGGGCCGAATGTTGCACCTAACGTGGAGGGTCTCTATGAGGCTGTGAATGTGGCTCCACTGGTAACAACTCTAGTTGACTAGGGGACTCTATTTGAGCCACATTTGTGGGATCAACCTTGGCGGCCCTTCTTGTGGGTATTGTAGGAGGCAATATATGTGCCAGTTTACCCTACTGTGAGGCTTCATCTTGGTGTTGGGCCTTATCATAGTAGTTTAAGAATCTCTCAGAGTAGTTCTTAGTGATCAGAGAGGGGAATAGTTCTGTCTTGATATTCCATACACAAATCGCCTGTAATTTCTCCTAAGTCAGCGACATGTCAAGAGAGTATGTGAGTTCATTCTACTGGGTGAAAAAGTCGGCAACGCACTCATCGGGCCTCATATTGCACTGGATGTGGACCACGATACTCTTCTTTCAAGTGGGGAAACTGAACTGGAAGAGAAATTATCTATTGAGGTCCTCCCAACTGACTATTGATCTGATGGGGAGCTAGTTGTGCTAGACGAATGTGGACATTGTTACAATAGTGCATCTTGGTTTCTTCCCCTTATTATTCGACTTCTTTAGGGCACAAATGCCCGAGGACTCCCACATTGAATGTGAGGTAATTATATGACATAAGCATGTATCTCTGGTTTTCATTAGCTTCACATGTATTACACAGGGCATGAGACACGGTTAACATCTAACAGAGATGGATCAGACTGATCTGATCACTAACTAGAGTTGATTAGATGGGTGAAACCCCTGGTGGGAGCACTGATTTCGGGGCTAACACGTGTTTAGTTACATGATTGTTTCTAGGGGCAGTGAAGAGGTGAATTAGAATGATCTCATTGGGATGTGGTTACCCATGTAAGAATCATAATGGAAAATGGATGGTTAAGTGAAGTGGATGGAGAATGAGATAGAGTCGATTCGAGGGTGATAATGATGTTAGGATTTCGACTCGAAGAGACCTCCTACATATCCCCGTGGAAGGGAATCAACGTCTAGGTAATTTAGGATGTGGGGTATAGAATCAGGGCTTGCATATAGAACAACGAATCGATGATATAATGTGTCTTATTTATGGTCAGTAGCTCGTGGTAGGTCTTACAACACAGGACAAACCAGTGATATGGGTCCCAATAGAAGGGACGACATATGCTTACCACTGGGTTTGGATGACAATGGCTTACCGCTGTAATGGAATCACAGTGGCTAACCGCTACGTGAGGTCCACAACTACTTACTATTGGATGGGGTCAAAATGGATTATCGCTAGATGGGGGTCAGAATGACTTACCGCGGGATGGGGTCACAACGGTTTACTACTGGATGGAGTCACAAAGGCATAACACTGGATAGGTTTGATCCTCAGGGAGGATTCTTATGTTCCTTGTCTTGGAGAAAAGGATCAAATCCCACATAGTTAAAGATGGGTTTTGGTGAATAGATCTGATGATGGTCGGGACCAATGGATGATGGGATTGAACCGCAGTGAGGATTCCTATGTACCTTTCCTTAGCATGGATTAAATACCATATAGTTCAATAGGAGTGGGAACTAACATGAAGGGGGTCAGAACCAATTGATATTGGGATTGAACCGCAATGATTATTTCTATATAACTTGGCATAGAAAGGATCTAGGAACATGTAGTTTAGAAGGAGTGGGAACCAATTTGATGGGTGTTTGAACCACTGGATGGTGGGCTTGAACCTCAAGGAGGCTTCCTATGTACATTTTGTTAGCAAGGAACTATGACCATGTATTTCAAGAAAGATTGAAAACCGATGTGAAGGGGGTCGGTACCAATGAAAAGTGGGCTTGAACCTTGGGGTGGCCTCTTACATACCCTTCCTTGGAAAGGATCAATGACCAAATAGTTCAGAAAGAGTGGGAACCTACATGAAGGGCGTTAGAACCAATCGATAGTGGGCGTGAACATCAGGGAGGCTTTCTACATACCTTTCCATATCAAGGATCAACGACCACGTTATACAAAATGGGTTTTAGTTAACGGAAGTGAAGATGGTTGGGATGAATGGATGTTGGTATTGAACCTTAGGGAAACTTCTTATGTACCTTACCTTAGAATGTATCAATGACCACGTAGTACAGAATGGGTTTTGGTGAACCAACTTGAAGATTTTTGGGACCAATGAATGATGGGCTTGAACATTTGAGAGGCTTTCTACATACCTTACCATAGAAAGGATCAAAGAACGTGTAGCTTAGAATGGGTGGGTGTTTGGTGCTTACACTCTAGGCTACATAGAGGGTATGTCAAGGTCTATGCTTACTCTAAGCCCACGTGAGTCATGATCAGTATGAGAAAAAAGATGTAGCAAAGGCCGGATGATCACGCTACTGAAGGATCGTCTGTGGGATGGTGAATTGGGGCATATGTGTGGTTAGCGGCCCAAAGAGGAAACATGGGTTCACGCATGGTTAACATCCTAAAGATGAAACAAGGGATTTTTCGGGTTTAGTAGCCCAGGGAGATAAAGATTGGGACTTAGTCTAGGGTGGATTCCCATTGGTGACAAAGCCCAGTAATAGTTGGATTTAGCACCGATGAAAGGAGGAATCAATTTCACATCCCCCCACTAGTCTATGTAATTGAGGAAGAGAAGAAGAAAAGAGATTATACCTCTTGCATGTAAATCTAAGGGCTTACACAAATGTGGTTTCCCTTTCCCTATGGAAAAAACATTGCTCTAATTAAGAGGATCTCATTCTATGTGAGTAATGATTTCACTCCAGTGGAGACCAATGGGAGTGCATAATGTCTATGGTCGGGAACCCTACATATAGTTCACGGGGCGAGGTCAAATTTTAACATCATGTGCGGAGGAAGATAGTTCATGATAGTTTAACGTCGTACAGCTTGGATGAGGTGGGATCACTCCACACCCCTTAAGAATTACATAACTGATACCTTCCATCCATTGGGGAAGGGAATGAATTATTAAAGTCATGATGATGGGTTTTTAATGAGTTATCCATTGAGGGGTCCAAATTAGCATGGACATGAGAATAACCAATAGTAATTAGCATGCCTATGGGAATAAGAATGAGGAAAATCAATGCAACAGGAACAACCACCCAATGGACTTTGATATCACTTCATGAAAACCTAGAGGGTCACATAGGAAAAATAGTTTCCGAGCAAAGAAATTCATAGGTAGAAGCGTTGTGATGCTTTGGTACTCCATAACGTGGAGGGGATTCATGAAGGGGTGAGCTTCGTGAAGTGAAGTGGTCTAGCCTAGGCATAGGGCGTAGGTGCCTAATGAAGGTGTTGTGTGACGTGTAAAGGCATTTGTGGAGTAGTACTTCATGGAGGAAGGGTACCTTGCGAATCCTAGCATAGTGAAGCACAAGGACCCTGCCATAGCATGTGGGTGACATGTGCTTGGAGGGTACTTCGTGAAGAATAAGTGCTCCGTGAAGACCCAAGTTCCCTTGGGGATCCCCTTCTTTCACGGAGGTCCGTGGGCTCCGTGAGGGGAATTCCTCTTTGAAGAGGGGATGAATTCATGAAAATGGGGAGGAAAATAATGATGAAAAGGTACATTAAAAAGATCATGGTTTGCAGAGTAGAAATTGCTTCGTAATGTGGGAGCTAAGAAGGTGAACGGTCACATGATCATTCATTTGTGCATGAGTGGAGATCAGTATTTATAGGCAAGAGGTATCGCAATGCATAGCCTTCTTGGAATTATTAAAGAGCACGCACCACAGAGGGTTTTCTAATGTCAAAGTGGTTTATGGAGTGTACTGCCTAGTCGATGTGTGGTGGGTTCGCCAACGTCAATGGGGATCATGGAGCATCCTGCCTAGTCGCTCTATGGAAGGTTTGTGAATGTCAAATATGTTTGTAAGGATTCTTATCTCATTTCTCTGCAGCGGCTTCATGAAGGAGGATCATTGCGCCAACATCTTCATGAAGGAAGAGCTTTTCACCAGTTCGGGGCCACAGGGGCTTTGCGAACAAGATTCACAAGGTTGATCCTAATGCTTTCCATTTGTTCTTGCTCTTCCCAAATGTTGGTTCCAACAAATGGTTAGAGAAGGATTTGGGAACACTGATACTTTTGGGAAGGACATGTCACTTATAGACCAATGGACAGATGATCTATATAATTCAGGTATTAGAGGACATTCTTAAAGTATGTTTACTCGATTTTTGGTTCCCATTAAAGGAACATATTCCTCTTGTGTAACTTCCTATTAACAACAGATTTCATGCTACCATTGAGATGACTCCCTATTAAGCCATATATGGTAGGCCTTTCTGCTCACCTAAATGATCTCTAGAGGAAAGGGAAGCAAGAGTACTTAGTCCATGACTCATTTAGGAGACTACATAGCAATTCTAACTAATCAAAAAACATATTTTGACAGCTCATTCTAGACAATAGTATTATCCAATAATCATGGGTTCCCTCTTGAGTTTGACTGTAGAGATCAGGTTTCCTTGTTAGTCTCACCCTTTTTAGAGAATATATCTATTCTAAAGAAGGGTATGTTTTCACATATATTTGTTGGACGCTTCCAGATTATGAAGCATATCAGACTTGTGGAACACCACTATCACTTAGATATTTATATCAGTATATGCATGATGTCTTTCATGTATCTCTGCTTCACCAATACTATCCAAGTATGTCACTTGTATTTTATAATGATGATGTTGAGGTGGATATGGATGCTTCCATCATGGAGTATATGGCGTGTATTGTTGATCGGAGTATTAAGGAACTCTAAGGCGGGTATGTTACAATTTTATGGGTGTTATGGAAGCACATATAGGTATTGGATAAGACCTAGGATTGGGATGCTTATATATGATCTGAATGGATGAAACTCTTTGCATACAAAACCAATTTACCCTCAGAAGGCCAACTCAGGGATGAGTTACTACAAGGTGGGGAGGTTGTAATAAACCCCCTTTTTAACAAAGGTTAAGAACATTAGTTTTTAATTTTTAGTAGACTAAATGGATATAATTATTATTGTTAATCATGACACAAAGGTCACTGGAGAATCTAGGTCTGGTTCTGAGATAGATGTTCTTGAAAAGTGAGCTATGTGACTAGGATGAAAAATATTTATAATCCATACAACCTCAAGCACAATCTCATGCAGTAGTAGTCAAGGGAACCCGTAAGTCCACATAGTTTGTATGCAACCAAGAAGGCCTATGCACATGGAATTGCATCCTATGAACGACTTGGGATAGATAACTACCACATAACTTGTGCAAGGATTTTAAACAGTGCGCCTAAAGAATGCAACCCCATTTGGGGGGAGGGGGGGTAAAACTACCCTTTTCTCCTATTAATCTTTAAAACATGTTTCCCCATTCCTCTTTCATCAAGTGTCCAAACCAGTGGTTTTCTTCCCTCTATAATCTCAATCCATCCAAACCATTAATCACATTCAACTCCTATGTTATGCGTCTGATATTTGATCTAAAATAAGTGTTGGATAAATGAAGGTAAAGATAACCTCACCTTTACTTATTTAATTGGTTAGTATATCCATCTATTGAACTATTTAGATGCTGTCTCATTCAAAAAAAATTTAGGGCTTTGTATTGAAATTCAAATAACATTAATCCTAATTAAAATTGGAGGACAAGATCGAGTGAGGATTAATCTATGGTCCTAAGATAGGTGGTCACGTAGAGTTCCATTTGATTTTTGGTAATTTAATATTTAATCTATTGTTTGATAAGTCAAGATTTGTTGAGAATCTCAATTTTATTGCTTCCTTCATGCCTAAATGGTCCTAGTTCGTTTATATAGGTGAATTGAATCTTTTTATGGGTTTAGGCATCATCCATACCCTATATAGATACGCATAGGTGTTCCAAGTGGAAATTGTTCTTTTTTACCAACTTGCTCAAAATTCTTCGAGCCCAATTTATCATTTGTTTTTATTTTTAAATTAAAATGTGGTTGATACATGTGTAAATATTTTATTTCAACATGATTTATTGTTAATTTATCCCGTTAGAATTAAAATTCTTGAAATGGTTAATTGATTTTCACATGGCCATACACTAGACACATATTCCTAAAAATGGAGTTTTCCATGTTTAGGAAAAAGGAATGAATTGGTTTGTATATATGGATAGGGTTAGATGGTCACTTAATTTATAATTAATTTTTTCTAAATTGAATGGTTTTGAGGGTAGAATGGTCGTTCCTTTTCTCATGTTTTTTAAAAATTCAATGTATGAAATAAATTTTTTAATTGTAAATGGATTGATTAATGGATGGTGAACCCAATACTTAGTTCAAAAATGAGTAAATGATAAATGTTAAATAAGATTCATTGAATGACTTTAATATTGTTAAAGGAATGAATGAGAGGTTTTTCCTAATGTGTCATGTCATATATTTGACCATTCCTTGGTTTCCTTGTGAAAGGCATGATAATATGACATAAGTTGTATTTCATTATGATCATATTATTTCAATATGAATATTCTATGATTTATAATAACATATTTTAAATATTTATGCAATATAGGTTATGGAGACTAGGGACCATGAGATCCCTTGGGAAGGGATACTGTGTGAGCATCCTATCTGGAGCCAAGGGATTGATCATGAGAGCTTCTTCGGTGATGGATACCTTTAGTTTACTTCTGGATCCTACGAGCAGATGGAGCACAAGGATTTCCTATAAGAGATCCACTGGTGATGTATGTTAATATGATATTTACCAATCCTACCAGAATATTCATGAAATGATTCCTTGAGTTCTCTTGGAGTTGGGGTAGGGGTTATACCTTGAGTCCATCCATGGTTTTAAATGTATGAGACTTACACCCCAATCCATCATAGTGTGTGTATATATATATATATAATTATACAAAGTATATATATTTTGACTTGATGAGATATACCATTCATGGGATAATGTAGGTAGACCCACAATGCATCCTTTTGAAACCTAATTGGGAGGTTATTTATTTATTTCTCAAAACATTACATTCCAATTATTACCTGCACAATGATTACTTATGAGCACCAACCCAGGTTAAATGTAGAAACTATTGTTGGCTGTCGATTAAGATTTGTATCTCACAACTACTTAGGTCATCCTTCGAACCCGATAAGAATATTTTGTTTTAGGTACTAGTAATGATAAAATTAATTCTACAATTTTTTGACCTTTTCTACATAGTTGAATCTTAGGAGTAGTGGATAGGGATTAGGATAAAGATTCTCATGGAGTTTCTTTCTACACTTTGTTCTATTGTACTAATTTATACCTTGTTTATATCTAATTTTTTACTTTTGTATTATAAAAATTATAAAGAATCATTATATCAAACACTTCAATTGAGTCTTTTGGTAATGTTATTAAATTATTAATTTATCTATTTCTTTTTCATCTTGTTTATTCAGTTAACTATTATTCTTTCATTGTTTAATACATTTATCTACTTGAATATACATCCTGTATATTCTCTTAATTGATGTACTCATTGTTCTACACTTACATGAGGGAATATAATCCTCTTCTTAATTATTCTACACGATCACTACTAGTCGGAAGCCTCTTGTATATGGGGAGACGCACTTGCGGTCTTATAGTCAACTAGGACTAGGGAATAAGTTATATGGAATATATGTTTGGGATGACACATGGAGTTTGAGGTTGGAGAGAAATTGTTCCTTCATCTATCATTGTGTATGAAATACAAGAGGTTTTGAAATAAGGTATGAATAGTCCATGTTACAATGGCATATTTTAGATCCATAAATACACCATAGTAGTGGTATATCGACTAGCATCCCACTCAACCTATATCAAGTTCATGTTCTGTTCTATGCATCCATATTGAGAAAGTATATACCTGACCCATCACATGTACTAATTTCAAATGTGGTACAATTATAGAATAATCATTAATGAAAAAAGTATCTGGTAAATAACATTGATCATAGAAAGTGAGTTATATCAAATATTAAAACTCACCTGGTCAAGGTGTTATGGTGGAACTATAATTTCTTAAAAGGGGATTGGGAAAAATAATAGGGGATGTAAAATAAGTATCGTCATCTATTTTAGTATATGATTGCATTTTTTGGTAAAATTTAAATTGTATGAATAATATAGTGACCTGGAAATTTTGAAACTAAGTCCCTTTTTAAATGAGTAAATGATATATTATTAATTGAAATTATATAAAACTCATGTAATACTTAATTAATTAGTATTCTTAAAAGTTTTATCCTCTATTATTTAAAAAATGTTGAATAAAAATAACCATTTATTATATATATTTACCATATATATTGTATGATCAGTATATACAAGGGTTTCTAAAAAATAAATTTGAAAGAGATAAAGGATGTGATGACCATAAGAAGTACAACAGTACATTATGAGTCTAATTTATACAAGCTTCCGAGGGAGATAATATTACTAACATTTAAACATGACAATTATTATGATGAGATTCAGAAAATAAATCACGAGAAAACTAATTTCTCTCATATAATATTTATAAATCATATCATGTACCAAACCAAGGTTTCAAAACCACCCTAATAATATATCACCCAGAAACACCTTACCCATTGGGAATTCACTAGTGTCATTTAGTGATATTTAAGTAACTCTCGATACTCAATTATAGTAATTGAAAAATGAATTTTTAATACTACTATAATAAAATTAACATTTTAATATTTCATGTCATAAAAATTCTTATTTTGTAGAATATCTATCAGTTTTGAACATGCATGGTGAAATAATCCAGGAATGTGTTTTTATGAAAATCAATTCGAAATAAGATTATATGAATAATTGAAAATGTAGTATTTTATACTCCCCATTTTTTGTAATAATGTTTTATTATATTAAGAATTAGTAAATTATTGACTATAAATGTTATTGAAGCAAATATAACAACATTTGGAGGTTAAAATGAATATTTTTCAGAAAACAGTTTTTTTTTAAAAAAATTGTTTATACATTTTAATGAATTGAATTAATTTTTAATGATGACTTATTAAAATAAATTAATTTTATTATGTATATGAATACATGAATTTAATTATATATAATAATTATTAATAGTCTTATAGTTAAAATAATATCATCATAATCTTGAAAAATGCATTTCATAAAAAACTATTTTTCAGCATAATTTACAATTTTATTTTTATATTATGTTTTACTACATAATTGAATTTAATTTGATAAAATTGATTCTACATTTATAAGAATAATAAATAATATTACATAATATAGTTTAATTAATTTTTTCACATAGTTAATATGAAAAACAGAAAACAATAAATACCATGGTTATGGTTAAAATTAGTTTAATAGGGGTTTAAACTAAAAGATAATGGTATTTTTAACTATTTATCATATAATGATTCTATTATATGGACATATATTGTCCTTATACTATATCAAAATAATTTATAATATCATTTGGTATTATTTATCTTGGGAATGAATTTAAATCTTTTTATTCTTTGGGAAAAATTCTATGTAGTCTCTAATAATCCCCCCACCCCCACATATAAAAATTAATATACTCCCCTAAATTCTTAATACATATGAAGACAAATTCTAAAAAAACCCAAAAAGTTTCACCCCAAAATACATAACCATATTCTATTTTTTCTGGTCTTTCCAAAAGACCAATCCTAAGGTTTTTTTTAAGAGATCCAAAGGAGGTTTTCCTATTAAAAGGTAATTGTATTCTTCCAGCTCTTCATTTTTTTCACATCATCATTTATCACCATAAATTATTTCATAAAATACCAAAATAATAACACTAGTTTTTAAAATATACTATGATTTTATTATTATTATTGAATAATATTTTTCCATCTCAGTGTCTATCAATTTGGTTACAAAACTATCGGTCATGTGTACGGAGGACAACAACCTCACGAACAGATGTACTTTATCGTCAATAACCTACTAACAGAAATATTCATAAATATAGAAATAATGAATATATATATTAAATGTGAAATGTTTTTTATTATGAATAATTTATATTTCCTCTAATACCTTATCATTTTACCCAATAAAGGAATTATATTGTCTATCATGTATACATATGACACACCGTCTCCATGAAGCGATGTGATTCATTTTCCTTGTAGAAATTTTATGAATGACCAGGATATTTAATTTTAAAAATTTGATATGTTTAACAGAAATATATTTTTTATATGATGGATCACTATCTTATGCACAAGAAAAAGAACTTTTGTTAGATGTCATTCTTTAGAATATGATGGAGTTAACAACCGAAATAATGTTAATAATTAAATATTATTAAAAACATGGGGTAAGATTATATAAGAGGATCATATATGATAATATAAATATGAATATTTTTATTCCATAAATTAATAATGTTTTTAATTATATTATTTAGGAGGTTAAATCATATTAAACTAATGGGAAGTTTGTGGTAAGGGATCTCATTTAAATTTCATTTCTATAGAGACATAATTGTTATTATAAACCTACTCACATTTTGGTGGTGTATATAATCACCATTTGATGTATTTTAAAATTAATACCAATTTATTCATGATTATTAACATTTATATTAAAGTCTATTTATTTAAGGGGTTACAATTTAAGAGTTAACAAAATTGTATGAATCAATTTTACAATCTCCTTTTTTTGGGATTTCTTTTATTTCCATTGTAGGGATCTTATCATTTATCCAACATAAGATCCAAATAAATTTATAATTAATTAGTTATTTAAGTATTTCTAATATATTATTCTAAAATCTTTTAACTTTGGTAAATGAATCAAGTAAAGAAATGTATAAAAAATGATTTCGTTTCTCTTTTAATCAGATATATTTGTATTCCATGACAACAATTTTAATAATTATTTCAAAAGGTACTTGTATTTACATAAAAGGTTTGAAAAAGAATTTTTATATTATCCTTGAATTTTAAAAAATCATAAAAAATATAAATTATAATGTTTTTTAAAATATATTTTGTTGTCTTTATTGACATAAATTTAAAAGAAATGTTTTTAACAGCTACCAAAATTATGTAATTATCCACCACCATAATCATTTTATGAAATTATTATTACACTATAAGTTTTCAATTGTATTATAAATAAAAGTATTTAGTGAAATATTTTTTTAATAATTCAATTCCATTTATATTGTACTTCCAAAGGAAATACTTTTTTTTCAATACTTATATTTCTAACAAATTGATGGTCAACTATTATCACATATTAGTTTTTTTGATAATTATCATTCTCATGAAAAATTAACTTTTTTAATCATTGTAAATTTAATTTCTCATAAATATCTATATTATTCTCATCATGGATATGATTATTTCATAAACTGTATACTTTTTTTGCATTTGGTATTTTATAATGAATGTTATTTGATTAATTGGGGAAAATATTGGTAAATCCATATTCATTAAATAATATTGATATTTATTGATAATTAATTTCATTTATAAATTGAATTGATTATTTAATATATGAGTAATGTTTTTGAAATGTAGTTATAGTAGGGGTCTGGTTATAGATAGTCCCATGATTCATTGATAGGTCTCATTAGACAAATCATCTATCCAAATAAAATGAGTTTTTACCCATAGTCTTAATCTGTCTTGGTGAAAGGTCTTGAATGATTAGATATCATGATTTCTAAGATCATAAAATCCAATATTAATAATTTAATTCACTGATAATTTTGTTATTATATTCCTTATTATTTTTATATTGATATTTTATAGGGATGAATTATTTTTCTAAAACTATTCCTTAAAAGGAATGCGTTTTTAGTTATTTACATTTCTATGTTTACTCTACCATATTTAATCATGATATATTCCATTGTATGAAATTGTTACTAATCATTTGAAGTCAATCATAATTTATTTCTATTTCCCATGTTTTGATGATGATTTCTTGTAATTGGAATCAAGGATGTCGGTCGATTTTCTTACATTTTTATCTTATTCCTATGGTTAAATGGGAATCCTATGTGTATATTCTTCTACAAGAAAAACAAATGGATCAATACATCATGATTAGAACCCTTGTATCTATTACAATTTCATAAAGTCCCCATAGCCTCTGATTTACTGGGGTTAGGGTCGTTATAGTTCATTTTGGAGAATGTTTATTATAAACCATAGAAATTCGATTTTGGAAAACATATATTATAGAACATAAACATATGATATACCTTGAGGATATGTAAAAAGTTTAATAATATCCTTTTTTTATAATTTAGATATTTGTTGATTTTTAATAAATACATTCTTTTCAATGATAATACAAGTGGATGTGGATTTTGAATAGAGGTAACTATGGGTAATAAAATTAAAAAGGGACCATTGTGTTTTGACTTGATCATCACATGGTTCAAAAAAATTGCCTCAACTATAAAATTGGTTTTCCAGTCTTTAAGATATTATTGGGTTAATTAACATTTTCATTAAAAACATAATGAATTATTTAGAATTATTATTATGTTTTAATGATATTCCCAAAGACACAATGTTTATGAATCAGTGTTTAAAAATAAATAAATTTTTTAAATATGTTACGTGTTACAGTAATTCCATAATTATATGTTATGATTAAAAATTCATTATGTCCTAAGTTAATCATGTTTATTCCAATGTTTATAAATGGGGCCTGAAAGAAATAATGGAATAAAACCTCATGTTAAATATAGAAAATTCCCTAATGAGAATGAAATTATATATTGTATTGCAACTAAGAATTTCATTTCTATATTAGGGTAGATAAATATGGTTATGATAAATTAAATATCATAAATAAAGAAACATGTTTTTCAATAATCTTATTTGAATATGTTGGGTCATATCATGCAATATAATATCTTATCATTTAATTGTACTATTAATCTTTTGGTAGAAGAGTAGTAGATGAATTACCTTGAAAATATATTTATGGCCTTGGGATGTGATAAAAAGAAAATGGTTACCCTGGAAGTGTATTTTCTAAAGTGTGGCAGACCTCATATCATAGTTTTGATTATTTTTTGTTATTTTATAAAGGAAGTGTTTTTTTGGTTTTCCATGGAGTTTTAGTTAGAAACAATGAGATTTTGGAGGTTTTTATTCAATGCATATTTAAGCTTCATTGTTAGAGGTAAACCGTGTGGACTCATTTCATGTGTATATTTTTCAATATATTTTTAGTTGTTCATTGTGTATTAGTAAAGTATCAACGCATTTCTCATAAAGTTTTGTTACACCTAATAAATATTTTCTATTTTTATTGTTGGAACTAGGCTGTGTCACATGGCCAATGCATATTTATCGAAACCATGTAGCAATCATGTAATTTTCCATCAAAATTTGATAGTGTCAAATAGAATTATTTTATTATGTTTTTTACATCCATGTGGTAACCATGTGTAACGGTGTGTGAGGGGGGGGGGGGGGGGTGGCCATCATAGTGTTCATTGCATGATAAGAGCACTGTTTTTCAAAAATTGTGGGAAAGCCTTGTGACATGTCTAGATGTTTTGTTTTATGGTATTTATTTTTTTACCACTTTTTAACATAAGGGTTTTTACCCTCATTTCCTTCCCTAACTTCAAGAAACCCCTAGGAATCCAAGATGAAAACCCACCACCATCTTCCTAATGATTCCTACAATCATTTTATTATTTTCAACATGATTAATGAGAGTTCCCCAATTTTTATATCTTGTTCCCTTTTCCCTCCCTTATCTATTGGTTTTTGATTCCCCTATGAATCATAGGTCTCACATTTCATGCTTTTGTAGTTTTGGGTGGTTATAGTATCATGTTTTTTGGTTTATTGGGTTCATACACAATGTTTCTATCTCTATTGGAGTTGTTAGAATTGAAGGTGACATGTTATGAAGGGTTTTGACATGATTCTCATCCTGTTGAGGAATTTTTTTCTATGTAATTATTTCATTTTGAAATTTATGATGTGATTATTATTTTTATATTATTTATTAATGAATTTATGAATATATTTTATAGATTTGATGTAACTTTAAACTGTATCATGGTGTATTGATCATGTAAAAGTTGTATTTTTTTTCAAATTTTACATATTCATCTTTAAAATAGAATTTTTTAGAATTTTAATATTTATTAAAATTATTATATTGATTTTTGAAATAATTTTATAGTTGTTCATTGGGTTGTCACAAATTTTATCTTTTTCATGGGAAAAAATAATGTTTTAAAATAGAATTTGGTTTTAAAATAAGGGGTTGATCTCTAAAAAATTATAATGTAATTATTTAATGGATTTTAAATGGTAATTTAATTTTTTTTATTTACACCATTTTTAAAATATTTTTATTTATCTATTAAAACATTTTGATGAAAATGTATTTCCTTGATCCTTTTTTTGACTTTAGAATAAGAATACACTTATTGAAGGGTACCTTTGTAATTTATTGATCATGTGAGTGATTTCCATAATTTTTAAAATAGTGTTTACAATGGTATTTCATTAAAATGTGAGGATTCATGGCATCCTCATCCTTTTTTTGTCATTATTTTATAGTTCACACATTGGTTTTTAAATGTTGGTTGTGAAATACACCCGTTGATTTCCCCATACATATTTACCCGATGTGTGCTTTCTTTATAACTATTTAATTCTTGTTTCCCCTCTTATGTGGGAATTTTATTGAGTATTCTATGGTACATTTTATAAGTGAATTTTCATCATTTATTGATAGTGGGAATGATAACTATGGTTTTAACATGTGTGTTAGAGATGGATTGTTTGATCCAATACCTCAATTCCTTTATTAATCATAGGAAAATGGTTACTAAGTTGACAACCTAACTTATTTATCTAGTTGGTTTAAACTCTGTTAGTTTACCAAAAGTCGTATTACGAATAAGGGTTTGGTGGTGTTGGTTATTACTTTGATTGTTATGTGGGATAATTGTATGATCAATTAATAAAAATCAACATATTCCTAGATTTTCATTTTGAGTAGCACATTATTGTAAATTTACAGTCTTTTCACATTAGGAATACTATAGAATATCCCATGAAATGTTTGATTTCGTAGTACATTTTGTTTTAGGGGACTTTAAATTAGTACTTTTTTGTATTATTTCCCATAGTTTCATTTTCATGGAATCATTATTTGATTATGTTTGATATATACCATGTGATATATGGAGACATCTTATTTTTCATGACCCATGTGGGCATGTTGGGTTGTTTCCTATGGATTGTGAGTTTCCAAAGGTGTTGAAAACCCCATTTTTATTATAAATACTCATATGTAGGTGATTTCAAGTGCATTTAAAAATGGTTGTTTAATATTATAGTATTCCTTTGGTCGGATGAATGTTTTAATTAGATAATTTTCCTTTAAAAACTGATATTTTTTTGAAATGAAAATGGTGTGAGTGGTTTTGAAATGGCATAGTTTGAATGATTTGTTTTCAAGACCTACGTATTCGATTTTGAAAAAAAAATAGAAATGATTTGACACTTATTCATATTACGATTGGGATATCAAATGACATATTGCAAGGATTGTTTTATACTTTACTTCGAAAAAATCATTGATTACTTTCCTTATGAAACATATTTCATATATTTATTGGTTTTTGTGACCAATTATGCGTTTAGAACACATATAATCATATTTATTTTTATAAGCTATCAATGAGACCCATTAATTGAATTTCATTACTAATGTTGAGTGATTTGGGCTGGGGTGAAGAACTATAGGATTTGTGGAGATGGTTCGGTCTTGGATCAAAAAACAATTTTTAGTGTTTTTCTTTTTTATAGAATTTTATTAGTTCTTCTTAGTTTTATTGTTTGTGTTTCTACATTATATTTGTGTTTCAAAATGGGTTAGATCATGGTATTTGTATAATGAATAGATATTTTGGGAAAATTATTTTTTAAAATAAATTTGATAAATTTGATATTTTTCGTCAAATGATAATGTCATTTTAGATTATGTTACACACAACAAGATGATGGTCTTGTGTTGTTCTCAATATCATGTTTAAACAAATTTGGATTACAACTAAAATATTATTATTTATTATGAAAGTTCATATCTAGTTTTTGGAATAGAGATTATAAATAATATTAAGTAAATTATGAAAAACTATTATTTAATAATGTATATTAAATTAACTATTTTTTGAAAAAGTAATTATAATTCAAAATAAAGAAAATTTGAAAATAATGTAAATTATTTTCTGGTAAAAAAAATTTTATGAACACAAATGTTTTTTCTATAAATTTATTAACCAAATCACTATTGATGAATTATTTTAAAGAAATTTATTTATAATATATTCATTAAATTTTTACCAATTATCTTATGGGGTTTCTAGAAAAATGGTAGAATAAAATAAATTTTTCACTTAAACTTTTATTTTTCTAAAAAGCAGTTTTTTCACATTCTGCGTACTTATATTAAAATATATTTCAAAAAATATAAGAAATATTTATTTTAAAAAATATCCATTATTTTTTAAATAATAAAATTAAAATTATAATATTTTTTTATTTTCTAAAAAGGTAATTTTTTTGATTACTTGTTATAAATACTGGTTTTTGTTAAAAAGTATCATTTATTTTATATAATTTAAAAATAAAAAAATTAAAATGGTTTTAAAAGTAAAGTTACTTAAATTATATATATATATATAATTCCAATTTATTTATTGGAACCATTTTCATAAAGAATATTAATATAATGTTATTTTGAATTTTTTGAACATTTTCTCTTTGGAAAACTAATTTCTCCTCACATCTAGAGTTTTAATTTTAAATTATTCTTTTCATGTATATGAATTAAATTTTAGAAACATGATTCAATATTTTGGATCAGAATAAAATATATTATCAACTGAGTTAACATTAATTTTTTACCATAATTCATAGTAAAAACATTCAAAATTATTTACAACAGTTAAGGTAATTATTTTGTACACTTGAGGGTTATACAAAAAATGATAAGGTATAAAAATTACCCAAAACATTCCCAAACCTGAATTTCAGAAATGTTTAGAACATATATATTAATATTTTGATAATGGTTCATTAATTATAATTTTTTTATTTGAAAGATGTTGGAATAAATTTTTCCTTTCAAAAAATACAAGTGTGCAACTCACCTCACTTAAAAAAGGCCACTACCTCTCCTCTCATATTCACACATCCAAAACACTATGGTTCTGCAAATACCGACCCAAATAACATATTTAATTCTATAATAATATTTTATAGGTCTTATTGTTGTCATAAATATATCCTAGTAATGATTTTCGTGCAAACCCAAGGATGTTACAGGAAGAAACAGTAATGTACTTCAACAAGGATATTTTACTTTATTTCATACTCTAACCCATGAAATTATTATTATAAAATAATGATATCATAAACTCATAAACATAAATATAATTAAATTATTTATTATTTTCATGAACTAAAACCATCTCCACTTCCATCAAATGGGTTACAAAATCAACATTCGTGCGTACAACAGATAACAACAATGTGAACTAACGATATTCGTTTTTTCCATTACCACTATAATTAATGGATATAATAATGGATTAAATTATTATATATAAAATTTATTATCATATTATACTTTTTGAAATATTATATCACATATACAATCTTACTTTACATTCTATGGGAATATAATATTGGCATTCATGTGTACTAAGGAGTTCCTGGTTGTGATGTAATATAACTCATTCACGCATTACATTGAATATAATAATGATGGTTTCAGAAAAAATGTGTCTGATATATGAGGAATAAAAATTATTATATTTTCGGTAATATCTAATATACATTCTGTTTTTTAAACCTGTTTAGAAAATGCATACAACGTGCATACATACTTATACTATACCGTCTCCAAGAATTGTGTACTTCATTTTCTATAGCTAACTTATATTGAATAATATATATACATATATAAATAGTATATATGATATTTATATCATTTTTTAAATTATTTACATGGTATAAACATGATAAATGTTTGTAAAAAACAATATTAATCACCTGAATCATAAACATATCAATTATTTCCCAAAACATGACTTTAACATTCAATTATTATTAAACATGTGATAAAATGTCATAACTAAATTATATAGGGTATGATATATATATATATATATCCATTTATTATTCATAAATTTATGTATAATAAACTTATATTTCATAAATATGATGTTTGAATGGGTATGAAAAACTTCGAGACATAAGGTAAGGGATTTCCATCTCCATTTTTACCTCTGTGAGACACAAGTCGTATTCACCACATATTTTTGATAGTGTATATACTAAACATGAATGTATTTTATGATACTATATTAATATTATTTGAATTTAAATATCCATTTGAGGAACTCTATTTAATTGGGTTTACCGAACAAATGTTACTAAAGGTGAAATGGTTTATTTTATCAATATACCTTCCTTGAGTCATATGTTATGTTATACACCTGTCTTCATTCTATAGTTGTATAAATAGAAACATTGAAATTTAATATCTTGAATTTATTTATTCCCATGATATTTTAGTCATTCTTTAATTTTATTCCATCATTGGGCTAAAAAATGAATTTTAATAAAGTGGGAAATATTTTTTTTTGTAGTATCATCGTTTATCTGGATTTTTTTTATTTTTCAATCATAAATATTATGATTTATCTCTCAATAAAATCTAAAATTTTATTATATTATTTTTGTTTCATGATAATAAATTTTATCTCTCTATTTTACACTATTTCTATACTCAATAGTTCAAAAGAATATTTTTATGAAAAAAATGCATTTTCTTATCTCATTGGATAAAAAAATTTTTCTTATAAATCCATATTTCTAAAAGTGTTTATTTTTTATTATCAAAATTATTTATAAGAAAAAATAATTGATACTTGATGTTTTACCAAATTTTTTGGAAGGAATATTTATAACATTTTCCATTCAATGTCCCTTTATCATTAACTTAAAATACGAAAAGAGTCATTATTTAGAAATAAATGTTGTGAAAATTATTTTCCTCTATCATTTGCACACTATTTTTTAAAGATTAATTAATATGTCTCAATGTTTATTTTAAAAAAAATTATTTCCAAAATTTTTTATGAATTTTTAGTTTTAACAAGTTATTTCGAAAGGAAGTATATTTTCCTCATTAAATGTTTATAATTATTTTTATGGATTCTTTTATATGTTTTAAAGTTTATTTTCAAGGAAAATAATTTCAAAATTTTTTATGAATATATATATTTGGAATGTGATTTTCAAATATAGTATATATTTTCTAAGAAATGTTTTTGATTAGTTTTATTGTTTCCATTACTTATTTTAAAATTTATATTCAAATAAAATTATTTCAGAAAATTATTACATTTTAAAAAGTTTTTTACAATGTTGAAAGGATATTTTACTCAATAACTATTCCAATAATTTTGTAAAAATAATATTTCATTTAATATGAAATTTATTGACATAACATATTCTTTACTGGGATATGATCAATGTAAACCATTCTTATTATTTCAATGAATGGTCTGTGTTTATGATCACATGATGATTATGAAACTCATTTATCTTCAATAGTTTATATCATGATAAAATAATTATGAAACCTGCTTATTTTTTTTATAAGTAATGGTTTGATTAAATGATTAAATTATTATGAAACATATTTTTCCCATAGTTTAGTTGTGATGAAATTTTTATAAACCCAATTTTTTCATGGGTTATGATATGATGAAATGTTTTTGACTTTATGGCACGCATATGGATGATTTTAATTATATGATGGGGTTATGTTATGACCAAGAATGGTGGTCATAATATAACCAATTATGATGTTTATGTTATAAAAAACATGGGTGGGACATATATATCACTCATGTGGATTATGTGAATAATTATATCTCTTGAGATGGAAAGGACGGCAATGGGGTGTAAAACCTATTTAATAATGGAATTTGTTCACTATAATAGTCTTTAGAGTGAACAATGACTACTATGATGCTATATGGTGTGAAATCATTCAAGTATGTTATCCTTATTAGTGTACCTTGACTACTATGGGAATGGTTTTCTATTCTTATCTGTATTCCATTATTTCTTATATTTTTTCAAATATTTTAATCTCATAGATCTGGTTCATTGATTTCTATATGTTTTGTTTTTATGAACTAGAAATAATGATTCTATGATGAAGGATTAGGATCATTAATATGATGGTATGGTTTTCAAATGTTATTCTCATGTTATCCTAACCTTATGCCCATTTTATGATTATTTATCTTCCTTGTTTACCCTTATAGATAATCTACGTCCACCCTTTCATATTTTTTCCCATGAAATGGATTAATGATTTTCATATGGTATATATAAAAATATTACATCATGGGAAAATATTTTTGGGAGATGTTGAATATTTTTTATTAAGTAGAAATATTTTGTGTCTAGTATTTGAAGGAACTCAACAATTATTATCCAAATTCATTATTTGTGTAGTGTGATGAATATTCATCTAAAATATGTAATATATATATGTATTAAAATCCATGGTCCATACAGTTGGTATCATAGGATAGGTTTAGTTATTGATTCTAAACTAGTAACATAAAATTATAGGGATATCCCTTGGGATATTTATTAGGATATTTCCAGGTATGTTTATATGGGTAAATCCATGGATGTGTCAGGTTATAGGAAAATTTCATAAATTTTGGAGAAGGATAGAGTGAGTGGATTCAAAGAAATTAAAACCTTTTCTATATAAAATAATTGGATTTGAATCTAGAACAGAGGTACGCACGGGTAGAAATAGTAAATATTGTACATTGATTTAAACTCAATTTCACCTCTTTTATGATAATTGTCATTATTTCTCACATAGTAAGAAACTATCTGGGGATATGATTTTGAAATTTATAAACTCTTTCTAAGCTACACTAATGAATATAAATTGATTATGACTGTAAATAATAAGGGATAAAACTAATGTTTTATATATTAATAATAAGGTATCATTATATTGACATCTTATAAGTTATTTTTCATGATCATTTGTTTTCCCATTATAATTATTATTGATCACACTATATTTTTTAGTTTTATTAAATGTTCATAACTCAATGGAACATGATAAACATTGAATGTAATAGAAAAATTTTCAATGTGAAACTAAATGGTATAATTACACGAGTTGAGGATGTTTTGATTTTTTCTATGTAGTTATCCTGATATATGATTTAAAAATTTCACCTTTACCTCCTCTCAAACTCACTAAAGAAGATAAGGATATTTTTTTATATTGTGTATAGGAAAACATGGATGGACATTGATTCAATTTACTATGTGTATATAATGTTGGAATAATCAACAAAGTGTATGTATTATAGGAATTAGACGATGTTTTGAGTGATTAAAAATGGTAAAAAAATAAATAATTGAAGAGGAAAAATAAAATGTTTGGTTAATACGATAGATAAAAATAATGGCCTCCCAAATATTTCATCTATGGTTGAATGTTTCATATGTCGAATGAATGGTAATTTGGAAAATTATTTTTCTAAATGGAAATCTCATGAATAGAATGAACAATTTTTTATGAGTAAAAGTTTTATTATTGATGATAAGGATACTAAAAAGTACATATGAAATTGAATAATTATTAAGGAATAAGATAGAGAAGCCTACATAATGGTGTGTGAAGAAAGGGGAATGATTTATGCATTATAATTTAATGATGTATATTTTTATCAATGGTATTTTGGTTATTAGAATAATAAAAAATCATTGGATTATTCCACATTAGTTTTTCATTTATGAGATTCAAGAATATCCATAATGGTGCTGATGAAATATAAAATTTATTTAATAGAAATAGAGTATTTTATAAAAAACCCATGACAATAGAAAATATAACCCTGAATATGTTTTTGATGTTGAGATAATGATGTTGGGTTAATGATTTGATTTATATGGATAAAGTAAATTGGAGAGTATCGATTAACATGGAACTGATTAATGATTTTCATAAAAATTAGTTTATATTATCCTATAAAGAGTTTAAAAAAAATTCGATATAAGGAATATATATAATAATTTGTTTTTTAATTTGGTAAAATTGATGAATTTATTTTCTTCAATAAGATTTCATGGTAATTCAGGTTATTACAATGTTTCGGGTAATTAATTGATGAATGTATTGACACGATTGGTATGTGAAAATTAGGAGAAAATTATGTTTTTAGGGGATTAATGATAATTTGATTTTGTAAATTTTGTAAACTTCTATATTAACTTTTGGATATAAATTTATGTCAAATATGGAGAATCAATACGGTTAACTATTCATGGAATGGATTATGTGTAAATGTCAATGTTATTGGATAACTTGTGCCAAAAATTATATTTTTGATAATAAATAGTTAATGATGGAATAAATTATAATTATTTATTGGGATCTTGTGATCTACTAGTTCTTCATGTATAATACCATTCATAATCATTTCAAAAATTATTAGATGAAGTGGAAATTTATCAATGTATAACAAAATGATGAGACTTTTTATCTGAAATTAAATGAAATCAAGTAAGTATAACATCTCATGAAAATTAGTCAACATTAAAAAGAGGATCTTAAAATAAAATTTCATACATTTGACTTCATTTTTTTCAAATTAATTTTCTTTTCACCCATCACAAATTTATGGCTTTGTGGTTATTAACTTTATCCTATGTGTGTTTTCTATCACTATCCAAAATTATTTGGGTGTTAGTTTTTTCTTCTATGTCCTTACTTTCACCTCCCAATAATGTTATCCTACATGGAAACATAGTTATCTGATATTGAACATGACCATTATACATCACATTTCTAATTTTTAATGTGGAATTTTTATTAACCATTTTTACGATTTCGATTTCCCACTATTGGATTTTTGAATGTTAAACCCTTGTATATCAAGCACAAGATCAAATTTTGAGGACACTAATTATTTATGTTTATAGAAAGTAAAAGACCAATATTGTGTAACATAAATTTTTTAATAATTTTAATATTTTTAATATCATACATTACAAAAAAACCAGTTCAGATTTTGTTACACAAAACACTATGTTTGGCATACCTTACTAAAAATAGTATTTTTAAATAAAATGTGGCATACTACTAAAATATTATTATTAAATATAAATTTTATCACCTATAATTTGGAATTTTGGGTTTGTATAAGATTAAATAAATTATTAAAATAGATCTTTTACAAATTTATATGAAAAGAATTATTCAATGACCATTTAACTATACAAAAAATTAAAAACTATTTGAAAATAAATGAAATGTTTTTCTAAAATAAAATTTTTATGAACTTAAATGTATGTAAATCAATGAATTAACTAAATCTCTACTGGCGAATGATTTTAATTAAATATATATATTATAAATTAAATCAAATATTTAACATCTGTCATTTTTTTAGAAAATATATAATAATAAATGTGTTTTTCATTTAAAATTATATTTTTCTAAAATGATGTTTTTTTCGTTTTGCATATTTATTTTGATTTTAATTTATAGCAATTTTAAAAAATTTATTTTTAAACAATTTATTTATAAATCACAAAATAAAAATTATATTGGAGTAAATTTTTTGACAATTTTCTGAAATGATGTATTTTTAGATAAATATTGAAAAAATTGGTTTTTATTAAGACTTTTCATTCCCATTAAATTATTTAAATGCTTTAAAATTTATTTAATATGGTTTTAAAATATAATTAATTCAATAATATATCAATTAATTTAATTTAGGAAATTTTAATCATTTTCATATTGAATTTCGATACATAAACTATTTAAACTTTTGAACATTTCCTCTATTGAAAACCGCTTTCTCATCATGTCAGTGTGTATAATTTTAAAATAATATTTTTCCAATACTATAATTGTATTTAAAGATATGAATTCCATATTTTTAATAATAATAATTTATATTATCTATTAATTTGAAATTAATATTCTACCATATTGATGAGTAAAAATAGTAAACATTATTTACCATGGTTCTGGTAAAAATTGGATTACCTGGGGGGTTTAAAAATTAATGTAATGGTATGAATTACTCGAAACATTTTCAAAACCCATTTTTTGGACACATTATGTCCTCAAATATTCTTTTTTATTGAATGGAATTTTTTGGAACTCTATTACATGTTAGAAATGTAGTTAAACTATTTAAAAAAAATTACAATTGTACCACTCACCTCACTTATAAAACGCTACCCCTCTCATGTCCTCGTCACACTTCCAAACCAAATTTTTGGCCATTAAATTCCCAAATATATTTTTCAATTCCATAATATTGACCTAAAATTCTTATCATTTACATAAATCCACCGAATAAAGGATTTTGGTGAAAACTCAAAGTTGTTACCTGAAGAAGATGAAATGTCTTCAACGAGAATTTTTACATTGTTTCTTACTCAACATAATTCAATTATTAGTAAAACATAATAATATAATATCATATATATATTATATATAATTTGTTTTTATGATAATATCATGATGTTCAACCATCTCTTCTTCCATCAAATGTACTATGAAATCATCATTCATGTGTACGGAAAACTATCTTCTTGTTAACTAATGTCATAAATATTTCCATTAACAAAAATACCAAATAGATATAAGGATGGATTAAATGTTTTTATTTTTTATTTATGATATTATTATAATTCTTTAATTATCATATCACATATAATTTATTACTTTCCATTTAATGCGAAGAAAATAACATCGTTTGTTTGTCAAGTGAACTATCTCCTCATGAAGCAATGTTATTCGTTCACACATTACATGGAAGGTAATATGGATGTTTTTAATGATAATATGGGATATATAGAAACTAAAAAATATTATATAAAATTAATATATAATTTATTTTTATTTATTTTAGACTTTTGAGCAAATTGAAACAAAGATCATGCATACGTATGACTGACTATCTTGATGAACGATGTATTTCATTTTCTATCACAAACTTGTACAAAAACGTTAAATAAATATATAATAAATATTAATGATATCATATAATGTTTATAATTTTCTAAATGATTTAACTATGATAAATACAAGAATTCCAACAAAATTAATAAAAACATATGTGAGAAACTATGCAATTATTTCCCAAAACATTACTACAAAATCATATTGTTAATAAAAATATAATGAAATTCATATGTAAATCATATATGGAATGATATATGTATATATTTATTTAATTATTTATATTTATGTTATATATTTATAAGAAACATATATTTATTATACAATACGTTTGAATGTGTATGACGGAGGTCGAGACTTAACGTAATGGATTTACCTCTGAATTTTCTAATTCTATGAGACACATGTGATATTCACCACATGTAAGTTTTATGTGGTTTATATACTACCCATGAATTTATTTACAATATATATATATAAATTTATTGGGATTTACATATCCATTTTAGGTTCTCTCTTTAATGGGGTTTATAACTCAAATGTCACCAAAGTGGTAAAATGTTTTTTTAACAACTTTCCTTCCATGAAATATATGTAATGTTATGAACCTATATTATTTAATGAGTTATATATAATTTATATATGACATGTAATATTATTATGTTATTTATTCTCAAAATATTTAAAGTTTCATTTATTTTTATTCTTCTTTAGAGCATATAATTCTATGTTATGAAAGTGGAAATGATTTTATATTATAATCTCATTGTTTAAAAATGTTGTTTATGATTATTTTTATAATGAAAAAATTAAACTAAACATCTCTTAGGAAACTCTTGAAAATTATTATCCTCTAGTTATTTCATTATGATATATGTTTCCTTTATTTTTACACTCATTATATACTCAATATTTTTAATGATGGGTTTTAATAAATAGCGTCGTTATTTTTTATTTAGTAGAAAAATAATTTTTCTTCCCAAATAATGTTTTCTAAATATGTTTTTGGAATTTATTATTCTATTAGGAATTATTAATTAAATGTTTACGCATTTCTTTCTTTTTACAAAATATTTTCGATTGAATATTCAAGAGATTATCCAAATAATTTCTATTTGGATTTTACTAAAAAGGGGAAAGTAATATTTAATTGACTTCTATCAATGAATGATATTTTCCTTATTCATGAACACTAATGGTTTTTGTAAAGACACGTAAAATTGAAGGAAATATTTTTCATAATTTTATTTGGAATTTTACAAGAGCGTTGTTTCTAACGACACCTGATTCCGAGCCCCAGTGTGCCCGGAATCATTTTCTGAAGTTTGGCTCGGGTACGTTCAGTGAACGGATGAGCGGGTTTTTTCTAAATTTTGAACCGCTGCTCGAAATGAAATTCTGAGGGCACCGATGGAATCGTAGTGCCGGTAATTGCTTAGAAACACCTTTTCCAGAGTTGTGTTTGCTTAGTTGTGGTTTTTAATTATTGGGGTTATGTTTTGAATAAAATAAAAGTGGTGCGACTTTTTTTTATTTTATTTTACTTAAAGCAGGATTAACCTATGTTAAGTGGATAATATGGGACCCACAATATCCTACCCACATGGTAGGATATTTATGAGGTGGGGCACGTATAAGCCCCACCATTTCATTCCCTCTAAGTAACGCACCTACACACCAATTTTTTAAACAAAGTCAACCATGCGTTTTTTTTGGTTAAGAAACGCCTCATTAATTTGGGCGATTAAATCGTAACAATTAATTCATCGAATTAATAGTTTGTTTTGTTTCATTTTTGAATTTTTTTAAAGGGTTGGCTTGTGCTTTAATAAAATAAGACTACTCTTATTTTATTTTCTGTTGGAACTTTTTGCATGGAGAAAATTTGGAGGAAAGTGTTCTTCTTTGATGATGAACGTGAAGAACTCGAAGAACGAGAAGAATGCGAAGAATGAAAAGAACGCACCGATCTCTGATGAAGAACGCCAAATCCTCGGAGGTTGACCATGCAACGCCGTGTTCCGTGATGACAACGATGATTCCTCCGCGATGCCCCTTCCGCAACGCGACGATCCTATTCTTCCACGACAGTTATTTCTGCGACAAACTCACGTTTGATGACAACATTAAGGAAGGGGTTTATTGCTTCTATTTCGTGAAACATCCTTTATTGTTCCTCTTCTTATATTTTTGGGCCGCTTGTTATCATCTTAACGGGAGGAGGTCGGACCGCACGACACAGCTGACCTTCCTGCCCCTTGTTGTTGTGTTGTTGTAGTTCGGAAGATGGCGGAAGGGTGCGACGGCACCGCGTGGGAACCTAGAGAGATGCGGCAAGGATGCGCGGCACCGTCGCGCCGCGCCGTCGAGGCCGAATGAAAGTGTGGTCATAATTGGGACCGCAAAGCTGACCGGAAGACTCCGCAGTTTGTTATTTTGACGTGCGGATCGATGGACATTGACTGAGTGGGCCGCAAAGAAGATTTGATGTTTCTATAGTGAAGAATGGGACCCGGGATGAGCATCGGTGCATACGGAATTGAAAACAGACCACCGGAGCAACTCCGATGGCCCGCGGACACCATCGGCGGCACGGGTCCTCGGCGACCGGAGGAGGTAGCGCCGACGGTCGGAGGTGGAGGCGCCCCAGCGTGCCGCCTGGAGAAACCGCCGCGGCTGAAGCTGCGACAGTGAGCGAGTGGATCCCGCGGCCGCGTGGGATCCAGGGGGACGCGGCACGCGCCGCGTCCGCGGAGCGCCAGCTCGCTGGCCGAGCCAGTGAGCCACCCGGCCATGCTGGGCCGGCTTGGGCGGACCGGTCTAGGATGCGCCCAGCCGGGCCGGGTCGCGCCCTGCTGGGTGGGATCTGGACCTGGGACAGGTCGCCCCGGTTCGGGCCGACCTAGGGGGGTTGGGCCGGGGCAAACCGGGCCCAGACCCCCCATTTTCGGATCACTTTCGGTCTTTTGACCATATCATGGGCTACAGACATCCGATCGACGCGCCATCAGTTGCATTGCGATCCATGGATCGAGAAGTTCATTTTGGTATTTTACACTCAAGGTTTAGGATAACATTGTGTTTGTCCGGGTTGGTTCGGATATGAAACCAACCGGGCCCTCGGAGCAGAAATGCCTATATCTTGAGCTTCAGATGTCCGATTGACATGCCGTCAACTTCATTGAATTCCTCTTGATGAGAAGGAACTTCTGGAATAATTCCCCTGAGGTTTGGATGTATTTGGATAATTTACAGATTGGATTGTACCCGAAATCCAACCGTACCCCTGGAACGGAAAGATTGATAACATTCAGGCCAGACGTCCGTTTGACGAACCGTCAGCAGCGTTGGTGATCTCATTGGGAAACGGTTCCTATGAGTATACCCTATGTGATTTCGGGGTACAGTAGAGATACAACCGGTTTGGTTCGCACATGAAACCAACTGGGCCCCTAGGATGAAATGGTTAATAACACACAGACCGGGCGTCCGATTGACGCGTCATCTGTTGTGATGAGACTCCTATGGCGAGGAGTTACTTTTATATACTTTATTGAAGAAACTTGTGATACATGGAGTATCGACCTATAGCTCATGGAGCAGACCCCCCAGTGATGAGCTAGCAGAGTGCATAGACCTAGTAGCTGGCTGATACTTGACGACTGTTGACCTATCGACTCGGTGTGTTTCGGATAGCCCAGTGGGGTGCACTTGGTTGTAGCGGCAGGCCCTCTTTACTTGACAGAGGAGGAGTTCGGGATGCTCAGTTGTAGCGGCATGCCCTCTGTACTCGATAGAGGCGGAGTTCGGCGCGCTTGGGTGTAGCGGTGATCCCTCTATACTTGAGAGAGGGGGAGTTCTCCAGTAGCTGTGGTTTCGACATCATAATAAGATCCAAGTTGAGCTGAGACTATGACCTTTCTAATTTCTTCATGATTGAGATGGGTCTCTTGATAACTCAGTTATATGTATGGGCATATACCTGGTAGTGGTTTTCAGTTGATTTCATAAATCTATGTGTTTCCTCATGATTGAGATGGGTTACTTGATAAATTAGGTATATGTATTAGCTTATACCAAAGTAGAGGTTATCTTTTGGGATCTTCTGGTGGTTATCCTTGTAGGATTTAGTGAGACAATGAGGGTCTCGGGGTCCCTACTAAGTATCATTATACTCACCCCAGCACGACCTCTGCCCGCACCTCGTTGTGTTTGTTGTAGACGACGAACAACGCAGACAGAGGCCGAGTGATCGAGGAATGGACGGTACTCGGAGGTGGACCTCACGACGAGATAGCACCCGGTGGTGGATATTATGATGAGGCGATGCTCGGAGGAGGTTGATGGGCGAGAGTGTTGTAGAGGATATATATACCTACCCTTTAGGTAGGATCCGTGGTGGACGATCCAGGAGCTATGCTATCTGTACCTACCCTTCAGGTAGGATCTGAGGAGGGAGACCTAGGAGATTATTCCTTTCTTCCAGCTGTTGTCTTTGTTGTACATTCTATCAGATGTAGCTGTTCATTCATTTGGGTTTGTATTATGGCCCGTATAATTTTTAGCACTTCCTTTTTTTGGACTTGGTGTTTTACTTCCGCTTGTACTCTGTGGTGTTTTGTTAATTTTAGAAAGGCAATGCCTTCCCAGTTATCGAGATTTATGCCTTTGGTGCTAGTCTCCAGCCCCTGGCCTATGGAAGGTGGGTTTTGGGTAGTCACGACACGGGCCCCGAGGACGGGTCAAGACAAATTGGTATCATAGGCAGGTTCGGTTCTACCACAGAACTCAGGACTCTGATCTTTTTCTATATGAAGCAATAGTGTTGAGAGTATTGAGTGCGGTTATCAGTCCAGGGAGTCCAATGTTGGTGCGGCGGCCGACGTATCCGTACACCAGGACCCTAACTTCTGATTTATGACTTAATGCACAAAAACATTGATGGCATGTGTGTTTCATGTTTTCTCTATGATTACATTGTGTCAGCTCACTAGGTATATTGTTCTGACCGTGGCGCACCTGTCTCTTTCAGGATGGCCCAACGATGGCAGCCTGCTAGGGTTCCGCGTGTTGTGTGGGACGACAGCCCACCGAGCGACGTGGCCTCATTACAAGGTCCTTTGATAGCAGAGTCACCGGCGGTACCTCTACCCACCGAGCCACCGATGCTACCAGCCCCAGCCGCTGACGGTGCACATCGCCTTAGTGCACTGCACTAGTTTCAGTGTCAGCGACCGGGCAGGTTCTGAGGGGAGATGGACCCTCAGCAGCCGAGGATTGGCTGGAGGTAGTTGTACGAGTTTTTTTTTGGTAGGGACACCAGCTGACCTTATGGTGGTCCTTGCAGGAAGCCTCCTACACGCGGCAGCAGGAAGATGGTGGAGCTTGATACTCCAGGTGCACGACGAGGCATCTCTCCTTTGGATGGACTTTGAGAGCTTTTTCTCTCAGAGTTCGTCCCAGCCACCCTCTGAGAGGTGCGCATCCAGGAGCTACTACAGCTGCAGCAGGGCAACATGACAGTATCCTAGTACGCGTCGAGGTTTACCAATCTCTCGCACTATTCCACGGACATAGTACGAGACACATTTTTCAGGGCTCGAACCTTCGAGCAAGGGCTCAGAAGAGAGATCAGAGCTCCATTTGTTTCTCATAGCATTCCGACACAGACTGGGGTGTTGGACGAGCCCTCTTAGTGGATAGTTTCCTTGCTGAGCAGTCTTCAGTAGCAGGACCCACCACTAGCCAGCATGCAGCAGAGTCTTCTGCAGTAGGCAGTAGACAGATGACGCCGAGGTCCAAGACGACTAGACCTACAGGTGGTCGACCGCATGACACATGATAGTTAGTGTGAGGCACCTAGGGTGGAGAACGACTTACCATGTGCGGGCAATGTTACACCTGCGGCGGGGTTGGTCACATGGCTCGTGACTATCTGACCTGCCATAGAGATGACCAGCATATGAGCGAAGGACCTCCCGGGCAGAGGCAGAGGTTCGATCGAGGTAGACCGCATGGAGTAGGAGACCGTGGCAGGGGAGCTGGCCGTGCAGCTGGAGGTGGACGACGCTTCGAGGTGTTTCCACCACAACCACCAGGAGGTCCACCCCGACCGTAAGGAACGGGTGGACAACGAAGAGCTCAGCTCCAGGCAGCTGAGGCCTATGATCATGGAGCTCTGGGAGCAGATGGACAGAAGCAGGACTAGCTCCAGATGTGGAGACTTTTGTTCATGTTGCTTCTAGCTTTTTTGATGATGGTTTGTAGATGCTTTGTGTCTTTTTACATGAGCTGCAGTAATAAAAGACTTTTTCCCCTTGTGGAATTTAAATTCCTATCCTCTCTTTTTGTTGTTACTAAGAGGTTCCGGTTTAAAAAACCGTTGACTTGACCCTCACTTTTTTGATACCTACTGGAGGAGACCCAGTTACCACACACTGATTCCGACAGTGTGACTCAACCCTTGGAGGTGAGAGTAACGGTTGGATCTCTTGGTAGTAGCGTCAAGGCCTTACGACGTCATCCTTGGAATGGATTAGTTTCATCCATCTCGGGATTGACTGTATTAGGTGAAGAACGTGGTTCATCCAGGGGATGAGACCAGATTTCTCATATCGAAAAAAAAAGAAATCTTAGAATCTCTTATAGAACCAGAATAGGTCCAAGTCACCCGGGAGTGGATGATGATAGCTCAGAGCCAACAAAGGACTTATGTTGTCAGGAGGCAGAGGCCACTAGAGTTCGAGGATGGTGACCACATTTTTCCTACGGGTCTAACCTCTACGCGAGTTACGGATTTTTTGGCCGGGGCATCAAGTGGTATCCGCACATCAATTGGACCCTTCTAGGACCACAATGGGGTAGGCATGGTGGTTTACCGCTTGACCCATCCACCTCAGTTGCACCTGGTGCACGACATCTTCCACGTATCTTAGATGAGGAGATACGAGCATGATCCTGCGCATTTCATCGACCATGGGGAGTTGGACTCTGACGATGGGGCGAATTTTGCGGAGGTTCCGGTAGAGGTTGAGGAACGACATGATCGGGTCCTACGGGGACAATCAATTCCTCTTGTGCGCTTTTTTTGGCATCACGGGAACCTCCAAGTGAGCACAGGGGAGCAGAAGGCTCCGATGCGTGCTCAGTAACCACTTTTGTTTCCATAGTTTATGATGTAGCTTTACAGGGATGTAAATCCATGAGGTGGGTGTAATGTAAAGACCCTTAAAATTCAAGGAAATTTATTTCCTAATTTTCTTTGTAATTTTACAAGAGAGTAGTTTCTGACGGCACCTGATTTCGAGGCCCGGTGTGCCCGAAATCATTTTCCAAAGTTTGTCTCGGGTACGTTCAGTGAACAGTTGACCGGGTTTTTCTAACTTTTGAACAGGTGCTCGGAATCGAATTCTGAGGGCACCGATGGAATCACAACGCCGGTAATTGCTTAGAAACATATTTTATAGAGTTGTGTTTTCTTGTTTGTCGTTTTTAATTTTTAGGGTTAAGTTAATGAATAAAATAAAAGTGGTGCGAATTTTTTTTTTATTTTACATAACGAAGGATTAACCTATGTTAAGTGGATAATATGGGACCCACAATATCCTACCCACTTGGTAGGATATTTGTGAGGTGGGTCCTGCACGAGCCCCACCATTTCTTTCCCTCTATGTAACCCACCCGCACCACCATTTTTTTAACATAGTCAACCGTGCATTTTTTTAGTTAAGAAACGCCTCATTAATTTGGGCGGTTAAATCGTTACAATTAAATCATCGAATTAATTTTTCGTTTCGTTTCCTTTTTGAATTTTTTTAAAGGGTTGGATTTTGCGTCATTAAAATAAGACTACTCTTATTTTATTTTCTGTTGGAACCTGTTGTGTTGAGAGATTTTGGAGGAAAGAGTTCTTCTTCGACGAAGAACGTGAAGAACGCGAAGAACGTGAAGAATGCGAAGAATGCACCGATCTCCGATGAAGAACGCCAAATACTTGGAGGTTGACTACGCAACGCCGTGTTCCGCGACGACAACAACGCTTCTTCCCCGATTCCCCTTCCGCAACGCGACGATCCTGTTCTTCCGCGATGGTTATTTCCACGACAAACTCACGTTCGACGATAAAGTTGGGGTAGGGGTTTGTTGCTTCTTGTTTGTGGAACATCCTTTATCGCTCCTCGTCTAATATGTTTGGGCCGGTTGTTATCATATTAATTGGAGGAGGTCGGACCGCACGAACATGGCCGACCCTCATCCCCCTTGTTGTGTTGTTGCGGTTCGGAAGATGGTGACATGGTGCGACGGCACCGCGCAGGAACCTGGAGGGATGTGTCAAGGATGCGTGGCGCCGTCGCGCCGCGCCGTCGAGGACGAACGAAAGTGTGGTCGTAATTGGGACCGCGAAGGTGAACAGAAGACTTCGCAGTTTGTTCTTTTGACGTGTGGATCGACGGGCATTGACGGAACTGGCCACAAAGACGATTTGATGTTTCCGTAGTGAAGAACAGGACCCGAGATGAGCATCGGCATAGACGGATTTGAAAACGGACCACCGGAGCAACTCCGGGGGCCCGTAGACACCACTGGCGGCGTGGGTCGCCGGCACGGCAGTGCCGGCGGCCGAAGGCGGTAGCCCCCCGGTACGCAGCCTAGAGAAACCGCCACGGATGAAGCGGTGGCAGCGAGCAGGTGGATCCCGCGGCCGGGTGGGATCGAGGGGGACGCGGCGTACGCCGCGTCGGCGGAGCACCAGCTCGCTGGCCGAGGCGTGCCAACTTGGCCGGACTAGGCCAGGCCGTGCCCAGCTGGGCCGGGTTGTGCACTACCAGGTCGGATCTGGACCCGGTTTAGGTCGACCCAGTTCGGGCCGACCAGGGGGGGTTGGGCCGGGTCAGACCGGGCCCAGACCCCCCATTTTTGGATCACTTTCGGTATTTTTCCCATATATTTGGTTAAGGACCTCCGATCGATGCACCGTCAGTTGCGTTGAAATCCTTGGATCGAGACAGTCGTTTTGTTATATTACACATAAGGTTTCAGAGAACTTTGTGTTTGGTCGGGTTGGTTCGGATACGAAACCAACCGGGCCCTCAGAGCGGAAACGTCTATATCTTGAGCTCATGATGTTCGATTGACGTGTCATAGACTTCATTGAATTCCTCTTGATGAGACTGAACTTTTGGAATACTTCTCTTAAGTTTTGGATATAGTTGGGTAATGGATGGATTGGATTGTACCCGAAATCCAACTGGGCCCCTGGAACGGAAAGGCTGATAACTTTCAGACAAGACGTCTCTTTGACGAACCGTCAGCAGAATTGGTGATCTTGTTGGGAAACAGTTCTATGATAATACCCTATGAGAGTTTGCGGTACAGTAGAGATACGACTAGGTTGGTTCGCACATGAAACCAACTGGCCCCCCTGGGACGAAAAGGCTAATAACACACAGACCAGGCGTCCGAATGATGCACCGTCTATTGTAATGATACTCCTATGACGAGGCGGTACTTTTAGATACATCATTAAGAATCCTTAGGATACATATAGTATCGACCTATAGCTCGTGGAGCAGACCCTCCCCGGTGACGAGCTAGCACAGTGTAGAGACCTAGTAGCTGGATTAGACTTGACAACTGTTGACCTATCGACTCTGTGTGCTATGGATAGCCTAGTGGGTAGTGCTTGGTTGTAGAAGCAGACCCATGGTGGAGGAGAGCTTGGTTGTAGTGGAAAATTCGTGCTACTCAATAGAAGGAGTACCTCTGTAGGCTATGTGGGGGAGCAGTTGGTTGTAGTGGAAGATCCACGGCGGAGGAGCGCTTGGTTGTAGCGGCAGACACCCGGTGCTCAACAGAAGGAGTACCTCTTGAACCTATGAGGGGAAGCGCTTGGTTGTAGCGGTAGACCCATGGTGGGAAGTGCTTGGTTGTCAAATCAGGCCCACAGTACTCAACAGGGGGTGTACTACAGCATTCCAAGGACTTCTGCGCGCTTGGTTGTAGCGGCAGGCCCTCTGTACTCGATAGAGGAGGAGTTCGGCGTGCTTGGTTGTAGCGGCAGGCCTTCTGTACTCGACAGGGGAGGATTTTGGCACATTTGGTTGTAGCGCCAGGCCCTCTATACTCAACAGAGGAGGAGTTCGGCGCGCTTGGGTGTAGCGGCGGGCCCTATATAATCGAAAGAGGAGGAGTTCTCCAGTAGCTGTGGTTTTGACGTCATGACCTTTGTAATTGCCTCATTATTGAGATGGGTCGCTTGATAACTCAAGTATATGTATGGCCATATACCTGGTAGTGGTTATCCGTTTATTTCATAAATCTATGTGTTTCCTCACGATTGAGATGGGTTACATGATAACGTGGGTATAAGTATGAGCATATACCTAATTAGAGGTTATCTGTTGGGATCTTATTGTGGTTATCCTTGTTGGATTTAGTGAGACATTGAGGGTCTCGGGATCCCTACTGAGTATCATTATACTCACCCCTACACGGGCTATTCCCTCACCTCATTGTGTTGGTTGCAGATGACAGAAAACCCTGACAGAGGCCGAGTGATCAAGGACTGGACGGTACTCGGAGGTGGAACTCACAAAGAGACAATAACCCAGGGGAGGACATCACGATGAGGTGAAGCTAGGGGGAGGTTGACAGGCAAGAGCGTTGTAGAGGCTATCTGTACCTACCCTTCAGGTAGGATTCGTGGTGGACGATCTAGGAGCTGCGCTATCTATTCCAACCCTTTAGGTAGGATCTGAGGAGGGAGACCTAGGAGCTGCTTCCTTTCTTCCAGCTGTTGTCTTTGTTGTACTTTCTTTCAGTTGTAGCTGTTCTTTCGTTTGGTTTTGTATTCTTTCCCATTTACTTTTCAGCACTTCTTTTTTGTACTTGTTGTTTTAATTACGCTTGTACTATGTGGTGTTTTGTTACTTTTATAAAGGCAATGCCTTCCCAGTTATTGGGATTTACACCTTTGGTGCTTGTCGCCAGCCCCTGGCCTATGGAAGGCAGGTTTGGGGCAGTCACGGCACGGTCCCCGAGGACGAGTCGTGATAGTTTTAAATATTACATTATAAATTTTTATTTATATTTTTGGAAAAGTATTTATATAATATCATATAATTTTTTATTTTTAAAATCATATTTCAATGAAATTATATTTTCTTAACGAAATGTTATAAATAAAATTTTATGGTAACTTTATATGTTTAATATTTTATTTTCCAAGAAAATAAATTGAAAAATGTTATATTACTTTTTATTTTTTAAATTTTATTTTAAAAGAGAGGATATTTCCATCAATAATTTATTATATTCTTATATAAAATGATTCCATTGAAATTTTCATGGAAAATATTTTTTAATTACTTTTTTGTTCTAAAAAGATATTTTCAAAGTCGAAATACTTTTTTCCTTATGAAGTGTTCCAAATTATCTTTCAAAATAATTTTCCATATAATATGACATCCTTTTTTGTAACTTATTCTTTACTAGGGATATAATCAATGGAAACCATTCTTAATCTTTTTGATGGATTTTTGTTTATGATAAATGTATTTCTATGAACAACATTTCTTTTCCATGATTAATAACTTGATAAATTTATTATGAAACCAACTTCTTTTTTCTTAGGTTATTATTAGATTTAATGATGAAATTATCCAGAAAATTATTTCCCTTCCACGAGTTATTTTATGAGGAAACATTTATTAAAGCCTTTAATATTATTGGGTTCTGATATGATGAATTTTTTATGATCTTGTGGCATATATATGTATGAATTTCATTATGTGCTGGTGGTTATGTTTTAACCAAGGATATGGGTTATGTTATGAAAAATGACATTGGTTATTTTTTATCCAATATGGGTGGGACCTATATCAACCTCAAATGCATTGGATAGAGATTTATATCTCAGGAGATAAATAGGACTAGAATGGAGAGTGAACCTAATTCACTAAGGGGATTTATCTGTTATTAGTTTTTTAGGAATGAACATTGACTATTATGATAATTTGGGGAGTGAACCTATTATAGTTTGATATCCTTATATGTGATCCTTACATACATTGAAAATGATTTTTTATGCTTATGTGTATGCCATAATTATATGTCTTATTCCAATATTATCCTCTCATTTCTCATGTTCTTTGATTTCTTTATGATTCAAGTCTTATTAATTTCTAATAATTATTTTATGACTCAATATCATGATGATTTATATTAAGGGTGTGGTTTTTGAATCATATTATCATGTTATCATACCCTCATACTCATGTTATTCTAATGTATCTCTCTTGTTTACACTTACTGAGAACTTGAGCACATATTTTCTTATTATTCTATTCCCCATGTTATAATGAATTTATAAAATTAGTGTATATGTAAAAATAATATTGTGTGGGATGATCTTTATGGGAGATGTTGATGATTTTTCCAAAAAAATAATTTGGGACTAGTCTCTAATGGAACTATACCATTATGATCCTTAGGTGTGTCTTTGTGTAATGTAATGAATAATCATCTAAATGGTATAATATCATTGTATGAATTTTATGGGCCACTCAAATTTGGTTATAAAATATTGGGATATTTTATTTATTTTTAATCCATATTTATTTATTCCACTATTACATACCAATGATTAGTTGAAAGCATTCATTAATGGATTATTATGATTCCCTGAAATTTGTTTCAAACTTGGGTGGATCAAGAGCACTCTTAGATCCTTATGGTCAATATTGACTGGTGTTAGGTAACATGGAAGTATTTTTTCGTTCATTACAAAATTGTATCAGTGGATTTAGTTATTTTATAAAATCCAACACCTATTGTGTGTAGACCTTTATATTTTTTGATACAGTCATGGAATAGAGAATATGGTTATCATAGCTTGATAAGTATGTGTGGGGAGATTCAAGCTAGCTCCTTCATAATCTTAACATCCATCTTCTAGGGGAATTTAGGTTTTCAATTGTTAATTTGGGACTTTTGTTAGTTGATTTTGACTAGAATTGATATTTTTTTTATCCACATTAATTATATGATTGATATTGGGGGTCTATATTTGGTTTTAGGGGGGAACGGTATAATTAATTGAGTAGTATGATTTTCTCACACAACTTGGAAAACAATGTGGTGCTTGTTTTATCAATACTTCATCCTTTGTAGAGTATTTTTATCGGTTTCTACACAGCTGAACAACCATGTGGCAAAGCATACAACTCGTTGTTTCTTCACTGGTTGGATTGTTTGATTCTACTCAAATACAAATTTCTTTAATTTTGGTTTTCACTTGTTGGAAGTGGAATGATGAGTGTTTAGAATTCCTTTGAATATTTGGTTCTTTTAATCCATGTTTGAATACTTTGGAAATTCAATTTATTAACTTTGGGTTTAAAACTATGTTTTAAAAATGAAGTGGGTTTTGTGAAATTTTTTTGTTTAAACTCAGTTTTGTGAAATGTTTAATAAATGTGTAATTTTCCTTATATTATTGGGAAAATTTTGTTTCTTAAAACATTATTATTTGGTTTTTATCAAAGGTAAATGATTTTAAAAGATTATTTTTAATGTTTTTAGGGATAAAAATGTTTTTGGTTAGATAAAATTTTGAAAATTATGTTGAGGAATGTGAATGGGTTTTGAAAAGAATCCTTCGAGCACATAGTTTTTAAAATAAATTGGAATTTTGAATGTTAAATTTTTATATTCATTGTATACGTGGTGTGTATTTCCCCACAATTTTTTTAATATTGGTTTTACATCATTTCAAGCATATTCCTTGTTGAAAGGTGATTTAAAAAATTATTTCAGAAGTTTGTGTGCCTTGTTTGAGGGTTTTTTTGGTATGATTCTTAGTTTTGAATGAATCATTTTGTTTTTCGTTTGAGGTATGAATGGATGTTGTTCGTGTCTATAATTTTTTTAAACCCAAAATAATCAAAATAGTTTCCTCTATTCTCATTCCTACCTAGACACCAAGTGGAGTGGTGGATGTGAATATATTTAAACTATTTTAATGTGTGTCTTGTAAAATATTCATGATGGAATTTGTTGAAAGGTTCTTTCATAATGTTATGAAAGTGAAGAAGAAGTTTCATTTTGTTAGCCTTTTATATAGACCAATACGTGAGGGATTACATCAATTACTTTTTAGGGTTATTCGTCTTGTCTATAAATTTTGTTTTCAGTATAACTGAGAAAAATAATTTCATTGGAGTTGTTCATTTCGTAGACCTTCATTCAGATATACATCCACTAGGCTTGACATCCATTCTGTAGATTTTCAATATGCCCATTTAAATATTTTTTTACTGATCTAGGTAATATATTGTATGAGACACCATAGTTCAATCATGTGTGTAGTGGAAGTGAAGTGGGAATAAAAATAACTCAATGAGTAAGTAGTAGGAGAAAGATGATTGAGAGCATGATGAAAAGGGTCTTACCTATGGAAATAAGATATCCCCTAGGTTCTTTTAGTGTTGGGAACTAGGGAATTATAATCCCCACTATTTTCAGTATCCTCAATTTTTCCTCTATTATGAATATTTAAGTTATCTTTAGATGTTTTGTAAGTTGGTATTTTGGAAGATGACGTGGGATTGATGCTTTTGTAGATTTTTTTCATCCCTTGCTTTGATGGTTGTAATATTGTTTTATGGTATATTTGGTTATGGTTCTTAGGATCATTAATATGATTTCCATTTGGGAAGTTTTGATGTATGGATTGAATATTATTTCATATAATTCCTTATTTTGTTTGTGAAATCCACCATTCTATCCTTATGGATTTTTTGGTTGTATATTGTTATCTTTCAATGATAATTTTTAGTGTTCATTGAATATTTTGTTTGAAACTATTATTGTAATTAGATTTGAGGTGCACATTTATTAGATATGGGTTAGTATTAGGGTACATGATTGGGTGTTAAGGATTTTTAATATACAAATTGAGTATTATATAATATCTGATTTTAGTTGTGGATCTTCAGATGTATGCTGTTAGGGTTATCATTGTCAGGACCCCAGGTTAAATGTTTTTTTCATGACCTCAGGTGAGATCGCATGTTGTATGTATGAGGATTCTTGTGGTTCATCTTACTGCCATTGGTTTTTGAAGTGATTTGGGTTTACAAATGGGTTTATCTCATGGTTTATATATTTCATGATTATTTTTTTACCGGTACTTCCTTCTTTGTGAAACTATTGTAGAGAAACTCTAAATAGTGAGGTGACCATTTTAGAAAAATTATAAATGGTGTGGAGGCCATGTCAAGTCTTTCAGGCTATATTGTAATATCTATTTGGCATCCTTGTTCCTATTATTCTTAGATATGATTGGTGATCTTTTTGGTTGATGAGATTGATCATTTTTTAGTGTTTTGATTTTCATCCTTGAGGTTGAGTGGCTTTAAATGGTTCTTTTATTAGGTTCCCTTTAGACCTTTCATTTTATTTTCCCTCTCATTTTGACTTATCATTGAGGGGGAATAATGTTGAAAAGCTATGTGTTTTTTATTCCTTCAATAAATAGTTCTATTTATGTTGTGTTATTTTAAGAAGGTGGGGTTTGATTTGTGTTTACAAGGTGTTTCAAATAAAAAATATTTTATTTTGGATGTTTCCCTTTCATGCATAGTTAATTACATGGTTGAAGGTACACCATGTGACCTACCATCATGTGGTACCTTTTCAGTTCAATTTGAATATTTCAAGGTTTTTTAGCACGATGTGTATATGGTTTGGACGAAACCATATAACCCAAAAGATAAACCATATATGTTCTTTAGTGTGTTTGGGGTGTCACCCTAGACCAGTTCATGTTAAAGGAAACTATGTTGAAAGAATGTGGTTTGATATTAAAATTCTATAGTGCGGGACTGAGTGGTCAGAGCATGGTATTTCCAACTATGCAAAACCAAGGAGTAATTGTGCGATGGGGCTGCCTTGCCTATGAAGTGTATAAAAGATGGTTGGTGCGTGATTTTGAAAACAATGTAGTCAAACCATGAGATATATCAAGGTTCTTAATTTTTGGGGAATTTCCCATTTTATCTATTTCATACATAATTTTTTTTACCCCCAATTAACACCTATACATATTCTTACACATTGGGATCCCAAGAGGAGCTCTACCACTTTCCTCAACTCCATCCATTCCCTTCATTTGATGATTTTTAAAAAAGTTTAATGTTTGTTATTCCTCACATTATATCATCTTCCCTTTTCCTCCTTTCTCCCTGGGTTTTGGATTCCCCCATGAACCATAGGTCTTTCATTCCTTGAATTTAGGTTTCTAATTGGATCTATTGTTTTGGTTTTGTGTGCCTAGGTATCATAGACACTGTTTCTATTACTTTTGGAGTGGTCACCATTAAAGGAGACATGCTCCAAAGTGATTCATCTTCATTATAATCTCATTGAAGTGAGTATTTCTATTAAATTCATTAATTTCGGAATTCAATATTTTCATGTGATTTCTAATTTTTTAATGAAATTATTAATATATGTAATAGTTTTAAAGTGATTTGAAACCATTTCATGGTGTATTGGTCTATTAATTGTTGTTTTTTCATGTAAATTATATGTTCTCATGTTTGAAATGGAAATTTTTTAGGATATTATTATTTCTTGAAATGGTCATATAGATTTTTTGAAATGGATTTCTTGTTTTTCATTGGGTTTGTGGTGAGTTTTATTTTTAAAAGGGTGATAATATGTTATAAATGGGGAATTTCATTTTTCAAATAAGATTGTTACCTCTAAATTATTTAATATATGGTTATTTAATGGATTTAAAATGGATATTGGAAATTTGAGTTTTATTTAAACCTTGTGGAAAATACCTTGGTGGATCATTTTAATTGGTTTGATGGAAATGGATGGCATTGGGGATTTTTTGGATTTTCAAAGAATAAGACCATTATTGAAGTGTAGTTTGATATGTTATAGCTATGAGGGTGATTTATATCATTTCCCAAATTGTATTTGGAATAGTATTTCATGAAATGGGAGGGTTTTTAGCATCCTCATTCATGTTTTAGTGTTAAAGGAATAGTTGATACATTAGATAAGAAATATTAGTTATTAAATAAATCACTTGATTAAACAATTCTTTCATACCCCTTTTGTTGGTAATTTATCACTATCTGATAATTGTTTTCTCCCTATCTGTGGATATTTATTGAGTATTCTATGGTGAATTTTATATGGGTATTTTAATCATTCAATGTTAGGGTAATTGGTATCTTTGGGTTTTTCTTATGTGATTGAATTGGATTATTTGATCCTTTAACTCACATCATTTATTTGTCACGGGAAATAATGTAATATGTAGAAGTCCTAGATTGTTTCACTAGTTGGTTCATACACTACTACTTTCCCACCTATCGTGTTATGCAAAAGGGCTATTTTGGGGTTGGTCATCACAATGATAATTGTGTAGTTTCATTGAATGGCTAGATTTTTAACATCAATGAATGATAATAAATAATTTTTGAGTGGTATGTTGAGTCAATAAGGTTTTCCTTATGACTTTTCCATTCCTTCTTGTTTTGAAAATCACAAACACCTTATCTTTAAGAAAATTTCATTTATATGGAAAATTTCTTTTATAAGGAAAATTTATTTTATAGGAAAATTGATTTTATAAGGAAAATTTCTTTTATAAGGAAAATTGCTTTTATAAGGAAAATTGCTCTTATAAGGAAAATTGATTTTATAAGGAAAATCGCTTTTGTATGAAAAATTATCCTTATCATATTTTCATCCATATTTTTCTTAATGTATAAGATTCAGATTCATTTCTATATTCTCGGAATTGTTTGAAACATTGATATGAATTATTCTATTTTAGGATCTGAATTCTGGATAAGAACTATAATATAGTTTCACTCCGAAATCCAGAATAAGAACTGTGATAAAGTTTCATTCCGAATTCTGGATACGAACTCTGATTAAGCTCTACTCCAGATTCAAGATACGAATCCTTATGAAGTTCGACAACGAATTATGATTATGAATTCTGATAAAGAATTCTCATTACGAATTCTAATGATGAATTCTCATTACGAATTCTAATGAGGAATTCTCATTAGAAATTCAGATGACGAATTCTCATTCCGAATTCTCATTCCAAATTCACCTATTAAACAGAATCTGATCATCTTTGTTTTATACACTCCGAATTTATTTAGACTCTGAAAATTATTTTTGGTTAGACTCCGAACTTTCATTTTGCTTACATTTTTATAATCTTTCTACTCTTTAATATTTTTTTTCTCACTCAAAATATTCACTCCGAATGTTCACTCCGAACTTTTTATGACTTAAAATGATGTCGTACATTCTGTTTCACTTATTTTGTTATAAAAACAATTTCGTCTATTCTATTATAAACTAACTATTGGCTAAGTTCCACATGTACTGGTCCCTCCAAATTTCATGTAAAATATGACCATTGGAAGAGGTAGTTTACCGTTGGAAATTTGCCTATAAATAGGAGCTCATTTTGAAATAGCTCTTAAGTAAAAGAAAAAAAATAAGTTGATCAATCTAGTGACCACACGCTACTAAGGTGATTTCTAGAGAGAGAAATCTTTTCATGCCTTGTGCGTACTGAACCACTCGTTGCTTCGTGCGACTCCGAATGTTGGTGATTACATTTGAGGACTTCCGGGGATAGGAGGACAGAGGTGCCGACAACCTTGAAGTTCGAGGGATTCCTTGCTGAAGAAGTCAGAGGTTTCTAACTACCTTGAAGTTGAGGGCTTAAGGAGATAGCAGGATTGAGATTCCGATATTCGTATCGAGGGCTTACCCTGGTGTGGGTAAGACAGACTTTCATGAAAGTATAAATCAATGGACCTTTATCCAAGGTTGTTGGATACCCTTCTCTTTGGGTTAAAAGGCTTGTGTCTTTTTACTTGTAGTTCTACTACTTGTATATTTTCCGCTGCATATTGTATTGTAAGGAAAATATAAATTTCTTATACTTCTTTACTTCTAGTCTGTTTCATTTAGATTCTATACGCTTTAAGGTAGAATCTCATTTTTTAATTTTTGTTAAGATTCAATTTCCGGAACCATATTTCTGGAACCTACTTTCGGAATCTCTTTCCATGTTTTCATTCGGTGTTAGAGGTGTTGTGAATTTACTTAGTTTAAATTTGTTAAACTAAGCCCTTTCCTTTGCATAAGCAAAACCCAGTTATTTATAACTAACTTTAAAGGTTCCAAAGGAATTTTTAATGTATACAATTCACTCCCCCTCTTGTATATTGAGCATCTACATCATTATTTTGATCCTACAATTGGAATCAGAGGAGGTCTTGGAAATACTTATACTTACAAATAAGTTTTTCTTTCTCATTTTTCCATTCGGAAATTTCTCATTCCGAACTTTGTGATTACCAAAAAATTTTAACAAGTTTGTGTGCCAATGTTTTTATGTATGGCAGGAATTAATGGTGGTTCCATTGATAATATAAATCCTACAAGACCACAAATATTTAATGGTAATGACTATGAGTACTGGAGAGATCGAATGAAGACTTTTGTTATCAATACTGGAGTAGATAACTTTGTTATGCTTACTGGTGATTATAAAATTCCTGACAAAGAAGTTAGAAATTTCACTAACCAGGAAAAGGAAGAGTATCAACTAAATTATACGGTACGCAATACTTTACTTTGTTCAATGACTAGAAATATATATAGCCAAATTTCTTCTTGTGAAGAAGCTAATTGTATCTGGAAGAAGTTAGAGGTTACACACTTTGGGACTTCTAAATTGATTGAGACTAGGAGATCAATTCTTAGAGATGAATATCATGGCTTCAAATTTCCTTATGGTGAACCAATCTATAAAGTTCAACAGAGATTTATGACCATTTTTAATAGCTTACAGTCTATGGGAGAGAAAGGTTTTGATGATGAAGCTCTTGTGGATAAAATAATTGATATTATGACCAATGAGTGGGAATCCAAAAGAACAGCTATAGATGAGAACATGAAGGTCACTCAAATTACTCTTGATGAGTTATTTAGAACTCTTCTCCTACATGAAACCAAAATGAAGAGAGATGCTGACAACATCAAAAAGAAAAATGGAAATGGTACTGTTGCTTTTACAACAACTTCAAATCAGATGAAAGCTATGACTCCTGAGAGAGTAACCAGATCCAAGTCTCAGAAAGTTATTTTCCAATACGAATCTAGTGAGAGTGAAGTCTCTGAAAATGAGTTAGAAAATCTTGCTCGTAGGATGAACAAGATAGCTGGCCAGAGAAATTTTCAGTCTAAGTATAAGAAAACGGAATGGAAAGATAGAAAAGATGGATAAGTCACTTGTTATGAATGAAAGAAAGCTGGACATACTATACCAGATTTCCCTTTGCTCAAAAATAAAGAAAGGAATGAAAGGAATTCAGACAGGAACAGAAAAAAGTATTATAAATCCAAATCTATGAATGTTTTGAAAGCTAATGACACCTGGAGTGCCAGTGGTGGTGACTTTTCAGAAGAATCCTCTGATTACGAATCTTCAGGACAGAATAATCTAGGTCTTATAGCCAGATTACCTATTGATAATCAATGTTTTTTGGCTAACGTATGAAATGATGAATCATTGACCAATATTTCTTTAAAATCTACTGATAGTAAATATTATAAGTCTTCTGCTGAAGAATCCCCTTCTGATGAAGAAAATACTTTACCTACATATGAAGAAGTTTTTAGGTTTGTTGAACTTCTTGAAATGGAGAATTCCAAACTCAATAAGAAACTTGACAGGGAAAACTCTAGGAATTCTATTCTTACAAAAGGGATATTAGATCTTTCTAAAGATCTTGATAAGAAAAATCCTGATTTTTGAAGTATTTCAAAAAACCTTGAGGAAGTAAGTTCTGAGAAGAATAAACATTCTAAAGAGTTAGAAAAAGTAATTTCTAAAAAAAATGTTTTCGAGCCTAGCTCTAGATCTAAAACTAATGATTTTGAGGATAAAAATTTGGTTATAAAACTCAAGTCCAAAATTTTTTCCTTAAAGAAGTGTTTATCAATCATTACCCATGGTAAAGAAAATTTTGATAAAATGTATTCCCAAATACGACCTTTAAGATGTAAATCCGGATTTGGTTATACCCATGCAAAACCAATTTTTAGTAACAATTATTTTGTTCTTCAAAGTACCCCAATTTCTACCAAGTGTCAATGTGGTGGTCACTAGGCAAAAAATTGTTCCTTAAACAAAACCCAATCTCTGAGATTTCATAAAGCTTACTTTTCTAAGAAGACGTGGGTTCCTAAAATTTTATTGTCTGGAAATCTCAGATCCAAACAAGTCTGGATTCCGAAAGTCTAATTCTTTTCTCGACTTCAGGAAAATAAAAAGAGTACCAGCAACAATACATGATACATGGATAGTGGATGTTCCCGGCACATAACTGGTAACAAAAGCTATTTTGAAAATATTATCAAAAGGAAAGGAGGAAAGGTAACTTTCAGAGATAATGCTAAGGGAGAGATTGTTGGTATTGGTAATATTGTTTTTCTTGGTAAAACATTGATTTCAAATGTTCTTTTTTCTAAGGGTCTTAAGAACGACCTCATTAGCATAAGTCAGTTATGTGATGAATTTTACCTTGTGAATTTTAGGAATGATAAGTTCTTAGTTCACAATTCCAAGGAAACAATTATTCTCTCATCCAATAGGCAATAGAATGTTTACACTTTGAACCTAGAAGACCTTATAATCCAAGATTTACCTTGCCTAAGTGCAATGGAAGATCATTCCTGGCTTTGGCATAGAATACTAGGACACTGTAACCTTAGAAACTTATGTAAACTCTCTAAGAGGAAACAAGTTAAGGATATACTGGAGCTTATATTTGATTCTTCTAAAGATTGTGATACCTTTCAATATGGAAAGAAACATAAATCTAGTTTTAAATCAATCGGGGACGTCTCAACAACTGATGCATTAAAGTTAGTGCACATGGATCTTTTTGGTCCAACACAAACTGGAAGTATTGGAGGCAAATACTATGTGTTTGTTTTAGTAGATGATTACACTAGATTTACATGGGTTTATTTTCTAGAAAGGAAGTATGAAGCTTCTTCTTATTTAAAAAGTTTTAGAGATCAACTTAAAAATGAGAAAAACCTTCCATTGAAAACAATTCAATGTGATCACGGAGGAGAATTTCAAAATTCATATTTTGAAACTTTTTGTAGTAGAAAAGGTATTACTCACAATATTTCAGCACCTAGAACTCCTCAACAGAATGGTGTAGTTGAGAGAAGAAATATAATTCTCCAAGAAATAACTAGAACCATGTTGAGTGAATATTCTATAGCTAGACATTTCTGGGCTGAAGCTGTAAGTACTTCTTGCTATACTATAAATTGAGTTTTGATTTGACCTTTTCTTAATAAAACTCCTTATGAGTTATGGAATGGTAGAAAACCAAGACTATCCTACTTCAAGGTTTTTGGTTGCAAAGTATTCATTCTGAATACTAATGATATCTTACATAAATTCACACCAAAATGAGATGAAGGAATTTTCTTAGGTTATTCCATAACTTCTAAGGCTTATAGAGTTTTTAATAAAAATACTTGTACTGTTGAAGAAACAGTACATGTAAAATTTGATGAGTCTGATCGTTTTGTTTTTAAACCATCCCAGCCTACATCCTCGGATGTGTTTTCAAAAACTGATTGTCATCCTTTGATAGAAGAACCTTATGATAATGAAATTGTTCATGAAGATACATCTGAATCATTTACCCCAGAAGACTTTCTACCCTATGTTTATGAACAGGCTTTTCAAAACCCAAATCAGGCGTTTCTTAAGAATCATTCAAGTGATAGTATCATTAGTCATGTAAATCAACCTGTAAGGACTAGAAGTTCCTTAAGAAATGAAATAGAACATCTAGCATTTCTTTCTCAATTAGAACCTAAAAGCACTGATGATGCTTTAGGTGATGATGATTGGATCAAAGCCATGCAAGATGAACTAAATGAATTCGAAAGGAATAAAGTCTGGACCTTGGTTGAAATACCTAAGGAAACATCTATTATTGAAGTAAAATGGGGTTTCATAAATTAATGTGATGAAAATGGAGTCATAGTAAGAAATAAGGCTATAATTGTTGCTAAAGGCAATAATCAGCAATATTGAATAGACTATGAAGAATCCTATGTTGTAGTATCTAGACTTGAATCTATCTGTATTCTACTTGCCTTTGCAAAATTATTTAATTTTAAGCTTTTTCAAATGGATGTGAAATGTGCTTTTCATAACGGTTATGTTCAAGAGGATGTTTTTGTGGATCAACCTCCTGGCTTCGAAGATACAAAACATCCTGATTATGTTTCTAGACTTACCAAAGCCCTGTATGGCCTTAAACAAGCCCCACGAGCATGGTATGACAGACTACCTAGATTTTTTTTCAAAATAACAGTGTTAAGGTAATTGTAGATCCAACCCTTTTTATAATGAAAGATAAGAAAAATGTTTTGATTGTTCAAATTTATGTTGATGACATCATATTTGGTTCAACTCAGCAATCATTGACCGACTCTTTTGCAAGTCTAATAAAATCTGAGTTTGAAATGAGTATGAGGGGCGAGTTTACTTTTTTCCTTGGTTTTAAAATTTCTCAAAAACCAGAAGGAACCTACATATCTCAACATAAGTATATTAATTATCTTCTTAAAATGTATGGTTATGAAAACACTAAGAGTATAAGTACTCCTATTGGTACCTAAATCTCTTTAGATCTTGATGAAGCTGGGAAACCAGTAGATCAAACATCTTTTAGAGGTATGATAGGAAGTTTACTTTACTTAACATCTAGTCGACCATACTTAATGTTCTCAGTATGCTTATGTGAAAGATATAAATCCAATCCTAAGGAATCTCACTTAAAGGCAGTACAAAGAATTTTTCGCTACCTTAAGGGAACCATGGATCTATGATTATTTTATACTTATGGAAATAATTTTGTTCTAAAAAGATTTTCTGATGCTGACTTTGGTGGATGTAGAATGGATAGAAAAAGTACATTCGGATCTTGTCATTTCTTAGGATATTCATTAGTTTCTTGGTCTTGAAAGATAAAACATTCTATAGCACTCTCTACTGCTGAAGCTGAATATGTAGCAACTGGAAGTTGTTGTGATCAAGTGTTGTGGATGCAACACACACTCACAGACCATGGCTTGAGTTTTACTAAAACTCAAATTTTGTGTGATAACACAAGTGCCATTGCCCTTAGTAAGAACCATGCACATCACTCTCGTGAAAAGCATATAGATATTAGGCATCACTTTCTTAGGGATCACACACATAAAGAAGATATTATTCATCATTTTATCGGAACGCAAGATCAACTTGCTGATATTTTCACAAAATCGTTGCCTTCTGATAGATTTGAATACTTTAAACAGAAGATAGGAATGATAACCGTAAGGTAATCCTTCTTAATTAACTTTCTGTTGAAAAGGTCTCCTTACATCAATAAACTCCTTTTCATAGGGGGAGTACATTTGGTTGTTAGAGTAACAAAAAATATTTCAATGTTTTTTTCCAAACTTTTTGGAACTAAAATTCCGAAATGGGAATTTCTGGAACTAAAATTTTCCAGAATGGATATTTTCGTATAGAAAACTTCAGGAATGGATATTTTCGTATTGAAATATTCCGGAATGGAAAATTTCTTACTAGTATTTTCATAATGGAATTTTCGTACCAAATCATTCATAAAGAATTTCTCGTTTTCAAAATTTTGTAATGAAATTTTTCGTACTGAGTTTTCCATACTTAGTTTGTTTTTCGTAGTGAGTTCTGTGAACCTTGTGTTTTCATAGTAATGTTTTTTTGTAATTTTCATAAAAATGTTACCAATTATGAATAATCTTCCTAAGCCAATTCGAAAGGTATGATTTCCTTACTCAAGTTTTCGTAGTCATACTTTACTTGCTGGAATTCTATTATATTTTGTTTTCGGATTATAGTTTTCTTAATTCTTTGTTTTAATAAAAACCTCAAAATATTGGATTCAAGTTTTCTTGAGAATTGGTTTTCGACCGTCAGATCTGATCTCATCTTGTCACAACTGTTCGATCAACCATGGAAGATGAACCGTTTTCTTGTTGCCTATATAAAGGGGACCCTAAATGGTTTTCCCACATCGATTTTCAAGCTCTAGCATCTTGAAGCTCTGCCTCTCTATTTTAAGACCATTCTGAACTTCAGCTTTCTTCATTCCGAGCTTCTCAGAGGTCTTCAGATCCGAATGTCTATGGAAGCAGCTTCTCAAGACATGGCTTCCTCTAAGCCGATTTTGAAGTGGCTAGTATACAGAGAAAGGTTGGTTCATCCTGATTTCATCAACAAGTATGACTCTCTTATTTCCAAGAATATTAATCTTAATGGATTGGAAGATGTTGCAGTGTCAAAACCTAGGAATCAAGATGAAGTGTATTCAGATTTTCTTATAGAGTTCTATGATACAGTCTCCTTTATTAAGGAAGATGGAAGGGAGAAGTTGTCTTTTAAGTCTTATGGTAGGACTTATAAGCTTTCATATGCCAAGGCATCCAGCTTGGTAGGGCTGAATAATGAAGGTGAAGCTGAATTCATATCTCATGTGTTGCCGGATTCAAAGGGTAGCTTCGACAAGTAAAAAACATTAGAAACTCTCGGACTGGCAGATGACAAGGCTCCGAAGATTGCTATTTTATCTACGAATTTCCGTATTCTACAACTATGGGTGCAAGGCCTTATCATGCCGAGAAAGGGTGACAAAGATAGTCTGACGAAGAGTTAGATTTATATCCTAAATTTTCTGATAAATCTGAGGAAGTTTAACCTGATGAATAACATTCTCATTACTCTTGAGAATGATAAGAAAGGAAATCTGAGAGCACATATCTTGATGTATCCAGCAATCCTCTAAAAGATGACAGTTCGGTGCCTTAAGTCTTTCAAGGAGGCTTTCAAGTCTAAGCCAAGAGTTTACAAAATTATGCAGGTGAGTAATGGTACACTTAAAAGGATGGATGTAGCCTTTGACAAGAATTCTTGTCATTTTATTGTTTTACCAGCTCAAGAAGAAGCGGTTCTGAAAGATGCCAATCCGGAATCCTCAAAGCCAGTAAGGAAGAGAAAGTTGAAAGAAGTTTAAGTAGAAGCAGATAATCCCAAGTCTAAGGAAGTTCATTCTGCACCTCCAAAACTGAAGAAGAAGAAAGCCTATCCTGATGAGGTAGTTGCGAAGTGGAGAGCAGATAAAGAGAAAAGGAAAGAAGGGGATCCGTAGTTCGGATTGGATCCTGCAGAAGCTAGGGATTTGAATAAAAGAACTGCAGATGAGCTAGAAAAACATGTGAATGAAAATAAGCTCAAGAAGAAGATATCTGAGGCTAAGGTATCTTAGGCTTTGTTGAAGTTCAATGAGATGTTTTCAGAAAATATTCATGTTCAGAGAACTTTTTCTCTAGAATCTCTACCCGAGACTCTAGGAAGGAACTTTGTTACTCTAGAAGAGGTAGTAGCTAAGTCTGTTGAGGAAATAGAGAAGATTGAGTAAGTGGAAGAAGAAGAAGCTGTTGCTGAAGGAAGTGGTGAAACCGGAGATGTGTTGAAGCAAGTAGATGATTATAAAGGGACACCTTCATAACATTTATCACTCTGAACTTCAGAAGTTGAATCATCGAATCCAGTCACTCCAACGATGGATGAGGAGAAAGGAGAAGAAGAAGTAGCTTATCATGCAGAGGAGGATCAACTTCTACATGATATAGCCCAAATGGAAAACGTAGAGGTTGGTGCTCAGAATGTATTTGATGAGGAATACAATGTTGTGAAAGTTTATGATATTGAAAAGAGAACACCGGAACATGATTTCATTCCGAAAAAGGACAAAGGAAAGCAACTTGTTGTTGATACTCCAAGCTCGGTGGTAGTAAAGAGAAGGGAAGTTGGTGACTCTTCTAAGAAGAAGGTTGAGCATTTTGAAGAAGAATATTCTCCAAGCAAATTTTCATATTCGAAGTCATCTTCGTTGGGGCATGACATTGTTGTTCAGTCTTTAAAGAAGTTGGTGGGAACTTTTCCAACTTTTTCAAGTGTTGATTCAAGATGCCAGATGCTCCAACATGCATTGAATCCGAAAACAGACTCCGTATCTATGGTTATGGAAAAGTGTGTTGAAATAGAGGCTCAGTTTAAAACTTTTTTTTGTCAGCTATGAAGCCAATACAAGATCTTGCAAGAGGATGAAAAATTGGTCGAGGAAGACTATGGAAGAGATGAGGCTCTTTAATGAATTCTAAGACAATGTGAAGGATGCCTTTGATACAGAAGACAGAAGATAAATGAGATTACATCATCCTTTGAAGAAAAGATGACAGATGAAAAGAACTTCCGGACTCAAGAAGTCATAGATCTGAATGGGAAGCTGAATTCTGTTTCTCAAAACTGGAAGTATGAAAGGGATCATCGGATTGAGTTAGAAGAGAAATTGAAGGCTAAGGAAGAAAAGATTAAAGCTCAGGAAGAAAAGCTTCAAGTCCAAGAAGAAAATATTGAAGCTCAAAGTGCGAGAATATTGGTCTTAGAGAAGCAAGCTGAAGAAGATCATAATGATTTGAAGAAAATAAAGACTATTCTTAAGGGTCTCCTCGCGATGGAAAAAGATCCAAAATAGACAGATCTGATCTTTTATTGTATCTAAATTTCTTTGTTGTTTATCTTTTCAAATTTAATGAAAATTTTTGATTGCTCATTTTTTTTGTTGTTACTACTAATTTTTTTTCAGGTACTTTTTTATATTTTCCATTCCCTCAAATTCTTTTCAAAAATCACAAAGGGGGAGAAGGAAATGATACTTAAGGAAAAAGATCTCTAACAAAAGGGAAGAAGGAAAAAGAAACTTAACAAAGAGTTTATCCAAGGGGTAGTTTTTTTTCATTAAAGATGACTTTCTTATTCGTAATTAAATGTCACTCCAGAAATCTAGAATACGATCCTTAGAGTTTCAAAGCCTAAGGGGGAGTTAGTCGTATTCATCTACATCCATAATCAAAGGGAGAGAAGCCTTAATGTTTTTCTTTCTTCATAGAATTTATTTTTCGTAAGGATGTTTGTGCTTTCCAAAAAGGGGGAGATTGTTGAGTAAATAAGGTTTTCCTTATGACTTTTCCATTCCTTCTTATTTTGAAAATCACAAACACCTTATCTTTAATAAAATTGCTTTTATAAGGAAAATTTCTTTTATAAGTATAATTGCTTTTATAAGGAAAATTGCTTTTATAAGGAAAATTGATTTTATAAGGAAAATTGCTTTTATTATGAAAATAGATTTTATAAGTAAAATTGCTTTTATAAGGAAAATCGCTTTTGTAAGAAAAATTATCCTTATGATATTTTCATCCATATTTTTCTAAATGTATAATATTCAGATTCATTTCTATATTCTCGTAATTGTTTGAGACATTGATATGAATTATTTTGTTTTAAGATTCGAATTCTGGATAAGAACTGTAATAATGTTTCACTCTGAAATCCAGAATAAGAAATTTGATAAAGTTTCATTCCGAATTCCGGATACGAACTCTCAGAATCAGGATACGATTTCTTATGAAGTTCGACAACAAATTCTCATTACGAATTCTGATGACGAATTCTCATTACGAATTCTAATGATGAATTCTCATTACGAATTCTTGATGAGGAATTCTCATTACAAATTCTGATGACGAATTCTCTATAAGGCCCCAGCCTTAAACCTTACTTAATCTTAAGTTATTACAAGATTACAGATTGAGGATCTTTTCGGGTTTAGTGTTTTAGAGAATTAGATCATAAAACTTGCATTACATTCCTCATATAAATAAAGTGGTTACATAAAGATTCTATTATTCTTTACCATCAATGGAAACATATTTAAAATAAAACATGGATTCTTTCTTGAAACTTCCTTGACACTATCATCATAACATGTACCTTTCCCTTGACCTGTGAAAAACATTTCAAAAAAACATGGGATGAGCATAGAAAGATCAGTAAGGGATATAAAAATATATGGAAAGAAAACATGGTTACATATATACATAAGAATGAAATCATACTTTACCCATAAAACATAAGCACTTCAACATACCCCATCAAATCATGAATAAATAATATAAATCATAAGACATAAAGGTAACTTGAGGCATTCATAACATTCTTACGTAGGGAGTGACCCTCTTGGTTATGTTTGGAATACCCATCACAGTATATTCCCTAAATCGCTTCGGAGAAACCTTAACGTTACACTCCTTTGCGTTACCCAATGCATTGGAGAGCTATATCGGGCTCACTCACCATTAGTTTATCATAGAACCACCTGTTTTCATAATAATGCCCAAGAACCTCAACATAATCATATCACATAAAACATGCATAAAAAACACAACATTTCCACTTTTCAATCACAAGATATCAATACAACACATTGATATAAAAACATTATGAAAAAAAATTTCAATACCAAAATAAAAGAAAAGTAAAACATGGTATTTATTTTTCTTTTAAAAAGATGGTATGGCTTGTAGAGGAAGCCGAAACTCTAATAATGGTCAAGGTGGCGGAGAAGTCTTTGTCGCCGCATACGTACGACATAAACATTCCATTTTTTCATTTAGTAAATTCTTCGTATAAAAAATATTCCTTTTGAATAAATGTATAAGTTAAAGGGGTTTATACACCGTATAAAAGAAGGTTATGTATAAAACAAAATATGCCTCAATGAAAGGAGATTGAGACGAAGTCCCATACCTCGGGCCCGACTTGACTCGATCGTTCTTTAATGTCCATAATATTAAACTTGAGTTAATTTCTACTTGTTTAAGAACCTTTTTCAAGTTCATTATTCCTTTTATATCACTTATTTCCATGTCATGAACACTACTTAATTAATTTAGTTTATAACGGTCATTTTAACGATCATTGGTACTTGAGTAAAAAATAAGCCCTTTATAATTACAAGTTGATCATGTATCCATTATATCCAGAATTTTATTCATGATGTAGATGTTATATATGTCATATATATCCAGTACATGAATACATTTATAATATTACATAATCATTTAGAGGTAAGAAATTAAATGCACCGTTCATGGAGACGGTAAGCCGTACGTACGCATGAACACTACTTTCATTTATATTTCATATTTTATAGAATGGAATCATAATAATATAAAGGTATATTATAATTCCAGTATAATATCATATATAATATCATAGTTCCATCCTTTATACATCCCACATATGGTATTTAACGAATCAACTCACTTTAAGGGGGGTGGTAGTCCGCACTTCCTTAAATGAAGATATCGCGTTTACACATAATGGTAACCATAAAGGTATACCCAAAATGAAAATTATAGAAGCTTAAGGAAAACATAAAAATAATATATATCATATATAAATATAGTGTCATCTTAATTGCCACCTTTGATGGTGTTAAAAGAATGTTCAACAATCATCGTTTCGGGAGGAATAAATTCACCATCCACGGAAACAGTATGTCCTTTAACCATTAGATGTAGGTGTGTGTAAGTGTAGCTTTAATCCTTCTTATTAAAAAATCCTAGTATATTGAAGATAATGGTGTTTTTACAAAAGAAACGAACCAAAAGGTTTTAGGGGGTTGGAGAAGCAAAATAAAACAAACGGACTCAAGTGAAGACATTTCCTTAAAATCGGGTAACTCCCTTTGGTTTGAGTTCAAAGGATTCCTTGGGAAGACTTATGCCCAAAGTGAGGATTCAAGGAGTAAGGGAGGGATGTGGAGATCCAAAATGGGCAGGTGTTGTCCATGCCAAAGGTTTTGGGAGTGTGGGTAAGGAGGTAGAGGTGGGGGGCTTTTATAAGAGGAGAGGAGGGAACTCTTGGAAAGTAAAGAAATATTACATTATTTGAAAATGAGTCTCGGATTTAAATGGTCCCAAATTGATATAATTCGAGAGTAAGGTGATAAGGGTTATAAATACACCCATCCAATAGGTTTTGGACATGTGTAGGTCTTAGATTTTACATTATCATTCCATTTTATTTAAATCGTTAAATAATGAGGTCATCGCTCCATCATCATGATGTCATAAATAATTTAATTTATTTAAAGTATAAAAATTATAAAAAAATACTATAATGTGGGAAATCTCTGTAGATTTCCAATTAATATTTATAGTCAAAATTCTGACTTGTATATCCCCATTTAAAAATTGTTTTCGTAAAACATATTATTTTTGTGTCATTTTTACTTTTACATTAAATAAAAAGTTATTTATGTCATTTCCCAACCAAAGTGGCTCCATGGGGTCCCCAAGTTGAACCATTGATTGTCTTGGTCGGAAATGACACATCCAATGAGGGTAGGACATGTGTCTAGGTCATTTCCTATTATTAAAGCATTATTTTTACCTTAAACTACACTAATTACCACTAATCGCGATTAAAAACTTAATAAGTTACTATTCACCAAAAAATTATTTTAATCTCATTGAACCACATTTTACTTCTTAATGACAACCATATATATCGGATTTTTGAAATTCAAAACACAAAGGTGGAAAAATTTCATTTAAACGGAAAATCAGTTTCTTTAACTACCACTTAGTGATTTCACTATTCATCAAAAATTGAAGTTTTTCAGAAAAACACCAAAACTTCACCCTAAGATATATTTGATATTCTGAATTAAAAAATGAAGTATATTCTACAAAATTAAAAACATATAAGACACATTAATTAATTTAATAATTAATTCCCGCTGTCAGAGCAAATAGCGTGTTTTATGAAACAATAAGTATCAAAAGATTGACACCAGTTTAAGTCCAATTTCAAAGTGAAATTGATTCCAATGACCACCATTGGATTAAATGGTAAAAATATATTCTAATTTCACTTCAAAACCAATTCAAAACATAATCTAATCATATAAATGAATTATATTAAAATGTAGTTTTGATGTAAAATCCTTTATTTTCACTATTCATTAAAAAATGAACATTGTCAGAAAAATTCCAAAAATTCACACAAAGTAAATTTTGATGTCCCAATCATAAATAATAAGTATATTTTGACAAACATAGTTTATAAAATTTTCAAAAGATTGATTCAAAAATGGTTTTCCATCAAAAGGAAGTAAAACAATCTTTTAAAAATATTAGTGTATTCCATGCTTAAGATTGGATTTTTTATAATTTTAAGCCTTTAAAACACTATCTAATTCATTAATAGGCATAGATAAAAATATCTATTATTCATTACTTACTTGGGATGTTACATCCTTCCCCCCATTAGAAAATTGTGTCCCCGCAATTTATTTACTTATCGAATAAATGGGGGTACTTATCCCTCATTGCATTTTCAGATTACCATGTTGCCTCTTCCATCATGTGGTTTTTCCACAAAACCTTTACCTGATTAATCACCTTATTCCGTAACACTTGCTCCCTGTGGTCAAGAATTTGGAACGATTGTTCCTCATAAGATAAGTTCTCTTCCAACTGAACTACCTCTGGACTCAAAAAAATGAGATGGATCTGGCATATACTTTCTCAACATGGAAACATGAAAAACATTGTGTTCCAGAGATAAGCTCGGAGGTAGAGCCACTCGGTAAGCAACTGATTCAACTCTCTCCAGAATTTCATATGGTCCAATAAACCTTGGACTCAGCTTTCCTTTCTTACCAAATCTCATCACACTTTTCCAAGGAGAAACCTTGAGAAAAACATGATCACCTACCTCAAAAGAGGGATCCTTCCTCCTGTTGTCTGCATAACTCTTCTGCCTACTCTGAGCTGTTCTCATGTGCTTCTGAATCAGCTGAACGTTTTCTGCCACCTCTTCCACCAATTCTGGTCCCATCAACTTCCTTTCACCCACTTCGTCCCAGAAAGCTGGAGTTCGACACAGCTTCCCATATAATGCCTGAAATGGTTCCATCTATATACTGAATGAAAACTGTTATTATATGAAAATTCAACCAAAGAAAGATGTTGGTCCCAATATCCCTGATAATCCATAGAGCAAGAACGTAGCAAATCCTCCAAGGTCTGAATTGTTCGTTCTGACTGCCCATCTGATTGAGGATGAAAAGCTGTACTAAAATTTAATTCAGTACCCAACGACTTCTGAAGGCCTTTCCAAAAGTTATAAGTGAACTTGGGATCACGATCAGATACAATGGAGAGAGGAAATCCAGGTAACCTAACTATCTCTTTAAGAAACAAACGGGAAAGTTGATCCAGGGAAAAAGTATCTCGTATAGCAAGGAAATTAACAGACTTGGTCAAGCGATCAACAATTACCTAGATTGCATTATTACCTCGAGATGTTTTCGGTAATCCCACAACAATGTCCATGGATATATTCTCCCATTTCCACTCTGGCACTGGTAGAGGCTGAAGCATCCCTTTCGGTAACTACCACTCGTCTTTAACCTGTTGACAAGTCAAACACTTCACAGTGAAGTCAGCAATATCTCTTTTCATTCCATCCCACCAGTAATACTCCCGCAGATCTCTATACATCTTAGTACTTCCTGGATGAACTGAAAACAGAGAACTATGAGCTTCACTTAACAACTCTCTCTTCAACTATGAATCACAAGGCACACACAATCTCTTCCCAAATCTCAAAACACAATCATTATCAATGTTAAATTAAGGAAACTTAACTTTCTGAACCAGCTCTACCTTTTTCTGCAACTCACTGTCTTGCTTCTGTGCTTGCTTGATTCTATCTGATAGAGATAATCTCACTAATACCGGAAACAAAATAGAAGAACGTCCTACACCAACAACCTCTATTCCAATGTTCATCAAATCCTTATCCAAAGGATCACGTTCCAAACGAAACATTGCTAATGAAGCATTACTTTTTCGACTCAAAGCATCAGCCACTTTATTTGCTTTTCCCGGATGGTAATGAATTGTACAATAATAATCCTTGATTAATTCTAGACATCTCCTTTGTCTCATGTTCAATTATTTCTGATAGAATATATACTTTAAACTTTTGTGATCGGTATATATTTCACACTTTACTCCATACAAATTATGACTCCAAATTTTTAAAGCAAAAACAACAGCAGCTAATTTCAAATCATGTGTAGGGTAATTTACCTCATTAGTTTTCAACTGTCGTGAAGCATAAGCAATTACCTGATCATTCTTATTTAGGATGCTACCAAGTCCTTTCAATGAAGCATCACTGTAGATAACAAACTCACCATTCCTAGAAGGTAGTGCCAAAAATGGAGCATTCACCAATCTTCTTTTCAATTCCTGAAAACATTCATCACATTCTTTTGTACAGATAAACTTAACACCCTTCCGAGTTAGCTTAGTCATTGGACTAGATAATCATGAAAAATTTCTAACAAACCTTTGGTAATAGCCAGCCAAACCAAGGATGCTACGAATCTCAGTTACATTTGTGGGTCTTGGCCATTCATCCACAACTTTTGTTTTTGCAGGATCAACAGTTATTCCATCTTTAGAAACAATATGACCAAGGAAAGAAATTTGTTGCAACCATAACTCACACTTTCTGAATTTTCCATAAAGTTTCTTTTCTTTTAAGGTTTGCAAGATAACCCTTAAATGTCTTTCATGCTCCTCTTTACTTTTTGAAAACACCAAAATATCATCAATGAAAAACACCACAAACTTATCCAAGAACTCATGGAAAATTCTATTCATTATGTCCATGAATACATCAGGTGCATTGGTTAGCCCAAAAGGCATTACTACAAATTCATAATGGCCATATCTCATATGGAACGCGGTATTTGGAATATCTTCCTCCTTTACCTTCAGTGGATGGTACCCCAATCTCATGTCAATCATTGAAAAAAACTGAGCTCCCTGGAGCTGATCAAACAAATCATCGATATGAGGCAAAGGATATTTGTTCTTAATAGAGATGTTATTCAAGGCCCTATAATCAATGCAAAGTTTCATAGAACCATCATTCTTTTTAAAAAATAAAATAGGAGCACCCCAAGGCGATGTGCTAGGTCGAATGAAACCTTTCTCTAATAAATCTTGCAATTGCTTCTTCAACTCTAAAAGTTCAATTTGAGCCATTCGATAAGGGGTTTTTGAAATTGTCTTAGCATCAGGAACTAAGTCAACAGTAAACTCAACTTCCCGATCTGGTATTATTCCAGGATAATCATCAGGAAAAACACCAGGATACTCATTTACCACTGGCACATCATTATTCTGAACAGTTCCTTTATTTTCAACGATGTGTGCAAGGTAACATTCATTTCCATATTTTTCAAGTTTCTCAGCCTCTTGATATGTTATCAAAAGTAAGGGTTCATTATTTTGTAACAAACTGAAAGTCTTTCTGAAAAGAAACTTCTTTAGATCTTCAGTAAATCTTAGCATGGTAAATAGAGAGCCAATACATACCCAGGATAACATCAAACTCTACTAGAGGTTGAATAATAAGGTTTGCAAGTAGGTTCTTTCCACAGATAAGGATATGAATATTCTTATAAATTCTTTTTGCCTCAACATTACCCCCAGGTGTTTTTACCACAAGTTCATGAGTCAATTCTTGAGATGGTAATCCCATTTTACTAGAAAAGGTTTCAGAGATGAAAGAATGTGTAGACCTCGAATCAAACAACACACTGGCATAATCTAAAAAAATGTACCTGATACAACTTCATTTGATGGCCCGACATCTGCTGAAGTAGTTGCAAAGGATTTCACCACCCCTTTCTGCTTGTAGTCTAACTGCTTCCCATCACTCAAGCTCTTTGTCGGACACTCGTTTTCATAGTGACCCATCTCATTGCACTTATAACATATCACTAACTGTAAATAAAATTTGGTCTTACCTTCACCTTGATCCTTTTCAGTGCAATCACGAGCCTTATGTCCCATCTTACCACATCAGTAGCACTTTCCAAAATTCAGAAGACATTCCCCCGCATGCCTTTTTCCACATTTATCGCAAACTGGAAACTTAGTTTTCTTACCATCAAACTTTTTTGAATAATTCTTACCTTTCTCCTGCCACCTCGGTTTCTTCTTCTCCTGGTTTTTATAGAACACTTGGTCATTAGCAAACTCCATTTCCACCTTCTCAGCACATCGAACAAGCTTTTCATAACTTTTAAACTCACGAGAAGCTAATGCCCTTTGATATTTTGGCTTTAATCCTGAGTAAAAATGATTGATTTTACTATCAAGGTCTCGGATAAAATTTGGAGCATACCTTTCCAATCGAGTGAACCTTTCTTCATGGGTAGCCATTGAGTCTTCCTCTTGCCTCAATTCCAAGAATTGCTTTTCCATCCTATGTCGAACAGCCTTAGTAAAATACCTCTCAAGAAAAATACCTTTGAATTCATCCCAGTCGAGAGCATCAATCTCATCAGCGTCCCAGATATTTTTAACCATCGACCACCACTGATCTGCCTCACCCTCCAAATGGTAAATAGCCAGACTAGCCTTTTGATTTTCGGAACACCCCATGACATCAAAAATCTTCTCCAGTGCATTAATCCACCATTCAGCTAACACATGGTTAGATGATATTCTAAATGATGGGGGATGTTGCCTCATGAAATGTTCCACCACTGACATGTTCCTCTGCGGTTGATCTGGGTGATCTCGTGCATGGATACCACCACCATTTATAGCCTGAGTCAACTGTGCCATCACTGCAAAAAACTGTTTAGTTCCAATTCCGACCATCTCGGGATGATGATTTGGAAGGTTATTTCCTCCTGTATGCCTTCCTAGAACGGCTTCCATGTTTCCTCTGCGGAAAACCATTCTGAAAAAACATGTCTTAGATGAAGCAACATGGTAATCTTCAAATGCTATATCATTTCAAACAAAATATTTTTGGATAATCATTTAATAGAATTCTAAATCCTAAAGTTATCTAAACCGACCTCTGATACCAACTATAAGGCCCTAGCCTTAAACCTTACTTAATCTTGAGTTATTACAAGATTACACATTGAGGATCTTTTCGGGTTTAGAGTTTTAGAGAATTATATCATAAAACTTGCATTACATTCCACATATAAACTAAGTGGTTAGATAAAGATAGTATTATTATTTCCCATCAATGGAAACATATTTAAAATAAAACATGGATTCTTTCTTGACACTTCCTAGACACTATCATCATATCATGTACCTTTCCCTTGACCCGTGAAAAACATTTCAAAAAAACATGGGATGAGCATAGAAATCTCAGTAAGGGATATAAAAATATATGGAAAGGAAACATGGGTATATATATACATAAGAATGGAATCATACTTTTCCCATAAAACACAATCACTTCAACATACCCCATCAAATCATGAATAAATCATAGAAATCATAAGACATAAAGGTAACTTGAGGCATTCATAACATTCTTACGTAGGGTGTAACCCTCTTGGTTACGTTTGGAATACCCATCACAGTATATTCCCTAAATCTCTTCGGAGAAACCATAACGTTACAATCCTTCGCGTTACCCAATGCATTGGAGAGCTATATCGGGGTCACCCTCCCTTAGTTTATCACGGAACCACCCGTTTTCATAATAATTCCCAAGAACCTCAACATAATCATATCACATAAAACATGCATAAAGGAACATAACATTTCCACCTTTCAATCACAAGATATCAATACAAAACATTGATATAAGAACATTATGAAAACCATTTTCAATACCAAAATAATATAAAAGTAAAACATGGTATTTATTTTTCTTTTAAAAAGATGGTATGGCTTGTAGAGGAAGCCGAAACTTTAATAATGGTCAAGGCGGCGAAAAAGTCGTTGACACCGCATACGTACGACATAAACATTCCCTTTGGACGTTTAGTAAACGCTTCATATATAAAAGATTCCTTTTGAATAAACATAAAATTCAAAGGGGTTTATACACCGTATAAAAGAAGGTTGTGTATAAAAAAAATATGCCTCAATGAAAGGAGATTGAGACGAAGTCCCATTCCTCGGGTCCGACTTGACTCGATCGTTCTTTAATGTCCTGAATAATAAACTTGAGTTAATTTCTACTTGTTTAAGCACCTTTTTCAAGTTCATTATTCCTTTTATATCACTTATTTCCATGTCATGAACACTATATAATTATTTAAGTTAATAACGGTCGTTTTAACGATCATTGGTACTTGAGTAAAAAATAAGCCCTTTATAATTACAAGTTGTTCATGTATCCATTATATCCAGAATGGTATTCATGATGTAGATGTTATATATGTCATATATATCCAGTACATTCATGCATTTATAATATTACATTATCATTTAGAGGTAAGAAATTAAATACACCGTTCATGGAGACGGTAAGCCGTACGTACGCATGAACGCTACTTTCATTTCTATTTCGTATTTTATAGAATGGAATCATAATGATATAATGGTATATTATAATTCTAGTATAATATCATATATAATATCATAGTTCCATCCTTTATGCATCCCATATATGGTATTTAACGAATCAACTCACTTTAAGGGGATGGTAGTCCGCACTTCCTTAAATAAAGATATCGCGTTTACCCATAATGGTAACCATAATGGTATACCCAAAATGAAAAATACAGAATCTTAAGGAAAATATAAACATATTATATATCATATATAAACATAGTTTCATCTTAATGGCCACCTATTAATGTGTTAAAAGAATGTTGAACAATCATCATTTCGGGAGGCATAAATTCACCATCCACGGAAACAGTATGTCCTTTAACAATTAGATGTAGGTGTGTGTAAGTGTAGCTTGAATACTTCTTATAAAAACATCCTAGTATATTTATTATACAGGAGTTATTATAAAATAAATGAATAAAAAGGGTTTAGGGGGTTGGAGAATCAAAATAAAACAAACGGATTCAAGTGAAGACTTTACCTTAAAATCGGGTAACTCCCTTTGGTTTGAGCTCAAAGGCTTAATTGGGAAGACTTCTGCCCATATTGAGGCTTCAAGGAGTAAGATAGGGATGTGGAGAGCCAAACTGGGTAGTGGTTGGCCGAGCCAAAGGTTTTGGGAGTGTGGGTAAGGAGGTAGAGGTGGGGGCCTTTTATAAGAGGAGAGGAGGGGCACTCTTGGAAAGTAAAGAAATATTACTTTATTTGAAAATGTGTTTCGGATTTAAATGGTCCCAAATTGATATAATTCTAGTATAAGGTGATAAGGATCCTATATCCACCCATCCAATCAGTTTTGTACATGTTTAGGTCTTAGATTTTACATTATCATTCCATTTTATTTAAATCGTTAAATAATGAGGTCATCGCTACATCATCATGATGTCATAATTAATTTAAATTTTTTAAAGTCAAATAATTATAAAAAAATACTATGATGTAGGAAATAGTTTTATCTTTCCAATGAATATTTATAGTCAAAATTCTGACTTGTATAACCCCATTTATAAATTGTTTTCGTAAAACATATTATGTTTGTGTCATTTTTGCTTTTACATTAAATAAAATGTTATTTCTGTCATTTCCCAACCAAAGTGGCTCCATGGGGTCCCCAAGTTGACCCATGGATTTTCTTGGTCGGCCATGAAACATCAAATGAGGGTAGGACATATTTCTAGGTCATTTCATATTATTAAAGCATTATTTTTATCTTAAACTACACTAATTACCACTAATCGCAATTAAAAACATAATAAGTTACTATTCACCAAAAAATTATTTTAATCTCATTGAACCACATTTTACTTCTTAATGAAAACCATGTATGTCGGATTTTTGAAATTCAAAACATAAAGGTGGCAAAATTTCATTTAAACGAAAAATAAGTTTCTTTAACTACCACTTAGTGATTTCACTATTCATCAAAAATTGATGTTTTTCAGAAAAATACCAAAACATCACCCTAAGATATATTTGATATTATGAATTCAAAAATGAAGTCTATTTTACAAAATTCAATACATAAAAGTCACATTAATTAATTTAATAATTAATTCCCGCTGTCAGAGCAAATAGCGTGTTTTATGAAACAATAAGTATGCAAAGATTGACACTAGTTTAAGTCCAATTTCAAAGTGAAATTGATTTCAATGACCACAATTGGATTAAATGGTAAAAATATATTCTAATTTCACTTCAAAACCAATTCAAAACATAATATAATAATATAAATAAATTAGATTAAAAAGAAGTTTTGATGTAAAATGCAGTATTTTCACTATTCATTAAAAATGAACATTGTCAGAAAAATACCAAAAATTCACACAATGTAAATTTTGATGTCCCAGTCAAAAAGAATAAGTTTATTTTGAAAAAAATATTTTATAAATTTTCAAAAGATAGATTCAAAAATGGTTATCCATCAAAAGGTAGTAAAACAATCTTTTAAAAATATTAGTGTATTCCATGCTTAAGATTGGATTTATTATCATTTTAAGCCTCTAAAACACTATCTAATTCATTAATAGGCATAGATAAAAATATCTATTATTCATTACTTACTTGGGATGTTACATTCTCATTCCGAATTCTCATTCTGAATTCACCTATTAAATATAATCTGATCATCTTTGTTTTATACACTCCAAATTTATTTAGACTCTGAAAATTATTTTTGGTTAGACTCTGAACATTCATTTTGCTTACGTTGTTATAATCTATCTACTCTTTAATATTTTTTTCTCACTCTGAATGTTCACTCCGAAATTTTTAAGACTTAAAACAATGTTGTACATTTTGTTTCACTTATTTTGTTATAAAAATGATGTCATCTATTCTGTTATAAACTAATTGTTGGCTAAGTTACACGTATACAGGTCCCTCTAAATTTCATTGAAAATATGACCGTTGGAAGAAGGAGTTGACCGTTGGAAATTTTCCTATAAATAAGAGCTCATTTGAAAGAGCTCTTAAGTAAAATACAAAAAGAAGTTGATCAATATAGAGACCACACGCTGCTAAGGTGATTTCTAGAGAAAAAAAGCTTTTCATGCCTTGTGCGTACTGAACCGCTCGTTCAGTTTTTGCTTCATGTGACTCCGAATGTTGGTGATTACATTTGAGGACTTCCGGGGAATGGAAGACAGAGGATCTGACTACCTTGAAGTTTGAGGTCTTCCTTGCTGAGGAAGACAGAGGTTGCCAACTATCTTGAAGTTGAGGGCTTGCGGGGATAACAAGTCAGAGATTCCGATATTTGTATCGAGGGCTTACCCTATTGTGGGTAAGAGAGTCTTGCTTGAAAGTATAAATCAAGGGACCTTTATCCAAGGTTATTGGATACCCTTAACTTTGGGTTAAAAGACATATATCTTGTTACTTGTAGTTCTACTACATGTTTATTTTCCACTACATATTGTATTATAAGTAATGTATAACTTTCTTATACTTCCTTAATATTAATCTGTTTCATTTAGATTCTATACTCTTTAAGGTAGAATCTCATTTTGTATTTTTTTTATGTTTCAATTTTCGGAACCATATTTCTGGAACCTACTTTCAAAATCTATTTCCATTTTTTCATTCGGTGTTAGAGGTGTTGTGAATTTTCTTAGTTTAACATTGTTAAACTTAGCCCTTTCCTTTGCTTAAGCAAAACACAGTTATTCATAACTATCATTAAAGGTTCCAAAGGAATTTTTAAAGTATAAAATTCACCCCCCCCTTTTGTATATTGATCATCTACATCATTATTTTGATTCAACATGGTATTCCCTTATAAAGGTAGGTTATTAGCACATTAGGAATCATATGCTTAATCCCATGTTCAATTTCTTGGTTAGATTTTATTGATAGAGTTCAATCAATTGCTTGTTTGTGTCTTTTCAACTTATTTAATTTAGAATCAATATTTTTTTATGTTTTATATATGTATTATGATATATGGTTATTGCTTATGGTGCTTAACCCTTGTGGGTGTGTAGGGTTTTTTACATTTGAAAAGTCAGTTTTCAAAATGTGTTGTAAAAACCATTCATAATATAAAGACTCTTAAATGTGTGATTTAATGTGGATTTCAAAATTGATGTCTAGGATTAAATGACATATCTAGATTATTGGTTGATTTAATTTAACCATTTTCATTTAAATACATCCAATTAGTAATACTGATAAGTGATAATAGTGTTTGTGGTTTTGGAATAGCTTGGGCGGGGGTTTTTTTTTCAATACTTATGTATTCAGTTTTGGAAAACAAATTGAATGTTTTGAAATTTACTTATGGATTGATTTATTTTTCCTAAGATAGATAGAAAATTATATTTTATAGTTTAAATAAAAACTATATTTGATGGGTTTCCTTATGAAACATATTTCGTAGATTTTTTGGGTCATGGTGACCTTTTGGGATTTTTAGCCCACAGCTCTATATATTTCTGGTTCTATGTTCTAAGAGGGACCCATTATTTGTTGGTCATGTTTTACATGGGGTGAGTTTGTTGGTGGTTAGTAATTGAAGGTTGTGTGGAGATGTTTCATTCTTGTCATAATTTATTTTGGTAGTAGTATTATTTTTGGTTAATCTTGTATCAGTTCTTCCTACCTAATTTTTTTTAGGATTATAGATTATGTTTATATGTGAAAATTTGTTAGATCATTCTAGTGTGTTATTAAATATTTATTTTTATTTATTTATTTTGGATTCCATATTTATTTATTTTACCTTTTAATATCTGATATGTAGAAAAACCATTCCCAAAGTGATTCTTGTGCTACCTAAGAACTTGTTTATATCTAGTGGGGATCAAGAACAGACTTCAACCAATGTTGGATATTAGGTTGGGGGACACATTCTAATGTAGACTAGGTTGATTCATTACGTATATGGTGATTATTATCAATGGTGTTAATTTATCTAGAAACTATTGGGGAATAGTAAATAGAACACTTCTAATGGATATATTTTCGATAAACATTCTTCAAAAAATATTTTTCTCATGAGAAATATACTGATATAAAGAGATTATTCCCTGTTTTAATGAAAAATGGGAATGAAATTGTTATATTTTATAAGGATTACATTACAAGGATATCCACATATATTATATATTACATACATAATAGGGGCATGAATATTGACTATTTCATTAATGTCATTAAGTTATGTCTCTTAAGGGAACATTTTTTTTAATATTTTTCATCATTTCATGAAATATATTTATGCACCATCAAAACAGATATGGAATTTTATAGATCCTATATATTTAAGGTTAATAAAATTAATAATTGGTTGCATGAACAACATGAACAAGAGAATGTAAGAAAAAATAATAATAAATGATTCTATTTACATCAAGTGAAAATTGTGGGAAGAAACATCCTAAAAATGACTGGAGGGAAATGCCGTTTTTATGAGTGTGATGATAAGAGTCATTTGGATAATGAATGTAAAAGGAAGAAAAAAATATATGATATCATGTTCTTCAACATTGGGTAAATGTTCAATTATTCATACCAATTACCCAATCATTATAGATATATACTATAGAATAGGCCAAGCGGAGAAGGACAAGACTATGTGATCACTACACCTAATGTGAAAGTTCCCAATGATGTGGTGGTGTATACTTTAATCGTAACCTCATATTTATCCATTTTTTTATATGATTATCGATATTTTCATTGTTTTATATTTTCCAAATTTTCTAATAAAATTACATATTTCCCTAGCACCATAAGAAGGGAGTTGTCAGTCAAATCTCTTAGAGGAAATATCACTATGAAAAAGATATGTCATGTAGTTCCCATTATTAAATATACAAATTCTTTATTTTTTGACATTATTATCAATCTTGTGGTTTAATTTTATAATATTCATTCATATGGAACTAATTTTAATATTTTATGCAATAATTTTTTTTAAACAAAATGAAATTAAGATTCTTTATGGAGATATGGAATTCTCAATCCTTATAACGGGGACCTCATCATTTGAGTCATGTCAAGAACTACCCCTAGTAGCTCTTATGAATGATATTATAAGGGAAAAAGAGAAAACGTGATCTATATAGGAAAATGGTAATAATAAAATTGTGTATGTAACCTTTTAGAAACCTAATTATTTTCGTTAAGATAAATGATGGATTCATGAGGTTGTGCATTCATTATAGGGAAATAAATTCCATGCTGATAAAGAAAAGGTGTCCTATAACTCTCGTTGATGACTTATTCAATATACATCATGGAGTTCAATACATTTTAAGGATTGGCCTTCATTCTATTTATTATTATGTAAAGAATGATGAAATATACTGGATAGTATTCTAAATGATGTATGGACAATACGATTTTATAGTTTTTCCATAAATATTATCTAACAAACAATCAATTTTTATAGATACAATGAATAATGTAATCAAGGAGTATATATATAATTTTATTTTATTATTCATTCAGGATATCATGGTGTATTTAAGGAGCTATAATGACAATGAGATTCACTTTAGGATAATTATTAAGTCAATTTTAAGGAAAGAGTTTAATGGAAAATTTAGCAAGTGTGGATTATAGATTTAGTAGTTTTATATAGTTGGTCATGCTATCTCTTAGGACAGAAAATCTGTTGATCATGAAAACTAAAATATAGTAAAAGAATGGCATACACCATCTATCACGATCTAGTTACAAAGTATCATTGGTTTTATAGGTTAATATTACTTATTCATTTATAATTATTCTTTAATACCAAACCTATTAACCAAAAATTCATATAGAGGGGTCAAGTTCAAATGGAAAAGGGAATGTGAAGAATTTTTTGATGAATGGAAGTGATGATTGGTCAATGATCCAATTATGCCTCTATCATAAAAAAATGATGGATTTTGATATGTAGTGATTCATCAAATAAGGTACATGGTTGTGTGATTATGCATAACGATAAATTATTGACCCATCCATTAAGGTACAAAAAAAATATTTAGATAAACAATCAAACCCTTGATCATGATTTTGCATCTGTTATCATTTAGTTGCTGATATGAAGACATTATCTCTATGGTGAAGGATGTGAGATAAAAATATACCATAAGATCCAAAAATAATAAATTTCTCATAAATATATCATCATGAGGAAAATTTAATGACTAATTCTACTCGAGGATTATGATTTCAATATGTTACCATCCAAGGATGTAAAATAAGGTAGCATATGCATTAAGAAGGAAATAGCATGGAGTTCTAACCAAGATGAGGATTTGTAGGTATATTATGTTTATGCATATAATATTAATGGATATGGAAATTATTAATGAAGTCCATAAATCCCCCCTTTTTAAAATATTGAAAATCTATCTTTATTGGAAAATATAAAAAATTTACAATAAGATGTTTAAAATTTTTAGAAGAAAATAAATATTGTGAATGATGAATATTTGTAAAAAATTATTTGTGAAGATGTTATTCTAATATTTTGAAATATAATATGTTAAAAATATATACCTTAGCTAAAAGAGGAAGTATTTTATGATTCTCATACCATGAATTTATCTATACACCTTGGTAACAAAATGATGTATAGTGTTTTGAGGGAACATTTATTGTGGGATAACCTGAAGTGGGAAATCATTAATTAGGTATCAAGATGCCTGGTTTTATAACTAGTGAAGGCTGAGGGAAAACATACTAGATTATTCATGCAACCTCTTCCTATTACTTTATTTAAATGGTATTTTTTTAATATGGAAATTATCACTATATTTCCAAAGGCTACTAGAAAGAATATTTAAATATGGGTTACTATTGACCACCTTTCCATATATGAATTTTCTTCACTATAAGAGAATATTTACCTTTGGAGTGCATCACAAGGCTCTATATTAATGAATTTTTAAAACCTAATTCCAAACTAATTTAAATTATTTTATGATTCTGATCCACATTTTATATAAAAATACTAGAAGTCTCTTGATGTTGTTCTTCATTTGAACATCTTTTACCGTCCTTAAAGTGATGTATATTCCAAAGGAAAATTAAAACATTAAAATACATGTTTAAGTCATGATCACAATAATTTAAATGTATTTGGGATCAATATTTTCTTTTTTAGTGTTTTACTATAATAATAGTTTCAATTATAGTATTCAAATCGCACAGAATGAAGCATTATATGAAAAGAGATATCATACTACAACTTGTTGGGATAAAGTTAGTGAAGGAAAACTTATAGGCACAAACCATGTTTAGTTTACATTGAAAATGAGGTGAATAATCATATTCATATTAAAGCAACACAAATTAGTAAAAAGAGTTATGAGGATAACTAAAGGAAATATATGTAAATTCATGTGGTAGATCATGTTTTCTAGAATGTATCACCGTGGAAGTGTATTATAAGGTTTTTGTAAGAAAGGGAAATCTATCCCAAGGTATAGAATACTCTTTGAAATTTTATAATTGATTTGACTTATTGATTAACGATATTAAATTCCTTCATCCCCCACTAAATTAGATGATTTTCTCATATATCATTGTTATGGAAGTACATGCCAAACCCCATACATGTGATCAACTCTAATGAAATAGAATTGGAAATTTATATTCCATATTATGATGATCCCATCTAGTTTATTGATATAAGATAGAAAATATTTAGAAATTTTACATCTAAAATGGTAGTAATAATTTGGATAAATCATAAAATTGTATAAGCATCATGGGAACCATAGGAAGTTATGAATAAAATCCACCATTATTTTTTAGAATGTGATATCTTTTAAAATTTTGAGGATAAAATTATTAATGATGAGAAAAATGTAACAACTAAACCTCTATTATACTCGGTGAAATGTATTTTTTAATAAAACTAAAATAAAATGAACATTTTAAAATATCTATTCTCATAATTTATAATTTCATTGGACATCCATAAATTTTTAACATACATTTTCAAATAAACATAGAATAGGTTTTTGAAGCATTCTCTACGAAATGAGATTTATTAAAACACTATAAATTTTATATTTAGAATAACCTAACTTTATGTATAATAATGTTTTAAATTCTCTACAGTTAATAATTTTTTAATCTAAATTTTAAAGAACAAAATATAACAGTATTTTATGGTAAAAATATATATTATACAGAAAATTACTTTTCATATAAAAATGCACAATGTTTTTCCATATTAATTAATTAAAATAATCCTTTAGATGAATTATTTAAATTAATATTTTTTTATTATATATCAATGTATATTAATTTCAATAAATATAATTATTTTTACTAGTCATATATTTAATGAAATATTATATAATACGAGAAAAATGCATTACGTGAAAAATGCATTCCTTGGAAAATTGTTTTTTGACACAATTTATTGATTATTCTAAAATTACATTATGACACTTTTATGAATTGAATTTGATAATATATATTCCATATTTATAATCATAATAATTAATATTATCTCTTAATTTCAACTTATGTGTTAGTCATAATGAATTGTTAAAATATAAAAAATTAATTACCCCAGTTAAGGTTTAAACAGGTTTTTAAGGAGGTTATACCAAAACATAATTGTAATTTTCATAATTAAACATGCCAAAATATAATTTTATGGTAATAGTATTACCTTAACCTAACCATAATTCTAATCTAGTAGCATTTTTATTCATCTTCATTGTAATTACTTCATCATTTCTTATTATTTTTGGTAAATTTCAACGTGGTTTCCATGATGATATCCTCCTCCGCATATAAATGGAAGCCTCCTATAACTTATCCACACCTCTTAAGAAATTTATATCAACAAAACCATTAAAAAATGTATCCCTAAAATATTTTTTCACATTATGGATAATCTATTATTTTCAAAAAACCAATCATAGGGTTCTTAATAAGACATCCCAAAGAGGATTCTCTATGAGATGGTGATTATCTTCACTATGTTCTTTTATTTTTACTACATATTTCATCATCATCAAAAAAATTATTATAAATTCCTATATAATAAAACTATTTTCTAAAACATATAGATATTTTTTTATTTATGGAATTATATTTATCCATCTCCTTCCCCACTAAATGGGAAATAAAACCATAATTTTTATGTATAAAATATTATAGGTGTGTGAACTGAAGTTATTTTTTATCCATCACCAAATAACATGGACATTTATTATGGTATAAATAATTTTTATATATGAAAAATATGAAATGATATTTATTCCTTCTGTTTAATATTTCATTCAATTGCATACACATTATACTATTAAAGGAATGATATCATCATCATTGGTATGTATGACCTACCATCTCAATGTAGCTATGCAACTCATTTTCTATGTCCTATATTCAATAATGATTATAAAAAATATATAAAATAAAAAATTATTATTTTTAATATTAATATCATTATTGATATGATTAATCTATATCACATGCAATGTAATAAGATATTTTTTCATAGAAAATTATAGAAAAAATAAAGAAGTTAACAATAGAATCAATGGTTAAGATTAAATATTATTACTTAAAATATGGAAACTTTTTATAAGAGGATCATATATGATATTAAAAATATGATTATTTTTATGTTAAATATTTAAATCATTTATAAAATCATTATACAAGAAATTATATCATTTTTAAATATTGGGAAATATGAGGTACGATATTTCATCTCAATTTCCATTCCATTGATACATATGTGTCATTATACACCTATTCAGTTTTTTATGGGGTATATCATTCCACTTTGATGTACTTAAAATGAATAACTAATTTTATAATGATTAATATAACAATTTAATTCTATATTTAAAGGTGATGCAATTTAAGAGATACTAATGAGGTTGAAACATATTCATTAATCTCACATTCTTTTGGGATGGATATTATTATCATTGAAAGAATATTTTCACTTATCCAACCTAATCTGCAATTATTTTATTATACACTATATATTTAAAGAGATCCTTTATTATTTTATATGTTTTCAACTCTTTGGAACTTGAATCAAGCAATGAAAATTTTAAAATAAAAAATGATTTCATTTCTCTATTAATCAGAAATATTTCTCTTCTGGGACCACGATTTTTATAATAGTTTTAAAAAATACAATTTTTTTACTCAATTGATTTTAAATGGATATTTAATGTTATCATTTACATTTAAAAAGTATTTAAAAATAATTTTTATAATTTTTACATAAATATATGTTTTAAATTTAATTAAAAAGACAAAAATTATATTATAACTTATATGACAATAAATAAACTATACCTCCTTATCTTTTTAATGAAATTTAGATTCAGCAACGTGTTTCCAATGGTTTTACAAAAAAACATTTTATGAAATATTATTTTAATATATCACTTCCATTACTATTATTCTTCTAAATGACATGATTTTATTTCATAATCTATATATCTTATGAATCTATGGTTAAAATGTTTCTTTTATTAATTTTTTATCATTAAATTTCTCATGAATCATTTAGTTTCTTGTGATCATTAAAAAATACCTTTAACCTTAATTTATATTTATTTTGTAACATGTACATGATAATTTCTTAAACAGTATTACATTTTTAAATATGGTGTTTTAATATAAAATTTATTTGATTGACTGGGAAAATATTTGTAAATCCATATTATTTAACCAATATATATATTTAATGATAATGAGTACTGTTTATAAATTCAATTGATCATAAAATATTTGAGTAATGCATTATACATGTTGTGATTTTTTCTCCTGGTTATTTAAGGCCTATAAACATATCGATATGTCACAAAAAACAAATTAGTTGGCCAGTTAAAAGGCTTTTTACACATAGTTCTGAAGTATCTTCACACAGGTTCTTAACAGTACATATAAAATGATATATGAGATCATAATGTCCAATATTAAGAATTAAATTAATTTAGAATTTAGTTATTATTATCTAGGTGGTTATTGTATTTAAATTATCCATTGATACATTTTATTCTCAAGTTATTGATTAAATTACTTTTTTCTTCAGTTATTTACCTTACCATATTGATTATAACTTATTTAATCATGATAGATTATGTCATAAGAAACCCATTCTGAGAATTTTACCTCACCATTATTACTTCCTTTTCCCTAGGATATGTATATGAATTTATTGACTGAGATTCAATTGTTCCAAGAATATATTTTATGTTTTTTATTTTATTCCTAATGCAAAATGTGTATGATGTACGTATCTAGTTCTTTATGACTATTAAGATGATCAGTTCTTCAGGATTAGACACATGTATCTCGGTAAATTTTATAAAATGATCACCAGCATTGAGTTTTTAGATTCAATGTTATAACAATGTATCTAAATGTCAAAATTATGAATTTGTTTTCAATTTTTCTATTTTTATATACTAATGGCTTTTTTATCATTATTTATTTATATTGATTAATTAAAAATTTTGAAAAAAAATTATATTTTGATAGGATAAATCAGAAATTTTATTTTGGGAAAATATATAGTTATAGTCAAGAATCTATTTTTCATAAATTCATAAATATTTTAAAATAATTTATATTTTAAAAAATAATATTTATTAAATAATATTTATCAAATATAAAATATAATATAATTTTATGAAATCAAAGTTAATTTATATAAGTGATAGAAAACGATTATTATCCAAAAAATATTTTTTTTAACAAATGGTGATGTTCGATTTAAATGATTAAATTATCAAATTTTGAAAATCATATTGAAAAAATAGATAATATTTTCGAAATTATAATCCTCGAATTTATCCAACAATGAAGTTTCCAAAATTTTGATACAATTAAATTTAAGGGTGAAAATTAAATATGTTATAATTATATAAAATGTATTATGACATTATAAAATCAAAAATGTGTTTAATAAATAATATAGAGTATCCATTACAAAAATTATGTTTCACCATTAAATTAATGTGTTTTTGGCACTATTTAATTAATTTTATAATATCATAATGAATTCTTCAAAACATATACTATATTATATGGTTTTAAAATCTATTCCCAATAAACAGGACTCACTTCAACATCACCAAAGGTATTATTTTATATCAGTTAACTATTAAACTTATAAAATAATTAAATCCACACATCATTGGTGGAAAACATGTGAAAATTCCTTGGATGGTTTTTGGTTTGGGTTAATTTATCATACAGTTTCCAAAACCAATGTTTTGAAATTAATAATGATTTCTCCTCTCTTTTTCAATAAAAATAAACCAAACCTCCCATTTTATTCACTCAAAAACCGTGTATCACAATATTACTCTTACCTTACCCCACGAGATCCCTCAAATGTTTTACCAATATATTAAGAATCATTTACCATGATTTTTGAAATCCCCTCTCAAGTTAAGGGGTCCTCACCTTCTCCTCTTAATTCAATCACTATTTATATATTATACCTTTTGATTTCCAAATGTTCATTTTGGGGGTAAAATTTTAAACATATCTATTATTATTTACAAGTGATTATATACACTATTGAATCCCATTAAAAACTTCCACTAATTTTATGCACCCCAGTTATACTTCCAAAATGGTCTTGTAATTTTTCATGCCAAATATGTTTATAGTGATATCCCATATCCATTTCTAGTGAAGGGTATTCACCTAGAAGTAATAATATTTAATTAATTTGGGACTTCAATTTTTGTAATGTAACACCCAATGCATAATATTTCGATTAAAATTGATGAAATATATATCCTTATGGTGTATGATCTATGTGGAACATTTCTACATGTATATGATATGAATGTGACTGATGAGCCTACAATTATGTAGTCATCCAACACATTGGGTAATATTTTTATCTCATGATAAACCATTTCTGGTGCATCAGAGGTTATCCTAACAATATTATCTTATGATTTCTTGTAGTTTATCCTTGAATTATGTTTATAATGACATGGTTTATATTTTTTTGACATTATAATGTTTACTGTATATAATCAACTTTTATCATGATTTAATGTTCATGCTAATTATTATCACCCCTCTTATATTACCTTGATATTCCTATTTACTCCGTTGTATAATTTACATCATGTTATAATTTTATTATTACCTAACTAGGATTTATAGCTCATCCTTTTCATATATATCTCCCCAAGTTATCTTGTGAATTTTTAGAAGATGGATGAAATTTAAGGGCATGTTATATATTTTTAGTTTTTTAATTTTTATTTCTATTATACTTATTTAAGACATGTCCCTAAGAACCCAAATAAACAATCCATATTGATTTTATATGGTTTTATTAAGTTTATAATTATACAATAAACCTGGAAGTAATGTTTATAAAAGATAAGTATTTTCATAGTTGGAATATGGGAAAATGTTTTTTGGGATGGATTGGAATTATTAAACTCTAGTAAAATCCATTGGGATAATAGAAAACATTGAGTATCATATATAAATTTAGGTAATGTATAGAATAAGTTATTTTAAATAAAATAAATCCCAATCCCCAAACTATTAGTGGATATGTATCTTCATAGTTGTACCTCGGGGTAACAACCTCTAAAAGGGTTCATTGAGGTGGAATTAATTATCACATAGTGCATGAAATAGAGGCCATTGTTCCCAAATAGTTTATAAATCATAGTTGATTTTCATTAGTAAATTAAAATTCACATCACAAACCTTTATTCAGTGGAAAATTTCCCATAATATTTTATGATAAGAAATAGGTCATGGATAACGTAGATTGAAAATTATAAACACATAGGTTAAAAATGTCATTTATGAGTTTTCCCATTAATTTACATGGTTTCCTATTTATTTTTTATCATAATATAAAATCATTCTTCTAAAATTTTACCTTGATTTTATTCAATGGATTAAAATAGGAGGAACCAAGTTAACAACTACTATGATGAAAAACATGTTGACTTGAAAAATGATATTTCAAACCTGATGGGATTTAGAGTTGATAAACTCATGGAAGTACTTTCTCAATTACCTAATTTTATGAATAAAAACATGAATTAGGGGGAACACCCACATCCCCCTAAGAAAGAGAAAGATGAAATTGAGACCTTTATGTGACAAAGGCCACTGAGATTTAGTGTATCTTTAGATCCCTTAATCATGGGAAATGATCAACTATATTAATGATAACATTTTTATCCTTTAAAGCAATAGAAATATAATGTCATGGTGGTTGTTTATCATATAGAGGGAGAAAATTATCAATGGGAGGATTTTGATCAAAAATATATTACACGAGGGGATATAAAAGTGATGGAGTCAAAATAATAATGGAAAAGGTTTTTCTTCTAAATCTTTAATGGATAATTCCAATGGAAAATGGTTTGGGAATTACTTGGGCTCAAACAAAAAGAAGATGAATCCATCAATGTGTTTGATGAAAACATCACAAGACATTCATCATATGACTTTATCGTAAAATTTTTACCTAGAAGTAAATATGAACACATCTTTTGTGGGATAAAAATGGGTATACAAAATCATTGTTAATTTAAGGAGTTTGAGAGAAATAAGAAAAATTTATGATGTTCCCTTAAAGATGAAATAGAGATAAGTAATTCTTAATGGTCTCATAGGTTTGATAATAATAATATATTTGTGGATTTTAAATATATTAGTGTGATGGAAAATTATCATGGGGGAAATAATTCCATCATCCCACCTATCAAAAGTGTTGTAATAATATTCCTTTAAATTTATTTAATCATATAAGGAAATACATTAAGTGCAATTAGTAAGAGAAAATGGATAGTGATTACTAAATAGATAAACTCACCAACATGATTGAAGAAAGGAATTATCTAGATAACCCTCATTATATTTTCCAATGTTTAAATTATATGGAATAAGGGCAATTTGTGAGTCATTGCACAAATCCATGGTTATTTTATCAAAATTAAAGAAACAAACTCTAATTCCAAGAGTGGAAAGGAAAACTTTTCTAATCTAAATTATCGAGGTGGATCATGAAAAAGAAATGTTGATAAGGTCACAATTTATAATTTAAAGAGAGTGAATATACTATTTTATTCTAGTTCTAGAAATCCCTTTATATCATAAATGTTTATGAACTACTTGAAAAAAAATTAAAAAAATGGAAATCTAGAAATCACTCAAAATAGTAAATGGGAAAATTATTGCATCATGAGTATATAACTCATCTCTTATCAAAACAATTTAAGAAAAATTTCAAAAAAACATGTCATACTCAATTTCGTATAGTTAGAGTATATTTTTGGCATTAATTGTTTTTCCATGCATATAAACAATATACTTTAGTGAGAGAAGGAAATATTCCTCTATATCACAAATCATCTTCTGATTATATATAAATGAAATGGTGAGGATGAATCTACTTCAGTATAATCATCTCATGAATGGATATTATTTCCATATGAGAAATAACAACCTTCTCAGATGACTAAGACACATTAAAATATCATCCTTGGTGAAATTCCCAATATAAGTAAATTTTACAATGCGTTTCCTTAAGAATTGTAGGGTCTTCTTCCGAGCCAAGTGTTAAATTCCTTTTCAAATATATACCTATATCTTCACCAATATACAAGACATTAAATTGAATTGAAAGTCTTGAAACTGTAGAGCTAAATAAGAAACCATTGTATAATTGGATAAATGGGTTATATTGCCAGGTGCATCACATTGGGGTTAAATGGTCCGCCTCACCATGAAAAATGATAGGTCAATGTTCATTTTCATTAATTATCATGGGGTCAAAAAATCATGATAAATAACAATTATCATCTAACAGATTTTATACTTGTTAGATTAACTATTTGGAGTGCATTACATCACTATAGTGGTTATACTATCATGATATTATCAAGTAAAGGTAATGAAGTTTGATATCTCCAAGACAAATTTTTTACAAGGTACATGAGAAATGAGTTAAAAGTGATTCCATAGGGACTTACTTATTCTTTAAAAATATTCATAGACACTATCACAATATTATATAGGTATTAACTACAAAAAATGGGTCATATTTATAGATGATATTGGTATTTACACTAAAAGAGTGTACGATCATAATGAGCATTTGGATTCTTCACTAATCACATTTTGGAAGGAAAATATGAATGAATTCTATAATAAATGAATGTATATTGTTGTAAAGGTATCATTCATAGGGGAATGATAACACCAGAAAAGGGATATTTATGGATCCTTCAAAAATAGTGGATATTAAAGGATAACCTATTCAAACCTCAATGATATAAATCTATTGTTTCTAGGGATTATTTGTTTACAGTTTTTGATTTTTCATAACATTATCATGTTTTTTATCCCATTAACCAAGCTATCATATAAGGGATGGATTTTTTTAGGAGTGATGAATGTGAATAAAACATTAATGTGATGAATAATAGGATAATCACTACACATGTGTGCAAATTACCATCCAATGAAGAAGGATTGGAGATCAAAATTGGTTCAGAAAAAAATATTTTGTTGTCTACTCATTATGTATGAAAAATATATAGCCTATTATTTTCATCAATAAAATATCCATTATCAAAACTACCCATCACATGATCTATATTTGGCTGTAGTGATCTTAACATTGAGGCTTTGGTGAAATTATCTCTATTGGGATAATTGTGATATATATATATATATCATAAAAACATCTAGTGAATATTAAAAAAAGGATCTCAATATTTTATAATTAAGTTAGTTATAATTGATCAATGATTATGAATATTCAGTCTATTACCATCCCGACATGGTGAACTAAGTGGAAGATACTGTGAGTAAAAAGGTTCTTCTAAACTATCTTTGTTTATAATGGAAATATATCCAATATTATTCTACATATAGATAATGGAAGTGTAAATAGTAAAAAAATCCACATACATACTTTTTGAATTAAATTATCAACCATCTATTATTAAGATGATCAAGGTGGATTAGAAGGATGATTACGTGGTTTAGAAAAATTTAATGAATATTCAAAAGTTAAAATTTTCTAAATATGGAATTATAAGGTTTGGAACCAATATATGTGTCCCACAAAAACCAAAATTTAATAGGCACCCTCTGGATGAGGAACATATCTTATCCTTCTCAATTAATCAAGGAATTACTAATATGTTTAGAGATATGAAGAAAATATTATGGTGGGATAACATTAAGAGAATGATTGAGGGATTTTTATCATGATACATGGTATGTAAACATTTCATGATTGAATGATACAAGACTAAGTGTATGATTCAACCATTTAAAATACCAGTATGAAAATAGGATACCATAACATTTCATGATTGAATGATACAAGACTAAGTGTATGATTCACAATTCATATTTCTTATGCCTAAACTCATTAAGCTTATTTAATTGTTCTTATAAATTATCCCATTTAATATATTCATCCATTCCCATATGTTAACTCACATAAATAGTTATTAATTTCACATGATTTAACACATTAATCATATTCATCAATTCCCTTATGAAGATCCATTCACACACTCTTCAATTCATAATCTATTAAAAATTTATCATGTTCATCATTTCCTACTCACTAACCCCCTTAGGCATTTCTATCATAATTCATAATCCATTATAAAAAATCTAAAGTAACATAATTAACATATTAAAACATATATATCTATTATCTATTGATCAATTCCAACAATTTTTGAGCCTTACAACATTCAACCATTATTATTTACATGTATTAACAAAAATATATCATTCAACATTCATAAGATTTAACCTATCAACCCATTACCCTTTGACATTTCACAGCACATCTAACCCATTAGTATTTAAAAAAAATTCCCCTTATTACATTTTATATGCCTATAAACTTTTTTCAATATTCATATTTCAAACCATGATAACATATCAATATGTTTATCATGGGACTATGTTAATACACATAAATTGTACAATTACCCTTACCAATTTCTATGTTTGGGAATGTCAATGCACCCTATGGGTGGCCCTAGAATGGTCAAATCATCCTACATGAATCCTACATGAATAATGAGGAGTTCAATTCACCTTTTAAATGCCCATTTTATCATCTCTCACCAAATTCTTAAAAATAACAATAAGATATATTCCAGAATGCAATCTAACATGCATGAATATACATGACAACTATGGGATATAACTTATGGACTGTGTAGCTTGAATACTTTAATTAATTCACACTTAATCATTTCCTTAGATTCATATTCATGCTCCCCTTGAATATTTAATGTTTAATCCAATGAATAAACAGGTTATTTTATATTTTTAAGATGAGAACCTAGGATATAATACCAAATATGAAAAAGAGAAGAAAAAGGGATATTAGACATACCTAGATCTTCGATCCCCAACTTATATCACTCCAAATAGCATAGATACGATGGAGATAAATCAATGGAATCCATTGATAGTTTTAGTTCTTCACTAGGGATAGAGGTATAAGAAATGGGAGAAATCATGTGGAGATATAAAAATCCCAAGAGTAAAAATTGGTAAATTTGTGATCTTTTAATGGGATGCATAGTTTACCAAAGTGGTTTTCCAAACCATGAAAAAACTACACACAAGATAATATCTATGGGAATTGAGGTATCATGGTTACCTTGGGTAATATTCATATTTTGACTAACTATTCACAAACCATACATAATTATACTATCTATAGTTGCGTGGATTTCCTAGGAAGGTTGTATGGCTTACTTAATAGTGGGAAAACTATGCACATTGTACATGTTGGCCTTGTTTTCCTTTATTTAATGTCATAAACCCTAAGAACTCCCCTAAGGACTATCATAATCCTAATTATCATTTAATTAATGAAATGTATGGTTTAAAACAAAATGTATAAACAATTAAAAACCTGCTGGAAGTTGGGATCTTGCAACCTCACCGCATTATAATGGCTCATCATTGAGCCACTCTTCCTAGGAATCACTGAGCTTCCAATGTAAAAATGGTTGTCCATTCGAACCACACTTCCAACTACCTTTCTGTAGATAATCCTGAAAATGACCATGATTCCACAAAAAATCAAACCAATGGATTAGTCTTTCCCTACAAGGCTTTCTCACTACGATCAACAATACAAACTTGATGCTCCTCAGAGGATGCATTTTCCTTGATATTAACGTCATCAACATCAGTCACATGATATTTATTATAGTGATATTTTAAATGTTGTGACGCATAAAAGCTCAATTAATACCACTATAACCCTATAGAATGACCAATTGATAAGCTAATGGCCTGATCCTCTTCAAAATCTCAAATGAACCCACATATATGGGTGCTAACATACCCTGTTTATGAATCTGACAGCAACCGAACCTCATCAAAACCTAAAGGAATACACGATCACCCATTGAAAAATCATGTGTTTTATGTTACCAATATGCATAATCATTATTCATATATTTATCCCTTTCTATCAGTTTTTAGATTAACTGATCTTGTTATGATGCCTCCTATACACGACTCAGTCCCAACCACTATGATTCTCCAACATCCATCCACCAAAACAGATATCTACATGGTTTACCATATAGTGACTCAAAATGTTATATATTAATTTTATCCCAGTAATAATTATTTGATTAAAACTCAAAAAGGGTCCAATTATTTTCTACGTCCCCCTAATATCTAGGTTCTAAGACTTCATTTTGTCCTCTAGTAACTAAATGGTATGCTCCAATTTTCCATTTTTCTGTAGGAGGAAAGGTGTACTCAAAAACCCATGGGTACAAGTTCCTTCTGCAACCCCTTATAGAAATGTGACGTGACCCATGGATCATGATCTAATAATATATCCAATGGTAACCTGTGTAACCACCCTACTTATCAAACATACAATTCAGCCAACTAATCAATAATTAATATCTCTCAAAACATAAGGTAATTGGACACCATAGTCAAATAATATAGAACTACACTTATTGCATCATTATTACAAGAAATCCTCAAAATACCTTCATAGAAGTCCATTATTACAACATCTTATTTCCATTTTAGAATATAAAATGGTTATAACAAGTTACAAGGGTTTTGATTCTCACCCTTCCCCTGCTAACATATAAAAAATTGCACCATGAATCCCACAACCTCCTTCTTCAATTCTATCGACCAATAATTCCAATGAATATCCTGATAAGTCTTTGTCAAACAACCATAAAATTCCCATTTAAATACATGAAACTAATAAATCATCTATTCTAGAAAACATGATGTCACAATAACATGACCATGAACACAAACGGTCCCATCATCTTCAACATCACAACCAGAAGATGATTCCCCACCTATAAGATATCCCCAAAAATACACACATTCTTGGTCCTCATGCCATCTATCTTTAATCGTTCTTAGAATCAATGAATCATCATTCAAGGATGCAAGGTTTATCCCCATTTCACTATACTACACCTCAAGATGTATTTCAGCAAAAAACAGTATCATCTTCCACTCATAGAATGACTCCTGAACTTCCATAATATGAGTATTCTAGATCTAATCATCATCAACTCTCTTTCCCTTTCCTATAGTGTAAACTATCACAAAATCAAAGTATTTTAAGTATTCACCCCATCCTCAGAGTTGAGGATTTAAATCACACTGGTAGAGGATGTAATTAATACTTCTATGATCGATATATACCATAAAATACTCTCCCCACAAGTAAGGTCACAAACATTTTAACGCATGAACCACTATAGCCAATTCAAGATCATGTGTAGGATAATTTATTTAATGAGGCCTCAACTATCATGTACCATATGCAATATCCCAATCCTGCAGCATCAATAATTCACCCAATCTGAAAACAGACACATCACAAAACATAGTATACTTCTCACCTTTCTTGGATAAGATTATGATAAGTGCGATAGTCAAACAATTGTTTAACTATTGGAAATAATATCCACAGAATTTTGAAAAATCAACCTAATTCCATTCATGGTTATTAATGAATTTTGAACCTCTTATAGAGAAATTTCATTGATAAAACTTCGATAGTATCCCACTAAAACCATAAACACTGAATATAAAAAATAGTATTGGGATGCTCCTAAGACACAACTGCCTGCACTTTTTCTAGTTCCAATAAAACATCTTCCTCATATATAATGTTACCCAATAAATTTAACCTATTTATATAGAAATAAAATTTCTATAGCTTGGCGTATAGACTACTCTCTCTTAGTGTACTCAAAATGATGTTATGGTGATTGGTATGATCATCATGTTTCTTAAAGTATACTGAAATTTCATCCGAAAAAAACTACAAAATAATCTAGATCAGGGTGAAATATTCAGTTCATTAGATCCATGAAAACATATAGTGCATTGGTAAACATGAATGGAATCACAAAAAACACATACAACCCCAACACCTCCAAAAGGTATTATTTAGTACACTGGATGGTCTCTCACTCATCTGATGATTCCCTAACCACAAATAAATATTGGAGAACATTATCAGACCTCTTAGAAGGTCAATAATAACATCAATTTGTGGTATATGCTATACGTTCATAACTGTAATTTGATTCAACTTCCTATAATCAACACATAGCCTCATCAATAAATCAAACTTATTGGAAAACAACACTAGAGATCCCCATAGCTATGTACTGGAATGGTTAAACCATTTCCTCTCCAACTCCTCCAACTGGTCCTTAGGCTCATGGATTTCTACTGGTTCCATTTTATATGGTAGTATAGAAATTGGTTCTACCCATGGAGGTAACTCAATGGTAATCTCAACATCTCTCTCAAGTGGTATCCCCGATAAATCCTCATGAAACACATCCTGAAAGAGATCCAAAATAAGAGGAATGACTGATTTATCTATTATACGTCCCTAAATCGCAAAAAAAGGGAGTTCGGCTAAGAGTTCTCCCAAACACTAGAAAACGTCCCCAATAAAACTTACTCGAACATCCCTATCGCCAATATGGAGATAAGTGTCTCCCTAAATAGTCAATAAAGTTACTCAATGATGGTAATAATTGATTTGGATCTAGTACAACACTATACAATAAATTCCAAAAATTATATCAAAACTTGACATCCCATAGAATAACAAGTACCATAGATAACAGTACCCACCAAACCCTATAGAACAATTATTTAATTGTCTGATAACCTCAACATACACCCCTAATGGAGTATCAATTGAGAAAATCCCACATACACGTTCAACTGCTAGGACCAAATCAACTATAAATCATGAAGACTTAATATAATATGTGGCTCATCTGTCATGTAATTTACTAGAAAGCATGGAAGATACAAGGATCAAACCTCATACAGTCAATGGTCTAGCCTCGCCATCACAAGGTGTAGACTGAAGTGTGTAAAGCTGGCGTGCCCCTATATCCTAGGCTCTGACCTGGATCCCCGATGCTACCCTGCATTGTTGATACGGATGCACTCTCCCCATAGTACCACATCCCCCCCTCAACCGGTATCACCCAATGAGATCCAACTACCTTCTTGATATGGGGTAATAGACCCCCTTCCCACACTCAGCATATGAATGTGACCTCTATTTGTGCCTAGTAGTCGAGGGTTTCTATAGAACCTCTTCAGATACCACACCCTACTACATTAACTGTACTAAAATGGAGGTCATGGAAACTAACAACACTTGTTCTTAAACCTTCCACACTAATATAAATACAATTTATAACCACCCTGAGAGGCTGGCCCTCTCTTTTGACTACTTGGTTCACTTCCACATGGATGGAAACCCCTAAAATGATTCTTCCTACCCACAAAAGTCATACTACACATTCTCTTAAATTGAACCTGAAGTCCACTACCTTAATCCTTGTTCATCCTCCCTTCTCAAATAATGGCTAGATCCACAATATATGCATACCTCTTCAAACAAATGATATTCACCTGGGATCTGATATAATGTATAAGACTATCATGGAAACATATTTCCATTGATTCTTATTCCCCTACTAATACTGGAACAATGCAACATAAGTTTGTGAAATATCTATGATAATCCATTACTGACGTATCCCCTTGACTTAATCTCATAAACTATACATCCTATTCATACCTTAAGGTTTCGAGATATAAGTGTTCTTGAAAATTCTCCTAGATGTCCTTCCATATCATTCCTTCGTATTGAATGTTCTGAACCATGATGTCCCACAAATGCATTCCATGACATCATAACATAATGGCCACCTAATCTGTAGCTTCTGAGAAGGTGTTTCAAAAATACCAAATATTGTCTAGATGGAATCTCTCCAGAACACAATTTCTTATAGCCAACCTTTTATGCTAACGGTCTGAGGGTGTTGTAGTTTAAACTCTCTAGTCATCTCGAACATACTCTGTACAACTTGAATCAGGTCCCATTCCATCTTCTTTATAAAGCAAGTGTAGTTATCATGAAAATTATCTTTTCGATTACCATGAATCACCAAGTCTTCTTATTCCTCTACTGAGGGAGCATTCTCAGGGACAACCTCTTATCATCCTATCGACACACATATTCTTGGTGGTATTTTAGTATACAATCAAACATGATATTTAGAACACATATCATGAACAGTCCACCATTAAAACAAAATAAGAATCTTCACTAGTCATACCGAACCATTCTCACACATTATCCCAATGGATACCAACACACTATGAGCACTACCCTCTACCATACCTACCATGGGTCCTAGTCAACATTGGTAAAATAATATATACAACCACATTTTTTCACTAGACAAATTCTTAAAACAACATACACACTCATAGGTAAAATCATTCCCCTTTGAAATCATTTACCATCCAACAACTTATTACAACCTATATTTTAACTCATTTACACCTTTCATTAACCACAAAAAATTAACTATTATCCAAAATTCCTCCTATTTTTTCCATTTTCATCATTATTATTAGACACCATTTTCATTAAAATTTTCATGAACATAAAATTCGTCCCACCTCCATATCCCTCACAACTATCCCATGCGTTCCAATCATGATGCATGCCTCCTATATTCTTAGGAGCCTAACATGATATATGAATGCATAACCTCATTCCATTCTGGTCACAAGTAAAATATCACCAAACATTTGCGTCATACAACAAGTACATCACCCAAAGGTGAAAAATCAATCATCAATAATACCACATAATAAGAAGAATAATTCCCACCTTAGATACTTGGGTTTCCCTTGTACACGGGTTGTTTACTCCCAAGCACGAGCTTGCTTCCTATACCCGACACATCAGATTTTACCGTCTACCATACCAAATTTTATGTCAATAAAAAAATAACCCCTATGATACCACTTCATAGAATCCTTGACCTGGAATCCACTAAACCGGTTTTTTGAGCTAGGTATTCAGATGAAATCAAGTGTTCCTATCCATATTCTAGAGGTTTTTTACTAGAGGTAAGGTTCTAAAAACTCATGTGGGGATACTATACCCTCTTTAATAGCGCAATAGACAATAATTATCATAATAAATAGAAAAAAAATATTTAATATCCAAAAAGATCCATAAATTTGCATCTCCCCAAACTAGGTACGAACCACAGTTTTATAATTATCATGTAATGCCATGATAAATGATCTAAAAGTATAGGAAACCCAAAATAAAGACAAAAAGCTAAACAACCCAATATGTCATAGACTCCACATTTGGAAACACATCCAAGAATATCCTAAGCCAGAATCTCCTCCCTAGAACAGGGACATTTCCCTTATCTGATCCAGGAACAATGATGTATGATCAGTTACCCAACATCAACCAAATTAATGTGTGATTACAACTCAATAGTCCACCACCAATGTTCTAAAAATTACCATTCTAAATAGATATTTCATAAAAAATAATAATTAAATGGAAAGTAAACAAAAGAAATCTTTGGTTCCATTAGTTAACCATCTCTAGGTTAAAAATTTTCTATCATTATGAAAATTATCATTACTCATACCATCATAAATAATTAATTCGTATTCATCATGGTTTCGATGGGTTATGAATTTACATCATCTACAAAAGGTTTTAAGGAAAACAATAGCTATGCATAGGGGAAATTAATCATTTTCCTTTCTCATTAGGGGTAAAAACATCACACAAATTTCCTTTCACTCTCCTCAATGCATCGGTCTTGGTGGGATCATAAAATACAACTATTATTTGAATGGATTATTTTTCCCTGTCCTAAACCATGAATTATTTTGGAGGATTTAAGAGCCTCAGTCTAACTGGAACAATGGGTGTAGAACCAAATGTAAATACCACGCACTACCAACCCATGTTCACTAGATTATTTACCCATTCACCACACACATACCATATCACTACAAAACAAATCCAATATAAATAATAATCACCAACTATAAAAATAAACATGTGAAGTAATATCATTCGACAACCTTTTAACAAATTTCCATTTACACTGTAATTACTTGTATCCCAATTATCATTTCTTATGAATAAACTCATTAATCAAGATCACTCATTATCATAAATTAACACATTTATCATAATCGACCATTCCGATGTGTTAAATCTATTAATCGGTTCTTCATTTCCCATGTATTAACCCATTCAATATATTCATCAATTCCATTATGAAGATCAATTCTTAAATTCATAAAGTGATAATCCATTAACAATTTATCAGGTCTATCATTAAATATTCACTAACCCCATTAATAATTTATAACATAATTCATATGACTTTAGAAATAATCTCAAATAACCTAATGAACATATTTAATAATCTAAATCTATTAAATATTTTACAGTTCTAGAAACCATTATCCTTAACTCATTTTACCATTAAAATTTACATTTCATAACATGAATATCCCATTCAACATTTATAAGTTGTATCCCATCAACTCATTACCATTTTTCATTTCATATATCACCTAACCCATTAGCATTAAGCCAAATGACCCCTTATAAAATTTTCAACGTATAGAAAATTTTAACCAATTTTCATATTTCAAACCATGTTAACATATCAAAATTTTCATTATGGATCTACATTATCACCTAAATACTATACACTTAACCTTACCAATATCTTGGTTCAAGAATGTCAATACACCCCATGGGTTTCCCTAAATCGTCCAAATCATTCTCCATTCATCCCATGAGGATCATGAGGGGTTCAATTCCTCATTTAGATTATCATTTTACCAACTCACACCAATTTAATTATAAGGATAATAAGATATAACCAATAACACAACTAAACATGCATGAATTAACACAACTATAAAATGTAATTAGTAGACTACCTAACTCGAATCTGGTGATGAACTCAATCACAATCATTGTCTTAGATCTGGATTCAAGGACCCCATTAATATTTTACATAGAATTATCATAGAAATAAGGGTTGGGGGATTTGAAATATTATAACCAATTATACAAGCTATAATCCCAAAAAGATTAGAGAGAGGGAGATTAGACATCCTCGTAGCTTTGATTGGCAACCAACAATGCTTCTAATGAAAATGAAACGAGGTATATAAATCCTTAGAATCCCTTGAGGATTTAATTTATTAACATGGGATGGATGTAATAGAATGGGGAGAAAAAACAGATAGATACTTAAAACTCACAAGATGAATGAACTATAATTTTTTCATCTTTTAAAGGGATGCATAGTTTACCCACACGGTATTCCAAACTATGTGTAAACTATGTGCAAGCCAATGTCTATGTGAAGTGAGGCTACATATTAACCTGGGGTGATCTTCAATATTAGACTAACCTTGTGGGAACATTTTATAATGCCACTTTCCAAATTTTTATGGTTTTCTAGGAAGGGCCGCACAATTTACATAAATGTGCACAAATCATGAATGTTGCACAAGTTTTATCGGGTTTACTTATTTTTGTGATTGTAACCCCTAGACCACCCCCATGACCCTTCACACACCTAGTGATCATATAATCAATGATTACTAAAATATTAAAAAAAACAAACAAGTACATACCTTCATGGAGATCGTATCTGGCAAGTCTTTAGTAGTCATTAGATATAAAACTAATATTCTTCACTATATATACCCCTCATATGGATGGTCAATCTGATGAAACCATAAAAAATACATAGAATATACTAAGATCATTATAAATGAATTTACAAGGATGTTGGGATCACTGCATTCCCTTACTGGAGTTCTCATATAACATCTATTTCTATTCTAATATTTAAATGGAACCTTATGGGGATCTTACTAAGAAGCGGTGTCAGACTCAAACATGCTAGTTGAATTTGGATAGTCTAAGTCGATTGGATTTGATCTTATTCAATATGTGATGGATAATTTTCAAAAAATTTATGATTTTATGAAATATACACAAATTTGATAGAAAATAAATTGAAATAATGGTCAAGGATACCTATAGTTTGGGGTTAGATATAATGATTTCCTTCATATAACACTATATAAGAACATCATGAGGTTTGGGAATAAGGGAAATATTAGTCCAATATACATCAACCACTTTGATATCCTTCATTAAATTAAACTAGTCTCCAATCTACTATCACTACCACCTAACATATCTAAAGTACATTATGTGTTTCATCTGTCACTCTTGAGAATGATCATAAAACCAACCACTTGTACTGAATTCTAATGTGGTAACATTAAGGAATGATATTTCATATGATTAAAATTCAATTAATATGAAAAATTATGTAGAGAATGTTCTATAATATAATTTAACTCACCTGGTCAATGTTCTATGGCAGACCCAAGAGTTCGATGAAGGGACTTGGGAACCAAAATAGGTAATTAAATAAAAGTACCATTAACTATTTTCGTGTATGAATGACATTTCAAGGATGAAATTTCTAATGGGGGAATAGTATAATGAACTAATCATTTATAAATGAATTAATTTTCAAATATGATTAAATTACTTATTAAGAAATGAATTTATAGAAAACAGAACCACTACTTTGGTTATTTTGGACCATTAGATCTTATATCATGATGGATTTAAAGGAACATTAAGTATTATAATAATTGATAAAATATAATTCATAAAGTGATCATGAGATTATTGTATATATAGGGTTATGATAAACCCATTTAATATGGAAAAATTATTTTATGGCCCCGATTGAGAGGATCACGCTCTATGAATCCCATTTATCAGAGCTTCTAAGGTAGATATGATCGCTTGGATTATCCATTAACAAAGTGAAATCTAATATTCCAAAACTTAAGAATAATAGAAAATATTTATGGGAGATGTTCAAGATCATTTAGATCACAACCCAAACCATGTTATTCAAACCGCTGAATGAACATATCATCATCTCACACCTTAACCTTAGGGAATTCACTTGTGAAATAGAGGGTTATGTATCTAGGCCCAAACTATATGATTTTATAAATTTTTAATTTTAAATAAATTAATTATTATAATTACCTTTATTACATTATAATTAATAAATATTACATTAGATCAAAATTAGATTTTAAAATGATGAAAAAAATTGTATTTTAGGAAATATATAGATTTAATGAATTTTATTTGATGATTTTATAAATTTTTTGAAATATATTATATTTTAGTAACATATAATTTTTTATAAATATTTACTAATTATAAATTATAATATAATTTTATAATGTAAAATGTAATTTTTATAAGGTTTTGAAAACTATTATAGTTAGAAAATAGTATTTTCCAACAACTAGGTATTTCTTATTTAAAAGTGTAAATTATCATATATATAGAATTATTTTTACAAAATATATTTTTTTAAATCAAAATTTAGAAGTTATATAGTGGTTAATTGATCATAATTTTGTGAGGTAGTAATATTTTTGGGTGCAAATTAAATACCGTATAATTATACAGTATGTATTATGACATCATAAAATCACAAAAGTTTTGTAATAATTACTATAAAAAGTATCCAACTCCAAAAATTACATATCTCATTTAAAATAAGAATTTATTAAATTAATTTTATTAATTATATAAATACATAATTAGTTTTTTAGAAACGAAATTATATTTTACTGTTTTAATATCAATTACTTATAAACATGACACACTTACAAATCACCAAGGGTATTATTTTGAGAATTTCAGTCATTAGCCTTATAAAATATTGGAATATAAACCTCTTTTATTGAAACCATTGGTAATAAATTTGGGATGTATTGTGGTCAGGATTAATTTATAATATAGATTCCAAAACCAATGTTTATGAATTAATAAAGAACTATCCTCTATTTTTATATAAAAACCAACCAACCACCCATTAATCTTCACTAAAAACCCCTTATGCATGAAGTTACTCTACCCTTACCTATATAGAACCATTCCAACTTTTTTTATCTATTAATAATATCTCCTCAATCTTTTTAAAAATAACCTCTCAAGGTAAGGGATCCCCTCCTTCTCATATTTATCCAATCACCATCATTATATTATGTATTTTTTAATCTCTAATTATTCATGTTTGGGTATGTTTTTACACAAATATATTACAATACATATGATTTTAGAGTAATTAGATACCCCTTTCACTCTTATTAAACCCTTCAATGAATCATTATGTACCCCCATTATATTGCCAGAATTTTCTTGTGATTTTTACTAGAAATTATTTATTTAGAGAATATCCATCATCATTTCCTCTCATGGGTATTCACCTACACATACCTATAATTAATTTATTGGGGACTTCCATGTATATAAACCACACCCCTTAATCATGGTATTGAATGTGATGAAAGACATAATTATATTGTAAGATATATATGGAAAACTTATGCATGTACATGATATAAATGTGACAGGTGAGATCAAGATAATATGTACCTCCAGTCCATTGAGTAATTTTTCATATCTCACAGGATACCTTGTACAGTGAATAGAATTTTATCCTAATCAAACTATTCTATAATTTAATAGTGGATAGATTTGAAATATTTTTATGATGTCATGTTTCTAATTTTTTCTTTTATATCATCATCTTTTATCATGCTTCAATGTTATATTTTATGATTCTTTCAACTGTTATATTACCTGGATATTCCTATCGAACCATATTTATTACATTTAACATGTTTTTATTTTATCATTACATTATTGTGATTTATTGATCACCCCTTTCTTATGTTGGTCCCTAGGTTATCTTGTGTAATTTTAGAAGATAAAGGAAATTTAAGGGAAAGTTATGGAGTTTATGTTTATTTATTTTTATTTTTTTCTATTTTTTATTCTATATAAATTATTAAAAAATTACACTAGGACCCATGACATTTTGGTACGTAATTAAATGTATCTTTTTGAAAAAAATTTAGAAAATTGAATGAAGGATATGGATTATAATATCAACTACCTAAGAGTCATGTTTGATATAATTTGAATTATTCACTTCCTAAATAACACAGTTATAGTAGAATCACTAAAATGGCCAAGTACATTCTGAAATTTGGATCATGTTACAATTATATTTATGATTTTTTAAACGTGGTAATCATTTTACTAGGATCCAATTTGATAAATGTTCTTATTAAAAGGTTATAAAACATGATAATCAACTAATAAAATAATTTTTTTATAGATGAATAATATCATTATCATCAAACTGAATATTTTTATTAATGCTTGGGAGAATTATATTAATTTTGTATACTCTCAATACAGGTAAATTTAAAAAATTCTTAGGAACTATTGGAGACATAAGAAATTTTATTACGGAATATTTTATGTGTCTGAATTATTCCTTTTAGAGTTAACCAATATTTAATGTTTTTTAGTAAGAGAATATTCATTTTTATGAATTATTCAATGATTTACATATGTTTTTAAAGGAATTGGATTCTATATAACCAAAATAGAAACAATAAAAACTCATATACTCAATATGATCTAGTATATCAATGATTTAGGAAATATTAGTTTCATATACTCGTTATAATTCATTATGTGAAATGATATTCAATATAATTGAATATAATAAGGATTTTTTGAGAATAAAGGTTTTTTTACAGATTATTTGGTAATATATATGATAACAACACTGTGATTTAAAATATTTGTGATTATATAATAAGTTAGAAAATGAGATATAATGAATTTTTGGACCTTGAAGTTGTATTTCAAGTAATAAAACAATAGAGTGACTGCTTTGATAAATTAAATGTTTCATGATTTGACTAACTTATCATGGGATTTTTTCTTTATCTCATTTTATCCAAAAAATAGTATGTAAACACTTTTTTTAATAAAATGATATCATTAATTTTAATATACATAGTTTGTGATTTTTTTAATTCTATAACATAATTCATGTGAGATTAAAAATTTATTGTTCTTGTAAATTAATTCATAATTTTTCATTTATAGAAATTTTTGGACAATGTGTTTGAGTTCAATAATCGTTTAATTAATATAATAAGGTGGTTGAGTATAGATGAAATTGGTATATCATGTATTGGTTCAAAGAATTTTATGGTCTACACTACTGTGTAATATTTCAAACCAAAAAAATAATTTTATTTGAAAGGTTAAACAATTTTTCTTCAGGTAATGACTATGTGTATGAATTTTCTTTGAGTCTTCGTCATAATTTTGGTTTTTTCTGTTATTCAAGGGTGTATTTTCAACCATTATTTTGATTTAAATTCTGAGGGTCAGATTCCATCCAAAGAGAAACATTGTATGTGGAATAAGGTTCATGTGGTATATAAGTGATTCTGTAGAACTCCAAAGGGAGGTCTTGGATGGTTGGGCTGCAGCAGTAGCCATAGACCAGCTAGTGGCCTTGTCAGAATCATCAAAACATGTAACAATGCTGACTCTAGTAATATAGGGTTGGTATCTATATTATTACATTTCTATAGATATCAGGGTTATAATCTATATAGGTAGATCAGTTTAGTACACTTAGAGAACGAGATATATACATGATACACATTTTTCATTGGAAAAAATATAGACATAACAAAATAAAAGGATCAATTTAATTTAGACTAATTTAATTTATTTATCATCATATCTCGGGGAAAGAGAAATATAAGTGTGAGATTAAAATCTCATTAAGGTTTATGTACAGTGGAATATATCATGAGTAAATAATGCATAATCAATATAGATTGTCAAATAACTGAAAACACATGTTATTTAATCAATAAAAAGAGAATGAAATGAATCCATATATAATATAAATGTTATAATATCATTTAAAATAAGAAAATAATTATTAATGAATGAAATATATTTAATATTAGGCTTTAGGATCTCAAGAATCATGACAAATATATCATCAAGATCATGTGCCATGATATTTTATACCAATGTGTACAAACTCATTTAATTTGCATAACGGGATTTCTTTTTCCAAAAAATTGATGCATTGAGAGGCTGTAAAATTTCTGAACTCAAAATTCACTAAATTTTCATATCATTACATAAATATAGAATGATAAATTTAATTCGTGAACAACGTGCCCTATCAAATAATTTTCCATATTGGATAATGAATTTGAAATACACTTATATCCCTCGGTTAATCAAAAAAATTTCTATGAAACACCATATAAGGAAATTTTATATGGTTTGAGAAACAATTATATCCATGATAAATAATATGGATATTTATGGTAATTTAAATTAACAATTATCAACAATAAATTGAATGTCTCAAGAGAAGATAATGACCACAAAATTAATAGGACAAAATAGATCCCCATCGGTTCACCGAGAATACAGGATTTGTACTATAATCATTTTCTATTGAAATATAAATTTAATGTAAGTGAAATATTAAAATAATAATTCATAAATTTTTTTTCTTTGAAAACCCATTGAAAACATTTATTATAATATTAACTTCCTGAAACTGTTATGGCGGTGGGGAAGTTATTTATCATCGAATGTGTAAAAAAAATTCATTTTGACTTTTTGAAAAGATAGTAAAAACATCCCTTATATAAAAAATTAGTAAGATACATTTAAACCCCTTTTAAATGTTAGTGATAACATAATATGTTCTAAATAAATCATTTTATTATATATAATAAAAAATGTATAACAATTTTTAAAAACATGGACCTTGAATAAAAATATATCTTGTTAAAAAAGAATTATAATAATTTTTTCAGATTAATTATTTTTTAATTCATGACCAATATAGTGGAAAAATTGGAATACAATATTGAAATTACTTAAATATCCAATGTATAAGAAAATAGTGTGATTTTATTTGGGATAAATGATAAGATTACATCAATGAAAATAAATGAAATCTCAAAATAATGTGAGATATTAAAATAGATTCTAACTACTTTGGTAACTTCTAAAATTCACCCCCTTTAAAAAATAAACATTAATTGAAGCACTGTCATCATGAATAAATATTTATTCATGTTAAATACATATGATTTGGATAAATATTATTCCCTCAAAATAATTACATATTAGAAAATGAATAATATATTTTCAGATATATTTGAGTTTTTAAAACATAATTTAATGTGAAAAATGTCGAAGTAAAAATTAATGGTCTTAGTGAAGATGATTACCTTCGCTTAGAGAAACTATTTTGAATAGCTTATTAAGAAATAGAAGGGAATAGTAATCTCAAAATACATGATGATCAAGAGATAATGATCTAAAAAATTTATCTAAATGATTTAATTATCCTGTATAACTATCCATCATTTTGAGGATGGTAGACAGTGCTCAAATAAATATTAGTATCAAGGGCCTTGTAAAGACACTACCATAATTTTGATATAAAATTGGGGTGACAATCAGAAAAAATGATACAAGTACCCAATTAAGTCTTTTAAAATCATTAATATAGAGACATTAGAGTTTATAAAGTGTAAAATCTTCTCATATTGAAATGAAATTTGTATATTTTGTAAACCATTCAACAACAACCCATATTGCATCATTACTTCTAATAGTACTTGGTAATCATGTGACGAAGTCCATAGTAATTTCATCCCATTTCCACATAATATTATTAAGAGGTTTTATAACTCATATGTGATAATTATTTCTAGCCTTCACCTAGTGTAAAAATAGTGATCTTCATATATAAATAGTAATTTACTACTTCATTTTACCTCACCAAAAATCTTACCTCAAAAAACATTACATCTTGGTTCTACTATTGTGTATAGAGGAATTAAATATATGTTTATAATAAAAAACAACCTATATAGAATATTTAAATATTAAACACATAGTAAAATTCTAAATTTTAGAAAACAATCTTCACAAATTATGTGTATCAATTTCCCCTCATTCACACATTTAATTTTCTTATGAAAATTCTAATTATCAAATTCAGAACTTTTTATCCTATAAAATAAAGGTGGTTTCACAATAATTTGAATTTTATTGAATGAACTACCTTAAAAAATAATTACCATATTTATATTTAATATATCGATGATAAAAATATCATTTTCAATCTTTATTTGGGTTATGAATCTATGATCCTTCTTGCTCAATCAATCTTCTACATTATTTTCCATCCCTGGATGGTAGCGTATTACGAAATTGTAATACATAAGTATATAAAACCATCTCCTCTTCCATATATTGATATATATTTGTGAAAATAATTATTTTAGTCTCTTCTGGTCTGTTTATATATCACATCATTTACGATAGTGATAATGTCTCTGTATCATCATAGTAAATATTATGAATTTAAACTCAAGAACATGGGATAGTTTGTTTCATTCATGAGTCATAAAGTACCTTGTTACATATGAAATTACATTATTATTTTATATATGAATGAATCCTGATAAATTATTAAATGTGTCACTATATATCATAAGTTTTCATTTCTATATGATAGACTTAAAATTAGAGAAGTTACCAATATCCTCTTCAATTCTTCAAAAAAATTATTGACCTTCTATTTTCTATATGAACGGAACCCCTTTATGTGCAATCTAGGTAAACGGGTTATCCAATTGGATAAAATAATGAACAAATAAATAATGGTAACCTTCCAATATAGTTAAACTATGAAACTCATTTTTTTCATTGCTGTGGAAAATGATTTGACTACTTTTTCTTGGGAGGATCTACTGTTATTTCATCCTTAGAGACAATATGGCCAAGAAAAGAGACATTCTGAAACCAAAATTCACACTTGAAAAATTTCCAATATAACTCTTTTATTTTAAGAGTCTCAATAATGATCCAAAATTGATTATTATTGTCCAAATATATCTTATAATACACCAAGATATCAAAAATTAATACCACAATAAAATTTTCATGATATTCCTTGAATACACTTTTCATTAGATCCATAAAAACTGATGGTGCATTTTATAATCCAAATAAAACTAATATAAATTACTAATTTTCATACCTCATTTGTAATAATTTCCTCAAAATCATTTGATTCTCTAATTAAAATTTATAATACCTAGAACGAAGTACAATATTTAAAAAATATTGAACTCAATGCAGTTGATCTAGCAAGTCATTAGTGTGTGGTATATCATACTGGTTAATTGAATTTATTTCCTTATAATACATGAAAAAACTCATTGATATTTCATTGTTCTTAAAGAAAATAATATTTTCTTCCTTTAATACCATAATATTTGGTGAATAATTTTTTTTGAATTAATTTATCTTTTTGAAATTTTTCAATTCACGTGACATGAGAAATAGTTATATATATATATATATATATATATATATATATATATATATGAAAACACTAAGTTAAACATTCCATTCACATGACACTGACTTGGATTATGATTCAAACATTAAAGAATTAGATTGTTCAACATAGAATACTGACATGGCTTATGGTACCCAAAACACCATGTTGCCATACGTTACACACAACACCGAGTTTCTACAAAGAATCATTTTATTATATTTTTCAAAATTATATAATTATTTACTATCAATTAAACATAGTGATATGAATATTAATATCCACTTTTCAAATATTTTGTATAAAGTTTTTATATAAATAAACCATATTTATAAGAAAATATATAATTTTTTGGAAATGTCCTTATATGTTTAAAAGTTCTATTAACCCCACTTCATGTCCTATGAAAATAAATAATTTTTGTCCCGTATAACAAATTAATTTTTTAAAATAAACATCACTTTTGAAATTAAAATTGAAAAAATATACCAGGGTGAATTTTTGGTATTTTTATGGGATTCTTTATTTTTTTGAAGATTAGTGAAAAATACTATTTAATAGATAAAAACTTTATTTTGATTTAAATATTTATTAATGATAAAATATATTTAGATTTTATTAATGTCACATTTTCTCAATTATGCTTCTATTAACACAATTTAGGTCATTATAATCAATATCACTATGAAATTTAATATAAAAATTTTATCACCCCAAGCTTCCACGGTATGCTTCTCTTTGATTAATGTGATAGCATGTGTTGTACGCAACACCGAGTTCTAACACACCATAACCAATCAAACTAGCCATTATGAATAGTAATAACTACTTTTTGAAATTATATATATTTTATATTTCAAAATGGACTTCATTTTTGGATTCGGAATATCGAATTTAGCCTATGGTGAAATTTTGGTACTTTTCGGATAACTTTAATATTTTGATGAATAGTGAAAATTACTAATTTTTAATTAGAAACATCTTTTTTAATCAAAATAATTAATAGTGATAAATTATTAATTTGAGTGGTTCTAAAGTATATTTAGAATATATTTTTACAATTTCATACAATTTTGGTTATTGGACATAATTTTACAATTAAACCGGACAAAAACAAGTGTCAATCTTTTGATAGTTATTATCTCTTAAAAACACGCTTTTTGTTTTAACAACGGAAATTAATTTTAAATTAATTTCTGCCACTTCTGTGTTTTGAATTTGGAAAAATGGATTCCATATTTGGAATAAGGATGTTCAAATTGTGTAAATAGGTAACTTTTATTTTTAGATATTTTTAATAATTACTTCGGTAAATATTTTATTTACCATGGTTAAGGGTAAATCCGATAAACAAGGGTTAAAAAATAATATTATAATAATACTAAAATACACTAAAACATGTCCTAACCTTATTTTTCGATACATATCTGACCATGGGCATATTTGGGTCAATTTTGGGACCTCATTGAGCCACTTGTAGGTGATAGGGACACTTTATTTTAATTAAGTTAAAATGGATACAAAAATGACACAAGCATATATCTTTTAGAAAAACAATTTTTACATAGGGTTATATATGTTGGAATTTCGACTATAAAATTAATTAGAAAGATAAACAGATTTAATACATAATTATATTTTATTTATAATTTTTAGATATTAAATAATTTAATTTATTTATGACACAATGATGATGCAGTAATTCCCATAATAGTGAAAATTTAAAATAATTGATATTATAAATACCCAGATAAATGTAATTTGAGGCTTTTTATGAATTACAATAATTTTCTAAGTTACTTTGAAATGTTAGAATTGATTTAATTAAATTATTTCGAGGTAGTCATTCTGTTATGTGTTTCACAAAAATCAACTATTGAATAGTGTGAAAATTGACATAAAAGAGTTTTTAAAACAAATATTATATTATTAATTGATATTAAATTCCTAAAAATCTAAGGTTCGGCAAAGAGACTTATATAATGATATCTGTATCATTAATAGACCACTTGGGGGTCTCTTGGATGTATATAGTAAGTTTATTAACCATATAATATAAAAATACAAAGAGACATTGTAGAAGTGAAACTAATTAACTAAGAGTTAATACTTAAATATAAGGTTAATATAAGTACCCAAACCTATCTAAATTCTATTGGTTTAGTAGTTTTTGACCAATAACAACCTAAAAGTTTAAATAATCCACTTTGGAGCCATTATAAACCGAATATGAATTTATTATAAATTAATATTTCTAGATTTTCCAAAGGATCCCCTCACCCCTCTTATAAAAGGGCACTCCTCCTTCTCATTTCTTCACACCTTCAAAGCCTTTTGGTTCGTCCATTCTCTGCCCAAATACTCTCCTAACTTCCCTTGCTACAACCTGGAGGCCTTAGTTTGATCAGAAAGCCAACCTATGGAGCCCTTTCGATCAAATCAAAAGGAAGAACTCGAAGAAGAGGTAATGATTTCACCACCCTTTTCCAAGTTCCTTTCTTCTTCCACATATTATTTCTTTGTTATTAACATTATAAAATAATAACTCCAGTATCTTATATATACTGTGATGTTATTATAAATATGGTACAAACATATTCAGTATTCTATACACCATTTGAATAACATGTCACCATACATGTGTACATACGGCTTACCAACTCCACGTCGTGGTGTAATTGTTATTCAATATATTATTATTTGGATGGGTATAATAATGATGTGTAACTCATGTAAATAATAAATATAACATGATAATGATTCTGTATATATGATATACTATCAAATTATATATTATTTTAATATCAAAAGAATGATATTGTCGCTCGTGCGTACGTACAGACTGCCGTCTCCACGAACGCGATGAGATTCATTCTTCATCGTATCCATTCATGTATAATTATCATTTTATAATTTAAAAATGATTTTTAAGGAGTTTTTATCATTCAGGATATGAATAATATACATCCTATCCATTACGAAGATGGCTTACATAACAAAATATATAAAAGAAAACGAGTAAGTTAACACCTGAAACAACGATAATACTAAGATATTATTAGCAAGCAATGTTAAAAGATCATATATGATAACATATGAATTCATATGATTATTTTATAATTTAATAACAATTATTTCACTATTATACAGGAGGTTAACCTATCCCAATCAAGGAAAAGTGCAAGGTAAGGTTTATTTCCCAATCTCTTCATTATCCGAGGTTGTTTAGACGTAATAATCTACTGGGATCTCTTTATCATCCACATCCATGTTTCTTAAAAATGAATTTCAAAACAGGTTTAATATTTACTATAATATGGTTTAAAGTCATTTATACCCTTGTTTGTCTTTTAATAAGAGGTTTATAAAGGAATCTTTCCGTCGTTTTCCAAACAAGGTTCTTTTTAACCTTTTCGACAGAATTAAGGTAAGAATGTTTTTTTAATTTATACGGCGGGTGCGGCTATTTTCCACCATTATAAAATCTTCAAAGATTCCCTTACAAGCTTATAAGAATATTTTCAATGAAAATGTTTTATTTTATAAATATATGAATCTTAAAAGATTTCAAAATAGAAAGATATATTTCTCAAAAAAGTGTTTTGATTTCATCTATGTCAACATCCTTTGATGGATTTAACGCTTATTTGAAGTTGATTTATTATGATGCAAAACTTCTATATTGTATTGAAGGTTTTGTGATATGTTTGACTGTGGATGTGCTATTTTTAAACCATTCAGGGTTTATGGTGAACGTATTGACATTTCGTATGTTATTTTTAATACGAATGTTTATGTTATGTTTAAACCTTTTCATATGGGAATGCATTGGACTTAATATGTGACGGGTGGAGCCCGCTATAGCTCCTCAATGCATCGGTAGGTCTCATGATACAAACTTGTGTCTTGGCACAAGGCCTTGGAAAAATCTTATTTGTAGTCTTGGAACGAGGCCTTGGCTATGTGGTTATGATAGTTTGGAATTATGCATTCCATCATTAGGAATGTGGTTGTTGATATTGCATGTGATTATTCGATTAGTAGAATATCCATGTGAATAAGTAAATGGAATTATTTCATTTTAATTTTTCCATACAATGTTGAAGTTCAAGATTAAATGGCTTTTGTTTTAGTTATACATTGCCTTAAATGTTTATGCTCATTTTGGAAAGTTTCCGCTATATTGTTATCCTTACTGGACATTTGAGCTCACCCCTTTTCTATGTTTTTTTCCCAGGATGTGAAGAAGTAAGTTATGAATGACCTGCAGGGATATTATGATGGGATAATAGTGTGGACTATGGAGACATTATGTTGTTGTAATAGTTTTTCACTTTATGATGTAATGTAAAACTTTATGAATATATCTAGTGTTTCCAAGGCTACTAAACCAATTGGTCTTTCGAGATTTGATCTTTCTTGTGATCATGCCAATGTTATGTAATAACGCACCGACTCTAGGTAACTGGGCTCGGGGAATTACAGTTGGTATTAGAGAAAGTTTAGTACAAACCATGGAAGCTAGATTTATATAAACTCTGATTAGATCTCATAGATTTAAGATGGATTTTGAGGATTAGTATAGAAGAACTTCCTAGAATATTGGTATTGTAAATATTTTGTGAGTTTTCCAAGAAATACATCCCTGTCTAGATACGAGCAGGTAGAGGCAGATCTGGCACAGATGTACCTAGGGGTAAAAACTGAAAACACCACTTTGAGCTAGACTCGAACAGGAACTGGTGCACGACAACGGGCCTTTCTGCACTCTTGGTTATGACACTCCTGGGGGATATGCTTAGGATAATTCTTATCTTCTTTACAAACCATTATGAATGGTTTATGAGTATATACATCCTAAAAGGAGACATTTTTTAATTATGGATTATATCCATAAATAGTTCAATTTATGTTTAGTGTTTTATAAGTATGGAATTATGTATTTTGATTCATAAACTGATCTAGTTTATGCCATTGTTTAAAAATAGCTCCTAGTGGAAGAAATGGAAACCGTATCAATGCATGCAGTCCATGTAGGGATTTTCCTCTTGCTCAAGATAATTACAGTGGAGCTGGTGATGCAACTGGTGCCGATCAGCTAATCACCACACTAGGAAAACTCACTCAGGTTATGAATAATAACCATACCCGTATGGAGCACCCTAATCCGCAGCATGGAGGATCAATGTTAGATCGATTCATGATGCAATAAACACCAACGTTCAATGGGAGTACAATTCCCTTAGTAGCTGAGTAATGGATATTTTCCCTAGAGAAAATATTTCAGGCTTTGGGGAGTAGTGAAAGGGAAAAAGTTATCATGGCAGGTTACCGCCTCACTGGAGATGCTGATCAATGGTGGTCATTGATTCAAAATACTACGAATGGCGATGAAGTATCAAATATGGAATGCAGGGTGTTCAATGATCTGTTTTTAGAAAAATACATTCCTCGCGACCATCGAGAAGATATGGAAAGGCAGTTTCTGAGTCTGAGACAAAAGGAGGATGAGAATGTCACAATGTATGAGGCTAACTTTACAAGGGTAGCAAGGTATGCTGGAGATTATATACGTAACCCAAAAAGTAATATTGATCATTTCTGTGATAGGTTAAAACCATTTCTCCGTCGAGCATTAGTCTCACAATCCATCTCGTCGTACGAAGACATTGTCTCATGTGCTATCAAGACCGAAAAGAAATTCTCTAAGTCTTATGACATTAAAGCAAAGCAAGAGAAGAAGAGACCTGATGATCAATCTGAGAATGAAAATAAGGGGACGAAGGGAAAGGTTGAATATCCATCCTGTAGTAAATGTGGTAAGAAACACCCCGGTACTTTCTTGAAGGGAACAAGAGTCTGTTACAAGTGTGGTGAAAAAGGCCACCAAGCTTGTGATTGCAAGGGGAAGAAGGAAGCTACCAATGTTCAGTGCTACAATTGAAGGGAGATGGGACATTATGCAAATGAATGTCCTAAGCGTCAGGATAACTTACCTCAGAAAAGGCCAAGGGATCAAGTCCAAGCTTATGCTATCACTACTGATGAGGTAGAAGGTCTGAAAGAGGTGGTGGCAGGTAATTTAATGGTTTCGTCAAGTTTAGCAAATGCATTATTTGATTCTGTATCATCACATTGTTTCATATCTTCCCAGTTTGCTAAGAATATTAGATATTTACAATTTGATTTAACAATGGAGTTGTCAGTTAAAAATCCTAAGGGAAGTATCATTGCAACAACGTTTTGCGAATCAGTCCCCATTAGAGAACATAAATGTTCTTTATCTGCTGATCTTATCGTCATACCTATGATTGAGTTTGATATAATCCTCAGTATGGACTAGATTTCGGAATATGATGTGAAGATTTATTATAAGAAGAATGAGGTTACGATTTTTGATGATGATGATAAGGAACACCTTATCTTTAGAGCAGAATCATCACCACCTAATTCTTATTTAGATCGACCCCCAGTAGCTCAACTAAATTCAATTATAGGGGAGGAACAGAATGAAATGACTGTGGGTGAGGAAAGGAATGTTCAAATAGAGGATGTACCTGTTGTGAAAGAATATGTAGATGTGTTTCCCGATGATTTACTTGGACATCCTCCAGAACTAGAAGTTGAGTTTTCCATTGATTTAATTCCTGGATCAAGGCCTATATCGAAGACCCCTTATAGAATGGCCACTGTAGTATTAGTCTAACTAAAGAAAAAACTAGATGAATTGTGTAATAAAGGATTTATTCTCCCTAGTGTTTCTCCATGGGGAGACCCTGTTTTTTTTGTTAAAAAAAAGATGGATCTATGAGGTTATGTGTCGACTAAAGGGAGATCAATGCTACAACGATAAAGAACAAGTATCCCCTACCTCGCAATGATGATTTATTTGAACAACTGTATGGAGCTCAATACTTTTCAACGATTATACTTCGATCGGGATACCATTAGTTGTGTGTGAAGAAGGAAGAAATTCCGAAGACATCATTTTGAACCAGGTACGGGCATTGTGAGTTTACTGTAATGCCTTGTGGATTGACTAATGTACCCTCTTTATTCATGGATATGATGAATAGAGTTTTCATGGAGTATCTCGATGAATTTGTGGTGGTATTTATTGATGTTATCTTGGTATACTCCAAAAGCTACGAAGATAATGAAAATCACTTTCTCATTATCCTGAAGGCTCTGAGAAGACATGAATTATATGGGAAGTTTAGCAACTGTGAATTTTGGCTTCTGGAGATTTCTTTCCGTGGTTATATTGTGTCTAAAGATGGAATCTCTGTTGATCCTTCTAAGACCAAGGCAATCCAAGAATGGTCAGCACATACTAGTATAACTGAGGTACGTAGTTTTATTGGTTTGGCAGGTTATTATCGACGGTTCGTCCATAATTTTGCCCGATTGGCTAACCCATTAACGAAGCTCACGCGTAAAGGGGTTAAATTTGTTTGGACAAAAGAGTGTGAAGAATGTTTCGAAGAACTGAAGAGAATATTTGTCAAAGCTCCTATATTGACTCTACCATCGGGGAATGATGGGTTCGTTATTTATAGTGATGCATTGAAGAAAGGACTTGGTTGTGTCCTTATGCAGAATGATAGGGTTATTGCCTATGCATCACGACAGTTGAAAATTCATGAAAAAAATGATCCCACTCATGATCTCGAGTTAGCAGCTGTTATCTATGCCTTGACGATATGGAGGCACTACCTCTATGGTGAAAAATGTGAGATTTATACTGATCACAAGAGTTTGAAGTATATATTCTCACAAAAATAACTCAACATGAGGAAAAGGAGATGGCTTGAATTACTCATGGATTATGATTGCACGATACACTACCACCCGGGGAAAGCAAAGAAGGTGGCAGATGCTTTGAGCAGAAAAGACCATGGAGTTTAGAACAATATGAGAATTGAAAGGGATCCAATTTTTAGGGATCTAGTGTAGATGGACATGGGAATAACCAGGGAAGGAGAAACATCAATTCTTTTTCAAATGGTTTTCAATCCATCTTCACTATAAAGAATTAAGAGTTCTCATACCGATGATGAAGAATTTCAAAAGAAGATTAATGCTGTAAATGATGGGAGACTGAGAGACTTTGTGTATGAAGATGGAATTTTGAAATTTGGGATGGGACATTGTGTTCCTGATATACATAATCTAAAAAGGGAATTGCTGGATGATGCTCATAGTTCCAATTTCTCTATACACCCTGGGAGCACCAAAATGTATAAGGATTTGAAGGGACATTTTTCATGGGACAACATGAAGAGGGAGATTTCTGATTTTGTGTCATGATTTATGGTTTGTCAACATTTGAAAGATGGAAGGCAATAGCCTGGAGGAGTCATGCAACCTCTTCCCATACCGGAGTGGAAATGGGACAATATTACGATGGACTTTTTCATGGGGAAACAAAAGACTCCTAGAAGGAACGATGCAATATGGGTTCTTGTTGATCGTCTTACCAAGTCAGCACATATTCTTGCTATAAGAGAATATCTACCCCTGGAACGTCTAGAAAGACTATATATTAATGAAGTTGTGAGACTTCATGGAGTACCCCGATCGATTGTTTCTGATCGTGATCCCCGTTTTACTTCAAGATTCTGGAAAATTATTCAGAAATCCCTGGATACTAAACTTAATTTGAGCACTGATTACCACCTTCAGACAGATAGACAATCAGAACGGACTATTAAAACCTTAGTAGACATGTTGAGATCTGGCTCACTTGACTTTCAGGGTATGTGGGATCAATATTTACCTCTGGTAGAATTTTCCTATAACAATAGCTTCCATTCGAGTATTCAGATGGCACCATATGAAGCGTTATTCAGAAAGAGATGTCGTACACCAACCTGTTGGGATGACATTGGTGAAAGAAATCTTGTAGGCCTAGAACTAGTGGAGGAAACGATGGAAATGGTGAAGGTAATCCAAAATCACATCAAAGTAGCTCAATGCAGGGAGAAGAGCTATTCCGATAATCAAAGGAAGGATTTGGAATTTCAAGTCGGTGAACATGTTTTTCTGAAGGTACCTCCATGGAAGGGAGTCATAAGTTTTGGTAAGAAAGGTAAATTGAGTCCCAGGTACATCGGACCTTTCGAAATTCAAGAAAGAATTGGGGCTGTAGTTTACCGATTGACAATGCCGCCAAGTCTCTCCAAAGTTCACGATGTCTTCCACATATCTCTGTTGAGGAAATACATGCCTAACCCAATGCATGAACTCACCTATGAGGAATTATGACTAGAACCCGATCTTTCTTATTGCGAAGATCCCATCAGGATTCTTGATACGAGAGAACAGGTACTAAGAAACCGGACGACACGTCTGGTAAAAGTTTTGTGGAGAAACCCTAAGATGGAAGATGCAACGTGGGAACCCGAGGAACTTATGATGAAGAACCACCCGAGTCTTTTCATGTGATAAGTATTATAGAAATTTCGAGGACGAAATTATTTGATGGATGGGAGAATGTAACACCCCAAACATCCACGGTACGGTTCTTTTTGATTAATGTGATAGCGTGTGTTGTACGCAACACCGAGTTCTAACACACCATAACCAATCAAACTGGCCGTTATGAATAGTAATACCTACTTTTTGAAATTATATATATTTTATATTTCAAAATTGACTTCATTTTTGTATTCGGAATATTGAATTTAGCCTAAGGTGAAATTTGGTAATTTTCAGATAACTTTAATATTTTGATGAATAGTAAAAATTACTAAATTTTAATTAGAAAAAACTTTTTTAATCAAAATAATTAATAGAGATAAATTATGAATTTGAGAGGTTTTAAAGTATATTTAGAATATATTTTTACCATTCAATAAAATGTTGGTCATTGGACATAATTTTACAATTAAACCGGACATAAACACGTGTCAATCTTTTGATAGTTATTATCTCTTAAAACACACTTTTTGTTTTAACAACGGGAATTAATTTTAAATTAATTTCTTCCACTTCTGTGTTTTGAATTTGGAAAAATGGATTCCATATTTGGAATCATAATGTTCAAATTTTGTAAATAGGTAACTTTTATTTTTAGACATTTTGAATAATTACTTCGGTAAATATTTTATTTACCATGGTTAAGGGTAAATCCGAAAAATAAGTGTTAAAAAAATATTATTATAATAATATTAATTACACTAAAACGTGTCCTAACCTTATTGGTGGATACATTTCTGACCATGGGCATCTTTGGGTCAATTTTGGGACCTCATGGAGCCACTTGTAGGTGATAGGGACACTTTATTTTAATTAAGTTAAAATGAATACAAAAATGGCAGAAGCATATATCTTTTAGAAAAGAAATTTTTACATAGGGTTATGTATGTTGGATTGTCGACTATAAACATTCATTGGAAATATAAAAATATTTCCTACGTAATGATATTTTATTTATAATTTTTAGACATTAAATAATTTAATTTATTTATGACACAATGATGATGCCGTAATTCCCATAATAGTGAAAATTTAAAATAATTGATATTATAAATACACAAATAAATATAATTTGAGACTTTTTATTAATTAAAATAATTTTCTATGTTAATATGACATGTTAGGATTTATTTAATTAAATTATTTCGAAGTAATCATTTTTTATGAGTTTCAAAAAAATTCAACTATTGAATAGTGTCAAAATTGACATAAAAGTGTTTTTAAAACAAATATTATATTATAAATTGATTTTAAATTCCTAGAAATCTAATATTCATCCAAGAGACTTATATAATGATATATGTATCATTAATGGACCACATGTGGGTCTCTTGGATGTATATGGTATGTTTATTAACCATATAATATAAAAATAAAAAGAGACATTGTAAAAGTGAAACTAATTTACTAAGAGTTAATACATAAAGATAAGGTTAATATAAGTACCCAAACCTGTCTAAATTCTATTGGTTTAGTGGTTTTATACCTATCACAACATTAAAATTTAAATAATCAACTTTGGAGACATTATAAATAGAATATAAATTTATTATAAATTAATATTTCTAGCTTTTCCAAAGTTGCCCCTCACCGCTCTTATAAAAGGGAACTCCTACTTCTCATTTCATCACACCTTCAAAGCATTTTGGTTCGGCCATACTCAGTCCAAATACTCTCCCAACTTCCCTCACTACATCCTAGAGGCCTTAGTTTTATCGGAAAGTCATCCTAAAGATCACTTTTGATCAAATCAAAAGGAAGAACTCGAAGAAGAGGTAATGATTTCACCACCCTTTTCCAAATTCCATTCTTCTTCCACTTCTTCTTTCTTTGTTATTACCATTCTAAAATAATAACTCAAGTATCCTATATATACTGTGATGTTATTATAAATATGGTACAACCATATTCAGTATTATATCCACCCTTTGAATAACATGTCACCATACGTGCGTACGTACGGCTTACCGTCTCCACGTCGTGGTGTAATTGTTATTCAATATATTATTATTTGGATGGGTATAATAATGATGTTTAAATCATGTAAATAATAAATATAACATGATAATCATTCTGTATATATGATATACTATCAAATTATATATTATTTTAATATCAAAATAATGATATTGTCGCTCGTGCGTACGTACGGACTACCGTCTCCACGAACGCGATGAGATTCATTCTTCATCGTATCCATTCAAGTATAATTTTTATTTTCGAATTTAAAAATGATGTTTAAAGACTTGATATCATTCTGTATATAAATAATATACAACCTATCCATTACAAAAATGGCTTACGTAACAAAACATATAAAAGAAAACGAGTAAGTTAACACCCGAAACAACGATAATACTATGATATTATTAACAAAGCAATGTTAAATGATCATATATGATATCATATGAATGCATATGATTCTTGAATAATTTAATAACAATTATTTCACTATTATAAAAGAGTTTAACCTACACCAATCAAGGAAAAGTACAAGGTAAGGGTTATTTCACAATATCTTCATTATCCGAGGTTGTTTATACGTAATAATCTACTGGGATCTCTTTATCATCCACATCCATGTTTCATAAAAACGAATTTCAAAACATTTTTACTATTTACTAGAATATGGGTTAATGTCATTTATACCGTTTTTTGAATTTTTATAAGAGGTTTATAAAGGAATATTTCTGTCATTTTCCAAACAAGGTTCTTTTTAACCTTTTTGACCGAATTAAGGTAAGAATGTTTTTTAACATATACGGCGGGTGTGGCTATTTTCCGCCATTATAAAATCTTAAAAGCATCCTTTACAAGCTTATAATAATATTTTCAATGAAAATGTTTTATTTTATAAATATATGACTCTTAAATGATTTCAAAATAGAAAGAGATATTTCTCTAAAAAGAGTATTGACTTCATCTATGTCAACATCCTTTAATGGATTTTATGCATATTTGAAGTTGATTTAATATGATACAAAACTTCTATATTGTATTGACGGTTTTGTGATATGTTTGATTGTGGATGTGCTATTTTTATACCATTCATGGTTTATGGTGAAAGTATTGACATTTCATATGCTAGATTTAATATGAATGTTTATGTTATGTTTAAACCTTTTCATATGGGAATTAATTGGACTTAATATGTGACTGTTGGAGCCTGCTATAGCTCCTCGATGCATCGGTAGGTCTCATGAGACAAACTAGTGTCTTGGAACAAGGCCTTGTAAAAATATTATTTGTAGTCTTGGCACGAGGCCTTGGCTATGTGGTTATGATAGTCTGGCATTATGCATTCTATCATTATGAAAGTGGTTATTGATATTGCATGTGATTATTCTATTAGTAGAATATCCATGTGAATAAGTAAATGGAATTATTTCATTTTACTTTTTCCATACTATGTTGAAGTTCATGTTTAAAAGTCTTTTGTTTTAGTTATACATTGCCTTAAATGTTTATGCTTATTTTGGAAAGTTTCTACTATATTGTTATCCTTACTGGGCATTTGAGCTCACCCCTTTTCTATGTTTTATTTTTCCCAGGATTTGAAGAAGTAAGTTATGAATGACCGGTAGGGATATAATGAGGGGATAATAGTGTGGACTATGGAGACATTATGTTGTTGTAGTAGTTTTTCACTTTATGATGTAATGTAAAACATTATGAATATATCTAGTATTTCCAAGGCTACAAAACAAATCGTTCTTTCGAGATTTGATCTTTTTTGTGATCATGCCAATGTTATGTAATAATGCACTGACTCTATGTAACTGGGGTCGGGGCGTTACAGTTGGTATCAGAGGAAGTTTAGTACAAATCATGGAAGCTAGATTTATATAAACTCTGATTAGAGCCCATATATTTAAGATGGACTTTGAGGATTAGTATAGAAGAACTTCCTAGAATTTTGGAATTGTATAGATTTTGTGAGTTTTCCAACCAATACATCCCTGTCTGGGTACGAGCAGGTAGAGGCAGCTCTGGCACAGATGTACCTAGGGGTAAAACCCGAAAACACCGCTTTGAGCTAGACTCGAACGAGAACTAGTCCACGACAATGGGCCTTGCTGCACTCTTGGTTACAACACTCCCAAGGGATATGCTGAGGTTAATTATCATCTTCTTTACAAACCATTATGAAGGGTTTATGAGTATATACATCCTCAAAGGAGACATTTTTATGAATATGGATTATATCCATAAATAGTTCAATTTATGTTAAGTGTTTTATAATTATGGAATTATGTATTTTGATTCATAAACTGATCCAGTTTATGCCATTATTTAGAAATGGAACCTAGTGGAAGAAATGGAAACCGGATCAATGCACGCACTCCATGTAGAGATTGCCCTCCTGTTCAAGGTAATTATAGTGGATCTGGTGATGCAACTGGTGCCAATCAGCTAATCACCATCCTAGGACAACTCACTCTGGTTATGAATAATAACCTTACCCATATGGAGCACCCTGATCCGTAGCGTGGAGGATCAATGTTAGATCGATTCATGAGGAAACAACCACCAACATTCAGTGAGATTACAAATCCCTTAGTTGCTAAGCAATGGATATTTTCCCTAGAGAAAATATTTCAGGTTTTGGGGAGTAGTGAAAGGGAAAAAGTTATCATGGCAGTTTACCGCCTCACTAGAGATGCTGATCAATGGTGGTCATTGATTCAAAATACGAAGTAAGATGATGAAGTATCAAATATGGAATGGAGGGAGTTCAAATATCTGTTTTTAGAAAAATACTTTCATCGAGAGCATCGAGCAGATATGGAATGGTTGTTTCTGAGTCTGAGACAAAAGGATGATGAGAATGTCACAAAGTATGAGGCTAACTTTACAAGGTTAGCAAGGTATGCTGGAGATTATATACGTAACCCAATAAGTAAGATTGGTCATTTCTTTGAGGTGTTAAAACCATTTCTCCATCGAGCATTAGTCTCACAATCCTTCTCGTCGTATGAAGACATTGTCTCATGTGCTATCATGACCGAAAAGGAATTCTCTAAGTCTTATGACTTTAAAGCAAAGAAAGAGAAGAAGAGACCTGCTGATCAATCTCGGAATGGAAATAAGGGGATGAAGGGAAATGTTGAATATCCATCCTGTGGTAAATGTGGTAAGAAACACCCCGGTACTTGCTTGAAGGGAACATGAGTCTATTCCAAGTGTGGTGAAAATGGCCACCAAGCTCGTGATAGCAAGGGGAAGAAGGAAGCTACCAATGTTCAGTGATACAATTGTAGGGAGATGGGACATTATGCAAATGAATATCCTAATCATCAGGAGAACTTACCTTAGAAAAGGCCAAGGGATCAATGCCAAGCTTATGCTATCACTACTGCTGAGGTAGAAGCTCCAAAAGACGTGGTGGCAGGTAATTTTATGGTTACGTCAAGTTTAGAAAATGCATTATTTGATTCTGGATCATCGCATTGTTTCATATCTTCCCAGTTTTCTAAGAAAATTAGACATTTCCAATTTTATTTAACAAAGGACTTGTAAGTTAAAACTCCTAAGGTAAGTATCATTGCAACAATGTTTTTTGAATCAGTCCCCATTAGTGAACATAAATGTTCTTTATCTGCTGATCTCATCATCATACCTATGATTGAGTTTGATATAATCCTCGGTATGGACTGGCTTTCGGACTATGATGCAAAGATTTATTGTAAGAAGAAAGGGGTTATGATTTTTGATGATGATGATAAGGAACACCTTATCTTTAGAGCAGAATCGTCACCCCCTAATTCCTATTTAGATCCACCCCCAGTAGCTCAACTAAACTCAACTATAGGGGAGGAAGAGAATGAAATGACTGTGGGTGAGGAAAGGATTGTTCAAATAGAGGATGTACCTGTTGTGAAAGAATATTAGGATGTGTTTCTGGAAGATTTACCTGGACATCCTCCAGAATGAGAAGTTGAGTTTTCTATTGATTTAATTCCTGGATCAAGGCCTATATTGAAGACCCCTTATAGAATGGCCACTGTAGAATTAGTCGAACTAAAGAAACAACTATAAAAATTGAGTAATAAAGTATTTATTCGCCCTAGTGTTTCTCCATGGGGAGCCCCTGTTCTTTTTGTTAAAAAGAAAGATGGATCTATGAGGTTATGTATCGACTACAGGGAGATCAATGCTATAACGATAAAGAACAAGTATCTCCTACCTCGGATTGATGATTAATTTGAACAACTGCATGGATCTCAATAGTTTTCAAAGATTGACCTTCGATCTGGATTCCATCAGTTGTGTGTGAAGAAGGAAGACAATCCGAAGACAGCATTTCGAACCAAGTATGAGCATTATGAGTTTACTGTAATGCCTTTTGAATTGACTAATGCACCCTCTGTATTCATGGATCTGATTAATAGAGTTTTCAAGGAGTATCTCGATGAATTTTTGGTGGTATTTATTGATGATATATCGGTATACTCTAAAAGCAACGAAGATCATGAAAATCACTTGTGCATTATCCTGAAGACTCTGAGAAGACATGAATTATATGGGAAGTTTAGCAGTAGTGTATTCATACTTCATGAGATTTATTTTCTTGGACATATTGTCTCTAAAGATGGAATCTATGTTGATCCTTCTAAGACCAAGGCAATCCAAGAATGGCTAGCACCTACGAGTATAACTGAGGTACGTAGTTTTATAGGTTTGGAATGTTATTATCAACGATTCGTCGAGAATTTGTCCCGATTGGCTAACCCATTAATGAAGCTCACACGTAAAGGGGTTAAATTTGTTTGGAAAAAAGAGTGTGAAGAATGTTTCGAAGAACTGAAGGGAAGATTAGTCAATGCTCCTATATTGACTCTACCATCAGGGAATGATTGGTTTTTTATTTATAGTGATGCATTGAAGAAATGACTCGGTTGTATCCTTATACAGAATGATAAGTTTATTGCCTATGCATCACGACAGTTGAAAATTCATGAACAAAATGATCCTACTCATGATCTCAAGTCAGCAGCTGTGATCTTTTCTTTGAAGATATCGAGGCACTACCTCTATGGTGAAAAATGTGAGATTTATACTGATCACAAGAGTTTGAAGTATATTTTCTCACAAAAAGAAGTCAACATGAGGCAAAGGAGATGGCTTGAATTACTCAAGGATTATGATTCCACGATACACTACCACCCGGGGAAAGCAAACAAGGTGGCAGAAGCTTTGAGTAGAAAAGACCATAGAGTTTTGAACAATATGAGAATTGAAAGGGATCCAATTTTCATAGATCTAATGAAGACGGACATGGGAATAACCAGGGAAGGTGAAACATCAATTATTTTTCAAATGGTTTCCAAACCATCTTTACTAGAAATAATTAAGAGTTCTCAGACCGATGATGAATAATTTTAAAAGACGATTAAAGCTGTGAATGATGGGAGACTGAGAGACTTTGTGTATGAAGATGAAATTTTGAAATTTGGGAAGATAATTTGTGTTCCCGATATACCTAATCTAAAAAGGGAATTGCTGGATGATGCTCATAGTTCCAATTTCTCTATACACCCTAGGAGCACCAAAATGTATATAGATTTGAAGGAACATTTTTGGTGGGACGACATGAAGAGGGAGATTGCTGATTTTGTGTCAAGATGTATGGTTTGTCAACATGTGAAAGCTGGAAGGCAACCGCCTGGAGGAGTCATGCAACCTCTTCCCATACCGGAGTAGAAATGGGACAATATTACGATGGACTTTGTCATGGGACTACCAAAGACTCCTAGAAGGAATGATGAAATATGGGTTATTGTTGATCGTCTTACCATGTCAGCACATTTTATTTCTATAAGAGAAGATCTACCCATGGAACGTCTAGCAAGACTATATATTAATTAAGTTGTGAGACTTCATGGAGTAACCCTATCGATTGTTTCTGATCGTGATCCCCGTTTTAATTCAAGATTCTGGAAAAGTTTTCAGAAATCCCTGGATACTTAACTTCATTTGAGCACTGATTACCACCCTCAGACAGATGGAAAATCAGAACGGACTATTCAAACCATAGAAGACATGTTGAGATCTTGCTCACTTGACTTTCAGGATATGTGGGATCAATATTTACCTCTGGTAGAATTTTCCAATAGCAATAGCTTCCATTCGAGTATTCATATGGCACCATAAGAAGCGTTATACGGAAAAAGATGCCGTATACCAACCTGTTGGGATGAAGTTGGTGAAAGAAAACTTGTAGGCCCAGAACTAGTGGAGGAAACGATGGAAAAGGTGAAGGAAATCCAAAATTACATCAAAGCATCTCAAAGAAGGTAGAAGAACTATGCAGATAATCGAAGGAAGGATTTGGAATTTCAAGTTAGTGATCATGTTTTTCTGAAGGTATCTCCATGGAAGGGAGTCATACGTTTTGGTAAGAAAGGTAAATTGAGTCCCAGGTACATCGGGTCTTTCGAAATTCTAGAACGAATTGGGGCTGTAGCTTACCGATTGGCAATGCCGTCATGTCTCTCCAAAGTTCACTATGTGTTCCATGCATCTCTGTTGAAGAAATACATGCCTAACCCAATGCATGTACTCAGCTATGAGGAATTAGAACTGGAACCCGATATGTCTTATTGCAAAGAGCCCATCGGGATTTTTGATATGAGAGAACATGTACTGAGAAACCGGACGACACGTCTGGTAAATGTTTTGTGGAGAAACCATAAGATGCAAGAGGCAACGTGGGAACCCGAGGAACTTATGATGAAGAACCACCTGAGTCTTTTCATGTGATAAGTATTATAGAAATTTCTAGGATGAAATTATTTGAAGGTGGGGAGAATGTAACACCCCGAGCTTCCACGGTACGTTTCTCTTTTATTAATGTGATAGCGTGTGTTGTACGCAACATCGAGTTCTAACACACCATAACCAATCAAACTAGCCGTTATGAATAGTAATACCAACTTTTTGGAATTATATATATTTTATATTTCAAAATTAACTTCATTTTTGGATTTGTAATATCGAATTTAGCCTAAGGTGAAATTTTGGTACTTTTCAGATAACTTTAATATTTTGATGAATAGTGAAAATTACTAAATTTTAATTAGAAACAACTTTTTTAATCAAAATAATTAATTGTGATAAATAATGATTTTGAGAGGTTTTAAAGTATATTTATAATATATTTTTACCATTAAATACAATGTTGGTCATTGGACATAATTTTACAATTAAACCGGACATAAACAACTGTCAATCTTTTGATAGTTATTATCTCTTAAAAACACGCTTTTTTGTTTTAACAATGGGAATTAATTTTAAATTAGTTTCTGCCACTTCTGTGTTTTGAATTTGGAAAAATGGATTCCATATTTGGAATCAGGATGTTCAAATTGTGTAAATATGTATCTTTTATTTTTAGTCATTTTGAATAATTACTTCGGTAAATATTTTATTTAGCATGGTTAAGGGTAAATCCGATAAATAAGGGTTAAAAAATTATAGTATAATAATAATAAATTACCCTAACACATGTCATAACCTTATTCGTGGATACATTTCTGACAATGGGCATCTTTGGGTAAATTTTGGGACCTCATGGAGCAACTTGTAGGTGATAGGGACACTTTATTTTAATTAAGTTAAAATGAATACAAAAATGACACAAGAATATATCTTTTAGCAAAAAAAAATTTACATAGGGTTATATATGTTGGATTTTCGACTATAAATATTAATTATAAATATAAAAAGATTTCCTACATAATGATATTTTATTTATAATTTTTAGACATTAAATAATTTAATTTATTTATGACAAAATGATGATGCAGTAATTCCCATAATAGTAAAAAATTAAAATAATTTATATTATAAATACCCAAATAAATATAATTTGAGACTTGTTATGAATTAAAATAATGTTCTAATTTAATATGACATGTTAGTATTGATTTAATTAAATCCTTTCAAATTAATCATTCTGTTATGAGTTTCACAAAAATCAACTATTGAATAGTGTAAAAATTGATATAAAAGAGTTTTTAAAACAAATATTATATTATTAATTGATATTAAATTTCTAAATATCTATGGTTCAGACAAGAAACTTATATAATTATATATGTATCATTAATGGACCACTTGAGGGTCAATTGGATGTATATGGTATGTTTATTAACCATGTAATATAAAAATACAAAGAGACCTTGTAAAAGTCAAACTAATTAACTAGGAGTTAACACTTAAAGATATGGTTAATATAAGTACCCAAAATTGTCTAAATTTTATTGGTTTAGTAGTATTCGACCTATCCCAACTTTAACATTTAAATAATCAACTTTGGAGCCATTATAAACCAATTATGAATTTATTATAAATTAATATTTGTAGATTTTCCAAAGGTGCCTCTCACCCCTCTTATAAAAGGGCACTCCTACTTCCCATTTCTTCACACCTTCAAAGACTTTTGGTTCAGATATATTCTGCCCAAATACTCTCCAAACATCCCTCACTAAAACCTAGAGTCATTAGTTTGATCCCAAAGCCAACCTAAGGACCCCTTTTGATCAAATCAAAAGGAAGAACTCGAAGAAGATGTAATGATTTCACCACCCTTTTCCATGTTCCTTTCTTCTTCCACTTCTTCTTTCTTTCTTATTACCATTATAAAATAATAACTCCAGTATCATATATATACTATTATGTTATTATAAATATGGTACAACCATATTCAGTATTCTATCCACCCTTTGAATAACATGTCACCATACGTGCGTACGTACGGCTTACCATCTCCACGTCGTGGTGTAATTGTTATTTAATATATTATTATTTAGATGGTATAATAATGATGTCTAACTCATGTAAATAATAAATAGAAAATGATAAAGATTCTGTATATATTATATAATATCAAATTATATATTATTTTAATATCAAAAGAATGATATTGTCGCTCGTGTGTACGTACGGACTACCGTCTCCACGAACGCGATGAGATTCATTCTTCATCATATCCATTCAAGTATAATTATCATTTTATAATTTAAAAATTATGATTAAGGACTTGATATCATTATGGATAGGAATAATATACATCCTATCCACTACAAACATGTCTTACGTAACAAAACATATAAAAGAAAACGAGTATGTTAACACCCGAAACAACGATAATACTAAGATATTATTAACAAAGCAATGTTAAAAGAACATAAATGACATCATATGAATCCATATGATTCTTGTATAATTTAATAACAATTATTTCACTATTATACATGAGTTTAACCTACCCCAACCAAGTAAAAGTACAAGGTAAGGGTTATTTCACAATCTCTTCATTATTCGAGTTTGTTTATACGTAAAAATCTACTTGGATCTTTTTATCATCCACATCCATGTTTCTTAAAAACGAATTTCAAATATTTTTTAATATTTACTATAATATGGGTTAAAGTCATTTATACCCTTGTTTGACATTTTATAAGATGTTTATAAAGGAATCTTTACGTCGTTTTCCAATCAAGGTGCTTTTTAACCTTTTCGACAGAATTAAGGTAAGAATGTTTTTTTAACTTATACGGTGGGTGCGGATATTTTCTGCCGTTATAAAATCTTCAAAGCATACCTTACAAGCTTATAAGAATATTTTAAAAGAACATGTTTTATTTTATAAATATATTACTCTTAAATGATTTCAAAATAGAAAGAGATATTTCTCTAAAAAGAATATTGATTTCATCTATGTAAACATCCTTTGATAGATTTTACGCTTATTTGAAGTTGATTTATTATGATACAAAACTTCTATATTGTATTGAAGGTTTTGTGATATGTTTGACTGTGGATGTTCTATTTTTATGCCATTCATGGTTTATGGTGAATGTATTGACATTTCATATGCCAGTTTTAATACGAATGTTTATGTTATGTATAAACCTTTTCATATGGGAATGCATTGGACTTAATATGTGATGGGTGGAGGCCGCTATAGCTCCTCGATGCTTCGGTAGGTCTAATGAGACAAACTAGTGTCTTGGCACAAGGCCTTGGAAAAATCTTATTTGTAGTCTTGGCACGAGGCCTTGGCTATGTGGTTATGATAGTCTGGCATTATGCATTCCATCATTATGAAAGTGGTTATTGATATTGCATGTGATTATTCTATTAGTAGAATATCCATGTGAATAAGTAAATGGCATTATTTCATTTTACATTTTCCATACTATGTTTAAGTTCAAGTTTAAAAGGCTTTTTTTAGTTATAAATTGCCTTAAATGTTTATGCTTATTTTGGAAAGTTTCCGCTATATTGTTATCCTTACTGGGCATTTGAGCTCACCCCTTTTCTATGTTTTATTTTTCCCAAAATGTGGAGAAGTAAGTAATGAATGACCTGCAGGGATATTATGAGGGGATCATCATGTGGACTATGGAGACATTATGTTGTTGTAGTAGTTTTTCAATTTATGATGTAATGTACAACTTTATTAATATATATAGTGTTTACAAGGCTACTAAACCAATCGGACTTTCGAGATTTGATCTTTCCTGTGATCATGCCAATGTTATATAATAACGCACCGACCCTGGGTAACTGGGTTCGGGGCGTTACAAAAATGTAATAATAATTTGATCATTATTCTACCTTAAAGAACCATTATTTCATCTCCTATGGGGGATTAACATTAATATTTAATTTTATGATCCAATGAGATCAATTATGAAAACCCAACATAAACCATTGTAATCAAAATAATATTTATTTTATAATTAAATAATGGTGTTCTTTTCCAAAAATAATAGTAAAAGTGATTAAAAGTAAACACAATGATTAAGGTCAAATTAAAAATCCATATGGAATAAAAATTAATATTAGGGTCCCAAATGACCTATACACTTGTCAAAGACACATTTTTTATCTATATTTCATAAATAAACCTTAATGTTTTTATTTATGATTCGATGATATTAATTTCTTTATCTAATAACTTGTTTACAACAAACTTGATTTTGAAAATTCGCAGTGACTCTTTTTCCTTCTTTAGAAAGGCCACCATTTAACCACCTTCATTACACCTATAAAAACTCTTAATTTAGTAAAAGATATTCCCTATAAAATTAATATAAATCCTCCCTTCCTCCATGTATCATTCCCTTCAGTATAAGGAAATCCAAGAAATCCTTTTGGCAGAAACAAAAAGGTGTTACCAGATTAAGAGGATACTCCTTCTCTAAAACCCTTGTTTTTATTTTCCTTCTCCACCTCCTCCAATATCTTTATTACATGATTGAATAAAACCACCAGTATCCTAAATATACTATGATGTTTTTATGCTAATTCTTGGACCTAACATTAAACACACATCCATCAAATGGGTAACGAGTATCCTATTTATGTGTACGGTGAACTACAACCTCAATAAATGATGATTGTTATTTTTACCTTTATTGCATATAATGGTAGAAATTATGATGGATACTATGTTTATATATTATATATTTTATATTAAATATTGTTTTATGTTTATATATTCATTTTATAACACATATCGTCTAACATTCCATTGGTTGTTAATATGCTAATTTTATTTGTGGAAGTGTGGACAACAACCCCCAGCAAATTATAAGATTAATTAACACACAAAATGGATTTTATTAAGGATGTATTTAGTTAATATATAATATATATATATGGTATAATAAAAATAATTTAATAAATAAATAAATATATATGTGTGTGTGTGTCTGTTTTACTTTTTCATTCATCATGTCAATTAAACAGAAATAACATTCCTGCATACTTATGGCCTACTATCTCCATGAATAGTGTCATCCATTTAATACATATATATTATATATAGTATTATAATTCACATATTATATATATATATTACATTCATTCCATTGTTTACTTTTAGGAATCATGATACAATTATATGATTAAACAATATAACAAATTTAGACACATACAAAGAACCAAGAAAATGTTACCTGATGTGAAACCTTAATATATGATGGTTAACAAGTTGGTAATATAATATTTTAATAAAAAAATATATGTTATTATATATAACAATATGAATATTTAAGATATCTATTATAAATTTTTATTTATTATACAAGTGATTTGAATGAGTACGATGAGAGTCTGGACACTAAGAAAGGGGATTTCATCTCACTTATTCTTTCCATGAAATACATGCTATGTTTGACACTCATTCCTTTTGTGTAGAATATATACTACCCATTATTGTATACTATGTATCTTATACATAAATTTATGTCTACTCAAATATCTATTTTATGATATTTATTTCAAGAGGTATAAGTTTAAAAAGTAAACAAACCAGTGAAATAGTTTTGTCTCAATTTCCTTTCATTGATACTCATGAATTATGATGCACCTAAATTACAATTATAGGTGTATATACATTAATATTAAATTTTATACAATGAAATTAGTTATTTTAATTTTATTTTAATATTAATTGAATTCCATTTTTCTTATATGGTGAGTATGATCCTAAGTTACCAAGTTATAAGAGTTTATTGAGACAATATTATTACTTTTCAGGATTGTTTATGTTTATAATACCAATGAAAAAATCATTTGATACCTATATAAATAAAATTAATTAATTTTTTCTCATATGGTAATTAATTATTTTTTCATGTATTGGTACCATTTTTTTCACTTTTTGGTACATAAAATCATTAATGTATTATTCTTAATAAATACAGACGTTATCCTGTCTTCGATCAGAAATATAGGTTCTTTAAAAAAAATTTCAAATAGGGTTTCCGATAATATTATACTATTATCCATTGATAAATAAAGTAAAATTTTACCCTTATTTTATTTATCCAGTTTTTTCAAGTTAATCTTCTTATCAGTTTCTGAATAATGATTTTTTCTAAACTGTTTAACATGAAAAATGAATATTCATTTTACCACATAGGACATGTTCAAATTTATATAACATCAATCATTTTATGGTTTATATTCATGTTAAAATGATAATTTTTATCTAATTTGGTCTAAAAAATATATTTGTAAACATATGGATTTTTAATGTTTTTCAATCTTCTTTTATTTGTTTTCAAGAAAATGTACTTTTAAGATTTTTTCTAGATTCCTTAATATGTTTTCAAGGAAAAATTTTTAAATTTTTTTTCAAAATTTATTTATAATTTTATAAGGAATAATGTTCTAAAAATGATTTCTACCATAATTTATATTTTTTATGAATTTTAAATGAATTTGTTTTTCCAATTTTTCATGATTCTTTTATATTTTCTAGGTAAATTTTTTTTCAAGACATATTGATGCATTATTTATATGTTGTTAATATATTTTAAATTAAATGTCTTTTAAAAAATCTTCAATCGTATTTCACATTTTTTTCAAGTAATTAGGTATTCAAAAAAAAATAAACCGTTCTTTATAAGTTATCCAAATGTTTTTATAGAAATTGATTTTTAATCTATTTTAAAGCATATTTAATAAGTCTTAAAAGAAATATGTTTTCACAATTATTTCATGTATTATTTATTATATTTCACAGTATTTTATATGAAAATAAATTTCAAATGGTTTCCATTTATTAAATATACTTTTTCAAAGAATATTGGATATTATCCTAAAAAAACATTTTTGAATGATATTTCAAAATTATTTTACATCTAAAGATGATATCCATATATTTTACTGATGCCTTTCTAGGAAATGACATAATGGTTCCATTCATATTGTTTCTATGAATGGGATATTATTAATTTCGCGGATATAATAAAACCTATATATCTTTCATGGTTTATATATTTATATAATTTGTTTCTATTTTAGGGGAAATGTTTCTCATGAATACAATTTCTCTTTCACAGGATATACGTTTATGAAATACATTTTTATTTAATAGGTTATATATTTATGAAACCCAATTCACTTTCCTAGGTTATATGTTTACGGAATATATTTCTCATTAAAAAGTTATTTGTTTATTTAATATGATTTTATTTCACAGTGTTAAATGATTATGAAAACCATTTATCTTATATGGGTTATGATTATGATGAAATAATTATGAAACCTATATCTTTTTCCATAGATTATGATATGATTACATGATTATTAAACAAATTTAATTTTATGGTCTAAGATATTATTGTCTATAATTTTTTGGTTCATATATGTATGATTTCATTATGATATGGGTTGTTCCTATATCTCCCTCCAAGGCATTTCATAACTATTTAAATCCTATGAGATTGACATTGATGATATGATAAAAGAACTTTGTTTGGTATTTCATGGCATGAATGATAATGAACTAGATTCAATAATCCAAGGATGGAAGGAAGAGAGATCTTGGTTTAATAATACGTGGATTCAGTGATTTGTAGAGCAAGTTTAGTAATAGAAATTTCCATAAATATTGCATTGGCAGCGATGATTTGACTACTATAAAAATCCTTTCAGATTATTATGTGTTCAATAATACCATGTTTTATTCCTATGTTGTGATTTCATGACTTATTCTATTTAATCTATTATGATCCATGTCTTATGAATTTTAAATTGCTATTATAATCTCAAATATACAGGGTATGATCTTCAACTATTATTCTCAAGTTCTATTCCCTTTTTAGGTAATGATTACAAATTTAATTTAATTAACTTATTGAGCATCTGAGATCCCCACATTCTTATGTTTCCTTTTCCCATGTTATAAAGAAATAATCTCAGTATAAGTACAAAAGTTAGAGATCATTATAGGATATTTTGAAGATCATTCACCTGCATATATGATTTTGTTTCCAATTTTCCAATGACACTAAACTAAAATGATCCTCAAGCATTTGTTTCTATAATGTACTAAATTTTCATCTAAAATAATGTATTATCATTTTATATTAAACCTTGGATTATAGAGTTAGTATTAAAATATTTTATTCAAACATTGGAAACTATAATTAGTGGAAATCAGTGAGAACCCATGGAATATTTATAACGATATATATTGGTATGTCTTTAATGATAAGTATAAGGATGAGTTACTATTTAAGAAAATGAACTGGAATTTCGGTAAATGATGGAGTGAGTTGTTTCCAAGAAATACATCCATAACAATATAATACAAGTGGATGTGGCTCTGTAAAAGATGTTCATAGGGGTAATAGCTCTGAAAATATGTTTCGGGCTTGAGTTAGGGTAATATGGTACACGATAACGGGCCTTTCTATACACTTGGATTGACACACCTAGGGGATATGATTTGGGAATTCAAAAAACCTTCATGAACTATCATGAATTATTTAAAAATAAGTTGGTTTGTAATTTCCAATGATGAAACCTGGGTTTCATAAATTAAAGAAGTTTTCTTGATTTGGACAACCTATAAGAATATATTTTCATGATTATGTAGTTTTCTGCTTTGATAAGTAATAATAACACTATTCTTTTAGTTAATTGAGGGAACTAGATGGAACTTTATTAATGTTGAATGTTATGGAAGATTTCACGATGATTATTCAAGTGGGATGATCACTGGATGTAAAGATGATTTGGTCATTCTTAATCATTTTTTCACGAAACATGACTAAAAACATGTACCATTACCAACTATCAGACTAGCCAAAGAAGAGAATGAAGGATTTATCTTATAGTTCAAGTAATGGAGAACATGGAGGAATGAAGATTATTTTTTTTGTCAATAATGTTTGAAGAATCGCCTAATAAAATTCCTTATATGGACAAGAATATGATTTTACTATAGTATAAAAGGACACAATCAAGTTGATGCAAGGAAAAATTAATAGTTCAATTAATGAAATGTATGAGAATATTAGCCTCCCAAAGACATCATCGATGGTTAATTTTCTTATGTCTAGTGTAAATGGTCATTATAAAATTCAATGTCCCGAGATTAAATCTCTTTAATAAGATTAAAAATGTGGTATTAGTAGTGGTTATAATGCTGATGATGAATAAACTATTGATTAAATTTAAATAGAAAGAGGTTTTGTGTAATAGTATGAGGTATACATTCTAATTGAATTTGGATGAAGTTGAATAATAAAATATTTTATTTATTTTGATTTAAGAAGTACATTTTTTTAAAGGTTAAATATATATGGATAGTTGAGTTTAGGTTTTTCTCTATTGATTTACAGGAACACATAGATTGGTTCCTATGAAACAGAAAAGTGATATAAAGGAAAGGTGATGTCCATGTAAAACACATGATTAAGGGAAAGATGACCCATAATAGGTTTATTATGTAATGATAATTTTTTTTAGGTAAGGATATGTTGGATATGAATAGGTAAATGGGGATTTATTTATTACATTCGAACTAATAATGGACTTGTTGAAATGTTTTTCATGCTATCATTAATGAAGTTTAAAACATATTAAATTTATGGAATATATATAGTTATATATAGAATAAGTCAACATGAATGTTTTCCAAAAGGATTTAAGTTAATTTTGGTTGTTACTAGGTTCCATGATAATTTTCCATGTGGGTATTCACATGTTAAGAATTTTAAAACAAAGACATACATTAGATATATCGAGGAATCAATGTTTAGATGATTTTATTACTTATTTATAATGTTTTGGATTTTTATATTTTGTATGGATTATACAGTCAACCATTAATAGAAATATTATGATAAAAATTCGAGGACTTTTGTGAGAATAATGTATTATCTTACAAAATGAGGATTTATGCATATTGAAGAACGTTTTATTCAAACATAGTGTTAATGATAACTAATGATTGATGGAATAGAAAATAATGGATCTCACAATATAATAGTTATACAGGAATGAAATATTCACATTCATTTTTGGAAAAAGTGGTGATGTGGATCGAGGAACAATAATGGGTGAGAAAATACTTAAATCATGAAAGTATATATTTTCCGGAAAATTATTTAAAATTTGAAAAAGTATCTTGAAACCAAAAATGCATTCCAAGTATGTCTATATCTGATGAATCAGATTGTGTCATAGTTAATTATTGTTTTATGGATTTCTAATTGTTAACATTATCTCGAAATTGTTCTCAATCACTATCCATCAGAAAATTATGGTTAGATTTCTCTTCTATAACCATTTTTTACATTCCACCTATGTGCTCCCACGTTGAAACCCAGTTTTATGTTAAATTAGGTAACCATTATGGTTTCACCTTTACGTTTTAAGGTATTTTTTAGTTTACATTTTTACGATGTTGGTTTATATGAATGAAACATTTGAGTATTAGTCTTTTTATTACCCAGATGAATTCTGAGGGGGGAAATAATTTTAAGGGGGTAGAATATAACACCTCGATATTTTTTGAATAATTGTTTTCAAATTAATTAATATTTTCGGTATATTTCATTTCACATGAGACTGGAAATATATATATATATATATATATTAAAACATCAATTAAATAATTCCTTTTATAAATCATCAAATTGGATGGCCCAACACATAATTCTAACTTGTCTTGCGCTACATACAATACTGACATGTCTAGAATAATCGACAACACTACCATGGTGTGCGTTACACGCATCATCGAGTTTCTATAAAGCATCAATTTATTTTCTTTTTTAAATGATATAGTTATAAACTATATGTTAAAAATAATGATATGAATATTAATACCTAATTTTCATATTTTTTATAATGGTTTTATGGAAATAAAACTTTTTGATAATAAAATATTCAATTTTTGGTAAAGTTGGTATATGTTTAAAAATAATATAAACTACACTTCATGTCCTTCTGTGGAAAACAATATAATGAATTTTAGACACATCTAGAAATTGAATTTTATAAAATAAACTAAATTTTATAATTTATAATTTAGAAATTATCTTACAGTGATTTTTTGGGACTTTTCTGAGAAGCATAATTTTTGTGATGAATATTCAAAAAATTAGATTTTTTTGTTAAAAAATGCATTTTAATTTAAATAACTATTTATGTTGAATTATATATTTAATTTTTTATGGACACATTAGATAAATCATACACATATTAATTAAATTTATGTCATTATAAATAATTTCTCTTTGAAATTTAATATAAAATAGTAATAAACTTTTGAAATTCATTCTACATTAAAAACACGTAATTTTGTCATGTCTAATAGATTTAAATAATTTTAATTTGTCCACTTTTGTGAATTTAATTTTCAAAAAATGAAATAAAAAATTTCAATAAATTAAATATTTATAGTCTAATTACATCATTTTGATTTTTTTAAAAAAATTGATTAGTAAAAGTGTTAAAAATTAATCACAACAATTATGCTCAAGTTAAGCTTAATTAGGGACTAAACCTTAATATTAGGGGAACACATGTACTAGAAAATTCTCTAAAATCCATTTTTGGAATATTTCGTTCATAAACCGTCAATTATATATTTAGTTTGGTTTTTTATGATTTCTTTCGTAATAATATATGTTCACCAAAAATGTTTTCAAGAATTCCATGTGAGTCATTTTCCTTCCCTGTAAAAGGCCACCACCTATCCCACATCCTCACACCTATAAAACCACTTATGTTTGGAAAATATATAACCAATACAATTCCCAAAAATCCACCCTTCCACTTATAAGCCTTCCCTTGACAATAATTAAATCCATGGAAGTATTTTCATATAAACCAAAAGGAGTTACCCGATTAAGAGGTAATGTCTTCTCTCAAATCAATCATATTATTTTCCTTAAACACCCCTCCACTATATTTATTACATGATTAAATAAAAAAACTAGTATCCTCAATAAACTATGTGTTTTTATGCTTATTTTTTCCTACACTTACATACACTTCCATTTAATTGGTAATGAATAACTATTTACATGCATGACGAACTCACGTCTCACTAAATGATGATTATTTATTTTTCCCTTACCACCTCTCATAGTAGAAATTATGATGGAAACTCTACATATATATGTGACATGTTATATTTATTATTTATTTATTATTACTTATTCCTTTTAAAATATGTATCTTTTTATCTTTCTATTGGGTGTTAATACAGTAATTTTATTTGATCAAGTGTGGACTATAACCCCTCAAAGTGTTTTGATTCATTCATATACTACATTGATTGTTTTCAAGATGGGTTTAGTGAATATATAATATTTATATGAGATCATAAATATATAGTAATAATTATATATATATATATACATATATACATTTTTGTATTTTACCTTATTTCTTTCAACACGATAATTAAACTGAAATCGCGTTCAAGCATACTTACGACCTAAAGACTCCATGATCAATGTATTTTATTTAATAATTATATATTCAAAAGATTGTTAATATAAAAATATAATACAAATATATTATATTTATATAATTTTTTAAAATATGAAATCATGTCATACATATAAGGACCAATAATATATCAAATTAAGACACATATGAAGAACAAAGCGAATTTTACATAAAGTTATGCCTTAACATATTATAGTTGACAAGAGGGTCATATAAAGTCATAATAAAACCATATTTGGTATTATATAAAATTATATAGTTATTTAAATCTTTTATAATAATTTTAAATTTATTATACAGGTGGTTTGAATTAGTGCGATGAGAGTCAAGAAACATGGTAAGGGGATTTCATCCCACTTTTTATTTCTATGAGATTCATACAATTTTCGCCATTATTTAATTTTTTATGGTGTATATACATTAAATTATTGTATCCTATCTATTTTATTCTTAAATGTATGGGTAATAAATTATAAATTTTATTATATTTCTTTCATGGGGTATAAATTTAAAAAGTTTCCAAATCGGTGCAATAGATTTGTCTCAGTTTTCCTTTATTGAGACCAATGCTTTGTCATGCTCCTGAATTCTCTTTCAAGTATTATATAATTAAATTTTAAATGTTACATCATAAATTTAATACCATATTATATATATATTTATATATTTTACTACATGAAATTTTATTTTCTTATATGGATATTATGATCCCAGGTTACCATGTTATAAGAGTATGTTTTGAAAATATTATTGCTTTTCAATAATGTTTATGTTAATGATTTCTTTAATGAAATATTATGATCAATATATGAATAATATTAATGTATTTTATTATTAAATGGTAATTAATTATTTATTAATATATTAATTTCACTTCTTCTATAATTTGGTACATGACATAGTAAATATAATTTTTTTAAGAAAGACCAACATTACCCTCACTTCGGTCAAAAATCCGTGTTCCTTTAAAATAATGTCTTCCAAAAATGGTTTCCATGAATATTCTAATATTATCCCTTGATAATAAAAAATACCCTTTTTTTGTTTTCTAAAATTTCAAAATTAATCTTCTCATCATTTTCCAAATGTGTCATTTTTAATCCTTTTTTGGTGCAAATGGAAAGTTATTTTTACCTCGTACGAGATTTGTAGATTTATCTGCCATCAATTCATTGAAGGTTAATAGTAGTGTTTAAGGGTTATTTATTAAGAAAATGTTTTTAAAAATATTTTATCAAGGAAATAATTATTAACATGTTTTCATGGGTCTTTTATATGTTTTCATAAACCAAAATTTTTAAAATGTTTATGTTGATTTTATATTTTTTTCAGGTAATTTTTGTAATAATATTTTCAAGATTATTTTATATGTTTTCTTGGAAAATGGTTATAGGGGTTATTTCATGAAGGATTTATTAATATTCACTATAATTCCAATGAAATAGTTTTTGAAAATTTTCAAGCTTCTTTTATATGTTTTTGAGTAAATAGATTTTCAAATCATTTTCATGGATTAATTATATGATTTCAAATAATTTTCCATGTAATGGGTTTTAAAAAAATGTATTTCATTATTTATTTATTTTCAAAGTGTTCTCAAATGATTATATTTTTAAAATGGTTTGAATATTATTTTATAAATCATCTAGGGAAAAAAATTTCAAAATGATTTTAAGCATTTCTTATAAGTTTTAAATGTATTTTCTATGAAAATGATTTTCAAATTGTTTTATGTATTAAAAATATTTTTTCAAATAAGAAAGGGTATTTTTATCATGAATTTTATGAAAAGATATATGAAAATTATTTTACATCTAAGATGACATCCATTGATGTTACTAATTCCCGTTTAAGATATTATCTACTGTTTCCATTCATATTCATTCTATGAATGGGTTATTGTTAATGAAATTGTAATTATTATGATAGTTTAGATTTTAGTGGGTTATATAGTTGTGAAATTCATTTATGTTTTATGGTTTATATGTTAATGAAACATTTTTCTCTTTCATGGGTTATATGTTTATGAAATATGGTTCTCTTTGATGGGTTATATGTTTATGAAATCAGTTTCTCTTCTATGACTAATATTTTTAGGAAATCCATTTATATTTCATTTCTTATATGTTTATGAAATATGTTTCTCATTCATGGGTTATATGTTTATGAAATCAGTTTCAAAGATTTGGTTTATTCTTATGATGAAATGGTTATGAAAAAAATTTATTTTTCTATAGGTTATGATGTGATTACATGTTTATGATACCCATTTCATTTCATGGGTTATGATAGGATTGTTTATGTTTTTATGCCATATGTATGTATGATATCATTATCAGATTGGTGGCATATATATTTCCATAACATATATTGGTTAATGATTACTATCTCATGAGAAAGACATGGATGGAATGAGAAATGAACATGATTCAGTACTATAGGGATGGAATTAAAAATGAACACGGTCAAGTAATATGGGGCCTGAATGAGGAGTGAACACGGTTCAGTAATACAGGGTTGGTTCAGGGTGTAAACTCAGTTCAGTAAAGTAACTTTTCAATCATGATTTTATTGGATGTGATTCCTTTAATACTATGGAAATATTATTATATCATTATATATCTTCCACAATTACATGATGTATTCCTATATTGTACTTTCATGACTTATTCCATTAAGTGTATTATAATCCATGTATTATGAATATAAATTCAGTATTATGATCTCTAATAAGAAATTTATGATCTTAAAAAGTTATTATCCAGTTTCATGCACTTTTATCATGTTATGGCTATGAATTTTCTTTATTTTCCATACTTGGTATCAAAGCTATCCATTTTTTATATGTACCTTCCATATGATGTGAAGAAAGGATTTAGGTAGAAGTACTAAAGGTGGAGATATTTGTTGGATATGTTGAATATCATTCACCAGGAAAGAAGATTCTATTTCAATGTTTATAAGTAAATTAAAATCTTATGGTCCTTGGGCATGTAGTTTTGTAATGTACAGAATATTAATCTAAAAAAATGTAATATACATATATGTCAATCATTGATTTATATAATCCCCATGGTGAAACACTAGGGAATATAATTACCTTATAAAATAACTCATATATTTCTTTTCTTTATCTCCACAAACTCCATGGTGGCCATTCTATTGGAATTATTATATACAGGTTTTGTATCAAGTGTTAATTTAACATAAAACTCAACTTCACACTTTTGTGGATGTCTAGATAATTCCTTATGAAATACATCAATGTATTATGGTATAATAGCCAAAACATAAATTTGAATATTAATTTTTCTATCCAATGATTTTTTTTATCTATTCTACCCCAAGAATCTCATCCAGAAGAGCTACTAGGGTGGATCTAGACATGAATTAGATGATGAGGTATCCAATAAAAAGATAATGAATTCCACATCTTTATCAAGAATCATAATTCTATTCTCCAGACCATAAATGTTTCATTTTTTAAATATAGTCTTTACCATGGATTATATTAATTTTAAAAAATGGACTGATAATAAATTTAGAAAAAAGTGAGTCTTTATGTGTCCCGATGGGAACTACCTAAAAAATATTTATAACAGCGATATTCACAGAAGGTGTATTAACTGAAAAATTACCTTCTAAAAGTTCATGAAAAAATATATTTTTCATCAAAAATATGGAAGCATAAAAATATTGTAATGTTCCAAGATCATGTAAAACATTGGATAAATTTGATGATAAAATTAGAGTACATACCACCATGTTATTGGGTACTTCCACGTTAGCTGTAGTGATGGAATAATCTAAGACTTCTCTCTTCAGACTCTTCTAAAGTATGTTTAATTAATATTTGTTGAATTATTTTGAATAATGACCCATTTTTCTATAATTTATTTATTGGAAATTATTGATTTGTTTCTTCCCCTTATATTTGTTATCTAGATTCCCTTATCACCGCACTTGTAACAAACTCTCATACCCATAAAATATTTCCAAGATATTTCTGACAAAAAAATTTACATGATGGAAATTTAATGAATATATTTTTAATATTTGATTAATATATATAATCATAGTGTTCAATAAACCACCGTTTATCTATATCCCTTAAAATTCATAGGATCTTAAAAATTAATTCCCTTTTTTGATGGTTAGAAAACAATTTCATCATATGGTTAAACAAATGGACAAAACTATGCCTTACATATACATAACTTATATGCATTAAATAAATTTTAATTTTATTACTATGTATTTTTTATGTAATCTATATAAAACATGGATAGTATTTTAAATATATCCTCATACTGAGTAACTCTTTCTTCATCTTTTTTCATTATGATGAGGAGAATTCTCTTCATTTTAATCCATTTCCCATGAGGGAAATATTTTTTAAGAATGATTCATTAAAATATATCCATTACATGTTTTTTAATTACTCTAACTCTATATTATTCTATACCAAAAAACAGCATTTATAATCATCATCCTTGAGAATATACACCACTATTGTAACACTATCTTTTTCGTCATACCTGAAGGATATAAATACCATTTCAAGGGGCTTAATCCATTACTCAACTACCAAGATATTTGTAGTCCACTTAAATTATATGGGACAATATCTCATGAATAAATCCAAAATAGGAAAATCGCATTGTGGGAAAATAGATTTATCTATTTTTTCATGGTAATTTTATATAATATGGCTAAGATACCTAAATATAGCCATGATTTTTTTAGTTCGAATACTGGTTGTATCAGATTAATCAACAGGGAAAATACTAAAATGACCAAGAGTGTTGATAAAATTATTCCATACAAGAAACATTTCTAAATAATTTAATACACTAGATTATCTCATGAAATTTTTTATTTTAAATTATAACATATAATTTTGAATCTGGTGTAACACATAACGTAAATTGAAAATTTATACATTATTAATAATTGGGTTATAAAAATGGTTTATTTGAGAACATATTTAAATTATAAATATATTATCAAAACATTCATGATGGTTTATAAAGAAAATATGAATCAACTAAACAATATCTCTCATGAGATTTAAACAAGGTGCACAGTAAGGCCCATTATCATGAACTAGGTGACAATAAATTCAAATACCAATGTGCATTTTTTGAGTTATTACCCGTCGGTATAAAATTTCTAGAACCATGTATACTTTATAAGTATAGATAGGGACTTATTTATTGAAAAAACCACATAATAACTTCCTTAAAAAGAATTTATGAAGAAATTCCACAATTTAAAACTTTCTCAACACCTATCATCAGGAAATATTCCCTAATATATATTTTCCAAAATATAGTGCCTGAATTTTTACATAATTCTCTCTAATACCATCTATAACAATAGTGAATTTATAAACCTAGAGCTAATGTATAATTTATTGAATTGTAATAGATAAAAGGGTTATAATCCAAATGAAATAATCAGTTTATTAGTCTTGGAGAACCAAATACATAAAATATACCCATTTGATGTTGTGAATATAAAAAACATTAATGAATAAAATGCTCGACACATTTGAAACTCATTCAAATAATTACTCTTCGAATCCTAGGGAAAATATAAAAAACTAGGGTAAGAATAAATTATTATTAAAGGTTATGTACAATGGAATATACTATGAGTAATTCGATTATAATTAACATAGAATGGTAAATAAATAAAAACACAAGAAATTAAATCAATAACATGAGAATAAAATTGATCGAAGGATTATATCAATGAAATAATCTGATGGATAATAACAAAAAAATTATCAATGAATAAAATTATTCATATTAGACATCAAGATCTCATATATTATGATATATATACCATATAAACCTTGTATAAAGATTGTTTAAAACTAAGGGTTGAAACCCATTTAATTTGTCCAAATAATTTGTCTCATGAGACCTATCAATGCACTAAGTGGATATATAATTTTATGCCCCACGAGTCACTACATGTCCAAATAATTCCACTTATATAAAATTATCAATTTCAATCATGAAAAATGTTCCTCTTTGATAAATTTTTGTATTGTATAAAGAATATTTATTAATAATATTTGTTCTAGTCAATCAAATAACATGAAAAGTAAAACACCTAATTTAGAAATGATATACAGTTTAATCAATAAGAGTATATATGATAAATAATATTTATATTTAAGGTAAATATAATATATAATGAACATAATAGATATAATGATTCAAGATAATAAAACAACTATAAAATTAATATGATATAAGATATGACAATCAGTTCACAAGGAATATAGTTTCTGTTATAACATCATGTCCTTTAGAAAAACATAATGGAATGGATGAGAAATGTTGAAATTATATTTCATGAATGAGTTTTATTTTCTAAACCATTTAAAATGTAAAGAAGAATTTAAATTTCATAAAGTGGTTGTTGTGGCGAGGGATGATGTTATCGTTTTATAAGTTAAAAAGATTCCTTTTGATTTTTTTAATAGAAATTCAAAAACACCCCTTTTATAAAACATTGAAATTATTATTTTAAAAAAATTTATTATTTTCAATGATAACATAAAATCTCTTTAAAAAATAAAATAATTAAATAAATCTTTTTGTAACAATTTTTAAAACCATTAAAATTGAAGAAATAGAAATCCGATAAATTAATTGATAAAACAGGTCTTCAAATTAATTTTTATCTTCTTGATTCAAGTTCAAAGTAGAGGAAAATTTAAAATAAAATATTTAAACACTATAAATATTTATTGGATACTAATATTTTTTCCCTTAATAAGGATAAATGGTAATATTATTTCACCAAAAATAAATACAATCCCAAAAGAGAGATAAATATTAAAATAGATTCTAACCAATTTGGTAGCTTATAAATTGTAACACCATTGAATAATATATATGAATTGAAACATAAATTATCATAAATAAATATTAATTACTATTAAATAAATAAATGGGTGTATATATACACAACATTAAATTGAGTAGGTTCTTAATAACAATTGACCCAACTTCATGAAAATTGATATTAAATCCTTAACTGTACGCTTCTCTTAGGTTGAAAATGATTTTAACTCTAATATAATTTTTTTTTAAAATTTTATTAATTTATTATATAATCATATTCGTGTCTATAATATAATATATTAGATTTTTATAACATATTCTAACCAATTATTTAATATATTTTTATTATTATTGTTTTTCTCGGTGTTGATTGCTTTGTTTTTTAGGCGTGTTTTGTTGAGAATTTTCATTTTCTTATGAGAAATATATAGTTATATAATATATAGAGTTATATTAATTTTATACATAAAGTAGTTAATCATTAGATACAAATTTAGAATTCTAATTGACTTTTTTACCTTAAAAATTAACCACATCGGTTTTTGGACATGATATTTCATATGTAAGCATGAGCGATCATACCATTGCCTTAATGGATGAATGGGTTAGAGAGTGGATGATATATTAATTTTATAGTGTTAATATCATGTTATATTTACCATATATATTCATTATTAAAACCATTTTTACTATCCAGGTGAATCAGTGATTAAAAAAAATTACATCTGTTCACGATGTTATAGTTTGCTGTATAGAAGAGGGACAATGTTTTTCCCATTTTGCAGGGAAGGAGAGAAAAAATAATTATTCCACAAAAAATATCATTCTATGGGGGGTAATATTTTTAGAATATTTCAATTTTTATTATAAAATTTATGGTGATAAATTACGAATTGTAAAACAATGATCTTAGTGAAGTCGATTACCTTCACATTAGGAATCCTCCTTTGTATCCCTTATTATACACACTAGGATTGTTATTTTGTAAGAAACAGAACCTATAGAATATGTATAATGATTTCAAGGAGATAAATTGTAATTTTTTTGACCAAAATGTCTTTAGAGTTGTAAATAAATTATGGGAGAAGGTTCAATTTTATAATTGATGAGGTGACCTTCTAGAAAAACTACTTGGGAATTTACTAAAAGAATAAAATAATATAACTTCATTAAAAAAATTATTAAAAATGACCATATATTAAAATATTTTATACTATAAGTTATTAATATATGAATCCAATTTTTTTTTAAATTTTTAACTGGACAAATTGCACTAATCTTTTGGTTTTAACTGACCCCCTCGTAACCCTGTTTTAACCTTTACTGGGGTAATGAATTTTTAATGTTTATACGATTAATTATGACCAAAATTTAAATTGTACATATTAACAAATAATAAATATTATGGTTCCAATTTTTAATACATTTTTTGAAATTCAATAAATATAAGTGGAATAATTTAATTTAAAAAAACATGCAAATTATGTCGAAAAATGATTTTTTGAAGAAATGCATTTTTCAATCAAAATATGATATTTTTTTATTTTTATGAATATTAAACAGTATTAGATTTATTTTAATTCATATATTTTGATATATAAAATATTATATTCACTTAAATCTCCCATCATTAAATATTATTTTAATAAATTAAAATGCATAGACATTTGGCCTTTTAATGATCATTTTTCAATGAAATACCACATTTAGCTCCAAATTTTCTTATATGTATTTATATAAAATGATAGGAAATAAACTGATAATAATAAAACTTATACCACATAATTATACATGGTACTTTGAATATATAAATATTATATTTTTTATTATTCCTAAAAGGTGATTTCTAAAGGACATCTTCTAAAAACCATTTAAGACTTATTTTGTCCCACATCAAAATCAAAATTCATCCATTAAAAATATAATTTTTATGAAGTTAAATATTAAAATATTAATTGTATTATATAAATATTATAATATATTTTTACTTACAATAATTTAATCTCATGTGTTATATGACCTTGCTAGGCTAACAAGATAGCTAGTGTCCCCCTATGTGGTTTTTTAATTGAAAAATGGTAATTTTGTCCATTTTTTATTTAATCCCCTTACTCAATTTTGTCTCATAATTTTTATATCAGACAACCCTAAAACACCCCTTTTCTAGTCTTCATCCCATATAATGACCCCTTTTATTATTGGGTATTGAATGTATCGTCTCCTTCGATCAAGATCCCATGGTTTGTGATGAGAGTGGATTGTCGTGAACCACAATACAATTAAATTATTATTAACCTAAAAATGTTCCATAGTGGCACACCCTAGGTTTGATCACAAGGAAGCCACTTCCACACACAATTTTCCAGGGCTTGCACATGTGATACTGGGTCAAAAAATTCAGAAGGGAATTTAGAAAATAGATCCACTTGAATAATATTAAAACATAAATAATTAATATAAAAATCATCCCTTTCATGTAGGTCAGCTTGAAACACAATCTCTTCAGGCAATTCCACTGGGAATTCTTTTTCAGCAGGGACATCTTCTTCTTCTTCAAACAAAAGAAAGAGTTATAGAGGTACTGATTATTTTTTGACAAAGTTGTGAGGATCACTTACTTTTTGGTCTTCTATAAAATCTAACCAATGTTTATACAAAACATGTTGACCTCCCACAGTTGTATCAGCTGGCATGACATCTTCAGGAACATCTTCAAGCAATGGCCAAGGAGAGATGATTGTATCATCCAATTGAATCGTTAAGTCTTCCTTGGGTTCTTCAAATTCAAATGTAGGTGGAACAAAATTTTCCTCTTATTCTTCAGCAAGGTACATTTTTTGTTTTCATTCTAGCCATAGAACATCAACTTCTTCAACATCAGTATCCAACGATGCTACCATCATGCTTTCTTATTCAAATATTTTGAAATTATTTTGAATCATCACGGCATCTTGTTCCATTTGGAACATAAAAATATCTTCCCTTATATAAAATTCAGAACTAGGACAATCATATGAAAAGTCACTAAAATAATCCATCTCAACCAAAAAAAATGAAATGCAACAAAATTCTATATTTTTTTTAGTTTTTGAAATTTTTAATTTTTTTTTGTTTTTATGAAAATAGTGTGTGAAAGGAATTGACCTCCCCGGAAATAGCGCCAAATTGATGAGAGTGGTTTTTCGTGAACCACAATTCAATTAAAATCTTATTTACCTAAAAATGTACCATAGTGGCACACCCTAGGGTCGATCACAAGGAGGCCACTTCCACACACAATTTTCCTATTGTCACTATTATAAACTAACTAATATAAAAAGATAATACTTATGAAAATATGGGGAATTGAAATGAGAAAAATATAAATATAATATAAATACATAAATATATAAAAATAAAAAATACAAAGAGATGGAAAGAAAGGCAAAAGGAAGTTAATAGAGGAAAACCTTTGTTCTTTGGGTTTTTATGGTGGAATTATCATTTTTTCACATTATCAATCAATGAATTGTTCAATGTGGAAATCCAGACCTGTCACTCCACACCCTCTCGTTTGAAATGTACTACCCTACACTAGAACTATGCATGTAGGAGTAATCTCTTCTACATCAATGACCAATCCAAACTCCACTGTTTGAATGAATTGGATATTGATGTAATGGAAAATTAATAAACGAGGAGGAAGAAGACAATGGTAGAGAATGTGGGGAAACCTCTCACCACAATCATTAAGCCACCACTGAATTCTTAGAAAGAAACATGATAAAACAATAATGTAAAATGAACTCAAATACCACAACTTCCCCCCTCAAACAACAGTGAGGGTAAGCTCTCCACAAGCATGGAGTTAGAAAGAAGCACAATAGGAGAAACACATAAAATAAAAGAAATGAATGAAAAGGAAAAATGAACATAAGAAGAAGAAAGATGCACTAATATATATTATAAATAAAAGTAAAAATTACAGAAACAAAACTCAACATTTCCCCCTTGAAATGGATATCCTTGTAAAAGGGAGAGGAGTTACAAATTTATATGGAAAATGGGAGAAGAAATCTCACTCAAATTCTTCCCTCTGGATTTCACCAACATATAGTCCCATTAAATGGTAGAATTGGTAAATTTTCCCTTCTTGAAAGTTGTTCCACAACATATTCCTCATCCCTCCACAATATTTAAGCTAGATTGGTCCACGTTTGATGGAGTTATGACTGTTTGGATTTGGAAAATTAAATCCACCAATTTGAATCTTCGTCTTCCACAACTCGAACTTCCCATGTCATTATGGTCTTGATACCAGACGATTAATACGTATCCTCCTTAATGAAAGATGTTCAATAATATTTCCTCCATCCCCTTGTTGAATTTCAGCTCCATATAACCCGTATACTCCGAGATACAAGCTCGTCATTAAAACATTCCAAATCTATGCACAGTTTTCAAGGCACGGATTGTGAGCTAGTTTTGGGCCTCCAAATGATTTATTGAGATGGTACTCTAGGAGGATTAAATTCTTCCAATTATGTTAGAATGTCTATAAAATCGAATTTCACTATTTGGGTCAGTTTAGAAAATTATATGGCCAAAATACAGAAGACATATAAAACAGCTGAACAACAAAATTAAGCCATTTTTGCATTTGAGCTCAAAACACAACTAAAACATAAAAATGTAACAATTGCCCATAAAATAACACTTTTGTGAGATTTATAACATTTTAATACAGTATATAATATGTGAAAATTATATCTCCATCAGTAAGCATACATGTCCTCTGGCATCATTCTTTTTTTATTTCAACAACTAGTTATCTCTAATTGTTTAAATACGATATGCAATATTTAAAATGAATTTTTCATCTTCATGGTTTTCACATGATTCAATATTAATATAAGTATGATATTTTATTAGTGGGATTTTATAATCATGATGTATACGGTCTCTCAAAACTAGTCCATAATCCCGCCTTGTTTCTTAGTGTATGCATGATATGGTCAAGTCAGCCATGTAGTGTTTTAAACCTGGATTATATATTTGTTTTTAATTGATTTTTTAGTGTTAAATTATCTCTTTATAAAATTCCTCAAATATTTGGAAAGTGTTATTCTTATAAAAATTATTAGTGGGGGAATTAATATTGATATAGATAAATGTTACTAAATTCATAATTGTATTTTAAATGGCCCAAATGGAAGATTTTGTTTGGAAAAAAATGGTTTTGAAGTGGAATTTTACAAAATTAAATGATATTAAAGTAATGTGTCTTGAATTTATCCCAATAAATGGTATCCCTAAAGGGGTAAGTGATAACCTAGGAAATAGTTGAATAATGGATAAATGCGGGGACTAATAGAAAAGATTTTTTATGAAATAATAAATGAGTTAAAAAATTACATACCCTTAGATATTGTGTTTGTAATTATTTAAAATTAAAATTATAATGCATTTTTGTATGGGAAGTCAGTTTATTAAATTTCATGTTTATGGTTCATAATTTTTTTAATGTCCCTTGAGGAGGACCTTGTAGATTTTTTCTTGTTTGATACATTACCTTGATAAATAATTTTTTATTGACAATATTGAATTTTTAATTGAGTTATATTGATTTTTTCATGTGACTAAATTATTTGGGAACCTTTTGTGCGGTCCTTATAGACCTATAATTGGTGTCTAATTCCCTGAGTGTTCCTTAGACTACACTGGGAGACATAGATTAATTCCACAGTAAAATGACACCATTAGATTCAAGGGGTTACGAAGAAATGTAATACCTTGAGAAAGCAATTATATTTAACATAAATTTTGTAATCATTAAAGCTTTGAGGTGACAATACTTTAGATTCTTGTATGGTATATCAATCAAATTAAATAGATTAATTAAATGAATTCATTTAAGGAACCATGGTGAATTCCATGAGATGGTATCCCATGTTCATTAATAAATAGATATGGATGAAATGTCTCATGTGTATGATATGGATTACTGTCATTCTATGCTCTTGAATGTCATGTGTAGTTTCGTGAGTTCTGACTGGTTTTTCAAATTAGTAGAATTACATGGGTAACCCCACCCTTGGATTCCAAATTCTTATATGTTGAGAGTCAATCCCTTGTTGGGTCACATGGATTCCCCTCATAATTATACAATAAATATTTCCAAGTAAGTATATATTTGAGCCATTCAATCTATAATGAAAATTGTGATCAGAGACTCATTAGCTTGTGATTAATTATTTATAGGCCAATGTTGGGAATCTCTATGAATCCCCCTATTAGTGGTTGTTTTTCTAATTTTTATTTAGAAATTAATACATGAAATATTATATTAATAAAAATTGATTAACTGTATAAATGATTATCCATTGTAATTATATATTCATCATTAATGATTGTAAAATTTTGGGACACCATTGAAAGTGGCCTGATATCTTTTAATCTAGCCATGCTCGGGCCTACATGAAATTATTTTATCTTAATATATGTCTATCTATAAAAGGGAAATAGATTTAGGTCAAGGGGCCACTTTATGATGTTTCTGGTCATCCTAAAATGATTTGTGTATAGATGGATCAGGTTTCACTCATGACCTTATTAGAGAAGAGTTTGGTTTTTTATCCTGTTCTAATAATTCTTGTATTTGATCTATCAAAGGGATATCCTATCATGTATGGAATAGAAGATATATTTAAATCATGTTATGTTGTATTTATTTATTTCCACTTTCTAGTTTCTCCTATGATTTTTTAGGAATGTTTTTATATATTTATTTTTACAACAATTTTTTTGGGATACATTGACCGATGGGTATAGAGTCTCCATGATCTGTATATACCATCTCTACTATTCAACATCCTCTAGAATACATGGAGGTGAACATTAGGCCATGTGGCATACCATATTGAGGTACTAGTTAATTGGACTCTCAGTTGGGTGTGAAAACATAGTATCATATTTGTTTTTATTTTTCCTTATAACATTTGAAAGATATATTAGATACTATAATTATTTTATAAATTAAATATGAGCTCATTATTAAGAGTGTTCCACCCATTTCTAGGGAGAAAACCTAGTTCTATGGGATGAGACTTGTTGTTCAAGGATTTCACATGTTATAGTTGTATTTTATTTTCACATTGTGTAAGATTTGTGATGTTATAACAATATTGGATTTATACTCTTCCTAGTATATAATGATGGTGTCGTTGCATTCATTCATCATTTTAGGCAAATAGGGATTCACATGACATGCATCAGTTTAGGGACATGTGATTCTAATGTCAATTTCACATTGTATGGGATTTATAGTAGATATTGGTTATATGTACATAATTTATTTATTCTTATTTTATATAATTTAATTGTAATAATGGTATTTGATAACTAAAAATGTAGTAACATCCTATATGATGTCTCTATATAAATATATGTTAGAATCGTACTTTTCTAATACCTAGTATGATGTTTTGATTTATAGACATATATAAATAGAAGGATGGTGGACTTTAATAAATAAGGTTTCAGTAAGAAACCTAAAATGTGTTTTAAATCTTATTTAAGAATTTCATGTTATTTAATAAATCAATGGAAATTTGAAATTTTGTTCGATCCTAGTCACAATCAATGTGGACTCCCAAGAAATATATAAATGAATTGATAAATGGTTTTATTTCTTAATTAGATTTATATAATGAATCCTATAAGGTATTTCCCATTATATATTCTGAATAGAACCTTTTTCAAATGAGCCTTGGGAATACATGAATCATGATAAACCCTAGAAAGATAATTGTAAATCGTAGACTCAAAAGATTCCGATAATGATTGGGAATACAAAAATTGTGTCTTATAACGATGTAAATTCATTGTAATTTGAAATCTATTGGAAATGATGTGTGGGTTAGGTAAAATTCTAGTAAACAACTATCATGAAATTTACCTCATAACATGTGAATTAAATCCTATTTAACAAATATAATAAAGTGGATCAGGTGATATGGTAAAATATTAATAACGTAAATTGTAATGTGTTGAATCTTAAGTATGATAGGTGACATAGAGGCCTTTTGTGCTTGGCATTACTTGATGTGTGGTAATTGGAGCTATTTTGAGAACCTGGGTTTTAAGGTTTTTATGTTGTGGAGCTTTCCTATGTGTAGTGATGTCCCTAGTTAAGGTAGTATGTGTTAGATATAATGATCAATTTGTAAAACCCTTCATGATGAGTAGTGTGTAGCATAAATAATGATACACCTAGAGACATGATGAATTTTTTAATCCTTGGCCTTATGGACCATGGAATGTTGTCATTATTAATGACTTTTTGGCCAGTTCAGTGGTAGGTTATTCCATAGTAGATATGAGATCACTAATTTTGGATTTTGTTATTCTATATGTTGTGGGAACTTCATATGGGGATGATTGTTATCCCGTGAGAGCTAGATGTTGATATTTTTGTTTTTGGACTAGGTGGTGATACATGTTGACCCTTCAAAATAGCACAGGTTCAATGATTTGGTGGATTGTGACCATATATGGTGACATATGAGAGAGATTGACTATATCTTGTGAGATACCTTTTTTCACGTAGAGCATGGGTATATACTTTGTCCCATTAAAAAAGTGTATATTCAATGGGACCTATGATCAATTTATTACAGTTAAGTAGAGGTGGTGGTGGGGCCTGATGTCTAAGCTAATTTTAATGGATGGATCATTCAAATGCCAAAAACATTATGATTTGAAAATTATTTGGGTTTAAAATGATGGTATAGGTGAATTATTTGATTTATTAAAATGGAACCCTAAATGATGGGTGTTTATGTACAAACCATTGGTATGTGTAAGGAGTCTAGCCTTTTCTATGAGGGAATCTTGGATGCATTTGATTAGCTTATCTGACATTCTAATATCATAGTGGTTATCATTGTTATGATTGTTATCTTGTGACATATAATTCCCAACATGTGGGATGAGGATTTTAGTTATATTAATTTGTCATAGAAAGGCATTCAACCCTTGGGTTCCATGATATCAGTAAGTTTTTGAGTGAGAATCCTTTAATTATATGGAATAAAAGTGGTTTTTTGGTGTACTAGATTAGTTCACGTGAGTCATGAATGAATATATTCCATATTTATGAAAAGTCATTGGATGGTGTTAAACATGAAAACACCTAGGTTTCTAGATATTATAATCAAAGATAAGGTTTTATAGTAGGATAAATTGGGTGTCTGGCCTTGTCAAATTGACACGCAATACCAATTTATTAGAGAGATTGGGTATGGATGATTTTAGTTATTAATGATTCTTGTTGGTGTGAGACCATTCTTTAGACCTTGGAATAATTTGAGTGGTTGTGTTTTAAGAGGAGTACCAAGGGTACTCACGGTTAATTAAATATAGCCTACAAGTGGGAATGGTCAGCGGTTGAGGAGGGAGAGATGGTTTGTGTGTGACATAAATCATTGGAACATAAGTTAGTCAACATGATTATTTTTATTGGTAGTGTGTTACCATTTGATTTGAATATTTGAGATATATCACATATTTAAGCATGGAGCCTACCAAGAAGTAGATTTGTCAGCGGCCATGTATGAGTTAAGGGATGATAACCTCGATGATGAATTATGGGTCTACATTCCTGATGGTTAGATGTGGAAAGAAAAAAAATCACTGATTGAGTGGGTATTTTTCAGTTTATTTAAATTTTCTATTAGAAGATCTATCCAATAGGTTTATCATGTTTAGGTCATGACATGATGTTGAGTGTGCCAAAGGAGAAGCGAAATGTGTGTGCTAATGGAAGGAAATATTATGATAGATGCTCGATGAGCATAATAAAAAACCGATATGATTGGTTTCTAACCATTTGAAGTTGGAGGGAGTGAACCTTATCTTAAAAATATTTGGATAATATAAAATATGGAATTCCATGAGCCAAAATAAATAATTTCGTGATGGTTGTGTTAGAACTTGGGTGTATGTGAGTTTTCCAAATTCACCCACGATGTTTGAATAATTATGATATGTGGGATACTAAAATTTGGGTTTTGAAATATTGGACTGATAAAAATAATTTCCATATGGTGGGGATATTCATGTTGGTTGTGGATATGAAACCCTTGTGTTGGAATGGTTGTGGTGAGGGACCCGTTTATGGATGGTTATGATGGCATTGGATTCTGGTGTTTGGTTTATTACAATGGAATCCAAAATCTTTTGGGAGTGACAAGGGTGTCTATCTATGAAATTATTTTTATATGTTGATCAATTTTTTGGGAATCGGGATGGAATGGTGTGACCCAATCATGGTTCAGTTAGTGACTTCATAGTTCTAGAGTGAGAGTGCGAGGAATTGAATGGGTTTTTGGTATTTTGGTGTGGAAACACATCAAAGGCTGAGTTAAACCTTATTATATCAATATCATCATTGTAAGAATCAAGTGATCAAAGAGGTTTACTTTGTTAATTTAATGTAATTTCCATGGTGTAAGCTGAGTTTTCATGGGATAATCATTTGGAAGAGGTATGAATACTGATCTTGTATGTTTTTGGATGCAATGAGTTAAAAACACAATGTATGTTGTTTATTATATGAAAGAGTAATCTATGGGGTATTCCATATACGTTTTTTGGGTAATGTACAAAATTTTCATGTTGTGATTGTATGGTGGATAAATGTTCATTGGGTTTTGAATTTTTAAATGGAATTGCTAACAAGTGTTAGACTAGAGTTCTTGTGAACAAATGGGTGTGAAGAATTTGAGATATAACTATGAGAGTTTTTAAATATTTAGGGGGTGTTTTTGGTAGTATGTATATAAGTGGAAGGAACCATGTTTATAGAATCTTTTTTATATGTTATTTTCTATATTGGGAAGCACTATTGTATCGATTAGTAATTGAATATCAAAACAAATGTGTCTCGGGGTAAATGATCAAGGTGGGAAAAATATTGGTGTCAGAGAGTATAATATTATTAGTTACTAGTGTTTTAATAAGTATTAAGCTTATTTTAGGGATTTTTTATTGGGAAGCAACTTATATTTTTTGAAATATAAAGGGGTCATTGAATAAGATTTAAGAACTGATATTAGTCTGGTGGTGTTGTTGGAAGGCCACCAAGACATCTAAGGGACAAGAAGTGTTGTGGTGGGTTGTTTCTAAATCCCATATATATAGACAGGACATGAGTGTCGGTGATAATTTTTTTTTCGTTAGTGGATGGGGTGGATTTTCCTAAACAAATTTGATTCAAATTATATGGTTTATATCCCCTTGAAAGACTCACTTTGGATTTGGAATGAGGGTTAGGTGATAGATCAACAGGTTTAAGAGAGCACCAGATGGAAACAAGGGTTCTTTAAACCTCTTCATTATCCACCAGCCGACTAGTGGCCCTCATGGGATCACATGGTAGACTCTATCCCAATACAAGCAAGGCGGAGGCCCCCTAGGTGTTTTTTTAAATTGTAAAATAGTTATTTTTTCATCATTTTATAAAACACCTATTCTTTCCGATTTTGGCTAGTATACCACCTTTTATACCCCATCTCTTCTCTTCAACCATATGAAAGATATCCTTCTATTCATGGTCATCATAAGAATTCCAACTTTTAACAAAGATACCATGTTTAGTTTATTAATAATTTTACACCATTTAATATTTATATTTATTTCTTGTTCTCCCTAATCGTTTTAATCTAATATACCATATTCATGAGTATTTTAATTCATATTTTTTCTACTAATTTAGGTTGAATCGGTGGAAAATATTTGATGGGTGTTCCTAGCCAGCCATGTGGTGGGTTATATCTAGAATATATCAAATATTTTATCCATGTTTTTGGGTGTATATGTGGAGTACTTGCAATGGAAATTTCATGATTTGAACTCACATTATTTATTTATTTGTAATTTAGTTTTCCTTCATTAAATGATATCATTTAAAAAAATTAATATTTTGATTGGGTAATATCAAGATAAATTCTTATTGATTTAGTTAATATTGAAATGGTATAATATTATTAAATGACTAATGGTGTTTTAAATGGTCAAAGATGTAAATTTTGGTTGGAATCAGTGGTTGAGAAGTGGAATTTAACAACCACTAATTATTTAAGGATAATTTTACATGAATTCAATCCAATGATATGGTAACTGTGAAATAATATGGAATTATATGAAAAATTTGAATTATTGATAAATGTGTGAGCTAAAAGAATGTGAATCTATGAAATGAGAAACGGGTTTTTAAAATTAATTATCCTTTTATAATTATATTTTATTAGTCTAAAGGATAAATAATTAATATTTTATGAAATAGAATGGGATTTATCAAATGGATTTGATCTTTGTTGATAATGTGTATTAATATACCATGATGTGGATGTTGTAGTTTTGTTTTTGGTTGATGAATTTTCATTGATAGGTAATGTTGGACTAATCAATAAAGAATCGTTAAATGAGATATATTGAAATATAAATGGTATAGAATTCCTTTGAGATATTATATGGAGCTCATATTGACCTATAATTGGTGCGCAATTTCATGAACTAGCCTTGGATTCCACTAGTTTACTTCCATGAATTTCATAGTTTGATCACACCCTTAGATTCATGGAAGTCAAATTCTATGTAATTCCATAATAAATAGATTATATTTATAAAATATTCATTATTTTTAATTCTTTGGGGTGTCTCCCTATTGGATTTGAGTTGGGTTTATTTATCGAATTCGATAGATTAATTTCATGGATTATTTTAAGGTGCCATTGTGAATGTTTCAGTATAAGCTCCATGTTTTTGTCCTGATTAATTAGGGGTTGATTGTATTGGGGGTATGTTATGGATTAATATTAGGGAATGCTTCTAAATTTCAATGAAATATTCACTTATTTTGGAATTTTATATCCAATCAATTTAATTCAATGCTCCACATAGCCATTATATTTTATATGGGTTTATGTTTTGAGGGATTTCGTAGTTTAGCTATGTGGATTCTCCTCAAGTTGATATAAATTTTAGTTTCCATGCCATTATTCTTGGAACAAGTTAGGTAAGGATGTGTATTTTGATCATTGAGTCATTAGATTTGGTTGAAGTAGGTATAGATCAATGTTGGGTGTCTCAATGGAGCATGGTATAAGTGGTTATTTTACTACTTTTTATTTAATTGTTAGTTTGTGAGAGGTTAGATTAATAATAATTGATGAATTTTATACATGTTTTTCTAGTACACTCGTTATTGTGCATTTTTCAATAGGATATTTTAGGGACACCATTGGTGGTGGCATTTTAGGTTTTATTAGTTACCTACTCAGGATTCCATGGAAATTGGGTACCCAAGCTATAGAATATTGGTTTTTTTGTCTATAGATTTAGTTAAAGGGAATATTATATGATGTTGTTTTTAATATATGAGTGGTATGTTGATGATTAGATAGGGAAGGAATCGAGACTAGATTAGAGATGATATTAGCTCTTTTTTATCTTATTTTATTATTTTTTGTATTTAATCCAACCATGAAGGATCCTTGTAATATATGGAATACAAATAATCATTATTACATGTGATGAAATATTTATTTATTGGAACATTTGAATTTTAACTACGATAGTTATCTACATTAGTTTATATGATTACTATGACATATTTTGTTTTAGAAACTCTAACAAGTGGTTATAGTCTCCCCAAAATCCTTATAGACCCTCACTACTCATCAGAATCCTTTGGCCTATGGAAAGGCACACATGAGGGAATGTGGTGTTGCAACCCAAGGAACCGGTTCTGTGTATTCCAGTAGAAGGCCTTAAAAGTTAAGAATCTAGTCACGGTCATTGAATCCTAGGGTTGTGAGGAATGAGTAACAATTCTCTGTGATGTATTATTGAGACACCTGCCAGAGTTTTACAAAACTCCATGAAATTTTCATGGTAGGTATTGATTTTATAGAAATTCATTATTCAGTTTTGAAAGGTTAATGAAAAAAACTGGATATTTTACAATTGTTGAAAATATAAAATATTTTAAAATCAATGGAATAATGGATAAATCTTGTAGTTTATATTCATTTGATGTAGCATATATTTTTCAATATCAACTATTTTATTATAAAATAATTTATCAGTCTCAGAATAAATATTTTTAAAGGATGTATAACTTTATGGAAATTCTATTTTATGATTTGATAATTTGTATAATAATAAAGATTTATTAATAAAAAAACAATATAACTAATTGTAAACATATGGATTATGATCAATTAAATTATATAACATATTTTTAGGCAAGGATAAGGATTAATAAAATTATCCAGGATTAAAATTTTATCCAATTAATTTTTTAAAAATGATGACATGTTATTATTTCCCGTTAGTGGTGTATTTCAAATAACAATCTTATTTTCATATAAAATGATCAAAAACATAGAATACTATAAAATATAATTGAAACAATAAATAAATATTCCTAGTAAGAGAAAATAAATTTTATTACTTAAACACAAACGAGTTTTCATTGTTCCTTATCTAGAAATTCATAGATGAATATAGTAACTAAAAGGTCATTGGGAGAAAGTTTGGACTTATAGAAGTTTAAAGATAACAAATAAAGCACTACACTGGTAGAAAGTTAGAGAGAATTATAATTAATATACTAATGATTATAGTATGTGTAATAGTACATAAACATCTATAGAGTAAAATTTATTTTCAACAGAAATTGGATATCATTATTCCATAAATAAATTTTCATGCCTAAGATTAATGTTACATTTAACATAGTAACCCAAATAGTTTTAAATATATTATGAAAAAATAAAAATTTTAAAAATTTCATTTAGTTATCTTAAAATTTGAATTCCACTACTTCCTATATGATTATTCAAATAAAATTCTAAATTTAATTACACTTATATCATTAAACATTTTTGGGAATATTGATAAAAGATAATAGTAAATAGTTACACTTGTTACCATAAAAAATGAATATCAATTTATACTAAAAATTTGTAATATATTTTGGAAGGGAGAAATGTAAATAGTTTCATTGGTAATCATAACAAAGTTTATGTCACCATAACCTAAAAGGATTTAGGATATGCTGGTATTGAAATAATTTATGTAGTTACATTAAATAAATGAACAAGTTTGATGGAATGGGATCCAAATATGATGATCACGAGATTATAAATAGTTCCAAGTATACAATATAAGATAACATAATAATATTTTATGATGATAATTTAATATTTTTGGATATGATTAAATATTTAAAGGTAGAAAATAGGATTCCAAAATCTCATCATTATTCAAAATTTCATTATATAGAAATGTTACTCACTAAAAAGGTTTTAGGATATAATTTTATCAGATGGCCACATAAATATATGATAGGATATAAATATTATGTATTGATATAAAAAAACCCATTAATTTATATAAAATAGAATGCTTATCTTCACTGTTTTCATATATGTTTTCATAGATAAGTTCTTTGGTTGGGTTTTTAAATATTCATAAAATAGATTTAATTATATAAAATTTATCATATTAGAGATAGTGTAAACATTATTATTCTTTCACATTGGATTCTTGAATATATATATATATAGAGATATAAATGTCTTGAAGTGTAATGAAAATTGACTTACCAAAGTAAAATAACGAGTATTCTCTAACTGATGTTCATCATAGAGTATTATATGTTATGATACAATTTTATGGTTTTAATGAGTAGGATTATTCTCAATATATAAATTATGAATTTATCTATCATAAAACAAGGAGTAAGAGTATTTTCATCCACTTTATTACCCATGATTTTTACCACATGGAGGGTTATAATGATATATTTCTGATAATAGGTATACATTAAACATATTTGAGTCTCCAATGCTTGAGGTTTGTGAGATTCCTTAAATGATACCTATTATAATTTGGCACCCAACTTATGCAAGACTACATATTGACATACCCAATACATGAGTGGTTTTTTACATTGTTGAATATATATTAATTTGGAGCTCAAAATGGTGGGATTTCCCCCCACAAATGATGATTATGACATATGGGCCCTTGACTGAGATGAAATATGTTAGTGTGCAGCCAGAAGTATATATTATAAATCTATTTTGATAGGTGGTAAGTATATTTTCATATCCATAAGGCTCAATTTCTAGTAATGTATTCACAAAAAAATTATAGTCTATTCTCTATGAATCGAGAATATATGAGTTTCATATATAGTATTCACATACTCATTATCTCACGGAAACACAATGTATTGGATGAAGAGAAAATATTAGAATTTTCATTAACATATTACAAAAACTATTTGAAACAAGTATATATGTACATGTGTTTGATGGATATCATGACATATCCATTTATATCTTGATAAGTATTGATAATTTTCTAATGGTTTCTATTTTATTGAAATTTATAATCTTGTGATTTTAATTTATAATCAATGCTAAACTGGATCATGGATACACATTTTATGATTGAATAAATGGGGATCATGTTTGACTCAAATAGTCTCTCTATATTTGTTTTAGTGTTTATAAAAAAGTGTTTTGGATGGGTATTCACAATGTATTATATATGATATAAAAAAATATAAAGTAAATCATAGATTTAAAAAAGTGTTTTGGAAGATATCAAAATTGTGTTTTGGATATATTTCAATAGTAATGGAATGTGATGAAATATAAAGTAAAATGGAATGAATTATTTTTTCTATTTAGAAAAATTATAATATTTGGTGAGGTATACCCTAATTACATATATGAATATGATATATTTATGAGCTGAATTTTATTTCATTAAAATTGTGATATTCATTAAAAGTAGGTATATTATTTCTTGAAACATGCATTATCATGTTAAATGATAATCATTTATCATTTAGTGATTCTCTCATATATTTAATCATTATAGTAACTACTTCATAAGTAGAAATAGTTTGTAGGAAATGTATTTGATGCATTAATACATGATTTTACCAAAACATAATTTACTCATATGTTATCAACACATGAGTAAATGTCTTATCTATATTATAATTCTTTTGGATTTATATATCATCTCTATTAGATTAAAAATGGGTGTGTGTCGGTTAATTAAACTTTGTCTATCCTCTCAAAAAATGATTCTCTCTTCTTATACCATATTTACACTCGAGGAACTAGAATGTTGTGAAGAGATTTATAATCTCATCTGAATATAAAATGATTGATTTTTGGTCATGGATACATCCATTGGTGGGTTGTATTTTGGTTGTCAATCCAATGATATATCGTAAATAAATGTAAAGGTGATATTGATATTGATGATGATCTTTACTATATGGTATTAAATATTTATATAATGTATTAAATTTCACATTATCATAGGTTTGAAATTTATTTCATGGATATACACAGTTAAAATATATTGATAGTTATTGAGGAATATGACAATGTTATTAGACTCTAACAATTCTATTCATGATATTTCCATGTTAGGAGGTTGAGACATGAATAAGGTCAAGTTTTACATTTTAATCAATTTTGGGAAATTTGAAAATGATTTCCAAAAACCAATATGTGAATGCAAGGAGGCAGTGATCTTGATAAAATTAAAAGAAGATAAACAATCTATATCAAAGGATGAACACTCTATGATTACCCAGGTATCCACAGATGCTACATATAAAATTTTCCTTATTGAGAATAATGCATTCTTATTTGATGATAAAAACAAATTGTGTTACCTTGAATCAAGTTCTAGTAACTACATGACCAGAACCAATCATAGGTTTTCATCAATCAATGATTTGGTGAAAGGAATTGTGATGTTCAGATATGGATCTAATTATGTTTTTTAATGGTGAAGTTTTATTCTTATGTAAAAATTATTATCATAGGTTCCCAATGGGTTATATGTCATACCAATACTCTGAAGCATCGTTATCAATTTGTGTTGACCTAATAAGAGTTATTTCATTAACTTCATAAAAATTGGGTAATTTATTATCAATAATCAAATGAAAAAGAATCCGAATGTGGTAAGAGATTTCATGTTTTAGTAGGAGAAAATTTTTTATTGGGATTCAATTTTAAGAGAATCTATTTATAGTGACATCAAAACATTAACTCTAGAGCCCAAAACTAATGATTTAGGTTATTCATTGATATATTAATTTATCATATCACTGATAATTACTAAGGTACCTATTTTACTAAAGGGGTTTGAGATGAAAATTATTTTTAAATATTATTATGTTTCATAAGGTGGAATCAAGTGATCAACCCTACCTGCTAACATGAAATGGGAATCTTGAAGTTCTCTTCTATGATACTATGAAATATAAAATATATATTATTTGAATGAATAGAAATGAACATATAATGAGATGGTGTCAAAAATGACAATGATCATAGATTACATTTTTTGTAGTTGAGGAACTCATGCACATCAATAATGTTTATGATATACATAATAACATGATGATGCCCTAGTGCTATGATATTGGGGTGATTGTTAGAGTTTATCCTGATAATCATTTGATCCCCTCTTCCTCATCCCACTTTGTGTGACTATTGTTCCCACCACACTGCTCTACTATGAAGTAATCGTTACCCATTTCCAAACCATCTCTACTCCTCCTAGTTTTTCTCCCCACCATTTTGCAATTTTAATTCAGTTTTTATCTTATATAAATATATATATATATATATATATATAGGATTGGATATTTTTGAATCATAATGTAATTTAAGGTTCCTTATTTTTTTCTTATTTCTAGTAACTAAGGTGGAAATTTAATGTTTTTTATAATTTTTCAGTTGGTATACTGTACATTTTTAGAACTAGAGATCATAAAAGTATTCTGTGAGTTTGAGAACCATAAAGTAATGTTTTTTAGACATGTATTATGGAATAAAGTAGTAGTAATATGATTAGATAATAAATGGAGTTAGGTTTGTTAGTTGAGGATATATCTTATAGCTAGTGGCCTTCTAGTCCTGTACAGTTCACCAGCATGTCGGTGGCCCTGTGTCAGCCAACCGGTGGGGCATGTATAAATTTTTTAGCATGGGAAAAATTTTCATTTTCTTATTTTGGTGGATTAAGTATTTCATGTTTATGGGGACTCAAGAATTTCAATTCATGGCCGGTTCTCCCACTCCCTTTCTATCTATTAAATCCCCTGGAAGGGGTTTCGTTTTTGGTGATATTTGGCATACATTTTGAGTTTGTTCCTTCAATACTCTCATTTTATTTTTGGTTTTACAACTTCCATATTATGTGGATCAATTCTAGGCTACGTTTCGGTGTCGATTTCACCACATCATGCGGGAATAGACCATGAGAGAAGGGAATTTTCCAACAAGAGTAGAGGATGTCTTGAGATGTTGTGTACATTGTGTTTAAAGATATATCAATAAATGTACATAATTACATGGATTTTAATATGATTGTATTTAGAATTAAACTAATTTAATGGTGTAAAAGGTGGTGTGTTTTTTTTCTTTTTCTTGGTGTAGGTTTGTAGGTTCCCCATGTATGACTAACACCCCATTTTTTGAAGAATCGATAATTGTTGGATGCTCAGTGGAAATTTAGGTATTATGACTATTGATAATAATTTTTTTTAAAATAAATTATTGTTTTCATGCTTATTAATTTTGAAATTCTTGGAATGTTTTATTCAAATAGGTGGGTGGATTGAGGGTTGTTCATCTTAAAAGATTTAAAGACATTATTACTTCGATGAATTTGAGAGTCGAGTTAAATGGAAATGTTTCTGAATGAGGTAGGTGGACCTCATATTTTTCATATTTTATTTATGTTTTTCTATGGCTCATATGTTGTGTGGTATTTCTAATAGGTGTGTTAGTCTATTTAAATTAAATATATTACTAATATAAAATGTGATTAACTTATGAATATAAAACTGAATCCATTGGACTATATATTATTCCCAGGGTTGTAGAAAACCATTAATCAAATGATTTCCTTCAACATCCAATTATTTATTAGTTAATACTATGATAGTTATTCCTTGTGGAATTTGAACCCCATTATATATTTTTTTGGGATTATATTTACTTAATGTCCATTTGGTATAATCATTTAGCATCCTCCATGTAGTGTTGTGGCATGATTTAAATAAAGTGTCTCAGAAAGGCCATTTCATGTCCCTTGAGAAATATTAGATCCATTGGCTCAAGGATTTTTGTTTTGGGAGTAGACCACCCTATTATAACCTATTAAATTATGGGGGATTATGATCCTTTAACATTTTTTACTATAGGTTCTTTCCTATGATATTGTTGAGTTCATAAGATATTATAGTTTTAGTGGGGGTTGTTCTACCCCAATGTTTTGGGAATTGACCCCAGAAATGAGGCTATTATTGAGGACCCCATGTGGGGTACATTTAATATTATTTTACACTAGGGTACCCAATGGGTTCATTTAGATTCATCTTGACATATGTGAATGTGTTGAGCATGGGTAGAGTTGGTTACGAGTGTCACCTTATATTCCAAAAAGATCATATGACTAGATAGGATGAGGATAGTGATAATGAGTTTAAGAATTTAGGTAAACAATTTTTCCCATTTTATATAAAATGGTGTATGGTATACAAACATAATATGGTTTTATTAAAAAATGGAAAAATTCATTGGGTGTTCTTTTATTATAAGTGGGAAAAACAAATTGGGTGGTCATGATTACTCTCTATGGGGTAGTGGGGAATACTCAAAATAAGTAATTATCGAATAATATGTATGGGAAGATCATTAAAACAAATTATAGGGGGGTTTTTGGAACTAATTGTGGGGCTTACACAAATTTATAATGTAGATTACCCTGTTCCATGAAGGTGATGATGTTCCTACCATATGTGAAAATCTAGGGGATTGTGGTTTCTTTGGTGGATGGGGTCGTGCCTTATGAAGGACTATGTTCCTACCACATGATAGCTTAAAGGGACTTTTGGGGGCTTCTATGGGACGATCCATGACTTCTGGGCTATAGGGGATTAGTTTCCAAGGCCACTACATACTGGGATGGAGTAGTCCTTAAGTCATGGTACTAGAATGGATCATGCCCAAGGTCATTATGTTATACACTGAGGGGGATAAGGCCCCTGGGTTATTATATTTATATATGGTTTAAGGGTCCCTAGGTAGTGATATGGTAGGAATGGTTTCTAAAAAGTTCAAAGTGACACTCTAACACTAGACGATGTTGGTATGGTCAATTTGGTTAACATACATTAAGATAAAAAATGGTGGTTATTGTTTTATTTATTTCAAAATAATCATTATTTATTATTTATAATTTACCATAAACTTATATCTAAATTTACTATATATTAATAAAACCCCATTGGTGGTTCCCTATTGATTTATGTACTCAAAACCTCTTCGGTCCACCATTACATATGGGTATAAGAGTAAAATCTCAATTGGATGTTGGCATAGGATAGGCTGATGCTCGAGATTTATTGAGTAGGATAGTGCCACATGTACATGGATATTACGATTATGTGTGAATTTTAATTGGTATTAATCCATTTTTTAAATTTTATTTATTTTTATTTGTAATATATGTTATCATCACAGTGGAAAATCTAGTATGTTTGATTATATGTATATTCTTAAATTATATTATTAATGTTTGGATGTTTTATTTATCTAAGTGGTGTGATGGATATTTGTTGTGTATGATGTTTAGTTATTTAATATGTTATTTCATACATTGATACTAGGGGTATATTCTCTTTATAGTACCACCCTAATCCTCGGATTCTAGTTGGTAGCCTCTAATATACAAAGAAGTACATCTATGGTTTCACAATTACATCAATCTAATAAATTTTAAGAGTGATCCATGATGACGTGTTATAAGGGGTATCAGATATTTATTTGTTTTCTTTTACTATTTAGTAAGATTGTATTCATGTAATATGGGAATGTGTTGAATCTAGTGATGGAACATAAATGAGTGCATCTCAAACACTATTTCTGGTGGAAAACCATGTTAATAAAGGTATCATATTGATATTCATGGACAATTATATTATAGTTATTGTTGATTTTCTCATAGTGTGAGTGACATGATGTTTGAGATTTATGATTTAAGAGTTATTAGATTTTTTGATCATGTACAATGGTAATAATCTAGTTATGGATTTATATCTTGATCCACAAATTCTAGAGGCATCTCATGCATCATATATTAAACATAGTATTTTGATGAAATATATACCTATTGGTGTGGTTTTCTACAACTAATGACTATGGAAATACTATTTAAAGAGTAAGAAATATCCCATATGTAATTTTTATTTATAATTTCGTAGTGTGATTATACTAATATAGGCTGACATGGATATCTTCTCATCAAATGTAAGCTTATTTAAAACTATTAAGGAACGATTGATTATAATGATGTTTTTTTGATCCCTCAGTTCAAGGGACATGTAGTGACCCTAGTTGGCCAATAAAAACAATATATTGTTTATTCATAAACACCTTTTCATTCTTACTATATAGGTTTTTTTATTTAAAGTGATAGTAACATCCTCTATAGAATTTCTTATATAATGTAGAATGGTAGTCTACTTATCCAAACCGTTAAGATGAAATTAACTAGATAATGTTAATATTAGGGTGATAATATTATCTTTATAACCCTATAGATGTGACTAGATTCTCCAGGGTGTAGTCTAGTGTGTATATTCATGGAGAGGAATAGTTCCCTGTGAGTGTATGAGGATCGTGAAATGATATGCTTCTGAGTTTTTTGTAAGGACTTATGATGTGTATTTTGGAATGTTGGAAGTCATGGTTTTTTGAGAAATGGGCATGGGAGAAATTCTATAGAAATTGAAAATCTACAAGATCTGAAATTTGAACTATGTGGGGGATCCCAATGTCCTTTAGGTACAACCTAGGATAGTGGTGAGTTGATCATTTGGGACAATTGAGGGTGAACCATTAGAGGGGTTACGATATCATTATTGGTTCCATAGATATGAAAATAAAGGGTAGGTTCATGTGTTTGAGATTGATGTGTGGAAGGTACTATCAATAAGATTGTTTAGAAATAGGCATTCCTTACATTATTGTGATTAAGATCCTTGAGTGCATGTTCTTTTTGGAAACAGTGCCCATCTAAAGGGGAATGATTGTCCCGGTTCATGAGAATATTATATTTTGATGTAGTTTTGAGTGAGAATTGAGTGTGGATAGGCACATCAGTTTAGGAATTATGTATGGTGGGTGGGAGGTCATATAATAGACTATGTCCAAACTAGAGTGCATGATTTAGAAGAGGAGTACAAATTTAACTCCTGGTTTGGGGAGACTAGAATTTGAATTACCATGGTAAGTGGTCTATTCATTTTACCCCTGTTTTAATGGGATTTTAATCATGGGATCGTGAGTTAGGTTATGTGATTATGTCACATATTATTACACATTATTGTGTTTGGATGATTTTATAGAAGTATTCATAGTTATTCTCCATTTCGAAATAATTATGGATCTGGGGCCAACCGTTTGTGAGTTTAATAATATGGTGTATTGTGAGATTCCTGTGGGATTAGGTTAAAAATAATAATGTTGGTAAATAATGTTCCATCATGGAATATGATACACCATCGATGATAGGATCGATGATCCTCGATTAATAGGATAGACATGTCTATGTTAATAGAATTTCAATTTAGTCATTACTAAATGATTAATGTAAGGTAAAATATATAGTGGGTAGTATACCATAGGTTATTGTAGCTAATGACCCTTACATTAGGTGAATTTTATCATGTAATGAGGATGGAATTCCTATTAGTAGGGATTCAAAAAAAATGGTATTTCATGTTATTTATTGGGTATGAGGATTTTGGCTATGTCCAATAACCCTGTTTGGATATTGACATGATCAGGGCTATAACGATTGTGGTTTTGAATACTTTATAAAGTGTAATAAGGCTCTAATGGACAAGATTATCATGTTTGTTACAAGATATGTGTCACTTGTAAGAGAAGGTTTGTGGATGTGAGAGAATAGAGAGCGGAAAATTGTAGCGGAACCAAGTGCTGGTGTGCGGGTAAATTCGTTTTTATATAGAATACATGATGAATTTTCAATGTTAAATTGAAATTATTGTCATATGGAGTCTTATATTTGTAATTGGATTTGGGTTAAATTTGGGGTGTATTGAGGATGAATTTGGTATGCAACACATCATTTGTCAAGAAAGATTTTGAAATAATTTTTTAATGATAAATCAATTATGGAATAACAATAGAGGTTTTGATGAGGATTCGAAGATGTATTATTATGATCATGGGTTGAGTTTAGGAGCAAGGAATTGTAATGGGCTGTACTGGGTGATTTTTCTATGGTTAAACCCATGTAGCTTCGACACAGGTCATCCAAATTAGGCATTGTTACCATTGTTTTGTGAAATTATAGGTGGTAGGGTTGATCCTAAATTAGGAATGTAATTTTGGGTATGATTAGTATGATTTGGGATTTGGATGAGGTTTTTCATAATAATATGGAATATTTATATTATGCTTGAACTGTTAGACAATGTTTTTTTTGGGTTCAAAATTTAGACCTTCTGTTAGAATCAATGTTCATCCATTGATCTTATCGGTGTTTGGATGGGTTTATTTAGGATCCACATATAATGGGTTGATAGTCCATTGTAATTTTTTTTTGTTATTATGTTTATAAGGTGGGAAGTCATAGTAGATCAATGTTTTCCCAGGGAGAAAAGTCATATGGTGGGGAGAACTATATTATTTTTTTCAATGGGTGATAACACCAATGCACCTAATGATCGATGAGTGAGATAGTTCAATATCATTTTTGTTTAATTACAATATCAAATAGTGGATAAGGTTTTGGGAATTAGTGAACCTTGTTTTGGATCATTGTTAAGTAAATTGTTTGGTGTTTTAGGATATGATACATCGATTTTACATTGAACTAATAATTCAGTCAGGTCAGGATGATTGTTCAAAAATACATAAAGACATAAATAGAATCATAATTATTATGGTGGGGAGGTTTTAAAACCATTTACCCCTTATAGAATGAGAAATTTAGAGGTTTTTTAACATTTAAATAGGTGTTTGGTTCATTTTGTGAACCATGACATGGAATGGTATTCTGAGAGTGGGTGCACTATAAATGGGTGTTTATGGATTATCTGTGTGTTAGTGTATTAGTTTACATATCAGGGAAGTAATGAATAATGTTTGGGTTTTCAATGATATATCCTACATCCACTTGCTGGTAAGTGGCTCAGCTAATGTCCCGACGAGCCTATAGGGTCCACCAACTAACTAGTGGGACCTGAGTGTATTTTTTAGTGAGGGAAAACAACAATTCTTCCACTTTTGATAGATATTTTCTTTCTAGGGGATGGAATTAGGATAGTCTGTTCATATCCAATTCTCAAACACTATTTATCCCTATTGATCCCCTTATATTTTAGGGTTTTTAGTGATTTACAGTGGGTAATATAAGTTTTTCCCTCCCCTCCTCTAATTTTATTTTTGGTTCTTCTAACTAACCTCCCATGTTGTTCAATTTTGGTCCGAGTTCCGCATTGATTCCACTATATCATGGTGGAATAAACAAATGGGGAATGTAATTTTTCGGAAATTTCCTAGAGGTTGTCTTGAGATGTCTTCTTCATGCCATTAGTTTTGGTTTCAAGAAATGTACATAGTAATATTGTTTTCCTATGGTTTTTATTTATAATTAACTAATTTAATGATGTTAATTGAGGTATATGTTATGGATTTGTCACGTTGAAGGTTTATGGGTATACTATGGATGACTAACACCACATTTCTTGAAGAATTGAAAATCACTATATGCCCAAGGGGAATTTAGGTATTATAAATATTTTGAATAAATTGTTTAATTGTATTATAATTTTTATAATTAATCATTTGGTGATATTTGGATTGGTTGACAGCCTCAAGGGAGTAGGTATTGGTTTCTTGATATGATATGATGTGTGGATTGTCTTCAGTAAGATTTTTTTGGCATCAAGTCATATGGGAAATCTTTTGAATGAGTTAGTTGGTCCACTTACAATATCTCTAGTGTGTATGATTTTTTTATGGTTCATTTGTCATGGGGCCTCACAACACAGGGTGTTGATGTATTTAAATTAAATATATTTATAATAAAAAAATTATATTGTTACATAATTTAAAATTAAGTCCCCTGGATTGAATAAAAACCCGAGGGACATAATGGAAGCTTAAACACTAGATTTCTTTCTTCATCCACCAATGGACAAGGTCTTGAAAATGGTATTGATTCCTTGGGGATTCTTGACATATTTAGGGGTGTTACTAGTCTTATTATTCCTTAATGTCCCTAGGTAGGATCCCCAGGAAAACTATTTGCAGAGGACTAGCATAAATTGAATGGAGATTTCTGGGGAGGCAATGTGGGGACCCTTGAGATGAATTAGTGTCACTAAATCATTAAGCTAATTGGAGTGAGCAGAAATCCTTAGTATGACCTATGAAATTATGAGATTCCCTAATAATTCGTTAGTTTGTTTCATTAAAGGATCGAACTATGAGACATGTGGAATCATATGTTCTTATAGACTCATGTGTGGGTTATTCTATCCTATTGAAAATAGTGTTGATCCTATCCTTGGGACTGTGATCAAGGACCCTAAGTGGGGGTGCCTCAACTACTGTGTTGGACTATGAAACTAGAGGGGTTCTCTAAGAGTTTCCTAACCATAGGTGGGTGATTTTAATATGGGTGGATATTATTATGGGGGTTTTCTTAAAAAAATCCATTCTTGTGTGTTTATGGGTAGTTGATAGTGATGATGGGTTTAAGCATTCGACCAACCTTTATTTATATTTTTATAAATGGTGTGGCATGGTATACGCCCTCAAATAAATTATATTATAAAATTGAAAACACTTATGGGGAGTGTAAAAACTTGATATTTTAGGAAATATTTATACTTAAATAAATTTCAAGGGAAATATATTGCTTAACATGAAACACTGAGCATAATGAAAACTATGATATACTATATAATATTATTATTTAAATGTTACTATCATATCCTAATTTTTAAAATTGACTGTACGAATAGGAATAACAATATTTTAAAAAATATGTAAAAATTTATATATATTGAAAATATATTTAGTAAATAATAATAAATATGTACACAATATTTAAAAAATTCATTTTGGGATTCAAAAATATATTTTTATTAAAATGGATTATTATTGTATTTTGTGCATGGATATTCTAATTAATTTCCAACAATTTTAATAATTATATTTTATAAAATTGATATAATTTTTGGATTCATTGAATCATTTTAATCTTAGGGTGAATATGTTTTATTATTATAAAAGAGATGATTTTTTGGTGAATAGTGAAAATAATGATTTTTCCAATACTCTCACTTTAATGACATTACTATGATGAAATATTGAATTAATAAAATTTGGAAACATCTTATTTAATTAATATAAGTTAGATGAGTGACATAAATCATTTTAATTTTTTTTTGAATTTGAGAACTCAATCTTGACATTTGTGAACTTAAGTTATATTTTATTTACATTTATAAAAATTTAGATCTTTGTATTTAGTGGTACAATTTGTAGATTCACTCAATTTTTTTATGTTAAAAAACAATAAAAACATTAATTTTTATTATTTATAAAAACATTGAAACTAACTTATTACTTGATTTAATGGTTAAAATATCTTGACAGTTAAATTGTGTATTTTTATAAAAAAATCATGTGTTTGGGTACATATAGTAAAACTAATTTCCATCAAAAATAAAAATTGAATCTGAAAAAATGGATTAAAATTTTGAAACATAATTTAAAAAAATTATTATTCCTTTTTTGTATTTGATCATATAATTTAGTAATTATAGTAAAAAAATTAGTTATCACAGTTATGGTTAAAAAATGGATTAAACTGGTTTAACATGAATATTATTATTAAATATATATAACACTTTCATACATGTTATTGGTTGAGTCTATTTGAACCCCATCACATCATATATTATAATTTTTGGTGACTTGGTTCTCCTTGACATGATTTTGATGTATATATAATTTCTTTATGTTTGTAATTCCAAGAATGTCCTTTCCCTCTCTTATATATGGTAACCCCTTATCCTCACGTATTAAAAAATTATGAGCATTATATTTTTGAAAATACCTACAATAATACCTTAACATATATCTTCCCTGCGATGTATTTATTTTTTTTCTTTCCAAAATACCATCCTTTCAAGGGTTAATGTATAATCCAATGGAGAGTTCTCAATGATGAGGTATAACTTCTGACTATGTCCATTCAACGTTATTTTTTCTATTACCACAATTAAATATGTGGTGTACATTATAAAATATATAATTAAGTATATAAAATAAAATTAATTATTATTATGAATATTTAATAATAATTATATAGCACTATTATATCATATGGGAAAAGAAAAAATCACTCATTGATATGTGTGGACTACTAGCTTCATGAAGTGATGTGTTTAGTTTTTCATTACCACATCACCTTGATGGATATAATGATGAATTTATTGAATATATATAATATTTATTGTATTATTATATTTCTTTAAATATTAATTATTATTAAATTTTCTTCCATTACAACCATTAAAAAGTAGAAACGTCACTCATGCGAATGTACTATAGACTCATCTAATTGATGTAATTCATTTCTCATCACAATTTATATGAATAATAATAAAATTATATAAAATTATTATATATTATAATAATTAATTGATTATAATTATATATATTATGTATCCATGATAAATTGACATGTACTAGGACTTTCGAACTCAATCATTCAAGCACAACATAATTATAACTTGAAATAGTTAATTTTTTAAAATAATTGTTTAATAGTTGATAAAATTTTAAAAGTAAATCTTATAGAGTATGATATATATGATTTTGGTTCTGGAATATATTTATCATAAATTTATATTTATTATACCTGAGGTTAAAACAAATAAAAATCATGATGAGACTTGAGGAAGGAGATTTATGATTCAATCTCATTTTAATCAATATTGTTTATTCTTAAATTTTTATTGAAGGAAAATATATTATCCTTTTACGATATGCCCCTATAATTTTATTATGGTCTATTTATTTATCTAAATTGTATGGTTTAGAGTCATTTCTCACTCTTCGTTACTGAAAATGTCTCAAAATGATTTTTAAAAAATATGATGTTATTTATCCTCTATTGTTCAATATTATAACTCCTCCATATCCATATTTTTTTTAAAAAAATTGAATAATGTTTTGAATATTATATAATTGTTTATCAAATTCACTAATAACAATGATAATTTATTTTAAAAAGTTTAGATATAGTATTTTTGTCATTTTCTAAGTGAGTTACATTTTACCAAAGGTGTGATGATATTTTGTTATTTTTTATGATTTGGTGTGAATTGAATTTATTTCCAATATGACCACTGTATTATTTAATTCTTCTTTTAAATTTTAACCTGGTAATTTTCAAATTCAATGATTCAAATAATATTTTGTAATTTTTTATATTTTTAATTCATTATTTCAAAATAAAAAAGCATATTTTCCTAAAAAAATATTATCATGATATTTTGAAGGAATGTTTTTTCTAAGATAACATCCATTGATGTTAATTATGAATAATATGCGATATAATATAATTTACCATCATTGTTTTTTCTATTAATGATTTAATAGTTTTATGATATCTTTACAAGCCCATTTTTTACTAGTTAGGTAATGATAATATGATGAATGTGTTATGATCATATAGAGTAAATGTGAATGGATTATAATTTTGTGGTCATTTCGTATATTTTATCCCTCCAATATATTTGAGGATGTGATATTGATATCTCATGAGATTGGGATGATAATCATGAATATTATTTTCAACATATCTTTTCCAATTTTTATATGGAGCTATATTTACATCAAACTAGGATCCTAAGAAGTTCATGATGATTATTATGAATAGAAATGTTTACATTTGAATGTATGAGAAGGATCACTTCAATCAACTCTTGTCGAATAATCTAAGGATGTGATTTAAAATAGCTATGTTCACAAGAGTATGAATTTTCGTTTTTATGTTTCCACATGCCTATGTTATAACTCATGATTGATGATTACTAATTTATCACACTTATTAATCATAAATCTAGATATGACTAGATTTTTGAGTTTATGAACTATGATTTCATGTTAATGAATACTTTATCTTGAGAATATTCCCATATTTTTTTATCATACCCATATTCTGATTTTATTCCATTATAATTGATCTCTCATAGGTTTACCCTTACTGTGTAACTTAGACAACAATTTATTAGGTTTTCCTTCACCAATTCTTTATATAATGTCATAAGAATGATATTTTAAGAAGGTAACCATTTTAAATATTTTTATGGGAGATTTTGATGTTATTTTAAGAAATATGTTTCTTTTAAATATAGTCTGCAAATATAGTAAACATTTATAGTTTTAGATTATGTATAATTGTAATATGTATTTAATATTCATCTTGAATAATGTAATATTTATATATATGTAAATTTGGTCTCCTAGGTTGGTATTAGAAGAGTTTTTAGTTATTTATTAAAAAAATGAGAATACTTTACTAGTAACACTTAGGATAATCCTTAATATAAGAGAACATCCTAAGTTATTATAATGAAAGGAGTGTGGTTTTCCTAGTAAATACATCCCATTAAATATACTTGAATTTGGATGTAGCTATAACATATATGATCCTAGGGGTAATAACTCTAAAAGGTATAGATTTGGTATTAATATTAACATTACTTTAGCATGATGAGTGGGCTAGAGACTATACACTATGGTAAACATTACTAAGCGATATTTTTTGGTTAATTCACATTTTAATTAGGAGCCTTTAACAAGGACTTTAATATATGATAATCATTGATGAACTAGGTTAAATATTTGGTATCATGGGATGAAATTAATGTTTAATAATTTAAGACATATTGGGAATAATTCTCATATGATGACATACTCTGTTTATTATTTCACAATAAATAACTTATTTTTGTATCTAATTTTTTGAACCAAATGAAATCATGAAAATAATTAATGGGACTATCCTAATGAAAAACATATTATATTTAGAGTTTAGATGCAACATATTATGTGACCAATGAGGTAAACCATGTTGAGATTTCAAATTCACCAAGCAAGAATCAATATTCCATTGAGTATTTTATGCAACAACATCCACACTCCGTTTGTGGGTATTCTAATCCTTAATTTTCTTATAAATGGATTAATGTAATAGAAAATATATTTTTTGATCTTATGGGATATGATAATGAGATTTTATTCATAGTAGTATATATCTTTAAAATAGAAGCTATTCAACAGTGTATTGTTATCAAGAACATGAAGAAAGATGATGAGATAATCACTATGGAATGGGAGGAGTTCAAGACTATATTTATCAATAAATAAGTCCGTTGTAATAATTGTACTAAGCTGGATAGGGACATACTAGAGTAGAAATATAATGTGGATTAATACTTTGGTACCTATTATGAAAATGTTATAGGGAATTCACGGTATTATTCTAGATTTTAATCGAACCTTCAAGAAAAATTGAATTTATGTTTTGTAGCAGGAGACCTAGTCTTCAAAATGAGATAGTCATAAGAAACCTTAGTAAATATGATGAACCCATTAAATGTTAAATGAAGGTATTAATATAGAGTGTGAACCTTAATTAATCTTCTAGTATTGGTGTGAATTAGATAAACATATATCATTATGTAATATTAAATTATAAATCACATGGAATTATGAAATTACAACCACCTATATGCCAACAATATGGGGAAATAACTAAATAAATTATATAAATAGAACAGGGAAATGATTCAATAGAAGAAATGATGGCTATGGAGTGAATGGTTATTTCTATTGAAATAATAATAGAAAAAATTATAAATAAATTACATAATCTTATAGATAATGAAGATGGAAGGACTCAACAACACCAAAAAGTACAGAATAATGTAAAAGCCTTTGATATCACAATTAAAATGAGTTGGTAGAATGATGTTGTGAAAGGTACCTTACCACCCAATTTAAATCTTGAAATTTATTATATGATTCGAGATGTATCCTCTGTTTTATATTTAAATAACTTTATAATAGTATCACATCACCACCTCAAAGATTAGATATTAATTTGGAATTAATAACCCCTAATGGAATGATGATCACATTTAATGTCTTTATATTATCTATGATGGAATTTTATGGGAATGTAATTCTAACAAATATTTTTATTCTACCTATAGTTGAATTTAAATTGATTATGGGTGGTGTTATATTTCTATATATAAATCCCATATCAATTTCCAATGAAGGAAATTCATGTTTGATATTCCAAAATAACCTGTGAAATTATTTAAAAGAAATGATAAATATGGAAATCCAATAAAATTTACCTAAATTATTTTATTATTAATTATATCAATGAAGATTTTTTATCTAAAATGGGTGGGAATAAATTTCACATTTAATTTATTATTATCATTCTTGATAATTCTAATGTATTTCATGATGACTTTCTAAGTCTTCCCACGAATCAAGAAGATGAGTTTTCAATGGAACTCATGCCTGGTACATAACAAATTTTATTGACACTTTATAGAATGGACCTAAATATGTTTAAATAATTGAATAAGAAACTCTAGGATAAACTTGAAAATGGATTCATATAATTTATTTCATTTTTATAGGGTGAAACAAATAATTTTTAAGAAGAAATAAGGGTTAATGCATATTTTTTTGTTAATGAGAATAAAACATGATCACTATCAAGAATAAGTATCTTTTAAACAATATTTAAAACTTTTTTGATCAAATTCAAAAAGCTCAATAGTTTATAAATATTTCGCATCATTTATGATATTATCAATTGAGGGTTGGGAGGGAGGATATACCAAATATATCATTCTTTATGAGGTATGGTCAATGTCAATTTATAGTAATTCCATTGGGACTCACCCATTCCCCCAATATCTTCATGGCCCTAATTAATAGTCTTTACAGATTACCTTGATCAGTTTGTGGTATTCATTATAGTTAATATTCTTATAAATTAAAAAAATGAGGCTGAATATCTTTTGAATTTAGTGGATATAACTATTTAATGCAAGATTATTTTGGTATAAAAAAATTATATATAAAATAATGGAATAAAATTTCCATATTTATTTGGTTTTATATTTTATGGAAAGATAATTATGTTGGATGAAATCAATCCTAAAATTGATGGATTTTTAGTATCGATGAAGGCCAATGAAGTATCATAGGAAAAGGGACAACTAAAAAGATTCAATGTGAAGAAAAGGGTGGAAATAAAGAATATACTACTGGAAATCAGAACAGTGCATTATTAATATGTTTTTACAACATATTATATGATCATTTCAAGGAAAAAATCAACATGGGAGAAAAAATATTCTCAAGGATGGAAACATGGGTCATGGGGTGACACATATATTTTAGGTGGTGACACCCCCATTAAATTTAATATGACTTTAATTTCAAACCATAAACCTTACAAGTGCAATGAGTTGATAATAATTTCTTTATAATAATTTCTTAGGATTCAAATGGGTTCTTCAAGACCAGAATTGATGATTTATGATGTAAATTGAAGACACAAAATGCATTGAAGACCAGAGAACCCCCAGAATTTACTAAGGATAATTTTTTAAGCAAATATAGATTTATTTTGTAATAACATGATCTTTGATGAGTCTTATAAATAAGAGTCTGATGTGGATTTAAATTGATCAATGAGGGAATCTTTGGATGAATGGCTATTACTGTGCTCCTTTTATCTTTTCTTTTTTATTTGTTACATTCTTTCACTCTTATGTTTTATCTCTATTCCCAGATCAAATAGACATACCCATTAATAGAGGGAGAGTTTATGAGAGTGACCATGAAAGTGGGAGGATTTACTGACTTCTATTATTGTGTTTCTATATATAATATAATAAAAAAATTATCTATTTTTACAATTATTTTTAATTTTTAATTTAATTTTTAATTACAAACTTATCTGTATAACTATAATATTTTTTTAATTTAAATTAAATTTGCTGATGACCCATATCTACCTCTACTAAATTTACATTTTTTACTATAATAATTATTGGGGTTTGGTGGTGAGTTCGTGAAGATCTCTAGCATGTGTGAGGAATCGTGACTAGAATAGTTTTTATTTATGGGATAACAATAATCAATTAGGAATTTCCTTAATTTATCAAGACGACTAGCTACAACATCATGCACACATCATGTATGGTATGTTGATATTGGACTAATATAAGGCATACCCTCACCATCACTATATGGACAAGTGAGAGTGATGAATCGGCAGAAGGATCTCCCTCTTGCTAGGTAATAAAATAAGAATTCATAAAAATTGGAAATAATGATATCATAACAATAGGTTTATCCAAGGACTACCTAATCACCCTTATATTTAATCATTTTTAATCAATCAGTCAATATTTTTTTTTCAAATATGATATTTCAGAATATATCCCATCCAAAATCAATTTTCCTAAAATTAATAGTGAAAATATAAATTTATTTACACACTTCTTTTGGATATAACCCTAGGATAACCAACCAAACTATACCCATGTAACAATATTTCGTTTTTCCATTTCACCGTAATATTCATTCATAAAAAATGGTTTCTTTTTCCAGTGAGGATGTTCCTCAAAACATAATTATGATTACAAACATTACTAACATTGAATGACCCAATGTTCAAGAGACTAATTGATTGATTTTTGACATAGAAATGAAATGAACAATTTACAAGAAAAATGTATAATAATTTAAAATCACACTTTCAAGACAAATAAGATTTCTTTTAACAATAAGTGTTCACTCAGAACTTGATTATATGTCTAGTAATCCTAATCAAACCCTTTGGGATATTATTGGACCCCTGTATTTCAATCCTCAAATATAACATGTTAACATTATAACAAAAAATAGTTTTTAACTGTGAGTTAACAAGATTATGATGCTTTAAAAATTTCATGATCATTATATAGAAAGGCCAGTTGAATATATTCAATAATTTGGCTACATCTTCTCGAGTATCATGCCGGCAAGATCAAATGAATTCCAATTGAAATAGACAACATTCCCCTTATCACGTGAATGAGTGGACGAGGAAAGATTTTATAATCGGAAACCAAGGGAGTTTAGTTATTGGTAATATCCAAATATATGTTTTATATTAATATACTTCCTTATAACCAAGAGAACAAAAATAAGAAAATAGATTTAAATTATACACCAATCAACTAGGGAAACTCTCTAAAAAATTGGTAATTATTCATTAAACTCTATGAAAACTCCCCAACTCATAAAATGTAGGAGAAAAAGTTCGTTGTGTGATTTTACCAAGGAGAACTAAATAATTATTGAAATAAGATTTATTCCCCGTATAGAGAATCCTTGGTTGAAAATCACTAATAAGAGCCAAAGGTCTGATTGAAAGGATTGTGTAGAACTTAATGTAATTTAGTGTTAAATGTATTGGAACTCAAAGAATCTTCATGGTAGAAACATTTTATGGATATTATTTAATTTAATGGAAGGTTGAAAACCTCACCAGGTTTGTGTGATAATTGGATGTGACACACGATAATGGACAACATGATTCATTGCTGGGTGTGGTTTGTGTGTTTCAACTGCAATTTTTTAAGCCAAAATCTAGAAGTGTAGAGGATAGAAATATACACTAAATCTTATATAAGGTAATTATAGTAGAATAGTTCATTTTAACTCCAAACACATCCCTTATATGGACAAAATCAAATGAATCACTTCTATCAAAACCAAAAACCCGCACATCCTCACTAATAATAGAAACAATATCATATCCATCCACCGTTCTAAAAATCTAAAAAAACTCGTCCAAAAACAACAATCCTTTCAACAATAATGTTTTGAGAAAATGATATCAGATCAGCCTTTATAAAATTCACCATCACCTAAAGGTAATCAGCTGAGGTCTAAGGCTGTGAGACATAAATGGATGATATATAAGATGACCTAACAATTTTAAACATTTATGGAACTTTTGAAAAAGAATCTAGGAAACCAACCAACACAAATAGTTCTAAATCTCATGTAAGGAATCATTTTTGTTGTAAAAGTAAGTAGAAAATATTTACAACCACCTAAAAAATCATGGATGATGATTTTGAGCAGAAATATTAATCCGAACCTTGATTTAAAAGTGAAGAGGAATTGAAAAATAGAATAATTGAGAGTTATGTTTTTAAATAAATTACTTAAAATTCCTTTATAAAGAAATAAAAAAGTATATTCATGCACATTTTCTTTCTTGATTAATTTAGTTAAAAAATGGTGAATTGCAGTGACTTCAAATTGAAATTTAGGAAACATTCCATAAGGTTAAAATAAATATCCCATTATAGGAATTGATTGGATAAATCTCTAGTTATGAAATTTTTATCATGGTATTATGCATGATAAAAAGTAATCTAGATTGAAATGAGATAATCGTCTTATAAAGAAGCATATCAGCACTAATCACACCACCGACACTAAAAAATATCAACATCATTGAATATTATCTATTAATTATAATAATCTTCATTAATGTTTACTAATTATTTTTATGATTTGGGTGATTCAAACAATTTTATACCTCGTCTGGTGTTTTCTTCTTTGTAGATTGGAGGATTATAGATTACATGGGTGGTTTTCAATTTTTTTAATATATCCATCGTATTCCCAGCTATATTGGTAGAGGATGTACTAATAAGAGTAAGAGGACTGATTATTCAAATTTACTTATTTTTCCATACAATGTAAAATGATAAAGAACTAAGACCATCACCAATCATTTTTGGGAGACCATTCTAGATGGCATAAAAATAGTCATCAATAACAATGAAGGTAAATAGAAAATGGAACTTCAATATTGTATAGTAGACTTTAAAATACATTATTCATTAATGTATATATCAAGTATTCCTTCACTAAATGTTATCTCTAACTTTGAATTTATAAACTCGATTGATGCTTATGGTGTGCTTCATAAATTCTTAGATCTGATAGATAAATTTTAAATAAAATGTAATTATACACAAAAACATAAAAATTATATTTTCTACTTAGATTTTAATGTTACTTCTAAATTTTTTAATGATTTAATAAAATAAAATAACATGATACAATAGATGCTTTCCATGGATGTAGGAAACCTCAACTCAATCTCATTCCTTGAACAACCCACCATGTTTTTAGTTAAACCCATGGCCATGATATTTAATGTAAGCATACATCATAGAAAAAAGGATATTACCAATTATTATTTCCAAAAATATATCTCAGGCCAAAGAAAAAAATCTAGATTACATTTTCCAAATAAATATCCAATCCATGGGGTGGATTCTGAGAGATATCTTGGGGGTCATCCACAAAGATTGATCTCATCAAATCTTTTTGGAAGGTGACTATTGAATACTATGTTATCTATATATTAGGCTTAATCCTACCTTCATGGATGTTGTTATGAAATATATAGAAAAATTTCTAGTAGCTAGCATCAATTACCCAATCTTTGATTCCTAGTGGGTTATCTCAATCCATTTCTTCCAAACGAAAATATGTTTTACCATCATCAAAAATGAAAAAATGAGATGATTCCTAGGAGAGTGAAAGACAAGTATAGTGTCTGATTAGATTATTGAATGCTAAATTATATTTCCTAAATATTTCCTATCAAATTCTGGAATATTTATCATGAAAAAATCATTATTTCTTTTTATATTGATTTTTATGATTCTTTAGGGACCAATTGTTCTAGATGACAAGGAGAAATTGACCTTCACCTATCCCTTTGAATGAATCCCATAAAAAGGATTTGTTTTGGGACATGAAATTCCCCTAGGTTATTTCAACATTATATGTTAATTATTATTTTATACTTTATTAGGTACTTTATTGATATATTTCTTGATGACTTCACTATTTTTGGAAAATCATTCAATAATTGTTTAAGAAATTTGTAACATGTTTTAAAAATAGAAATTGGTAAAAAAAATTAATTCTTTGAAAATTTTCATTTCATATTAGAAATAGGAATCATGTTGGGGAATATAATTTAATAAATTAAAACTAAGGTAAATAAGTAAATATTTGAAGTAAAAAATTCATTTCAATAATCTATGTTTTTAAACATGATAGATCTTTTTTAGGACACAAATGATTTTATGGAATTTTTATCAAGGATTTTCTTAATACTTATCTCCCTATCAAGATTAATATTAAAATAATTTTTAATTTACATTGATGATGGGTTTAGGAAATTGTTTTATTATTTTATTTAAGGGTTTATCACACAACCAATAATGAAACCACCCAACTAGGATTATCCTTAAGATTCTATAATTGAGGAATCAAACAAATATATAATAGTTTCCCTCTCAAAAATATTTAATAAAAAACCTCAAGTCATATCCTTTAAATAAATACCATTAGATTCCACACAGAACAAATAAAAATCCAAAGAAAATGATTTCATTTTTGTCATTTTCTTACTTGAAAAATTCAAAACATATTGTTGACATCACCTGTTTTGATAATCCCAATTATGTTTTCATTTTCATTGATAATCTTAATATAATGTTTTCCTACATATTAATTCTTTAAATCTGTGCTCAAGATGATAATAATATTAAAATAATCTTTGAGATAGTTTAATCATTGTTTATCCTTGTTTATAAAAGTTCTGAAGTAATTCTAACCCATTCGGATATGTTGTGTATGAAACAGATAAGTATTAAGTCACTGATCTGCATTTAGCTAGAGCTACTAGTACTCAGTCTACCGATAGACTTAATCTACCGATAGACAAATTCACCGTTACACTAAGGTCCCTGATGTAAACAGAGTTACCGTTAAGCAGACACAAGGTCTACCGACAGTACATCTGAGCTACTAATGTGCATGTCTACCAGTAGTTACCAATAGAGTAAGACTACTGATACGAGTACTGAATCACAAACCAGATATACCGATTTGAGGAAGTCTACTGATAGAACCAATCTACCGAGCTACCGATACAGAACAGACCAGAGCTACCGATAGACAGAAGACTACCGATAGAGCCAGTTCACAGATAGTTACTGATACAAGTATAGTCACTGATATATCAAGCTACCGATAGAAGTCTGCTGATAGTATAAGTCTACCGATAGACTACTGATAGAAACAACTACTGATGGAGAGACAACTACCGATAACAGGAGCTACCGATGGAAATAAAGTCACCAGTATATGAGCTACCGATCCAAGTTCAAAAGAGATACCGATGAAAGGTTCTGCAACACAATGTGCACCGTGCACATATACCAATAGAACGCTACTAATTCTTGACCAACCAGTCAAACCATATACTCATCATAATATTTATTTATTTAGCTAACGATTACATTTGATTGTTTTAATGCAGTTAATGTTATTTAATTATTTCTGTTTCATGTCAGGGAACTGTACCTAGTACCCATTCAAAAGGCGATTATTCTTTTATTCCGAAGAAAAATTCTATAAAGTGATGAAAACAAATACAGATGCATATGACACTCCTTGAAAGAAAAAGGAAGACACATGAATGGTGAAATAGAAAGATCTGAACAGCATTAAAAAGTGGGGCATTTTATTTTCTCTAATCTACATCCATACTTCATGAATCATGGACACACACGAAGAAACTTATTCTAGAGGAGAACATAAGCTGCATCTTGAGTGAAGAACTACAAAAAACATTTCATGCACTCAGGCAGCTAAGCTGGACCATGAATCAAAGAAGAAAACGACACTCTGTTTTCTGATAAAAACCAGAGAAAGAATCAGAAGCTTTTCTGATAAACCAAACAAGTCCATAGCTTCACTGCTAACGAATAATGAATTTCTAAACTCAATAATACTTCTCTTAGTAATTATTTCTATACATTTTGAGTAGTGTGCAAATCATATATTTTACACATACACTGTCTCATGTGCTAAACAGGAGGATTCTGAAATCCTCACTCAAACTCCATAACTCTTTTGTTTTCAAATGTGGATGGTGGTAGAGGTCGAGTAATACATGAATAGCCTATGAGATGTTGTTTGTTTTTCCCAAGATTAACTGTGGTAGAGGTCTTTGTACCTGGACAGTAGTGTACTGTTGTTTACCCTCAATCCAGGGTGTGGATCAAATTATATAAATTGTTAAGAGGAATAAGTATCATCTTGAGACTGAACCTCTTGGTTAACTTTGATATGATTTTATTTTAAGTCTATAAGTATTTCATATATATTTTACATATTCCACTGCTATTACTTTGAAATTCAAAACTATTTTAAAGATACATTGAAAGTTAAATTATCAAGTGTTTATACTTATTGTAAACCTGTAAGTTAGTTTCAAAAGTGAATTTATTCTTCAAATTTAGATAAATGAGACCTAATCAATCATTGAGAAACTAATTGATTCTTTACACTCTGTATAGATTCAATACAGTTTAACATTGGTTTTTATTAGGGGATTTTAAGAGAAATATTTTTAACATAAATTTTAATTGGAACTCAATTAACCCCCCCCCCCCTCTTGAGTATCCACTCCGGACAACATTTGGTATCAGAGGTTTGTTTTTGTGCAAGGATTTTGGAAATACTCTGTTTTTCAACTATGATTTTAGTTGCATATTTAAAGATCTTAAAATTCTGTTAGTTCTAAATTTTTTTCTCATTAAAACTATTTTCTAAAATAAAGTTATGGATAATAGACTAGAGTGTGCTACTACTAACCATTCACCTTTCATCAATGGCACAAACTATGCCTAGTGGAAACGGAAAATTAAAATTCACTTAGAATGTATGGGTTTTGAAATTTGGACTGCTATAGAGTCTCAATATAAAATTCCTGAAACTTAAAGAACAACTTGGTTTCAACCAAAAAAGTCTGCTTACAATAATAATTTTAAATATATGAATGCTCTGTTCTATGATTTAGGAGATGAAGAGTTTAATATAATTTCTTCTTGTAAAACATCCTTTGAAATATGGGATACTTTGAGTGTTTCTCATGAATGTAAAACCAATGATAATGAAATTAGATTTAATACTTATACTGTTAAATATGAAAGTTTTAAAATAAAAACTGATGAACCTATTTCTGATATGTATCTCAGGTTTAATGAGATAGTTAATACAATGAATTCCCTTGGAAAAGTTGTTCCACCAAAGGAACAAATTATAAGGATACTAAGATGTCTTCCCAAACGATGGACAAGAACCTCTGTCTCAATCAGAGAGTCATGTGACATTGGAGCACTCCTAGTCAAGGAGATTATTGGAAAATTAATGAAGTATGAAGAAGAAATCAATGTGAATAAAGAGTAAGATGATGAACCTAAGAGAAAATCCATAGATTTCAAGTCTACTGCCTCTAAGAGTAATGACAAGGAGAAAATGCAAATACCTACTGAGATTTCAACTAGTGAAGATTCTGATTCAGATTGTGATGCTGAGATGGCTCAAATAGCCAGGAGATTCAAGAAGTTTTATAGTAATAAGAAATTCTTCAGGAAATCTAACTATAAAGGAAAGTATGACTACAAGGGACAATGTAAGAAGGATTGGATGAATGCTTACAAGAATGATGAAATAGTCTGCTATGAGTGTAAAAGGAAAGGACACATCAAGGATGATAGTCCAAATTAAAAGTCAAAAAGAAATATGATTATAAGGACAAGAAGTACATGAAATCTATGAAGGATACTTGGAGTGCATCTCAAGACAGCACAAGTGAATTTGGTGTTTCTAATTCTGAGAAGAATCATGCCAGCATGTGTTTCATGACCAACACATCTGAGGTAACCTTGGATACTCCTGTTTTAAATTCCTAGTATTCTGGAGATGATGCAGACTCTGATTCTGATTTTGAAAACATGACAAGTAAGTAATTATATGAATACTAAAATATGATGGAGAAGACATGAAATTAACATAAGGATAAATACAAATCATTAATGAAACAACATGCTCTCACTAGTACTATTAAAACTGAACTTACGATTGAAAAAGAGAAGAATGATTAACTATTAAAGGAAAGTACAAAACTGAAAATGTAAAATGATCAAATAAAAAAAGTCTTAGTGAAGTTTACAAATGGAAAATCCACACTTACTAAAATTTTAGGAAAAAAAGATACACAAAAATACACTACTGGTTTGGGATTCCAACCTGGACAGAGACAGTTCGCAAAAATTCGATTTATTCTTATGTCTGGACATAATTATGCTTATTCTAGTTATGGAAATTCATATGCTTCAAACAGTTATTCATATGGTTATAGGTCAAATAATGTTTATCTTTCAAAATATTATGACTATATGAATTATATATGACCCATAAGAAAAATACGGGTATCTGAAGCTTTGATTACTAACCTTTCTGGACCCAATAAGATCTGGGTACAAGAATCATGTCCTATCTAAATCTGTTTTATAGGAAATATTCTTAAAGAGTTCTCACAAGAAGGTATGGTACATGGATAGTGGATGTTAAAGACATATGTCTGGAGATTATTCATGCTTCAAAAGTGTAATAATGGTTGATGGAGTCCTTGTCACCTTTGGTGATAATTCTAAAGGAAAGATCCTCGGCCTAGGCCAGACTGGTAACTCTAATTCAGTTTTAATTTCTAAAGTTTTATTTGTTGATGGAAATATATATAACCTGTTAAGTATTTCTCAATTATGTGATGGCGGTTTTAATGTGATGTTTGAAAATGATTCCTGTAATGTTTTTAATTCTAAAAATGTTTTTGTATTTTCTACTTTAAAAATGAAAATGTTTATGCAGTTGATTTAAATTCCTTAGCTAAACAAAATGTTACTTGTTTAAATGGTTTTTATAAAGAGTCTTGGCTTTGGTACAAATGGTTTGAACATTGAAACATCTAATAACTTATAAAACTAACTATAAATATCTTAGTTAGAGACCTACCTAAACTTGAATTCCTGAATGACATAGTGTGCAATCCATGTCAAAATGGAAAGTAACATTAAGTTTCTTTTAAATCAAAGAAAGAAGTTTCAACATCTCAAAATCTCGAGCTGGTTCACATAAACTTGTTTGGACCATCAAGAGTTTCTAGTTTTAATTGGAAGCACTATGTCTATGGTCCAGTAGATGACTTTTCTATATATACTTGGGTATACTTCTTAGCTCACAAAAGTGAAGCTTGTTCTTACATTGTTAAATACTCCAAATCTGTAGAAAATCTTAGTGAACTTAAGATTAAAACTCTAAGAATTGATCAAGGACATGAGTTTGAAAATAATGAATTTGAATGTTATTTCTCACACAATGGCTATAGTCACAACTTTTCTACTCATAGAACACCTCAGCAGAATGGTGTAGTAGAAAGAAGGAATAGAACCCTTAAAGAAATAGCTAGAACCATGCTTAATCAATATAACCTGCCTATTTACTTTTGGGATGAAGCTACGAATAAAGATTGCTATATTATTAATAGAGTATTAATTAGACCAGTTATTAAGAATACCTCTTATGAGTTGTGGAATAATACAAAACATAAAGTTAGTTACTTTAGAGTCTTTCGCTGCAATGTTTTTATTCTTAATACAAAGGATAATCTGGACAAGTTTTCTTCTAAGAGTGATGAAGGAATTTTCCTTGGTTATTCATTAAAAAAAACCTATAGAGTATTTAAAAAAATAATCAAATGTGTGGGAGAATCAGTTCACATCAATTTTGATGAAACTGATCCACATGATCCTAAAACCTGTCGGGAAAATCATGAGTATGATTTGAGTATTCTGGACCTTAATGATAAATCTAAAGAACCTGCTGTAAAAACATCCAGTTCTAGACATATTCTAGAATCTGCTGCTATGGAACCTAATCCTATAGATAAACCTGAAATTTCTAGTCCTACCTTTACTAGATCAACAAGGATTCTAATGAATCATCCTTTGGATGATGTTTTTGGTAATCTCTATAGAGGGACACTGACTAGAGCTTCTCTATGAAATCAGGTTGAACATCAAGCCTTTCTATCATAGTTAGAACATAAAAATATCAATGATGCTATCAATGATGAATTTTGGGTAATTTCTATACAAAAAGAGTTAAATAAATTTGAATGAATCAAAGTCTGATAATTAGTTGACAGACCTAAGGACACTTTAACAATTGGAACAAAATGGGTTTTTAGAAACAATGTTGATGAGTCTGGAAACATAGTTAGAAACAAAGCTAGACTAGTTACACTAGGATATAGTCAAGAAGAAGGAATAGACTATGAGGAAACTTTTTCACCTGTAGCAATATTATAATCCATCAGGATCTCACTTTCATATGTTGCTCATCTTAATTTCATGTTTTTTCAAATGGATGTCAAAAGTGCTTTTCTAAATGGTTTTATTGATGTAGTTGTTTTTGTTGAACAAACACCTTGGTATACTAATCCTCATTCTCCAAATAAAGTTTTTAAACATTATAAAGATTTATAAGGTTTAAAATAGGCTCCAAGAGCTTGGTATGAGAGACTTAGTAATTTTCTTATTTCAAAAAGTTTTACTAAAGGGATTTCTGATCCAACTCTTTTTGTTAAATGAATTTCTAAAGATGTTTTAATAGTTCAAATCTATGTTGATAATATTCTTTTCGGAGATTCAAAACATTATTTATGAACTGATTTTTCAAAGAATATGCAAAATGAATTTGAAATGAGTATAATGGGAGAACATAAATATTTTCATGGATTTCATGTATTTCAACATGAAAATCGTATTTTTTTGAATCAAAGTAAATATAAAAAAAGATATTTTAAAACGTTTTGGTTTGGATAGTATTAGAAAAATTCAAACTCCTATGAGTACTATTTGTAAATTAGATTTAGATGAAACTGGGAAACCAGTGGATGAAACCAATTACAGTGGTATGATTGGAAGCTTAATTTACCTTACTGATAGTCGACCAGATATTATGTTTAGTGTGTGTATGTGTGTAAGATTTCAAGATAATCCAAAAGAATTTCATTTAATTGATGTTAAAATAATTTTTAAGCATCTTAAACATACTGAAACATTGGTTTCTTTTACCCCAAAGGAAAACCCTTTGAGTTAATATGTTATTCAGATGATGATTTTTTTGGTGGCTAGTTGGATAGAAAAAGAACTTCAGGAACATGTCATTTATTAGGAAAATCCTTAGTATCTTGGTATAGTAAGAAGTAGTATTCTGAAACACTATCCACTGCCGAAGCAGAGTACATAGCTGCCAGTAGTTGTTGTGAAAAAAATTCTGTGGATGAAACACACTCTTTTGGACTATGCATATTACTTTAGGCACGTGTCAATCAACTGTGACAATACTAGTTCAATAAATATCTCGAAGAACCCTGTGTCTCACTCTAGGACCAAACACATTGATGTAAGGAACCATTTTTTGAGATATAATTACCAAAAGGGTGATATTACTCTTGAGTTTATAGGCACTAAACATCAATTAGCTGACATTTTCACTAAACCTTTGAGTTCGGATAGGTTAAGTTACATTAGACACGAGTTAGGAATGTTTAACCTCAATTGGTAGCTATTCTCACCGATGTAACCTCACTGATGTAAAATCATCACCGATGTAACCTCACTGATGTAAAATCCTCACCGATGTAACCTCACCGATGTAAAATCCTCACAAATATAACCGCACTGATAAAAAACATCACGGATGTAAAACCTCACTGATAGAAATTCTCACCGATGTGCATAATGGTTTAAAACTTTTATCTACTGCCAGAGTTTGAATTGTTTTTTCTTTATTTCATTTTTTTATTTATATTATGATTCCTAAATGATAAACTAAAATCCGAGGTACTTCAAAATTCACCGATCCTCAAACCTTAACCCTCAACCCTTAGCTCCCGAATCCTTAGAGAACCCTAAATCCATTGAAACGGAGATTGAAAAAACCAAACTTCCTACCGTCAGAGATTACTCCATTGAGATGAAAACAATGAAGCAATGGATCGAGAATGAATAAAGTGGTAGTGGAAGTTCTTCTAGAACTATGTCAGGGAGACGACCAGTGAATCCTCATCTGTAAAATTGAGTTACTGTGATTGAAAAGGAACTGTGTGTAGAATGGCTGATGCCTAGTAGGTCCTTAGTGCTCGATGTTCTTGAAGATAAAAAATGGGTAGGGTGTTTTTTGAACAACAATGGTCCTTACTTTCCATAATTAGTGAAACAGTTTTACGACTTTGTATCCTTTTAAGAATCGAAGAATGAAAATTGAGTAACTTCTTTTCTGAATGGAAAGGAGATGTCGTTCTCATTTGTTGAATGGGTTGAGTGATTGAAAGTTCCACGTGAAGGAGTATCTGGATATGTCGTGAGAGCCATGCCACCTACTAGTGACTTATTCGATTATGATACTTCTTCAGAAGAACTAAATGGTGATGGAAGTCAAATACAAGTAGTTACTACAATAATGGATGGAGAGAACAGATTGATGTTCAAATTTTTTCAACATGTCTTGATACTGAGGAGGGGATACTTTACCAATTTGAGATATCAAGATATCTATCTCCTGTACCTCTTAAGAAATTTTGTAAATGTTAATTTGTGTAGATTACTGATTCTCCCGATGGAAGATATGACAAGGCCGAAATCAATGACAAATGACCTATTCTTTTCTAGGTAAATATCTGTGATGATCAAGGTAAATGGGGTTGCTGACTCTAAATATGTGATAGTGGTAGTGAGGAATATCTTCTATATCAAAACTACAGTTTCTAATTACATGAAAATTATTTGGGACCCTTGGAGATGAGAATGGGTAAATGATGACCAGAGGGTGTATGACAAGTTTAATCCTGTGACTCATCCTTCAAGAAAAAAGGATGTGAGGGATCTAGGTCTAGGACCTGATGAAGAGGATCTATAATACAGTGATGACTCAGAAGAGGAAGAGTCCTCTATGGATAAAGTAGGAGACCCTGACTTTCCTCCTAGCCCAGCTCTTGAAAATATAGTTCAACATATATCAGATAAGGAACAAGCTAATTTAGAAGCTAATGAAGTGGCTGCTGTTGAAAATAAAGAAGAAGTTCATGAGAGTGAAGCATCTCTGCAAGCTGATTTGATCCTGTTTCCAGTGATTGGACTATCTTTAGTACCTACTGAGGAAGAAAATGAAGTTTACATACCCTTACCTATTGCAGAAGACCCTCCTACTGCTATAGTGATGGAATTGATAGTGAAAGATTATCTTCAGGATGAAAGACCTGCTGAGAATGCTGCTCTAAATGTTGCTGAGAATGTGGTTATCCTAATTGAGGATGCACCCATTGAGGGGGAGCATCGATCTATGTTTGGAAGTGTGACAATGGCTGTTGGGTTTAATTATTGGACAGAAGACCCTGGTTTTATAGTATGTGGTTTAGACTATTCAGATTCATATAATGAGGCATCTCACAATAGACCTATGATTACTTACGATGTCGATTCTGAGTTATTTCCTGAAGATGTGGTCAGAATGCATGACATGGATAAGCTGAAGAAAAACCTTAAGGAATGTTTTTTGGAAGAGGTAAATAAATTGGATGTTTCTATGGTATCTTCAATTAAATAAGTTATGACTTATGATGTGGTCAGTTTATCCTCTTAAAGAGCACCTGCAGCAGTTGCACCTACTTATTTGGTAACCAAGACAGATATAGATATCTTATGGAATGATCTGATAGAATCTTTTTGTGCCTTAGTTGCTGAGATGATGCACAGTTTTGCTGAAGAAATGGTTATGCTGGAAATATCTTTTGAACTATCTCTTGCCTGCAACTTATCAAATTTTATGGGTGAAATAGTTGAAGAAGTTAAAGAATTCCAGGCTAATATTTCTAGACTTGAAGTAGATCATGAAGCTCTAAATGAATTTTTTGTTTCTTTTGACTCTTACATGAGCTCAAAATCCCAAGCAGATAAGGAATTAGCTTATGTGAAGAGTGTTGTAGGTCAGATGGTTTCGGTATTTTATGGTTTCAAAACTTCTATGAAAGATCATATTAAAACCCAGGAATTTGATGTTCAAAAACTTATTAGTGGTTTGACTAAAAGATTAAAAGAGACTATATCTTTCTCTGTTGGTTAGATTGCATCTAAACCTTCGATGGATTTGAATCAAATTTGAGCTATGAGGAAAGAAGAGCATGGTTTTGCCTCAACCAGTGGTTTTGTGGACTCATCTGAACTGAGAAGAGTTTTTCTCTCTACCAGAGATTCATCCAGAGAAATTATGAAGATAGTTCAAGAATATATGAGAGAAGCCTCTTCCACTCACAAAGAATTGAATGAAAAGGTGGACTCCTATTTTTCCAAAATTTAATCAAAGACCCAAATGACCAGTCATCTCAAGCATCTGATTGAGAATATGAAACTGCCTCCTGTCAATCAAGCCTTTAGAGAGCAGGTTAGCAAGCTAAGAGAACTGACTCCATCATTGTAAAATATTATGGAGAACAAGTATGACTTCATATCCACTATAGAGAGTGGAGCCGGAAGCATTATGGATTTCAGAAATCTTTTACTGCTCTTTCTGCATGTTGATGCTAGGCCAGTAATTGTCCCTCCTGCTTTTCCTTCCTCTGCCTCCACTGCTTCTCACAATCAGATGTCTCCTGTTCAAAATATTCGATGAGTCACACCTATGATCACACAAAGTACTCCTCAATACAGGCCAGGCATAGTGTCATTTGCTCAGCCTCCTGTGGTCTTTTCTGGATTCCTATGCCTTCACTAGAATCCTCACCAACAAAATCCTCTTCTGACACCAAGGAAAAATCTCACATTGAGGATGTGGATTGATCCAGTGGTTGGACTATTTGATAGTAATCCTATGTATTTTGTTTTCTATCTTTGTACATTTTTGTCACATTTAATACAAGTGTTTTTCTTCTATTCCTATTGTTCCACTTCTCTTTATTATTTCCTACTTTTTTATTATCAGAAAGGGGGAGAAATATTTTACAAGAGGGGAGAAATAATCTATAAGTATCAAAAGAGGGAGAGATATTAATGAAAGGTGGGGGTAATTTTATCTAAGAGCTATCATGCTTTTCCCTTTCTATTCCTCTAAATTTCAACTTCTAATACCAGTGTCTTTTCTCTCATCCTCTGATATCATTTCTTTTAGTTCTCTGATGTTCTATAATATGGGTACATTTTACCTTTGATATCATGGTTTTTATTTTCTCTCTAGTACATTTAATTCTATCTCTGATAAATTATGTTTTATACCATACTTTTTTCTCTAAGAAAATTGAGCTTAATTATATATCCTCTGATTCATTTTAAAAAAAATTGTAATATCATAAGTTGTGATTATCAAATAGGGGGAGATTGTTGACCTCTACTTTTTTTGATAATCCCAATTATGTTTTCATATACTTTGATAATCTCAATATAATGTTTTCCTATATATTAATTCATCCAATCTGTGCTCAGGATGATAATTATATTAAAATAATCCCTGAGATAGTTTAATCTTTGTTTATCTATGTTTATATAAGTTCTGAAGTAATTCTAACTCATTCAGATATGTTGTGTGTGAAACAGATAAGTATTAAGTCACTGATCTGCGTTTATCTAGAGAAACCAGTACTCAGTCTACCGATAGACTTCGTCTACAGATAGATATAGTCACCGTTACACTAAGGTCACTGATATAAATAGAGTTACCAGTAACCAGACACATGGTCTACTGACAGAGCATCCGAGCTACCAATGTGCATGTCTACTAGTAGTTTCCCATAGAGTAAGCCTACTGATACGAGTACTGAATCACAATCCCGAGCCACCTATATGACGAAGTCTACTAATAGAACCAGTCTACCAAGCAACCGATACAGAATAGATCAGAGCTACTGATAGACAGAAGTCTACCGATAGAGCTAGTTTACAGATAGTTACTGATACAAGTATAGTCACCGATATATCGAGCTAATGATTGAGGTCTGCTGACAGTATAAGTCTACCAATAGACTACTGATAAAAATAGCTACCAATGGAGAGACAACTACCGATAAAAATAGCTTCTAATGGAACTAATGTCACCGGTATATGAGCTACCGTTGCAAGTTCAAAAGAGCTACCGATGGAAGGTTCAGCGACACAAAGTCCACCTTGCACTTATACCAATAGAACGCTACTAATGCATGACCAAGTAGTCAAACCCTATACACTTCATAATATTTATTTATTTAGCTAATAGTTACATTTGAGGGTTTTAATGCAGTTAATGTTATTTAATGATTTTTTTTGCATGTCATGAAACCGTACCTAGTACCCATGCATAAGGTGATTATTCTTTTCTGCTGAAGCAAAAAAGCTATAAAGTGATGAAAAGAAATATAGATGTATATGACACTCCTTGAAAGCAAAAAGGAAGACACATGAAGGGTGAAGAGAAAGAGCTGAACAACATTCAAAAGTGGAGCATTTTGTTTTCTCTAATCTACATCCATACTCCATGAATCATGGACATACACGAGGAAACTTATTCTAGAGGATAACACAAGATGCATCTTGAGTGAAGAACTACAACAAACATTTCATGCACTCAGGCGGCTAAGTTGGACCAAGAATCAAAGAAGAAAACGACACTATGTTTTCTATAAAAACCCAGAGACGGAATCAAATGCTTTTCTGATAAAACAAATGAGTCCAGAGATGCACTGTTAATCACTAAATGATTTCTAAGCTCAATCATACTTCTCTTAGTGATTCTTTATTTAAATTTTTAGAAGTAGGTGTATCTTATATTGTACACATAAACTATCTTCTGTTCTAAACTGGAGGATTCTTAAATCCACACTCAAACTCCATAACTCTTTTATTTCCCACTAATGGATGGTGGTAGAGGTCGAGTAAGACCTGAACAGCCTATGAGATGTTGTCTGTTTTTCCCACAAAGAACTGTGGTAGAGGTCTTTGTACCTGGACAGTACTGTTCTGTTGTTTACTCCCGATCTAGGGTGTGGATCAATTTTTACAAATTGTTGAGAGGACTATGTCTGGGATTGAGACTGAACCTCTTGGTTAACATTTCTATGATTTTATTTTAAGTCTATAAGTATTAAATATATATTTTATATATTCCATTTCTATTACATTTAAATGAAAAACTATTTTAAAGCTATTTTGATGGTTAAATTAGAATGTTTTTATACTTATTGTAAACCAGTGTGTTAGTTTCAAAAGTTAATTTAATCTTAAAATTAAGATAACTGGGACCTAATCAATCTTTGATAAACTAATTTAACATTTACACTCTGTATAGATTCACTACAGTTTAACTTTGTTTTTATATTGGGGTATTTTAAGAGAAATGTTTTCAACATGAATTTTAATTGGAATTCAATTCACCCCCACCTCTTGAGTATCCTCTCCGACCAACACATATCTCCTTAGATATAATGTTGTCATTTTTTTTGATCACACAAAACTTATGTATCTAGTAACAAAAGATGATACTAATCCACAACTACTGAGATGGATGACTCATTTATATAATTTCCACCGATAAATTTAACATAATAAGGGAAGTGGAAATCATGTTTTTGGTCATCTTAGTAGACTAAAAAACATTGATAAAGAGTAAATTGTATGTCAAAACCCAGTTATTGATCAAATTCATGGAAAAAAACATTACACTATTGACGGATTAGTATTATGGTAAGATTTTATTTTGGGAAGACTCATTCATTAAGAATATATTCACTAATAAATTAATTAGTAGATATTGACTAGAAATAAAATTTTAGTTGCTTTTTAAATTTTACCATACATTTTATTGTAGAGGGAATTTTGGATCCCAAATTAAATTCAATAAAATATTAGATTTCATAATTTATAAACCCATATAATTTAAATACGCACATGAATTTTGTATGAAATATATAAAATTCCAGTTTTATAGAAATATATCAAAAAATACGATAAGATCCAAAAAAATTACCTTATATGAAATTTTTTAATTTGTTTAATAGAATTCCTAGGACCATTCCTAATATATTTTCATTATTATTATATCCTGTTGGATAAAGATTATTTTTTAAAATGTGATGTGGGAAATACACAAGGAATGATGATTTTAAATTGTTCTAATATTTTCTTAGAACTAACAAATTCTGTGGGTTTGGGTTATTTTTTTCTATCTTTACTGATCAATTGATTGACTTATCTAATAGGAAATTATTGGAATAATTGATGTGAAATGGAGTGCATCCTAAAACATGAACACTATATCATCCACACAAAATGTTTCAAGAAAACGTTTCTAATAATGAAATCAATGGAAATATAGAAACCATGTTCAAACACAGCATGAAGGAATAGATGAAAAAGTTGTAAGATACCATATGGTATTATAGGAACACCAATAATACCCTGATTGGAATGATCCATTTTCAAATGATTTACAGTAATATTTGCACCTCCATATGGAATTAGATCACAAGACCCGCCATGTTGTAACATAGATGAGTGTAGAAGTTGATATAATTGAGACAGAGTGTAGATTGTAGCTACTTTACTCGATGAAATACGGATATATTAATTGTTATTATACAACTATAGACTCAAACTTATACCTCTTAAATTGTTTTCCAAATGGGATCGGACATTCACTATTATTCACGTAATCCATTTTAGTGATGTAAATATTACAAAGGAAAGAGGATAAAATCCATTAACAATAAATTGGATGAGGGTGAAGAAGTTCCATCAAACCCTTCCTCAATAACTAGTGTATGAGATTACACACATCCACCCTAATTACTAATAAAGATCCCCCATGTTGATCCTTTCATTTATCTTTGAATAAATGTGGTAATTACATTTTAAATATAATTCTATTAATAATCAATTTCAACAAATTTCTTGAAATACCTCTATTATGTGTGGGAGATGGAATCTTGTATTTAAGTGTTTTTCAAAAAAAATAATTTTTTAGTTGATCCAATGATATTAATATAATATGAATTTGTGAGGAAATTCACATTTTTTTCCTTAGTCCACTATTTCCCAGAGTACAGTTTGTGTATAACTGAACAATTCTACACTATCACACATTTGTTTTCTTATTCTATGGACCATAAAAATTGTACAATTCAATATAAAGAATCTAAACAAATTTCACGCTGCAATAAGGAAGCTTATATCACAAAATAAAAAATTATTTTGTAAACGAAAAATTTACAACATTACAATTTTGTCAGATGGAAATGAATAAATAGGTCATGTATGACCCGACTAAAGAATAATTGAAAAAAAGATTATGATTTTTAATTTTTAATTTTCATTTTTACTCCATGGTTTTAGATATATATTTTAGCTTTATTAATGAATTGTAGGGCCATAATTGAACTTCATATCTTTACGTAACTACTCTAAGAGACATGAATTTCTTTAAAATCCCATGGTGTTATGATATATATTTTAATATAATAATACTAATTGATTAAAATATAGATTTGACTAATTAGATGAAAACATTGGATATTAATTCAAAAGTGTCATGATTTATAGGAATTCATATATTTAGTTAAATGAAAATTAGTATATTTAGTCAAATAAAATTTCCCTACCATTTTCAATATATTAAATTTTGAAATTTTTGTGTATTATTATTATTATTATTGATTTTCATATGATATTGTGACTAATTCATATATTCTACCTGTATGAGGATATATAGACCAAATAATTTCTATACTGTATTGGGTGTATTTTTTGATTGATATTGGGGCTTGATTACTACTAGATCTTACATTGAATCTTATCAAAGTTATGCCTGTAAGAAACCACATTTAATTTTATTGAGGTCATTTTTATTGTTAATCCCTTATCCTTGAGGATTAATTTTAAACGAATTCTTTTGTATCCCTTAGACTCCATGAACGATTAAGGCTTTTAGACATTTATATCTATTCCTACCATTATCAATTTATATTTAATAATAAGATAATGTTTATGTGTGGGGTGTGGGAAGCCTTGGTTTATGTGTTCTATTATGTTATATGAAAAATGTTTGTTATTATATTTTTATTGTAGGTTAGGATCAACTTAGATGAATAGTACTTATTATTTGAACTTATTAAAAGATAAAAATATATAAAAATTTAAATAATTGGTTTTTTGTGAAAAGAATTAATTAACATTTCCATGCTGACTATATTTTCATAGTATGTGGTTATGTGCTAAATGTGTAATTACCTCCCAGAATGACATTTAGGAAGACAAAAAAATCTTAGATAATAAATTAATATGGTGAAATTCTTTCATTAAACATACATTGAACATAACCACGCTTAGAATTCTAAAAGCTATGATTTTCCATTTTAAAAAATATACTTTCATTTAACATGCTTTAGATATCATGCATTATTATAGAGATAGCCATCATTTTTAGCCATAAAATTTTGAACATAAATTCCTACCAACTATTAGACTCAGATTAATTAGAACATTTATTACAAATCCCTCTTGACATTATCTGAATTTCATCATTACAAAGTGGAGAATTTAGATTTTTGTGGGGCTATGGAAAATGATCATGTACTCATGATATGTGAATAAATCAACATGGAATTGTATCATGAGTGATTAGATAAATGAATCTATTATGAGGTAATTCTTGAATTTGTATGTCTGATAATAACAAATTATGATATATAGATGAATGAAAGGGTATGATCCACACTATTTCATTAGGAAATCATAAAGTACTATGGTTTTTAGACTTTTTGAGGATTATGAAGTTGAATTGGTGTTTTCATGTGATAATATAATGGCATATCCCCCATTGATAATAATTTAACTTAATTAATTTGTAATTTCAATGTAGATATCATTGTTCCTATTTAATTTATATTGAGATTATAATATTTGGGACATATAAGTCATAATTGTTGGGGATTCGATAGAATGATTTTGTGATTTTTTTGTATAAGAAAAATTATATATAAAAAATATTTTTCAAAACATTCAAATATTTTATTGTTTTTTATGAAATTATGAAAATATTTATTGAAAATGAGACTAATAATGAATAATTTGTAATGTAGATTATGTTCCATAATATCTCAAAGTAAACGGACCGATTAAAAAACTTATAGTGAAGAACAAATCTAAAATGGAGTAAAACCTATTGGAATAAAATATTTTACATAATAAATTTTTGTTTATGATGTAATTATATTGAGTAAATATAGTTTCCATATGAATTTTCCATTCCTCTTAGTTTTGAAAATCACAAACATGTTTTCATTTGAAAAAACAATTTTTCCCTAAGGATTATTTTCAGAAGGAAAATATCATTTCTCTAAGAAAATTGTATCCTTATATTTGATTTCATTGTTCATTTTATAGCCTCTCTAAATATAACTCATTTTATTCCTATGTCTAAATTGGTTTCACATCTAAAACGTCAGAATACTATACATACATAGATATAGAGTATTATGTGTTCATGATCCGAATTCAGGTTTCAAATTATAAAAAATACAGAATCCTAATTCATTGAAATTCATACTACAAATTCGATGAAATTTAGCATCCAAATTCACATAAATTTAAACTCCAAATTATTTGAAATTCAAACTATGAAATCTATGAAATTTAGACATCAGATTTTATGAAATACATGTTCTGAATTCTCTAAAATTCATACTCTATATTACCTGAAAATCAGACTCCAAATTCCTTAGAATTCAGACACTGAATTCCTCTGAGTTCCGACTCAAAATTTAATATAATTCAGATTCCGAATTCAAGGGAATTCAAGAAACCAAAATCTATAGAATTTAGAATCTGAATTATTTTTAAAACAAAATCCAAATATTCATTTCTTACAAACTATAAATTTTTATTTGGTTAAACTCTAATAATAATATTTTCCTAGACTCCTAAAAATAATATTGGTTAAAAAAATTCATATTCCATAAAGATATTAGAAATTGTTGTCATACAATCAATTTCTAGCTAAACATTTTTGTCTGACACGAGTATAGGTCCCTCCAAGATTCAATGAAAAATATGACTGTTGGTGGAGGGAGTCAAGCATTAGAGAAGTTCCAATAATAGGTTCTCTTTTGAATGAGATTAACAATCGTTTCATCAAGCTTGATATTACATGATTCTAAAGTGATTTATAGCGAGAGAGACTAACATGGTTTGTGATGTTCTGAAAAAACAATTCTGATTGACTCATGAGTATTTGATTGTTGATGTGTACAATTGAGGGCTTCCAGGGAAAGGAATATAGAGGTTCCAACTACCTTAATGATCGAGGGTATACAGGGATTGAAAGAGAGATTCAGATATTCCTATCAAAGGCTTACCCTAGTGTTGGTAGGAGATACATTCTTGAAATTATAAATCAAGGGACCTTAATCAATGGTTGTTGGATACAGTACTCTTTGGGTAAGAAGATTTCATACTTATTACATGTTTTGTTTCAAGATTATTTCTGTAGTATTTTGATAAATGAAGAAAGTATAATCATCTTATAATTTCTTTTTCTTTTGTATACTCTGATTAGTATGAATCTAAACTCTTTAAGGTGGAATCTTTCCTTGTAAATTTCCTTAGGATTCTTTTCTGGAACAATATTTTCGGAACCAAAATAATATTTAATTAGAACTGGAATTGGTCTGGTGAGTTTATATTGCTTAACCTTGTTAAACATTTTTTTCCTTAGAGTTAAAAACGAACATTTTTAAACATACCTTAACCCCCCCTCATGTAATTGAGCATCCACATCACTATTTCTATCCTAAAATTGGTATTAGAGGAGTTCTCTGAAATAATTATATTTACATTCATGTTTTGTGGCTCAAGATTTCATTATACTTTATTTTTCCATTCATAAGAATTTTTGTCTTTGTTTACAAAAATTTCTTTTAACATGATTTTGTGGAATGAAATTTTTTTAAAGATGAGGTAGGAATCAATGTTGGTTCAATTAACAACCATAATCTTACTAAACCTCCTATATTTGATGGGAATATTTATGAGTATGAGAGAAATCGTATGAGGACTTTTTTTATTAATACTTGGGTGGATAATTTTTTCATGCTTACTAGATATTAAAAGATTAATGATAAAGAAGTCAGAATCATTACCAATCAAGAAATGTCAGAATATCAACTAAACTAAAATGTGCGTAATAATTTGTTGTGTTCCATGACTAGAAATATATATAGTCGGATTTCTTTTTGTAACGCTGCTAACTATATCAGGAAGAAATTGGAAGTCACACATTTGGGTACATGAAATGTTATTAAAACTAGAAGCGAAATGATTAGTGTAAAATAACATGGATTTTTATTTCCTTATAGAGAACCAATATGAAAGGAGAAACAAAGGTTAATGAATATTGTTAACAACCTATAATATATGTGTGAGAAATTTCTAGATGATGAAACACTTCTGGATGTGATTATAGATATCATGCCTAATGTGTGGGAATCTGATAGAATAATTACTGACGAGAATATGAAAGTATCTCAAATTACTCTTGATGATAATTTTGGAACTCTTCTTCAACCTGAGACAAGAATGATAAGAGATGCTGGTATGAATAAGAAAAAAATAATAATTTATGTGTATCATTTACTACTACTAAAGTCAATACTCAAGAAAGGCTTACAAGATCAAAGTTGTAAATTTTTTTTGTTTTATCTGAATCTAGTTATATTTACCATTATGATAATGAGAATGCTAATATTGCTCGAAGGATGAAAAATATTGTAATAAAGAAAAACTTTTAGTATAGATATAAATTTAAATAAATAAAAGGAAAAAAATACTCAAAATTAACGTATTATGAATGAAAAAAGAGCAGGGAATATCAGGTAGAATTGTCCAATGTTTAAGATAAAGGATCGAAATGAAAATCATTCTGAACTAAATAGGTATAAGTATTATAAGGGTAGAGATAAAAAAAATTTCAATCCAATGACACATAAAATGCCAATGGTGGAGATCCTTTTGATAAATCCCTAGAGTATGAATCTTCTCGTCAGAAGAATCTTGGTCTAATAGCCAAACTACCCATTGAAAAATATTGTCTAATGGGCTAGGTACATAATGTTGCATCAATCAATAATGTATCATGTAATGAAAATTACACTAATAATAAATAATATAAGTCATCATATGATGAATATTCCTCATCAGAAGATAATACATTTCATTCTTATATAGAAGTTTCTATCTTAAATAAATTTCTTGACAATGAAAATTCTATACTCAAAACGACATGATAAGAAAAATTATAGAATTTATTATCTAACTAATGATGTATTAGATAATTATAAGGATCTTGATAAGGAAACTTTTGATTTTGAAAGTATTTATAAAAACCATTATGAAGCTAATTCTGAGAAGGATAAACATTCTATGGATCATGAAATATTATTTTCTAAGAAAAATATCTTAGAATCTTACTCTAGTTCTAATACAAATATTTTTCAGGATAAAAACATAGTTATAAAACTAAAGTTATCAATATTTTCCATGAGGACGTTTCTATCACATTTTACCCCTGGTAATGAAATTTTAGATAATATGTATTCCCAAATTCAATCTCTAAGGAATAGTTCTGGATTTGAATTTACTCATTCTAAACTAGATTTTAGTAATAACAATTTTGTTCCTAAATATACTTCATTCTGTACTAAATGTCATTGTGGTGGACATTGGGAAAAAATTGTATTCTTTAAAAAAACTCAATGATTATGTTTATATAAATATTATTTATCTATGAAAATGTGGATACCTAAGAACATACTTTTTGAAATTTTTGGATCCAACACAGTTTGGGGTCCAAATGTCTAACACTCTTATCTTCAGGAAAAATAGTATCACAAAAAATAAATGGTACTTGTATAGTGGATGTTCCCATAATATGACTGGTAACAAAACAATCATTGAAAATATTATGAAGATGAAATGATGAAAAGTAAATTTCAGAGAAAATGCTCAGGGAAAAATTATTGGTACAATTAAAATTCTTATTCTTGAAAAAACCATTATTTAAAATGTATTATTTGTTAAAGGACTTAATCACAACAACATTAGAGTAAATAAATTATGTGATGATGGTTACCTTGTGAATTTTTGGAATGATAAATTCATAGTACACAATTTAATGGATGATTTTATTCTTTCTGACCATAGGATAGAGAATGTATACACACTAAATTAATAAGACCTTATGAACCAAAATCTACCTTGCATTAGGGAAATGTAAGATCAATCTTGGTTATGGAAATAAAGGTTAAGACACTGTATCCATTGGAAACTATGTAAACTCTCAAATAAAAGACAATTTAAGGAACTACTATAGCTTATATTTGATAATTCGAAAGTTTGTGATCCTTGTCAATATGGGAAGAAAAATAAAGAAAACTTTAAATCAATCGGTGATGTATCAACTACTAATGAATTAATGTTAGTGCATATGGAGATTTTTTAAGCAACACAAACTGGAACAATTTGAGGCATATAGTATTTGTTTGTCTTAGTTTATGATTACACTAGATTTATGTTGGTCTATGTTCTAGCAAAAAAATCTAAATCTATTTTTTATTTTAAAAATTTTAGAGCCCAAGTCAAAAATGAGAAAAATCTTACATTCATAACTATTAATAGTGTTCATACAGGAGAATTTCAAAATTCATATTTTAAAACTTTTTTTTAGTAGAAAACGAGTTACTCATAACTTCTCAGCTCCAAGAACTCCTCAACAAAATGGTGTTGTTGAAAGAAAAAATAGAATTATTAAAGAGATATCTTGAACCATGTTGAGTGAATATTCTATAGCTAATCAATTTTTGGAGAAAGTAGTATTAATTACTTTTTTTCAATAAATTGAATTTTGATTATACCTTTTCTTATAAAACCCTACGAATTTTGGAATGGTAGAATCCCAATAATTTCTTACTTGAAGGTATTTCGATGAAAATTATTCATTTTTAATACAAAAGATAATATACCTAAATTCCCACCCAAATCTAATGAAGGATGTTTCCAAAGATACTTTAAAAATTCTAAGTCTTATTGTGTTTTTAATAAAAATACTTGTACTGTTGAAGAAAAAATACATGTTAAATATGAGGAAACTTGACCTTTAATTTTAAATTAACCTCAACTTACATCATTTGATGTGTTTTCAAAAATTGATTATCAATCCATAATAGAAGATCAGTCTGGAAAGTAAAATGTTAAAAAATATATTTCTGAAGAACATATCCCAGATAATTTCCTACCATATGTTGTCTATTAGGATTTACAAAACCCAAGTTAGTTGTTTCTTAAGAATCATCGCAGTGAAAGTATCATTGGTGATGTAAATAAACCTGTGAGTAGTAGATGTTTCTTAATAAATGAAGTAGATTACCTTGCATTCATTTCCCAATTAGAACCAAAAATCACTGATGAAGCTTTATGTGATGATGATTATTTGAACTCCAAGTATAATGAACCAAATGAATTCAAAAGGAATATAGTATTGAACATGGGCGAAAGACCTAAAGAATCTTCTATTAATGGGGTAAAATGGGTCTTTAGAAATAAGTGTGATTAAAATGGAATCATTCTAGAAAATAAGAATAGATTTTTTGTTAAAGCCTATAATCAACCGGAAGGTAGAGACAATGAAGAAACCTATCCTTCAGTTGCAAGACTTGAATTTATTCGTATTTTAAATGGATTTACAGCATTCATTAATTTCAAACTTTTTCAAATGAATGTTAAATGTTATTTCTTTAATGGATATGTTCAAGAGGATATTTTTTTGAACAACCTCTTAGTTTTGAATACACAAAACATCCTGAACTTGTTTTCAAACATACTCAAGCATTATATAGACTTAAACAAGCCCCTAGAACCTTTTATGATATACATTCATGATTTTTGTTACAAAACAATTGTGTTTAGGGAACTATTAATACCGACCTTTTTATAATGAAAGATGAGAATTTTTTTATTTTTAAAATTTTTGTAGATGACATTATATTTATTTCATCTCAGAAATCTTTAATAGATTCGTTTTCAAATCTAATGAAATTTTATATTGAAAAGACTTTGATGGTTGAGATATCATTTTCCTAGGTTTTCAAATTTCTAAAAAACCAGAATTAATTTTTATATCCTAACATAAGTATATTAAATATTTTCTTAATAATTATTGATATGACAACACAAAAATTATTTTTACTCACATTGGTACCTCAAATTCACATGATCTTGATGAAGATGGGAAACTAGTAGATCAATCATCATATCGATGTATGATAGGAAGTGTACTATACATAAAATATAGTCATCCAGACATAATGTTTTCCATATGCATATATAAAATATTTCAATCAAATCATAAGGAATATCATTTAAATGTAGTGAGAAGAATTTCCCCAATTTAATGGGAAACATGGATATAGAAATATCTTATACTTCATGAAATGATTTTGTCTTGAAAGGTTTATTAGATGTAGACTTTGGTGGATGTAGAATTGATAGAAAATGTATATATATAACTTGTAATTTCATAAGAGATTCATTTGTATCTTAGTCATGAAAAAAACAACACTCAGTAGCACTTTCCACTACTGAAGCTGAATATGTAGCATCTGGAAGTGGTTTTTCCCAAGTGTTCTAAATTCCAACCACACTCATAGACTATGGCATGAGATTTACCGAAACATAAATATTGTGTGATAACACTAGTCCCATTTACCTTAGTAAAAACTTTGAACATCACTCTCATGAAAAAAATATAGATATTAGGAATCACATTCATAGTGATCACACACAAAATAGAGATATAAATCACCAATGTATCAAAACACATGATCAACATGCTGATATTTCAAAAAAATAATTACCCTCTGATATATTTGTATACATTAAACAAAAATTTATGAATTATAACCATAATGTAATCTTTCATATTTATTTAATGTTGAAACATATATCCTTATCGTAATAAACTATTTTTCATAGGGGGAGTACATATTCTTTTGTAATGAAAATTTTATTAATCAATGTTTTTGTAATCTAAATTTTTTTAATCAAAATTTTCATAATCTAAATTTTCGTAATAAAAATTTTTGTGATCAAAATATTTTTAAGCAAAATTTTTGTAATCAAAATTTTTATAATCAATATATTCATTATTAAAATATTCATTATCAAAATTTTATTTATCAAAATTTTTTAGTCAAAATTTTCTTTTTAAAATTTTTTGTAATAAAAAATTTCTTAAAAAAATATTGCTATCAAAATATTCATAATCATAATTTCTACACTTTTAAAAGTTTTTATATTCAATTATTGTTACATAGTCGAAAATTGATAATTTTCACATACTTTTTTTACTTAAGAAAATATTTCATAATCTAATGTTCTTCAAGAATATTTTTTCTTATTAATGATTATTTTCATTCTATTCTAGAAGGTTTTTTTTCATAAATTTTCGTAATCAATTTTTTTACATGTTGGTATTTTCTTCTTGTATAAGAAAATATTTTTCATTCGCTTTTTCTAAAATCTTAATTTTTATCTTAAAAACCTAAAATGATTGGAACGTACAAAATTCCTTCATCAACTATCATCTACACTGTCAAATCTGATCAAGAATGTTTCCACCATTGGAACTTTTGAGGAAGATTAACCATCACCTCAAATGGATAAATACATGCACCCAATGGATTCACCTAATTGGTTTTCAATTCCTTGTCGTGAAGATAGTTTGTTGCTCTACTTAAGGACCATTCTGATTTTATAGGTTTTTCCAATTCTGAATGTCTTTTGAAGTTTCTCCTCCAAAACAAATGTCACCGGTCAAGGAAATTTCATGGAGGAGGACATAATGAAAAAAGATAAATTATCTTATGTTTTCGCTATATATGATTCTCTTATTTCAAATAACATCAAGTTGAATAGTTGGGAGTGTTTGTGTGTATCAAAACTAGAGGGACATGATCAAGTGTATCTGAAATGATGGTCGAATTCTATGAATATGTAGGTATATTTAATGAAAGAGGGGGTGACAAGTTTTCATTAAAAAGTTATGAGAAAACCTATTCTCTTTCCTACAGTATGGAAGCCAACATAATTTGAATTCCTTTTGGGGAGAATTTGAGTTCTGTGTGCAAAAGAAACCAGATGATTTAGGTTTGTTGGATAAGAATAAATCTATAGAATGCATTGGTCTATCTGGGGTGAAGACTCCAAATATTAAACATCTTTCTACAACTTTTTGGATCTTAGTGTTATTGTTTCAAGGATTTTTTATTCCATGAAAAGGTGATAAGGATACCATGATGAACAGTGATATTGACATTCAAGATTTCTTAGTAACCCTCCAAAAGTTAAATTTGATGAATTATGTTTTTATTATATTTATATATATCATGAATGGGACACTAAAATCTGAGATCATTATTTATCTGTTTTTTATATCTATTATAATTATTCTTTGTCTTGATTCTTTAAAAATCCTATTCAGTTGTATCCTAAGAATTTTCAAGGTCATGTTTCATAGTGATGACACACTAATACAGATGAAGGTTAACTTTAGTAGTGAATAAAAATATTTTTTTGATTTATCTGAAGCTGAAATAAAATCCTTATCAATTAAACTTGAAGTGGCAGAAAATTCCAAGAAGGGTGGTAAGAAGAGAATTATGAAGGAACCAAAAAAGAAAGAAAAAAAACTTATAGTTCCTAAAACTAAATCATCGCCTCTAAAAACTAAGTAAAAAAAGACTTATATGGATATAGTTGATAAAAAGTGGTGATAAGATAAGAAGGATTGCAATAAAGGGGAGATATTTTTTGTCATAGACCACGCTAAAGATAAATCCATGAAGATTAAGGCTGCTAAGGATTTTGAAAAGAATGAAAAATAATAGAAGAGAAAAAAAGAATATGCTCGAAGATGATATTGTTCAATATCTTCCCAAGGCTACTGAAAATGATTCTGAAAAATTCTAGGTACCAAAATCATGTTTCCACGAATCACTCCTAGTGACTCCAAGAATTAAAATTGTGATTCCAAAACTAGATGAAGATGAAGAAATAGTTCAGGAAGATGAAGATGAAGAAGAAGGAGGAGGATGACGTGATGTTTCCGAGGACATGATAATACAAGAAGAATAATATCATCATAAGGAGAGTCCTAAAAAATTTTCAATACAAGCTTCTCAAGCTGAATAAAAAAATTCATTCACAAGGAAAATATGATGATGAGTAAGAAGATATTAATAATCCATCTAATGATGACAGAAGAAACCATGACTTAGATCTACCAGAGGATATAGTGGAAGATGCTGAAAAAGAAACTATTGAGGGAGATAAGATAGATTTATTATCATATAGTGGACATGAATCCCTAAAATTAGCAGAGAACATTCCAAATGCTGATATGGGAAAACAGAAGTTGGTTGATACACTGAGGAAATCCGCACTGGCAAAAAATGATGTTAGTGGATCGTCAAAGAGAAAAGATGAAGAGATAGAGAAAGAACCCCCACTAACCACAGATTCTGATTCAGAATCATCCTCTTTGGGACATGAGTTTGTGGTCCAATCGTTGAAGAAGTAGGTTGATACCATTCCATTGTTTCCATGTGTAGACGTGAGGTGCCATATTCTTCAGCATTCATTTAACCAAAAATTGGAATTTCATTTCTCTAATTATAGATATGTTTGATAGGCTTTAGGCTGATTTTAAATCATTCAATATCATGTATGATTCTCATATGAGGTCATGCAATTAAATTACAAAATGTTCAAAGAAGACATCCTATGAGATGATAATCCTTGATGATTTTCAAGATAGTGTGAAGGATGTTTTTACACTAAAGATGGAATGTTCAAAGATCTTACTAAATGTTTTAAGGAGAGGCTATGTCTCGAACAAACAACCCTATAGAAATATTGTCAATGATATAAATGGGAAGATTTATTTAGTATCATTAAATTGGAAAAAGGAAATAGATCTTAGAATTGAGTTCAAAGAAAAGCCTAGTAAACAAGTATAACTTTTGGAATATCAAGCCTAAATTCTTAAGGATTGGGAAGAAAATATCAAACACATAGAGAAGAAAAATGATGATCAGGATCAGCTGATTAAGTATTTTGGAAAATATGATTAAAATATTAAGAAGCTCAAGAAAATTGTATGGATTTAAATGCCAAAGAATAAAGAAGGATGATTTTTTCCAACTCCAATCATTTGTTGTACCTACCATGTATAAAATCATTTAATCATAATGAAATTTTGGTTGTTATTTATATGTTTTGTTGTATAGTACTCATATTTCAGGTAAATATTTTTTAATTTTATTTATTATTTTTTGAAAATCACATAACGAGAGAAAGGAATGGTAAAAATAATACTTATTAAAGAAGAAAATTCCCTATGTAAGGGGGAGTCAATATAAGGGATAGTACTTATCAAAAAAGATTTCCTTATGTAAGAAAAATTAAAATCACTTTGAGAAAGTCAAGAATATGATCCTTAGGGATTTTAAAACCTAAGGGTGAGTTAGTCATATTCACTATGATTCATAAGTAATGGGATTTAAGTTTCTATTTTCATGGTCAAAATGAAAAATTTATATGTCCATATATTATATTTAGGATGTTTGTTCTTTCCAAAAAGGGGGAGATTATTGAGTCAATAATGTTTCCTTATAACTTTTCCATTCCTCTATGTTTTGAAAATCACAGAAATTTTATCCTATGGAAATAGTTTTTTCCCTAAGGATTATTTCATAACAAAAAAATTCCTTTCTCTATAGAAATATTTATCCTTACCATTGTTTTCATTATTCATTTTTTAGCCTCTCTAAATCTAACTCATTTTGAACCTATGCATATATATGTTTCACATATAAATCATTAGAATCCTATAAATACATTGATATTGAGTATTCTAATTTTAGGATCAGAATTATAGTTCTGAATTCTCTGAAATTCAGACAACGATTACACTTAAATTCAGAAACTGAATGCTCTGAAATTTAGAATTGGAATTATCTGAAATTCAAACTCTAAATTCAATGAAATTCAAGTTCCGAATTCTTTGAAATTCAGACCTCAAATTCTCTAAAAATCAGACTTCAAATTCCATAGAATTCAGACTGAAAATTCCATAGAATTCAAATTCATAATTCCCCACAATCAAAAATATGAATTTCTTCTAATTCTGATTCTGAATTCATGGGAATTCGGACAATGAAATATATAGAATTCAGATTCCTAATTCTTAGTAAAACATAATCTGAATATCCATTTCATATAGACAATAAATTTTTATTGTGTTACACTTTGAACATTATGTTTTTTCTAGACTCAGAAAAATAAATTTGGTCAAACGACATTATTTTTCTTAAATGTATTATGAAACGATGGTGTATAATCTGTTTCTAACTAAAATCTGTTTGAGTGACACATTTATCGGTCCCACCGAGATTCAAGGAAAAATATGACTGATGGAGGAGGGAGTCGACCATTGGAGAAGTGCCTATAAATAGGAGCTCTTTTGAATGAGCTCAACAACTACTCCGTCACTCAAAAGAGAACATGCTTATGAAGAGATTTATAAAGAGAGAAACAATAATGCTTTGTGTGATTTTGAACATCTTTTTTATATTTATTCATGTGACTCTGATTATTGCTGTGTACAATCAAGAGCTTCTACGGATAAAAAGTCAGAGAAGTCGACTACCTTAATGATGGAGGGCTTACGGGGATAGCAAGACAGATTCTGATATTCCTATCGACAGCTTACCCTAGTATGGGTATGATTGACTTTCATTAATGTATAAATGAATTTACCTTTATCCAAGGTTTTTGGATACCCTACTGTTTAGGATATAATATTTAATACTTGATACTTTTTTTTGTATCATGATTATTTTCTATGTATTTTGATATAGGAAGAAAGTATAATATTATTATAAATTCATCAACTTTTTTATACCATAATAAGTAAGATTCTATATTCTTTAAGTTAGAATATTTTCCTTATAAAATATCCTTAATTTCCTTTTCCAGAACCATTTTTTGGAACCTAGAAATTTTGATTAAGTAGAACTAAAATAGTTCTTCTGAATTTATCTTGTTTAACCTTGTTAAAAAAAGTTTCCATATGATTAAAAATGAATGTTTTTTTAAACATACAATTAACCCCTCTTATAATTGATCATCTATATCATTATTTTGAACCAACAAATTCATTAATAATTCATAGTGTAAAAAATAAACCCCAATGGAGGAAAATCAGTCCATGTTATGAACACTTGTGCAAAGATGTCAAACATATGTGTTATTCCATGAAACCCCCATGACATTATTATGGTCATAATTTCAAACATTAATACTTTGTAGGGTGATTCTTTGAAGATTTTATACTATAAAATTATCATTTACCATGTAAATGAATTTTATTGGAAATGAATTGAATTTTTTTATAGAAATTGGAGTCTGAGCCATTATTTTAAAACCCATGAAAACCCAAGATTGGAATATGATGAATTTTTTAGAATATATGGTGGTATTTTATGATATCATTATCATGATTGAAGTGTATAAATAAGGGTTTATTTGGGATTGAAACCAATCGATGATGGTAGATTTGGAAGGGCTACTAGTTCACTTATTTTCAACTTTCTTCACTATTATTTTAATTTTATTCATTATAAAGATGTATCTCTTTTCCCAAATCTATATAAATTACTCATTCCTTGAGGGGTAGTTTCATTAAATGGTCAAAAAAAGGTGTATTATTTACCAATTTCTATTCTTTTTTCTGTATTTAATTGTTTAAAAACTTTCTCTTGCTTCTACCAAATAGTTTTAATTGTTATTTCAAAGATTAAATATGAGTGAAACTTTGTTAGGGTCATATTATATTAATTTCAATTACTTTGCTATATGACCAATATCCACCCATATAAGATTCATATTTGTTTAATATAGAATATAGAATGATTTGGTGGTGAGTTCTTATCGATATCCAACATGAGTGATGAATTATGAATAGATGTTTTGGTAATTACATATTTAAAATACCCAATTTGGGATGAAATTAACATATCAAGAGATCTTGCCATAACACCACACACACATGAAGAAGGTTAGACCATTTTAGGACACCGATTAGGCATACCATCACCATATCCATACGGAAAAGGTAGATATATTAATCAACAAAGGAATCACTATCTTACCAGCTAGATGAAAACTAATTTGTAAAATTTGAAACAATGATAGCCTAAGACTATGTTTATTAAAGCTATATCCAATCATGATTACCATGAATCATTTTTAATCAATTAACCACATTTATTTTTAAAACCTTAATTTATAAAATCAAACATTTTAATAATAAAATTTCAAAAAATTAAACAAAAGTTAAAAACTATATTTATGTGAAATATTTTTCAGAGACACACCTAGGATAAGAAACAATACTATACATTAGAAATAAAAGAATGATTTTACACAACCCAACATCATACATGATTCCTTTATTTGGAAAACCCTGATGAAGGAGAAGTTTTATTCCAAATTCACTAAGATGAAAATTTACCAATAATAGTTTTTATTCTGGGTTCATAATATCTCAAGTGATGGTATATTAGTAGATCCTTCAAAGATGTATATTATTGACCAATGGACTAGAAAAAAATTATAATGATATCTAGAGTTTTCTTTGGTTGTTTGGAAATTATAAATTATTTGTGAATATTTTATCAGGGTTATATAATTTATTATCCATGTTGACATGGAATGGATCCATATTCCCATTGATATATTAATGTGAGGAAAATAGAAAGGATTTGATAAGAAGGATGGTCAATGCACCTGTGCTCACATTAAGTAATTGTGGATAAAGGATTCTGTTCAATAGTAATGTCTAAAATAATGGTTTGGGATGAATCCTCACGTAGAAAAATATAGTAATACCTTATTACTCACACTAATTGAAAATTTATGATAAAAATTAACTGAATTATTATTTTGAGTGGGTAGTGGTATGTTTTTGCATTGAAAAATATGGAAAAATTATCATTATGGTGAAAGGTGTGACATAAATATGGATTATAAAACATTGAATATAATATTCAAATAGAAAAAGTGTAATATGAACCAAAGAAGACGGTATAAGCTAATTGATGATTATAGTTTCTTAATATATTACTACCCTAGGATGGAAAAAAATGTGGATGATGCACTGATTTGGAAATACAACGGTTGTTTGTAAATGATGAGAATTGAAAGAGATCTAATATTTTTGGATTTTTATTATATGGACCATGAAGTATCATTGAAATGGATATACAATATATATATTAAATTAAGGCATCATCTCTCCATATGGGGATTAATGTCGAGGTGAGGGATGATGTGGAACTATAGAGTAATTTGAGAAATATTCCAATATTCAACTATGATTTTGATAGAGTAATAATGTTTAGTAACTGATTATTCATCCCATAATTATCATACTTGAATAACATGGTGTTGGATGTTGCTCATAGTTCATCATTCTCTATTGATCCTAGAAGTAGGAATATTTATAAAGATCTGAATGATTATTTTGTGTGGGATAACATGAAAATGGGTATTATAGAGTATGTATCTAAGTTATTATTTTGTAAGAATGTTAAGGTGGAGAGAAATAATTATATGGGGATATTAAAATAATTATTCATACCAGAATAGAAATCAGAAAACATTACATTGTATTTTTTCAACATACTACCTGAAACATCAAAATTACTTAATTTTGTTTGGGTTAGAGTTTATCACCTTATAACATTTTCACATTTCGTTATAGTCATATAAAATTTCAGACTTGGTTATCTTTAGAGGATATAAATTAATGATGTGGTAAGGTTATCTATTGCACCACTTTCTTTAGTATCTAATCGGGATTCGAGGATTAACTCGATGTTTTACTGATGTATCCAACACAATCTAGTTATTAATTTTAGTTTCAGTACACCTTGTCATCCTTATACATCTGGTCAGTCTGAGGGGAATATTTATATCCAAGAAGGTATTTCGAGAACATATTCTATGGATTTCAATGGTTTTTGGGATGAAAATTTTTCTCTAGTTAAATTTTATTATAATAACAAAATTCACTCAAATACTTATATGGATCATTATGAATCCCTTTATAGTAGGAAGTAAAGAACTCTAACATTCTATGATAAATATAGAGAAAAAATATATTGAGACCTAATATAGGTGAGAAATATAATAGAAGTTTACATGCATTTCGCATCACATCGGGGAATCTTACAGTCAACATAAATTTTAGGATTATAATAATCATTTACATCACGAGTTTGAAGTGGGTGAAAAGGTATTCCGAGGAATACATCCTTTGAAGAAAGCTGTGATATTTATAAATAAGAGAAATATAATCCCTAGATATATCCTTACAATTATAACTATAGATCATATTATTATGATTTCATAACTCTTGGTGCTTTCACCAAATATTTCTCGAGTCTATGATGCATTCCATGTATCTCTCAAAAGGATGTAAATTCATGATCCTTCACATGTTTTGAAAATAGTGGTCACACAATGGAGACATATCCTCTTATGAGGAACAATTAGTGGAGATTCCAGTAGAATGAACAAAATTTCTACAGAACAGGACCCCTGACATGGTCAATGTTTTGTGGAGAACCCATAAATTTGAAGAAGCTATGAGGGAACCCGAAGATGTAATGAGTTAGAAGTATAAAAAGTTCATTTTATATATGTGATATATATTTTAGGGAGAAACTATTATAATTGTATGGTATAAAACACCATAATGTTTTATGAAAAATTTCTATTCAAATAAATTCGATAATTTCAATAGCTATCATAACAGGCATGACCATGCATCAAGAAAACGATGATATTTTACCAATGATTATAATTTAAATGTGAATATTATAACATAGTAAGTTAAAGTATCCATGTGGATAGGAACATCAATATTATAAAAAAATACTTGTAGTGGTTTTGTATAATAAAAATGTAATTACTAATTCGTAATAAAAAATTACTCAATTTTTGGTAAATTTATTTTATGCATCTGGATTACTTATTACTCAAAAATGTTTTTTATTCTATTTTTATGTAGATATTATAATTAATTTTTACCACTTTAATAATTATATATTTAAAAAATGGATATACTTTTTTATTTATCTTATCCAATTTTTCTTAGTGTAATTTATTGTGATTTTTCTAAAATATTTTATTTTTTGGAGAATTGTGAAAATATTGGTTTTTCAAAAGATTATATTATGACATTATTTTTTGACGTATGAAATAATGAATTTTTTAATACATTATTGAAAAAATATATGTTAGATGAGTTAAATAATTTATCATTATGCATCATTATTAATTTGGTATCCCAAGATAGATTTTTGAATATATGTGATATTTTATTCTAATTAAAAACTATTTTTGAATTGTTACATTTAATGGTATGGTCGGAACATAACGTAAAACTTTAGATTGATAAAATTGAAAAAAACATACCTTTTTTTTGTTTAAGTAAAAATATCTTGGAACCCAACTTATTAATATATTTATTGATTAAATTATTTTATTCCTAAATCATGTGTTTTCATAAAAACTATTTTATATTAATTTTTGGTTATTTTATTAAAATTAATTTATATCATATATATAGATTGAATCTTAAAAAAATAGATTAAAAATTTGGAATAATAATTTCAATTTTTTTAAGTACCATTCTGTTTTTTTTAGTGAATTATGTTTGCATGATAAAAAAGTTTTCTTATAAATATTAATGTTTAAATAGATATAAATACGATAAATGGGGAGATAAGGCTTAAAATATGTAAAACAAATTTCTAAATGGACTTATTTTATTTTTTTATACCATATATATTATTTAAATTATAATTTTTTTTACTTGGTTCCACTTTATAAAATTATTATTATATATATGTATTATGAAATCATTTAAGTAATTCCAAGGGTGTTATATCCCTCACCTATGAAATGGAAAAAATTCTAATACCTTATTCAAAATATTGGGCCTTATAGATCAGAAGAAACCTTCCCAGATACATTAATAGATTCATTACATACTTCCTAGATCTTTTTTTCTTTCCAAAATACAATCATTTCCAAGATTAAGGTGTAAGATAAAGGATGCATCTAAATGAATATGTATAAGTATTAACTGATTACCTTCAAATTTATTTCTTCTTATATATACACTAAGTCTATTTTATACATTGTAAAATAATTCATTAAATATATTTAATAAATTTAATTTTTATTATTCTTAGGAAATAGTCATTATCCACTACATAACATGTTATTGTAAATAAAAATGTCACTCATGTATATGTGTGGATTAGGAACTCCATGAATAGATGTGTTTCATTTTTCATCATCAAATTAATTTTTTGGTTATAATGATGGATTTAATAAATATAAATGATATTTATGATATTATTATATTTTTAAAATTTTGAATTTTTATTTATTTTTCTTAAGTTTAATTCATATATAACTGAAAGCATCACTAGTGCATATATACGGACTATCGTCTCTATAATGTGATGTAATAACTTTTTCACCACCACATTATACGGATAGTTATAAAATTATATCTAATGATTAAATATAATACTCATGAACAGATTGAAAATATTGTGACCATTGAACCATGATAAAATTAAAAAATCTTTTATTTCATAACAAAACAAGGGATGAAAAATGAAGTTCTTGTCACTATAAATAGTTATTTTAATTAATAATTGTCAATAAATAGGCTAAAATATGTTATAATTAAATCATGAATGGTAAAATATATATAATTATGGATTTGGAATATATTTATATTTAATCTGTATTTATTATAAAGGTGGTTTGAACATGTGGGATGAAATATGAGTCTTTAGGTAAGGGATTTCTGTTTCAATCTCATTTTAATTAATATAGTTCCGCTTGATTTTCTATTTAGGTAAATAATTTTATATTTATTTGATATATTACATTAATTTTAATATCCTATATATTTTTATTGTTTTGAGTTTTTATTACCATTTTCTTCAATTTTGTACCCAAAATGCTTTTAAAAATGTTTTCAAAAAAATTCAACATTATTTCCCATGTTTTGGTCAGTGATTTTCTTCTCTTTATCCATGTTATATAAATTTTTTCAAGAGTTTTTTTTATATGATCCAGAGATTGTTTAATTTTATTTTAAAATATTTTTTTTAATTCTTTAAAATTGTTTAAAAATAAACCTGTTATCCTTTTCACGATAAGGAGATTTTTACTTAATGTGTGAAAAGATTTTTTGTTATTAAAATTTATGAAATGAATAGAAATTCCAAACACCATGACCACTATATTATTTGAAGATTCTATTAAAGTATTCCATGATTATTTTCAATGGAAAAGTTTTCCATAATATTTTTTAATGTATTTAGATATTAACTAATAGATTTCATAATTAAAAGGTTATTTACTAATGAAATATTTTTGGGATCATTTAAATGTAGTTTTCATCTATGATAAAATCCATTGATTGTATATTTCATAGATGAGGATAAGCTTCCATGAATGTATCAATATAATTTTTCTAAATTTTTTATGGTTATTATGATGAAATGTTTACAAAGTCAATTTACTTTCCATGGGTTTTTATGATGATATGATCACTACTTTATTATATTATGGGATAAATATGAATTGATTATGATAATTAAAATGCATGATATGATATATCCTTCTAAATAAATTGTTAATGTGATATTGATATATCATTATATGATGATGATAATAATGAACATGATTACAAATATATTAGATCACATTTTGAAGTCTAATTATGACTTTTTATAATTACGCTCAGAAGAAAATGCATAGTCATGATTACAAATAGCTATGTTCAAATTTTAATTCATGAGTATGATGACTTGTAGCTATGATGACAAGATTATTCATGAACATGATTATGAATATATATTTTCAGAATATTATTACTTATTTTTATTATGATTACACATGCCTATTTTATAATTATTGAATATTAATTAATTATATGTCACATATATTTAGCATGTGTTCAGATATGACAATATTTTAGAGTTTATGATCTATAATTTTATAGTTATGAATACTTTATGTTGAGAACATTCACATAATTTTGATTATCATATCCTTATGATATATTATTATCTTATGATTGATATCTTTTATGTTTACCATTAAAGGGAATTTTAGTGCACCATTTCTTAAATTTCCATTCTTCTGGTTTTAATAGAAGTTGTTCAGTATGATATGTCCAAAAGAGTATTAGTATTGTAATATTTATGGGATTTGTAGAAGATATTTTATTAAATATTCTGATTATTTGTCTTGTATCCAAATATACGTAACCATTAAAATCCTTAAGAATTTATAATTGTGATATGTGTTGAATATTCATTTTTAATGATGTAAAGTTAATATATTTGATGCCACGTTCAACCCTGGAGTTCAATTATTATAAAGTAAATACCCTCTATGGGTGTTTGTGAGTACTCCATATGTATAGTTTGTGAATATTCCCTAAATAGAGGTTGTTAATACTCTTATGTGAGGTTTTTGGATAAAATCATAATGCAGAAATCCTAAAAACACACTATATGGATGTCATTGATACATATAGTAGGGATTCAATTGAATTAGAGCCTAGATTACGTTGGTTCTTGGAAAGGGCTTGTGTTACATCCTCGTGTGAGCTATCAGGGGTCTATGGAGTCTTCAATGTGCATGGTTAAGTCATCAATAGGATTGAGTTCCTACAAATTTAAAGTCATAAGGGGATTGTGGGGTCATCAATGGGTGTTATCAAGCATTTTTTGATTTTAGGTCTCATTTTCCAAGGCAATTACATTCTGGGATGAATTTTACCCTAGTTCATGACACCATTATGGAACTCACCCTAGTAAATTATACTACATATATGGGTAAATGAGGCCCTAGACCATTATCTGTAAATTGTGGTGAATTAACCCCCCCCCCCCACCCTTACAAATTTTGTTCTGACATGGTTTGTGTGGTCATCATGATGTCCTCAAAGATAATATGACAATATTTGAAGTATTTATGGTTTATCAAGTTCATTAGCATTTGGATAGAATGTGGTTATTTCTATTATATTAAAAAAATTATTTATTTATTTCAAATCATGTAACATGTACATATAACTGAATTTATAGTCTATATATGGGATTGTGTTTGTAGTTACTAATTGAGTTATATACTCACACCCTTCTCAGACTTCCATTACAATTCAGTACCTGATAATAGTCTCAACTGGTTATAATAATAGTTTTTGTTGAGGCCCAAAATTGATTGAGTGGAATAGATCATCCTGTAAAAGGAGAATGGGATGAGGCGAGGCTTAATATTTTGATTAGGGATTTATTTTTGTTTTATATCCTATTTTTATATATTATCCTCTCATTGGTTGTTCAATTTTTGAATGACTATATGTATTTTAAAACAAATTTATTTTTATAAATTTATTTTTTATTTATATATTCACTTCTATCATTATGGGTTGTGTATGATACTGGGTTATTTTATATTTTATTACACAATCTGATATAGGTGGTATATACTCCTCAAAATACTAACCAATATCCTAACTATATTTCAGAAGCCATTGGAATAAAATATGGTTCACTTAAGGTTATGTAGTGCCACCAGTATTTTAACGATTCAAAGTGATACAGACTGAGATATAATTTTTCTATAATGTTTGATTTTTTAAGTGTCTATTTTTCACTATAAACTATTGAATATAAAATAATCTAAAGCTAACCATTACGGGTATGGAAATAGTTACAATTATACTTATAAATTTATGGATTACCACCAAAACAAAATATTAAAAATGAGAGAGGGAATAGAGGATATAATAGTTAGAGGATTCAAACTCTCAATAAGGCAATTTTGAGATAGAGAGAGAAATGGAGTGAAGGAAAACTCATTATTTATTTCATATAAACTAATTTCTAGAATCTAATGACTAATAATATGTCCATATCAAGGATGTGAGAATATTATAACATTATTTTTTAATTTATTTCCCAAATAATTTTTTTGGTTTATATATAATTAAAAATATTCGGCATCTTTTATTATGTATAATGATTTGTAGCCAATTTTATAAAGGTTGTTATAATTGATAAATTATGATGATATCTCTCATTTTCTTTATATTTATTTTGTGATTTCTAATTGTTTTTATTGTCCTTTAATTATTATATTAATTCACTATTTTTATATTTAATTATTTTTCTATTTTATTTTGATCCAATCAGATAAATTCAATGTTAATCATGATTTCATAATTGAATTATATTAATCAATGATAACGATTAATGGATTAATTAGTTGATCACATGTTGGGTAACACTTATATGATGAACTATATTCTGTTTTATACAAATTTTTTATTCATTTATTTTTTAGCTTTTAATAATTACTTAAAATACTGAGTGGTTAATATCAATTAAAAATTAATTTATATATAAGGTATTTAATGTAATGAAAGAATAATAATATTATTATCTTTTTTATCCATAAATGATTATTTATAACATTAAATAATAAATAAAAATATATTTATTTAATAAGGATATATATATATATTCTAATATTAAAGACTCTTCCATACATGTGGAATCACCTCCGTTAATGATTTCCTTAAAAAATATTATACCCAATCAATTTTACGTGCACTACATTCATGACCCCAAATTATCCCCCCACCCCACTTGAAATGTTTCTCCCAAGATACTATACTATATACCATATTGAGTCCACTCTTTTGAGCATTCTCCTCTATCTCTCTGTATCTACCTCTCAATCACTTACTTGTTCTCCCTACCACATTTGGGCCAGCATCATCATACTTCAATGACCCCTCCCTTCACCTCTAACTCCTTCAATTTGTGTTCCCTATATCCTTCCATCATGCCTATATATATTTCCAACTACAAAACCTAATTCATTTATTCTAATCCTAGATAATTTCCACAAAACATCATTCCACTATATATTTTAACCTTTATTAAATTAATATGATCATCCATGATTGGTGACTATCGTAGTAATGTAGTCATCATGTATGGTTGTTATTTCCCCTTAACCAACATAGAAAAACCATTTAAATTTAATCAATATCTTCAAAAATCTGCATCCACTCATAATTAAAATATTTCATAGATTATTGGAATGATTTTTATTTGATATATTTATATAACAATAATCATATGTAATTGTGATTCTTTTTTATTTTTTATAACAAGAAAACCATATGAATTTGTAACCATATTTTATTCATAACCATATTTTATGTGTCAGTTAATAATGATTTTAGTTTATTGTTTACTAAATTTACATTATATATTTCATTTTATAGTAATTAAATTATTTATCCATCAAAAATGTGGTTTATAATTATTTTAATGTTAATTTTATTTACAATCCTTTTTCATTTCATTGGATTGTGTGTTTTCTATCATCAGTATCAATATTTTTTTTTCTTATTTTATTACATTAAAAATTATTTAACACCTGAGAAATAATTATAATATTTAAAACTTATATTTTTAGAAAAATATAAATAATTTCACATTTTAAAATTTCACATAAAATAAATTATAATTCTATAGTATATATATATATATTTATATATATATATATATTTATATATATTAAACTTCTTGGTCAAATAATCCTAGAATGATTTTTTTTCAATTTTCCTTCAAAATAAGCTTTTATTAAAAATAAGAAATTTTGTATTTAACTAATTATCATTTTATTTATAATAATTTGTTATCATACATAAAATTAAAATGAATTATTATCAAGATAAGAACAATTTCACATATAAAGATATATTTTTCAGAAAAATGTTTTTTGGCCTAATATCTATATGTATTAATTAACTATAATAATATTTAATGATTAATGATTTGAATAAAATTTATATTTTATATGTATTAATTTAAAAATTAAAATCCTAATAATTATGACTAATTTTCATGTTGATAATATAAGATCATCTTATACTTGAAAAATGTATATCCTTAAAACCCATTTTCGACATGATATGTGGGTCTATTTTTAAAATAATATTTTTCAAATATTTGAATTGAGTTTGATGAAATGGATTAAATATTATTAATCTAAATAAATAATATTAATTAATAGGTCTAACTTAATTTTTTATAATGAATATTAAAAACAATTACAATTAATTTACTCGGTTAATGTTAAGATTGGTTTACCATGGGTTAAACTAAAATTAAATGACAATTTTTCCAAAAAAATGATAAAATCTTAATAAATTATCATATATTGACCTTAAATTATCCAAAATTCGAATAAAAGGTCATTTAATCGTTTTTCATTGGAATTGTGTTAAAATTTTGAATTCTTTTAATAAATTTCCATGTGGTTTCCAAGAATGTCCCCCCTCCCACTTATAAATGGGAAACTGCACCGCCACCCAAATTATTCACATTAATTAAGTCCTTAATATTGAAAAAAACCTCAAAAATATCCCAACATCGTCCTTATACACAATGTAGAGGTGATAGTCTTCCCAAAAGACAAATCATAGGGTCCTTAATAAGATATCCAAATGCGGTTTCTCAAATAGAAGTCAGACGTCTTCACAAAGCTCTTTCTTTTTTACTTATTTGTTTTATTCATTAAATTGTGACTTAAAAATAAAAATATAATAACACCATTATATTCCATATACATATGTTTTATGTTTTTGGAATAATATTTATACATCATATTCTTATTTAAATTTGAAAAAAAATCCATTACTTATGTGTACGGAAAACTACCATCTCACGAAATGATGTAATTATTTTTTCATCACTGACTCCCATGAAATGTTATAATTATGGAAATAATGAAAATATATGATAAAAATTACAATATATTAATTTTAAAAAAATTATATTCTACTCCCTTACGCTTTAACCCATTACGGGAATGATATTGTCCCTTATGTGTGCATACGGTCTACCCTCTGCATGAAGTGATGTTATTTTTTTTAATTATCATCTATCGAAAATGAATATAAAAATATATCTAATGGGAAAATATGATATTTACAATATTTATATCATTATGTGTATAATTTAACTATATATTATCTATAAGAACTAGAAAATACATGAAAAAAAGGCTTGAGAAGACAAATCAATTAACACATAAAACAATAGTATTAATAAATTATTTCATATGAATGGGGTATAGGATTATATAAAAGATCATATAAGATATTTTAAAAATTAATATGGTTATATTATAAATTAGTAACAAGTTTAAAACCATTATACTAGAGCATAAATCACATTTTACTAAAGGGTAGACCAATGTAAGGATCTCGTCTCAAGTTCCATTCCATTGAGATATATTTTGTATTATAAAACTATTCACTTTTATGTGTGATATATTCTTCCCATTTGACTTATTTAACATGAATAACTATTTATGAATTATGATTAATGTTTTAATTCAATTATTTTGTTTGGGTGGGTTATAATTTAAAAATTTCAAAAGAGTTAATAATTTATTTTATAATTTCACTTTCTTTGTGGACTGATTTTTTTCTCATTTCAGGATGATTATCATTTATCCTTCATATGATCCATCCATTTAATTTTACAATGTTAATTTAAGGAGTTTACATATTTTACTCTAAAATAATACCTCTTTTAACTGAAATAAATAAAATATATTTTTAAATGGTAAATATATTTTATTTCTCTATTAATCATAATTTTTTTCAATGTCCATATTTTTCAAAATTCTTTTCAAAAGTCCATTTATTTAGTAAAATTAATTTTTAATTACAATTTATGTTATTATTAAATTTTTTAAAAAGGTATGAATTTATTCATTCTAATGTATTCAAAATGATTCATTTTTAAATTTATTAATATAAATGAAAAAATGAATGTATTCATAACGTATATAGTATTAACGGAATTCCCAATGACTATAACCATTATACAAAATTTTTCTTCTTCTAAATGTTATCAATGGATTTATTAATAAATCAGTTTAATGAAATCTAATTTTAATATTTCTCTTAAATTTCATTTATTTATTAAAATAAAATTACTTTATTACAAACATATACTTCAAATTAATCAATGGTGGTCTCTTTTATTTTATTTATTGTATGTACATTAACATTATCTTCAGAAATTATATCTATTATGATCATTATAAATTAATTTTACCATATATATACATATTATTGATCATATACTTTATTATTAATTAAATTATATATCATTTCTATATATAATGTTTTATTATTAATGTTATTTTATTGAATATGGAAATATTATAATTCTTTTATTATTTATTAAATACAAACATTTACTAAAAATGTATATTTTTCATTAATAAAATAAATCATTCATTATGTAAGGATTTATTATACATGTAGTAATGGGTAGGCTTAGATTATATATCCCATTGATGCATCAACATGTCTTAGATGAAAAATCAGTTGGGAAAATTAAATTGGTTTTTACCCATAGTTTAAAATTATCATTACATATGGTCTTGATGATATAAAAATCATGATTTCTAAGATCATAATGTCTAATATTAGTAATTTCAATTATGTTCTTAATTTCTATAACATTTTTGCATTTATGTTATTCATGGAAGAAATTTCTGTACTCAAATTATTGATTAAATGGAATGTGTTTTCCATTATTTAACTCTCTATATTAATTATGGATGATATAATAATTATAGTTTCCATTATACATAATGCATCATGGTCATTTAGATCAGCCTTATTTTTTTCATTTCCCTATGATATGAAACTTAATTCTTTGTGTAAGTTTCATGGATGTTGAGAATGTGTTATTTTTCTTATTCCCAATGTAAATAGGTATCATGTATTTATATAGTTCACCAAGACTACCTATCTAGTTGTTCCTTCAGGATTATAACCCTTATATATATATATATACCAATTTAATAAAGTAATCCTCAACTCTTGATTACATGAGTTAGGGTTGTTATAGTAGGAATCGTATCATGTTTAATAGAAACATAAGTAACTATATTTAGGAAAATATATATTAAGGGAAAACAATATTATAGATGTTGAGTACATTTAAAATTGTTGAATAAAATCCAAAATTTCTATAATGTTATAGATTATGTGATTTTCAATGTAATATATATGTGTATCGATACACGATGTGGACATTTTTATGGAAATATTAGACATTAGGGTACTAACTCGAAAAAGGGTGCATTGGGCTTTGACTAGATCATCACTAGGTGCATAAAAAGGTGCCTCACTAAAAACGTCGAATGACACTATCAAGGGATATAAATTAGTTAATTCAAGTTACTTTAAAAACTATTTAGAATTATTTGAAATTAAATTTAGGATTTAATATTATTCCCAAAAAACCATGTTTGTGATTCGAAGATAAAAAATGTATAAATTTTTAAATTTATAACATGTGTTACAAAAGATTCAATCGTATATGTTATAATTTAAAATTCCTAATTTCTTGAGAAATCCAAAATATTTTGTCATTTAGAAATAGTGTTAGGATGAAATAATGGTTTCAATACTCATAGTCAATATAGAAACTTCCATGCGAAGAACTCTAATATAGCTTGTATTGGAACTGAGTAGGTCATAGATATATAATGATATATAAATCAAGTTATGATAAAAATCCTTTCTTAAATGTTGATACTTGCTATTCCATAATTTTATCCTCTTATTTAGTATTTCTATGTGTGATATAATTCCCCAACATTAAGTGGGACTATATATCCATTGGTAGATAATTATTGGTCTAAGACCCTTGAAATGATATTTTTGGACTCAGAAAATGATGAGAAGTAAAATATTATATTGATAGTATATTTTCTCAATTGATATGGTTATTAATGGTGGTCATTGATCCAGAATACTAGGGAGGAAGAGGAAATAGAACACATGGAATGGATTCATTTTAAAGAATCAATCTTCTAAATATATTTCTGTCATGGAAAATAAAATGAAATAATGATAATATACATCATTTTAATTAATTATCATGAAAAATATTTTTTAAATTATGAAACTGTGTTTACAAGACTATATAGGTATACTACATGTTATATATGTAATATCGATTTCAAGATTTACTTTTTCATTGATGTTCTTAATCCATGTCTCTAAAGGGTGCTGGTTTCTTCCTGAAATTCATCATACGATGAAACATTTTTTTTGTGCCATAAAAATATAGATTGAAATTCAATGATAATAAATAGAATAAGAGTTACAATGAACAGTAATAAAAATTTAATACATCATTGAATATTATGAAAATGAATCGATTTTCATCATGTAATAGTTTTAAGACGAAACATCCTAGAAAATGAATGAAGGTCATGGGAGTTCATTACAAGTGTGCCTATAAGGGTTATTTAGATAATCAGTAAAAGGAGAAGTGATTCCGTGTTCCGTGACGCCAATGATTCTCCTCCTGCGACGTTCTTCTGTGACGTTCCTTCTTCCGCGACAAATCTTCGAACATCCATTTGAGGTAGGAGTTTTTGAATATTTTAAATTCCATTGTGGATTATATACATGACATAGATTTAATTCGAGTAAATTAAATTTGTGTATTTTCATTACCCCTCGGAGATCGTCGACGTGACGCTGTATACCGCGACGACGTGGTGCACTTCCGCGACGTGATGATCCTCTTATTCCGCGACGATCAATTTCGCAGAGAATGCATGTTTGAAGACTTCGACGAGGTAGGGGTTTGATTCTTAAAAATATTTGTGACTTATACCCACGACGTTTGTTAAACTTTTGATGTGTAATATTTTTTTAAACCGCTAACGCGGTGGGTGCAGACTAACGAACAAGTCCGAACCCACCACACTTTTTAGTTCTTGGTGCGCGAAATGGCGGATGATGAAAAACAGGGCCACAAAGGCGATTTGAGGGCCTGGAAGTGAATATTGGGACCCAGGAGGAGCTACGACGCAGACAGAAATGGAATCGGACCACCGGAGCAACTCCGGTGGCCCGCGGATTCCACCGGCGGCACGGGCTGCCGGTGCGGTGGCGCCCCATCACGCCGCCGGATGGAGCCGCCGCAGCTGTAGTCGCGACGGTGGCGGCCAACCGGACTGACGACCGTGCGAGTCCTGCGAGACCTCGAACGCGGTAGAGCCGCGTCTCCTGATCAAGCGCGGACCCACACGGGGCTGCGGCTCCTCTCCCCGCGGGGGCTGCACGCCCCGCATCTCCCCTTGCTCGGCCACTCGGCCGACCCGACCTGCTGGCCGGGTCATGCCCAGGCCGGGCCAGGCCGCCCTGTCCAGGCTGGGTCGTGCCCAACCGGGTCCGACCCGGTTCAGGCCGACCTAGGGGGGTCGGCCCGGGTCGGTATGTGCCTAGACCCCCCGTTTCCGGACCTTTTCGGTCTTTTGCTCATAAAATGAGCTACGTGCCTCCGAACGATGCACCATTAGTGGAGATGTGATACTCGGATCAAGACGGTCGTTTCGGTATATTACACTCAAGGATTCGGAATACTTTGGGTTTGGTCGGCTTGGTTCGTACACGAAACCAACCGGGCCCTCGGAGCGGAAATGCTCATATCTTGAGCTTCGGACGTCCATTGGATGTGCTGTCAACATTGTTGAATTCCTCTAAGTGCGACGGATATTTTGGCATACTCCGCCCGAGGTTTGGACGCATGTGGAGTACGGTCGGTTTGGTTTTTCCTTAAAAACTAAACGGGCCCCTGGGACGAAAAAACCAATAACTCTCAGACCGGGCATCCGATCGACGCGCCGTCTGCGACGTTGAGTTCCTGTTGACGATACGGAACATTTGGACACATAAACTCTGGATTATGTGTCAGTTGATGTATCAGCCTCTTGGCTTGTGAAGAGGACCCTCCTGAATGAGCTTGCTTTGTGCGGGAACCCTAGAGCTGGCTGCGACTGCTACTGTGACGATAACGACTGTACAGAGATCCTCAGTGGATTCGACAGTGACGACTACAACACTCAGCGATCCTACGTGGGTTAGTGCTACAGATCATGTGTGGGTCAGATCCTATGTGGGTCAGCGCTCAGCGGTCCTGTGTGGGCCAACGCCTACAGATCTTGTGTGGGTCTTTGCAGGGGTTAGTTACCTATCGATCCTATGTGGGTCAGATCCATTGTGGGTCATTATGGGGGTTAGTTACCTATCAATCCTTTGTGGGTCATTGCGGGGGTTAGTTACCAATCGATCCTTTGTGGGTTAGATCCTTTATGGGTCATTGCGGGGGTTAGTTTCTATCGATCCTTTGTGGGTACGACGACTTAGATGAATCAGTGGAAATACCTGATCATCTCTATTTTCATACAAGAGGTATACCTGTGTGAGCTGAAATCCTGTTTGATTTCCTTTGTGGATTGTTTTGTGCTATCCTGTGTGGATTTACATTTTGCTTTCATGTGTGGACTGGGTTGTACTTGACCTCGGATGTTGGGGTTGAGTGAGAATTGGTGAATTAGGTATATGTATGGGCATATACCTAAGCCGTGTCAGATGTTACTTCATGATTGTATCTTTCCTTTGTGGTTTATCCTTTATGGATTCTGGGAGACCTTTGGGGGTCTCGGGGTCCCTACTGAGTAGCTTATACTCACCCCTACACGGGCTATGCCCGCACTACATTGTGTTTGTTGCAGACGACGGACAGCGCTGATCGTGGTGGAGGCTTCCGGAGTAGGACGGTACCTAGAGGTGGACAACTGGGCGGGGTGTACTTGGAACAGACGGCTGGACCGAGGAGATGTGGAGGCTATCTGTACTCACCCTTCAGGTGGGACATCCAGAGGACGGCTCGACGCTGCGGCTTTTCCTTTCTGTTGCTGTTTTTCCACTTTAAGTTGTACTTTACAGTTGGGCATGTATTTCCAGCCCCCCTTTACTATTCTTCACTTACTGTTGTACCAGTTTTTACTTAGTGTTTAATTCTGCTTGCTTACTCTGTGGTGCTTGTTTACTTTTAAAAGGCAATGCCTTCCCTTTTTACTGGGATTTACGCCTTGGTGCTAGTCGACATCCCCTGGCCTATGGGAGGTGGGCTTGGGATAGACATGGCACGAGCCCCAAGGACGGGTCGTGACAAATAATACATATGATGATAACTAGATGAAATGTTAAGCTTTTCATGTCGGAAATCATGTTTTCATGAATGAATATTCATGGATGGGTGTTATAAGGTTCTGTAGGAAAATGAAATTGAGCCACAAGTAAATCATACCCTTTGAAAATTTGGAAATAATTGTATACGTGGCTTATTGATTGGAAATTTTACTAAGCCTGGCTAAATTATTCTATTTTTTTATATATCATTTTTATTGAAGTATTTTACAGACCCAATACATTTTTTCATCTCAGAAGAAATAGAGTTGGAACCTCATATATGTTATGATGAAAATCATATCATAATTCATGACACCAAAGAGAATTTATTAAGGAATTTGTTGAATCTACTATTAAAGGTACTTTAGAGAAATCATAAAATGGAATAAGTAATGTTGAAACTTAACGATTTCATGACCAAGAACTACCCTCAATTGTTAATAATTTAATATCCATGAGAATTTCAAAGATTTACTATTTTGAGGAGCGGAGATTGTAACACCCAAGCATTAATTACAGTAATTTAACATTATATTTTACTAAAAAAACAAAATAATATACATTTTAAAATTTCATGGAATAAAAATTATAATTTGATAAGATTTATATCATTTTTGAACTTACATGGTCAAAGGATCTAATAATATTTTTTTTGAAATATTCAATATAAATAATCTTATTGAGAAAAATAAAAAATTCACTATTTATGTAATCATAAATTCATTTTTAATAAATATTATTAAAATTAAAAAGTAAAAATATATTGAAAATAAATTTAATAGTAATAAAGATAATAACATTTGAAGTAAAAGGGAAATTTTTCATTAAAAAATGTATAATCATAATATCTATCCATTTAATTTAATTAAAATAATAATTAATAATAAATGATTTAAATTAACTGTATAGATTTTATATCTAAATATATATTAATTTAAATCCATATAATAATTATTATAGGTCATAAAGTTAATATAAAATCATATTATGCTTGAAAAATGCAAATCGTGAAACCGTGTTCTTCGACATGATATGCTAGTTTCTTTTTAAGTTAAATTCTACCAGATATATGAATTTAATTTAAAAAATGGATAAAATATTTATAATTATAATAACTAATATTATTTAATAAGTTTAAATTAATTTTTTATCATAATTAATAGTAAAAAAATATAAATTAACTACACTGTAAAAGGATAAATCAAGTTTAGCTATGGTTAAACCCTCAGATATTGTTAGGTTTATCAATTAATGATATATAAATCCCAATACATGGCCATATTTAGACATAATTCTATCCTAAAATATAATATAATGTCATTTGGATGACTTTTTCTTAGAAATTACTTTATCATTTTGTATTCTTTTTGGGAAATTTCTATGAGGATACCAATAAGGTCCCCTCCCCTCTTATAAAATAGAACATAATCTTCTCACTTAATCACACATATTAATAAATTAAATCCAATAAACACAAAAAAAATATCTAAAAAACAATCTTATCACTATTCAAGCAGTCTTTGTTTCCAAGATGACCAATCCTGGGGTCCTGAATAATATATTTATAAGAGGTTTCTCTATGTGAAAGTAATCACCTTCCCCTAGAACTTTCTTTTTTAATTATTATTTTATCACAATCAATTCTGTCTTAAAAATTACAATATAAAATCATAGTTATCTTCCATATAAATATATTTTATTATGTTTATGTAATTTTATTTATCCATCTCCTTCTTGATCAAATGGGAAAAAATCCATCGTTTATGTATACGACAGACTACCACCTCAAGAATCGATGTAACATGTTTTCCATCATCGACTCTAATGTAGTGTAATAATGATTTAAGTAATGAATATATTTTATAATTATGAAATGATATTAGTTTTTTAATATTACTATAACATCCACTTACTTACCCTTTCACTGATTAAAGGAATGACATCACAACTCATGTGTATGTACGACATACCATCTCGATAATGTGATGTGGTACATTTTACTTGTCTAACATTCATGAATGATTAATAAAATGTATCTTATGATTAAAAATGATATTTAAAACCTTAATTTTATTCTAGATATATATTGTATATACACGAATTTGATCTTTTACAAAACAAATATATGAGAAAACAATGCAACTAACACCCAAAACGGTAGAAATAATAAAATATTATTAATGATTAGTTGATAATAAATTATATATTATATTATATGATAATGTAAAAATTAATTTTATTCTATAATAATTTAATAACATGTTTAAAACCATTATTCATGCGGTTAAGTCATGTTCAAAAAATGTTCAATGTAATATAATGAATTTTGTCTCAATTTTCATTCCATTTAGAAATTTATATTATTATGCACCTATTCACTTCTATGTGATTTAAATATTGACAATTTTTTATTTTAAATTTATAACTATTTATTCATGATGATTAATTTTTCAATTCAACACTATTATTTAAAGGGTTTAAAATTTAAACGTTACCAAAGACGTACAAATATAATTTACAATCTCACTTTTCTTTATCATTTATATTATATTCATTTAAGAAATCATACCATTTATCCTTCATAAACACCAAAAATTATATTATCAATGGAATATTTAATTATTTTTAATATTTTATTAAAAATTTTCCTCTATTTGGTACATAATTCATGAAAATAAATGTTTAAATAGAAAAACAATATTATTTCTCTATTAACTGATATATTTTTCATTCGTGTACATTTTTTTAAAAATTATTTTACAGTGGTTATTTTATTTACTAAAATGATTTGTTAAGAACATTTTACATTACCCATTAATTTTTTAAAAGGTATAAAATGAGCCTTGTTAATGTTTTCGTTATGGTTCATTTGCGAATGTTTCTACAAAATGTGAAAAAGGAACTTTTTTAATGTATACGATGTTAACATAATTTTCCATTACCATTTATATTTTATGATATTAAATTTATTAATAATGTTATAAATATATTTAAAATGAAAAATATTAAATGATATATTATTTTAATATTTCACATTCATTTAATTTATTCTTCAAAAAGACATTATTTTAATACAAACCATTATTCCTAATGAACCAATGGTCATCTCTTATCTCTTAATGATTTTTTGGTTGTTAAATTACTCTTGAAAATTTTAATTTATTTTTATAATTTATCATTACCTTTTCTTTAAATATTCATATTATTTATCATGAATATTATTATTTCATATATAATATATATAATTTTTAATGATGGTGTTATACTTTATATGTTATTTAAATAACTGTATAAATATTTATATCATGTATTTTTTATTCAATTCTGACACTTATTGATAAGAAAAAACTCATAAATTAAATCAATCATTTTATATATGAGGAATACATTTGGAATGTAGTGATGGGAGGGTCCTATAATTATATATCCGTTAATGAATCAATAGATCTCATGAGATAAATAAATTGACCAAATTAAAATAGGTTTTTATCCATAGTTTTACACTACCTTGTTTTATGGTTTGGATGAAATAGATATCTTGAATTCTGTGATCATGAAGTATAATATTAAGAATTTCCATTACTAATAATTATTTTTAATTAATTTTGAGATTATTTAGTAGATATTATCGATGGATGCATTTTTTTAACTTGTGTTATTGATTAAATTACATATGTTTCCAGTTACTTACTATGACTGGTTGATTATGAATTATCTACAAGAAATATCTTCCTCTATAAGTAACACTTACTATTCATGTGATCTCACAATTATTTTTTCCTTTCCCCTTGATATAAATATATGTTCATTAAATGAGTTTCAATGATACCATGAATTTTCTTTTTTTAGGATTTCAATTCTATTTCTAATGTAAATGGGTATCATGTTTGTATTTGGATATCCAAGGATACTAAATAAATTATCCTTTCAATTTAGAACCATTGTGTCTATATAAAATTTAATAATGTAGAAATTGTTTCTTGGTTAATGGTGTTGTGGTTATTAAAATTCCATATTTATTCTATATATATTCCCAAGTGTATTTCTAATAGCTGCATATTACCTTTAAATTATCTAATCCAATACATACAATCAATTACCACTCTCTTCCAAATATATGAAACCCTTACACATTCTCGAAAATATTTTATCACAATTTACAAAATCATTTACTTTGATTGTATTCTTTTTTAATACGTTATATGTTAATCTTTAAGAATATATTTATTATGTTTAAATAATTAATAACTAGATGAAATAGATAAAAAATCACTACAAATAATTTATATTAGATTATTATGCATCAAATATACAACCCTTAATACATATGATCCATGGAAAATTTAAAAATTTATTGATCTTTTTATAATAGGTGTATTCTCTTTCAAATATTTTTATATTGATTATATTTTCCATATATGAATATTTTAAATTATCTTTTCATATACATAATCTTTAAACATTGTATAACTAATGAAATATCCTATTTTTTCCTTCTAAGATTTTGTTTTACAATTTATTATTTCATAATCATGGATATTTCCAACCTAGACTAAAACTACCAAAAGACTTATAAAGAGATAAAATTTAGAATATAACTTTTGAGGATTCAAAACATATATTTGGGTCATACCTATTATAATATATAAATTTTACACTATAATATTCTATATGGTTTTCTTTATTTAATTAATTAAATTATTAATTGATAGGTATTTGTTCTCTATAATGTTCTTCACATCCAAATGTTGCACCCCACATTATTGTAGTGATAAGGTCATCCTATGAAAATAGTGAATTTAATAGTTCATGATACATTCATTATCATAAATAACATTACATGGTAAATTAAAGTAATTTTTCATTTAAGATATTTGTGAGATGATATGTGAGTATAATATACTCACATATATCAAATGTAGGATCGAATATTCCTGAATACAAGAGGGGAGGTGAATTTTATACTTTAAAAAATTCCTTTGGAACCTTTAAAGTTGATTGCGAATAACAATGACTTCCTTAAACAAAGTAAAGAGCTATGTTTAAAAAATTTAATCATAAGAAAATTCATAACACCTATAATCTTATTAAAAGATTACAAAATGAGAATCTACCTTAAATCATATAGAATCTAACTTTAACATAGTACAAAAGTATGTAAGTACAATACAGTTATACATTCCTTAACATACAAACACAACAGAAATAAACTTGTAACAAAAACAGTAAAAATATATAAATCTTTTATCCCAAAGAGAAGGGTATCCACAAACCTTGGATAAAGGTCCCTTTATTTATACTTTCAAGAAAGTTTGTCTTACCCACACCAAGGTAAGCCCTCGATACGAATGTTGGTGTCTCTGTCTTTCTATCCCTGCAAGCCCTCCCCTTCAAGGTAGTTGGCAACCTTTGTCTTCCTCAGCATGTAACCCCTCATCTTCAAGGTGTTGGAAACATCTGTCTTCCTATCCCCGGAAGCCATCGATTGTGATCACCAACAATCAGAGTCGAACAAATCAAATCTGCACAAGGAAAAGTTTGAACAAGCAGGTCAAACTTTCTACACGAAGTTGAGAGTTAATAAGAGCCTCTCTCTATAGAAATCACTTGAACTGCATGTGTGAACAATGTCGGAGCTATCTTGAGCTCTTTAAAATGATCTCCTATTTATAGGAATGGTCAACTACCTCCTCCAACGGTCATATCTTATTTAAAATTCATAGGGATCTATATATGTGTCACTTGGCCAACATTTAGTTTAAAACGGAATAGACGACATCGTTTATAACAAAGCAAGTGTAACAGAATGTACGACATCATTTTAAGATTATCTTAAAAGTTCGGAGTGATGGTTCGGAGTGTACGAAATATATCAAAGAGTAGACAAATTATAAAATTGTTAGCAAAATGAGTGTTCGGAGCCTAAAAAAAATAATATTCTGAGTCTAAATAAATTCGGATTGTATAAATAAAAGATAATCATATTCTGTTTAATAGGAGAATTCGGAATGAGAATTCAAAATCAGAATTCGTCATAAGAATTCGTAATGGGAATTCATAATCAGAATTCATCATTAGAATTCGTAATGGGTATTGTAATCAGAATTCTTCATTAGAATTCGTAATGAGAATTCGTAATCCGAATTCGTCATCAGAATTCGGTGTCGAACATCATGAGAGTTTGTATCCAGAATTCGGAGTTGAACTTTTTTAGAGATCGTATCCAGAATTCGGAGTGGAACATCATTACAGTTCTCATCCAGAATTCAGAGCCTAAAACAGAATGCTTCATATCAATGTTTTAAACGATTCCGATAATATATAAATGAATATGATTCTTATACTCAGGAAATATATGGATATATATAAAGAAAGTATTATAAGGATAATTTTCCATAGAAAACAAATTATCCTTATAAAATAAAAGTAGGGGTAAAAAAATATTTTCCTTAAAGATAAGGTGTTTGTGATTTTCAAAACAAGAAAGAATGGAAAAGTCATAAGGAATACCTTATTGACTCCACAATCTCCCCCTTTTTTAAAGCACAGACATCCTTATAAAAAGGAAAGGCTAAGAAAAAACATTATGGCTTATCTCCTTTTTCTTATGGATGCTGATGAATACGACTAACTCCCCCTTAGGCATTGAAACTCTAAGGATTGTATTCTAGATTTCTGGAATGGTATTTTATTAAGAATAATAATGTCTTAATTAATGAACACTCCCCCTTATATAAACTCTATTAGAGTTATTTTTCTTTCTCACCCTTTTTTAAGGTTCTTTTTCCTTCTCCACCTTTGTGATTATCTAAAAGAATTCGAGGGAATTTAAAATATAACAAAGTACCTGAAAAATTAGTAACAACAATAAAAGCGATGAGCAAGAAAGATTTTAATCAGGTTTGAAAGTTCAAAAACAAGTAAGCTAAGATAAAACAAAAGATTGGATTTTTCTATTTTGGATCTTTTTCCTTCAATATGAGACCCTTCAGAATAGTCTTTATCTTCTTCATGTCTTTATAGTCTTCTTCATCTTGCTTCTCTAACACAACTATTCTTGCACTTTGAGCTTCATGCTTTTCTTCATGAGCTTCAAGCTTTTCTTCCTGATCTTTCAAAATTTGTTCTTGCTTTAACAACTTCTCTTCAACCTCAATCCTACGATCCCTTTCATTCCTCCGGTTTTGAAAAACAGAATTCAGCTTCCCATTCAGATCTTTGTCTTCTTGAATCTGTGAATTCTTCTTAGCTGTTAACTTTTCTTCAAATGAGGAGTTAAGATCATTTAACTTCTTATCTTCAGTCTCAAATGCATCTTTAACATTATATTTGAATTCATCCAAGAGACTCATCTCATTTACGGTTTTCTTCAACCAACTAGTCATTTTCATACAAGGCCTTTTGTGGGATTCATAGACAATAATAAAATATTTTAAATGAGCCTCCATCTCTACACATTTATCCATTACCATGGATACGGAGTCTGTTTTCAGATTCAATATATTTTGGAGCATCTAGCATCATGAATCAATACTTGATAAGGTCAGAATAGAACCCACCAACTTCTTTAATGACTGAACAACAATGTCATTCCCCAACGAAGATGACTCCGAATCAGAGACTTTTCTTGGAGAATTTTCTTCTTCAATTTGCTCAACCTTTCTCTTAGTAGAACCACCAACTTATCTTCTCTTTACATCCACTGAGCTCGGGGTATCGACAACTACTTGCTTTCCCTTGTCCTCATTCGGATTAAATTCTTGTTCTGGAGTTTTCTTTTCATAATCAAACACTTGAACAACATTGTCTTCATCATCAACATCGTTTGGAGCACCATCCTCTACGTTATCCATTTGAGAAATATCATGTATAAGATGTTCTTCCTCTGCAAAAAGCTACTTCTTGTTCTCCTTTATCCTCATCCTTCCCTGGAGTGACTATCTTAGAGAACTCAGCTTCTAATGTTTAGAGAGAAAAATGTTCCAAAGGTGTCTCTTTATAATCTTCTACTTGCTTCAAACTGCTCAATTTCCACAACATATTAACTACTACCTTCACCGGAGTGACATAGTTTCTTCCTGGAGTCTCAAGTAGAGATTCCACAGAGAAAGATCTCGGGATAGGAATTTTTCCGGGGGCCATCACATTAATCTTCAACAAAGTATGAGCCACCTCAGCTTCAGAAATCTTCTTCTTAAGATTCTTTTGTTTCACTTGTTTTTCTATTTCATCCGATGTTTTTTCCTTCATAGCCATAGCCTTCACAGGGTCCAAGACAAACTAAGGCTCCCCTTGCACTCTCTTCTCTTTGACTTTCCTCCATTTAGAAACTACCTCATCCGGGTAAGCTTTATTCTACTTCGGTTTTTGAGGTTCGGAATGAACTTCCATAGATTTAAGATTCTCTGCTTCAACTTCAACTTCCTTTAACTTTCGCTTCTTCACTGGCTTAGAAGATTCAGGTTCAGCAACATTCGGAACCCCTTCTTCTTGAACTGGTATATAATAGAACTCACCATTATTCTTGTCGAAAGCAACGTTCATCCTTTTAAGTGTATCATCACTCACCAAATTAATTTTTCAAGCTCTTGGGATAAACTTTCAAGCCTCCATGAAAGACCAATGGCCCCAAAATATTAACTTCGAGATGATTTCTGGATACATTATGATCTGAGCTCTTAGATTCCCTTTCTTAACATTATCAATTGTAATAAGAATGTGCATCATCATATTAAACTTCCTTAGATTTGTCTGAAAATCTAGGATAATGATCTCGGTCTTCTTAAAACTTTCTTTGTCACCCTTTCTCGGTACGATAAACCCTTGTACCCATAATTCTAGAATCCGAAAATTCGTAGACAGACTAGCAATCTTTAGAGCCTTATCATCTGGAAGTCCGATAGTCTCCAATGACTTTTCCTTGTTGAAACATCCATTTGATTCCGGAAAAACATGAGTGATAAACTCGGCTTCTTCTTTATAAGTCAGCCATACCAAGCTGGCTCCCTTGGTATAAGAAAGCTTATAAGTCTTGACATAAGACTTAAACGAAAACTTCTCCCAATCATTTTTATTAAAGAAGTAAACCGTCTCATAGAACTCAAAAAGCAACTCCAAATATACCTCATCTTGATGCCCTAGTTTAGACACAGCAACATCTTCCCATCCATTGAGATTTATGTTATTGGAGATAAGGGAATCGTAATTTTTGATGAAATCTGGGTGAACCAACCTTTCTCTATATACTATCCACTTGGAAAAATTCTTAGAGGTTGACATGTCTTGAGACGCTACTTTTACAGACATTCAGGTCTGAAGGCTTCTGAGAAGTTCAGAATGGAGATTGCTGACAAACAGAACGGCCATAGAATGAAGAGACTGAGCTTTGGGACACTGGAGCTTGAAAAAACGACGTGGGACAACCATTTGGGGTCCCCTTTAAATAGACAAATGATATGATGGTTTATCTTCCTCGGTTGATTGAACAGTTGTAAAATACTGAGATCAGATATGACGGTTGAAAACTAATTCTCATGAAAACATGAATCTGATCTTTTGAGGTTTTTATTAAATCAAAGATTTAAGGAAACTATAATCCGAAAACATAATATAAGAAAACACTAGCAAGTAAAGTTTGATTATGAAAACATGAGTAAGGAATGCATACCTTTCGAATTGTCTTAGGAAGATTATTCGTAATGGGTAACATCCTTCTTGAAGAAAAAAATTTGACTACGAAAAATCTTTACTATGAAAAGACATAGATCAAAAAACAAACTACGAATAACTCAGTACGGAAAACCCGGTACGAAAAGAATAATAATAAAAAACGAAAATTCATTATAATAATTTCAGTATGAAAATTTCATTACAAGAATTTTAGTACAAGAATGTCATTACGAATGTATCAATATGGAAATCTTACTATGAAAGTATCATTCCGAAGATTTCAGTACGATTTTTTTTGTAAAAACTCATTAAAAAATAAAGAAAATAACAAACATATGTACTCCCACATTAAAATGAGTTTATTACTGTAAGGAGATTTTTTCAATAGAATGTTAATAAAAAAATATTACCTTATGGTTATCATTCTTAACTTCTATTTAATGTATTCAAATCTATCAGAATGTAAAGATTTTGTGAAAATGTCAGCAACTTGATCTAGCGTTCTGATAAACTGATGAATAATATCTCTTTTTAGTGTGTGATCTCTAAGAAAGTGATGCCTAATATCTATGTTCCTTGTATGGGAGTGATGTGCATGGTTATTACTAAGGGAATGAAACTTGTATTATCACAAAAAATTTGTGTGTTGGTAAAAATAATACCATAGTCTGTGAGTGTGTGTTGCATCCACAGCACTTGATCACAACAACTTCCAACTGCTACATATTCAGCTTCATCAGTGGAAAGTGCTACTGAGTGTTGCTTCATGAATGACCAAGATACTAATTAATCTCCAAATAAATGACAAGTTACGGATGTACTCTTTCTATCCATCTTACATCCACCAATGTCAGCATCAGAAAAACATTTTAGAACAAAATCATTTCCAGAAGAATAAAATAATCCTAAATCCATGGTTCCCTTTAGGTAGCGAAATATTCTTTTCAATGCCTTAAGATGAGATTCCTTAGGATTGGATTGATATCTGGCACATAAGAATACTGAAAACATCAAGTCTTAATGACTAGATGTCAAGTATAATAGGCTTCTTATCATACCTCGAAAATATGTTTGATCCACTGGTTTTCCAGCTTCATCAATATCAAGTGTGTTTAAGGTACCAATGGGAGTACAAATACTCTTAGTGTTGCCATATCTATACTTTTTAGGAAGATATTTAATATAATTATGTTGAGATATATAGGTTCCTTCTGGTTTTTGAGAAATTTTAAAACCAAGGAAAAATGTTAACTCACTAATCGTACTCATTTCAAACTCAGATTTCATTAGATCTGCAAAATAATCAGTTAAGGATTGCTGAGTTGAACCAAATATGATGTCATCAACTTATATTTTAACAATAAAATAAATTTCTTGTCCTTCTTAATAAAAAGGGTTGGATCTGCATTTCCCATAACATAGTTATTTTGAAGAAAAAATCTTGTTAGTCTATCATACCAAGCTTGTGGGGCTTGTTTAAGGCCATACAATGCTTTGGTAAATCTAAACAAATGATCAGGATGATTTGTGTCTTCAAATCCAAGAGGTTGTTCAACAAAAACTTACTCTTGAACAAAACTATTAAAATATTCGCATTTCACATCCATTTGAACAAGTTTAAAATTGCAAAATGCTGCAAAGGAAAGTAAGATACGAATAGATTCAAGTCTAGCTACTGGAGAATAGGTTTATTCATTGTCTATTCCCTCTTCCTGATTATAGCCTTTAGCAAATAATCAAGATTTATTTCTAAATATGATTCCATTTTCATCACACTTATTTCTGAAGACCCACTTTACACTAATAACAGAAGTTTCCTTAGGTCTTTCAACTAAGGTCCAGACATTATTCCTTCCGAATTCATTTAGTTCATCTTGCATAGCATTTATCCAATCATCGTCACCTAAAGCTTCAACAGTTCATTTTGGTTCCAATTAGGAAATAAATGCTAGATGTTCTATTTCATTCCTTAAAGAACTTCTAGTCCTTACAGGTTGATTTATATCACCAATGATACTATCACTAGGATGATTCTTCAGTAAGATTGAATTGAGTTTTGTAAAACATGGTCACCAACATAAGGTAGAAAGTCTTATGCGGTAAATGTTTCAGAAATATTTTCTTGGACAATTTCCTTACCAGAAGGATCTTCTATCAAAGGTTGATAATCAGTTTTTGAAAACACATCCGAAGATGTAGGTTGGGATGGTTTGAAAACAAAAGGATAAGACTCATAAAATTTCACATGTATTGTTTACTCAACAGTACAAGAGTTTTTATTAAAGACACTATATTCCTTAGAAGTTATGGAGTAGGCGAAGAAAATTCCTTCATCATATTTTGATGCAAATTTATGGAGATTATCTGGTGTATTCAGAATGAATACCTTGCAACCAGAAACCTTAATGTATGAAAGTCTGGTTTTTCTACCAAACCATAACTCATAAGGAATTTTATTAAGAAAAGGCCATATTAAAACACGATTTATGGTGTAACAAGTAGTACTTATAGCTTCAGCCCAGAAATGTCTAGCAATAGAATATTCACTCAACATGGTTCTAGTTATCTCTTGAAGAATTCTATTTCTTCTTTCAACTACACCATTCTGTTGAGGAGTTCTAGGTACCGAAAAGTTGTGAGTAATAACTTTACTACTACAAAAAGTTTCAAAATCATAATTTTGAAATTCTCCTCCATGATGACTATGAATATTTTTCAAAGAAAGGTTTTTCTCATTTTTTAATTGGTCTCTAAAACTTTTGAAATAATAAAATGCTTCAGACTTCTTTGCTAGAAAATAGACCCATATAAATCTAGTGTAATCATCATCCAGAACAAATACATAGTATTTCCCTCCAATGCTTCTAGTTTGTGTTGGACCAAAAAGATCCATGTGCACTAAATGTAATGCATCAGTCTTTGAGACTTCACCAATGGATTTAAAACTAGATTTATGTTTCTTTCAATATTTACAAGGATTACAAACTATAGAATAATCAAATCTAAGCTCTGGTAGATCCTTAAATAGTTTTTTTTCGTAGGGAGTTTAAACAAGTTTCTAAGATTACAGTGTCCTAGACTTCTATGCCATAACCAAGAATGATCTTCCATTGCACTATGGAAATGTAAGTCTAGGCTCCTTAGGTCTTCTAAGTTCAAAGTGTAAACATTATCTTTCCTATTGGCTGAGATAATAAATTCATCCTTGGAATTGTGAACTAAGAATTTATCATTCCTAAAATTCACAAGGTAACCTTCGTCACATAATTGACTTATGCTAATAAAGTTATGCTTAAGACCCTTAACAAAATGAACTTTTGAAATAAGAGTTTTTCCAAGAAGAAAGATATTACCTATACCAACAATCTCTCGTTTAGCATTATCTCCAAAGGTTACTTTCCCACCTTGCGTTTTGATAATCTTTTCAAAATATATTTTGTTACCAGTCATATGTCAGGAACATCCACTATCCATGTACCATAAATTGTTGTTGGCACTTTTTTTGTTTTCTTGAAAACAAGAAAACAATTAGACTTTTGGAATCCAAACTTGCATGGATTCGAGACTGTTAGACAACAAAACATTTGGTACCCACATTTTCATAGTAAAATAGGCCTTATGAAATCCAGAGATTGGGTTTTGTTTAATGAAAAATTCTTTTCCCAGTGACCACCACATTGACACTTGGTACAAAATGGGGCACTTTGAGGAACAAAATAAATGTTATTAAAAACAGGTTTTGCATGGGTATAACCAAATCTGGATTTGATTCATAAAGGTCATATTTGTGAATACATATTATCAAAATTTTATTTACCTAGGGTAAAGTTCGACAAAAACTTATTTAAGGAAAATATTTCGGACTTGAGTTTAATAACCAAGTTTTATCTTCAAAGTCATTAGATTTAAAACTAGAGCTAGCCTCAAAACACTTTTTTTATAAATTACTTTTTCTAGATCCTTAGGAAGTTTATCCTTCTCAGAAATTGCTTCCTCAAGACTTTTTGAAATACTTATAAAATCAGAATTTTTCTTATCAAGATATTTAGAATGATCTGATATCTCCTTAGTAAGAATAGTATTCCTAGAATTTGCCTTATCAATCTTTTTGTTGAGTTTTGAATTCTCAATCCTAAGAAGATCATCAAACCTAGAAACTTCTTCATAGGTTGGTAAAGTATTTTCTTCATCAGAAGAGGATTCCTCATCTGAAGAGTAATAATATTTACTATCATTTTCATTTAAACAAACATTGGTCAATGATTTAGCACTTTGTACCTTATCCATAAAGCAATTATTTTTAATAGGTCATCTGGCTATAAGACTAGGATGCTTCTATCCAGAATATTCATAATCAGAAGATTCATCTGAAGAGTCACCATCACTGGCACTCTAGGTGTCATTGGCTTTCAGAACTTTCATTGCTTTGGAATTGTAATACTTCTTTATGTTTATTTCAGAATTCCTTTCTTTCCTTTCTTTCTTTTTGAACAAAAGACAATCCGGTCTGATGTGTCCATCTCTCTTGCATTCATAGAATGCAACTTCTGAATCTTTCCATTCCTTCTTCTTGTAATTGGATTGGAAATTTCTTTGTCCAGCTATTTTTTTCATCCTACGAGCAAGATTAGCAAACTCATTTTCTGAGACTTCACTCTCACGGGATTCAGATTGGATAATAAACTGCTTAGATTTGGATCTGGTAACTCTCTTAGGAGTTTTAGCATTAGATGCAAAGACTACACCACCATTACCATTCTTCTTTTTCATGTTTTCAGCATATCTTTTCATTCTTGTCTCATGCTATAAAAGGGTTCCAAAAATCTCATCAAGAGTAATCTGGGAAACTTTTCTGTTTTCATCAATAGCTGTCCTCTTCGATTCCCATTCATTTGGAATTATATCAATGATATTATCTACAAGAACTTCATCATAAAGACCTTTCTCTCGCATAGATTGTAGAATGTTGAAAATTTTCTTAAATCTTTGTTTCACTTTACATACATGCTCTCTATAAGGAAAAACAAAACCATGATACTCAGCATGAATCATTGCTCTTCTTGTTTCTATAACCTTGGATGTACCAAAATGTGTGACTTCTAATTTCTTCCAAATTCAGTTAGCTTATTTACAAGAAGATATTTGGCTGTATATATTCCTGGTCATAGAACATAATAAAGTATTTCGTACCTTGTAATTCAGTTGATATTCTTGCTTCTCTTGATTAGTAAAAGTATTGACTTATTTGTCTGGAATTTTGTAACCACCAGTAAGCATTATAAAATTGTCTACACCAGTATTGATCACAAACGTCTTCATTCGATCTCTCCAGTACTCATAATCATTTCCATCTAATTTAGGATGTCTAGAAGGATTTAGGTTGTCAATTGACCCAATATTCATACCTTCCATCCATAAGATATCCTCAAAGTACAATCTTGTTAGTAACAAAAGTTCGTAAAAAAATAAAAAATATATGATTCTGAAAAAAGTGACTCTGAAAAATATAAGCAACAAAAATATAAAAGTTAAGATGATGTAAGAAAAAGTAAATATGAGAAACTAAGACTCCAAAAAATAGATTCTGAGAAACTGACTCTGGAAGAATTTCCTTTTGAATCTAATTGTGAGATTAATTCAGATTGAACCTCCCTCTGATACCAATTGTGAGATGATATGTGATTATGATATACTCAACTATATCAAATGTAGGATCGAATATGCAAACAATACAAGTGGGGGTGAATTGTATACTTTATAAAATTCCTTTGGAACCATTAAATTTGATTGCGAATAACAAGGATTTCCTTAAACAAAGGAAAGAGATATGTTTAACAAAGTTAAACATAAGAAAATTCACAACACCTCTAGTCTTATTAAAAGATTACAAAATGAGATTCTACCTTAAATCATATAGAATGTAACATTAATAGATTACAAAGGTAAGGAAGTAAAATACAGTTATACTTTCCTTAATATACAAACATAGTGGAAATAAACTTGTAACAAAAATAATAAAAAGATATAAATATTTTAACCCAAAGAGAATGGTATCCATCAACCTTGGATAAAGGTCCCTTGATTTATACTTTCAAGAATGTATGTCTTACCCACACCTAGTTATGCCCTCAAAACGAAGGTCAGAGTCTCCTTATTTCTATCTCCAGAAGCCCTCAACATCAAGGTAGTTGGAAACCTCTATCTTCTTCTGCAAGGAAGCCCTCAACATCATGGTGTTGGAAACCTCTGTCTTCCTATCCACGGATGCCCTTGATTGTGATCACCAACAATCAGAGTCGCACGAATCAAATCTGCATAAGGAAAAGTTTGAACAAGTAGTTCAAACTTTCTCCATGAAGCTGAGAGTTAATAAGAGCCTCTCTCTCTACAAATCACTTCAACAGCATGTGTGAACAATGTCGAAGCTATCTTGAGCTCTTTCAAATGAGATCCTATTTATAGGCAAGGTCGGCACCCTCATTCAACACTCATATCTTCCTTAAAATTTGGAGGGACCTGTGAAAGTGTAACTTGGCCAATGGTTAGTTTATAATAGAATAGATGACATCGTTTTATAACAATACAAGTGTAACAAAAAGTACGACATCGTTTTAAGATTAGATAAAAAGTTCGGAGTGAAGGTACGGAGTGTATGCAAAATATCAAAGAGTAGACAAATTATAAAAGTGTAAGAAAAATGAAAGTTCAGAGTCTGACCAAAAATAATACTCAGAGTCTAAATTAATTCGAATTGTATAAAGAAAAGATAATCAGATTCTGTTTAATAGGAGAATTTGGAATGAGAATTCATAATTAGAATTCATCATTAGAATTCGTAATGGGAATTCGTAATCAGAATTCGTCATTAGAATTCATAATGGGAATTTGTAATTAGAATTCATCATTAGAATTTGTAATCAGAATTCATCCTCAGAATTCGGTGTCGAACTTCTTGAGAGTTCGTATCCAGAATTCGGAGTGAAACTTTATTAGAGTTTGTATCCATAATTTAGAGTGGATCTTCATTACAGTTCTCATCCAGAATTCAGAGCCTAAAACATAATGCCACATATCAAAGTTTTAAACGATTTCGAGAATATAGAAATGAATCTGATTCATATACTTAAGAAATATATGGATATGGATAAAGAAAATATGATAAGGATAATTTTCCTTAGAAAACAAATTTTCCTTATAAAAGCAAAGTAGGGGTAAAAAAATTTTCCTTAAAGAAAAGGTGTTTGTGATTTTCAAAACAAGAAGGAATGGAAAAGTCATAAGGAAAACCTTATTGACTCAACAATATACGTTTTACATTGAATACTAATGTTAGCTGAAATTAAATTGTTTAAATGAGTTTTTAAATATACAACAATCACTAAATATTCATATTGGATGAGATAATATAAATACATGAACATTAATGAGCACATTTAGTAAGGGTTATTGGATAATTTTTCAAAAAATTATATATATTAAAAAAATATTTTAAAATCTATATATGTACTCATAATGAATTCTATATATTAGTCATATTCATTTTATGATCTACTAAACCAACTACTCCAACGAATAGTCCATCGATCATTGCAAGAACACCAATAATTTGTTATATCAGCAACAATAATTTTTATTAACACACCATCCATGTTCTTAATATACTTTTAGTTGTATTAAATTTTTATAATTATATATTTATCTCACTATTTAATGATTATTGTATCATTTTTTAACCGATATTTTTATCCATGGAATCTTCTTCGTATATTTAATTCAGTAACATCTTAACGTATACATACATTCCATGATTTCATTATAATTATAAATATATATATATATATATTAATATCACATACTCCTCCACTATACATTGTTCTATATCATTTCACATTTTCCCTCCCAAAAAATTCTCCCAATCAGTTGGAATGATAGCTCATTTCATCCCTACTGATTCTCCATCCGTAATTGCTTTATCATCCACCTATCCCACCTTCTCACCGCTCTTCCTCAACCATTGTCATTCTCTCTCATCCTCTCCACCACATCCCATCCTCCATCTTTGTACCTACTCCTCCATCCCATCCCCTACTAGGTTTTCTCATATAATTCTCTATTTAATATCCTTATATTCAATTTTATTCAGGATTTAATATTCATCCCTTATGAATCCTCCCACCATCAACCCACATTCTCTAATACCCTATCATGCATGCCATCCCAACACCACTACCTCCCCTTATCCACATATCCATAACTCCATTTCCATCTCTTTTTGTTATATTTTCATTCCATTTCCCATGTGTTTTGCCCAAAAACCTATTTACCTTATGCATTTTCTTACTAATTCTAGTCCACCTCTCCATCACCAATATTCTATCATATTTGATTATTACGTGATTTTTACCACCGTTCATAGATTTATCTAATGTTAATTTTCATGGACACTCCTTAACATTGTATTATCATTCATTAATTTATTTGATACCTAATGTGTTTTTTGAACAATGTTGTTCTATGGTATATTTTTATTATCATTTTATGGATTTCATTTTCATTTTGAATGTTTTGTTCAATGAATCTTCATAATGGTTAAGAAATATAATAGGACTATAGGTTATTTTATTTTTTCCCACCAATAGTAAATTAGTTCTCCATTAATTCATATTTTATATTCTTACATGATAATTAAAAAATATTTTATTGTGGTGGGTTTGTAGTTATTAATTATAACCGTTTATATCTATAAATTGATATCCATTCCAATACAATAATTTGAACTATTTTTTTCAAATCATATAAATTTAAAGAAAATTTTAGGATGGATCTATACTTATATTATTTTTTTTTGTTTTACTATATTCATTTAGAAGTTTCATATATCATTTTTCTAAAAAAGAAATTGTGTTAATTTTATAAAATTCATGTACTAGGGATAATCCTAGGATATGAAACTAAAATAAAAAATGGCACATTGAGAGACATTTTTATTTCTTTATTTTAATTTTATAAGAAAAAATATGAAAATAACTATGTCTGATAGAGGATATTTATAATTTTTATATCATAATTGTGATTCCCCATACCTTTGCTCTCAGATCCAATGCTCATAAACACATGATTTAAAAACATTATTTTATACAAGCTATAAATTCTATGATATATTGAACCTTAATTAAAAAAATCAAAATGACTATTTCATCTCTAACATCCAAATGATATTGGCAAGTTTAGATCTTTAGATAATTATTTCCCAACCTAATCTGATAAATCCCATAATATTTGTATCAAATAGACAATTTTCACAATATATATGATACTACTTAATTAATGATAATTATTCAATGTCTCCCATAAACACATTCACACGTGTTATCCTTATAAGCATGTCATGTGTACTAATTTTCTCCATAACCTGAAAAACTAGGACTTATGAAGGGGTCAGATTGAATAATTAGTAATTGAATCTTATAACCGAGGTAGTCATGGAATAATATTTAAGTAAATTATTTGTAAAAAATAATCTATATTCATCTTGAAACTGAAATCATGATATATATAGGATAATAAATGAAAACATGGATAATAATAATATTGAGATCTTACTGATGGAATTCATAATGTTGGACATCAAAAAATGTTTTCAAGGACTTGTAATAAGACAATTTACATATCATTGAGACCATTGTAAAGGCATATTTTTAATTGTTTAGGAATCTTGTAAATATCCAAACATGTTTTTCTCATAAGACATGTTAATGAACTAAGGGTCAATATAATTATGGTCCCCACAAACCTCCTCATTAAGCCAAATGCATTAACAATAAGATATGTTATGATCATTCAATCTATTATTATGTAACCATTTACTATTTAAAATAAGGATATCCATATAACAAATAATTCATAATTTTAATACAAGATTGACCTTTGTTGGAAGTCAATAATCATCAATAATATCAATAATTTTCTCCATGGGATTGAAAGGGATAACATGATCATAAAAAATCTGAATAATGAATGTGGATGGACAAACAATACATACTCAACATACCAATAACCAACCATATTTTTATGATAATATATATAATGTTAATAATTTTCCCCATGTTAATAAAAGGGATACATTTTTTCTATGTGAACATTATCTAATTAAAATTATATAGAATGTTTTGTTTTCTATATATAGATAAATGATTATATGACTTTGTAAATACATAAAAAACATGATCATCAGAAATATATGGTAAAAAGGTGGATGGTTTCAAAATAACATATCCCTAATGTAATAAAGGAAACATTGGCAGATGTCGACATTGATTAAAAAGCATACTTATAAAACTATACTTAAATGATACTAGCCATAGAGGGATAATATAATGGATTATTCGGTATGATGAGATCATACCCCCCCCCCCGCCACAATGTAATAATATATTTATTAGATTATAGATCAGAATAAATAACCTCTATTTGGAAAAAAATATTTGAAAATGTAATGTTAAATGTATGTTACCACTAAAATTATCATTTAGATATCATTTTTTTGTGATAAAAAAAGAAGTTATAGGTCACTTATAAAAGTATATTTCAAAATGTGTAGTGAAAAATAGTTGAAAATAATATATTTTAAAATAATATTTAATAATGGATCCTTGATAATGAAATAATGTTTTCTTTATGAAATATTGATACAAAACATTTGATTATGTAAGGGACATTTTTAATACTTGAAATTACTTTTATTAAGAACCATCATTTCAAAAAGAGTAAAAAAAAATTATATAAATAAAAACTAATTTTCTCCAAATGGTTTATAAAACAACATAAAATATTAGGTTGGTAGAAACCAATTATGGAAGAAAAAGTTTCAAGGTAACACATTATAATTCAAAAATGTGGATTTTAGTTAACAAATATCCTTACTATTGGGGAAAGAAACGTATCAATGGCTAATTTAATAAGGGAAAATTATATGGATAATAATTCAAATTAAATTAAAATATTATTATTAAAAACTTGAAGGACATTTAATAATATATCCAAAGATAAGTTTCTTAATTAGTAATATGTCTCAAGGAATCAGAAATGAGACCAAGAAAATAGTGTGTATTGAGTAACACTTTAATAAAATCTTTTTTAAAAGTGGGATTGAAATTGAACATAAAATTTGATTTCTAAAAATAATTTATGATTTTATATATCATATTTTCATCATATATACACCACATAAATGACATTAGGTTCATGATGCAAAACATGTCTTAAAGAATGGAATTTGAGACACAAAAAACATTACTACATCGGTAACTTTTGGATCAGAAGTCTTTGTGAGATAAGAAATGAAATACAGACATATATAACATGAAATTTAAATGATTTGGGATAAAATATCTAATAATTTTATTATACTACCCTTGAAAATTATAATAGGTTTATAAATACAATAATTGTCTCAGTGTTGGGAAATTCAAATGAAAACCCATACCATGTTTGAAAAATGTTCTCCGCAAACACTTAATATCCTAAAAAATTAGGTTAATTAGACACCTCCTTAGTAAACCTTTTATTCCTTGTTTAATTTAATATTGACCATTTATTTTCATATTATATTTAATTATTATACAGTTTTTATTCTTTTTTTTGTTACCTAATGTTATTTGGCCAATTTTTCAAACCACCTCATGTATGTTGACTATGGTAGAAAGAATCATAAAATAGTTTCATAATATCTGAAATATTAATAGTTCTATTTGAATAATTTGTATACATTAAATATATTTTTCAATACAATAATGGTTGGTGTTGAAGATAAATTAAAATAATTTCTTGTGAAGGTGATAGTTTTCATGTACGTGGAGTTAATGATTCAATTTCCATAAGAATGAGAGAGAAAATGGTAAATGATAATATAAAATCTAAAAATAGTAATTGTATTAAATACATAATATTTATTTATCAATTAATTAATTTCTATAAACCATGAATGGTGGTGATGAAAAAAATTGATTATGTCATTTTGTGGAGTTAGTAGTACGTAGAGCGCACAAAGAACACTATTATTTTTCATAGAGAATGGAGAAAGATAAATAATAATTATTAAATTAATATAATAAAATATAATTATATTTATAGTAATAAATTTTTAAATTTTTATGGATATGAGAAATTTATATGAGGTATGAGGTAATAAAAATGTTGATGAATTCATCGTTCTTTAGAAAACTCTTTGGAATTGAAGAGATTATGATAAAAAAAGTGACAAGAGGATAATTATAGTGTAATGGAATTATAAGAGAGGATATTTTTTCATATTTTCAATGATAAATATGACGTTAAATATATTTTTAAATGGTTTAAGTGAACCAATTTGATAAGAGAGGAAAAGGAAACTTTTGGAAACAACCATTATGTTTTCATAATGAAATGACACTATTATATTATGTATGAATCTTAATTTTTTAAATGATGGGTTTTAGGGTTTATTTGGGTCATAAAAGGCTCAAAAAAGCTATTCCAAACATTTTTTAATCATGTTATTTAGTTTTTACACTATAGTTTTCATATTTTACCCTTTTCTTTTAAATTAGGGAACTATTATTTTACTAAGTGATTATATATTTTATTACAAATATAGCATAAGAAATATAAAAAAATGGGTTTTGTGGAACCATATTTTACCACTATTTAATCCAATTAAATTTATATATATTATAAAATTAACATTTAAATCAAAACTGAAAATGTAAAGAAAAACTATTTTTGCATAAAAATGACATTTCAAACATTATAGATTCTTAAAATTGTATAGTATTTTTAAAAACATGAATAAGTGTAAATATATTTATTAGATTTTTTATATATACTGTTTTATTAATTATTTAATGTATTTAATATAATTAATTTGATATAAATATGTTGATATTAACAAAACAATAATTATTAATTCATTCATTCACCATTATCACGGTAATTAGTATTAATCATAAAAATATAAATTTAAATACAAATAATGAAATTATCAATATTTATTAATATTAAAATTATTATTTCAAATATAGTAATCATTTTTTAGATTAACATTCCATGTGTATGAAAAAATAAATTAACAATGGCGGGTGTAACACGGAGATACATGTTTTTAAGAGAAGTGTGATTAAAGGATAAAATTTATGTATAGAATAAATTTCCAATATAATTTTTTATAATTATTTTAAGAATATTATAATTTTTAAAATAATATTTTTTTGACATTAAATTAAATCCAAACCTTAATTTTCCCATGTGTAACATTAATTTATAAAAAAAAATTATAACAGTTTCAATTAAATATTACATGATTTTTTAAAACAATATTCATTGGTTTTATAATATGGAATGGTATTTTTAAATGGTTTATTATACATTAGAAATATAATTTTTTTGAATACAATATTTTTTCAAAAAAAAAATTATTTTTATTAAAATGATGGTATTATAAAAATTGGAACATTCAATTATTCACCTAAAAATTAATATTTTAGAAAAATATTGAACATAAATGTGAAGAATATTATTTTGTGAAGAATTAATAGATGCATTTAAATTTATCAATATTAAATTATAAATTTGTAAAATTTTTATTTTTAAATGAAAATGTATAAAATGATGAAGATGGGTTTTATATAAAATAACATTTTCAATATTATCTCATATTAATTATTTAACTTATAATTGTAATAAGTATTAATGTTTTATCGTATTAATGTTTACTATAGATTTATTAATAATTTATTCTTAATATGTTTTGGTTAACATTGATTAGGTTTTGCATAAGACATATGTTATAGAACACACTGACTTATTATATGTAATCGTATAATAACATCTATAGATGTTTTATTCTCTCCCACTAAAAAATAATGTCCTCACAATTTGACACATAACAATTTATATAAGAAACTCATCAATAACCATAAACCACTATATGGTCTTGGTTTTATTTAATTTGTGGAATGATATTTGCCTATATAAAAATTTTATTATAGGAACTTTGTAAAAAAATCCAAACAATTTTTAATTTCATAGAGAAATCTATTAAGGGAAGAAGATCTTGATCCATAATGAATAAATTCCCAAAATACATCAAAGTGATTTATATGATAATCATACTACTATGGGTTTTTAAAACTCAATAACCCGTAGTGAATGAAGATTAAATGATATAAGGAACTAGAAAGTTTAGTGCATGAACTCACTATTTGATATATTAGTAGTAGTTGCAAATGATTTTCCTTATTCTCATGGTTATTAGTAACTATTTTCATTGTTTGACATTGGATTTGGGCCTTAATACAAATAATACAAAAATTTATTACTTTTAAAGCAATGAGGGTTTGTATGTTCTCTATTTTCCTTAACAATTTAATTTTTCTAATCCTCAACTCCCTAAATATAGAATTTTTCCATCACATTAAGGAAATTTAACCAACCATTCATCCCATGTTTGGATATATAAGAGATTAAATATTTTTCCATTCGTCTCCTTTATTATTCGATCATTCACGTGCCACTAAATTTCCCTTCATTTGTGCGTTTTTGACAACAACTATGTTTACATTGTTAATCAGATTTTATGATAGCTAGTTTGGTATAATCATGAGGTTCTTTAATAAAACCCACATTCTAATGGGTTGGTCATTGAGGTAATCTAAACATTATCCCTCACACTGATGGTTTCATCTAATTTCCTTTATCACTAAATCAAAATGGCTGACATGAGTGAAGAAACATTATAGATAAGGGTGAATTATTATAATTAATAACATAAAGGGGATAAAAACATAAAACCTTTTACCATTATCATTATGTTATCTTCTAATTCATTTAGTTAAGCATGAAAAAAAATTAGATTATCCTATATCATTATTAGTTCAATATAGGTTACTTTTAATTGGTTTATCTAATACATATGAATATAATAACAAAAATAGAAATTCTAAATTACCATAAACATTTATCTAACCCAAATAAAATCATGGAAATCTATATCGTCAAAATACAACTTATTCTACCTTGAAAAACATTAATCATCCCAATAATCATATATCCAAGTATTCAAATATCCTAAAAATATACATTCAATTACATAACATTCTTCAAACCTATCGGAATAAAAAATACATGAGGTCATATTGAGATGTTTTATTCCACAAAATAATTACTCTACCTTTAATGCTCAAAAGGTATTAACCAATTGCTTATAAATTGAGACACTATTCATCATATATCATCATCCAAAAAATGAAATGAACTTCTCCAAAAATATCATGAAACAATCATCAATCCCATGTTTTCCAATTACTTAATAAAACTATTCATTAAAATCTAACTACCCTTTATCATGTCAACATAATATGTATATTAAACAAAGGATTTATTCATATTTTGATCATGTGTTATTCAATAGTTATCCTAAAAAAAATATACTTATCATAAAATCTATTTTCAAGGTTATTAAGACCATTTAATTTAGGTTTTTTCACCATTAAATTAAAACAAATGAATAAAAATCCTTATATGTATCTTAGAATCTTTATAAATTTTAAAATATACCAGAATATTATTGAAAAATATCACACACTAATGAAAATAGGTATGAGTTTTTCTGAAATATCAGACACTGCCTTAGGTGGGACTATGAACTCACATTTTCCATTTCAGTAGGCATAAAATTATATTCTCATTCATTTAATTATTTTCTTGTATATGGTTATATGACATAGTAGTTTCTAGTTATATTCATTTCTCAGCTTCATTTTTATTATCCTAATTTAACCAAAGACTAAAACTAAAATTGTTATGATTATATACAAAATATTAATATTAATCTTCCCATATAAATATATATTCCAATTTGACATTATTATTTCAACATAAGATATTTTCTAACAATTATATGACTCGTATTTCTTAAATTATTTGTTATCGATTTTCATTTTTGTTTTAGGTCCTCTGACATAATTAGTTAAAATAATTCTTAAGTATTTCATAGTGTTTTGAAAATATATTATGATTAACCAATTTTTATTCCCAAGGATTCTATTTCTAGGTTCCTAGTATTATTCCAACTTATCATGCATTAGTGTGATTATTGATTCAATTCTCAACTAAATTTTTTTGGGTTGATTATCCCTATGTTCTTCTATACCATAGTTGTATCCAATTTCATATATTCTAATAGGGATATATTTCATTGAAATCCACATAATATCTACATTACCCAAAAATGAGGATGATATGAAATACTTATAATTATTATTAGTATTTTTATATAAATTTCATCGTCCTGATACCCAAATAAAATGTAAATTACTACATTATCAATAAATAAATTTTTTAAAAAAATATTTTGTTTTGGAAAAAATAATGGATACTTGGTTTTTGATTGTGTTTGGTTGTGTATGGTTGAAATATAATTAACATTGATTCACTACTTTAATTTTACATCCCCTTTTGGGTAGTTTCCAAAAGGATTTATTCATAGAATCCAAGTCACCCAATAGTTCCTTTATCCAGGATTATTTATTGATATTTATTCCAATGATAGGAGCTCACAATGGATTTTCCAAATGGTGATTAAGAGCTCACATTTGTTGAGAGCATCGTAGTCCGGGATCATCACACATGCTTCGGAGGAATGTTTTACTACTCTTGGACACTCTGATATATTTTATTCAAATTCATGAATCATTTATAAACCTAAAATAAAATTAGTCCCTCGTTTCATTTCCAATCATTCACATATACATGAAGGATTAACTATCCCTAAGTATAAATTGTTTACATTTTTCTAATTGTTAATGATTTATATAAAGGATCATTGTTTAAATCATCTTGATTAGGTGCTCTATATTTTATTTCTATCCAAGGAGGATGTTATAGTTTTGGTGATAGGGTTAGGAAAATGAAAAGGTTGTCCTATTTATCATTGTGAAACTAATCAGAACCCAAAAAGTTAGGTAAAACTAAATAGTACATTTCATACATTTTAGGGTCATGTGACAAGGATAAATCCATGCAGTTTATCATCATGTGGTGTGTACGTCGAGTAGAAATATGGATTGAAGATGATGGTATGTGACATAAATAGGAGAAAACCTTTTTAGTTCATATGGAATGGAATTTGACTTTATGGAGATGACTCAAACCAATATTTTAGTCTATTGAGTTTGTGTTATAAAGGGCCTGAAAAGAATATTTCCTTCAAGGTGGGGTTATTGATCTTACTAGGAATAAGTATTAATAAGGATAATGGTAGATTTAATATTGGGGGTTTAAACCATATGAATGTTTCCTATATAACATTTAAGTACCAGAATCAAATCCTACATTGTTCATAAATGTTTCATCTTACAAATATTAGGAGGCTCACTGTTACATCATTGAGAATATGTCCTTATTAATGTGTCTATCATGATGAATATTTCTATTTTAAATGATTGTGACATGTATTGTGGATGACATCTTGAAAAATGAAAATTGAGGATAATTTTATATGCTAGTAACACTATCACCATTGACCTATAAGCCAATGGGAGTCGTGATTGATGTAAAAAGTATGCATAAATAGAATATATGGATTTTCACAAAATATGATTCATCCACTGTTAGAAGAGGGTGAGGGTATGGATGGTGGGATATGTCCCATATGAATTACTAGTAGCATAATCTTATAGTGATTCCCTATTTGTAGATTCATATAATAGGATTTAAGGATACTATACTATCCCTCATAAAAGTGAACAACAGATTGCTCCCCTCTTTATCTGAAATAGGAAGGTTACTAGAACTACCTCTAAGGTTTGGGCCCTTGGTACCAAGATGATTATTTATTGGGAACTATATTAGGACCTCAACTACTTGTAATATTAAATGGTGGACTTCCTTTACCATGTCAATTCATGAGCTAGTGTACATGATGGTGTATCCTATGTTATGATCATATATGTCTAGAGGCCTTTATGATGGTTTTAATTTGTTCTCTCTCAGATGATAGGCTAATGGGAAAGGATTTCTTATCATTTGAAATATTATAGGGGTATTATAATGTTATTTTCATATGGGATACCTGAGTGAGATGGTAACTAACTTGCCTAGGTGATACTTAGGAAAACCTAGGAGGTGCCTCACGTAGGTGCTACTTGAGAGAACATGAGAGTTGCCTCACCCAACTGCTATCTGTGTGAACTTGGACTAATTTATTGGGGGAAGAACAACCTAGGAAACCTTAATTGTATGATACCTTCCTCTGAATTTCAAGGCTCTCCTCAGGTGATCTTCAAAGGTCGATGCTAATGTTTTGAGTGATGGAATGGCTATTATCCCATGTGTATTTGGACTGTGGAGGGATGGTTACATTGATATTTATTTGGTTTTACATACCTTATAGTATCTCTAATACATTGAATCATTCTAATTTATTCTTATTATTTAATATTTGGAAAGCTACCTGAGTGTTTGTAGGAATTGAGTAAAGGACATAGGCGACATGAGCTTTTAGATGACTCTTTATATTCCATTTGGGCCAAATAGGGAGCTAAAAGGTCATATTTATAGGAAATATTGTTACCCTAGGTGAAGTGTGAACCTTATACAAGTATTACACATGTAACACCCCAAGCTTCCAAGGTACGTTTCCCTTTTAATAATGCAATATCTTGCATTGTATGGAACTTCGAGATTCTAACACAACGCGACCTATCAAAGTAGCTGTTATGAATAGTAATACCCACTTTTTGAAATTTTATAAATTTTATCTCTCAAAATGGACTTTATTTTTGGATTCTGAATATCAAAATTAGCCCAGGATAAATGTTTGGTACATTTCAGATAACGTTTATATTTTGATGAATAGTGAAAATTACTAAATTTTAATTAAAAACAACTTTTTAAATCAAAATAATTAATAGTGATAAATTATGAATTTCAGTGGTTTTAAAGTATATTTAGAATATATTTTTAAAATTTTACACAATGTGGATCATTGGACACAATTTCACTTTTACACTGGACATAAAAAAGTGTCAATCTTATAATTGTTATTATCTCTTAAAAACGCGCTTTTTGTTTGAACAACAGAATTAATTTTAAATTATTTTCTTCCACATATTTTATCTGAATTTTGAAATATGGATTACATATTTGGAATCAGGATCTCCAAATTGTGTAAATAAGTAACTTTTAATTTTATAAATTTTTTATAATTATTTCGGTATATATTTTATTTACCATGGTTAAAGGGTAAATCCGGTAAATAAGGTTAAAAAATAATATTATAATAATTTTAATTTACCATAAAACGTGTCCTTACCCTATTTATTGATACATGTCCAACCGTGGGAAAATTTGGGTTGATCTTGGAACCCCATGGAGCCACTTGCAGGTGATAAGGACACTTTATATTATTTAAGATAAAGTAAATACAAAAATGAAATAAGCATTTATCATTTATAAAAAAACATTTTACATATGGTTATATATGTTATCATTTCGAATATAAAAATTCATTATAAAGCTAAAAAGTGTTCTTACATAATGTTATTTTATTTTTAATTTGTATACGTTGAATTATTAAATTTTTTTATGACACAATAATGATGGAGTATTTTCCTTATTAATGAAATAATCAAACAATTGCTATTATAAATGTTAAAATAAATATAATTTGAAATTTTTGATGAAATCCAAGAATTTTATTAGTTAATATGACATTTCAGGATTGATTAAATGAATTTTTTTCGAATTAATAATGTTTTTATGACTTTAACAAAAATCAATTATTGAATAGAGTTAGAATTGACATATATGAATTTTTAAAAACAAATATTATATTATTAATTGATATTATATTCCTAAAAATCTAATGTCATTACAAAGGACTTATATCATAATAGGTGTATCATTAATTTACCACTTTTGGGTCTCTTGGATGTATATAGTATGTTTATTAACTATATAATATAAAAATACAAAGTGACGTGGTAAATGTAAAACTAATTAACTAAGAGTTAAAAGTAAAAGATAAGGTTGATATAATGATCCAAACCTGTCTAAAATCTATTGGATGAAAGGATTTCGACCCATAAATACCATATACTTTGAATAATCTACTTTGGAGCCATTAGATACCGAATATGAATTTATTATAAATTAATACTTTAATTGTTTCCTAAAGAGCCCCTCCTCCACCTTATAAAAGGACACTACTTCTAACCAATTCATAACACCTTAAAAGCCTTTTGGTTCGGGAAAAACCTTACCTAATACTCTCGATATTTCCCTAAATTAAATTTAGAATCCTTATTTTGATCATAAATCCAACCAATGCAGCCTTTTTAATCAAATCAAAAGGAAGAACCCGAAGAAGAGGTAATGTTTTCCCCACACTTTTTCAAGTTCATTTCGTCTTCAACATAATCTTTATTTGTTATTTCCTTTCTAAAATAATAACTCAAGTACCTTCTATATACTATGATGTCTTTAAAAAAATGGTACAACCATATTCATTATTCTATCCATCCTTTGAATGACATGTCAACATACGTGCGTACGTACGGCATACTGCCTCCACTTCATGGTCTAATTATTATACAAAAACATTATTATTTGGATGGGTATGATATTGATATGTAATTGTTGTAAATAATAAATATGACATTATAATGATTCCTTATATATTATATAACATCCAATTATATATTATTTTAATATCAATATAATGATATTGTCGCTTGTGCGTACGTACGGACTACCGTCTCCATAAATTTGATGAGATTCATTCCCCATCGTATCCATGCGATTATAATTCTCATTTAATGATTAAAAATAATTTTTAAGTACTTGTTATCTTTTTGTATATTAATAATATACAACCTATACATTACAAACACGGCTTATGTAACAAAATATATAAAAGAAAACGAGTAAGTTAACACCCTAAATGATGATAATACTAAGATATTATTAACAAATCGATGTTAAAAGATCATATATGATATCATATTAATGTATATGATTCTTTTATAATTTAATAACAATTATTTCACCATTATACATGAGGTTAACCTACCCTCATCCAAGGAAAAGTACAATGTAATGGTTTATTTCACAATCTCTTCATTGTCTGAGGTTGTTCATACGTAATTATCTACTGGGACCTCTTTATCATCCACATCCATGTTTCTTACAAATGTATTTAAAAAAATTCTTACCATTTTACAGAATATGGTTTAATTTCATTTATACCATTGTTTTAATTTTTATAATATGTTTATAAAGGAATCTTTATGACATTTTCCAAACAAGGACCTTTTTAACATTGGAGACAAATTAAAGTAAGAATGTCTTTTTTTACATATACGGTGGGTGTGGCTATTTTCCACTGTCGTAAAATCTTCAAAGCTTCCCTTACAAGCTTATAAGAATATTTTCAAATTAATAGTTTTATTTTATAATTATGTTACTTTTAAATGATTAAAAAAAGAGATATTTCTCTAAAATAGTTTTGATTTCATCTTTGTCAACATCCTTTGATGGATTTTAAGCTTATTTGAAGTTGAATTATTATGATACAAAACATCCATATTGTATTGAAGGTTTTGTGATATTATTTAATTTGTATATGTTTTTTATACCATTCATGGTTTATGGATAAAGTATTTACATTTCATATACTAGTTTAAATACGAATGTTTATCTTATTTTTAAACCTTTTAATATGAGGAATGCCTTGGACTTAGTAAGTGATGGGTGGAGCCCTCTATATCTTCTTGATTAATTGGTAGGTCTCATGAGACAATCTAATGTATTGGAACAAGGCCTTGAAAAAATCTTATTTTTAGTCTTGGCACGAGGCATTAACTATGTGGTTATGATAGTCTGGCATTATGCATTCCATCATTATGAAAGATGTTATTGATATTGCATGTGATTATTCGACTAGTAGAATATCCATGTGAATAAGTAAATTGAATTATTTCAATTTATTTTTTCCAAGTTATACTCAGGTTCAAGTTTAAAAGGCTTTTGTTTCAGTTATGCATTGCCATAAATGTTTATGTTCACTTTAGAAAGTTACTGCTATATTGTTATCCTTGCTGATCATCTGAGCTCACCCCTTTCAATGTTTAATTTTTCCCAGGATGTGAAGAAGTATTTTATGAATGACATGTAGGGATAGTATGAGTGAATATTAAGACAATTTTTTTTTTATTTTTTCACTTTATTATGTAATGTAAAACTTATGAATGTATATTGTGTTTCCAAGGGTACTAAACTAATTGGACTTTCAAGACTTGACCTTTTGTGATCATGCCCATGTAATGTAATAATACACCGACTCTGGGTAACTGGGTTTGGGGCGTTACATGTTTTATCAGAGAAAGTTTAGTACAAACCTTGGAAGCTAGATTTAGATAAACTCGTATTAGAGCACATAGACCTAAGATAGACTCTGAGGATAAGTATAGAAGAACTTCCTAGAATTTTGTTATTGTAGAGATTCTGTGAGTTTTCCGAGCAATACATCCCTGTCTGGATATGAGCAGGTAGAGGTGTCTCAGGAAGAGATGTATCTAAAGGTAAAACCTGAAAACACCTCTTTGATCAAGACTCGAACGGGAATTGGTGCACGACAATAGGCCTTGCTGCACTATTGGTAATGACACTCACGAGGGATATGGTTAAGATAATACTCATTTTCTTTAAAAAAACATTATGAATGGTTTATGAGTATATACTTCCTCAAAGAAAACATTTTTCTATGATTATGGATTATATCCATAAATAGTTCAATTTATGTTAAGTGTTTTACAAGTATGGAATTATGTATTTTGATTCATAAACTGATCTAGTTTACTCCATTATTTAAAAATGGCGCTTAGTGGAAGGAACAGAAACAATATCAATGCACGCACTCCATGTAGGGATTTACCTCTTGCTTAATATAATTATACTAGAGCTAGTGATGCAACTGGTGCTGATCATCTAATCACCATACTGGTACAACTCACTCAGATTATGAATAATAACCTTACCCGTATGGATCACCCCAATCCATAGGGTGGATGATCAATGTAAGATCTCTTCATGAGGAAACAAACACCAAAATTCAATGGGGGTACAAATTCACTAGTATTTGGGCAATGGATAAGTTCCCCAAAGAAAATATTTCAGGCTTTGTGCAGTAGTGAAAGGGAAAGGATTGCCATGGAAGTTTACTGCCTCCCTGGAGATGCTGATCAATGGTTGTCATTAATTAAAAAAACAGAGGACAATAAAGAAGTATCAAGGATGGAATGAATGGAGTTTAAAGATATTTTCATAGAAAAATACTTTCCTCCTGACCATCGACCAGATATGGAAATGAAATTTCTCAGTCTGAGAAAAAAAGAGGATGATAATTTCACAAAGTATGTAGATAAATTTACAAGGTTGGTGAGGAATGCAACAAATTATATACGTAACCTGAGGAGTAATATTGATCGTTTCTTTGATGGGTTAAAACCATTTCTCTATTGAGCATTAGTCTCAAAATCCTTCTCGCCATACGAAGACATTGTCTCATGTGCTATAAAGATAGAAAAAGAATTCTCTAAATCTAATGACAATAAATTAAAGAAAGAGAAGAAGAGAATGGTAGAACAAGAGACAGATAAATGGAAAAAGAGAAAGAAGGATATTCTATTACATGATAATTTTGGGAAGAAACACCCTGGTACATGCCTAAAAGGAATGTGATTTTGTTACAAATTTGGAGAAAAAGGTCACCAGGCTCATTATTGCAAGGGAAAGAAAGATTCTATGAATTTGAATGCTACAATTGTAGAGAAATGGGGAATTCTGTGAATGAATTCCCTAAGCACCAAGGAAACTTTACTTAGAAAAGTCCAAGGGATCAAGGCCAATCTTATGTTGTTACTACAGTTGAAGTGGAATAATTAATGTATTTGTGTTTTTGGACTCAAGGATTATATATTCTAGTTATAAGAATAATGTGATATATATAAGGATTGTACTGCAGCACTTGTTTTTTTCATTAAGGTTTTAATATGACTAAGGTAATCATATTTTCAGTATGTGAAAATAAGATAATCATTACATTGTCTAGGTAATCTGATGTAACAATAGATTTTGGAATTTAGATAACTTTTACAGAGAGTCTGGATGGAGGTACATTGGAAAACTATAATGTTTGGAGTGGATTAAGTTAAACTTTGCATAGTATTGTTTAAGGTTAAAACAATTCTTATGACCAATTTTTGGAATATTATGATACTATTGTTTTAGGAAGAGGACAACCTGCAGGTCGGGCGATAACCCATCACATCAGACAAAGCTGTAGGAATCGAACCTACAACTATAGTGCGACAGTCCATTATTACCTACCACTAGCCTACTGGAAGTCCCTGGCCATTAAATTTTTTTATTTATTTTAATGGTGTATTTTAATGTTTAAATCCTTATACTATTAGGGTAAATATAATATTTTTGAGTTCTATTATCTTTTGGAGTGAAAGATGAGTTTGTGATAGAAATTAGTTGAAGGATGAAACTCTACTTGACAAATATAAATATAAATATATATATATATGAATATATATTTCTCTTATTCTATGATGAAAATAAATCATAAAAATTATGTAAGGGTTATTAAAACCCAAAATTCTTTATCCTAATACCTTATGTTTTGTTGAACCACTGATATTTTAAATCATCATAAATTGATGGCTCTGAGGCCATCAATTATACAATTGTTTATGACTGATGACCTCAATCACTCCCTAAAAATATTTTTGTTTTTCCTCCAATTATGTGTCTCTAATTTACACCAATGTTCTCTAAATAGAGATCATAATTTGGTGGTGACCCTTTTATTTCCCTTTTCCAATTATTAAGATTACATTTTATTAACTTAAATTCTGATGTGGGTTTTCCCACAAATATATTTTCTATTTTCATCCTTTTATTTTTGAATAAAAAATATCAAATTGTGGGAATGCAATATATTAAAGGAGGTTAGAATGTAACACCCCATTCTTCCATAGTACATTTCCCTTTGAATAATGCTATAGCTTTCATTTTACGCAACTTTGAGATTCTAACACACTGCGACCAATCAAAGTATCTGTTATTAATAGTAATACCCACATTTTTGAAATTTTATAAATTTTATCTCTCAAGATGGACTTCATTTTTGGATTCTTAATATCTAAATAACCCTAGGTTAAAATTTTGTTACTTTTCAGATAACTATTATATTTTCATGAATAGTGAAAATTACTAAATTTTAATTAAAAAAATTAATCAAAATAATTAATAGTGATAAATTATGAATTTGAGTGGTTTTAAATTATACTAGAATATATTATTACCATTTAATACAATTTTTCTCATTAGACATAATTTCACATTAAAATTGGACATAAACAAGTGTCAGTCTTTGGATAGTTATTTTCTTTTAAAAACACACTTTTTGTTTTAACAATGGGAATTAATTTTAAATTAATTTCTACCACTTATGTGATTTGAATTTAGAAATATGGATTCCATATTTGGAATCAAGAGATCCAAATTTTGTAAATAAGTAACTTTTTTTAGACATTTTGAATAATTACTTTGGTAAATATTTTATTTACCATGGTTAACGGGTAAATCCTGTAAATAAGGGTAAAAAATAATATTATAATATTATTAATTTACCGTAAAATGTTTCCTAACCCTATTGGTTAATACATGTACGGCCATGGGCATATTTGGGTCGATTTTGGAACCCCATGGAGTCACCTATATGTGATAAAGACAATTTATATTAATTAAGTTAAAGTAAATACAAAAATGACATAATCATATATCCTTTAGAAAAAAACATTTTAATTGTGTTATATATGTTATCTTTTCGACTATAAATATTCATTAGAAAGTTAAAATGATTTCCTAAATAATGATATTTTATTTTTAATATTTATAAATTTAATAATTAATCTTATTTATGACACAATAATGATGTAGTATTTTCCTTATTAATGAAAGAATCAAATAATTGGTATTATAAATGTTAAAATAAATATAATATGAATGTTTTGATGACCTACACGAATTTTATTGGTTAATATATAATGTTATGATTCATTAAATGAATTTTTTTTAATTAATAAAGTTCTTATGACATTAACAAAAATCAATTATTGAATAGTGTCAAAATTGTCATAAATGAGTTTTTTAAAACACATATTATATTATTAATTGATATTCTATTCCTAAAAATCTATTGTTCGGAAAAAAGACTTATATCATGATATTGGAATCATTAATTGACCACTTGGGGGTTTCTTTTATGTATATAGTATGTTTATTAACTATATAATATAAAAATAAAAAGTGTCATGGTAAATGTCAAACTAATTAACTAAGAGTTTGAACTAAAAGATAAGGTTAATATAATGACAAAAAACTATCTAAAATATATTGGTTGAAAGGATTTAGACCCATAAATACCTTATAATTTTAATAATACACTTTGGAGCCATTAAAACTGAATATAAATTTATTATAAATTAATACATTAAGTTTTTACTAAAGAGCCCCTCCTCCCCCTTATAAAAGGACAAAACTTATAACCAATTCGTCACACCATCAATGTCATTTGGTTAAACGAAATCCTGCCAAAATACTCTCTCAACTTCCCTCACCTCAACCTAGATTCCTTATTTTGATCAGAAAGCTATCCTATGGAGCCCTTTTCATCAAATCAAAAGAAAGAACCCGAAGAACAGGTAATGTTTTCACCACCCTTTTTCAAGATCCTTTCTTCTTAAAATTCTTCTTTCATTGTTATTTCTTTTATAAAATAACAACTCCAGTATATTATATATAATTTGATGTTATTATAAATTTGGTACAACAATATTCATTATTTTATCCATCCATTGAATGACATGTCACTATACGTGTGTACGTACGGCTTACCGTCTCCACATCGTGGTGTAATTGTTATTCAAAAACATTATAATTTGTATGGGTATGACAATTATATGTAATTGATGTAAAATAATAAATAAAACATGATAAATATTATTTATATATGATATACCATCCAATTATATATAATTCTAATATCAAAAGAAAGATATTGTCACTCGTGCGTACGTACGGACTACCGTCTCCACGAGCGCGATGAGATTTATTCCCCATCGTATCCATGAAATTATAATTCCCATTTAATGAATAAAAAAAATCTTTAAGGACATTATATCATTCTGGATATGAATAAGATACAACCTATCCATAACAAACACGTCTTATGTATCAAAATATATAAAAGAAAACGAGTAAGTTAACACCTGAAGTGATGATAATAGTAAGATATTATTAACAAATCAATGTTATAAGATCATATATGATATCATAATAATGTATATTATTCTTATATAATTTAATAAAAATTATTACACCATTATACAGAAGGATAACTTACCCTCAACCAAGGAAAAGTACAAGGTAAGGGTTTATTTCATAATCTATTCATTATCCGAGATTGTTTATAAGTAATTATCTACTATGACCTCTTTATCATCCACATCCTTGTTTCTTATAAATGTATTTCAAATCATTCTTACTATTTTACAAAATATGGGTTAATATCATTTATACCCTTGTTTGAATTTTTATATGATATTTATAAAGGAATCTTTATGTCATTTTCCAAACAAGGACCTTTTTAACCTTTTCGACAAATTAAGGTAAGAATGTCTTTTTTTACATATACGGCGGGTGCGGCTATTTTCCACCATTGTAAAATCTTAAAAACATCCCTTACAATCATATAAGAATATTTTCAAAGTAAATGTATTATTTTATAATTATGTGACTTTTAAATTATTTTAAAAAAAGAGATATTTCTCTCAAATAGTTTTGATTTCATCTATGTCAACATCCTTTGATGGATTTAATCTTATTTGATGTTTTTTTATGATTCAAAACATCTATATTGTATTGATGGTTTTGTGATATGTTTGATTGTGGATGTGTAATTTTTATACCATTCATGGTTTTTGGAGAAAGTAATAACATTTCGTATGCTAGTTTTAATACGAATGTTTTTGTTATGTTTAAACATGTTCATATGAGAAAAGCATTGGACTTAGTAGGTGATGGGTGGAGCCTGGTATAGCTCATTGATTCATCGGTAGGTCTCATGAGACAAACTAGTGTCTTGGCACAAGGCCTTGCCATAATATTATTTGTAGTCTTGTCACGAGGCCTTGACTATGTGGTTATGATAGTCTGACATTATGAATTCCATCATTATGAAAGTGGTTATTGATATTTCATGTGATTATTCAACTAGTAGAATATCCATGTGAATAAGTAAATAGAATTATTTCAATTTATTTTTTCCATTTTATTCTGATGTTCAAGTTTAAAAGGCTTTTGTTTTAGTTATTCATTGCCGTAAATGTTTATGTGTGTTTATGAAAGTTTCCTCTATATTGTTATCCTTACTGAGCATCTTAGCTCACCCCTTTCAATGTTTTATTTTTCCCAGGATGTGAAGAAGTATTTGATGAATGACCAGTAGGGATAGTATAAGGGAATATGAAGATATACTTTTATGTAGTTGTTCACTTTATTATGTAATTTAAGACTTTTGAATGTATCTAGTGTTTCCAAGGCTACTAAACTAATCGGTCTTTCGAGACACGATCTTTTTTGATCATGTCAATGTTATCTAATAATGCACCGACTCTGGGTAACTGGGGTCCGAGTGTTACAACACATAGGTTCTTCACTCTGTTTGGTTACATAGGTTGTAATTAAGCTATAGTGGTCATACAGGTGTGTCGTGCCAGCTTGGTTGTGCTGGTGTGTGGCACAAGTGTGTTTTATAGGTATTATGTTCATGTTTCTCTATGAAATCTTGGTAAAAAATGTGTACCATGTTGGTTATCAGCACATCTGGGACTTCCACAAGATTTGTGAAGATGGTTTATGAGAAACATTTATAATAATTCAAATTTCATTATGAAAAATTCTTATCTACTAACAGCCATAACATTTGATCCCAATGTCTAGTTTTTCTCCACATATAGGAAAATTTAGGCCATCAAAGTAAATTACACCCTTGGATATTCTTCAGACACCTTATAAGGGGTGTTTGAAGCTAAAAGGTTAACATAATGTCATAAATGTTTTTTCAAGGAATCTAATACTTCTTAATAGTAATTTGAGAAATCCACAGCCAACTCTTTGAGGGAGGTTCTCACCACCAAGCAACCATATTATGAAGAATTTCTGATAAGTCTCTATATCTCTATATGACATAAGTCTTACAATGCATCGAAATTTATTATTATAATTATTATATAACAGGGACAAATTTTTAATGAAACATGACATGGGTCGTCTAAGTGAGGATCAAATCATGAATTCTATGGTGAAGTACATCGCGTGAATTTTTTTCAGTAATAACAGTTACCAATACTTGTTAAATTATAATAAAACATAACATTATAGTCCCTAAATTATCCTCCAAAAACATCATAATCTTTATAGTTTTATAAATCTTCCCTTTGATTCCAATTATGATTCCACAAACTCATATTGTTGATGCTGGTGATCATAAACACTTGTTTTAAATAATTTATTTTATACCAACTATAATTTTTTTGATATAAATAGCATTATTTACGAAATCAAAATGATTATTTTATCACTTATATCTATGTTATCATTTTAGGTTTAGAGATTTATTGAATTGAAATACTACATAAACTGATAAATCACATATTCATTATATCAAAGGTAAAATTTTCCCTTTATATAGATAAAAATTAAATTATTTAAATTATTTAATATGTCCCACAATTTCATTAATATTTGTTATCCTAAAAAACATTCATGTGTAGTAAATTTATCTATAACCCAGTTAAATTGATCGTAAAAAGGGGTGATCTAAAATGATCTATAAGGGAAACATATAACAGAAGTAATCATTGAACAAAATGGGATACAAATAATTATATAGATATTTAATAAACATAAATCCAAAATAAACAAGAAATTGGAAGCTTGATATATCCATGATAAGAATTAAAAAAATGATATCATTAATACTAATCTCATACAGATGGAATTCATAATTATGTGTATAGGACATGATTTCAATGCCTTGTTGCAAGTCACTTTACCAGGTTTTGAGAACATAGGGAAGATATCTTGTTAATTGGGCATGAATACACCAAATATACAAACTTTTTTGATCTCATGAGACATTTCATTGCAGCGAGGTGATATATAATTCTAGAACTCACCTCTCACCAAATTAAATATGATGCATTTACCATATAAATTCATACGACCTTTTATATTGTTTCCTATGGAACCTCTTTCTCATTAAACCATATTTATTAATATAATAAAAAATATAGAATATCAGCACATTATCAACATTCTTTGGAAGTCAAAAATCCTAAATAATGCTAATACATTTCCCAATGTTAATAAAAGGGATAACATGATCATAACACATCATAATATAGATATTGGATTATCAAACAATACATATTAAACTTTATAATAACCATCTATATTTGTATAATGATATATGTAACAATATTACTTTTTCCCATGTTATAAAATTATATATCATTATTTCATAGTGAACATCATCCAATTGAAATTATATGAAATGTGATGTTTACACCACATAGAAAAATGAGTATATTTCAAAGTCAAAAAATTGAAAATCAGAATCATAATTCATCCAAGGGAAAAAGGTTGATAGTTTAAAAATAACATATCCCCAATGTTACAATGGAAACCTAGAACGATATTTACATATATGAAAAACAACCCATTAAAACAATGCATAAAAGATACCACCTAAGAAGGGATCAAGAATTACATTATGTTGAATCATGAGTTCATTCCAACCAAATTTTTAATATATATGTATTAGAGTATAGATAATAAAATATAAAACTTATTATTGATACAACATTCTAAAATGGGATGGGCAATATAAGTGAAAATATACCAGATATTTCAGAAAACATTTTTAACATTGTTTTAAAAGAAGTTACGGGTTAAATCCAAAAGAATTTTCCAAATAATGAAGTAAAAATCTATTTAAACCACTACATTTATACTATTATTCAATAATATATCCCCAAAAATGAAATAGTTTTGTCTTATGGAAATGTTGATCCAAGAAATTTGATTATGAAAAGGACATTTTTAATACTTGAGATTACCGTTATTGAAAATATATATTATATACAAGAGTAATAAAATGTTAATTGAATAAAAACTATATTTTCAAATATTGAATTATATAATAATAATAAATAATATGTTTTAAATACCCAACCATGTTAGTATAATGTTCAATGTTAAATATTATAACATAAAGAAGTGGATTTAGGTTACCAAAGATCCTTACTTTTGGGGAAATGATAAGTGTATTTAGTGAATAAATATGTAAGTATTTTAATATATTGAATTGTGTTTTTAATTGAATTATATTTCAAATTTTGAATGTATATACTTTATTAGGTTTTATGGTAAGAAAAGATGATTATTTGGAAAAGGAACAAAAATGGATGGGAATATGAGCCAAAAGATGCTTTTCTCACGACATGACATCAGATTTTTAAGAGAGAAACATATCTGGAAACTCAAAAAAATGGATTTCATGACATGTAATCAAATTAGAGATGATGAAATATTAAGAGGAAATTGTCAGACTAGAAATGTCGAGACATGATGACATGATGTGAAAAACAAGTACACTTCATGAGTTGTGAGTATAAGCCATGATGAAAGATAGATGCTTTAAATGATAATTGCGTGAGATTTGAAATACACTGAGTAAAAAATGAGGATTTACACAACGTGTAAACCATGTGCAGGTTTTGATAATGAAAACATGTGATGAATAAAAATGATGCTAAAATCCACACTGAGAGTTTTGGCTTAAAAAGGGGGCATAATGCCCCATTTCATCACACTTTGGGACTAAGAAGAGAATGTGTGACACCAATGGAAATAAAAGTAAGGCTCTAAAGCCCCTCTTCACTAACATTTTTCCTCAGGTGCCCTTTCACTCTCTGTCATCTTGAGTGATTAGTTTTCATAGTTTCAGCTGATTTCTTTGTTGGGGTATGTGTGCTATGGGATAATATTTCTATTTATGAATCATGTATTGGATTTTTGTGTCTATCATCCATACAATATAAATTTTTGTTATGCCACATTGACGTAAAATGTGGGAAAACAAGGTTTACAAAACAGGTATAATGATACATGATGAAAGAGATTACAAACATATAAAACATGATACTAAGATTATTTGAATTATACAATCTATATAATTCCTAGTTAAATGTACAAACATGGGTGTCTGAATCCATGCTGATGAGTTATTCAAGGTGTGTAGTCATTCTGTCCACTATCTGTATGAATTCCTCCAAGTATATTTTACATTGGTTGAAGCCACGAGCAAGGATTTAGTCTTGTTTGTCTATCCATTCCTCTTGCACCTACTTGGCATCAACTTGTAACCTTCTTTCATCTATTCATTCACTATCCTTTTTTGGACCGTTTACTCTGAATCGTTTTCAATCATTTATTCCTTGTATTGGAGGATGAGATTCATGCAATACGCTTATTTTTCCTCAACTGTTCATGTTCTCCCTCATTATTCTCTACCTTCCACATTCTGATATGTATTACTTTCCTTGATTCCACTTTTATTAGATGACCTTGTTTTCTATTGGTTTAGGAATGTGTGAATAATCCTTTCGTACCTTTGGTTTTTCCCCTTGACCACTATACATTTCCCTAAATATCTATTTACTTTTTTCTATTTTCATTCTTATAGTGCAGTGAAGTCCCATCCTATGAATTATTTCCAAACTATCCACAGATAATTGGATGTAACTGTCATCACCTTAATCCTCTTCCTCTTGATCCAGTGTTTGTTCTTGAACATCCAGACCTTCAAAATGGTAGCCCAACTCGAACACTGGGCCTTCTTTGGGGGGACTCTGGCTGACCGACACCTTCACCATTCCTTGTTCGAGACCATTCTTAATACACATGCTCACAATCCTCAGGTGGGAAATGTTTTTTTAAGTGATAGTTTTTGGTGTCCAATGGACCTAATACACTCACCTCTCTTTTCCTCCCTTGTACCTGAAATAAAACTGCTTCAGGTGCCTCCTGCAATGAAGTTATAGATGACTCGACCTCCACTCTGATTACAACCCCAGTGTCCACTTCCTTTGCCTCTCGGGGAGCACTAACTGAGATTTCCAATTTATTGTATCCAGGATGTCCAAGGATCTGTCCCCCATTAACACCTGTATCCTTTACCCGGAGGTGTAAACCCAGGTCCGGCTTTAAACGATTATAAACATCTACCTCCTTCAGATTGTCACTTGGCCATTTATCCTTGCACATGGGAGCCGAATTATTAGTAACACATTGATTCTCCACCAACATAGCTATATTTTTTATGACTTTTTGTTGCAATATAGAAATATGCTACCACATCTCCAGTTGAACATCATTGGCCTTACTGACTACAATCGCATCTCCCTTCTTTGGAAAGGAAGGTGTATTCTGGAAACCGACTGAAAGGCTACGACAGCATCTAGGAGACTCATGTACTATTCGACAGCAACCAAAACAGAAAGGGATCCAATCATCATAACATACCGTTTGATTCCTGCAATGATAACCCTTGATACCAATGGTGGTATCTCCCAATGGGCCTTTCGATAGATCATCTTCAACACATATCCTTGGAGAGATAGGATGAAAAATAGCCATTTTCAATCTCATGACCATTACTTTGGAATTAAGCAATTCTATTTTCGTAACAACAATTAATCATCACTAGTGTGTAAGACCATTATGAAATCTATGTCTTTTATGTTTAAATAGGTTTTTGGGTTGACTATCTCTATGATTGAATCTAGTAGATATCCATTAAAACGGTCCACTCATAGGGGTAGATCGGGATACCAAGACTACAGATCCCTATTGACCCAATTCTAACACCAAAACTGAATAAATGTATAACAATTGAATCACTAGCTCATGAACCTGAAATCATTGAACATGTAATGTCTCCTATATTGAATATTAACCCAAGTATCACTACATTTATTTATATTTTATAAGGAAATAATAATTAAAAATTTTTCTTCCATAATAATTTAAAACATAAACACTATCTTTGTGGGATCGATCCAAAAATTCCACATACTACATTTTAATTAATTTAGTATAATAGATTATGATTTATAAATTTGTTTTGTAATAGTACCATTGGGAACTTAATGACACCCTACGGGGCAGTCAAATTGGTTTCATTTCTGGGGATGGTTTCTATGTTAAAATATTTTAAAATTTAAAAAAACATTATTTTTATGAATTAATTGTTTTACACTTGGTATTATGATGTTATTCATCTAGGTAACAATCTATTGCACGAATACTTCACTAATGTAAACTATAAAATAGATGATCTGGCTTTCTAGACCATGTTGGAGAAGACCCTACACTGGGAAATAATATTGAAGGAATATATTAATATAGAAAAGTAAATCATGGATAGTAGAGGAAAATTTCACAGAATCGATAATGTGATGTGGAAAAAAGTAGGACTATTATTCCTTAGAAGAATTCATGGGGGAGAGTATAAATAAACTATAGAAGAACCTCAAACACAAGGGTCAATCCAAGAATTTATAAACCCCAGTATCTTCCCAAAACATCGAGATAAAATCAGTGGCTATCTAAATGATCACACATTTACTAAAATTCATCGGGCTACCTCATAGATACCCAAATTCACACATCAGAAGTTTCTTGGATATTTGTGACACATTTGAATTTTTGAACATAAAAAATGACTCATAATATTGCACCAATTTAGATTCTCATTTAATGATAAATAATGTGAGTGGATGAAAATTTTGTGTCTATATTCAATTAGAACATGGGATGATCTGGTATGGATGTTTCTGACAAGGTTTTCCCAAATATCAAATTCAATAGATTTGTGGGTAATAATTTTAAATTTTGAGTAATTAAATGTAGATACTTTATAAAGTTTCTGGAAACATCTTAACTGATTAATAATATGATGTCATCTTCATGGGATCATAATGTGTATTTTATTTCAAACTTTTTATAATGAATTGTGATAGGGAAGTCGTTCAATAGTAGATGCTTCATTGGGTGGATCAATTATGAGAAAGTAACCTAAGGAGAGTTATGAGCTACTAGATGACATTTCCATCAATATATTTCCATGGTATCTCAATAAAGGGAAAAAATAGGGAGTACATATGAAGACAAATAGATGGATGGAAGCTCAAATGTAAATAATGACAAGGAAGATGGATGCAATTATGGCCAATCAAAATACCCATGGTATGAATTGTAAAGATGAAAATAATCTTGATTTTAATCATCAAATTTGTGCAAAGGGATGGAGCCCCCAACAACCACATCATCAAAATTAAAATCATGGTCATTGAATTCAACCGAAACGAAAGTTTTTTCAACCTCAATAATATGGGCCCTCATTGACCAGTCAAATTCATTCACTGGATGAATCCCATGAATCTTTCATGTCCTCAACAGAAGATACACATATGAAGCAGATAGAATATTCCAATGATCATGAAAATTACATCATAGAATTGAAAAAAAAATTCATAAGATCAATAAGATTAAATGAGAAACTTAGAACATCAAGTCTGTCATATTTTCGAGACACATAGTCAAAGAAAAATTAGAGAGCTTTAGGGATTCCCAAATAAAAACCCTCATCTAGATGTGAAATTCATATTGTAGAGATGTTTAATGAACACTTGAGGAAGTGGAATTTAATTTAGAGGATAAAAAGAACAAAAATAAGTTGAATAAAATTAGGAAAAGAATAGAGTAGATGAGGAATGTGATAATGAAGATGCACCACCATCGTACCAACCACCACTACCATTTCTATATTGGGTGAAGCAGGTGATATTTTTTGATAATAAATATAAATTTTTATATATTTTCAAAAATATACACATAAACATCCCATTTGATAAGAACTTATAAAACAATAATGTAAAATGATTTTCATGATGGATTTGGTGATAAATAATAATAAGATTAAATAATTAGTTATAATTACCCTGGAAATATAAAGCTCAGCTATAGTTTTAATAATTCTACAAAAGAACCAAAGGGATCCAGGTATTTTTTTTCCATTCCAATTACCCTTGGTACTAATGAGTTTGGAAGATATCTATATGATTCAGGTAATAGTGTGAATATAATGTCATATGATACATTCAAGTGGCTGGGATTGAATGTTATGAAACAAACTCGAGTCATGAACCAACTAGATGATACAATAATGAGATGTCCCTGAGGGCTAACTGAAGAGGTCATTGTCAAAGTAGATGAGTTATATTTTTTGGTGGATTTTTTTGTGATGGAAATGGATGAATAGATGCACAAAATAATCTTGGGAATAATTTTCCTAGATATAGGAAGGGAACAGATTGATGGTCACAATAGAGAGTTTTCTTTAAGAGTTCAAGGATTAGTAGTAAAATTCAATCTACACTAAGTGTTGAAGAAGATAGCCGAATTAGTTGATGATTTGTAAAATAATTTAATTAAACAATATGATGATGTTTTCCATGGAATAAGAGATGACGTAGTTTTTGCAGAGACTAGAGAAGGAACTAAGAAAAATCTAATAAAATATAAGAATGTGAAAGAAAATGATGAAGATGGTGGAGGAGAATTCATTCCAGATAAATTCAAAGAAGGATAAGAGGTTTGAAAAATTATTGAAGTGGCATTTATCTATTCTTGAATGGCCAAGAACCGTTGGAATGGGACCATGGAAGTAGATAAATTATTCAACAATGGATGAGTGAAATTACTTTCTTATAATGGGATAGGACTGATCTACATAGAAGATTCAATGAATCGAAATTTTTTAGATCCATATTAGGTAAATTATTTCCTACCAGCAATCACCTAATATGAATAAGGCAAGGTCAGCCAATGACAGAACACAAAATCCCTTTCAACTAGAAAACCGCGTTTTTCTTATTTTTAATTATTTATTTTAGATTTTAATGAGAAATTACTCATCCCCATCTATTTCTAAATTTCATTAATATTTAATGTACTTTCAATTAATTAATTTTATTTTTTCAATACCTTTATCATATGATGTTGGTAGAAGGAAGCCATAGGAGAAGAAGCTAAAAAGAAGTTACACGATGTGAAGGGTAGTTTCACATCATGAATGGTTATACAGAACCCGTATAAACCAAGTTTGAATCTTAAATTCTAGGGTAGTATGAGTTTTAATACTTTATTTTTCAATTGTATTCCCCATAATTTAATAGTTTAGATATTTGACTAAAAATTAATTCTCTACATTAGATTCATTCTTTAATAAAAATTACTAAATGAAATAAACATCTTAGAAAAATTATAATGCCATGTATTTAAATTTCTTTTTCAAAAAATTAGAATGAGAAAAATTGTGAAAATAATTACTAGTGATAATATTTTGGATTAGGATTTGACAAATCAATCGTTAGAGAGCATGTTTCCCATTACATGTGATATTTTCATATATTTATCCATGTTTTGAATTAATGATATTATAATTAATTGATTTAATTATTTATATGAAATATCATACGTGATTGTACAAACCATTTGTCTCATTCTAGAGATATCCATTAAGCCAAATATTATCCATTCTTTCTATAGTAATTTTATCGAGAAACTCAATTATATTTTCATCAAGGACTTTCTTTTCATCATATAGAATATATGATTGAATAGATTCACTTTTAATATTCATGTTTCAAACCTTTTTTTATAACTTATCCTGAGACCCACCATACATTAATTACTTTTAAGACTATATGATCCTTGAATATCCAATTTACGAAATGTTCCATGTTACATACCTATTTTTTAATTTATATCTTTCTATAAATGTTCTTCATGATATATTAAAATAATTGTGGGTGAGGGAACTTTTTATGGAGTGCTAAGATTAATATCCTTAAGGATATTTTACTAATGGATTTTGATTATGATATGGTTTAAGGCCATGAAATATTTAATTATAATTCATTATTCACCTATAATTCTAAAAAACATTTGAAATAAATGGTTTGTGTCATAGGGGGATAAAAAATCATGATTTTGAATACCGACACCTTTTGATCATATGTGGATTGGTTATGGATGTGATATTTTGCCTAAGAAAACCTTCTAAAAAAATATATAAAAAAATAAAAAGATAATGAGAGGTTGATTCATTAATTCTTTTTACATGTATCATGGGACCACATTGAGATCATTAGGGGAATGAGAGAGAAGAAATTTTTAATGGGATATAAATTTTTAGCCTATATATTAATATCCTTACTTACACATTATAGTCAAACCTCCCTTTTGATATTTACATGATATATATCATTTAACTACCTACCTTAAATCCCCTGAGTCAATTTAACCTTTATAGAGAATCCCTCATGATTAATTGTGATCTATTTCTTTACATGGTGGGGATGTTAGATACCATTCAAGCCTATGTTAAGTTACATGTTTTAGGGGTATGTGCTGAATTATACTTACATTTTTACCATAATGATGATAGGAAAAATTAAAGAGAGTTAAATTAAAAGTGGCATGTATACTGATAATAAATTAAAAAAATGAATATGGATGAATGGAGATACATGGTTATTTCAAAAGATAAAAGGTAAAATACATGGTTTAATTGTTTCTGTAAAAAGTGTTACATTATGAAATTTTATCATTTTACGCTTGAACATATAACATTTCATTTGATCAATTGGTTTACTGAAATTGAATTTAAAGCATGGTAATATTAATTTCCTTTCTAGTATATTTATTTTTAATCCTTAAGGACAAGAATCAATTCAAATTTAGTGGTATTTGATAAGTGAATTTCATCCATAAATTTTTTATTATTTTAATTTATTGAGTTGTGAATTTAATTTAATAGTCTTTCAAATTTAGAATGTATTTAATTTTTTTGTTTTATGGTAGGAAATGATGAATATTTGGAGAAGTAATAAACAAGCAAGGGAATATGAGCCAAAAGTAACTACGCACTGTGAGCTTAGCTCTAGGTGTGACATCATATTTCTTTTAGAGGGAATTAATGATGGAAATTAAAGACAAATGGATTAGATGACATGTAATATCATTAAACATCATGACATGTTAAAAGTAACTTGTAATGGTGGAAAATTCATGACATGAAGACACACTGTGATAGACAAGTATCCATCATGATTCAAAGTACACATCATGATGGAAGACAAAAGTTTGAAATAATAATTGATTGATATTAAAAATATTTGGATAATCTCATTAGGGAATACACAACCTATAACCCAAGTACATATCATGATGACAGCGATGCTTGAAAAATAAAAATGACATTTCAAGACACGTTGAAAATATTGGTTATAAAAAGAGGCATCCATCTAACATTCTGACTCACTCTAGGACCAAAAAGATAATGTTCGGCACCAAAAGATAGTGGAGTGATGATTTTGAGCCCCAATTCACCACCATTTATCCTCATATACCCATTTTAATTGAACTAATCATGAGAGAGTGTTTTTCTTTGAATATGGTGGTGTTATTGTTGGATTATGTGTGCTATGGAATAATATTTATATTTATGATTCATTTTTTTTATTGTTGAATATCTATTTATTTATTCCAAATCTTTTTCTTTTTCAATCCTATGACCATCACTTCTGAATAAAGGAGTTATTTTTTCATTAAATCAATTAATCACTTATGTTTTGTATGCCCATTATGTGATCTTTTTCAGTTATGTTCAAATAAGGATTTTTTTTCTTATATATCTATGGTAGAATCTAGTAGATGATCTCCCCAACTGTCTAAACATTGGTGTAAAGCAGGATACCAATACCAAGGATCTTTTTTGACCCAATTCAAACACCAAAACTGAATAAATTCATATTAATTGAATCCATATCCCAGAAAACTGAAATTAATTGAACCTTTTATTCCTCCCATATTTAATTTCAACCTAACCATCCCTGTTGTTATTTCTCTTTTTATCAAACGAATTAAACAATATAAAATTTTGTTTCCTTAATTTATTTTAAACATGCACACTATCTCTGTTGGTTCGATCCAAACATTCCTTATACAACTTTTTAATTAATTTTTTAGCATAGTTTGGGTTTTATAAAAAAATATAGTATCATTTGGAATTAATGCACCGTATAGGGTTATCAGGAAACAACTATACTAATAATCACATTAATACTGGAACATGATTTAGATTTTAAATCCCATGAATTAAAAATATTTGGATACAAACATATCCATTGAAAATTAATACACCATACAATGTATACATGGTTCTTGACATGTAACATATATCAAGGAATCGTAATACTGAATATGAAAAATATTTTGACTTCACTAACACATTAATAATGACTTTGAAGAATAGAAATATAAATTTAATATAAAATGCCCTTAATTTAAGATAATTCAAGATATTAAATTTGAAATATGAATTATATATATAACACATAAGTTAAATTAGTTACATAATACCAAAAATGTCATAAAGAAAGGTATTTCAGATGAAAAACTCTTATCACTTTTGTATATTTTTGGTTAGTACCCAATGAGAGTTATAAAAATGAAATGTATATTTATATACTATGACATAAAATTTATTCATGATAATATATCTCAAATATTTAGTATAAACTGAAAGAAAATTAAAATAGGTTAAACATACAATACTTGTCAAAATGGAGGGAAATTGATATGAAAGCAAATATATTGTTCTCGATTCATTATATAAATTCACTTAACATCATAAATAATGATGTTAATTTTATTTTATACATTATTATATAAATTAATTTTATTTATTTAATATAACATGGACTATTTATTAACATATTCTACTTATTTATTATATAGTTTTGTAGCCTATGTCGATTACCTGAGGTTATTCTGTCAATTTTTCAAAAGTCCTCTTGTCTGTTGATAATGGTAGAAAGAATAATAGAATAGTTTAATAATATTAATATTATTAAAAGTGTCTTTACATATCATTTAAAAATTAAATATAGTTTTAAATCCATCCATAAGGGGATGTGATTTAAAATGAAACTCATTTTAAGTGGATGTGATAGTCACATGTTTTTAGGATTAATGTTTCCATTTCTCAAAAATTTGTAGGGGAAAAATTTCAATGATAATTATACATTTAAAAAACATGGTTAAAAAATATAAATAATATTTATTTATTTATTATATTCTTCTTATCATCTATTAATGGTGGTGTTTAAAAATTGAATATGTCATTTTAAAGAGATGGTAGCCTATGCAACGTGCTAACGTTGCATTTATTTGTTATAGAAGATATAGAGGAAAATATAATGGTTATTATATTACTATAATAACATATAAGTATAATTACAATACTGATTTAATTATATTTTTTATGCAAATAAGTTATTTAGAAGAGTAATATTATGTAGAAAAACATAATAAAGAGATGATACTTTTGTTAGACACTTGATATTTCCATAGAAAACTCTTTGGAATTTAAAGGATTTGACTAAATTTTTGTGAAGGGAGAATTAAAATAGTATTTGATACATATATAATACTATATTATGGTAGTTTTTCAATTAATATTAAAATTATAAGTGCATGTTTTAAAGGGTGTAACTGATCCCCTTTTAGAAGATAAGAAAAAATCGCTTATTGAAAATCCCATTGTGTGTTAATAATTCCATTATAGTATTCTAAGGGAAATGGATCCAATGTTGAAAAATAATGGTGTTTATAGTTTTTTGGGGATGATAATACTCAAACATGGAATTAATAAAAGTTTTAAAACACGTAATTGTGGTTTTACTGTTAATTTTTAAAATTTTAATCGTTTACATTTAAACTAGGTAGCTAATTATCAACTAAGTGATTTTATGTTTTATTAAAAATATAACACAAAAAAATATTACCAAATATTGAAATTCTGTTAAAAAAATACATCTATTTAATCCAATTAATTTTATAATTATTAGAAAATTAAATTTTAAATTAAAATATATAATGAATAAAAAAACTATTTTAGTAAAAATATTACTATTATGGATTATTAATCATAATTAGTATTCATTACCAAATTGTTAAGTGTTAATATATTTATATATTTTTAATACATAATATTATTTTTATTTTATAAATTATTTCAATTTAATTTATTTGATATAATTTCTATAATCATTAAAATTTTAATTTTAAAATAATTTTTTCTCCATTATTGTGGTAATTTACATTAATACTAACAATATAAATTTTTAATAAATAATAAAATTATGCATATTAAATAAAATAAAAATTAGTATTTTAAATAAATGAATATTTTTATCAAATTAATATTCTATATTTAGGGAAGTTAATTTTAACTTGTGTGCATATAATGTGTAAAACTCATATTTAAGAAAATCTTTTTTTCAAGAAAAAACTTATATATAGAAAAAAATTACCTAATTTTTTATTCTAATTATATTTATAATATTATATTTATTTACATTATTTTTATGTGACATTCAAATGTAACCAAAACAAAATTTCCCCCATTCATAAATTTAATTAAATAAATTAACAAAAAAATAGTTTCCAAAAAATATTACATAATTTTATAAAATTGAATTAATGGGTTTTATTAAATAGAATAATATTTTTAAATTCATTATTTTAATTTAGAAATATTTTTTTTTTGTTTTAAGGCTTTAAAAACATTTAATTCATATAAAATTTTTTGAATTAGAAAAATTAGTATGTTTTACTATTTACATAAAATCGATTATTCTAAATATATATATATATATATAATACATCAAAAGATTATTTTGTTTTGAGGAATTCAAAAAATGAATTTTTTTATCAAATTTAAATTATAAAACATTATATTCTTTATTTTTAAATATAATAATAATATTCATAAAACATCATTGTTGAAAATAACATTTTATATATTTACTCAAATTAATTATTTACCTTAAAAAGGAAATACTTATTAATAATTTACCATGTTATTTTGTATTTTATATTTATTAATAATTTATTCTTAGTTTTTTATATTTTTTATTTTTTCATAACATGTAACACATTTCATATAATGAATTGACTTATTTAAAGGTAATCGTATATAAATATCTAAGGGTATTACAACAATAATTATAAATCTGTTATTGATTCTAAATTAATGGTGTAGAATCCATTTCTAAAAAAACATATATTTATAATTTAATTTAATTTTTTTGTACACCACTTTCAAAATTTTATATCTCCATATTTAATTTTTAATTTTTTTATTTAAAAATTCTAGGAAACTCACTAGGGATAAATATCAAGTGTAATTTTCAAAAACATTTCATGACTATTACATCTTCTCCAAGAAGAATACTAGATGTACTTAACTCTACTATACAAAATATTTTTTTATCAATACTATTGATCTTATATTTTATGAATACAATAAACCATACAAGATTACAATAAATAATTTAAATATATATTGGATTTTTGTTGATTTAATTAATGAGTAATAAGTGTTTTTTAATATAAATATTCATTACTGTTCTAATGTGTATTTGACTAAAATGGATATATTATATGTTTATTTTGTATATTAAAAAATTTAAAGTCAGGGTCATTGTTCATATACATATTTCCTTTCACTATTAAATACAACCAATATACAATATAGTATTTTACTCATAGTTTTATATTCTATTTTAATTTTGGATGTGTTGTTTTAAAGATTGATCATTGAGTTAGTTATTAGTTCCTTCTAAGATGAAAGGAGAAATTTCATGTTCATTATTATTTCTCCATCCAAAACAATTGATACCTTTTTTAGTTTTTTACTCTATTTCTATCCTATTTCTCATTTATTTATATGTCATTTCATTATCATCCTACTATTAATCTCCAATGTTCCAATATACTGTGCTCAATTGAGATGAAAAGAAATAAATCATGAAAATAAATTCTATCAGGGTGTTAATCATTTAAACAATAGCCAGAAACCTCATTGAACTCCCTATGTATGAGGTATATTAATCTTCCATGTATTGATTATTTTTAACATCTTAATAAAATTATTTCCTATTTTATTTTACATATATTGATATATATGTATATATATATATATATTTCTTGTATATATTTGTGTGTATGTGTGTTCTATATTATTTTATATATTTATGTATATATGTAGAGAAACATTGACATATGTTCTTTATGTTTACCCTTTTAATATATATAATTTCTCACTTTTCCATTTACCATTTAAAATCTTTTTATAGTTTATTTATTTTATATATTCACATGTTCTCACATTTTACATAAACATGTGATATAAAATTTTGTTTTCTTTTTTATTATGTTATGTATAATTTTTTATTTTTATTTTTATAATTTTATAATTTTTTGATTTTTATAATGTTTTTTCCATGTATATTAACGTTTTTTATAAATTTATAACATAACTTTTTATTATTGAAATAAATTTGTGTGGTTTATAAAATTATTTAGTTCAATAAAATATGTTATTGAATGTCTTTTATGTGTTGTGTTTTTTAAATGGCATGTATTTTTAATTTTTATTTTCTTTTACTATACAATATAAAATTATCATTTCCAATTTATTTTTAAAGAAACCAACCCAGGACAACCAAACCTGTCACCCAAGAGGGTCTTCAACAATGTGATTGGACTATCAAAGAAGAAAACAAGTCTCAACTATAATAGAAAAGATTAAAATAAATAGAGTAAAATTTGAGGAAGGATACCAATACACGAGACATAAAAATTCCATCCAAAGGATAAATCAAATGAAACCTATTAAAAATGAGTCTCCATGTGACAGTATATCAACAAAAATCAAACCCACTGAGTATTTGATTCTAACTAAGAGAAGCTGATAAACAACCTGACACCCTTCCCTTTACTTTAGTAATGAAAAACCACATCAATAAGCACCCAAATGTAATAGTATGGTGTGAGAATAAAACATATTAGGAGTTCAAGAAAGAATCTATACCAATTCTAATATAATTAATTTTTTGTCTCTAGCTTTAAAACAATCCAGATTTATAAATTATTTTCTGAATATAATTATTTCAAACATCCTTTGGTTTTTATATAAGAATTCCACATTAAAAAGAACCAGTAATGTTTCATGTACATTCAAGATAATAATATGGAAAAATAAAATCACATCCATGTATATTCTATAATATAAATGTGTTATAAACTAATTAAGAAATATACTATCTTTTGTAAAAACCAATAATAAATGAAAAAACACAAATTGGGATATATCTAATGGTAATACATACTTGGAAACACAAATAAACACTAACCCAATATTATTATTAATCCAACCAATATAAATACCTAATACATTTTTTCTATATTATACCATTAGTAGTGTTACACACACTAAAGATTCGTACATCCATTTATTGATGAACCCATGGTTCATAATGTGCAATTTTAACCAAAAACCATTTTACATCCATCCTCTCAATTTATTAAAAATTTTAATATTTGAATAATTACAACTTATATTCTTGGAATTCAATTTTAGAATCAAAGGAACCATTGATGAATTTCACCGAACACATTTTGTACATAATTTTATTTTAGAAAAGTTCCTGCAAAAATATTCAACTCTTGAAAAAAATATACACCTTCATTTCAAAAAAATAATTTTCATAAATTAAAACAAATTAGTTTAAAATATCTTCACGTACTTCATTAGTTATAATATTTTTATTTAGACACCTATACAAATAAAAGAGGAAATATAATCACCATCAATAATGAGGAATAAAAATGGAAATATTGGGTCATCACAAGCATAAATTTATAAGAAACATCATCAAATATCTTCCAAAATTCGTAGATCTGTTACATGTAACACATTTGAGTTATAATGGGAAAAGGGGTGAAGATATAAAATGATGTCTTTAGGGGAAGAAAGAGTACTAGATAAAAATCATAACTTGTAACATCATTTTATAAATTTTATGTATGCCCCAACCCCACTTTTGATCATTGTTTAGTTGGGTATTGTTTAGGGATGATTCGACAGAAATTCTATAAATTTTTATCAGATTTTGGATTTACATGGTTTGCACATGGGTTTCCCAAACTATATGCCCAGCAACTCAAAACCAATTATTTCATGAGTGGAATATGGTTTTCCAAACCATGCACCAATAAGGGTGAAACCATGAAACCCCACTAGAAGGGTTTCATGGCCAGGGAAAATGGTTTTTCTATCCAATAATCCTTACCCATGAAACACTACATGCATCTTTTAATTAAACATAAAATTCATTTAATAATTCCTCAGCCCTTATTTTGATATCTTCTTAGTCTTAACTCAAGCTAGAACATCCTAATAAGTTATTAGTTCTCTCAAGGACCAATTTTGGTTCCTCCAAACCCCTTCTAAAATGAATATAAGCTTTAAAATCTGTGTCATATACTTCCCAAGAAAGTGTTCTTATTCTATTCTCTATCTCCCACTCTCACCTTCTCTCCTACCTATGTTACATTATATCTCTATATTATTGGATGATCTAATACATATTTTTTAGATAATGAATCTTGGTTTGAATCTCAGATCTCTTTTGTTCGCATTTGTCATTGGAGCTTCCTCTTGTGGTTTTTATGATTCATTATCCAACAATCCAATGTTAGGTACTTCTATTTATGATTCTCCAATTGATTTATCCATAAATTTCATGATTTAAATTAAATTTCATCCAATTATATTATTAATACTTAATTTTTTCTAAATTGGGATTTGGAGTGGATTTGGAATTAAATTGGAAATAAGCCCTCAATTTTATTAAATTGGGGTTTGTTCATAGAAATTTATGAAAATTTGGAAAATTTAATGGTGGAATTAAAGTTTTTTACTTTATATTGTGATCTCTATTTGCAAAATTGATTTAATTTTTTTTGAAGATACTGGGTTATTTTTATTTGATTGGAACTTGTTATTTTTATCTCATAAAAGACATGATTTGATTAAAAAAATTGGTTTTTAAATGGAAATTGGAAAATTTAAATGGGGAAAATTATGTTAATTTCATTTTAAACAGTTTTCAAAATAAATTTCCTATTATTGAATGTTGTTAGAGAACATGTAAGCCTAGGTAGTTAGTGATTTATTTAGGATAACACTCTATTATTTATTTACAACTTGAACAAAACTTTGAGCATAAATTCATATCCCTGATGGGATTGTTATGACTCTTATTTTACTAGTGTATAAGGGATATGCGTACACATATTGTTGAGGACACATATCTGAGTGTCTAAGGATCTCATAAGCAAGAACTATAATATATATTAGTATAGGACCATGTTTCTCTTTTATGGTTATTTGCATATATATTCCTTTTAATAAAAATCTATTTTACACATTCCTTATTAATTTATATAAACATTCTTTATATAAAATTTTTATTAGTCCACTGTATAGAAAATTTTCCATCAATTTTAATGTAAATCATGATATTTTTTAAAATATTATCTTGAACTACCTTTCCTTTTTTATTTAAAATTGAAAGCATTATTTTTTTACTTAAAGGTGGTATCTTATTATTGAATCCATGGTGATACTCTACTAGTCCTTTATCTCGTACCCTATATGTTCCTTTGGGTATTTATGGATTTCCTCTGACCAGGATTGAGTAATGGGAAATCACAACTTATATGTAGTTGTTGATTTTTATTTTTGGGATTTGAACTACTATTTCCAATGGGACCTAGGTTGTTAATTCTATTTTCTAGTGCTTTGTTGTACATTAGGTTTTTTATATCTATTTGAATTCTGGTATAGTTCTCCTTGTTGAGTTTTATTTTGTATATATTGACTTGTATCTTTTGCTTCCATTATTTTGGTGTAAAATTTTTTCCCACTTTAAAATTGATTGATGTCAAGTGATTTTCTCCAACACATGGGGATTAGGAAAATCCTTCGGGATATGTTAGGACTAGTTTGGCGTTTATGAGGTAGATGTGATTGAGTTCTTGGACAACACTCATTGTAATGTTCCTTAGGATACTTGATTTGGTTTAGGAAAGATTACTGGAATAATTTTAAAGTATTTTCCATGCATTAGATTTAGATAGGTTGAAATCCAAATCTTGGTTTACTATATAATAGGATTTATTTCACTATTTATCTTGTTTTCTTTTTTATATGAGTATCATTTCTGATGAATTCAATTTTTACTATTGGTGATTTGTAGTATCAATGCACCAAGGAAAATTATGAATCAGATCCAAGAGAATGATCCTGATGAACCACAATGAGAAAATCCTTTGGTCGACCAAAACCTGGTTGAGGTTATCATGTGTGTTTTCCAAGCTCTCAGACTGGCACCTACACCCATTCCCATTTAGGTAGCAATTGTGGACCCTCAAAGAGATGTTTATTAGATTCATGCTGAGGAGTTCCTTCACCATAAGCCACAAGATTCACAAGACTCTAATAATCCTTAAATATATGAGGATTGGTTGACAGACATCAAGCATTTGTTTGAGTTATTAGTAATTTATGATCAAATAATTGGGTAATATTCATCATTCAACTTACAGGTACCCAAAAGGGGATGAGGGACATAATATGGATAGTAACGAATCATGAGATATTAGTGAGTACATATTGCAATGATATTTTCACCGGAAAATTATATCCAGTGTCGATGGTGTTGGCCAAGGATTTGGAGGTTTTCAAACTCAAGAAGGTTCAAAAAATCGTTAAATAATATGAGTTTTTATTTTATGATATTTTATAGTTTTCAACTAAAATTATGTCGAATGAAAAGATGAATACTTGATGTTTTGATATGGCGCATCGATCTAATATTAATTCTCGGGTTTTCTTGTTAAATATTCCTTCTTATGATGATGTGTTATATATATTGTTAATGGTTGAAATAGCCCTAGCTAGTAAGTTAGGGTTTATGGGAGATCCTTCTTCTCCTAGGGGTATTGCGCATTACCATAAAGGAAATATTAAGTGTGATGATTCTCATTGTGGTTCTACACAATAGTGTCATTCTACACATTATAATGTTCTTGGAATGTTCCCTTTGGTTTTTAACAAATATAGAAAAAAAGGGTACTCAAAACAGGTTTTAACTGATTCACACAAGATTTGTGGTTCATGTGGATGCTCTAGTCACTCGTAAAACATTTACCATGTTTATTCCACTAAATATAGTGACACGGGATCATCACCACCTAATAAAAATGCTGTGCAATAAAATACTTCATGAATAAAGGGTTTTCATCCATAGACATCATAATAAAATATTCCTCACGCAACAGAGGAGTCTATAGAGGAAACAAATATGGGTCTAGAGTCCATGCGAGGTACCATCATTATGGGTTCAACATTAGTGACATATTAACATGATATTGGTGTATCTGAATTGTTTATTTTAGCCTATATTGTGAATCTAGTAAATCTTCTTATGGATACTTTATATTATGATATGGAAAGTAATACACCCCTTGTAATTAAGAGATATATTGTCTCTTTAGTCCATCTTGTGATTTCATGTTATCAGATATCGATCGTTCATGGGATTTTTTGGTTCTCTTCATAAGACCTCTTGACATCATTTTTGGGATCGATTGTCTCATTTCAAATAAATCATGGATTTATTGTTATATTTGACTGTTCTCCTTCACTACCCCTAATGGGGTGTGGTGTATCATTCAAGGATAATGGGACCCATGGTTGAGTATATCTGTACATTCTTTTCTATATATGGATAAATTAATATATATTTTTGGTTTGATCTAGAGTTAAAATCCATGAGCGGTTATATCCCATTAGTTATAATCAATTTTCCCTAAATTTCTCTTCTAAATTATCTTTTCCATCACTAGTGAGGGAGGTAGAGTTTTTTATCAATTTAGTGGCCATAACACAACTAGTATTTATTCTATCTTATTGCATGGAACCAGATAAAATGAAAGTGTGTATGTCTCAACTAGATTATTTATTATAGAAATTCTATAAATGCTCGAGTGTGATAGCTTAGGAAGTACTAGTTCTCTTTTCTAAGAAATTATATTTGTCACATCACCATTCCATTGATTGCAAAAAAATCAATTGATTTGGGGTAAAGATGAAATATTTGTTTCCATGGATTGATGATATGTTTCACCAGATAAAAGGTTTTAATTGGTTTTGAATATATTTTTTTCAATATAAATGTATTTAGTTGAGAATAAAATAATATGATATTCATTAATCTATCTATGAGTGTAGGAACAATAATTATGAGTACCTTCTCAGGCCATTTCGTTTAACCAATTCTCCTGCAATCTATATGGTTTTAATGAAGAGGTTTTTCCATTATTATCTTGCTAATTTTGAGGTAGTATTTATGGATGGGATCTATTTTTACTCTATGTATGAGGAGGATCCGGTACTTTATCTAAGAGAAGTTCAGGAATTATTTTGTAATCTCTAACTTTAAAAAAAGCTATTTAAATATACTCGATTCGTGAAGTGAAGTTCTACTGAAATGTTGTGGTATAACATGGTATTTCAGTTGATACATAAAATTTGAGAGCTATTATGTTATAAGAATAACAATGAAATGATTTTGATATTTGGAGCTTATTGGGTTTAACTGGATATTATTGATGTCTTGTAACATACTAATCCATGTTGGCTTCTCTAATGACTAATCAAACTCATATGGGAGTACAATTTTTTAGAATTAGAAGTGATAGAGTTATTTTTTTGATATGAAACATATTTTGAAAACTACACTAAGGTGTACTCTTCTAGAGACCGAGTAGGGCTATGTGGTGTTCTGTGATGCATCAGGAGCAGTTTTGTGTTATGTTTTCATAAAGGTTAATTAAGTTTCTTCCTAATGAACTCGGTAGATTAGGCCTCAAAACAATCATTATCCAACCCATGGCCATGAAGTAACAACATTGATGCATGCAGTTATGAGTTGGAACCATTATATTTTTAGAGATAATTTTCCCTTGAATTATGACCACAATACCCTCAGTTATATCTTCTCCAAAAAGTATTTGAATTTCATCCATAGTTGTTAGGTGGAATAGCTAATTTTTTTTAATTTGACATTGCATATACCTCGGGTAAAGGGAATGTCATCTTGGATGTTTTATGTAGTAAAATTTTGACCCATTCCACGAAAGGAACATCGAAAGGGTGGAGCTTGATGCATCGTTCTTCAAAATTGAATATTAGAGTCTAGGAATCTAAGGTTGAGTTTTTCCTCTATAGTGTTTAGTCGATATATTCACTTCTATAGTTTATTATGTGTTAAAAACAAAATAATAATTAGTTTTAAATCATTAGAGGCTCTCGTTATAGGGGGGATACTAAGAGTGAATGGTGATCCTCCATACAGGGGATGCTATTTTATCATAAAAATAGAAATTATTGGTTAAGAAATCTATGATGGTGGATATCAAAAATTTCTAGTGGGCTATGAAGCCATGAACCATGAACATGTTCTATGACATTTTCTTTAAATTTTTTGTGGCCAGCTATGAGGTGAGAAATAGCTTAATATTTATCTCACTATATCACATGAAAATAGGTGAAGGATAAGCAACAGAGACAATAATGTTTTCTTTAACGACTTCAAGTTTCAACTTTGAAATGGGATGATATATCAATGGAAATTATTATTGTATTTACATGTACCAAAGGAATGAATAATGTGGTATGGGTTGTGATAAATAGGCTAGAAGAATGTTTCACATTATACCCATTCTTGATACAACCAAATTTGAAGAGCTAGTAAATCTATATGTGATAATGATTGTTCAATTCATAGAGTTTCATCTTCTAAAATTTCTGATAGATATTCATGATTTACTTCTTGTTTTTCTGATAGGCCTTCGAGAGGCACTGGGATCTAGGGTTCGTTTGTACATGGCCTTCTATTCGTAGTTAAATTTCCAGATAGAAATAGCTATACAAATTCTTGATGATATTCTTTAAGCCTACATTCATGAATTTGGTGCGTCCTGGAATGACTATTTAGGACTAGTTTAGATTTATTATGACAATATTTACCATTCCATGATTTTAATGTCTTCAATTAAGGCCTTGTCTAGAAAGCCATGCTAATATCCATTATTTAGGTCAGATATTGGTGAACTTTCCTTGGTTATACCAAGCCCCAAAAAAGAAATGAAATAAAAGATTTATTTGATTCATTAGAGGATTTTGGTGGCACATATATAGTATAAGTCTTTTGTTGATCACCATCGTAGGCCACTTTTTTTTTAATTTTTTGACTATGTGTTATTAAAAGTTTCACCCCATTTGGTTAATCAATGCAATGTGATGTAATAGAAAATCAATACTTCTTTTGGGGGACCTTTTGAGGTTGATGAGATGGTGATGAAAGTGGATTATAATTTATAACTTATTCCACTACAAATATAAATACATATGTGTTCTATGTATCGCATATCAAAAAGTATTTTTCTAATCCATCTAATGTTTGGAGCTGGACTAATCATGATGTTGATTCTGATTTATTTGTGACAGAGCATCCAATCAGGATAGTTGGTTATAAAACCTTAGTACTTCATGGGAGTATAATACCTTTAGTTTGAGTGTTATGGAATAATGGTTCTGAATCTCATGATACATGGGAGAGGGAGGAACGAATGAGAGAGAAGTGGTTTCATCTTTTTGAAATGGATGCTTCTTAACAGGTTTCTAGGGACCAAAATTTTCATGGTATGGAGGTTTTAAAATATTTTTACTATTTTATAGTACTCATTATCCTCAAATTTGTTCATTCATTGTTTGGGTGTCATTAAGGGGTTCTTCGAGAGAAATTTTGAAACTTTTGACTAAATTTTGGGTTATGCATAGTTGGCACATGATTTTCTCAAACAGAATGTCCAGATAGCACAAACCATGGAAAACCATACAATGGGGGTTTTCATGGTTGTTCTTGTTTTTTTAAAACATGTTCGAACCATGGAAAAACCATGAAACACTGTCAAAAGGGGCCCACAGCTATGGTACATGGTTTGTCTTACTATGATTCCCAAGTTAGGAAACCACTTCGGTGGATTTTAATTCATCGAACAAAACTTTTAAAAATTAATTAACCTCTATTTGGACTTCATCTCAAGACTAAATCAAACTAAAATTTCCTTCAAGGTTTTTGGAGCTCTCGAGGACTAATTTTATATTATCCAACCCCATTCTGATGTGAATGGAAGGGTAGAAATCATTGTTCAATACATCCTCAGTAAGAGTTCATCTCTGATTCCCTATCCACTTCTGTCCTACCCTATACTCTATAGGTTTTAATATATCACCTTGTTGTTGGAGAATATAATCCCCACTTTTTTAGATCTTGAGTCTTTGTTAGATTCTTTGATATCCTTTTCTGATGTTCTATGTTTGCATTGCCTGTTTTGGGTGTTGTGATTCGTTATTCCATGATCGCAAGTGTGGTGGTTCCATTTATAATCTTCCAATAGATTTAACCCTAAATTCAATGATTTAAAATAAATTTATTTCAAATGTATTTTTAAAACATAATTTTTTGTAAATTGGGATTTGGATTTTATTTCACATGAAATTTGGAAAACCATCCTATTATATTAAATTGGGTTGTGTTTATAGAAATTGATGGAAATTTGTGAAATTGAAGTATGGAATATAAATTGAGGAATTTAAATTTGTAAATTTGTTTGTTAAAATGATTTAAAATTTATGTATGTGCAAAATGGTTTAATTTTTTAATAGATTCCCTTTTCTTTTATACTAGAAAATGCATAATTTGATTCAAATGGTATTTTTGTTTTTAAATGCAATATTTCAAATATAAATGAAGAAAAATGAGTAATTTTTTATTTTAATATTTTTCAAAATAAACATTCTATTATTTACTATTTTCATATAATATTAAAGCCTAAGTGGTTATGGAGTAATTCGGGAAATCACTTTATTGATGCTTTATAACTCAAATAAAACCTAGTGCAGCAGGTCACATTCTCGCTAGGATGGTGATGAGTCCACTACAACTAGTTTCTAAGGGATGCATATACATATATTGTTGTGATCTCTTATTCAAGTATATGAGGTTCCTATAACCTAGAAATTTCATATCTCTTAGAAAATAACTATGTTACTTTGTGTTTTTTTTATATATATTCCATTTATTGTATATTTTTTTACATATTCCTTGTGAATTTACATAAACAATTTTATATAAATGTTATTAACCCATTGTTTATTAATTTCTTACATCAATTTAAATGTAACGATTTATTAGTTTTATGTATGATATAGAACTTCTATGCATTTTTTATTTAAAATTTTATGCTTTATTCATTTAGATGGTTGTGGAATCTTATTATGGAATCCTTGGTGTGACCCAAATTTTATTTTATCTCACACCATACCTATTCCTTTAGGCATTTTTTTATTTCCTCCTTCATTGTTCGAATAAGGGGAAATCACAACATGGATGTGTTATTATTTTTGATCTTCTATTTTTCATCTGTTGTGTTCGTTTGGACTTGGGTTGATTATCCTATTTTTTGTATGTTGGTGATGTAATTTTGTTTCTTTTTACATGTTTGACTTATGGTATTGTTTTCCATGTGGTTTTTTCTTTTGTATATAATGAGTTTTATCTCTTTATTCTGTTGTGTTTGTGAATAATTCCTTTGTACACTCATATTGTTTGATTCCAGGTGTTGGATGCCAACTTATGGGAATCAGGAATTCCCCAAAGCTATATTAGGCCTAGCTTGGTGATCAATGTACCAAATTATCGAAGATGGTTCGTGATAGAACATACCATGAAAATAATCACAAAGAACAAATGTTTATCATTAAAAAACCAATGGGTGAGTCCTTATGATAGATGGGTATGATTTTCTTCAATCATAATAAATATTAGGGTGATATTAGGAAAAAACAACAAACGTAAAATGTGTATATTATATCTTTTTAAGGTTTCAATTAGGTTATATGGTTTGTATGAATTTTTTAATAAACTCTGTTCCAACCATGCATTTACTTTATCCCATTGAGATATAAGGCACACTATTACCTGGGAAGAGAAGAATGGTTGGAATAATAACAATCAAAATGTGAAAATACAACTAGAACCCCACAGATTCATACCATACAGTTAATAAAATAATTGAATAATTGTGTTCTTGACTATTTTCTCCAAAAGACCATATTTTTAACCACTATCTCTAAAATAATCACTCGAATGAAAAAATGGTAAACTGAGATCAAAATAAAGAATACATATATCCTAGTGGATGTCACAATTCTCTCTACCAAAAATATATTTTGGTAAAAAATATGGCGATCAGGATTTTGAACTCTTAAAAAGTGAATGTCACTATTACATCATGAATGATTCCCTCTCCCATGTCTTGGGGCTATCTTATCCACAATAACAAAGTAAACAAACCAAGGAGTGTATTTTTCCATGAAAAGTATTTTCATGGAGATATATAATCAATGTTAGTTTCTCAACCACATTGTTATCAAAATTAATATCCACATATTACCATTAAATCCCATGGGAAGCATCTGGTTGATACCTATTAGCTATGAAACACGAGACACATCAAGAATTGATCTCAAGTGATACAAAAAACCCAATCAGCAATACACCTTTACCTGTTGTTCACTAATCTAAAATGGTCCAATAAATCTCGGTTCTAACAAACCCCACATACCCAACTGAAGATGTCACAAGATAGTTGAAACTCTATAAATAAACATATAACCAAAATAAATCTCTAGTGTGCGATGATGATGGTCCACATAGTATTAACAATGTCTCTATAAAGTGATCAATCTCTTTTGGATCAACAGAACCAATTACATCATCTCCTAAACAAATATCAGCCCAACTATGGACCACTCTCTTAAAACATTATACTATAAGGGATGTCTACATGACCACCCATACAACACTTTTAAGGGAACCATCGTAACTAAATCCTGATAACTATTTATATAGAACTTTTAACCATAGAGAGATTCTTTTCCCAAGAACCACCAAAATAATGCATGTATGCCTAGATCATATCCTAAATAATTTCAATAGAACTGTCATTATTCACATCAATTTTCAGATAATATGTCATGTTTAATTTCAAATAGGAACCCATATCCTTTGTGGACATTTCTAAAACCTGTTTGTGTGCTATAGGTCTCTATTAGAAATAATCATAGAGGGGACACCATGAATCCTAACAACCTCTTTGAAATACATGTGCCCAACTATTCCACCATCACCATATTCTCGATAGAAAGGAAATGAACTAATTTCTTGAGTTAATCATTGATCTCACAAATCATATCACTCCCACTAAGATTCCATGTAAAATTGGTGATAATTTCTATAAAAATATCATCCAATTAATACAATTAATTTGGAAAGGATTTCAACCAACAAGAAGGTCTCTTTGGATTTTATTCAATCTTATAAAAAGTAAACTATCATCACACAATGTTTGGAATCAACCAACTCATCCTCAACCACCAATACTCATGTCTTGTATCATGATTAATCTTCCTAGTCCTATAGTGTATAGACCAACAAGATTGGTAAAAAACATCCTTCAATTCCAACCTCATGTATATAAGAATTTCAAACCTACCATGGAAACATAAAGTTTCAATGGGAGATAAATTCTAACCACTTAAGGTCTCCATATAATTTAAGATTTTACTATAGTGATGTAATTAGTGGTAAAAATATGCTTAATCCACACCTTCTCATCAAATGTCGAGTCATCCTTCACCAAAGATAAGAATAACATCGAACAGCCTCTTTTATTCGTATGCTCAACTCATCAAAAAAATAATCAAAGATGAACTCCCCTATCAAATCCATCTTGTATTGATTTAGAAATTTCCTACTCAATTCATTGAAGACCACATTCCCTATCTAGGGAGTTTACACAATATCAATATCCAAAGATTGATGATACTCATCCCAGTTTCTCTATCATAATTGCAGATCCATCTAAGTAAAAAAAAGCTTTAGTCTATAATGGTAAAAATAAACTATTAACCACTCCACAAAGATATAGTCACAAAAAATTTGTACATGTATAATATTTTACATCTCAATATCATGGGTAACACAATTATTCTCATGAGGGAATGCATAGAATTTTCCATAGGACACCACCAATTTCCCATCCATAATGATAAATCCCAATCCCATACCTAAAACTTCAAAGAAAACATTATAACCTTGCCTATTTCAATAAGGATCTATATGGGAGATGAAGTAAACCTATTCTTCAGTTTCATAAAATATCTATTTCATACCTCATTTCATTCAATCATAATAACCTTATGGGTAAAAACGATCATTGTAGATTCTAGCATGGAGAAGTCCTTAACAAAATTCTTTTAGTTACCATACATTCTTCTAAAGCTCGGAATCCAAAACAAATTTCTAGGTTTCTCACATTACATTACCTCCTGGAACTTTATAGGATCCACTGAGATGCCCCTCACAAATATAACATTCCCTAGAAACATTAATTCACAGATCCAGAAATAAAACATGGAAATATTACTATAAAATACGTTTGATTCAATATTCAATGGTTGAAATCTAAATAATCAATGTACTACCCCTATGACTTGTACTACATAAAAATAACATCAATAAACAAGACTAAAATGTGTCCATTAGTGAGACCGAATGGATAACCTAGGAAATAAAAATACCTATACTATCTCTTAAACACTATCATTGGTATGTCCTCTTTCTATAATCTTAACTCAAGGTACCCCAACCATATTTTAATATTAGAAACCCAATGAGCCCCTCTAGTTTGATCAATTAGATTATCAATTCTTGGAAATAGATACTTTTTCTAAATGGTCACCTAATTTAGCATTGAATAATCAATGTAAATTATGAGGGATTTATCTTCCTTCTTATTAAAGATGAAAGTAAAATATTATGTGACATTCTAAGATGAATAAATTACGTATCCTCTATATCTATAGTCTGAGGTTCAGGTTCCTCTAACTCAGTAGGTCCCAAGTGAAAAGGTGGGATAGAATGGAAAATCATTCTAAGGAGATGGTCAATAGTAAAATTAACATATCTCTACAATGGTAACCAAGAAAAACCATTATAAATTTTCTTAAGATACATACTCACCATAATAGGAAGTGGGATTATAAAACATGAATCAGAAACATTAATAGAAAATTCTAACAATGTACATGAGTCATTATAGAATAAGTAACAACATGCCAGGATCTCCCATATCTAGAGTCCCACAGACCCTAAAATATATGAGAATCTCTACATAAAGATATCAAATAGACTCAATGATGTTAAAAATCAATATGTTCCTTAAAATAATCATCCAATCAATGCCAATAATTATCTCAAAGGTGTCAATATATAGTATTATCAAGTCCCACACCACTTTAAATTTTATTATCAACACCCTCCATGTGTAGTCATGGAAACCTTATTCAAAAATATTTCCAAAAGGTGTGGAAATATCCAACAAGAATGAAATATGTTCTAAATGAAACCCCTGAATGTAAATGAAATAAAATAATATAAAATAATTATTTAAACATATATCAAAAAAATATAATACTGTCGAGGAACAAATAAGCATTGTTCCACTTAAATTAGATGACACTGATTCATATTTCTCCAATGCATAATATTTTGTATGAAATTTTTTATTCATAGCTTCGACCTGAGATTTTTTAGATATGTAAACATCCCCCATCACATGAGAATAAAACCCACTACACATATAAGATTCTGAATGAACCTAATACCCCTTGGTGGGAGTGTATCCAAACATAGTTCCTTGATAAATCCTTCCAAAAAAGTGATATTGATGAGCTAAATGTCCCCAATGATGAAACATTTGGTGTGATTCTATAAAATTTGGCTTGGTGTGACCCGGTCATTAACATTAATAGAAATCCACCATGGATTGTCTTGATGAAGCCCCCAAAATAGGACCTAATGAAAATAAAAAACCATAAAGATTCATTTTCTAACCAAAAAACACACCTAGAATTACAAATGCAGTAACCTAAGCTCCATGTAATCCTGTTTTTCTAGCTATTTCTGCCTCCACCATATCCAATTTATTGACTAACTCCCTGAAGGATGGAAATAATGATATAATCTACATCGATCAAATATCATCAGTAAGAACCATCTCAATACTTATTGATTTTAGGTAAATAATATTTAAAATCATATGTGATAAGTAAATTAAAATAGGGATATATGTGGAATATTCTAAAATTGTATGATCGGTTTCTCTAATGTCAAAAAAACTAAGTCTTTTCCAGTCACTGTATTTTAGCATACAATTAGTTGATGATTTTATTGAATCAATTCCTGATAATATCCTCATGAAACATAACTTCAACGATTGAGTCTCACCATATAATTCCTGATATTTCAACTTTGTAAGTGGAAAAATCCACCTTAGAGTCCTTAGGTGTTTTTAGAAAATGGAATATCCTTTCGATCCACACATGACACTCTATATATTCGAGGGTTCATTTTTCATGGAGGATGATTAGAAAATTATCCTTAGTATATTATGATATGTGATACAACATTCGTCACTGGTTCACAATCCCTGCCTATCCAAGAGTCTTAATTGTGTAGAGTATATATTCCATTACAGAAGAGTATACATAATGTTTTGCCTATGGAACATGTCTCATAGATTCCTCTCCTTGATTCAGAAGAGATATTATAAGAGGCATTATCTAATAAGCACATAATACAATAACAACTTAGTTCAAGAAAATTTCACATAATCAAATTCCATCCTAAAAAATCTATACTAATTCATTTTAGAAAACTATTTTTTAAAGCCATCTTAGATCCTAAGAATAAAATACAACACCACAACTATGAAAAGAATCATTTAAATAGACCCCAAATCTAGTTCATTTAACTAAACTCAAACTTAATGTCCCAATCTTGGAATATATCCTTGACCAACCATGGTTACTCGAGTTCATGCATAAAAGTGATATTTCCAGGAAACCTCCCACGCATTCTACATGAACTCTAACAGTCCTAAATCCAATTATCCAAATATCATAAACCAATAATAGAATATTTAGTAACAACTCAGGATTTGCAGTCACTCTGATTCACTTTTCTAATGAACCAACCTGATATGTCACCCAAGAAGGTTCTCTATATAATGACTGGACCAAAATACAAGATAAAAAGTATCATGTACAACTGAATTGATTCAAAGCAACAGAGTAAAAAACAGATGAATATTTCACATCCATGAGCCATATAAATTTCAGAAAAATGACTAATCATAAAAATACCTAATTAATGAAAAAAGAGGCACCTTGTTACCTTCCATTTTAACCAATTTTTCCCACTAAGAAGGTGATCACAATCAATAGAAGGAAACAAACTACCTGGAATCCTACCCTTTAATTGGGTCCTACAAAACCACATCGATAGACACCAGATGGAAAAATTATTGTGTATGCACAATTATTATTAGGATTTCACCAAATAATCTATACCAATTCTAATATAATGATTTCTTTGTCACTGTGATTAATTCCAAACTAATTTATAAATCATTTTTCAAAGATAATCATTTTGTAAAACATTTTTTGGTTATCATAAATTCATTCTGCATTACAATAAACCACGAATATGTCAATTACAAGTGAGATAATGATAATTAATAATCAAAACCATCTATAGATAAACAATAAGACAAACAAGATACCAACCAACGAAGAAATATACAATCATGTGTAAAACCATGGATAAATTAAAATGAAAAATATTAGGCTCTATAAAATTGGAAAATACACAAGGAAAAATAAATAAATACTAATCTATGTATAATGTTAATCCATTTGATATAGTGTCTTATCAAATTCTATTAATATAAAACATATAGTGGTGTTACACTCACTAAATTTACATACATCCATTTCCTAATGCACTTAATGATCCCAATGTACTATGTTTACAGAAAACAATTTTAAAACCATGATCACAGTTTATAAGACACTTTATCATCAAATAATTACTACTTTAATGCTTAAAACAAATTTTAGAATCAAACCAACTATTAAGGCATTTCATTAAACACATAGTGTTTATAAATAAATTTTAAATAAAAACCCTTTCAAAATGAATATATTAAAAATATAAAAGTTTATATCAAATAAATAATTTTCTTAACATTAACCAATTGTATTTATAATACATTTATGTAATTCATGAGTTATATAATTCTAATAGATACACCAAACTCAGGAATGGTGGAATTCTAATTTCTATTGAGAATATGGATTGAGGGGTAGATCAAGTACTCCCTTTTTTAGATCCATAATAAAATTCATAAAATATATATATAACCCATTATTTTTAACATCCAAACCCCATTAGGTTTACAATGAGATAAGTGTAGAATACATCTAGTGGGTATCTCAGAATAAGAGTGAGAATCAGATCAAAAATTAAATCATACCTTAAAGAGATACACTATGAGCAAAGGGAGATCATCATGAATCTAAGGGGATAAGCCTCAAGATAATTTTTGAAGGTTCAGTTCATTACTAATGAAGATTATTTGATTATTATATATAAATACTACTATGTTAAAATGGGTAAATTAAAAATTTTTAATGGTTTGGATAGGGGAATGATGTTAGTATGCATAGTTTAACTAATCACGTGCCAACCATTCCTGTCCTCTATCCCATTGAATGAAAACGCTCCATTTTACTTGTTAAGAGGTTCAAAGTTTTACTAACCCTGATCAAACCCAAAAAAACACCACTTAATAACCATAGATTTATTCGGTAAAGTCAAACTAACTATGAACCAAAACTGTAAACCAAGCATATTTTCTCCAAAAATCAATGTTTTCAACCTCCATCTACTAGAAAGAAATCAAATGTACCAAGGATAAACAATGATCAAACTAACACATAAATAAGACCGAAATGGTGACACATATATTCTTCTTTTCAACCATAATCATTAAATTATAAATGACATTTTGAATTGGTTTTTTACATTTTTTTCATTCATTTTTTGGGCTCATTTCCAATGAATCTATTTCAATGAAATCAATTAAATTTTCTTCAATTATCAAAAACAATATTATATAAAACATTTTATAATATTTTTGAAAATAAGATTAATGATAAATTATTGTGCTAAATTTTTTTTATGTTTTTTATAATGTTTAATTTTTATTTTTTTTATCATATATGATAATAACTTTTATACTCTTCTACTAAAAATCAATACCCATTTCAATTATTTTATTCAAAATACTGGTGGCATTTGATTCTTTTTTGTTTTTTGAAAAAATAAATTTTTTCAAAAAAAATGGTGGAAACTCAGTGAAAATATCAATCTATAATTATTATCTGATTAACGAGACACATCGATACATTATTTTATTTTAATTTAAATATATGGAATTTTTAAGAGTCTTTTTTCTCTTTTCAAGAATTTAATACATTCAATATTTTTCAAATCCATGTTCTTTTTATATTTTTATTAATGTATACATAAATTAGATAATCATTTTATCATTTAGAAATTTATTATAATTTCTCAAACCTATTAATCACATTATAATTTTTTCTATTCCCTACTAATGATTTTATACAATTTTTAGTCATTTTCAATTCATATGGGGATGATTTTATTGAGCATGACACTGAAAGAGATATGGTGTTCTTATATTTTAATTATATATTGTTTTAATTTCCGTTAACATATTTGGTTTTACTAAAATTTATGATTGCTGGATAGAATTTCATTAGTTCTTAATTTTTGGGTATTTTTGGGAGTTAATTTATATGGACATCCAATAAAAGATTGTATTTTTCATTGATTGAATTCTTTTTTCATTTTATATTTTTCAAAAATATTTGGTCACAATAATGTAAATTTTATTGGATCTACCAATTATACTATATTTTAATCTTTAGATCATAATTATAGTTTTAATTTTATACAAATTATGTTTAAATTATAGATAACGTGTCTTTATAAAAAATCCAGGATTTTCACTAAAATATATTCCTTCTATAAGAAAATTATTGGAAATAGTTATAAAATTATTTAAATTGTATAATAATATTTCTATATTTTTATATTTTAGTCTTTTAAACTTAAACTTAATAAATTGATCTTGACCTATGGATCTTTATTGGATGAAAAAAATAAATATTTATAGCAATATAATCTTTTCTTTGATTTTATTTATGAATTAATCGATTAAAATTATGGAGTTGTTTTAATGATAATTTTTTACTTCAATAAAGAATGTAACAATTTATGATTGCAATAATGGAGGTATTTGGAGATTTTTCCACAACAAAACATAGAATAATAGTCTTTAGTGAGGTTTTTAAATAAGACAATGATGGTTTGTTCATTTTAGAATTGTCAATTTGTGTTACATTTTAATGTTTTCCAACATGCATTAAAAATATCATTTTCATTTTTTCAATAATTTTTCATTTTAAATTCAATTATAATTTTCACACATATGTGTTATATCATTCCTAAATAGAATTTAAATATATAAATTCCAAATTTAATTTTAGTTTATACATAGATATATGTGAATGAATGATTGAAATACTAGTAATATATCATGAACTATAAAAATTGATCATTAGTGATGTGTTGTTGATTATCTTCATAATATTTATTGATAGATTTTATTATTAAATTCATTAAAAAAAATTCGAATTTATGAAATATAAATGAAGAATAGTAAAATTTATATTATGATAAATCAATTGAACCTCCACTTGTTTATATTTGATTACCTTTATACAGTTTATGTCGGATTTCATTATATAATGCACTATTTATTTTGTTTTTACTCGAAAAAATGTTGATTTGTCACAGGATTGTGATATAAATTCTTTTCATTGTCATTAAATTATTTTATTTTTTGTATTATAATTGTATCTAAATCCTAAGAGAACACATCCCCTTTCTTATAGTTAGACCCTTCACCATTATTCTAATAGAATATAGTGTGGGTTCATAAATGATATGTAGGCACATATCAAATACTTAATGAATTCAGTAACATCATCCCATGGCAATACTATAAGGTAAAATGTATTATTCATGTAATATAAAGGCATATTTCTGAGTTTTATTTAATGAGAGGGTTGGTATACACATAATGTCATGACGATACAACATACCTATAGGACCCTGCCAAGTGGTAAAATATATTAATCACAAACTATAGAGGTAGAAACACCACATATTCCCATTGAGAGAAAAAAAAGTTCCTTTCATGAAATATTTGGGTAAACTCCCCACACAATTCATCCAAAATATAAAATGCACTCATTATTATTATCCTCATATTTTTTACCACCCAAAATATAATATACTCACAAATCCAATTAAAACTTCCACAATTCATATATAAATAAAATAACACCAATTTATATAAATGAATAAACATGGATAAATTTTGTTAGAATATTGAAAATTTATAATATGGTTATTTTTCAACATCCATCTGTCCATGAAAACACAACCAAGTGGTATAGATACTATTAACTCATTCCTAAGTCACATGTATCCAAAACAATCATTTAATTTATAATAATATCTTATTTTCCTAATTTTATGAAAAGGAAACACAAATTACAACAATATTTTTTATCTTATATTATCAATGTCATAATTCATTTTTTTTCTAAAAATTGTTCCTTAATGTGTGGTGTAACCCGCAATCATCAGGGTACTCATCTTTATAATAATTCAATATATTGTGTTGCACGCCATACCAAGTTTGAGTATAGCATAACTAGTCATTTAAGAAGTGGTTATGAATATTATTAACCAAATATTAAATTTTATATATTCCATATTATATTAATATTCATCTCATTTTTTTCATAAATATTATATAAAAACAAATTCCATTTTTTAAATGAAAAACATATGTTTTTAAAAAAATATAGTTTTACTACTTTTTAATGGAGAACCCTTTTAAAATCCAATATTTGACACTTTTACATGTTAAATTTGAAAAAATAAAATTATTCATTATAATAGGGACATAAAAAATTTGTTTGGAATTTTTTTTTTCATTTTCTGATAACTTTCATATTTAAATGAATTGGTAAAATTATTGTATTTTAATTAAATACTACATTTTCATCAAATTTATTAATATTATTTCATTATCTTTCTAATTGGTTTTAAATTATAATTGGATTACCTTCTTTTCATTTAATATAATGAAAGTAATTTAAATTATTTTCACATTAAAATAGGATATAAATACATGTCAATCTTTTGATGATTTTATCTTTTAAAAACAATTTTTCCCATTTTGTCAGTGGAAATTAAATTTAAATTAATTACTGAAACTTTTTTTCTTTAAATCATGAAAAATGGATTTGATATTTGCAATCAGCGGGTCCGAATTTTTTTATAAGATTCTTTAATTTTTTGGCATTATGAATAGTAACTTTTGGAATTGTTTTTATTACCATTGTTAAAAGTTAATTGTGTAATTAGAGGTAACAATAATATTATAAAATCACTATAAAACCCTTAAAAATACTATTTTATGCCCAAATAATACACTTATAACCTATGTTTCAAAATTGAATCACGCAATGGTCAATTTAAAATGAATATGACATGAATATAATATAAAATAATGAATTTTACAAAATATCACACTCTTATTTTATATAAGTATATTAGTATTAATATATGGATAACCAAGAGATATCATCAACTATAGGTAGAATCTGATGAGATATATTAATTACCTAAATCATATAATTTTATTAATAATTTTATAGATTAAATAATTACTATTAATGATGACACAATAGTGATGTAAATATTATATTATTAAAAGATATTTCAAATAAATGGTTTAAAAATATTAAAATAAATATATTTTGAATTTTTTATGGTGATACATGAGTTTTATTAGTCACTATGACATTTGGGTGGCATATTAAATATTTTTTTTAAATTTATATTTTTTTGGAGTTTATTTAATGTCAAATAAATGAATAGTTTTAAAGTGTACACTAATGATAATTTATAAAAACAACAAATTAATAAATTATATAAAAATACTAATAATCATTAAAAAAATTAAAATTTAAAAGGTCTAATATTTGATAAAGTGTATAATTATGAGAAATTTACAACACATAAATAATAATTTCTAAAAAATTCTAATTTAGAATATTAAAATTAAATAGATTAAATAATGATAAATCAAAATGATATATTTTAAAATAAAATTAAAACATGAGTAAATTTTATTGGTTGAGATTGTTTAGAATCACACTCATATTAGCATAGAAATAATCAATTTATGACCAATTTTTATTTTAAAATTAATTTATATTATTTTAATATTTTAATACTTTCCAAATGTTCCCCATACCTCTCTTATAAAAATACACTAATATTAATCATTAATTAACACCACCAAATTATTTTTTTCACCTCCAAGCATTGTACACATATACTCCCAACATCCCTCAACTCATATCAGAGGAAATAAATTTGTAAGTAATTCATTCTATAGAGTCTTTTTTTGAAAACCAAATGTAGATACCCGAAAATGAGATAATTGTTTTATCACCTATTTCCAAGTTATTTTATTTTTATACATCCTCTTTCAATGTTTCTTCCATATCCAAATAATATCTCAAGTATAATCCATATATTGAGATGTTATTTGAATCATGGTACAACCATATTCCTCATCTAATCCATCATATGAATAACAACATCACCATGTCTTTGTGTTTACGGCATATTATCTCACATCATTGTGTATTTCATAATTCAACTATACATTATTATAGTGGATATTATGACGATTATAATTGTTATAAATAATGAATATAACATGATAATTATTCTTTACAATTAATATACAATCTAATTCTATTCCATTTAACCATCAAGGGAATGACCTCATCGCTCGTGTGTATCTACAACCTATTTGCTCCATGACGTGATGAGATTAATTTTATACATGACCATTTGGGAATGATTATAAAATTTATATGATGAGTAAAAATACTGATTATGAGATTAATATCAGTCATGATATAAATTAAATTAATCATATTAATAACAAATAATTCATACATGACTAAATTTTAATGGGAAAATTAATCAGTTAACACTCAAAAAATAGTAATACGAAAATATTATAAACTAAATTATATAAGAGGGTCGTGTATAATATAATAAATATTGTATTGGTATTGGTATAATTTAATATCATGTTTTAACCATTATACAAGAGGCTAACTCAACCTCTACTAAAGAAAATATTAAGGTAAGGTTTAATTTTAAAATCTCATTATTATCTGAGATTGCATATACATAAGTATCTAATGGGAATTCTTTATTATACATGTCCATGTTTATTAAAATGTAATAAAAATTATTATAAAAAAATATTTAATGTCATTTTTTCCCAGGTGTTACCTTTTATAAAAAATAATTTGAAAAGAATCTTTTTTCATTTTCCAAATGAGGTACACTATAACCTTTTCAAAAAATTAAGGAAAGAATGGTTTTTAACTTATACGGTGTAAGACGCTATTTTACACCATTATGAAGCCTTATGATTTTGAATTATTACTTACATTATTAAACATTTATATTCAAAATTAATGTTTTAATTCATTAATTATCGACTTCTAAATTTTTTCAATATAAAAATGGATATTTCCCTCCAAGATTTTTAGTAAATTTATTAAATTATTTTCATTTATGTAAACATACATTGTTAGATTTTATGATTATTTGAGGTTGAATTATTAGGATACAATTTTCCACATTTTATTGATGGTATTACGATATGTTTGACTATGTGTGTTCGATTTTTATACTATTCATGATTTATGGTTAATGTTTAACATTTTGTATGCAAGTTTTAATACAATGGCTTAGGTTATTTTTCACCATTTTCAAATGATTAATGAATTGGACTTATTAAGTGTCTAGAAGGGCCCCATATAGCCCCTAGATTCATTTGTAGGAATAATGAGAAACTAGTTTCTTGAAATAATTCCCAGATGGTATGCTAATGGTCTTCGAATTAGGCGTTGATAGTGTGGTTATGATGTCGGGTATTTTTCATTTCCTCATTATCATATTAGTTATTGATATTTCATGTGATTTTTTGACTAGTAAAATATATATGAGAAAGTTTGAATGAAATTATTTTATTTATTCTTGCCATATTATGCTTAATATTATGATTAATAGACATATTATTTAGTATTAAACCTTAACTTAAAATTTAATGCTTGTTTATGATAGCTTCTTCAATATAGTTTATCCATACATAGAATCCTACCTCAGCCAATTTTTACATTTTATTTTCTCTAGAATGTGAAGAAGTTTATTATGAATGAACTATATGGATAGTATAAGGAATATGAATGTTTTTAAAGGGTCAAATATGTTTTTTTATTTCAAGATGTATGTAAAACTTATGTTTGTATCTAGTATTTTCAAGGATAATAAACAAATCGGTACTTTAGGATTTTATTATACTCGTACCATTCTAATGTAATGTAATAATGCACCATATTTGGAAAACTAGGGTTGGGGAATTATAGTTGGTATCAGAAAACATTTAGTACAAACCATGGAAAAAATATATATAAAAACATTGTTTAGGGAACATTACCCAAAGAATGAAATTGAAGAAAACTATCGATAAACATCCTAGAATATTGTTAAAATAGAGATTATGTCTCGATTCCACAAAAAATATCCATTTAATGGTACTATAAGTATAAGTGGTTCTGGAACAAATTTTTTTATGAGTAATAATTCTGACATGGTGTTTCGAGCATGACATGGGGTAACCTAGTACACGACAACCGGATTACTGAAAACCAAGTTTGAAACTCCTGGGCGATACTTATAGGATAATTCATATTTTATTTACACACTATTATGAATGATTTATGATTAAAAATTTCCTAAAATAAACCATTTTTATGATTATGGATTAGATATATATAAAATTTTCAATTTATTTTTAGAATTTTATTTTTCCAGAATTATGAATTATAATGAATAACCTAATCTAGTGTATGCCATTTTTTTTGAAATGGAGCCTAGTGTTGGGAATGGAAACCATATCAACACACTTAATCCATGTATGTATTTCCCTATGATGTAAGATAATACTAGTGTAGCAGGTGATACAACTGGCATTGATCAACTTATTACCATATTGAGACAACTAACTCCGGTTATGAATAATAAACATACCTATTTGAAGCAGGCTGATCCACAATGACGAGGATCAATGTAAGACCGATTCATGAGGAAAATAACCCCAATATTAAATAGGACTACAAATTATTTTTTAGATGAGTAGTGGATAAATTCAATACATAAAATATTTCTTGCAATGGAGAGTAATGAATATGAAAATGTTGTTATGGAAATATATTGACAATAAAGATATATAGATCAATAGAGGTTATAAATTCAAGAAATGGCAGAGGATGGGGAGATAGAAATACGGAAAATAGTTAATTTAAAGAACAATTACTAGAAAAATATTTTCCCCATGATCTATAAGAATATATAGAGAGAAATTTTTTGAGAATGAGGAGGAAGGATGATGAGAACATTATAATGAATGAAGCTAACATCACATGGTTAGCCACACATGCCACGAAAAACATATGTTACCCATGATGTATGATTAATTAATTATTTGATGTGTTAAAACCATTCCTCTGACAGGTTCTTGTCTCAGAACCATTCTAAAAAAATAAGGATATAGTCTAGTGTTTTATAAAGATAAAAATGGAAATATATATGTCTTATGAGATTAATCTGAACTAAGAAAATAAAATAATTTCATATAAAGAGAAGGATACATGTAAAAAAGGAAAGAAGGATTTTACCTTATTTGATAATAGTGTGAAGAAACATAATATTAATTTCTTGAAAGGAATGTGTGTTTGTTAAAAGTGTATAGAAAAGGTCACTATGCTTGTGATTGAATGGGAAAGAAAAAATATGGAATTGTACAATGATATAACTATAATGAGATGAGACATTATAAAAATTATTTTCCAACATATCAAGGAAATATGGCTCAGAAGAGGAATATGGATTAGGGTCAGTCGTATGATGTTACTAAATTCGAAGTGGAATGATTGTTGTATTTAGGTTTTTGGATTCAAGAATTGTATTACAATATTTTGGACTGTAGTGTAGTAATTTTTAAGGATTTGGAAGCAAGAATTATTTAATTATGGATTTTGTGTTTATAATGGTATTTCTCATTAATAGATATATTAGGTTATTTGGGGAATCTTCTTTTACGATTGATTTTTGACATCTATATAACATTTTAGACTATTAATTTGTATGGTAGTATTTTGGAAAATTATTTAATTTGGAATGGATTAAGCCATGCATTGGATATTATTTGTTGAGTTCAAAATATTTATTAGGGTTTTTTTATGAATGTTATAGTTTGAGAAAAAGGACAACCTGTAGGTCGGGAAACAACCCATCGCTTCAAACAACGATGTTAGAATCAAACCCACAATTAAAGTTCAACAAGGCTTTTATCACCTACCATTGGCCTACAAGAATTCTCTAGTTAGTATAAAATAGTTTTTTTATCTAAATAGTATAATTTTATATTTGAAATCTTATACAATGAAGATAAATATAATATTTTTGGGTTTTATTATCATTTGAAGTGAAAGATATGATTGTGGAAGGAATTAGTTAAAGGATGAAACATTAACTATCAATTAATATGCTTCCTTGTGTTTTTATTCTATGGACTAAATTAATTCTACAAACACATTGGAAAATGTAATTTAACCAAAAATGTTTTCCTAGTACATTCTTTTGCGATGAATCAAATGGTCCCATGGATCATCGTATATTTTTTTCTTTATGGTTATGAACATTCTCCTAATAATTTTCTTTATAACTCTCCATAATATCATGATGTATAAAATTTATTCCATGTCCATTTTGTTATATGGAACCATAGTATGTGTTATTTTTGGTAAACTATATATGTCCCTTTATTTACATTACAATTGAGTTCTCATTAATCAATTTTTAGATGTGGGATTTCAATAAAGATATTTTAATATTTCAAACCCCTATTTTTCAATCCCATGTTTAAATTTTGAGGATTAAATTTATTAATGGAGTGTATAATGTAACACCTCATGCTTTCATGTTACATTTCTTTTTAATAATTTAATATCTTGCATTGCTTGCAACACCGAGTTTGAGCAGACCACAACAAGCCATTTAATAAGAGGTTATGAATTGTATTTACCTAATTTTTAATTTTATATATTCCATATAATTTTAATATTCATTTCAATTTTTTCATATACATTTTATAAGAACAACCTCTATTTTTTGAATAAAAAATATTATTTCTCATAAAATATAGTTTTACATCCATTTAATAAAGAACCATTTTTAAATCCATTATTTTAATCTTTTATATATTAAATATGAAAAAACAAACATATTCTTTATAATTGGTACATAACAATTACATTTGAAGAAAATTTTTGTGTTTTCTATTCACTATCATTTTATAATGAATAGTGAAAAATACTATATTTTAATTGAAAACTATATTTTCATCCAATTTATTTATATTGTTTTATTATCCTTTTAATTGGATTTAATGTATAATTGGATTATGTTTGTATCATATAATGTAATTCAAGTAATTGGATTATTTTCACAGGCAAATTGGAAATTACAATATGTCAATATTTTAATAACTTTTACTTTTAAAACTTGTTTTCTCATTTGGTCAATGGGAAATAATTTTAAATTAATGACTACAATATCGGTGTTTTAAATCATGAAAAAATGGATTACTTATTTTAAATAAGTGACTCAAAATTTTGTTAATAGATTACTTTTATTTTGGAGCATAATGAATTGTAACCATAGTAATTATTTATATTACCAGGGTTAAAGCTAAATTTGGTAATTAGAGAAAAAATTAATTTTATAAAATCACATTAAAACCATTAAAAATATTATTTGATGACCTAATTCTACATTTATTGTCTATAGTTATAAATTTAATCACTTTGTGTCCAATTTACAATTAATATGACCTGAATATAATAAAAAATAATGAATGTGACAAAATATACCACTCTCATTTTATATAAGTATATTAATTTTAATATATATTTAAATATAATATAACATCAACAGTGGGAAGTATCTAGAGTGATAAAATAATTAACTATATATTAAAAATTTATTTATAATTTTAATAGATTAAATAATTACCATTAATAATGACACAATAGTGACGCCTAAATTATATTATTAATAGAAATTTCAAATAAATGGTTTTATAAATATTAAAAGTAATATAATTATAATTAATTAATTTGATCCTTATATTTTATTGGTGATTATGGAATGTTGTGAGTATATGAAATGATTTTTTCTATGTTATCTCTTATGTGGATTTTATTTAAAGTCCTATAAATGAATACTGTCAAAATGGACACTATTGAATTTTTTTAATAATAAGTTATTATTAAATTATATAAAAAAAGATAAAAAACAATAAAAATTAAAAAATTTAGAATTATAAGGTCTAAAATTTAATAATGTGTCCAATTATGAACAATTTACACCACATAATTAAATATTGATGTCCATTTAAAAACTTAGAATATTGAAATTAAATAGATTTAATATGGATAAATAAAAATGATACAGTTAAAAATTAAATAAAACCATGTATAAATTTTATTTATTGATAGTATTTATAAATTTCGTCATCCTCTATTATAAATTACAAACCTTGTATCATTTTTAATTTAAAAATTAATTTATAATTATGAGAATACCATGTTCCTCATTTTATCCATCTTATGAATAACAATATCACCTTGTGTATGTGCGCACGGCTTACCGTGTCCACATCGTGGTATAATTTTTTACTCAAATATACATTGTTTTAGCTGATATGATGATGAGTATTATAAGGCCCCAGCCTTAAACCTTAATTAATCTTGATTTATTACAAGATTACACATTGAGTATCTTTTCGGGTTTAGAGTTTTATAGAATTAGATCATAAAACTTGCATTACATTTCACATATAAACAAATTTGTTACAAAAAGACAGTATTATTCATTCCCATCATTGGAAACATATTTAAAATAAACATGGATTATTTCTTGACACTTCCATGACACTATCATCATATCATGTACCTTTCCCTTGACCTGTGAAAAACATTTCAAAAAAACATGGGATGAGCATAAAAAGCTTAGTATGGGATATAAAAATATGGAATGGAAACATGGGTACATATATAAATAAGTATGAGATCATACTTTACCCATAAAACATAAGCACTTTAACATACCTCATCAAATCATGAATAAATCATAGAAATTATAAGACATAAAGGTAACTTGAGGCATTCATAACATTCTTATGTAGGGAGTAACCCTCTTGGTTACGTTTGGAATACCCATCACAGTATATTCCCTAAATCCCTTCGGAGAAACCTTAACGTTTCACTCCTTCGTGTTACCCAATGCATTGGAGAGCTATATCGGGCTCACCCACCCTTAGTTTATCACGGAACCACCCGTCTTCATAATAATGCCCAAGAACCTCAACATAATCATATCACATAAAACATGCAAAAAGGAAACATAACATTTCCACCTTTCAATCACAAGATATAAATACAACACATTGATATAAAATAATTATGAAAACCATTTTCAATACAAAAATAAAAGAAAAGTAAAACATGGTATTTGTTTTTCTTTTAAAAAGAAGTTATGGCTTGTAAAGGAAGCCGAAACTCAAATAATGGTCATGGCTGTGGAGAATTCGTTGTCGCCGCATACGTATGACAAAAACATTCCCTTTTGTCTTTTTATAAAACAATTCGTATAAAAATAATTCCTTTTGAATAAAAGTAAAAGTCAAAGGGGTTTATACACCATATAAAAAAAGGTTGTGTATAAAACAAAATATGCCTCAATGAAAGGAGATTGAGACGAAGTCCCATACCTCGGGTCCGACTTGACTCGATCGTTCTTTAATGACCTGAATATTAAACTTGAGTTAATTTCTTCTTGTTTAAGAACCTTTTTCAAGTTCATTATTCCTTTTATATCACTTATTTCCATGTCATGAACACTATGTAATTATTTAAGTTAATAACGGTCGTTTTAACGATCATTGGTACTTGAGTCAAAAATAAGCCCTTTATAATTACAAGTTGTTCTTGTATCCATTATATCCAGGATTATAATCATGATTTATATATCATATATATCATATATATTCAGTACATATGTGCATTTATAATATTACATAATCATTTAGAGGTAAGAAATGAAATGCACCGTTCATGGAGACGGTAAGTCGTACGTACGCATGAATGATACATTCATTTCTATTTGGTATTTTATAGAATTGAATCATAATGATATAAAGGTATATTATAATTCCAGTATAATATCATATATAATATCATAGTTCCATCCTTTATACATCCCACATATGGTATTTAACGAATCAACTCACTTTGAGGGGGCAGTAGTCCGCACTTCCTTAAATGAATATATCGTATTTACCCATAATGGTAACCATAAAGGTATACCAAAAATGAAAAATACAGAAGCTTAAGGAAAAAATAAAAATATTATATATCATATATAAATATAGTGACATCTTAATGGCCACATTTGAAGGTGTTAAAAGAATGTTGAACAATCGTCGTTTTGGGAGGCATAAATTCACCATCCACGGAAACAGTATGTTCGTTAACCATTAGATGTAGGTGTGTGTAAGTGTAGCTCGAATCCTTATTATAAAAAAATCCTAGTATATTTAGGATACTGGAGTTGTTACAAAAGAAAAGAATAAAAAGAGTTTAGGGGGTTGGAGAAGCAAAATAAAACAAAAGGACTCAAAAGAAGACATTACCTTAAAATCTGGTAACTCCCTTTGGTTTGAGCTCAAAGGCTTCCTTGGGAAGACATATGCCCAAAGTGAGGCTTCAAGGAGTAAGATAGGGAAGTGGAGAGACAAAATGGGCAGAGTTTGTCCGAGCCAAAGGCTTTGGGAGTGTGGGAAAAGTGGTAGAGCTTGGGGCTTTTTATAAGAGGAGAGGAGGGGCACTCTAGGAAAGTAAAGATAAGTTACGTTATTTTAAAATGCGTTTCGTATTCAAAAGGTCCCACATTGATATAATTCGAGTATAAGGTGATAAGGGTTCGCAATCCACCCATACAATAAGTTTTGAACATGTGTAGGTCTTAGATATTACATTATCTTTCCATTTTATTTAAATCCTTTATTAATGGGGTAATCGCTACATCATTATGATGTCATAAATACATTTATTTATTTAATGATAAAAAATTATAGAAAAACTACTATGATGTAGGAAATCTTTTTATATTTCCAATGAATATTTATATCAAAAACTCTGACTTGTATAACCCCATATAAAAATTGTTTTCGTAAAACATATTATGTTTGTGTCATTTTTACTTTTACATTAAATAAAAAGTTATTTATGTCATTTCCCAACCAATGTGGCTCCATGGGGTCCCCAAGATCACCCATGGATTTTCTTGGTCGGCCATGACACATCCAATAAGGTTAGGACATGTTTCTAGGTCATTTCATATTATTAAAGCATTATTTTTACCTTAAACTACACTAATTACCACTAATCGCGATTAAAAACATAATAAGTTACTATTCACCATAAAATTATTTTAATCTCATTGAACCAAATTTTACTTCTTAATGAAAAACATGTAAGTCGTATTTTTGAAATTCAAAACACAAAGGTGGCAAAATTTCATTTTAATGAAAAATCAGTTTTTTAACTACCACTTAGTGATTTCACTATTCATCAAAAATTGAAGTTTTTCAGAAAAAAACCAAAACGTCACCCTAAGATATATTTGATATTCTGAATTAAAAAATGAAGTCTCTTTTACAAAATTCAAAACATATAAGTCACATTAATTAATTTAAAAATTAATTCCTGCTGTCATGACAAATAGCATGTTTTTATGAAACAATAAGTATCAAAAGATTGACACCAGTTTAAGTCCAATTTCAAAATGAAATTGATTCCAATGACCAACATTGGATTAAATGGTAAAAATATATTCTAATTTCACTTCAAAACCAATTCAAAACATAATCTAATCACATAAATAAATATGATTAAAAAACAATTTTGATGTAAAATACAGTATTTTTCACTATTCATTAAAAAATGAACATTGTCAGAAAAATACCAAAAATTCACACAATGTTAATTTTACTGTCCCAATCATAAAGAATAAGTTTATTTTGAAAAACATATCTTATAAAATTGTTAAAAGATAGATTTAAAAATGGTTTTCCATCAAAAGACTGTAAAACAATCTTTTAAAAATATTAGTGTATTCCATGCTTAAGATTGGATTTATTATCATTTTAAGTAAACTAAAACACTATATAATTCATTAATAGACATAGATAAAAATATATATTATTAATTACTTACTTGGGATGTTACTTACTTCCCCCCTTTAGAAAATTGCATCCCCGCAATTTATTTACTTATCAAATAAATGGGGGTACTTATCCCTCATTGCATTTTCAGATTCCCATGTTGCCTCTTCAATCATGTGGTTTTTCCACAAAACCTTTACCTGGTGAATCAACTTATTCCGTAACACTTGCTCCATGTGGTCATAAATCTGGACCAGTTGTTCCTCATAAGATAGGTTCCCTTCCAGCTGAACTACCTCTGGACTCAAAACATGAGATGGATCTGGCATATACTTTCTCAACATCGAAACATGAAAAACATTGTGTACCTGAGATAAGATCGGAGGTATAGCCACTCGGTAAGCAACTGATCCAACTCTATCCAGAATTTCATATGCTCCAATGAACCTTGGACTCAGCTTTCCTTTCTTACCAAATCTCTTCACACTTTTACATGGTGATACTTTGAGAAAAACATGATCACCTACCTCAAAAGAAAGATCCTTCCTCCTATAGTCCGCATAACTCTTCTGCCTACTCTGAGCTGTTCTCATGTGCTTCTGAATCAGATGAACTTTTTTTGCCATCTCTTCTACCAATTCTGGTCCCATAAAATTCCTTTCACCCACTTCATCCCAGAAAGCTGGAGTTCGACATCGCTTCCCATATAATTCCTGAAATGGTGCCATCTGTATACTGGAATGAAAACTGTTATTATATGAAAATTCAACCAAAGAAAGATGTTGGTCCTATCTTCCTTGATAATCCATCGAACAAGCTCGTAGCATATCCTCCATGGTCTGAATGGTTCGTTCTGACTTCCCATCTGATTGAGGATGAAAAGCTGTACTAAAATTTAATTAATTACCCCATGACTTTTGAAGGCCTTTCCAAAAGTTAGAAGTGAACCTGGGATCACGATCAGATACAATGGAGAGAGGAACTCCATGTAACCTGACTACCTCTTTATGATACAAACTGGAAAGTTGATCCAGGGAAAAAGTATCTCATATAGCTAGGAAATGAGTAGACTTGGTCAAGCGATCAATAATAACCCAGATTACATTATTACCTCGAGATGTCTTCAGTAATCCCACAACAAAGTCCCTGGATATATTCTCCCATTTCCACTCTGGCACTGGTAATGGCTAAAGCATCTCTTTCGGTAACTACCTCTCTGCTTTAACCTGTTGAAAAGTCAAACACTTCACAGTAAAGTCTGCAATATCTTTTTTCATTCCATCCCACCAGTAATACTCCCGCAGATCTCTATACATCTTAGTACTGCCTGGATGAACTGAAAACGGAGAACTATGAGCTTCACATAACTACTCTCTCTTCAACTGTGAATCACAAGGCACACACAATCTCTTCCCAAATCTCAAAACACAATCATTATCAATGTTGAATTCAGGCAACTTACCTTTCTGAACGAGCTCTACCTTTTTCGGCAACTCACTGTCTTGCTTCTGTGCTTTCTTGATTCTATCTAATAGAGATGATCTCACTGATACCTGAAAAAAAACAGAAGAACTTCCTGCACTAAAAACTTCTATGCCAATGTTCATCAATCCTTAACCAAAGGATCATGTTCCAAATGCAACATTGTTAATGAAGCATTAATTTTTCGACTCAAAGAATCAGCCACATTATTTGCTTTTCCCGGATGGTAATGAATTGTACACTAGTGTAGAAAACATTTTTTACGTCGGTTATTTTTCATTTTTTACGTCGGTTTCTAGCCGACGTTAATACCTGCGACGTTGTAAATAAGGTTTTTGACGTCGGTTATTTAAAAATAGACGTCAAAAACATAAAATTGCGCTGTTTATCACGTCGGTTATTTTAGAACCGACGTGATAAAGAAAATGGGAAGGGTTTATCACGTCGGTTATTTATCAACCGACGTGATTAAAGGCCTGGAAAATGGTTTATCACATCGGTTATTAAACAACCAACGTGATAAACAGGGGTGAGGGGGATATATCATGTCGGTTCATATAGAACCGACGTGATAAACCGGGGTGAGCGTGGTTTATCACGTCGGTTCGAATAAAACCGACTTGAAAAACCGAGGGAGGGGGGTTTATCACGTCGGTTATTCAATAACCGACGTGATAAACCATTGTCCATGCCTTTTATCACATCGGTTATTCAATACCTGACGTGATAAACCATTCTCCAGGCCTTTTATCACGTCAGTTATTAAATAACTGACGTAATAAACCATTCTCCAGGCCTTTTATCACGTCGGTTATTAAATAACCAACGTGATAAACCATTCTCCATGCCTTTTACCACATCGGTTATTAAATAACTGACGTGATTAACCATTTGCCAGTCATTTTATCACGTCGGTTATTTAATAACCGACGTGATAAACCCAATTTTTTTAAGCAGGATGCAGTCATCTTATCTCCACCAAAATCAACCAGAAAACAAATCAAGAAATCGTACCACAAAAATAGATGTAGATCCAAATTAATCATGTACATAGATAACATATAAAACTTACCCCCTAGACAGCCCCCACCCTCATTTATACCCCATGGACAGCCCTCCCCCACCTTGTTGGAGCCCTCACCCTCATGTATACCCCCTGGACATCCCTCCACCACCCCATTGGAGCTCCCACCCTCATGTATACCCCTTGGACTACCCTCCCCCACCCCATTGGATCCCCCACCACACTCCTGGACTGCCCCCCGACCACCGGACACCCCCAAACACCCCTCGACAACCCCCCACCCGCCTGAACAGAACCCCCTCACCCCCTCACCCCACATGACAGCCCCCACAACACCCCTGGACAACCCTAAACACCCCTGGACAACCCCCCCACCCCTGGACAACACTCCCACACCCCTGGACCGCCTTCTCACACCCCTGGACATCCCTGCCACCCCCCAGGACTATCCGCCCACCCCACCAGACAGCCCTCCCAGACCGCTGGACACCCCCCAACCCCACTGAACACACCCCACACCCTTGGAACCCCTCCCCCACAGACCCAAATCCATACCAGAAAAACCATCAAAAGTAGATCAAAACACGAAGTAGAGAAAAATTAAACATTCTCTTATATAACATTCAAAACATAAAATGTCAACTTAAAAAAAATCCAACCTAAACAACTACCAAATACACAATTAGAATGACAATATTCAAAATTACATTTTACATTACAAACAACTAAAATTCAATCAAACCTGCAAAATAATTTGACCACTCCACTTGTACGTGTTTGATGTCTTCAGCAGTATATGGTTGAGGGTCATCAAAAAGCTACAAATGAAAAAGAAGATAGTTAACGTGCATAATGAATAAATCAAATTTAAATATTATGGCAAAGTTTAAGAGGAAATCGTACCAGGTCAAAATTCACAACTGTCCCAGTTGTTATTATTTCATACATAAATCTTAACATTTAATATCGGCATTCGATGCGGCCTTGTTGTTCATGAAAATTCTGTTTGAATGAGTGTAAATTCAATATATTATTTTTATGTAAGAAATCAAAAAGTACAAATTATAGATGTAAATTTACCTTCGCATTTACATATTTGATCTTTGTATTTCTTTTCATTGTGTTTTTTCGAAAGTAGACCCATGAACTGTTAGAAAATAATACGAATGGGGTAAATTTAAAATTCATTATAATATATAAAACTATTGAGAAATTGAAACTTACTTTTCCAATATATTCTTAAAACTTTCCCGCACATCACCATGAACAGAGCATATCGAATAAAGAGATTTCTCCCTTGGTCAAAAAATCCATAACATCCAATGATCACCGATAAAAGGAAATTTAATGTTAGTGGTTTTTTATGTTAAAAGATAATTAACCCTTTGAGAGAAATGTGTTTCATACCTCTCACAAAAAGGAATCATCCAACATTGTGTGATTATATTCTTTTCAAATCTTTCAGCAATATAAACCATTCTTTGTTCCTCATTCAATGCACATGCTTCAGGGGAAATCAATTCCGGGTCCATGAATCCATATACTTCTGTCTGCTCATTCCTCTGAAAAATTTTATAAAGATAACTAATACAAAACATACATAAGTATACATTTTTAATAAATATAACGCCTGGAAAATGTGTTAAGACTTACATTGAAAACATTTTCACCACGTTGATGCCCAACTTATCTCTAGTAACAAGCTCCATGATATCAGTTTTTGTAATACCCAAACTTATTTCATGTCCACAAACATGATATTGCATTGGAAACTCATAAAAACCCAACAACAAATGTGAATATCTTGAGAATCTGTCAAGACCACTAGAATCTGTATCTGATGTCATAGCCATTGACGTTGTTTTTGTCTATACAGTATTTCTTTACCTTTGAAGTATTCATGCGAAAAAAAATTGAACAATATATTAGTTTTCAAATTATAAAACAACTTTAATAAACAAATAAAATAAAAGATATAACATTCATACCTCTATGGTAATGAGTCGAAGAAGTCTGGATGGCCAAACTAAAAAATGGCCGATACTCTGTCCAACTGTCGCCACCTCATCTGCAGGTACTGGTACCCTAGCTGATCTATCTATAATATCCTGTACAGTGACCCTCTGATTATCTACCTCTAATTGTTGTTGATGAACTGTATCTCCTATACAATATACCAACCCGTATGCTACTATATGATGTTGAGAATCATCAACATAAAACTCGCAATATGTAGGAAGATGCGGCAGAGGCTTAGGATAAAAAATGGGGTCCGCAGGCTGATGTGGGGGAGTGGGAGCTACTGGGGGAGGTGGAGTATAAATAATGGGGTCTGCAGGGGGAGGTGGAGGAGTGGGAACTGCAGTCTGAAATTGTCTTTTCATTTTTTCAAACATAGACTGCACCGACTCTCTAATATTTTCCTCCGTCGTCGCATTAATATTTTTAACTACAGCCTCCGAGGATTCTATTTTTTTTATAAACCCCCTCAATGTTAGAACTTGAAGAACGTGGAAACACTTTTCTTACCGATACACCTGCCGGATATCCTCTTACACGACCAGGATGTTCGGGCCTTCCCAATGCTACAAATAAAATATCTTCCCTCCCAGTAGCTCTAAATGTCCACTCTGAACTCTGCTCCTCAAGAGATTCCTCTATTAATTAATTTAAAATTTCTGTAATGATTGAAACTTATATGAAGAAAATAGTTAACTTAAATAAATTAAATAGATATCTTAAAATCCTCTCAGCTACGATTCTCGATTCTTCCGAAAGATATTGCCCTTTTTTCCCTTCCGAGCTCTCTTCCATTTTTCATGTCTAGATGGAGGGGATGGAGGGGCCACCTCTATAGAGCTTGAAGAATCAGATCTTAGTTTTTGAAATTTTTCCGCCATCATTTGTTCTTCTAATAATGCATACCCTTCCCGAGATAAACTATGACGGTATACATTTTTAGATTGGATCTCCTGATGATCTTTCCTTGTTTGCTGTAATTTAAGAATAAGACAACTTTAACAAAACATTAATAAAATCATTTATATAAGAAAGTTTATAAAAGTTTACATTGCCCTTACCAGAAATGATTCATTTTTTCTACTTTCAGAAAATTGTCTCCATGTGTCTTCATCTATAAAAGGATATATACGACATGGATTGTCGTGACTCCTATGACCATAAATGAAATCAGATGAGAGGGTTGATTTGAAATCCCTCCATCTACTGGAAGCCAACGATAAGCATTTCTTCCTAACTCCTCCAGTGTCAAGAATATCAAATTTCATCTGATAAAGAAGAGGTTAAACATATTATATATACTAGAAACATTAAAATAATGGTCAAAAAATGGCAAAATATCTTACCAAAATCGTCTCCCACAACTGAGAGATAATCTATTTATCCACACCTCTCCAATCATCATACAGAATGCTTACTTTGGTCTTAGCTTGATTTGCAACAAAAATCTTAAAATCATTGGCATTCGGACCTCTAGGAATATCATCAACATCACACTCAAGGACTATCCTCTGATCCTGCGTACGGGCACGTGATAATTTTGGTAAACGTGTGCACCCATGATTACCAACCTTTGAACTCTTTGTCGTAATAGGAGCATGTGAATGTTCATCCCCAGAGGTATGACCAGCAATATGATCCTCTCCAGAATCATGTGGTTGATCATCTGAATGATCTGTCATTATCCTTCAAATCGAAAAAACAAACGTCAGTTCACAAATATAAAAATTCAAATATTTTAATACTACTGTAATCAAAAAATAGAAAAGTGTACGAAGTTACATAATAGTAAACATTGGTAATATGGTAAGAATTTTAAACAATGGTAAAGATGAAAAAGATGGTCAAGATAGTCAAGATGGTAAAAATGGTAAAAATGGTAAACCTGGTAAACATTGTAAACATGGTAAAGTAATTGTCAGGGAACAAAAATCAGCATTTTAAAATTCATGTAATGGTTATAAACATGATAAAGTAAACTAAACAAACTTAAAACAAAGAAAAACATATACTTATTTTATTTTAAAAAATGTTTTAATAAATAAAAAACTTAAAATATCTAACATTTATGGAAAAATAAATGTAAACAAGAAATAAACATATGTTACCTGTAATTTTAGGAATGTAAAAATGGATTGTTTTCCCAAATTCCTTCGTCGTGATCGTTCCTTATGGCACAAACTATGTCTTCAACATGATAATCATTATTTTCTGTTAATATTTCCATGGAAGATGGGATCTCACATAAATCAGCATATTCATCAAGTTCATCCTCACCAACATATTGTTTTTTCCCATGTAATACAACAACCCACTGCATATTTGATTGATCTACTACATAAAGAATTTGTTTTTCATGTGTTTCCATTATAAAAGAATCAGCTGTGTCTTCCAATCTATTCCAATTAACAAGTGTCATTCCAAATTCATCGTGTATGACACTGTTGTTACCATTAAACCATTTACAGTTAAAAACGGGAACATTAATTTTAAATTAATCAACCTCCCATATGTCTTCAATCACTCCATAATATGCACTTGATGCAGAAATTGGGTTTTTGTCCTTAGCACTCGAAAAATGCATTGCTTCTGCAAACACCAATACACCACTATTCTGAACAGCACTTCTGTTGTCCTGAGCTTTTGTATGAAATGTATAACCATTAATGTCATAACCAGACCATGTTATCACATTTAAACATGGACCACCCACTATCCATTTTAATGTCTCTGATACATCTGATCTGCCAAGAAAATTTTTTTTAATCCATGACAAAAAAGTTTTGTTGTAATCATTCAAATTCCACATTTCTTTCTTCGTTGGATGACATTTTTCCAACTCGTTAATATGCAATGTGATATACGGTTGAGCATCATCTATGTTATTCAAGATGTATGATTCTAACTTCTTCATCTGTTCAGCTGACAATGATTTGACTTTCAAGCCGCGAATCCCCTTTCCCTCATTATTAACTCGTTCATGGCGAGATGGAGGCAAACTTATGTGTTGCGCCGCAGCCAAGTAGCACGTACAAAACTCTGCTACCTCCTCAGAAATATACTTTTCAATAATGGAGGCTTCAGGTCAATATAGATTTTTAACATACCCCTTTAATATTTTCATATACCTTTCAAAAGGATACATCCAACGAAGATATACAGGTCCACAAAGATTTATTTCTCGAACCAGATGAATAATTAAATGCACCATTATATCAAAAAATGTTGGAGTAAAATACATTTCCAATTGAAAAAGTATAAAAATTGCATCCTTTTCCAAAATGTTCAAAGCATTCACATCAATCGCCTTGTTACAAATTGAATTGAAAAAATAACACAACTTCATTATAGTCTTTCTAATATGAACGGGCAATATTCCACGCAATGCAACTGGTAGAATTTGTTGCATCATGACGTGACAATCATTTGATTTCATACTTATCAACATCAAGTCCTTCAATGAGACAAAGTTGTTTACATTAGAAGAATAACCTTGAGGCACTTTAGTATCATGAAGACACTGACAAAAGCTAATTTTCTCCCTCTTCGATAATGTATGACAAGCCGATGGAAAAAATGTTCGTCTTCCTTTAGGAGTGGGAGCTAACTCCAAACGTATTCCCATTGATAGTAAGTATAATCTTGCATTCGACCCATCTTTAGACTTTCCGTTAATATCTAACAATTTTCCAATCAAAGAATCACAGATATTCTTCAGCACGTGCATGACATCAATATTATGATTAACTTCATGATACCTCCAATATGGTAGCTCAAACAAATTGGCCTTTTCTTCCAAATATGTCTATCATTACCAGATTTATGTGTCTTTCCCAATGTCACGTCAAGGTTTTTCATCCTATCAAAATACAGATCAGGGGATAAAGGTTTTGGAGCAGTATCAAATTCTTGTGAGCCATTGAATGCCTTTTTTAGTCTTCTATAAGGGTGTTCCATAGGCAAAAACTTTCGATGACCCATGTACAATGTTTTCCTCCCATGATGCAATTGACAATATAACGTCTGTTGTTCGCAAATTGGACATGCTTTATGCCCTTAAACACTGTATCCAGACAAATTTCCATACGTTGGGAAGTCATTTATAGTGAACAGAAGCACTTCATGGAGTTTAAAATATTCCATTTTATAATAATCATACACCCTAATACCATCAACCCATAACAGTTTCAAATCATCAATCAACGGTGACAAGTAAACATCAATATCATTACTGGATTTCTTTCGACCAGAGATCATTGTACTCAACATGACATATATGTGCTTCATAAAAACTTCAGGAGAAAGGTTGTAAATTACCAATAAAACAGGCCATGAACTATGTGTACTACTGATTGTTCGGTATGGATTCATTCCATCTGTGCACAACCCTAGTCTGAGATTTCTAATTTCATTTCCAAATGTAGAATAATGCACATCAATTTTCTTCCATTGTGGAAAATCAGCTGGATGACGTATTTTTCCATCACATACCCACTCTTCAGCATTCCATCATAACCTTTTTTCATCATGTGAATTAGAAAATAAACGTTTGAAACGATTAATTATAGGAAGATACCAAAATACCTTTGAAGGGAGCTTTGTAATCTCTATATCAGCCTGTGATTTTTCTTTCACCTTATACCGTGATGTCCCACATTTAGGACACTCTGACAGAAATTCATATTCCTTCCTTTATAAAATGTAGTCATTCGGATAGGCATGTATTTTCTTGTATCCCAATCCCATCGGGCATAATATTTTCTTAGCTTTGTAATGTGAATCTGGAAGATCGTTATCTTTTGGAAGAATGTTTTTCATCAATTGTAGAAGCTCTGTAAAACTTCTATCACTCCATCCATGCTTCGCCTTCAGGTTAATCAATCTTAACACCGCTGACAAAACCGTAAAATCTGTACAACTAGGATATAATGGTTTTTCAGCATCACCTTATAGACGCGCAACTGTCAGTTCTATCTCAATTTTTTCTCTACAATATCGCGAATCATTTCTTCAATTCCATCGGAGTTACCATCTTGCGAATCATGATCATCAGTTACATTCTGTCCAGTTTCACCATGCCAAATCCAAGGGTTGTAACTCGGATTAAAACCATGACAAATCAGATGATCTTTTATCTCTCTACTTTTCAACTTCTTCATATTCAAACATTTCAGTCATGGACAGAAAAAAATGTCACTACTTGGAACATTTCGTTTTGCCAATTCCAAAAAGGCATCAACACCTTCCTCAAATTAATTTCTCATTCGATGTGCCGTAATCCAACTTCGACTCATTATAACCTATAACAAATATCAACAAAAAATATATATTTTTAAGATAATACAAATATATGATTATATGAAAAAATCATAATTTGAATGTAAAACAATTTAAAATATAAAACAAATCTATAGGTATTTAAAAAAATATGCTTGAATATTATTTTTAAAACAAAATATAGTTAGATATAACAGTTTTAAATTTCATGTAATCAAATAAAACCATGGCACCTACATAGTTTAATATTGATTGCGGTTTTGATGTTTTAATATATTAGATAAACTACCTATTTAACATGTTATTAATGGTCTCTGTAGACCCTAAATCCATTTGGTAAATATTTTCACACAATTATAAAAATCAATGGAAGTGTTTTTGGGAGGAATATGTTCAATCATTTGATTTTTATGTCCCATATTTTATAACAATGGGCAATGTGGATACCAAAGCCCTTAGTTGGGGTTTTTATTCTCAAAGGGTTTGTGATGAAAAAGAAGAGTATTAGTTGATGTATATGATAAATAAAATACAACTATATTTTATTTATGGTTATGATAGAATGAATTCTTACCATATCATTTAGGATCTGCTCCCACCAAAAGTAACCCTCCTCAGTTCGAAATGAATAAATTTAGATAATTATGCATGAATTCATACATGTATTGTTGTAAATAAACCAAAAAGAAGATTATTAGTACTAAATGTAAAACTAGGAAGAAACAACAAACTCTATATACTCATGAAAGCTACTCCACAACACTTCTATGATACTAACATCTATAAAAAACTTAAAATTGCTTTTAAAAACCAAAAAAAATTGTTTATATTTATGTATGGTGGGCGTAACATGTATATATAGTAAGATCCTCCCTAAAACATCTCATGAAAATGTTGAGGAAGCACACTAAAGCCCTATGAAAAAAGGAATCTAAATCATCACCTAAACAATGAAAAATAGTTTCATATAATCACTATGGATCACTCACAAAATAATTCATATAAATAAACCTTTTCATATAAAATATTATATAAATATATATATACTAAAATTAAGGTTCTCGGATACCACTTCTCCACTAGTTTTCCTCTCAAACCCCAATGCTAATGTCATGGTCTTACCCCGCCCATAAATCATCCTACACCATGTGAAATTGTATCACTTCCATCAATGAATCATATGTATCATAATAATTTAATAATTTTTTAAGTATGGGAAAGAAGAAATAAAATAAACACTCTCGGTTAAGATGATAGATCTGAGAGGAGGAGGAGGATGACGGCGAGGCGGCAGGGGTGGAGGAAGATGGAAGGGATGACGGTCGGGGTGCGTAGACTAGGGAATCCATGGATTCTTTTACGTTATGCACCACACCCAACTCGTCGGTGCCCTTCCGAGGGCTGATGGCCTTGGAGATCACCTCGGACAACAATGAAGAAGATAAACAATGAAGAAAAATTGCAAAACATAATTATAGAATATCCGTGAAAAAAACGAATGAAATAAATTCGTGGAAGGCTTACTTGAATGTTGCGAGTTGAGATGATAGATCTGGGAGGAGTGAAGAAGATAAACAATGAATCCAAAATGTGTTTAACGCAGGTCGATCGACGAGCCGGTTAGGGTTTACCGCGCGAGAGAGACGAGCTGGCGGACTGTCAATCGAAAAATCATAAATGATAGTCCACGGGCCTTTTAAAAGTTTTATAACATCAGTCATTATATCACCGACATTATAAACTATTTTTTAAATTTATAATGTCGGTTATTTTAAAACTGACGTAAAAAAGCTCCCGCGCTTTGGTTTTTTTCGTCGGTTATTTTATAACCGACGTAAAAATAAAGATATCTACTCGTTTTTTAGGTCGGTTATTTTTTAACCGACGTAAAAAACCAATGAGCGGGGGGTTTTTTACGTCGGTTATTTGGAAACCGACGTAAAAAAGGCGATATCTATGCGTTTTTTACGTCGGTTTCCCAATAACCAACGTAAAAAACCAAAGCACGGGGGGGGTTTTACATCGGTTATTGGGATACCGACGTAAAAAACGCGTATATATCGGGTTTTTTACGTTGGTTTCAAAATAACCGATGTAAAAAACCCACCACACATTGGTTTTTTACGTTGGTTATCTTATAACCGACGTAAAAAACGCGTAGATATCGGTTTTTTACGTCGGTTTCCAAATAAACGGCGTAAAAAACCCCAGCGCATGGGTTTTTTACGTCGGTTATAAAATAACCGATGTAAAAACCAAACATGCGCGATTTGTAACGTCGGTTATTAAAATAACCGACGTTAAAGATCTACTCGCCACATTTTTACATCGGTTATATATAACCGACGTAAAAAATGGTGACGTAAAAAACGTTTTCTACATTAGTGGTACAATCATAATCCTTGATTAATTCTAGCCATCTCCTTTGTCTCATGTTAAATTCTTTCTGAGTGAATATATACTTTATACTAATTTGATCAGTATATATTTCACACTTTACTCCATACAAATGATGCCTCCAAATTTTTAAAGCGAAAACAAGTGCAGCTAATTCCAAATCATGTGTAGGGTAATTTACCTCATGATTTTTCAACTGTCGTGAAGCATAAGCAATTACCTGATCATTCTTCATTAGGAAACAACCAAGTCCTTTCAATGAAGCATCACTGTATATAACAAACTCACCATTCCTGGAAGGTAGTTCCAAAACTGGAGCATTCACCAATCTACTTTTCAATTCCTGAAAACAATCATCACATTCTTTTGTCCAGATAAACTTAACACCCTTCCGAGTTAGCTTAGTCATTGGACTAGATAATCGTGAAAAATTTCTAACAAACCTTCTGTAATAACCTGACAAACCAAGGAAGCTACGAATCTCGGTTACATTTGTGGGTCTTGGCCATTCTTCAGCAACCTTTGTTTTTGCAGGATCAACAGTTATTCTATCTTTAGAAACAATATGACCAAGGAAAGAAATTTTTTGCAACCAAGACTCACACTTACTGAATTTTCCATACAGTTTCTTTTCTTTTAAGGTTTGCAAGATAACCCTTAAATGTCATTCATGCTCCTTTTTACTTTTAGAAAACACCAAAATATCATCAATGAAAACCACAACAAACATATCTAAGAACTCAAGGAAAAATCTATTCATTAAGTCCATGAATACAGTAGGTGAATTGGTTAGCCCAAAAGGCATTACTACAAATTCATAATGGCCATATCTTGTACGAAACGCAGTCTTCGGAATGTCTTCTTCCATTACCTTCAGCTGATGGTACCCTGATCTCATTTCAATCTTTGAAAAATACTGAGCTCCCTGGAGCTAATCAAACCAATCATCGATATGAGGCAAAGGATATTTGTTCTTAACAGTGATATTATTCAAAGCCCTATAATCAATGAAAAGTCTCATAGAACCATCTTTCTTTTTAACAAATAAAATAGGAGCACCCCATGGTGATGTGCTAGGTCGAATGAAACCTTTCTCTAATAAATCTTGCAATTTCTCCTTCAACTCTAAATGTTCAATTTGACCCATTCGATAAGGGGGTTTTGAAATTGGCTTAGCATCAGGAACTAAGTCAACAATAAACTCAACTTCCTGATCTGGTATTATTCCAAGCAACTCATCAGGAAAAAAATCAGGATACTCATTTACCACTGGCACATCATTAATCTGAACAGTTCCATTATTTTCAATGATGTGTGCATGGTAACATTCATTCCCATCTTTTACAAGTTTCGTGGCCTCTTGATAAGTTATCAACAGTAAGGGTTCATTCTTGTACAAAAACTGAAAGTCTTTCTGAAAAGAAACTTATTTAGCTCTGCAGTCAATCTTATCATGGTAAATAGAGAGCCAATCCATACCCATGATAACATCAAACTCTACTAGAGGTAGAACAATAAGGTTTGCAAGTAGGTTCTTTCCACAGACAAGGATAGGAAGATTCTTATAAATTATTTTTTCCTCAACATTTTCCCTAGGTGTTTTTACCACAAGTTCAGGAGTCACTTCTTCAGATGGCATTACCATTTTACTAGAAAAGTTTTCAGAGATGAATGAATGTGTAGACACCAAATAAAACAACACACTGGCATAATCTTAAAAAACAGACAAAGTACCTGATACAACTTCATTTGATGGCCCGACGTCTACCAAAGTAGTTGCAAAATATATTACCACCCCTTTATTCTTGTAGTCTAACTGCTTCCCATCACTCAAGCTCTTTTTCAAACACTCATTTGCATAGTGACCCATCTCATTGCACTTATAACATTTCACTAACTGTAAATCAAATTTGGTCTTACCATTACCCTGATCTTTTTCAGTGCAATCACGAGCCTTATGTCCCATCATACCACATTGGTAGCACTTTCCAGAATTCAGAAGACATTCCCCCGCATGCTTTTTTCCACATTTATCGCAAACTGGAAACTTAGTTTTCTTACCATCAGTCTTTTTTGAAGAATTCTTACCTTTCTTCTGCCACCTCGGTCTCTTCTTTTGCTGGTTGTTATAGAACACTTGGCCATCAGCAAACTCCATTTCCACCTTCTTAGCACATCGAACAAGCTTTTCATAACTTTTAAACTCACGAGAAGCTAATTCCCTTCGATATTTTGGATTTAATCCTGAGTAAAAACGATTGATTTTACTATCAAGGTCTCAGATAAAATTTGGAGCATACCTTGCCCATCGAGTGAACCTTTCTTCATAGGCAGCCACTGAGTCTTCCTCTTGCCTCAATTACAAGAATTTATTTTCCATCCTAAGTCGAACAGCCTTAGGAAAATACTTCTCATGAATCATACCTTTGAATTCATCCCAGTCGAGAGCATCAATCTTATCAGCGTCCCTGATATTTTTAACCATCGACCACCACTGATCTGCCTCACCCTCCAAACAGTAAATAGCAAGACTAACCTTTTGATTGTCTGAACACCCCATGACATCAAAAATCTTCTCCAATGCTTTAATCCACCCTTCAGCTAACACAAGGTCAGATGATCCTCTGAATGATGGGGGATGTTGCCTCATGAAATGTTCCACCACTGACATGTTCCTCTGCGGTTGATCTGGCTGATCTCGTGCATGAATACCACCGCCATTTATAGCCTGAGTCAACTGTTCCATCACTACAAAAAACTGTTCAGTTCCAATTCCGACCATCTCATGATGCTGATTCGGAAGGTTATTTCCTTCTGTATACCTTCCTAGCACTACTTCCCTGTATCCTCTTCGGAAAACCATTCTGAATAAACATGTCTTAGATGAAGCAACAAGGTAATCTTCAAATGCTATATCATTTCAAAAAAAATATTTTTGTATAATCATTTAATAGAATTCTAACTCCTAAAGTTATCTAAACAGACCTATGATACCAACTATAAGGCCCCATCCTCAAACCTTACTTAATATTGAGTTATTACAAGACTACACATTGAGGATCTTATCGGGTTTAGAGTTTTAGAGAATTAGATCATAAAACATGCATTATATTCCACATATAAACAAAGTGGTTACAAAAAGATAGTATTCTTCAGTCCCATCAATGGAAACATATTTAAAATAAACATGGATTCTTTATTGACACTTCCTTGACACTATCATCATATCATGTATCATTCCCTTGACCTGTGAAAAACATTTCAAAAAAACTTGGGATGAGCATAAAAATCTCAGTAAGGGATATAAAAATATGGAAAGGAAACATTGGGACATATATACATAAGGATGAGATCATACTTTTCCCATAAAACATAAGAACATTAACATACCTCATCAAATCATTAATAAATCATAAAAATCATAAGACATAAAGGTAACTTGATTCATTCATAACATTCTTACGTAGGGAGTAACCCTCTTGGTTACGTTTGGAATACCCATCACAGTATATTCCCTAAATATCTTCAGAGAGACCTTAACGTTTCACTCCTTCGCATTACCCAGTGCATTGGAGAGCTATATCGGGCTCACCCGCCCTTAGTTTATCACAGAACCACCCGTCTTCATAATAATTCCCAAGAACCTCAACATAATCGTATCACATAAAACATGCATAAAGGAAACATCACATTTCCACCTTTCAATCACAAGATATCAATACAACACATTGATATAAAATCATTATGAAAACCATTTTCAATACAAAAATAAAATAAAAGTAAAACATGGTATTTATTTTTCTTTAAAAAGAAGGTATGGCTTGTAGAGGAAGTCGAAACTCAAATAATGGTCAAGGCGGCGGAGAAGTCGTTGTCGCTGCATACGTACGACAAAAACATTCCCTTTTGTCGTTTTTTAAAATGCTTCATATAAAAAAAATTCCTTTTGAATAAACGTAAATTTCAAAGGGCTTTATACACCTTATAAAAAAAGGATGTGTATAAAACAAAATATGCCTCAATTAAAGGAGATTGGGACGAAGTCCCATACCTCGGGTCTAACTTGACTCGATCGTTCTTTAATTTCCTGAATATTATACTTGAGTTAATTTCTACTTTTTAAGAAACTTTTTCAAGGTCATTATTCCTTTTATATCACTTATTTCCATGTCATGAACACTATGTAATTATTTAAGTTAATAACGGTCATTTTAACGATCATAGGTACTTGAGTAAAAAATAAGCCCTTTATAATTACAAGTTGTTCTTGTATCCATTATATCCAGGATTATAATCATTATGTATATGTCATATATATCATATATATTCAGTATATATGTGCATTTATAATATTACATAATCATTTAGAGGTAAGAAATGAAATGCACCGTTCATGGAGAAGGTAAGCCGTACGTACGCATGAACGCTACTTTCAATTCTATTTCATATTTTATAAAATGGAATCATAATGATATAAAGGTATATTATAATTCCAGTATAATATAATATATAATATCATAGTTCCATCCTTTATACGCCCCACATATGGTATTTAACGAATCAACTCACTTTGAGGGGGCGGTAGTCCACACTTCCTTAAATGAAGATATCGTGTTTACCCATAATGGTATCCATAAATGTATACCCAAAATGAAAAATAAATAATCTTAAGGAAAACATAAAAATATTATATATCATATATAAATATATTGACATCTAATGGCCACCTTGGAAGGTGTTAAAAGAATGTTGAACAATCATCGTTTCGGGAGGCATAAATTCACCATCCACGGAAACTGTATGTTCGTTAACCATTAGATGTAGGTGTGTGTAAGTGTAGATAGAATCCATATTATAACAACATCCTAGTATATTTAGGATACTGGAGTTGTTACCAAAGAAAAGAATAAGAAGAGTTTAGGGGGTTGGAGAAGCAAAATAAAACAAAAGGACTCAAAAGAATACATTACCTTAAAATCGGGTAACTCCCGTTGGTTTGAGATCAAAGGCTTCCTTGGGAAGACTTCGGCCCAATGTGAGGCTTCAAGGAGTAAGAGAGGGGAAGTGTAGAGACAAAATGGTCAGGGGTTGGCCGAGCCAAAGGCTTTGGGAGTGTGGGAAAATAGGTAGAGGTGGGGGCCTTTTATAAGAGGAGAGGAGGGGCACTCATGGAAATTAAAGATAAGTTACTTTATATTAAAATGAGTTTCGGATTCAAAAGTTCCCACATAGATATAATTCGAGTATAAGGTGTTAAGGGTTCCAAATACACCCATCCAATAGGTTTTGGACACGTGTAGGTCTTAGATATTACATTATCTTTCCATTTTATTTAAATCCTTTATTAATGAGGTAATCGCTACATCATTATTATGTCATAAATACATTTATTTATTTAATGTCAAAAAATTATAAAAAACTACTATGATGTAGGAAATCGTTTTAGCTTTCCAATGAATATTTATAGTAAAAAATCTGACTTGTATAACCCCATCTAAAAATTGTTTTCGTAAAACATATTATGTTTGTGTCATTTTTACTTTTGCATTAAATAACAAGTTATTTATGTAATTTCCCAACCAAAGTTGCTCCATGGGGTCCCCAAGTTTACCATGGATTGTAGTGGTTGGAAATGACACATCCAATAAGGTTAGGACATGTGTCTAGGTCATTTCATATTATTAAATCATTATTTTTAACTTAAACTACACTAATTACCACTAATCGCGATTAAAAACATAATAAGTTACTATTCACAAAAAATTATTTTAATCTCATTGAACTACATTTTACATCTTAATTACAACCATGTATGTCAGATTTTTGAAATTAAAAACACAAAGGTGGAAAATTTTCACTTAAACGAAAATCAGTTTCATTAACTACCACTTAGTGATTTCACTATTCATCAAAGATTGAAGTTTTTCAGAAAAAAACCAAAACTTCACCCTAAGCTATATTTGATATTCTGAATTAAAAAATGAAGTCTATTTTACAAAAATCAAAACATATAAGTCAAATTCAATTAATTTAATAATTAATTCCTGATGTCATGACAAATAGCGTGTTTTTATTAAAACAATAAGTATCAAAAGATTGACACCAGTTAAGTCCAATTTCAAAGTGAAATTGATTCCAATGACCACCATTGGATTAAATGGTAAAAATATATTCTAATTTCACTTCAAAACCAATTCAAAACATAATCTAATCACATAAATAAATTAGATTAAAAAATTGTTTTGATGTAAAATGCATTATTTTTCACTATTCATTAAAAAATGAACATTGTTAGAAAAATACCAAAAATTCACACAAAGTAAATTTTGATGTCCCAATAATAAAGAATAAGTTTATTTTGACAAAAATAGCTTATAAAATTGTCAAAATATAGATTTAAAAATGGTTTGCCATCAAAAGGAAGTAAAAAATCTTTTAAAAATATTAGTGTATTCCATGCTTAAGATTGGATTTATTATCATTTTAAGCCTCTAAAACACTATCTAACTCATTAATAGCCATAGATAAAATATCTATTATTCATTACTTACTTGGTATGTTACAAGTATAATGGGTGTAAATAATGAATATAACATGATAATGATTTTTTATTATTAATATAAAATCCAATTTCATACCATTTAACCATCAAGAGAATAATATCATCGGTCGTGCGTATGTACATCCTACTATTTCCATTCTGCAATGAGATTAATATTCTATGTTAAAAATTCAGTAATGACTATAAAATTTATAGGATGATTAAAAATTATAATTATGAGATTTATATAATTGTAGATATAAATTAAATACACCCTATTAAAAACAAACATGACTTACATAGCAATGCCAAAATGGGAAAATGAAGCAGTTAACAGTCAAAACAATGGTAATACTCAAATAATATTATAAAAAATGATATATGAGGATCATATATCATATAAAAAATTTGTAAATGGTGCTAGTATAATTTAATAAAATGTTTAAACATTATACTGGAATATAACTCACCCTCAACTATTGGAATGTTTAGGGTAAGGGTTAATTTCCCAATATTTTTATTTTCCCAAATTACATAAATATAAGTATCTACTGGGACATCTGTATCATCCATGTCCTTGTTTATGAAATTTAATTCAAAATATTATCAACAATTGTTTAATGAAATTTTTACACATGTTTAAGATTTTATTAAATGTTTTGAAAGGAATATAATCCTAATTTTCTAAACATGGTACTTTATAACATTTTATAAAATCATGGAATGAATTGTTTTTAACTTCTACGGTGTAGGTGGATATACATTCTCCATTATTATGCCTTACTATTTTTAATCATTCTATTCAATATTAGAAGTTTATTTTCAACATAATTTATTCCTTTTATATATGTGCATCTTCTAAATGATTTCAAAGTAATAAAGGGGATATATAAATCAAAAGGTTTTAATTAATTTATCAAATTATTTTTATCTATATAAAAAACCATTACTATATTTAAATATTATTTAAGGTTTAATTATATTTATACAATTTTAAAAAATTTAATGAAGGTGCTATAATACGTTTGAATATGGATTATCTATTTTATAACAGTAAGGTTTATGAATAAAATATTAACATTCCATATGCTAGTTTTAATACAAATGTTTTTGTGATGTTTCAACCTTTAAATGTGAGGAATGTATTGGACTGGGTAAGTGTTGGGAACATATCACTACAGCCTATTGATGAATCAGTAGGACTCAAGATACAAACTACTGTCTTGTCACAAGGCCTTGAGGGTATGGTAGTGGTCATGCCATGAGGCATTGGTGGTTTGGTTATGATGTTCTACAATATGAATTTCCTCGTAATGAAATTAGTTATTGATATTGCATGTGATTATTCTACTAGTGGAATATCCATATGAAATTTTTAATGGAATTATATGATTTATTATTTACATATTATTTAGAATATTATTTTTAAAATTATTTTATTTAGTGTTTTTCCTTGCCTTTAAATTTTTGCTTATTTATGATAGTTTCCACTATATCAGTTATCCTAAATGAGAATCTATGCTCACCCCTTAATTTTGTTTGATTTTTTCCTTGGATGTAAATATGTATTTTATGATTGACCAACATGGATATTCTAAGGGATATGATAGTTTTCAAATGGGATAATATGTATTTTTTCATTTCTAGATGTAATTTAAAACTGATGTTTGTATGCTGTATTTCCAAGGCTACTAAACCATCAAGTATTTCGGGATTTTATTTTCATCTGATCATGCCAATGTAATGTAATAATTCACTACCTCTGGGGAACTAGAATCACAACGTTACATATCTAACCACCTTATAGGTTTTAAGAACCCATAAATGAATATCAATTTCATTCTAGACGTTATTCCCCCTTTTCGTTTACAGACACCTATTTCCCCATTTTCAAGCCAGACATTCACCCATGAAAATCATAAAAAAACCTTTTTTATCATTATAATATTAATCATTGACATAATATGTAAAATTAAATAAAAACTATAGTCATATAGTGACATATATACCAATAATTTTGAGACTCAATTATCAGATATTAAAATAAAGTCCTAATATAGTTATGAATGACATTATATTAGATATGAAAATTCAATCACACATGATGAGTAATAGAAGAAAGGGGGAATATATAAAATAGTAAATTTATATTTGGGAATACATTAAATGACAAAAAAAGTGAATTATATTTGAGTTTTAGCGTGGTTAGAGCCTAGAATAAACAAACTAACGCTTATTAAAAACTATTTTCGAGCATCTTACTAGATGTAAGACACAACAAACATGGTTATAATAGGAAGTAGTGTATTTACATTTCTTTCCATAGAAAATTATTTAGGCCTCTTTATAAACATTGGTAGGGCTTATTTCTCCCCATCAAGTTAAACATTTCTATTTTCTCACCAAAACAACATATTTTGACCAATTTTGACCGGTACTTTAACCAAAATAATAACAAGATATTTATGTAAAACATTTCTAAAATTTTATTAATATAACCAAAATGTTATGGTTGTTACAACATTCCATCCATTAATATTTGATTAATTAATAATAATTAAAGAGTTTTCATTATGAATAACTTTGACCAATTATAACTAGTCTCTAATTCGGTATCACATTTTTTCACATGAACCTGACCATGAGTTAATGGAGCAAATTCATGTTTCCTTAAGTAAGTTGTATAAAATATGTCACCAATTAAAAAAACATAAGGATATTAGAAAATTGTAAGATACCTATTCACCTAACTCATGTAATTCTAATTATCCAAAAAAATGTTTCACTAGATTCCTATGATTCCCAACAACTATAAGAAAAAACCATTTAACATCTGTTTTTTATATTATCTTAATTTGTGATGTAAATATAACCAACATATAAAATAATAGTTTTAACACTGGTTTTTTAAAACTGATATTGAAATATATTTCAACATCATTTGTTATAAAAACTAACATTAACACCCTTTTAAGTTTCGATATATAAAGGATTTATACATTGGGATTAACAAAAAACTCTTATTTAATATGGATTTCGACTACTATTTTTAGAAAAAAAATAATGAGATTCAAAATAAATATCAATTTTTTCCCTTTAAATATCCATTTTCATGCGAACTAAATTTGAAATATTGTATAAACATCTATATTTATTTTGATTATAATGTATTTTTTTTAAAATTTCCTTTGAATGTTACTTGAACAATAGTTCTCAAAATAAATAATGTTATTTCATAATAAATTTGAATTAAAAATTTAATAAAATAAATTAAAACAATACTTTTAATTTCATAAAATAGTAAAAGAGAGAAAAGAAAGGCAGTAAAAAGTTGAAAATGGGAATAAAAACTCCATGGAAACAAGAATAAAATTTCATTTTACAAAAAACATACACCTAAATTAATATTTTAGATATTTATAACTATAAATTATTCAACTTTAAAAAATATTATATATATAAAATTTTATTGATGGTTATGTCTCTATCAATATATGAAAGATTATCATAAATATCCAATAAAAACAATGAATTTTATTTATTAATAATACAACATATTCATTTAAAACATAAAAGTTATAATGGAAGTAGCCTTTTGAAAATAAGTTGTTTTTTGTTATTATAAAAATTAAAAATTAAATTTAAAAGATAATAATCACAATAAAATCTTCTTCTTTTATGATGACATTGTGTTTCTAAAAATAGGGTTTGAAAATAAGAAACATTATATATATATATATGATAAAATAATAATTAACTAGCATAATTGTTAATTGCCTTTAATTTCACATATATAGTTTTATTTGAATTATATATCGAAAAATGGATATTTTTATACTAATTTCATGAACTATTATAATTTGTTATATTACATATTAAAACACATGTGATGAAAATAAATTATGATCAAAGATCAAATATAATATAATGAATTTTATGATTTCTATAAATCTTTAAAATTTTTACAGACTCTGACATGTAAATAAAGAAACAAAATTTGATTCATTAATGTGAGGAAAATACACATAACATCCAATGACCATGAAAATATAAAAAGTTTCTAATTAATGAAATTATCTCAAATAGTCATTCATAATTAAATAATTCTTCAAACCTATAATGGAATGGAAGAAACAAAGGTTTAATATTTGTATTTTTCAGTATTTTAGATATATGATTATTTCTATCATTCTTATTTAGATATTGGAAATTTTTAGAAATGTATTTTGAATTAATAAAACAATATATAAAAGTGATATAATTTTGGATGCAAAGAGTATAAAAATATTTAATTACAATGGTAATAATTTCAATCTCTATAATTTAATAAATGTAAATTGAAATGAAAATTTACATACAAGAAAAATAATTGAAATACATGTATATGGAACTCTTTACTAGTAACATGATGCAAGATATATTTCTAAAATATTATTAATACCAAAAATATCCCAAATATGTTAGTAGGTATTTGAAACTCATAAAATGGATCCAATTTAAAATAATTTAGGGATAATTTTGTTATCCCTATAAAAAATACAATGTATCTGAAAGTGCTAGTTTATGAAACATTTATTTATTTTACAACGTGTATTTTTATTTTAGATACTTCTATAGATGGTAAATGTAAGAATATGTTATACATAATTTCAAATAAAAAAAATTATAATTAAGAAGATATCACATACCTCATATTCCAAGAGATAAACATGGTTAGTAGGCCAGAGTATGAAATGACTGATATAATCTCCAACTATGGACACCTACCCAAGAGGCAAAAAACATGAAGAGTTCGATGAATAATTTCTATTACCACTACTCATACCAGAACTGAATACAAAAACTAATGGTGTAAATAATCCATCAAATTACGTTTTTCTATATGTGTTGTAATATATACAAGAAAATCCCCACTATGTAACTCATAGTACATAGTCAGTTCTGAATGAGAAGTTATAAGATCTACATTTCCAATCTGTATTTGCCTAACTATTTCTAAAAATATTTCTTGTAGAGACAATTTAATTGGATCACCTACAGACTAATTCATCTCTCATTTCTCGAACTTTAATGATGTTATTTCTCATTTGTATTCTTTCTCCCACGATACCACAATAGTACGACCAAAGATGTTTCTAACATTGACATCTTATGTGTATTCATTTATATGCCCCATGTGTTTTGTATTTCCTAAAGTAGTTAGTAGAATATGCATCCTGAACTCTATGATAAAGGTATCATGCATCACATTCTCCTAAAGGAATTCCTAAAATGATATCTGTAAAATTTATCATTGAGTTGTAAATTTACAAGGTTATAATATTTTTTGAAATTAATATTTTAATTTATATAATCATATTGGATACTTATTTTAATGTATTTGTAATAAATGTTCCCATTTTCATCCAAACCCATTTCTATTTTTCTTGGTGAGTGGGGGAGATGGAGGGCCAAACATAACCTCCATTAAACAACAACTTTATTTATCACTTAATTCGTAAAACCTATAAATGATGATGTGCTCATCCATTAAATGATACCCTCTACATGACAAAGTATGAGTGTATGAATTATATGATTGGATCTCTGGGTGAGATATCCATGACTTTGGTTATATAGTAATTAATGAATTTCATCATGTTATTAAAAAATAATATTACAAATAAATTTTTTAATCCGTAATTTTTATACCTAAAAGGATATATCCCATTAGGTAGAAATAAACTTCTCCCATAACCCAATTAATATAAACCCATATTAGCGACATGAGTTTTTGTTATAATCATTACCAAAAAATTAAATTGAATACAATTTTATTTTAAAATCCCGTCATATAGTTTCCAAAAAATATAGACACATATTCTTAATAAAATTTATATCATTAAATTCACATATCATATATGATTGAATATATTAAATATGAGTCATATAAAATATAAAACAGTTTAATAATTGGTTAAAAAATAAAGGATTTGATATATTTTTCCGTTACAACCCCCATAATTAATTTTTATGCACCCGATCAATGCTCCTCAAGTCATGATATAAAATTAAATTCATATAAAGACACTACATGGTCATATGACTATTAAACTTCTTTTCATTCATGCCAACTGGGTTATTATTATTAATTAATTAGATTTGAAATATATTCTCTCTAATATAAAGTAAATTTTTTTACTAATATTTAATCTTACATATACAAACATTGGGTATATTATTATATAGAGAATAATAATATATTATATGAGGTTCACCAATACTGTTAGAAATAATTTTGATACAGAATTTTTTTTTTCATTTGATAATTTAATTATTGTAAATATTATCACATGAAAATACATGCACATACCTTGGTAAAAATTCCTTTTTCTTTGTTTCAATCATTTAAATAGATGACTATAATTAAATTATATGTACCTATAATTGATTTGAATTTAAGGATTTTTATAATAAAAAAATGAATTATAAAAATACAAATAAAAATATATCAAACAAAAAATGATGAATATAAACTACTATTCATAAAATATAATGGAATCAGACTTCTCAAATCATAAAAAATGTAACTTATATTTATGGATATACAAATTAATTCAAAGTCATAGAAATTATAAAAAAAATTCAATTTAAATATCCAAGTTAAAAAATAGTGTTTGCAATGTGTAACATTCCAAAAACAAACCATTCTATTTAAACTATAAAATGTGTAATTAAAACATATGAATATAAAAATTAATTCAAAAATGGTATAACAATCAAAATATATAAATTTAAATATCTATGTTATCAAAAAGTTGTGTTTTTTACATGTGTAAGTTTAATAAGAAAATAATGATGTTTAAGTTATTTTAAAATATATTTTTTAACTAAATTAAAGGAATATAAATATTAAATAAAAAATGAAAAACATGATAAACATAAAAATATTTATTTGTTCATGTTAAAAAACTGATTCTACAAGAGTAGGTTTAACAAAAAAATTAATTACTCCATTATTCTTTGACCAAATATATTTTTAACTAAAACCCATGAAAATAAAATTTAACAAAAAATTCATATAAATAATTTTCATATATAGATTTCTATATACATGTTAAAAAAATAGAGTTTTTACATGTTTAAGTATAAAAAAAGATATTTAATTGAATATTAAGGTGTGTAATAGAGCGATCTCCCATATCCTATATACATGATAATTTCCTATAGAATAGACGATGTTTATATAAATATTATTATTATGATAAGATAATTGTGTAATATAAAGAGACACCTTACATAACTTCACAACATCATCAATATCATAATCACTGAATTGATTTTTTCACTTTCATCACTTCGGTGACAACTGTTACTCTACTATTTTGAAGGATATTACTGTTTTCCCAATATTTTGTGCAAAATGTGTAAAAATTAATGTGAAAATAAGTCAATGTCATTATGTTAAGACATATTCTAGTAGTTAACCATTTCATGGTTTCAAATGAAAAATAATTTGTGTTACATATATTATTAAATCATTAAACAAATGTATTTTTATAAATATTTTTCAGCCACTTTTATTTTCATTACCAAGATAATACCTTCGATTTTGTAGTATGTGATAATATAAATGTTTGAATCTCATATTTGTTGTAAAAATGTATAAATGTGTCTTCATAACCAGATCACTGGATATTAACTATGCCTTAGATCCACAGATCCCCTTTATATCATTATTTACCATCATATATCTAGATATAGTGAGATGAATATGATTTACATTGTATAAGTAGTTAATATATTACATAATAACCTCATGAAATACATGTTTCTAAACAATATAGTCATTAATATTTAGATTATTTCTAATATATCCCTCTAGAATTTCAATATATTATTTGATATGATATAACCAAAGTAGATATGTAGGCCAATATATCATTATATCTCACACTAAATGAATCATCCGATGAACCATTAGATAAAAAATAATGTTAAAAAAATATTTTCAATTGAAAACGTCTGAGTAAAATCTCATTATACAACTCATCTTCAACATTTGAATCCATGCCTTTTCTATAAATAGAATTGAAAATGTAGAACATCTTGAGGATAGACTTTTTAAGAGGAATTTGAAAAATACAACATAGTGAAACTAGTTGTTGTTGTTGCATCAATACATTTTAGACCTAATATTTCATTCCAATTAACTTCAAATACTCCACGGAAGCTAAACTTTTCACATTTTAATAACACCCATTGGGTAATTTAAACCCATAAAAACATTGATATGAATTCACCATTTCTATCTTGATTAATATGTAATGATCCAAATTTAAATATATTATTTTTTTCTATTCACAGTAGGAGATAACTTTATATGAATTATAATTGATATTGAGTCCAATATTACAAGAAATAATTGTTTATATTTCTATTATTTTATAACAATGATCCAATAAAAATACCACATATGTATATCTCAATATGAGTAAACCAAATATTATGTTTTTCCTAAAAAACATCCAATATGGTAGTTCAAAAAATATGGACCATTTATTCCATGTATTTTTTATGACCCAAAATTTATCTCTTCCCAATGTGATATTGATTTATGTTAAACTTGTTATAATATTTTTTAGTTGAAAAAAGTTGAGGTGGAAAAACATACTATTGTAAATTGTTAAATTCCTTCTTTAATCATTGATAAGTATTATCCATTTACAAAAATATTCAATGACCCATTTATATTGTCTTTCTATAATTCTGTAATTGTTGATATAAAGTAACTTATTTTCAAATTTGATATGATTTACATATATTAACACTTTAGCTGTATAATTTTCCATAAGTTGGAATATAATTTATAGTGAATATTGTTGTAGCATGAAATATAAAATAGTATTTATTATATATATTTAACTATTTAAAACCCTCCTCTTATAAAAATATCAAATAATTAATCAATGCTGAAATATATACATTGATGTCAATTTTAGTATGTTTTGATCTAGAAATCATCACGACTATTATAAAATGTTTTTAACATATGTATTAAGAATATATGTTATAAACTACCAACATAAAAGGACATACCAATGTTGGTTATTGAGGGTGTGATATAGAATCATTCCATCAATAAAAGGTCCCATTATGATACTTTTAACTTCATTTTCAAAATTAGAAAATTCATGATCAAATTTGAATGATTATTTAGAATCTGGAGGTTGTCGTATGTCAGGAACCGTCCTTGGGGGCCATGTCGTGACTACCCCAAGCCCGCCTACCATAGGCCAGGGGCTGGCGACTAGCACCAGTGGCATAAATCCCAAAATTAGGGAAGGCATTGCCTTTAAGAAGTAACATACACAAAAGAGTACTCAAGCAAAGTAAACACTAAGAAAAACTGAATACAAAGTAAGTTCTGAAGAAAAATGGGCCAGTATACAAAAAGAAATGAATGTAAAGTACTACTAAAAGGAAATTACAACAACAAAAAGTAAAACAACAACTCCGAGTCATCCTCCAGATATCCCACCTGAAGGGTGGGTACAGATAGTCTCCTCAGATCCTCGGTCCAGCCATCCGCATCGTGTACGTCCCACCAAGTGGTCCACCTCTGGGTACCGTTTAGCTCCACAAGACTCCACCTCAATTAGTACTGTCTGTCTTCTACATCCAACACAATGTAGTGCGGGCATTGCCCGTGAAATAGTGAGTATATGATACTCAGTAGGGACGGCGAGACCCCCGATGGTCTCTCAGAATCCATGAAGGATAAACCACAAAGGAAATATACAATCATGAAGCATCAATATCACTATTTAGGTATATTCCCATACATATACCTAAGTCAACAGTTAAATTTTGGATCTAACTCCAGAGCCCAAGAACAACCTAGTCCACATAGGAAAGCACAACCCAATCCACACAGGAAAAGCACATCAACCACATCAATGATAATGATTAAGAATCAAGACTCATCCCACCCAGGTATACACTAAGTAAGGTGATAGAGATGATCATATGTAGCCACTGATTTATCTAAGATGTTAGAACCACATAGGATACAAGACCAGCTAAGCTTTCAGACCCACAAAGGATACAAGACTAGCTACTATGCCATACCCACATAGGATACAAGTACAGAGTCAAATACTGCCCGACCCACATAGGATACATGAACAATAGTCATCACAGTCGAAACCATAGAGGATCCCAGTATGGTCATCATCGATGCTGAACCCATGGAGGATCCAAGTACAATCATCCTCACTGCCGAACCCATGGAGGATCCAAGTGCAGTCGTCAACTTCGCAGTCACAACCAGCTCTAGGGTTCTCAAACACAACATTCTAGATTCCGGGAGGGTCTGCTCCATGATCCAAGGGGGTCGATACATCAACTATCACGATGTCCAATGTTTATGTGTCACAATGTTCCATAATGTCAATAGGAACTCAACATGACAGATGACGGGTCAATTAGACACCCAGTCTGAGAGTTATTGGCTTTTTCGTCCCAAGGGCCCAGTTGGGTTTTAAGCAAAAACCAACCCGAATGTACTCCATCTGCATCCAAACCTCAATAGGAGTAAGCCAAAAGAACCGTCTCACTAAGAGGAATCCAATGATATTTACGGCGTGTCAACTGGACGTTCCGGAGCTCATGTTATAAGCATTTTCGCTCCAAGGGCCCGGTTGGTTTCATGTTCGAACCATTTCGGCCATAAACAAAGTTATCCAAAACCTAGAGTGTAATATACTGAAATGACCATCTCTATCCAAGGATCCTAACACAACTTATGGTTCATCGTTCGAAGGTTTGTAGCCCAATATGTGGGCAAAAGACCGAAAATGGTCCAAAATTGGGGGTCTAGGCCCAGCCAGACCCAGCCCAACCCCCCTGGGTCTACCTGAACGTGGTCGACCCGACCCAGTTCTAGGTCTGGATAGGTAGGTCGTGGCCCAACCTTGCTAGGCACGACCCGACCCGGCTGGGCGCTGCCCGGCCTGGTCTGCGCGACCCGCCATGACCCGACCGAGGGGGCGAGATGGCTCGGCCAGCGGGCTGAGCAGGGGGGGGACGGAGTCCCCCTTCATTTGTGCTCCACGGACGCGGTGGGCATCACGACTCCTCCGGATCCCGCGCGGCTGCGGGATCCAGCCGCCCGCCGCATCCGGCCACCGGCACTGCCGCGCCGGCGACCCGCACTGCCAAAGTCATTCTAGTGGTCAATTATTTCTCTCGTCTAAGCCTGCGGTCATCTCAGGATTCATACATTACTGCGAAGGCCTCCATCCACCATTACTATCCCATTTAATCATCACCAACGCTCTGTGCATCAAGTACAGCAAAACGGTGGGTTCAGACTTGTTCGTTGGTCCCCACCCACCGCGTTAGTAGTTTGAAACAACTCCAAACAATTATTTGAAATCTTAAAGGTATAATTCACATAAAGTAAAATAAACCAAAACCCCTACTGTGACAAGGAAGATGATCGTTGGTGTAGCGGTACACGGCGTCGCGGAGAAAAGGATCGTAGGCGTCACAGTACACAGCGTCGTGGGGAAGAGGATCCTAGGCGTCACATCGCCGATCTCCGAGGAACCGGAGTTCTTCATTGTCCTTCATCAGAGTCCATATTTCTTCGTCGTCCTTCGTTGGAGGCCATCATTCCTCATCACACAACTAATCTCTCCCTCTTAATCACCAAAATTATAGGCTCCCATATTATTTTATTATCCATTCAAAGAAACTCTCTCGGAATTAAATCACCAACCTAATTAAACGTTGTTGACACTTAATTAAGGATGAGAGAAAGAGGGTTCCCCATAATTAAACGTGATGGCAGTTTAAAATAAAAAGGTGAAAAGGAAGGTTCCTCATTAATCAGAATGAGGAGTTACCCAATAATTAATCAAGGGATATTAATCAAGGAAATGTCAAGGAAACAATAGGGGAATAAAAGAGGTCAGAGGAAATTAAATGGTGGGGCCCGTGCGGGCCACACATCTCTATCCTCCCCACATGGGTAGTTAAGTGGCTACAGGCCCCACCATTAACTACCCATGGAAGGGAGTAACCTTTTTTAGTAATAAAAATTGTTCCGACAATTTTTATTTATTTCCTTAAACAAAACCCCCAAAAAATTAACTTCTCTTCTTTTGAGAATGAAACTACGGTATGTGTCCCCTTAAGCAATTATCGGCACTGCGAGTTCATCGGTGCCCTTGGATTTTAATTCCGAGTACCGGTTCAAAAGTTATAAATCCCCAGTCATTCGTTCACTGAACGTACCTGAGTTAAAATTTGAAAATTGATTCTGGGCACACCGGGCCCCAGAATAAAGTGCCGTCAGAAGCCACATACATGTAAAATTCCAAGGTATTTTTCTTAAAAAAATTCCTTTGAAATTAACATGTCTTTAAATTACTCCCACCTCAGGGATTTACATCCCCGTTAAGCTACAACAAAAACTAGGGGAACATATGAGGGTTCTGAGAACACATCTGAGTCTCATGCTCCCAGGTTCTCTCCTAGAGGTTCTTGTTATGCTAATGAATGTGCACCAGAGGTATCAACCATCCACATAGGAACCTCTCCTGTCGATCCTCAATCTCCACCGGGACCTACACATATGTCTTCTCATCATCGATGTCTAGCTCTCTGTGATCAATGATATGTGTCGGGTCGTGCACATATCTCCTCAGCTGAGATACATGAAAGACGACGTGCACCCGATGCAACTGAGGAGGAAGATCCAGGTGATAAGCCACCTCTCCTATCATACTGAGAACCTGGAATGGTCCGATGAAGCATGGAGATAACTTGCGGCCCCGGCCAAATCGTCGTAATCCACTTCGAGGTGAGACCTGTAAGAAGAGGTGGTCACTATCCTCGAACTCCAGTGGTCCCTGCCTCCTATCAGATATAGGACCTCTGTTTGCTATGAGCTATCCTCATCCACTCCTTGATGACATGTAACTTCTTCATCATGGCCTGAACCATCTATGGTCCTACATGTTTTGACTCCCCAGGGTCTATCCAGCACATAGTTGATCTGCAGGGTCGGCCGTAGAGTGACTCGTATGGTGCCATCCTAATGGTGGAGTGGTAGCTGTTTTTATATGCAAACACCACCAAGGGTAGGTGATCCTCCCATCTACGACCAAAGTCACGAAAAAATTCACAGAGCATTTCCTCAAGAGTCTGAATGGTACTCTCCGTCTGACCATCCTTCTGTGGGTGAAAGGCGGTGCTCAGGCATAGCTGCATCCCAAACGCCTCCTGAACCCCCATCCAAAGCAAGGAAGTAATGCAAACATCTCGATCGGAGATGATAGACGATGTCACACCATGAAGCAGTACGATCTATTGAATGTATAGGCATCCCAATCTCTCCACTGATCCCTTCTCCCTGAAAGGTAAGAAGTGGGCCGACTTGGTGAGTCAGTCTACAATCACCCAAATGGAGTCGTGTCCCCTGCAAGTACGTGGAAGCCCTGTCACAAAATCCAGGGATATATCATCCCACTTCCACTCCAGGACCTCTAAGGATTGTACCAAACCTGCAAGTACCAGGTGCTCTGCCTTCACTTGCTGGAAAGTGAGGCATCGAGAAACAAATCCTGCCACAACCTTCATCATACCCGACCACCAGTATTGTCGCCTGAGGTCCTGATACTTCTTCGCTACTCCAGGATGTACCGCTATAGGGGAAGTGTGGAACTCCCTCATCACCTCCTCCTAGATTGTAACTGGTACCATGGTACATCCCAGGAAGGGGATGGTGTGCTCACCGCATTCAGAAAATCCATCGGGTGCTATCCCTGAGGATATCTGAGCACGTCTCGCCTCACAGTCAACGTCTCCATGCTACACATCTCTGACCTACTGAAGTAGTGGAGGAGTGACTGTGAGGGAATGAAGTTAGGCTACCCCATCACTATCCACGAAGGATATCTGCAAAGTGGCTAACTGCTCTGTCGCCTCTTCAAGTAGCTGAATGGTCGATCACCTGCTGAGAGCATCATCCACAATGTTCCCCTTCCCAGGAGTTTAGACAATCTAAATGTCATAATCTTGGAGGATCTCAAGCAATCGACCCTATCTCAAGTTATGTTCCTTCTACGAGAATATGTACCTGAGACTCTGTTGGTCAGAGTATACTATAAAGCGCTCGCCCATCAGATAGTGTCGCCACATCTTCAGGGCGAAGACCACTGCTGCTAACTCCAGGTCATGGGTGGCATAGTTCTACTCATGCTGCCTCAACTACCATGAACCTTAAGCAATAACTACTCACTATTGCATTAGGACACACCCATGTCCGGTCCCTAATGCGTCACAGTAAACTACATACCCTACGCCCTCTTCCGGAAACCTCAAGATGGGCACACTGGTCAATCTCTGCATCAGCTCCTGGAAGCTCTACTAACAACTTTCTAACCACACGAAGGGTTTCCCCTTCTTCATAAAAGTTGAAAGCAGTGCTGAAACTCTGGAGAATTCTGTCACAAATATGTAAATGCTGAAAAAATTCAATAACTCCCAGAGGAAGTTTGAAAATGATGAAGCAACGTCATATTCAGAATCAGAGGCCCGATCTGGAGGCCCAGGAAGTAGTGCACGAAATAAAGGAAGATACGTGCGAAATGATATTGGGCGCGCGACGAATCCCCAGGATTCGCGTAATCGAGCCGGTGAGGCGTGCAATTTTTTCACGCCCCGCTTCCACGTGGCGAGGTTTTGCGTGGAAAAGGTTCCCAGTGCAAAACATTTCGTGTGCCGCCTAGATTCTGTGTTGTCCAATGCCTATAAATAGAAGATGACCCCAAGCGGTTTGGGGGTTGTGGAATTCATACCGGCTCTCGTTCGTGCAATTAGACCCCCCTTGCGCACAATATGACTTCCAGGTAATCCCTCTTTTCGCACAACCTTGCCTCGGGGATCACCTTTTCACGCAACTCCACTGGCTTAAGTGAGATTTCCTCCTCCTCCGGGTTCATTCCATGCATGCAATCCATGTCCCATGCGCGCAATTCCCTTTCGTTCCCACAATACCCTGCACCCAATCCCCTTTTCGCGCGCAATGTTTTGTCCATATTGCACGCCATCCCGGTGTTTTGCGCGCAAACCTTCTATTTGCATGCAAAACCCAGGACCCCTCACCTTGATGCCCCTTGGCGGCCTCTCTGTGCTGGCACCTGATGTCTCCCTTGTTGGGTATGCGCACCACAATTTGTTTTCCCGTACAGCCTTCTAGGCTCGTATGATGTAACCTCAAGGTCCCTTGGGTGGTGTTTCCCATTGTGTTGCTTTTCCTTATGCTTCTCCACATAGGCATGCTAACAGTTATTGCTTTTTCTCAAAGCCACGCTAACGTGGACCCCTCAATGGTTCGCCCGGCGACCCCCCTTCACTACTGCCTTGCTGATGCCTTCCCTACCGCAAGGCGTAGAGGTCATTGGGCATGTAAGCCCATGGGGTGTGGAGCAAACCCACCTCTTCCAAGCTGAAGGACGTTAAACTACTGAGCACCGCGTCCTTAACACATGACGTTAAACTGTGGTCTGACCCCGTGCTTCGCAAGCAGGGTCCCCCCAGCTCAGGAATTCATTATGCCCACTCGTCTCCATGGGAATGGACTCTTCCTCACATGGAATGAGATCCTCCTTGTTGGAGTGGCCTTTTTTCGCGGGGTAAGGGCAACCTCAGAGCGAAAGCCCCTAGCCTCTCTTGTGGAAGGTTGCACCCGTGCATCTCCCTACATCCCCCTGCCAAGGCCAGTGGAGTCCCTTTCCCACTGCACTTTTTCACACCACATGCCTACACCTTGGAGCAAGCCCCGTCACCAAGGGCCGCTAACCATGCGTAAGCCCCTGTTTCCTCTTTGGGCTGCTCAATGCGTAAGCCCCTTTCCGCTTCTCACAGACGCACCCTTTGCGATGTGATCGTCTGGTCCCTGTTGCCTCTTTTTTCCCACACCAAGCATGACTCATGTGGTCTTAGAACGCGCATCGACCATGACATTCTCTATGGTCCGCCTAAGAGCGTAAGCCCCATCCCAGCGAACTATGCGGACTTTGATCCGTGCTAACGCACAGTACGTAGGAAGCCTCCACGAGGTTCAAGCCCACCACCCGATCGTTCCGATCTCTCCACGTCGGTTCCCTAACCACCATGGTCTGCCTCAGAGCATAATCCCCATACCCACTCTGGGCCGCCTCCGAGAGTAAGCCCCAAATTCCTCATCTCGTATGACGTTAAACTATATCTCGTCCCACATGACATTAAACTGTATTCCCCCTCTTGGGCCGCCTCAGAGCGTAAGCCCCATGTCTCACACCCAGGTTTCATCCTGACTTCCCCCTCGAGCCCACATGCCTTGGGAAGCTCATGCCCTAGCCTGGAGATCATACTTCCTCCAGGCTCCAATCCATGCATTCATTCTCACGGGTCACCTCTCTAGGTGTCCCAACTTACCACCGAACTACGCAGACTTTGATTCCATACCATGGGGTTACGTAGGAAGCCTCCACGAGGTTCAATCTAGTAACTCCACCATCCATCCGGATCCTTACCTGGGCCGCCACATCCTGGTGAGATCATGCCACCCCATCCCACTCCATGACATCTGGGAAGCCACCCACGTGCTGGCCCCAACATCGGTGTTCCCCCTAGGGGGTCCTTCAGCCCGATCCATCTCTGCAAGACGTTAAAATTGCGTCATACACTGTGTTAAACATGGGAAGCTAAATAAAACCTCAGATAGAACACAATCCCCGCGTTCGATATGGGATGCCTCGGGCTTCCGCGGCCTCGAGAAGCCTTGTGATAAGGGACAGAAGACATACATGCAAACGACACCCCAAAGTGACCATTCTCCTCACTGAAGGTTGCTGCCCCGACAAGACCCCTTGGAGTGTCTTGATGGAACCAGTGTAATTAACTGGCGTCCATGTAGATATGGCGCTAGGAATGAGCTTCACGAACCCGTCTTAAATCTATGAGGGAGACCCAGACTAGGTGACGAGTTCCGAGGAGGAATCCATGGAAGGAAGAACCAAAATACCATCATCTCAGTTTCGATCAACGAGCAGACGTCCATGAATAAGGAATGAATGCCGCCCGCCTTTGGAAAGCAGGAATGCGGGGCAACAAGCAGCGCATCCTCCCCATAGACGGATGCGCGCGCCCCGGAGAAAGCATCAGAAACCTAAAATGGTGAACCCGACATGAAGCTCTTATCCACAATACATAGAATGGTAGAAATCAGGGTGTCGGTGGATTAGCATGTCACCTGGTCCGGGTACCTATCACCGGGACGTGGAACCCGCCAGGGGTCGAGGCCGTCAGGATGTTGACCACTCCGTTCTGCGACGTCGTCAGTGTGGATCCCTCTCGCCTGCCACGAAATACAGAATGACGCTGGGTTTTGGTTGTTGAGTCCTTTTTTATGGTACTAATGAGTTCATCTCCCTACTTCCAGGAATCGAATCAATGCATTTGGAGCTCAATCGCCACCTGCCCACCGGCGCAGAGGCACGGGTAGTACCAACAAGGCCACCCCGCACGGTCCCTCCTTTTCAATAGTCGCTAAGACTTCGACCACCATAGTTTCCGGGCGCTCACACCCCCTCTCCCCCTTAGAGATCATCCAGTGAAGGGTATCAACGACTTGTTTCATAGGTACGACAAGGAAGGGATCATCTCCACCTGGGGAATGGCCCGTTTGGATCTATAGGCGGCTCCGCCTCACCACCATCGCTGCCCCCTAGGACCACGTAGGGAGCCGCTGCTCCCCACTCCGACGTTCAACTTCTTCAGGAGTCTATCCCCAGAGCGCCTTGAAACATCCCTCTCATATTTCAATGAGGTGGGGGATGTCCGGGTCCACCTAATCGGAGACCCATCCCAGGGGTTAATGGAAAGAACCCCTTCCAGGCTATGTCGACGCTGCCGCCCAACTCCCCGAGTTGAGGAGCAGGCCATCATCATGCCCACACCACCGGCTCTGACCCATCTCACTTGACGCCAGTGTCGGGTGTGAGTGGAAGAGAATGCCCATCCTAGGCACCAACATCAGCAACCACTGTGGCCAGAGCCACTACTGACTCCTGTTACCAGACCCTCGCACACAATGAGCAGGGGCAGCCACATGCCCGACTGGGATTGAATCCCCGACCGCCCTCCAGGCATGTTTGGTCGAATCTCCCGGTCACGGGCACATGCAATGGCCACCGTGAAACAATCCCCGGTAGTGCCACCGACTAGGAAGGCTCATTTCTTGCCACTGATCTGGAAAATCGAAGGCTCCTTCGTGACGACTATGCTCTGGGTATGACTCTTCCCAGCTCCCACTACACTGGGTATGCGACCACTCCCCCTACTGTTGGATGTGAGTATGGAGCTGTTGCGTATCCTGTCACTCACTCACTTGGAGGTCCTCCCCATGCCCCTTTCGACATCTGTCCTGGTGCTTCTCGTACCCCGGCCTTCAGTCCCCTCTGCCTCAACTCTATTGCGGCTAGGGGACTCCTTGACGGAAATCATCCTTACCCGGAGGAGAAACCTAGGTGTAGGAAGGTCTGGCATCGTCACCGTACGAATAATGTCTGGGGAGTTCGGATGGAAATTAGACTAGTCCGTTTCTCGGATTCTGAGGCGGAGTACGACTCGATGATGGAACCTCCCCCCCAAACCGTCGAGTTGAGGGAAGGGATGGGGAGGCGTTGCGTCTGTCTCATACTCCCCAAATGTGAGATCCATATGATTCCCTCCTCCCTCCGAAGGTATATCCAGGAGGACGAGGGCTTGGCGTACCCCCAGGGGTCAAACCCGCAGTTGCCACTGGCCTCCCCAAAAGCACCTTCCGCCTCTGTCAGGGAGGTTGGGGAACTTTTCTGGGGACCGATGGAAGAGTCACGAGGTGAAACAGCCTTGGAAAGCACCGACGCTGGGACAGGAGGCCCATTCGTCGGCCCATCCTATCGTGACGTGGCAGCCTGGGCACTGCAACCCTTGGAGGATGACTCATGGATCGGTGGCCAATCGGCCTGTTCGCCGTATTCACCACCGGCCAGCCCACTGGCCTGACAGCATGCCTCGGCGCCATTTCCATTCCCCCAACTATTCTCGGTTGACGAGTAGAGGCAACAAGGTCCGGACACTGAACAGGAGTCATGGAGCTTCTAGACTGTCCTCGCAGTGGGCAACTTCCCCGAGAAGTTTTGGCCGGTCGCAGGATCAGATTTTGATATGCCAGAGTCACTCACCCCGGGAGAGTTTGAATGCTTCCGCTAGACTCTTCGGGTGACTCACTCCCTCCTTCACCATCAGCTAGCACCTTATCCCAGGAGCCAAGCACATCTCGTGGATATCGGTGAGTAGTGTCGTCGGGTCGACCTGGCAGCGCTCCCTGCGGTTCGGCACCCCGAGTCACTAGGCCACCATGGGACCCTCCAGAAACAATGTATCTAGAGTTTTCAAGTACTCTGCAAAGGTGTTGAGGAAGCCACCACCCACGCACACGTTCGCGGATGGAGGCAGTACGCTGCCCTTATTTTCTGTGCGATCCGCCGACAGCCCGATTCACTGGGCGGCCCTAAGGGAACGTCTCCAAGGGCAGTGGCAGTCAACATGGATAACCTTTCAGATGAGGGAAATGGTGTGGATCCCCTCAATGTGGACTCAACCCCTGATTAAAAGCTGCTATTGGATATATCTGGGAGTATTACTCGCCAACAGATGAGCCTCCTAGATCTCCCTGTACCCACAGAGGCACTGACCCTGAGCCGAAACATCAGAAAGGGTAAAGAGCCTCTTAGGTCTGTCAAACTCTCTGACCCATCTGCCTCGGTCCAGAAGGTAGAGTAAGATCCCGAGAAGTCCACGCTACGCAAACAGCTTGATGAGAAAAAGAGACTGGTTGATGAGCTCTTGGTCGAACACATTGCAGAGCGGCAGCCTGACTACGGTAACCCTAGACCATGACAGCAGGGGCAGGAGCATCTACCCCTTTCCGAGATTCCCGCGGGCATCCGCGACCATGTTGGTTCACCAATAGGGGAGAAGCTGGAACCCATTGCAAGAGGGCATGATATGTTTCTCCGAACCCTCCCGAGTGGCGGGACCACCTGGGGGACCCTCCTCGGTTTCCTCCCGCCGCCCTGAGAGTCGCTCCGCCAGCTGCCTCGTGAGCTGCTGATCTTGACTACCGTATCAAAGAGGCTTGAAACGCGCTTGTGGTTAGAGATCCCCGTCAGGATAGGAATCTGCATCCGGATGATCTTATGGAATTACTCATCACCCACTTGGAGGCCCTGGAAACTCGGCAGGTGGCAATCCCACCGGACGGAAATCCATACCCAGTTTGGGTGGATGATATGCCAGCCCTACTGTGATTTGGGATCCCCACATTCTCCCCCTTTAACGGGACCACAGACCTACCACAAAACCAGGCCCACTTCAACTCGAGGTGCGGGCCTATGTTAGGGACTCTGGCGCAGTAGGAGGCTTCCAAGCTCCATTGCATCGTTCAGACACTGGAAGGACCAGCATTCTTCTGGCACAACCAGCTCCCTGTTGGATCTGTGACTAGCTGGGAGGACCTTCGACGGCAATTCCTCTAATAGTTCAGTTCCATAACCCGGAATACGAACATTGAAGACCTCTTCAGGTGCAAACAAAGGCCCGACGAGTGAGTCGTGGACTTTGTCGCCTGGTGGAAGGGGATCACATACTCCATTGACATGCCATTGTCCTAGGAGAAATTACTGACGATGTGTGTATGAAATTTCAAGACAGAGCTGGTTCCTTCTCTGATCACTCAGAATTACCCTGGAGTGTTTCGGGACTTCTCAGCCAAGGCTCAGCGCCTCAAAGATGTCGTGCAACAGGCCAGTCAGGCACGCCCGCTGCCTCCTGTAATTTCTGAAAGGAGAGCCACCAGAGAAGAGCCCACTGCTGTAGCCCAGATAGAGGCCCCTAGACAACTAGAGTTGTTACCAGTAAGTCCAGCTCAACATCCTCATAGGGGTCCACCCCCACGGGCACAGCCTCCGGCCCGACATCGACCACCTCAAAATCGGCAGGCACCTCCTCGTAACACACCGCCACCACCTTGGTGAGATAATTAGGCTCCGCATCCTCGGCCTTCTCCTCTGGCCCCTGGTCATGGTCAGCCTCCAAGATCTCCCTTTCCAGATAGAAGGAATTAGACTTACTCATTTGGCGAGGCCCAGGTCCCCGGTTATTTCCGTAGCACCTTATAGCAGAGGATCATACAGCTTACTGAGTGCCAGAAGCCAGAAGATGTGTGTCTCACTGACAACCCTAACTACTGCCTTTATCACCGGATCCTGGGACACACCATCCAGCAATGATATGTGTTCAAAGACTGGCTCCAAGACCAGATTGACAACAACATAGTCAGGTTGGGACCAGCCCCAGCACAGGTGGCAGGTGTCTTCGTGATATCAGATGACAGTAGTGACAACGGGGATGAGTGGGAACAGGTTTCTGACCATGGGTCCCAGAATTATAACGACTAAATGGCCCACATGACGGTCTATCATGCCCATGGCATCATCTGTGCCCACCTGAGTCAGCCAAAGCCCTCGAAGTCTGTGAACGCCGCATTGGCATCGTCATCCCAGCCTACCTCTTCCCAGAAGAGAAAGAGGTGGTGCAAGAAGAAAGAATGTTCCCATCCAGTGCCGTCATCTTCCCGCATGTGTGGCGATTTTATGCCCCCAGGGATGGGGATCCCTCCTACACTCTATCCGGTAGTGGATGACTATACGAGTGAAATCCTGGGGTACGTTTCAATTAACACTATAGAGTTGGTAAATCTATTTTTGACTCATGACGACAAGGAACACCAGGTGGTCCTCCCTAATGTCCCCATCTGTCGCCAACGTCGGCAGAGCTGTGGATACGTGAATCGCCGGGGTACAGCAGTCATCACCTCCAGTCAGGTCATGCACGCTACCAATACCAGGCAGCAAGACCAGTAAAGAGTGCAGCACTCGCGACTCCCTCACCCGGAGTCAATAGGTTCACCTCCACCACCGTTTGTGTTGCTGGATCAGGCGGAACCGCCTCATCCGTGTCGCAACCAGCCCTGCCCTGCCACCGGCCGACTACGGCCTTCCGGTCCTAGCACGACAGCCACCTCCCGGGCTTCGGCTAGTGAACATCGGGACATGCCTAGTACTAGTCAGTCACCGGTCCCGCCAGCAGGGCCCGTCATGCCTCCAATCATAGAGCGACCTCCTATATACAGAAGCTCACTTTTGGCCCGAATGTATCATGTTCTGAAGCACCTGGTCAGCATTCTGGAAAGGCTTTATATCCTTGGTGCCCTTCGTCTGTCGTCTGAAATGCACGAGGCACTCGCCAAGGCATTAAGGATCCCTTTCTAGTTTGAAATAGAGGTAGTAGCCGTAGATGCCTTCCACACCGAGGAGATTGAGGACGCCGAATTTCAGGCGGTTATCTCATTTTCCGGTGAAGAAGAAGACCTTCCCATACAGGGGCACATCCGCCCAATGTACATCTTTGTCCAATTCAATGGCGTGGAAGTCCTCCACTGTCTTGTCTACACGGGTTCCGGGATTAACCTGATCCCAACTCGGACACTACGGAAACTGGGGTTGTATGAGGATGATTTATCTCCCTCCGACCTCATGATGAAATAGTATGATAGGACCAATCAAACTCCACTTGGAAAAATTCATCTGATGAACCAGTTCGGCAGCCTAATTTCCAATACCGAATTCATGGTTGTCTCCTAGGACACTGCCTATAATGTGTTGATGGGCAGGCTATGGCTCCACCTTCAAGCAATGGTCCCCTCCTCGTATCACCAGTGCCTAAAATACCCCATTAAGGGTCAAGTGGGTGTGCTCCAAGGAGATGCATCTCTGTTTTCTTCTTCTGAAGCCCGTTACCTAGACGCTGACTATTACAAGTGCAAGGACAAGAAGATCCTAGAAGGTGAGGTCGAGCTCGCCACTATCACGAGTGATCCCCGGGCAGGTTTGGATGACACATATGTCTTCCCAATCCATCGGTTTGAGGCCACGACCCCCGAAATGGTTCAGTGCTTTGTTGTCTCAGGTACCAGAGGAAGGCATATATCTAGGTCAATGCGATGGCAGGAAATCACCTCGTACTCTTACACCAACCAGGATCAGATTCCCCCCGAGCCTCCTACCCCTATATGATATCGGGGCATTGGGCTCATGGAAATGACAGTACGTCATATGTGTCTGTTTCGGCGAGCCAAAATCGACCAGCTCAAGCCAACGCGCCACTACTGCTTTGATGTCATAAAGCGTGGCCCCTTGGGCCGGAGGCCAGATTGGATTGGATCAACCGCCTTCTTCTCCATGGTCTCTGCGGTGCATGAGTCTCCAAATGTGACGACCTCCGCCGCCCAAGCCAGCGCTAGCTTCCCATCAGGGTATAGCAGTCCCGAAATGGCACCCCCCATGGATGATCCTTCCATGGGCAGAGAGGATGACATGGAAGATGCTCATCCTACCATTGAAGAGGGCGTCTCCACCACGGTCGACGTGTTAGTGCAGGTGAACCTCGGTAGCAAGGCGGACCCGAGAACCACATTGGTCAGCGCCGCTATGCCCCCCGAGGAATGACAATAGTACATAGCCTTCCTAAAATATCACCATGATGTGTTTTACTAGATTTATGAAGAGATTCCAAGACTGGAGCCCCAGGTAGCCGTCCACCGCCTTAGCCTCCCAGCAAACCATCGCTTGTTCAAGCATCCTCCCAGAAAGATTCACCCCTCTCATGGTGCCATTGTTTAGGCCGATGTTGATAAGCACATAAAGGCCAACATCATCAAGGAAATCCAGTACCCCGGGTGGATAGAAAACATTGTGCCAGTTAGGAAGAAGAACATGCCAATCAGAGTCTGCAATGAATTCCGCGATCTCAATCGCCACTGTCCGAAGGATGACTTTCCCCTTCTAGTGACAGAGCTGTTGATCGATGCAACGACTGGGTTCCAGGCCCTCTCCTTCATGGATGGGTACTCCGGGTATAACCAGATCTGGATGGCCCCCATGGATGAAGAGTTCGCTACCTTCTAGGCCCCCAGGGTACTTTCTAATACCAGGTTATGCCCTTCAGCCTGAAGAATGCGTGTGCCACCTATCAATGGGCTATGCACCGCATATTCTACCCGATCCTCGGGAGGGTGGTGGAGTATTAAGTAAATGTCCTGGTGGTTAAATCTTTTCTGCTCCAGGAACATATCAAAGTCCATGAGAAAGTGTTTAGCTTCCTCCGTTCTCGCCACTTGAAGATGAACCCGTTGAAGTATGCCTTCGGGGTCCCCTCCGAAAAGTTTCTTGGCTTCATTGTTAGTTATTGAGGCATCGAGATCGACCCAAAGAATATCAAGTCCATCTTTCAGATGCCTCCCACGAATAGTATTTAGGATCTTCAAGGAATCCAAGGCCACTTAGACTATATAAAATGATTCATTGGAAATATGGCCAGCAAGTGTAAGCCCTTTTCTCGGCTCATGAAGAAAGGTGCCACCTATGGATGGGACGAAGAGTGTCAGATCACTTTTGAGGAAATCAAGAAGTATCTACTTCAACCTCCAGTCCTGATGCCACCTGTTTCCGGAAAGCCACTGGTCCTTTACGTGACCGCCCTGGAGCGATCCCTCAGTACCCTTCTCGCCTAGAAGAACAATGAGGGAATAGTGAATTGCCTCTACTACCTCGTATGCATGCTCCTCGGCGCAGAAATTAGATATTCTCCCATCGAGAAGAGCTATCTAGAACTCGTATTTTCATACGAAAATTGCGGCACTACTTTCATCACAACAAGGTACAGCTGGTCTCTCGGGTAGACCAGTTTAAATACATCCTGAACCGACCTATGTTGATCGGCCTATTGGTGCGCTGGGTGGTGATCCTCCAATAGTTCTACATCAGACTCATGAGGTCGTCAATGGACAGGCATTGGCAGACTTCTTAGCTGCCCGCCCAACCTCCACGGACCGGCCAATGGATCTAGGCTTTCCTGATGAGGCAATCCTCTCAGTCGATCATGCCATCCCATGCTGGCAGATGCACTTTGACGATGCCTCCCTAAGCCCCACCGATAGAAGGCTCAACGATCATAGGCTTAATAGAGTGGGACTGGGTATTGTCTTCATCACCCCAAAGCATTTCGTTCTTCTATATCCATTCCTATTGTCAGAAGGCTACACCAACAATGAGGCAGAATATCATGCCCTCATCACTGGCCTCGAGTTGGCTCTAGAGGTTAACGTACCCCATCTGTATGTAAAAGGGGGCTCTGATCTAGTCATCAAGTAGGTCAATGGTGACTATGTTGTCAGGAAGCTAGAGATCGTGCCATTGCTAGAGTGCACCCTCCGTCTAATGGCTACGTTCCCCTCCCAACCAGAGGTCATTCACATTCCTCGATCGCAGAATAGTTGAGCGGATGCTTTGGCCAGCCTTGCCGCATCACATACGGAGCCCGAACGGGATGACCTAATCATCCACATGGTGCATAGGTAAGTCATTTCTCCTATTATTCCAAAGGGAAATCGTGGCCCACGTGTGAACCATCTCACCACTGGCGCCATTATGTTAGGATACTCAGGGGCGTCAAGCATGGCGATTGAGACAGTTCCTGACTAGAGGATGCCCTTGGTTGAATTTCTCCAGCACGAAAATCTTCCGCTGGACCAAGAGGAGCGAGAACGAATCCGACACCGCGCACCGCAGTTCACCCTTCAAAGTGGTCCCATCAATGAGCAGCTCCTTTATAGGAACGGTTTTGATGGTTTTCTCCTCTGTTATCATCATGGAGTCGAGATTCCATAGGTCATGCAAGAAGTTCACGCTGGATCCTATGGCGCCCACTAGGACGGGACGTAGTTGTCTCACCGGATTCAGAGGCTGGGATACTTCTGGCTATTCATGATCTATGACTGCATCGAGTATTCCAAGAGGTGTCATGCATGCGAAGTTCATGCTAACATTGCACATCGGCCACTGGAGCCTCTCCATACTACCAAGTATTCTTGTCCCTCTGCAGTCTGGGGGTTGGTTGTCGTAGGGCCTTACCCTCCAGTGATGGCCCGCCAGTGCCGGTTCATCATAACCACTATGGATTTCTTCTCGAATTTGGCAGTGGAAATCCCGCTCATGGAAGTCAAGTCCTGTTCTATTGCTGACTTCATGAGCTCCAATATCATCTATCGGTTTGGAGTACCTCACGCTATCCTTACGGATAATGGAACCAACTTCTGAGCAGTCGAGCTGAAGAAAGTGTACGTAGGTACAACATTCGCTCTGACCACACCTCCCACTACCATTCACAAGAAAATGGACAGATTGAGGCATTTAACAAAAGCCTCTCCAACATTCTGCAAAAGATGGTTGGTCAGAACAAGAAAAGCTGGCTGAATAAGCTCCCCAATTCCCTCTAGGCTTATAGGACGACGACTCGTATCTCCACCCAGGTGACTCTATATTCCCTCGTATACGGAGATGAGGTCATCCTGCCCATCGAGATCTAGTTTCCCTCTTTGCACACGACGGTCTACCACCAGCAAGGGCCGAATAGAGTTGTCGAAATCTGTCTAGCCTAATTGGAAGCGCTGAACGGAAGTAGGCATCGCGCTTTACATAGCGTGGAATGGAATCAGAGTAGGATGGCTCGAGATTTCAATAAGAATGATTGCCTCCGCTCCTTCCAGCAAGGTGACCTTGTGATGGCTCTCAGAGCGCCAATGATTCTCGGCAGGAAACCACCCAAGTTGGTGCCCAAGTGGAAGGGGCCTTTTATTTTCCATAAGCTCTATCCCAATGGCGCATATTCCCTGGTGACTATGGATGGTGAGCGTGTCACTCCTCCCACCAACGCCAGGTTCCTCAAATGGTATTTTTCCTAAGCGTCAAGGGTCTGAGTTCTAAGACCTAAAACCAAGATCCTCTTTTGGTTCGGCATGACCTTAAACTATACGGTCCATCATGACCTTAAACTACATTTTTCGTATATCTAGGAATCATTGGTCCGGCATGACTTTAGACAGTATGGTCCCGCATGACCTTAAACTGACCCTTGGTCTAAGTTCTATGACCTAAAACTAAGATCTGTATTCCATCCTACATGACATTAAACTGTGTTTCTAGAACTACGTCTATCTTGATTCCCATCTTAATGGGATATGTAGGAATGCCTAGAACTTTCGTCTTTGGGTCCATCTTGAGGTCTTCTATCATGTCTGTCTCGCCTTTGGAACCTTGACCACATGATCGCGTGGTGTGGTATGGGATTATGTCCTCATTCATGTCGATTTTGCAATAGCTTCACCACGTGCACCCTATCCTCAGGATTAGCCCTCCTATTTCGTGTTCCCCATGACATTAAAAGGCGTCGTCTATAACTACGTGCGGCTTGATTCCCATCATTATGGGATACATATGACCGCCTGAACACCTAGATGTCAGGTCCAGCCCCATCTCTTAGGAGATCCCATGATCTCCCAGTTGCCAGGGTGTTTGGCATTACGCCCCCCCCCCCCCCCTTTCCCGGGGATCCACCATCTTTTGGCCGCTCTCAGACTGGGCCCTTTGACACTTTCCTATGGTCTGTTAATATGTTCAGAGTGCTCTGGTCTTGGATCTCGAGTGTCTGATTTGACTTAGGCAAGTTCCATCAACTTTCCAAGCTGTGTGTTCCTATTTATTCGGGCCCCAATCATCCTTCACTCTCAGAGAGACCCCTATGAACGGCCTGGATACAACGCCCAAGGGCTCTCCTACCCTCACGGTCCAACACCACCAAGGGTTTTAGACAAAAAATTGATACAAATCCCTCATTATGAATACAGTCAGCGGTTGATGCTCATTTGTGTGTCCCCATGGCTAATGCGATAGGATGTTGTGTAGCGAATGTGGTCAGCAGTAATCATCAGTTGTCACGCCGACTTTCCCAGGCCCTGAATGTTGGTTGCAAGATTCACATTATTTTCCGCCCCCACAGTGTCAAGGTAAAATATTTACACTCCTTGTACTAACCCACAGTACACCCCCCACGTGTCAGATAGACCAAGATGTGTAACGGTGTCTCTCGGTCTCCCGAAATCTGAGCGCTAGAGTGGGTGCTTGGGTTTCTTCTTTCAAGTTGCGTGCAACTTGACCCTAATCCCCATGGGAAACGAGGAGTCACCCAGATATTGCGTTTTGGGCCCAGTACAGCTGGGAGCTAGCATCTCATTTTCCCCTCCTGATGGTTGGACCCTCACCGGCCCCTTGGCCCGAGGCTCCTCTCTCAGAATCGCGCGCATTGATTGTATGAGATTACGCCAACAACCACATCAGGTATGCTTTATAGCATCGTGTGTGTTCCCATCGGTCCAAGCCATGCGACCTTAAACTGTGATGTCGGTCCAAGCCATACGACCATAAAATGTGTTGTTGGTCCAAACCATATGACCTTAAACTATGCTGTCTGTCCAAACGATATAACCTTAAACTGTGATGATATCGTCCTGGCCGCATGAAGAAAAATGGCACGACATTATGATGACCTCCCCATGGGGGACATAACACTAGGTATTGGTCGATTAACATGCAGCTTTTCAATGCATGTTATGGCCTGATTATTGTGGAGACGCCAGGAATGTCTACCCTAGGCCATTCATCCCACAAAAGAAAAACCATTTACCTTCAAGAACAAATAAGATATATCAAATGCCGCTTCTTTTGGTGCGAGGGAAAGACCTGCACGACTCCTTCGTCCTTTGCACAGGTGACACATCGCACCATTCTGCCTTTCAAGAACTACGTATGGCTTGATTCTCATCCTTATGAGATAAGTAGGAGTGCCTGTGAACTTCCCCACAAGCCCAGCCTAACATTTCATGCTTGGTCTCTCGGCCTAAACGCGTCCCTGGGAGCACATAGTAAGCAGGGTTTTTCCCCATTCACGTTGGGTTTTGAAATCACTTTACCATGTGTCTCCCATTCCCCTTCTCCTATTTTATGAGTTCTAAGACCTAAAACTATGATCCATTCTATGGGTTTTGACGAATTTTTCTCTCTTGTGGTATTGTACGGTGTGGTATGGGATTATGTCCTCATTCACGTCAGGTTACTTGTCGTGCAGTGCCTATCCACATATGAGATGTGTCCCTCATCCTGCATGACGTTAAACTGTATTTCGTCCAACATGACATTAAACTGCCCTTCTAGAACTATGTGTGGCTTGATTATCATCCTTATGAGATACATAGGAACGCCTAAACATTTCGTTTTGGGTCTTGCCCTAGGGATTACCAAACCCCGTCCCTCCTTATTGTCGGCCTCTCGGTCTGACTTCTTGGAATGTGGTGTAATCGGGACATTTACCACGAATATGTTTGGGATTCCCCACGGTAATAATGGGAAGCGGCAGTTCTCTCACCAAAGAGGTCCCGCCTGGAAATTGGGATGATCCTTGATCAGTTTGGTATGTCCGCCTAATGCGCCTTCGCCACGGTGGCGCAATTTCGAGAGTGTTGGACTCTGTTTGAACAAACCACCACTCCACCTTCCACTCTTTGCGTGCCCCTTTATTTGGACCCTCATTTTCCTTCATTTTTGATAGGACCCCCTCACAGTATGGATGATAGACCTATGGTCTGCCTACTGTCCTGGGCCAACGCTCCGGAGGACTGGTCATGTTTGACGGGACCCCCTAACAGTATGGATGATAGACATTGGTCCTCCTACTGCCATTATATAGATTATAGACCTTTGGTCTGCCTATTGTAGTAATATGGAAGACAGACCTATGGTCCGCCTGCTATCCTAGGCCAACGTTCCAGAAAACTAACCGACGATATTTGAGTTAGGCCCCGTGTTTCAAACATGGTCAGCGGTCAGCCCTCATTTATTGTCCCCATTCCAGGCCAACACGATATGGATGCTGCATTTCCGCAATGGTAAACAGTTATCCCCCATCGTCTCACCCCATAGTGTTCCAAATTTGGTCTGCATGATTCACCCTTCCTCTCCATCTCCTTATGATCAGATGGATTTCAATGCCCCCGGAATTGCCCCGCTCGAGTGTCAGAGCACATTGAGAAGGTGATATATCAATCCGTCTTAGGAATCCTCAGAAATCTAGGCCCAATTTCGGATGCCTGAAGCTTGGTAAATGCCCCACAGTTGGATGAAATGATATCACGAGCATTCTTTGCTTCTCACGTTGGGCGTGACCCATAGGAGCTTAGGGATGAGTTGTTATTCGTTTCAAAATTATGGTTGAGCATATTAAACCAAGGGTACAAATGAATGAATTTGGCCATGTGTTTGATTGAGATGATGAACAGTACAAGAACGAAGTTCATGAGAAGGCCAAAACAATGCCCTTAGGGATCAACATGCTGAATCGATCTTTCCAGCGCTACTACCCTTTGGTTGGTAGCCTCCAGGACCACTTCTCACTCCTTGAAGACTATCTCCTCATCAGCTGCCGCAGAGCGTAGCTCGCCAACCCTAGCTTGTGTCTGCGCCTGCTCGGTTCGAAGTACAGTCATCTGGTGACTCGCCTCCATCAGATTTTCTTGTGCGTCATCCATCTGGGATGTCAGTTGCTCCACAAGCTCAGAGAATGTTGCAATGAAGGCCTCCTTATCTGCCGCATGCCCTTTGAGGTGTCAAACTTCCTGCTCCGCCCTCAGCAACGCTTGGGCTCTCGCCGATCTTTCCCGGAATTAGGAAACGTCAGTGCAATGGCTGATCTCTCATATCTTCTCATCCATGTAATCATGGACCGTCAGATAAAGGTGCTGAGTGTCAGCCCCTCCAGCGCACAGTAAGAGCAACCAGGTCTGGAGTGATCCCATCCGCCTCAGCCAATCCGACTGGGGCTATTTGTGAAATCGTTGGATACACTTCCACCCTTTGCGTCGTGTCATTCGGCTCTCCTCGGCTGCCTATGAGTCTGATTCATCTATCTCCTCAAGGTCAGCAGGCCGGTACATAGGGAAGGCATCCAGCAGATCTGCAGTAGGATCTGCCCAGGGACGCCTTCATGAGGAATAGGATCCTCGACGTCCAGGAAACCTTCTTCTCTCATCCCAGCAGCGACGACGCCTCCATCATCTTCTGAAATTGCCTTAGGAAAAGCACCGCTGATGTCTGATGCACCCTGATCACCAATTTTCGGGGCCGACTCAGTGTAGGGAGCATGTTCTGAATGAGGTGGTATGTCCACCACTGGTCCACTCGCGGATGGCCCGGGCTCCGCAGCCTGACGAGCGTCCAATGTTTTGATCACTGCGCAAGGTGTATGCTGGTCAGTTGGGATATTTTGATACCAAGCACCAGTAGTGAAGCGTGAGACTTATAGGAGTCCAAAGCATCGGTCTCTAGTGTTCCGGCCACTGCAGGAGCTGCTGTGATGAGATACCCCTCTGCGCTTGTTAATTCAATGATGGGTGTCGGATCCCCATCAGGTCCCACCGGTTCTTATCCTCCATCCTCTAGTGGGGATGCCCGTCCAATGCTTAGCTGCACCTGAGTGAGGCAGGGAAATGGGTTTGAAGTTGAAAAGGAGAATGGATGAATAAGGAAAATGAATGAATATAGAGACAGACCTCGAGTATCTTGGTTATGTCGAGAACTGAGCTAACAATCTCTCTGCTCTCTCGGAGACTCCCTTGGTTGGTCGCCCCTTGCGACACCTCACCTTCGGGTTCCCCTTCTTCTCCATCTTCTCCTTCTCCTTCGTATTCTCCGGTTTCCTCCTCCCCCTCTGACTCCTCGTCATTGTCTCCTTCTCCCGGTGGAATCTCTTCCAGATCATGCTCTTGGCCGAGCATCACATTCACTAGGAAAGGTGGCTCTGCACGCCGACCCCTTTAGCGTGTGTATGTGTCGATGGCCTTCAAATAAGCATACCGCTGATGAAAGTTCACCCGGTTGGTAATTCGAATGAGAATTACCTCTAGTAGTTGGATCCCATTTTTCATGATCTTCTTCCAGATGGCTTCAATGCTCGGTGATTGCAGCAGTTTCATCCAGGCCGACCACAGTGCTGGGAAAATGGCATCTTGGGATGGTTCGAGCAGGTATCTTATCTGCTTCCCGGGCAGTTCCCTGGCCGCCTCATGTGACCCCCCAAGGGCAACGAGGCCGCGACGGTGCTATGTGATGTTCCCGCTGGTAAAGTCTAGGCCTGTGAAGGCCTCGCTGCCTGACACACCCTTGGTTCCCCCCTTCCGGCAGCACCGTGCCTTCTTTCCCGTCGCCCGGTTTCCGCGCGAGTAACCTCGAGTTGCCAGAATTGCTTGCGTAAAAGCCCCTCATGGTACGCGATGGTCCAGTGTTCGACATACTCGGTTGATAGGTCGGCATCGACCCCGGAGGGATTATGAGTAACGACATCACCAGAGCCGAATTTGTTAAACATCAACCACATCTGGCACAAGATGCAGGGATTATTCTCCTGCCAGACAGTCGTGAATACCTTCATCGACATTCGTTGGAGGCACCCGAACTGCCTGGAGAATTGGTATGGCACGTAAGGCTCGTAGTTCACCTTCTCGTCGATCCGAGCCACGTGCACCCCGCCCCGAATGCTCTGGAAATATTCATGTTGTTCAAGAGAGCCTCACCCATTGTCCACCATCTGGCTGACTAGGGTGGGGAACGGGCTGAAGTTAAAGTTTGTATGGTTTCCAATGTGGATTATCATGCCTCCTCATTGAGCATCATTGGCTCCACCCCTATGATGTTCAGAAAGGACGGTCGTAGGCCATTTCCCAGAGGACAGGTGGCATTTGGGAAAGTGTACCCGCCAAGATGTGCCGCCACCCAGCCATGGAAGATATAGAAGGGACCACATACTCTCCAAGGTGACCCCCCTCGTGAGATGTGTCCCATGATGGTGTACATCAATACCAGTACGAGGATGCCCAAGTTGAAACGTTTGTTGCCGGCCATGGTGCCCGCCATCAACAGTGTTGCTGGATGGACGCCCATCCTTGCGTCCCGCACTGTTAGTAGCCACCCGCTCAGGAAGGTGGCAAGAAACCTGGCATACCAGACGTTTGGGTCCCTAGCCTCGATGATGTGATAGCCCTATTATTGGTATTTCCCCGCCTCCAAGGTCCTCCAGTATGACCCGTCCTTACTCCTCTGAGTCACGGTTGGGCACCGTTTACCCCGTCCCGACATCTTGTTGGACGGATCCTTCTCAAGGAACAGGCTGAACCAGACCTTGTAGGCAATGAACTTCAGAATGTCCTTTACCCCTAGACTCTATTTGGCCATCTCCAATAGGTTCCATGTCATCATAGGCATCCGTGACCTGTCTCCCCAGGTATTATTTGTAGGAACGAACTCATCATATTGGTAGCCCTCCAATGGGATACCTCCGATGCAGTGAACATCCCAGAGACTGATGCCAACTTCCCCATGGTGAAGGTGGAATGCGTTGGTATTAGGAGACCAATGGGTGAATAGGTATGGACCGAGCTCAGTTTGACAATGGAAGTGGAACGGCGACGTCCATACCGCCTCGAACAGGCCGATATACTGCAGTTCATCCCCGAACTAGTCCCAGGTATGGAGAACCCAGAATGCCTAGGCCCATTCGCTGGTGAAGTTTCCCCCGGACAGCAGGTCCCAGTCCTTCATCCAGCCCTTCATTTATTCTTTGATGCTCTAATGGAATGTACTCGCTTAGATGGATGGAGAATTCTCTACTATAGGCTGGTCCCCATTAATGGTCCTGGTCCTCGGGTTCAGGACATATACGTCCATATGTCTGGTTTCCTTGGCAGGATGGCCGTTATTGGTGATGTTGTAGTGAGTAAGCTCATCCTCTTGGGTCACCCATGACCGCGACGTGTCCACCTCGAAGCCTGGTAAGGGCACCTCCTCCAAGATGCCAATGTTCCAGAGCATGAGGTTTTCAGACAGGGGATACGTCATTTGGGCCGGAGTCAGTAGATTGAACAAGGTCAGGTTGTTGGAGACGATGACCTTGGCCCCATAAACCTCCTCGTTTGCCGCCATGTCACTCCTATGAGTTGTGGCTTCCCCCTCATCAACTCGGTTTGCGGCCATCTCTAATTTTTCAGGAGTTGTGCAAAATCAGGATGCAGTACGTGGAATCAGAGAGTGTTGCACGTAATCTGATGTAGTTGCGCGAAATATGAAGTAGTTGCGCGAAATCAGGATGCAGTGTGTGGAATCAAGGACTGTTGCGCGAAATCTGAAGTAGTTTCGTGAAATCAGGATGCAGTGCGCGGAATTAGAGAGTCTTGCGCAAAATCTGAAGTATTAGTGCGATATCTGGGTGTATTGCGTGCAATAAGCACATCAGGCATGGATTATCCCGAGTAGGTGTTCATAGACTGCAAAAATTCGGAAGGAATTCCGCGCTGCCATAGCATTTTTACGTGCAACTGCGAGAGAAATTTCACATGCGAGAGCGATAAGCCTGTCGCGCGGAAAATATTGGGTACAATTTGTGACCCCACGCCCCTTTTTATAGGTGAGGCTAGGGTTCCGCGCTGCGCAGAAAGAGGATTTCGCGCGAGTCCGTCGTTTTACGCGCCCCGTTGGAATTTTGCGTGCATAGTGCCCAGGAAACCCAACACTGTGTTTCGGTGTTTCCCTCGGAATCTGATCATTGTGACCTCTCGCCGATCCAATTATGAGGGGGGACATTTGTAGATGACGAAAAAAGTCTGTAACTCCCAGAGGATGTTTTGAAATGACGAAGCAAAGTCATATTCAGAATCAGAGGCCTGATCCGGAGGCCTAGAAAGTGGTGCATGAAAAAATGGAGGATCCACGAGAAATATTGTTGGGCCCACGAAGCATCCCCATGATTTTCATAATAGAGCCGGTGAGGCATACAGTTTTTGTGCACCCCGGTTCCGCGCGGTGAAGTTTTCCGTGCCAACGGTTCCCGGCGCGGAAAATTTCTTGTGCTGCCTGGATTCTATGCTGGCCAATACCTATAAATAGAAGGCGAACCCAAGCGGTTTGGGGGTTGTGGAATTCAGATCGACTCTCGTGCACACAATTTGACTCCCCCCACGTGCAATATGTCTTCCAGGTAATCCCTCATTTCGTGCAACCTTGCCCCGAGGTTTGCCTTTGTGCGCAACTCCACTGGCTTAAGTGATTTTCCCCCTCCCCCGTGTTCCTTCCTTGCATGCAATCTGTGTCCCGTTCATGCAATCCCCTTCTTTTCCCGCAATACCATGCGCGCAATCCCATTTCCGTGTGCAATTCTCTATCCCTATTGTGCGCCATCCTCATGTTTTGTGCACAAACATTCTTTTTGAAGGAAAAACCCATGACCCCTCACCTTGACGCCTCTTGGCTGCCTCTCTGCACCGGCACCTGATGTTTCCCCTGCCGGGAATGTGTGCCATGCGTTGTTTTCCCATACAACCTTCCAGCCTCATACGAAGTAACCTCAAGGTCCCTTGGGCGGTGTTTCCCGTTGCGTTGCTCTTCTTTATGCTTCTCTGTATAGTCACGCTAATGGCTATTGCTTCTTCGCATAGCCATGCTAACGTGGACCCCTCAATGGTTTGCCCTGAGGCCCCCTTTCACTACGGCCTTGCCGATGCCTTCCCTCCCAGAAGGGGTAGAGGGAATTGGGCATGAAATCCCTAGGGGTGTGGAGAGAAACCACCTCGTCCAAGCGGTAGGACGTTAAACTGCTGATCACCTCATCCTTAACCCATGACGTTAAACTGTGGTCTGACACCATGCTTCCCATGCAGGGTCCCCCCAGCTCGGGCATTCTTTACACCCACTCGTCTCCAAGGGAATGGAATCTTCCTCGCATGGAATGATATCCTCCTTGTCGGAGTGTCGTTTTTCCACCGGGGAAGGGCTGCCGTAGAGCGGAATCCCCTAGCCTCTCTTGCGGAAGGTGGAACCCATGCATCTTCGTACTTCCCCTTGCCAAGGCCAGTGGAGTCCCTTTCCCACTGCACTTTGTCACACCATGGTCCTCCACCTTGGAGTAAGCCCCGGCACAAAGGGCCGCTAACCACGCGTAAGCCCCTATTTCCTCTTTGAGCCGCTCAACGCGTAAGCCCCTTTCCGCTTCTCACGGAAGTACCCTTTACGACGTGATCATCTAGTCCCGGTTGCCTCTTGTTTCTCACACCAAGCATGAATAACATGGTCTTAGAGTGCGCATCGACCAAGACATCCACTATGGGCCGCCTCAGAGCGTAAGCCCCATCCCAGTGAACTATGTGGACTTTGATCCGTGCTAACGCACGGTACGTAGGAAGCCTCCATGAGGTTCAAGCCCACCACCCGGTCATTCTGAACTCTCCACGTCTATTCCACGACCACCATTTGCCGCCTTAGAGCGTAATCCCCATACCCACTCTAGGCCACCTCAAAGAGTAAGCCCCAAATTCCTTGTCCAGCATGACGTTAAACTATATCTCGTCCCGCATGACATTAAACTGTATTCCCCCTCTTGGGCTGCCTCAGAGCGTAACCCCATGTCTCACACCCATGTTTCATCCTGACATCCCCCTCGATCCCACATGCCTTGGGAAGCTCATGCCATATCCCGGAGATCTTACTTCCTCCACGCTCCAATCCATGCGTTCATTCTCACGGGTCGCCTCTCCAGGTGTCCCATTGTACCACCAAACTACGCGTACATTGATTCCCTGCCATGGGGATACGTAGGAAGCCTCCTCTTGGTTGAAGACCGTCACTCCACCATCCATACTGATCCTTACCTGGGCGGCCACATCCTGGTGAGATCATGCCACCCCATCCCACACCATGAAATCTGGGAAGCCACCCATGTGCTGGCCCCATCATCAGTGTTCCCCCCTAGGGGGTCCTTCAGCCTGATCCATCTCTGCAAGATCATAACCTCATGGAATAACCCGTGTTAAACATGGAAATCTGAGGAAAACCTCAGATGGTACACAATCCCCGCGTTCGATGTGGGATTCCTCGGGCATCTGTGCCATCGAGAAGCCCTGTGATAAGGGACAGAAGACAGACATGCCAATGACACCCCAACGTGACCATTCTCCTCACCGAAGGTTGCTGCCCCGAAAAGACCCCTTGGAGCATCTCGATGGAAGCAGCGTAATTAATTGGCATCCATGTAGATATGGAACTAGGAATAAGCTTCATGAACCCATCTTAAATCTATGAGGGAGACCCTGAAAAGGTGACGAGTTCTGAGGAGGAATCCACGGAAGGAAGAACCAACATCCCATCATCCTGGTTTCAATCAAGGATCAGATGTCCCTGAATAAGGAACAGACGTCATCCGCCATTGGAAATTGGGAATGAGGGCAACAATCAGCGCATCCTCCCCACAGACGGATGCGCGCGCCATGGCAAAAGTGTCGGAAACAAAATCTTTGATAGTACCCAGTCGGACCGAAGAAACTCTGCACCTCCGTCACGCTCCTAGGTGGCTCCCAAGAAAGTACTTCCTTGAAATTCATGGGATCCACTACAACTCCCGCCTCAGAGATGACGTGCCCCAAGAAGTGGACCTCTCAAAGCCATAACTGTCTCTTCGGGAGATTATCATAAAGCCGGTGCTCTCGGAGTGTATCCAGTAGAACCCGTAAGTGGTAGGTATGCTCCTCCTCAATCATCGTGTAAATTAGTATGTCTTCAATGAAGACTACGACTAACTGATCGAGGTAGGGTTGGAAGATCTTATTTATGAGACTCATGAAAACTGCTAGAGCATTGGTCACACCAAAGGGCATGACCAAGAACTCATAGTGGTCGTACCGAGACCGGAAGCCCATCTTCTGCACATCCTCGTCCTGAACTCGGAGCTGATGATAGCCTAACCTGATGTCTATCATCGAGAACCAACATTCCCCCTCGAGCTAATCGAAGAGGCCGTCAATCCTCAGAAGTGGATACTTGTTCCTCACAGTCACCTGGTTCATGTGACGGTAATCGACACACAGTCGCAAGATCCCATCCGCCTTCTTGGAGAATTGAATTGGAGAAGCCTAGGGTGAAACACTGGGTAAGATGAAACCATTCCCCGGAAAGTCCTCTAGCAGTACCCACAGCTCATGAAGCTCGGAAGGATCCTTCTGATGCGCTGGGGTGGATATCGGTGATGTCCGGGGGTACAGGTCTATGTAGAAGTCTACCTCCCTGTGAGGAGGTAGTTCAAGAACATTGTCAGGAAAAAAATACGTATACTGGTCCACCACTATAGGAAAACTCGGACTCCACACGTCAACTGCTCCGAGGATGAGACTGGCCAACTGATGTGTGATCGGCTGCCCTCTCCTTTGCATGAGTCCATCCTATCCTGCGAAGGTTCCCTTCTCGACGATGAAGGTGAACCTAGTCCCATCCGTGTAGACACACCACACCTTGTGCCTAATACATTCGATCTAGACATGGACTATAGATAACCAATACATACCCAAGATGACGTCATAAGGCCTCGATGCCGCTACAAGAAGATCTCAGCCGATGCTCTCACCTCCTAGAGTAAGCTCACACTACCGACACCAGTACATAATCTTTGAGTCCCCTCTCGTAGGAGTCTCTGGACACAAGGATCGAGCCAACGGCTCCGTCAGAATCTCCGAGCTCCATAAAGGGGAAGTAGAAATAAAATAATGACTTGCACCTGTGTCTATAAGAACTGCAACAAGGAAGGATTAGACACAGATAGTTCCTAGAATTATCTTAGGTGCTCCGTGGTCGTAAGCCTCTACTTCCTGGAGATGAGCCTTCATCTGCCTGCCTGCTCCCTGTGGTCGGGGTGGACCTCCTGGGGGTAGTGGTGGTAGATCCTCGAAGTGTTGTCCACCACCCGCTGCTCATCCATCTCCTATGCCTCGTCTGCCTGCTCCCTGCAGACCGCCACGGTCTAACCTCTGCCTCTACTTGGGAGGTCCCTCCACTGTCTGCTACTCGTCTGCATGGTAGGTCGGGCAGTCACAAGCCATGTGACCCTGCCCACCACATGCATAGAACTGTATGGTCCTCGGAAGGCTAACTCTGTGCTGTGTACCCTGCACAGCAAAACATGTGTCCTGCGGTCGCCCACCTGACGACACTATCCACTTGGACCCATGCGTCGTCTGTCATCTGCCTGCTGTGGAGGACTCCGCTCTGTGTCGTCCAGCGATGGGTCTCGCTATTGATGGCTGATTGGTGAGAAATCTCTCCACTAACAGGGCTCACTCTAGCACCCCCACCTGAGTCGGGATGATGAGTGGAATCGTCAAATCTCTGATCTCATGTCTCAGCCCATACTCAATAGCCTGGGTCCAGAAGAATGTGTCCCATACCATGTACGTTGAGTAGCACGAGAGGTCGGTAAATCTCGATGAGTACTGGGCTACTTACATGCTGCCATGCGTCAGCTGCAGTAACTCTTGGATGCGCACCACACGGAGGGTGGCCGGAATGAACTCCGAGCGGAAGAGGCCCTCAAATACTTTCCAAGGAATAGATGCCTCATCGTGCACCATGTGAATAAGGCTCCACCATCTACCTATTGTTGCATGAAGGAGACTTGCGACAAGGATCACCATGACTTTTTCTCACATCTCTACCAACCTGAAGACTCTGACGATAGCCTCCAACCAATCCTCAGTGGCCTGAGGATCCGTCTCTCGGTTGAACCTCAGCGACCTCTGCCTCTAAATCTCGTAAAACGCGCTGAGGCGGCATGCACTCTCCACCACTGGGGAAGATAGCATCAGTGGCTCAGCGAGTAGAGGTATCTCCGGTGCCTCCACGGTAATGGGGCCCTGCATCGAGGCCTCGTCTCTCGATGGGCTATCGTATCGCACAAAGCTCGGAACCCTAGCTAGCTGCAATTTTGGGCCATCGTAAAAAGAAACATGTGAGGCATGATTAAAACAGTATACCTGGTGAGATGAAACAAAGTAATCACAGGAAAACATGAAACACATATGAAATCAATGTTTTAGTGTATTGAGCTAGAAATTAGATGTCTGGGTCTTTGTGTATGGATACGTCAGCTGACGCACCAACACAAGGCTCCCTAGACTGATAACCACACTCAATACCCTAAACACTATTCCTTCACACAGAAGGAACTATCAGAGTCCGGAGTTCTGCAGTAGAAGTGACTCCTCTGATACCAATTTGTCACAACCCATCCCTGGGGCCCGTGCCGTGACTACCCTAAGCCCGCCTTCCATAGGCCAGGGGTAGGCGACTAGTATTAAAGGCATAAATCCAAAAAGTAGGTAAGGCATTGCCTTAATGAAGTAACATACACAACAGAGTACGCAAGTGATGTAAACACTATGTAAAAATGAATAAAAGGTATGTGCTGAAGAAAAATGGGCCAGTATACAAACCCAGCTGAAAGTAAAGTACAAATTAAAGGAAAGTACATCAGTAGAAAGTAAAATAGAAACTCCGAGTCATCCTCTGGAAATCGCACCTAAATTGTGGGTAATGATAGTCTCCTCAGCTCCTCAGTCCGGTCGTCAGCTCCGTGTACGTCCCGCCAAGTGTTCCACCTCCGGGTACCGACCATCTCCACAATGCTCCACCTCGACCAGTGATGTCCATCGTCTGCATCCAACACAATGTAGTGCAGACATAGCCCATGCAGAGGTGAGTATACGATACACAGTAGGGACCTGAGACCCCCGAAGGTCTCTCAGAATCCACGAATGATAAACCACGAAGCAAAAGATGCAATCACGAGTTATCAATAACACTACTTACGTATATTCCCATACATATACCTAAGTCATCAGTTAAAGTTTGGCTCCAGATCCTGTTCCCAAGCACAAGCCAGTTCACGTAGGAAAACACAACCCAATCCACACAGGATAATCAAGTAAACCACATCAATGATAATGATTGAGAATCAAGACTCATCCCACCCAGGTATACACTTCGTAAGTTGATTGAGATGATTAGATGTAGCCACTGATTCATCTAACCTATCAGATCCCCATATGATACAAGACCAACTAATCTGTCGGACCCACAAAGGATACAAGACTAGCTACTCTACCGGACCCACATAGGATACAAGTAAAGGGTCAAATAGTACCGGACCCACATAGGATACAACAACAGAAGTCATCGCCGTCGAAACCATGGAGAATCCCAGTACGGTCGTCATCGCTACTGAACACATGGAGGATCCATGTATAGTCATCCTCGCTGCCGAACCCATGGGGGATCCAAGTGCAGTCGTCATTGTCGCATTCGCAGGCATCTCTAGGGTTCCCACACAAAGCATGCTTCATTCCGGGAGGGTCCGCTCCACGATCCAAGGGGGACAATACATCAACTATCACGAAGTCCAATGTTTATGTATGACAATGTTCTGTCACTTCTATAGGAACTCAACGTGATAGACGGCGTGTTAATTGGATTTCAGGTCTGAGAGTTATTGGTTTTTTCGTCCTCGGGGCATGGTTGGTTTTCAAGCTAAAACCAACCCAAACGTACTTCAGCTGCATCCAAACCTCAAGAAGATTAAGCCAAAAGTACCATCTCACTAAGAGGAATCCAATGAAGTCGACGTAATGTCAATCAAACATCCGGAGCTCTAGTTATAAACCATTCTACTCCGAGGGCCCAGTTGGTTTTGTGTTCGAACCAATCCGACCATACCCAAAGTTCTCTGAATGCTTTAGTATAATATACCGAAATGAATGTCTAGATCCAAGGATCCCAACAAAACTGATGGTGCATCGTTCAGAGTTCCTTAGCACATGATGTGGGTGAATGGCCGAAAACGGTCCGAAATGGGGGGTCTCGGCCCGGCCCGACCCGGACCAACCCCCGCTAGGTCGGCCTGAACTAGGTCGACCCGACCCAGGTCTGGGTCCGGCCCGGTAGGGAAAAGCCCGACCCAGCAAGGTGCGGCCCAGCCCGGCTGGCCGCGGCCTGGCCCGGTCTGCCCGACCCACTCCTGCTCGGCTGGGGGGCGAGCTGGCTCGGCTAGCGGGCCGAGAAGGGGGGGATGCAATCTCCCACCATTGTGCTTCATGTACGCGTCGGGCGCTGCATCTCCTCCAGATCCCGCGTGGCCGTGGTATTCAGTCGGCCACCGCCAAGGCTTCAGCCGCCATGGCTCCTATTGGCGGTGCGCCGGGGTGCCACCGCCACCGGCTGCTGGAGCATTCCGCGGGCCACCAGAGTCATTTTGGTGGTCCGTACTTTCTCCCATATGCGCCTACGGTCGTCACGGGACCCGTACATTACTGCGAAGGCCTCCAATCGCCATCCCGGTCCCGTTTCTTCATCACCAACACTCCGCGCATCATGAATAGAAAAAAGATGGGTTCAGACTAGTTCTTTGGTCCCCACCCACCTCATTAGTGGTTTGAAACAACTCCCAACAATTATTTGACATGTCGAGGGTATAATTTATATAAATTAAAATAAATCAAAACCCCTACCTCGACAAGGAAGACGATCGTCGGCATTGCGGTACATGGCGTCACAGAGAAGAGGACCATAGGCATCACGAGACATGACATCGCGGAGAAAGGGATCATAGGTGTCGCGTCGTCCATCTCCGAGGAACAGACGTTCTTCGTTGTCCTTCATCGGAGGGCGACATTCTTCGTCATTCTCTGTCGGATGTCAGCATTCTTCGTTGCACAACGATGCTCTCCCACTTAATCACCAAAATTATAGGCTTCACTATTATTTTATTATCCACGCAAGGAAACTATCTCAGAATTAAATCACCACCCTAATTAAAAAGTGTTGACATTTAATTAAGGATGGGAGACATAAGGTTCCTCGTAATTAAACGCGTTGGTAGTTTAAAATAAAAAGGGGAAAAGGAAGGTTCCTCACTAATCAGAACGAGGAGTTACCCGATAATTAATCAAGGGATATTAATTGAGGATACTTCAAGGAAACAGTAGGGGTATAAAAAATCAGAGGAAATTAAATGGTGGGGCTCGTGTGGGCCCCACGTCTCTAACCTCCTCACTTTGGTAATTAGGTGGTTGTAGGGCCCACCCTTAACTAACCATGGAAGGGAGTAACCTTCATTAGGAATAAAAAATGTTCCAACAATTTTTATTTCTTTCTTTAAACAGGCCCCCCAAAAAAATTAACTTCTCCTCTTTTGTGAACGCAACTATGATAAGTGTCCCCTTAAGCAGTTACCGGCACTGCAAGTTCATCAGTGCCCTTGGATTTCATTTCAAAGCACCGTTAAAAAGATAGAAAAACCCGCACATTAGTTCAATGAACGTACCCGAGCTATACTTCGAAAATTGATTTTGGGAACACCGGGCCTCAGAATCAAGCGTCGTCAGAAGCCACAGACTCGTAAAATTCCAAAGTATTTTTTAAATAAAAAATTGTTTGAAATTTATGGGACTTTACATGTAGGTTTCCATAAGATATTTATTCATCTCAATTATTTCCTAATATCATCATATCATTTTAATTTGTAAATAAACACATAAAATGGGGAATTATTTGATGATACTATATTTCCATAGAAGAAGGTTTAGAGCATGTACTTTAAAAATAATCTATGTTAGATATAATATCCATTTTATATCATGGTTCCCTATATTTAGGATATTTTGATTTATATTTATATTCTTTCCAATGGAGAACATAATAATTGTGAAAAGGATGCATTTTATTATATCATAATCCCATCTGACATGATTTTTTTTAAATGTAATTGGAATCTAGAATAATTTTTTCTTCTAGAAGTAACTCTTTTAAAAGTTCAATAAATTCAGTTAATGGTTTATTTCTCTAACAATTTCTTACTTTTATGTTAACCAATCCTAGAACTACTGATAACATTATAAATTTTCTAGAAACTAGAAATTGGTTTTTCATTATCCCCATAAAATCAATCCACAGTCACTAATTTTTAATTGTTTTAATGCCAAAGTAATGAATTAATTTGTCAAGAAAATCCCTTGTCTCATGCCTAATATATTAAATAAATTTAGATATTTAATTTTCTATTATTTTACTAGGAAGAATCTTGTGTGAATATCTATGATTAAAATCATATCATGTTAGATGGTCTTTTATTTCCCTATACATTAACTTTCACATAATCAAATATTTCACACATGGATAGAAAATACGACTATCATTAAAATTTTAAATTTAAAAAAGCATAATAAATATTCAACAGGATTAATATATTCATATATATTTATTCACGAATTTATCCAATAACAATCAATTAATTATCTATATTAATTGGACAAAATATAAATATGTAAAAAAATAACTATTTAAACATATAGATAAATAGAAAAATTTAAAAAATATAAAAAATAGTATTTAAATTATAGAAATTTAAAATATATAAATATATTCACCTATAAATATTAAAAATATTAAAATTTAAATTTCATATATTAAAATTATATATACTCATTTAAAAAAATAAAAAATAAATCAAAAAAATATATAAAATAAAAAAACATAATCGAGATAATGAATTTATATCTGTGAAATTAATGTTAATAATAAAATTTAGGCATAAATAAATATATTAACGATAACATTTAAGTTTTAACATAAATATAATATAAAATAAAAAATGTATTAAAAAATAAACAAAATATAAATAATTAATAAACAGTAATTACAAAGTACATATAATATGGATGGTTATATTACATATACTAGAAATTTAAAACATAAAAAAATATTTTTAGTAAATATGGATTCAAATGTGAAATTTGAAGGAAATTGGTGGAAAGTAGAATATGATGGAGGAATAAGACCAAGGAAGAAGAAACAAGACTATGAGAAATGGAATGTAGCTGAGGGAAATGGAACCTCGATAAGGAACACAGAACATGGCTGAGGATGATGTAATGTGGTTGAGGAAGAAAAAATGTGATTGAATATAGTAGTGGAGTATTACCCAAGGAATAAAATTGATCTCGTTCACAAGTCTCACAAAATATGGTTTAAGAGAATTAGAAATCAAACGAATAAGGGGAAAATATCAAATCACATGTTTAATTTTTTTTTTATACATTTTAATATTGGTTATACCATAATTGATAGTAAATCATAGATTTTGAATTTAGTTACTTGAAAACTGGTGTTAAATACCACTCCTAACAGGTATCATTTATCAAATAACCTATGATAAAACCTTCTGTGTCTATGTTTTGACATTATCTTCTAATAAACCATTCTAAAACACCAATGAAAAATATAATTTTTCTACTAGTGAAGTCAATAGTGTCCTAATTATATAAAAACATAAAGTAAGAAAGAAATATATTAGAAAAATATATAAATTAATTATATCTATCAACACATTATATTTATAATCTCATATTGGTAGACCTTATTAAGGGTATCATGGAACCTTTTGGATCCAACTAGTGAGGTATCCCTAAATTCAATATAATATAATATAGATGAACACAATATCTTGTAAAAATCCTCAATGAATTCCATTTGTATCAATGTATGATAATTGTTTTTATTAGAAAATTAATCCAAGATCCATTGATACAATAATGCATGAAAATAATTAATGAATACAATACCATAAAAGCCTTAAAATATATGAATGTAATTGTTTGAATTTTCATTATTTTAATGAAGAAACATGATACTATAATTTTCCTAATTACTTGAAGATCACGACAACCCCTTCCAAAATATTAATGTGACCCTCCGTTCTCTTTTAGAAACATATCTCATTGGTACCTGACAGAAATTTACAATCTCTAACATATATTTATATATAACCTTTCCATACATTTCACAAACAATTTATCTTTAATCAAAAAGGTGTAGGACGCCTTTATAAGTGAATCAATAGTCAACTATACTTTTTTTGTCCACTTGGTAACCATATAAATCCTATTGTTAAATAAATCATGAAATTAACCCAATGTCTACAAAATTTTTAAGAATATGAGATATTCATGACTGTCTCTAGTATTCTTCATTTAATTATTGATAGGAAATGAATCATTAAAAATTAATTAATAAACCCTTTATGAAATCCATAATGATATGAACCCATTTTTATATTCTTTTAGAATCTCAAGAGAAATATATATGTTATTTATTTTCCCTTCCAATAATTTTTAATATTTTATTATGTTTTTAATAAATACTATAAAAAATTAACCCAAATAGTAGAAGTGGTTTATGATCATAAATAATAAATAGTGTTTCACATTAGTAACATATTAATTGATAAAATAAAGGTTCTCATTCAGAGATCATCAAAAATTACTTTCAGTTACATTGGTACTAATATGAAAAAGTGATCTCTATTTATTATTTTATATGTCATATTTTTTTTATGGTTTACTAATTTAGTGGTAGTATATTTTTTTTATGAAATAGTATTTACATTCACATTAAATTATTTTTCAAGTTCGATACCTAGTGGAATTTAATTTAATGGGATTTTTATTTACATAAATTATAAATACGTTTGACTTTATTTTGATACAAAACATTACAAAATTTCATTGGTGCATAATCAATTGATAGCTAATAATTAGTCACTTGATGGAGAACATCGTAGAAATTTTTTATTTGGAATTTGATCCTGTGTATGAGAGAATTATTAGTCACACATGAGAGAATTAAGAATAATTTAATATATTAATTGAAAAATTAGTAATTTGTTTCATTTAGCTTCAAAATAATGTAATTGATACCTAAAAAATTAATCTCATGGGATTGAACCTAACATAGTTAAATATCTTATCTTTTTTATAAATGGTTCTTTTTATTTTACCATGTGATTCAACATTGAAATGTCTTATACATTGTCCATAACACTAGAGGATTAGATAATGAATGATTTAGGAAAAATATCAGATTATTTATTAATTATAGAGAATGTGACTTTATGCTATTTTAATTAAATTTGGAATCGATTATAATTAATTAAATAATCAATTAGATACAAAAGTTGAATAAAAGTAATCACATGTACCTTGGAAGAAACATTAACTTTAACATTTCTATATATACTTTCTTCCATTATAACACTAGTATTTTTTTAAATAATCATTTAATTTCAAGAAATTTTAGTTTTAATCTCACTAAAAACATTCTATTCATAAATAGTATTGAAAGAGGATATCATTAGTGTCTACATGCATTTTTCCTATGGGATAGACCATGATACCACTTCTATAATAGTTATTAGGTATAAATGTAGGTAAATTTATCACACAACAACATCACATAAAAAATTTCATAAATCATTGATAAAGAACACATGTATTTTTATTACTAGATAATTCCTTAAGTAGACATTAATTTAGTAACTCTATTCCTAGTTTGTGAACTCTCATAATTCAGATCCATCAAAAAACTGACCACCACTCAATTAGGATCAACAATCTCACATGAAAGGAAAATATCTAATTGTAATATCCAAAAATAATCAAATGATTTAATGGAAGGAAACCATCAAGAATTATATTTTAACATTATATGAGGGAAACTACATCCACTCTTCCAAAACAATGTCAATGATCATAGATTGATTAGTATAATGACATAAGAATTGAGACCCAATACAGTCATAGTAAGCTCAGGTATTGAAACCCCATGTATCTAGGAAGAACACTTTAAACTGAAGAACTCAATGATCAACTTGTTGCTACAACATATGAAATTAAATGGATTTTGTAATTGAGGACCTTATATTCTTGTCAGTAGACTTCATGAATTATTTCAGAAATGAAATATAATGGGGTGACTAATGATGTGTTATCCCTAATAATGTTTACATTTTTATTAAAAGGAAAAACTAAAGACTGTTTGGAACTGTCTTCACTTGGGAAGTGCTAATAAGGAAATTTTAATATCATACTTACTGTTTCTAATGTATTCATTGGGGTTCACATCCATCTACTGAGAATTACATGCTAGTTGGTGCCCCACATTACAAAATTCCAAAGGCATGTGTTATTCATCACTTGTTCAGGAATGTTTGCCCCTTGATCGAAATGAGATGATTGGATTTCAGTTCTTCCTTCCAAGGATTCCTCCTCAAAACTCATTACCTTATCTAGGTATCCCTAATAGATTGAATCATTTTTTGTGAAACTCTTCGCAGTTCCATTTCCACATAGATGCCCGGTTAATTAAATTTCTTCTGTCGGGACATTCTATGGGGTCCGGTCAGGGTGGAAACCATTGATCGGGGAGAAATCATGTTGGACAACACTGGCATGTCTGGATGCTGGAACACTTCTGTGTCTGGGTTTCGTCCCATTATGATCGGGCTTATTGAGGGTGTGGAAACCCGAGGCATCCCACATCAAATGCAATTAATTATATGTCATAGGCATGTATCAATGGTTTTCCTCACCTACCCATGTTTAATACAGGGTAGGTCACGAGTTCAACGTCTACAAAAGATAGATCAGATTGATCGGAAAACTAACAGGACTGGATCAAATTGGTTCAACCACTTGAGGGAACACTGAGGCTGAGGCTAACAAGTGGTTAGTTGCCCAATTTCTACTAGGAACAGTGAGAACATGGGTGTAGCGATCTCACTGGGATGTGGCAGCTTGGGTAAGAATCAGAATGAATATGGATTGTTGAGAGTGGATAGGGAGTGAGATGGGGCTGACACGAGGGCGATGGTCGTGTTCTGCTTAATCCTCGAAGAGACTTCTTACATATTCCTATGGTAGAAAATCAAAGTCCATGTAGTTCTGTGAGGTGATGGGAAACCTAAGGAGGAGACCCGTATGGATGGTACCCGGAATAAGTGGAACCTTTAGGCTGGGGAATGACCTTCCTGAAACACATAGGCTCGATGGAATGTCCAGGATGAGATATGGATGATGGGATTGAACCATAGTGAGGCTTCTTATGTACCATTCCTTGGAAAGGATCAATGTCATTGTGGTTCATGACAGGGAATGGAATTGGGTTGTGCATAGTGGACAATGACCGAATGACACACTAGGGCTTACGTGTGCTTAGTAGCCTTGGTTGGTCTGATACTCTGTGATGGACTGAAGATGTGGGACCCTTTAAGTGGGTCTATGAAGGCTTACCATCAATTGTTGACTACAACAGATAACTTCTAGTTGTGGTACAAAACAATGACTTACCGCCAAATGGGGTTTACAACGACTTACCACTGATTGAGGTACAACAGCTAACCACAAATTGGGGGATTTTTTACTGTCATGCGAGACAAAATGGGATGTACAGATTAATGTCATGCAGGATGGGGGTAAAATGATGTGAAGTAGTTAGGATCGATGGGATTTGGGATTGAACCTCAGGGAGTCTTCCTACGTACATTTCCTTTGAAAGGATCAATGTCCATAGAGTTCTGGATGGTGTTGGTGAGCTAATGAGAAGGGGTTCAGGACTAATAAGTGTTGGGATTGAACATCAGGGTGGATTCCTATGTACCTTTCCTTGAAAAGTATCATATTTCACATTGTTCGAAAGGTTTTGGTGAACTGTAGTGAAGTGCATTGGGACCATTGTTTGTCGGGATTGAACCTTAGAATGGGTTTTTACATACATTTCCTTGGTAAGGATGAATGTCCAAGTAATTCAGGATGGTCTGGGGCATACACTCTTGGGTTTCCCAATGAGTATGTCATGCTCAATGCTTAATTGAAACACATGTTAGTCATGCTTGGTTTGAGAAACAAGTGGGATCAGAGACCTAACGACCATGTTGTGAACGATGTGTCTGTGGGAAGTGGAATGGGGATTACACATGGTTAGCAACCTGAAAAGGAAATAAGGTCTTACACACGGTTTGAATCCCAAAGATGAAATAGTGGCTTACGCGTGGTTAACAGTCCAGGGAGATGGATATTCATACATACTCTAGGATGGAAGACCTAGTGGTGAAAAAGCCCAATAGGAGAGGGATGAGATAATGATAGTCTCGTTGCCCATTCCTATATTAGTCCGTAGCATGTAATAAAGGAGTGGGATCAAAGATACTTCATCTTGCATGATAGGTTATGGGATTAAACCAAGGTGGTCACCCTTCCCCATGGATAGACGCCGCTCCAAAAAAGGGGATATCATTCCATGTGATGACGATATCACTCTCATGGAGAACAGTGTGTTTGGGGAATGTCCAAGATGGGGCACCCCACCTATGATGAATGGGGCGAGGTCACAGTTTATCATCCTGTGCTGGGGATGATGGTTCTTGGTAGTTTAATATCTTGTAGCTCAAAAAACGAGTTCTCTCTGTACCCCTGGGATTTCATAACGTATACCCACTCTCTATTGGAGAAGGAAAGAAATCAGAAATTCCATGGTGAGGGGGTCACATGGAGTGATCCGATGAGCGGTCCACGTTAGTATGTCTATGGAAAGAAGAAATAGCTGTTAGAGTGCCTATGAGAGATAGAATAAGGTGATTCAACAAAACATGATGCACTAATCAGGGGGCCTTGAAATTACTTCGTAAAATACTCATAGGGTGTATGTGATAAGGGTGTGTAATATAGGTGTTTTCTTTGTAAGATGTGCCCAAAGATGGTGTCTTGGAGAGTGACATTGAACACATGCCAAAATTCACACACAAGTGGAATTGATTGCAAGAAAAAGGAGATTTTTGAGTGCTATAGGCACAAAATTAGGGTAATATTGTGTGAAAACACTAGGTTGAGAGAAAAAAAAGGTGTAATGGAAAATGTATGAGGTTTGTGTGCAAAGAGGGGCAATGTTTTTGCACGTAGGTGGAAGGTTTTTCATGCAAGTGGAAGGGCATGTGTGAAAGTAAAATGGTTTGCATCCATGTTGAAGGGTTTTCTGGAATGGTTCCCAACACTTAAGGACTTGGGGAAGGGTCAATCCACAGTGGTCCCACATGAAGGAAGACCCCTTGGATATCAGTTATGGAAAATCCCACTTTCGAAAGGCATATTTTGCACATGGATGACGTGAATTCAGCATAGGGAAGACAATTCGTATTCTTTAGCACTATAAGAAAGGGGAATCCCTTCAATTTATAGGAGATAAGGAGATATGAAGGGCTCATGGAACTCTTCCTTCTTAAGAAGGCCTATTCTTCAGTCGGTTTCATGCAACATCCCACCTAACATGCAACTTTCCACGCGGCACGCAAAAGATTCATTTGGCGTGACATTTTTTGTGCCCTGGGATGGTTTTACATGTTCTACATGGATATTACATGTGGCCTTTTAAGAAGTCCAAGACCAGTACCTTCAGTCAAAATTTGCCTTTATTTTTCCTAGAATTTCGTTCAAAGGACATCAGGAAATTCCAGTGTCAATAAATGAACCCCTCAGAATCGGATCTGAGAGGGGGCGTGAAGGAAAAATTCTAAGGGAAACGTTGAGAAAAATGGCCTTTCCAAGGGTGGTGCACCTAAAACCCTTTAGGTGTGCATAAGTCATTTTCACACATGTGAAAAAACCCTCCCTGTCCATATAAATTCCCTCAGGGGGGGTCCCATGGTTCGTGATGATTTTCCCACGTGATAAGCTCTGGGTCTCATGTGCACAAAAATTCCCACATTCCATTCTGCACACTCAAACCCCTATTGGGAGAAATCCTCCTACTTTGGTCATTATTTTTTTGGAAACATCTATTTTCCACACTATTTCCTTGGGGTTTCATTCCATCTTTTGATATTTCGTTCATCGTGCTAGCTTTTTCACATTGTACCTCTTCAGGCATTAACCAAAAAATACGGTTGATGATCAAAGTGATGCTGAAAGAGATGTTGTGTACACTGCTCAGAGGTCCGCGATGGTTGGAAAACCTGAGGTCTATGGTTCCTATAACGTCTTATCCAACAATCAAAATCAATCAAACATGATGACCCAATCCCAAAAGGATTAGGTGTTATTTGAAAACCTACCGATATGGGACTATGGTATTTTGGAAGAGGTATCAGCGCCGAGATTCGAAATTGACACACTACTGTCATGGGTGACTCTCAAGGATGATCTTTCCTGATACAACATCACAAATAATGGCCATCCTTCCATAGAAACTAGGAACATGGACCACTATATTCTGAATCTAAACACCAGAACCATATCGGGAGGAAAACTGGTCGCTGAGGACTCTCTGAACCATTACGCAAGTAACTTTCGACATAGCATCACTGATGAGACTAAGGGATGGATATAAGACTAATACCTAAGTTCTGAAGTAAATTTCACAAGTTGGTGGGCCTCAACATATTTGGTATTCAATTCTGGAGATCAGTTTGAAGTCGAACTGCAGAACATTGGTTTGTTCGAGGTGGTGTGGATGTCACAGTTCCATTTCCACCAACTGCAAGAACATGGATCGAAAATATTTACCTGGTGTCCCCCTGATAACAACACCTTCCATCTACACTATGGGTAGGTTTCTCTCAGTCTTTAGGGTGTTCATTTAATCGGGGGGGGGGGGGGGGGATCACTTTGGATGGGCACCAATACGACGAATTTCTTTCGATAGAGAACATCTTGGGGGACAAGTCGCAGACTCCCATCCTAACATGGCACCTGTTGGAGCTAGCCAAGGAGAGTCTTGGGGTCAAGGAATTTCGAAAGGAAATTTTATACTCAAAATGGTTCAACCTATCTCTAAAGAAGGACCTGAATATCACAATTTCTGGGTGAGTAAGATGGTGTCTGACTATGTCATAGAGGAGGAAAAGTGGATCATATTAGAGGATCATGGAGGTAGGGGAATATCAATCTTGGGGATTTATTGTGGATGATATCCATGATCTGAATGTTCGATACGCCATATTTTTTGCAACCTTATTTGGAGGATGGCTATGTCCAATAACGGACACAAAGATGGGATTACATCCTGAAACATTGTTGATGGCCGGAATTAGGGCATCTAATCAGAGGTTCCCCTTTCTGTCCCTATACTAAATCGAATGTATGCCACATTGTGTGTATTTGGAGAGGGGGCTCAATGAGAAGGATAAATGGCACTTTCCACATCCTTCATGGTTAGATATGTGACTCACTGTGGGGGGTGCACCTTCCCAAATGACATTCATCCCCCAGGTAACGGCCCTTGACCTTCTTTGATGAACTTTGTTGGGGTCATGCATTTAATACTCAACGAAGAGGGGATATATATCAAGATATGAAATAAGACCAATTTTACCATCAAACTATTACCTACCCAATCTTGAGAGAAGATAGATGACGGGAAAGGGTTATTGGAGCAAGGAGAATACTGGAAGAGTATTAAAGGTGGGGTGTTGGTGGCTCGGGTCAATAGGAAGATTCTTTGGAAGCCTTTTGTGCCATCAAGATTTTCCAGGAAGATCCGATGCCTCCAGCAGATGCCAAAGAAGGGGAATAATGATTTTCGAGAGGAGAAACATCCATGCATTATCCATTCAATGTGGATGATGTTCATAAACTATGGCTCGATGAGGTAATTACTTTTCTCCCTATTAGAGTCATTGTGGGCCTCTCAACAAAATATGCCAAACATTTGGTTGCATAATAGCCTGAAGGGCTCCAATGGATGTGAGTACGGTAGCTCAAGGTGGCCAGTGTAGATCCTGGGTAGTGATAGAGTATACAAAGAACTGTCAAGGGGAATGTTTGGGGAGAAGTCGTGAAACTGGGTTGGTAGAGGTTGAGACTTCTACAATTGGAATATCACATGGTTTTGTCAAGCACTCATCGTCCGACAGGAGAGGGGCTCATGAATAGCCTCGCAGAGCATCCAAGGAGCTTCCTGGGAAGCAGATAATGTATTTTCTTCAACCTTAAAATGAATCAATATTCCATGTGCGATGGTTACCATGGTTGACGTTGAGGCAGTCAAAGGGATTCAAATCCCATTAGCAAAAAAAAGTATAAGATGAAATCCAGGCACCAAAAGTAAAACTTATCTAGATTGATGACATGGTAACATCCATTATCATCATTCTTATTTAATGTCCATGGAGGCATATGCATGCCAGTAGGGTCGGTGAGAGGAACCACCTCTCCTGGTGAATGTAATGCTCACTTAGGAGTGTGTTCCAGAAAGAATGTTGTCCGAATATGATAATGGTGATGAAGAATCATAAGGAAATGTGTGAGTAGAATAAGAGGGAGAAGGAAAGGGATAATAAATATGGGACATTGAAGAGGAACATGGAGGTGGAGGGTCGCAGGGGACATCCCACTAAGTGATTATTCAAGAAAACGGTGAGATTATTGGCTATAATATAGAAATAACTTAGATACTCGAGGTATGCCTCGATCCTTATCCAGGATTTTCCTCTTTTCATCACTCATAATCTTAAATCATATTTTTTATCATGTTTAGATGCATATTGGTTCTGGTAAAAAAGCTCATCTCGGAGGGGGGGGGGAGTGCCGATAGAAAAAGGTGTGGAGCCGACACACATTATTGAACTGATATTCACTAAAGGATATACTACCTTGACAACTCATGAGAAAATGGAATCAGAGGTGGTTGATGCACTAAACTATCATAAGTTTTATCACTTACACACTCGTATCTATCATTAGACAGATTACCTGATTAGGGTGTTCAATTTTTTTTATTATTTACAGAACTAGAGGCATGATGGGTTGGTGAATCCAGGCCTTCCATATATTATCAAATGGAGAACGCACCGATTAACTCAGAACATATTTCTCAATCTGAGCTGTACCCATTATTAAGAGAGAAAATGGCTATGGACATCATTGATATTAAAATTGTTGTGGGGTCTGAAGTCGGTGGGGGAGATGTTGTTGAGACTTAGTTAATAGAGGTAGGCCTCCAAAATGTTGAAGAGCCTCATCCCTTGGGAGGAGTACCAGAAGAATACCCTACCAATGATCTCTTTTCTTCTTTACCCAGTTATCGACCTCTAGAACTTGAGGAGGTAGATTACTCTGAATCAAAATTAGCCGATGAGAGATTTATGACACGGTTCAAGGGATGTAATTGTATCAATAACTTCAATAGTCATCCACAGGTGGAATGGCTAAAATGGATGGGATCACTCTGCACCTGGCTACTATTTCTATCAACTGGAGGGGTAGATTCTCACCATCTTCCTATAATGATCCACATTATATGGTGTATAAGATAAAAAAGAATAGACAATGTTCTGATATCGCCTACTTCTAGAAAAATCAGATAATATTCAAGCATTCTAAGATGCTGAACATGGGTTCTAACACCTTGAAGACAAACCAAATGAAAGGGAAGCATTCATTGAAAACCACACCGAGATCATCGAGGAATTGAGGGCCCGACTAAAGGATTCTCAGGAGAATGTAGTGCAGGAGAATCTCCAAATGATTGATCTCCATACTGAACAATAGATGGCACATGCTAGGGATAATGAGTTACACTCTGTAGCTACTAATGAAGAGAAAGATCTCAGGGGGTAGGAAGCAATGTTGGAGGCCAGAATCCAGAAGGTGGAAACACTTGAACAATCCATCCAAAATGTGGATCCTTGAGGGATTTGTTTTGGTCAGACTCAAAAACTTATTCTTATTTTCTACTGCTTATTCTAATTTATGTGCATGAAAAAATTATTCAATTGTTTTTTCAGTTTAATTTATTCTATGAACAATCGTGAAATAATTAGCAACCCATTATTATGCTCATGTGGGTAGTGCTCGAGGTGAGAAACATGGGACAGACACATCGTCACTTCATTTGGATGTGGGACTGCAGTCCATACATTGGGAATCTGGGGTATAAACAACCCATCCCTCCATCCCAGAAGAAAATCAAAAGACCTGACTAGATAATGGATCTCTCATAATAGTAGAATTTTCATCTTCCCTATTGGCTATAGTGTACGAGCGGGGTAATGCCAGGGGCGTTCGAGTCAATCCAAACAAAGGGGACCAGAAATCATGATTCACAATACCCAAAATTCAGACACTTCTATGGTGGCATGGCAATGAGGGATAATTTTTTACTGTGTTTGAAACACAACATCATAATTAAATTATCCAGATATAGGGATAAAATATGATGGTCAGCCGCTAACTAAATTCTAAACATGGGGATTGACTCAAATTGTCATCCATTAGTCTTTCAGAATGATAACATAGGATAATAAGAAAGCTATAGGTTGAGCATCCCTTTTTTAGGGGGGGTCCCTTCAGACATTAAAGAAATTGAAGATCCAAATAAAGCGAATGAAAAATGTGGATGGTGGAGTGATTTGTTGTTCAAATCATGTCCAACACTATGGAAATTACACCACTGTGGTGGAAATACATTAGTTTGTTGCATCGATCTGATCAGATACCAAACATCCTTCAAAACAGGACCTCCATAGTGCTGACCTAGGATGCCTCTTAGATGATTGAAATGATGTTCAGCATCCTACAGTGTGGATGGTGCACATATTTTTAAGGTCATACTTCCTAGAACATGATTACGGACGAGGGGCCAGAAGGGTTGATATCCTTGGGGACGGGACAAAGGAAAAATTCTTTGGAATCACTACATATCTCAGACATAAGAGAATAAAGAAAACCACAGTTTTAAGAATAGTGTGGTCAGAGACCAAGGCTGGTAAGGGAAATCCCTCGGTTGAGGAAACTGACGCATCCAATAATTATTACAGGGCATCATAGACTGGTACAGGGTAGAGATGCAGTTTCATTTTATCCCATAATGGGGATTTGTGGTGTGGTATATATCCCAATGTGAATGAGACCCCCAATATGCACTCATCACCTCAGATGTTCTTGATAGAACGAGTGCGGTCCAAGGGGCTAAAGAAAAGGGGTGGGAGGATTTTAACATTCCCAGGGCTAGACCTGATGACGGGATGTCTAGGATTTCTAATGTATCCCATTAGGATGGTAATCAAGGTATACATAATTCTTGAAATGTTTTCTTTGTTAATTGTAGATAAGACATAGAGAGATCTTAGTTTAAGGTCATAGAGGTCAGACCAGAGATCTTAGTTTATGATATTAGATCTCAGAACATAAATAGAAAAGAATGAAGGAGAAACAAGCAGTGGTAATTATAAAATCTAAGGTGAATGAGGATGAGTCATGCACCATGCACTTATAGGGGATGTTTTAGGTAACGGGACTGAAAAAAAGTTAGTTCGAGCATGAGGCAAAGTGCTCATGCATTCCTACGTGCCCCATGTGAATGGAAATCAAACCATATGTAGTTGAAGATATTTCATGGTATGATATAGCTGCTGGTGATAATAAGTTCATGTGGGTTTGGCCCTTACACCAAAAGATGCGGCATTTGATATATCATGTTTGTCCATTAAGGTAGATATGTGTTTTTGTTTGATAGGTGATAATACTAGTATAGAGAATCCTGGTATCTCTACAGGAATCAAGCCTCTCGTAGGTATTGACAAATGATTCAGCAGGTGACCAATACCCAACATCATGTCCCCTCAAGTGAGGACATCACAATGAAATTTTGTTTTTCGTTGTGCATCCAAGATGATAATGTCATGGTTTATGGTCAACTAATAAGACCAACCGGTGCATTTTAACATTATGGAATAAAGAAAAAACAGTTTAGCGTCTGGTGGGAACATAGGGACAATGCGTATAAAGTGGTAATGTATACCCAACAAGAATGAGGATGAGGTCCACATCACACCACACATGATTATGAGGTAGAATCCTCATGCTGAGGGGATAGAAAAGGTCATATAATATGGGATTGGACATATGGAAGAAATATTCTTGTGTTCCTACATATCCCATGCGTATGGGAATCCTTCGATTAGTATTTCTGAGAGTGTAGTTTAACATCATGTAGGACGTAACTGTTTAAGGTCTAGTAGAACCGTAGAAATTTTAACATCACAGAGGATGACATACAGTTTAATGTCATGTAGGACAGGGGGTAGGAGGGACTATCTCCTAAAAGGGGAGTATGTGGTGTGACTATTTCACACCTAACGTGAATGAGTACATAATCCCACACATGACACACCATGGGATCCTGTAAGAGTCAGGGCCTAAAATGTTGAACAAGTTATATAAGGAGTGGAAAGTGAGTTTAACCCAAAGTGGAGATGTCTGGGTGTTTCTATGTATCCCATGAGGATAGGAATCAATCCAAAAGTAGTTATAATGATAGGACGTATAAGAAGATATTTGTTTATTGTCTTATAGCTCAGACGATCGAGAAGAGAAACTCTTCCATGTGAGAACATACCTCGGTCTGATCCCTAAGAAAATAAGAGTCAAACTCAGTCTGGGAAACAAGGGTGGAAGGGGTATTTTCAACACATTGGATACACATAAATGTAAAATCAGTGTGGAGCCTCGAATGGTGCCTTATAGTAACTTTGTCCTCCTAGTATGAAAATGTGCACTGAGGGCTAGTACCAAGAGTGTCAAAATTCCACTTGGATAAGATGGGGTGGAAATATTGTGAATAAAGAAACAAAAATTTAAGGCTTGATGGGGATGGAATGATGATGGGGGATAACAATTTACTGTTTTCGTAATACAGTATCCATATCACGTTACCTAGAATGGGAACAACAAACGAGCATATTCCACTGACCATATTCGCAACATGGGATTTTTATCAATTTTTTATTCGAAACCCTCAAGGACATTGACCTGAAATGGTAGGAGAAACCTTTGTATGAGCAGCCATGCCATTTGGGAGTCGTTTAGGATGTGAAAAATGATGGAAACCCTAGTGAAGGGGACACAATGCCTGAAAAATGGGTGAGAGCATGTCTAGGTAGAATCTGACACTCTAGGTTCTGAACAAGAGTACTCTCAAGCACATTTGTTAATTGCTAGAGAGGGTCGATGGGCCCAACATAAGAGAAGGTGACTCGATAAGATGATTGTAGAATATGGGAGAGAAGGCATCTCCGGAGAAATAGGTATTTGGTGTTGTTGTTACAGTCCTAACATGAATGGGGATATAATCCCATACCATGACATATAACCCTCCACTTGAAGGACTCAGGCCAGGTGGCCAGAATGATAAGGAGGTTTCTAAGAGATGGGGCCAGTCCCGAAGACTAGATTTTCAGGTTGTATCCCATGAGAACAGGATCTTTCCATATCTAGTTCTGAAAAGGACATGTATTTTAACATCATGTGGCAAGGAAGATGATGGGTGAAGACCTCAAAAAAGTGGAACACATGGTGCAGTCGTGATAAACCTACTGTGAAAAGTGAACATAAACCCACACTGCACTATACAATCTGGGAGGTATCTTGGCTGAGAGGCCAGACTAAAAGAGGAGATGTTAGAGCTAGGGGCCGGGTCTATGAACAAAAATATGCGGGAATTCATATGTATCCCATGAGGATGAAAATCAAGCCGTACATAGTTCGTAAAAGGACATGAAGTTTGACATCAGGTGGTGAGGATGAGGGATAATTGAAGAACGAGAGAGGAGAATTGGATGTTCATAGTAATCCTTGCTCCGACGGGGTCAATGAAGTTTATGCTACACCATGCAGGATCCTCTGAGATAACTACATCCAAGGATAGTCAAATAGAAAAATTGTGGTTGGTCTCATGTTTAAGCATTCCTTCATATCCCATGAGGATGATAATCATGCCATACATAGTTCTTGTAGGTTCTATGTAGTTTAATGTCATGCTGAAATGTTGTTGGATAGTTTAAGTTCTTGTGGGACCATCTTTATTTTATTGTGTAGTGGGAAGAAATCCAGTTTAATGTCATTTAAAACCGTAATGGTACATCTTTCACTTATAGTTTAACAGCATGTAGGACAAGTGCATACTAGTTTAACATCCTTGATCTGGGACAAACCACACATTTTAACATCTTGTGGAATCAATGAAATAGTTTAAGGACTTGTGTGACTAGGTATGGTTTAACATTTTACTGCACAACATACATTTTATTGTCGTGCGGGACATACTATTTTAAGGCCTTGTAGGACCCCATTTTCTCCAGCAATATACCTCTTGAGTAACTTAGCATATGTGGGAGGAGTTATATGCTCACCATCAATGGTAACCAGGGATTTTTCTCCATTGGGATAAACATTGTGAATGTTGTATGGTCCTCCCCATTTGGGCTCCAATTTAGGTGTTTTTTTCATGGTATCTTTGGTGTTCTCATGAACAGTACCTAGTCTCTTTGAAAGAAAGACCAGAGGAGAACTTTCTTTTTTAAAAATATAGTTATCTTGTTCTGGTTCCTCTCCATATTGGGCAGTTAATGAATCATATTCTCATCGAGGGCTTCCAATTCATCCATATAGACTTCACCTACTTTTTCTAGTGTTTTTTGATCATTGATAGTTGTATGAAATTAAGGAAACTGAATCACAGTGGGTAGGACGACCTCTGTTTCATGTGCACCAGGTTATATGGGGTCACCTATGTGGAATTACGAGTCGTCATATGATAAGCCTAGAGTGCATTGGGGGGCTTGTCCGTACAACTCTTCTTTTTATGAGAACCCATTTTCTGTAGAATGATATAGATGGTGTTGTTGAATGCCTCGATCTACCCATTTTTTGGCGCACGGTATCAGAGGTTATGGTTAGAAAAAATGTTGTACTTGGCATACAATTTCATCAACTATGATTCCAATATGATGGTGCCTTTAGCAGTGAGGATGGTGTGAGGGACTCCAAATCGGTAGATGATGTTAAATATCACAAATTAAAAGATAGAACGTGCCCTGAACTCATTGAGCAGAACTACCTCTGACCACTTGGGGAAGAAATGCATAGTAATCTGGATGAACCAGCATTGGCGAGCTGCCACAGGTGGATATGGACATACGACATTGATTCCCAAGATAAAAAAGTGCCAAGAGTACATGGTAGTATAGAGTGGCTCCGGCGGACGACGCACAATATTAGCATGAATTCTGCATTCATGGAACCCCTTGGAAAAATTTATACAATCACAGATCATGGAGGGATTAAAGTACCCTAGTCTCTGGATCTGAAGATAAAACATCAGCCTTGTTTGATGAGCCATGTTGGAACTGTCATTAACCTCCTCCATGACTTGAGAAATAAAATTTTCATGATTGCAATATAAGAGAAACCCTTCAAACCCTCTCCTATAGAGGATCTTCTCTTGACTCGGGCAACTCTAGAGAGTAAACTACAATGTGTGGTGTCGGACACACTTGTGCTCAACTCGATCTTTTCTGAGACTTCCATGCTAGAGGTACTCAAAAAATAGAATCCTCCAGTTGGGAGTGACCTCCAAATCTATAACTTGGGGACCCTAGGTCCCTGACATAGAGGCACCAGTTGTAAAATGGATTACCTATGGGCAATCATCATTGTCTGGAATGACAGGGGAATTGACTCTCTAGTGTCCCACGTGGATAATAAAATAATCCTGTTTAGGCTCTTCAAGTGATGTATCAAGGCTAGCTAGGGCGTCATCTCAACCGTTCTAGGATTGAGTGATGTGGGTAATTTCTGGCTGAGATGTGAACTAGGACATCAGATGAAGGGTGTGTCCCAACAGTGCTGCGAGCTCTGGCTTTCTGAGGACATAGTCATTGTTGATCTGTTTGATGAATAGTTTGGAGTCTCCCTTCAAATGAAAGTGGGGAACATGAATCTTGAGTTCTAGATCAAGGCTAGTGATAAGATCCCAGTACTCCACCTGATTGTGGATGCAGCCTTTTGATTGTGGGAATGAATATGGCAGAAATGATTATACTAGGTTAATGAAGATGATACCTCGAACTTATCTATTGCGCCTATGGTTATTGGGCCTTCTGTTGTTAGTGCTTCAGGATGCACCATCAAAGTGCATTTTCCAACATAGGATGTCATGGTCTACCGAGATATTGTATTTGTCATGAATATCATGGTCCAGGGACTGTTCCACAGGAGATGGATGGGTGGAGAGGAAATCTACCAATTCTTGTCCCTAAATATCCACCTATGGGTAAAACCTAATGTAGAAATATTTAAGGATTACTTCCCATCAAGGAAGATGGCCTTTCTACTTTTGGTGGTTAGGTATATACTTCAGTGGATCCACTCAAGACACCAACATTACCTCTGGGTGATGCAGGAAATTCAGTAATTTTTTTACTATGTATACCAGTGCAAGGCAACTCATCTCGATAAGAGAGTATCTAGAATCCATATCGAGGATCATGCGACAAAGATAATATATACTATTTTCTATCCCCCCATTTTTATTCTAAGATAGAAGGATTCTGAAAGATCGTTTGAAAGAGGCCACATAAAAGAATAATGAAATTACTGAAATAGGTGGCATTAAGAACAGAGGCTAGAGTAGATACTGCTTTATTTTCTCGAAAGCAGTCTTACATTCTTCATCCCATTGGTAGACATTTCCTGTCCTTATCAACATAGAAAAGGTCTTACACATGCCATCCAAATTTGCAATGAATCGTCATATGTAGTATTAGTGGCCTTGAAATCCTAGAAGCTCTTAAATGATTCTCAAGGGAGAAATCAAGATAATGGCATTGATCTTCTCTGTGTCTATCACGATGCCCCTATATCAGAAAAAGAATCCAAAAAAAACTTGGACGTGACCCAAAAGGCACACTTCAAAGGGTTCATCATCAGCTGGCGATAACGGTGGAATCCAAACACTTTCACAGGGTCCTTGAGATGGTACTAACGCTATAGATATTTGACCACTAGATCATCTACGTAGCATTCCACCAGTGTCCTGTGGATCAGCTTAAATATGCGATTCATAGCTTGCTGATAGGTGGAACATGCATTTTTTAAACCAAAGTGCATTACCTATAAGCATAAAGTAAATTTTGGTTCCCTAATGGATGTAGGCTCATCATCCTCAGGATCCATTCAGATCTAGTTATACCCGATGTATCTATCCATGAAGAAGAAGGCAAGGAAGACAATTGTAGCATCAATCACCAAATCCATAACAGGAAGGGGAGATTAATCTTTTGGACAGTGAAGGTTGGGATCCCAGAAGTCGATGTAGACCATGATCTGTCTGTTATTCAACCTGATGGGAAAAAAATTTCATAAACATTTTGGGTACTAGACCTCTTTGATGAAATCATCTCTGATGAGATTATCAACATCAGCCTTGACCATGGCACTATGAGAATAGTGTATCATTCTTTGAGGCTTCTTAAACCCATAGTGGTTTCCTGGGACATTGAGGTGGTGGACGGCTACCTGGGGATATAGCCATATAAGTTCATTATAGCTCCAAGAAAATACATCATGGTGTTGTTAGAGATAGTCCACATACTACTCTTTAACTTCGACTGGAATGGTGGCACTAATCAATGTGGACATAGGATCCACCTTACATACGAGGATCATCTGTTCCAATTTATCAACTGTTGTGGAGAAACCCTCTTCAATGATGGTTGGTGCATCCTCTAAATCCTCTTATTCACTTATGGAGCCAGAATCCTTAGTGGTAGGAGTTTCCTCTTAGTCAACAGATCTTGATTGGAGACTGGTACCAACCTAAGTGGTGGTGGACACTGAATTATGGGACTCATGTTCTGCCAAAACCATAGTGATGAAAGCTGTCAATCTGATCCCATATGGACTTCATCCCAAGGGTCCATGCTTGATTATACGAAAGCCATAGTGACGCATCGGGTTGAGCCGATTTATACTAGACTGGTGAAACAATCAATTATGATGTTTTGATGTTTCCAAGGGGTGTACATCCCAATACCTTATGGGCATAGGGGGATCTAGGATTACCTGAGCCTGAATCGTATAGGGGTATGAGGTGATCTTCTAGAATCTCTTAGACTTGGGAATGTGCTCCCCCTTATTCTACATACAAAGAAGCATTGTCCCATGTCAGATGGTGTAGCCTCCAATCAGTGGATTGGAATGATATAGGAATCATCTATATCTGTCCATGAGTCAGTCCCAACAAGAGCATGCTCAACCTTGTTACCCTGAATTCACTTTTACTCACTCTAGTAATAGTCAACATCTAGATAGCGGGCATCAAAATTGGAAAAGTGAGACACATCACCTTGGAGTACACCCACTCGATCATTCATTGAGTACTTGAGGCACTGGTGATATAATGAAGGAACCTCCACATGTAGATGATGCAATTACATACACAAAAATGTTTTTTAAGCAGTTTCCTATGAAACAACCATTAACTCAGTACTCCATCCGAGACCACAGAACTAGGTTGTAGGAAAATTTTGTCAATCGAGGTCTATTCCATCTGGTTATAACCTAAGATTTTTAGGTTATAGGGACTCAAATAATCCTCATACAACCCCAGTTTTTGCAGTTTCTGAGTCAGGATTAGGTTGATCCCGAATCCTTTGTTGACAAGATAGCAATGAACCTCCACACCATTAAAATGGTTGGTTAAGTATAGCGGGAGAATGTGCCCATTTATGGTAGAGGTTTCAAGTTCTCCAAAGAATGATGTGACAGCCTAGAATTCATCGTGCTTTACTGCCTCAGCCTGAAAGGATTCTATGGATTCTACATCTGTCTCGAACTGGTGGGGGCTTCTAAAATCCTCAGCGAGGGATTTATGAATATCTACTGAAAAGAGAATGGTATCGTTAATGGAGAGACTTAATGGAGGGAAACAATGATGTTTGAGGATATTACACATCTTTTTTAGGTGTGATCTTCTACTTACAGGAGGACACTCTGTGACAGGAGGTATGGCAGGCCCCGCTGGCTGGACCGGCGGCTAACTAGTGATAGGAATATCCCACTGTCCACTTGTTGAAGCATGTAGGGGGACTACCAGATGAGGTCTAGACGAACGAGACTGGTTCATATCAGATCATGGCTGATCATAGAATGGTCAAGGTGGAACTTCCTGATCAAGAAACACAAACGATGGCGAATGAGGATCTGATGACACCAAATGAAAAGTCTACACATGTTGAGATCTACATTGGGCCTACTATCTGGTTTCAGTGGCTTGCACTACATGGATGGAAGTACTAACTAAGGAACTCCAACAAACCATATTTTTGTAGCTCTGTCAATACTATTGATAGTTGGGAACATTCTGAGGATGTACCTATCACTCCTTGCCATCATAAATCATGTATGGGTTTACCAGCTCTATGGTGCAAATAGAGGTGTAACCATGACTGTCACTTGATGAATCCTCCACCACTGGATAGATTCTAGGGAAGATCACTATCCTTGGGGTCATGATGTCTCTGAGAGTATGGGATGACGATAATATCACTGGTGGATTTGGTTTTCCATTATTCCACTAATCCTTTCTCTTTTTGGAAGAGGATGGATAAGCCGTTGACAGAGAGGTACTGGATGTGGGTGACAAGACATCTTCTGATGATTCAGGTTAATTCATATGTGCATGGATAATATTATCGGCACATACAGATTACTAAAGATCCATCCATTAATTTAACTTCTTGTACCCATGGTTAGAAACTGAATGCCACATGCCATCATTGTCACTACTACTATCAGGATTCACGAACACAAATGACACATGTACTAGAGTAAGGCCTATCCAGACTACATTGTTATCAACCTGGTCTTGAAGAAATTTCTTAAACACATTACACCATTTGTGGTTGTTCCCCAACATTTGGTGATAGGGGCAGTAGTTTGGGCGATCAGAGAGATATATCTCTTCTGGTCTCCTATATTCAATAAAACATACAATTCCCTATTGCAAAGAAAAAACAGATATAACCCAGGACTTGAGTCTAGTTAAATGAGTAGGTATGCTTTCATTTTTCATTAGGGGGGGATCTATGAGCCTGGACCTAGTGAGGGTCTGCGAGAGCCTATCAAGGTGGTGGGACTATGTTATCTCACCAAGGAGATGGAAACACTTTGCGTGGGGGCCCATGACAGTTCCTATGTGGACATTGTTGGTTCAGAGGCTGTTCCTAAGGTGTAGGGCCTCTATGAGGCTGTGAAGAAGGATCCACAAGTAACAACTCTAGTTGTTTGAGGGCCTCTTTTTTTTCCACTACAGCAAGCTCATCCTTTTCTTCCCTTCTTGCGGGAATCGTACGAGGTAACAGACGTACCTTCTTATCCTCTTGTAATGCTTTCACTAGGCACTGGACCTTATGAGAGATGACTTTAAATCCCCAGAGTAGTTTTAGGGGATCAGAGAGGGGACCATTTCTATCTTGACATTCCCCAAACAAATAATCAATGGGCACTCCAATGTCAGTTTCATGTTCAGAAAATATGTGAGCTGTTTCCACCGGGTGAGAAAGTCTACAACACACTCGTCTAGCCCCTGTTTTCACTTGAAGAGGTCTGTATTACTCATCTTTTGATTGGTGGAATAGAACTGGTAAAGAAATTTCCTAGAAAGATGTTTACATATGGCTACTAACCTGGTTAGTAGATGGTTGTACAAGAAAAACATAAGTCCTTCCAATGTCTGTAAAATGCATCAGAGTTTGGTAGCATCCTCATTCGTCGGAGTTCCCAACATGGGTCCACAACTTGAAATAATGTGGGCCGGGTGCTGCAGTGGGTCACTTTTCAAATTAAAAGGGGGGGAGGTGGGATTTCAAAACCTCGTGGGTGCTGGAATATCATCCACCCATGCTTGATATGACTTACCACCTGGAAGTATGGCCACATGTCATGTTTCCAATGCCTCGAGGCGAGCAATGAGAACCGCCATATGATCATCTGGGTTGGGGTTCCTATATTTATGGGGATACCAGACCACCAATGTGTTGTAGGGTTCATCAACATGACAAGAATGCAAAAATTCTACTGGAGAAGCTAGTGGGATGACCTGCGGAGGATATGGTAGAATATAAGTTGGGTCCCAGGGATTGTCCCACAGCTCTGGTGGATTTGGCGACACATTCCAATCCCTCTTCCTATATGTTCCAGCCTCTACCCTATCTGTGTGGGTAGAATGGTTAGGTACACATAGAGGAAATTATCCGTGGGAATAATTTTCCAGCCCCTACTTCCCTGACCGGGGATCACCATAGTCTGGTTGTCGCTCTGTGGTATGCTCAACATAGAGGTCATCAACCATATACTTTTGCTTCGTGAGCTGTTGACACAACATAGGTTTCTTAGAATCAGTCACCATCTTTTTTACTGAACCAGATGGTTCAGAGAGTTTTATGGCTCCAAGGTACTCCTTACCCTTTTTGGGATTTTGACTAAGGACCAATTCCTCTGTGGTTAAGGGATGAACTAGTATATTTCTCTTCAAGTGAGTAACCCTTCCCAATGGGTCCAAAAGTGTGGCACTCCCCAAGGGGTAAGATTTCTCCAAGGACTTTTGTATCTGTCTCTTCCTTTGATATATTGGCCATGTTAATCATGACATCACATGGATACATATCCTTGATATCTCTTGGCACATTAGGTTGGCCCTAGATAGAACCGAAACGAAGGGCTGCATATTTCCCCTAACCAATGATTTACACGTCGGGGGAAACCTCGTTGATACTCTTATCGAGCTCTTTAAATATATGAAGGAATATTTTTTGGAGGGTATAATAGAGGCCTAGTGACTCTAGGTTCTGGTCCATGGGATGTGCGGCCAGATCAACCTAACGACAATGTTATCCAATGTCATCAAAGTACACGTTGCACTTGTGGCAGGCCACTCATCACTGAAGAAGACAGAAATGCATCACCCAGATTGTATTGCGAAAGCATCCAACTTCTTCCTGGGTGAAATATTTTGGTGCACTGATGTTAGGTGCTGAAACTGGATAAAACATCTCTGGGAAATGGTCTACCGCAAGAATGTCACACAAGCTCCTCGACCCAGATTCGTGGTCTGGCCCTCATTTCCCCACTAATCAACTGGAGGTGGTTAGGGAACTAGTAGTGGTATTGAAGTACATCATAGATATGGTATTCTATCCAGTGGAGAATATATAGATCTGGATGACAAACCACCACATCTCAGGCTATCCTCTAACGAGCAAAATGACTTGTCCACAACATCACGATAAGAAGGGAGGGTGACCACAGTTTTTGGCACAAGGACTACAGCCGCGGGTGGTGTACCATGCATTTACTTGACCGCTATCAGTCCCAATAATAACACTCTACGATATATGGTTGAGTTAGAGAATGCTCCTGGTGATGATAATGGTGATTGAATGGCCAGACCATAGGGAGATGCCAAATCCTCTTCCTCTTGAATGTATCTGCAGAGGGAGGCAGGGATCCGTTTGACGGTGAATTTGGAAAGAAGGAGGTTGATTCACCTCATTATTACCCCATCTATTGACATAGAGGATTGTGGTTAGGGTTACCTTACTGAGTCATATTCCACCTCAGAATCCAACAAGAAGAAAGGTTTAATCATAGTCTGATCCTTTCTGGAATTCTTCTTATAATGGCGACGAACTAGATTCCAGACCCAGGATGGCTATTCGAGACATGATTGTTTTTTTGGATTGATAGGTTCCTCGGCCGAGCTGGTGCTGGGGCGGAGAGAACATCCACCTAAGTGAGTTGGGTAGTAAGGATATCTTTAAAAGATGTATATGGGAATACGGGGAGGACCAACTTGTACACTGGCTAATGTGCGGAGGGAATCTCTATAGATGGTGCTGGGGTAGGTAGGAGCATGGGTAGGGCCTCTATATTTATTTCCCCTGTAGTGTGAGTGTGAGGAGGGTCCTAATACTGGCTATGATGAACACAGGTAGGACCTCCATCATGGTTTCTCATGAAGTGAGGTTGAACTTCACTCTGATTTTTGGGGTGAAGTGGATCTTCACCGACTTCGGTAAGGACATGGGGAATTCCCCCTTATTGTAGATTGACCAAATGTGTAACATCTCCATGCGTATGACCTGTGGCAGGAGGAACGACTCCATACCCAATGTCATGAGTGTGGAAGAGGCTTTTGTACTTAGTGTCACTATCATGGGGAGGACCCTAATTCAGATTGAAGGTGGCTTGGGGTGAACCTCCATGACGATATTGGAATTGAAGAGGACCCATGTTCTCAATGGTGTAGGTATAGGGAGGACCTTCGTACTGGGTTTTGTTGCCACTGGTTGGCCCCCGGCAGGTGCAACCTGCATCAGCGACTCAGGGAGTCGACCAAGCCTGACAGTGGGGTAGTTGGGGCCTCAATCCTCATAGGTAATATGAGTTCCCCAAATCAACATAATTTGGGAGATGATGGTATGAAACAGTGGGGTACGAGAAATTTTTGTTGATGATGTTGACGACACTCATTGTGCATCCTTTTTAACATGATACTGACGCTGGTGTTGGGTCAGTCAAATTGGGGATGGTAGTGCAAGCACATTTCTTACTTGTTCCTCATCTTTTGAGGCTATGTGACGGCGCTGGCGTATGCTAGTGGGCCCCTACATTAGTTCCCCATGAATGGGATCCAGATTGGGATGTACTAGACATCCCTAACCTCTTTGGCGTAGGGGGGGGGGGGTATCCATCGAAGCATTCTAGGGAGAGGCTCCCAAAACAGTTGTGCGTCAGAGTGTTGAGCAGTGGATCCCTGTGAGGCCATTAGGGGAGGTGGTGGCATTGAGAAACAAATTTTTCTATGTAATATAAGGCCATGTCCTTGGTTAGGATGATTCCCTACTCTTCATGCCATTGGACATGGTCGTTTATCACCCTCCAATAAACAAACTTAGACTGGGAGATAGGGCATGGGCCCCCATCAGCTGTGGGTGAGGAAGCTGTTGTTGAAGTGATGGGGCCAGACATGAATTTTGCATTGATATTTCCCCTTCCCCTGTGTTGGTATATGGGTGGCGATTGATATCCTGATATGGAATCCTGGGTCCTGGACGAAAGCGATATTAAACCATTAATGCTGCTAGAAGGAAATCAACATCAAGTGCTCCAGTTCCATTACATCTTCCATAACTGATAAGAAGAATCCCTACTAACGACATTGTATATTTTGATGTCTAATGTTCAACTTCCCCAACATCTAGGGATTTTCATGACAGGATGACTATTTTCATGGTAGGACATCACACCGGATAACCGGATCTAGTGACACTCTAGTCCACTAATGTATCGATTTCTAATAATCTCCACATTGAGGAGAAGAACATCACATTGGGTTCACCATTTCCATTTCTGATACTTTCATCAGGTCACACATATATTTTTTGAGGAGGATGAATAGATTGTTTCCCCACATTCCCACTTTCCAATGGCTGGCAACATATGTCTCTGGTTTAGGGACATTTTCTCCTTGATAGAAATTGGATGATGGGATGTCGGCTCCTCCTTCTGTGGATTCCTACTCAAATCTCGTTACCTAGTCTGGGTCTCCCTCAAATACTAGAAATTGATCATGAATCTCTTACCTATTCCATTTTATCATGGAATCTGGTTATTTATACTACTTCTATTGGTTCATTCGAAGTGGTCCGGTCAGGGCAGTAACCTTCGGTCGAGGGAGTAGTCAATTTGGACATCACTGGTGTGTCTAAACACTAGAACACTAGTGAATCTTTCTTTCTTTCACTTATTATAGGGATTATATAGGGTGAATAATATTGAGGCATACTACATAAAATGCGGGGAACTATATGACATTGTAATTTCATTGAGGTTTTCCTCAGCTTCCCATAGGGTAGTCCACAAGTGTAACGTCTAGAGGATATTGATCAGACTGATCGGAACACTGATGGGATAGGATCAGATTTGTGAAACCCCTAGAAGGAACCCTGAGGATTAGGATAACACATTGTTAGTTTCCCGATTTCTACAAGTAACAGCGAGAACATGGGTGGCACAATCTCACTGGGATGTGGCATCCCAAGTATGAATGTGGATGGATATATGTGTTTCAGAGTGTTTGGAGAGAGAGATGGAGTTTACACGAGGGGATCTGTGAAGTTGGTCTTGAGCCCAGAATATACATCCTACATATCACTGTTGTAGAGAATCAAAGTCTGAGTAGTACGGTGAGGAAATGGGACACCTAAGGATGTGACCTGTATGGATGGGACCTGAAGGAAGTGGAACCTCTGGGTTGGGTCATGACATTCTCAAAACACTTAAGCTCGAGGGAAATACCAGAATGAGATATGGGTATTGTCCTTGAACCTCATAGAGGCTTCTTACATACCTTTCATGGGAATGGATCAATTTCCACAAAGTTTAGCACGGGGCATGGAATCGGAGTGTGCGCAAGGGACATTGACCTCATGACACGATGGGGCTTACATGGGGTTAACAACTATGTTTGGTCTAACTATTCAGGATGGACCAAATATGTGGGTCACATAAAAGTGGTCTATGAAGGCTTTACATCGATTGCTAAATACATTGTATTTCCACTGGTTCATGTAAAAAACAACGGCTTACCGCTGAATTGGGTTCACAACGGCATACTGCGGATTGGGGTACAATGGAAAACTGCTGAATGGGAGACAGTTTGCTATCATGCATGAAATAAAGGGGTGTATTGTTTAACATCGTGCAGGATGGGGGTGGACCGACATGAAGTAGTCGAGACCAATGGGAGTTGGGCTTGAACCACGGGGAGTCATCCTAAATACCTTATTTGGAAATAATAAAAGTCCACTCTATTATGGATGGTGTTAATGAGCCTACATGAAGGGGGTTGGGACCAATAATTGTTGGGCTTGAACATCAAGGAGGCTTTATACATTCCTTTCCTTTGAAAGGGTCAAATCCCATGTAGATTGGATAATTTGGGTGAATCGATGTGGAGTGGGTCTGGATCAATGGTTTTTGGGATTGAACCTCAGGAAGGTGTCCAACATACCCTACTGTGGCAAGGATTAAAGTCTGTATAGTTCATGATGGTCTAGGGATTACACTCTAGGGAGTCCCAGAGAGGATATCATGGTTGATTCTTACTCTAACTCAAGTGAGTCATTATTAATGTGAGAAAAAAGATGGAGCAAAGACTCGAAGACCAAATCGTGAAAGGTGGGTCTATGGGATGTGGAATGGGGATTACACATGGTTAGTGGTCCATAAAGGAAACAAGGTATTACATTGAGTTCACATAATAAAGATGAAATATGGGATTATGCGTGGTTAGAGGCCCAGGGATATAGATATTGGGACTTATTCTCGGATGGAGGCCCGTGTGGTGAAAATGCCCAATGGGAGAGGGACGAGATAACAACATTCATGGTACCCATCTCTCCTTTGGTCTTTGGCATGGAAGAGAAGAGAGGGGTTAGGATACTACCACCCTTAAGGATGTTTTGGGTCTTACATGAAGTTTTTTGACCTTCCTCTTGGATAGACACTGCTCCAACAAAGAGGATCTCATTCCTTGTGATGAAGATTTCACTCCCGTGGAGACTAAGGATCATGGGGAATGTCTGAGATGGGGAACCCCATGTATGATGCATGGGGAAAGGTCACAATATAAAGTCAGGTGCTGGGGATGATGGTTCTTGGCAGTTTAAGGTTTTATAGCTCAGACAATGCGGGTTCACACTACACCCCTAGGACTTACATTATTGATACCCACCTGCCCTTGGGGAATGGATGGCATAAGCAATGTTGGGGTGAGGAGGTTTCATGGAGTGATCTGTTGGGGGCCCATGTTAGCATGGATATGTGAAGAATCATTACTCATTAGTGTTCCAATGAGAGGAAGCATAAGGTGAATCAAAACAACATGAAGCACCACCAAAGGGGCTTTGAAATCACTTCGTAAAAGCATAGAGGGTTGTATGGGAGATGGGTGTGTAACAAAAGTGTTTAGGGCATAAGAAGTGCCCATAGATGGTGTATGGGAGAGCGGCATCCAACACATCATAAAAGGAGAACTCAAAAGAAATGGATTGTGTGCAAAAGGAATGGTTTGTGCTCAATAGTTACGCATAGAGGGAACTAGTGAGTGCAAAAGGCCGGGTTGAGCAGAAAAAAAGGCATGTAGGTAAATGGAAGAGGTTGGTGCATAATGAGGGGGAGAGATTTTTCAGGCATGTGGAATTATTTCCACATGAGTGGATGTGTTTTGATGTAAGTGGAATGGTTTGCGTGCAAGTGGACGGGTTTGCGTGCAAGGGGGCCAACACATAAGGACTTGGGCGAGGGTCAATCCCTAGTGGTCTCGCATGAAGGCGAACCCCTGGGAGACCGGTCAAATAAAATAATGTACCTAAAAAGTATCTTTTTTCACAAAAAAGAGGTGAATTTATCACATGGGAGACATTTCATATTCTTCATCCCTCGAAGCAAGGGGTTACCTTATATTTATAGGCAAGCTGGAGTAGTGAAGGGCACACAGAACTCTGCTAGCACATACAACCATTTTCTTCAGTATGTTGCTTGAAAATTTGCATGTGTCAAACAATTTTCCATGATGTGTTCAAAAGATTTATTTTTCATGTCATTTTAAGAATCATCAGATGGTTTTATGCCCGCTTCTTGGTTATTTCACATGGAATTTCTAGCAGTACCGGACCAGTGTCTACGGTCAAAATTCACCTTTTGTTTTTACTAAATTTTGTTCTGAGGCCTTCGAGGGGTTCTTGATTCTACAATTACAGAAAAATATTATTTTTTATGAAAATATTATAACTTGATTACTTATACTTTAATGAATATAAACCACTGGGATATTTATGGGAACAATTCAATGACATGTGAAGGTGATTTCTTCAACACATAATAATGTTAGTAGACAAGTTGCATTATTTCTTCTATGGATACCAAATAGAGAGTAAGCCGGTTATCAATGAATCTATTAGTAATGCATTAATGGAGTTGGATCTTGAATATCATTATAAATTAATTAACATAATGGAATAACATAATTTCATGTGGTTAAAGGATTCTTCAATAAGGAAAGATGGAGTGAATTAAGAAAAATCATAGATATTCACAACTATATAATTTGAATCTCTCAACAAGAGTATGGACAACATGTCATTATGTCTGCCTCTACTAGTCAATGTAGTTCATGATGAATATTTACAACATTGTGGATGTCCTCATGATTTTTCCATATTTATATATAAAACATAAATAAACAATATTTTTGAAAAAAAATCAATACTTACAATTTTGGATATAATGAAAAAAATTATAACACAAAATGGTGAAATAATATCAAAAATATTATTTGGAAGAATCAATATATACTAAACCACTCAGTAAGAACATCATTCCACATTGATTCCATTATAAAACCACATTTAGTCCTGTAATACAATTTCAGGGGAAAAGATCTCACTAGACATATGAATAATCCTTTTAACAGAATAAATATTGAAAATAGAAAAATAAAAACACATATTATACTCCTACATCAACATAGATAAATCCATATTTTGAGTCCATTTTTACACAATGTATGTATACTAATAAATCAATTATTAAAGTGAAAGAAACAACAAACCCAGACCAAAAATATTTCAGGTATAGCATGGAAAATCAATTAGGTTAGATAGTTTCACAAATACATGGCCAATGACATGGAACTCTACATAGTAACATAGGGGTACACCCAATAGAAGAGGAAAAAGTTTTCACATTGTGAATTGGTATGAAAGTTTCATAGTGAAAATACATTATTCTAAAAAATGTGTATGAGATTAATTAACATACTAGGGAGGATATTCATTCAAGATAAAACTAGATTCTAGTAGAAGGAACAGATAATGTCAATCCAAAGAAACATACGGAATCTGAAATGGAAATAAAAGCAAAGTAAAATGATGTAATTAATAAATGTATGAAACATATAGAAAACCTCCTAAATTACTATCAACATTAACGAAAAGAAATTTTTATGTACAATCCCACACATTCCAAACTATGCAAAATTTCTCAATGAGATTCCATCAAAAAGTGAAAAACATGATGACATGGGAACTATTTTAATGAATTGGGAATTATTGATTGTTATACCAAGATACCTACCTTTTAAACTGAGAGACACTAGAAATTAATCTATGCGTTAAAATTTTAGAGGATATCTATTTAGCTGAGTTTTATGTGACCTCGGAGCTAATTTTACCCTTATTCTAAATGGATTTATTAGAAAACCAAAGATCCTATAATTATATCCTACCAGGGTTTCCCTGTATATTGTAAACCAATCAATGTGGAATCCTCAATGAAATTTAGATTAAATTCTCATTAATGAGGAAAACATTTACTTTCCTACTAACATCATCTTCCATTATATATAAGAATATAATGATTAACAACTCATTCATGGGTGAATCATCTTTGAAACATGCATATCTTGTATCTATTTCTAGGAGGTAAAATTATTCATTAGAGTGAGGGATGAAAGTCAGACATTTGATGTCCTAACAAATATGTGAAAAATTAGTAGAAAACATTCAATTCATTAATATGGTTGATAAAGGGGATATTTAGAAAATGAATCATAGAATATTGAGAAATTAAACAAGGAAAATTATGTGTTATCTAATTCAGAACATGAATTTTGGATTCATTTGAAACACATCTGTTTCACTGAATAAACAATATTCCACATCTTTAGTATCATCACATAAAAATACTCCAACAGTCAATATTAAAAAATTGCCACCAAAATTTTTATATAACTATTTTGGATATTAAAACACATTATAAGTCATCATCAATGATTTTATTTCAAGTGAATAAGAAAGTAAATTACTCAATGTTTTTTGTTAGAGGAAGTTGAAAATATGATAGATGGTATGTTCTTTGAAGGGAATAATTCTTAGGATATATACTCACATTTTTCTTATAAAATATAATTCTAAACCATGTAGGTAGAAATAGTGGCCATTAACTCATCTTATAAATGATTCAATAAGAAAGAAGTTACTAAACTTCTCAATGTTGGATTAATATTTCCCATCAATAATAATTAGTGGGCTAGTCCTTTACAAGCTGTACCAAAAAAGGGTGGGACCACAATGGTTGAAAATGGAAAAGAATAATTAATAACTACTAGAACAATGACTGAATAAATAGTGTGTTTAACTATAATAAATTTAATGACGCTACGAGAGAAAATAACTTTACATCAAACTTCATCAAAACATCCTTGAAACCCAATGAGAATAGATTTTTATTGTTTTCTCAATGGATACTCAAGTTATAATCAAATATTGGTAACACCATAAGATCAATAGAAAATCATGTTCACCTATCTATATGGTACATTCATTTATTGAAAAATTACTTTTGGAATTTGAAATGATCTTACCATGTTTCAATGATGAATGCATGAAAATATTCTATGAAATGATTTTATATTTCATGGAGATAATAATGTGTGAAATCATTTCTTATGGAAATTTGTTCTATAAATTTCTTTAACATTTGGATAATATTTTTGAAATGATGTGATGAAAATAATCTTGGTGTTTAATTTGTAAAAATCACAATTTAGGGTTTAAAGTGGGATAGTTTTTGGCCATCAAATGTGTAATAAAGGGATTAATGTTGAAAAATACCAGATTAGTACAATTTTTGGTTGACCCATTCATGTGTTAGTTTACACTAACAGAGCTTTTCATAGGAATTTTATATTTTATAAATTCTTCATTAATGATTTTTTATTATTTCCTACCCTAGTCCACCTTATTTTGAAAATATTCACCTTCCATTTTGGGTCAAAATATATGAATCCATTGTGATTATTAGGGTTGTTCTTAGTAGAATCACCCATAAATACCCCCATGAATGGGCGTAACTATTTGAACTAATGTGTGATGTATGTGATCATGATATTTATGTTCCCTTGGAAAAAAGGAAAAGAAATGATTTTCAATACAATATATTGTGATAGCCTCATATTGAATGATGCTCCACACTACTACACAACAATAGAAAAAAGGTTTCCAAAAACTATTATTATATTTAATAAATTATGTATTATATATTTTCCTCTAAAGACACTATGTATATGAATCATTCAGCCTTATATTATTTTATATACATGAAATATTCTAATCCCAGACTCACATGGTTGATATCACTACTCCATTAATTTTACATTGAATTAAAGGATATAAAAGGTCCTCAAATTATCATTACAGATTTTTTATCATTCCTATAATAGGTCACAAGTAATGTCGATATTGAATTAATTAATGAAAAATTTTCTGATGAACATCTCTTTTCAACAAATACAATCACACCATGGTATACTGATTTTAAGAAATAAGTAGATTTATGTGTAGTGAATCCAAATTTATCAAAGGAAAATAGGAAAATATTTTTGAATGAAGAACTCCATTTATACTTGGATGATCCATTATATTGAATGAAAGTACGGATGGAATTATTAGAATATGTATCTTAGATGAAGAAGTTATGAGTATTTTGAATCATTTCCATTATAGAGGATCAAGAAGAGATTATATAGTTCATCCCACATTTATAAAAGTGTTATAATAATGTTTATACTATTCCAATATATATTCGGATATTAGAGATTGTGATAATTGACAATGAATAGGAGGTATTAGTTTGAAGTGAGATATGAAATAATATTCCATTATAGGCATTGAAAATTTTGACATCTTGGGGATAAAATTCTTGGTTTTTTTTAACAAATCATATATAATTTTACATACTAATTATGTTTCAATGTAAGTTGAATCCTAATCATGTGTGGAAAACACTCTTAAAGTTGAATCCAAATTTTTTAAAATTATATTTTTTTACCTAATTCAGAATTTCAAGGCCCATTATCAGTGATCACAGTACTCAATTAAATAATTTAATGTTTTAGAAGACAATGACTCATAATGTTTACAATCATTAAATGTTCATCCTATATCATCCACAGACAAAGTGGTAAGACGAAATTTCAAATTGAGAAATCAAAGGTATCCCATATTAAACCATGAATACATATTCATAATTTTATGCCACAAAACATTATTAAAAACATTGTACATATAGTAAAATATAGATATCAGATATTTGAATGTCACTATAATACCTAGCCTATGAAAAAACTATCACTGACTTATAATGCTAGAATATAGGACTTGTTCGGTTGTAATGAAGTTCAACATGGATTTCAAAATCAACCAAGAAAATAGATTTCTATAAATGAAATATTTATACGACATAATGATATGAGGGAATGGTAATGATATAATTTATGAAGATAAAACCTGAGTCTTTCCTGATAAGAAAATTCAAGTATGAAATTTTTTACAAGGTGAGAAATTCCAAATATTTAACTCAAGGATTAGGTTTATGGAAGGAAATATTAAATAAAAGTGGTTAGGGTCATACACTATCACAATTATACATCCCCATGTTTTTGTTGAAATTTATGATTTGAATACACAACTATTTAATGTGACTAGAAGATTCCTCAAACTATATCACACAACAGATACAATAGTCATCATAGATGAAATAAATTTTAAAATAGAGGTCGTTCATCTCACTAAGGAAGTTATACTTAGTGTTAATTGGAGGGACACCCAAAAAAATTTATAATTTATGATCTCTAGTTATTAATGTTTAATTTTTTGGTTTTTTTGTGATGATACCTCATTCAAATTAATCTTGTATGACAATAGATTATCCACTAGGTATTTAGATTAGGATCCCTCATGAGATGTGTCTAAAGGATGAGGGGAAGAAATACTAAATCTCTCATGAGTGGTTACTTAATAAAAATTTAGAGAAGGTGGACCTCAAGAAATGATATCTATAGTTGGTAGAAACCACTTCATGAATTAAAAATATTCTAATTAATTCTAAGATAATGGACCGATTTTTTTTCTATATCCATTTTTTAGATGAAGAATTAAAACTTATCCCTTCATTGGAGGAAACCCATCATCAATTCCATTCAATTGTTTTTGTGTTTACATTTTTATGAAATAAAACTCACATGTGTGGAAATTTTTTTGTTTTTAACATTTCATTGTGGATTTATTAATCTATTATGTATTTTTCCATCCTTGTGATATCAATGTTTTTTATCTTTTTGATATAATGAAGGTATGTGTTTTCTCCATTAGATAATTATAAGCACATCATTTATAGATTTTCATTGTATACATACAACCTCTATGCATTTACCTAACATTAATCTAGGAGTTTTTAAATATTATGATATATTTTATTTATACATTGAACAAAACCATGAAAAATAAACATAAAAAACAATAATAAAATAAGTAATAAATAAACCTATAAAAAAACTAGCATCCTTGTTGTCATTCAATGCAGTGAGAATAATTATATTTATATATAATAACATTCATAAACATTACACATATCTAAAAATTCATTATGAGTACATGATTCCTATTTGAAATTATTTGATTCTCAATGTTTAGATTTTATATGATTTCTAATATCATATTATTCTTTCAATTTGTTTATTCTAAAACATGTTTGTTTTTTATATTTTTTTTATATCATGATCATCCTCACCATCCAAATTAATATTTCAATAATTTTTAGGTATCTATGACCTTATTAAACTACTTCACATTTCAATATTTCTTGAGTTGATCTTTACCATTTTATGTCTTTTAGAAATTTTCATGTTTACAATCAAAACAATTAGAATACTGAATGATTCACTAAAAGGAATTTGCCATTTTTTTGTTTTACTTAGACACTTTGACCCACTGATATACCCTTAAATTGTTTCTATTCTATATCCATTATATGATTTGGTGAATCCTTATTAATATGATACCAATAAAGATACACTTCCCTATTGATATCTTGAATATTTCCTTCATGATATTCAATCTATGTCTCTGGAAGAGATTTATTCAAGGGGAGGGTTCCTCGAGGGAATGATGGATAAAAATAATATCATCATGTAAGATGTGTTCCATTTCATATTATATCTATTGCATGGTATAATATTTTGATATTGGAATATATATTATTTTTTGTTTCAATAATGAGTACATTTATTATTACTATACAGTAACCCTCACCTTTTTGGATACATATAAAAGTGATGACTCATTTCTCAAGCAACTAGAAAATTTTTATATGACCTAATTTTATAGATATTCTATAGAGTATGAGTTACTTATATAATTTTCCATTGTATATTTTCATGTATATATATTTAATGGGGTTTTAGTCACTAGTAATGAAAATAAGTGACTTCCATGTTGGTTTGCCTCATTATTGGATCTTTTAATTTTGGTACCCTTGGTTTCAAAGATTTAAAATTGTTTCATAAATTTTATAATTATTTTATTACATATATTTATGGTATATAAAACAATAAAATTCTATTAAATCATTTTTCTAATAATGTGAAGGGATTATATAATTTTTAAGTATGTTTCTAATCGGATATTATTACATAATGAAAATAATTTTTTATTGTATTACCCTAATGTCCTTTATAAAAAATTCAACTGATTTTAAAATGTATTTTGGTGTTTCCATGTAAGAACCCAGATTTTCAAATAGGCGTGGATACTTTTTATATTATCTAATTCATTAGTTTGGACCTGATATAAATGCCTAATGAGGTTGTGACAGTTTCCTAGATTTCTAGAGCTTCAATTGTGCTCCAAAACCAGATTGATGGAGGTTTATGGCCTATCGTACAGTTAGAGGAATCCCTGAGAGGTAGGCCTCATGGCTAGATTTAACCATGTGGGGATAGATAGTAGGGTGATATAGGGTTCATGTTTTGACAAAACCATACAACGTGAGATGAACGACTATGAAAAATTCTACAAGAGAAATTTAGAGTGAATTTTTAGGATTTGCGCACTATTGTTAAAATCATGTGGCCAAACCATGTGTTATGCCACTTTGTACAGCTATACATGCATGGTTTTCACATGGTTTAGATAACCATTCATCCAAATCATATAAAGGAAATGTTTAGGCTAAATTATTTTTTTCCCTTAATGATATGTTTTATGTTCTCCCCTCTTTTTATTTTCCATTACAATAGAAAAAACCCCTTCTTTCTCCTTCTTTTGTGATGTTTGATGGTCTATTCTGGGAATCAATCTCCAGCATCCATCTAGAGTCTGATTCTTTAGTTGTTCATCTCATTGGATAAACATCAGTTAGATCCTAACTACTTTTAAAATTTATCTATAATTCTTCCTCACAATGATGATATTTAGATGCAAGATCATATGCCCTATTTTCTATTAATTGATCAATTATTAAGATATCTTTTTGTACATTCAATATTTGTGGCTCAAATTGTATGATTTTATTTATACAAGTATGAAGTATGTTGTTTATAACTCACTCCTCAAGATTTATCTTTTTAAAAATTCTCATGTGGCCATGCATATTTCATTGTGCGTCATCTGTGTAATTTATATTCCTTTCCTAATGTAAATAAAAAGGTTTTATAAGACCCTTTCCATATATGTAATTCAACATTTTTGGTTATGTGAAAAACAATGACCATCCTAGGTATGATGTAATTCATAATTGGGTGTTTAGTGATTTACTTGGGTTTCCGAACCCCCATTCGGGCATTCCTTTGTTTGAAATTGATAATGTAAATACTTCCATGTTAAATGACTATTGAATTTTGAATTAGTGAATGAATTTTTCTATGTTTAATTCCACTTGACCCTCCTAAGCTATGTTCTTTAACTTTCTAAATCAATCTAAAATGAAAATAGAATGTATATGGTATATATCTGACTTCGCCTAATTAAATATAAATGAATGAATTGGTTTCACTTCCATATCACCCATTTCTATGTCTAATTTATGTTACCAAATTAACCAAAAAAAGGAATATGAATTATATGGTTTCTTGTCCAATTGTTTTTTCACACTAATGAAATTCAATTCTTGAACCAAATGAAATTATTAAATTATATGACTATTAAATGGATTAATTAAATAAATGATTTAAATTTAAGGAACATAATTGTATATGAACCTTGAAAACATTATTGGAGTGGTCAAACATGGTTAAATTTTTTATTCCTTATAAAATTCCTTGAGCACTCATGGATGCCATTTAAATTCAAGGATGTTAGTTTCCTTGGATGAGACCCACCTTGGAACATGGTCCTCATCTATCAATGGATTCTCAGTATGACACCATATTATCCCTCCTTTAATAATACACAATACCTTGGATAACCTCCTTGGATCCAGCATGGTTTCTATGAACATAATAAAACATTGTTACATTTTTGGCTCTGTCCATTGGTTATACCGATTTACCTTGGATGTATTCATTGGCCTTAATTTGATCACACTATTATAGAATTCCTTGGATGATTTGTACTAGATTACACTCTTAACCCCTCAGTGACACTACAGTTACTACTGAGTTGGCGACCTAGGAGTTATTGATTTCCTTGGTTACTACCATGAAACCTCCTCATTATAAATAATATCAATATCCCTTTCAATGTTATGATCCTTCACTTTTAATATATTATAATATTTTTAGTTCTAGTAATACCACACTATACTTTCTTATATTAACTATAAATAATGAATTAATTAACTGGTTTCATATTCATACACCAGCCGATGGCTAAAGCAGGTACTTTGGTGATTATGTTACTCTACTACATTACTTTTATATATTCATTCTTTCTCATTATGTTAGTTTATATTACACAGATAAGATGTTATTGAAACCATTGGTTGTGGCCCACTTTTATTTGTCTCATACCCTATTCAGACCGTAATTGGAACTCAAGGGAATTACATGTATGCTGCTTTTGAAAAAGGGATGTGTATTGCTTCAGACACATTATTGCATGATTACTAGGATGAAGCTTATATCAGATGACCGAGCAGTAGCTCAAGATGGTTGGGATAGATTTTGGATTCAATTTTCTTATTTTTTTTATAGAATTATTTTTATTCTACTTATATCCATGTTTTACTACTTTATATATACATGAAATATCATCCGCAACTTTTGTATATGACTATGAGTTGTCTTGTTTATTATCACTTTAGTCTAATTATGTTTTGTCATCTATATATTATTATAATTCTAATATTTACCAATGTTTTTTATTGATTCACTATTCTAAACACTGGTAATTATGGCATAGTCTCCCTAGGGACATATCCATGGCCATCGCAGTTATTCAACAGCCTCTGACATTCCGAGAGATACGTTTGGGGCCATCTGGACCACCTGGATCAGGCCACCCTTGAGTGGTATCATAGACAAGAATGTCAAAAAAATGCTATCAGAGGGGATTCTTTATTGGTATTTTATTTTGAGACAATATATAAGGTAGTATAAATTATTGGAACATTGTTATAAATTTTTCTTAGGAATTGTGAACCCATGTTAGGGATAAATTTCATGTTGCCTAAAATATAACTGTTATTTTTTCCTATTATAGAAGATATCATTTCACTATTGGATGATTCCCATTCTCTGTTGTGGTTATTATTATTATTCATATTGAGATTTTATTTCATTCTTGTCCCAAAGATATGTGGGAAAGGAGAATTGATACATGTGTCATAGTAGGCACCTAAAATTCGCATGCCATGCATATTTGCCATGGAATAGAAATGAATTTCAGTCATTTTATTTGTTTATCCGAAAATTATTTTTGAGTGATCCCTTTTTATAGAAATATATTTACTGCCCTTTTATGTGATTGAGTGATTGTTGGTTTCAATTCAGGAGGTGTTATGACCCCTCATTGGTTGGAATGGGTAATTTACCAAGTCGAGATGTTTTATATAAAATCAAATGGATTTCATATTTAGTGATAAAGAGTATGGTACTTAAATCACTGGGAATGGAAATCCATTTTTTATATACCTTGATATAAGGAAATAATTAAATTAAAACATTAAAATTGAATCTTCAATTTTAAAATGAAATTGTTTCCAGTATATGATAAGGTAAGGTATAGTTGGCCCTTCATCAATTGGAACCCCTATAACATATGCATCAAAACATTTCAATAAATTTCCTTAGAATCAAGTAGTTGGGGTAGTATACCATGGGTAGTTATCCATTTTCTTATATTCATATTCCACTAGTTTTTCTATCTATTATCTTCTAGATTTTTTGTGGCATTTTCATAGCATTTATAGACCAATGCCACCATGACGTCCTTTTGTCAGGTGACAAGAGGTCAGTGAATACCATTCTTTAGACATGGTGGGCCATATAATACTATCATTACCTTCAGATGTGAAACTTCATGATCCACCAAATGAACCTAATCTTGGAACAAGAACTTTGATTTATTATAGTTCCCTTCATTAGATGCATTCCTTGCAAGGTGATCTATGTCCAGCACCTAGGATGGATGATCTCACTCATGAGTTTCAGAAGCACCATACTCCCACCTTCTTAGTGGATGGTGGTACATAGGCATATGAGTTTTTTATGGAGGCAACCTGATCTGTATTTCAACATATAAATATGCCTCTAGAGGAGGGGGTCAATCTTGCTACATAGATGCTACGTGACTTGGATAAGCACTAACGGGATGTAATTTCCCTGTATAGTCATTATCAAGACATGGTATAAGATGATTTAAAGAAATCCTTATATGATTAGTTCTTTCCTTAGGTGTCGATGGATACAGATCCAGCAAATTAATTAATTTCGAGTAGGGTTCAATTACATTTATGGAGTATTTAGAACATTTCACTCTATTACAATACTTTTCACATCTTTTAGATGGTTAAGAGCTTTCACATTCAATATTATTTGATTGTGGGATCATTTATGAACTAAATACTTAGGTGAATATATTTCACCTACCAACCATTTATGAAATATTCAAATAGGTTCTTATCAAAGAGTGTTACCTCTGGGTTAGGGATAGTAAAAGATGTAGTGTAATAGTTTGTAGTTGACAACCGGTTCTTCCAATTATAGTAAATGTTCGCTCGATGTTTCTCATTAAGGTAGTGGCTTCCATAATAACCGTACAGGTAGCTCCATGGTGTGTCATTAGTGTAGATGATGGGTGCACCTAAATCCTTATTGTGATAGAGTCCCTTAGAAGTGTCGGGCATACGGCTATATGGGGAATCATCATTGATTCTTTCAGACCATTATATTTGCTTCTATTAGAATAGGTAATTAAATATCTGTACTTTCAAAGGAAGGTTATTTTATTCTACGTCCGGAATGAAGTTGGAATAGCATTAGCAGGACTATATGAGGAGGAGGTTGTGGCCATGGTAGACACACTCCTGGTCACCAGTAGTGCCAGTAGGTCCGTTTTTATTGTGGTAGTTCATCTATTGTATATGGATTTGGATAAAGTAATTTCATGCATTATTTATAATACCATGGTATCTAGAAAAAAGAACATTTATAGTATTATGTACTATTATAGTTGCCTCCAATATAGTATCTTCTTTATTTTATATAGGTGCTTCATACTCCATCTCCTAATCTATCATGGAATTTTTTGTGCTAAAAATACAATACTACTATTCTGTAATGATCATGTATACACCATTGGGAAAATGGTAAGTGGTCATATGAAAATTTTAGGATTGTCTCCCAAAGGTAGGCATCCACCATTTATTGAGGGGCCTTTTTTAGATAATAGGTTTCAATGTCATTCTTGTGACGGATTGGTTGATTATGCACCAAGGAATTATAGAGTACTATTTTAACAGGGCTTCATTTACCTAACCAGATGGCAGCAGTTATATACACAATGGGGAGTGGGTTTTCTAGGTTAGTAGAGATAGACCAAAGCATCACGGGATAAGTGGAATTACCATCCATATTTTCAATATCCTCATAGAGTATCATGGTTCATATCAGGCTGAATTACCTCCATTATTATATTTTCATAGGTAGGTCTTTATCAATTAATTTTCTGGATTACCTCCTAATAGATAGGTGTATTTTATGTTTTATCTCATTAAAGGACCAACTCCATTTTTCATTCCTCCATATGGGATGGAACCTATTGAGATCCAAGAGCTCAAGCAGTAGATAGAGGGTCTAGAGGCCAATGGTTTTATATGGCCTATAGAATCCCTTTGGGGTTCTACTAGGTTATTCTATAAGTAGGTAGATGGTACCCTACATATATTCATGGATCACAGATGATTGAACCAACGTACAATTAAATATTGATATCCACTACCTTGAATAGATGATTTCTTTTACCAACTCTGAGGAGTTCGATTATGTTCTATGATTGATCTAGGATTGGGTTATCATCATGTGTGACTCAACCCCTCAGACATACCTCGTATAATATTCCATAATAGTTATGATATATATGAGTACCTTTTTATGTCATTCAGTCTCACTAATGCATCTTTTGTTTTAATGGATCCAATTAATAGGTTGTTACATCTTTATTTGGATTGTTTTTTATATTATATGTGGATGAAATATAAGTGTATTATCACTCATAAGGACAATGATAAGAACCTTGGGATCATTCTAACCACATTGAGAGAGAAATATATTTATTCAAATATTGATAAGAGACACTTCTTGAACGACAAAGTTCACTTATTGGGTTCTATTATCTCAGAATTCAGAGTTTTTTTTTCAAATCGAAGGTTAGTTTTTTGGTTTCGTGAAATGATTCCAATAAATTTGTTTGATAAATGGAGTATCTTGGGTATATCATGTTATTGTAGGTTCTTCATATTGGACCACTCATACCTTTTTTCTTCCCTTAATAGTCTAAAAAATACGGGTTTTAAGTTCCTGTGGTTAAAATAGAATGAGAAATCCTTTTTTGAGCATAAAGGACAGCTTGTCTCAACACCAATTCTTATAATTCCAGAGTCTTGAAGAAGCTAATACAAGTTATGTGATGTATCATGACATGGAATAGGAGTAATTATATGCATTAGGATTGATTTTTATTATTATTATTGGCATTTAAGACATCATGAGTGAAATTACCTGATGCATGACCTTTAACTATCAACAGTTGTACATGCCTTACGTTGCAAGATACATTATCTATTTATTGAGTACTTCAATGTGTTCTTGGACCACAGGAGCCTCAAATATATCTTCAAACAATGTCAATTTATTCTAGGACAATATATTTGGGTCAAATATATTCAGTCCTTTGATTTTGATATGGCCTATACACCTGGAAAAAGAAAATTTCATAATGGATGCGCTGAGTCAGAAAACTTGGGCATAGGTCTAAAGAGAAGGCAGTGGTGAATGGATATTGATGGACCACTTCTCTGAGATGTATCTAGAGATTCATGATAGCAACGATCATTCCTATCTCCAATCCTTGATGGTTACCTCTTCCCATCATGAGAAGGTTAAAGGCAGACAATTTTCAGATCTCGAGGGCTTTGTTCTCCGTGAGAGTATTTCAAGAGATGACCCCCCCTTATTGATTTTTTAATCTAATGAAAAGGAATACAACATATAGATGGATATTTCTTGGATCCAACAGATTTGAGAGACGAGTTGATGTAAGAGACCCACTTTTCATAGTGGGCAGTTCATCAAGGTATCTCTAAATTGTATCATGATATGTGGTGCCTGTATTTGTGTCCTAGGATGATATTTCAAATAGTAAATATTATTAAATTGTGTTCCACCTATCGGTTGGTGAAGGTGGATCACTAGATACCTTCTTGATTGTTACATAAACTTCCAGTCCTGAAATGAAAAATACAAGATGATTCCACTAACTTCGTAGTTGGTTTACCGAGGTCGCTTAGAGGTCGCGACGTTGTTTGGGTAGTTATTGAATAACTAAGTAAAGTGTCCCACTTATTTCCTATATGGGATAATTTTTAAAGATATTATATGGGAATATTGTATGTGTATGATATAATATGACAACACGGGGTACCTTTTACTATCATTTCAGATAGGGACACAGGTTTTATATCACAGTTCTAGAAGGGGTTGCAGAAGGTTATGGGTATATAGGTGCTTCTGAGAACATCATTTCACCCATAGAATGATGTCATTCAAAATGAATGATAAAGGTTCTAGAGGACATTATCCTAGAATTCAAATGATATAGTGTGATCATATCCCTCTCGTAATGTTTTAATAAAATAATAGATTTGAGGTGAAAATTCAGATGGATCATTTTGTGGCCTTATTCGATAGTTTGTGTCAGTAGTCCATATACTAATTAGAATTACTTGAGTCATCCAAACTAGGTCCTACTCTAATTTAGGAGACATAAGAGTTGGTTCAACTAATTAGGAAGTGTATTTATACTGTTAATTCTATAATTAAACCTTAGGTTGATCATCATTCATGACCTCTAGAGTTCAACATCAGGGGTCGTGTTTTCCCTCGGGTATCACCCATGCTAGGGCATAGATAGATACAGAGGAAAAGAAGCAATATTCATGTGATTTCAGTCAATTTGAGAATCTCTAGAGAGTCGGGATAATAGATTATAGGTTGCCACTAACTTAGAGGTATCGTTCCAGAAATTCCATCTTCCACGTTTCACATCTTCAATGATATCATGCTGACCCATCTCATACTTTGGATCCTAAGTAAGTTGAGATAGATTTCAATAATTTGTTTAAGGAGTATACTATATACATCATTGACCATATAATTAAGTCTCTTGGAGGCTAGTATGTATCTCTAGTATGGGTACTATGTTAGCAAGTGTGTGTATATGATATGACTTAAGAGCGAGAGAATGACATACATTACCAATGGATAGAGTTATGATTGGACAATGTTTTTCCTCCCATGGTAGGTGAAATCCGAGAGGAGTTACATTAATGGTGGGATACATTAAGAACATGGGATTTTACTCAGTTATAGATCCTTTTAATTTAGGACTAATTCTTTTTTAGACCTAATACGTATGCCTAATGAGTCGGTGAATGTTTTGTTGGTGTTTGGGGCTTGTTCGGAGATCAGAACCTCGACCAATAGAGATTTTGGGCATGTCAAATAGTTAGAGGAAACCATACAATGTAGGCCACATTTTTTTATTTAAACATGTGACATTGAACAGTGGGGTGATATTGGGCACATATTTTTCCCGAAACATGTTATTTTGTAAAAAAATTCATGCAAAATGATATTGAAAAATTTTAATTGCATTCTACATTATTTTTAAATGGTTTCCCTAATAATGATGCCTAATCGTTTGGTATCCCACTATCTATAGATTCCCATAAATTATGTGTGCATGGTTTGGATAACCGTGTGGACAAACCTTACGGAGGTCAAATTTGGGTGAAATGAATGTTTTTCTCTACATCATATGTTTTAAGTTATCCCCTCCTTGTATTTTCTTTTATATTGGATAGAACCCCTACTCCCTATTTTGAGATTTTTGAATGTCGTTTCCATGAATCGATCTAGAGAATCCATCTGGAGTCCAATTTGATCATCATTCAACTTGTTGGATCTGCTCTGGTAAGATATTAATTCCCCTTAAATATCTCTCAATTGTACTTCCTATCAATGATTCTATTTAGATGTAGAATCATATGATATTTTATTATGACTTTGATATATTATTCAGGTGTATTCTTTTCTAGGTCAAATTAGAGGCTTATATTGGATGAGGAGGGTCATACAAGTACTATGTAGGTGTTCTATAACTCACTCCCCATGATTATTCATTTTATAAATTGTTGTGTGGGAAGGGCGATTTTATCAAGAATCATCTGTCTAATTTATATTTCGTGCTTATTTTAATTGTAAATTTGTTCCAATACCAATTACAAATATGTTATTCAATATTTTTGGTTACATCCACAATGTTGACCACCGCAATTAGGGTGTTATTCCTAAATGGGTATTTTTGTGCCTGGCTTATGTGCCAGCACCACTATTCGGGTGTGCCTTAGTTTAAAAATTATATAGTGATTCCTTCCATGTAAAATGGATATTTAATTGTGAATTGTTGACTATATTTTTCCATATTGAACTCCACTTATCCCGCTTAAGGTAATTTCTTTAACTTGATAAATAAATCTAAAATGAAATGGAATGTAAATAGTGTATATTTGACATTGCCTAATTGAATATTATTGAATGAAATGGTTTCACATATGTATCACCCATTTTCATGTATAATGGAAGGTATTGTAGTGAACCATTTTAAATGATTTTTATTTAAGTGTTTTTTTCCCGTGGCCTTGTCACACTATTTAAAGGCAAGTGTTGATCGAAATAAACATATTAAATGATATGAACATTACATGGGAGAATTAAATAAATGAATTAAATTTGTGGTTCCTAATTTTATAAGGACCTTGAAATAATAATAGGAGTGGTTAGATTCGAGATAGATTTTGGATTCCAGGGGGAATTCATTCAGTACTCATGGATTTCTTTCTGATTCAAGGATGTTGGTTTATTTGGTTGAGATCCACCATGTAACTCAATCCGAACATATTAGCAGATGACTAGTATAACATCATAGGATCTCTCCATTACTAATAAATAATGACTTGGATATATTTCTTAGATCCACCATGGATTCTAAAATCATGTTATTCATTTGTCACACAATTAGTTCTGTCCATTGCTAATCATATTTCACCTTGGATGCATTCCCTACAATCAATTATATTACACTATAGTGGAATTCCTTAGACAATGATACATATATAACACTCTTACGTCCTTATCATGGATGTAGTTACTACTAATTTGGAGACCCTTGAGGTCTTGATATCCTTGGTTATTACTTTAGAACCTCTTTTTTAAAATAACATCAGGAAGTCTTACTATGTAATGGATCATTCATTTTTACTATTATGTCACATTTTTAGTGTTGTTAATACCTCACATAACATATTTATATAAATTAGAACTAATTAACTAATGAACTGCATGCATGTTTATATTCTAGTAGAGGGTTTAAGAAGGTACTTTGGTATTTATGTTACTATACTAATTTAATTTTATATATTCATTCATGCACACTATTTCACTTTATATTACATGAAAAAGAACATATAGACACCATTGTTTGATTCCTAATGAGATTTTTATCACACACAATTTAGGCCACCAATTTAACCCAATCAGATTAAATTTATATAAATTTTGATAAAGAGAAATGAATCACTTCAGACACTTGATTTATTGATTAATTGGATTGAGATGGTAGTAGATGACTGAGTTAGAGCTCAATATACATGGGATAGATTTTGTATTCATATTTTCTACTATTGTATAGAATTTTTTGTATGATACTTTTACCATTATTATAAATATTTATATATATATAAAATATCATTATCACCTTTTTATATGATTAGAACTTTTTCAGTTGTTTATTACTTCATTATACTTCTATTATGCTAACTTTTTATTATACAACATACACTATTTATAGGGGTTTCTTATTTATATGTTGTGCTACACTATATTAATGCGGGCATAGTCTCCTAGTAGACTTCCATAGGCCCTCACTAATTGTTAGAAACCCCTAGAATTTGGGGAGATACGATTGAGGCCATGTGGCCCACCGGGCTCAAGGAACCCTGGAATGGAATCCGATCCTAGGACCTCACATTCCAAGTGAATTAAAAATTATTTTTAATTTCTCTTGTCACTTTAAGTAATTCATGAATAGGGATTTTTTATCAAAGTATTTCAATAATGGTTCTAAACAAATATTTGAGGCTTTAAAATTTAATTGAATATATCCAATGGTTATGAATATATAAATAGGCATATATATATATATTGATATGTACATATTAACTTGATAATATTTAAATTTATGTAGGGATAGATGTGTGTGTTTGTGTTTATATAATTGTATATAGGAATAATGGGTGGGCAGCCTCATGAATTGAAATTTCATAATCAACCTCAGATATTAAAATAATATTAAATATGGATTACTAGATTAATTATAAAAGCCTAGTTTGATTTTTATTTGTTTTTATATTTTTTAATATGAGTTTTATAATTATATAAATATATGTTATGGTAATTTTGATGATTTGTTATATATCTCTTGGGTGTTCAAAATGTTTTCATTTTGTTTGAGAGATAAATTATTTTAATGACGTATGCGGATTTCATTATATAGGAGTTATTATGATAGGGTGAAAAAGTTACATTTTTGGATGAAATATGAATTACTTGAAATAGGAAATTTACATGGGAGTATTGGAATCTAAAAGAGTAAAACTAGTTTTTAGTATCCCTTTCAATTAAATCCATATCACTAACTAAAAGGATCATAGATAATGGTCAAGGGGTCATCTGATGGGGGAAATCACACCACTAGGAAAAAGAATGTACCCCTTACCAGGTGATTTGGACAAGATGTTATTGGATAAGATGACCCACACATCACGTAACAACCAAATATATTTTAATATATTTCACTAAATAAGTATTAAATTTTATTTATATCTTTCTTAACATGCAACATAGAGCTTAAGAAACCAAAATATATTATTTCATAGTTTTTAAACTTATATGTATTAACATGATTAGCCACATTATGAAATATATATATATAGATTTTTTTTATTAATTCAAATATATTTAGTAATTCATAATATATAGGTACTCCATTTTTGTTAATCTCATTTTAGGATTGAAAAATAAATTTTCATCAAAATGGTGTTTATTTTATTTTGTGTTTGAATATTACTATTAATTTATAATATTTTTTTAAATTTTATTTGAGTAAATAAATATAATATTTATAATATTCCTGTTAATATGTGTTTATCGTGGTTAATTTTTTTTCTAAATTATTTTCTAAGAATAATATAAAAAACAAATTTTTGTAAAACTAATGTTTCTATACATTAAATCATTTAGTTTAAACATAAAATTATATTTTTAATTATATATATATCTAAAATATTTATTATTTAATTTTATATAATTTAATTACTTATATAGGAATCAATATTATAATTATTTTTGGTATATGTTTATTTTTTGGATTAAAAACACATTTATCAAAAAACTATTTTTATGTGTGAAATGTGTTTTTATCTTAAAAAATAAAATAAATCACTATTTATTGATTATTTTACAATAATTTAATATAATATATTTAATAAATTTCTCATATATTAATTTTATGGTATTTTCAAGGCATAGATGTAAGAAAATATTGATTTTTATACTTAAAAATATATTTTCTAAAAAATGGTTTTCACTAAGTTTTGCATGAATATTTTAAAAGTAATTTATACCTATATTAGAAATTTTATATTGTAAATGGATTAAATATTCATAATGAATGTAATTAATATAATTTAATATGTTTAACAACATTTTTTGTCATTATGAATATTAATTATGGTCAAGATTTTCCAGTTTGGTAAAACTGGTAAAACATGAAAAAAACTATGAGGTAAAGCATTAAAATATCCCTAAAACTAAAATTTATCATATTTGGTGACTCTTTCTTTACCAAATATATTTTTAAGGAGAAGAATATTTTATTTTAAAATATTTATTCAAAATTTGGTTACCCAAAATTAAGTTTAATGAATATATGTTATTTTTTATTACAAATAGAAAATATTTTGGGACATTTCATTTAGTGGCATGGTTGAAAGATTCCATTTAGTTATTTCTTATTAAAATGCATAAAATCCTTAATTTTTTTAATTTGACAAAAAATCATGGAATCCAAATTATTAATTGATTTCATGGTGAAATTATCTTTGATAATAAATCGGGTATATTCCAAAAAAATTGATTTTGTTTCATTATAATAAAAGTAATTTATCCCACCAATAGAAACTAAATATAAAAAACATTATTAGAAATTTTTATTAATAATTTACAATTTTTATTATTAATTACCTTTTATTTTAGGTCATACAATTATGTTATCATGGTGAGAGAGTTGTGTAATCATTGTTAAGGATAAAATGAGTTAATGTGGTTTAACTAAGAGATGAGACTTAAAATTTATTGACATTTATAAAAATGTAATTGGTTGAGATTATTAAGAACCTATAATATCTTATCATATAATTTTTGGGTCCTTGGTTCCACATTACATTATTATGATATATATATTTATATATATATATATATTATTTAATCCCTTACATAATTCTAAGTGTGTCATTTTCATTTCTTATAAAAGGGAGCCTCAACTTATTCAATATTCACAATTCCTAAGACTTATATAAAATAATATACATTCTATAATACCATAATATATTCCTTTACCATGTTTTAGATCCTATTTTCATACCAACAGTCCACCCATTCAAGACTAAATGTATAATCCAAAATCGGTTTCTCAACAAATGGGTATAGCTCTTAACTTATTAAATTCAATTTTATTTATTTACAATCTCTAAATAATCGGTAACCATTATGAAATAAATAATTTTATTTATTAAATATAATTAATTGTTTTTATTATTATGAAACAACCATTATCCACCACATCTTCATCTTATGGAGAATGAAAATACCACTTGTGCGTATGTGTGGACTACCAGCTCAACAAAGCGATGTGTTTGTTTTCATCACTACGTCACAATTATTATTAAAACAATTTATTTTATGAGTAGATATGTTATTTTTTATATTATTATTGTAACGTCCCAGTTCCGAGTGCCACTCATCACGTTCCTCGATCCAAGTTCGCCATGTGACATCAAGCACATTTCCCCAAACACCAGAGGCTGCCGACTAGCAGCGAGGGCCCATGTCTGATAGTGGGGAAACTATGCTGTCATTTGGCGAAGTGTAGTGCAACGGAATAATGTAAAATGGTATACAACAAATGTGGAAGCGATAAACCATACACATTAATAATAACAACTGTAGTAAACAAAACAACCAATAGTCATATATAATGATGATGCAACATGCCGCAAGTTCTATGAATACAACCAGAACATATTACACAACAATACAGTATAGTACAATACAGAGTAAGGAAAGAAAAACAAAATAGGTGGTAGAATCGCAAGCCTATTCCGAGTCCCTTGCTTCCCTACTCCTCAGCAGCAATCAAGTACATGTATAGGGACCTTTTCCCTTATCCATACCTGTAGAAACGTAATTCGTTTGTGCTGAAAATCATGACCCAAATAGGGTGTGAGAAATAAGTCCCAGTAGGCACCCGCTAAAGGCTCGTGCTCAAATGTGTGTAAACATGAAACAATAGTGTGCAAAAGTAAATGCAATAAACTAAGAAGTACTCAAATGTAACTAACTTTACCAGTTATATTTCCATTTAACATTCTTTTCATTATTTATTATTAAGAAACCACCACATGGAATTTCTATATAATCAGTCAGTGTTCTCGGACGTGTAATCCCTTACCCTTAGGTAAAGAAAATCCAACACATGGATATGCCCATAGGAATTTTGAATATTTCCCGTAGGTGTATGAGGTGTCTCCTACAGGCACATAATCAACTGTCCCCAGGCACAGAAGAAGTTTCTCACAAGCAAAGTAGTATGTTGCCCACAGGATAAGCAGAACACGTCTCTCAGTCCAAACAAGCAACCGGGCGATGCCCAACATGTAAAAAAGCATTATAAATGAAATAAAAATGAAATTCCTCTCAAGGAAATTCTATAATCATTATTGTAATGGAATACCCTTGGGTATCCTGGCCAAACAGCTAAACATGGGAATGCACCCCCGGGGTGGTCCTGGATCCAAGCAGCGATTCCAAATAGCTATTTATTATCACATTAAAATACCTATACAATTCTAGTTATTTAATTCAACAAGGACTCAACCATACAACACCCCATTCATGGGCGCATATCCCAAAAATACACACAAAAGCACAATAGTTTGAAATATAACCACTATGTCACCTACCTTAAACGCCCCTGATCAGTATACTCGAACAATGTTTCACGAATTGTTCCAGAATGAGGTAGATCTAAGGAGAATGAAAAATCGCATAAACCAAAATAACATCCATTAGAGGAATATTTGGTAAGAACTATGGAAGGGGATGATATGGATTACCCACGCGGTTCCAATGAGATCATCTGAGGTGGAAATGGATTCTCGACACTCGATCTGGAGATCCTCCAAGATTCGGTCTTCCCCTCCCGAGATCTTGTTCGGCTCTAAGCCTTCCCTGTGAATATGGTTGGATTCTTCCCATTTTACGAGAAAAAAACCAACTACACGACATGTACTTCCGAGTACCCAACATGTACTTACTTAATTTAACTGCTCATCTATTGGCACCGCCAAACTGTTCATATGTCAACATGAGTACACGGTGTGTACTCCCAACTACACGATGTGTACTATTGCCCAGCTGGTGGCTACTCCCACTGCCTTAATGTTTCATCTGCCGACTGACTACACAGCGTGTAAAGGACCACTACATGGCGTGTAGTCATTTTTTACACCCTAAGTCTTCAGCATGGCTACACGCCCTGTGTACTCATCCCACGTGGCCAAAAGTACATGGTGTGTGGAAAAGTACATGGCGTGTAGTCCCAAAATTTAGGATTTTCCCCATTTTCCTTATTTTCTCAAAAACACTTAAAGAAGTTGAAAAAAAGAAACATGTACCTCAAGAATAAGAACTGGGTTCTTACAAAATTCCCCCCTTAAAGCAATTCGTGCACGAATTTCCCTTCCAAGGGTGGTGAAGATATATTCGTGAAAAACATCGGCCACTAAGCACGTATGTCTGTCTCCCACTCCCAGGCTTCATCCTGCATTCGGCCATGCTACTATAGCACTCGTACGAGAGGAAATGACCAACCTTGACGAACCTTCATTCTCTTATCAACAATACGAATCTGATTCTCTTCAATGGAAGCATCTACCTCAAGTTCAAACTCCTCAGGCTAAAAGACGTGCAATGATTCTGAATGATAGCGGCGCAACTGAGATACATAGAAGACGTCGTGCATGGCTCGGTACCTCTGTGGAAACTGAAACCGATAGGCAACTTTCCCGACCCTCTCCAGAATATCAAATGGCCCCACATACCTCGGTGAAGGTTTACCCTGTCTCCTGATCCGCATGTGTCCCAACCTCAGTGAAACATGCAAGAAAACCTAATCCCCGACCACAAACTCCAATGGTCATCTGCAGTGATCATCATAAGATTTCTGACGAGACTGTGCGGTATCCATCCACTTCTGAATCAACTAGACCTGCCCAGAAGCCTCCTGCATGAGACGTGGTCCCAATAAAGCTACCTCACCTGCCTCTAACCAGTACAAGGGTGATCGACATGGCCTACCATACAAAGCCTCGAAAGGTGTCATCTCAATAGTTTCCTGAAAAATATTATTATAGAAAAACATGAATAAGGGTATATGCTTCTCCCAAGAGCCCCCAAAGACTAGGACGCATGCACATAGTATGTCCTATAGCACCTGTAATGTACGCTCTGGCTTCCCATTGGTCTGAGGATGGTAAGCCGTGCCCAGAAGCACCTATGTACCCATTCGCCTCGGAATACTCTGCCAGAAACGAGACATAAAATGGGTGTCCCTATCTGAAATGATATAAAGAAGGACGCCATGAAGACGTACAATCTCTCCAATATAAAACATCCCAAGCTCGTCAACTTCGAAGGTCTCCTTGATAAGAAAAATTTGAGATGCCTTTGTGAGTCTATCCACGACAATCCAGACGACATCATTAACTTGATGTGACCTCGGCAACCCAGTCATGAAGTCCATCACGACATCATCCCATTTCCACTATGGAATGGGTAACTGCTGTAACAGTTCAGCAGGCCTCAGATGCTCCGCCTTCACCTGCTGACAGGTGGAACACCTCATAACAAAACCAACTACCTCTTTTGTCATACCCAGCCACCAGTACTGACGTCTCAAGTCGCGGTACATATTGGTAACTTCGGTATGAACTGCCCAAGCTAAATCTTGAAACTCCCACATCAACTCCTCTCATATATCCCCTGGAACACACACTCATCCATGGAAATGAAAAACATTATTATCGCCTATCGTCCACCCTGGAGGAGGGTCCTCACTTGCCACTATCTCCCGTAGAACTAGGCCTTCTGAATCAGATATATGTCTCATCCTCACTCTATCCAGGAGGGTAGAAGTAACCACTAAAAATGAAAGATAAGTCTTCCGATAACTGTCGTGAAGCTCCAAATTCATCTCAGAGAACAAAGCCATAAGCTTCCATTCACCACTGGCCTCTTCCACTGCCTGTATCTGAGTCTTCTTGCTCAGTGCATCAGCTACTGCATTACCTTTACTAGGTGTATAGTGAAGCTAAAAATTGATGGACTTTAGGTATAAAACCCACCTTCGCTATCTTAGGTTCAAGTCACACCGGGTAAAGATGTACTTGAGACTTTTGTAGTTTGTGAACACCAAAAAATGTTCTCCCAGGAGATAAGGTCTCTAATAGCGCAACGTATGAATGACGACAGCCAACTCAAGATCATGCGTTGGGTAATTCCTCTCAAATGGACTCAACTACCGAGACCCATACACAACAACTCATTTTCCCTACATCAACACAGCTCCCATCCCAATCCATGATGCATCACAATAAACTGTATAGCTTTTCTTCTGCTCTAGGAGTATCAGGATCGGTGCTGATGTCAACCTTCCCATCAGCTCCTGAAAGGCTGTCTCACAAACATCTTTCCAAACGAACATCACACCCTTCATAGTCAAGCCCATAAACGATGCTGCTAAGTGGGAGAAGTCCTGTATAAAATTCCTGTAGTTACCGGCCAGCCCTAAGAAACTCCGTATCACAAAAATGTTCTTAGGATTCTCCCAGGAAACTACATCTCTCACCTTCTCTGGGTCTACGACAACTCCTACCTCTGAGATGATATGACCTAGGATCTGTATCTGGTCCATCCAAAACTGGATCTTTTAGAGAATAGCATATAACTGATGCTCTCTCAGTGTACTCAATACGATATCATGATAGGTGGCATGGTCACATCGAGTGTGAGAGTACCTCAAGTTATCTTCCTTGAATACTACCAAAAAATAATCCAGATAAGGATAGAATACATAGTTTATTAGAGCCATGAAAACTGCTGGTTCGTTCATGAGTCCGAACAGCATAACCGTATACTTGTATAGACCATACCTGCTCCTGAATGTTGTGAGAGGTATATCATATGGTCAAACGCGCAGCTGATGATATCTTGATCTCAAGTCAATATTTGATAACACTCGTGCTCCACGAAGTTGGTCAAAAAGATCATCAATCCTCGTCAAGGGATATCGGTTCTTAACAGTCAACTGGTTCATCTTCCAATAATCCACAAATAGTCTGAGGGTACCATCATCCTTTTTCGCAAAGAGGATATGAGAACCCGAAGGATATGTACTGGGTCGGATGAACCCCTTTGCCTGTAACTCCTCAAACTGTCTGTTGATCTCCTTCATCTCTGGTGTAGCAATCCTTTAAGGAGGAATGGATACTGGTGCTTCTCCTAGAACAAGATCAATAGAGAAATCCACCTCACACTCCCAAGGAAGATCTGAAAAATTCACCAAGGAAGACATCCCTAAAACGATCAACCACTTGAGGTAAATCCTTCTGAAAAGTCCCATGATCATCCAAATATAAGCTCACAATCTGGGCTGTGACTCCACCTCACCCACGATGCTCTGTTCTAGCTCGACTCTATAGAACATCCAATGAGCCCTTGTATAGAAACTCTCCACCCTCTGGTGACGTGAAACTCACCCTGCGATGATAGAAATCCACAATGGCTCTAAAGGGAAACAACAAGTCCATCTCGAGAATGACATCATATCTCGTCATCTCTAATATATAGAGGTCCTAAAGGATGTGACAGCCACCAACCTCAAGGGGGAACACTTTACACTAATGCACACTAGCCGTTCTAGTTCCCAACGGAGTATCCAACGTCATAATAGTAGAAGACGTAGAATCACCAAGCCCAAGGATCTCCAAAATGGGTACAGATATAAAGCTATGTGTATCACCCATTTCAAAAAGTAATGAAGATAAAACAGAAGCTACTAGAATAGTACCTCTGATAGTAGAAGGTCCAGGATCCTACTCCTACTGGGCCTGTTGCACTGCATATGCCTGCCCAGTGTAGCGGCCCTGCGACACAGCTTGACTACCCTGAGCCATCAAGCCCTGCTACCTCAGAGATCTTGGTGTCTGGCTACCAAGACCACAACCACCATCTCTACCTGCACGCCCTGAAGTATTCTTGTTTCCTGACAGGTAAGAAGCTGCTAGTCCTGCCCCCACATGTGGAGTCTTCATAGAACCCCTCTCACTATCCACTGGTGGAAATGCCCTGCAAAAGCCCTACGGATGACCCATCGTGCCTAAAGATCGGCACTCCACTGGGTCTCGTGGACACTGAGGACTTTTATACCCCTCCTTAACACACTGGTAGCACATGACCTATCCACCTAAAACATTCTTCTTACTGGTACTACCACTCTGAGAGAAGTCCATTTGCCTCTTCCTCTTACCTGTAGAAATAGTACCAACAACTAGTGCAGAACCACCCTAGCCCACATCACTAGCTTCCCGCTGGTTCCTCTCTGTAATCAGTGCCTGGTTCACAATATCATGTACTGAAGGCAACCTGAAAACATTCACCAGTGCTCAGATGTCATATCGACCACCATCCTCAATGTGTCTATCTCTCAGCGTCTCATCGCCCACCAAAACGGATGAAAAACACTGAAGCTCGGTGAAACGAGCAGAATAATCCATCACTGAGATAGTGCCCTGCTTCAGATTCCTGAACTCTCAAGCTCGATCTTCACATAGCATATATGGGAAGTAGAAGTCATAGAAGGATGTCTGGAAATCTTCCCACGCCATGTCTCTATGATACTATGACTGGGTGGTAACATCCCACCACCTCTTGGTAGAATCACGCACCATAGAAGTTGCGAGCTTGACCCTCCACCCTAGAGGCGTCTCAAGGTGCTTGAAAATAGTATTCATAGAACCCAGCCAAGACTCCATAGCCTATGGTCTTCCATCCCCTGAAAATGAAGGCGGATTCTACTACTAGACGATACATGCCAGCTCGGCCATAGATGTGGCAGCCGGCGGTGCTCCCTGAAAGGTCTGCATGAACCACATAAAGCCTTCACAGAACAGTGCATCTGTGCCCGTGTCTAGTTTAACAGCTAGCGCCACATCTGGCTCTGTTGGAGGATCCAATAGTAGCCCATGGCCCACCATCTCCAGAGTAAATTCATTGCCGCTCTCTTGGCGAAAAACACCTGGTCCTCTCGACAGCATGACACTACAAGGTCAAACGCACACCTTAGATCAAGATTATCGCAGTCTGAAAACGAAGGAACCAAAAGGGGAACAAGAGAAATAAGGCATTCAAAATTGCACATCAAGACTACATGGCGTGTATACTGACTACACTGTATGTAATTGACTTTTCTTCCCCTTCCCAGGTCCTTCTACATGGCCAAGCCACATAGCTCCCGTTAAACAAAACTACATGGTGTGTATATAACCTACACGATGTGTATGGTGAAATTTTCCAACTGATCATATCATTTGTGATAAAGACTATTCACGACATGACACTAAACGGCTTGTTGCACCCACACACGGCGTGTACACTGCCCCATTTCCAAGCCACATGGCTAAGTCCACATAGTCTGTCACTAGGAAAAACTACACGGCGTGTCCCACAGGTACACGAGATGTACTAGATGAGCTTCGCCTACCCGTGTTGTTAGTTACACAGCTCCAACTACACGGTGTGTTCAATATACACACAACATGTACACAAAGGGGTTACACTGACTGTGTTGTTAGTTACATGGTCGGGTTCCTAGGTCAGACTACACGACATGTTCCATGGTGGACATGGCGTGTAAATGGTAAAGCCTCCTCCATCCATGTTGTTAGTTACATGACCAGAATCTTAGTCAACACTACACGATGTGTACTTCCACTACATGGCATATTATCCCCAAGAATTTCCCTTCCCCATGTCCCCACCCACACGGTCTATGACATGGGAAGAGACTACACGACGTGTACTTAGACTACACAGCGTGTACTCAAAAGGTTTTTATTTTCTCCCTGAACGGAAGAATATACACGGCGTGTTGAAGGCACTACATGGCGTGTATACTGGGTTGATGGACAGTATGCCTCAGAAACATCTCTGGAACTCGGAAAATACTTAAATATAACACCTATGTGAAAAATTTGGATCCATGAGGGGCCATACTCCCCACGAATTAAAGTTTTTCCTATTTATATGTGTTATAACCGGTTAAATAGCCAATGATCCACCACGTTTCGGTCAATGAGGGACCATACTCCACAAAAACCAATGTTTGGCATCAATTCTATAAACTGGCTCACACAATAATACCCTATCAAACAACAGGTATCTATCCATGTAGCTATTACAACAACATTCTTTTACTAGCACAATATCTACCACAACAACATGAAATTTATTATGCACCGACGTGGCAAGGAAACAATGTGTCACATGTGATTTCTAGAATGTGCCTAAATGATGCATTAGAAGGAAAACCCTCATCTCATCGGGTTGCAACTAAATAAAACCAAAGGATACAATATAAATAGAACAATACAAGTCCATCACTCTTCAATGAAATTAAATCAACTGTAAAATTGAAAAATCCAAAAAATTGCAACACGAGGTAAATTAGATTTTCCCTATAAACGTGTTAGATATTCCCGGGAACATCTTATTACCAACTACCATTCTCATCCTATCCCTGAATAAGGCTCCAAAAAGTACTTCAATGAAAATAACTCTTTTGATAACACTTTGTAATGTCCCGGTTCCGGGTGCCACCCAACGAGTGCCTCGAACCCGGTTCACCATGTGACCTCAAGCCCATTTCCCCAAATGCCAGAGGCTGCCAACTAGCATCAATGACCTAGGTCTGATAGTGGGGAAACTATGCCCTCATTTGTCGAAGTGTAGAGCAGCGGAATAAAGTAAAAATGCAAACAAAAACAGTTGAAGAGATAAACCATACACATTTAAGAATAACAAATGCAATATACAAAACAAAAAATAGTCATATATAATGATGATGCAACATGACTCATGTTCTGAGAATATAGCCAGAACGTGTTACACAACAATACAGTATAGTAAAATACAGAGTAAGAAAAGAAAAACAAAACAGCCGGTAGCATCGCGAGCCTAAGCCATGTCTCATGCTTCCCTACACCTCAGCAGAAATAAAGTACCTATAAAGGGACCTTTTCCATTATCCATACCTATAGAAATGTAATCTGTTTGTGCCGAAAAGCATGGCCCAAACATGGTGTGAGAAATAAATCCCATTTGAAACCGAACAAAGGTATGTTCTCAACTGTATATAAACATGCAACAATAGTGTGAAAAAGTAAATGAAATAAACTAATAATTACTCAAATGTAACTAACTTTACCAGTTATATTGACATTTGACATTCTTTTCATTATTTATTGTTAAGAAACCACCATAGTGAATTTCTATATAATCAGTCAGTGTCCACAGACGCGTAATCCCTTACCCTCAAGTAAAGAGAATCCAACACAGGGATCTACCCACAGGCATATCAAATATTGCCTGCAGGCGTATGAGGTGTCGCCCATAGGAACATAATCAATGGACAATAGGCACCGAAGAATTTTCCCACCGGCTAAGTAGTACGTTGCCTACAGGCTAATCACAACACTTCCCTCTGGCTAAACAATCAACCGGGCCATGCCCAAAATGTAAAGAAGCATTATGCATGCAATAAAAATGATATTACTCTCAAGGAAATTCTATAATAATTACTAAAAAGTCATACCCCCCAGGTATCCTAGCCATACGGCTAAACAGAGGAATGCACCACCGGGGTGGTCCTGGATCTAAGAAGTTATCCCAAATAGTAGTTTATTATCACATTTAATTACCTATTCAATTATAGGTATTTAATTCAACAAGGCCTCATCCATATGACACCCCCATTCATGGGTGCGTAACCCAAAAATACACACAAATTCACAACAGTTGGAAATTTAAACACAAAACCACCTACATTAAACACCCCTGATCAGTATACTGGAATGACGTTTCCCAAATCATCCGAGAATGAGGTAGATCTGAGGAGAAAGAAAACTCTCTTAAACCCAAATTACATGCATTAGGGGAAGACTTGGCAAAAACTACCCCAGGGGATGAGAGGGATTACCCACGACATTCCAAAGAGATCGTCTGAGGCGGAAATGGATTCCCGACACTCGATCTGGAGATCCTCGAAGATTCGGCCATCCCCTCTCGAGCTCCCATCCGGTTCCAAGCCATCTCTGTGAACAGGGTTGGCTACAACCCATTTTAAGTGAAAAAAAAAATCAAACTACATGGCATGTACTTCTGAGGACATGACATGTACTTCTTTCAGTTAACTTTTCATCTCGCGACACCGCTAAACTATTCATCTGTCGACCTGAATACATGACGTGTACTCCTGACTAATGGCGTGTACTATCACCCTGCTCGTGGCTGCTCCCACCGCCTTACTGTTTCGTCTGCTGACTGATTACACGGCGTGTAAAGGACCACTACATGGTGTGTTGTCGGTTTTTACACCCTAAGTCATCAACATGTCTACACACCCAGTGTACTCATCCCACACGACCAAAAGTAGACAACGTGTGGAAAAGTACACAGCGTATAGTCCCAAAATTTAGGATTTTCTCCCATTTTCCTTATTTTCTCAAAAACACTAAAGGAACGGAGAAAAGAAGAAACTCATACCTCAAGAATAAGAACCGAGATCTTACAATTATTATTTTATAAATTATAATAAATATTTACTTTTATTTCATTCTATCCACTAATAAGTAGAATCATTACTCATGTGCACATACGGACTGTTGTCTCCACGAAGAGATGCAATTCACTTTTCAGCACCACTTTATATGAGTAGTTATAATATATTATATATTTCATCAATATGAATATCATGAAATTAATAAAATTATATATATTTTATAACATGACTAACATACAAGGACTGTTACTTCCAAACCGAAACATGCCTGAAAAACGTAGCAGTTATCACCCAGAACAAATATTTTAATAAATAATTATTATTAAATAGATGATAAGATTTTATATGTAAAAAATATATATTATTATATAAATTAATTTGATTCTTGAATAGATTTATAATAAATATATATTTATTATTCAGTAGGTGCAAAAACGTATGATTAAAAATGACACTTAAGGCATGGTTTTCATGACTCAATTTTATTTCTTGTAAACGTATTCCATGTGTACCAATTTTGTTAATATGGTGTATATAATTCCCTTGAATTTAATTTATTATTATTATCATTAATTTTATGGGTATTTTGAATTCCATTCAATGTTATATCTTAAATGATTTTTATTTAGAGATTACCAAATATAAAAGCATACATCATTTCAACATTATTTAATATAGACAAGTTTGATGTTACTCTCCTATATTCCTATAATGTGTTTCTGCTAACCCTTTGATATGTTGTATAATGAATATTATTATTTTAATAGTATTTAATGTTTCATTTGTTATTATTTATTTCATAGGATTTATGATAAAAAATTTACCCTATTGGTAAGGATTTATGATATAATCTCATTTCTTTTTGTATGACCCCAATATTTCATAGTATGTTATCTCATTTCTTCGAGTGCACCACGACATACCAAACTACCCGTTTAAAAGGCTACTATATATAGTATTAACTGATTTTTAAATTTTATATACTCCATATATTTTTAACATCCATATTATGTGTTTCCTAGACATTATATAAAAAAAATATAATTTTGCAAATAAAGGTTGTATTTTTCATAAAATGCAATTATTCCACATTTTAATAGAGAACAATTTTTATATTAAATATATGACACTTTTATATAGACAATTTCATAAAATAAACTTATTCTTCAGAATCAAGACATAAAAAATTTAGTTTCAATAATTTTTTTGTGATTTTCTAATAACTTTCATATTTTGGTAAGTAGTGAAAATACTAAATTTTAATTGAAAATATATTTTTAAATAAAAATATTTTATATTGTTAAATTATAAATTTTAATTATTTGGAAGTTTAATTAGATTATAATTTTATCATTTAATACATTTAGGTCATAAAAAGTAACTACAAATTTAAATTTGACATAAATACTTGTCAATATTTTGATAGTTTTTACTTTTTAAAAAACTCACCTTTTGGTTTTGACAATTAGAAATAATTTGATATTAATTAACACAACTTATAAGTTTTGAATTTGGTAAAATAGAATTAATTTTTGAATATGTTATATCAAAATTATCTTGGGGTGAATTTTTGGTATTTTTCTCAAAACATTTAAATTTTTTATGAATAATGAAAAAACACAGCATTATTGTTTAAAACTGACATTTTATTTAAATAGGAATTTATTTTAATTAAATTTATATTAAGTCAATATAGATATATAATACCTATATAAGTTCAATTTAAATCATTGGTGTTATTTTATAATAAAAATAGATTTATAATATTTTATTAAACTTTTTAACATCTCTTACTCACCTTCTAAGCACATTTTCAAATTTTCATAAAACATAACTTTACCTCTTCTATTAATTTAATTTCAAAAATAAAAGATTCATTGTTGAAAAAATTATGTAAAATTTCATTCAATATGATGAAAATAATTTCTGTTTAATAGTAACTTTTGGCTTTTATTTACCATAGTTTAAAGTAAATAGGGAAATTAAAGATAAAAATTATAATATAATTACACTAAATCAAGTCCAAATTATATTGGATATGTTTATTTCGACCAAAATCAACCTCAGGAATAAAATATGATCCTTTTGGTCTACTTGTATTATATTAGGACATTTATTATTCTTTTACATAAAGAAGAGTTAATGGTGTTAAATTTAAAGTTTATTAACTTAACCAATTTTAATATAGGACTATACATAAGATAAATTCGACTATAAATATTTATTAGAAATATAAAAATATTTCCTACATCATGGTATTTTATTAATAATTTTTAGGCATTAAATTTTTAAATTTTTTTATGACACAATGATGATGCAGTAATTACCTTATTAATGAATGATTTAAATAATTGATTTATCAATATTAAAATAAATGTATATTGAGACTTTTGATGATATCCAAGAATTATATAAGTGAGTATAAAATGTCAGGTCTGATTTAATGTATTTTTTTTGAAGTAATCATCTTTTTATGACTTTCACAAAAACCAAATAACAAATAGTGTCTAAAATGACAAAAATGTGTTTTAAAAACAAATACTATATTACATAATAATATAATAATCCAAAATATATAAGGTTTTTCCAAAGGACTTATAAAATGATATATACATAATTAATAACCGTTTTATGTTCTCTTGTATTTTTATTTGAATTTTTCTTAAAAATTTATATTAATAATACATGAGGGAACGATAAAAGTTAAACTATTTAACTAATAGTAAAATATAGAAGATATGGTTAAAAGTGGATCTAAACATGTATAAAACCAATTGGTTGATATTATGATTACCCATCACCACCATATATTCGAAATAAATTAATTTTTAGCCATTAGAAACCTAAAAGGATTTTATAATAAAATAATATTTCAAACATTTCTTAAAGAGACCCTCACCTTTCTTATAAAATGTAACTTCCCATTCTCTCAAAATCACACCTACAAAGCCATTTACCTCACCCAAACCCTTCCCAAATCTCATCCCAACTATCCTAACTTTATCCTAGAGGCCTTAACTCGATCATAAATTCAACTTGTGGAGATCTTTTGTTCAAATCAAAAGGAAACAACCATAGAAGATGTAATTTTTTTATCACCTATTTCAAAGTTACTTTATTCTTACACTTTATATTTCATTTTTATTTCCATAGCAAAATTATAACTCCATTAAATTCTAAAAATGTGTTGTTATTATAAATATGGTAAAACCATATTAATTATTCTATCATGCCTATGAATGATAATGTCACCATGCATGTGTAAGTACGACATACTGTCTCCACACTGTGGTGTAATTTTTTATTCAACAGTGTCTTATTTGGATGGATATAATTATGAGTAATATGTATAAAAATAATGAAAATTATGTGATAATTTATCTGTATAGTTAATATACCATCCAATTACATACATTTTAATCATTAAGGAAATGATATTGTCGCTCATGTCTACGTATGACCTACCGTCTCCATGACACAATGAGATTAATTTCCACGTTCACCTTTCAATGATGATTATAAAAATATGTATTATTAATAAGTATGTAATACATGAAATAATAATTCTATAGTAGATATATATATATATATATGTGTGTGTGTGTGTACTTAAAAATATCTTATTCACTTACTTCTGTTAAATAAAATTTGAAAACAGAAACAACATTTATGGGTATGTATGGCCTAACATCACCCTAAACGGAGTTTTCCATTTCATATATATATCTATTATAAATATTTGTATTCAAAATGTATATGATATATAAATTATTTTTTATATTCTGGAGGTATTTAAATCAGGATCTAAATGATACAATCAAGAATAACAAATTAAAATACGTACGATAAAGAATGTTATTATTACCCAAAATATTAATTTATCATGGAAATAATTATTAAATGGCTAGTATAAAGTCATAAATAATAATGTATGAGATAATAAATATGAATATAAATATGGTATAATTAAATAACATACTATTCTCATTATATATGTGCTTAAATGTACACTCGTCCAATTAAAATTGCAAGGTAAGGGTTAATTCCTCAATCCCATTATTATCTGAGATTGATTATGTGTAAGTATTTTCTGGGATTTATTTATTATCCATGTCCATGTTTCAAAAAAGAAGTTTCAAAATGATTATTTAAAGGTTCTTTTTAACTAAAAAATTATTATAAATGTTTTAAATATTTATTCTTCTAAATCATTCTCATTATTTTCCATGTTTTCAAAATCATTTTAAGGATTTTTTTTATATGGACATGATTTTTTCCAAATGTTAATTTATTTCAGAAGATTCAAATTGTTATGGGACACATTTAATCAGAAATCTATCTTAAAATACTTCTTTTATAAATGTGTGAATTTTAAATGATTTCACAAAATGGGATATTTCTCTCAAAATATTTTACGGATTATTTTCAACTATTTCAACATCTATTTTGGATATTATTCTTGATTGAGGTTGATATATTTTAAATACAATATTTAATATTGTATTAAATGAGTTATGATATGTTTTCCTATGAATGTTCTATTTTTATACACTTGATGGTTTATGGTTGAATTATTGGAATTTCATATTCTAGTTTTAATACATATGTTTATTTTTTGTTTCAAAAGTTTCATTTGAAGAATGTTGTGGACTAACTAAATGATGGGTGGAGCCCGCTATAGCTCCTCGATGCTTTGGTAGGTCCCATGAGACCAACTAGTGTCTTGGCATAAGGCCTTGATGATAATTTTATTTGTAGTCTTGGCATGAGGCCTTGACTATGTTTTAAGGATGTCTGGTGTTAGGCATTCCCTCATTATGAAATTAATTATAACATGTGATTATTCAACTATTAAAATATCCATGTGCATGTTTATATGGTATTGTTTGATTTATTTTCCCTATATAATGTACATGTTTATGTTTAAAATACTGTATTTATTACATATGTTTCTTTAAATGATTATATCTTATTCTAAATTATTTTCCATAGTGAGCATCTAAGATCACATATTTCTTATGTTTTCTTATACTAGGATTCCAAGGTGTGTATTAGGATTGATATTCAAGTTTAAGCTAGGGTAATAATGTCATTCTCAATGGATTATTTATGTTGTGCTTTATGTTTGAATGTGTAATGTAATTTTCATGTATGTAATCTATTTTCCAAGACTTTTAAACTGATCTATCATTTGAGACTTGAATCCTTGTAATCATGCCAATGTATTAACATAACGCACTGGCTTCAGGCTTCTAGTGTATAGGAATTACACTTTTCAATACTATATATGAAAATTTTTTGTAAAAGAAAATCATAGGAATTTTATCCATTTAACCCTATATTTTTTTATTATAATATAGTAAATACTTATGTTTTTATGTATTGGTTTCAATTTTCATTTCTTTGGTACATTAAATGGAATTTTAATTTTATTAATGAAAAGCCAACATTATTTCTTTTATGGTTTATGAACAATTTCTTACTTTGAAATATTCTTAGAAATTGTTTTACGAGAGTTCTTATAAATTTTTTAAATGTTTTTGTAATTTAATTTTCAAAACCATTAACATTATTAAAAAAATTTAAAAAATTAATCTTTATAAAATTTTTCTGAAAAATTCATTTTTGACTTTTTACAATACTATGAAAATAATTTTATCATTTAATGTAAACATCAGGAGTAAATTTTACCACCAGCATGACTACTATTTTATTTGAATATTACCTTACAATTTTCAGAGGTTAAATAAAAAAAAATTAATTTTCAATATTCTATTAATTTTTATTTAAAATTTTATCATAGGAAACTGATATTTTCTTATGTTTTCAAATAATGGTATAAATGATCTTTTATATGTATTCTTCATCTATGTAAACATCATTGAAGACTTTTTATGATTCACCAGTGATATGAAATTATGATACTATCAAATTTCATTCTTAATATTTATTATGATGATGATGATGATTTAATCGATGATTCTAAGAATCTAGTTTCTTTCTGATGCCTTAATTCAGATATGATGAAAATATTATAAACCCAATTTATATTCCATGATTTATACTGTGATGAAATGTTTTAATGTTTAAGAGGTATGTTTCCTTTACATTTTTTGTGACCTGATGACATGATGTATTTTTATGGACTTTTGGCGCACATATGTATGTTTTTCATTATGTGGTGTCTATACCAATAATTATATGTTCCTATACAAGATTTGGTAAAGAGTTATATATAATTATATAATTATAAGAAACATGTTGATGTGGTTCGTAAGATGTTGGACACATGTTGTGATTCCTTATCCACTATGATGTGGGGAATGTGGTGTGATTCATGATCCACAGTGATATGGGGAATAGGAAGTGATTCCTAATCAACTTTGATATGAGAAATAGGCAGTGATTCCTAATCCGATATGATATGTAAAATATGTGATTATTCATGATCCACATGATATGATTATCATGGTATATATCCTTGAGAAAAAATAAGATATTTATATTTATGATGGTGCCCCAATCTTATGACATGTTTTTATTCTTATTATTTAAACTCATGGCTCATGATTGATTTGTGATTATTCCTCACTCTTATGATTAATTTCTTTTTAAATGATAAATGTTTATGCCTTGAATAATGTTGAGGATATTTGGGATATTGGGTATTAAATTTGTAACTTTGGGATCTCGATAGTATACTTTTATGCTTATATTACGATTCAATATGATAATCAATTGATATATCCAATGTATACCTTTATTGAAAATATAATCCCACTTTTTCTTATGTTTTCTTTTTCCAAGATAAGAATAAATTTTTTATGTGTGGTATGTCAAAGAATTGTATAATTTGATTAAAAATTTATGGGAGATGTTGGAGATACTTTATGAAATAAATTGTTTATATATCTATTTTTAAAGTACACCAAAATTATTATTGTTTTGGGGATGTAATGTTATTATATATATTTAATATTAATATAAAATTATGTAATATTAATGTATGAAAGGATTGGGACACATAATTTGGGATCATAGCAGGTTGTAGTTATTTTTGGAGATTAGGATTAGTAAAATTTGGTGAAAACCATAAGGATAATCCTAACTATTAGATAAAATCCTTTTGTTTTGGAATGGTATAGATTATGTGGTTTTCCTAGAATTTCATCATTTCATGGATACTACAAGTGGACATGGTTTTGGAATAGATTCATTTTGGTGTAATTATACCAAAAAGTGTCGGTTAATTATATCTCAACCACCATTCTGATGCATTGTGAGAGGGATCATACTCTGCACTTAGTTTGACACTCTTGTGAGATATTCTTGGGTTAATTAAAATCTTCTTTATGAACCATTATGATGAATTTAAATAGATAATAACCGTGGATATACTAGGATTGACCTAATATGTCATAGATTGAAAATAAGGTTTTATGATTTAGATATCCTATGAATAGTTTTTCATCATTATATGTGTTTTTACTCTGATTATTGTTTCTCATTGATTGATATTTGGTTTTAGTAAACGTATGGAATGAGAAGGAATCATACAATTGAAGAATTTGACATATGATTCAATTATTTTCCATACAAGATATTAAATTATATGGTATATGGAATGATAAATATTGTGATTATATATAACAAAATATCTATTTTCATAATTAATAACCTCAACTTGGGTGAGATTCATAATAAACATAATAAGAAAAAGATGGATTTTCATGGGATTTTAGTTAATAAATACAATGTAGGAACGAAGGTTCATTTTCTTATATGTTTAGAATATGGAACAAAGCACCCCATGAAATGTCTCAAATGAATGGGAATGTATTTTCAATAAGGAAATAAAAAGAATATAGAATGTAATTTCTATGAAAAAATAAATAGATTAATTGAGGTAAAAGAATTTCATCTTAAGGCACATTAATTGTTTAACATTTTATATTTGGGAAATTTAGCAATTATCTTAGATGGTTACCTAATCCAAGAGACAACTCTTATACCAAGGAGTAGAATATGTTATTTCAATAATTGAAGTGGAATGATTGATGTTTTAATGTTTTGGGATACAATAATTAGGTTGTATAATTTTTTTATCTATGGTGTTTTTGATATTTGAATCTTGAAACATCTAAGAATTTTCTTTCATTATTTTTTGAATCGTGTAATTTCAAGAATATGTTGAATAGTACTGACAACAGGGAAAATTGATTTAGAGATAAAGTTATTCCTTTGAAAAACACCATATTGAGGGATAGATGAACCTAAATATATGTTTTATATTTGATATAATAATGTTTATTTAGGATAAATAGATGATTAAATAAATTGTATAATAATAATTACTATTTGATTTGCTGGTGATTTTATGAAAAAGTGATTTATGATGAGTTTTACTATATTTTTGGATGTATTGAGTATATTGGATAGCTTTGGTAGAGTTTACTATTTAATTAAAGTATGTTTTCATTAAGGTCTTATAGTGATTAAAGTTATTTTTGGATATTATTAGCATGCTTTAAGAGATTAAATTATCATTGTCTTCGTGTGTTTGGTATGTGGCATTATGTGTTTCTTTAGATTTTTTGTGGAAAATGTTAATGTTTTTATTAGAAAAATATGTGATCAAACCTACCATATTTTTTTTCATTTTGAATTTTTTCTAACATATTTTGGAGGATTCAAATATTTAATTATTTATAAAATTTATTAATTTAAATTTTTTGTGTATTTGTAGGTTCTATAGATTAATTTATTATATTTATCCATATAGGATAACTTGTGATAATAATTTTTTTGGTAAATATTTATAGATATAAAGAATTAATTATGGATCATATTATCTATTAATAGTTAATTTATGTTATTTGTGCATGGAAACAAATTCATCTTTATTATCATTTATTGGGGTAATATATGATATAGAGGTGAAAATTTATTGAAGTGAATCCAAATGATGGAATTGTGAATAAAAAATGGAAATAAATAATTTATGTTTGTTTCCACATTTAATCTGTACTGATAATAAATGAATCTATAAACATTAGAAAAGGGATCTTGAAAAAAATATCTTTTTTCATTCATTTCTGATTAAATCATTGCAATTTAACCCCTCACTGATTTATGGATTTTTGGACATTAAATAATCCTGAAAATATTCTTTAACACTCTCTAATTGTCCTTAGAAGGTAATTTTGTCCTCTATGTCTATATTTTAACTTATTTTAAATGTGAACCTTATATAAGAACATGATTTTGTGTTACTTTAGGTACACTTTAGGTTTCTCACCACCCCTATTTAGAAGAAGTTTTTTTTATCCCTCTGTACGGTGTTGTTTTTAAATAAAGGTACTCAAAATATTAAACATTTAATTCAATGAACCATCTCGGATGACCTGTCACACTGATGCCCCTACTAACCCTAAAATGGCTTGAATTTTGATCCTGATCCCCATGGGTGGTCAACTATCACCTAACGTCATATCAAACATCATAGGGAATGATTTTTTCCACAAAATAGTATAAGATAAAACAAAAAACTTTTAGAATGATGAAAACTTTTCATGGAGAAGAGCACTATAGAACGATTGATAAATATGACAACATAAAACATAAACCAAAGATTATAAAAACATCAATTTACATGAAGTCTCACATTAATTAGGAAAAAATTGGATCATATCTCCATCATTCACCACAATCTATCCAGAGTCCCATGGATCAAGCACAACCACCACCTCCAAGTGATGATTTTCCTTTCTATGGGACTAGAATTACAAGATCTACAAACTCTTGATTGAAAAGGAAGGGTGTGAGCTAAACATCCTATTTGAGTCTCAAAAAGTGTTCAATAATCAATTATATAACAATTAAACTAATTATGATTTCAATTTAAATAAATAATGACATTTCATGACAAGAGATTTATATATTTTCAAAAAAAACATGATTTAAAATAATTAAATTTATGGTATTATTAAAAATTATTTAATAAAAAATTTATATAAAAAATTTATATAAAATAGATTTCATGAATAAAATAGTTCTATTAAAAATTTCTCATGTAATAATGTTGAACAATACAAAGAGTTATTTAAATAATATCGGAGGTATGTTCATTTCTAACTATAATATCCTCACACTTCTCAATCATCATTATGGTTCATGTATGTATGTACACATCTGGAGTCTCAATCAATCTAGATAATGAATCAACATAACATTATGGAACCCTTTATGGGAAATCAATCCAAACATGGTTTTTTTTAGTGTTTTCATCTTTAACCCATTGCTTTGTAGATAATGTCCAAGCATTACTTTATTAATAATTTTTTAACAAGTTATTCTCACATGTGTTTCAATCAGTCAATAAATCATTCATTCATTCTTAGGAAAATAATTCTTTTCAAATAATTTCATCATTCACAATTAAATTTCCAATTTCTAGTTCAACATTCCTATTATTATTCCAAATTTTATTATAGTTTGTTGTCAAGAACTAGCTTGGGTACTATGGTAACCCGATAACCAATCCATAACTGACATGGCTCGATGAGAATTATTAATTCGTAATTTTTGTTGACTATCACCTTGAATCATACAAAATGAAAGTGGGAAGGAATTTTCAATAATCATTTTTGGAGAATGAAAAACAAGATAGTATGCATAAAAGAAAAACTAAATTGGGGGAAGTTTACAAACCGTCAAATATGTATAAACATAAAAAATTATTATAGAAATGTATCGGAAAAATAGGATAATTAATCTAATTCCCTATTGATATAATTCTCAATGTCCTTGATCGTACAGCTAGAAGCACCTCCATGTGGTGTTTTTCCCCTACTTAAACCTGGAAGATGGAAATCTAAAAACACCTGAAGGAACAAAATGGTTGTGAGAAAATAATACCAGTTGGATCTCACATAGGATTCCATAAATGATGTCAATATTTAATTATCATAATAAAAAGATTTAAATTTTAAATAAAAATATTTTCAAATATCAAAATAATATTTTAAAAATTCATTCTTTAAATTTCAAATGATTGATATAATTTTAAAAAATGGATTAAATAAACATTGTATATAAAAAAGTATATATAAATTCATAAGTAATGTAAAATAGTTCAGTAATATGGCATATATTAGTTTCAAATAAAAAATTGAGAAACATGGTCATATGTCTAAAAGGTATGATAGATCGAGGATATAGGGATCCAAACACTCATTGTGACCTGGATATATGTGTTTACCCACATCTCTTTGGTGGTGTGGACAAATTAGAATTCATCACCAACTCATCTGGGATATGACATACAACACTTATGTTTTGGAATGTTGTAAATCATAGATTGTTATCTAAATAATTCATTAACTACCAAAGGCTTACTTGTGTTCTAAAAAGAAAAAATTAGGGAAAATTTATTTTAATACTTCTTAAAATAAAATTCATCCCATTCTCCATTTCAAATATGGGAATTTTCTATTTTAGAACCAAACAAAGTATTTAATTAAAATATTCCTTTGCAAAGATAATGCCAAATGTTTTCAATCAAAACCCTTTTTATCAATTTTTCATAAATACCTATTTGAAATCAACGTCACTAAATCAATTTCACAATTAAAATTCCAAAATTTATTTCAATATTTTTATTTTTGACATTTCCATCAATTTCAGAACATTAAATTCATCAATTCAAATTCCATAAATTTCAGAAATACACAACAATTCAATGGAATTGTGTGGTTTTCTCAATTTCATTCTAAAATCAAATATCCAAAACCAAAAACCATAATTAATTCAAATTGGGGTTTTAATAAGTTACATTTGATAATAATAAAATCCACCACATTCAATTGAAATCTATTTAATAAAATCAAGCAATATAGGATTAATTAAATTAGACAATAAAAATAGTACCACCTATCTCGGGATCCTGGGATCTTGAAACTCCAAACCATAATTGAGATTAAACAAAGAATAATCACAGAAATGGATTCTAAGAATCACACCATGATAAAGGATCTAAAACAAACATTATTAGATTTTTCAAAATCAAGGAGATACACAAAACCATAAGTAGGAGAAGAGGGAGAGAAGTAGAAAGATTATGGGAAAAAGAAATATACCAGGAGGATATTTGAAATCCATATCTATGAATTGATATGCTTCTAAGAGGATGTACAAGGGAAAAAACTATTCTTGGGAACTATTCGTGATGAATAAACATAGGGAGACGATTTATGTCTGTCCAGATCCTTAAATGATATTTTTGGTTGGTTTTGAAATTGATGTCGGATTATTTACAAATAGTAAGCATGGTTGGCTAGGTAAGGATTCCTTGTTGGACCAAACTGTTTTCCCTACCCATGCACCACTTTAAACGGGATTGATGGTTTCTCTTAAGTGGGATAACATTTTTTTAATCAATGAACCAACTACGAGAAACAACATTGTGTGGTTTTTCATGGTTTTACATGAGAGGTTGAACGGTTTGGGTAAATTTTCTACCAACCATACATAACCCCAAAAACATTAAATGTTTTCCAAAGTTTCATCCAATTCATCCTTAAATGAAACCCAAACAAACCATGATAGATGAAGGCCTTATGAATACATAAAAATATTAATAGGATGTTACAGCCTCCCCACCGTAGAAACGTTTTATATCCAGAAAACCTACTCCGTAGATTCTATTCCAAACAAAATGAGGCCACTTCTATCTCACCAATGCCTCCCTCTCCCTCATCTTCAAAGAATCAGAATCTTGATTCCATTAAACTCAAACAAAAGGTATATTCCTCCCACAAAATACCTTGGTATAAGTATCATATATCCTAAATAGATATTTAGTCACGGATAAATCAAGTTCAACCTCAATATCTCTCCAGCTCAGAACATGGGATGGATCAGAAAGATACTTTCAGTTGTAGGATATGTGGAACACATTATGTATCGACTTCAACTATAGTGGATGTCCTAAATGGTAGTAATCCTTTCCCATCTACTCAACTACCTCAAAAGATCCCACAAAATGAGGAGTACATTCCCTTTCCTCCCAATCCATCAATGACCTAACAAGGGTGAAACATTAAACAACACATGGTTCGCAAATGATAATTCCAATTATCTATAGTGGCAGTTTGCATATGATTTATACCGGTTCTATGCCATCAAGATTCTTGGATAAATTAACTATATCATTACTGTCGTCTCTTGTACTATGCTTGATCCAACCAAGGAACATTCACCAATCTCTATCAAACCCAATTTAGATCTTCAAGGTACAAGTCCTCAAATGGAGCCATTCTGATTGTAGACTAGTAACTATTTTTATAATAAAAATCAACCATCCACAAAATATCATCTTAATCCCCACCAATGTCAAGAACACACGTACATATAATATCTTAAAGAATCTATATATCTATTTATGTTTTTCCTTCCAACTGCGGATGATATTTCGTACTAAAATGGACATGAGATCGTAGTTCCTCCTAAAGGCATCTCCAAAAACAATTAGTGAACCAAGGATCCTTATTAGAGACTATTGCAGATGGGGATCCCTGAAAACTATCTCCTTTACATAGATATTTTCCAAAACCTCAACTTTGGTTGTATAAAACATGGTTATAAAGTGTTCTGATTCCATATAAAAATCGATCATAACCCATAGCACATTCTTCGTTCTCTTTGTACATGACAAACCAACAACAAATTTCATAGATATCTCATCCCTCTTCCATGTCATGACTAGAAGTTGATGAATTAATCCTAAAGGCTTTCAGTTCTCACCCTTGACATTTTTTCACGTACAATAATGAGTGAAATGTTCAGAAATGACACATCTCATACTAGGCCACTAGAATTAACGTCGAATGTCATTAAACATCTTCATGGATCCTTGGAGCAATAACCACTGAGAGTTATGGCCATCCCCCAACATACCTTTCTTTAACACTATCGGCATAATTTTTTTTAATAACATAGAATTCTCTTAGTGGATAATGACTAATCATCCATGGTCTCCACAATATAAAGGGAGTTAGTAATGCTACAGAACTCATAATCAATTCACTACTCCTAAATAATTATTTCATGAAGAGTGGAGGTCAATTCCATGCTGGTAAAAAATATTTTCCCCTGATTCTTCGAAACTAATGTATAATTGTGCAAAGAGATCCATCAAGTTCCACACTTCTAATGATTATTTCATGACATGGGTCAAAAGTTTCTTGTTCAAATAATATTCAACAACATTCTCTTTTCTTGGGGTATAGGAATGGTTGAAATCAAAATATTTAAGGTATTCTACCCAACAAATCTAGATGATATTCAAATATTTATAAGAGAATATGTAACTCAAGATCTTGTTGTCTAAAAACGTGGTAAACCTTTTTCCATAAAAGTAATTCCACCAAATCTTAATAACATGCATTAAAACAACATGTTAATGGTTTTGGGTCAGATTATTATTCTCATGTGGCCTAAGTTTATGAGATCCATATGAAACGACATGATTATCTTGAATATGAACATAATGCCGACCTGAACCCCATGCATCATAAAAGACCTCATAGCCATGCTTGGCTTTCAGAAGATTTAACATCAAAGAAGTCATCAAAATAGGTTTCATATTAACAAAATAATTTTGACATTTCTCATCCTATGAAAAAATTGCTCTCTTTTGGGTCATATTAGTCATCAGAGAAGATAACTTTGAGAATTCCATTACAAAGCAATGATAATACTTCGCTAAACTTAAAATCTCTAAATCTAGGAAACATTTGGTGGTTTTCCCATGTCATAAAAACTTTCACTTTAATAGGATAAACTAGAGTACCATGTCTTGACAAAACGTGTCCCATGAAAATCCTTTACCAAATCAAGAAACAACATTTTGAAACCTTGTCATATATTCAGTGATTTATAAAAAATATTAAATTCCTCTCATATGATGCACATGTTCCTACATGGAAATAGATTAAATGAGGAATTGAACCGAAAATATAACCACCAAGGTATCATGAAACTCATGGAAAATTATGTTCACAAAAGTTGTAAAGACTGCCAGAGAATTGGTTAAACTAATGTTCATAAACAGGTACTCATAATTTTCATTCATACTTATAATGTATGTTTTCAAAACATTATATTCACTTATCCTAAATTGATGGTAAAAAAATTGAAGGTATGTCTTCGAGAACCTATTTCCCCTTTTAATTGGTCAATAATATCATCAATCCACTACACCCGTTTGTTATTCTATACAATAAAATGCTTGAGTTTTTAGAAATCAATAGAATGGTGAAGTGAACTATATGATTTCTTAGCAAAGAGAATAGGAACTACTATAGGAAAAATAATTTTTTGTATCAATTATCAATATAATATATCATCCAACTTATTCTTCAATTCATTCAATTCATCTGGTCACATGTGGTAATTGGGGATAGATACTGGTTGAGTACCAGTCACTAATTCGATTGAAAATGAAACTTACATTTCCTATGTGAAACTAGAGTAGTCAAAAAGAAACACATAGGAAAACTTGACAAAAAATTGAGAGAGATCAAAAACAAAAGATTCCTACTTTGCACCAAAAGAAAACACAAATATCACTTTCCCCAACTATGGATAAGATTGTCCTTCTCTACTCAAACTTAGGTCCCATTTTCCTTGGATGATTCAGCACACATTATCAAGTGTAGTGAATGAGACCCATATAAGAAAATAATAAATCAGAAATTTATTGGAAATAATCCAATCAATCCTGAATTTGAAATTAAGAGATTTCATTTCGAGAACCAAAAACTCCAAGAATGGTCAACATCTAAAAAAGAGAAAACCCTAGCAGGACTACAAAGACATTGCTCTCTCTTTATACTAAGGGGTGTAGTAATATTCATTACATAAGATAAAATATCCACTGGAATGTTTAGAATATTAATAACATAGGTTGAAAAAAATGAATTTGATTCACCTGTATCAAATAAAGCATTGACTAATAATTAATATATAGTGATGATAACTCTCATAGTTTCTTGACTAGTATCCATTTCTTCTAGAGACGCTTATACTATGTGATGTAGTTTTATTCCAGATTTATGTGTTTATAACCGCTTTTGTCATGAATCACTTGATTCCTACACATTTTTTAGAAGGATATGATGATCTCATGTCGCTACATGGAGTGGAATAAAAATGTAAGATGTAATATAGGTGACATGAGAGTCCTCATGAGCCACATATCTTGGATGCCTCAGTGAAAATACTCTTTGAATTCCCTAACATTCCACACTAGTGACAAATCATTGGACCTATACCTGAAACTATAGGAATTTTAGAAAATCCTTATTATTGAGAAACTCCATGAGAATTGGCCCACTTCCTCATTCCCTTGAACGAACTTTCTCCCCCACTATGAAAGGAATATACTCCTGAAAGCCCTAGGATGACAGTAATGACTATTTTGACACATAGTGCTCTAGACATCACATCATCGTGAGAAGGTAGATTTAGCAAGAAAAACTATAAAAATCTACCAGGTCATAGTACCAAATCAATCCTTTCATCCTCCCATTAGATACTATCTCATGTGACAACTGCATGAGTTCGAGAAAATAGTTTTCATATTCTATCATGATCCTATCAGTCTGCTTATGTTTGAAAAAATCAATAGTTGTGGAAAACAACATCTACTATGGATAGAAATGGTTGGTAAAAATTAGTTTTAAGTCCTTCTACACTAAACCATCATTCTTCATCTCTATTAACATAATGCAACACCTTCACCTCCTTAATCTATTTAGCACGAATGTGGAAAACATCACTTTTAATCTATTAGGTGTCTCTAAGAACCCAAACAATCATTCCTTCCTACTCAACAATTCCTTAGAAACCTTAGGATCAGTTGAACATTTGAATGTTTGTGGATTAAATTGAAGAAATTCCTATGAATTATTATATAGATCATCCCATTGAGGTTCCACAGTTAGAACCTGAACATGAACTAGTGTAGGTTCGTGTCCCAAAAACATGGATAGTACGCACAATCACCTCAATCAAATTCAGTTCTAAAAGAGAATTTCCTTACTATGTCTCAGCAGCATATTACTTTGGGATTCACCTTTCTCATACACGTGGATCCAGGATGCTACAAAATATCATCTTACATCACATAAGATACCAGATTAACACTCAAGCAATGCAACAAGTGAAATTAATCCCAACTAATAGACAAAAATAATTGGATTTCAATATATCCAAATCAAAAGAATGGAAAATACTAAAACTAATCCAAAATAAACATTTCACATACCACCCCTACTGAATTAATGTTCATTATGGTGTGATATTGTAACAGCCCAAGATTTTATAAAAAAATATTCTTTTTAATATTATTAATGTCTTGTGTTGTACGCTACACCAAAAGGAGCTTGCACAACACGCATCCTTGTCTTGCCTTGCATTACACGCAATCGTGACCTTCCTCGATAGCGTGTGTAATACGCAATACCGAGTTTCACTAAACAACGATGTGCTATTAAAATATTATTAAAACTAGCCGTTATGAATAGTAATAACCACTTTATAAAATTCTGTAAATCTTATTTTTCAAAATGAACTTCATTCTTGGATTCGGAGTATCGAATTTAGCCTAAGGTGAAATTTTGGTACTTTTCGGATAACTTTCATATTCTGATGAATAGTGAAAATTACTAAATTATAATTAAAAACAACTTTTTAATCGAAATAATTAATAGTGATAAATTATTAACATGAGTGGTTTTAAAGTATATTTAGAATATATTTTTACAATTTAATACAATGTTGGTCATTGGTTGTAATTTCACATTTAAACAAGACATAATCAAGTGTCAAACTTTTGATATATATTGTTTCCTAAAAACACGCTATTTATTTTAACAGCAGGATTTAATTATAAAATAAATTAATGCAACTTCTATGTTATGAATTTGGTAAAATAGATTTCATTTTGGAATTCGGAATATGAAATATATCTTAGGATGAAATTTTGGCATTGTTCTGAAAAACATCAATTTTTGATGAATAGTGAAACTACTAAGTGGTAGTTAAAAAAACTGAATTTTTCATAAAACATAATTTTGCCGCATCTGTGAATGGAATTTCGAAAATCCGAGAGACACGGTTAATATCAAGGACTAAAATGTGGTTCAATGAGATGAAAATAATTTTTTGGTGAATAGTAACTTTTTACTTTTTTTACCGCGGTTAATAGTAAATAGGGTAACTAAGGGTAAATATGATATTACTATTACCCTAACACATGTCCTAATTCTATTGGACAAGTTTAATTCGACCAAAAACAAACTTAGGAATAAAATATGACCATTTAGGCCCACTTGGATTAGATTAGGAAATTTATTATTAATTTATTTTAAGAAAGGTTAAAATAGTTAAAATCAAAGTTTAATAAGTAAAACATTTTTAATATGGGGTTATACATAAGATAAATTCGATTGTAAATATTCATAAGAAAGCTAAAAAGATTTCCTACATGATGGTATTTTATTTGTAATTTTTAGACATCAAATAAGTTAATTTATTTATGACACAACGATGATGCAGTAATTATCTTTTTAATGAAATATTGACATAATTGATGTTATAAGCACCAAAATAAATGTAATTTGAGATTTTTTATGAATTCCACTAATTTTATAGGTTAATATGATATATTAATGTTGCTTTAATCAACTTGGTTCGAACATTTAATTCTGTTATGACTTTCACAAAAATCATATATCAAATAGTGTCAAAATTGACACAAAATAGTTTTTAAATCAAATATTATATTATTAATTGTTATTTTATTCCTAAAAATATATGGTTCGGCCAAATGACTTAGATAAGGATATATATATTAATAATAAACAATTTGGGGTTCGTTTGGCATGTTATAGTAAGTGTATTAACCATATAGTGAAAGAAAACAAAAAGACACGGTAAAAGTTAAATTATTTAACTTAGAGTTAAATCTAATTGATAAGGTTTAAAATAATATCCAAACATGTCTAAATTTGATTGGTTGATGATATTACAACCCTATATCATCTAATCTTCGAATATGAGTCATTTTTGGAGGTTTTTAAGTGGGGTTAGATTTATTATAAATTAATATTTTAAGAATTCCTAAGGTGCCCCTCTCCTCCCCTATAAAAGGACACCTCCTCCCCCTCCTCCTCACACCAATTTGAGCACTCAATCTCGGCCAACCCCTGCCAAAATCTCTTCTCCACTTCCCTAGAAACATCCTAGAGGTTCTGGTCTTCCTCAAAGACCAATTCTAGTGCCCTAAGAGGAGGTCTCAAAGAGGCGCTTCAAAGAAGAGGTAATTACCGTTACCAATTCTTTCATCTTTATTTCTTCTTCCACTTCTTCTTCTTAGGTTGTTTCATTATGAAGTAATAACATCAGTATCACTAATATACTTATATGTTATTATAAGTATGAAACAACCCTATTTCACTATCTAACCATCCTACGGAAAAAGAAATCACCGCGCGTGCGTACGTACGGAATACCGTCTCCACGCCGTGGTGTAATCTATTTTCCACCACCACCTTACATGGATGGGTATAATGGTGTAAAGAATAACTATACATAGTTATTACAACATCATATTTATTCTGATATATTGTATAATCCACTCCAATTCAATTCAATATTTATGGAAATGATATCATCGCTCGTGCGTACGTACGGACTACCGTCTCCACGACGCGATGAGATTCATTCTCCATGTTAACCATTTAAGAATGATTATAAAGTATATATAAGAAATAATAATGAAATATATGACATTATAAAGCTACTGGATTTATGTATATATATATATGTATGTCATCTACTTACTTCCATTTCAAGACAATAAGGAAAGTAAAACAGCGTTCATGCGTACGTACGGACTACCGTCTCCATGAACGGTGTTTTTCATTTTATTTATCTGTCTATTATATATATATATACTGAATATATATGATATATAAATCATATTTTATATTCTGGAAGTAAGTAAATCATTATATAAGTAATAATGATGTCAAGAACAACAAGTCAAAACACCTAAGATAAATGAAACGATTTTACCCAAAACGCTTATTTAACATGGAATTTACAAAAGAACGGGTAATATAATGTCATAAGTGAACCATATATGATATCATAACAATGAATATGATTCTGGAATAAGTCAATAACATGATTTAAATCATTATACAGGAGGTTTGGACACTTACAAAGCAAGTCGGACATAAGGTAAGGGAAATATCACAATCTCATTTTTATCCGAGATTGTTTATACTTTGGTATTTACTGGGGTGTATTTTATCATCCACATCCATGTTTCCTCAATATGTAATATTATTTCCATCCACCTACAATTGTTTTTATCCAATTTTACCCTTCGGTGAGATTTAGTAAAAGATATGAAAGGAATCTTTTTTCGTACGAGGTACTTTTTGACTTTTCCGACAAAAGTACGAAGAATGTTTTTTTATCTTATACGGCACGAACAGATTTTTACGGTTTTATAAAGCCTTATTTTCATGAAGCTCCCTCCAAAAGATTTCATGACTATTTTCAATAAGATCTCTTTCTTTTAAAATTGCATGATGTTTTGTGAAAAGAAATTGATTTTGAAGAAGAAAGGATATTTTTCTCAAGAATTCATTTCAAGTGTTTTATCAAAATTATTTACCATCTAAGATAATAAAGGGTTCTGTTTCTATTCATATTTTTACATTGATTTGACTATGTTGTGATGGAATTATGTTTATGAATTCCTTTATCTTATATGAATGTTTTTATGATGTCAAGTTGTTTAAGAATCCCATTTTTATTACATGGGTTATGCTATGATGTATGGTTTATGATTTTGTGGCACACATAAGAATGGTATCATTATGAGATGGGTGGGACCTATATCTCCCTCCAATGCATTGGGTAAAGATTTTATATCTCATGAGATAGACATGGCTGGAATGGTAGGTTATACCGGTTCAGTGAAACAGGACTGAAACGAGGGTTACTCGATTCAGAAAGGGACTTTGTCCACTAAGATAGTCTTGGTAATGAGTCTTGACTAACAAGAAATGATTCTCTATGATTATGTGTGAATGCCACAAAGTTTCATGTTTTAAGTTATGATTATTGTGATTACATTTCACTACCATGATTTATCCCATGTTATGAAATTATGCTCTCTTTTGTAGGTTATGATTTCCAAAATGTTATGTTCTTATGAATACGATGTGATTGACATTTCTTTTGTTTACCCTTACTGAGCATTTGAGCTCACCCTTTTATGTTTTCTTTTCCCCAGGATATAAAGAATGGTTTTAGGTATAAAAAAAAGGAAGATCTTTATGGAGATGTTGAAGATCTTTCACCACGATTAGAAGATTTTATTCCGAGTTTCCAAAGACACTAAACTATTACGATCCTTGTGTGTGTGTGTTTTTGTTATGTACTAAGTATTCCGCAAATGTAATGTAATGTCCATGTACGATAAGCTTCTGGTCTCTACAGTTGGTATCAGAGGCAAAGGAGGTAGGAATGTATCCGATCCTTGGGAACTGTCACATGTGAGCGTTGGACGAAGCATGGCTCTCCGCCCAAGGGCTTCATGAGGAAATGGCTGCCACTGGGGATGGTGGTGTGTCCCGCCCAGGGGGTGTAGCCGCCCATGGAGTGCCCTGATAGGTATCAATTGTAGTCCACTGGAAGTAATTCTAGACCGCTACAGTTGGTATCAGAGGAAAGGTTTAGTCAACCTTTGGAAACTAGGATGCGAAAACGTTAGTGAGATCCCTAGAGATATTTCTAAGGTATGTCTAGGGATGCCCCTAAGGATAAGTATACGTATAGGATATAGTCCTAGAACTATGGTAACGATATTAGATTAAACCAAAGATTATAGATATTTAAGTTACTCCCCCTTTATTATGATTTTTGCGTCTAACACTATTCTGTTTGGGTTTTGGAAAATGGCTGGAAACAAGATGATTCACAATAATGGAGGATATGATGGACAATGTAATGATATGGGATTTGGATGTCCAAACATCATTATTATGCTGAATCAGAAATCTCACAATATGATCAATAAAGTAAAATTTGGTAAGTTTCCTGACTCGGCTAATAAGAGAAAGATGGAGTTTGATGATGATCATAGAGGAAAGAAAGTTCAATTTCCCCTATGTAAATCATGTGGGAAGAGGCATCAAGGAGAATGTTTCAAGGGAACTGGAAGATGCTTTGGGTGTGGAAAAGAAGGACACAAAGAAAGTAAGTGCAAAGGAAAAGGGTCGGTTAACACCATGGATGAGGATAATGGTATTGCTACGACATCAAAAATGGTTAAGTGTTTTAAATGTGGAATGTATGGGCATTATGCAAACAAATGCCCTAAGGGAAAGACTCATGAAGAGAATCAGTATGGTCATATGGGTAGTATTTATGTGGATGATGATGTAGAGACTACAAATGATATGTGAGATGAAAGAATTTTTGAAGCTCGGTCAATGGTTTGAGAATGTAGTGGAATGATTACATGTTTATCATGTTTAATTTTGGAATAAAGAGACATCTATGGATTGTTACACTGTTGTCTTTCCTTGTGTTTTGAAAGTGTATGATTAATGTTACCAGTATCCATGAAAGGTTATTCAGATATTTTTGGAATGTAGATGATATGCGCATAATGAAGGGATAAGGAGAAAATTAAATGTTTGATAGTATTCATGAGCTCATGATTGATATAAGGACTAAGTGATATCATGGTTTGAGTATAAATAATTTTGAGGATTTTGGTATGTGTAAAGTGTTAACTTTTAACTGCATTCAAGTTTTCACTAAGGTTCAATGGGTATTCAAGAGAATACATGATTAAGGACTTTGAATAACAAAACATATCTTATGATATATGGGGTTCAACGATGGTGTTAAATCTCTGGTAATCATTTTCACTATATTATGAGAGTCGACTGCAGTATTATGGATAAGCCTAAAGATTGGAATGAATTATGTTGGACATAAGATAGTATTGTTTGTTTTTTTGATATTATTGATGGGATGTTATAGTAATATAGTTTTATAAAAAGGACAACCTGCAGGACGGGCGACAACCCATCGCTTCGGACAAGGCTGTAGGAATCGAACCCACAACCGAAGTGCGACTGGCCTTTATCGCCTACCACTGACCTACAGGAAGTCCCTGTTTAGTAGAAACTAGTTTTATTATATTAAGCAGTATGATATATGAAGTATAAGTCCATTTTAGGAACCATATATGATTAATCTCACTATAGGTCGACTTATGCATATAATTTTTACTAACCTTTTGTTTGAGACAGATGGAATGACTCGTCATTCTATCACATGATCTGCTAACACTTCACGAATAACAAATTCAACTTCATTTATTTAAGAGATGAAGTGGAAATTGTTCAAGGCACGAACAATAGTGAGATTGTACCAAAATAAAGTAAGTATTTATTCTAATTCAAATTTTCAACTTTAGGGAAATGATCTTGAAAACCAAAAATGTTGTCCTAGTGATCTTATACCTGATGAATCAGATGGTACCTTATATCATCACAAATCTATGGATTTGTGATTACTGGCTTTTCCATAGCCATGTTCTCTACCACTCTCCATCAGAACATGATGGTTAGATTTCTCTTCCATATCCATATTTTCACCTATGTGGAAACCCAATGATTAGTTTATTTGGGTAACCGTTACGTTTCATACTATTGTTTTTAAAGATTGGTTTTGATATTCCTTTTTACGATGTGGGTTTCTACTAAAGAAACTTTCGAATAGTAAACCATTTATAACCCCGACGAATTTCGAGGGCGAAATTCATTTTAAGGGGGGTAGAATGTAACAGCCCAAGATTTTATAAAAAAATATTTTTTTTAATATTATTAATGTCTTGTGTTGTACGCTACACCAAAAGGAGCTTGCACAACACGCATCCTTGTCTTGCCTTGCATTACACGCAATCGTGACCTTCCTCGATAGCGTGTGTAATACGCAATACCGAGTTTCACTAAACAACGATGTGCTATTAAAATATTATTAAAACTAGCCGTTATGAATAGTAATAACCACTTTTTAAAATTCTGTAAATCTTATTTTTCAAAATGAACTTCATTCTTGGATTCGGAGTATCGAATTTAGCCTAAGGTGAAATTTTGGTACTTTTCGGATAACTTTCATATTCTGATGAATAGTGAAAATTATTAAATTATAATTAAAAACAACTTTTTAATCGAAATAATTAATAGTGATAAATTATTAATTTGTGTGGTTTTAATGTATATTTAGAATATATTTTTACAATTTAATAAAATGTTGGTCATTGGTTGTAATTTCACATTTAAACAAGACATAATCAAGTGTCAAACTTTTGATATATATTGTTTCCTAAAAACACGCTATTTATTTTAACAGCAGGATTTAATTATAAAATTAATTAATGCAACTTCTATGATATGAATTTGGTAAAATAGATTTCATTTTGGAATTCGGAATATGAAATATAGCTTAGGATGAAATTTTGGCATTGTTCTGAAAAACATCAATTTTTGATGAATAGTGAAACTACTAAGTGGTAGTTAAAAAAACTGAATTTTTCATAAAACTTAATTTTGCCGCTTCTGTGAATGGAATTTTGAAAATCCGAGAGACACGGTTAATATCATGGACTAAAATGTGGTTCAATGAGATGAAAATAATTTTTTGGTGAATAGTAACTTTTTACTTTTTTTACCGCGGTTAATAGTAAATAGGGTAACTAAGGGTAAATATGATATTACTATTACCCTAACACATGTCCTAATTCTATTGGACAAGTTTAATTCGGCCAAAAAAAACTTAGGAATAAAATATGACCATTTAGGCCCACTTGGATTAGATTAGGACATTTATTATTAATTTATTTTAAGAAAGGTTAAAATAGTTAAAATCAATGTTTAATAAGTAAATCATTTTTAATATGGGGTTATACATAAGATAAATTCGATTGTAAATATTCATAAGAAAGCTAAAAAGATTTCCTACATGATGGTATTTTATTTGTAATTTTTAGACATCAAATAATTTAATTTTTTTATGACACAACGATGATGCAGTAATTATCTTTTTAATGAAATATTGACATAATTGATGTTATAAGCACCAAAATAAATGTAATATGAGATTTTTTATGAATTCCACTAATTTTCTAGGTTACTATGATATATTAATGTTGATTTAATAAACTTGGTTCGAACATTTAATTCTGTTATGACTTTCACAAAAATCATATATCAAATAGTGTAAAAATTGACACAAAATAGTTTTTAAATCAAATATTATATTATTAATTGTTATTTTATTCCTAAAAATCTATGGTTCGGCCAAATGACTTAGATAAGGATATATATATTAATAATAAACAATTTGGGGTTCGTTTGGCATGTTATAGTAAGTGTATTAACCATATAGTGAAAGAAAACAAAAAGACACGGTAAAAGTTAAATTATTTAACTTAGAGTTAAATCTAATTGATAAGGTTTAAAATAATATCCAAACATGTCTAAATTTGATTGGTTGATGATATTACAACCCTATCTCATCTAATCTTCGAATATGAGTCATTTTTGGAGGTTTTTAAGTGGGGTTAGATTTATTATAAATTAATATTTTAAGAATTCCTAAGGTGCCCCTCTCCTCCCCTATAAAAGGACACCTCCTCCCCCTCCTCCTCACACCAATTTGAGCACTCAAGCTTGGCCAACCCCTGCCAAAATCTCTTCTCCACTTCCCTAGAAACATCCTATAGGTTCTGGTCTTTCTCAAAGACCAATTCTAGTGCCCTAAGAGGAGGTCTCAAAGAGGCGCTTCAAAGAAGAGGTAATTACTGTTACCAATTCTTTCATCTTTATTTCTTCTTCCACTTCTTCTTCTTAGGTTGTTTCATTATGAAGTAATAACATCAGTATCACTAATATACTGATATGTTATTATAAGTATGAAACAACCCTATTTCACCATCTAACCATCCTACAGAAAAAGAAATCACCGCGCGTGCGTACGTACGGAATACCGTCTCCACGCCGTGGTGTAATCTATTTTCCACCACCACCTTACATGGATGGGTATAATGGTGTAAAGAATAACTATACATAGTTATTACAACATCATATTGATTCTGATATATTGTATAATCCACTCCAATTCAATTCAATATTTATAGAAATGATATCATCGCTCGTGCGTACGTACGGACTACCGTCTCCACGACGCGATGAGATTCATTCTCCATGTTAACCATTTAAGAATGATTATAAAGTATATATAAGAAATAATAATGAAATATATGACATTATAAAGATACTGGATTTATGTATATATATATATGTATTTCATCTACTTACTTCCATTTCAAGACAATAAGGAAAGTAAAACAGCGTTCATGCGTACGTACGGACTACCGTCTCCATGAACGGTGTTTTTCATTTTATTTATCTGTCTATTATATATATATATACTGAATATATATGATATATAAATCATATTTTATATTCTGGAAGTAAGTAAATCATTATATAAGTAATAATGATGTCAAGAACAACAAGTCAAAACACCTAAGATAAATGAAACGATTTTACCCAAAACGCTTCTTTAACATGGAATTTACAAAAGAACGGGTAATATAATGTCATAAGTGAACCATATATGATATCATAACAATGAATATGATTCTGGAATAAGTCAATAACATGATTTAAATCATTATACAGGAGGTTTGGACACTTACAAAGGAAGTCGGACATAAGGTAAGGGAAATATCACAATCTCATTTTTATCCGAGATTGTTTATACTTTGGTATTTACTGGGGTGTATTTTATCATCCACATCCATGTTTCCTAAATATGTAATATTATTTCCATCCACCTACAATTGTTTTAATCCAGTTTTACCCTTCGGTGAGATTTAGTAAAAGATATGAAAGGAATCTTTTTTCGTACGAGGTTCTTTTTGACTTTTCCGACAAAAGTACGAAGAATGTTTTTTTATCTTATACGGCACGAACAGATTTTTAAGGTTTTATAAAGCCTTATTTTCATGAATCTCCCTCCAAAAGATTTCATGACTATTTTCAATAAGATATCTTTCTTTTAAAATTGCATGATGTTTTGTGAAAAGAAATTGATTTTGAAGAAGAAAGGATATTCTTCTCAAGAATTCATTTCAAGTGTTTTATCAAAATTATTAACCATCTAAGATAATAAAGGTTTCTGTTTCTATTCATATTTTTACATTGATTTGACTATGTTGTGATGGAATTATGTTTATGAATTCCTTTATCTTATATGAATGTTTTTATGATGTCAAGTTGTTTAAGAATCCCATTTTTATTACATGGGTTATGCTATGATGTATGGTTTATGATTTTGTGGCACACATAAGAATGGTATCATTATGAGATGGGTGGGACCTATATCTCCCTCCAATGCATTGGGTAAAGATTTTATATCTCATGAGATAGACATGGCTGGAATGGTAGGTTATACCGGTTCTGTGAAACAGGACTGAAACGAGGGTTACTCGATTCAGAAAGGGACTTTGTCCACTAAGATAGTCTTGGCAATGAGTCTTGACTAACAAGAAATGATTCTCTATGATTATGTGTGAATGCCACAAAGTTTCATGTTTTAAGTTATGATTATTGTGATTACATTTCACTACCATGATTTATCCCATGTTATGAAATTATGCTCTCTTTTGCAGGTTATGATTTCCAAAATGTTATCTTCTTATGAATACGATGTGATTGACATTTCTTTTGTTTACCCTTACTGAGCATTTGAGCTCACCCTTTTATGTTTTCTTTTCCCCAGGATATAAAGAATGGTTTTAGGTAAAAAAAAAGGAAGATCTTTATGGAGATGTTGAAGATCTTTCACCACGATTAGAAGATTTTATTCCGAGTTTCCAAAGACACTAAACTATTACGATCCTTGTGTGTGTGTGTTTTTGTTATGTACTAAGTATTCCGCAAATGTAATGTAATGTCCATGTACGTCAGGCTACGGGTCTCTACAGATATGGCTAGGCACTCTATCACAACTACCTCCTAATTCTCGGAAATATTAAAAAAATGCATACTGACTTCAAGACAAGAAGCTCATCTTGTCGCTGATACCACATTTTCATGAACCAACCTGGGAACCCGAGTAAACCAATAACTATGTCAGCCCTAACATGGCTTGATGAGAATTCCCTATCCCCACAGGTTGGAGACTATCACCTGGCATCATAAAAAATGAAAGCTGGAATTTGTTTTCCACAATCATTTGGAAAAAATGATAGAGAAGAAAATATGCATACAAGAAAAATTACATATGGATAAGTGTACTGAAAATTAAATAGTTATGAACAACATAATTTACTACAAAAATGTACTATGAAAATAGGCTATGTGACCTAATTCTGAACCGAACCAACACTCCAAGCCCTCAGTTGAATAGCTAAAACCACCCCTATGTGGTGAGTTTCCCTTGTTCAAACCTAGAAGGATGAAATCAACAAATATCCAAAGGCACGGGTAGGGTGAAATCTAAAATACCAGTAGGGTCTCACCAAGGATTCCATAAATGATTCCAATATTTAATCAACCAAACATAAAATTTTTAATTTATAATAAATATGTTTTAGAATTTCCAAATTTTTTTAAAAAAAACAATGCTTTACATTTCTAATAATGGAAGTACATTAAACAAATTTCTAAAATAAACATTATATATATATATATATATATATTTATATAAATTTAAAAGTAATTTAAAATTATTTAAAATAATTTCTTATATTCTTTTAAAATACAGACAAAAATGAAAATTTTTCTTATTATTAAAATGTATGGTAGATTCAAGATATGGGACTCCACACACTCAAAGTGACGTAGCAATATGTGTATTCACATGTCCCTTTCATATAGCTTATGATGACTTTATCATCAGCTTTTCGGGGATGTTTCATGCTGCATTTCTGTTTTTTAGCATTGTATATCATAGAGTGCTATCCAATTAAATCACTAACTACATAAGGTTTTTATATTCTATAATAATAAACAATTATGGGAAATTTATTTTAAAATACTGTAAAATAAAATTCATCCCATTATCCATTACAAATATTTCAATTTTTTTATTAAAAACCAAAATGGGGTTTTAATAAAATTATTATTTTTTCTAAGTTGAAACACAAAGGATTCTACTCAAACCATTTTATGATATTTTCTCAATTATACATTTGAAATAAATTTCACCAAATCAATATAAATAATTCAACTTCCACAATATAATTGGACAATTTATATGTAAATAGTTTAAATAAATTTCTCACTTTTAAATTAATCATTTTAAATTCCACCAAATTCCATAAATGTCCCAAATACACTTATATTGAATGGAATTGTGGTGTTTACTAATTTCATGCCAAAATAAAATTTCCAATACCAAATACCCATATTCAACGTAATTTTGTTTTAAAAAAATTCAATTTCATTGGAATCAAATAAAACACATTAAGTTAAAATAAATATAATAAAATCATGAAATCTATGGTTAATTAAAATTTATAATTTAAATAAAACCACATTCCTTGGGATTATGGGATCTCAAAACTCCAACCACTAATTAGGATTCTCCCACAAAGAATGATGGCAATGGAATATGGGAATTACACCTAGATCCAAGATCCAAAAGAAAAGTTTTCAGATCATCCAATATCATAGAAGTCCAAAAACCCCTATGTATAAGAAGAGAGAGATAGAGAGTGAGAGCAAGTGATATATAATATAAAGATGAAACCAACCAGGATGAGATCGAATTTCATCCTCCAAGATTCTATCCGCTTAAGGGAGGGTGTAGTTGGACCAATAAACTGCTATTAGGAGCTCTCTTAGATGAATGAATCATATTGGTGGTTTATTTTGGTCCATCATGCACATTAAAAAAGGGTTTATGGTGTTTTTAAAATTTATTTTGGATTAAGAAAAACATTTATGCATTGTTACATGGGAACAACCACACAGTTTGAGAAAATCGTGCACCGCTTTTAATGGGTTTCACAGTTTCTATAAAAATGGAGGATAGTTTTTCAAATAGTGTGCCAACCAAGAAATCCCACAATTTGTTTTCTACAGGTTCCATAGATATATTTCTTGGTTTGTAAAAATTGTTCTCCAACCGTTCACAGTGCATAAATTTTCAAAATTTTACAATTTTCACCTGATTCCCCCTTAAACTAAACTCAACTAAAGGATGATCAAAATAGGGGTTTAGGAATACCTGAAAATAGTAATAGGATGTTATAGTTGATATGAAATTTATTCCTTTTCAAATCATCTTTAATTTTAATCAAACATGATCAAGAATCAATATAAAATCATTTCACCAAATCAACATTCAATTCAATCCATCATTTTTATTAAAATCAAACCAATAATTTCAATTCCATTGAAAATGGTGGTTTTTCAAAAATATTGTTCCATTTCTAAATCCAACATTAAATCAACCAAAATCAAGGGTCTAAAATTAATTAAAAACTCATTTCAAATGGTTCAAGTAGTTAGGGTTTCCAATATTGGGTAATGCCTAAGGGATCCACCTAGAATTAATAACATGATCAAACAAATAAACACCCACTATGGGAAACGCCAATGACGTGCAAATGGGGAAGAGATCAAGGAATCCAACCTAGACATGAGATCCATTAAAACTATTATTACTACCATTAATAATAATATGATCAATTTCATTTTAATACGGAGAAAATTTATGATCAGAAAAAACCAAACTAGATGATATTCCCTTACTATAATGAGATAGAATGCAATCCCATGTGCTTTGATTAACTAAGAAGAGAGGTTTTATGCGCAAATTTTACCTCTTGAAATCCTTTAAAGAAGTAGAAATCATTTTAAGGTCATATGGAGGTGATTAGGGGTTAAAAATGGGGCCATATTATTTTTTGAAAGAAAATAAGAGGAATTAAAAATCTATGCACACAATTTCATATATGGATCACATTATTTGGAGTCTTTATGAACCCTAAAAATTCACTCATACTGGGATTCTGTTGGAGTTTAATGGTTTGTATTCAGGTTTATTTTACCCATTATTTAAACATGTATTCCCCCTCTATACAATGGTGTGTGGATTAGACCTGGGTGGCTGCATGGTTTGAACAAACTGTGAACCCCTCTTGAGAACCATCACCTGGTGCATTGTTTACTAGGCTAAATCGCACAGTTTTCTTGAACCATGTGAAAATCCAGTATAGCCCCATGGGATTCCAATTTTTTTATAAAAAAACTCCCATGACAACCCTAAATAAATACCCAATAGTGATATATAAAAACAAGGTGTTAATAAGTACATGAAAAATGTAATGTGATGTTAAAACCCCACCACGATAATAACATTCCATCCCCAAAATGCCTTTCAATAATATTTCATATCAAAGAGATACAACCACTTCTATCTCATTAGTGTATACTGCTCTTATGTATAATGTGAATCAAAACCACTCTTCCATATAAAAAATAAAATAAATGTATATACTTCCCAAATTTTTTTTTCTCAAAATCAACATTACTAACTTGATGCTTAGTCGCAGATAAATTTTGATTAAAATGAATATCAATATAACTAAATACTTGATAAGGTTAAAAAATATACTTCTTGAGATATGATATATAAAATAAATTCTTGATCAATTTCATCTATGGTGTTAAGGAAAAATGGTAAGCCATATTACTAACATTCTCAAAAATCACAGAAGGACCGACAATCCATAATGGAGGATTTCCCTATTTCCCAAGTAATTGACGACCCAAATTTTGCCAATATATCAAAAAAATTTGGTAAGGAACTAAATTCATTGATGTAAAATGATGATGATCAAAATATTATTTATACCAAAATTGTGTGAGTATCATTCCCTGATGGATCAATTGAATTTTCTCTATCATTTCTTATACCAAACCAGTTCCCACAAAATAAGCCTCACCAATCGCCAACGAACATAATGGATATTTACATGGGAATCCATATAAGTAATAAAAGGGTTCAATATAGATGTATACCTTGTAACTATTGTTAAATGAAAACTCAACCAGTTCCAAGTTTCTATCCCAAGCCCCAAAAAATCATAGAATCAAATTACAAAGTGTTCCTTCCAAGATAGGTATATCTCATATTTTCAGACCACCCATTTATGGATGATATGTTTTACATGACCTAACCTAAAATCCCAAAACCTCTTGGATTCATTTCTAAAAATTAGAAATTAATTGTGGGTCCCTATTAGAGAAAATTATATATAGAACTTTTATCAATCTTTCTATATATTTCATGCAGAGGCTTCACAAATCATTATCATTGGTTGTATCTTGAATGGGAATAAATTCATCCTATTTGTTTTTATAATTTATCATTAGAAAAATTTAATTCTTCTTTCTAGGGTTATGTGGAAACCAAACCCCAATATCAAATTAAATTTCATCCCACATAAAAGTCTATACTAGAAGGGCATGATGTAAACCCTATGGTTTCACGTGCACGACCTTGACCTAATGGAAAGTATGAAAATGTGAAAACAATTAGTGATATATCATATCATAACTAGAGGATATAATAATTTCTATATATCATAGAACATATATGTGGAAGAAGGGATCACACCCTAATAAAAATTATGGAAATCCACCATCATGGACCTCCTCTTGGGTAAAATTACAACATATTGGTTCCAGAAACTTTGTAAACCCTCATAAGAGAAAGAACACTCACCAATGGCCTCCCCAACCTAAATAGATTCTATAAAGACATGCAATTAAACATCAATCTGTTGATCCTAAAGAATCACCTCTATATAATATAATGTTAACTAAAAATTCCTCAAAAGAATCTCACATACATCCTCTCATACATCTAAATGATACTGAGAAATGAGATTCATTATATTCTACACTTTTGATGATTCCATCATTTATTATGTCATATTTTGTATTCTCAAATCATCAGAAAATACATTCCCCTTGGTAGGGGTGTAATAAATGTAAAATAAAAAGATCATAGTTACTCTACCTATGATATCTGTTAATGGTTCATAATTTTTTTTGAAAGAATGTATAACTCAATTTTTTGTAGTCTGAATAAATGGAAAACCATTCTCTAAAAAATTAATTTCATAAAATCTTGAGAGAATTAATCACGAAATTGATCTCATGATCATTTTTCATATAGTTCATCACATGTGGCCTATGTTGTCTAAAACCATAGTCCACTAACTAATCACCCTACATACCAATGTATACATATCCAAAATCAGATGTGTCACAAAAGACCAAATATTAATACCCTCAAACAAAAAGAGTTGAAACTAACACAAATGTCAAAATATTCTTCAAATTGTAAAAATAATTCTTAAATTGTAGTTCCAAATGAACTTCACTCATTTCTGAGGGAGAGCAGTCACTAGATATTCCAATTTTGATAAATAATTAATTAACCAGTGGTAACACCCTTCTAGGATCAAGAATATATAAATCATGAAAATGATAAAGAAAATTCTATCATGTGATGTACATTTTTCTGAAAGGACACGTGCCAATAACATCACATTTTGAATACATAAATCATATTTATTATTGGAATAAAGTTGAGGATTACTCAAAATTTCAAAAACTACTTTTAAAAAACACACATGGTCTTCTTTAGTTTATGAGTAAACAAAAATGTCATCCATAAATGAGTTGAGGTAATTATGGAATATCCTATTAACCAATGTCATAAAATTATAGGATAATTGGTTTGTCCCAATGGAAAAAATAAATATTTTTAATCTCTATATCTACTCTTAGAGGTGGTTTTAAAAATGTTTGATTCATTAATTATCAACTGGTGATCGAAAAACTGATAATCAATAATTGAAAACAACTTCTACCCATTAATATTATTAAAAAATAATCAATTTGTTGATACAAATACTTGTGATTTACGATTATATGATTGATTTTTTAGTAATCAAAAAAAAGGAGAAGTGTATCATAATATTTATTTTCCAAAATAACATGCAACACCCAATGTTACACACTCAATTATGTAATGAATTAATCAAAAACATCATCCAACTAGATCTTCGTCTCATTCAGTTTAACTGGTTCCATAAACTAAGAAAGAAGATAGATGGTTTGGATACCTTGAAATAAATAGATAGTGAACAATACCTCCCTTATCAGTGGAATGATTGAAAATTTGGATGGAAACACATTTGGAAACATGATAATAATTGGAGGGAGATCACCAATCCATTATTATTTCTCCAGTTCAAAACTAAACATTTATATTACCTTTCCCAACTTTAAAAAATTAGGTTCATCTCTAATTGACTTAGAGTCTCATTCTTCCTGAAAAAATCAGAACACCCCATTTGGAAGAGTTAATGAGACCAACTGAATATAACAAACAAATCATGGTTTATGATAAATCATATAATCCATCCCAATAATGATGTCAAGGGGTATTATATTGATAAATATAATCTTTTTAGTGATCTCAATCCCTTATATAGAGAAAATTAAATAGGGTCATCAGATACCCTACCCTCTCTTCATTTTAATGGGTGCAGAATTATCCATTACATAAAAAAAGATTTATATAAGGATTTTTAATAGTCACAATATGAATCTATATGAACGTATGAGATTCCTTGGTATGAAATAAAGAATTCACTAAAGATAAATCTATAATGATGGAACCACTCGTTGTTACTAAATCCACATTAGCTTCCTCTAGTGACTCTTCCACCATATGAGGAATCTTTATTTTTTATTCATGTTGTTGTAACCAATTATTTCATAATTCATATGATTTTACCACAGTGATTTTAAGCGATAATGATAATTTTCCACTACATCTAGATGAAAATACATGACAGAACATCTGTAGGTGAAATGAGTGTCCATGGGAACCACATATCTTTGGCACATCAGTGCAAACCACTTTCAAATTCCCAAAATTTCAGCATGGAAATAAATTCATAGGGCTAATGCTCAAAAATATATGATTTCTAAGTGAAACCATATATAAATATCCACCATGATACTCATTAAATTTCATCTTACCTTTAAAGGAACCTACAAAATAACCATTATGAGAAATAAGAACTCCCTTCAACCCTGGATTACCAATCAAGTCATGCTCATCCAATATTTCTATATCCATGACATCTGCATTGGATGCTATCTGTAGCATGAAATCATAAGATAAAATTTTAGAATAACGATACATCTTGATTATCTGACACTTCAGGTTATCATTCATCTATAATTCATGAGAAAACTAGAAATGTTTAGAAAAATGGTTCACATACAAAATCACCTTCCTATTACCCTGCTGTAGAATTAGAAAAACTATACACTTTTACAAGACTGTAGATTATAGATAAAATCAAACCATGAAAATATCATTGGTGTCCTTCCATCCCAATTCCTCATGTTTATTCAATGACACTCTCGAATCCAATGATCACCTTCTAGGCCCCAGAAGCATAATTGAATCATACTTTACCATTATATCAGCTTACATTTTTATGAAATCAAAATTCATCTCAAACATTTTAACCTATCCTTATCCTTATAATGATCAGTCAAGCCTCGGAAGGAAGGAGAATTTTTCAAATGATTCTCTTGTTCATTATCACTAACTTTATCCCTTTAAGGTTCCTCGAGTATAAACATAATAAGAAAGGATGAAACTACCTATACTAGTGAATGGATGGAATGCCCCACTATCTCCAATAGATTTTGGACTATGAGAGGATTTTCATTCCCTGGTCCATAAGAAAAATATTCATCATTTATTTTAAAACATATCCTATGTGGTATTATGTTACATGACATAAATAAGAAACACAAAAACATCATAATTATTTATCAGGATATCAACCCAATCAAGTGATTCATATTTATGGGATTTCTACAAACACTATCATGGTTTAGAAAAGGCTGTAATATGATCAGTTTCTTCCAACAAGAATATTTTTTCAAGAACTTATAGTGACTTAAGGCTTGTTAGTATGAGATATGGTCTGGAACATTCTAAAAAATATATCTTATGTCCTAATAATCCTAACTTCTATCAACTAGTAAATCCAAGGCAATATATCAACATCATGGAAAGTCACTCAATGTAAGGACGTAGACATACTTTTCCTAGATATGGTGCCTTTTATTAATACATTATCATGATTAAAAGAATGTTTTATCCCAATGGAAAAAATAGTTTATTTGTTTCAGAAAACAAGATAGAAACATAATTTTTACATTACAACATTAAATGAAATAAATAATATGAATTAAATTTTAAATATCTATGACACCTAGATTATCCCAGCAAGTCATTCGTATTGAAGATATTCACAACCTATGGAAAATAATACTTAAAAATAGGGTGACATCATTTTACCATTATGTGTAAGTAATATTGCATAATTTATCATAAAAACAAACACTAGTCATGGTGAACAACTAAAAACACTTGCCTTTGAAAATATACTTGAGCATAATATGGTAGGAATAAAATCTAATTAAATAAGGCCATATAAATGATCATAAGGGAATGACAAATTTTCATTGATATTCTAGTAGTCGAATAATAAAATTATTTTTCAATTAATCATACAGTAATGATGGAATACATAATTCCAGACATCTAAAACGTATTATCAAGGCCTTGGCTAGGGCGTCTGAAAATACTAGGGTAAGGCCTCAGCCAAACACCCATTCTGTTTTGCCGCAGGAGACCTAATTATGTATCTAGGTTATATAGTGTGCCCCCCATATCACTTTCTATGTACAATTCATTCCTCATATGAAAGGTTCGAAACATAATCAATATGAACATATGAAATAAAATTCCCCAATCTATACACAAAAACACTAATAATTCTGAGTAGTATGGTGAATGGTATCAAGATTACACAACGATAGTAAAATTGATTATAAAAAAATTTATAAAAAATGTTAGATGATAAATAAAAAATATTAACCATCATATGACATAAAATTCAAAAAAAGTGTTGAAAAAGTCAAAAATACTCTAATAAAATCCTTGAGGAATTTTTGAGGGAAAAGAACTTTTACATTGGATAGAAAAGTTATTTTTGAAATATATTTTCATAAAACTATAAATTAACTAAGGTATATTTTACATAATTAAATAATTGGGTTTTAAAAATAATTTTGTCCTAAAAAAGATTATAAAGTGCACTAAAAAACAGGTAAGAATCTGAGATCTTCCCTTTAATCAGGCATGTTTATCAGAAAGAATTGAGAAATATCATTATAAAACATTTAAATCCCAATAAAATAAATAAGTATTATTATTGGTACACATATATAAAAAATAAAAATATAATTTGTGAGGAGTTTGTTTGAATAATTGTTAATTTATTTAGGATTAATAGTGACAAATATTAACCGAAATGAAAATGGACGTTCGGGTAGAAAACCCTTACCAAATGTCTAAATGAGTTATGAAGTTGACCAACATCCTGGATAATCAAATTAAATCAATTAATTAATTAACTAAAAACATTATCTATGTTTATTTTATTTAGTATAATTTTATTAAGTTCATTTATGGAATTTTGGATGAGTTTTAAGATACAATTTTATCGCTAGGGAGTGTTTGATTCATTGGTTTTCATTATCATTATACTTGTATATGAGTATGGACATTCATGTGGAATTGGTAAAATTAACTAGTATTGAATTTATGTGATACTAATGAACATAAATAAGATTTAATGTTAATATAATTCATTATTTTATATGGTATGAAGATGAATTATTAGAAAGAACATTAGTGATAATCATTAAAATTATTTTGGTGATATTTTGATTATTATGAACTACTTTGGTCTTATAAATTTGTATTATGTATATATAATATTTCAAAACATTAAATAAGACAAAATAAATATTTAAAAATATGTTTAAACCATAAAAATGGTTGCATGACTAGCATTGAATGTGAAATTGAAGAACGAATCTTCATCATCCTTGAAGGTTGTAAATCGGCACCACCCGAAGGATGATGTCATTTTTTTAAAGAGAGAGAGATGGTAGTTTGTGGAAGGATATTATATTTACAAGATATAATTATATTATATTGATGATAAGAGAGTTATCATGATCATTTTGACATAAGACATATGGTTAAGATAAGAAAATAAAATAAATTGAAAATGAAATTAAATGAAAAACGAAGAGGGTTTTCCTCTTGAAATATCCTCGTTCAGAGCCTATTAAAGAAAAGGGGTTTTGGTATTTTGGAAAGGCCAGGAGTTACTAGATGTGTAGATATACTAAGGAAAAGGATTTAAGTATAACATTGGAAAACTTTAAGTCTTAATGTATTGAGGAGAAGAGGGAGTGAGGGGTGGTTTTTATAGTGGAGGAGGGGTGATTTTTGATTATCTTATTCATTATTTTATTATTTTTCTTACGGAAATCAATAGGGTTGATCCCTGTTAAAAAAATATTATTAATTTCAAGTTAATTTAAATCATATTTTCTTACATTAGATATGACTCACGAATAGTGTATTTAGCTTCTAATATATTTTTACTATAAATTACGATATTTTACTATTCACCAAAACATTATGTATTTTAGAAAATTCCCAAAAATTAACCATAACCATTTATTGATGTGTAAAATTAAAAAATGGAATTCATTTTATCAAATGAATTTTATAAATATTTAAAATTTATTTTTTAAATAAAATTATTATTTACATGGAAAATAAAAATTTAAATTTTTAAACTGATATTATAAAATTTGAAAAATTAACTAAGGTTTCATAAATTTATATTAAAATCATAGAAAAAAATATAATTATTTTGGAACACATTTTATGAAAACATATTTTATTTTAAATAATTTTATTAATTTAAAATTGTTATAAATTATTTTTTACTCACAATAATATGAACACTTAAATAATAATTTTTATATTATTAACTCTCATTTATTAGGTTCCTAAATATTATTTACACCTACATTGGAGTGAAAAATATTCATAAGGGTCATATTAATATTAATAAGGGTCGAGTAACTAATCACCAAAAATATATGTTGATTCTATCCAATTTTAGTTATCATACAGATCACAACCGTGTATGTTTGTTTTTTGAAATTCAAATCATTGAGGTGACAAAATAATATTTAATGGTCAGGATATAATAAAAAGGTGTTTTTTCACTGAAAATCTGTATTTCATGCATTAAATTATATATTAAATTTATTTGCAAAACATTGTGCTTTTATATTCTCCCCCCCCCACAAAATAGTTTTCCTCAAATTTTCAAAAATGTTACCTCGTAAAAAGATTTGGGTAGGTCTTCATCATAAGTACCTCAGGCTCCCACGAAGCCTCTTCAATTTTATGAATTTTCCAAAAGTACCGTTACTAGGCGACTCATCTGAATCCTCAAAACCTATTCTTTAGAATCCAAAATTCGGATAGGCTCTTCATAGTAAGATATGTCATTTTCCAATTCCATACCTTCATAAGTGAGTACATGCATTGTTTCTGGCATGTACTCCCTTAATAAAAAGACATTAAACACATTGTGTACCTTAGTGAGGCAATGAGTCATTGCCAAATGATAACCCATAGCTCCAATTATCTCCATTATTTCAAATGGACCAATATACCTGGGGGTTATTTTCCCTTTATTCCCAAATCATATAACACCCTTCCTTGGAGATACATTTATGAATACCTAATCATACACATGAAATTATAAATCCTTCCTTTGATTATTAGCATAACTCATTTTCTTTATATGAGATTCATTGATATGGGTTTGAATAGTCTGTATCTTCATTATTTTTTCCTCCAAATGCTCTAGTACTACAATCTTCCTTTCACCATCTTCATCCCAACATGTTGGTGTACAACATCACTTTCGGTACAATGCTTCATATGGTGCCATTAGAAGACATGAATGGAAACTATTATTTTAAAAAACAATCCAAATGGTAAATATTGATTCCACATACATTGAAAATAAATTGAACATGATCTCTACATGTCATCAAATATTATACACGTCCTTTCTAACTTCCTGTCAGTCTGAGGGTGATAATCAGTACTCAAATGATGCCCGGTATCAGTATATTTCTGGTGACTTTTCTATAATTTTGATGTAAACTACGACTCGTGATTAGATACAATAGAGAATGTTTCTCCACGAATTCTAACAACATAATTAATTTAGAGTTGTGAAATGCTCTATATTGGAAAATACTACCTTATAGAGTGTAAATGTGCAGATTTGGTAAGTTGATCCCCAATTATGCATATTAAATAATTCTTCCATGGAGTTTTTTTGCAATCTAATGGGAAAATACATAGTAATGTCATCCCATTTCCATGTAGGAATAAAATTAGTCTTCATAGCACCTCTAGGATATTGAATTTTTACCTTCACTAGTTGACTGACTAAACATCATGATACATAATCAGTAATTTCCCACTTCATGTTGTCCCTCCAGAAATTTTTATTAAATTCATTATACATCTTAGTGCTACCTGAGTGTATAGTAAAATTCTAACTATGTGCATTTCCATATAACTCCATTTTTATCTTGAGGAGAGAGGGATCACATAACCTCATCCCAATTTTTATAATTCCATCCTCATACACGATGTTTTCCAACATACCATCATTACCAACATTAATTTTTTTTATGATTCTCATCATTAGACTGAGAACTTTTAATTATTTCCAATAAATATGGTTAGGAATGAAATTAAAAAAATAGTGATGTTTCACCTTGTTTGATAATTCCCATATCTATCCTATAATTATCCATCTATATTTAATAATTATTAATTTTATTTAGTTTTTAACTCCATGATCCTTCCTAATCAATTCATCAATTACCTTAATTGCCTTTCCTGGATGGTTGTGTATTGAAAAATCATAATCCATGAGTAGTTCGAGACATTACTTTACCTCATGTTTATTTCTTTATATGAGTAGTTATATTTCAAGTTCATGGGATCCATAAATATCTCACATCTTTTACCGTAGAGATATTGTCTCTATATCTTCAATGAAAATATTAAGGCTATTAACTCCAGATCATGATTCAAATAGTTCTGTTCGTGAATTTTTAACTGCCTTAATGAATAGGAAACAACTCTACCATTCCACATACTGACCCAGCCAAGTCATTTCATTGATATATCACTATAAATAACAAATCACCTATTTCTAAAGGATAGATTCAATATTATAGAATTCACTATCCTCATTTTAAAATCTTTAAAAAAATTCTTTACATTATTTTATCTATACAAACATAACCCATTTACATGTTACATTGTTTAATAGGTTAGATAATTGGTTTAATTTTTGAATGAAATTTTGATAATAACCTACTAAACCAATAACACTACATACTTTGGTTATGTTCATTAGAGTAGGCCATTCATGAACTGACTTTTTTCTTGCAATACCAACTATGAAAACATGTTTAAGGAAAAAATGTCGATGAAAAGAAACTTATTGAAACTAGAATTCTCAATTGAATGACATCCCATATAACTGGTTTCTTTTAATAGTATTTGTATGTTATTCTCATGATCTACATAGATTTTTATGTATACCGATATATCACAAATAAATTCCACGAAAAATTCATCAAGATATTCCTTGAAAACTCTATTCATTTGATCCATGAAAATATAGGGTGAAATAGTCAATCGAAATTGAATTATTGTAAACCATAATGCCCAAACATGATTCAAAATGTTTCCTTTGGAATATCTTCATTCCTCACAATCAACTAATGATATCCAAATCAATGATCAATGTTTGAAATTTTTTGGCCTTCATGAAGATGATCAAATAAATTATCAATCTGAGGCACGAGACACTTTTTCTTTATTATAATATCTTTAATTTCTATATTGTAAATGCACAACTTTAGTGATCAATATTTATTCTCGACAAAGATAATAAGGTCTCCCCATGTAGAAATACTATGGAGGACAAATAATTTATCACTCAATTACTCTAGTAATTTCTTTAGTTCTATTTACTCCAATGTTTCCATTCTATAGAGAGTCTTTGATATAAGACTTTCACTATGAATTTAATAAATAGAAAACTCAATTGCGTGCTCCAGAGTACATATAAGTAAATCCTCTGTAAATATATTAATATATTCCTTCACAATATGTACCTCCTTAATTTGAATATTTCTTTACTCACCAATAGATATTGTTTTATTTTCCACCCAATAATTGCATTCAGTAGAGCTATTTGTGGAAAATCTTGATAAGAATCAAATGATGTGGTTTCTGCTCTAATGATAATTGATTCTACATCGTTCTCAAAAATGTTATATACCTTCTTCTTATAACATATTTTTTCATTATAACATGAAATAAAATACACACCATTAATTATATAGAATATATCCATTGGTATAATGATAAGGTCGGTAACTAATGTGTGTTTATGTTTCATAAGGGGGATTGATCGACACATCATTGTCATAATGATACATTCCTTGGAAGTTTTTACTGACCCCTACATTATTTAATAAAACTTCAAATTTCTAATTTTCATGGAAAACTAGTAAGATATAAAATAATTTGGTGATCTAGAATCAAATAAAGCATTAGATAAGTTTGGTGAAAATATTAAAGTACCTACCACCGCATAATTAGTAACTTAAACTTTAGCAATTTTGATGGCATAATCTTGGATAGCTCCCTTGTCCTTCTCTGGGGAATGCATTCTTGACCCTTAGGACAATCATTGGAATAATGTCCCATATATTTACTATTCTAGAATTAAATATTTGTATCTTCATTCATTCAAATACAATCTTGAGATTGGTGTCATCTTTCTCTACATTTTTAAAAGACTCCTTTTCCCCTCATCAAGGCTCTAGGGTGTTTACTTCCAAAATTATCATATGTTGGAAAACTACCATTTTTATTCTTCCCATTTCCAAAATTTTCCTCTACCAACCTCTTATTATCTTTATTTCTTTTAAATTCATATTACATAGATAATTATTTCTATTCCTTGATTTCACATGAAACTATATCATCATATAATGACAATGTTTAGGAAACTAGTTCCGTTTGAACAAATGGATTTAATCCATCAATGAATTGATCAATATTTCTCCTTAGATAATGTATGTTTCATGTGGTTTCTATTGCTAGATTTGTAAATGTGGCATCATACATCACAATGTTTTCACCCTTTTTTTGTTTCAAACTCAATAATTTCATTTACAAATCATCTCGTTGTTCTCAAGGAAAATACCATTCCAAGAATATTTCCTCATGTTATTATCATTAAATTTACTATATTTCCTCCTCCACCTTCATGTTTTGAATTAACAAACACCCAGATCCAGATATCCAAAGAGATGATAAACTATAATAATAACCTTCTCCCTTTCATTAAATCACCGAGCAATAAATATCTTCTCTACGGAACTCATCCCCTGCTCCAAAAAACGAGGTTGTAGTCCAATTAAATGATGGAGATCATTTCCACATAAAGCGGTCTAACAATGCTCCTCCACCTTATGGATCAAGATGATCTATACATGTAAGGTTATTGTTCATAACCGGAGTCAGTTGTCTGAGTATAGTTATAAGTTTCTCAACCCCAATTTTAACTTCAGAACCTACATTGTTATTTTTCATAGGAGGGAAATACCTACATGGGATAGGTGCATTCATAATGTTTCAATTCCATCATCTAAGCACCATTTATAAATAATGGAATACACAAAATTATGTTATGAATCGTAATGTATAATTTCAAACTAGAAAAACACATAACGTAAGTTGAAATTTTATTCATGTCTAATTTCATAATCATACCCATGGTTTCGTTGAGAACATATTTACATTTAAATTATTTATAATGGTTTATAAATAAAATGTTAATTATGCTTAGAATACCCCTTAGAATTGTCAAACCATGTGCTAATTAAGGTTCATTTTCATGTACTAGGATACCCAAAGTCAGTCTTGAAAGACCTTGTTGGAGTTGTTACTCCTAGGTACATATGTGCCAAAACCACATTCACATATAGTATCAAGTCATGTATATATATTCTAGAAAGATACAAATTGTATATACCTTTCCAAAATTATAGGATGTTCTTGTATACGTATCCTCAATGTCTCTCAAAGGGTTTTTTATCTAATCTACATTTTCTAAATATAGTTTCCATGTTTTCTACTAAACATCCTCTTATGCCAACTGTAAGGACCCAGACCCCTGTTTCCTGGAGCTGGTTCGGTATATTCATAAATTTTCATGATTAAAATAAATTCATGTTCTGATGGAATTATTAGTTTAGTAGTTTTGTAAAATATTATACAAACATATGTTCAACATTACAACTTGAAATTAAATATATAATTGTAATTTCATTGAAAAAATCTATGAATTCTAGATTATCTCAATAAGACATTAATTATATTCATCTTCACAGCCTAGGAAAAATAAAACATACAAATGCATTGAGCTTTGATTCTTAATAAGGGTATGTTATGTAGTAGAACTTATCATAAAAATAAACACTAGGCATGGTGAACAACTAAAAATATATGCCTTTAAAGGTATTATTGAGCTTAATATGGAAGGAGTGAAAGATGATTAAATAAGGAAATATAAATGATAATAACAGAATGAAATATTACCATTGATATTATAATAGTCTAGTAATTACATGGTTTTTAAATTACTAATACCATAAAGAGTTAATTCATAATTTTGGACATCGGAAACATATGGTCAATTCCTCGGCAATGACGATTGAAAAAATTAAGATTATGCCTCAACTGAAACCCAATTTTATTTTGTCTTATAAAACCTAATAATGTATTGTTGGTATATACATGGTTCTACCCATCACTATCTATGTCCAGTTCATTCCTCATATGAAATGGTATAATGAAAAACAACATGAATATAAAAAATTATTTTCCCTAATCTGCACACATAAAAACTAACCATTCAAAGTAATATGGTGAATGTTATAAAGATGGACCATCCATATTCAAACTAATAATAACCAATTTAATATAATATTATATATGATAAAAATAAGATATTAATCTCCATTATAGATAAAATTCAACATAGGTGTTGAAATAGAAAAAAATTCTCTAATAAAATCATCGAGGAATTCTTGATTCAAATTCACTTTTACTTTGAAAACAAAAGTTTTTTTTGGAAAATTATTTAAATAAAACCATAAAACAAATATGGTTGTTTTTCCATTATTAAATTAGTTGTTTTAGAAAATTAAATTTCACTAAAATTGATTATAAATTTTATTTGAAAATGATAATAATTTGAGAATTTCCCTTGAATCAAGAAAGTTTATCAGGAAAAAATTGAGAACGATATTTATAAAAAAATAACTACCCGTAAAATAAAGTTGGATAATGATTGGTAAGAATATATAGAACATTCAATTAGAATTTATTATAAGTATATAAGAAAAAATAATAATTTAATAGGGATTAATAGTGAAAAAGAGTAACTTGAAAGAAAATTGATGTTTGGGTAGAAAACCATTACCTTTTATCTGAATGAGTTCTGCACATTACCAATAAATCCTAGATAATAAAAATAAATACATTAGTTAATTAATTAATAACCATACATACATATATATTTATTTATTTTAGTCATTATAATTTTATTAAGTTCATTTATGTCATTTTATATGAGTTATAAAATATAATTTTATCACGTTGGTGTGTTAGATTCATTGGTTTTCATGATCGGTATACCTGCACATAAGATTGGAAGTTCATATAAAAATGGTATAATTATATAGAATTGAATTTATGTGATAATAATGAATATATATAATATTAAATGGTGACATAATTTATTTGGTAATATGATACGAGTTTTAGTTATTTGATTGAACATTAGTGATAATAAATTAGATTATTTTGGTGATATTTCGATTATTATGAACTACTTTTACCGTATAAATTTGTTTAATGTATATATATGGGTTTAAGAACATTAAATAATATGTAATAAAAATTTTATAATTGGTTTAAATCTTAAAAATGTTTTCAGGACCATCCTTGAAGGAGAAATTGATGAACTAAGGTTCGTAGTCCCTGATGGTCTAAATAACCACCTCCTGGATGGTGATATGATTTAAAAAAAACAAGAGATAGAGATAATAGTTTTAATAAGGATATTACATAAACATGATATAATTATAATATATATATATATATATATTTGATACAGGAGTTATTAGGATCTTTTGGATAGAGGAGGTGAGGAAAAGATAAGAAAAAAAAATAAATTGAAAATAAAATTAAAAGAAAAAGGAAAAGGGGATACCTCTGGAAATATCGTCCTTGAGATCATCATTATGATAAGGTGTTTGATCTTCTTGAAATTACAAGAGCTCTTAGAAGCAAGGAGAGACTTGGGAAGCGGATTTTTTAAGAACTTTGATAAGCCTCAATGATTTTATAAGTGAGGATAAGAGGGTACGGGGAGTGGTTTTTATAGTGGATGAGAGGGTTGATTTTTGAAAATCTTATTCAAAATCCCATTCATGCAAGGACAATCGATACGTGAGCCAAATGTTTTACTGAATTTATCCTTGTTAGTTGTTTATAAATGAAAAATGGGGGAAGAGAGTCCAAACAAGAAAAAAAACCCCTTACATGGAAATAGATCATTTTTCTGTGAAGAATATAGTAGTTCCTTCATCATTTGTCTATCTACAACTCCCGTCAATGGTGAGATCCTTTGAAGAGAAAGGAAAGAAGATGTTCATCATCGTGGTCAGTTCATTGATAGCCTACACATGTTCTCTAGTTTCTTTGGAGCGATTTCCCTGATCGTTCTCAGATTCCCATATCCACGTTAGGCTATTAATTGATGAAACATGTTTCATCATTACTGTTATGCCAAGTTGTCATGTCGATTTGTTGTTTCATTTATGAAAAGAAATAGTTTACCCATCACTACATTGAAGAGAAACATTAATTATTAAAATAAACTCATTTAAATTTAGTTTATTTTTACCCTTAAAACACCTGAAAATTAATGTTTTCCCTTGAAGCACAACAGTCGAGGTTAGGTACATCCTTGGGTAAGGTTTTCATTCCAGAGAAGATGGTTCCCTTACATTTTTAATATGGGAACCCATTTAGAAGTTTCCAAAACCAGGCACACGCACTGTTTTAATCAAAATAAAAAATTTATTTCAGGATCACTAGGACTCAGAATCATGTGTCATATGAGAACCATGTCTTGAAATAATCCCATAATATTTCCAAAAAAATTACATTGAATTTTTGTGACATTACACTGATCGCAATTAAATTTCTGAGTACTACTATGATACTATTTATTGATCGAACATATCATCAATGTGTGGAATAGGATATGATTATTAATCATAACTTGGTTAAGAATACGATAACTGACACAAATTCAAAGAGTTAAATATTACTTTTTAAAAAACAAGACTGGTGCTGCCCACAAAGTCGTAATCGACCAAATGAATCCTTTTCATTCCATCTCTTACAACTATACATTAAATTACCTTAATTATATTGGATACTTATGGTATGATGAAAGGGAATTAAGATCAGTCCCTAGAAAGATACCAATCATAAACTACACTTCTCTTATGGGTGGAAACCCTAATAAAATTTTAGAAAAAACATATGGAAAATGTAAAACTACCGTTAGAAAACAACTATTCTCGATCTCTTACATTGATTATAATGTTGAAGACACTAATATATATATTTTCATTCTAACTACAGGTCTCAAAAATACCATCGAACATGCCTTTCTTTCTGGTCTTCATTAAAGTTATTCTCGACTCCATTTTTAGTCGTGAAACTAACCGTTCTTCTATAAAAGTTGATGTGAGTATTGAACATATTCAACCAATCTGTCCTGAATATTTTTTTCATTGACATCCATTTTATTCACTATGAAATATCATATCAACATTGCTCCATAAACAGTTACAGAACATTATTTACACACAAATTCTCAAAATTATCTTTGACCCATAAGTTTATTTTGGTTTTAACAGAGAGGGCATCATATCAACTTTTAAACCCAGTAAATAAACAACATGATAAGAAATAAAGGAATAGGATGCACTCATATAAAAACCCATGAATAGGGTATAATTAAAAATAGTTGTACCTTTTATTGTTTATGTCCAATATTGGTCATCCACAATAACTTGACAGGATCCATATAATAGCTTAATCACTCCACTTTGTTCCTTATTTCCCTATTGAGATATCCCTTTCTGAGAAGTCATGGTATACATGGAATCACCATTGCTATATCTATTCTACCGATGAGAGGTATTCTACGTACCTCATCAAATAAAAGCAGGAGACACATATGACACTAGATAGGTGACTCAAACACCTGACATGGAGAAATGCGACAGTAGCATGAAATATGCCCCATTTTTGTGTAATAGTGGCTTTCTGTTTGTGGCGTTGTACACTATCACTTCATGTGGTCAAAACAACCACATTGGAATCATCCATCTTTTGTTGTGGATCTTGGAGGAATATTCATTTATCCAACCATTTGATTATCAATCATTCTACAACCTTGGAAATAAGTTCACCACTTCCACCTATTACCAGTATTAGAGTTCCCACAATTTTCCCTAGGAATCATCATACTCCCTCAACCCATAGCTTCTGAGATGTCCCTTTATACCTCTTTCTATATATCGAACATCTCTATATATTCTGTAATATAGAGCCTAAAATCATTGATATAATCTCCTACATCATTCCCAATTCAAAGATGAATTCCTTGAAGGGTGAACTGGAAGCAACATTGGATGAAAAGTGGACTAAATTCATAAATTTATCTGCACACTCGATCACTATGAGACTCTCCTTCTTTATGATAAAAAATTTCATCATTCATTCAATTCTAAAAATATGAGGATACAATTATATGTTGATCAATTTTTCTAAATCATCATAACCAATAACTCTGTGTAATTTATCTTGAACAGGTAAATCCAATCATTGTCTGGAAAGATCCTCCACCATATATGTTTCTAGCTTGACATTCAACTCTGCTGGTGTTCCAAGGAAATTGAAGAATCGATTCATCTTGTTCATCCAATCCTCTTCCTTCTCTAGTTCTGAATCATCCCAAAATATGGGTGAAATTGTCTTTTGGAACTAGATGGAATGAATCACTTTCATTGGATCATCAATCATGTTCCCTCTATCTATATCATGAAAATCCTGGACTATAGTCTTAACCAACTATTAGTTCACCTGTGGCTCATCTGAAACCACATTCTAAGAAGCTTCCTCCAGTTGGATTATATGATGCCAATAGAGTTCCATTTTCTATAAAAAATTAACTGTCATAAGTCTCACTCTCTATCAACCGAAGGATTAAAAATATTATTTTGTACTCCAACATAATTAGCACATCATTACATTCCAAAATTGACTTTTTTTTTCTTATTCATTTTTTTAAAAACAATTTCCCATGCTTTTGAAAATTAATCCATTCTCAAAATTAAACAATCATTACATTTTTCAAAATCAATAATTTTAAAGAAAATCATCATTTTTTAAAAAAATATCACTTTTGTTCCAAATCCGAAAACATTACTCAAAATGATGTACACACTCATGATGGGATGTCATTTATAAAATGGATTCCATAGTAGTCTCAATGGATATACTCTTGATGATGAGTTTCCAATTACTCTAAGTGTTTCTAAATCACTTATGCACCCAAAACCCTTGTAAATTTATGTTCATCATAAAAAGGATAGATATGTCTTTTTATGCATTGCATTTCATGTCCTAACAATCCTACTCCTTTATACTATAACACCTCAAGGAGTAAACCAGAATGAATTTCAACTCCAAGACTAATAGGACCTATTACAACTTTTTAGTCCATGAATGAATAAACTTATACCACTTTTAACATCTCAAACCTCCACATTGTCTTGAATCGAAGAAGAATTGCTAATTGGCCTTAAGAAACATTCCTAAGGAGCCAAGGCTGGAAATAAATTTCAAGTTATTCATTAAAAAAAGGGGAATGGTTTTCCCTTTAAAGATAAATCCACCCTATCAAACATTCCATAAAAAGAGATCACTACAAGATGAATTATAAAATTTTAAAACAAATCACAGTATTTACATTAATATCAAAATAAAAATACAATAGAGTACCACTGTGTAATAAAACTAACATCAATGTACACAGTATAAGAGAAACCTACAAAATCTCAAAGTCTCCATGAAATAATTCCAAGCTCCAACTACAACACCATTAACAAGAATCAAGAAACAACACTAAATAAGGGTTAAAATTTTCTTTTACATGTAACCTAATTAAAAATATCTATAAAATCATATAACTTCCAAATAAGGGTGAGAAATGAAACCAATAGGCTTCCCCCAAATAACTTCCTAACTCACGCCACTATGGTTGAAAAGGTTAGCACATTTAGTTAAGAAAATTATATAGAACATTTTATATAAAAGTTTAAAATAGTTTATCAAAAACCTAAACTAATTTTAAGAAAAATTGTTTTCTAAACCAAAACCATTTTTCATGGTAATAAGCTATAAATTTCTTCTAAACCATTTTATATTCCCATTTTGGCATATCCAATTTCAATCCACAACCCCAAGCATCCACACATGCATACATCATTTTGAAAATTCCACACTCATGATAGGTTTATCATTGATCAACCAATAAATCCCAAGGTAATAAAAATTACATTTTTCATTACACGTTTGGCACTACGCACCAAGTAATATTTTATACAGGCTTTGTAAAATTAAATATGAACATAGAACAACCCATTATGTCGAACCATGCCAAAACCATCATAACAAAACCATTTCAATAAAACCAACTTTTTATTGAAAATATTTCAAAAAAACATTTTTTATAAAATCAAACCAAACAACCATTTTTTAATCAACAGTTTAAAATCATATAAAAAGTCATTTTTCACAATAATTTCACAATTTCTAAAAATCCAAAAAAAAGCCACCAAGGAATGCTTCGACCATTATTTTTACACAAATTTCAAAATCAATTTAAATAAACATATAAAATTTGAATCTATTCCTTCATGTTCTAATAATAGGAGTTGAGATTGATGCCAGCTACCTCATAAATTATTATGAAAATTAAGAATGAAACTTAAAAAGAAACAATACTAGGTTGAATCTCCAAAAACCTGCCATAGATCTCTTCCCCTAACTCCAAAAAAATCAAAATCTAACCATGATTGGAATCAACCTTCATATATCTATTTATAGTGTACTAGAACTATAAAACCAAGAGAATGAAGAATGTATATCTAAAAAAACCATAAAACAATTACCATAAAAGGATTATTAACAAGGGAATCAGGCTTCAACACCCCAATAAATGCCTTCAAGTTACTTCCAATATGAAGGGGAATAGATCCAAAGTTTTTGGGGGGGATAAATATTGAGTTAGGGTTGATTGGAAGAAACATTGAGGGGTTTAATGTTAATATTGACCAATATCTCATTTTTTAGAATCTTTTTTTAAACTATACACGGTTAGTCACACATTTAGGACAAACTTTGTGCTAACTATGTTTGAGGATCTGCCTCAAAGAGGAACTCACACAGTTGGCCTACATAGTTTGAAAAACCATGTGCTAACCCTAAAAAACAAACTATAACATGATTTATCCAAGGTGGCCACCTGGTTTTGTAGAAAATCATTATGTAATTGTGTGCCTTACCTTAGCTAATGTATCACTATGCATAGTTCCCTGTAGGAGTTTCATAGTTTCCACAAATAGTGCACCTACTATGAACCTTTAAAAATTCCCTAAAACAATCCAAAAGGTTTCTAGACCCTCCCAATCATCACCAATACACATTTCATAAATAAAAAACAAAAATAATGGGTCAAATAAATGAAATTCTCGGTTCAATAAAAATGATTATTGACTGAAAATTATTTGCATAGAAAAATCCAGATTTGGGGGAATATAAATATGACATGTTGATATTATAATTGATGGTCTCAATCACACATTCCATTGTGTCAATTTACAATTTTAATTGATTAATTCTATAAGATTTTCTACTAATATATTTATCAGCAAAGGAAGAGATTCAGTAGTTGTTTTACCCAGAAAAATAATGAATTGGAATATCTACCTTGTAAGTGGTGAAAAAATATGTGTTTTTTATCCAGAGTGGAAGATAATGTGATGTGGCATAAATTAAATGGCCATATATAACAACCATCCCTAGAATATCTGGTCAATTGTGTGGATACTCAATATATCCCTAAGATATCATGTGATCATAGTCATACATGTGATATTTGTCAAAAGTGAAGATTATCATAAATAAATACAAGGAAAAAGAAAAAAAATCAACCAAAGTTCTTGAATGGCTATACAAAGATGTATGTTGTAACACACCAAGCTTCCACGATATGTTTCCCTTTGAATAATGCAATGGCGTGCATTGTACGCAACATCGAGATTCTAACACACCACAACCAATCAATCTAGCTGTTATAAATATTAATACCTACATTTTTAGATTTTATAAATTCTATCTCTCAGAATGGACTTCATTTTTTGATTCAGAATATCAAAATTAGCATAGGGTGATATTTTGGAACTTTTTGGATAACTTTCATATTTTGATAAATAGTGAAAATTACTAAATTTTAATTAAAAACAACTTTTTTAATAAAAATAATTAATAGTGATAAATTATGAATTTGAGTGGTTTTAAAGAATATTTAGAATATATTCTTACCATGTAATAAAATTTGTTTCATTGAACATAATTTCACATTTAAACCAGACATAAACAAGTGCCAATCTTTTGATAGTTATTATCTCTTAAAAACACGCTTTTTGTTTTAACAACGGGAATTAATTTTAAATTAATTTCTGCCACTTATGTGTTTTGAATTTGGAAAAATGGATTCCATATTTGGAATCAGGTTGTTCAAATTGTGTAAATAGGTAACTTTTTTTTAGAAATTTTGGATAATTACTTCGGTAAATATTTTATTTACCATGGTTAAAGGGTAAATACGGTAATCAAGGGTAAAAAATTAATATTATAATAATACTGAATTATCCTAAAATGTGTCTTAACCCTATTTTTTAATACATGGTCGACCAAGGGCATATTTGGGTCGATTTTGGGACCCCATGGATCCACTTGTAAGTGATAGGGACACATTATTTTAATTAAGTTAAAATAAATACAAAAATGACACATGCATATATCGTTTAGAAAAACAATTGTTACATAGGGTTATATATGTTGGATTTAGACTATAAATATTCATTAGAAAAATAAAAAGATTTCCTACATAAGGATATTTTATTTATAATTTTTATACATTAAATACGTTAATTTATGTATGACACAATGGTGATACAGTAATTACTATAATAGGGAAAAATTAGAATAATTGATAATATAAATACCCAAATAAATATAATTTGAGACTTTTATTGAATTAAAATACTTTTTAGGTTACTATGACATATTAGGATTGATTTAATTAACTTTTTGCGAAGTAATAATTCTGTTATGTGTTTCACAAAAATCAACTATTGAATAGTGTCAAAATTGACATAAAAGAGTTTTTAAAACAAATATTATATTATTAATTGATATTAAATTTCTAAATATCTAAGGTTCTGCCAAGAGACTTATATCATGATATTTGTATCATTAATGGACAACATGAGGGTCTCTTGGATGTATATGATATGTTTATTAACCATATAATATAAAAATACAAAGAGACATTGTAAAAGTGAAACTAATAAACTAAGAGTTAATACTTAAAGATAAGGTTAATATAATGACCCAAACCTGTCTAAATTCTATTGGTTGAGTGGTTTTAGACCCATCCCCAACTTATTCTTTAAATAATAAACTTTGGAGCTATTAGAAACGGAATATGAATTTATTATAAATTAATATTTATAGCTTTTCCAAAGGTGCCCCTCACGCCTCTTATAAAAGGGCACTCTTCCTTCTCATTTCTTCACACATTCAAAGCCTTTTGGTTCGGCCAAACTCTGCCCAAATACTGTCCCGACTTCCCTCACTACAACCTAGAGGCCTTAGTTTGATTAGAAAGCCAACCTAAGGAGCCCTTTTGATCAAATCAAAAGGAAGAACCTGAAGAAGAGGTAATGATTTCACCACCCTTTTCCAAGTTCCTTTCTTCTTCCACTTCTTCTTACTTTGTTGTTACCATTATAAAATAATAACTCCAATAAGATATATATACTGTTATTATATTATAAATATTGTACAACCATATTCAGTATTCTATCCACCCTTTGAATAATATGTCACCATACGTGCGTACGCATGGCTTACCGTCTCCACATCCTGGTGTAATTGTTATTCAATATATTATTATTTAATGGGTATAATAATGATGTGTAACTCATGTAAATAATCAATATAACATTTTAATGATTCTGTATATATTATATACCATCCATTTATATATTATTTTATTATCAAAAAGAATTATATTGTCGCTCGTGCGTACGTACGGACTACCGTCTCCACGAACGTGATGAGATTCATTCTCCATCGTATCCATTCAAATATAATTATCACTTGATGATTTAAAAATAATGTTTATGTACTTGATATCATTCTGGATATGAATAAGATACATTCTAGCCATTACAAACATGGCTTACATAACAAAACATATAAAAGAGAACGACTAAGTTAAAACCCAAAACGACGATAATACTAAGATATTATTAACAAAGCAATGTTAAAAGATCATATATGATATCATATTAATGTATATTATTATTGAATAATTTAATAACAATTATTTCACTATTATACAGGAGGTTAACCTACCATCGACCAAGGAAAAAGTACAATGTAAGTGGTTTCTTATCTCACTTTTACTTCAGTGAGAATTCCATTGTTCACCAATTATTTATTAAATGTGGTGTATGTGTACTACCTATAATTGTATTCATTGTGTTTTATACTTTAATTCATGGGTATATACATCATAATTTTATGATCCTTCATTCATGGGTGTATGTTTCGTATGTTATCTAATGGATAAGGGAATTCAAAATTTCAATTTCCACTCATTCAGCTTTACGCATACTTCACTGAATATTTTACTCCAAGATTATGTGTATAATCACTATTCATTCTATTATGTTATAATTTTCACTCCACATTCTATGGATATACTTTTTATACAAATAATCTCCCCATTGATAAATTCTCAAGTCATTGGTATGAACTTGATAAGAGTAATTTTTACTCAATCTCGATTTGTTGAGATAAACATCCAATTCATTGGTGTTGTTTTTATAAGAATATATGTGAATGTCCTTTGATTATTTTACACTGAATATCCAGTCATATTTAGTGTATTTATATTTTCCACACATAATTATGTCATTGATTTATCCGTAACCTAAACATACGACCTTTATGAGAGATTTCATCTCAATTTAAATTCCATTGAGACTTCTTTGTAGTTATACACCAAATCACTTTTATGTGGTGTATATAATGTACTTTGACATAGTATATCATGAATTACATTATTCTCATGATATTAAAATGTTTTTATTACCTCAATTATTTGTATTCAAGTTTCTCTCTTTTGGTTAGAAACTCTAACTAAAATACCATTTTTTAAATGTTTTAAAGACTTATTCTTCTAAATCAATCTCATTAATGTCCATGTTTGGAAAAAATGGTTTTAAGGATTTATTTATATGGAAATTAATGTTTTAAAATTAATACTCATTTTAAAAGTTTCAAAGTGGTATGGGACACTTTGATTCAAAAAACTATTTTTAAATGGCTTCTTGACAAATAGTGTGACTTTTAAATGATTTCAAGAAAAAGGGGGTTATTCCTCTCAAATAGTTTTGATAATTATTTTCATCTATGTCAACATCATTAATTATTCTTGATTGAGGATAATGTGATACAATAAAATCTTCCATATTGTATCAAATGAGTTATGTTTGACTATGGATGTGCTATTTTTATCCCATTCATGGTTTGTAGTTAAACTATTGACATTTCGTATACTAGGTTTAATAGGAATACTTATGTTATGTTTAAACCTGTTCATATGTGGAATGCATTAGACTTAATAAGTGACGGGTGGAGCCCGCTATAGCTCCTCGATGCATCGGTAGGTCTCATGAGACAAACCAGTGTCTTGGAACAAGGCCTTGCAAAATCTTATTTGTAGTCTTGGCACGAGGTCTTGGCTATGTGGTTTTGATAGTCTGGCATTATGCATTGCATCATTATGAAAGTGGTTATTGATATTGCATTTGATCATTCGACTAGTAGAATATCCATGTGAGTAAGTAGATGGCATTATTTTATTTTATCTTTGCCATTTTATGTTGAAGTTCAAGTTTAAAAGGCTTTTGTTTTAGTTATAAACTTTCTTAAGTGTTTATGATTATCTATGAAAGCTTCTGCTATAATGTTATCCTTACTGAGCATCTGAGCTCACCCCTTTCAATGTTTTATTTTTCCCAGGATTATGAAGAAGTAATTTATGAATGGCCTGTAGGGATAGTATGAGGGGATATGAATACAAGATATTGTTGTTGTTTATTTACCTTATGATGTAATGTAAGACTTATGAATATATCTAGTGATTCCAAGAATACTAAACAAATCATTCTTTCAAAAATTGATCCTTTGTGATCATGCCAATGTTATGTAATAATGCACCGACTCTAGGTAACTAGGGTCGGGGTGTTACAATTGGCATCAGAGGAAGTTTAGTACAAACCATTGAAGCTAGATTTAGATAAACTCTGATTAGAGCACGTAGACCTAAGATGAACTTTGAGGATTAGTATAGAATAACTTCCTAGAATTTTGGTATTGTATAGATTTTGTGAGTTTTCCAAGCAATACATCCTTGTCTGGATACGAGTAGGTAGAGGCGGCTCTGGCACAGATGTACCTAGGGGTAAAACCAGAAAACACCACTTTGAGCTAGACTCAAACGGGAACTGGTGCACGACAATGGGCCTTGCTGCACTCTTGGTTATGACACTCCTGGGGGATATGATTAGGATAATTTACAATTTCTTTACAAACCGATTTAAAGTAATATATATATAAGATGAGAGTAAATGACCTTGGTTAATTCTAATGTGTTTCAAATTGAGAATATGGTGACATGTTAATCTCTAAATGACTTTATGACTACTGTTACTCACACAATGCTTTCTGGTTTTAGTCAATGGCTAGATTCCAAGGAAGTCATAGTGACTTTGAGAATTATGTACAAGGTGGTAACGGTGGTGGAAATGAGAAAAAATGGAATGTTCATAGGCGTAAAATATATCGTCTTTATGCCAAATCAGTTTTATAAAAATATGATCAACAACATATATATTAACCAACTCCCAGACTCAACAAGGGAGAGAAAGGAGATGAATGATTAGAGCTCCAGTAATGGATACCATGGAGAAAAGAACCCTCAATTTCCATCATGCAAGAAATGTTGTAGGAGACACCCGGGAAAGTGTCTCAATGGGAACAAGAAATGCTTTACGTGTGGGAAGGAAGGACATAAAGTGAAGAATTCCTGAAGAAAAAAGAAGAGTAAAATGGAAGAAGATGGTCCCAAGAGTTCATTTATAGTCATTTGCCATAAATATAGGGGACATGGCCATTACCCGAGTGAATGCCCTATTCTATAGGCTATTTTCTTGGTCAAAGAAGAAGCCATGTGGAAATAAATGGTTGGTGAAATGTTTAAAAAGTATTAGTGCTCCTTGTTTATGGGTTTAATTTGGAATAATTTTCTCTTGTATTTGTAACCCCGCAGTTTGCCATGTGAGAATGATATTTGACGAAGAATTATGTCTTCTCTTGTGGATATAGGTATTAATAGTCATTTGGTTTTATATGATCATTAGGGTATGAGAGAATTATAAGTTCTTATAATTTGGGATGAAAATGCAAGGTTTGATATAACATTTTTGGTTAAATTATGTTATGGTATTTTGAGGAATTTATCTCATTTTGGTAATATTATAAAATATAGTTTTTGAAAAAGGACAACACGTAGACCATGTGACAACCCATCGCGTCGGACAAAGCTGTGGGAATCATACCCACAACCAAAGTGCGATTGGGATTTATCGCCTACCACTGGACTACGTGAAGTCCCTGGATAGTGTGACTAATTTTTTTTAGCTAAATGATTTTATTGATCAATAATAAGTTGATTTTGGTTCTTATGTCTAATCAAATGAATACCCTTGGTATAGGAAAATGATTTGGTGATTAAGTGATAAATGTTATTTTGGAAGATGTTCGCTTTGTTGGGAACACTATATGCCCAAGGAAAATAGAATACTATGGGATTTCATTATAGGAGTAATGGTGGATTTTTATCTATGTTTTAATTGTGGATTTATATAGATTTGGGTTATTTAGGGAAATGATTAACCTATAATAAAAAATATGTGATTAGGTTAAGTATGTTACTTTAAGAGTATATGATATCATTTGGAGATACAATTTATCGTGGAAGACTATATTCTTATATGTTTTGGGTTTCAATATTAGTTTGGACTATATTGAAGGATTTTAAGGACAATTTATTATTGAAATGTTTTTATTTAACTTTGTGGTATTATTGGTTTAATTTTAGAAATTAAGATTAGTGTTTATTTATCTCTAGTAATATCCTTTTGGGGGATCATTAGATCTTGCACTAACCATTTTGGTTTTGATTAATCTCCAAAGACAATGTAAATATACAGTTTATCCTACATGGATCATGTGATTCTATAGAAGATTATTCTTTCTCTTCCAGTGTGACCAAGTCTTCTTGAATACTCATCGTTTAAAAAAATTGATTTAGTGGTGGAAATTTATTAAAGAATGAAACTCTAATTAAAAAGTAAGTATATATCTTTATATTCTTAGTCAATATCATATATGAATTCCTCATCCTTATGTAATGTAACTTAAAACAAAAAAAAATGTTGTCCGTTTACTTTCCTGCTAGGAGACTAATGACCGTTTGTCCCAACACAAGTTTTTGGTTTTCTTATTGTTAACTTTCTACTGATCATGATTTATATCCCTCTCCATTATAACTTGACACTTATTTTATCATCCATATCCATTTTTTTCAACATTGAATACGAGTATGGGTTATCTTGGGTGACCTTTATACCTCTATTTCTTTTTTTTAAAGTGATAGTTTTATTGACTCTTTTTCCGATGTGGGACTTTCCATTATATTATCAAGCCCAATTTAAAAAAAAATTTCGAGGGCGCTATTTTTTGAAAGAGGGGAGAATGTAACTCCCCAAGCTTCCACGATACGTTTTCCTTTGAATAATTCAATGGCGTGCATTGTACGCATCTTCGAGATTCTAACACACCACAACCAATCAAACTAGCCGTTATAAATAGGAATACCTACATTTTGAGATTTTATAAATTCTATCTCTCAAAATGGATTTCATTTTTGGATTCAGAATATCGAAATTAGCCTAGGAGTAAATTTTGGTACTTTTCGGATAACCTTCATATTTTGATAAATAGTTAAAATTACTAAATTTTAATTAAAAAAAACTTTTTTTAATAAACATAATTAATAGTGATAAATTATGAATTTGAGTGGTTTTAAAGTATATTTAGAATATATTTTTACAATGTAATACAATGTGTTTCATTGAACATAATTTCACATTTAAACTAGACCTAAAAAAGTGCCAATCTTTTGATAGTTATTATCTCTTAAAAACACGCTTTTTTGTTTTAACAATGAGAATTAATTTTAAATTAATTTTCGCCACTTATGTGTTTTGAATTTTGAAAAATGGATTCCATATTTAGAATCAGGATGTTCAAATTTTGTAAATGGGTAACTTTTATTTTTAGACATTTTGGATAATTATTTCGGTAAATATTTTATTTACCATGGTTAAAGGGTAAATCCGGTAAACAAGGGTTAAAAATTATATTATAATAATAATGAATTACCCTAAAACGTGTCTTAACTCTATTGGTTAATACATGGTCGACCATGGTCATCTCAGGGTCGATTTTGAGACCCCGTGGATCAACTTGTAAGTGATAGGGACACTTTATTTTAATTAAGTTAAAATAAATACAAAAATGACACAAGCATATATCTTTTAGCAAAACAATTGTTACATAGGGTCATATATGTTTGATTTTAGACTATAAATATTAATTAGAACTCTAAAATGATTTCCTACATAATAATATTTTATTTATAATTTTAGACATTATATACGTTAATTTATTTATGACACAATAGTGATGCAGTAATTACCATAATAGGGAAAAATTAGAATAATTGATATTATAAATATCCAAATAAATATAATATTATACTTATATTGAATTAAACTAATTTTCTAGGTTAATATGACATATTAGTATTGATTTCATTAACCTTTCTCTACGTAATAATTTTGTTATGTGTTTCACAAAAATCAACTATTGAATAGTGTCAAAATTGACATAAAAGAGTTTTTAAAACAAATATTATATTATTAATTGATATTAAATTTCTAAAAATCTAGGGTTAGTCAAAGAGACTTATATCATGATATGTGTATCATTAATGGACCACTTGGGGGGTCGCTTGGATGTATATGGTATGTTTATTTACCATATAATATAAAAATACAAAGATACATTGTAAAAGTGAAACTAAATAACTTAGATTTAATACTTAAAGATAAGGTTAATATAATGACCCAAACCTATCTAAATTCTATTGGTTGAGTGGTTTTCTACCCATAACCACCTTAACCTTTAAATAATCAACTTTGGAGCTATTATAAACCTAATATAAATTTTTTATAAATTAATATTTCTAGCTTTTCCAAAGGTGACCCTCACACCTCTTATAAAATGGCTCTCTTCCTTCTCATTTCTTCACACCTTCAAAGCCTATTGGTTCGGCCAAACTCTTCCCAAATACTCTCCTGAATTCCCTGGATACATCCTAGTGGCCTTAGATTGATCATAAATCCAACCTAAGGAGCCCTTTTGATCAAATCCAAAGGAAGAACCCGAAGAAGAGGTAATGATTTCACCACCTTTTTCCATGTTCCTTTCTTCTTCCACTTATTCTTCTTTTGTTTTTACCTTTCTAAAATAATAACTCCAGAATAATATATATACTGTGATGTTATTATAAATATGGTTCAACCATATTCAGTATTATATCCACCCTTTGAATAACATGTCACCATACGTGCGTACGTACGGCTTACCGTCTCCACGTCGTGGTGTAATTGTTATTCAATATATTATTATTTGGATGGGTATAATAATGATGTGTAACTAATGTAAATAATAAATATAACATCTAAATGATTATGTATATATGATATACCATACATTTATATATTATTTTAATATCAAAAGAATGATATTGTCGCTCGTACGTACGTACGGACTACCGTCTCCACGAACGTGATGAGATTCATTCTCCATCGTATCCATTCAAATATAATTATCATTTGATGATTTAAAAATAATGTTTAAGGACTTTATATCATTCTGGATATGAATAAGATACAACATATCCATGACAAACATGGCTTACGTAACAAAACATATAAAAGAAAACGAGTAAGTTAAAACACGAAATGATGATAATACTAAGATATTATTAACAAAGCAATGTTAAAAGATCATATATGATATCATATTAATGTATATGATTCTTTTATAATTTAATAACAGTTATTTCACCATTATACAGGAGGTTAACCTAACGTCGACCAAGGGAAAAGTACAAAGTAAGGGGTTTCTTATCTCACTTTTAATTCCGTAAGAATTCCATTGTTCACCAATTATTTATTACATGTGGTGTATGTGTACTACCTGTAATTGTATTCATTGTGTATTATACTTTAATTCATGGGTATATACATCATAATTGTATGATCCTTCTTTCATGGGTGTATGTTTTGTATGTTATCTAATCGATAAGGGAGTTTGAAATGTCAATTTACACTCATTCGGCTCTACGCATACTTCATTGATTATTTTACTCCATGATTATGTGTGGAATCACTATTAATTTGATTATGCCATAATTTCCGCTCCCCTTTCGGTGGATATAATTTTTATACACATAATCACCCCATTGATAAATTCTCAAGTCATTGGTATGAACTTGATAAGAGTAATTTTTACTCAATCTCGATTTGTTGAGATAAACATCCAATTCATTGGTGTTGTTTTTATAAGAATATGTGTGAATGTCCTTTGATTCTTTTACACTGAATATCCAATCATACTTAGTGTATTTATATATTTCACACATAATTATGTCGGTGATTTATCCTTAACCTAAAGATATGACCTTTATGAGAGATTTCATCTCAATTTAAATTCCATTGAGACTTCTTTGTTGTTATACAACAAATCACTTTTATGTGGTGTATATAATGTACTTTGACATAGAATATCACGAGTTCCATTATTCTCATGATATTAAAATGTTTTTATTACCTCAATTATTTTTATTCAAGTGTCTCTCTTTTGGTTAGAAACTCTAACTAAAATACCATTTTTTAAATGTTTTAAAGACTTATTCTTCTAAATCTTTCTCATTAATGTCCATGTTTGAAAAAAATTGTTTTAAGGATTTATTTATTTGGACATTAAAGTTTTAAAATTAAAACTCCTTTTAAAAGTTTCAAAGTGTTATGGGACACTTTGATTAAAAATCTATTTTTAAATGGCTTCATGACAAATAGTGTGACTTTTAAATGATTTCAAGAAAAAGGGGATTATTTCTCTCAAATAGTTTTGATAATTATTTTCATCTTTGTCAACATCCATAATTATTCTTGATTGAGGATAATGTGATACAATAAAATCTTCCACAGTGTATCAAATGAGTTATGTTTGACTATGGATGTGCTATTTTTATACCACTCATGGTTTGTGGTTAAATTATTGACATTTTGTATGCTAGTTTTAATACGAATGTTTATGTTATGTTTAAACCTGTTCATATGTGGAATGCATTGGAATTAATATGTGTTGGGTTGAGCCCTCTATAGCTCCTCGATGCATCACTTGGTCTCATGAGACAAACTAGTGTCTTGGCACAAGCCTTGGTAAAATCTTATTTGTAGTCTTGGCGCGAGGCCTTGGCTATGTGGTTATGATAGTCTTGAATTATGAATTCCATCATTATGAAAGTGGTTATTGATATTGCATGTGATCATTTGACTAGTATAATATCCATGTGAGTAATTAGATGGAATTATTTTATTTTATCTTTGCCATTTTATGCTGATGTTCAAGTTTAAAAGGCTTTTGTTTTAGTTATAAATTGCCTTAAGTGATTATGCTTATCTATGAAAGCTTCTGGTATAATGTTATCCTTACTGAGAATCTGACCTCACCCCTTTCAATGTTTTATTTTTCCTAGGATTATGAAGAAGTAATTTATGAATGACCTGTAGGGATAGTATGAGGGGATACGAAGACAACATATTGTTGTAGTTTTTTTACCTTATGATGTAATGTAAGACTTATGAATATATCTAGTGTTTCCAAGACTACTAAACTAATCGGTCTTTCGAGACTTGATCCATTGTGATCATTCCAATGTTATGTAATAATGTACCGACTCTGGGTAACATGGGTCGGGGCATTACATATGTGGACCTATATTACCATGATCCATTGACTAGAAAAAGTTACATGTTATTTTCTTTTATGATTTCTGCATGATGGAATGAGAATTTTATTTTCCCACAAGTATAATGGTTTCATTTTAATAAAATAGTATCAGAGGGAATATAAGAGGATGCTTGTACAAAATATTTCGAATTTTTATATTGATAATGGTATGGAATTGACAAAAAAATTCAAGTGGAATATCATCTTGGAACACATAGGATAAGGAGTCGACTTTCAATAATGAGAACTCAAAAATGTATTGTTTGAGAGGAGAAATCAGAAAATAGACAATGTGTCTATAATAATGATTATTGAAAATGAACTACCAGATAAATTCTAGAAGGAAGCAGTATTGACATTAGTTTATATATCCCACAAGGCTCTATCAGGTCTTCAGGAAGAAATGAATCCATATTTGTTTCGATATGGGGAGAAGAAAAAATTGAAATAATTTCAAATATTTGGTAGTAAATGTTTTATTCTCAATAAGTTTAAATGCCAAAAATTTGAATCATGAGATGATGAGGGGATATATCTTTTATATTAAGTAAAAATGAAATCATATAATTGTTTCAACGAGAGTCCTAGAAATCTAGTTGAAATCAATGATTTAGCTATAAAATATAATGAATAGAATCATCAATAATATAGTGAATTTTTTCCTGATTAAGGTGATGGGGTGGTAAAGTCATCAACGAGAGTTCATGTGGAAAATACTGATTCAGAAAAAGATACTAATGATAATCAAGATGAAGTAAAAACAATAACATCATGAAAACCTATGAGTCGATTTGAAATTCATAGACAAAACATATTTGGTGATCAAGAAGCCTTTGTTCAAACATGAAGAATTATGTCATTATAGTAGGAATCCCACTTATCTCAGGTAGAGCCAAAAAAATTTGATTAATAATATAGAGGTCAAAACTGGATTTATACTATGAATGAAGAGCTTGACCAAATTTCGAAGAATCACACATGATAGTTTGTTTCGAGACCAATAGACAATAATTTCATTGGGTTAAAATGTGTCTTTCACAATAATATAATTCAATATGGCATAGTGATTCGAACCAAAGCATGATTAGCATGCAATGGGTACTTCTAGATAGATGGTATTGATGTTGATGAATCACTTTCACCTATTGTGCGACTAGAGACAATCATATTATTTTTTCCCATATAATAACAACGAAGGTTCAAAGATTTCAAAACGGACCACAATTATGCATTTTTTAATGCGGTTGTAGATGAAGAATTGTATATAGAAGATATATGGTTTTTTCAATCATGATGATGAGAAAATAGTTTTTTGAATACGAAATGTGCTATATGGATTTATTCAAACACCAAGATCATGGTATTCATGACTGTCTCAGTTTTGGGAGAGGATTTTATTTCCGAGAGGTGGAGTTGATTAGAGTCTCTATGTCAATAATGAAAGTGGTCAATGAATGATTAATATGCACCATAGAATATGGTATGATCTTTATGGGGAGAAGTGTGAGATATATACTGATCAAAAGAGTCTCAAAAATATATTCATATAGAATTAGATTAATATTCACCATCAAATATGGTTAGATCTAATCAAAATTATGATGGCTCAATCCATTACCATCGTGGTAAATTAAAAAAGGTGGTATATGAAATACATATAAATAATCCCACACCTTTATCAATAATGAGAATTTAGAAGGATCCAATCATCATAGATTTACAAAGAATGGACATGGGAATCATTAAGGTAGGAATATCATCAATATTTTTTGAATTTTTTTCTCAAGAATACATTTTTTAGAGAATAATGGATTATCAATGAAATGATTTTTAAATTTATAAAAGGGTGGATGATATTGGAAATGGGAAATATTTAATGTTCCAAATGGATGAAGATGGAGTTGTGAGATTTGGTTCACAATTATTTATACCATCTGATCTGGTGACAACGAATGATCTTATGAATGATGCACATAGCATGACATTATCTATTAACCCAGGGAGCACAATGATTTATCAAGATCTCCAAGGGAACTATTGGAGGGATATTATGAAGACAGAGAATTTTTAATATACATCGAAGTTCATGGTATTTCTGCAAGTAAAGCCTAAAAGTAAAAATTATAAAGGGTTGATGAAACTATTACCCATACCATCATGGTAATTGGAAAAAAGAACCCTAGAATTTTTCACTTGAATTCCAAATATGCCCATAGGGAACAATTCGATTTGGGTTATTATGGATCGTCATACAATGGTAAATCACATTTTCACAATTCAAGAGGAATTATCTTTGGATCATATTTTACATATATATATATTGAAGAGGTAGTAAGTCTTCAAGGAGTAAAATTGTCGATTTTATCTGATCAAGATCTGATATTCACTTTGACGTTCTAGAAAAGTCACCAAAATACTCTAAACACTGAGCTGAACTTCATAAGACCTATCATCCTCAAACTAATGGCCAATATTACTGAAATACTCAGACACCAGAAGATATGTTTATAGTTAATTCTATGGAATTCAATAGAGGATGTGTCAGATATCTACATCTAGTTTAGTTCTCTTATAATAATAGTTTCAAATCGAGCATCTGAATGGATCCATATAAAGTATTTATGGGAAATGGCATAGAACACTGACATGATGAGATGAAGTTCATGAACATAAGTTTTTAAACCTTGAAATGGTCCAAGAAATGGTGAAAAATCTAAAAACCATTCATCAACACATCAAGGTATCCCAAAGTCTAGAAAATTAGTATGAATACATCCGTTGGTGGGACCTTGAGTTTAAGGATGGAGATATGGTATTCCTCTGAATATCTCAATGGAAGAAGGTCCAGATTTTTGGGATGCAATGAATGCTCAGTCTAATGTAAATTGGCCCCTTTTAGATTCCTTATCATGTCGAAGATGTTTCTTATAGACTATCACTTAAACCTATCTTTTCAAAAGCAAAAAATGTATTCCCATGGATCCCCCTTAAGGAAGTACATATGAGATCCTTTGTCATGACCCGTCCTCAGGGATCGTGCCGCGACTACCCCAATCCCGCCTTCCATAGGCCAGGGGCTGGCGACTGGCACCAAAGGCATAAATCTAGATAAATGTGAAGGAATTTCCTTTATATAGTTAAAAAACAACAGAGTACGCGACATAGGTAAGAAAAAAGTAAAATTGTACACAAAAGTATGTGCTGGAACGAAAGGGGCCAGAAATACCATCCCAAAAGTAAGTACAGTACAACAGAAAGTCTAGTAAAATAGCAGTAATGTAAAGTAACAACCACTGATTCGTCCTCCAAGAATCCCACCAGAAGGGTGGGTACATATGGTCTCCTTATAACCTTAGATATATATGTCCTCTCCATGTACATCCCACAAAGTGGTCCACCTCTGAGTACCTTCCAAATGAATAGGTCTCCAACACGATCGCTGGTTGCTCCTACATTAGGACACACCCGAGTCTGGTCCCTGATGCATCGTAGTAAACTTCGTACCCAACGCCCTCCTCCGGAAAACTCAAGATGGTTTCAATGGTCAACATTTTCCTCAGCTTCTGAAAGCTCTACTAACATCTATCTGACCACACAAAGTGTTCCCCTTCTTCGTCTTGGCGGAAAGTGGTGTTGCATCTAAAGAGAAGTCTGGCACAAATCTCCGATATTACCAAGACAGACCTAGGAAACACCGAACCTCCGTCACATTCTTGGGTGGCTCCCAGGAAAGAACTGCCTCAATCATTTTTGGATCCACTACAACTCCAGCCTCTGAGATAACATGTCTCCAGAAGTGTACCTCTTCTATCCAGAACTAACACTTCGAGAGCTTACCATAAAGCCTGTGCTGTCAGAGTGTATCTAGTACAACCCACAAGTGGTTGGCGTGCTCCTCCTCAGTAGTCGGGTAAAACAATATGACGTTGATGAAGACTACGACAAAACGAACGAGGATAGGCTGAATGATATTATTCATGAGACTCATGAACACTGCTGGAGCATTGGTTACATCGAAGGTCATAACCAAGAACTCATAGTGGCTATACCGACAACTGAAGGTTGTCTTCTACACATCCTCATCTCGATCTCTGAGCTGGTGATAGCCTAACCTATGGTCTATCATTGAGTTCCATATTTCTCCATTGATCTGATAAAAGAGGTCTTCAATCCATGGGACTGGGTAATTTTTCATCAAAGTCACCTGATTCAGGCGACGGTAGTTGACACACAGCCGCATGCTCCCATCCACCTTCTTGGCGAACAAAATCAGAGAATTCAAGGGTGAAACACTAGGTCGGATAAATCCCATTCCCTTCAAGTCCTCTAGCTATACCTGCAACACAAAAAACTCAGTGGGAGCCATCCGATATTCTGGAGTAGATATTGGTGTTGACTCTGGTACATGTCAAAATAGAAGTCTACCTCTCTATGAGGAGTTAGTCCTGGATTGTTTTCCAGAAAAATGTCAGCATGCTGATCCAACACAACTGGAAAACTCAGACTCCGCACATATACTCCTCCAAGGATGAGACTAGCCAACTTATGTGTGATCAGCTGCTCTCTCCTCTGCGAAAGTCCATCCTGTGCTGCAAAGGATCCCTTCTCGCCGGTGAAGGTGAACCTGCTCCCATCCATACGGACACACCACACATCGAGCCAAATGCAGTCAATCTGGTCATGGAATATAGACAACCATTCCATACCCATGATGACGTCGTAAGGCCTCGACGCTGCTACATGAAGATCCCAGCCGAAGCTCTCACCACCTAGAGTAAGCTCACACTGCTCGCACCAGTGCGTAATTTTCGAGTCTGCTCCTGTAAGAGTCTTTGTATATATGGACCGAGCCAACAGCTCCATCAGAATCTCCATGCTCCGAACAAGGGTAGAGACAATAAAATAATAACTTATAGTTGTGTCTATAACTACTGTATCAATGGTGGAGTAGACACAAATAGTATCTCGAATCATCTCAGGTGTACAGTGTTCGTAAGCCTCCACTGCCTGGAGCTGAGCCTGCCTCTGTCCGCCATCTCCCTGTCGTCAGGGTGGACCACCTGGTGGTGGTGGTGGTAGAGCCTTAATACTTTTTCCACCACCCGCTGCTCGCCAGCTCCTCTACCTCGTCTACTTGCTCAATACGGACCTCCACAGTCAAACCTCTTCCTCTACCCGAGAGGTACCTCAACTTTCTTCTGCTCATCTGCATGGAATGTCGGGCAGTCTCGAGCCATGTGACCATGCATACCACATTATTAGCACTTCCTACTCCTCATATAGCTGGCTCTGTTTTGGGTGCCCCGTAGAACTGAACCTATATCATGGGGTTGCTCTCTTGATGGCCTGGTCTACTTGGACCTCTACAACATCTGTCTACTACTGGCTGCAGAAGACTCCGCTATGTGTCGCCCTGTAGTGGGTCTTGCTTCTAGTGTTGGCCCAGTGAGAAGGATCTCCACATGAAGGGCTCGCTCCAGCACTCTCACCTGCATCAGAATGTTGAGGGAGATCATCGAGGCCCTGATCACATGCCTTAGTCCCTAATCAAAGGTTAGGGCACTGAAGATGGATCTCGTACCATGTATGTGGGGTAGCATGAGAGGTCAGTAAACCACACTGAGTACTGAGCTACTGTCATGCTGCCCTGCCACAGGTGAAGTAACTCCTAAATCCGCACCGCATGAAGGGTGGCAGGAATAAGCACCGAGCAGAAGATACTCTCGAAGTATGTCAAAAGTAGAGATGCCTCATGGTGAACCTAGAGCATCAAGCTCCAACATCTACCTACTACTACATGTAGGAGACTCACGTCATGGATCACCATAATGTTAGCTGGTGTGCCTACCAATCTTAAGACTCTGATGATAGCCTCCAGCCAATCCTCGTCTACATGAGGGTTCATCTCTCCTTGGAACCTAGGTAACAACTGTCGTTGAAACTAATGCAATGCATTCGGGAGGCGTGCACTCTCTACTGATGGGGATGGTAGTATCGGTGGATGAGTAGGTATTGTTACCACTGGTGCCTCCGTTGTGATGGGGCCCTGCACCAAGGCCTCGTCGCTCGGTGGGCTGCCATCTCATACGCGACTCAGAACCCTAGATGGCTTCTTTTGTTGGGCCATCCTTAAAAGAAACAGGTGCGCCATGGTAAAAATAGTATACCTGGTGAGCTGAAACAATGTAATCACAACTAAAGCTTTTGAAACACACATGAAATCAGTGATTTCATGAACTGAGTCGGAAATATGGGGTCAAGGTCCTGGTATATGGATATGTCGGCCGCCACACCAACACTGGACTCCCTGGACTGAAAACCACACTCAATATTCTTAACACTATTGATTCACCTAAAGTAATGACCACAGTCCTGAGTTCTACAGTAGAACCGACTCCTTTAATATGATTTTTTCACGACCCATCCTCGGGGCCCGTACCGTGACTACCCCAAGCCCGCCTTCCGATGGCCAGTGGCTAGCGACTAGCACCAAAAGAGTAAATCGTCATAAAAGGGAAGGAATTTACTTTATATAGTAAACAAACACAACACAATACGTGCCAATAGTAAGAACAATGTAAAACTGTATAAAAAAGTAAGTGCTTGAAAGAAAGGGGACAGAAATACAAGACCAACAGTAAGTATAGTACAACTGAAAGTCTAGTACAATAGATGTAAAGTAAAGCAGCATCCACTAAGTCGTCTTCTGAGAATCCAAACAGAAGGGTGGGTACATATGGTATCCTCATCACCTCATATCTGTCCATCCACTCCGTGTACGTATCGCAATGTGGTCCACCTCCGGGTACCGTCCAACTCAATAGGTGTCCACCACGATCAGTGTTGTCCATCGTCTACATCCCACACAATGTAGTGTGGGCATAGCCCGTGCAGGTGTGAGTATATGATAATTAGTAGAGACACCGAGCCCCCTGAAGGTCTCAAAAAATCCATGTGGGATTAACCACAAAAGAAAAGATATAATCATGACGTATCAACCAACTCTACTTATGTATATCCCCATACATATACCTAAGTCATCAATTCCAGTTCAGATCTAACTCTCTTTCCCAAGCACAACCCAGTCCTCACAGGATATAAGTCAATCACACCAATGGTAATGATTGATAGTCAACACTCAACTCACACAGGTATACATCCTTCATAAAGTGATAAATATGATCAGATGTAGTCACTAATTCATCTATGTTGTCATACCCACGTAGGATACTAGAACATCTAAGCTGTTAGACACATGTTGGAAACTTGACTAGCTACTATGTCTTACCCACGTAGGATACTTGAACCGAAGTAAAACTGTCAGAACCACATAGGATACAAGAATAGTAACCATCTTCGTCGAACCCATGGAAGATTCTAGTACTGTAGTCATCGTCACCGAACCCACGGAGGATTACAGTACGGTAGTCATCATCCCCAAACCCACAGAGGATTCTAGTACGGTAGTCATTGCAGTCACATCCAGCTCTAGGGTTCCCACACATAGTACACTTGATTCTGGTAGGGTCAACTCATCGAGCAATAGGGTCGATAAATTAATTATCATGAAGTTTAGAGTTGACGTATCCCGAAGTTCCGTCTCATCAAAAGGAACCCAAAGCGATAGACGACGCGTCAATCAGACACCCAGTCTGAGAGTAATTAGCATTTTTGCTCCGTGTCCCCAGTTGGAAATATGCTCGTTCCAAATCCAGACATTTTCCAATGTTGTAAAAAACTCACTTAGAGTATCTCAAAAGGACTTCCATGTCACGAGGGTCCCAGTGCCGCAGATGGTGTGTCGATCAGAGGCACGTTCTTCAAGTTATTCACATTTATGTGAAAACGGGCCCGACCCAATAAGCCCAGTGGGATGGCTGGTCGAGTCAACCAGGTTTTTGCTTTCCAACCCAAAAGAGGGTCGGACTGGCCCGATGAATTATGCAACTTGTCCTGGACCTGCAGCGCGCGGCGCAGCCCGACAGTGGGCGGCCCGGCGGGCTGAGCGGTCTGAGGGGGGGGGGCATTTTCCCAAACCGGCGGCGCCGAGCTTCGCCCCCTCCAATTCAGTAAGCTGAAAATGGCTGCTCTTCCTAGCCCAAGAAGACCGCTCGGGCGGGCCACAGTCCTGCTGCGCGACACCTTCGGGTGCCACGACTCTTTCACTCGGTCGGCCGATGAGTCTGCCGGTTCTCCGCCGAACCGGCCCGCGGAGCGCGGGCTCCGGTCCTCTGCAGCGCATCACCCTTTGTGGCACTGCATTCTTCCATAATCCTAGCCAGCATTAGACAGCCAGTTCTTCTTTGGTTGAGTGGCCGGCGGTTGTGGGTCGTGATTCTTCCGCATGCGGCCGGCACGCAGCCGCTGCCTTCATTCATGACCACCTTCCCAAGTTGATCTCCATCACAAATAGGAGATACAGGGTCATCAGGATGTGTGCATTCTGCCTGATCCCTCCATGTTAGGAAGTATCAATTGTCCATAAACAACCATTATAATTCAACAATGATAAGTGTATAATTTTATCAAACTAAAATTATACCATTCCCTCTAACTCAAAATAAGATTCGCAGAAGTCGGGCGTCGTGGAAGATGGTGTCGCGGAGAGACTACATCAACTTGTTGACGTCGGAGCATAAGGAGTCGAGGATGGCACATCGTTGGTGTTAATTGTAGGTGGCTCCTTCTCCTTTGGAATGGCCAAAGATCGAAGGAAGTGATAGTTGTTCTTTGGCGGTTCTTCGTTGGAAGGAAGATGTTCTTTGTTGAAGAGAGGAACTCCTTCAAATTCTCTAGAGATCTCCCAAAATAATTTCCAGGAAAATATTAAAATTAGACCTTCCCCAATTTTAAATATTTTTCCAACCAATTAAAAATAATTCCAAAAGAATGATTTACACCATTGTTAATTCAAGAACATTAACTATTTGGGTTGGCACAAATTATGACAGGAGGTGGCATCATAATTTTTTGGGAGGTGAAGAGGTTCACCCTTAATGAAGGGATGAGTTAAAGTTGGGTTAGGGGAAGATAAAAAGGTTAGGCTCGTGTGGGCCCCACCTCTAACTCCCCATGGGAGGAAATAACCAACTTTTATAAATAAAAATGGCGAAGGTCTTATTTTAATTTTTGGTTGGAAAGTATTTTATGAGAGCTCTTGAAAATTTGAAGGAGTTCCTCTCTTCATCGTTGAACATCGTCCTTCCAACCAGGAACCACCAATGAAAGACAATCAAATTCTTCATTCTTTTGCCAATCCAAAGGAGAAGGAACCACCAGCAAGGAATGCCGACTACGCGCCATCCTCGGCTCCTTCCCTGACATCAATAAGTTGACGCCATCTCCCTACGACGCCGTCTTCCGGGACGCCCAACTACCGCAAATCTTATTTCAAGGTAGGGGAATTATATAATTTTTGTTTGATAAAATTATACACTTATCATTGTTGAATGTGAATGGTTGTTTATGTCCAATTGATACCGCCTAACGCGGAGGGATCGGGCCAAATGCACATGGCCCGATGACCCTCCATAGAATCTTTTATTTGTGATGGAGATCATCTTGGGACGGTGGCGACGAACGAATGCGGCGGCCGTGCGCCAGCCGTATGCAGAAGAATCACAGACTGTAACCGCGGGATGCTCGACCGATGAAGAACAGGCCGGCTATAGACGGACGGGCTGAAGGAAGACCGCAGCGCCACAAGGGGTGCCGCGCTACAGAGGACCACGACCAGTTCTCCACAATCCGCTTCAGCGACGTACCGGTCGGCCCGTCGGCCGGCTGGGTGAAGGAGCCATGACACCCGAAAGTGCCGCATAGTAGGACTGCAGTCCGCCTGAACATGCAGCTTGTGCCGGGAGGACCGACCAACTTTGGCCAGTCGGATTGGAGGGAAGCGCCTCTTGGCACCACTATATTGGAAAAGTGGCCCCCCTGGACTGCTCGACCACCCGGGCCAAGCTGCTCGGCCAGCCAACCGAGCCGCAACTAGTCGGGCCAGGCCATGCTAGGCCAGGATGTATCCCTTCAGGACGGGCTGAGCCACGTGATTTTTCGGGACGGTCCATCCCTCTTCTGGGTTGGACCCGCCAAAACCGGGTTGACCCGACCCACCAGCTCACTGGGCTTAATATGTCGGGCCTGTTTTCACATAAAGGTGAATAACTCAAAGTCCACGCATCTGATCGATGTGTAGTCTACGACACTGGTAACCTCATGACGTGGCAGTCCTTTTGCGATACATTAATTGAGTTTTTGAAAACATTATAAAATGGCCGCGTTTGGAACGAGCGCATTTCCAACCTGGCCCCCAGAGCAAAAATGCTAATAACTCTCAGACTAGATGTCTGATTGACGAGATGTCTATCGCGTTGGGTTCCATTTGACGAGATGGAAATTCGGGATACATAAAATCTAGAAATTGTGACATTTGATGTATCATCCCCTTTGCTCGATGAGTGGACCCTCCTGAAATCGAGCGTGCTGTGTGCGGGAACTCTAGAGCTGGCTGTGACTACAACAACTACCATACTGGAATCCTCTTGTGGGTTTAGTGATGACGACTACCATTCTGGAATCCTCTGTGGGTTTGGTGATGACGAATATCATACTGGAATCCTCCATGGGATTGACGGCGATGGTTACTGTTCTTGAATCCTATGTGGTTCCGACAGTTTGACTTATGTTCTAGTATCTTACGTGGGTCCGACAGAGTAGCTGGTCTAGTATTCTACGTGGGTCTGAAAGCTTAGCTGGTCTAGTATCCTATGTGGGTATGATAGATTAGATGGATTAATGACTATATATTATCATCCTTGTCACTTTATGAAATATATATACCTGTGTGATCTTAGTATTGACTTTAAATAATTACCATCAGTGTGATTGACTTCTTTCCTGTGTGGACTGGGTTGTGCTTGGGCTCGAGAGTTGGAGATGAACTGAAATTTGTGACATAGGTATATGTATGGGCATATACCAAAGTAGACTTGGTTGATATTTCTTGACTATATATTTCCTTTTTTGGTTTATCATACGTGGATTTTAGGAGACCTTCGGGGGTCTTGGGGTCCCTACTGAGTATCATATACTCTGTTTTGTTTGTTTACTATATAAAGGTAATGACTTCCCTTTTATCATGATTTATGCATTTGGTTCCAGTCGCCAGCCCCTAGCCTATGGTAGGCGGGCTTGGGGTAGTCCTGACATGGGCCCTGAGGATGGTCCATGATATCCTTCACATGTACTAACCTCTAAGGTGGTACATTTGGTGAATGATCTTTCTTTCGAGGAGAAACCATTGAAGATATTGGATCAGAGAGATAATATTTTAGGAAATAGAACTACTCACCTAGTAAAAGATCTATGGTGGAACCATAAGTAAATATAAGTAATATGAGAACCATAGGAAGCGACGAAGGAAATTTACCGACACGTATTTTCAACACTGACTGTAAAACAACATTTCAAGGGAAAAATTTCAAAAGGGAGGAAGAATGTAACAACCGAAAACATTTATCAATGAAATTCCTTTATTATAATTATATCATATAGTATATTCACATAAAATCACATTAATAACACAATTCAATATTTATAAATGATGAGTGAATGAAATAAAAAGCAAAGAAAACTATATGAATGAAATAATAACATGACGTTTGGAATTGTAATATGACCCTTATGAATTGTAAACCACACAATTAAATTGTAACATCACCAATGAAAGTGTAAATTAAATTTATATATATTTTATAAGTGAAAATATTATATAATTATATCATATTATAAGTAAATAAATAACTTAAAAATTATCAATTAAGTGTTGGTATTTTGGTAAGTCATAAATATTTAATTAAAATATTTGATTAATTAAATAATTTAAAATTAAATTGATTTTCAAAAAAATTATTCAAACACTAATATTTTGATGTCTTGTGATTATGATATTATATTATGTGGCCTTAGTTAAATTTTCAATGTTTTATAATACCATTTATGAATAAAGAATCTATATTTTTTCGAGTAAATTATGTTTTTATTATAAATTAAATTTCTTGTATATATAAAATTCTTTTTATAAATGTGAGTTCATTTTTCAACTGTACACATCAAAAAATGGTTAGGGTGATTTCTTTGGTATTTTAATAAAATTCATAATTTTTTTTGTGAATAGTGAAAAACAATAATTTACATTATTTTTACATTATAAGATAAATAAATTATTCAATGAGTCATAGATTATTTAATCACCATAATATTAAACTAAAATTAATTCTTCTATAATTTTTGAAGATATTTCTGAATCTATTCATATTCTTAAGCTAAAATAACACACCGATGATTAAAATAATGATAAAACACACCTCCCCTCTACTATAAACACCACCACATACCATATCTTCTCCTGAAACATATCAAGACCATATAATTGTGAAAATTATGATTAAATACCCTCCCAATCCCCTAACCCACATATAATATCTTTTGGTCTTAACAAAATAACAAAAAAATTCCCATAAGGAGGTTATCAAGAAGAAATAATCAAGAGGTAAAACCCTCTTCCTTTCATTTTTATTTCTCTTCAAGCTCATTTCATTTCATTTTTTATCCTCACCTCCACTCATCAAAATGGTATGATAAATATATTCCCTTAAATATAATGTAATTTTACTATGATGTTTTTATAATTCATCATCTTCTCTATTTCCCCTTCCTTTTATTATAAAAATGAAAACATTATTTGTGATTAGTTAATTAATTAAATTCAAGGAGGAAGAGTTTTTCAATTTAAATTACCATCTCCATGAACAGTCATAAAACCATTTTTATGATTGAGAAAGATGATAATATATATTATATATTATGTAATTTTCTTGAAACATTTTTTAAGGATGATAATAATTTATTAAAAAAATGAGTTCATTGTGATTGAAAACTGTAAAAATAAACACAAACGATTATCATTTACTATATATCTAATGATTCATCCACATGACATAAAAATGGTTTGTAAGAAAAATTTATCTTCTATATGGTAATTTAGAACATATAAGTTCAATTCTGGTTAATTCCCACCACTTAACATTAATTTTGTACATGTATACTAGTAAATGGATCTTGAAAACTGAGGAGACGAATGCTCCCAAACGATGAAATTAATCCTATTAACCAATAAAAAAGGCTATAAATTAACCCAATAATGTTATAAAAAATAAAATACTTGTATAAATGGTTCTTATATTATTAATTAATTAATTAATTAATATTATTATCCCAGAAATTACGATCAAATGAAGAACACATTTGAACTTAAGATAAGAGATTCTACCCGAACCTCTATTATTCCATTGGGGTTTTCTTTCTCTTTTTACACAAATTAATTTATCATTAATTTATATATATATTCTAAATGTTGTTTATATGTTTTAAACTCATATATCAAGATCTATTCATCCTTATTTTTAGGGATATACATTTTTTTCACAGGATCGCTACTTGATTCTTCCTGATAACCAAGCCCGATTTTAGGGAACTTCCCAAATTATTTCCCATTTCCAAGTTTACTCCATAATATATTTTAAGATTAGATTATTTTTTATAAAATAAATTATTTTATTATAAAAAAATTCTTAGTTCACTTATTGTTTTATATAAAATCTTATGTACTTTACTTCATTAAATAATCTTTTTTATTTTCCTTGAACTACAATCAAATGTTTTATTTCTAATGTTTCATAAATTACTTTTTTACATGTATTCACTTATGTTTAAAACCACTTTGATATTCTCTTATATCATGCCTTTTAGTAAAATTATGACACCCAATTCATACAATGGGTAACCCTTAGGATTACGTATGATTCTTTATGCATGAATATTCTTGTTACATAAATATTCATGAAAATGTTTTGATTGGAGGACCAAGATAGATCTTTTATTTATTAGGTTGTGTTTCATCTCATGAGATGTCATGGCCACAGTCTTTCTGGCTAGACTTGACTTATGCTTCATGTGAAATGGTCTTGGTGATTAACCTTAACTCGGTCTCCATCATGTGCAATGAGCCTTGACTCATGATTATGTCACGTAGTATGATTTTTCCACATCTCTTATGATACCATGATTACATATGTTATTATTATTTATGTATATCCATGCATTTTTTGTTATCTTATTATGACTTCTGACACATATGCAATGATTTTTTATTATGTTTATTCCCTTACTGGGATTTTATTTCATTCCTTATTTCATGTTATTCTCCAGTTATCCTATATTGATGTAATGGGTTAACAAAAGGCTAGATTCTCTTAATGGTTCTTAAATAAAGAAATGTTTCATTTATTCCCTTGTTTTCTGTTTTATATATCATGTCTTCCAATGAAAATAATTTAGACACCTTACATTGTAATTTCAAAGTTAATTATTTTTCAAATCATGTAATTATATGTGAAATGTCTAGGTTCCCTATAGTTAGTATCCTAGGAAGGCATAGTTATTTTATTAGATTAGGGAAAAAGAAAATTTTTAAGAACCTTAGGGATAATAGTAAGTCTATGAAAGAATCCCTAATTTGTGGGATACATATAGTATGTGGTTTATCAAGAAAATATAAGCATTTATGTATAATACAAGTTGACGTGGTTATAGTACATATGTACCTAGGGGTAAAAACTCTAACAAGGTGTTATAGGTCTGACTCATGGTAACGTGTTACCTGATAATGGGCCTTAGTACACAACTATTTTTTCACTCTTAGGGATATGATTTGGTAAATTCAAAAGCTCGTTATGAATGACTATTAAGGTAAAAATCCCCATAAGAGTATTTTATTATATAAAACATGGATAATCTTGATTCAAACCTTAGAATCATAAGTTAGGATATCCAATTCCTTTAAAATATTATCCTTTTTTTCAAAAAATCTTTTTACATAATTATTAGTTAAGTACTCAAGCCCCCTAATTTTGTTTTATTTTCATAGATAATGCATGGAAATAGAAGAATACATTGCACCAATAAATGTGATTGGAAATGTGAATAATTACCAAATGATATGCCAAATATGATGGTAATGGGTACTCAAAAAATCATGATAGTACATTATCAACTTGATCAAGTTATGAATAAGAACATGAATCTAGTGGAACACACTCTTTCTCTAAATAAAGAAAAAGATTTCATCATATCCTTCATGAGGAAAATACCTCCCATGTTTACTATATGTTCTGATCCCCACCTCATAGAATTCTGTATTAACATAATTTAAAGGATATTATATGTCCTCTAATTCATAAAAAAGATAATTTTGCATTGGAAGTCTATTGTTTTGATGGGGAAGAAAATAAGTGGTAGAAAATGATCAGAAATACAAAGTCCACAAAGGAAATTTATTCTATGTATTGGGCGGAATTCAAGAAAATGTTTTTCAATAAAATTTTTCCCCAAACCATCTGTCTCAAGATATGATGATAGTATTTTTAACTTAAGCTAAAGGAAGATGATTCTATCAGGGTGTAAGAGGAAAACATTACAATTATTTAATGGTATGCCACTGGGGATATCATGAACATCGAATGGAAGGATGATTGATTCATTATATGAATAAAGTTGATTCTATGAAAAGAGTTGTTGAGTTGAGACTTCAAAAAATTTGAGCATAGTTTTTCTTTGTGCACTCATCGATGAAATGGATACCAAAGAGTATCAATCATATCATAGTCCTTGTGAAAACAAAAGTAGAAAATTGAGTCTAATAAGGGTGGATATAGAAATAAATATGAATATGGAAAGAAGAACGAATATACCATGTTTCAAAATTGTTGGGAGAAGTATCCTGGGAACTGTATAGAGGGAACCATGAAATGATTTAAAAGTTTAATTATGGGGAATCTAGCTAAAAAATTCAAAATAGATATAAATAATTCCACTAATGTGGGTGATGAAAGGATGGTTCAGATTAACACTCACCATGTGGTTCAGTTTTTCAACTACTAGGAACAAGGGAATTGTTTAGCCCAATTACCAATATCACGGGTTTTTAGAGAAAATCAACAATAATTATCAAGAAAACAATGAAGGGAATATGATATCACTACTAATGTGATGGAACCGGGCAATGATGCGGTGATAGGTACACTATTGTTTCATTCACAAATAGGGAATATCTTATTTGATTCTTGTTCTATGAGTTATTTTATATGTTTAACATTTAGTATAACTATTCAAATATCACCTCTAAATTTGGAGGTTGAGTTATTTTTTAGAACATAAAATGGGGTAATTATTACATCCAATGGTTATAACCCCTACCTAGTGAATGTTATTTTACTTAACCCCATAGAAAATATTTTCATACTCCCTTTGGTAGAGTCTCATTCCATTATTGGCATAAATTGTATGTATTTATATAAATCCAATATCAACTGTCAAGAATGGGAGGTCAATCTCCACATCCTGAAGGATCCTATAATTATTTATAATTTAATTGAGGTGGATGAATCATTATTAGGTTAATTTTCTCATGTTTGGATATTACTCTCATATGAGGAAGCATACCTAGATAAAATTATTTATTCAAAGGAGATAATAATGCTCAAATACATTCACATTCTAAGGGACTCCAATGATGTGTTTCCTAAAGATTTTTTCTAACCTTACACATGATAGTTAGGTTTAGATCTCAATAGAACATATTATTGGATCTCTATCTATATCAAAGATTCCATATAAAATGGCCACCCTGGAGTTCAAAGAGTTGAAGAAGTATTTATAGGAGAATTCGGACAAGGGTTTATACACCTAAGTGCTTCATCATGGGGTACACAATTCCTCTTCATTATGAATAAGGTTGTATTAATATGCCTATACATTTATTTTCATGAGCTCAATAAACTCATGATAAATAAAATTTATTTGCTGTTTTAGATAGATAAATCTTTTGATCAGCTATGTTGGTCCATTAATTTCTCTAATGAGGACCTTCGGTTAGGATATCATTAATTAAAGGTGAGGATGAAGTATATCCCCAAGACTACATTTTGAGAAAGGTATGGACACTTTGATTCCCTAGTAATTCCCTTTAGAATTATTAATGGTCTATAAATATTGATTAACATAATTAATAGAGTATCTAGAGATTAACTCGACCAACTTTTGGTAGTATTCATAAATGGTATTTAGATATAATACATGGGAAATGAGGAAAATGATGTGAATTTGAAAACTATGTTGAAGACATTGTGAATGGGGAAAATTTATGAAATGTAATGTAAATGGGAGTTCTAGATAGAGGAATTATCATTCATGGACATGTTATCACCGAAAAAATAATATCTGGGGACCTTTCCTAGACAATATATATCGAAGAATGGCTTAGGCCAACAACTGTAATGGTGATCTGTAGTTTTCTTGGCCTTGTTGAGTATTTACGATGATTTGTGAATAAAATACCATGATGTTCATTCCCAAAAACATAGCTTACATGGAAGGGAGTGGGGTTTTATAGACTCATGAATTTGAGGAAATATTTAAATATCTCAAACAGAGGCTTATCACTATACCAATACTCACACTCTAAAAAATGGAGAACTCATTACATTATACAATGATTATTCAATGAATGTCTTAGGCTGTGTACATGTGAAAAATAATGAACCAATAGCCAATGCCTCAAGGTAGTTGAAAATTCATTCGAAACTCTATCCTACTTGTGAAGTAAAGTTGGTGGTTGGTGTCTTTGTGTTGAAAATATGGAGACATTATCTCTATGGGGGAGAAGTGCGAGATATATAAGGATCAAAAGATTCTAAAAAATATATTGACATAAAATAATATTAATATGTTCTAGAGAACATGGTTGGATCTCATCAACGATTTCGGCTTCTCAATCCACTAATATATTAGTATATTAAATAAGGTAGAAGATGCTCTATGTAGAAATGATCATTCAAATTTATCAAATATGGAATTTAGGAGGATCTAATCTCCTTAAACTAATAATGCATGGACATGGGAATCATAAAGGGATGAACATCATAAATCCTTTCGCAAATGATTCCTCAACCAACTATCTTGTAGATAATAAAGGATGCTCAAAGAAATGATTTGGAAATAAGAAAATAATGTATGTTATAAGAAATAGGAAATCATCAGAGTTCCAAATTAATGAATAAGGATTTGTGAGATTTGACATAGGACTATGTGTACCATTCGATCTAGAGATTAAGAATGACCTTCTCAATGACACACATAGTTATACATTCTCTATTCCCCAAGGGAGAGCATTGATGTATCGAGATCTATGATAGGACTATTGGTGGTATAATATCAATAAGAAGATTTTTAAAAATACATCAAAGTGCCTGGTATGTTAGTAAGTGAAGGCTAAAAGGAAGAATTTAAAGGTTTTACGCAAAAATATCATATACCAACAAGGAAACGGTAGAACATCACCATAGACATTGACACTAGAATTACAAAGTCATCCCATGGTAACAATGTTATGTGGGTTATTGTGGATACTCATATAAATACAACTCACATTGTTACAATTTGAGAGGACTTCTCATTTGTTCAACAAGTACAAATATATATGAAGGAGGTGTTAAATATATATGGAGTATAACTATCTATTGCACTTGATCGAGATCTGATATTCACCTTGATGTTCATGAAAATTCTCTAAAATTCTCTAAGAATTTAGATGAACATTAGTACATCCTATCATCCTCAATCTAATTTCCAATCGGTGTAAACTATTTAGACACAAGAAGAAATGTTGAGATAATATTCTGTGGAAATCAATGGGGGATGGGACCAATGTCTACCTCTAGTTGAGTTCTCTTACAACAATATTTTTCCCTAGACCATATAAATGGCTATATATGAATCCCATTACAGGAAATGGTGTAAAACAAAGTCATGATGTGATGAAGTTAGTGAGCGCAAGCTGCTACGACATGAAATTGTAGAAGAAATGGTGGAAAATGTAATAACCATTCAATAATATATCAAGGTATCTCATATTCGATGAATGTGTTATGTAGAAAATCATTGAAAATACATTGAGTATAAATTTTTAGACATGTTATTCTAGTAAATATATCTCTGTAAGAATTTCATGATACTTGGGAATAAAATAATGGTCAGCCCCATATAAATTGTTCCGTTTGGGATTCATGATAATGTTAGTGTCGTGGCCTATCGACTAGAAGTTCCACCTATAATTTATAAACTAAACATTTTATTTCTTTTATCCCACTTATGAAAGTACATATGAAATCCTTCACATGTACTAACATCAATGGTGGTACAGTTGGAGAATGATCTATCTTATGAGGAGAAGCTAGTGAAGATCTTGGATCATACATATAATTATCTATGTGACAAAACAACTCAACTAGTGTAATTATTATGGAGGAACCACATGTACGAAGAGACCACACGGGAACTGAAGGACGTAATGATGGAAATTTACCCAAGCATATTTTCAACTTAGTATGTAAAATGAAATTTTAAGATGAAATTTCATAAGGAGGGAGGAATGTAATGACTCAAAACATTAATCAATGAAATTATATACTTATAATTATTTCATATACTATAATCACATAAAATCACATTAAGAAAACAATACAAAATTTATAAATAATTAATAAATAAAATAAAAGTTAAGGAACCAATACCGATTAAATAGTAACATAACCTTTTAGAAAAGTAATGTGACCCTTATGAATAGTAAACCAGAAAAATGAGAAGTAACATATCCAATAAACTTATATATAAAATCTATAAATATTTTAAGTGACAATATGATGTAATTATATCATATTATAATTTAATAAATATTTCAATAATTATTAATTAAGTGTTGGTATTTTTGTAAATCATAAATGTTTCTTTATAAATTTATGATTAATTTGTTAAATTAAAATAAAATATTTTTTCATGAAATGTATTCATTAATTAATATTTTTAGGTATTATTATTATTATATAAATATATGTGACCTTAGTTATTTTTTCAACGTGTTTTCAAATCAGTTATAATTTTAAAATCTGTATTTTTTGAGTAAATTATGAGTTTAATTAAAAATATAATTTAATATATTTATAAACAAATTTTATAATATTGAGTTGTTTTTATAATTATAAACCTCTAAAAAATTTTATGAATTCTTGATATTATTCAAAAATACTTGAATTTTGTGCGAACAGTGAAATAATGTAATTTACGGTGTTTATAAATTATAAGTTCAATGAATTAGTACAGGAGTCATAGATAATGTAAGCACCATAATCTAGAACTCTCATTAATTATTTTATACTTTTTATGAAAATACTCAAACTATTAATAGGCATGATCCATAATAATAAACTAATGATTAAAATAATGAGAAAACATCTCTCTCCTTCAATATAAATACCACCCCTCACAACCTCTTCTCCTCACACCTCTCCAAACATGTTACGTATCCAAAATCTACTGAAAATATCTGCCCAATCCCCACCCTTGCATTCGGAAACATTTGGTATTAAAAAATAACAAAATCAATCTCTTAAGGAGGTTCTTAGGAAAAATGAATCAATAGGTAAAACCCTCTTCTAAATTTTTTTTATCCCTTTTCATTTTCCTAAATTTTTTTCTATCTTCACCTCCCCTAGTAAAAATTTTATGATAACTCTAGTTTCTTACATATAATGTAATATTATTATTCTAATGTAATAATTCATCAACATCCCTCTTTCCCCCTCCTAAAATAAATATGACAATATCATTTGTGTTGTGTAAATTTATCGCATTCAAGGATGATGAAGTTTCCAATTTCCATTACCATCTTCTAGGATACTCATGAAGCCATTTATATGGTTTAACTATATTATAATAAAATTATTATATTTTATCTAATGTTCTGAAATCATTTTATTAATTTGATATTAATTTCTAAAATGTAGTGAATTCGTTGTGATTGAAAAACACCAAAAATAAACTCAGATGATTATCATTAACTATTTACCTAATCATTCATACTCATCCCATGAAACCAAATTCTATATAAAAACAAAATAACCTATGTAATATCATTAACAAAATATAAGCTCAATTATGGAAAATTACCCCCACATTACATGACCTTTAGTACAAGTAGACATGTAAATTGTTCCTAAAAACCAAGGAGACCAAGGATCCAAAATGATGAAATTGAAACTATTAACCCATCAAAAATGAAATTAATTAACAAAATAAAGTAATTATATACCAAATAAATGTATGAATAGTTCTTTAATTTATTATTAATTAATATAATTTTATTATCTGGGATATTATGATTAGGTGAGTAACACCAAGGTACATAGGGTAAGTGATTCTACTCGAACCTCCAATATTACTTCGGGTTATTGATTCTCAATTTTTACCCAAATGAAATTCTATTTTATTTTAATACAACAATTAAATGTTTTTATATTTTTCTAAATTATATATCAAAATCCATTCATCATTATTTTTGGGTATTACAAGTTGTTACAATGTTTCCTAATCGATTATTCCAGATAAGCAAACATGGTTTAAGAGAACTTATTGAATTCTTACCCATTTTCAAGTGATATCCATAATCTGTTTTAAGATAGAATTATTTTTATGAAATCACTCATTATATTATGAAAACTTTATTGTTTCACATAATTTTTTTATAAATGTTTACACCCAATTCCTTTTAAAATATTGTTTAATATTTTTCATAAACTGTACTATATTATTTTATTTATAATGTTTCTTAAATGATGTTTTTTATTTTATTCACATAATTTTGACATAACATATCATGATATATGACTATTTTCTCTTATAAATGTCCATTTATGATTTATAACCTTTATTTCATGGACACCATCTTGATATTCCCATATGTTATGTATTTTGACTAGATTATGATACCCAATTCTTACCTTGGGTAAAACTAATATTTTTGTTTGATTCTTTATGTATGATTCTTATTATGTCACAAATATTCATGAACATTTTATTATGGGTGCACCTATATTTCTCTCTAATGTAATGTGAAATGTTTTTCCTAAATAGATGTCATGTTCAATGTTCGTGGTGGTTATCCTTGAGTTGTGCTCAAAGTGAAATAGTCTTGGTGGTTAACCTTGATACATGGTCATTCATGTGAAATTAGAATTGGATCATGCTTATGTAATATTTTATGTTGCTTCCACATCTCATATGATACCATGATTATATATGTTATGCTTCTTTATGTATATCCATGCCTTTTATGTCATCTTATTATGCCTTTTAACCCATGTGTTATGGTTCATTCGTATGATTATTACCTTAATAGGATTTTATCTCATCCCAATGTTCATGTTATCCCCAGGTTATCCTATACTGATATAGGGACTCATAAGTTGTTAGGAGCTCGTAATGGAGGATGAATAAAGAAATCATTTTTTTTAATCTAAGGATTTTATTTTTATCTACCTAGTCTTCTAAAGTCAACACACATTATGATCCTTGACTTTTAATTTTATAGTTAATGACGTTTGAAATGTTGTAATATTATTTGAAAAAGGATATTGTATCTATATAGATGTAACACAAGAAAATAAGTATGTGAATGTGAAATAAGAGTAGGATAATTCTCTATTAAATCTCGGCATCATAACGTTATGTGTTGGGGATTATGGGAAATAGAATAATGGGAGGTAAATGAGATCTCCCATTGATAAAAAAATTTCAACAAGTAAGGGTTTGATAAAAGGAAGATTAAAATATTGTATCATTCCATTTAAAACTCGTACAGAAAATAATCCCTTGAATTGAAAAGAAGGATGATGTCAGTTTCCATACTAAATAATAGTGCATAAAAATGACTAATAAAAATATATAAAGGGAGATAATTGAGGTCTTACATTGGTAAAAAAGTACATGGAATTATAGGGATTATTAAAAGTGCATAAATGTAAATATACTTTGACATTTATAAGACAAACAAAAGATAATTACATGAATGAAAAAGGGGGTGATGATAATTCCCTTACCTTGAAAAGGTGATTCCTAAATCATGGAAGAGGGAACCTTATGACCATGGAGACACATTGGGAACACATTGAAAGACATTTATAGAGGGTAGATAGGAATAAATATTGGGTCTTTTAAATTTTTAGTGGATTGTGTGGATAAAGGAATATATTAATACAAGAGGAGGGGTAGGTATGAAGTGATTAAAATTTTGTTATTTTATAATAAATGCCAACCACATATGTGACCAATCAACTCCATCAATCCTTATAGACTCTTTAAGATTGGTAGTTAATGGTTGGATATTAAAGGCCTCCCAAAATTTAACCACACATTATTTCGAACCTAATTAATCCACACAAATCAAAAATAAATTTTGTCTTTAAAAGTCAAATTATTGGTTACAAAATGAAAGGTATAAATTAATAAATTTAAATTAATATTATAAATAATATTTATACATAAAAAAATGATATTTTAATTAAATAAAATGTTTCCAAAAATTTTATAATATGATGAAATAATAATTTTTTCATAAAATCGTAGTGATTTTTAAAGTGACCATTTTCACATTTTCACTAATATTCATCTTTTGTACGAAAATTATCAAAATATCCCCATATGATAATTTTGATGTGATGATTCAGAAAATAATTTATATTTATTAACATTAATTAACTATATATAAATATTTTATTTTTAAAATAAATCATTATTTTAATTAAAATTGCAAATTTAATAGGAAAATCAACATTTCGACCATTGTAAAAATTACTTTAGAATTGATTAAAGTTTAGTATCATTTAGAAATAAATCTATATTATATATTTATTATATCAAATTTTATTTAATAATTACACCTAAAATATATTTTAATATAATTTGTTTTATAGTCTTAAAAAATAATTCATTTTTTATTATATCCTTAAATAATGCCAATGAATTATTAAAAGTATCCATGTGACCAACAAAATAATAACCAATTATTTTTTTATTTGATGATAATTATTTAAACAAAACATATTTTCTTAAAAAATAAGGGTATTTAATTATATTTACCTTTAAAAACTCAATCATCCTTAGGCTTCATAATTCAGTTGGATTATATTATGGTTTTAAAGTTTCTAGTATGGTCTTTCTTTCCCGATTATACGTTGTACTAGTTTGTATCAACATATGATGCTCAGAGTTCATTATGAAAATTAAAATTAATTCTATGTGTTTATAATAAATCATTCATTATAAAATAAGTGTTCTATTAATAACATTACGATATTTTTTGGGAGTTAAATTAACTTCATTAGATTAGTTTTCTATGAACATGACTATAGTCATTTAAGTGAAATAATTTATGATTTTGATGAAATAGAAATCACCTATAGTAGACTTATTCATTATTATACAACACAAATTTGAATGAATTGGTTCATGTTATATTGATGAGTGAATCTCCAATCTCTTATGAGTAATTTGGATTATCTTCCCCTTATGACATGTTTCATAAATCACATATCTTTAACATTTATATTTGGATGTTCTCTTACCATGTCATGTATTGTCATTTTACGTAGACTCTATTTTTCATGGTGTCCAGGATTTGTATTTCATAATTTTTATTCACCTTTTACACTCAAGGAGAATGATTTATTCGGATAGCCAATTTTGAACATATTTCCACTTTTTTTCTCCTCTTTTAATGAAACATCTGGGTTTAATTTTTTATAAAACCAGAGTTTTTAATGAATAGAAATTAAACACCTTCATTATACCATTGAATTACTATAAACAGATTATGGATATGCCCTTATATTTAATTAATATACTTACAATTTCTCTTATTTTGTTTAATATCATATGTTCTAATGCCTGAAATTATTAGAGAATATTCATTTCTGAATTTCACTAATCATCTATTATTTTCTATAATGTATGTAATTATTTTTTTCCACATAAACGTTGTGTTCAAAAAAAAATTACCATGATCCCTGGCCTCCCAATATTACATGATTATAATGAAAATTAAACAATAAGGTATTGTTATCATTGATCAAACTATAATTTTCCTTTCTCCTTTTAATTATAGTAAATTTATTCTAGAAAATCAGTCATTAAATCTTTCTCTTTGTGAGCCTTTATTTAAATTTTCCACATAATTTATCTAATCATTCAAATATATATTTTGTAGGTGGATGAAAAGTCACCCAATGTTTTGTTTTCATCTTTTGTGAGTTTCTTCATACAATTTTAATGCTTATATCCATTTCTTCATAACATCTACCTAATAGAGAAATATTTTTCTAGAATGAATAATAATTTCAAAAAAAACACTATAACAACAACAATACACATTGAATATATGTATTCTATAATAATGTGAGTTTTATCAAGAATTTTGATGTGATTGGATTGACATAGATATAACATTATTTTTCTATGTTGAGAAATGTTTTCCATATAATAGTTTATTGTTTTTCAATTTATAAGGGAGTCTCTTTTCATCCTTCATGGCGCATACATGAAAATATTTATAATTTTGACCTTAATTGTTTAGAAAAAATTATTTAAAATGAGACATAAAATACGTATATTTTCTACCACTTTTGAATTTTCATGATTTCAAATAACATTGATGAATATACCTTAATATATATAGATTTATTGTAATAATATATCAATTTATTCAATTATTATTAAATTCTAGGCAATTAAATTGAGTCTTTAAAAGATCATATTATTTTATCATGAATTTATTCATAAGAGAATTCACTATATTTTCATTTTTTAGCTTTAACCATGAAAATTTTATTGTGATAAATATAGGAGGATTCCTTTAAATAAAATCCTTCATAATATTCATATTTGTTTCCTTTATCCTTCATCAAGAGTGTAATTACTTTCTTCAGTTTTTTATTCATATTTAAACATGTTTCTAGTTTCAATTTCAACATATGTTACTTAATGTATATTTTATCTTCTTTATAATCATTACATTAGCAATTAAATTTGTGATTTTTTATTAGCTTCATCATCTAATTGGAAGAAAGTGGTGGTTTTTTCCTCTCCCCCTTTACATCAAACATTTCTTCTTCTTATTCATGGGAACCTATTCTAGAAATAAATTAATTTTGAGGCACCTTTTTTAAAAATTACCCATTTTTTATATTGAGGATTCTCATCCTCAACATCATACAATCTACTATTACTATTAGTAAAATTAAGGTGAAAGTGTTAAATATATCAATAGTAAAAAAAATTAATTACATTATACTCTTTTATATTCACTTTCCTTTCATTATTTACTTTATTATAAGTGATATGATTCTTTTATGTTCATCATATTTCTCATCTTCTATATTTGATTCGTTTGGACATTTACATAATTCTTCTTTGATCTTTAGCATCCTAATGCATTCAAAGGATATATATTTTTGTATTTATTTTAATATACACTAATATTTCTCCTTTCATATGAAATGAGTAGATAGGGATTCTAATTAAAATAAATATCCTATCTATATTATATATTAAAAATTTTATGATTAAAAATATATAGAATTTTTCTCATCATTTTCATAACATCATTTGTGTCTTCTACTTTCTCACAGTTTCCTCGATTGTTATAAAAAATTACATCCACCCTTGTAAATAAATTATTAGTTTTTTCATATTAAACCATAATTATTTCTTATAATTTTTTATCTATATTTAAGTCTAGTACTAAAGAATTTAATATTTCTTTCACTGTTTCTCTCAAGCTTATCCAATACTTCCTTTGAAGATTTTTGGACTATCACCATAGTGAAAAAAAATTTCTATAGGAAATTATAATGTTATTTATTACCTTCCCATAAGCCTCTAAATTTATTTTTTTACTTAAATTAATTTTATATTATCAACCAAATTGTGGAAAACCAACTGTAACTATAATAAAAAAATCTATAATAACTGATTGAATAAAGGGAAGAACCATATTCTTCTATCTGTCATAGTTATATTTAGAAATGGTGGTAAAACATATGTTATTAACTGAATTAATATTTTCAATCCCAAGTTTCTTGGGAAATACATCTAGACACTGATCTTGAGTGGTAGAGAAATATCTAGTCTTCATTATATCATTATCCCTTAAATTGAATGTAGATAAATAGTAATAAAATTTTCAAAAGATTGGAAATTAAGGACTGAATTTTATAGTCTTCACATCCCAATCTATTATAAAAGATTAACTAATCCATTATGAGGTTTAAATTTCACCCATTGTTCATTAAATTCAATATACACCTTGATTGTAACATACCAATCTATTCTCTAACACCCCGACTATAGTTACCCAGAGTAAATGCATTATTACATAATATTGGATTGATCACAAAGGATCAAATATTGAAAGACTGATCAGTTTAGTAGCCTTGGAAGTACATGATAAAAAAATAATATTTACATTACATTATTAAATGAAAAAAAATTGTGTCACATTTTAACACATTCTTTTCCCTTAGACTATCCCTATAGGTCAGTTATAATATACTTCATCACATCCCAAAAAAATACATATAAAGGAGTGAGATCAAGTGCCCAGTAAGGATAACAATATAACAAAACATTCATAAATAACCATAAACATTTAAGGTAATGTATAAGACTAAAACACATGCCTTTTAAACACAATTTTCAGCATAATATGGAAAAGATAAATAAAATAATTCCATTTACTTATTCTCATAGAAATTCTACAAGTCTAATAATCACATGTAATATCAATAGCCAATTTCATAATGATGGAATGAATAATGTCGGACATCATACCCACATAGTCAATGTCTCGAACCAAGACTAAAAATAAGATTTTGTCAAGGCCTTCTTCCAAGACACTAGTTTGTCTTATGATACCTATATATTCCTCGAGGAGCTATAGGAGGCTCCACCTATCACTTACTAACTCAAATACATTCTTCATATTAAAAGGTTGAAACTTAACAGAAACATTCATATTAATACTAGCATAAGAAATGTTAACACTTTAACCAAAAACCATAAATTTTATAAAAATAACACATCCACAATCCAACATATCACCAAACCTTCAATTCAATATGGAATATTTTTTCATAATAAATCAACATCCAGAAAGTGAAAAATCTATCAATTGATGTTGACATAGATTAAATCAAATTTATTTTAATGGAATATCTCTTTTTATTTTGAAATAATATAAAAGTTACCTAATTATAAAAGAAAAGATATATTTTGAAAATATTCTAATACAATTTTAATGGACACTTTGAAGGTGTTATAGTCGCAAAAAATATCCACACCCGCTGTATAAGTTAAAAAACCATTTTCCTTAATTTTGTCGAAAAGGTCGTAAAGGACTGTTTTTGAAAAATGACAGAATGATTCCTTATAAAAATTTTACATAAAATAAAAAAATAGTTGAAATGACTTTAACCCATAGTATATGAAATAGAAAAAATATTTTGAAATACATTTTTAAGAAACTTATATGTAGATAATATAGAGGTCCCAGAAGATACTCATGTATAAACAACCTTGGATAATAAAGAGATTTGAGAAATAACCCTTACCTTGTACATTTCGTTTCATTGATGTTAAATTAACTGAATTTATAATGGTTAAATAATTGTTATTAAACTATACAAAAACCACATACATAAATATGATATGATATTTGATATTCTTATATTACATTGTTAATAATATTTTAGTAGTATCATTGTTTCAAGTGTTAACTGATTCATTTTCTTTTATATGCTGGGGTGATAAAGTCGAGTTTATTATGGATTGGATGTATTTGATTCATATACAAAATTATAATAAGTTCATAAAGATTATTTTTAATCATAAAATGAAAATTATTTTTGACTGGGAATGATGGGGAATGAATTTCATCACTTTCGTGGAGACCGTATTTTTTACGTATGACCGAGCAACAATATCATTCAATTGGTGGTGAAATATTATTAAATTGGTTAGTATATCCTATATACAGAACCATTAACGTGTTATTTGTATTACTTGAATTAGTTATACTCATTATTATATCCCATCCAACTAATGAAGTGTCGAATATCAACTACACTACAACATGGAGATGGTAAGTCATACGTACACACATATGGTGAAATTGTTTTTCATTGGATTGATAGAATAATGAATATGGTTGTAAAATTTTAATAATAACATCATAGTATACAGAAGGGACTAGATTATTTATTTTGGAATGGAAACCATAGAGAAAGTGAAGTGGAAGGAGAAGATAACATTGAAAGATGTGATGAAATTATTACCTCTTCTTTGGGTGCTTCATTATTATTTGATCAAAAGCGATTATTAGGATGGATTTATGATTAAGGAAGGCCTTTAGTATAATATGAGGGGTGTTGTGAGTATATTTGGGTAGGGTTTGTCTAAGCCAAATAGAATAGGATGTATGATTTTGAGGGAAGGAGAAGTACCCTTTTATAAAAGAAGTGAGGGTCACTTTAGGAAAATAATGAAATATTATTTTATTATACAATCATATTCAGTTTATAATGGCTCAAAAAGAATTTATTTCGAGTATAATGTGGGTCTGGGTCGAAAACCTATCATCCAATTGGATTTAGACATGTTTAGGTAACCATACTAACACAATCATTTAGATTTAACTCTTAGTTAAATAGTTTAACTTTTACTATGTATTCATGTATTATTGTAATAAATGGTTAATAAAAATACTATAAAAAATCCAAGTGAACCCCAAGTATTGAATTATTGATATATATAACCTTATATAAGTCCTTTGGAAGAATTTATGATTTTTAGTAATATTATATCAATTAATAAAATTGTATTTGTTTTAAAAACTCATTTATATAAATTTTGACACTATTTGGTATTTTGTTTTTTTGAAAGTCATACCAACTTTATCACATATAAAACAGTTTATCTGAGTAACCCTAATATTTCGTATTAACCTTGATATTTCTTTAAAATCATTAAAATTTTCTATTTTCAATTATATTATTATTTATAACATCAATCGTTTATTCGTTCAATAATTTGGTAATTACTGCATCATAATTGTGCCATAAATAAATTCAATTATTTAATGTCTAAAAATTATAAATAAAATACCATTATGTAGGAATTATTTTTATATTTCTAAAGAATAATTATAGTCTAATTTAAATTATTTATAACCCAATATGAAAAAGGGTTTTGTTATTAAACTTTAAATTAAACACGTTTATATATTCTATAAATAGAATAATAATAAATTTCCTAATCTAGTATAGGAGGAACAAAAGGATCATATTTTATTCCTAAGTCTAATTTTGATAGAATGAAACTTATCCAATAGAATTAAGACATGTGTTTGGGTAATTTTAATATCATTTTTAACATTTAATTACCCTTTTTTACTTTTAACTATGGTAAATAAAAGTCAAAAGTTCTATTCCCACAAAATATTTTCATCTTATTAAACCAAATTTTACATAATAATGTCACCTATGCTTCTCAGATGTTTTAAAATCAATTCATATAAGTGGTAAAATTACGTTTTATGCCAATTAGGAAATGTGCCTAGAAGGTGGGTAAAAGACGGTAAAAAGATTAATAAAATTTTATAAATCGAATATTATTATAAAATGACCCCAATGAATTATATCTTACTTATATTGGTATTATGTATCTATTTTTACTTAAAATAAATTAAAATAAAATAAATAATTCTTTAAATAAAATGCCAGTTTTAAATAATAATGCAATGTTTTTTGTCACTATTCATCAATAATTGAATGTCTTTAGAAAAATATCAAAACATCACCCTATGAAAATTTTGATATTCCGAATCCAAAAATGAATTCCATTTTGAAATATAAATTTTATAAAACTTCAAAAGGTGGGTATTAATATTCATAATGGCTTGTTTGATTGGTCGTGGTGTGTTATAACTTGAAGTTTCGTACAACACTAGCTATTGTATTATTCAAATAGAAGCATATCGTGGAAGCTTGGGGTGCTACATTATCCGATCATTATAATAATTTCATTATAATAATCTATAGAATACTACTACGTAAAAAGATTTGTGTGGATTTTTTTCATTAGTTCCTCAGATCCCCACGTTTCCTCTTCCATCTTATGGTTTCTCTATTAAACAATCACTAGATTAGTAATCCAGTTTCTCAGCACTTGTTCTCATATTTTAAGAATCATTAAAGGCTCATCAAAATAATATGGATCGGGTCCTTGTTCAATTTCTTCATAGGTGAGTACATGTGTTGGGTCAGGCATGTATTTTCATAATTTGGATACATGGAACACATCATGAACTTTGGAGAGAGATGGTGTCATTGCCAAATGATAATCTATAACTCTAATTCATTATAGAATTTATTATTTTCTGATGTACCTAGGACATAATTTTCCCTTCTTATCGAATAGTATAAAACCCTTCCAAGGAGATACCTTCATGAAAACATGATCTCCTACTTGAAATTCCAAATCCTTTCTTCGGTTATTAGCATATCTCTATTGAATAATTTGAGATGCATCAGTGTGGGCTTGGAAAACCTTCGCATTTTCCATTGTTTCCTCCAAAAGCTATGGAACTACGAGTTTTGATTCACCAACATCATCCAAACAAGTTGGTGTGAGACATCCTTTCTATATTACACTTCATATAGTGCCATATGAAAACTTGAATGTAAACAATTGTTATTAGAAAATTATACCAGAGGTAAATATTGATCCCACATACCTTGAAAGTCATGTGAGAAAGATCTCAACATGTCTACTAAGGTTTGAATAGTTTGTTCTTATTGTCCATCAGTTTGAGGGTGGTAGGTAGTGCTCAAACAATGTTTAGTAGATAAGGCCTTCTGAAGGCTTTTCTAGAATCTTAATGTATAACGGGGATCACGATCAGAAACAATCAATAGGGTACTCCATGAAGTCTTAAAACTTCATTAATATATAGTCTTGAAAAATGTTCACGGGGTAAATCTTATCTTATAGTAAGAAAATGTGATGAATTGGTAAGATGATCAAAAATGACCCATATTTCATCATTCCATCTTGGAGTCTTTGATAGCCCCATGTAAAATTCCATCGTAATATCTTCCCATTTCCACTCATGTATGGGAAGAGGTTGCATGACTCCTATAGGATATTGTCTTCTAGCATTAACTTTTTGAAAAACCATATATCATGACACATAAACAAAAATCCCCCTCTTCTTTTTTTCCTACAAAAAATGTTCTTTCAAATATTTATACATCTTAGTACTACCAGGGTGTATAGAAAAATTGGAGCTATGGGGATCATACAAAAATTCCCTCTTTAGATTAGGTATGTTATTAACATAAAGTCTCTTCCCAAATTTCAAAATTCCATCTTCATATATGAAGTCAATCAATATCCCATCGTTCACAACATTATTTTTCTTTTTAAACTTCTCATCATCAGTCTGAGAACATTTTATCATTTCTAGTAATGATGTTTTGGAAACCATTTGAAAAAGTATTGATGTTTAACATCCCATTCTTATTCCAGTATCAATATTTTCTAGATCCATGAACATAAGATCCCTTTCAACAATCATCTTGTTCAAAACACCATGATCATGCATTATCAAAGAATCTTCCACCCTATTTTCCATCATTGGTTGGTCTTGTTTAGCACAATAATAATCCTTGACTATTTCAAGCCTTCATCTTAGCCTCATGTTGAGTTCATTCTATGAGAAAATACACATCCAACACTTATGACTTGTATATATCTCAAAATTTTCACCATAGAGACAGTGTCTCCATATCATTAAAGAATATATTGTAGCTGGAAACTCAAGATCAATTGTAGGATAGTATTGTTTCTGAATTGTTAGTTGTCATGATACATAGGCAATAACTCTGTCATTTTGCATAATGACACAACCACGTCCATTCCATGAAATATCACTATAAATAACAAACCCATTATTCCTCGATGGTAGAGTCAAGATAAGAGAATTGACAAATATTCTCCTAATTTCCTCAAAATTTTCTTCACACTCTTATTTTCAGACAAATTTAACACCTTTACATGTGATTTTGGTTAATGGGTTTGTCCATCATGAAAAATTCTAGACGAAATGCTAATAACAACCTGCTAACCCAATAAAACTACATACCCCAGTTCTACTTGTCGGTGCTGTCAATTCTTGTATTGATCTTGTCTTAGAAGGATCAACAGAGCTTGCATCATTAGAGACAATATGGCCATGAAAAGAAGTTTCCTGATGCTAAAATACACACTTTCTAATAATCACATATAATTCATTTCTTATGAGGGTTTTTAGAATAGTGTACAAGGGATTTTCATATCTTTGTATATTTTTCTGAATACCAACATATCATCAATAAATACTACTATACATTAATCATGATATTACTTTGAAACATTTTTCATTAAATTCATTAAGACAGAGGGTGCATTAGTCAGTCCAAAATGCATTATTGTAAACTCGTAATGCCCGTACCTGGTTAGAAATGCTGTTTTCGGATTGTCTTCCTTCTTCACACACAATTGATGATATCTAGATCGAAGTTAAATCATTGAAAAATTTTGATATCCTTGAAGTTGGTCGAATAAATTATCAATGTGAAATAGGGAATACTTGTTCCTTATTATTGTAGCATTGGTCTCCCTGTAGTCAACACACAACCTCAGAGATTCATCTTTATTCATAAAAAAAAGAATAGGGGATCCCCATAGGAAAACCCTAGGGATAATAAATAAATTATTACTCAATTCCTTTTGATATATCTTTATTTCCACTAATTTTACAGTGGCCATTATATAAGGGGTCTCTGATATGTGCCTTGAACCATGAATTAAATCAATGGAAAACTCAATTTTTTGTTCTGGAAGAAGTCCAGGTAAATCAATTCAAAACACATCAACATATTCATGTACAATAGTTATGTCCTCTATTAGAACATTATTTTCATATCCCATATTTATTTCATTCTATTCCTCCCCAATAATAGAATTTAGTAGTGCTACTAGGGGTGGATCTAGCTAAGAATCAAGTGGTGATGTTTTTTATCTAAAGATAAGGTACTCATTATCATCATCAAAAATTATAACCTCCCTCTTCTTACATTTAATTTTGGCATCATGGTCCCAAATCCAATGCATTCAATGTATTATATAATATTCAACCTGGGTATGGCGATGAGATCAAAATATAAAGGAAATTTATTTTAACAAATGCGAACTAATTAACAAAACATTTTTGCAATGATAATTCCCTTAGGAGTTTTGATTGATAACTCCCTTATTAAAAAAAATTGAAAAAATATATTATTCTTAGAAAACTGGGAAGATATGAAACAATGCGATGATCCAGAATCAAATAAATCTTTGGATAAATTTGAAGAAACCAATATATTACCTACCACCACATCATTCAGAGCTTCAACCTCAGTAGTAGTGATCACATAAGCTTGGCCTACCTCCCTTGAAATTTTCTGAGGTAAGTTTCCTTGGAGCATAGGACATTAATTTTCATAATGACCTATTTATTTACAATTGTAGCATTAAACATTGACATCCAGTTTATTTCCCTTTCAATCATGAGCTTGGTGGCCTTTTTCAACACACTTGTAATAGACTCACATTCCCTTCATGAATGTGTCGGGGTGTTTCTTCCCACATTTACTATAAGATGAAAATTTAACATTTCATATCTTCCCCTTATTTCAATTTCAAGAGTGTTCAGCAGATCTATTTTTACCATTCTTTGATTTAATGTCGTATGAATTAGAGAATTTCTTTTTTGTCTTGAAAGCACATGAGACAATATCTTCATACGATGAGTACGATTGTGATCCTAATGCTTGATGGAGAAAATTTTTTAACCCATAAACGAATCAATCAATATTACTCATTGGGTTATGTATATAATCTACTTAATACATTTATAACCTTGTATCGATAACCTCATTATTTGTGACATTCTCATCCTCCTTTTTTCTTCATAATCATAAATTTATTTTTCATACCTTCTCAATGGTCATGATGAAATTATTTTTCTATGAAAATATATTTAAACTCCCTCCATTACATATTTGATACTTCTTCATCCTATTTTTTTTTTCAAATTAATGACCACCATTGATCTGCATCTCCCGTGTGGTGATAAACTTCCATGACAACTTTTTCCCTTTCACTACTCCTCAAAGCATGAAATATTTTCTCTATGGAACATATCTATTTCATAACAAAAAATGATTTTTTAGTCCCACTGAATGTTGGTGGTTATTACCTCATGAATCTTTCTGACATTTCCCCACCCCCCGCATTGTGGATCATGGTGCTCCATACGACTAAGGTTATTATTCATAACATGAGTGAGTTGTCTGAATATGGTGATAAGCTGATCAGCACCAGTTTAATCACCCACTCCTCAATAATTATCTTAAGTGTGAGGAAAATTTCTACATGGATTACATGAATTGATACAGTTTCTATTCCATCAACTAGGATCCAATTCTACACAATGTCATACACAAGTTTAGTTTATGAATCGCAATACATAATTTCAAACTAGTAAAACAATTAAAATAAATTGAACAGTTTATGAATATAATCGATAATCACTAAAATATTTTCATTAAGGAGGTATATAATTATAAATCTTTGATAATGTTTTATAAACAAAATATGAATTATCCAAAGAATATCCCCTGGGAGTGTTGTAACCAAGAGTGCAGTAAGGCCCATTGACATGTAACAAGATACCCTGAGTCAATCCTGAAACTCAATGTCGGAGTTTTCACAAATAGGTACATCTATTCCAGAGCCGCCTCTTACTTCTAATATCTAGACATAGATGTAATTCGTGAAAAATAAACAAAATATATACATTACCAAAATTCTAGGAAGTTATTCTATACTAATCCTCAAAGTCTATCATAGGGTAATGTTCTCTAATAAGAGTTTTTCTAAATATTGCTTCCATGGTTTGTAAAAAACATCTTCTGATACCAAATATAATTCCCCGACCCTAGTTACCCAGATTCGGTGCATTATTACATAACACTGTCATGATCACAATGGATAAATTTCTAAAATACTAATTAGTTTTGTATCTTTGGGACTACTAGATACAAACAAAAGTTTTACATTACATTCTGAAATTATAAACAACAACATTTTTCTCCCTTTTAACACATTCATATCCCTTAGACTACCAATATAGGTATGTAATAATATACTTCTTCACATCCTGGGAAAAATTAAACATAGAAACTTGTGAGCTTAGGTTCTCAGTAAGGATTACAATATAGAGAAAACATTCATAAATAAGCATAAACATTTAAGGCAATGTATGAGTCTATAACACAAGACTTTTAAACATAAAATTAAGAATATTATGGAAAAGAGAAATGATATAATTCCACCTTCTTATTCACGTGTTTATTCTACTAGTAAAATAATCACATGTAATATTAATATCTTTTTTCATAATGATGGAATTATTAATGCCAGACATCATAACAACATTTTCAAGGCCTCGTGCTAGGACTACAAATTATATTTTATCACGGCCTTGTTCCAAGACACAATTTGGTCTCATGTGACCTACTTGTGCATCAAGGAGCTATAGCTCGCTTCACCCTTTACATACTAAGTCCAATTAATTTCTCATATAAAAAGTTTGAAACATAACATAAAAAATTATATTAAAACAAGAATACAAAAGGTTAATACTTTAACCATAAACCATGAATGGTATAAAAATAACACATCCATAGTAAAAAAAATAAAAAAAAACCTTAAATATAATATGGAAAATGTTATCATATTATATCAACTTCAAAAACGTGTAAAATCCAACAAATGATGTTGACATAGTTGAAAGAAAAACTATTTGAGAGGAATATCACTTTCTATTTTGAAATAATTTCAAAGCCACGTAATTATAAAATATAACATTTACTTTTAAAATATTTTTATATTCTCATAATGAAAGATTCAAAAATGTTATAACAGCATAAAATAGTTGTACCCTCTATAAAAGTTAAGAAAACATTCTTTCCATAATTTTGTCAAAAAGGTTATAAAGGATGTTGTTTGGAAACCGACAGAAAGGTTCCGTTATAAATATTTTATAAAAAAATAATAAATTGGTATAAATTGATTTAACCCATTGTATAAGAAATAGTAAATATATTTGGAAATAAATTTCGAAGAAACACATATTTGGATGATAAAAAGGTCTTCGTAGATACTCAAGTATAAACGACCTCGTATACTGATGAGATTATAGAATTAACCCTTGACATGTAATTTTCCTTTGATCGAGAATACATTTAACTCATGTAAAATAGTAAAATCATTATTATTAAATTATAGAAGAACCACGTATATAAATATGATATCATATATGATCTTCTAAAATTTCTTTGTAAATAATATTTCTGTAGTATCATGGTTTTGAGTGTAAATAGATTCATTTTACATTATATGATTGGTTATGTAAGCCATGTTTGTTATAGATAGGATGTATTTTATTCCTATCAAGAATTATATTATGTTATTAAAAACTATTTTTTTATCATAAATGATAATTATTCTTGAATTTTTATGATCTGGAATGAATTTCATCGCATTTGTGGAGACGGTAATCTGTACATACGCAAGAGCGACAATATCATTCTATTGATGGTGATATCATATGTAATTGGATGGTATATCAGATATTCAGAATCAATACCATATTATGTTAATTATTTACATCCGTTATAATCATTATTATACCCATCCAAATAATGAATTATTGATTAACAACTACACCACTACGTGGAGACGATAAGTCGTACATATGCACGTATGGTGGATTAGTTAATCATAAGATGGATAGAATAAAGAATATGGTTGTATCATATTTATAATAAGATAAAATTATGTATAAGATAATGTATTTACTATTTTGGTAAGGAAACAACAATGAAAGATGTTGGGAATGATGAAGATAACTTTGAAAGAGGTGATGAAATTATTACCTCTTCTTCGGGGGATTACTTTTGATTTGACCAAAAGGGATTCACAGGTTTTTTTTCGGATTAAGTAACACCTATATGATGAATTGGATATATTTTGGAGAATATTTGGGTAGGTTTTGTCCTTGCCAAATGTCTTCTGATGTTTGATTTTGAGAGAAGGGTATGTACCGTTTTATAAGAGAGGTGAGGATCACTTTATGAAAAGCATGAAATATTATATTATAATACAGTCATTTTCAAATTATAATGGATCCAAAAGAATTTTTTATATCCTAGGGAGTGTCTGGTACAAGAAACTCTAAACCCATAGGTTTCAAACAGATTTCGGTCACCATATTGACCTTCTGTTTTAGATTTATCACTTAGTTAAATAGTTTATATTTTACCATGTATTCTTGTATTATTATAATAAGTGGTTAATAAACGTACTATAAAAAGCCGAGAGAACCCCAACTGATTCATAATTGACATATCTAACATTATCTAAGTCCATTGGCCAGAAATTAGAATTTTATGAATATTATATCAATTAATAATAAATAATTTGTTTTAAAAACTCATTTACGTCAATTTAGACACTATTTTGTATGTCGTTTTTTTCAAAGTTATAACTACATTATCACTAGGAAAAAAATTTATTTAATCAACCATAACATGTCATATTGACCTATAAAATTATTTTAATTCATAAAAAGATTCAATTTACAATTATCCTAATATTTAAAATACTAATTTTTCAATCTATAAATAATAAGTTAATTACTACATCATCATCGTGTCATAAATAAATTTTATTATGTAATGTCTAAAACTTATAAATAAAATACGATTATTTAGGAATTATTTTTAGCTTTATAATAAATATTTAGTTTAGAATATATCTTATGTAAAACCCTATATTATAAATGGTTTAGTAATTAAACATTGAATTAAACACTTTTATCTATTCCTTAAATAAATTAAAAATAAATGTCCTAATCAAATATAAGTGGACCAAATGGATCATATTTAATTCCAAAAGATTATTTTGGTCGAAATACATATCTAATAGAATTAGGACATCTGTTAGGGTAATTATAATATAATTTTTTACCTTTAATTACACTATTTCCCTTTAACCGTGGTAAATAAAAGGAAAAAAATTACTATTCAAAAAAAATTATTTTCATATTATTGATATAGATTTTAATTGATGATGTTATTTGTGTCTCTTATATTTTTTTAAATTCATTTCACAAAATTGGTAAAATTACGTTTTATGGAAATTTTAAAATGTGCCTAGAAGGTGCGTAAAAGACGGTAAAAAGCACAATAAAATTCTATACATCTAATCCTATTATAAAATGACCCCACCGAAGTATATTGAACTTATATATGTAATATGAAATATTTTGACTTAAAATAAATTTAAATAGGATAAATAATTATTTAAATAAAAAGTCTGTTTTAAACAATAAAATATTTTTTCACTATTCATCGTTAATTGAATGTTTTCCAAAAAATATCAAAAATTCACACTAAGTTAATTTTGATATTTTGAATCAAAAAATGTAGTCCATTTTGAAAAATAAAATTTATAAAATTTTCAAAATTGGAAATTACTATTCATAATGGAAAGTTCGATTTTTTGTGGTCTGTAAGAACACAAAGTTGCGTATAACAGAAGATATTGTATTATTTAAAGAAAATCCTACCATGGAAGATCTAGGTGTTACACATTCCCATAATTAATTCAATGAAATCCATGTCTAAAATATAAATTGCCCAATCAAACTAGAAACCATTCATTTTTATAAAAAAACTACGCATTTAAATAAACTACACTCTTGCTACTTGAGAGGTTTCTAGATATGTATCATATGTGGAATAATTTATATATGAAACCCAATGTGATTAACAACACATGAAACAAAAAATGTGAGATGCATTTATATCAAATAGAACATTCATTATATACTAGTTAATATGAATGACACCATAAATAGTTGAAGGAATTAATTGTTATTTCTTGATCATCTATTTATCACCATATAAAAACAAAACTTCTACTCTGTTTTCCTTGAATTCTTGTTATAGTCCCATTAGTTGTAGAGTTTGTGTGTTCCTTAAATCACATTGGTTTACCGTTTGTGTGGATGAGAACTGTTTTGATGTGATCATCAAGTTGAATAATAATATGTGTCACATCAATGACTTATTTAAAAATAATTTTGAATTTTATTTACATTGATGATTTGTTTTGGGGGTTTCCTCTTAATTTTGGATGAAATATTGTGCTTTCAATATTTGGGCCAAACCTTGAGCCCATGTCAATATTTAAAAATATTTTTTTTCCTTTAATTACACATTCATTTCTAAACATTTTACACCCATTACACTTTTTAATTGGCATCCTCTGGTATATTAAAATTACCATGTCCATATGGACGACATAAAAAATCTATAATCATGATATATTTGGGTTTTCTATTAGGTTATTGGGCCTTCCCATAAACCCATTTCATGCATTAAATTAGTTTTTTAAATTTTCAATATCTCATTCATTTTTTACTTTTTTAGGGTATTCAACCCCTCAATCAAATCCAAACACCTCAGGGTCACCCCTATTATATAATTTTCCACATTGGATCTCATCTCCCCTATGGGTTAGAGAAATATTTCATAATATTTCTCAAATCGACCATATTTAATGAGGTAAAATGATTCTTTCGTAAGTCCTTATATTTTCACTATTTTTCTACCATTTCAGTCCCCACATGACCTAATATTACTAATTCAAGCATCTATACTAGTTTTGGTTACTTGGAAATTCTTATTTTTCTATGATTAGGGAGATTTCTTATAGATTTTAGAAAGTATGTCTTCCTCTTGTTGATTTCTTCCTTTTCTGTAGGGTTTCATATACCTTTTCTTTAGTCCTAATGTTTCCAACATCTTGGGTTCATACCTAGGATTTAACATTGAGTATTTATGGTGAAATATTGTGGTATAGGGCTGGAATTATCCCTCTCGTGGTGTAGCAGAGGTGCGGTTGAGGTTTCACAGCAATATTTAGGGGTTTTGACCCAAAAGGCAGGTGATACCATTTGTAAACTTTTCATGATGAGATATCATGATTTTTTTTAATAATTTATCAGGTTTATAATATATTTTCTTTCGATAAAAATTTTATTTGATGGATTTTGATATGGATTTAATTTTATTGTATCATTTTATCTTGAAATTGGTTGATTTCATGCGTAAGCCATGGGGTATTATTTGCGTGTATTTTATAGCTTATGAAACTAGTTTACTAAGTCTTATTTGTCCAACCAATTTAGATTTGATAGGGTGATTGTTTTTGTGTTTAAAAGGTGGTTTTTGATTGGGTTTTAGGTGCAATAACATTTCGTGCTCTTTGAAAGTGTTTTATGAAAATGTGTGTGTTCATGTGTATCATTTGTGGTACTATTTGAGGTATTTTTAAAACACTTGAATGTGGTTGAATAAAAATTTCTAGGGACAAAAATTCTGTTTTGGGCTGGTATTGTTATAGTTTCCCCTTAAATGAGGGTTTCAAAATGGGTTTTTATGCAAAACATGGTTATACCACCTGGGTTGGTTTTATGAAAACTATAAGAGATTTAATGAGTTACACAAAGTGTGAAAATGATGACTATGTATAGTTTTGGGGGTATTATGTTCATAAAATGAGTTTTTTAATGATAATTTGGTCATTTGTGATGTCAAACCTTTGGGTAATATTTTGTAAATTTTTGAGGTGATTTATGAAATTGCTATGTGGGTTCGAAACATGGTTGCCTGATATTTTGTGTGAGTGTGATGTGAAAATGGATTTTGTTCAAGAAAATGGTATTATTTAACATATGAGTGGGTTGGTATGTGATTTTTAGCATCCTGGGAATTATTTTTTAAAATTTTTAAAATATTTTTTGAATTGTGAATGATATGACAAATGTGTATTGAGAAATTTTTCTTTCAGTGAGATTTCAAAATGAATTTGAATGAAAAAGTGAATTTTGTGATATTTGTGATATACATTTTGCCTTTTTGGTTAATTTGTGATGTGTAAGTGATATTGGAATGTGAAAATTATATTTATTTTCTTGATAAGATTTTTTGAGAACAAGAGGGAAAACTGTGTATCTTGGTGGCTGGACGTGTACATGTATGCCAGTGATCCCCGAGGGTTTGGCCTTAGTTTCATGTAGTAATATTGAAACTTACAACACTCACTAAACAATGGTTATGATGATTAATGGGTACCACTTGGTTATGGGTATGTTCCCTAATAGTGTCTTGTGCATGGGAACATATATATTTTATTGTTACTATCACCGAGATACGATGTACCAGGGACCTACAACGAGCTACTGCCTAGGGGTAATTACTATTTCATGTGCTCATTAGATTCAGTAATATTACCATCATTATATGGTATGTTTGGATATAATTTTCAGTATCTTTGGTATTTTATTTAATAGGGTTGATTCTTTAAAATATCCCACTTGAAAACTATTTAGTTTTAATGTTGCATCTTTTAGAAACTATAACTAGAATTTCCTATTTACAAACATTTAAATGCTTTTTGTCTTTAAATTATTATCACATGGAATCACATAGTGTTGGTATCCTACTAGGTTTTGTCTCACACCCTTCTTACACATTTCTATGTGAGTAGACATGGTTGTTTCAGTTGCAGGTTTGGGAATAACTTTTGTGACAATGTTTGGGGTTTTGCAGTCCTTCACGATGTCTTCTTTTTGAGATGGATTGAGGGAGGTTCCTATTTCCCTGGGGAGGTTCTTAGGATATCATTTCATGGTTATGAACCTTTTTAATGGCCTTTAATAATTTATTAAAATTCTGTAACTCAGTTCTGAATTTTAGTAAAAGATGTTTTGGTTTGAAAAATACAGATTTGTTTTCTTGGTTTTGTTTGCAGTTTTATGTTAATAAATTCAAGTGAATCATTCTGATTTCCCATTTTATGTTACCCAGGAACATGAACCATTCCATGGGTATTGGAAATTCCCTTCAGGCCTTTCCACATAATAGGTTAGGTGCCAGTTTTGATGACGACCAGATTCAGTTCGTGACAAAATGGTATCAAATGAGGTTCAGGTCAACTCTTTGGGTCATGTTATTTGGAGAAAAGTCAGGATAGTCTGGAGTTAGGATTTTCAGGAAATGGAATTCAGGTTATGGGTACTGTTCTTGATCACCACACCTCATAATGTGATTCATGTTTCCAAGGTAATTCATGATTTGTTAGAGTCTTTGGTTTTCCGGGTTTGGTGATGATTAGGGGAAATGAAAAGAGATTGTGGTTAAAGGTCTCAGTGAGATCGTAGGGCCTGGAAAGACATGTGGAGTTGGGAAAATTTCCCTAGAACACTCTCTATGATAGTGAAGTTATTGTCATATGGATTCTATCTATATATCAATGTCACCCACTAAGGCTAGTTTCCCCTCACACTGTCTTATGTCCTTTAGATTTGAAATCATGGAAATTTGATTATAAAGGAAAAAATGACATGGTTTTAAGAAGCATAATGTTTTTTTGGAAATGATTTACTTATAAATATTGATGGTTTTGAATTTTGAATTGGTGGAAATGTGTTTTCATAATTGTTTTGAAATGGGAAATGGTGTGCTTTCACCTCTTTTGAATGATGAAAATTGTGTTACAAATGGTTTTGAACGAGTTTTTCCAAAAGAGTTTTCTGAACTATTGAAAGATTTTTTAATGAGATGAGATGTTTTTAAATTAATTTTTATTAATTGAAAGTAAGTATTCATTTAAATTAGTTTTCCTTTTTGAAAATATTGGGTTATCTATAATTTGGGTCTGATTTGGTGGTTAGTGGTTTTGAGAAAAAGGAAGTATTGGTTGATCATTTTGGGTTTCAAAAATAGAAAAACATTGTTTTTAACATTGGCATTTCTTTGAGAAACCAAATTCATGGGTTTATATGGGATTATTGATGGTTAATTGAATGACTAGATGAGTTCCTAGATGGATATGAGGAGGTTTCCCAATTTCGCATGGAAACATGCATGTGTGGGGGACATGGGGTACCCATGGTGGATACCCAAACTGTTGAACCATTGGGGTTCAATGAAATATTTTTAAAAAGGAAAAATGATGTCTTTATGGCCAGTTTGGGATGGTATGTCTTATGTGTTTCGGAAATGTTGTTGTTGTGAGATGTTTTTAGTCCAAGAACACCTCCTATTTTAATCATGTTTCGTGTTTGTGTTTGTTCGGTAAGTTGGGTTTAAGGGATTGTCAGTGTTATCTTCTAAGAAAAGTTTAGAAATCCTTTATGGTGGATCTAATAATCTGTTTGGTTCTTTTTTTGTGGAATTTTTTGACCAATGGACCAGCATGGTTGGGTCCTTTGGTTATTTCTTTTGATGAGGTATGCCCACATTAAGGGTTAGTGCATGACTAAAGTGCAACCCGTAATGTTTCACCATTCGAAAATACTCTAGTTGAACAATCTAAGGAATATTTTCTCAAGATTTTTAGAATGATTCTTCACCCATTCCTTTTTGGTTTTGTGGATCCTCTTGTAGCATGAGAGTGCTCAATGAAGGATGAAATAGATCTTAGTTTCCTAATCTACTTGATTCATTAAAGGTGGAAGTGTTTTGGGGTTGTTAGCATGGATGATTATCTGTAAGGTTTCTAAGAGGGCCTTTGGGTCCTTCGTAGTCTCTTCAACGATTAATTTCATGTTAAACCACCAGTGTGGGAAATCTTTTCATGAGAGGATATTGTGGAAAATTTCTAGAATTTTGTTATTTTTGGGGACATTGTATAAGGTCCCTCTCCTTGAATATCTCCTATCAGTCACAATGGACATGTTCGGTGATGCCTTGTCATGTCATGTGCTCTATTGATTGTAAAGTAGAAGTCATACAATATTTTGTGAGTCATTGTTTTGTCAAAAGTGTCTCTCATTTCAAGATATCTCGACATCCTCTCCTTTAGAGGAAGGTGTTTATATGTTTCTTATCCTTATGTGGTTTCTTACCCAAAGAAACAAGGTGTGATGTGTGTGCAACCTCTAAGCCCCTGTTTCAGTAAAATGTTGGGATAGGTTAAAGTGAGTTTTAGAGTGTGTTTTGTCTTTCTAAACCCATCATGGTATATGGGGTAGTTTTTTTCACCAAATCAAGAAGTTCCATAGAGGTGTTCCCAAATCCTAACTAAGAGGTTAAACATTCTTTAATCATTTGAGCTCCAACCATGCGTGTAGTTAGGGGAAATCATAGGGTTGTTCAAAGAGTTTTTGGAGAGAGGTTTTAAATTTTTCTATAAAGGTTGAGCACATAGTTTTTGTATGATTACTAGTAACCATTCATCAAGAACCCATGAAATTTGAATGACATGCATGGATAGCATATGAAATCCCAATCAATATGGGATAATCATGCAGTTGTTCCAACCCTTTAAATTCCAGTGTTTTTCGTACTGACCCGTGATGGCCTGTTAAAATGGTTGGTTTTTTGGTGGGAAGACACAATATGTGTTTTATGTATGTTCTATTTTGGAAAAGCCTAATATAAGTCTACCATGTGTACTGAGGAGTCAGTTTAGGACTCCCCCAGTTAGTGTCTTGATTCTATCTCAGGAAAAAATTAGGTTGTCTCATATGGTGGGGAGCCTATATGTTTTCCCCCATACAAGTAACTCAGATTTATCCTTGGACTGGGCTTGGTGGTAGGTAATCTCATTCTGAGCTATCTAGAAACCAACATCTTCCTTGTGTAAATGATTATATTGGAGAGTTCCCAATGGTTTAGTAAAAGTACGTTATGTGTAACCTCATTTGATATTGTTGTTTGTTTTAGTGAATTGCTTGAGTATTGTTCATATAGTGATTGATGATTTTTCTATTGGGATGAAGTCTGAATGTGATTGATCATTTCAGGAATTTGGTTTTTGTTTTTTTTGTAAGATTAATACTTCTTTAATTGATCACTGGAAGTGTATTGGCCTTTAGGTTAGATTCTTAACAAAGAATTACATCTTGATTTATCAGTTGGGTTTGGTTTTTTACTTTTGGCCTTACTATGGCTTTCCTAGGAAAAAATTCTTCATAGTGAGGAGAATTGTCGCAAACATTAATTATTTAAAAGTAATTTCTCATTTAATTTCCATTCATGCATTGTTTTTGTGGTTTCCCATGAATTTTGGTGGAAATGTTCAGTTTTCAAAATTTGGCTCAAACTATTCTCCCATTTACAAATTTAAAAATAAATTTTGTTTCTTTTATAAATCCTTAATTTTTTATCATTTTACTCCAATTCCACATCCCAATTGGGATCCTATAGTATATTAATATCTCCATACCCATTTGGACCACATAGGGATCCATAATAATGATGTATTTTGGTTTTATATTAGGGTATTGGGAATTCCAGTATGCCGATTTCCTACATTAAATTTGTTTTTAAAATTTTAAATATTTCATTCATGTTTTACATTTTTGGTGATTCAACGACCCAATAAAAGCCAAACACTTTAATTTCTCCCTCATTAGCGATGTTTCTAATTTGGAGCTCATATCCCCCACAGATTAGGTCTATCTTTGTTAATCATTCTCAAATTGAGCAGATTTGAAGAGGTATAATGATTCTTTCCTAACTCCTTTAATTTTCACTCTCATTCCCCCATTTCAGTCCTCACATGACCTATCATGACAACAATTAGCTTTCGTACGAGTTTAGGTTTCTTTGTGACTCATGTTTTGGTGGATTTAAGGTGATTTCGTTATGATTTTAGAAATTAAGTCTTCCCCACTTTGATTTCTTCCTTTTCCATAGAGTTTCATTCACTATTTCATGAGTTATAATGTGTCCAACTTCTAGGGTTCATACCTAGGATTTAACAATTAGTATATTTGGTGAAATATTATGGTATATAGCTGGTTTTATCCATCATGTTGTGCGGTGAAGGTTCTGTTGAGGTTTCACACCAACATTTTGGGGGTTTGACTCAAAAGGTAGGTGATTCCATGTGTAACCATTTTAGGATGCATTATCATGCTTGGTTTATTAATTTACCATGTTTCGAATCTATTTTTTTGTATAAAATATATTTTTTATGTATTTTGTTAAGAGATTAATTTTATAGTTACATTTTAGCTTGAAATTATGTGTTTTTCATGTGTAACTCATGGGGTATTATTTGGCTGTATTTTATATCTTATGAAACTAGTTAACAAAATCTTGTTTGGACATACAATTCTACTTTGGTAGGCTGTTAGTGTTCCTTTTGGATTAATATAGGGGTTTTGATTTGGTTTTAGGTGGAAGACTTTTTCATTCTCTTTGAAAGTGTTTTATGAAAATATGTGTTTTCATGTTTTTCTTTTGTGGTACTATTTGAGGTAATTTCATAACACTTGGGTGTGGTTTAATAAAAATCACTAGGGATACCAATTATATTTTTTATTGGTATTGGTATGGTTTTTTCCTTAAATTAGGGTTTCAAAATGGGTTTGTATGAAAAACATGGTTATACCCCTTTGGTTGGTTTTATAAAAACTATATGTGATTTATTGAGTTACACAAAGTGTGAAAAGAATGATTATGTAATGTTTTGGTGGTATTATGTTCTTAAAATGTTTTGTTTTGAAAGATAAAGTGTTCTGTTGTTATTTCAAACTTTTTGGTAATGTTTTGTAATTTGTCTAGGCGATTTATAAAATTGTGATGTGGGTGTGAACCATGTTTGCAGGCTGTTTTGTATGATTGTGATGTGAAAAATGGATTGTTCTTATGAATATTATTTTATTTAACATGTGAGTGCGTTGTTATGTGATGTTTAGCATCATGGAAAAATATTTTATAAAATTTTTAAAGGATTTTTTTATTGTGAACGATATAAAAAATGTGTAGTGAGCTATTTTGTTGTGAGTTTGATTTCAAAATACATTTGAATGAAAAATTGGATTTTGTGACCTGTGTGATATAAATGTGTTTTATTTGGAGAATTTTTTAAGTGTATGTGATATTTTAATGTGAAAATTATATTTCTTGTCTTGATGAACTTCTTTGAGCACAAGAGGGAAACTCGGGTATCATGTTGGGTGGACGTGTAGTAGTATGCTAGTGATTCCTTAGGGTTTGGCCTCCGTTTCATGTAGCTAGATTAACAATTAAAACACTAAATAAACGATGGTGATTATGATTATTGGGTACAACTTGGTAATGGGTATATTTCCTACTAGTGGCTCATGCACGAGAATATATATTTGGGATTTTTACTATCATCTAAATATGAGGTACCTATGACCCATCACGAGCTAGTGGATAGGGGGTATTCCTATTGCCAGTGCTCATTAGATGCTTTACTCTTATAATCGTTGTAAGGTATGTTTGGATGGAAATTTCAGTATCTTTGGTATTTTATTTAATAGTTTTTATTCATTAATATATCCCAATTGAAAACTGTTTAGTTTTAAGGTTATTACTTTTAGAAACTATCACTAGCATTTCACATTTACCAAACATGCAATGAATTTTGTCTTAAAATGTTTATCACATGGAATCTCTTAGTGGTGGTATCGTACTTGGCTTTGGCTCACACCATAATTACACCTTCGGGTGTAAGTAGACTTGGTTGTTTTTTTCACAAGATTGGTTACAACATTTGTGCCAATGGTTTGGGTTTAACGGCCCTTCATGATGTCGTGTTGTAGAGATGGATTGAGGGAAGTTTCTCTTTCCATGTAGAGGTTCTTAGTATATCTTCTCTTAGTTTTCTAACATTAAAATGGTCCTTAAGAATTGTTTAAAATAGTGTAATTCAGTTTTGAATTTTATTAAAAAAAAATTGGTTTGAAAAATCCAGATTTGGTTTCATGGTTTTGTTTTCTATTTTATGTTTATAAATTCTTGTGAGTCACTACCAATTCTAATTTTATGATACCCATGGACTTGTTCCATCCCATCGGTATTAGGAACGCCCTTTGAGCCATGACACATGATGGTTCGGGTGCTGGTTTTGAGAATGCTATATTTGGTTCGTGACAGTATGTGTGAGACACATGAGATGTATTCCTAATATCTGATTTATTATCACTATGGAAATATGACCTAGGATTTCATATCAAATTAATTTAAGGACATGCCATGTGCAGTTCCTTAAAATCTCAACTCATATTCTTGAATGAACAAAATTAGAATCATGTAGTATTTATTTTGCATCATGGAGGAAGGTTAATTGATTCTATGGTTTTATTATAAGATGCCACACCACATTAGAAATAGTTTTTACTATTTTTTATAATCCTATCATTATAGTTCTCACTTTTCTCCATAGAAGAAATTATACATCCTCTAGTCAGATATCCATAGATATACCTTTCCATCAATGTTTTATCTATTAGCCATATTAAAAAAATTATTAATTCATAGGAAATTTATATTATAATGTATTTCTTATCATAACCTATACTCAAAGATCCCAGCCCCCAAGGATTCACTAATAGATACTTCTACATCAAAATGATCTGCATTTATAAACATTGTGACATATTTATTCACTAATAGATTTTATTACTTTATGATAAATAAATATTTCAAAATATATATCTTGATAGTTTGGGGGTATAATTATTTATTGAATAGTTATTCAAAGTCATCACATGCAAGTACATGGTTGAATTTAGTGCGGCAAGGTAAACCTGATAATTATCATACAAGACAGATACTTTTAACAATCATAGGGAAAATAATTTATTCCATAAAAATCTTATTTTCCAATATATATAACAAGGAACTAAAGATAACCACTTTTTTTTTATTTCAATCAAATTTCCAAATACATAAATCATATAAAAATAAATTTTAATCTCTCCTTCCATGTGAAAAATATACTTATAGTTGATACAAACCTTCATTTATACTACATTGACATTTTTGTTCTTATAGCTTTCATGGTAGGTTGACTTTACTAATTCCCTAACACAACTGAGAAATCACTCGCAAAAAATTCATAAAAAAAATTGATGGTTTCGGTGTCACTTACCTCAAATGATGTTAGAAACAATTATTAGAATGATTATTAACATAATTTAATTGAGAAGTGTGACATATCGATTTTTTAAAGTATTATTTTAATTTTGTATAAAGGACTCATCAATCCTCTAGGAAAAGAAATTTGAGATTGAGTGAGGGTTTAACCTACATTGGATCACATCATTCCAAGGAAATTAATGTATCGTGACATTATGTAAAGGTGAGAAATATTGATAAAGATAATATCATGAATAATAACTGAGAAAAACAAGGAATATTGGGCTAGGTTCACATTTGAAATGGGAAAGAATGTGGGGGAGGTGAGTTTAAAAAAATAGACCCAAAAGGACCAAAATACCACCATAAATATATAATTCATATTATCTAATTATAGTGTGATATTTGTAATTCACTAGAGATCCAATATTCCTTTAAAACCCAAGTATACTACCATTAGAACTTTTTTGATGGTAAATGAAGCCCATTTCTAGAATAATCAAAATTCCATTAGTCAGCCACTGAAACTCTAATTTTACATTTGAGTTCCCACCAAAAACCAATTTTATATTTATTTCTAAATTAATTTTCCCCCACTTATAACCCAAAAATTAATTAAAAACATAACATAATATTTATATAAAACTATACTATAATAATACATTCATTTTAAAAAATATGTAGAAATTATAATAGAGCTTCCAACAACTCTTTATAAATTATCCCACTTACATCAAACAAATATAATTTAATGACACTCTATCCACATCAAGAATCATTATAATAATATATTTATCAAATCATTCTTTAAAAAACATCATGAAAAACATAAAATCATATAATTATGTCTTTTATAATAAATAAAAATTTTATAACATTTGTTCCTCATTATTATAGGTTCACCAAAAAAATTATATTTTAACATCCATATATATATATTATTTCTAAAACCATAGTTTCCATATCTTATTCAGATATTTAAACTACCATACCAATATTATTTTTTGATTTTATGAAATCAACTATAAAGGGTAGTTGAAAATCTGTATAGACATCCTAATAACTCAAACTGTCAAACTCACAAATACCCAATCCCAAAATCCATAACCTTACCCTCCACTGGTATAAGCCTTTGGATTAACCCAAGATTCATCATAATCTTTTCTTGTGATAGATCAAAATAAAATTGAATCAACCTATCACACTATAATGGTTTTTAATTTTTTATCCTATATTCAAGGTGAAATGGTGTGGATATTTTATATTTTATTCCAAATTATCATCCATTATATTGGATTGAATTTTATTTTCTTAGATACCACTTTTGAAAAAAATTATTGTGGTTATTATTATATATTTTTATGGATTTCAATCATTAAATATTTACTATGTGAGGAAATTCATATTTAAAATTTAACCATTTAGTTTTTTTAGTATTATATGGTAGGTGAGCATAAACATACCTCTTAGTTTTAGATGATTTCATTATATTCTTTAATTTTAGGCTATATAAAAAGTGTTATTATATGGAGTATATTAATTTTTTCATGATTATTTATCCTTTATATTTTTAAGTCTAATTATTCTATATTAATTATAGAATAATTTTTCATTTGAAATTTCATTGAATATACTTATGGAGGTTATAATTTGAAATAAATGAACTATGTTTTATTTATTTATTAATAAATAGGTTTACAATGGAAAAATTAAATGGATTAAATTTATTTTCAATATTTTTTTATGGAATTCAATTATAAAATTCCTCTCAAAAATTTATTTTCAAAAACACATCTTTAGTTTTAATTTTCATATCATAAAACAAATTTTCACTTATTCTGCAATAAATTACCTGAATTCATATCCATTAGAGATTTTTAGTTAATATATGAAAGTAATTGTGTGTTGGTGTAATTAGTGGTTAATAATTGTGATCTTTATGGTTATTGATTCTTTTTTGAATTATTAGTTTATGATTTTGTTGTTAAATTAAATTATCATTTCAAATGTGATTAATTACATGATTTAAAATACATTTCAACCATTATTTTTTAAAACACATGACTAATTTTATGGTAGTCTCATTATGGTGAAATATTGATAATGAATTCTATATTAGTATGTGTTTTCATGTGATAATGTGGTGAAATTCTCGTTAAATAGTGGATGACTAGTAATAATATGAATGAGCTATATATTTGTTGAAATTTTTTTCTTAAATAAAATTTTTCAAGAGTTGGTTAATAAAAAAATGATGACTGACTATTATATTTAATAATTTAATGTAATTTCATATTTTTATGATGTGATTAATTTTTAGATAATGGTTTATGATGTTGGATTATGAATTATAATTGATATTACCAGAACCTAGTCTATATCATGGTCTATGTTGGAGTGAGCCACAACACAGTGAAATTCACTATGCCATGGTTCATGTTCAAGGAATTACAATTCTATGTGTTAGTGAGTTGGATCCTTCAGTCCCACATCCCTACCACTATAACATCTCATTATCTATCATGTGATGAAGAATCTTAGCAGTTTAAATGTTGGAAAAATAAATTCATGTAGAAAATAAATTAATGCTAATCAAATTGAATTTTTTTAACAGGTTGATACTCAGGTAATGTTCATATTAATATTTTTTTGAACATTTAGAGTTCCCATATTCCAATATATGTTGGTTTTATCCCTATAATCTATTTTTTTATTCTACGGTTTCAATTTTCCAAACAGAAACATCTCATGATTTTCTTCTTTACTTGTATTCTATCCTACCTTTAAACAAGGTTTTAACCGACTTTTGTGTTTAGAGAGATCCTACCCTTGTTTTGGGTGATTTCATAAATTTTTCAAACCTCTTGGGGAATTAATTCTTTAAATTATTATTAATAATTAATATAAAAAATTTAGGAAATATTATATAGTCTAAAGCTAATGGTTTTTAGTATACCATTCTTGTTCTATATATATATTCATCCCAAACGTATAGATATAATATTGTCTTAAAGGTGTTTTGGAGTTTTTCTTATACTATGTTTAAATGTTTAGAAATTAAAATAAAACCATACGGTGGAATAATAACAGATATATCAATTTTTGTATTTATCTATAAATAAATAATGAAAATTCGAAATGTGTTTTTTAGACACCATAATGTAATCCTTTTGAAAAGGGTTTTTTTTCATTAAATTACTATACCACGTCATGATAGTTATGAAAAAATGGCTATTTTTTATATGTTTTGTAAGACCTCATTATAGAGGAATTTAATTTTTTTGTGTAAATATGCATTATTATGACATTCCAATTCCTTTATGTTTTAAAAATCACAAACTCATTTTCTTAAGGATAGTTTTCATTCTTTAAGGACTATTATATGCTAAAACCTGTTAATCCTTAACCATAGACATAATTTTCTTACATAATATTTTCTTGACCAAGTCTAATTTTTTTATTAATCCATAATTTCATTGGGATAAACAGACTCTAATTTCCTCTGAAATCAGAGTATAAATTTCTCAGAAATTAGAATCCGACATTCCATATTTTCATAATCTGATTTTTTGTTATTCTTACACATAAGAAATTTCCTTAATATAATGTTCCATTTTATCAAATCCAAAATATGATAATTTTTCTAATACTAATCTATTTAAAATGATGTCATCAAATATTTAATAAAAATTAACCATTGTATGAATGCCACATATACATGTCCCTCTGAATGTTTAAGGAAATATGACCATTGGAGGAGGAATTTGACCATTGATAATTTTCATATAAATACCCAACCATTTGAAATCATTTAGATTGTGGAGTTTTTATTGAATGTTTTTGTTCAATAATTGTATTCTTTAATCTCTATGTTGTTGTGATACACTGGGAATGATCTGATCAACTTGGCTTATGGGAATGTTGTGAACACCTTTTTCATGGTTGGAACAACTTAATCAACCTGTATAGAGTGTATCTGATTGTTGTTGTTTACAGTCAATAGATTCAGGGGATATGAAGACAAAGGTACTATTTAATATTATAATCGAGTTCTTATGGGTATAAAAAGATAGACCACGATATTTGTATCAAGGTATTACCCTTGTGTTGGTAAGACTAACTTTATGGAAACTATACATCAAGGAAACCTTATCGGTGGTCATTGGATACCCTTCTCTTTAGGATATAATATTTAATTGTTACTTGTTTCAATTTTTTTCAAATTCTCTTACATTTAGTAATAGATATAAAGTGTAACATTCATACAGTTTCTTATTCCTGTATAAAATCTATTCACGTTTCTATAGGCATTAAGGAATAATATTTCCTTTGGTAAACATGTTTATGTTTAATTGTTGGTTACATATTATCGGATCCTAATCAATTGAGTTTCTCTATTAAGAACGAAAATAAGACATGTGAATTCATCTTATTTAACTTAGTTAAACATATATTTTCTTAAGGATAAAAACAAAAGTTTTTAAACCTATGATTCACCCCCGCCCTCTCTTAATTGAAAAATATACGTACTCATTTTGATCCAACATTTGATATCAGAGAAGGTCTTTTAAATACTCATACACAAATATAAGTTTACTTTCTCAACATTCTTTCTTAACATTACTTGTTCATGTTTTTCTTAAACCATTCATTATTAACACATTGTTTATAACCTTTTTCCAATTATCTGTTTTGTGGGAAAAAAATAGAATGACAGGAATTAATGTTGGATCAATAGACAATATAAACCCTACCAGACCACCAATCATTGGTGAGAATGTCTATGAATATAGGAGAGATAGAATGAAGAATTTTATTTTCCATACCAGTGTGGATAATTTTGTTATGTTATCTAGAGATTACAAGATTATTGATAAGGGAATCAGAAAATTCACCAATCAAGAAAAACAAGTGTATCTAATTTACATTAAGGTATGCAATACATTATTTGTTTCTATAAATAAGAATATCAGTAGCTTAATTTCTTCATTTTTAGCTGCTTATAGCATCTCGAAGAGATTATAAGTTACACATTTTTTTTACATCCACGGTTTTTGAAACAAGTAGAGCTATTCATTGATATCACTACCATGATTTTTTCCTTATATAGAACTCATATGTAATATTCAACAATGGTTTATTGAAATTTTTAATAGGTTACATTCATTGGGAGAAAAATGAATAAATGATGAGATTCTTATAAATAATATTATTGATATAATTCCTAAGATGTTGGAATCTAAGAGAACAAATTTTATTGAATCAAGGAAACTTATAACAGTTACACTAGATGAGTTATTCAAGACTCGTCTAAAACATGAGAAAAGAATAAAAAGAGTTGTTTATAATATTAAAAAAATAATGGGAGTGTTGAATTTATTACACTTACAATAAAATGAATTCCAATACCCCTGAAAGAGCTACCAGGTAAATGACTAAGAAAGCTGTTATATCATACTAAAGTGAGAATGATCACTCATTGAATAAACAAACCAACCTTTCTCAAAGGATAAAAAATATTGCGGAAAATAAAATTTTACAACACAGATAGATAAAGGTAGGCCAAAATGATAATAAAGTATCTTAAGGGAATTGTTATGAATGTAAGAAGGCATGACAATTCAGATAAGATTTTCATAAGCATAATAAGAAAGAAAGAAATGATAAAAATTATGAATGGAAAACGTAAAATTACTAAAAGTTTAATGGAATGAATGTACTAAAATCTAATGATTCATTGTGTGCTAGTGTTGGAGACTCTTCTAATGAATATTCAGATATCCAATTTTCTAGACAGAATAATATTTATCTTATAGACAGTATTCATACTAAAAATCAATGTATCATCGCTATGGTAAACTCTGATGAATCATTAATCATCATCTATTTAGGTGATAATTATCCTAATGAAGACAATTACGAATCATGGGATGAAGAATAGTTTTCATTGGAGGATAATACTTTACCATCTTTTGAATGAGAAACTTGGTTTTAAATTTACATGAGAATGAAAATAGTACGATTAATAAGAACATGATAACGAATATTCTATAATCTCTATTTTTTTTAAAAGAAGTATCAAATCATTCAAAAGATCTTGATAAAAAAATCATTCATTATGAAAATGATTCTAAAATCCAAGAGTATGTAAATTATAAAATGGATAAATTTTCTATGGATCTTGAAGAAACAATTTCTATGAAAACAATTTTAGACAAAAACACAAATTCAAAGACTAAAAACTATGAGGATAATCATTTAGTCATTAGAATAACATATTAAATTTTTTCATTAACTTTTTTTTATTAAACCTTACTTCTTGTAAGGTAATGAATAATTGGATAAAATGTATTCAAAAATATGTACTCTTATAAATTATTCTTGATTTTTTTTATTCTCAATCATAAAATGTTTTTAGTGATAAATATTTTGTTCCCTAAAGTGATGATTTTTGAACTATGTTTCAATGTAGAGGACATTGGGAGAAACATTATTGTTTTAATAAAAACTAATCCTTATATTTTCATATTTTAAAATTTTATAAACAAATATTGATATCTATGATTTTATTTTCTTACATTTCTATATCCAAAAATGTTTGGATTCTTAAAGTTTAACTATTTTATTATCAAGAAAAAATGGAAGTTCCAACAACAATAGATGATACATGGATAGTGTATGTTCTTTGAACATGACTAGTAACAAAAATGTCATTGAAAATATTATGAATATTAAATGTGGAAAAGTAACTTTTAGGTATAATGCATGCCATGAACCAAATCGGTATGTCCCTCAACTAGTCACCTGAGTCGGTCCACGACCTTTCTCGATGGGTTTTCCTAATCCCCATGGGATGGAAACCAATAACAGGAATCAAAAACTAATCACTGGGAATGATTTCTCCCATGTAGATATATAAATAAACAAGAATAAACCAAATAATAAAACTGAATATCTTGCAGCAAAAAACAAAATAAATGGAATATCTAAATGTACCTCCACATGACCTTTTTAGGTCACCACCCAACCAAAGGCTGACCTTGCTCCAATAATGAGAAAATCTGGCAAGATAACCTGAGAAACAGAAACCTGAAACTGAATTGATAAATATATTCTTGATCATTAAAACTTCTCAGTATGTTAGCCTCTATAAACAACATAATCTAATGTCTCCTTTTCCGGAACAATCCTTTAAAACAAGTATGAAATTCAATTATAAAAGTAGGGTTTACATGATTTAATAAAACAATATAATTTACCCATTTTAAAAACCCAACTCACACTACTTTACATTTATGAAAAAAATTACAATTTTTCAAATAAATCCATAGGAGGAAAACAAGAAGTGCTAAAAGAAACAGGTGATAATATGAGCCGAAAAAACAAGTACAACTAAATGTAAAAAATCAATGAAAATTCCAACCCTTAGTGATTCTAAACCTCCCAATAAGACCCCTAGACGTACTCGGTTTTGGAACCACCTATAAGAGTATAGTGAATCTCCTATGTCTATAACCAACTGGCCACCCTAAACTGAGCAATAAAGTGGAAAAGCCCACCTATCCCAACAACAAATCTTGGGGGTACCAACCCATCAAATTGGGGTTGATCAACATCCATCACATTATCATCTTAAAGACGAAAAGGAATCCATGGTGGTTATAATAATAATATGTTAGTAGGTAGGATATCACACGCGTGACTCATCTCACTGCACTTTCATAACCCAAACATTGACGCTTCTTATGTGTTCACCGATAAAGGGGTAAACTAAACAGAAGCACCCCCAAATATATATTCAATCATTTCGTTCTAACAATGTTCCAACTAGTCCATATTGCCATAAAATCAATAAAACCATTTGGTATATTTTTCAATATATTAATGTTTCTAAATTTTTATATAATAATCAATACATTGTCATTTCCAAGAATCAATGCAAACATTACACAAATGATGAAAGTGCCCAATAGGCCTTTGAGTTGACATGTCTAAAAACATTTACCCAAAACATCTTTCCAATTCCTCGTTTAAATTTATAAATCTAAATGGGAATGGATGTTTCCAAACTCACACAAAAGAATGTTTCAAGGACAAATGGACAAATCATAAGGAAAACATTGAATAAGATTTCAAGAACCACACAGAAGACCCAACTTCATCTGGAAGGCATGAACCATTTAAAAACCAAATGTTTAGGGAAATTTCAATTTAAAACACCAATTTCATTTGATAACACAACGATGTGTGCACCTAGTGCACACATGGATGTGGAAACGTCTAGTGGATCCCCAATCATCCAATGATACACTCAGATGATTTCTCCACAAAACAAAAATTTCCTTTAAACCATAACTGACCAAAAAAATTTAAATAATTTCACAAAACAACTAAATAGTTTATAAATGATTTTATATGTAACGCCACGATCCCAGTTACCTAGAGTTGGTGAATTATTACTTTACATTGGCATGATCACAAGAAAGATCAAATTTCAAAAGACCGATTCGTTTAGTATCCTTGGAAACACTAGATATATTCATAAGTCTTACATTACATCATAAAAATGAAAAATACAACAAAATATTTTCTTCATAGTCCACACTCATATCCCCACATATTATCCATGCAGGTCATTCATAAATTACATCTTCATATCCTGGGAAAATTAAAACATAGAGAGGGGTGAGCTTAAATGCCCAATAAGGATAACAATATAGCAGAAACATTCATAAATAAGAATAAACATTTTAGGAAATGTATAACTAAAACAAAATACTTTTAAACATGAACATAAACATAGTATGGAAAAAATAAAATGAAATATTTCCATTTACTTATTCACATGTATATTCTACTAATCAAATAATCACATGAAATATCAATAACCACTTTCACAATGATGGAATTCATAATGTTAGACTATCGTAACCACATATCAAAGGCCTCGTGCCATGACTGAAAATAAGATTTTTCCAAGTCCTTGTGCCAAAAAACTAGTTTGTCTCATGAGACCTACTGATGAAATTGTTTTCGAAGATACTTTCGTTTAAAATTGCAGAAATATACTCCATTTTTTCTCAGAAAACATTATGGAAGCTTCTGAAAACAAAATAAATAATTATGAGACTGCTCGACTAATTATAAGACATGATGGGTCCATGCCCAATCCCTTCATGTCTACCACACTCCAGAGTTGGGTTTTCTGAAAACATTTTTAAGCTTGCGTTAAATACGTATACATTTGCACTAGATTTTCGTATATTTGATAGAAATATCTCTTTTTTGAAATCATTTAAAAGTCAAATAATTATAAAATAAAACATTTTCATTGAAAATTAATTTATAAGCTTGTAATGTAAGCTTCTGCGATTTTATAACGGTGGAAAATAGCCGCACCCAATATATAAGTTAAAAAAACATTCTTACCTTAATTCTGTCGAAAAGGTTAAAAAGCACCTTGATTGGAAAACGACAGAAAGATTCCATTATAAAACTCTTATAAAAAGTCAAACAAGTGTATAAATGAATTTAACCCATATTCTAGTAAATATTAAAAATGTTTTGAAATACATTTTTAAGAAACATGGATGTGGATGATAAAGAGATCCCAGATGATTATTACGTATAAACAACCTCGAATAATGAAGAGATTGGGAAATAAACCTTTACCAATTTGGTAACTTATGAAGCATACAACCCATGAAAGAGGAATCCTGCAATGAATATTTAAATACACATAAATTAAAGTGTATTACACAAAGAATACAATTATGGGTAGTATATACACCACACAAAAGGTAATAGTGGCAATATGGCATGAATCTCACGGGAATAAGGAGTGAGATGAAAACCCCTTACCTTGTACTTTTCCATGGTTGGGGGTAGGTTAAACTCCTGTATAATGGTGAAATAATTTTTATTAAATTATACAAGAATCATATACATCAGTATGATATCATATATTATCTTTTAACATTGATTTGTTACTAATATCTTAGTATTATCATTGTTTCGGTTGGCAACATACTCATTTTCTTTTATATGTTTTCCTATGTAAGCCATGTTTTTCATGGATAGGTTGTATCTTATTCATATAAATAATGATATAAAGTCCTTAAAAATTATTTTTAAATCATAAAATGATAATTAGTATTTAATTGATACGATGGAGAATGAATCTCACTGCGTTCTTGGAGACGGTAGTCCGTACGTACGCATGAGCGACAATATCATTATTTCGATATTAAAATAATATATAAATGGATGGTATATCATATATAAAGAATAATTATCATGTTATATTTATTATTTACATGAATTATAAATCATTATTATAACCATCCAAATAATAATTTATTGAATAACAATTACACCACGACATGGAGATGGTAAGCCGTATGTACGAACGTATGGTGACATGTTATTCAAAGGGTGGATAGAATACTGAATATGGTTGTACCATATTTATAATAACATCACAGTTTATATAAGATACTGGAGTAATTATTTTAGAATGGTAATAACAAAGAATGAATAATTGGAAGAAGAAAGGAACTTGAAAAGGGGTGGTGAAGTCATTACCTTTTCTTCATGTTCTTCCTTTTGATTTGATAAAAAGGGCTCCTTAAGTAGGTTTTCTGACTAAAGGAAGGCCTCTAGGATTAAGTTAGGGAAGTATAGAGAGTATTTTTCCAGAGTTTGGTCGAACCAAAAGGTTTTGAAGGTGTGAGTTAATGAGAAGGGAAAGTTCCCTTTTATAAGAGGGGTGAGGGGCACCCCTGGAAAAACTAGAAATATTATTTTATAATAAATTCATATTTGGTTTCTAATGGCTCAAAAGTGGATTATTTAAAGTTTAAGGTGGGGATAGGTCCTAAACGATTCAACCGATATAATTTAGACAGGTTTGGGTCAATATATTATCCTTATCTTTAAGATTTAACTCTTAGTTAATTAGTTTGACACTTACCATGTCACTTTGTATTTTTATATTATATAGTAAATAAACATACTATATACATCCAAGTGACCCCCAACTGGTCCATTAATGATACATATATCATGATATATGTTTCTTGGCCGAACATTAGATTTTTAGGATTTTAATATCAATTAGTAATATAATATGTCTTTTAAAAACACTTTTATGTCAATTTTGACACTATTTAATAATTGATTTTTCTAAAAATCATAACAGAATTATTACTTCCAAAAAAGTCAATTAAATCAATCCTAATATGTCATATTATCCTAGAAAATTAGTTTAATTCATTAAAAGTCTCATATATTATTTATTTGGGTATTTATAATATCAATTATTTTAATTTTTCACTATTACGTTAATTACTGTATCATCATTGTGTTATATATAAATTAAATTATGTAATGCCTAAAAATTATAAAATAAAATATAATTATGTAGGAAATCTTTTTGTCTTTATAATGAATATTTATAGATGAAAATATAATATATATATCCCTTTGTAAAAATTGTTTTTCTAAAAGATATATGCTTATGTCATTTTTTTATTTATCTTAGCTTAATTAAAATAAAGTGTCCCTAACACTTACAAGTGGCTCCATGGGGTCCCAAAATCGACCCAAAGATGCCAATGGTCGGACATGTATCAACCAATAAGGTTAGGACACGTTTTAGGGTAATTTTTTATTATTATAATATTATTTTTTAACCCTTATTTACCGGATTTACCCATAACCATGGTAAATAAAATATTTACCGAAGTAATTATTCAAAATGTCTAAAAATAAAAGTTACCAAATTACAAAATTTGGAAATCCTGATTCCAAATATGGAATCCATTTTTCCAAATTCAAAACACATAAGTGGCAGAAACCAATTTAAAATTAATTCCCGATGACAAAACAAAAAGCGTATTTTTAAGATATAATAACTATCAAAGTATTGATACGTGTTTATATCTGGTTTAATTGTGAAATTATGTCCAATGACCAACATTGTATTAAATGGTAAAGAAATATTATAAATATACTTTAAAACCACTCAAATTATTATTTATCACTATTAATTATTTTGATTAAAAAAGTTGTTTTTAATTAAAATTTAGTAATTATCACTATTCATCAAAATATTAAAGTTATCAGAAAAGTACCAAAATTTCACCTTAGGGTAAATTCGATACTTCAAATCCAAAAATGAAGTCCATTTTGAGAGATAAAATTTATAAAATTTCAAATATTAGGTATTACTATTCATAACGGCTAGTTTGATTGGTTGTGGTGTGTTAGAACTCGATGTTGCGTACAACACACGCTATCGCATTATTCAAAGAGAAGCGTACCATAGAAGCTTGGGGGGTTACATTCTCCCATCCTTCAAATAATTTCCTCTTTGAAATTTCTATAATACTACTTCATGAAATTAATTGGGTGGTTCTTCATCATAAGTTTCTCGGGTTCCCACGTTGCCTCTTCCACCTTATGGTTTCTCAATAGAACTTTTAACAGACGAGTCGCCTAATTTCTCAGTACTTGTTCTATGGTATCAAGAATCCTGACAGGCTTTTCGCAATAAGACAGATCGGGTTCCAGTTCTAATTCCTCATAGGTGAGTACATGCATTGGGTTAGGCATGTATTTCCTCAACAGAGATACGTGGAACACATCGTGAAATTTAGAGAGACATGGCGGCATTGCCAATCGGCAAGCTATAGCCCCAATTCATTCTAGAATTTCGAAAGGTCTGATGTACCTAGGACTCAATTTACCTTTCTTACCAAAACGTATGACTCCCTTCCATGGAGATACCTTCAGGAAAACATGATCACTGACATGAAATTCCAAATCCATCCTTTGATTATTGGCATATCTCTTCTGCCTACTTTGAGCTACTTTGATGTTATTTTGGATTACCATCACATTTTCCATCGTTTCCTCCACCAGTTCTGGACCTACAAGTTTTCTTTCACCAACTTAATCCCAACAGGTTTGTGTGCGACATCTCATTTCGTATAACGCTTCATATGGTGCCACCTGAATACTCGAATGGAATATATTGTTATAGGAAAATTCTACCAAAGGTAAATATTGATCCCACATACCTTGAATGCCATGTGAGCGTGATCTCAACATGTCTTCTAAGGTTTGAATAGTCTGTTCTGATTGTTTTTCTATCTGAGGGTGGTAGTCAGTGCTCAAATGAAGTTCAGTATCCATGGATTTTTGAAGACTCTTCCAGAATATTGAAGTAAAACGGGGATCATGATCAGAAAAAATCGATATTGGTACTCCATAAAGTCTCACAACTTCTTTAATATATAGTCCTTGTAGACGTTCCAGTGTTAGATCTTCTCTTATAGCAAGAAAATGTGATGAATTGGTAAGGCAATCAACAATAACCCATATTGCATCATTCCATCTAGGAGTCTTTGGTAGCCCCATGACAAAGTCCATCATAATATTGTCCCATTTCCACTCCGGTATGGGAAGAGGTTGCATGACTCCTCCAGGATCTTTCCTTCCAGCTTACACTTGTTGACAAACCATTCATCATGACACAAAATCATCAATTTCCCTCTTCATGTTTTCCCATCAAAAATGTTCCTTCAAATCTATATAAATTTTTGTGCTCCAAAGGTGTATAGAGAAATTGGAACTATGAGCATCATCTAGTAATTCTCTTTTTAGATCAGGTATATCGAGAACACAAAGTCTCTTCCCGAATTTCAAAATTCTTTCTATACACACAAATTCTCTCAATCTCCCATCATTTATAGCTTTAATCTTCTTTTGAAATTCTTCATCATCAGTCTAAGAACTCCTAATCCTTTCTAGTAAAGATTGTTTGGAAACCATTTGAAAAATCATTGATGTTTCACCTTCCCTGGTTATTCCCATATCCATCGTCACTAGATCCATGAAAATTGGATCCCTTTCAATTCTCATATTGTTCAAAACTCCATGATCTTTTCTTCTCAAAGCATCCAACATATTGTTTGCTTTCCTCGGGTGGTAGTGTGTCGTACGATCATAATCCTTAAGTAATTCAAGCCATCTTCTTTGCCTCATGTTGAGTTCTTTTTGTGAGAAAATATACTTCAAACATTTGTGATCAGTATAAATCTCACATTTTTCCCCATAGAGGTAGTGCCTCCATATCTTAAAAGCAAAGATCACAACTACTAACTCGAGATCATGAGTAGGATAGTTTTGTTCATGATTTTTCAACTATCGTGATGCATATGAAATAACCCTATCATTATGCATAAGAACACAACCATGTCCTTTCTTCGATACATCTCAACAAATAACGAACCCATCATTCCCCGATGGTAGAGTCAGTATAGGAGGAGTGACTAATCTTCTCTTCAGTTCTTCAAATCATTTTTCACACTCTTTTGTACAAACAAATTTAACCGCTTTACGTGTGACTTTCATTAATGGGTTATCCAATCAGGAAACATTCTGGACGAAACGTCGATAATAACCGGCTAAACCAATAAAACTATGTACCTCAATTATACTCGTAGTTGCTGGACATACTTGGATTGCCTTGGTATTAGAAGGATCAACATAGATTAAATAATTAGAGAAAATATGGCCATGAAAAGAAATCTCCTGAAGCCAGAATTCACACTTTCTAAACTTCCGATATAATTCAATTCTTCTCAGAGTCTTGAGGATAATGCACAAGTGATTTTCATGATCTTCGTAGCTTTTGGAATATACCAAGATATCATCAATAAATACCACAAAAAATTCATCGAGATATTATTTGAAAACTCTATTCAACAGATCCATGAATACAGATGGAGCATTAGTCAATCCAAAAGGCATTTCTGTAAACTCATAATGCCAGTAACTGGTCCGAAATGTTGTCTTCGAAATGTATTCCTTCTTCACACAAAACTGATGGTATTCGAATAGAAGGTCAATCTTTGAAAAGTATTGAGCTCCATGCATTTGGTAAAATAAATCATCAATGCAAGGTAGGGGATACTTGTTCTTTATTGTTATAGCATTGATCTCCATGTAGTCGATACATAACCTCATAGATCTATCATTCTTTTTAACAAAAAGAATAGGGGCTCCCCATGGAGAAACACTAGGGTGAAAAAATCCCTTATTACTCAATTCCTCTAGTTTTTTCATTAGTTCAACTAATTCCACAGTGGTCATTCTATAAGGGGTCTTCGATATAGGCCTTGATCCAGGAATTAAATCAATGGAAAACTCAACTTCTCGTTTTGAAGGATGTTCAGGTAAATATTCCGGAAATAAATCTACATATTCTTTCACAACAGGTACATTCTCTATTTGACCATTCCTTTCCTCACCCACAGTCATTTCATTCTCTTCCTCCCCAATAATTTAATTTAGTTGAGCTACTTGGGGTGGATCTAGAAATGAATTAGGTGGTGATGATTCTTCTCTAAAGATAAGGTGTTCCTTATCATTATCATCAAAAATCGTAACCTCCTTCTTCTTACAATAAATCTTCGCATCATAGTCTGAAAGCCAATCCATGATAAGGATTATATCAAACTCAATCATAGGTATGATGATGAGATCAGCAGATAAAGAAAATTTATGTGATCTAATGGGGACCGATTCACAAAACATTGTTGCAATGATACTTCCCTTAGGAGTTTTAACTAACAACTCCCTTGTTAAATCAAAATGAAAATATCTTATTTTCATAGTAGACTGGGAAGATATGAAACAATGTGATTATCCAGAATCAAATAATGCATTTTCTAAACTTGAGGAAACCATTAAATTACCTGCCACCACGTCTTTCGGAGCTTCTACCTCAGCAGTCGTGATAGAATAAGCATGGCCTTAATCCCTTGGCCTTTTCTGAGATAAGTTACCTTGATTCTTAGGATATTCATTTGCATAATGTCCCATCTCCCTACAATTGTAGCACTGAACATTGGTAGCTTCCTTCCTCCCTTTGAAATCATGAGCTTGGTGGCCTTTTTCACCACACTTGAAACATACACCCATTCCCATTAAGCAAGTACCGGGGAGTTTCTTCCCACATTTACAATATGATGGATATTCAACCTTTCCCTTCTTCCCCTTATTTCCATTCCTTGATTGATCAGCAGATCTCTTCTTCTATTGCTTTTCTTTAAAGACATAAGTCTTAGATAATTCCTCTTAGTCTTGATAGCACATGAGGAAATGTCTTCATACGATGAAAATGATTGTGAGACTAATGATCGATGGAGAAATTGTTTAAACCCATCAAAGAAATGATCAATCTTACTTCTGGGGTTATGTATATAATCTACAACATAACTTTTTAACCTTGTAAAGTTAGCCTCATACATTGTTACATTCTCATCCTCCTTTTGTCTCAGACTTAGAAATTGCATTTCCATATTTGCTCGATGGTCACGAGGAAAGTATTTTTCTAAAAACATATCTTTGAACTCCCTACATTCCATATTTGATACTTCACCATATTCCTTCGTGTTTTGAATCAATGACCACCATTGATTAGCATCTCAAGTGAGGTGGTAAACTGCCATGATAACTTTTTCCCTTTCACTACTCCCCAAAGCCTAAAATATTTTCTCTAGGGAATTTATCCATTGCTCACCTACTAATGGATTTGTTCTCCCATTGAAAGTTGGTGGTTGTTGCCTCATTAATTTTTCTAACATTGATCCTCCATGCCGCGAATCATGGTGCTCCATACGGGTAAGGTTATTATTCATAACCTGAGTGAGTTTTCCCTGTATGGTGATTAGCTGAACGGCACTAGTTGCATCACCAGCTCCACTATAATTATCTTGATCAGGATGGGAATCCCTACATGGAGTGTGTGTATTGATACGATTTCCATTTCTTCCACTAGGCTCCATTTCTAAACAATGGCATAAACTAGATCAGTTTATGTATCAAATTACATAATCCCATACTTATAAAACACTTAACATGAATTGATCTATTTATGGATATAATCCATAATCATAAAACTATTTTCATTGAGGAAGTATATACCCATAAACTCTTCATAATGATTTGTAAAGAAAATGAGAGTTATCCTAAGCATATCCCCCGGGAGTGTCGTAACCAAGAGTGCAGCAAGGCCCATTGTTGTGCACCAGTTCCCGTTCAAGTCTAGCTCAAAGAGGTGTTTTCAGGTTTTACCCCTACGTAAATCTGTGCTAGAGCCGCCTCTACCTGCTCGTATCCAGATAGAAAAGTATTTCTCGGAAAACTCACAAAATTTCTACAATACCAAAATTCTAGGAAGTTCTTCTATACTAATCCTCAAAGTCCATCTTAAATCTATGTGCTCTAATTAGAGTTTATCTAAATCTAGCATCCAAGGTTTGTACTAAATATCCTCTGATACCAACTGTAACATCCCAACCTCAGTTACCTAGAGTTGGTGAATTATTACATAATATTGGCATGATCACAAGAAAGATCAAATCTTGAATGACTGATTCATTTGGAGCCTTGGAAACACTAGATATATTCATAAGTATTACATTACATCATAAAAATGAAAACTACAACAACATCTTTTCTTCATAGTCCACACTCATATCCCCACATACTATCCCTGCAGGTCATTCATAAATTACTTCTTTATATCTTGAGAAAAATAAAACATTGAATGAGGTTAGCTCAAATGCCAAGTAAGGATAACAATATAGCGGAAACATTCATAAATAAGAATAAACATTTAAGGCAATGTATAACTAAAAAAACCTTTTAAACATGAACTTAGACATAGTATGGAAAAAATAAAATGAAATATTTCTATTTACTTATTCACATGGATATTATACTAATCGAATAATCACATGCAATATCAATAACCAATTTCATAATGATGGAATGCATAATTCTAGACTATCATAACCACATAACCAAGGCCCCGTTCCAAGACTACAAATAAGATTTTTCCAAGGCCTTGTGCCAAGACAGTAGTTTGTCTCATGAGACTTACCGATGAAATTGTTTTAGAAGATACTTACATTTAAAATTGCTGAAATATACTCTAGTGTTTTTCTAAATAGATTATGCAAGCTTCTAAAGACAAAATAAATAATTCTGAGACTGCTCGACTAATTACAGTCCATGATGGGTCCACGCCCAATCCATTCCTATCTATTACACTTGAGAGTCAGGTTTTCTGAAATCCTTTTTAAGCTTGCGTTAAATATGTATACATTTGCACTAGATTTTCATATATTTGAGAGAAATATATATTTTTTGAAATCATTTAAATCTCAAATAATTATAAAATAAAACATTTTATTTGAAAATAATATTATAATCTTGTAAGGTAAGCTTTAACGTTTTTATAATGGCGGAAAATAGTCGCACCCGCCGTATAAGTTAAAAAACATTCTTACCTTAATTCTATCGAAAATGATAAAAAGCAACTTGTTTGGAAAATGACAGAATGATTACATTATAAACCTATTATAAAAAGTGAAACAAGGGAATAAATTACTTTAACCCATATTCTAGTAAATAGTAATTTTTTTGAAATACATTTTTAAGAAACATGGATGTGGATGATAAAAAGATCCCAGTAGATTATTACGTATAAACAACTTGGGATAATGAAGATATTGCGAAATAAAACCTTACAAATTTGGTAACATACAAATCATAAAACCCATGAACGAGGTATCATACAATTAATATGTAAATAGACATAAATTAAAGTGTATTACACAAGGAATACAATTATGGGCAGTCCATCACCACACAAAAGGTAATAGTGGTAATATTGCATGAATCTCATAAGAATAAGGAGTGAGATGAAAACCTCTTACCTTGTACATTTCCTTGGTTGGGGGTAGGTCAAACTCCTATATAATGGTGAAATAATTGTTATTAAATTATACAAGAATCATATACATCAATATGATATCATATATGATCTTTTAATATTGATTTGTAAATAATATCTTAGTATAATCATTGTTTCAGGTGTTAACTTACTCATTTTATTTTATATGATTTGTTACATAAGCCATGTTTTTCATGGATAGGTTGTATCTTATTCATATACAGAATTATATCAAGTCCTTAAACATTATTTTTAAATCATAAAATTATAATTATTCTTGAATCGATATGATGTAGAATTAATCTCATCACGTTCGTGGAGACGGTAGTCCATACCTACGCACGAGCGACAATATCATTTTTTTGATATTAAAATAATATATAACTGGATGTTATATCATATATAAATAATAATTATCATGTTATATTTATTTTTTACATGAATTATAAATCATTATTATACCCATCCAAATAAAAATTTATTGAATAACAATTACACCACGGCGTGGAGACGGTAAGTCGTACGTACGCACGTATGGTGACATGTGTTTCAAAGCGTGGATAGATTACTGAATATGGTTGTAACATATTTATAATAACATCACAGTATATATAAGATACTGGAGTTATTATTTTAGAAAGGTAATAACAAAGAAAGAATAAGTGGAAGAAGAAAGGAATATGAAAAGGTGTGGTGAAATCATTACCTCTTCTTCGTGTTCTTCCTTTTGATTTGTTCAAAAGGGCTCCTTAAGTTGGAATTCAGACTAAAGGAAGGCCTCTAAGATGAATTTATGGATGTTTAGAGAGTATTTGGGCAGATTTTGGCCGAACCAAAAGGCTTTGAAGGTGTGAGTTAATGAGAAGGGAGAGTGCCCTTTTATAAGAGGGGTGAGTGGAACCTTTGGAAAAGCTAGAAATATTATTTTATAATAAATTCATAATCAGTTTTTAATGGCTCCAAAGTGGATTATTTAAAATTTATGGTGGGTATAGGTCGAAAACCATTCAACCAATATAATTTAGGCAGGTTTTGTCTTTATATAATCCTTATATTTATGTTTTAACTCTTAGTTAATTAGTTTGACACTTACCATGTCACTTTGTATTTTTATATTATATAGTTAATAAAAATTCTATATACATCCAAGAGACCCCAAAGTGGTTCATTATTGATAAAAATATCATGATATATGTCTCTTGGACGAACCTTAGCTTTTTAGGAATTTAATATAAATTAATAATATACTATATTTTTTAAAAAATATTTTATGTCAATTTTGAAACTATTCAATAATTGATTTTTCTAAAAATCATAACAGAATGATTACTTCAAAAAAAGTAAATTAAATCAATCCTAATATGTCATATTATCATAGAAAATTAGTTTAACTCATTAAAAGTCTCCAATTATATTTATTTGGGTATTTATAATATCAATTATTTTAATTTTTCATTATTATGGTAATTACTACATCATCATTGTGTCACAAATAAAATAAATTATTTAATGTCTAAAAATTATAAATAAAATATAATTATTTAGGAAATATTATTATATTTCTAATTAAAAATTATAGGTGAAAGTACAAAATATATAACCCTTTGTAAAAATTGTTTTTCTAAAAGATATATGCTTATGTCATTTTTGTATTTATTTTAGCTTAATTAAAATAAAGTGTCCCTATCACTTACAAGTGGCTCCATGGGGTCCAAAAATCGACCCAAAGATGACCATGGTCGGAAAGGTATCAACTAATAATGTTAGGATACGTTTTAGGGTAATTTTTTATTATTATAATATTATTTTTGAACCCTTATTTACCGGAATTACCCTTATCCATGGTAAATAAAATATTGATCGAAGTAATTATTCAAAATGTCTAAAAATAAAAGTTACCTATTTACAAAATTTGGACAACTTGATTCCAAATATGGAATCCATTTTTCCAAATTCAAAACACAGAAGTGGAAGAAATTAATTTAAAATTAATTCCCGCTGTCAAAACAAAAAGCGTGTTTTTATGATATAATAAATATCGAAAGATTGATACTTGTTTATGTCTGGATTAATTGTGAAATTATGTCCAATGACCCACATTGTATTAAATGTAAAAAATATATTCTAAATATACTTTAAAACCACTCAAATTCATAATTTATCACTATTAATTATTATGATTTAAAAAGTTGTTTTTAATTAAAATTTAGTACTTTTCACTATTCATCAAAATATTAAACTTTTCCGAAAAGTACCAAAATTTCTCCTTAGGATAAATTCGATACTCCGAATCCACAAATGAAGTCCATTTCGAGAGATAAAATTTATAAAATTTCAAAAAGTAGGTATTACTATTCATTACGGCTAGTTTGATTGGTTGTGGTGTGTAAGAACTTGATGTTGCGTACAACACACCCTATCGTACTATTCAAAGAGAAGCATACCGTTGAAGCTTTGGTTGTTACATTATAAACAATAATTCTTGTTTATAAAAAAATTTTATGTACAGTCAAACCAATTTTTAAACACTTTTATAAATTAACCAAGAAATTTTATAAATAGACTAAACAATTTATAAACAACTTTGTAAATGGACCAAATTTTTTTTGGAAGCACCCCCCCCCCCCAAATCCCACATTTAATAACAACAACAACTAAAATAAACATCCTTGGAATATTAACATGATAAATATACAAAATTCCCTAAAAACACATTTTTAATAAGTTATAATAGGAAAAAACAATAATCACATCAAACTGTAGATATAATAGAGGTGCAATTAAACATTAAGAATCAATTGGAAAAATGAAAGTGCCAATTAATCATTTTTGAAAAAAAATATTGGAAACGCCTACCTCAATGTTTTTCATAGATAAAACGATGCATCTACAGAGAGAAAAAACACCCAATAGACCATTCGAATTCCCTAGACAATGAGAAGAATGTGAAAAACACAAATTGTGGTATTATGATTCATCTAGAACAAACAAATAAATAAAACACCATGGAAGTAATGAATATAAAATAAATAAATAAATTAATAAATATACCGTATAAGGAAATTTTTTCAACAATGGAGGAATGTGGCCATGCCAGAGCACAGATTCTGGAGATAATGATGGGGTCCACCGCTGGAAGGAGAAATGGAGAGGGTTGTGGGAGGCCAGACTACTGGGTGAGGGTGAGGCCAGCATGAGGTTGGGCTACTGGGTGATGGGAGAATGCATTTGTGGCATTGAGGGTATTAGGTGAACAATATCTAGGAGTGAGGTTGGGGTCAGCTTGGGCTTGTTGATATGCCAGAGGAGCGGTATGAGGGCCTGGCACTGGAACGAGGGGGACGATCAGATGTCAGAGGGCAGGGATGCGGCCTAGAGAAGGGGGAAGGTAGGGAATCCAAGTTTAGAGGGAGACATGGTGGAGGGCGAGAGATTGGGTGGTGTGCGCAGTGATGGAGTGATCATCTGGGTAAGGATAGAGGGGGCCCAAGAGGCGAGGGCCTGCAGTGAGAGGCGGGGTGTGTAGAGGGTGAGGATGGCGAGGGTGAGGGAGGTGGCTCATAGTACGGAAAGAGGAAGGTGGAGGGGGATAGGGTAGTACATAGGGTTATGGTTTTTTTTATATCTTATAATAATAATAATAAAAATAATTTAGAGAAGAAGAATAGTAATATTAATAATAAAATAATAAAAAAATTACAATAAAAGTTATAATAATAAAAAATGATCTTATCAAAATAATAATAATAATAATAATAATAATAATAACAAAACGAGAAATTAAAATAATAAAAATTAATAACAACTTCGATATTATTTACACTAATTAAAATTAAATTACAATTTAGTAAAAACATTATAAATAGAAAAGTTTAAATAATAATAATATTATTAACCATTCTTAATAAAAATATTATTATCTCCTCCATAAATTATTATAATTATTATTACTTTTTAGGCATTTTACTTATCACATCTTTGTAAAACATCATTTATTTTGAGCAATAGACACCTGCTCGACACCTGAGCCAATCTAGCGGCTATCGCCAACCGTGTAGTGACCGCACACAGGTCTGAAACCACTAAAAATATTAAACATAAAAAAAATTCAGCCATGCTCAACACAAACCTCAAAGAGGATGACTAAATCTATGAAATAAAAAAATAAAACAAATTAAAAGGAAGGGGTGTGATAATTCTCACCACCACTGACACTTTATTCCACCATAATGTTACCCAGCCAAACAATAGACAAAACAAGATTCCATGCCCGATTGAATTTGAAATAAACCACAATAAAAGGGAATGGGAAAACATGAGAGGGTTATCCCACCCCCCTAAATGAACATAGATATTGAAAAAATATAACACCCAATCATTGCATCTTCGAAGGGTGGGTGGCGCGGGAACACCTATCCGATAAAAAATATCTTTTATAGTGCGAGAAAAACAACACCTCCACTGAAACATGGAACTCTCAACATAGACTGAAAACCCCGTACACTAGAAGAAAACCTCTGAGAAGAATGTTGTCCAAGTAGTAAACCCATGTATAACTAAAATACTTGACTCCTCTGCAGGAACCTACTCCTCTAAACAAACTATGCTTGACTGGTATCAACCCATACAAAGTCCAGACACACATTTAAAAAAAATGCACGATTCAGAGAACCACATCCACACAAAAAGTACTACTTGGGTTACAATTTACCAAGCTCATGATAACTTCGTGATGAAAAAATGAACTTACATAAAATTCAAAAAATGAACAACAGAATAATAATAACGGAAAGACGTAAAATGTTCTACATCCAACATGGAATACAAAACTCGGACCTAAACGTTACAACCCTGGAAACTCATGGTTGCATGTGAGCTTCTCCCCAAGACCTGTTGCAAGGGCTATGATGAATGAGGCATCTCATTCCCCATAGTGAAGTACTGGAATTACTATATTCATAGAATCTTCTCCTGGAAATGCTTCTTACAAAACAACTCAATGTTACCTAGACAGCCTCTATGATGACACATCAATTTCAAAAATCATTTCCCCATTTTAAATTCACTTTATAAAAACAAGTTCAAGCCCTTAATTCCAACTAAAAACCCCAGTAATCTCATGAAATGCTACACATTTATTCATCCACATTCATCCACATGCACCAACAAGACATTTCATTCCTTACCTCACATGTGAAAACATTCATAGAGAGTACCTAAATATTCACGCAAACAATATCTCTACAAGTTCAAAGCAGACACAAAATTTTTAGACCAAGAGATTTCATTCTTAAAAACCCATTTCATGAATTTAAATCCATTTAAAATCATTAATTTTCATTTTAAAACCCCTTTTTTATTTTCGAATTCACACTTACATCAACTAGAACCAAGATGACACTCAACTGGAATCATAATACCAGAGTGAGGGACTAGTAATCCTGCTTAACCTGGAAACATGGTAGTGGGCCATGCCCCAAGTTAATGCCAACAACATGAAGGAACATAATCATTGTACTCGGACACCTCATGGGTCACTACTACAGGAAAAATCACGATGTGACATCTACTTTCCTCTATTGTCATCCCTCAATCAAAAAAAAAACAGACTGAGATAAGAACTAAATTCATGGACTACCCATGGCGACTCGAGGTACGGAATAGGTGAGGGTTCACGATGTCTTTCACGTAACTACCTCCTGAGTCCCGAAAGTCCTAATGTCCATCTACCATACTCCCCAAATAACAATGGCCTCCTCTGATACCATTTTGTCATGAACCAACTTGGTTCGACCCTAGACCGGTCGCCCAAGCAAGTCAGTTACATGTCCTGAGGGGCATTCCTAACCCCCACGGGATGGAAAATAGTTTTGGGAAGCAAAACCTAATCTATTAAAACTATTTGTCCCAAAAATAAAAACAATTATTCGAGAATAAGTTGAATAATAAAATTGGAACTCTAGAAGTGGAAAACAAAATAAACGGAATAGCTCAACGTACCTCCACGTGACATTCCAGGTCACCACCCAACCAAAGGTCGACCTTTTTCCAATAATGAGCAACTAAGCCAAGAAAACCTAAGAAATGGAAACCTGCAACTAAAATGATAATGATAGGCATGAGCATTAAAAATAATCGGTAGTTTTTCCCATAATAAACCATAGAATCCAACATCTCCTTTTTTGGAACAATCATTTAACACATGTTTGAAATAAAATTTTAAAAGTGGGTTTTCCATGATTTAATAAAACAACACCATTTATCTGTTTTAGAAACCCTATTTCTACCACGTTCCATTTCAAAAACAAGGTAAAAATTTTCAATCAAAGAAAAATAAAGAAAACAAGGTAGGACCAAAAGGAACAGGTGACAATATGTGCTAGAAAAACAATTATAGATGAAAGTAAATACACAATGAAAAGGAAAACCATGGGTGATCCTAAACATACCTTAAATACCCCTGAATGTATTTAGTTTTAGAACTACTTGTCAGAATATGGTGAAGTACATATGTATATAACTAACTGGATGCCATAAACTACCCAATCCAGTGGCAATGCCCGCCTAGCCTAACAACAAATCCAGGGGTACCAACCCGTCTAATCGTGTTTGATCAGAAATTTTCACTCGATCATCTAAATGTTTCCCAGGAAACCATGGTGGTTATAATAATACTATTTAAGTATGAGGCCACTCACACACGTGAATAATCTCAGCACACTTGCCTACCCCAAAAACGAACGCTTCCTGTGCGTTCACCCATAAAGGGTTACCCTAGACATGATTGCCCCTAAATACACATTCAATTATTTCATATTAACATAGTGCCAACCTGAACGTCATGCCATGAAATCATTAAAACCTTTTGGTAATGTTTTTAAAATATTAATGTTTCAAAGTGGTCATAAAATAATCAAAAAGTCTTAATTTAAACGAATCAACATAAATATTACACTAAAGCTGAATCTTCCAAATGGGCCTTTGAGTGGACATGTCTAAATCCATTTACACCAAACATCTTACTAATACTTCATTTAAATTTATAAATTCTAATGGGAATGGTTCTTTCTAATCTCACACCAAATAATGTTTCATGTCCAAATTTCCAAACCATATGAAATACATTGAAAACCATTTTACAAACCACACCAAAGACCCATCCTCATCTGGAAGACATAAACCATTAAGAAAACCAAAAATTCAAGGAAATGTCAATTGAAGACACAAAATTCATTTGGAAAAACATCCATGTGTGCACCTAGTGCACACATAGTTGTCCCAACATCTAATGTCACCCCAAACATACAAGGAGACACTCAAATTCTTTTTCCACAAAATTCTTGTTGCCTTAAACCATAACTGACCAAAAAATTTGTAAATAATTTCATAGACAACCCAAATAGTTTATCAATGATTTTTTAAACAATAAAACTAGTTTATAAAAAAATTATAAAAAATACAACCATTTTGTAAACACTTTTATAAACCAACCATGAAATTTTATAAACATACTATTCAATTTATAAACAACTTTATAAATGAACCGGACAATTTTTTTGTAAGCCCCCCCCCCCTAAAATCCCACATTGAAGAACAAAAAATTTAAAATAAACATCCTAAGTATCAATACATAATCATTTTACACAATTACCTAGAAAAAATCATTTTTAGAATGTTCTAACAAGAAAAAAACAATAAGCACATCAAACCATATATATAATAGAGGTGCAATTAAACATTATGAATCAATTGAAGACATGAAAATGCCAATGAATCATTTAGGAAAGGAATGATTGGAAATATCTACCTCAATGTAGAGAAAGGATACAATGAAGCATCAACAAAAAAACGAACAACACCCAACAGACCATTTTCATGTCCTGGGAAACGAGTAAAAGGTGCCAATCACAAATCTCGGTATTATGATTCAGCCAGAACAAACAAATAAAAAATCACCACAGATGAAATAAACAAAAACAAAATTAATAAATAAATAAATGAATAAATATACCAAATGGGAATATAGTTTCCAACAAGGAGGGATGCGGCTACGCCAGATCAAGGAGGCCAGGGAAAATGATGGGGTTCACACCTAGCTGAAACAAGAGAGTGTAGGAGCGAGGGAGGCTGGAGGCCAGACTACTGCGTGAGGGTGTGGCCGGTGTGAGGTTGGGATGCTCGGTGAGGGGATACGGTGGCTGAGGAGAAGAGGTTAGGAGGCATATGAGAGCTATAGGTGAGGCCGTGGTCGTCTAGGGTTGTTCGGCAGGCTTGAGGCGTGAGACGAGGGAATGTCGCTGGAATGAGGTGGACAACTGGGTGTCAGAGGGTCGGGGAATGGCCTAGAGCTGGGGGTGAGGTAGGGATGCTGATCATAGATGGAGATAGGGTAGAGGGCAAGAGATCAAGTGCTAGGCATGGTAAGGGAGGGAGATTTTGGGCGAGGGTGGAGGGGACCCATGAGGCGAGGTCTTGCGGAGAGAGGTGGGGTGTACGGAGGGTGAGGATAGAAAGGGTGAAAGAGGCGGTTGTAGAGCGGAATAAGGGAGGCGTGTGGGTGACTGCATAGCACATAGGGTTAGGGTTATATTATATCTTATAATTATAATACTAATATAAAGAATTATAATAATAGTAAAATAATATAAAAAACTAACCATAAAATTTATAATAATAAAAATGATCATAAAAAAATAATAATAATACAAATAAACCAGAAATAAAATTAAAAAAATTAAAAACAATTTAGATATAAATAATAACAATTAAAATTAAATTACAATTTATAAAAAAATTATTAATATAAAATTTTAAATAATGAAAATATTATTAACCATTCTTAATTATAACATTATTATATCAATCATAATTTATAATAATTATTATTATTACATTTTAAATTATTTATTTATCCCATATGAATATAAAATCATTTATTTTAAACGAAATACAACTACACGTCACCTGAGTCAACTGCGCGTCTACCACCCACCGTGTAGTGACTGCGCAAGGGTCCAAAACCCGCAAAAAATATTAAAAATTCAAAATTTTGACCCACGCTCGAAAGGTAACCTTCCATTAATAACCTAATTGTAATGTTGAATTAACAAGGTAAACATCCATTAATAACTATTTATAGTGATCATGGGAGAGTGTTTAAAAATTCATATTTTGAAACCATTTGTAGTAAGAAAGGCATTACTCATTACATCTCATATCTAAGAACTCTTCAAAGAAATGGTCTTATTTAAATGAGAAACTATATTTATCAAGAGATAATAAGAACCATATTGAGTGAATACTCTATTGATAAACAATTTTCAGCTGAATCTATTAGTACTGATTTCTATACTATAAATCAAGTTTTAATCAGACCTTATCTTAACAAAAAACCTTATGAGTTATGTATTGGTCGAAAACCTAATGTTTTTTTACTTCAATGTTTTTTGGATGAAATGTATTAATCTTGAATACTAAAGGTAATATGTATAAATTTTTACCCAAATTCAATGAAGGAATTTTCGTAGCCTATTCCGCTACTTCTAAGGCTTATAGAGTTTTTAACAAAAATTCTTCTAGTTCTGATAAAATTGTACATGTTATGTTTTATAAAACTAATACTTTTATTTTTAAACAACGTCATCCAACATCCAAGGATATATTTATAAAAAATGATTATCAACCATTTATGGAATATTCTTCTAATCAGGAAAATACACAATAAAATACTTCTGAAGTATCCACCCCAGACAGTTTTCTACCTTATATTGATGAATAGGTTTTTCAAAACCCAAATTAGCTACTTCTTAAGAATCATCCTTGTGATAGTATCATTGGTGATGTTAATAATTCTGTAAGGAATAAATGATTATTTATAAATTAAGTAAAAAAACTAGCATTTCATGACCAATTAGAACCTAATAGTACTATTAAGTCATTAGGTGATGATTATTTTCTTAAATATATGAAATATTAGAAAAATCAATTCAAAAGGAACAATTTCAAGATCATGGTTGAAATAAATAAAGAATCAACTTTTATTGGAGTAAAATGGGTCTTCATAAATAAATGTGAATAAATTTAACCATTGTAAGAAATAAAAAAATATTAGTTTCTAAAGGATATAATCAATAATAAGGATTTGTCTATGAAGAAACATATGCTCTAGTAGCTAGACAAGAATTTATTCATATTCTACAAGACATTGCAAAATTTTTCAAATTCAATATTTTTCAAATGGATGCAAAGTGTATTTTCCCAAACTGATATGTTCATGAGGAAGTTTATGTTGCACAAAATCTTGGTTTTGAAGACAAAAGACATCCTCAACATTTTTTCAAACATTCCAAAGAATTTTTTGGACTTAAAAATAGCTAGATCATGGTATAAAAGACTTACATGATTTTGGTTACAAAATAAATCTGTTAGGGGAACTACTGATCCCACCCTTTTATACATAATGATATGAAAAATGACTTGATTATTCAAATTTCAGTTGATGAATTTATATTCAGATCAACTCATCAATAATTAATTAATCCATTTTTGAATCTTATGAAATCATAGTTTTAAATGAGTATGATGGGTGAGTTTAGTTTTTTTTCTTAGTTTTAAAATATCTATAAATTCAAAAGGAACTTTTAATATCTCAAAATAATTATATTAAAAATCTTCTTAAGATGTATTTATATGAAAACATTAAATGTATAATCACTCCAATTGGTACATCAAACACTCTTGATCTTAATGAAGCTGATAAACAAGTAGATCAAACATCATTTAGAGTTATGATAGAAAGTCTATTATACATAACAACTAGTTGTGTAGAATTAATGTTTTAATTATTCTTATACTGAAGATATCAATATAACCCAAATGAATACAATTTAAAAGCCATGAAAATAATTTTTTGTTACTTAATGGGAACATTGTACATATGACTATTCTTTTCTTCTCGAAATGATTTTGTTTTAAAAATATTTTCCAATGTTTATTTTGGTACATGAATAATGGATATTATAACATCCCATATTCGGATACCACTAATAGGATCCACATAACCGGTTGGCCACATGGCCTCATGAACATTTCCCAATCATTGGAGGCTTCCAAATAGAAGAGAGGGCCTAAGGTGTGATAGTGGGAATTCTATGACCTCATTGGTAGACTGTATCAAATAGAAATAAATAATAACAAATAGTGGATGTATTAAACAACATTCAACTGGACTAAATACGTGAAAACTGAAAGATAAAGTTAACTCTAAATCGTATAATATCAAATTGATTTAGTATGTCACATGTTCAAAGAAAATAGTGAAAACAAGATACACTGTAATCAAGTACAATACAATAACAAAGTACATTAAAACAAAATAAAACTTAGCAGCATCCAAGGATTAGCATTTTCCCATGCCCACCTTCTCCTATGAAGAAATCAAGTACCTCAAAAAGTGGTCATTTCTCTATCGGCACCTCAAGTAATATAGTCTGTTTGAGCCCAAAAACATGGCCTAAACAGGGTGTTATAAATAAAAAACTATTAGGAAACCACTAAAGAAATATGTCAATCATTCAATGAGTATATGAAGTATTAGTGTACAAGGAAATATAGTAACTAGAAAGTACTCAAAAGTAAATAATCTTAAAATTCTTATTTTCCATTTTAATTTTATAAAAAATTCAACATCTTCACCACAGCGAAGACTTGACCTACAATAACAACCAATCCTAAACAATAGGCATAACACACATCCTTGCCTGCATGCAAAACTAATCTTGCCAACCGGCACAACAATCTCTCCCGTAGGAAAACAATTCTAACCCGCATGCCTAACAAATCTCTACCGCAGGCATAAAAAATTGAACATGGGAAAGACCTTATCACAGTATTCTTGCGTATTATAAAAAATATGGAATCATTATATTATTAAATTGTTTTAAATAATAATATTACATTGGTAAACATTTAATTAAACATCTCATTTCAAATAACCCCTAACATTGAAAACAGAGGCATAACCATAACTAGTTTAAACTAAAAAGGCCAAACAACAGTTATACAAGAAAAACACACTAGCAGAGTGGCCCTTAATCAATAAAAACAATCCCCAAATGTTTTAATTCATATTTGTAATCACTTAATCATATTCAAGAATTAACATGGATCCATGTCTCAACCATGCTACACCACAAACATAGTTGTGTAGCACAATGACACATATAAATAATATGACATAATGAAATTAGCACAAGGACACTTAAATCATCATAGTATAACTCTATTCTTCTATAATCTACATCCAATTCATGATATAATTTTATAGATCGATATGGTTTAGACATAACTGATGGTGATTGGATCAGAGTCCAGATGAAGATTTGTTATAAGGTTGAGGTTCTAGCAGTGCTTGTTCTTCAACCCAGTGAGCCCTCTGTCCATTCTACTAAAAAGTGGGGATTTAGCCCATTTTAAGTAAGAAAACACATATAAAAGGCTTGTAATACCATATACATGACGTGTTATAAGGCCCCAGCCTTAAACCTTACTTAATATTGAGTTATTACAAGATTAGACATTGAGGATCTTTTCGGGTTTAGAGTTTTAGAGAATTAGATCATAAAACGTGCATTACATTCCACATATAAACAAAGTGGTTACATAAAGATAGTATTCTTCTTTCCCATCAATGGAAACATATTTAAAATAATACATGGATTCTTTCTTGACACTTCCTCGACACTATCATCATATCATGTACCATTCCCTTGACCTGTGAAAAACATTTCAAAAAAACATGGGAGGTGCATAAAAACATCAGTAAGGGATATAAAAATATATGAAAAGGAAACATGGGTACATATATATATAAGAATGAAATCATACTTTACACATAAAACATAATCACTTCAACATACCTCATCAAATCATGAATAAATCAAGGAAATCATAAGACGTAAATGTAACATGAGGCATTCATAACATTCTTACATAGGGAGTAACCCTCTTGGTTACGTATTGGAATTCCCATCATAGTATATTCCCTAAATCTCTTCGTAGAAACCTTAACGTTATACTCCTTCACGTTACCCAATGCATTGGAGAGCTATATTGGGCTCACCAACCATTAGTTTATCACGGAACCACCCGTCTTGACAATAATGCCAAAGAACCTCAACATAATCGTATCGCATAAAACACACATAAAGGAATCATATTATTTCCACCTTTCAATCACAAGATATAAATACAACACATTGATATAAAAACATTATGAAAACTATTTTCAATGCCAAAATAAAAGAAAATTAAAACATGATATTTATTTTTCTTTTAAAAAGAAGGTATGGCTTGTAGAGGAAGCCGAAACTCAAATAACGGTCACGACGACGGAGAAGTCGTTGTCTCCACATAAATAGGACAAAAACTTTCCCTTTTGTCGTTTATTAAACGCTTCGTATAAAAAAGATTCCTTTTGAATAAATGTAAAAGTCAAAGGGGTTTATACACCATATAAAAAAAGGTTGTGTATAAAACAAAATATGCCTCAATGAAATGAGATTGAGACGAAGTCCCATACCTCGCGTCCAACTAGAATCGATCGTTCTTTAATAACCGGAATTATAAACTTGAGTTAATTTATACTTGTTTAAGAACCTTTTTCAAGTTAATTATTCCTTTTATATCACTTATTTCCATGTCATGAACACTATGTAACTATTTAAGTTAATAACGGCCGTTTTAACGATCATTGGTACTTGAGTCAAAAATAAACCCTTTATAATTACATTTTGTTCATGTATCCATTATATCAAAAATTATAATCATTATTTATATATCATATATATCCAGTATATACATGAATTTATAATATTACATAATCATTTAGAGGTAAGAAATGAAATGCACCGTTCATGGAGACGGTAAGCCATACGTACGCATGAACGCTACTTTCATTTCTATTTCGTATTTTATAGAATGGAATCATAATTATATAAAGGTATATTATAATTCCAGTATAATATCATATATAATATCATACTTACATCCTTTATACGTCCCACATATGGTATTTAACGAATCAAATCACTTCGAGGGGCCGGTAGTCTGAACTTCCTTAAATGAAGATATCGCGTTTACCCATAATGGAAACCATAAAGGTATGCCCAAAATAAAAAATAAAAAAGCTTAATGAAAACATAATCATGTTATATATCATATATAAATATAGTGACATCTTAATGGCCACCTTTTAAGGTGTTAAAATAATGTTGAACAATCATCGTTTCGGGAGGCATAAATATACCATCCACGAAAACAGTATGTCTTTTAACCATTAGATGTAGGTGTGTGTAAGTGTAGCTCGAATCCTTCTTATAAAAACATCCTAGTATATTGGGGATACTGGATTTGTTACAAAAGAAATGAATAAAAAGAGTTTAGGGGGTTGGAGAAGCAAAATCATTCAACAGGACTCAAAAGAAGACATTACCTTAAAATCGGGTAACTCTCTTAGATTTGAGCTCAAAGGCTTCCATGGTAAGACTTCTGCCCAATGTGAGGCTTCAAGGAGTAATAGAGGGATTTGGAGAGCCAAAATGGGCAGGGGTTGGCCGAGCTAAAGGCTTTGGGAGTGTGGTTAAGGAGGTAGAGGTGGGGGCCTTTTATAAGAGGAGAGGAGGGGCACTCTTGGAAGGTAAAGAAAAGTCACTTTATTTTAAAATGGTATTCGGATTTAAGAGGTCCCACATTGATGTTATTTGAGGATAAGGTGATAAGGGTTCGAAATACACCCATCCAAAAGGTTTTGTCCATGTGTAGGTCTTAGATTTTACATTATCATTTCATTTTATTTAAATCGTTAAATAATGAGGTCATCGCTGCATCATCATGATGTCATAAATAATTTAATTTATTTAAAGTCCAAAAATTATAAAAAAATAACATGATGTAGGAAATATTATTAGATTTACAATTACTATTTATAATAAAAAATCTGATCTTTATAACCCCATGTAAAAATTGTTTTAGTAAAACATCTCATGTTTGTGTCATTTTTACTTTTACATTAAATAAAAAGTTATTTATGTCATTTCCCAACCAAAGTGGCTCCATGAGGTCCCCATGTTGACCCATGGATTGTATTGGTAGGCCAGGACACATCCAATGAGGGTAGGACATGTGTCAAGCTCATCTCATTTTATTAAATCACTGTTTTTACCATAAACTACACTAATTACCTCTAATCGTGATTAAGAACTTAAGAGTTACTATTCACCAAAAAATATTTTAATCTCATTGAACCACATTTTACTTCTTAATGAAAACCATGTATGCCAGATTTTTGAAATTCAAAACACAGAAGTTGTAAAATTTCATTTAAACGAAAAATCAGTTTTTATAAGTACCACTTAGTGGTTTCACTATTCATCTAAAATTGAAGTTTTTCAGAAAAATACCAAAAATTCACCCTAAGATATATTTGATATTCTGAATTCAAAAATAAAGTCTATTTTAAAAAATTCAAAACATATAAGTCACATTAATTAATTTAATAATTAATTCCCACTGTCATGACAAATATCGTGTTTTTATGAAACAATAAGTATTAAAAGACTAACACCAGTTTAAGTCCAATTTCAAAGTGAAATTGATTCCAATAACAACCATTGGATTAAATGGTAAAAATATATTCTAATTTAACTTCAAAACCAATTCAGAAGATAATCTAATCATATAAATAAATTAGATTAAAGATTAGTTTTGAGGTAAAATGCAGTATTTTTCACTATTCATTAAAAAATGAACATTGTCCGAAAAATACCAAAAATTCACACAAAGTAAATTTTCATGTCCCAATCATAAAGAATAAGTTTATTTTGACGAACATGGCTTATAAAATTGTCAAATGATAGATTTTAAAATGGTTTTCCATCAAAATCCAGTAAAACAATCTTTTAAAAATATTAGTGTATTCCATGATTAAGATTGGATTTATTTTCATTTTAAGCCTCTAAAACACTATCTAATTCATTAATAGACATAGATAAAAATATCTATTATTCATTACTTACTTGAGATATTACACGTGTACCTCATTTCACTTTTCATTTGGCATCCATTTTCCACTGACTTACCTCCTAGGACCTACCGATATGACATTACAACATGTACTAATTAGTAAACAGTGTGTAGTTGGTTTTTTTATCCTTTTTTGGATGACATGCTCACACACCCTGTATTCTCATAATACAAGGAAAAAATACATGGCGTATAGTTAGAATTTCATGGCGTGTAACCCTGTAGATGCCAAAATGAGCATAAATCCTAAAGATGTCATTTGGGGATAAAATGAAGGCACATTTCGACTCAGTCATCAATTACAGGTGGAAGAGAAGTGCCACACAAAAAATACAAAAGGAACACAAAAAACATCACTCTCATGGGAAAACTGTAGGATCTGAAAGTGTTTTTCATGCTAGCATAGAAACATGCGCGTAGCTGACACCGTGCGTGGAAATATGCACGCAGGCGACACTAGGCGTGGAATATTTTGGGTCGTTGACACCGGGACTGGATTATTCAGTGCCGATCAACTTCCATGTGGACCCAATGACCACGAGAACCTATAAATAGAGGGCCACCCTTTCGACTTCTGAGGGTGAAGAATAAGAACCATCACCTCTGTGAAAAATCCACCTCTCTTTCATGAAAATTATGGATTTCAGGTACGGGATTTTCCGCAACAGGTATCCTAGGGGTCTATCTTCGTGCGAGACAACTCTGGCTGAACCCTCTCCAATGTCCCTATAATTTATACCCCTTACGAGCAATCCCTTTCCCTTGTGTGAAAAAAATTAGACCTTCCTTTTGTATAACTCCTTCAAATTGCGTGTAAAACCTCACCACCTTTTGTGTGAAAATATCCAAAATTATGCGCACACCCATCCTTTTATGAATAGTTCAAAATTCTTGTCACATTCCTGAAAACCTCTTCTATTACATGAAAATCTCTATGTCGTATCACCCAGCCTTTTCTGTGCATCATCTCCATTAGCGTACAATCCACCCTCCATGTGAGTGCTCTTTTGCACATGTTCGATATACCTCTTATAGGAATCACCTTCAGGTTCTTCTTATCCCCTGAAAAATCTATGTTACACACCCTTCTCTCGTATGACCCTCCAGGATCATACAAAGTAACTTCAATGTCCCTTGGGTGGTGACTCCCATTGTGTTGCTGCGCCTCATGCTTCCTCCCATAGGCATTCTATTGGTTATTTCTTCTTTACTGAGTCACGATAACATAGTCCCCTAAATGGATCACACCATAACACCCCCTCACTACGACATTGATAATGCCTTCCCTTCCCCATGGGTGGGAGGGTATCAGTCATGTAAGTCCTAGGGGTGCGGAATAAACCCACCTCATCCAATCTATATGAAATTAAACTACCAAGCACCATCATCCTCATCACATGACGTTAAACTATGACCCATCCACATGCATCATATGTAGGGTGCCCCATCTCAAACATTATCTACGCATGCTCATCTCCATAGAAGTGTGATCTCCCCCACATGGAATGGGATCGACTTAATTAGAGCATCCTCGGTCTATGGGGTAAGGGCTACCAACTTGGTGTAAGCCCCTAGCCATTCTTGTAGGAGGCAACATCCAAGCACCTCCTATCCTCTTCCTAGTCAAAGACGAGAGAGGGGGGATTGGCACTGGTGCCATCATCTCTTCTGTTCGAAATCCATCTCCCTTCAGGCTTTGTCACCACCATTACTCCATCCTAGAGTAAGTCCCAATCTCCATCTCCCTGTGCCACTAACCACATGTAAGCACATGTTTTCACTTTGGGTTGTGGACCATACATAAGCTTATTTGTCAATTTTGGGTCTCCAACTATGTGTCATCCCCACTACACTTCCCATGGATGCACCTTTCATGACATGATCATCAAGTCTTTTCTACCTCATGTTTCTCACACCAAGCATGACTCATGTGGACATAGATTAAGCATATACCTTGACATCCTCTCTATTTATCCTAGTGCGTAATCCCCAAAAACACATTCTGAACTACGTGGAATTTGATCATTGCCAAGGTAAGGTACGTAGAAAGCCTCCCTGATGTTCAAGCCCACCATCCATTGGTTCTGACCCCTTTTATGTTGGTTTATCAACCCATTCTGAATTACGGGGACTTTGATCTTGGCCGAGGTATGGTACGTAGGATTCCTCCCTGAGGTTAATTCCCACCATCCATTGGTTCTGACCAATATCACGTTGGTTCACCAACACCCCTTCCCAACTACTTGGACGTTGATCCCTGCCATGGTAATGTATGTAGGAAGCCTCTCTGAGGTTCAAGCCCAGCATCCATTGGTCCCGACCACTTCACGTATGTTCCCCCAACACTCTCCTGAACTACATGGACTTTGATCCTTTCCATGGAAGGGTATGTAGGAAGCATCCCTAAGGTTCAAGCCCACCATCCATTTGTCTCAACCATCATCATGTCAGTTCACTGATGTCTCTTCTGAACTACATGGATTTCGATCCTAGCCATGGTAAGGTACGTAGGAAGCCTTCATGAGGTTCAGGCCCACCATCCATTGGTTATGATCTCTTTCACATTGGTTCACCAAACCATTCCAAACAACATGGACTTTGATCCTTTCCAAGGTAAGGTACATATGAAGCCTCCCTAAGGTTTAATCCCACCATCCATTGGTTCTGACCCCTTTCACGTCAATTCACCAACACCCATTCTGAACTATGTGGTCTTTGATCCTTGCCAAGGTATTGTACATAGGAAGCCTCCCTGAGGTTCAAGCCCCGCATCCATTGGTCCTGAAAACATCACGTCGGTTCTCTAACACTGTCCTAAACTACATGGACTTTGATCCTTTCCAATTCAATGTACGTATGATTCCACACCAAGGTTCAAGAAAAACATCCATTTGTTTCAATCAATTCATGTTGGTTCACCCTGTCCCGCGTGATGTCAAACAGAACACCCATTTTTGTCATACATGACACTAAATTGTCTCATATCTAGCGCTAAGTCGTTAACATCCCCTATCCAACATTAATCCCTTTTACTCCTCATTCATAAATAATCCATTGTGAATCTCACACAGCGGTAAACCATTGTGATCCCCATTGTGTAGTAATTCATTGCGATCCCCACCCAGTAGTAGGACATTGTGACCCCATCTAGAGGTAAGACATTATGGTTCCCTACATTGGGACCCATGTTTATGGTGTCCCCCTCTGAGGTCAGACCAACTCTCTGGACTCTAAACATGCATAAGGCCCAGCAAGTCATCAGGTCTCTATCCCCCACACACACCCTAATTTCATACCCCAACATTGAGGTTCCACTTCCTCTGGGTCATCTTCATACGATTCACCTCCTTAGGTGTCACATAACCTCACTAAACTACACATACAATGATTCCTTTCAATAGGGATACGTAGGAAGTCACTTCAAGACTCAAGACCAACCTCACTGTCGTCCTCTCATTAGTTTTATTTCATTCTTCATCAACTCTCAACCCTTCATCATCCATCATGATTCTTATCTAGGATTCCACATCTTGGTGGTATCATGACACAACATTTACCATCCCATTTTTCGATAACTAGATAACTAACCATGCATTAGACCCTATATGAGTGTGTCCTCCAGTGGTCACACCCATCTGATCCACACAAGTCACTGTTCTGATCTGTCCAATCCATATACACTAGATGTTAAACCTACGACATACCCTATGTAAAAAATGGAAAGCAGGGGAAATCCTCAGAGACATGTCTATGGAATTTAATTCCCCACATTCAACATGTGATTCTATAGGATTTCGTGCCAATGATATGAACTACAATAAGGCGTTGAATCCCAGACGCGCCAGTTTTCCAGCTTCCAGACATGCTAGTGATGTCCAAAGTGACTACTTTCCCAACCAAAGGTTGCTGCCCGGGCCAGACCCCTTGGAATGTCTTGACAGAAGCAGTGTAATTATAATGCATCCATGAATATATGACACCGGTAAGAGTTTCCCGAACAACATCTATATCTCTAAGGGAGATCCACACTAGGTAAAGTGTTCTGCGGATGAATCCATGGAAGTAAGAACCAATATCCCATCATCCCATTTCGATCAAAGAGCACACGTCCTTGAATAAGAAATGGATTATACCCACCAATGAAAAGTTGGAATGTGGGGAAATAGTCTGCATGTCCTCATGTTCCTCAAACTGATGGATGTGTGCACCCCAGTGTGAGCATCGAAAATTGAAATAGTGAAACTAACGTGATAGTATTATACTCAATGGGGAGTTCTGTAGCATTCGAGATATCTATAGATTAGTGTGGCACCAAATCCTGTTTTTCGATGCCAGGTCCCGCCAAGAAAATAGCGGGCCTCACATGAAACTCATCAAAAGTCATTGCGGTTAAAATGTTGGACATCCTGGTCTACAACATTGTTGGTGTGGATCCTTCTTACCAGCCAGGGAAGGCAAAATGGCACGGGGACACATGGCGTCGATTTATTTGTTTCAGCACTAATGGTTCAATATCCCGGCATGTCAGGAACCAAGATGAAGCATCATTAATTTGAATCCGACCCACCCACTAACATAGAGCCAGGGGTAATGGAAACACAAAAATCCCACATGGCTCAACCGCTTCTATGACTACTTCCTCACCCACAACTATTGGGTGCCCACACCCAATATCCCCTTTGGAATTCATTCAATGAAGGGTGATAAGAAACCACATTCGTTGATATGAGGAGGAGGGTATTATCCTTACACGGTATAGGGCCCGCCAGGATTTAGAGGCACCTGTGTCTCATTTCCACTAACAACCCCATGGGCAGTGCATAGAGCCCATACTCCCCACTCCGACATACAATTGTTTCGGAAGCCTCTACCTAGAACCCTTCGATAAATCTATCCCCTACACTGATGAGGTTGGGGATGTCTGGGCTAGCCCAACCATGATCCAATTTTAAGGGCTCCCAAGGAGGGTTCCCACTTGGCCGTGCCACCGCCACCACACAGTCTAACAGGCTAAAGAGCCGGTAATCCATTCGCCTGCACTGCCAACCCCAGTTTGGGTTACCTGACTCTAGCGTCGGGATAAGGACAAGGAGGACGCGCTCTATGGGGAATAAACATCAAGAAATACTATGGATCTCACCACCTCCATTGTAAATCATCAACCCCCTATTTATGCTGAGAATGGGAACTTACATACTAGGCCCAGACCATGGCCCCAACCGCCCCATGGGTATGCTGGGTCGACTCTCTTGGTAGTTGGCACTGGTAGTTGCCACCACGGACTGACCCGCAGCTACAACACCTAGTATGGAGGTCCTCCACATAACATCACCATAGAGAACGTGGGTCCTCCTTGCTTCCAAGCTCATCATGGAGTTCTGCCCCATGCTACCTTCAGTGTAAATGAGGGTCCTTCCCACGATGGTGACACACATAATGAAAGCCTTTCTTGCACTAATTACATCGGGTATTGGGTTTTTCCTCTTGTAGTAGGTCACCGGTGTTGTGAAATTACCCATCTGGTCATTTGGCAGTGTTGGGCCCTCCCCATGTCCTTGTAGTAGCTGGAAAGGTTGTCCTAGCCTTAGCAATATGATGAGTTATGTTCACCTTCTCTTCATTAGCACCCAACACAGAGGTCCAAACCAGTGTTCTTCCTGACCAGTATGAGGACCCTCATTGTGGTGATACTACTAGGGGAAAAAAGCATGGGGGTCTTAAACATGCTCCTATTATCTCCTGCGGAGGACCTAACCACTCTATCACTTCCCGCGGAGATTTCCTCTACACATCTGTCAGTGGGTATGATAGTCCTACCAGTGCTCCCTTTGATATTTGTCCTGGTACTCCTCACACCACAACTAAATCATGCAGAAATACCCTCCACCCCAGCACCTGCATGACTGAAGGTCCTCCTCATGCCAGAAGTCTACCCAATCACAAACAACCATCCCAGGGCTAGAGGCTAGGTTTTGGCCACCATAAAAAGAATTCTGAGAAGATTCAGACTGAGATCAAACCAGTATGATTCATAGATTTTGAGGCAGAATACAACACAGTGATGGAACCCTCACCTAGATCTTCCTTGTCAGTGGTTGGGGCAGGAACATTGTGTATCAACCTCATACTTCCAAAATGTAAGGTCGATTGGATTCCCGTCTCCCTACACAGTTACATCCAGGAAGACAAACATTTGGATATTCTATAGGTTATGGATATGTAATCACCATTTTCATCACCAGAATAACTCTCTACCTCGACTAGAGATCATAGGGAGCTATTCTGGGGACAAATGGCAGATGAGCTGCAGCGTGGTCCATCGCCGGTATCCGTAGTCCTTGCGCCGAAAATAATGTATGTTAGCCCCTCTTACCATGATGTAGTGGCTAGGTCACTACACTCTTTGGAGGATTTCCTAAGATTTGTTGACTTGTTTGCTCACTCGCTATATTCTCCATCCGCTATCCTACCATCTAAGCGGTCTGCATCAGTACTGCTACTGTTTCTCCATCTGCCTTCAGTGAACGAGTGGGGAAATGATGGGCCAGACCCTGAATCTAAACCACGGAATTTTTGGGATATTATCGTAGTGGACCATTTCCCTATGAAGTTTTGTCTAGTTGTAGCACCAAATATCATGGTGCCATAATCACTCACCCAAGAAGAGGTTGTATTATTTCTCCAACCCTCTGGGAGACTAATTTTTTCTTTTTCATCTATGAGTGTCATTCCCCATGAGATTGACACATTTCAAAGACATCGGCCAACAATTTCCTTTGGTTGATTTGGACTCACTCCCTGTGGCCCAACACCTTGAGTCCCCAATTCAACAGAGGACCATCCAATAAAGATTCATCCAGAGAATTAATGTGCTTCATATGATAATTAAGGAGGCTTCTCCCCATGTGTAAATCTATGGTTAGGTAAGTACATGGCCCACTATTTTAGTTCTATCTAGAGCCATCCTGACATTCCAGGTGACATAGATGATATGCCTCTTGGCAAGGCCGCTATTAACATGGCTGACAAGTTGGGGGTGAGAACGGGCAAGGGATTCATAGAGAGGACCTCCCCCCCCAAGGTAGTTTCATACATCTTGGATATGTTGGGTATGATTACTCATCAACAATTGAATCTATTGGGTCTCCACGTGCCCACCGAGGCATTCATCCTTAGCCGAAATACCAAAAAGTGTAAGGAGCACCTCAGAGCCGTCAAACCCTCTAACCCATCTGGCTCGATGCAGAAGTAGAAGACGATCCGAAAAAAGTAGTTTTGTGTTAGAAACTCATTAAACACGAGAAGATGGTTTATGAACACCTTCCTAAATTTGCTATGGAGTGACATCCAGACTACAATGTTCCTTTACTAGGGTAACATGGTCAAGCACAACTTCAACATGGCGAACTACCTCTAGGTGACACTGGCCATCCTACACATGAAGATTGGGTTGAGGCAGGACCATACTATAAGAGGGTACGATATGTGTCGGAAAATCCTCTAGAAGGGTGTGACCATCTCTGGGACCCAACTCAGGATCCCCCAGCTGCTCTGTAGGACATTCCGCAAGCTGCTCAATGAGTCGCTGGGCCTTCTTATCATTTTGAAGAAACCCCCAATGCATTGGGGGTTAGGGTTCCCCATCAAGACATGAACCCCTACCCAGATAATCCAATGGAGATAATAATCGTCCGCCTCGAAGCTTTAGAGACTCGACAGGTTGAATCCCACCAAATGGAAAGCCATATTCGATGTTGGTAGATGATATACCAACACCCCTGGGTTTGGGAAATACCACTTTTACCCCCTTTAATGGGAAATGGGATTCTCCACAACACCTATCTCGCATTATCTTAAGGAGTGGGCCCATGTTGTAAACTTATGAAAAGCCGGAGGCCACAAAACTTTGATGCTTCATATAGACATTGGAGGTCACGATGTTCATCTCATATAGCCAGCTCCACATTAGATCAGTAGCCGGATGGAAAACCTCCTAAGGTAATTTCTCTAACAGTTCAGCTCCACCACACATATGACGAGTATCATAGAACTCTTCAAGTGCAAGCAGAGTTATGATAAGCACGTTGCATACTTTTTTGCAAGGTGCAAAGTGCTCACATACTCCCTTGACATGCCACTGACTCAGGAGAAACTCCTGATGATGTGTGTAGGTAATTTCAAGACAGAACTGGTCCCCCCTTTGATCACCTAGAACTACCAATGGTGATTTATATACATCACTGATAAGGCTTAATTACACAAAATAAATACTTTCAACAAGCCATCTAGGTAAGTCCATTTCCTCATACAATCCTCATGAGAAGGGCCGCAAGGGCTGATCCCACTACAGTGGCTAAAATAGAGGCACCCGGGCGACTATAGTTGTTACCAGTGGAGCTAAATCCACAAACATGATGAGGCCCTCCACATCAGGCATAGCCTCCCACCTAGTAGCGCCAACCACAGAATCGATAGGTAGCCCCATGCAATGCGCTGCCACTACCTAGGTGTGTTTTCCAGTCTCTACATCTTTGTTAGACTCCTCCAGCCCCTCGTTAGGGTCAAGTTCCTTGGGCCCCCTCCTCGATCTAGAAGAAATAGACCTTCTCATTCAATGATTCTAAAGTCCCCAGATATTTTGGAAGTGTCTTGGAGTTGGGGATAGTACGCCTGCTTAAATGCAGGAGGCCAGAAGAGGTAGACCTTACTGATCTCCCTAATTACAAACCTTATCACCTGATCCTGGGGAACACCCTCAAAAGTGCTATATGTTTAAAGTAGGGCTTCAAATACTTGGTGGATAAAAACAAATTCCAATAATTCTAAGCTCCTACATAGGTGGAATTTGTCTTCATGAGGCCACACAATAGCAGTGACAATGAAGGCGAGTGGTATCAGGTTCTTAATTTTAGGTCACAGAAGTCTGATTACTGGATGACACGTAAAATAGTATATTGTGCCCATCATGTTATCTGTGAACATTTGAATCGACTAGAACCATTAGAATATGCATCTACTGCAACTGCATTATCATCTCATTTTTCCCCTTATTAGAAGAAAAAAACACTGGTTGTGTAAGGGAAAACAACTTCCCCCACCAATTTCATCGTCATCCTGTACTCTTAGCAATTTCATGCCCACAGAGAAGGTGATTCCTCTTATAATACATCCAACAGTGGAAAACTCTTTTAGTGGATTCAAGGGTATGCCTTGGTTAATACTATAGAGTTGGTAAAACCCTATATGATTCTTGACAATGAAGAGAACCTAGAGGATCCTCCAAACATCACCAGCAATTGTCAGCATCGATGGAGATGCAGATATATGGGTCATCGGAGTGACTCAGTCAATATTTCCATATAGGATGGGCATTATTCCAAAACCATGAAGTAGGCCCATCACCGAGCTCAGAATGCACAACCTTCTCATCTGGGGTTATTAGGACTACCTTTACCATCGTTCGTGTTGTTGGATAAGGCAGAGCCACCTCAACTGCATCGTGACAAGCCATGATTTCCTAAGGACTTGTCTCATTCATAAGGACCTCATCTGATAGTCACTCTACAGGCTTCAACTAGTGAGAAGAAGGATTTTACAAGCACCAGTCAGCAGCCGGTCCAGTTGGCTGGGCCTACCATACTTCCTGTCATAGAGTGATATCTTGTAAGCAGAAGTTCATGCCTAGAATGGAAATATGATGTCCTAATCCATCTTTTAATCATTTCAAACATGATTTATATCCTTGATTCCCTTTTAATGTCATAGGATATATGTAAGACCCCCACAAAGACTTTATGAAGCCCCCTCTAGTCTGAGAAGGAGGTAGTAGCAATAGATGCCTTAATGCTGAGGCGGTCGAGAATAATGAATTTTAGGACAGTATATCATTTTTAAGAGAAGATGAAGGCTCTCTATATAGGGGAACATTCTCCCAATTTACATCATTTGCTAGTTTAATGGTGTGGAGTTTCTCCACTGTCTTGTAGACACATTCTCCAGGATCAACCTAATCCCGATTGGAACACTGTAAAAAATATTATGGTCTAAGGATGATCTGAGTCCCTCTGACCTAAGAATCCTTGGTTATGATAGGATGAAATAGAAACTGGCCAACAAGAGCCACGTGAAGACCCAGTTCAGTGGTTTAGTTTCCAGTAGTGAATTTATTGTTGTCCCATAAAAAACCACCTACAATGCGTTGATGGGAATGCCATGGCTCCACCTGCATGTGGATGTTCCCTCATCGTATCAATTGTTCCTCAAGTACTACCATAATGGTCTAGTGGGTGTGTATCATAGTGAGGTTTCCTATTTATCCTCTTTTTAATCCCACTATCTGGATGTTGAATATTAAAAGTGAAAAGGCATAGAAATTTAGGAAAATGGGGTTGACCTTGATATGGTCGCGATTGGCCCATGGAAAGATCTAGATGATGCCTGCATCTTTCCAATACACTGATTGGAGGCCAAAAATCTAGACATGGGAAAATGCATTGTTGTTTCTAGAATGATTGGGGAAGACATTCCCAAGTCAATGTGATTCCAGAAGATCACCTCATACTTCTACACAAATTTGAATCAGCTGATCACGGAACCTCCTACTCCCATAAGGTATCGAGATGTGCACCCCATAGAAATGGAAATACAACATACTTTTCTATTTCAATGGTATGTAATTCACTAGATCAAGTAAAAAGGAAAATATTTCTTTTATTTCATAATGCGTGGCCCCTTGGGCCAATGACCATATGGGGTTGGATTGATAGCCTTCACCATTATGGTTTCGGTAGCACATGAGTTCTCAAATTTAGTATCCACTGCCGGTCAGGTTGGCACCATTTTCCATTGAGGATCTATTTTCTTAGAATATCATCCTCCCACTGATTATCCCTCCTCTATAAGTGAATAATAGGATTTAGTGGATTCCCCTCCTACCTTCTAAGAGGGTATTTCTTCCACGGTTTATGAACTTGTGCATGTGAATCTTGGTGGCGAGACAGATCCAAAACCTACATTGATCAGCGCTGGTATGAATCTTAGAGTGAAACAACAATACATGGACATCCTGAAGCATCATCGTGATGTATTATACTAGTGTTATTATGAGATGCAAAGACTATATCCTTAGGTTACCGTCCACTGCCTCGGCCTCCAAACAAATCATTGCTGGTTTTAGAAGACTCCCAGAAAGATGGATCCTTCCCATGGTTCCATGGTCGAGGATGAAGGTGATAAGATCTCTAGAGATAATTTTTTGTAAGGAGGTCCAGTACCCGAGGTTTTAGGCCAACATTTTTCCATTCATAAAAAAGAACAGACAGATAATATTCTGCATCGTCTTTCGATATCTCAACTTCAATGGTCTGAATGGCGACTTTCCCCTTCTCAGGACAGAATTGTTGATCAATGGTACAGTTGGGTTCTAAGCCCTCTCATTCATGGATGGGTAATCCTGGTATAACTAGATCCAAATGGCCCCTAAGGATGCAGAGTCTATTGCCTTAATGGAACCACAAGGTACATTCTGTTACCATGTCATGCCATTCGGTTTAAAGAATGCAAGTGACACCTATCAGTGGGTATGCATCACATATTTAAGATGGTTCTTGGATCATTGGTGGAATGTTATTTGGATGATCTGGTTGCAAAATATCACCTAATTACGGTCCATATCAATGAACGTGAGGAAGTGTTCAGGTTCCTCTATTCCCACCACCTGAAGATGAATCCATTAAAGTGCCCTTTCAGGGTCCCCTATGGAATGTTTGTCAGCTTCATTTTCAAACACAAGGGCATCGAGACTGCCCTGGAATGGATCAAGGTCATCAGTCAAATGTCTCCCCTAAGAAAACTTCAAGAGAATCAAGTATTCTAAGGCCAGTTGGCCTATATATACCGATTCACCACGAATCTGGTTGGCAAGTGTAACCCCTTTTCTTGGATCATGAATAAAGGCACTATGTACGTGTGGGACGAATAATGTCATACTACATTTGAGTGAATCAAGAAGTAACTAATCCATCCGCTGCTCTTAATGCCGCCCATCTCTGGAAAACCAATGGCACTTTATGTGACTGCCCTCGAACAATCCCTCAACACCCTTCTTTCCTAGAAGAAGAATGAGGGAACTAAGAACAACCTCTACTACCTCAGCTGCATGCTCCTCGATACGGATACCAGATACTCCCCTATTGAGAAAAGATGCATTAATATGGTATTCAAATTGCATAAATTGTGACATTTCATGCATCACCATGAGGTACAACTAGTATCCTGAGAAGATCTGCTAAAGTACATCTTGAACCGCCCCCTGTTGACAAGGCGTCTAGCTCAATGGGTGGTAATCCTTTAGTATTTTGACATCAGGTTTTTCCCTTTGAAGGATATTAAGGGTAAATCATTGAGAGAAATATTTTCTTCCCATCAAGCTCTAATGGACTAGTCCCTAGATCTGGATTTCCCCGATGAATCGATTATGTTGGTAGACCAAGCCATGTTGTGCTATAAAATTCCCTTCGATGGTTCTCCCCAAAGCCCCACTAGAAGAAGGCTCAATGACCCCATGATCAGCAGAGTTGGCATGGATATTATCTTCATTTCCGCTGCATAATCCATTCTTCCATATTCATTCTTATTGTCAGAAGGTTTCACCAACAATGAGGAAGAGTATTTGGTTCTCATTACCAGCCTCGAGCTGGCCCTTGAGATTGACATGCCCCATTTTCATTTGAAAGGGGAATCCAAAATAATCATCAAGAAGATCAATGGTGAACGTTTAATTGGAAATCCAGAGCTCGTACCATTGTTGGAATGCACTATCCACCCAATGGCTTTGTTATTGTCTAGTCTAGAAGTTACTCTTGTCCCTCGATCCCAGAACGGTCAAGCTGACGCCCAGGATATCCTAGTTTCATCACTTTCAGATCCCGAACAGGATGATCTTATTATCCATGGGGCACACTAGAGAGTCATTTCTCCCATAACACCAGATGATGATGATATCCCATAGGTAATACAACTTATCGTTGGCGCCTCCACGTCAGGACCTTGAGGTCCCCCGAATGCAGTGATTGAAGTGACTCCTGACTGGAGAATCTCCATTGTTGAGTACCTCCAAAAAAATATCTCGATAGATCAGGATGAGCATGAAAGAATTTGATGAAACATGTTACAGTTTACCCTCCAGGATGGTGCTGGTCATGAAAAGCTCCTCTACTTTCATGGGTTTGATGAGGTTCTCCTCCATTACATTCTAGGACTGGTGATTTCCCATGTAATGCAGGAGGTCCATGCCAGTTCTTCTGGGGCTCATCAGACAAAGCCAAAACTGTCTCACTAGATCCAGAGGCTGGGGTATTTTTTCCCCGACATGATCTATGTCAACATCAAGTTTTCCAATAGGTTCCATGCATGCCAAATTCTTTCCAACATTATAAACTGCCATCTAGAGCCACTCCACACTATCAAGTACTCTTGTCCATTTGTCGTATGGGGACTCGATGTCCTGGGGCTATATTCACTAGAAATTTTTCGACAGTGCTATTTTATCCTGATCACTGTAGATTTCTTCTCCATGTGGGACGAGGTAGTTACACACAAGGAAGTAAAGGACCATTCGATCGTTGACTTTTTGAGCTCCAACATCATCTACCAATTTTGAGTCCCTCATATCGTCCTCACCTATAATGGCATGAACTTCTAGGTAGCTAAGCTAAAGAAGATTTACACTATGTACAACATCCATTCTAACCATAACTCCCATTATCATGTGCAAGAGAATGGTTAGATTGATGAATTCAACAAAACCCTCTCTAATATTCTGCATAAAATGGTTTTTCAGAACATGAAGAGTTGACTGGACAAACTCCCCAATGCCCTTAGGGTTCATCGAATGATGACCAGTAATTCCACCCAAGTAACCCTATATTCCTTGGTGTATAGAATAGAGGTCCTCCAAACAATCGAGTCTCAGCTTCCATCATTGCACAGAACAGTCCATAATCAAAAAGTGCTAGAAAAAGTAGATGAAATCCGTCTGATGGAGTTGGATGTGCTCGATGAGAACATGCTTCGTTCCCTGCACAATTTGGTAAGGCATCAGAACAAGATAACTTGATCTTTAAACAAGAAGGTTCTCTTATGCTCCTTCTTGTAAGGATACTTGTTGTTGGCCTGAAGAACACCAATGATACCTAGCAGGAAACCACCAATGTTTGAGGCCAAATGGGGAGTACCTTACATTATTCACAAGGTTTACACCAATGGCACATAATCCCTAGTTACCATGGATGGTGAGAGTATAACCCCTCCAACCAATTCAATGTTCCTCAAGAAATACATTTCCTAATTTTCTTGGTCTCACAAGTCCTAAAACTGTACGGTCCCGCATGACCCAAAACTACATTAGGGTCCTACATGAACATAAACAGATTGGTCATATAATACCTTAAAACATCTGGTCCAACATGACTATGAAATAGAATCTCTCCCATATGAAATTAAACTTTATGTTGTCCTTCATGATGTTAAAAATTCTATTTTCCAGCATGACATTAATCTACGTGTCGTCCCGTGAGACGTTAAATTGTGTGTCGTCCTTCAAGATGTTAAACTACAAGAACTACATGTGGCATTATCTCCATACTTATGGGATGTGTAGGAATTCCTGACATTTCATACTTTGTCCTAGCCCCTAACTTCGTGATCTCCCATTGGGTTGAAACACATGGTTTGGTGCATTCTTTTTCCCACATCCAGGTCGATTTCATCATAACTGTACCATGTATCCCTCCTCCATAATGCTCCCAACCTCTTCTACTTTCCATTTTGAAATTATGTTGAACATGCACATTTATTCTCCACACACTCCATCATTTTGGTTTCCATTAACTTTAACATGCGAAAGGGCCCCTGAAACATATAGATACTAAGCCTAACGACCCTCTTATCATTTCGTGAAAACACACTTGAGGACCATGAACAAAAAAATTGATACAAGTCCCACATTGCAAATATGTCCACTGGTTGTTGCTTATTTTTTTCCCATTTCATGTCACACAATATAGATGTTTTTTTGAACCTGGTCAATAGCTATCCTTTGTCATTGTCACCACCCCCATATGTCCCAAAAATTGAGTGTAGTGGTTCATTCTGCCCCATGTTCTCTTCCTGCTTCGGTCTGCCCTGAGAAGGAGTGTGATTCCAGATGTCAAACCATTATATGATGGGTAGAGCCTAGTCCTAATCCTTATTTCCCACACCAATCATTTCTTACGTGGGATTAGGATCCATGATAAGGAAATGATCACATGAGAGGTCATATGGCTACAATTAGTCGGGACACCTATCCTTAGGTCACTCAATCACTTTAGACCCACGGCCCAAGTTCTCATTTATGATTGTGTGGTGTGGTGTGAACTCACATCCTCATTCATGACAGGCTATTTTTCTATGCCACACATATCCCCTTGAGACACCTCTCCTTCATTTATCATCATTTATGAAAGCGCATGCCCCTCCATTCTTCTTGAGCCCCATCACATGGGTTTCTATAATATTCTATATCCAAAAGGACCCCCAAATGGCCTGGATGCTTGACCCAAGGTCCCTCCTACCATTAAGGAACAACACCCTAATGGATTGTGAATGACAAATTGATATAATTCTTGTGTTGAAAATGTGGTCAGTGTTGGAGGCTTAATTGTTTTCCCTTGACCTCAAGTTACAAAAATATGGATAATGTGTTGTGAACGTAGTCAATAGTTAACCTATATCATTGCTGCTATTTTGTGTTCTTCCAAAGGAAATATGATTTTCCCTCTCCACTCAATTGTCCCATGCATATGACATTAAACTAGGCATAAAGTCTGAGACTTACGACCTTAAACTATGAGCACCACCGTCTTTGTTGCATGATGATAAACTGGAGAACATCCTTCTATAGAACTATGTGTGGCTTCATTCCCATATTTATGGGATACATAAGACTGAATGAATGTATAGTCTTTCGAACCTTCCCCATTTCTTAGAAACCTCCCTATCATTCTGGATTCTTGTCCTGAGTCCTTCAAAGGGAGGGGCATGTGGTGTGATACGAGCTTGTGTCCCCATTCAGGTCGAGTTGGTAATAACCACACCACGTACCTCTCTCTCCCATGAGTTCCATTCATTCCTTTTCCCTACACACATCTTTTTGAGTCAGCTACTCTTTATTTGGGTCCCTCTACCATCTTGGATGATTCACCAGTTTTCCTAGTAGTACTCTGGTTCAGAGATTGGAGTGTTGGATTCTACTTGGACATGATTTCACCGATTTTTTCAAGATACATGTCCCCCATTATTTGGCCTTTCATTATCCTTCACATCTGATGAGACCCCCATGTGGCATGGATGCTTGGCCTAATGTTTCTCCTAAAATTATGGTCTAAATTCCTCAAGGTTTTCAAACAAAAATTGATACAACTCTTGTGTTGTGAATATGTTCTATGGTTGATGCTTATTTATTGATCCCATTTCAGGTCACATGATATGGATTCTATGTTTAAAAAATGGTCAACAGTCATCCTCCATCGTCATGCCAACCCCATCGATCCATAAATGTCAGTTACATGATTCTAATCATTTTCAAACCCATCATGTTTAATTAAAATTTCAACACTCTTGGTACCATCCCTAAGTGTGCATTTAGGCGTTTGGAGGACAAATCCATGGTAAGGCATCATTCAGGGCTCTGCACTGACTTCCCCTTTACATGTCTCCCATGTGTTGCAAAAACCTCTTCATCCCTTGATTCCAACACCGAGATTGAATCACATGGTCTTAGGGACCAGATTGAGGTCTGCGCTCTCTTGGAAGAGTTTTGCCTCATCATGGTCTGATATCTAAGACCATAAAATAAGATATCCTTATACATATTCTTTTTAGAACTACTTTTATCTTGATTCTTATCCTTATAGAGAATGAAGTATTTCCCAGACATCTCTTCTTGGGGTCCAGATCAAGTTCCACTAATTTATCTCTTATGTTTTTCCTTTTATTCCCCAACTCTTATAGGACTGTGTGGTGTGTCCTGTGTGGGATTATTCCCTCTTTCATGATGGATTTTCAATTGCCACACCCCAGACTACCCTTATAGGATATAGTCTCTCTAAATTTTTATCCCGCTTGACATTAAATAGTATTTTATCCTATGTGACATTAATTCGTATACGGTCCAACACGACCTTAAACTGTTAATTCATGTATGACATTAAACTGCACACTCAAAACTATATAAGGATTCATTCCCATCCCTATGGGATATGTAAGAAAATCTGGAATCCACGTCCATGGTTCTATCCTCCTATTCTATAACCTTTTCTAACCCCTCAACCAGAGGTTATTTCCCCATAATTATTTGTCGTGTGATGTTGGCGTCATCCTCATTCACATCGGGTACGCACTATCACTTCATGCACAATCCTCCTAATTTCCAAGCCATACATTGTTAAACTATGTCTCCCAGTCCCACATGAATTTAAATTGTTTCATCTTTATTTCATGATGTTATAATGAATGGTTGGTACTATCATATGACTGTAAAATATGATATTATCATCTGAGTCGCACTGCATAAAACGGAACTACATTTTGATGAGCACACTCGAGGGAACATAATGTTGGGTATTGGTCATCCAACATACCATTTTTCAATTCCATAATTTGGCTTGATTCATATGGTGACACCAGGATCCTCAGACATTGGTTTATCACTTCACAAAAAGAAACACACACATTCATCCCGATGAACAAACAAGTTCTATCAGATGATCCTTCTTTTAGTGCATGAACCATACCCACACAACCTTATTATCCCAGGCATTGGTCTCTTACCATGCCACTTTCAGAACTACATATGGAATGATTTCCATTCTCATGGGGTATGTAGGAACGTCTATGCACTTTTCCTCAGGCCCAACCTAAATTTGGTTTTCGGTCCCTCCAACTTAAACCTTCCCAAGGAACACATGGTGATCTGGACTGTAGGTCCTCATTCACACAGGGTTTTATAATTGCATCACCATGTGTCTCATGCATTCCCTACCATCCCTGGTCCATGATCTATGACCATAATATAAGATCACTATGTGTCCCTACCATAATATGTTAAAATCCACGACATCTTTTAGAACTACGTACATCATGATTCCCATCCTCATGGATTACATAGGAATACCCATCCCTCTTTCTTCATGTATATCCCCTAGAAATTTTAATTTATGTTCCCCCACTTCTTTGTCCCCTTGGACCAAACTCTTTTAGGGATCCCAATAACTGCAACTCTAATAGGAACATGTTCGGGATTCCCCACATCAATTATGGAATGCATCAGCTTCCTCATCAGAGAAGTCATGTATGGAAGTAAGAATGATCCCTAACTATACCGATACTTCCACTTAATGTGTATCCACCATGGTGGTGTAATTTTATGAGTGTTGGACTCCATTCAAACATTCCACCACTTTACCTTTCACACTTTGCGTTCCTTTATTCGGGCCCTCATCCCCTTTCATGTCTAAAGGAACCCCATAACAGTAAGGATGCCCAGCCTATGGCCTACCTACTATCATCAGTTAGAATTATGGGAGACTAATGGATGACATTCTGAGTAAGTCCTCATGTTTTGAACATGGTCAGTGGTCCTTCCTCGTCTGTTATCCCCATATGAAGATAATTCAATAAGGATATTCTGTTTCAAACATGGTCAACGATTATCTTTTATGAAAATTCCACCCCCATAACATTCCAAATTTTTATTCACACATTCCACTCCCCCATTTTTTTAATTGATTCTAATTCCACATGCGTTACGAAACTCTTGCACTAGAGCATATTGGGGAAGTGATTATTCAACTTTTCTAAGGACTTTATTCTCCAATCAGGTCTTCCCCTTTTTTTGGAAGCCCGGATGGGTTTTTCCTACCCCGACTGTCGAATGTATGGTTGTAACTCCTACATTCAAAAAAGTTAATAGTGTAAGAATCCTTTTTTTCTCACATCAGGCATGACCCACGCGAGCTTACAAATAGATTGCAATTTATTTCAGAATTGTGTTTGGAATGCATAAAACTGAACAACGAAGTAAATAATATATTCATACATGTATTTAAAAATATGTGGCAGTAGAGATATATAATTTTATGAGTTCGGCCATGATAGGTCACTTATGGAACAGTGTTTTGGATGAATTTCTCCATTGATTCCAACTTCTAGTTTGTGGCCTCCATCATTTCTTTCCACCCCCTGAGATATATCTCTTAATTAGTGGCAGCCGAGCGCATCCCATTGGACTTAACCTGTACTCATGCCTATTCTATTTGAAGCTCAATATTTTGGTGGCTCACCACCACTATCTGCTCCTGGGATTCCACCAGTCGGGCCCTTAATTGTTCAAAATTTTTGGAGAAGTTTGTGATGAATGCCTCCATATCGTTCGCTTGCTCTTCAAGGCATCAGACCTCTTTCAACACCTTTAATAATTCCTATGTATTCCTTGAATATTTCTATCCCCAGGAAATGTCACAACATTGGTTGTTCTCTTGTATCATCTCAGCCATATAGCCATAGTTTGATAGATAAAGACGGTGAGCATCAACCCCTCCAGTCCATAGAAAGCGCAACCAGGTGTAGAGTGATCCCACATATCTTATATATTCTGCCAGTAGATGACTAAGGAAGAGTTTGATACACTTCCACCCATTACGCTGCATCATCTATCTCTCATTATATTCTTCATAATCAGATTCATCCATATCATTGGGGTCTGTAGGCTGATAGTCATGGAAATCAGCGAAGAGATCAGCTATAGGGTGTTTTTCTACTACTCCTCCCAAGGGATTAGGATCCTCAACTTGTCGGAGGCCATACTCTCTTGACTCATCCCTAGAAACTTTACCCCCACTAACTTATGTCCCCTATCCGTCATTGATATCGATAGTATCCAAAGTTCGTTTCTCACCAAGTTCACATGAGGACTCAGATTGATAAGTGGGTCTCATGTGGGTCTGTGCGTTCTCCATCGAGGCATCCGTGGATGGCCTTGATTTGGAAGCTTTTCAAGCCTCTAAGGCTGTGATTACTACAAAAAAATGAAGTACTTGATCAGCTGATCTCTCCTTCAATAAATACGGGCGTCTAAGTGATAAAACTATCAGGATCCCAAAGCATTGGAATCCAGCATTTCAATTACTACAGGAGCCATCACTGTTGGGGATCCTTCAATGCTTGTTAGTTTAATGATGGTTGTCATCTACCCACCTTGTTATATTAGTGCACCATCCTCCCCTCCAGATGGATCCCCTTGGTTGGCCCCAATATGCTTCTGACCCGGATAAAAAACACATTGATTATTGTGGAAAACGAAAAGAGTAAAGGCTATAATGAAGATTGAGGCATACCTTGAGTAACTCAGCTATTTCCATGTCAGAGCCAACAATCTCGCTGCTCTCTCGAGGACTCTCGGGGTGGGATGTCTCCTAAGTCCCCCACCCCCATGCTCTTTTGGGATTACCCTATCCATTATGACCTTTTCAACATCTTCTTCTCTTGACTCACTCCCCTCTGGCTCCTCATCGATGTAATCATTATCAGATGACATCCTCTCCAGATCATGCTCTTGGTCGAGCTCTACCTTCACCAGGAAAGGTGGTTCTTTACGCTGACCCCACTAGAATGCTTAGTTGCCCATGGATGTAAAATATGTGTTTTGATGATGGTAGTTCACCTTTTCATCATTCCTAATAAGTTCAACCACTGGATGTTCTATTCCATCTCTGACTATCTATTACCGAAGTGTTTTTGTGCCCATCAATTGTCGAATGGTCCACCATGCTAACCACAACATATGGAATATTTAATCATTGGAAGGTTGAAGTAGGTACCTTATACGCTTCCCAAGAAGCTCCTTGACTACTCCGTGAGGTTATTTGAAAGCCACTCTTCCCCCAACAGATGAATGAACAATCACACCATGTGATGTTCCCGCTGCTATAGTCCCGACATGCCCTGGCCCAATTGCTCGACCTACTCCTAGCCTTTCATCCCCAATGACTCCTTGTCTTCTCTCTCACTGCCCAGGTTCTACACGGGCCACCATGAGCTATCAAACTCACTTCAAAAGAATCCCTTCATGGTTTTACAGATCCCAATGTTTCGTATATTTTATCTAAAGGCCAACATCAACTCTGGTGGTGGGAGAAGTAATGAATTCTCCAGAGCCATTTGTTGTAACTATAATCTACAGCAGGAGAAGAACACATGGATTCCTCTCTTCCTTGACCTATGTAAAAACTTTATTTGGCATCCTATAGAGGCATCCAAACTACCTAGAAAATCGTGATGGTACCTAAATATTACAATGAATTATCACATTCAACATGGCCACAAGAACCCAACCTCTTATACAATAAAAGTAATCCCTTTGTTCTATTAAGCATGTACCATTGTCTAACATCTGGAAATATATGGTAGGGAATGTACTAATTTTAAAATTGGTGTGATTTCTAATCCTTCTCCTTACCCCCTCTTTGTTGAGTATCAATGGCATGACCCAAAAAATGTTGAAAAAGGAGGGTTGCAGACCATTACCCAGGGGATGAATAGTGTTTGGAAAGTTATCTCCACCACAATGAGCTATGATCCAGCGATGAAGGATTTGAAATGGGACGTCGATCCACCTTGGTTAACCCCCTCTCGAAATATGGCCTAGGATGGTGTATAAGCGGGCCAACATAGGGACCTACAAGTTAAACCCCAGACTATCAGCCATAATACCAGCCATCACCAATGTTACGGGAAGAACACCCTTCATTTTGTCCCTCACTGGAAGGATCCTCCCACTCAGTAAGGTTGCAAGAAATCTGGTGAAGTGAATGTTCAGGTCTCATCATTCGTTAACACTAAAACCCCAGGATTGATATTTCCCCGCCTCTAGGGTCCTCCAGTATGATCTTCTCTTTCTTCTTTGTGTCTTGGTCTGACACTGTATTCCTCACCACTATATTGTGAAATTAAGTTCTTTTTGAAGAAACAGGATAAACCACTTTGAGTAGGTGATGTCCATTAGAATTTCCTTGACCGCCAACCTCTCCTTGGCCAGCTCTAACAGATGCCATGTTAGGACGGGAGTTCGTGATCTATCTCCCTAGATATTCCATGTCAGAAAGAATTCATCATACTGGTTCCCATCCGAAGGGTTTACCACACTACAATGAACATCCCAATGGATAATAACATCCTCCCCATGGTTGATATGGAATGTGTTGGTATCAAGGGACTACCAAGTAAAAATCTCCAGACCCTGTTCTTGCTGGCAGAAAAAATGGAATGATGACATCCACACCGCCTGAACCAACCAAATGTGCCGTAGTTTGGCCTCAAACTGATCACAATTTTTGAATACCCATTATGACCAGGCCCACTCACTTGTGAGATTTCATCCTGACCACAAGTCTTAATCGTGCAACCATTCATTAGTCTCATCAGTGATACTCTTTCAGAAAGTACTTGCTTAAGGAGCCAGAGAACCCTCGGCGACCGGATCATTTCCCAAGATGGTCCTGGTCCTAGAGTTCAAGATATAAACATCCAGGAACATGTTTTCTCTAGTAGGATGGATGTTTTTAGTGATATTATAGAGGGGGAGATCATCCTTGTGGATCGACCATGAATGCAGTGTATCGACTTTGAATCTTGGCATGGGTACCTCTTTAAAAATACCAGAGTCCCATATCATAATGTTTTCAGATAGCACATAATCCTTCTCAGTTGGGGTGAACAAGTTGAAGTGATCTTGGTTGATGGATACAACCTTCTAGGCACCATAAACCTTAGTTTTCGCAACCATATCACCCCTTCAAGTAGAATATTCAACTTTTCTCTTAGCGAAACCCCGGTTAGTAGCAATCTTCTTTCGGTAAGGTTAAAAGGAGATCATGTGAAAAGACCTGCACGGTGTGCGAAAAATCAGAAACTAGGGTGAAAAACTGAGGTAGTGGGGTGAAAAAAATGATTTTGTGCCTAAAATCATGACTGATTTTTAGGGAATTACACGCAATAGAATTCTGATTACATGCAAATAATGGGAAATTTTATCACACGAGAGCTCATAAATTATTGCGCATGAAAATCTATACGGTATGTGGGACCCATTAGGGTTTCTATAGGATTGGAGCATGGATTCTACAAGCACGAAAAGTGGTTTATGTGAAACTTCATAGTTTTACATGAAATGTAATGACTCGACTCTTTGGAAATGGTACAGATCATTAGTTTTTCATTAGAAACATTCCTTTAAGCTTGTTTAAGGTGTGTGATGTTCTATGGAAGGGCCGAGGAGTGTCTGGGGTTTGTTCGGAGTCCAGGAGATTGAAAAATAGATTTGCAGACAGGGTCGCATGACTTGCGCACGGCTTGCGCATGGTTTGGGTAAACCATGCGGCCTTTGGTCTGGAAGAAGGAAGTGCACATGGTTTTCACACGGTTCGGGTAAACCATGCGTCTAACCCAAGTGACCTATTTTTCTAGAGGCAGGGAAGTGCGCACGGTTTCTGAACGGTTTGGTATATCGTACACCTAAACTGTGAGGCCCAGATCTGGGTAAATTTACATTATTCCCTTAATTAATTTATAAGGATTATGGGTATTTCCTTCTTCCTCCAGCAGAAAGAACCAGAGGAGAACATCTCTTTGAGTCCCGAAACCCTCCTCTCAATCATTTCTTGGTGGAAACTTCGTCCAGAGTCCGATTCATGATCCATCTGAAGAGTTGGAAGGAACAAGGTAGGGATAACCTCATTCACCCTTCCTTCATCAGAATATATTGCCGTCCATCTTATTATTTTGATGTAATCTCATATGCCATATTTTCAGGGCATTAGATTTGAACTCAGATCTCTTCCAATCTACTGTGAATCTGAGGTTGATATCGAGAGACCCTGCATCTACAGCTCTACGGTAGGTGGTCACGTGGTTTACATTTTGGGTTGTCACTTTATTGAGTTATTGTTTTCATGATGTGGTTTGTCTTTTTCCCGACCCCATATTTATAATGACTTCTTCATATCTAAATTACCCATGTGGTATGAGATTGAAGAATCTAACCTTGTTAGGTGTTTAGATTGGGTATGGACCGGGAGTGGTCTACCATATGTGTTATTCCTTGAGAATTGGATCTTTTTCAACATTGAACCTTAAAGATATGTCTTGAAAGGGCATTTTCCATGTTTGCCAAATGAGATGACATGGTTAGAGGTTGGATAGGATTATATAGCTTGAACCCCTCGAATTAATTGAAATGTATGTTTGTCTTGAGAGGATTTTAAATGATATAAGATGGGTTGCCTTATATATTGTGATGAGAATGGTTATTCCATGCTTTGCTAATGTGATGTGATATAAGATGTAATACCTTATATACAATGATGTGAATGGTTATGCCTTGCTGTGTTGACATTCTTGTGATAATCTGTGGTTGTGCAAGATGCATTCTTACCCCGTTCCAGATGAAACTCTATGGAACAGGATGAGAGGAATTTATACCTCGTGCCCATATAAGCATTACAGGTGGGAGGCATTTCTACCCCATGCCAGTTACAATGCTTGTGGGTGAGGGGGATTCATACCTCGGGCCAGTGATAATTGAATGTATGTGAGAATCATGGAAGAGTGGAATGTTTACCTCATTCCAGTGATAACCGATATCTATGTACATATACCTCTCCTGATATTTCAGGATCCCAGCCATGATCTAAAGCAGCTAGACCCACCAGGTGTCCTTCCAGAACCTGATCAGGAAGGTTGTTTATTTAATTTTCTTTTCTTACTTGCAGTCTATTACTCAATTTTCTTGCAAAAACTTATTTGGATTACATGTAGACATTGTTGGTGGTGGCCTAATGAGACTTGTCTCACACCCTTCCCGAGAGGCCTCTTGGGCACCCGTGTAGACTTTACTGGTGCATGTACAAGTAGGGGAAAAGGACCAACTTCAGGTTATTGATACATGTATCTTCTAGCTGGATATCCAGAGAAGAGGATTGAACTTGGATAGAGATTCTCATGGACTACTTTTGTTCTTTCTGTATTATTGTATATCATGCTTGTCTTTTATTTCCACTGTACTAGCATTCCATGCATCCATTTTGTGTCAGACACTTCCTATGATTCTTTGGTATATTTTTCAGGGTTTCCCTTACTTCTATTGTTTGGTTTTATGTTTCCCCCTTTCTCCTATTTTCTCATTTGTTGTGCTTCTTCTATTTGATTCACATTGCTTCTATTCCGCTACGTACTCTGACCTGGGGGTACAGTATCCCCACTAACGTACCATTATACCCCCACTGCTAGTCGGTAGCCCCTGGCCTATGGTGAGACTAGCCAGGGGTCATGTGGCCAACCTGGCTCAGGGCTCGGGTTGAGGTGCAGCGAGGTCCGGGATGTCAAAAATTTGTATTAGAGGCATTTTTATTTCTTTCTCTCTTTACTATTTGGGAAAAATAGACTTGGAGAATTGGAACACATAGGGACTTAGCCATGAGCCGTCCATGGGAATCGCGAACCCATGTATGGGGAAAATTCAAGGTTTCATATTTTATGTTGTTATCGATTCTGCTATTTATTGTTGATATTGTTTCACTGTTGGGTGCTTCACATGTTTTGTTATGATATTGAGATTTAAAATGTTGGAATATGGATTTCATGGTTCGACCCGATGAAATGAGGATTATGCATTAGAACATGCATCACGATAGGCACAATATGATTAGGCCATGCATCTTTCCATGTCACGTTAAAATTTTTAGTGAGTATTGACTATTGTTTATTTCCATGCCTTGGTTATATGTGCGCCTTAGTGCTAGCCCGTCATGCTTTTTGTGGAATGAGGAATGATGTAGTTTTAGTGGGTGTCACTCTTTGGTTTATAAGTTGATTGGGACGTTATGGATCAGAAAATGACATTCCAACTAAACCAATCTATTCATTAAAAGGAAATTTAAATGATTGAGTAGTGATAGAAAATTATAAATTACATCCATGTGTTTTTCATCTTTCAGTTCATGAGGAGTATGGGCCCTTATGGGCTGGGAAATGCCATATCACTGGATTAAGTAAAATTTAATCGGTGGAATGTTTTACTAAGAGTTCTAATTGGTATGGATAGGTGATCTTAGGGGTAGGAAGGCTTAGTATATTTCCTAGCTTCTAGAGTTCATCCTTTAATTTTTTTGGTCTCTTATTTTGTGACATTCTTTTGGAATTGTAGCACTATGCCTCTGAGACATCCTCGAGTCGCGCGTATTGAAGGTGGCGACGATCATGTTCTTGAGGTGGCAGGCCCAGAGCCACTAGTTAATCTTCTTGTTGAGCTACATGTGGCACCTCTTTCTATTCCTATGATGGGTTTCAAGTCCCAGTTTCTCGAGAACTTCTTGAATATGATGCATAGAATGAAAGGTGGAGTGCGACCTACCCCGAGAATGGCAGAGTTTTCCCAGGAGTTTCAGTTGCAGCATCCTCCTACTTTTACGGGATATGGTAGACCACATGCTGCAGAGTCCTGGTTGGAAGCTATCATGACCATCTTTGAGCACCATGAGATGTCTCCAGAGCGGAGGGTCATGTTCGCAGCTTATATGCTCTATGGTTCAGCCAGGAGGTGGTGGGATGTCATCACCCAGTCAAGACAGCAGAGAGATATGACCTAGATTGATTTCCAGATCGTCTTCTACGATTACTTCTTTGGACAGAATGTGAGGGCTGAAAGAGATAGGAATTTTATGAATCTACAATAGGGAACCATGACAGTCATGGAATATTCGTCCCGTTTCACTTAGTCGAAGCATTTTTCTCCTACAACAGTTGCTGATGATCTCACGACCACTAGGGGTTTTGAGGATGGACATTGTAACATCATCAGGTCGCAGGTTAAGCTGTTCAGGTTTATGACAGTTTCATAAATTTTTAATCAGGCATTGATCATATAGAGTGAATTGAGAGAAGTGGGCAGTGTGAACTGGGGAGGTTCAACAACAAAGGGTTCTAGTGGATCTGCTTCTGGGAAGAAGCGGCGTTTTGAGGACTCTCACCGTGTTAGTGGTGGTCAGAAACTTTTATCAGGTGGTACTCCTATTTGTAAATAATGTGGTGTGCCAGGACATATGAAGAGGCAGTGTACGTGAAACCCAGTGGAGTGCAGAGGTTATGTTAGGTTGGGTCATGTCCACAACTTCTACAAGACTTTTCTACCAGGGTCCAGTGAGCAGGGATATTTACCTACTACATGATCTGGTGATGGATCGATAGGATCACGTCAGTCAGGCAGTTAGAATACCATCAGTCGATCATGCCATGGTGGTAGTTGAGGGAGAGGCAATCAGGTGAATGACTCTCAGCACCAGAAGACCATGTCTGATCAACGTATCCAGGCTTTAACTCATGGCCATGGTGCTGACCAGTTTTATGCAGTCCAGCCTACGCCATAGGAGCAGCACACTAGACAATCTATTGTACGAGGTACGATTCTAGTTTCCACTACATCAGTATCTGGTTTTTTTGATACAAATGCTTATCACTCTATTATATCAAAGGTTATTATTGGATGTTTGGGCCTCGACGTAGAGTCATATCATGGTATGATCACGTTAGATACCCCATTGGGTATCTGTTCATGGGGGGTTCTTCATTTCCAGAACTGTCCCCTTGAGGTGGGCAGTTACATTTTTGTGTGGAACCTGTATGTTTTTGATATGATAGGTTTTGATGTAATAATCAAGATGGACTGGTTAGTTCCCTATGGAGCCTATATTGACTGCTATTGACGGAGGGTGGAGTTTACGTCCTCGGTGGGCGACATGCATATGCATAAGGGATAATGGGATCTTAGTGCGACATGTGTTGGACCGGAACACCAGAGATTAGGTGGTGTCACAAAACAGGTTTCCAGTCTTTATCTTGATGACCAGGGGTTACAACCCTCTTTTTATCCTCCCGTGGTGGAGCATTTCATTGATGTATTTCCTAATGATTTCCCTATTCTACCTTCAGTGTGGGAGGTGGAGTTTACTATTGAGCTTCTATAATGAGCAGCACCAGTGACCATTCCTCCTTATAAGATGGAATCTAATGGACTTCTGGATCTTAAGAGTCAGTTGGAAGACCTGGAAGCAAAAAAATTTATAGGTCCCATTACTTATCCATGGGGATCACCGGTTCCTTTTCCATGAAGGAAGGTGGTACCCTTCATCTTTGTGTAGATTATCTTATGTTAAATCAACTAACCATTAAGAATCGGTATCCCTTACCTCGAATTGATGACCTCTTCGATTAGCTCTGGGTAACGAAGGTGTTTTCAAAGATAGATTTGAGGTTGGGTTATCACCAAGTGCATGTCAGGACTTCAGACATACCTCACACTGCATTCCGGAGCAGGTATGGTCTCTATGAGTACCTAGTCATGCAGTTTGGTCTTACGAATGAACCTACAATGTTTATTGATCTTGTGAATTGGACTGTTCACTCATACCTTGATTCTTTTGTGGTTGTATTCATGGATGATATCTTATTATATTCCCGATCGAGACACAACCATGGAACCCATCTTGATATTGTGCTGAATACACTAAGAAATCATAAGCTTTATGCTAAGATATGTAAATTACACTTTTGTATAAATATGTTTCACTTCCTAGGTCACATTATTTCTGAGTCTAGAGTTTCAGTTGTCCCTGAGAAGGTGAGTGCTTTAATTTCATGGGAGTATCCCAAAAATGTATTTGATATAAGTAGTTTCTTGGGGCTTGCCAGATATTATATGTGGTTCATTCATGACATTGGCACCTAGAAGCACCGCTTACAGATTTGACCAAAAGGGGGGTGATATTGGATTAGTAAGAACCTTGTAAAGTATATTTTCAGGAACTGATGGGAAGACTAACATCATCACTGATATTGATCTTTCCGGAGCCAGGAAAATCTTATACGGTCTTTTGTGACGTGTTAGGTACTGGTCATGGAGCTTTCTTGATGCATGGTGAGCGAGTCGTTGCGTATGATTCTCATCAGTTAAAGCCTCATGAACAGAATTATCCGACACATGACCTCGAGCTCGCAGTGGCTATACATGCCTTATGCTGTTGGAGACACTACTTGTTGGAAGAGCGTTTTGTAGTATTCAATGACCAAATAAAGCCTAAAATACATCTTCACTCAGTGGGATCTAAATCTCAGCCAATGCAGGTTGTTCGAGTACCTGAAATCCATTGATTTTGATTTGGCCTACAATCCTGGGAAAGGGAATTCATTAGCCGATGCGCTGAGCTGGAAAACTCAGTCACAAGTGGTTCGGGAATCTAATGAGGTGTGGAAGCTGATGGACCTATTTTTAGAGATGCACGTTGAGGTTTAGGAGGGTCAGGGCCAGACTGTTCTCTCAGCCTTAGCGGTGACATCTACTCTTTTGGGACGGGTCAGGGCAAGACAGTTATCAAATCCAGAAGGCCTTGTTCTACGAGAGAGTTTCGCTGATGATGCCGCTACATACTGGGCCATGTATGAGGGTGATACATTATTGTTTTGTGGGTGTGTATGGGTCCCAACAAATATCTGAGAGGAGCTGATGAGGGATTTCCATGCCTCAGCATGGGAAGTTCACCCAGGCATCACCAAAATGTATCGTGATTTGCAACGACAGTACTGGTGGTCTAGTATGAAGTGGTAGATAGCAGGTTTTATTACGTGGGGTTCCACCTATCACCAGGAGATGGCAGAACATCAGTGTCCGGAAGGGTTTTTGCAGTCGTTGTCCATTCCAGAGTGGTAATTGGATGGTGTTTCTATGGACTTTGTAACTGTTTTACCTCAGTCACCTCATGACAATTATGTAGTATGGGTTATCATCGACCTTCTGAAAAAGGTCACACATTTCATACCTGTGCAAAAGAGATTCACAGTTGATGACTTGGGAAAACTGTATGTTAAGGAAATATTGTGCCTTCATGGAGCACCTCGATTTATTGTCTCAGACAGAGATTATCGTTTTACATCTTGGTTATGGAAGGGTTTACAGAAGGATTTGGGTACACAGGAACTCTTGAGCATGACCTATCTCTCGCAGATTGATGGAAAGATCAAATAGACTATACAGGTACTAGAGGATATGTTATGTGCCTGTGTCCTAAATTTTGGAGGTTCATGAGATAAACACATTCCTCTTGTCTCCTATAGTTATAATAATAGCTTCTAGGAAACCATTGATATGGCTCCCTATGAAGCCTTATATGGTAGGCCTTGTCGCTCACCTTTGTGTTGGCTTGAAGTAGGGGTGGCGGCTATTCTAGGACCATGTCTTGTGCAGGAAACTATAGAATAGATATAGCTTATTAGGAAGCATATGCAGACATATCAGTCTAGACAGAAGTCCCATGCTAACAAGCACTAACGGCCTCTTGAGTTCGAGGTTGGGGATAAGGTTTTCTTAAAGGTCTCACCCAGGTTGGGGAAGAGACATGTACGGAAGAAGGGTATGCTCTCACCAAGGTGCATAGGACCCTTTGATGAGATGAAGCGGATCGGGCCCGTAGCTTACAAGCTTTCACTTTCGTAGAGATATCAGGCCATGATTGATGTTTTTCATGTATCTCAGCTATGCCGTTAAGTTTCAGATCTGACTCATGTTTTTCAGCCTGATGAGTTTGAACTAGATGTGGATGCCTCCTTCAAGGAATATCTAATGTGAATTGGTGACCACAACATGAAGACACTCCGTGGAAGGTCCATTACTCTTGTATGGGTACTAAGGAAGCACGACCTGGTATAGGACGAGACCTAGGAGAGAGAGGCTGATTTACATTCTCAATGGAAAGGGATTTTCATTGATGACACCTCAGTAACCTTGGAAGGCCAACTCGGGGGTGAGTATATTTAAGGAGGGGAGGTTGTAACGACCTGACTCTTTGGAAAAGGTACAGATGAATAGAATTTCATTCGAACCTTTTGTTTAAGTTTTTTAAGGTGTGTGATGTTCTAAGGAAGGTCCAGGGAGTGTTCGGGGTTTGTTCGGAGCCCAGGTGTTTGAGAAATGGACTTTCAGATAAGGGTGCATGGCCTGCGCACGTCTTGCACACAGTTCGGGTAAACCATGCCACCTTTGGTCTGGAAGCAGGGTGGTGCGCACGGTTTGTGCACAGTTTGGGTAAATAGCGCACCTAACCCATGTGACCCATTTTCTAGAGGTAGGGAAGTGCGCACAGTTTGAGCACGGTTCGAAAAACCCTGCACCTAAACCGTGTGACCTAGATCTAGGTAAATTTACCTTTTTACCATTAATTAATTTATAAGGCTCATGAGGCTTTCCTTCTTCCTCTAGTGGACAGAACCAAAGGATAACACCTCTTTGAATTCCAAAACCCTCCTATCACTCTTCTCTTTGTGGAGGCTTCATCCAGAGTCTGATTCATGATCTGTCGAATGTGTTGGGAGGGCTAAGGTAAGGCTAACCTCACACACCCATCCTTCATTGGAAAATCTTTCCTTCCATCTTGTTTTTTTGATGTAGGATCATTTGCCCTATATTCAGGGCATTGGACTGGAACTTATATCTCTTCAAATATACTATGAATTTGAGGTTGACATCATGTGAGACTACATATTTAGCACTAAGATAGGTGGTCACGTGGTTTCCATTTTTGGTTTTCACCTTATTGAGTTATTGTTGTCATGTCATGGTTTGTCTTTCTCTAGAAACCGTATTTATAATGACTGTTTCATATCTAAATGACATGTGTGGTATGATATTGACGAATATTACCTTGTTAGGGTGTTTAGATTTGGTATGGACCGAGAGTGGTCAACCATAGGTGTTATGCCTTGAGATTTGGCACTTTTTCACCTTTGAACATTAATGATATGTCTTGACAGAGAATTTTCATTGTTAGGAAAATGGGATGACATGGTTATAGGTTGGCTAGGATGAGATAGCTTGAACCCCGTGAATGAATTGAAATGTATGTTTGCCTTGAGAGGTGTTTAAATGATATAACATGGTTTGCATTATATATTGTTATGATAATGGTTATGGCATTCTTTGCTAATGTGATGTGATATAAGATGTAATGCCTTATATATTTTGATGTGAATGGTTATTCCTTTCTGTGTTGACATGTTTGTGATAATCCATGGTTAGGAGGGAGGCATTCATACCTCGTGCCAGATGAAACTTAGTGGAACATGACGAGAGGCATTTATACCTTGTTCCCATATAACCTTTATAGGTGGGAGGCATTTCTACCCCATGCCAGTTACAGTGCTTAGGGATGAGAGTCATCCATACCTTGTGCCAGTGATACCTGTACGTATGTGAGAAGCATGGAGGAGAGGCATGTTTACCTCATGCCAGTGATAACCTATATCTATGTACTTATACCTCTGGTGATTGTTCAGGATCCCATACTTGAACTGAAGTAGGTAGACCTGCCATGTGTCCTTCTGGAACCTGAGTGGGATGGTTGTTTATTTACTTGCATTACATACTTGTATCCTATTACTCACTTTGCTTGTGAACAACTATTTGGATTACACGTAAACATCATTGGTGGTGGCCTACTGAGACTTGTCTCACATCCTACCTGGGCAGCCTTTTGGGAATCCATGTAGACTTTACTGCTGCAGGTACTAGTAGGGGAAAAGGCCCGACTTCAGGTCATTGATACATGTATGTTCTAGCTGGAGATCCAGAGCAGAGGATCAATCTTGGCTAGAGATGCATGTGGACAACTTTTTTTATTTTTGTTTTATATTATTGCATGATTGTCTTCTATTTCCATTGTACTAGCATGCCATGCATCTATTTTGTGTCAAACACTACCTATGTAGATTTTGTATATTTATCTGGGTTTTCTATACATCTGTTGTTTGGTTGTATGTTTCACCTTTTAACCTGTTTTTACATTGGTTGTGCTTCCTCTATTTGTATCACTTTCATAATATTCCACTACGTACTCTGACATGGGGGTACTGTCTCCCCACTGACATACCATTACTCCCTTGCTGTTAGTTGGCAGCCCCTGGACTTTGGGGAGACGTGCCAGGGGTCATGTGGACAACCGTGCTCAGGGCTCGGGTTGAGGGGCAACCGGGTCCAGGATGTCACGTGAAAATTATGTGTTTTTCACACACAAACCTCTGTATATTTGTCATCTTTGAGTTTCCCTTAAAATCCGACCGTTGCATGCCCGCTCAGATCCAATTCTGAGGGTGGTATTTGTAGAGGTTGAATTGTGATTAATTTTTAAATAGGGTATTTGAAGAATGAAATAAATACATATGTTGACTCGGTGATCAATACCGGGAGGAACAAAAGTTCCACACAAGAAATCAAAAATGTGAACAAAAAACATCACACTCACGTGAAAACCCACCAGATCTGAAGGTGTCTTTCACGCAGGCGTGGAAACATGCTCGTAGTCGACACCGGGCATGGAATCTTGTGCGCAGTAGACACTGGGTGCTGAATCATTCACACTGTTGAATCAAAGACAAGATATTTATGTTCCTATCAACTTCTACGCGATCCTAGTTACCATGAGAACCAATAAATAAAAGACTGTACCTTCAACTTCTGAGGGTAAAGAATCTTAACAATCTCCTCAACATGAAATCCACCCCTCCAGAGTGAAAAATATGGCTTTTTGGTATGGGATTTTCTAGGACAGGTCTCCAAGGGGTCCACCTTCTTGTGGGACCACTCTGTCTTCACACTCGTCTAATTCCCTAAATGTCGGACCCCTTTCACACAATCCCTTCCCCTTGCACGCAAAACCTCAGGCATTCATTGTGCACAAATATTCTTACTTGCTTGAAAAACCACAGAATCCATTTGCATGAAACCATCCTCAATTGTATGCACAACTATCATTTTACCCATATATGTTCCAATTGCATGCTAGTTGCGTGTAAACCTCTCCTATTTTGCACAAAACTTTGGGTCCTCTCACACCGGCCTTTTCCGTGGAGCTACTCCATTTGAACACAGGCCTCCCTCCTTGTGTGTACTCTTCCACATGTGTTCAATGTCCCAATTCCTGGAATCATCTTCGGGTGATTCATATGCCCAAAACATCTATGTTAAACTCCCTTATCTCGTATGACCCTCCAGGTTCATTTGAAGTATCTTTAAAGTCTCTTGGACGATGCTTCCCATTGCATTGCATCATCTCATGCTTTGCCGCATGGGCATGCTAACAAAAATTTCTTCATCACGTAGCCACTCTACTGTGGACCCCTCAATGGATCCATCCATAACACGCCCTCACCTTGGCACTGAAGATTCCTTTCCTTCCCTAAGGGCGGGTGGGTACGAGTCATGTATGTCCTTGGGTTGCAGAGTAAACCCACCTCATCCAAGTTACATAATGTTAAAGTGTCAAGCACCATTTTCCTCAGCACATGATGTTAAACTATGACCCTACCCCGTGAATCATATGCGGGGTGACCCATCTCATACATTCTATATGCCAGCTCGTCTCCACGCAAGTGTGATCTTCCCCACATGGAATGGGATCCTCTTTGTTGTTATGGTGTCTGCCCACAGTGAAAGGTCAACCCTGTTGGTGTAATCCCCTATCCTTTCTTGTCTAAGGCAGCATCCCTGCTCCTCCAATATTATTTCTGGAAAAATACCAAGAGTGGGGGGGGATGTGAACTGGATCCCTCCTCTCTTCCATTCCAAATACATATTCCTTTGAGCTTTTTTACCACTAGGCCTCCATCATGGAATAAGTCCCAAACTTCATCTCCCTAGACCACTAACCACATGATATCCCCTATTTCCTCTTTTTGATGTGGATCACGCATAAGCCCCTATTTTCATTTTGGGTCACTAACTAAATGTTATCCCCACTCCACTTCCCACAGACTCACCTTTCGTGGCATGATCGTCATGTCTTTTTTGCCTCTATTTTCTCACATCAAGCACGACTCACGCGGGCTTAGAGTAAGCATCTACCATGACATCCTATAATGACCCCAACATTTTTCATATAATATTTCATGATTTTAAGCATAATTATACATAAAATTACAAGTCAAGGATCATTATGTCTAGTGTCTTGGAATTCTAGGTACAAAAAACATACATCATGGGGCTAAAAAATATTTAATCTCCATAAGGGGCTCTTAACATACTTTGATCCCTTAAATCTGCATAGGTTACCCTAGGGAACACATGAACAATGGGATGAGCTAAAAATCCCTGTAAGGGAATTAACATTAGGATACATATTAAGCACATGCATTAGGAGGCATGACATAATGATATATAATCCATGTAACATATAAACTCATATCATATAAGCATGTGATCATATAAAAATGGAATTATATAAATGTGGAAGAATCATAAAACATTTCTTTTGTACGGGTCAAGGCTAACCACCAATCCACCTTCCCATTTTAGTGTGGGTCAAGGCTAACCGACAATCCCGTTTCACATCACATCTCATGAGACTTAACATTACCCAAGATATTTGGAAGGCTATCTAGGTGCACCCATCTCAACATTTTCATGATTATTCTTTCCACATAAATAATCATACATAATTAACCATTCATAACCATAAGGAATGAATTGGGTACCACAATCATGACATAGAGCATAACCAATGAGCGTATCATGAAAGTGTCCACAAAAGAATGGGATTTGAATATACATGGACATTCATAAGGTAAAATTGTGGTGTGAAATATAAGTTACAACATATATGAAATGTATTTTAGAAACATTATCATGAAAACATTTTTGTGTGGTTTTATGGAAAATAATATAGAGATTTTAAAAATAGAAAAGAGGGTAATCATTTATATAAAAATCAAAATTTAACCAAGAAGGTTGTCATAATAAAAGACTTATTTTATAAAGAAAATATTGGCATAAAAAATAGGATAGTTCACACTTTATATTGGGTAAAATGTTCCGGATGTTCTCTTAAAATAAGATTGTTTATTGGGATGTATTGAGAAGGGATTCACATAAAAGAATGTATATTCACAAAAGATAATTAGAGATGGATCTTGGAACATGATTTTGGAGAATATAAAAAGAATTTAGAAGTGTTACATACCAAAAGTCAACAACTATTTGGTAAAAATAAAGATAGAGTAACCTGAATGAATAAAGGTAGTTTGGGTTGAATTCAATATAGTTTATCTGCATGGTATTGAGTGTAACTAAGAGAGCATGATGAGAGAGAAAAGGGGTTTTCATCACTTATAAATCAAGTGAGAATTATGGTGAAGATGTGTAAACGTACCCCATCATTTTCAATTAAATATAAAAAGGTATATCATAGAGGATAATCATGGTTAAGAGTGAAATAGAGAGGAATCCTTTCCATAAATCCATTGATGATCTCCAATTGTTATTAGAGACCCAAATAAACAAAATAGGATTATTAAATCATAATTCCAGAACCACTTATATATTTAATCTATTTATTATAATCATTTTTAATTCATAATTTGTCTTTTTTACTATTTATAATGTTCAATTTCATTGTTCGGGCTCGTTTGTTTACTCGATTTTAATGACTAGTACACTTATATTTATGCTTGGATAAACATGTAAGGTGAAATTGGTTTTCTAGAATTGAATATATATTATATTAAAAAAATAAAAAAGATTAAATCGTTTTAAATTTAATTTTGTTACTTATATTGATGTTGAACTATTATATAAAACCATAGTGACATCTGTTTTGTTAATCGGGGGGATTTGATTACAAAGAACATGTTTTGCATTATAACATCATAAAATCTGTACAAATATATTAAAAAACTAAAAATATGATATATTAAATATATAAAAATCTAGTTAAACCATAACTCAAATGGTTCATGACCAGAATTAATGATTACAATAGGAATTGAAAAGGTGTTGTTCTTGAATGTGCTAAATTAGCATATCACAAACGGCGCTTTCATTTATTTCGAATAAAGGGTGGGGAAAGTAGAGAAGGTAATGAAATATCACATTAGTATGAAAAAATTCCAGTACATGTATGTTCCTATATTTATCATACTATTATGGTGAAGGGAGGTGAGGAAAAAAAACAAATAGAAAAGAACTTAAATAAAATGAAGGAATTGGAAAGTGTAATTTACCTTTTGAGACTTCTTCATTTGAGAACCTCTTAAGGGGAGAGGTTTTGGTATTTTCAATAGAATAGGATATTTTGGACGTGGGGGAGGTTCTTGGGGAGAGATTTTGGCAGAATATTGGCAAGGAACAAGGCTTGAGAGGGGTGAAGAGAAGAGGGAGTGAAGGGGGGGGGGGTTTATATTGGAGGAGAGAAGGGATTTCTCAATATAAAATTCCTTAATTTATGATATCCCCACAAGACAATGAATCGTGATCCTTCCATGACCAAAAATAGTAATTTTATCATGTGATACCAAACTAATTGGTCTAACACCAGTAGAACCTCGTCATTGACTCAATGTATCCCTTTTGTAGCATTTATCATAAATTATCACATCCCCCACCCTTATGAAATTTATCTCTCAAATTTTCTTTTAATTTCTAAGACAAAAACATGTGTGGGTACTTTTACTTCATTTCTTCCTCCAGTTACCATGTTTCCACTTTGTACTTATGGTTTTTCCATAGTTCCTTGACAAGATGAGTAGTCTTGTTGCGTATAACTTTATCTCTACAATCCCTGATCTTCACCGGCTGCCCCTCATAAAAGATATCATCCTCAACTATACCACCTCTAAAGAGAGCACATGTGAAGGGTCTGATATGTACTTCCTTAAGTGTGGTACATGAAAGACATCATGTAATTTCAACATGGTAGGTGGAAGTGTCCGTCGATAGGCTAATGATTCTACTCAATAAAGGATCTAAAAGGTTCCATTCAACCTAGGACGTAACTTCCCATTCATTCCAAACCTCAAGACCTTCTTCCACAGAGATATACATAGAAATACCACATCTCCAAATTTAAACTCAAGGTCTCATCAACATTTATCCTCACAAATCTTTTGTTATCTTTGGGCTTCCTTGATATAGTGGTGAATGGTTCTCACCTTCTCCACTATTTCATTGACCATTTTAGGTCCTAGCCACTTACGCTCATCGACTTCATCCCAACACGCCGGTGTTCTATACCTTTTTCCATAAATGGATTCATATATTTCCATTCATATGCTCGAGTGGGAACTGTTGTTGTATGATAATTCAACCAGTGGAAGATATCGGCCCAATCCTTCTTTGAATTCCATATAACATGCTCTCAACAAGTCATCTAGTTTCTGGATAGTTCACTCAGACTAGCCATCCGTTTGAGGATTATAGGTCGTAATAATGTTCAGTTCTATGGTTAGAGCATGATAGATACTTTTCCTAAATTTCTAGGTGAATCATAGATCATGATCAGATATAATAGATATCAGTACTCCATGCATCCATACCACTTCTTTGAGGTAAATCCACGCATGTTTATCCAATGAAAAGACCTCTTGAATTGCGATAAAGTGAGTTTTCATCGTAAAATGATCCACAACAACCCATATTGTAATATTTCCTATGGATTACCTTGGAAGTCCAGTAACAATGTCCCAGGTAACGTTCTCTGACTTCCATGCTGGTATGGGTAGGGCTTGCATCATCCCCTTGGACTTTTGTCTCTCAGACTTCACTTGCTGACATTCCAGGTACTTCGATTGTAAAAACCTGAGATTTTATGAGATATATTATTTTTAACTTCTTTGATGTGTTCTATTTTACACTAAACCAAGATTAGCTTGTACTATACGCAACACCATATTAGCTTGTAGTATACACAACACTATTCTTGGATCGTGTTACACACATTTTCATGTTCGTTTTGTGAAAATTTTTCTACGCAACATTAATTATAGATTTTGTTTAATGTATAAATGAAATAAGTTTTGATTATGTTATACGGAACACCAAAAAAATATTTCACTACATGCAGCCCTAACTTGGCTTTCATTACATGCAATCAAGACCTTCTTCAATAGCGTGTGTAGTACGCAATACCAAGTTTCACTAAACGAGATATTATTATAATATTATTATGAACATGCCGTTATGAATAGTAATACCCACTTTTTGAAATTTTATCTTTCAAAATGGTCTTCATTTTTGGATTTAGAATATTGAAATTAACTTAGGGTGAAATTTTTCTATTTTTCTGAAAACTTTCAATTTTTGATGAATAGAGAAAACACTGGGTTTTTATTTAAAAACCAGATTTTTATTTATATAATTATTTATTTTATTTAACTTTATTTTAGGAAAAAATTGATACATAATACCAATATATGTTCAATTTAATTCATTGGAGTTATTTTATAATAATTTTAGATATAGAAAAATTTTATGGAACTTTTCACCGTCTTTTACCCACCTCCTAGGAGAATTTGAAAATTCACTTAAAACATAATTTTACCTCTTCTATGAATAGAATTGAAAAAATATTAGAGACTCAAAAAATTTTAGTATGTTAAATTTGGTTCAATGAGATAAAAATAATTTTTTTGAATAGTAACTTTTTTACTTTTATTTACCACGGTTAAAAGTAAATAGGGTAATTAAGCATAAAAATGATATTATTATTACACTAACACATGTCTTAATTCTATTTGATAAGTTTAATTAGACCAAAAACAACCTTAGGAATAAAATATGACTATTTAGGTCCACTTGTATAAGATTAGGACACTTATTATTATTTTATTTAAAAAAGAGTTAAAATTGTTAAAATAAATGTTTAATAACAAAAACATTTTTAATATTGAATTATAAATAAGATAAATTCGAATATAAATATTCATTAGAAAGATAAAAAGATTTCCAACATAATGGTATTTTATATATAATATTTAGACATTATATAATTTATGTTATTTATGACACAATGGTGATGTAGTAATTACCTAAATAATGAAATATTAAAATAATGGATATTATAAATACCAAAAGAACTGTAATTTTAGACTTTTTATGAATTCCAATAATTTTATAGATTAATTTTACATCTTATTATTGATTTAATTAACTTTTTTAGAACTAATCATGCTGTTATGATTTTCACAAAAATCAATTACTAAATCATGTCAAAATTGACATAAAATAGTTTTTAAAACAAATATTATATTATTAATGGTTGTTTTCTTCCAAAAAATATAAGGTTCGGAAAAATGACTTATATAAGGTTATATATATATTAATAATGAACCACTTGTGGTTCGTTTTGGTTGTTATAGTAAGTTTATTAACCAAATAGTGTAAGAAAACTAGAACACACAGTAAAAGTTAAATTATTTAACTTAGAGTTAAATATAAATGATAAGGTTAAAATAGTAACCTAAACTTGTAAAAATTATTTTTTATGAGAGGACGTTTACCCATAACCACCTTAGTTTCTAAATAAATCAATTGTGAGCTATTAAAAATGAATATGACTTTATAATAAAATAATATTTTGAGTTTTTTCAAAGGTGCCCCTCTCCTCCCTTATAAAAGGGCACCTCCTCCCTCTCCTCCTCACACCACTTTGAGCCATCAAACTTGGCCAAACCCTGCCAAAACCATTTATCCACTTCCCTAGAAACATCCTAGAGGTTGTTCGCTTCTTCAAAGACCAACCCAAGTGCCCTAAGAGGAGTTTAAGAAGAGGGGCATCAATGAAGAGGTAATAATAATTACCGATCCTTTCCAATTTCTTTCTTTTTCAACTTCTAATTCATTAGTTTTTTCATTATAAAGTAATAAAATAATTATTAATTATTAATTATATGTTATTATAAATATTAAACAACCCCATTTCACCTTCTATCCATCCTACGTAAAATGAAATCACCGCGTGTGCGTACGTACGGAATACAGTCTCCACGCCGTGGTGTGATATGTTTTTCCACCACCACCTTACATGGAAGGGTATAATGGTGTAAGGAATAACTATATATGGATACTATAAAGTCATACTGATTATGAGATAATATATCATCCACACCAATTCCATAAATAAATTATGGGAATGATATCATCGCTCATGCGTACGTACGGATTACCGTCTCCACGACACGATGAGATTCAATCTCCATGATAACAATTAAATAAAGATTATGAAGTATATATAATGAATAATAATGGTATATATAACATAATAATGCTACTTGATTTATTTTTATGTTATTTACTTAATTCTATTCAAGTCAGTATGGAGTGGAAAACATCATTCAAGCGTACATACGGCCTACTGTCTCCATGAATGGTGTATTTCATTTCATTTATCTATATATTATATATATATATATATATACTGAATATATATGATATATAAATCATGATTTAAATTCTGAAAGTAATTAAATCATTATATAAGAAATAATAATATCAAGAACAACATGTCCAAACATGTACGATAAATAAAACGATTTTACCCAAAACGCTGGTTTAACATGGAATTTACAAAAGAAAGGGTAATATAAAGTCATAAGTGAACCATATATGATATCATAACAAAGAATATGATTCTGTAATAATTCAATGACATTATTTAAATCATTATATAGGAGGTTCGGATACATACAAAGCATATCAGACCTAAGGTAAGGGATAATTATTCCAATCTCATTTCTTATATGAGATTGTTTATTCGTAAGTATTTACTAGGGGTTATGTTTATCGTCCATGTCCATGTTTTCTCAAAATGTTTTAATAAAATGATTAATATTATTCCTTGTATGTTTAATGTCTTTTTTACCCCTTTTTTACTTTTACCACAAGGTACATAAGGAATATTTCTTTTACGATGTACTTTTTGACATTTCTGGAAAAAGTATGAGGAGAATGTTTTTTTAACATATATGGAGTGAACCGATTTTTACAGTTTCATAACGCCTAATTTTCATGATGCTTATTCTACATGATTTTATGATGATTTTCAAAAAAATAATTTTCTTTTAAAATTTAATGGAATTTTGTGAAATGAAAATTATTTTGAAGAAGAAAGGATATTTTCCTCAAGAATTCATTTCAAGTGTTTTATCAAAACAAATTTCCATCTAAATGAAATTATTTCATATGTGTGTGTTTCAATTATAATGAATCGATGATTTATATGGTTTCATTTTTCTTATGATGAAATGATATCCATTTTAATTTATTGGATTATGTGATGATGGGATGAGGTTTATAAATCCCATTTTATTCTTCGGGTTATGATGAATGATTTATGTTTATTTTGTGGCACAAGTAAGAATGATTCAACTATGATATGGGTGTGACCTATATCTCCATACAATTAATTGGATAATGATTTATATCTCATGAGATAGACATGGATGGAATGGTATGTTAATTTGGTTCAGTGATACAGGACTGGAACGAGGAGTGAACTTGATTCAGAAAGGGACATTGTCCACTAAGATGGTCTTGGCAGCAATTCCTTGGATACTATGGAAATTATATCATGTTCATAATGGATTTACACAATTACATGTTTTATTTCCATGATATTTTATCATGATTGATGTTCCATTATGACATATGCCTTACGTACTTCCATGATTTTTGTTTTGATCAATATTTTGATGTTTGGATTTTATGTTCATGTTTTTGCATTCAAATGTTTCTTGATTATTTTATGTTCTCTATGTTTACCGTTACTGGGAATTTGAGCTCACCCTCTATATTTTTTTCTTCCCCATGATATAAAGAAATGTTTTAGATAAGAAAAAAAAGGGGAAGATCTTTATGGGAGATGTTGAAGATCTTTCACCAAGATTAGAAGATTATTTTCCAAGTTTCCAAAGACAATAAACTTTTACGGTCCTATGGCATCTATTTTTTTATGTATTAGATATTCCTAAAAAGTAATGTAATCTCTATGTACGTCAAGCTTTGGGTCTCTACATTTTGTATCATTGGAAAGGTGTAGTTAACCTTTGGAAACTTGGATGCGAAAAATTTAGTGAGATCCCTAGAGATATTTCTATGGTATATATAGGGATGTCCCTAAGGATAAGTATAAGTATAGGTTATAATACTTGAATTATGGTAACGATCTTATAATTTAACCTATGATTTTAGATATTGAAGGTAATCCCCCTTAATTAGGATATTTTCCTCTCACACTATTCTTTTTGGGTTTTAGAAAATGGCTGGAAATGGGATGATTCACAATAATGGAGGATATGATGGACAATGGAATGATATTATTCCTATGCAACCAAATGAAATTGGATCTAGAGGTCCACATATCGTTATTATGCCTAATCATAAATCTCATAATATGATCAATAATCTCAACATTGGTATGTTTCCTGACTCAGCTAATAAGAGAATGATGGAGTTTCATGATGATAATAGAGGAAAGAAAGTTCAATTTCCTTCATGTAAATCATGTGGGAAGAGGCATCATGGAGAATGTTTCAACGGAACTGGAAGATGGTTTGGGTACAGAAAATAAGGACACAAATCCTATAAGTGCAAAGGAAAAGGTTTAGTTAACACCATGGAGAAGGATAATGGTATTTCTACGACATCAACAATGATTAAATGTTTTAAATGTGGAATGTATGTGTATTATGCAAACCAATTCCCTAAGGGAAAATCTCATGAAGAGAATCAACATGGTCATATGGGTAGTATTTATGTGGATGATGATGAAGAGACTACAAATGATATATGAGATTAAAGAAGTGTTGAATCTTGGTCAATGGTTGAGGAAGGAAGTGGAATGATTTATGTTTATCAAGAGTTATGTTGAATAGGTAATGGTACTATGGAATAAGGACACATCTAAGGATTGTTACACTTTTGTTTCTCCTAATGTATATGAATGTATATGTTGAATGGTACCGGTAACCATGAAAAGTGATTCAAATATTTTGGAAAGAAGATGATATGCGCATAATGATGTTATAAAGAGAAAATTAAATGTTTGATAATATTCATGAGCTCAAGACTGATATAATGACAAATTTATATCATGGTTTGAGTATATAGAATTTTTGTATTTTGGTATGTGTAAAGTGTTAACTTTTGACAGCATTCATTTTTTCACTAAGGTTCATTGGGTATTCATTTTTCAAGAGAATACATGATTAAGGTATCCACATGATTGGAGTGTGACCAACAGGATATATGAGGGATAAATGATAATATTCACATGCTTGTTATATAACCTTTTTAGTAATCGTTCACTTTATACTATGAGTTTTGAAAAAAAAATTGGATAAGCCTATATATTGGAATGGATTATGTTGAACATAAGTTAGTATTGTTTAAGGCTATAACTTTTAGATATTATTTTTGAAATGTTATAATAGTATAGTTTTAGAAAAAGTAAAACCTGTCGGATGGGCGACAACCCGTCGCATCAGACAAGGCTGTGGGAATCAAACTCACAGCTAAAGTGTGACAGGCCTTCAACACCTACCACTGTCCTAAAAAAGTCCCTTGTTAGTAGAAACTATATTTATTTTATTAAGCGGTATGATAGATGATATATAAGTCCATTTTAGGAGCCATATAGGATTAACCTCACCATAGATGGACTTATGTATATAAATTTTCCTAACATTATGTTTGAGACAGATGGAATGACTTATCATTCTATCGCATGATCTACTAACACTTCACGGAAGACAAATTCAACATCATTTCCTTATAAGATGAAGTGGAAATTATTGAAGGCACGAACAACAGTGAGATTATACTGAAATAAAGTAGGCATTTCATCTAATTAAAATTCTTTAACTTTAGGGAAATGATATTGAAATAAAAAATTGTTGTCCTCGTGTCTTTATATCCGATGAATCAAATGGTACCTTAGATCATCATAAATTTATGTCTTTGTGTTTCTTGGCTTTTTCACAGCCATGTTCTCTACCACTCTCCATCAGAACATGATGGTTAGATATCTCTTCCATATCCATATTTTCACTTATTTTGTCCTATGTGGAAACCCAGTGATTAGTTAATTTGGGTAACCGTTACATTTCATACTTTAGTTTTTAAAGATTAGTTTTGGTATTGCTTTTTACTATGTGGATTTCATTGAAAAAACTCTCATGTAATAAACCATTTATAACCCTGATGAATTGTGAGGGCGAAATTCATTTTAATGGGGGTAGAATGTAACAACCTGAGTTTTTATGAGATATATTATTTTTAACTTATTTGATGTGTTATATTATACACTACACCAGGATTATCTGGTACTATACGAAACACTGTATAAGGTTTCAGTATACACAACACTATTCCTGGCATGTGTTACACACATTTTCATGTTTGTTATGTGGGAATTTTTCTATGCAACATTACCAATAGATTTGGTTTAATTTATTAAATGAAATAATTTTTGATTATGTTATAAACAACACTAAACAGAGATTTCACTACACGCATCTTTGACTTGGATTTCATTACATGCAATCAAGACCTTCTTTGATAGTGTTTGTAGTATGCAATACAATGTTTCACTAAACAAGATATTATAATAATATTATTATGAAATAGCCATTATGAATAGTAATACCAACTTTTTGAAATTTTATCATTCAAAATGGACTTCATTTTTGGATTCGGAATATCGAAATTAGCTTAAGGTAAAATTTTGGTATTTTCTGAAAACATTCAATTTTTGATGAATAGTTAAAACAATGGGTTACTATTTAAAAACCAAATTTTTATATAAATAATTATTTATTTTATTTAACTTTATATTAGGTAAATATTGATACATAATACCAATATATGTTCAATGTAATTAATTCGAGTCGTTTTATAATAATTTTAGATATATAAAAATTTTATTGAACTTTTCACTATCTTTTACCCACCTCCTAGGAGAATATGAAAATTTACATAAACCATAATTTTACCACTTCGGTGAGTGGAATTTCAAAATTCCGAGAGGCATGGTTGATGTTAGTATGTAAAATGTGGTTCAATGAGATAAAAACAATTTTTGGTGAATAGTATTTTTTTACTTTTATTTACAACGGTTAAAAGTAAATAGGGTAATTAAGGGTGAAAATGATATTACTATTACCCTAACACATGTGATAATTCTATTGGATAAGTTTAATTCGTCAAAAAACAACCTTAGAAATAAAATATGACCATTTAGGTCCACATGGATTAGATTAGGACACTTATTATTATTTTATTTAAAAGAGAGTTAAATTTGTTAAAATCAAAGTTTAATAAATAAAACATTTTTAATATAGGGTTAAAATTAGATAAATTCAACTATAAATATTTATTATAGAACTAAACAAATTTCATAACTAATGGTATTTTATTTATAATTTTTAGACATTATATAATTTATGTTATTAATGACACAATGGTGATGCAATAATTACCTAAATAATGAAATATTAAAATAATTGATATTATAAATACCCACATAAATGTAATTTGAGACTTTTTAGGAATGAAACTAATTTAATAGGTTAATATGACATGTTATTATTAATTTAATTAAATTTTTTCGAACTAATCATGATGTTATGATTTTCACAAAAATCAATTACCAAATAGTGTCAAAATTGACAGAAAATAGTTTTCAAAACAAATATTATATTATTAATTTTTATTTTATACCTAAAAATCTAAGTATTGGAAAAATGACATAGATAAGGTTATATATATTAATAAATAACCACATGGGGTTCTTTTGGATTGTTATTGTAAGTTTATTAACCATATAGTGTAAGAAAACATGAAGATAAGGTAAAAGTTAAATTATTTAACATAGAGTTAAATCTAAATGATAAGGTTACAATAGGAACCTAAACTTGTCCAAATAATATTGGATTAAAGTATTTCCACCCATCACACCCTTATCTTCTATATAAATCAATTTAGAGCTATTAATAATTGAATATGACTTTATAATAAAATAATATTTCTTGTTTTTCCAAAGGTGCCCCTCTCCTCCCTTACAAAAGGGAACCTCCTCCATCTCCTCCTCACACCACTGTGAGCCATCATGATTGGTGAAACCCTACAAAATTATCTTCTCCACTTCCCTAGAAACATCCTAGAGGTCCTGGTCTTCTTCAATGACCAACCATAGTTCCCTAATAGAAGGTTAAGAAGAGGCCCATCAAAGAAGATGTAATATCCATTACCGATCCTTTCCAAATTATTTCTTCTTCAAATTCTTCTTATTTAGTTGTATCATTATAAAGTAATAAAATTAGTATTAAATATATACTGATATGTTATTATAAATATGAAACAACCCGATTTCACCTTCTATCCATCCTACAGAAAATGAAATCACCGTGCGTGCGTACGTACAGAATACCGTCTACACGCCATGGTGTAATATATTTTTCCGCCACCACCTTACATGGATGGGTATAATGGTGTAAATAATAAATATATATAGATACTATAACATCATAATTTTTATGAGATATTATATCATCCACTCCAGTTCCATTCAAAAATTACGGAAATGATATCATCGCTCGTGCGTACGTACGGATTTCCGTCTACACGACGCGATGAGATTCAATCTCTATGTTAACCATTAAATAATGATTATAAAGTATATATAATGAATAATAATGGTTTTTATAACATAATAATTCTAATGAATTTATTTATATGTTATTTAATTATTTCCATTCAAGTCAATAAGGAATGGAAAACAGCGTTCATGCATACGTACGCCCTACCGTCACCATGAACGATGTATTTCATTTCATTTATTTATAAATTATATATATACATATATACTGAATATATATTATATATAAATAATTATTTACATTCTGGAAGTAATTAAATCATGATATAATTATTAATAATATCATGAACAAAAATTCCTTACAAGTACGATAAATAAAACGACTTTACACAAAACAATGCTTTAACAACGAATGTACAAAAGAAGGGGTAATATAGAGTCATAAGTGAACCATATATGATATCATAACAATGAATGTTATTCTGTAATAAGTCAATGAAATTATTTAAATCATTATATAGGAGTTTCGGAAACGTACAAAGCATATTGGACCTAAGGTAAGGGAAAATTATTCCAATCTTGTTTCTTATACGAGATTGTTTATTTGTAAGTATTTACTGGGGGTTATGTTTATCATCCATGTCCATGTTTTATAAAAATGTATTCATAAAATGATTAATATTCTTCTTTGTATGTTTAATTTCATTTTTACCCCTTTTTGACTTTTAACCCAAGGTACGGAAGGAATATTTCTTTTACGATGTACTTTTTGACATTTCTGGTAAAAGTACGAGGATAATGTTTTTTTAACTTATACGGCGTGAACGTATTTTTACAGTTTCATAAAGTCTCATTTTCATGAAGCATTCTCTACAAGATTTTATGATTATTTTCAACAAAATCATTTTCTTTCAAAATTGATTGTAATTTTGTGAAAGGAAAATGATTTTGAAGAAGAAAGGATATTTTCCTCAAGATTTTATTTCAAGTGCTTTATCAAAACCATTTTCCATCTAAGATGAAATTATTTCATATATGTATGTTTCAAGTATAATTTCTCTATGATTTATATGGTTTCATTTTTCTTATGATGAAATGTTATCCATTTGTATTTATTGGATTATGTGATGATTGGATCATGATAATGAAACCCATTTTATTCTCTGGGTTATGATGAATGATTTATGTTTATTTTGTGGCATAAGAAAGAATGATTTCATTATAAGATGGGTGGGACCTATATCTCCCTCCAATGCATTTGGTAAAGATTTATATCTCATGAGATAGACATGGCTAGAATGGTAAGTTAATCCGGTTCAGTGATACAGGACTAGAACGAGGAGTGAACTCGATTCAGAAAGGGACTTTGTCCACTAAGATGGACTTGGAAAAAATGCCTTGGCTACTATAGAAATCATAAAATGTGCTTAATGGTTTTCCACAATTACATGTTTTATTTACTTGATATTTTATCATGATTGATGTTCCATTATGATATATGCCTTACTTACTTCCATGATTTATGTATTTTCTCTATATATTGATGTTTGGATTTTATGTTCATGTTTTTGCATTCAAATGTTTATGGATTGTTTTATGTTCTCTATGTTTACCCTTTCTGGGCATTTGAGTTCACACTTTATATGTTTTCTTTTCCCCAGGATATAAGGAAAGTTTTTAGGTTTTCCCCATGATATGAAGAAAGGTTTTAGGTATGAAAACAAAAGCAGAAGATCTTTCACAAAGATTAGAAGATTATGTTCCGAGATTCCAAGGACACTAAACTATTACGGTCCATTGGCATCTATTTTTGTTATGTATTAGATATTCCGAAAAAGTAATGTAATGTTTATGTACTTCAATCTTTGGGTCTCTACATTGATGTATATTCAGCAACCTCCTTTTTCATATTGTCCCACCAAAAGTTTTCTCAGATATCTCGATACATCTTTATGCTCCTTGGGTGGATTGTGAAGGTTGAGCTATGATCATAATTCAATAGATCCTTCTTAATCTCTACAGATGATTTTACACATAATCTTCAACAAATATTAAAACTCATTCCTCATCAATTTTGAAATCACAGGATTTCAAATTTTTAACAGCTTCCACCCTTTTTTGAATTTCTTCATTTTTTATTTGAGCACCCTTTATTTTCTCTAAGAAGTATGGTTGATCAATAAGTTTCTAAAGGATTGATGATGTTCTTACCTTAATGATTCCCATGTCCATCCTTTGAAAATCTATGAAAATTGGATCCTTTTAAATTCTCATCATTGATAAAGATGCAGGATCCTTTCTACATAGATCATCTGCCACCTTGTTTACCTTACCAAGATGGTAGTGGATTGAGAAGTCATAATCCTTGATGAGATCTATCCATCAATGATTCTGCATATTGAGCTCTTTCGGTGTGAATATATATTTGAAACTCTTGGGGTCAGTATATATCTCACACATCTCCACATAGAGATAATTCCACATGATTTTCAATGTAATGATTACAACCGCCAATGCTGGATTAGGTGTAGGGTAGTTTTTCTCATGGATTTTCAGCTGCTTTGAAGAAAAGGATATCAATTTATCATTTTTCATCAATAAATAGCCTAATACCATCTTTAAGAATAATTGTACACCATAATGATTTATCCACATGTAGGGAGTGTGAGTATGGGCGCAATGATAAGCCTCTTTTTCAACTCCTTGAAAAAGTCTTCACATTCATATGTCCAGAAAAACTTTACTCCCATCCATGTAAGCTTGGTCATTGGGTTTGAAAATTGTGAAAAGTTATTCACAAATCGTTGATAATACCATTCTAGACCCAAAAAGATGCGGATCTATGTTATAGATGTTGGACTAGGCCACTCTTCAATTGCATTTGTCTTGGAAAGGTCCACAAATATTCATATTCTAGTGATAACATGCCCCAAAAAGATACTTCCCCCACCTAGAACTCACATTTGCAGTAATTTGCACTCAAATTCTCCCTTCTCAAAGTCATTACCATAGTTTTACAATGATCTTCTTATTCCTCTATACTCTTGGAGTACATCACAATATCATCAATAATGATTACAAAACATTTTCCAAGGTAATATCAAAAGACTTTATTCATTAATTCCATGAAAATTGATGGAGCATTAGCGAATCTGAAGAGAATCAATATGAACTCATAGTATCCATACCTCCTTCAGAAGGAAGTCTTGGGAATATCCTACTTCCTCCACATTAATTGATGATATACCGACCGAAGGCCCCCCTTAGAGAAATAACTGGCCCCATGAAGCTGATTTAACAAGTCATCTATCCATGGTAGGGGATACTTGTTCTTTATCATGATTTTACTAAGCTCACGATAATCAATGCAGAGGTGCATTGATCCATCATAATTCTTGAAAAAGAGTACTCGAGCACCCCATGGTGAAGCACTCGTGCGTATAAAACCCTTCTCCATATTCTCCTGTAACTGCTTATTCAGCTACTCCAGCTCAATGATTCCCATTCTGTAAGGTGTTTTGAGATAGGAAGAGATCCAATTATTAGTTTAATTGTGAAATAAACATCATGATCTGAAGGAAGACCAGGAAACACTTATGGGAATACATCAATGTAATCCCTCATGATGGGAATGTATTCAAGTATGATTCTTTTCTTTGTCTCAATCATTCGAGCTAAATATGCCTTATCAAATGGACACAAAATCAGCACTTGAGATGAGGATTCTAACCTAGATTCATCTTCCTCTATACAATTGTAAAGAATTAGAGGATTCTTCAGAATGTAAAAAGTCATCTCCCTTTCCCAAAAGTTGATGTTGTATTTGTTTAATGACAGCCAATCCATTCCCAAACTAGTGTTGAAATCCACTGAAGGATGTATGATGAGATTTTATAGGAGGTTCAGTCAATAAAAGTTAATTGGGGAGGAGTTATAAACCATGGAAACAACGATTTCCCCATTCTCTGTTCTCATTGCTAACATTTCCTCAAAATTTTGTGGTTGTCAATTATTTTTTTTACTAAACATGAATGATATAAAAGAATGTTTAGATCTATAATCAAATAGTATGTCTGCTATTATTGAATGAATAACAAGCATACCTATCACCACTTCGTTTTCTGGATCCTACTCAGTAGTAGTGATAACATAAGCCCTTTCTTGTAGCCTTGGAGGTTTTTGTTGATTGCCACCTACAACCCTTATCTTAGGGAAATTGTTCGCATAATGCCCATGCTCTTTGATGTTGTAACACTGCACTGCTGATTTAGTGTTAATCTAAACCTTCCTTTATTCCTCAACAGTAGCAGGATATTTCATATCCCTTCATCAGTTCTAGGCCAGATGACCAAACATTCAACATTTCAAGCAATTCTTGGTTCCCTTTAGACAGTTACCATGATGTTTCTTCCCACAATTTTTTGTAAATGGGAAAATCCCGGCTTCTTCCCATTCTAGGATTTGTTAGATGAACCACCAATTTTGTTCTCCATTTTTGGCTTCTTGTCACTAGGCCCATGAGACCACTGAGATTCTCCAATCTCCATTTCAACCTTGAGGTCACTATAGACAATATTATCATAACTATAAAAGTCTTGAATCACAAACGCTTTTCATGGACTAGGCTTTAGTCCGCTAAATAGGTGATCCACCTTGCTTTTGGTGTTCATGACAAAGCCAAATGCCTACATTGCAAGCCTTGTAATGTTTGCTTCATACGCCATAATGGACTCATTTTCCTCTTACATGAGTCCAAGGAACACCCTTTCCATCTTGAGATAGATATTTTGAGGAAAGTTTTTGATAAAAGTCAACCTATTGAATTCCTCTTATTCCATGGAATCAATTTCCTCTTTGGACATTGTATTATTGATCAGTGTCCAATACTGATCAGCTTCACCATCACAACGATAGGCCTCCAATACAAATTTCTCTTTCCCTATGAACTAGAGGGAAGATAATATCTTTTCAATGGAATTAATCAACATTTCCATGAGGAGGGGATCATAAGATCCCTCTAAACATGGGAGGAATTTTACACAGTAAGGACTCTAGGGAAACATGATGTTTCCTTAGGGGAGGAGGGAATTCCACATGATTCATGTTATCTTTCATAACTCGAGCCAGGTGAGGAATTACTATCATGATGTTTTGGGCACCATATCCTATCATATTAGAAATATCATTAGGGAAATCATCACATTTCAAATCATATTGGTTGTTGGAATGTGTTTTCTATTGCCCACAATTATCCAAGAAAAAAACATATAATTAGTGGTCATTAATAATTAGAAATTGAGCATAAAAAGTAAACATTGATAATAAAAGGATAAATTTATAAAGAATAATTACATCCTAACATATGATTCCATAGGTTTATATCCAGTTTATCCTTGATCTATTTCTTCTCTTATATTCTTATGGTATTTTTTGTCCATTAATAATGGTTTGTAATAAGCTCGTGAATTTACCAAACCAAATCCCCCATGAATTTCGTAACCTAGAGTGAAGAAAAACCTTTTTTCATATACCAGGATACCATGATTCAAGCCTGAAACCCCTTGTTGTAGTTTTCACTCCTAGGTACATTTGTTCTAGATCCACCTCTATTGACTCATATCCAGATATGGATGTATTTTCTTAATAAAACACTTACTTAATACTCACCAAAAATTATGACTATTTTATTATTATTAGTTTAATAATTAAGGTTCTTACTAAGGTTATCTATTCCTATTCTCCCAAAATAACTAGACTATCCTTTGATACCAACTATTGAGACCTCATCCTTTTTCATATTACATTTCAGGATTTTAGGCATAATTATACACAAGACTACATGCCAATGATCGTTAAGTCTAGTGTCTTGGAAGACTGGGAATATAAAACCTAAAACTTGGGGCTAAAAAATCTTTATTTAATCTGCATAATGATATAATAACTTCCTTTGTTCCCTTACATCTGTATAGTGTACTTTGTCGAACACATGGACAACGGGATGAGCAGAAACGCCTAATAAGGGAATGTACATAAGGATATGTCTTAAGAAAATTTATTAGGAGGAATGAAATAATGATATCTAATGCATGGAACATATAAAATAGTATCATATAATAATGTTGCAATATATACATGGAATCATATAAATTTTTAAGAATCATAAAAAAATTTCTTTAGAACAGGGAAAGGCTAACCGCCAATCCCGTTTTCCATTTTAGTATGGGTCAAGGCTAACTGCCAATCCCACTTCACAACGCATCTCATGAGAATTAACATTACCCAATGCATTGGAGTGCTATCTGAGCACACCCATCTGAACATTTTCATTAGAATTCTTGATACATAAATAATCTTTCCACATAAATAATCTTACATAATCAACCATTCCTAAACATAAGGATACCAGTGTAAATAATTGGTTACCACAATCCTGACATAAAGTAGAACCAATGAGCGTATCATGAAACTGTCCATGAATGAATGTTATTAGAACATATATGGACATTAATAAGGTAAAATAGGCATATAACATGGTAGGTGGTGTCAAATAGAATGACAACATATATGAAATGTATTTGAGAAACATTTGAATTAAAACATTTTTGTGCAGTTCTAAGGAAAATAATATAGATCATTTAAAAATGGAAAAGTGGGTAATAATTTATATAAAACCTAGAATTGTACCAAAAAGGTTTTCATAATTAAAATAATTATTTTATAAAGACAATGGTGTATTAAAAAAGGATAGAGTACACCTGAATTTGGGTAAACATTCGTATAGTTTCCTTAAAATGAGTGTGTTTATTGGAAAGTATTGAGCCAGGATTCACTTATAAGAATTTATATCCCTGAAAAAGAATGAGAGATGGATCTTGGAATATTATTTCAGAGAATATAAACATAATTTAGAATATTTTTTTAAAAATAAATTGCAATTACATTTTGGTAAATAGAAATATAGTGTAACCTGAAAGAATAAAGGAAGTTCATGTAGAATTCAATACGGTTTATTGTCATTGTATCAAGTGTAACTAAGAGGCCTCGATGATAGGTAAAAGAGGTTTCTAATCACTTGGATTTAGAGAGGGTAGTATGGGGGAGGTATGTATACATATACCATTATTTTATGTTACACAAAAATGGCATAGCATAGATTACAATCTTGATTAATAGTGAAATAGAGAGGATCCCTTACCTTAAAAACATTGATGTTATCCACTAGTTAATATAGACCAGAATAAACAAATTAGGATTATTAATTCATAAGTACAGAACCTCTTATATATATAATTGATTTATTATATCCCTTTTTTTCATTTAAGGTATATTTTATTAGTTATAAGGTTCAATTTCATTGTTTGGGCTCATTTGTTTACTTGATTGTAATGACTGGTTCACTTATATTTATGTTTGGATAAACTGGTAAGATGAAAGTGGTTGTCCATAATCGAAGGTATATTATATTAGGGAATATCTAGTATATTAAATGGTTTTAAATTTAATTTGGTTACTTATATTGAAGACAAACTATTATATAAAACCTTAGTGACATCAGTTTTTTGTTAATCGGTGGATTTGATTACAAAGAACTTGTTTTGCTATATAAATTAATACCTTTTGTACAAAAAATGACTGAAGAAATAAAAATATGTTATATTACATATATAATAATATGGTTCAACCATAACACAAATCGTTTCATGATCTGAATTAATGATTATAGTATAAATTAATAAACTGTTGTCCTTGAATGTGCTAAATTAGCATATCTCAACCGATGTTTTCATTTCCTTCAGATAAAGGGTGGGGAAAGAAGAGAAGATAATGAAATATCTCATTAATATGAAAACATTCCAGTACATGTATATTACTAGATTTATAGTTCTATTATGGTGATAGATGTTGAGGAATGAAAACAAAAAGAAAAGTACTCAAAATAAATGAAGGAACTGGAAATAGGAATTTACCTCTTGAAACCTCTTCCTTTAAGAACCTCTTAGGGGAATAGTTTTCGATATTTTGAAAAGACTAGAAGCTTTTGGATGTGGTAAAGGTTCCTGGGGAGATATTTGGCAGAATAGTTTCAAGACAAAAGGCTTGAGAGGAGTGAAGAGAAGAGGGAGTAAAGGAGTGTTTTTTATTGTGGAGGGATGAAGGGATTTCTCAATATAAAATTCCTTAATTTATTATTTCCCCACATGAAAAGTAATATTGAGTCTTCGAGGACTAAGAATAGTAATTTTATCATGTGATCCCAGACCAATTGGTCTTACATCAGCATAACATCATCAATAACTCAATAAATCCCTTATTTAGCATTTATCATGAATTATTACATTTGACTATTCAAAAATCATTCACGTATTTCAGAAAAATCCCATAAATTCTCCCTAACTATATTTCAACTTTTAGAATCCAAAAATGATGTATACTTTTCAAAAATTTCTTTCTAAATATGATTATTTTAATATTTATTTGAATTCATAATTAATTTTCGAAATCCAGTTTTACAAAATTCATTTACTTATTCTAAAATATAGTTATATCGCACATTCAACTTGAATATTATTTTTATAATATCATAATTAAGATGAATATTCAATATGGTGTATCACTATCTATAAAGGTATGTTAACATTAATAAGGGTAGGTTACTATTAAAAAATATTACGTTTTTCTTATCAGACTACAAATATCATACTGATTGCAACTGTGTACCTCAGATTTTCAAAATTCCGAAAAAATGTGACAAACTTATCTTTAAAGTCCACATAGAACATAGTAGTTCATTATGTAATTTTTTCATGTAATGTTATGATATATGTATATGAATGTAATTTCTATTGAAGAACATTATACTGTTACACATCCTCTCTAGGAAGCTAGAGTGTAATCCCTAAAAACACATTCTGAACTACGTGGACTTTGATCCTTGCCAAGGTAAGGTATGTAGGAAGCCTCCCTCAGGTTAAAGCCCACCATCCATTGGTTCTGACCCCTTTCATGTCGATTCACCAACCCATTCTAAACTATGTGGACATTGATCTTTGCAAAGGTAAGGAACAATGGAATCCTCCCTGAGGTTCAAGACTACCATCCATTTGTTTCGACCACATTACCATCGGTTCACCAACAACCATTCCAAACAATGCAGACTTTGATCCTTGACAAGTTATGGTATGTAAGAAGCCTCCCGGAAGATCATGCCCAACATCCATTGGTCCCGAACACTTCACATTGGTTCCCCATAACTCTCCTGAAATATGTGGAATTTCATCCTTGTGAATTCATGGTATATAGGATGCCTCCATGATGTTCAATCCCACCATACATTTGTCCCGATCATCTGCACATTGGTTACCCAACACCTCTTCAGAACTATGTAGACTTTTATCCATGCCATGGTAATTAATGCAGAAAGCTTCCCGAAGGTTCAATCCCACCATCCATTGGTTCTTACCCCTTTCATGGTAGTTCACCAACCCATTCCGAACTACATGGAGTTTGATCCATTCCAAAGTAAGGTATGTAGGAAGCCTCTCTATGGTTCATGTCCACCATCCTGAACTATGTGGATATTGATCCTTTCCAAGGAAAAGAACATAGGATGCCTCCCTGAGGTTCAAGCCCAACACCCATTGGCCCCGCCCACTTCACACTGGTCCACCCCTGTCCTGCATGATGTTAAACTATACACCCAATCTTTTCCATCATGACACTAATATTTCCCCTATGCATCAGTAATCCATTGTGATCCCCTATCTTGTGGTAATCCACTGTGGACTTCATTCAACGATAAGTCGTTGTGAACTTCTTTCATTGGTAACCCATTGAGATCCCCATTCAGTAGTAAGCTATTACGATCCACACCCAACGGAAAACCATTTTTACCCCATCCAACGGTAAGCCATTGTAGTCCCCTCCACCTAGACCCATATTTCAAGTATTCCCCTCTCAGGTCAGACCAACTCCAGTTCAGCTAATCACGCGTATGCCCCAGCATGGAATCAAGTCAATGTCTTCCACACAAACGCCAATTTCATGCCCCAACATGGTGGTTCCACTTTCTTCAGGTCCTCTTCATATCGATCACCTCCATAGGTGTCTCATCACCCCACCAAACTATGTAGACATTGATTCCCTATCATGGTGATACATAGTAAGTATTTTCAAGACTCATGCCCAACATCACTGTCATCCTCTCGTCAGCTCCATTTCATTCTCCATCAACTCTCAACCCTCCATCATCCATCTTGATTCTTGTCTATACCTCCACATCCCAGTGGGGTCATGACACCTCTTTTCCCATCCATTTTAGCAATAACTGGGTAACTAAACATGCATTAGACCCAATATTAGTGTGTCTTCCATGGGTCGCAACAATCTGATCCACTCTAGTCAGTGTTCTAATAAGTCTGATGCATCTCCTCTATACATTAAACCTATGTATACCCTTTGTAAAACATTGGATACTAAAAACACCACAGAGACATGCCTATGGGATATAATTCCCTGCATTCTATGTAGGATGCCTTGGGATTTTCACCCTTGAGAAGCACTATAATAAGGTGAAGAAACCCATATGTTCTAGTGTTCCAACCTCTAGAGATTTCATTGATGTCCAACATGACTATTCACTCGATCGAAGGTTTCTTCCCAAGGCGGACCCCTTGGAAGGTCCTGAAATAAGTAGTGTAATTGAGCAGTGTCCATGAAGATATGTTACTAGGAAGAGTTACATGAACAACATCTTAATCTATAAGAGAGACCTAGACTAGGTAACGAGTTCAATGTAGGAATCCATGTAAGGAAGAACTGACATCCCATAATACCATTTCAACCATGGAGAAAACGTCCCGGACTAAGTGACGAATGTCGCCCGCCTTTGGAAAGTCGGAATGTGGGGCAACAGCCAATGTATCCCCATCTTCCTAAAAAAAAATAGATGTGTGCACCCCAGCAAGAGAATCAGAAAAAAACCCAGAATCAGCCTATGTTATACTATGATTCCAATACTTTTCTAGTTTCCCCTTTTTTCTAAAAAAACTCAATGGAAAAGAATAAAAGAAAATTATAACTAAATGTATGAACCAGGTTCGGACAATCTTCCCCCCTTAAAACAATTCATCTTCGAATCAACCTTCCAAGGCTAGTGAATAAATAATAAATCTATCCATTGAGAATCAATGTCTGCCTCCCATTCAAAATTTTCTTCTTGTACTCATTTGTGTTTCCATAGAATCCATACAAAAAGAACTAACTTGCCTCAGAGAACATTTGTGATCCTGTCAACCATTTGAATCTGATTATCCTCAAAAGATGCATGAACATAAAGCTCCACCTCCTCAGGCTGAGAAATGTGAGAAAAGACTAAATTATAGAAGCGTAGTTGAGATACATAGAAGATGTCCTTCATGGCTCAGTACCTTTTAGGTTACTGTAGACGATAGGATACAGACCCGACTCCCTCCAAAATTTCAAATGATTTGACATATCTCAGTGAAAATTTACCATATCTCCTGATCCAATTGTGTCCTAACCTCGGTGTGACATGTAGGGAAACTTGATCCCCAACCATAGAATCCCAAGGTTATCTACGGTGATCAGTGTAAGATTTTTTATGAGACTTTGTAGTATACATCCCCTTCTGGATCATGTAGTCCTGCTTAGTAGACTCCTAGACAAGACGAGGTCCTAGTATAGCTGTCTCTCATGCATCCAACCAATATATAGGTGATCGACATAGCCTCCCATATAAAGCGTCATATGGAATAATCTTAATAGTATAAACAAAGGTATTATTATAGGGGAACTAAATGAGGGGTATATGTTTTTCTGAAGATCCCCCAATGTTTAGTACTCATGCATGAAAAATTTCTTTTAGAACCTATTTCATATGCTCTGACTGGTCATCGGTCTAAGGGTGGTATCCTATGCACTAATGCACTAGTGTACCTTGAGCCCTCTAAAAACACTACTAGAAATAGGATTTAAAACTGGTGTCCCTATCATAAATTGTAGAACAAGGAACCCCATGATGTTGTAAAACATCTTAGATATAATGATTTCCGATATCATCAACACAGAAGGTCTCCTTGATCTGCAAGAAGTTGGTGACCTTCGTATGCCTATCAACTACGACCCACACAACATCATTCACTGTAGGTGATCTTAGTAACCCCATCACAAAATACATTGAGAATAATCACACATATACTTAGGAATTTGTAGCTACTTTAAAAGTATAGCTTGCTACTGATGTTCAACCTTCACCAACTAAAAGGTGGAACTCCCTGTAACAAAACCCGCTACTTCAGTATTTATACCCATCAACCAGTACTAACGATGCAAGTCATGATACATCTTGGAGACCTTGGGATGGAAATCCCATGATTACGCATGAAACTCTCACATCAGTTCCTCACGTATATTCCTAGAAACCAACACTCATCCATGGATAAATAGACCTTCATCATTGCCTAATGTCCATCCAGGAGGTGGTTCATCACCCACCACACACTCCCGATAGATTAGGTATTCATAATATGATAGCTTCCTCATCCTCACTCTATCTAGAGGGTAGTGTATACTATAAAAGATGAAAAGGAATTTTTCCGCTGACTATAGGGAACCTCTAAATGATTCTTAGAGAATAAGGCCACAAGCTACCACTCACCACTGGCCTCTTGCAGTACCTACATCTGAGTCCTCCTACGTAGTGCATCAGCCACTGAATTTCCTTTTCTAGTCGTATTGGAAAGCTCAAAATCAACCAACTAAAATTATTCTATCCAGCTTCTCCATCTCAAATTCAATTCACACTATGTAAAAACATATTTGAGACTTTTTTGGTTCGTGTAAACCACATAATTTTCTCCCAATAAATAATGTCTCCAAGAGAACAAAGCATGAACAACTGCAACCATCTTGAGATCATGTATTGGGTTATTCCTCTCATGTCACCTCAACTACCAAGACCTGTATACCATAACTCGATCTTCCTACATAAGCACTGCTTCCATTCCAATACCTGATACATCATTGTATATAGTGGAACTCATGATCGGCTCCAGAAATACCAGTACCAGCACTAAAGTAAAACATCCCTTCAACTCCTAAAATGATGCATCACAAGAATCTGACCACTCAATCTTCAAAGCTTATTTAGTCAATCCCTTCACCAGTGCTGTTAAGAATGAGAATTCCTATATAAAATGCTTATAGTAACCAGCTATCCCCAAAAAACATTTCACCTCAAAAATGTTCTTTGATAGCTCCCAGATAACTACTTCTCTTACATTCTCTAGGTCCAATGATACTCCAATCTCTGAGATGATGTGACCCTGGAAGTGAATCTGACCCATCCAGAGGTGGCATTATTCTAGCTTAGCACATAACTGATTCTATATCAATGAAGTCAAAATTATCTCAAGATGATTAGCGTGGTCATGTCCATTTTGAGAATACACCAGAATATCTTCCACGAAACCCCCCCAAAAAGAATCTCAGTACGGATGGAACACATGGTTCATCAGTTCCATGAAATCTACTAGCACATTTTTGAGACCAAACGGCATAACAAAGTACTTATAGAGACCATACCTACAATGAATGGTTGTACGAGGTATGTCTATCGATATGACACATACCTGGTGATATAAGGACCTTAATTCAATCGTTGAGAACACTTGAGCTCCTCAGAGTTGATCAAAATGGTCATCTATCTATGGAAAGAGATATATTTTTTTAACCATCATCATATTTAGTTTTTGATAGTCCACACATAGTCGAATGATACTTTCCGCCATTTCACAAAAAGTACTGGTGAACAGCAAGGAGAAGTATTTGGTCGGATAGAGCTCCTGAAACTTTGTTGTAGCCTTCCTATAAGGTGGAATGGATACCGGTGAAGCTCCTAGAACTAGATCAATAGAGAAATCAATGAATCTAATTGGAGGTAATCCTAAGAATTCATCCATGAAAACATCCCCAAAATTATCCACCAATAGAGGGAAAACTACCAGACATGTTCCCGGATCATCCAGGTATAATTATGCAATCTATGATGTTATTTCACCCAACCCACGATGCTCGGGTCCATCTATGCTCTCCTGGACATCTCATTCACCCTTATATAGAAACTCTCCACCCTCTGGTGAAGTGAAACTCACCTCGTAGTGATAGAAATAAATAAATTCTTGAAAAGAAACCAACTAACCCTTTCTACGAATTACTTCAAATCCCGTCGTCTCTAAAACTAGAGGATCCATAAAAAGTGACACCCACCAATCTCTAGGGGGGACTCATAACACAAATTCAAACTTTCTATTATATTCCCTAATAGCGTGTCTATCTTCATAACATCTGATGTAGTATAAACATAGATCCCCATGCATTCGAAAATGGCTATAGATATAAAACTATGTGTAGAACCAGTATCAATAAGTGTCGAAGATAAAACAGAGGTACCTAGAATAGTACATATGACAGTAGAAGGTCCGCGATACTGATTTTTCTGGGTCTGTTGCAGAGATTAAGTCTAACCTATTCTGCGGCCCTGAGACACTACATGGATACCCTGAGATTTCCCATCTTATTATCGCTATGATCCTAGGGAATTTCAACACTAGACACAACCACCTCTTCAGCCTGAGTGGCTGACTTATTCTAGTTCCCTGATTGGTGAGAAGCTGCTAAGCCACTATTGAATGTGGAGCTAATACAAACCCTCTATCACTAGTTGCTGGTGGAAACATCCTACAATAACTTTGTAGGTGGCACGTCTTGTCGCAAGCTCGTCACATGACTGGGTTCATCAGACACTACTTTCTCTTGTGTTCTACTATACAACACTAGTATCACCTCACCAAGTTACACGAAGTGTGATTTTGTAATTTCGTATCCCCACGAGAAAGCTCCATATGATGCTTATTTCTCCCACTCAAGATAATACATGAAATTTTGGCTGAACTACCCTGACTCACACCCCCTGATTCTCATAGGTTGTGCTCGGTAATCAGCGTATGATTCACAATAGCACATACATATAGTGACGTAAAGATATTCACATGTGATGGATTGTCAAACCTAAGACCATATTCAAATATTCTTGCTTTCAACACAACATCACCCATCAGAATAGGTTTGAATCGCAGAAACTCAGTAAAAATAGAAGAATAGTCCATAACTGAGAGTGTGCCCTGCTCCAGGTGCTTGAATACTTGGGCTCTATCAGCCCTTAGTGTCTCAAGAAAATAATAATCATAGAAATAGGATATATAGTCTCACCATGTAATATCTCGATGATGGACTGCCTGAGTGATAACATCCCACCATCTCATTGCTGAATCACACAACATATATGTCGCAAGCTTGACCCTACTTTAAATAGGTTTCTCCAGATGCTCAATGATAGTCAACACTGATTCCATCCATGATTCTTCAGCATGTGGTCCAGCATCCCTTAAAAAAATAAGGGGATGCGGCTACTGGAATATACGTGTCAACACTGCCATAGATGTGTTATCCTGCCGTTCTCCGTAAAAGGGTTGCATGAACCTCACAAATCCTTCACGGAACTGTGCATCTACACTTACATCCGGTATAACAGCTGGTGCCACAGATATAAAAACATAAGGATCCATCGATAGCTAATGGCCTACCATTCCTGTAGTATGATCATCACCACTCTTCTAGCATACAACTAGTGGTCGTCGTTGTGGCATGACTCTACATGGTTTAATAACATGCCTTAGTTAAAACTGATTATCAGTGATTCCCATTCGAAAAGTAGAAAATGTTTTTTCTGAGAAAAACCTCAATGTTTGGAAAAAAGAAACTATATGGCATGTAAAACCATATACATGGCGTATACTCTTATGGTCATACAAGGTCTTGTTCTACCACCGGTCTGGCATTTATCAACCCCAAGTACATGGTGTGTACCTCATGTACACGACTTGTACCTCATTTACACGGTGTGTACATAGGTCTGTCCTCCTGGATATGTACCACAACTTGTCTAGGTCCACATTGGTTCATCTGGGGTAGACTACATGACATGTATAAGAAATTAACATCTTGTTCTAATCCAAAATCCATGGCTAGTGTTTTCTCTCCCATAGCCCATTACACGGTCATATACTACACGACGTGTACAACTGGTACAAGGTGTGTTCTTCTTAATGACATGGAACACCTTATTTAATGAACAGTAAGAACACATGGCATGTTAGGTTATACTACACACCATGTATACCTGTTTTTTCAAGATAAAAAACTCCAGATTTCCTCAAAACTCCTGTTCTATATAACATCCAACCAGTGAGGTTCCAAATTCTAATCGGTGACGGCCCATACTCCCCATGAATCAAAGTTTGGCACCCAAGAAGAGAATATCATATCAAAATTCCATACATTAATCTGAATCATGATCCACTAAATTTTGATCCAAGAGGGCCCATACACCTCAAAGATCAATGCTTCACATCGATTCAATTCAAAACAATTCATGTACCAATACAACTATTATAAAAGTAGGCATATATATTATGATACTATCATAGAAATATGAATCTATAGCATAGTATATATCACAACATCATGAAATATCAAATGCATCCAAGATGGTATGGTTGGATGCATATCATGTGATCCTAACATGCGTCTATATGAATCATGAGATGGTATAACATCATCTGGCCGATCTGTAACAATATAGAACCACAATAATCCCAAAAATAACAGCACAAAAAAGTGTGTCACCCACTGGTGAAATCGAATCAATTGCAATAGATCAAAATCCAAAAGTACAATTTAATTCGATGCGATTTGGATTTCCCCTGTACACAGGGTAGCAAGTTCCAGGCACAGCTAGTTACAAAATTCCATATCCTTTATATATTTTACAAATAGTAATACAAACTAGAAAAGAACTCCTCTAATACCACTTTGTAACATCCTGGATCCAGATAATAATAATAGGTACCCCATTCCCAGTTGGTCACATGGGCTCAAGATCATTTCCCCAAATACTAGAGGATACCGACTAGTAGTGAGGGAATAGGCTGAGATAGTGGGGACACTATACCCTCATTAGAAGAGTGTAACACAACAGGAAAAATAATAATAAATATTGGAATTAGTAATAAAAAATAAAATGGAGAAAAAAAGTGAAAAATGAAATGTAACATTAACCTAAAAGAATATAATACCAAAATGATGCAGCATGTCACATGTTCTATAAAAATAGAGAAAATATGACAAACTCTAATTAATTTCAATGGAATAACAATGTATGATAATACAAAATGAAACTCTTCATCTTTTCAAGCCTTGGATTGGTCCCATTCTCTCCTTCTGGTAAGTAGTAATCAAGTACCTGAAAAATAGGCCTTTCCCCAATTGACACCTAAAAAATATATTATTTTTTATCCTGGAAACATGTCCCAAATAGGTTGTGATAAATAAATCCTAGTAGAGAACCACCAATGGTCTAGTCCAATATTTTAGTGAGCATATGGAGTAGTTCTGTATAATGAAATTTATTAACTAGAATGTACTCAATGTTATACCTTCAAACAAGTCTTATTTTCTATTTCAATTTAATAATCAATTCAACATCTTACCCACAGTAAAGACCTCACCCACAGTCACAACCAATAATCACCTGCAGGCACAACCAATCCTTTCATATTGGAATAACACACATCCGTTCTTGAAGGCACAAAAAAATCTTCCTATAGGAACAACAATCTCACCCGTAGGTAGAACAAATATCACTTAAAGGAAAAAAAATCTCACCCGCAGTCATAATAAATCAAATAGGGGAAAACCCTTCTCTCAGTATTCTTGCATATTAAAAAACACATGCAGCCTTTATGTATTACATTATTATAAAAAATAAACTTAAATTAGTAAATGTTTAATTAACCAACTCATTTCATATAACCCCTACTAGGGAAAACATATGCATAACCACAGTTATCTTAAGCCAAAAAGGCCCTACAATGGTTATCCATGGGAAACACTCCCATGTGGTGGCCCTTAAAAAAACAGTCCCTATATGATTCAATTAATATAATTAATCACTTAATGGTCATTAGGAATTATTATTTGTCAATGTCATAACCAAGCTACACCACAAACATGGGCGTGTGGCACAACAACACATCTAAACTACATGACATTAAGAAATTAGCACGAGACCACCTACCTCATCATTGTATAAATCTCCATGTCCAGACTCAAATTAAAATTTAATATAGAATTTTATAGATCAATATGGGTCAAAACTAACTAATTAAGATAAAATAAGAGTTGGGATGAAGATTTGGGTTACTGTTGAAGTACTGGTGGTGCTTGTTCTTCAACCCTATGAGCCATATGTCTATTCTGCTGAAAAGAAGGGATTCTGCCCATATTAAATGAGAAAACGCATAAAAGTGGAATTTAATACCATATACATATCTTTTACCACATTTTAATATTCATTTAACAGCAGTTTTCCACTAGAATACATCTCAAGACCTACAGACATGACTACATTTAATTTTCTAAGAAGTACACAATGGGTAGTTGGTTTTTATACTTTTTCTGGAAGACATGCTCACACACCATGTATTCCCAACAAACAAAACAAAAATACATGGTGTGTAATTCGAATTCAATGATGTGTAACCCTGAATTATCCCATGTGACAATATGATTCCAATATATATCTAGTTTTCCATTGTTTTCACAAAAATAAATCAATGTAAAAGAATAAATGAAAATTGTACCTCAAATAAGAACCATGTTCTTATAGATATAAAAAGTAAATTTGGAAATTATCAGTTCTTATATGATTCATTAGTTTCTTGTTCATGCATGAAATAAAACATAGTAACACTTTCTACTGTAGAAGCTTCATATATAGCAGTTGGGCATTGTTGTGATCGAGTGTTATGGATGAAATGAACACTCATGGACTATGGCGTGAGTTTTACCAAAACCTAGATAATGTGTGATAATACTAGGGACATTTAACTAAGTAGAAATCCTAAACTACACTCTCATGAAAAGCACATAGACGTAAGGCACCACACACTTAAAGAAGAGATTATATTACAATTCATCAGAACACAAGGACAACTTGTTAATATTTTTACAAAATCTTTACCTTCTAATAGATTTGAATACATTAAACAAATGTTATGAATGATAACTATAAAGTAATCATTCATATTAAATTTTTTTTATTCCATTTATTAACATAAAAATACTCTATTTCATATGGGAGAAATGATTATGAATCAAAATTTTCAAAACCCTATTTTTTCTCCAAAATAATATTTCAAAACAATTGTTTTCTTAGAAAAACATTATCAATACTAAATAACCATTATAAATAATCTAGAAGGTACATTTCATCAGCTAAATCATCTTCATTACATTTTTTTTTATTTCAAAAAATGCATTATGAATACATTTATTGGATTCATATTTCCATAAATCCAATTATTTCCATAAAACCTCAAAAGATCAAAACATACAAATCTTTCATCCTCATTAATATCAACTATCAGATCACATAAAGATAATATCAACCATTGGATTGACCCAAGAAGTTGAACCACCATAGTGAAGTCTATATAAAGGTACCCCTTTCGAATCCTACATCGGTTTACAAAAATTTTTCACCCAAGATCTACCACACATCAATGCCTCTAATCAGATTCTTCCTTTCTTTCAGACAGTTTCGAATTTCATGGGATTTTTTTTCTCAATCTCTGATTCCTCAAAATAAGGAACTCAAAGACTATCTAATCATCGGTGAAAATATAGTGTATCAAAATTTCATCAACACGTCTGACTCTCTAATAAGGATCATCATTATACTCAATGGATGACAATGTATTTTTATAGAAAATGAAAATATTCAAGATCAAGTTTATGAATATCTTATTATAGAATTAGATGATACAGTTTAGTTTTTTGAAAATAGGGGAAAAGATATGATTCAATTCAAAATTTAAGAAAGAATGTATTATTTATCCAAAAGAAAGCTTCTAGTGTTCTTGACATACCTTATGAGGGATAATCATGATTCTGTTCACATAGGTTTCTAGACAGAGAAGGTTATTTTGGTAAATTTAATGAAATAAAATTCTTAGGACCTCAGTGAGTGAAGTCACATAATATTTCCAAATCTCTCAGCGAATCACATAATTATTTCCCTATATATGCGTGGATTCATAATTCCAGGAAAAGGCAATAAGGATACACTAAAGACCCTAGAAATCATGATTTTGGATTTTCCAATTAAATTAAGAGAGACTAATTTGATTCAGTATATCTTTGTTAACATCAAATAAAGAAATGTTGGAATGATTAAATCTCAGATTAAAATTTATCCATAAATTATATCGATGCACATAGTTATATGTTTATAAATATTCACATTACTTGAAATTTGAAGACTAAGACACTTAGAATCATGTTGTTAAGTGAATACATCATCAAGAGAATGAAGTTTTGTTTTTTAGATAAGATATATAAGTTTGTTGATCTAGTTGGAAAGTACAGTCAAGTTGGTGAAAGTTCAAAAGAAAATCCCAAGAAATGAAATAATCAAGCATCAGAACCTCATGTAGAAATATCAAAGAAACCATCTAAACATTATGAACCTGTATCTATTCCTCATAATCCCATGAAATAGAAAAACTTTTTAGCTAAAGTTGTTACTATGTGGAGATAACTGAAGAGAAAATGAAAATAATGAGATCCTTTTTTGGGAATATATCTAGCTAAGGATATGGCATTAAAAATATGAGCTGTTGAAGGGAATGATAGAGAATATAATGTGATGATGAAAAAGAAGAATCTTTCAAATGATAATATTATTCAGAATCTATATAGAGATACCAAGAAATCCTCTAAGGAAATTCTAGTACGAGGATATTTCATGCTAAAATCTGAGATTCCCCCTACTGATATTGCTATTAAGACTCTGATATCGAATAAGGGAAATAATGTTGTCTTAGTTCCATTAATAATAGAAGAATAAAAAATAAAGAAGATGAAAAAATGAAGAAGTAAATAGTGAAGATCAGATTAATTATTTTGGTGAATCAGTGAATGAAAGTAAATCTGACAAGATGTCAATAAGAACATACCAATTTTCCACTACAAGGATTCTTTCAGAACGAAAATCCTTCTAGAGGGATAATTTTGTGGGAGAGAAAGTCAATAAACATCCTTCAAATGATGAAATTGATGATTATGACAATATTACTCTACATGTATAAATCAGAGATATTGATGTTATTCAAAAATTCATTGATGATGGTAATATAATAGAACAAGTTTTGGATGGTGGGCATGAAACACAAAAAATTGTGAAGGAATTATCTATGTAAGAGAAATTAAATCATGTGGATGATGATTTGGCTATGAAAGATATTGTTGAAATAACAAAGAAGGATGTTTTTGGTACATCCAAGAAGAATGAATATGATCCTGTTAAAGATACCTCACTAAGAAGTTCTTTTACTTCAAAATATTCCTCTTCATTAGGTGAAGCTTTTTGGTTCAGTCCCTAGTGATTCTTGTAAAATCCATTCCATTTGTTCCATGTACAAAATCCATTTTTCAACTAATTCAAGAAACATTTAATCAGAAGATGCAGTCTATAAATTTTCTTACGAAAAAATTCATCTATCTTGAGGTTGAGTTCATGATTTTCCTCTACCAATATGATTCTCATAAAAAATAATATAAAGGGATAAATTTGTGGTTGAAAACCATTTCAGATTATCATAAGGATTATGATGACTTCAGTGACATAGTTAATGATGTTGCTGATAAATTTGTGGAAAATTGCAAAAAAAACTCTCAATATGATAATTATATGAAAAAAATAAATAACAATCTATCTTCCAACAAGAAGTTATATATATTAAAGGAAATAAGAACTCCATTGATCTCAATCAGAAACGGGGGAATGAAATTACGGAAGAGTTGGACAAAAAACATATAACCCATAAAGGAGTCATTAATTCTCAAGAAGATAAGATCAATGATCATTAAAAGAAAAATTAGGATCATGAATTTTACTGACCAAGTTCCAAGAATATAACAAGAAATTGAAGAAGGTAAATTCTATGATGGAAAAGATGATTCTGGAAAAGAAGAAGGATGGTTAATTTTTTTCCTCGATATTTTTTTGTAAAAAATATATTGTTAAACATTAATTTCATAATGAAATATTTGTTATAGAATTGTTTCCTTTTGTATAATTTATATCCTTTCAGGTATAGTATATAAATTTTCATTACTTTTTGAAAATCACAAAGTGGGAGAGAAGTATTTTCAACAAGAATATTAAACTGAAGGGGAGGATGTTCATGAATATGGGAGTATTCATAAAGAAATAAATCCATATGAAATTGAGGAATCTATTATAAATGATATTAAAACTCATATATAAAAATTATATCCTTATGAGATGTAATAACCCAAGAAGTTTTATACATATTAATTATGAGCCATAAAAAAGGGAGGTAAATATTTTTTTTGATGAAAAATATAAGCTTAAATATTATTTTCTGAAAAGTTGTTTATGATTTCAAAAAAAGGGGGGTATTGTTGAGTCAATAAGTTTCCTTATCAATTTTCTATTCCTTTATGTTTTGAAAATTACAGACACATTTTATTAAATATTGTTTTCTTTCTCTATGGATGTTTATATTCAATAACCTGTCAAACCTTATCAATGGACTTCATTGTCTTACTTAATGTTTCATTGTACAAGCCTAATTTTTTCCTTAACTAAAATTTCATTACGATATATAGTCTTATATTTCCTTATAAATCATTCTCTAATTTTTCTAAAATTAGACTCTGATTTCATCTAAAGTCATACTCCAATTTCCTTAGAAATCAAACTCTGATTTTATCAGAAATCTGAATCCAAATTTCAATATTTTCATAATTGAATTATTAGTTATTCTTATAGTTACCAAATTATCATAATGTATCATTCAATTTTATCGAATCCAAAATATGATAATGTTTCTCATACTTATCTATTTAAAATTATGTCTTCAAATCTGTTACAAATTAACTATTTCATGAATGACTCGTATATAGATCCCTCTAAAATTTTAGGTAAATATGAACGTTGGAGGAGGAATTCAACCATTGAGAATATACCTATAAATACCCATTCATTTCAAATCATATTGAGTTTAGAGTTTTTGTTGGGAGTTATTGTCCAATAATTGAATTTATAAATCTCTAAGTTGATGTGACACACTGCGAAAGCTCTGCTCTACATGCCTTATGTGAATGCTATGAAAAACATGTTCATGCAGTGAACAACTTGTTCAATCTACTTAGTGTGAATCTGATTGGTGATTTTTACAATCGAGGGATTCTAGGGATAGAAAAACAGAGGTACTGATTACCTGTTTAATCAATTACTTATAGGGAGATCAAGATTGATACCTATCTTTATATTGAGGTCTTACCCTGGTATGGGTAAGACTGAATTTATTGAATGTAAAAATCAAGGTAACATTAACCAAGGTTGTTGGATACCCTTATTTTAGTGTAGAAATAATTATTTGTTAATTATTACTTGTTCTATGTTTTTTTTAAATTCCACTTCTTTTAGTTACATAAATAAAGTGTAACATTGTTACACTTTCTTATTGTTGTACAAAAATCTATTTTAGATTCTGTACACTTTAAGGAAAAATCATTCCTTATGTAAACATGTTTAAGATTCATTATCAGATCCATATTATCATATCATAATAATGTATGTTTATTTATTAAGAACTAAAGGGCGAATTTTTAATTAATCTTGTTTTACTTTGTTAAATATAATTTTTCTCTTTATGATAAAACAAAAGTTATTAAACCTACAACTCACCCCCTTGTACATTAGAAATAAATATATAAATTTAGATCCTAAAATAGAGTTATTTTGAGCATCATGAATATGTTTTTACAAATTGAACAATATATTTTGATACTATATTTCATAGTAAATTAGTATCTATGTCTTGGTGGCCTTAAAAATGAGAAGTAATCCTGACATATGCCAATCATTTTTCACTTATGATTTCCTCTCTAAAGTGTATTTTCCCCATAATGGATGGGAAAATGGTGAATAATAAAAGGGATTGAACCTGAAATGTACTAGGACAAACCTACAATGATCCCTAAAATTTTCATGACACATTATGTCCATAGAGGATCAAAATGGAATAAATTACACTATGGTACAATCCATTTTGGTCATTATTTTAATGAAAATTTTAGTTTTGTTAAATTTTTCTAAAAACATCATTGAAACATGTATGGATGGGCATTGTGGAATCTTATGGGGGGATTAAAAAAATATGAAAAATGTGTTGGTATATTTGTTCAATATTTAAAATTTGATTTACAAGTTAAATAATTTATAAAAGGATGATAAATTTAAATACAGTAAATATAATTTTTTTCATATTTATTTATGAATTGTTCATAAATTATAATATAAAATCATAATATAAATTCATTAATAGGAAAATTTATTTGGAATATTAAAAAAAGGTTTTTTTGGATGTTAATATGATTAATGGTTTAAATAAAATCCAATATGAGATATTTAAATTTAAAAAATGTATAATAATATTATATATTTATTATTCAATAATAAATGTTTTTTTTCAATATAGTATATTATGGAATATAAAAGTGTTTATATTAAAACCATGTAAATGATAATATGAAATGATCATATTATATAAATGTGAATTTTTCATGTTTATCCATGTATAAATTATAAATTGTTTATTATTGTTTAATAATTGTTCATGAATTGTTTATATAATCCTCAAATATTTATATTATTCATTATTTAATTTAGTCCCTATGTTTTAATAAATATAATTTTTATATTATCAACATTTATGTTTTATTTTGTTAAATGTGTTAATCTTGATCTAAATTATCATACATAAATTTAAGGACGTACATTTTGATGATAATGATTTATCTTTCTTCTACCATGAATTTGACTAGTTATTTGGTAATGGAATAAATTAATGGTTTTTATTATTGTTATATACGTATTTTGTTTTAAAATTTTAATTGAATGGAAATATCTATTGAGTTAGATATCCCAGGGTAGAGGGACATTAGATCAGACTTCTCATTGGCCTGGAGGATTAGGGCTTATCTAGGAAAGTGTGGGTCAGTCACCTATCACTCCAATATTACTCTTGTGGGGATTTCTGATTTCATATGACTATAATCATTAACATAAATGGTTTTCATATAACTTATAAATGGGATTAATTTTTATAAATATAAATTTAATTATTATTTAATTTGGGTTAGTAAGATAAGCTATAAGTTGTGTAAAGAGATATACCTCAATCTGATTTGAACATACTGATTTGGTGGATGGAATAAGGATTCTAAACTAAAAATTTAGAGTCATACATACATGTAAAAGGAATAACCAATATAATATAGTGATACGAAATAATCTTTAAAAATACTATTTTAATATAACTTTTAAAGAAATCAAATGTTAATACTTAAAAAATATAACTAGGAACGTTCATGATAAAGTAGAGTGCCTTTGAATTATCTAGTGCATGTCTAGAAATTATTGAGGTGATGTTATGAATTTTTTCACTCATTTATTGGAATTTTCATTGGGTTACACTTTTCTATGATTCTCTATGAGTTAGGATACAAAAGTAATTTTATTATGTTTATCCATATGATGGATTTTGAAAATAGTAATTTGGTTGACCATCCAAGAGTATTATATTATATTATTATCATAAAGTCCTACCTAAATTGATAAGTGATGATAAAAATATAAAAGTATACTCATTGCTTAGTTAAATATGGATCTTGGTACACTAATAGATATGATCAAATCAAAAGGGGGAATCATTTAATGCGAAAAATTGAAACAAATTCCTAATTAAATTATTTTCAATCATGATAATCATATTATTAAGAAACACATTATAGATAATGTAAAAAATTTATAAATATATATAAATTTGATATCAATCTTATAGAAATAATGATTGTAATTCATATAACTGATTAGATTGGTACAAAACATAAGATTTTTTCTTAAGTGAGATTGAAAATTCTAAATGTTAGTTTATACCGTACCAAGTAACTAAATATTACTGTTTTCCAATAAATTAATATTTATGATTATGATAAATATATTATTAATCACTTAATATTTAAGGGGAATTGGATTCAAGATGGATTAATGAGCATTATTCTAAAATCATGTACTCAATATTATTGGGTATGTTATTGACTAGGTGAGACTAAAGGAATATTATATGTCTGGTTCTATTTGTGAAAATCATTATTTATTTCATTTTATTATATGAATTTAAACAATTTAAATCATTTAAAAATAATCACCATATTTTCTCGACGTGATGAGAATTTAATAGTGGGAAATGTCATGTACATGCATAGTTTTATGTAGAAAGTATTGTAGGGTAAAATTTTAATCTAAAAATAGAATATTGTATTTTTATAATAGTAAGACCTGGTAATTCATATAAAATTTTAGTAAGGAAATACATTTTTTCTTTATGATGTATCTTTTTTGCGATAGATAAGGTGGTTTGGGAAACTCCATGGAGATTTCCATACCAGGTATCGATATTATGAAAAAAAGTTGACCAATTTTAAAAAATTTATGTGATACCAAAATTATATTTTAAAAATGATGTAAATACTAGAGTTCAATATCACAGTAAGAGTTTATCAATCTGGTTATTTACATTAAATGGATGAATCAAATTGTTTTTGCATCAATTAGTTGAATAAAAGGGAATAATTCAATATTATATATATCTTAATAAGGATTTGTAATGTTATCTAATAAATCCTATGTGATAATATATATTTTTTGTAACTCCCCTACCCCAAAAGCCTGGATTCGGTGCATTTTTTAAAAAAATTGGAATGATTACAAGGAATCATGTCTTGAAGGACTGATCAATTTAGAAGTCTTGGAAAATAGATTACATACATGAACATTACATTACAAATTCACACACAACATAAAAAATCAATTGATAAATCTATTATTCCTATAGCATAAACCATAATATAAATAATAATACACTTCTTAGCATCCTGGGAAAATAAAACATAAGAAAGGGGTCAGATCATATGCTCATTAAGGGTAAATAATTTAGTAGAAGCTATAAATTTTTAATGAAAGATTTTTAATAAAAACAACATCCATTTAACATATACTTGAACATAATGTGTTGAAAATAAATCAAGCATTACCATATAAACATGCACAATGATATTCTACTAGTCGAATAATCAATTGTAATAATTAATTTCTTATTGAGGGAATGCCTAATGACATACATCATTACCACATAGTCAAGGCCCCGTCCCAAGACTACGAATACAATTATTGTCAAGGCCTTGTCCCAAGACACTAGTTTGTCTCATGAGACCTACCAATGCATCGAGGGGCTATAGCGGCCCCCACCCATTACATACTAATTCCACAGCATTCCTCATATTAAAATTTTGAAACATTACATTAACATTCTTATTAAAACTAGCATACGGAATGTCAATACATTAACCAAAAACCATGAATGGTATACAAATATCACATTCACAGTAAAACATATCATAACTCAATCAATAAAATGTTAAATATTTTATTTATAATAAATCAACCTCAATCTAGAATAATATCCAAAAAGGATGTTGAGATAGTTGAAAATGATCAGTACAACTTTTTGCGAGAAATATCCCATTTTGTGAAATCATTTAAAAATGACACATTTAAAAGGATGTAATTTATAATAGATTATTCGATCAAAGTGTCCCATACCACATTGAATCTTTTAAAAGGAATTAATAATTTAAACAATTATGTCTATATAAATAAATCCTTAAATCAAATTTGAAAACATTGACATTAATGAGATTGATTTTGAAGAATAAATATTTAAAACATTGAAAATGAAGTTTTCGTTAAAGGGTACCTTAAAAGAATAATTTTGAAAAAGTATTTTATGGAACTTGGTCATGTATAATAAATGTGTCCCAGAAAATACTTACACATAAACAATCTCAGATAATAATGATATTGAGGATTTAACCCTTACCTTGCACTTTTATTTGGTCGAGGGTACATTTAAAATCTTGTATAATGACTATAATATGTTATTAAATTCTACCATTACCATATTAATATTTATTAATTAATACATGATTCATTTATGACTTTATACTACCCATTCAATAATGATGTTCTTGTTAAATTAACATTACAGGTATAATCACTTTCTTTATCGTATGTGTTTTAACATGTTATTCTTGAGCATATCATATAGATAATTATTTAAATACTTATAGTATGTATAACATGATTTATATATAATAAATTTTCAGAATATAAATATGTACAGTTGATAGATATATGAAATGGAAAACACCATTTATGGAGACGGTAGGCTGTACATACGCACAAATATGGATTGTAAAATTATATGGAGTAAATAAATTTCAAAATTCAGTTAATAATATTCATAACCACTTTTTGAATGGCTAGTTTGGTAAGTCATGGTGCACTGGAACTCATTATTGTGTGTAGCGCAAGTTATTGAATTTCATTGAAGAGATAACGTACTATGAAATATTGGGGTGTTAAATTATACCCTCCATTAATAAATTATGTCCTCATAATTTGAAATTGTTCTTCAGAAATAAAAGGTTAAAAATAGATAATTAACTTTGTGGAAAACCCACATAGGTAATTTGGTTAATAAAATATAATCTTAATAAGAGGGAAAGGAAATGAAAAAGTCACCACCAAATTATGATGTCGATTAGAAGAACATTGGTGGAAATTAGAGACACATAATTTGAAGAAAAATGTAAATATTTATAGGGAGATATTGAGTTCATCAATCACAAACAAGTATAATGTTGAGGGCCTCAAAGCCATAAATCTATGTTGATTTAAAAAATAATCAGTTCAAAAAACATCAGGTTTTTGGATAACACTTTTTGGTTTTTAATATCCCTTCCAAAATTTTTAAGAATTAATTTATTCATAGAATAAGAGGGAAAAATACATGAAAATTAGAGTATCATCTTTCAACTAATTCATACCAAAACACATCTTTCACTCCAAAAGATAATAGAATTAAAAAATATTTTATTTATCTTAATCGTATAGGGTTCTAAAAATAATAAATTTATAATTCAAATTTCAGACGATTTAAAAAAACTACATTTTACAATCTAGGACATCACGTAGGCCAGTGGTATGTGATGCACCCTTTTCATCCATCGGTTGCAGGTACATGTCTCGCGACCTTGTTGGATGAGACAAGTTGTCACCCGACCTCCGGGTTGTCCATTTCATAACAATCCAAAAATAATATTATGAAATTCTTTAAGATTAATAATAGTATCCCATGTTAAACTTAATTCATTACAACCTTAAGACTTATCCAAAATACTTTTATCCAAACTCACAGTCCATAAATTATAAGGAATGTAAAAATAATGAAGATAAATTTTTCCACGTAATAACATGTGAATACCTTCATCATGTATTCTTTTAAAACATTGTAAGAGCATAAATTTCCAAAAAATACGTATTTATTACATTCATGCTCCCTTATTCCTTATATAATAATAGATATACTACTTATATTATAAAATGTTGTAAAATCCATCAATATTGTAATAATCAAACAATTAATTTGTTTCATAGTTGTCATGAATATCAAATAAAATTTCTCCAAATTAATTGTATCTTATTTAAAAATCACCACCTCAGTATCAAATCCATATTAAGGTTTATCATTCCTTAAACAACTTATTTTCCAAAAAGTGTAACTTGATATTGTGTCACTTTTTTATGAACATTATTGTCTCAAATCCTCAATGAAATAATACCGCAATAAAATCCTTATTTATTTACTTAATTAATATTACCAGTAAATAGTCGATACAACACTCAAATGAAATAATTCATTAATAAAAACATAAGAACACTATCCACAATTCTTCATCTATGATAGTATCATAACTTAATTATTATCCAATATAATCATTTGGGGCATACTTTGATGATTTGGACATTGATTCGCATAGTGTCCCAACTCTTTGAAGATGAAGAATTATACCTTGGAATCCTTTTTCTTACCCTTTCAATCATTTTCTTGGTATCCTTTTTCATCACACTTATAAAAAACTCCCATTACCATAAATCATTTACCCTGGTGATTCTTTCCATATTTATCACACATGGGAAAAACCATTTTCCCCCTCTTCCCTTTACCCATCTTTTTCTCTACCATCCTTTTCTTCTCTTACATCCCTTCAAATCTATAGAACTCATAGAATTCATTACATATCTTTTTATCACATGATACTATTTATTTGTATGATGATAATATGATGGAGACTATTTCCCTTGTAAATTTTATCTTAATACTATGAACGATATGATCCTTCATACTCTTTGTATCATACGTATTGTAGGAGTCCTCATTCCTTCTACTGGGCACCATTTCTAAACAATGGCATACACTAGGTTAGTTTATGAATCACAATTCATAATTCCAAATGTCTAAAATACCTACTATAAATTGAAACGATTATGCATATAATATATGATCATAAAAAATGTTTTCTTTAAGGAAGTGTTTACTCCAAAATACATCATAATGTCTTTTAAAGAAAATACTAATTATCCTAAGCATATCCCCCAGGAGTTTCATTACCAAGAGTACAACAAGGCTCGTTGTCGTGTACTAGGATTCCCCTGGGCAAGCCAGAAACTCCTTGTCAGAGTTTTCACTCTTAGGTACTTATGTGCTAGAGCTGCCTCTACCTGCTCATATCCAGATAAGGATGTATTTTTTTGAAAATACACAAAATCTCTACATTACTGAACTTAAATTATGTTTTTCTATACTAATCCTCAAAGTCTATCTTAGGGTAATGTTTTCTCATCCGAGTTTTTCTATATCTAGTTTCCTAGGTTTGTACTAAAATTTCTCTAACACCAACTGTAACACCCTGACCCCAAAAGCCCGGAGCCAGTGCATTATTTTAATAAATTTTAATGATTATAAAGGGTCATGTCCCGAAGGACATATCAGTTTAGTAGTTTTGGAAAACTGATTACATACATGAATAATACATTACACATTCACAAAAAACATAAAAAAATCCATTGTAAAATCCATTATTATTCTATATTAAACCTATATATAAATAATAATACACTTCTTGTCATCTAGGTTAAATAAAACATAAGAATATAGTGATGGTAAATAGTTTAGTGGAACCTATAAACATTTAAGAAAATATGTATAATAAAAACAACATCCTTGTAATAGAAACATGAACATAATGTGGAGAAAAAAAGAAAAAATTACCTTATAAACAAGCACATGGATATTATACTAGTCAAACAACCCCATGAAATAATTAATTTCATAATTCATGATTTTGTAACACCTGACATCATTACCACATAGTCAAGGCCTCGTGCCAAGACTACAAATAAATTTTTGTCAATAGCTATTTCCAAAACATTAGTTTTTCTTTTGAGACCCACTGATGCATTGAGGGGCTATAGTCGGTCCCATGCATCATATACTAAGAGAACTGCAATCCACATATGAAAATATTAAAACAAAACATAATAATTAAAATTAAAACTAGCATACTAAATGTCAATACTGCAACCATAAACCACGGATAGTATAATAATAGCACATTCAATGTTAAACATATCATAACTCATTCAATACAATATTTCACATTTTACTTATAATAAAATAAACTCAATCACGAATTATATCCTAAAAGGATGTTGAGATAGTTGAAAATGATTAGTAAAACTTTTTTAGAGAAATATACCTTATTGGGAAATCATTTAAAAGTCACACATTTATAAAAGAAGTCAGTTAAAATATATTTTTGGATCAAAGTGTCCCATTCCACTTTGAATAATTTGAACAGAATTTACATTTTAAAACAGTTATGTCCATGTAAAAAAATCCTTAAAACTATTTTGAAAACATGGACATTAATGAGAAAGAATTATAAGAATAAATATTTAACATATTTAAAATATTTTTTTAATAAAACATTACCATAAAAGAATATTTTTTAAAAATTATTTTATAAAACAAGGAAATGGCTAATAAATATTTCTAAGAAAATAGTTACCCATACAAAATATCGGATAATAATTATATTGAGGAATTAACATTTAACATCCACTTAACTATGGTCGAGGTACGTTTATCCTCAAATATAATGAACACAATATCTTTTTAAATTACACTAGAACGATATTCATATTTATTAAACCATACATGATTCATTTATGACTTTATAATACCCATTCAATAATGATTTCCATGATAAATTGACATTTCGGGTAATAATCACTTTCTTTATCGTTTGTGTTTTTACTTGTTATTATTGATCATACGATATAGATCATGATTTAATTGATTCCATAATTGAAAACATGATTTATATATAATATATATTTAGAACATAAATATGTATAGTAGATAAATATATGAAATTGAAAACACCGTTTAAAGAGATAGTCGGTCATACGTACGCACAAACGTTGTTTACTGTTTTCATAATGTATTGAACGGAAGTAAGTGAATAAGATATATTTATGTACATACATACATATATATATATCAACATAATAATTATAATTTCATATATTACATACTTATTAAAAATTTATATTTTTATAATCATCATTGAAAGGTGAACATTGAAATGAATCTCATCGTATCATAGAGATGGTAAGCCGTACGTACTCATGAGCGAGAATATAATTTAAATAATGATTGAAAGGTATAGAATTGGATGATATATTAATTGTGAAAATAAATTTTCATGATATTTTAATTATTTATATACATGTTACTCATCATTATTTACATCCAAATAATATATAGTCGAATAAAATATCACCCCATGACATAGAGACAGTATGTCATACGAACGCATGCATGGGGAAATTAACATTCATATGATCGATAGAATAATGAATAAGGATGTAAAAAATACATAATAACATCCCATTATGTAAAAGGTAATGGAGTTATTATTTTGGAATGGAAATAGCAATGAAAATTAATGTGGAAGAAGAATATAACTTTGAAATAGGTGATGAAATCATAACCTCTTCTTCAAGTACTTCCTTTTGATTTGAACAAAATATCTACTATGGTTGGTTTTATGATGAAGTTAAGGACTCTATATTGAATTAAAGATAGTTGGGAGGATATTTTGGCCAGGTTTGGCCATTCCAAATGACTTTTGAGGTGTGAATTTGATATAAGGGTAAGTTCCCTTTTATATGAGTGGTTAGTGGCACCGTAGGAAAAAACATGAAATATAATTTTATTATAGAATCATCTTTGATTTATATTGGATCAAAAAGAAATTATATAGAGCCTCAGGTAATTATGGGTCTAAATACGTTCAACCAATGGGTCTTAGACAAGTTATGCTACCATATTAACCTTATATTAGAGATTTAACTCTTAGTAAAATAGTTTAACATTAACCATGTCTCCTTGTATTTTTATATTATATGGTTAATAAAATTACTATAAAAAGACATGATAACCCCAAGTGGTTCATTAATGAAATATCATTCATTATATGTGTCCTTTTTCTGAACAATAGATTTTGAGATATATTAAATGAATTCTTTAAATAGTATTTGTTTTAAAAACTCATTTATGTTAATATTGACACTATTTAGTATTTGGATTTTGTGAAAGTCATAACAGCATTATAACATAAAAAGAAATTCATTGAATCAACCCTAACATGTAATATTAATCTATAAAATTCATGTATGGAAACAAAAGCTTTAATTTACATTTTTTTTATATTTATAATATCAATTATTTTAATAATTCATTTATATAGTAATTACTCTATCATCATTATGTCATAAATGAATTTAATTTTTTAATCACTAAAAATTATAAATAAAATACCATTATATATGAAATATTTTCATAATTATAATGAATATTTATATTGTAATTTATCTTATGAATAACCCTATATTAAAACTTTTTTAGTTATTAAACATACATTTTAACAAATTTAACTATTCCTGAAAATAATAATAATAATCGTCCTAATATAATACAAGGGAACCAAAAGGATCATATTCTATTCCTATGGTTGGTTTTGGTCGCAATACACTTATCCAATTGAATTAGGACCTCTGATAGCGTAATTATGATATCATTTTTACCTTTAGTTACCCTATTTACTTTTAATAGTGATAAATAAAAGTTAAAAGTTAATATTCACCAAAAATTATGTTCATCTTATTGAACAACATTTTATTTAATGATTTCAACTGTGTCTTTATAAATATTTAAATTCAATTGATAGAAGATGTAAAATTATGTTTTATTAAAATTTTAAAATGTGCCTAGAAGGTGGGGAAAAGACGTTAAAAAGTTCAATAAAATCTTATACAACTTTTTAGTATAAAATGAATCCAATAAATTCAATTGAACTTATAGAGATACTGTACATTTATTTTGACTTAAAATAAATTTATATAAAATAACTAATTATTTAAATAAATGTATGGTTTTAAACAATAACACTATTTTTTCACTATTCATAAAAAATTGAATGTTTTTAGAAAAATACCAAAAAATCACTCTAATATAATTTTGAGATTAAAAATTAAAAAATTAATTGTATTTTATCTAATTCAAAACATATAAGTTGCATTAATTAAACAAAAATTAATCCCCATTTTCAAAACAAAAAAGCGGGATTTTTAAAAGTAAATACTTCAAAAGATAGACATGTGTTTATGTGAAATTTAATTGTGAAATTACTTATAATGACCTATATCTTATTAAATGATAAGAATTTAATCTAATTATAAATATAAAAAATTCAAATGCATAATTAATCAATATAAGTTGTTTTGATTAAAAAAATGGTTTTCCATTAAAATTTAGTATTGTTCACTATTCATCAAAATAAGAAAGTTATCAGAAAAAATATCATAAATTTATCCAAAAATATTTTTTATGTCCCTCTTCTAATGTAAAATTTAATTTCATTAAATTGAATATATAATAGTTTCAAATATTGGTTTTAAAAAGGGTTCTCCATTAAAAGGGGGAAAAATTGTATTTTTTTGAAATAGTGCTTTTATATGAAAAAATTAATTTGTCAATATATTATGTCTTAGAAACAAATAATATGGATTATAAAATTATATTGAGTATATAAAATTCAAAATTCTGTTAATAATATCCCTAAATCCTTTTTGAACGGTTTTTTTGGATTGTCGTGGTGCGCTCGAACTCGGTGTTGCGTGTAGCGTATGTTATTGAATTGATTTGAATAAATAACATACTATGAAATAATGGGGTGTTACATTCTACCCTCCTTGAATAAATTGCGTCTTCACAATATGAAATTGTTCTTCTAAAATAAAAGGTTAAAAATAGAATAATACCTTTGTGGAAACCCAAAATAAATTTTGGGTTAATAAAATTTAGTATTAATAAAAGGGAAAAGGAAATAAATAGTCACCCAAAAATTAAGATATTTATTAGAGGAACATTGGTAAAAATTAGAGACAAATAATTTGAGGAAAGACATAAATATTTATAGGGAGTGTTTGAGGTCATCAATCCCAAATAGTTGTAAAATTGAGGGCCACAAAGGCATCAATATATGATGAATTAAAATATCATCGGTTCAATAAAACACTTGGTATTAGGATAAAACATTTTTGTTATTAAGACCCCTTCTATAAATTTCAAGAAATAATTTATTCATAGAAAAATAGGAAAAAAATATTAGACATGTAGAGTTTCATCCTTAAACTAATTCCTATCACAAACTCATATTTTCCTCCAAAACATAAATGAAATAAAAAATATTCAATTTATCCTAATCGTATAGGGTTCAAAAAATAATGAATTTATAATTAATTTTTCACATTAATTTAAAAAAATACATTATACAATCCCGGACATCATGTATGATAATTTTATGTAATACACCCATGTCGCCCTACAGTTGTGGGTTCATGTCTCCTGGCCTTATCGAACGTTACGTGTTGTCCCCCGACCTCCAGGTTGTCCTTTTAAATACAATCCAAAAATAATATTATGAAATGATTTAAACATAAAAATAGTATCCAATGTCAAACATAATGCATTCCAATCATTAGACTTATCCAAAATACTTCTTTCCAAACTCACAGTAAAAAATTTATTAGGAAGGTAAACACAATGATGGTCATTTTTCCAAGTAATAACATGTGAATACCTTCATCATGTATTCCATTAAAATAGGGTAACAACCTAAATTACTATATAACCTTATCTTTTAAATTCATTCTCCCTAATTCATTATAGTATACTGGATATACTTCTTATATAGAAAAATGTTGTGAACTCCAATAATAATGGAATAAACAAACAGTTAATTTGTTTCAAAGTAGTCAATAATATCCAATATAAATTATCAAAATCATTCATATCATATTAAAAAATAACTAACTCAGTATTAGAACCATATTAAGGTTTTTATTTCCTTAAACCATATTTTTTTTTGAAATGTTTTACTTGCTATTGAGTAACTTTTTTAGAACCATATGATCTCAAATCCTCAATAAAATAGTACAACAATATAATCATTATTTATTTCCATAATACATATAACTAGTATATTGTTGATACAACACAAAAATGAAATAATTATTTAATTCCAACATAAAAACCCAGGCCGTTCCTCTGCATCTATGTTAGTATCATAACATGATTATTATCTAATAGCATCATTTGGGGCATACTCTGATGATTTAGAAGTTGATTCGTGTAGTGTCCTAACTCCTTTCAAATGAAGCATTGTACATTTGAATATTTTTTATTACCCTAGAAATAATGTACTTGGTGTCCCTTTTCACCACACTTATAACAAACTCCCATTCACTTAATTCATTTACCATTGTGATTATTTCCAAAGTTATCACATATGGGAAAATTCTTCTTTCCCCTCTTCTCGTTATCAATCATTCTCCCTACCATCAATTTCTTCTCTTACATCCCATCAAATCCATAGAACATATAGAATTATTTAATTATCTTATTAACACATGATGCTATTTATTTGGATGATGATTATATATGGGATACTATTACCCTTCTAAATGCTGGATTAAAATCATGAATGATATGATATTTCATATTCTTTGGATCATGCATATTACAGGAGTCCTCATTCCTTCTACTAGGTTACATTTCTAAATAATGGAATGCACGAGGTTAGTTTATGAATTTCAATTCATAATCCAATGTTTTAAAATACCTAACATTAATTGAAATGATTACGTGTATAATCTATAATAAGAAAAAATGTTTTCTTTGAAGCATTATTTATTCCTAAATCCTTCATAATGGCTTATAAAGAAAATTTGAATTATACAAAGCATATCCCCCAAGAGTGTAGTAACCAAGAGTATAGAAAGGCCCATTATCATATAATAGGATTTCTAGGTTCAAGCCTGAAACTATTTGTAAGAGTTTTCATTCCTAGGTACATATATGCTAGAGCTGCCTCTACCTGCTGATATCCAGATTGGGATGTATTTCTTGGAAAATAAACAAAATCTCTATATTATTGAAATTCCAGGAATTTATTCTATACTAATCCTCAATTTATATCATATGTCAATTTTTTCTAATAAGATATTATGGAAATATAGTTTTTAAGGTTTTTACAAAACTTCCTCTAATACCAACTGTAACCCCTTGACCCCAAAAGCCGAGATCCGGTGTATTATTTTAATAAATTGGCATGATTATAAGGAATCGTGTCCCAAAGGACCGATAAATTTAGTACTCTAGTAAACCATATTACATACATGAAGATTACATTTCACATTCACACACAACATAAACAAATCCATTGAGAAATCCATTATTCTTCTACATTAGACCGGTATACAAATCATAATACACTTCCTTGACATCGTGGGAAATTAAAACCCAAGAAAGGGGTTATCTTATATGCTCAGTAATGGTAAATAATTTAGTGTAAGCTATAAATTTTTAAAGCAACATGTGTAATAAAAATAAAAACATTTTAACATAAACTTGAACATATTGTGGAGAAAAAAATCATACATTACCATATAAATATGCACATAGATATTCAACTATTTGAATAATCACATTTAAATTTTTTGTCATGATGAGGGAATGCAAAACACCGGACATCATTACCAAATAGTCATGGCCTCATGCCAATACTATAAATAAAAGTTTTGTCAGTGCCTTGTTCCAAGACACTAGTTTATCTCTTGAGACCTATCGATGCATCAAGGGGCTATTGCAGGAACCACCCATCACATAATATGTCCACTGCATTCCACAAATGAAAATGTTGAACCATAACATAAACATTCGTATTAAAACTAGCTTACAAAATGTCAATATTTCAACCTTAAACCATGAATGGTATAAAAACAACACTTTCACAGTAAAGAAAATCATAAATCATTCAATACAATATTGAATATTTTATTTACAATAAATCAACCTTAATCATGAATAATATACAAAAGGGATGTTCAGATATTTGAAAATGATCAGTAAATTTTTTTGAGAGAAATATCCCTTTTATGAAATCATTAAAAATTCGAACATTTATAAAGGAAGTCATTATTTTTTTTTCTTTGGATCAAAGTGTCCCATACCACTTTGAATAATTTGAAAATAATTAACATTTTAAAATAATTATGTCCATATAAATGAACCCTTAAAACTATTTTGAAAACATGAAAATTAATGAGAATTATTTAGTAGAATTAATATTTAAAACATTTAAAATGATGTTTTAGTTAATATTTACCTTAAAATAATAATTTTGAAAAATAATTTTGTGAAACATGGAAATGGATAATAAATATGTTCTAGAAAATACTTACACATTATCATTCTGAAATAATTATAAGATTGAGTAATTAAACATTACCTAGCTCTTTCCTTTGGTCAAGGGTGCATTTAACCTCCTGTATAATGACCATAGTATGTTATTAATTCTACGAGAACCATATTCCTATTTAATATATCATAAATTATTCATTTATTACTTTATACTACCCATTGAATAATGATTTCCATGTTAAATTAACATTTCAGGTAATAATCACTTTCATTATTGTACATGTTTTAACTTGTTATTTTTGATCAATAGATCTTGATTTTAATACATCTAGAATGTGAAAAATGATTTATATATAATATAAATTTATAATATAAATATGTATAGTAGGTAGATATATGAAATGAGAAACGGTTTTTATGGAGACGGTTTGTCGTACGTACGCATAAACGATGTTTCCATTTTCATATCTTATTGAACGGAAGTAAGTGAATAATATATATGTAAGTACTTATATATATACATTAGAACTATAATTTCATATATTACATACTTATTAATAATATTTATTTTTATACTCATCATTGAATGGTGATCCTGGAAATGAATCTCACCGCTTCGTGGAGACGATAAGTCATACGTACATATGAGCGATGATATCATTTCTTTAATGATTAAATGGTTTCGAATTGGTTGGTATATTAATTATACAAAGAAATTAGAAGGTAATTTTAATTATTTATATACATATTACTCATCATTAAATCCATCCAAATAACCTAGTGTTTAATAACAAATTACACCACGACGTGGAGGCGATAAGACGTACGAACACCCACATGGTGACATTATCATTCATATGATTGATATAATAATGAATATGGTTGTACCATATTTATTATAATATAACATTATGTATATGTTAGTTGATTTATTTTTTTTATAGAGAAATAACAACTAAAAAAAAGTGGAAGTAGAAAAGAACTTTGAATGAGGTGATGAAAGCATTGCCTCTTCTTCGGGTGCTTCTTTTTGATTTGAACAAAAGGTCTCTATAGGTTGGATTTATGCCAAATGAAAGGCCTATAGGTTGAATTTATGATAGTTGGGAGGTTATTTGTTCAGGTGTTGGCTGATCCAATGGCTTTGGAGGTGTGACTTTCGGAGAAGGGGAAGTTCCATTTTATAAGATGGGTGAGGGGCACCTTTAGAAAAACATGAAATATTGTTTTATAATACAATCATATTATGTTTATAATGGATCCAAATGAATATATTTAGAGGATTAGGTGGTTAGTGGTCTAAATAATCTCCAAAAATAGGTTTTAGACAAGTTTATTGTTCCATATTAACCATATCATTTAGATTTAACTCTTAGTTAAATAGTTTGACTTTTACCACATCTCTTTTATTTTTATATAATATGGTTAATAAACATACTATAAAAAGAGAAGATAACCCCATGTGGTTCCTTAATGACATATATATTATTATATAAGTTCTTTGGAGAAACCATAGATTTTTAAGAATATTATATCATTTATGAATATAGTATTTTTTTGAAAACTCATTTGTGTCTATTTTGACACTATTTATTATTTGGTTATAGTTAAAGTCATAACAACATGATTAATTAGAAAAAAATTCATTGAATCAACCCTAACATGTTATATTAATCAATAAAATTCGTGGATGGTATTAAAATCCTCAATTTACATTTATTTTTATATTTATAATATAAATTATTTTAATCTTTCATTGATAAAGTAATTACCACATCGTCATTGGGTCATAAATAATTTTTTTATTTAATCTTAAAAAAGTATAAATAAAATACCATTATGTATTAAATATTTTTAACCTTATAATGAATATTTATAGTCGAGTCTATCTTATGTATAACCTTATATTAAAAATGGTTAATTATTAATCATTGAATTTAACACCTTTAACCCTTCTTTGTATAAAATAATAATAAATGTACTAATCTAATCCAAGTAGACCAAAAGAATCATATTTTATTCCTAAGTTTGTTTTTTGTCAAAATACACATATCCATTAGAATTAAGAAATGTTTAAGGGTAATTATATTTTCATTTCTACCTTTAATTACCCTATTTACATTTAACGTGGTAGATAAAAGTCAAAAGTTACTATTCATCAAAAATTATTTTCATCTTATTGAACCACATTTTACCTAATTATGTCAATCATGTCTCTCAGATTTTTGAAATTAAATTCCCATAATTGGGAAAATTATGTTTTATGCAAATTTGCAAATGTTTCTAGAAGACTAGTAAAAGACATTAGAAAGTTCAATAAAATTGTATACATCTATTTTTATTATAAAATGAATCCAAATAATTAAATTGAAATTTTATAGTTATTATAAATCTATTTTGAAATAATATAAATTTAAACAAAATAACTACGTATTTAAATAAAAAATTGGTTTTAAACAATTACACAGTTTTTTTCTCTATTCATCAAAAATTGATTTTTTTTCTGAAAATACCAAAGAATCAACCTAATATAATATTGATATAATGAATTAAAAAAGGAATTTTATTTTACCAAATTCAAAACATATAAGTCTCATTAATTAATTTTATATGAATTCTGTTTTTCAAAACCACAAAGCAGGTTTTTAAAAATTAAAAACTATCTAAAGATTGACATGTGTTTATGTGAAAAATAATTGTTAAATTACAAATAATGACTTCTATTGTATAAAATGATATAAATATAATATAATTATTCTAAAAAACCATTAAAATTAATAATTAAAAATAATAAATTATTTTGATTAAAAATGTTGTTTTTAATAAAAATTACCTATTTTTAACTATTCATAAAATTAAGAAAGTTCTCATAAAAGTTACAAAAAATAACCTAACTAATTTTTTATTTCCTAATGTAAAAAAGACTTTAATTCCATTAAATTGAATATATAAGTTCAAATATTTGTTTTAAAAATGGGTCCACATTAAAAGGTGGTAAAATTGCATTTTTTTAAAAAAATACTTCTTTTGTCTAAAAAAATGAATTTGTTTTTATATTATGTATTAAAAAAACATAATATAGATATTAAAATTATATGAAGTATATAAAATTCAAAATTTTGTTAATACTATTCATAAACGCTTTTTAGATAGCTTGTTTGGTTAGTCCTGGTGCACTCGAACTCAGTGTTGCGTGTAACGCAAGTTATTGAATTACATTGAAGTATGAAATCATGGGGTGTTTCATTCTCCCCACCTTGAATAAATTTTGTCCTCATAATTTGAAATTGTTCTTCAAAAATAAAAAGTTAAAATTAGAAAAATTCTTTTTTCGAAAATCAACATTGGAAATTTGGTAAATAAAATGTTTTCTTAATAAGAGGGAAAAGGGAAATGTAAAAGTCACCACCAAATTATGATCTCGACTTGAAGAACATTGATGTAAATTTGAGACATATAATTGGAGAAGAAATATCAATATTTATTGGAAATTATTGATTTCATCAATCACTAACATGTGTAAAATTTAGGGCCTTAAAGCCATCAATATATGATGATTTAAAATATCATCGGTTCAACAAAACATAAAGTATTAGGATTTTTTTTGTTTTTAAGACCTATTATCTAAAGATTAAGAGTTTTTTTATTCATAGATTAAGAGGGAACAATTTTTTGACCAGTGGAGTTTCATCCTTCAACTAATTCCTACCACAAACACATCTTTCACTTCAAAAGATAATAGAATTAAAAATTTTATATTTATCCTAATCGTATTGGGTTTCAAAAAGTACAAATTTATAATTAATTTTTCTGTATTTTTTAAATAAAATAAATTATACAATCTAGGAAATCACATAATCCAATGGTATGTGATGCACCCTTGTCACCCTTCGGATGCGTGTTCAAGTCTCGCAGCCTTGTCAGAATCGAGTAGTTGTCGCCCAACCTCTGGATTTTACTTTTTATAATAATCTAAAAATAATAATAAAAACTCATTAACCATAAAAATTGTATACAATGTCAAACATAAAACATTAAAACCTTTTTACATAACCAAAATACTTCTTTCCATACTCACAGTCCAAAATTTATAAAGATGGTAAACACACTAAAGATCTTTTCTTCCACGTAATATCATGTGAAAACATTCATCATGTATTCTTTTAAAATATGGTAACACCCTGAAGTACCATAAAACCTTATTTATTACAATCATGCTACCTTATTTCTTAATGAATACTAGATATACTCCTTATATCCAAAAATGTTGTAAACTCCATCCATAATGTAATAAAAAAAATTAATCAGTTTCAAATTAGTCAACAATATCGAATTTAATTTATCCAAATCATTCATATCTTATTCAAAAATCACTACCATAGTATCAGAACCATATTTAGGATTATCATTCCTTAAATCATGTATTTTATATAATGTTTAACTTGCTATTGAGTCACTTTTTTTTAAACCATATAATCTCTAATTCTTAATGAAATAATATTGTAGTATAATCCTTATTTATTTCCATAATTCAAATATCCAATACATTGTTATAAAAAACAAAAATGAAACACCTTTTTAATAAAAACATGAGAAAACTAGTCATTATTTTTCATTTGTGGTAGTTTCATAGCTTGATTATTATCCAATATCATAATTTGGGGACTACTCTAATGATTTTGACATTTATTCACGTAGTGTCCAAACTCCTTGGAGATGAATCATTGTACATTATAATCCTTTTTCTGACATTTTCAACCACGTACTTGGTGTCATTTTTCTCCACACTTATATAAAACTCTCATTACCTTAAAGCATTTACCAAGGTGATTGTTTCCACAGTTATCACATATGTAAAAATTCTACTTTCCCCTCTTCCATTTATCTATTTTTTCCCTACCATCCTTTTCTTCTCTTGATTCCCTTCAATGCCATAGAAATCAAAGAATTATTTACATATCTTTTTAACTAATGACACTATTTATTCATATGATGATTATATGTGGGAGACTATTTCACTTCAAAATTTTGGATTTATACTATGAATGATATGATCCTTCTTACTCTTTTGACCATACTTATTTCTAGAGTTCTCATTCCTTCTACAGGGCGCCATTTCTAAACAATGGCATACATTAGGATAGTTTATTAATCGCAATGAAAAATTCCAAACATATAAAATACCTAACATAAATTTAAAATATTATGCATATAACCTATAATAAAAAAAATTGTTTTCTTCGAGGAGATATTTACTCCTAAATCCTTAATAATGGATTGTAATGAAAATTTGAATTATCCTAATAATATCCCATATATGTGTTATAACAAAGAGCCCAACAAGGCCCGTTGTCATGTACCAAGATTCCCTGGGTCAAGCCCAAAATTCCTTATATGAGTTTTCACACCTATGTACATCTATACCAGAGATGCCTCTACCTGCTCATATCCAGACATCGACATATTTCTTGTAAAATGAAAAAATATCTATATTACCTAAATTTAACGAAATTGTTCTATAAAAATCTTCAAAATCATTCTTAGGGTAATGTTTCTAATCAAGGTTTTTATAAATTTTGTTTCTAAGGTTAGTACTAAACTTTCTCTGATACCAAAAGAAACACCTCGACCCCAGGATCAGAGAGCATGTGCATTATTTTAATACTTTGAAATGATAACAAGGAATCATGTCCCAAAGGACTGATCAGTTTAGTAGTCGAAGAAAACAGATTACATACATGAACGTTACATTACACATTCACACACAACATAAAAAATCCGTTGATAAATCCATTATTCTTCTGGATTAAACCAACATGTAAATCACAATACACTTCTTGGCATCTTAGGAAAATATAACATATGAAAAAGGTGATCTCTTATTGTTAGTAAGGGTAAATAATTTTACAGAAGTTATAAAATTATAAGGCCAGATGTGTAATAAATACAACATCATTTTAACTAAAAATGAATATATGGTGGTGAAACAAATAAAACATTAATATATAAAAATTCACATGGATATTCTACTAGTCAAATAATCACATGTAATAATTAATCTCATAATGAATAAATGCCTAATGTCGGACATCAATACCACATAGTCAAGGCCTTGTGCCAAGACTACAAATAAAATTTTTGTCAAGGCCTTGTTCTAAGACAATTGATTTTATTATGAGACCAACTGATGCATTGAGGGGCTATAGAGGGCCCCACCTGTCACATACTAATTCCACTGCATTCCTAATATGAAAATATTGAAACATAACACATAAATTCTTATTAAAACTGTTATACAAAATGTTAATACTTCAACCATAAACCATGAATCGTATAAAAAACAGCACATTCAAAAATTTTTGTCATTCTAATGAGGATCAAATTATTGAACCTTTGAAATCTAACCTAAATGTTCTTTATAATATTCAGAATATGCTCTAGATAGATTTTAAAAATTCATAAATAATATTTAATATATGTTAAAAATTATTAATATATTTTCCACAATTGTGTTTATGAAATATACAATAATAGTTTTGGATTTGAATTCCGGTCTCATTTTATATGAGATTTCATAAGGTGAATGTGTACTTATTCTATGAGGATTTTCACGAAAGTGGGATATTATTGTATTAGTAACTAAAAGAGGATTTCCTATTATGTAGTCTATGTCACAGTCTTTTCTATAGTGCACCATGACATAGTGAAGGTCACTATGTTATGATGTATGTTCATATAATATCATTGCATGTGATATTTCATTGATTTATTGGGTCTTTCATCCCAAAAATACTATCAAATTTTATTATTCATCATGGAATGATGAATCATATTTGTTTTAATATTGGATAAATTAATTTAAAAATTAAACAAATTTATAAGAATCAATCCTTACTCTTTCAATGGGTTGAAATAATTGGAACAACTATGAATCATTCATATTTATATTGGATGAATTTTTAGAGATCCATAGTACCTATATATGTAGGTTTAATCCATATAAGGTCCATTTGAGTTTATTTTTTGAACACTCCTAAAAGACACTCTCCAAGCTAATTATCTCCATGTTCTCATCATCTCTCAAATTTAAACAAAGTTCTAGAATACATTTGTTTTGATATAGATAATACTTGAGCATTAGGTGATTCCATGATACATGGATTCAACTAGTAGAAAAAGTCTTTTGTATTCTTCTCATTGATCTTGATCAAAAACTTTGAAAAAGATTTGACAGTATGTATAGAGTGTTGTAAGGTAAATATTTATTATTATTCATTTATATTCACTATTATGGGAGAGGATATATAAGTTCTTAATGATTACATACCTTAAAATCCATGTAAATAAGTTGCAAATTGTAATTGTAATTAATTATTTTAAGAACTATATAATCAATTTTTTAATCTATATAAAATATAAAACATATAATATTGATCTTATCAGGGGTTAATGATATCATTCATGAGTAATTAGTGATACAATATATAAACTGGTAAGTTCTTAAAAGAATTTACATAACCCACTTATAATGTTTTAATTTGATTTTTGATGCATCACATAATATTATTTAATATTAAAACCAGTTAAATGATATACATAATGAATTTTTATAGTATTTATCAAATTATTTTAGAGAATGTTTTTTACTATCCAATGAATATGGTACATGGCCTCTCCAATTATGTTATAGTGATCATGTTATATTAATTTATATTATTAATGACTTATATTATTAGAAAAATTTTATTTTAGGTGATATTATAATATTAAATAATTACGATAGTTAAAAAAAATATAGTGGTGTTCTATTTATTTTTATTAAACTATCATCTAGATGAATAGGTAAAATTATTTATAAATGTTGATAAAATATAATAATTTTTTTTCATTATATAGATTATATTGTAGGTAGTAATCAAGTGATTGGAAATTAAAATCCTTCAATATATTGTATCACTGTGAATATATATATTATATCATTTCTTTTATGTTTTTTGAATCATATTGGTAAATTTATAACAAAAATAAAGAAGAAATAATGTAATAAATAAAGGATGAAGTTTTCCATATAATTACAAAGAATATAATTGATATATAATACAATGTTTTTATATGTTAAAAAACATATTGATTATATCATACATAATTTAAATTTAATGGAATAAAAGGATGAGGATTTTCTTATGGATTATAGTTAAAATTTTCGTTATATGGTATGAAAATTTAAATGGATACATTGAAAACAATTTCTCTGTGAAATAATAATAAATTTAATTATTTATTATATTAAAAACATCACTACCACAAATTCATGGTATAAAAGAACATGAAAATGATTTTATGTATGGATGCATATCTAAACAATACATATTATTGTGATTTTAAACTATATTTTACTTTATTTATCTAAATATTTTATAGGTTTCGATTATTAGTCAATTAATAATATTTCTTATATAGTAATTTCATACATTAAAAGTGTACACTTCTAATCCGTATCAATTTTCTCCATAAAACAAAACTCTTTAAAATTAAACAGGATTTGTATTTATAATAAAACGTGATGACTTTAGAATTTACTTCTTAATTTTTATTATCTATACTTATAAACTATGAAATAAATTAAAAATATTGGATGATCGAAAAAAATACTAAGGGAAACGAAAATAAATAAAACTGTTAGTCCCATGAAAAACATGAAAATCCATAACATACATTCCTATATCACATTATTCATTGAGATTATGGAATAAATTGCTACATTTAAAAAAACACTTTTTATTAAAATAATTCTTTTAAATCCCATAGAAAACATAGTTAAAACATGTAATAAACTTGGGGTATCATTAGATTAACCACTATGAGTACTCAGGGATAACATTTACGGGTTCCTTCCAAATATTAAATTAGTGTAACAATCACAACTACTGAAGGATTAAACATACCAGTTAATCATGGAATAATCACTGTAGTATGTTCCCATTATCTATTAGGAGAAGCTTCTTCTATTATCTTTGTCTCATATATAGAATAACCATATGGTCAACTTCCATACCCAATGTATTAGAGGTTATAAGATAACCACCCATCCTTGGTTTATCACAGACCGACTAGTTATTGATTATTAATGTAATAATTGGTTTATATTGGAACCACCTTTTATCTTAAAAATTCCCAAGAACATAACATAATCTTAAATAATGATATCTTACATCATAAAAACATTATTAAGGAAAATAAAATTTTCATTTCAAAATCACCTTTTTAAGTAAATATAACACACATTCAAAGGAAAATAATTTATTTAAAAATAAACATATAAACATATAAAAGTATCATAATATAAATTATTATTTGTGATATATGGAGAATATTCTCATTCTATATAAGATAAAAAACATATATTTCATAGTTTTTTCAAAAAAGTCAAAATTTAACTTGTCTAAAAAATGACAAAATGGTTCATTTCAAACAGTTTTTAAAACATTTCAAACATGTTTATAAATTAAATTAATGATTCATAAAAAAATGAACCCAATACATCAACCATTTTTCGAAAACAATCATATGGATATGGAATAAAAATATAGTTTTAAGGAAAACATTAAAATACCATTAAAAAGTCTCTTAACTTATGTTTGACATGTCACATACATTCTTTATAGTCCTAAATAATATAATTAGGTAAATTATTTACTTTCATTATATCAATTTTTTAGATTTTTTGTTCTTTTTAAATCACTTATTTCTATGTAATAAACAATTACATAATCACTCAATTTCACATCAAACATTTTGATGGCATTCTGTTAATAAGTCTAAAATGACTTCGGTAGGTTGAATATGGTAAAAAATATCATAATTACATCATCTCCAGAATAATATTCATCAAATAATTATAATTTATATACATTAATTAATATTTATATCCATCCCATAAACATGGTTATAGAAATTTCATTACATTATAATCTTGGAGACGGTAGGTTGTACATAAGAATGAGTAACATTCCCATTTTCCATTGATCATTATAGAAGGATTGTAATTATTATTTTATATTTAATGAATTATATTAATATTATATGTATCATATTAATTCTTTAAATCTACTAATATATATCATCCAAGGGATTTCTTAATTAGAAATTAATCACAGCACTTCATGGAGGTTTTAGTCCCCATGTACACACAAATAATGTTATCATTTTTTCTATGCATGGAATGGTAAGAATGTAAATGATATATTATAAAAAAATAATTATAAATTTTTATTTAATATCATATATAATCAATAATTACATAATTAAAACCATTCTTTATTGAAGGTGATGATAAATTAATTATATAAGTTCCCGAGGCGGGATTCCACTGTATACACGAATGATGACTTCATTTCCCATTTTATTGAATAGGATATGGATATTTATTTTTAGATTAATCCAATGATAGATTATTATTATTTATATAAATATTTTTTTATATAATCATTTATGAATAATGATTGCGGGATGTTGAAGAAAAGCAAATCTAAAATATGCAGATAAAAAAAATACATCTTCTTTGGAAAAACTTCATTGCATAACACATCAAGACCTATAATATTGGTATTATTCTTAAACCAATACCTATATAATGTGGTATGGGATTCTATGAATTTATTTTCAAATTTATTTAAAAAAATCGGTTTGATGTGTGAATAAATGTGAAGAACAGGTTCCCTTTTATAAAATATGGGAGGGGCTCTCTTGAAATTTCCCAAAATATTAAATTTATATAAATTAATTTTCTGTTAAAAATGTATACCATGTGATTTATATAGATTATAATATGATTAATGGTATAACTACCATATTAAAATAAAAATTATAAAATTTATAACTATATTTCTACCCTTATCTTCTCGTTTTAAGCCCTACATAACCCCTTTAACAGTTACCATGACAATATTGATTTTCACACTTTATGGGTTAATATAGAGACTATAAAATGTAAAAATAACATTAAATAGACCATGTATAACATTTTATACCATATACTAATCAATTTTCCAAAAAAAAATTTATATCATTTAATAAAATATTATTTACTATGAACTATCATTAATGTCAACATTTTGAACTATTCATTACTTTGCATTTAAAAATATACAAAACATTTTAAATTATAAATAAATATTTTATTATAACCATAAAAATTCATGGCGATATAAAATTTTTTAACCATATTTTTATCTGAAATTATATTTATTTTTATATTTTTAATTCCATTTATTTTATTTTTCTATTAATTGAATAATTATTGCATTAACATTCTGCAAGAATTTAAGATAATTATTTACAACAAAAAAATTAATAATAAATAACCATGATGAAAATAAAAACATTTTATTTAAAAATAATATTAATATTTAATTATATCCTATGTATAAAACCATTTTAAAAATATTAAACTCATTAAAAACGTTAGTGTGACATGTTTGACATTTCATTAAATAAAATATTGTATGGGTTATAATCTCATCCATGTGTCCCCAAAAGGTCATAATTTAAACTCTTTGGAGGTCATTACATATAAATACTAATCAAATAATATTTACATTAGTGTTTCAGTTAATTAATATATTTTATTATTTTATTTTTGACCTTTATCACCAGATTTACACATTATAGTGGTAATAAAAAATTTACTATGGTTACAATTCATACTATACAAAAATATAATCCAATTTTTTTAAAAAAAAATTACCTACTAATGAAATTATGGAATCCATTATTAAAAAAATCTAAACACATAATTCATGTAATTTAATTAAAAACTAAATCGAGAAAATGCAACAGAAATATTTTTTCACAAAAATACAATTTTAAATATGAAATTCTTTTATACTAAAATTAAGTATAAAATTTATTTAAAAATACATAATTACATTATTTTAAATAGAAAAATTTCTTATGAAAATTTCAAACTAATTTAAAACCTTATATTCCATTGAAAAAAACTTAAAAATAAAAATTAGTATTTTTCACTATACCTTAATAATCAATATGTTCTAAACAATATCAAAAATTAATCTCAAGATAATTTTGACATGATAATTTTAAAAATAATTTTAAAATTTTCAAATTAATATTTTAAATGATTTAATTTTTACTTTAAAATCAAATCGTATAAGAAACAAGCTTAATGAAACCATTTCCTTTTTGATTTTAAGAATTAATTAATATATTAATAATGAATATAAATATTTAATTCAAGAATATTAATAATTATTAAAATGATTTATTCTATCATTTATTTGATTGATACATTATCTCCTCTAACATTTAAAAATTCAATCTTTATACATTTGATGTTGGGATCAACAACCACAGTTTGTCTTTTCAGAATACCATTGTTGAAAACCCAAATCAAAAAAACGGTCAATAAAACGTTAACTTGAAATAAGTTATATCGATGTTTGAAGGTCATTGAAATAACAAATAATAGGTTTAAATACAGAAAAACGTTTTTGAGAAGTGAAAACATGGATTTGTAAGAGAAAACTAACTCATAATGACAGATAGATATTCATAGGGAACATGGTCATGAGAATGTTAACCGTCATAAAATAGTAGATCTGTAGTGGGTTAAAAGAAAATTTATTTCTCAATAAGAAAATAAAACCAATAATTTTTTTTGGTTCAAATTAACTTTCTTAATATTTAGGTATTATTTTACTACTTAGACTAATAACATAAAAAATACTTACGTGATAAGTAAAATTTCATCCTTTAATAAATTTCTAATATAAAATCATTTTTTCTTCAAATTATGAGTCTTAATGGTAATTTTTTCATTCATGAAGCACTATAGTCAACATCTTTGGATCATCAAATCCATAAAAACTATTTATTCCTTCTATATTTATACATTAAGCAAAACCAAAATGGTTAGTAAAATATAAAATTATTCTCTGAAAATAATTAAAAATTATATAACGAAAATGTTCAACATAGATCAGTTAATAAATAAATATCCTTAAAATTCCTCAAAAATATTATATACTAAAATTTAATCAAAAAAATCAGAAGGATCCATGATAAATTGTAACATTTATCTCTAAAATACTTTAATCACTCTAAATGTATCATACCAAAAATGTAACAACCTAAATCCCATAATCATGAATATATGATAAATATTTTGATAATGATTTGGAAAAATAACCTAAATAACCATAAATCCATAATAAAATCATAAATGCTTCCAAAATACAATTCGTCCTTTATTCATAAATTAAAATCTCAGAATATTATAATTAACACAATGATATAGGGTTCCCAAAATATTGAACATCTTCTAAAATAATATTAATAAAAAAATTACAAAATCAATTGGAATATTAATTTTATATATTTGATAAGAAATACGTTCCAGAAAATAAATTAACCTTTATACATTAATTCATTTATCTAAAAAGAAAATGCAAAACTAATTAGGACACCACCTAGGCTAGTTGTAGGAGATGCACCTTTGACGCCCTCAGTTGTGGGCTCAATCCCTGAAGACATTCCTAACCTGATGGGTTCTCACCCATCATGTAGGTTTTCATTTTACTAAATCTATATTAATATAATAATTATAAAATTCAAAAAACAAGAGAAAAATCAGAAAAATTAAACTTATTTAATTGAACAATTAATGAAAATTTTTAACCTCAAATGTTATCTCATATCGTTCAATTTGAATCCCTGAATGTAATATCCCTTAATATCCACATTATAAATAATATTATAGACCTAAAAGGATATAAATACTTTTAAAAATATGTCCACCAAAATTGCTAAATTATTCCACAATTAAAATTCTTAAAAAAATCTATATTTAACGGAAGGGTTGTATTACCATAAATGTATGAAAATACTTTTAATCATATTAGTTATCGAGAAATTAAAAAATGAAAAGGGGTGTCTATGAATATGAACTTAATATCAACCTTAAACTTGTAAACCCATGATTTTATTTTTTTTAACCCTATTGGTTTAAATATCCTGATTGGGTTGAATTAGGGTATGAGAGTTTATAACCATTTCTCCTTCATATCTTGTTTCATTGTAAATTAAACAATATTCTCTCATTTACCATTGTAATATATGAACATAAAATAATGCATGATCAAGACACATCAATTTTACTCGGGTCACCCAAACTAGGCTACATTCAAGGAGAATATAAATGAGATGTTCCTATGTACCGAATCCACTAAAGTGGACTATTGTTACAATTTTTGGAGTGGACTCACTATCCCTCTTGGTTTACAAAAAATCAAAATTTAAAAGCTCCCAAATCTCTCAACTAATGCACCAAAATTTCTTCATCAAATGATTATTTTGTTGATTAGTTAAATAAAAATGTTTTACACCTCATTTTATGTAAAATTATTTTCTACTTTCATCCATTGGATGAATACCAATTTACAATAAATCTATTGGTATATACCTTCTGGTTTTCATGATATTTACTTTTCAGAATACCCTCTTTAAAATATTCCTGATACTACCCAATTCCACAAAATAATATCATACGTTCATGAACCACACAAATTTTGTGAAGCTCACTTCATTCCAAAAGCTTTTATCACCTTCATATAGATCTCCCTCCCTTCAAAAAGCTTACTCATACTTCATGAATCTCATCTATTTCATGATTCTGAAAACTTTTACAAAGCATATATAGCGTTTGTAAACCCCCGTTCAGGGAAAAATAAAATATCTTAAGAAAAAATTCACATAAAAATCTATAACAAATCTTCTTCATGAGTTCAGAGCCATTAAAATTTGATTAAGGATTGTATACATAAAATGATAGGGTAGAGGCCTATTTATAAGTGATGCCTCCCTTTAGTGATGATTTCAACATCACCATTACATTTTTGTAAATCTCTATTCTCTCTTTTATGAGCCTCCCTATCTTCATGAAGCACCTGATAAATTTTTGAATACGTGATGATTTTCATATTCATAGAGATTCCAATCAACCCTTCATACTCAACCCTCTTTCATGAACCATTATAAATTCTCAAATCAACGAGCCTTCATGAATAACATGACCTTTGTGAAACACCCAATCTTCTTGAAACCCATGTCTTTTCCATATTTATATGTGGAATCCATGAAAAATCAAATTTTATTCTTCTTGAGTTAGTCTCTAAATTTTGGACCCCAAAAATATAGGAAACACTAAAAAATAACGCCACCTTGTATATACAGATTTTTATAACTTTTATAGGGAATCCATTCTTTTGTCAAGGATCATTATCAAAATACCCATTCAATAAGCATGATAGAACTCCCAAATAACCCTATCCACATGATTTTTCAAAAAAAATCAACCCAAAAACATTGAAAAGTTACCTTTAGGATTTTCCCTAAAAATCTCCCCCTTTTGTTTTGTTGAAAACACTTCACATTTTATACCACATTAAAGATTCAACCATATTATTCAGAAATTAACTTCTATTTATTCAGATAGGGATAAAATATTCACCCAACACATACTCTAATCCAAATTATCCATGATCAACGTGATAAATAATATTATCTTGTAATGTTTAGCAATGATTCACTTTATTACCGAAATAGAAATTTTATTTCACTTGGAACCCAATCTGTATTCATATATAGAATTTTATCAGACATCTTTAGCATTGTCATATTTAAAAATCCACCTAATTTTCTACTCCCCTTGTCATCATATCAATAACACCCCAAGCTTCCATTGTATGTTTCCCTTTGAATAATGCAATAGTTTGCATTGTACACAATTTTGAGATTCCAACACACCACAACCAATCAAACTAGACGTTATGAATAGTAATATCCACTTTTTGAAATTATAAACATTTTATCTCTCAAAATGGACTTCATTTTTGGATTCATAATATCGATATTATCCTAGGGTGAAATTTTGGTACTTTTTGGATAACTTTTATATTTTGATGAATAGTGAAAATTACCAACTTTTAATTAAAAACAAATATTTTTTAATAAAAATAAATAATAGTGATAAATTGTTAATTTGAGTGGTTTTAATTTATATTTCGAATATATTTTTACCATTTAATAAAATTTTGGTCATTGGATATAATTTCACAATTACACCTAACATAATCAAGTGTCAATATTTTGATAGTTTTTATTTCTTAAAAACAAGCTGTTTATTTTGACAGCGGGAATTAATTTTAAATTAATTTCGGCAACATCTGTGTTTTGAATTTGAAAAAATGGAATCCATAATTTTAATTAGGGTATCCAAATTTTGTAAATAGGTAACTTTTATTTTTAGACATTTTGAATATTTACATCGGTAAATATTTTGTTTACTATGGTTAAAGGGTAACTCCGGTAAATAAGGGTAAAAAATAATATTAGAATAATAATAAATTACAATAAAATATGTCCTAACCATATTTTTTAATACATGATCGACCATGGTCATATTTGGGTCAATTTCGGGACCCCATGGAGCCACTTGTAGGTGATAAGGACACTTTATATTAATTAAGTTAAAGTAAATACAAAAATGACATAAGCATATATTGTTTAGAAAATAAATTTTTAATTAGGGTTATATATGGTATATTTTCAACCATAAATATCAATTATAAAGCTCAAAATATTTCATACATAATGGTATTTTATTTATAATTTTTAGACATTTAATAATTAAATTTATTAATGACACAATAATGATGCAATATTTTCCTTATAAATGAAAGAATCAAATAATTGGTATTATAAAAGTTATAATAAATATAATTTGTATGTTTTTATGCCATACAATAATTTCATTGGATTATATGACTTGTTAGGATTACTTGGATATTTTTTTTAATCTAATTTATAAAGTTTTTAAGACTTTAAAAAAATCAATTATTAAATATTGTCAAAATTAACATAATTGAGTTTTTAAAACAAGTATTATATTGTTAATTTGTATTCTATTCCTAAAAATATAATGCTCTGCCAAAGGACTTATATCATGACATGTGTATCATCAATGGACCACTTGGGCGTCGCTTTGATGTATATTGTATGATTATTAACTATATTATAAAAAAAATGAAAAGTGACTTGGTAAATGTCAATCTAATTAACCGAGAGTTAAAACTAAAAGATAAGGTTAATATATTTACCCATACCAATCAAACATCTATTGGATGAAAGTATTTCGACCCATCCACTCATAATAATTTTAATAATCCACTTTTAAGACATTAGAAACCGAATATAAATTTATTATAAATTAATACTATATGTTTTTTCTAAAGAGCCCCTCCCCCCTTATAAAAGGACACCACATCTAACCAATTATTCACACCATCAAAGCCTTTTGGTTTGGCCAAACCCTACCCAAATATTCTATGAACTTCCATCAATTCAACCTAGAGGCCTTAGTTTGATATGAAATCCAACCTAAGGAACCTTTTTATCAAATCAAAAGGAAGAACCCAAAGAAGATGTAATGTTTTTACCACACTTTTTCAAGTTCTGTTCTTCTTCAACTTCTTCTTTCATTGTTATTTCCTTTATAAAATAACAAATCCAATATAATTTATATACTTTCATGTTATTATAAATATGGTATAACCATATTAATTATTCAATCCATGCTTTGAATGAAATGTCACCATATGTTCGTACGTACGACTTATAGTCTCCACCTTGTGGTGTAATTGTTATTCAAAAACATTATTATTTTGATGGGTATGATAATGATATGTAATTGATGTAAACAATAAATATACATGATAATGATTCTGTATATATGATATACCATCCAATTATATAATATTATAATATCAAAAGAATGATATTGTCCCTCATGCGTACGTACGGACTACCGTCTCCACGAACGCGATGAGATTCATTCCCCATCATATCCATGCAAGAATAATTCTCATTTTATGATTAAAAATAATGTTTATGGACTTGGTATCATTCTATATATGAATAATATTCAACCTATCCATAACAAACACAACTTATATATCAAAACATATAAAATAAAACGAGTAAGTTAACACCCGAAACGAATATAATACTAAGACATTATTAACAACGTAATGTTAAAAGATCATATATGATATCATATTACATTATATGATTATTTTATAATTTAAAAACATTTATTTCAGTATTATACAAGAGGTTAACCTACCCTCAACCAAGGAAAATTACAAGGTAAGTGTTTATTTCACAATCTCTTCATTATCCGAGGTTGTTTATACATAATTATCTAATGGGACCTCTTTATCATCCACATCCATGTTTCTTAAAAATGTATTTCAAAACATTCATACTATTTTTCAGAATATGAGTTAAGGTCATTTATACCCTTGTTTGAATATTTATAAGATGTTTATAAAGGAATATTTACGTCATTTTCCAAACAAGGTCCTTTTTAACCTTTTCGACAAAATTAAGGTAAGAATGCCTTTTTATTTTAACTTATACGGCGGGTGTGGCTATTTTCTATTGTAATAAAATAATTGAAGCTTCCCTTTCAAGCTTATAAGAATATTTTCAATGTAAATGTTTTATTTTATAATTATGTGACTTTTAAATGATTTCAAGAAAAGAGATATTTCTCTCAAATAGATTTGATTTCATCTATGTCAACATCGTTTGATGGATTTTAAGCCTATTTGATGTTGATTTATTATGATACAAAAATTTTGTATAGTATTGAATGTTTTGTGATATGTTTGACTATGGATGTGTTATTTTTATACCATTAATGGTTTATGGAGAATGTATTGACATTTCGTATGATATTTTTAATACGAATGTTTATGTTATGTTTAAACCTTTTCATATGGGAATGCATTGGACTTAGTAAGTGACGGGTGGATCCAATATAGATCCTTGATGCATCAGTAGGTCTCATGAGACAAACTAGTTTCTTGGCATGAGGCCATGACAAAATATTATTTGTGGTCTTGGAAAGAGGCCTTGGCTACGTGGTTATGATAGTCTGCCATAATGCATTCCATCATTATGAAAGTGTTTGTCGATATTTCATGGTATTATTCGACTAGTAGAATATCCATGTGAATATGTAAATGACATTATTTAATTTTACTTATGTCATAATATGCTAAAGTTCATGTTTAAATGGATTTTTTTATTTATACATTTCCTTAAATTTTAATGCATATTTATGAATGTTTCCGCTGAATTGTTATCCTTACTAAGAATATGAGCACACCCCTTTCAATGTTTTATTTTTCCCATGATGAAAAGAAGTATTTTATGAATGACCTGTAGGGGTAGTATGAGGGAATATGAATACATGATGTTGTTTTTTTCACTTTATTATGTGATATAAGACTTATGAATGTATCTAGTGATTCCAAGGCTACTAAACTAATCGGTATTTCGGGACATGATTCCTTGTAATAATGCCAATGTATTAAAATAATGCACCGACTCTGGGTAACTAGGGTCGGGACATTATAGTGGGTATCAGAGGATGTTTAGTACAAACCTTGTAATCTAGATTTAGATAATATATGATTAGAGCACACAATCCAAAGATAGACATTGAGGATTAGTATAGAAACTACCTATATTTTGGTATTGTATAGATTTTGTGTGTTTTCAGAGCAATACATCCCTATCTGGATACGAGAAGGTAGAGGCAGCTCTAGCACATATTTACCTAGGGGTAAAACCTAAAAACACCGCTTTTCTCTAGACTCATACGGGAACTGGTGCATGACAATGGGCTTTGCTGCAATCGTGGTTACGACACTCCTACGGGATATTCTTAGGATAACTATCATTTTCATTAAAAACCATTATGAAGGGTTTATGAGTATATACTTCCTCAAAGAAGACGTTTTTATGATTATGGATTATATACATAAACTGTTTAATTTATGTTAAGTGTTTTACAAGAATGGGATTAGGCATTTCTATTCATAAATTAATATAGTGTAATCCATTGTTTAGAAATGGCGCCTAGTAGAAGGAATGAGAAATCTAGCAATACGAATGATCCAATGAGTAAGAAGGAGCATATCTTTCAAGGTCATAAGCCAGAATTTAGAAGGGAAATAGTCTCCCACATATTATCATCATATGCAGAAATAGTATCATGTGTTGATAAGATATGTAAGGAATTAGCAGAGTCCTATGGGTTTGAATGGAATCCAGAGAAAGAAAGGATAGTAGAGAGAAGGATAGATAAAGGGAAGAAAATAAATAAGGATTTTCCCAAAAGTGATAATTGTGGAAAGAATCACCTTGGAAAATTATTGAAGTGAATGAGAGTATGTTATAAGTGTAGAGAAAAGGGACACCAAATACGTGGCTGCAAGGGTAAGAAAAGGGTTTCAAATGTACAATGCTTCATCTGTAAGGAGTTTTCACACTATGCAGACCAATGTCCCAGTCATCAGACTATGCCGTAAATAATTCTATTGGATAATATTAATGTTATGATACTACCAAAGATTAATAGGAATGACTAGTGTTCTTATGTTGTTATTTTGGAATTATTTTATTGAAGTGTTGCATTAATGATGAACTGGAAATAAATAAGGATTGTACTGCAGTACTATTTCATTGAGGATTTGAGATTATATGGTACTAGGAAAAGTGAATCTACAATAAGATAAATTTTTTTCGAATTACATGGTTGAAGGAAAGATAAACCATAATATGATCCTAATATTGAGGAACTAATTTTGGATTAAGATATGGTTGATTTGGGTAAATTATATTGGATATTCTTTACTACCTTGAAACTGATTAAATATTTGTATATTCCATCATTGTTGGAGTTTACAACTTTTTTGGATGGATAAAGAATATCCAGTATTCTATAATGAATGAGGGAGAATGAATGTAATCAATAAGGTTTAATGGTAATTCAGGATGATTCAATTTTTTAAAAGAATACATGATGAAGTTATTCACATGTTATTATGGGGTAAAAAGGATCTACATTATGATTAAAATTCATATAAATTATGGACTGAGGGTTTACAGAAGTATTTTGGATAAGTATAAAGGTTTTAATGGATTATATTTTAAATTGGATACTATTGTTAATTGTTTTTGGATATTTATAAAATGGACAACACACAGACCCTGTGGAAACCCGTCTCATCGGACAAATATGGGGCAATCGAACCCACACACATAGTGAAATTGGGATTTATCGCCTACCACTAACCTACGTGAAGTCCCTAGAGTGTATAATTTAGTTTTATTTTTTAAAAATTTCTGATATATGATTTATAAATTTATTTTTGGAACCCGATACGGTTAGGATAAATAGAATATTTTTGAGTTCTATTACCTTTTGTAGTGAAAGATGGGATTGTGGTAAAAATTTATTAATGAATGAAATTGTACATGACAAGTAAGTATATTTCTTTATGTTCTTAGTGAATGTCATAAATAAATTCCTCAACATTATTAAAGGTAACATAACACAAAAACGTTGTCGGTTAACTTTTTCTACTGGGAAATCAAAGACCGTTTAACCAAACACAAGTTTGTGATTTTCTTGTAGTTAACTATCTCTTAATCCTATTTTCTTCAACAATCCATCAGACCTTGATGGTTTGTTTCTCCTCCATATCCATGTATTCATAGATTCCTAGTATGGGATATCTCTGGGGATGTTTGTACTTCTCTTTCTTTCTTTTAAAGTTATATTTTTGTTAACCCTATTTCTGATATGGGTTTTCCACAAATGTATGTTCCATTTTGAACCATTTATTTTTGAAAAACAATTTCAAATTGTGAGGACACAATTTATTGAAGGATGGGAGAATGTAAAACCCCAAACATCCACAGTACGTTTCCCTTTGAATAATGAAATAGTCTGCTTTGTACGAAATTATGAGATTCTAACACACCACAACGAATCAAACTAGCCGTTATGAATAGTAATACCCACTTTTTGAAATTGAAAAAATTTTATCACTCAAAATGGAATTAATTTTTGGATTTAGAATATCAAAATTATCCTAGGGTGAAATTTTGGTACTTTTCTAATAACTTTTATATTTTGATAAATAGTGAAAATTACAAAATTTTAATCTAAAATGACTTTTTTAATCAAAATAATTAATAGTGATAAATTATGAATTTTAGTGGGTTCAAAGTATATTTCGAATATATTTTTACCATTTAATACAATATTGGTCATTATACATAATTTCACAATTAAATCGGACATAAACGTGTGTCAATGTTTCGATAGTTATTATTTCTAAAAACCACGCTTTTTGTTTTGAGAGCGGGAATTCATTTTAAATTATTTTCTAGCACTTCTGTGTTTTGAATTTAGAAAAATGGATTCCATATTTGGAATCAGGATTTCCAAATTGTGTAAATAGGTAACTTTTATTTTTAGACATTTTGAATAATTACTTTGGTAAATATTTTATTTACCATGGTTAAAGAGTAAATTCGGTAAATAAGGGTAAAAAATAATATTATAATAAAAATAAATTACCCTAAAATGTATCATAACCTTATTTTATGATACATTTCCTACCATGGTAATATTTCAGTCAATTTTGGGACCCCACGGAGCCACTTGTAGGGGATAAGGACGCATTATATTAATTATGTTAAAGTAAATAAAAAAATGACATAAGCATATATCGTTTAGTAAAACAATTATTAAATAGGATTATATATGTTATATTTTCGACCATAAATATAACATATAAAGATAAAAATATTTCATATATAATGGTATCTTATTTATAATTTTTAGACATTAAATAATTAAATTTATTTAAGGGATAATAATGATGTAGTATTTTCCTTATTAATGAAAGAATCAAATAATTGGTATTATAAAAGTTTAAATAAATATAATTTGAATGTTTTGATGACATAAAAGAATTTTATTGGTTAATATGACATGTTAGGATTTATTAAATGAATTTTTTCAAATTAATATTGTTTTTAAGACTTTAACAAAAATTAATTATTAAATATTTTCAAAATTGACATAAATGAGTTTTTAAAACAATTATTATATTATTAATTAATATTCTATTTCTATAAATCTAATGTTCAGAAAAAGGACATATATGATGGTAGTTTTATCATTAATGGACCACTAAGGGGTTTCTTGGATGTATATAGTATGTTTATTAATTATATAATATAAAAATACAAAGTGACATGGTAAATGATAATCTATTTAACTAAGAGTTAAAACTAAATGATATGTTTAATATAATGACCCAAACCTATCTAAAATCAATTGGTTGAATGGATTTTGACCCATACCGACATTAGAATTTGAATAATCCACTTTGGATCCATTAGAAACCGAATATGAATTTATTATAAATTAATACATTAAGTTTTTCATAAAGAGCCCCTCCTCCCCCTTATAAAAGGACACCAATTCTAACAAATTATTCACACCATCAATGCCTTTTGGATCAGACAAACCCTACCCAAATATTCTATCACCTTCCCTCACTTAAACCTAGTGGCCTTAGTTTGATCAGAAATCCAACCTAAGGAGCCCTTTTGATCAAATAAAAAGGAAGAACCCAAAGAAAAGGTAATGTTTTCACCACCCTTTTTCAAGTTCCTTTCTTCTTCAACTTCTCCATTCTTTGTTATTTCCATTCTAAAATAATAAATCAAGAGTATTCTATATACTGTGATATTATTATAAATAGGGTACAACCATATTCAGTATTCTATCAATCCTTTGAATGACATGTCACCATACGTGCGTACATACGACTTAGCATCTCCACGTCATGGTGTAATTGTTATTCAAAAACATTATTATATGAATGGGTATGATAATGATTTTTAATTGATGTAAATAATAAATATAACATGATAAGGATTCTGTATATATGATATACCATGCAATTATATATTAATTTAATATCAAAAAAATGATATTGTCGCTCTTGCGTACGTAGGAACTACCGTCTCCACGAATACGATGAGTTTCATTCCCCATCGTATCGTTGCAAGTATAATTCTCATTTGATGATTAAAAATAATGTTTAAAAACATCATATCATTCTGTGTATGTATAATATTCATCCTATCCATAACAAACATGACTTATGTAACAAATCATATAAAAGAAAACGAGTAAGTTAACACCTGAAATGACGATAATACTAAGACATTATTAACAAATCAATGTTAAATGATCATATATGATATCGTATTAATGTATATGATTCTTTTATAATTCAATAAAAATTATTTCACCATTATATAGGATGTTAGACTACCCTCAACAAAGGAAAAGTACATGTTATGTTTTTATTTCACAATCCCTTCATTAACTGAGGTTGTTTATACGTAATTATCTACTAGGACCTCATTATCATCCACACACATGTTTCATAAAAATGTTTTTCAAAACATTCATTCTATTTTACAGAATATGGGTAAAAGTCATTTATAACATTTTTTGACTTTTTTATAAGATGTTTATAAAGTAATCTTTACGTCATTTTCTAAACAAGGTCATTTTTATTCTTTTCGACAAAATATAGGTAAGAATATATTTTTTTAACTTATACGGTGGGTGTGACTATTGTCTACCTTTATAAAATCATCGATACTTCCCATAAAATCTTATAATCATATTATCAAAGTAAATTTTTTATTTTATAATTATGTGACTTTTAAATGATTTCAAAAAAAGAAGATATTTCTCTCAAATAGTTTTGATTTCATATATGTCAACATCATATGATGGATTTTAAGTTTATTCTATGTTTATATATTATGATACAAAACTTTTGTATAGTATTTACGTTTTTCTAATATGTTTGACTGTGGATGTGTTATTTTTATACAATTCATTGTTTATGGAGAAAGTATTGGCATTTCATATAGTAGTTTTAATATGAATGATTATATTATGTTTAACCCTTTTCATATAGGAATGCATTGGACATAGTAAGTGACTGGTGGAGCCCCCTATAGCTCCTCGATGCATCTGTAGGTCTCATGAGACAAACTAGTGTCTTGGCACGAGGCCTTGACAAAATCATTTTTGTATTCTTAGCATAAGGCCTTGGATACCTGGTTATGATAGTATGGCATTATGCATTCCATCATTATAAAGGTGGTTGTTGATATTTCATGTGATTATTCAACTAGTAGAATATCCATGTGAATAATTAAATTGAATTATTTCATTTTACTTCTATCATATTATGCTGAAGTCCATGTTTAAAAATATTTTGTTTTTGTTATACATTGACATAAATTTTTGTGGTTATTTATGAATTTTTCCACTGTATTGTTATCTTTACTGATCATCTAAGATCACACCATTCAATGTTTTATTTTTCCTAGGATGTGAAGAATAATTCTATGAATGACTGGCAGGGATAGTATGAGGGGATATGAAGACAAGATGTTGTTGTTTTTTTCACTTTATTATGTAATGTAAGACTTATAAATGTATCTAGTGATTCCAAGGCTATTAAAATAATCGGTCTTTCAGGACTCGATTCTTTATAATCGTGCCAATGTATTAAAATAATGCACCGACTCTGGGTAATTGGGGTCAGGGCGTTACAAAATCCCCCAGTCATAATCATGATATTTTCTCCCCCATTTTTCATTGAACCCTAAGGTCACACTTTTGTAGCTGCAACATTATAAAAACACCAATTATCACATAAGATAAAAAAGAATACCTTGGGGAGAGGGGGTCCCATATACACACTCATTTATGTGTGGGGAGTAGAATTTACTCCAAGTGATATTTGGTTTCACTAAAACGCCTATTTGGGTAAGGCCATCATTTAAATTTCAAAAACATATTGTTTTGTAGGAATATAATTTAACATCATAAGCCCATGATCCACTATCTCCTTGATATAATGATACTTAATTTCAATGTTATTCATCCTTGATTTATGGAATATATTTTTTTTTCAAATATATATAACACTATAATTACCACAATGTATTCTTATTAGAGAGTTTACTTTATCTCCAATATCATCAATTTGTTTCTTTATTCTTAATAATTGCATGCAATATTGATTAGTTAAAATATATTTAACTTCTATGATGCTCAATGAAATGATTTATTGTATCATTAATATCTAATAAATAATAAATTATCCATTACAGAATAGACCCTCTGACATTTAATTTCAATCTTCAAATGATTGAACCCAATCATCATCTCTCTATCCCAATAATTCATGATGAGATTTGTTATTATAATGAAAACTGAAATCTATTGCGTCATTGATATGCCAACAGATTATTTTTATTGAAAGTAAGTGGATTTATTTGGGATTGAATTTATATAGTGATACATGAAATATGGGGAAAAATATGAGGTCTTTTCACCATAAAGTACAACAGATTTCCAATGATCTTCATGTATTCTATGTCATTTACTACTTTTCCTTCATCATCTCATGATAGTTTCTTCAGGATGGAAACTAGAGTCATAATCTCCCTAGAATTACATATTCCATAAATTCTCATTACTTCCTTGTAATATTTTTATTTTTAAATAAATGTGCCATTCCTTCCTTGTGTCACCTGTAGACGAAGGAAAAAAGATAGTTCCTCAATCATTGAAAATTCAAACTCACTTTTCCTGAATTATATGAACTATTTGTAATGTTCTTAATCAAATCCACAAAAGATATTGTCATCAATATACACCAGCACCATCATAATTTCTTTACCATCATTATTAGAATATATATTTTAATAAAAAATGCCATGCATAAAACCGTGGTTCTCCAAAACCTTGATCCAATCTAGAATATCAAGCCCTTGGTTCTTGTTGAATAGGCTAATTAGTTTGGTAATGTTAAATTTTTTTCCAAAAATTAATTATATAGAATTTCTTTAAATTTAATAGAATGATTTTTGATGAAGTTAGTAGTTCAAAAAAACATGTTTTATTAGTTATTTTCATTGTACTTGTATAATTGGATGAATTAGAATTTCTGATTGAAATCAAAATAGTGAAAAATTGAGTTTTTTGGACATCAAGAAATAATATGACCATGAAACAAAATATTTTGAATGGTAAATAGTTTTAAAAGGTTATAATAATTTCTTATGAACTATAGTGATGTTTTTAATGGGTTTTCACTTCATGAGGAGTTTGGATAATAATTTATTGGTTTTAATGTTAAAAATAAGACAAACTAAGGACTAAGCACAAGACAACTCAAACTTTACCATATGTGGGACCCCAAAGGGTTGAACATGGATGATAGAGATTGCTAATACAAATCCAGCTAGTGAAGGAGCATCAATGAAAGCCTATATGTGGTAGAGAGGCATTGTGCATGGAAGTACGATGATATATGAGGATGTTTGCACAGGGTGGGGAATTCCATAGATAAGAGCACTTTGTAATATATTTCTAGAAGACTAACATTATAGATGGTAATATAAAGGATAAAATAACACAAATCCATTTTTAAGTGGGGTTAAATTACTATAGATTCAAATGCGCTTTGACCTTTCGATCACTTGATTGATTTATTCTTGTCATATTATCTTCTATGTTGAGATTTTCTACCATGTAGTCCATTAAATGAACATCATGAGCCATCCAATCAATGATATATGTCATCTTATTCATTTATCTCATCCGAAACATCTCTATAGTTGGATCATCATGGCGAATTCAACTGAAGCTTGATCCCTATTCACCAATTATATTTTGAGTGTTATGAAAATTAAAATGTGATCAAGTCACATGAAACATCATTTTCATATGTAAAAAAATATCAAACCAATGAATTTATACATGGAGTAAATATTATTCATCAATATTAATGATTCTCAAAGTCGCATAAAATAGGAAAAGTTAATGGTCATAGTCAATTATTCACTATTTGTAAATACAGAGTCATACACCTATTAGATTATGCTCAGTGGAAGAGAAATTAATTTCCATAATAAAAATCATCACCGTGAATATAACTGGATTAATGAAGATAAGACCCACACAAGATTCTTTTTTGTGTGAAGTTGAAGTTCTCCTATGAGCCTTCGATATGTGTATAGAACAATCTCAAAGAGTTTTGTAAAGGATGTATGTTTCTAAAGCTATCTTGGGACAACGAATTACACATATCCTTAGTTGGTGAAAATATCACTGAGTACCTATGTATTCATGTAGATTATTTTTCACGAAGTATATAACGGGTGATGTACTACTGTCTGCAAAGGAATATATCAGAAAAAGTAGTAGCCTTCACTCTCATCTATTTAGTTTTTCATGTTAGTAGTTTGTACAGCGTGTGTAAGTAATGTCTTTGAGAATTTTACATATACTGAGAAATAATTGAAGAATTTATATTTATTTAAATCCATTAAGACATCAGGTGGGTAGTGCTATGTAACATATAAACATACACTTTTGACATCTCATGCATATACCATTGTGTATGAATAATGGAGTCAATATTCATTATATTCATGCATAAATTAGATCATTTTAGAATTAAAATTACGGAAATGCATGTGTGCATGCATGTATGCTTATACACATGTGACTACATAATCACTTGAAGAAATAAGAAGAAACAGTTTACATTCTTTGGAAATATAAATTTATTAAGTTTTTTTCTTAAATATGAAAGAATGAAAGAATAAATTGATATATCCATGAATTTATATACATGTATGAAGGTTTCATAAATATACATGAAATTTATATTTTATAATGAGTTTGGTGTTATTTAAGAATTAATCTAGGTAAGTTTTACTATCAGGGATTCAAAAAGAATTGTGTATCTGTGATATTAGTGCATAATGAGGCTGGCTCTTCAACATAAGAAATAATTATTTCCAAATTAGTGTTGTAATGTGGTAGATGATTATATACAAGTAATTATAATTTATTTAAAAATAAAAATATATGTGAAAAAATTCATAAATTGTACGTGGTCTAGTTTTATACAACTAGATTATGGAAGAGATTATATTTTCACACAATCAATATTCCAAATCTTGCATGAATCAATATTGTGAAGTATTTATTGGGACTTTTATGTAATGGATGTATCTAGTGGTACTTTAGAGCAGGGTGGTGGGATGATGTTATCACTGTGGGATGCAGTACAAATATCCCCATATGGGACATAAGATACACTTTTGTTGGTTGGAACATGTTTTCTCTAATGGGACTCTATAGTAAAACACTGTGGGACTCAATATTGAAAGAAAATGAACATTACTTGTCACAACCATCTACATATAGTGAAGAATATGTAATAGTGGGGTATAAAGGGTTGCAACAATGATTTAGGTCTTAGTACCGAAGCATGTTAGAAATATTGTGTGATGAATTTTTATTTTCATTCTACATTTCATAAAAGACATACTCATCCTAATTGGAGATAGATATTTTATAGGGTTTAAGAAAAAAAATAATTTAATTAAAAGAAGTCACACCTGATTCACACCCCCTCATAGGGTGACTTCATGATCCTTTGGACACTTTAATTGGTATCAGAGGAAGGCCACACCTGATTGGATCTACTATACTTGTCAAGTATTTTTTGCTAAATTATATAAAGATTATATTTTATTTTCAATAAAATTAAAATGGTATTTAAATATAAAAGCCCATATATACTTTATTGGTATAAATTATAAATATAAAAAAATAAAAAGAAAAATGTGGAGATGATGCTGAATGAAGAATTTATAGTAAAATTAATATCAACTACTAGTTGATGGAACACATACTGAAAATTGTTCAGTGAAATTAGTTAATTTCAATTTTTATAGCTAATGTTCAGGTTTTGATGAATATGTGACTAATTATTAAATTATATAATATCTAATGAATGTTCGAAGAAATATGATTACATGTATGATGAAATCATTAAAGGGAATTCGAGTAGAAAAATTATAGTTAAGAGAAGAGGGTAATTATATGGAATAAGTATTTATAATAAATGTATTGAAGAGCCAACACTCTAATAAATCTTGTGAATGAAAATAAAGAAACAATTGCTCTGTGAAAAGAATTACATGATGGAGATATTTCATAATTGAAATTTAATGATTCTGAGAAATATATATTCGAAATTATTTTTTCAGAAGTTATACATGAACTTGAAAAGTTAAATATTATATCTTAGAATGTTTAGGAGGCTTAGATGAATGATAGAGTAGAAAGAATAAGGATCATGAAATTTTTTTACTAAAGAATAATTGGATTTGTGAATATGAGATTCATAAAATAAAGATTTAGTGTGAATAAAACATGAATTTTTTTTAAGATGAGAAGATTGATCTGAACATAATGTTTCTTGAACTAGACGATAAACTAATAAATATGGAAGATATGTAAGATGAGAACTCCCAATTAATTGGGAAAATAATTAATACTAAGTATTCATCTGATTAGATCCATATTTCTGAAAATACATAATATAGTGGTAAAAATTTCTTGAGATTATCCCAGTATAAATCTACTATATATTCTTCAAAGAAGGTAACACTTTTCTTGATAAATATGGTTGTACTGATGATGATTTGATTACCAGTGAAGATTTAACCTTAATATCTAGACAAACAAGTGTAATGAAAAATTTGGGTTCCTAAAAGAAAGCTCTAATGAATAAATGTGCTACCCAAAAGCAGAAAAATGTCAAATATTGCCAGAAATTTCCTCAAAAGAAGAAATAATTATTTTCTACTCTTAGTTATTTTTGGAATTTTTGTAGAAGATGATTAACTATTGGAACAACTTTTCATGGTATGAAAATGTTCAAATTCTTTTATTTATGGTGATCAATGATGAAGATATGTTGAAACCATCAAATTAGAAGTATAATTCCCAAAAAGAGAATAAATTTATTAAGAATAGATATGATTATAATAAAACATTTTATGATTATTACAACAAATTTTTTCATTTTTATGATGAGTTCTTGTATAAACCAATCAATAAACAATCATCTATTGTTTATAATATTAAAATTCCAAAAAAAATTAAAGTAGTTATGAAATGAATATGACTAGTTAGCCTTGGGTTGTGAACAAAAGAATAATTTTTCTAAACAATCAACTCTTAGGAGGATTATGAAGGATGATGTGAAGATTGATTAAATTATGAAATGCTGTTTCTATTTTGGTAGTAAAGGTTACATAATGGAGTATTTTCAATTCATCATAAACATTCATAATAAATTAAGAAATATAGAATCATATAGAGAATCAATCAAGAGGATTAATAACATGATTGATTTCGTTAAAGAAACCTCTGTTGAATAATTTGAAATTTTTTCCAAAATCAATATATTGAAAAATGATGGTAAATCATATATGTATTATATTTTTGTGAATAATAAGTCTACAAAAAAAGTTATGACTAAGGTAGTTCAAGAATAATATTTGATTATACGGCCATAACAACTGAAAGAGGCAAGAAAATTGGAATAAGTTGAGAAAAATGGAATTTCTTTTTTAGAAAACGTGAAGAATATTTTTTCATTAATGAAGATTACTAGGTTGAGAAAAAACTCTCATCCATATTTCTCTCATTATGGATCATTGAAGAACCACCTTATTGCCATATACATTATATCTTCCATGTAGGGAATTTAAGGTGATGCACTTATTTAGGGGTAGATCTGAATTTAATAAAACATGTGAATATCATACAGTTAAAATGTGTCCATTGTGGAAGACTATTAAAATCATATTTTCTCTTTAAAAAATCTAAAATGATCTTATAATATACTTGGAATATATTTTGATGAAATTAAATCATGATGATGCATGTTTTGATTCCATATCTTGAGGGGGATCACATAAGATCAACCATAAGATATTACTATTTCAGTTGATATCATATAAATATGAGAAGTTTTTGGGAGGTATGTTTATGATAATTCTAAATGTTAAAAATATAATTTTTGAATCATGTAATAACTGAGGTATGCTGGTTACTTTAGATTATTTTCATGTTAAAAATTAATTCTAATATGGAGAGATTTATTAATTTATGGAAAATTGAAAAGTAATTTGAAAGTGTAAATTCATTCTTGCACATGAATTATTATAATATGTTAGGTGAGATGTATGCATGGGATTAACTATAATGATTTTGAGAAATTTCTAAAATGGAGTTTCGGTGATTGGTACCACATGAAAGAAGTTTATTTACTAAATTTATGATAAATTTTATCACTCATGTTTTATACCTAGATCATTGCACATATATAATTAGAGATAATTAATTTTATCTATATTCAATCCTTGTGGTGATTCTATCCTTCTCAAATGTATCTCATGTTATAATTGTTTTAAGCAATGATAATGTTGTCAAAAATTATATATTAGAAATGAGAATTCATCACCATACTTTTATCTTTGGATTTATTGTCAATAAGGGGAGAAGATATCATGGACTTTTTAGATGAATTGGGTATTGGAAATAAATGAAAAGTGGGAGATTAAAGAGGCCAAGTAGCTTAGTGAAGTTGAAATTGTTTTCAATGACTTATGAAGTGGAAATTCCAATGAGTTTAATATGACGGTTTTTAAACTAGTCATTATTTTAGAAAATATGATTCATTGGTTATTGATATACTTTTTATTAAATTAGAAGAATTTTAATTTATTATTGAACTCTAAATAGTGATAATTGGGTTTTTTGGAATTGATGGAACAATATGTCCATGAAAAATATTAATTTTTATAGTGAATATTTTGAGAAGGTTGGAATATATTGATGTTCACTATGATGATGTTATCAATGGTTTTCCACTTTATGAGCTCACCCATGACTTTTGTGTAACAGGATATCCAAGGCGATATCATCCAAAGAACAGTCCACTATTTGCAATAATTTTTGGAATGTTATAAAAATTCTAATGAGATTGAAATAACATGTAAATTATTATTCAGGTGTAAATGAAGACCAAACCAATAAATTACAGTATGGAAAAAATATTATTGTTCATTGACACTAATCCTTAATGTCAAGTAATAGAGGAAATGTTCATGTTCAGAGTCAATGCTTTGCTGTCTATAAATAATGAGCCGTACACCAATAAGAGTAAGCTAGGTGGGAGAGAACATCATTACCATAATAAAAAGAATCACCATTATCCTATCCAGATCAATGAAGAGAACTCCCATACATATTTTATTATTAGTGGTGTTGAATTTTTCTCATGATCCTTTAAAAGGAATAATCCTTCACTCTCTTTTATTTGGTTTTGAATGCAAGTAGGGTGGACAGTGTGTGTCTAGAAATGATTTGAGAATTACCCATACACTGAGAAAGAGTTGTAGAATATATTTTAGTTTACATTAATTAAGAGAAAAGGTGGGTAGTGCTATGTATTATATAAACAAGAACATGTAAGATCTCAGGCATTTACATTTTGTATGAAGAATGAAGTGAAAAATGTGTATGCCGATTCATATATAAGATTAGTAAAGAATGAAAATTGAGTCAACTCATATCTACATGAATGTGTATGATTTTAGAGATGTGAATACATAATCACCTTAAGAATAAATAATATAATATACATTTTCATAGGAAATATAAAATTATTAAGGATTTTTTAATGCATATGAATTAACTAATGAATAAATTGAGATGAAATGGCATTTGTATTCATGTATAATTGTTGGAGAAATTCACAAGAAATTTATAATGCATAATCAATGTATAGGGATTTGAGACTAAAGCTGGGAAAATTTCACAATAAGGGATTCAGAAAAAATTGTGTATCTGAGTTTTCATTTCATAGTGAAGCTAGTTCCTCAACAGAATAAATAATTTTTTATCGAGCAGTGTTGTACTGAGGAAGATCATTATAAAAATGTAATTAGAATATATTGAGAAAAAAAAACATCAATGAAATGTTTCTAGAATTGTACATGGGATTGTATGATCTATTAATCTCATATAAGAGATTATAATATCATCATATCAGTGGGTCAAATATTGTGTGACTCAATATTTTGAAGTTATTAATTGAACATTGATGTAAAACATGTTTCCAGTGAGAATCTTGGGTTGGCCGGTGTGATGATGGTAACACATTGGGATATAGTATAAAGATCCTCATATAGGACCCACAAGTCAATTATATATGTGGGAACATGTGTTCTCTCGTGGGACACTAGATCAAAGCATTTTGGGACTCAATGTTGAAGGTAATGTTACTTTCCATATTGTTACTATCTACATATAGTGAAGAATTTGTAACCAGGGGTATAACTGATTACATTAAGGATATATGTCTTAATACCTAACCATGTAAAAAATATTTTGTTGTTTTTATTCATTTTTATTCAACATTTCATATTGGCTTCACTCATCCTAACATGTGGTGGATGTTTTATGGGGTTTAAGAAAGGAAAATAATTTAGTAAAAATAAGTCAGACTTGAATCACCCCTCACTTTGTGGTTAAATGGCCCTTTGGTAATTTCACTTACTTCATCACATAAGGAAGCTTTCATAGAAAAAAATATTATTTATAATTATCATCAATGGGGGAACTATATGGCTTCACAATATACAATTCTTCTTTAATAATCCCATTCAGAAAAAATAACTTCACATCCATCTAGAAAAATTTAAACCTTATTTTCAGCATAATTGCCAAGAATAATCTAATTGCATCTAACCAAAAAGCTTGTAAAAATTATTCATCAAAATCAATACCCTGTATTTTAGAGTACCATTATCATAGTAGTCATTCATTATATTGATGCACTATAACATATGTATTCATTTTATTTCAAAATACCTGTTTGGTCCCGATGAAATTCATATGGTTTGATCTTAAAAGAATCTCCCAATTCTGATTCTTCATAATTTGGTCATGATCTTCATTCATAGAATAAACCCTATTGTCACCTACAATCTCTTCCTCAAAACATTTAGGATCTATCTAATATAGTAAATCTTCATTCTATAATGACTTCATTCTCTATGTTTAAACTGGTGCTACTTGATCACCAATGGTATTTTTCTATAGATTTTTTCTTGATTATTCTACTTCTATCTAGATACATATTTGAATTCCTAATACTCCTCATCAGTATCTTCTTCATAGTCATTATTTTACACTTTTACTCCCACATAGTTTCTTACCTCTCTATCATTGTCATCATGAAACTATTCACTATGTTGTTGATGATTCTATTCATTATCTACTACAATGACATCATTTAATTCTGTTGATTTTTCTAATATCATTTTGAAATATTTGTTTGATTTATTTCCTATATTTCCATCATGTATCCCCTACTCTTCAAGATAATAAAATTTACATTTTTTATAATTTTTTAGAATAAAAAACATACTTCCAAATATTCAAAAGTATTTCAAGGTTGTCTTATTTTTTCACCACAAGTCTTATTTATACTTTTCATCCTTTGGAAACAATAGAGCCCTGCTAGATATTTAGATCGATGTAAACAATTATTGTTTTTACAATTTCTCTGATTATTCTTAATTAATAACTATTTATTGGCCATGTTTTTATGATATTATTTCTCCCCTCAACCACTCTTTTTTGTTAAGGATTTCTCAGTGCCGAAACATGATGTCGAATTCCATGTTTCTTGAGATAATATTCCACTTGGATGTTTGTAAATTCTAGACCATGAACATTGAATAAATGTATAATATTCTTTATAATCATCATATTTTATTCCCTCCATTATTATTTTATGCAACTGAAAATGTCAGACTTGTGGGAAATGAAAAAGATCAATTCCATCCTGCTAAAATCATCAATGAAAAGAAAATAATACCTCTTCCTTTCAATGGATCTTAGTGTGATAGGTCTATACATATCTGGATACACCAATTCAAGCATTATATAATATAATTTTTTCCTTTTTAATATTCTTGATAATATTTCCTTGTTGATAAGAATCACATGTGTGAGTATGACCACATTATAGATTGAGGATATCAAGTGTGGTATTATATTTGACCATATCCTCTAATGATGGCTAACATAGATGCGAAATTAATTTATTCAACAACATATTTTTACTTCATTTGATAGAAATCACATATCTTCTTCTCCATAATGGAGATAGATATTACCCTTCATGAATATTACCTTTAAAAAAATTGTACCCATTTATACCTTGTTGATACACAATGTCTTGGTAAAGCATATACCATGACTCAAGTCACATATTTGAGTAACACTAAGAATATTGTGACTGAGACCTTAAATAACCAAGACATCAACACGTCTCATATGTTTTCCTCCAAATTTGGATTTTCATGAGCCAGTAATATTAAAGACATCATCATTTACAAATTTGACAACACCTATTATCATATTTGACACCTGTATCAATATCCATCTCTCCAATCATATGGTATGTGAATCAACAATAAAGGATTCATAAAGAATCATGATATGGTTCATTAAGGTAAATATCTGTAACAAATTCATTCTTAGCACTTTTTATTTTGATCTACATCTTTAAATTCATACTCGTTATGGATTGATAATCCTGGTATTCCTCGAAGAATGATAGAATAAATTCATCTTGTAGAATTGAAAATTTATTTTGTTTTTTCACATAATTTAAGGACTCATTGTGATGGTTATTAGGAACACTTTAATTCCAATTTATCACTTTCATCAACATATTTGATGATAAATATTTGACCATGTGTCATAATCCTCTACACTAGAAACAGAAACCATCAAAATCATTCAATAAATATTGAATTCTATGTGGATACCTTTATTGATGTTTTTCCATTAGATACATTCTTGCTATGAAACATTCATTTTGATAATTTCCCATATTTCCACAACAATAAAATTTGATATGTGGTCTATTCCTGTACATTATTATAGGTCCAACTCATTCATGGTTACTATGTGTCTTCTGATTCTGATTTGTACTCAAATAAATTTTCATCATCATGGTGGGAGCTTTCGGTTTGGCATCAATCACTATAGCATATTGTTTTCAATCAAGACCCATATAAGATTTTTCATCTAGATTTGAATGTTTCTTCTATTTTACTAGAACTTTATTGTAACATCCCAGGTAAATAAAGAATAAATAATTTTCATATTAATTAATATTTATGAATTAAATATTAATTTTAATTAAAAGGGGTTTTTTACATTCGATAGCATAATCGATACGCAACGATGAGTTTCATTGAAATCTTACGTTGCACACTAGTAATATAATAATATTATTTTAAATGGTAGTTAACATGTAGCCGTTGTACTGGCGGGAATGGATAGAAATAACTAAAATATGATTATATATGTTTTTAAATGTTTTTATGTTTACCCAATAAAAGATAAAGGCTTAAAATACGGAAAGAATTCAATTTTAGGCATTTATACCCTAATTTTCACTAAGGGTTCACTAATCACCTTTTGACGGCGAACCATCATTAAATATAGTTTTGATCAATATTATAAATTCTATTGGAACAAATATAACTCTTCTTTATAATCGGGACATCAAAATTTACTTTCTGTAAATTTTTGGTATCTTTCCGATAAAGTTCAATTTTTTAATGAATATTGTAAATGTTGTATTTTAATTCAAAACCTCTTTTTGATCTAATTTATTTATATGATTAGATTATTATTTGAATTGGTTTTAATTTGAAATTAGAAAATATTTTTACCATTAAATCTAATAGTGGTCGTTGAAATTAATTTCACTTTGAAATCAGACTTAAACTAATGTCAATCTTTTGATACTTATTGTTTCAAAAAAACATGCTATTTGTCATGACAGCGGGAATTAATTATTAAATTAATTAATTTGACTTATATGTTTTTAATTTTTTAAAATGGACTTCATTTTTGAATTTGGAATATCAAATATATCTTAGGGTGAATTTTTGGAATTTTTTTGGAAAACATCAATTTTTGATGAATAGTGAAATCACTAAGTGGTACTTATAAAAACTGAATTTCCATTTAAATGAAATTTTTCCACCTTTGTGTATTGAATTTCAAAAATCTGACATACATGGTTGTCACTACGATGTAAAATGTTGTTCAACGAGATTAAAATAATTTTTTGGTGAATAGTAACTTATTAAGTTTTTAATCGCGATTAGTGGTAATTAGTGTAGTTTAAGGTAAAAATAATGTTTTAATAATATGAGATGACCTAGACACATGTCCTAACCTCATTGGATGTGTCACGGTCGACCATGAAAATGCATGGGTCAACCTGGGGACCCCATGGATCCACTTTGGTTGGAAAATGACATAAATACCTTTTATTTAATGTTAATGTAAAAAATGGCACAAACATGATATGTTTTACTAAAACAATTTTTAAATGGGGTTATACAAGTCATAGTTTTGATTATAAATAGTCATTGGAAAGATTAAAAGATATAATAAATCATAGTAATTTTTTTATAATTTTTAGACATTAAATAAATTAAATTATTTATGACATAATAATGATGCAGCGATGACATCATTATTTGAGGATTTTAATAAAATGGAAAGATAATGTAATATCTAAGACCTACACATGTCCAAAACCTATTGGATGAGTGGATTTCGAACCCTTATCACATTATCCACGAATTATATCAATGTGGGACCTTTTAAAACCGAAACACAGTTTCAAATAAAGTAATATTTCTTTACATTCCAAAAGTGCCCCTCCTCTCCTCTTATAAAAGGCCCCCACATCTACCACCTTACCCACACTCCCAAAGCCTTTGGATCGGCCAGCCCCTACCCATTATGTCTCTCCACTTTGTTCTATTACTCCTTGAAGCCTCACTTTTGGCAGAAGTCTTCCCAAGGAAGCCTTTGAGCTCAAACCAAAGGGAGTTACCCGATTTTGAGGTAATGTCTTCACTTGAGTACTTTTGTATTATTTTGCTTCTCCAACCCCCTAAAATTTTTTTATTTATTTTTTTTGTAACAACTCCAGTATCTTCAATATACTAGGATGTTGTTATAAGAAGGATTACAGCTACACTTACACACACCTTCATCTAATGATTAAAGAACATACTGTTTCCGTGGATGGTGAATTTATGCCTCCCGAAACAATGATTGTTCAACATTCCATTAACACCTTCAAAGGTGTCCATTAAGATGCCACTATATTTATATATGATATATAATATGTTTATGTTTTATTTAAGCATCTGTGTTTTTCATTTTGGGCATACATTTATGGTTTCTATTATGGGTAAACACGATATCTTCATTTAAGGAAGTGCGGACTACCGCCCCCTCAAAGTGATGTGATTCGTTAATGCCATATGTGGGATGTGTAAAGGATGGATTTAAAGTTATTATATATGATGTTATAATGGAATTATAATATACCTCTATATCATTATTATTTCTTTCCATTAAAGTATGAGATAGAAATGAAAGTAGCGTTAATGCGTACGTACGGCTTACCGTCTCCCTGAACGGTGCATTTCATTTCTTATCCCCAAATGTAATGTACTATTAAAATTTCATGTATATAATGGATATATATAATGAATGATATATCTAAATGATGAATATAATTCTGGAATTAAAATATACATACCTCTCATTTAGTTTTAATTGCATTAATATGACAAAGAAATGAAAGTAGCGTTCATGCTTACGTACGGCTTACCGTCTCCATGAACGGTGCATTTCATTTCTTACCTCTAAATTATTATTTAATATTATAAATACATGTATATGCTGGACATATATGATATATATGATATCCAAATCAGTAATTTAATTCTAGATATAAAGAACCTTTGACCACGCGAACAACATGTAATTATAAGAAGTCCACTTTCGACTTAAGAACCAAATATCAACAAAACAAACATTATTAACTTAAATGGTTACATAATGTTTATTACATGGAAATAAGTGATATAAAAGGAATAATGAACTTTAAAAATGTTCTTAATCAAGTATAAATTAACTCAAGTTTATTATTCAGGACGTTAAAGAACGATCGAGTCAAGTTGGACCCAAGGTAAGGGACTTCGTCTGAATCTCCTTTCATTGAGGCATATTTCGTTTTATACACAACTTTATTTTATACGGTGTATAAACCCCTTTTACTTATACTTTTATACAAAAGGAATAATTTTCTACGAAGCGTTTTACTAAACAACAAAAAGGAATATTTTTTTAATGTATGCGGTGACAACGACCTTTTCCGCCGCCACGAGTATTATTTGGTCTTTGGCTTCCCCAACAAGCCATAATGTTTTTAGAATAAAATAAATACCATATACTCTTTTATGTAATTTGGTATTAAAAAATTGTTTTGATAAAGGATTCTATTATGATATATTGTGATTTGGAAATGTTATCATTCCTTTATATTGGTTTTATGTTTTATGATTTTATATTCGTACTTGGACATTTTAACGGGTGGTTACGTTATAAACCATATGACGGGTGGTGCCGTGAATACCAGGATGGGTGGTTACTTTATAACCTCCAATTCATTGGGTATGGAAGTCTGCCGTATGGCTATTCCACTAAGTATGTATGGAAATTGGTCGTATGGCTATTCCATTAAGTGATATGTGTGGAAGTCGACCGTATGGTTATTCCAATTAAGTATGTTTATGTCCCAAGTTACCTTTATATATGCTATGTGTTCTTTATATGGGTTTTATGGTAATCCTTTGGTTACAAAAAAGGTATGTAATGATACTTTATTCAGTGAAGAGTTTTTACTACTTCATGATGGTGAAGGTATTACTTTGTTAGAGTATACATGGATTACATGATGTTTGAAAAAGTAACAGTTTTCATTCTTTGTGTATCCCTTACTAGGCTTTTTATGCTCACCCCACATTTTTTTCGAAATGTTTTTCATAGGACTTAAAGTGGAATAAGGTCAAGGATGGGATCAAGGGAATGTCATGATATATAAGACATGGAACTAGACATGTTTCTTTTTATGAGATATTTTATGGCAACTTAGTAGAAGTGTCTTCTTTGTAATCTTTTGAGATGTAATAGTTATGTTCTAATTCTATAAAACTCTAAACCTAAAAAGAACCTCAATTTGAATTATTCATTTAATTCAACATTAAGTAAGGTTTAAGGCTGGGGCCTTATAGTTGGTATCAATGGTCGGTTTAGAAAACTTTAGGAGTTAGAAAATTGTTAAATTATATGTTAATTTATGATATGATTGAAATGATATAGCATTTACAGATTACCATGTTGCTTCGCCTATGATATTTCTGTGTTCAGAATGGCTTTCCACAGAGGAAACAAAGCAGCTATGTTGGGACGAAATCAGGAGGAAGACAACCTTCCAAATCAGCAACCTAAGATGGTCGGAATCGGAACTGAACAGTTTGTTGTAGTGATGGCACAATTGACTCATGCTATAAATGGTGGTGGTATCCATGCACGAGATCAGCCAGATCAACCACAGAGGAACATGTCAGTGGTGGAACACTTCATGAGGCAACATCCCCCATCATTCAGAGGATCATCTGACCCTGTGAAAGCTGAAGGGTGGATTAAAGCACTGGAGAAGATTTTTGATGTCATGGGGTGTTCAGAACATCAAAAGGTTAGTCTTGTTGTGTACCGTTTTGAAGGTGAAGCTGATTAGTGGTGGTCGATGGTGAAAAATATCAGGGATAGTGATGAGATTGAAGATCTTCACTGGGAAAAATTCAAAGGTATGTTTCTTGAGAAATATTTTCCTAAGGTGGTTCGTCTTAGGATGGAAAAACAGTTCCTAGAATTGAGGCAGGAGGATGATTCAGTGGATGCTTATGAAGAAATGTTCACTCGATTGGAAAGGTATGCTCCGAGCTTCATACAATATCTTGATAGTAAAATAAACCGTTTTTACTCAGGGATAAAGCCAAAGTATCGAAGGGATTTAGCTTCTCGTGAGTTCAAAAGTTATGAAAAACTTGTTCGATGTGCGGAGAAGGTGGAAATGGAGTTTTCCGATGATCAGGTGTTCTATGAAAAACAACAAAATAAGAGGTCTAGTTGGCAGGAAAAGGGGAAAAATTCATCAAAGAAGCAAGGAGGTAAGAAAACCAAATATCCATCTTGTGGGAAGTGTGGTAAAATGCATCCTGGAGAATGTTTATCCAAGTCTGGTAAGTGCTTTCGGTGTGGTAAGTCTGGTCATATTGCTCGTAACTGTCCGGAAGATGATAAAGCAGGCAATGAAAAGCCAACAGTAAGGTGTTTTAAGTGTAATGAAATGGGTCATTATGCAAACGAGTGTCCAACGAAGAACACAACTGGGGGAATGCAGCCAGACTACAAGCTGAAAGGGGTGGTGAAATCCTTTGCAACAACTTCAGCAGATGTTGGGACATCGAATGAAGTGGTATCAGGTACACTTTTTGTTTGTTCAGATTATTCCAATGTGTTGTTTGATTCAGAGTCTACACACTCTTTCATTTCTGAGAAGTTTTCTAGTAAATTGGAAATTCCATCTCAAGATATGAACCCTGAACATATGGTAAAAACACCTGGAGGGAACGTTGAGGCAAAAAGGAATTATAAGAACCTTCCTATCCTTGTGTGTGGAAAGAATCTACCAGAAAACCTTATTGTTTTTCCTCTAGTAGAGTTTGATGTTATTTTGGGCATGGATTGGCTTTCTATTCATCATGCTAAGATTGACTGGAGAGCTAAAATGGTTTCATTTCAGAAAGACTTTCAATTTGTGTACAAGAATGAACCCTTGATTTTGATAACGTATCAGGAAGTTGAGAAACTAGTAAAAGATGGAAATGAATGTTACCTTGCACATATTGTTGAAAATAAAGGAACTGTTCAGATTAATGATGTGCCAGTGGTAAATGAGTATCTTGAGGTTTTTCCTGATGAGTTTCCTGGTATTATTCATGATCGGGAAGTTGAATTTATTGTTGACTTAGTTCCTGATTCTAAGCCAATTTCAAAACCCCCTTATCGAATGGCTCAAGTTGAACTTTTAGAGTTAAAGAAACAATTGCAGGAGTTATTAGATAAAGGTTTCATTCGTCCTAGCACATCACCATGGGGTGCTCCTGTCTTGTTTGTTAAAAAGAAAGATGGATCAATGAGACTTTTCATTGATTATAGAGCCTTGAATAATATTACTATTAAGAACAAGTATCTTTTGCCTCATATTGATGATTTGTTTGATCAGGTCTAGGGAGCTCAGTATTTTTAGAAGATTTACTTGAGGTCGGGGTACCATCAGTTGAAAGTAAAAGAAGCAGATGTTCCGAAGACGGAGTTTCGTACTATATATGGCCATTATGAATTTGTAGTTATGCCTTTTGGGTTATCCAATGCACCTGCTGTATTCATGGACCTTATGAATAGAATTTTCCATAAGTTCCTGGATAAGTTTGTGGTTGTTTTCATTGATGATATTTTTGTGTTTTCTAAAAGTAAATAGGAGCATGAAAGTCATTTAAGGGTTATCATGCAAACCTTAAAAGAAAAGAAACTATATGAAAAATTCAGCAAGTGTGAGTTTTGGTTACAACAAATTTCTTTCCTGGGTCACATTATTTCAAAAGATGGCATAAATGTTTATCCTACTAAAACAAAAGTTGTTGAAGAATGGCCGAGACCCACAAATGTAACCGAGATCCGTAGATTTCTTGGTTTGGCAGGTTACTACTGAAGGTTTGTTGAAAATTTTTCATGGTTATCTAGTCCAATGATTAAGCTAACTCGTAAGGGTGTTAAGTTCATCTGTACAAAAGAATGTGATGATTGTTTCTAGGAGTTGAAAAGAAGATTGGTGAATGCTCCAGTTTTGGCACTTCCTTCCAGGAATGGTGAGTTTGTTATATACAGTGATGCTTCTTTGAAGGTACTCGGCTGTGTCCTAATGCAGAATGATCAGGTAATTGCTTATGCTTCACGTTAGTTGAAAACTCATGAGGTAAATTACCCTACACATGATTTGGAATTAGCTGCTGTTGTCTTTGATTTAAAATTTTGGAGGCATCATTTGAATGGAGTAAAGTGTGAAATATATACTGATTACTAAAGTTTAAAATATATATTCACTTAGAAAGAGTTAAACATGAGACATAGGAGATGGCTGGAATTAATCAAGTATTATGATTGTACAATCCACTACCATCCAAGAAAAGCAAATAAAGTGGCTGATGCTTTGAGTTGAAAAATTAATGCTTCATTAACCATGATACATTTGGAACGAGATCCTTTGGTTTTTGATTTAATGATCTTTGGCATAGAAGTTGTTGGTGCAGGAAGTCCTTCTGTTTTGTTTCAGGTATCAGTGAAATCTTCTCTATCAGACAGAATCAAGCAAGCACAAAAGCAAGACAGCGAGTTGTAGAAAAAGGTAGAGCTGGTTTAGAAAGTTATGTTGCCTGAATTCAACATTGATAATGATTGTGTTTTGGGGTTTTGGAAGAGATTATGTGTGACTTGTGATTCACAGTTGAAGAATGAGTTGTTATGTGAGGCTCATAGTTCTCTGTTTTCAGTTCATCCTGGCAGTACTAAAATGTACAGAGATCTGCGGGAGTATTACTGGTGGGATGGAATGAAAAGAGATATTGCTGATTTTACTGTGAAGTGTTTGACTTGTCAGCAGGTTAAAGCAGAACTGCAGTTACCGAAAGGGATGCTTCAGCCTTTACCAGTGCCAGAGAGGAAATGGGAGAATATATCCATGGACTTTGTTGTGGGATTACTGAAGACATCTCTAGGTAATAATTCAATATGGGTTATTGTTGATCGCTTGACCAAATCTGCTCATTTCCTTGCTATACGAGATACTTTCTCTCTAGATCAAATTTCCTGTTTGTATCTTAAAGAGATATTCAGGTTACATGGAGTTCCTCTCTCCATTGTATCTAACCGTGATCCCAGGTTCACTTCTAACTTTTGGAAAGGCCTTCAGAAGTTTTTGGGTACTGAATTAAATTTTACTACACCTTTTCGTCTTCAATCAGATGGGCAGTCAGAACGAACAATTCAGACCTTGGAGGATATGCTACGAGCTTGTTCAATGGATTATTAGGGAATTTGGGACCAACATCTTTCTTTGGTTGAATTTTCATATAATACCAGTTTTCATTCTAGTATACAGATGGCACCATTTCAGGCATTATATGGGAAGCGGTGTCGAACTCCATCTTTCTGGGATGAAGTGGGTGAAAGGAATTTGATGGGACCAGAATTGGTAGAAAAGATGGCAGAAAAGGTTCAGTTGATTCAGAAACACATGAGAACAGCTCAGAGCAGGCAGAAGAGTTATGCGGATAACTAGAGGAAGGATCTATCTTTCAAGGTAGGTGATCATGTTTTTCTCAAGGATAATCCATGGAAAAGTGTGATGAGATTTGGTATGAAAGGAAGGATGAGTCCAAGGTTCATTGGACCATATGAAATTTTGGAGAAAGTTGGATCAGTTGCTTACCGAGTAGCTTTTCCTCCGTGTTTATCTCAAGTACACAATGTTTTTCATGTTTCGATGTTGAGAAAGTACATGCTAGATCCATCTCATGTTTTGAGTCCAGAGGTAGTTCAACTAGAAGAGAACCTACCATATGAAGAACAACCAGTCCAGATTCTTGACCATATGGAGCAGGTGTTACAGAATAAGTTGATTCATCAGGTAAAGGTTTTGTGTAAAAACCATGTGATTGAAGAGGCAACGTGGGAATATGAAAATGCTATGACGGATAAATACCCCCACTTATTTTGATAAATGAATAAAATTGCGAGGACACAATTACCAAAAGGGGGAAGGATGTAACATCCTAGGTAAATAAATAATAAATAATTTTCATATTAATTAATATTTACGAATTAAATATTAATTTTAATTAAAAGGGGTTTCTACATTCGATAGCATACTCGATACGCAACGATGAGTTTCATTGAAATCTTACGATGCACACTAGTAATATAATAATATTATTTTAAATGGTAGTTAACATGTAGCCATTATACTGGAGGGAATGGATAGAAATAACTAAAATATGATTATATATGTTTTTAAATGTTTTTATATTTACCCAATAAAAGATAAAGGCTTAAAATACGGAAAGAATTCAATTTTAGGCATTTTTACCCTAATTTTTACTAAGGGTTCACTTATCACCTTTTGACGGAAAACCATCATTAAATATAGTTTTGATCAATCTTATAAATTCTATTGGACAAAATATAACTCTTCTTTAGAATCGGGACATCAAAATTTACTTTGTGTAAATTTTTGGTATCTTTCCGATAAAGTTCATTTTTTTAATGAATATTGTAAATGTTGTATTTTAATTCAAAACCTATTTTTGATCTTATTTATTTATAAGATTAGATTATTATTTTAATTGGTTTTAAAGTGAAATTAGAAAATATTTTTACCATTAAATCCAATAGTGGTCATTGGAATTAATTTCACTTTGAAATCGGACTTAAACTAGTGTCAATCATTTGATACTTATTGTTTCACAAAAACACGCTATTTGTCATGACAGCGGGAATTAATTATTAAATTAATTAATTTTAATTATATGTTTTTAATTTTGTGAAATGGACTTCATTTTTGAATTCGGAATATCAAATATATCTTAGGGTGAATTTTTGGAATTTTTCTGAAAAACTTCAATTTTTGATGAATAATGAAATCACTAAGTGGTACTTATAAAAACTGATTTTCCATTTAAATGAACTATTGCCGCCATTGTGTATTTAATTTCAAAAATCCGACATACATGGTTGTCACTAAGAAGTAAAATGTGGTTCAATGAGATTAAAATAATTTTTTGGTGAATAGTAACTTATTAAGTTTTTAATCGCGATTAGTGGTAATTACTGTAGTTTAAGGTAAAAATAATGTTTTAATAATATGAGATGACCTAGACACATGTCCTACCCTCATTGGATGTGTCATGGCCGACCCAGAAAAGACATGGGTCAACTTGGGGACCCCATGGAGCCACTTTGGTTGGAAAATGACATAAATACCTTTTATTTAATGTTAATGTAAAAAATGGCACAAACATGAAATGTTTTACTAAAACAATTTTTAAATGGGGTTATATATGTCATATTTTTTATTATAAAAATTAATTGGAATGATAAAAAGATTTACTACATCATAGTAATTGATTTATAATTTTAATACATTAAATAAATTAAATTATTTATGACATAATAATGATGCAGCGATGACATCATTATTTGACGATTTAAATAAAATGGAATGATAATGTAATATATAAGACCTACACTTGTCCAAAACCTATTGGATGAGTGGATTTCGAACCCTTATCTCCTTATACACGAATTATATCAATGTGGGACCTTTTAAAACCGAAACACATTTTCAAATAAGTTAATATTTCTTTACTTTCCAAAAGTGCCCCTCCTCTACTCTTATAAAAGGACCCCAACTCTACCACCTTACCCACACTCCCAAAGCCATTGGATCTGCCAACCCCTTCCCATTTTGTCTCTCCACTTCCATATCTTACTCCTTGAAGCCTCACTTTGGGCAGAAGTCTTCCCAAGGAATCCTTTGAGCTCAAACCAACGGGAGTTACCCGATTTTGAGGTAATGTCTTCACTTGAGTCCTTTTGTATTATTTTTCTTCTCCAACCCCCTAAACTCTTTTTATTTATTTCTTTTGTAACAACTATAGTATATTAAATGTACTAGGATGTTGTTATAATAATTATTCAATCTACACTTACACACACCTTCATCTAATGGTTAATGAACATACTGTTTCCGTGGATGGTGAATTTATGCCTCCCGAAACGATGATTGTTCAACATTCCTTTAACACCTTTAATGTTGTCCATTAAGATGTCAATATATTTATATATGATATATAATATGTTTATGTTTTCTTTAAGCTTCTGTATTTTTCATTTTGGGGATACCTTTATGGTTTCCATTATGGGTAAACACGATATCTTCATTTAAGGAAGTGCAGACTACCGCCCCCTCAAAGTGATGTGATTTGTTAATGCCATATGTGGGACGTGTAAAGGATGGATTTAAAGTTATTATATATGATGTTATACCGGAATTATAATATACCTCTATATCATTATTATTTCTTTCCATTAATGTATGAGATAGAAATGAATGTAGCGTTCATGCGTACGTACGGCTTAGCGTCTCCATGAACGGTGCATTTCATTTCTTATCCCCAAATGTAATTTACTATTAAAAGTACATGTATATTATGGATATATATAATGAATGATATATCTAAATGAAGAATATAAATCTGGAATTAAAATATACATACCTCTTATTTAGTTTTAATTCCATTAATATGACAAAGAAATGAATGTAGCGTTCATCCGTACCTACAGCTTACCGTCTCCATGAACGGTGCATTTAATTTCTTACCTCTAAATTATTATGTAATATTATAAATACATGTATATGCTGGATATATATGATATATATGATATCCAAATTAGGAATGTCATTCTGGATATAAAGAACCTTTGACCACGCGAACCACATGTAATTGTAAGAAGTCCACTTTTGACTTCAGAACCAAATATCGACAAAACAAACATTATTAACTTAAATGGTTACATAATGTTTATAACATGGCAATACGTGATATAAAAGGAATATTTAACATTAAAAAGGTTCTTAATCAAGTACAAATTAACTCACGTTTATTATTCCGGACGTTAAAGAACGATAGATTCAAGTCGGACCCAAGGTAAGGGACTTCGTCTCAATCTCCTTTCATTGAGGCATATTTCGTTTTATACACAACTTTATTTTATATGGTGTATAAACCCCTTTGAATTATACTTTTATACAAAAGGAATCTTTTTCTAAGAAGCATTTTACTAAACGACAAAAAGGAATGTTTTTTTTAACATATGCGGTGACAACGACCTTTTCCGCCGCTGCGAGTATTATTTTTTCTTGGGCTTCCTCAACAAGCCGTAATGTTTTTAAAATAAAATAAATACCATATACTCTTTTATGTATTTTGGTATTGAAAATGGTTTTGATAAAGGATTCTATTATGATATATTGTGATGTGGAAATGTTATCATTCCTTTATATTGGTTTTATGTTTTATGAATTTATATTGGTACTTGGACATTTTAACGGGCGGTTATATTATAAACCATATGACGGGTGGTGCCGTGAATACTAGGATAGGTGGTTACGTTATAACCTCCAAGGCATTGGGTATGGAAGTCGTCCATATGGCTATTCCATTAAGTATGTATGGAAATTGGCCGTATGGCTATTCCATTAAGTGATATGTGTTGAAGTCGACTGTATGGTTATTCCACTTATGTATGTTTATGTCCCAAGTTACCTTTATATATGCTATGTGTTCTTTATATGGGTTTTATGGTAATCCTTTGGTTACAAAAAGGTATGTAATGATACTTTATTCAGTGACGAGTTTTTACTACTTCATGATGGTGAATGTATTACTTTGTTAGAGTATACATGGTTTACTTGATGTTTGATAAAGTAACAGTTATCATTCTTTGTGTATCCCTTACTAAGCTTTTTATGCTCACCCCAAGTTTTTTTCGAAATGTTTTTCACAGGACTTAAAGTGGAATAAGGTGAAGGATGGGATCAAGGGAATGTCATGCTATATAAGAAATGGAACTAGACATGTTTCTTTTTAAGAGTTTTTTATGGCAACTTAGTAGAAGTGTCTACTTTGTAATCTTTTGAGAAGTAATAGTTATGTTCTAATTCTCTAAAACTCTAAACCTGAAAAGATCCTGAATGTGAATTATTCATTTAATTCAATATTAAGTAAGGTTTAAGGCTGTGGCCTTATATTTATACTCTAGTTCCATATTTGTAGTCTCCAAATTAATACACATTCCTAATGTCATGCCATTAGTCAAAATCCTTTCTCGATCGTATAACATTCATTGTAGGTCAAAAACATACACTTCATGATATTCAATGCATTTGATTTGAGCTTTTAGTGTTTGTAAATCCATTAATTTCCCTTCTCTATTCTTTTATTTTGAGCATGTACTCAAAATTAATTTCATTGTTATCTTTAATTGAATACTAAAATTTCTCTATTCCATCATTTAGATGAGACATCTCTTATTCCCAATTATTAATGTAATGTTTAGAACTCCAAACCACTCTATTTTATTTATTATTTTTTCAGTCACTAAGTATCTAAAATAATACTATTATTTTTGAATAAATTTATCTTTAGGTTTTCAAAACTTCCACATTGGCTTAAGACTTCTTCATAAGAATTTCAACTTCATCCTCATCATCATATTGAATCTTCATTGGCAACTTTACTCCAAGATGTACAACCAATCAAAATCAAAATCAAAATCAAATTTCCATTTTCTATTTATAGTTTTGAGTAATGGAATTACATCACCTCATTGGTATCTTCTTCATCCTATCCATATTCAATGGTGTTCTTCCTTATGGACTTTAATTCCACCTCTTTGGACTTCACATTTCGCAAAAACACATTATCATAATTTCTCATATCATATGTGATTAGATTCTGTGTAAAATATCTATTTTCAGATCCTTTAAGTATTTATCTTGCATTACTGAAACATTCAAATTCAACCGAGATGGATGTCATCTCATGATGCACATAACGATCATTTCATATTCAGGAATTTCTCCAATACCATTCATGTGTTCCACTATGAAATTAACCATATCAAAGAATGAATCTATAGACTAATTATAGTGCATTCTCAAATCCTCATACTTGTTCCATAGAACCTTCACCATTGCTTATTTTACTTTTGAGTACCCCTCATAACTATTTGGATACTCTCCCACATATCATGTGATTAATTACACAAAATCACCTCCTTAATGATTTCATTGGATAGGGATCCCCCAAAAGCCTTGATTTCTTTGGACACATCATCTAATTCCCTTCAGTGAGATTTTAATAAAGCACCACTATCCACAATATCCATAATACTATGCAATACTATTTTAAATACATTAATACTTAACGATAAAAAATAGTTCAAAATTTGATTCTAACGTAATTTAAAATTGTTTCCATCAATGATCAGAACCCCTTTATGATTGAAACCCTACATTGAAACCCCTGAGAGAGAAACAATAAAAAACAATTTCTTTTGATACCAATTATTATCCCAACTATGTCAAATACCCCAAAAGGTTGGAAGAGTGAGGATTAGTGTATGACTGATTAAAACAACTACCCCTTTAGATATTTTTTTCATTAAAAAACAATGATCCCTCTCATAATACAGTAATATATGAACAGAATATTCACGAGAAAATTTTTTTTACTTGTTTCACCCACACAGGATTACATCCATGGACAATAAAAAGGTAATGTTTTTATATACCAAATCCACTAATGTGTAAAACTTTTATAATGTTTATATCAGACTCATTATCCCTTATAGTTTATAACCAATCACAATTTGAATGCTCACTTCTCTCTCAAATAAAGAGTGACCACTTCACTTTCTAATGATTCTTATTTTTGTCACATGAATCGATATTTTATACACCTGATTTTGAAGAAAATTATGTTTTAAATTTTTCCACTTGATGAATAATGATTCAGTAAATATTTATTGAGAAATTCCTTCCTGTTCACGTGATATTTACTTTTGTGAAATCATTCTTTCCAACCTTCGCAAAACTGCCAAATTTATCAAAAGAATAACCGTCTATCACGAACCCAAAAACATTTGTGAATCTCACTCCATTTGTGAATCTCACATATCGTACATGAGGCTACATAATTTCCCATAGCTTACGTAGAATTCGTGATACTCAACACTTTAATAATGATCACAACATTTTCGAATCATACAATATAATTATGATCCCCATTATCCTCAACATATTTGATCTTATAAAAGACCTTATGTAATAAAAATACATTTTTAATAACCATCTCAAATTTAGAGCCTTTGTATTTTCATTAATGATTACATACATAATATGAGAGGGTAGACTCCTATATATAGGAAATGCCACCATTTTGAGAATTTTTAGACCCACCACTACATTTTTCATAAGATCTCCATTCTTTTTTGTAATCGTCACTATCTTTGTGAAGCGCAAAAACAATTTCTTCCATTAATGATGATTCTTTTAGTCAAATGGATTATTGAAAACCCTTTCATTCACAACCCTGTTTTTGTCAATATATATACTGGAACAATTCGCCATGCCTTCATGAATCACCAGAATGCCACGAAACACCCAATTTTCATGAAATACATGAATTTTAAATATTTTAATGGGAATAACTAGAAATAATAAATTAGTTATTCTTGAGCTAGTATCCAAATTTTATGCACCAAAAGTTTTTAAAACACTAAAATAATGTGCCAACTTATATACAAATCTTTCTGCATTTCCTCAAGAGCATCCATTACATTGACATGGATATTTGTCAAAATACCTAGTCAAAAATCATGATTGAAATCCAAAACTAATATTTTCTATATTCTTTTTAAAAAACTCAATCAATCGAAAAACACTACAAATTTACCTTTATGGATTTTCCAATCAATATTCAAAATAATTTTGATTACCATACATAAAAACATCATAATATCTAAATTTATCAAAAATCTATTATGATACCAAGTGTAATGTTCTGTACTTAACACAAATGGATGGATAAAATATATAACTATAAAACCACTCCAATGGTAGCTATAACTCTTAATAAGGACTCTCACCACCATCCCTAGTGGAATCCCTTTCCTCACTAATCCCTTGAGTGGAGAGACATTCATCACCCAACGTTCACAGATGGGATTTAATAAGGACCTAAGTAAAAACTTCTCTCTAATAACAACTCTAAGAAGTCATCTATAAAAATTACATATTCTAGTGATTTTAAACAAAAAATCACATTATTCTAGTTTTTTAGTTTAATAAAATTAGGACGAACTCTTACATAGTAATCTCATAAATTAAAAGTGGAAATATCTACCTAGTATCAGTTTTTCTTATAAATCATAACTCATTAAAAATTAAACATGATTTTATTTCATGAAAAAACATCATCACTTTCCACATTTTTGTTTCCTCTTTACTACCATTCTTTAAAACCCATGAAAAAAATTATAAAGATATGAGATGAGTAAAAAATCATAGTAAGGGGAATAAGACCATTAGTTGAGTAAAAAACAAGAACATCCATAATATATGTAAAATTATCGCATTATTCTTTTATCTTATAAAAAACAATTCTATAAAAACACATTTTATCTCAATGAAAACTATTAAAACCCATAGAAAATATAGATAAAACTGTTTGGAAACATGGGGAATCAATGGAGTAACTACATGATTATAGGAATTATCTTATTATGACCATATATACAATATAGATGTGAGATGTTGATTAAAAAATATAGTTTAACATATTTAAACTAAACCAAACAAAAACCACTTAATGTAATATAATCAGATATTTACATAGTCTGATTATCAATGTCACTTAATTGAAATTCGAATATGTATGATTATATACGAGTGAAAACCGTAATAATAATGGATCAAATTTATATCAGAGTGATTTTTGTAATCAATGTTAATTAGATAAAACAAAAAGAATATAAATATTAATACAATGACTCACTTTCGATTAAATTCGAGTGAAATAGAAAAATTTTAAAATAAATTAATACTATAGATATAGAATGTGAGAATTAATTATATGATTTTAAAATGATAATCCTATTTTAACCTTAATTGTATGTTAGTCAATAACACTTACTAAAGGTATCAACTATTTTATAATTATATTAAAATCCATCTTTCCTTACAAGGAAATATTTCAATATGATGACCATTTTATCTATGTCTTCATATCCATAGAATCCATCAATTTGATGATAATCTCTGTCATACAATCTATTCAAGCCCTCGATCTGATGGATCAAATTCACTATCTTCTTATCCCTAGGTGCCCTTAGTTGTAACAGTGACTAGACTGATGTTAAAATTAATAAATTTATTAAAGAGACCAACTAACATGGATTTCTTAAGAACATAACACTCTAAATAATTAAAAATTATAAGAAACATATGTTCATGCTATTTATTCTTATAAAAATGATATTAAATGTAATCAACCATACCCAAACACCTCAAATGAATAAACATTTGTAGAAAATCACCAAATGATCATATTTCCACGTTTTTTGTAATAACCTCAGATAACTAGAGCATAGAAGATCGTCATAATTGAATGTATGACATCATATTGATTAAAAACATTTCTGTGTTATAGATATTCATTACATTTGAAACATTTATTTGAAATTAGATTATAATAATAGTATATCTATTATAATTCCATAATAATGTAAATACAATAAACCTTATGAGTGATAGTCTAATGTTATTAGTACCAGTATCATTATGATTGTAAAAAAAATTTAGTATGAATGAAAATGACTAATATATAACTTATATTAATATATTTGTGAGTTTTATTAATCAGAAACATACTCATTAAAATAATCGTATTAAATAATTTCAAATTTTTTATTCAAAATATGACACAACAAATTCTATGTACATAAAAAAATAATGTCTTCTATAAAAACAATCTAAAACACTCAGGACATAAATAGCTATTAACCTTTTTTTAAGAATGTGTTTGAGATTTTCAAAATTAAATGAATTGAAATGTAATAAGTAAATTTTTTCACAATAATGCCCCCATTTTTTGAATATAGAGACCCCAAACCATAAATAAAAAAATAAATTGAAAAAAATACTGGGAATGTTCTTTTAATTATATTTTATTTAGTGTTATTCATTAAACCTTATCTCTCTCAAAGATTGTAACTCTTCTAAATTAAATAATTTAATATGGTTGATTAATTGAATAGTTATTCCATAATGATTAATTATACACCTTCGGAATATATCACAACCCAAAGGAGCATATTCTCCCACTTAAATAAATATTTTCCCATTATAAAATAACTTCATCTTTATAAAATCATCTCCCCTTTTATAAAATATTCACCCACTTTATGATTTTCAAAATTGAAAGGGGAGTGGTTTGGAGTTTCGTAAAATGGTAGAGAAGAAAAAATATAATAAATTGTATATTTAATTAACTAATAATCCATATAAAAGATTAAATTACATTCAATGAATCTTAATGGGAAAACATTTACGCAAATCTGATTTGGAAGAGGATTAATCCACTACCCATATTAAAATGTTTTACAAAAGATAAAAAAATACATAAATAGATCAAAATAAAAGAAATTCAATCTTTCATCATCAATGTTTTAAAAAAAACTGTTATCTTCTTGAACTCATTTTGATCATCTTTTAGATTTTCTATCCTTTCATCTTGAGACAACATCATTTACACTTCCTCAAAAAAAATTACTCTTATCTCTTACTACTATAACTACATATTCAAATGATATTAATATACTCATTTACAAGTCCATTTCTCAGATATTCTTTTTTAAAACATTAATTTATTCAGTACATTCTTTTATTGCATCCCCAAATTATTCCACAAATATGACTCCATCGTTCATGTTTGATATAATGTATTATAATATATATTTATATATTGAAAATTATTATTAACTTAATAATATTATTCAACATGCATCTTAATATCTATACCAACTTGGTTTTACCACTTAACTATTTTATTTCATTATATATTACAAGTATGATAATTTTCTTGAAAAACATTCAACAATTCCTAAATTTGAATAACTTTTTCAAGTAAAACATTTAATTATTTCGATTTATGATTATGAATTTCTTGAATAAGATATAATAAATATTCAAGTTTTTAAAAATAAGAAATATTTCATTCCAACCTTCTGTAAATATAAATAATGTAATCAAAACCCTTCTGGGCAATTTTTTCAGTTTAATCTATTTGTTCTATCTCTGGTTTTGACATCATCTTAATTATCATTCATTTTATCTAACATCAAAATAGCCTTTTCTTGTTCCATAAAAACTTTCTTATCATATGATATTTTCATAATATATATTTTTTCATTAGACTTGGATTTATAATCATCATTTGTTGTAGATTGTTGATCTTCTTTGTCGTTCTTTTAGGATGACTCAACTTCTTCTTCTGATACGGATGCTTTAACCGAGAAACAAATTGGTTTTTCTTCTTTATCATTATTACAGGGTAAGTATAATAAAGAAGGCTCTAATTGGGGAAGAATATAATGAAGAATACTATAATTTATTTTCATTGGCTAGTAGATATGATTTTCATCCACAACCTTTTCTTTTCCTATGTTATCCATGGATACAACATCGATATAAACCACAATGTTTTCTTCAAAAGATAATATAGATTGAGGGATCACCTGATTGATATGAATTATTGGAATTATTATATTATCATATTATATTTCAACTCCTTTAAAAAATTCACATAGAAATGAATCATGTTATATTTTCTTCAACTTATTCTTCTTAGCTTCATCATTAATAGTTTCACCTGCACAGATTTTTAATGCCATTGCTTTAGCAGGGTCGATTATGAAAAACAAATCACATTCTTCTTCTTATTCATCTTTTTCAACATCTCATTGGAAACAACATCAATCATCTTTTTCTCTCTCTTTTGTATCATTGTAGGGGAATATTATTATTTTATCTTCTTCTTATTCTTCTTATCCTTCACAAACATTCTTAATGGATATGATTCCAAAGTTGAACCCTATAATTTCTAAATAAATTTCATTTATTTTTTTAAATACCAAAATCATTATGTTCTTCATATTATTTTTGATAAATCAAATTTTCTCCCTCATTGGATGTAGTTTATTTGTTAATTTTAAAATATTCACAAACTCAACCACCAACATACTTATAAAATCAAGAAACAATATGATCATGTATTTAATTGATTCTAAAATGATGCTTACAAATATGAAAATTATATTCATCATAATATATATCATTCACATATTAAAAAAATAAAATAAGAAAACATTTAATACGATTTTGGTATCCCATTCTCCCTTTCCTAGAATGATATGTCCCTGTATCCATAGGAATTTAACTCTATTGTCCAGAGTGAGGTGGGATACAATTTATGTCTTAAAATATTTGAAAACAATGATTCTTTTTCATTGGTATTTTTTAATGATCCATGTTTATAAGGAAACTTTTGTGAAGGGAAATATGATTAGTCATCTAAAAAATTATAAAAAATCAGTAAGTTTTATATCAAAAATAATGTACCTATTCCGATACATTGTAAAAGAAATTATTTCATTCCCTTCTTCCTTGATGAACTAAACCAATGCATAGAATTGATGTACCACATCTGGGTAGTAAATTTCAGAATCTCTTCCCAGATTCATTATGAATTCTAATTCCAATCTTTGAAAAAATATTATCTTCATAAGAGTCGAATAATATTTTTAAAACCTTGATCATTTATTAAATATCTCCCAAAACATATAGCACTTAGGGAAATTTTTTATTCACTATCATAATTTGAATATGATGAAGTCAAATGAAACTAAATGAAAACCTATATGGATAATGAAAGTAAAGGGAGAAGAAACTCAAGAGAAAAAACTTTTAAAGATTAATGTGAGACATGATGTAATGGAATGTACCTCCCCAGTCCATTAATTTGTCAAAATCCTGTGTTTGGGGAGTTTTGAGAGGCAACATGAGCTCATTTCTAGAGTTTTCCAAAATTCCAGTTTTTTCATCAGAAGGTCGTGTTAGTAGGTGTTATCAGCAGCTCAAAATAAGTGATTCTAAATTGGATGTTCATGTCAGTTGGTGGTATCGGTACATTAGTTTTGGTAGTTCAGGAATCATTTGGTCAGATGTTGGTAGGTCAGGCATCGGTAGGATAGGCGTCAGTGACTCACATTAGTGAGTCAGGCATCAGTGGGTCACATTAGTGAGTCATGGTTAGTGGGTTGCATAAGAGACGCGATGTTGGGGACTCATTGTAGATGAGTCATGTTATTGAGTTGCTTTTGATGAGTGACTGTTATTGGCTTAATTTTGTGAGTCTATATCAGTGACTCGGGATAGTGACTCACCCATTGGTTGGTTATTTCCATCTTTTGCCAATTTTTCCAGTTTCACCTCTCAAATGTATTATATTTCGTAAATCGAGTTTAAAACCCTATTTGAACATTTATAAATGTGTTTTAATGGATATTAGTTATATATTTAATATCCTAACACTCATGGGACTTTGAAATAGTAAAACTTTGTGATCAAGGCCACCATTAGAATTTAATTGTCCTTGAAACTATTTCCTTCTATTGATATTAGATCTGGCTCTTCTAAGATGAAATCATCCCTTCGCCATCAGTTTAATTTTTTCTCTCAGTGTTCCCATGTCATTTCTTCCCAACGGAGTTGTGTATTGTGTTGTGGCCTTCAGATGCAGTTTCCCTTTGAGTCTCGTGCTACTAACACGACCCTCTATTTTAGCACAAGGAGGGGATTGTAATCATCTTCTTATCAAGGCAGGGGTCCCATATAATTTATTTATTTTTGTATCATACATGGTTGTTATGCAAAATTTCTCTTTATATTTAAGGTCGAATCACAATGTTACCAAGGAAATCTAACATGTTATATATATAATCAGACTTGTTATGATGATAGGTTTTATTACATTAGTAATAAATGAGGGGCGTGGAAGATAATGATGATATTTGTTTTATTTTATCTATTATATTTGATCCATGTATTGAAATGTGTTGTCCATATCCCTTTTAAAAATCATGGATATTGGTGGTCTATGTTTGTGCACCATACTCATGAATACATGTAGTAAATATTCTATTGAACAACTGTGAATATGAAAACTCAGTTAACCATGTATATCCAGTTAATTAAGTGAATTCCCTAGGATCAATATTTTTTATGATAACCCCTAATTAATATGATTGGAATTAAATAATAACTGTGTTAAATCTGAATACACTTTTCCTTATTTGGTGTGGTTGTGTTATGTGTTTGGGTATTCTATGTCTTGGGCTTCATACGGGTTGTGTGGTGATGATTTTGAGAGAAAAATGGTGTGTATGGATTTTTTGAGGGTAAAATGGTATCTCATTTTGAGAGATTGATTTATTAAGGAATGGATGAACATGTTGAACAATGGGTCTCCATCTGGGTTGTGTTATGGTTTGTTGCACATGGTCTATTTTTTTCAGTTGGACTAACCATGGTTGAGTTTTGTTATTATTGTAAGATGTGATACATTTCATGCAGTGGGGATATTTAGGATGGTTTGGGATGGATAATTTTGAATAAGTATGGTGTTACATATCATGTTAATTATTCATGATGTTTCAAGTGATTGGTATATTAGGAATGGGTGTTAGAATGGATTCGTTTACCCTAGTCTTTTTTATCTATTTGTATTTGGAAATGGTTGGTATGGTTACTTCACCCTTATAACATGTGAAATGTTAGGTAGTTTCACGAGAATGTCTAGAATGAATAATTTTAGATTGATTAAATAAGTAATGATAATATGTTACATAAATTGGATGAGGTTATGATTATGTTTTTGGATTATTGTGGTCATGCATTAGAGGTGGTAGAAAAGGCAGTATTGGGATGGATGGTAGGTTATTTTGAAACCGATAGGTTGGGATGCATGTTTGATACCTAAATTTATTTAATTATATCTCCTTTTGATTTCTATATGCACCACACCCATGTTGATCACTTCGTGTAGAACACCCCCACTTCATGGGGGAGTGTTTTTTGCAACACCCATGTGGGAGGATGTGTGACTTGTAATTGGATCTTCTTTGCTCCCTCTTCTAGGCGGTGGTAGCCCAAGTATCTTCAGGAAGCTTGTGGTTTGTGATGGGTAGGTCTATGTTGGTGAATTGTGTTTTCCTAGGCGTCTTCAGAATAAGATGAGTTGTGTTTTCCCATGTGTTTTCCAGATGTGGTGTGGGTTGAGTCCTAGGTGTCTGCGAGTAGGATAAGATGTAGTTGTGAGGCCCATGTATGTGCAGATGGGATGTGATGTGGTATGTGGACCAGGTGTGTGCGGAATGTTTATGGTAGTGGGGATTATGGGAGAGCAACGAATAATTAGGATGTTCTTTGTAAGGGATGAGTATTTAACTAGTGGTATGTTGGGTGGGGTACCCTATCATCGATGTACATACTATTATTCATGTGACATGAATTATTTGGTGAGTGTGTCTTGGTGATGTTTGAATTTCTAGTATACCTTGTTATATTATTTCAGTTTTTACTATTTTCTCACAGAGGCATTATTTTTTCTTTCCACTTATGCATGATATAATTTATTTTTTTCTAATGAGTATACATGGATGATTTCCCTATATATATAAATAGTTTTTACGTTTTTAAGGGGATTATGCAGACCGTGTCGAACCATACTAGCTCTGACCTTTGGGACAGTTTGTTGTTCCACTACATAGTTTTGTTATTTTGTTAATTACATTGAAGTTTTTTTGTACTAGATAAAATTTTCATTTTGAACATGCTTGTGGGATTGATTTTGGAATTACTTTTATATTATGTGTTTTGTGTTTCTTGAGATTTACCATCTTATCTCATTATCTTGTTCCATAAAAAGGGATATTCTTCCATATTTGTGAGATTTTATACCCTTTGTGTTGATTTACACCCTAGTCCCAATTAAAGGTGGGACATGAGGGTCATTATCTACCATTCTTCATTGTCATCCCTAAAGGGGTATCATTAGAGGGATGGGGTCATGATATAATTTGATCAGAGATGATGGTTGGTTAGTAGTATGTGGTTTGGAGATAATAAAAGATATAATTGCATTGTTTGGTAGGTAAAAAGTGTCATATTATCTTTGTGTTTGACAGTGACCAAATAATACTAACTAAGAAACAAGACATTATCACCCCCATGAACTGATGTAAGGACTCTGAGTCTAGTGAATGACCAATTGAGGCTAAACTATTTCTAGGGTAAAGACCCTAGGAAAAGTGCATGAATCAAGATGACTTGTGTTTTTGTTTCATATGGGAGTTTTAGAGAAATTATATGTAATTGTTTTGAAATAAACCATAGATAAAATTCAATACTAATGGGGATTAGGATTTATTTGTTTACATATCATCTAAGATACATAGTCTTCCTACACAAGTGGATTTGGGAGGGTAGCCATAGTAGGATGATACTGCTGGTCGGTGTAGGGTTTATCTATAGGTGGATGAAAAATAGTGGAAGAGAAGATTATGCACATTTTAGTGGAAGACTATAGGAACATATGAGGGTAGTATTTCAAATATATAGATAGAGAGTTGGACTGGGGAGCTGGATATCACCTTATGATTGATCCATGGTCTGATGGGGTATTCATTTTCTTTAGCTATGAACCAGCAGTTAGGAGCTGCGCGACTATGGTGAACGCTCTATCTCTGGGATAGGAAGGAGGATAATTCTCTGTTGGCCAATTTTGAGAAGGAAATACAAGTGGTATTCCATTCCTTCACCATGAAGACTGATAAAATACATGAGCTACACTCCCTATGGTAGGGGAGTATATTAGTACAAGATATGGGGATAATGTTCAAGGATATCCTTCCTTTTCTTTGTATCTCATTCTATATGAGGAGTCTTAGGCAAGATTCTTAGAGGAAGCAGACCTTCCTTTTCTCTTGTATGTAGCTACACCCTTCAACTTACCGAAATACTTAAAGTTCAAGAAAAATGATGAGGTAGATGATATAATTCACCTACAAAGAGGTCTACCATGTGTGGGAAACTAGCTGAGTTCTTCAAAAGGGACGTCTGTCAGCCCTATGTCTCAAGCATCAGGGCCATCCATGTTTCAGACATTGGGGAGTCAGCCCTATAAGTTCGTGTTTTAGCCTTTCTGTTCTTACCCTTTTTTTCTAACATGGGACAAATATTTTTCTAATGTAGAGGCCACAAACATCTTCTAACTCATTGCCGTGTTCAAGGCTTGTATGGTGGAGGTGGGTTGGTTCAGCACCCACCTCAAAAGTTGCTGTTAGCCAGGTCATTTTAACAATAGGGACAGTAGGCTCTCGCTTCACCAAGAGGGGAGGGAATAGGTGGAGGCTAACCATAGGTTGTCCATCAGGGACCTTAACATGGGCATGGTCAGTGAGGTGGTCATTAACAGTGGGGTAGAGGATCTAGGCTTGGTTAGTTACATGATGTAGAGGCAGTAGTTCTAGTATATATTAAGATCATTCATGTTATGATTAGCCTGTTCAGTACTCTTTAATGCACATTGTTTGATTCGTGAGCTTCACAATTTTTTGTTACACCCACTCCATCCCATTCATTAAGACTATACATAGATATAATTTCCATTACCCTAGTTTTTAGTATTCTATTTTGAGGTCTAAATAGCTTGTTTGATATTTCCATGGGATATAGACTGATTTTGGGGCCACATCTATCCAATGGGGATCTATTTTTTACTACAGATTATGCAATATGATGTAATCCTCTGAATCTACTAGTTACCTTCTGTTCTTTCTATAATCGAATTCTTCTTGATGAGGTTCATTTTTTAGATTGGGATGAACAATGTTTAGCATTAATTTTCAAGTGGAGTTGTTCTTTTGGAAGTCAAGGCATGTAGAATCTTCCTTCTTTATTGGATGGGAATTTAATTAAATTAGTGGATGCATAGATTGTGGAGTTTCCAGGAAATTACAGGGAGTTCATGGTTGTTTTCCCCAAGGAGGTTGTGACTCTACCCCCTAGATGAGACATTGAGTTTTTGATAGACTTACAACCCGATGCTAGTTCGATTTTCATTTCTCTTTATTGGGTGGATCCTTCTGAGTTGTTGGAGTTTCATATCCAGATTGAGTATCTAATGAAGAAGGTCTTTATTGGGCCCAGTGTGTCACCATCATGTGCTCTAGTATTGTTTGTAAAGAAGAAAAGTTGTTTTATAAGGCTATGCATAGACTAAAATAGGTTAAATCAGGGGATGGTCAAGAACTGTTTCCTTATCCTGAGGTTCGATGGTCTTTTCTAGCAACTAATGGGGGAAAGTTTGTTTTCTAAGATCTATCAGTAGTCCGGGTATCACCAGTTAAGGGTGAATGAAGGTTATAAAAAATAATACTGCTTTGAGGTGTAGTTATGTGATCTTTGAGGTTGTGTTTATGTTTTTCACTGTTACGAACACATCGGCTATGTGAATGGGGCTCATGAACTCTATTTTCCATGAGTTCCTAGACTGGTTCATCTTCATATTCATCAATGACATTCTGATCTAATTTATGTCTAAAGAGTAGCATACTAAGAATCCGAGGAATATCTTGGAGGTTCATTGATGACACAAGCTATATGAAAATTTGTCCAGTTGAATTATTTGGATGTATAAGGTCAACTTCCTGGGACATGTGGTGTCTCATCAGGGACTAGTAGTGGACCCATCAAAGGATGAGGCAGTTGTTTCTTGGGAAGCACACAAAAACGTGGTAATGGTTCATGGTTTTCTAAATTTCGTAGGCTATTACCATATATTTGTACCAAATATCTCTTGAGTAGCATATATTTTGACGCCATTCACCAGAAAGCACCAGGCCTTTGTGAGGAGTGAGCAGTGAGATGCATCATTCATTTAATTATAGTGGAAGTTGGTAAATGCTATAGTTCTCTAATTTTTAAATGATGGTGTGATGCGTGAGGTGTTTTTTTCTTCCTATCTAGGATTGTGGTGTGTGGTGATGCAACAATTGAGAGTGGTCTCTTATGGTTCTGGGCAGGTACGTCCCCATGAACGTAACTATGCCACCCATGATCTTGAGCTAGAAGAAGTTGTGTTTTTGCTATTATTTTGCCAGCATTACCACATTTAGGGGTACCTTTTGGTCTTCATAGATCATATGAGCTTTACGTATATCATTTATCAACAAGATCTTAACTTGCAACAGTGTAGGGGATATTTTTTAAGGATTATTATTTTGAGATCACCTACACCTTAGGAGAAGAAAATTTTGTGTCCAATGATTTGAGTAGAATCTTTCCAAAAGTGTTTTTTGGTAATATATGGTTTCTTCGATGTTGATGGAGGAGTTGGATACCTTTCACCTAGATACATGGATAGATTTTGGCAGAGGTTGTCTCTTTCAGATGATAGAATAGTCATCATTGATGCAACATGTGGAGTCTCAGTGGGGAGAGTTGGAGGCGTAGGTGATGCATGATCACATTGACCAAGGTGATTCTCTAGAGGTATTATTATAGGATGAAGAAAATCAAATTTTTTTCCATGTGAAACTATTTTTCCCAGTGGTAATGCGTGAGGGAGTTCTCGGTTTGTTTCATAGATCACCCTTAGCTGTACACCCAGTAGTTTCCATGATATACTGTGGTTTGAGAGAATAGTTTTGGTGGATCGAGGTGATGTGGGATACAGTTGAGTATGTCAAAAAGTTTTTATTGTTCCAGCATGTGAAGGTTAATAATTGTGTTCCCGAAAATTTATTGCAACCCCTATATTTACTCAAGTGGAAGTGGGATTACATCTCAATGGATTTCGTTATTAGATTACCTATGTCATAGGGAGGATGTGATGGTATCTGAGTAGTGGTGGATCGACTGTAGGTATCAACTCACATCTTAGATATATAGGAGTCAAGAGGATTGGATGCCTTGGAAAGAATGTATATTGATGAAGTGGTTCAAGTTCATGGGGTTCTGATATCCATAATCTCAGATTGGGACACATGTATTACATAGTGATTCTAGATGGGTTTGATGTATTATTTTGGACTGTAGTTATGCCTCAACACAGCTTTCCACCCTTATACAAATGGGATGATAAATAGGAAAATCCATACATTCTATAAAATTCTTGGAGATTGTGTCTTGGAATTTGGTTGGCCTTGGGTATGACACCGGACCATAGTAGATTTTTCTTACAATAATGGCTATGAATATACCAGTGGTATGGATCTGTTTGAATATTTGAACGGGGAACCATGAAGATCATCTTTCTGCTAGACCGAAGTTTGAGATGTAGCTGTTCTTGGTCTTCAAATGGTGAAGAGAATGAATGTGAAGGTACATCTTGTTTGTGAGATGATGAAGGCATCCCATGACTAGTATAACTTTTATGCAGATCATATGAGATTGTCCTTGGAGATCATGGTTTGGTACCATATGTTCTTGACGGTTTCCCCTCTATAAGGGAAGTATAGATTTGGTCGATTTATTAAGGTTTGTACCAGGTTCATCAGACCCTTAATGGTGTTGGGAAAAGTTGGTGAAATGGAATACCATTTTGTGCTTCCACCATAGTTAGATAGGATCCATGATGTCTTTTATGCCTCCCAGATTCTTAAGTGTCTTCACGATGAATCCAATGTCATTGAGTGGGGGTAGTTGGATATCAAGGATGACCCAATGATTTTGGAGCGGTTATAGGAGATTTAGGATCACCAAGAAAGGGTTGTATGTTGATGGATCATTCCTTTGGTGTGTGTGTTGTGGAGGCATGGTGTCTTGGAGGAGAGTACTTGGGAGTGAGAGGTGAAGATGTGTGGCCAGTACCTGGAGTTATTTTGAGTTACTCTTTTGTGTTTTTATTTTTTATGTAGTGAATAAACCATGTTTTCAATAAGAATTTTTGTTTCCTTATTCTGTAAAGTATGATGAATTCCAAGAATGTGAAAATGGGGAGAATATATTTATGATCAAGATGATTTAATTGACATGCTATTAAACCTGTGCGGGTGAGTTCGTGCTTCCCAGAGTTGATAATATCTTGATTTAGAGGATGGAATTCTCTAATTCATGTATCCGGATAGTTTGTTCTTATTTGTTGTTACATGTGGATTTTTTGGTTAGAGGAGGTGGGAATAGGTGTTCGTGGATATTGATGTTTCACTACATCTTTCAAACAACATTAGGTGGTTTATCCATCAGATGTATCCTATAGTGTGGTTATTCGGATCCCTCTCTCTTCTAGGTTTGTTTTTTAATTCTCAAGGGTGATAATATATTAATCGGTATTCAATGTAATGTCCCAAACCTCCCTGGTCCATTACATAGTCAAAATCTATTTTTTTTTGTGTTCTATGAGGTAACATCTGCTCATTTCAAGAGTTTTTCAAAATTCTAGTTTTCCATCGGTAGGTCACGTCGATATGGTGTATCAGTAGCTCAACATTGGTGGCTCGCCGTTCTTTAGTCATGTTGGTAGGTGGTATCATTTGATTTGTGTTGGTGGATTAGTGTCGGTAGGTTGGGAATCGGTAGGTTGGGAATCGGTAGGATGTGAATCGTTGAATCACGTTGGTGAGTCAAGTGTCAGTGGGTCACGTCGATGACTCACAACTGGTGGGATGCGTCTGTGACTCACTATTAGTGAGTCAGTATCAGAGACTCATGTTGGTCATTCACTATCAAGGACTCAAATCAGTGTGTCACTGTTAGTGACTCGCGTAGGTGAGTCCTTGTCGGTGACTCGTGTTAGTGAATCGCCCATCAGTTAGTCATTTGCATCTTTTTCCATTTATACTTGTTCCACCATTTTAGGGTTTATTTGACATAAATTGAGTTTAAAACCCTATATGATAATTTATAAAGATGTTTCAAAGGATAAAAATTATTTCATTAATATCCTATCACTCTTATGGATTTGAAATAGTCAAAATGTGTAATCTTGACCATGATCTAACATTAATGGCCCCTAAAACTGTTTTCTTTTATTTATATAGGATCTATATATTCTAAGCCAAGATCTTCTATTCCAGGTGTGTTTCCATTTTTCTTGTGATTCTTAAAGATCCCTTCTTCCATGTGGAGCCATGTGTAGTGATGTGGATGTCAGATTTAGTTTCCCTTGGATTCTCCTACGGCTTAGATACCCTCTGTTTCAGAACAAGTCAGAGTTGATAATTATTTATTTTTCATGGTAGGGTACCCTTAGTCATTCATTATTTGTATTTCATGTGCTGTAGGTAATCTAGTGTCTATTTGTGTTTATGGTTGAATCATATTGTTAAAAAAATATAACCTATTATAAAGACAATCAGTCGTGTTATTATAACAAGTTTGGTTACATTAGAAATAAATGAGGGGTGGGAAAGATGATGATGATGTTTTTTATTTTACCTTTTATATTTGATCATCCTAATGAAATTAATTATCCATATTCCTTCTGACAATCTTGGTCGTTGGTGGTCTCTATTTTTTCACCAAACTCATGTATGCTTTTTGTTAATTTTATATTGAATGGATGTGAACATGAAAACATGATTAATCACATATATACGGTTTATTAAATTGATTCCCCATGGTAAATATTGTTCTCTGATAACCCATGATTTATCAGAGTGTAATTAAAGAATTATTTTGTTAAATCTATATACAATTATCCTTGTTTGGTGTGGCTGTGTGTTGTGTGTGGATATTTTCTATCTTTTTCATTGTACATGTTTTGTGGTGCTACTGTTGGCATAACGATGGTGTGTGTAGATGGATTAAGGAAAAAAAATTGTATTTCTGGTAGAGACATTGATGGAATGTGGAATGTATGAACTTGTTGAATAGTGGGTCATCATCTGAATTGTGTTATTGTTGTTTGGCATGGTCTGTTTGTGCAGTGGGACTACAAACTGGTTGAGTTTTTTTTTATTGTGGGATGTGGGGTTTTTCTTCCAACAGGGATACCAAGAATGGATTTTGGGGGATAATTTTGAATAATTATGGAGTTAACTTGCATGTCTATTTCTCCTGGAATTTTCATATACCGTTATATTAGGAATGGGTGTTAGAATAGATTCATTAACCCTAGTCATTCTTTCTCTATTTTTATTTGGTATTGGATGGTATGGTTACTTATCCCTTATAACATGTCCAATGTTTGGAAGTTTCCTAGGTAGGGATGGAATAAATAAATTTGGATTGATTAAGTAATGAATGATAATTTGTTAAATGAATTGGTTGTGGTTATGAATTAAGTGTGTTTCTTGATATGATCATGCATTAGAGGTAGTAGAAAGAGCATTTTTTGTGGGATAGTTGGTTATTTGGAAACCCATAGGTTGGGATGAGTGTTGATACCTATATTTATATTCCTTTACATCCTTGTGATTTCTATTATCACCCCACCCATGTTGAGAACTATAGGTCGAACTCCCCTATTTCATGTGGGATGGAGATTTTCTAAAAACCCTAATGGGAGGATGGGTGTATTGTTATCCACTCTTCTCTGATCCCACTTGTATGTAGTGATAGCCCAAGACTCTTCATGAATGTTGTAGTTTTGTGAGGTGTAGTTGTGTGTGGGTGATTGGTGTTTTCTTAGGTGTCTTCAGGGTGAGTTGGGTTATATTTTCATAGGTGTTTTCATGATGTAGTTTGGATCATGTCCTAGGTGTCTGTAAGCAGGATAAAATGTATTTGTGAGGCCCAGTTGTGTGCGGGAGGTATGTGAGTTGGAATGTGGCATTGGTGTGTGTGGGTAGGTTTTTGTAGTGGGCCTTGTGGAGGATCATGGTAGTGCCAGGATGTTCTTCGTTAACTAGTGATGTGATTACTAGTGAGAAGTGGTGAGATGTACCCAATCATCAATGTGGTTACGATTACATACTTGAATTGTGTTTTTTTGGATTATACTATTATCTCATGGGGTAATTACTTGGCTTCTCCAGTTATACAATAGAAGCTTTGGAATTTTTCATGTTGAATATAATTGTATTCTCACCCTATGTATATAAATGTATTTCATATTTCCAACATGATTACGTGGTATGTGTTAAACCGTACTAGCTCAAACCATTAAGAGAGTTTCCATTTCTCTTCATAGTTTTTTGGGTACTTACTTTAGAGTTTTATTATACATTTAATAGTTTAATTTTTGAACATGCTTTGGGGAAAGAATTTTGGATTTACTTTTATATTTTTGGTTTGGAGTTTCTTGGGATTTACCATCTTAACACTTGATCTTGTTCTATAAAAATGGAATTTCCTTCCATGTTTGTGAGATTATATACCCTTTGTGTTGGTCACCACCTTGGGGCATACTAAAGGCTGGACTCAGGGGGTCATTATTTACCATTCTTCATTTTCTTCACAGGACGAGAATCTTTAGAGGGAAGGGCCATGGCACAAGGCGCGTCCCTCCTTATATAGGCATTAGTGTGACAGTTTAGCTTCGAAAATATTAATAATAGTTGTGATTAAAATCCATTTTCATCCAATGGAATAAAATCATCCATATAATGTTTTAATCAAAATTTTTAACTCTAAATTATTTTTAATAATTGTATCATATTAAATATCATTTTGATTAAAAAATTTATAATTTTGAAGATAAAACATTGTTTTTATAAAGCCAAAGAATAACCACAAGAACACTTCAAATAATAATATAAAGAGATTGTGAAAAAACTAAAAATAAAAAAAGTACATTTTGTAGTGAATAGTTTGATTGATATAAATAACTTATTCCGAATGGTTTTAATTAACTAAATATATTATGATATATTTCAAAAAAATTCTAAATATGATTGTTTATGTATAAAATTTAAATATAATATATTCATTAATAAAAATAATTATGATTCTTTTTTAATCCGAAAATATTATTACAATATTTGAGTAAAGAATTTTTTATGAATATTAATGAGTCCATTAATCCTTTTGATGACAATTACACTAAAATGTTTAAAAGAAATATGAGTTTACAATAATCATTTACATAATAGTTTGAAGAAAATGATAAAATTAAAAAAAATAAATGTTTTTGAATAAAATTAAGCATATTTACTCTACTTATGAAAATAAGAAACTTAATATAAAATGATGGTTAACCAATATGTAGATATGAATGATTAATTTCCATTTATCATTTCAAGATTCTGTTTAATGTACAAAAATGTATCATAACTAAGAGGTTTTGTAAAAATGGTAGCATGTTGATATTGTGTTCTAATGAATTATAAAATTATATCACTTTTGAGTGTGTGATCCTAAAGAAAATAGTGTATTATATATATTATCATTGAACATGAATGATGTTATGGTTTTTTACTTATATAAATGGATCATTTATTATCAAAAAGTATTTTAGTTTTTTGGTAAACATAGGCAATTGTTATTGAGTGGGTTTTCCATCCACAACACTTGAGAACAAAAACATCCAACTACAACATATAGAGAATAAGTAGTGGAAAGTGCCACTGATTGTTGTTTCATACATGACCCATAAATTAATAAATACAATATCAAATTAGAACTTCAATATGTTATTTTTCAATCAATTATATATCCAAAAAATTCATCATCAATATTTTTTTAAAAAATTCAAATATATTTCCATATGAATAGAGAAGTACTATATCCACAGTTCCCTTATGATAATGAATTTTTTTTGGAACATATTAATGTGATTCCATTAGACTTTATTGATATCTTTCACACAAGCATACTGAAAAAATTAAATCTATATGACTAGATATTATTTGATGTAAACTTTGTTTCATACTTCTAAAAATATTTTGATCAACTGGTTTCCCAGCCACATCACTATCTAATGTATTTGTGGTGCTAATGGAAGTACTAATAATTTTAGTTTTTAATATTTAAATTTATTAAGAATATCTTTTATAAAATTATGTTGATATATTAGAGTTCCTTGTTGTTTTTTTAAAATTTTGAATCCAAGAAACATTGTTAACTCACCCATTATATACATTTCAAACTCATGTATTATGAGATACAAAAAATAATCTATTAAATATTATTGACTTAATAGGAATATAATTCCATCAACATAAATTATCACAATCATAATATATTTGTTAAATTCTTTTGAAAAATAAGTTGGATCTATATCTCCCTTGTAAAAAAATTTTTTTGCATAAATTTTTTTTATCTATCATACAAAGATATTGGGAATTGTTTAAGTCCATAAAAAATAATGTTATTTTTATAAAATTTCATAGGATGTTTTTTTATTATCATAAATTTGTGGTTGTTTAATATAAATTTCCTTACGACCATATTGGTTATTGAAATCACAGCTCCCATCCATTTGAAAATGATTAGAATTAAATAATCCATTCAAAGTGTATAAGTATTTGAATAACATCATGTATTTATATGGGTGTATAGATTTTTTGATATTCAATTACCCTTCATTGTCTATAATCTTTTTCAATAATTATAGATTTATATCTAATAATTTTGCAATTTTTATCCAATTTGTCCAAAACCCCCCCTAATTACTCAAGTTATAGATGTTTCTAATGATCGATCAACTAAATTCCCAACATTGATCCTCCCAAAATCATTGATCTCATCTTGCATTGATTTAATAACATACTCCTAACTTAAATCCTCATCATTATTCATATGTTAAAATGGGGATAAAATCTAGGTGTTTATTTTAATTTCATAATGAAATTCTAGTTCTAACTGGTTGATCTATATCAATAATGATAATTTCACTTGGACAATTCCTAAGAAACAATTAACTTTTTAGTTTTTGAAAATTCTATTTTTCAAAAATACGTAAAAAGTATTCTTATAGAATGACTACAAAAACATAATCTTGATTTATTTATTTATGAGAATAATTTCATAAAAAAGGACAAAAATAAATTTTAGAAATAACATCTTAGGATATTTATTGGTGTTGTTTTAAAAGAAAATAACATGTTTAATAAAACAGAACACAAAATATTTTCCCAACATTAAAATATATTTTAATAAAAACACTATAATACTTATAAGTAGTGGAATAACATAAAAATATTCCTTAATTGTATTTTGGTGTAAATTTATGTAAATTATCATTTGTATTTAGGATGAATACTTTTCTAAAAAAAATGAAGTTTGTAATTTTTTTAAATTTATATATAAAACACATAAAGTATATAATAAAAAAATTTATAATTAATAAAATTATAGTATAATAGCTAGCACTAACAACTTCCACCCATAAATAATTATCTGTTGCATATTCACACAGTGTTGTTCTACTTATTTCTTGAAGATATATATTTCTTCTTTTAAAAACACTATTTGGGGGGGGGCTCTAGGTGCTGAAAAGGTATGTTCAATACCTATATTACTAAAAAAATTATAAAAATAATAATTTATAAAATTTCTTCCATGATCTCTATGAATCATTTTCAAGGAAATGTTTTTCTCATTTTTTACATTGGCTTCAAATGATTTAAAATAACAAAAGTCTTCATATTTCTTTGTGAGAAAAAAATCAATTTATATCTTGTGCAATAATCATTTAAGAAATATGTATAGTATTTTCCACAAATACTTATAGTTATTTAATGATCAAATAAGTCCTTATGCACTAACTATAAAACATAAAAAATTGAGACTTCACTAATAGATTTAAAAATTGACTAATGTTTTTACTTTATTGACAAGGATCACCGTCTTATGAACAATCAACCATTTGTTCCAGTAGATCCTTAACCATGCCTTTCTTAGTTAATTGGGATGATTTTATTAGAATTTTTTTTTCTATCTTTATATTCTATCCCCAAGATTGATCTTCCATATCACTAAGGCTATGTAAGTAAAAGATTCTAAGGTCTTATAATGTTAAGTGGGTATATATTCTCATCCTGATTGGATTAAAAAACAAATTCATGCTTGGAGCTATGTACTAATAATTTATAATTCCAAAATCTCAAAATTTAACATTCAAAACATAATTTACCTATTCTTATAAGGTTATTCTTAATACATTTAACTAGAGAAATATTTTAAATAAGAGTTTTTCCAAGATTAACAATGTTACATACTTTTATAATCTATCCTTGATCATTATATCCAAAAGTTAATTTTAAACCATTAATTTCAATTAAATTTTTATAGGATAATTTGATTCCATATATATTCCTAGAACACCCACTATCCATGTACCACTTATTCTAGTTGTTCATACTATTGTTGTTTTCAAAAAAACATTAGACATTCATCACCCAACCCTTCATGGGTCTCATAATGTAAATGTTTTTTGAATTATAAATTTTTTTTAAAATTAATAATTGTGAAAATATAGTGATATAAATTTTTTTTAAGGAAAAATTCATTATCCAGTGCCCACCACTTTGACAGATGATACAAAAAAGTTGTGATTTTGAACAAATCAGTTGTATCTTAAAACATGTTTTGTTATTTTTAAACTCCACTACAGAACTATTACATTTATGACTAAATTCATTGTACATTTTATCAAAAAAATTACTACTGAAAAATTCTGAAAAATATTTTCTGAAAATAGAAATTTTAGATTTTAGTTTTCTAACTAAAATATTATCCTAACTAATATTAGTTTTATAACTATGTTTTGTTACTAAATTTTTTTTATTAGAATAAAAAATTTAAAAATCAATGTAAATAATTTCTTTCTCATAAATATTGTTATCAAGAACTTTAGAATGCTTTTATTTTTCAATTTTTAAAACATTTATTTTTTGAGTCATCTTTGGAATGTTTGTTCTAAATTTATTAAATTTATTTTCTATTTTTACAATTCATATATTATAAATGTTTTTAAAGGAAATAAACTTTGTCATAAGTTGGAAGAGAATTATCTTTTTCTATGAAATATTATTTATTAGAATTAAAATCATTCTCATTAGGAAATTTAGCATCTAAAGTTACATTTTTATGGATTTTAGTAATTTGTACCATAACAATCAAACATTAATTTACAAGTGGTAAATTAGAAAATATACTTATGTTCCTCTATTGATAACATTAATTATATGAAGAACTATTAGAAAAATCACCTCCACTAGCACTCCAAGTGTCAGCATCTTTCAATAATTTATTACCTTTAGATTTGTATTAATTTTTGGAATTTAATTCTAAATTTCGTTATTTTCTAAATTACCCCCAAAAACTTTGAAAAACCTAGTCAGATATTTTCATCTTTCATATACTCATCACATGAGACTTCAGAATCATTCCTATCACTTCTATCCTTATAACATTTCATGTATCAGTGTTGAAGTTATTTCTTATCAACTATCTTGTTAATCCTTCTAGTGAGATTAGCTAACTCATTATCATAATTTTCCGAAGTACTATAAACTGATTTAAAAAAAAATTCCTTTTCCTAGAATATTTGACAACATTCTCCAATGATTTAACATTAAAAGGTAATGGGGATGTTGTAGAAAAATAAACAAAACCATTTTTATTTTCCTTTTACATATCATCTCTTTTGATTCTACACTTGTACTATATAAGAGTGAAAATGAGATCAACAAGATTAAGATTATTCAATTCTCTTTTCTCAACCATAACAACTCTTTTTTTTATTCCCACTCATTGGGAATAATATAAATAATCATTTATATAGGGATTTCATCATTAATACCATTCTTAAAAATTTCTTATAAACTATTTTTGATTGTCATGAACCACTAGTTCATCATTACAACTAATTCCCTAGATAAAAAATCAAAATACTGGTATTTTTCTCTAAGCATATCTCTTATTATCTCAATAAATTTAGACTTAACAATGTGTATGAGTTCACGAATTTCCAATATATTTATTGTAGCATCACAAGAAGATATCTAACTGTAAATATTTCTTTTTAGGGAAAACAAAAATGTATTCCTTACTCTATAATTTAACTGATACTATAGTTTTTCTTGATGTGTAAAAGCAGTGTCTTCTTTACAAGGAATTTTATTGTCCCCAATAAGAAAAAAAAAATTTAAACTCTCGTTTTGATAAAAAAAGTTGTCTTCATATATATCAAGTACTCATAACAATCACCGTAAAAGATATGTTTTCAATTCAGATTTATATTTTCTATAGAAAAACATAATGTCATTTCATATTAAAAAAATAGAATTTAGTTTTCACAAAACAACATATTTTTAGAACAATGATTAGAAACAAATAGTTTATATAAAATCATAATAAACTTACAATATTAATAAAAGTAAAAACCTAGAAATCATATCAACAGAAGTAAACTGATCTGATAACAATTGTATGATCTGAAGAATTCTCTTTTGATTCCTATACATAAAATATAGGGTTGAATTGTAGTTAAAAAAATAACTTAATGGATTTGAAGTAAACAAAACACAAATATATTAAAGTAATATTATCTCACATATACGTAGTATGATTATCAAACTCACAAAATCTGAATTAGAATATGTCTGATTATATTAGAGTGAAAATCATAATAACATTGGATCCAATTTATTTCTGAGTGATTATTGTAATCATAGTTAAACATTAAAATAAACAATATAGAAATATGAATATAATGACTCACATTCTTTTAAATTAACATGGAATTGAAAACTTGAAAAAAAGTAATATAATAGAAAACAAATGTAGGAATGACTTATATGAAATTAAAAGATAAACCTAAAAACTATAAGTGTAAGATAGTCAATAACCTAGAATAATGGTATCCACTATTTTGTACTCACATTATTGTATATATTTAATTTCAAGGAAATCCCTTAATATGAGGATCATATTTTCTCTATCTTCATATCCCCGGAATCCATCAATATGATGGTCAGATCTATCTTACTAACTCTATAATACCTTGATTTGATGGATCAAATTCACTATATTCCTATCCTCATAATCCCTCAATTACAACTATGATGAGACACAAGTTTCAATTAAAAATATTATTAAGGATACAACCTAACAAGTATTACCTAATATGACTACTATATAAAGAAATACAAATACTACGAATAAGTTGTTCACACTATGAATTATTCTTAAAACTAGAGATTAAATGTAATCAACTTCCTCTAAAATATTAAATTGATTCGTTATTTTTGGGAAATCTCTCAACAATCATATTTCAATGTTTTTCGAATCATCCTCAGATAGATTCCACTTGACATATCATCATAACTAAATGTCTAATCTCATATTGATTATTATCTTTGTAATGTTAAATAAATTCCATACATTAGAAAAAAGTATTCGTAATTGAATTATCAGCTTAGTTAGTTTGATGGACATTTTTGAAAATGTAAATATGATAAAACATATAAGTGTTAGTCTAATGTTATTTGTACCAATATCCTTCTAATTATAAATAATTTTTAGTACAATTTTCATGACTAAAATCTTACTTATGTTCAGATAATGATAAGTCTTATTAATCGAACACATACTCATTATGATAATCATAATGAAAAAATAGTAATTTTTATATTCATAATATGATACAAATGATTCTATGTATGGAAAAAAATATTTTCTTCAAAAAAATTATAAAAAACTTTGGACATAAAATGTTAATAAACATGTTTAAAGAATGTTTTTGTGATATTAAATACTTAAGGATTATAAAATTAGCATGTAAAACTTATGTATCAAACGTAACCACCACAAATACTCATGGAATACCTTCATGGTTAAATTTCAATCATTACCTTATAATAACCATCCCAGATACTAATAGATTAAACATCGAAATTAATTTTGGAACAACCATAATGTATTTTACCATCATTTCTTAGGAGAAACCTAATTAGTTATCTCTATCTCATATATGTAATGACCATATGGTCTACCTCCAATCCCAATTCATTGGTGGTTATAACGCAACCACCTATACATGGTTTATCATAGAACCACACATAATTGGTTAATAACATAACTATACATCCTTGGTTTATAATAGAACAACCCATTATCATAAAAATTCTAAATAACTATAAAATAATCATAAATCATTAAATATTGCGTAATAAAAACATTATTAATGGAAACAAACTTTTCATTTTCAAATAACTTATATTTAGAAAAACTGGACAGATACATTAGAAAAATATTTCATTGAAAATAACCATGTAAACAGATAAAGGGATTTTTAAATAAAATATTTTTCATGACTGATGGTGAAGTTAATAATTCTGTATAATTTAAAAAACATTCCTTCCATATTTTTTTGTCGAAGAGTTACAAAGATATTAATTTAGAAAATGAAAAAAACATTCCTTTAAAACTCTTTAAAAAAAATTCAATAATTTGTAATAATTACATTAAATAATCATAGGAATTTATTAATAAAACAACTTCAAACCACTTTTATAAAATAATCATATGGATATGGAAGAAAATTTGAATTTATATTTAAAAATTAAGTAATTTTTTTAAAATAAATACTCTTACCTTAATCAAAATTGTCACATACGTTATTTATTATTAAAAATAATAAGCATAGTTCAAAAATTCATATTATTAAGAACCTTTTAAATTTTTTTATTGATTTTATATATAATATTTACAAGTTATAAACAATTTTATAACCAATTATGTTCATGTCCGATGTTGTGATGATATATTGTTTTATAAGAACAGAATAACTATTGTAGGTGGATTATAGTAAAAAATGTAATCATAAAATCATCTATAGAATAATTTTAATGAAAAAATTATCACTTTTAAAAATTAATTGTAATTTTAAATCCAACCATTAAATATGGTTATTAAAAATGAACTACATTATAATCATGGATACTGTAGTCTGTACTTACGCACGAGTAACATTTCCATTTTTTCAACAATCATTACTGAAAAAAGGTAAGTATTATTTTATCCTTCTAGACTCATCCACGTATAATAAATATCATTTATGTTTTTAAAATATTTTTATATATATCATCCATTTGATGAATAATGAATCAGATCGCATTATGGAGGTGGTAGTCCACACGTCTCCAAGGATGATGCAATCATATTTCTATTCATAAAATGGTAAGAATGTAAATGATATATTATGTTATAATAATAATAATAAATATGTCTGGAATATAATATATAGACATTATTACCATAATTATAACATTTCTAGAGAAACAATTGTGTAAAAATAATTATATCAGTTTGTGAGGTGGTAGTCCGCCGAATACATAAACGATGATTTTGTTTTCCATTTGATGGACGAAGAGATTTATATAGGTTTGATCATTATCATGAAAATAATGTAGTATATGAAAAATATCACTGTTATTATAAAATAATATTTTAAGAAGGATTGAGTGATGTGTAAGATGAAAAAAAAATAAAACATGATGACAAAAATTATACCTCTTCATTGGAAAACCACCTTTATATAACACCTTAGGACTTTAAATATTTGTATTCTTCCTAAACCAATAACTCTATAATGTGGGGATGATTTATAGTATGGTTTTTAGGGAGTTTCTGAGCCATGTGATTTTTTATGTGTAAATAAATGATATCAACATGATCCCATTTATTATAGAGGGGTAGGGTACTCATTGTATTTCGAAAAAATATTAAATTAATATTAATTAATTATGAACATAAAATAGATCTAAAGTGTGTTATTTAGAATATATTATGTATATTGGTTAAAATATCCCCATCTAAAAAGATAATATAAGTTTTGAAAATATTAATACTATTTTGTTTTGGTTTTAACCTCTTTAACTCTTCCCATAAAAACATGTATTTTTTATCTTGGAGGGTTAATATAGCTTTTAAATATGAAAAATACCACTAAATGGACCAATGATGAAATTTCAATCCTTATTCAAATATGTTTTTCAAATTTATGTTTTTTAGGAATTACATATCATTTAATAAAATACTATTTTCTATAAATATTCATAATGTCAATTTTTAGAACTATTCATTACTTTCACATAAATAATATCAAGAAAAACAATAAAATTAGAACAAATTTTTTTATTATATGACTACAATTTCATGGTTATCTAGAGAACTCATTGATAAAAATTGATATAAAAAATTATATTTATTTTAATATTTTTAATATCATTTATTGGATTTTCCATTAATTTAATAATTATTACATCAGCATTGTGCAAGAATTTTAGATAAATATTTCTTTACTAAAAATTGAAAATAGGCTTCCATGATGAAAACAAATATTATATATTTCAAAATAATATTTATAGTTGAAAGTATCCTCAATATGTCACCATATTAAGAATATTAATATTATTAAAAACAAGGGTATGAAATGTATGTAATTTCAATAAATAAAATACTATAAATGTCATAATATTATTCAAGTGGCCCCAAAAGGTCACATATTAGGCACTTAGATGATTATGGTCTAGATATACTTATAAAATAAGATTTAGAAATGTGTTGGAGTCATTTAATAGTTCTTTTTTCCTTTATCGTGGTAATTAAAAAAAATGTTATGCTTACTATTCATATTGTTCACAAATATAAGAGAATTAATAAAATAATTTGGGCCCAAAAATTCCAAATACAGAATCAATTTTTTATTATTAAAAACACAGAAATTTCATAATTTAATTTAAAAATAATTTAGCAAAATTTAATAATTTTTTTTCAGAAATTTTTTCTTTGAAAATATAAAATATTTTTATTCTAAATTCAATTATAAAAACCATTTAATAAACCATAATTGAATTGTTTTAAATAATAATTTACATATGAAAAATTAAAAATAATTAAAAACAAAATTTCAACTTTTAAATAAATTAAGATAAAAATGTTATTTTTTCATTATTCCTTGAAAAATAATTATTTTTAGAATATTCTAAAAAATCTATCCTACGATAATTTTGAAATAAGGAATTTAAACATGAAATTTATTTTGTTAATTTTAAAATCTACGATTTGAAATTTTAATTTTTAAATAAAATAATATATCAAATGAGTTTAATAAAAACTTTTTTTAATTTATGAATTAATTAATATATTAATATTAAATATAAATACATAATCCATGAATACTAATAAATATTAAAATTATGTAATCCATCATTATCGGGTTTGTTACATTTTACCCATGCATTAAAATATTTTATATGTAAGAAATAATAATGTTAATTAAATATAATTTGTGATGGAGTTATCGATGAAAAATTAAAATTTTTATTATCACTAATTTTAGCACTAATAAAATACATTTTCACTAATTCTTACACTATCATTGATAGCGTCATGATTTTATCTATTCTTACAATAGTTTTTATAAAATACCTATCAACTTATGTATACTGTGAATACATAAACAATAACTTATAATAAAAAATTATTTAACAAAATATTTACTACATAAATTTAAATGTTTAATATAATTAATAATATATTTACATGAAAATATTTTAAGAAAAATAAATTTACATTGATGTATTCCATCAAATTACAGTTACATTGATATGTAAAATTCATTAGAAATAACTATGGTTTTCAATCCAACTCATGAGAAATAATACCAATATATTAAATAAACCATGTAGAAAATACGTTTTTATATATAATAAATATATATCTAATTAGTATTACTATATAAATTAAAAAATAAAACATAAATATTATACAATAATGAAGAAATAAAACATTAATATAATATATAACATAGATGATATAACATAACACATAAATAGAAATGATAATCTAATATATAAAAAATATATTACAGATTAACATGACATTATGAGAGTGCTCTCCAAATTTTTGAGTAAATGAAACTTGTTTTGAAATAAAAATTAATTTTTTAAATAAAAGAATATAACATAAATATTATTAGAAAAAAATAATTCACAATGATTTTGGGTTTATTCTTATACATAATAAATAAATAATTAATCATTTTTCTAATGAATCATGGAAATATTAGCATATTTTTTATGCATTGACTATAGAAAATCAATTTTGAAACAAAATATCACTTTTAAACAACATACATTAACAACCAGTAAAACCATCCAAATTTTTTGTCAGAATAATTTGTGTTTAATATATTAAAATAAATAATGAATTACTTATTATTTCGTTAAATTATTATGACAATTTTAGTGTGTTTCCTAGGTTTTGAGTATGCGATATGAATTTTGAACAAAATGTAACTTTTACACTAAAACAATCAATTTTAGTCAAAATTTACATACTATTTATCAAGTAGATTTTGTAACTCTTACATGTAAAAATATAAAATAAATAATTTTTCTAAAGTATCAAAATTATATGTGTGTGTTTGATCAATTTTGAGTATGTGATGCTTGTTTTGAACTAAAATATCTCTTTTAAATTTAATACACATACTTTTAACCATATCATACACATGTCTTGAATGGCCTGAAGGCCTGAATTTTTATTGATTTTTGATAACCACCCTTTCATGGGATGATTTAGAACCCTTACAAGGCCCATAGGCTTTATATATTACATGGCCCATAGGCATAAGAGACATTACATTACCCTAAGGTATTATAGAATTCAATCAGACTGTTACTACAAGGAACTGCCCCTCCATAGCATTTGTATCATGATGGTAGCCCTCCAACATCGCATAGTCATCTAGCTAATATTCATGTACAAGAACAAGTTGGTAATAATGGCATTGTGATACCCCCTCATTCTTCTATATCTGTTGGTTCTGCTTTGGTGAGTGTGCCTGCTCTGAATCCTCCTCAAGGGCCACTCCTTTTTTGTAGAGTCTGTTTGGGGAAACTACATTTATCATGTTTCCCAGAGGTATTGAGGTGACCTGAAGGCCTTAAAGGTTCACCTAAGGCATTGGTATCCCTATGGCCTTATGGACTCTAATCCCAAATCGGTGGACCAAGTTGAATAGTTTCGACTACTACATTACCGAACAATACAAGCTACATTACCTGCTACATTACCTGCATAATACTATTAAATTTAATGTTAGAATACCGTTCATTAAATTCCAAAACATAATTAATGTATCAGAGATAATGTTCTGAAATTATCATAAAATTTATATCATGTGTGATTAGTTCTCACAATGTGATGTATGTTTGGAACTAGAATGACACTTTTAAATTAAAAAACATGTACATTCAATCAAACCAGTCACACTACATATAAAATTTATGTGTAATTAATATAAATATGTCATAAACGAACAATATATAAATTTATTAATATAAATTTTTTTTCTATATTTTTATTATGTGATGTTGGTTTTTATCAAAAATTTCACTTTTAAACTGCAAACATCCTCTTTTAATAAAAATGGACACCTGATGTTTTTTATTTATATACGGTATAGTCATACATGAAATTAATAAATAATAATTTTTTTCTAATGTATCATTACAAATTTAGTGTAATTTTTCATTTTTGGGTATGTGATGTGTTTTTTGAACTAAAATGTCACTTTTAATCTGAAAACCAAGAAAATTATGTCATAATGGACAGAAAATATTTCCGAATTATATTAGTTTAATTATTATTTTCAAAAAATTAATATTTTATTATATTTACAAAGTTTCCTTACTTCCCACACATTCTATCTATGTTTTTTTGTGCATGTTTTAAACAAAAATTTTAATTTTGATTCGAAAATACATAATTTTTGTCAAACTAGTATTTAGATTGATGTTAAATTTACTCTTTAATAACAAAATTGAATTAAAACTAATTTTAAAATTTTACCATGAAAATCAAAGAACATTTTCTTAATTTTTATTATGTTCTATGAATTTTGAACTAAAATGCGACTTTTAAATCGATAATTCCACATTCAGTCATACCAACCACATTGCATGTCACAATGACATGAGGTAAATTACTAAATATAAAAAATAAATCATGGATCATTTTAATAAATTATCACAATAATAAATGAATGTTTTTTATGTATGTGTTATGAGTGTTGAACTAAAATTCCACTATTAAAATGATAACATTTAATTTCAGTCAAACCAACCACATCGTGTGTTGGATTGATGCATAATTAATTCATATATGTTATAAATTAACAAAATAGTGTTTTCGTAAAGTATCATGAAACTATGGTCATGTTTTCCTGGTTTTTTGTATGTGATATATGTTTTGAAATAAATATCACTATTAAACTGAAAACACACACTTCCAGTCAAATTGACTTCATTATGTGTCATACTACATGGTTAATTCATAGTTATCACAAATTAAATAATGATTTTTTTCACAAAATTATCATGAAAATTGGGAAAAAAATCCCATTTTTGATTAGGTGAAAAATATTTTGAACTATAAATTTACTTTTAATGTGAAAACATTCACATTGAATCAAGACACTCATACTGTGTGTCATATTTTTGTGTGGTTAATTTTCACATTCCCATAATTAATTATGAAACATTTTACTAATTTATTATGACAATACGTGCATTTTTTTCATTGTGTTGAGTATGTAGTGCATGTTTGATGTAAAATATCACTTTTAAATTATAAGAAATCGCTTCTAGTCATACTTGAAACACTTAATAATATAATGTTGTGTGTTTTATTCCTTGAAATTAAAAATATAGGATCTTTATTTAGTACTCCAATATTAAAAAATATATGTTTGATAGTGTATAAAACAAGCAACAATGATTTTAAACAAACCATGAAATATTATTATCTTAATATAATTGATATAACCTATCAATTGAATTGGGATATATGAATAGGAATAACCAAATTATGATATATATTTACATATATACATACATATAAAAATATATATATTTATTTATATATATATACATACAAATATATATATATATATATTATGATTCTAATCAATATAATTTTATTAATTCTTAGCAAATATGCTCCTAATATTCAGTGATGTTGTCTTTTCCGTCATCTTTTTTTTATTACTTTTATGAAGAATAGTAAAACTAATTTCTAGATCATAAAAAAAATTATAAAATTGTTACAATTATTTAAATAATCATATTTAAAAAATTTAGGGATATTTTTTGGAATGATTGAGTTTTCAATCAATAGAGAAAAATATATATTCTTGTAAATTTATATTTTCATTATAAAAAACCATTGTGAATTTAATTTTATATAAAGGTAATATAAGTATTAATTAAGTAGATATAATCCAATTAATTAAATTTTAATAATTATTATACCTGATTTTGGAATAATTTCTTTTTTGGCTATAGAACACTTTAAAAAAAAATTTGTTCCATTTTTATCTTAAATCAATTTCTACCACTATTAATCTTGATTCTTGAAAAAAGGATTATGTAATATCTTATCCATTAAAAATAATGCCAATACAAGGGAATTTTAATTTTTCATGTTTATTTTAGGGGTCCTTATTAGATACCCTATTCAGAATGCAATTCCGAGAGTGGGAACACTACAATGTAATTTTTTAATGAAATTAAATTTAAATTAAAAATATATTCATGTTCTAATAATAACAATAATAATAATATTATTATTATTATTATTATTACTGTTTTTGTTTTTGTTGTTTGGTTTAGGTCTTATTAATCCCTAAGGGGTTTCCCCCTTACCCTTCTCTACACGCAGCACCCCTATCACATTACCCTTCCCCAAATCACAAAACCCCCCATGGAAGAACCCCCTTGGTGGGACCCCCTTCCTTGTGGACTCCTCCCTTAACACTATTTTCTCAGGATTCATTATTTTTAGTGTTCGGTTCATTTAGGTAAGCCTTTCTCCTCCAAACTCTTCCTCTTTTCCAGAATTTTTCTCTCACCCACCACATTATTGTTTCAATCTAACAATAAGTGAGGGTTTAACTAGTTTTTGGGTTTTTTTTCTGATGTGACGGTGTGTAAAGGATCACATGGGTCAACCATAATCTTGTTTAATCTAAATTTTAAGTGGTTAAAATCATTTTAGTAAATTAATCATCAATTTTAGGTTAGTTTTCAATCCTATCTCTAGTTTCTCATTATTTAATTTGTGATTTTGTATTTTATGAGACCCTAGAATTCATTCTTTATGTCTGTTGGAACTTTCTGGGGTGATTTTTAGTTATAAATATTTTTTTAGTGAGTCTTTGTCATCTTTGGTGCAGGATCTGGTCAACGGAGTGAAATGAGACTTACCTACTTATGTATAGGTTGGTTTATATATATGTATGTTCCCTTGTTACAAGTATATTCAACCATGTATGAAAATATATATATGTGGGTATAAGTGTTCTTATTCATATATATGAAAAACTCAAATGTATGTAGGTTTTATTGGGTATATGATTGCATAAAAATGTATGTAAGGATCCCCTTACACATATTCTTGGCCATGTGGTTATTTTGTTAGGGGATATGTGTCCTTATATATATAGTAAGATGCACATTGTTGGATATGGGAAGGATAAACATTGAGTGGTCACCTATGAAAGCTTTAAGAGCCTAAGTGTTCATCTTGGTTCTCTCATCTTAATGGTAGGATCCCCTCTCCTTTCCATTTAAATTTAATAATGCATTGTTTTTCTTCTTAATTATTATATAATAAATGGAATTTTGATTCATTAATGAAATGATTAGTTCCGATAAATTTTTATTTGATAAAAAATCCATGTTTTTATAATAAAACCCCTCTAATAGAGGTGTGTTTTATTTTTAGATAAAAATTAGTGATTAAACATTTATTATTGCTTGGATTATAACATTGGTGTTTCATTATGAATTGAGTTTATGATTAAGATATGTCATGATTAGGATATTGATTCCAATGGAATGAGAAAATAGATTTCCCTTTTAAAAATGTTTATTGATCTAAGGCACTATCTTGGTTATTTTTCCATCTTATAAATTGAATGAAATGGATTGCTTTATTAAAATGGAACTCCCATATAGTCATTTTCCATGTTTTCCCATGGTACCTTCTAAGTAAATCTTGATCCTTGATAAATTAATTACCGTGAACTCTTTAATTAGATGGCATTAATTTAATGTAATGTATTGACATGATAGATTTCATTTCTTAAATGTTTTAAATGAATTCATTTAAATAGATCGTATTAGGGTGGTATGACGACACCTATTATTAGGATTATATAGACACAGTCTATGTTAAATATTTCAGTGTTATGACTTCAATATATTCAACAAAATGATTCATTGAGGTAGAATTCCTTGAAAAGGAATTGATTTGGGTGGTATAAACAAAATCATCTTTTTATCTCATAAAAATATTTATAGTAATTGCTATATGTGTGATCACACAAGTATGTCATGGGAATGACAAGATAAATTTTATAATCTCGGTTAAACTATAATATTTTATTTTTAAACATCCATTAAAACCCTTTGGGTTTATGGGTAAGGAAATTAAGACCTACAGCCACCCGATAGGTTTTTCAACCTTGGAATTAATTGTGATGTAGTCAATTTAACATTCCATTCCAACAATAAATTTGATAATTCGATTTCTTGTAGGTTCAAACTTTAAATTGGCATAATAATAAATTATTTTGATTTCTTGTCGAAGAATCACCTTGGATAATTTAGGATAATTTATATATTAAGGACCATATGGTTGAATGATTAATATAACATGCTTGATATAATTATGATGATAATTATGAAACTATATTAATAAAAATGATTTGGTTGGAAAAATGGTATTTTTTAATAATTTATCATTGTTTCTAATGATGATAAATCACCTCTATATGATACCAGGCTTGTGATTAATCTTTCTTAGCATTTGAGCTTATGTGATATCGATTTGATTGGTACCTTGGGGTTTGATGATGATGTCATGTTGAGTTTGTCTGGATTCAACTCAATTTTTTTATTCCCGAGGGCATGGTGCATATATTTTGAAATTCTAGAGGGAAAAAACATTAGGTACATGATGCCAGATGGTAGATTATATGATTATCACCTGAGGGAATGGTGCATGTTTTTTAACCTCTTGAGTTCTATGCACGGTGGTACTTAATACTCGATGGAAAATAATATGTTTATGTTAGATTCCTTAGGACATGATGGACAGTCCTATGATTCATGAGGGAATGATTTTAGTTATTCTTAAGAATGAGACTTTGGTTAGCCTGAGGGTAGAGGCTGTATGTTTATAGTATATTTTATGTGATTCATCTTTGATAAAAGAACATTCTACCAATTTGGGAGATCCATCATGGTAAAAGAGTATCTATCCACAAATATAGGTACCTTGCAGGGTGTTGAAGTATGTATAGCTATCCCAAAACCCTTATGAACCTCGGTGGGTGGTTTATAATTTTTCATCCCAACTTTTGTATTTTTTCTTATACTTGGTCATTAATTTACATTCCATACCAGTAATGGATTTGGATAGACACCATGGGTGTTGGACTACTGATATTATTATCTCCCACCATTCTTGGTATTCCATTACACTAGAGTACCTGAGTAAACCATACATTTTTTGGGACCATGGTTGATTGGATGATCTATTTAGCCTGTACCTTGGTGTTAGGAGAACAAGACCAAGTCGAAGCATGGTATGCTCATGAAGCTTGTTTTTATAATGTTTTAAAATTGAAGGTGTATGGGTGCCTAATAATTTGGAAAAGGTAACCCATAAAATAGAACCATCCCTGACCTTTATATATATATATAGTATTTTGTAAAATGTGAAGTCTTCCAAATTAAAATGACATAGTGGGTCAATTTTGATTAATGAGATCCAAATGGAAAATTGTACATTGTATGGGTGCTTTGTGGATTGATAGATGGATACCCATATAACCAAAACATTATATATTATCATGGTATGTTTTAAATGGTTATAAGAGTACATGATGATTAATTTTTAATGTGAAATGAATGGCTTAACTTAAAAAATGCACAACTAGACTCATGTAGTTCTGTTTGGGCATGTATATTATGATATGAATTGTTTGGGTGATTGTAATTTCTATAACAAAGAAACTTCTCTAGGGATTATTTCCAATGGGAAAAAGTTGGGTTAGTGGGACCCTATCAACTCATCTTTTTTAAAGTAATTTACTAATAATTTTCTTATTAACGTTGGGATGTTAATAAAAGTTTAATGTTAAAAATTATGTTTGATATAACTTTCCTTTTTTATATTGTTTCATTGATTCAAATCATGTTCCTAGTGAATTTGTAAATGGTAATTTATGTTTTGAATTAAATATTTCACATGTTTAAATATTTAACTGTTAATAAATGTAATAGACATAAAATGGAACCATATGTGGTGTCCTTTCTTTAAATTCTTGTCAAAGGTTATCTTGAAATTTTCTTTTTGAGTTGCCTTGGAAAGGAAATGTGATCATTTTCAATATGCCTTATTTATTTTCAGCAAATGATTAGATGGTAGTATTTTTCACCCAGTGATTTTTCAATTGTTGTGAACTTGTGATAGGGGTGAAATTTTTTCTTCTTAAGGGGACATTACATGGTGGGTATCACCCTTATAATGTAAATTCCATGATAATTGGATGGGTTTCTCTGACATTGGGTGTTGTTTGGGTTTTATTATCCCAATTAGGACTATTGGTTTATAAATAACACCCTTTTTCGAATGGGTGGTCCTATGTTCATAGATTTTTTTTGCGGGTGTGAGAATTGAGTAATGATCATTTTCAGTAGGCTTGCATTGCCAATGGTATAGACAACCATTTCATAGGTCTCATGACCCTTTCTTATTTCTCAGTTATGGATGACTTGGTATGTACTCATCCAAGTTAATGCTCATAGAGGGTAGTACGAATATGGACTAGATATTTTTTATGGATGATTTGATTCTTGAATACATAGGTATTATAACCTGTAGATAGTATTTAGGATCTTCTAGTTGCTTATGAAAGCCTTGGGATAATATATTCTAATGTACGCAATACATGTTGAGTTTCTAAACATTATGAAAAAAAAGATGACTTTCGTAGGGTCATTGAGCCTTGTGTTACATAGTGGTTTATCAGGTCATCTACATGGTAGAGTGACTAGGTGTAATTAAATTAATTTCATCTTATTGCTCAGGTGGAAATCCAAGAGACTCGTGTGTTTTTACATGATGATCATATTGATTTGGTTTTCCTGAATAATTCCTCACGTTATCATTTAAGGTGAAATATCCTTTTGTGATTATGAGTGGCTAGTCTATCCTTTCTTTTGATAGTTAGGACACACTTTTGGTGGGAAGAATCAGGTTAGTTATTGTGAATACATGTCCTTCCATGTAGAAGTAACAAAACCAAAGAGGACTAGTATGAAATGGACTTTTTTTATTGAATTCCATTTGAGTCTTGAATGTTTGAATCATTTAAAGTCATCCTTGGAATAAAAAATAAGAAATGGTTGGATATTTATTAAACCATTGAAAACACCGTTGGTTATCTCTAGACTTCAGTGGTTAATCTTGAATTTTTATTGGATGCCTTATGTGGTAATGGGTTTGTGATCGGTTAATGATGATTCATCAGTAGGGGAATTCAAACTTCTTTATAGAGGTAGACCAGTAGTGGTTCAACATATATTCATCTAAACCATTAAAATCATCTTAGTTTACTCTTTATTAAGAGTCGATAATTCCCCCTATCTTTTCATCTTCTTGATTAACTAAGAGTGTGTTGGTCTTATACTCTGTTATAAAAGATTCAGGATTTGAGATTAAATCTCTATCTAATTTTCACATTGGACACATGGTTCTAATCATGTCTATGTTAGCCCTGATAAAAACTAGGGTATCCATGTTGGAGCTCCCTTCATGGAATCTTGAACACCAATAATTTTTTTGACTCGACCACTACGAAAATGAAACTCTATGCTATGTCCATGATTTAAAGAGGATGTTGGGGAAATTTTTGAATGTATTTCTTATAAGAGTAGAGTACAGAATACCCTATGTTAGTTCATTAGGCTTATGTTTTAATGAATTTGAGATTATCATAGACTTGATGTCAGAATTTGAGGTAATGTTTTAAGAAGGGTGATGATTCCAGTGGGTCTTGATCACTGATACCACTTGTTATTAATGAGGAATGACATATTAAATAATTAGGGGATAGTTTGACCAAAGAGAGACATCGTATGTTGGGTAGGATATTCAGTTAACATGCTTGTGATAAACGCTAAATGAATTGGAAGAAGGCAATGGGGGTCAGTGGTAACACACTGACCGTCTATTCCAGGAGTCATTGAGATGGTCAAACTGAGGTGGATTTACTTGTTATCCTTATAGATCAATTTATATGGTCAGTTAAGGACCATTTTGGGCCCATGATTAGGTTTAGGTGAGTGTGGTATGTGTCTCCCTATGTTTTTCATGAAAACCCATCTTGAACTATCTATGTGAGGTTAGTGGGGATTCGACTATATGAGTGATTCAAAATCACACTAGGGGATTTCTAGAATGACTGAGGTGTGCTTCACATAAAATTATGATGGTGAAGGTACCATGAGACGTAATCAATTCTTCTTATAGTTAAGACCAACGGTAGGGAGCACTGTCAGCTAAAATCTTAATGGGATGATGGAATGATTAGGTCTCCTACTAATTTGGCAGAAATAAGAACCGTCATAGTTTCTATATTAGAAAATTAGTTTTGTCTTGAGTTTTGCTGTCTTATGCCTTGTGTGCTTAAATTGATGGTCAAAGGTACATTCTGCGTTGAAAACATGGCATGACCATTTGAAAAGAACATAATGACCCTTATAGGAAGGGTGATGTTTTCATTCTTCCTAAATGATCCTCGAGAAATATATGTTCCACAATGGGGAGGTTGTTTTGTCTCATGTTTTGAATCAGATGAAAATCCATGTGAATTTTATTTTTTCACATTTAATGGACAAGACATTATTAAAATAGAAATTCATAATGTAGTTATGGGATTGTGGACAATTGGATAATTTTTTATTAAAATAAATTAAATTTAATAAATAATAATAAAAAATTCACAATTAAATAATAATAAAAATAATAATATAATAAGAATAAAAATAAGAATAATTATTATTATTACTATTTTTTGGATTAGGTTTTATTAAACCCATAACAAGTCCCCCCTTACCCCTCTCTACACATAGATCCCCTCTCTCTCCCCTTTCCAATGACGTGTGACCCTTATCATTTGAACGCCCTTGGCATGAAACCCCTTCATCATGGACTTCACTCTTCATGACAATTCATCCAGATTCTTCAGATTTCAAATCCAATTCATCGATTAAATCCTTTTTTATTGCATTAATTCCTTTGTTCTTCCATTTTTACCTCTCCTCGTTTCCCGTTAATTTCCACCAAACCCTAGTTGAGGGTTTTACGTGATTTTTGGTTTATTTTCTACTGTTAATGTGCATGGAAGCTCAATTAGGATAGCCATGATTGTGTTTCAGTAATTGTCTCTGAAGGGAAAGTAGATCAGATCGTTTCTGTCAATTTTTCATTAATTTTGGGTATTCTTTCCATCTTTTTTTTGTTGATCAATTTATAATTTTGGACTTTTTAGTTATTGAGTTCCTCATTTTTTTCATTTAGTGCAGTGGACCTTTAAATTAGGATTTTGTGTTCCTAATATTTTTATTGTGAGTCTTGGTGTGGTTTTGGGTCACCATAGTCAAAGGAAACATTCGCACATATGCATTGGTAGGTATATATATTTATGTTTCACTATTATATGTATATTTACCCATGATATTGAATATATATGTATGGGGCTAGGTGTGATAACGTATATATATGTGAAATTTCTACGTAGGTAGGAAAAATGGGGTATATGAATATATGAGAATGAATATAAGGATCCCTTTGAACATATTGATAGACATGTGAATATGTTCATAGGTTCTAGGTGTCCTTATATATATTCAAGGATTCATATGCTCAGAGGTGGGAAGGTTTATTTTCAAGTGGTTTCCTATAAAAGTGCCAATTGCCTAAGTGTTCAGCTTTGTTCTCTGCTCTTCGAGGTAGGATCCCATTTATTTTCCCTTAAAATTTAATAATGCATTAGATGACTTCTTAATTATTCATAGATAAATTGAATAGTGATTCTTGATTGAAATTATTAGATATAAAAAATTATTTTTTAATAAACAAAGTCATGTTATTATAACAAAACCCCTCCAATAGAGGTTTTCTACCTTCTAAGATAATTTTTTTTAACATTTTTTTTCTTGGATTATTCCATTGGTATTTATTTATGCATTGAGGTTATGATTGAGATATTTATTGTTTAGGATATGGATTCCAATGGAATTAGAAAAAAATTGTCTCCTTTATAAAATGGTAAAATGGCCAACGCACCATCTATGTGCTTGTCACATCTTATGAATTGAATAACATGGAAATCTTTATAAAAAGGGAATGCCCATGCAGGGATTTCCCCTATTTTCCAATGTTAACATATAAGAACAACTTAATCCTTGATAAATTAATTTCCTTGACATGTTTAATTAAAAGGGATGAATTGAATCAAATTTCTTGATAGGATGGCTTTCCTTGATTAATTTTTACATAATTTAACTTAAATGGAACATCTAAGGGTTTTATGACCAAAACTCTTGTAATGATTAAGTAAGAATTTTTTATGTAAAATTTTTCAATAATATGACATGAATATATTCAATAACATAGTTTATTGATGTTTCATGCCTTGAAATGGAATTGAATTGGGTGTTCTAAACTAAATCCTTTTTTTATCTGAAATAATTATTTATAGTAATTTTGATATCTAAAATCACACCATCATGGTATGGGTACGACCAGATAAATTAGATAATCACTAGTAAATTATAATATTATATTTCTAAAATTCCATGTAATCCCTTTTGATCCAAATACGAGGAAACTGAGACCTGTAGCCACCAAATAGGTGTGGAATCAGTGGAAATAATTGTAACCAAATATGTCAGACGCTTAATCCATATAATAAATTGGATATTTATTTATTGCAGGTTTAGTATTTTAAATTGGCATAATAATTATTTTTGATTTGATGTGGATGAATCACCTCCGATAATTTTGGTTTGTTGATATGTTAATAACCTTAGGAACGAATAATTAATTTAATAGGATTTATATAATTATGATGATATTTAAATACCTGGATTCATGAAATGATTTTTTTATACATGGTATTTTTAATAAATTTAACATTGTTTCTTATAATGAAAAAATTTGTATTTTGGTACTAGACTTGTGATTTTTCATTCTCATCTTTTGAGGTTAAATTGATATTGTTGTGATTGACACATGTGGTTATGTTGTTGTTTACATGTTGATTTTTTATGGATACAACTCGTGTATACTATAGATGCCAAATGGTTTGGTTCTAGACTTTCCATACCACAGGAGGGAAAGGCCCTGAAGTATGTGTTGATTGAGGGTAGAGTATATAATTATCAACTAAGGGAATGGTGCATGTTTTCATACTTCCTATGGGCTAGGTGCACTAGTACTGAATTCCTAAGGGTATATTACATGTTTATGTAGGATGCCTAAGGGCTAGATACATAGTCACATGAAGCATGAGGATTAGATTTTGGTTAGCCTAAGGGAAGAGGTCATATGTTTATTGTTAATTGTGAGTCATTCATCCTAAGTAGGATAATCTACTATAAATTTGACTAATCCATTCTGATGTTGGAGGATCTACCCTTTCACAAAGATACATGGTTAGGCTTCAAAGCAGGTATAACCATTCGATGTCTTTTAGGGACCTGGTTGGGTTTTTTATTTATTTTTTCAACACTGCTTGGTTATATTTATTATTATACCTATTCAATTTTTTACATTAAATATCAATAATGGATTGGGATATACACCTTGGGTTTTGGCCTAATGATATTATTATCTCACACCCTACTCGGGCCTCCATTTCATTAGTGTACCCGAGACCACATTATATTTATTGGAACTTGGTTGATTACTTATGTTGTTTAGCATGTCCCTAGGAGATTGGAGCACATTACTGAGATGAAGCTCTTGATTCTCATGGAGCTAGTCATTGGATGGTTTTATTTTAATACATTTTATTTATATATTAATTCATACTACTATCACTTGTAGCATCATCTATCATACATGGAATATTTTAAACTGACATTGGCCATTTTTATTAAGATATTATATTATTCATCTGTTGCTTGTATTAATTTTATTACTAATCACACATCTGTAAGTTATTTATCATCTGATAATCCATTATTCTAATATAATTTTGAGGGTATAATCTCCCCACTCTACCATCAATGGACACTCTCTCTTGTTTGGTAGCCTCTGACAGATGAAGAGGCACACATGAGGTCATGTGGAAACTGATCCAGCTTCTGATTTAGTGGTCTGTCATTCTAAGATGTTAAAAATTTCCTACATGGAATCAAGAGGTCCAAATTTAGTAAATAGTTACCTTTTATTTTTGTTCATTATTAAAAGTAACCGAAGTAAAAAAAAATATTCACCGTGATAATGCTAATCTGGGTAATAATGGTTATATATAACGTTATGAGGACTACAAATATCCCTAACAATTGTTTTTATTTTATTTAAAAATTATTTTGAATAAAGACATTACTTTTTGGAAAATGTAACAATTTAGAATAACATTCCATTGATAATGACATTAATAAAAATTTAAATGAATAGGAAATCATAACATTACTATCTTTGATTTAATATAAACAATTTTTTTCCATAGGGATAAAAAGATGTCTTGTTCAGTCATAAATGGTTATTTTAAATATGAATTATTTTTTTTCATTGTAATTAATTTTAAATTTAAACTTATGTAATAATTATCTTAAATTAATATGTAATGTCGACTCAGTACTTGTACCAGCAGTAGAAAAATCATGCCAATGATTTGAAAAACATAAAATGTAATATTATTTTTGTGAGTTATAGTGTCCTATGATTATTTTAGATAAATAAAATATTTTAGGAATTTTTTATAGGTCATATTCAAATTTCATTGTCATATTGATGAATATAATGTCAACGTAAATGAATAGTTTCAAACATGTAATTAATGATATTTTAAGTAAATAATATATTATTAAATGTTTTAAAATAATTAAAATTATATATTCATCCAAATGATAGAGATATAGTCGAACATATAAATCATTTTACATTTGTCAATAACCTTTAATTATATATTAAATTTATTAACCCCAAAACTTTAAAAAATGATGATATCGTGGTAATGGTAAAAATGCTTAACAGGGTGGGGGTTAAAACAAAATGATAAGGGTGAAAATATAACCTTAACATGTGGAAATTTTATTGGATGAGATTATTACAACTAATACAAGTGATAAATTATAAATAACTCAGTTTAGTGTTATTTTTCCTTGAATGTTACTTTATATTAATTTAAGACATTAATTAATTTGAAGAATGATCCCCTTATTAATTATAAATGAACACATATTATTACCTCTTTATTTACTATTTTAAAACACTATTTTGGAAATTAATTGGCCAAATACCATCACAAAAGTTATCCCCATGTTATAGAGTTATTATTTTTGGGATAATAATAACCATAGAGGGCTTAAGGTGTATATAAAAAGTGTTTTTTGAATATGATATATAAATTTTAAATAAGGGTTATCATTTTATTTATTCTCCTAAATCCTAAAAATATTATTAAACATTTCTGAAATACTAACTAAAATATATTAAATAGACTTTCTTGTTATTATATTAATTTTATAAACTATATTCATCTTCTTCTTATATCAAATGGGAAATAAAACCATCGTTCGTGTGTAAAATGGACTACTACTTTACGGACCGATGTAATTAATTAATTATCACAACCTATAATGTATTTTTATAAATATAAATTTAATTTATATATAAAATATTAACAAAATAATTATAAATCAATAAATATTATTTACCTTTTATTTTCATAACTTTTCATCAATTGAAAAACGATAATGATATTCGTGTGTATGTCTAGATTATCACCTCTATGAAGTAATATGATTTTCTTTCATGACTATATCTTATGGATAGATTATATTGGTATATTCAAAGAAATTCTACTATATTTATTGTATTATTATCATTGATAAGATAAATTAACACTTTAACTTATTTCTATCATTTTCATTGAAAATGGAAACACTACACATTCATACGTGTGACCAATGGTCTCCTTGATTATAACATAGTACAATTTTATTGGTTATATTTAAATGTAAACTTAATTATATAAAAATGATAATTATATCATGATTATTATTATAGAGAATATATAATAATGTCCACTTTATCCATAATTAAATAACCATAGTCCTTTTGAATTTTTTATGCTGAATATTTTCAAAACATCCGACATAAACATAATTTATTATATATTTATATACTAGTTTTTAATAAATTAAATGAAAGGAATAATAAACATGATAAATGTTCTTAATATAATAAATAATTAATTAAAGTTTACATGTTCTTAAAAACCTCATTTTAGACATTTTAATGACTTATTTCGTAAAACATTTATTCCATGTACATTTTCTTACTAATATATTTTATATGAATTTATGTGTACATAAATGTATTATAATTGAAATTTTATTCTTATTTTTACATTTTGGTTTTGAAATTGGTTTTTTTCATATTTTATATTGAACATTTTTATGTTCTCTATAAAAGGAAAAAAAGAATGTTAAATTTAAATGTATATTGCTTAAAAAAATCCCATTCACTATAGTTGTTTTTTGATGTTTGGATTACATTATAGAAATTAAAAATTTTATTAAAAGAAAAACCATCCTTCCCCTTATTCTAGATACATTACATTTGAAAATAGTGGGTTCAAAAATTATTTTTTATGTGTCTGGTGATGAAAATGAAAGACTTTAAAAGTTTTTCTAATGATATGGTCCTTGAAAATATATTTAGGACAGATGAGACTGATATAGCACATGATGATGGGTGATCCTGATATATCACACTAGTTCATTAGGTAATGATTATATTCTTTGTACAATTATATTAGAGGAATTTTTTATTGTTTATTCCACTTTTAATTATTATTTTAATTTTTCTTTAAATATGATTTTACATGGAACCCACATATATTTTCAATGATTTTTAATGATATTTTATATAAATCAAAATATTTAAAAGGGTAATATAATTATATTTAATTTTAAAGAAATGAGAATGATAATTTAGGGTAAAAAGGCTTGTTTTGTGATAGTCTTTTCATGGGTTATCATGTTTTCTAAGAAACCCTCATGATTATGATTTTCTCCATTATGTTTTTATAAAGTGTTTTACAAACACATTTTGGCAACAATTTTTTTTCCATCAGTATGTGAATTATTATTTGATCTAAATGTTTATTATGTCAAAGATAAAATAAATTTTATGGTCTCGTGGTTTTAAAATAGAATTACTTGTTTCTATCATTATTTTTATATGTAACTTACTGATATTTGTGTGCTCATCCTACATTTTTAAATGTTTTCAAGGAGTTTAAGGATGAGTAAAAAAATAAGAAGCCATGTTCAATTTCATGAGTATTTTTTAGGAAAATAAAACATATTTCATCATAAATTTTTTAAATTATGTAAAAATGGATATTAAGTTCAAGTGTCCACATTGTAATATATGAGTTTTCTCTATAAATGTTATGACTTAATTCCTTAAAACTCTAAAAAATGATCTTTAAAATATAAGAATGTGATTTATTATCTAAAAAATAATTCTTACATAACATTTATATACATACCCACTATAAAATTATTATTTTAATGTATCACAACAATCTGTGCATGTTTTCTTGATTTTGACAATTTAATTCCCATTTTAAACTAAAATTTTCTTTTTAGATTAATATAAAATATTTTCCTTGAATCAAAACACATCATGTATCAAATTTATGTGATGTAAACTTCTACACATCAATAATGAATAACCATTCCTTTTTTTTAATTTTCATGACGATCTAAATGTGTTTACTTGGTTTCACGTATGCAGTGTGTGTTTCGAACTGAATTGTTACTTTTAAACTAAAACACACATTTTCAATCAAACTCACTAAACCATGATTAATAATGAGATCATGTAAACTCCAACATGTAAAAAATGAATAAAAAAATCATTTTCATTATGTATCATAACCATCTATGAGTTGTTTCATGAATTAATGTACATTTTTTACTAAAATGTCACTTGTAAATTGAAAACATTCAATTTTAGTCATAAAAACAACAATGTGTATCTAAATAATGGGATGTTAATTAATATATATCAAAAATTATTCCTTGTAAATCATACTAATGTGTAATTATAATTTGACGATTTTTTTTCTCAGTTTTGAAAATGTGATGCACATTTTAACCAATAGTGACACTTTTGAACTAAAAAAACCACATTCAATCAAACTAGCCCCTTTGTGTTTTAGATCGACAAGAGGTTAATTATTTCACCAAAAATTGAATTGCCAAAAAAATTTAGGAAGTATCACAACGATTTGATCATGTATGAGACATAAAATAAAAATATTCACTTTTTATCATACAAACCACACCTTTATTCAAAATTATGTGTGACTATTTCCTATGAAAAAATAATCACTGATCATTTTCTAAATTATCATGATAACATGTGCCTGTTTTTCTAATATGAAGTATTTGACACAAATTTTTAACTAAAATGTATCTTTTAAATGGAAAACATGTTTATTATATTAAACCATCCAAACTCTATATTTTATTGATGTGTATTCAAAAACTATTCACATCCTAAATAAATACCTAATAATTTTATAAGGGATAATAAAAGTATACGTGTGTTTGCAGGGTTTTGATTATGTGACATGCATTTTGAACTAAATTTTCACTTTTAAATTGAAAAAATACACTTTTATTCATACCAGCTACACTGCATCTTACAATGAACTTATGTTAAATCATAAACATTAAAAATGAATAATTAATCATTTTACTAATTTATCACAACAATCTGAGCATGTTTTCTCATTTTGACTACACAATGCTAGTTTTGACATAGTAATTTACTTTTAATCTGATAATATTGCCTTTTAGTCAAACCAGGAAATAAATATTTCAAATTCATGTGTGGTTAGTTCATATTTGTAAAAAATAATTAATAATTTTTGTAACGTATTATGAAAATATAAATAAATTTTTGTTGTTTTTAGTTTTTGATTCTTATTTTAAAATAAAAATTCACATTTAAATTGGAAATATATACTTTTAATCAAACCACCAATAATATATTTCAAAATAATGTGAGGTTCGTTCATATATATCATAAATGAATCATCAAGCATTTTCTTAATGTTTCATGACACTATAAGAATGTTTGATCAATTTAAACTATGTGGAATTGGTTTTAAACAAATATATTAGTATTAAATTAAAAATACACACTTTTAATCATATAGTCAGTGATTAGAAACTTAAATAGATTAGCAGTAGATAAACCAAATCTTCTTGATCTCTATGAGAAAAATTAGTAATATGATTATAAACCACCTCGTAATTATGTTTGAAATCATTCTTACACTATGTTAATTTCTCACTCATTTTTTTAAAAAAAATTATTATTATGAATATATGGACAATTTAAATTCACTATAGAAATGAAAAAATATATAAAAATATATAATTATGTAAATATTATATGTAAAATTATAATCACTTTTTTAAATATATTTTTGTTGGATGCTAAATTTTGGGTGAAATATAAAATCATTCATAAATTTCAAACATAATAATTACAATAAGGGTGATTTCATTGGAAATTGTAAAGACATTGAGAAATATACAAAATTTGTTTAATTATATATGTTTTGATTGTGAAATATTATTATATATAGCCTCATACATATCTTGTTGATGAAATAAATAGGTTTCTTATTTCTATTAACTATACTCATGTCATGGTATATATGATAAATAAACACAACCCTTTCATAATAAATTATTGCAAAAAAATAATATAAAATATATAATTTGATGTTTTTTTAAAAATAGTGGTTATAGTGTATTAAAAATTCATAAGGGAAATTTTTTTGATTGATTTCTTAGATATACAGTTGGTGGACCAATATATAAATATAGTATCCAAATTTATTTCAACTCGCATTGGATATGTCCTAAAAAATAAAAAAATATTAAATAATATATAGAAATTAATATATGTTATATAATTATATTATACTGTTTTACCCTTTGAAATTTAGTATTTAAGAAAAGTACGTCTTTTGATACTTTAATTTCAATTATTTTAGCTAATTAGTGTTCTCATACAAAAAAATAATCATTATTTATTGATGTTTTTATATATAATAGACATGAGGACTAATGAATCCCTGTTTTTATCCATGGGTTTTACCTTTACATATGGTGATATATATGCATATATAAAATATGGGTAGTATTAAATTATAATAAATATTGTAAATTAATTAGTAAATAAAAAAATTATGAAAATGTACCTCATGTATACATTCACAGCTGGGGATCCTATTTATTCATTCATTAGAATATAATTTATCTTCTCAAGACCAATCATGTCAATAATGACCTCTATATAAATATCCTCTTCAAATTCAATGTAGGTTATCTAAATTATATTTTAATGTTAATAAATAAACACTACTATGTTCCAACCTATATTTATAGTTCAAGAAATTGATTGTAGTTAACAAAACATGATTATAAACTATAGTCAATGTTTAGTAAGTCATGGATATACATGCCATAATAATTGCTCTATAGATTATTTTTTTAAACTATAACTATAGGTAGAATTATTTATTTTTATTTAAAATATTTCATCATATTTGAATATAATTAAGGTTAATAAAACCATAACTATACATAATAACCATGAATATAGATAACCTTTTGTCAATTATTTTAAACTTTTGTCTATGGGGACTGAATGTATTTTTTAAAATAGTAGCAATACAAACATAAATATACATTCCAAGAAAACATGTACATATCAGACTAAACATTATAATTTGAATAAAAATAAACTAAATTAAATTGAAATTTAGTAAAATATACTAAAACATACTTAAATTGAATAAAATAATAAGAATATAACTAAATAGGTAAAATACAAATAAAAAATCAATAAAATGAATAGTAAAAATTGAGACAAAAATAATTAAATGAAAAATTAACTTGTTGATAAAAATTAAACAATAGAGATTTACCAAAACTGAAAACACTGTCCAAATTTAATCAACCTATATAAATCCAAAAAAAATTCATATTGAAAATTATGTTAATCTAACTTTTATTATATCAACAAAACATATGTTTACTATAATTAAGCTGACCTAGTTTGTAACAAATCCAATATAGGTGTATAGACATGATAATAACCCAATATAATAATAAATGAGAATTAAACTGAGATAAATTTTGTAATCCTTGCCCAAGTAAAACTATTAACACTAAATGAAATCATTGTTTATTGAACATAACCCATATAAACTAATTCCTACCCAACCATCCCATCAAAATATCAATTGAATAATAATGTATTAAATATAAATGAAACTAAAATAAAAAATAGAAAAATCTAGAAAATAATCAATTTAAAAATATTAACCTATATTAAACTAAAATCAATTGAATTCAAATTATCAAAATCATTTTAAAATTAATAAAAATAATAAAAATTAACTGTAATAATAATATTACTAAACTAATAAAACCTAACATAAAAATAAGTTGCCAATAAAATATAATCATAATGTTAAAAAAATAAATAATAGTAAATATTTATATAAATTGATGTTAAAAACAGAATAAAATAAAATAAAATCAACTGGAATGGATTTGAAGAAAAAGTAAACTAATTAAATAGAACTAGATTGAAATAAAACTAAATATTCTATATTAAAATTAATTGAACTAATGTAACATGAATGAGAATGACATTTTATATTAGAATAGTCAATTAATACATAATCTAGAATAAAATTTTTCCCAATTTCGAAAAATTATCACAAAGTGAAATAAATAAATAGTATTAAAAATCAACTAAATTATAATCCATTTAAATTTAACACATTTTATCAGTTAAATAGTAAAATATAAGGAAGAATAAAAATTCATACTTAGATAGTACATCATATGATAATGAATTGTAATAACCCAAACATTTAAAAATAAAACGCCTTTATGATTTAAATTAATGTATTATTATATATTATGGTTATGAAAATAAGATGAAAATCTTTGGTTTCATTATTCCCTATCAAATTCTAAATAACATTACGAATCATAACTATTGATAATATATCTATTGAATAGTGATTATGTTATTAGTGTACATATTGGGTTTTGAAAAAACTAATTGAAACATAAAAACGAAGTCATAGACTCAACCAATAGGATCATATCATATAAAAACCATTTTTAAGAGATTCTATGGGTAATAACATTGTTGACATTGACCCTTTACTAATCCAATGTTGAGATCCAATAACTAAATTATGAGAAAAATTGTTTATAGGAAATGTTTAAGCTCATTGATATCAAGGCCTAAACCACCCCTTGAAAATATCCCAATTACACACCCTAAACTTAAGGAATTTTTTGGTGTTATAAAGGGATATGTATTAATATCCCAATAATATGAATATTTATATTTTATTCTCAATAGAATAATGGATATATTTATTACTTAATAATGTTACATTATAATTTATTTATATTCAATTAATTACTAATTAGATTTTTGCGTAATATGTAATTTCAATTAAGAAATTTATTTTTATTATTTAATGAATTTTGAAAATAAATTATTTTTCAATAAAATTTTATTATTAAACAATATTTATTATTTATAGTTGATAATATAATTTTATGATGTCAAAAATTAATTTTATAAGGGTTTTAAAACTTTTATTGTAAAAAATCCAACATTTCTCAATAAATGTCCATTTTTAAATTGTAAAAATTTAAATATTTATAAAAAAATTTGGTAGAATATATATTATTTCTTGGATTAGAATGTTGAAATTTTTCAATGGTTACTTTTTAATAATATTTTAAGTCATTTGAATGTTTTAGTAAAAATTAAATATGGTATAAATATACGGTTTGTATTATTAAATCATAATTACCAAAAAGTGTTGTAATAAATGATATAATAGTTAACTATGAAAAAATATATGTCTTCCCATTAATTTATTTTTTTAGTTTATTTTATTAATTTTATAAATCCTTTATGAATTATCCAAAAACATATATTATATTTTGAGGTTTTAAAATCATTTATTCTAGAAACTGAATTACTTACACATCAACATGTTAAATAATTTGATAAGTTCATACCATGGACATATAAAATAATTAAATACACACCTATGTTTCAGAAACCATATGAAACATGATTGTATTGTTTTTGGTTTTGATTTCGTGATTATATAGAGTGAAAATTCTATTTTTGATAAATAATAAAGAACTCCACTATATTTTCATATATAAACCAATAAAAAATCAAATTAATATTCACTAAAAACATTATAGAACATCTTTAATATTACCTCATTTCTCTATATTTTTTCTAAGGTCCCACAATCCCTCAAGAATCTCTTTTCGGGCTTTTGGTATCACCCTTTAAAGTTAAGGGTTCCTTTCCTTCTCCTCTTTATTTAAGAATTTCAATTATATTATACCTTTTATCTCCTATTCCTAAAAATAATATATGTTATTCAATATTCCCCTCACTTACCATATTATTTATAAATGATGAGATACCCATTTCAATCTCATTAATCCCTCTTATGAACATTTATGTACCCCTATTATGCAATTGAAATTTCACTATGATAATTCATGAAAAATAATAATGCAGTGAATACCCATATCCATTTCATATCAATGGTGTTTACCTTAATTCACATATAATTATATTATTTTTGAATAAATTTTATTTAATCGTCACTCCAATATCTTGGGATTAAATTTCATGAAATATGTTCTTATATATATTATCTATATGGAACACTAATCCATGTACATGGTATGATTATGAAGGATCCACCCAGATAGAACTTAAATGCATTGGGTAATGTTTTGGTCTCATGAGAATCCATGTATAGCGAGTAGGTGGTTTTAAAATTAAAATTATTTAATGTTTTCATTGTATTTAACCTTGACTTATTCGTATAATTTCATGTCTAAAGTCGTTCCCACATTTCCATGTTGCCTTTCTGTTATCATTCAATATCATGCCTCATTGTTAATTTTTATTATTATCACCCCTTTTATGTATCATTTATATTATTTTTGTATAACATGTAATACTTTCATCATGTTATTCCATTCGTATTCTCTTATTGGGATTTATAGCTCACCCTTTTCCAATTTTTTTCCCCTGGTTATCCCATACAGTTTTAGGTATAATGGAATATTATAATCAGGGTAAAGAAGTTCTCAATAATAGAAACATAACCCCTATTTTTAGTTTTTATGTAATAAACATATTTACGAAATACATTAAACTTATTGATCTTCTGGGTTTAATAATGTGTAATCTTATGTAATAATTAATTAATTATTGTTCAATAAAGACACTGGTTATAAAAGTTGGTATGAAAGGTAGGTTTATTTATTTTTGGGGTTATTATTAGAAAATGTTAGAAATATATTTATGGATAAAAATAAACATAAGAATACATCCCTAGATTTTGGTAAATTATAGAGTATTTGGTTTCCAAGAAAATATATCCCTATATGGATACAACAAGTGGATGTGGCTCTATCATAAATATACATAATTGTGAAACATGGAAAAATTATTCTGATCCAAACTCGATTGGGAAATGGAGCATGATAACAGTCCTTACTACTCACTTGTTTTAATACTCCCATGGTATGTGATTTTGTAAAAAAAATCACATTAGGAACCATTATTATATGAAAAAATCCCATATATATATATATATATATTAGAATATAGATTATGGATAACATATATTGACGCCTATAAATCCATATTATAAGCAATAAATGTAAATTATAAGTTTTCTCTTTAATGTTATTCAATTATTATTTATTATTTTAACATTTCTAAAAATAATCATACCAAATTTTCTCATTATTTTATCTAATCATAAGATATAAGTGGAACCGAGTAAAAAACAAATGTGAAGTTAAATCTAATGAATTCCAAAATTAGATTCCCAACTATATATGAAAAATAATCACAATATATATAATGATACTCTCTAAGTTGACTTAGGTTATGAAAAGAAACATAATTTCAGAAGAATTCCCAAATCCCCCTATAAATGAAAAAAAACAATTTATACATTTATGTGAAATGTTTTATGAATTTCAATGGATCATTTGAATACTTATTCATAGAATAATGGATAAGATCAATTTTGATGATATTCTACATCCTTCAATGGTCAATGTAAGATAATGTCTTAATTTATGTTTATCATATGGATGGAGAAGCTACCATATGGTTGACATTGATCAAAAAATATGATGCGAGAGAAAGGGATCAATATGATAGAATTGAAGGAGTTTCTGAAAAAAATTCAACATATATTTTCCCCACAATCTCCAACATAAAATTTATTCTGATTTCATTTACCAAAAAAATAGGTTGAATTGATTTGGTAGTATAAAAAAAATTCATAATACTTCCCCGATATTCCTACATCTTTCTGATTTCTCCTCAATGAAAAGATGACTGCTTTAATGGGGGGTGTGTATAACTGAGTCTACAAAAATACCTACCAATCAAAGAATTTTATAACAATGATAAAATTATACATTGTGCGTCAATGTATTAATGGAGATCAATGAATCTCAAGGGTATCATAGTGATACAAATCATAATATGGTGTTTATTCCTTGTGGTTTGGTAGAGAAATATAATGGCGGTAAGAAATTTCAAAATCCCACTTGTCAATGTTTGGAAAGAAGCACCATATAAATTTACTAAGGGGATGAAGAAATGATTTATGTGTGGAATTGAAGTGAACCTAGATATTGATTTTTGAGGGGAGAAACACACTAATGCAATAGAATATAGTAATTCTCTAACATACCCTCATCATATTGTGCAATGATTCAACTATAATAAAAAAAAGAAACAAGATTGGACACTACCCTCAACTAAGGGTGTTTTATTGAGATAATCAATTCAAATTACCTCCATGGTAGAAAGGGTGGTTATATACCATCACGACCATATAGTGGATATCAATAATAATTTAGTGACATGTACAGTGGTTACTAATTCGATAACAATGAACATACTATTTGATTCTGGTTCTTATGATTCTGTTATATCATGAAATTTTTGTAGAATTATTGAAACACCACACAATATAAGGAATTAGATTTGTTGATGAGATTTTAAAATGGTGAAGTTATCACATGTCAAGTTTATTACTCATCCCCTATCAAAATTTATCGGAAGAACATCCTAGAAAAACTTTTGATACTCAATTTAGTGTAATTTAATGAAATTATGGGTATGTATTGTCATTCCTAATATAGAGCCAACATAAATATTCCCATGAAGTATATCACTCTTCATAGCCTAAATCATCCCCTGGTTTTGTATATGTTAAAAGTGGAGAATGAATCTTTATTAGCACAAAACATATCAATAATTGATATTATCTCACTATAATAAATTGTATCTAGATCAAATTATTGATTATAAGGAAAATATAATCCTTGAAGTCATGTGCATTATGATGGAATTCCATGACGTGTTTCCCAAGGAATATTTGGGTCTTCCTTCGAATCGAGAGGTTGAATTTTCAATTGATTTTATACCTAGGGAATTTCTAATATCCCAGACTCTACATAGAATAGCTATTGTGAAACATGAGGAGATAAAACAAACAAATATAATAGAATATAGATAAAGGGTTCATACATCCAAGTGATTCACCTTGGAGTGATCCTTTCCTCACAATCAAGAATAATGATGGGTAAATTTATCATTCTATTTATTTATCGTGAGCTAAACAATCCCAGGATAATGAAAACGTATCCTATACCACAAGTTGATGAATTTTTTATCATATAAATGGATCCTAATACTAATCCACGTTTAATACCTATCTAGGGTATTATCAATTAAGGGTGAATAAGGAGGATATCCACAAGGCTACTTTTCATAAAAGGTACGAGCACTATGAGTTCATAGTAATTCCATTCATACTCACTAATGCTCTATAAATATTTATGGAAATGATGATTACAGTCTTTAGATATTAACTTGAAAATGTGTTGGTAGTATTTATAGATGATATTATAATATACCCCAAAATAATTTTGGAGTTTGTGACTATATGAGCACTATGCTAAAGGCATTATGAATGGAGAGAATTATGTAACGTAGAAAAAATGTGAGTTCTGGTAGAATTAATTATCATTCTTAGGGAATATTGTCATAAGAAATGGGATATAAGATGACTCTTAAATGATAAAATCAATTGATTTATTTTCTTGAATATTGTCTATAAAAACAAATATGCAGTTTCCATGTGTTATCTAGGAATTATCATCGATTTATGAGGATTTTTTCAGGATTTTAAAACTCTATAATAAATCTATCTTTGATGGGAGTCATGTTTTTTTGGAATAACTAATTTTATGGGAGATTCAAGTAGTCTAAAAAGAGGCTTGTCTCTACACATGTACTTATTCAACCAAAAATTGGGGAAACATTCATGTTATACAATAATGCTTCAAAAAAACGGAATGGGTAGTGTGCTAATAGGGAATGAAAAAGTGAAAGCTTAGGCCTCAAGAAAAATGAAATTTCATGAATAAAACTACCAAAAACATGATCTAGAGATTGATATATTAAACTTCATGTTGTAAATCATGATTAATTATATCATACGGGAGAAGTGTGAAATACATACAAATCATAATATTCTCAAGTACATATTCACATAGAAATAGATGAATATGCACCAATGAAAATGATTATAGATGATTAATGACTATTACTGCTCAATCTAAAACTATCCTATGAATAAAATAAAGTAGTGTAAAATACATGTAGAATCTATCCAACAATTTTATAATTTATAAAAATTGGGAATTATATGATCTTCTTATACATTAGGAGGATAGAAATAGTAATCATAAAGGAGGGAACCTGATCAATTATTTCAAAAATAATTTCTCAACCATCCCCTCAAGAGGAGATAAAGGGTACTAAAAGATATAAGGAAATAATTTAGAATATGGTGGAATCTATAAGAAAAGGGAATACTCAATGTTTAAAATTAATGAAGAAGGATATTTACGATTTGGATCCTGACTATGTGTAATATAAAATTTAGTGTTAATGAAGGATTTATTGGAGAATTCACATAGATTGACCTTATCCATCCATCCTGGGAGTAGAAAGATGTATCCAGTCCTCCAAGAGAAATTTTAGTGGGATAATATAAAGAAAGAGATCACAGAATATACATCAAGGTGTAATATATGTCAATAAATGAAAGATAAATGGAAAAAATACAAGTGTATGATGCACCAATTATTTATACCTACATGGGAATAAGAAATCATAACCATAGACCTTTTCACTAGTCATTTGAATATACTGAGAGGAAAAAATTATATATGGGTTGTGGTGAATCATCTAAAAAAGTCTTCTCACTTCATTTCATTCTTATATAACTTCTCACTCAATCAACTTGTTAGTATTTTCATTAGAGAAGTGGTGAGGATGCATGGAACACCACTATAGATTGTATCTGATTGAGATAAATTATTTTCCATCATGTTTCGGAATAGTCTCTAACATGATCTAAATACTGAGTTGAACTTCATCACGAATTATCTCCCTTTAACTAATTACAATCTAATAAGGATATCCAGAATCATGAGGATATGTTGAGAGCATGATTAATTAACATCAAATGAGGATGGTATCAAAAAATTCCTCTGGTGGAGTTATCATATAATAATATTTTCCAATAAAGTATCAAAATGGAACCCTATAAATCCTTTTATGGTATGAGGCGAATAAAACCTATATTCTAGGATGAGATTTGGGAGCACATGAGCCTCAGCCCAATTGGGGAGGTATCATTAAGTGCATCCAAAAGACCCAGGTTCAAAACCAGGTAGAGGCATATTATCAGGATACTTTAGCAAGTGCTGTAACAGTACTGAACATTATAAAGACACTATAGCAGAACTGTACACTGAATGGGCACTGTAGTAGGCACTGTTGTAGGAATTGTTCTGTACATGTAGCAGCTGGAACTATTCACCTTGGGCCTCTAGTTTAGACATGGAGTCTTTAAGGATTTCGGGCCACCTAGGCCTTCAGGTCAGTGGGCCTTTCAGACCACCTTTAAGGCCTTCAGGACACCTCAAGGCCTTTGGGCCACATGGAGTTTACCCAGACACACTATAATAAAAGGAGCATCCCTAGAAGAGGAATCATAGTAGGTGCACTCACTGGAGCAGGGCCAAATGGATTTGTCAAAATCAGAGAGTATGGCTATTCCATCATAACCATCATGTTCTTGCATGGGAATCCTATCAGACATCCAAGAAAAAGTGGAGAGCTAAAATCATGATGCAGATGTTGGGGAGGGGGTGTACCATGTAGATAGTCAGGATAGAGTCCCTAAGACCTTCGGGTCATTTAATCTATTAAGCTTACGGGCTAGGTAATCACTGAGCCTACGGGCTTTGTAATGGTTTCCCTCATCCCTTGAAAGGGGGGTTATCAAAGATCAATAAAAATGAAGGCCTTTGGGCCATTCAGGATAGTATAATGTTTGGGAAGACAAATATCTAGGTCTTGAATTGGTCAAGGACATGGTGGAAAAGGTCAGTACTATTCTGTAACACATCAAGGATGGTCATAGTTGACAAATAATCTATGATAATAATTATTTAAAAGACCATGATTTGAGTCTTGATATAAGTTATTACTCCATATATTAATATATACTAAATTAATGAGATTTAGGAAGAAGAGAAATCTTAGTCCAAAATACATCACTGCAATTGAGAAACATGGTCACATCAAAGAGGTGGCCTATCGACTAGAACTACCACCTAACCTATCTCAAGTACATGATATATTCCATGTATCCCTCTCGAATAAGTTCATACCAAACCCATAACATGTGATAAATTTATAGGAGGAATCATTGGTGAATAATCTCTCATATGTGTAGAAACCGGTGATTATCTTAGATCTTAGAGACAATGTTCTATGAAATTAGAAAATTCACCTTTTGAAAGTGCTATAGAGAAACTATAATATTGAATGAGTGACATGGGAACTGAAAAGGGTTATGAAATATAATACCCTCATATGTTTTATCTAATGGATTGAAAATTTTGAGGAAAACTTTTATAAAGGGGGAAATATTGTAATGACTTGAAATATTATAAATAAAATTATATTTATGATTTAACTAAATGTATTAATATGTATTATGGTAATAGAACACATGTGAAATTCTTAAATTTTATTATATCTTATTGGATTTTTAATATTTTGAATAATCATAACCATTTATAATATATACTTTTAACAATGATCATATGATTAGTATACAAATAGGTTTTTGAAAAATCCAATTTACAATGAAAACAGAAGTGATGGTATAAAATACTATGATTGTACCCTAGGAATCCCATTTATCAGAGATTCCAAGGGAGGTAGAATCAATATAAATTTCCCATATTTAATCCCAAGATGATATCCAAAAACTAAAGTATGAGTAAATCTATTTATAGAAGATGTTCAAGCTCATCATGTTAATGGACCAAACCAACTATGTTGAACCAACCCATGAAAATATCACCATCATACACCATCACCATAGGGTGATTTCTGGTGTAATAAATGGATATGTGTCAAGACCATAACAATAATAATTTTTATAATTTATTTTCAATATAATAATAGCTATATTAATTTCTTATTAGTTTTTACATTATAAATTATTTTTATTTGATGAAACATAAAATATATTTTTAAGTAATATGTAATTTCAATTAAGATATTCCATTGGATGAATTAATATTTTTGTAAATATATTATATTTTAATAAAATATTATTATTAAACAATATTTATTAATTATCCTTGAAAATACAATTTTACAAAGGAAAAAGTATTTTTTAAAAGGGCTGAAAAACTATTATTGTCAAAAAAGCACAAAATTATAAATAAATGGTGATTCTTATATAAAAAGTAAAAATTCAAATATTTATAAAATTATTCATATAAAATAAATATTATTTTTGGAATCATAATGAAGAACTTTTCCAACGGTGAATTTTTCATAATTTTCTGAGACTATAATTTTTTTGGCTAAACGTTAAATATGCAATAAACATACTATGTGTATTATAATATTATAATCACCCAAGAAATGCATAATATATTCTACAAGTTTTATATAAAGAAATTAAATGATTCCACTTTAAATTAATTTGTTTTTTGAGGTTATTTGAGTAATTTTATAAAGCCTTTATGAATTCATTAAAACCATTAATTTTTTAAGATTTTGAAATTATTTATTTAAGAATCTGACTCACTTCACCATCACCAAGGGTAATATTTTAGTTAATTCGGACCATTTAATTATAAAATAATTAAAATCACTATCATTTTATATAATCCATGGTAAAAAAATATGGTCAGGTTTTTTTGTGATAACTTTATTATATATAGTCCATAGCCTAAATTTGGGAAATAATAAATAACTCGCATTTCTTTTCCTATATTAAACCACCCAAAATCTCATTAATATTTCCTAAAAACATTGGTCCACATCCTTACTCTACCCTACTATCTCTGGATTCCACCCATGGTGGCCCAAATCTATTAAAAAGATCATCCCATGATTTTGGAATCACCCTATCAAGGTAAAGGAACATATCCTTCTCTTATTTATTAATGCAACTTCTGTATGTATGCAATCTATCTACAATTCATAATGTTGGTATATGTTATTTAATATTCCCCTTATAAAATTATAAATTCTTAATTATTAGATAGAAATTTCACTCCCATTAACCCCACCCATGAATATTATGTTCCCTACTTATGCTACTAAAATTTCAATGTGATTTTCAATGCCAAAAAATTGTATAGTAAATACCCATACCTATTTCCTATAAATGGTTTTCAACATTATTAACCTATACTTATTTGATTTGGGAATTACAAGTATATAATCCACACTCCATTGTCATTCGATTAAATCATATTAGATATGTTCTTTTTTATATTATCTATGTGGTACACTTATTCATGTACATGATACGATTTTGATGGGTGAAACTTATTACTAAAACAATAAATTAGGTTGTGTTTTAGTCTCATTAGACTCTAGGTATGGTTCATCCGATGTTATCATAAGAAAATTATGTCATGTTTTCTTTGTGGTTAACCTTGAATTATGGTTATGATATCACGTTTAATGTAGTTTCCACATTCCCATGATTCATTTATGATAGAGTGGTATATCATTCCTCATTGTTTATGTTTCGGATTATAACCCCTTTATGTCTAACTGATATGAATTTTATGTGACATGTAATAATTTATTCAGGTTATTCCATGATTATTCCCTTACTGGACTTTATATCTCACCCATTTCATATGTATGTCTCTAGGTTATCCCAAGTAGTTTTAAGTAAAATAGAATATTATGAACATGTTTAAGATGTTTTCAATAATGAAAATGTACCATGTATCATAAGTTGTTATGTTATGTACCAAATTAGCTAGAGAAAATATAATAATCTCTATATTGGGTTTAATTATTTGTAATATTATGTTATAAATCATTAATTAATGTGAAATAAATGTACGAGTTTCCATATGTAGTTTAATATATTAGATTAATTATAATGTAAAAATATATTTGGTTAATTATAAGAATTTTTGAATAGAAAATATATATAAAAACATAAATAATCTAGTTTATAATATAACATTATTAATAAAATAAGTACGTAAATAATCATAAATTGAAAATAAAATCAACTCTAACTTAATCATCATCCCCATGACTACAATCATAATCACTATTTACCTCATTATCACTATCACTACCTTCATCACCACCAACACCACCAACACCACCAATATCCTTATCTCAAGATGAATCTACAATATCATCTTAACTTGGTGGATCAATAGAATAATGTCAAACACTTAGGCAAAATTAAGCATGAATAGTTTCCATCCAAACATTATATTGTGAATCTATATCTCATAAAATCATAGAATGTATAAACTAGAATATATTTTTCACATTCTGGGGAATAATCACCATACATTTTCCTACCATAATAAAGCACTAATCTATAGTTCATTAAGTAAATTTATTGTTGTTGTTTGATGTTGGCCTATAATTTTATGGTAATTTTCTTTCCTCACCTACATCAAATCCATCTATGGATTTCATGATAAAACAATTCATGGAAATAACCATCAGGAACTAAATAGTATAGTACCTCTCTATCATGAGATTCTAAATCACCCTATAAAAAATCATATAATGAAATGTATAGGTAATATCGATTTGTCTATAGAATATATAAAAATAATAAAAAATTCTCATATATCTAGTACCCCTATATGAAGGAATTGTCTCTAATAAGGTTCCATATATTTCCCTCCACCACTAATACAAATCATACTAATAAAAACTCTATATTTTACCCATATTTATAAGGTGATATTCCCTCAAATTTTCACCATTGAGAAAATTATACTAACACCTCATAATTAAAAAATTTGATTATGTATAAGAACATGTAATGATTTAATATAAAGATAAAAATTATTAATACGTTAATCTCTACCATAGAAACATATCCATGATAAAACATATATATTTTTATTCTATTTCTTCCTTTCATCTACTAATAATCATTATAGTATATTTTGAACTCTGTTTGTAAATTCATGAGAAAACACATCCATGTGATTCCATAGAATGTTATACTAAAAAACATTCATAAATACTTAAAAATAATAAAAATTTATTAATAATAAATTATATTGAATATATTGTTATAATGTTTATGAAATAAATCATCATTTACCAAATGTAAGGTGATAGGGTGTCCCCATATATATATATATAATGATCGTAATTTCATATGGAATCATTCATAGGGGATGCATCAAAACCCACAATAAGGATAAGAAAAATATAATTCATGGGAATAAAATAATTTAATGGAATAAAAGTATATATAATTGGTCTCAATGACCCCACAGTGTGGGGTAGCGATGGTAAAGAGGAAGGTATTATATTGTAGTAACATTGGGGAATCAAGGATATGGGGGAATATAAGGACATAGTGGAAGAAAGTTTCCTCTTAGGATATAAGGATGACATATCCTAGGCTTTTGTGGAGTAGGTATAGGGGTATGAAACTATATATAGTAGATAACAAAAGCAATCTGACCACCTATAGAGGAATCAGACCCCCACCATAACCTAGATCCCTGAAAAAATATTCATCATTAAAAAAATTATGAAAAGAGTTATAAATATTAATTATATATACACAAATGGGTGATCAAAGTTTATATCCAAGCCTTTTGTATACATTTCTCATTATTAGAAACCATCCACATCCAAATTTATTTATAATCCAACATTATTGGAAAAATATTTAGCTTGTATATAAGTTTACATATATTAAACATGTATTGAATACATTATCAAAGTGAAGTGACATTACAATCATTGATCTTTATTTTAAAATAATATTTTAGGTTCACATTCTTCCATAAAAAAATAAATTGATTGATCATCATATCCAAGACAAGTATTATCACATACAAATACATTTTTTAGGGAAATAACATTTGAACCCTCATCAAAATTATAGTGGTGAATTTCTATAACAAAACCCCCAAAGAGAGGATTGGATAGATATTTTAAATAAATTGTTTTTCTAGCAGACAGTAAAATATAAAATGTTATTCAGTTTCAAGATATTAATCATTGTCGACCACTATATAGACATATTTATCAATATGACTTCCTAGTTGAGTCAATGAATTAAAAAATATCTTTGAAAATTAATACTCAACCTTGGGATTAGTAATCCAATATAATAATACTCTATACTAATCTATAACATAATACTTCACTGATGTGTGGTTTCATGTCACCTGCTATAGGATAATAGTTTATTTTTATAATAAACATGACTACATCATTTTTTGTTATAATGTTTACCAAAATGAATATTAATATTGATCTTATATCCATTAAAAACAATTTATTTATAGTTAGGTACCTTCATATTTAGACTAAATGATAATTTATTAACATCAAACGATATTAGACTACACTATAAAGTGTCAAAATGATACATATAAAAAATTTCAAAAAATTATTAAACATCAGGGTACCAAATAAATTAAAATAATTATCTATTGACATGATATTTGAACCATACTGTGAAACCTTTAACTATGAAAATTCACTATACTTCTATGAGGTAACGAACAATGGGTTATTGTTTTAATTTACATATGCTTCTTATAAATTTAATATTAATTCATTATTAATTGATATAGAATACATTATTAATATAAAATAACTCATTATAGATCTTATTTACTAGATATATTCGTCCATATAATTAAAATTAAGTAGTACAGTTTGATGTTCCATCAAACTCTCCCAAATGACAAAATTAGTCAATGAACATGAACTTAAAATACCCCCAAGTTAAGGAAGTGATTAAAATATTTTCACAATTGAATCATATTTATTTATCATTTGTCAATTATTCTTTTATTAAATATATTTAACTAAACAAAATAGATGATCTTTCACTACTTCCATAAATATCTATTAATAATGGATTTATTGGTATTGTTATTATTTTTTTCATAATACATTGTGATTTATATAATTAATTCCCTAGGAAACGCCCAACGATAATAAATGGGACAATAATAATTATATACGCGGGAAGGTTCATGTAAGATAGAACATACATGTAATGAAATATGGGGGAAATACCATTGATAAATCTTAAGGAATTATTGGTACGCATTATCTAATTTTATTCACATAATTTTTACTCAATCATTTATAATATATATAAATATATACATAAGTTATAAAAATGAATAATTGTCACACTTACATTGTTTGTGTAACAGCCCGAGATTTTATGAAAAATATTCTTTTTAATTTTATTAATGTCTTGTGTTTTATGCTACATCAAAAGAAGCTTGCACAACACACATCCTTGACTTTCCTTGCATTACACGCAATCACGACCTTCCTCGATAGCGTGTGTAGTACGCAATAACGAGTTTCATTAAACAACAATATGCTATTAAAATATTATTAAAACTAGCCGTTATGAATAGTAATAACTAATTTTTGAAATTTTGTATATTTTATTTTTCAAAATGGAATTAATTTCTGGATTCGTAATATCAAAATTAGCTTAGGGTGAAATTTTGGTACTTTTCGGATAACTTTCATATTCTGATGAATAGTGAAAATTACTAGATTATAATTAAAAACAACATTTTTTAATCGAAATAATTAATAGTGATAAATAATTAAATTGAGTGGTTTTAAAGTATATTTAGAATATATTTTTACAATTTAATAAGATGTTGGTCATTGGATGTAATTTCACATTTAAACCAGACATAATCAAGTGTCAATATTTTGGTAGATATTGTTTCTTAAAAACACGCTATTTGTTTTAACAGCGGGATTTAATTATAAAATTAATTAATGCAACTTCTATGTTATGAATTTGGTAAAATAGACTTCATTTTTGAATTCAGAATATGAAATATAGCTTAGGATGAAATTTTGGTATTTTTCTGAAAACTTTCAATTTTTGATGAATAGTGAAACCACTAAGTGGTAGGTTAAAAACTGAATTTTGCATAAAACTTAATTTTACCACTTCTGTGAATGGAATTTCAAAAATCCGACAGACACGGTTAAGATCAAGTACTAAAATGTAGTTCAATGAGATGAAAATAATTTTTGGTGAATAGTAACTTTTTACTTTTTTTTACCACGATTAATAGTAAATAGGGTAACTAAGGATAAATATGATATTAATATTACCCTAACACATGTCCTAATTGTATTGGATAAGTGTAATTCGACCAAAAAAACCTTAATAATATAATATGACCATTTAGGTCCACTTGGATTAGATTATGACATTTAATATTATTTTATTTAATGAATAGTTAAAATAGTTAAAATCAATGTTTAATAACTAAAACATTTTTAATATGGGGTTATACATAAGATAAATTCGACTATAAATATTCATTATAAAGCTAAAAATATTTCCTACATAATGATATTTTATTTATAATTTTTAGACTTTAATAAATTAATTTATTTATGACACAACGATGATTCAGTAATTACCCTTTTAAGGAAATATTAACATAATTGATGTTATAAATGCTCAAATGAATGTAATTTGAGCCTTTTTATGAATTACACTAATTTTATAGGTTACTATGATATATTATTGTTGATTTAATCAACTTTTTTCGAACATATAATTCTGTTATGACTTTCACAAAAATCATATGTCAAATAGTGTCAAAATTGACACAAAATAGTTTTTAAATCAATTATTATATTATTAATTGTTATTTTATTCCAAAAAATCTAAGGTTCGGCCAAATGACTTAGATAATGATATATGTATTAATAATAAACAATTTGGGGTTCGTTTGGCATGTTATAGTAATTTTATTAACCATATAGTGAAAGAAAACAAAAAGACACGGTAAAAGTTAAATTATTTAACTTAGAGTTAAATCTAATTGATAAGGTTAATATATTACCCTAAACTTGTCTAAATCTTATTGGTTGATAGGATTTCGACCCATCCTCACTTTAGCTTCTAAATAAGACCCTTTGGAACCATTATAAACCGATTTTGACATTAATATAAAATAATATTTTGAGGTATTCCTAAGGTGCCCCTCTCCTCCCTTATAAAAGGGCACCTCCTCCCCCTCCTCCTCACACCAAATTGAGCACTCAAGCTCGGCCATCCCCTGCCAAAATCCCTTCTCCACTTACCTAGTATGATCCTATAGGTCCTGGCCTTCTTCAAAGACCAATCTTAGTTTCCTAAGTGGAGGATTCAAGGAGGCGTTCCAAAGAAGAGGTAATATCCATTACCGATCTGTTCAGTTTCTTTCTTCTTCAACTTCTTATTCTTTAGTTGTTTCATGATAAAGTAATAACATCAGTATTTATTATATATTGATATATTATTATAAATATGAAACAACTCTAATTAAACTTCTATCCATCCTACGGAAAAAGGAAATCACCGCGCGTGCGTACGTACAGAATATCGTCTCCACGCCGTGGTGTAATCTATTTTCCGCCACCACCTTAATTGGATGGGTATAAAGGTGTAATGAGTAACTATATATGATTATTATAAAGTGATATTGATACTTAAATAGTATACATACACTTAAACACAATTCCACGACCATGGGAACGATATCATCGCTCGTGCTTACGTACGGACTACCGTCTCCACGACGCGATGAGATTCATTTTCAATGATTAACCATTCATGAATGATTATAAAGTATATATAATAAGTACTAATGAAATATATGACCAAATAATGATACAAGAATTATTTATATCTATATGTATGTCATCTACTTAATTCCATTATATTTAATAAGGAAACAAAAACAGCGTTCATGCGTACGTACGGACTACCGTCTCCATGAACGGTGTATTTCTTTCCATTTACTGATTTATTATATATGTGTATTTTGAATATATATATATAAATCATGTTTTATATTCTGGAATTAAGTAATCATGATCTAAGTAATCATATGAATAATTACAAGTTAAAAACACGAATGAAAAATGAGACGATTTTACCCAAAACGCTACTTTAACATGAATTTACAAAAGAACGGGTAATATAAAGTCATACGTGGACCATATATGATTTCATAACAATTAGTATGATTCTGGAATAAGTCAATGAAATTATTAAAATCATTATACAGGATGTTCGGACACTTACAAAGCAAATCGGACCTAAGGTAAGGGAAATATCACAATCTCATTTTTATCCAAGATTGTTTATACTTTGGCATTTACTAGGGTGTATTTTATCATCCACATCCATGTTTCCAGAATATGTAATATTATTTCAATCCACCTTCAATTTTTTAAATCCAATTTTACCCTTCGTTGAGTTTTTAGTATAGAATATGAAATGAATCTTTTGTCGTTTTCGTACGAGTTACTTTTTGACTTTTCCGACAAAAGAACGAAGAATTTTTTTTAACTTATACGACATGAATGGATTTTTAAAACATTATTTCCAAGAATCTTCCTTTACAAGTTTCCATGTTTATTTTTAATCAACTTCTTTTACTTTAAAGTCGTATGACATGTTATGAAATGAAAAATGTTTTTGAAGAAGAAAAGATATTTTCCTCAAGAATGGAGTTCAAGTGTTTTATCAAAATTATTTTCCATCTAAGATAATAAAGGGTTCTGTTTTTATCCCTATTATTACATTGATTTGATCATGTTGTGATGGAAGTATTTTTATTAATTACTTTATCTTATTGTTTTATGATGTCATGTTATTTAAGAATCCCATTTTTATTACATGGGTTATGCTATGATGTATGGCATATGATTTTGTGGCACACATAAGAATGGTTTCATTATGAGATGGGTGGGACCTATATCTCCCTCCAATGCATTGGGTAAAGATTTTATATCTCATGAGATAGAAATGGCTGGAATGGTAGGTTATACCGGTTCAGTGAAACAGGACTGAAACGAGGGTGACTCGATTCAGAAAGGGACTTTGTCCACTAAGATAGTCTTGGCAATGAGTCATGACTAAAAATAAATGATTTTCCATGATTATGTGTGCATGCCACAAAGTTTCAAGTTTCATGTTATGATTATGGGGATCTCATTTTCACTTCTATGATTTATTCCATGTTAAGATATTATGATCTCTTTTGCAGGTTATGATTTTCAAAAAGATATGATATGATTTTTATTTCCTTTATTTGCCCTTGCTGAGCATTTGAGCTCACCCTTTTATGTTTTCTTTTCCCCAGGATATAAAGAAAGGTTTTAGGTAAAAAAAGGGAAGATCTTTATAGGAGATGTTGAAGATCTTTCACCACGACTAGAAGATTATGTTCCGAGTTTCCAAAGACACTAAACTATTACGATCCTTGTGTGTATGTACTAAGTATTCTGCAAATGTAATGTAATGTCAATGTACATTAAGTTTCAGGTCTCTACAGTTGGTATCAGAGGAAAGGTTTAGTCAACCTTTGGAAACTAGGATGCGAAAACGTTAGTGAGATCCCTAGAGATATTTCTACGGTATGTCTAGGGATGTCCCTAAGGTTTAGTATACGTATAGGTTATAGTACTAGAACTACGCTAACGATCATAGAATTAAACCTAAGATGTTAGATATTGAAGGTACTCCCCCTTTATTATATTGTTTTCCCTAGCATGACTTTTTCCTCTCACACTATTCTTTTTGGGTTTTAGACGATGGCTGGAACCCGAAGAAACCGTGTTGATCAATGCAATGGACAATGCAATGATTTTCCCCCTGAACAAACAAATGTTATGGGAGATGGAGTGAAAAATCTTATTTCTATACTTACACAAGCTATGAATCATTCTGGACTTTCCAAATGAGAAGAGAAGGGAACAATATTCTATTGAGTCCTTCATGAGGCAACGTCCACCTTCTTTCAGTGGGTCTTCTGATCCACTTGTTGCTGAACAATGGATCAGTAACACTGAAAAGATATTTTCAGTTATTCAATGTTCTGAACATGATAAAGTCATCTTAGCAGTATATCGTTTTGAAGGTGAAGCTGATCAATGGTGGAATCTTATCAAGAATACAATGCAAAGAGATGAAATTGAGTCCATGGAATGGGACGAGTTCAAGAACTTATTTTTCAATAAGTACTTCCCTCGTATTCTTCGAACAAAGATGGAGAAGGAGTTTCTTGAACTAAAGAAAAATGATGATGAATCTGTTGGTATATACGAAGTGAATTTTACACGACTTGCAAGGTATGCATATGGCATTATCATCCAACCTGAAAGTAAAGTTGATCAATTTTTCAGTGGCTTAAAACCAAGTCTTCGAAGGGCATTAGCTATAAGAGACTTCAGCAGCTATGAAGAAATTGTGCGTTGTGCTATCAAGGTAGAAATAGAAGTTGGTGTTACATATCCATCTCATGGTTTTGACCAGAAACGAAAGATGGAGTTCAAGGAGAAATCTCAGAATAATGGTGAAAAGAAGATGAATGTTTCCTTATGCACAAAGTGTGGAAAGAAGCATGGTGGAGATTGTCTTAAAGGGACTAGAAAATGTTTTAAGTGTGGAAAAGAAGGTCATCGAGCAGCTGAGTGTCGAAGTAATGGAAAAAGGGTTTCAAATGATGTGAATAAAGAAAACACTGCAGAGAACGCACCACCAACACTTCAATGCTTCAAGTGAAAGGAAATGAGGCATTATGCAAATAAATTCCCTAATCCAAGGGTTAGTGATGATCAACATGAGCAACCACTGAAGGCAAAGGACAAAGGGAAGTCACATGCGATCAATATTGGCAATGTTGAATATGACAACGATGTGGTGGAATGATTAAGTGTTTATGTAATGGGATTCCAAAATAATGTTGTATCATTGAGTATTGCAATATTTATTAATGTGGTATTCAAAGTGATTGATATATATTTTTGGAAATAAGATGACATGCGCATAATGAAGGGAAAACGAGAAAATGAAATGTTTAATAGTATTCATGAGCTCATGATTGATATAAGGACTAAGTGATATCATGGTTTGAGTATATAGAATTTTGAGGATTTTGGTATGTTGAAAGTGTTAACATTAAGCTGCATTCATGTTTTCACTAAGGTATTCAATAGAATACATGATTAAGGACATTGAATGTTTAAAATGTGACCAACAAGACATATCTTATGGGGATCAACGATGGTATTAAATCTCTGGTAATTGTTTTCACTATATTATGAGATTGGACTACCGTATTATGGGTAAGCCTAAAGATTGGAATGGATTATGTTGGAATAAGTTAGTATTGTTTAAGGATAGAAGTTTTTTTCGATATTATTGATGGGATGTTATAGTAATATAGTTTTAGAAAAAGGACAACCTGCAGGACGGGCGACAGCCCATCGCTTCAGACAAGGCTGTGGGAATCGAACCCACAACCGAAGTGCGGCTGGCCTTTATCGCCTACCACTGGCCTACAGGAAGTCCCTGTTTAGTAGAAACTAGTTTTATTATATTAAGCAGTATGATATATGAAGTATAAGTCCATTTTAGGAACCATATGTGATTAATCTCACTATAGATCGACTTATGTATATAATTTTTGCTAACCTTTTGTTTGAGACAGATGGAATGACCCGTCATTCTATCACATGATCTGCTAACACTTCACGAATAACAAATTCAACTTCATTTATTTAAGAGATGAAGTGGAAATTGTTCAAGGCATGAACAACAGTGAGATTGTACAAAAATAAAGAAATTATTTATTCTAATTCAAATTTTCAACTTTAGGGAAATGATCTTGAAAACCAAAAATGTTGTCCTAGTGATCTTATACCTGATGAATCAGATGGTACCTTAGATCGTCACAAATTTATGGATTTGTGATTACTGGATTTTCTATAGCCATGTTCTCTACCACTCTCCATCGGAACATGATGGTTAGATTTCTCTTCCATATCCATATTTTCACCTATGTGGAAACCCAGTGATTAGATTATTTGGATAATCATTACATTTCATACATTAGTTTTTAAAGCCAAGTTTAGGTATTCCTTTTTATGATGTGGGTTTCTATTAAAGAAACTTTTGAATAGTAAACCATTTATAACCTCGACGAATTTCGAGAGCGAAATTCATTTTAAGGGGGGTAGAATGTAACAGCCCTAGATTTTATGAAAAATATTCTTTTTAATTTTATTAATGTCTTGTGTTTTACGCTACATCAAAAGGAGCTTGCACAACAAACATCCTTGACTTGCCTTGCATTACACGCAATCACGACCTTCCTCGATAGCGTGTGTAGTACGCAATAACGAGTTTCATTAAACAACAATATGCTATTAAAATATTATTAAAACTAGCCGTTATGAATAGTAATAACCACTTTTTGAAATTTTGTAGATTTTATTTTTCAAAATGGAATTAATTTCTGGATTCGTAATATCGAAATTAGCTTAGGGTGAAATTTTGGTACTTTTCGGATAACTTTCATATTCTGATGAATAGTGAAAATTACTAGATTATAATTAAAAACAACTTTTTTTAATCGAAATAATTAATAGTGATAAATCATTAATTTGAGTGGTTTTAAAGTATATTTAGAATATATTTTTACAATTTAATACGATGTTGGTCATTGGATGTAATTTCACATTTAAACCAGACATAATCAAGTGTCAATCTTTTGGTAGATATTGTTTCTTAAAAACACGCTATTTGTTTTAACAGCGGGATTTATTTATAAAATTAATTAATGCAACTTATATGTTATGAATTTGGTAAAATAGACTTCATTTTTGAATTCATAATATGAAATATAGCTTAGGATGAAATTTTGGTATTTTTCTGAAAACATTCAATTTTTGATGAATAGTGAAACCACTAAGTGGTAGGTTAAAAACTGAATTTGGCATAAAACTTAATTTTACCGCTTCTGTGAATGGAATTTCGAAAATCCGACAGACACGGTTAATATCAAGGACTAAAATGTGGTTCAATGAGATGAAAATAATTTTTGGTGAATAGTAAGTTTTTACTTTTTTTTACCACGGTTAATAGTAAATAGGGTAACTAAGGGTAAATATGATATTACGATTATCCTAACACATGTCATAATTCTATTGGATAAGTTTAATTCGACCAAAAACAACCTTATGAATATAATATGACCATTTAGGTCCACTTGGATTAGATTATGACATTTAATATTATTTTATTTAATGAATAGTTAAAATAGTTAAAATCAAAGTTTAAGAACTAAAACATTTTTAATATGGGGCTATACATAAGATAAATTCGACTATAAATATTCATTAGAAATCTAAAAATATTTCCTAAATAATGATATTTTATTTATAATTTTTAGACTTTAAATAAATTAATTTATTTATGACACAACGATGATGCAGTAATTACCCTTTTAAGGAAATATTAACATAATTGATGTTATAAATGATCAAATTAATGTAATTTGAGACTTTTTATGAATTCAACTAATTTTAGAGGTTATTATGATATATTAGTGTTGATTTAATAAACTTTCTTCGAACATATAATTCTTTTATGACTTTCACAAAAATCATATATCAAATAGTGTCAAAATTGACACAAAATAGTTTTTAAATAAAATATTATATTATTAATTGTTATTTTATTCATAAAAATCTAAGGTTCTGCCAAATGACTTAGATAAGGATATATGTATTAATAATAAACAATTTGGGGTTCTTTTGGCATGTTATAGTAATTGTATTAACCATATAATGAAAGAAAACAAAAAGACACGGTAAAAGTTAAATTATTTATCTTAGAGTTAAATCTAATTGATAAGGTTGAAATAATACCGTAAACTTGTCTAAATCTTATTGGTTGATAGGATTTTGACCCATCCCCACTTTAGCTTCGAAATAAGACCCTTTGGAACCATTATAAACCGATTTTGTCATTAATATAAAATAATATTTTGAGGTATTCCTAAGGTGCCCCTCTCCTCCCTTATAAAAGGGCACCTCCTCCCCCTCCTCCTCACACCAAATTGAGCACTCAAGCTCGGCCAACCCCTTCCAAAATCCCTTCTACACTTCCCTAGTATGATCCTATAGGTCCTGGTCTTCTTCAAAGACCAATCTTAGTTTCCTAAGTGGAGGATTCATAGAGGCGTTCCAAAGAAGAGGTAATATCCATTACCGATCTTTTCAGTTTCTTTCTACGTCAAATTCTTATTCTTTAGTTGTTTCATGATAAAGTAATAACATCATTATATCTTATATACTGATATGTTATTATAAATATGAAAAAACTCTAATTAACCTTCTATCCATTCTACAGAAAAACGAAATCACCGCGCGTGCGTACGTACGGAATACCGTCTCCACGCCGTGGTGTAATCTATTTTCCACCACCATCTTAATTGGATGGGTATAAAGGTGTAATGAGTAACTATATATGATTATTATAATGTGATATTGATACTGAAATAGTATACATACACTTCAACACAATTCCACGACCATGGGAACGATATCATCGCTCGTGCGTACGTTCGGACTACCGTCTCCACGACGCGATGAGATTCATTCTCAACGATTAACCATTCATGAATGATTATAAAGTATATATAATAAGTTCTAATGAAATATATGACCTAATAATGATACTGGAATTATTTATATTTATATGTATGTCATCTACTTAATTCCATTCAATTCAATAAGGAAACGAAAACAACGTTCAGGCGTACGTACGGACTACCGTCTCCATGAACAGTGTATTTATTTCCATTTACTGATTTATTATATATGTGTATTATGAATATATATATATAAATCATGTTTTATATTCTGGAATTAAGTAATCATGATCTATGTAATCATATGAATAATTACAAGTTAAAAACACGAACGAAAAATGAGATGATTTTACCCAAAACGCTACTTTAACATGAATTTACAAAAGAACGGGTAATATAAAGTCATAAGTGGACCATATATGATATCATAACAATTAGTATGTTTCTGGAATAAGTCAATGACATTATTTAAATCATTATACAGGATGTTCGGACACTTACAAAGCAAATCGGACCTAAGGTAAGGGAAATATCACAATCTCATTTTTATCCGATATTGTTTATACTTTGGCATTTACTGGGATGTATTTTATCATCCACATCCATGTTTCCAGAATATGTAATATTATTCCCATCCACCTAAAATTTTTTAAATCCAATTTTACCCTTCGTTGAGTTTTTAGTAAACAATATGAAATGAATCTTTTGTTGTTTTCGTACGAGGTACTTTTTGACTTTTCCGACAAAAGAACGAAGAATGTTTTTTTTAACTTATATGGCATCAATGGATTTTTAAAACATTATTTCCAAGAAGCTTCCTTTACAAGTTTTCAAGTTTATTTTTAATCAACCTCTTTTATTTTAAAGTCGTATGACATATTATGAAAGGAAAAATGTTTTTGTAGAAGAAAAGATATTTTCCTCAAGAATGGAGTTAAAGTGTTTTATAAAAATTATTTTCCATCTAAGATAATAAAGGGTTCTGTTTTTATCCCTATTATTACATTGATTTGATCATGTTGTGATGGAAGTATTTTTATGAATTCATTTATCTTATTGTTTTATGATGTCATTTTATTTAAGAATCCCATTTTTATTACATGGGTTATGCTATGATGTATGGTTTATGATTTTGTGGCACACATAAGAATAGTTTCATTATGAGATGGGTGGGACCTATATCTCCCTCCAATGCATTGGGTAAAGATTTTATATATCATGAGATAGACATGGATGGAACGGTAGGTTATAGCAGTTCAGTGAAACAGGACTGAAACGAGGGTGACTCGATTCAGAAGGGGACTTTGTCCACTAAGATAGTCTTGGAAATGAGTCATGACTAACAAGAAATGATTTTCCATGATTATGTGTGCATGCCACAAAGTTTCAAGTTTCATGTTATGATTATGGGGATCTCATTTTCACTTCTATGATTTATTCCATGTTAAGATATTACGATCTCTTTTGCAGGTTATGATTTTCAAAAAGATATGATATGATTTTTATTTCCTTTATTTGCCCTTGCTGAGCATTTGAGCTCACCCTTTTATGTTTTCTTTTCTCCAGGATATAAAGAATGGTTTAGGTAAAAAAAGGGAAGATATTTATAGGAGATGTTGAAGATCTTTCACCACGATTAGAAGATTACGTTCCGAGTTTCCAAAGACACTAAACTATTACGATCCTTGTGTGTATGTACTATGTATTCCGAAAATGTAATGTAATGTCAATGTACATTAAGTTTCGGGTCTCTACAGTTTGGAAACACATGTTATATAATTGTAGGATGAAAATTAAGAAACAATAAATTAATGTCATTGGATATTAATTATTTTAACATCACCACTACAATATTCTATCTTCAAGATATATTACTTGAATAACAATCTAGAATAATTATATTCTATAAAATATAAAAAAAAATTCCTTATACAATCATTATGAAATTACAACCATGATTAATTGACCACTTATTTGTTACAATTATCTAGGGACCAGGATAATTCTCAATACTCCACTCCTATAAGTCTCAACATTATCTTAATTCATCTATTGTTATTTCATTAACATTTAGAATTACTACAAGTAACATTTCACATACATTTTTTTCAATGTGAATCATATCAAAATAAATTCACAATAAATTTAATGACCAATCAGGTAAATCAAGGAATAAAAGTTTTCCCGCTAATTGAAATGAGTGTTTTATCTATACTCATTCATTTTCTATATTGTTTATAAAACTTTTTGAAAAAACATTTATCCCTTAAACCCCTTTCATTAATTTATTTCTTGACCTGTGTGGACGTGGTTTATTTTTTTCAACAATATTATCTGAATTTCATCGATCATTTTTATATGGATGTATCATTAGACAAAAACATTGTTTTTTAATGAAATTAAGACTCTTTCAATGTTTTAAGGTTCTTGAATGCATATGTTTTCATCATATTGGACTATAATGTTATACATGTTTTTTCTAAAAAATGATGTCATTCCATAAATTGAAAAATAATTTATGATCTATATAAGAGTATCACATTGTTGAAATGGATCCTTCCTTTAAGAATTATATATAGGGATTCCCTTGGTCACTAATTGATTAAACACTGTTATAAATAGGTGTAAATTTATATGTATATCATTCATTGGAATTTTTTTATAGAAATAAATATATCCCGGAAAATTTATGGTCTATTTATTAACATATGAGGTTGAAGATTGTATATTTTAATGAAGATTTTCTATGTGTGGTTCATGGTATGAGTCTATCCATATTGATTCAAACCCTCACATGATAATAGTAGTGTGACATTAAATATCAATAATTAAATATCAAGATGTTTTTTGTCGAACTCTTTCCATGTTAATTCATCTATTGGGTCCCCTAAATTCTCACTAATTTCATTTCATTCAATATTAAATCAAATATAATCGGTATTATCTTAACACATAAATATTTATTGAAGTCTCTCTGTAAAATGAAAGGTCCACTTAAATTTCTGGGGAACATGAAAAAATGTATCCTGAATAATATACATCCATATATAACTTTTTGTGTGTGTTTATTATTTATTATAATAATTTTAAAATTCATTTCCCTTTCAATATAGTTTAAAATCATTAGGTTAGGAACGTATTTTATTATAAGAAAATAAAATCTTATCAATTAACTTTGACACCTCATGTTCATTTTTTGGAATGTTTACACTATCGAGAAGCGAATCCAATATAAATTCACAAAAATAATCAACCCACTATTAATAAACAAGTATATGGTTTAACTATGAAATTATATCCTAAAAAATTCTAGTTTTTTCATTCTAAAAAAACTAGGATAAAAATTTGTATTTTCTTCCACAATCATCTTATTAAATTTCTCAATGTCATTATTCTATCTATACTATCAAAACCAAAAATTAAAATTTTACTCATTACATTCATTTATATTTAGGATGTATATTCAGTTTGGAAAACAAGTGATACTGATAATATATCATCTATTACAATGAATCCTTATCAAATATTTCCATATTTTCTACTTGTTTTAATTTGTATACATTATGGTTACATGCCTCATAAATGGTAATAAATTTGACTCTAGTGATATAATAAATTATTTATTCACAAGTTTCCATGTTCAATAGATGAAATATTAATATGGACATTGAATAAGTTCCCCCACTGAAGCAGTGTTTAAAGGGAAAATATTAGGTTCATTCTTGAAATTTATTTGACACCACATCAAGAGAATACATCTAACCTAAATACATAGTAAAATAAAAATATAATAATAGATAAAATAATGTAACATTTTATGGTTCAAGAACCATTAATAAAAAAAATAACTAATAATATAATGAAAATATTATATTTCGATATTTATATAATTAAATTTTCTTAATATAGATGATGATAATATATATATAATTAAAGTTTAGTTTAAAAACAATTTATTTCCTAATAATTTATCATTCAAAATGAAACTCATATACATATATATTGGTTTTTCAAAAGATTCAAATCATACTCACTAAATTAATCCATGAGGATATAATCTATATATTAAACTATTTGACATTATTTCATAAAATAAGACCAAAATGTAAGTAATGTTTTCAAATACTTATCAGAAATTATCCTAGTGGCATAACATTAACATTATATGAATAAATATCCATTTTTTTAAAACATAAAAAATATAATTTGGAATTAAAATTCTAATCCGGATTCATGGAAGTGTAAAATTGTTAAAAAAATTCACATCAAAATAAATCATGTTTTTGGATGGAAATAGAAAAAATATATACCTTTTCAGTTGATATTTATATAATGTAAAATCAAAACATCTTAATAGATAATTAATTTATGGTTAACCAAAAAATTTCAACCATTTATAATTTAGTTGAAAAACGTTAATCATATAAATCCAAGAATTGAATAAAAAATAATTTTTATAATTTATATAATTTTACCACATAATATTTTAGAAAATATATTAAATATTCCATGGAAAAAATCTATATTGTAAAAAATATGTTTTCATAATATATATAAGTGTTGGAAAATCCAATAGATAACACAATATACACTACAAAAACATCTTAATACTTACAATAATTAAATAACCCCACAAAATAATATATTTTTAATCCAAATAATTTTATTCCATAATTAAAGAAACCCGAAAATAATTCTTATAATTCATTAAATATGCTTGATATTAAAGATTTCCTTAAAATAGATAAACTAAAAATGTACAATTTATACTAAAAAATACTATATAATTCAATATAATAAATTATTTACCAAAAATATTTAACAAAAATAACTATACATGTTTATCCTCTTTTAGGTAGATCATAGATAATCCTAAATAAAAAAATTTGGTTTCACCATGCTAGGATCACAATATTTTTATGTAGTAATAGATAATAGGAAATGATAAATAATAAAGAGGAATACCTTTATTAAATTGATCAATGAACAAATTGATATACATGATTGATGGGGGATGGGAAAATCAGTTGAAGTGGAAGGTGGAGGAGATCTTAACTGAACCTTTCCTCTTCTATTATGATGATCGGAAAAAAGATACAGTGTGTCTACATTTGATGAGATGATAGGATGTGTGATGAGAAGGGTGTGTATAGATACTCAATCATAGGGTATAAAAGTAGGCGGTGTGGGGAGATTTTATATTAATCGAGGTGAGAAATGAAAGAGGAGATATGTGAGGGAAGAGGGTGGAAACGCTTGGTGGGGGTTGCGATTCAATTATGTTTTATAACTCAAAATTTATGGTTTCATTAAACCATAATATTATATACTTTTATTCTAACAATTTTATTAAAATTAAATTCAATTTTTCTAGTTTTATAGTTTAACACAACCTTAGTAATATATTTTATTTCCATGTTTTTAAAAAGATTAACTATAGGTCCAAGGAAATAATGTGAAATTCTTGATGTTAATGTAATGAAATTAGTTAGGTATATGTACCCTCAGTATGTCTTTTTAATCAATAAGATAAAATTTCTAATTGACATGAATCATTGTTTTTTCCTTAGTTTTTTCTACTTTATTAATAATTGATGATTTATAATGTCCTGTGATGAGTATTTTTTTTCAATTACATGAAAAGTAAACATGTTTTAAGGGTGAAAGAGAAAAGGGAACTAGAGGATATAGATGATGAAAGGTGTCTAAATATTAACAGTCCAATATATTTTTAGATGGAATACAGGAAGATTGTAGTTCTACTATTGGAAGATGAAAATAATTAATGTAAGATGTCTTATCTGAATAATAAGAGACTTTTTTTATTTAATGACTTAAATCACAAAAATATAAGTATTATTTTGCTGTTCTTATATATGAATCCATGAATAGTGATTAAGGATGATTAAAAAAACCCTCTATTACAGATGTATATTTTTTATATAATATGTCAAATAATATTTTTGAAGAATAGGTTATGACATATACACATCTATAGGAAATTTTTTTTAATGATTCGCTCATGAGTGTTATAAGATATAATACTAAAATATGACTTGCATTTGAGATCTATTGGTCATATGGATGTTAAAAGGTGTAGTGGGGAATAGGTGAATAGATTCTAAGTTGTTCGATATATAAATTAAAAAAGATGTGTACAATGTATTTATCAATGTAAATAATCTTATGAACCATGTAAAGTATTTGTTTATATATATAAGAGTTATTCCAGAAAAGTGTATACATTAAATTAAAAAATTCATGATTTTTTCAATGGTTTCTATGATAAAGTAGATATAAAGAGTATGAAGACTGAATTATATAAAGGGTTTATAATATTATTCAATAAATATTTTTTAATATTTAAATTAACAAATATCATATTGATATAGGATATTTATGATTTAGTCTATGTAAAATTTGATAATGTTGAATGAAAGGGAGGTCAGGAAGGAAGAATATGAGAATCATAAGTTTCTTTAAGGATGAAACTAGAGTAATATATTTTCGAGAACTTCAAAAAGGACGATATTTGAAAAACACTCATGAAGACTCAATTTTTATTTTACATTGTCTTGTATTGATTAATATGATCAAAAAATAGAATACGTTTAAGGATGCTAAGAACTATAAAAGATAAAAAAATTAGAAGTACATACATTGAAATTATTGAAAGATGAAGTTTTACATTGATTCATTAATATGTATACATGGTCTTGGAATGATGCAAAAAATATGAGTATGATATTAGAAATGAAATATTAGTCATTAAATAATAATGATGAGATTTGGATGATTTTAAAAAAAATTATTAGACATAATGAAAGTAAAATTGACTAAAGGATAATGAAAAATAGATGATGGGGATGTCAAAAAGTATGGATGTTATGAACATTATAATATAAAGTAAATTATTAGTTATAAAGACCTATATGTCTAGAAACTTATTTTGATAAAAATATTGTCTCATCAAAAAAATAAGGAAGATATAATCACTTGAATCGAGTTCAGAAGTAGTTTTAGAGAAATAGAAGGTGAATAAAAAAACTCTGCATCCATGATATAATTGTTTCAACGAATGAAAGTCTCATAATAATTGTGTATTGTAAATAAAAATACATAATTCAAGTGGAGTAAACTCTAGGATGTTAGAAAACTGGTAGATGATGAAAATTTTCATATTATATATTTTTCTAAAGTCAAATTATAGGTGATGATACTTATTTGGACCCTCAAAGATTCAAGTATCATTATTTATATGTTGTGATTGACTCTGATATTTGATTAATAAATCAAAATGTTTTTCTAATAAGTTAAACACAAAAAAGTATCATTCAATATGGATATATAGAAATTAAGGATGTGAAATTTAGTGGATTCCAGATTTTATAGTGGCATATTTACCTATTTATAGATATAAATAAAAGAGACCTAATTATTGAAAAAATTTATGGTAGTAAGAATAATGTAGAATATAGGAAGTAGGAAAAAAAACATGTTCTATAAGATCATTAGGGTTGAATAACAAAAATATCTACATCCATAAGTCTGGAAGCATAAGCATGAGGTTTTGGGATAATAGGAAAATAGAAGAAGGTGACCAAAGAGTTATGTTTCAATGAAATAAAGTACAAAACAAATTTTGATGAAGTTCATTTTAATTATAAAACATAAGTCAATGACTTCGGATTAGGAAGAAGATATTATAGTTGATGTGGAGATATGTTTGAGCTAAAGGAGATTCTTGTTTATGAATATTTGTATAACCAACAAAGATTTGTAGTTATATTATAAATAATTCATAAACTCTAGTTTCATGGTTTCGGACAGTCAGAAGGTAGAGTAAAGATCTCTTAAATTACTTATGATCATAATCTTTTTAGTTATGATTAATGCTACCCAAGGGTAAATAGTGATTTACCCATCATATAATGGTGGAAACATATGAAAATAGGGTGATTCCAACCACCTTTTTATTCAATTGTGTAATTTAGTGGATCTCTATATCATGAAAAAATATTCAAAAACAAAAATGATAAGTTACCCACATTAGGACCAAACATTATTAAAAATTTGTATATTATTCATCATATATGTTTTCCATTGAATGAGATTTGAATGTGTTCTAGGAATAAGTAAATTGATAAATACATTTAAATTGATATTAATCCTTAAATTATATGAGGTAAAATTTTATGTTGGAAAAATTATATATAATTACACTATTCAGTTTCACCCACCCCCACATAGTTTGATAGCACGATGCACTGGTAACTTCATTTGTTATATGAACTAATCTAGGTTTCATCTAATTATATATCAATATATTCCCAATTTTTTTAACCACTTTACATTATGTGTAGATAACCCAATGTTACCTATATTCCTCCATTAAAGAAAATATAAATTACAACTATTAGAAGAAAAATTAGGTTTCAACCAAAATACTAAAAAGTGGGAGGAAAAAACACATTGAAGTAAAGGAAGTAATCTTCTAAAAATCAATGGGTGGAAGATACACCACTACTAAATGGTATTAAGAGTGTTAATTTTTCTATTTTTTCTATTCTAAATGATCTACTAGAAGAATAATTTTTAAGATATAATGATCATGAAACATTAGTTCCATTAAATCTGTTTAAAATTTATAATTTGAGTTTTGTGATCACATGATGAATGTTCCAAATGATGTTTTTGTGCACACGTTTGAGCTCATATAGAATCATAATAATGTTAAAACACATGTAGAATAATAATACCATCAAATGGAAAATACATTAGATAATGAGTTTTATATGTGAAACAACATTACTAAACGTTTCATTATCAAGGAAGAATATAAATATTTTCCCTAAAAATGAAGACTCATAATGATCATAAGGTAAAAAATATGATACTATTAAAATTTGGGACGATATGATAAATACATTTGAAGCTATTGTGGCTTTAAAATGTTATCATTTCTAGATAAATCTAGAAGAGTAAAAGAACATATAATATTATTCAATAAGAAAAAATGATTCATGAAGATTTAATAGGTAAAATGAAAAAATATTTAGGGTATAGAATATGTTCTTTTAAATTTTATAAAAACACTCCCAACTTGAGGTGTCTATAAATTTATTTCAAATACAAAAATTCTATAGAAGTTTCACCTGAACTTCCCAAAAATCAATGTGATGAATTTCTATAATTAAAGTTTTGTAGTAGCATATTTCCTTTTGAAATAATCATTAAAGTAGTAAAATTATATTGAAGTTATAAAAATAAATAAATTTTATAGGGCTACTAATGAAGGTATCCCATAGTTTTAAAAGTTCTATATGCACAAACATTAATGCTTTGAATAGTGTTTGATAAATATGATCTACAGAACATAAATGGGTGATGAAAAATTATTTGAGACCCAAATCATAATTGAATATGGAAGAAAGTAATAATAAATGATGTTATTAATCATAATGAATCCATAAGGATTAATTTAATATTAGATATTTGGAAGATACATTTACCAGTTAAATTTAAATAAAAATTAAGAAAAAAAATTAGGTACTACTGGTGATGTTGGTAATTTAGACATAAGACGATTTATTATTTGATTAACAAGGTAGATATTAGAAATAAAATATTCCATATATAATGTTATATTTTATGTAAATTAAATCAAATTGAATAGATAGTGGTAAATATATCATCATGAAATAGATTTGAATTTTTTTTGAGCTTAAAAAAATTATGGTAAAAGTGGTAATTATTATGATGGTTTTTGGGAAATTCCTAATAAGTATAATAATTTTTCCACTAATGAAAGAATGTCATGTATAATTAAAAATAATATATGTATAATATATGAGAATTCATCCTTCATGTTCAATGATACAAAATTTACCATGAACAATTCATAGAATAATAAAATAAAAAATATGCCACGATGAGTAAAAAATGCTTCTATTATAGAAGGATGAACCATTTCATGAATTGGTGAAAGAAATCGATGAATATTAATGTTAATGGATGTAACCTGAAAAGAAATTAAATCATTATGAGAATGAAATAAGTGGACTCGTATTATGGAATACTTCTTTGTTTGAGAAGTATAGCTTCTTAATGGTTTACTGAAGAAGTGAATATTATAGTAATTTTAGAATCTATGTGGAATATATAAATGGGTTTGTCATTAAACTAAAAAAATTTATAATAATACTACCTGGATAAAAGGGTTGTTGAAGAAAACTAATGATGAATTTAAGAATTTATGTACGACCAAATTTTATGTGAAGAAAAAATTCACAACAAAAGAAGAAATTTTAAAAAGTTTAAAATGTTTGAATGAATATTCAGATTAAATTTTTAAAAATATTATAGAATATCCAATAAACTCAAAAAATCATGTTCTTTAATATAAATAGTGTAAAATGAAGCACTAAATATTGTGTCATTGAATGTATATTGAAAAATTATATGCAACCCATATAATTTAATGAATGGAAAATAAAAACTAAAGAAATAATGAATTGTTCTAAATGAGTTATCCAAAATTCATTAGAGTATCAAGGGTGAGAAATAACCCACAATTTTCTTCATGAACTAAGGGAAAAATGAAACCACCTTATCCCCAATAATATTTTATTTATTTTATTTGAATACTGTATTAAGGGTGATTAGATTTAGGGAATTACTAAAAGATATGCGAACAATCTATAGACCTAAAAATATATCTATCATGAAGGACTATATTACAATTGAGATCCTGGTTCCTCCTAGAAACACATCAACTGATATGAAATATTACATCTCAGTTTGTAACATCCATGATGAAAAAGATGATCAAAATGTATTTCAAGAGGGTGATAGGATCTTTCGTGAATTTGTAAATTTATTAAAGTAGAGTGAAAGTGGTTAAATTAATAAAAATTGGAAAATTAAAGAACCCAAACACTATTTTTATGATGTTATAGATTCTTTAACAATCCCAACTATAGTATCCTGAATCGGGTGTGTACTTTATTACATTGTCATATTTATAAAAGAAAAATTTCAAAAGGACCTGTTAGTTTAATTGTATTTTGAGAACCAAATATATACATGATAACCATTTTATATTGGGAATTTTAAATAAAACATAATACATAATAGTATAAAATGAACTTTATACGTGAAAACTCTTTCAAACATCTCTACTTTATACCCTACAGAAAGGAAGAAAAATAACGGTGAGCTAAAATTCATAGTAAGGGTTATGTATAGTATAATCCATCATTAATAAAAGAAGAATAATCAATATTTCATAGTAAATAACTGGACACAAATTCCATTTAAATAACTTGAATTTAACTATATAAAAGTAAATATTAATATGAAAAGGTAAATAATTGAAATCACATAACATTTATTTAAAATTATGAGAATGAACTACATCAAAAGATAATATCATTGTTAAAATATCAAAGAAAATAATAATAACTAAATTATAAAGGAAGTAAATGATTAATTATTTGACATCGTGTCTTAGGCACATGAAACATTTACCATCACGATCTGTCCCCACGATAGATTAAAACTACTAGGTAAAACCCCATGGTATTCGGAAAACTGGTTTGTTTCATAAGAATTATTGATGAATTGATGGTGTATCTATAACAAGTACCCACCAATTTCTATGTGTCTAATTCATTCCTCGTATATAAAAAATTGATTCAATTTGTGAATAATGTTCATCATCATCAGATATTTGTAGTGAGTAATGAATACAAATTTATTAATATTTCCCCCAATAACATTTAATGAATAACACTATATTTTTAAATGATATATGGTTTAAGTAATAAACATATCCATGATAAATAATTTTTATATTTATAGGAGATTTAATTTCCACTAGGTAGTTCATAATCTATGGGAATGTTAATGAGTATAAAAATTAATCAAGGAAGTTATTTTCAATAATTTCCAAGGTAAACATAATCATAAACCATATAGATGAAATATAATTATTGTATAAATTCCAAATTTACCCAATAGGGTAATAATAAATTGGTTTTATCCTTGATTAATAAAAATACAATAAAACTATATTTAAATTTTTTTAGTAAAATTTAATTTTAATTTTGAAAATCACTTTTTAAAACTAGATGTTTTCAAAACATTTTGAAAAAAAATTCATTTAAAATAACATTAGAAAATTATAATGCCATATTAAAATATTTTACTAGACATTGTAGCTAAAAATTCCTTTCATTTAATACGAATTAAAACAAATATTCCATTAACTTTTTTTAAAAAAAAATCCAAAAAAAAATGGTTTTGAAAATGACATGATGGTTCATTTACTATTTTATTTAAAAAGTAAAAATGGGTCAATTTTTCTTTAATAAATTGATTCTAAATATATATAAATCTGTTTAAATGCTTTTTTAGAAAACATTTTTTCTATAAAAACACATTCCCAGGTCAATGAGAGAAATAAAGATAAATTTTCATTAAAAAATACCATTTATTATTTATTCCAATGAGGGGAAAATAGTTCTATTACATGAAAAAATAATGAATAACCAGAAAATAATAAAATTAAATGGTTTTATTATATTATTATCAAATAATTTTCTCAATGAAAACTCAATTATAAATAATCTCGATTAAATGATGTTGTAACGTAAATCCTCACAAAAATCATAATTTTGGAGTGAGGATTAATAAATGAATTCATTATTTGTAACAAATTTAAACCCACATAGAAAATTGAAAATTTTATATATAACAACCATAATTATTTATGCACATAATACTAGAATATCATTGTTTACAATAAATCAAAATATCCCAATGAAAGAAATTGAGTTATGAAATTCAATACCACTAGTTAATTTTCAATTCAAATAACCTCAATTTAAATAGTTCAAATTGAAACATAAAATACCATGGATAATAAATTATTCATTACATTACATGTAAAATGGGAATTATATACACCATATAATATAAATTAGATTCTTAACATTACAATATGACTCAATGAATGGAAATTGGGATAATGTCCCTTACGTTATAATTCTATTTGGTTAATCATGACTTAAACTCATGTATAGTGGTTTTAATCATGTAATAAACATAAAAAATAACCATATAAATATTTATAGTATAATATATGATCTTTTTATAACATCTTATCACCATTTAATTAATAATGTTTCATTATTTTTGTCGTTTTTGGTGTTAATTTCCTTATTTAATTATTTGTTCATTGTCATGAATGTTCTAATTATTATGCATATTATTTTCTTTCATAATATAAAAAATAGTAATAATGATATAATTATCTAAATTATAAATAAATTATACTTTTAATACTAATCATGACAGAGGGTTTTGATAAATGATGTACGTTATAATCTTGTAGACGGTATTATGTACACATGCATGTGTAACATTCCCATTTCCTGATGATCATTATTAAAATAAGGTAAGTAATATATTATTCATATAGAAAGATCATAATAACATATATTTCATATTATTTCTTTAAATATACTTATATATATCAGTCATATGTTGAGATGATGAAAATATAGTTACATCATATAATGAAGGTAGTAGTCCAAACATACATAAGCAATATTATCATCATTCAAAGAGTGAATATATATGAAATAAAATGATTTTTATATTATATTTCAAAAAAATAAATATTTCAAGAATATAATAATTATTTTATGTATATAACATATAATAATTATCTTAATTCTTACAACCTTCCATTTAAAGTGTAAGTGAAATATAAATACATCCCTCAGCGAGACTCTAGTCCATTGTACACACTAGAAACATTATTATATCACCTTCATAATGTAAACTAAAAAAGTTTTATATTATATAATGACTAAATAAGTATAATTTTGTTATAGACATAATATATATACTTTATATACATCATCAATACACCAAACTGTGATAGGTGGTAATGGATAAATGAATGACATCATTTTGCAATGTGGTGGTCCTTCGTCCACAAGAATTCTGATGTCCAAACAAATTTGATGGATTTGGGTGTGTTTTTATTTCATTAACATAAAATAAAATCATCTAATATTATTTATGATACTATATTTACTATATCAGTATTGTTTAATAATAATTGAAGTGCGTGGAGTAATAAATAAATTAAAAAATACTTGTTGAATAACATTACCTTTTCATCGAGTATCCTCCTTAGGTTTAAATTAAAGAAATAATAGTTTGTATTTATGTATAAAATATGTTTTTAGGATTAGGTGATATAATTTTTGACGTTATTTGGGCATGTATTGGATGAAAAAGGGTGTGAAGGTGTGAAGAATTGAGGATAGTTAGCGGCATTTTATAAGTGAGGTGAGTTGGATACTTGTAATATTTAGAATGAAAAAGGTGCCACGACATTTTTCACATAAAAAATGGTAAAAATATTATTATTTAAAATTAGACATGATAAGGTAGAAATATTTCGATGAAACTAATTTAGAATAGTTTTAGATCATTTTAACCATTATATTTTTTGTTTAACCCTATGTAAATACATTTTTACCTTAAAAATATTCATTTTGGTTAAAAATTAAGTCAAACATTTTGTTTAACATAAATTGTTATGATTCTAAATATTTAATTAATTTTTCAAAATTCCATTCATATAAGGTTATAATTTTATTTTAAAATTGATCCCGCAGACAGAATAACAATTGAGGTTTTTAAATAGAAAACATTCAAAAGATTACAATGTTATTATATAAAACATAAATATGAAAATATTAAAAATGATCTGTATTAAATTAAATAATATAAAATTTAAATAATTCAACTTTAAAAAAGTTAAAATAAAATATAACATTGTAAATTATTTAAATAAAATTGTATCTTTTAATTAAAATCACATATTTTTAACTATTCATAAAAAAATTAAATCTTTCATAAAAATAAAAAAATAACTGTAAGATAATTTTTATATGTTAATTTCCAAAATGAAATTAATTTTATCAAATATGTTTTCTAAAATTGGTAAAAAAATATTTTTCAATCATGTGCTTGAAGCGTTACTAAGCGTCCCATTAGAAATCATACAATTTTCTTGAAAACATTTCTTTTTCTATTAATTGATTATTATTTTATTTCTAATCAATAAAAAACCATAATTTTCCTAATTTAGTTATTAATATTCCAACACAACAACAATATATTTTATTAATAAGTAAATGTCCAGATGAAACCAGAATCCAAAATAGGGCAGGGAACAAACCTTGAAAACAAGGAGATGTCAGGCTCATGGAGGCCTATAGAAATGGAGACCAAGTGTGTTGTCTTGCACAAATCTTTCACACTGGGGATGAAAGGATCCCAATCTAGAGAAATAAACAAGATCATCGTCGTGGAAGAACTGAGAAGCCTAGAAGCCTGCGACCTTGTTTCCAGCATGCCATGTATGTAATAGTCTTGTGCTGCTAACTATGAGTTGCCTGCATCGCCAGATATGGTATGAGATAGTCCTCAGAGTGGTTCCATTTTTAGGGAGTGCTTCAAAGATAATTTTGGAATACGTTTCAATCTTTGAGAGATAAATGTGACAAGAAGTGGACCTCTAGATCCCTTTGTGTATATTACAGGCCTCCACTTGCAGTGAATCTCCTCTGCCAAACCATTCACTGAAAGTAGCGACCACACTGCCCCTAGATTACGAATAACCCCTATACCACTCATTATACTGGAAGAAAAAGTCACATCAAAGTTCAGTTTCATCCCCTGAGAGGGGGGCCTCCAACAGACCCATAGACCCTTAGACATTGTACTGTTACCGTCACAAGAAGAAGATCTGTATCGTAACACCTTCCACAATGATGGAGCCTCCCCCCATTTTTTGAGAAGCACACACATGTCGGCGGTCAACCACTTCATTATAGCAACTAGGTCCTCCTTAGTGCATGACACACCTTTTTACCCTGATCTATTCCTTGGCTCCCATATACACCAACATCTAGTCGAGATGTGGATCACCATATCCTTCATCTTTGATTGGTTATTTCCCATGCCCGAGAACCACTTCTGTAGAAACTAGTCACCCAAACAGACCAGAGACGACAAACCAGTGAAGTCACCCACTACATTACAAACCACACTAGTCAAATCACTTTCGAAAAATAATTGAGTGGCAGTCTCGACATAGGGGAGTAGGTAACAGAAGCATTTTGAGACAAAGCATATCTCTTTACAGCAAATCCACTCATCCATAGGAATGTCGGTGTGAAATATCCTCCAGATGAGAAAATTGTACTTCGAAGAAATATCCAGGCACTAACGGAGTTTTACCCACGGATCAAGAGTGGGTGGATTCATGAAAATCACATTGTAGGCATTAACAGAAAAGGATCCTAAGGAACTGGCATTTAAAACAAAGCTATCTGGTTCTTCCAAGAGCTTAATAATATGGAAAATTTTGCACTGCACTTTGTTAAGAACAACTTGAATAATGGTTGGATGTTTACTAGCCTATTGGAAAGTAATATCAGTAGCCAGGAAACCATGAAATCCAAAAAGTTCTCCTGACCAATTTTCATGTATGAATTTAATGTCACCATGTCCGATGATCCATGTCGACTGATTATGAAGATGGGGAATATGGCATTGAATGGTGCTCTAAAGATAAGAACGTCTACTACTTGAACTCTATAAGATATTCCTATAATTCTCCTTGAGGACCTTTTCCCATAGATATTCCCCTTCTAGTGACTCCCAAGCCTTCTTCGCATAGAGGCAGTTCACCATGACATTAACACTACGAAGACCAATACTACCTTTATCTGTGGGAAGAGCCATTTTATTCCGAGAGGCCAAATGAAAGCGTCCCTCCGAGTGAGAGTCCCAAATGAAATTATTCATGATCCTTTCAATATGTTTTAATATTTACATTAGAACCGTGATAACTGAGAGAACATGAATTGGGATTGAGGTTAGCATGCTGTTAACAAGAGTGATCCCCCCCACCGCCCCTGAACAAGTGGAACCAGTTTTTCCAATTATTGATCTGGGAATAATTTTTTCTCACCACCTTATCCAGGTGCCTGATACGCAACCTACCCGAAATAATAAGGGCTCCTATGTAGTCCTTAGGTAGGGTCTTAATGCTGATACCATAGGAGGATTCAATGTTCCAAGCACATCTCTCTAGGGAAGTCCTCGAGATGTAGAGACTAATTTTATCCCTATTGATGAGTTGGGGACACCATCTAAAATATTCCTTGAGGGAGATATTGATAAACTTGATAGATCTACAACCTCCATTGATGAAAATGACCATATCAACCACAAACATAAGGTGGAATAGGTTCTGAAAATGGAAGAAGTATTGGAAACATTGAATGATACACTCTAAAATTTTTGCTCTAATGAATCTGCTCAAGGACTCTTGGGTGAGGATAAGCAAGCTGGGCTAGATAGGGTCACCTTGTCTAAGTCCTCAGACAAATTTGAAGAACCCATTACTTCTTCCCATAAAATAAATAGAAGTCCACAAAGAACATAAACATCAATACATGATAATGGTTGACCGCCAAGAGAATCTCATGCATTTTAGAACCCTGATAATGAAATCTACCTATAGTTTGTCATATGCTTTCTCCATATCCATCTTAATGGAAAAATTAAATCCATGAGATTTTCTATTAATATCCTCAATCATTTCCTAGTCAAGGCCAACAGCAACCTAGATGGTCCTACCTTTCACAAACACGTGTTGATCACCGGGGATCCAGAGTAAGAGATGAATTCCATGTCTTCTATTAATCACACTAGATAGAATTTTTTAATCAAAGTTCCATATAATTTTAGGATGATATTTCTTAAAAGAATAATGTTCCTTTACTTTCAAAATGGGAACAGGAGAAGTCTCTCTAGCCCCCCGTGGTATGTTACCACCTTGGAAGAAATCCTATATGACATCAATAATATCCTCTTTCACTATTCTCCAACAAGCCACATAGAACAAACAGGGAAAGCCGTTCAGCCCTGGAGCGCTATTAGGAATAATCCATTCCTCTATGACCAAAATTTATTTCTCCTCCAGAATGGATTATAAGAAAATGTTATTTGCCTCATAAACCAATCTAAAGATGTTATCAAAAATACGGTAGTGCCCACTTGGTTAAATGTCCTACATCGAGGGGTTGAGACCTACTAAGAGAGATTTAAAGAGGGCGTCATCCATACCTCCTACAATTTCAATGTCGTTAATAATGGACCCATATTCACAGAAGATATTTTCCTACCTAATTAATTTTTGTTATTTGATAAAAGAATGGTTGTATTAGGTATTTTTGTAACCAATAAGAAGCCAGAGAACTTTGGAATGCTCCCTTGAAAGTCATTCTTGCGAGAGAAGTACATACTTCAGAAGACGTCTCTTTTTATGGAGGAATAAAAAGAGATCATCACTCTAACTTGCTTCTATGCCGTGCTCAAGATGCTCAACATCGAGTTTAAGAGAGTCCAGAATTTGCTGTGAGGGGGAGAGCCTACTACCCTAGGAAAACAAGGACTCCTCCAGCTGCCTTATCTTGTTGTGAAGGATGATCCACTGTGAACCTTGCACCGATCGAAACCATGAAGATATCACCTCTTAGAGGAGGGTAGGATCTGAATTATTTCTACTAGATAAAAAAATGCATTTCCTCCCCTCTTCCATGGAATACACACGAATGTTAATAGGAGAATGGTCATAAAGAGTGCAAACCAGATGAGTGACTGACGTCTTCTATAAGGTGGAGATTGATGTTAGGTTCACTAAGCATCGGTCCAAGCAACACTAAGTGCATCTAAGACATTTCTGATTATTTCACCATGTAAACTTATCACCAAAGAATCCGAAGTCCATCAAACCATTACTAGTAATGAATTAATTGAAGTCATGTCCAGATTTCATGAAAAAATGTACATCCCCTTCTTTTTAGAGGGGTCTGTAGTGGACTCAAATTTCCCCCCATGAACCAAGCTAAGGAACGTAGATTAAACATGCTGAGGATATTCCAGAGCACTTCTCTAGCTTAAGGGTCACATTTTTCATATACAAATGGCACATAAATTTGTTGATTTCCTTAGATGATAATAATCGTTATGTGTTGATCAAAAATATCAACCTAATTCATAGAGATTTGAGACTTATTGAAAATCCATATATGCTGATTGATGGGGTGTCAAATAAAGCAATGATGAAAACCCATCCTCATTGCAAAATTTGAGATCTTCAGCGCACTATGATTGGGCTCCAAAATAGCCACTAAAGAGAGCATGATAACACGAATCTTGCTGAAGATAAAATCATACATCACCCATTCTCCTAGTCCATGAGAGTTCTAGATCATGTGCATAAACATTGAATATGGCGATGTCGTGGTTTTGAGCTTGATGTTGAAGGCCCCTTTTGATGGAGAATGAAACCTGATGCTACTTGGTCTTAGATCGGGTCTGAACACTTGAGTTGGGGGAAGATCCAGGGCATGAAGAGTGAACTGGAGTGCCCAAACCTAGTTCATGAAATGATGAAGAATAAAGGATGGAGAATTTGTTATGCAGAGGGATGGAGGAGGAGCCTGACGAACTAGGATCCATCAAGGATGGCACATCCGGAGGAGAGGGTGTCGCACTAAAGCCTCCACTAAGGGGATCTTTAATAATCCTAAGGGGAGGGGGCTGGAATGGAGATCAGGAACTCTTGAATAGGATGAGAGGAAGGTGAAAGGGTATTATAAGATAGAAAAAAATGGGAAGGTTCGGAGAATAACGGGGGAAAGAATCAATGCCATAAGTTAAGGGAAGGGGTAAGGATCCACGTCCGAGGGAAGGGGAACCAAGAGCCTATCCATGGAAGCATCTCTCCGAAATAGAGAGGGAGGAGTGGAATCTAGATTAGTAAACGGAAACTCTGGCCTTTGACACAACTTAAGACATAAAGCAAGGGAGTGACTGTGAAGGTTTCAGGATAAGAAAAACCTCACCAAATACTCATAATAGGTTTTTTGACACCAATAAATAGTATCACCATCACGGAGGAGAATAAGATCAGGAAGCTCCTTAGAGAGATCAAATTCCACACATAGCTGAGATTCCAATAAGTCTAGAAGACGAGAAGTCCTATTATCTAAGAAACTGAATGAACTAACAGAGTTCCCAATATGCAATAAGAGAGAATCATGAAGAAAAGGTAGAAAAACTGCTAGTAAGCTGATCTAAAACATTGCATGAGGAGAATCCTTGCTGAAGTGAACCCCCATCGACCACCTGAAAAGAATGAAAGGCCACATACCACATGATCTGGATCGGCACGACCGAGGCTTCCCAAATATAGAGTGATAGAGAACATGGTTAAGAGGATGTTAATAACAACAAATTCATAACCAAATAGGTCTGAAAATGGTTCTTTATATCATAATAAATAATGATAATAAGTTATATTTATTGTTTGAAGATATTTTTCCTTGAATTGATGAATTTTTTTACTCTCTATGAATGTAATGAAATATTATAACTTGATAAATTTTTATATCATAATAAAAATTTCATCATTTTTTGTGCTTTAATCAATTTCCATTTCATTGCTTTCTCCAATAAATGGTAATTCAAAAATGATTTATTTAATCCAAAAGAACTAATATTCAACTTAAATGGATCATAAGATCAATGATATAATGGTAATAATTATTTCAATTTATAATTATTATTATCTGAAAATGGTTTGTGCTAGTAATCCAATATTCACAAATCATGACATGGTTTAATCTCCAAAATATCATCCAAATATCTACTAAAACCATTTCATCAAGTGTAAACCTTATGACCCTTAGAAAATATTATGATCCAAAATTTTATAAATAATATCACTAAATTACCAAAATTAACTCATCATTAGACCCTCAAATATCATGAATTATATCTTAATCGTCACATACCAAATATGTGAATACAATCATCATGTATTCTCTTGAAATATATTAATTATATAAATTACAATAAAAGCATATTGAAAAAATGAATTATTCGTTATTACACATATAAATAAAAGAATAATCGATATATTACTTAAATCTAAAATGATTTTTACTCCATCAATGATTGCACAATCCACTTTCTGAATATATCCTTAATCAGTTTTGAGGTAGTCAATCATTGAAAATTTATATTATCCAAATCCATTATCTCTTTATAGAAAAATCATTATTTTAATATCTGTAACATATTTTGTGTAATATTTCCCATAATCATGAGTTTTCCAAGAAGCTCATATTTCCACTAAATAATTTCTATTGGTGATCAATACCATCCAACTTACACTTTTAAATACTTAATTAAAAATTAATATAGTGAATTAATTATACATTTCATAATTTTTATTACTTGTATATCGTATATAATATTCTAAAATGACATAATTCATAAATCCCAAAAAAAGAACAATAAATATTCTACTTCGGTTTTCTCAATAGCTTATGCTTGACTTTGATCCCTTAGCTTATTCTGAAGTATATTACCTTGAATATTGGGAAATTTTTTTGTGTAGTGCCCCATTTCTTTATAGTTGAAAAACTGAATATCAGTTTTTTCTTTCTACCCTTTGAATTATTTATCACAGTGTTTCTTTTCTCCATAGTTGTAATGAGATCCAAATACCTTCATGAATTCCCTATGATGATTCTATCCACAATTATTACATGTGGGAAAATCTATATTTACATTCTTCCCATTATCTATTTTTTTCTCCTTCTTCCTCTTCTTCTATTGATTACCTTATAATACATAATACATGGTGAATTATTTCTAAATATTGATATAACATAAAACTATATCATTAGATGATTAAAATGTTTGAGAGAACAGTTCTATTTATATTATTGTCTCAATTAATTCAAATAAATGGTTAATATTGTAATTTTTGTTGTGTATGTAATCCATAGAATACCTAACTATCATTATAATGGTAGACATATAATTTAAGAAAAAAAATATTCCTTTTTATTTAATATAATGATCTTTACAACCATATCAGTTATTTTCTCACATGGGGAATCATTTTTGAATAATGTATCGTTAAAATATTTTTATTCCAATAGTTATATTTCCACTTCCTCCTTAGTATACTGAATTAAAAATCACCATTTATTAATATAAAATTGTAGAAAATACACTACAGTTTTATCCTTTTCATTTTATCTAAAATGTATTACCATAAATATCTTAACTAGACACAAACTCCATTTCACATATATCACTAGATTAGTATCCCCACCAAATGATTTGGGATTATATCTTATAAATTTATCCATTATAGGAGAATTAGGGTATTGTATAGTTTTCTCTATATGAGAAAGTTTATTTAACACATCATAATTAAGCCTCCCTAATATATCCATAATATTCTCAATTACAATACCATATGTAATGGCTTGTTTCTCTAGGAAATATCTAAATTGGCATTGAGTATTGATACCCTTATTCCTTTTAGGAACCATCACTAAATAATATAATATTATAGATTAATGTATAATTCTAAATATGGTGTAACACTTAACATAAATTAAAAATTATTTCATTGTTAATATTAGAATTATAAACTTGGTTTCTTTAGTGATATCGTTATTTTCAAATCCATCACAATGGTTTGTAATTAAAATGTGGATTATCTGAACCATATCCTCCATGATTCTCAAACAAGGTGCTTAGTAAGCCCATTGTCAAGCACCAAGTGAATATAGGATCAATTCAAATGCGACAATTTTAGTGTTTTCCCCCTATGTATCTCTATACCATAACAATTTCTACTTTTTGTATCAAAATAAGGATATATATATAGAAAGAACCATATAATATCTTCCTTTAAAAAACATTACAATTTTCATCTATATTTTTCTTCAAACTTAATCGTAGGGTTATATTCCCTAATCTATATTTTTAGAAATATGCTTCCCAAAGTTTCATCCAATGATACTCAGATACCACCTATAACAACTCTGACCCATTTAGCCCAAAGATGGCATTTTATATATTTCTTTTTTTATAAAAAATGGTCAAATAATAAATTACTAATAAATATTATGTTTTGTAGAAATAGTTATATACATGATACCAATTTTACATTGGTTATATTAAATAAAACATAATATATAAAAAATTAAAATGAACATCATCCTTGAAAACTCATATAATGATCTCCTTTTCGTATCATGGTGAAGGAAACTAAATAAAAGTGAAGTCAAATTCTTAGTAAGGGTAACATGAAAATAAAAGATAATATGAATTAATAAATCATAATCAATATGGTAAAGGAAATAACTTAATATACATTCCATTTAAATTACTTGACTAAATAGATAAGGAATTAACAATATGGTATGGTAAATAACTAAACAAAATTTCTATTTAATATTAAATATGAGAATAAACTAAGTCCATAGATAATATCTTTGTGAAAATATCATAGATAATGAAAATAACAAAATTTTAAATGAATGAAATGATTATTTTTTGGACTTAATTTCTCAGGCCCATGATACCTCTGCTATCATGATATACCCTCAAGACAGTTTATAAATACTAGGGAAACCCCCATCTAATTTGGCCAATAGTTTTTTCTTGTGAGAACTATCAAGGAATTAAAGGAATATCTGTATCCAGGCCCAACGTATGGTTGCATGTCCAAATCATTCCTCATATATCAAATAATCAAATTAATTAATGAACAATTTTCCATATCAATAAATATTTTTATTAAGTAATGAATATAGATTTATAAATATTTCCCCTAATAATATTTAATTAAGAACACTATAGGTAAAAGAAATATACTGTTATAGAAATAAACATATCCATTATAAATAATATGGATATTTTGGGAAATTTAATGTCCATAGGAATGTGAATAAACCAAAGGAATGTTAATGAATACAAAAATGAATCAATGATGTGAAATTCAATACCTTAATTGGTCAAATTGATCATAAACAATCCAGATAAATAATAAGTATGATATCAATACCATATATAACTATTTTATTAGAAATAAAGGTTTGTTTTCATTGATGAAAATATATAACCAAAAAAGATATTTAAAAACATTATTGAGAAAATTATCATTTTTATTTTCAAAATAATATTTTGATACTAAAAGCACAAAAAATCATCTGAAAATAATTTTCAGGGAAAATAATAATATATTCTTATAAATTAATATTTAAAACATTTTATTTTTCATGATTACTAAAAATTAAATTCATTCCATACATGTTAAAACTATTTTTCCTTTTACTGTTTTTAGTTAAAACCAAATGGGAATTATTTTTAAAATTAAAAAAGTTTACTTTTATTATAAATAGAAAAATGGGTTAAAATGTATTTAATAAAACATTTAGAAAATTATGGAATCCGTTTTAAAAAAATTAATATAAAAAATGGATTTTATGAAAATGGATTTCTGAATGAAGAGAGAAATTATGTTTTATTTCATTAAAAAAATATCGATTATTTTAAGTACCAAATAGTGTTAAAATGGTACTATTACATGAAACAAATCAATAAATAGAGAAAAATAAAATAAAATTGGATTAAATTATAATTATTTAATAATTTACTTTAAATGAAACTCAAGTATAAACAATTATAATTAAATGCGGTTGTCAAATAAACACTTACAAAGACTATACCATTTATGTGACTATTAATCAATAAATTAATTATGTGTATAAAATTTAAATAAACATAATAGAGGTGGGAATAAAACATAAGATATTCAAAATTATTTCCTTGAATAATCATATAATATCAAAGGCAACCAATAAGCAATATAGCCCAATGAAATAAATTGAGTTATGAAATTCATTACTCCATGTTAATTTTGAATTAAAATATCCTTGGATGAAATAGTTCCAATTGAAAATTTATGTGCCATGAATAATGATGACTAAATGAAATTGCATGTAAAATGGGAAATTTATACACCATAATAAATAAATGTTGTGCATACCATTTCAATATGCCTCAATAAAGGAAAATTGAGATGAAGTCCCTACATCATGCTTATATTTGGTTGAACATGATTTAAACTCTTGTTTTGTGGTTTTAAACATGTATATAACATTAAAAAGAACCATATTAATATTTATAATATAAAATATGATTCTATTAAAACATATTATCACCCTTTGAATATAATCTTTCATTATTTTCATTGTTTTAGGCTTAAATTATCTTGTCTTATCATTATTTCATTGTCATGAATCTTCAGATTCTTGTGCATATTATATATTTTCATCATCTAATGGAAAATAATCGTGAAATAATTATCATAGTAATAAATCAATTATAATTTTTTTACCAATAATGATATGTGATTTTGATAAATTAAGTATGTCACAATCATGGAGATGGTAAGTCATACGTATGCATGAGGAGCGTTTCCATTTCCCAAAATTCATTAAAAAAAGAATGTAAGTATTACAGAAAGAATGTAAGAATTAAATTAACTTTACAAAATTATAATAATATCAAATATATAACAATATTTCTTTAAATATACTTTGATATGTCATGCATGTGGTGTGGTGATGAAAATATAGTTAAATTATTTGGTGAAAGCAGTAGTCCACACGTACACAAATGACGTTATCTTCTTTCATTGAGTGAAATGATATGAAATAAAATGATGTATATTATATTTTATGTATATTAAATATTTCATTAATATCATAATTTTTTAATTTATATCACATATAATCATTTAATTTATCCATATCTTGTTCTATATGAATCGTTAGTGAAAGACGAATCACAACACTTCACGGGGAGGTTGTACGCTGTACACAATAGCAACATTATTGAATCTCTTATGTAATGGAAAGTATAAAAGGAATACATGGAATAATTAATCCAAATGTATAGTTATATTTTAAATATCATATATATATATACTTTATATCCATCATCATACCCAACGGTGTGTCATGGTAATGGGAAAATGAATGACATCAATTCACAAGGCGGTAGTCTGTTATACAAATGAAATTGTGATTTCATAACCCATTTTATGGAATTGGGGATGGTTATGGGTCATAAAATTGACATAAATAAATCTCATTACATTTATAATACTTAGATTATTATTTCATAATGTTTTAATACTAATTTAGGTGAGTTGATGTTATAAATAATATAAGAATGCTCATCGAATAACAATACCTCTTCTTCATGTATTCTCTTTAGGTTTTCACTAAAAACATAATAGGTTTTATTTATTAGAAAATAAAGGATTATATGATGAGGGTAAATATTTTTTGAATTTATTTGTTCCTTTATTAATGAAAAAAATATCATGAAGTTTTGAAGATGAGAGGGGAGTTTGTGGAATTTTATAAGTGAGTTGGGTGGAACACGAGTAATATTTGGAATGATAAAGGTGGACCCTGGTTGTTAACATGAAAAAAGGGTCCATGATGGATTATTATTGATATATGTACATTTCATGGTCTAAATATTTCTATAATATAGATTTTATCCATGTTTTAATTTCGTTTTACTTATATTATCTTTGTTTAAACCTCTAAAAATTCATTTTTACATTAACAGTAGTAATTTATTTTTACTGATTTCACTATAAAAATTGTTAAAAATTAAATTTAAACTTATTAGAAATTAAAAATTATTATTATTAAAATTAATTAATCTATTTTTAAAAATTGCATTTACATGATTGTGTAGTTTTAATTTAAAAATATTCCCTCAGATGCGACGAAAAAATGTCTTTTAAAAGAGAAAATGTTCAAAAGTTTACTATTTTTTTATCAAAATTGAATTTAGAAATTATTAAAATAATATTTATTATATATATATATATATAAAGTGGAACTAATTTTACTTTAAAACCAATAAAAATATAATTTTAAAATATAAATTATTAAAATTAAAATTGAGTTTTCAATTAAAATTAAGTACTTTTCTATATTCATCAAAAAATTTATATTTTTTGATAATTAAAAAAATATCCCTATTATAATATTGATATCAATATTTAAAAATTAATTTTATTTTATAAGATAAGTTTTTAAAACCTAGTACATAATTTATTTTAAATCATGTGTGTGAAATGTGACTAAATCGTCCTTAAGAAAAAATATCATTTTTCTAAAAATATTTCTTTGTATTTTAAATGATTCTTGTTGTATTTATATTAAATAGATAACAATAAAATTTTCATTTTATCTAGTACTATTATTAACATCATATTTAATTTCTAGGTTATATCGAAATACTATACTATGTTTCCTTTAGACTCGGCGTTGCAGGTTCCACAATCTATTAAAGAGATTAAATTTAAAGGAATATATTTCATGGGTTGTTTAAGCTCAGTGTTTCATTTTTCATATTCTATAAAAAATATTGTTCATATTTTAATATATTTTTGTGTTGAATATTTAAAATTTTATGCTTCTAATTGATAATGGAATATCAAAATATTATAATTCCAGAATACATCATTTTTCATTGATGATGTGTATTTACAACATTCTTGTTCACATGTATGAAAAATGAATGGTATAAATAAATGGGGGGGGGGGGGTTGAATATATGATGATAATTGAAAGGTAACATCAAAGGGATGAAAACTATTTTGGATTGAATTTTTGTAGTTTTTTTATGGATACCATAAATAACATGAATGATATTTTTTTTGAAAAACCATTAAAATTGATCTCTAAAGAAGAATCACTAGATTAAAATTTTATTGATATCTTTTATGTATAAGTAAGTCACTTTTGTTTTTTATACCTTTCTTGGATCATGTAGACTCAAATTTTATTAATTTATATATTACATCATTTGAAAATTTATATCATCATTCTCTCAAGTAATTTAGGACATACTTCAGTTTAAAGGAATACAATGGGTAACGATAAAATTTGATGTAGTATAAGATGAGTGTTTCATTCTATAATAAGTGAATCATTGAATTTATTACCAAAAAGTAGTTTAATATTTACATTATAATTTCAATTTGTATAAAAAAATTCCAATGGGGGATTCAAGATCCCAAATGGATTAGATGAAGTGGTTTGTATTTTTTTAATAAAAATAAAATTCAATATGTTCTAAGGGTGAATAAGTATATTTAAGAACAATATGGTACTACCTAAGGGTGATCTAGATGATAAATCTCTATAATTTAAATCATCACTAGATGATATATAGGTATATAGTTTTCCAAAACTAGAAGATAAAAATGGATAGTGTGTTAATAGTTTACAAGGATGACAGGAGAGATAGAGTCTAAAAGTAATAAAGTGGAACATATACATCTTGTAACATTACACAACCCTAAAACACTAATCATTTATCTGATTAATGGTTGATACTTACCTTGGTTGAGCCACCCCATATACCAGAGGCTACAGACTAGCAGTGGGGGTCTAATATGGTACTATGGGGAAATTATACCCTTTATATCATATTTTGTAGCAATAATAGAACCAAAAAAAACAAATCTAATACATATCATTAACATATGAGTATAAAAAATAGTATATTAACTGAAAATTATATATAATATATAATTATGCCTCATATGAATAAAATATGTACCTCCTACTAGGTTGATCTCATTAATTGATAAAACAAATGAAATAAACTAAAAATGGATCCCCTGTAACTCTGAGCCATACCACATCCCAACCCCTATTATTGATTGAGATATCTTACTCAATTAAGGAATATTCGGACTTTTAATAACTAGCGCCTACAATAGCCATGTGATACCTTCTCGAGTGCCACCTTGCAATGCTGTACAGAGTTAGGTGTAATTATATAACTTCATAGGGAATCACCAATGTTTTCCCAAACATAAAAAAAATTAATTGATATGTGAAAGAGACATACTCAGAATATATAAATAAACTACTAAAAACAAATAATCAAAAATAAAAATAATATAGGATTCATCCTGATGATATAATGTCTTTTTGTGTGTTACATAGACTATGCCAACCCATATACCAAATACCATTATTTATCCTTAGGTCGGTGACCCTGACTATCCATGCTTTCTTAGCTAGTGTCGGGGTGTCTATAAATTTTGTGACAACTGTTCCTCCCAATAACATACCTGAGTCTCTCGAGTATACTGTATAGAATCACAGAACACCCATATTAGATTTTTCTCAACTCAGGTATAGACATAAAGTATCATAGACTTTGCGAATGCTCCTAAAATCCCTATCCTGGTATACTAGATCATCCTCATGCTCTAAATACATGGAATCCCAAAAATATAATATCACGTAGCTTCCCTAAGTTAATTTCCAAGATTGGTATCATAGATCTCCCCAATGGGGGTTTTCTCATCCATTGGAAAAATACCATAAGTAATGTGGACCACCCCAATAGGGATTCTCTCTTCTAATTATACCACTTATTTAAAATACTTACCCAAGGGTGAGTACCATTAAAAATCATATAATAATGACCCCCAAGGGTGTTTTACGAACCTTGTATAAGGGAAAAAAACTACAGTTGGTTGAATGCCTCAACACTCCAGGACCAACCAATAACAAAACAAACCCTCTATCCATGGTAAAATTCCATTAGGGAACCAACTGGGTTCACCTAGGTGATCCCAAAAGTAGGGTAACCCCACTTCAGTTCCCTACTAATATTCAGGACAAATATTATCACCCATCTCACATAGGGAATCATGCGCCTTGGTGAAGTCATAAAAATATCTACTCATAAGTCACCTAAGAACGCCACATCGAAAACAATATAGGGAGATGGAACATATCCCACATAAATCCTTGGTTTTTTATATATCTATCCACTCAACCAACACTTGTTAGGGATCCGGATGGAAATAAATTATTTGAGTGTAACAAAATAAACAATCCTTGACCATTAGTGATTGATGCATAAGTCCAGTTTAGAAGGCATGATGTGGCCTTGCAATACTTTTCAATTGAGGGAATATAAAATTAATTTATAAGTTAACTAATTATTATACATTTTAAATTAAATATAAAAACACACTCAATGAAGTGACAACATGTCACATGCATCACAAAAAATTCATAAAATCCATTAAGATCATATAGAGACCACATACCTTAAATCGAAAATTTCCAATTTAACCTCATATTTGACAAATTTTTCCTTGGACTAATGAGGCCCAACCATTATCATACATGGCCAACCAAACATCAAAAACATTATAAATATCCATAATGAAGCCAAAAATAGAAAAAAATTATTTTTAACCCAATAATTATTTTCAACAACTCAAATTAAACAATTCATAATCATCAAAATCTCACCAATCACCCACTGATCATCAAATCCTTAGGAAATGAGGAATAATCCATCACTAAAACTCCATAAAACCCATATTGGGTTAAATACCCAGCCTACAACTCCTTCTAAATCACTAAATGAATTTATTTTTAATGAAAACCCAAATAAATACCAGTCCATGACATAACACTGATGAAATGATGAATAAGTAAATGAGGACATCATATTAGGACATCCATTATAAAAGTGTCATGAAAACTTCAATGGAAGCTAAAGATTACCTATACACTAGTAAAATATCCTTCAAGACACTATATAAAAGTATTCCAAATAAATGAAAACAATGAAATAATAAGAACAAATGAAGGTGGGGACACCATACCTTGAATCCACCATATAAACACCAAGAAGAAACACTCCAAATCAAGGGATATAATTGGAATATAGGGGTTCATATCCCCTATCTCGTTGGCCATATTTGAGAAGATGAAGGGGATTATCCCTCTTAATTATGGATGGGATGGAATTTAAATTTATTCCCTTTTAATAGACACTACATATACAGTAAATTCCACTAGATAGCTAGTAAATTCCACCAGCTAACTATTATACATCCACTGGACAGCCGGTGGCAATGACATATAAAGCTACATCATCCACCCTGGCCTATTCAATGGTCTTCTCAAGATCCCATGAAACCTTATGAACATCAATTTTTTCCCAAAATATATTTTTTAGATTATAAAATACATTAAATTTCCCTTCCAAAAATGTTTCAACTTCTGAACAAACCCTAAAATTGAAAAAAAAATTACTTTTGGAATTTTCCTAGAAATATCTATATGGGGAATTATAAACTCCCCGCCATAACCCTTTTCATCTACGAGAAGTCCATATGGTCATCAAACCAAACATCATAACCTATCTCAGTTTCCAATTCATATTCAAATGGCCTTGATCTATCTTAAAATTATTATTGATTTTATCAAGTGGAACTTCCAAAAAAGAGAAATAAAGAACCAACACATAATACATTACTCATAATTACTAATAATTTATTTGGTAAACACCCATGAAACCCATTGATATAAAAAAAATAATGTAATCATTCAATTACATGCCCGACTCATGGCTCTCCCCACCACATGGAATAGCTTACGAGGGATGATTCTAAATCATGGAATGTACCACTATCGGAATTATGTATAAAATAATTATTCCCATGTTTAATGGAACTCCCAATGAAAATTATAACTAACCACACTATAACATCCAAGATAAATCAATTAGAGACCAGTAGAAATCTTTTTTCCTGATTAAATAAATGGGACATACCCACCATCCATTCTATAGTCCATACATTCCATATTTTCTTTGATATTACCCCCCAAAAATTTCTAAAATATCTCTTTATATCCAAAATTGGTACTCTTGATGTGGTTTCATGCCTACAACTTCTAATTTCAAGTAAAACGGCCAATCATACCTCCACTGGCTAACCTCATTAAAGATAACTTGTCTACACTGGCCAACGTGTTGCAAAATTTCCTGATCATAATGTCATTATTCTTAGAGTCCACATGTGAATGTTCAAATACTCCCAATAATGTCCATAAATGAATTCCAATGAAACCCAATAGTTGGTTCATTGACAAGCCAGAACCCCCATTGCTATCCATCCCAAGTATTTATGCTCACTAATTTGATCATTATTAGATCCCAGAAAAGGTATTAAAATCATGAAGATAACGATCATTATTAATATATCATCCCAATTATGTTTACCTCTATCATTTTCCTACTCAAATAAATTTTAAATATAACTGGACCATCAAACAATTGGACCCAGACTTCCACAACCCTTCCCACTCAAGGGTCATATATTCATACCTTATATATCACAATCCCCATGACATGAGTTTTCTTGTCACCACCCCACAAAATTATTTTCCAAACTAGAACATCCTATGTACCAACCATAATTTATCATCATGGATAGGCATGATAGGACCTACATATTCCTAATCACAAAATCAAAGAATAACTCATCACTTATTCTTGTACTAGGGGAACATCCTCCTCAAAAAACACTGAAATCACAATCATAATGAGGCCAATTACATAAAAACAAAAATGGTGCTATAATCACCATATATATTACCTATAATACACCTCAAGAACAAAACCAATAGGTTCAAACATCAAACACATGTCTCACCTACCATTCCATGCTCATCCATTCTGATCCCTAACAATATGCCTCCAAGATAGTGCATGACAAGTCCCACAAATATATTTTTCATCCTATATTGTATAAAACTGTTTGACTTCTTAATTACCTTATAGGGGAATTTATTACTATCAACATACCTCATGAATAAAAGATGGCTAGTATCAATTTAAATTTAATCATTCTTCCATTGGCAAACATACGATTACCAATTTTAAATTCAAATAATTCCACACATAAACATCATGCGCCGACATTGATATCCCTAAAACATAATGGGTATCTGATCTCATTCCCCCTCATTAATTGCACCTTCATTGAAAACTTTTTCCACTAAGGTCCCTAACAAAATTAGGGGTTTTACATTCTCACAGAACCTGATCATAATCCTAACTCACACACTCAAGATTCATACCACCAAATTAGGCTCAAGTAGATCACCACTTACTATACCACTCTCACATATTTATCTTTTATTTCTTGATAACCCTTTGTTCTCCTCTTAAAAATCATGCACTCACCCTTTTATATTTAGTCTATATGACCTTCTTCCACTCTACGTGTCTTTCCAAAAGTAGAAGTATCCATCCATGCTCTGAAATTGGAAGAATATACAAAACAAACATATGTTACCCTTGAAATGCATATTTCATTTGAAAACCATTATCACGAAAAGATATTAGTTCCATATAATGATATAGCCTAATAATTACAACCTACAACCCTGATGGAACCTCCCATACATTAATATAAAATGCAAAAACCTACCAATTACATCCATATTTGAGGAGTATATAAACTAGGGATAACCCCTATCATGAATTTCCCATATAATCCAATGATTCATCGACTAACTAGTGAAACTCACATTTGGTAACAACTCACTAGGAGTCATCCAGACACCTTTCTTTAATGTCCCATGAAATTTATCTTGCCAAAGAACCCACTCATGGGTCCAATATATGTGTAATTGACATCACAATCCAAACCATAATCCCAAAACTAGGCTACCCATTCTCTACGAGAAACTAAAAATCAAACTACTCCCTAGAGAATCACATATCACCATCCATGGTCTATATACAGATAACCATGCCATCCTAGATGATATGTGTTATGAAAGAATCATCATGAGGTTAGTTTGACAGAATTATATTCCATGTTATTCAATAAAATTCTATATATCTTGTTGCCTGAACCATAAATGACCAAAACATTAAAAAAATCTCCCAAATGAGATTCATAGTCAAGGAATTTGGTACCTGTAACAACCTATTAGGTTCACCACATGTACCCAACATCTAGTGAGTTTTTCATTACATCCATAATAGTTCATCTATCCATATGATCGATATTTACAACCATCATAAATAAATTTTTTAAAAATGTTATCCCTATTTATTATAATTCACAAAGCACTGATACATGAAAGTTACATAAGAGCATTTGTTGAAATTTTAAACCACCACACCACTTTATTTAGTTATAAGGATCATAATAACATCCCCAAAATTTCATGTGAGTCCACATATTCTAAGAATGATATATTCATAAAAATTTCTTTCTCTAAGGGGACATGATCCAAAATATGATAATTATCCTCCTCCAAATAGGCCATGTTAAAAAATAAAACCAAAGAATTATTAAACCCAAACAAAATCTGTTTAATAGAAAGAAAATATAATATTAATCATAAAATCAAAAATCCAGAAAATAAAACTCATCCATGGTAACATAAAAATATTAATGGAACATGTGTTCGTGATTCAATGAACCGATATCTATTATAGGCTCTAACATATTCTTAAATCTCAAGACTAACACATATCAAAATATAAAAAAATAAAAAAATATGTGAAAATAGTTTTCAATTTTCCACTACCATGCACCATTAATTTATACATAGACCGACAGTCACTACATACAATAGGCATGCTCCTTAAAATCCCTTGTCTATTGACATTCAACAGGGTTCTAAGATGTCATAGTAAGGAGTCTATATCCCCAATAACAGAGATCATAGTAATAGTAAATGTATAATAAAAAAATATCATACAAATCACACATATAAAAGATTGTATAAAATGTAGATAAAGAGATCATGCCATTTAAGATTAAAAACAAACATATAAGCATACAAGAAATAACAATCTCTAGGATATGCACATGAATAGGTAAATAAAAATAAATAAAATACAAATTGATCACTTGACACTCTCATCCAATCCTTATTCCAAATACTAATAATATCTAATCCACCCCACATGAACATCTGGCCGTATCCTAAACTATTCCAATAATATCCCTGAGAGAGATTCCTGAATACCCAAGATCAATAGTGGAATTAGTATGGTGTCAGTATAAAACTCAGTAGGGAACCACTAATGATATCCTCTATATAACCGAAAATGATATGATATCTGTAAATGATATGATAAAAATAAATAAATTGTTGAAAATAACTAATAAAAATTACTAGAAATACCTACTTCACCCTTATTCATGAATATCTCTACGAACATTATGTGGAGTTTGCGAACCCATATGCCAAATATCATTATCAATCCTTAAGTACGTGAACTCAGTCGACCATACCAACTTTATCTAGTGTCCGAGTGTCTCTAAAAAATTGTGATGACTATGTTTTCTAATAATAGAAATGATTCTCCCTAGTATATAATATAGGATCGAAAATCTAACCCATGTTACTTTTCTACTCTTAGGTATTTCCTGTTTGTATCGTAAAACTATAAAAATCACTTAGGAAGATCTATAGCAATATACAGGATCAACCCTAGGTTCTAAATACATGACAAAACCACTGATAATATAAAATAGATCCACTATAGTCTTTTTCATTTCTACGTATTAGAAACCAACACCATGGGAGTTTTCTTATATGGAAGAATAATCCCATAATTAACATGAACCATCCCCATGGGATTTTTTTAGAAGTAGAAATACATACTGAAAACATAATCCCTTGGACATATACTATTAATAATCATAAATAAATCACCCCAAAAGAATCTTAAAAACTATTTATAACAAAAAAACGAAATCATTGTTGGTCAAATTCCTAAATGAGCTATCCCTATACACATCCCCAAAACATCATCTCGGTAGGTTCAAAATTCTACTAGGTTACTCAATGGGGTTCTATAGTCTATCAAAAAAGAGTGATACGCCACTTGGGGTCCCCATTGTTGGTAAATACACTAGATATCACCTATCATATAATAGTAACAATGGTCCTCAACAATATCGTAATAGAAATGGCCTCACTGGACACCCAGGTAAACCACATTAGCAGTGATCTATGGAGACGAAACATGGACCACATAATGTTTAGTTCCATTCTATCATGATCCACCCACCCAACATATCTTCATGATATAGACATATCAGGATTATTTCATGGAAAAGTAATAATCAATACTAATTCATTAGTAGGTGAGTTATATGTCATGTGCAAGGAAAGAGTAGCTTTGTCAGACCCTTTTGTGGTCATATTGATTCCTTAGGATGCATCCAAAAAATCCATAAAATAATTTTTCTAATATATTTTAACATTGATAATTCACATCCCAGTCATTTATCAAAATCTGACCTGAGCACCCAATTAAAAAAATTGAATCCTTCATAAATTTTAACACCTATAGAGACGTAGGGTATTAAACATCGGATGATTATTGAATTTTTAAAAAATATGAATCCCAGAAAATTATTATATTGTAATAAATAAGTCTCTTTAAATTTATTGTTTATGGTTTTTTGGAAGTTAAAAGATAAAGTATTCGAAGATAAACTCATAATAGATTCACTTATCAAGGGTATGTTTTCAGAAATATCAACTCACAAATGTTATAATATAAACATCTAGAATATAGTTCATTACTCCATATATATAATTCACATATTATAGTGGATATTATGTAATCAAAATCCAAGGAGTTCAATATATAAAATAATTGAGGGGAGTATACATAAATTATAAGTTTATAGAATATTACGCAATAAAAAATATATTATTTCATATATAAATTCCAAGTAGAGAATAATGAAAAAGAAAAATAAAAAGGCATGATGTTATCATAAGGTTAAGTAGGAAAATATATAAGATTTTTTATAATATATATATAACAATAATTTACTCATCTGAATATATTTTTTGAGTAATCATTTAGATATGGGAATGAACCTAAATGACGCATGATTCGACTTGAGCATAAAATCACAAACATTTCATTATTTTAGAGGAATATTCAATACATCTAATAATATTACACAATTGAGGACCATAATGGATTAGTGTGTTTGGATCATAAAATCATAATAAACACATATTATAAAAAATATTCAATATATTTTTCAAATTTCATCTTTTATAGTACCCTAGTTACATATGTTTTACTAAATAAATTTATTTATAACTTAGTGAAAAAGGAAAAATAAGAAAGGGAGATATAAAATTACCATTTTATATAAACATAATAGATATTAATCAATGATCATAAGTGGCCATTAGAATACGTGAATTATAATATGATCACAAATAAAAAATTCATATCCAATTAATAAAATATCATTAATAATGAACCAAGGTAGAGGGTTTTGTCATAACAAAACACACAAGTCATAAGGGTGTTTGATCAATAATAATAAATCATGATCCACTAGAACATACCATAATAATAAGAAATTGGGTTTTTCATGCACATAATCATATAAAACCATTTCCTTAGTCACAAATCATTTCCAAGACTATAAAAGGGGTTTGGGTTCACTCCTCATTCTGTAATTTCTTAAGATAAGGTTCAAAACCAAAACTATCACATTGGATAGAGTCCATAACTAAACTTGGTTCAATCCCCATTAGATTCCATATAATCTCATGATATATTATTATTTACCAAATTCATTTTAGGGATATATAATTATGATCCCACCCATCACACCATACATATTTTTGACACATAATCATAAAATTTTCCTCAATTCATTATATCATAACCCAAGGAATGGAAACAAGTTTCATTAACATTATATAATTTAATCACATCATAACTCTAGGAATATTAATTGGATTCATATAGATTTATTTATAAAATATATAACATATTCTAAGAAATGAACTTTATTGAATCATCCCTAAATTATCATCGTAATATTAAATATATAGAAATAACATTTATAGTATCATACAATCTTGTTCATAGGGAAGCATAAAAATACTATAATAAAGTTTAAATTGGTGAAAAATACATTTATAGGATCATTTTTAGGTTTCTAGGAAAATAAGGAACATACCAGTTTCATTCAGTATCTTTTTGTACTAAAAACATACATAATAATATGAAAAATATTTTATTTTAAAATTACCTTGGAAACTTCTGATGGAAGATTAATATTAATTAATATTCATGATGTTTGGAAAAGTCACTCATGTGAAAAATGATAAGAAATGAATCAATTCACACTCTTTATAAAAAATATAATTAACCTGTTTAGAAAACTATAAAATATCATTTTAGAAACAATGAAAAAAATGGATGAAAATTACATCCATAAATAATAGTATAATATAATATAACATTATTTAAAAAAATTAAATAGAATATACATGGAAGAAAATTTCAATATCCAAAGTGGAAATAAAGTTTTTTTCCTTAAAAATTCTCAATCATTTTAAGTACCATATAGAGAAAAATAGAACTATTACTAGAAAAAATATGGAAATATACATATAATAATAAAATATATGGGTTTTAAAAGATAATATCTATATAATTTCCCTCAATAAAAATTAATCATATACAATTTAAAGTGACATAAACCCATACCTCAAGTATGATCATTCTACATACAAATTCTAATACCCTATATAATAAATACATATATATTATATTTATTTTATAGATACAAATACATACTTATAATACCATACATTTTATAACTATAACATCTTATAGACCAGTGATTAATAATATTTCATTATTATTATCATTTCGATAGTTAATTGATTCAATTTACATGTGTATTTCAATTATAATGTTATATTTCATCCACATCGATCCTAGTTCCATCTTATATTGAATATTTATTATTTTTAGTATCATATTTCATTATAATATATGATTTTCTCACCATTCATATAAATGGGTGATTAAAAATGAATTATATCACATCATGGTTGTGGTAGTCTATAATTACAAACGAAGGAAGTTTCTAATTGTCAATTAATGAAATGAAAGAACTGTAAAAAAAAATTTACTTTATATACTCATTTCTATATCATAAATATCTTATATATTCATTAAATCTATTATTATTTCCATCAATGTAAATTATATATGAAAATGAAACATATCACTTTATAGAGTTAGTATTCCACATATTTGCACGAGTGATTTTACCTTTTCCAAAGGATGGGATGTTAAGATGGTATATAGGACATTAAAATTTAAGAATCATAATTTTTTCATAAATATCATATATAAATTTTGAAATATTTTATTAATATTATTACATCTTCATTAAGATATCTCTTTTGGACTGCACCTTAACATCTTATGATGGTATTAGGGGAAGAAAAAAATGTAATGAATGTAGGTAAGGAATATAGAAAGGTTTTCATGTAGTTATTGACCAAGAATGAAGAAAATTTTTTAATTAGTAATGGAGGATAATATATGCATTTTTAATACTAACAAGAGTGACACTCGTGGAATTAATTGGAAAATTTAAATATATTAAATTAACTGTCTTGCAAATGTGGCACCAAATGGAAAAGACAAAGAAGGTAAGAAAATATAAATTTTAAATTTATTATTCCAAAATGATTTAGATATGTTTATGTACCATTTTTATTCATATCTTTTAGTTTAACCCCATACTCCCAGTAAACCCATTTTAACACAATCAATGGTAATTTTACAATATTTTTTCAATTACTTAATACAAAAAATTAATTTTCCTCATTAAAAATTTTATAAATTTTTTATTTAAAATATGGAATAAATTTTATAGAATTCAATTTCTATAACTGGTAGAATATACTTTTAAAATAAACTCACAAAACAAAATGAAAACTATTTTCATAAAATGCATTTTTAAGAATTAAAATGAACTTATAAAAAATAATATATAATGATTATTAAAATAGAATTATGTAGATAGTTTAATTAAATTAGATATTATGAAACTTCGAAACTAAGTCCAAAACATAATAGTTCTATTAAATTACTTTGTTTAAGGGAAAATATATGATAATTTTTAAAAAATGGGCATCTTTTACTATTCAACCAAAAATATTTTTTTCATAAAATACCAATATTTTACAATAAGTGTAATATAAATTAATAATTTCAAAAAAAATTATAATTTAAAAAAAATATAAAAATCATATAATTTAATTATAATATTTGTGCACATAACACAATAAAACCATTTTGAAGAAAATGTATTTTATGAAGCATAACATGATTTTATTCTCATTTCTTTCCCAATAACCATAATTAATTGAATATTAATTAATTGAATATATTATATTAATATATTTATTTCTTTATAAATTTTTATCAATAGATATTAATTTATTATATTTAGACAAAAATATTTTTCATATATAATATTAGTTTTATAAAAAAATGTCTTTTACCATTATATAGTTTTTTCTTTATTTTAAAGCAATTTATAATTAAATTATTATTAACTAATCATTTTATAGGTTCTTAACCAATAAAATTTCAGAACATTTTTTTCCTTTTTCATGCCCTATAATATAATTTGAATACAATAAATATATCAATAAATAATAATATATTATTATTAAAATGTGGTTCATTTAAATATAGTGTTTCATGTAAAGAATAATATTAATGAAATAAAATTTATTTATAGAGAAACATGTCAAATGGTATTGGAGTGTTAAAATTCAAATGTTTATTAGATCAAACAAAAGTTATATTGAAGTAAATTTATTTATATAGTATATTTTATTAGTTATCCATCTTTGAATATTATAGGAATTTGGATGTTCTACATACTGGAAAGTCAGCTGTGGATAACGATTTAACGTATAATTTAAAGTTAAATAGTTAATAAGGGTATAAAAAATTATCGATCATTAGGATTTAGAATATTAGTCAAATAATACTATGTTTATCATTCCAGAAATAAAGATCACAATAACTCAAAAGTATATTACGCTTCATGATAAGATGAATATGAAAAGTGTGGATATAATTGAAGTTATAAAGTTAGGAGCTAATAATTGTAATTTTCCTTATGAAAATAACTAAAGAAAGATACATTTTATATATTGACGAAGTTTGATTGTTGAAAAAAATATATGAGGAATCATCCTATAGTATAATTTATGAAATAATATAATATATCTTCACTCAATAAATAGAGCTTGAGGTCGATGAGAACTGTAAATTTAAAAGAGTATCTAAATATTTAAAAAACTAATTTCATAAAGATATATCTTGTTTTTTATGAAATAGAAGTTATAAATTCCATTTTTTATCATGTATAGAAGAAGATTATGATATAGGAAGCACATGATGCTGCAATCCCTGATTATGATAAACATTGTTTAATGTTTTTACCATGTCTAAAAATTATTTTATGTGACATTGATTGAAATATAATGAAATGAAGAATTATAGAAAGTCAATATGTATAGAATTTGAGAACCATGAATGTTTATGACAATAAAATTTTCTAAGGATTAGTTTGGCTGGAAGCTAATGTTAATGAGAAGATGAGTTTATTGGGATATAAAAAGAGAAATACCATTATGTATATTTAAAACAATGTGTTTGACTAGTTGATGGTAGACAATGGGAGGTCAAAATTCTTGATAGTGATTGTTAAAGATTCAAAGGCTATAGATGATTATGTTTTTGTGATACAAAGGTATAATAGGATGAATAATGATGTATATAGAAGTTAGTAAACCAAAATACTTTGAATGATTTCACATGGTAACTTTTTTTGAATTGAAAGTCAATGTGATGATGTTAAGATTGAATTTCAATGACAAATATTTAATGATTCATAAATAATGATTAATAGCTATATTTATGGAAGTGGATAAGTAGTTTGAAAAGGGATTTAAACAAAAAATATATTATTCAATTCAAATATATTAGAAAAAGTACTATAAAATTGATTATGCTTCATATTTAATTGTGGTCTCATTACTTTTTGTTGGATATATAAGAAGTAGAACTACTATATGAATATTTCATAAGAGGGTAGAATAGAGGAAGTAGAAGAACAAAATTTTATCTAAACATAATTGGGTCAATGAATCAAAAGATCTATATTTTTAAATTTTAAAGAATCAGTATGAGGTTAGTTGAAAATATGACACTAAAAGAAGGTGATTCAGAAATTATGATTCTAGAAGATAGTGTAAATGGTGTTAATATATGAATTTCAATTTGATTACTCAATAGTAGCTGATGAATAGTTTTTTAGAATAATATTTAATAGTCAATGAAAAGAGACCCATGATTTAAATGAAGATATTATTTATATTTTTGTGGATAAAATTTGATGGATTTTTGTTTCATTATAAACAACACCACAATTACATTTAGGTTGTTGAAGACTATCAGGTGGAATTATAAATAACTCTTAACATTACTAATAGTGTGAAGATTTGGGTTATAATGAATAGAGACAAAAAGTTAAGGTGGATTCCTAAGACGATATAGTTTTGGTTATACTAGAATCTAATGTGATTCCATTCCATTAATATCTAGTAGCTTAATATTTGGGATATCTATGTATTGGGATATTAACTTAACATCAAATAGATTGGGTTACCACCTTTGGATCAAACCATGTAAAAATACCACATGATTTTCATCAATAACTTTTTATATTATATGTGGTGTGAATAATTATTAGGAATAAGAAAATAAACCCATATGTATTAATTGAGATAAAATATTAAATTATATAATTTGAATTAATGTTCAAATTTGAGTAATTTAATAAATATTATTTACACTGATTCAACCCCACACTCAGTGTGAGTACATGATCTAGTGGGTACTTCAATGACATACATTATTTCAAACCTTTTTTCATTAATTATAAAAAAAATCATATAATATAATTTAGAAATTACCTACTTCATTATCATCATATTTTTTATAATATTAAATAACCATTAAACTAATGATCTAATAGAACGGTAGACCATGTGAATATCAAGATCATCAAGGGGAACATGTAACTCAATTTTAAGCTAAAGAGTTACATAAGAACCTATTCATACATGATATTTTGGATTTTTTTATTATGTGTAGTGTTTATATTGATATTTTATACTATAAATATCTTATCTTGGTGATAAGTTAGTGTTAATTGAAATAAATCATCGTCAATTTCACCCTTTATGGTCTTACTACATTAATGGTATTAATATTTTTTTATTAACATTTAGTATAATCTATTATAATAAAATCAATTTCCTAGGGTAAGTCAAAACACTAAGGGGAATGGAAATCCTTAAAATAGATGTTGTGTGACACTTCCTTGTATAGTTCTTTCATTGTTAATTATTTTTAATGAACACTTTGAAAAAATTAGTTTATCACAACAATCAGAAATATAAATTTTTTATACTACAGTATCCTACTTTTTCGGAAAATTTTCTTTTTTATTATTTGTATCCACTCATAACATTACATTCTCTATGTATTATCTTGGTGACACTCCAAAACATATTAGTTCACCAAAATATATCCAACAGGATCATGTTGCAGTTTATAACATGATTTTGGTTGTTGAAAACTCAAAGACCATTGAAAGGACCTTGAAACACATTTGAATTTCATATATTGACTTGGATATAAATTGGAACAAATGAATTTGAATTTATTTGGGTTCCTATAATGCATAAGTATCCATTTGAGATCTATTAATGAGAAAAATTTTATACTTGGTTATAGTTAGAGGTAGATTAAAAAAATAATTTTTAGTTGATTTTAATTTATTAAATTAAAGAGGGTTTAATTCGATGAAATAAGAACTAACATCATCAATCACGTGATTAATACATTCAAAACCCCAATGACAGTCCCCAAACCCAAAGAGAATAATATTTAGGAACACATCTTGGTATATGGTCATTCTAGAACGTATAATGTGTATCATTAAAATTGATTGACTCTGATGGAGTAAGTAATCATTGAGATAAATTATTAATTAAAATAAGTGATTATAAATTAATAAAAATGAATATTAAAGCCAAAAAATCCACTTGAAACGACCTTAGATTACCCTATAGGAAGTTTATCCGTCCATTGATGAACATATCTCAATAGAAGATGAATTTTATCTCATAAGGGTGGAATTAAAGAATAAATAATAACAAAATAATGAACACGGAACCATTCTAGGAATAATTTCACAAATTTTGGTGGGAATAAATTCAAACGTTAAGACAAAGGATTCATTGTGAAAATATGAAGAATAAAATGTAATAACATGATGAAATTTTATTTAAAATTATTTACCTAATATGAATAACTTATAATGTAAGACACAAGTTTACAAATAAAAATTATCTGTATGACAATATAATCAGAACATACAAATTTCCTTCCATTTCCAAAACAGAAAATACAAAAAAATATGAAATTTTTTATCCTTGAGTTGACACAAATCTATCCAAAAAATCCTAATTAATAAGGTTTGTTATATGTGGGTGGGAAGTTAATAGAGTATATACAATTCTCCCCATGTCCCCAAATCATATTACAATATTTTACCCATATCAATGCACAAAATAATGCATTCTAGATTGATTAATTTAATTGTTTCATAGAATAAAAAATATTACCCAATATTTATTCATTATTTTGGTGAAAATTGTAATCACTTATATTTTTAAACATGAAATTATTGATGAACTGGTGGGATTTTATTTTGGGATATAGAATCTGGGAAAGAATTTTGTTTTCATCTTAGGTTTCCTAAATAACCTCTAATGCCGCATGATTATCTCTAAAATATATTTAATGACAATTTTAAACTATTTACTTGATCCATTGTAAAATTTTATCCTTTATTTATCTTGAATGAAGTATGTTACGTGTTTTTTAGTGGACTTACTTCTAGTTCATATAAAAAAATCAAGATTCAAGGCAAAAAATTATGGTTCTCTCAAATGAATATCCCATTACTACATAAAGAAAAAATCATACCCATAACATGTAAAACATGATACTAAAATTTATAAAATAAATATCGTCGTATGTATTATATGGTGTTAAAAAATGATTCATGTAGTATTTCATTTTAATTAATAATTTAAAATAAGATAAGAATTGATGTATATATTTTATGACTCGATAATATATGTGTTTTTGAGAAGTGAAGGAGAATAATTTAATACAATAAAAAATTAATATTATCTAATTTTGTGGATAATCACACCCCAAACATTAGTTTTTTCTCCCAAAGAAATAACTATCTCAAAAAATGATAATATAATTTTTTTCAAAAAAAAATTAATATAAAACTCTTATTATCAAGACCTCACAAGTAAAATAATGAAACCCATAAAAAAAATTTAAATAAAATATATATTAACAAGAATATACCATTCAAAAGACTATTAGTTTATTCAAACTATTATCCACCTTTCATCCAATTACAATTATGTTTAACGGTGTGTTGTATATCAGAGAAGACTTGAGGGTTAATTTTCTTCAATTGAGAAATGACAAAATTAATAGGTTGTTATGAATCTTTAATCCTTACAAGATTATCCTATTTTTTTATTTTTACCTTTTTTATATTTTCCCATGGTAAATGAAATCTTTATCAATCAATTCTACCTCTATTGCGAGATTTTTCTGATGACTCTAAGGAAGAAAGACATAGGATACAAGGTGGAGCTCATATTCTGGGCCATCATATCGAGTAAACTCAATCAATAGAAAATTAACCCAAATAAAAATGAAGATATAATGCTCAATAATAGAATATAAATCAATATAGTCACTACACCAAAGTGTTATTATCCACACATTAGGTTAATCTATTACACTGCACAAAAATGAATTGTTTTTTTATTTACAATTTTTTTATTTTTTTGAATCCTCATATTAAATTTAAAATGACCACCAAACTTATTCTATTTTGGTATGGACCACGAGAACTAAAAATCATAGCCAAAATACAAAATAATTTAATTTTGACATTTTTATTAAATTTATGAATATTTATATGGTTAAAAATAATTTAGGAAAAAAAGTATTTATAAAATAAATTCCAATGAACATAAACATGAATTTAAAATATAATAAAGGGGCATAAAATTAAATGATATTCTAATTTAATGTTCATAGAGTATATTATAAACTAAGAGGTTAATTAAATTTAAATTTTCATTGATTTAAACAAAAAAATTCCCTTTTCACCCTCAATATAGAATTAAACTAACCATAGTGTTTTAAAAAATTAAATTTAAAAATGGGGATGAATAGAGAATATGAGTTCCCAAAATAATATTAAATATTAAATTATTGAACAATTTCACCTATTAGTTTTAAGATTAAGTCCATAATAACAAAAATTCATCATTTGATACTTATATCACTTGTAGACTCTTAATAAAGAATAATTTAATGGTTTTAAAATTTAGTAAGAATGTGAAATATTAGTAAACACATCAACCATAAAAACCCCTAATTCATACAATAAAACACAATTATAATTTCATTAAAACCCCCAGGGGTTCCCGTAAAATAAACAAAATATAAAAAAACCTATTTATTATAGACCACTAAAATTTGACTCATGGTACATGGTAAAATAATTTAAAAACTAAAACACAAACTACCAAATGTAATAATATATATATAAATGGAATATAGAAACATGAAATCACAAAATTTTATTGTAATTTTCCCCCTATATCCATTTATTCATGGGTATAAACCCTATGTAATCAATGAATTTGATTGGCTAATGATCTTTCTATAGGATTCCCTTTTTCAAAATATTGAATAATATTTTTATTATTAATTTTCATGTATATATTTTTTCTTATTTTTCTATTAAATAAAACACACACAAAAAATAAAAAAAATAAAAAAAAATAAAAGAAATGTCACCACATGAAAAAAAACCTATTTTAATGTCAATAACTCAACTTATACCCAACCCCAAACTTGTTAAATATTGGTTGGTTCAAAAGTTGTATCAGTCAACTCCTAATCATTTTCATCATTTTGTTTGATTATATGAATTATTTTACAATGTGACCATTGAATATAAAAATATAAAATCATGAATTATTTTTAATGTTAACTTCTTTATGAAGGTAAATATGATAAAAAATGTAAGGATTTTACCATTTCGTACTTAACTTACCTAGATAAAAATAATGTTTGGAACAATGTAGGACTACAAATTTTCCCAGTTCAATGTGTTTGAATTTAATATTAGATGATTGGTAGGCTCGATCTTTAGTATTTTCTATCCATAAATTTTCATAATCCCCCATCTTATGTTCCAAAATTTCATTAATTTTTAATTTATTTTTTATTATATGTAAGGAAATATCATAAATCAGTTTCTTGATTACTCAAAAATAATTGTGCTCTATTTTAACTAGAAAAAAAATGAATTTCCATAAACTAAAAAATATTAGGACAATAATAGGATTGTTTCTTTTGTGGTTTAGTATACCCAAATGGAATCCAAAAGACTCACAGACCAATATATCCTATAGGGTATGATAATTTTATCAATAATTTGGATTATTTGCATATTATATAACATATATTTACCATTAGTTTTAGGGTCCTAAAATATGGACATATTATGAGAGATCCTATACATAAATATAAGTAATAGGAAGGGATCATTATAGAAATGTTCTACTTTCTCATTGATGATATCCCTAGTAATTCCAAATCGAAAAAATATGTTTTCAACGATGAATAAAATTATTATATGATGATAAATATACATAGTGGGAATGGCCTTACCCATTTAGATACAAAATTAATATCTTAAAAATGTATTTATATCCACTAAATTTTGGGAAGGGTCCTATAAAATCAATTCACTAACAATCAAGAATTTCTATATTCATAATGGTTGTAAGGGGAATTTGGTTCCATTTATCAATGGATCCTATTTTGTACACTAAGGAAAAATTTAGCAAAATGTGAAAGAATTAATATAGTGGGTAGGAAATAATAAACCAATATAAAATACCTATATATTGGTTTCATCATAGAAAAGTTTCATACACATGCCACACTTGGAAATAATTTGACAATGGTCTCCCGCGCAGCCTCTGATATACATATCCTAATAACATAATTTGAAAAACTATTTATAGGGGAATGGTTCATCCAGAATAAATATCCTGACATCATAAATGAATTTTCCCCTATCACGAGTCCCTATTAATTTTTAACGACACCCATAGAAAATAATCTTATATACCCACATATTATGTGAAATAACTAATATAATTTATTTTATCTTCATGAAATGAATCCTATAAAAAGACATTGGATGGAATATTGATAAATTATAACAAAGATTGGTGATTGAAAACCACATTTTAACACCATTTTTATCCTAGATTTTTAATTTAAATTATCATAAGATAATGGTATATATTATAAATATGTCCATGGAATCATATTTGTTTGGTAAAAGATATTTCAAACCCGATTAATTAATAAAAATATTGGTAATAAATCATAATAGATATGATACAAACTTCTATATAGAAAATAAAATAATAAGAAATCATTTCGTAGCGGTTGTGCATTTTATTTGTACATAATTTAATAATTTTCTATTACATGTAATGAAAAATAGATTTTGATCACATTATTATACTAATAAAGATCATAATGAAATTTCACCTACATCACACAAGAGTTCAAAATGATGATTAAAATTATGAAATTTAGTGATTTTTGGAGTTATAATAAATGACATGATTGATGAGAAGTATTCCAATAATCTCTATATCCATCAAAAGATTGATCATTCCAAAATGGAGAACAAAGTGGTCATTTAATGGAGCTAAAGTTCTTAATGAATCATTTATAAAAACTTATATTTACCAATATGGATCTCACTTCTTTTTATAATTTTTATAGAGGAACAATGATGAATGATATCTATATTTTTCTTACCAAAATTCATCCCTCTACCGGAGAAAATATAATAAAATAGAATTTTTCCTAATTTAGGAGAATATTTTTATTCAATTATCGTGAAAAGACCCTCAAAAATCTATTAGGGATCCCTCATATTTATCTCCAAATATGGAGAATTAATTCAAAAATACATTTATACACCCACCCATTATGTCATAGAAAACTATCATATAGAACTGTTGGAAGGTGCTCAGGGAATTCCATAACCCAATTAGAATTCTACTAATGTGAAAAGATAAAAATAGATAGGTGATGTGGTTTCCCATAATCCTATAAGGAAACCTTAATTGTATTGTACCTAAAATACCCATATAGAAATTAGTGTAACTCATTTCCCATTACTCGCTAAATGACTTGATCAACAGATGGATATGGAAAATGATATTTCCTAGTATATGAGTTTGATTTAAAATAGCCAATTCACACTTTTCATACACTACTCGCCATTATGGGTGAATATCACCATAACTATTGATAATTTTAGAAATTATATCCTTCTTATAAATCCCTTCAATTATTCTTAACCACTAAATCATACCAATGGGGTAGATAACACCTTCTTTCAAAAACATAAGGATTTCCTTTTATACCACATTATTGATATTGATATTTAATCTTATCTAGGTTTTGAGACTTGTTTAATATGTACTTTCAAGAAAAATCCTATGGGGGTTAGATGAGTGATCTTATACATGGAATTTCAGAATAGGTTCCATCAAACTCCTTCCATATTCTATCAAAATAAATCTAAAATCAATCAAAATTGGTAAGATTTAAGTTAATAGGAATTGAAAATTGGTATGGTTTGTTTGTCCATTAAGAATATATACATGAGTGAGCTTGGTGAAACCATGAATTAAATATTCAATTGTTAAAAAATTATGGACATATATTGAAATTTTGATTTTAACATATATTCTTTTTCTGAGAATCTCGATAGAATTATTTAATTTATAAGTTATGTTTCAACATGAAAATTGGTTGGATTAGTGACGGGAACGGGTAAAAGATCAATTATTTCTATTTCTCTAATTGGTTTTATGGTTAGTGATCCTAAAAGATCATTATAAGATCAATATTAAATACATTTAATCTAATGAGCCAAATTTCCTTAATTTGAATAATAAAAAACAGTAACGTTATAACCTAAAAATACTATAAAAATTCTGTGATGTTCTTATTTTTCAATTTCAATAAGAACTATCTATTTTACATCCAAAACCTTCTTATCAACTCTATTTTAAGATATCAAATTGTAAATATTTAGATAAAGGGTAATAGTTATGTCTGTTGTGTTTATGTTTCAATTTCTAACTCATATAAATAAGTTTTTTGTTACTAGGAAATGATGGAATTGGAATATATTAGTTTGTTCCCATATTCATATATTTGAATTATTTTGAAGTTTAATGAAGTTGGAAGGGTGGATTAATATTTTTAATGATTACCACAATATCATTTAATATAAAATTCATAACTTATACACTATAATCAGTGATTTGAAGAGTGATACTTATGGTTTCAAGCTACTTAAGCCCAAACAAAAAATACAGGACGTATAAAATTAGGTTACCACTAGATCCTAGATCACATAGTGTATCATTCTGACCTTGGTCACCCCTGAACCGGTGGTCGGAACAATCACCACATGACCTCAAGCACATCTCCACTTATTCCAGAGGCTACCAACTAGTAGAGAGGGTTTATGGATAGTCAGTGGGGAAACTATACCCTCATTTAGTGTTCAAAAATAGACAAAGTAAATAAGTATCAGAAATGGTCTAATAATGATAATGCAGTGGAAAATAGATTTTATTAGTCTTTTACAAAACAAATGGCCAATGCTAAATTATAAATTAGATGCATGCATGAAATACGAATGATACAAAAGTAGAAACAATGAAAAAAATTGCATGCTTTAAATACAAATCCAAAAAAAATTAATGACTCAAAGACCCAAGGGAGATCTCCTCGAGCATCCCAACCCTCCACTCGGTCCTCTGATCCTAACACCCATGTAAATGAAAAAACATAGTCCTACAACAAAATAGAATCAACTTGGCAACCCAGTGCAATGACGGCCTGAGTAGGGTGTGAGATATTATTATCAGTAGGCTAGGACAATCGGTGTCTACCTGAAAATCCATACATTTAATAAATAACATAACACATGTAAAGGAATGCGTGAAATAAATTAATCACTATGAAGTAACGATATACTCAAGTACCTGCATCAGCCCTTAGATGGTGTCTGAACATGCACTATTCATTTTTCATGCATACTCAACAATCATTAAATAATCATTTTTCATTTATCAATTTCTCAAAGATTATTATGAAGGTATTGAGATTTGGCCTACTCCCAAAATCTCTCATATAAGTCACTCACCACATATGTCTATAAGGATTATCTAATTAATCAAAGTAAATAATGAATCTGAGATTATGCTTTGGCTTGGATAACGTGTCATATGTTATTCAATTTAATCCTTCATATACTATGACTAATCCCATCCACTAAAATAGTGATTCGCTCCTAGGTCCGTCCACTAATCGTGGTTCACCCAATTTATTGACAAGTTTAAACCATTTCTCATAATCAATTGACAAATCATCATGTCACAACATCCTTCATAAACCATTAACTCATTCCATGCATGAACAATTGGACCCATAATCAAATGACAATTAATGGATGTAGAAAATCATGTCTAGCACCCTCATGAGTATTTGAAGCATCATTCCATGTCTCACAACCAATGGGTATTTGGAGCATCAGCCCATGTACCATAAAAGAATGATCACTTGCAAGATGGGTGTAGAATTCCATGTCTAGCACCCCGTGAATATTTGGAGCATTAGTCCCTATCTCACAACCCATCTATCAATCATACATATACATCTATCATTGGTGTCGAACATGATGTCTAACACCCTATGAGTATTTGGAGCCTCTGTCCTTGTCTCACAATCCATTCATCAATGTTACATATATATTTAGCATTGGTGCAGAATACCATGCATAACACTATAAAACCTATCCGTTAATAAATTCAACAATTAATTAACAAGACAAATCACTCTTTAGATAAGTCAACAATTAATTAACCATTATAAATCTCATTAATTAATAATTAATTAACAATTAATTATTCTACGAAATCAACCTAAATAATTAACTCAGCACTTAAATATCAAAATTCTTTAACGAGTCTGAACCTGTCCATTAAAACAATGGTTCTTAGAAGACTTTAACAATATACAAGCACACAAAAATCATCTCAAAACATGCTGAACAATTCCAACATATTTAGTGACCATCTCACACAACATATCATATCTCTAAACAACTCCATCCAAGACAACTTAATGCATGGAAAACTAATACGCATCAAAAGGTACTCCTGGCCAACAATCATAACAAACAATCAATTCACAAACTGAATTTAATGCATGAAAATTAATTAATTAAACAATTTATTAACCAATCCTAACTCTTAAACCAATAATCAATTAGATAAATATTTACTATTTAACATGTAATAATTAATCCCTCCATTAATTGTTACCAGTTTCCAATTATCATTCGAACATGTCAAATATTCGATATTCCCAATAATCTGTAAAATCCACAATATTATTACAACTCATGACTTTATAATTAATCATACCCTTATTTACACTATTTATCATTCCTCCCATTCAAATAATTTAACTACTTAACAATATCACTTTAACCAAATTAGCCAAACATTCTTAAACTCAACACACGTTCAAGTCTTCACTTATCTCATGTGGGTGGAATTATTTAATAACATCAAAAGTGTCATTCATTGACATATCCTAATGAAGGAAATTGACATTCCTAATTTATTTAAAGAAACTATAATTCTATAATAATGTGTTAATGATTTGGGTTCCTACCTCGGGGTTTTTACATAATCCACAATGAACGAAAAACCCTCAAGGGAAATGAGTTGATTCATCACGAAACAATCTTAGATCACTTCCCCTTGGAAGAACAAGACCAAAAATAATCATACTTGTCATCCAAACACATTGATTTACCCATACCATGTATAGATCTAAGAAACAAAGAGAATAGAAGATGTAGTTATAAGTAGATTTAAGAAACCGAAAAAAAAGAAAAACTTATACCTACCTCACGATTTTGGCTTCGATTCACGATGAAAAGCCTTCAGATCACCTCTAATAGACTAGAGAGAAGTTTTCCAACCTTCAAGGGTGAGTAATCTCGAGTTATGGATACTTAACAGGAATAACGATCCATCTAGAGGAATAAACATGTGAGATCCACTTTTTTAGGAAATCAAATTAGTGCCTGCACGATTTCCTCATGTGGTTATAAAAATCGTGCACTGACCATGTGTTAGTTGCGGACATGGCCAAACCTCTTGCACGGAATCATCACATGGACTCTCCTAACCATGCACCAACTATGCGAGTGCTACTGCCTCATAATTTCAACTAAGCATGGTTTGGATTCCCGGTTAGAAAAACTATGTGCCGCCCCTGTGACTTACCCTTTACCTCAAAACATCTATCAACGATCGAAATAAATGACATCTTTAAGTGTCTCAACACTCAGAATAATATTCTGGAGCTCGGTTTAAAAAGAAAAACTCATTGATAAATCGAAAAATAATTTCAGAAACATTCATAATTTTAACCCGGTTCAAAACACAGGATCTCAAATTATACCCATCATAAAAAATACTCATCCCTGAGAATCCATCGGGATGCACTACAAAAACAACCAACCTACCAAGGTCATTTAATCTCGTTAGAAGTGACGTGTTGCATTCCCAACACCAAACACACCATTAACCCCTCTCAAACCTGATGGATAAACATTTTTAACTAGATCCAAAAATTACTCTAATTCTTAAACATAGAAACAAATATTATATCTTAGGTTATTAGAAGGACCTTGTTTAATGAAAAAGGTTGAACATTGATCAAACAATGGAACAAGTTTCACATGCTTCCCTCAAAAGACATCGCGGAGCCAAAAGCCACTTTCTCCATTTATCTGACGACATGACAATAAATATATTCCAAAAACATCAGCCAATATAAAGAATCCCTTACCCTACATCTAGTGAATTTTTCAATTCAATCCATTATAAGGATATTTTAAAAACAACCATGCCAAAACACGAATAAGAAAGTACCCCAAAGAATCAATGCACCACGCGTACTACCCAGATATAAAGTACTCATCAAGACCAAAAAAAATTAAACTATTGAGTGGAACAGGACTGAAACTATCTTAGTGTCTCCATGATGAGGTCAAGATAGGGGATATGCATGTCGTGTCCAGAAGAGCGCACTATGAGAAATCTGAGGCCATGATGAAGATCAGTCACACCATTACCAGACAACTCTGTTCTAAAATCTCGGCATCACCTGCCAACACATTAATCATGAACATAGTGTCAACACCCACGTAGTGATTTCCCATGATGTCTAAAGAAATGATCAGCTGCTCACCAGCATGCTAGATTAACAACAAGATCGGTATGTAAAAACACCTGGGTCTTTCAAAAACCATTCCATGTATTGAAATGAATCTGATTCATTAACACCCAAGTTACTCTACAATGAGTTGACCTCAGACCATACTCAAAACTATAAAAAGAATTATTACAGATTTATTTTGCCTCATATGACCATTTTCATGGACAACACCATAACGAGTCATCCATTACTAATAAGAAAGGCTCAAACAACAAAAAATGCCGCCGAGCATAACCAAGGCATGTCTAACCATATGAAAAAGAGAATTACTTGATAATAAAGACAAAAATGTTGTCAATAAACCCATCACCACCTATTAGAATAAGGGTTTCAAAAGAAACGGGAATCCTTACATGGGACAATGGCACCCAAAATCTCCAAAAATGTGAGAAAGGCCATAGCACTAACCCTAAACCGAGTCACTTCAAACAAGTCACATGGATTAAAAGCCAAACATAAGGCCAATGTTAAGCAGAAGAATGCCTACAGAAATTACTTACGCTTCTGTTCCAAGGCAACCCACGAGAATTCTAAACTACACTTTACATGAGGGTTTCAAACAGTGGAAACCAAAATAGGTTCCATTTCCATACATATTATATTTAATCACTTTTAATATTTAATCATCAAATGATTTAATCAAAACATCTAAGTACAATTTTCAAAATTCCCCAAGGCATAACAGGAATGTTTCATAAAACTCCATTTTAAAGCATTTACATTATTTGATATCCCATCATTTTCATGAAAAATATAAAAATATATTTATTTTAAGAAGATAAGGCGACCTAAAAGGATCCCATTTTAACCATCCTGGGTGCTCTATAAAGCAACCCAATAGCAAATGCACAGGTATTAAAATGTTAAACACCCAAACAGGTTATCTCATTAAAACACGCCCCAAGTAACATACTTGGGTCCAGTTTTATTTTAGAAGAAAGAAATTTTATTTTAGATCAACATTAAACGTATTTCATATTTATAAGCATTTCACACAGCCTCAATTCATCACGTTTAATATGAGTTGTCATTTTCCAATTCATGAAGCGCCTATAAAATCCATCGATTGAAAATTGGCTCAAATTAATTGATACTAATGTCAATTATGAAATTAACATGATCAACCTATGGTCCAAAATATATTGGTGGATACCTACCAATCGATATGGATCCTATACACCATATCTCTTGATTTTGGATCCCATTTAACACAATAACATGTATTTGACATTTTATCTTTATCACCCCTATCACATATCAAAACGTCTCTAACATGTTAGCATATGTTGTAACACAACAACATGATATAACATGGAAAAATTTTACAACAACAAGACATGCTAATAATTAATGAAGTATGAATTATACACACTCAAGAATGTTAAATATATCACTGTAACATGTTATCTAGAGAGGCAAGCTAAAGCAGATCAAACATGGCATTGCACCTAAGGAGCACAATCCAAATTATCTAGTATCCTACTAATGCAACTACATGGAATGTTATATGATTGACATGTGAATCTCTAAGTTCTTAAGATGATGCATGTATTAATCTTCCATTCTATATCAGGCAATGAAAATTATTCTTTTCAAAATTCTAAAAATCAATAAACAGTGGAAAATACAGCAGTAACTCAAGTTGAAATCATATCAACTGTAACCTATAATAGTAGAAACATCAATTCCCATACCTAGCCACTTGATCATTTCCCAAACATGAAGTGATCAATCACAAGCACGACTATTAACCCATGCAGCGACACATTCCTAGTATTTTGACTACCAACCCCAAACAAGAAAGACAAAATAAATGAAAAAAAATCTAAACCTTTGGGACAAATTTGTAACGACCCGACCCGGGTCACCCATGAACTGGTGGCCGAACCAGTTGCCAAATGACCTCAAGCGCATCTCCTCTTACACCAGAGGCTGCTGACTAGCAGTGAGGGTCTAAGGATAGTCAGTGGGGATACTATACCCTCATTTTAGGGTTCAAAAATTGACAAAGGCAATAAGTAGCGGAAATGTTCTAATAATAATAATGCAATGGAAAAAAGATTTTATAAATCTCCTACAAAACAAATGGCCAAGACCTAATTATACCATAGATGCATGCATGACATGATAATGATACAAAACTAGAAAATCGTGAATAAAAAAAAATGCATTACATTCCAATGTAGAAATAAATAAATATTGACACAAATCCCCAACGACGATCTCCTCGAGTATCCCAAGCCTCCGCTCGGTCCTCTACTCCTAACTCCCAAGTAAATGCAAACAACATAGTTCTACATCCAAATAGAATCTACTCGGGTACCTAGTGTAATGGCGGCCTGAGTAGGGTGTGAGATAAAAATCTCAGTAGGCCGGGACCACCGATGTCTACCCCAAAAAACAGATATTTAAGAAATAACATAACACATGTTAAGGCATGCATGAAATAAAGTAAGTAGTTCAAAGTAACTATATACTCAAGTACATGCATCAGCCCTCAGCTGGTGTGTGAACCTTCACTATTAATTTTCCATGCATACTCAACAATCATTACATAATCATTTTTCATTTATCAATTACTCAAATCTTATTATGAAAGTCTTGAGATTTTTCCTATTCCTAAAATACCCTATATAGCTTACTCACCACATATGTCTCTAAAGACAATATAACTAATCAAAGTAAAGACTGAATCCAATCATGTGCGTTGGATTATATAACACATTATAAGTTATTCAATTTGATCTTTCATATACTATGTCTAAGACCATCCACAAAAGTAGTGACTCGCTCCTGGGTCCGTCCAGTAACAGTGTTTCATCCAATTCAATAATAAGTCTAAACCATTTCTCATAATCAATTCTCAAATCATCATGTCACAACATCCTTCATTACCCATTAACTCATTTAATGCATGAAAAATTAGACCCAAAGTCCAATGTTAATTAATCTTTGTAGAACATCATGTATAGCACCCTCGTGGCAATTTAGAGCATCAGTACTTGTCTTACAACCCATGGGTATTTGGAGCATCAGTCCATGTCCCATAAAACAATATTCGATTTCATGTAGGGTGTAGAACGTCATGTCTTTCACCCCCTTAGTATTTGGAGCATCAGTCTCAGTCTCACAACCCATCTATCAATCATACATATACATATATCATTGTTGTAGAACATCATTTCTAACACCCTGTGAGTATTCAGAGCCTCAGTACTTTTCTCACAACCCATTAATCTATCATACATATATATTTATCATTATTGTAGAATACCATTCCTAATACTACAAAACCAATACGTTATTTAATTCAACAATTAATTAACAACAAAAATTTCTCTACAGATAAGTCAACACTTAATTAACCATTAAAAGTATTATTAATTAATACTTAATTAAAAATTAATTGTTCTTATTAATACAACTAAATAATTAACTCATCACATAATTATCAAAATTCGTTAACAAGTCTAAACCTATCCTTTCAAAGAATGGTTCATCCATGACATTAACAATCTACAATGACTACATAATCATCTCAAAAATATACTGAAAAAACACAAAATATTTAGTGACGATCTTACACAACATATAATATCTCTAAACAAAACCATTGAAGAGAACATAAGGCATGGAAAACTAATAATCATCAGAAGGTACTCTTGGCCAACAATCGTAACCAACAATCAATTCACAAACATAATTTAATGCTTGAAAATTAATCAATTCTAAAATTAATTAATCAAACCTTATCCCTTTAACTAATCATCGATTAGATAACCATTTACCATTTGACGTGTAATAATTAATCTCTCCGTTAATTATTAACAGTTTTTAATAATCATCTGAACATGTCAATTATTCTATAATCCCAATAATCTGTAAAATCCACAATCATATTCCACTCATGAATTGATAATTAATCCTACCATTAATTACACTATTTATCATTCTTCCCATTCAAATCCTTTAACTATTTAAGCATATCACTATAACCAAATTACCCAAACATGCTTAAAATCAACAGAAGTTCAAGTCCTCAATTTTCTCATGTGGGAGGAATTTTTTAATAACATAAAAAGTGCCATTTATTGACATATCATAATTAAGGAAACTCTAATTCCTAATATATTTTAAGAAAATATAATTCTATAGTAAAGTTTTAATGATATGGGAACCTACCTCAGTGTTTCGATAGAAACCACGAGGAATGAAAAACCCTCAAGAGAAACGGGTTTATTTTTCTAGAACCCGCCTTAGATAACTTCTCCAAGGAAGACCAATACCAAAACACATCATACTTTTCATCCATACACTTTTATTTATCCATAACAGGAATAGATCTGTGAAACCCAGAGAAGAGAAGATGTATCTCTATGTAGATCTATGAAGCCGAACCAAACAAATAAGAATGTATACCTACCTCAAGAATCTGGCCTCAATTCTCCAAGATAAGTCTTTATATCACCTCAAAAATTCTAGGGAGAGGTTTTCCAACCTCCAAGGGAGAGTAATTTCGAGTTATGAATGCTTAGTAGCAATAAAGATCAATATAGAGGCTTAAACCTGTGAGATCCACTTTTTTAGGATATCATTTTAGTGGTCGCAGGGTTTTCTCACATGGTTAGAAAAACCATGTGCTAACAATGATATAGCTACTACCTCAGCCACCGCTCTCGCGCAACCTCATTGCATGGTCTCTCCTAACTGTGATCCGATTGTGCAAGTGCTACTACCTCAAAACTTCAACTATGCACGTTTTGGCCACACAGTTAGACAAACTGTACGCCACCCGTGCAGCTTCCCCTTTACCTCAATACTTCTATCAAAGTTCACAAAAACATCTTCAGGTGTTCCAACACTCGGAATAAAATTCTGGATCTCGGTTTAATAGGAATGACCTATTTATAAACTGAAAAAGAATTTCAGAAACATTCATAATTTTAACCCATTTCAAAACCCAGGATCATACACACATGGACTTGAGAACCAATTTCTATACTAGTTCCACATATCTGTATATTCCATAATGTAATTTAAATATATAAGGAATGTTTCCCAAGATAATTCTGATAAAATTAGTAGCAAAAAATACTTTCTTTTTAATTGAGAATTTCATTATGAAATTTCATAAGTCCTTATGGTACATAGATAATGGTTGTTTGGATTGATGTAAAAGATTATTGTGTGCAACAAGATTCTACAATGTACTGTTAAGTAAGGGATAACATAATCGTGTGTTATGACCCAATAATTTCCTACAAAACATTTACAGCCATTTAAAATAATATTAAATAGATATAATAACATTACATGTAGAAGAACTATAAAATTAGTAGAGTAGTATGAGAATTGATACATAAATAAAAAAAATCATAATGTTCTTCAAAAGCTACCATAATATTTTTCTCACATTATACCCTTCTTTGGAATATCCTACATAAAACCACTCCCTATAACATTGTGATATGAAACATATAAAATCATGAGAAAAGATGCTCAGTAAGGGTAATCATGGGAGATATAAATTTATAATCATATACAAGATTAAGATATGAATATGGGTATGAGATCTTGATCATAACTTTCAATGTTCATACACAACCTACCATAGAGCATAAACATGAGTCAAGGAATAAAACCATATCCTTTAAAAAGTCATTACTCATAAGAGTGAGGAATAATTACAAATCAATCATAAGGCCTGATTTATAATCATTAGAAAAATAATAGGTTATAATAGTGTGACTCCATAATAATTATAGAAACCATAACATATTTTCAGGTTAAATATTGAGACCATTATATCATAGTGTATTATAAAATAACACTTATTTCCCATATAATAGCAGATAAGGATTCACCACCTGTTTTCGAATAATAGTGCATTAGGAATCACCACATATTTTCTATATCATAGTAGATTAGGAATCACTAATTGTTTCCCATATTACAGTGGATTAGGTATCACCACCAATTTTATATAGTATATCAATCACATCAACTCAATTCCGATAATTATATCAAAAGATATAGAGCTTTACTCAATTCATTAGACGGATATATAATTCTGGGTCCACCCATCAGATAATATAAACCATACATATGTTTGCAACCAGATCATAAAACATTCACCATATCATCATATCATAACCTATGGAGAGTAAGTAATTTTTATAAAAATTTCTCATTTAATCATATCATAAACCATGAGAAATAAATAGGTTTCATTAATGTTTCATCAAAACATAATTAATACATGGGAAAGAAATGGGTTTGATAGAATCATTCATTAATCATTATCATCATAAAAACATTTAGAAAAAGTAATTGTAACGTATCATAAAATCAAATCCCAAGTCAAATATAAAAATATTTAATTTTGTTTGAAATAGAATAAAAATAAATTTAAATGAGCACTTAAACCTTTCATTGAAATCATGTGAAAATATACCCTTATTTAGATAATGTGCTAAATAATAATTACGAAAATATAGAAAAAAATCCTAGTATTTGAATATAAAATAAGAAACAAGTAATAGAATATTATATGAAAATAATTTTCATGATATTATGAAATCCATTAATGCCCTATACCTAATAATTAAACAGTCGTTTCACACATTTTCATAAATTAAAAAATGACGTGTTTGAAATTTTTTAAAAAATATTCATTTTTATTTTTATTAAAACAAATAAATTTTATTAAAAACAATATTATAAAAAATCTTTTATAATCATCTATTTTCACAAAACAAATATTTTGAGTATAAATAGTAAAATAAAATTTGGTTTAACAAAGAGTAGATATGTTATATTTGTATATAAAAAAATTTTGATTATTTTTAATTAAAAAATAGAGTAAAATGGAACTAATACATAAAGAATTGATGAATCACTTGACGATAACAAAATATAATTGGTTTAAATGATAATATTTATAAAATTTCCCACAAATGAAATTTTCTATCGATAATCCTAAAATGTAATGAGATTGCATCATAAACACTTATTGCTTCAGTATAATTTATATCATAACCCTAAAGAAAAATATAAAAATATATAAAAAAATTAATATAAATATATTTTTTATTGAAAATACCATGTTGTAAGTATATAAATCTCATTAAAATAAATAGTTTCATAACATCAATCATTTTTCAAAGAAGAAAATTTGGGATGAAAAATACTTACTACATTGGTAATATATAAATAATATCACAAAAAATATATAAAATTACATTAAAGTTTTAATCCAATTAATTATCACGAGAATAATCATAAAATACATTCATGTAAAATATACACACAACTCAAGAGAAACAAGCGGTGAATATGAAATATGTCTCACACAAATTCAAGTAAGATGGGAAACCATTACCATAAGTGTTGCATTTCTTCTTATGTGGTCAATCATAATATATAATAAATATATATTAATTATACATAAATTATAGAACAATAATATTATATTTCATAAAATATAGGATATAATTCTATCATCTTATCATCTATTTATTAATAATTCTTTATTAAATAACTGTTTTGGGTGAAATCTGCTTCGTTTTTCATTCATGGGTCGGTTTGATAGTCTCAATCATTTTAATTTGGTCACATTTACATCATATAAAAAATTTAAAAATTAAATAATCATTATATTGAATCATTATATACAATTTTATAAATAATCATACAAATTGGTAGGGAAAATTGAATTATATCACCTAATGGTGACGTTAGTCCATATATATACATGAGTGATATTATCACTTTTTAAAAGATAGAATGAATAAAAATTAAATAATAAATCACACTTATAGATCTAAAATAATATCATATTTATAATAAATATTTTTTAAATACATCATTGTGTCCATCAATGAGAAGTGTTGATGAAAATCAAAATGCATAACATTGGAGAGCTGGTAGTCCATATGTATGCACGAGGAATTTTTTCTTTTTTCCCATTATTTATAAATTTCGTGGATATTGATTGTAACATGATAATAACTAAAAATTGTGTATATGTAATATAATTAATTCAATATTTTATAATTGATATCATTTATTTATTGTATGAAGAATAAGAATCAAAATTGAATGTTCTCAGTTAAGAGTTTTACCTCTTCATTGAGAAACCTCTTTTAGCTTACACAATAATCCTCAAAAGTGTGTCTTTCAGAAAGGGAATAAGCTCTAGGAAGTTTTGAATGAATCTATTATACTTATATTGAAGGTTTTTTCTAATATATATGTCCCAAACCTTATAAATAAATTAGAAGAGTTTGTTCACTTTTTAAGAGAGTGAAGGGAAACACTTGGAATTATTTATAAGATTAAATAATATATATATATATATCATAATCATGAAAAGTGGAACCAAGACACCAAAAATTCAATTATAATGTGTTTTAGGGACTACATAAATTCATAAAATATAATTTTGGAAAGTTGTTGATACATTTTAATCCTTATCTCCATGTTAAACAACATTAAAACCATTTTAATCTTAACCGTGATATCTTAATGTTTTTCCATGAACATTTTACTATATGACCAAAAATAAATGACCCCTTATCTTTTTTTAGAAATGATTATAAAAAATATATAATCCAATTTATAATTTTCAATTTATATTTTTGGTACAAATTTATTATAATATAAAAACACAAAAGGAATTAAATATATTTTAGAAAAATAAATTATTTATCATAAAAAATAATTTCCCATAGAAATCATTTAATAAGATGGTTTAAATAAATTTTTAGGTTAAATAATAAAAAATTATGTTTTTATGATTTCTTAGTAATCCCTAACTCTATGTATTCTTCCAACGATTCCATTAAATTAAAATATCCAAAAATAGTTTTCAATTTTAATGAAATATAACTTATCATTTCAAAAGTCATGTTTGAGATTCAAAATTCAAAATACTATTTTAAAATTCTTTATTTTACTCCTTAAATAAATATATATTTAAATAAACTCAAACAATTTGATAAATGAAAGTGTTATAGTTATTTTAAATCAATACTTTATATATTTAACTCAGTTTTACCTGTTTTACTAAGCTGACAAATCTTTATCATGATCACTGTGTATAATGACTAAATATTTTTCTATGACTATTAAATAGTGTTAATTATTATGATTAAAAATTGAGAACAAATTTTATGAAATTAAATTTATATAAGTGGAATAAATTCATATTAAAATAAGTGTAAAATCCATAAAAAAGCATGTTTCAGAAAATTTATTTTCAACAATAACATATAATTATTTGTATTCCATTCCTAGTAAAACCCATTAAATCAATGTATTATAATATTACTAAATGTATAAAAAATAAATTTAATAATAATAATTATTAAATGGATATTTATTTATTTATTTTAGATAAAAATACATTGTACACATAAAAACATTTTTTTAGAAAAATGTATTTTATAGCCCAAAAATAAACTTATACCAAAATCAAGTATAATGTTGATTAATGTATAATTAATTGTATTATATATAATTAATTAATTCTTATGGTAATTTGTTATAAAATTAAATACATAATCTAACATTTTAAATTACTTTATTTATTGAAATGAAATAGAAATTTTACATAATTGTTTATTTTTAATAATTCACTAAAAATAAATTTTTTAGAAAAAATCACAAAAAATCATGATAAGATAATATTAATGTACAAATTTAAAAAATTATATTCATTTCCTCAAATTAAATTTCTAAAAATATAATAATATTATAATAATATTTACACACATTATATAATTATTATTATTTTTTAAGAAAACATTTTTTTGAAAAATTACATGACTTCACTAAAAATTGAGCAATTATATGTTATTCATTAATAAAAACAGTTAAAATAGTTAAATAAAAACATATATTTAATAATGTTGTTAATTATATATAAATATTTCTATTTTACAACTATTTATTAGTATATCATAATTTTTTTAAGCTTAGTTTTGTGTCTCAAGTATGTTATCAAATAATTATAATTTATTTAAAGAGAAATAAATTTTAAAACAGTATTTGTTATATTCTTCCCCATTAAATAAATTTCATGCTCACAAATTTTTATCTTGGTAATGAATGGTTATATATTTTCAAATACATTTTTTGAACACCCAAATTGTAAAAAGGGATTATAAAAAATACTTCTAAAAGGGGAAGTGGGAAACATAAAGGTTACCTAATATAGAAAATAACCATTTTCCCATATAAGTAAAAGATTAAAGGGAAGTTAAAATATAGAAATTTGAGAGAAATATTATGTCCATATTTTGATAGAATGTTATATAGAACATGGACATGAAAATTTTAATGACCATAAAACCATAAATCATGGAGGGCTTAAAAGACAATCAATTCTTCAAAAATAAAGGTAAAAGAATAATTTTATTTTCAAGATCATTTTTAAAATTTTTATGGATTATTTTAATATTAATATAGAGAACATGAGAAAACATGCATTATTTATTTATTTCCTTTTCATAGGGAAAATTTTATACTTTGGTTGTGATTCTATAAATTTCCACTTCAATAGTTTCTTTTACTCCACAAAATAAATATTCAAGATGATGTTTTCATGTATAAAGCACAAAAATTTACTTTTAATGTATTAAAATCGAAAATATTTATTCTATGTATATATATATATATTTGATATTTTAAAAAACTAAATTTATTATCACCAGTATTGAAATATGTATAAATATAATACATTAACATTTATAACCTCAATAATAACAACCAATGTTCAACTTAATCCATTACCTCTATTTTTATCCTTAATAATCCTCTAAATTATTTCATATTAAATTCAAAACCTAATTTTTTTAATGTTTTTTTCAAATATTATTCCAATATCAACATTAATATTTATCACCAAACAATGTAGAGTAACTAAAAATTCCACATGCCAAACACATGAATTCTTTAAGCAAATATTCTCTTATAATGCACCAAAATAAAAGGAATCATTATAAAACCTCAATGATAACATAAATTATTTTAACAAATAAACTCCATTAAAGCTATAAAATATATTCCATAAATTAAAAAATGTAATAAAATTCACCAGACATTACTTTTTAATAAATCACCAATTAACTCCCTAGACATAAATACTGTCCAATTTAAATAATTATATCTTTCTAAAAAATAAGCTTTATTATATCTCAATCAAGAACATATTAAGAGTTACTTATAACATAAACTTGTTTTTACAAACAAAATCACCTTACCAACAAATACCTTTTAAATTATATTTGTACCATTTAACAAATGTATTAAAATATTTATTTCAAAACTACTACAGAGAAATCATTAGATGTTTCATGTTTTTTTACCAGAATATAACTGATAAATCATTATTGAATCCCAAAACATAAAAAAATTAATCATTCCACATAAATGATTATAATAGAATATTAAATTCTTTATTATATGAGTAAGAACTTTTTTAAGGGAATCCTCTAATATAATGACCATGTTCCCCACCCATATAACATTGAACTATAAATGGTACCTTTGGATGAACATCATTTACCTATATAAAAATCATTATTTTCTATATCAACCACTTGATTTATTCCCTCCATTTCCACACAAAAATTATATTCCCATTCCTTTCATAAATTTTATTGAGTATTTCATCACATATTCTGAACATATTAAAATCTAAATTATCATTCCTCTATAGACTTTATCAACTGAACACCAATAAAATTAGATTTTTTTTAGTATTATGTGGGTTAGCAATGTCACCAAAGTTTATGTTTTTTTAATGTATCGAGATATATAGTTAGGAATAATCACAATATTATTCATTCTAAATCCATTAAAATTTTGTTACGCAAGAGGAATATCATTACATGGCCTGTCATATTAAATATTCTCACAATTCCATCTAGTTTCAACAGTTGACTAAAATAATAACATATATAATGAGATACAATAATCATAATGATAAAATATATAATCATGAAAATACATTCATAGGATATTAAAATAAATAATAAACATTTTTAATCTATGAATCCTTAGGTTTTACCAAGGTCATACAATGACATCATTTATTTAAATAATTTATAATGGATCATAGTGAAAATTTTAATTAGACTATGCATGTTCCTCGGGAGTGTTGAAGTGGGTGTTCAATGAGGTATCATTATCCATGCACCATAATGTTGGCCAAGATACTATTGACCAATTTTTTTTAGGTTTATTAACATTATATTCATCTATATCAAAACCACCTCCACTTACAGTATCCCATCAGGGGTTAATTTCGTGAAAAAAGATATAAATTATTCTTTACCAAAACATTAGTATGATATCCATTACTTAGGATAATACCTAGAGTTTTCACCAATGTTCTCTCATCCTAATCCCAAAAAATAGGTAAACCATACTCTAGTACCTACTGAGGCTACAAAATGATTCATATATAAATATTTCATCATTTAAAATGAGTATTAAATACATCTAATAACATTACACACCCTCGAATAGTAAAATATTTAGTTTACATTGAGACTAGATACATAAAAAAATTCTTCAATAATGATCTTCAATATCTCCCATAAATTTCTTCTCATCGTATACGCTCCTTTGACATATCCTACCTAAAACCCTTCTTCAAAAAATGTGTTCTAGAAAATTAAGAAAAGGTGAGATCAAATTCAAAGAAAGGGTAAACATGTTATATATAAATCAGTGATGACATATAATAATAATATAAGAATTTCGATATAAGATCATGAAAATAACTTAGTGTTTATACACAATCATTGATTGATTCCAAAATGATTCATCATAAAAAAAATTATCATTTCAATGAACATTAATCGTAAGAGTTATGAACAATTATAAAAAACATTAAGGTTAAATAGTTTAAATGATAACCATAATAATATATCATAAGTTTATTGAACCATCAAATATATTAAAACTATATCACAAGTCATGGTTACCAATCAATACCATCATATCTTAGTGTATTGGGAATCAACACATACTTCCAATATCATTGTGGAAAAGAAATAACCACATGATAAAAGTTTTATAGTGAAGTAGTAATCCCCAACAATTTCCTTTATGAGATTGGATTAGGCATTACCACATGTTTCCTATATTATAGTTGATCAGGCATCAAAACCTATTTTTAATAATGAATCCACCATATCAACATGTTTTCCATAATTATCTCAAGATATATTAGGCTTTATAAAATTCATTTGAGGAATATATAATTCTAAAAAAATCCTCACATAATGAAAATCATACATAAATATTCTACAAGACCACAAAACTGCAATAATATCATCATATCATAACCAATGGAAAGATAATAGGTATCATAAACACTTCATCATTTCATCATCGCAGTGCCAGTGACAAATTAATGTGTTTGATAAATGATTCTTTCTGTCATAATAAACTTAAGGGAAATAGAAAGGTTTCATAGAATAATCCTTAGACTATCATCACTGTATCTTCTCCCCCTATGTTCCACTAACTATTTCCCTGAGATGGTGTCCACAAGACCTAAGATGGTCCTCCTTGAATGCCATAGGATGCTAAATATTGGAGAGGTAGTAGGGAGTGTCCATGATAATTCTATTCCCTCATATATTAGAGTGAGAAAAAAAAAATAGATAAAGATAATAAATTGCAATTATAGAATATAGAAATTTACAGACACAAAAATAATGTTAATACACCATTGAGTACAATTAAAAAAAGAAACTAAAAATGTATGATATGTCCACGGTAATGATTCTAATGATATATAAAAAGTGAGTATGTGAGGAATATGAGATACATACATACAAAAAATGATATTGACACAATACCAAAATTATGAAAATATATTATAACAAGTATATCAATGATAAGCTCATTCCTCTACTTCCATACTCCATATAAAGCTATAAATATATCAAGATTTTATATTTTCAAACATCACATAATCAATACCTATAATCATGAAGTCTTCTAGGGTACTAAATGTGGCCCTAGTAGGGTGTGAGATATAATAATGGTAGGATACAACCAATCGTTTCTTGATCATTACATTTCGAGAACTATAAAAATGAACTATGTTCCATAATGAATAATGTTTGGACATAAATAATTTATTTATTAAAAAACATTTCTAGTATTACAAATGAAGACCTAACTAAAACCACATTATTTGGATTAAACAAGATGTTTGAACCCATGGAAAACATGTACAACTGTTATTGTAATTACATAGGACATTAAAAATATAATACCCAAATTTGGAATTCCCCAAGAATGTGTTATGGATTGGGGTGACATCCATATAAAATCATAAAATAATGATCAATATATAAATAAGAAACGTCACATATAATGCATGAAATGAATCTTTAAAACTGAATAGTTGATTCATTAGCCTATCCAAGGTGATCTATAAAAAATCCTAATTGTCTTTATAAGACTATCTGTTATAACCAATTCAAAAGTTTACATCTATGGAAAACCATAATGTGGTCGCTTATTTCACTCTTGGCATGGTGAAATCAAATTCTATACCAAAAAGCTCACATGGGGGATTGGGTATCACCCGAGGCATTGTCTATCCATCTAACAAATGAGTATAACAAAAATTTCTTTCCTTGGGGACTACTATCACTCATTTTTATAAAAAACCATCCCAAAGATATTGTATATTTCAATCCCATGATTATCTCCCAATGTGTCATGTAGATCCATACTGAACACGAAGAGTCCATCCATGGCATCCTTATGTTGGGACTTGTGTTATCTTATAGCTCATAAAAGGTGAGGCATAGAAACCAAATAATATATCACATGTTGGAATTTATATTGACCAGTCTTCAATATGAATTTAATTATCACATTCTAACAAGCAAGATAGACCATACAATTTAACCCAATCTATAATGCCATTAACCAGTAAGTGAAAGAAAATGGAATAATAAACATGTAATAATCCATAGAATAATGAAATGAGACATGTGTCCTAAGAAAAACCACAAGGGGATAAGTAACAAGAATAGGTATAAGGATCATGTAATAAAATAAATGTAAATAAATGATGAATGTAATAAATAATAAGCATTAAGATAACATGAATTAAAAATTACCCATGGAAAAAGGTATATGAACATAAAAATCGATATTTAAAGGGAATACCATGCCTTACCAATTCATCATTGTTAAATTTATATACATAATTCACTTAACCAAGTGGAAACATATGCACACAAGTTGGGTAACAATTTATGTCATGAGAAAAAGTCTATTCATGGGGGTCACACAAAAAGGGGTAGCTAACGACAAGGAAAAAACACGTATGGTTTTTTCTATAATTTAAGGTCATTAATGGAATGTGAACCCAATTATTTATATTTAGTAAACATTTTTAGATTTTTCTCGTAATGTTAACCCCGTCCAAAAATGAAACATAATTTATAAAGTAATAAAATTAGTAGGAAATAACATAAACCCCAAAACTCGATGTAGTAGTACACCACTAGTCTGTTGTCGAAGACATAATCAAGAGAGAATGGAAAAAATGATAAAATCATCCAATGCATTAAAAATAGGGAAATTTTGGTCACAAAAAAATATTACCACATAGGATAGAAGAAAATTGAAATAGAAGGGAGAGGAAAGAAGAGATTACTCTGGGATTTTCAATGATTCCATTACTAAGATAATTAGATGATGAACTCAATAGATATATCTAAACTTATGGTGTAGGTTGAATAAGGATTACATATAGAAGAGGAGGAAAAACCACTTGAGAGAAAAATGAGGAGGAAGGGGAAGAAATAAAACATTAAAGGGGGGGGATTATAAGTTCACCCACCCATGATGGGGGACATGGTTTGGCAACGCGGTTGACTAAACCGTGTACCAACCATGAGAATGGTCTCTATCCATGAGACCAGGAGCACCACACATCTAGGTACCTAAAGACACATGGTTGCCTAAAAATTGTACAGCCCCCAGCTAACCCTTGTCTACAGCCACATAGTTAGAGAAACCATTTGGACTGGGAGATATGGAGTCTATTAACTATACATCTCATTAAACATATTTAATTTTAGGGGAACCGGGCTCTAAATGATCCCCATATACACCTAAGACCTTTAAGAATCCATTAGTAAACTATATCATGGAAAATGAAAAGAAGAATAACAAAAATAAATGGTTCTTACCTTTCTGAAATTTTTAGATGTTACAACCTCTCTAAATTAAGATAACCCATCCCTGAATCTTCCTTCCAAGGGTGGTGAAATGTTGTCAGTGAATTGTTTTAGATCCTAGGTATAAACTTAAGCATCCCTCTCATAGGTCTCATCCTATACACATCCATGTTTTCATAACACCTAGAATGTAGGAACTAACCTTTCTTGGAGATCCTTCATGATTTGACAGACAATACATATTTCATGTTCTTTGAAGGATGTATCTACCTCTATCTCAGTGTCCTCAAGGTCAGGCGAATGACATGGGTCATCATGATTTTTTTTATACTATGTTATGTGTAAGATATCGTCCTTGGATGAATACCTCTATGGTAATAGAAAATGATAATTTACGGGACTAACTCTCTCCACTTTATCAAAAGGCTTGAAATAATTTGGTTATGAAATTCCCTATATCCAAAATCAATTATTAACTAATATATGTGATACAAATAGGAATACTTGATGTGCCATGTCAAACTCAAGAGGTATATAATGATGATCTGAAAAATGTTTTCCTTGAATACGATATAGCCTCATTCTTATAAATCAACATTAATTTCTCTGATGTCTTCTGAACAATATGATGACCTTGTAGAGCAGCCTCACATACCCCTAACTAGCATAGTGGTGAATGTAATAGCCTCCCATAAAGGGCCTCTTAATGACTCCTATGAATCATATACTGAAAAATATTATTGTTGGAAAAATGGACCAGATGAATATGTTTTATCTTTGAACCTCTAAAATAAAGGATATAGGATTGAATCATATACTCAAACACCTATATTACCTTCTCAGAATGCCCATCAGTCTAATGGTGTTATGTTGTGCTCAAGATAACATGTGAACCCAGTGTCTTCTACAACACTTTCCTGAACCATGAAGAGAAACATAAATCTCTATATCAAATGATAGAAATGGGAACTTTATGAATGTGTAACATCTCATATTTTTATTACCTTCTCTTGTCATCAATAGGTAAGGTTTTCAGAATTACTATAAAATTTTCTACCATGGTAAACCAATCGACCATCACCCATACTACATCTCTTTTGTAAGGGTATCTCAGATCTACTATATCGAAATCTATTGTGACTTCATTGCGTTTCCACCTATTAATGAATATAATTTATTGATGTCTAGTGGGTCACTGGTTCTCTCCATTCACTTGATGATAGGTCGTGAACAGAGTGAAGAACCTATTATCTTCTTCTTCATTTCTAGCAATCATTACTGATGATATATGAAACTATGAATCTTGGTAGTACATGGATGAATTGAACAAATAGTGGAATGTGAATCCCCCAATAACTCATCTCGTATATCCATATTCACCCATATATGGCCATAGAAGATTATTGATTCACTTCCATGAACAACCCAACTATTAGGTAGGATCTCTCCTTTTATGCTCCCCCTCAAGATGAGGTTATCAGAATCAGGAATCAACCTCATCCCAACCTACTTCATAAGAGAGTATTTCATTTATAGAGCTACTAAGATTGGTTTCCCATATTTTTCATGAACCTCAAGATCAATATAATATAATATATCCATCAACTACCACTCACTTATGTCCACATTGACATGGTTTTTTAGGACTTCAAGATTAAGGTATCACATATAGAAATTACCATTATAGGTGTGTAAGAAATATAATAATAAAAGGATTTGAGGAATTCAACAAGAATATACTACATCAGATTCAACTCTTTCTATGTTTAAATATATTTGGGACTTTTAGGATCTATGTAAACAAAAAACTGCTCACCCAATAGATAGTGACTCCAACAGCATAATTCATGAACCATGGTAGATATCTAAAGGTCTTTAATTTTATATTTCCACTCTTGATGTATTATCTAGAGGTAATTGTACACTACAACATGATCCCCTTGCATCATCACATCCACTAGCCTGAATCATGAAGCATCATATTAAATAATGTATCTTCTTCCCAACTCATGAAGAGTCAGAATCATCATTAATTTCAATATTTTCTTTCACATTTGAAAATATATCTCACAAGCTTCACACCAAATAATAATCACCCATTTCATCATCTTTATTGATAAAGGAACTTCTAAGAGTGAAAAATCCAAGATTAATCACTTATAATAACAAACCATCCATAATAAACTGAATAATTAATAAAAATTCATGGTTTCTCCTAGGAAACAATGAAACTCAGGTTCTCTAGGTCAACTGATAAACCTTCCTTAGATCTGATATTTGAAAATAAGTGAACATTACTAATCCAAAAGTGGAATCTATTGAGATTCTAATATATCTTGTTCTCCCTCAGTATACCTAGAACGATCTAAATATTGATGGAATGGTCATGTCATGTGCATGAGTACACTAGTATTTCATCTAAAATGAACACTTAAATGGAATTAAAATATGTGTGGAAAAACTAATTCATCAAATTCATGAATACTATGAGTGCATTAATCTGACTGAACAACATAACCAAAAACTCATACAAGTAATACCTACTCCACAAGATTGTATCTAGTATGTCTGATTACCTTACACACACCTAGTGGTAGCCTGACCTCAAATAAATCATATACAAAATTATTTCTCTTCGTATCTTGACTAAGAGTTCATTAATATAAGAAAGTGGATACTTGTTAATCACCGTAATCTAGTTTAGTTAGCTGTTATTGATGCACAATCGAAGGGTACCATCCAAATTCTTGGAGAAGAGGACAGGTGGACCCCATAGTGATGTGATAAGTCTGATAAAACACTTAACCTCTATATCTTAAAGCTTTTTTTCTTGACTTATTGGATCTCTATAGGTTATATCCTATGAGGATGAATTGACAATGGTGCCTCAAATGGTATGATGTCAATGGGGAAATAAACCTCTCTCTCAAGAGGTAACCCGAAAAAATATTTTGGGATGATGTTCATGAAATGTTCTAAAATAGGATTGAATTATACATGCACTCCTTGATCACTCATGAGGAGTCCATGCATTTGAGATATCACTCCACCAAGCCCAATACACCTGGGTCCCAATGGACTTCTAGGATATTTGATTTTTTCTTTATAAATATACATGTTTCCCTTAGGTGATGTGAATGACACTCTATTTTTATATACTTCCCCTTGGTTTGGATAAGTTGTATGGAGGTCCATACTAAAAATAATATCAAACCTGGTCATATAGAGGATGAAGAAACTACAAAAGAAATGGTACCCACCTATTTCAAGGGTCACATTTTACACTTGTGTATTCCCTCTGTTCTGATAAATAGATTCATATCAAGAGACATAATTCCATTAATGAACTCAATTTCTAGGACAATACATTCCACTGTTACTGTAGATATAAAATATTGTAACAAACTAGCATAAAAAGTATTAGAAACTAAAGTAGAGGATACTAAAATAGTACCTCTATCAATAGATGGACCTGGAATCTACTCCTTAGGCATATGATTCACTTTATAAATATGGCATGACCCACGGCCCAGAGATGTTGCGTGACTAGCCTAAGTAAACCCACTATGATGATGCTGATGCTTTGGGAAATGAGTACCTCGTCCATAACCACTAAAAACTCAGCCTGATCGAATGGTAGAAGAACAAATCCTATCCTGGCTTGAATATTTAAATCCTATATCTGGTATAGGGTACGTACAGATCCCCACTCACTATTAGTTGTAGGATTAGACCAGTAGAAGTGTTGATTGTGACCCAACCTTTCACAAGATCAGAACATGGATGTGATTCTAATCTACAGAGGAATTTTATTGAATAACCTTCCACATTGATGACACACTATACAGATTTCATTATGTGACACATGGCTACAACCACCCCCATGTGCACCCTCAAAATGACACTTCTTATCTCCAGATAAACTATCACTCTACTTCAAAAAAGAAACACCATGGATCACCTTTCCACGATCTATGAGATTATTATTTTTTAATTTGGGATTGGTTAAATATATCTATAATGGTAGTAAATGGGATAAAATATACCTATTAGCGAATAGAATTCCAAATACCATCCTCAAAATTTATCAAATACATAAACATGTCAACGGTCAGAGATAGAGAGAAACGTTATAGATTGGTAAAGTATGAAGAATACTCAATCACAGTCATAATTCCTTGTTGGAAATTCATAAACTACTTGGAATTGTAATCCCATAGATTTTTTGGAAACAAGTTATTATAGATGGTTTTCTAGAAGTCTACCCAAACTATACCTCAACCATGGAGTTGTCTCAAGGTGTTAAAAGATTTACACCATTTATTTTGACCATGACATAGTGTCTTTAGGTCACCAATAAATGAATATGGTGGGTGGATGCTGATATTGAATGTCCTAAGTCATCACTTCAATAGTAGAGGAAAGCCTAATATCACACTAAACATACTACATTAATCGAATAAAACTATAACAGAAATGAGCATTAACTCCCATTAAAAAATCTAAAGAAGCTTCCTAATGTAGCACTATAGAAGGTATCATGGGTGGATCTATGCTCACCCCCTCTAGATTGTTGTCATCACTGTTCACTTTTCATGTAATACAACATCATTATAGTAGAATAACTCTAAAATTTCAAAGTTCACACCTTAAATAGGATTTATAAAAGACAAGAAAAATATATAAGGATTTGTATAATGAGATGTTTGGTATAAGGACACAATATAGAATCACATAATCAATAGCCTACTCTGTGAGCTAGGTCTAGGTGAGGAGTAAATGTCACTTAAGGATCACAAGAGATACAAACTACTAGCCATTACTAAGATCGATTTATGTTCTAGGTCTCAATTTTCTCTCATAAAATGACTATTTTCATTTAAAGGTGGTATTCATTTTAAATCAATTATATACTTAAATATATTAAAATGTTTGAATTTGATGGATCACCACCTCAAATTTATAAGGCCCCATACACCTTCTAAATTGAAATACAACATTCACATAATCCTGACCCCAACACATTCTATCCCATGTGGCCAATGATATATGTCTCAACATGCGACACCCGACTTCATAAGGAGTCTTCTTTAACCTGTATAGGAAAACACAGTCCATTTAAGGCAGTCACAATAAGTTTCAGTTATGTTTTTTTAATTACTTTAAGGAAAATGCCAATACAATTCCATATATATATATATATATAATCAAGCCACTACACCAAGAACATGCATCATAGGAAATGATCACAAAAAGTAGATATGGCATGACATAATGCATGAAATTTAAATCCTAGAGTTCTATGTATGATTCATTCTTGGGTATCCCCCCATATAATCAACATATGGTATGTAAAATCCAATTTCATGAATAATTTTATCAATAATAAAAGAATCAAAATGAAAGTGATTCACCCAACAATGAAATCCATGAAACTATAACAAGACACGAGAAAAAAATTAATCACCCATACCAGGTAATTTGGATTCCCATTTATATGGGTTATCTACACCCTGGAACAGACTAATTAATGAATTAAAATATCCACATCTCCTATCTAAAACCCAACAGTAAGAAAAAATGAAAAAGTCCTTTAATAACACATTGATTAATCTTTCCTCGAGTACCACTTACCAGTGCCCTGAAGATGTTTCCACATGACGTCAAACACGCCTCCATGAATGTTATAGGTTTCTGACTAGTAGAAAGGTCCTAGGGTGTGTCAATGGGAAGAATATTCCCTCATAGATCAGATTAAACACAATAGAAGATAATGATAAAAAATTTACAAAATAAGAAAGAGAAATAAACAATAATTGAAATAACGGAAATAAACCAAGAAGTATATGTAAACAACTGAAAACTGAATAAGTCATAGATTTCAATGGTAATGATGATCATTCTATATTAAAAGTGAGTACACGGGGAACATGTGATATATGAATATACCACATTTCATACTAAAAGAATACTAAAAATAAAAAAAGATGACACACCAAGAATATCAAGCATAACTTCGGTCCATTGACCCCATACTCCATAATAGAGCAATAAACCAATAAAGCATTGGAAGCCACGCGCTTCCCTTTATCAATACATTCAATCATTGAGAATCATTGTGTATTTATAGTGAACTATGTAAGGTTTGAGATAAAATCTCATTAGTATACTACCAATGGTGTCTACATCTATCCATTTCATATAGTAAATAATTGAATAGTGTTCCATATAGTTTAATATTAAGAAATAAATAAGAAATTTATTAAAATCTACGATCCAAGCTCCCAAAGGGTCACCTCATCGATACCAGATACTTCGACCGAAGTTGGATTTCATAACCACGAGAAACATGTAAAATTGATAAATAAATTAAATATTCCATCCAAAATAATGAATCAATGTTAGGTAGACACCATGCTTGTGTCATGTATTGGGGGTCACATCCCCTGGACATCATACAAGAATTCTCCAAATATAAATAATATAAATCTAATATGATCCAAATAATAAGCACATAAAATACAATGGTGGACTCCAGATCCAATACAAGGTGATGTATAAAAAATCCTAAGGGTCACTGTAGGATTCTTTTATATAATCAATGCCACAATTTCTATCCAAGGTAACCCATAACAAAGTCTCTTATATCAATCAAGGCCTAGTTAAATATGAGTATGTGCCATGTATCACACATTGGGGACTAAATTTCACCTGATTAAAAGAATTTCAACCTTTCTAATGGATCTGTCAATGGTTTCTCCCCCAATAATCATGAATATAAATAATCCACATTAAGATACCATATATAGAAAACCAATGTCTCTCCCTAGGTGCATCTTATAGATCCAAACTAAACATGGAAGAGTTCATCTATGATGTGCCTAATTTAGGAAATGGGTTCTCTCATAGATCATAATAGGTGATGCATTGAAACCAAGTCACATATCACAATATGGAATTTATATTCACTGGTCAACAATAAGACTTTCATTATCACATGTTAAAAACATTTCTAAGTCATAAAATTTAACTTATTCAACCCTGGCACAATGAGGTTAAAAAATATGGAACTAAGAAAATTGAAATTTAAATAATCCATTGCCTAAGGAAATGATACATTTAGAATAAGGCACAACCACAAGGGGTTAATCAACAATCTCAAGTGTGAGGAACACACCATAGATTAATTGTAAAGCAGTGACGTAAGGCATAAATCAAATGTATTGAAAAAACTTATACTAAAAAGTAAGCATGAAGAAAATGTATATGAGTATAAGAATAAACAACTGAGGGAAAAAACAAGGCCTTCCAATTTATATATTTTTTTATTTTATAGACTTAATGCTTTTAAGAAAGGAGAAACACCCACACACACAAAATTTTTATCCATTTAAGGTATTGGAAAATGTCGTTCAAAGTGGTCACACCCAAAGGGGTGTCCAATGATAAGGTGACAACCCCAAAATGGTTTTTTCTTTATGGTAATGTCATGGAAGTCATAAAAAACCAATTTATTTAATTTATTAAACTTATTTGAGGCATCTCAAAAAATATTTGACACACAGAACATTGACACATCATTTAAAAAGTGATTAAATTTGTGGGAATGACATAGACCACCTACCTTGATGCATTTTCACTAAACTCATAAGTATTCTAAGCTTAAATCAAGATATCTTGGAAGAAGAAAGAATAAATCATCTACCACATTGAAAATAGGGTAAATGTGGTCACACCTAAATAGTAAAATAGAGGACAGAAAAACATTAAAAAAGGAGGTAGATGAAATAATACCTTACCAAAAGATTTTCTATGCTTCCAAAAGTGAGTGATTATGATGAATGATGAAAGATGTATCTCAAACCCTATAGGGGATGGAGAAGAATGCTCACACATGGAAGTAGAGGAGAAAATAACATGATAAAAAAAAGGAGCAAATGGTTGAATTAAAACATTAAATAAGGGAAAATATAAATTTTATCCACATAGAAAGGGGCACATGATTTGGCCACATGGTTTTCCAACCTATCGGTAAGACATGTGAATGGTCTATAACTACGAGACCCACATCAATTAATATTTGTGTGATTGGGGTGAACGGTTTCAAAAAAATCATATAGCCTCCATCACTGCATTGTCTATAGCCTTATTGTTTGAGAAACTATGTGAACTGGATGGAATGATTTCTTATAATTATGAGGCCAAGTCTTCCACATTAATTTTTGTTGATTCGGCTCTGAACGAGCCCTAGATGCACTTAAGACCTCCTTGACTCAACCAGGAAACATTATTAGGGCCAAAAAAATAAATTAAAATAAAACAATGGTCAATACCTTGGAGAAAACTCGGGACATTATAATAATCACAAGCAATCAAAAGAAATAATTTAATTAGTACAATAAGATCATATACCCTGTGAATAATAATAATCCACAAAGGATTCTGAAATATATGAAAAAAATCTTTAAAATATCATTAAAATATTTCTTTGAAAAAATCAGAAAAAATCATTTTTTATAACATTTGAAATAAAAATCCCAAAAAAATAAAAAAATTCATTTTTTTGAAATAACATATTAAACCTAAATTACTCATTAAATAAAATAATAAACATGATGGTGGGAAAATTACTTACTATTGTATACATTGAAAGAAAATATTTTTTATAATTTTGTAAAAAGACAATAATTAATTAATTTGAAAAAATTTAAAAATATTCCTTTTAAAAAATATTTACATAAAATTAATGTCAATGAAAATTACATTTGAAAAACATTTATTGTATAGGTAAGATCCATTATTAAATTTTTTTAATAGTGTGGAAATGGAAGAAAATTCTTATAGACTAAAGTGTAAATAAGGATGGATTTTTATTAAATACATTCTCATTTAGTTTATGTTCGAGATAGAGGAAAATAGAAATGATACATAAAAACATTATGCATAAATAATGGAGAAGAAAATTATTGTGTTTTAATGATAATATTTATAGAATTTTCCTCAATTGAAATCTAGCATAGATAATACCCAGTAGAAATGAGATTGTATTAGAAACCCTTACTAGTTCGTTAAATTTTGAATCATAACCACCTTGTAAATATAAAATCAAAAGAAAATATAAATATCATGAAAAAATTATATTAATGATATAACATATAAAAGGTTTAGTAGATTCATCTCATAAATGAAAATAAGTTCAAACATCCAACATGTATCAAAGACAAAATATTGAGATGAAGAACCCTTACCGCTATGGTAATCTTAAAATAAAATCAATATGAAACAAATAAAATTTGATGTTTTTTAAATCCCTATAATATTCATGAGATTAACCATAAAATAAATACTTTTTTATTATATACACCATATAAAATAATCAATTGGTGAATGTGACTTATTTCTCATATAAACAAAAGTGATACAATAAAATTTTTCCACAAGATTCAACTTGCTTTGAATTTGTTAGAAACTCTTATATAATAAAAACTTATAAATTATACATATATTATAGAAAGGTAATTATATATATCATACCATTTATTATTGTATTATAACATATTTTCATCTTTTATTAACAATCTCTACTAAAATAACTTTTTTGGATGATAACAACTTCTTTTTCATGCATGTTTCAGTTCAACTGTCACATTCATTGTATCTTTATATTAGAACCAAAATCATTATATTGGTTATAATTTAATCATTATAATATCTAATCATTTCATATACTATAATAACTACTGAAAATTTTGTGTATAATAAGGAATTACATCACTTTATAGAGATAGCTATTTGTACGTATGCAAAAGTGATGTTTACACTTTTAGATAGATGGAAACAAAGAAAATCAATAAATAATTCTCTATTGAAAATAATAATAATAACATAAATACCATATATTTTCTATAAATGCATATTTATAACTATAAATGTGAATTTATATTGATAAACAAAATGCAATGTTTCCTGGAGGTGGTAGTCCACACATAAGAACGCGCGATGTTTTCTTTTACCATTGGATAGAAATGAGGTAGATAATGATTGTTCCATCATCATAACAAAAATTAATTATATTTATTATAATTAATTAATTTTATTATAATTGATACTATATATTTATTGTATGTAGAGGATGGAAGAAAATTGAAAGTACTCGGTTAAGGGTTATACTTCATCCTTGAGAAACCACTTTTGGATTACACCTTAATCTTTGAAAGTGTGTTATTTTGGAAATATAAGAATCAAAATAACATGGTTATGTAATATATGATAGTATTAGGTTAGTTATTTAATGATTTATAAGGTTACAAATTTGACAATAATGATGAAGATGAGGTTCCCTTTTGTAAGTGAGGGAAATGACACACTTGCATTAATCAAAAGATAATATAATATAGATAAAATTATCTTGTAATGGGGAACCAAGAAACCCAAAATTAGATGATAATATGTGATAGGGTAAAAATAAATTAAAAAATTAAAAAATTTAAAATATTTGGATACATTTTAATACATATATTCAAGTTGATCCACTTTAAATCCATTTTTTCCTTAATTGTGATAAGATAACTTTTTACTAGGATAACATAATTATATGATAAAAAATAAAATGGGGAAATTAAAAAAATTCAAATTATCAATCTATAATACATTTCAATATATTAAACATTTATTAGTGGCATAAATTAATTTTAATATAATAAAACAAAAGTCATGGAAATGTTTTTATGAATATACATGATTAAAGAGAAAAAATTATTTCCACTTAAAATGGAGTAATTATTTAGATTATATGGATTTTATTGTTTAAAATTTAAAAAACAAAATGCTTTTATAAATTTTTAGAAATAAAAAAATGGAATTTAATCTTCCAATAATTTTATTAAATTCCAATACCAATAAATATTTTTTAATTTGAATAAAATATAAGTTATCACCAAAAAAGTAAATCGTAGGTTACCAAATTGAAAAAAAATGTTTTAAAATAAATTATTTAACTAATTAAAAATATTTTTCGTGTAATAAGGATCCTTGTATAGGATTATTTGATGTGTTAGAGAAATCTTAATGCTTTAACACATTGTTTATCCCTCTTTAAACCATTTTACTAAGATGGTAAATCAATACAATAGCTACTATTCATAATGCCTAAAAAATATGTTGACGTTATTATATTATATTAATTATATCAATTAAAAATATGGAACAAATTTCATAATATTAAATTACTATATGTGGAGAAAATTCTATTTAAAACAACCACACAAAACACAAGAATGAAATATTTTTAGAAAAATTATTTTTAAGAATAAAAATATATTTATTCTTATTCAATGCCGAGTAAAAGAAATAAATGAACCTAAAATAATTTTATTTAATAATTAATATAAAAATTATGTAAAATAATTAAAAAATGGATATTAAATTAATTTATTAAGATTAAAATACATTTCCCACATAAAAGATGGGTTTTACAAAAATGTGTTATTAGGCCAAGAAAAGAACATATACTAAAATCAAGAATAATATTCATTCATATGTAATTAATTTGATTTTATATAATTAAAAGATAATTATGGTACTTTAATATCAAATTAAAAAAATAAAACTTTTAAATTACTTCATTTAATGAAAATAAATGACAGTTTAACATAAATTAGAATTTCTCATTATTCAATAAAAAGTAAATATTTAAAAAAATACTAAAGATGCATAATAAGTTAATATATACATGATGATTTTAAAAATTATATTCAATTTCTCTTCTTAAATTTCTAAAAAATTAATTTTAATAATTATATTATTTGAGCAAAAAATATAATAAAATCCATTTTTGAGAAAAATAATTTATTGAACCTTAAATTGAAATTAAAAAAATTATATTTCTTATATATTATGTGTTAATAAATAAATTTTAATTACGTTAAAAATTTATAGATATATTGGATAATGTGGTTACTATTATTTAGACCCTTCAATTTAATTGCCATGTTATAAAATATTGTAGGTCATTTTAAGCTCAGTGTTACATCTCAAGTAAGTTATTAAAACATACGATTTATTTAAAGAGAAATATATTCTAAAATATTAGTGTGTTCCATTCTACCCGCTTAAATAAGTACCCCCTTCTCAATTTTTATCTTGTTAAAAAATGGTTTATTATTTGAAAATACCATTTTTCGAAATCCTCATTTTACGATGGAATAAAAAAATCATTTAAATAGTGTAAGTTGATGACATTAAGCTTTCCAAATGTAGAATATAATCAGTTTTTAGATAAAAATATCATTACATTGATGTTAAAATATATACATGGAGGATAAAAATAATGTCTAAAAACTAATAGTGGGTGATAGGGATAATTGTTATAAAAATTAAATTGACAAATAAAACATAAATCCATGAAGGGTTAAAAGAAAAAATATTGAAAAAAAATCGAGAAAAAATAATAACATATTGATTTCAAGAGATATTTTCAAAAGTGTAGTGATTATTTTACTATCTTCAGATATAATATGATAAAATGTATTTATTTAATTTATTTTGATTTCATAAGACCAATTCCATCCTTTTTCCCTTTGATCAATTTCTACATCTATATTATATATTACTCCCATAAATTTATATTAAATATGAATTTTGCATGCAAAATTCACTAAAATTACGTTTTAATGGATCATAAGATCCATAATTTGTTCCTTCTATCTCCAAACATTCACCAAACCAAAAATGGTTTACCAAAGTTATCAAATATGGATGTATATAATAAATTTGTCTATAAAACCTCAAAAATAACACCCAATGGAAAACATAATCCATTCCATTAACATTTGACCTTATGTATTCTCTAAAATATTTCAAACAAATTCCAAATCCCAAAAAAATTGGAAAATATTGATAACATATTTTTCAAAGATCAAATTTACCATCTATATTAAATAAATATAATGTAACTCATAATTTCACACACCAAACACATAAATACTATGTATCATATATTCTCTATTAATATCCCAAACTAACATGGTTCACTATAAAACCACTATGAAAAAATAAATTCTTTCAAAAATTAACTTTTCTAAAATTAACAAATATATTACATAAAGACAGTGATGATGTAAACATCATTATAAATCAGTTTTTCATCAAATACCTAATGAATTCCATGGAAATAAATACTATAAAATTTACTTTATATTATATTTATCCCAACTAAACAATATTATCTCAACATCAAGAACATATTAAGAGTTATGTATCCCAAAATATTGGTTTTTTTTTTTGAAAAATATCACCTTATTACTGAAATGATATTCAATGTTATTAGTACCATTAAATGCATTCATGACAATCCTAAAAGAAAAACAACTACAGTACAATCCTTAGATGATTCATTATAGTTGTAACTAGAACACCACTGATAAAACTCCCCTACAACATAATTATTAAATCCCAAAATTTAAACACTTTAATAATTACACTTCAATGATTGGAATATCATTGACCATAATTTGTTCTAGGAGTTATCCCATGGATTATGGAATTAGATCAAATAATACCCACATTCCCCACATATAATACATTAAAATATAAATGGTGACATAAGATAAAATTCATTTCACCCTATCAAAATATTTATATTTTCATTGTAATTACTTTCTATAAGCCATTTATTTCTATATAGAAAAAATCTTTCCATTCATCTAAGACATTTCCTTAGATTTTCATCCCACATTCTAAACACATTTGAAGAGAAATAATATTTATGTCATAGTATTCATCAAATTCACTCCAACAAAACTATATTTCTTATTATTTAGTGTACTTGTAAAACATACACAAATTTATTTTTATATTTTTTTATTGAGATATCTAGTTAGGTTTAATCATTCAATTTCTTATTTTAGCTCTCATAAAATTTTGGTTACTCTATAGGAAAATCATTACATCATTTTTCAAATTCATTATTAACCATATTCTTTTAGGTACTAACTATTGAATAAAATAATTAAACATAGTATGAGAAAAAAGTAATCATATTGTGAAATCATATAATACTGGAAAATCATTCATTGGATGTCTAAATAATGTCCTGCTGAATTGTCAAATTATGTGAAAAGTAGAGAACATTCACCATCCACCAAAATGAAGACCAATATATATTAAACCAATTATTTTTTAGTTTTATTACATTTTTATGCATCTTTTCCAAAATCATATTCTCTATTAGTATCCCAATATGGGTATATTTCTATGAAAACCAAATAATATCTACCTTACCAAAATTTTAAAGTGTTCTCCTATACATAATCAAGTCCTAAAGGTTTTAAATAAATTTATCTAATATTAATCTAAAAATTCTAAAATCTCTTCTGGTTCCAATTGAGGTGACCAAAGTATTTCATATATATTTATTACTTCATTTTATATTAATATTCAAAACCTCTATGAATAATACACACTTCATAACTATATAATTTTAGTGTAAATGGAGACTAGATATGTAAACAAATTTTTTCAAGGAAGATATTTAGAAACTTATATAATGTTCTTATCAACTTATACCTTGCTTTGAAATATCCTACATATTATTTTTCTTTCTAATATAGGGAAAGGAAACATAATAAAGGGTGATATATGATGATTTTTAGTATAAACATGGGAGATATAAATCAATTAACATATAGAAGCATAAGATAAAAATAATGGTATGAGATCATGATAATTAATTTCAAATATAATACCCAATATATTATAGATCATAAACTTGAGTCATATTATAAATCATTATCATTTGAAAATTCATTGTTCATAAGAGTGAAAAATTATCATAAATCAATAATGATCCATGAGCTCAAATCATAAGAATAAAAATATGTTATACGTGTGTAAAACCATCATTGGAATAAAACTATATAATATTTCATGGTGAACTACCAAGACTAAAATTATATTTTTTATTTGGAATCAACACATATTTCCCATATCATAGATGATCAGGCATCAGCACCCATTAACCATATCATACTGGATCAATCATCACCACTGGATTCCCATATTATAGTTGATTAAGAAACACTGATTATTTCCTATAACATATGTAATCAATAAAAACCAAATATTTTACATATTAGATCAATCACATCAAATTATTTCCCCTAATTATCTCTTGAGATAAATTTTTTTACCAAATCCTTTCGAAGGATATATAATTCTAGTCCCACCCATCACATAATGAAAGTAATACCTAAGTGCGACACAATATCATAAAATATTCAACATATCATCACATAATAAACCATATAAAGGGAAAATTTATTCATATACTTTCCATCACATCATCATAGGATAACCCATGGAAAATAAATTGGTTTCATAATGGTGTCATCATTACTTATTTAGCTTGTGGGAAAGAAACATGTTTCATAAAATCATCTATTAATAATAATCATCATAATCAAAATAGAGAAATAATGTAAAAGGAACCATCATATTATATATCTAGTGGAGAAATAAAAATCATTAATTTATGTTGACATAGATTTAAAATTCCTTTAAAATATATTTGAAACATTTCATTGAAAACATGAAAAAATGTCTATTTCATTTAATAGAATTATAATTAAAAATTATCATAATGTTGATAAAATACTTTTCTTTGAAAATAAAATATGAAACATAAAAATTAATGTTCGATTAAAATAATGGCCATGGGGACAGAAAAAACCAATTCTGGCTGTATAAATTAAAAGAAATATTTTTTCACAGTTCTGTAAAAAGTCATAAATGACTTATTTAAAAAAAATTATAACGAATCATTTTTAACCCATTTTTAATAGTGTAAAATTATTTTGAGAATATATTTTTTTGCAATATTTAATAATAAGTAAAGAATTTAATAAAAACATCTTGAATAAATATAGCTTCACCATTTTTGTGGGATAATATTCATAAAATTTCCTCAATAAACATTTACCATATAGGATCCCAAAAAATGATATTGCATCATGAACCCATACCACATTAGAAAATTTTTAATCATAACCCTCATGAAATAAATGACATAAAATGAAAATATAAATACTATAACCATAATTTTATTAATTATACATCTTGTCAAAGGGGTAGTAGATACCCCTCATAACGTTAAATTGGATAAAAACATCAAACATGTCTTAGTGAAACATTATTGAGACGAAGGACCCTTACATCATGGGTGATCTCTGAATAAAAAACATATGAAAGAGATAAGAATATATGGATTTGTAAATAAATATAATATTATTTGAAATAATAATAAAATAAATTTATTTTCTGTATATACAACACATAAAAGAAACAATTGGTGAATATGACATATTTTCATAAAAATAAAAATGAGATGGAAAACCCATAGCTCAAGTATCATCTTGCTTCATACCTGTTAAAAAATATTATATAATAAATATATAATTATTAGAAATATATTATATAATAAAAATACTAATATATGTCATATCATATAAAATTTACTTTTAGAATTTTATTAGTTGTCTATTTGAAATTTTTTATTAAAATCAATGTTCTGGGTGATAATTGCTTCTTTTTTTATTCATGTTTTTGTTCTGAATTCAATTTTATTATACACTTATCATTGATATAAAACATACATAATTATAATGATTTCATAATTCTAAATTTTTGTAATATTATACTCACTTTTAAAACTACTCATAAAAAATCATTGGTGAAAAATGAATTACATCACTTTATGGAGATGGTGGTCTGTACGTACACATGAGTGATCATTCAAAATTTTGATGGATGTAATTAAAGATAATTAATCCATAATTCACTATTTAGGATATATATTAATATTACAAATATATTATATTATCATTAAATACATTATTATAACTGTTAAAATGAAGTGGGGATGTATAATTGATAATATCGATTTAGAGGATGTAAAAGAAGAAATCAAATTGAATGTATTATGTAACGATTTATTCTTATTCCTTGAATAAACTCTTTTGGATTACATCATAACCATTGAAAGGGTGGAATTTTTTTAAGGACAAAAGAGTAATGTAAATTTAGAGTAACTTTATTTAATTAAAATAAATGATACGTAGACAAAAACTGATATATTTCATTATTCAAAAAAATTAAATCATTTTCCAAAAAAACCAAAAAAATTCACACTAAGATATTATTTAAATGCTGACTTAAATAATAATAATAATATTCATTTCATTAAATAATATTTCAAAAATAATATAAATTAATTATAATATTAACACAAGAAATGAAATTAAAAACATTTTTTTAGAAAACATACTTTTTAATGATAAAACAACATTACTAAAAATCAAGAACTTACATATAATAAATTAATAAATTTATTTTAGTTAAAACATTATTCTTATATTTCATAATGTTGTTTTTCATATTCATACACATATATTTAATTACTTTTATATAATACACCATTGTTTGTTTTAATATTGGTCGTGTGGGTCAAGACACCTATAAAAAACTTATAATTTATTATAAGAGAAATATATTATAAAAGATCAGGGTGTTACATATAATTCCATTTAAATAAAATTTTACAACCTAAATTATTTATTGGAAGTTAAATTTCAAATATTTATGTACAATGTTTATTAAAATCCACTTCTTAAAATAGTATGATAAAACATCCTTAAAAAAATAACTGGAAAACATTATGGTTACCTGAAATTTCACATAATTAGGTTCCTATATAAGGATAACATTGCTGATGAGTTAAAATATAAATATTTAATACAAAAATAAAATCCATTTAATAATATAATGTTATAAATAATATGGCCATAATAATTTTAATGACCAATTTCCCATAAATCAATGAGGGTTTAAAGGAAATTCAATTCATCTAAAATGAAGGTAAAAAAATTAACATATTTAATTCAATATCCTTTTCCAAATGTTGTGTGATTCTTTTACTATCATTAAAGACCACATGGGAAAAAAATTATTACTTTATCTATTATCATTTCTTAATAAAAATTCTATATTTTCATTATTCATTGATAAATTTCCTTTTCTATATTATCTCTTCCTCTATGAAATTAATATTAATGATTATTTTTTCATTTATGAATCGCTAAAATTAAATTTTAATGGATCACCCAATATATATATATTTTACCAAAACCAAAATTATTTTTATAGGTTACCCATAAAAATAAATATAATTCAATAATATCTAAAACCTAATTAATAACACCTAATGCTTAACACAATATATCCCATAAATTGATAACCTTAAGACTCCTCTAATATTTGAATATTCAAATTCAATTCACAAACAAATGAATTGATATATAACATATTTTCCCCGATCAAAATTAACATCTATCCCCAAACTAATAATGTAAGTCATAATGTCACATACCGAACATTTTAACTCTATGATCATATAATCTCTTAAAATCTCCAAAAATTTCGTAAACAAGATTAAATATCAATGAAAACATCCATTTATTGAAAAATTAACTCAACACAAATTATACAATATATTCATTAAATCTAAAGATACAATAAACTTCACCATAAAAAACTTTTTCATTAAACCTCTAAAATATTACAAGGATATCAATACAATCCAATATATATCGTCAAATAATTATCCCAAATAAACACTATTGTCTCATCAATTAGAACTTATTAAGGTTTATCATTCCCTAGATCATGTATTTTAAAAAAATATCAGCTCATCATAAAATCACATTTTTAGGTTATCGGTAACATTTAATGTATTCTTAAATATACATAAATAAATTACTTAAGGACAATCCATTGATGTTTCTCGATTCATATAACCATAATATAATTGGTAAAAATTTTATATAAAAAATTTTTTGAATCCCAAAATATGAGAACTTCAATCATTCCACTTCTGTGATTGGAATAGAATAATACTTTCTTGGGTATTAGTGTTAGACCATGGATTTGGTCATAAAGATAATTAATGAAAAATATCCCCACACATAAGACATTGAACTATAAATTTATCCATAGAATGAAATTTATTTATCTCTAAAAAATTTCACTTTTACTTAGAAATTACCGGATAAATTCCATTCATTTATAGATAGAAAAAATCTTCCAATTACATTAGAACACTTCGTGAAGCACTTATTTCTTTATTATCGATATGAAAGTAATGTAATAATCTTTTTTCTTTAGTGACAATCAACTAAAATCTGAAGAAACCCCATTTTCCCTTGGTTTGTTAGAAAACTGAACCAAGTTGAGGTTTTTAAATATGTATCGAGATATATGGTTTGTTATAATCAATATATTTTACATTCTAGCTCCCAATATATAAGGTTTCCCATGGGGATAGTAATTTAATAAACTATAATATTTATTAATAACAAAGTTCTTTCTAGTTATCTCAGTTCTCTAAAACATAAAATCATATTTTGTACACCCATTATCAAAGTGAAAACCCATATAATCATTTAATAGCATTTATGTTATCTCTAAGTCATGAGAACTTATTGTCAAACTATGAACCATCAGTTTCAAATTAGGTTATCCATTATCACAATCTATTCCAACCCATCATAATGATATATAATTAAAATTTGAATTAACCCAATCATGTCCCTCAGGAGATCCAAACCATGTGCACGGTATGGTTCCATTCACTATTTAGAAGAATGATGGATAAGATATACTATAACAAATATTTTTAGTTTTAGTAACCATAAGATGCATCTTTTACAAAACTATGTCAACCTATATCATCCACACACAGACATATTGCAATAAAATACATAATATACATCTTTATAAAATATTGTACTTTTATCCATTACATTGCATTTTTAGTATGGTTTTCACCAAATTTATCTGGTCTTAGTCTCAAAAAATAATAATACCATGATATGATACTATCTGAGGAAACCCAAGTATTTTACATATAAATATTACATATTTTTAAATGAGCATTCAAAATATCTCTTAACATTACAAGCCCCATATCCATAAAAGGTTTTGTGTAAATAGAGACTGGATTCGAAATAAATTTTTTTAATGAAACAACCTTTATACCAAATATAATTTTCTACTCCCATTATACCATAATTTGGCATATCCTACAGAAAATATGTCATCATATCCTAATGGATGAACTGATAATAAAGGGGGAGTGTTGATGTTCAGAAAGTGTAAACAAGAGAGATATCAATTAATAATCATATATAAGAATAAAACAATTATAATGGTACGATATCATTATTATAACAAAATTTTTTCATACCCAATCTATTATAGATCATAAACATGATTCATGGCATAAAAATCATTTAAAAATATATAATTCATAAGCGTGTGAAATATTTATTAATTATTCCTGAGACAAGAGTTCAAATAATACGAAACATAACATTTCATGAGAATGTGGAACCATCATAGGCATATAATCCATACCATATGTCAATGTAAACTATAGAGAGCATCATATCATCATTGATTAGTCATTAACACAGATTTACCATACAATAACAGATATGGAATCACCACATGTTCCCTATAGCATAGTAGATTTACCAGCACCACCTATTTCTTGTATCATAGTGGATTAGTAATCACCACATGTATCATATTGTTGTTTTGCACACTAACTTGTTTTCAATAATTATGTAATGATGTATTGGGCTCCTCTTGACCTATTCAAGGGACATATAGTTTAGGGAACACCATATCACATAAAAAACCAACAATATTTGTATAAAAATTTATAAAACAATAATTATATCACTATATCAAAACCCAGAACAATAATTTTGTTTCATAAGGATTTCATCATTTCATTACTGCATAACCCATGAAAAAGTATCAAGTTTAATAAATGTTTAACCATAATTTAATTAACCAGTAGGGATAAACCGATATTTCTATATTCAGACTTAAATTACCATCATCACAATCCATCTGTAGATATAAAGTGGAATGAGTCATATTATCATATTATTAGTAAACCATAAAAATACATAATGATTGTTTTATTTAATTAAAAATTCATTTCTAATATCATTTGAACCTTTATTTTAAAATATGAGAAAATAACAATTTATTTTAATAACACTTTAACTAAATAATAAAAGAGTTTTGAGAAAATAATTCTACTTAAAATTAACCTAGAATATTTTTAATGTAATCTTTCGAAAAATAATATTCACAATGGTTGGAAAATCCATTCATGTCGTATACATAAAATAAAACATTTTTTTTTCATTTTTGAAAAAATTACCAATGAATTGTATTGAAAAAAATTAAAAATATAACCTTAATAATTTTTAAATAAATTCATATCTAGTGAAAACTACCATTTCAACACATTTCATGTGTAGTTAAAAACTTTTATAATGAAATTTTGAAGAATATGATCATGGAAGAAAAATCTCCCTAACAAAAGAGTAAATAAGATAATATTTTCATTAAAAATATTTTCTCATTAATTTTTGGATCCAATGAAATGAAAATGGTACAAATCCACAAAACACATAGGAATATCTAAATTAGAAGTTAATATGTAGGGTTTATAGAATAAGATCCATGAAAGTTACCTCAATAGAATTTTAGCATATACAAACATGGATATAAAATTAATTATATCATAATCCCATTACACTTTGGTAAATTATGATTTAGAACATCAAGGAAATAAATATAATAAAATAAAAATTTAAATTCCATAAAAATAAGTATACTCATCATATAACATATCAATGTTTTATTAGATAAGCTTTGTAAACATAAATAGGTACATAAAATCAAACATGTATCAAAAAATATTGAGTCATAGAACATTTTCCTATTTGGTAACTTCTAAATCAAAAACTCATGAATGATATGAAATTGGATGAATATTTAAATCCAAATAATTTTCATGAAATGAATCGTAAAATAAATTCATGGGTAAAATATACACCACACAAATGAAATAATGGGTGAATATAGAATTTATATCATAGAAATATAAGTGAGGTATTGAATCCTTACCTCAAGTCATATTTTTATTTTTACATGTTGAAAATCCCTGTTTAATAATTATATAGGATTTATATATCTATTCAAAAACCATACTTGTAAATACCTTGACTCTAGTATCCCATAATCGGTGGTCATTTTATTACATTTTCATTTGAAAAAAGTGATACAATCCCAAAGGAAAGAATTGTTTATATTTCCTGGTAAATAAGATATATACTTGAGTATTTCATTATATTTCAAAAACATAAATTTCAACATTGTGTAAGTAAATATTATATATTTTTTAAATCATTTAAATATTCCTTCATCATATAATGGGTAAAGGAAAATAATTAAAGTGTGATCTCAGATGATTAGTAATGGTTATGTATAATAGAATATATCATTAATAAGTAAAGCATAGTATATGTGTATATAAAAAATTATAAAATACATTTCATTTAATAAATAACTTATTCATTAATAATAATTTTAATGTAATAAATGATTATCATATAATTCTATATAAATATTTATTTTATCTTGAAAATTATACATGAATATCATAACTAATCAAATAGTCACATGGACATTAATAACCGATTTCATTATAATAGAATGCATAAATTCAAACATATGAAACTTATAATTAATGCATCATTCCAAGAATGTTTAAAATATGGGGTTCCATACACAAAAAATCCATTTAATAAGGCCAACCTAAAATTTTATCTCAGGATAATTGTTGATGCATTGATGGGATATGTAATATTGTTCTCAGCACACTATATACTACGTAAAATTAAATCCTTAAACATTTAATGCATGATTTAATTTGTAAACAATAATCCTCATAACAAAATATGTATATTGAGTAAAGAGTAAAAATATCAATATTCCCCCAGTGAATAAAATAACTTTCGAAGTAAAATTTTGTATCTAGAATATAATATGATTAAGAGAATAATAATTTACATGAGACAAAAAAAAATTAATTTATAGATAAATATAAATTCTACGGAAATATAATCACAGTAATGTTCATGTTTCATGTTAATGTTAAGAACAACTAAATTAATCTAGAAAGTAAATGTCAGTACTTACCCTTATCAAACAAATCATAAACCATCCAAATAAATTTTAATGATGGTATTATTACAACATATACGCATTATACCACATGTAAATTAAACGGTTTTCATCATTGATGAATTGAATTACAATACAAATAACATTGAAAATCCCTTTTGAAAAGGAATAAATTTTCAAGGATATTAGGAAAAAACATTCATCAAAATGAATCATGTAAATTTATAAAGGAATATTCAAATAAATGATTTCTTATGATTGTGGGATAATTATATACAGGATGAGTATGTTAAAACAAATATTCCTTTCTAATTTTTGGTAAAAAGTTAAAAAGTACCGTGGAAAAAAATTATAAGAAGATTAATTTTAAACTATTTTATAAAATGTAAAAATGATAATAATTTATTTTATAAATAATTGTATATTATCTAATATATTATTTAATTAATATTAAGTAAAATAATGTCATGTTAGAAAAAGATACCCCATCGTGTAAAAAAAAGTTTGTTTTCCATAAAAATATGATTTTAGAATCTAAAAAACCTATTGAGTGTATAATGAAAAGAAAATTAATAATTTTATGAAATAAATATATTTTAAGAAAGTATATTTTTTTAGGATAAAAAATATCAAATCATTTTACCATATGATACGTACAAGTAAATAATCCAAAATAATGATGAGATTGTGAAATAAACCCTTAACACTTTGGTTACTGTTGAATCATAACCCCCATGAAATAAATAACATAAAACTAATTATTAAATTGCATTAATGTAAAAATATTCATAATATAAAAAATCATATAGTCATTTGATACACCTAATATAAATAAATATATTCATATTACAATATATGTGTCAACGGAGTGGAAATTGAGACAACAACTCTTAAAAAATAAGGTACCATTCAAGTGAGAATCTATAAATGAATAAATTATTTGTGTAAAATTAAAAATCAGATTAAAATTTGGAAATAAATAAATCTAAATTAATTACACAAATATTCTTATAACATCATAGACATTGAATAAGTAATATAACCCCAATGTAAGGAAATTGATTTTTGAAACCCCTTAAAACTTAATAAAATTTTATATAAAATCTTATAGGATGAAATAATTTGAATTAAATTTTTTTAAAAATAAAGCCATATGGAATCACGATATAACATGTAAAATGCGTATTATATACAGTATAGGAATAATTTAGGTGTATAACATTAAAATATGCTTTAAAAATATGAAATTGAGGTGGAATCCCTTACCTCAGTTCTGACTAACCATCTACTCCCTTTATCATCATGAATATAAAAATTATGTTGATTATTTATTTTCTCAAAAAAACTTATTATTTTTTTTATATTTTTATTACCAAGTTATATTCAATTACTTAATCAACTCAGTTCGTATGGGATGTTTTGACGATATTCAGTCCATATGTTAAAAATGAATTTGGTTGGATGACTATGGTAAAAGAGTTAATTGTTAAAAATTTATAGAATAATAATAATGAAATAATTATAATTATAATACATTTATTATACAATAAAAATCCATGATACATGGTTATGGGAATTGAACTGTGTTATAAATAGGGAGATGGTAATTCATACGTATGTTTGAGTAATTGTTTCATTTTTCAACAATCATGACAGAAATAAGGCAATTTTTATATACTTCTTCCAAAATAAAAATTATATATTAAATATTATATTATTTATATAAATATAATTATATATACCTTCCATGATATGGGTTACTAAAAAATGAATCACATCGCATTATGGAGGGGGTAATCTAAACGTATGAATGAGTGACGTTATCATTTTAAAATGAATCAAAAGGTAATAAATTACATGAAATTATTTATTAAAATATGGATAATTATTTTTATTAATAAAATATATATATATATAAACTATAATTAAAATTTTCCATGAGTTGTGCAAATATAAAATGAATTACATCAGTTCACGAGAAGGTACACTATCATACACATAAACAATGGTTTCCTTTCCCATTTGACTAATGTGTAAGTGATTTATAGTTAAAATATTATATAATAAATATCATTATATTATAGATATTTATTTTATTTTATCATCATGATTGAATAATATTTCATGAAGGTAGAATAAGAGATAAATAAAAAATTCTTGGTTATGAACGATACCGTTTCTTTTGAAAATCTCTATATGTTTACACCAAATTCCTTTTTAGGATGGTATTATAATAAATCAAAGGAATAAAAGATGTGGTAGGGGAATTAATAAGGGGAGTTTTTGCAAAAAATGATTCTTGTAGTTTCGAGATGATCGGATAGGGGATTTATTTTATACGTAAGGGGACAAACACTTTTAGAATTTCTTAAATTATTAAATATAATAATGAAAAAATCAATAAAAAGAATTCCAAATGGACATATATTACACTTTTGGATATTAAAATTTATAAATATGGACATAAAATGGGATTTTGAAAGGCTTAATTAGCAAACTAATCCTTATCTATTGATTTAAACCTTAGTATAAATGATTCAAAGAAAAAGGGTCATAATTTTACTTATAAGATAAAAATTGGATAATAAATACAAAAATTAATGAATATTTAAGACTATTTAAAATCCAAATTTTCCTCTATAATTATTTTAAGGAATATGAAATAATTTAAAAAAATATTATTTATACTAAAATATCGTTAATGTCATTTCTGAAACTATTCATTAAACACGACTTTTAGTGCTCAATGATAAAAATTATTTTTTAATATAATCCATTTAAATATCATTATTAACTATAAAATTTTATTTTAACCCTAAAAAATTACAATTACATTAATATTATTGTTTTTAAAATTATTTTCCTTGATTTTTCCATTTTTTAAATTTGTGTTTTAGATTTATATAAGCATTTTAGGTAACTATATAATCCTGAAAGTCGAAAAATAAATTAACTTACTTAAAATAATTTCCTTTTACTGAACATAAAATATAATATTCATAAATAACAATTTTTATTCCCATTTTAACATATAAGAGATATTTAAAGGAAATAGATTGATATTTTTTCTTTTTTTGTTACATTAATGATTACATAGGTCACATTCATAGAAAAGAGTCCCATAAATAATTTGATATGATAATTATAAGATTATGGTAAAAATTAATTCATCAAATAATATTAAACATGAAAAATATTATCCTTATTACTTAGTTTTAACCTAGTTTATCCCGATTTAGAATATCACCGTGGTTAATTTTTTTATTATTTTTACTATTCATTATGAACAAAAATTAACCTGATCATATTAAGTAATATTAATTTTGATGACTAAATATATATAATATAAATTATCAAATTAAATTAGAAAAATATCTAAATATAATTTAAATATGAAACATTATATGTTTTCCAAAAATAGATTTTAAAAAAATGTATTTTTCAAGCATGAGATATTCTTACAATAACTATATTACCAGTAATAATCATTATATGAATTTAAATTCATATATTTTAATATATAATATATAAATTTCAATTAAATAATTTATATTTAGGGGTTATTAAATTAAATTAAATTTGAGAGAAAATGTGAACCTAAAAACAGTTTTTATAAAAATATGTTTTTATGCCTAAAAATGGACATATACCCAAATCGGGTATTATGATTATTAAAAAGAAATAAAATTTAAGATGTATAAATAAATAATACATAATTTACTTTGAAATAATATTAAAATAATATGTGGACTTTTAATAAACTTCAGTTATTGGAAATATATGATAGTTTTACAAAAATTTGTATTTTCCACCATTCTCTAAAAATCACTCTTTTTAGAAAATTCCAAAAATATACATGTAATTATTTTTTGGCTTGATAATTTATAAAATAAAATTAATTTTTTAATATAAAATTTAAAAAATCAGAAAAAATAATTACTATATTATTTTCACACAAAAATTAATAAAAATGATTTTTTACGAAAAAAAATATTTTTCAGCATGAAATGACATTCATAGAAATTGAGACCATATTTACTAATACATTTAATTGATATAAAATATTTATTCACAAATTTCAATTTTTTTTTCTATTCATATAATCAATATAAATGGATAGGTTATAACAGATACGTTTAAATAATATATCATGGTTATTTGGATCAGTGTTCTTATACGATGTCAAATATAATGCTATTATTTTAAAATCTATTGGGATTTTATTCTCCCTAACATAAATAAATTTCATCATTTATATTTCATATTTTAATCATAAATCAAGGTGTTGAAATTAGAAAATTCCTTTGTGTACAACCCACATCATAAAAGTGTTAATAAAACCCACTCTTAAAAAGAGAGAAAGGGATATATGCTGTTTATCTAGAATAACTCAAAAATATTTTTCTTAATAGGATAACATTAGTGGGAAGTGAAAACATATTAATGGATGATAAAACTAACTCCTAAAGAATAATATATATTCATATAGAACAAGGTTAGTAGAATGTTAAGAACCATAAAACCATATATCTATAATGAGTAAAAATATTTTCAATTCATCAGAATGGATTATAATATGATTAATATTTTTATTCAAGAGACTTTTCCTAGTGTTGAGGAATTAATTTACAATAAAAACTAATAACCTAAGGAAATATACATACTTGATATCTTTCTATATCATAAGTGTCATTTCATCCTTTGGTTGTTCTTTGTGCAATTTGTACTTCATATCTTACTCCAAGTAATGAATATAAAATATTAACTTTTTATTCCCGAGGAAATAAAATTAAATTTTAACAGATCATAATATCTATAGAAGAATTAATAATATATTCTCGTATATTTAATCATTAACTAAAACCAAAATGGTTACCACTACCTAATATTATAAAAAAATTATAAGACTTTTAATGACGAAATAATACATTTTTATTAAAATATTCAACTATATTTTCAACATAAGTTATTCAAATGAAACTACATCCCAATTAACCTCAATACTATCAAAATAAAAAAAAATTCACCTCAATGTTTATTTCAAACATTTTAATATAAATCCCTAAAAATATAATTGTACTCTTACCAAATAATCCTTTATCATAAACCTAAAGGTTATATATACCTCCTCGCAATAAAAAATCTCCCAAAATATCATTAGTCATCTCAAAATAAAAATGATTTTATCTAATAACAGGTTTCCAAAAATCAACTTAATATTTATCCATCAAACTGTTTAAGTAAAAAAAATTTCATACTAACATGGTCATCATAGAGTCTAGTGGTATGTGGAATACCATTATTACCCATTGATTATGGGTTCAAGTCCCATGAACATACTGGTTGTGATAGGTTGTCATCTGAAATGAAACTAGTCCTTTTTTTATAAAACTATATTAATATAATTTTAATAACTTATAAAAAAAATAATGAACATCCCCAAAATTAACTTTAGTCATCAAATCACTTTTTAACAATAATTTTTTTCCATGCCACTTTGTTTTTTAACAAAATCATATAATCTTAATTTACTATTATTACCTAAATATTAGTGATAAAATTTACACTAAAGGTTATAAATAACTATAATCATATGATAATAAAAAATAAATTCATTATATATCAAATTAAATTCTCATTAAAACATATGTTATACATAATGGTTACATATACATGATTCAACTATTAAAATTTAATAAATTTCATTGAGGTATTTCAATCACATTAAAACTCAATAGGGGTATCATCGAATTTAAACTTATTGTCATTCGAAAAATATTAACCCAATATGGTTCCAAAAAATATTAATGTATCTTCATTTTAAACTTTTTATCTATAAGGAATTTCCTCAATGTTTGTCGTAGGATTATATTCTATAATCTGTGTTTTTTAAAAATATAGTTCCCATGTATTCTACTACACTTTATCTGATCTCTACTATAATGACCCAAATCTTGTATCCCAAAATAAACGATTACTTTATTACATTGGAGTATGATTCAATTCAATACATCCCAAGGGACTAAATAGTTTATTAGTCTTAATAAATAAGATAAAAACATCAGTCACACATCACATTTGAAAACATAAATTAAAACTCAGTGAAATTAAATATTTATCATCCTTGAACTAATTTAATAATTCATTCTCTATATCATGGGTAAATTTAAAAAAATAATGGTTGATATAAAATGATATGTAAAGGTTAAATATAGTTGAATATTTCATGAATAAATAAATCATAATAAATATGGAGAACTAATAACTGAAATACATTCCATTTACTTAATAACATGATCATGAAGAATAATATGTAAAGAAGAAATGATAGTAAAATAATTTCATATAAATAACCACATGAACTTGAAACTTATCCATGGATATCGTAACTAATAGAATAATCCCATGTAAATAAACAAATAATTTTATAAAGAAATAATACATAAATCCAAGAATCTAAAACATATTATCGAGGCATTGTACCAATATAGAATAAATTATTAGTAGGAATACCCAAATAAACCATTTAATAATGATATCCAACTTCATAGGATCATAAGACCCACTAATGTATTGATGGGATATATAAATTTTCAACCCACCCATCACTTAATAATCTCAATTCATTACTCAGAAATTAAATATCCAATTTAATTCCTAAACAATATTCCTGATTAAAAAATATCTATATTGAAGAAATAGTAAAGAATATCAATATTACCCCATTCAATAAAATAAAATTCAAAGTAAAACATCATATGTTGAAATGATATATGGTTTTCAAAATAATAATATCGATTATACTAATAATATATATATTTAAGAGAAATATAATTCCCAATAAAATCTGAAAACAACAAAGATAATGTTTTAATAGAAATAAAATGACTACAAAACAAATCAAGAAAGTGACGTCCAATACTTTACACAGCCATACTAATAACAAAACATTAAAATGAATATTATGGATTGTATTATTACAACATATACCTAGTGGATCATATGTAAAATTAGGGTTTGTTATTTTATATGAATAAACACATCCTAAATTGATCATTAAAAATATTCATGAGGAAAATAGTCTATTAAATTGAAAATTCAGTTTGGAAAATTAAAAAATAAAAAATATTAGGGAATTTGTTTATTGATATAAATAATAGAAAATTTTAATCTATGTTTCAATGTAATGAAAATATTTAATGGTAGTAAAATACCATTTTTTAAGAACATTAAAAAATTATCCATTTCATATTTTCAGTAAAAAATAACAAAAATTTACAGTGTATAGAAAATTAAAATAAGACTCCATTTAAACCATTTTTTAAAATAAAAAAATTGGTAGAAATGTCATTAATAAATAATAGGATAATATTTAAAATATTTTTTAAAAAAATTATTGTAAAATAATGATATATAATAAAAATATTATTGGTTAAGTAAAAAACAAGACAGATTTTTTTAAAAATGGGTTTGGTATCTTGAGTACATACGGAGTGGAAAATGAATGTAAAAAGTATAATTTATATAAATAACCAAATAAAAATAAAATATTTTTTTATTTAATATATAACTATAAAATCATTCCCTAATTATAGAATTAATCATAAATAATCTCAAATAATGAAGACAACGTGAAATAAACACTTACAACTTGGGTAACATTTGAGTTATAACCCATATAAAAATAATAAATATAAAAGAAACATTAAATAAAATTAATATAAATAGATTAATGATACATCATATCAAAGGGGAATCAGATAAACCACATAAAAATAAATAATTTTCTAATAATAAATTTGTCTCAGTGTATTGGAAATTGATACTAAGTATCTTAAAAATATCATACAAATAATGTGAGAATAAATTAATTAGTTGATTATACACATAAAATATAACTCCATTTAAAAAAATTGGAAATAATAAATATTTATAAAAAATTACTAAACACATTATCATATAATATTAATGATGATGAAGATGTAATATAACCCAATATAAATAAATTGAGTTATAAAATACCTTACCACTTGGTAACTTTTATGTAAATTTCCCTTGATTGAAATAGTTTTCATTGAAAAATAAAAATAAAATTATGAATGTTTCATTGTATAATATATAAAAAGGGAATTATAAATATCATATTAATGAATTATGGTTTATAACATTAAAATATTCCTTAATAAAATAAAACTGTGAAAGAATCCCTTAAATCAAGTTTGAATTATCACATATATTCATTGCATTACTATATAATAAACATGGGATAATTATTTACATACTTGAAAAACTTTTCCACAATTTTATAATTCCTTTTATTTTATTTATTACCATGTTATATTTAATTACTTAATCAATTATGATCACTTTAGACATTTTTATGATATTCGGTTCATATATCTAAAATGACTATTGTATGATGACTATAGTAAAATATTTCATTGTTAAATTTTATCAAAAATAGTAATAATTAAATAATTAACATTTTTATAAATAAATAATAAATTTAGAACCAATAATGAAATTTTATTTTTAAAAATGAACTATGTTAAAAGCATAGAGATGGTCGGTTTGTTGTACGCATGTGTAACATTACCATTTTTTTAAAAAAACATAATGTAAATTGGGTATGTGTTAGTTTATATTTTTAAAAGGATAATTGCATCTTAAATATCATTTTATCTCTTCAAAGGTACTTATGTATACCATCCATGTGATGTGGTAATAAAATATTAATCATATCACTTCTTGGAGGTTGTAATCCACATGTAAACAGAAGCAAAATTATCTTTTTTAAATTAATAGAAAGGTAAGAAATTATATAATATTTTATCTTAAAATAATGATAAATATTTAATTAATAATATATATATATACTAAATCCATTATTAATCCCCTTATTGAGAAGTAGTGGTGGAAAAAAATTACATCAGTTCCGGAGTCGGTAGTCCACCATACACATGAACGACAATATTATTTATTATTTTATAGAAGAGGATATGGTTGTATGTTATGAATGTAAAATAATAAAATTTTAGTATTTAAAATATATTTATTTTATTTTTTCTTCATGGTTAAATAATATTTCAAGTATGTGGAAGAATAATTAAAACAAAAAATGCTTGGTTAAGAGTGATACTTCGTTTTCGAGAAAACTCTTTTAGGTTACACCAAAATACTTCATAAGATTGTTTTATAATAAAAATATATATAGGTCATAACAAGGGAATTTTCTCAAGGTATTTTATCAGGTCTCGGATGAACTAAATAGTTCATGAAATGTAGATAGGAGAGGAGATGAGTTATATTTTTATAAGTAAGGGTAGGAGCACATTTTGATTTTCATAATTTATAAAATATAATAACATCATATTCTATTAAAATACCTCTAAATGGACAGGTATTATAATTTGGGATAATATGAGGACTAAATATGGAAATAACATATCATTCATATATGTTTAATAATCAATCATACCCTTATCTCTTGGTTAAAATCCCCAATAATCCTTTTTTTACCTTATCCTTAGTCACAACATTTTTAAACTGAAAGGGTAATAAGAGTATTATAAATGGAAAAGGGGTGAAAGTTTAGAATATTTATCATAGATATTATTCTATTGTGTACTTTTAAGTATTTTTATATTATTTAATAAAATATTATTTAATATAAAAAATCATTAAAGTAATTTTTTACACTATTCAATTAATTTGAATTTAAATACATGAAGATAATAATGAATTTCGAATATAATAATTTTAACAAAAAAAAATAAACAATTAATAATAATAAAATAATTTGGAACTAGAACTCATTTAAAATACATAACACTTATTGACTTGAAAATTAATTACTATGTGTTTTCCATTGTTCATATATGTGTTTTGTCAGTATTGTATAAGCATTTAATGTAAATATCTAATCATTAAAAATTAAAAATAAATTACCATAATTTAAATAATTTCATTAAAAAATAATATTTAATATTAATTCAACACCTATATTTTTCCTTATGTGAACATATAAGGAATATTTGAAGGAATGAGTGTAATATTTCAATATTTTCTTTACATAAATTATTATATTAGTCACTTCTTGGGACATGTGTCCCATAAATAATTGAATATAAAGACCAGGGTGATAATGCTATAAATAAATTCATCTAATAAAATTTAAATTTTAAAATAGTGGCCTTATCAATTAGTTTTAACCAAGGATTACCATATTTACACTTTTAACACAGTGATAATTTTTTATATTTTTTACTGTTAGTTATGAATGAAAATTAAACTGACCTTACTAACTAATATTTATTTTTATGATTAAAAATATTTAATCCAAATTATGAAATTAAATTTAAATAAGTGGAATAATTTAATTTAAAAATGAACCCATAAAACATGTTAATAAACAGGTTTTCAGGAAATAAATTTTTCAAGAATAAAATTATATTACATTAATAATATGAATATTAATAATAATTATATGAATTTAAATTAATATAAATATATATATAATCTATAAATTTCATATATTTAAATTATCAGCACTAGAAATTTTAATTAATTAAAATGGAGAAACGGTGTGCACTGAAAAAAAAATTGAAAAAAAAATTCCTTTTAAGCACAAAAATAATCATATACTAAAACATAGTATAAATCTATTTACAGTGTAATTAATTATACTAAATCATAATAAATAATACCTATTTTACTTCAAAATAAAATTAGAATCATAATGGTACTTTTAAATTACATTATTTTTTGAAAATGAATGATAGTTTTAGGAAAAGTAATATTTTTTACTATTCACTAACAATCACACTTTTCTTAAAAATACCAATATTTCACCATCATATAATTTTAAATTAATTTAAAAAAATTATGTTCAATTTTTTACATTAAAATTTCATAAATTGGATGAAATTAATTTTTTTATCTTCCCGCATAAATGGAAACAAAAAATTTCAATGAAAAATATATTTTTAAATCGGATTAATCAATTACTAAAAAATATTTCCTTATTTACCAAAATATAATATTAATATAAAATATTTATAAAAGATTTTATAAAAATGGTTATTCTTAATCATATCTCCAATTTTAGCTACTATGTTATAATGTGAATGTTTAAATAGTTTATTCCGGTTTGTTTAGGATCAATGTTCTATATTTTATATGATATTGAACATAATTCTTGTCACGTCCCAGATCAGGCCACCACCAAAACCGCCACCAAACCCGGCCCATGACAAGGCCTGATGGGTGTTCCCGATCTTCATGGGCTGGCACAAGTTCCCGGGTATCATAAAATGATAATTGAGAATGATTTACCTGTGTTTATAAACATAAAATAGAAAAAGAATCCAATAAAAATGAATCTGGATTTTTCAAACAAAAAATATTTTTATGAAATTCAGAACTGAATTAAATATTTTAAAACCAATCAACATGACTATGAATATGGTACAAAAAAATTAAACTTCCCAATAACCCTCATGGCAAGGCGAACCACCCTCAAGCCATCTCCACAAGACTTCTCTATTAAGGACCTTCCATAAAACCAAACCAATGGCACTAAAAACTATACCCAACCTACGAAAAAATAATATCCAAGTCTACATACACCAATGTGTGCAAGTATGGTGTGAGCAAATTCCCAATCGAATAACACCACTAAGATATTCCATGGGTTAAACATTATAAGATGAAAATCATGAATGTTTTCATAAACAGGAATTGCATGTTAAAATTTCTAAAAGATGCAACATAAAATTTAAATCCATTTTCTAGTGGGATATCCTTAAGATTGAACTCTTTTAAACATAATTGCATCACTGTTGAATTTTATATCCAATAATACCATATGCTTATGGTATTCCAAAAGTAACTAATGAGCATAAGCAACAAGAAATAACCCCTAGGCACTAGCTTGTTGTGGGTCCCAGGTACCTCATATCACGGCGTGAGAAACAATCACAATGTTAGTTCTCGTGAATGAGCCACTTTTTGTGAACATATCCATAACCTATAGTTCCCCAATAATCATCATCATATTTTAGTTAGTATTGTATGTGCCAATCCTACTACATGAAACTGAGGCCAAAGCCTACAGATTCACTAGCGTACTAGTACTCGTCTCCCACCTAGATACTCAGGTTTTCCCTTGTGTTCAAAAATGTTCAAAAAGATATGAAATAAACATTTGACATTAAAATTTCTTTTACACGTCACAAGTTGGAAAAAAATCCAACATGTACATAACACAAGTCTAAAAATCCACTTTTTCATTCAAATGTATTTTGAAATCATACTCACACCAATAATATCCGACAACACATTTTCTAAATCTTTCACAATTCAAAAAACTCGTTAACAATTTTATAAAATGATTCCCATGATTCTAAACATCATATAATATCCCACTCACATGTTAAATAATACCCTTTTCACAAAAAAACTCTATTTTTCCCATCACACTCACACAAAACTGCCCAAAAACATGTTTTGCACCAACATATAAATTTTATAAACCACCTTGACAAATTACAAAATATTACCAAAATGTTTAACAACATAAATGACCGCAATATGTTTCAAAATCTCTTTTTAAGAACATAATATCCCAAAAACAGTACATAACCAACCATTTCACAGTTTGCGTAACTCATTAAACCATTGCCAATTTTTATAAAACCAACCCAAGAGGTATAATCATGGTTTGAAAACAAAACCAATTTAAAACCCATAATTCCAGACCAAAACCATACTAATAACAACCCAAGAATATATTGGATTCCCTTAACACATTTATTAAATTACCCCCAAGTGTCACAAAAATACCTCAAACAATACCACAAAAGATACCCATGAAAAACACATGTTTTCACAAATCACGTTCAAGAAGTACAACATGGTTTCACACATTAAAAATATTTAAAAAACCCCTTAAAATCCTCACATGTCATTAAGGCATTAACAAACCAGATTTTTCAACCCCTTTCAACACTAATAAACCGCTTTCATTTGTTATAAAATACACCCAAACATTTCTCCAATAGACATGCATGAAAAACAACTAATTCCAAGAAAAAAATGCAACTACAAAATTAAACACTAAGCTAAATCAATCGAAAATATTTTTCACAAAAAAAATATTAGAATCATAATAAATTAATAAACCAAGAAATGTAACTCCTCATAAAAAGGTTATACATGGAATCATCTACCTTTTGATTCAAAAACCCTTGAATCTTGGTGTGAAACCTCAAACGCACCTCCACCGCACCAAAAGGAAGGGAAAATGAACCCTAAGCTATAATATTTCACTAATTATACACCAAATCAAACCCTAGGTATAATCCTTAACTTCTAGACATTCTATAAATTTATGAAAGAGGGAGGAAACCCTAAGGAGTAGGATGGAATTGAAGGGAGAGACACTTAACCAAAACAATCTTGAAGAAAACGACCCAACATACCCCATTATCTAAATTTTAAAATAGATAAAAATTTAATATATCTTAGAATAAGGATTAGGATATCATTTAGGAATAGAAATGTGGGAGAAGTGTAAAAATTGAAGGAGTTCTGAAATGATCTATTTACCGCTTCAAATCTGGGTGATTTGTGAAATCCAGAGCTATTTCTCCTACATTAGAGATTCTATTTAGCCTCAAATTTCAGGATGAGTGAATAGGGGAGTTCCTTAGTTATGTTGAATTGGGTGAGAGTTGTAATCACTGAAAAAATATAAAAATTGAATGATTTATTAATGAATTTAAAATTATTTTTAATGCAGGAAATGGGCTTTTAGGCAGGTCCAATCTCTTAAATAAAAACTCAAATTCACCATGATTATAGATTTCTAAATGGTCCTAAATAATTTGGTGGTGTTCATAGGTCAGGGTATTCCAATTAGGAATTAAAATGGGTGAAAAATGTTGAAAAATGAAGAATTTATAAAGGAATCAAAATTTATTTTTAAATCTGCAATTGGGGTCACGGTTTTGCCCAAATCATGAAAACTCACTTATTTCTCAGAAAAATGCATAGGAAACCCACAAAACAAAGAAATAATAAAAATTAAATTAAAAATACTTTTATTGTAATTTATTTATGTGGAAATTCTCCCCACTATGAAGAATTTCCTCCCCAAAAAGTCACAACAAGGCCAAAACAACAACCAAACCCAACTGAGAAACCAAGAAGTACTCCCTTTCCACGTTTCACCTCCAAAGGAAAAAACACCTCAAATGATCAATTAAGTAAGTAATGCTCAAAAAAACCAAACATACACCACATTAATGAAACAATAAAAAATATTAATATTTTATCCCAAAAGAAAAGTTCTAAAACACTATCTAAATCGGATTCCAACAATTTACCAAAACAAACAATAACAATGAAAATGTTACACTTACATTGATTTAACTAGACCATTCTTCATTCTTCACTTCCAAAGATTTCGCAAGGAAGGTGTAGGTAGTTAGATATCTCTTAAAAAAGACTACCTACTACCAATCGAAGACCATGCACCAATCTGAGTTACTAGTATGGAGAGACAAAAATGGGCTCCCCACTATAAGAGATAACTCAAAATTTCCCGAGACAGAATCAGGACACTAACAGGGGGAGGCACAAATGGACTCCCAATAAAAGGGGGTAGAATCCCATTAGACCCTTAAAAAATAACACGCATGATAATCATAGTGGGTATCCCCACACAATGATTATACCATCTTAACAAATAGTATGGGCAGGCACAGAAAGACCAAAAAATTTAAAAAGTTGGGTTAGTTGCACGATTAGTCTGCATGGATTGGGAAACTATGCACTAACCATGGAGACCATTCTTTCCACATGGGTTCCTAGAACATGACCACTACTAATTGGGTACAAACTATGTGCTCAACCATGAAGATTCCAGAGGTCTAATCTATTCCCATATTTCATAATAAGGATTCTACTTTGCACAAGGTTTTAAATGACCCTGGGAGTTCCCCTAACTATGCGCCAGCTTTTCTCCAGGGCCTATGGCTAGAGCTCAAATAATAGAATCATTTTTGGCCTCATAGTTAGGCCTTGGAAATCCCCTAAACAGAAATTATTCTTCCAGTGATACAAAAAACCACACCATGAACCTGGATGGGTATTACCATAAAAACACACAATCCAAAACTCACTTTAACCTAACCCAGCATTTCACAAAAGTAAGTGATTTTAAGTTGCATGCACATCACCCCTTGTTTCCTTGGATGAGAAATAGAAAAAATAATGGATTTATAGAAACTCTTTCCTATAAACAAAGGATGTCATGATCTCCCAAAAGGAGACACACTTATGACTAAATGAAGACTCACAAAAGATTTTACAAACTCACCATTACAATAAAATGAGCATGCGAAATCACAACTCATCCCTAAAGATAACAAATGAAACTAATAGAAACAATACATGGAGGTGGACCTTATACAACATCCCCCAACATCACAGAATTCCAGAAAGTGGCTAGAACTACCTTTCATGACCAGATTTCCTAAAATAGTGGTTGGACATGAACTCTTACTTCAAAGAGAATATGAAGGACCTAGAGTCCTTCATAAGCACTATATAGGCACTCATCCACATTAACAACTCCAGACCACTTCCGCCTTCGACAAATCAATTCGCTTAAGAAACTATGACCTATGTCAACCTTCCATGAGAACTCTTCTACAATAAAGGGATTAGAAAAACCAAGAATGGCAATGGTGTAGACTCAATCTATAGTGCATTAAAATAATATTCCTTATATGGATCCACAGGAGGATTTTTCCAATGGGGAAGAAATCCGGGTTTCACTTCACTGGTGAAATAACCCTTAATGGGGGCGTAACTGATCCAATGAGAGAGCCCAAGGACCCAAAAAAATCTGTTCGGTTGGTCAAAACATTCAACAAACCAGATCCAAACACATTGAGGGAACCACCGTAATGGTGTCTTGAAAAATATCTCAAAAGAGACTACTAACCATTCCTTCTACCCATCTTACTGACCAAACACTAACCCAAAAAATAGTTCCAACAAGAAGGGTTCTTGGACTCAAAACATCCCACAACATCAACATTTTCCAAAAACACATAATATACACCATACCAAAAAATTCATCATGGCATAATGTTTTTCTTTACAATCATTTCATTGAAAACAAATGGTTCAGTGGAAAGCGTATCTACCAATGGTAACCCATGGGGCTCACACATGCATGTTTTGTGCCACACTGGGCACCCTCCTCATATACATACTTCCATTCATCCAGTCGTGCAATCTACAATCACTCATCCCATATAACCCCATGCATGTGGTTGCTCACGGAAATACAAAAGGATAAAACAAAAAATCTTTCTACTTTTCAAAACCAAAATGGTCAAACAACACATACTTTTTTCTCAAAACCGCTAACCAGGAGATCAAAATCCCAACACACATCTTACTAAACTTTTCAAATAGTCAACAAATATTAGATAAGAACTCAAATTCATGTTATTCACATAAATTTTATAACATATCATCCCATTAAAACACACTTTGATAGTGTAGAAAACTCTACTGGAAACACTTTTTCAAAACCATCATCAGTATAGTTTCTACTTTGAAAATGGGAGTAAGAACACCATTTTCCATTTAAAAACATTGTTGAAAATTCAGTTCCATATTTTCATAAATCAAACCATTACATATTTATTTGAAAATAATTTGACAAAAACGTTACACTTCTTAAAACCAAGTCACTTTAAAACCAAAGTTCCATGATTTCAAAACAAAAAAACACAAGACAATTCAAGAGGAAACTAGATTCAGTGGGTGACTTGGAAATATGGTTGGTGGCCATATTCTAATCCCTTCATCGTCACAGAGGGTGGTATGGGGAATATCATCGTCTCCACATGGCTTTCCAGGCCCTGTGATCTCACTGAGACCATTAACCCAACTCTCTTTTCATTTCCCTTAATCATCATCAAACAAAGAAAACCTATGTAATTAGATATGACTTGAATTACCTTGCTGAATTGAATACCATCATGAGGTGTGGTGATCAAGAACACTACCCATACCCAGAATACCAAGTCCTTATAATCCTAACTCCAGACTATCCTAACTGTTATCAATATAACGTGACCCAAAATGTTAACATGAACCTCCTCTGATACCATTTTGTCATGAACACGATCTGGTCGCCACCAAAACCGACACCAAACCCGGCCCACATCCTGGCTCGAAGGGTGTTCACTATCCCCACAGGTTGGCACAATTAACTGGCTATCAAAAAATAAGAATTGGGAATGATTTACCCGTTTTTATAAACATAAAACAATAAAAGAATCCAATAAAACGAATATGGATTTTTCATGACAAAAAATCATATAGAAAAATTCATAACTGAATTACATATTTTAAAACAACTCAAAAGGACTATAAAAAAGGTACAAAAGCTAAAATACACAGCTTAAGAACCCTCAAGGAAAGGGTAACTACCCTCAAGCCATCTCTACAATACTTCTCTACCTTGGAACTGCTAAAAACTCGATCCACTGGCACTAAAAACTGTACCCGACCTACGACAACAAAAATAACCAAGTCTACTTATATCCAAGGGTGTATGTAGGGTGTGACCCAATTCCCAGTGTGATACCACTAGTATGATATTCCATTGGATAAACATTCAGAGACTAAAAGCCATCAAGTTTTCCTAAACAGGAAATGCTAGTTAAAATTTCTAAAAGATGCAACTTAAAAATTAAAACAGCTCTCATGTGGGATATCATTATGAATCAACACTTTTAAAAATAATTTAAACACTACTGAATTTTTTATAAAACCATTTCGTATGCCAATGGTAAGTATAAAGTAACTAATGAGCATAAGCAATTGGAAATAACCCATAGGCACTAGCTCATTGTGGGTCCTAGGTACCTCGTATCTCAGTGTTAGTAACTATAAAAATATCTGTAGTCGTGCAAACGACACTAGTAGGGAACATACACATAACTTAGTGGTCCACAATCATCATCATTATAGTTTTTTTATTATGGTAAGCGTCAATATTGCTATGTAAAATTGTGGCCAAACCCCACGGATTCACTAGCATACGAGTACACGACCACCCACATAGATACCTAGGTTTTCCATTGTGCTCAAACACGTTCAACAAGTTAAGGAATATACTTTTCACATTAAAATGCCATTTAAAATTCAGAGGTTCACCAAAAATCTCACATGTACATCACATAAGTATAAAAATCCACTTTTCATTCAAGTGAATTTTGAAATCATACGCACACCAAAAATTGCCCACAACAGATTTGCAACATCATTCACAATTCAACAAATCTATTAACAATTTTATCAAAAAATATACCATGATGTTAGACATCATATAACATCCCATTTACATGTTACATAATACCCTTTTTATAATCAATGTCCACTTTTTACATCACACTCACACAAAACATCCCGAAAACATGTTTCACACCAATATCACAATTTCATAAATCACCTCAAAAAATTACAAATATAAATCCCCAGCCTTAACCATTACTTAATCGTGAGTTTTTACAAGATTACACATTGAGGATCTTTTCAGGTTTAGTGTTTTATAGAATTAGATCATAAATCATGCATTACATTCCACATTTAAACTAAGTTGTTACATAAAAGATAGTACTCATTTTTACCATCATCAGAATCATATTTAAAATAAAACATAGATTCTTTCTTGACACTTCCTTGACACTATAATCAAATCATGTACCTTTCCCTTGACCTGTGAAAAACATTTCAAAAACATGGGATGAGCATAAAAATCATAGCAAGGGATATAAAAGTACGAAATGAAAACATTACACCACGTATGAAATCATACTTTACTCGTAAATCATAAGCATTTTAACATACCTCATTAAATCATGAATAAATCATAGAAATCATAAGACATAAAGGTAACGTGAGGCATTCATAACATTCTTACGTAGGGAGTAACCCTCATGGTTACATTTGGAATACCCATCTCTGTATATTCACTAAATCTCTTTGGAGAAACCTTAACTTTTAACCCCTTCGCGTTACCCAATGCATTGGAGAGCTATATCGGGCTCACCCTCCCTTAGTTTATCACGACACCACCTGTCTTCATAACAATACCCAAGAACCATAATATAATAGTATCACATATAACATGCATAAAGGAAACATAAAATTTCCATATTTCAATCACAAGATATCAATAAAAAAAATTGACATAATAAGAACCATTATAAATATCAAAATAAAAGAAAATTAATACATGGTATTTATTTTTCATTTAAAAAAAAGATAATTTATGGCTTGTAGAGGAAGACGAAACTCAAATAATGGTCACGGCGGTGGAGAAGTCGTTGTCGCCGAATACGTACGATAAAAAAACATTCCATTTTTTCGTTTAGTAAATTCTTTGTATAAAATGATTTCTTTTGAATAAACATAAAATTCAAAGAGTTTTATACACTGTATAAAAGAATGTTGTGTATAATACAAAATATGCCTTAATGGAAGGAGATTGAGATGAAGTCCCTTACCTCATATCCAACTTGACATGATCATTTTTTAATCTCCTGAATAATAAACGTGAGTTAATTTCTACTTTCTTAAGAACATTTTTACTTTTCATTATTATTTTTACATCACTTATTACCATGACATGAACACTATGTAATTATTTAAGTTCATAACGACCGTTTTAACGATCAATGGTAATTGAGTAAAAAATAAACTCTTAATAATTACAATTTGTTCATGTATACATTATATTCAGAGTTATATTCATGATGTAGATATCATATATATCATATATATACAGTATATACATGCATTTATAATATTACATTACATTTAGAGGTACGAAATGAAATACACCGTTCATGGAGATGGTAAGTCGTACGTACGCATGAACGATACTTTCATTTCTATTTCATATTTTATGATATGGAATCATAATGATATAAAGGTATATTATAATTCCAGTATAATATCATATATAATATCATTAACTCTATCCTTTATACTTCCGACATAAGGCATTAACGAATCAAATCACATTGAGGGGCGGTAGTCCGCACTTCCTAAAATGAAGATATCACGTATACCCATAATGGAAGCCATAAAGGTATGCCATAAATGAAAAATACAGAAGCTGAAGGAAAACATAAAAATATTATATATCATATATAAATATATTGTCATCTTAATGGCCACATTTGAAGGTGTTAGAAGAGTATTGAACAATCATCATTTTGTGAGGCAGAAATTCACCATCCACAGAAATAGTATTCTTTTTAACCATTAGATGAAGGTGTGTGTAAGTGTAGATCGAATAATTGATATATCAAAATACTAGTATATTTAAGATACTTGGTTTTGTTATAAATGAAATGAATAAAAAGAGTTTACGGGTTTGGAGAAGCAAAATAAAACAAAAGAACTTTAGAGAAGACTTAACTTTAAATCAGGTAACTCTTCTTGGTTTGAACCAAAATGGTTTATTGAAGAGCTTTCTGCCTAAGGTAAGGCTTCAAGGATGAAGGGAGGGATATGGAGAGATTAAATGAGCAGGTCTTGACCAAGCCAAAGGCTTTAGACATGTGGTTAAAGAGGTAGATGTGGTGGCCTTTTATAAGAGGAGAGGAGGGGATCTCTTGGAAAGGTATAAATTTTTACTTTATTTTCAAATGATTTTCGGATATTAATGGTCCCAAATTAATTTATTTCGAGGATAAGGTGATAAGGGATCGAAATATAGACATCCAATTGCTCTTTGACAAGTGTAATTCTTATAATCTACATTATATATTCATTTTATTTAAATCGTTCATTAATGAGGTAATTACTGCATCATCATGATGTCATAAGTAATTAAATTTATTTAATGTATAAAAATTATATGAAAAATACTATGATGTACAAAATATTTATATAATTACAATAACTATTTATAGTCCGATATATCATTTATGTAGACAAAATTAAAAATGTTTTACTCAGGTGATACATTCTTTGTTATATTTAACATTCTTTAAAAATAAAAAGATAAAAAGACATTATCACACAAAAGTGATTCCATGGGGTCCCCATGTTTGGAACAAGGCATCCCACAGTCGGCGATGACATAACCAGTAGTATTAGGACACATTTTTGTGTCATTTTTTATTATGTAATCCATTTTACCAAATTCGAAACACAGAAATTGCACGAATTAATTTTAAAATAATTCATGTTTTCAAAAAAATAGGGTGTTTTTTTAACAATATCTATGAAAAGTTTGGCATTAGTTTATTCCCAATTACAAAGTGAAATTAATTCTAATGACAACTATTTGATTATATGGTCAAAATATATTCTAATTACTCTTTAAAACCAATTAAAAAGATAATATATCCATATAATTAAATTATATGAAAAAATAGTTTTGATGAAAAATGCAGTATTGTTCACTATTCATTAAAAAATGAACATTGTCAGAAAAATACCATAAAATTATCCAATATAAATTTCAATGTCCCAATAATAAATAATAAGTTTATTTTGACATGTAGAGCTTATAAAATTGTCAAAAGGTTGATTTAAAAATGGTTTCCGATCAAACAACAGTAAAACAATCTTTTAAAAATATTAGTGTATTCCATGCCTAAGATTGGAATTATTCTCATTTTAAGCCTCTAAAACACTATCTAATTCATAAATAGACATAGATAAAAATATATCTTATTCATTACTTACATGGTATTTTAAATCCTTCCCCCTTTAGAAAATTGCATCCCCGCAATTTATTTACTTATCAAATAAGTGGGGGGTATTTATCCCTCATTTAATTTTCAGATTCTCATGATTCCTCTTCACTCATGTGGTTTTTCCTTAGAAAATTCACCTGATGAATCAATTTATTCCGCAACATTTGGTCATTGTGGTTATGATTCTAGACTGGTTGTTCCTTAGAAGATAGATTCTAATCCAGATGAACTACCTATGGACTCAATACATGAGATGGATCTAGAATGTCCTTCCTTAACATTAAAACATGAAAAACATTGTGTACCTGAGATAAACTTAGAGGTAAAGCCACTCAGTATGAAACTGATATAACACTCTTCAGAATTTCGTATGGTCCAATGAACCTTGGACTCAGATTTCCTTTCTTACCAAATCGCATCACACTTTTCCATGGTGAAACTTTGAGAAAAAACATGATCACCTACCTCAAAAGGGAGATCCTTCCTCCTGTTGTCTGCATAACTCTTCTGCCTACTCTGAGCTATTCTCATGTGTTTCTGTATCAGCAAAACTTTTTCTGCCAAATCTTCTACCAATTTCGGTTCCATCGACTTCCATTCACCCTCTTCATCCCCGAATGCTATAGTTCAACACCGCTTCCTATATAATGCCTCAAATGGTGCCATCTGTATACTGGAATGAAAACTGTTATTATAAGAAAACTCAACCAAAGAAATATGTTGGCCCCAACTTCCCTGATAATCCATCGAACAAGCATGTAGAATATCCTACAATGTATGAATTGTTCGTTCTAACTGCCCATCTGATTGAGGAAGAAGAGATGCAATAAAATTTAATTCAGTACCCAACGACTTCTGAAGGACTTTCCAAAAGATAGAAGTGAACCTGGGATCACGGTTAGAAACAATGGAGAGAGGAACTCTATGTAACCTGACTATCTCTTTAAGACACAAAAGAGAAATTTCATCTAGGGAAAAATTATCTCGTATAGCAAGGAAGTGAGCATATTTAGTCAAGCAATCAACAATAACCCAGACTGCATTATTTCCTCGAGGTGTCTTTGGAAATACCACAATGATGTCCGTGGATATATTCTCCCATTTCCACTCTGGTACTGGTAAAGTCTGAAGCATCCCTTTCAGTAACGTCCACTCTGCTTTAACCTATTGACAAGTCAAACACATCATAGTAAAATTAGCAATATCCCGTTTCATTCCGTCCCCCAGTAATACTCCCGAAGAACACTATACATCTTAATACTGCCTGGATGAACAGAATACGTAGTTCTATGACCATCACATAACAACTCTCTCTTCAACTGTGAATCACATGGCACACACAATCTCTTCCCAAATCTCAAAACACAATCATTATCAATGTTTAATTCAGGCAACTTACCCTTCTGAACCATCTCTACCTTTTTCTACAACTCATTATCTTGCTTCTCTGCTTGCTTAATTCTATCTGATAGAGAATATTTCACTGATACCTAAAACAAAACAGAAGGACATCCTGCACCAACAACTTCTTTTATAAAGTTCATAAAATCCTTAACCAAATGATCAAGTTCCAAATTCAATATTGTTAACGAAACATTACTTTTTCGACTCAAAGCATCAGCCACTTTCTTTCCTTTTCCCGGATGGTTATGAATTATCCAATCATAATCCTTGATTAATTCCAGCCATCTCCTCTGTCTCATGTTCAATTATTTTATAGTGAATATATACTTTAAACTTTTGTGATCAGTATATATTTCACACTTTACTCCATACAAATGATGCCTCCATATTTTTGAAGTGAAAAAAACAACATCTAATTACAAATCATGTGTAGGGTAATTTACCTCATGTGTTTTCATCTATCATGAAGAATAACCAATTACCTGATCATTCAACATTAGGACGCAACCAAGTCCTTTCAATGAAACATTACTATAGATAACAAACTCACTATTCCTGGAAGGTAGTGCCCAAACTGGAGCATTCACCAACATTCTTTTCAATTCCAAAAAACAATGATCACATTCTTTTGTCCAGATAATCATAACACCCTTCCGAGTTAGCTAGTCATTGGACTAGATAACCATGAAAAATTTCTAACAAACCTTCGGTAATAGCCATCCAAACCAAGGAAGCTAAGAATATCAGTTACATTTGTGGGTCTTGGTCATTCTTCAACAAACTTTTTTTTGCAGGATCAATAGTTATCCAATCTTTAGAAACAATTTGACCAAGGAAATAAATTTGTTACAACCAAAACTCACAATTTCTGAATTTCCCATACAATTTCTTTTCTTTTATGGTTTGAAAAATAACCCTTAAATATCTTTCATGATCCACTTGAGTTTTAGAAAACACCAAAATATCATCAATGAAAACAACCACCAACTTATCTAAGAACTCAAGAAAAATTCTATTCATAAGTTCCATGAATACAGTAGGTGCATTGGTTAGCCCAAATTGAATAACTACAAATTCCTAATAGCCATATCTTGTACAAAACGCGGTCTTCGGAATATCTGCTTCCTTTACCTTAAACTGATGGTACCCTGATCTCAGGTCAATCATTGAAAAATACTATGCTCTCTGGAGCTGATCAAACAAATTATCGATATGAGGAAAAGGATATTTTTTCTTAATAGTGATGTTATTAAAGGATCTATAATCAATGTAATGCCTCATTGAACCATCTTTCTTTTTAACAAATAAGACAAGAGCACCCCATGGTGATGTGCTAGGTCGAATGAAACCTTTATCTAGTAAATCTTCTAATTGCTCCTTCAACTCTAAAAGTTCAATTTGAGCCATTCGATAAGGGAGTTTTGAAATTGGATTAGCATCAGGAACTAAGTCAATAGTAAATTCAACTTCTTGATCTGGTATTATTCCAGGAAACTCATTAGTAAACACATCAGGATACTCATTTTCCACTGGCACATCATTAATCTGAACAGTTCCCTTGTTTTCAACGATATGTGCAAGGTACCATTCATTTCCATCTTTGACAGGTTTCTCAGCCTCTTGATATGTTATCAATAGTATGTGTTCATTCTTGTTCACAAACTGAAAGTCTTTATAAAAATAAACATCTTTAGCTCTATAATCAATCTTAGCATAGTAAATGGAGAGCCAATCAATACCCAGGATAACATTAAACTCTACTAGAGGTAAAACAAGAAGGATTTCAAGTAGGTTCTTTCCATGCATAAGGATAGGATGATTCGTAAAAATTATTTTTTCCTTAACATTTCCTACAGTTGTTTTTACCACAAGTTCAGGAGTCATTTATTGAGATGTTATTCCCATTTTACTAGAAATTTTTTCAGAGATGAAAGAATTTGTAGACCCTGAATCAAAAAACACCATGGAATAATCTAGAAAAACAAAAAAAGTACCTGATACAACTTCATTTGATGGCCTGACATCTGCTGAAGTAGTTGCAAAGGATTTCACCACCCCTTTATGCTTGTAGTCTAACTGCTTCACATCACTCAAGCTCTTTGTTGGACACTGGTTTGCATAGTGACCCATCTCATTGAATATAAAACATTTCACTAACTATAAATCAAATTTGGACTTACCATCACCTTGATCTTTTTTAGTTCAATCCCGAGACTTATGTCACATCTTACCACATCTGTAGCACTTTCCAGAATTCAAAAGACATTCTCCAGAATTCCTTTTACCACATTTATCATAAACTGGAAACATAGTTTTCTTACCGTCAGACTTTTTTGATGAATTCATTTCGTTCTCCTGCCACCTCAGTCTCTTCTTCTGCTGGTTGTTATATAACACTTGATCATCAGAAAACTTCATTTCCACCTTCTCAGCACATCGAAAAATAATTTCATAACTTTTGAACTCATGAGAAGCTAAATCCCATTGATATATTGGATTTAATCCTGAGTAAAAATGATTGATTTTACTCTCAAGGTCTCGTATAAAATTTGGAGGATACCTTGCCAATCGAGTGAACATTTCTTCAGAGGCAGCCACTGAGTCATCCTCTTTCCTCAATTCCAAGAATAGTTTTTCCATCCTAAGTCGGAAATCCTTAGTAAAATACTTCTCAAGAAACATAACTTTGAATTCATCCTAGTCAAGAACATCAATCTCATCAGCATCCCTGATATTTTTAACCATCGACCACCACTGATCTTCTTCACCCTCCAAACGGTAAATAGTAAGACTAACCTTTTGATTGACTGAACACCCCATGACATCGAAAATCTTCTCCAGTGCTTTAATACAACCTTCAGCTATCACAGGGTCAGATGCTCCTATAAATGATGTGGGATGTTTCCTCATGAAATTTTCCACCACTGACATGTTCCTCTGCGGTTGATCTGGCTGATCTTGTGCATGGATACGACCACCATTTCTCTCTTGAGTCAACCACGCCATTACTGAAACAAACTATTCAGTTCCAATTCTGACCATCTTAGAATGATTATTCAAAAGATTATTTCCTTATGTATGCCTTCCTAGAACCGCTTCACTATTTCATCTGTAGAAACTCATTCTGAACAAACATGTCTTAGATGAAGCAACATGTTAATCTTCAAATGCAATATCATTTCAATTTGACCATAAAAATATTTTTGGATAATCATTTCATACAATTATGACTCCTAAAGTTATCTATACCGACCTTTGATACCAACTATAAGGCCCCAACCTTAAACATTACATAATCTTGAGTTATTACAAGATTACACATTGAAGATATTTTCAGTTTTAGAGTTTTAGAGAATTAGATCATAAATCATGCATTGCATTCCACATTTAAACATAGTGGTTACATAAAATATAGAACTCATTTTTCCCATCATCAGAAACATATTTATGATAAAACATAGATTCTTTCTTCAAACTTCCTTAAAACTATCATCACATCATTACCTTTCCCTTGACCTCTGAAAAACATTTCAAAAACATGGTATGAGCATAAATTGCTCAGAAAGGGATATAAAAGTATGAAATTAAAACATTTGTCCATATATAAAATCATATTTTACTCGTAAAACATAAGCATTTTAACATACCTCATCAAATCATGAATATATTATAGAAATCATTAGACAGAAAGGTAACTTGAAGCATTCATAACATTCTTGCATAGGGAGTAACCTGTATGGTTATGTTTGGAATACCCATCACAGTATATTCCCTAAATCTCTTCAGAGAAACCATAATGATTAACCCCTTCGCATTACCCAATGCAATGGAGAGCTATATCGGTCTCACCCGCCCTTAGATTATCATGGAACCACCCATCTTCATAACAATGCCCAAGAACCTTAATATTATCATATCACATAAAACATGTATAAAGGAAACATAACATTTCCACATTTCATTCACAAGATATCAATACAAAAAATTGATAAAATAAAAAACATTTTCAATTCAAAAATAAATGAAAAGTAATACATGGTATATTTTACATTTTTTTAAGAAAGTTAGGTTATTTCTTGTAGAGGAATCTGAAACTCAAATAATGGTCACAGCGGCGGAGAAGTCGTTGTCACCGCATACGTACGATAAAAAAAATTCCCTTTTGTAGTTTAGTAAATAGTTCATATAAAAATATTTTTTTTGAATAAACATAAAAATAAAATGGGTTTATACACCGTATAAAAGAATGTTGTGTATAAAACAAAATATGCCTCATTGAAAGGAGATTGAGATGAAGTCCCTTACCTCGTATCCGACTTGACTCGATCATTCTTTAATCTCCTGAATAATAAACTTGAGTTAATTTCTACATGATTAAGTACCCTTTTCTAGTTCCTTATTCCTTTTATATCATTAATTACTATGTCATGAACACTATGTAATTATTTAAGTTAATAACGGTCGTTTTTACGATCATTGGTACATGAGTAAAAAATAAACTATTTATAATTACTAGTTGTTCGTGTATCCATTACATACAGAGTTATATTAATGATTTAGATATCATATATATCATATATATCTAGTATATACATTCATTTATAATATTACATTACATTTAGAGGTAAGAAAATAAATGCACCGTTCATGGAGACGGCAAGTCGTACATACGCATGAACGCTACTTTCATTTCTATTTCTAATTTTATGGAATGGAATCAAAATTATATAAAGGTGTATTATAATTCCAGTATAATATCATATATAATATCATTAAATCCATCCTTTATATGTCCAACATATTGCAATAACGAATCAAATCACTTTGAAGGGGTGGTAGTCCGCACTTCCTAAAATGAAGATATCGTGTATAGCCATAATGGAAGCCATAAAGGTATGTAATAAATGAAAAATACAGAAGCTTAAGGAACAAATAAACATATTATATATCATATATAAATATAGTGTCATCTTAATGGCCACCTTTGAAGGTGTTTGAAGAGTATTGAATAATCATCGTTTCGTGAGGCAGAAATTCGCCATCCACAGAACCAGTATGCTCTTTAACCATTAGATGAAGGTGTGTATAAGTGTAGTTCTAATAATTCTCATAAAAACATCATATTATATTGAAGATTCTGGTTTAGTTACAAAATAAGTGAATAAAAAGAGTTTAGGGGGTTGGAGAAGCAAAATAAAACAAAAGAGCATTAGAGAAGACTTCACCTTTAAATCACGTAGCTCTTCTTGGTTTGAACCAAAAGGGTTTCTTTAAGACCTTTCTGCATAAGTTAAGGCTTCTATAATTAATAGAGGGATGTGGAGAGATAATATGAGCAGGTATTGGCTGAGCCAAAGGCTTGAGAATTGTGGGTAAGGTGGTAGAGGTGGTGGCTTTTTATAAGAGGAGAGGAGGGGCACTCTTGGAAAGGTATAAAATTTTACATTATTTTCAAATGCTTTTCGGATTTTAAAGGTCCCACATTGATGTATTTCGAGGATAAGGTGATAAGGGTTCAAAATATACTCATCGAATAGGTCTTTTACATGTTTATGTCTTAGAGTTTACATTATCTTTTCATTTTATTTAAATCGTTCATTAATGAGGTAATCACTGCATCATCATCATGTCATAAGTAATTTAATTTATTTAATATCTAAAAATTATAAAAAAATTACCATTATGTAGGAAATAATTTTATCATTAAAATGAATATTTATAATAAAATATATCATTTATGTAGAAAAAAATAAAAATATTTTACTGAGGTGATACATTCATTGTTAAATTTAACTTTCTTTAAAAATAAAAAGATAAAAATTCATTATCACACAAAAGTGATTCCATGGGGTCCCCAAGTTTGGCTCAAGGCATACCATGGTTGGCCATGACACAACAAGTTGTATTAGGACACATTTTGGTGTCATTATTTTATTATGATGATATTATTTTATTATCATTAACTACCCGATTACTAATTAATCAAGATAATTAACAATAATTACCATTGTTACTATTCTCAAAGTCCAAAAACAAAAGAGTCTTGATTACATAATTTGGACCGTCTGATTCCAAATATGTAATCCATTTTACCAATTTCAAAACACAGAAAATTCAATAATTAATTTAAAATTAATTCCCTTTGTCAAAACAAATTGCGTGTTTTTTTTGAAACAATATCAATGAAAAGATTTGCATTAGTTTATGCCCAATTCCAAATTGAAATTAATTCTAATGACCACTATGGGATTAGATGGTAAAAATATATTCTAATTACACTTTAAAACGAATTAAAAAGATAATATAACCATAAAATTAAATTATATGAAAAAGCAGTTTTGATGTAAAATGTAGTATTTTTCACTATTCATTAAAAAATGAACATTGTCAGAAAAATACAAACAAATTATCCAATTTAAATTTGAAGGTCGCAATCATAAATAATAAGTTTATTTTGAAAAATAGAGCTTATAAAATTGTCTAAAGTTTGATTTAAAAACAATTTCCCATCAAAACGCAGTAAAACAATCATTTAAAAATATTAGTGTATTGCATGCTTAAGATTGGATTTGATCTCATTTTAAGCCTCTAAAACACTATCTAATTCATAAATAGAAATAGATAAAAATATCTATTATTCATTACATACTTGGGATGTTACATCAAAACATTACCAAAATGATTGAAAACATAAATGACCACTTTATGATTCAATATCTCATTTTAAGAACATACTGTCACTGAAATAGTACATAATAAACCATTTCACACTTTTTTGTAACTCATTAAATCATTTAACATTTTTATAATACAAACCCAAGAGTTATAACCAGGGTTTGAATACAAAACCCATTTAAAAACCCCCGTTCAAGACCAAAACCATACCAATAACAATCCAAAAAAGAATTGGAAGCCCTAACAACATTTATTATACCACCCCAAGTGTTATAAAAATTCCTCAAACAATACCAAAAAAGTTACACATGAAAAACACAAGTTTTCACAAATCACATTTACAAAGTACTACATGGTTTCACACATTAAACCCATTTAATAATCCCCTTACAATCCTAACATGACATTAAAGCATTAACAAACCATAATTTTAAGTAAATATAAACAATAATAAATCACTATCATATGTTATAAAATACACGCAAATATTTCCACAAGAGCTACGCATGAAAAGTACCTAATTTCAAGAGAAAATGCAACAAAAAAATTAAACACTTAACCAAATCCATCGAAAATAGTTTTTCACCACACACAACAGATTTGAAAGATAATAAATTAACAAATCAAGCTATCTAACTCATCATAAAATGGTTATGTATGGAATCACCTCCATTTTGAGTCAAATACTTGAATTTTGGTGAAAACCCTCAACCGCACCTCCGCCGCACCAAAAGGTAGTGAAAAAGAACCATAAACAATTATATTTCACAACATATACACAAAATAAAACCCAAGATATAAACCCTAATTTTTGGACACTCTATAAATTTATGAAAGTGGGAAGAAACCCTATGATGATGGAAGGAGTTGAAGAGAGAAACACTTACCCGAAACAAATTTGAAGAAAATGACCCCGCATACACTAGTATCAGAATTTTAAAATAGCTACCAATTTAAGAGAGGTTCAAATTAGGATTTGGAGATAATTTAGGACTGGAATGGGGATAATAGAGTTAAAAATAGAAAGATTTATAAAATTATCAATTTACCTCTTCAAATCTTGGTGATTTGTAAAATCCATAGAAGAATTTCCCAATTTCACGATTCTATTGAACTTCAAATTGAGGTAGGAGAGAATGGGGGCGTGCCTTAGGTATGTGGTCTTGGGTGAGAGTTGGAATCACCGAACAAACCTAATAATTTAATGATTTATTTATAATTAAATATTATTTTTAATTTAGGAAATGGGCTTTCAGGTAGGACCAATCCCTTAAATAAAAACTCAAATTCACCATGATTATAGATTTTTAAATGGTCCAAATTAAGTTGGTGGTGTTCATAGTTTAGATAATGCCAAATATGAATTGGAATAGATGGAAAATTTTTAAAAATTAAGGAGTTATAAAGGAATAAATATTTATTTTTAAATTTTGAATCGTGCTCATGGTTTGGCCCAAATCATGAAAACTCACTAGTTTCTAAAAAACTGCATAGGAAACCCCCAAAACAAAGAAATAATGGAAATTAAATTTAAAATACATTTAAATTAATTTATTTTTGTGAAAATTTTGTTCTATTAAAGTATTAGTGTGATCAAATAATAATATACATCATACCATATATGATTAATTAATATCATCTTATCATCTATTTATATGAAATTCTTTAATAAAATCACTTTTTTGGGTGATAACAGCTTCATTTTCATGCATCATTCAATTCGGCAGTCCCGATCCTTGTATATTTATCATGGTTACATCATCTAAAAAATTATAATCATTAAATGAGTATCATATATAATAATTATATATACTTTATAATGAATCATGTAAATAGGTTAAACAAATGAATTACATCACTTTATAGAGACGATAGTTCGTACATACACAAGAGTTATATTTCTATTATTTAATTTATGGAATAAAATAACTAAATAATAATTCACCGTAAATTTATGTAAATAATATAGTGTATATTAATTAAATTAAACATCATAACCATTAATGTGGAGTGCGGATGAAAATCAAAACCCATTTTTTGTGGAGGTGGTAGTCCATACATACGCATGAGCAATGTTTTATTTTAAAATAGGATGGAAAAAAGTTCGATAATGATTATAAAATTATAATATTTAATAATATTTAATATAATTAATTAACTATTTTATTAAATACACCATATAATTTGAGTTGGAAGATGTTAAACTAAAATTGCAAGTACATTATTTCGAGTAATACCTAATCATTCAAGACCCTCTATTGGATTACATCATAATCCTTGAAAGGGTATCCTTTTATAAATAATAGATTATTTGTTATATAGAGAAGGAAAATAATATTGAAATAGGTTAGGTCTTGTTCTATATAGAATTATTGATCATTTTGAATAATTAAGATGATATTGTGACCCTTTGTAATTATGGGAATGGACATACAAGGAATTAATTGAATGATTAATATATATATATATATATCATAATCATTTAATGTTGCACAAATTCACCCAAAATTAGAATATAAGATGTGGGAGGGTAATAATAACCATAACCAATTACAACTTAAAAATCATTAGATATATTGCATGCCATATCTCTTTGTCAAACCTTTATAAAAAAATTATCCTTAATCATGAAAACATACATTTTTACCATGATAAGTTAATAATATATCAAAAAATAAAAGGGTTGATATGATGCTTTTCTAGTAATTATTATTATAAATTTGGAAACCATTTTTTGATATTAAATTTCTATGTGCGGTAGAAATTTATTTTTTTAAAATAACATAAAATGCATGAAAAAGAAGATTTAGGAAAGTAACTAATTTAATAGAAAATATCATTTCACCACAAAATAATGTAATAAGTTGAATAAAGTGAATTTTAATGGTATGAAAATAAGCCATTTTTTATTCTTTTTGAGTATTTAATAATATTAATGGAATCAACCATGAATGTAATTAAATTAAAAGACCAAAAAATAGATTTTAATTTGAATAGAACAGATCTTATCCTCACAAAAGTCAATATTCTTTTCCCATATTTAAAATATTGTTTTTAAAATAAATTATTTAACTCCTGAAACATATATTTTATCAAACACCACCTATCCAATAGTATGAAATCATGTGTTTGAGATATGTTAATGCTTTACATCAAAGTTTTTACCTAGTTTTACCTGTTTTGTTGGTGTGATAAATCAATATTGTGGTAACTATTCATAATGACTAAAAATTAACATGAAAAGATTAAATTATGTTAATTATTATATTTAAAAATGTTGAATATATTTTAAAATATAATATTTCATTATATGGTGTTTATTAATTTTAATTTAATGGTACAAAATGCAAAGAAATCTATTTTGAGAAAATGAATTTCAAAGAATAAAAATGGGTTTTTTATTATTCATGTTTACAAAAAACCATAAATTATATTTAAAACAATGTTAATAAATATATAATAAATAAAATTAATTTAAGTCATTGGTAAATAGTGACTTATTTGATAAAATTTTAAAAAACCCTTGTGAACACAAAATTGTTTTTAGAAGAAATATTTTTTATGCCAAAAAATAATCTTATTATAAAATCAAGTATATTGGAAATTACTATGTAATTATGTAGATTAAATATAAATATAGAAGGATAATGTTACTTTAATATAAAATAAAAAACATAATGTGTCTTTAAAATAAATTTATTAATAGAAAACAAATGGATGTTTTACAAAAATCGATAATTATCATTATTCCCTAAAAATAAATATTATTAAAAAAATTTCAAAAAACATATTCTATGATCCTAATAAATTATTATCTAATAAATGTTATTCATTCCCTTTAATATAATTTTTAAAAATAGTATAAATATATTATAATAATCATTCACAAAATTCAATAAATGTTTTGGAAGAAACATATTATTGAAACACAAAATGACTTTACTAAAAATTGAATACTTATATATTATGTATTAATAAATTCCTCTATATTAATTAAAATATTTCTATATGTATTTAAAAATGTGGATAATAATTTTCATACCCATTAATTGTACTACTATGTTATAATATATCATGGTACATTTTATGCTCAGTTTTGTATATCAAGAAATCCATAAAAACATATAGTATATTTAAGGAGAAATACATTTTATACTATCAAAGTGTTATATTGTGTATGGTTGACATACTAGTTTAAATGTTTTTTAATTATTTTTTGAGGGGTGAATCATTAGAATTCATTTTATATATTTTCTTGAATAGAATCTCAAGTAATGGTAGAGAAATATATTTGGGGATGTTGTAATTGGACCTGTTAGGATGGTAAGTAGTTATTGGTGGTAATGTTTTTTTGTGGTTAGGGATTGGAAAATTATGTTGACTTAGATACTAACTATCCCTAAAATGGAAGAATGGATGGTCCTTTAACGTTATATTGAAATTTTTTTGGTACTTCAGATTTTAATATTTTATAGAATTTATCATTTTTGGTGATACTTTTATAAGATCATAATTTATGGATGGAATATTTTTAAAATTATTTGTCGTATTATCATATCATTCACAAAATAAAAAATTGCATTGAACGACTGAATTTATTAGACCTTTCTAATATTCATCTCCTTGAACTTATAGGTTATGGATATATGATCAACTGTGAGGATTTATTCTTCCTCTATAGTTTTTGACATGCTATATTGGGTGGATTCTCATAATTGGGTGATGTTCCAAAATTTTGGTATTGTTCAGAAATACATTTAAAATAATAATGACCATTATTCAAGGATTTTTTAAATTCTCATTATACATCATTTTAATGAATGGTTTATCTCTTGGCCTTAACACAGAATAAAATATTCCGACTTATTGTGATGTGGTACCATATCTAATTTATATTTTAACCTTTCCCATTTTTAATAAAAACAGTTATTTTTTCAATAATGTTATGAATTCTCATTTTATGTTATGATTTTCAGTGGGAAAATTATTGTTTTTAAGAAAATCACATTTTAATTAGTCCCATCAATTGATAGATGTTTGTATAATATTTTTTAGCCAATTATTGTCTTAATTTTTTAGGTGAAAATTAATGATCATCATTTTAAATAAATAAATTTGATACGGGAGGAATATTGTCTCAACATTTTCATTGAACCTCATGACATGAAGGTAATGAATCAATGAATCCGTACATGTAAAGGTGATAATTTGGTATAGGAAATGGTGATTTAAGACATAGTGGAAAATCCAATTGAAGAATTTGTAACTCAATTGTTTTAATTGGTTTGGGATGTTTTGAGGTAGTCATTCATGGTATGATCTAACAGATTACCCATGTTTGGGAATGCATCAATTGGATTTTGATTTTTGTTTATTCTAGGAATATAATTTTCTTATGTTGAAGTCCCTATATTAGATTTAACTCAGCTTTATAATATAATGTCTTTGTAATATTAGGATATAAATAAATAAGACCCAAGGCTAAGATCACACCCCATCTATATAATTATCTACCATAAATATTCGATTTTGAATGTCCATGGTTATAGGTGGACAAACACAAAAGGACCTAATGGGGAAATATAAGATAAATGTGGTTAATAATAATTAAATATGGTGATAATATAATAATATTTTCTATGATATCTTACTAGGGTCCCCTGAAATGATGCCAAAATTTTGTTCACCTAAATTTACCTACTGGGTTTGGGTCATCACTTGCAGTATAGCTTTGGTTTTCAAACCATCCGAGACCTAAGAAATAACCTAAAAGTCAAAGAACATTGTATAGATTAATATGACTATAAATATGAAAAAATTATTTTAATTTTTTTAGGATCATTTAACATATTAATTAATAATTAAACTCGATTATGTTCAATGCATTGATCCAAGGTTAATAATTGGTGTACATTTAATGAATTTATTTTAAAAGATTCAAATTTCATAAACATGATAGGCATTAATTAAATTAAATAAGAAACAAACTCATCACCCACTATATTAATAATTACCCATTACTAATGAAAATCACTTAAACACATGCAGAATAATTTTCACAAACACTATAATGAATAGGATTATTCTATGACTCAAAATGAAAGATTAAAATAGAGTAAGGCTGAATGAGTAAGAAAACATTGAATTAAATTCTCAATAAAAAGATGTTATTGGAAACTAATTAGATAAAAAATTAAATATAATCTAAACCCTTGGATAAACCCAAAATATTTTTATCCCTTAATTAATTAAAATCTATCAATATAATAAAATATTTGTCTCATATGTGTGGAATTTAAAAAGAGAAAAGAGGAAAATAACAAAAACCCAGCCATTATGTGATGAATTTTATATTTTTTGGAATGAATAAATTCATAACATAAAATAACTTTTTTTCATGAATATATAAATAATTGAATATAAAGTGGATATATTATATTTAATTTATTTGAGTGAATAAGAAAAATTTACAATTGAAAAAATCATATAATGAAAAATTCTTACCCTATAATTAAAACCAAATCTCCCAAATGTTTCTCATATCCATCAATTAAATACACTTAATTAGGATTTTTTTGGGCCTTTGTAAAACCTCATCACCACACATATCAAATTCAACCCCATTAAATAGGGTTAAAATGGCTTGATTTTATTTTGATGGAGAGTTTAATTTTACACACTTGAACCAAAATCAGAGAAATCTATTTCATCTTTCTCAAATCATCAATCCAATATTATAGATAAAACAATCAATTGGTTGTAGAATAAGAATATATATCCCAATACATATTTTAATTTTCGGTGAAATTTATTACAATTTGGATTTACAAATATAATGTTATGATTATAGTCTTTTGATATCTTTGTTGGTCATGGAATATAGCTTATATTGTTTCCCTCTTCTTTAGCCACTACTATGAAATATAAAACATATTAATCAACTCTAGTCATGAATATAATAATTATTTTTTCATAATATCCTCTATCCACATAAAAAACATAACCCTCAATATACATTTAAAATAAATGATACATTAATTTTAGTGGATTGTTGGATAGTTCATTTCATTAAAAATTATGAAATCAATCTCCAAAAATGTTGGTCCTCTCCAATTAATATCTCCATTGAATGAGAGTAAATAATTGTCTCCATAACACGAGGAATCAAATACTACATTCTAAATTACAAAAAATGACTAGTGGGTGTTATTAAATGTGTTGAAAAATGAATCAAAGATTAGTGAATTTTATGTAATAATTAAAAAAATGATAAGAATTATTGTTTAAATTAAAAAGTTCACTAGTATTAGTGTTTTGATTAGTAAAAAACATAAATATTATATTATAAAAAATAAATATGATCCTTTTTAGGGGATAATCACCCTCACCTATAATGTGACCATAATATTTTGAATTGTTCTAATCTAATGAATGTATGTTTTCTATGACTAATGTAAATGATGATTTTTGTGTTTAAACTTTAAAATATATATGATAATTAGTATTATTTTTTGTTTAATTCTATTTTAAATTAGAAAAAATTTCTTTTTTATTATAAATAAACATGATTTATATAATTTTATTGTCTTTTAATTTATTTTCCCACTTTTTATTTATATGAGACTCCTTCTGTATCACATGATGTGGGATGGAAATGATTTGAACATCTGATTCATCAATTTGTAGATGCAAAATGGAAAAAATTTGTGTTTGGTATCATATAATATATATTCATTTATATTTATTGAAAATTGATAACATTTTTCAAGTGAATAATACTCAATCCTTTCTTTATGATAGGGGTATGGTGTTTTTTATTCATGCGGTTTATTTTTTAATATAATTTACTATTTCTTAAATTAAAAAATATAAAACCAAGTTATTAATAACTGTAATATCAAATAAAAAATATTAATTGTAATATATCTTGAATAATTCCTCCTCTTGGAGAACAATTTGAGAATTCTATGTTTCTTGGTTTAGGGGATATGCATATGTAGCTGGTTGGTGGGGTTTTACCTTCCCATAACATCCCCTATGACTATTTTTTATCATACGTTTTTTGAAAATATATATAATCCATTCTAGTATATATTAGTTTGAAAATAATCTTCAAATTTTATAACATAAATATAATCATAAAAAAATAATGAAATTAAATTAATGATTAATTCTTTATTTTGTTTGTAAAATAAATAAAATATTTCATATTGTTACCTTAATGCATTCCCTTGTTATTTCCATCAATGGAAGGATAATATTATTTCATGTAGATCAATCAATTAGCACATGGATTTGAGTATTAATCCCATTACAACTAATTAAACTTGTCTAGTTTTGGTCAATAGGATTACCACATGCATTTTATACAACCATTGAATTTTTTACCTCTACCATAATAATTAATAATTTTTACTAACACAATCCCACAATGTTTCTCATTTATTTTTTATGAAAATTATTTAATTTTTCTGTTTTCTCGCCTTTAGGATATTTATCACTTTCAAAATGTCTTTCCCCTTCTAATATTTTGTCAAATTTTAATTTTTTTAATGAGATCATTGAGAATGGTAAAACTAGTAGATTCATAAAACAATATCTTCACAAATAGTTTAAAATTAATTTATATTATTAGAATAATGTAGAGGAAAAAAATAATATCATGTGAAATCAAATTTTATATAATACTAATTTGGAACATTTGACCAATTTATTATATTCATTTTTCCTTAAAGGATTTATGGATTTCTTCTTATATGAATCATATAAATAATCATTTCTGCTCCCATATGACATATAAGACACTGTTTGTATTCGTATGACTATGAAATAATTATGACACCTAAAAGAAAGTTCATAATCAATGAAATTTTCATTTAACCCAACTGTTTTTAATCACTAATTAAATAAAGCATTAATTTTTTTCCAGATTTATGGAATAAAATGATTAATCTTCTTATGATTCGATTATGAGAAGTTAATCCATGTAACATTCCTTATTAAAATTCACATTCATAAATATGATTTCCTCAATTTTAATTTCATTCTTATTATCTTCCCATTTACATAAAAAACCAGATCGTTGAATGGAAATTAATCTAAATACTATATTTTATCAACGATTCTTAAGTATGACATATTGATATAAATTGGATACTTATCCTTTGTAATAGATGAATACATCACTTCTACCATAAGAGTAAATCCACTATTTTTTTGTTTTACTACATTAATTTTGTTCCACTATAATCATATAACTATTATATGTTCCCATTATAATATAATGTATGTACACTTGGTCTTCTACCTATCCATCAAATTCAATCATAAATAAAATTTTCATTTTTAGCTAAGTACATAAAAATATTGTCTCAAAACCATCTTATAAACTATTTATTATGAGTATTTTATATCTAAATGTAAACCCTTTACAAATTTTAATGCCTAAGACTAAATATTTGATTTCTAACATATGGAATGACTTCGATACCATTATATATTACATATATGTGAGTATTATCATAATCTAAGATGTTAATTATGATAAAAATGATTCCAGAAATATAATAACCCACATGACACCTATTGAGGGAAATATTTTGGGTGACTAATGCTCTCCATATCAGTGAGTTAGTCAATAAAATTTTCATATACTTATTTACCAACATGTAATTTTTTAATAAAAAGTCATTAAAATGTTACTTTTGGAAAAGTCCTTAAAAATATTTGTATACCCCTCAATAGGGGTACATGAATCTATTAAGTATAGTTCCCTAAAATTGGAACTCTATAAATTAGAGAAATATTATGTGAACCAATATGTTAAATAATGATGGTGGCATGAACATATCCAATCCACATAATATGATAGAAATTTATTATCCAAGGGTTATAAATTTCTCTGGGTCTATAAATTTATTACGTAAAACATTGAAATATAATCTAGGATTATATAATGTGTGTTTTAAATTTTTTGGCTGATGTAATATAAATCCAAAACTTTAATCATTCATTAAAAATGAAAATCATGTGATTTTAATCTATTTAACATCAAGTCAATCACCATTATGATATTCTTGATTTATTATCAATATCCCTCCCTAATATGTACACTATTAATGAAATTAAAAAAACTAAAACAGCTCTTTCTTAAAATCAGTATAATGCACTGAAGTAAAATAATTATTTGTTTCACCCATCACTAGAACCAAATTTTATTTATCTCCATATCAATCATTTCAAAACAAGATATAATGACAACTTTGTTTTTTCTGGAGCATTTAGTAATTTTACAACAACACTATCAGATGCATTTAATTCTAAATGTATGACATCAAAAAAGTGTTTTATGTACAAAAAAATAAATATTTTATTTTAAAAAATATATTCCATTTTTTCATCATTTTCAATGAGGTTATTCAAAAAGTTTTTACCAAAAATATTTTTAATATTATTCAATTTCTAAAATTTTTAATCGCTTATTAATGGGTAATGATTTATTCCTTCTACAAAATTCCTAGTTATTTATTTTATCCAAAATCATTGTTAATGTAATTGGGGTTAAAAATTATAATTTCATATAAAGAATATATTCAAGGAATGTTTCAACATAATATAGTTTATACCTTCTTTATAAATAATACGCCGAAAAAATCCTTTAATTCAATATCCAAATTAGTTTCCATGGGTATGAAAATCATTTATCATCCCGAATAATATATATATATATATATATCAATTCGAAATGCTCATTTCTATGAGAATCATAGAATAAAAACAAAAAACCCCACATTAATTTTAGAACTTTGATAAATGGAGACAAATAATCATTAATATCAGTAGTAAGTTGTTTTGGTCCTGATATATGTAGAGATAATATAATGTACTTGTGTTTCATTCATATCCTTTGTGGAATGTCATGGGGTCTCAACAAAACTACAAAAATACCATGAATTATGATATGGATTGAAAAGAGATTCATTCTATCAACAGATAATTTAGGATAAAGGTTTCGTAGCTCATTTCCAAATTCATGATACTAATGAAAAAATATCTTCTATAAAGTATAGGTTACTGGGTGATGATGTTTACTATATTGAATTTTTGTATCTTCTTGTCACATCAATTAACGTATAGCCTCATAACTTCTATATAGTCATTTTAACCATTGAATTATTGTAATATACAATATATCATTCAAAGGAATTGATTCATCATTCTTACATCAAGCCATAAAAAATAGGGGATTTTTATTTGATTAATGATCAGTTTTTAATAATATACAGGCATTTTGAAAGGTATTTAGTCATTCAATGATCATACACATTGTATGTAACATTTTTTTGTTGACTCTTGTATCAATAAAAATTCAATATCTTCTGGTAACATATCATTCAATAGAACATGTAATTCTTTAAATTTAATTTTTCTCTATCAATTTCAATATCAAATATCAAAATATTTAGTATAGCTAAAAAGATTATAAATATATTAAATCAAAAATATAGTGACTTCTTTGAATATATGTTTTATGTCTCAAAGAGAATAGGATAATCGTAAAGGGTGTTTTTAATTATCATTTCCTAAATATGATCTCTATTATTTTTTATAATTACACTCATATCATAAGACCCAAAAACTATAATGTTATATAAGTATCAAGATATATTTAGTGTCATGAACTAGAAAAAATGCATTTGTACCCTGATACCTGATCCAACATTAACATTGCCTGAAGGGTGTCCCTGATCCCCATGTCTTGGAGACTATCACCTAACATCATACAATAAAAGAGGGAACAAATTTCCCCCAGAAAAACAGAAGATAATGAAACTATTTATTATACTCAACACTCTTCAAGGATATAGTACCCACAATATAATAGTTATAAAACCCCAAAATAGTTAATCATTAAAGTACTTAGTAGAAATACAACAATCCAAAGGAAACATCTCTCTTAGTCTAAAGGATCAAGAACATCCACCAAATTTAAGTAGTGCTTTCCCTTTTCTCATACATGGCATAAGGAAATCTACAGACTCCAATTGGAAAAGGAATGGTGTGAGCTATAAATCCGAGTAGGGTCTCACCAAGTGATCCATAACAAGTTCAATAATAATCAACCAATTCATAATTTCAGTTAAATTAAAACAATGAATGGAAATCATTTTGAATATTAAAAACAAAACAATATTTCATTTGATAATGATAGAAAAAATTTCAAGGATGGATTGAATATTCATATTATTAAAAATAGTTTATATAAATTAGTTGGAATTTTGAAAATAGTTCCATAATAAATGGAATATAAATAAAAATAATCAAAATAATCCCCATGGTCATCAGACCTATGGTACAATAATGATTACTTATAGGATTCTCCCACATCTCGTATCATTGATCATGGAAATTATGTTCACACACATCCCTGAGATCAAGATGAATAGGAATCCTAAACATTCCATTGGTGTTATGATATTAATAACTTGGATTTTTTAGAATTTTCATCAACAATCCACTATTATGGATTTATTATTATATTTTTCTTGTCCCAAATAACCCACTAACTACCCAGTATTGTATGTTCTCATTCAATAAATCAGAATATTGATACTATTCTCATTTCAATTCAATCAAAATTTATAATTCAATTTCATAATTTTCAATTTATATATTCCAATTCAAATTAATAACTCAAAACATGGGGTTTTCATAATTTCACTCATTCTCAACACAAAACCAGCCACATGTTTTCATCTTTTCAATTTAATTAATTTTTATGAAAAAAATCAAATGAATAAAAAAATTCCATCAATTTACAAATACGCCCTAAATTCCAATTTCCATTAGAGTTTTTTTTCAAAATCAATATCATTTCATATTTCATGTTCCAATTCATGTCAAATTTGGATTTTAGATCATTTAAAAATAAATTTCCAAATCAAGTAAATTAATGTTTTAATGATATTTCCCCCCTCAAATAGAACCACCCACATTTAATCATAGAATCAAATATATACACTTACAACGTGATCCTTACTGAAGAACGGTGATGATGGTGGTCATGAAACCAAACCTATAATCAAGATATATTTAAATGGAGTTTTGACCCATCAAATAGGTGATGAACTATCAAACTCTAGGGATGATAGAAAGACATATTGGGAGATATTGAATGGGAGAATATCCACTTATTGGAGAGGGATATGATCTTCAACCAGCACATTAATTAATCAATAGAGGTGGTTTGAGGAGAAAAAATGATTTTAGGGAACCTTTTCTATCATAGAATTCAATATAGTGTTGATTTATGAGTTTTGAGATCTTAAATGGGGTTATAGATATTTTAAAATATTTATTAGAATAAATAAATATAACACACATAGTTTCATAGAGAGGGTTGAATAGTTAGAAAAACCATGCAACCTAACCCTCTTCCCAATAAAGACTTACGTTGAATGGACCATATTCTATACTAGGTTGGAATATGATAACTATGAATACCATCAGTATATAGGTTTAAACAATTCTTATTGTAGGGTGAATGATTTGGGAAAACATTGTGTCAACCATGCATATCCTAGAAAACCTTCAAAATCTTTCAAATTTCACCCAAATCAACCTGAGATGAGCCCTTACCAAAGCATGATAAAAATAATGGTCGAGGAGTACCAAAAGTCAGGTAATGGGATGCTTCAACCTCCCCACTATAGAAACATTCTATACCCATAATCCATATCAATAAGTTTCCATATCAAAAAAGATAATTCCATATCTATCTCAATAGTGAATCCCTCTCCCAAGTCTCATATGATTTATAATTACGCTACTATAGAACACATACTGAAGGTATATTCATCCCATTAAGTATTGTTGTCTAAAAATCAACAATCCTAAATGGATTCTTAGTCATGGACAAATAGGCTCAATGTTAATATCCACCCATCTCAATACATGTTATGGGTTAGGATGATACATTTTTAGCTTCGATAAATAGGAACATTTTTTGAAACAATGTTAACTATGGAGGATGTTCTAAATGGTAATCCACATTCACAACCTTCTCAAAATTATCAAAATGTCTCAGAAAATGGGGAGAAATATTCCCTTGCTTCCCAATCCATCAATGACCAAACGAGGTAAAAATTCAAGAACACCTTATCTCTAATTGAAAAATCTAAAAAACTACGGTTACAATAATCATAAAATTTTTATTATCTTTGTGTTGTCAACAATATCTAATGAATCAACTAGATATATTTTATGAATCTTGGACCATGATTGATCTAAATAAGGAACTCTCACTAATACCTTACCAATATTATAGAGATTTACATGGTCATTCATACAAGGACTCAAAATGAACCATTGTGATCATGTAATGGTAGTAATTATTATAAACAAACTCAACCTATCCTAAATGGTTATCTCAAACTCCCCCTAAAATTAAGACGAGGGCACAAAGCATATCCTCGAGAATCTATATAGCCCTATCTATCTAGCCATTCATCTAGGGATTCTATTCCATAAACAAGTAATCCTGAAATCCCATTTCCACATAGAGGCCTCCCCAAAAGTGATATTTAAAATGGATATCCCTATCAAAGGCTATAACATATGGTACTCTGTACAAATGAATATCACTTTCATATAGAGACTTCCCATCTCCTCAACATTGGTTGTATCATAAATGGGTATAATGTGTTCAGACTTCACTAACCTATCGATCCTAACCTATATCACATTCTTATATTCAAGTTATTTTCAAACCCATCTAGAACGTCCATATAGATCTCTTCCCACATTCAACTCAGCAATATAAGTGGCTGTAGTTACATCGAATGTCTCGGATGATTGGACTTGGAATATTATAAATTATAGGAGTAATAAATAAAGAAAATAATGTTTTATAACATTCTTGGCCACTGGAATCATCATTTCAAATCATAGAACATCTTTGTGTTTCCTCAGTGCACAAACCACTGAAAATTATAGAAATACTGCATCACATCATTGCTCATGGATAACAAAATAAAAACCCATTCATGAAAACATGGAATAACCTCTATGGAATAAACAACTAAACATTGGTCTCCCCAATATAATGATTGGTCATATTACTATGTAATTATTCATCAATATGTTCTTTATAAAAATCATCTTGATAAGAGTATAGTTCAATTAAATGTAAATCAATAAAATGTAAACACAATAAATGTATTTTTATTAATAAATTTAGTTAATTAAAATTAGTATATTAAATTAATAAAATATATATGTTAAATATTTAATAAAATATTTTAGATATTTATCTAATATATATTTTAGGCATATGGTGTGAATAAACTATATTTTATGTATACAAAACAATTTTTTTAAAAGGATAATTTTAACACCTTTTATTGTAGAACCCATTTTAAAATAATATTTTGACACATTAATAATTTTTATATTAAATAATAGACTGTTTATTTATAAATAGGATATGATAATTTATTTGGATGAATTATTTATATTTTTCTGATAACATTCATATTTTGATGAATAATAAAAACATACAAAAGATTAATGGAAAACACATTTTTTTCATTGAAAAACATTATTAGATAAAATTATATTATTGAACGGTTTACTGTATAAATATATTTTATTTTTATCATCTAACAATATTTATGACATTGGAATTAATTATACATAGAATTTATATGTAAAATATTTTAATCTTTTTCAATGTTTTAAATTTTAAAACCCATTTTCTCATACCGACAACAAAATTAATTTTAAATTAATTACTAAATATTTTTTGTTTTTATTGTTGAAAATGGATATCATATTCATAATCAGTAGGTTCAAATTATATAAATATATTTCATTTATTTTTGGGCATTCTGAATAGTACTTTCAGTAATTTTTTATTTTAATGGTTAAATTGTAAATCAGGTAATGATGGAAAAAACTAACAGTATAACATAACCTTAACACTTATCATAAAATAATTGGATGTGATTTGTTTGACCTAAATCATCCTTGGGTCGAAATGGTATCCTATGGAATCCACATAGATGATATTAGAAAATTTATTTTATTTTATTTAACGAAATATACAATATGTCTTACTCAATTTTTTATAAATATGTCATTTTTAATATAAGTTTACACAAAATATAAATTTTACTATAAATAATATTTTTTAATATAAAATATATTTATTTTTTATGAATTTTTTTTAATTTTAGGAAATAATGAATTACCTTAAATGTTAATAAATTGACGATGCAAATATTGTTTTATTGATGAAAAATCAATAATATAATTTTTATTAAAATAATAATAACTATTTAAAGACCCAATAGATATCCAAAATAGTATTTTTTTTATTATATATCAACCATAATCATACATGTTTCAATTTATTGACCATTTTGATCCATATGGAAATGATTATGATACTTATAATATTTTATTTAAAGTGATGTTAATGTTTTCACATACATGTTTTAATAAATATAACATTCTTAATAAAATATTTTCCACTGAATGTGTTCTACAATAAGTACTCTTATGAAATTTATAGGAGTTATCTTTATTTTAGTTGTTTATTTTTAGTTTTTATTTAATCAATATGTATATTAAATAATTACTGAAATCTAATGTTACAATTTGTTTATTAATGTAAATAAAAAATAAATGTTATTAGAAATATTAAAATAATTATAATCTGGGATAATTAATATATACAATTAATTTAATAGATAACCCTGGCCTTTTATTATATAATAAAATATTTGGTTTGAAGCTATCTATTTTCTTTTAATTTTTTAATAATCCCTGAATTAAATAGTGTCAATATAGAAATTATTATTTGTTTGTCAAAACAATGTATTATTAAATTTTTAAAAATCATATTTTTTTTAAAAAATATATATAATAATTCTGATTTCAAGAAAATTGTTCAAAATTATTCATTTAATTTCAAATTTAAATCAAATAATTAAATAGATCAATCTTTTAATATTTAACAATTTCTTATGTTAGTTAAATATTATATTGAATAACTAATTGTTAATTAAAATGATAAGGTTTAAATTGATATAAACACTTGTATAAATTTTTTTATTATATAACATCCTTATAAAATATAATCTATCAATTTAGGAAATTTTGGAGGTTATTTGATGTGTTTTGATTTTATTATAAATTAATATGTTTGGAGAATCCAAAAGTGGTGCTCACCTCAATTATAAAAGGACACATCCTACCTCACTTCTTAATTTCACCTTGAGACGTTAAGATATTTCAACCATAACCTATTTCCATTATAAACATTCCTATTAAAATTATAGAGGTACTGGACTTCTCAAAATAAAAAATTTAGTGCTTTAAAAGGAGATCTAGAGGGAGCACGTTGAAGATGAGGTAATCTTTTCTACTGATTCTTTCAAACTTATTTCTTATTGAACTTCCACATCATGTGTTTTTTATATTCTAAAGTGATAAATATATTTTGAATTCTTTAATTATATGTTATAATGATTATGTAACTACCATATTAAACCTTTTATTCATTTTATAGAAAATGAAATCACTACTTGCGCGTACGTACAACTTACCATCTCAATGATGTCGTGTATTATATTTTTCACCACTCCCGTTCTTCGATTCATATAATGATAAAAATAATAACTATATATGATTTTTATAACATGATTTAGAATATACAATAAAATATATATCTTTTAATTCTATACAATTTCATAATTATTGTAGTGATATCATCTCTCATGCACACATACGGCCAACCGTCTCCACGATGCGATGTTATTAATTATAAAGTATATTCATTAAATATTGATTATATAAAGGTATATAATGAATAAATATTCTATATATTATATTAATATCATTTTTAAAATGATATAACTATTACATAAAAAGGCTAACAAGAACATATTTTACAAAACTTGTATAAGAAAATGAAGTTGTTTATATCCGAATAACGGGTAATAAGGAAATGTTATTAAAAAATGGATGAAAACATGATAACATATGATATCAAAAAAAAAGAAATATGATTCTGGAAAACGTCAATGAAATCATTTAAATTATTATATTTCAGGTTCTAATATAAGAAAATGATATCATATATAAGGTAAATGATAATTATTTAATCTCATTATTATCTGAAATTGTATGTACATAAGTATTTATTTTTTTATATTTATCATCCATGTCCATGATTCCAAAATATGTATTATAAAATATTCATTCTATTCGTCTGCAATTTTTTGAAGTTAGATTATATCATTGCTGAATTTTTACTAAATGGTATTAAAGGAATATTTTTTTATTTTCGATACGAGGTGACATATCTGTCAAAAGTACAAGAAGAGTGTTTTTTAAACCTATATGACATAAAAAAAATTGGGAGTTATTTCATAACTCCTCATTTACATGAAGATTACTTTAAAATATTTAATGTTTATTTTCAAATTGATAACTTTCTTTTAATTTTTTTTAAATTTTAATAAAATAAATTTTTTTTAAAGGAGAAAGGATATTTTTCTAAAGAATTAATTCCATGTGTTCAATCAAAATAAATTTCCATCTAAGATGGAATTATTCAATAGGGTTTTTAATCAAACTATCCATATATTTTTTTGATTTTATTGTTTATATGATATATTTATATTTATGAAATCCATTTTTATTACATGGATTATGTTATGATGTAAGGATGTTTAAGAAACCCATTTTATTCTATGGGTTATGATATAATGAATGATTTATATTTTTTTAGCATATTTAAGAATTATTTAATTATGATATTTGTGTGACCTATATCTACCTCCAATGAATTATGTAAATATTTATTTGTCATGAGATAGATGGGTCTAGAATGTCATGTAAATCAGGTTTAGTAATATAGGTCTTGAATGAGGACTGAACTCTATTAAATAATGGACTTTTTCAACTATGATGATCTTGGAAATGGGCCTTGAATTATATGAAATTATTTTTTATGCTTATATGTATATCAAAAATTCCATGTCTTATGTTATGGCTTCGAGAACATGTTAATTGAATTTTGTGAACTTTTATAATTTATCCCATGGCATTATATCATGCTCTATCATATGTAGTATAATATTTTCAAATTTTATGTTCTTATGTCTTATGATTATGATATGATTGACATATCTCTTTTTTACCCTTAATGTGAATATGATCTCACCCTTTCATATGTTTCATTACCCTAGGTTGTGAAGATGTTTATTAAGTAATATTTTTTTGAAGGGGGTCTAGTGGTGAAGGAATAAGTGGAAGACAAAATATATGACTTATGAACTAGTTGTTTATGTTTTCATGTTTCTTAATACACTGAAACTATATGGTTATGGCATGTTTTTTTGTTTTTATTAATGATTATTCCTCAATTTTGAAGTAAAATTTATTTATATAAAGTATGGGTCATAATAGTGATGGTACCTCTCAAGGTTGTTTGACCTGTATCTGCTTCCTCTCAGGACTCGTTTAGTGCGTGAATATGCTTTGTTCCAAATTCATGTGGCTGGAACGCCTTTGTTCATGAAGCATATTAATGAACCCCAATAATTATTTGTTCTAATAATCCCATTTCTCTATGTAAGGAATAAAATATATAACAGAATATTTTCAAGTGTCTGGGATATCCAAAAGAGCTGCAAATCTTGGGTATCTCAGTGCAAACCCTTTTTGAATGCCTAGACATGCCACACTAGAATCTAGTCACTAGGACATTACCAGACACTATAAAAGGTCTGGAATACCTTTTCAATCCTGATCCACCATGAAGGTCATCATACATTATTTTTCTTTTATGGGAACACAATGAATTTCCACTAGGACAAAAAGGAACTACCATCAACCCCGACAAACCAGTAATATCATGATCAACTATCAATGCCCTGTCTTAAAAATTAGTATAAAAAGAGATCTTTAATAAGAAAACATGATATTGAATATTATGTAAAAGAATCATCTTGTCCCATAAATTATTAATCTTCTCTTTTGATAAAATATCAAGGCCAAACTACGCAGTCTTGGAAAATGTATTCACATAATCCATCATGGTCCTGTTAACATTCTCATGTTTAAAAAACTATATATCCTTATCCAAAACTAGAGAAATTTGAATGATCTAATTAGTAAAAATAAATCTAAATTATATCAACACTACACCCTAATTATTCATATATATCACCTTTGAGTCTAATTATATCATCATAGGTCCTTCCATGTTAAGGGTGACACATTTCAAATTGATCATATAAGGTATATCCATGAACTGAAACAAATGCTCTATTATCCTCAACTAATCCTAATACTCTTAAATATCATTTAACAATTGAAATGTCGGTGGATTCTTTTGAAGGGAATCCAGATAATGATTCCATGATTTATTCCATTTAGGTCTCGCAGCTATAGCATGGACACGATTTGGTGTAGTTTCCCATTATAGGGATTTTACTGAACACATAAAAATATTAATCATATTCAAGTTTATAGGATGATTCTACCTCTATAGTTCACCAATAGCTACTTCAAGAGGCCCATTCACACAACATATTGGAGTAATGATGATACAAAACAATATAAAACATCATTTAAGACATCATAAGGATACTCGGATCAATAACTTGATCATGTGAAACGGGAAAATAAATCTCATCAGATTAGTAAACAAGAGTTAGATTTCAACCTATCCAAATAAAAAGAAGGGAAATTGATATAATTATATCAAATTATTCCTCAAGTTACCTTTCCCAAAGCACTTATTGTAAATTAGTTCTTGTTATGATGAGACCTTCCCAGATACTCATTAAAAACTACCTCCTAAGTCATAACAAGATACTCCAAATAGCCTATTAACATCAAGGAATAATGCTTAACCAACCTCTAGTACAACTTTTTCACAAACCCTCTTGGATACCATGATAGCCTGATACTTGAATCAATACATAAATAGCATATAGAACATACTATATCCACATGAATTGGTGACTAGAACTTTGAATCACATAATATTAAATAGGGAGTCAATTTTCCACAAAATATAGAAAGATAAAGAAACAAAATTGTCTCCTCAAAACTCTCAAAGGAAAAAATAAAATTAAACCAAATTGCTATAAAACCCCAAAATAGTACATCATAAAATTACTCAATATAAAGGAAACCATATTAATGGAAATATCACTCTTAGTCTAAAGGATCAAGAATATCATCCCCTCCATGTTGCTCTTTCCCTTTACTCGGACTTAAATGAATGAAATCTACAAACACTAGAAGGGAAAGGTGGGTGTGAGATTTAAATCCCAATAGGGTCTCACCATGCAATCCATAACATATTTAATATTAATAAACAAATTCCAAATATTAATTTAATAAAATAGGGCATGACATTAAATTTTGATATTTAAAACAAAAAAATCATTAATTTCAAAATGTTGTAAAATATTTTAAACATGGATTAAATAAAAATTTAACTAAAAATACTTTATATAAATCAACTACCCTAAATAAAATAGTTATATAATTAAAGGAATACAAATCAAAATAGTCAATAAATAATAACCATGTCCATCTACCTATGATTCAATAGTGTCTAGTTATAGGATCCTCACACATCGCATATCAGAGATTAATGAAAATAGGTGTACACAAGTCCTCAGGGTGAATATGACTCGTCAATATCACAACTTGGATATGATATACCTAACTAGGTTTTTGTTATAGTTTTCATTATAAATTAATTTGTAGGAATGTATGAATCCTAGCATGTTTGTCACAAATAACCCACTAACTACCCAAGATCGCATGTTCTCAATAAATCAATCGAAAAGGGGAAAATATACTCATTTCAACTCAATCATCATTTTCAATTCAATTGAATATTTTTTAGTTTAAATATTCCATTTCAAATTAAAAACTAAAAACATGATTTTTTCATCATTTTTTGACATTTTAATACAAAACCAATCATAAGTTTTCATCATTTCAATTTAATCCATTTTGCACAAAACAATTCCCAAATCAGTATTATATTCCTTACTTTTCAAAATATTCCACATAATATAAATTACATTAGAAATGTGGGTTTTTACCAAAAATCAATTCTATTTCAAAATTCATATCCCAACACACATAAAATTGGGTTTTTAAAAATCATATAATAGATATTTTTTAATTTTTCAAATCAAAATGTTAATTATATGACCAATCTCAAATAAAACCACATACCTTTAATCACAAAATCAAATATAAACACACATAACAGGATCATCCAATGAATAACGACAGTGATAATGATCAAGAAATGAAACCTATAATCAAGATGCATTTAAATAGACTTCATAACCATCAAATATGTTGTGATCTACTAAAATATATGAAGGAAGGAGAGATCAAGATGAGATCCACTTACCAGAGGGGGATCAAATATTATACTGTTTCTTATATTTTTCAAATGATGTGGTTGGAGGAGTGAAAATATATTATAAGGATCCTTATCAACCCTATAATTAAAGATTTGGTCGAGTGATGGGTTTTGGGAACTTAAACAGGGGTTTAAAAAATTTAAAAATAGTTTTTGGAATAAATTATACTAAAAAACAATATTTAATAGAGAGGTCCACATGGTTAGAAAACCCATGCTCCCTAATTGTATACACCCTCAGGGTTGAATTTCCTCATTGCATGATTTCTACAATGTGGGTGGATGTTTTTTTAAACTATGCACCGACTGTACAAGCCCTCATTGTCTAGAGTGGAATAGTTTGCACTAGAGAGGCACACGGTTGGGGAAAATATCCCTCAACCATCCACAACCTAGAAAAATCTCCAAAAAATATCAAATGTTCTTGAAATTAAGTCGACAGAATCCACAAGAAATAGTTATCAAAATAAGGGTCAAGGAATTCCTAAAGGCAAGTAATGGGTTGTTATATTTAGTAATTTCATATGTTTAGTCCAACATTTATATCGTAAATATATTTATGGTTGATTAAATACTCTTCCAATGCATCTAAAAAGAGATTTTTATTTGTAATCATCACATTAAAATGAATAAATGATTTACGAAGTACCATTTTCACCCTATTGTAAACATTATAATGTCTATTAGATCACTCTTATACACATTTTTCATACAATTGAAAATAATTTGTTGTCAATTAATATTAATCATATTTTCATAAATTGTATTCATATTTGATAAAAAATAGACCGATAAATGAATATAAAGGATAATTTTTACATGTGTAAATTTTATAAAGTATAAATTTAAAAAATGTACATATAAGATAAAATACAAACCTATATAAAGTTTATTAATAAAAAGATATAATGGATATATTTTATATCACATTAATCAGTATTTAGAATATATATCAATTTAATAAACATAAATCAAATCTAATAATTACGATTTTCAAAATCAAATATTCCAATTCATGCATAACATTTGTTTTCAATTAAATTAAATTCATTTTAAAACATAATAAACATTTTATGAATTTTTTTTTATAATTCAAGACTATGTTGTATGATGTAAAAATACATAACATATACTTTTTCCTAACAATAAAAAAAATATTATTATTTTCAGATAAATTTAATTTTTTTCATGATAAGAAATTTTATAAAAAATTATTTTATGACAGAAAGATTAAATTTCGTGACTTTAAACTCAAATTTTCCATATAATTATAAAAATAAATATTAAATATGATATGTGTATGTTTATATTGATTTTACATTATAAAAAATATTTATTTTACAAATAAAATTCCATACGATTAAAAATATATAATACACAGACAATACAAATTATATATATATATATACACATAGATGCACATATAAACAAAATTGAACATAAAAAATATGTATATCTGTGTACAAAAATATATAAATTTATATTGCCATATATATATATATATATGAGTAGAAACACATATAGTATAGTGATGGAGAAATAACATTCAAAAAGATTGAACAGCAGGGTCGAAGATTTGTATATACATGATGTACAATCCAAAATATCACCAAAAAACATCATGATTAGTAGAAATATCATTAAAATATATTTTTATATTGATTATGTTCATTTTTAAAAATAAAATCACCCAAAATAATTCATGGGCTGGTAGAGTTCAGATTTTGCAAGAACTTGAGTGACCAAGTCGAGCGCCAGTGCAATAACTTTGGTTCTTTTAAAAGGATGATAACGATTTTACCAATGATTAATAAAAAATGCTGATAAAACAATCTTTTATCACTTCTAAAAAGGTAAGCACAAGTAATTAAATTTTATGAACTCTAATTTTAGTTATAATAATCATTGATCATTATTGATGTTTCTTTTATTGCTGATATAAGTTGATATATCAACCATAATGTCATAATTGATTACCAAGAACAAGGAAAAACAATACAAGTATATATAACTATATTTAAAAAAATATATAAAAATAATAATAAAATATATATTACTAGATGCCTAAATATAAATATTATATAAATAAATTATCTAGTGTATTGAAAAAATACCTATATTATTCATTATTATTTATATTAATTATTTAATTTTAAAAATATTTTGAATTAATTATTTAAGAAAATTTAAAATTATAGTTATATTAATTAAATTTTATTTCTTAAAAATATATCTCTACTTTCACAATATATACATATAATATTAATTATGTATTAATTAATATATAAATATATATTAAATACATTACAACAATTTATAATGGAATTTAATTATGAAAATTGTGAAAATTATAAATGAAATTTAATTTTGTAAATTCATTTATATATTGAATTTTTATTTTACTTCTAGTTACTAATTTATATAAATAGCCATATTTATTAACATATAATACATCTGAATATTTGTTTGTGTTTCTGAATAACTCAAGGAAATGTGTCTGTGTGTAAGAGGTTAACTAACATGTATGTCTTTGCATTCGACTATATACAATATGTATAATATTAATTTTATTATTAATTTATAAATAAAATTATATTAATTAAATTTTAATATAATTATTTCTTTTATATATATATATATGTCAAATATATATATATATATATATATATTAATATCAATAATATATAAAAATTCATTGGAAATTCTTAAAATTTTAAAATAATAATTAATTTATTCATCTTGACATTAATGGTAAATATCTATCTTTATAATCAAAATATATAAATATTTTACCTTGAAAAATGGATAAATATTTTATTAGTAGTATTTCTAGGGCTGATAAAATATTATATTTATGAGGATGAAAGAAAACACTGATAAAGCTACATCTTCATCGACACAAATTTTTCGCAACCATAAAATAATTCATTACTAGTGCTTCTATAATGATTTGATATTATCTAGTGACTAATTTCTATTTTCCTATAATAGTTCATATATTCCATCATACATATGGAATATATATCATATTAATTTATTATAAATGTCCAAAAATTCTATTTTCATCTATATATTTTCCTCTCATATAAGAATGGTAGACACTATGATTTCTAATAAACATTAAAATTCTAAAAAAATATTTCAAATTATTGGTCATAGTATATTTTCTATCTATTATACACCTGAAAATTTTATCATCAATGTAAAATAATTGACAAAATAATATATAGGTTGATTTGAAAAGATTCCAAACTATAATTCCATTTATGTACACAAAATTATTTTAAATTCTTATAATTATAAAAATTGTTAATAAAAAATTATAACATAATAACATATAGTTAACACGATATTTCATTTGATATATGTTTAATATAAAAGGATACCAATATCCTAATCTCCTTTTTTATTAATTATATTTCCCAATATCATTCTCATTTAACATTAATTTAGAACTTATGAGTCGAAACTTTTTCTTACAATTACCCATTCAAAATATCTCAATTAATTCAAATAATTATTTAATATTATTTATAAATATATATATATATTCAATATGTTTTTTAAATTTAATAATCAATTAAATATTAACAATTGAAATAATTTTGAATATACTTTTATTTAATAGAGAATATTTATAACAATGTCGACTTGTAACTATATTTTAATTAAGAAAATCCATAAATTGATTATAATATCATTTGGAACATTTTAAAGGATTACATTTTTCTAAATTTACTAATTTAAAAAAAAAATCACATAAAACATCGAAAATCATTCATCAATGATTGATTGATTTACTTAAAACAATATACTTCTTTTTTTAGTTTGAAATCATTCTTTAGAAATTTTAAAATTCTAAAGCATGTGATTATTTATGTAAAAACATAATTAATTAAAAATCTACTCAAAACAAACATAAAATATATTTGCAAATATTTATTTTTCATGTATACCATAAAGTAATGTAATGTTATTCTGAAATTTTTAATATTAATAAATATAAAAACTCTAAAAAATTAATTAATTCACTCTTATTATATCCTAATATAACTAGTCATGTATTATTTTTTTAATAAATGTATCTAATATATTTATAATGACTCGATTTCTTCATATCCTTACTTCTTCTCAAAAAATAAAATACATAATTTCTTGTTTATCGATCCAATTATTATTTCATAATCATTACCTAGTACTTATATTTAATTAGTTAATATACATTATTGGGTTTTATATGATATGTAAAAGTTACATGTTCAAATCAACATCATAAATAGTCACTAGTTTTTGTTCTTTTTTATCAATCAAATTATATATTATGTTGAATATTCATTATGATTTTCCAATCATCATGCAAATATATTGATAGGTTGATCATTTACAAATGCCTTAACTATATACATTAATTTAATATATCAGTTTAGTTAATCATTAAATGTATTAACATCACCCACTAATTTATAAGTATGTGGTTCTGATTTAAAAGGATTTTTTTGATTAAATTTCATATAAATATATTCATTAAATTCCATTCAAATATTATTATAGACATTTAATCTTTTTCTATGATGGAAATTTATTTGATATATCCACTTTTTTTATGAATAATTATTTTTTTTCAAATATTTATATCTGCATTCAACCACACCATTTTTTATATCATCTTTGTGGAATATATATTTTAGGTATATTCATAGTGTGTGCATAAATTTTTTTTTTATTATTTTTTAAATTCATCTCCCTTGTTTTTTTTTATTTTAGAAACTATTATGAATTCAAAATTTTCACTTCATTATAAAAATTTATACATGAATTAAATTTTATTTAAAAATAAGACCGATAAAAAACATGTGATTTCATTGATACTAACTGTAAAAATTAAATTCTTTATATAAAAATAGTTTTTATTACAAAAAATATATGTTAATATACACCATTTAAAATGTTATATACACACATTTTCAATTTATAGATTTGAAATATATATTCTGTTTTTTTTCTAACTTACATTGATTAGAAATTATGTTCATAATAAATTTAAAAATGATAAATTGTTCAAGTAATTTATGGTTTCAAAAAATTAAAATTAGTATTATATAGCAATGGTGTAGTCTAAAATTTAACAATTATAAAATATTTTATTCGATATTTAAAAATCCCAACATTTTGAGTTATTAATTCCCCTGGATAAATTAACAAAACAAAAACTTTTCTTGAGGGAAAAAATTATTATCAATATGCGAGAAATGATTTTCAATATCAATTATAATTTTTTATACCATCATCAAAAGGTAGATTAATTATTTAAAGGTAAATATCCACTCCATAAAAATGATTTTTAGACCAATATAATGTGGAATATTTACCACTCAAATTACCATATTTTTCTTCTTTATTATTCATTACAAGTGGCAATTCCACCATTAATTGTTCTAATTATTTGAATATGTACACAAATATATTCATATTCTTATAAAACCCACAATCCAGGTACCATATATCATAGTTGGTTCTCTTGAGAATTTTTTTTTTACAGTGGGAAAATTAAAATTTATTGTAATGTAAGTAAACAACGCTCCACATTGTTTAGTCATACAAAAAATATGTATCCATATATATTTAACCTTAGGTGTAATGGGACTATATTTATCAAAATATTTATAAATATTATTCCTTTTATTAAAAACTTATTAAAGTAATTTTATGGAATAATTCATAGTATAAAAAATCTATAGAAAATATAAAAAATAATAAATTAATGATGGATAACCATTAGTTCATTTGATAAAATAATTCCTAAAAAAATTTATTCATTAATTTTTATGAAAAAATATTTTGAATAATGTTGCATTTATAATGGTAATAATTTTTGTATGTTTCTTATAACTTTATTAAACTATGATAAAATTAATGTTTTTTTACATCATTCACATATTCAATCACATAAATATTATTTTAGCTCATAGATGATATAGATTTTTTTTAGATTCCTAATTTCATTTTTTGACATGAAATTTTGTTTTACTAATTCATTATAAAATTTTTATAAGACACTATAGAAAATAGTTATTATTTAGAATTATCATTTTATTTCTCCCTTATATTACTTAATTCATGTATATACAATTCATTAAATTTATAATTTTCCAAATTTGGAATGCACACCTCATCAATTATCTCTTTTAGAACAATATGTCTAATTTATTTTCTACATCAAATTAAAGTTTATTAAATTTAATTCACTATTTCTTCATGTAAATTTTATTTATATACATCACATTCATCAAGTAAATTTTTTAAGATTATATCCACTAATCACCAAAAACAGAACATTTTGTGTCATTTCCTTCTAAATATTTAATGGATAATTAATTAATTATTATTTTAATTAAATATATTTATATCATTCATCTTGGAATATCATCTTGTGTTTTATTGGTTCGTGTTGTCATATTGTCAATATTTTTTATCCTATAAACCATACGTGTCAATTCATTTTCACCATCATAAGTTACTTTTTTTTTTGATATCTATCATTATTTTTATTGTTGGTATCCGACTAATATTTTTATATGTATCCTTTTAAGTCATCCAAATATAATATTTTATGGTAAATATAATCCTCCACCACAATTTTATTTTGATTAATTTTTCATAGAGATTTATATGAATCAATTCAAAATTATTTTTTATAAATGTTTCAACTAAAAAACTCTTCAATTTTTTATAAAAGTGAATATATAATGCATATCAATGATTATTTCTTTATTATTTATCATATATTTTTGTATAAAAAATAATTTTGGGATTTATTTTTCTTTTAAACTTTTTGAAAATGTAAAATATATTCTAAAACCTATATAACATGGTGAGATATATATCATATGGTTCTATATTATAGGAAATATTCATGTGATATCATCAATACCACTCCATGTGATATAAATATATTTATTAGAATGATATAATTTTTTACTGATATATATGTGTGCTCTTTAATATTATACTAACAAGTTAACCCCCTATTCCCACATGAGAATGGAAAGATCTAGTGAATTGTGTTGTGGTATCGACTCAAGTAATGGGAAGAATTACCACTAAATAAATCTTTTCACCTTCAATTATAAAATACAATCCACTAATACAAAAATTAATAAATATTAATTTAATGTAACACATGAATACATAATAACAACATTATACTATAATTTATGAAAATATAATGAAATCACTTAATACAAACAAATTATCCCAAATAGATGTATGTTAAAACAAAAATGACATGAGTGTGGTTATTGTAACACAAACTCCACTCCACCAACTATCATATCAGCTATCCATCTATAGTCTCCACGGTATCTGTCATTTTCATACTGATCTACATGGTCCCAAGTTGAACAATGACAAACTACGTATTTATGGGTGAGTAATAAAACTTTTTTTGTTGTCCCATTTTTTTGTCTTTCCCAATGAATATATCATATATCTGTGAAATAATTATAATTAAAATTTTGAAAATCCAACAACCTATGACATCATCATCGAACAAAAGAGTATTCATGAACAATACATAACAAGCTACCTATATCCCACTCTTATCATGCTCACTAAATACAATTCTTACTTATATAATATATTAATGTTTCATTAGAACGAAATATTAAGTCCCCCATGCACTATGCCCTACAAGAGAATTACCTGGATCATATAGTTGAATCTATTTTCCCTCTCATTTGATATGAGAACCTGGGTACAAACATAACCACAAATTCTACAACACCCTAGATGTGGGAACTATCACACTCCACACATAGATAGTAGTCATGAACTATAAATAAAATTATAAAAAAATATTCTTTAATCATTTTATTGATTTATTTAAGGATAATCAACCTAGATATACCCATCAACGAGATTTTGGAGGAAATAAAAAACTTCATTTATCTACACATATTCACTTATCTCTAAAGTGTTGAATTAAATACACATATTGAGGTCTCAAATATATATATATATATTGAAAAACCTCTGGATATTTGAAATATAAAATACAAAATGTTACTAACCATGTAAACATGGTGCCCCATTCTTTCCAAGATCCTACATGATTATAACTTCACATTTAATAATTATTCTCAAGGAGTAGTGGTTAGTATGGGTGTCATTTATGGTGTTTCCCATGGTGTGTGTTATTGAGGGAAAATCACACTAAAAGAACTAGTGTTTGTATATGGGGTTAGTTATTGTAATATAAGTTACACTATTGGGTAATAACCTATGTTTTATTGCGAAGGAATCAATATTAATATAGGAGACCAATGCGGTAATATATATAGGTTAATGGCCAAGGGAAGGTCAGGTCATGAAATATGGCATCATAGCTAATACCTATCCTGATGTGCTGAGGAAGTACCTAGTTTTGAGGAATGTGGTCCACAATGACGGTGTTGTTATTTAATTGGGGAGAGTTTAACATCCATATATACATGATACTAATAATACTAAATGTCACTACCCATGTCAATAAACATGATACTTATTTTTAGGAGGATACCTGATTAGAACATCGTGGTTAAATGTTTTTTTCCTGGAGTAGTTGTTAGCATGGATATCCTCTTAGTAAGTTTCCTAGTGTGTTTGTGACTATGGAAAAATCACCATAAAGGAATATGCATTAGCCTATGTGGATAATAATTAGTCATATTTAATATATTGGGTAATAGACTATTGAGTTCTGGGAAGTAAACCAAGGTATTATAAGATACACATAGAGTCAAATGACTAGGTTCATGACCAGAGGATGGTTAGTTGAGGAAAACCAACCTGAATACCCTGGTACAATGATATCCAATCCAAACATGAAATATCCAAAATGCATTCCCAGTTTCTATGGGTTCAAAACTATCACTTGAAATCATATAAAACATGAAAATGATCATTTTTTCCAATGAACAACCCCTCATAGATACGAATGAAGAATATAAAATAATAATTATTCAGTATTCCAAACACTCATCAAGATGAAAAGTATCGCAACCATATAGATGAACATACAAAGGTAAAACATGTACTAGAGGAAAAAAACTCCCATCAACTAAAATTATCACAATCAATGTACAATAAGTGGTCCATATCTCCATTGATCCCCACCATTAATCTAGAGTCTCATGGATCAAGAACACCGACTACCCCCAAGTGACATATTCCCTTTTCTTGTACATAGAACAATAAGATCTAAAATTTATCAAATAAAATTGTATTATATGAGATAGAAATATTTATAGGGTCTCACCAAGTGTTCCATAATCAATTCAATAACTATTAAACCATGTAATCTTTATATATTAACAAATAAAGGAATGATATGTTATTTATGTATTTAAAATTATAAATTTATTCCAAAACAAGTAGATGATATATATATATATAAAGACTCATAAATAAAACATTTATACAAAATATTTATATTAAAAAAATGGAACAAATAAATTCATTCTTTAAACAAATGCATTCATTATAAAGTCTATCAAAACAAAGCACATAGGTTATATACCAAGGGTTACATTAGTTCCAAGATTTCTAATCCTTACAATACTCCATTATCAATCACATCTCAAGTATGTATTCACATGTACATAGGCTCAAGACAATGAGGCTAATCAATCTATATACCTTCATGGAAAATCATGGTGAAATAGGTTTAGTTAGAGTTGTCATTGTCAATGCATTAATGGGGAGTCTGAGTCTTAGTATTCATTATGTAATCACCCACTAACTACTTAGGCACACATATACTTGAATCAATCAATAAATCCCAAGAAAATCAATAATTTCGATTTAGTTAATCATTCACAGTTAAAATCCATAATCTCATGTTTTTATAATCCATTCTAGTTTTGAAACTAATTCATAAGTTTTCATCAAATACATGACTTATAAATAATATTTTATTTAATGAAATATTTTTTCATAAATAATTTTCAATTTATTTCATTAAATAATTTCAAATTTTATTCCATTGTTTTTCAAAATATCTACCAAAAATTTAAATTCTATGAAAATTGGGGGTTTTCATAATTCAATGAATTTCTAAAAATATAACATCAAATAATATACAGTAGGTTTCTTATAAATCAATTGAAATATAATTTCAATTTAATCAAGAAAATCATGATTTTAATTATAAGGTAAATAATTATGGAAACACCTACATTTAATCACACAATCAAACAAATCAAAAACCACAATAGGAAATTCCTATGGTGAGGTGAAGGAGAAGTGGATCCATGAATCACCCCTTTAAATACAAACCAATGAAACCTAGTTCATTGTAACTAAGATCTAATCCAATAATAATATGAGGATTCAACTCACTCCGATGTGATAGAATGATTGTAGGGATAAAACCCAAAATAAATGAGAAAACACATACCATAGAGGGATCAAGATCTTCCACCGACACATTTATTAGAAATAGACTAGGTTTGAGGAGCTATAAAATCCCCTAGTGAGACTCCAAAATCCAAATAATTATATTAGGGTAAAATGGGGTTCATTACTAGTAAAATTGGAGAGTTTTTTATTTTAAATAAATTTTTAAATGACTAAAAATCCACATCCATGTTTCCCCACAACCAATAAGGATGCACTCTTAGAGTGCAAGATTACTAAAAACTATGAATCCTAACTAGGAAACCATGCCTGTGGGGTTTATATCCCCAAAAAAATTAATTAAAATTCAAACCACCAAAGGATTAAACTATAATCCCCCCACTTGACAATAATAAATTTAATTCACATTTGGAGGCTCTCAAGATGATTTCTTAGCTCCTCAAACATCCACTATTGAAAATCAGTGTATCGATATAACATCTTAAATCTTCTCTAATTTGTGGTTTCAATATTGTATTAGTTGTTATACCCCTATATTTCTATCCCTTTTGAGTGTAGTTAATCCTCACATTGTTGAGGTATTATATGTTTTTTTGTATGTTTTTTTGGTTTTTTAATTCTATGGATTGTTCCTAGATCCTCTCTGTCATCATCTCTCTATTGGAATTTCCCATTTGTGTTTTTATTTTTTTGATAATGTGATTAAATGTAGGTTGTTTCCTAATCCTTTACCATATATTTTAAACCATTAATTTAAATATTGAATTGAAAGTATTCTTTTATGGATTTATAGAACCCTAATTGGAGATGATTTGATCTTGGAATTGAAAAAAGGAATGGAAGTTATCACGAACACCAATTTTAATGGTATTGTAATTGTTGGGTAGATTATTAGAAAAATGAAGGATTAAAATGAGAAATGATTTCATAATATTTTTTAATGCTAAATCTTGATAATTTTTTCTTAAACTGAATAGTTATTTAGAAAATATAAAATTGATGAAAACCTGTGATTTGGTTTTGAAATTATAATGGCATGTTAAGACCTGAAATAGTGAATTCGAACAATGAATGATAAATTGAATTGAAATTATTGATTTTGATAGTTGATTGGTTGATAGTAGTACATGTGATCCAGAGTAGTTAATGCTTGATTATGAAAAACATGATTAGACTTTATCTCCATGTCAATGTATTGAAGATGACAACTCTAATTAAACCTAGAACATCATGATTTTCCTGAATGGGATATTTAATAATTATTATTTTTTGATTAAGGAAAGGTATTTTTCCACACATACAATATTTCTGATTGATGATTAAGTAGTACAAGGATCTGAGATCTTGGAACTAACAAAATTCAAGGTATATGACCGTGGTGCTTTGTTTTTTACTTGATAATGCATTCCACTATTTAAAGAAAACAATTATTCATTCGAAATGATTTATATTAATGTTATATATAAAATTTTCATTTAAGAATATTTTGATATAACTTTCACCAACTTGTTTTAAAATCTTGAGTTCATTTTAAATATTTAAATGACCTGCCATGACTAATTTTATTTAACTTGAAATCAAAAATAGTTTAACGGTAGTTAATTGATTAATGAAAAATTGGGGAGACCCAACTGTGATGTTTAGATCACAATATAATTTTCCTTCAAATTCATATAGATATTTTTATTCAGTGTATTGGGAATGGGAAATAACCACATAGAGGTGGTGGGAATTCTTGATCCATTGGACTCTAGAGTGATGGAGGTGACTGTTGGAGATATGATCCACTTATTGAAAAAGGATTGGGAGAATTTTCTTAGATAGGTGTGGTTTTTTCCATTGATTTATTTTTCTTCCATAGGATGTTTATTTATTTTCTTATGGAAATTTTATCCTTGAAGTGTGTTTTGAATACAAACTGGTTATTGTTTAGTTTTCTAATATCGCACCTATGATGGGTTTTTCTTAAGAAATGAAACAGTTACCTTTGATATTTTATATGATTTAATGTTCTAGTCACCCATATATGGGGTTCAAGAATACAAATTAAAACATGTCAAGGCAGCCCCATGTGTCTATTTACTAGGTTATCTTGTTGGTTTTAGTAAAAATGGTATCAGAGGTGGTTTGTAAATTTTTCCATGATGTTTCTATGTTGTTTGGGATTGTCTCGGTAGACTTGAGGTAGTATTTTCAAGACATATAATGTGTTTACATGTTATTTTATAGCCATATATCATCTCAAAATTCCTTAATAAACCATGATTTTTTGGGTATTCGACCTATCAAAAGTAATTTGACCTAATTCTCGTATTTATTTGTCAGAAATTGATCCTAGTATGATAAAATCTCGAAAAAATTTGTCTTTAGATAGAATTAATAATCTATGAAATCTTGATGATGTTGTTGTGTTAATAATTTATATTGGGTTCCCCAGGCCTCTGATGAGATGTTTGAATAGTCCACAATAGGAATCATTTGGTGAATCACATCATGTGAATCCTCCAATTGACCAGATTATTATTGATATAGTGGTGTGTGATGTTTGAGATTTGAGAAAGGACTTATTCCCATTCAAAACCCAATATTGGATCCTTAAAGGTAATAAACTATATATCTTTAAGAATAGATTCTTTAGTAGAATACACTAGCATCCCATGTCATAGAAGGCATTAAAGAGGCTGAGTATTTCTTGAAAATTATTTATTTTATTTATGAGTTCTTTGAAATTCCTAATTTAGTAAAGGTTAAATGTGATTAATTAATTATAGAAGGGCTTATAAATAGATGGTGGGATTCAATATGGTAGTGATGAAAAATTAGTTAATAGAGTGGAAAGACCATAGAGTTCATTTCACATGGTACTTCCTTTAAAAATCTTTGATGTTGGTAAATTCTATTGGATATATTTTCTTCCATTATTGTGATAGAACCATGAATCAGTATGAGAATTTCATTGATGGACTTATTCATTTTTCTTATAAGGTGGTGAAAAATGATAAGTTGAAGGCTAGAAGATTTTATATGGGTATTCAACAAGACAAATGATCTCAGTGTTTCATGCTAAAATGCACATATGTGGACGTCCTAGTTAGAGCATTGATTGTGGAGATTGACTTGGCTGGTATGTTATGCTCAATGAGATTTTCTCTTACATTTTTATGGTAGTTATCATCATCATATTTATTTAATTTTCCATAGGTATCCAAATTAAAAATAAACATATGAAAAATAATATTTGGGAGAACAAGGAGAAAAATTAAGGGTTTCTGAAATAATGGATGTTGAAAGCGTTCCTTCTAACAAGGTTGATCCCCTCTGGAGGCAAGTCACACACATTGGTAAAACATGAAATATGAGTGTACTAATCTGCCTTTGAAGTGAGAAAATCAGCTACTTTATTACCCTCCCACAAGGTATGAATAATACTTGTATGACTACTAATGAGACCCATACAACGTCGAATGATATAAGAAACAGACCATGGAGTAGTTCCTGAACCAAGAAAAGACTTGTAGTGTGTCTGGAGTCTATTTCAACTACCACCTAGTTGGTGTTAATATGATTGAAAAGAAGAATACATGTATTTAGAGCTATATATTTAGCATGAAGTGAACCACCTCTACCAAATAAAGTAAACAATACAAAAACAAAAGATCCATGTGAGTCCCTAACCACCCCTCCACCCCTCATAACATCCAATGAAAACAAGCCATTTGTATTCAGTTTGTGGACTGAGCAATGAGGACACCATCATGCCTAGAGACCTTTATAAACTAGAGAGATCAACTGTGCATGGGAAAGGAATGAAATGAATGGTTTTGAAATAGTCATCTATGACATATTCTTGATAATCCACACCAGGTATTCTAGGAGGTTACATGTTCTAGAAATAACAATCCTCCCATAGAAGAAAATACCATCAATATGAAATTTGTTCCGAGTATTCCAGATACAACAGTATTTGGACGAGAGAACCACTATTCATACTATCAATTCTGGACCCACATTACCAGCACCATGGAATTATTTATCAAGAAAGGCGGACTCTTGCAGCTTTGGAGCAGAAAAAGTTGTGAAATCCCTAAATGCATACGACATTTCACGAGTTTAACTCCCTTCAAAGAAGAGAAGATCTAGACTCTCCTCCTGGTGATATGCACAACATGCACACCTAGAAACCAAAAGGATGCATGCATGATTAATAATATCGTCCATTTGATGTTATTTGTTGTGAATCCTCAACACAAGGAAATTTTGCTTTATAGGGAGGTCATTGCACCACACCATCTTTCCCTAGTTATCCATATACCCGGACGAAGGCATAATTCTATAAAAATTCATCCCATATAAGATTACCAATGATGACCCAGTAATGAAACATTTTCCAGGCTCATTGTTTAGATCAATACACTCAAAATATCACCTTACTGCTCCTCCAGAACTGTATTAATAAAACACATATGTCCACTTGCTCAGTTGAAGGATATATCTGGGGCATGAAATCTAGGGAATCCGAGACAGGTGAAATTCCAATTATGATTCTAGAAAGAGATACCACCTCTACCCACAATCCACCGAGAATTATTCTAAAGCGTTCGAATGTGAGGGTGGATGAGAGACCAAAGGCAAGAATTACTTCTATGAGCCAGATCCAAAGTAGTAAGGATTTTTTTGCACGAAACATTCCAATATATTACTCTCCTAAAGAATTTATGATACCGGGTTTTCATTCATACATTGAAGAATATTCGAGATATTTCTGACATATATGCCACCCACCTCAATTAGAAAGGCCATTTTATCCCAGGAATCCCAGTGGTGCTTACCTTCAATATTAGAATCCCATACAAATGAGGCCCTGAAATTTTTAATCTGACAGCCCACCCCTTTTGGAAACCATGTAGCTGAGAGATATTGCACCAGGAAAGAGGATAATGCACAATTAACAATTGTAATTTTTCATCCAAGAGAGAGAGAAAATAATTATTCTAATTCAAGATCATTCATATAATTCTTCCCACAAGTTTATTGAAATGGTGGATATGTGGTCTAGTGGGAAAAATGGAAGCTCCCAAATAATCTATAGGAAAATTCCATCTTTTCAAGCCAAGGTTATCAATGAAGGAGGACACACGCCTGTCAGAACACATATTTGGGATGTAAATGTTACTTTTCATCCTATTAATAACATGGTCGCACCATTTAGAATAAAAATTAATTACTTTGTTGATACCTCGAATTGACCTTGTGCAAGTATTAAAAAAATTAGGTATTTGATATCTTTTATTCACTACATAGTGTCACATGATCATCATTTCATTAAATTATTCTTCTATAATCATATAATTCAATAAATATGGAGTTCCAACCACATGAATCTAGAATAAAGAATCTTTATTTAGTGTAACTGAATCAAGAAGTAGCTTATACGGGTCCAGCAATAGTGAGATGCACCATCACTATAAAATTATATTTATTAAATGATTTATTTGATATTGGTGCATATCATATGTTCTTATTGACATGTATTTTTTATTTAAGGAATCCTTATATGGAGCTTATGTCTTGTGTAATGGATATTACTATGCCTCTCTAAATAAATAGAGGGTACACTACTACAAAATAGAACTTTAGTATCGCTATTATTTATCAGTGCTAGAATAAAATGTTGAAAAATAGCATATTAATCAGCCCTAAATAAAGTGATAACAAATTTAACATTTTATCAGTTCTTTTATTTTATAGCTGATAAAGAAAAACTTTATCAGTGCATTAATTTTAACACTAAAAAAGGGTATCATTTATATGTGCATTATTTTTTTCCCTGAAAAAGGCTATCCTTTATCAGTGGTTTGTTTTTAGCACTAATAAAGGGTATAATTTATTAGCACTTTATGTTTAGTGCTGATAAATATTTATTTCATCAATGCATTTTTTGAACTGATTAATTGAAAAAATTAAATAAAAATTAATGAATAAATTTTTTTATTAAAAAAATCAAATTTGATTAATGAAGAAATTATTGATAAAAATTAATGGATTGATTATACATTATTAAATATTAAACATTTTATTAGTTAAATAATTATGACAATGATGTTATTAAATTATATATAATATATATATATATATATATGTATATAAATATTATTATATATGAAAATAATTGTATGCACATTACATTAAATTGTCATATATTTATTGAAAATGGTATATATTTAAAAATTATTATGTATTAAAAATATTGACTAGTTGCATAGTAATCGACATATATATAATTGAGTTTCATTTGATTTTTCAATTTAATATAGATCAAATTTTAGTTATATTGATTTCACATATATTTATAATTAATAAATTTTTATATACAATATGCACACACATAGAACATAACCATTTTTTCAATTTTATTAATGTGCACCAATATATTCTTGATTTATTCAATTTCACTCATTTTGTATATATATTCTTGCACTGAAAATTAGTTTTTCATTAATAATGTTAAAAATATATTTGTAAAAAAATTGTTATAGATAAATATATTTATAAATGTACAATCACTATAGTTATACAATTATATATTTATTATTATAAATAAATAAATATATTTTTTAAATATATTTATATAATTATAAAAAATAATTTTGTATATTTAAATAATTATTACACATTTAATGAATTTAATAAAATTATGAATACATTTACTATATTTATATTTATATATATTTATTAAATATATATATATAAATATATATATAATAATTTTAAAAAATATTTTAAAAAAACATTTCCTTATTTATAAACAAATAATTATAAAATTGATATATATATTTTTTAAAATGAATATATTTACTACATTTATATTTTTATATATATTAAGTATTTATAAATATTTAAAATCTTTTTATTTAAAATTATACTTATAATTCCTCTAATTGTGCTTTAGTAATAAGCATTGATAAAAGAATCTTTATCTGCACTTTTTTCACACTCATAAAGATGAGGATTTTAAGTGTTATAAGTTTATTTCTGATAAATTGATATTTTTTAATGCTTATTTAATATGTGTTGATAATAGTGATCATTATTAGTGCTTATTGGTAAACACTTTTAAAGTGTCCTGATCTGTTTTAAAAACCCAAACTATTTGCGAACCTTTTGTGATATTGAAGCATTTTAAAGATGTCGCCTAATTCTAGTGCTCCTCCTCAGTGAATCTAATTTCAAATCACACCTCTCAACTTCCTTTCAACATCTCATCCATCATCCGAAGAGGTTCTTGGATTTTCTTTAACCTAGTGTTGTAGGCCTTCTGATTTTCTTTGTGTATTTTCGTTTCGTTTTTTATTTATTCTCCAACTATTTGTTTAGGATCATTTGTTTACGGTCCATTATTTTTGAATTTTTTAAGATCCATTGTTTAGGGAATTATTTTTGGTCTATTATCTATATTAACTACTGATGTATGATCAATTGGTCTATATCTGACATTGAAACTCAGATTTATTCATTGTTTTTTACTGATATGTTTTATATCTTCTTAAGAAATAATTTTTTCCTCTATTGGTTTTATGTATCATATGATCTAGTTCCTCTTATAATTAACTATTGTCATTAGTTTTCTTATATAGATGATTTAAATGGTTCATCGACAATTATGCACATGATGTTTTAATACATCAATCCTTCTCATTTTGAATCATTGTGGTCCCTTTATTTCATTTTGTGATTGAATATCAGGTTTTTATCTATTTAATATTTCTTATAGATTGTATGTGAGTGATTGTTTATTCTATAATGGCATTTATGTGAGATTATATTTCTATTAAATCATTTATTACCATTTTTTATCTAACAGGTAATCCTATATCGGATAAGGATGATTTTGGGTCAGCTTGTCAATTGACCCAAAGGTTCATGCTAGAAATTTGTTTGACATCTGGTACTATTTGTTTCTATTTTGGATGGGGGCACCCATTTATGGTTTTTACACCAAATGTTTAAATCATCTTCTAGTGAATTTGAGTCATGTTAGAGGTCATAAGATGATCTAACCTAATGTTTTCTGTGTAATCCAGGATATAGTCATTACACTATCCATCTTTCGGTTTACACATATAAAGATTAGTGATTATATCATTTATTATCTACCTTTATATCACTCTATGTTTTTAAATAACATTTACCTTTATTATTTGATTTGGAATATCTAGGCGCTTAGATATTCTAGTAGAAATGATTCATATTTCCATTATTATAATTTTTGATTGCTTTAACATTTTATAATTAATATCTTATGTGTATTTATTTATATATTTTTTCAAAATTCATATTTTATGAACCAAATATGATTTATGTGAAAAAAAATGGATGCAAACCAATCATTTGGCAAGAAAATATACAGATGGAGTTACATGGGTTACCAAGTTTCCAATAAAGCATGTAGACGGTCCTTTTAAACTCCTCTTTCCATGTTTACATTGTTGTTATTCAAGAAAAATTATCCTATAAGAGTTGAAAGAACATTTGATTTGTCATGGAATAGATCAACACTATAAATGATGACTAAACAAGGGGAAAATATGAATATGGAAATTTATTGGGATAGTAATATGGTTTATGAATCATTTGATATGAATACCTTTGTAATAGATGTTGGATGTTGCATGGAAGAAAAGAAAATTAAAATTGAAGATGACCTTCATGATTGTCAAATTATGTTTAAGGAGTTAAATACTTGTTCCAAGAAAGAATTGTATATTTGTTATAATAAATACACAACCTTTTCAGTTGTATTGATGTTATATAATTTGAATGCTATAAATAGATGAAGTGACATCAGATCTACAGAACTACTTGTTCTTCTATAAGATATGATACTTAAAGAAAATTAACTATGATTCTGAATATATAACACTAAATTAAATTTATGTTCAATGTGATTGATATCTAAAAGATACATGCTTTTCTAAATTATTTTATATTGTTTCTATAGAACCATGAATCACTCATCAAATACCCTATCTCTGCCGAGATCGATACATGAAAAATGAATCTTGTCCTTATAAATATGTATAGTACTTTCCTATCATTCCATAGTATAAAATAATATATGTATTTTGAGAAACCAAATGAAAATTAACATTGCATACAGATACAAAAATTAAATATAGAATCCTATGTAATATATTATATTCATCTTATTCAAGAAAATTGATTACATATTTCATAAATATAGTTATGAGGTGATAGACATTCATCTTGAATTATCTAAAGATATAATAAATCCTTTTGGTGTATAGAGTAATACTCATAGTACATGGCCTATAATTTTTGTAACATATAACATGACTTCGTTGTTATTCATGATGCACAAATACCTTCTGTTATCTATGCTTATATTTTTACAAAAGCAACCTGATGCTAATATTGATTTCTATTTGGTACTATTGATCAATGATCCGAAATTGATTTGGGATATAAGTGTTACAATGTATGATGTTCATAGAAGTGAAGAATTAACAATTAGGAAAATGTTTTACAGAATGTTAAATGAAATCCCCTCTTATAAAAATTTATCAGGATAAATCATTAAGGGAATGTCGGGGTGTCCCATTTGTGAAAAAATGAACAAACCCAATTCGGATGAAACATTACACTAAGACCGTGTGTAACACCCCAGGTAAATAAAGAATATGACATTTTTATATATATCCATATTTGTGAATAAAATATTAATATTACTTTAAAGGGGATGCTATGCTCGATTTTGTACCCAATACGCAACAACGAGTTTCTTGGGAATCTTACGTTGCACTCTAATAATAAAATAATATTATTTTAAATAGTAGTTAACGCATAGTCGTTGTAATGGAGGGAATGAACAGAACTACCTACAAAATTATTATATATTTTTGTCAAATATTTTTACTCTTTACAATAAATGTTAGAGGATTAAAAATAAAAATGAATCCAATTTTAAGCGTAGACATTCTTATATTCTTTAAAAGGTCGATTAAACGCCTTTTGAAGGAGAACATATTTTAAATCCACTTATTGACAATTTTATGTGTTATATTTGACAAAATAAAATTCTTATTTAGAATCAGGACATCAAAATTTACTTTGTTTACATTTTTGGTATCTTTCTGATAAAGTTCATTTTTAATGAATAGTGAAAAATGTTATATTTTAATTCAAAACCTCTTTTTAATCTAGTTTATTTATATGATTAGATTATATGTTGGATTTTTTTTAGTAAAATTAGAATATATTTTTACCATTTAATCCAATAGTGGTCATTGGAATTAATTTCACTTTGAAATTGGACTTAAACTAGTGTCAATTTTTGATACTTATTATTTCATAAAAAACACGCTATTTGCTCTGACTGCGGGAATTAATTATAAAATTAATTAATGAAACTTCTATGTTATGAATTTGGTAAAATAGAAATCATTTATGAAATCAGCATATCAGAAATATCTTAGGGTGAATTTTTGGTATTTTTCTGAAAATCTCCAATTTTTGATGAATAATGAAACAACAAAGTGGCGGTTACAAAATTTGATTTTTCATTTAAATGGTACTTTACCATTTCTATGATTTGAATTTCAAAAATCCAATTTTAATTATTTTAATTTTTAAGTAAAATGTGGTTCAATGGGATGAAAATAATTTTTGATGAAAAGTAACTTTTAGGTTTTATTAATCGCGTCTAAAGGTAATTAGTGTGATTTAAGGTAAAAACGATATTATAATAAAATGAAAGTATATTGACACTAGTCCTAACCCTATTGGATGAGTTATTTCTGACCAAGACAACCCATGGGAAGATTTTTGGTACCCCATGGAGCCACTTGGGTTTGATAATGACATTTATGCCATTTATATGAAGTTAAAATAAAAATGTCACAAACATGATTTTTTTACTAAAACAATTATTACATGTGGTTATACAAGTCATAATTTTTATTATAAATTATCATTGTAAATATAAAAAGATTTCCTACATCATAGTATTTTTTTATAATTTTTAGACATTAAATAAATTAAATTCTTTTTGATATCATGATGATGTAGCGATGACCTCATTATTTAACGATTAAAATAAAATTGAAAGATAATGGAAAATCTAGGACCTAAACATTTCAAAAACATATTGTATGGGTATATTTAGAACCCTTAACACCTTATCCTCTAAACAGATAAATTTGGGACCATTAAAATCCGAAAACAATTGAAAATAAAGTAACATTTTAAACTTTTCCAAGAGTGCCCTCCTCTCCTCTTATAAAAGGCCCCCAACCCTACCACCTTACCCACACCTCTCAAACATTTGGTTCCACCAAGCTCTGATCATTTTTTCTCTCCACATCCCTCTCCTCATCCTAGATGCCTTAACTTAGGCAGGAAGCTCTTCAAGAAACCCTTTTGGTTCAAAACAAAGGGAGTTACCCAATTTTAATGTAACGTATCCACTTGTGCTCTTTTGTTTTATTTTGCTTCTACAACCCCCTAAACTTTTTTTATTCATTAATTTCGTAACACCTCTAGTATCATATATATACTAGGATGTTTTTATAATAATTATTCGAGCTACACTTACACAAAACATCATTTAATGGTTAATGAACATACAATTTCTGTGGATGGCGAATTTCGGCCTCACGAAATGATGATTATTCAACACTCATATAACACCTTCAAAGGTGGACATTAAGATGTCACTATGTTTATATATGATATATAATATTTTTATGTTTTACTTATGCTTCTTTATTTTTCATGTGTGGCATACCTTTATGGCTTCCATTATGGGTATACGCGATATCTTCACTTTAGGAAGTGCGGACTACCTTCCCCTCAAAGTGATTTGATTCGTTAATGCCATATGTGGGATGTATAAAGGATGGATTTAAAGTTATTATATATGATGTTATACTGGAATTATAATATACCTTTATATCATTATTTTTTTCTTTCCTTTAAAGTATGAGATAGAAATGAAAGTAGCGTTCATGCGTACGTACGGCTTACCGTCTCCATGAACTGTGCATTTCATTTCTTATCCTCAAATGTAATGTACTATTATAAGTACATAAAATGGATATATATGATTTATGATACATCTAAATTATTAATATAATTCTGGAATTAATAATATACACATCCCTCATTTAGATTAAATTCCATTAATATGACATAGAAATGAAAGTAGCGTTCATGCGTACGTACGGCTTACCGTCTCCATGAACGGTGCATTTCATTTCATACCTCTAAATGTTTATGTAATATTATAAATACATATATATTCTGGATATATATTATATATATGATATCCAAATCAAGAATTCCATTCTATATATAAATAACCTTTGACCACACGAACAACATATAATTGTAAGAAGTCCACTTTTGACTTAAGAACCAAATATCGACAAAACAAACATTATTAACTTAAATGATTACATAATGTTTATAACATGTAAATAATTGATATAAAAGAAATAATGAACGTGGAAAAGGTTCTTAAGCAAGTAGAAATTAACACAAGTTTATTATTCAGGACGTTAAAGAATGATCGAGTCAAGTCGGACCCGATGTAAGGGATCCTACTCCTCTCTTTCTTTTTATGTACGCTCTTTTATGTCATTCCTTTTAAAGATCAACTTTCTTGTTATTGGGATGTTATTTTATATTACTCATACTTTAATTTTTATGTTCATATGATGATAGACCATATTATCTCTCATCAATCCATTTTGAAAGTTTTGTGTGGCGCCGTTAAGCTGTCGAATTTTCGTAAGAGATCTAACCTCTCTCTTTCTTTTTAAGTACTCTCCTTTATGTCACTTATTTTATGATCCTATTTGTTATGATGGGGGATGTTCTTTTATATTCCTCTTTCCATAAACATTATGTTAATATGATGTGATACCCTATTTTATCTCATTAATCCATTTTTGTAAGTTTTATGTGGCGTCGTTAGGCTGCCGAGTTTTCGTAAGGGATTTTTCATCTCACTTTTATTCATGTGATATTTATGCTACATTTTCCACAATTTCCATTTAGTGGTGTATGGACTGCCCATTATTTTACTCATTTTGTAATATACTTTCATTTATGAGTATTTACATCAATTTTTTATTGTTCTTCTTTCACAGGGTGTATGTTTTAAAAGATACCCATGTCGGTAAGGGAACCTTTCACCCTCCTCTTTTTAAAATACTTCTTTTGTTATGTCTTTTAATTCACATACTATTATGTTGGGATATGTTCTTCTATATCCTTATTTATTTAAATTTTATTTCCATGTGATGACATGCCCTTTTTACCTCTCATCAACTCATTTTCTGAATTATGTAGTGACGCCATTAGGCTGTCAAATTTTTGCAAGGGAACTTCTTTACCCAAATTTGATTTTTTGGGATAAACTTATACTCCTTGAATATATCATTCTATGAATATGTGTGAATAATCTCTGATTATTTTACACTTAATATCAACTTATATTTGGTGTATTCGTTTTTCACACATAATTATGTAATTGATTTATCCTTAAACCAAGGATACCTTCTTTGTACGGGACTTCGTCTCAGTCTCCTTTCATTGAGGCATATTTCATTTTATATACAAATTTCTTTTATACAGCGTATAAACACCTTTGACTTTTACTTTTATACAAAATTAATCTTTTTCTATGAAGAGTTTCACTAAACTATAAAAAGGAATGTTTCTTTTAACATACGCGGTGACAACGACCCTTTTCGCCACCGTGAGTATTATTTGAACATTGGCTTCCACAACAAGCCGTAATGTTTTTAAAATAAAATAAATACCATATTCTCTTTTATGTATTTTGGTATTGAAAATGGTTTTGATAAAGGATTCTATTTTGTCAATATATTTAAATTATATATTGTGATAGAAATGTGGAAATGTTATCATTACTTTATATTGGTATTATGTGTTATAATTTTATAATGGTAGTTGGACATTTTACGGGTGGTTACGTGATAAACCATATGACGGGTGGTGCCAAGAATACCAGGACGGGTGGTTATGTTATAACCTCTAATGCATTGGGTATGAAATTCGACCGTATGGCTATTCCATTAAGTATGTATGGAAGTTGGCTGAATGGCTATTCCATTAAGTGATATGTGTGGAAGTCGACCTTATGGTTATTCCACTTAAGTATGTTATGTCCCAAGTTACCTTTATATGTTTTGTGATCTTTATATGGGTTTTATGGTAATCGTTTGGTTACAGAAGCGTAAGTAATGAAATTTTATTCAGTGAAGAGTTTTTACTACTTCGAATAGGTGAAAAGTATTACTTAGATAAAGTATACATGGTTTACTTGTTGCTTTAAAAAACTAACAGTTTTCTTTATTTGTGTATCTGTTACTGATCTTTTTATGCTCATTCCAAGTTTTTGAAATGTTTTTCACAGGACTTAACATGTTATAGGGTCAAGTATGGGATCAAGGGAAAGTCATGCAACCTAAATCATGGAACTGGCATTGTTTCTTTTTAAGAGTTTTTATTTTAGGGAATCTTAGTAAAAGTTTCTACTTTGTAATCTTTTGAGATGTTATAGTTATGTCCAAATTCTTCAAAACACTAAACCTGAAAAGATCCTCAATTTGAATTATTTATTTAATTCAATATAAAGTAAGGTTTAAGGATAGTGAATTATAGTTGGTATCAGAGGTCGGTTTAGACAACTTTAGGGATTAGGGGTTTTTGTTAGACACATGATTAGTCCCTATATCTATTATTTCAGTTAAATCCTTGTTTTATAACTTTTTTTCAGGTCATGTAATGTCGGTTATGAATGGAAGGTGATGGATCTCAAACGACATTCCTATCTATTCCTGATGACATGCTTCTAATAATTATTGTGAAGTAATGTTCGGATGATTTTGAAACTTTTTGTAGCATACAACTCACTTGAAAGAAGTTGTTTGAGATATCAAACACCTCTACTATACCTTGTTATCATCGTGGATCATGGGTTGTTTTTAGACAAATACTATTTTCACAATATTCTCATATTTTTGAAGAATGGTAAATATTATCAAGGTATTTTCAAATATTTTACCTTATCAAAACAATTTGAAGCATATTATGATTTTAAAGATGGTGCTGAGGAAGGAGACCCTTGCGCAACCTATTTATATTTGATTTTAAAATATATTCTCTCAGCACATACTTATGGTATTTTAAAAGGACCAATAATAGAAAGTTTCAACTCAAATTCTATCCGACTATTTTATAGAAATCATGTTTTATCAGATGATTTGGAATTATATTTCATACATGATTATTTTCCAAAACTGTTTTCCTGTGAACACCCATATGACCCATGTTGTACAAGGTGTATTTGGATGGAGGAAGCAAATGATTTTGAAGGATCTATAAATCATTTTTGTAATGCATGAGACTTATACCTACGTGAGCAAGATGATGATGAAACCGAGTGGACGCCATGATCAAGGTATTATGTTAATCATTTTGGGAATCGTTTTATTTAACTTATGGTGGTGTAATAAGACTTCAAGAATTAAGATGTTGAGACTATAATGAATTTGGAGGAAAATGAGAGGTATAAGTAAACTATTAAGGTTAAAACATGTTAGGGTTATTTTGGAGTTTTATAAAAAGGACATCACACAGACCGTGTGACAACCAATCGTGTCAGACAAAGCTGTGGGAATCGAACCGACAACCAATGTGCGACTGGTATTTATCGCCTACCACTGGACTACGTGAAGTCCCTGGTTAGTTTGAATGATTCTTTTTAGTTAGATGATTTTATGAATTAAGAGTAAGTTGATTTTGGGTTATCTATGGAGATTTATTAACCAATCATGGAGGATATGTGATTAGGTTAATTACTTTTCAATGCAAGACTTTAGGAGCAACTGATGTTTTTTTATAGATAAATGTTACAACTTAACTTGGAAGACTATGTGACTAAATCCTTCAAATATTTGGGATTAATTCTTATTTTGGTTTACTTTGAAGAATTTTATGGACAAATTGTTTATCGAATGGTCCTCATTGAACTTTGGGTTTTTTTGGGCAAATTTTAGAGATTAAGAATATATTTTCTTTTTATAAAGGGTTATCCTTTTCTGGATTATCTGATCTTGTACTAACCTTTATTGTTTTGGTTTTGGTTAGAGTCTAAAGAAATGGGAAGTATATAGTTATCATTTGTTGATTAGGTGGTTCTCTATAAGTTGATTATAGTACTCTTAATGTGAACAAGTCTTCCTAAATCCTTGTCTTTTGGAGAAAATATGAGTTTGATTAAGGAATCTAGTAAAAGTTGGAAGTCAACGTGACAAGTAAGTATGTTTCATTATGATTTAGTTAGGCTCAAAAATAAATTCCTCAATGAAGAGTAACATAAAACAAAAATGTTGTCTGTTAACTTTTCCTACTGGGGAATCGAATACCGTTTAACCCATCACAAGTTTGTGATTTTCTTGAGGTTAAATTTCTCAAAAACATGTTTTCTATCACTCTCCATCAGAACATGACCCTATGTTTTCTCATCCATGTCCATGTTTTCCTACATGTAATCCATGTATGGGTTAAATCGGGTGACCATTGTACTTATCTTTCTTTATTTTAATGTGATTGTTTTACCGACTCTTGTTCCGATGTGGGACTTTCAAGGATATTTCGAAGCCCAAGTTTAAAATTGCGAGGATGCAATTCCCAAAAGGGGGGAAGGATGTAACACCCCAGGTAAATATAAAATATGACAATTTTTATATTTATCCATATTTGTGAATAAAATATTAATATTACTTTAAAGGGGATTCTATGCACGATGGCGTACCCAATACAAAACAACAAGTTTCTTTGGAATCTTACATTGCACTCTAATAATAAAATAATATTATTTTAAATTGTAGTGAATGCCTAGCCGTTGTAATGTCGGGAATGAACAGAACTATATATAAAATGATTATATAAGTTTGTCAAATATTTTTACTCATTACAATAAATGTTAGAGGATTAAAAATGCGAATGAATCCAATTTTAATCGTAGACATTCTAATATTCTTTAAAAGGTTGATTAACCGCCTTTTGAAGGTGAACCACTTTTAAATACACTTTTCTGTCAAATTTATGTGTTATAATTGACCAAATAAAATTCTTATTTAGAATCGGGTCATCAAAATTTACTTTGTTAAAATTTTTGGTATCTTTCTGATAAAGTTCAATTTTTTAATGAATAGTGAAAAATGTTGTATATTAATTCAAAAAATCTGTTTAATCTAGTTTATTTATATGATTATAATATCTTTTGGATTTTTTCTAGTAAAATTATAATATATTTTTACCATTTAATCTAATAGTGGTCATTGGAATTAATTTCAATTTGAAATTAGACTTAAACTAGTGTCAATCTTTTGATACTAATTGTTTCATAAAAAACATGCTATTTGCTCTAACTGCGGGAATTAATTATAAAATTAATTAATGAAACTTCTATGTTATTAATTTGGTAAAATAGACATCATTCTTGAATTCGGAATATCAAATATAGCTTAGGGTGAATTCTTGGTATTTTTCTGAAAATCTCCAATTTTTGATGAATAGTGAAACCACAAAGTTGTGGTTACAAAATTTGATTTTTCGTTTAAATGGAACATTACCACTTCTGTGATTTGAATTTCAAAAATCCAATATAAATTATTTTAATTATTATGTAAAATGTGGTTCAATGTGATGAAAATAATTTTGGATGAAAAGTAACTTTTAAGTTTTATTAATCGCGATTAAAGGTAATTAGTGTGATTTAAGGTAAAAAAGATATTATAATAAAATGAAAATATATTGACACTTGTCATAACCCTATTGGATCAGTTACGTCCGACCAAGAAAACCCATGGGACGATTTTTGGTACCCCATGGAGCCACTTGTGTCTGATAATGACATTTATGCATTTTATTTATAGTTAAAATAAAAATGTCACAAACATGATTTGTTTTACTAAAAAAAATTACATGTGGTTATATAAGTCATAATTTTGAATATAAATATTAATTGGAAATATAAATATATTTCCTACATCATAGTATTTTATTATAATTTTTAGACATTAAATAAATTAAATTCATTATGACATCATGATAATGCAGTGATGACCTCGTTATTTAACGATTTAAAAAAATGGAAATATAATAAAAAATCTAGTACCTAAACATGTCAAAAACCTATTGGATGGGTGGATTTCGAACCCTTATCACCTTATCCTCGAATCACATCAATTTGGGACCATTAAAATCCGAAAACCATTTGAAACTAAAGTAACATTTTATACTTTTCCAAGAGTGCCACTCCACTCCTCTTATAAAAGGCCCCCACCCCTACCACCTTACCCACACCTCTCAAACATTTTGTTCGGACAAGATCTGATCATTTTGTCTCTCCACATAACTATACTCATCCTAGAAGCCTTAAATTATGCATGAAGCTCTTCAAAAAACCTTTTTGGTTCAAACCAAAGGGAGTTACCCAATTTTAAGGTAACGTATTCAATTGTGCTATTTTGTTTTATTTTGCTTATCCAACTCCCTAAACTCTTTTTATTCGTTTATTTTGTAACAAATACAGTATATTCAATATAATAGGATGTTTTTATAATAATTATTTTATCTACACATACACACACCTTAATATAATGGTTAAAGAACATACATTTTCTGTGGATGGTGAATTTCTGCCTCACGAAATGATGATTGTTCAACACTCATATAACACCTCCAAATGTGGCCATTAAGATGTAAAAATGTTTATATATGATGTATATTATTATTATTATTTACTTAACCTTCTGTATTTTTCATTTGTGGCATACCATTATGGCTTCCATTATGGGTATACGCGATATCTTCATTTTAGGAAGTGCGGACTACCGCCCCCTCAAAGTGATTTGATTCGTTAATGCCATATGTGGGATGTATAAAGGATGGATTCAAAGTTAATATATATTATGTTATAATGGAATTATAATATACCTTTATATAATTATTGTTTTCTTTCAATTAATGTATGAGATAGAAATGAAAGTAGTGTTCATGCGTACGTACAGCTTACCGTCTCCATGAACAGTGCATTTCATTTCTTATCCTCAAATGTAATGTACTATTATAAGTAAATATAATGGATATATATGATTTATGATAAATCTAAAGGATGAATATAATTCTGGAATTAAAAATATACACATCTATAATTAAGTTTTATTTCCATTAATATGACATAGAAATGAAAGTAGCGTCCATGCGTACATACGGCTTACCGTCTCCATGAACGGTGCATTTTATTTCTTACCTATAAATGATTATGTAATGTCATAAATACATGTATATTCTTGATATATATGATATATATGATATCCAAATCAGGAATATCTTTCTGGATATAAAGAACCTTTGACCACATGAACAACATGTAATTGTAAGAAGTCCACTATTGACTTAAGAACCAAATATCGACAAAACAAACATTATTAACTTAAATGATTACCTAATTTTTATAACATTTAAATAATTGATATAAAAGGAATAATGAACTTCAAAAAGGTTCTTAAGCAAGTAGAAATTAACTCATGTTTATTATTCAGGACGTTAAAGAACGATCGAGTCAAGTCGGACCCGAGGTAAGGGATCCTACTCCTCTCTTTCTTTTTAAGTATGCTCTTTTATGTCATTCCTTTTAAAGATCATCTTTAATGTTATTGGGATATGATTTTATATTACTATTACTGTAATTTTTATGTTCATATGATGAGAGAACCTATTCTCTCTCCTCAATCCATTTTGGATGTTTTGAGTGGCGCCGTTAAGCTGCCAAATATTCGCAAGAGATCTAACCTCTCTCTTTCTTTTTAAGTAATCTCCTTTATGTAACTTCTTTTAAGCTCCTATTTGTTATTATGGTGGATGATATTTTATATTCCTATTCCTATAAACATTATGTTAATATTATGAGATACCCTATTTGATCTCATCAAACCATTTTTTTACGTTTTATGTGGCGCCGTTAGGCTGCCGAGTTTTTGTAAGAGATTTTTCATCTCACTTTTATTACTGTGAGATTTATGCTACATTTGCCACAATTTCCTTTGAGTGGTGTATTTACTCCCATTATTTTACTCATTTTGTAATATTATTTCATTTATGAGTATTTACATCAATGTTGTATTGTTTTTCTTTCACGGGGTGTATGTTTCGAAAGATACCCATGTCGGTAAGGGAACCTTTCACCCTCCACTTTTAAAAGACTTCTTTTGTTATGTCTTTAAATTCACATACTATTATGTTGTGATATGTTCTTCTATACCCTTATTGATTTAAATGTTATTTCCATATGATGAGATACCCTTTTTATCTCTCATCAACTCATTTTCTGAATTTTGTAGTGATTCCATTAGACTGTCAAATTTTTGAATGGGAACTTCTTAACCCAAATTTGATTCTTTGGGATAAACTTATAATCCTTGAATATGTCTTTATATGAATATGTGTAACTAAACTCTGATTGTTTTACACTTAATATCCACTTATATTAGGTGTATTCGTTTGTCACACATAATTATGTAACTGATTTATCCTTAAACCAAGGATACCGTTTTTGTAAGGGACTTCATCTCAATCTCCTTTCATTGAGGCATATTTAGTTTTATATACAACTTTATTTTATATGGTTTATAAATCCATTTGACTTTTACTTTTATACAAAAGGAATCTTTTTCAATTAAGCATTTTACGAAACGACAAAAAGGAATGTTTCTTTTAACGTACGCGGTGACAACGACCTTTTCTGCTACCGTGAGTATTATTTGATCTTTGGCTTCCTCAACAAGCCATAATGTTTTTAAAATAAAATAAATACCATATAATCATTTATGTATTTTGGTACTGAAAATCATTTTGATAAAGGATTCTATTATTTCAATATACTTAAATTTAATATTGTGATTGAAATGTGGAAATTTTATCATTCCTTTATATTGGTTTTATGTGTTATACTTTTATAATGGTACATGGACATTTTACGGGTGGTTTCGTGATAAACCATATGAAGGGTGGTGCCGTGAATACCAGGATGGGTGGTTAAGTTATAACATCCAATGAGTTGGGAATGGAAGTCGACCGTAAGGTTATTCCATTAAGTATGTATGGATGTTGGCAGAATGGCTATTCCATTAAGTGATATATGTGGAAGTCGACCTTATGGTTATTCCACATAAGTATGTTATGTCCCATGTTACCATTATATGTTTTGTGATCTTTATATGGGTTTTATGGTAATTGTTTTGTAACAGAAGGCTATGTAATGAAATTTTATTCAGTGAAGAGTTTTTACTACTTCGAATAGGTGAAAGGTATTACTTTGATAAAGTATACATGGTTTACATGTTGTTTTGAAAAACTAACAGTTTTCATTCTTTTTGTATCCCTTACTGAGCATTTTATGCTCATCCCAAGTTTTTGAAATGTTTTTCACAGGACTTAACATGGAATAGGGTCAAGGATGTGATCAAGGTAAAGTCATGTAACCTAAAACATGGAACTGGACATGTTTCTTTTTAAGATTTTTTATTTTATGGAAACATAGTAAAAGTTTCTACATTGTAATCTTTTGAGATGTAATAGTTATGTCCTAATTCTCTAAAATACTAAACCTGAAAAGATCCTAAATGTGAACTATTCATTTAATTCAATATAAAGTGAGGTTTAAGGCTAGGGCCTTATACCGTGTTTTTTGGGCATCAAATTTTTTTACCTCGATAACATAAATACTATTCCGGGACCACAACATTCATTGTGAATATCGAACAAGGTACAATATCATCTATAGCAAAGGGTGGTAAACTGTACAAAAATTAAACATGATTGAGTTCATTTTTGGAAAATCATTTTAGAAAAACCTTACAAAATCAGGTTGTAAGAAGATGTCAATTCTCAGTGAATTATTATATTTGATATTTTTGTATGTTAGACATTTTCTAGATGTCATGCACGTAGAAAAAAAATGTATTTAATAGTGTTATTGTAATGTTACAAAATGTCCCTGGTAAAAAGAAATATATAATCAAGGCTACTTTGGGCTTTATTGAAATGTGGATAAGGGAAGATTTGGCACCGGTGAATGGTAAAACACAAAAATTCCTTCCTCAAGAAACTAACACTCTATCCATAAAGGAAAAATTGTAATTTTGTACTTTATCTTATGAGCGTAAATTTTCCACAGGGGTATTTATATAATATCAAGAATGTTTTGTCAATGAAAAACTTGAAATTACAAGGACTAAAATCACAATATTGTAATGCTTTGATGCATGGTTTAATGAATTTTTATTTCCATTGCATTATGGATAAAAATGTATGACATATATTAATTAGAATCAACTTATTTATCAAAGAAATATACCGTAAATTTGTGGACCCAGTGATGTTTCCAATCACTAATAAAGTGATTTCAATAAAATTATATAAATTAGAGACGTTCTTCCCAACATAATTCTATGATAAAATGGTCAACCTAGTTGCTGAGTTGGTCAAAGAGGTTCCAGTATGTGGTCCTATCCATTATAGATGGATGTACCCCCTTAAAAAATATTTGAATATTTTTAAAGGAAATCTTAAGAAAAAAAGTCATCCAGAAGGTTGTATTGTAGAACGATATATTATTGAAGAATCTATTTAATTTCGTACCAATTAACTATCATATTTTAAATGCATCGATCTCATAAAATCTCATAACAATGAACACATTATGGGAGAAGGGATTTCTAGAAGAGATTTTATTACAATTACCTAGATAGAGTGGGAGAAATCACATCATTACATATAACAAAATAGTGAGTATTTTGATCCATACATTAAATCCAATAAATAAATTCTTAGTGATTTGAATCCATCATGGGATGAAATATGGATATCTTATACACATAATAAATTGTTTATATGATGGTTAAAAGATCCAATTTATAACGAGTTATATGAAAATTCAAATTCAATCTCAGAATAACATCAATGGATAGCCCAAAGAACAAATAAAAATGTTATATCATAAACTGGGTTTGTAATAAATGGTTATATGTTCAATATAAAAAACATAATGACTTCAGTATGATGCAAAAAAGTGGTGATATGATTGTGGATAAAGTGATTCACATATCAGGATCCAAGGATAGAAATCCAATTATTAAAAATATATCATATTTTGAAATTATAAAAAACATATACAAGTTGTATTATACAATATTTCAATTCTCAGTTTTAAATTTTAAATGGGTTGACAATATAAATGGACTAAAAGTTGTTGAAATGAGATTTATGGAGGTGAATTTTAGTTTAGAAGAGAAAAAATATGATCGCTTTATAATAGAATCACAAGTATTTCAAGTATTTTATGTCTCTGATCTAACAAACTATAATTGGTTGATTCTCCTTCTAGAGACTAAAAAAATGTTGAGTTAAATGAAAATTCAATTGAGGATGAATTTTTCATTGGGACATCATGATTTGGTCATTTTATTCCCACTATAGATAATGTCTAGTACGTCAGAGGGGAACATAAAAATGGGATTTGGATTCTCCAAAGAGAAACCAAATCCTTGAAACCATTAAAAATGAATTAGTTTTCAATGTGTAGGTAAACATGTTTTTATTATATTATGTTTTCCTTATAATATATTATATATTCTCTACTGTATTAACAGAATCCAAGTTAAATGTTTGAATACTCTTGCAGATAATGACTTCAGCACATGATGATGTTAACAATATTTCAAAAGAACAAACTATAATGAAGTAATCCCTTTGGATAGAAGCAAAGGAAACATTTAAATATATTTCCTATGTTTTTATAAAAAAAATATATAATTGAATATTGATTTAATTTCCCTTATTCCATATAGAGTTTGTTTATTTTATAAGATTATTGTCCATGTGTCGTGCCTTTGAAAGAAGAGAAATGATGATTTATTTTCACAATCCAATAGGTAGTCATAATTTTTCAAATAAAAATCATTTTACATAGAATTAATATATTTATTCATAGTTATGTTTAATTTATTTTTTCATATTAATCATATAATAATTTCTTTCTTATATAGTTGGATTCTTTTGTGTGAGTTGGGGTTTCTCTTCCCATATTTCATGCTCCTTGTCCCATAAAACCTTTTCACCCTTGAAGTGGTGCATTTATCACTTTCTCTCATGTCACCTCCACTTCCTTTATAGAATGAGAAAATATGCAACCTCTACTCAATTACAGATGTAGTATTGATGTTCTCAAAGTAAAATCAGTATCCAGATAATTAATGTATTATTTTTTTGTTTGTTTAATTTTTTTATTTTTATTATTACTCATATAATAATTATTTTCTTATGTAGGTTGATTATTTTTTCTGACTTGGGGGGTCCTATTTCCAACATTTTTCACATTCTCCCTAAAACAATTTCACCGCTATAGTGGTGCATTTATCACTATTTTTAAAGTTACCACCACTAAAATTGTAGGATGTGAAACAATGCTGTGAATGCTCAATTACAGTGCTAATATTGATGTTTTCATAGTTAAATCATTGTCCATGAAATTAAGTTATAATCTCATATGTATGGTTAATTTATTTATTTATATTATTAGTCACATATTAATTTCATTATTATATAGGTGGATTATATTGATTGAGTTAAGGGTTCTCTATTAAAGTATCAGTCTATATCTCCATTAAATCCTTTTCACCCCTTCATTTCATCATTTATGATTTTATTTCAAGTTACCTCCACTACCTTTGTAGGAAGTGAAAATATGATTCCTCTACTAAATTACTAAGGTAATATTGATTTTTTCACAACAAAACAATTGTTCATATAAATAATATATTATTTCATAAGTATGTTTAATTTATTTTTTAGTATTAATCATATTAAAAATTTTCTCTTATACAGGTTGATTATTTTGTTTGATTTTGGTTTCTTTGCCCATCTTTAATACCTTTCTGCACCAATACTTCTACAAAATACTTCTCTAATAAAACCTTTCACTCTTACAGTATTTCCATTTATAAATTACTTTCATGTTCCCTCCAATACTCAGTCATAGAGGTAATATTGATATTTTTATTGTAAAATCATTATCCATATAATTAATTTTTTATTTCATATTTATGATTAATTTATTTATTTTTAGTTTTACTCAAAATAATTGTATTCTTATACAGGTAGATTCTTTTTTTCATTTTGAGGTTGTTTGTCCGAAACTACTCATGAAATGTTTGCAGTTGGACAAATAAATTCAATTGAAATCCTGGTAACATTGACAGTTATGATTTTTCTGAATGTATGAAATAATTTGTATTTATGTAATTATATAAACCAATGTTTATAATGACTATAATATACAGTTTTATATTGTTGTTGTAAATTTAATTTTCTTTAAATTATGTAGTGGGACAAGTATTAATTTTTATCTAATGTGTTTTTAGTGTGTTTCTATTAATATACTATGTGGTAAAAACTCCCTATAGTATGGATCTTTATGAGTGCTAATAAAATGTACCTTGATCAACACTTTTAAAAACACTGATAAAAAATACTTTTATCAGTGCTTCTAAAAGCACTGATAAATGTCCATTATATGTGCTTTTATAAGATGTGGAAAAAAATTTGTTAGTGGTGCTAAATTAAATGAATGATAAATTTCCAATGATTTTAATTTTCCTCATGTTGTCAACACGTTTCACGCATTGTTAAAGGCCATTTCTAGTGCTTTTAAAGGACATTTTTGAAGTACTGGTATGGTCTCTAATATCCCTATAGTGTTTTCTATCTATTGGAGATTGATATTGCATGGAATTTTATGATTCATGATATAAAAAATCTTGAATTATTTTATAGGATGGATTAAAAAATATCTCATAAGCCCTAGATTGATTATTACTTTTAACTTGTCTTCTTTACTATGAATGATGGTGTGTGACATGTTTCCTTAGGGAGAATGGGTCTAGTGGTTCTGTAGATCAATAAACTCACATAAGAAGCTAGGAAGGATATTATTGGTGTATTATTTTAACTTTTAGCAAGGACATTATTTTGGTTATCTGTCTCCAGTGTTCATCGTGTTTTATAATGTGTTTCCATATGTTTTTTATTGTTTTCCATATATACATGAGGTGGATTTTTATATTGATTTGGTACTTGATACTCAGACTATTTTTATTATTTCATACCATATCAAACTATCTAAATAGAAATTGTTGAAAACATAGTCATACTGTAACGCCCCGACCCCAATTACCTAGAGTCGGTGCATTATTACATAACATTGGCATGATCACAAGAAAGATCAAATCTCGAAAGGTTGGTTAGTTTAATTTCCTTGTAAAAACTAGATATATTCATAAAGGTTTACATTACATCATAAAAATTAAAACTACAACAACATAGTCTCCATAGTCCACACTCTTATCCCCTCATACTATCCCTGTAGGTCATTCATAATTTACCTTTTCATATCCTGTGAAAAAATAAAATATAGAAAAGGGGTGAGCTCAAATGCCCAGTAAGGATAACAATATAGAGGAAACATTCATAAATAAGAATAAACATTTAAGGCCATGTATAACTAAAACAAAAGCCTTTTAAACATGAACATAAACATAGCATGGCAAAAATAAAATGAAATAATTTATATTTACTTATTCACATTGATATTCTACTAATCGAATAATCACATGCAATATCAATAACCACATTCATAATGATGGAATGCATAATGCCAAACTATCATAACCACATAGCCAAGGCCTCATGCCAAGACTACAAATAAAATTTTGTCAAGGACTTGTTCCAAGACACTAGTTTGTCTCATGAGACCTCCTGATGCATCAAGGAGCTATAGTGGGATCCACCGGTCACATATTAAGTCCAATGCATTCCTCATATGAACAGGTTTAAACATAACATAAACATTCGTATTAAATCTAGAATAAAAAATTTCAAAACTTCCTCCATAAACCATGAATGGTATAAAAATAACACATCCAGAGTCAAACATATCACAAATCTTTATATATAATATGGATGTTTTGTATCATAATAAATCAACTTCAAATAAGCTTAAAATCCCTCAAAGGATGTTGACATAGATTAAATCAAAACTCTTTTTAGGGAAATATCTCTTTCAATTTTGAAATCATTTAAGAGTCATATATTTATAAAATAAAAAAATTTCTTTGAAAATATTATTATAAGCTTTTAAGCGAAGCTTTGAATATTTTATAACGGCAGAAAATAGCCGCACCCACCGTATAAGTTAAAAAAACATTCTTACCTTAATTCTGTCGAAAAGGTTAAAAAGGACCTTGTTTGGAAAACGATGGAAAGATTCCTTTATAAACGAATTATAATAGTCAACAAGGGTATTAATTACTTGAACCCATATTCTAGTAAATAGTAAAAATGTTTTGAAATACATTTTTAAGAAACATGGATGTAGATGATAAATAAATCCTAGTAGATTATTACGTATAAACAACCTCAGATAATGATGAAATTGCGAAATAAACACTTACCATGTACTTTTCCTTGGTTGGGGGTAGGTTAACCTCATGTATAATGGTGAAATAATTGTTATTAAATTATACAAGAATCATATATATTTATATGATATCATATATGATCTTTTAACATTTATTTGTTAATAATATCTTAGTATTATTGTTGTTTCAGGTGTTACCTTACTCGTTTTCTTTTATGTGTTTTTTTACATAAGACATGTTTTTCATGGATAGGTTGTATATTAATCATATCCAGAATGATATCAAGTCCTTAGATACTATTATTAATAATCAAATGAGAATTATACTTGAATGGATACGATGGAGAATGAATCTCATCGCGTTTGTGGAGACGGTAGTCCGTACGTACCCACGAGCCACAATATCATTTTTTGATATTAAAATAATATATAATTGGATGGTATATAATATATACAGAATAATTATAATTTTATATTTATTATTTACATGTAATACACATCATTATTATACCCATCCAAAAAATAATTTATTTAATAACAATTACACCATGACGTGGAGATGGTAAGCCGTACGTACACACATATGGTGACATGTTATTCAAAGGATGGATAGAATACTGAATATGGTTGTACAATATTTATAATAACATCATAGTATATATAAGATATTGGAGTTATTGTTTTATCATGGTAAAGAAAGAAGAAGTTTAAAAAGAAAGGAACTTGAAAGAGGGTGGTGAAAACATTACTTCTTCGGGTTCTTCCTTTTGATTTGATCAAAAGGGGTCCCTTGGTTGGATTTCTGACTAAAGTAAGGCCTCTAGGATGAAGTTAGGGAATTTGAGAGAGTATTTGGGCAGTGTTTGGACGATCCAAAGGTCTTTGAAGGTGTGAATTTATGAGAATGGGGAGTTCCCTTTTATAAGAGGGGTGAGGGGAACCTTTGGAAAAGCTTGAAATATTATTTTAAAATAAATTCATAATCGGTTTCTAATACCTCCAAAGTGTATTATTTAAAGTTTAAGGTGGGTATGGGTCAAAAAACACTCAACCAATAGAATTTATACGGGTTTGGGACATTGTATTAACCTTATCTTTTAGTTTTAACTCATAGTTAATTAGTTTGACACTTACCATGTAACTTTGTATTTTTATATTATATAGTAAATAAACATACTATATACATCAAATAGTCCCCCAAGTTGTCCATTAATGATACACTTATCATGATATAAGTCTCTCATCCTAACCATAGATTTTTAGAAATTTAATATAAATTAATAATATAATATTTGCTTTAAAAACAATTTTATGTCAATTTTGACACTATTCAATAATTGATTTTTGTAAAATTCATAAAAGAACGATTACGTCTAAGAAGGTTAATTAAATCAATAATAACATTTTATATTATCCAATATAATTATTGGTTGTTATAAAAAGTCTCAAATTACATTTATTTGGGTATTTATAATATCAATTATTCTAAATTTCCATTAATTAGGTAATTACTACATCACCTTTGTGTCATAACTAAATTTAATTATATAATGTATAAAAATTATAAATAAAATATAATTATGTAGTAAATCGTTTTTCCATTCAAATTAATATTTATAGTCGAAAATCCAACATATATAACACTATGTAAAAAAGGTTTTTCTAAAAGATATATGCTTATGTCATTTTTGTATTTATTTTAACATAATTAAAATAAAGTGTCCCTATCACCTACAAGTGGCTCCATGTGGTCCAAAAATCGATGAAAAGATTCCCATGGTCGGACATGTATCCACTAAAAATGTTAGGACACGTTTTAGTGTAATTTAGTATTATTATAATATTATTTTATTTAACCATTATTTACCGAATTTACCCTTTAACCATGGTAAATAAAATATTTACCGAAGTATTTATTCAAAATGTCTAAAAATAAAAGTTACCTATTTACACAATTTGGAATCCTGATTCCAAATATGGAATCCATTTTTCCAAATTCAAAACATAGAAGTGGCAGAAATTAATTTAAAATTAATTCACATTTTCAAAACAAAAAAGTGTGTTTTTACGATATAATAACTATCAAAAGATTGATAACTATTTATGTATGGTTTAATTGTGAAACTATGTCCAATGACAAAATTTGTATTAAATGGTAAAAATATGTTCTAAATATACTTTAGAACCACTCAAATTCATAATTTATCACTATTAATTATTTTGATTAAAAAATTTGTTTTTAATTATAATTTAGTAATTTTCACTATTAATCAAAATATTAAAGTTATCCGAAAAGTACCAATATTTCACCTTAGGCTAAATTCGATATTCACAATCCAAAAATGAAGTCCATTTTGAGAGATAAAATTTAAAAAAATTTAAAAAGTAGGTATTACTATTCACAATAGCTAGTTTGATTGGTTGTGGTGTGTGTTAGAGCTCGATGTTACGTACAACACACACTATTGAATTATTTCAAGAGAAGCGTACCATAGAAGGTTGGGGTGTTACATTCTCCCCAATAAATAATTTCATCTTCTAAATTTCGAGAATAATACCACATGAAAAGTCTCGGGTGGTTCTTCATCATAAGTTCCTCGGGTTCCCACGTAGCCTCTTCCATCTTATGGTTTCTACATAGAACTTTTACCAGATGAGTCATCCGGTTTCTCAGCACTTGTTCTCTCGTATCAAGAATCCTGATGGGATCTTTGCAATTAGACAGATCAGGATCCAGTTCTAATTCTTCATAGATGAGTACAAGTGTTTAGTCTGGCGTGAATTTCCTCAATAGAGATATGTGGAACACATCGTGAAGATTTGAGAGACTAGGCGGCATTGCCAATCAGTAAGCTACAACCCCAATTCGTTCTAGAATTTCGAATGGTCCGATGTACCTGGGACTCAATTTACCTTTCATACCAAAATGTATAACTCCCTTATATGGATATACCCTCTGGAAAACATGATCACTGACTTGAAATTCCAAATCCTTCCTTCGATTATCGGCATAGATCTTCTACCTACTTTAAGCTACTTTGATGTGGTTTTGGATTACCTTCACCTTTCCCATCATTTCCTCCACCAGTTCTGGGCCTACTAGTTTTCTTTCACCAACCTCATCCCAATAGGTTTTTGTGCGACATGTCTTTCCGTATAACGCTTCATATGGTGCCATCTGAATACTCGAATGGAAGCTATTGTTATGGGAAAATTCTACCAGAGGTAAATATTGATCCCACATACCTGAAAGTCAAGTGAGCAAGATCTCAACTTGTCGTCTATGGTTTAAATAGTTTGTTCTGGTTGTCCATCTGTTTGAGGGTGGAAGGCAGTGCTCAAATGATGTTCAGTATCTAAGTCTTTCTGAAGAATTTTCTAGAATATTGAAGTAAAACGGGGATCACGATCAGAAACAATCGATAGGAGTACTCCATGAAGTGTAACAACTTCATCAATATATAGTCTTCCTAGACGATCCAGTGGTAGATCTTCTCTTATAGTAAAAAATGTTCTGACTTGGTAAGACGATAAAAAATAACCTATATTGCATCGTTCCTTCTAGGAGTCTTTGGTTATCCCATTACCAAGTCCATCGTGATATTATCCCATTTCAACTCAGGTATAGGAAGAGGTTGCAATACTCCACTAGGCTGTTGCCTTCCAGCTTTCACTTATTGACAAACCATACATCTTGACACAAAATCAACAATCTCCCCCTTCATGTTGTCCCACAAAAAATGATCCTTCAAATCTCTATACATTTTTTTTCTCCCAGGGTGTATATAGAAATTGGAACTATGAGCATCATCCAAAAATTCCCTTTTTTGATTAGGCATATCGGGAACAAAAAGTGTCTTCCCGAATTTCAAAATTCCTTCTTCATACACAAAGTCTCTCAATCTCCCATCATTCACAACTTTATTCTTATTTTGAAATTCTTCATCCCCGGTATGAGAACTCTTAATCCTTTCTAGTAAAGATGGTTTGGCAACCATTTGAAAAAGCATTTATGTTTCAACTTTCCTGGTTATTCTCATGTCCATCTTCACTAGATCCATAAAAATTTGATTCCTTTCAATTCCCATATTGTTCAAAATTCCATCACCTTTTCTATTCAAAGCACCTTCCTTCTTTTTTTCCTTCCCCGGGTGGTAGTGTATCAAACAATCATAATCCTTGAGTAATTCAAGCCATAACCGTTGCCTCATATAGAGTTCTTTTTTTTGAGAAAATATACATCAAACTCTTGTGATCAGTATAAATCTCACATTTTTTACCATAGAGGAAGTGCCTCCATATCTTCAAATCAAAGATCACAGCTGCTAACTTGAGATCATGAGTAAGATATTTTTGTTCATGAATTTTCAACTGTCGTGATGCATAGTCAATAACCCTATCATTCTTCATAAGGACACAATTATATCCTTCCTTCGATGCATCACAATAAATAACAAAACAATCATTCCCTGATGGTAGAGTCAATATAGGAGCATTGACTAATCTTCTCTTCTGTTCTTCGAAACATTCATCACACACTTTTTTCGAGACAAATTTAATCCCTTTACGTGTGAGATTTGTTAATGGGTTGGCCAACCTGGAAAAATTATGGAAGAAATGTCGATAATAACCTGCTAAACCAATAAAACTACGTACCTCATTTATACTCGTTGGTGCATGCCATTCTTGGATTGCCTTGGTCTTAGAAGGATCAACAAAGATTCCATATTTAGAGACAATATGTCCAAGAAAAGAAATATCCTAAAGCCAGAATTCACACTTGCTAAACATCCCATCTAATTCTTCTCTTCTCAGATTTTTCAGGATAATACAGAAGTGATTTTCATGATATTTGTTGCTTTTGGAGTATACCAAGATATCATCAATATATACCACAACAATGTCATCAAGATATTCCTTGAAAACTCTATTCATTATATCCATAAAAACAGAGGGTGCAGTAGTCAATCCAAAAGTAATTATTGTAATCTCGTAATGCCCGTACCTTGTTCGAAATGCTATCTTTGGAATGTCTTCCTTCTTCACACACAACTGAAGGTATCCAGATCGATGGTCAATATTTGAAAAGTATTGAGTTCCATGAAATTTGTCAAATAAATCATCAATGCGAGTTAGAGGATACATGTTCTTTATTGTTATTACATTGATCTATCTGTAGTTGATACATAACCTCATAGATCCATATTTCTTTTTAAAAAAAGAACAGGGGCACCCCATGGAGAAACACTAGGGAGAATAAATCCCTTATTACTCAATTCCATTAGTTGATTCATTAGTTTAACTAATTCTACGGTGTCCATTGTATAAGGGGTCTTAGATATAGGCCTTGATCCAGGAATTAAATCAATGGAAAACTCAACTTCTCGTTCTGGAGGATGTCTAGGTAAATCATCCGAAAGCACGTCTACATATTCTTTCCCAACTGGTATATCTAGTATTTGAACATTCCTTTCCTCACCCATAGTAATTTCATCCTCTTCCTCCCCAATAATTGAATTTAGTTGAGTTACTTGGGATAGATCTAGTTAAGAATTAGGTGGTAACGATTCTTTTCTAAAGATAAGGTGTTCATTATCATCATCATCAAAAATCATAACCTCCTTCTTCTTACAATAAATCTTCGCATCATGGTCCGAAAGACAATCCATACTGATGATTATATCAATCTCAATCATAGGTATGACGATGAGATCAGTGGATAAAGAACATTTATGTGCTCTAATGGGGACTAATTCACAAAACTTTGTTGCAATGATACTTCCCTTAGGAGTTTTAACTGACAACTCCCATGTTAAATAAAATTGGAAATATCTAATTTTATTAGAAACTGGGAAGATATGAAACAATGGGATGATCCAGAATCAAATAATGCATTTTCTAAACATGAGGAAACCATTAAATTACATTCCACCACGTCTTTCGGAGCTTCTACCTCAGCATTAGAGATAGCATAAGCTTGTCCTTGATCCCTTGGCCTTTTCTGAGGTAAGTTACCCTGACACTTATGAAATTCATTTTCAAAATGTCACATATCCTTGCAATTGTAGCATTGGACATTGGTAGCTTCCTTCTTCCCCTTGCAATCACGAGATTGGTGGCATTTTTCACCACAATTGTAACAAACTCCCGTTCCTTTTAAGCAAGTACTGGGGTGTTTCTTACCACATTTAATGTATGATGGATATTCAACTTTTCCCATCTTCCCATTATTTTCATTCCCAGATTGATCAGTAGATCTCTTCTTCTCTTTCTTGGATTTAAAGTCATATGACTTAGAGAATTATTTCTCTTTCTTGACAGCAAATGAAACAATTTCTTCGTATGACGAGAAGGATGTTGAGACTAATTCTTGACGAAGAAATGGTTTTAACCCATCAAAGAAACGATCAATCATACTTCATGGGTTATGTATATAATCTCCAGCATACCTTGAAAAACTTATAATGTTAGCATCATACTTTGCGACATTCTCATCCTCCTTTTGTCTCAGACTCAGAAATTGTCTTTCCATATCTGCTCGATGGTCACGAGAGGAGTATTTTTCTAAAATTAGATCTTTGAACTCCCTCAATTCCATATTTTATACTTCATCATATTCCTTCGTGTTTTAAATCAATGACAACCATTGATCATCATCTCCAGTGAGGCGGTAAACTGCCATGATAACTTTTTCCCTTTCACTACTCCCCAATGCCTGAAATATTTTCTCTAGGGAATATATCCATTGCTCAGATACTAAGGGATTTTTACTCCCATTGAACATTGGTTGTTTTTGCCTCATGAAGCGATCTATCATTGATCCTCCACGCTGCAGATTAGGGTGATCTATACTGGTAAGGTTATTATTCATAACCTGAGTGAGTTTCCTCAGTATGGTGATTAGTTGATCAGCACCAGTTGCATCACCAGCTCCACTATAATTATATTGAGCAGGAGGGAAATCCATACATTGAGTGCATGCATTGATACAGTTTCAATTTCTTCCACTAGGTGCCATTTCTAAAAAATGGCATAAACTAAATCAGTTTATGAATCAAAATACATAATTCCATACGTATAAAATAGTTAACATAAATTGAACTATTTATGGATATAATCTAGTCATAAATTTTTTTTATTTGAGTATGTATATACTCATAAACCCTTCCTAAGTATTTGTAATGAAAATTAGAGTTATCCTAAAAATATCCCCATGGAGTGTCGTAACCAAGAGTGCAGCAAGGCCCATTTTCATGCACATGTTCCCATTATAGTCCACCTCAAAGTGGTGTTTTTGGGTTTTACACCTAGGTACATCTGTGCCAGAGCCGCCTCTTCCTGCTCGTATCCAGACAGGGATGTATTGCTATGAAAACTGACAAAATCTATACAATACCAAAATTATAGGAAGTTCTTCTATATTATTCCTCAAAGTCCATATTAAATCTATGTGCTCTAATAAGAGTTTATATAAATCTAGCTTCCAAGGTTTGTTCTAAACATCCTCTAATACCAACTGTAACGCCCCGACCCCAGTTACCCAAAGTTGGTTCATTATTACGTAACATTGGCATGATCACAAGAATGATCAAATCTTGAAATACTGATTAGTTTAGTATCCTTTGAAACACTAGATATATTCATAATGTTTTATATTACATCATAAGTATAAAAACTACAACAAAATAGTCTCCATAGTCCACACTCTTATCCCCTCATACTATCCCTGCAGGTCATTCATAATTTACTTCTTCATAACCTGGGAAAAATAAAACATAGAAAAGGGGTGAGCTCAAATGCACAGTAAGGATAACAATATAGCAGAAACTTTCATAAATAAGAATAAACATTTAAGGAAATGTATAACTAAAATAAAAGCCTTTTAAACTTGAACATTAACATAGAATGGAAAAAATAAAACGAAATAATTTCCATTTATTTATTCACATGGATATTCAACTAATCGAATAATCACATGAAATATCAATAACCACTTTCATAATAATGGAATGCATAATACCCGAATATCATAATCACAGATCCAAGGCCTCATGCCAAGACAACAAATAATTTTTTTTCAAGGCCTTGTGCCAAGACACTAGTTTTTCTTATGAGACCTACTGATGCATCGAGGAGCTATAGTGGGCTCCACCCGTCTCACATTAAGTCTAAGAATTCCTCTTATGAACATGTTTTAACATAACATAAACATTCGTATTAAAAATAGCATACAAAATGTAAATACATTCTCCATAAATGATGAATGTCATAAAAATAAAACATCCACAGTCAAACATATCACAAAATCTTAATTACAATATGGATGTTTTTTATCATAATAAATCAACTTCCAATAAGCTTAAAATTCATCAAAGGATGTAGATATAGATGAAATCAAAACTCTTTTTAGAGAAATATCTTTTTCTATTTTGAAATAATTTAAGATTTATATATTTATAAAGTAAAACATTTTCTTTGAAAATATTTTTATAAGCTTGTAAGGGAAGCTTCGAAGATTTTATAATGGTGGAAAATAGCCGCACCCATCGTATAAGTTAAAAAACATTCTTACCTTAATTCTGTCGAAAAGATTAAAATGGTCCTTGTTTGGAAAATGACAGAATGATTCCTTAATAAACAACTTATAAAAGTCAAAAAGGGTATAAATGACTTTAACCCATATTCTAGTAAATAATAAAAATGTTTTGAAATACATTTTTAAGAAACATGGATGTGGATGACAAAGAAATCCCTGTAGATTATTACGTATAAACAACCTCAGATAGTGAAGAGATTGTGAAATAAACCCTTAGCTTGTACTTTTCCATGGTTGGGTATAGGTTAACCTCCTTTATAATGGTGAAATAATTGTTATTAAATTATACAAGAATAATATATATTAATATGATATCATATATGATCTTTTAACCTTGATTTGTTAATAATAACATAGTATTATCGTTGTTTCGGGTGTTAACTTACTCATTTTATTTTATATGTTTTGTTACGTAAGCTTTGTTTGTCATGGATAGGTTTTATCTTAATCATATCCACAATGATATCAAGTCGTTAGATACTATTATTATTCATCAAATGAGAATTAGACATGAATGGATATGATGGAGAATGAATCTCATCGCGTTCGTGGAGACGGTAGTCCGTACGTACGCACGAGCAACAATATCATTATTTTGATATTAAAATAATATATAATTGGATTGTATATCATATATATATATAATCATTATCATGTTATATTTATTATTTACATTAATTACACATCATTATTGTACCCATCCAAATAATAATTTATAGAATAACAATTACACCACGACGTGGAGATGGTAAGCCGTACATATGCACGTATGGTGATATGTTATTCAACGATTGGATAGAATACTGAATATGGTTGTACCATATTTATATTAACATCACAGTATATTTATGATACTATAGTTATTATTTTATCATGTGAAAGAATGAATAAGTTGAAGAAGAAAGTAACTTGAAAGAGGGTGGTGAAAACATTACATCTTCTTCGAGTTGTTCCTTTTGATTTAATCAAAAGGGCTATTTAGGTTGTCTTTCTGACTAAAGGAAGGCCTCTAGGATGAATTGAGGGAATTTGAGAGAGTATTTGGGTGGATTTTGTCTGAAAAAAAGGCTTTTAAGGTGTGAATTAAGGAGAAGTGGGATTGCCCTTTTATAAGAGGCATGAGGGGCACCTTTGGAGAAGCTAGAAATATTATTTTATAATAAATTCATATTCGGATTCTAATGGATCAAAAGTGGATAATTTAAAGTTTATGGTAGGTATGGGTCTAAAACCACTAAAAACATAGAATTTAGATAGGTTTTGGTCAAAATATTAACATTATATTTTAGTGTTAACTCTTAGTTAATTAGTTTTACACTTACCATGTCACTTTGTATTTAAATATTATATAGTTAATAAACATAGTATATACCTCCATGTGACCCCCAAGTGGTCCATTAATGATAAAATTATCATGATATATTTCTCTTGGCCAAACCTTTGATTTTTAGGAATTGGAAAAAAAATAATAATATAATATTTGTTTTAAAAACTCTTTTTTGTCAATTTTGACACTATTCAATAATTGATTTTTGTAAAAATCATAACGGAATTATTACTTCAAAAAAAGTTAATTATATCAATTCTAACATTACATATTATCCGATAAATTTATTGGTATTTATAAAAAGCCTCAAATTACATTTATTTGGGTATTTATTATATCAATTATTCTAATTCTTCATTATTTAGGTAATTAATGCATCACTATTGTGTCATAAATAAATTAAATTTTATAATTTCTAAAAATTATAAATAAAATTTCATTATGTATGAAATATTTTTATACTTCTAATTAATATTTATAGTCAATAATCCAAAATATATAACCCTATGTAAAAGTTTTTTTTCTAAATTATATATGCTTATGTCATTTTTGTATTTAGTTTAACTTAATTAAAATAATGTGTCCCTATAACCTACATGTGGCTCCATGGGGTCCCAATATCGACCCAAAGATTCCCATGGTCGGACATATATCCACCAATAAGGATAGTACACATTTTAGGGTAATTTATTATTATTATAATCTTATTTTTTTGACCCTTATTTACCAGATTTACCCTTTAACCATGGTAAATAAAATATTTACCGATGTATTTATTCGAAATATCTAAAAATAAATGTTACCTATTTACACAATTTGGACAACCTGATTTCAAATATGGAATCCATTTTTCCAAATTCAAAACACAAAAGTGACATAAATTAATTTAAAATTAATTCCTGCTGTCAAAAGAAAAAGCATGTTTTTAAGATATAATAACTATCAAAAGATTGATACTTGTTTATGTCCGGTTTATTTGTGAAATTATGTCCAATGACCAACATTGTATTAAATGGTGAAAATATATTCTAAATATACTTTAAAACCACTAAAATTCATAATTTTTAACTATTAATTATTTTTATTAAAAAAGATGTTTTTAATTAAAATTTAGTAATTTTCACTATTCATCAAAATATTAAAGTTATCTGAAAAGTACCAAAATAACACCTTATGCTAAATCAATATTCTGTATCTTAAAATGAAGTCCATTTTGAGAGATAAAATTTATAAAATTTTAAAAAAAGATATTACTTTTCATAACGGCTAGTTTGATTGGTTGTGTTGTGTGTTAGAGCTCGATGTTGCGTACAACACACGTTATTGCATTATTCAAAGAGAAGCGTACCGTAGAAACTTGGGGTGTTACACATAATAATTTATTTATAAGAAATATATTCTCCAAATTGTGTCACCTTGGGTGACACCTTGGACTATTTCACTGAAAATTGATTGAAGACTTCAACGTTTTGTTGTTACTAAAAACTAAACTAATTTAAGGTAAAGAAAAAGTATACATTTATTCAGGTAGATTATTTTTTTGAACAATTTAAAGTTATAAAGTGTTTATAAAATATTGATCTTCAACATGTATTCCACCGGTTATGAATCAAGGAATCATATATCCTGAAGTCCACTATTAGAAGTAGGTAAGTCCATTATGCGTATATTTTTATGACTTTGGATCTATCAAATTATCTTGAATTTCTTATGGAACTAATAAATTGGATATTCCATGAGTATCTAGATTTGTTTATGGTGGTTTTTGTGAATGAAATTTTTGTTTACTCTAAAACTGAAGAAGACCATGTGCTTCATTTGAGTGAAGTTCTAGAAACCTTGGGAGACCACTGACTCTATGTGAAGCATTCAAAATGTAATTTATGGATTATAGAAGTTAATTTATAGGAACATGGAGTCATAGAACATGATATTTTAGTGGGTAATATGATTATGATGGCTGTTTTGACATGTTAGAAACCACATAACATTTTTTATATTTGGATTTTCTTGTGATTACTAGGGTATTCTCATTGGTTTGTTAGATATATCTCAAAGATAGCTTCTCTTATGATCGCTCTCACTTCGGGGAGATGTTTTTGTGGGATATGAAAAAATAAGTTATTTTTATGATTTAGATCACAATATAACTTTTTCAAAAATTTTGTTTCTACCAAATACCTAGCAATGGATATATGATATTTTGAGTTGCATATAGTTTAGGTTTGGGTTCTATTATTATACAGCATAATCACGTGATAGCTTATAGTTCCATAAATCTTATTCCACATGAAAAGAAGTATCCAACCCATTATCTTGACATCCATATAATGATTCATTAAATTAAGAGTTGTTTTTATTTCCTTTTTTAAAAATGGTTTACCATTTATTCATAAAACACAATATTGAGTTTTCACTTCTCTAAAAATGATTTGAACCATCATCATTGAATATGGGTAGAGTACATGTATTCATATGAAATTAAAATTACCTATACTCCTATAATAGGGAAATTCATTGATAATTCTTTGAGTATGAAATATTTCATCCCAACCAAGAAAGGATCATCAGAAGAGAAGAATTTGAGGGCTCTATTTTCTATATTTCATTTTGGAGTCTAGTATGATGTGATAAAGATAGTTCTCTCAAATATTCTTTTGAACTCCCCTATTATTGATATTATTTTCCAAGAGGAGAATCTGGATGGTCAATTTTATTTAATTGGAGAATTTGTTTTATAGTGGGATGCCATTAGTGATTGTTCATATACCTTTGAGGGTGTCGTATGTTTTCAGAACTGGTACATTTTATATTTTCAAGTGAGAAAATCTAGAATGGGTGATTGTCATAATTCCCAGTGGGAAGTGAACCCTAGTACCATAAAGATGTTTTATGATATTTGTAAATGATTTTAGTTGATACGTATGAGGTGAGACATCATTGAATTTGTTTCTCATTACTAAACATTCTAACATGTTAAAGTGAAGAACTAGAATCCATCAGGTATTCTTTAACCCCTTCCCATTATTAGTAGGATGTGGAATGAGATTTATATGGATGTTTTGGTGGGGTTTCCACATACCCCTTGAGGTATTAATATAATATAGGTAGGGAAAATCTGTCTGACCAAATTGGATCACATTATTCCCATTCGAGATACAACCAATGTTTATGATTTAGGATGTCTCTCTATGAGAGATATTATTAGATTTCATATATTTCAATATATAATAGTATTTGATATAAAATTAGGTTCTAGGTTCAGTAGAAGAATGTGAATGTTCATTCCCATCTAGGATTTATGTCATGATCAATGATCAGTTTGATATTTACAGAACAATAATGTTTAGGATCAATGAAATTGAATTAAATAAAAATAGGCATGGGAAAGAACACTAAAACAAAGTGGGGGATAATTAAAAATTATTTATAATTAATTTAATTATTTAAATTATAAATTTATTGAATTATTCCTTTTTTGATGGTTATGTTGTACCATCATTGTGTTGTAGGAGTAAAGAGAAGATTCCCCCTAGTGGTGATCTACACATGTTCCACAAAACTCTGAACATCTCCATAGGATGATTCAGGCGTTAACATCGAAGATCCTATCAGTTGTGATGTCTACCCTTAATTTCCATAAAAATTGATTCAAATTTGTTCTCTTTGATCTCTTCAAACATGAGAGTGGGAGGTGGAGGAATATAATTCTTATTTATTGGGAGCATTCTGGGAGAAGGGAGATCCATATGGCTTGAGATAATTCTCCAAATCCATTATGCAGAACCAAATAGATGAATTACCTCTATAGAAAAATAATATAATTGGGTTTACATAACACTAGATCTATAAATAAAAAATTCACAAGTTCCCCTTTTTATTTATTTAGTCCCTTGAATAACTCCATGTCTATAATAATAATAATATTATTTATTGAAATACGATTAACATTTGAATTAAAATTAAATAGTATTTATTAAAATAATATTAAATATATATTATATATCACTGAACTATTAAATTTGGTCCTCCATTATAGTAATTTTTTCTACGAATTTAATAATGCGTATTTATTTTATAAATAAATTGTACTAGATTATTCACCGATAAATAAATAAATATTTATATTCACTAAATTTAAAATAAATATTTAATAAATATTCCATCATAGAATATTACTTTGTAATATAATGCCCACATGACATAATACCTCTTTATCACAATATCTCTAATCAAGCAGCTTGCATGCTTGTGCCATCAACCTATGTTCTCAGTATAGCTTTATTTAACTTATAGAAAATTTAAATTTACTATAGAAACCTATATCCTCGAATTAATTTAGGATATATAATTTCTTTTAAAAGACAAGAGATATTAAATTTTGTTAAACAACAGAAGGGGGAAATCCTTTTTCACATTATTCATTAATGCAATATTACTCATGATGTACCCTATCTGTCCTACCACACTGCGAACCTATATCATCATAGTTTTTATCAATTCATCAAAGTACCAAACTCATAATACTCATTAATATTAATATTAAATTCTATGGATCAATACAAACTTAATATAAAATAGAATCCAATGACACATATAAATGTGGATTTCCTACCAGTGGGTCTCGTTCTCATAATATCCTATACTATATATTACCAATGTTGTACATCATGAAAATGTGTCTCAAAGTCCTATGAGTATCCACCCTTGATAAAAAATTTCATTAGTATCCCTTAAATGATTTCATCTATGTTAAAAATGTATATATAAGAATAGTTCCATAGTACATTTTGGTTCTCATCATATTGGGGAATTGCTATGATCTACTAGCAGGATCACAACTCTTGGGACATTATCACATATTAAATTAAACAGGAGTAAAATATCAATATGATAAAAAGTTTATTATTATAGAAAACAATGAATACATGTTCTCATAATGTACAACGATGTTGATTCTAGGGCCCCACCTCTAACAGACTTATACTTTCACTAGAGCCAATTGATAACAACCTTCAGTTCACTATCTCTCACATAATACTCATTCTTCTACTTAGATAGTCCTTTATAAAATTGTTCTTCCGCATTCTCTTCTTTGGGTACTATGTGTAATTAAACATCTCACCTCTAAAAAAATCCCTCAAGTGTTGATACTTCCGGAGTATATGTTTTGTTTGTTGGTGTGATTGTGGTTCTTTTACAGGAGCCACCACTTAAGTATTATCACAATACAATGTTATAAGATATTTACTAGTAGGTACTACATCATGATCATGGTCAATGATTCATAAAAAATGGATTCTTTGGATACATCAAAAGCGGCTATATATTTGGAATCCACTAAAGAATCAATGACAACTGGAGACACTGAACTCTTCTTAAAAACATATCCACTATTTAGATAGAAAACATATACTGACTATGACTAAAATTCAGTTTGATCTATATAAAAACTAATATCAATATAACCCTTGATTAACATCTCCTCATCTGCCCCATATAACTGGAACATATCCTTAGTTCTTCCCGAATACATAAGGATAGCCTTAATTGAAAACCAATTTTGTTCTCCTAGATTATATTATAACTTCGTACCATGCACAATTCAAATTCATGTCATGATTAGTACACAATACAGAATATATGATTGATCCTATCTCAAATAATCATGGGATAATACACATTCACTATTTCTATTTTTGTGTCAAAGGACACATTTTTTTGAATGTTCTAAACCATGTAAAACTGGAAAAAATCCCCTCTTGGATTGTTCCATAATAAATCAATTTAGTATATGGTCAACAGATATTCTTTAACATAATCCAATAAACTTATAATATATATCTTGAATGATCTTTTTCCCTATTATATATGCTACTTGACCTAATTTCATCATAGAGAAACACATATTTTTGAAGTCCTTAATAGACATTAAGACTGGTATGTCATTTATGGTAAGTAATGTGTGATCAACATATAATACTATGATAACAACTTAATTTACACTAAAAATATTGTTAACAAATGTCTCACGTTCAATATAAATAAAACCAAATTCTTTTATAGGTTCATTGGATTGAATATTAAATGAGTTAGATACTTTTTCCAGTTTTTAAATGGATATCTGGAATTTAAAAATCATTTGGGAGTCACATGGAGTCACAAACCCATATGGTTGTGTCATATAGACATCGTTATGAATGTTCCAATTTAAGAATAAAGTTTTTACATCCATCTACCAAATATCATAGTCATGGTATGCTGCTATATCAACTATAATTCTGATGGACATAAACATTGAAACTGGTGAAAAGATTTCATCACAGTCAAATCCTTAATGTTTGTAAACTATTTTTCCACATGAATTTATTTATAGGTATTTAATTTAACTTATATTTATATTTTCTCTTGAATACCCATTTTCACCTAATGTGATTTACATCCACCAGTGAATTGAAAAGAACTAAAACATGGATCTGATACATTTTATTTATTTTTAAATCAACGAATTCTTTCCATCTTGTAGCTTATAAGATCTAAATTTACACTTTTTAAGAGAGAGGTTCATCATTTTCAAACAATAATGATTTATTGTCTTTGGTGATAAGAAAAACATATTTTTCTAGTTCACACACATATATTTTTTCTCCAAAATAGTACTTGTGTATCAAGAACTACTTCTCCCATAATGTCGTGTGGAATATATTCAGGTTCCAAATCAACGATATCTTGATCATCAAATACATAAATGTTAATATTGACCCCACTATCCTTTTTGAGGATGTGATTCCTCTCAAGAAAGAAGAATTTTCTGGAAACGATTACTTTTTCATCTAGCGGATTTTATAGGTAGTATCCATTTGTTTCCTGGGGATACCCTATAGAGATTCACTTTGTGCCTCGAAGTTCTAGTCGGTTTTCTTTGAAAGCCTTAAAATCTCCACACAACCACTAACACGTGTATGTGACAAAAAGATTTTCTTTCCACTCCATAACTCAAAGGTAATTTCATTTTCCACATTATTTGGTACTCAGTTTAATATATATATTGTAGTTTTTAATGAATATACCCAAATGGGTAATGCAAGATCAAAATGTATAATTATTGACCATACCATTTCTAAGAAGTTACATCGACTTCTTTCACTAACACCATTCCACTATGTTTTGTAAGGTGGAGTGAGTAGAGATGGAATCAAAGAATCTCATTTAAATTTTATAAAATCATTATTAAGATATTCACCACCTCAATATTATCAAATATTATTTATCTTATTTCTATGATGGTTCTATAATTCATCACTAAATTCCTTGAATTCCTTAAAAGAAATAGACTTATACCTCATCATTTATACATAATAATATCTACTCAAGTCACTATTAGAAGTTATAAAGTATGAATAAACACATGTAGCTTCTACTCTAAATGGTACACCCAAAGCAGTGTGTACTAATCCTAGAATCTTTGTGGCCCATTCAACCTACCCACCAAATTGAGATTTTATAATTTTTACTTGTACACAAGAATGACATTAATCATGTGATTTTATCTCATATGAGTATAAATTACCATCTTAAAAGAGCTTTTTTAAGGGATTCTTGTTTACATGACCAAGCCAATGATTCCAAACCTGGGTGTTATATGAGTTGTGTGAACATGTTTCATTATAATTTAATAATACTTGGATTGAATAATTTATTACATAAAGGACATTATTTATATTTGCCATACTATTTCATTTTTTTTCCCTTATAAATGAAACAAATTATATATCCAAACATGAAAATAAACCCTTATACATTTTTAATGATAAAAAATTATTTTGTTTGTAACCATCAATAAACAATTACTATCATTTAAAACCAGAATCATTCAGTTTGGAAATTAATGGTGGTAGTCACCAATGGTTATAGAAGGTATCCTCTCTTAATTAGCAGCTATCAGATCCACCTCTCCTCTAGATAATTTTTAGATTCAAATTGGTTCTATCATAATGATATAGATGTGAGTATCATAAAAATTATCTAATACCCAATATATAGATATTTGAATAATGAAATTAATAATTAAAAAGCCTTTAGCTTCATGGTGGTTTTGGGTGAAAGTAATCTTCAAGTGTATTGGCTTTCCATATGAAAAATAAGTGGCATCCTTTTCCATTCCATTACTCTAGATCATTCTCTTATTGGATGGATGGTTCTTGAGACCTTAAGACATTATGTGAGTCATTGGACCCATTTCCTTTTATTATTTTTCTTATTCATCATATGTGCCACATTTTTATCATGCACCATGTACTTATCCACTTGTAAACTTAAACATAGAAGCTCTAAAAGACTCCTCCCATTCTTGATAATATTTTAATTAACAATAAAATTTCAAAATGTCTTGGGTAGTGATAAAAGTAAGAGATCTGTAGACAAATAATCTGAGAATTTAATCTCTATGATGTATAAGCATTCAATGTAGAAAATAAGATTGACTACATGAGTCCCAGATAGAACAAACTCTCTATCCATATTTGTAAACAATGAATTGGAGATCTCGTATGCCTCTTGTCTCTCCTTCAATTGGTAGAGATATTGAACAAGATATATCATATTATAAGAATCCATGTCCTCGTGTTTATTAAATATCTCATTTCTCAGGGATGATATCATAAAACACTACAGATATATGGAATCATTCAAATGTTTCTCATAGAGGGACAATTCATATCACTTTCCACATTACCATGCACATTGGAACAATGTTATTCTAGTAAATAAAATTTCCTTTCATAAAGAAAGATAATGCATCCGTGAATTTTCCACTCTTAGAAATTTGTGACGGTGAGGTGTTTATTCATCTCAAGTTTGGATCAGAGTTGTATTATTAAATTCATTTTAATGATTTTTATACAAAATAAATTGATCATAATTTTAGTACATTATCACATAATGTTTATAAAAATAAATAAATATATTATTTATTAATCTCTCTCTATTTTATAAAAACCTAATATTCCCCACCATTAGCTTCATAATATCAAAATAAGTGGAAATTTTTGAAGAGGTGTCCATATTATCCTTCTCATTACCCTTAAATTGGTTGGTAAACAACTTTTATGGTTATAGGATGAAATTATAAATGAAAAATATATTAACTCACTACTCTATGACATGTTCGGTGGACTCCCCAATACTGGAATCCTTAAATTGGATTTTGTCAACCATTACCTCTCTATTACACCATGTACTGCTTTGGCGGTCAAACCTTGATGTGAACTGAATAATATCAACACAAAATTTCAAGCTATTATTCAATGCTAATTAAAACCACCCCAACATTGGTAAGTCAATCACATTGAAATATGGTTTGATTTTAATCGATGTAGTGGAAGGTTATGCCGACGTAATCTATTTTATTGGGGGATTTTATCAATTTATTTGTAAATTTCTTATTATTATCGTCATCAAATTATTTTTAATATTAAGTGGATTTACATAAATTATTAACCATTTCATAGATATATTTTTTTCATATAATCCAATTTATTTTAGTTCTATATGTCATGCTCGTTAATTTCATTAATTCATGATATCCTGAAAAAACATCCTTAATTAAATATCCTTTAAACATGATATAAATAAAATAATAAATTGGTATGATCATGATCTTTTAGTAATGTTATTTTATATAATGTTTTATAAAATAATCATTGACCTAGGTGAAATTACCATGAACCACTAATAGTTTGTGTTTCAAATTTCCATTTATCCACATATATATACCTCTCTTGGAATCGTTTCTCCTATACTCTGAAATTAAACCACCACCACTATATTTAAAAATTCATCCATTAAATATGAATTTACTCATAAGAAGGTTAGGTCAACAAGTGATGTAAATTAAAGGAAACCATAGGCATGTAGGACCTTACAAAATAACAAGAGAAAAGGCATGCACACCATCAATTTAATATAATAATAAATTATATTAAACCAATCATATACAAAGGTTTGGCCTAGGCTCATGATTATCCACATGCATGTAATGAATTAAACATTTAATAAAACTACCATTGAATTATTAATCTTTATTATTTATTATAAATTTTGCACAAATCAATTAATTATTTTCCTTAATTAATCATTTTGTTTTTCATAATTCCAATCAAAATTTCCTTTAGATTAACATCAATCATAATTTTAAACAAATTAGATAAATTTATATAAAATTAACTATGTAAATTAATGTAATTTCTTTGAAACATGGTAATTACCCTTCCAAATCTACCCAACATGTTTTATTCTAGTATACAATTTACTCTTGAGACATATGGAACACATGACTTATCACGTTCATTAATGAAATGAACTATCAACATAATGATTACATGAATTAGATTATTTTTTGTAACATGTTATTCTTCAATGCATTTATATTAAAATATATCATACAAATTATACATGATATAACGATCATAACATTACAAAGAACTTAATTAAAAAACTGTACATATATATTAAAAACCAACACATGGCGTGTCCTATCAACTTAATGACCACACGAAATCACATGTTTATAAGGTATACACATTATAATAAATTAATTTAAATTTTCTATAATTTGGTATAAGTATATAGTGTTTCAATGTGAGCTACACGACAAGTATATCTCTCATAATTTATCTAAGACACGATCCTAGGGACTTAGTGTGTAAATAGTTCCTCAGAAAAAATGGATTAAACATCATGTATAAAAGGATACAAGACTTGTGGTCTTGATGTTACATGGACACCAGTTATTAGGATATGTATGTAAATGCATATCCCGTCTATTAATTAATGTACTACACAATGTGTGCATAGGCTACAAGGTCCATACTCTAGATAAAAGTGTACCAGGTTGGCCTAGTCCACATGTGGTTTCAGAAATTAAATGCACTGATTGTAATAATCTCACACTGTTTAAATTAATTATGAATCATTTACATGTGTATTGAGCACTACTACATGGAATGTAACTCTAGTTACATAGTGTTTAATAATGTTTTATTGGGCCAAAATCCTTAGAACCTCCATATGATATCATCAATTTTATTTCATTAATAAAATTAATTGTTTTTATTAGATATATGAGAATATAAATAGGAAGAAGAAGATATCTCAATTAGGATTAATAGAAAAATTAAACATGAATTGGAAACTAAATCCCAATTTCTTAAATCAATCAAGAAACATTAAATAATTATAAATAATTATGTGATCACTCTCGTACCAATTTTTAGTTCTAGGTGCAAAGGAAGTGTGTAATGGGTTGTTCCCAACATTAATTTTTTTCATTATCCATGGTCAATCCATTATTTAAACAATGATAAATATTGTGATCAATGAAATTTAATCAATGAAAAACTGACAATGGATTGAATTCTGGAACAACGAATAGTAGCATTACAAATTATTTGAAATTAATTTAATTAATTAATTAATTACCATATCGGAATTATTTATCCATTGATGGATATAATAATAGATCTATATTTTATCATCATATCATTATCGTAATCAAGATCATATTCCCCCTAGTGGTGATCCACACATGTTCATAAATCTCTGAATGTCACCGTATAATCTCTAGGTTCTTGCACGGTAGATCATGTCACTTGTCTCATCCAAAATTGATCACCCCAATAATTTCTTGTAAAGAATTCTCCATGATCTCACTAGATTTGAGAGTGGGTGGTGGAGGATGATTTCACTCCATTCATTGAAGTGTTCTTGGAGAATGGATCTTTCTACAACTAGAGAGTATTCTCCATATTTGATATGCATAACCAATAAAATTAATTAGATCTATATGAAAATAATATAATTGGGTCTATATATCACTAGGGATAGAAATAAATAATTTCACAAGTTAACCACGTTATTTGTTTAATCCCTTTTATATCACAATGTAGATAATAATGATATTATTATTATTTCATGGCATATTCATATCATTAGAATTAAAATTAAATATTATTTATTCAAATAATATTTAATACATATTATTTCCCACCAAACCATTATACTTGGTTTAACATTCCTCTAATACATATTAGTCCTTGAATAATGACTATTTATTTAATAAATAAATACCACCACATTATTTTCTAATAAATAAATAAATATTATATTCTCTAAATAGAAAATATATATATATTAAATATTTCCCTCACATATTATTCTCCCAAATAACAGGTGATGAAATATATATGATCAAGTGATAATGAATAATTATTAAATGACAGTTGAGAATAATATTTATTCATGTTGATAAATAATAGATAATAATATTTTATTTATCTGAGATTCTATATAAACTTTGTGTGTGACCCTCTTGGCCTCCTTTTTATTGGAAATAGGTGAACCAGCCTAATGTCCAAGGTTATAATCTATCAAAACATGAAGCCACCCATATATATAAAAATTAATGCTCAAATGACACAATACCTCATATGTATTATAGCTATGTAATATAATCCCTTTGTCATGATATATCTAATCAAGAAGGTAGCATATTGGTGCCATCAACCTATGTAATCGATGTCTCATTCTTTTAATTCATGAAAATTATAATATCTTATATAGCACTATGGACATGGAATTTTGAGGATATATAATTTACAGAAAAGGGAATTAGATATAAACTTCTATTAAATAATAGAAGGGTTAAATACTTTCTCACATTATTCATTAATGAAATATTACTCGTGACACACCCAACATATCATTCCTTGCTGTGAATATATGTTTTCATTGTTTTTAATAACACATTAATGTACATGACTCATAATACTCATTAATAATGTTTATAAATTATAAGGATAAATACACATATCCATGTAGAGGAACATCAAATGAAACATATAAATGGGGATTTCCAAAATGAGGGTCTTGTTATCATAATATCATATACTTGATATTACCATAGGAATAGACCATGAAAGGGTTCCTTAATGTAATATGTGTATCCACCTTGGATTTCCTATATTATTTATGTCCCTTAAATGGTATCATCCAGCTATAGAAAATAAATTTAATAATAGTTTCAAAGAACTTTTGTGTTCACATTATTGCAGGAAACTACTATGACCTTTTAGTATGATATATAATCCTAGGAAATTATCGCATAATATGTTACATAGAAGATCACTCGTGATCAGATAAGGAGTTTATTAATATTTAAAACTTTGAATATTTGTTATCATAAAGTACATGGAATTTTTTTATAGGGAACCAAATCCAAATATGGATCCTATGTTCACATAATATTTATTGAAACACCACCAACTAAAAGTGGTATTATAGGTTATAATGAGCACAACATATCATCCATAAAATAATTTCTCGATAGAATAAGCTATAAATATTCTTTATCCCATTCTATGCTCTTATATTTAGAGCACGGGTGGAGCTTGGTATGTCCATGTTGGATTGGATGTGTTTTTCTACCATAAAAATTACCAGTCAACTATTGGAATGTCTCTTTTTGAGTTATTTTATGACAATCATTGAATATCTCCATTTTGTAGGTTGGAGATTGGAGAAACTTCTCTATATGGGCCTATCATTGTCTAAGTGACAACAATAATGGTCGATTTGATTCTTCAGATAATAGTGATGGAATAGAACTAGTGTAAATCTTTTTCTTATCTTCATAGAAACCTGTTAGTGTTTTTACATGGTGAAGAGGTTTTATCCTAGTTTCACTTTAGTTTGTTAATTTATAACATTGAAAATGGGAAGTTAAAAATGTGATTTATAGAACCTTTTGAGACTATAGAGAGGGTGGTAAATATAGAATACATTTTATACATTTAAAAATTGTTGAAATAGGTCCACAATGTGATTCATGTATTGTAGATTAAGAGGTATCTTTCTTACCCTTCTCATGTCTTGATCTATGAAGATATTCTTGTAGAACCTTGTTTATCCATGACTGAACACCCGATTGAGATTTTTGATTTTGAGACATAGATTATTCATGGGATGTCTATACCTTTAGTCCATATGATATATAAAAATGTACCTAATTCACATGAGACCTTGGATCTTGAGGTATTTATATGAGAGTGTTATCCACATATCTTTGGAATGGAGTTTTTGGAAATGATTTATGGTGATTGAAATTGTTTATCATGGGGAGATTATTACATATCATTACATGATTTTGGCTACATTTCCACCATTATTTTTATATTACATAGTTTTGAATATGTAATAAGGAGTTTTTGTTTAATTTCATGAAATTTTGTATGTTCATGATTCTATGCATGATTGGTGCATGGTTAGGAAAACACGGGCATTTTTTCAAGAAAATTGTTTTCCCTATGTTGTTGTTGTGGAGGGGGTACATGGTTTATCCAAATTTTGTAGCCTCAAACATCAAACTGTGCATCCATGGACATTGAGATTTTCATTTTTGGTGTAATTTTAGATCAAGCATGCAAAAAAACCCTACACACTTTCTAGAATCCTGATAATGGAGAATGGTTTGGGCACATTTTTACTACTAACAATGTGACCCACCTATGAAAATCTACATTTGAATTTTTAATACCCAAAAAAATTAAATTATATTAAAATAATAAAAACCCTATTTTATCTTTCAATTAACTGATTAAACCCTACTATAATTTTTAGGATATTTGATGCTCTCTATAATATTCCTTAGAAACTCCAACCTCCTTTCTTTCAAATTGATTTTTAAGTAGAATAACTCAATCCCTCTCGAATATGTGGTTTCTCACTTATTTATGGATTTTATGTCTTTCAAATTAGTATCCAATTTTAGAGTTGTTAAAATTAATGTTTTTAGGGATTTGATATTGGTTTTGATAGATCTTTTTTTGTTTGTTTATAATTTTATGGATTTTTCCTATACCATCTTCACCTACATGTCTCTATTGACATTTCCTATTTTAGGTGATGATTTTTTTAATCATGTGATTAAATGTAACTAGTTCCATATCGATATACCATATATTTGAATCCCTAAATTAATTTATTCAATTGAAATTATTTTTTAATTGATTAGTAAAACCCTGATTTTAGATGATTTTTTTATTTGAAAAAGGGAATGACAATTATGAGAAAAAACATAAAAGGTATTGAAATTATTTGGTGAATTTTGAGAAAAATGTTGTCTTGAAAGGAGAATAGATTTTATGAAACAATTTTATGTTTACTCTTCAGAAAATAAAGGTTAAAATGAAAGATTTTTTAAAATTAATTAAATTAATGAAAATGTTTTATTGGTTTTGAAACTAAAATGGCATGTTAAAACATGAAATAGGGAATTTAAACTATCAATGATAAATTAAATTGATATGATTTATAGGCCCATGATTAATTTATTGATTGATTGATTGATTAAAGAACCTATGTACCTGAGCACATAGTGGGTAATTAAGAAAAACATAGTGTGACTCTTACTACATAACAATATATTAATGATGAAAAATCTAAATAAACCTATATTGATGTGCTTTTCCTTAATGGGATGTTGATTGATTAGTCCCATGTACCTAATCCTTAGGAAATGTGCACACATACATGATTTTTGATTGATGATTAAGTAGTGAGAGGACTCAAGATCCTATAACTAATGTAACATTGGGTTTATTACCGTGGTGCTTTTTTTAACTTGACTATGCATGCTATCGTTTGAAGAATAATTTATACATTCCAGATGTGTTATATAAATATTTTATATAGAATGATAATTTATTACTCTTTTGTTATACCTTCCATCTAATTTTGTTGTATTGATGTTTTGATTTTAAATTTCTAAATTTCATATCATACCTTGTTATATTTAAATTAAAATCATAAATCATTTAAATGTATGGAAATGATTATGGGATACTTTGTGAGATCCTATTGATTTTCATAGATCACACAATACCTTTTCCTTTTAATATTTTTAGATCTTTTCATTTCAAGTATAGGGAAAGGGAAAGTTCCAGTTAAAGGTTGGATGTGCTTGATCTATGAGACTTTGGAGTGATTGTTGTGATCAGTGATGCAACAGTCTAGTTATCTCACAATGATATTGATACATTTCCTCGATGGTTTTTGTGTTTATCCCATTAGATTATTTCTTTCTGGAGAATTATTATCTATCTACTTGTGTTACTTTCTCTTTGAGGAGTGTTTATCAGAAATAGATGTTATTATTTTATTGTAATATTCATTTTTACATATGATTGTTTGTTTCTTGTATAAAATATCAGTACCATTTATGTTTGATTTGATTCTAGGTGTTAGTCTCAAAGATATGGGGATAGGGAATGCCCTTAGGGCTATGTAATGGTTGGATCAAATATCATTGTATTTGGGTATTCATGTTGGTTCATGATATATATATATATTTAATTTATAGAAGAGATACAAATATCTAGTATTATTGTTTTATATTAAGATACTAGGAGAAATACATATCTCTAAAGATAAAGTTTTTTATTTATTTTCCCCAATTACAATTTGGTTATTAGGAGAAGAGAAAATATCTAGTGCATTGTTATCAACCTTGATCCCAATGTTGTGATCTAAAAATCATTTAACACTCCAGTGAATTACCTTCCATCATATTTTTATATTAAGGACACTAAAGGAATTAACAATCTCCACCTATCTCGTACGAGAGATCTGGAAGAATTTACTATTTGACCAATTTCTTATCCAATTTATAGTCTGTCTCATTCTAAAGTCATGGGTGAGTAGTAAAAAAAATATTTGGGAGTAATTTCTTATATCTACCCAGATCATTACGTGGGAAGTTGAAATTCATCTGTATCTCACTCTCTCTAGTTAGAGGGTTAGTGTAAATAAAACAACTATATTATCCCATCACTATCATTATCCAACTATTACCGAAATTATCACATATCACTGTAGATATGTAACTAATACAATCACCTCCATTATAATCATGTATCCCCCTGCCATTCGGTACAGACTCACTTCATAATAGTTATTGGGTTTTATAACATCCTCAATGGTATTCTAAATTTTCATGACATTGATTGATTATAAAGAAATAATTCAACAATGAATAAATGTTATTATTTAATTTATTGGTAGGGTATTACATAACGAGGATGATAAAACATTCAAAACATTTATTGATGATGAAATAATCTAATGTATCGTGATGTACTTCCACTATATTTCATAATAATTCATGTTGCATACTAGAATCCTTATTAAGAATACTTTACTAATATATTATTTAAATTTCATGTAAAAATTACTCATTATCTCACCATTAATTATCTAACATATACTGGGTGCTTATAATCCTTTCATGGTGGTATTTAATTATTAACAAAAGAATTCTTTACATATAGGTTCCCATCAATTTATTTCCATTTTTGTATTTCAATAGTAGTCATTATTACCAGCCTCTATATTTAAACATCATTAGCAACATTTTTCTGTAATAATAATTTTCATGTATCAATATAGAATAATGAATATTTATCACAAACTTTACTCATATTGAGTTTAATATTTGGAAACATATTTGTTTAATCTCTATTTCCCTTTATCAATACTATTCGATCATGTGATTAACTCACTCTAGTTTTTTGTTAATTATCACTATATTATGTATGATAATACTTCTTCATATATATTAATATACATAATAATATTTGAATCAATGAATTATTTATATCAATTCCATTTACATATGTCCATCATTTAAAATTCATTTTGAATTATATGAATTTTATATATTAATTTGGTGGTGTTAACTTATATTTATGAAAATATCATTATAAGGTTTAATTATTTTCATTCATTTTTATTAATATATTATCCCAAACTCTAAATTATAAATATAGACAAATATAAACCTTCCATGGTTGATTAATTCATCAAATTAGTCAATCAAATATTCACATTTATGTTTAATAATATTTCACCATTATTATTATTATCATGTAATAATGATAATTTACATGATTCACTAAATTTAAATATCAAATTCAAGTTTATTAATTCATATTAAATTATGATAACATGACACATTCAATAAGATATTTATGACCGATAAAAATGAATCAAGAATACAGTTTTTTTTAAAAAACTTTATTATTATATTTTTAATAATAATTTACATATTATTTTAATCATTGTTATCATAATTTATCTACCAAAATTTTAACGACCCAAACATTCATGAATAAAATTATCCTTTTTTGATTTAATTAAATTACTTATATACATATACAACACATTAACCTATTTTGGTTAATTATAGAGTAAGTGGTTTATCAACAAAATACAACCCCTTCTAGATACGAACAAGGGGGTGCGGCTCTAGAATAGATGTATCTCGGGGTAAAATCCGAAGATCTCATGTTAAGCTAGACTCAAAAAAGAACTGGTGCACAAAAATAGGCCTTACTCCACTTCTAGTTTGACACTCCTAGGTATATTGTTTTTTAAATTCATAGGATCAATATTAACCATTATTAAGAGAACAAAAAATTCACCATATAATATATGTCATAAATTAGATCATGGATAACATAGATTGATGACTAGAAACACATAAGATATGGAGACAAATTTAATTTATATGTCTTCACTTCAATTCAATTAGATTCTATTTTATGTTTTAACTGATTATGATATTTATCCCTATTTTTCATCTTATTATATACAATGTTCGATAATAGGAGGAATCGTTTTAACAACTTATGTTATGGGTATTGTCAGGATTTCTCTAATGAGATACCCAACTCGATGGGAGATGGAGTCACAAAATTTGTTATGATACTCTCTTAGTTAACTCAATTTATTAATAGAAATCTAGATGATGAGGATTTCCACCCCCACTCCCCATAAGAGAGAGAAACTCATAGTCATGTGCTTCCTGCGACAATGGCTTGCTATGTTCAACGGATCATCTGATCCCTATATAGTGGAGAAATGTATCAATTCCATCGAAAATATCATATCTATCCTACAATTTTTAGAACAAGAGAAAGTTATTATGGTTGTTTATCACATAGATGTTGAATCTGATCAATGGTATAAATTGATCAAGAATATAAATCTTAATGTGGAGATTGATGCAATGAACTTAATAGAATTCTAGAAAGAAAATTTGATAAATATTTTCCATACACCCTCAACCTTAAGATGGAAGGATATTTCCTTGAATTCAAGAAAATGAGCGGAAATTCTATAGTGGGTATGAAGAAAACATCAAAAGTTATTCAAAATATGCATTATCTTTTGTTATTACCCCAAAATGAATGGTGGCCCACTTATTTGGTGGGATAAATCCTATCTAAGAAAAATTCGTGACAATCCATGACTTTGATAGCTATGAGTAAATTGTATTATGGTCCCTCAAAGTCACGATGTAGATTAGTGAATCTATGTCGTATCATGGGGATAAAAAGCAGAATATGGAATTTAATTATGGCATTTTGATAAATAAATCCAAAAGTTATAAGAAATTCCAACACCCCGCATGTCAAAGGTGTTGAAAGAATTACCCCAGAAATTACCGATGTTGAACAAGGATATGTATTAGGTTTAGAATAGATGGGAACATATAAAATGATTACTAACAAGAGAAACCCTCCAATCTAACATTGTAAAGGAAAATGTTGTTCAATCTTCAACATGTTTTTTATTGTTAAAACTACCCAGAACCAGTGCCATAATAAAAGGTTTTTTAGAGTCTACCAACAACCACCAAGAAACCACGGATGAGATTTTCCCATAACTACTAAAATGTATCCCGAAAAAAATGTGGTGATAGGTATGCTGGTTATTCATTCATGAATTGAAAATGTACCTTTTGATTCTAGTTCTAAGTATTCTTTTATATCCAGAATTTTTAGTAGAACAATCTAAACACCACCATAATGAATGTTTGTAGATATGTCAATGAATATGGAGAATGGAAAAATTATGGAATCCCATGAAAATAACTCCTCATATATCACCATTTGTGGATTGAGCTTCCAAACAATCATTTTTAAACTTCCCATGGTGGAATTTGATACAATTCTGGGCATGGATTGGCTTTCCCAATATAGATCCAATATAAATTTTCATGAGAGGGAAATCACTCTGTATATGGAGAATAAACCCCTTATTCTATACATGTGAATGGAATATGATGAATCTCACTTAGTACTATCATACCAAACATTGATATTACTACCCTATTAGAATGCATAACTTTCATAGATGATTGAGTATAAGGAAGTAACCATCCCTGAAAAAATGCATATTTTTATGGAATTCGCTGATGTGTTTTGTGAGGAATTTTTTGGTCTTCTACCTAAAAGAAATGTCGAATTCTCGATTTATCTTATACTATGGGAGTTAATAAAATTTATGGATCCAAATAGGTTTGATATTGTGGGACTTGAGGAACAAATGAAATAACTACAACATAATTTGGATAAAGGATTTATATCCCCAAGTGCTTCACTATGGGGTGAACCAGTCCACTTCATTCAGAAAAAAGATAATTTAAAGCACATTCTCTTTGATTATAATTTTCTCAACAAAAACATGATAAATAATAAGTATTATTTTCCATGAATTAATTAATTTTTTGATCAGATATGTGGATCAAAATACCTATGCAAGGTGGATATGCAGTCAGGATATTACAAAGTAAGGTTGGAGGAGGAGGATATCCCCAATACTACTTTTTGTACATCGTACAGGCATTATGAGTCTATAATGATTCCATTCAGAGTCACCAATGTTATATAAATATTCATGGACATGATGAATTGAGTCTTTAGAGACTACTTTGTCAAATTTGTGGTATTATTTAAAAATGAAATTCTAGTATACAAAAAAAATAATGAGAATCATGAGGATTATATAAGAAATGTGCTAAAGACCTTGTGAAAGGAGAAGCTCTAGGAGAAGTATATAAAGTGTGTTTCTATGTTAAGGAAATCTCATTCTTAGGGAATATCATCATGAGCAATTGTATATCAATGTATCCTTCCAACAAAAAGCTTATTGAGGGATGGGAAAGTCCATAATATGTGATAGATATCAATAGATTACTTGGATTAGCTGGATATTATCTCTAATTTCTAAAAAATTTATCAATATTTTCAAACCCTATTACCATGATAACTCGGAATAGAGCCTAGTTTTCTTGGGATGAAGAATGTGATGAAAGCCTCATGGAGTTGAAAATGAGTCTTATGACTTCCCATGTGCTCACACTACCCAATGTGTAGATATTTTCATAATATTTAGCGATTCATCAATGAATTTATTGGGATGTGTATTGATTCAAAATGAAAATTTCTTTTTCTAACCCTCAAGGCAGTTGAAAAATCATGAGAAAAACTGTCTCATGCATGATCTAGAGTTATCAGCTTGGATATTTGGGTGGAAAATATTTTGGCATTATCTCTTTGAGGATAAGTGTGAAATATATATAGATCAAAATATTACAAAATATATATTCACAGAGAAAGAACATAATATTCACCAATGAAGATGGTTAGACCTCATAAATTATTACGACTACTCAAACCACTACCATCCTAGGAAAGCGATCAAGGTAAGAAAATCTCCACATAAAAAGGACCCAGAAATTCTATCACTGATGAGGATTGAAAAGGATCATATCTTCCTATATGTGATGAAGATAGAAATGAGAATCATAAATAAGGTGAAATCATCAATCCTTTCATAAATAATGGCTCATCCATCACTTTTGGAATGTTTAAATGATGTTTGAAAAGATGATGAGGAATTAAAATAAAACTGGAAACTATAATAAAAGAGAAATCCTCAGAGTTTTGTGTTAATGAAGAAATAATTATGAGATATGGTTCGAGGATAGTTGTTTTATAAAATCCTGAGATTAATAAATAATTTTTGGATGATGCATATAGTTCAAATTGCACCATTCAACCAGGAAACACAAGGATGTATCGATACCTCTGATAGAACTATTTGTGAGATAACATGAAGAATGAGATCAGGTATTATACATCAAACCTTTTGGAATGTTAGAAAGTGATGATTGATAGACTGATATCTACGGGTATGATGCAACCATTACCCATACCAATATGGAAATGGGAAAACAACAACCTGGATTTTCTCACTGGACTTCTGATGAAATCCAAAGGAAACAATTCAATCTAGATTATTATGGGTCATATAATAAAGAATATACACTTCATTTCAATTCGAGATGATTTCTCACTGGATCAACTATCTCAGATATATATTAGAGAACTAGTAAGGTTTCATGGAGTACCACTATTGATTGTGTCTGATCGAGGTCCAAGATTCACCTCAAGGTTTTGGAAAAGTCTCCAGTATGCATAAAACACTGAGTTGGATTTCAGTACGGCTTATCACCTTCAAACTGATGGTAAAAATGAGTGAACTATCCAAACACATGACGATATGTTTAAATCTTTCTCGATGGACTTCAAAGGTGGAAGGGACCATCATCTTCTTTTGGTGGTGTTATTTTACAACAACAGTTTCCATTTGAGCATCCTAATGGCCACTTATGAATCCCTTTATGGGAATTACTATAGAACACCGAAATTTTTGGATGATGTTGGAGAAAAAAAACATCTAGGTCTATAAATGGTCAAACAAATGGGGGGTGAGGTTAAGACCATCCATCAGCACATCACATCTAGTATGAGTTTAAAAAAGATCTATGCTATCAATCATTGATGTGACCGTGAGTTTGATGTTAGAGACATGGTATTCCACTTCATATCGTCATTGAATATTGTTATGAGATTTTTGAAGAAGGGAAATCTTACTCAAAGGTATATCAACCCTTTTCAGATCCTTGATCTCATCGGAGGAATTCTCTATCAACTAGTACTCCCACCGAACTAGACTCAAGTACCCGATGTATTCCATGTATCCCTATTAAGAGTGTACATAACATAACCATCACATGTACTCAATCTAGAGGTGTCACCAATAGAGAATGGCCTTTCCTATGAATTTTAGCTTGTGAAGATCTTATATCATATATAAAATGTTCTACAAGATATGAAAATGGACCTCATCAAAGTGTTGTGGTGAAAACACAAGTTTAAAGAAGCATCATGCGAACTAGAGGAGGTGATGAAGCTGTGTTACCCCCATATGTTTTACTATTGTAAAAGAAAATTTTTAGTATAAAATTTCTTAAGGGTTAAAGGATTTAATGACCCAAACTATTGTGTATAAAATACCCCTTTATTATTTAATTAAATTTTTTATGGTTATTTATAACACATGATTTTCTTTATTATATCTAGTTCGATTTAAATTATTGTTAAGTAATATTTTACATTGATAATATAACTGTTTAACAATGATCACATGACTAGTATAAATATATGGTTTTAAAAAATCCTTTTGGAAGAGAAAAAGGAAGTGATGATCTCAACTAGCAGGATCATTCCCCTATGAATCCCATTTATCAGAACTTCTTAAGAATATAACATTTTTTGGATTTGTTCTAGAACAATCCCAGTCTGAGATCCAATAACTTAAGCATGACCAAATCCATTTACAAAATATGTTCAAGTTCCTCAAGATCACAACCAAGACAATGTTCACCGAATGACCCCATGAATGCACCACCATCTCACACCATAGTCTTCAAGTGTATACTGGTGTAATAAAGGGATATGTAATAAGAACATAGAATTATGATTGTGTACATTATTTTTTATATAGTATAATGAATATACATTGATTATGTTATTGGTATGTTGTAAATGATTATTAATGAACAAATACTATTTTGGATTAATATTCACATTCAATTAAAATTATATTTTTAATCAATTAATGGAATTTTGAAATAAATAATATTCAAATAAAATATATATTATAAAATTACTTTTTTTAAATATAAATGATAATATATTTTTATGTGGTCGAAATTAATTTTTAATAAGGTTTAAATTTTTTTTTGTCAAAACCCGTCAATAATAAGTAAATTTCGGTTTTTGTTTTAAATGTAAAGATTCACATATTTATAAAATAATATATATAAAATTTATATTATTTCTAGAATCAGGATGTCAAAATTATCCAACAGTTAATTTTTCATAATTCTCTGAGATAGTCTAATTTTTGGGTAAAATTAAATAACGTATAAATATATGATGTGTTTTATGACATCATAATGGAAAAATAGGGATTTAATAAATACTATAAAATTTTATTCATCAAAATATATTTTTCCCTTTAAAATAATGTAATTTTAATTTAATTTTTTTTATTTTATAAATCCTTAGTGTATCCTCAACAACATATAATATATTTTAATATTTTAAAATCATTTCATTGAAATTCTGACTCCCCTCCACATAATAAAGAGAAATATTTTAATATCACTGACCCCAATAATTATCAAATAATGAATACTACTCCCATTTTCCATAAACCATTGTAAAAAACCATGATATGGTTTGTGTTTTTGAATATTTTATTATGTGGTTTCCAAAACCAAAATAATAAAGAAATCTCCCTTCTATCCTATATCAACCGACCAATGATTTCATTTATCTTCACTAAAACTCATTTAAACTCAACCAAATTCTTCCCCCTACACCCTAGATTCCTCCCAAGGCACCCAAATCTCCCATGAATCCCCTCCCAAGCCTTTGGAGTCACAAATTCATGTACGGGATCTTTCAATTTCTAAATTTATCTATCACTCCTTTGTGGTATACCTTTAAATTTCAATTTACATATGCTTGGATATATTCCTACATACTCCACATATTTCCCATTTTATTTATAAATAATTATATCTTAATTACACAATCATTAAGCAATTCATGATCCTTTATCTACACTTGTTACCATGCCGAAATTTCGTAAGGGCTTTATCTCTCCTCATTCACATTAAATCACTTCTTTTATATTATGCATATTAAATTCCACTAAATATATTGGGATATTATATTCTATGATGACTTTATACTACATTTCATGTATAAATGATGAGATACCCCTTTCTCTCTCATCACTCCATTTTTTGAATTTCCATATGACATCATTATCCTTCTGAAATTGCACTGTCATTTTCTATGCCAAAATCATCATGTAGTGAATAACATACCCAATCCTCAATCAAGGGTATTCATCTTTATACCCATATATGTGTTGGTTGAGGGACTAAATTTATTTATTAAACATAATTTTATCATGGAATAAATGATGATGTTTAATGACTCCCTTTTATATGATATATGTGGCACACTTAAGCATGCGATCGAAATTCTTATGAAGGGTTCACCCTGATAGCGCTCCAATTCACAGGGTAATGGTTAGTATAATGATAATTTATGTTGAGATAGAGGTTTACCTTATTCCTTTATTATAATTGTTTCCACCATGTTGGGATTGGGTTATACCTGAATCCTTTTTTTATGATGCATTGTTTTAAGTTGATGCCACATTTCCATATTATAATTATCATGATATATCGTGATTTTATATTCATGTTCATTAATGCATCATTTATAAGCCTTTTATAACATGTATTGTAATCCTCATTTTATGTTGTTATTATTATCTTTCTAGTCTTTATAAATCACCACTTTTTTATTTACATACTCATGTAATCCTTTCCTATATGAAGGAATGTTGTTGTCATGAAAAATATGTTTTCCATAAGATGTTGTATTTTCTGTTCCAATTTGTTATGTAATGTTCCTAATTTCCAAAGACACTAGACTTATTGACCTTATGAGCTTTAATAACTATAAAAATATATAATAAATCATTTTTAAATTTTTAATAAATAGTAGGGTTGTTATACAAAATCTATAAAATTTCCCAAACATGGTTCTATTAGAAAAATTTTTATGAGAGGATAAAAATGAAATTTTCAATACTGAAAATACACCTACTAAGAACCCAAAATTCCTTATGATGTTATGAAAAAATAGGGGGTTTCATGTGGCAGACAATGTGTCACTCACCAACTTCATTTTCCCCATTTCATGCATACATTAAGAAAAGATATAGGGCGTTAGATTATTAATTGAATGGAAATGATTCCATGAATCATACTTATCTGATAAATCTCGTGTATTAATAACATGGGCATACTTTATTTCATCAAATAATTCTGATTGTATGTCTGTGATTGAAGTAGGATTCTAGGTTTCATTGTTATCAAGGCCATGCAATTTTATATTTCAATTAGTGTGATGAAATATCTATTGTTTATCTATATAAGTCACACATATCCCTTGACATTGTATGATATTAAAATCATTGTGTAATGTGATCATTTGAACGGTGGTCATGTGGGGATCATGACACAATGTAAAAATCCTATTACATCCCACACAATTATGGTAGATATAACACATTCATGGATATCTAATGAAATATATGACCATTTTGGATTTAATTTTAGATGTTGCATCTCATACTTCCAGATGTTTCTAGCATCACCCACTAGGGTTTGACTAACATTGACCACCTTATATGAGATCCAAAATTACATTGTATCTTTTTATAAATGTATGGATTCTAAATATAGTGCCTATTTTCAAGGGTACATTCATTTAGAAGGTCGATTCAATGAGACAATTTGAGAATGGATAAAACCTATCTCTAACATATCTCTCAAACCATAAGTCTAATAAATATGATTTGAACACTATTAGGTATTTTATAATATGATTTTATTTTTATATATGTTTTTTATAATGATTAAAATATATGATCAAGATATCCAAGAATCATTGAAAATGACTTAAAATTTATATCTAGGTTTTATTGAAAATTGTGCTTTAGATTTTAGTGAATCCCATGAAATTGGGTCTATTTTATCATATAGAATAAGAATGTAAATGTATATATCATAAATTATTTAAAGGTCCATTGAAATAAAGAGTGAAATTTTAATCCCTAAAAATTTTCTCAATAATATATTTTAAATCATGTATCATATTTATGAGATACATAGTCCATTAAAACCATATTTAAGGGAAATAAATATACAAAAACAAAATTTCAAAATCATGTAAATATACATTTTCTATGATAATTAATCATTATCATGTGAAAATAATTCCTCTAGAATCTAACTCAATGGTCATGGAATATTCAAAAACCTATACATCAATAATTTAATAAAAATATCCTTATATAGAGGGAATAAAGATCTAAACCACACAAAAGGGAAAAACATTTTTTCTTAAATAAATACCTCACCACAATTTTTGTACCACCTAAAGAACATCCAAAAATTATAAAATTACTATATTTAAGGAAATATCATATAATAAAACCATTGGTGAAGTCCATTTATTTAACTAATATTATATTGAAGAGGAAATTAATTTTTTTCCCTTTTGAGTAGAAATTAATATCAATTCTTAAACATCATGTGGTGATCACTTTATCTATTAATTCTCATAATTTAATTAAAAGTATTTCACGAAAATTTAATGAAATAGAAAATGGAATTATGTTTTAAAAAGATGAAAAATTATTCTCGGGTGGAAACTCATAATATTATATGCAACCCATAGTTACAGTTTTTATCTAAACAAATAAAATTGACCACATACATCAATATCAATACAATCATTCACTATCAATCCAACTAAAAATAACCTTCCAATGGTTTATTGACCAATCAATATAAAATAAGAATCAGAAAGCATAGAAAAAAACTAACCTAAAAATTTACATGATCTCAATATTACATTTTAAAAATACGTCAATCTTATTGGGTTAACCAACACTAGGATTTCTCATGATATATTATGTTTTCCAACTAAACATGGGATTTGTATCACATTCCAATAACCCTTTCCCATAATAGAACATATCCATCATTAGGATTAACATTAAAGGTAAAACTATCTTATAATATTAACTTATCAAATTCTCAATCATCAATATTTATTATATTTAGGATATCATTATTTAAAAGTGTTTGTCAATATCAATATATTATTTTACATCTCACCAATATTTTCCATCCCAATAATGTGTATCAAGTTATTTAAAATTTATGGCGAGATCTAGGTTTCAATAAAAACAATATAATCACAATAAATATCCCCATTAATCACTTCCCTTAAGTAACAAAAATAACTCAATGATCATCAATACATCATGAAGGTAATCCAATGATAACACATAATCTCATCCACAGAAAACTAAATGGTTAGCCAAAAAAATACCACCATACAATTTATTCTTCAATTGTTAAGATGGTAAAAATTTTAAATTATATAAGATCTAAAAAATGGTTAACATTATCTCGGTTCACCAATATAAAATTTCATTAAACTTACAACCTCTTTTAATGGTATGCCTCTTTAGTTGTGATAAGAAGGAAATCATTATATTTTATACCTTTTCAATAGGACCTTTGATCAATGATAGATAAGTTAGTTTGTAAAATAACCCAATTCACTAATGAATATATCTTGAAAGTAGCTTTGATAGGGTATTCCACCACATCAACTATAAATTTAAATAAAATTTCGAGAATAATTTAATTTTTGACGGTAGTGATTCATAATATAATAAAAAAATAAATATTTTTTCCATGATTCCCTTGAACCTTATGTAAAAAACTCAATACATCCTGGATTATAATTCAAGCCAATGAAAAAATATACTAATATTCCACACATATCAATGACATATTTTCCAAAAATTAACAAAAACACCTTATCACTAAAATTTTCATCTCTATAGAATTCAATATCCTCTTCTAATAATAACTCTACGTATTAATGTGCACATCTATTACTCAACAAAATAGATCCTTATTCTATCACTCTATAACATTCCACCCACTAAACAATGTAATCATACAAAATATCTCAATTCCTATTAAGAATATACACAAACACTTTTCCTCTTCATTATAATCACATTTCACTTCTCCTCTTTATTATAATCACATTGCACTTGATGACTATAATATCATTAAAAATTAATTTATTATAGTTTTTTATTAAATTTATCTACAAATAAATCTATTCAGTCGTGATTACTTAAATACATGGGAGAATGGTTTTGTTCATCATTACTCTAAAACAGTATCAAATATCAAATAATCCTCAAATATTTACAGTACTTCCTCCAACTATTTCGTACAATGATTAATCATTTATTTGAACAGTCATTACCAGTTCATAATTATATAGTATTTTCATCATATAAATGATCACAAAAATTATTATCTGTGATTCAGAGAAACACCTAATCCGACTACAGTGGCGCTAATTATTCTAAAAAAATACTCAACATTAATAATATTATGATCCTCATAATAGTGTCAATTTTTTATTTCCAATACATACATTGTCACCCAAATTAACATATTGTCTTGGACAGAATGAGATGAATTACAGTAAATCCTCATATAGTGTCCCCTTTATCGAAACCTAATAATAAATGTACTGTTTTATTTTCTTTTATAGATATCCCCATGTTTTTTAATTTGGAAAAATTACATGATAAAAATAATCTCACGTGATTATAAATCACTACTATAAAATTTGTAACTCCCATTTTTCATCTACAATGCTACCCAGATCACAAAGATCCCCCTTATAAAACATTTCCAGTTGTGGAACATTAATTAGTCAAACTCTACGGTTTAAATAGTTAATTTATAAAGACGTATAAAAATCTAAAATATTACCAATGAGATATTTTAATGTTACAATTAACTCATATAAAAAAAAGAAAATTAGAAGGTATTGGTGAATTCTTATATCCTTATATAAGGAATTGACACCACCATATAGAACAAATAGAGTTGGAGTATACTCAAGTATACTAAAATTATTTATCTATAGTAATTCAAATCATATAATATGTTATCTCAATCTCATTACATCATCACATTCAATGATTTATAACAAAACAACCCAATATTTTTGGTAACATTCCAATACCACCTGGAAAAAATCTCAATCTCATGCACATAATAAAAAATTTAGACATTGTTAAATCCCTATTCAATATATCCAATGAATACAGTTTAAAAATTAATACATACCATAACATAATAAAATTACTACCTATATATATGATACATGTTTACATATGTTTAGTATCCAAATTAATAAACTCATGTCATAGTATTGTGTTATTAACAATATTAACGGGGTAAATATGTCCACTACTTTTATCCTCTACATATTCATCTATCATTACTATATAAATTAGAGATAATAATAAACTAATCATAAATTATCCCAAATATTACTCATATATACCTCACATAAAACTTCAACGAAATTCACTAATACCTATCTATTCCATCCAGAATGACTATAATTTAACTCCCCTATCCTTCTTCAAATTGTTCGAGGGATAGAACCCAACATTGAGGTGTTCACTAATATAATGGGTGGAATTACCAGTAAATATAATTTTACACCTCATATAATGAAACATTCTCTATCTGGACATAAATAATCCATAATTATGTAACAAATCAATATATAAAAACAATATGTTACAATAATGTTATAAAATTCCATAAAATGTCCAATTGTAACCAACACGTCATGAATAAATGTGTAGAAAAAAAATAAAGATATGAAATATTATCATTTTAATGGAATATTTATTCCATAAAATATGATATGAAGAATCCATATATATTATCTATGGTTATAAATAATTTTCCTTCTGATTTGTATGGGAATTAGTTGAATGATGCGAAATTATATATGCAATGGTGAGAAATAAGACTTACTGTGGTCATCCCATATAGTGACTCAATCCCATGAACATCTAGTGCCTATGTGCGTCCTCAATAAGTAAACTACAGAAAAACCAATATCACATGATTGAATCATTACATGTAGAAATATTCATGATCAATAATTTTTAACCTAACCATTTCTCAATTTAATTTCAATCCCCAAATAATTTTTTAAATTATATTATATATCAATGTTTTTCATGAAATTAATTATAAGGGACTCAAGGAACTAAACCCTGATAGAGTGTCAATAAGATATCCTAGTTAAATTTGGTATCCCTCACATTATAGAAAATAACATGGGTATAATCTTAACCATTCATTCGCACAACACTCAAGATGTTGTAATTTATCATCCCCACATGTAGATCATAGTCTAGAACTATAAATAACATTGGAAAATAATAATTTCATCTCACACCATTTATATATTTCTTACATAATAATTTTCCATAGATACACTCATTTAGAAGATATTAGAGATAATATATGTCTATACTTAAATATAATGTTTTTAAGGAAATACACTTCCCTTGAACATGTAGTAGTATACAAATATGGATTAGAAGAATAATACAAATCCATAAAGATAAAAATATATATTGTGGTATCAGAGGAAATTCATATCTCTACAGATGTAGTAATATATCATGTCCTATCAGTCCATGTGTTATGGATAAGATAAGTGATAATGTTTGGGGTATCATTATCCACCTTGATACCAGAAAAATGGAATAAAAATTATATATGCACTCTAGTAAATTACTTTCAATCACATCCATATATCATGGATGCTGGTGAAATTACCGACATTCACCAATCCCATATCAGATTTCATGGTGTTATTAACCATCTCCACCTATATAATATCCAATATCTACTCTATCTTAATTCAGTGTTGTGGTTGAGTAGGTAAGGATATATGAATGATTTAGAGCCAATCTTCCCCTAGATATTTGTTAGAGAAGTGTAAGGACATTAACATCTTACTATATCCATACTCATAGGGAGAGTGTAAGGGAATCCACTAGAGTATATCATCTCCATAAATATCCATACTTGATAGGATGCATCATATATCATAGTAGAAAAGTGCAGAAAACAATAAACTCTATTATAATCAATAACCCCCCCCCCCCCTCTTAGAGACTGAAGAATCTGTGAATAATAGATAATATATTTTATATGAACATTAATGGGATCCAAAATTTACATCTCATTAAAATAATATAGAAATAATTATATAAATAAAAAATATTTTTATTAAACTATCAACACGGCAATTTTATAATAAGTATGATTTCAATTTGCACACTTTGAGTTACATATGAATCATCTAATGTAAACAGATGTAATTCATCTATATTCCCAAATAATTATCATTGGTTACCTAAGAATTTATTAAATATATTTTGTTGACTTATTCTTTAATAATGATTATGTCATTGGTAATTATCATTATGTAAATTATAGAACATCCAATCCGTATTGTAATCCCTTCATTATGGCATGTTGTTATTTTGGGAAAATTCCCTATCATATATGTGACCATCATTTCAATTATTTGAATATCTTTTAACCTTAGTAATTATTAACAGCCTATACAATTGAAATTTATTATCCACATTTATTGTTTATAATAAATGTTAGGAAATAATATAATAGAATTCATCTATATTATTCAGTTTAATTTTATAATGCTTCATCCCAGGATACACATTGGGTTAATCCCTGGTTCTCTTTAAAATTACTTCTAAATTAAGTAATTAACCCTATTCGGTCTTCTATTATTCATCATTTTCATCAATTCATTAATATTTTTACATTATCTACATTAATATACATAATTATTCTTTACATTAATTCGTATCCCATTCATTCACATATGATTATAAGTTGTTATTTATTTGACTGATTATCAACCTTTCTTAGTTGAGGAACTCATGTAGTCGATTAATCAAATATTCTCATTTAATTTCAAAAATATCCCACTTTATATTATTATTATTATTATCATCATTTAAATATTTTATTTTAAATGGTAAACACAAAGTAAAATCTAAAACCTACATTAGTAATTCAAATTGTTTTGAGTTCATATCAATAATTTAATTAATACTCGATGATCAGTAATAATGAATTTTCAGACAACATTATTCTAAAAAATTTATATTATAATTATATATAATATAATAATTTCCAAATTAATTTAATAATTTTTAGATTAATTTCTCCATTGAAATTCTCCACATTTTGAAAAACACGTTTCCATTTTTTTAGAATGTTGAGATGAGTCCAATAATATTTTTAATGATTTGAATTCTCCTTCCACATACCCTATGTTCATTGCATAGTTTCTACCCTCCAAGGGGTACCTCATAGAAACCCCATGTACTTCTCAAACATCCAGAATAATATAATTCATTTTATTAAAAATTTTATCATATTTTAATGATGTGTTATATCATCTTATGCTAATCCACCCCCCCCCCCCCAATAGTTAGCATAGACATGTGGGATTATCACCAATCATTTAAATTAGACGGCCAAGATCGTGGAGGTATCGCATTCCATGTGGTTGACATGGAAACATTTCTTCAACATATTTAGTGATATTAGGTTAACACTATTTATTTACATCACCCACCATATCTTCATTGTCTTGTATAGAAGAAGAAATCCTTATATTATCACACCATTTGATCAAATAGTTACATGATGATCACACTGCCACAATTGGGTCCATGTAAGTCACCCCCATCTTGGGTTAAAAAGATAATTTTATAACTGTATAATGAAATATTGGAAACTTTTTGTTCATTTATATGATATTTATATTCCTAACACTATATTCATCCATCATCACCACCTATGATAATTTAACTTTCATTGATAACCTTTGATAAACCCCAAAATTACACTATAATTTTTTCTCAACACATGATTATTGTATATAGCCTCAATTGTTTAGAATTAATTTATTTTATAGGGAAGTGAATATTGAGAATATAATAATGTTTGGAAATTCTATCTAAATTTTCACTCAAACCCTAAGTCCAATCGATGTGACTCTAAAGACATTAAGATTTTATCATTGTGGGATTTATAGTGAATTGTGTTCGTATTGAGGTTCAGACATATAAATAATTTATCAATGTAACAATGAAAACATCCCTAAATATTATATTTAAATTTTCTTCAAATAAATTAATTAAATTTTTATGAATCTGAAGGAATTGTATTTATTTCATACTATAAAATATGCATCTAAAAGGATTATATATAATTCAATAAATCGGTCCTCTGTACTGAAAATACAATTTTTACCATTAAATATATATCCACAATTCATTATAATATATTTATCATATTTAAAATATTTATGGGTCATTGAAACTATATTAAAATTGATATCAACATATAATTATTTAATGTATTCATTTATAGATTAAGAAAATAAGATTTAAAAGAGAATATTATGATAAAAAATGTTGTGTTGGAATCAAATATTCATACATTTTCTATGAAAATTCATCAATCACTGGAAAATAGTTCCCCTCCAAAGGATAAATTTGTGGTTATAGAATCATAAAAACACTATCAACCACTCATTTCCCGAAAAATATTATTACATAGAGGATAATCTATTTTAGAACCATATCAAATATTTTTAATAATTCTCTCACTATAACGACACACCACTTCATTAATGTCTAAAAATTGAAAAATTATTATTTTAAAATAAAATAGTCCATTTCAATATCATTGGTGAAGTATGTTTCTCAATAAGATACTCTAATAGTGATTGATTTAATACATTACATTTCTTGAGTAAAAAATAATAGCAATTCATAAAAGATTGCATGATAATTCATTTACTACTACACCACAAAATTTAATTAAAATGAGTATTAATATTTTCAATAAAACTAAAATGATTATTGAATTATTAGCACATAAAAAGTCATTCATTGACAGAAATTCAAACTATTATAGAGAGATTTCATTATGTGGTGTGAGATATCAAACATTAATTGAGTTTTTGATTTCTAATTATTCTGTGTGAACAATAATTTATTTAACTAATATAACTATATATGATATATTCAAACAGATTTTAAATGAACTCCGTAAATTCTTAATGTTGATAATAATTAATATAATCTTTTTAAAGTAATTAATTATAAATTTTAAAAAATTTAATTTATGAGTTTGATAATTTGTGAAACACTTCATCATATTATGGAGTTCATTATTTATTAATGGAAATATTCAAAATGAGATAAAGACTTCACTATATTATATCAAAATTAAAAACTAAACATAAAATCTCTTATTTGATCATTCTTATTTACATATTGATTTACTAACATGTCATGGTTAAGGATAAATCCAATATACAAAATACACAAATCATTTATCTAGTATATTTATTATATTTTATTTTTTCATTGGTCTTTTATAGATGGATATTCATCGAAAACATGAAGAAGAGTATTAATAATAATAGATAAGTTTATTTTTTTATTTTATTATATACCTTTCATGGATATATGATAGTGTTTATTTTTTTCTCCTATTTTAAAACTTATTAAAAGTGATAAAAAATGCCATTATATTCAAATATATTTAATTTTGGAATAAATCAAATTCTATGAAGAAAATTTGAAAATATGAAGAATACTCCATATCACAAGAAAAGATATAGAGAAATAATTCAAAGTGATATTACATGATCTAATATTGATTATTAATTATAATATCATAGAAATAAATATTAGGTATCATAATTTGTGATTTGACTTGTCTACTCATCAAAAAATCAAGGTCTATATTATCATAGTTATATATAGAACATTCTAGGCATAACATATATTAAGATCTAGTTTTTCGATTATCATTGTGTATGATATAAAAAACTTTTATCATCGATATGAAATATATATACTGAGAATCTATGTTAATTTTCAATATTCATAACATTTTATATCACAAAAAGTGGTATGTGATATCACTTTTTATGACAGAGGGAAAAATAAATATAATATCAAAGTATAAGTGACAAATGAAATAAGATGTCATTGTGTGTTTTGAAATAGTGATATGACATTATATATATCATAAGAAATGATATAGTATATATAACTATCAATAATATATAGAGTATCTATATTAGTGATAATGTTTTTTAAAATATTAATATTATTTTTTTAAATGAGTAAATAATTTATAAATTCTTTATAGATTATATAATAATTTAAAATTTAAAAAAAATATTAGATTATTTTTATGGTTTATGAATAATATATTTATTATAAAATATTCATAATTGAAATAGTTATTTTTAATAAGGAATTTTTTGAAACATAAATGTTAAATATTAATTATAAAATCAAAATATTCGAATGCAATTGGTTTTTGAAAACAAATCTATTTCAAGATCTATGCTAATAAATTATCAAAAGTTTACTCCCTTTTGAATATAATATCTGAAATAGTAGTTCTTAATATTCATGTTCATCGTATATTAACGTTGAAGGTGACTCATAAAACTATTAAATTTACTAGTGTTATCAAACATAATATGAACATGGTCGAATGTAATCCCATAATTTAAGCGATATTTTTTCTTCCAAATAATTCTGGCAGAACAAGTCCTTGTGAACATATTTTATTCTTTAATCATATAAAAAATATGGAGTTTTTTACATTTCTACTATATGTACAAAATTACGTTCTATATAGGTGAAAATTGCCCCTCATACATTAGTTATAAAATTGGAATCCTATAAAATCAACATCCAATTAACTATTAAGTTCAAATGAAGTTTCTTTTATATAAAATAAACCATGGTTTTAGATTGATTTTAACAGTTGGAAAAATTATGATCCTTTAAAGGATATTCTATAGGATTGTTTTTAAAATAAGAACAATTAAAAACACTGAACAAAATGGATGACCCTTTCATGGTAAGATAATGAAGACTCCCAATCAAACCTCTAAAAATATTATTATTAACTAATTTACCGGTAACATCCAATGTTCTCTTACAAAAAGTACTCCAATGAAATTTTATTTCCTTGATTGATCTATGTTAAAATTATTTAATATGCTGCCTATTTATTTTTCAAAGACTAGAATAAAAAACATCCTTATTTTTTGAAATTTGAAAACAATGGGAAAACTGTAATTCTCTTATAAAACTCATCTAATATTTTTTTATCATTAAATATAAAAACTTATTACAAAAAAACTCTTTTGTAAAACAAAATATTAATTCATAATCATATTTTTAAACAATTAATAAATCCATTAAAATATATTTTAAAACCAAATTATAATAATATTTTTCAATTTTAAAATTATTTTCTAAGAGTTATTTAGTCAAGAACTTATAAAAATGAAAAGAGATTGTGTCAAACCAGAAATATATTTAGTTAAATTAATATATGATTTAGATATTATGTTTCTTTGAAAACTAGGATTATTTTCAAAAAAATATTTTGTTTAATAAAACAATTTTAAAATAAACTTTTAACTAAAATTTGAAAGGTCTTTAAATTTACGTGGGTGATGAATTACAATGTGATTCTAATTGACAAAAGCCATAATACTAGTGAAATGGTCTCAATATAATCAATTTCTTCTTTTTTTATTATGGCCTTATTCTTCAAGTATTGATTTATTATAATGGATGTTTATTTCTTATATAACTTCCAAAAAATACATTTGGTACCAATAATGGATTGATCATTATGACATTCAGTAAGAGTCCAAATGGGTTTCCATGGAAATTAATTAAACTATACTTATATTACAAGTACCCAATTTTAATCACTAGTGGAACCTTTAATATTTTAGTGATATTAATTTTAAACAAAATCATGATGTTCAACCTCATTTAAAACTAATATTCTAGTATGAGTACCAACTTCTGAATTGCTGATAATTTGTTCTATTTAATGGTCTTTAGACTTCATCCATTCATCGTGTAAGGGTATAGATGGTGGTTTATCCTCATATTCAATTTATTTAGTAGGATTTTGTTCATTTAAGTACAATTTTTATTATCTAACATAAAAATACTCATTTTTTGGATGTGGTATAGGAAACGTATCATTAAATTTGATGATAATAGATTATTCAATGATCTTGTGACTTTAATTAATTATTTGGTATGCATCACCTGAGTTAAAGTTACCATGCATATAAACATTTCTAAAAATTTGAGTAAAATTTTTCTATGTTTCTTCTAGTGTTATTAATATATCATTTAAACCCAAACATATGAAAATATCTTACACTCTGTTTTTTTCGTTCAAATATCATATAGGATCTCTTTAATAAGGGGACTTGCAAGAATACAGTTCTAGGTATAATAAGTTATATTGAACGAAAAAATAAAAAATATTTTGGGAGATTAAATTCATTCCGGAGAATTATTTATATATCATGTATAGTTCAATTTTATCTTATAACAATGTCATTTTAATAATGATTTCCATTAGAGGAAAATAAATTAGCATAACCATATAAACGAGAATCTTCATAAAAATATATACATTCATACTCCCCCAAATTATCACTTTAGATGGATATGACTTTATACAATTTTCTATTTTCAAAAATCTTGGTATAGTTTATAAAGACTTCCCATGCCTCATTTTTTTATCAAATAAATAAAACCAAGAAAATATTTTATAATCATTTATAATTAAAAAAGTATAATTTTATAATTTTATATATGAATGTTGGGTTAGTTCAAAAATCTGAATAAGTATAATGTCGAGGTCATTTAAGGTATATAATTCCTTTTTGGATTTATAAGAAGATATTTTTTTCATATGATGTTAAAAATGATATATTGACGTTACATTACATACGTAGATATTACTTTTGAATTGAAGAATATTTTTTCAACATATAACAAAACCATGACTGGACAGTATAGGTATAGTGCCTTTAGAAACTTAAAATCATAAACATGTGGTTCATAAATCATCTACATTTTCTCTTATTTATTTCATCATATATAGACTCTTTTATTGAATATCGTACTTAATATAACTATTCATTTCCTAGTTAAAAAAATATAAAAAAGGGTGAGCGCAAATGCTCAGTATGGGTAAACAAATGAAATAAGAATCATTTCATATTCATAAGAACAAAAAATTAGAAAATCTTATCCTACATATAAAATATCACAACATCATATCACGGGAAAAATCATAAAAGTGAAAATTAATCCAAATAGTCATAACATAAGACATGAAATTTTGTGGCATACAAACATAATCATGGAAAATCATTCCATATTAATCAAGGCCTTTTTCATAGACCATCATTGATGACAATGTCCATTACTGAACCAAGTTCACTCCTCATTCCATCCCTATATCAATGAACCAGATTAACCTACCATTGCAGCCATGTATATCTAATTAGATATAAATATTTACCCAATTCATAGGAGGGAGGGAGAGGTACCACCCATCTCATAATAAAATATTTCTTACACATGCCACAAAAACATAAATCACTCAACACAGAATAACCCACGAAACAAAATTGGATTCTTAAACAACATATCATTATTACATAATTTATATAAGATAAACAGACTACATAGAAAAATAATTACATCACAAACACAATAAAATATTGTAATAATAGGGATAGAAACATAACCCTATGTCATCGAAAATGCAAAATAATTTTGATAAAACACTTGAACTTAGTTCATCAGAAAAATTTCATTTCTTCATCAAAAAAAATTTATTTCTCAAAATACATTATAATTTTTAAAGGAAATAATTTTGTTGAAAATAAACATGAAATAATGTAGAAGATTAATTTTGAAAATAAGGCATCATAAAACCATAAAAATACATTCATGTCATATACGTTAAACAAAAACATTCTCCTCGCACATTTGACGGAAAATTAAAAAAAGTACCTCGTATGGTATACAAAAGATTGATTCCTTCCATACAATGAAGTAAAAGTAAAAAATGGTTAAAAATTACATTAAAAAAACATATAAGAATAGAAAATATTTTATGAAAATATTTTTATAAATCATGTACATGGATGATAAATATATCCCCATAAAATAATTATGTATAAACAATATCAGATAAAAATGATATTGAATGATTATTCCTTGCCATAAGAATGATATGATTCATGTGTATCTGAACCTCCTGTATAATGATTTAAATAATTTTATAGATTTATTCCATTTTCATAATAATTTTTAAGATAACATTTATTATCATATTTTCTTCCATTTGATAGTAACATTTCATTGTTACTCGTTATTTGGGTATTAACAAATCTATGTTCTTATGAATGTTTTTTTGGATACGTTTTATTCCTATTTTTTTAAATAAATGTATTACTATAAAATATATCATATTTATTCATTCAATTCATTTATATAATCAAGAATTAATTAAGATTATGTATAACTAATGACATCACACTATGGAGACGGTAATCCATACGTACACAAGCGCGACGATATCATTCCCATAATTGTGGTATGGTATTGAAGTATATGGTTTATAGTATCTACAAATTAGTATAATATTAAAATAATAATATATATTTATTATTTCTACTATTATACCCATCCAAGTAAGGTGGTGGTGAAAACAGGTTATACCACGATGTGGAGATGGTAAGTCATACGCACGCACAGTGATTTCATTTTTCGTAGGATGGATAAAAGGCTAAATAGAGTTATTTCATATTTATAATAACATTTCATAAAATTAGTTATACTTTATTTATTACATTATAATGAAACAACTAAATAAGATTATGTATAATAAGAAATAAATTTTAAGTAATTGGTAGAATGGATTACCTATTCCTCGACGTGCCTCTTTTAAATTTCCCTTTAAGACACCAGTGTTGGTGTTTTGAGAATACCAGCACCTTTATAATGTCACTAGTAAAAGTTTATAAGATAAATGGTTAGAGGTGGTCCAATAATTAAGTCTCAAAATAGAGTTAATTGGGGAGGGTGGAGGTTCCCTTCTATAAGAGAGGAGAGGGGCACTTTATAAAATGATTAAAAATATTAATTTATTATTAATTAAATGTAGACAAACAATTGTCCAAAAATTATTTAATTTAATCTAATATGATTTTGGGTCGAATACCAGTCATCTAATAATTTTTTATAAAAATCAATAATTCTTTATCCTTATCTTTTTTTAACCCCTATTTTATCCTTTTTAATCATATTGTGATATCATGTCATTTACAACTTTTGGGTTACTGTAATTACCATATTGTTAAAAACAATAGAAAAGAGTTATTTATAACATATTTGGACTTCTATGAACCATTTTCCCTAATTTTATATTTTTAAAGAGCTTAATATCATTTAATAAACTATTTTATGTTTTATTTTTTGAATTGTGTCAATTTAGGACACTATTTATACTTGGCTTTTAAAAAAATCAAAAAAACATTATTAGTTTGAAAATATTGCATTAAATAAAATATAATATGTAAATGTCATCTAGAACATTCTAGGATAACATCAAAATAACCAAATAATTTTTTTTAATATGTATAAATTCATTTATTTGAATCCTTCATTGATGAGTTAATCAATACATAATATTTCTGTCATAAATAAAACTATTTATATAATCTCCAGAAATTACAAATAAAATAAAATAATGTAGGAAATATTTGTATCTTTATAATTACTATTTTAAGTTTAAAATATCACCTATATAACCCCATTTAGAAATTTTTTTCCTAAATGATATATGTTTAAGTTACATTTTCATAACATTAAATTAATTTTTATAAAATGTCATTCTTACCTACAAGTGGATCCATGGGTTCCCAAAATTTACCCAAGGATTCCCATGGTCGTACATATATTTGAAAATATGATTATAACACATTTTATAGTAATTTAATATTATTATAATAATATTTGTTTACCTTTATTTACCAGTTTTAACCTTTAACCTTGGTAAATAAAAAATTTACTGAAGATACGATTCATACTGTCTAAAAATAAAAGCTACCTATTCAGAAAATTTGTACCTTCTAATTCCAAATATAGAATCCATTTTTCCAAACTCATAACAAAAATCTTGCAGTACTTAATTTAAAACTATTCTCTTTGTTTAAATGAGAAAAAATGTTTCAAAAGTTAAAACATTTCAAATGATTGAAATGTTTTTAACTGTGAAATCAATGTAAAATTGATGATAATGAAATAAATTATATGAAATGGGGAAAATATAATCTATTTATACTTTCAAAGAATTCAATATTATAATTTAACCATATAAATTATCTTGATGAAAAAAGTTGATTTTAATTAAAATTTAGAATATTTTACTATTTATCGAAACATGAATGTTTTCTAAAAAATATAAAAACGTTTTCCAAAGTAACTTTTTATATCCCAAATAAAATTAACAAGTTCATTTTTTATATGGAAATTATTAATGTTCCAAAATATTAATTTAAAATGGGTTTGTAATTCCAAGGTGTAGAATTATCCTAAAAATAAGTTCTTATACATTAAAAAGGGTTTTATTCATACCCTGTGACTAAAATATCATTTTCATAAATATAAAAAAAAGTATATAAAACATATGTCTCATTAATTTCATTAACAAATGAAATTCAATACAAAATAAAAATATCTCATTGATATATATATTTCATAAATAATTAATACCAAATGAATTCATAATGCATTTTTATATGTTAGTTATAGTTTTTCTCACTCACCAAACAACTAGGAAATAGTAGTAATTTTATATTAATGGAATATTGAGGTTAATTTAAACTTACAATTTCATGCAAGGACAGCAACTGAAGGATAAAAATAATTTAAAGAAAATATTTCATCAAAATATCAGAGTATAACATTCTACCCACCGTAAACTGAATTTCGCCCTCAAAATTCGTCACTTGGAAATAAATATATGTGGATATATAAGGCCCCAGCCTTAAACCTTAGTTAATCTTGAGTTATTACAAGATTACACATTGAGGATATGTTAGGGTTTAGAGTTTTAGAGAATTAGATCATGAAACTTGCATTACATTCCACATTTAAACAAATTGGTTATATAAAAGATAGTATTCGTTCTTCCTATCAACGAAAACATATTTAAAATAAAACATGGATTATTTCTTGACACATCCTTGACGCTATCATCCCATCATGTACCGTTCCCTTGACCTGTGAAAAACATTTCAAAAACATGGGATGAGCATAAAAAGCTCAGTAAGGGTTATAAAAATATGGAAAAGAAACATGAGTTTATATATACATAAGAATGAAATCATACTTTAACCATAAAACATAGGCACTTTAACATAACTCATCAAATCATGAATAAATCATAGAAATCATAAGACATAATGGCAACTTGAGGCATTCATAACATTCTTACGTAGGGAGTAACCGTCTTGGTTACGTTTGGAATACCCAACACAGTATATTCCCTAAATCTCTTCGGAGAAACCTTAACGTTTCACTCCTTCGCGTTACCCAATGAATTGGAGAGATATATCGGGCTCACCCGCCCTTAGTTTATCACGGAACCACCCATCTTCATAATAATTCCCAAGAACCTCAACCTAATCATATCACATAAAACATGCATAAAGGAAACATAACATTTCCACCTTTCAATCACAATATATCAATACAACACATTGATATAAAAACATTATGATAGCCATTTTCAATACCAAAATAAAATAAAAGTAAAACATGGTATTTATTTTTCTTTTAAAAAGAAGGTATGGCTTGTAGAGGAAGCTGAAACTCAAATAATGGTCACGATGGCAGAAAAGTCATTGTCACCGCATACGTACAACAAAAACATTCCCTTTTGTCAATTAGTAAAAACCTCGTATAAAAAAGATTCCTTTTGAATAAACGTAAAAGTCAAAGTAGTTTATACACCATATAAAAGAAGGTTGTGTATGAAACAGAATATGTCTCAATGAAAGGAGATTGAGACGAAGTCCCTTACAAAGACGGTATCCTTGGTTTAAGGATAAATCAATTACATAATTATGTGTGACAAACGAATACACCAAATATAAGTGGATATTAAGTGTAAAATAATCAAAGGTCATTCACACATATTCAAAGGATGGCATATTCAATAACTACATGTTGAACCCAAAGAAATCAAAATTGGGTTAAGAAGTTCCCTTGACAGCCTAACGGTGTCACATCAAAATGAGTTGATGAGAGATAAAAAAAGGGTATCTCATCACTTGGACATAAAATTTACATCAATAAGGATATATGAGAACATATCCCAACATAACAATATGTAAATTAAAAGACCCAACAAAAGAAGTCTTTTAAAAAGAGGAGGGTGAAAGGATCCCTTACCGACATGGGTATCTTTCGAAACATACACCTCGTGAAAGAAGGACAATACAACATTGATGTAAATACTCATAAAAGAAATTATATTACACAATGAGTAAAATAATGGGCAGTACATACACCACTCAAAGGAAATTTTGGCAAATGTAGCATAAATCTCACGGGAATAAAAGTGAGATGAAAAATCCCTTACGAAAACTCGGCAGCCTAACAACGCCACTTAAAACTTCCAAAAATGGATTGATGAGATCAAATAGGGTATATCATCACATTACAATAAAATGTGCAGCAAGAGGAGCATAAAATAATATCCCCCATCATAACAAAGAATAGCATAAAAGAAGTGACATAAAGGAGAGTACTTAAAGAGAAAGAGAGAGGTTAGATCTCTTACAAAAATTTGGTAGCCTAACGGCGCCACTCAAAACTTCAAAAATGGATTGATGAGAGAGAATAGGGTCTCTCATCATATGAACATAAAAATTACAGTAAGAGTAATATAAAAAAACATCCCAATAACAAGAAATATGAGCTTAGAAGGAATCACATAAAAGAGTGTACTTAAAAAGAAAGAGAGGAGTATGATCCCTTACCTCAAGTCCAACTTGTCTTGTTCGTTTATTTATATTCATGAATAATAAACATTGGTCAATTAATAATTGCATCAGTAACTCCTTTAGAGATTATTATTCAGTTCATATCACATATTATAATGTTATAATAATTGTTTAATAATTTTAGTTCATATCAGACGTTTTTGCCGATGTTTGGTACATGAGTCAAAAATGAACTTGTTTGAAAAACGATTTCCCATATAGTTATAAGTTAATAATTTACAGAATATTATTAATGATTGAGATATCATATATATCCAGTAAATATTCATTTTATACTATTCCATATCATTTGGAGATAAAAAACGAAAAGCACCGCTCATGGAGACGGTAGGCCGTACGTACGCATGAACGCTACTTTCATTTTTTGTCATATTAATGGAATTAAAACAAAATGAGAGAGATATATATATGTTATAATTCCAGAATGATATCCATAATTTATATGTAATATATTAAATATATATCCATTATATATATATGTACTTATAATATTACATAACATTTTGAGATAAGAAATGAAATGTACCGTTCATGGAGACGGTAAGCCGTACGTACGCATGAACGCTACTTCCATTTATATTTCATATTTAGAGGAATTAAAACATAATTATACATAATAGTATTTTAATTCCAGTATGGTATTATATATAATATCAATAAATATATCCTTTATACGTACCACATATGGTATTAACGAATCAAATCACTTTGAGGGGGCGGTAGTCTGCACTTCCTTAAATGAAGATATCGCATTTACCCATAATGGAAACCATAAAGGTACACCATAAATGAGAAATAAAGAATCTTAAGTAAAACATAAACATATTATATATCATATAAAAATATAGTGTCATCTTAATGGCCACCTTTGAAGGTGTTAGAAGAATGATAAACAATCATTGTTTCGGGAGGTAGAAATTCACCATCCACGGAAACAGTATGTTCTTTAACCATTAGATGTAGGTGTGGGTAAGTGTAGATCAAATACTTATTATAAAAACAACCTATTGTATTTAAGATACTGAATTTTTTAAAAAATAAATGAATAAAAAGAGATTATGTGGTTGGAGAAGAAAAATAAAACAAAAGGACACAAGTGATGCCATTACCTTAAAATCAGGTATCTTCCTTTGGTTTGAGCTCAAAGGCTTCCTTGGGAAGACTTCTGCCCAAAGTGAGGATTGAAGGAGTAAGAGAGGGAAGGGTAGAGACAAAATGGGTAGGTTTTGGCCGAGACAAAGGCTTTGGGAGTGTGGTTAAGGAGGTAGAGGTGGGGGCCTTTTATAAGAGGAGAGGAGGGGCACTCTTGTAAAGTTACAAAATGTTACATTATTTTCAAAAGAGTTTCGGATTTTAAAGGTTCCACATTGAATTATTTAGAGTATAAGTTAATAAGGGTTCTAAATCCACTCATCCAATAGGTTTTGGACATGTTTAGGTCTTATATATTACATTATCTTTCCATTTTATTTAAATCGTTAAATAATGAGGTCATCACGACATCATCATGATGTCATAAATAATTTAATTTATTTAATGTCTAAAAATTATAAAAAACATACTATGATGTATGAAATCGTTTTATCTTTCCATGTAATATTTATTGTCCAAAATATTACTTTTATAACCCCATTAAATATTGTTTTAGTAAAACATCTCATGTTTGTGTCATTTTTACTTTAACAATAAATAAAAAGATATTTATGTCATTTTCCATCCAAAGTGGCTCCAGGGGGTCCCCAAGTTGACCCATGGATTTTCTTGGTCGGACGTGACACATCCAATGAGGGTAGGACATGTGTCTAGGTCATTTCATTTTATTAAAAATTATTCTTACCATAAACTACACTAATTACCTCTAATCGCGATTTAAAACTTAATAAGTTACTATTCACCAAAAAATTATTCTGATCCCATTGAACCACATTTTAATTATTAATAAAAACCATGCATGTCGTATTTTTGAAATTCAAAACACAAAGATGGAAAAATTTCATATAAACGGAAAAATCAGTTTTTATAAGTACCACTTAGTGGTTTCACTATTCATCAAAAATTGAAGTTTTTCAGAAAAATCCCAAAAATTCACCGTAAGCTATATTTGATATTCCGAATTCAAAAATGAAGTCTATTTTACAAAATTCAAAACATATAAGTCACATTAATTAATTTAATAATTAATTCCCACTGTCAGAGCAAATAGCGTGTTTTTATGAAAAAATAAGTATCAAAAGATTGACATTAATTTAAGTCTAATTTCAAAGTGAAATTAATTCCAACGACCACTATTGGATTTAATGGTTAAAATATATTATAATATAAATTTAAAAACAATTCAAAAGATAATATAATCATATTAATAAATTATATTAAAAATATGTTTTGAATTAAAATACAACATTTTACACTATTCATTAAAAAAATGAACATAATCATAAAGATACCAAAAATTTACAGAAAGTAAATTTTGATGTCCAAATTCTTAAGAAGAGTTTTATTTGGTCCAATAGAATTTATAGGAGTGAACAAAACTATATTTAATGACGGTTCGCCATCAAAAGGTGACAAGTGAACCTTTAGTGAAAACTAGAGAATATACGCCTAAAATTTAATTCTTTCAATATTTTAAGCCATTATCTATTATTGGATAAATGTAAAAACATTTAAAAACACATATAATCATATTTTAGTTATTTCTATCCATTCCCGCCAATACACCGGCTACATGTTAACTACAATTTAAAATAATATTATTTTATTATTAGAGTACAACGTAAGATTCCCAAGAAACTTGTTGTTGTGTGGTGGGTACGCCATCGAGAATAGCATCCCCTTTAAAGTAATATTAATAATTTATTCACAAATATGGATAAATATGAAAATGTCATATTCTTTATTTACCTGCGGTGTTACATCCTTCCCCCATTTTTGGGAATTGCGTCCTCGCAATTTTTAAAATTGAGCTTGGAAACATCCTTGAAAGTCCCACATCAGAACAAGAGTCAGTAAAACAATCACTTTAAAATAAAGGAAGATAAGTACAGAGGTCACCCAAGTTAACCCAAACTACGATTCCATGTAGAAAAACATGGACATGGAAGAAAAAGAAAATGGTCATGTTCTTGAGGGAGAGTGATAGTAAACATGTCTAGGAGAAAGTTAACCATATGAAAATCACAAACTTGTGATGGGTTAAACGGTATTCGATTTACCTTTAGGAAAAGTTAATAGACAACATTTTTGTTTTATGTTACTTTTTATTGATGAAATTATTCATAAGGAAACATAATCACTTATCATGTTGACTTTCAACTTTTATTAGATTCCTTAATCAAACTCATATTTTTTCAAAAGACGAGTATTTAGGGAGACTTTTTCGCATTAAGATTACTATAATAATCTTCTAGAGAATCACCTAATCCACCAAAGAGAACTATATACTTCCCATGTCTTTAGGCTTTAACCAAAACCAAAACCAAAAAGGTTAGTACAAGGTCAGAGAATCTAGAAAAGGATAACCCTTTAAAAAGAAAATCTATGCTTAATCTCTAAAACATGTCCAACAAAACCCAAAGTTCAACGAGGACCATCCAATAAACAATTTGTCCATAAAAGTATTCAATGTAAACCGATCTAAGATTGAAACCCAAATATTTTAAGGATTTAGTCACATAGTCTTCCAAGTTAAATCGTAACATTTATCTCCAAACAACATCAGTTTCTCCTAATGTCTCGTATTGAAAAGTAATTAACCTAATCACATATCCTCCATGATAGGTTAATCATTTTCATAAATAACCCAAAATCAACTTAATCTTAATTCATAAAATCATAAAACTAAAAATAATCAGTCAAACTAACCAGGGACTGCACGTAGTCCAGTGGTAGGCGATAAATACTAGTGACACTTTGGTTGTGGGTTCGATTCCTGGTGCTTTGTCTGACGCGACGGGTAGTCACACGGTCTGCATGTTGTCCTTTTTCCAAAACAATATAATTCTCAAATCATTACACAAAAAGGGATAAAATCATCAAAAATAACCATAACATAATTTAACCTCAATTTTGTCTCATGCCTTTCACTTCAATCATAACATATAGTAACCCATAATTACCTCAAAAGTAAGGATCATATAAACCCAAATGGTTCTTTATAACTATGTCCACAAAAGAAAAGATAACTATTCCTTGAATAAAATTTGGATATATTAAACATCAGGGTTACACATAATATAAAAAGTCTTCTAATGTTACCCCATCATCAAAAGAGACTTAATAATCTTATGAATTTCACCATAACTCTTGAAGCCCTTATATGTTGACATCTTACTCATTCAACATTCTTCATGATCCATTAACCATTCCTTTCCAACTTATTCTGAAATACCTCTTTCCTACAGACAAAATCATGAATCATATCCTAATATTCCAAAATAGGAAAACAATAGTCATGAAATAATACATACCTTTGATTGGTCATTGTCAGTTTCTTCATCCTCAAGCAGAATGGCATTAGGTATTGGTAAACGAACATTTGTATGCTCCTGGTGATCCCATTCACGAAACTTATTCATTGGACATGTGTTTTCATAATGACCATGCACACCACATTTAAATCATTCAATTGATCTCTCATAAAGAACTTCTTTCCCTTTCCTTGAGTCAACTGGATGCTTCCTTTTTCCATGGCATGTTCTTGCTTTATGACCTTCATTTCCACATCTACAGAATATTTCTGTCCCTTTGAAAAAATTTCCTAGGTGTTTCTTTCCACATCTTTGACACATAGGTTTTTGAACACACTTACCTTTATGATTATTACCTGTACATCCGTAGGGATTTGTTTCTCATATATATGGTGCCTTAGAGAAATCACTAAGGTTTAGGTGGTCAATCGTGACTCCAGATAGTTGGTTGAGGATAATCACAAGAGTTCTCATTGTAGCTCCCATATAATTCAGTTTCTTGCTCAAAAAACTGTCACAGTTTCCTTCACATCCATTGTTACATTAGTGCCTTCTAGATCAATCCATTTACTAAAACCAAAAAGGTCAGTGCAAGTATATCAAAAAACCATCATGTACTAATGAGGAATATAAGCACTAAGATATAATTACTCATTCACTTTATCTAAAACTAGGACTCTTTCTGAAATCCTAACCATTATGGTAATGCCACTTATTCTTAAAGAATACTCTAACCTCTAAAGTTATCTAAACCGACCTCTAATACCAACTATAAGGTCCCAGCCTTAAACCTTAGTTAATCATGATTTATTACAAGATTACTCATTGAGGATCTTTTAAGGTTTAGAGTTTTAGATAATTAGATCATGAAACTTCCATTACATTCCACATTTAAACAAAGTGGTTGCATAAAAGACAGTATTCATTCTTCCCATCAACGGAAACATATTTAAAATAAAACATGGATTATTTCTTGACACATCCTTAACACTATCATCCCATCATGTACCTTTACCTTGACCTGTGAAAATCATTTCAAAAACGTGGGATGAGCATAAAAAGCTCAGTAAGGGTTATAAAAATATGGAAAGGAAACATGAGTTCATATATACATAAGAATGAAATCATACTTTACCCATAAAACATAGGCACTTTAACATACCTCCTCAAATCATGAATAAATAATAGAAATCATAAGACATAAAGGTAACTTGAGGCATTCATAACATTCTTACGTTGGGAGTAACCCTCTTTGTTATGTTTGGAATACCCAACTCACAGTATATTCCCTGAATCTCTTCGGAGAAACCTTAACGTTTCACTCCTTCGCATTACCCAACGTATTGGAGAGCTATATCGGGCTCACCCACCCTTAGTTTATCACGGAACCACCCGTCTTCATAATAATGCCCAAGAACCTCAACATAATCGTATCACATAAAACATGCATAAAGGAAACATAACATTTCCACCTTTCAATCACAAGATATCAATACAACACATTGATATTAAAACATTATGAAAACCATTTTAAATACCAAAATAAAAGAAAAGTAAAACATGGCATTTATTTTTCTTTTAAAAAGAAGGTATGGCTTGTAGAGAAAGTCGAAACTCAAATAATGGTCACGACTGCGGAGAAGTCATTGTCACCGCATACGTACGACAAAAATATTCCCTTTTGTCATTTAATAAACACTTCGTATAAAAAATATTTCTTTTGAATAAACATAAAAGTAAAAGGGGTTTATACACCGTATAAAAGAAGGTTGTGTATAAAACAGAATATGCCTCAATGAAAGGAGATTGAGACGATATCCCTTACAAAGACGGTATCCATAGTTTAAGGATAAATCAATTACATAATTATGTGTGACAAACGAATACACAACATATAAGTGAATTTTAAGTGTAAAATAATCAAAGGTCATTCACACATATTCAAAGGATGACATATTCAATAACTACATGTTGAACCCAAAGAAATCGAAATTGGGTTAAGAAGTTCCCTTGACAGCCTAACGACGTCACATAAAAATGAGTTGATGAGAGATAAAAAAGGGTATCTCATCACTTGGACATAAAATATACATCAATAAGGATATATGAGAACATATCCCAACAGAAAAATATGTAAATTTAAAGACCCAACAAAAGAAGCCTTTTTAAAAGAGGAGGGTGAAAGGTTCCCTTACCGACATGGGTATCTTTCGAAACATACACCTCGTGAAAGAAATGCAATACAACATTGATGTCAATACTCATAAAAGAAAGTATATTACACATTGAGTAAAATAATGGGCATTACATACACCACTCAAAGGAAATTGTGGCAAATGTAGAATAAATCTCACGGGAAGAAAATTGAGATGAAAATTCCCTTACAAAAACTCAGCAGCCTAACAGTGCCACTTAAAACTTCCAAAAATGGATTGATGAGATCAAATAGGGTATCTCATCACATTAAAATAAAATTTATAGCAAGAGGAGCATAAAATAAAATCCCCCATCATATCAAAGATGATCTTAAAAGAATTGACATAAAGGAGAGTACTTAAAATGAAAGAGAGAGGTTTGATCTCTTACAAAAATTCGGCAGCCTAACGGCGCCACTCAAAACTTCCAAAATGGATTGATGAGAGAGAATATGGTCTCTCATCATATGAACATAAAAATTACAGTAAGATAAATATAAAAGAACATCCCAATAACAAGAAAGATGAGCTTATAAGGAATGACATAAAAGAGTGTACTTAAAAAGAAAGATAGGAGTATGATCCCTTACCTCATGTCCAACTTCTCTTGTTCATTTCATTATATTCATGAATAATAAACATTGGTCAATTAATAATTTCTTATGTACCTCCTTTAGATATTATTATTCATTTCATATCACATATTATAATGCTATAATAATTGTATAATAATGTTAGTTCATATCAGACGTTTTTGCCGATGTTTGGTACATGAGTCAAAAATGAACTTGTTTGAAAAAATATTGCCCATGTAGTTATAAGTAAATAATTTCCAGAATTGTATTAATTATTAAAATATCATATATATCCAGTAAATATTCATTTTATACTATTCCATATCATTTGGAGATAAAAAACAAAAAGCACCATTCATGGAGACGGTAGGCCGTACGTACGCATGAACGCTACTTTCATTTTTTGTCTTATTAGTGGAATTAAAACAAAATGAGAGAGATATATATATTTTATAATTCCATAATTATATCCATAATTTAGATGTAGTATATTACATATATATCCATTATATATATGTACTTATAATATTACATAACATTTTGAGATAAGAAATGAAATTTACCGTTCATGGAGACGGTAAGCCGTACGTACGCATTAATGCTACTACCATTTCTATTTCATATTTAATGGAATTAAATCACAATGATACATAACAGTATTTTAATTCCAGTATGGTATCATATATAATATAATTAAATATATCCTTTATACGTACCACATATGGTATTAACGAATCAAATCACTTTGAGGGGGCGGTAGTCCGCACTTCCTTAAATGAAGATATCGCGTTTACCCATAATGGAAACCATAAAGGTACGCCATAAATGAAAAATACAGAAGCTTAAGTAAAACATAATCATATATAAATATAGTGTCATCTTAATGGCCACCTATGAAGTTGTTAGATGAATGTTGAACAATCATCATTTCGGGAGGTAGAAATTCGCCATCCACGGAAACAGTATATTCTTTAACCATTAGATGTAGGTTTGTGTAAGTGTAGATTGAATACTTATTATAACAACATCATAGTATATTTAAGATACTGGATTTTTTACAAAATAAATGATTAAAAAGACTTTAGAGTGTTGGAGAAGAAAAATTAAACAAAAGGACACAAGTGAAGCCATTACCTTAAAATCGGGTATCTCCCTTTGGTTTGAGCTCAAAGGCTTCCTTGGGAAGACTTATGCCCAAAGTGAGGCTTCAATGAGTAAGATAGGGAAGTGGAGAGACAAAATGGGCAGGGGTTGGCCGACCCAAAGGCTTTGGGAGTGTGGGTAAGTAGGTAGAGGTGGGGGCCTTTTATAAGAGGAGAGGAGGGGCACTCTTGTAAAGTTACAAAATGTTACTTTATTTTCAAAAGCGTTTCGGATTTTAAAGGATCAAAATTGAATTATTTAGAGGATAAGGTGATAAGGGTTCTAAATCCACTCATCCAATAGGTTTTGGACATGTTTAGGTCTTAGATATTACATTATCCTTCCATTTAATTTAAATCGTTAAATAATGAGGTCATCGCTGCATCATCATGATGTCATAAATAATTTAATTTATTTAATGTCTAAAAATTAAAAAAAATACGATGATGTAGGAAATATTTTTATCTTTCCAATGACTATATATAGTAAAAAATATGACTTGTATAACCCCATGTAAATATTGGTTTAGTAAAACATATCATGTTTGTTTCATTTTTACATTAACATTAAATAAAATGATATTTATGTCATTTTCAAACAAAAGTGGCTCCATGGGGTCCCAAAGTTGACCCATGGATTTTCCTGGTCGGCCATGACTCATACAATGTTGGTAGGACAAGTTTCTTGGTCATTTCATTTTATTAAAACATTATTCTTACCATAAACTACACTAATTACCTCTAATCGCGATTAAAAACTTAATAAGTTACTATTCACCAAAAATTTATTTTTATCCCATTGAACCACATTTTACTTCTTAATGACAACCATGTATGTCGGATTTTTGAAATTAAAATCACAAAGATGGCAAAATTTCATTTAAATGAAAAAATCTGTTTTTATAAGTACCACTTAGTGGTTTCACTATTCATCAAAAATTGAAGTTTTTCAGAAAAATCCAAAAAATTCACCCTAAGATAAATTTGATATTAAGAATTCAAAAATGAAGTCTATTTTAAAAAATTCAAAACATATAATTCACATTAATTAATTTAATAATTAATTCCCGCTGTCAGAGCAAATAGCGTGTTTTTATGAAACAATAAGTATCAAAAGATTGACACTAGTTTAAGTCTGATTTCAAAGTGAAATTAATTCCAACGACCACTATTGGATTTAATGGTAAAAAAAATATTCTAATTTCAATTTTAAACCAATTATAAAGATAATCTAATCATTTAAATAAATTATATTAAAAAGAGGTTTTGAATTAAAATACAACATTTTACATTATTCATTAAAAAAATGAACTTTATCGGAAAGATACCAAAAATTTACACAAAGTAAATTTTGATGTCCCAATTCTTAAGAAGATTATTATTTGTTCCAAAATAATTTATAAGAGTGAACAAAACTATATTTAATGACGGTTCGCCATCAAAAGGCGATAAGTGAACCGTTACAGAAAACTAGGGCATATACGCCTAAAATTGAATTCGTTCCATATTTTAAGCCTTTATATTTTATTAGATAAATGTAAAAACATTTAAAAACATATATAATCATATTTTAGTTATTTCTGTCCATTCCTACAAATAAAACGGCTACCTGTTAACTACCATTTAAAATAATATTATTTTATTATTAGAGTGCAACGTAAGATTCCCAAGAAACTCGTTTTTGTGTGTTGGGTACGCCATCGAGCATAGCGTCCCCTTTAAATTCATATTAATATTTTATTCACAAATATGGATAAATATGAAAATGTTCTATTCTTTATTTACCTGGGGTGTTACATCCTTCCCCCCTTTTTGGAATTGCATCCTCGCAATTTTTAAAATTGAGCTTGGAAACATTCTTGAAAGTCCCACATCGGAACAAGAGTCGGTAAAACAATCACTTTAAAATAAAGGAAGATAAGTACAGAGGTCACCCGAGTTAACCCATACTAGGATTCCATGTATAAAAACATGGACATGGAATAAAAAGAAAAAGGTCATGTTCTTGAGGGAGAGTGATAGTAAACATGTCTAAGAGAAAGATAACCATAAGAAAATCACAAACATGTGATGGGTTAAACGATATTCGATTCCCCAGTAGGAAAAGTTAATAGAAATCATTTTTGTTTTAAGTTACTTTTTATTGAGGAATTTAATCATACAGAAATATAATCACTTATCATGTGGACTATCAACTTTTACTAGATTCCTTAATCATACTCATATTTTTCCAAAAGACGAGTATTTAGGGAGACTTATTCGCATTAAGAGTACTATAATAAACTTCTACAGAATCTCCTAATCCACAAAATAGAACTATATACTTCCCATGTCTTTAGGATTTAACCAAACCCAAAACCAAAAAGGTTAGTACAAGGTCAGATAATCCAGAAAAGGATAACCCATTAAAAAGTTAATATATGCTTAATCTCCAAAATTTGTCTAAAAAACCCAAAGTTCAACGAGGATGATCCGATAAACAATTTGTCCCTAAAATTATTCAATGTAAACCAATCTAAGATTGAAACCCAAATATTTGAAGGATTTAGTCACATAGTCTTCTATGTTAAATCGTAACATTTATCTCCAAACAACATCAGTTTCTCCAAATGTCTCATATTGAAAAGTAATTAACCTAATCACATATCCTCCATGATAGGTTAAACATTTTCATGAATAAACCAAAATAAACTTACTCTAAATTCATAGAATCATATAACTAAAATGAATCAGTCAAACTAACCAGGGACTTTACGTAATCCAGTGGTAGGCTATAAATACAAGTCAAACTTTGGGTGTGGGTTCGATTGCCGCAGCTTTGTCTGACGCGATGGGTAGTCACCCGGTCTATATGCTGTCCTTTTTCCAAAACTATATAATTCTCAAATCATTCCACACAAGGGATAAAATCATCAAAAATAACCATATCATAATTGAACCTCAATTTTATCTCATGCCTTTCACTTCAATCATAACATATAGTAACCCATAATTACATCAAAAGTAAGGATCATATAAACCCAAATGGTTCTTTATAACTACGTCCACAAAAGAAAATACAACTATTCCTTGAATAAAATTTGCATATATTAAACATCAGGTTTACACATAATATAAAAAGTCTTCTAATGTAACCCCATCATCAAAAGAGACTTAATACTCTTAAGAATTTTACCATAACTCTTGAAGCCCTTATATGTTGACATCTTACTCATTCAACATTCTTCATGATCCATTAACCATTCCTTTCCAACTTATTCCGAAATACCTCTTTCCTACAAACAAAATCATGAATCATATCCAAATATTCCAAAATAGGAAAACAATAGTCCTGAAATATTACATACCTTTGATTGGTCATTGTCAGTTTCTTCATCCTCAATCGGAATGGCATTACGTATTGGTAAATGAACATTTGTATGCTCTTGGTGATCCCATTCACGATACATCTTCATAAGACATGTGTTTTCATAGTGAACTTGGACACCACATTTAAAACATTCAATTGATCCCTCATAAAGAACTTCTTTCCCTTTCCTCAAGTCAACTAGATTCTTCCTTTTTCCATGGAAGGTTCTTGCTTTATGACCTTTATTTCCAAATCAATAGCAAATTTCTGTCCCATTGAAACATTTTCCTATGTGTTTCTTTCCACATATTTGACACATAGGTTTTTGAACACACTCACCTTTATGATTATTACCTTTACGTCTGTAGGGATTTGTTTCTCGCATATATGATGCCTTAGAGAAATCACCATGGTTTATGTGGTCAATCATGACTCCAGATAGTTGGTTGAGGATAATCACAAGAGTTCTCATTGCAGCTCCTATATCATTCAGTTTCTTGCTCAAAAAACTGTCACAGTTTCCTTCACATCCACTGTTACTTCGGTGCCTTCAAGATCCATCCATTTACTAAAACCAATAAGGTCAGTGTGAGTATATCAACAAACCATCATGTACTAATGAGGAAGATAAAAACTAAGATATACTTACTCATTCACTTTATCTAAAACTAGGACTCTTTCTAAAATCCTAACCATTATGGTAATGCCACTTATGCTTAAAAAATACCCTAACCTCTAAAGTTATCTAAACCGACCTTTGATACCAACTATAAGGCCCCAGCCTTAAACCTTAGTTAATCATGAGTTATTACAAGATTACACATTGGGGATTATTTAAGGTTTAGAGTTTTAGAGAATTAGATCATTAAACATTCATTACATTCCACATTTAAACCAAATGGTTACATAAAAGACAGTATTCATTCTTCCCATCAACGGAAACATATTTATAATAAAACATGGATTATTTCTTGACACATCCTTGACACTATCATCCCATCATGTACCTTTCCCTTGACCTGTGAAAAACATTTCAAAAACTTGGGATGAGCATAAAAAGCTCAGTAAGGGTTATAAAAATATGGAAAGGACACATGAGTTCATATATACATAAGAATGAAATCATACTTTACCCATAAAACACAGGCACATTAACATACCTCATCAAATCATGAATAAATCATAGAAATCATAAGACATAAAGGTAACTTGGGGCATTCATAACATTCTTACGTAGGGTGTAACCCTCTTGGTTACGTTTGGAATACCCACCACAGTATATTCCCAAAATCGCTTCGGAGAAACCTTAAGGTTTCACTCCTTCGCGTTACCCAATGCATTGGAGAGCTATATCAAGCTCACCCACCCTTATTTTTTCACGAAACCACCCATCTTCATAATAATGCCCAAGAACCTCAACATAATCGTATCACATAAAACATGCATAAAGTAAACATAACATTTCCACCTTTCAATCACAAGATATCAATACAACACATTGATATAAAAACATTATGAAAACCATTTTCAATACCAAAATAAATGAAAAGTAAAACATGGTATTCATTTTTCTTTAAAAAAGAAGGTATGGCTTGTAGAGGAAGCCAAAACTCAAATAATGTCCACGATGGCGGAGAAGTCGTTTTCACCGCATATGTACAACAAAAAACATTCCATTTTTTCATTTAATAAACACTTCGTATAAAAAGTATTCCTTTTGAATAAATGTAAAAGTAAAAGGGGTTTATACACCGTATAAAATAAGGTTGTGTATAAAACAGAATATGCCTCAATGAAAGGAGATTGAGACCAAGTCCCTTACAAAGACGATATCATTGGTTTAAGGATAAATCAATTACATAATTATGTGTGACAAACGAATACACCAAATATAAGTGGATATTAAGTGTAAAATAATCAAAGGTCATTCAAACATATTCAAAGGACGACATATTCAATAACTACATGTTGAAGCCAAAGAAATCGAAATTGGGTTAAGAAGTTCCCTTGACAGCCTAATGGCGTCACATCAAAATGAGTTGATGAGAGATAAAAAACGGTATCTCATCACTTGGACATAAAATTTACATCAATAAGGATATATGAGAACATATCCCAAAATAAAAATATGTAAATTAAAAGACCCAACAGAAGAAGTCTTTTAAAAAGAGGAGGGTGAAAGGTTCCCTTACCAACATGGGTATCTTTCGAAACATACACCTCGTGAAAGAAGGACAATACAACATTGATGTAAATACTCATAAAAGAAATTATATTACACAATGAGTAAAATAATTGGTAGTACATACACCAATAAATGGAAATTGTGGAAAATGTAGCATAAATCTCACGGGAATAAAAGTGAGATGAAAAATCCCTTACGAAAACTCGGCAGCCTAATGGCGCAACTTAAAACATCCAAAAATGGAATGATGAGATCAAATAGGGTATCTCATCACATTAAAATAAAATTTAAATCAAGAGGAGAATAAAAGAACATCTCCCATCATAACAAATAGGAGCTTAAAAGAAGTGTCATAAAGGAGAGTACTTAAAGAGAAAGAGAGAGGTTAGATCTCTTACAAAAATTCAGAAGCCTAACGGCGCCACTGAAAACTTCCAAAATGGATTTATGAGAGAGAATATGGTCTATAATCATATGAAAATAAAAAATACAGTAAGAGTAATATAAAAGTACATCCCAATAACAAGAAATATGATCTTATAAGGAATGACATAAAAGAGTGTACTTAAAAAGAAAGAGAGGATTAGGATCCCTTACCTCATGTCCAATTTGTCTTGTTCGTTTCTTTATATTCCTGAATAACAAACTTTGGTCAATTAATAATTGCCTATGTACCTCCTTTAGAAATTATTATTCAGTTCATATCACATATTATAATTTTATAATAATTGTTTAATAATGTTAGTTCATATCAGACGTTTTTGCCGATGTTTGGTACATGACTCAAAAATGAACTTGTTTGAAAAAAGATTTCCCATGTAGTTATAAGTAAATAATTTCCAGAACAGTATTAATGATTAAAATATCATATATATATAGTAAATATTCATTTTATACTATTCCATATCATTTGGATATAAAAAACGAAAAGCACCGTTCATGGAGACGGTAGGCCGTACGTACACATGAACGCTACTTTCATTTTTTGTCAAATTAATGGAATTAAAACAAAATGAGAGAGATATATATGATATAATTGCAGAATGATATCCATAATTTAGATGTAATATATTACATATATATCCATTATATATATGTACTTATAATATTACATAACATTTTGAGATAAGAAATGAAATGTACCGTTCATGGAGACGGTAAGCCGTACGTACGCATGAACGCTACTTCCATTTCTATTTCATATTTAATGGAATTAAAACATAATGATACATAATATTAATTTAATTCCAGAATTGTATCATATATAATATCATTAAATATATCCTTTATACATACAACATATGGTATTAACGAATCAAATCACTTTGAGGGGGCGGTAGTCCGCACTTCCTTAAATGAAGATATCGTGTTTACCTATAATGGAAACCATAAAGGTACGCAATAAATGAAAAATACAGAACCTTAGTAAAACATAAACATATTAGACATAATATATAAATATAGTTTCATAATAATGGCCACCTTTGAAGGTGTTAGAAGAATGTTGAACAATCATCGTTTCGGGAGGTAGAAATTCGACATCCACGGAAACAGTATGTTCTTTAACCATTAGATGTAGGTGTGTGTAAGTGTAGCTAGAATAATTCTTATAACAACATCCTAGTATATTTAAGATACTGGATTTTTTACAAAATAAATTAATCAAAAGAGTTTAGGGGGTTGGAGAAGAAAAATAAAACAAAAGGACATAAGTGAAGCCATTACCTTAAAATCGGGTAACTCCCTTTGGTTTGAGCTCAAAGGCTTCCTTGGGAATACTTCTACCCAACGTGAGGCTTCAAGGAGTAAGATAGGGAAGTGGAGAGACAAAATCGGTAGGGGTTGGCCGAGACAAAGGCTTTGGGAGTGTGGGTAAGGAGGTAGAGGTGGGGGACTTTTATAAGAGGAGAGGAGGGGCACTCTTGTAATGTAACAAAATGTTACTTTATTTTCAAAAGATATTCGAATCTTAAAGGTTCAAAATTAAATTATATATAGGATCAGGTGATACGGGTTAGAAATCCACTCATCCAATAGGTTTTGTACATTTGTAGGTCTTAGATATTACATTATCTTTCCATTTTATTTAAACCGTTAAATAATGATGTCATCGGTGCATCATCATGATGTCATAAATAATTTAATTTATTTAATGTCTAAAAATTATAAAAAAAATAATATGATGTATGAAATCTTTTTAGCTTTCCAATGACTATTTATAGTAAAAAATATGACTTCTATAACCCCATTTAAATATTGTTTTAGTAAAACATTTCTTGTTTGTGTCATTTTTACTTTAACATTAAATAAAAGATATTTATGTCATTTTCCAACCAAAGTGGCTCCATGGGGTCCCCAAGATGACCCATCGATTGTCTTGGTAGGCCATGACACATCCAATGAGGGTAAGACATATTTATAGGTCATTTAATTTTATTAAAACATTATTCTTACCATAAACTACACTAATTACCTCTAATCGCGATTAAAAACATAATAAGTTACTATTTACCCAAAAAATTATTTTTATCCCATTGAACCACATTTTACTTCTTAATGAAAACCATGTATGTCGGATTTTTGAAATTCAAAACACAAAGATGGAAAATTTTCATTTAAACGGATAAATCAGTTTTTATAAGTATCACTTAGTGGTTTCACTATTCATAAAAAAATTGATGTTTTTCAGAAAAATCCCAAAAATTCACCCTAAGCTATATTTGGTATTCCGAATTCAAAAATGAAGTCTATTTTACAAAATTCAAAACATATAAGTCACATTAATTAATTTAATAATTAATTCCTGCTGTCAGAGAAAATAGCGTGTTTTTATGAAACAATAAATATCAAAAGATTGACACTAGTTTAAGTCTGATTTCAAAGTGAAATTAATTACAATGACCACTATCGGATTTAATGGTAAAAATATATTATAATTTCAATTTAAAAAAAATTAAAAATATAATATAATCATATAAATAAATTAGATTAAAAAGTGGTTTTGAATTAAAATACAACATTTTACACTATTCATTAAAAAAATGAACTTTATCGGAATGATACCAAAAATTTACACAAAGTAAATTTTGATGTCCCAATTATTAAGAAGAGTTTTATTTGGTCCAATATAATGTATAAGAGTGAAAAAAACTATATTTAATGACGGTTCACCATCAAAAGGTGATAAGTGAACCTTTAATGAAAACTAGGGCATATACGCCTAAAATTGAATTCTTTCCATATTTTAAGCCTTTATCTTTTATTGGATAAATGTAAAAACATTTAAAAACATATATAATCATATTTTAGTTATTTCTATCCATTCTCGCCAATACAACAGCTACATGTTAACTAACTTTTAAAATAATATTATTTTATTATTAGAGTGCAACGTAAGATTCCCAAGAAACTCGTTGTTGTGTGGTGGGTACGCCATCGAGCATAGCGTCCCCTTTAAAGTCATATTAATATTTTATTCACAAATATGGATAAATATGAAAATTTCATATTCTTTATTTACCTGGGGTGTTACAGGATACCTCATCCTCATCATATCCTCAAGATCCTATGTAGCTTCCTCGAATTGGTGATTCCTCCATAAAACATTAACCAAGTGGGTAGTCTGGTTTAATGGAACTTTTTCTCTCCTATCCAGAATCACATTCAGTTTTTATTCATAAGAATGATCTTTCTCTAGCAGTATGACTTCTGAGCATAGTATATGCGAAGGATCGAGTATGTACATTCTCTAGATAGATAAATGGAACACATTGTGAACATGATAGATTTTTCGTGGAAGAGTTAATCGGTAATCTACCTTCCCAACACAAAATAGTATTTCAAAAGGATCAATATATTTTGGGCTCAGCTTGCCCTTCTATCCAAATCTCTTTACACTCATCCTGGGAGATATTTATAAGAACACTTTATCATCCACATCAAACTCTAGGTTTTTTCTTTGGTTTTCATCATAACGTTTTTTTCGACTCTGATCTGTTCTTCTGTGTTGTTGAATAGATCTATCTTTTTTTCCACTTCATCAAAAATATCAAGTCATAATATCTTTCATTCCCTATCTTCATCCCCAAAAGATGGAGTTATTCACTTCATTCCATAGAGATCAACAAAAGGAGCCATCCGAATACTGGTGTGAATGATATTATTGTACCAAAACACCACCAATTATAGGTGTGTATCACAACCACATTTGAAATCCATAAATCATGCTCGCAACATGTCTTTCAATGTTTGAATTTTCCTCCCAGACTACTTGTTTTTATGAGGATGATATGTACTGTTGAAAATTTACTTTATTTCCATAACATGTTGAATACATTGTGAGAACATAGAGGTAAACCTATGATCCCAATTTGATATAATAGGAAATGGTACTCTAGGAAATCTTACCACTTCATTTACATATATCCAAGAAAGATGATCAAAAATTAAATCTTTTCTAATATCAATTAAGTGTGCCGACTTCTTAAGGTGGTCTACTATAAACTAGATATAATTATTTCCTTTGGATGTTTTTGTAATTTCAATGACAAAGTATATAGTGATGTTTTCCCATTTTCATTATTCTATACATAATGGTTGTAACATCCCCTTTGAATTCATTCTCTCATCCTTAATGTGATGAAAAAACAAGCATCGAGAGACATATTCAGCGACATCTCTTTTGATTCCATCCCACCAGAATTACTCCTTTATGTCCATGAAAATATTTTTTTCATCTAGGGTGAATAAATATTCAAGGACTATGAGCCTCATAGAATAGATCCTTCTTTAATTCTGGAATGGGATGAACACAATCTTGTTTCATGAAAATTATTATTTCAACACAACAAAGGTTGAATTTAGTAATGTTTTTCACCTAATTTTGTAACACTAAATCTTCATTATTTTCCTCATTAATCATTACTGGTATATATGGTTGAACATTAATTTAAGAAAGATATGATTTCTCCCCTTCCATTATAATTTTCAAATCCATCTTTTTTAAATCCATAAATATTGGATCTTTCATGATCCCCATAATGGATAAGCCGACATGGTCTTGACGACATAATGGATCTACCACCATGTTTTCTTTCCCAGTGTCGTAATATATTGAGTAGTAGTAATATTTATCCAACTCCAACCATCTTATATGGCACATTTTTGGATTCATTTGTGTGAAAATATACTTTAACATTTTATGATCTATACAAATATTATCCCTTTCACTATAATGATAATTCCTCCATATCATTAATGGAAATATTAATGAAAGAAACTCCAAAGCATGAGTTGGATAATTTTTCTCATGGATTTCCAACTGTCATGATGCATAATCTATCACCATATAATTTTTCATGAGAACACACCCCATCCCATTCTTGGCTACATCAAGGTAGATCACAAACCTTTCTTTACTAAAAGGTAGTGTGATCACATGTGCACTAAATAACCATCCTTTTAGATCCTTGAAATTATCTTCACATTCATCTATCCAAACAAACATAACTCCATTTTGAGTTTCCTTGGTGGTTAAATTAGATAATCATGAAAAATATTTCATAAAACATCGATAATATCCCACCAAACCACGAAAACATGGATCACAGTTACTATTGTTGGTCTCGAACATCTTTCAATAACCTCTGTTTAAGCTGGATCCTCAAATATCACCTATCTTGAGATTAGGTGACACAAAAATGATTCATTTTGAAGCCAAAATTATCACTTGGTAAATTTGTCATAAATATTATCCTTTCTCTTGGTCTTCAATGCAATTATCAAGTGATATTCGTGTTCTTTTCTTCTCTTTCAATAGAAATGAATATCATCTATAAAGACTACCAAAACTGATCAATATATTCTCTAAATACACTATTCATTAGCTTCATGAATATAGAAGCAGCATTCTCAAGACCAAAATGCATCAATATAATTTCATAGTGTCCATACCTTGTATGGAATTCCATTATGGGTATATCCACCTTTTTGACCCTTAATTAATGATACCCTGAATGAAGATTAATCTTAGAAATGTATTGATCTCAACTTTGTTTATCAAATAATTCATAAATGTGGGGAATATGATATTTTTTCCTGATAGTGATCTTATTATGTTCTCGATAATCAATGTCGAGTCGCATTGATACATCTTTATTCTTAACAAATAGAACAGGTTATCCCCATGGTGAAGAACTTGTACGTATGAATCGTTTATCAATATTTCCTTATAGTTTCTTCTTCAATTCCTACAAATCAATTGGGTCCATTCTATAATGTCTCTTTGTAATAGGCATAGCATCTGGTATGAGTTCTTTAGAAAACACAACTTCACGATTTGGTGGATGACCTAGAAATTCATCTAGAAAGACATTAACAAACTCCTGTAAAATGGGTGTATTATTTATCATGAGTTTCTGACCAACCATTTGATATTAAAAAACCTTCATTTATTGGAATCAAGACCCAAAATATGGAATAAATTTTCACTGGAAGGTGATTTTCATCCTTGCACCAATAGATGATCATATATTGATCTGGAATGTAAAATGTGACTTCCCTTATTTGTAAATTGATATGAGATCCATATAATGAAATCAAATCCATGACAATAATAACATCAAATTACACTATAGGAAGGATCAAAAGATTTTTATGAAGTTATTTCCTATAAAATTAAATTGGAAAAGAATTAAAAATGTATGTTGCAACCATTGTACCATTAGTAGTTGTTATAGCTAACTCAACATCTAATTATGGAGGTAATAAGGCCATTCCCTTATAAAATTATTCAGAAATAATAGAGTTGGTATACTTATAATATAAAAACACATTTTCTACTTTATAGTGGATGGTAGGTGTATGTTTCCCCACTTCATTATCATACACCATGTCTCTGAAAGTAATTTCATGTGACTTTCCTTTTAATTTGGCCTTATGAGTTTATTAATGACGATCATCACCAATAACCCTTGGATTTGGGTGTTCATTCTCATAATTCCCTTATTCCTTTCACTAGTAACATTTAAGAGTAGAAGGTTCATTCTTTGTAGACATTTCTTTATTCACATCATTAGACATATTTTTCCCATCACTTCAGCATTAAATTACCCGGTGACCTCATTTACTAGTCCATTTAAGACAATTCCCTCCATGTTTCTTTCCACACATTGATCATTTGGGAAAACTAATCTTATTTTTAGTGTAGTCTTTATATTTTATTTTGAATTAAATTTCCCACTTCTTATCAAACCGATATGACTGATGGGTTACTCTAATATCTATCTCAACCTTGAGATAACATCTAACAATTTCCCCATAGTAATTGAAGTTTCTTATGGATAATTACATTAAGATATTTGGCTTTAATCCACTAATGTATTGATCAATATTACTCTCATGTTGGATAATATTTCGAATTGCGTACCTTGAAAGTCTTGTAAAATTTTCTCTGTAGGTACCAAAAGATTCATCATCTTTTTTCATATGTTCAAGGAACTCCTTCTCCATATTTGTTTAATGAATGAGAGTGAAATACTTATTAAAATATTAGTTCTTGAACTCAACCGATTCCATGGACTCAATTTCATCGATTTTCCTCTTATTCTTGATATGATTCCACCATTGATCAACGTCACCTTCCAAATGATATACTGCGAAGATGAAATTATCTTGTTCAGAACATTGTAGAACTGAAAATATATTTTCAATAGTATTGATCCATTTTACTACCATTAATTGTTTAGAAGACATGTTGAATAAAGGTGGGAAGTTCCTCATGAAGGATTCAACTCAATGTTGCTAGTTTATTTGATCGTTTGGATGATAAACATGTTTCAAATCTTGAGAATGTTTTGTGAACACGGATGCATGATTTTTCATTCCATCTCCCATAACATTTGGTCTCTCAGGGGTATAATTATATCATTTCCCATCGCATTTATCATTAATGTGGTTCCTTCGGGTGGCATCCGTTGACTAAAACCAAGACAAATAGTGTGAGAAACACTAATCATAATAAGAAAACCACATTATCAAGAATGAAATTTCAATTTAGAAAAATTTAGGTTTTATCATAGGTTATTCATGTTGATTTATAAAACAATTTGATTCTATCTTATACCTAGACATATCCTAATGGTTTTTATTAAGCCTTTCTCACCCAAGTTTACAATGTTTAAATATACCTTTCCTGTGATACCAAATATAACGACTGTTACTTTACATATATTGATATCACTTCATAATTGAATTATGTTTATTTTAGCATAGAACAAACTCGTGATGGTACCATATAGGTATAGTGTCATTATAAAGTGAGAATATGGCATCCCGAATTTTAATACATAACTTTTCATTACAATTTTCATACATAGGATCTTTATGGTCTAGTCTCTTGGAAATCAAGAAGATAAGTCATGAAAACATAAAAAATTATAGTAATCTAATTTTATGGATTCATATTAAGCTATTCCTATGTACAATTATGTCATCTCATAACCTGGATACATACATCAAAGGAAATTTTGAGCAGAAGGCACAGTAAGGAATGAAAGGGAATCAGTTTACATGTGAAATCAATAATAACTTGATAAAAAAATAAATACATGAGAAATGTAAGTACATGAATATGATAATATAAAAAACATGAATCATAACATGATGATGGGGATATATAATTTCATTTATACATTCATAAACATATCACCAAGGTTTATCCACAACGTGTCTTAAAATTTACTTGGGTTCTTCACCAAGGTGTTGTGAATCTTGTAATTTCTAGAGAATAAATTTATTACCCAATTCATTGGAGCAATATCAGGGATCACCTTTAATATTTCTTTACATTATTGTAATCTGCAAAGATAATGACCAAACATTTCATAAATAACCCAAAGAGAATAAAATAAATGGGTTTCATTTCAAAATCATTAAATTATAAAAGTGCTTAAAAATAAAATCATTATTTCATTTATAACCAATGGAAAGGGAGTGATGGTTATATGTATGTCATTTACAGAATCAAATATATTATCTTTTTGTATTTATGAGAACCCATAGGAACAAAATATGTATCGGTATCACATAAATAATCAAGAGAATTTTATGACAGAAAGAGAGACAAAATTTTAGACGGAATTTCAGCAGGATAACAGCTATATAACATGGTTTTAGAAAATAATAAATATAGAGGGGAAAGGGGAATCCCATAGATAAATGAATCATTTTTTATTAAAATTTTAGAAAAAAAATAAGATCATGTTTTGGACATTTTAATGAAATACCTCATTAAAAGAAAACATGAAAGAAAAGAGAAAATGTGATTTCTTTTATGAAAATTTGTCAGCCTAATGACAACACTTATAGAATGGGAAAATAAATTGATGGGAGAAAAAAAGGGTCTCTCATAATTTTTACATGAACTAGATACTAATAAGAACATATAAAAACTTACCCATTAATATTAATATGGTAACTAGAAGACATAACATAGAGAAAGTCAAGACATAAATGAGGAGGGTTGAAAGGTCCCCATACCATGAAGAGTGACTTTGAATGTTCAAAGGTTGGAACCTTGGGATTGAGGGAACCTTGAGTGGACATCGTGGGAGGTAAAAATACCAGAGCTTTGTTGAGGAGGATTTTGGGACGAAATGAATGAGGAAATGGATTGGTATTCATATGGAAAGAGAGGGAATATTTAATTAATTTCCAAGGGACACCTCATCTGTGGTATTTACAAAACCATGGGCCTAACCATGATATTTTTCACTAGAATAGGCCACTTGAGACACCATATAACATATCATACTATTCACAAGTCATCCAGATTTATTACATCATGATTACATCATCAATGATTTCATTAAACACCTAAAACTCAAAACTGTATTTTTACTATTCCCTGAAAATTCAAATGATTCATAAATATCCCAAAAAAATTCCCTAACCTAATATTGGCGCTCTAAATTCAAATAGAACTCCATTTTTCAAAAATAATTTTCTATATACTTTTAATTTAATTTTTAAATCAAATAATTATTAATTTAAAAATATAAATTTAAAATATATCTTATTTTGCAACACCTTGAAAAAGTAATCAAGGTCCCATAAAATTATCGTATAACTAGAAGACAATAATGTAACAATTTATGATTACATTTTATGAAAATAAATTTTCATTTTAAATTATTAAATTGGTTATAAAATTATAAATAAAGTATTTATAACATATAGAAATACCAAAACATATATTATGATTCATTTTTTTTACTTTTAAGATGTATACTTTATATTTATACATTCCTGGGTGAAGTTTCTATTTTTTTGGCCAATTTCCTATTCATTACTATTTATAAGGAATGTTATTATTCCTACATTACTATTCACTTATAATTATGTTGAGCTTCTTAGACTCTAAATTTTATACTGATCACTACTATAGAAGACCATTTTTTTAAAATCATTTCACATTATTAAATATTTAAAGTATACAAAAAAAATTTAAAATACACTTTTTACAAAATTCATCAATAATATTCATCCTATATTTATCAATACATTAATGAATCAAATATTTTTCCATAATAATAAAGAAAAATTTTATTTATACCAAGATATTACAAAATAGTATCTAAGGCCTTATTACATAGCCCCTTATAACACCTGCATAGAACCTAAGTGTAAGGTGTGTTATGGTGATATAATCTTGGGGCAGCTCAGACAACATTTCCAGAGTGGTGATTTCAATCATCTTGAACTTCTCCCTTAGGTAATTTCATTCAAACTTCACATGTTGATGCTCATCTTGGGATTGGTCCAGAGGAAATCCTAGAGATACTACCTATTTCCCAAGCTCTAACAGATGGGATTCGTATGGCCTGGGGCTACTAGATGAGGCTAATGACTCTTCATTCAATATTAATTGACCAAGATCACATATACTTATAAACCATATTTTTAATGTAAAGTGTTTAGTTTCCAATAGTCATATAGACCAACAGTCCTGTAATAGTCGAAACCCAAGGGTCTCATTTAATTATACTCACATAAGTAATTAAAGGATATAGTTTTGTTGAGTATAAAATAAATTAATACACAAGATTGTGAAACAAAAATTATGAAATAGTTCAGGTTGTTTCATTCTTCCCCCCTTGAGAAATTTCATCCCCGTAATTTTAACACATACCCTCAGAAGAGAAAAGGTGTGGGTACTTCTGTCTCATAGAATCATCTGGTTCCCATGTAGCTTCATCACATTTGGGGTTCCTCCAAAACACCTTAACAAGGTGGGTAAGCTTATTGCATAAAACCCTATCTCTATTATCCAAGATCTCCACCTGGTTCTCCTCATAAGAGAGGTCATGTTACATTTTTACCTCTTCTGGATTTAGTAAATGTGAATGGTCAGGTATGTACTTCCTCAAGAGGGATACATGGAAGGCATCATGAACTTTTTCTAGTTTTGGAGGAAGTACTAGCCGATAGGCCACTGCTCCGAGACGATCATGGATTTCAGAGGGACCAATGTACCATCGGATGGGCTTAACATTCTTCCCAAACCTCATGAATCCCTTCCAATGTGAAATTCAAAGAAAGACATTGTCACCAACATCAAACTCCATGTCTTTTCAAGGGTTGTCGGCATAGCTCTTTTTCCGACTCTGAGTAGCCTTAATGTGTTGTTGGATGGCATGGACTTTTTTTATCATCCCATGCATAAGATCAGGCCCAAGAAGGATTATCTCATGAGCTTCATGCCAACAAGTAGGAGTTCTACATCTCATACCATATAGAACTTCATATGGTGCCATTTCAATGCTCAAGTGGAAGCTATTTTTGAAAGAGATATCAAGTAAAGGGAGATATTGATCCCATCCATTATTAAATTTCATTGAGAATGTTATCAGAATATCCTCGATTGTTTGAGTAGTCCTTTTTTATTGTCCATCAATTTGGTGGGTGATTGGCCATACTGAAATTCAATTCCGTGCTCATAGATTGTTGAATACTTCTCGATAATTTTGATGTGAACCTTGGATCAGATTCAGATATGATATAAATTGGAACTCCATGCATCCTTAACACTTTCTTCATGTAAATTCTGTCTTGTTGATCAAGAGTGAAATATTCCTGAAGATAGATAAAATGGGCAATCTTGATGAGATAGTTTCCAATAACCCTTATCACATTGTTTTCTTTGGATGTTCTTGTTAAAATATTGACAATGTCTATAGTGATATTGCCCCACTTCCATGTTGGTATGGGTAGTGGTTGTAATACCCCTTTTGGAAGTTTTTCCTCTGCTTTCACATACTGACATACCAGGCACCATGAAGTGTATTCAGCAATCTCAATTTTCATATTATCCCACAAATAATGATCATGAAGGTCCCAATACATTTATTTTCTTCTAGGATGTATAGAGAAAGTATAGATATCTGATTCATCCATCATCACCTTTTTTAGTTCCATAATAGATGGAACACATAGTCTTGTATGAAATTTCAGTACAACTTCTTGATCAATATTGAACACAGGAAACATCCCATTGCTCATAGCCCCAAACTTATTCTGTAAGAAAGGTTCCTCTTTCTGATATTTCTTGATCATCTATAGTAATGATGGTAGAGAAATAATTTGGGTTAGTTTTGATGATGTCCCTTCCCTTATAATTCCCATGTCAAACATTACTAAGTTGTTGATCAATGAATCTCTTTGAATCCTCATCATGTAAAGAACAAGTGGGTCCTTTCTACTTAATGCAGCAGCGAATTATTTTTCTCTTCTTAGATGATAATGAATTGACTAATTATAGTCATTGAGAAGTTCCAACCATTTCCTATGTCTCATTTTCAATTCCTTCTGTGTGAAAATATACTTCAAACATTGATGGTCTGTGTATATATCACTTTTATTCCCATAAAGATAATGCCTATATGTATTCAATACAAAAACAACCACATCCATCTCCAGATCATGTTTAGGATATTTCTACTCATGATTCGTCAACTATAGAGATACATAAGAAATGTCTTTCTCATTTTTATTAAGGACGCACCCAAGCCCTTTTAGAGATGCATCACTAAAAATAACAAATCCTTCTCAAGTTGAGGGATAAGATAACACAGGTGTAGTAACCAATCTCTTCTTCAACTCATGGATTCGTTCCTCTCACTCCTTTTTCTAGATAAACATGACCCCTTTTGAGTTAACCTGTTTAATGGATTATAAAGGCATGAAATGATTTTCCCAAGCCTCTTAAAAAATCCTACTAATACAAGGAAACTATGAATCTTAGTTATTGTTGTAGGTTGAGGCCACCCCTCTACAAATTTTTCCTTTGTAGGGTCAACTGTGATTCCTTCATTGGTAATAATGTTCCCTAAGAAAGAAACATGTTGTAACCATAATTCAAATTTGATGAACTTACCAAAAAGCCTCTCCATCTGCAGAGTTTTCAAAATAACCCTTATATGTTCCCCATGCTCCTTGTGATTTGTGAAATATATCATAATATCATCAATAAAAACTATAACAACGATAATAAGGTGGTACTTAATGACTCTATTCATCAAATCCATAAAAATAGAAGGTGAATTTGTCATCCCAAAGGTTATAACAAAAAAATCATAATGCCCTTATCTTTATCAGAAGGCAGTTTTTGGAATTACTTCTTTCTTCACCCTCAATTCATGATAACCAGATCGAAGATCAATCTTATATAAGAATTGAGCCCCATTAAGTTGGTAAAATTAGTCATCAATTCTTAGAAGAGGTAATTTTTTCTTCCCTATGATCCCATTTAGTTCTCAATAATAAACTCATTGCTGTATCGTTCCATCCCTATTCTTCACAAAAAGAACTAGTGCTCCCCATGTAGAAACACTCGGTTAGATAAACCCCTTCTCCAAAAGATCTTGGATTTGTTTCTTTAATTCATCTGGGTTCACATTTTCCATCCTATATGGGGTCATTTATATCATTTTTGATCTAGGTAAGAGTTCAATGATGAACTCTACCTCTCTTTATGGGGGAGGTCCAGGTAACTCCACTGAAAATATGTCTTTGTACTCCTAGATAGAGTGGAAATTTATAACCTTATACTCTCATTTCTTCTTCACTGATCAACTACATAAAGAATGTTATATGAGGTTCTTATAGGCAATGATCTGGTTGATATATCTCTCCTTGAAATATAACTAATTGTTTTCTGTTCAATACTACTGATATTTCCTTGTTTTTGCATTTGGCCACAACATTATACTTTGAGAGGCAGCCCATCCATAGTATTCTGTAAAATTAGAGCATTGGAGTGACTACTATATTTGAGATATGTTTTTTATCACTAAAGTAAATACTAGAGTTTCTAAACACTGATGATGCTTGGATAATCCCACCAGGATTCTTGACTAAAATCACTACTTTTAGATATTTGGGGGTGGATTCAAAATTCTCTGCAGACATGGAAGAAACAAAGGACTACATAGTACCAAAATCAAACAATGTAATTGGAAGATTTTAGATAACAACAAGTGTTTGTTCCACCACACCGTTTGGTGCTTCAACATCATTCGTAGTGATAGATAAAGCTAGACCTTGACCCCTTGGCCTTTGCTGAGGCTGATGGTGATTCCCCTCCACTGCCCTAGGATTTGGACAGTGGTTGGATAAGTGTCCAAGTTTTCCACACATTTAGCATTGGCCATCAAGCAGGGAGTGCATCATCTTCCATTTTTCGTTAGTGTTGGGAAGTTATATCATCACCTCACTATGAAAATTTTGTGAAATGGGTCCATATCTACCCCACTTGTAGCACTACCTGTTTCCAAGCTAGCAGTTCCTCGAATACTTCTTCCCGCATTTATTACTCGTGGGACTTTTTACTTGTTTTCATTATATTCCCTGATTGAAGCTCTTACCTAAACATGGATTCATAGATCTCTTCCTGTCATTGTATTTATAAGGCCATTTCATCTCACAAAACTCCATTTTAACTTTCATCATAGTTCACACGATCTCCTCATAGCTATCATAATCCCGGTTGATAAGATTCTTCCATAGATGAGGTCTGAGTCCACAGAAAAATCTATCAACCTTAACATTTGGATCCATGAAAAATCTAGAGGTGTAGCATGAATTTCTTGGGAATTTCATCTCATAGCTTCCGAAATATTCATTCTCCTTCTGCTTCAGCTTTAGAAACATCTTCTCCATTCTTGTTCTCGTCGATCGAGGTAAATACATACTGAAAAAGAACCCTCTAATCTTTTCACACTCTATAGTGTCAACATCCACTCTAGGCCTAATGTTTTTAATTATTTCTTAGCACTAATCCGCTTCTCCCTCTATGTGATAGATAGCCAGGGTGACAGTCTCTTGTTCAGAATAGCGGATCACATAAAAGATCTTTTCGATAGTGCTGATCCAATGTTCAAAAATCAATGGCTCAGTAGATCCACTGCAGGATGGTTGTCTTTGTTGTATAAATTATTCAATATAAATTTGTTCCCATTGCGGGTAAATAGTTCTCTCAGCTTGATTCATGTTTTTACCCATAACACGAGTCACTTGTTTTATCATTCAAATGAATGTTTCCATTACGGCTTCCATCAGAGGGTCGTCAGCGCATGGTCCATTGCATTCCCTATTTGCACGGTTCCTCCTATTTCCCACAATTTTCTAAAAGAATAAAACATTAGTGAGAGGATTATTTCATTAATGAATATTTTATCTATAATGTATTTTATGTCTTAAAACATCATACTTTAAACAATTACATTTCATTATAAATCCTTCATAATGATTCATAAAAAGCTTATGATTAACCAAACACACCCCCCCTATGACTTTTGTAACCAATAGTGCAGCATAGTCCATTTTCAGGTACCAGGATACCACAAGTTAGGCCCGAAACTCCTTGTCAGATTTTTCACTCCTAGTTACAACTCTTCCAAAGCTGCATCTACCTGCTCGTATCCAGAGAGGGATGTATTTGAATGATAAACCACTAAATCAATACCCACCAAAATACGTAGAAGTTTTCCTATATTAAAAAATTTATATAGTTTTATTTGTAATGTTAACATATCCTAATTTCCATATATAACTTATCTTTCCATTAATACAAACTATGACATCCCACATTTTATTACATAACTTTTCATTAAATTTTACAAACAGTGGATCATTAAAGTCTAGTGTCTTGGATATCAGGAACATTAAACATGAAAACATAAAAAATTATTCAAATCCACTTGTAGGGAATCATTATAAGTTCTTCCTAAGTAAATTTATTGCATCTCATAACTTGGATACATAAATCAAATGAAATATAGAGAATAAGGCCCAATAAGGAAAGTTAGGGAATCCGTTTACTTGTGAAATAAAAAATTTGATAAAAAAACATAAAGACATGAGAAATGAAAGTACAAGAATATCATAATTAAAAAACATGATTCATAAATTGATTATGTTCCTATATAATTTCATTTCGACATTCATGAACATATCACCAAGGTTCATCCCCAAGGTGTCATAAAAATTACCAAGGTTATTCACCAAGATATTGTGAAACCTGTCATCTCTAGAGATTAATTTCTTTACCCAATAAATTGGAGCACTATCAGGGTGCACCCATAATATGTATTTACATTCATGTTATCCACATCTATAATAATTAGACATTTCATAAATAATCCAAAAATAATAAATGATATGGGGTTTATTTCAAAATCGTGACATTTTACAAGTGCTTAAAAATACGATCATTATGTCATTTTTTACACATGGAATGGGAGTGAGAGTTATATGTATGTCAAATAAAGAATAATATATATCATTTTTGAATTTATTAACACCCATATTAATGAAATAGGTCAGGTTATTCACGTAAATAAATAATTGAATTTCATGAGACAAAGAGAGAGACATTTTTAGAGGAAAAGTCTACAGCATAATGGCTATATAACATGGTTTTATAAAATAAAACAAGAGAGAGGACAAGGGTATCCCATAAATAAATGAATTATTTTTATGTATAGGTTTATAATAGAAAGAAATAAGATCATGGTTAGGAAATTTGAATGACATACCACATGAAAAGAAAACATGAATGGAAAGAAAAACTGTGATTTCTTTTATGAACATTCAGCAGCCTAACGATGTAAATTAATGATTCAAAAAATAAATTTATGAGAGAAATAAGGATATATCATCATTTTAAAATAATTTTACTTTAATAATAACATATAAAAACATACCCCTCATAAGAATATTATAACAAGATATATAACATAATGGAAGTCATGACTTAAAAGAGGAGTGTGAATGGTTCTCTTACATTGCAGAGTGATTTGTAATGCTCATAGGCTAAATCCTTAGGGCTTGAGGGAACCTTGGGAGGACTCTTTGGGAGGAAAAAATACCAAATCTCTGTTAAGGAGGTTTTTGGAATGAAATTAATGAGAAAATGGCTTTGTATTTATAGGGAAGGAGAGGGAATATTTAATTAATTTCCAAGGGACACCTCATCGGTGGTATTTGAAAACCATGGGCTTTCCAATGGTAGTTTCCATGGTATTTTCCTCTTGGGACACCTAATAAGACATATTACTATTAACAGGTCATCCAGATTTATTAAATCATGATTAAATCATCAATGACATCATTAAACACCCGAATCTCAAAACTGTATTTTTACTATTCATAGAAAATTCAAATGTTTTAGAAAAATTACAGAAATTTATCCTAACCTAATAATGATTCACTAAATTCAAAAATTAAATCCATTTTATTAAAATAATTTTCAAAATATTTATAATTTAATTTTTAAATAAAATCATTATTTATTTTAAAAAACAACACTAAAACTATAACTTATTTTGTAACACCATGAAAAAGTAATCATGGTCTCATAAAATTATCTTATAACCATAAGATAGTAACGTAACAATTTATGATTGCATTTATGAAAATAAATTTTCATTTTAAATTATTAAATTAACTTTAAAATTGTAAATAAAATATTTATGACATATAAAATTACCAAAACTTATATTATGATCATTTTTTTCACTTTTAAGATGTCTATATTATATTTATACATTCATGAGTGATGTTTCTATTTTTTGGCCAATTCAATATTCATTAATATTCATAACGGTATGTTACTATTCATAATTTACTATTCACTTAAAATTATGTTAATCTTAATAGAATCTAAAATTCTTACTGATCGCAACTGTAGAAACCTTTTTTTGAAAATCATTTCACGTTTTTAATTATTTAAAGTATACAAAAATATTTTAAAATACCCTTTTACAAAATTCAACTATAATATTCATCCTATATTTATCCATAAATTTGAAAAACACAAATTTTACCATAATAAGAAATAACAATTTTATTTATAACAAGAAACAACAAAAAATATCTAAGGACTCATTACAGAGCCACTTATAACTCATACATAGGAACTAAGTATAATTTTTGATTTGGTGATAGAATCTTGGGGTGGCTTGGACAACATTTCCTGAGTGGTGATTTCTATCAGCTTGAACTTCTCCATTCGGAGATTCCATTTGAACTTCAAATATTGAATCTCTTCTTGGGCTTAGTCCTGAGCAAAGACCAGAGATGCTACCTCCCTCCCAAGCTTTGACAGATGGGCTTCGTATGGCCTGAGTCTGCCAGATGAGGTCATCAACTCTTCTTCATGTATTAATTAACAATGATCACTAGTATTTATAAACAATAATTGTAGCGTAAAGAGTTTAGTTTTCAATAACCATATTGACCAACGGTCATATAATAGTCGAAACACAACGGTCTCATTTAATTATAATAAATTCATTAATTAAAGGATATATGTTTGTTGAGTATAAAATAAAATCATAAACAAAATTGTAAAACAATAAATATTCAAAATTTTGTGTCATTACAGGTAAACATAAACCACTAGTTCCTAAAACATATAAATTTTCATCCATTTATTTCAACATATCTACAATCATTTTTGGAGGATCATACTTAAAACCCTAATTCATGTCCTTGGGAAATGAAACATATAAAAGTGTGGGCTAAAATTCTCAGTATAGGTAAACAAATGAAATAAAAATCATATTATGTTCATAAGAACATACAATTTGAATATCTTAACCTGAATATAAAATATCACGACATCATATCATGTTGTAAATCATAAAATTGAAATGTAATTGCAATCTTCATAACATAAGACAAGAAATTTTGTGGAATAAATAAATAATAATAGAAAATCAAATCATATTAGTCATGGACCTTTTCCAAGTACATCATAGGGGACAAATTCCTTTACTGAACCGAGTTCTCTCCTCATTCTAGCCCTGTATCATTGAACCTGATTAACTTGTCATTCCATTCATATCTATTTCATGATATATAAATCGTTACCCAATTCATTGGATATAGATATAGGTACCATACATCTCATAATGAAATCATTATCACATGTTCCACAAAAACATAAATCATTGATCATAGCATAAACCTTGAAATAAAATGGGATTCCAAAACATTATATGATCATATCATATTCCAAATAAGACAAATGGAATTCAAAAAAAATTAATTCCATCACAAGAAAAATCAATTAAAGTAAAAATTGTTGTAAAAACATAACCCTATATCATCTTAGATGGAAAATAATTTTACTAAAACACATGAAATTAGTTCATGAGGAAAATATCCTTTATTTTTTTAAAATTATTTCTTTTCTCAAAATGCCATGAAAATTATAAAGAAAATAATGTAGTTAAAAATAATCTTTAAATAATGTATAAGAATATTTTTGGAAATAAGGTATCATGAAACCATAAATTTTTTATTCATGTCATATAAGTAAAAAAAACATTCTCCTCGTACTTTTGCACGAAATGTCAAAAAAGTGCCTCATATGGTAGAAAAAAGAATGATTCCTTCCATAATATGTACTAAATGTCAAAAATGGTTAAAAATTACATTTAAACATACATTGAATTATATTAAACATTTTATGAAAACAATTTTATAAAACATGGACATGGATGATAAATATATCACTAGAAAATACTTACATATAAACAATCTCACATAAAAATGAGATTGCAGAATTATCCCTTACCTTATGAATGATATGCTTCATATATATCCAAACCTCCAGAATAATTATTTAAATAGTGTTACTGATTTATTCCTGAATCATAGTCATTTTTATGATAACATTTAGGATCATATTTTCATCCATTTGTTAGTAACATTTCATTGTTAGTTGTTTTTCGGGTATTAATTGCTTTGTGTTCTTATGTATGTTTTGTCCGATAAGTTATTATTAATATTTTTATGTTATAGTTATATCCTTTACATAATGGTATTAGTATAATATATACCATGTTTATTCATGAATTTCATTTATATAATCATGGTTTAATGATGATTATGTAGAACGAATCACATCGCACATTGGAGATGGTTAGTCGAACGTACGCACACGCGACGATATCATTCTCATCATTGTTAAATGGTATTGAATTGGTTTTTTTATAGTATCACATAATTAGTATCATTTTATAAAAATAATATATAGTTATTATTTCCATCATTATACCCTTCTATCTAAGGTGGTGGTGAAAAATATATTACTCTATGTCGTGGAGAGGGTAAGTCGTGTGTACGCACGCGCGGTGATTTCATTTTTCATTGGATATATAGACGGTTAAATAGGGTTGTTTTATATTTTTAATAATATATTAGTATATTATTGATAATGATTTTGTTACTTTATAATGAAACAACTATAGAAGAGGAGTTAGAAGAAGAAAGAAATTTGAAACAATCAGTTGAAGAGATTACCTCCTCCTCGACATTCCTTTTTTAATTTTTATCATCAGGCACTAGAAATTGTGTTTTGAAAATAAAAAAACCTATATAATGTTACTAAGGATTTTTAGCATATAATTGGGCATGTTTTGGCTATGCTTAAAGTATCAAAATGGAGTGAAGATGAGTGGGAGGAGGTTCCCTTTTATAAGAGAGGAGAGGGGCACATTAAGAAACTTTTCAAAAAATTAATTTATTACAAATTCTATTGCAACTAAAAATTTACAAAACATATTTCATTATAAGATACTATGATTTTTTTCGAATAGACAACATACAATAATTTTTAATAAAGTTTTGAATATTATTTTATGCTTTCCTTTTTTCTTTAACCCTTATTTTACCCTTTTTAATCATATTGAGATATCATGTTATTTACCACTTGTGGGTTAGTGTAATTACGATATCTTGTAAAATGTCCCAATGAAATTATTTATGAAGTATTTGGACTTATATTCACTATTTGGATGAAACATAGATTTCTTGGAACTTAATATAATTTAATAAACTATTTTATGTTTTAATTTATGAATTGTATCAATTTTTTCCAATATTTATACATGTTTTCTTAAAAATTCATAAAAACATTTTTCCTTAAAAAATACACCATTAACTCCCATTTAATATTTCAATTTCAAACATAAAATTATCATAATACATAAAAATAACCAAATTATATTTTTTTAATATTTATAAATTCATTTGTTTGAATCCTTATTTATTGAGGTAATCTCTTTGTCATATTTGTGTCATAAATATATCTATTTATATAATCTATAAAAATAAAAAAAACCATGATGTAGGAAATATTTTTATCTTTCTAATAACATTTTATTTTTGAAAATTTCACTTAAATAACACCATATAAAAATTATTTTACTAAAAGATATATATTTATGTTACATTTTCCTTAAGTTTCAATTATTTTTTATAAAATGTCATTTTCACTTACAAGTGGGACTATGGGGTCCCAAAATCAAGCCTATTATTCCCATGGTTGGATATGTATCATCCAATAGGGTTAGTATACTTGTTAGAATATTTTATGATTGTTATAATATTATTTTGTACTCTTATTTACCATTTTTACCCTTTAACTATGGTAAATAAAATATTTAATGAAGTTAACATTCATAATATGTTAAAATAAAAATAATCTATTAAAGAAAAATTGGACATCATGATTCCAAATATTGAATCCATTTTTCAAAATTCACAAAACCAAAGTTGCAGTAATTAAATTAAAATTATTTATGTTGTTGAAATTAGAAAACATGTTTTAAATCTAAAAACATTGCAGAATATTGAAATGTTTTTACCTATGAATTCAATGTAAAATTAATGATAATGACATTCTTTATATTAAATGGTAAAAATATATTCTATTTATTCTTTCAAACCATTCAATATTATAATTTAACCCTATAAATTATCTCGATGAAAAAATTTGTTTTCAATTAAAATTTAGCATATTTTTACTATTCATCAATACATGAATGTTTTCCGAAAAAAAAATTGAAAATTTTCCATAGTAAATTTTTATACCCCGCATAAAAATAAAATATTCATGTTGAAATATATAAATTATTAGTGTGCCAAAATCTTAATTTTAAATGGGTTTTCTATTCAATGTTGTAAAAGTATCATAAAAATAGGTTCTTATACAAAAAATAGGGTTGTATTCATACCCTTTGACCAAAATATCCATTGGATGAATATAAAAAATAATTTATTAAGTATATAACACATATATATGATTAATTTCATTACAAAATGTAATTCACCATAAAAATACAAATATCTAAAAGATTTCTATTTTTCAAAAATAATATATATCCATTGAATTCGTAATGCATTTTCATAAGTTAGTCATTATTATTCCCTTTAACCTAATTTATAGGATCTAATAGAAATTTTATATTAATGAAATCTCGTGGTATGTTTAAAATTATGATTTCATTCCAGCATGATGCTAAATGATATAAATAATTTAAAGAAAATATTTCATAAAAACATCTAGGTGTTAGATTCTACCACATTTACCTGTATTTAGACCTCCAAATTACTCAAATTGAAATAAATAGATGAAAATATCAATCCCTCATCATTTCTTCAAGCTCGCATGTAGCTTCTCAAAATTGGTACTTCCTCCATAAAACATTAACTAAGAGAGTGTTCTTGTTTCATATAACTTCATTGATATAATCATGAATCTCTATCAGTTGTTCTTCATAAAAAATATCTTTCTCATGTTGTATGACTTCTAAACATAGTATATGTGAAGGATCAGGTATGTAATTTCTTAGTATAGATAAATAGAACACATTGTGAACTTAAGGGAGATTCGGTGGAAGTTCCAATCAGTGTTCTAACTTCACAAAATTATCCAGTATTTCAAAAGGTCTAATATACCTAGGGTTCAGCTTTCATTTCTTTCCAAATCTCATTACACTTTTCCTGGGAGATATTCGTAAGAATAACTTCTCAACGACTTAAATTTCTCAATCTTTTTTCGTTGTCAGAAAAACCTTTTTGTCGAATATGAACTTCTCTTATATCTTGTTTAATAGATCTAACCTTTTCTGCAATTTCATCAACAATATCAGGTCTTAATAGCTTTCTTTCCCCATCTTCATCCCAAAAAGTTGGATTTTTGCTCTTCTTTTTATAGAGATCTTCAGAATTACTCATCTGAATACTATAGTGAAAGCTATTATTGTAAGAAAATTTCACCAATGGTAGGCATTGATCCAAACCACCTTTGAAATCCATAGGCAATGCTCTCGATATGTCTTTCATAGATTGAATAGTCCCCTAAGACTGACTATCTGTCTGAGGATGATAAGCTATACTGAAACATAACTCTATATCCATAGAATTTTTAAGAATTAACCAGAACTTCTAGGTAAACATGGTATCCCTATTAGATATAATAGAATGTTGTACTCTGAGAAATCGTACCACTTCTTTTACATATATACAGGCAAGCTGATCAAGATATGAATACAGTCTAATTGCAATGAAGTGTGCTGACTTCGTAAGGCGATCTACTATAACCCAAATAGTGTTTCTTCTGATGGATGTTTTTTGGTTGTCATATGGCAAAGTCTATAGTGATGTTTTCCCATTCCCATTCTGGTATGGGTAATTGTTGTAACATTCCCTTAGACTTTTGTCACTCATCATTAACATGCTGACAAACCAAGAATTGAGAGACCTATTCGACAACTTCTTTTTACATTTCACCCTACCAGAAGTACTTCTTTAAGTCCATGTACATAATTGTGCTTCCAAGGTGAATAGAGAATGAAGAACTATTAGCCTAATCCAATATCTCTTTTATTTAATTCTATTATGGGAGTAACACAAACAAAATTCTTAAAACTTGTTATTTCTTCACAATCAAGGTCGAATTCAAAAATGTTTCTCTCCATATTTTTTAACTCTAAATCATCCTTATGTGCCTATTTAATCTTATATTGTTTACATGGTTAAACATTCTTTTCTGAAATATAATATTTCTCCCCTTTAATTATAATTTCAAGATCCATATTATGAAAATCAATAAATTCTTTATCATTCGTGATCCTCATCATGGATAAGCTGGCATGGTCTTGTCGACTTAATGTATCTTCCACCTTGTTTGCCTTCAATGGGTGCTAATGTATTGAGGAGTCGTAATCATTAATCCACTCCAACCATATTTTTTGGTACCTATTCAACACATTTTGTGAGAAAATATACTTTAAAATTTTATGGTCCGTATAAATATCACATCATTGACCATAATGATAATTCCTCTACATCATTACTGAAAATATTAATGAAGCTAAATGAAAATCATGTGTTGGGTAATTTTTCTCATGAATTTTCAACTATCATGATGCATAATCTATCACCATATTATTTTCCTAAGAACACACACCCTCCCTTTCTTGGATTCATCATTATAGATCACAAACCGTTCTCCACTAAAAGGTAGTGTGACCACATATGAACTGGATAACCATATTTTTATCCTATTTGAAATTCTCTTCACATTCCCCCATCTAAATGAACATAACTCCTTTCTGATTCAACATGATTAGTGGATTAGATAATCATGAAAAATATTTCATGAATAGTTGATAATATCCATCCAAACAAAGAAAATATTGGATCTCAGTTACCTTTTTTGGTCTCGACCATCTTTCAATAACCTCTATTTTTGCTGGATGCATAGATATCCCATCTTTCAGATTATGTGACCCAAAAATGAATCTTTTTGAAGCCAAAATTCACACTTGGTAAATTTGGCATAAATATTATGCTTTCACATGATATTCAAAAACAATTCTCAATTGATCTTCATGTTCTCCCTTGCTTTTTGAATAGATAATAATATCATCTATAATGACTACCACAAACTGATTAGGATAGTCTCTAGAAACTCTAATAATCATATCCATGAATATAGCATGGAAATTAGAAAAAAAAAGTAATCACTATAAATTCATATAGTCCATACTTTGTACAAAATATCATCATTCGTATATCCATTTTTTTACACTTATTTGATGATACCCTAAATGATGACCAATCTTGGAAAAGTATTGAACTCTATGTAGTTGGTCCAATAAGTCATCAATTCAGGGAAGGGGATATTTTTTCTTGATTTTGATATTATTAATTTCTCGATAATAAATGCAGAGTCTCATTGATCCATATTTCTTCTTAAAAAATAGAATAGGTGCTCCCCAAGGAAACTCACTAGGGCATTTGAATCCTTTATCAAGATTCTCTTGGACATTCTTCTTTAATTCCTACAACTCAATTAGTTCCATTCTATAAGGTTTCTTTGAAATAGTCTTAGAACTTGGTATAAGTTCTATTGAAAACTCAACTTCACAATTTGGTCAATGACCTAGAAATTCTTCATGATATACATCATCAAACTCTGTTACAATGGGCTTATTCTTAATCATGATTTTCTCCCCAACCATTTGAGTTAAAAACCGTTCATTTATTGTATTTAAGACCCATAAGTTGTGTGAAATTCCCACTAGAATGTTATATTCATCCTTGAAGATAGATGATCATAGATAGATTTGTTATATAAATTGTAACATTATTTCTTTGAAAGTTAATATGATCTCCATATAAAGAAATCCAATCCATTCCAATAATCACATTAAATTCCACTATAGGAAGGATCACAAAATTTTCTGGAAGTAATTACCCACAAACATCAATTGGAGAAGAATTGTAAACTTTTGATGTGGTCGATGGTCCATTAAGAGTTGTTACAACTAACTCCACATCAAATTGTTGAGGTAATATGGTGATACCCTTAGAAAATTCTTCAGAAATAAAAGAGTGGGTGGATCCAAAATCAAATAAAAAATTTACTACTTTAGAGTGGATGGTAAGTATACCTTTCACCATTTTGTTATCCTACTCCATGATGTTGATAGTGATTTCTTGTGTCTTTCCTTTTTTCCTTTTCCTTTAGAGTTTGTTGATGTCGATCATCATCCATAACCATTGGATTAGGTAATTGATTATCATAATGACCCATTTCCTTTCACTTGTAACATTGATGTGTAGGAGGTGTATTCTGTGTTTCCTTTTCATTGTTCACAACATTAGACATATTTTTTGCATCACATATGCATTCAATTTCCCAATGACCTTGTTTTCCACACTGAAAACATTTTCTAGTACCTTTATGAAAATTCCCTGAATGTTTCTTTCTACACTTTGAGCATAATGGAAAACTCATATTCTTTCCAGTTTGGTCTTTAGATTTTCCTTTGAATTCCATTTTCCTCTTTTTATCTAACCCATATGACTGATGGGATAGTCCATTCTCCATCTCAATCATGAGAGCACATCCAAAAAATTTATTCATAGCTACTGAAGTCCCTTTTGGAAGACGCCTTTTGGAGACATTGTTTTAAGCTACTAATTAATCAATTAATATTACTCTCAGGTTGGATAATAATTCTAGAAGCGTACCTTGAAATTCTTGTAAGCTTTTCTTCATAGGTACCAACGGATTCATCATTCTTTTTATTAAGTTCAAGGAACTCCTTCTCCAACTTTGTTCGAAGAATATGAGTAAATTACTTATTGAAAAATATGTTCATGAACTCATCCAATTCCATGGACTCAATTTTATCTCTTTTCCTCATATTCTTGATATGATTTGACCATTTATCAGCTTCACCTACAAAATTATATACTACTATGATGACATTATCATGTTCAGAACATTATAGAACTGAAAATATTTTTTCAGTGGTATTGATCCATTGTTCAGCCACTAATAGATTAGAAGACCTGCTGAATGAAGGTAAACACTAAGTCATGAAGGATTCAACAGAATGTTTCTTCTTCCTTTTCTCATTTGGATGTCATGAATGATTCCTAACCTGAGGATTTTGAGTGATCATGGCTACAACATTATTCATTCTAGCTCTCATAATATTTTTTTGCTCAAAAAGAAAATCATTTCATTGCACATCGCATTTAGTATTAACATCGTTCCTTTGTGTTCCATCCATTGACTAAAACCAAGAATCATAGTGTGATAGAAACTAATTATAACAAGAAAACCAAATAATAGACAATAAAATTTCAATTTAGAACACTTTAGGTTTTATCCTTTGATATTCATGATCATTAAAAAACACTACAAATATATCTTATACATAGGCATATCCTTATCTCTCTTACTAAGGCTTTCTCATCCTAGTCTCTAAATGTTAACTGTACCTTTACTATAATACCAAATATAATGACACTTACTTTACATAAATTGATATCATGTTATAATTTAACTATATTTATTTCAGCTTATAACAAAACCCTGACAGGACCATATACATATAGTGTCTTTAGAAACTAGGAAACATAAATAACAGGTTCTTAAAACATCTATATTTTCTCTCATTTATTTAATCATATCTAAACTCCTTTTTGTAATATCATAAAAATAACCTTTTTCATGTCCCAATTAAAAGATACATATAAAAGGTTGAGCTCAAATTCCAAGTATGGGTAAAAAATTAAATAATAATCATATCATATTCATAAGAACATAACATTTGAAAATATTATCCTCCATTATAAAGATCACAACATCATGTCATGGTATAAATAATAAAAGTGAAATGTATTCCAAATAGTCATAATATAAGACATGAAATTTTGTGTCATACACACATAATAATATAAAATCATTTATATAAGTCAATTTCCTTTTCTAGGACAATAATAGTGGAGAAATTCCCTTACTGGATTGAGTTATTTCCTCAATCCAGCCATGTGTCAATGAACCAGATTAACTTTTCATTCCAGCCATGACTATCTCATGAGATATAAATCATTACCCAATTCATTTTATGGAGATATAGTTCCCACCCATCTCTTAATGAAATCATTCTTACATGTTGTAACACCCCAAGATTTCATAGTGTGTTATTTCTTCAAAATAATTCAATAACATGCCCTACACGCAACACCGAGTTCAATAGCACCTTGACTTACCAAAATAGCCATTAAAAAGAGTTTATGAATAGTAGTAACTGAATTTTAAACATTATATAATCCTTATAATTTTAGAATCCATATTATGAGATTCATTCTCCATCGTATCAATTCAAGTATAATTATCATTTGATAATTTAAAAATAATGTTTATGTACTTGATATCATTCTGGATATGAATAGGATACAACCTATCCATAACAAACATGGCTTACGTAACAAATAATATAAAAGAAAACGAGTAAGTTAACACCCGAAACGATGATAATACTTTGATATTATTAACAAAGAAATGTTAAAAGATCATATATGATATCATATTAATATATATGATTCTTGTATAATTTAATAACAATTATTTCACCATTATACATGAGGTAAACCTACCCTAATCCATGTAAAAGTACAAGGTAAGGGTTTAATTCACAATCTCTTCATTATCTGAGGTTGTTTATACGTAATTATCTACTGGGATCTCATTATCATCCACATCCATGATTCTCAAAAATGTATTTAAAAACATTTTTACTATTTAAAAGAATATGAGATAAAGTCATTTATACCCTTGTTTGAATTTTTATAAGAGTTTTATAAAGGAATATTTCTTTCGATTTGCAATAAATGTGCTTTTAACCTTTTCGACAGAATTAAGGTAAGAATGTTTTTTTAACTTATACAGTGGGTGCAGTTATTTTCCACCGTTATAAAATCGTCGAAACATCCCTTACAAGCATATAAGAATATTTTCAAAGTAAATGTTTTATTTAATAATTATGTGACTTTTAAATGATTTCAAAATGGATATTTTAAGAATTTGTGAAAGGTACTCTTTATCAAGATCATAATTTAAAATTTTTTAAAGGTTTTGAAATGATATTTATTTTCAAATGTTTTAATGTGGTATGGGATACTTTGATTAAAAAAACTCTTTTAAATTACTTCCTTTATTAATGTGTGTCTTTTCATTGATTTCGATAAAAGAGATATTTCTCTCAAATAGTTTTGATTTCATCTATGTCAATATCCTTTGATGCATTTTACGATTATTTGAAGTTGATTTTTTATGATACAAAACTTCTATATTGTATTTAAAGTTTTGTGATATGTTTGACTGTGGATGTTCTATTTTTATACCATTCACAGTTTATGGTGAATGTATTGACATTTTGTGTTCTAGTTTTTATACAAATGTTTTTGTTTGTTTAAACCTTTTCATATGGAAATGAATTGGACTTAATATGTGATGGGTGGAGCCCGCTATAGCTCCTCGATGCATCGTTAGGTATCATGAGACAAACTTGTGTCTTGGCACAAGGCCTTGGCAAAATTTTATTTGTAGTCTTGGCACGAGGCCTTGGCTATGTGCTTATGATAGTTTGGCATTATGAATTCCATCATTATGAATGTGGTTATTGATATTGTATGTGATTATTCGATTCGTAGAATACCCATGTGAATAAGTAAATGGCATTATTTCATTTTATTTTTTCCATACTATGTTGATGTTCAAGATTAAAAGGCTTTTGTTTTAGTTATACACTGCCTTAAATGTTTATTCTTATTTATGAACATTTCCATTATATTGTTATCCTTACTGGGTGTTTGAGCTCACCCCTTTTCTATGTTTTATTTTTCCCAGGATATGAATAAGTAAATTATGAAAGACCTACAGGGATAATATGAGGGGATAAGAGTTTTGTCTATGGAGACTATATTGTTGTAGTTTTCATTTTTATGATGTAAAACATTATGAATATATATAGTGTTTCCAAGGCTACTAAACCAATCGGTCTTTCGAGATATGATATTTCTTGTGATCAGGCCAATGTTATGTAATAATGCACCGACTCTGGGTTACGAGGGTCGGGGTGGTACAGTTGGTATCAGAGGAAGTTTAGTACAAACCTTGGAAGATAGATTTAGATAAACTCTGATTAGAGCACATAGATTTAAGATGGGCATTGAGGATTAGTATAGAATAACTTCCTAGAATTTTGGTATTGTAGTGATTTTGGGAGTTTTCCAAGCAATACAACTCTGTCTGGATACAAGCAGGTAGAGTCGAATCTGGAAAAGATGTACGTAGGGGTAAATTCCAAAAACACCACTTTGAGCTAGACTCGAACGGGAACTGGTGGACGACAACGGGCCTTCCTTCACTCTTGGTTACGACACTCCCAGGGTATATGCATAGGATAATTATCATCTTCTTTACAAACCATTATGAAGGGTTTATGAGTATATACTTCCCCAAAGGAGATGTTTTTATTATTATGGATTATATCCATAAACTATTTAATTTATGCTATGTGTTTTACAAGTTTGGGATTAGGTATTGTTATTCATAAACTAATCTAGTGTATGACATTGTTTAGAAATGGCGCCCAATATAAGGAATGAGAACTCCAGCAATGCACATGATACAAAGAGAAAGAATGATCATATATTTCATGGTCTTAAGCCAAAATTTATATGAGAAATAGTCCTGCTTGTATCACCATCATATGAAGAAATAATATCATGTGTTGATAAGATAAGTAAAGAGTTTACTATGTCCTATGGCTTTGAAGGGAAGAAAGAGAAGAAAAGGATGGAAGAGAGAAATATGGATAAAGGGAAGAGGGAAAAGAATAATTTTCTCATATGTGATAATTGTGGAAAGAAACACCCTGGAACCTACCTGAAACGAATGGGAGTTTGTTATAAGTGTGGAGGAAAAGGGCACAATGTACGTGACTGCAAGGGTAAGAAAATGGTTTCAAATGTACAATGCTTCATTTGCAAGGAGATTGGACACTATGCGAGCCTATGTCTTAGTCATCAGACTATGCCGCAAATGAAGATATTTGATAATAATCAAGTTTTTATACTACCACAGATGATGATAAATGATTAGAGTTATTATGTTGATTATGTCATTTGAGTGTTGTATCAACAATGCACTTGTTATAATAATTATGGAGTATATAAGGATTGTACTTCTATACTATTTCATTATGGACTTGAGATTGTTGTGGAACAAAGAAAATTGACTCAATAGCAGGTTAAATTTTTGGAAAATATATGGTTGAGAGAAAGACAAACCATAATATGGTTCTGATACAGAGGTAGTGATTTTAGAATAATACATGATTGTTTTGAATAAATTATATTGGATATTCTTGACTACCTTGAAACTGATTAATGATTTGTATATTCCATCATTGTTGGGGTTTAAAACATTTTTTTATTGAAGTATTATATCTATTATTCTATAAGGAATAAGGGATGATGAATGTAATCAATAAGGTTTTATGATAATTCAAGATGTTGCAATGTTTTAAAAGAATACGTGATGAAGGTGAACGCATGTTATTACGCGGCAAAAAAAGGTTCTTCATTGTGTTTACCTTCCTTATAAATTTTGGACTCAAGTATTTTCTCTATTTCTAGTTTGGATTATTTTGGATTTCCATAAAAGGACAACCCGGAGGTCGGGTGGCAACCTGTCACATCTGGCAAGGCCGCGAGACTTGAACCCACAACTGAAGGGTGACAAGGGTGTATCACCTACGACCGACCCACGTGATGTCCAGGATTAAATAATGTAGTTTTTTTTAAAGATTTGGTAGATGAATTATAAATTCATGTTTTTGGAACCCTATACGAATAAGTTAAATAGAATATATTTTTTACGTTCTATTATCTTTTAGAGTGAAAGATGAGTTTGTGGTAGAAATTAGTTAATGGATGGAAGTCTACTGGTCATGAATATATTTTTCTTCTTCTCTTATTCTATGAAGAAATTAATTATTTTACTTTATTTAAGGAATCCTAAAACAAAAAATGTGTTTCCTAATACCCTATGTTTTGTTGAACCGATGGTATTTCCAATCATCATAGATTGATGAATTTAAGGACCTCAATTTTACACTTGTTTGTGATTGATGACCTCAATAACTACCTATAAATATTTAAGTTTTTCCTCCAATCATATGTCTCTAATTTCCACCAATGTTCTTCTAATTGAGATCATAATTTGGTGGAGACCCTTTTATTTCTCTTTTCCTCACATCAAAACTAAATTTTAGTAATCCAATTTCCAATGTGGGTTTTCCCACAAATATATTTTCTATTTTCAACCTTTTATTTTCGAAGAACAATTTCAAATTGCGAGGACGTAATTTATTGTAGGAGGGGAGAATGTAACACCCCAAGATTTCATAGTGTGTTATTTTTTCAAAATAATTCAATAAATTGCACTACACGGAACACCGAGTTCAATCGCACCATGACTTTCCAAAAATGCCATTCAAAAGAGGTTATTAATAGTATTAACTAAATTTTAAACTTTATATAATCCTTATACTTTTATAATCCATATTATGAGTTTCTTAGACATAATGCAAGAACAAATTCATTTTCAGTATTTCTATTTTATCAACTTTTAATAGTGAAACCTTTTAAAATACAATATTTTAAACATTTTGACTATATGGGGACATCAAAAATTTAAAATGAAACATCCCAAACTTCCACGGTACGCTTTCCATTGAATAATACAGTACCGTGTGTTGTACGCAACTTCGATTTTTAACACACACCACAACTGATCAAACTAGCTGTTATGAATAGTAATACCTACTTTTTGAAATTTTATCTCTCAAAATGGAATTCATTTTTGGATTCGGAATATCGAATTTAGCCTAGGGTGAAATTTTGGAACTTCTCGTTTAACTTTAATATTTTGATGAATAGTGAAAATTACTAAATTTTAATTAAAAACAACTTTTTTAATAAAAATAATTAATATTGATAAAATATGAATTTGAGTGGTTTTAAAGTATATTTAGAATATATTTTTACCAATTAATTCAATTTTTGTCATTGGACATTATTTCACAATTAAATCGGACATAAACAAGTGCCAATCTTTTGATAGTTATTATTTGATAAAAACACTCTTTTTGTTTTAACAATGGGAATTAATTTTAAATTAATTTCTGCAACTTTTGTGTTTTTAATTTGGAGAAATGGATTCCATATTATGAATCAAGATTTTAAAATTGTGTAAATAGGTAACCTTTATTTTTAGATATTTTGAATAATTATTTCGGTAAATATTTTATTTACCATGGTTAAAGGGTAAATCTGGTAAATAAGGGTTACAAAATAAAAATATAATAACAAACAATTACCCAGAAACGTGTCATAACATTATTGGTTGATACATGGCCGACCATGGGCATCTTTGGGTCGATTTTGGGACCCCATGGAACCACTTTTATGTTATAGGGACACTTTATTTTAATTAAGTTAAAATGAATACAAAAATGGCACAAGCATATATCTTTTAGAAAAACAATTTTTACATAGGGTTATATATGTTGGATTTTCGACTATAAATATTAATTAGAAAGCTAAAACGATTTTCTACATAATTATATTTTATGTATAATTTTTAGAGATTAAATAATTTAATTTATTTATGACACAATGATGATACAATAATTAACATAAGAGTAACAAATTAAAATAATTGATATTATAAATACCCAAATAAATATAATTTGAGAATTTTAATGCATTAAACTAATTTTATATTATAATATGACATATTAGGATTTATTTAATTTACTTTTTTAGAAGTACTCATTCTGTTATGAGTTTCACAAAAATCAACAATTGAATAGTGTCAAAATTGACAAAAAACAGTTTTTTAAAACAATATTATATTATTAATTGATATTAAATTCCTAAAAATCTAAGGTTTGACCAAAAGACTTATATAATTATATTTATATCATTAATGGACCACTTGGGGGTCTCTTGGTTGTATATAGTATGTTTATTAACCATATAATATAAAAATACAAATAGACATTCTAGAAGTGAAACTAATTAACTAAGAGTTAATACTTAAATATAGTTTTAATATAATGAACCAAACCTATCTAAATTATATTGGTTTTGTGGTTTTCGACCCATACCAACTGTAAAATTTAAATAATCAACTTTTTTGTTATTAGAAACCAAATATGAATTTATTATAAATTAATATTTCTAGCTTTTCCAAAGGTGCCCCTCACCCCTCTTATAAAAGGTCACTCCTCCTTCTCATTTCTTCACACCTTCAAAGACATCTGGTTCGGCCAAACCCTGACCAAATACTATATAAACATCTATCACTACAACCTATAGGACTTAGTTTGATCATAAAGCCATCCTATATAGCCCTTTTGATCAAATCAAAAGGAAGAACCCGAAGAAGAGGTAATGTTTTCACCACCCCTTTTCAAGTTCCTTTCTTCTTCCACTTCTTCTTTCTTTGTTATTACCATTCTAAAATAATAAATCCACTATATTATATATAATTTGATGTTATTATAATTATGGTACAACCATATTCAGTATTCTATCCACCCATTGAATAACATGTCACTATACATACGTACGTACGGCTTACCGTCTCCACGTCGTGGTGTAATTGTTATTCAATATATTATTATTTGAATGGGTATAATAATGATTTATAATTCATTTAAACAATAAATATAACATGATAATGATTCTGTATATATAATATACAATCTAATTATATATTACTTTAATATAAAAAAGAATGATATTGTCACTCGTGCGTACGTACGGACTACCGTCTCCACGAACACGATGAGATTCATTCTCCATCGTATCCATTCAAATATAATTATCATTTGATTATTTAAAAATAATGTTTAAGGACTTGATATCATTCTGGATATGAATAAGATACAACCTATCCATAAAAAAACATGGCTTACATAACAAAACATATTAAAGAAAACGAGTAAGTTAACACCCAAAACGATGTTAATACTCAGATATTATTAACAAAGTAATGTTAAAAGATCATATATGATATCATATTAATATATATGATTCTTGTATAATTTAATAACAATTATTTCACCATTATAAAGGAGTTTAACCAACCCTCAACCAAGGAAAAGTACACGGTAGGGTTTTATTTCACAATCTCTTTATTATCCGAGGTTGATTATATGTAATTATCTATTGGGATCTCTTTATCATCGACATCCATGTTTCTTAAAAATGTATTTCAACACATTTTTACTGTTTAAAAGCATATGGGTCAAAGTTATTTATTCCCTTTTTTGACTTTTTATAAGAGTTTTATAATGGAATCTTTCTGTCATTTTCCAAACAAGGTGCTTTTAACCTTTTCGACAGAATTAAGGTAAAAATGTTTTTTTAACTTATACGGCGGGTGCGGTTATTTTCCGCCGTTATAAAATCGTCGAAGCTTCCCTTACAATCATATAATAATATTTTAAAAGTAAATGATTTATTTTATAATTATGTGACTTTTTAATGATTTCAAAATGGATATTTTATGAATTTGTGAAAGGTACTCTGTATCAAGATCATATTTTTAAATGTTTTAAAGATTTATCTTTCTAAATATTTTTAATTAATGTCCATGTTTTCAAAATTATTTTTGGGATTTATTTATATGGACATGAAGGTTTTGATATGATATTTCTTTTCAAAAGTTTCAAAGTGGTATGGGACACTTTGATTCAAAAATATCTTTTAAATTACTTCCTTTATAAATTTGATACTTTTCAATGATTTCGAGAAAAGAGATATTTCCATCAATTAGTTTTGATTTCATCTATGTCAACATCCTTTGATTCATTTTATTCTTATTTGAAGTTGATTTATTATGATACAAAACATCTATATTGTATTGAAGGATTTGTGATATGTTTGACTGTGGATGTGATATTTTTATACCATTCATTGTTTATGGTGAATGTATTGACATTTCGTATGCTAGTTTTAATACGAATGTTTATGTTATGTTTAAACTTTTTTATATGGGAATGCATTGGACTTAATATGTGATGGGTGGGGCCCGCTATATCTCCTCATTGCATCGGAAGGTCTCATGAGACAAACTAGTTTCTTGGCACAAGGCCTTGGAAAAATCATATTTGCAGTCTTGGCACGAGGCATTGGCTATGTGGTTATGATAGTCTGGCATTATGCATTCCATCATTATGAAAGTGGTTATTGATATTTCATGTGATTATTCGATTAGTATAATATCCATGTGAATAAGTATATGACATTATTTAATTTTATTTTTTCCATACTATGTTGAAGATCAAGTTTAAAAGGCTTTTGTTTTAGTTATACATTGCCTAAAATGTTTATTCTTATTTATTAATGTTTATGCTATATTTTTATCCTTACTGGGCATTTGAGCTCACCCCTTTTCTATTTTTTATTTTTCCCAGGATATGAAGAAGTAATATATGAAAGACCTACAGGGATAGTATGAGGGGATAAGAGTGTTGTCTATGGAGACTATATTGTTGTAGTTTTCATTTTTATGATGTAAAACTGTATGAATATATCTAGTGTTTTCAAGGCTACTAAACTAATCGGCCTTTCGAGATTTGATCTTTCTTGTGATCATGCCAATATTATGTAATAATTCACTAACTCTGGGTAACTGGGGTCGGGGCATTACACATGTTCCCCCAAAACATAAATAATTCATTATATCACAACCCATGAAATAAAATAGGATTCATAAGCATCATGCCATCATAACATAATCTATATAAGATAAATAGACATCATAAAAATAATTACATCACAAAAAATATAAAAAAAACCAATAATAGGTATATAAACATAACCTTATGTCATATTATATGGATAATAATTTTGATAAAACACTGGAACATAGTTCTTGATGAATGTATCCTTTCTTCTTCAAAAACATTTTCTTCTCTCAAAATGTCATGAAATTTTCTAAGAAAAGAATTTAATTGAAAATATAATTGAAATAATTTAGAAGAAGATTTATGGAAATAAATCATCATGAAATCATAAAATTCTATTCATGTCATATATGTTTAATAAAAAACAATCTCATTGTACTTTTGCTAGAAAAGTAAAAAAAGAACCATGTTTGGTTAACAAAAGAAAGAGTCCTTCCATACAATGTAGTAAAAATCAATAATCATTGAAAATAACTTTAACCATAAATATATGAATATTAATATTTTTAAGAAAAACATTTTTATAAAAAATGGTAATGGATGATAAATATATACCCATAAAATACTAATGTATAAACAATCTTAGAAAAAAATGAGATTGAAAAATTATACCTTACCTTAAGTATGATATGCATCGTATGTAACTAAATCTCTTGTATAATAATATAAATAATATTAATTATTTATTCCATATTCATAAAAAAAATTATGATAACATTTATGATAATATTTTTATGCATTTGTTAGTAACATCTCATTGACACTCATTATTCGGGTATTAACTCCTTTATGTTCTTATTTATGTTATGTAAGATATGTTCTTATTCCTTATTTTAGGTTATAGTTATATAATTTACAACATTGTATTATTATAATATATATCACATTTATTCATTCAATCCATTTATATAAACATGGCTTAATGATGATTTTGTAGCATGAATCACATCGCACCATGGAGATGGTAAGTCATACGTACGCACACACGACGATATCATTCCCATAATTTTTGAATGGTATTGAATTTGATGTTGTATATTATACTATAATTAGTATCATGTTATAATAATCATATATAGTAGTTATTTCCACTATTATACCCATCCATGTAAGGTGTTGGTGAATAATAGATTACACCACGACGTGGTGATGGTAAGCCATATGTACGCACACACACGATGATTTCATTTTTAGTACGATGGATTGAAAGAGAAATAGTGTTGTTCATACTTATAATAACATATAAGTATATTATTTACATTGATGTTATTATTTTATAATGAAATAGAAAAATTAGAGTATGTATATGAAGAATGTTTTTTTGAATGAATCGGTACAATAGATTACCTCTCCCTCGATGTGCCTCCATTAAATTTCTTATTAAGGCACTGGAGTTGGCCATTGGAGAATACCAAAACCTCTAGAATGTTACTAGAAATTTTAGAAGATAAAGGTCATTTTTCTAGTTCTAGATGTCTCAAAATGAAGTAAATAGGATAGGGATGAGGTGCCCTTTTATAATAGAGGAGAGGGCCACTTTAGGAAACTCTTTAAAATATTAATTTATTTTAAATTCAATTTCAACAAAAATTTCTGAAAACTTATTTAATTATAAGATAAGATAATTTTAGTTATAATAACCATCATAATATATTTTTTATCCCTGTTTTGAATATTTTTCTTCCTTATCGTTTGAATTTAACCATTATTTTAACCATTTAAATCTTACCGTGATATCATATTATTTGCAATTTATGGGGTAGTGTAATTACCATATCATGTAAAACGACCGAAAAATAGTTATTTATGGAATATTTAGACTTATATTAACCATTTGGATGAATATTATATTTTTTTAAAATTAATATCATTTAATAAACTATTTTATATTTTAATTTGTGAATAATGTCAATTCTGGACACTATTCATACATGACTTTTTAAAAATTCATAAATAATTTATTCCTTAAAAAATAAGGCATTAAATAAAATAAAATATGTCAATATAGTACAAAAAATATTTTTATGACGTCAAAATAACCATATTATATTTTTTTTAATATTTATAAGTTCACTTATTTGAATCTTTCATTAATGAGGTAGTAACTACATCAAATTTCTGTCACAAATAAAACTACATATATTGTCTATAAAAATTATAAATAAATTACCATGATATAGGGAATCTATTTATATTTATAACAAATATTTATAGTTGAAAATATCACTTATATAACCCCATATAAAAATTATTTTACTAAAATATATATGTATATGTTAAATTATCTTTAGTGTTAAATTAATTTTTCTAAATGTCATTATCACATACAAGGGGCTCCATAGGGACCCCAAATTGACCCAATGATACCAATGGTCAGAAATATATCCTTAAATGGAGTTATTACATGTATTAGGGTAATTTAATATTATTAAAATGTTATTTGTGTACCCTTATTTACCAATTTTACCCTTTAACCACGGTAAATAAAATATTTACTGAAGTTAATATTCATAATGTCTTAAGATAAAAGGTACCTAATCAAAAAATTTGGACCTTTTAATTCCAAATATTCAATCTATTGTTCTAAATTCAAAAAAAGGTTGGAATAATTAATTTAAAATAATTTATTTTCATGAAATGATATAACGAGTTTTAAATGCTAAAACACTACAAAAGATTGAAATATTTTTGTCTATGAATTCAATGTAAAATTAATTATAATGACTTAAAATTATATTAAATGGTAAAAATATATTCATTTTATATTTTAAAACAAATAAATATTATAATTTTACCATATAAATAATCACGATAAAAAAAATTTAATTAAAATTCAATGTATTTTTACTATTCATAAAAACATGAATGTTTTCAGAGAAAATATCATAATTTTTTCAAAAGTAAATTTTTATATCCTACATAAAAATAACATTTTAATTGTTTCGTACATAAATTTTTAATTTTCCAAAATCTTAATTTAAAATGGTTTCTCCATTCAATGGTGTAAAATTGTCCTAGAAATAGGTTCTTATAAATAAAATAGGGTTTTATTCATACCATATGACAAAAATATCCATTGGATTAGTGTCAAAAATATTTTATTTGGTATATAATACATATATCTCATTAATATAATTAATTTCATTACCAAATTTAATTCACTAAAAAATAAACATACATAATTTATTTGTATTTTCAACCAATAAATAATAGCTAATGTGTTCATAATTTAGTTTCAATAGTTAGTTATAATTTCTCCCACTAACCTAATGGCTCGGCTATAACAAGAATTTTATATTAAAGGCATCTATTGGTTTTTAGAAAATTATGATTGTGTGAATATCAATCTAGATAATGATAAAAATTAATTAAATAAATTATTTCATAAAAACATCTGAGTGTTACAAAGAATTAAACACATTGTCATTTTTTGAAATGAAATGTAAGAAAATATTATACTAGTCAGTTTTGGTTGAGTTTGACATATGTTCATAATCTAAAATGATTAAGGTGTCAATCCTAAATCCATGACTTGTTATATTGTGAAATTAGATATTTGAAATATTTATTAGAAATAGATTTTGAATCAATAATGTAAACAGTTTGAAACTGACAAGGTGAAAACAAAATATTTACATTAATTTCCAAAATTTTACATACAAATTTTTTCAAATAAACATTAAAACTAATATATAACAATTTTATAATTATATATAATTTATATTCTAAACCATAAATAGTATAAAATATATTTAATAATTTTATCATTTATAAAAAACAATGGTACCTATTTTAAGGATCATACTCCCTAAGTTATGAGAAAATATTATATTCCCTCCATCAATTTTTTCAATATGGTTGAACCCAGAGTAGTCATTGCACCCGTGTCACAATCATCTATTGTACATGTACAATATAACCCATTAGGATTTTTACTTCATACATTTATCCTAAAAAATAACCAAAATATTAAATACTTCGGTACCCAAATAAATATATTTATACAAATTTTATATAAAAGATATTTTAAAACCATAATATTTTTATAATATTATTCAAAATGAATTTTGGAAAAGAGGATTAGCCTTTCGATTCCACCTTAACTATAATTTTCAAAACCCAATATATTTTAGTTTTAGAATATTCTCTTAAAATATTAGTATTTTTAAGGTCGATAACATGATTTTATAGGAGAAATCAAAATTGATTTCTCCCAAAATATTGAGAAGAATGAATGTTATTTAATTTCTTCTCATATTGGGAGAACATAGTAAGAGAATTATTATGCATCTTAATAGTGGATTCTAATTTATCTATATTTTTTCACCCTTTTATATTTTTGATAAATCAGACTTTTATTTTCAGAGTTAATCCTTCTCATTAATTAATTGATTATAATTATTTTTAATAACATTATAATTTTATAATAAGTTTAAAAAATACACCGTCGTTTTTATATCTTGAAATTTTAAGATCTTCACCAATTAAATGAGTTAAATAAAAATATTATGTTACATAAGTTACCCCGTACATTACCTCAATTTGGTTCATGAGATATTTATCATTATCATCACATTATTTAGTTGAGGAGAGGGTTCTATCAGTATCACTCAAATTTGAAAATTTGAATGATTTATTACTTTCATTATTTTTTATCTTATTTTTAAATATAGAGAACTTTGGTTTGATATATCCCTTCCTATTTCATTTAAATGTTGTTACCTTTGTTCCCCCACATTAATTATCCTTTCTAGAATAAGGAAAATATTTTTCCTTCCTCAATAATGTTTTATCATATTGGAAAAGTGAGAAATTTCAACTGCTGTACTTGAAGTGACATAATTAATTTCATTAAAGGAAATTGTATCCATTTCCAAATTTCCTTATATTCCTTTTATTCTAGATGATTTAGGGTATTCTCAAATTCCATGAGATACCTAATGAGTTATTCTACTAAAATCTTCTTGATATCATTTTCTTCGAGAATTGTCATTACATAGTCTGACCAAGAACACGAAAATACCCAAATTATCTTCTAACAAAGGAGGATTATAAAAATGAATCCAAAATGATATTTTCCATAATTTCACATATCTATAAAATCAGTAAATATTTTAATAAAGATTCATTATAATTCAAGACATTTTATTAAAATGTCTTGAAAATACATGTCATGTATGGTGCCTTTTACTTTGTGAGTTTCCTCATGTGGGGTTTAAAATTTTCACAAATTTCATGTGTTCTTTTCATGTGATGTATTATTAAATTCATAATCTTTTGTCCAACAATGATGATAATTCGTGGATTTTATATCATTCTAAGATGATATAATATCATCAGGATTCCATTTTTTCCTCTAATTCTTTTTCGGTTCATAACAATTCTTGGTAATTATCCAAATGAGATAATCAATACATCTAAAAAAATGACTTGTGAGTTTTCCAATATCTATAATTTGATATATCAAATAATTTAGCTTAACCATTAATTTTCTTTTGAAATATCCTTGGGTGTTAGAGTAAGTGTCCATATTTTATGATCATATATTGAAAGTAGTTAAGGTTTTGAATCAAATGTTTTCTCTGATACCAATTACTGGTCAGATTTTAACGATATGAGGGGGTTAATTTCATTCTAAATATTTTAAAAAATAAAGTGATAAAATTATGAGATAAATAATATTAAAGAGTTATCATAAATAAAAATAAAATATATGTAAAATGATAAAAGACTTTGATCAATACTCAATTTGAGTGCCTATGTCTCCTCCCCTCAAAGGATTTAAGGTTCTATTATCCCATGGAATCATTGGTATCTAAGAACCTAAGACTATGATTTTTTTAATTTTTTATAGTAATAAATCCAGTACAAAGTAATATACACTTATTTTAATAGATATAATTAGAAACCCTAAACTGATTTTATTAGATTGTTAAATAAACAAACTAAAAAACTACCACTTTAGAGAAAGTAAGCACCCAAAAAGAAGAATTATGAGGTTAGTTTTGTTACGAAAAAAACATTAATAGTTAAATCTAAAGTATATCATAAATATTTATGTATAAAAATTATAATATGATGGAATGAAAATATAGAGAAACATATTAAAACAAAGAAGATCTAATAGAGCTTAAGTGTGTCCAAAATAGAAAAAATTTATTTTTCAAGATTTTTGGGGGTTATATTTATACTCTCTTGATGTCCCATTATAGTGTTTTAGTGTTAAATGTCCAAAACAACTATTGGGAGGTAAAAAATATTAGAGGGAGAAATATACAAAGGTTAGTTTTACATTTCTAAAATCTACCTCAGTTGGTCACTAGATCTCATTAGTTATCTAGTGGGTTGTCTTGCTTCATTATATAGTTGATGAGGATCAATAGTAAACTAGTGAGGCCGGATATTGTAGAGGTGAAATATTCAAGCCCACTACATCGGTGGTTATTCTACACTGGGAGGCCAGTTTCCCTACACTGTCATCTGGTCCTTCTGTTTTCCCTTCTAGATGGTCAGTGTTTTTCCTCTTCATAATCAGTGGTATTTCATAATTAAGACATTTGAAATGTCCCACAAAACATCTATTGATCCTTTTTTTATCATAATAATTTATATCTTGATTCAAAATCATAATAACTAAAATATTTTAAAATTAAATGGTGAGAACTATAAATGATGTTGGAGAACATTAAAACATATAATATAGAGATATGTATAACATGAGTTTTTTAGGACTAAAGGTGAGGTATTTTGAAAATATAATATCATGAAAATCTTCTATTGTAGTGATAATGGAAAAGGAATGATATTATTCAAAAATAATATTCAATGATACTTGTTCTAGAAGATGACACAAAAAACCAACACAATGTGATGGAATAATCTAATAAGATAAGAGATATATTATTCTAAATGTTGATCTTATTGACCTAATGAGAATGTAGTTCCATTAGATGGCATGATGAACTTGTATGTGTGGAATTAGTTGAAATAAAATGGAGAGTAATTATTTATGAGAGACAATCTATTGATTATAATGACCTTAGTTGATGTAAATTTGACTCAATGTCATAATAAAATAGGTACCAATAAGAACTATTTTTTTCAATACAACCAATATGGTAGTTTATTGAGAAAGATAATGTACAGTTTTTTGATGCTAAATAAATTAAACAATATAACCTGAATTAAGTTAATGATTAAATGGCCAAAAGCAGAGAATGTAGCATAGTTAAATTTTATGAGCATTTTATATGTTTCATCATAGTGATGTTGATATGTACTAAAAGATATAAGTTTAATGAATTAAATGATTTGATTAAAACAAATATTATTTTTGTTTCCTTAATAATGGTTGAATGTAACTTTTATAATTCCTTAATGAAGTGAAATTAAATCTTCCTTTAAATTATTGAAGGTGGTTGAATACGATTTGAGTGAATATGAGTTTAAAATTTTTTAACTCATATTCCCCATTTATCAAAAGTATTCAATGATATGCTGATTATAAAAGGGTTAAATCAATGTAAAATTTGATATTGGTGAGTATATGATAAGCTAGAATAAATTTGCCAAAAATATGATGATTTTAAGAGAAGACTAGATTTTAAAGAAGATATCTATAAAATAGAGGAAGAGAAAAAAAATTTGAAATATCAAAAAGTTAAGATAACAATTATATAAATTTTAGATATTTATATTTCGAGTAGTGAGATTAAATATGATGAATTTGGGTGTCGGAATGGATTTTTTTTTCTAAATTCATATCTTTTGTTCATGAAATGTTTCTAAAATTACCTGAAGAGAAATAATATCATCATAATTCAAATTTATGGTAACTCTAAAAACTAGTAAGAACTAGTACAATAAAATTTTGGGAGACTTTAGCATTTGGGAACACTATCGGTTAAAATGAGATACCATTGCATATGATTTTTAATCATATTTGATATTAGTTGAAAATCTATGTCTTGAAATCAACATGAACACATCACCTATATAATCACCACATTAGGGTTAATTATTTTAAAAAAAATTCTTCCATGTGTAGGAATGTATTTTTTTCATATATGGATAAGGGTGATATACAATTTTTTGGGAATGATACTCAAAAATATCATAGAGTATAGTTTTATGAAAAGAAATTATAAATGAGTTCCACTAAATCAACCCCTATTCCTAGAGATACATCACATTCTTTTTCAATTAAATTGGTTTAATAGAAACCCAAATTTCCTATGAAATAACTTTTTTCAAATATGGATGATCCAGATTCTCTAAATAGTAGGTTTATTGTAATATTTTATATAAAAATAACCATGGATAATATAATGGGAAAACTCATTATCTTCTTTCAGCTGTCCTAGATATTATTGGTACTACTACTATGGGAATTATCCGATGAATTTTGATGATAGTAGAAACATAGATATTTATGAAAGAAAATAAATGAAATTCTAATACCATTATCATATAAAGTTCCAAAAAATATATTGGACTCAAAACGAGTATGGATACATGGGAAAAACATGAAATTACTTAAAGAGAATGTGAATGATAGCAATGAAAAACTACAGATATTGAGAGAAAAGTATACAAATTTTGGGATAGATGATTAAGAAAATCATAATAACTTATCTTCAAGAGTAAATAATAATTTTAGAAACACCTTATGTTTTAGAGATACAGTGGATGACTCTATTATTTCTAAGAAAATGTTGAGAAAAATCATTATTATTTTTTGTCAATAAAATTATTATTTATAAGAAATAAATGATTTCTCTATTAGTGAGTTAAATAATAATATTATTAATCATTATATAAGAAACTATCTAGTGTTTATTATGTTTATCAAGGAGATAAATAAATTTTAATCCATGATAATGATCAAAATCAAGGAAGATGAAAAGTATTAATCTGTTGGATCCAAATACGAAAAAGAAATGGTTGAAGATTATAAAATAATATTCGTTATTATCTTAAATAACATTTGAAAAAGTTAAAAGGAAAGTGTAAAAGTAAAATATTAATAAATATTTTTAAGTGTGTTGGATTTAGTCACTCTTTTTTCACTATCAAAAGATGGAAGGTCGTAAGTATAATGAAAATGAAAAGGAAGTTAATAAATCTACTAAGATTAAGAAAATGATTCCATAAAGGAAAATAATAAATATAATGACTAAATAAATTATAGACTACTCCACTTCAAGTAGTTATTTTTAATAATAGGTTATCAACAAATTTATAAAATTTATAGATGACATCAAAAAAGATGAAGAAAACATGAGTAGTGGTGAAGAGTGTGATGAAATGTACACTAAGAACATATTAAAAGATAATAATGAATCATATATTGAAAAAAAAATATTAGAGGTAAATAATATTAATAAATAAGGATGATGATAAAAAAGTACGGTAATTATTTTCAAAACAACTAATATGACTAATTTGAATAAATTAATAGTCTCAATTTGAAGATTGTGGAACAATAAAAAATGGTAAAATTCCATGATAAAATAATTTCTAAAAAGAAATAATGATTAAATAAAAAATAATCAAGCTATCTTAATGATGAAAATACTCAATAAAAGTTTATATAATATTTCAATAAATATATGTATGTTAAATAAGAATCATCTCAAGTATTGGATAACGTTACCCAAAAAATTTACGTTAGATCGAATCTCACTGAACAAAATATTACAACTATTTTTACTAATAGTGAATGATTTAAAACTAATTCTAGGATACATTATACTAAAAATAATCATCATAAAAATAGTTTTACATCAACGGAATATGTGGATAACTTATGAATAAATAATTATCTAGGAAAAATTAAAAAGTGATTTATAAGATATGGTTGGACATCAATATTATTTTTGTAGAAAAAATCATATCAATATAAAAGAATAAAATTAAGAGGATATTTATGTTTTAATGGAATATTGGGGTAAAAATATTATACATGACTCAATAATATGAAATTTTTCATGGATTCAAAGTAGAAATGAATTGGGAATATGAATATTTGAGATGATGATAATTAATTTTGAGAAGAATAAATTTTTTGCTAAAAGATTATCAAATCTAAATAATCAAAATAGTATTAATTGATTAGAAGATATATATATATAAGATATGATTAATAATATAATTATACTAATGCATGTGTGACTACTCTTCCATGATTTTTTCTTTATGTTGATTTAAATAATAATGTTCTAAGGAATGAAAATAATGATAAATATCTAATTATTTAAGTGTCTTTAAAATATAGTTGGGAAAATCATTTATACATGATAGAAGTTGTTATTATCACATGAAAAGAGATTAACAAATTTTGAATAAAATTTAATATCATGTTGAATGTGTAGTTACTTTTTTGAATAATATCTCTTAAAAAATTAATGGAATTAGTATAGATGGGATTGAATATCAAAAACTAAAATCCAATGATGAATTGTTTTTTGATGGCTTTAGACAAAACTTATGGAGTGTAATACAGTATTGTGATGATGTGGGTGATTTCATAAATATTAACACATGTTTTTGCACAAAATATATGGACATCATGACCATATAGGATTGAGTAAAATCCCAATGGAAGATATAGTAAGTGAGCTACCCCAAATAATGGAATAAAGATGTGTTATTTATGAAACAAGTCCAAAGGGGATGATTTTATATTTATGTCCCAAATGATTACAAATTCAATCAAATAGAACACATGAATTCATTCAATCTTATTTATACAGTCTTATGAGATAGCAATATAATAACGGTGGTCTTTACTTTTTCAAATTCATTGATAATTTCAACCATATAACTAATTTTATGTTCATTAAGAAAAATTTTGATGTAGTAGATTTGTCCAAAATATTATGAATACAATATGATAATAAATTGAGAGGTTATTCCATGAATCATAAAATAGATAATAAAAGAGAGTTTACTGGTAATTATTTTTAATTATTTCTTACTAAGAATGGGATTAAACATAAATATGGTGATCATTAAATATCAAAGAAGGTTAGATTCCTTAAAATTTAGAATATAATCTTGGATGAAATGGGAAGAACAATTCTAGATGAAGAAAAACTCTCCAAATTCTTCAAGAAGGAATTAGTAAAAATAGTTTTTCATATTCATTTTAGATGATCATTAGACATGATTCAAACATTAATTCTTAATAAATTCATTAAAAAAGACAAATAAAATTAACTACTTCAATGTTTTTGGAATTACATGGTTAATGAAGATCAAGAACTCAAATTTGGGAAATTTTGATGAAAAAGGTGGGGAAGGTGTGTTCATGGGGTACTTGCCCAATGGAAGAGGTTACAAATGTTGGAACAAACAGATACACAATTTGGTTAAGTGACATGATATAAATAAGAACATTTGAAAGAAATGGGTGAATAATATTTTGAATAATTAAAGTAAGATAACATACATGGTTCTTCCAAAAATAGTGAAAAGAAAGATAAGGATGAACCAAACCAAGTAAATAATTAATATGAAAAGTCTAATGATGATGAGAATGTTATTGAAATTTTAGGAATAATTTTTTGAATCTTTAAAATTTCATTTAACATTAAAAATTATTATACATCATGATGAATCAATACATAATGTAAGGAAACTAATACCCAATAATCCTAGAAATTGTATTTCACAGGTTGAACCATCATCAGCTGTTGAGGATTTTAGCCATAGTGATTTAATAAATTGAATGGAAGAAGACCTAGAAAAAATTAACAATAATGAAACTTGTTATAGATTTATTATACTATAATGGTATAATTTTATTTCAATGAAGTAGGGATAATAAATAAACTCACTGAAAAAGGATAGGTTTTGTGAAACAAAGCATTAATAGTTTATAATGCTCGATTAGTCTTCTTTCATTTAGTCTTATCGATGATGATGAGGTGAACCTGGAAATTTGTGATGACTAAGGTATTGAAGAAAATCGTCAATTTTGGTTTTGATAGGAAACTAAGAAGAAACCCCAATTTATGGGATGTGGTTTTGTGCATCGAAATGGTTTAGATATGCCAATGTAGTAATTTTAGGCTAGACCAACCTATGCTGATATGGTTAGAAATGAGGGAATGGTTATCCATTCTCAAAATTGTTTTGTAGTGCTGGGAGAATAAGAGTTTCATTCTTTTGAGGAAGGTAATGAAGTTGAATTTGCACATAGAGAGAACCCTACAATGAGATTGGTGGTCTCTCATTAGGATAAAGATTCTGATTCAGACTCCCCTATTGGGTCCAAGGAAGTTGACAGTGAGGAGGAATATATTATATCCTCCCCAAGCAAAATAAAGAACATTATAATCAATTCAGTTAGGTTCATAAAGAACTCTCAGAGACCATGGACAAGGAAATATTATTCTTAATTACCTAGTCCTCCTATTACCTGATCATCAAATAAAGGTAAGCTACCTCTGAAGGATTCCATTAAAGTGGGGACACACACTACAAGGGATCTAGAATCTCTAGTAGGGAAATGATATGTATCCGACATGGTGAATGAATAATAGGAGGTTCATTAATCCAATATCCATCCGAGTGGGAAGGGATTGAGGGAGTATGATGACTGGTAAAACATTATCAATTGTAACAAATCTTTTTTTGAATGTACCATAGAGGTCATTACTATGAAAGAATATTTTGATAGGATGGTTGGTAGGTGAATTGATGTTAGATTTACCATGGATAAGGGTGAATGGAATTAAAAACAACATGGAACAATGGAATATAGATTCAATGGGAAAAAATTACTATGTAAGAGCTCATTCATACTTTGGAAAATATGGAATGAAAAATTGAAAACATCCTTAAAGTTGATCTGGGAGAGAAGAAAACCATTATACAATAATGTCTTCACATAGGTAAGCTTTAAAAAAATATTAAATTTAAATTCTTAGATTCGCCTATCGCATATCAGGTTGGGTGATTATCTTTTGTGTACTTGACAAGTTTCCCAAATTTTCCATATAAGTGATTTTCATAATAAAACATATATTTTGTGGTGAGTAGTTATATATGAAGGATATGATTATGGAACAATAATTATCATTTTTATTTTGATGAAATACTTTTTACATGTGATGGTGAGTAATCATTTGAGGAATCGAAAAATAGATGATTATAAATTTTGAGGTATTAATTCTAGGATAGATAAATTTTATTATGGAATTACAATTTGTATAAAAATAAAAATACATCATTTTTATTATAATACATAATACAAGAAAATATTCAGAACATTTGGAGTGGAAGATTAAATAAAAGTATCAATAACCATGACTGTTTGTGCAAATATTTGAATAAAGTATATTTTTTAGATTTTAATTTTTTATCAACAACTGTATATATTATTGGAACCAAAAAATTTCATAGAATATTTGGATATCATTTTCACATTTAATATTTCTATGTACTTATGGTGGTATAAAAATTTGAAAATTTATTGATATATCTATTAATTTCAAGGAAATGGAATCCATTTATTTGTAAAATGTTGAAGATTAAAATAAGAAGCATGGAGTTATAAGAGAAGATATATGTTTTTTAGTATGTAGATGAATATATGTTGACTATTTTATATCTAGAATCTGTAGGATCAAAACCATGGAACATATAAATTTATAATGTCTTGATCAGGGATTTTAAGATTACTGAATAAATGAATAATCTAGAACCACAATTATACATCACTGTGATTAATGTTGGAGTTAAAAAATAGATCAACCATAACACAAGTGAATCCATTTAGAAAAGGTAGAATCCATACTCAACAAGGAAATTGGATATGTAGGATCAAAGAGCCTGTATAAGTTAGAATAAGGTTTAACATAGTAGTAGAAAGTGGTCAAAATTTGGTGTTATTGGTTGGGAGGTGAGGCTAGTGGTTGTGGGACTATACTTTACCGTGTGAGTTAAATTCTCAACAATGGAGAATTTTGGGTGATGACAGAGATCTTTCCCAATCATAAACTGAACATCGGATTTAGAGAATACATTTACATATTTCAATAATAGACCATTCCACTACACATTATACATACTATAATGATGGAGATTTAGATTAAAACAACACTAGTTTTTTAAGGGTGTCTATGTTTAGGATAAAGTCTAACATCATAATCAGATATAACATTGAGTAATTGAAGAGCATATAGTTGTAAAAATTGGTTTATGACATGAAGTAATATCATGTCATATATAGTGGTTTTGGAAGTTATAATATTTACATTGTGTAAAAAATGTACTACACAATAATAGTTTAGGGATTTTGAGAAGGAAATATTGTAGTTTACGTACCCTATAGTAATCTATTTAAATAAATGTATGTTACTCCTCAATTAATTAGATAAAGCATGAAACTGTGAATTTTAAAAAATAAAATGGATTGAGTTCATAGAACCTAAAATAAATTTCATGATTAATTATTAGATCTCACCATAGATTTTTATGAGATAGATATTATCTTTAGGAGCATATGTAGTGGTATTTATGGGGATAAAAAATGATTCATGATATAGAAATTATGGATATGATCGTTGGATTCAGAATATCCAACAATGAATAAGTTAAAATTTCAAAATGGATAAAAATATTATCATTTCTGCAGTTTAGGTAATATAATAAACAATATGGTACATCTGGAATATCTATTGATACTTTGATGACGGTGAATTAATCTTGACCAATGGAATTATCTTCATTAGGAAGGGAATTGTTAGTAAAATTACATCATGGAAGACATTGATAGAGAATTCACATTGAAAATTTGGTCAAATCTAGAATTAAATAATTTGATAATATTAAAGAAGAGTAAAAATAATCATCTACCTTGAAATGAATATCTGAGGTTTCCCATTGAACTGTGATTAATAACGACAAACACTCTTGACTATATATTATTGAATAATATTCACAAGTCTATAAATTATAAATATTTTTTTACAATAGTGTGATAGTATAATAGAATAGGGAGTTCCCTTCGATTACTATTATGCATTTATAAAACTGTTATAACATATATAGGGTTTAGTGTTAATTTTTGGTTTACCAGAAAATTTTCATATTTATACCCATTAGATTATCCCTTATTGGTGAACTAATTAAAATTACTGTGTGTTCATGTTTTACATTATTCATCTGCTTAATAACAAGGGAGATAATAATAAGATATTTGGAAATTGAATGTGTTCCTACTAAAAATGGAATGAGACCCATATGAAAAAGGACCAGTGAAAAAGGAAAAGTCATAATTAGTATTGAATCTGATTCACCACCTCTTAAGGTTCTTTTGGTCAAATTGGTCCTAACATGTTGCATGAAATTCAAATTTTTTTGACATGATCTTGAATCTCTAAGTCGTTTTTTACATGGAATATATGATGAAGTCTCTTTTTTTAACAACTAACTATGATGATTGGAAAAAATAAACGATGATGAATATTCATTTTTATAGAATAGAAGTGGTGATATGAATACACTAATATGGTCATCTGACTAAACCTATAGAGAGTTTCAGATTCTAGGTTGGAGAGGATTTTAATTAGATATATGTCAAGTAAGGTCAATAATAAAACTAATCATATTTTATCTTCATAATAGATTTGAAATAATTTTGGAGTGATGTATTAGAAAATATTGAAGGTATAATAGAATAAGAAATCATTCTCAAACTCATGTTATAATAGAATACTAGTAATTGATGCTTGAAAATGTTAGACTACTATGAATGGAAATAAGAAGAAAAAATAGGAAGAAGGTATCTATAAATATGGACTCCCAATCCATGTAAACCAATTCTAAATTCATTAATTAATCTCAATTAAACACCAATCATGAGGTTGTATATAGATTTTAAATTATAGGTTCCCCATAGAATTTTAATTGGATGATGATCTATTGGATGATATCGAAATGGTATCTAGTAATTTATCTAGAAAATTACTATGTAATGGAACATATGATATCAAATCCTTATATAAGAATGTCGATAATTGTGAGATAAGGAATGAATTAAATCTTAAAGTAATTTCTCATTTTTCCTAGGAGGTAAAAGGTATGAATATCATTTAATTTTACATGTATTATGTTTTAAAAAATATTGCTTTAAAAATAACAGGTCAAATTGATCTAATTAAAGAACATCAATAATAGATTAGAATGAAAATATCTATATTTAAAGATCTTAATGAAATAATTTTCCCACTTGCGACATAGCTTGAAGAGAAGATAATATATGTAATGGAAGAAACCTCATTATTGAAGGTCATGGATTCCATATTAAAGGATAATAATGATAAATTAAATCTGCTTGAGGAGATGTTAAAATCATATGTTATGTAAGAGAATATCCCGTATTGGCATCTCTAACAAGTGGAGTGTATAAAGATAAAAATATAAAAAGTAAGTGGAAATAATGAATTTTTAAATATATAATTTTAAATAAAACATGATTTTATTTCTATAGAGAGGATAAAATTTTCATAATGTGTGCTAGCTTTGAAATGATGCATTTTTGCAAGAGAGAGACACACCTTGATTGTGCGTTCAGGGGACTAAGTAATTAATAGAATAAAAATAATTATTAGAACAACATTGAAAAAAAGGATTGATTTCAATTAGATATGATATATTTTTACTTACCTTTTACATATGAAAAGGGATTTTAGAAGGAGTAGAAAAAAATAATTCATAAATAAATCCTATATTCCAATAACCTATAAGGATATGATTTATATTGGGAGAAAATATATTGTGTTAATATTTATATTTATTGTTTTTTATGGAATATTTATATACAATGTAAGGTGCATCAATAAACTATCATTCCATACCCACAAAATACATCATATAAAGAAATAAGAAATATTTTGAAGTTGAAATATGATGTTGTTTTAGGTGTGATGGATGAGAAAGTGAATATATATTAAGACTCATCATAGATAAATATGTATGAATTGGAACATATGGAAATTTATAGAAATAGAATAAAGCCTGACTTAATGGTTTAAAATACTATAACATTATGAAATAACATAATATTGGTGGAAGAATTCTCAAATAGAGTAAGAATCATGAATAAAGATATGGGTGTGCCACTTCAAAAAAGAAACAATCATAAGATTTATCACTCCCATAAAGGATATGGAAACTGTGATGAGAATCGTGAAGAAACCCTAAGAAATCATCCGAAATGAATTTTTCATATGTGGTATCATCCAATGAATAACTACTATAAATGTTTTAAGGGAAATTGGTAATAATGGTATGATTCACCATGTCCCAGAAAAATAAATAAATTGAGGATTTTGATGGTACCTCTCTCCCCATGTATTAAAATCAATATAACTATTTAGGATGTGGTGAATATTTTATTGGGGATATTCCATACCTGAGGATATATGAGCTGAATAAAAATAACATGAAACAAGATAATTTATTTTTACTACTGATCATAATCGGTATTTGGCATTTATATGATTTTAAAAAATTATTTATGCTTAAATATGTTATTAAGGTAGAATTTGACATGAATAATGGTGTCAAAAAACCACTCATGTATTCTAAAACATATCTAAATATTTTATATCAGAATGAATAAGAACAATTTATGAAGATCCTAACCTGATGTTTCAATGGTGTAAATCCATCTTGGGTGATTAAAAATTGATATCAAGCCAATCATAAATTGGTATTTGATCACTGCATGAAATATGAAGATAAATCAATGTGATTTATCTACAATATTCATTTATTATTTGTTTAATTATTTATTATAATAAAAGTGGAATTAGATAAATATTTTCAAGATACTATTATATATTGGAAGAATATAGTACTACCCATAAATGGTTTATCATTCTGAATTTTGTCACAATATATGGTGTCAAAAGTTAATGGAATTTAGGATTTGGTGGTGATAATTCAATGGATATCTATTCTTATATAAAAAACGAGTTTTCCTATAAAGAAGACATATTGAAATCATGTGGTATTAAGAGTTTATTAAAAATGGAATCAATTAATTTAAAATATGGATGGTTTTTTATTAAGAACTCATGTTTCAATTTGGAAATTATGGTTCAATATAAGTGAGTTATATAAAAATATTTGAGACTATTAACTTATAATCATATTTCCTACACTAAGTTTCAACACAGCTTGATTAGAGGATTTTTAAACAACTCAAATTCCTTGTGATTAATAATATTTTTAAAATAATTAAAGAAATATCATATGAGGATGAAAAAAATATCTCCTGGATTAAATTGTGATAAATCTAGATTTACTATATCTTTAAAATGGTTACTCCAGGAAGTGATAACATGGTATATTGAGAAAAATACTTGAAAAAGTGTGGATGTTATAGGAGAGGTATAACCAACCCTATGTTTATCAAATATAATTTATAAATGATTGATGGAAACACTGTTTATTTATGTCAACTTATGATATCAAATGGGATAATAAGGTTATCATGAGAAAGGGGTAGTAAAATCCTACAGAGTTACAACCATGGAGTTTATAAATACATGGAGAAATGATTTAAAAGATATATCAGTATAAGAAGAACATTTGAATTAATTTTTTTGAAAGTTTGGTAATAATGTTATAATACCATAATATATTATAATGATAAAGCGATGGGATCAAATCGAAAGGATTTTTGAATTTTAATATTAAAGGGGGAGGAAACCGAAGGATAATTAAATGTGTATCCTTATAGGTATTTTATATATTTTATTCATTATTTATTTATGATATTAAATAAAAAATAAAGTATCAAAAAATCTATATCCATAAAAGAATTTGAAATATTTTATTAAGGATAAATTTATGACAGTATTGAAAACAGAATTCAATGGAGGTAATTTTATAACTTGACATATTTTTTGGAGTAACATTTTTTCAATCAGTGGATATACTATTGTAAATAAAAATTTCAAAGAAGATTTAGAGAGTTGGTGATCCTAGAAGCACATGGATGAACATATAGAGGAATGAAAAGAGATACCTTGATTTATTTCCCTATCATGTTCATGTAAATAGTGTTTATTGGTTTTTAATACATTAAATATTAAAATTTGAATGCTATGATTTCAAGAGTATTTGAAGGTGCCTTTAAAATTGGTTAGATATATATTTGTTTTCCTAGTTCTAGAATAATAGGGATAAAATCCATGATGAATGGAAATGGAACACACTATGATTTGGGGTTTTGAGTTTTAGAGCCAAATAAATATCGAAGAACCAAAAAAGATACTTTCCTTTATATGATTCATGTTGGTTTTAAAAAATGGGTTCTTGTACACTGAATAAAATAGTTCGAAAAGGTAGTGGACATGCTCAAAAATGAAAGGAGTAGTAAAGGAGTAATGAACCAATGTAGGTTAGTGCTTTTATTATCATATCATGACAAATGAACTTGGGTTGGGTGATGTTATGTGATAGAAATTCTAATAGACATGGTATAGGGTTGTACCATATGAGTTAATTACTCAATAATAGATTGATGTGGTTAACTAAAATGTTATTTCTAGGTCAAATAATTGAAATAGAATATAGGGAGTAAATATTAATTTTGAAAAAATTAATGATTTTCTAACAGAACTGGTTATGCCTTAATGTTAGAGAGTGGGATCAAGGTCATGCTAAATTTTTTATTGGTGCATGTTCCATGGATGAAGGCTTGCGTCACAATTAGATATATTATATAATTGATATAAAGTACCTCATTGCATAAAGATAGATACATAATGAAATAATTCCAATCCATTTTTAATGGTCCTATAAGTTTTCAGACTTCCACATTGTGGATATAGTACTAATCCTCAATGGGTATTGGATTTATAGAAGGAAATGTTATTGTTTGTACACCATGTAATAATCTGATTGAATAATTGGATCCCACACTACAACTAATTACCTATTTTGTGGAAGATGTGTATTTGGAAGATCAATATGATTTTGGTTGTAAAACCTATTTGACATTACTCTATATAGTATTAGACTATACTGAAAAAGGTTTTTTGATGGATATTATTTAGAGATGATTACACAATAATATGTGTGGGGGTTAAAATGGAGTCATTTAGTGGAAAATATATATCTAATCATTAGACTAAAACCATAATATAGTAAATAATTCCACACTACGTAATAGAAAAAATTATTATGACCAAACTATAATGAAAAAATACACACTATAATCATTCCAATTGTAGAAAAACTAGAGATTCTAATAAAATTTTAAAATGAATTATTTTCTTAAGATTTCCAAAAAAAATTAGATAAAATGGTAATTAATTACCATATTTATTTATATGTCATGCCTGAATTATTTAGCATAACCACAATGAAGATAAATTATTCTCAACACTTATAATAAAGGATTGACGATAGAGAAACTATAAAACTAATAATTTAGTTATGAAAAATACAATGTGAAGATATCATGTTGATATATCATAATTTTAGAGTTAAATAAATAACATATCCTGAACATATTTCCATATCTAATTCAGTGTATGAAGAAGGATGGCCAAGAAGAGGCTTTAATGAAGAAGAAGAAGAACCTCACTGTTACATATGGTTTATAGAGAAGTTAGAGAAATAAACTAATTCCTATTTATAATTATATTAATCATGAATATAATTGATTATATTATTACATCATAGAATATGTAGACATAACCCTCACATCAAGGAGTTGTTCTAATATGTAATGTAATAATAATATCCTAAAAAAAGAAGAGTGAAAAGGGGCATCTACCAATAAATGAAGATGTGTGGTCTCTTAGTGAGCTAAAAAAAATAAAGATAGTCACTCATGTCTATAAAGTATTGACGAAGACCCTTAAGTCTATAAACATTTTATCCTTATCATAAAGAAATTAATTGGTAGACACGAGGATAAAATACTGTTGGATCAGTAGTACACCTTTATAAATCTATTGTAACAGAAAAATTGTATAGTGTTTATTCTCATTATATAGTAAAAATAATGTTTTCATTCTCCTTGGATTATATCTTAGTCGCAAGAAATGAAAATTCTCAATTTTTGAATTCTCTTAATTATATATTTGTTTTATATTGGTGAATAAAGAATATGTTATTTAAGGATTGAATGTTTTTCTAATAACATTGGGAAAATATCTATATGGAAAAAGGACCAGTGGAAAACTAAAATATTGAATTGGTATTCACCCTAATTCATCCCCCACAGCACATCTGGGTGCTTCAAGAAAACATGATCCCAACTGAGGAGATACAAAATGATGAAGTATGAAATTTTTTTAATCCTAATGAATTCAAGAATATGATTAGAATCCTTCATTTTCAAAAAAAATAAGAACATAAATTTTTTATGTAGTAAAATTCTGTGGTAGATTTTAAATTTATCCAAACGAATCAAACATATTAGTGGTAAATATGATTCTAATATGTATAAATGTAACTTTGAGTTATGGACTAATTTATAAAATTATTGAACAAATGATCCTATTGATTTTCAATGATAATAATTTTATAATACATTTTACTGAAAATAAATAAATAAAAAGTTGTATTTTATTTTTAGGAGATTGTTAAGTGAGATAGAATAGTAAGAACCATTTTTTGTAATTATGAGTACAAACAATAATGAATACATTTCTACTAAAAATTAATTAATTTGAATATTATTGAAAAATGTGAATTTTTATGACCTAAATGTAAAATGATAGAATTAGGTGAGGATAATGACTCATTCTTCTGGTGCTCTGGAGCTCTTAGATCACCTTCTGTCTCCAAGGGTTTTGACCTCCCCCGTCTGCGATGACTCCTCCACCCCACTACATTAAAGTTCTATATTATCTCCCTCACTCGCTCTAGGCTGCACTTTCTCTTGGATTCTTATTCTCTCTCCCTTGCTTTTCCTATGGTCTCCCCTCCTAATTTCATCTCTATTAATAAGGGAAGGTGCATTGGATTCTCTCTAGCAGCCTCTATTGTGCATTGACCAAATATTTCTCTGCTCCCTTCCAGGTCATATTTGGAGTGATGAATACTTTGAGGTTTTAGACATGTAGTTTAGCAGATTTTGTGTCTGTAGGTGCAATCAGGGTAAACTCATTTTTCTATACTTTTTTACGAATTTTCTCCTTTTCATTCTGGGTTTTATTCCTAGGGTTTCTATACCAAGGTATTTATCCTCTGTTTCCTCACCTTTCATTGACCAGGTGTTCCATCAATCCTCTACAGGTCTGATTTAGAGCTATAGATGTACATGGGTTTGGGGCCTTGGGGTTTTATATTCATGGAGTACCCTTTTTAGGGTTTCATCCCCAACATTCCTCAATTTTTCTTCATTAGGTTCTGTTAGGGTTTCAACCCTAGTTATTAGCTTTCTTCCTTGTCCTTCATCTTGTTTGTATTTCATTTCCAATATCCTCTTTATTTTTTTTAGTGTTACTTCCCATGCTTCATTTTATCTTTTGGGTTTATTCTATTTAGGTTGTTCTTTCTCTAAGATGGTGGTTTAGTTTTCTGGTATTAGTCGTTGGTGGAGATAAGATGAGACAGTGTTGATGGTATGACCTATTTGATGGGATTCGATATTCTAGTGGGATGTTTAAACTACAAATACAATAGTGGTGAATGATCGATGTTGGAGATTATGTTCGATGTTGGTGTAAAATGTTGGAGAAGTGATTGATGGTGATGACTCAATGATGATGGTGTCAAATGTGATGGAACAATATGGTAGTGATATCAGTGGTAAAAGTATGAGGTCAGTGTTGTGATGATTACAATGATGTGTCAGGTGGTGTCTTTATTTGACAGTGATGATGATGGATGGTTGTAGGTATAGATAGGTTGCATGAAGCAGGCTAGCTCATAGCCCATGATTAGTGATGATTTCCTTTTGACATTTCAAATTTGAAATTTGAAAAAAAAACAATGGGAGTGGTTCTATAGTTTTTGTTGTGGACATGATATGACCTACCAAGATGGATTTGTATTTTGTTGGAATTGTGTGGGGTTCACACATATCCTTTAAAAGTTTCATTTAGAAAACCAAAAAAATTGGATTAGGGGAAAATGTAAACTCTTATAAAACGTTGACAATTACTTTTGATAATAAAAGTGTAATTAGTCTTTATTGGGATCCTATAAAAAAATTTAGATGTAAACATATTTAAATAAAATATAATTTCACTAAGGTTAAGTTTCAAATATAGGTGTGAGTTTGGATTATATAATAAAAAAGATCAAATTTTGGATTTGTTCACTAAAACGATTTCAAGGGAGATATTTGAAGAGTTAAGGATAAAGATTCTTGTTTTCCCATACCCTCCTACTTATGTAATATATGGTATACCCTACCATAAATAAGATTAAATTTTTTAAGGTGGAAATAAGTGCACAAATCATGTGAGAGAAAGTTATTTTCTCTTTTATGAATCCAAAGCTATTGATATTATAAAAATGTGACAAAAGACAAGTGATTTTATTTAGGGGAGATCATAAATATCCCTTTCGTGAAATTTCATGTCATACAGGGATGGAATTATCTAAACAAATTACTATAGATAATAGTGTGGTGTTAGGACACTTCATTGAGATTTTATGTGATTTGATGAAAAATATATAATTTTTTTTTATATAAAATATAAAGTAGGATAATGAATAACACATATAATTGTTGACGGTGTTTTATTTTTATGAGTTTTATATGTGTGATTTTTTTAGAAATATTTGATAGTTTTGTTGTTGATTCAAGAAGTATAAATAAGAAAGATATTTGTTTTTGTGGAAAGAGTGGTTAGATATGTACGGAATAATTAAATGTTTAGAAGGGGGATTTATTCAATATTTGAAAGTTTGATATATTCTAGAACAGGAAGCTATGAATATAGTGAATGATGCACCATTGGTTGATAAGATACTGATTTAGGTAGTTATGTGTCTAGATGTTTCATGAATATGAAATTACCTGAGATGTATTGAGAGCATATGATGATATGCTTTCAGAAGTTATAAATAAATAGTTATTTTGGCAAGGAATATATAAATATGTATATTATTACTTCTTATAGAGAATTGGTTGATGTAAAATAATTACACAAGCTTGAATCAAGTGGTTTTATAGTTATAGGAGACTTGTTTCAAAGTTCCTAAATAATGATATATTAACTCATTGGTTTCAAAGGATATATAAGTGAAATCTAATACTTACATAAAGTGTATTTGGTTAAGAAGTTAAGGATGTTATAGAAGGTGAATTTAAATTATATAAAAAATTGATTCTAAAACAAACTTTATAGCATCATACATTATAGTTATTTGAGAATATTTATTGATTTATACTGAGTCAAATAGATATATTTTTCTCTAACACTATAGGTGATATATTAGGACAAAGGAATATTTTGAAGAACAACTAAGGTTGATTTTTTTTATAAATGGTATGTGATCATTCATGAATATATTATAGATATGTATAGTATTAAAGTTGATATTACAAATAAACTAGAAGAGAGTATAGAATCTTCTAAGATAGAAGTTGATCTATTGTAGAATCGGATTCTCTAATCACGGTGATAAGGTAGTTCTGGAATATGACATGATAAACATATGAGTCCAAAAGCAGATAGAAATGTTGATAGAAATTATGGATGTGCGAGTATCCAGTGATGCTTATAACCCATTTTATTAAAGACATAATAAGATCAAAATAATTTAGGTCTTAATGAATGCATCAAATGATGTTTAAGACAACTAATTTAGTGAAACGTGTATATGTCTAAAGTAAGGGTTCCAAAAGCTTAATTAGAAGTAGAAGAATAAAACAACTTGAATTATGTTTAATTTTATAAGACTATAATAAGATAAAGATACAAGGTTTGATCTTATTTGGAGTTAAAAACTTTCGTTCAGATGATGTTGACATAAAATTTATGATATAATTAATAATAAATAAATATATTGATTCCTGAAACATTTTTTGAAAGCTCTATATATTCATAACATCGAGTTTTTTGGAATCCTTATAAAATCAAACAACATTATTCATAGATTTATTGAATTTTGATGACTATGAATTAATTTATTAGGAGGTTCAAAATCTATATCTCATGTTTTTGACTTGAATTTCAGTATTTTTTTAATGAATTAAATGTAATATTGATTATAAATATGTTAGAGTAGTGTAAAGAAAATATTGACAAGATTATGAGTTACTGACCTATATGTATCAAAATTCAATTTAGTTGAAGAGAATAATATTGATTCCTGAAGATATTTTTATAGGGGATGAAGATAAAAAATTCCATAAGATTAAAGATAAAAGACACTCAACATATAAAATTTAGACATTGAAATTTTTAACAGATAGATTCTTGACATTGAGTTTGTTAGAAGGTTATGATTTTTATTATTCTAAATGCGTATAAGAAGAACATCATTTGTTTATCAAGAAACATAATGAAATGGAAGATCTTCCTCATTCAATTTTTTTATAAATCTATAAACTACTGTGAACAATTATAAGAAATTTTTAAGAGACGTAACTATTAGGAAACACTATTGGGTAAATAATGACCCCTTCCTATACAACTTGAAATATTTTTTGATATTTTTGGAAAATATCTATCTCAAAATTAACCTGAACACATCAAGGTTGTTTTCATCCACATTAGGTGTGAACCTTGTAAAAATATTTCATGCCTTTTTTTATATTATATCTATATTTCATACATGTTAGGGTGAGATATAAATTTTGAGAGGATCAAGACTTTAACAATTCAAATAAGATCATTTCTAAAAAAATAAATTGTAAAATAGTCCCAATGATTCCACATCATGTTTTAGTGGTACTTCATATTACACGGAAATTTAAATTAGTATATATGTTTCCAATAATTATTATCTATTGTTTCTCATATCGAAAAAATTTATATGAAATACTCTTATATTTATTTTCTTAAAAAATGTAATGTTCTTAAATAATCATGTTCATATTTATGAATGTTGTATTTATCTATTCATATCATACTGTTAATTATTATTTAAATCTTTCATTTGTGCATATTTGTATTTGTAAATTTAAATTCATTACATTTCATCCAAATATGTTTCATTTCATGCATTTAAGGAGTTTCATGTTATGTATAATGTGATCTCTATTTTAATTCTTGCAAGGATGGTGGTTTGGTATTTTTAATATCAAGGTAATATATTAGTAATTATTCATACACAATTTAAGATGAAATTATATAAGATCATAAAATATATATTCATTAATGATATTTTGATAATGGCATTTTGAATTGGAATTTTTATTATCCTTGGGGATACGACATTGTCAATTAATGTAAGGGTAAGAGATCTATTACACTATACATGTATATAAGTAATATTTTAGTTTCATATTAAATTATTCCTTTACATGAAAAAATTTCATGAACAGTTTTAATATTATTCACATGAATATATTCTTAATATTATATGTACATTTTACTATTTATGTGTAATAAAAATAATTGATTTTATAAATAATTATACATTAAAATGATTAGAAAATGTTTTTTTTTAATATTAACGGCTGAATTCATTTGTTAATCTTAAACATACATACATATAGGGAAGTCATGAGCTGAAATATAAAATTTATTTATATAAAATTAAATAGTGGATTAAAATAAAACCCCCAAGTATACAATGTTTTATATTCTTTATAATGTGAACTTTTTTAAAGATCTTGATCATCTTTTATGTGTGGGTCTTTCCAAAGTAGAGTTACCTTGTGTTATATTATGTATGGATCATATTATTACATATATATAATTTAAAAATAATTTGAAATATAACTCAAAGAAGAGTGAAATATTTTTACAGAATATTTGACCCACATAAGGATAGGTGACCCTAATAATATTAGGTACATCATGAACTAGTGTGGAAAAAAACCATAATATTTATTAGGTAATTTTTTTTATTCATTTAACAACCAATGTTTTTAAGAAGAATATTTTTCCAATAAACTATAGGTTTAAAATTATAATATATAATTTTTTATTTACCAAAATGAATTAAAATAGATTTGTAAATAATAAATATAATATTGGAATTAATCTAAATAATCTTGATTCATTCATTGTAAAACATTATAATAAAATCATAAGAAAATAAGTATTACACAATATAAATTATTAAATCTATTAAAAGTGTATATATTAAATGAGAATAATAAGTATAAAATAATAAAATAATTAACACTATAAGATATCATGGATCATCTTCATCGTAGATGATAAAAAATGATGAATGCAAACCTATAATTATGAAGAACATCCTGAAAGGAGAATACATATTTTGAGATTTAAAATAAAAACTATTGAAATGAGAACACTCATTAGTACATAAACATAGTGATTTCCATTTAGACTATAAAATAAATATGGTCCCAATAAACCCATATGAACCAGATATATAGGTTGTTAAGTTGAAACTACATTCTTAAATATAAAATAAATCTTATGTTATTTCCCTTATTAACAAGAGTTACAGACTTTATCATTTGGGAACACATGTTTTGGAATATTCTTCACAATTTATTTCCTAGTATGCTTATTATGTGATTAAATATTACAGTGGTCTAGTGTCCTTTACCAAATCCAAGATTCATTTTTATTGTAACTCAAGAAATTATTGTTTTTGTAAATTTAAGAATTAAGATCAACAACATAAATATTTTCATTTTTTTAAATCAGTAAAAATTAAAGAATCCTTAAAATCAATAACATTACATTCATTATTTTGAATGATAAATTAAAAAACATCATCACATTTTTATGAGAAAATATGAAAATTGTACTTTAAACAATCAATAAATAATACTTTTGAAATTAAAATAGAATTATTTAAATTAGTTTGGCCATGGCCGATGATTTCACCATTAGCATTGTTACAAAAGGTGGCAGGACCACCATCAAACATTATTTGGCATTTGGAAGTTGAGTACTATCCATTCATATATCTTGAAAATCCACAATCCTTGGACCACAGAAATTTACAGGAGGTCTTCAAGCATTATTTCTATAAAACGATATTTGTATAATGAATGATTTTGGTACAAATATTTTCTTGGGTTCATATGTGCTAGAAATTAAATCTTTAGAAACACATATTTTATTAATGGGTTTCCTATAAAATATGTAATATTTTTGAAATAAAAACATTCATTGTTCCATTATAAAAATAACTAGTATTCATGATTTAAAATTTTTATTTAGGTACAAATGTGTTCTTAATTATTTTTCTCTATCCAGATTGGTATCCTAGACCTGTATCATATCATAGAATAGTTTTTTTACCAAAGTTTTTAGTAATTTTTTATCTTTATTTGGTAAAATTTTATAAATCAGTATTAAGTATTTTATTTGTAATTTTAAATTATGTATTCTATATAAAAAACTGAGCATTTTTATTTTTCTTACAGAGAGGTTATTTTTAGTTTTAGTAGATCAAACATTCTATTTTTTGAAAACATTGTTTTTATATATATGTTCATCGAATGTGTCCTCAGGAATATTATAATATTTAAAAATATCTTCGTTATTCATAACATTATAAGTTTGTTCCTTTTCAAAATAGTCATAAATATAAGCTTATTATATTGTAGGTACCTTTGAGAAATTATTCTTGATGAACATGGTGGATATGTTAGATTTTTCATCAAGAGTAGATTCATAGTCAATGGAGTTGTCTTAAGAAAATCTCCAAGTAGTTTTAACGTATTTTTTAAATTTTCTATCCTTGTACTCATATTTATTTTTAATCATATATTCATTATAGACGGTCGTAACATTTCCTTTGAGATTTCATTAATAGAAGGTTATCTCAAATGTATATTTATCCATTTCAAAATCATTTTTTAGTTTCCATTGAATTCATACATTCTGTTATAACTAGGTTTCCAAAATAATTTTTTATTTCTATAAAAAATTTAAATATTATAGAAAGATGGGCCATCTTTACATCATAATTTTGTGGTGAGTCATTATTACATGAACAATAAGATTTCAATTTTTTCTATTTTTATTTAATGCAATTGAATTGAAAGCTACTAACTGCAATTTTTTTACATCAACCACTTCTATGTTGCCTTTCAACTATTATCCATAAAACATTAGTTTTCCAATTAATTCCATAATAGTATATTTTCTAATATCACATGATCCCCTGATTGACAAGGAAGTCCCTATCCTCCTTTTCTGAGGGCATCTGAGTAGTCTCATAATATGAACCATGTTAGATACTGAATTTTTGAGAGATCTCATAGGGTTCACTATTGCATTGAACCTAATATAAATTTATGAAATTATTTCATCAAGCTTCATTTTACAATTATCATGTTTCACAGTATTTTTATTTAATCTCATTTATTTGACATTTTGGTTCCTTAATGTGAAACATCCAAGTATCCCATATATCAAAATAAGTTTTTCTAGTAGAAATTATAGAAAACTATTCATCTTTTATGGATGAATAAAAAGAATTCATGGATTTTTAATTAATATTTTAAGCATTCTTTGTAGCCAAATCCCATGTTATTCAAGTAGTGGTAGGAAATTCGTATCTATCCTCTATAGAAGTACAAATTTCAAAACCCATACTCTCCAAATGAATTTTCATCATTATTTTCGTCTATTCATAATTATTTACATTAAATAATAGAGTTTTTTAATGATAAGATTATTTTCTATTATACATTTAATGAATAAAATTTATAACTAAAAAAAACTTATGATCGTTGGATCACAGTTGATTTTTTAAAAAACATTGATACCAAAGATTAAACTTCTGATACCAAATTTTGTTCAGTTTGAGTATCACAAGAGATGAGTGAATTGAGTACCCAAAAAAATTATTAAAATTATTTTTAAATAAAATCAAAAAATAATTTAAAAATAGCATAGTTAACAAAAAACATACCGATATAAGACATTGACATTCAAAATAATCTCAAAGATAGATTATGTCTCAGATAAAATAAAATAATATATTTATTTTACCTTTAAAATCAATTTACTCAATAAAGTAAAAATATAAACACTAATTATGGTTAAAAATCAATGTTATGGGAATATTTTCATTTTAAATTATATTTTTTAAAATAAAAAAAATAAAAAAAACATATAACAGAAATGAAAACAAGAGGTTTAGTATCAAGTTGAGTCTCAGACCACTTCAGATGGTAAAAATTTCTTTCCAAATTTCTTACATAAAAATAAATATTGATCCAAAACATGAATCGAGTATACAATAACATAATAGTTTTCCAAGACACATTTGTATAGCTACCATAAAAGATGTGGGAGAACAGATAAAACTGGCCACATAGAAACCTCAACAACAACATGTAGAAAAAATGTTAAAAGGTGTTGATATGATACCTTGGTATCTTATAGTTATTGAAATAAATAGTGTGTATGTAAAAAAAATACAAACACTTCTCATAATGTAAATGATAATAATCAAACATAGAAAATAAAAAATATATATAGAATGTTTTTGTTACACTTTCGGATATGATCCAAATCTCATGAATCATTAAATGTAACTTGAGTGGTAGCTCGATGTGATTTTTATAGAAACATGTAGAATATAATTGTGTCGTAAACTGCTTTATGATGTGATTGTTGGAATTAGTCTATATTTTAAAAGTGCTTCATTTATTGTACAATCAATCACTGGTACAGTTCCTTCAGAAAAGGCATAATGATCTTCTTTTTATCTTCTAATTATCGTCTCTAGCTCTCTGTATGTGAATTTATATTTCTATGAGACTTTCCTATACACATTTATATGTGAATGAGGGATTTTTATTTTTATTTTATCATCATCATCAGTGAATATAATCAACTAGATCATCTACCCCTCATACTTCGCATCTAACACGAACTTTAATTCATCTATTTATTAAATATGAGGAACAATAATTAAAATAATTATTGGCATTAAATTCCATAAAATATCCATTATAGATACATAGTTCAAAATAAATATAATATTTTTGGTCATCAAATTCAATGGTGTGATACCTTATGGTTGTGTCTTAATCTAGTGGTGACTTTATTAGGTGGTGATTCACGCCAGTGGTGACTCAAAATTTTTCAAAATTTCTATATTAATAGATGTTGACCTAAATAACGAATCAGGTATGTTGGTAGGTCACCTCGCCATTTTCAAAATACTAGTCCAACTGTGAGTTTTCCTCTAGCAATGATTCATTCCATAATGTACCAATTTTTTTATCTTGTGGAAACTCATAAATGATGGTGAGTGTTTCTAACACTTTCCATTTATAAATATTAATGATGAGTTTTCCTCAATGGTGAGACATTATGTTATGGTCATAATTTTTTGGTAGTCATAATTCCATGGTGGTGAAACTTCCTTGGTGGTGATATTTCCTTGTTCATGAGACTTCCTCGGTTGTGATACACTCTTTTTCACGATGCAACCTTAATGGTGAGTCATACTTGTCTAAATTTCTATAAGATTATTTATAATGTAAAATGATACCATAAAGAATAATAATCATTATTTACATAATAAAAATATTTGGGGATAATTAAAACAGTGGTTCTAACAATCCCTCCCTTTTGTGATAAAAAATCATGGAATTTTACATCCTAGTCAACAAAGGTAAATTAAAAAATTTTATACATATGGCATCAAATATAATTAAAGAACACAATGTATTAAAAATAATTATACATGAAACATTATCAAAAGATAAGAGAAGATATAAAAGGAATGTATTTACACATTTATGGAAAATAATAGGAACAATATAGTATCAAAATAAAACTTAATTTGAAATAAATTCCAAAAAATCTTCTCCCCATTTTAGGATTATAAAAAATTATATATAAAATAAAACATGTAGAGAAAAAATATATTAAAAACTAGAATGTTTTTATTAAGTGTAGTGAAAGAGACATGAAAAAAATTCAATGAAAATGTTAAAAATACATCCAATGAAAGATAACATGTAGAAGGATCAATTATTCTCAGGTTGGGATAATGGAATCAATGGAACATTTCCATTGTCTTTCTGTAATGTGGGGGGATGCATCAAATGAGGAAGGATTATAGTAAGAACAACTGTAGGAAAATCTGTGATATAATAAGGTTCTATAATTATGATTAGTCTAAGGTGTTGTACATCTTGTCTGGGAATTAGACATAATGGATAGAAATGGGTTCGAAATGGTTTATTGGGATCATGTTTTGAGAAATTTTGTATCTAAAACACAAAGATTTAGATAAACTGTAACATGAATTCATTACTTATCCCCTACTGTAGTTCCCTTAACATGAATAAATGTATTCATAAGATTAATTAAATCCTTAATGATATTTCTACCACTATCCATATAAATGAAAATTTATTTCTTCTCTTATATAAAATGATGAAGCACTGCACTCATCACATTAAATTAGTTTAAATTCTCCTGGAATGCTTCTGTCACTTGAGGCATAATCACATTTTTAGAAAGAAACATAAAATCAGAATTCATCTCATGATTGGTAATAATCCTTGATAGATAATAATTAATGTATTTCGTTATGGTTTCTTTGTTATAGTTCATGTATTTCATGTATTGACTAATCATCTTGTGAGCATGATCACAGTTATGCTCAAGATTTCTTATACAATACTAAGGTAAAACAACAACATCACTTGAAGCACAACATAAAGTATCTCTAATATCTTATCTGATAATTGATTCGATCATATCAACCTCAAAAACATGAGGTTAAGAACTAGATAAATAAGCCAGTACTGTAATATTTTCTACCTTATTAAGAAAAGAATCAATAGATGGAGAAAAGGATGTTTGCATCCCTTCCATTATAGACTTAACAGATTCTATCTCACTGGTAACTCATAATCTTAATCTCTACTTCTTAAATATGGTGTGTCAATTTTAGATTAATATGATGTGTCTCCAATATAAATAGAAACCATTAATCATATACACTTAACTTAGTTGTAAACGAAGGTTGACTTTTCAACCTCACGTCAAAATTAGATAAAATCTTTTAACTGAAATCATCCAAATCACCCTTGGTGATCATATCCATGGGAACTACATGAATATAAAGATAAAAAACACTCTTAGAATCAATCCTCTTCAACTCGCCTATAGCATAAATATGACTAACTAAGGATCCATATGGATCATTTTCTACTCAATGATCAGGTCCACCATTCTTTTAATTAATCCCATGAAATAGGTCTCATTCTTCAAACATTGAGTATATAAATGTTCCATAATATTTTCCAAGAATATCGACAAATAAATAATTATAAACTATTGGAACAACCACAGTTGATAAAAAAATTGAGGTCTCAAAAGATCATTGTACTTCAACTATTTTCTAAACAATAGTAGGGTCAAACCCCATCTCCTTAGTAATTTATTTATCTATAACCATGTCAGCATTCTTCTTATCATCCACTGATTATTCAAAAATAGTTTTATCATCAAAAATTTGATATGAAACTATCAGATTATCTGCATCAGGCACACTATCTACAAAAATAGAACCAACAACTTGGTGACTCTCAAAACATGGGGATCGCTCCCCCTAAATTTGTCCATCATTTTCTTCTTATGAGATATTTTTCTATATCCTTGATTATGATTATACATTACACATATTTATAATTTGATGCATGTGGATGAGCTGCATTTTCTGGAGTTATTTCCACATCCTCACCTCTAATTATTCCACTAGGACTATTAGGGTTAGAATCTCTATCTCCAAAACTTCTTCCTCTATTAATATATCCATTTCTAATCCTATCACTATTTAATAATTTATTTTTAACACCATTTTCATCTACTTATTCTTTTTCCACATCAGTTTCACCATTTTCATTTTCATCAGAAGTCATCAAAGAACCCCTGAACATTTCTTCACGTAAGACTTCTATTTCATCTCAACCAATACCTTTATTTAAAATATTCTCTTTTTCCTAGAGATACATAGTTAGACTACGTTCTCTATATATAATAGGAGTGGATTCTCATGAAAAATCAGGGACACTTCATTCATCTACTATAAATTCAACCTCTTCATTTTTCACAAATAGTAGCCACCTTCTCCTCAATAGAATACTCAACTAATTCATCTGGATTTAAACCAATATCACTTAGATATTTTGGTCTTGAAGGATGGTCTATATGATTGAATTCACTGTATGAATTTTCATCATCAAGAACCCACTAGTTTTTCATGGATTCTATATAATAATTATAAATCTAAAAATTATTCTTATGATGCAAAAACCACCACATTCCACCAAATATTCTTCACCTTTTCCAACTAAACATTTTTCTTCCAACATTGTTATAATAAAAATTGGATGTATCATATAATTGTGTCTATTGGTAATATTATTAATCACTACCATGTTAAGGATCAAATATATTCCCAAATTGATCTTAAATATTATTTTCAAAAGGCACATGAGGTAAGAATATTGGAATATCAATGTTGAAAACTCTTCTTTTCTTGGAAAAAGCATGTGATGAATGAAATTAAAAAGCATCCTCCACTCACCATTAGGATCTGGTGAAATTGTTCCTTGAATGATTCAATCTTCAGTAAACTAATTTAGAGAGTATTCATAATCTAAATAATCACTATAATCTATAATAATTCCTTGGTAGTAATTTCATAATCCTTCTTATGGTACTCTAAGACATGCATCCCATAATATTGTTCAAAAAACTTTTCATCCATCCACTCTACTTCTTACCCACCCTTCATTTTCCCCAAACGTGTACTCCAAAATTAGATAAAATTCATATACAAACCTATGATGGAAATTAATCTAGTCAAAATATGACCATTCCACCCATACTTCATCCTTTAAAACTTGAAGAATTAAATATATAATTGGAAGAAACCATTCTACCTGAACTTATTTCTTCAGAATGATTATTTTCTATATAAGCACGACATTCAATGTCTATAATGTTGTAGAGAGAATATATTCCCCTTTATACTTATTTGTAGGACATGACTCATCTGGAGGTGAAATTGATGGATGTTTAACTTAGGCCATGGAGATTGGCTCGATAGATTTGGGAAAACGAGGAAGAAGGAAAACAATCAAGAGTAAAAGGATCACAAAAAGACTCTTGGAGAAGGAATTAGAAGGGTATGAAGTGAAATTATAAAAATAAACTAATTTATATCATGGGGTATTGAGGTATTTCTAAAATTAAAATAAAATTAGAAAAATAAAATTTTAATTGAAAAACAAATAAATAAATAATTCACGGAGAAATTAAAACTAGTGGTTAGAAAATTAACAGCTTGAAATTTGAAAAACGTGGGAAATTTTTTTTAATGGTGACATAAACAATTGGTGTGAGGTTATAATGGTTATAAATTTTTCAATAGTATTAAATCAAAAAGGTGAGAAGTCATAATGATGAGAAATATCTACTCTGAAAAATCACACTAGTGAGAAATCACATGGGTAAGTCCCTGAGAATTTTTCTCAACTAAAAGTTATCATAACTAACTCAGGTTATATTTATTTCATTATATCATAATTCAAATTATTAATGAACTTATGAGAAAGCTATTGTTTTGTACCAATTTATTCAGTAGTGATATCACCCTTCTAAAAATGATCTATCAAAAAGTGATGTCATACATCAAAATGTTTTGATCTAGAATGTGACACAAGATTCTTAGAAAATATTATAGCACTTTTTTTTAACAAATTATTTTGGTACATGTCAGATTTGAAATCCATATTATATTAATGTTTATTTTATCCACAAAATTTTTCTCAACAACTACCTATAGCTATATGATCAGCTTCAGTATTAGACAGTGAAAAAAAATTATTCTTCTTACTACACCATGATACTAGATACGTTCCTAAAAGATTAAATCTTCCAAAAGATATTTTTCTATATAATATACATCCATCAAGATTAAAATTTGAAAAAATAACTATGTAAATGGCATGTACAATTAGATATTGAAGTCCTAAATTGCTAGTATATTGTGTATATTTGATAATTATTTTTACAGAAAGTAAGTGTGTCTCATTTGGGTTTTCGTGAAAATGATCCCACATACACACACTAAGAATAATATTTGGTTTACTAGTAGTTAAGTATAAAAGACTTAAAAACATACCATTGTAACAGGTTTGATCTATTAGTTTCCCAGATTCATCAATGTCTAATTTATAGGCAGTACTCATAGGAGTATGAACACTCTAGGTTTCATCCATATTAAAACATTTTAAAAAATCCTTAGTATATTTAGCTTGATTTAAAATAATTCCTAATTTATCTTGAAAAATATGAAAATCCAAAAATAATATTAGTTCACCCATTTAACTCATTTCAAATTCAATGAGCATCATTTTGAAGAAAAAAATAGTAATTAATAAAATTTTTTAATATTCAAAAAGAATATCTTCTATATAAATTTGTTCATCTAAAAAATATTTTTAAATTTGATTTATAAAAATTATAGGATCAATACCTTTTAAAAATCATTCGAAAATAAAAAAAAGTGTTGAGGTTATTATACGATAATCTAGGGGCTTATTTCAAACTATATTAATATTTTGTTAATTTGAAAACACAATTTAGAAAATGTGGATTTTGAATACTGAGAATGATCAAAAAAAATATCCTAAACTATATACCCATTTATTATTTTAATTTTGACATCCATTTGATAAATTTTTTATGACTATATAAGATATATAAGCTATTATTATTCTATTGCATTCAAGTCTACCTACAGGTGAAATTGTCTCCTCATAAAAAATTCATTCTTCTTAACTATAAATTTTGCAACTAGTAAAGACTTATTTCATACTATGGTACCATGTTCAACAACATTGTTTCTAAAAAAACATTTAGTTCCTATAGTCAAGGAGTATTTGGGTCTATCCAAAATTTCCCAAAAATTCATTATTTTAATTTGATTTTGTTCTTCTGGCATATCCATTACCTAGAATTTATCGTTAATTTCGCATTGATGTTATTAGGTTCAAGATATGACAAGAATTATTAATTTTTAACATGATTTATTAGAGAATATCTAGTTCGTTTACATATATCCTTGTATCCAACAACAACATCTGAAGGATGGTTTTTATGATCACTAAAAACTCTATAAAAAAGGGGATAGTCACCTCAGGATTCTCTACAGGTTTGGGTTCATGTTTTGGAAATTCATCATAAATGGAAGATTTTTTTCTTTCTATTCATCAACAAGAAATCATTTTTAATTATTTTTCAATGATGATAAATTATGAAAAAGTATTTATAAATTTATTTTATACTCGCTTGTATCATTTTAATCAATATTTATATGTATAGACTCTTCAACAATCTTGGTTCTATTCTTAAAAGCATTATAAGATTTAATAATGGTTTAATAAGGCAATAAAATTTTATCATCACTTTTGGAACAATTTTTTTCAATATTATCCTCAGTTTTAAGAATATATATATTGAAATAAAAAACTCCTATGTAATAAATCATATAATTTATACTACTCCAAATCTCATTAAGGGTATTCTTTATGAGAGGTATAATTAAATATCTATAAATTATATAGTAAACTGTGTTTATATCTTCTTCCCAAATGTAGGTAGGTAATTCCTACTAATTATTCATAGAGTGGGTTGTCCCTTTAAGTATTTTATTTCTTATTTCAGAAACACCATTTTCATGAGGAATCCTAAGAGTATATACTTATTACAATATCCATTCTATTAGAAAAAATCTTCAAAATATTAATTTTCCAACTCATGGACATGAATACTTCTTAAGGTTTTAATTCTATGTCCACTTATGTTTTCTACATATCAAGAATACTTTGTAAAATATGAATGTGTTTCAATTTTGTGAGGTTAAAAATAATACCCATGTGTACCTATAAAATTCATCGATTAGAACATAAACATAATGCTTCTTATTTTTACAAGAAACACTATATAGTTCAAATAAATCCTTCTCAACTAAATTTATAGCTTTAGAAGTTGAAACATATTTCATTAATTTAAAATAGATATTGTGTTTTCCTATTTTTTATATGGTTTTCATATTTATCATTTGAGAACTCATGTTTTTATAGATCATTGATTAATCTTTTCCTAGTAGTTTTTCTATGGGAATGAATATTACAGTGTCTTATCTCCAATTCCATAGTAAATATTCATTATTAAAGGCACTAAAGCAAGAAACATTTTAATGAATATAAAAACTATGATCAATAACATAAAACGTTTCATTCCTAAAAATAAAAAAAATTAAAGCATCTTTAAAATGAAAAACATTTCATTGATTATTTTAAAATTTCACTTTAAAACCACCGTAAAATAATTTTGTGATTCTATGAAAATTATATTTCGAAACATAAAAAAATAGTATTTCAATATTCAAATAGAATTATTGCTACTAATTTATCATTGTTTGATGATTTTCCTTTTATCATTATCACCAAAGGTGACATAACCACCATCAACCTTTATTATGATCTTGAAAATTGAGTTGTCTTTTATAAAAATCCTTAAGAATCCACTTTACAAGTAAAACAGAATTTTATAGGAGGTATTCAATAATTTTTTCAATAAAAAATTATACAAGGAATTATTTTGGTTCGTAAACTTTCTTGGTTCTAGATATGATATAAATTATGCTTTAGGAACACATATTTTCCTAATTGGTTTCCTGTAATAACATTGTAATCTTTTTTAAATTTTTTTTGGTCCATTAGAAAAATAATTAATAGTGTAGCTTTCAAATTTATATTTAGGTATAAATGTGCTCTTAATTATTCTTCTCTATCCAAGTTGGTATTCTAGACCTGTAAAATATTTAAGAGTAATTTTTTTACCAAGAATTTGAGTGTGTTTTTCTCTTACATAGGAAATATTTTCTTAAACATTCATAATTTGTTTATTTAATATTATTAGATTAGTATTCTTCAATATCAACTGATTATTTTTTTTCTCTATAATAAGGTTATTCTTAGTATTTGATGATAAATCATTTTGTCTTTTGGATCATTGTATTTATCTCTATATTTATTCAAAGTGTCCTCAATCATATTAAAATATTAAAACATTTCTTTTTTAGTGATATCATCATTAGTTTGTTCCTTTTCAAAATAGACAGATATAAGTAAAGATTATACAATAGTTACCTCAGATACATTAGTCTTGAAGCACATGTGGTCTTTGTATTATATCTTTTTGGGTGTAAATTCAGAGTCACTAGAGGTATTTTTAAAGTCACTCCATGTTTCATTCATGGACTTAATGTATTTTCTCTCATTTTTCTCATATTTCTTTTCATACATAAATTTTAGATATTCTTTTTTATCATTTCATTTTTTATTGCATTAATATAAGGTTATCTCATTTGTATTTTCATTTTTTCCAATATTTCTTCCAATTTCCTTTATTGGCATACATTCTCTTAAAACTAGGTTTCCTGATGAATTTATTCTTCTTATTGAATTTTTTTAATCTTTTGGCCAGATGGGTAATCTCATTATCACTGTCTGGTGGTGATCCAACAACACTAGTACATTGGTCTTGAACTTTTTCTTTCTCATTTTGTTTGAATATAGTATACTTGAAGGCTACCAACTTCATTTTTGTCTCATTATCCTCTTCTCAATTGAAATTAATATTTTCTTTAAACATCACCATTTTTTTAATTAATTATTTAAATGGATGTTTTATAATATCATAGTATTCATTGATTGACACATAAGTTACTCTCCTCCATTCAGTAAGGGATCTTAGTAGTAACATAATCGAAACCTTTTTAGATACATGATTTCCTAGGGAGCACATAGTGGTCACTATTTCAATGAACCTCCCATACATATCAGAAATTAATTCATCAGACTTTATCATCAATGTTTCATATTTAATAGTATAGTTATTCAATCCCATTTTTTTGATAGTTGTGGTTCGTTCATGTGAAATAGCTGAAGTATCTCATATTTCAAATGTAGTTTTATAATTATAAAATCTATAAAATTATTCATATCCTAAGTCACAATCAATATAATACTGGAATTTTAAATTATTATTATACGAATGACCATTATCCTCATCCCATGAATCCTTAGCAGATGTAGACAATTCATATTTTCCCTTTATGGCAGTCCAAATTTCAAAACCCAAACTCTTTATATGATTTTTCATCCTTATCTTCCTTTGAGCATAATTATTGACATTAAAGAAATGAGGTATATTATTAGTATAACCTTCCTTTTTTATTATAAATTTAAATAAATTTTTTATATGTAATAAGAATTTAATATCTTTTAAGCACAACTAAATATTATAGTTGCAAAAGATTTAAAAAAACATTGATACCCAATCATAAACAAGTGATACCATCTTCTGGTCAGAGTGTATATCTCAAAAGGGGTGAATTGAGTTCCAAATAAAAATTCTCTTAAAAAATTTTGAATAAAATCCTCTAACATAATAAAAACAACATATCAATATAAGACTTCACTTTTTAAAATAAATCTCAAAATATATTAGCTCTCAATTAAAAAATTATTTTATATTAATTTAACCTTTGAAATCAATTTACTTAGAAAAAAATCGTATATAAACACTAATTAAGGTAAACTATCAATTTTTTATGTTTTATGTTTAAACCAAATTTTGTTTAAAGAAAATAAATAAATAATAAAAACAAAGAACCTAGTAGAAATGAATAAAAGATGTCTATTCTCAATATGAGACTTAATCATCTCCACATGAAAATCACATGCTTCCAGAAATTTTACATAAAAATAAAAATTGACCCACAGCTTGTATCGAGTATAAAATAGCATAATAGTTATCTCAGCCACACATGTACCTCTTCCATAGTATAAGAGATAGAAAAGAAAAAACAGAACACACTCAAGCCTCTACCACAACACATGGTAAAATAGGTAAAAGGTGTAGAGATGATATTTAATTATTTTCTAGTGAAAATGGTGATAATGTGTATGTAAAAATATATAGAACACACACTACTCATAATGAAAAAGATAATAAACAGTCATAGAAAATAAATTGATGTTGTAATTTTGTGTGGATCTATCTAATATGCTCTAAGGCTCATGAAACTTTTAATGTATCATAAGTGGTATCTTGAGTAGTGTCTATAAAACATATAGAAAAAAAGTGTTGTAAACTCCTTTTAGTTTTTCTATCGAAATTATTCTATATGTTCATTGTGTTTCACTTCTTTTGTAGTTAATAACTGGAAAAGATCCTCTGTGGAAGTAACAACAATATTTCATTGATCATTCAATGATCAGCTCTAGCTCTCTTTGTACACCTGTATATTTATGTAAGACTTTTTTGCACGCACATATATTTGCATGAGAGAGTATTCTTGTTCTGTTATTATCAACAACATTAAAGTGAATCAACAAGTTCTTTTTCTCCTCATATAGCATATCCAACATGAACATTAATGAATATCTATATAACATTTAATAAAGAATCAATAAAATTTGTTTCTGTATTAAAATATCAAAATTACCATTAGATATACTTAATTAAAAATAAATATAATAGTTATGGGGATTCATTTGAATATTGTTACAATATACAGCGGTGTCTTGATCACATGGTGAATTGATCTGGTGATGAGGTAGGCTAATAGTGAGTAAGGATGGCGTTGACTCAACACATTACCAAATTTCCATTCCATAAGGTCTCCTCAATGGTAACTCATGTCTAATGGTATCTCTCCTCAACACTATCAATTTTTTTCCATTGTTGAGTTATAATTCGGAGATGTTTTATTCCATACTTTACCAAATTTTCACTCTGGCGGTGATTCATAATTGACAGTGAGTGTTTCCAAAACTTTTCTATTTTTCAACATTGAATCTGAGCTATCCTTAATGGTGAGACATTGTATCATGGTGAGTATTTCTTGGTAGTGAGACATCATTTTGGGTGAGGCTTCTTTGTTGGTGAGACTTACATGGTGACATGACATTCTTGGTAGTGACTCAATCGCAACAATAAGTCATACTTATCCATATTGATCAATGTTACTTTTTAATGTAACATTTTATCTATAAACATAAAGCTTGTTAATGAAATATGAAACATTTTTTGTGATTATTAAAACAAGGTTCCAACACCTAATAGCCCTATAATGTATATTGGCTTATTTATTAAGAATGAAGTATGGCATGTACTTAATAAATGGTGGGATTTATAGAATCATGCATGGACCATATTAGTTATGATTAATTTAATAATTTAAATGAGTTATAATGAACTAATAAATGGAATGCATACTCACATGGACCTTATAACTTGTTGAAGTGAATGAAAAATTAAATGAATCATACTAAATTGTTTTATGGATTGTATACTTGCATTTTTTCATTTTATCACATGGAAGTTAATTGTATAAATGATTGGTTTAGTGATGGATTTTTATTTTTTATGCAATTTTCCATGTTCTGTGTTTGATTAATGAATAATGGGAACCAATTTATTTTCTTAATCCATGAGAGATACCTGGGTTCCTTATATGGGACTCCTTGGATGGGCTCATAGGTTATTTCAAATTATATTAATTCTATGGACAAGCACATAGGATTCATGATGTGATATATTCCCTGAGCAATACTTGGATTCATATTATGAAATGAATTGGTTGGCCTCGGAGGCAAAATTATATTATGTTATTATTGGGGTGGAATTCGGGTTCAGATGCAGAATGACTAGGGTGTTCTCACATGTGAGATGATATTATATTATTCTTGATTTCATATGGTTACACCTAATGCTAAACATTATGTTTTGTAATATGTTGAACGTTATATGGTCATCTTAATATACAGGGATTCCAATGCTTATATCTATGGGTCCTTGGACTACATTATCACCATTACCATTATATATCATGGTAATATTATAATTTTTCACTATAATTGCATCATATTTATGATTATAGGTAGTCTGGATTAGGAAAATGTTGGTATCATTGACCACGATCCATTTGAGGAACTTTATCCATTTTTTAATCATTTATTCACTAATTTAGTATTAATGTACCATAATTAATTTTATACTCAAGTAATAAATTTCATTAGATATTGTTTGTGGTGGAATAATAATCTCCACTCGCACCCTATTTGAGATGTCACTGGGTACCCAGATAGATGTCATGGCTGCTTGTTGGAATATTGGATTGTGCTTCTTACTAATACTCTTTATAGATTAAGACATGACTTTGTTGTGGTGGGGGATAATAATGTAATTTGGAAAGATACAATAATTGGGTTATTTTATTTATGTATTCTATTATTAGTTTATAGATGTAATATATATGTATACCTCCTAATTTGACAACTTGTATCTATGAATCATCTTGTTCATGCATCGATGCTTATTTGGCATTGGTTTAGGTTTTTGTTCATGATTAATGCTATTATTTCACTCTTAATCCCCCACTTCCTTTTTCCCGATCAATAATTAATATGGTGAAATCAATAATAAATTAATTTTTTAGATGATAAATAACAATATATCCATTGTAATCATAAATAGATAACTATTCCAATGGTAAACAAACGTCCATGCATGAACATGATGATTCATAGATATAAGTAGTCAAAGTAGTAGGTACACATGAAATGTATGTGGACAAAATGAAAAATGAATAAATAAATGAATGAATCAAAACTTGTAAGAATCATGATTTCATGCCCATCCCCTAGCTCCCATGTCATGTCCTAATCCATAAAGAGTATCAGTAAGAAGTGAAATCCAAGGTCCTAACCTACAACCGTGAGGTTTTTCTTATTACTCAGTGGAAGCCTGAATAGGGTGTGTGTAAAAATCAGTAGGTCACCACCAATATTGTTTAATGAAATCTAGTATGTGAGTATAAAATTAAGGAGTGTCAATATATATTAATTTAGTGAATAAATAACTGACCACAAAATATATTGGGTTCCTTAGATGACATATGGATAATGACACCTACTTCCACCTAATATTAATTGCCGCTAATAATGAGAATAATATAAAGATAATGCTAAATTATAAGATAGTATGATGTATAATGGAGAGGGTGAAAACATAGTACTAGGACCCATGGATATAATCAAAGATGCCTCTATATATCAACATGACCATTTAAGGTCCTACATGTTATATGATATATTTTTTTACATCAGGGATAAAAAAGAAGAAATCAAGTATATTATAATATCATCTTCCTTTTAAGATCATCCCTGTCATTGAACATTAAAACCCAAGTGTCTCCCAAGGAATAACATAATCTTGTTTAACCTCTGAGCCTATCCAAAAAATTCTATAAAAGGTATCTTGTTACCACTCAAGATGTATATCACGCAATGTATCCTATTAGCCTATCCATGAAATTTCATTTAAGGAATCCTAGTTCATATCAAGGAATATGTCACATCATGTAACCTATGATCCCATCCATGGAATTATGTATAAGTAATCGAGGTATCTCTCACGGTAAATCATAATTCAATCAACCTAATTTTCATGCAGAGGAATATTCAATAATCCATTACCCGGATTTTATCTGATCTGGAATGACAGAAATCATAAGAATCAAATGAACACCCAAATAATAGGTCATATTTTCTCATAAAATGATAAAATTTAAGAGAGTAAGGAAAATAATAAAAGTAACCAAGATGATTTTAGACTCACCATTACAATTCAAATGTATCATAGTATACTCAATTAAGGCCAACAATGAGGGAGAATCCTCCCAAGGAATAGAATGAATGAGGCATGTGTGGGGAACTACTAGTCTGAATGTGAGAATAAATGAGGTAAAATTCTATTTTAGGTCAGAGGGTAAAATGGTAATTTTGTTTTAATTTTCATAAGCATATGTTTAGGTCACACAGTTATGCAAACCATGAACCAACTATGTAGTTCCATAGTACATATCTCCCCCTAAACCACACTGTCGCCTTACATGGTTTACCAAACATGCTCCAACCATTTAGAGCTACTCTGGCAAATCACTCATACCCACACAGTTGAAATGGATGGTTATAAAAAATGTGGGATGACCATGAAAGTATCTCAACCCCTCCGAACCATTTCAAAAGGTTGTCAAGGACACCATTCATGGTTAACAAACATTGTTCCTTATCAAAATAGGAAACATAGTAAAGTGGTATGGTTATCACTAATTGTGTGTCAACCATGCACTCAAGGACGTCTCTTGAAATGATTTTTCTTCAAATCCTAACACTCCTGAAACTAATAAAGGTTCATGAGACTCCTCTCAATCCTCAAAACCCATTAATAAAGAATATTTTTGGGCACTAAAACTATCCTAATCCAATTTTCAGTCTTTCAATAAAATTTAGCCTATATTCCAAATTAAGTGCTTATATTCCCTTTGAAATTTTTAAATGTCTAGTACTTGGGATTTCACAACTACCCCAACTTATAACTTATCACCACCAAGAAGTGTTGTGGGAATATAAAAAATAGCTTTCGATCTACATTGTTAGTGAGTTTCTTCTAATATTTCCACATTGTGTTTATAAACACCCAATGGACTTGCGAGAGGCATTTTATGTTTTTGGCTTGTAATCCATTACAAATCAATAAAAATTTTGTAACTACCAATTAAATTCAAAGATGATGCCTACTTTAGAACTTCTAATTTTATACATGATCACATTATTTTCTATTTTATCTACCGGCCTATGGTGCTTCCCACCATAGGGCCAATATTTAAATGGAAAATTTGGAGTCATGGTACTTCCACCATTAGAATTTAAAATAGAAGGTTGTCTTTATCTTCTTAGAAACACTCTAAACAAGGTTCATAATTTGATTTAATGGTACAATTCTGATCAACTATTTTTAACATGGTCACCGTCTATTTTCCTGGAAAATCCCTATCAAACCATTACACTGAACTATAAGCATTCTCATGGATGCTCATAATCAAATTTTGTTGACATCTCTTTGTCGAACCATTCCTCGCTGAAAACAATTTTCGTTTTATAACACAATAACCATAACATTATCAATCCATTACCTATGGAACATCATATGCAAACCACCAAGCAAGATCGACTGTAAGTTTGAGGTAACCACAGTATAAACTAATGGTGTTCAAGGATCTCATCCTACGATGTCCATGAAGAAGATATTATGAGTTAAATTTCAGTAAATAGTCAGAACTTCTACATATCAGACACACTAATCGTTCCTGATGTTGTATCTCACTTGATGGTCGAGTTAATGAATCATTCAGTGTTATTGAGTCCATCAATGAACATCCTTCTTGGGAATCAAAGTGAAACTCAGGAAAACCATGTCTATATATATATATCTAGGTTCATGACCATCATCTATCATAAACAACAAGTATATTTACATGTATTTTATGAAACATACTATTGTACTTTGTTTTATATCAAGGAAATTGAAAATATAAATTATTATCAAATGACTAGTCTAACATTCAAATGAGGGCTAGTCTCTAATAACCGATGGTGGCAATAAACACCATGAGTCTACCTTTACATAACTCATTGAGCATAACTCCCATAGAGTCCATAATTCTAACCAGATGTCATTGGTTTAAAATATTTAGCTTAGCATATAGTCAAAACAATCAGTATTATCATGATGATGTCATGATATTAGTAATGATTTCACCCAAAATATAAGTACACCAAGATGATACACATTACTCAATCCTTGTCCATATATATTGATATCACAACATTCACTTAAAATTATATTGGAAGGATTGTATAGATCTCCTCATGAATGCTTAATCAAAATAGGGTATAATCAAATTGAATTCACCCATCATATATAACACAATCACAATTAACCTTCATAATTGATCAATGAAGCATATTTTAATCAACTCTAGCAAGAACTATTTAAGAGGCATCCAACTTTACAGTTGGTGTTTTAATTAAGGGGTCAATAATGTTTATTATACCCATGGGTAATCATCATCATCCAAGAATAACCACTGAAGTCTAACCCTGACTCTAGGAACTCCCAAATTGCAGGGTACTCATACAACCACCTCACCTTTATGATACATTTCAATCAGAGACATGTTACTGAACATCCAAAATCCTAGATCACATATTCATTCCAAACCTAAATCAAACATATTGACACAAATTAAACTTACACATGTGTTTTAAAACTCATCATGATTTCGGTGACTTGAAAGCACGAATCTACCAATTACCCTTCTTTAGATGGGGTTTTGACCAACTTCAACTAGTCCATAATGTTTCAATTACCTCTAATTATAAGGATACACATTCCACAACCCTCATGATACTCCTCACCTTAGAAGTGTACAAGGTGTCAAATTACTGAAAGAATGAATTCATCCCATGACACATGCTACATCACCAACGAACACGGTTCCGAGATGTGTCCAATATGCTTATTCCAAGTGTTAACATGAGAAAAGATGAACCAACCTACTATATTCATACTATAATAGATTATCTATTAGATTCATGTGTGACATTAATCACAATTTATATTCATTCATGTCATAAAAATCTAGAATATAATCCAAAACTAATCTAGATCAGTAGTGTTATTGTACCTTTTCTTTTTTACAACATCATCTCGAATCAATGGGATAATTTAGATTTTGATTATCTGCTTAAAATGACTATACTCACAATGAGCTTTCAACACCCATATTACTCCACTCTAGAGATGACCTATGAAAATATCCATAGGGTAATCATTAATCATTCTTAAAAATCATGAAACAACACAATTTACTATATTATGAGACATCATCACTCAAATCACATATGGTTTCACACATAACTTCCTTAATTGGTCGTAATATTGAATAACAACATGTATTATAGTGAGATTAAAACATCAAAACTAGCATTAAACATTCCTACAATGTGATGGTGTACATATATTCATCAACTGAATATTTTATTATCCATATTACTTATAATCAGATGAATAATCTCTAGTGGTGCAATATGAAAAAATAATTGTAGTTAGATAACCAAAAAAATGGCTGACCATTCCCAATGTATTTATAACCATCTAAGATAGATCATTACATGATCCTCACACCCATAATAAGTATTATCTTACTGAATGACCATTCACCTATGTTGGGGTAGTATTAAATTACTTGGAGTCATGCATGGATAAAACGATACCCAAATGATGCCTCGTGTCTAAAAACATTTAAAAAAAATTTACAATGATTTTGAATATATCAGTGATTCCATGTGTGGATATCCCCACCTTTTTTATATGACGTAATCTTTTAAACTAGTCTCGCTTAAAATTTCTATAGGCTCTACCGCTTCTCGTTTTGGTGTAGCATAAAATAAGAAACCATTTGATATCCATATGAAATGATCACTTTCCCATTCATGGAAAATATGAAGGGAATATTAGAATTAACCCTTACATAAGGGTTATTTATTATCATTCTAACTTAATGGGTTTTAATTTCTTCTATATTCATCAATTTTCATGTACATGACATTTGAAAATGGCATAGATATATACAATGGCTTGTACAAGTGATAAGGATATAATTTTACAACAATGATTGTTACTTTATCTAGTTTATTCAGTAGAGTATTAAAAAAATTCCCTCATATTTTAATCTTTAACCATCATTTTTCTATCCATAAGTTCATACAATAGGGCTTAGATAAAGAAAATTTAAATTCCAAACTATGGAGGAAAACACCTTTTGGTCGTAAATGGAATTTTAATTAACTAAAAACTCACTTAAATGAGTTTTTGAACCCACCAAAGATCATTATCATTTAAGAGGGATCATTTCATTATTATGAAACCATTCATTTTATGTAACCCATATAAGTGGTTGCTAACACATTAAATAAACAAGCCATATTTACCACAAGTACACATATAACTCCTCATGATTTAAAAATAAGAACATTATATTTGATAGTGTATAAAAAAATTAACCATTATGAATATAAGATAATGTAATACCCTAGTACTTAAAGAAATATTACTTTTCAAAAAAATCAATTTCTTTAATATCTTATGTAATATGCAAGAGTGGGTTTTAAATGAAATGTGATACTCATTTAAAATTTTATTATTTTAACCAAGCCAAACCTAGTAGTTAAGTTGGAAGGTAAGAATATTAATAAGTAAATTATAAAAATTATATGTTTTATCCATGTATAAAATAAATTCAATGTTTACCTACTAATTTAAAATATGATAAGAATGATTTTAATGGGAAATAAATTGGTTATGAATAAAATTATTTTTCTAAATTTAGGTTTAGACATTATTTGGAGACATAATTAAAAACTAAAATTTATAATTACTATGATTTGTTTTGGAAAAATAAACTTAATTTTATAAATAAAATTGAAAAAATTATATTTTGGTGAATTTTTGAGAATTTTATGAAAATATTTAATTTTTTAACGAGTAGTGAAGTATACACATTTTTATTCAAAACAACCCTTTTCATAAAATTATTTTAAAAGTTAAATAATATTTAAAATTGGGTTAAATTTGAATTAGCTAAATTATATTACCATTTAATTAATTTAGGTCATTGTAATCAATTTCATTTTTAATTGTGATATAAAAATATTTTTAACATTAGAATAATTTTCTTTGAAAAAATAATTTTTCCCATATCTGTGGGATTATTTTTAATTTGAATTCTTCCAATTAGGTGGATTTTATTTTGAAAAATAGATTTTATATATGGAATAATTATAATATATATTATCTAATAATTTATAATTGTCTTTTGACCATAATGAATAGTAAAAATATAAAAATTAATTATAGTGGTTAAGGTCAAAATGGGTTTCCTTGCGGTTAAACTAAGTTGATGAGGGTTTAAATAACCTGAAACATTTCTAAAAATAATTTAATATACAGATTTATACATTATAAATATAACTTTATGTGACCCATTTTGGAGGATTTTTTATAGAAAATGTTTGGCATCTTGTTATCTTTTCATACATTCCATGTGTGTTATCTTCCCACTTATTAAATGATACCTTTCTAATCTCCTATTAACACATACAAAACCATATTATTCAGAAAATAACACACTAAATATATTTCTTAATTACCTCCCAAAATTATAGAAACCTTATTTTTTTTATTAATCTCTCATATGATGTGTTTAGTTATAAACCTAAAGAGGCTCCTTTAAGAAGAGGTAAAATTATTAAATGTGAAAACTTGTTTTATTTATTCTTCCACCTGATTTAAACCTTATTCAACAATTATTATATAAAAATAGTATATAATATATATAGACATGTTATTATGTTAATTCAATTAAATATATCTATTTCAACATTAATAAAATGAGAAACAAAACTGTCGACCGTGTGTGTGGAGAACTATCCCCTCGTGAATCAATGTAATTAGTTTTACATCACCACATTTCAAGTATGGATATAATTGTGGGTTTAAAAATTATATATGACATTAATGACATTATTATACTTCTTTAATTATTATATAACATATACGTTCTTACTTTCCATTCCATGGGAGGTATCATAACATCGCTCGTGTGTACAATGGACAACTGCCTCGCAAAAGCAATATGATACATTTTTAACATATGCTTTATATATAAATGTATTAAGAATAAATTTAATTAATAAGTGAGATATATATTATATAAGAATACTTATTTAAATTTAATATCACATCAACCCTCTTACCTTACAATCCCTTGAAAAATAATAATTTTGTTCTTGCGTACGTGTGGACTAGCGCCTCCATGTAGTGATGCGAAATTGTTTTCATTTAATTTTTTCATGGATTGTAAGAAAATTTTATTTAATTAAAATAAAAACTCTAAATGAAATAATAATTATTCTATAATGGTGAAATAATATTTATTTTCATATCATTCCTTCCATCCATGAAAATTGAAGCATTGTCATTGCATTTGTGTAGCCAACCATCTCCCCAAATAATGTAATCCATTTTCTATCTCTAACATTAATAATTTAATATGAATAAATATATGATAAATATATATTATATTTATATCATTTAAAATATTATTTATATGATTTAACCCTGATCTATTTAAAATTACCAAAATTATAGAAATAATGCATACATGAAAACCGAAGCAATTATCACATGAAATAGTGATTTTAGTAAGGAAATGATAATTAACTGGTGATAAATAACTATAAGTTAATTTATATGGTATAAAATATAATAATATTGTTATATAATATATTTATAATAATCATATATTTATTATAAATGTGTTTCAAACATGTATGAATGAAATTATACCTTAGTTAAGGGTTTCTGTTATCACTTTTACTTTTGTGAGTCATATGCCATATTAACCAATTATTCCTTTAGGTGTTGTTTATACTTCAAATTTTTCTATGTTATTTAATAAACATTTTTATATTGGTGGTATTTAATGTTTCATGTTAATTAATTTCTTTCATGGTGATTATGAGTCTAATTTTTTCAAATTTGTCAGGGTTTATTTCTCAATATCATCATTATCCTAGATTATTTATGTTTAAGTCTCCATTGGGGGAATTATTTGATATTTCTATCTTAAAAATGATATATTTTATTCTCATCTTGTTAATAAAAAAATCATATAATAATACCATTTTCTAATTTTTTAATTGAAATAAATGATAAAAAACGTTTTCAAGGAAATCCTAATTTATTTCTGTTTACAATCAAAAATCAATTTCCATCCAAACCCATGTTTTCTAAAAATATATTTAAAAGTTTTTCTAACATTATTTGAATGATTTATTAAATAAAATGTTAAACATGATTTTGATTTTTTTTTAAAATGTGATTCTTCATTTCTTTTTCTAAACATTGATCATTTGGATTTTACTGGAAATATAACCTACTAGAAATTGCTTTTTATATAAATAGAGAAAGTGGTTGATGCCAAAAAAATACATACAAGAAAATCATAGAAGCCAACAATGGTGTAACCCTAAGGCATCCTGAATCACATGAAATTAATTATACACTATCATGGAAATTTAATTTTTAACAATTATTTTAAAAGATTTAAAATTTTATTTTCAAATAATTTATAAAAAATCAATTCTGAAATTTTTATTTTAATATTTTAAAATTGAAAGATTTTTTCCTTATAAATGACTTTAATGAAATCTTTATTGTATTTATATTCATCAATAACATCAATCCTCTATTTTACTTATGATACTAGAGGGGTAATTTTTGTTGATATCATACTTTTTATTTTGATGGATTCTTTATAATCTATTTGGCATAGGATGGAAGAATTTATTACCCTTCAAAATATTGCACTTGATGGTTTATGATTATGTTTATTTGGTGGGGGTGAGAATTAATATTTAATATATTAGTTTTCAATATGAGTTTTTATATTAATTATAGTTCACCAATTTTATATGAGGAATGATTTATAATTAGTAAGTGTTGGGTGGGCCTTGGTTATAAATTTCACCTTGATACATCAACAGGTCTCATGAGACAAATTCGTCGGTAAGATTAGATTGGTCTCTACCCATAGATTGGAACTGTCTTTTAAATGATCTTGACATTATGTTTTAGATGTTAGGAATTATTAATTTTCTAATTATAAGATTAGTTATTGTTTTCAATGTGATTATTCAATTATTTTTATTATCCATGGATTTGTTTCAAGCTTATTTGATTATTCATATGGATTTATTTGTTAATCATTTATTTCTACCATATTATTCTCTCTATATTAGATAAATGGTACTTGTTTTAGTTATATACCTTTACATATTATTATTATTATTTATTTTTGATATATTATACTATATTATTTCTCATAATAATAATTTTATATTACCCAATACTTCTCATTTAGTTTCCTCAAGAAAACCAGAAGTGTTTTGTGATTTTTATGAAGGGATACCCTATGAGGAACAATGGAATCCACAATAATATTTTTTCAATTTTAAATTTGATTTCAAGTATGTATCATGTTTACCAATAATACTAAACAATTTTTTCCTTCATGATGTGATTCCTTGTATCCTATGCTATTGAAATAAATTAACCACTGACTCTGGTCCACTTGGGTTGGGGTCTTTATAGTTTGTATCAGAGGAATTTTAGTAGAAACCATGGGAAATAGATTTAAGAAAAATAAATTAGTGAATATAACATGATTATATAAATTTAGGATAAGTATAAAATAATATCCTAAATTGTTGGTAAGGTATATATTAGGTGTTTCTTCTTATAACTATATCCCCATCTATATTCTATAAGTTCTTGTTAATCTATTGAAAATATATTTAGGGGTAATAACTCTGAAAAATTATATTGGGCTTGAATCGAGAATTAAATTGTATTTGACAATGGGACGTAATGAAAGATTGGTTTGAATCACCTACGGGATACTTTTTGGATCATTTAAATTTTCTTTATAGACTATTATGAATGATTTTAAAATATTTTTAGGACTTAGAAACTTTATCAATGAAATATTGTTTATGATTATGAGATTAGTCGTGCATAAAATTTTCAATTTATGTTAAGTGTTTCACTTGTTTTTTGATTATACATTATGATAGATAATTTTATGGTCTAATATATTTTATTCCGTTGCTTTAAAATTGCACCTAGTATAAATAATGAGATTTGTATCAATTAAGATAATACAATGAGTAAAAATCATCCTTTCTTTGACGTGATTATGCCAATATTTCGAATGGAACTGTTATCTGAAACATTTTCATCATACTAAAATGTGGTGTCATTTTATATAAACATAATGAAAATATTCCCTATGTATTTTAGATTTTAACAGGATGAGGTGAATAATAGGATAATTGAGAATAAATATAGATAAGGGGAAGAAGGGAAGGAGGGTATTTACCACTTGTGATAATAATGGAATGAAACACCTTGGTACTTTATTGAAGGAAATGTGATTTTTCTTCAATTGTGGAGTTAAATTCCCTCAGAAACATGAATTAAAGGGTAATATATAAACATTTTATGCTGATGGTTTCAACTATAAGGATACTGGTCATAACACAATTGAATGCACCAAGGGTTAAGCTGAAATACCATATTAAAATCTAAGGGGTTATGGTCAAGATTATGATATTACTATGTTTAAAGTGTAATGACTTGAGTGATTAGGTATTTGGATTCAATAAATATTTTATTATAGTATTTTATAAAAATAATTAGGGTAATAAGAATTATGAAATGTATAAGGATTGTTCTATATTACATTTTCTTTACGAATTTGGGAGAATATTTTCAATGGCACGGATGAGGTAGAAAAGTGAATTAGTGGAATGTCGATATTTTTTGGGAAAATAATGACTGAGGTAAGATAACCCTTAATATGTTCTCAATATTGAGATAATAATGATATATAAATATATATATGATTATTGGATAATATTGGTCATATTTAATTTTTTTAGTGATTTGCTGGTTTGTGTTATTGTTTACTACATGTTTTGATCTATGGAATATATTTAATAACTAGATATTTTATTTTTATAAGCATGTGTGTTTTCATTAAGGTTTCATGGTTATCAGTGTATTTACATTTTCTGTAATGTTACATTAAAATCCACATTATATTGTTTCGGAAATATAATGTTAATTTAGTGACCACCCATATAAATTTTTGGATATTTAATATTTTCCAACAAATTTTAAATGAGACATAAGGTTAAATATTTATGGAGTGGATTAAGTTGAACGTTGTGTATTATTAGATACCTTTAACTAAATAAATCTTGGAATGTATCTAGTAGTAAGAGGAATTACTATTCATTATTTTAATTATTTAATGATCTCTAAAATGCTATTTTATAAGATTTATTAAAAGAAAAAAATCATATTTTATATTCATCTATTAGAGGATGATATTAAGTAGGAATTAATATAAGCACAACCAATGTCTAAAATTGTGCCCATAAAATATAAATATATCATGTTAGTATATTTTTATATGCTCTATGTCTAGATGGTAAAGGAATTCCTCAACTATCTGAATAGGTCCTTGAAGTAAAAATCTTGTCCTAATACCATATTTTTCAATGAATCAAATTGAACCTTAACTCGTAATAGATTTGTGATTTTGAATTTCTTAAATTTTAATTGATCAAAAATTTTCATGGGATTAATTATCTCTATCACTATCTATAATTATATAAACACTTCTTCCATGTCCATAAATTCACTTCCCAACAATGTTCTCCTACTTAGAAACCTTGTTATGTGTTATTCCAAAAGAAGATCATAATTACTTTATCTATTATCAATGTGATGTTTTATAAACGATTTTTAAGATTTCTATTATATATATGATGACAAAAATAGAATTATGAGTGAATTGTGTATTTAAGAGCATAGAATGTGACTTGTTGATATTTTAAAAGAAGAAAGTTATGTCAAATAATGTATATGATATGAATCACTAAACATATATAAAAATGTAACACCAAAAAATTAGGATATATTAAATTATAAAAAATTTATTATCTTTTATGTCTTGTGTAACATGATCCATTTGGTTTTAAATGAAAAGTGATACAATATAAAAATTATATTATTTAAAAATGATCAATATTGTCACGACCCATCCTCGGGGCCCGTGCCGTGACTACCCCAAGCCCGCCTTCCATAGGCCAGGGGATGGCGACTAGCACCAAGGCGTAAATCTTGATAAACAGGGAAGGAATTGCCTTTGTAATGTAAACAACCACCACGGAGTAAGAAAGTGGAAAGAGTAAACACTATGTAAAAACTGTAACAAGCTGTGCTGAAAGAAAAAGGGTCTGGAAATACAGGCCCAACTGTAAAGTACAACTGAAGGGAAAAACAGCAACAGAAAAGAAAAGCCGCAGCGTCGACCCGTCCTCTGGAAATCCCACCTGAAGGGTGAGCACAGATAGCCTCCACAACTCCTCGGTCTAGTCGTCCGCTCCGAGTACGTCCCGCCCAGTGGTCCACCTAATAGTACCGTCCTGCTCCGCAAGCCTCCACCACGATCAGCGTTGTCCGTTGTCTGCAACCAACACAACGATGTGCGGGCATAGCCCTTATAGGGGTGAGTATAAGCTACTCAGTAGGGACCCGAGACCCCCTAAGGTCTCACAGAATCCACAAAGGATAATCCAAAAAGGAAAGATACAATCATGAAGTAACAATAGACACTGCTTAGGTATATTCCCATACATATACCCAAGTCATCAATTCCCGTTCGGCTCCAACATCCGAGCCCAAGCAGAACCCAGTCCACACAGGAAAGCAAAACGTATACCCACACATGATAGCATAACACAATCCACAAAGAAGAGAAAAGTAATCCACATAGGAAGGTAAACAATAAATCCACACCGGATAGTTCAACACAATCCACAAAGGAGAGTAAACAGTAAATCCACATAGGATAGTTCAACACAATCTACAAAGGAGAGTAACATAGTAAATCCACACAGGATTGTTCAACACAATCCACAAAGGAGTGTAACACAGGATTCAGCTCACACAGGTATACATCGTCGAAAAGGTGAAAGGGATGATCAGATATAGATACTGAATCATCTAAGCTGGGACCCACTGAGGAAACAAGACCAGCTGTCTTCATTGATTCATCTATGCTGGGACCCACATAGGATACAAGACCAGCACTGAATCATCTAGCTGGGACCCACATAGGATTCAAGACCAGCATAGCTGGGACCCACATATGATACAAGACCAGCACTCTTCATTGATTCATCTATGCTGGGACCCACACAGGATACAAGACCGGTACTGAAACATCTAAGCTGGGACCCACATAGGATACAAGACCAGCACATCTGGGACCCACATAGGATACAAGACCAGCACTCTTCATCGTCGCAGTCCACCGAGGATCCCTGCACAGTCGTCATCATCGAAGTCGCAGCCAGCACTAGGGTTCTCGCACACAGCAAGCTCGTTCGGGAGGGTCCTCTCCACGAGCTGGGAGGCTGATAAATAAACTGACACGAAGTCTGAAGATGATGTATCCAAAAGTTCTGTATCGTCAACGGGAACTCAACGTCGCAGACGGCGCGTCAAACAGATGCCCGGTCTGAGAGTTATTGGCTTTTCCGTCCCAGGGGCCCGATTGGTTTCTAAGGAAAAACCAACCCGACCGTACTCCACCTTCGTACAAACCACGGGAAAATTATGCCAATAGATCCGTCTCACTTAGAGGAATTCAACAATGTCGACGGCACGTCAATCTGACGACCGAAGCTCAAGATATTAGCATTTCCGCTCTGAGGGTCCGGTTAGTTTCGTGTATGAACCAACCCAACCGAACCCAAAGTATTCCGAAACCTTGAGTGTGATATATCAAAAGGACCATCTCGATTCATGGATTGTGTTTCCACTGACGGCGTGTCGTTCGGAGGCCCGTAGCTCAAGTTACGGGCAAAAGACTGAAACGGTCCGAAGACGGGGGGTATGGGCCCGGTCCGACCCGGCTGGACCCCGTCCAGTCCGGCCAGGGTGCGGCCCGGCCCGGCCGGCCAGCTCGGCTCGGCCGAGCGGCCAAGCGAGGCAGCTGCGGTGTGGCACTGCCCCCGTAGGAAGAAGGAGCCGCGGCCCACGTGGGGTCGCGCTGGAGTCAATGGACGCGGCCTTTGCTATGTCCCGTGCGTGCGAACCGGACCTGCGCAGCAGCGGCTTCAGCTGCGGCGGCCCTATCCGGCGGCACGCTGGGGTGCTGCCTCCTCCGGCCGCTGGCGGCCCGCGCCGCCGATGGCTTCCGTGGGCCTCCAGAGTTGCTTTGGTGGTCCGTTTTCCATCCCGTTTACGCCGAAGCTCCTCCCGGGTCCCGTTCTTCACTGCGGAAACAACGGATCGTCCCTGCAGCACGTTTTGTCATCACCCGCCAAATCCGCACAACAACGAAGAAATGCGGAGGGTTGTCAGTCCGTGTTTGTTTGGCCCACACCCTCTGTGTTAGGTGATAACAACCGGGGTGAATTATCAACATACCAAAACATAAAAAATTACAATTTTAATAAATTAAAATTTTTCTTATGAAGCCGGGTTCTTTATTTTAAAAGAATTAGTCACGGGAAAAATAAATTACTTCACAACAACCCCTACCTCGTCAAGTCGTCACACGCGCGTTCTTCGCGGAATTGACCGTCGCGGAACAAGTGGAGTGTCGCGTCGCGGAAGGGCGTCGCGTCGTTGCGGTAGGGCGTCGTGTCGACGATCTCCGAGGATCAAGAAACAACGGATTTAATTAATAATAATTAAATCCGTGATGTTTTTATAACCCACAAAGAGATGTAAAAGAAGCGCAACCCCCCTACCTTGTCGTTGTTGATCGAAGGTTGTCGTAGGGTTGGATTGTCGCGGAAGAACATCGCGGAAGAAGAACCGTTGGCATCGCGGTACTTAGCGTCACGTCATCGATCTCCGGGGGCTAGACGTTCTTCGTCGCCCTTCGTCGAAGGCCGGCGTTCTTCGTGTTCTTCGCATTCTTCGCGTTCTTCGCGAAGAAGGATGAGGAACTTGAGGTTTGTCAAATCCTCTCAACAAACAACACTTAAGGAGAAAAAGCGTTGGTCTTATTTTATTAACAAGCCAACAAATGAAAAAGAGATATGTAATGACCCTTTAATTAGTAGAATTAATTCAACGAATAAAACCGCCCAATTAAATGGTGCGTTAAGAATTTAAGAAAATACGTCAGTTGACCTTCATAAAAACAGGTTTTCGCGGGTGCGTTACATAGGGGAAAACAAACGATGGGGATCATGCGGGCCCCACATCACAAATATCCTACAAAGAGGGTAGGATATTTTTGGATAGCACCCTATCCGCATCAACTCAGCTTAAACAGCTTGAAGTGGTCTTTACCGGCTTTAAGTGAAATAAAAATAAAATTGTCGCACAACTTTATTTTATTTTTAACTTAAAACCCAAAAATTAAAAACCACAACCGAGAAAACGCAACTCCGGAAGAGGCGTTTCTAAGCAACTACCGGCACTGCGATTCCACCAGTGCCCTCAGAATTCGATTCCGAGCACCGGTTCAAAAGTTAGAAAAACCCGCTCGTTCGTTCACTGAACGTACCTGTGCCAAACTATGAAAAATGATTCTGGGCACACCGGGCCTCAGAATCAGGTGCCATCAGAAGCTGCGTTCTTGTAAAATTCAAATAAAATTAAGAAAAAAAAATTCCTTGAAATTTACGGGTCTTGAAATTACTCCCACCATAGGGCTTTACGTCCCCGTAAAGCTTCACTACAAACATAGGGATACAAAGGCGGTACTGAGCACGCATTTGAGCCTCCCGCTCCCAAGTTCTCTCCTGGAGGTTCCCGATCTACCATTTGAATCGCACTAGAGGAATCAATCGTCCACGTAGGACCCGCTCATGTCGATCCTCGATCCCCACTGGGACCTCTGCAAAATTCTCCCCATAATCAAAGACCAGCTCTCCATGGTCAATGATTTGTGTCGGGTCATGCACGCATCTCCTCTGCGGAGATACGTGGAAGACATCGTGCACCCGGCACAACTGTGGTGGTAGATCCAGGCGATAAGCCACCTTGTCAATCCTGACGAGGACCTGGAAGGGTCCAATGAAGCATGGAGACAACTCGCCGCTTCGGCCAAACCTCCGTAATCCACGTCGAGGTGAGACCCACATGAAGACATGGTCGCCATCCTCAAACTCAAGTGGATTACGCATCCTGTCATCCTAGGACTTCTGTCGGCTCTGAGCTATACTCATCCGCTCTGGGATGACATGGACCATCTCCGATCCCACAAGAACTGCTAATATTTCTTCTTTTCCAAAAATAGAAATCTGGTCGCATCCCCTAGATGAACCACTTCCTTTTCCTAATATAGTCAATCCCGACATGGATGTTACTAATCCATACCAAAGATGACGTCGTAAGGCCTCGATGCTGCTACCAAGAGATCCAACCGTTACTCTCACCTCCAAGGGTTGAGTCACACTGTCGGCATCAGTGTGTGGTAACTGGGTCTCCTCCAGTAGATTCCTCACAAGTGAGGGTCAAGTCAACAGTCTAACTGCATCCTCTTAGTAAAAACACAAAAGAGGAAAGGAACGGAAACATCACAAAGGTAAGCATCTTTTACTATTGCAGCTCATAGTACAAAGACACTACACAACAATAACAAGGAACTAGAAGTACAAAGGATGTATCCACTAGTTCCGCTACTGTCCATCTGCTCCCAGAGCTCCATGATCGAAGGCCTCAACTGCCTGAAGCTGAGCTCTCGCATGTCCACCAACTCCCTGCGGTCGGGGTGGACCTCCTGGTGGTGGTGGTGGCGAAACCTCGAAGTGTCGCCCACTATCTGCTACTCGGCCAGCTCCTCTGCCTCGTCCGCTTGCACCCTGCGGACCACCGTGGCCGAACCTCTGTCTGGGAGGTCCCTCTACCACCTGCTGCTCATCTGTAAGATGATTCGGGCAGTCTCGAGCCATGTTACCTGGAACGCTGCATGCGTAGCAATGCTTTACCCTTGTGTAGCTGCATATCCTTCGGGTGCCCCACACAACCGGATATTCATCATGAGACTGCCCATCTGATGGTCTGGCCCGCTTGGACCTCTGCGTCACCTGTCTACTGCCAGCTGTAGAAGACCCTGCTACGGGCCATCCTGCGGAGGGCCCTGTCACTGGAGCCTGATAGGCGAGAAAACTCTCCACTAGAAGGGCTCTCTCCAATACCTCTGCCTGTGTCAGAATGTTGAGGGAGATCATCGAAGCCCTGATCTCATGCCTCAGTCCCTGCTCGAAAGTCCGGGCCCGAAAGAACGGGTCTCGTACCATATCTGTGGAGTAGCGCGATAGATCAGTAAATCTCGCCGAGTACTGGGCCACTGTCAAGCTGCCATGCCGTAGCTGAAGAAGCTCCTGAATACGCACCGTACGGAGGGTGGCTAGGACAAACTCCGAGCAGACGATTCTCTCAAAGTCCATCCAGAGAAGAGATGTCTCTTCGTGCACCCGGAGCATCAAGCTCCACCATCGGCCCGCTGCCGCGTGCAGTAGGCTCGCTGCGAGGATCACCATGAGGTCCGCTGGTGTCCTCACTAATCGGAAAACTCGTACAACTGCCTCCAGCCAGTCCTCGGCTGCCTGGGGGTCCGGCTCCCCATGGAACCTGGGCAGTCACGGGCGCTGGATCTCATACAGTGCACTGAGGCGACGTGCATCGTCAGCGGTCGTGGCTGGGAGCATCGGTGGCTCGGCGAGTAAAGGTACCGCCGGTGCCTCTGCTGATAAGGAGCCCTGCACCGAGGCCTCGTCGTTCGGTGGGCTGTCATCACGCTCCACTATCGGAACCCTAGCTGGCTTTCGTTGTGGGGCCATCTTGAAAGGAAACAGGTACGCCACGGTCAGAACTGTATACCTGGTGAGCTTACACAAGTAATCACAATGAAAACTTGAACACACATGAAATCAATGTTTTCGTGCATTAATTCGGAAATTAGAATTCAGGGTCCTGGTGTACGGATACGTCGGCCGCCACACCAACACTGGACTCCCAAGACTGATAACCACACCCAATATGCAAAACACTATTGCTTCACATAGAAGAAAGATCAGAGTCTGCGGTAGAACCGAACTCCTCTGATACCAATTTGTCAGGACCCATCCTCGGGGCCCGTGCAGTGACTACCCCAAGCCCGCCTTCCAAAAGCCAGGGGCTGGCGACTAGCCCCAAGGCGTAAATCTCGATAAACAGGGAAGGCATTGCATTTGTAAAGTAAACAACCACCACAGAGTAAGAAAGCCGAAAGAGTAAACTCTTAGTAAAAACTGTAACAAGCTGTATTGAAAGAAAAAGGGGCCGAAAATACAATCCCAACTGTAATGTACAACTGAAGGGAAAAACAACAACTGAATAGAAAAGTCGCAGCGTCGAGCCGTCCTCTGGAAGTCCCACCTGAAGGGTGAGCACAGATAGCCTCCACAGCTCCTCGGTCCAGCCATCCGCTCTGAGTACGTCCCGCCCAGTGGTCCAACTCCAGGTACTGTCCTGCTCTGCAATCCTCCACCACGATCAGCGTTGTCCGTCGTCTGCAACCTTCACAACGAAGTGCGGGCATATCCCGTGCAGGGGTGAGTATAAGCTACTCAGTAGGGACCCCGAGTCCCCCGAAGGTCTCCCTGAATCCAAAAAGGATAATCCATAAAGGAAAGATACAATCACAAAGTAACAACCGACACTGCTTAGGTATATGCCCATTAATATACCCAAGTCATCAATTCTCGTTCGTCTCCAACATCCGAGCCCAAGCACAACCCAGTCCACACAGGAAAGCAAAACATATACCCACACAGGATAGCACAACACAATCCACGAAGGAGATAAAAGTAATCCACATATGAAGGTAAACAGTAAATCCACATAGGATAGTTCTACACAATCCACAAAGGAGAGTAAACAGTAAATCCACACAGGATAGTTCAACACAATCCACAAAGGATAGTAACACAGTATATCCACACAGGATAGTTCAACACAATCCACAATGGATAGTAACACAGGATTTAGCTCACACAGGTAAACATCGTCGAAAAGGTGAAAGGGATGATAAGATATAGATACTGAATCATCTAAGCTGGGACCCACTGAGGATACAAGACCAGCTGTCTTCATTGATTCATCTATGTTGGGACCCACATAGGATACAAGACCAGCACTGAATCATCTAGCTGGGACACACATAGGATACAAGAGCACCACTCTTCATTGATTCATCTATGCTGGGACCCACATAGGATACAAGACCAGCACTGAATCATCTAAGCTAGGACCCACATAGGATACAAAACCAGCATAGCTGGGACCCAAATAGGATATAAGACCAGCACTCTTCATCATCACAGTCCACCAAGGATCCCTACACAGTCGTTGTCGTCGAAGTCACAGCCAGCACTAGGGTTCCCGCAAACAGCAAGCTCGTTCGGGAGGGTCTGCTCCATGAGCCGGGAGGATGATACATCATCTGACACGAAGTCCGAAGTTGATGTATCCAAAAGTTCCGTATCGTCAACGAGAACTCAACGTCGCTGACAGCGCGTCAAACGGACACCCGGTCTGAGAGTTATTGACTTTTTCGTCCCATGGGCCCGGTTGGTTTCTAAGGCAAAACCAACCCGACCGTACTCCACCTGTGTCCAAACCTCGGGCGGAGTATACCAAAAGTTCCGTCTCACTTTGAGGAATTCAACAATGTCGACGACACGTCAATCGAACGTCCGAAGCTCACGATGTGAGTGTTTCCTCTCCGAGGGCCCGGTTAGTTTTGTGTACGAACCAACCCGGCCGAACCCAAAGTATTCTGAATCCTTGAGTACGATATACTGAAACGACCGGCTCGACCCAAGGATCGTGTTTCCGCTGACGGCGCGTCGTTCGGAGGACCATAGCTCATGTTACGGGAAAAAGATTGAAACGGTCTGAAGACGGGGGGTCTGGGCCCGGGTGGACCCGGCCCGACCCCCCTGGGTCGGCCGGACCTGGTCGACCCGGTCCGACCCGGCGGGACCCGGTCCGGTCCGGCCAGGGTGCGGCCCGGCCCGGCCGGCCGGCTCGGCTCGGCCGAGCGGCCGAGCGAGGCATCCGCGGGGTGGCGCTGCCCCCGCGGGAAGAAGGAGTCGCGGCCCACGTGGGGTCGCGCTAGAGTCAACGGACACGGCCTTTGCCGCGTCCCGTGTGTGCGAACGGGACGCGCGCGGCCGTGGCGGCCCTGTACGGCATCGCGCCGGGGCGATGCCGCCTCCGGCCGCCGGCGCCGCCGGTGGACTCAGCGAGCCACCAGAGTTGCTCCAGCGGTCCATTTTTCGTCTCGTCTGCGCCGAAGCTCCTCCCAGGTCCCGTTCTTCACTGCGGAAACAATGGATCATCCCTGTGGCACCTTTTGTCATCGCCCGCCAAATCCGCACAACAACAAAGAACAGCGGAGGGTTGTCAGGCCGTGTTCGTTTGGCCCTCACACTCCGCGTTAGGCGATAACAACCGGGAAGAATTATCAACATACCAAAACATAACAAATAACATTTTTATTAAATTTAAATTTTTCTTATGAAGACGGGTTCTTTATTTTAAAAGAATCAGTCACGGGAAAAATAAATTACTTCACAACAACCCCTACCTCATCAAGTCGTCGCACGCATGTTCTTCGCGGAATTGACCATCGCGGAACAAGTGGAGTGTCGCGTTGCGTCGTCGTGGAAGGGCGTCGCGTCGAGAATCTACGAGGATCAAGAAACTACAGATTTAATTAATAATAATTAAATCCGTGATGTTGCTATAACCCAAAACGAGATTTAAAAGAAGCGCAACCCCCCTACCTTGTCATTGTCGATCGAAGGTTGTCGCGGGGTTGGATTGTCGCGGAAGAACGTCGCGGAAGAAGAACCATCGGCGTCGCGGTACTTGGCGTCACGTCATCGATCTCCGAGGGCTCGGCGTTCTTCTTCACCCTTCGTCGAAAGCCAGAATTCTTCGTGTTCTTCGCGTTCTTCACAAAGAAGGATGAAGAACTTGAGGTTTTTCAAGTCCTCTCAACTAACAACACTTACGGAGAAAAAGCGTTGGTCATATTTTATTAACATGCCAAAAAATGAAAAAGAGATAAGTAATGACCCATTAATTCATAGAATTAATTCAATGAATATAACCGCCCAATTAAATGGTGCATTAAGAATTTATGAAAACATGTCAGTTGACCTTTATAAAAACGAGTTTTCGTGGGTGCGTTACTTAGGGGAAAAGAAACGGTGGGGCTCGTGCGGGACCCACCTCACAAATATCCTACCATGAGGGTAGGATATTTTTGGATAACACCCTATCCGTAACAACTCAGCTTAAAAAGCTTTAAGTGGTCTTTCAGCAGCTTTAAGTGAAATAAAAATAAAATTGTCGCACAACTTTATTTTATTTCTTAACTTAAAACCCAAAAATTAAAAACCACAACCGAGAAAATGCAACTCCGGAAGAGGCGTTTCTAAGAAAATACCAGCGCTGCGATTCCATCGGTGCCCTCGGAATTTGATTCTGTGCACCGGTTCAAAAGTTAGAAAAACCCGCTCATTCGTTCACTGAACGTACCCGAGCCAAACATCGAAAAATGATTCCAGGCACACCGGTCCTCGGAATCAGGTGCCGTCAGAAGCAGCGTTCTTGTAACTTTCCAAAAAAAATAAGAAAAAAAATTTCATTGAAATTTACGGGTGTTTACAAATATAACATAGATGTTAAGTTGGGATGTATGAATCTAACTAAATAAATTGTGAAAATTGAACCATTTCAAAGATAACGAAATGTTTTCAGAAAAACAACATTTTTCTAAATGGAAGTTTAGACACCCTCTACACACATAATTTAATAATAATTTATACTAATATTAGAAAATTTATTTTAAACAACTACCATTAATTTTTTAATTTTAATTTCCATTTTTAATTTTGGTGAATTTATGAAAATTTTCTAAAAAAATTAATTTTTTTATGAATAGTGAAAAATATTGATATTTAATAAAAAATTCATTTCCATTTATATTATTTAAAAAGATAAATTATATTTTCAATTTGGATTACAGTTATATTAGATAAATTATATTACAATTTATCTAATTTATGTCATTTATATCAAATTTATATTGAGTTATGATATAAAATCATTCTGAACTTTTCAATTTGTTTTTGATAACCCATTTTTGGATGTGTTTGTGGGATAAATTTTAAATATAACTCTATCAGTTATGTGGATTTATTTTGAAAAAATGTGTTAAATATTTTTAATAATAATAATTTGTGTTTTCTAATAATTATATCTTATATTTTTACCACAATAAATAGTAAAAAAATAATAATGAATTAGCACGGTTAAGGTAAAATGGGTTTATCAGAGGTTAAACTAAGACTATTAGGGTTAAAATTCACCTAAAACTCATCCAAAAGAAATTTTATGAAAATATTTCAAACATATCTCTACTAAAGTTCTATAATTTTCTATTTGGGTGTCTTATTTCAGGATAAAAAAATGGTTATCACTATCTCTTTGAAAACATTCCATGTTTATCCACTACCCCACTAATAAAAGGCCTCCATCTATCAAATACTCTTAATGTATCCAAAAAAATTAGGTTTGGGAATTACCTACCAAAATATCTTCTTTATTTTTCTACCCACATCCTAGAAGACTTATTTACATTTTTAATTCTATGAAGAAGTCTTTTATATATAATACTAAAGATGATCTCTACCAAAGTGGTAAAATTTTTAAACACGTGTATTTGTTTTATTTATTCATCTACATCCTTAAAAAATTTATGATCTTTTATAATATAAAATAAAAAATACATGTTATATTCCTAGATGTTATTATTTTTATGTAATAACACATATCCATCATCACTTCAATAAAATGTTAAATTGAACTACGGATATTGTGTACAGTGGGCTACCTTCTTGCGAACCAATGTAATTCGTTTTGCATAACCACCAATAAGGAAGGAATATTGTGATTGATTAAAAATATTTATATCATATTTTTAATATTATTATAACTATAGAATTATTATACCACACATAACATCTAACATTCCATTCTTTTGGGGATATGATAACATCTCTCATGTGTACAATGGAAAACCACTTTGCAACGCGATGTGATTCATTTTTCAATTAAATTTTACATGAAAGGTATTGAGGTTAAAGTTAATGAATATATTTTATATTTATAACCAAAAAATACTTTATGAAATGTAATTTCATTTATAAATTCATACCTTCTAATAAATTAAAAAACAATAATAACACTCTTGTTTACAAGTGGACTACCACCATCACCTATCGATGAGAATCTTTTTCATTTTTTTACATGGATGGTAAAAATGATGTAATTTATGAATTTAAATTAAATATATATATAATAATTATAATTATGAAAAGTTTATTTCATATTTATTTTTCTTTTGTTCAATCTATCGAGGAAAATGGAAACAACGTTAATGCATATGTACGACCTACCACTACCTAGAGCAGTTTAATCCATTTTATATTTATAACATTATTAGACTACAGTATATATATATATAGATAATATATATGATAATAATATCATTATTATCATTATTTATATTATTTATCCACTTCTTAATTACATGTATAAAAATTACCAAACTAAAACAAACATAAAAACAAAAACATTATCACCAAAAATAGTTATTTTAAAATATAAATTTTATGAAAATAGTAATAAAATACTCTAAGAAATTATTGTATTGTATTAAAAATATAATTATTATTACGTAATATATTTATAATAAACCTATATTTATTATACCCTAGGTTTTAACATGTACAATAAAAATCAGGAATGTGGCAAGGGAATCTCATCTCACATCTACTTATGTGAGACAAATTCTATATTCCCTACTTATTGCATTTTGTGGCGAATATTATTAACATTTTTATATTTTAGAACATTATTTGTTATATATTAATGGAATTAAAATTTTCATTTGAATTTATTTCTTTCATGGGACTTACAATTCAAATGTTTCCATAGTGGTATGGGTTTATTTTACAATCTCTTCATTATTTGGGATTATTATTTCTTTGTAAAAGGATGAGGGGAAGCCCTCTTTATTGAACCAGAAAGAAACAACCTCTTAAAAATAATTGGAGAAGAGGAATACTATTACATGATAAGGGCAGATATGGCCTTGAAGAAAATCTCTAAGGTTTATAAAAATTATTGAAGACAAAAAGGAAGAAGACAGAAAAAACAAGCATTGGAAAGAACCTCATCACCCCCTCTGTCAGACCATACAAGGTGAGATCTGTCGAAGGGGATGTCTCACCCCCCTGCCAAGAAGTTGTGTCATGCTAGAAACACAATGCCGTAGAGCACTCTCCCAATCCACACTAAGATGTAGATGGAAGACCAGATGATAGGTTCCAGCACACCTATCTCTGTTTTGAGATGCCCACCCGATAGTGCATGAGAAGAAACACATCACTATCAACCTAAAGTAAGAAAAAACTAGACAAAAAAATAGTGCATAAGATCCAACAAAGTTCCCATCCATCTAAATGGACAAATGGATGATGATAAGTGACAACACACCCATCCATCTTTCAAGGTCACCCACCCGACGTCAAACTACAAGATGCAGCAATGCCTGCCAAATGCAACGAGGAAGAATCCAATGCTCGCAAATCCACAAAAAAACCAATTTAAAAAATGATACGTTAGGTGATGCAGTAAAACACACCAATTAATAGAAAAAATCTATCTCAGCTAGCCTTCTTTTCCAAAGCATCAAGTAGAATAAACCAAGAGAAACAGAAAAAATTGCAGTAAAAAACCAATCCAAACATCTTCTGACAAGATTAAGCAGCGAATCCTCATCCATACCAAAACAATCAATGGCTCAAAAGTTACCCAATAGAAGAAATATAATCACATCCCGATAAGGTAGTAACAAAGGTATCTCAGCAAATATGACGAAATTGACCCCCTATAAATCAGATTCATCAACCAACCTCAAATACTTCAGAAACCACCGCTCGAAGGACCGAGCCCACTCAGAATCCTTCACCATCACACAGAGAACTCCAAAGACGTAACTCAAAGAAGTACCACCACTAAAAGACTCGATGGTTTCCCTATAAAATGACAGATTTGGTGGTAGAGATGAGAAGCTGATCCATAGAAAGTTGACCATCACCCATGAGACCCTGGAAAGATGTCTTGCTGAGAGTGCATCAAACCCCACCGGAGATCCAGAATTCGGAATACCAAGGAGAAGAAGAGGCACCCTTGTGAGATCTATTATTCACGACAAGGTTGAAAAAGTGAAAACACATGAAGGTGAATGGAAAAGAGAATATCACTGTAAATCGTGGGAATGAGCTAGAGGTGTAATGCAAAAACTGATGAAGAGAGGTCATCGTTGGGTGAAGCTGATGCCAGTTCAAAGACCATGCTTGAATGGGGACGCCACCAGCGTGGAAACCCTATGGTCGCTGCTCTCCAAGAGAGTGTGGCACCATGAGAAGGAATCATATTTAATTATCTCATTGGGGAATTATTTGATATTTATATCTTAAAAACAATTTATTTTTTCTCTAATAGGTAATCATAAGATTTTAAAGTAATAATTCCAATAGTTTACAATATTATTTCAAATATATTCTCATTTCATTTTCTAAAGAATTTTTGTTTGACTTTTATTGAATATATGAAAGGAATATTTGTCTTAACATGTATGGATTTAATTAAATTTTCCACCATTATAGTCACATAATGTTTTAAGAAATATTTTACATGTTTTAAAAGGATATATTCAAATAAAGTTATTTTCAACATTTTTTGCATTTTTTGTTTTAAAAATATTTTCAAAGTAAAAATTGTATGTTCCATAAAAATGATTTTAGTTAAACTTATATGTAATTTATATTCTTTAATAACATCAACCCTTTATTTCAATTATTATTCACTATGCATATTTTAAATTAATATCATTCGTATTTTTTATTTGGTTGGTTCATGATCCTTTTGAAAAAGGATATAAAATTTTATTACCATTCACCATATTACTCAGAATTGTCAATGGTTATGTTCATTTGATTTGGGTATGTATTAACATTTCATATGTTTGTTTTTTAATATAAATGTTTATGTTGATTAGGTTTTATTTATTTCATATAAGGAATTAATTGAACCAGGAAACTGATAGGTGTGGACAAGATATAGATATCCCCTAAATGAATTGATAGGTCACATGAGGTAAATAAATTATCCAAATTAAACAATTTTGAATCCACATATTTAAATCTTTTTGTAAAAGTACTTGATAGTATGTTTCATATTTTAATCACCATGAATTTATGAGATGAATTATTTAGGTCTATGTTATTACTCACTTATATATCCATGGATAATTTTCAATATTATGTGATTATTTATATTAATTTATTTTATCATCATTTAACCTTTTCATATTATACTCACTTTATTGATTAAATGACTTGTGTTTCAGTTATTTACCAAAATATATTGACTATTATTATTTATTCGTTATAGATTCTAGTATATAATTGACCTCACTAAGCGTCTGAGATCAATAATTTTAATGTTTCATTTTCCCCATTATATGAAGAAGTATCCTATGGTTGATATATAGGGATAAACTATGTGTAATACGAGATTTCAAAAATAAAACACATTGTATAATTTATGTTTTCAACTGTAATGGTAATTTTATGCATGTATCTAGTTTACTAAGACTACTAAACTATTCAGTCCTTTAGGATGGGATTAATTTTATCTTATTACAATTTAATATTGTAACCACCCACTCTGGGATAATAGGATTGGGGCCTTTACGATACCTCCATGGGGTTATGTTCTAATGACTATAAAGATAATGGAGACCAATAAGGGTCCCATCATTCCAACATGGATACATTTAAATTAAACCCAATATAAATTTATTTTTAAATGATCAAATACCACCTTATTGGGTTTTTCATATAAGAATATCATGTCATGACCTACTTACTCAATTCAAGACCAATTTATCTCATAAGAATACAATGGTAAAACTCACCTACTAAAGAAAATCCAATCATAAAAGGATCTACTCATACGAGTTGACATGACCAAGTTATAGATGTAATAATATATATATATATATATATATATATATATATATAACATTGATTAGTTTGATTCATTACCATTCCCATTTTATAAAGGTACTGCCCATTTATAAGTTACAATTAGTATTTAGGAAATTCAAACCAGACTTTTACCTTCAATCACATGGTATAAAAATCCCATATATGATTCCTTGATTATATGGGAAACCAATCAAAAATTTAAAATTTCTTATACACTTTAACAATTGCTGATATAGAACCCATTTAATCATAACCAATAATGGTTGAGCCCATTTATCCAATGGTCCATGGCTCAAACTTGTCATAATTGGTTAATTACAGTTCCACCATAAAACTATATAGTAAAACACTATTTAGGTTAATGTATACACTTTAATAACCAAACATATATCCAAATTATAACATTTTATGCTAGGACAGAGTAATGCATAAGAATAGGCATAGAAATATTCTAAATAAATAGAAATATAGAAAATAACCAACAATGGTATATAGATTAGCATGATAAATAGTCACACATCATGGTATATTAACAATTATTCATAATAAGAACACAAGTCATGCCCAATTATTATTATATAGTCAAGAAATGCAATCTACATGACCTGGAACATACATTTTATGTGAATCTCTAGATGTATATAATTAATCATGTAATAATAATTAATTTCAATACAATGATAAGAGTAAAATATCATAAATCAGTATCCAATAGAATTAAAAAAATCCATTAAGGTGTAATGATAATCTATTATCACAAAAAACCATCAAGAACATCAATTCCATCCCAGAAAACATGATTTTCCCCCATGCATAAGTGGATGGACCCAGAAATAATCTATTTACCAAGTGATGACACGTTCCTAGTGTGTTGTATACCATTAAATGTTGTAAGACAAAAGAAAATATACCTTTGATTCCAATTGTACCATCCTAACATGAGATACACTAAAATAGTTCCCTGATCTGGTTTTCTACTTGGCCTTAAGTATGCCACCTCATACACTAAGGGATTTGGACTATCCACAATGGTGTTAACACTATTTCAAATATATCCTTTTTCAGCGCTAGAGAAGTAGATTAACAGTAATAAAAAGTGATGTTAATCAAGGTGAGGATAAAGGGGGGTCCCTTTTATCAGCACTTCGAAAATCACTGGTAGAGGCCCCATTTATCAGCGCTAAATTAATTTATAATAAAAGACTACTTTATTAGATCTTTTTTAGCTCTCATAAAAGGGGCCTTTATCAGTGCTTTGATAAAGAACTGATAAAAGGCAAGAAAAATTAAAACTAATAAAAAATAATTATATAATGTGGGGGGAGTATTTCACAGAGCTTGACCCCCCCCCCTTTAACAGAGCTAGGCGGACCCCCTCACACTCTCCCGCGTACACCCCCCCCCCCCCCCCACACACACTCTATCCCGCACACACCCTATTTCATCCACCCGAACTAGAACCCGCGACCTCCCCCCATTCTCGACTACACCTTTACCACTAATCCATTATATTTTTCCCTATTTAATGATATATCTATTTATTTATAAAAATATATAGTTATATGAATTCGTATATTAATATAGACTCATATTAATATTAATAAAAATTTTAATATATTAATATATATATAAATATATATTCATTAGTATATTTTTATATTTTTATATTTATCTATTTATATATATATATAGTTATAATTTTCTATCTGTATATTTGTTTTTATATTTATATATACTTATATGATTAGTTTCAGATACATTTATGAAATATGATTTTTATGTGTGTTTATAAATAAATAAATACCTACATAAATACATATATACAACACATACACACAAACAAACACTCACACACAGAGACACAAATATATTTACAAATAAATACAAAAATATGTGTATTTGAAAATGTTTATAATGTTAAAACGGACATAAATTATAATGTAGAAGCTCATTTCAACTCCAAAACTAGTAAAGTCGAAGAAAAGGAAGAAATATTCAACATGATATGTGGTACAGGCCTAAAAGACATTCAGATCAAGAGTTATACTTGTTTGAATGTAAACAAATCGGGGTATCCTGACAAAAAACTAAATTTTAGAGAACTTATGAGCCTCTTTTGGCCTCAAAATATGTGACAAATGCTATTCATTATTCACTAGCATGTAGATATCATCACATGCTTCGAGTTTTTATGCTATAGAGCTCAAACGGACACCCGGATAAAAATTTATGGAAGTTTGATGTTTGAGTTACATTTTCAATTTATTTAAATCGTTTTTTTATTTTTTATGTCTTCAAATTGTTATAAAATGATTTTTAATCATTAATAATTAGAAAATTATTAATTAATATTATTTTTTAAAATATTTTAAATCCATTTTTACTAAATTTATTATATATTAAATGTAATAATCTATTTATACTTATCTAAAACATATTTAAAAAATATTTATTTTATATATATCAATATAAATATATTTATATAACAATATTTTTATTTTTCATGATTTTTTTTAAACATAAAATTTTTTAGCGGTAGGAAAACGTGCAGATAAATCCACCCTTTATCAGTGCTACAAAAATAAGCACTGATAATGGGGAGTCTTTATCAGTAAAAAAATCGCTAATATAGGGTCACTTTTAACATCTTTTTTTAACACTGTTTAAAGTGCCCCTTTATCATCTATTTTTTAGCACTTATAAATGCCCACTTTATCATAACTTTTTTTAGTACTGATAAAAGTGTAGCACATCCCTTGCCTTTTTTGTAGTAGTGTAAGGTTGTATAGTGGGGAGACTATACCCAATAGTTTAGTAAAAATACGGTATAGTAAATAATAACCAATTTTAGAACAGAATAAATAATGAAAAAACATAACTAATCATATACATTTCACCTAACCATTGCCAAATATACATCCATAAATTAACATATTGAGATATAGATAATAATAGTCAATGAAAAAGGTATACATACACAGTACATGTCTAGATTGAAAAATAAATAAGTAAATAAAATACACCAAATCCTATAGTTATCCTGAGTAAATACAAAACCCCTATCTACCATGTCAAATCCTAAATAGCATAGAGTATCATAATGAAGCATAATCTATGATCTTGGCCTAAATCCATGTGATATATCCATGTACTCAACAGTGGCCTGAAAAGGGCGTGATTAATACTCAGTAGTCCACCCCTAATGTTATATGTGGTAATTAATTCCATGAATCAAATATGAAGCTACATACATATATACTAATGTAGTTAATAATTAACTGACAAAAAATGGCATAGGTTTATTAAGGGACAAATGGTTAACGATGCCTAATTCATCCTAAGACAGACTATATTTAATCATGAGGATGATGTAATGATTATTATAAATTATAAGATAGTAATTATTTATAATGGTGATGGTGATAACATGGTCATAATACCCTCAGCTATGACACCAAACATCCCTATATATAAATATGAACATATATGGTTTTAGATGTAACAAAACATATAGTTTAACATCAAATATAAAGAAAATAAATAAAAAATATGATAATATCATTTAAACTATGATCCCATCCAAGGAATATCTCATTGGAACCCTTGTATCACATTAAGTATAACATAATCTTTTTAATGTCTAAGAACACCCAAGACATTCTATAAAAGTAATCCATGTATAATTAAGGCTTGTATCAGTTCATGAAATTTAAGATCCCATACATGAAATTAAATACATGAAATATAGGTATCGATCAAATCGTATGTAACATCATGAAACATATGATCCCATCTAGGGAATTTTTTATAATGGATTCATGTATTGCTCATGGTTCATTATAATTCAATCAAACTAAATCACATTCAAGGAATTTATTAGTAGGAATCCAAGTCTTCCCCAAGTCTTATTATAATTTCATTTAACATATGAGCCTATATAAGTCATCTCATCTAAAGAACCTAAGTATCACTCAAGGTGTATGAAAATAAATTGGTTCACTTCATTTAGTAATTTGACATTGGTCATGAGAAATTCCATGTGAAATCATCATTGAACACTGAACCAATCATTTAATCAAATCAATTATAAGTTATAAAATAGTAAATTGAGGCATACTTTCCATATAACCATTCACCATGATTAATTTAATTTATCAATTCCGTTTAATATGTTATATGTTCCATGAAAATATATATTCCATTTATTTATTGATTATAATTCATTTAACTTACTCAAATTATCACATAAATCATAATTAATTACATCAAAGTGTGTGTTGGTCTATAACACCAACCATTTATTATGTTCATCATGTTTCTCAATAAATAATACAACATACCTTGACGGGTATTAGACTACATGGGATAAATTTAAATTATGAACACTTATTTATGTGATTCTTACATCTCCATAAAACCCCTTTTTATTTCAAGGAATACATATTAATTTACGATTAATCACATTCATTATTAGTGTCATATAACTATCAGACCCATCAGATGGTACTCATTTTAGTTATGCATATAACAATGTCAATGATCCTCATAATGGATCTATATAGTGGTATATCCAATTAAATTAAAAGTTACACAATTTGGGAGTGATGTTAAGAGAATCTGGAGCTTGGAATAATGAAAAAAATTATAAAATTGAAAAACATTTGATGGAAAATCCATATAAGGCCTACCTAATGCTTATGATGCTTCACTCATCCATTACTAAGATTTGATTCAATACAAATGGAGAATAATAATAATAATCAAATGAAATCCCTAAAAATAGGGCATATTATAATTTACCCTGATTGAATTTTAGATGAGTTGGAAAATAATAAAAGTAAGAAATGGGATTTGTAGACTCACCATTAGGGTTCCAACACACCTGAAAATGTGTTATTCAGACTAAGAATGAGGGAGAATCCATCCATATAAGAGGATATCAAAGGTGGTGTGCTTGGATATCTTATGGTCTAAATAGGATAAGAAATATGGTAAAACCCATTTTAGGTCATCGGGGAAAATGGTAAATTTTACCCTTAAAAGAGTTGCACAATTAGGTCACACAATTAGAACAACTGTACTCCAACCATGTGGTGCCATTGTCCAAAGAACCCCTCATGCCACACAACTTCTTCACACTGTTTACAAACCATGCTCTAAATATAAAGATATAAATTCACAAAGAACTCCTACCCCTTATGGTGGTAGAACATAATTAAAAAAATAGTGATCCAAAAGTTTGTGACACTCACCACATCTACATCATTTCCCATAGTTTTCCTGGTCACATCACAAGGCCAACCAAACCCTGTTACTTCGTAAAATGTGACACATGGTTGATTCACTCAGTAATCACTAACCATTAACTAATTGTTCACCAAATATTGTCACTCTTTAATTGTATTTCTTCAATGCTTTATGTTCTTGAAACACATTCAGGCATCTAAGACACCTCTCGGGCCTAAAATCCTATTGAAATCAACATTTAAGAGCATTAAAACACTCAGAACCCCATTACAAAATATTGTTATAAAATTTCAAGCATCCACCAACTAAAATGGTCAAATTCCTTTATAAATTCAATCCATCCAAAATGTGGGATTTTTTTAAAAAATTAAATTATGTAGTTAAAAATAATTACCACCATAACAAACAAAAAAAGTAAATATTTGGAGACTAAGATTAATATACATAAAAAAAATATAAACTGTAATAAAATTTATAGTTATTGATTAATCAAACAAAACCCTTTCCTGACTACCTATTTTTCTATTATTCGATCCACATGACCATTGAATAGTGAATTAATATTTTATAAGTACAAAATGTCACTCCCATACTATATAAAAGGAGATACCACCACCCCCTTGTCAATATACCCAAAGACTATGGGATTTGACTAAAATATACCAAAATATATCACCAATACACTTATACAATTACAAGAGTTTATAGTTATCTCAAAAGACAACCTCTCAAATCATTAACCCATTTTTCATATGAAATCATTCAAGGGGTAAGGAAACATTCCCAATCCCTATTTTTCATTCCTCTTCATTTATTTTATTATACTACCCCCTAAAACATACTATATTGATAAAAGTATGATAAAATAAGTATTAATAATATTTTAAAATATTACAATACTGATGTAATATATGTTTTACACCATATTCCAAAACCATTTAAAAAATTAACATGTCATCATGTGTATGTATAGACAACCACAAACATGAACTATGTGCATGATTTTTATCACCACCAAAAATTTATTGTTATTAAATTATATTTAAAAGATTTAAATTATATTTTAATCACTATTAATATTATAAAATTATAAACTAGCCCCTATCTTCCTCCTGATTTGTTGAAAATGAATGTGTCGCTTCTACGTACGTGCATACTACCAAAACCATGAAAATTACATATTAAATTTTTAATCTATAATTTTTTTCAATATAAAAAAATCAAAAAAAACTATTTAAAAAAATTATAATATAAAAAAGATCATTGAGATCATCTAAAAATGATATTTTTTCAACATTCTGAACCATACTCACATATAGATTGTAGTGTGTTCTTGTTAGGGTCAGTATAACCTCCTACTTGAACAATGATATAATTTTATATCATAGATGATTGTAGAAACATAACAATTAGTGTTATTAGAAATTATTGAGAAAATAATTTTGGTTCTAGGGTTTTATAAATATTATGATAATATTTAACTTAGTATTATTATACCAACTTTTTTCTTGTTATATATGACCAAAATAGCCACTTCACCAACATTGACATCCTAAATCATAACCTTAATACTTATGAATTAAAATTATAACATTATAAATTATTAAATAAACAATTTAAATTACCTATAATAATCATTGAATGATTAACTATGAATTAATAAAATATAATGGAAACCACCATTTAGAAACTAGTAGTAAACAAAAAATCGAAAAAAATAACAACCAATTATGAATATAAAATATTACTAAGTAATATATTTTTTATAAATGATTATAAATGAAATCTATAAAATGTTATAGTTATTCTGAAATATGTGATTAAGATTTCTATTTTAATATATATGATGATAGAACACATTTTCCTATGTGGGATTAAATGTAATGGTTTTTATATCTCATATTTTCATTATTGATATATGATGATTGTTAAAAAATTGTTTCCTTTATATAGTGTCAATATTTGACATAGATTTCTTTTATAAAAAATTTTCATGCAATCTAGGAGATTTACAAATCCTTCTCATTTTTTAACTTTTATGGGTTTTCAATTCAAATGCTAATGATGATGTAGGTATTTTTCAAAACACAATTTTATATCATTATGTTGTAATGATTATTATTGAACCCCATTATTAAAATATTGTCATTTAATAAACATGTATGAAAGATAATGTTGATTTAATGGTATTTCAACCCATTTTCCTTGTAGATCCATGTTTGATAATACAGGGACACTGAAAGGGTGGGGTGAATAAGTGTATCCAACGTTTTACAATGTTTATACTTTATTTTCAATTATCCCCTCTTACATACATACATAGTCATCAGTTAAGAGGATTGGATATATTTTACACTCTCCACAATCACATAAACATGTAATGTTGATATTAAAACCAACAGAAACTCATAAATATTTTAACAATGTTTGTTACAAATATCAATTCCTTTTCATGATCATGTAGTGGTTATTTCATGGATTCTCATATCAATTTAATATTGTAGAGATTACAAACACAATTAATTGGCATAAAATATTCAATATTTATGTTTTAAATCATATTGATATAATGGATCTATTTATACTAATACTAAAATTCTTCAATGACATTTATATTGGAACTAGCAGTTCATAAAATACATTAAATAATCTTTTGAAAAGGATCTATATACTATAATGGATTTTTTTAATCAAATAAGTAATTTTATTCCCCAATAGTAGGCCTTTGTTAGCTACTCTATAAAAAATATTATAAGCCCATGAACTTAGTACTATAAAAAATTATATGATAAAATGTCCACTTAAACTCACTTCTTTCTTAGAATAAATATATAAATTATCTTTCAACAACTTATAAGTTTTCTTCTTCCTAGATTATCAAATAATCAGAAATATACACCTTACAAGATAAAGTTCCCTTTTTCAATCATATGTGTTCAAGTGATTCACTATAATGACATAAAATGTTATCAATGAAAATTCCCTTCTCATAATTTTGTAATATAATGTACATAACATAAAATAAGTTATAGAACACAATAAAACCATTAAAAATTAATAATTAATAGAATATGAATTATTTATAGAAATTAGATAACATAAACCAATGGAAAAGAAAATTGACATTTGGAATAGTAATATAACCCATATAAATAGTAAACCGGCCAATAAATTTGTAACATAGTCCATGAAATTATAAATAAAATTTTGGAATCCTATAAATTAAAATATGATATAATTATATCATATTATAAGTAAATAAATTTTTAAGGAATTATTAATCAAGTGTTGGTATTTTTAGAAAACATAAAATAGAATATTCAATTATAAAATTACTATAATAATTTAAAAGAAAAATAATTTTCATAAAATGTATTCATGATTAAATATTTAGTTTTCTTATTATTATAAGATAATTCTATGAGGCCTTAATTAAATTTTTAAAGTGTTATAAAATCAGTAATTATTTTAAAATTTGTATATTCCAAGTAAACTATGATATTAATTAAAAAATAAAATTTTCATATTTAGAAAATTATTTTCAAAAAATGGATTTATTTTTTTAATAAAATGAATCAATAAATGGTTATGGTGATGTTTTTTTGTTTTCCTAAAATATTTGAATTTTTAGTGAATAGTAAAATATAGTAATTTATGATATATATACATTTTATGTTAAATACTCTATTACTTGAGTCATCATTGATGTAAGTACCGTAATATTAAACTTGGATTAATTATTTTGAAATATTTATTGATAATTCTCAAACTATTCAAATTCCAGATTTAAAATAACAAACTAATGAATAAAATAATGATAAAACACCCCTTTCCTCCACTATAAATACAACCCCTCACCACCTCTATTCCTCACTCCACTATAGCCTTTAATATTTTACAAATTCTAAAAAAAACTGTACCCAAGTCTCTCTCCCACATCCAAGAGCCCTTACTCTCAATAAAATACCGAACCCCTTTCCCTAAAGAGGTTCTCAAGGAGGATAAATTCTAGAGGTAAATTCCTATTTAATTTTCATTTAATTTCTTTTCAATTTCATTTTTTATTCTCTTCTCACCTCCCTTATCCATATGGCATGAAAACCCTATTATCTTATATATACAATAATATTATCATGTTAATGTAATAATTCATCATTATTTCTTTCCCCCTCCTTTTGTACTAAAAAGTAAAAGATCATCTATAATGTGTAAATTTATCGTATTGAAGGTTTATGAAGTATTAAATATTCATTCCCTCCAACAATACATCTCATAAAAAAATTTGATGGTTAAACTAAATTATACTATATGTATTATATCTTATTTAATGTTTTGGAACCATTTTATATGCATAATATTAATTTCTAAAATAAAACTAGTATGTGATCATCGAAAAACAAATAAAATAATCTAAACAATTATCACTAACATCTTATATAGTGATTCATCATCACCCAAAATTATAAAATAACTTATATAACAATTTAATATTATGTATGTTCATTTATAAAATATATCTTCAATTCTATAAAACCATTCTCATTTTACATGATTCTCTATACACGTATACAAGTAAATAGATCATGAAAACCAATGAATCCAACACCCCCAAATAATGAAATTGAATCTCGTAACCCATAAAAAATCCATAAATGAACTCAATAAAATTATACAAAATCAGATAAATTTTGAAAATGTGATGAATTAATTAATTAATGGATTTAATATGATTACCTGGGATATAACGATCAAGTGAAAAATAGTTTTAGACATATGGTACGGGATTCTACCTAAACCTCTATATTTTCTTTCAGGTTAAAATTTATCTCTCTTTAGCCCAATTTAACCCTAATTTATTATAATTTTTTTATATGTTCTAAAATCATGTATCTATATCCTATAATCCTTTTTTGATGAGGAGAAACATGTTTTTATAATGGTCTATTTTCAATTCTTCTCAAAATGAAACCTGATTGTAGGGAACTTCTCGATTTCTTTCCCATATTCAAGTGTACTCCATAATTTATTTTCATTTACTATTATTTTTATTAAGTCACCCATATTATCATTAAATACTATCTTTGTTCATATCAGGTTGTGTAGAAACAATTATTCTTTTTTCATTTTAAATAATATTGAATATTTTATTTAAACCACACTAAAATGTTTTACTTATAATGTTTCGTAAACACTATTTTTACAAGTTTTCACTTCAATTTCACCTCCCTTATAATAATATACCCCTATTTTCCATTACTAATGTCTACGTTTTATATATATCTATTCATTTATGGAAACTATTATTATATTCCCTTTCGTAATGCTTTTTGACATGAGTTTGATACCCAGTTCTTTCTATAGGTAACCCTTATGTTTATGTTTGATTCCTTATATATGAATATTTATATGGAAAAAATATGCATGAACATGTTATGATGGGTGTTCCTGGATATTTCTCCAATGCATTAGATAATGCTTAGTCTCATGATACTTCAAGTATAACGGTCTTAGTGGTTATTCGTGACTAGTGCTCTATGTGAAATGGTCTTGGTGGTCAGCCTTATATCACGATCATCCATTTTCAATGAGCCTTAAGTCCTAATTATTTATTGTTTTATATTGCTTCCACAATATTATGATTCCATGATTACATGATATCATGTTTTTTATGTTATGTGTAACACACTAGGTATTTATAAAATAATACATTTTAATATCTATTAATATTTCTATATTTAATATTAAATTTATTTTAAATGGGACTATATGTATGATATCATTAATGACTCACAAAAATAGGTTTCTCTGAAATATTATGTTCCACACAAAACTGAGTTATACCAAAAAATAATACAAGAATAATATTATTATTTTAAATGGTAGTTAACGCCTAGTCATTGTTTTGTTGGGAATTAATATAATTTTCTATTCTATGATTTTACATATTTTAAAATTGTTTTTACATTTATCAAATTAATTTATGAGGCTTAAAATGAGAATCAATCCAATTTTAAGCTTAAAATACTCTAATATTTTTAAAAGGTTGTTTTCCTTCATTTTGATGGAGACGTCTTTTTAAAAATATTTTTTGTCACTTTTATATGTTACATTTGAAAAAATAAACTTCCTGTTTAGAAGAATAACATCAAAATTTATTAGCATTGAAATTTTGGTATTTTTCTGATTAAATTCATATTCTAATGAATAGTGAAAAATACTGCATTTTAATTCAAAACCTCCTTTTGTCTAATTTATTTATTTGGTTATGTTATCCTTTTGATTAGTTTTAATGTTTAATTAGATTATTTTTTTATAATGTAGTCCAATTTTTTCCATTGAACGTAATTTCACAGTAAAATTAGACATAAAAACATGTCAATCTTTTTGTGGTTTTTATATCTTAAAAACATGGTTTCTGGTTTTGACAATGAGATTTAATTTTAAAACAATTACAAAAATATATGTCTTTTTAATGTTGAAAAATGGATTCTATATTTTGAATCAGAAACTCCATTTTTTTTAAATGTGCACCTTTTATTTTTTGACATTATGATTTGTAACTTTAATAATTGTTTTCATTTACCACAATTAAATGGTAAATTAGGAATTAAATGTAAAAAATAATATTATAATATTATAAAACTACCATAAACATGTCTTAATACCATTGTATGAGATATATATTACCATTATCATCCTTAGGTAGAATGTTTGGAATTTGGGAGCAACATGGGTGTGAAAATGACATGTTATAATAATTAATTTAAAGTAAAGAGAAATATATCATAAACATGTATCATTTTACAAAAAAATTAATATAGGGTTATATAATTGATAATTTGGACTATAAATATTCATTATAAACATAATAATATTTACTACATATTGGTATTTTATTTATAATTTTTAGACATTTAATAAATAATTGTTTTATTACACAATGATGATGTAATGATTACCTTATTAATGAAAGATTAAAATAAATGATATTATATATATTAAAATAAATATAATTTTATAATTTTGATGCCATACATGAATTTTACGAATTATTATAACATATTATGATTTATTTAATGCTTTTTTTCTATGTAATCAAGTTTTTATGACTATAACAAAAAATCAATTACTAAATAGTTTGAAAATTGACATAAATGAGTATTTAAAACAAATGCTATTTCATTAAATGAAATAATAGTCCTAAAAATATAATATTATTCTAGACAAATTATATAATGTTCAAAATATAATTAATCATCTACTTTTTTTCCATTTTCATTTTAGAGTAACTACAGTAACCGTATATTGGAAAAATACAAGAAGACACAGTAAGAGTTATTGTTTTTAACTAAGGGTTAATGATAAAATATAAGCATACTTTTGTGACATAAGAATGTATAAAACCTATTGGTAGAGATAATTTAGACCCATACTCATATTATACTCGAAATATAACAATTTTTAACAAATAAATTTCAAAAATCAATTTATAATAAAATAATATTTCATGACTTTCCTTAATTTCCCCTACTCCCTCTCATAAAAGAACACCACATCTACCCAAATCACACCTCTCTAGCCCTCTGTCTCATCCAAATTCAGATAAAATAAGATTCCAAAATCAATCATTATATCCTAAATTCATTACCTTTTTTATAAGGAAATTCAAAAAATTCTTTTGACACAAATCAAAAGGATTTACAAATTTTTTAGGTAGAATCTTTTCTAAAGTTCCCTTCCTTTGTATTATATCTTTAATTACTATGCTCTTATTATTAAATAATTTCCTAAAAATATATCCTCAATATACAAGGATTGTTTATGAGAATTATTCTAACTACACATAATCACACCTCTAACAAATGGATATGAACATATTGTTTTTTCTGTACAACGAACTACTGCCTCACGAAAAGATGATTGTTCAATTTTCTCCTACCACCTCTCATGGTGGAAATTATGATGTGAATGTATTTATATATAATATATATTTTATTTATATTATATTTCTTATTATTTATTTTTTATTTGAAACATAACTTTATAATTTTCATAATGAGTAAATACCGTAATTTTATTTCAGGAAGTGTGGACTATCGCCCCCTCAAAGTGATATTACTCATTAATACCGTACATTAAATGTATAAAAAAAGTTGTTAGTGATATTATGTAACATATATTACATAGATATGAAACTTTAATTATAATATACATATTTATCAGTTAGTTTTCATTCTTTTAAAATGAAAAAAATGAAAGTAGCGATCATGCGTACGTACGACCTACCGTCTCTATGAACGGTACAATTCATTTATTATCTCCAACTGTTGTGGACTATTCTAAAATAAATATATAATTGATATAAATGATATTTAAATGAAGAATAATATTCTATAGATAATGTATATATTACCACATAGATAATTTTCATTAAAACAAGTTTATTTCTAACACAAATACCGAATATCGAAATAACATCCGATAAGAACTCAAAAAATTAACTAATTGCTATAACATGGTAATAATTGATATATAATGAATAAAAAACATTGAAAATGTTCTAAATCAGTTTTAAAATTAAATTAATTTTATTATTAAGGATATTAATGATCAAACAAGATATGTCAAACCCATGGTAAGGGACTTCATCTCAATATCATATTATTGAGGCATTTCTTGATAATATGGACATTTATTCTTTTATAAGGTGTATATACAGCGACTATGATATTTCATATGCATATTTTATCTATACTAATGTTACTTATTAAATCATGTATATTAATATTTAAATATCTGATGTTGTATGAGACACTTTGAACATTTAATGATTTAATTATCAAATATTTTTCTTCATAATATTCAATTAAATGATTATCAAAAGAATATTAAAGAAATTTTTTGTCAATCATGAATTTCATTAAACTTTTTAAAAAATACTATTTTTATATGTAGTGTTTTTATTTATTTAAAAAATTCCAAAAGGAATGTTTTTCTAATGTATACTGTGACAACGTCCTCTCCACCACCGTGTCCGTTATTTGATATGTGGATTCACCTATAAGCCTTAATAACTTTTAAAAATTATTATAAATCCCATATTACTTTATTTTATGAATCTTAGTATTGAAAATGTGTTCTTAAAGGAAAATTGTATTTTTATATGAAAATTATATTTCATATGGGATTAGAAGAATCTTTCGAATAAGTGGTTTTATGGTGAACGTGTTTTATTAATGAAATGGTGCCTGTAAATTGTATAAAATAGACGAGCCCAAGATAGCAAACACCAAAGATTATTCTCCATTATATCTCATGGGTGAGCCCCATATAACTTATACGATGTGTTGAGCACCATTATAGCTCATGGGTGAGCCCTACACAGCTTATACGAAGGGTCGATCCCCATTATAACTCATGTTTGAGATCTTTATAGCTTATATGAATGGATAATCACCATTATAGCTCACATATGGGCCCGATATAGCATATAAAAATGGAGATCCCCATTAAAGATCATCAATTTTGATGTAAATCTTTTGGTTATTTCAATATTATATGATTTAAAGGGGTTTTATCTGTATGATTATCTAAGTCACCTAAAGGATTTTTAATTGATTCGTATTTGTTTTAGTGTTTTTTATTGTGAAAAAATTATGAGTGTTATTCACATGAAATTTTTTTGTTTAATCTACTAAATAAACATTGAATGGATTATTATGTCTTAACTATACCAATAGTTTTTCATTATTTTGGTGTCACTTATTGAGCTTTGTGTTTTCATCCAATTTGTTAAAAAAAATTAATAGGATTTAAGGGAGAATGGAGTCAAGGATGGAATTAACGAAAATTTATGATGGTTAGACATGAAAAAAACCATTTTTCTTTTTCTAAAAAAATATGTTATGGATGAAACTAGTACCATTGGAAGCTTCCACTTTTTGTTTTTATGTTTTTTCTGAAATACATATGGTCTAATTCTATGAATCTATAAACATAAAAAGATCCTCAATATGTATTCCTGACATAACTCATGATTATGTAACATTTATGGTTGGGGTCTTATAGTTGGTATCATTGGTCAGTTACACAGCTTTAAGAATTAGGTTTTACTGATAAACACAAGGTATGTATCTATGTCTATTATTTCAGTTAAATGCTTGTTTGATAACTTTTTCAGATCAAGGAAATTTGGTTATAAATGGAAGGAGGAGGATATCAAAAAACATTCATATCTCCTCCTTATGAATTTATTTCAATAATTTTTTCAAAGTCATGGTCAGATGATTTTGAAATATTTTCTAATATACAACTCACTCGCAAGAAGTTGTCTAAGATATCAAACACTACCACTGTACCTCAATATCATCATGGATCATTAGTTGTATTCAATAAAATGCTATTTTCTCAATATTCACATATTTTCAATAAAGGTAAATATTATCAAGTCATTTTTAAATATTTTACCTTATCACAAGATTTTGAATCATATTATGATTTTTTTAAATGTACTGATGAAGGAGACCCTTGGGAAACCTATTTATATTTTCTTTTAAAATAATGTCTTTCAACACATACATATGGTATTTTAAGGACCATTTATTAAATGTTACAACTCAATATGGGTCCGACTATTTTATAAAAATAATGTTTTATAAGATTCTTTTAATTTATGTCATATATGATTATTTTCAAAAATAATTTTTTTATGAACACACATAAGACCCATTTTGTACTAGGTGTATTTGGATAAAGGTATAAATTGATTTTGAAGTATATCAATATAATTTTTGCAATGCACATACCTTTTATCTACATGAACAAGATGACAATGAAACTATGTGGACACCATTATCATGGTATGATGTTCTTTCTTCTGGGAATAGTTTTATTTTATCATATAGAGGTGAAATAAATAAAATGTTCCTATATATAAGACTTAATGATTTAAGATTTTTAGTTCATTATGAGTTGGGATAAAAATTATAGGTCCAAGAAAACCATTAAGGTTAAAATAAGATATTATTATTTTTGAGTTTTATAAAAATGGACAACTCACAAGATTAGTAAAAACCCATTATGGCTAACAAGGCTTCAAGAATTGAAACCACAACTGAAGGGCGACAAGGGCTTATTACCTACCAATGGCCTATGTGTAGTCCCTGGTTAATATGAATTATTCATTTTAGAAAAATCATTTTATGGATCCATAATAAGTTTATTTTTGGAACTTATGTTTTAATAAATGGATATCCTTAGTATAAGAAAATTATTTTGTGATTTAGTGATAAATGTTATTTTGGAAGATGTTCTCACTTTTAGGAGCACTATATACCTAACGAAAATAGAATTCTATAGTATATCAGTTGAGGAGTAATGGTTGAATATTATTTTGGATGAATCGATGTTTTTATAGTAGACATATGGTGATTTGGATTATTTATGGAAATAATTAACCAATCATGGAAAAAATGTGATTAGCTAAATTAATTTTAACTATGAGACTTTAAGAGCAGTATATATTATTTGGAGATAAAATTTATGATTTATTGTTGAAGGATATGTGATAAAATCCTTTTAAATTTTGAGTTTCAGTATTATTTTTTATTATTTTTAAGTATTTTAAGGATAATTGTTAATTGAATGGCATTTTTTGAACATTGGTTATTGTTTGTTTAATTTTGGATATTAAGATTATTATTTATTTATATAAAGGATTATTCTTTTTTGGAAATTATATGATCGTGTACTATCCATTTTGGTTTTGTTTGATGACTAAAGACAAGGGAAATATATAGTTTATCTTTTGTAGATTATGTGATTCTCTAGATGTTTATTAGTGAATTTCAGGTGTGACCAAGTCATCTTGAATAGTCATAATTTATTGAAAAGATTAGTGTGTAGTATATATTTATTAAAGGACGAAAATATACTTCATAGGTAAGTATGTTTCCTTATATTCTAAGTCAAACTCATAAATCAATTCCTTAACATTATGGGAAGGATATTCACATAGGAATGATTTTCATTTACATTTCCTTGGAGGAAATCAGATACCATTTAACACGTCAAAATTTTATGGTTTTCTGGTTGTTAACATTCTTCTAATCATATTTTCTCTCACTCCCCATCAGAATAAAATGGTATGTTTTTATTCCACATCCATGTTTTTCTATATGGAGTCCGATTATGTGTTATCCCAGGTAACCTTTTTACTTCTCTTTATTTATTTTAATGTGATAGTTTTATTGACTATTTTTCAAATGTGGGATTTTCAATAATGTTTCTAAGCCCAATTTTAAAATTATGAGGACACCTTTTCCAATATGGGGGAATGATGTAACATCACATATATTTTTAGTATAATACATTTTCATATCTATTAATATTTTTGAATTTAATATTAATTTTAGTTAAAAGAGAACACTATATACAATAAAGTACATGAAACACATAAAAGGGTTTCATTGAAAATCTTACGGTTCACAAAACACTGAGTTATACCAAAAAATGTATATTAATAATATTATTATTTTAAATGGAAGTTAATGCCTAGTAATTTTATTAGTAGGATTTAAAAGATTTACCTATATTATGATTTTAATATTTTTTAAATGTTTTTTCATTTATCCAAATATTTTTAGATTCTTATAATGAGAATGAATCTAATTTCAAGCCTAAAATACCCAAATATTTTTAAAAGGATGTTTTTCCACCATTTGATGGAGAAGAATTTTTAAAAATATATATTTTCACTTTTATATGTTCTTTTTGGATAACTAAACTTCTTCTTTAGAAGAAGAATATCAAAATTTACTTTTGTTGAATTTTTTTTATTTTTTCATTAAAATTCAAATTTTTATGAATAGTGAATAATACTGCATTTTAATTCAAAAACTGATTTTTCATCTAATTTATTTTTATAGTAATGTTATATTTTTAATTGGTTTTAAATTTTAATTGGATTATTTTGTAATCATTTAATCCAAATATTCCATTGGATGTAATTTACCATCACTAGTGGAAATGATGGTTTTTCCAAAGCTCTAATACCAACGGTTTGAAAAAACCTTTGGTTTACTGTAAAAAATATCAACCTTTCCAAACGGTTTGAAGAAACCATCGTAATTTTGTATTTAGAATGAATATTTCCCAATGATTTACTCAAAATTTCGGGAAATATTTAATTTTTCTAATGTAAACCAACCATTTTTTGAAACCATTGGTAAAGAATATATTTCCCAACTATTTTTAAAATCTATTGGGAAAGGTTTCCCCCAAATGCACATCAGCCTATCTCCCCTGTCCACATGATTGTAAGCCCAAATCTAATGCTCTCTAGAAGCTCTCTATTTATACTAGGCTATGAAACTCCTTCCACCTAATATATTTATCTTCAATCAAGAAATTTTTTATTTCTACACTTCAAATTATTAGGTGCTAACTTAGTTTTAATGTTCTGCATATATTTCTTTTTTGTTTTTTGTTTTGATTTGGCCTAAACTAGAGTTTGTTGTGGGATGTGGCATCATATACCGAATACATCTATTTTTTTATATATAATTCAAGTGTCATGATTTTTTCAATCAATTTATTTTATAGTCTTCATAGGCACTCCTTCTGTGAAGAGTTTTTGAACCATATGAACAAATGGGGGATGGTGAGATGTATCCATACTCAAAGATGGTAAAGGGTAATGCAAATGAGTATGGTCTATGAGATGGTATTGGGGAGGGTTGGCATAGTGTTGTAGGTGGTTTTCTTTTTTTAGTGGGGTTATAAGGTATTTTCTATAGATATTAGTTTAATTGAAAATTGGATTTGGATTTTTTATTTATAGTTTGTGTTCAAGGAATAATGGGAAGGGAAATGATAATGAGGATGAGTTGGTTGTTTTTTGGGTGATGGATTAGAATTTTGAATTTGGTTGGATTTGGTATATGTTATTTTCAAGGTATTATATGGGTATTTCCTCCCATGAACACCACCCACCCTAGACACCCCCCAATCAATATCCCCCACCCCCTGCACACCTCCACCCCCATGCACACCCACCCCCTTTGATATCCCCCTCCCCGGACACCCCTCACCCCCATGGACACCCTATAACCCTACACCATACCCCACCCCCCTGACACACCCCCACCCATCGACACCCCACCCCCTGGACTTTCCACCCACTAGACATCCCTACCCCCTTGAACACCCCCACCCACTTGGACATCCCCACCCCTGGACACCCCTACCCTGATGGAAATCCCCACCCTCACCAACCCTGGACACATCCCCCCCCCCCCCCACCAAAATGTCCCCCCACCCCCTAGACACCGCCACCACCTTGTACACCCCCCATCCTTGGACATCCCCACAACTTGGACACCCCTACCCCCTAGACACACCCCACCCCCACCACCTGGTCACCCTCCAACCCCTTGTACAACCCCCACAAACTTTGACACACCCCCAAGACACAACACCATATCCTTAGTTTTAGGCCCAAATTTTAAATTGGAATTAACTCTGTAGGTGATTTTCCCTTTCCCCGATGATATTTATTAAGTGACCCATATAGCCTTATAAATTCAATTTTCCATGTTTTGATAAAATTAATGGGTTATTTTGAATCAAATGGAAAATGAAAGATTAATTTCATTTTTTTAATTAATTAAAAGTTTTTAAATAAAATTAACCTAAGAGGGGATATAATGGCTGTTGTCCAAGAGTGGGATATCCAGGTGGGGGTGGGTTGTCCCGGGGGTAGGGGCTGCAGGGGGGTAGGGGTGCTGCAGGGTTGTGGGTGAGGGGGAGTGGGATGTCCATGGAGGTGTCTGGGCTTTCAAGGGGGTTCAGGGTTGGTTGTCTATGTGGGGGAGGGGGTGTGGGCTGTCCAGGGGGGTGAGCTATCCAGGAGGTGGGCTCTCCAAGTGGAGGAGGGGTGTGAGTTGTTGAGTTTGTGGGGGTGGGCTATTCAGGTGGGGGAGGGTGTGGGTTCTCCAGGGAGGGGGTGGATTGTCCATGTGGTGGTGTGGTGGTGGGATGTCAAGGTAGGGGGTGGGGGTTGTTCAGTTGGTGGTGGAGGGGTTGTATAGTTGGGGTGGCGGCTGTCCAGGTGTGGTGTCGACTATCCCAGGGGGTGTAGCAGCGTGGGGATGTAAGGGTGTGGGGTAGGGGGTGGGCTGTCTAGGTAGGGGGTGGGCTGTCAGGGGGTGGGGATCAGTTGTCCAAGTGGGGGAGGGGTTTGGGTGCTGTCCATGGGGTGGGTTGTCCAAGGGAGTAGGGTGGGTAGTTCAGGTGGGGGAGGGGTGTGGGTTGTCTAGGGTGGAGGGGGATATCCTTGTGGGGGTGGGGTGGTCTATCCAGGTTGTTTGAGGGGCTATCCAGGTGGGGGTTGTCCAAGGGTAGGTTCCAGGGGGTAGGATCCTACATGGTTGTGGGGGTGGAGTTTCTAGGGATGGGGTGTCATGTCAACTCTGGTACTCTAAAAAAATAGGAATCACATATAACCAATTAATAGTTGTATTAACTTTTTAATACTTTTCTATAAATTCCATACCAACACTCACGATTTCCCTTAATAGAAGTAGTGATCTCTACAATGAAATCTCTCTCATGTTCATATCCACTATCCATATTGATCTCCTAAAAATTCAACATTCATTTAACACCATATCACTTAATGAAATGACAAGGCTCATACTCCCATGAGTAGTGTACCGTCCAATGTTGGCTCGTATGCATAAATATGATACATAGTATCATATCTGAAACACACACAAAATTTTGTAAACCTAGAAAATACTATATTTACACCATATAACACAACCTGAAATTAGCATTCATCTATCCTCTCAAATATTCAATAATCCACATACATAGCTCAAATTTTGGAGGAGTGATTACAATTAGGTGATTTTTTAGAATTCATGTATGATGTTTAGAGAATGAGATAAAATTCGGTCCACGTCTGATATTTGAAGGTATGACAACCCTGCTTTTTATTACAACTTAAACATGCTTTATTACATAAAACTTCACTTGATCCAACAAAAACGTTCGAGAGGATTAGTGTCTTTGGGGCTTAGGATCATTACATAAAAACTATAAACTTTAAATACAACATCTTTATTGAAAACATCCTTTACATGACCACTACATTCCTTCGTACTTAGCATTGCATGGGATAACCTGAGGACATGCATAAGAAAAGGGTGAGCTATAAAGCCCAGTAAGGGAGTAAACAATGAATAACATGAGGAGTGAAATACATGTTGGGCAATAGGAATATCAATAGATCATAATAGAAACATGAACATAAAGGCATGATAAATCATGATAATCATAACATGGATATGTGGCAACAACACTTAACATTGAATTAGCATGAGCCAAGGCTCATTGCACATGGAGCATGAGTAAACCCTCATTGCACTTGAATCACGAGTAAACCCTCATTTCACATGAATTAGCATGAGTAAACACTCATTGCACATGAAGTATCATGATACTATACTTTACCCAATGCATTGGAGCGCTATAAAGGGCACACCCTTCTTAAACATTTCATTTCATGCATAAGTGTGCCACATGGATCATAAAACATGGATTCATAAAACATAATAATTTCTTCCACGATAAAGGAAAGTGGAATTCATACATGAAACTTTATAATCAATATGTAAATGTGTATAAAGGTGAATACCCTTGATGGAGAAATGGGCATGGTATTCACTACACAAAGACATTGGCTTAGAAAATCGGTGCGATTTCGGCAGCGTAACGGCGTGACATAAGAATTCATAAAAAAAGTTGATGAGAGAGAAAGGGGTTCCTCATCCTATTTACATGTAATGGAAAGTAAGTAGATCATATATATATATGTCCCAACAATAGAAATGGAATTTAGATTCATGATACAAAAGTATTGCTTGAATGTAAAAGAAGAGAGAGAAGTTCCTTTCGGAATTTCGGCATAGTAACGGGTGTACATGGGAGGCATTTAATGAGAGATAAAGGGTTCTCCCATCATTCAAACAATAAGAGGGCAGTATGTGGGAGGTGCGAAACCATACCCCAACATTCATAATTGAAATTAAAAGGGCAATACAACTTAAAGAAAATTGACAAAAATGAGAAAGGAAGAAAAAAAACCCTTACTTGGAAGTGTGCTTCCAAAGGCTAGAGAGAGGCTTGTGAGAGGCTTCTTGGGAGCTTGGGGCACCTTGAGAGGATTATAGAAAGAGTAGGGCAGAGGTTGGACGAACTTAAAGGGCTTTGAGTGAGGAGGAAGTGGGAGCTTGGGTGGGTTTATATAGGAAAGGTGAGAGAATTCTTTATTATTTAGGTTTGGGACCCCTTATATTAAAATAATCCAAACCACAAACCATCCCATGGTATTTGCCCATGGTTTCTGGAAAAGGAAAGAGGAAAACAATATTTTACAAGTCCAAGGTCCGAACGTATTAAAAAATTAGGGTTTTTTATGTGGAGGTGAGTCACACTCCCATGGAAATTAATTTAAAAAGGCAAAGTGTTGAATAAGTCTTGAGGGCTCCATTAATGCTTTGAAAAGTGAGTCAAACAAACCCAAAACCTCATTATTTTAATGATAAAACACATATTGGACGAGCATAAGGATTATGGTATTTTATTACATCACCATTGGGTCATTATGATGTCATAAAACACATTATATATTTAAATGGTATTTAATTTTTACCCAAAAATTTGACTGTCTCATAAAATTATGAAAACTTCACCGTTGGATAATTTCGACGTCCTGATTCCAAAAATAATATTTATTTTATCTAAATAATTTTCTAAATATGTGAATTTTCACTTTTAAAATAAAAACCGACATTTATAAAAAAAATCACGGGTTTTGAGAGAAATGGCTTTCAAACCTTAATAAAAATTTTAATTGCATTCATAAAATTATAAGATCATTTATATTTAATAAAAATTAATTTAATATTAATAATAATATTTTATTAAAATAATATTTAATTCAAAAATCCTTTAATTTAATAAAATATAATTCTTAATTAAATAATAACTAAAAACAACATTTGTACTTTAAAAACTAATTACAATGCATCAAAAATGACTAGAAATTATATTCATTATTATATACAAAAATAATGTACATGAACATGGTTCTACTTATTTGTTACATAACCCCTTAAAATAGCCGCATAAGACCTAAGGGTAAGGTGTGCGATGGTGACAGACTCTTGGGGTTGCTTGGATAACATCGCTCGAGTGGTAATCTCTATCAACTTCCATTTTTACTGTAGACGATCACGTTCGAGCTTGACGTGATGAAGCTCAGCTTGGGCTTGGTCAAGGGCAATGCCCAAAGATGCCACCTCTTTTCCGAGCTCCGACAAATGCGCTTTGTAAGGGGCGATTCTACTGGATGAGGCCATCGCTTCCTTTGTCTGAGTAGAAAATTGGTTCGTTAAAGCCTTATATTTATACTACCCAGATGATCACTGTTCAACGGCTATAAAAGTAATGGTCACAAATCTTAAAGTAAAACTAAAAAAAGTTGATATCTTATAAAAACATTTTTTCATAAAGAAACATTTAACTGGATCAAGAGGTATTTTCCATTAATGAAATTTTGGGTCGTTACAACATTCCCCCCTTAAGAAATTTCGCCCTACAAATTTTCCTTTTCCCACACTAAAAAAAATGTGGGTAACTTAGATTCATCATATCCTTCGACTCCCAAGTTGATTCTTCAAACATGTGGTTTCTCCACAACACCATGACGAGGGGCATTGTCTTATTTCGTAGAACTTTTTCTCTACGATCTAAGATCTTCACCGGTTGCTCCTCATAAGAAAGATCGTCTTCTAATTGTACCACCTCGGAAGAGAGTACATGTGAAGGGTCTGGTATGTACTTCCTTAAGAGGGATACATGGAAGAAATCATGCACCTTGGCCATAGTAGGTGGAAGTGCTAGTCGATAGGCCACAGCCCCAACACGATCAAGAATCTCGAATGGGCCGATATACCTTGGACTTAACTTCCCTTTCTTTCCAAACCTCAAGACCTTCTTCTACGGAGATATGCGTAAAAACACCATATCTCCGACTTTAAACTCATGGTCTCGTCGACGATTATCTGTATAACTCTTCTGTCGACTTTGGGCTGCCTTGATATGCTGCTGAATGGTTTTCACCTTCTCCACCATTTCTTCGACCATTTCTGGTCCAAGCAGCTTACGTTCACCGACCTCATCCCAACATGCCGGTGTTCTACACCTTTTCCCATACAGGGCTTCATATGGTGCCATTTGGATGCTCAAGTGGAAACTATTATTATAAGAGAACTCAACTAGAGGAAGATGTTGATCCCATACTCCTTTAAAGTCCATTGAGCACGCTCTCAACATATCCTCAAGTGTTTGGATAGTCCGCTCGGATTGGCCATCAGTTTGAGGATGATAGGCCGTACTGAAGTTCAGTTCAGTATTCAGAGCATGTTGAAGACTCTTCCAAAACTTAGAGGTAAATCTTGGATCTCGGTCAGACACAATAGATAGTGGTACTCCATGCAACCGTACCACTTCCCTGATATATATCTATGCCAGTTGATCCAAAGAGAAATCCTATCGAATAGAAATGAAGTGTGCAGTCTTTGTAAGACGATCCACAACAACCCAGATTTCATTGTTTCCTTTGGATGTCCTTGGAAGTCCAGTGACGAAGTCCATGGTGATGTTCTCCCATTTCCATTCTGGTATGGGCAATGGTTGCATCATCCCCTTAGACTTCTGCCGCTCTGCCTTCACTTGCTGACACACCAGGCACTTTGATGTATATTCAGCGATATCCTTCTTCATATTATCCCACCAAAAGTTTTCTCGGAGATCTCGATACATCTTTGTGCTCCCTGGGTGAATAGAGAAATTTGAACTATGTGCATCATCCAAAAGTTCCTTCTTCAGCTCCTAACTTGATGGAACACATAGTCTTTTCCCACACCACACAATTCCTTCTTCATTAACATTAAACTCTGAGGATTTTCCCTTTTTGATAGCTTCTACTTTTTCTTGGATTCTCGCATCACCCTTTTGAGCATCCTTTAACCTTTCCAAAAGAGATGGTTGAGCAATCATTTGTGAAAGGATTGATGATGTTCCCTTCTTTATGATTCCCACATCCATCTTCATCAAGTCTAAGAAGATTGGATCCTTCTCAATTCTCATCATTGATAGAATTGATGGATCCTTTCTACTTAGGGCATCTGCCACCTTGTTCGCCTTCCCAGGGTGGTAATGTATTGAACAGTCATAATCCTTTATGAGCTCTATCCATCTTCTCTGGTCCATATTAAGCTCCTTCTGTGTGAATATATATTTAAGACTCTTGTGGTCAGTATATATCTCACATTTCTCTCCATAGAGATAATGCCGCAAGATTTTCAAGGCAAAGATCACCGCCGCCAACTCCAGATCATGCATTGGATAGTTTCTCTCATGGATTTTCAACTGCCTTGAGGCATAGGATATCACTTTATCATTCTGCATCAGCACACATCCTAAGCCCTTCTTCGAAGCATCACTGAATACCACAAAAAGCTCCCCACTTGTGGGTAAAGTGAGCACGAGTGTAGTGATAAGCCTCCTTTTCAACTCCTTGAAGATTTCTTCGCATTCATCACTCCAAGCAAACCTTACACCCTTTCGAGTTATCTTGGTAAGAGGGTTGGACAATCATGAGAAGTTTCTCACAAATCGTCGATAATATCCAGCTAACCCCCAGAATCTACGGATATCAGTTACCGATGTTGGCCTCGGCCATCCCTCAATTGCATCTGTTTTGGAGGGTTCCACAGATATCCCATTTCTTGTGATGATATGGCCCAAGAATGAGACCTCCTTCAACCAGAACTCACACTTGTTGTACTTGGCATAGAGCTTCTCCTTGCGCAAAGTCTCCAGTACAGTTCTTAAATGCTCCTCATGGCCCTCCTTGGTTTTGGAGTATATTAGAATATTATCTATAAAGACTACCACAAATTTATCTAGGTAATCTCTAAAGACTCTATTCATCAAGTCCATGAATATTGCTGGAGCATTGGTGAGTCCAAAAGGCATTACTATGAATTCATAGTGCCCGTACCTTGTACGAAAAGCAGTCTTGGGGATATCTTCCTTCTTCACCCTTACTTGATAATATCCTGACCGCAAGTCGACCTTGGAGATGTATTGTGCACCACGCAGCTGATCAAATAAGTCATCGATTCTTGGGAGATGATACTTGTTCTTTATCGTGATTTTGTTAAGTTCACGATAATCGAGGCAAATCCGCATTGACCCATCCTTCTTCTTGACGAAGAGGACTGGTTCACCCCATGGTGATGCACTTGGGCGTATAAACCCTTTATCCAGATTCTCATGTAGTTGTTTCTTCAGTTCTTCAAGCTCAACCACAGCCATTCTATATGGATTCTTGGATATTGGTAGCGCCCCAGGTATAAGTTCAATTGAGAACTCAACATCTCTTCTTGGAGGAAGACCAGGAAGTTTCTCGGGAAATACTTCAGCGAATTCCCTCACAATAGGCATTTCTTCAAGGGTGGTTTCTTCCTTGGACTCAATCATCTGAGCCAGATATGCGTGCTCATAAGGCAATAATATCCATGCTTGAGATGATGGAGCTAAAGGAGATTCATCTTCCTCCTGACACTTGTAAAGAATCGGGGGTCGATTCTCCATATGAAGTTTGATTTCCCTCTCCCGACAATTTATGTTGGCTCTATATAAGGAAAGCCAATCCATGCCAAGAATTGCATCAAATTCCACCAAAGGGAGTATGACGAGGTTCGCCGGGAAATTCAATCCACAGATTATAACAGGGGAGGACTTATACTCATGGGATGCAATGATTTCCCCATTTTTCGTACTTACCGACATCTTTACTTCCATGATTTGTGGTGGTGCAGGGATTGTTCTACTAAACATTTGAGATATAAAAGAATGCGTAGAACCTGAATCAAAAAGTATGTTCGCTATTCTTGAATGAATAACTAGCGTACCTGTCACCACTTCGTTGTCGGAGTTCAATTCGGCAGAAGTGATGGCAAAAGCTCTTCCTTGTTGTCTTGGAGGTTGTTGATTGCCTCCGATAACCCTTGGATTAGGGCACTGATTCGCAAAATGACCCGGTTCTATGCATTTGAAGCATTTAACAACGCGTTGAGGTTTGAACGGAGCGTTCCTCCCCTCCGTCGCAGCCGCGGGTCCTTCTTGCTGACAGTTAATAGCTAGGTGCCCTTCTCTTCCACACTTGAAGCATTTTCTTGTCCCCCTAAGGCAGTTTCCAGGGTGCTATTTTCCACACTTTTGGCTAGTGGGGTGCTGGAATTTCTTAGCGCCGTTGGATTTATCCATCGGACCACCAGCATTGAAGTCCACCTTCCGCTTCTTGTCCCCATGATACCCATGTGATTCTCCGATCTCCATTTCAACCTTGAGGGCACATCGGACAATTTCCTCATAGCTGTCGAAGTCACGGATCGCTAATGCTTTCCGCAAGCTAGGCATCAGCCCACCAAAGAAGCGGTCAACCATGCATTCGGGGGTAACGACAAAGCCGGAAGCGTATCGTGAAAGCCTTGTAAAGTTTACCTCGTACGCTCCCACAGATTCCTCATCTTTCTGCTTGAGGGAAAGGAAGTCCCTTTCCATCTTAAGACGGAGGGTGCATGGAAAATATTTATCAAAAAACATCTTCCGGAATACCTTCCATTCCAAAGCCTCGATCTCCTCCTCAGGCTTTGTATTTTTGATCAACGTCCACCATTGATCAGCTTCACCCTCCATACGATAAGCCGCCAGGAGAACCTTCTCTTTTTCAGAGCATTGGAGGATGGAGAATATCTTTTCAATGGAGTTGATCCATTGTTCAGCGATCGTGGGATCAGATGATCCACTAAAAGTAGGAGGCCTTTGTCTCATGAATCATTCAATAGCGACTTGTTCTTTCTTAGGGGGGGGGGGGTTGAACAATCCTCTTGACCAGTGTTTCTATTCAAAACTTGAGTTAGCTGAGAGAGAAGCGTGACAAAGTTCGCGATTCCCGCTCCCATTGGATTGGGAATCTCATAAGTACAATCATCACACTGATCTTCACAACGGTTGTTAGCCCGTGTTCTCCTATTACCAGACATTGGCTGGAATAAAAGGAAAGTTAGGGGTAACACATAAAGGGTAATCCAAAGACAAAAGTTGATGACTTATAAATAAACTTTAATCTCTTTAAATCATGAGTCTATAGGATTCAATCCAGGCTTTTCATGATCTTCCTTCTAACATATATTCTTAGGGGCATTTTTCCCTTAATAAGGGTTCATACTAAGATTGTGAATTTATCAAAACATATCCCCCGGGAGTGTCGTAACCAAGAGTGCAGCAAGGCCCGTTGTCGTGCACCAGTTCCCGTTCGAGTCTAGCTCAAAGCGGTGTTTTCGGGTTTTACCCCTAGGATACATCTGTGCCAGAGCCACCTCTACCTGCTCGTATCCAGACAGGGATGTATTTGTTTGATAAAACACTTACTTAGTATTTACCAAAACTTATGGATGTTTTTATTATGCTTAGTCTTGTATCTAAGGCTTTACCAGGGTTTCCTATATCCCAAAAATAACTCAACCTATCCTCTGATACCAACTATGACAACCCTGCTTTTTATTACAACTTAAACATGCTTTATTACATAAAACTTCACTTGATCCAACAAAGAAGATCGAGAGGTTTAGTGTCTTTGGGTCTTAGGATCATTACATAAAAACTTTAAACTTGAAATACAACATCTTTATTGAAAACATCCTTTACATGACCACTACATTCCTTCGTACTTAGCATTGCATGGGATAACCTGAGGACATGCATAAGAAAAGGGTGAGCTATAAAGCCCAGTAAGGGAGTAAACAATGAATAACATGAAGAGTGAAATAAATTTTAGGCAATAGGCATATCAATAGATCATAATAGAAACATGAACATAAAGGCATGATAAAGCATGATAATCATAACATGGAAATGTGGCAACAACACTTAACATTGAATTAGCATGAGCCAAGGCTCATTGCACATGGAGCATGAGTAAACCCTCATTGCACTTGAAGCACGAGTAAACCCTCGTTGCACTTGAATTAGCATGAGTAAACACTCATTGCACATGACGTATCATGATACTATACTTTACCCAATGCATTGGAGCGCTATAAAGGGCGCACCCTTCTTAAACATTTCATTTCATGCATAAGTGTGCCACATGGATCATAAAACATGGATTCATAAAACATAATCATTTCTTCCACGATAAAGGAAAGTGGAATTCATACATGAAACTTTATAATCAATATGTAAATGTGCATAAAGGTGAATACCCTTTATGGAGAAATGGGCATGGTATTCACTACACAAAGACATTGGCTTAGAAAATCGGTGCAATTTCGGCAGTGTAACGGCGTGACATAAGAATTCATAAAAAGGTTGATGAGAGAGAAAGGGGTTCCTCATCCTATTTACATGTAATGGACAGTAATTAGATCATATATATACATGTCCCAATAATAGAAATGGAATTTAGATTCATGATACAAAAGTATTGCTTGAATGTAAAAGAAGAGAGAGAAGTTCCTTTCGGAATTTCGGCATAGTAACGGGTGTACATGGGAGGCATTTAATGAGAGAGAAAGGGTTCTCCCATCATTCAAACAATAAGAGGGCAGTATGTGTGAGGTGCGAAACCATACCCCAACATTCATAATTGAAATTAAAAGGGAAATACAACTTAATGAAAATTGACAAAATTGAGAAAGGAAGAAAAAAACCCTTACTTGGAAGTGTGCTTCCAAAGGCTAGAGAGAGGCTTGTGAGAGGCTTCTTGGGAGCTTGGGGCACCTTGGGAGGATTCTAGAGAGAGTAGGGCAGAGGTTGGACGAACTTCAAGGGCTTTGAGTGAGGAGGAAGTGGGAGCTTGGGTGGGTTTATATAGGAAAGGTGAGAGAATTCTTTATTATTTAGGTTTGGGACCCCTTATATTAAAATAATCCAAACCACAAACCATCCCATGGTATTTGTCCATGGTTTCTGTAAATGGAAAGAGGAAAACAATATTTTAAAAGTCCAAGGTCCGAACGTATTAAAAAATTAGGGTTTCTTATGTGGAGGTGAGTCACACTCCCATGGAAATTAATTTAAAAAGGCAAAGTGTTGAATAAGTCTTGAGGGCTCCATTAATGCTTTGAAAAGTGAGTCAAACAAACCCAAAACCACATTATTTTAATGATAAAACACATATTGGCCGAACAAAAGGATTATAGTATTTTATTACATCACCATTGGGTCATTATGATATCATAAAACACATTATATATTTAAATGGTATTTAATTTTTACCCAAAAATTTGACTGTCTCAGAAAATTATGAAAAATTCACCGTTGGATAATTTCGTCGTCCTGATTCCAAAAATAATATTTATTTTATCTAAATAATTTTCTAAATATGTGAATTTTCACTTTTAAAATAAAAACCGACATTTATAAAAAATTCACGGGTTTTGAGAGAAATGGCTTTCAAACCTTAATAAAACTTTTTAATTGCATTCATAAAATTATAAGATCATTTATATTTAATAAAAATTAATTTCATATTAATAATAATATTTTATTAAAATATTATTTAATTCAAAAATCCTTTAATTTAATAAAATATAATTCTTAATTAAATAATAACTAAAAACATCATTTGTACTTTAAAAACTAATTACAATGCATCAAAAATGAATAGAAATTATATTCATTATTATGTACAAAAATAATGTACATGAACAAGGTTCTACTTATTTGTTACATAACCCCTTAAAATAGCCGCATAATACCTAAGGATAAGGTGTGCGATGGTGACAGACTCTTGGGGTTGCTCGGATAACATCGCTCGAGTGGTAATCTCTATCAACTTCCATTTTTCCCGTAGACGATCACGTTCGAGCTTGACTTGATGAAGCTCAGCTTGGGCTTGGTCAAGGGCAAAGCCCAAAGACGCCACCTCTTTTCCGAGCTCCGACAAATGGGCTTCGTAAGAGGAGATTATACTGGATGAGGCCATCGCTTCCTTTGTCTGAGTAGAAAATTGGTTCGTTAAAGCCTTATATTTAAACTACCCAGATGATCACTGTTCAACGGCTATAAAAGTAACGGTCACAAATCTTAAAGTAAAACTAAAAAAAAGTTGATATCTTATAAAAACATTTTTTCATAAAGAAACATTTAACTGGATCAAGAGGGATTTTCCATTAATGAAATTTTGGGTCGTTACAGAAGGTGTGTTTATAATTATGATTTTTGTGATTTATATGATATTTGGAGGTGTGTTTCATAATGATTATTGATTTATTGTGCCTGAATATATGTGTGCTTAGGTAGGTCACGTTATCATTATTTATTTATCCATAAATAATAAAACATTACTAGATGATTTGTTGTCACTAAATCACCCCTCCTCTGTACACCCCCCACCCCACCCCCTCCTAGACACCCCACCCTAATGACACCCCCACCCCCTTGGACACACCTACCCCCTTATCCAGCCACCCCAACCCCCTGGACAGCCCCCCCAAACCCTTGGACACCCTCTACCCTCATGGAAACACCCCCCCCCCCCCCCCCGAACACCACCCCACCCCCTGGACACACCCCACCCCCTGGACAACCCCACCCCCGGGACCACCCCCACCACCAGGACACCCCAACCCCCTGGATATCCCCCAACCCCCTAGACTACCCTCTCACCACCTGGACGCCCCTGCCCCTTCCACCCCCTAGACTACCCCTACCCCCTTGGAGATCCCCCCAACCCTGAGACAACCCCCCCCCCCCCCCCCCCCCACACCCCATGAACACCCCTACCCCCAGGGACACCCCCACCGCCATGACACCCCCCAACCCACCCCCTGGACACCCCTACCCCCTTGGACATCCCCCCCAGACACCCCCACCCCCATGGAAAACCCCCTAGACACCCCCAACCCACACCCAGGACACCCCCATCCCCTATTCACCCCTACCCCATTGGAAAACCCTCAACCCCCTGGACAGCCCCACCCATTGGACACCACCCGACACCCTAGATAGCCCATCCCCCAGACACCCCCCCCACCCCTGGGACACACCCTTCACCCTTGGACTCACACCCCCCGGACACCCCCACCCCCTGGAAACCCCCACCCCCGGAAACCCCTACCCCATTATACATCCCCCAACCACCCTGGATAGGCCCTTAATCCCCCTGGAAACCACATTACCCCTCTAGAAAACCCCTACCCCCTTGGACACCCCTAACCCCCTGATAACCCCCACCCCCTGGACACCACCCCACCACCTGGACACCCCCCAAACCTCCTGGACCACCCCCACCCTCTTGGACACCCCTACCCACTTGGAAAGCACTTGAAACCCCCTAGACATCCCCCCTAACAACCAGACCCCCCCCCTGAACACCACCCAACCCACTTAAAATTCCTCCCCCAACCTCCAGGACACCCCTTAGGACACCACCCCACCACCTAGACACCCCCACCCCCTAGAACCCCCCCCCCCCCACCCCCTGGACCCCCCCAAACCCCTTGGATAGCTTTCCCACCCCCTAGATAGCCCCCAACCCTGGACACCACCACCCACATAGACAACTCCTCCCCGGACACCCTCTTTGTTCCACTTCTACATGAAAAATTGGGGAGTATGAACCTAAAATGGCTATTATTCTCCTACTACAAGAACTATTTATGTGCACAATACAGAGGGAGTGACTCTAATTATCATGGTTAAATAATTGGAAACCCCCCTGGATCAAATATTCAAGTGTTCTGTTTAGGAAGATATTTGTTTTCAGGGTGTTTTGGTTTCAAGTGTTGTATTTTGTTGGGTGTATTATAAAATTTCATTGGTGTTATTATCATGGAATACTATTTGGATCATATTTTCCTTCATTGGTGTTATTTTGAATTATGTATATAGTATGGAAATTGAAGGTAATTTCACATGTAATTATGTATTGGTTTGTTATTATTAGAGGTAATTAATTCTGATTTTTGTATAGTTTTGTTATTTCTGAATTCTATATAAAATTAATTCTGAATTATGTTATTGATTTTGTAATTACAATCGAGGCTGATAGTGTTACTAGAGCTCTAGTAAATATTATAAAAATGGTTATAAAAATGTAGGAATGGATGTGAAATTCCAATATAAACCAACAGTTTTGTCAAACTGTTGGTAAAATTCAATACCAAATGTTTGAAAACTTATGGTATAGACTTGTTTACTAAATTTTTTCCAACGCTTTCTTCAAACCGTTGGTAACAGTATTTACCAACGGTTCAGAAAACCATTGGTATATATATAAATGGAGTTTTTTTCAATGGTGTAATGTGGTTTGTATAAAGTTATACCAATGGTTATAAAAAACTGTTGGTATAATGTGTTGTAACATGACATATCCTAATGATTTATGAATAAGCATAGGGATATCTCTATCCCCACGGATTAATTGAAAATTATTTGAATAACTGTTGGTATATATTATACTAACAGTTACCTATCCTTTACCAATGGTTTTAAACTGTTGTTATATCATAGATTTCTAGCAGTTCATTGAAATTGGACACAAAAACATGTCAATCTTTTTATAGTTTTTAATTCTTAAAAACATGACTTTTGATTTTGGCAATGAGAATTAACTTGAAGTTAATTAATACAATGTTTTTGTTTTGAATTTTCAAAAATTGATTCCATATTTGGGATCAGAAGGTCCAAATTTTTGTAAGTAGTTACCTTTTAATTTTTGACAATATGAATAGTAACTTCCGAAATTATTTTTATTTACTATGGTTAAAGGGTAAATTAGGTAAATAATGGTAAAAAATAATGTTATAATAATATAAAACTACCCTAAAACGTATCCTAATCATATTTTATGATATATTTCCAACCATGAACATCCATGGGCTGAATTTTTGGCATTTTAAAGCCACATGGGTGTGAAATTTACATGATATAATAATTATTTTAACGTAAAGAGAAATATAACATAAACATGTAGATTTTTACTAAAAAAAATTAATATTGGGTTATATAACTGATATATTTGACTATAAATATTCATTATAAATCTAAAAATATTTACTACATAGTTGTATTTTATTTATAATTTTATAAATTAAATAAATAAATTTATTTATGACAAAATGATGATGCAGTGATTAACTTATTAATGATATATTAAAATAGACGATATTATAAATATTAAAATAAATATAATTTGATGATTTTTATATTATCCCTGAATTTTATTGATTACTATAACATATTATATTATATTTAATGATTATTTTGAAGTAATCATGTTTTTATGGCTCTAACAAAAATCAATTACTAATTTGTGTCAAAATTGACATAAATGAGTTTTTAAAACAAATAATATTTTATTAAATGATATAATAGTCATAAATATATAAAAAATAGAAAAATAACTTATAAAATGATATAAATATAATTAATTATCCACTTTTGATTTCATTTTCATTTTTTAGTAACTATAGTAACCATGTATTATGAAAATACAAGAAGACATGGTAAGAGTTAATGTTTTTAACTAAGGGTTAAATATAAACATAAGTTCATGTTTTTTAACTAAAGTTATCTAAAACCTATTAGTTGATATTATTTCTATCCATAATCATATTATCCAAGAAATATATCACTTTGTAACTACTATAATTAGAAATTAAATTTATTATAAAATAATATTACAAGACTTTCTGAATGTGCCCCTCCTCCCTCTTATAAAAGGCCATCACCTCAACCCACTTACTCACACCTCTCAAGCCCCTTGTATAGTCCAACATATACTCAAATAATCTCCCAAAATTTATCTATTTCTCCTAGAATCTCTAACATGGTCATAAGTTAATTTAAGAAATCCTTTGGCTCAAAAAAAGGGGTTTCCCATTTTAGAGGTAGCATCTTCTCTAAAGTTCATTTCCATTATTTTCATTCATCAATACCTATGATATTTTTCTTAATTATTACATAACAGAAATATTATATTTAATATACTAGGTTGTTGTTTTAAAATTTATTCTTACTAAACATACACACATCTCCAACTAATGGATTTGAACATTCTGTTTCTGTTTACAACGAACTACTGCCTCACAAAACGATGATTATTCCATTTTATCCTACCACCTATAATTTTTGAAATTATGATGACACTATATTTATATATTATATTTATTATATTTATATTTTCCCTATGATTTTGTAATTTTTATTTACAACATAACTTTATGATTTCTGTAATGTGTAAATATGATAATTTCATTTGAGGATGTGTGGACTACTACCCCTCAATGTGATATGACTAATATTTTACATACATGGAACTTATAAAATATTTCTCTAATGAACTTATGTAACATATATAACATACATATTATACTAGAATTATAATTTACTTAGGTATCATTTAGTTTTTATTTCTTTAATTTGAAAAAAAATTAAAAGTAGTGATCATGCGTACATACGGCCTACCATCTCCATGAATGCTACATTTCATTTCTTATATCCTACTAATATGGAATATTATAAAATACATATTTACTAGATATATATGAAATTTAAATTTTGGATAATATTCTAGAGGTATTGGGCTTATAACCACATTTATAATTTTTAACAAAACATGTTCTTTTTGACTCATTTACTGAACATCGACAAAACGTCTGATATAAACTCAAATAATTAACTAATTGCTATAACATTTTAATAAGTGACATAAAATGAATAATAAACATTGATTTATAAATAATGTGAAAATTAACCTATGTTTATAATTCTCGATATTAAAGAATGAATGAGACAAGATGGACTCAATGTAAGGGACTTCGCCTCACTCTCCTTTTATAGAGGGATTTATTGATAATAATCACATTTATTCTTTTAAAAGGTGAATATACAGCAACTATGAAAAGTTAGACTCAGTGTAATGTACTTCATCTCAATCTCATTTTAGTGAGTAATTTCTTGATAATATTCACCTTTATTCATTTATATGGTGAATATACACCAACTATGACATTTAATATCAATATTTTATCTATACTTATTTTATTTCTAGAATCATGTAAATTAATGGTTGAATGTACAAAGTGTTATGGGACACCATGAACATTTAATGATTTTATTATCAAATCAGATTCTTTGTGATATTAAATTACATATTTAAAAAATGAATATATAGTAAATTTTATGTCAATATTGAATTTCATTCAATGTTTTTAAACAGAATATTTTAATATGAAGCATTTTAATTTATTAACAAAATGATAAAAAGAATTTTTTTAAACTTGTATGACGATAAAGAATATTATATTGTTGTAAATTTATTTGGTATTTTCTTCCTCTATAAGACTTAATGATTTTTAGAAATGAAAGTAAATCCCTTATTCCTTCATTTTTGTATCATGGTATTGAAAATGGGTTCTTAAATGAAAATTGAATTTTTATCGGGAAATTTCATTCATATATGATTACAAGAAGCATTCGAAAAAGTTATTTTTTGATTAGCGGTTTTTATTCATGGAATGGTACATGATCATTATATAAAATGACTGAGCCTTATATAGATTATAAAATGGATTTAGACCCATTATAGCTCACTTGGGAGCCAAATATAGCTTATACGATTGTTTGAGCCCCATTGTAGCTCACATGTGAGCTTGAGACAGATTATACGGAGGGTTAAGCCCCATTATAACTCAAATTATATCCCATTATATCTTATATGAAAGGATGATCTCCATTATAGCTCCTAGAAGAGCTAGATATAGCTTATACGAAGGGTGATCCCCATAAGTGATCTTCAATTTGGAAATCATTCATATGGTTATTCCAATTGAATGGGATTTGAAAGGGTTTTATGTATATGATGCTCTAAGTCACCTACATCAGTTATAATTTCCTGATATTTATTTTTTTCATTCAGATAATAGTATGATTGTTATTCATGTGAAAGTATTTTATTCATCTGATCAGAGAACACTGAATGTATTATACGATTTTAACATAACTAATCATTTTTCTTTATTTTTGAAGTCCCTTATGAAGCTGTTTCTGATCATCCCATGTTTTTAAATGTTTTCACATGATTTAAGGGAGAATAAATTCAATGACGAAATCAAGGAAAAGTTATGATGATTAAACCTGATAGAAAACAATTTTTCGTTTTTGAAGTTTTCTTGTTATTGAATAAAAGGATACTATTAGAAGTGTTTACTTTATACTTCTATGTTTTTTTGTAATAGTTATGGAAAAATAATCTAAAGATATAAATTTGAAAATAAACTCAATTTAAAATTTTGACATAACTGAAGATTATGTAACATTTAAGGATGGGGCCTTATATTATGATTCAATATGTTTATTCTTGTTCCGTGTCTTTTTATGTCATCATGTTTTTTCTTCTAACCCATCTGCAATGATTTATTTTTAGTTTTATTCCATTTATGGGATTTTTAGTTCTTCTCTTTTATCATGTATTCCCTATGTTATCCTATGCAGATGTTAGGGATAAAATTATGGTAAGACCTCATTATGGAGTTTGAATAAAATATTTTGTCATTTTCATTTCATGTTTTTATTTTTATGTACCTAATCATCCAAAGAAACTAGGATTTATGATCCCTGGTTTGAATTTATTGGTTAATTTTGCTATAAATCACATAATAATATGTGAAAAATTCAATGGCCATTATAGTTTGTATCATAGAATGGTCTAGTTATTTTTTGAGATTATAACTAGAGAACTTTTGTAAGAACCCTAAGTATAATTCTATCACTATGGATAAGAAAATTTTGAAACATAGGGTATCTAAAGTTAAGATATAATTTTCATTTACATATTTATACATATTTTTCCAATGATTACTTTTTATATTCTTATTGGAAAAATATTCAATACCCCTAATTGAATTTTATTTTTCATATTTAAAAGATGGAAAGCGGAAGATCCCAAAAAAATCATCTCTCTATTTATGAATAATTACATGGAATGATTATCATATATCCATGCTCATAGGACTTCGAAACATTTTCCAATATTCAAGTAACCAGAAAACAACATTATTATACATCTAATAATTCTACCATAACATGATTCCTTCATGTATAAAGTATCATCTATTGGAGAATCTGGCACTCTCAACATTCTTACCATGCTAAGTATAGGTAGTACTATTAGGGTCTTTTCAAATTCTTCTCTTTATTTCAAACACATGAAGCACTAAATTATTTTCTTGATTCTTTAGAAGTGGGAGACCTCATATCATTCTATATGTATCTGATTAAACATTTCTATCTTTATGGATATTCCAAAACTTATTTACTAAAATAATATTTTGAAAAAATTAAAGACAAATCCTTATGACTTATTTATAAAAAATACAATTTCAAGAAGTTGATTCAATGTTATATATAACAAATAATTTTTTAAGGACTTATATATGCTTCCATAAATTTAATCCAATACAAGTGAGATGTTTTGGATAAAAGAAATAAATAATTTTGAACATATACAAAGGTACCATTACAATGAAATAACCCTTACCCCTTGAAGAAAATTCCAATATGAATTAGTAATGAAATAATTGAAGTGATGAGGAACTTAAAGAATGATTTCTGAATGTGATCTTTAGGGTTTTCTCATGTATGGGAAAAATGAAATTTCGAGGGAGAGATTATATAAATTAAGAGACATAAAACAATGGTATAATATTGTGACATTTGGAACAATAATATGACACTTTTAAATAGTAAACTATCCAATAGTATTGAATCCTCCCCCGTGAATGTATAAATAAATTTTTTGAAGCTTATAAATGAAAATATTATATAATTATAACATAGTATAAATTAAAAAATATTTTATAAATTTTTAATTAAGGGTTGATATTTTAATAAATAATATATGTTTATTTTCAATTTTATAATTAATATAATGATTTATATGTAAATTTATTTTCATAAAATGTATTCATAAATAAATGTTTTTTTGTATTATGATTATAATATAATTTTATGGGACCTTAATTAATTTTTTAAAGTGTTATAAAATAATTTATAATTTTAAAATTAGCATTTTCCATGTATTATAATGACTTTAATTAAAAAAATCACATTTAGATAATTATTTTTTTAAAATGAATTTAGTTTTTAAATTATATATCCTGAAAATTGTTAGTGTTTTTTTTATTTTTCTAAAATCGTTGAATTTTTTGTGCATAGTAAAATATGTTAATTTATAGTATATAGAAATTGTAAGTTAAATACTATATTCTGTGATTCATTACTAACTAAAGCACCATAATCACAAAATGACTTTAATTATTTTAATATATTTAGTGATAATTATTAAAAAATTCATATTCTTGAGCCAAAATAATAAAGTAATGAATAAAATAATGAGAAAACATCAAACTTCTCAATTATAAATACCACCCCTCACCACCCATTTTTCTCACACCTCTAAATACTTTAATATTATATAAATTCTACCCAAAATGCTTCCAAAATATCTCCCCCACATATAGAATCTATATTTCTCCACAAAAGACTAAACCCCGTTTCTTATAGATGCTCATAATGAATAGAATTTCACCAGGTAAAATCCTCTTTATTTTTCTTTTAATTTCATTTCCATTTATTTTATTATTCTCTCCTCACATACCCATACCCAAGTAGAATTAAAATTATATTGTCTTATATATATATTAATTATATCATTTTAATCTAATAATTTATTATCATTTATCTTCCCCCTCATGTTGTACTAAAAAAGAAAACATCTTTTGGGATGTGTTAATTTATCGCATTAAAGGATGATGAAGTTTTCAATTACCATTCCGTCCTTCAATAGTGATAATAAAATGTATTTATGTTTATGTAAGATTATAATAAATTTATTAAATATTATCTAATTTTCTCAAAACATTTTATTTACATAATATTAATAAATAAAACAAATAAAATTTCTGATGATTTAAAAACTACCAAAATAATCTAAATGATTATCATTAAAATCTTATCTAATGACACATACTCACCCCAAATTAAAAAATAAATTATATAAAAATATAATATTATCTATTTTAATTAACAAAAAATAACATCAATTCAAGATAACCATTCTCAATTTATATGATTTTTTATACAAGTAAACTGATCATGTAAACTATGGAAACCAAAGCTCTCAAATGATGAAATTGAATCTCGTAACCCATCAAAAATCCAATAAATTAACTTATAAAAATTATAATAAATAAAATAAATGTATAAAATGTTCTTAATTAACTAATTAATTTGATTTGATTATACATGACATTAATATTAGGCGTAGAATGGTTTCAGACATCGGGTAAGAGATTCTATCGGAACCTTCATTTTTCCATCAGTTTACTCTTTCTCACTCATAAACCCAATTTAAATATTAATTATTTTTATGTTATTGTTATAATATTTTTTATGTGTTCCAAACTCATGTATCTTAATTATTTATTCCTTCTTTTAATGGTATATAATTGTTTTTATAAGTTTTCCTTCTCAATTTTTTTTATAAGAAAACCCGATTAAAGGGAACTTCCCGATTTCTTACCCATTACCACGTGAATTCATTATTATATTATAATTAAACATTATTTTTCTAAAATAACTCATTTTATCATGAAAAATATCTTGGTTCATTTTTGGTTTTATAAAAAAAATAATCCCTTTTTTGTTTTATATCATCTTTAATATTTTCTTAAAACTGCACTTATGTGTTTTATTTATAATGTTTTTTAAACACAAATTTTACATGTTTTTACATCATATTGACATCAATTATCATGATTTATACCAATTTAATCATATTAATTTCCATGTAGGATTTAAATCCATTCTTTCATGGACACCATTATGATATTCTCTTTTGTTTAATCCTTTTGACATGATTCTGATACCCAATTATTTCCATGAGTAACTATTACATTTATGTTTGTTTCATTTTGTATGATTATTTATGTTACACAAATGTTAATGAACATGTTATGATTGGTGATTTCAAATATTTATAAAATTCATTGGGGAATTTTTAATCTCATGATACATCATGTGCAACGGTCTTGGTGGTTTGCCTTGACTCGTGCCCCATGTGCAACTATGTTGGTGGTTAGCCTATGCTCATTCTCCTCCATATGCATAAGTATTGAATCATGGTTATGTCATTATTTATGGTAAAGTATCATCACTATTAATCTGTTATTATATAATCCCATGTTTTGTATATTATGAATCAATATGTTTATTCTTGTTCCATGCCTTTTAATGTCATCATGTTATTCCCTACAACCCATACGTTTTTCTTCATTTTTACTTTTAGTCCCTTATTGGGATTTTTAGATCATCCATTTTTTAATGTATTACCAAGGTTATCCTATGAATATATTAGTGATTTAAGGATGTTAGGATCTCATTTTAGGGTTTAATAAAATATTTTTTCATTTTGGTCTCATGTTTTTAGTTTTTTGTACCTAATTATACAATGAAACATTACATTATGATTCTAGGTCCATACTTAATGGATAATTATGCTTAAAATAATATAGAAATGTGTTTAAAATGATAGGGAAATTATATACACACAATTTTATCGATATTATATTATTCACGAACAATATTTCAGACACTCTAAAATTATTTTTTTTGAATCCACCACTAGAATATAAAAATTTTATTGTTGTTATCTTATATGATATCTTACGAAAACTTCACAATAGTTTTTCACAAGTTTTATAATGTATTTGATAGTGTTTGATGACAGATTTCATGTTAACACTATCATTCATGTGATGTCATATGAATAGGTAGAACACCTTCATACCACATATATTAACCAGTTCATATCATTCATGTATTATTTTTCATGTTCATGCAATCATGCCGAACTAAAAATCTGGTTTTATTCACATGAACCATATTTAAATATATGATTCATTTAAGAGATATGAATAAAATACCATTTCAACCGCATCTAACTCCCATCATGATACATAAAATTTCTATGGGTGCTGCTTTATATATCATAGGAGGTCACCCATAGGATTTCTTTTTTTCCTTCGCATAACTCAGGTGGCTCACGGATTATTATAAACACATTTTTCTTGCCTTCACATGATGAATCAAATGATAGAATTATATTCATGATAGGAAAATTATAGTCTATTATATATCCTTTACATTTTTTATCACATGATAATATTATTTCCTTCACATGAATAACTCATGTAGATGCTCTATTTTCATATACATGAGCTTTCTCCCTTGACCACTCAATGTTCTATCAACCAACATAATCACCCCTAACTTAATTTTTATAGATAATGATAGATTATATCTTCTATAATTTTTCTACAGTTTTAGGGACACATTAATCAATTCAATAGATCTCAACATATCATGGGTTTTTTGAACCACATAATGTTTCATCCTTAACATTTGTTGTTGAATTTTATTCTTAATTCAAAATATTTATAAGACTTTAATATCCTCGCATTAATTAATGTGGAATTAAAAAACCCCAAAACATATTTATATCATTAATTATTGTTCCTTCAATAGTTAATTTTATCTTGAAATGTCTAATAAACACCATTAATTAACATTAAAATACAAGAGATGTTTCGGTTTGTAGAAAATAAGCTTCATAGACTTTTTCTACAAGAATATATATAGAAACTGACAACATGAAATCCCTACGTAAGAAAAATACAATGTGTATTATAAGAGGATAATCTATGTGAGATATTCCATTAGATAGTAAACTGTCTATGTGGATCTCTCTTAATCACTCAACTACGTGAGAGCCTTCATGAAAACAACTATGTCATTATTTCATACAAATGGATACATAGACAAATATATACAAGGATAATTCCATGAATATAAGCATAGAAGCCTCATTTATTTCCTCTAATATTAATGTATAAATGTATAACTACATGAATTTGACATTTTCATCTCACCAGTGCATTAGGTTGGTATTTATCACAAGAGAAATCCACCCTTCAAGACTCTGTAAATCATCCTAATGGATATGCCTGTTCATAGGTATCAGACAAGTCTCGGTGCTTTAATATCATCTATTGAGTGATATTAAAGAATATTTTTCCATCATAGGATAATATTTTGATCATGGATGACTTTATGATCAATTTATATAGCTTAATATTATCCTCACAACTCATAAATGGTGAAAAATCCGCGCAAGAACAACCCTTCGAAAATGGAATATGATGCTCACTGATCAGATTTCCCTTATTCAAGAGATCATGAAACTGATATTATTTCCGTATCATTTAATTTTTCAGAATAGTGTTTTAATGCCCCAATATAAAATCCCGGATCTGGTGCATTATTTTAATAAATTTTCATGATTACAATAAATCATGTCCCAAACGACCGATTAGTTTATTAGTCATAGAAAATAGATTACATAGAAGAACGTCACATTAAAATTTTTTACATAAAATTCAGAATAGATAATCTTTTTTGGATGAAATTATTCCCCTAGATTAACCTAATATATCAATCATAATTAACTTCTTGGCATCCTGTGAAAATACAACAAAAGAAAGGTGTGAGCTCAGATGCTCAAAATGATAAACAATATAGTCAAATCTATATTAATTAATCATAATAATTAAGGAAAAGGTTATAAAATTGAAACACAATAACATTGAAAAAAACATAAGAATAATATTGAAAAGATAGAGCAAATAATTCCATTTACTTATTCACATTGATATTATACTAGTCGAATAATCACATGTAACATCAATAACTAATCTCAAAATGATGGAATACATAATGTTAGACAACATAACCATAGTGTCACAGCCTCGTTGCAAGATCATAAATATAAATACTATAAATGCCTTGTTCAAATACCCTTTTTGTCTCATGGGACCTACCGATTCATCGAGGGGATATAGCGGGTCTCACCCATCAAATAGTAATTCCAGTGTATTCCTCATATAAAAAGGGTGAAACATAACACATACATTCATATTAATACTAACATAAAAAATTGTGAATAATTTAACTATAAACTATGAATGGTGTAAAAATAGTACATCCACAGTTAAACATATCATAACTCATTTAAAAAAAATATGGAAGATTGTTTTATAATTAATCATCCTCAATCAAGATTAATATCCAATAAAGGAATTTAACATAGATGAAAATAATTAGTAAAATTCATTGAGCTAAATATCATTTTTTAATAAAATCATTAAAAATTAACAAATTTATAAGAGAATTCATTTTAAATATATTTTTGAATCAAAGAATCTCATACCACATTGATACTTTTTAATGGATTTAACATTTGAACATAGTCATGTCCATATAAATAAATCTTTAAAATCATTTTGAAAACATGAACATTAATTGATTAGATTTAGAAAAATAATTAGTTAAACCATTTAAAATGATGATAGAGTTAAATAGTTCATTCCAAAAAACCATAAAATATTTCTTTTGAAAACATTTTTATGAAACATGTACCAAGATGATAAATATATCCCAGTAAATACATACACATAAATAATCTCGGATAACAATGAAATTGAGAGATTAACCCTTATCTTGTACTATCCTTGAGTCAAGGGTATGTTTAACCTCTTGTATAATGACCATAGTGTGTTATTAATTTATACCAGAACAATATTCAAATTTATGATATCGTTCATGATTAATTTATGACTTCATACTACCCATTTAATAAAAATTTCAAATTTAAAGTAATATTTAGGGTATTAATTGATTTCATTATCGTATGTGTTTTAACTTTTTATTCTTGATCTTATCACATAGTTCATGATTTATATACCTCCAAAAATAAAAAACATTAATATATCATATATATTCTATATATAATTATTTATAAGAGATAGATATTTGAAATAGAAATAACGTTCATGGAGACGGTAGTCTGTACGTATGCGTGAACGTTGTTTCCGTTTTCATATCGTATTGTATGAAAGTAAGTAAATGAAATATATTTAACTAAATAAATATATATTATTATTGTATCATTATTATTTCAAATATTTCATACTTAATCAATATATATTTATATATATATTCTTCAATGGTGATTGTTGAAGATAAATTCCATCGCGTCGTGGAGATGGAAATTTGTACATATGTACGAGTAACAATATCATTCAATTGATGGTGAAACTATATTTAATTTGATGTTATATTATATATACATAATCATAACCATGTTATATTAATTATTTAAATTAATTATAATTATTATTATACCCCTCCAAATAAGGTTGTGTTGAATAAAAAACTACACCATGACGTGGAGACTGTAAGTCGTACGTACGTACGCATGATGACTTTTTCATTCATAGGATGAATATAATAATGAATATGGTTGTACCCTATTTTTAATTACATCTAAGAATTTATAATTTATTTGATTTATTTTTTCATTATAGTAACAACAAATAAATAGGAAGTAGAGATAGGAAAAAAACATTGAAAGAGGTAATAAAATCATTACCTCTTCTTCGAGTGTTCATTTTTTATTTGAACAAAAGGGCTCCATAGGATAGCTTTCTACTCAATGTAAGGCATCTAGGATGTAGTGAGGGTATTTAGTAGGATATTTAGTCAGTGGTTGGTAGAGCCAAATAGATTTGGCGGTGTGAATTTAAGATAAGGAGATTTGACCTTTTATAAGAGAGTTGAGGGGAACTTTAGGAAAAGTTTCAAATATTATTTTATTATAAAATTATGTTCTATTTATAATAAGGAAACAGCTTTAAAACATTACATAATATTTAATTAAATAAATAATTCACATTGAGGATCTTTTCATGTTTATATTTTTATAGAATTAGGACATAACTATTACATCTCAAAATATTATAATGTAGACACTTCTATTCAGTTTCAATTTCTTCATAAAATAAAAACTCTTAAAAATTAAACATGTCTAGTTACATGTTTTAGATATCATGTCTTTCCATTCTCTCATCCTTGACCCTATTCATCTTTAATTCATGTGGAAAACTTATCAAAAACTTGGGATGGACATAAAAAGCTCAGTAAGTGATATAAAAATACGAAAAAATCATTAGTCCATGTATACATATGAATTAATGAAATCATAATTTACTCATAAAACCTAAGCACTTTAACATACCTTATGAAATTATAATATTTATGAATTAATCATAGAAATCATAAAACATAAAGGTAACTTGAGGCATTCATAACATTATTAAGTAGGGCGTAACCCTCATAGTTATGTTTGGAATACCCTTCGCAGTATATTCCCTAAATATCTTCAGAGAAACCTTAGTGTTTAAATCCATTGCATTAACCAATGCATTAGAGAGCTATCTTGGGCTCACGTGCCACTAGTTTATCATGGAACCACCGGAATTAATAAATAATTCCCAAGACTGATAACATAAATGTATCACATAAAACATGCATAAAGGAAACATAACATTTCCTTATTTCAATCACCAGATATCAATACTACACATTGATATAATAAAATCATTATATGAACTATTTTCGATTCCAAAATAAAATAAAATTTAAACATAGTATTTGTTTTTCATTTAAAAAGATATGGCTTGTAGAGGATGTTGAAACTAAAATAATTCTCACAACGACGGAGAAGTCGTTCTCACCGCATACGTAAGACAAAAACATTCCTTTTATGGTTTAGTAAAATAATTTATTTAAAACAGATTCCTTTGGAATGAAATTAAAATTCAAAATTGTTTTATACACTGTATATAATAATATCATGTAGAAATCAAAAGACTCCTCAACTAATGGAGATTGAGATGAAGTCCTGTACAAAGATGGTATCCTTAGATTAAGGATAAATCGATTACATAATTATGTGTGAAAAATATAAACACACTCAATATAAGTGGATATTAAGTGTAAAACAATCAGGGTTCATCCACACATATTCATAGCATGACATAATCAAGAAATAGTGGTTTAACCCAAAGAATAGAAATTGGGGTAAGAAGTTCCTTATAGAAATTCGACACCCTAACGACGTCACTTTTAAATTCAAAAAATGATTGGATGAGAAATAAAAAGGTTATCTCATAACCTAGATATACTATTTACATAAATAAGGATATATAATAACATATCCCAACCTAATAATATGTAAATTAAAATGCCAACCAGAAAGAAGTCTTTTAAAAAGAGGAGGGTGAGATGTTCCCTTACCGATTTGGGTTACTTTCAAAACGTACACCCCATGAACGAAGGTTCATAAAATGAAGATGTAAATACCCATAAATTAAATTAAATTACACAAATAATACAATCATGGGCAATACATACAACAACCAAAAGTAAATAGTGGCAAATGTAGCATGAATATCACAGGAATAAAAAGTCATATAAAAACCCCTTACCTCGTTGTAATCAATCGATTCGTATGACCAAAAGATAATAAACACGAAATGAATCACATAATACCATGAATATAAATAGAATCATGATAATATATATCAAATTTTAGTACAAAATACACAACTTTCAACAAATAAGTGGCGAACAAAGGAAATCTCACAGAATTAAATCTCAAATATGAAATCCCCTTACCTCAAGTCCAACATGTCTTGATCGTTTATTTATATTCCTGAATAATAAACTTTGTTCAATTTATAATTTATTAAGTAGATACTTTAAAGTTTATTATTAAATTCATATAACATATTATCTTGTTATAAAAATTATTTAATTATGTGAGTTCATATCACGCGTTTTTTCGATGTTTGGTACATGAGTCCAAAATAAACTTGTTTGAATAGAATTGTCCATGTAGTTATAAGTAAATCATCTAAGGATTGGTTTTAATGAATTAAATATCATATATATCTAGTTAATATTTATTTAATAATATTCCATAATGTTTGGACATAAGAAATGAAATGTACTGTTAATAGAGATGGTAGGTCGTACGTACGCATGAACGCTACTTTCATTTTTTGTCATATTAATGGATATTAAAACTAAATTAGACATAGATATATTATAATTAAGTATAATATATATGTTTTATAGGTAAAATAAATTCATTAATTACATTATTTATAAATTCTATGTTTTTCATTAACGAGTCACATCACTTGAGGGGGCGGTTGTCCACACTTCCTCATATGAAATTATCGCATTTTCACAACATGAAAATCAAAAAGGTTTATTTTAAATATAAATAAAAAATCATAGATAGTACATAAATATAATATTTATCATATATAAATATATTTTTGTTATAATGTCCACCATGAGTGGTGTTACGTGAATATTGAACAATCAGCGTTTCTTGAGGCAGTAATTCACCACCACAGAAACATTATGTTCTTTAACCATTATACGGAGGTGTGTGTAAGTGTAGGAATAATCTTTATCATAACAAAATCCTAGTATATTTAGGATATTTTTTCATATTATTGGATAAAATAATATAAAGATAGTGGTGAGTGAATAAGGAAAATAAAAGAAAGAAACTCAAGAGAAGACATTATCTCTAAATCGGGTAACTTTTTTTATTTAATCCAAAGGATTCCTTGAAAAGACTTAGGCCCAAAGTGAGGATTATAAGAGTAAGGGAGGGATTTGGATAGATAATATGAGTAGAATTTATATGATCCAAGGGCTTGAGAGGTTTGGGTATGGGGGTAGAGCTGGGGGCCTTTTATAAGAGGGAGGAGGGTCACTTTTGGAATGTCTTGAAATGTTGTTTTATTATAAAATGATTTTAGAATTTTAAAGGTCTCAAAACGATATATGATTAGAATAAGGTGATAAGGGTTCTAAATCTACCCATCTAATAGGTTTTTAAAAAGGTTTAAATCTTATATTTTACCTTATCTTTTCATTTTACATAAATCGTTCATTAATGTGGTAATCACTCCATTATCATGGTGTATTAAATAAATTTATTTATAAAATGTATAAAAATTATAAAAAAACTACAATGATTTAGGAAATAATTTTATATTTCCAATTACTAATTATAGTATGTTAGATAATTTATGTAATCAAAATTAAAATTTTTTTAATTAGGATATACAAACCTTTCTTATATTTCACTTCTTTTAAAAAAATAATGTCATAAATGTCACTATCACACCCATGTGACTCCATGGGCCCTCAAGTTTGGTAAAAAGATTCCCATGGTCAGCCATGACTCAATAAAGAAAATTTAGAAACATATTGGGGTCATTTTATATTATTATAAAATTATTTTATTACCCTTAACTACCTGATTACTAATTAATCACAATAATTAAAGATAATTATCATTTTTACTATTCATAATCTCCAAAAACAAAAGAGTCTTAATTACATAATATGGAACATATGATTCCAAATATGGAATCCATTTTAAAAAATTTCAATCACAAAAACTGTATTAATTAATTTAATAAATAATTATTGTTTTCACAACCAAAGACGTGTTTTTATGAAGTAAAATTTAATAAAAGATTAACTTGTTTTTACATCCAATTGAAAAGTAAAATTACTTCCAATGAAAAAAATTATATTAAGTGATAAAAACATAATTCAATGACACTTTAAAACCAATTAAAAGGAAAATATATCTATATAATTAAATTAGTTGAAAAAATATTTTTGAAGTAAAGTGTTGTATTTATAACTATTCATTAAAAATAAACTTTATCGGAAAAATAAAATAAAAATTACACAAAGAACTTTTTGATGTCCCGATTCAAAAGAAGGATTTTATTCTTTCAAATATAACATATAAAATTAACAAAAAGTTGTTTTAAAAGGGTTTTCCATCAAAATTTGGTTAATCGACCTTTTAAACAATATTAGAATATTTTTTCTTAAAATTGGATTCATTTTCATTTTAAGACTCTATAATCTAATGGGTAATTGTTAAAATATATTACAAACATATATAATTATTTTGTAGTTAGTTTTTTTCATTCCCAAAATTACAACGGCTAGGTGTTAACTACCATTTAAAATAATATTATTATATTGTTAGTGTGCAATGTAAGATTTCAAAGAAACTCATTGTTTCATATTGGGTACTCCATCGAACATAGCATTCTTATTAAAGTAATATTATCATTTTTTTTTAAAATATTAATAAATATTAAAATCTCATATTCTTTATTTACCTAGCATGTTACATCCTTCCCCCCTTTTTGGAATTGTGTCCTCTCAATTTTAAAATTGGCCTCGGAAACTTCATTGAAATTCCCACATTGGAAAAGGAGTCTATAAAACTATATCTTTAAAAAATAAAGAGAAGTAAAATGGTCACCCGAGACAACATATACTTGGATTCCATGAAAACATGGATACGGAGGAGACACAAACCATCAAGGTCTAATGGAGAGTGATATAAAACATGACTTAAGAGAATGTTAATATTCAAAAAATTGAAAACATGTGATGGGTTAAAGGGTATTTGGTTCCCCAGCAATAAAAGTTAACAGATAATTTTTTTTAAGTTTATTTTCATATAGTAATTTATTTATGAGCTTTACTAAATCATAAGGAATCATACTTACATGTCATGTAGACTTTCATATCTTACTATATTTCTTTCACAAACTCATATTTTCTCCAAACGATGAGTATTTAGGATGAATTCTTCACATTAAGAGTGCTATAATCAACTTCTTGAAAATCACCTAATACACAAAATATAAACTATATATTTCCCATGTCTTTAGACCTTATCCAAAACCAAAATTTTTAGTACAATACTAGATAATACCCAAAAGGATAATCCTTTATAAAAAGAAATACTACTCTTAATATCCAAAATTCATCAAAAAAAGAACCCAAGGTTCAAGAAAGACCATTAAATAAATAGGTATCCATAAAATTCCATCAAGGAAATCCAAACTAAGATTGAAAACCAAATCTATGAAGGATTTAATCACATATTCTTCCCAGATAAATCTTAACATTTATCTCCAAATAACATTAGTTACTCTTAAAGTCTCATACAAAAAAGTAATTAACCATATCACATATCCTCCATGATGCATTAATCATTTCCATAGATAACCCAAAATCAACTTATTTCTGATTCATAAGATCATCTATCTAAAAATAAATAGCCATACTAACCAGGTACTTCACATAGCCCAGTGGTAGGCGATAATTACCAATCCACTTTGGTTGTGGGTTTGATTCCTACAACTTCGTCCAACGCGGCTGGTTGTCACACGGTATGCGTGTTGTCCCTTTTAAAAAACTATATAATTTTATAGAACTCCCAAAAAGAGATAAATTCATCAAAAATTACCATAACATATTTTAACCTCAAATTTTATCTCATAATCTTGTTAACATCCCAAAATTTATTAACCGGTAACTGCCTCAAATTCAAGGATCATATAAATCGGAATAGTTCTTTATAACTATATCCACAAAAGAAAAGATAATTATTCCTTGAATAAAACTTTCATATATAAAACATCAGGGTTACACATACTATGAAAAGTCTTCTAATTTAATCCAATCATCAAAAAAGCCTTAATAAATTTAAGAGTTTCACCATCCTAAAATCTACCATAACTCTTGAATCCATTATATATTGACTTCTTACTCATTAAATATTCATAGTGATCCATTAACCATTCCATTCCAAAATATTCGGAAATACTTTTTTCCTACAAAGAAAATCATGAATCATATCCCAAGTTTCAATAATAGGAAATAATATGTTAGGAAATAATCCATAACATTCATTGGTCAGTGTCATTTTCTTCATCCTAAATCGGAATGGCATTATGTATTGGTAAACAAATATTTGTACAATCTTGGTGATCTCATTACTGAAACTTCTTCGTAGGACATGTGTTTTCATAATGACCATGCACACCACATTTAAAACATTCAATTGATCAATCAGAATTAACATCTTTCCCTTTCATATAGTAAACTAGATGCTTCCTTTTTCCATGGAAGGTTCTTTCTTTATGACCATCATTTACACATCTAAAGCATCTTTCTGTCCCTATAAAACATTTTCCTAAGTGTTTCATTCCGCATCTTTGACACATAGATTTTTTAACATACATACCTTTATGATTATTACCTGAATATCCATAGTGATTGTAATCTCATATATATGACTTCTTATAAAAATAACTAAGGTTTAGGTGGTCAATCATGACTCTAGGTAGTTGGTTGAGAATAACCACAAGAGTTCTAATTGTAGCTACCAAATCATTCAGTTTCTTGTTCATAAAACCGTCCCAGTTTTCTTCACATCCACTGTTACATTGGTGCCTACTAGATCCATCCATTTACTTAAACCAAAAAGGATAGTGTGAGTATATCAGAAAAATCATCATAAAATACTAAGATATAATTATTCATGTTATCATAAACTCATTCACTTTATATAAATAACTATGACTCTTTCTAAAATCCTAACCATTTTGGTAATGTCACTTGTGCTTAAATAATACCCAAACATCGAAAATTATCTAAAATGACATTTGATACCAACTATAAGGACCCAGCCTTAAAACATTACATAATATTTAATTAAATGAATAATTCACATTGGGGATATTTTTAGGATTAGAGTTTTAGAGAATTTGGACATAACTATTACATCTCAAAATATTATATTGTATAAACTTCTACTTAGTTTCAATTTTTGCATAAAATAAAAACTCTTAAAAAAGAAACATGTATAGTTCCATGTTTTAGATAGCATGTCTTTACTTGCTCCCATCTTTGACCCTATTCTCTTTAAGTCATGTGTAATACATTTCAAAAACATGGGATGAGCATAAAAATCTCAGTAAGGGATATAAAAATATGGAAAGAAAACATTAGTCCATGTATACATAAGAATCAATGAAATCTTACATTACTCATAAAACATAATCACTTTAACATACCTCATTAAGTCCTATGATTTATGAATAACTCATAGAAATCATAAGACATAAAGGTAACTTGAGGCATTCATAAAATTATTAAGTAAGGAGTAACCCTCATGGTTACGTTTGGAATACCCATCACAATATATTCCCAAAATATCTTCGGAGAAACCATAGAGTTTAACTCCATTGCATTACCCAATGCATTGAAGAGCTATCTCGGGATCACCTGTGCTTAGTTTATTATGGAACCACCCTACTTCATAAAAAATACCCATGAACCATAACATAATTGTATCACATAGAACATGAAAAAATGAAACATAAAATTTCCACATGTCAATCACAAAATATCAATACAACACATTGATATAATCATATCATTATCAAAACCATTTTCAGTTCCAAAATAAAATAAAAGATAAACATGGTATTTATTTTTCATTTAAATTGTTTTGGATTATAGAGGAAGCTAAAACTCAAATAATGGTCATGGAGGTGGAGAAGTCGTTGTCGCCACATACATAAGACACAAAAATTCATTTTCTGGTTTAGTAAAATGATTCATGTAAAAATATTTCATTTGAATGAAATTAAATTTAAAAAGGGTTTTATGCACCATATAAAATAATGTCGTGTATAAATCAAAATATTCCTCAATGAAAGGAGATTGAGACGAATTCCCGTACAAAGACGGTATCCTTAGATTATGGATAAATCAACTACATAATTTTGTGTGAAAAATATAAATACACTACATAAAAGTGTATATTAACTGTAAAACAATCATATTTCTTCCACATGTATTCATAGCACGACATAATCAAGAAGTAGAGGTTTAACCCATTGAATTGAAATTGGGTTAAGAAGTTCCATTACAGATATTTGACAGCCTAACAGTGTCACTTTAAAATTCATAAAATGAGTTGATGAGAGATAAAAAGGGTATCTCATCACTTGGAAATAATATTTACAGCAATAAGGATATATAAGAACATATCCCTACATAAGAATATATAAACTAAAATACCTAACAAAAATAAGTCTTTTAAAAAGAGGAGGGTGATAGGTTCCCCTATAGATTTGGGTAACTTTCGAAATGTACAGCCCATGAAAAATGGGTTATAAAATGAAGATGTAAATACCCATAATTTAAATTATATTACACAAATAATACATTCATGGGTAGTACATACACCACACAAAAGGAAAAGTGGAAAATATAGCTTGAATCTCATAGGAATAAAAAGTGACATAAAAACTCTTTACCTTGCTAAAATCAATCGAGTTGTATGACCAAAAGATAATAAACAACAAATTAATCACATAATACCATGAATATAAATATAATCATTATAAAATATATCAAATTACAGTAAAAAATACACCACATGCTATAAATAAGTGGCGACCAATGGAAATCTCATGGAATTAAAAGTGGGATAAGAAATCCCCTTACCTCAAGTCTGACTTGTCTTGTTCGTTTCTTTATATTCCTGAATAATAAACATTGGTCAATTTATAATTGATTAAGAAATTCCTTTAATGGTTATTATTAAATAAATATCACATATTATCATGATATAATAATTAGTTAATTATGTGAGTTCACATCATACGTTTTGTCGATGTTCGGTACATGAGTCAAAAATAAACTTGTTTGAAGAGAATTTTCCATGAAGTTATAAGTACGTCATCTCTGTAATGGATTTCATGATTTAAATATCATATATATCCAGTATATAATTATTTAATAATATTCCATAATTTTTTGAGATAATAAATGAAATGTACTGTTCATAGAGAGGGTAGGTCGTACGTACGCATGAATGCTGGTTTCATTTTTTTGTCATATTAATGGAATTTAAAACTAAATTATAAATAGATATATGATTATTTTAGAATAATATATATTATATATAGGTATCATATGTTCATTAATTACATTATTTATAAATTCCATGTTTGACATGAACGAGGCAAATCCCTTGAGGGGGCAGTTGTCCACACTTCCTCATATAAATTATCGCATTTCCACAACATGCAAAGAATAAAGGTATGTTTTAAATATAAATAAAAAATCATAAATAGGACATAAATATAACATTTATCATATATAAATATATTTCCATCATAATTTCCACCATGAAAGATGTTACAATAAGATTGAACAATCATCGTTTCGTGAGGCAGTAATTCACCACCCAAAGAAACAATATGTTCTTTAACTATTAGATGGAGGTGTGTGTAATTGTGGGTAGAATACATATCATAACAACATCCTATAATATTTATTATACTGGTTTTATTATGGTATAAAATATTAAGAATATTGTGGTGAGTTAATAAGGAAAATAAAAGAAAGAAACTTGAGAGAAGACATTACCTCTAACTCAGGTAACTCTTTTTGATTTGTCCCAAAGGCTTCCTTGGAAAGACTTATTCCCAAAGTGAGGCTTCTAGTAGTTAGAGAGGGATGTGGAGAGATAATATGAGTAGATTTTGGACGATATAAGGGCTTTAGAGGTGTGGGTAAGGGGGTAGAGGTGGTGGCCTTTTATAAGAGGGAGGATGGTCAATTTTGGAAAGTCGTGAAATGTTACTTTATTATAAAATTATTTTCGTATTTTAAAGGTCAAAAGATGATATATTTTGAGTATAAGGTGGTAAGGGTTCAAAATCCACCCATCCAATAGGTTTTATACATGTGTAACGCTTAGATTGTACCTTATCTTTTCATTTTATTTAAATCGTTCATTAATGAGGTAATCACTGCATCATCATGTTGTCATAAAAAAAATTTATTTATTTAATTACTAAATATTATAGAAAAAATACCATGATATAAGAAATATTTTTAGATTTCCAATGACTATTTATTGTATAAGATATCATTTATTTAAAAAGTATTAAAATTGCTTTACATAGGATATACAAACCTTTGTTATATTTCTCTTCTTTTTTAAAAATAATGTCATAAATGTCACTATCACACCCATGTGACCTCATGGGCTCTCAAGATTGGTAAAAAGAATACCATTGTCGGACATGACTCAAAAAAGTGGATTTGGAAAAAATTTCGGGTCATTTTATATTATTATGATATTATTTTATTACCCTTAACTACCCGATTACTAATTAATCATGATAATTAAAGATAATTATCATCGTTACTATTCATAATGTCCAAAAAGAGTCTTAATTACATAATTTGGACCTATTGATTCCAAATATATAATCAATTTTACCAAATTACAAATACAGAAATTTCAGTAATTAATTTGAAAAATAATTCTCGTCGTCACAACCAACGATGGGTTTTAAAGATGTAAAATTTGACAAAAGATTGACTTGTGTTTACATCCAATTGAAAAGATAAATTATATAAAATGAACAAAATAGTATTAAGTGATAAAAAATAATTCAATTTCACTGTAAAACCAATTAAATGGACAATATAAATATATAATTAACTTAGATGAAAAAGAAGTTTTGAAGTAAAATGTAGTATTTTTCACTATTCATTAAAAATGAACATTATCAGAAAGATAATAAAAATACAAAAAGTACATTTTGATGTCTCAATTATAAAGAAGGATTTTATTTTGTAAAGCATAACTTATAAAATTGAAAAAAAAGTAGTTTGAAAAAGGGTTCTCCCTAAAAAGGCGGTTAATCGACCTTTTAAAGAATATTAGAATATTTATTCTTAAAATCTGATTCATTTTCATTTTAAGCCTCTATAATTTATTGGGTAATTGTTAATATTTTTTAAAAACATATATAATCATTTTTTAGTTAGTTCTTTTCATTCCCACCATTACAACGGCTAGGCGTTAACTACCGTTTAAATTAATATAATGATATTATTCGTGAATAATGTAAGATATCAAAGAAAATCATTGTTGCGTATTGGGTATGCCATCGAACAAATCTTCCCCTTTAAAGTAATATTAACATTTTATTCACAAATATTAAGAAATATGAAATTTTCATATTCTTTATTTACCTGGGATGTTACATCCTTCCCCCCTTTTGGGAATTACATCCTCACAATTTTAAAATTGGGCTCGAAAACATCATTGAAAGACCCACATCAGAAAATTAGTCAATAAAACATTCAATTTAAAAGAAATAAAGTGACGTGCAGTGGTCACCCGAGACAACAGATAATAGACTTCCATAAAAACATGGATATGGATGAGAAACACACAATCAAGGTCTAATGGAGAGTGATAGAAAACACGATTTAGGAGAAATTTAATCACCAGTAAATAAAAAACTTGTGATGGGTTAAATGTTATTTAATCCCCAGTAGTAAAAGATAACAGACATTGTTTTTGTTTTAAGTTATATTTCATTGAGGAAGATTTTTATGAGCTTAAATAAATCATAAAGAAACATACTTACTTGTCATGTAGACTTTAATATCTTACTAGATTTCTTATAAAAACTCTTATTTTCTCCAAAAGAAGAGTATTTAGGATGACTTGATCACATTAAGAGTGCTATAATCAACTTCTTGAGAATAACCTAATCCATAAAATATGAACTATATATTTCCCATGTCTTTATACCTTAACCAAAACAAAAATTGTTAGTACAATATCAGATAACCCCCAAAAGGATAATCCTCTATAAATAGAAATACAACTCCTAATCTCCAAAATTAATCAAAAAGAACCCAAGGTTCAAGTAAGACCATTCAATAAAATGTTATCCATAATATTTCATCAAGGTAATCCAAACTAATATTGAAACCCAAATCTCCAAAGGATTTAATCGCATATTATTCCAAGATAAATCATAACATTTATCTCCAAATAACATCAGTTACTCTTAAATTCTCATACTAAAAAGTAATTAACCAAATGAAATATCCTCCTTGATTGGTTAATAATTTCCATAGATAACCCAAAATCAACTTATTCCTGATTCATAAGATCATATAACTAAAAACAATTAGTTATACTTACTGGGGACTTCACGTAGCCCAGTGGTAAGTAATAAATACCAGTTGCACTTTGGTTGTGGGTTTGATTCCCGCAACTTCGTTCGATGTGATGGGTTGTCACACAGTCTTCGTATTGTTCCTTTTACAAAACTATATAATTTTATAACATTCCCAAAAAGAGATAAATTTATCAAAAATAAAAATAACATATTTTAACCACAAAGGTTATTTGATAACATTCATTTTGCATCCAAAAATGTATTAACCGGTAATTTCCTCAAATTCAGGGATCATATAATCCCAAATAGTTCTTTATAACTATATCCACAAAAGAAAAGATAAGTATTCCTTGAATAAAATTTTTTTATATCAAACATCAGGGTTACACCTCCTATAAAAAGTCTTCTAATGTAATCCCATCATCAAAAGATCCTTAATAATTTTAATAATTTCACCATCCTAATATCTACTATAACTCTTGAATCCCTTATATGTTTACTTATTACTCATTAAACATTCTACATGATCCATTAACCATTCCATTACAACTTATTCTGAAATACTTCTTTCTTACAATCATACTCATAAATCATAACCCAAGATTAAATAATAGGAAAAAATATTTTAATAAATAATCCATAAATTTAATTGGTCATTGTCAGTTTATTTACCCTCAATTGTAATGGTAATCGGTATTGGTAAACAAATATTTGTATGATCTTAGAGATCCAATTCCCAAAACTTTTTCGTAGGATATGTGTTTGCATAATGACCATGCACACCACATTTGAAACATTCAATTGATCCTTCAGAAAGAACTTCTTTCCCATTCCAAGAGTAAAATAGATGCTTTCTTTCTCCATTGTTGGTTGTTGCTTTATAAAATTCATTTCCACATCTATATATTCTTTTTGTCCCTTTCAAACATTTTCATATGTGTTTCATTCCACATCTTTGTCCCACAGGTTTTTTAACATACATACCTTTATGATTATTACTTGAACATCCGTAGGGATTTGTTTCTCGAATATATAATGTCTTATAAAAATCATTAAGGTTCAGGTGGTTAATCATGGCTCCATATAGTTGGTTGAGAATAACCACAATAGTTCTAATTGCAGCACCCATATCATTCAGTTTCTAATTCAAAAAACTGTCAGAGTTTTCTTCACATCCACTGTTACATTGGTGCCTTCTAGATCCATCCATTTACTAAAACCAAAAATGTTAGTGTGAGTATATTAGTAAAATCATAATATATAACTATGAAATAATTATTCATGTTATCTTAAACTCATTCACTTTAAAAAAATAACTATGATTCATTCTAAAGTACGAACCATTATGGTAATTTCACTTGTTCTTAAAGAATACCCTAACCTTGAAAGTTAACTAAACCAACCTTTGATACCAACAATAAAGACCCAGCCATAAAACAATACATAATATTGAATAAAATGAATAATTAACACTGACGATCTTTTCAGGTTTATAGTTTTAGAGAATTTGGACAAAACTATTACATCTAAAATGATTATAAAGTAGAAACTTCTACTTAGTTTCCATTTTTTCATAAAATAAAAACTCTTAAAAAAGAAATAGGTCTACTTCCATGTTTTAGATATAAAGTCTTTCATTACTCCCATGCATGACCCTATTCATCTTTAAGTACTGTGCAAAACATTTTTAAAACATTGGATGAGTATAAAAAGCTCAGTAATTGATATAAAAATTTGGAAAGAAAACATTAGACCATGTATACATAAGAAAAAATGAAATCATACTTTACTCATAAAACATAATAACTTTAACATACCTCATGAAATAAAAATATTTATGAATAAATCATATAAATAATAAGATATAAAGGTACCTTGAGTAATTCATAACATTCTTAAGTAGGGAGTAACCCTAATGGTTTTGTTTGGAATACACATCGCAGTATATTCCCAAAATATCATCAGAGAAAACTTAGTGTTTAACTCATTCACATTACCCAATGCATTGGAGAGATATCTCAGGCTCACCTGCCCTTATTTTTTCACAGAACCACCCGACTTCATAAAAAAATTTCATGAACCGTAACATAATCGTATCACATAAAACATGCATAAAGGAAACAAAATATTTCCACATTTAAATCCCAATATATCAATACAAACCATTGATATAATCAAATCATTATCAGAAAATATTTTAATACCATAATAAAAGAAAAGTTAAAAATTGTAATTATTTTTCATTTAAAAAATTATGGATTTTAGAGGAAGATGAAACTCAAATAATGGTCATGGCAGAGGAGAAGTCATTGTCCCCACATACGTAAGACAAAATCATTCCTATTGTGGTTTAGTAAAATGATTATTGTAAAAATATTCCTTTTCAATGAAATTAAAATTCAAAAGGGTTTTATACAATGTATAAAAAAATATCCTGTAGAAATCAAAAGATGCCTCAATGAAATGAGATTGAGATGATGTCTCGTACAAAGACAGTATCCTTAGAATAAGGATAAATCAATTACATAATTATGCGTGAAAAATAGAAGTAAACTCAATATAAGTGAATATTTAGTGTAAAAAATTAGAGGTCATCCATACATATTCATAGCATGAAATAATCAATATGTAGAGGTTTTACCCAAATAATTGAAATTGGATTAAAAATTTCCCTTATAGAAATTTGACAGCCTAACGGCATCACTTTAAAATTCAGAAAATGAGTTTATGAGAGATAAAAATGGTATCTCATCACTTGGACATAAAATTTACAACAATAAGGATATATAAGAACATATCCCCGCATAATAATATGTAAATTAAAAGACCTAATAAAATGAATTATTTTAAAAATGGAAGGGTGAAACGTTCCCTTACCGATTTGGTTAACTTTCGAAACGTACACCCCATGAAAGAAGGGTCATACAATGAAGATTTAAATAACCATAAATTATATTATATTAAAAAAAATACAATAATGGGTAGTAAATACACCACACAAAAGTAAATAGTGTCAAATGTAGCATGAATCTCACGTGAATAAAAAGTGAGATTAAATCCCCTTACCATGTTGTAATCAATTGAGTCGTATGACCAAAAGATAATAAACACCAAATGAATCACATAATATCATGAATATAAATAGATTCATGACAATATATATCAAATTTCAGTATAGAATACACCAAATGCAATAAATTAGTGGCAAACCAATGGAAATCTCACTCTATTAAAAGTGAGATAAGAAATCCCCTTACCTCAAGTCTGACTTGTCTTATTTTTTTCTTTATATTCATAAATAAAAAAATTTTTGTCAGTTTATAATTTCATAATTAATTATATTAAATTATATTATTAAATTCATATCACATATTATCATTTATAATAATTAGTGAATTATGTGAGGTTATATAATATGTTTTGTTGATGTTCCGTACATGAGTCAAAAATAAACTTTTTTGAAGAGAATTGTCCATGTAGTTATAAGTACATCATCTCCAAAAATTTTTTCATGATTTAAATATAATATATATCCAGTATATATGAATTTAATAATATTCAAAAAAAATTTAGATAAGAAATGAAATATATTGTCCATGGAGACGGTACCTCGTACGTACACATGAACACTACTTTCATTTTTTGTCATATTAATGGAATCTCAAACTAAATTATACATAGATTTATTATAATTCCAGTATAATAAATATGTTATATTGGTAACATAATTTCATTAATTACATTCTTTATAAATTCAATGTCTGTCATGAACAAGTCACATCACTTGAGGGGGCGGTTGTCCACACTTCCTCATATAAAATTATTGTATTTGCACAACATGAAAAGCATAAAGGAACGTTTTAAATATAAATACAGAAGCATATGGAGAAAATAAATATAATATTTTTCAAATATAAATATAGTTCCAACATAATGGCCACCATGTTAGGTGTTACAAGAATATTGAACAATCATCATATCGTGAGGCTGTTATTCGCCCCCCACAGAAACAATATGTTCCTTAACCATTATACGGTGGTGTGTGTAATTATTGGTATAATCCTTATCATAACAATATCATAGTATATTGTGGATATTGGTGTAATTATGGGATAAAATAATAAGAAGTTATTGGTGATTTAAGAAGTAAAATAAAATAAAGAAACTCGAGAGAAGAAAGAAAGATAATTTCAATTGTCACCTAAGACAACAGATACTAGTTTTCCATGAAAACATGGATATGGTGGAGAAAAAAACCAACAAGGTATGATGTAGAGTGATAGAAAACATGATTTAAGAGAAAGTTAATCACTAGAAAATCACAAACTTGTGATGGGTTAAACAATATTTAATTCTCCAGTAGGAAAAGTTAACAAACAATGTTTTTTTTAAGTTAATTTTCCTTGAGGAATTTATTTATGAGATTAAATAAACCATAAAGAAACATACTTACTTTATAGGTAGACATTCATCTCTTACTATATTTCATACACAAACTCATATTTTCTCCATAATATGAGTATTTAGGATGACTTTTTCCCATTAAGTGAATTATAATCAACTTCTTGCGATTCACCTAATCCACAAAATATGAACAATATATTCCCCATGTCTTTAGACCATAACCAAAACAAGAATTGTAAGTACAAGATCAGATAATCCCCAAAAAATAAAATCCTTTATAAAAATAAATACTACTCTTAATCTCCAAAATTCAACAAAAATAACCCAATGTTCATGAAAGACCATTCAATAAAAAGGTATCCATAAAATTTCATCAAGGTATTCCAAACTAAGATTGAAACCCAAATCTCAGAAGGATTTAATCACATATTCTTCCAAGATAAATATTAATATTTATCTCCAAAAAACATCAGTTACTCTTAACTTCACATAATGAAATGTAATTAACCTATTCACATATCATCGATGATAGGTTAATCATTTCCATAGATAACCCAAAATCAAGTTATTCCTCATTCATAAGATCATCTTACTAAAAATAATTAGTCGTACTAACCAGGGACTTCATGTAGCACAATGGTAGATGATAAATACCAGTCACACATTGGTTATTGGTTTGATTCTCGCAGCTTCGTCCGATGTGACAGATTGCCACACGGTATGTGTGTTCTTCCTTTTAAAAAACTATATAATTTTATAACATTCCCCAAAATAGATAAATTCATCAAAAATAACCACAACCTATTTTAACCACAAAGGTTATCTAATAAATTTTGTTTTGCATCCCAAAATATATTAACAGGTAATTGCCTCATATTCAAGGATCATATAAACCCAAATAATTCTTTATAACTGTATCCACAAAAGAAAAGATAATTATTCCTTGAAAAAAAATTCATATATAAAACATCAGGGTTACACATACTATAAAAAGTATTCTAATGTAATCCCATCATCAAAAGAGCATTAATACTTTTAGGAATTTCACCATCGTAAAATCAATCATAACTCCTGAATAACTTATATGTAGACTTATTACTCATTCAACATTTTTAATGATCCATTAACCATTCCTTTCAAACTTATTCGGAAATACATCTTTCCAACAATCAAAATCATGAATCATATCCCAGTATTCAATAATAGGAAAACATATGATAATAAATAATACATACCTTTCATTGTTCATTGATAGTTTCTTCATCCTCAATCAGAATGGCATTAGGTATTGGTAAAAAAATATTTTTACAATCTTGGTGATTCCATTCCAGAAACTTCTTCACAGGACATGTGTTTGCATAACGACCATGCACACCACATTTAACACATTCAATTGTTCCTTCAGAAAGAAATTCTTTCCCTTTCCTAGAGTAAACTGGATGTTTCCTTTTTCCATGGTAGGTTATCTCTTTATGACCATCATTTCCACATATATAGCACCTTTATGTCCCTTTGAAAAAATTTCCTATGTGTCTCTTTCCACATCTTTGGCACAATGGTTTTTGAACATACATACCTTTATTATTTTTTCTCGAAGATCCGTAGGGATTTGTTTCTCACATATATGATGTCTTATAAAAATCACTGAGGTTCAGTTGGTCAATAATTACTCCAGATTTTTGGTTGAAAATAACCACAAGAGGTGTAATTGTAGCTCCCATATCATTCAGTTTCTCATTCATAAAACCGTCATAGTTTTCATAACATCCAATGTTACTTTGGTGCTTGCTAGATCCAGCAATTTTCTAAAACCAAAAAGGTCAGTGTGATTGTATCAGTAAAATCATCATATAATACTAAAATATAATTATTCATGTTATCTTAAACTCATTTACTTTATAAAAATAACTACGACTCTTTCTAAAATACACACCATTATGGTAATGACAATTGTGCTAAAAGAATACCCTAACCTCGATAGTTATCTAAACTGACATTGATACCAACTATAAGGACCCATCCTTAAAACATTACATAATATGGAATTAAATGAATAATTAAAATTTAAGATCTTTTCAGGTTTAATGTTTTAGAGAATTATGACATAACTATTACATCTCAATAGATTATAAAGTAGAAACTTCTACTTAGTTTCCATTTTATCATAAAATGAAAACTCTTAAAAAAATAGGTCTATTTCCATGTTTTAGATAGAATGTATTTCCATGCTTCAACCCTATTCATGACTATTAGCATGTATTTACTTGACTCTATTCATCTTTAAGTCTTATGGAAAACATTTCAAAAACATGGGATGAGTATAAAAAAGCTCAGTATGGGATATAAAAATACGGAATGAAAACATTAGTCAATGTATACATAAGAATCAATGAAATCATATTCTACTCATAAATCCTAAGCACTTTAAAATACCTCATGAAATCATAAGATTTATGAATGACTCATAGAAATCATATGACATAAATGTAACTTTGGGCATTCATAACATTATTAAGTAGGGAGTAACCCTCATGGTTACGTTTTGGAATACCCATCGCAGTATATTCCCAAAATATCATGAGATAAACTTTAGCGTTTAACTACTTTGTGTTACCCAATGAATTGGAGAGCTATCTCGGGATCACCCACCCTTAGTTTATCACGGAACCACCCGAATTCATAAACAATTCCAAAGAAAAATAACATTATCATATCATATAAAACATGCATAAAGGAAGCAAAACATTTCAACATTTCAATCACACGATATCAATACAAGACATTGATATAACAAAATTATTATTAGAACGATTTTCAATACCATAATAAATGAAAAGATAAACATGGTATTTATTTTCCATTTAAAAAAGTTATGTCTTATAGAGGAATCTGAAACTCAAATATTGGTCATGGCGGTAGAGAAGTCGTTATCACCGAATACGTAAGATAATAACATCCCATTTGTAGTTTAGTAAAACGCTTCATGTAAAAAGATTCCTTTTGAATGAAATTAAAATTCAAATGAGTTTTATACACCATATTAAATAAATTATTGTTGAAATCAAATGATTCCTCAATGAATAGAGATTGAGATGATGTCTCGTACAAAGACGGTAACCTTAGATTAAGGATAAATCAATTACATAATTATGTGTAAAAAATATGAATACACCAAATATAAGTGGATATTAAGTGTAATAAAATCATATTTCATCCACACATATTCATAACACGACATAATCAAGAAGTATATGTTTAACCCAAATAATTGAAATTGGGTTAAGAAGTTCCCTTACAGAAATTCTATAGCCTAACAGCGTCACTTTAAAATTAAAAAAATGAGTTGATGAGAAATAAAAGGGGTATATCATCACATGGACATAAAATTTACATCAATAAGGATATATAATAACATATCCCAACATAAGAAGATGTAAATTAAAAGACCTATCAAAAATAAGTCTTTTAAAAATAGTAGGGTGAAAGGTTCCCATACCGATTTGGGTAACTTTAGAAATGTACACCCCATGAAAGAAGGGTCATAAAATGAAGATTTAAATATCTATAAATTAAATTATATTACACAAATAATACAATCATGGGATGAACATACACCACACAAAAGGAAATAGAGTCAAATGTTTCATGAATATCAAGGGAATAAAAAGTGAGATAAAAACCCCTTACCTCGTTGTAATCAATCGAGTCGCGTGACCAAAAGATAATAAAAAAAAAATTGAATCACATAATCACATGAATATAAATAGAATAATGAAAATATATATAAAATTATCGTACACAATACACCACATGAAACAAATAATAGGTGAACAATGGAAATATCACGGAATTAAAAGTTAGATAAGAAATCCCCTTACCTCGAGTCCAACTTGTCTTGTTCGTTTCCTTATATTCCTAAATAATAAACATTGTCCAATTTGAAATTACATAGGGACATAATTTAAAGTTTATTATTCAATTAATATCACATATTATCATGTTATAATAATTAGTTAATTATGTGAGTTCATATCATATGTTGTGTCGATGTTCGGTACATGAGTCAAAAATAAACTTGTTTGAAGAGAATTGTCCATATAGTTATAAGTACATCATCTCAGAAATGGTGTTCATGATTTAAATATCATATATATTCAGTATAAATGTATTTAATAATATTCCATAATGTTTCGATATAATAAATTAAATTTACCGTTCATGGAGACGGTTGGCCGTACGTACGCATGAACGCTACTTTAATTTTTTTTGTGATATTAATAAACATTAAAACTAAATTATACATAGATATATTATAATTACAGTATAATATATATTTTATATAGTTAAAATAATTTCATTAATTAAATTCTTTATAAATTCTATGTTTTTCATGAACGAGTCACATCACTTGAGGGGGCGGTTGTCCGCACTTCCTCATATGAAATTATCGCATTTACACAATATTAAAAGAATAAAGGTGTGTTTTAAATATAAATACAAATTCATAGAGAGGAAATAAATATAATATTTATCAAATATAAATATATTTCCATCATAATGTCCACCATGAGAGGTGTAACAAGAATATTGGACAATAATTGTTTCGTGAGGCAGTAATTCTCCACCCCCATAAACAGTATGTTCTTTAACTATTAGACAGAGGTGTGTGTAAGTGTAGGTAGAATAATTATCATAAAAAAAACTAGTATATTTAGTATACTGGTGTTGTTATGGGATCAAATACTAAGAATATAGTGTTGAGTGAAGAAGTAATATAATAAAATGAAACTCGAGAGAAGACATTACCTCTAAATCGTGTAACTCCTTTTGATTTTAGCCAAACGCTTCCTTGGAAAGACATCTACCCAAATTGAGGATTCTAGGAGTAATTAAGGGATTTGGAGAGATAATATGAGTAGAGGCTAGATGATCCAAGGGCTTGAGAGGTGTGGGTAATGGGGTAGAGGTGGGGGCCTTTTATAAGTGGGAGGATGGTCACTTTTGGAATGTCTTGAAATGTTACATTATTATAAAACTATTTTCAGATTTTAAAGGTAAAAAATGATATATTTTGTGGATAATGTGATAATGGTTCGAAATAATCCCATAAAATAGGTTTCTGACAAGATTAACTCTTATATTTTTCCTTATCATCTCATTTTATTTAAATCGTTCATTAATGAGGTAATCACTACATCATCCGGGAGTCATAAATAAATTTATTTATTTAATGTCTAAAAATTATAAAAAATATACCTTGATTTATGAAATCTTTTCAGCTTTAAAATTATGATTTATAGTCGAAGATATCATTTATTTAAACAAAATTAAAAAGAATTACTTAGGATATAGAAACCTTTGTTTTATTTCTCTTCTTTTTAGAAAATAATGTCATTTATGCCACTATCACACCCATGTGACTCCATGGGACCTCTAGTTTGGTAAAAATCATCACATGGTGTCCCATCACTCAAATAAGAGGATTTGGAAAAAAAATTGGTCATTTTATTTTTTTATGATATTATTTTATTACCCTTGACTACCTGATTACTAATTAATCACGATAATTAAAGATAATTACTGTCATTACTATTCATAATGTCCAAAAACAAAAGCGTCAAAATTACATAATTTGGATCTTATTATTCGAAATATAGAATCCATTTTACCAATTTCCAAACATAGAAATTGAATTAATTGATTTAAAAAATAATTCCCATTGTCCCAATGAAAGACAGGTTTTTAAGAAGTAAAATTTATCAAATTATTGAATTGTTTTTACATCCAATTGAAACATGAAATTAAATACAATGAACAATATTGTATTAAGTGATCAAGACATAATTCAATTAAACATTAAAACAAATTAAAAGGAAAATCTAAATCTATAACAAAATTATATGAAAAAGCAGTTTTGAAGTAAAATGCAGTATTTTTCACTATTCATTAAAAATGAACTTTATCGAAAAAATAACCAAAATTTACACAAAGTACATTTTGATGTCCTGATTCTAAAGAAGGATATTATTTTTCCAAATATAACATATAAAATTGAAAAAAGTAGTTTTAAAAATGGTTCTCCATCAAAAAGTGGTTAATCGACCTTTTAAAGAATATTAGACTATTTATTCTTAAAATAGGATTCATTTGTATTTTAAGACTATATCATTTATTGAGTAATTGTTAAAATATTAAAAAAAACATATATAATCATTTTGTAGTTAGTTCTATTTATTCCCACAATTACAACGACTAGGCGTTATCTTACATTTAAAATAATATTATTATATTGTTCGTGTGCAACATAAGATTTCAAAGAAACTCATTGTTGTGTATTGGGTACTCCATCGAACATATCATTCCATTTAAAGTAATATTAACATTTTATTCACAAATATTAATAAATTTGAAATATTCATATTCTTTATTTACCTAGAATGTTAAATTTTTAATATCTCAAAAAGGATTTATTTTGTGGATAATGTGGGAATGGGTATAAATAATCTCAAACAATAGGTTTTAGACAAGTTTAGTTCACCATCGTAACCTTATATTTTAGAATTTACTCTATGTTAAATAGTTTAACTCTTACCATGTCTTCTTGTATTTTTATACTACATGGTTAATATAGTTACTATAATATTAAACTATAACATCATGTTGTTCATTAATGACATATATATCATGATACAAGTCCTCTGGTATAATATTAGATATTTTGGAATATTATATAATTTAATATAATGGTATTTTTTTTGAAAACTCATTTATGTCAATTTTGACAATATTTAGTAGTTTTTTGTGAAATTCTTAAAAAAATGATTAATTCAAAAAAAATACATTGAATAAACCCTAAAATTTTATATTCACATTGAAAATTGGTTTTTGGCATCAAAATTTTCAATTTACAAATTTTTTTATATTTATAACATCAATTAAATAAATATTTCATTAATAACGTAATTATTGCATCATTATTGTGTCATAAATAAATTTAATTTTTTAATGTCTAAAAATTATAACCAAAATAACATGAGTTATTAAATCTTTTTATATTTATAATGAATATATATAGTCGAATTTATCTTATGTAAACTTTATATTAAAAATTTTTAGTTAATAAAATTTGAATTTAACATTTTTATCAGTTCATTAAATAAAAAATAATAAATGTTCTAATCTAAACCAAGTGGATCAAAAAAGAATCATATTTTTTCACCTAATGTTGGTTTTGGTTGAAATACACTTTTCTGATATATTTAGGTCATGTTCTGTGATAGTTTTATATTATGATAATATTATTTTTACCATTAATTGCAAAATTTACTTTTTACCATGTTAAATAAAATTCAAAAGTTACTATTACACAAAAAAAATCCTCATTTTGAACCACATTTTACATACTGATTACAACTGTGTCTTTTGGATTTTTTAAATTAAATTCACAGAAGTGGTAAAATTGCATTTTATTCAAATTTTCAAATGAGCCTAGAAGGTGGGTAAAAGACGTTAAAATTTTCAATAAATTATTACATATCTAATCATATTATAAAACGACTCCGATGAATTACATTGGACTAATATGCATATTGTTTATCTATTTTTACTTTAAAATAAATGTAATTTAAAAATAAATATTTACATATATGGTCAGGTTTAAACAATAATGGAGTGTTTTTCACTATTCATCAAAATTTGAATGTTTTGAGAAAAATACCAAAACATCACCCTATGATAATTTTGATATTCCGAATTCCAAATTTAATTCTAATTTACCAAATTTAATTTTTTAAAAGTTTCTAAATTTAATTATATAATTTTTCACAAAAATACATAAAAAGCAGTTCTTTTAAAAAAATATTATTTATAAATATATAAATATTTTAACAAAACTTATACATTTAATTATAAATATGTTTTATATATGTGAAAAAATTATAAAAAAAATTTAAAATTTATATGTTACTATTCATATTACAATATTTAATGATAAATAAATATAACATTTAAATACTTATAATATTAATGCGTAGTTTTGCAGAAACACAATCTTGTGTATAACGCAAGACAAGTTGGTGTTACGTGCAATATAAGATAACAAACTACATTAAAGAGATAACTTACTCTGAAATATTTGGGTTTTCTCTTTCAATAAATTATGCCCTCTCAAATTGAAATTGTTCTTCAAAAATAAATGTTTAAAAATAGTGATTATCTTTGTGGAAACCCCACATCATTAATATAGCTAATAAAATATAGTTTTAATAATAGGGAATGGGAAATTGAAAAATTTCCACAAAATTAGGATTTTGAATAGGAGAACATTGGTGGAAATTAGATAGACATAATTGTAAAAAAAACATAAATATTAATAGGGAGTAGTTAAGGCCATCAATCAAAAACTAGTGAACAATAAATAGAAAATTGAGGGCCTCATAGCCATAAATCTATGATGATTTAATGTATAATGGGTTCAAAAAAAATTAAGGTATTATGATATAACTTTTTGTAGATAATTTTTTTAATGTAGGGATTAATTTACAATAAAGATAAGAACTCAAGAAAAAATAATTTATCTCATTAAAATTCATATTTATAATCTCATATTTTGTATATGCTTTGATCTATTTTATCCTCATCCCTTACACTATGAAATGAATGTTCAAAATTATTTTTTTCAAGCTTAAAACACATTTTATATGTCATAAGTCTCACAAGTATTTCATTTATCTTGTGAATGATTATTGAAAAAGATGGTTAGGTCAAATAATCTAAAAATTATTCTTTAACCAAAAAGAAAATATCAAGTTCTCAACTTACTACTTTCCATCCTTTAGACTTATCCAAAATACTTGTGTCAAAACTCACAGTTGAAAAATTTATATAGGAGGTAAACATAATGAAGATATCTATTTTACACATAATAACATGTGACTACCTTCATCATGTATTCTCATAAAACATGGTAAACCCCTAAATTACCACAAAACCTTATTGAATACATTCATTCTTTCTTATTTCTTAGAGAAGACTGGTCATACTCCTTAAATTCATAAATTTTGTAAACTCCAACAATGATGGAATAAACAAACAATTAATTAGCTCCAAGGTAGTCCAGAACATCCCATATAATTTTTCCAAATCCATCATCTCTTATTCCAAAATCACTACCTTAGTATCAGGACCATATTAAAGTTTTTCATTCCCTAAACCATCTATTTTCCAATAAATTTTAACTTTATATTGAGTAACTTATCTTAGTATAACACAATCTCAAATCCCTAATGAAATAGTATTGTTGTACAGTACTTATTTAATTTCATAATTCATATAATAAGTACATCATTGATACAACACTCAAATGGAAAAATTCTTCTATCCAGGATAACAAATACATTAATTATTCCATGTTGACTGTAGTAATATCTTTTTCTTAAATGTTATCCAATTGATTCTTCTGATCATTTTTTCCTTGATGCTTAGGACATTTTTTTGCATAATGCCCCATTTCCCTATAGTTAAAGCACTGAACATTAGCCTTTTCTTTATTACCTTTTCATTATTTTTCATGGTGACAATTTTCTCCACACTTATAACAAACACCCAGTCCTTTCAAACACATCCCATGGTGATTCATTCCTCAATTATCTCATTTGGGAAAATCATTCATTCACTTCTTCCCTTTATCTGACTTTCCCTCTACCATCTTCTTCTTCTCTAACATCCCTTCAAAACCATATGAAAGAGATAATTTTTAACTTATCTTATCAATACATGATATTATTTATTCATGTGATTAGAATAAATGGGATTTTATTACCCTTCAAAATGATGGATTAAGACCATGAAAGATAGGATCCTTCTTACACTTTGGAACATGTGCATTATTATGGTAGTCATTCTTTCCACTGGGCTTCATTTCAAAACAATGGAATACAATATATTGGGTAATGAATCATAATGAAATATTTCAAACAAGTAAAATACTTAACATAAATTGGAAAATAATTAGGCATATCTAATCACATAATCATAATAATGGATTCTTGGAGGAAATATTTTGTTATAAATACTTCATAATGGTTTATAATGAAAATGTGAATTCTCCGAAACATATCCCCTAGGAGTGTCAAACCAGTTGTGAAGTAAAGACCATTTTCATGTACTGGGTTACACGGAGTTTGGCCCTAAACACATTATCGTAGTTTTCACCCCTAGATAAATACTTGATAGAACCATGTCTACATATACTATACAGACAGGGACGTATTTCTTGGAAAACCAACCTAATCTCTACATTACCAAAATTCTAGGTAGTTCTTTTATAAAATCCTCAAATTCTATTATAGGGTAATCTTCTATGATCAATGTTTATCGAAATATAGTTTCTATGGTTATTGATAAAGTTCCTCTGTTTCCAACTGTAACTCCCCAACCCCAGAAGCCCATATCTACTACATTATTTAATTAAATTGGCATGATTACAAGGGATCATGCCCCAAAGGACCGATCAGTTTAGGAGTCATGGAAAATAGATACATACAATAACATAAAACTACAATTTATAACATAAAATACAGTATTGATAATCCTTTTAGGATGAAATTATTCCCCAAAATTAACCCTTCATATCAATCATAATTCACTTTTATGAATCCTAGGAAAATAAAACATAGGAAAGGGGTGATCTCCGATGCCCAATAAGGATAAATATCATAAAAGAATCTATCATTATTAATGATAAAATTTTATGGAAAGGTATAAAAATAGAAACACAATAACTTTAAAAATAAACTTTAGCATAATATGGAAAAAAATATATCAAATAATTTCATTTTAATATTCACATGGATATTCTAATAGTGAAATAATCACGTTTAACATAAATAACTAATCTCATAATGACGGAATTCATAATGCCTGACATCTTAACCACAAATTCAACACCTCAGGCCAAGACCGTAAATGTTAATTTTTTCAACACCTTGTTCCAAGACACTATTTTATGAAATGAGACCCACCGATGCATCGAGGGTCTATAGTGGGCCCCACCTGTCGCTTACTAAGTATAATTCCTCATATTAAAAGGGTTAAACCTACCATAGAAATTTTTATTAAAACAAGAATCCAAAATGCTAATACTTTAACCATAAACCATGAATGGTATAAAAATAGAACATCCACAGTGCATTGAATCTTTCTCTAGTGGGCCCCACCTTTTGTATATGGTAAAGATTTGATAGGTGTTTGACTAACCTTCAGGGCCTTGAATCTTTCTCAAGTACTGTGGTCACCCATCTATCTCGGGGTATTTCGGATCACTCATCATTGCTCGTGGATTTGGAGGTTGAAGTGGAGATAGTAATGTTTTTTTGTATTCTGTAAACTGCCATGGTAAAGAGGGGTTCTTTCAAATGTTAGAAGATTCTTGGAAGCAGGAAATTTAGGGTAGAGCCTGGGTGGCTTTGTCTAGACGTTTGAGAAGACTCAAAAATGATATTATCAAGTGGTCCAGAGACACTTCTGCTTTAGATAGCTCTGTGGAGTCTCTATTGGAGCAGGTCAAATGTTTATAAGGGTCGCTACTTCAAAACTGGGATGATGTAATATTTCTCAGACATTGTGATTATAAAGCCTTTTTGGTTCAAAGACTTCTGGAGGGGGAAAGTGGCCTTAGGCATAGGGCCAGGGTAAATGACTCAAGGAACGAGATAGGAATAACTTCTTCTTCCATTCTTTTTTTGAAGGAATGTATTAATTCGAAGGTTAATATAAGACTGTAGGATGGCTCATTCTCCTCTGATTTGGATGTTTCTCGGAAGATTTCTCTAGAACAATTCAATCTTCTTTTATCTGGTGGTCGGGAAGGGATTTCCGGAGAGGGGATAACAATGTTGAGAAGGAGGAGTTCTTTCAGAATATCTCTAAGTGGGTTTTTAGAGGGAATAAAGAGTTTATGGAGGTTGTCCTGTCTGGGGAGGTGGTTTGTATCTTGTCCCCAGAGAGTGATCCCAGTCCGGATTGGTTCGCTGGGGCTTTTTATGTGGCGTCTTGGGGCTTTTTGGGGAAGGATGTCACTGAGGCGATTCAAGATTTTTTTAAGGGGGGTTCCCTCAATAGGGGTACGTGTGCTTCCAGAATGGTGCTTGTTTATAAAGTAAAAGACCCTTCTTCGATTTCCCAGTATAGACCAATTTGTCTATGAAACGTCTCATACAAGATCCTAGTGAGTCTATTGGAGAGGAGGCTTAATAAGTTAATTCCCAGTATCATTTCTCCTGAACAGCATGGATTTTTCAAGGTAGAGGCATCCAGGGAGTAGTGGGTGTAGCCCAAGAGACGCTAGAGGACTTGAACAAGAATTTTGAGGGTTACAATTTTATTCTGCAGGTTGATATGTAGAAGGCGTATGACAAGAATGAATGGAGTTTTATAATTTGTGTCGTAAGGGATCTCGGTATCCATGAATGCGTTTTGGATTTATGCTTTCATTGTTTTTCCTCTCCATGGATTTCCATTTCTCTCATTGGAAAAGGATTTGGTTTTTTCAAGACTGTGAGAGGTGTGAGGCAAGGGTACCTCCTCTCTCCTTCCATGTTGCTCTTTTCCCAGTAAGCTTTATCTCAAAACCTTCATTGAGGGATTCGGAAATGGAGGATTCTACCTTATAAGTCACAAGACTCGGACAAATCCCTTTCTCACCTGATGTTTGCTGATGATATTATGATTTTTCTTAATGGAAGGAGATCATCATTGACTATTATTATTCGGATCATGGGAAACTATTGTACTCTAAGTGGACAACAGATTAATAGCTGAAAAAGAAATGTTTTTATCTCCACAAAATGTCCAAGGAGGAGGGCTTGGAGTACATAGTAAATTCTGGGGGTACAACATAAGAAACTACAAATATTATATCTGGGGGATCCTATATCTATTGGCAGGGTGAAAAAGTCCTTCTTTGAGGATCTGATAAATAGGATGATTGGGAGGGTCTTCTACTATAAAAACATGTTTCTCTCCTTTGGGGGCTAGGTGACTTTGATAAAAAGTGTGATCTCGTCGATTCTGATGCATGTTTTATCTATCATTACCCCTCCTAAAGGGAGCATTTATACCAGGGAAAATATTATGAACAGATTATTGTGGGATGGCAATGACTCTGGAAAGGCTCATTGGTCATCATGGGCTCAGCTGGCGAAACCAGTTGAGGAAGGAGGTGTAGGGATGAGAGATTTAAATATTTCCATGCAGTTGATGCATGCACGGTTAGCTTGTGATTTTTTAATGGGAAAGTTACTGAGGTCCAAAACTCTGAGAATTAAATATGGAAATCATTGGGAGGATTTGAATAGGAGTAAATTATCTAGGTTGGGGAGAAAATTTGTGTTTCATTTGGATATTTTTTAGGACTTCACTCGGTGGTTGGTTGGTCGTGGAGAGGTGAACCTTTGGACGGATAACTGGCTTGGAGAGAAGCGGTTTTTCCTAGGTTATCCTGGTCTGGATTTGTCCGTGAGTGAGGTGTGGTAGCATCCCAGGTTATTGGAGTCCATTACCATCACTGATCAGAAGAAGCTAGATCGTGATATCGTTCTTTCAGATGATGAAGACAGGTTATGCTTCACCGATGCGAACATCGGGGTATTTAATAACTATAATTATAGAGGCCTGATTCGCGAACATGGATGTCAGGACAAATGGGGTGAGCGGCTCTGATGGAAAGAGCTTCCCTTGAAGCTGAACATTCTGGTTTGGCTAGCTAGATATCTGACCATTCCCATGGATGATAACATCCAAAAAAACCATTTCCTTGGTGTGCAGGTGTGTGTTACAACAACCCCAAGAGGGAATCCGTTTTTCACTTTTTTTTCAAAAGTGAATGGGCATGACTTCTCTGGAGCAGTTCAGATCTAAGGATATATTTCAGGTCGTGTTGTAATTCTGTATAGGAATTTCTGGAAAGATGGTTCATGGGAAAACCGCCTAACAGAATAGAGTCCATGTTCTGGTGCTATATTTTAACCTCAATTTTCTGGACAATTTGGGAGGCGCAAAACAAATTTATATGGGAGGTCAGACCATCGTCTTCTATTCTTCTAATGCATTCAAAGGGGCTTCTATGTGATTTAATGTCTCTAATGAATAGGGGCCCGAACTATTCTGGGGGTTCTATTCATGTATATGGTTCGGTGTGCCGTCTGAAGATGCATGGGGGTTGGGTAAGATAGAAACCCCCTATCATCAACATTAAACTGAATAATGACGAGTCATTCATGAATGGATTTATGTGAGGGGGTCTGGTTTGGGACAACATTGGATTGGTTTTAATGTCATTTAGCATCTTCCACTGTTCGGGGAACTCGATGGGGGTGAAGGTACGAGTGTTACATACTGGTGTAATGCGATGAAAAAGGTTCTCACTGATGATCATGGAAGTGGAGTCGAACTCTGAGGTGTGGATTCTGGCTCTCTAAGTGAGAGGTGATGTCCCTTGGTGTTGGACATACATGGTTCATGCATGTGGAGTAAAGCTTTCTAATGATTGTGATGTCCATCATATCCCTAGAGAGGCCATCTTTTCCGCAGACGCTCTTTCTCGTGGATGTAGTCTTGACAACCCTTTGGTGATCTTCTCTACACTAGGTTCACTGCCTCAGGAATGTATAAGCTTTGTGTTAGGGTATTCTTTTGGGATCCATCATTTTAGACCTCCATGATCATCTAATGTAATGTTATTCACATTGAAAAAAAAATTCAGTCAATCAGTAAAACTCTTTGAGATAAATATCTTTTTTTCTTTAAATTAATTAAATGTAAAAAAATTATAATAGTAGTTTTTTAAAAGAGTGTTTTGAATCAAAGTGTCATATACCACTTTGAAATTTTATATAGTAATTATCATTTTAAAAAAAATTGTGTCCAAATACAAAAATTCTTAAAATCATTTCGAAAACATGGACATTAATTAAATATATTTAGAAAAAAAATCCTTAAAACATTAAAACTTTGGATATTATTAATGATTATATTCCATAAAATCATAAAAGATTAATTTTGAAAATAAGTTATGAAATATGTACATCAATAATAAATATATCGTAGTAAATACGTACACATAGACCATCACGGATAAAAATGAGATTGAGGAATTAACCCTTACCTTGTACTTTCCTTAGTCAAGGGTACATTTAACCTCTTATATAATAACCATAGTATGTTATTAAATTATACAAGAACCATATTCATATTTATGATATCATACATGATTACTTTCTGTTACTATAAAACACATTTAATAATAATTTCCCTATTAAAGTAACACTTTGGATAATATTCGATTTCTTTATCGTATGTTTTTTAACTTGATATTCTTGATCATATCACATTGATCGTGATCTAAATACTTCCAGAATATAAAACATGATTTATATATCAAATATATAAAAAAATATAAAGATTTATAATATATATATTTATGAAATGGAAACATCGTTCTAGGAGATGGTAGTCTATACGTACCCAGGAATGTTGTTTCCATTTTTTATCATATAATATGTAAGTAAGTAAATGAAATATATATAACTACATAAATATATATTATTCTATTAGAATTTTTATTTAATATATTACATACTAACGCAATATATATAAAAATATTCTTTAATGGTGATTGTTGATGATGAATCTCATCATGTCGTGGAGACGGTAAGTCGTACGTACACATGAGCATAATATCATTCAATTGATTGTGAAATGGTGTTTACATGGATGGTATATTATATTTACAGAATCATTACCATAATATATTAATTATTTACATTAATTATACTCATTATTATACCCATCCAAATAATGTAGTGTTGAATAAAAAACTACACCATGTCGTGGAGACGGTAAGTCGTATGTACGCATGCATGGTGACTTTGTCATTCATAGGATGGATGAAATAATGAATATGGTTGAAACATATTTATAATAACATCTCATCATTTATAAGGTAATGAAGTTATAATTTTATTATGGTAACAACATATAAATATGAAGTACGAGAATAAAAGAAATTTGAAACTAGTGATAAAATAATTACCTCTTCTTTAGGTGTTTCCTTTTGATTTGAATAAAAGCGCTCCCTTGGTTGGATTTATGCACATGTTAAGTACTCTAGGTTAAATTTATGGTAGTTGGGAGGAGATTTTGGTGGTTTATGGTAGATCCAAATGGGTTTGGAGGTTTTAATTTAAGAGAAGGGGAAGTACCATTTTATAAAAGAGGTGAGGGGCATTTTAAGAAAATCATGAAAAATTATTTTATTGTAAAATTATTTTTTGATTCTAATCTCTCAAAATGAATTAATTTCTAGGATAAGGCTTAATTGGGTGTAAATAATCTAAAAAAATAGGTTTTATATATTTTTCTCTCACCATATTAACCTTATATTTTAGATTTAACTCTTAGTTAAATAGTTTAACTTTTACCATGTCTTCTCATATTTGTATACTACATGGTTAATATAGTTACTATAAAATACCAAGAGAACCTCAAGTGGTTAATTAATGACATATCTAAAATTATATAAGTCCATTTCATGAAGACTATAATTTTCAGAATATTATATCATTTAATAAAATATTATTTGTTTTAAAAACTCATTTATGTTAATTTTGACACTATTTAGGATTTGGTTTTTGTGAAGGTCATAACATCTTGATAAATTCAAAACAAAATAACATTAATCAACCCTAACATGTCATATGCACCTATAAAATTATTGGTTGTCCTGAAGAGTTTCAATTTACATTTATTTTAATATTTATAACATCAATTATTATAATATTTTAATAATAAGGTAACTACTACATCATTATTGTGTAATAAATAAATTTTATTTTTTAATATATAAAAATTAAAATTAAAATACCATGATGTATAAAATATTTTTATATTTATAATTTAAATTTATAGTTGAATTTATATTATGAATAACTCTATATTAAATGGTTTAGTTAATAAAATTTGTATTTATCTCTTTTAACACTTCTTAAATTAAATTATAAAAAATGTCATAATCTATTCCTTGTGGATAAAAAGGGATCATATTTTTCTCCAAAGGATGGTTTTTTTCTAAATACACATATACAATAGAATTAGGAAATGTGTTGGGGTAATTGGATATTATAATAATATTAATTTTACCATTAATTACCCTATTTACTATTAACAGTGGTAAATAAAATTCAAAAGTTACAATTCACCTAAAATATTTTAATCCTATTGAAAAAGGTTTTACGTACTAATTGCATCCATGTCGATCTAATTTCTGAAAATCAATTCATATAACCAGTATAGTTACGTTTTATTCAAAATTCCCATTGTGCCAAAGGTGGGTGAAAAGATGTTAAAAATTAAATAAAATTTTATGTATCAAATGTTATTATAAAATGACTCCAATTAATTACATTAACTAAAATGGGTATTATTTATATATTTTTACTTTAAAATAAATTTAGTTAAAATATAATTATTTAAATAAATAGTCAGTTTTAAACAATAATGCATTGTTTTTTAGTATTTATCAAAAATTGAATGTTTTCAAAAAATACCTAATATTCACCCTAAGAACATTTTGATAATAAAAATTCAAAAATAAAATCTATTTTATGAAATTAAATTTTTATAAGTGTCTAAAATTAATTTTATTATTGTTCAAAAAAAGGCATAAAAATTAGTTCTTTTATGAAAATAGTTTTTCTAAATATATAACTATTTTAACAGAACTTATACATTTCATTATAAATATGTTTTATATTTGTAAAAACATTATAATTAACATTTAAAATTTATTTTTTACTATTCTTATTTCAATATTTAATTTATAAATAAATATATCTTTTAAATAATTATAATATTAATGTATAGTTTTGTAGAAACTCAATCTTGCTTATAACAGAATCAAGGTTCATGTTTTGTGCAATATAAGCTATTAAACTACTTTAATGATATAACATACTATGAAATATTGGGGTGTTACAAGTGTGAAACACTATGGTGTTACACATAGAACTTGATTTAAATAAGAATCTTCGCAATATACTTTCATGTATCATTCGACTTGGAAGAAATGGGTGTCCAGGTCCACTCTTAAATGCCTTCTAGCACTGACCGGTACCAGATTTCTCTTCCACTATTCCTCCATGAATGATGGTTCTACTAAGATGATTTCATGTGGCTCATGTGCATGTTATTTTTTTAAACGGTTGGGGTCGAAACATCAATTTATTATTAATGCAAAGACCTCTTTAGACTGGGTAGAGGGTGACCCGTTACATAACTCAAAGTCCCATGGCCAAGTGGCCTACATACAGGGCTAGAAAGCCCATTTTTGGCCCAAAGGACCCCTCAATGAATAGTACGTGCTATAGTACCACGCAAATACAGTACCTTCTATAGTAACGCCACCACTACAGTACCCTCCTACAGTCCCTCCGCCTCTATAGTGCTTCCGCTGCTATAGTCGCCGCTACTACAGTGACCTGCTACAGTACCCGTGCTACAGTACTAGGGAATTCTCCCATACCTGGATTTGATCTTGGGACTTTTGGATGCCAAGCAGGATCCTGAACTACTAGGGTATAGGCTAGTTGGCATGTGCATGTGCATTTTAATCATATCCTATCACTTCTTATCAATCTATGGTCGATCTTACGGCCCACCTAATTAGTGGATTCACATGTATCCTTTGACTCTCAAGATGGTTAGGCTATTTTTAGGTTGGATCCCATAAAATAGTTTCCAATTTACCAAAAAATGTACAATCCATAAATCAACATAAATTATTTACTTAATATTCATGAAATATATATTAATATATATTTCCAAGGACTTGATATAAATCCATAATGAATTTTTCATTAACTTCATCACATCCTCATGAAATAAAAGTGATTGCATGGGCTTCTTCAACTTATTATCACTATGTACACATTATCAAAAAATATTATAAAATTCATTGACATTAAAATATTAGTTCAAAAAATAGTCAACTTTGTAGACATGGATAATTTCATGGCCTGAAATTAGATTCCATTAAGTTATTAAATAATAATTCACCAAGAATCACCACTACATCAACCAACACAAATTCACATATAAAAAATAAATCAATCCTTGGATCAATAATATCACCCTTTTTATTTTTGATCAATATCAACACATATAATTAAGTAAATTTGTGCTGAATAATTTTTCACCATTTTTGAAAAAAATGAAAATGGTATGTGGGGTCATCTAATCTCATTTTCATTCTAATATCATGTTCTTTCTCCATTTATGAAAAATGCCTGATCACTTCTAATCGATTGATGATATCACATACTTTTTCTTTGAAATGATCCTTTATTCAATAAAATATTTGTCTATATGGGATAAACTGGTGTATAAAAAAGTATTGATACAAACAACATTGTCTATTTTTTCCATAATATACCATGCAGGTAAAATCATTCTAAAAAACATGATTCTTTACCAAAAATTTGTGTCATATAAATAAATTTATCAAGAGACATATTCTACTGCACACTGTAGTAAATATATTAGAAATTTCAGGTGTAATAATATTTTAGTCCCCCTTTCTATGATCTTACTCATCAACCAATATTCCCCCTTGATGCGTATATTTGATATAATGAAAATAAGGGAATGAAGTGTAATTTATTTACCACTATTTTCAACTTCTATGAAGATGACCTAAACTTTTAGATATTAATATGGTGATCCTTGTTAGTATATATTTTATGATTTATATTCCTTAATGGGTGATCTCTCTTTATTATAAATGGGGGAATGTTTCATCAGATAAAATTCATAATGTTCATGTTGATGATCCACTAGTGTTCAAAAATTAAATCTTTTATCAAATCCTGAATAACAATTTTAGCTCTCTTTCATCCGAATTTTTTATATAGATATCCACTTCGGAATAAACTTCAACTTGAATACCCGAAAATGTAAACACACAAATAATTTATAATAATTAGGTGAATAATGTGTAAAACTTATGAGATTCTTAATAAGTGTAATTGGGTTGAGTGTTTTCTCTCAACCTAGAGACATATTTCCCTATATCTCTAATTTATCTGGTACTCATCATCCTTATTTATACTCTAAATTTCACATTATGAAATTTCACTAATATCCTAGATTATTTTTTATTATTCACCTTCATTTTTTGTGGATTATTAATCTTCACATCTTCCATTAGTAAAATAGCTTCCACTTATATCTATTTTTTATCTTTAGAATATCTTTTTGAGTTGGAAAATAGTCATAAAATTTATTGAATTATGTATAGTCATCGTGAAAAATCTACATAGTTATTTTAGAAACTTGAATATTCATTTTTTGAAAACTTCTCATGATATTAAAATTATTATTCATATTTAACCATATACATTCCATACTCCTTTTCTATTTCAGTTCTTCGTCTTTATTTTTCAACATTTCTCGACCATATTGTAATATATTATGAAAAAAATGAATAATTCCTTCCAAAAATATTTTATTATAGTTATTATATTTGAATTATTAAAATAAATTGAGTAATATTTCTTATATAACTTATAAAAATATTATATTTCAATTGATTCAATCAATCATATCTTCTAATTTCTACGTTGGTTCAATTCTATTCTTGATTTTATCATACATAGTTAATTGAAAAGGCATGTTTTCATAGTTCCTTGTCATGAACACTCTTTTCATAGAAGAATAATATTTTCTTAGTTGAGAATACATCATTGGAATCCCTATTCTTAATATTCTCCAGCGATATTTTGTATGTCTTTTTAGGTATTGAAAAAATTTTATCACCTATTTAACTCCTAAGGTAGATATTTATCTCTTTATTATGACGTTATTTAATCAGGTTTGTGGTCTTCTATTAAAATTTTAATAATATCTATTTGGTTTTTCTGTATACTAGTACTCTTATTCTTTATGACAACATATATTTCTATACTCAAAAATATCTTCAAGAAATTCTAATATGTTTCTAGTGTAAAACATTTTTCTCTTCTTTGGAATATACTTATATTTACAAGGTTTATTTATTCCCCCCCATCTACTCCTCTTAAATTCTATCTTTATATAGTCATTATACATTTTTATATTGTTCTAAAATTCATCATATTGATGTAAAATCTTCTAGAATCACCAAAAGTAACCAACAAATTTCCTTCTTTTTTTATGGTAACAACTTATCTAGATTTAATTCCATTCTATTTCTGAATTTTATTTTCATTATTTAAGATAAATTTTTTAGAGTTATTTTTATTAATATTTATAATATCTACTCTTTGTGTTTTTTTATTTATTATAATTTTTATCAACCCATATCTTCCCAGATTTTAGCATTGAACCTGTAGTAGTATTTGAGACAACATTACAAGAAACTAAGTAAATTGGGATATGTATTACCTTCTTATGTGATCTTGTATAAGGTTCATCAATATATTATTATGAGTTATCCTTTCCAAAAATATTATTATCCTTATATACATTATAATTGTCAACAGTTTTTATAGAAACATCACTTTATAAGGCCTAAAGATCTTTTTAGTTTGGGATGTAGGTTTTGTCTTCATAGTAACCTAAGGAGTGATAGTATATGACTCGTTCACATTTCGAACTATTAAATATATTTAAATAGATTTAATTTTTAGGGAAAACTTATCACTTTCAACTGATGTTAGCCTACCGTCTCATTCACTTGTCATTTAATTAATATTTTTTTCATGTTGTTTAAAACCTTAAAATAGAGAATTGTCATTGTATTTAATTATTATATCCTTAAATTAAATTTAGGCATTAATGAAATTGATATTATATTTATAATATTCTTCAAGTGTATGGATATTCTCAATATACTCTTCATTAATATTGGAATTTTCTTCCACCAAAATGTCACGATCCCTGTCCTTACATCCTTTTTCATCAAAATGAAAGTCAATAATATTCAAGAAAATATTCAACAATGTATCAAGTAAATTGATTACATAACTAAAAAATTCTTACTCATATTGATATCAAAAAACATGATATTTAAAATATTCTTCACTTAATTTAATATTTTTTTTAAAATAGTCACAAATTCGTCCTTTGTTTCAATGAGATCTATGAGTATGTTACACCTTTTTAATTTCTTACCCAGTGAATCCTCCTTCTTGTTAATTTACTCATCAATCTATTCTTTGTTTTCAAGAATATCCTTGATAAAACAAAATATATAACTTTTCACTTCTTCAGGAACATTCTTCATATAACCTTCAAATTGAGAGTATAAGTATTCAATTATTTCAGGAGACTCATCTTCCTCATATTCTCCATATATTGAGCTAGTTTCTCCAAAAGGATCATTTTCCATTGATTTGATAAAATTTAGCTTATCATTATCTTATTTAAATGATATTTTTCACAATCACTTTACTTACCTCCTGTTCTTATTTTTCAGATTCATTCCAAATACTTTTACGTCTTCTTTATCAATAGTGGAAACTATGCTTTCCACTTTAGTTACTGTATAATTATCTTCAAATATGTACATAATATAATCCGTGTAAAATATTTGGATAAAAACATTGATCCAAATAGAGGCATAATTTTTTTTATGATAACACTTTTAGAGTCCAGATAGATCATATAGGAATACTAAGAGGGGAGTGGATTAGTGTATGAAACATTTTCCCAAGATTGTGAATTCTTTTAAGCTACCCCTATTACTTTTAAACAACTTCCCTACATTAGTGGATTGGTTATATTATAAAATATCAATATTCACATACAATTGACATAAAGGTTATAAAATAAACAAAATCATGTAAATATTTTCATCATGTTTTGGTATAAATACATTGTCCTTGTCGTGATAAACCTGTTGGTGTTTCACATATTTTGTCATCACTATAATATTATAGTCATCACAAAAACCTATAATTTCTTGAAAATATCCATTTAAAAACTATAAATACTCCTAATTCAATATAATTCTTTATACTGGCACCACTAATCTTCAATGGCATTATTTATACTCGAACTGCCAATAATTCAAATATATTAAATAATTTTATGAGTAATATCTCTCCACCACATTTTATGTCATTAAATAAACTCAATAATATTTTTTCCCAACAATAGGTATTTGACTACTAATATATTGACTATATAATAATCATTCTCACCTAGAACTCTTAAATAAGTGGAAGATGCAACTTCCACATCAACTTAATTTTTTCTCATAATGAAGAACTGGAGAATCTTTTTGCACAATACATGTTTTATTCTTCCTCAATATCAAAAACCTTGGTAGATAATTGTTTAATTATTATGTTTCTAGGATCAATTATATGTGTCAAACTGATGCAAAAAAATTAATTAATATTGTATTATTTAAGAAAAAAATTTCAAACACACTTAATTTAATATTATTGAATCTTGAACTATCACATAAACTCTTTTATTTTTATTATAATATGTTCCATCTCAAAGAAAATTCACACTAATTTTTCACAAGAGTATTTAAATTATTTAAATGTGTTTCATAACATCATACATTTTCATAGTATCATGCATGAGATCTCCATTGAATATAAAGTACAACTTCATACCACAGATATTAACCAGTGCATAACATTCATTTATTCTTCATCAAATTCATGAAATCATGCTCAACTAACACCCCAGTTTCCTTTTCATGAACAATATTTACTTAAATATTGTACATAATATCTTTATACAAATGAACGTTTGAACCCTTTTTTCTTTCCTCATTGAGATAAGGGTTTTCTACGGGTTCTTCTTTTCATGACATAAGAGGTCTTCCATAGGATTACTTTTTTTATTCTTGTAAATTTTCAGGTTCTTAAATTATCCTACACAAAATTTTACTACCATCTCATGATGAATCAAATTATAATATTATCATCATCACATGATAATAGTAGTTAATGGGTTCTAATTCATGTTTTATGATCATATAATAAATTTAATAACTTTGAATGAATACCTTACATGGATGCACTATGTTTTGATACAAGATATTTATTTCTTAATCACTCAATTTTTTAGGAATGAACTTCACTGCCCAAGCCTCATATTTAGGGGTTGTACACACTATATCTTTTTTTATTTTTATTGTGATTCAAGGAATCATTAAGAAGTACCAAATATCTTTGCATATCTTGGGTGTTTGGAACCACCAAAATCCTCATCATTATTACGAAACAATGAGTTTTTTTCTTATGTATAAATATTTGTAAGACTTTGATATATTCATGTTAATTAACATGGTATATAAAAACCCCAAAATTTTTATAGATACAAAATTTATTATTCATGAATAATTCCGTATGTTTTAAAATGACTACATAACAACTCAAATCAACATTCGAACACACAAGATGTTTGGGTACGTATAAAATAGGCTATATTGTCTTCTTCTGAAAATTCATATATAGAAACCCACTATGTGAAATCATTACATATAAATTTTCAATGTGAATTCTGAAAAAATTAAGAATTTTATATAATACATAACATCGAAAATTGGCTACATGGTTCTCTCTTCATCATTATTCTTCATGAGAGCCTTCTAGAAATTAAAAAATACTTTTTTCAATATATAGATACTTAGAAAAATGGATACGTGTATAATTTTTTCAACAATAGCCTAGTGATATCATTTATTTCAATTAACATTCATACATGAAATTTTAACTACATGCATTTGATATTTTTATCCCACCAGTGCATTAGTTTTATCTTTATCCCCGGAAAAATCCTTGATTTGAGCTTTAATAAACTAACATAGTGGATATACATGTGCTTGGGTCTTGACAATGTCATTGTGATTTAATCTTGTTTTTATAGTCTAACTAAATAATATCTTTTCATAAAAGGATAATATATTATCCATTGATGGATTTTTGACCAATTTTAATCACTCACCATGATCACATCAGTTCATCAATGGCGGAAAATCCATTCATGAAGAACCCTTTGAAAGGGGATGATGATGCTCTTGGATCGAACTGCCCAAATGAAACAGATCATATGGTAGATGTTATTTCTAAATAATTTAATGTGGAAGAATATTGTGCCACAATACCATGTCCCATATAAAATTTGATTTTCTATATCAAATTCATTAATTAGTTATGGGTTCCATTAGATATGGTAGAAGGGAATGTCGAGGTCTTCTCTTGAATACCCATTTGCACCGACCAATGTTATCTCTCTCCACTATCATGTTTCCCCACAGAGTGGATCAATTTCTATGACTTGATGTGCATCATGTTCTTGCATGTTCTCATCCTCTCTATGAATTTCTAGTCAATCAAAGGTTCATCCTATTTTCCACATCAATAGTGAATGCACATGGATCATTTACCTAGATTGATAGTTTGCCTATTTTTTTTGTTGGATCACATAAAATAGTTTCTAATTTTATATAAAATGTGAAATCAATAACCCAACGTCTATTATTCATAAAAAAATTATAAAAAATATATAAATATATATTTTTATGTACTTCACATAATTTCTACATGAAATTTTTAGGAACTTCTTCACAGCCTCGTGCAATAAAAGATATTTAGTGGACTTCTTCAATATCTCATTACAATGTACCCTTCATAAAAACATTTATACACAAGTATTTAACATTAAAACATTTGTTAATGAAATAATAACATTTGTAGAAATGGATAATTTATCAAGAAATACATTGAATGACATCAGGTGTGTCCATAAAAATTTTCAAAGCATCACCACTACATCCACCAACACATATTGAATTATTGACAATAAATGCAACCTGGGATCAACATTCCTTTCTTTACGACATTATTTTTAAGAACCTAATTTAATTTTAATGGTGTATACATTTCCTATTAAATATATAATATCATGAATTATATTAGACTAATGGAGATTAAAGTCCAATTTCATTCCCAATATTTTAAGGAGTTATTATTAAAATGTTACTTTGCCTATAGTGGATATTTATAACTCAAAAATTCATTATTTGAGTAATTATATTTCTTCATTAAATTTTTTCTCCATGAATGGGTTATTTGACTATAAAATTTTATTCTACTGTATTTTATCTTCCACTCTATGTAAAATAAATTTTTAATTCTAGATGCCTTCCATGATGAATTTATTTCTCATAAAATTATAATGTTTTTAAGAATCATTCTCATCCTTCCCAAGAATTCCCACTCAAAAAATAATTATTTATTTAAAAAAACACCCTTAATATCAGGGTGGTCTAAAGTGGTTAAGACCTCAGCCATCATCTCTAACAATGAAATTATGGTTTTAGGGAAGGGCTCCAGTTCTATATAAAGTAATAAGACTATCATGAGGGGTACATTTTCTAGTAAGGATATAAAAAATAATGTTTCCACCCCTTAAAGTGCAAGTGACCTTTTTACCATTACCTATGATGGCCATACACTTCTTGATAAAATAAATTAAGTACCATGAATTGTTATTGGTGTCCCAAATTAAACTAACCATAATATTATAATAATATTTGATAGCCACAATATTGATGTTGTAAATCCTTCACAAGGAGATGCCACTAAAGAGTTATTGAGTCTCCTCCCTCATTGAATAGCCTAGTCCACAAAAATCAATTAACCTAAAGAACATTGATCCTATGGAATCATTATCAAGGCCACCTACTCTCATCGGTCCCGAAGTACATAACTCATACACATTGATTTTATACTCTGAAATGGGTGGGTTCCACTTGATCCCCCACATAATTGAAGGACCTCCTCCAGAGCTTGAAAGTATGGAATTACGCCATGATCATTAGCCTATAACTCGCTTCTATGAATAATATAAACAAGTTCCACCATTAGGGAAATAAATCAGATTATAATATGTTTAATTGAATAGTGACTTCCATATCTATATTTATTCATCATCTCCCATAAATCCCATATCAGAAAATAAAACGCCATCCCTCCAATAATGATTTCTAGTTCAAGAACATTCGCTCCCTTGAACTTGATAGATTCGAACATATATAAACCCCCCAACTGTGCATGAAGGTTCACCCTTTTTCAGATCCACTCCCATGAAAGATGATCAGAAAAACCCTAAAAATAAGTATAATATGTATTTGGTACTTGGATTATCCCAACACATGAACATAGAGAAAATATAGATCAACATTTTATTCCATTAAATGTTCTCCATTATATTTTGAAACCCTATTATGTTTTACAACATGGGATCTGGAAATTTCACTTTTAATCTTGAAAATAATGTTTTACAACTCTCTTTAATATATTTCATTGCAACAAATATATTTTAATATATTTGAATGTTTTTACATCCATGTTATTATGTTTTTACCACTATACATTTCCTTTTGATTTTATTTATATATTTTTCAAGGAATAACTTTTAAATGTAATTTCATAAAAGAAATTATTCTAAAAGTTCCCATATAAACTTTTTGAAAATTAAATTTTCAAAAGTGACAACAAATCCATTTTTTACACCAATGATAATATAATTTTTTAAAATCTATTTTATGAGTTCACTTCTATTTTAATCTTTATCACATAAGGATTTTTTCCCATGATAATTATATTTCATGAATTACCCTCAATATTTTATTATAAAATATTATTTTGGGTAATTTAATTTTTGTAACAACCATTTAAATTAATGAAGTCAATTTTCATGATACCATATTGAATTGTCACAAAATCAATTTTATCTATGGTTATATTATGATGTGATTTATTATTATTATTAATAGTCATAAATATGTCAGGATAATTAATGGGCTGGATCATATGTCACCCTCAAATTCATTGGTTAATGTTTCATATCACATGAGATGGAAAACAATTGGGTGAATGTTATATAATAATATTTGTTCACAAGTTTTGTGTGTGAATGTGATGTAGGTAGCTATGTTCTCATGTGCTATTGTGTGAACATGATACGAGTATCTATATTCTTAGGTTTTTTGTGTGAAAATAATTTGGACATATTCATTCATATAATTTGTGTGATTAGAAGATTCAAATAGTTTTTCTTACATGTTTATTGTTTGAACATGGTTCATGTAGCTTTGTTCATATGTTTTTTTTGTGAACTTGATGCATGTATCTTTTTTCATATGTTTGTTTTGTGAAAATGATTTGGATATCTTTGTTAAATAGTTTTTGTGTGAACTCGGTGTCCGTAACATGGTTGCCAACATTTTATATGCTTTTGTTTGTGACATAATTACTTTTTATGTTCTGTTTCAATTACATTCCATATTTAAATATTCCTATTATTATTCCCCATGGATTATTATTTTTGTATCTCCCTTTTTAACCATGGTGTATGTTTTATCAATTGAGATTAAACCTCCCTCTATTATGTTTTATTGTAAAAGCTTATTGTTCCATGATCATTGTAATAAGATATTTCTCCACTGCTCATGCATTATCATATTCTAATAATCAAACCCCTGATGACATGTTAATGAGTTTCTTCCTTACTTAGTTTTTGAGATCACCCATTTCTTATATTTCTCTTTCCAAGGTTATGAAGATGAGTTTAACTTATCAGAATTATATAAGGGAAACTAGTGTTACTCAATTGTCGAGAAATGTTCACAATTATGATAAATTAAAATTCTTATATTGTTGATCCTCAAATACTCTAAACATTACATTGTTGGTATTATGTGATTATTTGTGAGATATAATGTTTAACTTAATTATATTATGTAAAATAATGATATATTTAACTTGATTCATCTCAATTTGAATCAATGTTATTATTTAAATAATTTATTTTTATCATTAACCCATGAGTGCGTGTTTAGGGTGCCTTATTTGGAATCAGAGTAGAGTTTAGTTATTTTTTGGGTTAGATTAGTTATTTTTGTGAAATGGGAAAATATAACATTAGTTAAAAACCAAAGGATTAATCTAAATAATATGTGTACGTGCAGTATACAATACTACAATTTTGGTAATGCTTTTATTGTTTTGTTTTGCTATAAAATATATCCCCTTATGGATACTGTAAAGTGGATGTGTTTGTCGAATAGACACACTTATGGTTAGTGACACTAAAAATGGTGGTTGAGTATTAACTCAATCATCACATGGTTCATGACATATGGTTAGACACCCTTGGGGGTATTATTTTTTTTATCATATACTCATTATGAACCATTATGAGGATTTAAATGGAATTTGAGGATGTAATATATACCTTGTAAAGTTAGAGAAACTAATAGAAGTATGATCATGGATAGCCTAGGATCAACCAAGAGAGTTAATTATATGGACCAAGAGTGAAATTATTGGATAAAAATTATCATAGGTTGAAATGAAGGTGTTATCAGAGAAAAAATCTCAAAATTAAGTTTTCATATTCATATGATCATTTACTATTATTCTCTTAGATATTATCATATCCGTTTTTCCTTAAATATTTAGTTGGAAATAGTCTCCTGAAAATAAATTTGATGATGTTATGTCTCCAAAAACTCATAAGAATTTCTATAGATGAAAATTTGGAATAAATGGTTGAGAATAATAATATATTCCTATTATAAAGAAAATGATATGTTACCTTGTGTTTACAGAGATTCCATGGTTTATTTCTATTTAGAAGTTATATATTGAGTCATGATTATCATTTAGATACCCTATGGTATTATAATTATTATGTTATAATTAAAATTATGAGGATATAATTTTTTTAAGGGGGAGAATATAACACCCAAGGTTTTAAGGAAGCATAATATTTTCAAAAACTATATGTTTATAAATCTATACTATTTTTTTCTATTTGTTCTAAATAATTTAATAAATTATAAAAGAAGTCATACACGTTATATATTAAACTAAAAACAATTTATTGAATCATAGTAAAATATTATAATAAAATCATATGAAACTATGTGTCACACGCTATGTATTATTACATATATTAAATGTTTATAAATTTAAAGCTGAAAATAAGTAGAAAAGAATAAAATATTCAATATTGAGAGATCGATTGGATATTAATCACACTTAAGGATATCTAACATCCCAATAAAAACCATAATTATGAAAAATATCATGTATATAGGAATTATATTGTGAGATCTAAATTGAAAACTGTAGAAATTAGATGATTTACTGAAATGAATTTGTTTAATAAGGATATATATAAGAAAATGATCTTGTAGTTATAAATTTGATCATTAGAAATATGGTTATTATATATATATATATATATATAATGTGTATATTGATGTTGCATATTGTTAGTAGTAAAATGAAAATAATATAATTCATGAATAATATACAATTAAATATAAATATAATGTTAAAATACGAAATATATATATATATATATCTGGGTGTGTGTTTCTGTTATATATTATTATTAAAATTATTATTATTATTAAAATAGGATATTATATATTTATAAAATTCAAATAATTATATTAATATCGATGCAGTAGTAAAAAATATAATATAAATAATTAATTTTAATAGTATTTGGTAATGATTATTTAATGTAAAAGTAATATTTTTGGTAGATTTATTCTTTTAAAAGATGTATGTTTTATAATAATATTTTATGCTTCCAAAATTTGAAATACCATTATATATTAAAATGATATATTAATATTAATTAAATTAATAAAAAATAATATTTAGAACACTTCAAAATGTCTTTTTTCAATATAAATATATTTATTTTATTTTATTTAATTTATTTAGAAACTAAATTTATAATTTTCAGAATTTTAATTTATTAAAATTTTCATTAATATATAATGTCAGAATTACCTTTGGATGAATTTTTAGTACTTTTCTAAAATAATTTATATTTTGGTGAATAGAGAAGAGTAAAGTTTTTTATAATTTTGTTGCATTTTTGACTATTTACATAAGTATAAATTAAAATTTAATAAAAAATAAACAAAAATATTATTTATAAATTTAAATTATTATTTTAAAAATTCAATTTGGAATTTTAAAAATCCATGTTTAACATTTTAAAAATAAATTAATATATTTCTAATTAAAGCTATTTTTAATCTTATTATTTAATTAATATTTCACTAGGTGAAATTAGGATTCATATTTCTTTTAAAGTCACACTACACTTCTTGGGATAATAATATACTAATTAATGTCTTTAAAATAAACAGAATTTATAATTTTTTTCAAAAAAAAAAATTACACTTAAAAATAGATTTTTCCTAAAATGTTTTTTACATGTAATGTGTGCTAATATTAAATTAAACGTTTATTGCCCTTATAAATTTTATCAAAAATAAGTATTTCATATTTGGAATCATAATGTTAAATCTATGTAATACATCTCATTTTATTTTTAGTCGTTAAATGTAAATTACTAAGATAAAAATTAGTTACCAAAGTAAAACTTAAAAATCTATGATTGAAAAGGATTAAATTATGCTATAAACATGTGTAAAATTTTATGTTTGATTCTTTATTAACCATAATTATTCTCCCACTTAATTATTGTCTACTACTGATTCCCCATGACCATTGAATATTTACATTACATTTTCTAATTAAAAAAATGCCACTCATATCCCTTATAAATGGAGCTTTCATGACCCCACTTCCCTTTACACCCCATACCTCTTGGATTAAAGAAAAAAGTTTTTAAAGAAATATATAATACTACTATACAATATATATATGTTTCATTCTTCTCTTAAGAAAACCTATTAAATTCTGAATCAATTTTGAAAAGGATCACTTTTAAGGGGAAAGGTAACACTCTCAGTTACTCCTTTTTTTCATTCCTTTTCCATTATTTTAATCAAACTCCCATAAAACCTATTATATCCATCGAAGTATGATAATATCATTATTAGTAATATTTTTTAATTTTATTATAATAATCAAATATCTATTGTATACCTTCCTTCAAAACCATTCCAAAAATGATGATATCATCATTCGTACATGCAGACTACCACATCCATATATAGTATACTTGATTTTTCATCATCACTATAAAAATATGCTAGTAAAAGTCTATAGGGGATTAAAAAGACATTTAAACGTTATTATCATTATAAAATTATAAACCATTATCCATCTTCCTCCTATGCTATGTAAAATGAGTGTGTTTTTGTAGTTTACGGCCTACATGAAAGTAATGTATTTCATTTCTCATATAGTATTTTATTATTTTTAATAATCTATAAAAATATCATCAAACTCCTTAAAACATATAAAGAATAATATTACTATTTTATAATAATGATATTTTTATAAATGTTTCACTTTCTTACCCAATTTTACCCACACTTATAAATTGTTCTTCTTTGGGTCAGTTTAATCACCCACTAGAAAAATGCTATATATTTATATCAGGGATGGTAATGGAAACTTAACTACAGAAGTTATTATAAATTAATTACAAAAATTATGTTTTTATGGTTATTTAAAGGTTATACTAATATTTAAATTATTATTAGTATACCTTCTTTTGTTCATTATAAATTACTAAAACAAGATCATCACCAAATTCATCATTATGAATAATTAATAAAATACACATGAAATGGAACTTTAAAATTAAAAATAATGATGAATTTTTTTAAAGTTACATTAATGATCTCCTAATTATTAACATTCAATCTATAATCAACAATCAAAATTGTTATAATGATACTGGCACTAAATAAACAATCTAATCTAATAACATTTGAATATAAAAATAAGATATAAATAACTATTTTATTTTTCAAAAATGAATATAATTAAATTTTATAAATAGTTAAAGTCATGAATAATGTTTTTAAATATTTTATTAAGATATATTTTTTATACAGGATTCTAGATCACTTTATACTATGTGGGATTAAAATTAAGGGTTTTTGCATCACAATTTTGCTTCATTGAGATATAATATGTTTTCACAACTTTTTTTTATGATGTATATATTAACCTAGAATTTATTTTATCATAATTTCTCATGAAATAAAATTTATTTAAATATTCATCTCCTATTATACCCTTCATTGGGTTTTAATTTATAATAATAATGATGATGTATGTGTTTTTCATAACTGAATCGTTTTTCTTTGAGTTGTAATGACTATTATTGAAACCCATTCTTATAAGTTTATTTATTTTATCCAATTTTTATATAAAATTTTAATTACACTTTATTTTATATAGATTTATTATTATTTCTAAAAATAAATTTTTAATAATTATTTATTTATGATTTTGATATTTGTAATGATATTTCATTTCTTTTTTCCATTAATTCAAATATGTTTTTTATACATCAAATTTAATTTTAATGGTGAGGGATAAAAGAGTAATTAAATTGATAAATGATGGGGATTAATTTTAGTTTAAAAACCTCAACAATGAAAAAATTGAAATATATTTTTATCAAATATCAGACAGAAAATTTGTTTGAATTTCAAAATTTATAAATTATCGTTGTAGCATATTCCAATTTTAGAGTCTAAAAAATTTTATAATATGTAATATTTTTTAATATAAAGACAAAAAAAATGTTACATGTAAAACAAAGTAATGTAAAACATTATAATTTTATAGATAAAAACATACAAAATATTATAAAATAATGGTACAGAATTTATCCTTTAGAGTTAAGGAATTATATAACCCATACTTTAAGTATTCATAAATTTATCAAAACTGTAACGCCCCGACCCCAGTTACCCATAGTCGGTGCATTATTACATAACATTGGCATGATCACAAAGAATCAAGTCTCTAAAGACCAATTAGTTTAGTAGTCTTGGAAATACTAGATATATTCATAAGTGTTACATTACATCATAAGGTAAAAAAACTACAACAATATCTTGTCTTCATATCCCCTCATTCAATCCCTGCAGGTCATTCATAAATTACTTCTTCATAATCCTGGGAAAAATAAAACATTGAAAGGGGTGAGCTCAGATGCTCAGTAAGGATAACATTATAGCAAAAGATTTCATAGATATGCATAAACACTTAAGGTAGTTTATAACTAAAACAAAAGCCTTTTAAACTTGAACATCAGTATGAAATGGCAAAGATAAAATAAAATAATGCCATCTAATTACTCACATGGATATTCTACTTCTCGAATGATCACATGAAATATCAATAACCACTTTCATAATGATGGAATTCATAATGCCAAACTATCATAACCACATAGCCAAGGCCTCGTGCCAAGACTACAAATATGATTTTTCCAAGGCCTTGTTCCAAGACACTAGTTTGTCTCATGAGACCTACCGATGCATCGAGGATCTATAGCGGGATCCACCTATCACTTAATAAGTCCAATGCATTCCACATATGAATAGGTTTAAACATAACATAAACATTCGTATTAAAACTAGCATATGAAATGTCAATATTTTAACCACAAACCATGAATGGTATAAAAATAGCACATCCATAGTCAAACATAACTCATTTGATAGAATAAGGAAGATTGTATTATATCACATTATCCTCAATCACGAATAATTAAGGATGACATAGATGAAAATAATTATCAAAACTACTTGGGAGAAATAACCCCCTTTTTCTTGAAATCATTTAAAAGTCACACTATATGTCAAGAAGCCATTTAAAAATATATTTTTGAATCAAAGTATCCCATACCACATTGAAACATTTAAAAGGAGTTTTAATTTTAAAACATTAATGTCCATATAAATAAATCATTAAAACCATTTTTTCAAACATGGACATTAATGAGAAAGATTTAGAAGAATAAGTCTTTAAAACATTTAAAAAATGGTATTTTAGTAAGAGTTTCTAAACAAAAGAGAGACACTTGAATACAAATAATTGAGGTAATCAAAACATTTTAATATCATGAGAATTATGTAATTCATGATATACTATGTAAAATTACATTATATACACCACATAAAAGTGATTTGGTGTATAACAACAAAGAAGTCTCAATGGAATTTAAATTTAGATGAAATCTCTCATAATGGTCGTATCTTTAGGTTAAGGATAAATCAACGACATAATTATGTGTGACAAATGTAAATACACTAAATATGATTTGATATTCAGTGTAAAACAATCAAAGGACATTCACACATATTCTTATAAAAACAACACTAATGAATTGGATGTTTATCTCAACAAATCGAGATTGAGTAAAAATTACTCTTATCAAGTTCATACCAATGACTTGAGAATTTATCAATGGGGTGATTATGTGTATAAAAAGTCTATCCACAGAAAGGGGAGTGGAAATTATGGCATAATCAAATGAATGGTGATTCCACACATAATCTTGGAGTAAAATAATAAATGAATTATGTGTAAAGCTGAATGTGTGGAAATTGAAATTTCAAATTCCCTTATCGATTAGGTAACATACAAAACATAAACCCATGAAAGAAGGATCATAAAATTATGATGTATATACCCATGAATTAATGTATAATACACAATTAATACAATTACAGGTAGTACACATACATCACGTGTAATAAATAATTTGTGAACAATGGAATTCTCACAGAATTAAAAGTGAGATAAGAAAGCCCTTACATTATACTTTTTTCCTTGGTCGATGGTAGTTTAACATCCTGTATAATGGTGAAATAATTTATATTAAATAATACAAGAATCATATACATTAATATGATATCATATATGATCTTTTAACATTTCTTTGTTAATAATATCTTAGTATTATCGTCGTTTCGGGTTTTAACTTACTTGTTTTCTTTTATAAGTTTTGTTACGTAAGCCATGTTTGTGAAGGATAGGTTGTATCTTATTCATATCCAGAATGATATCAAGTCCTTAAAAATTGTTTTTAAATCATCAAATGATAATTATATTTGAATGGATACGATGGAGAATGAATCTCATCACGTTCGTGGAGACGGTAGTCCGTACGTAGGTACGAGCGACAATATCATTCTTTTGATATTAAAATAATATATAAATGGATGGTATATCATATATACAGAATCATTAACATTTTATATTTATTATTTACATGAGTTACACATCATTATTATACCCATCCAAATAATAATATATTGAATGACAATTACACCACGACGTGGAGACGGTTAGCCGTGCGTACGCACATATGGTGACATGTTATTCAAAGGGTGGATAGAATACTGAATATGATTGTACAATATTTATAATAACATCACAGTATATATATGATACTAGAGTTATTATTTTAGAATGGTAACAACAAAGGAAGAAGAAGTGGAAGAAGAAAGGAACTTGGAAAAGGGTGGTGAAATCATTACCTCTTCTTCGGGTTATTCCTTTTGATTTGATCAAAAGGGATCCTTAGGTTGGCTTTCTGATAAAACTAAGGCCTCTAGGATGTATTGAGGGAAGTTGGGATAGTATTTAGGAAGATTTTGGCCGAACCAAAAGGCTTTGAAGGTGTGAAGAAATGAGAAGGAAGAGTTCCCTTTTATAAGAGGCGTGAGGGTCACCTTTGGAAAAGCTAGAAATATTAATTTATAATAAATTCATATTCGGTTTCTAATAGCTCCAAAGTTGATTATTTATAGGTTAAGATGGTTATGGGTCGAAAACCACTCAACCAATAGAATTTAGATAGGTTTGGGCCATTATATTAACCTTATCATTAAGTATTAACTCTTAGTTAATAAGTTTCACTTTTGCAATGTCTCTTTGTATTTTTATATTATATGGTTAATAAAATTACCATATACATCCAAGCGACCCCCAAGTGGTCCAGTAATGATACACCTATACTGATATAAATCTCTTGGCCGAACCTTAGATTTTTAGGAATTTAATATCAATTAATAATATAATATTTATTTGAAAAAGTCTTTTATGTCAATTTTGACACTATTCAATAGTTGATTTTTGTGAAACACATTACAAAATTAATACTTCAAAAAAATTTAATTAAATCAATCATAATATGTCATATTAACCTATAAAATTAGTTTAATTCAATAAAAGTCTCAAATTATATTTATTTTGGTTTTTATAATATCAATTATTCTAATTTTTCCCTATTATGGTAATTACTGCATCACCATTGTGTCATAAATAAATTAACGTATCTAATGTCTAAAAATTATAAATAAAATATACTAATGTAGGAAATCTTTTTATATTTCTAATTAATATTTATATTATAACATCCAACATATATAACCCTATTTAACAATTTTTTTGATAAAAGATATATGCTTGTGTCATTTTTATATTTATTTTAACTTAATTAAAATAAAGTGTCCCTATCACTTACAAGTGGATCCATGGGGTCCCAAAATCGACCCAAAGATGCCCCTGGTCGACCATGTATTAACCAATAGGGTTAAGACACGTTTTAGGGTAATTAAGTATTATTATATTATTATTATTTAACCGTTGTTTACCGGATTTACCATTTAACCATGGTAAATAAAATATTTACCGAAGTAATTATCCAAAATGTCTAAAAATAAAATTTACCTATTTATAGAATTTTAACATCCTGATTTTAAATATGGAATCCATTTTTCCAAATTCAAAACACAGAAGTGGCAGAAATTAATTTAAAATTAATTCCTGTTGTTAAAACAAAAAACGTGTTTTTAAGAGATAATAACTATCAAAAGATTGGCACTTGTTTATGTCTGGTTTAAATGTGAAATTATTTTCAATGGCACAAATTGTATTACATGGTAAAAATATATTCTAAATATACTTTAAAACCACTCAAATTCATAATTTATCACTATTAATTATTTTTATTAAAAAAGTTGTTTTTAATTAAAATTTAGTAATTTTCACTATTCATCAAATTATGAAAGTTATCCGAAAAGTACCAAAAGTTCACCCTAGGCTAATTTCGATATTCTAAATCCAAAAATGAAGTCCATTTTGAGAGATAGAATTTATAAAATCTCAAAATTTATGTATTACTATTTATAACGGCTAGTTTGATTGGTTGTGGTGTGTTAGAATCTCGAAGTTGCGTACAATGCCCGCCATTGCATTATTCAAAGGGAAACGTATCATGGAAGCTTGGGGTGTAACATTCTCCCCTCCTTCAATAAATTGTGTCCTCATAATTTTTTTTAAAAATTGGGCTTTATAATATAATGGAAAGGCCCACATCGGAAAAAGAGTAAATAAAACTATCACATTAAAAGAAAGAAAGAGAGGTATAAAGGTCACCCAAGGTAACCCATACTCGGAGTCCATGTTGAAAAATATGGATATGGATGATAAAATAAGTGTCAAGTTCTAATGGAGAGGGATAGGAATCATGATCAGGAGAATGTTAACAATAAGATAACCACAAACTTGTGTTGGGACCAACGACCATTAGTCTCTTTGCAGGAAAGTAAACGGACAACATTTTTTTGTTTTAAGTTAAATTACACAAGGATGAGGAATTCATTTATGATATTGACTAATAATATAAAGATATATAATTACTTTTTAAGTAGAGTTTCATTCTTTAAAAAATTTCCACCACTAACTCAATTTTTTTTAAATGATGAGTATTCAAGAAGACTTGGTCACACTGGAAGAGCTAGAATAAACTTCTATAGAATCACATGATCTATGCAGGATAAACTGTATATTTACATTGTCTATGGAGATTAATCAAAACCAAAATGGTTAGTTCAATATCTAATGATCCCCCAAAAGGATATTCCTTGAGATAAATAAACAGTAATCTTAATTTCTAAAATTAAACCAACAATATCCCAAAGTTAAATAAATACCATTCAATAATAAATTGTCCTTAAAATCCTTCAATATAATCCAAACTAATATTGAAACCCAAAACTTATAAGAATGTAGTCTTCCACGTTAAATTGTATCTTTAAATGACATCATCTACACTTAAAGTCACATACTTAACCTAATCACATATTCTTTATTATAGGTTACCCATTTCCATAAATAACCCAAATCACTATAAATCCACAACAAAAAAAAAGATAAAAATACACCATTACTCCTCTAATGAAATCCCATAGTATTCAATTTTCCTTGGGAATATAGTGTTCCCAACAAAGAGAACATCTTCCAGAATAGCATTTATCACTTAATCACCAAATCATTTTCCTATACCAAGGGTATTCATTTGATAAGACATAAGAACCAAAATCAACTTATTATTTGTCAATAAAATCATTTAACTAAAAAAAATTAGTCACAATATTCGGGGACTTCACGTAGTCCAGTGGTAGGTGATAAATCCCAATCACACTTTGGTTGGGGGTTCGATTCCCACAGCATTGTCCGACGCGACTGGTTGTCACACGGTCTATGTGTTTTCCTTTTTCAAAAACTATATTTTATAATATTACCAAAATGAGATAAATTCCTCAAAATACCATAACATAATTTAACCACAAATGTTATGTCAAACCTTTCATTTTCATCCCAAATTATAATAACTTATAATTTTCTCAAACCCCAATGATCATATAAAACCAAATGGCTATTTATACCTATATCCAAAAGAGAAGAGATAATTCTTCCTCAAATATCATTCTCACATGGAAAACTGTGGGGTTACAAATACAAGAGAAAATTATTCCAAAGTAAACCCACAAAAAAGGAGCACTAATACTTTTTAAACATTTCTCTAACCATTTATTTCCACATGGCTTCTTCTTTGACCAAGAAAATATCCTATAGAATTGGGCATTCACTCGAGTAATGGCCAGGTCCCCTTAATTTACGGAAAATGAATGTAAATGGAGTCTTGGGACCATCTTCTTCCATTGTACTCTTCATTTTTCTTTCGCAATTCTTCACTTTATGTCTTTCCTTCCCACACGTAAATCATTTCTTCATCCCATTGAGACACTTTCCCGGGTGTCTCCTAATACATTTCTTGCATGATGGAAATTGAAGGTTCTTTTCTCCATGGTCTCCATTACTCGATCTCTTATCATTCATCTCCTTTCTCTTCCTTGTTGAGTCCAGGAGTTGGTTAATATATAGGTTGTTGATCATATTTTCGGAAAACTGATTTGGCATAAAGATGATATCTTTTACACCTATCAACATTCCATTTTTTGCTCATTTCACCCATTGTTCCCACCTTGCACATCATTCTCAAAGTCGCTATGAATTCCTTGAAATCTAGACATTGACTAAAACCAGAAAGCATTGTGTGAGTAATAGTAGTCATAAAGTCATTTAGAGATTAACATGTCACCATATTCTCAATTTGAAACACATAAGGATTAACCAAGGTCATTTACTCTCATCTTATATATATATTACTTTAAATCGGTTTGTAATGAAATTGTCAAATATCCTAAGCATATCCCCCGAGAGTGTCATAACCAAGAGTGCAGCAAGGCCCGTTGTCGTGCACCAGTTCCCGTTTGAGTCTAGCTCAAAGTGGAGTTTTCAGGTTCTACCCCTAGGTATATATGTGCCAGAGCCGCCTTTACCTGCTCGTATCCAGATAGGGATGTATTGCTCGGAAAACTCACAAAATCTCTACAATACCAAAATTCTAAGATGTTATTCTATACTAATCCTCAAAGTTCATCTTAGGTCTACGTGCTCTAATCAGAGTTTATCTAAATCTAGCTTCCAAGGTTTGTACTAAACTTCCTCTGATACCAACTATAACGCCCCGAACCTAGTTACCCAGAGTTGGTGCATTATTACATAACATTAGCATGATCACAAAGGATCATGACTCGAAAGACCGATTAGTTTAGTAGTCTTGGAAACACTAAATATATTCATAAGTCTTACATTATATCATAAGGTAAAAAAACTACAACAATATCTTGTCTTCATATCCCCTCATACTATCCCTACAGGTCATTCATAACTTATTTCTTCATAATCCTGGGAAAAATAAAACATTGAAATGGGTGAGCTCAGATGCTCAATAAGGATAACATTATAGAAGAAGCTTTCATAGATAAGCATAAACACTTAAGGCAATTTATAACTAAAACAAAAGCCTTTTAAACATGAACTTAAGCATAAAATGGAAAAGATAAAATAAAATAATGTCATTTACTTACTCACATGGATATTCTACTAGTCGAATGATCACATGAAATATCAATAACCACTTTAATTATGATGGAATGCATAATGCCAGACTATCAAAACCACATAGCCAAGGCCTCGTGCCAATACTACAAATATGATTTTCCCAAGGCCTTGGGACAAGACACTAGTTTTTCTCATGAGACCTACTCATGCATCGAGGAGCTATAGCGGGCTCCACCCATCATTTATTAATTCCAATGCATTCCACATATGAACAAGTTTAAACATAACATAAACATTCATATTAAAACTAGCATACGAAATGTCAATACTTTAACCACAAACCATGAATGGTATAAAAATAGCACAGCTATATTCAAACATAACTCATTTGATACAATATGGATGATTTTATTGTGTCACATTATCCTCAATCAAGAATAATTAAGGATGTTGACATAGATGAAAATAATTATCAAGACTATTTGAGAGAAATAACCCTCTTTTTCCTGAAATCATTTAAAAGTCACACTATTTGTCATGAAGCCATTTAAAATAGATTTTTGAATCAAAGTGTCCCATACCACTTTGAAACTTTTAAAAGGAGTTTTAATTTTAAAACATTAATGTCCATATAAATAAATCCTTAAAACCATTTTTTTCAAACACGAACATTAATGAGAAATATTTAGAAGAATAAGTCTTTAAAACATTTAAAAAAATGTATTTTTGCTAGAGTTTCTATCCAAAAGAGAGACACGTGAATAAAAATAATTGAGGTAATAAAAACATTTTAATATCATGAGAATAATGGAATTCATGATATACTATGTCAAAGTACATTATATACACCACATAAAAGTGATTTGGTGTATAACAACAAAGAAGTCTCAATGGAATTTAAATTGAGATGAAATCTCTCATAAAGGTCGTATCTTTAGGTTAAGGATAAATCAATGACATAAATATGTGTGACAAATATAAATACACTAAATAGGATTGGATATTCAGTGTAAAACAATCAAAGGACATTCACACACATTCTTATAAAAAACAACACCAATGAATTGGATGTTTATCTCAACAAATCGAGATTGAGTAAAAATTATTCTTATCAAGTTCATACCAATGACATGAGAATTTATAAATGGGGTGATTATGTGTATAAAAAGTATATCCACAGAAAGGGGAGTGGAAATTATGACATAATCAAATGAATAGTGATTCCACAAATAATCTTGAGTAAAATAATCAATTAAGTATGTGTAAAGCCGAATGAGTGGAAATTGGAATTTTGAATTCCCTTATCGATTAGGTAACATATGAAACATTCAAACATGAAAGAAGGATCATAAAATTATGATGTATATTCCCATGAATTAAAGTATAATACACAATAAATACAATTACAGGTAGTACACATACACCACATGTAATAAATAATTGGTGAACAATGGAATTCTCATGGAATTAAAAGTGAGATAAGAAACTCCTTAATTTGTACATTTTCCTTGGTCGAAGGTAAGTTAAACTCCTGTATAATGGTTAAATAATTATTATTAAATTATACAATAATCATTTACATTAATATGATATCATATATGATCTTTTAACATTGCTTTGTTAATAATATCTTATTATTATCGTCGTTTCAGGTTTTAACTTACTCATTTTCTTTTATATGTTTTGTTACATAAGCCATGTTTGTCATGGATAGGTTGTATCTTATACATATCCCTAATTATATCATGTCCTTAAATATTATTTTTAAATCATCAAATGATAATTATATTTGAATGGATACGATGGAAAATGAATCTCATCGTGTTCGTGGAGACGGTAGTCCGTACGTACGCACGAGCGACAATATCATTCTTTTGATATTAAAATAATATATAAATGGATGTTATAAAATATATACAGTATCATTAAGATGTTATATTCATTATTTACATTAGTTACACATCATTATTATACCCATCCAAATAATAATATATTGAATAACAATTACACCACGACGTGGAGACGGTAAGCCGTATGTACGCACGTACGGAGACATGTTATTCAAAGGGTGGATAGAATACTGAATATGGTAGTACATTATTTATAATAATATCACAGTATATATATGATACTGGAGTTATTATTTTATAATGGTAACAACAAAGAAGAAGAAGTGGAAGAAGAATGAAACTAGGAAAAGGGTGGTGAAATCATTACCTCTTCTTCGGGTTCTTCCTTTTGATTTGATCAAAAGGGCACCTTAGGTTTGCTTTATGATCAAAATAAGGCCTCTAGGTTGTAGTGAGGGAAGTTGGGTGTTTATTTGGGTAGAGTTTTGCTAATCCAAAAGGCTCTTAATGTGTGAATAAATGAGAAGGAAAAGTTTACTTTTATAAGAGGCGTGAGGGGCACCTTTGGAAAAGCTAGAAATATTAATTTATAATAAATTTTTATTCGGTTTCTAATAGCTTCAAAGTTGATTATTTAATTGTTAAGGTGGGTCTGGGTCGAAAACCACTCAAACAATATAATTTAGATAGTTTTGGGTCATTATATTAACCTTATCATTAATTATTAACTCTTAGTAAATTAGTTTCACTTTTACTATGTCTCTTTGTATTTTTATATTATATGGTTAATAAACATACTATTTACATCCAAGCGACCCCCAAGTGGTCCATTAATAATACACCTCACATGATATAAGTCTCCTGGACGACCCTTTGATTTTTAGGAATTTAATATCAATTAATAATCTAATATTTGTTTTAAAAACTCTTTTATGTCAATTTTGACACTATTCAATAGTTGATTTTTCCGAAACACATAACAGAATTATTACTTCGAAAAAAGTTAATTAAATCAATCCTAATATGTCAAATTAACCTAAGAAATTAGTTTAATTCAATAAAAGTGTCAAATTATATTTATTTTGGTATTTATAATATCAATTATTTTAATTTTTCCCTATTATAGTAATTACTGCATCACCATTGTGTCATAAATAAATTAACGTATAAAATGTCTAAAAATTATAAATAAAATATCCTTACGTAGGAAATCTTTTTAGATTTCAAATGAATATTTATAGTCTAACATTCAACATATATAACCCTATGTAACAATTGTTTTTCTAAAAGATATATGCTTGTGTCATTTTTGTATTTATTTTAACTTAATTAAAATAATGTTTCCCTATCACTTACAAGTGGATCCATGGGGTCCCAAAATAGACCCATAGATGCCCATGGTCGACCATGTATTAACCAATAGGTTTAAGACAGGTTTTAGGGTAATTCAGTATTATTATAATATTATATTTTAACCTTTGTTTAACGGATTTACCCTTTAACCATGGTAAATAAAATATTTACCGAAGTAATTATCATAAATGTCTAAAAATAAAAGTTACCTATTTACACAATTTTAACATCCTGATTCTGAATATGGAATCCATTTTTCCAAATTCAGAACACATAAGTGGAATAAATTAATTTAAAATTAATTCATGTTGTTAAAATAAAAAGCGTGTTTTTAAGAGATAATAACTATGAAAAGATTGGCACTTGTTTATGTCTGGTTTAAATGTGAAATTATGTTCAATGACACACATTGTATTACATGGTAAAAATATATTCTAAATATACTTTAAAACCACTAAAATTCATAATTTATCACTATTAATTATTTTTATGAAAAAAGTTGTTTTTAATTAAAATTTAGTAATTTTCACTATTCATCAAAATATGAAAGTTATCCGAAAAGTACCAAAATTTCACCCTAGGCTAATTTTGATATTCCGAATCCAAAAATGAAGTCCATTTTGAGAGATAGAATTTATAAAATCTCAAAATTTAGTTATTACTATTTATAACAGCTAGTTTGATTGGTTGTGGTGTGTTAGAATCTCGAAGTTGCGTACAATACACGCCATTGCATTATTCAAAGAGAAACATATCGTGGAAACATGGGGTGTTACAAAAACTATAATGATTATTAGTCCTTTAATAGAGAATCCCTAGATACTAGGATTAAAATAAATCTGTTTCCCTATCCATAAAAACCCTCAATCATCATGATGGAATAAGCCTATGTATTCCTATATTTGGAAGTCCTTATTCACAACAGATCATATAGACAATTAAAACGAACACAATTTTTATGGCTTTTACAAAATATCCTAACAGAAGATTCCTTAATATAAATACTCATTAATAATTATAATGAATTAAAAATTCTAGGTAATAATATGTTAAAAAATTCAAATAATTATTAGATCATCATAGATGCAAAATATTCTTCCTCCTTGATCACTTCTCTAGTTTATAGAAAATTTTCCAATGGCCATATTCCTTGAATCTCAGATGTATTTGCCACAACCTAATAAAAAACTTCATGAAATATCAACATGTTTATCTGATTCTCATAATTTCATACAACATCATAGTGTAACAATATTTCATCTAGTGGAACTAATTTTTTCTTCCTGAAAAATATAATATGTTTGCCTAAAAAATTAATGGAATGAATATCCAAAAAAATATTTGCATCCATCTAGAAAATTTTCTTCCGAAATATTAATATAATTATTTCATATTGGAATTATTCATATTACGAATTTTTAAATTTTATAAATCTTCATCCAAAAATATGTGACCTTCTTTTGGAACATTAGAACAAGTCTATCAAAACACTTTAATTTATTATATCTAATAAACTAATATTCCTCTATCATGAAAAAATATAATTATTTTAGAAATATACTAAAAACTAGGGAATCATTAAAGTTATTAAAAATTATACTACAATGAAATGTATTGGTATTTTCAAAATCATGTTAGAATGTTTTTAATGTAATTTTGACTGGACAATATCACCATATTTAAAAAAGAAAAAATCATATATTTTAATAGAGAAAAAATAAAATATGGATAATAATTACTCCCCCCATATTAAAAATCATTATGTTAACCTTTTTAGACCCTATATAATTTATAACACATTTTTTATCCATCTTTCATTTCTCCCCCTGTGTTTTATAATTTTATGCTTTATATGTTTTTTATTCATTATTTAAAAAACTTTCCGTTCAAAATTTTTTTAAACCTTTCACCCCATTTTAGATATTTGATAATAATTGATTTATTAAACCTTTAAGGTGTACCTAAAATGATTGGGAAATAATTTTTGAAAACAAATGTAGAACAAATCTAATAGAAAAATTTATAGATATTAATTCAAAAATTATAGAAATATATAACAATTGAATATGGAAACATACATTAAGATAAATTTGAAATAGAATTAATTTGAAAATATTATAAATCCATTTAAAAATTAATTGTGAGTTATTAAAATTATTTTTTCCTAAGAGTTCATAGAATAATTACATCATCATTTCTTCAGAATATATTTGATAATAATATTTAGTTTATTTACATCGTGTTTGTATTTCATTGAATATGTTAATGATGATTTCAACTTTTCATTTTTATCTTAAAGGAATTGGATATTCTGGTTATAAAATATAAAAATTAATTTATCCTCCTGTAAATCTTGTACTTTTATACTTTAATCTTGAGTCTCTTGAATAATTCTGATGGAATTATTTATAACTTTGAAGATATTATTTTATGTTTACGAATTTATATCTTTTTAATTTATCAACCTACAGAACTCCTGCTATTTTATTCAACATTCCAGTTCCTTATAATAAATAATCCATCATTGAATGATTTAAAAATTCATCATCTTGATTAATCACCACATTTTTAAAAATTTTAATTACTCATGTAGATTCAGAAACTTCTCCATACATACTTCATACATCCTTGGAAGCTACTTTTATTGAGCCCTAAATATTATCAAATATAACATCATATGATTTCCACTAATTTTTACAAACTCTCATCTATCTATTAATTTATTTAAAATTATATCTATTTTCATGAACACTTATTCCAAAAAATTTGAATTTAGTATAATTTAAATTGACTAATTCAGTAATATTTTCACTAAATTTTAATTCTATAAAACATAAAACATACATTGAATATACTACACCTTATCTATATGTATAATAAATTCTATGAAAACATCCAATCATTGAATAACCTCATTGATATAGTTATGCTTCATCTTCATTATATTCAAATTATTACTAGGAGAATTATTTGAATGACATCAAATAATTGTAACTTGATACATTATAGGCCTTGAGTATTCAGATCTATTTTAAACATATTGATCACTAACATCCCCAGAAACTTCCATTAGATGTCTTTCATATTCATCACCACCATTATCACCTTAACTACCATTATTAGCATCATCACTAGACTCACCAATAGAAGTATCATTAATACCAATATCACGAATATTGGGATTCTATATATGAAAAAATTGTACTTTATATTTTTTTATGAATTTTTATACAATATTCTATGTCAATAAAATATAAATAAACACTCATAATCAACTTTACAGATAAAGAAACTCATTGTGATCATTATAATTCTTCAATATTTAACTGTTATCTCATATCGTGAACAATTTTAACTTTTTACTTTTTCTATTCATACAAGAAAAGTTTTTTGGAGATATTTTTATGACTCATTAATTGTTCTAGATAGATTTATCAAAGGAAATAACCATAGAAACTTCGTAAGACTTATTTATGACCACATTTTGAACAAATTTTTTAAATTTATCTTATGGAAATTTATACTAATTTGCTTTTGGAATTTCATACATATGAGATTTATCTTTTTTAAAGGACCTTACCCTTACTTGTATAGCATATTTTTTCTTATGAATGGCCTTATAAATATTTATTTTTCATTATTTTTCAGATCATCTCTTCTTATTTTCTTATTTCTTTATATTTTAATATTTCTTCTATTTCAATTCCCTAGATTATGATTTAACCAACCCAAAAGAAGGATAAATAGGGTTCTTATACAAATTATTTTTCAAAATATATTTTAAATATTCATCTAGAACTATTTTTTTGGGTTTTATTATTGTCCTGGGATGAAAATTCACATATACCTTCCTCTTTTCAAAATTATCTTCAAGTTGTTACATTATTTCTTTTGATGTAACTTTTCTTAAAATTTCATAAAATTTATTCCTATAAGTTTCACATATCAACTTCAGGTTTGATATAGTTTCATCACAAATTAATGAAATATTGTCTCTCATAGTAGTTTCAACATTATTAATCATCAGAAAAATCAAAGTATTGACTAAAGACTAATTGTTAAACATCATATAGAAATGAAAATTCAATTTTAACAAACTTACCTTTACTATCTCAACCATATTGAAAACATATTTAACTAAATTAAATTCTCTCATAATAAAAATGAAATCAAGAACATATATTTGTAAATTTCAAGGTTTTATTATCACCTTTACTTGGAATTTTGAAAATTTTAACCAAATTTTATACTATTTAGTTTTCTAGATTGAGTTAATAAAAATTCTAGACTTTTTCCTTCCAAGAAAATATGGTATATTTTACTTTTTATTTCTCTAAATTTAAAATTTGATAAGAAAAATGTATGTTACTGAAGACATATAAATTTAACTTCATTAGAAGAAATTATAATATTTTTATTAAATTCTTATTTTTGAATATGAAATGTTTTTTTTAATTTTAACTTTTTTTAAAAAATCTAATAAAAACTGATGATTTTATAGGAAAAAATCATCCTAAGTTAATTTTTAATGAAATTTTTTTCAATAAATTTTTTTTAAATAATATTTGTAGGGGAAATTTATAAAAAAAAAATATGTAACAAAAACATAATAATGGAAAACTTTATATTGAAAAAATTTGTAATGGAAAATATGTAACAAACATTTTTTATAAAGAAATATTTTTAATGAGAATTCATAAAACTTTTTAAATGAAAAAATTTGTAACAAAAAATTTAACAATGAAAAAACTAAAATGAAAAAAATATATATAAAAATTTTATAATGAAAAAAATTGTAATGAATTTTTGGATGGAAATATTTTACTAACAAAAATTTTTATAGAAGTTTTTTTTTGAAAACCCGTGTAAATAAATTTTTTCTTAATAAATATCCGTTTATAAAATTTTTCATAACAATAATTTCTCCAAAATATTTCCTTCCAAACTTTCTTAATAAATTTTTTTTAAAAAAATTGATCCTTGAAAAAAAAATATGTATTCCACATTTTTGTAAAGAGTTTATTAATGTAAAGAGATTATTTAAACTGGAAGTAGATATGAAACATCATTTTCTATTGACCATTCACTATTGGAAATTGGAATATTTTCAATGAGTCATTTGCGATGAGACCCCATCATAATTGTTCTATTACATAATAGGGCGTCACACAAAGTTTCATTTTTGTGACGGGACGTGAACATGTCGCAAATAGTTTCTTCGAGAGTATTTTAAAAAAGAATATTTGTGATATGAAGTCCTCTTCGCAAATATGTTAAAAAATTAAAAAAAAATTGAATAAAATAATATTATTAATAAATATAAAATTATATTAGAAAATAATAATAAAATTATATTTGAAGATAATAATAAAAATAAAAATATTAATATAATTAATAATATTAATATATTAATATTAATATTAATATAAATGATCTTAATATTAATGAAATAATAATATTAATATGAGGAAGATAGAAATAATAAAATAATAAAATAATTTCAATATTATTAATATTAATGAAATAATAATATTAATACTAGTAAACAAATATAAAATTTATTAATAATAATAAAATAATATTAATAATCAAATAATATTAATAATCTAATAATATAATTATAATTAATATTAATGAAATAATAATATTAATATTTTTAAAATAATAAAAACTTATAAAGTAATAAAAACATCATTATTCCAAATGATACAAAAAATAATAAAAAAAATTAATATATATTTTATAATAAAAAATAAGAAAATTAATAAATAAATAAAACAATTAAAAATTAATTAAATAATAAAAAATGCAATATTTGAAACAATATAAAAGACGCACTATATTGAAATGTAAATATTTAATATTACAAGTAAAAATTAATTCAGGTGTTTTATCTAAATAAACAAATATATCACTGAGGGGGGTTCTCTATGGGAGATATAGTAGATATTGGAGGGAACTTCATCCCTAAACCATGATTCAGACTTCGCATGTACTCCATCTGCTCGTGCAGATGTTGCTGTCATCAACTGATCTCCTCATCTTGTTGTTGATGTTATCATCGGAGATCTTACTGTTGTTGTTGATTGCATTGGCATATCTCCTGTTATTCTCACTGACGCATATCCACATGCTCCCTATTCCTACTCTCTATAATCTCACTCTGATATCAATGATACTCCTAATATTGTGCCTAAGATGATGATGAATCACCATGAACTCCTTTCGAGCAGGACACCAACATCGCAGCCGCATCATAATAACTCACATGTGTCAATCAGGAGCTGATACCAATAACTTAGTATTTCTTAAAGGAATACATGGTCACTTGCATCAATGTTTCATCATCAAATCAGTGGGAAATAGTATGACCCTCAGTCATAGCATGACTCTCAGTCTGTGCTTGAGACGTCTTGACCTTATATGACTCCTTCAATTGCAATTTAAAATTAAAATAGATAAAATATTATTTTTAGTTGCTTTTAATACTCAAAAAAGAAGTTATAATGACCACAATATGACATTGGCGATCACCTCTACTATCTCCATTGACTAGATAACTATACATCCTCCTATAAACATCGAACTCCAAAACATCGGGATATTAGACTACCTATTTGAATTTAAAATAAACCATTACATTTAAAGTTATATAAATTATTTAAAAATATAATTACCATATTTTTCTTGTGCATACTGAATTTACGAATACCGGCTCGATATGTCACCCCATGTATCCCCTGGTTCCATCAAAATACTGATGATCTCCTCTAGAAATTCCAACCCAACAACTGGGAAAATAATCTATCCGAAACATGAGAGGAAATGTAATCAGGGAAGTGGATGCAACAAGACTCATCAAACTCTTTCACACCTACTTTTATCATTTATTTCATTTGAAAATTGTGAAAAAACCACCCACATTACTCACATAAAAACTCCTCTCATGCCTTCTCGATAAGGTCACACGTGGTCTCAGTTATGGGATACCATAATCCCTACAAATACTTTATAATATTAAGTTATTAATTAAAACAATCTAAAAAAATTATTCATTTATGTATCAGCCAATGAGTGAATGTGAAATGTTGAACATCAATGGGGATCTTTACCCAATGTAACCCAAGCATTAGAAAATATAATTGTGCAATATAGCACTCCTCTATCCAACAACTATATGGGAAAAGATCTGAAAAAATAGAACAAATAATCAAAAAATTAGTTTATAAATAAATTAAAAAATGCTAACAAAAATGCATAGGCAAGAATACCTTCACATGTGTGGATCGAGGTCAAGTGGTAGACGTTGCTTGGGGTAGGGTATGAAATCATCAATCTTGCAATTCCGCACCCCCTCCGAGTAACCCCCGGACCACCACTAGTCTGATGGTTAGATGATCCAACACCCTTATCATCCAAATGTATATCATCCTCCTAAAACAGATGAAATAGATCCTCATCCATCTGAAACATGAATGTACTGTTGTTATAAAATAGTTGAAAACAACTATTATATATATATATAATGGTTTTAATTAACATTTAATTCTGCCAATGTTCATCTTCATCCTCATCATAAAATATGACAACATCATTATCTTCATATTCCTCAATAGCATCATCAATTCACATATGAGTTTTAGTTTCATTATCTCTTGTCATTTAAAATTCAGTTGTAACATCATTAACATCGTCATCACCATCGACCATTAACTTTAGGGTGTCATCATCAATATTCATGTCTCTCTGTGAAAAAATATAAATTTAGAGTAGTCTTTGGAAAATTTTCAATTCCTTTCACTTCAGCAGAACCATATTTATGTTGATTAACTGGTTTTCTTGAGTTTTAATTTTTATTATGATCCACCAATAACCATGCACTTTTTATGTAGCATAGTAATTTGTATAATAAATTTTATGTAACTGACGATCCAATAAAAATGGTTCATTTACTGTAAAAAATATCTTATTTTTAATATCAATGATTCTATGGGTTGGGCGAACATGCAAGACTCTAATTATCCAACCACTAACATTTAAACATTGTTATGTAATTATGTCCCAGATAATACAATTCAACAATTTCTACCATAATACCATAAATGATGACTTCTGTTTCTCTATGATTATATCCTCTCAAGAAGACACCACTATTGATTTTTTTATCCCTCATATGCACGTGTATGAAATAAAAAACCATTCATGATATATCACTACTGGAAATCATTGTTTTCATAATACTTGTATACCAACGGTTCAAAAGAACTGCTGGTATAGGTGTTCTTTACCAATAGATTGCATGAACCGTTGGTAAATATGGAATTTAGATGTGCTTTCCCAATGGTTTCATCAAACCATTGGGAAAGCATTGTTCTTTACCAACGGTCCATATGAATCGTTGGTAAAGATGGGATTTAGATGAGTTTCCACAATGGTTTCATCAAATAATTGGGAATCAATTGTTTTGCCAATGGATTTTAATAGCTGTTGGCAAAAAAACCCCAATTTTGACTAAGGAAAGTGACCCCCCTAATTCCAGAAGTATTGTAGAAGCAGATTTCGCAACTCCAGAAGCACTGTCCAACTCCTAGAATCCCTTGAGATGCCCCAACACAGGTGCACCTCTTCCATCCGATCAGCTGCCAGGTTAGACTCCTTCCACCTCTTCTTAGGGATATCCTTCTACCTCTTCTCAAGGATATCCTTCTGTTCTCAAGGATATCTTTATTCCCTATTTCTAGGGATTCTGGAAAATTTTATGATTCACGACTCCAAGAATTGTGTACTCAAATCACTACATCGGTGTACACATTTTCCAATTAATGTTTCCATTACATGTATACAATTATAAGGTCATGCTGTCTCTTTCTTGTGTTATAATGTTAAAGATTCATAGTTTTTTTTAATCTCAATGCTTCAAATATAATAGCATTAAGTATATGAACTCATAAGAAATTTTTTGTAATATTTATTCATAGTATTTAATGAAAATCACTCCATTCATTAAGATCATGTCAAATATGAAGATCTTATTCATCTTAATTTTTGTACACAATGGTTATTACATAACAAGTATGTATCATGTTTCTATCAAAATATATATATATATATATAATGACTCATTGTTCACTTATCCTTTGTAAAATGGAGCCTATGGAGTATTTTATTGAATATTGATAAATAGTAGGTGGTACCTAATGAATCTCCTGTTTCTTTATGTTTTTTAATCAGAATGGTTTTTCTATATTTTGTTTTTTGGGTTACACAATAGTTATATGTTCCTAATTACTTCCAGATTTGTTTTCATGGTAGAAAATGACACCCATTGAAGAGAGGCGGCAGAAGAAGATGATAGAAAATAATCGTTGAATGACAGAGATGGGAATTCCTCCACTCATCCCTAGTATGAGTATTTTATTTCAAATATATATATTTCAATAACTTATAATATAATTTGATTAATTTTGTTTTAAACTTTTTTTTGGATCCACCCCCTAGATAAGAGATATCTGACGAGGATCTTGATATTGCTCCCAGTACATAGGATGGTGGTAGGAGGGGTGGTGTCATAGTTAGACGATCATCTGGTGGTCCCGGTACTCAGTTCGGTGGTACGAGGTTTCGTGGTGCGAGAGTTAGATGATACACTTGTCTTACATGATTAGAATATGCTCCTACCATCGACATGTATTCTATGCCTTATTTTGATCCTGGTGTGTCTTTAGGGACACACGAGATATTTAGGCCTCCGATGTTTACACTACCAGTTGGCCAGACGTCGGTGCCATCATCTTTTTCTTCTTGTTCATTATCTCTGAGATATTATATTCCACCTTCTTCGACTCCCGCTCCGACACAATATGTGGCTGAGGAGTATAAACTGAGGGACACACAACCTCTATAGTATATTCCTTCAGCTTATTCACATCCAGTGACACGCATTGATCATACTACCACAAGTATATTTATATAACTCTATCAAATTTTTATACCAATATTTATTTTTATTATAACTTTTACTAATATTTTTTTCATTAATAACAGATTCATTTACTGATAGGAGGCAGGGGAGGGGGCGTACTCACTTGCGTGCGGTATGGAACTGCCAGACACAGTTGATTGTTGAATATAATGATGATGGATAGATGATTGATAAATCTGTGTTGGAATGTCAGGGTTTTTTTGCGATGCAAGCCAAATACTACGGCATCATTCTGGTCAGCCCTCTCTCCTAGAGACATCTACCACTCAATGTCAAGGATAATGCGTTGGCACAAATATGTGTAAAAAATATATTAGATTTAATGTAGTAATTTTTATATAAATTAATCTATTGGGTTTCATCTTCGGTTTTACTTCCCTAATGGCGAAGTTTCACACCCGAACATTTAAATGAGAAAGGAGGGACTTGGAAATCATATAAGCATGAGATGTATGTTAGCTGGTGTGATATAGTGGGCACAAAGTTGGAGATATTACCTATCATGGATGACTTCTTGATGGAGAAATATCGCCAAATGATTACCCATTGGGAGACTGCCAAATTTAAGGTATTAATCCAATTTAAGGTATTTAAATTATAGTTTTCATATTTTTCATTAATATTATCTTATTTATTATTAAACATTATTTAGGAATCTTCTGAAAAAACAAGAAAAACTTTTATCTAAATAAATACCTCCACACTTTGGGGCGCACAACTATGTATGATCATGAGAGGCAGCTGGTACGATAAAGTTGTTTATAATTTTTCATTAGGACTTTACCTTTTTATTGTTTCCTAATTAAATTATGTGATTTATTGAATATTGAATATATGATTATATTTCACTTTATATTGTTTCAATTTCATTAATTAAGCACAAATTGAATATTGAAGGATGTATCCCTCGAGCAAAATTGTTTTGCTTGAGTACAAGGAAAAAAGATTGAACTGCGGTTAATGAACCGACACAAGAAAAGATTGTAAGTTATAATTTGTTTATTTAAAAGTTTAGTATCTATTTATAAATTTAATAATCAATTAATATTTTTAACAGGATGCTTTGGAGGCCCTTGATTCCCAAGATCCTGACAATTTAGGGCCACACGATCATTTATATCAGCTTTTGGGAGATGAGAACTCTGGTCGAGTATGCTACCTACCTTGTAAGAATATAGTCCCGATGAGGTATTGGTCCTTTCCAGGTATCCATTATAGTACCACCGAGTTGGAACTGGTCGAGGAGAATGTAAGATAGTCTGATAAAAGGGTTACAGATTTGGAATAACAGGTTCAAACGAGGAAGAAAGAATTTATGAATCTGATCAAAGCATTATCTTCATCACTTCCACCAGAGGCCAATGCTGCCTTTCAAACATATATGTCATTGATGAGTGAATTATCTAATGCACCAGGTGGTAGTTATTTGGTGGTTGAGATGATGACGTTCCTGGTGATGAAGAGGATGCTAAAGAGGACGAGGGAGAGGATGAGGATGAGGATGATGGCGGGGATGGGGCCGAGGGCGAGGATAGGGATGAGGGTGAGCATGGGGCCAAGGGAGAGGATGAGGATGATGATGAGGACTACGACGAGGAAAGAGATAGTGGTGAGGATGATGCTGATGATGACAGTGGTGATGGTGATGGTGATCATGGGAAGATTAATCCATTACATTTTTTAATTCAGTATAACTATTTATTTTTGAACCTGGTATTTCACTCTGGTATGGATATTATTAAATTTAGTATAATGCTTTATTTTTTGACCAAATATGTAAGCCTTTTTAATTTAAGAATTCTTTAAATATAATTTAACTTTTATCTCTATTCTGCTTAATTATATTGAATTTCATAACTTGAATAGGTTTTCTATAATATAATTTCTTCATTTGATCAATAAAGTCATGTTTTTATAATAAAACTCCTCCAACGAAGGTGCGATGTCTGCAAAAAAATCATAGTGATAGTTTAGGATGTGATAATTTGACTCTCAATTAGTAGTTTCAACTACCAAGTACCACATTTGAAAAAAAATAATATAAAATAAATATCATTATCATAACACAATCCTAAATCAAGAGTCTATTTGTTATAACATAATATCAGTTTTTATAATATAAACGACAACTACATAGGATTTATTTGGAATCTTGGTTGGAAAATGTTGCCCCACGGATGTTTCTAGACTGGGCCAACACGTCGCGGTCACGCAGCGGTCACGCAGTCATCACGCCATGGTCACGCCACGGTAATGCCATGATTTGTCCCTGCTCCAGGTTGACACCTCACGGCGATTCGTAGTCCAGTTGGAATTCGATGTATGATACCTATATAAAGTTTTAGATACATTAATCACCCTCCTTCCTAGACCCTGGACATCCCCCCCACCCTCTTTCCTGGACCTTAGACAGCCCCCCCCCCCCCCCCGGACAGCCCCCCCCCCCACCTACCTCAATCTGATGCATGGTGTGGCCGGTACCACTCAAAGTGTCTTTATTTTGTTTAAAATGGATACTATTTTAAGTAAAAAAAACTGGATTATGGAAAACTGACCAAATGCATTTGGATTGTGTTGATACTTTAGGAAAATTATCCATGGGTCATTTGTGATGTGTACGAGTCAACCCTGCCTCAATCTGAGGCGTGGTGTTGCCATCACCACTCAATGTATCTCACTTTTATTTGAAATGGACAACATTTTAAGTGAAAACAACAACTGGCATACCAAAAACTGACCAAACGCATTTATATTATGTTGGTACTTCAACACAATGATCTATGATTCATTTTTGATGTGTACAAGTCAACCTCGCCTCAATCCGAGCTGTGGTGTGGCCGACACCACTCAAAGTTTCTCTTTTGTTTCACAAGGACATCATCTTAAGTGAATACAGCAACTAACGTATGGAAACTGACCAAAGGCATTCTGATTCTATTGAAACATTAGTACAATGATCCATGGGTCATATTTGATGTGTACAGGTCAACCCTGCCTCAATCTGAGGGACGGTGTGGCCGGCACCACTCAAACTGTCTCACATTTATTTGAAATGGACATGATTTTAAGTGAATACAACAACTGGTATACTTAAAACTAACTAAAATCATTCATATTCTGTTGAAACATTAGGAAAATGATCCATGGGTCATTTTTGATGTGTACAAGTTAACCCTGCCCCAATCTGAGGCGTGGTGTGGCCGACACCACTCAAAATGTCTCACTTTTCATTGAAATGGACTACATTTTAGGAGAAAACAACAACTGGCATACGAAAACCAGCCAAACGAATTCGGATTGTGTAGATACATTAGGAAAACAATATAATTATTATTCGTGAGGTGTATAAAAAGACGACACATCATTCAGATGTGTAGTTTGCATAGCACGGCTAAATATGTGTTTTATAGGTGTTTGGCGCGCTTGAAAGGCGTGCGTGGGGTGGTCGAAACAGGCCTAACGACCTCCGAATTTCATGAAATTGGACGACAACAAAGGGTGGGTGAATTGTGAAATGGTCAGCTAGACGGCATGTCCATCGAAGGTTTTGTGTGACCACGCTGGCCCAAAATGCACTCTGCATTTTGTAAATGGCCAAAACATGCGTTTTAGAGTCAAATGCATGCGTAACAACATCAGAATGACTTGAAATCACATGAAAACATCCTAATTATTATTAATGAGGTGTACAATGAGACGTCACAACATTTGGAATCACAGTTTGTGTGGCACGGCTGAATATGGGTTTTTTAAATGTTTGGAACGCTTGAAAAGCGTGCGTGGGGTGGTCGAAACCGGCCGAACGACCTCAGAATGCCATGAAATCAGACAAAAACAAAGGGTGGGAGTATTTTGAAATGTTCGGCCCGAAGTTATGTCAATTAGATGTGTTGTGTGACCTCTCTAGCTGAAAACGCACTTCATGTGTCGTAAATGGCCAAAACAAGTGTTTAACGGTCAAATGCATGCCGAATGACATTGAAATGACTTAAAATCACCCGAAAACACCATAATTATTATTCGTGATGGGTAATTGGAGACAACACATCATTTTATTGTGTGGTTTGTGCGGCATGGATGAATATGTGTTTTTTAGGAGTTTGGCACGCTTGAAGAGCGTGTGTGGGGTGGTCGAAACCGGCCGAACGACCTCGGAATATCATGAAATCGGACGACAACAAAGTTTGGATAAATAGTGAAATGGTCGGCTAGACGGCACATCAATCAGTTGTTTCATGTAACCATGTTGGCCAAAAAGGAAATTATTGTGTCGTAAATGGCCAAAACATGGGTTTTACGGTCATATGCATGTCGAACGACATCAGAATTACTTGAAATCACAAAAAAACACCATAATTATTATTCATGAGCTGTAAGAGGAGATGACACATCATATAGATGCGTGTTTTGCGTGGCACTGCTGAATATGTGTTTTTTAGATGTTTGGCGTGCTTGAAAAGCATGTATGGTGTGGTCGAAACCAGCCGAACGACCTCGGAATGCCATGAAATCAAACGAAAACAAAGGTTGGGTGTATGTTTAAATTTTCGGCTAGACGACACGTCAATCGAAGGTTTCATGCGACCGCGCTAAATGAAAATGCACTCTGTGTATCGTAAATGGCCAAAGCATGAGTTTAACGATCAAATGCATACCAAACGAAATCAGAATTACTTGAAATCACAAAAAAAACCCCTAATTATTATTCTTGAGGTGTACGAGGAGACGGTATGTCATTCGGACGATGGTTTACACGATGTGGCTGAATATGTGCTTTTTAGGTGTTTGGTGTGCTTGAAAAGTTTGTCTGGTGTGGTCGAAACCAGCAGAATGGCCTCAGATTTCCATGAAATCATACAAAAAAAAAGGGTTGGTGATTTGTAAAACATTCGGCTAGACAGCACGTCAATCGGAGGTTTTGTGTGACCGTGTTGGCCGAAAACGCACTTCAGGTGTCGTAAATGGCCAAAACATGTGTTTAACGGTCAAATTCATGTCCAACGACATCAGAATGACTTGAAATCTAACGAAAACACCCTACTTATTATTCTCGAGGTGTAGGAGGAGACATTACATCATTTGAATTCGTAATTTGCGCTTCACGGCTCAATATGTGATTTTTAGGTGTTTGGTACGCTTGAAAAGCGTGCATGGGGTGGTCGAAACCAGCTGAACGACCTTGGATTTCCATGAAATCAGACAACAATAAAGGGTGGATGAATTGTGAAATGGCGGCCAAACAAAACATCAATTGGAGGTGTCATGTGACCGCGCTAGCCGAAAATGCACTATGTGTGTCATAAATGGTCAAAACATGCGTTTAACGATCAAATTCATGCCAAACGACATCAGAATGACTTGACATAACATGAAGACAACCTAATTATTATTTTTGAGGTGTATGAGACGACGTCACATCATTTGGATGCACGGTTTGCGCGGTAAAGCTGAATATGTATTTTTTAGGTGTTTAACGCGCTTGAAAAGCGTGCGTGGGGTGGTCGAAATCGGCCGAACGACATCAGAATGCCTTGAAATCGGACTACTACCATGGGTGGGTGAATTTTGAAATGGTCGATCTGATGGTACATCAATCAGAAGTTTCTTGTGACCGCACTGGCCGAAAACGCACTCCGCGTGTCGTAAATGGCCAAAACATGCGTTTAACGGTCAAATGCATGTCGAACAACATCAGAATGACTTGAAATCACACGAAAATGACCTAATTATTATTTTTGAGGTGTAAGAGGATACAACACGTCATTCGGACACATGGTTTGCACGACATGGCTGTATATATGTTTTTTAGGTGTTTGACGATCTTGAAAAGCATGTGTGGGGTGGTCGAAACCGGCCGAACGACCTCAGAATTCCATGAAATCAGACGAAAACAATGGGTGGTTGAATTTCGAAATGGTCGGCCAGACGGCATATCAATCGGAGGTGACATGTGACCGCATGGGCCAAAAACGCACTCTGCATGTCGTAAATGGAAAAACCATGGGTTATATGATCGAATGCATGTTTAACGACATCAGAATGACTTCAAATTACACAAAAGCAGCCTAATTATTATTTGTGACGTGTAGGAGGAGACGATACATCATTCGGACGCGTAGTTTGTGCGGTAGGACTGGATATGTGTTTTTTAGGTGTTTGTCGCGCTTGAAAAACGTGTGTGGGGTGGTCAAAACTGGCCGAATGACCTCGGAATTCCATGAAATAGGATGAAAACATAGGGTGTGTTAATTGTGAATTGGTTGGTCAGACGACACGTCGATCAGAGGTGTCATGTGATCGTGCTGGCCAAAAAAGTACTATACGTGTCATAAATGGCCAAAACATGCGTTTAATGATCAAATGCATCGCGAATGACATCAGAATGAATTGAAATCACAGGAAAACTCCCTCATTATTATTTTTGATGTGTACGTGGATACAACACATCATTCGATTGTGTGGTTTGTGCAGCATGATTGAGTATGTGTTTTTTTGGTGTTTGGTGCACTAGAAAAGCGTGCATGGGGTGGTCAAAACTGGCCGAACGACCTCAAAATGTCATAAAATTAGATGACAAGAAACGATGGGTGAATTTTGAATTGGTCATCCAGACGGTACATCAATTGGAGGTGACGTGTGACCGCGCTGGCCTAAAACGCACTCTGTGTGTCGTTAATGGCTGAAACATGCATTTAATGTTTAATGAATGACAAACAACATCAAAATGACTTGAATCACATGAAAACACCCTAATTATTATTCTTGATGTGTATGAGGAGATGACACATCATTTGGATGCATGGTTTGTGCGGTACGGCTGAATATGTGTTTTTTAGGTGTTTGGTGCGCATGACAAGCATGTGTGCGGTGGTCAAAACCATCCAAACGACCTCAGAATGTCTTGAAATCAGACGACAACAAAGGTTGGTTGAATTTTGAAATGGTCGGTTAGACGACATGTCAATCGGAGTTTTTGTGTGATCGCGCTGGCTAAAAACGTACTCCATGTGTTGTAAATGGCCAAAACATGGGTTTTATTGTCAAATGCATATCGAACGACATCAGAATGACTTGAAATCACACAAAAACAACCAAATTATTATTCATGAGGTGTAAGAGGAGATGGAATGTCTTTCAGATTCCTTGTTTGCACGACACATCTGAATATGTGTTTTTATGTGTTTGGCGCGCTTGAAAAGCGTGCGTGGGGCTGTCAAAACCTTCCGAACGGCCTCAAAATGCCATGAAATCATACGACAACAAAGGGTGGGTGACTTCTAAAATGTTCAAATATTTGGAACATCAATCGGAGGTGTCGAGTGACCACAGTGGCCGAGAACACACTCTGCGTGTTGTAAATGGCCAAAACATGTGTTTTACTGTCAAATGCATACTGAACAACATCAGAATGACTTCAAATCATACGAAAACACCCTAAATATTATTCATGATGTGTAAGAAAATATGGAACATTATTCGGGCCTGCTGTTTTCGATTCATGGCTGAATATTTGTTTTTTAGGTGTTTGGCGCGCTTGAAAAATTTGTGTGGGGTGGTCGAAACCGGCCGACCTACCTCAGAATTCCATGAAATCAGACGTCCACAAAGGGTGGGTGAATTGTGAAATGTTCGACCAGACGGTACATAAATTGTAGTTTTTGTGTCACCATGGTGGTAGAAAACTCACTCCAAATACCCCCCCCCCCCCGGATTGCCCCACTCACCCCCAAATAACCCCCCGCACCCCCCGGACAGTCCCCCCACCGAATGATCCATGGATAATTTGTTATGGGGACGAGTCAACCCCACCTCAATCTGAGGCACATTGTGACTATTATCACTCAAAGTGTCTAACTTTTGTTTGAAACAAACATAATTTTAATTGAAAACAACAACTGACATATTGAAAATCATCACAAGGCTACGCATTGATTCTTTAAATTAAGGGATAAAAAATAAAATATGGTTTATTGGTCGTATGTTAATAGAATAAAATATTAACTAGGGATATATTGAAACACAATTGGTCATAGTATATTTAGAAAACATGTATTATATTAGGCATGAGTCGCGACATCCCATCATGAACATGCACCAACACTCGTGTTCTAATTCACAGTCACGAGTCATTCATTTTGTACAATAACATACAACAAATAAATATCTTATAGTAATTTTATATGGAACCTATGAACACTCAATCATACCATATAACAAATTTTTCAACAATTCTACACATATATTCTTGAAAAATAAGTTTCAAATTCTCATAAAAATACCCCAATGGTGAGGAATACATATGGTGACACCATAGCCCCATGGATCACCTCAATCACATCCTAAAACAGTGGGTTCTAGGACCAATACAAAGTCCCTTTGGGATCCCAATACCAAAAATTTAATTTAATATTCATACCCACTACCCATGATGGGGATTCATCTCACATCACACCTAGGAGATGAAATTACAATTATCCACATAACCCCTTATTCTAATTGAAAAATTTATAAAAAAACATGTAGGCTATTTCGGTAACCCATCTCATATGTCGGGGTTGTCCAATGTTTCCCACTAACACATCAGGAACCATTTATACATATATAGATAATCAGTATAGGAATATAAACATCCCATGTGCTTCCTATAAGTCATCCTAGGTCTAAGAACATGAGCACTACAATTTTCTATCTTATGGGTATCATGATCCTTACCACTCTACCCAAGTATTTTTTTGGCTTTAAGATACTCAACCCAAGACAATGACTAAACATCCCATGTGCTTCCTATAACATGTTGGTTTTTTATCAGTTGTGTATTTGTGTTGTGGTTTTAGTGATGAATGAATACTAAATTTTGAATACTCTTATGTGTGTTCGTGTTGTGGTTTGAGTTTGGAATACTCTTATGGGTTTTATTTCATTTCCTATAACATGTAGGTGTTTTATCCTATGGGTGTTATTGCATTTGAATTTTTAAATTTCTAAATTCTGGAAGGAATTCTAAATTTTGAATATCTGGATGGGGATTTTGTATTGGTGTTGTTGCAGGTCTAGAGAGGGGTTGTTGAGTTGTTGCAGGTCAGGAGAGGGGAGAGGGGCCTACTACTATGGAGCCGAGCAATTGTATACCAACAACTGCACAACTGTTGGTATATATACTATTATATACCTATACCAATGGTTTATTATAACTGTTGGTATAGGTTTATACCCACAATTATAACAAAACTGTTGGTAATACCTTATGGATTGGCATATTCCTTCTATACCAAATGTTTATAACTATTGGTATATGTGTAACACACATATACCAATGGTTTTACAAACTGTTGGTATATGTTATATTTGGCACACATATGCGAACGGTTTGTATCAAACTGTTGTTATACCTTCTATTTTGAAACCTATACCAATGGTTTTCACAGAACCATTAGTATAGGCAAATTGTTACGCCTTACTTGGACACGGTTAAGGGAACCATTATTATACTATATACCAACAATTACTAGGCCTTTACCAACAGTTTTGAACCATTGGTAAAGTGTAAAATTCCAATAGTGTATGAATTATATGATTTAACCATTTTGGATGGTTGGTTACTTTAGACACACAATTGATTACCAATTTGGTCAGCATGTTGATATACCTAAGAATACATTATAAAATTATCAATATAACATGTAATAAATTTATTTTTTATGTTAAATCATAAATAATTTATGATAATAGTTTCTGAAACTAGTAGGAAAATTTATTTTGCTGATGTTCTTAAAGAGAATCTACTGTAATTTGTGAAATATGTTTCTTTTTATGATTATCATATAACCTACAAATAAAATTATATTAATTTACCACTAAAAATATTATTTAATAATTGATATGATCACTCATTGTCAAAATGGTTTCATTTCTTCACAGTTGAGTAGAAAATATGTATGAGCTCTATGATGTTCATCATCTGAAATCCATTTTTCATAAACTCCACCAAATTCATGTTTAGGTTGATTAAAAACTTATAATTGATAACTAATTTCATCATCAACATTTCCCTTGTTATTCCTTATGTGTTTTTGTAAAGAGGGATATTCATATTCAAAATAATGAGAGTAGAAAAATGAAATTTCCTCTAAAATAATCTTCTGTAATTGAGGCTTCAAATGATGCTTTGTAATGTACTTTTTTCTTCAACTTCTTCATGCATCTCTTGAATGGGTACTTCCATCGGAATTTTACCAGACCTCTTCATTTATCTTCATGTGGAAAATGTAATATCAAATGTTTCATTAAGCCAAAAAATTCCTATGAGAATATAATTCCCAATTTATATAATATTAAAACAACATTTGTATGTAGTCTTCTTAATGCATTATAGTCTACTGTCATTGCACAAATGCCTTAGAAAAAATATGATCTTTCTGTAATCACATCCCAAATCACAGATGTAAACAAAACTATTAATAAATCTTCCATAATTATTTCCATTTTAACAGTACTGTCATGACATTTTAATTCAATAAAATGACCACTTCTAAAACAAGTTCTCAAATTGGAAGCATAACCATCTAAAATCTCAAATCTGAAATCCATTGACAAAATAATAATTGATTTTCATTGGATAGTGTATAATCTATTTTGGCTTCATTAAAATTGATGATATGAAATTTTCAAACCATTATTTTTTAGGTCACCTACAAATTTGGGTGAGATCTAATTATTCCATTACATTATCATTGGTTATACATAGTGTATACAAAACTATTTAAAATATATTATCTAAATAGTTTTTCTCAATATGCATCCAACTTGTGACATGTAAAGACCTGACACTAGATTCCTAGAGCCAATTCCTTTTTTGATTCCATTGGAATACAAACAAGGAATAATCATCCCAAAGGACCTAGTATTTTAGTATTATTGGAATCAAGATTCATACATAAGTTAAATATTACAACTTGAAAAGAAATACAACAAAGAAACTCCTTAGACAACATTAATAACTCCTAGGTTATTTCATCTTTTCATTCATAATAAACTTCTTCATGTCCTAAGAAAATGAAACATAATAAAGGGGTGATATCAAATGTTTAGTATGTGTAAAAAATATAGTGGATGATAACATAAACATTGGACATGGTGAATAATTTAAAACACATGCCTCTAAAAATAAAATTGAACATAATAGGGTAGAAAATGAGATGAGTAAATATTTCCATAACATAACATAATAATGGGTATTCTAATATTAAAATAACCACATGAATAATAAATATTATTTTCATAATGTGGGTATTTATAATGCGGGAAAACATAACCACACCATCAAGACCTCGTGCCAAGACCATAAATAATAACTTTTTCAAGGCCTTATGCCAAGACCGTAGTTTTTCTCAGGAGACCTACCAATGCACCGAGGGGATATAGTAGACCCCACCCAACACTTACTATGTTTAATTCATTCCTCGTATGAACAAGTATAAACATAAACAAAATATATAATCATATTGAAATTATTATATGAAATACAAATAACTTTCCCCATAAATTAAGCATATATACTAGGCATTTGAAGTAATTTTGTGAATGCTTTTAAGATATGAAGCCCATATAGAAATTAATAATATACCATTAAATTAAATATGGTATATAATAACTTGATATACTAATCCTAATAATACATAGGAAACAATATGAGTGTTTAAATAGATGAAGATACACTTCAAAAATCTTCAAGTAAATGTTGAGATAAAAACTTTTTTACTTTGAAAAGAAGAGTCCTTTTGAAAAAATATTTGTATAAAACAAGAAGTGAAGAATGATATTATTTTCATAATAAAATGAGTAATTTTATAAAGATAATGGTTTCAAAAAACATATTATATAGTGCCCTTGAAAATAGGTAAGAATTATATAAATTCATTGGGATCAGGCATGTATTTTGGAAACAATTTCGAATGTTCCTTTTTAAAACATGTAACCATCCACAAAATAAGGAATGATTCTGGTTGGTAAACATATATATAACCCACAAACATTATTTTTTATGAGTACGTAATAATACAAAAGAGTTACATTGAGGTAATTAGTCACTAAAAGTAACCCGAATGAAAAATGGAAATTCGGGTGAAAACCACTTACATTAAATCCGAACGTGTCCCACTCTTGAAATTAAGATCCTGGAATATGAAAATATACATATTAATAACCTATTTAATAACATATTATACATGTATTTTGTTTATAATACTACTTTTTTAGTTCATTTATTCTATTATTGATAAGTTATTATATTGAATTTTATTGTTCCACAGTGTTTGTTTTCTTTATTTTCATAATCGGTTCACATGTTCTTAAGTAATGAAGTTCAAGTGGAATGGATGTAAATATCCAGAATTGAATTCACATATTATTTATGATCATACATATATGTTATAGGTCATTTATATAACTTTGTTACATGGAATGACGATGAATTATTATATAGAACATTAATGATAACTGTTTTAGGTAATTTGTTGGTTTTGATTTCAACGAACTCATTTTTCTTTATAACATAATACCATTTTTGCAAAGGGATTAACGAACCATAAATTGGGTATATTAAATTAAAAATAATTTGGTTCAACCATAGAAAATAATGGTTTCATGACCAGATTTGAGAATGATAATAGAAATAGAAAGCACATCGTCCTTGAATGTGGTAAATTGAAACATCTCGGATGGTGTTATTGCTACTAGTATAAAAGAAGCTAAAATGAAGAGATGATGATGATAACTTATTCCAATATTTTTAAAACATTATATTACATGTAAGGTACTGGATTAATCACAAAATTCGGATAAGGAGATGTAATAATAGAAAAATAAAATAAATGAACATGAAAGGAAAGATAAAGAACTAAACAGAGGAATTTACCTCTTGATCCAAAATTCCTTGAGAGCCTCCTTAAGGGAGATTTTTTTGTCTATTTTTGAGACCTAGGATTTTTGGACGTGGGAGAGGTGGTTGGGATGATATTTGTAGATAATTTTTAGAAGGAACAAAGCTTTATAGGAGTGATGAAAAGAGGGAGTGATGGGGGATTTTTATAGGGAAGGGGAGAGGGGATTTCTCAATTTTACATTCATTAATTTATTATTTCTCAACAAGAGAAAGAATAGTGATTATTCCATGAATAAGAATAATAATTTTATCATTTGAATCTGAATCAATTGGGCTTAAATCATCTTAACATCATACTTGACTCTATAATTAGTATATTTACCTTATTTCGTAAATTATGGTATTTTACTATTCTTCAAAATTCAAATATTTCAAAAAAAATAAAAAAATTCACCCCAACCATTTTTCAATGTGTAGAATCCAAAAATGTAGTCCATTTTTTCAAAAACAATTTTTTAAATATTATTAATTTAATATTTAATTAAAATAATAATTTATTCTAAAAATAACAATTTTAAAACATTTATTTACTTATTCCAAAGAATTTCTATATCATACTTCCACATGATTATTACTTATATACTATAATAGGCATGGTTACTATTCATTAGGGTATATCACTACTCATAAGGGTTTGTTACTTTTAATAAGGGTAGGTAACTATTCACTAAAAATTAAGTTTTTCTTATTAGACTCCAAATAACTTACTAATCACAACCGCGAATGTAATATTTTCGAAATTCACATCACATAAGTGACAAATATATGTCTTAAGGGTCACATAGAAATTAGTAGTTCATTGTGAAATATTTATATGAAATGAATTTCCATTGAAAAATATTGGTTCGTCACATTATCCCCTCCTTACAAAAATTTTGACCTCAAAATTTACAAAATGATTCCTAAAACGATTCGGGTATGTCTTCAACATAAGATCCTCAAGATCCCATGTGGTCTCTTCCATATTTTGGTTCATCCAAAGAACCTTTACTAGATGAGTCATTTGATTTCTCAATAGTTGTTTTTTGGTATCAATAATCTAGATAGTATCTTCGTAATAAGACAGATTGGGATCAAGTTCTATTTTTTATAGGTGAGTGCATGTGTTGGGTCTTGAATATATTTCCTTAACACTGACACATGGAACACATTGTGAACTTTTTGGAGACATTGCATTATTTCCAAATGGTAAGTTATGACTCTAATTAGATCCTGAATTTCAAAAGGTTTGATGTACCTAGGACTTAATTTTCCCCTCTTACCAAATCATATAATACCCTTCCATGGAGATAACTTTAAGAAAACATGATCTCCTACTTCAAATTCCAAATGCTTTCTTCTATTATCAAAATAGATCTTTTACTGAATTTGAGCTCTTTTGATATGGATTTGGATACTCTAAAACTTTTCTATTGCTTCTTCAACATGTTCTAGGACCATGATCTTTCATTCACCAACATCATCGCAGCAAGTTGGTGTATGATATCTCTTTCTATAAAACGCTTCATTTGGTTCCTTATTAATTCTTGAATGGAAGCTATTATTATAGGAAAATTCTACGAGAGGTAAGTACTGATCCCACATGCCTTGAAAGTCAATTGAACAAGACCTCAACATGTCTTCTAATGTTTGAATAGACCGTTTTGATTGACCATCATTTTGGGGGTCGTAGGCAGTGCTCAAACAAAGATCAGTATCTAGGGCCTTCTGAAGACTTTTCTAGAATTGTGATGTAAAAAGGGGATCACGATTAGAAACAATTGATAATGGTACACCATGAGGTCTTACAACTTCATTTATATATAGTATTGATAAACGTTCCAGTGGTAAATCTTCTCTTGTAGTAAGAAAATCTGCAGATTTTGTAAGATGGTCAACAATGACCCATATCGCATCATTGTTACTTAGAGTCTTTGGTATCCCCATGACAGAGTACATCATATTAACATCCCATTTCTACATAGGAATAGGAAGGGGTTGAAAAACTCTTCTAGCACGTTGTCTTCCATCCTTCACCTTTTGACACACCAAACATCTCTACACATAATCATCAATCTCCCTCTTCATGTTTTCCCACAATAAATGCTCCATTAGATCTCAATACATTTTTTTATACTTGGGTGTATATACAAATTAAAGCTATGAACATCCTCTAATAGTTCCCTCTTTTTCTCAGGAATAACAGGAACACAAAGCCTCTTTCTGAATTTCAAAATTACACCTTCATATACAAATTCAGTCAATTTCTCGTCATTTATATCTTTAATTTTATTTTAAAACTCCTCATCATCATCCTAAGAACATAATATCATTTCCTATAAAAAATTTAAAACCATTTGAATATTTTGTGATGTTTTACCTTCCTTGATAATTATAATATCTATCATTACATATCCATGAACAAAGGATCCCTTTCAACTCTCATCTTGTTCAGAACTCCAAGATCATTTCTACCCAAAGCATCAGCTACCGTATTTTTCATTCCTGGGTGGTAGAGTATTGTGACATCATAATCATTGAGTAGATCAATCCATATCCATTTTCTCATGTTGAGTTATTTCGGTGAGAATATATCTTTCAAACTCTTATGATCGTTATATATCTCACAATTTTTCCATATAGGTAATGTCTCCAAATCATCAGAGAAAACATTAACACTACTAACTAAAGATCATGAGTTGGATAGTTTTGTTCATGAATTTTTAGATGCAAATATTCATATTCAATCACTAGATCATTATACATAAGGACAAATCCAATTCATTTCCTTGATGAATCTCTATAGATAACAAACCCATCATTCCCCCATAGTAGGGTTAAGATCATAGAATTCGCTAACCACTTATTCAATTCTTCATAGCATTCTTTACATTCCTTTTTCCATATGAACATAAACCCTTTTCATGTGATCTTGGTCCTTGGGGTGGCTAAACGGGTGAAGTTAAGATTGAAATGTAGATAATAACTTTCTAAACCAATAATGCTATATAACTTAGTTACTTTTATTGTAGTAGGACATTCTTACACAGACTTCGTCTTATAGGATCTACCAATATTCCATCCTTAAAGACAATGTGGCCCATTAAGGACACTGATTGGATCCAAAAATCACACTTTCTAAAATTCACATATAATTTATTTCTTCTAATTGTCTTCAAAATAGTGTGCAAGTTATTTTTATAATCTACATGGCTGTTAGGGTATACCAGGATATCATCAATAAATACCAATAATGTTATCAAGATATTCCATGAAAACATTGTTCATTAGATCCATGATAATAGATTGTGCATTAGTTAGTCTAAAAGGAATTAATGTAAACTCATAATGCCCATAACTAGTTCAAAATGCTACTTTTAGAATGTATTCCTTCATAACAAGAAATGGTTGACATCTCTATCGATATTCAATATTCGAAAAATATTGGGCTCTATGATGCTGATCAAATAAATCATCAATACGAGGTAGAGGAAACTTATTATTTATTTTAAAAGCATTTAGTTCCCTGTAATCAATGTACAACCTCATGGATCTATATTTTTTCTTGAAAATGAGGATAGGGGATCCCCATGGAAAAACACTAGGTCGAATAAATCCTTTATCACTCAATTCCTCTAGTTGTTTCTTCAGTTCCACTAACTCCACATTGGCCATTCTATAAGGGTTCTTTGATATGGTCCTTGAACTAGGAATTAAGTCAACGGAAAACTAAATATCTCGGTCTGGACGATGTCACGGTAAATCCTCTAGAAATAATTCAACATATTCCTCCACAATGGTTACATACAATATCTATACATTCATCTCCTCACCCATATTTATTTCATTTTCTTCCGCCTCAGTAATTTAATTCAGTAGAGCTACTAGGGGTGGATCTAGATGAGAATCAAATGGAAAGGTTTTTTCTCTAAAAATAATGGATTCTACACCATTCTCAAAAATTGTAACTTCCTTATTCATGTAATATATCTTAGCATATAATTTGATATCCAATTCATACTAAGAATTATATCATAGTCAACCATTGGTACGATGATAAGGTTAGAAACTAAAGCATGTTTATGTGTTTTGAGGGGGACTAGTTGACACGACATTGTTGCAATGATAAATCCTCCAAAGGATTTTACTGATAACCTATTTATTAAATCAAATAGGACCTATCTAATTTTATTTGAAAACTAAGAAGTTATAAATGAATCTGATGATCTAGAATCATATAAAGTTTGGGATAATTTGGATGAGACAATTAAGGTTCCTACAAACACATTTTTAGGAACTTCAACCACTTTAGTTGTGACCACATAAGCTTGGAATTTCTCCCTTGTCCTACTTTGGGTAACATTTCCCTCACGCTTAAGATATTCATATGCATAATGTCACAACTTCCTATAACTGTAGCACATAAAATTGGTAGCTTCATTCTTCCCCTTATAATCAGGATAAACGTGGCCTTTTTCTCTGCACTTGTAACAGTATATCATTCCCTTATAGAATGTTTTAGGGTGTTTCTTCCTACAATTGATACATGTTGGAAATACAAATATTTCATTCTTCTCCATTTCCTTATATCCTTTCCCATATTTTTCAGCATTCCTCTTGTTTTATTTTTTTACCTTAAATTCAAAAGACATAGATAATTAATTTTCTATATTTATAGCACTTGAGACTATATCTTCATATGATGAGAATCATTGGGAGACTATAGCCCTTCAGAAGAAGGGTTTTAAACCATTAAAGAATCGATCAATTTTTCTCATTGGATTATATATGTAGATCGCATCATGCCTTTCTTGCCTTGTAAATTCTTCTTTATAATTGGAAACATTTTCATCCTCAATCTGCCTAAGATTCATGAATATCCTCTCTATATCTTCTTGTTGTTCGCAAGGGAAATATTTTTTCTAAGAATATTTCCTTAAAATCCCTCCATTCCGTCTCTTCTATTTCTTCCTCCCCCTTTGTGTTTTGGATTAATGACTACCACTAATCTGCATCTCTCAATAGATGATAAACATCCATGACAATCATCTCTCTTTCATTACATCCCAAAGAAATAAATATATTCTCTAGGGAACATATCCACTACTCTTCTACAAATAGGTTTGTAGTCCCATTGAATGATGGTGTATGTTGTCGCATAAAGAGATCTAACTTACCTTCTCCGCGTGGTGGATCCAGATGCTCCATAAAGGTAAGGTTATTATTCAAAACCTAAGAAATTTTTCCTAGTATAGTTAAAATATGCTCTTCACTAGTCACAGCACCAGAGCCAATATCATTATCTTGCATCAGTGGGAAATCCCTACAGGGGACACCCGTGTTTGTGTAGTTTCCATTCCTTCCACTAGGTTCCATTTCTAAATAATGGAATACACTAGATTAGGGTATGAATCATAATGTATAATCTAATTGTAGAAAAATAATCAGCCTTTATCTAATTTGTACACATAACTAATTTCTTAATCATAAACATGGTATCAATGGGGAAAATTTTACATTTAAATCCATCATAATTTATTGTAAATAAAATGTGAATTATCCAATTCATATCCTCTGATATTGTTGTAACCAAGAGTGCAATGAGGCCTGTTGTGGTGTACCAGGATACCCCGGGTCATGACCAAAACTCCTTGTCATAACATTCACTCCTAGGTACATCTATGCCAGATCCACCTCTACATGTTCGAATCCAGACAGAGATATATTTCTTGAAAGATCCACATAATCTTTTCCTTACCAAAATACCAGGAGGTTCACTTTTGTTTATCCTCAATTACAATATTGGGGACTCTTCCCAAATCGACGTTTTCTAAATCTAGTTTCCTAGTTTTCTACTAAACATCCTCCAATACCAACTATAAGGACCCAACCCCAGTTCCCAGAGCCAGTGCCTTATTTGATTATATTGGCCTATAAATAAATAATAAACATCCTGAAGGACTGATTAGATTATTATTATTGGATACAAGATTCATACGTAAGTTAAAAATTAAAATATGAAAACAAATACAACATAGAAACTCCTTATACAACATCCATAAATCCAATATTATTTTAGCATGTCATTCATAATAAAATTCTTCATGTCCTGAGAAAAAGGATCATAATAAAGGGGTGATCTCAAATTCATATTAAGGGTAATAAATATAGAGAAATATAAAATAAAAATTAGACATGGTGAATAATTTAAAAAACAAGCCTCTAAAAATATTCTTGAACATAATATGGTAGAAAATGAGATGAGTAAATATTTCCATAAAATAAAATAATCAATGGTATTCTACTAGCCGAATAAGCACATGAACCATCAACACTATTTTTAAAATTTTGGAATTCATAATGTGGGACAACATAACCATACCGTCAAGGCCTTGTGCCAAGACCATAAATAATAATTTTTTCAAGGCTTTGTGTCGAGACCATTGTTCGTCTCATGAGACCTACCAATGCATCGAGGGGCTATAGAATGCCCCACAAAACACTTACTATGTCCAATTAATTCCTCATATGGACAGGTATGAACATAAACATCATTTACATTCAAATTTAAATTAATATATGAAATGCAAGTAACTTTCCCCAAACATAAAGTATAAATACTAACCATTCGGAGTAAATTTGAGAATGGTTTTATGATTGCATGTTCACATCAAAAGTAATAATAAACCATTATATTAAATATGGTAGATGATAAAATTGCATGATAATACCAATAATAATATGAATCAACAAGATTGTTGAAATATATGAAGATACTCTTATAAAATATCCGAGTACATCTTGAGAAAAAAACTGTTTTACTTTGAAAAGAAGGTTTCTTTTGGAAAAATATTTAAATAAAACCCAAAGTGAAGTTAGATATTATTTTCATAATAAAATGTGTAATTTTATAGAGATAATTTTTTCCAAAAATATATTATATAGTGACCTTTAAAATATTTTATAATTAGATAAATTCACTTGGATTTGGTTGTATTTTGAAAACAATTTCGAAAGTTCCTTTTTAAAACGTGTAACCATCCATAAAATAAAGAAAGATTATGGATTTGAAACATATATATAACCCACAAACATAATTTTTTAGGAGTAAATAATAATTTACAATAATTTCATTGAAATAATTAGTCAATAAAAGTAACCCGAATGAAAAATGGATGTTCGGGTGGAAAAACCCTTACATTAAATCTAAGCGTGTTCCTCTCTTGAACTTAAGCTCCAGGAATATAAAATTATTCTTATTATAACACTATTTAAGAACCTATTAGACTTTTATTTAGTTTATCATAATTATTTTTAGTTCATTAATTCCCATATTAATTAGTTAATATATTGAATTTTGTCATTCTGTAGAGTTCATTTTCATTATTTTCATAATCGTTTAACTTGTTCTTAAGTAATAGAGTTCATGTGTAATGGATATAATTCTCCACCATTGAACTAGAATATTATTTATGATCATACATAGGTGTTAATGGTCTTTTATATAACTTGGTTACATGGCATGAGGAAGAATTTTTATATTGAACATTAATGATAAATGTTTCGGTTAATTTGTGGGTTTTGAATGCAACAAACTCATTTTTCTCTATAACTTAATACCATTTATAAAAAATGGATTACAGAACCATAAATATGGTATATAAAATATATAATAATATGTTTAAACTATAAAAATAATGGTTTCACGACCTGAATTGAGAATGATAATAGTGATTGAAATCCAATCGTCCTTGAATGTGGTAAATTGACACGTCTCGGATAGTGTTCTTGCTACTAGTATAAAAGATGGTAAAAGGAAGAGATGATGATAACTTATTACACTATCATGAAAAAATTATAGTGCTTGTAAGTTAATAGAGTCATCATATCATTTGGATAAGGAGATGTAATAATATAAAGATAAAACAAATGAACTAGAAAGGAAATACAAAGAATTAAAAACCAGAATTTACCTCTTGAACCAAACATCCATGAGAGCCTCTTTAAGGGGTAGGTTTTGGTCTTTTTATGAGAAAAAGGCTTAATTGATGTGAGAGAAGAGGTTGGGAGGATATTTGGACCGAATTTGGTGAAGGTACAATGCTTGAGGGGAGTGGAGAGAAGAGGGAGTGATGAGGGGTTTTTATAGTGGACGGGAGAGGGAATTTCTCAATTTTATTTTCATTAATTTATTATTTCTACAAAAGAAAAGGAATATTGAGTCTTCCGAGACCAAGAATATTAATTTTATCATGTTAATCCTAATAAATTGGGCTAACATCAGCAGGACATCATACATGACTCTATAATTAGTGTATTTAGTTTATTGTGTCAATTATGATATATTACTATTCATCAAAAATTCAAGTACTTCAAAAATTTCCAAAAAATACACCTCAACCATTTTTCAACGTTTAGAATCATAAAATGATGTTCAATTTTTAAAAATAATTTTCTATATATGATTAATTTAATATTTAATTAAAATCATAATTTATTCTAAAAATAACAATTTTATAACATTTATTTACTTATTCCAAATAATAGGTGTATCGTACTTCCACATGATTATTATTTGTATACTATCATGGGTAAGGTTAATATTCATTATGTTATATCACTATTGATATATGTATTTTACTATTCATAAGGGTAGGTTACTGTTTACCAAAAATTAAGTATTTCTTATCAGACTCCAAATAACTTACTAATCACAATTGTGTATGTCAGATTTTCAAAATTCACATCACAGAAGTGACAAACTTATGTTTTAAGGGACACATTGTAATTATTAGTTCATTATGACATATTTATAAGAAATTAATTTCTTTTGAAAATTATTGGGTCGTTACATGATGGACCAACAAATTAGACCAATATGGAAAATCCAAAAATAACTCTGTTTATCCAATTGTGTTCTTTCCCAAATCCATCAATTTTCTATTGTTTTATTATTGTTCCAAATGTGATGGGAGGTAACAAAGAGACAATATGTTTTTCCTCTTTACCTAAAATCATTTTGGGGGGTTCATCTCTTTCAATTGTAACTTTTCTAAAATGATATTTTTTCCTCTGAAAAGAATGATCTGTTTGAAGTAATCTGTAATAATAGTAAAAAAATAGCTTTTTTCAATTGATGGGCATAAATGATTTGTTGTCATTCATATAGTACAGACGGGATTTTGGACAATGTGTACTCTAGATAGATAACATACCATATAATGAAAACTCACTAATTTTCCACATCAATGTAGCTTTCAGATTGAAATTTTATTTCATATCAACACCATGTATATCGACAACATTACTCTCTAATTAATTTAACTAATCAGGAAATGGTATAAAATAAACATCAATATTTTTTTGGATGTCATGTAATTAATAAGGTCAAATTTATATATGACTTTTTCATTAACATTTGAGGAGGTAAATTGTATGGAGTTATAAATACATGACACCATGAATACTGACTACCATAAGAACCAAATGGATAGAAACATACTGTTGAAAGACCCAATTACATGTTTTAGGATTATAGAGCAAAAAAAATATGAACATTTTCAAAATGTTTCCATGAATCACTATCAGAGGGATGATTTATGCTTTTACAAGTTGAAATATTGGTTTTGTTCCTTGAAATCCATGCCACAATATTCTGAGACATAAATAAATGATGTAATCTAGGTGTAAGAGGAAAATACCTAAACTATTTTACATGAATCAATCTAGGAATCCCTATTTGAGACTCTTTATACCTTGATTTTCAACATATGGGACAACTATCCAATGACTCATTTTCAACATAATATAAGATGAAATCATTTAAACAAGAATGAAAATTCTGATAACTCTGGCCCAAATTATGATCCAACCTCTTTCTTTCATAGGATTTTTTAGGAAAACCATTTCTCTTAGGTAACCAGGTTTTATCCAAAGAGAATATCTGATAAAAATAGTTATTTTACATTCTATTATCTGATGTAATAGACATAAAATTTTCAACCACATAAATTTTTTTTATCTTGCATCAAAGATATAATGTTTCATCAGCGGACCTCAAAAACTCATAAAATTGAGATGGTTCCAAATCACGAGTTAAATCAATATGATATTGAGTTTATGTTTATTAAAAAGAGAGACCTTCTAGATCATTTACTAAATTATATAATCATGATGTTTCCAAAAACTAATTATTAATATTTTCTCTAGAACTGTGTTCACCATATTAGTACCAATAAACATAATCTGGTTGAAAACCAAAATGCAATATATAACCTCAAATGTTGTCAAATGTGTTAAATGTCTTTAAAGTACATTCTTTACAAGGACACTTAGTTGTCCCTTCTAAAACAAATTCATGTTTGATGATGAAAATGACAATAAAGCTTCAACAACCTTAATATATAAAATATTTAAACTAGAACTATTTTGATTCCTATATTGATTTATCAAAGAAATATCATTTAATAATTATTATTATCGACATCCTTGTTCCATATTTCTCTAAAAAAATATAAAATATTTTTTTTTTTGAATAATACGATATAAGACAATCACTACCCAAAAAAAGAAAAAATTTAAATTCACTTTTCTACAATTTATAATAATTTCTATTATTTTATAGTTATTTATAGTATTTGTTTTTAAAAAATTTATAATAATCTACACTAATTTATAATAATTACAACTCATTATTAGTAATTGCAAACAATTTATACTAATTACCGTCAATTATTAGCAGTACAATTTCCTGTGAATTCCTGACAACTCTTTTTCCTGACAACTCATCTCCTTGTAACATTCTTTGAATGAAATCACTATGAAAAATATGCTCTGATGTACAAATATTCATTTTCATATGCACGAGAATGGAGAGCAAGGAGGATTCATCATGCTTCCCCCAATTCTCATGAATTTCAAAATGGATATCTGTGTGTTAGAGAATATTTTCGATAAAAATTTTAGTCGGATAATGTTTCAAGAAGTGGAGTCATCAGGAAAAACAGCATCTTTTCTTGACTGTTAATTTCCTTGAAACATTATCTCTCTCTAAAATTATTATGAAAAATATTCCTTGATGTACGCATATCAATACTTGTGAATATGAAAAGGTATATTTGGTCATTGGAGTAGATTTTTTATAGTAATTTAATTGAGAGAAATTTTCAAGGAGATGAGCCATTGATTAAAAGGAATGTTGCTAATCCATTGGAAATTATGTCAATTTATTACAAATTATTGAGAATTATTGCTAATTATTGTGAATTATTACTAATTATTATGATTTAATTATAATTATTCCCAATTATTAAAAATTATTTCTAATTATATATAATTTTTGCTAATTATTGCTATTTATTGCCAATTATTTCTAATTATTTCTAATTAATTCTATTTATTGCTACTTATTGTTATATTTCTCTTTATTTATACAATACTATTTTTCTAAATTATTCCCAATTACTTCCAATTATTCCTAATTATTCTTAATTATTACTAATTATTACCAATTATTACTAATTATTACTAATTATTCATATTTATTAGTAATTATCCTAATTATTACTAATCAATCCAAATTAATACTAATTAATCATAATTATTACTAATTAATCATAATTATTACTAATAATTTCTAATTAATACTATTTATTACTATTTTGTTCCCTTTCTAATTATTTATTAATATTTATTACTAATTATTACTACTAATTACAAATTATTTCTACTTATTCTTAATTATTCTTAATTATTCCTAATTAATCCTAACTATTACTAATTAGTACTATTTATTCCTAATTATTACTAATTATTCGTATTTATTGTTAATTATTACTAATTATTACTAATTAGAGAAATTATTACAATTTATTTCAATTTATTACTAATTCTTACTAATTAATACTAATTATTAATAATTAATCATAATTATAAAAAATTAATGTTAATCATTCAAATTATTACACATTATTAAAAAATTATTTCTTATTATTACTAATTAATACTAATAAATACTAATTACAACTAATTAATCTTAATTAACCTTAATGACTTCTATTTATTAATAATAATTACTAATTAATCCTAATTATTACTAATTATTAACAATGATTGCTAATTATTGCTAATTAATCATAATTATTGGTATGTAATCCTAGTTATTTCTAATTAATCCTAATTATTTCTAATTAATTTTAATTATTTCTCGTTAATCTTAATTATTGCTAATTAATCATAATTATTTCTAATTTTTTTCAATTATTGCTAATTAATCCCAATTATTACTAATTGTTACAAATTATTACTAATTGTTACTAATTATTATAATTAGTTTCTAATTGTTACTAATTATTCCAAATTATTACTATTTATTATTATTTATTACAAATTGTTTCTAATTATTACTAATTATTTGTAATTATTACCAATTATTATTAATTAATGGTAATTATTATTAATTAATCCAAATTATTACTAAATAACCATAATTATTACTAACTAATCCAAATTATTAATAATTAATCTTAATTTTTACTAATTAATCCAAATTATTACTAATTATTACTAATTATTACTAATTGATCCTAATTATTACTAATTAATCCTAATTAGTAATAATTATAACAAATCAATACAAATTATTACAATTTGTTACAAATTAATCTTAATTACCACAATTTCATACAAATTAATCCTAATTACATCAAATTTCTAGTACTCATCCGTGCGTATGCACGGTGATATGGATTAATGGTTATTTTTCAATAAGAGAGTACTATTTGTAAAAGTTAATAAGAAATAGTAATGTTGAATCTATTTTCATCCCAAATAAATGGAGAAAAAAATTTAAATAGAAGTGAATAAAATATCGAGAGACCATTAAAATAGTTCCCAAAAGTCAAGTGATACATAATTATGGAATACAGGTTGAGAAATTTTTGGCACATCGTAATGTAAGAATCATTTTATAGAATAATTAAGGAAGAAAAAATTGTGTTTGGTAGAATTCAAGTGCAAGAATAAAAAAATGATTCCAATGGTTAATTCGTATTATAATCATTGTAAAAATGAAAGATAGAATATGTGTATGCAATTGAAAATAAAGAATTCCAAGGGATGGATATGATTAAACCACATAGGATCAAACATCAGAAAGAGTTGAATTATTTTAGCATTGTAGTTTGGGACAAGAATTCCACAATATGAAATTTTAAATTTTTTCATGACGAGAGGAAATACAGTACCACATTAATGATAATTTCAGGCTCATCAAGGAACTATAAGAGAGTGGTAGAAAATAAAATTAACAAAGACATAAAACATTTGAAAAATCACCAGGAAAAAATAATTTTATGAGAACCTCATGATTTAAATTTTTTTCCAATGAAATTTGAAAATTATTCATCATTCAATAACAAAATTATCTTCAAACATCTGTGGTTGAAGGAGAAGATTCCAATTCAGCAACATATTGTGGTAAGTCTTAGTTGTGAAAGTGGTTGATACAGAATAACCCGTTGAGAATATAAATAATTCCATTAGTAGAGAAAACATGATATTCTTAGAAAATATTAATAATGCCATCCTGGTTTTGGAAGATTATTATTTCCATATTACATAATAAAACCTCATATCCTACGGATAATAATTTTGTACATACTAAATCCGGATATGAAAGCATCCATATTAATCAACCATGGTCATCATAAGAAATATGAAAACACTTAGGCATCAAAAAAATTGAAATAGTTATGTATATGTAATATGTAAAAACAATTATGTTTGAGAAATTGGGAAATATTTTCATATGAAATTTAAAAATATCTATGAGTAATGAGGAAAAACAAACATATAAACAATCAGGAAACTCTTATGTTTATGAAATATTCATACAACTATGTAAATTTCAAGCACGTCTGAATGCAGGTGCACTAAACAACTGCATACAAAAAATACATTGAGAGGGATTCTAAAACTATCCATATCTACCTACTCTGGTTATAATAAGCATTATAGAAATAGTTATGCAAGATAAATATGGAAAAAATTATGTATAAGATACCTATAAAAACATTTATGTATGATAAATTTGAAAACAATTTCGTATAAGAAATCCATAAATAGCTATGTATGAGTAAGATGTAAATAGTAACATATAAACAATATGGAAAGACTTATGTTTAATAAATGTGTAAACAATTAGGTAAATTTTGGTCCAATCAGATTTCAAGTTCACCAATCTACTATCTTTAGAAAATACAATATTTGTGTATCTAAAATTATTCATCTCGACCTGCATTGTTGATAATAAGAAATCTTAAATCACTTATTCATAAGCAATCAAGATACAATTATTCATTAGAAATATGTGAAAATGAATAGGCGAATAAAATAATGAAACATTGAGCCGAAAATATGTACAGTTTAGGACGATGTTGGTATTCTGTAAGAGAATTTGATGGACAAAAATAAATAGTCTTTCTCAAGATTCAATGAGAAAAATCAGAAAAGTTTTTATGGGATATTAATCCCACGAAATTTAATGAGCAGATCTACCAGATCTGAAAATTGATGGTTCATATGATCTTACCCAAATGAATAATAACATTTCATTGAAGTTATCTTAAGAATTTTGTAGAAAAAAATATTAAAAAGATATGTCTGTAAACAATCAACAAATAATCCCTCATAATTGACCAAATAAAAAAAATGAACACAAAAAATGGAATGATAATAGAAGAATTGTAATAATTTATACTCTGTTGGTTGGACTAGAACCATAACCTATATATGTTCCGACTATGTATAGACTGTGACACTTCAGCTACTATATTTCAAAAACCTGGGTCCTGAGAAAATATTAGCCTTTTATTGGGTATAGTGTGATATATAGGCAGTTAACCATTGGATAATATTATGAATGCTCAAATGATATCTACAAATAGTTTCCCTTTTTCTACTAATCATATTGTATTGACCTGCAAATCATTTAAGGGTTTTTGGTCATGTTGCATGTAATGTGATTGCATTTTTATAAAATTATCACATGTAAAGTGATTGTAACTAATGTTTCCTTGTAGTATTTTATATGAAAAGAAAATTTTAAATAGTGTTGTTAGTAACTATAATGTTAGGAATAATTTCATATTTCAGGCCATCCTAATTTAAAAAACAAAAAATAGAAAAATATAATATCAAATATTAATAACATAATACATATAAGTGACACAAAATATTGAGAAAAATTAACTAATTAAAATAATGACCAAATAAAATTTAATACAATGAAAGTCACTTTAAATCGGTGTAAAAGAAACCAATAACTAAAGTAAAATTAAAATATAGAACGTTTTTTTCCAATAAAAACCACAAGTAATCCTATATTTTAGATTTTCATCTGTGAAAACATTTTTTTACAGTGAAATATACAAAATGATAACAATAATAGATTACAATTCATTTATTAATCATTATAGAAATATATAAAATGACAATATGGAAAAACAATTTACAAAAATTCCAACAAATTATACAGCATAAATATTCTTATTTGCATTTTCAGAAAAATATCAATCTACTTGATGTTGTATAATGTCACCCAATAATCATGTCACATTGTAAAAATACTCATCTTCAAAATATTTGAATAGAAATATTTGTGTAAAATAAAAGTTTTAAAAAAGGAATATATATAAATGTTTAAAAATATGATTATATATTAATGAATACTAAAATTTCATAGTCCAAAATATGAATATTAACATAAAAGAAGTAATTAATAACAAAATTAAAAAGAAGATAACAATGTGTTTCTTAATATAAGGTTGTTTTATAATGTGGACCAGCTATAAGTGAGGTCATGGTGAAAATAGAATGGGTGTGACTATTTATCTATTAGTAACAAACTATTTAGATAGGGAGGGAATGTTTGGCTTATCCCAAGGTTCTCTTTTTTCTTAATTTATTTTTTTTCAATTTTTCATCTCGATGTAATGGTTAATACACCATACATAAATATACTCCAACATTTTATTATTTCTCTTAGAGACCCAATAGTTTTTCACCTACTTTAATAGGGAATAAACTATTTCTCAATCTATCATTAATATCGAGAAGTAAAATATGATTAATTTATCCAAAAAATAAAGGTTTATATTTATGCTTCTTATTTAACAGTGGGCCTATAATTATATATACCTTCAATATATGAATATATATACAAACCATATATATTGGGAACATAAATATTAATGTTTCCAAAGGTCTAAGAAAAAAATTAACAAATCATATGTGTAAATTAAATAGACATTACATGGTTGAATACGTACTCAGCCGAAGGATCCTTTAAGTGTGAGGAAAAAGTAATATAGACCAGCAGATGAGTCGTAACATATTACATAAAGTCCCATGGAGAATATAATGAACCTTATGTACTGAATTGACATTTTCTGTTGTTCTTTCCCATATTTTCATAGTGTATAGACTCAAAACTATCATTGAAGGCTGGATTCAAATTGTGGTCATCGATAACCAGTTCATTGTGTGTGTGATAAATGCATGTATAAGTGTGGAGACATAATTCAAAATTATTATAATGATTTAAGGAGTATGAAAATAAAATTAACTCAAAGTATAGAACTCTCATTTCCAATGTGGTTCTTTTCCTTGGCAATGTTTTTAGGTATTCATTTTAAATTTCTTATGACATTATTTTCCATTTAGGTTCCTAAAAAATTTTAAGTAATAAGTCAATGATGTGGTTATTCATTTATTCATAGACATGATGTATCATAACCTGAGAATATGTTTATTCTATTACAGTTATTTCACAAAAATCATATTGCATGGTATGATATAATTTCATATTTTGATTATATTGTGATGTAATTTTTTTATAGAATTTTAAAAAATAATGTAATTTGATATTTTATTATGTTAGATAAAATAATAAGAAATGGGAAATAATAGATTATAACAATCTGACTTTATATTAATCCAATAAATAATCATTAATAAGATAAATATGTTGAAGTGTAAAATTTTTTGTAGTAAATGTTATAAACGTTTTGACTATTGGGATATAGACACCAATATTAATCTATACTAATCAATAATGAAATTAAGCTGTTATATGGGTAGTAATGGAAATTACTAATTTTAATGTTGTAAATGAAGAACAAATCATATGGATGACAAATTAATTGGATGATGTAAATAGTTACACAACATGTTGAAAATTATATATCAGGTATTCTACATATGGTTTCTTCTGAATGATGAAAAACAAAGTAGATAAATTATCTGTTTTAGTTGGGTAACTACTTCCGATATCAGAGGGGACTGCTGTAAGGGATTGAGGAAAATGTAGATGAATTAAATAATGAAACCTGATATGAATACATAACAAATCAAATAAACTATATCATATTCAAAAAGTCAAAACAACTAAACTATAACCAAGGAAAATCTGACAATAATTAATACAATAAATTGAAACCAATAAATCATGCTGGATTCAAATTATATGAGGCTAACGATCTATAATAAAAGAAACATCACAAAATGTTAGTAATAAGATTTTAAGTGAAATACTAGAACCAACCTAGTTTAAAAGTTATTATCTTTGAACTGAGTATGTGTCTTTGGATTAGAAGAAATCAGAGATAATTAAAACAGTTGTCATATGGAAGTTTATATTGTAGGAAATCTAAACCCCAATGGGAGAAATAAAAGGGATATATAAAGAAATAGTATCATCATCATTCTTGAAAACCCTACCACATACCAATATGAAGAGGTGAGTCAGGGAGCATTGACCAGTGTTATGTGAAAACTTTTTCTGCCAGATAGATAGATCCTAGAAAATAGATTTTACAAATGGTTGAATAAAATGATGGCTATTATATTATTGTGCATCATGTGGAGTTTTGGGCAGTCTCATATTCATTTAAATTTTTCATTGAAATGATTTGAAAATCAAACCAACCAAACTAGATGAAAAAGATAAGGGGATAATACATGGGATCTCTAATGTTTTTCTAGTTCAAGGACCCATGACCCGTTATTCCAGATTGTCCACCAAACATCATGAAACAAAGCCCAACCCTCCAGTCACTGCGCACCATTTCTGGGTTTTAATAGTTTTTCATCAAACCCACTCAACTAGAATTGATGTCACTACATCAACTTCTGAAATAGACAATGAGAAAAATAATGAAATTTCCAATAAAAATTGATCCATTGAAACCATAACCAGATAATGATCACTAAGATTAGCATTTGGCACTGATATGGGGTAAAATTTTATATTTTTGGTACATTAGAGTAAAATAAAAACTTGTCACGAAGTAAAATAGGATGTGGTAAACACATACCTTTGGTAATAGTGGATTAGTAGACATCGGTTTGGAGGGTGTGGAGAAGCAGTTCAGTCAAAATTTGATTTACCAAAAAGTGATAGTTACTGCACATGTCAGAGGAGGGCATGGAGCAGCAGTAAAAATATAGTGGGTGTCATAGAAATACCTGACTGAAATCACAATTCGTAGATACTTAAGTAGGGCATGAAGGATATTATAGTAAAAATTCAGTTGGTACCATAGGAAGACCCGATGAAAATTTCGAGTTAGTGGGGGTTCAATATGATGGAATTAGATTGGTTTGAAATAGAGGATGGATTTTATCGAAGAAGTTAGAACAGAAGAACTGATGTTGAAGAGGATTGAAATATCTAGCTGGACGGTGGAGGTGTTTGGCAGGAACATTAGGAAGAGGGGAGGGGAAGTAGGTGGAGGTGAAGGTGGAGACGTAGGCGGGTATACGAGCAGAAAAGGGATAAAATGAGTTGAAAAACCCCTAGATGGTGTAGAGGGAAAACACGAGCAGCAAAGGGAGAGTTAGAGTGGAGAATACCCTAGGAATCTCATGAAATCGCATACGGGAATGAGATGCGACTGTTGGAGGGATGAAAGGAAAGGCATATTTGGGTGACGTGGAACATTGTACAGGAGATACGTAATGATGGACATGGCCAGAATTTATATATATAATATATTACTAATTATTCCAATTTATTTATAATTATTCATAATTAATACTAGTTATTTCTAATTAATACTAATTATTACTAGTTAATACAAATTATTCATAGTTATTAATATTTATTCCTAGTTATTAATAATTATTCCTAGTTTTTACTAATTATTCCTGGTTATTACTAATTATTACTAGTTATTGCTAATTATTACAACTTATTAATAATTATTACAAATTATTAATAATTATTACAATTTATTACGAATTTTTACTAATTTTTACAATTTATTAATAACTGCTACTGTTTATTAATAATTATTACTGTCTATAACAATTTATTACTAAGTATTACTAGATAATCCGAATTATTACTAATTTCTACTAATTTTTACTTATTTTTACAAATTATTTCTAATTATTACAAATTGTTGCTAATTATTCCAAATTATTACTAATTATTTCTAATTAATCCTAGTTTTTTATAATTAATCATAATTATTGAAATTAACACTAATTATTTGTAATTATCCCAAATTATTGCTAATTAATCCTCATTATTTCTAATTAATCATAATTAATTCTAATTATCACTAATTATTGCTAATTATTACTAATGATAGCTAATTATTCTTAATTATTTCTAATTAATCTTATTTATTTTGAATTTACTAATTAATACAAATCATTAAAAATTATTACTAATTATTACAAATTATTACTATTTATTTATATTTATTACTAATTATTACTAATTATTACTAATTATTACTAATTAATAAATATTATTACTAATTAACTATAATTAATCATAATTATTACTAATTAAGCCTAATTATTAAAAAATAATATAAATTATTACTAATTATTACTAATTAATCCAAGTTATTACTAATTTACCAATATTATTACTAATTAATCCTAATTATTAGTAATTAATCCTAATTATTACTAATTATTACTAATTATTACTAATTATTCCTAATTATTATTAATTAATCTTAATTAATACTAATTAATCCTTAATTATTACAAATTATCACTAATTATTACACATTAATCCTAATTATAACAAATTATTACTAATTAATCATATTTATTACTACTTATTACAAATTATTACTATTTATTACTATTTATTACTAACAATTACAAATTGTTACTAATTATAACTATTTATTACTAATTATTATTATTTATTACTAATTACTACAAATTATTACTTATTATTACTAATAGTTACTAATAATTACTAATTATTACTAATTAATTCAAATTATTACAAATTATTAAGAATTAATTGTAATTGTTACTAATTAATCCCAATTATTATTAATTAATCTTACTTATTGCTAATTATTACTGATTCTTCCTAATTATTAATAATTAATATTAATTATTAATTATTTGTCCAAATTATTACTAATTAATCTTAATTAATAAAAATCACAAGTATTTGTAAAACAAATAATGCAAAATAAAGTGATCTAATTCTAATTAAATTTAATCACAGTTAATTAACTATAATTTTAACTAATATCAAGAAATTAATTACCTAAAAATAAAATAAATAGTTAAATACTTTAAAACTTAATCTTTCGGTGGGTTTAAGCTGCAGATATTGCCATGATTAAAATTTATTAACTTAGAAAACTTTTGAGAGAGAAAATATATGTAGGGAGGGAGGGAGAAGTTGATAAAAGATTGGGATAAGTGAAAAAAATAGATGGGAGTTTGTATTGGTTAGCTTAGTTGCAGTGCAATTATTTGCGACGGGATTCCCATCACAAATATGAACATGCCAGTACACTATTCACATCAGGAGAGAAATCTCGTCATAAATACTGTTTCCACGGTTTGGCATGAAACTCGCGCAAAACCCTTTTCAACTGGTTTCATCTGCTCGTTGCAAATACCTAATTATTTGTGATCTGTAGTGGGTCTCATTGCAAATAGTTCATCCCGACAGACTATTTCCAACAAGACTCTTCTCTGTCACAAACAGCTGTTTTTTTGTAGTAATTCCTATCTTTTATTTAATATATTCCAGAAGTAATAGATTTTTTAAACATATGAGCAAGTTGTTTTTTCATTATGGTGAACTCTAAAATGATATTTCCTTTAAGTGTGAGATCTTGAAAAAAATATTTCTTATATCTATGTTCTTAGCATGTGAGTGATGTGTTGGGTTTTAAATTAAAACAATGTGACTTGTGTTATCCTACAAAAGTGTGGTCTTACTATAAAATAAGCCAAAATTAGTGAGTTTGGGTTGCATCCACAACACTTGAGCATTAAAACTTGTAGCTTCTACATATTATGCTTCAGCTATGGAATGGGATACAAAATGTTGTTTCTTATAAGACCAAGAAACAAAGCATCTCCAAAGAAATGAAAAATTCTATAAAAACATTTTCTAACTAATTTACATCAACCAATGTTATAATCTAAAAAACATTTGAGTTAAAAATAATTTATATATGAATAAAATAATCCAAGATCCATTGTTCCCTTATGATAATGAAAAATTCTTTTTAACAATTTAATATGTGACACTTATGGACTTTTTTAATATCATGCACATAAACATACTTAAAAAATTAAATCTAGATCATTATCTAAATAGTTTAATAAACTACTAATCATATATCTATAGATCTTTTGATGAACTAAATTCCCGGAATCCCTGATATCTAATGTTTTTATTGTGTCGATAGGTGTACCTATACTTTTTAATTTTCTCAAATCCAACTTTATTAGGATTATATTTTATATACTTATTTAGAGATATAAAAGTTCCTTCTAGTTTTGGTGAAATTTGAAAACCAAGGAAAAAGGTTAATTCCCTCATCATACTCACCTCAAACTCGTATTTCATAAGATCTATAAGGGATTTTGTTAAACCATTTTGAGTTACGATTAATATAATTCCATCGACATAAATTTTAATAATGACGTTACCTTTAAAAACTATTATAATAAAACGATAGGAATTCATCTCACCATTAATAATGTTATTTTATAACAAAAATCATGTTAATCTATCCAACTAGGCACTACCTTCTTATTTCAGTTTATAAAGGTCCTTATTATGTATAAATACAAGATCCATAGATTTTGGGTCTTCAAAACATTGGTTTATTCTATATAAACTTCTTCCTGTACATTTCCACTAAATAAAGCACACTTCACATCCATTAGAAATGTTTAAAACATCAAAATATTGTATAAACTATTAATATACAGATAACTTCATGTCAAGCTACTTGATAATAAATTTACTTCATAGTATATTCCTTCTAGTGATTATAACCCTTAGTAATAGTTATATCTTTATTTCTAACTATGACTCCATATTCATAACATTTATTTTTAAAACCCCATTTTACACCACTTTCAGGAGAATCCTTATGTCATTTAACTAATGACCAAACCTGATTCCTCTCAAATTCATTGAGTTAATACCTTATAAATATTATCCAATATTTATCATCTAATGCCCCATCAAGTGTCTTGGGTTGAAATTGACATAAAAATGTAAAAATTTCAACTTAACTTTTTATGGAATCTCTAGTTCTGTCTGGATTATATACATAAAAATTAATATTATAACAAGGATGATTTCTAAGGATTAACTGATTCCTTGGGTTGTTAAAATATTTTCTTCACCAGCATATTGTGTTTCTTCTTGAGGTAAATTTTTGAAAAAGATTCTTCTCTTATCCTATCATAAGTAGACCATTCCAACAAGGGTTGAAAATCTATTTCTGAAATAACATCTAAAGATGTGAGTTGAGGTTTCTTGAACATAAAAGGGTATATTTCATCAAATTTTATAAGAATTGTATCCCCAATAGTACTTGTATTTTTATTAAAAACTCTATAAGCCTTGGTATTTGTAGAATAGACTAAAAATATTCCTTTATCATATTTTGTATCAAATTAATGTAAATTATATTTATTATTCAGGATGAATAATTTTCATCGAAAAACATTGAAGTAATATTTTATTGGATTTATTCCTATAAATAACTCATAATGTGTTTTATTAATAAAAGGTATTATTAAAACATGATTTATAGTATAACAGGCAGTATTAACATCTTCATCCCAAATATGTTTAACAATCTATTATTCACTCAATATAGTTCTTGTAATCTCTTGAAGAATTATATTTCTTCATTCAGATATACCAATTTCTGTGGAGTTCAATGTGGTTAAAGGTTATGTATTATACATTTTTTACAATAAAAAGTCTAAAATTCAGAATTTAAAAATTCTCCACCATGATCACTATAAATAGTTATAAAAAGTTTTTTTTATTATTTTTAACATGGTCTACAAAAGTTTTAAAATATGAAAAAATTTATATCATTTTTTCTAGAAAATACACATATGTATATCTAGTTTATTCATTAACTAAAACATATAAATATTATTTTCCAATAGTACATCTAGTTTGTGAATGAAATAATAAGTCTATGTGAATTAATTATAAACCATCAGATGTAACGCCCTCACCCTAGAATCCCAGAATCGGTGCATTTTTTTATTACATTGTAATGATTATAATGAATCAAATCCCAAAGGACCGATCAGTTTATCAGTCTTGGAAATCTATATTACATAAATGATACCTATAATACATTGGTAAATAGAAAATAAAATCCTTATATATAATAAAATACATCCTTGAATTCATATTCAGTGGTTTCTTCTTCATAACCTAGGGAAAGAAAACATAATATAGGTGATATCAAACTCTAAGTAAGGGTAATTAAAAATCATTAAATAATGAATCAATGAGAATAAATTTAATGTTAAATAACTGATAGCACAATCCATTCAAACAACTATATAGGAAAAATAGATTTTTAAATGTAATAATATGAAATCATATTCTATTTAATCAATGAAGAAAAAATGAAATGCATTCATAGATATGTCGATGAAAAATATCATGGAAAAAATATAACTAAAAAGAAGGCAATGATTTCATATTGGAAATCTTGTATATAGAACTTGAACCACTACAAAATGAAGATTTTTTGTAAATATAGCTTAAACTATTCGTATTTTTCAAATTTATTCATCTCAAGATAATAACGATGCATCAAGAGGCTATCTATAACCATGCACCTCCCAGGTCTTCTAGTCTAAATCATTCCTCATATATCTAGTAATAAATTTAATTGATAAAAAATATTTCTTATCATCAAATATCTCTATTGAATAAAATATATAGATCTATCAATAATTCCCATGTGTAGGATAAATACCAAAAAGGGTAGTTGTTTTTTATGAATGAAAATACCGTTTAAATATTATTAAAATATTCTTGAAGAAAAAAATCATTAAGCATTCCAAAGTTCCACATAACACAATGAAAAATTTAAATCGTAATCCCCATGATTTAATAACATTAAATGAAACAAATAACACTCTAAGATAATAAAATTCATGATATATCATGTAAAATAGAAGTAAATACACCATAAAATTAAATTGGAGCATAACGAAAAATAAGTTTTATTTGAATGTAAATTGTGATAAAACACTTAACATGAGTATGAATTGTCTTATGAATCTCTATATTCTTAAAATTTAAACTTATGCTAATTATTTACTTACATTAGAACTGTTTTCATGTTCATCATTAATTGAATTTCAATTATTACAATTTTGTATACAACTACATAAAAAATTTATTTTATATTGGATGTTTTGATGAAATTCAGCTCAAGTAATAAAAATGACTTTGGTAGGTCAACTATTGTCAAAGGGGTATTTATATAAAAATATCTAGATTAATAATTCTGAAATCATTATACTATCTATAAATAAATCATAATTTTAAAATCAATCATTAAATATGATTATGAAAAATGAATCAATATTACAATCATGGAGACAATATGTCGTATGTACACATGAGTAATGTACCCATTCATCAGTGATCATTTCAGAAAGAAGGTAAGAAAGATTATATATTTATATAATAAACATTATATCAAAAATAAAATTTTATTAAATAATATATACTTATATACGTAATTATTTTTATGTAAAATTTTTCATGTCATGTTGAGGAGGTGGTAGTCTACACGGCCACAAATGATGTTATCACTTTTTAAGTGAGTGAAAGAGTAATAAAGGAAATTGTATATGTTATATTTATAAAAAGTTAATTATGTCATGATTATAATATATATGTTGATTATTCAACATATTTTTATTTAAAATCGTCTTTTATATATTCCATGTATAGTGTGAATGAGTCACACTACTTTGAGGGTGGTAGTCCACACTTCCCCAAACGATGTTATCACATTTACACAAAATGGTAAGTATCGAGGTGTGTGTTATAAAATAATTAAATAAGAAAAAATAAATTATAAATATAATATATATATATATATCATATTTAAATATATTTTCTATCATAACTACCCCATTATAGGTTGTAAAGGATAAACGAACAACCATCATTTCGTGAGGCAGTAGTTTGTCGTTCACATAAATAGTATGTTGGTAACCAATTAGATGGGATTTTGTGTAATTCTAGTTAGAAAAATTTACATAAAAACATCCTAGAACATTTATTATACTTTTTTTTATATAATTATGGAATAGGAATATTTTATGGTGTTTATAATAGAAATAAAACTAAAGAGCATAATGAAAGTTGTTAACTCTTATTCGGGTAACACTATTTGGTTTATACCAAAATGATTACATGGATTACTTCATGACCAAGGAGAGGATTATAGGATTAGTGGCAGTATTTTGAGGATATATTTGGGAAGATATTTGTTGACCCAAAGTGGATTGATATGTGTGATGAAGTGGGATGAGAAGAGTGTAAAGACCCGTAAATTTAAAGGAACTTTTTTTCTTAATTTTATTTGGAATTTTACAAGAACGCAGATTCTGAAGACACCGGATTCTGAGGCCCGGTGTGCCCGGAATCATTTTACGAAGTTTAGCTCGGGTACGTTTAGTGAACGAACTACCAGGTTTCTCTAACTTTTGAACTGGTGCTCGGAATCGGATTCTGACGACACCGTTGGAATCGCAGCGCCGATAATTGCTTAGAAACACCTTTTTCGGAGTTGTGTTTGCTCAGGTGTGGTTTTTTATTTTGGGGGTTAAGTTAAGGAATAAAAATAAAAGTGGTGCGACTTTTTATTTTAATTTTACTTAAAGCAGGCCTAACCTATGTCAGGCGGATAAGATGGGACTCAAAATATCCTACCCACTAGGTAGGAAATTTGTGAGGTGGGGCCCACACGAGCCCCACCGTTTCGTTCCCCATAAAAAACGCACCCGCAAAACCCCCCTTTTAAATAAAGTCAACCAGTGTGTTTAATTAAATATTAAATGCCCCTATTAATTAGATGGTTTAAGCGATGCCATTAATTTTTTTAATTGTTTGATTATTTTTATGATTTTCAAATTGTTCGCATCGGGAATAAAATAAGACCAACACATGTTTTATTAAGGGGGGCTTGTTGAGAGGATTTGGAGAAAGCTCTAAGGCTTGAAGATCTTCATCCTCCTCCGCGAAGAACACAAAGAACGGGAAGAACGCAAAGAACACTGACCTCCGACGAAGGGCAATGAAGAACACCGAACCCTTGGAGACCGATGACGTGACCCCATGTACCATGACACCGACGATCCTCCTTCTACGATGATTCTTCCGCGACGTTCCTTCCCCCCGTGAAAATCTTCGATCATCAACCGATTGAGGTAGGGGGTTGCGGTTCTTTTAATTCCCTCTGAATTATATCCTCGTCATGGATTCATTTGGTGCATTTTAAATCTTTGTGATTTTATACCATCGGCTTATATTAAAAAATTTGTCGAAAGCCTTTTTGAACTGCTAACGCAGTGGTTGCGGACCAACGAACACGTCCGAACTCGCCGTCTCTTCGTTCATGGTGTGTGGATTGGCGGGTGACGACAAAACCGACCACACGGGCGTTGTGAGGTCCTCGTAGTGAAAGATGGGCCCCGGGAGGGCCGTTTGCGAAGACGGCAGGCAATTCCGACAACCGGAACTCGTCCGGTGGTCCACGAAGTAACCCGCCGGTGAGCCTCTCCGGCATGGCGGTAGGCCACGAGTCCCACAACTACGCGGTACCGGAGGCAGAGGGACGCGGCAACCGGCCGCGTCCGCTAACAAGGGCGGCCCCACGCGGGGCCACAGTTTCTCCATGCGGGGGAAGCGCGCCCCCCACCCGCTTCGCTCCGCCGTAACGGCTGAGCCGACCGCTGGCCACCAGGGCAGCGCCAACCAGGTCGCTCCCAAGCCTGGCCGGGCCGTACCCAGCCGGGTCGGACCAGGACCCGGGTTGAGTCGCCCTGGTTCGGGCCTACCCGGGGTGGTCGGTCCGGGTCGGTATGGGCCCAGACCCCCTGTTTTTGGACCTCTTTCGGTTTTTTGCCCATATCGTGGGCTACGGGCCTCCGATCGATGCACCGTCAGTTTAGATGGGATCTTTGGATCGAGACAGTCGTTTCAGTATATCGCATTCATGGTTTTTTTAGAACTTTGTGTTTGGCCGGTTTGGTTCGTACACGAAACCAATCGGGCCTTCCGAGCGGAAACGCTTATTATTTCAGCTCCAGACGTCCGATTGAGCTGCTGTCAACATTGTTGGATTCCTCTTAGTGAGAAGGACCTTTTGGATTACTCCGCTCGTGTTTTGGATTCAGTTGGAGTATGGTCGGGTAGGTTTTGACTTAAAAATTAACCGGGCCCCTGGGACGAAAAAGCCAATAACTCTCAGACCGGGCGTCTGATTGACGCGCCGTCTGTGACGTTCAGTTCCTGTTAACGATACAGACCTTTTGGATACATCAACTCCGGACATTGTGTCAGTTTATGTATCAGCCCCTCGGCTCATGGAGTGGACCGTCCCGAACGAGCTTGCTGTGTGCGGGAACCCTAGAGCTGGCTGCGACTGCGACTGTGACGACGATGATGATAGTACAAAGATTCTCAGTGGATTCGACGACGACTACTACAACACTCAATGATCCTACATAGATCAGTGCTACCGATACTGTGTGGGTCTGATCCTGTGTGGGTCAGCACTCAGCGGTCCTGTGTGGGCTAGCGCCTACAGATCCTGTGTGGGACCGATCCTGTGTGGGTCATTGTGGGGGTTAGTTACCTATCGATCTTGTGTGGGTGAGATCCTTTGTGGGTCATTGCGGGGGTTAGTTATCTATCGATCATGTGTGGGTCAGATTCTTTGTGGTCCATTGCGAGTGTTAGTATCTATCTATCCTTTGTTGGTCCGACAGTTTAGATGAATCAGTGGTTACATCTGATCATCTCTATCATCATTCAAATAAGTATACCTGTGTGAGCTGAATCCTGTTTTGATTTTCCTTTATGGATTGTGTTGGGAAATCCGATGTGGATTACGTTTTGCTTTCCTGTGTGGATTGGGTTTTTTTCCTATGTCGACTGGGTTGTACTTGGCCTCGGAGGATGGAGAGAACTGGAATTGATGACTTAGGTATATGTATAGGAATATACTAAAGCAGTGTCGGATGTTACTTCGTGATTGTATTTTTTTCCTTTTTGGATTATCCTTTTTGGATTCTGTGGGAACTTCGGGGGTCTCGGGGTCCCTACTGAGTAGATTATACTCACCCCTACACGGGTTATTCCCACACTACATTGTGTTGGTTGCAGACGACGGACAACGCTGATCGTGGTTGAGGCTTGCAGAGCAGGACGGTACCTGGAGGTGGACTACTGGGCGAGATGTACTCGGAGCGGACGGCAGGACACAAGGAGATGTGGAGGCTATCTGTACTCACCCTTCAGGTGGGACTTCCATTGGGAGGCTCTCTATTGCGTCTTTACATTCAGTTGATGTTTTCCCTTTCTAGTTGTACTTTACTTTCAGTTTGGGTTTTTATTATGGCCAACTTTCTTTTCCGCACTTTCTGCTGTACCTAGTTTTACTTAGTGTTTATCTCTTTTGCTTTCTTGCTCTGTGGTGTTAGTTTACTTTACAAAGGAAATGCCTTCCTTTTTTACCAAGAATTAAGCCTTGGTGCTAGTAGCCAACCCCTGGCCTATGGAAGGCGGGCTTGGGGTAGTCATGGCACGAGCCCTGAGGACGGGTCGTGACAAATTGGTATCAGAGGAGTTTGGTTCTACCGTAGAACAATAGACTTTAAGCTTTTTTTCTATGTGAAGCAATAGTGTTAATGGTATTTGGTGTGATTATCAGTCTAGGGAGTCCAGTGTTGGTGCGACGGCTGACGTATCCGTACACCAGGACCCTGACTTATGATTTCCGACTTAATGCACGAAAACATTGATTGCATGTGTGTTTCAATTTTTCATTGTGATTACATTGTGTCAGCTCACCGGGTATATTGTTTGACCGTGGAACACCTGTTTCTTTTCAGGATGGCCCCACGACGGCAACCAGCTAGGGTTCCGAGAATTGTGCGTGACGACAGCCCACCGAGCGACAAGGCCTCAGTATAGGGCCCTTTGACAGCAGAGGCACTAGAGGTACCTCTACCCGACGATCCACCGATGCTACCATCCCTGGCCATAGATGTTGCACGTCGCCTCAATGCACAGCACGTGTTTCAGCGCCAGCGACTGCCCAAGTTCTGCCGGGAGAAGGACTCCCAGGCAGCCGAGGACTGGCTGGAGGCAGTGGTACGAGTTTTCAGGTTAGTGAGGACACCAGCAGACCTCATGGTGATCCTCGCAGTGAGCCGACTACACGCGGCAGCAGGCAGATGGTGGAGCATGATGCTCCAGGTGCACGATGAGGCATTTGATCTCTGGTCGGACTTTGAGAGCCTCTTCCACTCGGAGTTCGTCCCAGCCACCCTCCGTGCGGTGCATATCCAAGAGCTTCTACAGCTACAGAAGGACAGCTTGACGGTCACCCAGTACTCGGTGAGATTTATAGATCTCTCACGCTACTCGACAGACATGGTATGGACCCATTATTCCGGGCCCAGACCTTTGAGAAAGGATTGAGGCAGGAGATCAGGGTATCTCTAATCTCCCCAGTATTCCATCCCAGGATGGAGTACTGGAGCGAGCCCATCATATCGATAGCTTTCTTACTGAGTCTACATCAGTAGCGAGACCTACCGTAGGGTGGTACTTATTAGAGTCCTCTACAGCAGGCAGTTGATAGATGAATCATGGGTCCAGGCAGACCAGACCCTCAGGCAGACAACCTTAGGACAATGGCTTAGCAATGCGGGGCACTCAGCACGGAGCCAGTCTTTTGAGAGGCAGACAGTCCTACGCATGCGGCGGACAGGCCACATGGCTCGTGACTTCCCAACCCACTATGCCGAGGAGCTGCAGACGGTTGTGCGACCACCCAGGAAAAGGTAGAGGGTCGACCGTGGCGGTCCGCAGGGTGCAGGAAGATGAGGAAGATGAGCTGGCCGAGTAGCACGTGGTGGGCTACGCTTTGAGTCTCTACCACCATCACCACCAGGAGGTCCACCCCGACCACAGGGAGCTGGCGGGCAGAGACATGCACAACTCCAGGCAGCGGAGGCCTACGACCACGACGCACCCGAGATGATTCGAGGTACTATCTATGTCTATTCCACCCTTACTGCAGTTCTTATAGACACGGGAGCGAGTCATTCATTCATAGACACTGCACTTGTTCAGATCTTGGAGATTCCGACGGAGCCATTGGTTCGATCCTTATGGATAGAGACTCCTACTGGAGCAGACTGGATGATTACGCACTTGTGTGGGCAGTGTGAGATTACTCTAGGAGGTGAGAGCTTTGGCTCTTGTAGCGGCATCGAGGCCTTACGATTTCATCTTGTGCATGGATTGGTTATCTACATTCCATGCTCATATTGACTGTATTAGGCGCAATGTGCGATGTGTACGCACCGACGGGAGCAGGTTCTCCTTCACCGGTGAGAAGGGAACATTTGCAGCACAGGATGGACTCTTGCAGAGGAGAGGACAACCCATCAATCATCAGTTTTATAGCCTCATCCTAGGAGCATTTGATGTGCAGAGTCCTAGTTTTCCTGCAGTGGTGGATCATTATGCGGACGTTTTCCCCGATGATGTTCCAGGACTACCTCCTCACAGAGAGGATGAATTTTATATTGACATGTATCCCGGGACAGCCCCAATATCGACTCCAGCATATCGGATGGCCCCCGATGATCTTCAGGAGCTACGGGTACAGTTGGAGGACTTGTAGGGAAAGGGATTCATCCGACCCATTGTTTCACCCTGGGCTTCCCCGATATTGTTCGCCAAGAAGGTGGACGAGAGCTTGGGACTTTGTGTTGACAATCGTCGACTGAACCAGGTGATAGTGAGGAACAAGTATCCGCTACCGAGTATTGATGACCTCTTCGATCAGCTCAAGGGAGCACGGTGGTTCTCGAAGAAAGACCTCAGGTTAGGCTTTCATCAGATCAGATTTTGGGACGAGGATGTGCTGAAGATGGCCTTCAGATGTCGGTGTGGCCACTATGAGTTCTTGGTTATTCCATTCGGTGTAACAAATTCTCCAGCAGTGTTCATGGGTCTCATGAACAAGAATTTTCAGCCATACCTCGATCGATTTGTCGTGGTCTTTATCGACGACATTTTTATATACTCGACCACTGAGGAGGAGCACGCCTACCACTTGAGGGTTGTACTAGACACACTCTGAGAGAACCAGCTTTTTGGAAAGCTCTTGAAGTTTCAGTTCTGGATATGTGAGGTCCACTTCATGGGACACGTCATTTCTGAGGCGGGAGTTGCAGTGGATCTCGCGAAGATCGTGGTAGTGCTATCTTGGGAGCCACCCAAGAGTGTGTCAGAGGTGCAGAGTTTCTTGGGACTAGCTGGATACTATTGGAGATTTGTGTCAGACATCTCCAGAGTTGTGGAACCACTCTCAGGTTTGAAAAAGAAGGGAAAACCCTTTATGAGGTCAGACAGATGTCAGCAGAGCTTCCAGGCGCTGAGACAGAGATTGACCAGCACACCTATCATGAGGTTGCCAGAGGAGGGAGTAGGGTACTTAGTATACTGAGATGCATCAGGGACCGGACTCGGGTGTGTCCTAATACAGGATCGGCCTGTGATGGCCTATAGATCACGTTAGTTGAGGCCGCATGAAGATAACTACGCTACCCATGACCTGGAGTTAGGATCAGTGGTCTTCGCTCAGAAGACATGGCGACACTGTCTGATGGGCGAGTGCTTTACAGTCATTCATACCATTAGAGTATCAGGTACATATTCTCTCAGAAGGACTTGAACCTAAGACATTGGCTTTGGCTCAAGTTCCTCCAAGACTATGAATTTGAGAAATCCTATATTCCTGCGAAAGGGAACATAGTAGCTGATGCTCTCAGCAGGCGGACGTGCATTCATCTTCTTGGGGAGGCGACAGAGCAGCTAGCCGCTTTGCAGATATCTTCATTGATAGAGATGGAGTAGGATTCCTTTAGTCACTCATAGTCACTCCTCCAATACTACAGCGGGTCAGAGAGGCACAGCGGGGGGACATTGACTATGAGACGCGGTGTGCGCTGATATCCTTAGGACATGCACCTGATTGTTTCTCCGTGGGAGGATAACACGATGTCCTTTTTAGAGGACGTACCTTTGTTCCAGTAGCCTTACGGGAGGAGGTGTTGAGAGAGTTTCACACATCCCCTTTGGCAGTACATCTTGGAGTGGCGAAGATGTACCAGGATCTCAGACGATAACACTGGTGGCCGGGCATGAAGAAGGCTGTGGTAGATTTCGTTTCTTGATGCCTCACTTGCCAGCAGGTGAAGGGAGAGCATCAGGTACCAGCAGGCTTGGTACAACCCTTTGAGGTCCCAGAGTGGAAGTGGGATGGGATATCTATGGATTTCGTGACTGGACATCCACGCACTTCCAGAGTTCATGACTCCATTTGGGTGATTGTTGACCGACTCACCAAGTCGGCTCACTTCTTACCCATAAGAGAGTCAGGCTCAGTGGAGAGCTTGGGACGCCTCTACGTTTAAGAGATTGTACGGCTTCACGGTGTGCCATCATCTATCATCTCCGATCGAGAATCTATCGTTATTTCCCGACTTTGGAAGGGGTTGCAGGAGGCATTCGGGACGCAGCTACGTCTGAGTACCGTCTTTCACCCTTAGACAGATGGTCAGATGGAGAGGACCATATAGACTCTCGAGGACATGCTCCGCGCATGTGTCGTCGACTTTGGTCGCTGCTAGGAGGACCACCTACCATTGGTGGAGTTCACGTACAACAACAGCTACCACTCCACCATCGGGATGGAACCATACGAGGAGTTGTACGGCCGACCTTGCAGGTCACCTCTATGCTGGACAGACCCTGGGGAGTCAGCACTTGTGGGACCAATGATGGTTCAGGCCATGACGGAGAAGGTCTAGATCATCCAGCAGTGGATGAGGATAGCACAAAGCCGGCCGAAGTCCTATGCTGACAGGAGTCAGAGGCCACTGGAGTTCGAGGATGGCGACCACGTCTTCTTGTGAGTCTCACATCGATGTGGATTATGGAAATTTTTCCAAGGTGGCAAGTTATCTCCATGCTTCATCAGACCTTTCTAGGTCCTCAGCAGGATTGGCGAGGAGGCATATAACCTGGATCAACCACCTCAGTTGCACCGAGTACACGGCATCTTCCACGTATCCCAGCTGAGGAGATACGCGTATGACCTGGTGCATATCATTGACCATGGGGAGCTGGACGTTGATGATGGGGAAACTTTTGCGGAGGTCCCGGTAGAGATCGAGGATCGACAGGAGCAGGTCCAACATGGATGGTCAATTTCTCTAGTGTGCATCAGATGGCATCACGAGAACCTCAAAGAGAGCACATTGGAGTGGGAGGCTCAGATGCATGCTCAGTACACACATTTGTTTCCCTAGTTTATGATGTATCTTTACGGGGACGTAAATCCCTGAGGTGGGATTGATGTAATGACCCGTAAATTTCAATGAATTTTTTTCTTAATTTTCTTTGTAATTTTACAAGAACGCAGATTTTGACGGCACCTGATTCCGAGGCCCGGTGTGCCCGAAATCATTTTCCAAAGTTTAGCTCGGGTACGTTAAGTGAACAAATGAGCGGGTTTTTCTAACTTTTGAACCGGTGCTCGGAATCGAATTCTAAGGGCACCGTTGGAATCGCGCCGTTAATTGCTTAGAAACACATTTTCCGGTGTTGTGTTTGCTCGGTTGTGGTTTTTAATTTTTGGGGTTAAATTAAGGAATAAAAATAAAAGTGGTGCGACTTTTTAATTTTATTTTACTTAAAGTAGGCTTAACCTATGTTAAGCTGATAAGACAATAATCACAATATCCTACCCACTTGGTAGGATATTTGTGAGGTGGGGCCCGCACGAGCCCCACCATTTCTTTCCCTCTAAGAAACTCACCCGCAAAAACTCCGTTTTTAAATAAAGTCAATCGGTGCATTTAATAGAATATTAAACACCCCTATTAATTGGATGGTTTAAGAGTTGCCATTAATTATTTTAATAGTTCGATTCTTTATATGATTTTCAAATTGTTGGCATCAGGAAAAAAATAAGACCAACACATGTTTTATTAAGGGGGGATTGTTGAGAGGATTTGGAGAAAGCTCTAAGGCTTGAAGATCTTCATCCTCCTCTGCGAAGAACGTGAAGAACACGAAGAACGCGAAGAACGCTGGCCTTTGAAGAAGGGTGATGAAGAACACCAAACCATCGGAGATCAACGACGCAACGCCGTGTACCGCGATGCTGACAATCCTCCTTCCACGACGCTTCTTCTACGACGTTCCTTCTCCCCACAACAATCTTCGACGAACAACCGATTGGGGTAGGGGGTTGCGGTTATTTTAATTCTTTGTGAATTATATCCTCGTCATGGATTAATTTGGTTCATTTTACATCTTTGTGATTTTATACAATCGGCTTATATACATAATTTTTTTGAAAGCCTTTTTAAACCGCTAACACGATGCGTGCGGACCAACGAACAAGTCAGAACTCGCCGTCTCTTCATTCTTGGTGTGCGGATTGGCAGGCAGCGACAAAGCAGGCCACACAGGAATTGTGAGGTCCTCATAGCGAAGGACAGGCCCCGAGAGGGCCATTGGCGATGACGACAGGCAATTCCGACCACCAGAACTCGTCCGGTGGTCCGCCGAGCAACCCATCGGCGCCGCAGTGCTGGCCACCAGAAGGCGGCGGCGCTCGGCGCGCTGCTGGGAGGAGCCGCCGCAGCTTCAGCAGTGGTGGTAGGCCGCGAGTCCTGTGACCACGTTTGACCAGAGGCGGCACGACATGGCAACCGGCCGCGTCCGCTGACAAGGCCGGCCCCACGCGGGGCCACAGTTTCTGCACGTGGGGGCAGTGCGCCCCCCGCCCGCTTCGCTCGGCCGTAACGGCCGAGACGATCGCTGGCTGGCGGGTCGCGCCCAGGCCGGGCCGGGCAAGGCCGCCCAGGATGGTCCGGCCCACCCCGCCGGGTCTGACCCGGACCGGGGGGGGGGGGGTTGGGCAGGGTCAGTCCTTGCCCATAACCCCCTTTTTCGGTCCTCGTTCGTTCTTTTGCCCATATCATTGGATATCGGCCTCAGATCGATGAACCGTTAGTTGCAATGCGATCTTTGGATCATGGCGGTCGTTTCGGTATATCTCACTCAGGGTTTCGTAGAACTTTGGGTTCGGTCGGGATGGTTTGTACATGAAACCAACCGGGCCCTCGGAGCGGAAACGCTTATAACATTAGCTCCAGACGTCCGATTGACATGTCGTCGACTTTGTTGGATTCCACTTAGTGTGACGGACCATTTGGCTTACTCCGATTGAGGTTTGGATGTAGATGGAGTACGGTCGGGTTGGTTTTGACGTAAAAAACAACCGGGCCCTGGGATGAAAAGGCCAATAACTCTCAGACCGGGCATCCAATTGACGCGCCGTCTGTGACGTTCAACACCTATTAATGATACGGAACTTTTGGATACATCAACTCCGGACATTGTGTCGTTTGATGTATCAGCCCCTCGGCTCATGGAACGAACCCTCCCGAATGAGCTTGCTGTGTACGGGAACCCTAGAGCTGGCTGCGACTGAAACTGCGACGACGATGACGACTGTACAGAGATCCTCAGTGTATTTGACGGTGACGACTCGAACACTCAGAGATCCTATGCGGATCACTGATACAGATCCAGTGTGGGTCTGATCCTATGTGGGTCAACACTCAGCGGTCCTCTGTGGGCCAGCGCCTACAGATCATGTGTGGGTCTGATCCTGTGTGGGTCATTGCGGGGGTTAGTTACCTATCAATCCTGTGTGGGTCAGATCCTTTGTGGGTCATTATGGGGGTTAGTTACCTATCGATATTGTGTGGGTCAGATCCTTTGTGGGTCATTGTGGGGGTTAGTACCTATCGATCCATTGGGGGTCTGACGGATTTGATGAATCAGTGGTTACATCTGATCATCTCTATCATCATACGAAGAAGTATACTTGTGTGAGCTGAATCCTTTTTTGATTTTCCTTTGCAGATTGTGTTGGGCTATCTTGTGTGGATTAAGTTTTGCTTTCCAGTGTGTACTGGGTTGTGTTTTCCTGTGTGGAATGGGTTGTACTTGGGCTCGGGGGTTGGAGCGAACTGGAATTGATGACTTAGGTATATGTATGGGCATATTCCGAAGCAGTGTCGGATGTTACTTCGTGGTTGTATTTTTTTCCTTTGTGGATTATCCGTTGTGGATTCTAGGAGACCTTTGAGGGTCTTGGGGTCCCTACTGAGTAGCTTATACTCACCCCTTCACGGGCTATGCCCGCACTACGTTGTATTGGTTGCAGACGACAGACAACGCTGATTGTGGTTGAGGCTTGCAGAGGAGGATGGTACATAGAGGTGGACCACTGGGCGAGACGTACTCGGAGCGGACGTCAGGACCCGAGGATCTGTGGAGGCTATCTGTACTCACCCTTCAGGTGGGACGTCTAGTGGGCGGCTCGACATTGTAGCTTTACTTTCAGTTGTTGTTTTCACTTTCCAGTTGTACTTTACTTTCAGTTTGGGTTTGTATTCTGGCCCACTTATTTTTTCGCACTTACTGTTGTACCCAGTTTTACTTAGTGTTTACCTCTTCTACTTGCTTGCTCTGTGGTGTCTGTTTACATTAAAAAGGCAATGCCTTCCCTTTTTACCAGGAATTACGCCTTGGTGCAAGTCGCCAGCCCCTGGCCTATGGAATGCGGGCTTGGTGTAGTCACGACACGAGCCTCGAGTTCGGGTCCTGATAAGGAGGCCTTTTATAGTAGAGGATGAGTGGCACACTTGTAAATTTTGGGAAAGGGAATTCCACCAACATTTTTCTCATTGAAAGTGTATCCAATAATGGAAAAAAATCAATACAAGAGAGTACATGGTTTAAATATGACCATCTAATGGATCTTAGAATTGTTTATAGGTCATTTGGTCCCTTAAGATTAAGGTTTAGTCCCTTATTAGGTTTAATTTTACCTTAATCATTATAATTAAATCTAATTACCTTCACTAATATTTCTGGTCAAATACAATGTTTAAATTATTAAAAATTAAAATTTATTATGATTCCAAATATAGAATCTGTTTTTTCCAAAATTCCACTCACATAATTTTAATTAATTAATTTAATTTTAATTTCATAGATGGAATGACAATTCATGTTTTAAAAGTAAAAATATCCACAAGTCAACTATGTTTTATACCCAATTTCAAAGTGAAATTTATTACAATGAACTAAATTTGATTAATTAATAAAAAATATCTATTTATACTTTTAAAAAAATTAATATTTTATTTAACGATATTAAAAAATATATGAAAAAACAATTTGGAACTAAAATTTAGTATATTTTATTATTCATTAAAAAAATGAAACATCACCGAATAATACCAAAAATATACTCTAACATAAATTTTATATTTATATTTCAAATATAAAGTTTATTTTGATATATATGATCCATAAATGTTATGAATTTTGGATTTAAAATATTTTCTTCATTAAAAGGTAAAATGCCTTAATAAAATATTGTATTTTATGAATAAAATTATTATTATTCTTATTTAATACCTATAAATTATATTAGATGAGTGTAAAAATATTTTTTTCGATATATAATATATAAATATAATCAACATCACTCAGTAATTGTAGTTAATTTAATTTATTAGTGTAAAATAGCTATGTGGGCATAAAAATAGTTTTCTACAAAAATATTCTCTTTACATTCAATTGGTTCTTATACTGATTTATAATTATCTTGTAGCCTATGAATTCATTTTATATATGTGTAAACAATATATCTTCATAATCTATTTATCCCTTTTCATAAATAGTAATTTGACAGCTCTGTTATATTAAATGATAGTTTAATAATATATCGTTATTTGGTAATAACATGGGCTTCTGTGTAATGTTAGATTTCGATGAAAGTCACAATTGTGTGTAACTAAATATAATTTTTTGTTTCATTAATTTCAAAAAATAGAATATATAAAAAAATTAAAATGGTAAATATATTTTACTGTATAATAGTGTTATATTCCTTTATGAATTTGGTGTCGCATGTCATGCAAGCTATAGATTATAAGGATTTTAATTTATAATTCTGGGGTGTTACATTATCCCCACTGTAAATAAATTTAATCATCGTTATTTAAAATTGATCTCATTTATATAGAGATTGAAAATAAATTATTGTTGAAAGACCCACAGTATAACAAGGGTTAATATCACATATAATTATTTAGAAATAAATGAAAGTATGATGGTCAGAAAACTAGGTTCACTATACGGAGAACATAGGTGGGAAATGGAAACATGGATGCAGAATAAAAAATAAAATAATGATGTTCTGATATTCAGTGAAAAATAACATGTTTAGATGAATGTTTTTTATAGTAAAACCATAAACCATCAATGTGAATAAAGGTTATTGATATCATCAAAAATGATGATAATATGACAACATGTTTCTAAGATAATTTTCCTAGAGTTGAGGAATTCATTAACTCACTATGTATATAAGTAAATATATGTTTCTATAAACATAATATTTTCCTTTTATTATAAATTGTACTTTTTCAAATTAATATCTCAGTACAAGATGAATCATATGGTGAAGTAGTACATTATCTTCTTAAATATCATCTAAAGATCACCATAATTCATTTTATAAATAGTAAAAATTTCTAAAAGATTTTGATCCAATACTTTGTAAGGATGGTCACTAAATTTCAAAAATGAACTTATCATTATCCTTTTATCAACATGAAGAAGATCTAAATTTTCTCATTCTAAACATGTGAATAACTTCATCATGTATCATTTTGAAATAGGGTAATCACTCAATTCTCCATAAAACATTATTGGAAACATAATTTTTTCTTTATTCCTTATGTAAGACACACACTACAACAACACTAGGCTATATCAGTTGATTGTAATGATGTATATAGACCCCACAACCATGGATATAAGAAATTTACATGGTTTCATGGTCCATATCTCCTATTAGTATATATATATGGGAAAACCTATAGCCATGGTTTAGAACTATGGAAATAGACATATTTCAATGGATTGAACAGTGGGAATGGGGCTATTTTCATGATTGAAAATGTAGAAATTGGTCTATATCCACAGCTTACAACCATGGAAATAGCAAACTCTATGCAGAAAAAAATCCACGGTTTTAAACATTAGCTATAGTTCTATTACGATAGTTGAAACAATGGAAATCAGGTTACTAGCGTAGTTAAAAATCGAGGCTATAACCTATATATTATTGAAAAAACACCTCCCTACATCCTTCTAAAATCTATATCCTTCTGTCTATAAGAAGAAAAATTTACACATTTGCTACACAAAGATCAAAATCCCAAAAAGATACGTATTAGTTTCAAGTAATGAATCTCTAAGGCTTGAAATTAAATTTAACTAATGGAAAAGTAAGACTAACACAAATCAATATTACGGAGTTCCAGTGTGGAGTCTTTTGCAAAAAAAAAACAGGACACATGAAAAAAAAATAGATAGCTCATCCACTAATATATAATACACTATATTCACAAATTCAATCAAATCCATTGTTTACTCCAAAAGTATGTGGACCAGAGTTTCAATTTTTTGACCAAACAAAAAACAATTCATAAACCCAAGATTGGTATATGATAAACCTAAATAAAAACATCATTATCTATTATTGTATGCATATAGTTTCACAAAAATTCCAATAAACAAATTGTATATGTTTCAAGTAAAAAAACCTAAGTCTCAAAGTTCAATTTAAATAATGGAAAATAAAGACTAAACCAAATCATGATTGCAGACTTATTATAGAGTTTTTCGAGAATATAGAGAACATGCAAACCAGTCTCCAGCTCATTTCCTGAATAGTTATCCCTCACTATAGTATTTCATGCATGATGGTAGGATACATATTCAACTTCAAGAACTATAGCATCAAGGGAATATTTCAATTTTGACCTGATTATGTTGGCCCTCCTCCGTAGATGACATAAAAAATGACATGCAGGATCAAGGATGATCACATTCCATTTCCAAAAAATTCAAACTTAACACCAAAATAATTATATAATTTAAATCCAATAAAATGACAAAATACGATAGAAATAATGATATTCAAGTTCCTAGATGATCATATTTCATTTCCAACTAACTCATCCATAGCTCTAACCTAATTAAATAATTTAAACTGAATATTATGAGAACTAAAATTTCGTACCAATGTTTTTAGAGTGTTCAATGCATGATATAACGAAACATTAAAACTAAAGGTATTCAAAAGTTTCTTCTTTATTTACTTCATAATAACTCTTAATGAGTTCATTTTCATCCTCATCCATTCTTTGTTACCCAGGTATCACCTTATTGAAGTTCATAGTCTCTCAAACACTTAATCTTTCAAATAATGTATTTCTCTTCTAGTTATTATAATGATTAAAATTTCATATATAAATACCTTATATTTTATAATATTTCTTCAAAATCATTCTAAAATACATGTTCTAATACTTTATAAGATGATAAATCTCGAACAAAGTTTCTCCACATTACACACTTTTATTTCATAAACTATGTTCATCTGAATAATTACTTTATATTACTACAAAATGAAGTATCCATATTTATATAGAAGTATAGTTAATTTCATATTCTATCATTCCTCAACATAATTAATTCATGAATTATATAATTTTCCATTATCTAGATTAATCATCTAGACAAAAAATATTATTTAGTGGTACCTTCCAAAATTAGATCTGGACTCTACCTATATTCTATAATTTTAATATTTATGACGCAATATACACTTTTAGTTAAGAATTATTCCACATATTTATATTTAACACATATTTAAATAACTTCTCACTGAAAAACTATAATAATCTTCATCACAATCCATTTGTTTTCAATCTCCCCTATTGGTTTTTTTTGTCAATAAACTTTTCAATTCGATAACAATACATTTTAGTCTAAAATTTTTGTAACACCCTTACAGACTCCTACTTCACCTCCAACCAATGAAGTGACCCTACACACTCTACAAACATTTATATATTTTCCTGGATTTAACATTATAAAGATATATTTTATTTGTTCATTAAATAGGGTCATGTATTATTTATACAATATGCAGAATAAATAATAATTAAACAAAGAATCTCACATGAACCTCTACATGTATAATATAATTATATATAAAATACCTCTCCACACATTTTTTCTTTAAATCACTAAAAAACACTTTTACAAAAAAATTATTTCCATGAAAACAACAACTCAAAGAGTAAAAAAATACTCAAAACAACATGACACTAACCTCGAAGGCTCAAATAATCAACATTACCCAAAAAACTATAGTCCCGATAAATAAAACAAAACGAGGAAACAAAGACTCAAAACTACATGACTATAACCTTGAAAGATTTCAAGAAAGACTAGATGTATGTTTTGCATGCTAATTGATAAATATTGTTTATTCACCTCAGTACCTATCAAAACCGAAAGTAGGTTAGACCAACAGACCTCACACAAGTGGGTTATGCACTCCAGAATTTGGCTAAGCTCTCAAATTTTATTGTCAATTATTCTTTTTTCAAATGGTTTTTCGGGATACCAATATGATTTTATATAATTATAAGTAATTTTAACCATTAATACAGTCTTTGCATATTTCATGATTTTAAAATTCAGATGTATTGTGTCATTTTTATGTTATGATTATTAGCTTATTTTTATGTGTTTATATAAAACTAATGTGTTTTATTTGGTTATCATTTTTTTGATAATGAACTTTTAATGTTGATAAATTTTATATTCATGTATAATAATTTAAAATAAATTATATATAATGGAATTAAAATATAATAAAATTTATAAATTTTTCATATATGAATCAATAAAAATAGGTAATATTAAGAAAAAAGGAATTGTGTATATTTATATAAACATGTTATGAAAATTTTATAAAGTAAATGAATTAAATAAAATCCAGATCCATACCATAGGAGATCCAGTATGGATAACTTAAATCGTTGATTCTACAACTCCACTATTTTAACATGATATTCCAATAATGACATACACATGGTAAGAATTAGAAGGTACCAAAAAACTAATTAATGTGGATAGATCTATAATATATATATATATATATATGAAAATATCATTATAAATTACAATACTACATGTATATTGTCCAAATAATTCCATAAGTCCATGAGAAGCCCTTGAATTTCAGAAAAGAACTTAATTCCATGTCTTCTTATAAATGGCATGGCGGTGATCTAATATATTGTAATCTAAAATTTATATTTACTGTAGAAATGTTTTTTCCTTAAAAATATACAACACATGGAGGATGATTTATATTAAAGTATTACTGTATTATAGTATTATATTGTTATGGTAACACCCCACGTTTTTATAGTATGTTATCTCATTAACGTAATTCAATAGCTTGCGCTACACGCAACACCGAGTTCAAATGCACCACAACTTAGCAAAAAATCATTCAAAAAGAGGTTATGAATAGTATTAACTACATTTTGAATCTTATAGAATATATATAATTTTAACACCCATATTATGTGTTTCTTGGACATAATATAAAAACAAATTCAATTTTTCGGATAAAGGATGTATTTTTCAAAAATGCAATCTTAATGCCTAATAATGGTAATTTTTTTTCTAATGCAATACCTGACACATTTATATTAAATTTGACCAAATAAACTTATTATTTAAAATTGGGACATAAAAATTTAGTTAGGCCAAATTTTTGTTACTTTTCTGATAACTTTCATATTTTTATTAATAGTGATAAAATATTATATTTTAATTGAAAAAAAAATAATCGAAATAATTTATAGTTTTAAATTATGAATTTGAAATGTTTTTATTTATAATTAGATTATATCTTTATCATTTAACAGAATTTATGTCATTATAAGTAATTTGACATTTAAAGTTTACATAAACACTTCTTTTGATAGTTTTTACTTTTTTTAAAATATTCTTTTTGGTTTTGACAACGAGATTTAATTTTAAATTAATAAATGAAACATATATGTTTTTAATATGGTAAAATGGACTTCATTTATTAATACATAATGTCAAAATTATCTTAGGGTAAAATTTTGGTATTTTTTTGAAAAATTTCATTCTTTGATAAATAGAGAAAAACACTGTTATTATTTAAAAGAGACTTTTTATGTAAATAATTATTTATTTTATTTATATTTATTTTAAGTAAAAATAGATATATAATACTTATATAAGGTCAATGTAATTAATTGGAGTCATTTTATATTAAAATTTTTTGTGTAATTTTTTTTAACTTTTTTACATTTTTTACGCACCTTCTAAGAGCATTTGGAAATTCGAATAAAACTTAATTTTACCGCTTGTGTGAGTTGTATTTCAAAAATTCGAGACACAGTTGACATCAGAAAGTTAAATTTGGTTCAATAAGATGAAAATAATTTTTGGTGAATAGTAACTTTTGACATTTATTTACAGCGGTTAAAAGTATGTTGGGTAATTAAGGGTAAAAATGATATTATTGTTACCCTAACTCGTGTACTAATTCAATTGGATAAATTTAATTCGACCAAAAAAACTTTTTTGAATAAAATATGATACTCTTTTTTCCACTTGGATTAGATTATGACATTTATGTTTATTATTTTTAAAAGAGAGTTAAAAGTGTTAAAGTCAATGTTTTATAACTAAACCATTATTTATATAGGGTTACACATAATATAAATTTGACTATACATATTCATTAGAAATATAAAACTACTTCCTACATAATGGTATTTTATTTATAATTTTTAGACATTAAATAATTAAATTTAATTATGACACAGATATGATACAGTAATTACCTTATTAAGGAAATATTAAAATAATTGATATTTTAAATATCCAAATAAATTTCAATTGAGACTTATGATGAATTACACTAATTTTCTAGGTTAATATGACATGTTAGGGTTGTTTAGATATTTTTTTTGAAGTGATAAGGTTGTTGTGGCTTTCAAAAAAACAAAATACAAAATAGTATCAAAATTGACGTAAATTAGTTCTTAAAAAAAATACAATATTATTGGTTGATATAATATTCCTAAAAATATAAGGTCCATCTAAAGGGATTAAATAATATTATATATTTCATTAATGAACCACTTGAGGTTCTGTTTTATGTTTAGAATAATTTTACTAACCGCATAGTTTAAGAATACAAGAATACACGGTAAAAGGTAAACTATTTAACTAAGAGTTTAATCAAAATGATAATGTTAAAATGGAAACCTAAATGTGTCTAAAATGTATTGGATGAGATTATTTAGACCCCCAAAAACATAATTCTATAAATAGATACATTTTGAAGCATTATGAACTGAATTTGATGGTATAATAAATTAATATTTTAATGTTTTCTTAAAGTGAACCACACCCCTCTTATAAAAGGATACTTCCCCTTCTCCCAAAATCAAACCTCCACTGCCTTTTTACTCAGCCAAATCCTACCCAAATATCCTCAAAACTTCCCTCACATCATCCTAGAGTCCTTAATTTGATCTGGAATCCAACTTAAGGATACCGTTTGATCAACTCAAAAGGAAACACCTGTAGAAGAGGTAATAATTTCACCACCCTCTTTCAAGTTCTTTTCTTCTTCCACTTCCTATTTATTTGTTGTTTCCATACCAAAATAATAACTCCAATACCTCCTACATACTGTGATTTTATTATAAATATGGTACAAACATATTCTTTATTCTATACAGCATATTAATGACAAAGTCACCATACGAGTGTATGTATGGCTTGCCGTCTCCACATCATGGTGTAGTTTTTTATTCAAGAACTTCATTATTTGGATAGGTATAATAATGAGTATGACTAAAGTAAATAATAAGTATAACATGTTAATGGTTTTTTATATATATGATATACCATCCAATTACATAATATTTCACCATCAATATAATGATATTGTCCCTCGTATGTACGTACGGATTACCGTCTCCAAGAATGCGATGAGATTCATTCCCCATACTAATCATTCATGATTAATTTTCATTTTTGGATTAAAAATAATGTTTATGAACTTAATATCATTTTGTATAAGAATCAAATACATCTTATAAATAATAAAAAATTATTACTTAACCAGGCATATAAAGGAAATTGGATCATTTAACACCTAAAATGATGATACTACCAAAAATTTTATTAACAAAGAAAAATTGGAAGACCATATATGATATAATATTTATGTATATGATTATTTTATAAATTAATAAAAATTATTTAACTGTTATACAGGAGGTTAACGTACCCTCGACAAAATAAAAGTACAAGGAAAGGGTTAATTTCACAATCTCATTGTTATCCAAGGTAGTTTTTATGTCAGTATCTACTGAAAATATTTATTATCCATGTCCATGTTTCATAAAAGAGTATTCTAATAGATTCTTTTAGGGGAAATTTTTACGAAAAAATCATTTTAAATGTTTTAAAAATTTTTTCTTCTAAACCATTCTCTTTAATGTCCATGTTTTCAAAATGGTTATAAGTATTTTTTTATATGGACATGAATGTTTTAAAATGTTAATTCCATTCAAAAGTTTCAAAGTGGTATGGGACACTTTGATTCAAAAATATCTTTTAAATGACTTCCTTTATAAAATATTTTACTTTTAAATGATTTCGAGATAAAGGGATATTTCTCTCAAATATGTTTACTAATCATTTACAACTATGTCAACATCCTTTAAGGGATATTATTCTTGATCACTGTTGATTTATTAATATACAAAATATCCATGTTGTGTTTATGGTTTTGTGATATGATTGAATGTTGATGTGTTATTTTTATTCCATTCATGGTTTATGGATAATGTATTGACATTTCATATTCTAGTTTTAATACAAATGTTTATGTTATGTTTAAACCATTTCATATAATGAGTGCATTGGACTTAGTAAGTGATGGGTGGATCCCGCTATAACACCTCGATGCATCGATAGGTCTCATAAGAAAAACTAATGTCTTGGAATAAGGCATTGACAAAAAACTTATTTTTAGTCTTGGCACAAGGCCTTGACTATGTATTTATGAAGCTTGGAATTATGAATTCTATTATTATGAAAGTGGCTATTGATATTTCATGTGATTATTCGACTAGTAGAATATCCAGGTGGATAAGTCAATGGATTTATTTGATTTATGTTGGCCATATTATGCATAATTTTATGTTTAAAAGGTTTTTAATATTATACACCTCCATAAATTTTTATGTTTTTTATGAAATTTTACACTATATTGTTATCATTACTAATCATCTGAGCTCACACCTTTCTATGGTTTCTTTTTCCCAGGATGTGAATAAGTATATTATGAATTACCTAGATGGATAGTCTAAGGGATATGTATGTGGTCAATTGAGACAATGTTATTGTTGTTTTTATTTTGTTATGAAATTTAAAACTTATGAATGCATCTAGTACATCCAAGGATACTAAACTAATAAGTCTTTCAGGACATGATTCCTTGAATCATGCCAATGTTATGTAATAATTCACTGAATCTTGGTAACTAGGGTCGGGGCGTTACAGTTGGTATTAGATAAAGTTTAGTACATACCTTGGAAACTAGATTTAGAAAATCTCTGATTAGAGAACATTACACTAAGATAGACTTTGAGGATTAGTATAGAATAAATTCCTTGAATTTTGGTAATGTAGATATTTTTGTGTTTATTCCAAGAAATACATTCATTTCTGGAGACGAGAAGGTAGAGGTGGATCTGGAACATATGTAACTAAGAGTGAAAACTCTGACAAGGAGTTTCGGGCTTGACCCGGGATATCCTAGTACACGATAATGGTCCTTGATGCACTCTTTGTTATGGCACTCCTGGGGAATATTATCAGGATAATTCACATTTTCATTACAAGCCATTATGAAGTATTTAGTAATAAATGCATACTCAAAAAAAACATTTTCTGATTATAGATTATATGCATAATCTTTTCAATTTATGTTATGTATTTTACAAGTTTGGAATTATGAATTGAGATTCATAAACTAACATTGTGTATGCCCTTATTTTGAAATGGAGCCTAGTAGAAGGAATGAGAATTCCAGGAATATGTTTGATTGAAATATTATGAAGGATCATATCTTTCATGGTATTAATCCAACATTTAAAAGGGAAATAGTCTCCCATGTATTCTCATCAAATAAATAATTAGTATCATGTGTTAATATTATATGTAAACAATTATTTGAGTCCTATGGCTTTAAAGGGAAGCTAGAGAAGAAAAGGATGGAAGAGAGAATGATGTATAAAGGGAAGAGAAAAAAAATTATTTTCCCATATGTGATAAATGTGGAAAGAATAACCTTGGAAAAAGCCTAAAGGTAATGGGAGTTTGTTATAAGTATATAGAAAATGGACACCATGTACGTGAATGAAAGGGTAAGAAAAAGGTTTAAAATGTACAATGCTTCATTTGCAAGGAGTAGGGACACTACGAAAATCAATGTCCAAATCATCAGAGTATACCCCAAATGTTTCTATTTCATAATAATAAATTTATGATACTAAATATGATGAAGAGGAATGATTAGAGTTCATATGTTGTTATTAAAGTATTGTGTCATTTGACTATTGTATTAATGATATACATGTTATATGAATTATAGAGTATATAAGGATTATACTGTAGTACAATTTCATTAAGGACATGAGATTGTGTGGAACCAAGAAAAGTGACTCAATAACAAGTAAATTTTTTTGGAAAATATATGGTTGATGGAAAGACAAACCATAATATAGTTATGTTACTAAGGTGGTGATTTTTGAATAGTATATTATTGATTTTGAAAAATTATATTGGATATTCTTGATTACCTTGAAACTGATTAATGATTTGTATATTCCTTCATTACTAGAGTTTACAACATTTTTTGATATAAAGAGTATATCAAGTATTCTATATGAAATAAGTGAGAATGAATGTAATCAATATGGTTTAATGGTAATTTGGGGTGTTACAGTGTTTTAAAAGAATACAAGATGAAGGTATTCACATGTTATTATGTGGGAAAAAGGATATTTATTGTTTATACCTTTTATATAAATTTTGGACTGTGAGTTTGGACAGAAGTATTTTGGATAAGTATAATGGTTGGAATCGATTAAGATTTACATTGGATAATATTTTTAAGGTTAAATCATTTCTTGAGATTATTTTTAGATTGTCATAAAACGGACAACATAGAGGTCGGGTGACAACCCGTCGTATCCAGCAAGGTTGCGAGACTTAAACCCACAACCGAAGAGTGAAAAGGGTTCATCACCTACCACCGGCCTATGTGATGTCCTGGTTTGTATAATATAGTTTTTTTAAATTGTCTAATAGATAAATTATAAATTCAGTTTTTTGGTACCTAATACGATTAGGATAAATAGAATATTTTGGAATTCTATTATCTTTTGGAGTGAAAGATGATTTTGTGGTAGGAATTAGTTGAAGGATAAAACTATACTTGTCAAGTATATATATATATATTCCTTTTATTTTGTGAATAAATTAATTCATAAACTTTATGGAAGAGATCTTAAAAACAAAAATGTGTTACCCTAATACCATATGTTTTATTGAACCGATGATATTTAACATCATCTAAGATTGATGGCTTTGAAGTCCTCAATTTTACACTTGTTTGTGATTGATTACCTCAATCAATCCCTATAAATATTTACGTTTTTTCAACAATTTTGTGTCTTTAATTTCCACAAATGTTCTCCTAATCGAGATCAGAATTTGGTGGTGACTTTCTCATTTCACTTTCCCTCTAATTATGACTATATTTTATTAACCCAATATCCGATGAGGGTTTTCCACAAAGGTAATTTTCTATTTTTAACTATTTATTTTTCAAGAAAAATTTCAAATTGTGAGGAGAAAATTTGTTTAAGTAGGGGAGAATGTAACACCCCAAGATTTTATAATATGTTATCTCATTAAAGAAATTTAATAGCTTTTCCTACATAGAACAGCGAGTTTGAACGCACCACAACTTACCAAACTAGCTGCTGAAAAAAGCTTATGAGTATTATTAACTACATTTTGAATATTTATTAATCTATATAATATTTAACACCCATATTATGTGTTTCTTAGACATAATATAAGAACACATTTAATTTTTCAGATAAAGGAAGTATTTTTAAAAAATGAAATTCTACCGCCTGCTAATGGTGAATTTTTTTTAATGGAAGTACCAGACACTTTTATATTAAATTTGACAAAATAAACTTCTTATTTAGAAGCTGGACATAAAAATTAAGTTTGGACAAATTTATGGTACTTTTATAATAACTTTTAAATTTTGATGAATAGTGAAAAATACTATGTTTTAATTGAAAAAAAAAAAATTTAATCAAAATAATTTATAGTTTTAAATTAGGAATTTGAATGTTTTGAAGTATAATTAGATTATATTTTTATCATTTAATACAATTTAGGTCATTATAAGTAATTTAACATTTAAATTTGACATAAACACATGTCAATATTTTGTTAGTTTTTACTTTTTTAAAAACCCGATTTTTGGTTTTGACAACGAGAATTAATTGTATATTAGTAAATGTTACTTCTATGATTATAATTTGGTAATATGTAAATACCTCCTGAATTCGAAATATCAAAATTATCTTAGGGAAAATTAATGGTATTTTTCTGAAATCATTCAATTTTTTTTATGAATAGTGAAAAACACTATGTTATTATTTAAAACTGACTTTTTATTTAAATAATTATTTCATTTATTTAAATTTATTTAATGTAAAAATAGATATATAATACCTATATAAGTTCAATTTAATTTATTGGGGTCATTTTATTATAAAATTTGATGTATAAATGTTTATTGAAATTTTTAGCATTTTTACCCACCTTCTAGGAGCATTTACAAATTTGCATAAAACATAATTTTACCAAATCAGTGAGTTGAATTTAAAAAATTTAAGAGACACAGCTGACATCAGTATGTAAAATTTTATTCAATAAGATGAAAATAATTTTTTGTGAATAGTAACATTTGACTTTTATTTACACTAGTTATAAGTAAAACTGGGTAATTAAGGGTACAAATGATATTATAATTATCAAAAAAACTATCATAATTCTATCAGATAAGTGTAACTCTACCAAAAACAAACTTATGAATAAAATATGATTCTTTTTGGTCCACACGGATTAGACTAGGAAATTTATTATTATTTTATTTAAAGAAGTGTAAATAGTGTTAAATTCACATTTTAATAACAAAACCATTTTTTATATAGAGTTACACACAATACAAATTCAACTATAAATATTAATTACAAAGATAAAAATATTTACTACATTATAGTATTTTATTTATAAATTTTAGATATTAAATAATAAAATTTATTTTTGACACAATGATGATGTAGTAATTACCTTATTAATGAAATATTAAAATAACTGATATTATAAATATCTAAATAAATTTAAATTGAGACTTATTATGAATTCCACTAATTTTCAAGGTTAATATGATATGTTAGGTTTTATTAGATAAATTTTTTTCGATGTGATAAGGTTTTTATGACCTTCCCATGAAAATAATACCAAATAGTGTCAAAATTGACATAAATTAGTTTTTGAAACAAATACTCTATTATTGGTTAATATAATATTATAAAAAATATATGGTTCAGTTAAAGGACTTAAATAATATTATATATGTCATTAATTGACCACTTTATGTTCTCTTGGATGTTGAGAGGAATTTTATTAACCATATAGTTTAAGAATACAAGAAGACATGGTAAAAGTTAAACTATTTAACTAAGAGTTAAATCTAAAAGATAATGTTAAAATGATAACCTAAACATTTCTAAAACATATTTATTGATATTTTTCAACCCATAACCACCTAATTCTGGAAATAAATTCATTTTGATCCATTATAAACCAAAAATGATTGTATCATAAATTAATATTTTAATCTTTTCCTAAAGTGACCCTCACCCCTCTTATAAAAGGGCACTTCCCCTTCTATCAAAATAACACTTCCAATGCCTTTTTTCTTTCCCAAACCCGGACCCATTATCCTCCAGAATTCCCTCAAATAAAACTAGAGTCCTTAATTTGATAAAAAATTCAACCAAAGGAGCCATTTTGATTAACTAAAAAGGAAACAACCGATGAAGTTGTAATAATTTAACCACTCTCTTCCATGTTCCTTTCTAATTCCACTTCCCCATTATTTGTTGTTTCCATACCAAAATAATAAATACAATACCTTCTATATACTGTGATATTATTATAAATATGGTACAACCATATTCGTTATTCTTTCCATCCTATAAATGGGAAATTCACCATACGTGCGTACGTACGGCTTACCGTCTCCACGTCGTGGTGTAGTTTGTTATTCAAACACTTCATTATTTGGATGGTTATAATAATGAGTATTACTGATATAAATAATAAGTGTTACATGAGAATTATTATGTATATATGATATAACATCCAATTACATATGATTTCACCATCAATATAATGATATTGTCACTCGTGCATATGTACAGATTACCGTCTCCACGAACGCGATGAGATTAATTCCCCATCATAATCATTCAAGACTAATTTTCATTTTATGATTAAAAATAATGTTTAAGAACATAATATACCTCTTTATATTAACCAAATACATCATATCCATAACAAACATGTCTTACGTAACCAATCATATAAAGTAAAACGGAACATTTTACACTCAAAATGTAGAAACTACTAAAATATTATTAATAAAGAAATATTGGACGACAATATATGATATCATATTTATATATATGATTCTTTTATAATTTAATAACAATTATTTAACTATTATAAATGAGGTTAATTTACCGTCGACCAAGGAAAATTACAAGGTAAGGGTTAATTTCACAATACAATTATTATCTGAAGTTGTTTTTACGTAAGTATCATATAGGACATATTTATTATCCATGTCCATATTTAATAAAAGAGTTTTCAAATGGATTTATTTTAAGGGAATTTTTACAAAAACATCATTTTAAATGTTTTAATTATCTATTATTCTAAACCATTCTCATTAATGTCCATGTTTTCAAAATGGTTTTATGGATATATTTTTGTGGACATGAATTTTTTAAAATGTTAATTCCCTTCAAAAGTTTCAATGTGGTACTGAACAATATGATTCAAAAGAATCTTTTAAATTAATTAATTTATAAATTATGTGACTTTTAAATGATTTCATTAAAAAGGGATATTTCTCTCAAATATTTTTACTGATCATTTTTAACTATGTCAACATCCTTTAAGAGATATTATTCTTGATCGAGGATGATTTATTAGGATACAAATAATTCATATTGTATTGAAATTTTTGTGATATATTTGACTATGGATGTATTATTTTTATACCATTCATTGTTTATGTATAAAGTAATGACATTTTGTATTCTAGTTTTAATACAAATGTTTATGTTATGTTTAAACCATTTTATATGAGGAATGCATTGGTCTTAGTAAGTGATGGGTGGAGCCTCATATAGCTCCTCAATGACTAGATAGGTCTCATGAGACGGTCTAGGGTCTTGGAACAAGGCCTTGACAAAATATTATTTGTAGTATTGGCACAAGGCCTTGACTATGTGGTTATGAAGTCTGGAATTATGCATTCCATCATTATGAAAGTGGCTATTGATATTGCATGTGATAATTTGACTAGTATAATATACATGTGAATAATGAAATGGAATTATTTGATTTATATTGTCCATATTATGTAGAATTTTATGTTTAAAAAGAGTATGTTTTAGTCTTATACATTTCCTTAAATGTTTATGTTTATTTTTGAATGTTTTCGCTATATTGTTATCTTTACTAGGTGTATAGGCTCCTCCCTTTCTATGTTTTATTTGTCCCAAGATGTGAAAAATTATATTATGACATACCTTCAGGGAAATTATAAGGGATATGAATGTGGTAAATGGGGAAAATATTGTTGTGGTTTTGTAATGTTTTAATGAAATGTAAAACTTTTGAATGTATCTAGTACTTCCAAGGCTACTAAACCGATCAGTCATTTGGTACATGATTCCTTGTATCAATCTAGTGCTATGTAATAAAGCCCCGACTCTAGGTAACTAGGGTCGGGGTGTTATATTTATAGTGTATGCAAATGGTAAAATTTATATTACACTATATGATAATTTAATATAGTATTGTAATATTACAATACTTGAATATTTTAGTATTTTTATATCACAATATAAGAATATGTGTATGTATTATAGTATTATATCATTAAAGTATTCATATATTACATTATTGGTATATTACATTAGTTTTTATATTATAGTATATGAAAATGTAAAAATGTGTGTATATATTCGTGATCTTATTAAAGTATTTGTATATTGAAGTATATAGAAATGTGTGTGTATTATTGTATTTGTAAAAGCATAAGAAGAAGTGGAATCATATTGTTATCCTAGTGTGTCTATGGCTTGGATAAAGAAATAACAAACAAGGAAATATTGAAGAATGTGTTTGATATTACCAGTAGTATGGATTAGAATTTTAAAAAATATGATCAACCAGATGAATCTGGAGAGTCCTCTTGGTCTTCCTCCCATAGCCACATACTCGGTTCGAGAGTCTTTAATTTCATCAGAGGAAGATTATTTATCACACAATTTAAATCATGGTTGCATAATGTTTGTTTTCAACAACTATAATAAAATTAACATTTTTGGAACCTTGAGCTAATGTCCCACCACAAAATGAAACATTTTAGTTGATTAAAACCATCATGAATTAAAATAAAACTCTAATAAAAAACTTAAATATTAGAAACCAAGAATTCAATGTAGACATATTCAACCATAAATATTAAAAAAATTAATTAATAAAATAAATGTGGGGGTGTGGGAATTAGAGAGAATTTAAAAATATTATGATGTATGGATACAATGATAAAAAATAATACCACAAAATTCCCCTGACCAGAATAAATGAATATCAAGATAATAGTCAAAGAGGGACAAACCAATCATTAATTCAATTCATTCCTATTGCAGTGCTTGAAAAAATTCCATTTGAATTGAAAAACAACTGTTGTTGTTCCTTCCTAGAGATCTACATTGAAAATTAAAAATAACAAATTGACTAATATAGTTCTTGAAAATATGAAACTATATTCCTTGAATTGGATAATGCACCTAGAATTGGATTTTGGGAAACCTGGAATACTGAAATAGAGTTGAATAGGTTTCATGGATGGTATTGAACATTGCACTAAAATTTCACCACGAAATACGGTAATTAAAAATTCATTGTCCATTAGCTGATTAACTTGGTCACATGTATTCGGAATTGATAATTTCTTAGTCTATGTGAAAATTAATGGGGGATGTTTCACTATTTATTTAGGAAGAAAATAAAGTCTTCACTTGAAAAAATTATTATATAATGGTGATGTCATGAAAACATAAAAAGTAATACTTTTAAAATTTCTCTATAGTTTTAATATTCTAAAAAATTAATGGATGTCTAGGAATCCTAATATTTTATACTTATGGAGAATGTTAGATCACATGACTCTATAATCAGTTTAAAAAATCACAATTATTAAATTAGTCAAAAAAATTAGAAATGAAAAAAAAATTATAATAGATCATAACATCGAACAACTGAAATAAAAAATTATCAATAATAGACCATAACATCAAAAAACTGAAATAAAAAATTATCAAATACTCCATAACAATCTTAAAGTAAACTTTATTATAAGAATTAATTTCCTTATGACTAAATTGATACAACCTCATAACACTTAACTTCAAACGTTTCGAGAGTAATAATAAAATTACAACATATTTGAAATAAGAATATAGAAACCTAAATGATTCAATCAATATAGAGGGAATCAATAAAAAAATAATACCTATACATTGATGATTAATGCTACAATTTGAAGTTATATTTATATAAAAACACGTATAGTCTTGGAAATCCATATTATAAAACAATAATCCAAAAAATAGTCATCATGAATTTTTATTGTTGAAACTCACTTACAAGGAGTGCATACCGAGCTTCGACTATGACATCAGTGGTAGTAAAACTGTTGAAAATAATTTTTCATAGTGACCCATTGTCTATAAAAATAAAATCCCCAATTGATATTTGAGACATGAAATGAAGATATCAAGTTATAGAAATATTGAATGAAATAATGAAAATTCATACCCTCAGGATCCAATAATCGATGAATGTGAGTTTTCAATATTTCAAATTTATCTTTATAGAACTATTCAATTCACCAAGACAGTTGAATAATAACCATGTTCCTAGGGAAATTCTTCTTCATGTAATGTAAAGAATAGAGAGAGATCCAATATAATTTGTAAACCCCATATAATGAGTGCCTAAAAAGAAAAAATATTTAGAAAACCATTATTACGACAGCTTGACAAAGAAAATTACTGGATACAAAAAAAAATTAACAAAAAAATCAAAATGAAGGAATATTAATTAAAAGTAAATGCTAGTATAGAGATAGTTAAAAAAAGAAATATAGAGTAAAATATTTTTATTAATGTCTTTCATTTATATAAAATATTATATCAAGAACATATGTGCTTATATATATCTTAAATGAAATTAAATTAAATGTAATAGATGAATTTGAGATGAAATTATAATGAGAAATGTGTTAAAAAATGAATTAATATAAATAACCAGTAGATATTTATATATTGATTAAATATAGGTGAGATAAATAATAAAACCAGATTCACAACAAAAAAATTACAAAAAATCATGGGTATTTAAAATTATCTAAAGGCATGAGTGATTAAACTTAATATATTTAACATTATATATTCATAAAAATCTAGTTTCTTCTCTGATAAAATATATGTTCAACAGGTTATGATAATGGTTTTTAGATTTGTGTGGTTTTGAAAAGGAAATATACTAAATTTGGTGTGGCCATAAATTGGAAGGGACAATATAGGGTTTATGATTATAGATATTATGTTACATTGAATACATATAGAAATTATGATTGGGAGGTACCAAAATATAATGAAACAAATCTAAAACCATACTTGAGTAGAGGGAGAACCTTGAAAATCACCATCTATTGCATATGTATTGTTGAATGCTCACTGGAGATAGTTATGAATTCCTTGGGAGAATAACTATCCTGAAGGAGTAATCACAACAATCATTAAAGAAAGTGTCGAGGTTAACTCGTGTGGATCTCACTCGTAGAAGGTCTCAGTTCGACTGATGCCCTGACTGTAGGAGGAACCGGAGACAAAGGGGTATAGGAGGAGAGGAACAAATGATGAAGGGGATGGGAGGTATCACATGAGGGATGGATGAACCGAATGGAGAATATGTTGAGGATCGTTTAAGAGAGAATTGATCGGTCAATGATAAGGGAATAGGGTTTTGAGGGTGGGAGATGAGTCAAGCTGAGGCGGTATATTTTTAGTGGGTGAAGAATCATGTGGGATAAATCATTTGTATATTATTTGTCCCAAATACCCTTTTCCTATGCTTTTATCTATTCTAAATCCATGGTTTTTACGTAACCGTGCATATATAATAACTTATATTCATGAACCGATTAAACAATGTCTATAGGTATGCGTATATATGTTTTTTTCTATTAGTTAAATGTTATGGGATATATACCTGAAATCCAAAAGTGTTGTAAATTCCATTACTGATATCATAGACCACTTTTCAAAGACACATTAATCGGTTCTAATGTAATCTATACTTATAAAAATCAATAATTTATTCATCATTTTCTCAAAATCAAGAACATATTAATGTTTTTCTTTCCCTCAGTCATGTGTTTCCCCAAATGTTTAACTTTCTACTAAATAAATTTTGTTGGCATTATTCATCATGTGATCTCGAATCCTTAACGAATAAATTACTACAGTATAATCTTTATATATCTCATAATTCATATAATGAGAACATCATAAATAGAAATTTTTACAACATATTCCATATTTCCAAATATGAGAAGCACATTAGTCAATCCACTTTAGTTGTTTCAAGAACATAAGATTTACCTTAATCCCTTATCATCGTTTGAGGTACATTCTCTTGATTCTTGGAGAATTCATTTTCCTAGTGCCACATCATCTTGAAATTGTAACATGAAATAATACAATTTTTATTTTTCACTTCACATGTTATAGCATGGTGACCCTTATCTCCACACGTATAAAAAACTCACATTCCATTCAAGTAATTACCAGGGTGATTATTCCAACACTTATTATATGTGGGAAAATCATTCTTTCCCTTATTCATGGACTCATTTACTTTTTCATTGTTCTAGAATGGCATCTTATTGTATTGTTTTCCCTTAAATATGTTGATTCTAGAAAATTGCTTCTCTATTTTGATGGTACATAAAACTATTTCTTCATTCGATGAAAATTCTATGAAAACAGTTCCGTTCAAAGATTTGGCTTAAGGCCTTCAAATAAGTAGTTGACCATTCACTCCGTGTTGCATGTATAACCAGTATAATACCTGAAGAAACCTTGTAAATAAGGATTCACAATCCTCCAAACACTCTTCTTCATTTTTATTTAATCTATGAAAATTCATCTTCATCTCAATTTGATGATCATGTGGGTATTATTTATTGAATAATATCTCTTTAAAAGATATTCATTCCATGAGTCCTATTTTTTCTTCATCCCTTCTATTTTGGATCTTGGACCACCACTAATCTGCATCGCCACTCAGATAATATACTACATGTGTAACCTTTTCCATTTCACTGAATCTGAAATCCATGAATATCTTCTCCAAATAATTAATGTACTGCTCAGCTACCATTGGATTTGTAGTACCACTAAAATATTAGGTCATCTATTTCATAAAGAAATAAAACATCATAGAATCTAGTTGTGGAATAGGTTGTCCATTCGGGAAAGGTTACATATCATAATCAGATTAATCTACAATAATATTTCCATTACATTCTCAGTTCCAATACCAACTGTATTATTTTACACTGTAAGTTAATCCCTACATTTTTGTTGAGTACTAATACCATTCTTCCTTATAGGATCCATTTCTATGAAATGGCACATAATGGATTATAGCATAACATTTTTTAACATAATTTATAATCCCAAAACTAGTGAAACACTAATCATAAATTCAAAATGTTTTCTATAACTAATAAAATTATAATAAAAGAAGATTAATTGGGATATCATTACTTATAAATCCTTCATAATGGTAGTTAAATAAAATGAGAACTATCAATAGTGTATCCTCCATGACTGTAAAAATAGGTGTGTATTAAAGACAATTGTTGAGTACTAGGTTACATAGATTTAGGCTTGACACACTATGTCAGAGTTATTACTCCTAGGTTTATCTATTCCAAAACTATATCCACTTGTAGTATTCAAATATGGATATATTTCTAAGAATACCCATATAATTTTTACCTTACTAAAATTCAAGTATTTTGTTCTATACTTATCCTCAATTTTTATCTTAGGATTTTGTTCTATAAAATATGTTTTCTAAATCTAACTTAAAAGGACACTTATAACCTTCCTTTGATACCGACTGTAATGACTTGACCCGAGAATCCTAGGGTTGGTGAATTATTTTATTACATTTTCATGATTACAATGAATCAAATCCAAAAGGACAAATCAGTTTAGCTGTCATTAAAATCTAGATTACGTACAATATACCTGTAATACATTGATAAATCGAAAATAAAAACTTGATACATATTACAATGAAACAAAAGTCATCCTTGAATTGTTATTCAATGATTTCATATTCATAACTTGGGAAAATGAATCATAATAATGTTTATCTCAAATTCTCATTAAGTGTAACTTAAATGGAATCAATAATGAATAAATGAGAATAAATGGAATGTTAAATAACTGATATCAAATTCCATTCAAATAACATGATAAGGAAAAATCAATATAGAAAGGTAATAAATTGAAAATGCATTAAATTTATTCATTGAACTAATGATATAATTCATCCTCGGATATGTCCACTCAAAATCCCACGGATAAAAATGATAACTAAATTAAAAAAATGATTTAATCTTGGATGTCATGTTTCTGAGACATGAACTACTATAACATAAAGATCAATTATCAAGAACATTTAAAAAATCATGATTTGGACAACTTATTAATATAATGAGACTACTAATGCTTGAAGGGTTTATCTATAACCTAGCCCCACCGGTGTCTTCCAGCCTAATTGATTAATCATCTATCGAGTAATCAATTTAATTAATAAAAAATGTTTCTTACCATTTAATAAAGTATATGTATTCACTAATAATTCCCTTGGGGAGGATAAGTAGAAAAAATGTTTTTTTTATGATGAATGGAAATACCATTTATATATTATTAAAAAATTCTTAATGAAAATAACCATTAAAAATTCCAAAGTGTCCCATACAAAATTGAAACATTTAAATAATAATCCCCATGAAGGAATAACAATAAATGAAACTTAAAATACCGTGAGAATAATTAGATTCATGATATAAAATGAAAAAGGGAGATATATTCACCATAAAAGTAAATTGTTGCATAACAACAAATAAGACTATGAGGAATGTAAATTGGCACAAAAACCCTCACCTTGTGTCTAATTTTTCTAATGTGTCTGTATATTACTGAATGATAAAATTATGTTGTTTATTTACCTGCATCAGGAACTTTTCATGTTTATCATTAATTTTATTTCACTTATTACTATATTTAATACAATTACTTAAACAATTAATTTTACATCAGATGTTTTGACAAAATTTGTTTCATATGACAAAAACGACATTGGTAAGTTTACTATGGTAAAATGGGAAATTATAAAAACATCTATAGAATAATAATAATGACATCATGATCATATTTATAAATAAATTATACTTTTAAAACCTATCATTAAACACATTTCTAAAAAATGAATCAATGATTCAATCATCGAGATTGTAGTTCATACGTACGTATGAGTAACATTCCTATTTTTTAATGATCATTATCAAAAGATAATAAGAAAAATTATTCATTTATAGAATTGTCATTATATTATAAATAATATTTTATTAAATAATATATACTTATATAGGGAATTGTTTTGATGTAAACGGAATCACATCGTGTCAAGGATGCGGAAGTCCACACGTCCACGAACAACATTATCATTTGTTAAGTGTGTGAAGGATTAATAAAGAAAATGAAATAAATTACAGAAATTTATTTTTTCATCAATTTTATATATTATTTTTTTATGACACATATTTCTAATTAAAACCATTCTTTATGCATTCCTTGTATAGTGTGAATGAGTCACATCGCTTTGAGGGGGAGGTAGTCCACACTTCCACAAATGATGTTATCACATTTACACAAAATGTAAACTATAGAGTAATGTGTTATAAAAGTATTACATAAGCATAAATAATTATAAATATCATATATAAAAATATTTTCTATCATAATTACCTCAATCAGAGGCATTAAAGGTAGAATAAACAATCATTGTTTTGTGAGGTGGTAGTTTTTCGTTCAAATAAACAGTGTGTTCATTACCCATTATATGGGAGTGTGTGTAAGGGTAGGTAGAAACATTAACATAAAATTATCCTAGTATATTTTGGATTCTTTTGTTTTTATATAATCATGTAATTACAAGATTTTCGGGGGTGGATAATAGAAATAAAACTAATGATATTAAGGAATGATGTCAACTCTTAATTGGGTAACTCCTTTTGGTTTGTACAAAATCCTTCCTTGGATTACTTCCAGGCCAATGAGAGGCTTCTAAGATGAGTGGAGGGATGTTAAAGGATTTTTAGGAATATCTTTGTTGAGGCAATGTATCTCTGGTGGAGTGAGGAAGTGGTATGATAGGAGTTCTTTTTTATAGTTGAGGAGTAGTGACACTTTTGTAAATTTTGGGAACGAGAATTCCACCCACGTTTTTTATATTTCATGTAAATAAAATAATAGAAAAATTTTTAGAAAGAGAGTATAGTGTCACCAAAAAAGTTGGGTAAACCCTAAACTATTCACCCAAGATGGCCAACGACATGTCCCGAGGGGTGTTCTAGATCCCCACGGGCTGACCACTAGTGTCATCCATCAAAATATAACTATTGGGAACAATTTTTCACATAAAAAATATATAACCAAATAAATAAAGATTGAAGATATGAAAATTAAACTAGCATAGGAATGAAAATAAAATGTATATAACCCATTGTCACCCTTCAGGTCGCCACCCAACTTAGATCCAAGTCTGTTTCAACATTGAACAATTAAACTAGGAACCTGAAAAAGAAACATAGCCTACAACTATAAATATTCAATAGATGTGAGCACTGAGATTCTCAGTAGGGATTCTTGGAATAAACCATTGAAACCAAAAGTTCTCTTTTCTAAGGTAGCCCATAAAAACATGTTTGAAATACATGTATGAATGTAGGGTTGTCACATTTTAAAATAAGTAACATGATTTTCCAATTTAATGTAAAACCAACCCATGCTACATACCATCCCCAAAACCATTTTTCATTTAATAAACAAAACCAAGACAGAAATTCCAAGGTTATGCAAAAAAAATAGGTAAATAGTGCAAGCTGGGAATAAACTAACAGGTATAGCTTAAAGTAAAAATGAAATTTAAATAATTAAGTAACCATGGATGATCCTAAACATCAATAAGAGACCCCTGGATGTAATAAGTTTGGAACCACCTTCCGGCATATGGGGAATCCCTATAGTCTATATCGAACTGATTTCCCTCATGGTAAAAGAAATCAATATCACTCCCATTCTGACCTCTATACCAACCAGTGGGTACGATCCTATCTAATCAGGGATGGTAAGCAACCATCACTTGATCAACTAAAATTCACCCAAGAACCCAGGGTTATTATAATAATCATACTATGTAATTAGGAGGCCCATGTATGCATGACTCACCATACCATGTCATCACCACACTTGCCAACCCCAAACACAGACGCTTTCTATGAATTCACCCAAAAGGGTTACCCTAGATAGAAGTTCCACATATATATATATATATTCATACATTTCAAACATACAAAGTTCCAATTATGTTTTCACATCATTTGGTTATCACAACCACGTTAAAAACACATGGAGTTGTCATTCGGGCCTTTACTTTCACATAATCAATTGACTTTATGAAAATATTTTACAAGCTCTTTTAAAACAACTCTAAACAGTGCTTTTGTTTTAAAGAAAATCCAAACAGGCCTCTAGGTTCCACGTTTCAAATTATTTCCATAAAATATTTAGTTATACAATGTAAATTTTTTGTAAAAAAACAAAACAAACGTCCCCTTACACCACACAAACAACAATACTTACACCAAAATCTAAACAGTCATAAACTTGTGGATTTATTTCCAAACTAATTTAAAGATCCACACGAAAAGACCAAAAAAATTAAGAAAACAATAATAACTTATAAATTCATGTTTTTGTGAAAAATACCAATTTGAAGCACCCTCTTTAGTTTAGGGAACGTCCATGTGTGCACCTAGTTACCCCATGGGTGTGACAACATCTAATGGCGCATGTATCCTTCAAAGAGATGTGAAATCATTTCCAAAAAAACACTAAATTCCATAAAACCAACCAACTCTGGACAGACTAGTTCCATAAAGAGTTTCTACTAGCAAATACTACTCAAGACAACCAAGAATTCTATTTTAAGGTAAATTCATTTAGTTCCACCCAAGTTGGAAAAACATAAACATGTGTACAAATAGAGGGGTATCCTATAATCCATTTTTAATCAAATCCTTCAACAATAAAACAATACCATTACTTAAAAATAAACCAAATATAGGCGTAAAACTTATTCTAAAATTTAATTAATAAAATAGAAGAATTAAATGGGTTTAAATGGGAGAGAGATAACTAAAAAACCTACACATAACCAAGGAACTAATTCAAAGCTATTTTTAACAATTACCACCCTCATAAAAACATTCCAATGAATAAACTATCAGGCTTATAATGGTGCGAACAAAATTTATAAATTAAATGAAATAATGCAAGTTCATATGAAAGGCACTAGAAGAGGGAATGGATAGAAACTCCTTCCTCAAACAATGGTCATGTCATGCTTTCTAACTCAAAAATCATCTCCCTCACATGCACACACCTCCTTATATATATATATATCCATAAACTAATTCACATGTTCCATGCGCCATGAGGGAACATGCACATAGAATATACATATCATTATACATATCTATTCCTTGAAATATGTGTGTTCACCTTCGTAAATAAAAACAACTCCTTAGTATAAATCCTTGAGACTCAAAAACACCACAAATCCATAAAAAAATTTAATCCAAATAAATCAATCATGATACAATTTAAAAAAATACCCTAAAAAATGAACCAACAACCAAAATTAGTGGGTCCGAGGACCAACACACATCCAAAAAAAACCAGGGACTCGATTATCACAATAAACACCGAAATTGTAATAGGGATATACCTAAGTAAAGTTTACGAAGGAAGTGCGCCATGTAAGGGAGGACTTCCAGAGGATACACGGCTATCGATGAGGTTCTTCCGGTGAGAAAAGCAGATATGGTAAAAGATATGAGCACTAATGTAGTTTCTGGGAGGAGTCATGGCTGGTGGGAGGTTCAGCCGGAAAATGGGTTCACACCAAAGAGGGGGAGTCCCGGTCGGAAATCAAGGAATGGAAAAAGAGGGGATCTAGCTATGCGCCGGAAGGGGGATCTTGTTGGACAGTGATAAGAAGAAGCTAGATGCGGGTTTCTGGAGTGAAGGGTGGCCAGAGCAAGGGGTGCCACCGCAGAGGGTGGCCGGAATAGTAGGGGTGTCAGGGCTTGCACTGCACACAAAACTGGAGGGCGAATGGAAGGGGATGCCATGTATGGAGAAGGGGTGTGTCCTGGTCATGATTAGAAGGAAGGAGAGTGGGAGATGGAGTTGCGACCCCCTAAGGGTTTCTTCTTCATTTTTTTATTTTTTTTATTTTTTTATTTTTTTTAAATAAATTATTTTAAAAAAACTTATAATAAAAATAATTTAATAATAATAATAGTTATAGTATTATTAATAAACATAATTATAATAATATTAATATTAATAATAATTTTGTTATTATTATTATTAAATAATCCTTAAATTTTTAATTTTATTCCCATTTTATTTTATTTTATCATACTTTCATTTTATTTTATTTTGTGGGCCACAAAATTTTTTATTTTGAAAAACTGAGTGACCGCGTAGTATGCGCATGGTTACCACTAACAGTGAGGTGCTCATGCACTGGTTTGATTCCCACTAGAAACATTGAATATCAAAAAAATTATACCATTACTCATCCTGAACCACAACGAGAAAAACTGTAGCTAGGAAATAAAAAAAAATAAACAGTTGGGGTGTGACAAATTTCCCCACCACAAAAAAGTTTATCCCCAGAAAGTATCCATGACCATAGTTAACACAACACATGTCCATGGCCAGTCAAAATAAAAGGAAATTGAGAGCCTCATGGTGACCATTCCCAACACACTTCACACCCAACCAATTCAAGATGAAACCATAGTAGAAGAATAAGGGGATAACATGATAGTGTTCACCCCACCATAATAATTACACTAACATGGAAACCCTGAAATCTAAATGCACCACCCCATGGGGGATGCCAACATGGGAACTCCCAAACTAATCTCATCCCACTTTCTCAATGGCAACATAACAAATCCCCCACTAGGATTTAAAACCATTATATGGAAAAATGGAACACTAGGACTCTAGGAAGGATAAATCCCCTAAAAAACCGAAATACACTAGAGGAAAACTCACATAGAGGCACCCAAACTAAGAAAGGGCCGAGAAACACCGCCCATTAAATTCATGAAACCAAACATACCCCCATAACGAACACAATTGAGAACAAACTGAAAATCTGAATGGTTTGGTTTATTCACGTCCAAACACCCTTCAAGGAATCCACATGATTTGAAAAACTACACTTGGAGGAGATATGGCCACTTGAATTATGGTAGAACGAGCTCATCACAGAACTAAAACAGCAATGATCTTATGATGATGATAAAAATAGAAAAAATAAACATTTTATATTTCATCCCAAGGCCGAAAACATGATCCGAACCGAAGTTCCACACACCCTCGGAAACTACTGACTATGCACAAGCTGCACCCCGAGACCTGCAGCAGGGGCCCTTATGGATGAAGTATATCCTACCACATAGTCAAGCATTTGCATCCTCTGGTCTCAAACTCCTTGTTTTGTTTGATGATTAAGACAATCACAGTGGTGGTACATTTTCAAAGGGATGAAATATGATGTCTTAGAATGCCTGGACTGGCCATACTTGGGGTGCACAAGAGAGTGGTCTGACAAACTATGAGTCGGTACCGATGAAGAAGATTTTTCATAAACGAGTTCCTCTTATAGGCACCCCTTGCTTGATAGGGAACCCTTACGAAATTTGACCACCCCCAACTAGACCCCAAACATTAGAAACCCTAATACATCCCATCATCACAAGTCCAGAACTAGACCCTCAAATAAACCGAAGATGGCAAAAACATTAACGTCCTCAAAAGTTCCCAATAGACCAAAGACATATTCTATTTACACAAACAATGAAACATCATATAACTAAATTACATTACCTCAGTAAAATGGAATCTTATGAAAATAACTAGAAACTGGCAATTACTCATTAGAAACATTGGGGAACATTCCTACAGTTTATTTAGTACAACATAAAAAACACAGTCAAAACCAGCATTAAGACAAAACTCAATCAAAAAGAAAACCCCAAGTTTGAAAAAGTTTTCTCAGAAGCCAAACAAACTCAATCGCAACCAAACACATCTTTCCAAAAATCCAATTTCATATAAATTTTCAAAATGGTCACATTTTCAAATGAATTTTAAAATAATGAAACTCAATTTTTTAGACAAAATTCAATTCCAAAAATTGAATTTTTATTTTTATTTTAAAAACTCACATGTGGTCCCTTGTGAGATGTCACATGTGTATTCATCCAATCCCAATTACATCATCCATGGAAAAGTTCCCCCACACACTCTCTAAACATACGCATGCACAAGTGACCCTTCATAATGAATGTCAAGGACTAATAATCTCATTTTCTTATCAAATCCATACACAAACCAAACCATCCAAATCAAAACACTTCCCCTTTTGTAATCCCATTTTACCCATTTAAAACAATTTGAGAGAATAAATCCCTTTAAAAATCACTTTCAATTTAAAATTCAACTTTCAATTTCAACACACACTCACATCAAATGAAATAAAAAAAACACAACCAATGATAAACCATTAGAATGAGGAACTAGTTTCTATGCCTAACCTGGTGACATTATGGTGATCCATGACTTAAGTAGGTCATAACACTAAGAGAAAATTGAACAGGGTACTTGGACTCCACATGGGTCATCGCCCTAGGTGTGGCCATAACATAACCTAATTTTCCTACATTTTCATCCTTCAATCCAAAACAACCCGATACAAAATACTCAAATCTTGTACTACTCATGGAGACTCAAGGATCAGTGCGAGCGAGAATTTATGATGCACTCCCCGCACAAGCCTCCTGAGTCCTGACAGTCTTAATCCTCTAAAACCAGACACCCGAAATATCAAGGGCCTCCATTAATACCATTTGGTCATGAACCAACCCAAGTCGACCATGATCCAGTCACCTAATCTGGCACACGATATGTCAAGAGTGGTGTTCCTGATCCTCACAGGATGACATCTAATGTCAGGCATGAAAATCTAACCATTGGGAACAATTTTTCACATGAAAAAAAGATAACAAAATAAATAAATATTGACGTTATGAAAATAAAACTACTCGTGCAAATAAAATAAATGGTACATACCTCCTTGTGACCCTTGAGGTCACCACCCAACTCAGAACCAAGTCTATAACAACATTGAATAGCTGAACCAGGATCCTGAAAAAGAAGCTAAACCTATAACTGTAACACCCCTAGAAAAGTGATACAATTAAAAGACTAAATATTACTACCCATGTCAACATGGAGCACCATTATTTTCAGGAGCCTATCGGATTAGAACTCCATAGTTAAGCATGTTTGGCCTAGAGTATTAATCAAGATGGGTGACCTTATGGGATGTTTCCCAAGGTGTGTGTGAGTGAGGACAAAATGCAATGAAAGAAAATGTGTTGGCCTATGGGGATAGTCCTTAGTATGATAACCGACCATAATGAGTAATAGCATATGGTGTGATGGGAAGGCAACCAAGGTATTATAGGAGACCCATGTGGTTAGATGAAAATGTTCTGGACCCAGGGATGCAGGTCGTGACAAATGGTATCGGAGCCAATACCCAACCAGAAGTGATTAGGCACTACCGGGGTTTGAGGCTTTGGGTCCACAACGAGGGTGTTGTGCTTTAAAGGGGTGGATAATGTAACACCCCTGCAAAAGTGAGACTTAAAAATACTAAACGTTACTACCAATGTCAATAAGTTACACCTTTCTTTTCAGGAGCATATCTGATTAAAAACTCTATAGTTAAGCATGCTTGGCCTGGAGTATTAATCAGGATAGGTGACCTTATGGGAAGTTTCCCAGTGTGTGTGTGAGTGAGGACAAAACACAGTGAAAGAACATGTGTTGGCCTGTGGGGACAGTCATTAGTATGATAAGGGACCCTAATGTGTAATATCCTATGGTGTGCTAGGAAGGAAAACAAGGTATTACAGGAGACCCATGGGGTCAGAAAAAAGGTTCATGACCCAGGGATGTGGGTCGTGATAGCAACAAAAAAAAATAATAGGCATGAGCACTGAGATGCCCAGTAGGGATGCCATGAATAAAACCCTGAATCCAATATTTATCTTTTCTAAAGTAGTCCATAAACACAAGTTTTAAATAAAAGTTCAAAAGTAGGTGTCTCGCATTTTAAAATAAATAACATGTTTTTTCTATTTAAATTAATCCCAACACATGATACATACCATCCCCAAAACCATTTTTTATTTTATATACAAAACCAAGACAGAAAGACCAAGGTTGTGCTAAAATAAAACTGGTAAATGGTGCAAGCTGGGAATTAATTAACAAATATAGATGAATGTAGACAAGAAATGTAAATAATTCAGTAACCATAGGTGATCCTAAGAATAACTATAATACCTCAGGGGCATACTTCATTCAGAACCACATTTCATCATATGGTTCCCATAGTCTATAACCAACTAATTTCCCTCGCGTTAAAAGAAATCAGTGGAACTCCCCATCTGTTCTCTTTACACATCAATGTGTCCAAGTCCATATAATTTGGGATGGTAAGAAACCATCACTCAATCAACTAAAAGATTCCTAAATACCCCTGGTGGTTATAATAATCATACTTTGTAAGAAGGAGGCCCTCGCACGTGTGACTCACCCTACCAGGTCATCACTGTAAATGCCTAATGCTAACACGAATTATTCTTATGCATTCAACCACAAAGGGTTACCCTAGATAAGAGTTTCCTATATAACTATACTTATATATATATATATACACATACATACATGTCAAACATACAAAGTTCTAATAGGGTCGTCACATCATTTAGTTATCAAATCCACTTTATAAAACACTTGGAATTCTCAATTGGGCCTTTTTTTCACATAATCAAAAGCCTTTATGAAAATATTGCACAAGAACATTTAAAGAAACTCTAAACAACACTTCTGTTTTTTTAAACCCAAATGGGCCTCATGGTTCCAGGTTTCAGAGAATTACCATAAAAGTTTTTAGTAATAATATGTAGAATTTTGTAAAAAAACAAACCAAATGACCCCTTACACCACACACTCAACAAAAAATAAACCAAATGTCAAACATGAATAAACACATGGATTTATTTTCAATCTAATTTAAAGAGACACATGAAGAGAGAGAAAACATCTAGAAAACAAGAACCACATAGAAAACTAAGGTTTTTTGAAAAATACCAATTTGAAGCACCATCTTTAGTTGAGGTCACATCCATGTGTGCACTGAGTGCACCCATGGGTTTGCCAACATCTAATGGTGCATAAAACCTCCAATGATATTTTAAGTCATTTCCACAAACACAAAAAAGTTCTATAAAACCAACCACACAGGACAAACCAATTCCATAAAATGTTTATACTAGCAAAAACCACTCATGATATCCAAAAATGCCATTTGAAGATAAATGAATTTAGTTCCAACCATGTTGTAAATTCATAAACATGCTTATAAACAGAGGATCATCTTAAAATCCATTTTTAATCAAATAATTAAACCAGAAAACACTACCATGATATAAATTTAAACCTAATTGAGGTGTGAAAAATAATCTTATATTTAATTAAGAAAACACAAGCATTAAATGGATAAAAACTAGGAGAAAGGACATGAAAACACCTACACATAACAAAAGAACTATTTTAAAGCTGTTTTAAACAATTATAAATATCATAAAATCATGGAAATGAATAAAATTTCATGATTTTTATGTTTTGAATATCATTTATTTACTTAATGAAATATTTCAAGTGCATATGGAACGCGCTGGATGGGAGAAAGGAAGGAAACAACTACCTCAAATATATGTCATGCTATGATTTCTAACTCAAATAGTTGCACACTCGTACGCACACACTTCCATATATATATATACATATATATATCCTTAAATTTATGGGTTTGTTCCTCACGCTATAAGGGAACACGCTCACAGAAGATAGATATACTTATACATATCAATAATTGGGAATATGCATGCACGCCATCGAAACCGACTTCAACTCCCTACGATATACCATTGGGACTCAAAAAAACCAAAAATACCTAAAATAAAATTTAATTTTAAACAAAAAAATCAATATTTGTTTTAAAACTAACCCTATAATAATAAACTGGCACCTAAAATTAGTGGGTGTGATTACCAACACACATCTAAAAAACCAGGGACTCAATTATCAAAAAAAGTCTAAATTGGATTATGCAAAACAAAAAATGGGTGAATTAACCTTAACCAAAACATCAATGGCATAAAAACACGACTCTATATGCCTCACCCTAGGTGGAAAATTCAAGAACATAGATCAATTATTCTTGATACATCAATTGCATACTCTAGACACTGGGAAAAAAGAAGAAAATACAAACTAAGAAATCAAAGTATGGTTAAGTTAATGAAAACAGTAAAATTGTAATAGAGATATACCAATATAGTGTTTGGGAAGGATGTGTGTCATGTAAGGGAGGACTGTCAGAGGAAAACTGGCTACCGGTGAGGTGCATCCGGTGAGAAAAGAGGCTTCTGGAGGAGTCATGCGCACTGATGTAGCTTGTGGTAGGTGTTACGGGCACTTGGAGGGTTGGCCGGAAGATGGGTTCACGCCGAAGAGGGCGGGTCGTGACCAAGATGCAAGGTGCACAGGGAGGGGGGAGCTAGCTACACACTAAAATGGTGAGCTAGCTAGATAGCCAGAGGAAGTGTCCAGATGTGGGCTGCCAGAGCGAAGGGTGTTCGGAGTAAGGGGTGCCAGCATGGAGGGTGGTCGGAATAAAAGTGGGATCTGGGGCATGTGTCATGACCATAATTGTTGGGGGTGGGACACCACATTTGGAAAAGGGGTGCGGCTAGTCAAGATCAGGGGGAAGGAGAGGGGGGAGTTGCAACCCTCCTAGGTTTTTTCATTCATTTTAATTTATATTTTTATTTTTTAAAGAAAATAATTTAAAAAAACTTATAGTAACAATAATAATAATAATAATGGTTATAATATTATTAATAAACATAATTATATTAATATTAATAGTAATAATAATATAATTATAATTATTATAATTATTAAATAATCCTAAAATGTTTAATTGGATTCCCATTTTATTTTATCTTATCATCCTTTCATTTTATTTTATTTTGTGGGCCAAGGTATTGTTTATTTCAAAAAATTGAGTGATTGCACAGTCTATTCATAGTTATCGCTAACATTGTGCTGCCCATGCACCAGTTCGATACCCACCAAAAACAATCAATATCAAAAAAATTAAACCTTCATTCATCCAGATCCTTAGTGCGAAAACCAAAGCAAAGAAATAATAAAACAAAATAATTTTAATGGTCATTGTGTGACATATAGGGTCGAAATATAACTATAAAATGACCCTTGGAAATGTTTCTAGGTCATTTGGGCCCATCAGATTATGTTTTATCTCCTCATTAATCTTAATTTTAGACTAATCATTATTATTAATTTTAATTACTTTCACTAATGTTTCTTGTTATAAAATAATTTTAAATATTACACATTAAAATTTATGTTTATTCAAAATATTGAATCCATTTTTTCAAATTCCAACCATATAAGTTGTAGAAATAAATTTAATTTAAATCACATAGACATAACAACAGTGTTGGTTTTTTAAGTAAAAATTTCCAAACATTTGCTATATTTTTATACACAATTTCAACATGAAATTGATTATAATTACCTAAATTGGATTAATTTATAAAATTTATTACTAATTATTCTTTAAAATAAATTTAAAATTTTATTTAACCTTATAAATAAATTAGATGAAAACTAATCATTGACCTAAAATTCAGTATTTTTCACTAGTTATTAAAAAATGAAACTATAATGAATAATACCCAAAATATACCTTAACCTAATTTTTATGCTTATATTTCAAATTGGAAGTTTATTTTTAAATTTATAATCCTTAATAGTTAAAAAAAGTTGGATCTAAAATAGGTTCTCCATTAATAGGTGGTAAAAACGCCTTAATAAAAATATAGTATATTATGCCTAAAATTGGGTTTGTTTTTATCTTGTGACTATAAAATATATTAAATGAGTATAAATTTTTTTTAGGATATATGATATATAAATTTAATCAATATCACACAAATTTTTTTATTAATTTAATTATTAGTGTAAAATCACTATATGAGAAAAAATAGTTTTCTATAAAAATATTCCCTTTATATTCAATTAGTTGTTATAATCATTTATAATTAATTTGTAACCAATGAATTAATTTTATATATGTGAAAGTCATTAATTTTCATAAGTTTTTTAATCCTTTTAATAACTACTAATTTATCTTCTAGGTTATATTAAATAATATATTAATAATATATCATTATTCTTTAAAAATACGGTCTTGCGTGTAACGTATGATTTTCAAGAAAGACACACTTGTGTTTAATGAAATCTAATTTGGTGTTGCATGCAACTCAAAATATAAAATATTTCTAATTTATTTAAAATTGTAAATATATTTTAAAGTATCAGGGGTATTATATTTTCTTATGTGTTTGGTGTCATGTGTCACACATGTTATCGAATTTAATGTTATTACGTTATAATTTCATGGTGTTTCTTCACAAGTTGAAATTTTACTAATAGATTAAAAATATGAATTTTATTTCCTTTCAAACTTGAAAATAATCAATAACTATAGAATAATAAAATATAAGATCTGATAGATATCTAAGTTGTCATTTCTTAAAGAGTTTAGCTATAGTTATAACAATACGGTGTTCTAACATTCTATTCCAAAACCATGATAGATCTTTCATTGCACTAACTCAAGGTATATCATGGCTCCTAAGGTCTTCTATGTTATATTTTTATACATTATCCTGTCTATCGGTGGAAATAATAAATTTGTTTTCTAAAATATGAACATTACATTTATCTTTCTAGGAGATCAAAAGATAACACACATCACATAATTGAATTATTCTAATAATGTTGATATTATGTTCTACTAGATACAAAACATTTTAAATTTATGTTTTTACAAGAATAATTATATTACCTACACCATATATTTCTCCTTGATCATTATCACAAAAAGTGAATTTTCCAACATTCATCTTTATAATATTTATCACCAAGAGATTATAGGATGTTAAAAATTGTAATGAATATATAATGAATCATTAAAATAGATTATCTTGGAAAGAAATAAAAATATTGATAGTCAGCTTTAAGCATACTCTCCTGGTCTCAATAAATTTGAATGTTATAAAGTGTGTAATATCAATATTTTTCTTAATACTATTAGTATCTTCACATAAAGATATTTGAATGTAGATAATTATAATCATAGAACATATAAATTTTTTTATAACTCAGTAACATTGATAATATTTTAATATATATTGACTAATAAAAGTATAAAATTCCATATCCGGATTTTGATAATTTCCAGTTAGAATAAAAAAATATCTATGTTGGTATTCAAAAAAAAAGGTTTTCATATGGTCTCTCCAATATTAATAATCAACACCAACAAATTTGATTTATATGATTTGATTTAAATTCTCAAGAGTTAGAATATTAATACATTCCATCTTTATAAATAAAACAATACTCTTTCTAAAAATTGAAAGTAGTTCAAAAAAATTATAAAAAATAAATTAAACAAAAAATCACAAAATCGATAACATTGTTAAATTTAAATTTAGAAATTAAAAAAATATGTAAGTTAAAATATTAGAATAACTCAGATAAAAAATTTAGGATCTAAGATTAATTCAATGGATATAAGTGGGATGAATTTAATATTGATAACATAAAATAAAAAATTATACCAATACTCTTTTATCAAATATCAAATAGAAAGTTAATTGGAATTTTAGAGTTTATAAATTAGACAAACATTTATTTCATAATTTTAGAGTTTATAAAATTATAGAATCAGTAAAACGTTTCTATACAAATGAACTGTGGGTGATATGGCTTGTAAAAGAAAGTAAAGTTATAATTTATAAATTTATAAATAAAAACATACATAACTTTATAAAATAATGATCAATGCATTAAAATTTATATTTAAGGATGTCTATAACCAAAATTTTTGTTATCTATAGTTTTAACCAAAATATAAAGGCATGTATTCTTTAAATAAGGAATACCTCGATACTGAGATCAGAATAACTATGTTTCCCTAGCCATGATATCCATTAATCAAAAATATTAGATAAAACTCTATCTTCTTATCCCTATAATCCCTCGATCACACCAGATCAGATTAAAAATTGTAGATCACCCAAATCTTAAGGAATTTAAAAAATATACTTATAGTTGATTTTTTAAGAAAAAGACTCACTAAAAATAAAAATAAATAGATCAATCCATGTAACAAGATGTTAAATAAAATTTATAGTAACTCTCAGATCATCAAAAATTGAAAATATTCCTCATCATTGATCATTTCTCTTATTTATAGCTAAATCTCCAATAATTAAATTTCATGTATTTCATGTGTACTTTTAGTGGCCTTAGAACAACCACCTTATTAATATCTCTACATATTTTTTAAAATGATCATATGTTTATACACTATAAAGGGGTAACAATATATTTATAATTGGAATTAATTTCTTCATATGAAAAAATATTATTTCTCCATATGAATGACTTAATGAAAATTCCAATCTGAGAACATGTTTTCTTCCATCTAAATAGTTTTTTTTATGAAACTACTAATTTGACTTCAGTGTACTAGAAAAAGATATATTCTAAAACGTTAAAATCTATAAATATTCATTTGGAAATATCTGATCGTATGTATGTTTTTTAGAAAAATTTATTCTAAACACAATATTTTATTCCATATGATAAATTGGTATTCAACTCTCTTGAAAAACAAATTCTCTATATAAAAAAACTAAAAACAAGGGATGAATAATTTTCTCTAATAAAATATACTTTAATAAAGTGTATTAAAATTTTCAAAACTAGATCAGAAAGTGTTGAAAGAAATTTTGACTCAAAAATTCATATGTATACTACAAATTGGATATATAATATCATAAATTATCCATTATTCAAGGTGTTTAAAGATCAATTTCAAGGAATCTATGTAAAATTTTGTGCCTTTGTGGTTTGTAACATATGTAGTTATGGTTGATTAAGATGTTTTAGAGGAGTCTTGATGATGTGTTGTGCCGGTTTGTGGTGCAGCAAATCCACTATAGGATATTCAATTCATGAACAGTTTACATGATATTAATTGGAGATTTACAGCTTTTATAGCCGATTGGTTTCAAGACATTTATAGGGTTTGATGAATACTATGGAATGGATACAATTAAAAAATTATTACACAACATGTAAATAATTAATGGACAAGGTGACATGAATTTTAGTGGAATTGGGAAATATAGAAATTCACATTGTGAATGGAATACACGACATGAAACCAATGGGATATAGGTTTTTCATAATGCTTGTTCAGCTGATTTTATTCTCAATCGGGAATATCCCACTCTTTATTTATCTTTTGGGAAGAACCCTACATGTCACTTAGAGTATCTTCATGCTAGTTTATCCTAATTCAATATGTGGGTTATAGTGATGGATTTTTGGTGACCCAAGGCATGTTGTCCTCTATTTCACATTGTTTTATTTTCATTTTTATCTGGTAAGATTTAGTATGTTTTTGTTTCTTTTTTTTGGGGCATGATGAGTTGAATTTTTTATGACCATTCGGTGTGGTGTAGGTTGATATGTGATCTTGTGGTGTGGTTATGGTTTCAGGTAGTTTCTTCTTTGACATGCATTACATAGTGAGATTTGAAATATTTTTTGGGGTTGGGGATCCTCATTCTCACCATTTTTGTGCTATTTGTGTGATTATCATGTTTTTACTTAGCTTTGGGTGGATAGTAACGGTTGACATAGTTTGAAAAATAATTTCCATAGTTTTATTTATTAGAATTGGGATTTCTTTCATTATTTTCTTATTTCATATATATTGTTGATGTAATTTTCATGTATATTTCCAATTATGAAAATAAAATGGATTGGGGTCCTTTTTTGAATATTATTTGTTATGTTGCGTTGACTATTGTTTTGTTTTTTTGTGATCGCACCATAAATAAAATGGTAAGGAATGTATATTTGGCTAATAAACTGGTTTCCCATAGATTTTGGTTTTTTTATATTACCTATGCTAATTAAAGATGTAATGTGATGAATGATCCTGAATAATCATCAAATTAATTTCGTGATGTTGTTTTGTATGCTTGATCTGGTTGTGCTTCCTTCTGTGGTTTGGGATATTTTGTGGTGATCAAGGTGACCAACTATGTCATGTGATGTGTGGGGATGTGATGTTGAGGATGGTTTGAATGGATGAGATATGGGTTGTTTTTGGAGGTGTTGAAAATATTTGTGATGTGGTAATAGTGAATAGTGGTGTGATGCATGGTGGAGATGATGTGCGGTGGAAATGTGTGGTTGTTACATGTTTCAGTTGTGTTGTGAGATAGATTGGGTGACATGAAATGATGATTATGGAGTAATTGTGGTGTTGTGGTGGTGGTTATGTGAGTTGGATCTGTTATAGAATTGCATGATTTTGTTAGTTTTCCGGTTTTCCATGGTTTGAACTGTGGTGATAAAAGAAAAAAATAGCATGGTAAATAAATGAGATGGGGTAGTAATGATTTATTGGATATTGGATAACTGAATTTAATAAATTAATGAATAGAGTAATGTGAATCGGAATGGATAATGAAAAAATGTAGAGAACCCTATTACTGTAAGTGGGAAGTGTTGTGTAGTGTATACGGTGGTTGTGTGGTGTTTTATATAGTGGTGGCCGGGGTTGTGATGGTTGATGTGTGGCACATGGTAGTGATGTGGTGTGTACTAGTGTTGTTTAAGTGAACCAATAGGTTTGGTATTTTTTTATCTATATATCATGTATGTTTATTTTATTTTATATGCACCCCACCCGAGTTGGATAACCTTATCAACACCAAAATGGGTAGATTTTTGGGTGTATTCCCCAACATCTAGGATGGTGGTGATTCAGATGGTTGGCCACCCCCTCTTTGACACTATTCCTTCAGCAGTATTGATATGGGTTGGTGTTGGAGACAACCGAGGGGATATGTGTGGCCCATATGCCTACGGAAAATATGTGATGTTACATGATGTGTGGTCTAGGTGTATGTAGGCGGGATGTGATGTGATGGGATTTTTAGACTAGGTTTCCATGGGTGGTAAGCGATGTGATATGATGTGTAGACCATGAGTATGTGGGTGTTATGTGATGTTCTCTGATATGCAGATCATGTGTCTGTGGGATAGATGTGATGTGATGTGATGTGTGTCAAATCATTCGGTTGTAACACCCCAATATTTCATAATACATTATCTCTTTAAAGCAATTCTATATCTAGATCTACAAGAAACAACGACTTCAAGTGCATCACAACCTATAAAACTAGCTAATTAAAAGCGGTTATGAATTGTATTTACCACATTTTTTATTTTATATATATCCTATTTAATTTTTAGCTTTCATATATTGTGTTTCATAGAGATAATATAAATACTAATTCAATTTTCAAATAAAAGAAGTATTTTTCAAAAAATGTAGTTTTTCCACCTTTTAATGGAGAACCCTTTTTAAATCCAATATTTGACACTTTCATATATTAAAAGTTAAGAAATTATATTTTTCTTTAGAATAGATACATAAAAATTAATTTGTTTAAAATTTTGGTACTTTTCTGATAACTTTCATATTTTGATGAATAGTAAAAAATACTAAATTTCAATTAAAAAACTTTTTTATCCAAAATAATTTATAGTATTAAACTATACATTATAGGGTTTTAAAATTATAATTAAATTTTATTTTTATCATTTAATATAATTTATGTCCTTGGATGAAATTTTACATTTAAATTGTACATAAACACATGTCAATATTTTGATAGTTTTTACTTCTTAAAAACTAGCATTATGGTTTTGACAATGGGAATTAATTTCAATTTATTGATTTAAACTTATATGTTATGAATTTGGTAAAATTGAAATCATTTTTGAATTTGTAATATCAAAATTTTATTTGGGTTAATTTTTTGTATTTTTTTGAAAATAATCAATTTTTGATAAATAGTGAAAAACACTACATTGTAGATAAAAACCATCTTTTCATTTTAATAATTATTTTTAATTAAAAATTTATCATAATTTCAAAATATATAGATAATACATATATTATTCCAATGTAATTCATTAGAGTCATTTTATAATAGGATTAGGCATATAAAATTTTGTTGAACTTTTTTAACATCTTTTACCCAAATTCTAGGCACATTTGCAAATTTGCCTAAAATTTAATTTAACCACTTTTTTGAATTTAATTTCAAAAATCCGGAAGATACCATTTTCATTAGTAAGTAAAATGTGATTCAATGGGATGAAAATAATTTTTGGTGAACGGTAACTTTTGATTTTTATTTATCATGGTTAAAAGTATATAGTTTAATTAAAGGTAAAAATTATATTATAATTACCCACAAACATGTCTTAATTCTATTGGATACGTTTATTTCGACCAAAATAAATCTTTTGAAAAAAAATTATTCATTTTATCCACATGGATTAGATTAGGACATTTATTATAATTTATTTAAAGAAGTGTTAAAAATGTTAAATTCAAATTTTAATAACTAAATCAATTTTAATTTTGCATTATACATAAGGTAAATTCGACTATAAATATTCATTAAAAATATATATATATTTCCAACATCATGGTATCTTATTTATAATTTTTTTGACATTTACTAATTAAATTTATTTATGACACAATGATGATGTAGTAATTACATTATTAATTAATTATTAAAATAATTGTTTTTATTAGTATCAAAATAAATCTAAATTGAGACTTTTGATGCAATAAACTAATTTTATTTGGGAATATGACATGTTAGGGTGGATTGAATTTATTCTGTTCGATGTAATTATTTTGTTATGACTTTAACAAAAAACAAGTACTAAATAGTGTCAAAATTGATATAAATGTGTTTTTAAAACATATATTGTTTTAATAAGTGATATAATATTTCTAAAAATCAAAAGATTCAGACAAAAGACTTATATAATGATCTATATGTCATTACTGAACCACATGAGGTAATATTTTCATTTTATAAGAATTTTATTAACCATTTAATAGAAAAATACAAGAAGACGTGGTAAAAGATAAACTATTTAACTAAGAGTTAATTCTAATAGTTAAGGTTAATATGGTGTCCTAAAATTGTCTAAAACATTTTTACAGGATTTAGACCCATACCCACCTTAACCTCAAAATAAATACATTTTTAGGTATTAGAAACCGAAAATGGTTTTATAATAAATTAATATTTCAAGATTTTCCTAAAGTGCCTCGCACCTCTCCTATAAAAGGGCACTTCCCCTTATCTTAATTTCACAGCTCCAGAGCCATTTGACTCAGCCAAAACCTGCTAAAATCTCCTCCCAACTACCCTAATGTCAACCTAGAAGCCTTAATTATATCATAAATTCATCCTATGGAGCCCTTTTGTTCAAATCAAAAGGAAGTACCTGAAGAAGAGGTAATTATTTTATCACCTCTTTCAATGTTCTTTTCTTCATCTACATCCTCATTCTTTGTTATTTACATACTATAATAATAACTCCAATAACTTATAAATACGGATATTTTATTATAAATTTGTTACCTTATATTCATTATTCTATCCATCCTATGAATGACCAAGTCACCATACGTGTGTACGTGCGGTTTACCGTCTCCAAGTCGTGGTGTAGTCTGTTATTCAACAATTCATTATTTGGATGGGTATAATAATCAGTATAATTGATGTAAATAATAAATATATCATTTTAATTATTATATATATATATATATAATATGATGTCCAATTAAACACTTTTTCACTATCAATATTATGATATTGTCGCTCGTGCGTACATACATATTACAGTCTCCATGACGTGATGAGATTCATCTTCAATAATCACCCTTCATTAATTTTTATAAATAAATATATATTGATTAATTATTAGGTATATGAAATAATATTTCTACTGTAATAATATATATTTATCTAGAAAAATATATTTCATTTACTAACATCCGTACTATATGATAATAAAATGGAAACAACGTTCATGCGTACATAATGAATATCGTCTCCATGAAGGGTGTTCCATTTCATATATCTATCTATTATACATATTTATATTCTATATCTATATGATATATAAATCATATTTTATATTCTGGAAGTATGTAAATCATGATATAAGTGATATGATTAGGAATAACGAGTTAAAACACCTACGATAAAGAAAGCGATTATTACCTAAAATGTTACCTAACATGGAAATTATTATTAAATAGGTAGTATAAAGTAATAAATGAATAATATATGATATCATAAATTTTAATATTGTTTTGGTATAATATAATAACATACTATGGTCATTATATAAAAGGATTAATGTACCCTCGACTAAAGTAAAGTACAAGGTAAGGATAAATTCCTCAATATTATTATTTTCTAAGATTGTTTATATGTAAGTACTTACTGGGAAATATTTATCATCTATGTCCATGTTTCATAAAAATGTTTTCAAATGGAATATTTTAACGATTTTTGGAAGGGACACATTAGAAAGATCATCATTTTAAATATTTCAATGATTAATTTTTATAAATCTTTATAATTAATGTGCATGTTTTAAAATTTATTTTTAAGGATTTATTTATATGGACAGGATTATTTTAGAATGTTAATTCTTTTAAAAAGTTTCAAATTGGTATGGGACACTTTGATTAAAAATATATTTTAAATGAATTATTTTATAAATGTATGAATTTTAATTGTTTTCACAAAAAAATATTAATCTCAAAGAGTTTTATTGATTATTTGCAACTATGTCAACATCCTTTATGGGATATTATTCTTATTTGAGGTAGATTTATTATAATACATTCCTCCACATATTATTTATTGTGTAATGATATGTTTTACTATGGATGTGCTATTTTTTTACCATTCATGGTTTATGGTTAAAGTATTGACATTTATAATTCTAGTTTTAATATAAATGCTTATGTTATGTTTCAATACATTCATATGAGGAATTCAATGGACATAGTAAGTGATGGGTGGGTACCGCTATATCCCTTTGATGCATTGATAGGTCTAATGAGGCAAACTAGTGTTTTGGGACAAGGCCTTGAAAAATATTGTATTTGTAGTCTTAGCACAAGGCCTTGACTTTGTGGTTATGATGTCTAGATTTATAAATTCCCTCGTTATTAAATTAGTTATTAGAAGTTATTATTCAACTAGTAGAATATTCATTTTCATGTTTATATGGTAATGTTTTATTTATTTTTATCATATTATGTTCAAATTTATGTTTAAAAGGATGCTATTTTTATTACAAATCATACTGTAAAAGATTATAGCTTCCGCTAAATTATTTACCCTTATTGATTATCTGAGCTCACCCCTTTCGTATGTCTTGATTTCCAAGGATTCCATGAATTTTATTATGATTGATATGCAGGGTTATGCAAGGTGAATAATGGTATTCTCAAAAGCTTTTTTTATTCTATGTTTTGTGTTTTAATATGTAATTTAATGTTCATGTTGTAATCTATATTCCAAGACTACTAAACAGATCATTCCTTAAGGACTTTATTCCTTTTAATCATTCCAATATATTAAAATAATGCATCGACTCTAGCTAACTAGGGTCAGGGCCTTACATATTCTGGTGGAATGTAATGTTTGTCCCAGGTGTTTTGCGGGCAGGATGTGATGTGATATGATGTGTGTAAAATGATTTTGTTGGTGGGGTGTGATGTGATGTGATTTGTGGAAAATGTTTATTTTGGAGGGTTTTGATGGAACATTATGTGGTTTTTGTGGATGGGATGGGATTAAAGGACATTTAATGTTGGGTTGTAAGATAAAAAAAATCTGTGGGGAAGCGACAGTGGGGAACATTACATTGTTATAATCTTGATGATATATTATTATATTGGAGCATGATTTGGTGAATGAGTTACCAGAAAACATGGAATAAATGATTGATTGAATGATTTTAACATATTTGATTTTATATTTCCAAAACTACACTTAGTTACTAAGTCATAGTAAAATGGAAGTGTGGGGTCGAACCCATAGGGAAACTCATAGAAAGAAAAAAATTTAGTAAGAACCTTTTGAAAGGAGACCTCATGATCCCTCTTTGGTTTGGGCTTACTAAAATTATATCTTTGTTGTTTTAATTCAATTTAATGTAAGATTTCAAGGCCACTTTTTAAGATTGGGAAAAAGAAAATCCTGAATCTATCTTTTTTCAATGCTATGACTAATTAGTCTTAGTCCTACCAATTAGACCTACCTAAGATGAAACCATAATTCTTCTAGATATAGTCAAAAACATTGGTGAATTATTCATGGAATAAAGATGGAATGTATTACAAGATATTTTTCCTTGCATTCTGTACTCCAACTAGGTCAGGATCCATCAATTACATAGCTATTAGTTAGGATAATGCAAAATAATTAGGTTAAAAAATTAAAGCTAATTACTGGCCACAGGTTTACAAAGTTTTGAATGTATATAATTATTACATTAAAACATACCATTACTCTTGACCCGTAACCCCATTTATATTAGGCATTCATGATATTATTAAATGAATGTATGGAAATAAGAAACATACTTGACATAATAAATAAATAGTTTAAAAAAATGTAGTCCATGATTGAAACTAATTAAAATAAATTCAATACTAAAATTAATAAATGATCATTGAAGTATGAAAATATAGTTCACATTTCAAGGAAATTGGTATTGAAATCATAATATTGGAATAAAAAAACAATAAACAAGTCTTTAAATAGAATTTTATGAAAAATGAATGATTAAAATAGTAAGAGGAACCAATTGAAAAAAGCATTGATGAAAGTTAAAAATAAAAAAATAAAAAAGGAAATAAAATAACTTGGGTGTCCCAATTCATTTTGTGTTTCTGGTGTTACCTCATATATATATATTTTAATTCTACATGGTGTGTAAATTATTCACATCGTGTAATAATAAATCATTATTTTTACCATTTTTGTAGCATTCGTTACATGGTTTTGTGATTGGTTCATTTGGGTATAATTATGTATTTTATTTTAAAATGTAAATCAAACTAAAAAATTGAAAATAAATGTTATTAATTAAATTAAATAAATTTATAGGGTCTCATATGTCATATTTATTTCTGACATGAGGATGATTTATTTGAAAAAATGATGATGGTAGATGTTTAGTTTATCATGGCGGTTTTTCCAACCATCACAAACTCAATTTGTTTGTTAAATATTAGGTATATATATTAGTTCCAAAAACAATAAATTCGTTTTAATATAAATATTAAAATTTTATTTAACCAAAATAATACTTTTATAACCATCCTTGAAGGTTTAAAATTAAATCTAAAAATCAATTTTCATGGATATAGAAAGTCTCCATAATTTCGACAATGGTATCATTTATATGATTATAAGGTGGTAATAAAACAGATGGATATAATATATTTCATTTGAAAAATAAAATTATATTATAAAAATTAATATAAATTAATTATTATCTAATTAATTAAGTAATTTAGGATATGGTACAAAAATAATATAAATTAAGATTGGTTGTTTGAGAAATTTACCTCTTGAATATCACCAACTGGAAAGATCCCTTAAAAAACATGTAATTAGTATTTGGAAGATACCTATAGAACATTGATTTAGGGAGAGTTATTAGGAGATATTTTATTATATATTTTAAGATATTAAAGGGTTTTTAGGATAAAGGGGTGGTGAGGGTGTATTTATACGTGATGAGTGGTGGTTTTAAGTGAATAAATTATTATTATTTTGTACTTAAAGCCAACCACATTTGTGTGGACATAATTCCAAATAAATTATTTAATAATTAAAGTTATAGTGGTTATTTAAGGTCTATAAACTCATCAAATAATCATTTAATTTTTTATATTTAGATATTCTGAGCTTTTACTTTTAACTTTAACCTTCTACGTTATTTTATCCATACTACGTGAAGTTTTGTTACCATGGTAACAATATTATGCATAAAAATTAAAATTATCTTATATCCTAAAATTAAAATAATTATTGAAAATATTAAATCTATTTTAATTTAATTAATTTATAAAAGTGATAAAAATTAATTCAAAATATGTAACTCATGTAGCTCGTAAAAATAATTTATTATGGTTAATATCATGATTTTTATAATTTCTAAGAATATGTTTTTAAAAGTAAGACCTTATATATTATGTCATTTCATAAATATGTTTTGATCAAGAATAAGTGTTAATAAAATTGAAATCATGATCATATAATAATTATTTCATAAGATTTATGGTATTTTGTAAAAACATTATTTTTACTTTTTATCGCAAAAACTAAATTTTTTATAAAATTCCTAAAACATTACCCAAAGATAATTTTTAAATGATGAATCCAACATTAATTGTTTTCATATAAATGTACTAAAATTTTAAAAAATTATTTATATTTATCTTCACATAGAAAGAAATAAAATACATTTTTTTGAAGAAAACATATATTTGAAGAATAAAATGACATTACTAAATATTTTGTGTTCAATTCCTAAGTATAATCAAATTTTTCTTAAATATTAACTTCATATTTATTTCATAATAATGTTCATATTATTAAAACCCACCAATTTAATGGATATTTTATAATGGTCAAGTTAAAATAATAATATTTTGGAGTTCATTTTATCTTCATGTTTTTTTCAATATAAGCTAATGAACATAGTGTTATTTTAAATTCTTGGTGGGTTACATTCTACACTCAATCAATAATTTGCATCCCCATAATTTAAACTTGTGATTATTAATCCTGGAGTTGAAATTTTAAAATAATCTTATGGAAGTATAAAATCTTAAAAAAGTTTAATAAAACTTCACCGAAAAAAGAGGGAAATGAAAATGTGAAGGTCACCAAAAAAATACACTGGTAGAAATCCCACCTATTCCAACACAATATTCCCAAAGGTATAAAAATATTTGGGAAAAGGATACTATAGCGATGGTTATATAGAACCATTAGTATATTACTATGTTTTTTTCAATGGTTTAAGGAAACTATTGGGTATAGTGCTGGTGAAGAGGTTTTTCCCAAAAGTTTAAACAAACCATAGTGTATAGTTTTGAAGATTTTTTTTCCAAAGGTTGTAAACCATGGGATAACATTACATTCCCAATGGTTTTTTAAAACCATTGAGAAAGAAAATCCCCAAATATAAATGCCTCCATGGATCTCAAACTCTAGAGATCTAGAACTTTTTTCCCTAAACAAGACCTCAATGCACCTTCTCAAATAATTTTCCCTAAACATCAACCAGCTCGAAGATTTACCCTTAAATCTCAACGTGAATGCCACTTCCCAGCAGAAATGGTCTGGATTCCAATGATTTCTTCATTCACTTAAAATCGGTACATGTGAGTTCATTTGTTTTAGTTGTATTCATTATATTTTTCTGCAATGTATTCTGTATTATGATCCCCTTACGAACAGAAGGCATATATCATTTTAGGTTGCAGTTCAAACCCTACTTCCCAACCTGCTATCGAGGGTGCTAAATATAATTTCCAACCAGGCATATTTCTTTGTTTCAACAAATTTTCGTTCTTCCATTTTAAATTAGTATGTGTACCTTCATTTATTTTAGATTTTTTCATTCCATTTCATAGCAATGTATTGTGTATTATGATCCCCTTATGAACACAAGCAATAGATCCTTTTATGTTGCATTTTTGTTGTGATTTATCTGTATAGAATAATTTTGATAGATATTGAAGAGGTTAATATGATCCTGAGTTATTTTATACTTGGTTTATATTAAATTTAAGGTCTATTGACATGATTTCATTGGTAAGACATAAATACAGTTAGAGATTTTTTTATTCTAAGAGGAAGCATAAGATACTCATGCATTTTGAATGTACCCCTAAATGTTGTCTTTGAAATATCAAACTCTAACTTTAAGATGATTATAACCACACTATAAGTCATTTAAGGAAGTGGCGCTTCCACCAGAACCACTAGAGTTGGTTTGGGGTCATTTTCATGTGTGAATGGTGATAAAACCAAAATTTACTCTATTACATGATCATTTATTCCAACACCATGAAGCGATTCAGTCAGACACTTGTAATATTTTTTGAAATTTAAAATGAGTGTTAGGAATTCTTGTCACAATTTTCTTAGGTAGTAATAAAGAACTATTAAGGTATATATCATTTCATATCCTAGGAAGGCACCCATAATAAAGGTGTATAACCATCATAGAACTCACTAATGTTGTTCATGAAGACAGATTATTTACTCTCTGATATATATCTCATGAAACAAAATATCATGGTCATCTGCACGTAATTATTCACTGCTAGTTGATAGTATTGGATGCTTGTGGAGGTGAACATGAGGTTTTGTTGTTCACTTTCTTAGATTATCTTGTTTTTCATTTATTCTAGGCATTAGGAATAAATATTAGATTTTTTTATTTTTATTAATAGTTGTTGATAATTATATGGTGATAGGTTTTTATTGGACATGTGAGTCATGAACCCATATGTTGTGGTAATTATAGGTTAATAGTGTTATGAAATTTCACTTCTTTATTATCAATGTTACCTGGAAACCCCCTTAGACACCACCTGTCCCCTTGGACAACACCCCAACCCCATGGAAACCCCACTGGAAAGTCCCCCAACCCCCTAGACACCCCCACCCCCCATGGGAACCCCCTTGGATAGACACCCCAACCACCATACACCCCCAAGCCCCCGGATAACCCCACCACCTGAACGCCACCCCACCCTCGTGGACAGCCCCCAACCCCCTAGATAGCCCCCACCCGACCTAGACACCACCACACCCATGGTCACCCCAAACCCCCTAGAAAGACCCACCACCCCAATGGAGAGCCCTGCCACCACCGTGGACCCCCCCACCATTGTGGACAGTCCGCCCACCCCCCTGGAGACCCCCAACCCTCTTGATGATTCCCGCCACTCCCATGGATATCCCACCCTCCCACCTAGACACCCCATCCCCCCCTGGAGAGCCTCGCAACCCCTATGGATAGCCCGCCCACCCCCTGGACACCTCCTACCACCTGGACTGCCCCACCCACCCTCGTGGACACCCCCAACCCCCTAGACAGTCCCATTACCCCTATGGATAGCTCGCCCACCCCCTGGACACCCCCTACCCCCTGGAAAACCTCTCCACCCCCATGGACAACCTGCCTACCCCTGGACACCCCCTACAACATAGATAGCCTCACCACCCTCATGGACATCCCGCCCACCCCCATGAACACCCCCAACCCCTAGAGATCCCCGACACCCCCATGGATAGCTCACCTACCCCCTATACACCCTGTACCCATTGGAAATCCCCACCACCCTCATGGATTGACCGTCCACCCCCCTTGGACAACATGTACCCCCTGGACAACCCCCCCCCCCACCCCACCACCGTGGATAGCCCGCCCACCCACTAGAAAACCCACACCCCCTTCGGCAGTCCCTCCCCCACCATGGATAGCCCTCAAACCCCTTATACACCATGTACACCCCCTGACACCCCCAACAACCACCACCCCGTAGAAAACCCCCCAACCCCCAGGATCGCCCTTTCACCCCCGGTGGATAGCCTGTCCACCATCTTGGACACCCCATACCCCCCGAGACACCCCCACCTCCCCCCCAACCCTTGTGGATAACCTGCCCACCCCCCTAAACACCATGTACCCCCGAGATAGCCTCTCCACCCCCATGGACAGCCCGCACCACCCCCTAGACAGCCCCCCTTGGAAAACCCTCCCAAACCACTGGATATCCCCGCCACCCACATGGATAGACCGCCCAGCCCTCAAGCCCCCCCTGTGGATAGCCCTCCCACACCATAGACACCCCATACCCCCTGGACACACCCTCCCTCCACAATGGAAAACTCAGCCACCCCCATGGACACCTCGTACCCCTTGGATAACCCTGCCACCCCCCGTGGACAGAAAACCCACCCTCTGGACACCATGTATCCCCGAGATAGCCCCCACCCACTGGAAAGCCCTTAGACCCCCTAGACAGGCCCGACACCCCCGTGGAGTATCCACAAACCCCCTAGACACCGCGTACCCCCTAGATATACCTTCACCCCTAGAAATCCCCACACCCCCATGGATAGCCCGCCCACCCCCCAGGACACCATGTACCCCTAGACAACCCCCAACCCCATGGACATCTCCCCCACCCCATAGACACCTCGTACTCCCCTGGACATCTCGAAATACCACATAGAAATCCCCCCCTCGTACCCCCCTAGATATCCCTGCCACCCTTTTGGATAGCCCACCAACTCCACTGGACACCTCATACCCCCTCTAGATGCCCCCACCCCCCCCCCCCCCCCGTGGATATCGCACCCACCCCCTGGACACCTCGTACCCCCTTGGACAGCCCTGCCAACCTCGTGGATAGCCCCCCCCCCTAGATAGCCCCACCCCTGGAAAGCCCTCCCAACACCCTTGGACAGTCCCTCCACCCCTGTGGATAGCCCACCCACACCCCTTGACACCATGTACCCCCTAGACAGCCCCAACCCCCATGCACAGCCTGCCCACCCCGCTGGACACCTCGTACCCCCTTGACAGCCAGCCACCTTCGTGGACAACCTTCCCACCCCCCTGAACACCTCGTACCCCCTGGATATCCCCCACCCCCACCCCTCTGGAAATCCCCCGACCCCCCTGGAGAGCCCCGCCACCATCGTGGACAGCCCACCCACCCCCTAGACACCCTATACCCCCCTAGACAGCCCCCACCCCCATGGATAGCCCACCCCCCCCCCCCAGACTCCATGTTCCCCTGGATATCCTTACCACCCCCATGGATTCCACGTCCACACCCTAGACACCTCGTACCCCTTGCACAACCCCCACCCCCTCTATAGCCACCCAAACCCCCTTGACAGCCCTTCCACCCCTCGTGGACAACCCTTTGACCCACTAGACACCTCGTACCCCCTGGACAGCCCCCCACCCCTTGGACAACCTTCCCACCCACCCCCTGGACACCTTGTACCCCCCTATACAGCCCTACTACCCTCATGGATAGCCCCGCCCCCTCCCCCTAGACACCTCATACCCCCTGGGCATCCCCCCCCCCCCCACACCCCCTGAAAATCCCCCACCCCATGGACACCCTCGACCCCCTGGACACCCCCACCACCCCCATAGATAGCCTACCCACTACACCTAGACACCTCGTACCCCACTGGACAACCACCCCCCTCACCCCCACCCCCGTGGACAGACAACCCACTATCCCTGGACACCCACCCCAACCTGCTGGACACCCCCATCCCCTGGACCCCCCCCCGGACACCCCCGACCCCCGTGGACATCCCCCACCCCCTGAGATAGCCCCCACCCCCTTGAAACCCCCCATCCCAAGGACACCCTCCACTCCCTAGGGTAGTGTATTTGATCACTATAATAATCTACTAAAATATAAAATTTCATTGATCTAAAATTTACTCAACATCTGAATAATTCCCCTCCCTAAGTGTACATTATCTTGTACACTCATGTATAGTTTGTCAATGTTATTTTGATTTGAATATAGTATTTTTTTTCTTTTATATTACAATTCCCATATAGATTAGATTGTTAGTCATGGTTTTATATGAAGAGAAAAATTATCATTTACTTCAATATATTTTCAATGAAACTTCAATATTATTGAATTACTTTTGACTAAATAACTTATAACAATTTTTTACATAATGGATAGAAGTTTGATGTATGAAAATTGTCAGATCTCAAGTGATTCTCAAAATAATTTGGAGGGATTTTTAGATTTTTCATTTCACAATGCTTTATATAGTGGCCACATACAACTCCCCTGGTACAATTATGTGGGAAGACATTGGTTGAGCCGTGAAGAAGTAATCTAAAATATAACAAAATATGGTATTCATGCATACTACTGTGTGTTGTATAAAAATGGGGAGAAAATTATATCTCAAATTGATGATAATCCAAATCAGAGGACTGGATTGGAGTATTTTTTAATAGGACCAATTTCCATTAATTCTTAATCATGTAAAATAATGGATTCCAACCCAAGAATATTTCTATATGAGCACACATGTGGTGTCTAATGAAAATGATGATGTTTTCAAAGTGAAAAAATATAATGATACTTCCACGACTCCAGTATATTGACAATGTTGTAAAATGAAAAATCTAGAATTTCTTATCTGATTATTTCATGGTAAAAGTATGTATGGGATTTCTAATACTTCCCTCTATTACATTCTTACCTTGTTGAAGGAATAAGTTTTAGCTACCACATAAAAATATGGTATTCATACAATCTACTTTGTGTGGTATCACAATGGGGAGAAAATGATATCTAAAATTGATGATGATCCAAATGAGAGGACTGGATTGGAAATTTTTTTATAGGACCGATTTTTATTTACTCATAATCATGAAAAATAATGGATTCCAACCCAAGAATATTTCGATATGAGCACACATGATGTGTCTAATGAAAATGATGATATTTTCAAAGTGAAAAATTAGAATGATGCCTCCACGAATCTAGTATATTGAAAATGTGGTAAAAAGAAAAAGCTAGAATTTTTTATCTGATTATTTCATGGGAAAAGTACGTATGATATTTATAATACTTCAATTGATTACATTATTACCTTCTTGTGGACTTACTTTTAGATGATGAAGATATTCCGTCAAACCACTATATAGAATGGATGTTAGTTGAGGAACTTATATTTTCAAGAAACAAAATTCATGGTTGCCTAAAAGATTGTGGTTTGTTCTGGGAATGAAATTATTGAACAAAATGATTGTATAAAATGTGGCACATCCCACTGGAATCCAAAAGCTGATGGAACACAATCATGTGTGCCACAGAATGTAATTTGGAAATTTTCATTAATCCCCAGAATCCAAAATATGTTTATTCCTGATGAAATATCAACAAATATGTGATGGTATGATTCCAAGATAAAGAAGACTAATGATGAGTTGGTACACCCTGTAGATGTATTTTCATGGCAGATATTTAATTCTTAATATCCTTATTTTTCAGCTGACATGCGTAATGCGAGGTTGGGTCTTTCATGTGACGGTTTTAATCTGTTTGGGCATATGCTTACATCAGAATGAACATGGATAGTTTTTATACACATTTATAATCTTCCCCCATGGTTGTTTACGAGAAAACCTTTCACTTTCATGAGTATACTCATATCCAGCCCTTCTGATCCTATAAACGGTATAGACATAATCATGAAACCTTTAATAAAATAGTTGAAGCTTCTTTGGGATGTGGGTGTACACACATACTGTGCATGTTCGAAAGACATATTTCATATGTGTGTTTCGCTTATGTGGGAGATCAATAATTTTACTACTTATTCAATTATTTCTAGATGGATCACGTTGGGAAAACTATCATGTCTTATTTATATGAATAATACACGATCCAGAAGACTGAAACATCATTGTAGTTTTAGTTTTATGGGACATGGATGATTCTTGCCAATTGACCATCCATATTGAAATAATCGTCGAAGATTGACAATACCATGTAGATCAATGATCCACCTCAACGTATGTTTAGAACTGATGTGATTAATGAATTGAAATATTTTAATTTTTCATTCGGTAAGGGTCAAATGAAATCTAGAAAGTGAATGAATTTTTCTGCTAAAACATATTACAATTGGATGAAGAGAAGTATCTTCTTTGATTTGACCTATTTTTCAACCAATTTTTTACATCATTGATTAGACATAATGCACATTAAAAAAATATATGTGAAATTTTGTGTTTGATTATTCTAAATGTTAAGGGAATGATAAAAGATTATTTACCATCTCGGTGTGACATGGAGGATTGGGGCATCAGACGTGAATTTCACCTTGTGCGTATCTGTTAAAATAAATGCAAAGTTCTATGTGCTTTTTATGTGATGAAACCTGTAGAAAAAAATCAATTTATGTAAGTACTATTGACTATTAAAGTTCCTGATGGCTATTAAAGAAACATATCTAAACAGGTCAATAAAATATGGTTGAGTCTAAAATCATTGAAGACTCGTGATTATCACATCCTTCTATATGAGTTGATTCCAATAGTAATTTTTCATCCTTTGTCCAATAATGCAAGGATGTCTATTATTCGGTTGTCCCAATTTTTGGAGATATTTGTGCTATGAATTTGTCCATGTCTTTCATACAAAAAATGTTGGGAGATGCCCCATTAATTTTTTGTGAGTAAGAGAAAATATTTCCTAAATCATTTTTCACATGCATGTTATATCTGACAATCCATATTACAACTGAAATACTTCTTGGAGGACCTATTTTTTTCATTGGATGTATACAATAGAATAAAATATGTACACATTAAATTCTTATGCCCCTAACAGAAATTATCTCGAATGGTCAATCATGAATGGTCACATTGCTAAGAATGTATGGAATTCTGCTCTATGTATTTGTCTGATCTTAATACAAAAATGAACTTACCCATGAGAAATTCAAGAAGAATCGTATAACAAAATTGTACCCAGTTTTCTATCACTTCCTCAAACATGAGGAATTCCTAGATCATATACGTTGATGACAATAAGACATGAAGAGCGAGAGATGGCACATCGCACAGTTTTGTTCAACTGTGATTTGTTCGATGACTATATCTTATAAGTAAATTGAATATGTATATCTTATATATATATATATATCAGTTAATCTATTCCTATATTTATCTATAGGGAACATAAAGTGATGACAAATAGAAAGCATTATTCTTTATTTTTGAGATGTATGGAGACCTTTCATAACAAAGAATTTTCTACTTAGTTAAAATTGAATATAAAAATATTAATGTTTAAAATAATTAAAAATTATTTAATTAAGTTTAATATTCATTTGTATTTTAGGTATTGAGTTTTCCTACTAACTCTGTCTCTTAGGAAATAAGAGCTTTGGCTTTTGGTCCTAATACTGTGGTTCATGACTTTAAATCAATTATTATCAATGGGTACAGATTTATTATCCCTGAATGAGAAAAAAACATGAGAACACTACATTATGATCTTATGGTTACTGTCACAACAGACTATTATGCTAGTACATTAGATATTAGACTGTGATTTGAAAATGTAGGTTATGATGGAGTTGTTTAAAAAATAATAATAATGGATTATTGTTATCATGGATGAGTCGTGATGATGAAATGCCAGTGGTTTGATTTAATGACGAGGTAGGGCATATTTATTAATGATTATGGATTTTGAGTAATTGATATAACTTTCAATCTTGCTACCGATGAACCATATGTTTTGTCGTCAATGGAGAAAAAAAAATTATATCAAAGATCATCTTCGACCTAAATTTGGTGTCATTATTGAAGTAATTTGAAGATATATTTTTGATGATGGTGATGATGGAATTGACACCATCTCTACATCCATTGGAAATGATCCATTTATTACTTTTGATGACTCTATTAGGTCAATTTTCAGCATTGACTGTGAACCTGAGGTTGTGGTAGGGAAATATATAAAATCATCCATTCATGTTCTCAATTATTTTGGTTTACATCGACTTGGGTTATTAAGGTTGATACTATTAAAATTGATTTAATATTGATTAAAAATATGTTGTACCTAACATGAACATTATATGAATTTTCAATGTTTATTGGTTTCAATTTTATTTGAATTGAATTTTATAATTTGGAATTGAACTGTATTAAAACCTAGAAAACCAACATTTCTAACTTGGTGAACATTTAAATGTTTCAACTATGATTTATATAAAAAAATTTAACTCTATGAACTCTCTTTAACATTTTTTCAGGTAATGAAAATGATGGTTTGTATTATTCTGAAAAACCTGTATTGAAACCTTCATCATCTACCTAAGCTAATGATATTAAATTTTTCCTTAATTTCAATAACTACTTTATACTTTATGAGTTTCATAGAATCAATGTTCCATGACTTTTATAGACTAATGACACTTACTAAATATCCATCCTACTAAAAATTAAATTTCTTTATTACATCTTGATTGATTTATTAACTAAATTTTGTATATGTTAAAGCCCTTTTTTGGGTTACACATTAGTTATCCTTTTCTAATTACTTTCATATGTGTTTTCAAATGTATGAAATGAAACCAATTGAAGCGAGGTGACAAAAACAGATGATAGACAACAATCATCCCATGACCGAGATGGGAATTCCACCAATAGTGCCTGTAGTGTGTAATTTATTTCAAACATATGTATTTAAATAACATATAATTTCATGTGATTAATTTTTTTTTAAACATTTTTCCAGGATCCATCAATTAGGTGATAGTTATTTTTTGAGAAACATAGTAGTGGTCCCAATACTCAGGGAGTTCGTACGAGGGGGGGTGGTATGAGAGCTAGACGATCTCATCGGCATACCAGATTAGACCCCGCTCCTCCCAAAGACATACTATCCATCCCACATTCTAATCTCGGTGTGTCGTTAGGGACACACGGGATATTTAGGCCTACCATGTTTTTACCACCCCTTATATCTGAGCTACCTCACTCGTCTATACCATATCTGATGATGATTCCCACTCCCCATCTAGCATTTGGACAGCCATCCCTATCATCTTCTTTTACTTAAACTTCCTTCTCTCCAAGATTTTATATTCCATCTTCTTCGACTCCTGATCCACCAGAGTCTGTCCCTATGGAGCATACAATGGGATCCAATCAACCTATACACAGTGTTCCTTTATTTTCTGTGGATCCAGTGGTTCCCATTGATCATACTACTGCATGAATACTTATAAAACCCTAACAAATTATAACACCATTATTTATTTTCATTATAACATGTATTAATAAAATATTTTTTCCATTCATAACAGATACATCTACTGATAAGAGGCGTGGGTGGGGGCGTACATTCAAGTGTTTGGTGTGGAACCAGCAGACATAGTAGAAGGTGGACTATAATGAAGATAGTCAAATGATTTAAAAATCATGGTAACAATATTGGAGTTTTTTTTATGATGCTTTTCAAATACTCTGACATCATTCATGTCAGCCTGCTCTCATGGAGACAGTTTCCAAATGAAGTCAAGGATAAATCATGGGTATAGATATGGGTAAATAAATATGTGGTATTTAATGCAATATTTTTTTTTGTATTTTTATGAATTATTATTTTGGTTTAAACTTCGTTTTAATTTCCTTGATGGTAATGGTGCATGGCCAGCATGTCTGAATGATTTAGATGAGCTTTGGAGAGCTTATAAGCTTGAGTTGTATATTGGCTGGAGTGGTAGAGGTGGCACAGAGTTAGAGGTAGTCCATGATGTGGATTATTTTCTATTAGAACAGTATGGAAAGAAGATTACTCATTGGATGGATAGATAATTTATGGTATTAATCACATTAGAGGTATTAAAAGGAAAATTATTATATTTATTGTTAATACTAATTATTATATTCTTTTTTTAAATAACCTGATAGAACAAAAAAATATTGATGCAAAAAAATATGCCTACATATTGGGACATACTATGATGAAAAATCCTAAGAGGTAACAGGTATTATAGTTTATAATTTTTCTTTAAGACTTGAACTTTCTATTGCTTCCTCCATAATTTTTTAGATTGAGAAAGTTGTTATATAACTTTAGTTATGCAATTCATTATTGGTACCACATTTTTAATTATAGTTTCTTACATTCAATTTCATTGTAGATGAATAAATTGATTATAGAAGGATGTGTTCCCCGAGCAAAATTGTTTTTCTTCAGTAGAAGGAAGAAAGATGGAAGTGCGATTAATAAATTGAATCATCAGCAGATTGTAAGTTTTACATTGTAGATTTAAAATTTTAGTCTCTATTTTTTAACTTAATAATATATTTATATTTTTAACAGGCTTTTTTAGAGGCTCTTGATGGCCAGGAACCAAACAATTTTGGGGCAAACGATCACTTGCATTAGGTGTTGGGAGATGAGCACCCTTGTAGAGTACGCTAATTACCTGGGAAGAGTATAGTTCTGAATAGGTATTGACCATCCTCAGGTATGAGTTATAGTGCCACCAAGTTCCAACAGGTTATGGCACAGGAAGAATAGGCTGAAAAAAGGTCCACAGAGACGACAGAACAGCCTTCAAGGAAAACACTACATTTATGAAACTGGTGGAAGTTTTACATCCAACACTTCCACCAGAGGCTAGAACAGCTGGAGATGAATATATTTCATTGATGTGTTCAATATATGGTGCACTGGGTGGAAGTTCTAGTGGTGGTCAACATGATGGCGAGGAGGAGGTTGTGGCAGAGGAGGAGGGCGGAGAGGAGGTTGAGGCAGAGGGTGAGGGTGAGGAGGAGGCCGAGGCAGAGGATGAGGGAGATGAGGAGGCCAAGGATAAGTAAGAGGGCATGGATGAGGGAATTGAAGAGGGTGGGGAAGATTATGAGGACGATGATGAGGATGACGGCAAGGCTGATAATGAAGGTGATGATAGTGATGGTGATGAGGGATAGATTGAACAGTTACATTCTTTACTATTATTTATGACCTTTGATTTTTATTCATTGTGGTGGAAAAATATGTGTGTAATTGTGCAGGTCACATTATCTCTATTTTTTATCTATAAATAATAAAACATGAATTGATGAATTGATTTGACTAAATCACCCCGCCCTTGGACAACCCCCCACCCCTATAGACAAGACACCCACCCCTAGGACATCCCGTACCCCCTGGATAGCACCACCACCCTTGTGGATAGCCCGCCCACCCCCTGGATAGCCCCTCCCCCTGTGGACAGCCCCCCACCCCCTGGATAGCCCACCCACCCACCTGGACACCTTGACCACACTAGACCACCCCGCCACCCGTATGGACAACCTACCCACCCCCGGGATAGCCACTCCCCCTGGTGGACAGCCCCCCATGGACATCCTGCCCACCCCTAGACACCCCTACCCCTTGGACAGCCCATCCACCCCTGTAGACAGCCCGCCCATTCCCTTGACACTTGTACCCCCTGGAAAACTCCACCCACCCCCTTGGACACCTTGTACCCCCATAGACAGCCCCCCTCCCCGTGGACACCCCATACCCCCTGGACACCCAGCCACCCCCTGGATAGCTAACCCACCCCCTTGGACACCCCATACCCCCAGGAGATCCCCCCACCCCCACACCCATGGACAGCCCGCCCACACCCATAGACAGCACATCCACCAACCATGGACACCTCTACACGCCTTGGTAGCCCCTCTACCCTCATGGATAGCCCACCTACCACCCTGGACATCCCCTCCCCCTTTGGAAAGCCCCCCCACAACCGTGGATAGCCCACCCACCACCCTGGACACGTCATACCCCTCTAGACAGCCTTGACAACCCCATAGATTGACTTCCCACCCCCCGGGACACCTCGTACCCCTTTGGATAGCCCCACCCACCCCCTGGACACCCTGTACCCCCTGGATAGACCCCCACCCCCGTGGACATCCCCACCCACCCCCTTGACACCCCCTACCCCCCCCCCCCCCCTGACAGCCCTACCACCCCCTTGGACAACCCCCACCCCCATGGATAGCACCCCACCCCCATGGATTATAGGGTTGCTAACAACTCGAAGATCCCATTAATCATAGACACCCACTGCATTGCCTCATGGGATCCTTGATCACCAATAAAAAATAGTGGATGCTATTTTAGAAACTCCCATGCATAATAAATTATCCGAGAAGAACATGGTTATTCCACTTCCATAAGAGTTTGAGTAGAGACCAAGACTAGGAAGACAATAGCTGTATCAAATGAATGACTACCTAAGATATCATCTTATTGAATTTTTTATTCATTTATAGTGGTAAAATTCTAAAGAATTATCAAAAAAAACTTTTAGTAAAATAATCTGATGTTCTAAAACAAGGGACACAAAATCAAAAATCACATAAAGATACATCATAAATAATTCTTCATAAAAACATTTTAAAATCACATAATAGAGAATTATTTTTATTTAAAACTCCCCAATGGTTTATAAAAATACCTTTTCAGGTTCTATTTCAAAAAACATATTGTATTTTTGTTCAAAAATAATAATGTAATCCATTTCATAATAACCAAATACCCATTGTCACCATACTCACCCCCTGGACAGCCAACCAACCCCCGGAACACCCCCCCCCCCCCCACCCGGGACAACCCCCCCCCCCCCCACCAAAAACCACTACCCCCCTGGACAGCCCCCCAAACCCCTAGACGACCCCATCACCCTCCCTGAACACCCCCCTGAACACCACCCCACTACCTGGACAACCCCCAACCTCGTAAACACCCCCACCCCTAGAAACCCCCACACCCATGGACAACCCCCACCCTATCGCCCCCCACCCCCACCCCTGTGGACACCCCCACCCCCGACCTAGCCACCCCACCCCCTTGGACACCCCCCCCAACCCCCTGGATGGCCCCCACCCCCTGGACACCACCCCACCACATAGACACCCCCAACCCCCATAGACACCCCTCCCCTATGGACAGCCCCCAACCCCCTAATCATCCCCCCCCTATTAGACACCACCCCACCACCTAGACACCCCCACCCCTAGACACCCCCACCTCCATGGACAGCCCACCACCCCAATGGACACCCCCACCCCCATGGAAAACCTTGTACCCGCTATACATCCCCCCCCCCCCACAACCCCATGTACAGGCCTCCCACCCATCCTAGACACCACCTTAGCGCCTGGACCCCCCCCCCCCCCCCACCCTCACCCCCATGAACATTCCCCACCCCCTGGACACCCCCCATCCCGGACATCCCCCCAACCCTCGGGACCACCCCCATCACCCCTGGACATCCCCACCCCTAGACACCCCCACCCCCTGGATGCCCCCACCCCCATAGACACCCCCGACCCCCTTGGAAATCCCCACCCCCCAATTTCCTAGACACCACCCCACCCCACAGGACAACACCCCCTCCCCCCCGGACACCCACATGGATAACCCCCCCCCCCCCCCCTTTCCCCCCGCCACCCTGCCCCCCCCCCCTCATACACCTCCAACCCCCCAAACAGCCCCCAACCCCTGGACACTCTTACCCCCTTGGCCAGCCACCCTAACCCCCGGAACATCCCCCCAACCCCATGAACTACCCCCAACCCCCAGAATTCTGAATTGAATTCTTATATATTTAAACAACTTATTAATTATGTGTTAATGGTGTAGGGGTATACATTTTGTGTGTGTATACTTGTTGTATGCATATACTTTCTGTAATTACCTTATGAATTATGTGTTAATTCTGTATATTTTTAGAGGGTAATTAAATACAGAATTGGACGTATTCTGAATTTTGTATGAATTATGTTATTTATGTTTTATGTATGAATTCATACAAAAATATATATGTATTCTATAGCTATTTATAGTTTTTTAGGTTTTGATAATTGTGAAGGCATTGAAAATTTTGTATGAATTGTGAATAAATTGTGCAGGTATTATGTATGGACGCCCATGCATGTATTATAAATTGTGTGTGAATGGAGTATGAATTTTGTAGGCCTACTGGTTGATGCTGGTGTAATTATAGTAGGTGCACAGGGGGAGGTTGGATTGCTACAGGTGCATAGGGGAGGTCGTCTTACTGTTGCATGTACATAAAGGATATTCTAACAGTTTACAACCATTTCCATATCAATAAAAATTGAACTTATTCCAACATTTTTATGTAAACCATTGGTAAAACTATATACCAATGGTTTATAAACCATTAGTATAGGTATTTTTACTTTATATTTACCAATGGTTTGTGGGAAACCGTTGGTAAAAGGCTATACCAAAGGTTTGTAAACATTTTTTTAGGGATGATTTTTTATATTACCAATGGTTTTAAACCGTTGGTAAACATTTATTCTAATGTTTTCAAAAAACGTTGGTATATTCTCAACTTTTTCAACACATCCCAATGGTTCTCATAGAACCATTGGGGCATGACTACCCCCACAGATCAAGACCCAACGGTTTGGACAATCATTTGTATAGTTTATAAAAATGGTTTCCCAGCCTTTATCAATGGTTTGAAACCATTGGTAAAGATGAAATTTCAAGTAGTGATAGATTTATGTATAAGATAACCTTACTAGGAAATTAATGAATTTAAATAGAAAATAAATATAACTATCACATTTTGATGGAGAGTGATAGAGAACATGGTCAAGATAAGGTTAGTGACTGTAACACCTGAGATTTTTATGAGAAATGTTTTGTTTTTAAGGTATATACATCATCAAAGGAATCATTCACTACACACAACAATATCTTGGCTTCCTTTACATGCAATCACGACCTTCCTTGATAGCTTGAGTTGTACACAATATCGAGTTTCAATAAACAACGATATGCTATTAAAATACCATTTAAACTAGCCGTTATGAATAGTAATAACCAGTTTTTGAAATATTTTAAATTTCATCATTCAAAATGGACTTCATTTTTGGATTCAGAATATCGAAATTATCTTGGGGTGAAATTTTGGTATTTTTCTGAAAACTTTCCATTTTTGATGAATAGTGAAAACACTGGGTTACTATTTAAAAACCGACTTTTTATTTAAATAATTATTTATTTTATTTAAATTTATTTAGGTCAAAAGTGATACATAATACCTATATAAGTTCAAAGTAATTCATAGGAGTCATTTTATAATAATTTTAGATATATAAAAATTTTATCGAACTTTTCACCATCTTTTACCCACCTCCTAGGAGAATTTTCAAATTTCCATAAAACATTATTTTACTGATTATGTGAGTAGAATTTTTAAAATCCTAGAGACACGGTTAATATCAAGGACTAAAATGTGGTTCAATGAGATGAAAATAATTTTTTGTGAATAGTAGATTTTTACTTTTTTTCCACGGTTAAAAGTAAATAGGGTAATTAAGGGTAAAAATGATACTATTATTACCGTAACACATTTTTAATTATATTGGGTAAGTTTTATTCGACAAAAAATAACATTAAGAATAAAATATGACCATTTAGGCCCACTTGGATTAGATTAGGACATTTAATATTATTTTATTTAAAGAATAGTTAAAATAGTTTAAATCAAAGTTTAATAACTAAAACATTTTTAATATAGGGTCATACATAAGATAAATTCAACAATAAATATTCATTAGAAAGATAAAATTATTTCCTACATAATTGTATTTTATTTATAATTTTTAGACATTAAATAATTTAATTTATTTATTACTCAATGATGATGTAGTAATTATCTTATTAATGAAATATTAACATAATTGATGTAATATGAGACTTTTTATGAATTCCACTAATTTTCTAGATTAAAATGACATATTAGTATTGATTTAATTAACTTTTTTCGAACTAATCATTCTGTTATGATTTTCACAAAAATCATGTTCCAAATAGTGTCAAAATTGACATAAAATAGTTTTTAAAAATTATATTATATTATTAATTGTAATTTTATTAAAAAAATATATGGTTCATCCAAATGACTTAGATAAGGTTATATATATTAATAATAAACAACATGGGGTTCGTTTGGCTTGTTATAGTAAGTTTATTAACCTTATAGTGTAAGAAAACAAGAAGACACGGTAAAAGTTAAATCTAAATGATAATGTTAAAATAGAAACCTAAACATGTCTAAATTCTATTGGATGGGAGGATATCGACCCATCCCCTCATTAGATTCGAGATAAATCAATTTAGAGCTATTAAAAACCGAATATGACTTTATTATAAAATAATATTTTTAGTTTTTCCAAAGGTGCCCCTCTCCATCCTTATAAAAGGGCACCTTTTCACTATCCTCCTCAGACCACTTTGAGCCTTCATCCTCGGTCAAAACCTGAAAATTCCTCTTCTCCACTTCCCTAGAAACAACCTAGAGTTTCTAGTCTTCTTCAAGTACAATCATTAGTGCCCAAAGAGGAGGTTAAGAAGAGGCGCTTCAAAGAAGAGGTAATGTCCGTTACTGATTCTTTCAACTTTATTTCTTCTCCTACTTATTCGTCATTAGTTGTTTAATTATGAAGTAATAACATCAGTATCACTCATATACTTATATGTTATTATAAATATGAAACAACCCTATTTCACCTTCTATCCATCCTACATAAAATGAAATCATCATGCATTCGTACGTACGAAATACCATTTCCACGCCGTGGTGTAATCTGTTTTCCACCACCACCTTAATTGGATGGGTATATTGGTGTAGATAATTACTATATATTATTATTTTAAAGTGTTATTGATTTTTAAAAAATATACATACACTCCAATACAATTCCATGATCATGGGAACGATATCATCCCTCGTGCGTACGTACGGAATATCGTCTCCATGATGTGATGCGACTCATTCTACATGATCTTATTTTCATAATGATTATATAAATGAATTGAATGAATAAATATGATATATAATACACTAATAAAATTATTTAAATTAGATATCTATAACCTAAAATAAAAAATAATAATTTATTCGACAAAACACGGATAAGAAAAAAAAGTAATAAATACCCGAATAATAAGTAGCAATGAAATATTACTAATAAAGAGATATGAATATGACCATATATGATATCATAACAATGATTATGATTCTGGAATAAGTCAATTACATTATTTAAATCATTATATAGGAGGTTCAGACACTTACAAAGCAAATTGGACCTAAGGTAAGGGAAAATCTCGCAATCTCAATTTTTATCTGAGATTGTTTATACTTCAGAATTTACTGGGGAATATTTATCATCCACATCCATGTTCCCTCAATATGTATTTTTATTTCTATCCTACTTCAATTTTTTAAATCCAAAATTACTCATTGGTGAGTTTTAGTAAAATATATGAAAGGAATCTTTTGTCATTTTTTGTACAAGGTACTTTTTGACTTTTCCGGCCAAAGTACGAGAAGAATGTTTTTTTAACTTATATGACATGAATGGATTTTATGATTTCATAAAACATTATTTCCATGAATATTCCTTTAAAAGTTTTAATGTTTAATTTTAATCAACTTCATTTAGTTTAATATTTAATGACATGTTAAGAAAGGAAAATTGTTTTTGAAGTAAAAAAGGATATTTTCTTCAAAATGGAGTTTAATTGTCTTATCAAAATTATTTTCCATCTAAGATAATATAGATTTTTGTTTCTATCCCTATTTTCACATTGATTTGATTATTTTAGGATGGAATTATTTTTATGATGTCCTTTTATCATATATAGATTATGTAATTATGGCATGATGTTTATGAATCCCATTTTTATTACATGGGTTAGGCTATGATGTATGATTTATGATATTGTGGCACATATAAGAATGGTATCATTATGAGATGGGTGGGACCTATATCCCCCTCCAATGCATTGGGTAAATATTTATATCTCATGAGATAGACATGGGTGGAATGATAGGTTAATCTAGTTTAGAGAAATAGGACTGAAATGAGGAGTGAACTCAGTTCAGAAATGGACTTTGTCCACTAAGACAGTCTTGGAAATGAGACTTAACTACTAAGAAATGATTCTATATGATTATGTGTGTATGCCACAAAGTTTCATGTTTTATGTTGTGATTATTAGGATTACATTTCACTACTATGATTTATCCCATGTTATGAAATTATGATTTCATTTACATGTTAAGATTTCCAAAATTTTATGTTCTTATGAATATGATGTGATTGATATTCCTTTTGTTTACACTTACTGAGCATTTGGGCTCACCATTTTGTATTTTTTCTTTCCCCAGGTCAGGAAGAAGGTTATTAAGTAGGATATGCCAAAAGGGACTCTAGATATGATGAAATAAATGGGAGACAATGTATATGCTTTATTAACTAGTTGTTTATGTTTCCCTATTTCTAAACACACTATACATATACAGTCCTTCCATGGTTTTGTTATATGTTGTAATAAGTGTGCTTCAATTTTGAAGGAACAACATTATATTGAATCCTTCATGAGGCAGTGTCTACCCTCATTCAGTGGGTCTACTGATCCTTTAGTTTTTGAACAATGGATCAGTACTACTAAAAAGATCTTTTAAGTTCTTCAATGTTCTGAACATGATAAAGTCATCTTAGCAGTATATCATTTGGAAGGTGAAGCTGATCAATGGTGGAATCGTATCATGAATACGAAGCCAAGATATGAAATTAGGTCCATGGAATGGGATGAGTTCAAGAACTAATTTTTCAAAAATTTCATCCCTCATATTCTTCCAACAAAGATGTAGAATTAGTTTATTGAACTAAATAAAAAGGATGATGAATTTGTTGGTACCTACGAAGCAAACTTTACAAGACATAGAAGGTACGCTTCTGGGATTATTATCCAACCTGAGAGTAAGATCGATTGATTCTTTAGTGGCTTAAAACGATGTCTTCGAAGGGCGTTATCCATAAGAGACTTCAATTTCTATGAGTAAATAGTTCGATGTGCTCTCAAAGTTCAGATGGAGATTAGAGTAATCCATCAGTCATATGTTTTTGATAAGAAGAGGAAAATGGAATTCAATAGAAAATCTAAAGACCACAATGGAATGATGATGAGTTTTCCCTTATGCTCAAAGTGTGGAAAGAAACATGGAGGGATTTGTCTTAAAGGGACAAGTAAATGTTTCAAATGTGGAAAGGATGGTCATCAGGCATTTTAATGCCGCAATGATGGGAAGAAGTTGTCTAATGACGCAAATAAAGAAAAGACTACACAGAGTGCACCTCCTACACTTTAATGTTATAAGTGCAAGGAAATGGGGAATTATGCCAGTCATTTCCCTAATCCAAGGGTTGTTGATGATGATCTATGTCAACAAACTCTTAAGGATAATGTCAAAGGAAAGTCACATGCAATTTCTATTATCGATGTGGAGTATGAGAACGAAGTGGTGAAAGGTACACTTACCATCCACTATAAACTAGAAAATGTTTTATTTGATTCTAGATCCACCCACTCTTTTATTTTTGAAGAATTTTATATGGTTATCAACGTACTACCTAAGGAATTATATATTGAGTTAGCTGTGACATCCCCTAATTGCACAATAGTCGCATCAAAAGTTTATAATTCTTCTCCGATGGAATTTTGTGGGAAAGTGCTTCCTTCAAATCTTGTGATCCTTCCTATAGTGTAATTTGATGTGATTCTTGTAATGGATTGGATTTATTTATATGGAGATCATATCAATTTCCAAATAAGGGAAGTCACATTTTATATTACTCATCAATCTATGATCGTCTATCGATGCAAGGATGAACATAACCATCCAGTGGAAATTTATTCTATCCTATGGGTCTTGATTCCACTAAATGAAGGATATTTATCTCAAATGGTTGGTGAGAAACATAGGATTAAGAATAATCCAATTCTACGGGAGTTTGACGATGTCCTTCTGGAGGAATTGTCGGGTCTTCCACCAAATCATGAATTTGAGTTTTCAATAGAACTTGTACCGAGTTCTTTACCTATTTTAAATACACCTTATAGAATTTCCACAATTGAGTTGTAGGAATTGAAGAATAAAATCCAAGAGAATCTTGATAATGGATTCATACGCCCTAGTGCATCACCTTGGGGAGCACCTGTTCTGTTTGTTAAGAAGAAAAATGGATCAATGAGACTCTACATTGATTATTGAGAACATAACGAGATCACTATCAATAACAAATAACCTCTCCCATGAATTGATGACTTATTTGACCAACTATGCGGAGCTCAATACTTTTCCAAGATTGATCTTCGTTTAGGGTATCATCAATTATGGGTCAAGAGGGAGGATATACCAAAAACGGCTTTCTGTACAAGGTATGGACACTATGAATTTATAGTGATTCCATTTGGTCTTACTAATGCCCCTACTATCTTCATGGATCTAATGAATAGATTATTTAGAGAATATCTTTATCACATTGTTGTAGTCTTTATAGATGATATTCTTGACTATTTAATGTGCAAGGAAGAACATGAAGATCACTTGAGAATTGTATTGATGACCTTGAGAAAGGAGAAGATTTATGACAAATTTACCAAGAGTGAATTTTGGCTTCAAAAAGATTCATTTTTGCGTCACATAATATCAAAATAGGGGATATCTGTGGATCCCGCAAAGACAGAGGTTATCAAAAGATGGATGAGACCAATAACAGTAACTGAGATATGAAGATTTCATGGTTTGGCTGGATATTATCGACGTTTTGTTAAAGATGTTTCACGATTATCTAATCCACTGACCATATTTACTCGAAAAGGAGTTATTTTCGTGTGGACAGAGGAATGTGAAGAGAATTTCAAGGAGTTGAAAAGAATGTTATCCAGTGCACCTGTACTAACACTTCTTTGTAGTGGAGAAATTTTTTTGATCTACAGTGATGCATCCAAGAAGTGGTTGGGGTGTGTTGTTATGAAAAATGATATGGTGATAGCTTATGCCTCATGATAGTTGAAAATCCATGAGAAAAATTACCCAACTCATGATTTGGAGTTAGTTGCGGTAATCTTTGCATTAATGATTTGGAGGAATTATCTTTATGGTGAATGGTGTGATATTTATACTTATCATAAAAGTTTAAAGTGTATTTTCACACAAAAGGAGCTGAATATGCGCCAAAGAAGATGGTTGTAGTTGATTAAGGACTATGACTGCTCAATTCATTATCACCATGGGAAAGAAAATGAGGTGGCAGATGCATTAAGTCGAGAAGACCATGCTAGCTTATCCATGATGAGGATCACAAAAGATCTAATATTTATGGATTTACAAAGGATGGATATTGGAATTATAATGGAAGAGGAAATTCATATCTTTATCAAATGAATTTTCAACAATCTATACATGTGAAGATTAAAGAGGCATATAAATAAGATGTAGAGTTACAAAGGAAGGTGAGAAATGTTCCTGAATTCAACCTTGATTGTGATGGGATAATAAAGTTCAGGAATCGGGTTTGTGTTCCTCCCATCCCAAAATTAAAGTAGGAGCTACTAGATGAGGCTCATAGTTCTTCATTCTCAATTCATCCTGGAATCATGAAGATGTATAAGGACCTGAAAGAGTACTTCTAGTGTGATGGCATGAAAAGAGATGTTATTGAATATGTCTCTCGATGATTGGTTTGTCAGCAAGTTAAACATGAGAGACAGAAGTCTAAGGGGATGTTACAACCATTACCCATAACTTAATGGAAATTGGAAAACATCGCTATGGACTTTGTCACTGGACTTCCTAAAACATCCAAAGGTAATAATGCTATCTGGGTCATAGTTGATTGTCTTACAAAGTCTTCACACTTCATTGCTATTAAAGAGAATATCTCTCTGGTTTAGATTGTCAGGATATATGTTAAGGAAGTGGTTAGATTGCATGGAGTGCCACTTTCCATTATATCTGATCAAGATCCGAGGATTACCTCAAAGTTCTGGTGAAGTCTCCAGCATACTCTAGATACATAGTTGAGTTTTAGAACTGCTTATCATCCTCAGACAGATGGTCAGTCTGAGAGGACCATTAAAAATCTAAAAGATATTTTAAGATCTTGCTCTATGGATTTCGAAGGTGGTTGGGATCAATACCGACCTTTAGTGGAATTATCTTATAATAATATCTTTCACTCCAATATTCAGATGGCTCCTTATGAAGCTATCTATGGAACGAAATGCAGGACTCGAACATGCTGGGATGATGTTGGGGAAGGAAAGCTATTAGGACCTGATCTTGTTGATGAGATGGTAGTAAAGGTCCAATCTATTCAACAACACATAAGAGCAGCTTAGGGTCGACAAAAAAGTTATGAAGATAACCAAAGAAAAGTCATAGAGTTTGAAGTGGGTGATAAAGTGTTCTTACAAATATCTCCTTGGAAGAGAGTAATGATATTTGGAAAGAAGGGAAAGCTGATCCCTATGTAAATCGGTCCATTTGAAATACTGGATCATGTTGGGAAGGTAGCTTACTGATTTGAACATCCACTGAATCTCTCTCAAGATCATGATGTGTTCCATGTATCTCTCCAGAGAATGAACAAACCCGATCCTTCACAATTACTCAACTCAGAAGTTGTACCGCTGGAGCAAGATCTTTCTTATGAAGAACAGCTGATAGAGATTCCGGACCTTAGCGAAAAAGTTCTACGGAACAAGACCACTCTCTTGGTGAATGTTTTATGGAGGAACCACTAATTAGAAGAAGCTACATGGGAGCTTGAGGATATGATGAGGGAGAGGTATCCTCAGCAGTTTGTTACAAAGTGATGAATTTCTAGGGTGAAATTCATTTTAAGGGGGGTAGAATGTAACACCTGAGATTTTTTTGAGAAATGTTTTTTTATGTTATATACATCATCAAAGTAATATTTCACTACAAACAACACTATCTTGGATTCCTTTACACGCAATTGCGACCTTCTTCGATAGCTTGTGTCATACGCAATACCGAGTTTCACTAAACAACGATATGCTATTAAAATATTATTAAAACTAGCTGTTATGAATAGTAATAACAGATTTTTGAAATTTTTTAAATTCAACATTCAAAATGGACTTCATTTTTGGATTCGGAATATCAAAATTAGCCTAGGGTGAAATTTTGGTTTTTTTTAAACCTTCAATTTTTTATGAATAGTGAAACACTAGGTTACTATTTAAAAACAGACTTTTTATTTAAATAATTATTTATCTTATTTATATTTATTTTAGGAAAAATGTGATACATAATACCTATATAAGTTCAAATTAATTCATTGGAGTCATTTTATAATAAATTTAGATATATAAAAAATTTTATTGAACGTTTCACCGTCTTTTACCCACCTCCTAGGAGAATTTTCAAATTCACATAAAATATAATTTTTCCACTTCTGTGAGTGGAATTCCAAAAATCCGAGAGACACGGTTAATATCAAGGACTAAAATCTGGTTCAATGAGATGAAAATAATTTTTGGTGAATAGTAACTTTTGACTTTTTTTACCACGGTTAAAAGTAAATAGGGTAATTAATGGTAAAAATGATATCATTATTATCCTAATACATTTCCTAATTCTATTAGATAAGTATAATTCGACCGAAAACAACCTTAGGAATAAAATATGACCATTTAGGCCCACATGGATTAGATTAGGACATTTAATATTATTTTATTTAAAGAATAGTTAAAATCGTTAAAATCGAAGTTTAATAACTAAAACATTTTTAATATATGGTTATACATAATATAAATTCTATAATAAATATTAATTAGAAAGATAAAAAGATTTCCTACATGATGGTATTTTATTTATAATTTTTGGGCATTAAATAATTTAATTTATTTATAAGATAGTGATGATATAGTAATTATCATATTAATGAAATATTAACATAATTGATGTAATTTGAGACTATTTATGAATTACACTAATTTTCTAGGATAATATGACATATTAGTAATAATTTAATTATCTTTTTTCGAACAAATCATGCAGTTATGATTTTCACAAAAACAAGTACCATATAGTGTCAAAATTGACATAAAATAGTTTTTAAAACAAATATTATATTATTAATTGTTATTTTATTCATAAAAATCTATGGTTCAGATAAATGATGTAGATAATGTTATATATTTTAATAATAAATAACAAGGGGTTCGTTTGGCTTGTTATAGTAAGTTTATTAACCTTATAGTGTAAGAAAACAAGAAGACACGGTAAAAGTTAAATTATCTAACTTAAAGTTAAATCTAAATGATAAGGTTAAAATAGAAACGTAAACTTGTATAAATTCTATTGGATGAAAGTATTTCGACTCATCCCCACCATAGCATCGAAATAAATCAATTTGGAGCTATTAAAAACAGTATATGACTTTATAATAAAATAATATTTTTAGTTTTTCCAAAGGTACCCCTCTCCTCCCTTATAAAAGGGAACCTCCTCCCTATCCTCCTCACACAACTTTGAGCCTTTAAGATCGGCCAACCCCTACCAATTTCTCTTCTCCACTTCCCTAGAAACATCCTAGAGGTTCTGGTCTTCTTCAAATACCTTCTTTAGTGCCCAAAGAGGAGGTTAAGAAGAGACGCTTCAAAGAAGAGGTAATGTCTGTTACCGATTCTTTCAACTTTATTTCTTCTTATAATTCATCTTCATTAGTTGTTTCATTATAAAGTAATAACATAAGTGACACTCATATACTGATATGTTATTATAAATATGAAAAAACCCTATTTCCCCTTCTATACATCCTATGGAAAATGAAATCACCGTGCGTGCGTACTTTCAGAATATCGTCTCCACGTTGTGGTGTAATCTGTTTTCCACCACCACCTTACTTGGATGGGTATAATGGTGTAGATAATAACTATATATGATTATGGAAAAGTGATATGGATTCTGAAATAGTATAATAAACTCCAATGAATTTCCATGATCATGGGAATGGTATCATCGCTCATGCATACGTACGGAATACCGTCTCCACAAAGCGATGCGACTCGTTCTACATGATATTCATTCAATAATGATTATATAAATGAATTTAATGAATAAATATGATATATATTACACTAATACCATTATTTAAATGAGGTATCTATAACCTAAAACAATGAATGATAATTTATTCAAAAAAACACACAAAAGAGCAAAAAGATATATACACCCGAATAACAAGTAGCAATGAAATATTACTAATATGAAGATAAGAATATGACCATATATGATATAATAACAATGATTATGATTCTGGAATAAGTCAATGACATTATTTAAATCATTATACAGGAGTTTCGAACACTTACGAAGCAAATCAGACCTATGGTAAGGGAAAATCTCGCAATCTCAATTTTTATCCGAGATTGTTTATACTTCAGAATTTAATGGGGAATATTTATCATCCACATCCATGTTCCCTCAATGTGTATTGTTAACTATATTCTCCTACAATTTTTTAAATCCAATATTACTCATTTGTGAGTTTTATTAAAATATATGAAAGGAATATTTTTCCGTTTTTTGTACAAGGTACTTTTTGAATTTTCTGGCCAAAGTAAGAGAAGAATGTTTTTTAACTTATACCACGTGAATGGATTTTATGATTTCATAAAAAATTATTTCCATGAATCTTCCTTTACAAGTTTTCAAGTTTATTTTTAATTAACTTCTTTTAGTTTAATATTTTATGACATGTTAGGAAAGGAAAAATGTTTTTTAAGTAGAAAGGACAGTTTCCTCAAGAATGGTGTTCAACTGTCTTATCAAAATTATTTTTCATCTATGATAATATAAATTTCTGTTTATATCCCTATTTTTACATTGATTTTATTATGTTATGATGCAATTATTTGTATGATGTTATTTTATCTTATATGGATTATGTAATGATTTCATGATGTTTATGAATCCCATTATTATTACATGGGTTATGCTATGATGTATGATTTATGATCTTGTGACACACATAAGAATGGTATAATTATGAGGTTTTTGAGACCTATATCTCCCTACAATGCATTGGGTAAAGATTTATATCTCATGAGATAGACATGGCTGGAATGGCAGTTTAATCTGTTTCAGTGAAATAGTTCTGAAACGAGGAGTGAACTCAATTCAGAAATAGACTTTTTCCGCTAAGATAGTCTTGGCAAAGAGACTTGGCTACTAAGAAATGATTTTCTATGATTATGTGTGTATGCCACAAATATTCATGTTTTATGTTATGATTATTGAGATTAAATTTCACTACTATGATTTATCCCATTTTATGAAATTATTATTTCTTTTACAGGTTAAGATATCCAAAATTTTATGTTCTAAAGAATATGATGTGATTGATATTTATTTTTTTTACACTTACTGATAATTTGAGCTCACCCTTTTGTATGTTTTCTTTCCCCAGGTCAGGAAGAAGGTCATTACGTAGGATATTCCAAAAGGGACTCAATATATGATGAAATAAATGGGAGATAATGTTGATGCTTTATGAACCTCTTGTTTATGATTCCCTGTTTCTAAAGACATTATACCTATATAGTCCTTTCATGGTTTTGTTATATGTTGTATTAAGTGTGCTTCAATTTTGAATCAATTATAATGTATGTAAAGTATGGGTCGTTATAGTGACCACAAAACCATAACCAAATATGTTTGAAAAATTATATTGATATCATCAGAAATGATGATAATAGAAAAAATATTATTTAAAAATCATTGGATAAGACATAATTACATGATTTCATTTCATAAGTACAACCATACACTTAAACTATGACTTAATGAAATTTTCAAAAATTTCACACTCCAATAAATCAAGTTGGAAATTGTTATTCCTAAATAACTAGTGGATCATCAGATTCATAATTGGTTGAAAAGTCATTCCTTATATATCTTGTTATCATCATAAAAATGGTTATAAAATTTCATTCAATGTGAATAAATCTTCACATGTTTATGTAATATATTAATCTCTAAGACCACATTAAAAGTTCAATGTAAAAAATTTCATAAATGATTACCGTTATGAACCTTCCGAAACATTAAAATCTAAAACAATAAAAACATAGTCCCTATATTTTCCATATAAACTGATAATTAATCTATAATACAAAATGAAGAATATATTAATCATCAGATTCCAAACATGTGAATAACTTCATAATCTATTCTTTTAAAACAATTAAATAACCTAAATTACCAATATAAACTTATTGAAAATAGGAATTTCTCATTATTTTATAAGAAAAACACATTTTATTGAATATTTTACTTAAATTCAAACATATAGTAAAATCGAGAAAAGATAAAACAAACCACCAAATCACTATCCAATTTATAGTCACCAATGCTATCCCATAATAATCTCTTTATTATTATCTCAACATTGATAACATATTTTATGGTATCCTACCTAAAGTGCATGTTTTGAAAAAGATTAAATTTTCACTCAACAATTTTTCTTGGTACAATTTGACACATTCTTTCAAATAAATTAATATATATAAATATAGTAAAATACTTAAAACTTTTAGAGAATATTATCAGTAAAAAAATTAAAACATATTTTGTGGATCCAAATTCATAGGTACAATAATAATTCCACTTTGGCTCTATCAATAGTGAAAGATTGTCCTTGATCCCTTTGATTATTATTAGGTATATTCCCTTGATGAATGGGGAATTTATCTCTTCATAGATAGAACATTTCACAACTTATTTATTTCTATTTAAATTATGATCAAGGTGGCCTTTCTCTCCACACATGTATCAACTCCCATTCAATTAAAAAAATTACCACTGTGTTTCTTTCAAAAATTTAAACTTCTGGGAAAATCCTTTTTTCTTTTTTTCTCATCATCCATTATTTTCTCTTCCATCCTATTCTTCTATTTCATTCCATCAGAACTGTAAGGCTTGGAAAATTCCTTTTCTGTCTTCACGGCACATGATAATATATCCTCATAAGATGAAAGATTTGGGATACCTTTCCCCCTCATAGTATTTGTTTAATCCCATCATAGAAACAATTAAAATTTCACTATGGATTACGTACATAGTATATCGCATTCCTGGTTAATGTTATAAATTCAAATTTATACTTAGTAGAATTATTACCCTCCTTTTCCCTCTCACAAAAAATTATCTCTCAATATCTTCTCAGCGTTCATGTAGAGAAAAATTTCCCAATAAAAGTTACTTGAGAACCTACCATTACATTTTTTTTATTTCCTTATCCTCCTTTTTATTTTGAATCAATGAAAAAAATTAATCTGAATCACCCTAAAGATTATAAATTCACAGGATAACATTAACCCTTTCATTACTTCCCAAGAGGTAAATAAATTATTTATGTAACATATTCATTTATCAGCTACAAATTTATTTTTAGTGACACTAAATAACAGATGTTGTTAATACTTGATGTGGTCTATCATTATTACACCATTTTTTAGATTGGTCGGTAGTAACACATGGGTAAGGTTATTACTCATAACCCGAGTTAGATATCCTAGTATAGTGATATGTTGTTCATCTCAAGCTGCGGCTCTAGATCTAGCTATATCTACAGAATCATTATCGTTCCCTCGAGGGAAATCCCTAATTGGATTATATTCATTGATATGTTTATCATTCCTTATTCTATGTATCATTTCTAAATAATTTGACACAGCTGATTAGATCCTAACATTATGAATCATAATGTATAATCTAAAAAACTAATTTTCATAAATTGAGAATTTAGGTATACCTAATCTCTAAAAAATAAATTTAATTTAATTTGTTGTATTTATTAATTATGTCATAGGGTTTTGATCTATAATATATTTTTTTATAAATCTAATACTCATGTTTTCTACTAAACATCCTATGATACCAACTATAAATACCCCAACCCTAGTATCCCTGAGTTGGTAGTTACAATATTATATTGCCAAAATATACAACGAATCACATCCCAAAGGACCAAAAAATTTAGGGGTTTTGGAAACATATATACATAATTAAACATTACATTAACATTGAAAAATATAAAACACAACATAGTGTATCCTTTGAGGACACAATTATTCTCCTAGCTTAACCCTACTTGCCAATCATAATATAATTCATAGAATCTGGGGGAAAAATAAAACATAAGAGAGGGGTGAGGTCAGATGCTCAATAAGGGTTAAGTATAGTGGAAGATATCAAAAATAATTATAAATAATTAAGTAAATATAAACAACTAAATCATAGTAAAATTATTCAATATCCTAATCATAATATGACAGGATTAAAAGATGATCAAATAATTCCACATAAATAATCACATGATCCTGAAAACAAAACCATGGATATTTTAATAATGAAATAATCACATTTAAATAAATAAATACTCTTATAATTATTGAATACATAATTATGGATATCATAATATACTGTCAACTCTTCAACTAAGACACTATACATAAATGGGTAAGACATAAGCCAATACCCAAACTAGTTTGTCTCATGAGACCAACTTATGAATTAAGGGGATATAGAATGCCCCACCCATCACCTAATAAGTCCAATTATTTACTCATATGAAAATTTTAAAACATAATAAGAATATACAATTGTATTTAAACTTTCATATGAAATATAAATTGCTTTCCCCAATAATCAAACATAATCAAAAACCATCTAGACTAATATGGTGAATGGTATCAAAATAATACCTCTCCAATCAAACTGTTAAAAAAATTTAATAAAATATTATAGATGGTATTATAAAATATATAACACAATGTTTCATATTATTAAATAATGTATTTTTTACATGGATAAAAATACATTAAATTATATCATTGAAAAATTCTTACGGAGAAAACCCCTTTTCATTTTGAAAATCACTTAATTTTAGAATTCTATGAAATTATAAAAGAAGGAATTTTCAATGAAAATAACCATTCATAATTGTAAAGGAATATTTAAGATATTAAGGTGTCATACTTTTGGGAAAATTTACTCATGATTTATAAGTTAAAAAACATTTCTTTCATATTTTTATCAAAAAAAGTCCCAAAGAACCATGTCTAGAAAAATAAAAAAATATTCCATTAAAAAAAATTAAAAATTGAAACAAGATTAAAATTTTATTTAAAAAATAATATTATAAAAGTAAAAATATATTTGGGAAAAATTATAGAAAACATGTAAATGGAAAAAATGAGTGTTTTAAGGTAAACTTTAATGAGATAAAAAAATTATAAGATAGGGACATAAAAATAACATATCATTGATGTCAGAATTATTCAAATGAATCAATTAAGTATTCCTTATATAAATCAACATAATAAAATTTAAGTAAAATAAAATGTAATAAAAATGCATTACACACATAATATTATCACAAAAAAATTAATGTTGTATATGCTTAACCCAATGAATGGAAATTCAGTTACGAAATCTCATACCCCTTGTAATCAATCAAATTGTATGCACCATAAAAGTAATAATTATAAAATGAAGTATTAAACCATTAATATAATTAGGTTCATGATTTTATATATTAAATTTCCATATACACACCACACAAATGAAATAAGTGGTGAATAAGGGATATATCTCACAGAAGTAAAAGAGAGATGAAAACCCCTACCTCACACTTTACATTAGTATTTCATACTAACACATGAATAAAGGTATGAATAATGTTATTAATTAATTAAAAAACTATAATAATATTTATAAAAACTTATTCTATACATTTATATCATCTTACAAGCCATTCCATAATAATATTTCATTATTTTCATTGTTTCAGGTGTATTCATTTTAGAGTTTCATGATTCGTTCATTTGTGTATCATTAAAGATTTTCTTGTAAAATTAAAATTAATATATAGAAGTGAAATAGAATTTTATTCATGAATGCACATAATATTAAAATATCACATAATAAAATTTTAAAACTAACATTAGGATTATCCATTTTATAAAATGTTAAGGATAAATGTTTCATTTATTTTTGTTATTTTTCTGACCATCATGAACTAGTTTCATTTTATTTAATATTATGTATATATATTAGTTATATAACATGAAATAGGTTATAATATACATATTAAAATATCATTTAATCATAACAATACTTGAATGACCATCCTTAAATGCATTAATGGAAAATAAAAATACATTATTCATGAAGATGATTAATCAGTACAATTTGGAAAAAGGTTTCATTTCTTTTAATAATAGGAGGTAATAAAAGGCATGGATAAAATATATTACATTATAAAAAAATTAAATAAATAGATTATTATAGATTTATTATTCCATAATGGTTGATGTAAGTTAGTTAAAGATAGAAAAAAAATTTAGAGAGGCTGTTTGAGAAAATTAACTCTTGAATATCACCTCCATGAAGGACCACATAAGGATCATGAAATTTGTGTTGGTTGAGAACAATAGTCCATGGATATGGTAAGAGTGGGTAGGAGAGATTTTGGATATATTTTATTATATTCATGACTTGTTAGGAGAAATGGGTTATTGAGCATTGGTATTTATACATGAGGAGGGGATGTTTTATGTAATTAAATAATGGTTATTTATATTTAAAGACAAACACATTTTAGTGGAATTAATTTCAAAAAAATTTGTTCATAATTAATGTTTTAAATTATTTTTATGTTCTTGAAACACATCAAACAAAAATTTAATTTGTTAGTTTTCTTTAATTTTAATCATTTAATTTTTTAACTTTAACCTCCTATATTATTTTACATATAATATAGTAAATCTTTTTTTTACCACAGTAAATTTTTTATGTATAAAAATTTAAATTACCATATAAAATAATTTTTAACACCTTATTGAAAATATGGAATCTATTTTAGTTTATTTAAATTTATAAAAGTGATGAAAATAAATTCCAAATATTTTTTGCATTTAACTCATAAAAATAATTGTTTAAGGTTAAAATCACAGTTTTTATAATTACTAAGAATGTGTTTATAAATGTAACACCTTATGTATAATTTCAGTAAATGAATAAATTTATATCAATAATAGTGGTTAATAGATTTTAAATCATTATCATATAATTATTATTTCATCAGAGTTAGGATACTTCATAAAATTGGTATTTTTACTTTTAATCCAATAAATAGTCTTTTTTAAAAAATTTAAAAAAAAATACTAAGATAATTATAATGTGCTGAATCCAAAAATGAATTTTAATTTCTCAATTAAATTTTATAATATTTTCAAAGATTAATTATATATATTTTCTCATAAATGAAATAATTTTTTTTCGAAGAGGGCATATATTTGAAGACAAAAATGACTTTACAAAACGTTCTGAGTTCATTTCCTAAGAATAATTAAATTTTTTTATTGAATATTAAATTTCATATTTGTTTCATAATATAGTTAATATAATTAAAATATTATAATTTATTGGTTAGTTTAAAACTGTCATGTTAACATAATAATATTTTGGTGTTTGTTTAAGCTCGGTGTTCTGATCAACATAAGCTATCGAACATAGTGTTCTTTTAAATCTTCGAGGTGTTACACAGTGTATCTCATCGGGTTTGAAATTCATTTCTTTCATGAAATGTAATTTTTTTTAACATCATGTACTTAATTCATTCCTTTTACATTAGATTCACGAGCTATCCTTTGGTTGGATGTTACTCTATTCGAGGAGTATATGTTGGGTACTTTAGATTCGCAAGGTGAAGTGTTCAATGTTTCTATTTTCTAGCATTATCCATTGAATATTGAATTCCTCATTCCTATGTAAAACATAAAAATAGATTTTATTATCTAATAAAGAAATATAAAACCATAATTAAATATATCCAAATGATTTATATGAATTCCTATTAACAAATCCCTCCACACTTGAACAGTTTCATGTCCACAAGAAAGAAACATCTCAATAGCGATTCCAAATCTAACTATTTTTAAATTAGAAACATGAATTACCACCAATAAAATTAAACTAAGTATGAGAAACATTCCGTCATATAAAATTAGTCATGCCTTGTAATTAAGTTCATTATTCAGATACGTTCTTCTTTTAATTAGACTTTGATAACTGATACTCAGAAGCTATACCCATTTTGAAATTTATCTCAAAATGAATTATCTCTTATCACCCATGGTAAAATATAATTTATGTTATTCTCATACCTTGAATTCATGATCCCTAAAAATAGTACCATAATTTCACTAGCTCGGATGACGTAGTTGATTACACATAGGTGTTGATTAGATTAGAATTTATATTTTTCATACTGACCTCTATTACTAATGCATAATAATGTGGAATTATGGTGTTAAACCCACAACGATATATTTTTTAAATGAAACATATAGGTAATAAACTTTTTAAGGATTCCTCATGATCTCACTTTGGATTGGATTTACTAAAACTACATAGCTTGGGTTAGGTAGTACAAAGAGATCTAGTGGTCCATGTTGATGGAAGGATAACCCCTGGATGAGACTGGGATGCTGACCTCTTTATGAGTAGTTCTCCCATTATAATCTCCTTTGGAAAAGTAGACATAAGAGAGAACCCAGTGATGAATCTGTACAGCATCACCCTGTACCTGGGTGCTCCTTATCGTACAAGGGTCATACAAGGTATATATATTCCAAGCGATCAGTGTCCAAATCCCCATTGTACTAATCCTGGCTAGGTCAATCTGAATAGAAGCTTGAGTTAGGTAATTGTGGAAATTATTAATATAGATACCAATCCAAATGAGAAAATCTTCAAGATTGAGCTCCCAAGGACTTACACCAAGAAGAATGGTGACATGTGCCACGTCGAGCTATGATCTAGCTAGGAACTCCATGATCAACTCCAGAAATATCGTATCACGCACCTCAATGATGTGAGGGAGGTGCCTATGGTCCAAAATATCAAGGACCACCACATTTAATGTAGATATGATCATGAACAGTTAGTTCTAGGGTCTTATTAGTCCTCATAAGGTTATCCTACAGATGGACCAACTGAACCTAATCCACGTGGATGGAAAAATAGAGGGATGGGTGTAGGTACAGTCACAGGGTAGTACCCTAGGTGGAATGGACGAGGACTATGACTAGGTAGAGTTGTATGTATTGGTATAAGTGAATGAGGATAGTTAGGGGGTTAGATCATGGAGTGCCAACAGAGGTGAAACTGTCTGCCTATCATGAGACAGAGGATTGTCACCTTGGTCCACATTTTACAATCTTATTTTGGTCCTTGATAATAGGATTCAATGATAGGGGAAATATTATAATGTTCTATATGATTGAGAATTTAGGTATGAGGATGAATGGGGAGAGGGGTCTATGGATGTGGTTTCTCATGGTGGATGATGAGGATGGTTGTTTGGAAGAGGGGAGGGTGAGTGATGGAGGGAACAATGGGGGAGGTGGCCTTGAACATAGGGTTCATAGTTTTTAAATCCAATCTAAATAGTTCACATTGAGTATTTAATTCACAACTTGGAAATTTTATAATTTAATTTTTCTAACACTAGATATTTTCACATTGTGTAACTTCATTACAATGCATACTTATTTTTTGAATGGATGTAAAAACCTCCAAAAATCACCCTCCATCAAAAATTGAGGGTTACATTTTCATTTATGTCCATTTTTTTCTACATGGAACTCTTTTATGTGTTTTCTATCACAACCTTCTTACATCCCTTTGTTTATTTTAAAGTTGATGTTTTATAGAACAATTTTCCGATGTGGGTTTTCTTTAAAAGGAATTTGAATAATCAAACCTTAGTTACTGAACCCAAATTCAAAAATTTTTAGAACACAATTTATTTAAGGATGTGATAATGTAACACCCCAATCTTCCATAGTACGCTTCTTTTTAAATAATTCAATAGTGTGCGCTGTATGTAACACTGATTTTGAGCACACCATTACCTATCATGCTAGTCATTTAAGAAGCTTTTATGAATATAATTAAAAAATTTATGAATTTTATATATTACATAAAATATTAAGATTCATCTATTATGTTTTTTATACATAATATAAGAAAAAATTCAAATTTTTAGATAAAATTTGTATTTTTCAGAAAATGAAGTTTACCGACTTTTAATAGTGAACCCTTTTTAAATAAAATATTTGACACTTTTATATATTTAATTTGAAAAAATAAACTTTTTATATATAAATAGGACAGAAAAAATTAGTTTGGATAAATTTTTGGTGTTTTTTCTAATAACATTCTTATTTTATTGAATAGTGAAAATAGTGCATTTTCATTTAAAATTGTTTTTTAATCTAAATTATTTATATAGTTTGATTAGATTTTTAATTTGTTTTAAAGTGTGTTATTATTATTATTTTTATCATTTAATACAATTTTCATCATTTTAATTTATTTATCATTTAAATTAGAAGTAAACATATGTCAATCTTTTGATAGTTTTTACTTCTTAAAAACTCACTTTGTGGTTTTGACAACAAGAATTGATTTTAAATTAATTAATTAATATTAAATGTTTGGAATTTGGAAAAATTTATTCCATATTTAGAATCAAAATTTCCAAATTATTTAAATATGTATCTTTTTTTTGGGCATTATGAACAGTAACTTCAGTATTTATTTTTATTTACCACTATTAGAGGGTAAATTTAGTTAAATAAGGGTAAAAATAATATTATAATAATAAAACATGTCCTAATCTTATTTTATGAGTCATGGGTGACTTAAACTAAACTTGGTATGTAAATATATTATCCTATGGGAGCCACTTGGGAGTGAAAATGACATGTTATAATAATTAATTTAAAATAATGTGAAATATAACATAAACATGTATCTTATTTCAAAAACAATTTTAATTAAAGTTATATAAGTTATATCTTAAAATATAAATATTTATAATAAAGATAAAAGTATTTTCTACATCCTGTAATTTTATTTGTAATTTTTAAACATTAAATAACTAAATTTATTTATTACAAAATAATAATACAATGTTTGACTTATTAATGAAGAAATCATTAAATGATATTATAATTATTTAAATAAATGTAATTTGAAAGTTTTTATGTCATTCAAGAATTTTATATATTATTATGACATTTTATATTTTATTTAATTCATTTTGTTTGAAGTAATCAAGTTTTTATGACTTTAACAAAAAAATTACTAAATAGTGTCAAAATTGACAGAAATGAGTTTTTAAAAAAAATTCCATTTTATTAAATGGTAGAAAAATCATAAAAATCCATGATTCATCCAAAAAAATTATATAATGTTAAAAATGTCATTAATTGTACACATTAGGATATTTTCTCATTTTACAATAAATATATTAACCATGTATTGTAAAACTACAGGAAGACGTGGTAAAAGTTAACCTTTGTAACTAAGGGATAAATCTAAATGATAAGGTTATTTTTATGACATGAAATTATCTAAAACCTATTGGTTGAGAGTATTTATAACCATACTCATATTATCCTCCAAATAAATCACTTTTGAGCCACTATAAACCGAAAATTAATTTATAATAAATTAATATTTCATGACATTCCTAAAGTGCCCCTCACCTCTCCTAAAAAAGGGGACTTCTCCTTCACCTTTATTAACGCCTCCAAATCCATTTGGATCGGCCAAAATCTACCAAAATATCCTTCCAACATACCTCACTTAATCCTAGAGGCCACACTTTGGGAATAATACAAACTTTAGGAGTCCTTTTGTGCAAATCAAAAGGAGACACCTAAAGAAGGGGTAATCTTTTTATCACCTATTTCAAAGTTCATTTCTTCTTATACTTCTTATTTCTATGTTGATTCCATTAAAAGTAAAAAATAAAGTTTCAAAAATATACTTATATGTTATTATAATCATGTTAAAACCATATTCATTATTTTATCCATCCTACGAATAATAATATCACGATTCATGTGTATGTACAGTTTATCGTCTCCACGTTGTGGAGTTATTTTTTATTCAACATAACTTTATCTGGATGGGTATAATGATGATTATAATAGAACTGAATAATGTATATTACATTATTATGATTCTTTATAATTAAAATACCATCCATTTCCATACCATTTAACCATTAAAGGAATAATATTGTCGCTTGTCCGTACGTAAGGCCTACCGTCTCCCCAAAAGATTCTCCATATGATATGAATATTGTTATGAGAATATTGACATATTCTTATTTATATCTCATCTTTATCCATATTCTCGTCATTATTGGACTCACATTAATTCACAGAATAGTAAGAATTAGGTATAGGGTAATTGGGTTTCACCTCAGATGTTAATGTCATGAAACAGAGGTTTTCATGTTTGTTCTTCTCAATATCTAAAGTGGCAGATCCACTTGATCTATCTTCTAAGGAACTCTAAGTAGAATTCATAGCCTTTTTATATCCATTTACCTTGTCTTCATATTTCTTCGTAAATTTTATCTTGGGGCAATCAACCTTCACATGGACTTTTCATTTACACTCATAGTAGACTATCTCACTTGTGTTGTCATTCCATTTTCGGTCATTTTTTCACTATACTTTATTATCATACCTTCATTTATAGTTTTTTTTCAAAAATAACTTCTTCATGTGGTTTAACTTCTTAAACCTTCTAGAAAAATGATCCATCTCATCATCACTATCAAAATCTGAGTCTTCACTGGTGTAAGTGTCTACATGGGCTTGTCCTTTTTCTTTGTCTTTTCTCTTTGAGGTAGAAATCATGAATGCTATAAATTTTTCTCTCAGTTCTTCATATTATTCTTGATTTAACTTAAGCCCTTCATAATACATCATAATATTTCCAATTAGTTCCTTTTCTGGAATCTTGCCTATGTCACAAGATTCTTGTATAGAAACAGAAGTCCCTCTCCATCTATCAGGTATGCATCAATGAAATCTCATAATATGATCATTTTTGTCCACTAGTTTCCCAAGCAGACTCATGGTATTCACTATTTCATTGAACCTGAGATACATTACAATGATAGGTTCATCAGGATTCATTTTAAAATTATCATATTTAATAGTGTAGGTATTTAATATCATTTCATTAACATTGGTTGTTCCTTCATGAGAAATAGCTAAAGAATCCCAAATTTGATAAGTAGTTTATAGGAAAATATTCTATTGAAGAACATGTTATTATCTTTTGGTGGTCACAAATCTATCATGAACAATGTTATAGTGTCCAATCCAATGCATATTTTTTCCACCCTGATGGTCCCCAATAGTTTCATCATAAACATGGATATGATTGTTGTTTCATTTATATGGGATGAGAAGATGTAAGTCAAGAATCACTGGGATTTAAGGGAGAGTCTTATAAGACCATTATGTGGAGGGGGAATCAACATGAGAAGCATCTACTTTACCATTCAAGGGTTGCTTACTAAACTTGCATGGGTGGTGATGGAAGGCCAAAATTTATGGGGCATGAACATACAAGATAGATATGGCCAGTATGTGAGAATAAAATTGTCAAAACCTTCAAAGAAATAAAAGATGATCCATCGGTACTTTGAGACCCCGAGACCTCTCTCATGATGACTAGTGGGAAGGTGCCATATTAACATCTAGAAGCATGACTGGGGGGTGGTAGGCTTTGGTTTCAGGGATGTCCCACTCCATTCATTTCATTTAAGGAGGCATGCGATCACCCTTGTTTGATCCAACCAATCCTTTATGAGAACCAGAAATCCTATTTCAACAACATTGTTCCTAGAAAATATTCAAACAAACTCATTTTTATAGGTTCTATGTCAAGAGATTTCTCAATAAAAGAATTTGCTCGAGGACGACTTTTCCAAATAATGGAGATCTGTGGGGGGTATGATGTGGTTCAAGGAGGTTCCATCCAATTTTAAATTCCTATTGTGGAGAGTGAGGCATAATTCCTTTCTCACTGATGAAAAGATTCAACTCATGGGAGTGAGCCTGGATTCCATGTGTTATTGTTATAGTGATCCCAAACATGAAACAATGGGGAACCACTTTTTGAATATCAATTGGGAGAGATGTGTTTGTCAGGTGAATAGGGTCCTCACAGGTAGGTATAATCATTGAGGCATGATAGATAGTTTTTTTTTCAGATTGTGGTTTCAAGGGTCGGTTTATTAGGGTCCCAAGAGGAAATGATGGGTTTTCATCCTCATTGTGGGATGCTAGACCATTTGGAAGTCTTGGAATGATGGTTGACCCAAAAATTAAAAAGGATCCTATACAAGTATCACCTTCAAAATGAGGAATATTTTACTGGAATTGGTCAGTTTGTGCACCAACTTCGAGGTTGCTTCATTTTTTAGGCGCATACTCTCGAATCATGTTATTTCTAATAAAACCTGTAGGTTGGGGCAGGGGTATTGGTTCAATTGGACTTGTCCCAGTTGTGGGATAAAACTAAACTTTGACGGGTCTCTTCTCAGTGGGGAGATGCAAGGTGGAGGTGTTATTAGGGACAAGGAGGGGTTTATCTTTACCTCATTCTCAGACTGTTATGTAAGAGGTGATGTATTATAGGTGGAGGCCCTGGATATGGTTACAGGGATAAAGTTATGTGAGAAACATCACACCATCCTGAAGGTGGTTGTTACAAAGTCATTGATCCTCCACAAATCATTATGAGGAACAAACAATTATCCCTAGAACATTGTGTATATTATCAAAAGATGTAAATAAATCATGGGAACCCATATAGAGATCACTCACACTTGGCGGTAGGGGAACATGGTAGGTAAATTCTTAGTGTCTACATCTCTCATGAACCAAAGTATATCATAATTTCTTAACATGGGTTCCTTTACCACCGAGGGAATCAAATTTATTGTCAATGATACTTTTGTCCTTCAATACTTTAGAGCCTCGTGATGTATCTTTTGAGGCTCGTGTGTGAAAAAATCAATAAGAATGTTAGTGTTCAGTCAGTATTTCTCAATATTCATTAACATATAAAAGTTATCAAAAAAACAACAAACTTTTATCCAAACTAAATTTTTATGTCACTCTTATAAATAAGAAGTTTATTTTGTAAAATTGAATATATAAAAGTGTCAAATATTGTATTTAAAAATGTTTTTCCATTAAAAGGTGGAAAAATATTTTTTGGGAAAAATAATTCATTTATCTAAAAAATTGAATTTGTTCTTATATTATGTGAAATAAACACATAATATGAATGTTAAAATTATATGGAATATATAAAATTCATAATGTGGTTAATACAATTCATAATAGTTTCTTAAATAGCTAGTTTGATAAGTCATGGTGTGATCGAACTCAATGTTGTGTGTATCACAATATATTTAATTATTTAAGAAGAATCGCACTGAGGATGCTTGGGGTGTTACAATTACAACATACACTTATAGAGTTAAACATTGTATAAATGGATACAAATACTTTAAATAACTGACCCATGTCAAATTATAGTTAAAAAATAATAGGAAGTTAGACAAAAGTCACATGAATTCTACATGCCTAATATGATGCATGAACACACATCCTCTTTCCAAACCAAGTCAAGGGAAAAATACCATAAATTAATAACCTCATAATCAAGTACATCAGTCAAGGTGAAATTTGATCAATTCTAATAGAAAAAAATGAACACCAATATTATCACTAGAAATATGAACTATACTCATACATGGGGTGGCCAGTACCTAGTAGAAGTTCTATATCATGTCCCGAAAACATCATATCCCACTTCTACCTCCTCCAAAGTGTAATAAAAATGAAAATCTTTTATTCCAATTTATATCATCCCACTCTGCATACAACTGTTGGTGTCTGAACCGGTGGCCACTATTGTATATCTGACACACATCCTTTTATGCTAGAGGTTTATGTTTAGTAGTATGGGTATAAGGTGGTATGATTTAGAGTCTATACCTACATATCAATGAAAAAAATGCAGGAATATAGGAAATCATAAACATTCATATAAATATACTCATGAAACAATATCCAAACAGTGATAATTAATAATAACAATAAGTAACCATGATATACGAAAATTATTTTATACTATATATTAGGAAACCAGATATCAATAATGAATCATCTATACGTCAAAATCCCAAAATTACAAAAGACAAAAAACTAGAAGAACCCTAGTAATAGTCTTGATTTCCAACCTAGTCCCAACTCCAATGATCCATCTTAGCAAGCCAATCATCAAGAATAAACCTTTCCAAAACACGTATCTGTAATCAAGTAGCATCATCTCAGGTACCCAAGACCCATAAATGCCCATGCAGAGTGTGACTATAACTTAGTAGGCCCCAACCATCAATGTATCTACATATAACTAATCTACTAAAAAGTGAATGTATAAGATATATAAATAAATAGTTTAATATTTTAACAAAATAAAAAAAAAATATTTAATAACCACTAATTCCCTAGGTTCTCGAAGACACCACAGGTTGGTGATAACATTATCAATCCTGAGGTCCATGAAATCTATAAACCATACCTACTTTGGCCAGTGTTAGGGTGTCTCTAAGAACGTCGCATAGACTGTACATCCCAATAATATTCCAGGGTCACCCTAGTATATAATATAAGTATCATGGACCTCCACTATGAGAGTTTTTATGATAATTGTGGTACTGAATTATAAGGAATTTTCTATATAATACCAAAACCTACACTTATGGTTGTTTTTATTCATGCATCCAAACCATCCTTATGTTTATTTTCATTCTCATTTTAAAAACGAGATTGCATCTAAGTCATTTTAATTTCCTTATAAAAATAATTCAAAACTAATTTATTATTCCCTTAATTAAACCAAATCAAGACAATTCATAAGTGTCATACCATTTTCCATTTTTGAAAAAAAATTATTAAACAAATTTATTATCCAATTAAACATAAGATGAAATAATTTTTAAGTCACACTCATCATTTAAAAACAAGACCGCCCAAGGTAATTTCCATTTCCTTTAAAATAATTCATAAAACATTTACCATTTGAAACATGAGATAATAATAAGGTTTCCTATTTGACCTTTTAAAACCAATCCAAAGAGTTAAAGACACCCAATACATACACTTTTTTACTTTATAAAGAAACCTTAACAATCCTTGAATGTTTATTTTTGATCATCAATGATTGTGAAATTCCAATTCAAAATCAATAATCAAAATATGAATATCATTTTTAACCATTTAAAACACCCTTTACCAAATCACAAAACCCATGATATTCCCAAACCTCATTTCCCATTTTAAGAGACCATATAAATTTATAACTTCTATATTCAAGTTCAATTATAGAATAAGGGAATCCACTAAGAATCACTCTATTCCTTTTGTTAAATACAATTTATTTGGCGAATTCAACTAATATGGGGAACAATTTAATTATTTCAATTAGATATAGGTCATAGAATTAAAAAACCTGTATGACGCACCACAATCAAATTCTCAAAAATAAAAGAATATGTGCTATGTATATGGAGTAACTACATTAACCCTAGAGAAGTTCACTCATCTGGTATCAACCCTTAGTCCAGCATAAAATGGATGAAATAGAAAAAGTAGAATAAATTTATGAAAATATGGGTAAATAGATAAAAATAGTGATATAATTCTTAAATGTGGATTAAATAAAGAAGATGGAAAAGTGAATCCACAAACTTACATATACCTCACCAATTATTCAGAAGGTATAAGAAACATACCCTAGATAAAGGAAATGCAACACGATGGATGGAGAATAGGGAGTCTCCTTTAGGGTGCTACTACTATCCATGGGAGGGGACCAAAGAAGGGTATACGGGGGGGGGGGAGGCCTTGATAAAATAATGGGGTTTCAGAAAATAAAATTTATTCCTAAGAATTCACCAGCTAGATGGTGAGCCTAGACAGCATAAAGGACAACCACCCCTGGACACTGACTAGCAAGTGGTTTTATATCGGCTAGCTGATGGTGTTTCTACGGTATGTTATAGCCTCTAATCCCCCTAGATTCCTCTCAAAACAACTCTAAAATTCTTTAAAAACACAAAAAAACCTTTTTTATGATGAGTTACAGATGGATCAGAAAAATTAAAATCGCTCCATACACTCGAAAGGGGTGGGGTGTTACATATGGCCTCCATACACACATTCATTGTTTGCCCTATGCCACTACTGTAATAAAACCTATTTTTTATTCTTCATTGTTAGTTAATCATTTATATTTTAGAAAAGGGTTACTTATTATTTCCTAATTCTAAAATATTACTTTCAGAACCATAAGTATCTATGTTAGAATGTATATTAGAGAAAAGTTAGTCTCTACAAAATTTTAACTTTAAATAAAATTATAAAATCTTAATGTCAATATCTTTAAATTGGGTTACCAATACCTCTATTTAGGAATATTATTCTACATAATATTTAATTTTTATTTCAATAAATTTCTTATAAGGCCATTTTAACTTTCTATTTCTTCTACAAGTCTATTTGATCTTCCATTTCATGGAAACATTCTTATAGAAAATCAATATTATCTATATATTTTATATTCATTTCGATAATAGTATAATTTTTGACCAAATCCTTTAATATGATCACTTAATTCTCCTCATTCAATTCTAATAAAACTGTATAATTTTTTTTCCTTTTAATTTTGAGATATTGAATATCCTTTCTTGATGATTGCATATCCATTTAATTGTAGAAAGATTATCCCTTAGATTGAAAACTCAATGTTGTTTCGATTTTTTCTTCAAAAATCTCATCATATCATTAAATTATTAAGGGATAATATATAACATAAAATTTACAAGATGCATTTATAAAAGCATCATATTAATATATATCCTGAGTATTAAAATTACTAAGATGATTCAAGATGCTTTTATATTTATATAGTGATATTTGAGCCCCTTACCTCTTAGTCATTTTTCAAATTCTTTACCACTCCACCAAGTTCTTCATATGTTGATTAAAAAAACATCAACATACTTAGATATATACAGATTAATACATGTAAAAACATATATGTGTGTATATATATTTATTCATAATTTATAAATATATACATATAAAAATATAATCACCTATAATTATATGTATATATATATATCTACGTAATATATATATATACAAACATATATGAATGTATAAAAATATACATAAAGAGATATAAATACATATAAATATATATAAATATGAATAAACTTATATAAATCTATATAAATATATATCCATACATATACATATGATTAAAAATAATTGTGTATAAATATAAATATAAATATAAATATAAATATAAATATAAATACATATAAACATATATAAATATATATAAATCGATATATACACATATAATATAAATAAATATAAATAAATATAAATATATATATACATATAAATATACAGAAATACATATAAATATATATATATATTAATTTTAATAAATATATATAATGGCATATATATATATATAAATAAATATATATATATATATAAACACATATAAATATACATATACACACACACATAAATATATATATATATATATAACGACATAATATATACAAATATATAAAAACATAATATCATATAATTATATCAAAATATATAAATATAATTATAAATATATATAAATATATATAAATATACATAAATACATATAAATATCTTTAAATATATATAATTATAAATAAATATACATAAATATATAGTAATACCCACACACACATAAACATAAATATAATTATATATAAGTATAAATATAAATATATATAAAAACACATATAAATATGCATAAACATACACACACATGCCGAGATAATTCAAACCCACACCCACCCACACCAACACAATATATATAATTTTATAATTATATATATTTAAATATATATATATATATATATAAATTTAAATACAAATAAATATACATAAATATCTATAAATATATAGAAGTTTAATTATATATAAATATATATAAATATACAGAAATATACATAAATATGGATAAATACATATAAATATCTACAAATACCAATAATTTTAAATAAATATACATATATATATATACATATATATAAATACATATATATAATATAAAATTTATTTATTTATTTATTTAGTTATTTATTTATACAAAATATAAATATAAATATATAAAAATATACAAAACTATAAAAAAATTATATAAATATATATAAACACACATAGACACACACACATATATATAATGGAATATAATTATATATATATAATGAGATAATATATACAAATATATATAATTATATATAATTGTATATAATTATATATAAATATACAAAAATATGCATAAATCCAAATAAATATATATAAATATATGTAAATAAATTAAAATATAAATATATTTAAAATATATATATGTATATATATATTTAAATATAATTACACCAAATTTATGGTCTTTTGAAGCTAAAGTATGATTTTCAGCTTCTCATAGAATATCAATTAAATGAGGAGCTTTTTGTCACATTATATATATATGTAAATGTATATGTATATGTTTGTGTGTTTATATGTAAATATATATATATATATAATCAATAATTAATAATTACGAATATGTAAATAAAAGGTATTTATTAATGAATAATTGCGTAATAATTAATATTTAATAATAAATAATTATAATAAATAATAAATAATTATTCAATAATACAAAAATAAGAAAATAATAAATAATTTTTAATTATTAGAAATATATTAAATCTTAATAAATAATAATAATAATAACTAACTAACTATTATTAATTTCACAATGACTTTTAAAAACCCTTGCTAAAAATAAATAAATGATTAAAAAAATTAAAATTTCAGATATAGTGATAGTTTAAATCAACATTAAAAAATAGATGCCAAATAGTTTTGGTTTTAAATTAACCATTATTAAATTATCTTTCTCCAATAGTGATTTTTATCATGTCACTAAGAAAAATTCTTCAATTTATTGATTTTTATATGTACATAAATAGAAATTGAAAACAATGCATAAGTGGACATGAAGAATTTACTTGGTTCACTGTTACTAAACTATATCCAAAGAGCAAACATTTTTATCTTATCTATGTAGTGGATCCAATGTTTTTAGGAATGGCCTCTTCTAACCAAGGTTCATTGCCCATATAATGTAATTTATTGATAGTGAACCACCTCCCAAGGATTACTTCTTCTCATAATGTCTTTATGCACTACTTTGAGGTGGGATTTCAATTAGTTTATATATGTATGGATATTATTTGAATTATATATGAAACGGTTTTAACATTCACCAACAATACTATATTTTATGTGTCATTGTCATCCATGTGTTTCCAATACCCTCAATTGAAATATATGGATAACTCCTTTTCAGGAGAGTTGATTTAATACCATCCAATCAATTTTTTATGATTTTTTTTTACTCTAATGGAGATCCAAAATAAATAAATTACATGTAATGGTAATTGTTTATATTAATCTCTATATTCATATTACTTCTTTTACTTTTATAGATATGTCAATAATCTTCCTTGGATAACGAGTTCCTCTCTTAATCAAACATAATAGACCTATATACTCTTTTTCAATTGTCACTCTCTTAAATTTTAATCATCCGATGATTATCACTTTTATTCGTTGTTATAATGGATATTTGTAAATAATTATTTCAATACATAAGAATAATAATCAAAATATAAGATCTATTTATTTTTTAACAATCATATATAGTTATTACATGTGTCACACTCCTTAAAGGGTGGTCAAGTATATCTAAATAGGGTAAACATATATCCCCTGAGATACACTAGTCCTTGCATAATTTATGGATATTAAAAATATGCAAATCTATTGATACAAAAAAATGGGGTGTTGATATAAAACATGGTGTGTTGGTCTCTAAAAACTAAATACTTTAAAAACTATGATATTTAGATTCTTTTAATCCTAAAATTAGCATTCTTTCCTATATTTAAATTTCACTAGAATTTTTCAAAACAACATATTGATATAAAACACCATCTGTAAACCTACATCTTCTAAAATCACGAGTTTTAAACTCATCAGCATGAAAACTATATATCAACCTATGATTTCTCAATTATACCATGACTAATAAAAATTATGTATTAGTTAAAATATGTTTTTTAAATACATACTCTAAATTAAAAAGTTGTAATAACCTAGTGTTTTTTGTTTTCCATGAAAAACAATCACTTCTCGATTGAACAAAATTCAAATCAAGACCATGTGTTTATATTTCAATATAGTGTGATGTTCCCCAACATCAATAAATCAGATTATAAAATTATTAATATTTGTTCAATAATTATCAATCTTAATCAATAACCAAAATTGACCATAATGATAACTCTTAAACATTTAAATCACCTATCAATACAATTCATAATAAGACATTCTTTAAAATATATTCCACATCATGATTAAATTACATGCACTTTTCTTTGGTAAAATATCATATATTATCATAAGTAATTTGATATATTCTCTCTAAAACCACTATGTATTAGTGTTATTATGTTAATGGTCTAATATTGAAAAATGTTATGATTTATTTCTTCAAAATTTCCAAAATTATTCACACCTTTACATTTAATTTTATAAGAACTTCATAATCATGTTAGTGACTATAAATCCATGTATATTTATATATAATTCAAAATGTTCTCCTCAAGTATATTTTATTTCCATAGACAATATGAATTTCTTCTATTCAAATATCTATTTGAGACATGACCATCTTCTTCTTTACACATTATCAATTATTATAACACATAACTAGTGGTTTAAAATACACCCAACAATGTTAAACCATTGACTACAGCTATCACCCATAGATTAATTAAGAATAACCAAATTTATCATAGATTTTATTAATCATAGTACTCATCGTAATTTAACCACTTCATTAGAACACTAATTATCTTCAATACTCTTATTAATAACGAAAATTTGAATAAATTACTACATAACCTAATATGAAAACTCATTTAAATATTTATTTCTATATCTAACCCACTTAAATATCATATTCATCATTCTTAATTTATCATCATATTAATTTTCATATCATTAAATTAATTTCATTCATATATAATATTTTTACCAGATTCAATATTAGTATCAGTGCCTTAACTTTCTAATTTCAAAATTATGTTATCGATAAATATTTATATTATTTTCTAAGACAATACTAGTTGAAATTTGGATTATTATTCATTTCATCGACTAGTTGAAATATCACCCATTATTTTTGATATTTCACTATGCCAAAGGTAAGGAATGAAAATTAAAAGAAAAAACTCATATGGAAGTCAAGAACTTTGGCACACCACCATGATGTTTTGGTATATAATTATTATAAATTTCAAAATCAAATCCCCTAAAAAACAAGTTATAATTATATCTGTGTTAATTGACTTGGACCCTATGTTGAATACTAAAAATCAATAATATTATATCTATATCTGTATGTTATAAAAATTAAAATTGGAATGAAATCCATGTGGAATTAGAAAGAAACTATGTTAAAATTGAAATAACTAACAACTTATAAATTCAACCATGAATCCTAAATAATCCTCCATAACTTCCCATCACCCTTATTGAACTCATGAATTCAATTAGAATTTATTAATAAGGATTTTAAAAGATATGTTTATACATAAAATTGATTATTTCATAATAATATATTAAATATATAATGAAATAAGAAACCCCCAAAGTCCTCTACCTCATGAAGGTTACCAATTCAACAAGCTCACCACTCCCCACCACATTAACTCTGAAATGTTTGGAAACACCATTAGTAAATCAAATTGAGGCTACCTTTCGAGAATAAAAGTATTTTATGATTTATAAAGAGAGGTGTCACCCACAGACCCAATTTATCCATGATATTCCACCTCAACCAATTAATTAACCTTATTTAATTACTCCACGCATTAAATATTCCCCTTAAAAATATAACAGGGTTGTTTTGTTAAATAATTTAACTATAAATCCTACACATTTCTATATCATAATTCCTGAACCACACATTAAATTAATATATAATTTTAAAAATCATTATTATATAAAAAAACAATTTAATATATAAATTTACATTTAAATTAAAAAATATCTTTTCATAAATGTTATATCATTATTTATAGTATTTTTTATTGATAAAAAATGTTTCATGTGCATTTTTTTCTCAAATAACCCTTTTATAATTCTCTATTCAATGCATTTTATTATCATTTACCAAAAAATAAAATTTAAAATAACTATAAATTTTAAAATCATATATATTAATTATCACCCTCAAGATTTTACACTTATATTATAACATTGATTCCAATAATTTTATATTCATGTTAAAAAACTATATAAATAATTATTTATCCAAAAAAATTTATTACTGATTAAAAACCATAGGAAAATAAAATTGTATATAATATTTTTTTCTAATAATTCATTAGTAATAATATTACCATGAATTTTTTAAATTCCCTATTTCTGACAGAAATTTAACATTCTGAAAAGGTTTAACATTCTCTTTTATATCATCATTCATTACCAATAAGTCATTTTAATTTACATTTTTTTTGTTTAAACAAAAAATATTTAATAATGAAAATAATTTGTATGATACTATCGATATAATAATTTTTATTAAAAACAAAATATTGTCAGTAAATTATAATAATATTATCAACTTTATCATTATCATACTAACTAATTCCTTTATTCATAAAATAATTCAAACCACCAAAACAAACAACCTGAAAATAAAACACATATCTTTATGTAAAAACTTATCATAGATAATATATTTTTTACATGGATACTAGAAATTGAATTATTTTGATATTTTTTATCTCATTAATTACTATTTAATGAAAATAATTATCAAAGTATAAATATATTTTTCTATATGATTAAATATTGAAAAAAATTAGTCTTAATAAAATCAGGTCCCAAGAATGAGTTCTATAGAAATTTGGTATGTTCCCTTAAATACCAAAGTCTAGGAATTTATTCCAAGTGTTACTAGAAATCATATAGGAAAATATTACTAATTATTTTCAATAACCCTTATTTATAGTTTAAATCATTTTATGTTCTTGGGAGTTATCTTGAGGATAATAATAATTGAATAGTGTATCAAGGTTTCTCTAGGCTAGTATGTTATAGTCTAAGAAAAATAAAATTTTATAAATTTCTAAAATATAAAAAGAGAAAAATAATGGTGTCATATTTTTAAAATTCAAAAAAATTATTACCTAAATAAAATAAATTCTGATATTGAAAAACATATCAAAATAATTTCCTAATATAAAAAGTGTAATAAAAAACATGTTTGATTCATTCATAATCTAGAAAATGTAATCCTCAAAAAACTAATTATACATACTTTACCAATTTTTTATTCAAAGAGTAAATTTAAAAAATTTCAATCCGTACATAAATTTAATGCATAAAAATACACTTATACACATCCTAAAAATATATATATAATGATTATGGTGAAAATGTATTAATATATAAATTAGTTAAATAATATCAACCTATTATTCAAAAAACCATGCCCCTCAATGATATATATCTTAAATACCAAAATAAAAAGTCAATAATAGATCTAAAAGGGTAACAAAATCCTATACATTTTTATTTATTTTATTATGTATTACATTCAATGAGTATTTAGTCCCTATTTAGCCTATGTTTGATAAAAAAAATATAATTCATCTCTTCCCACTAAATAAATTTTAATTTATATTTTATACACAACCTAAAATCCTATGATAGTTTATCTAGTTCCTTTATATGAATATGTTATTTATAATATATTTATGTAACATCATTAAACTATGAATAAATTTAAGGTGATGATTAAGGTAAATCCCAATGATGTTTTTGTATGAGTATTTTATGGTTTATGTTTTGACTTTTAACATGGCTGGGTAATTTTTATTTTTCCAAACCTTTTTTTAAAAACCATTATAACAAAATGATGGAAAATAAAATTTTGAGGCTCTATAATATATATATATATACATTTTTATTACGTTTTATTGTTTTAAATTGATTTTTTTACCAAATTATTTGTTTAACATTATACGAAATTGATTATTTATTTAGCATTTAAAATATACTATTCAAACTTATATAAATTTTTTTTTAAAATATTATTATAGATAGTTTAGTTTTTAATAATAAGAATGAGATCAAATTAATATTATATTATAAAATGATAATAAACATCATCAATATATTTTTGGTGAAGTTTGAAAAGTTTAGTTCTGTTTTAAGTCATTTATATGACTTTTAAATATCTGAAAATAACACTTGATATGAAAATATTGTTTAATTATAACAAATTATGTGGTAGGATATGGTAATTACACAGTGGAAGAGTAAGTAAACACTTTATTTGAATATTTGAGACATCAAGTACACAATCTCACTGTATAAAGGTAGTCAAGGAATAATAAAATATTGCATTCAAATCATACATTCAATAATTATTACACAATGAGTATGTAATCGATACATGATATAATTAACAATTATGACAAAAGATTTTTTCATATTTTTTTTATTTGAATTATATTATTATGTATATCATTAAAAATACCTCTTATTAAATCTAATGGGTTACTAACACTCATATATGTTATAGGTAAGTGAAAATTTGGAATTTAAATTTGATGATTAATTTTATAACCAAGAAAAATGTATCTAAGTTTTATATTTTTTAAATGATGGAGGATGTACCTATTTTATTGGAAATAAGTAAACAAATCATAGGAATCAAACATGGAACGAGGATATAAAGCAATGATGCCCAAAGTATAAAACCTAATTGCCTAATGTTTTCCTTTATCTTTCACTTAGTTTTCTTTCTTCTGCTCACATTGAATTCCATTCAGAAACAGATCTCCCACATCTGCTCTCCCAACCTCTATGTATCTCTCCAATTGGAGAAAGAGCATTAATCTGTTCATATAGGATCTCGATATCAGTACTGTTAGATTCAAAGATATCCACCTACTTCTCCATGATTTTTTAGGATAGGTGTCCCTTGACTCATTCATCCCCTCAATCTCTATTGATCCAGCCTGAGGTAGAGTCTCTTGATGTTTAGTCTTCATTGGTGGATACTAAACCACCACTAGGGGATCACCTGAAGACTTTGTCTTATTGTAGGAAACAAGTTGGAAACCCTCATTCTCCATGATGGTATTTTATGAAGTAGGACACGTTTTAGAAGTTTGTTGGGAATCAACTTCTATAATTTGTTCACCCTTTCAGTTACCTGAAGCATCAATTATTTCATAATGAAGCTGATGATCAACCACTCGTTATATTTCATCTTCATAGACATGTTCAACCATCAAGTCATTATCACTGCCTTTTATTTGGGGCCGATCTTGCTGTAAGTTATCATTTGTTCTATTTTTATAAGTATAAAAATCAATAACATTTACCTATTTTGAGAAGATGTTAGCCAAAAATTTATTCTTGTTTCAAGAAGTAGAGACATTAACATTAGTTGAATCACTTGGGTGGTTGTTGTCTACGACCATCGTCCCCTTTCCATTAGGATCTTGAGAGTCTGGAATTAGTACCTCTGCCACATTATTAACTAGATATTCGAGATGATCTCCATTATGAACAGTAGATTTTGGTAAGTTCTCATCTTTTAGAATTGACTTCATTTGAAAAATATTCACATAACGACCTCTCATCACATATACCTCACTTGAAATTTACTTCCCACATATCTCCAAATATTTCCCGACATCCATACCTTCAATAAAGAAAAGTGTATTTTTTCATACTCAACCTCAATTTGGATATTATCTAAAGGATTCTAAAGGGTTACCATTTCAATCAGGGTGGAGTTGAGATCAATATCCACCAGCATCCTAGAAAAGTGTCCTAACTGAACATCCTCAATATCTTTGTCGTTACGGATAGGGGTCCCATTTTCCATGATAATGACATTCAGGATCCTCAGATGCCATATTACCCAATTAAGTCCATAGAAACAAACCTATAAATGAAAAAAGGAATTTTGACCATGAAAGACATTGAACCCCAAAGACAATTCATATAATTTAAGCCATCCAAGTTTAAGCAACAACAAACAAATTCCCCGTGCATGAATCTTAAATTCATCTAAATGAAAAAATAGTGAAAAAATCCTTACCCTAATGGGACACATTTCTAGTTGGAGAAACCCCACAAATTCAAGATCCTTTGAACCATATATTAAAGATTCTAGGGTTGTTCACCTTTTGGAAAGAAAATGCGTTTAATCAGAGATCTAATTTCAATTTCCATTCCCTCAAAAAACATTACAGGGTTGGGTTCAACATAGGATAATGAGCCCTTGTGAAGTATTATATCAGTACATGAATCCTTAGATATGGATAAATCCCTGACTCCACCTGATTTAGAACCTGTAATTGAGAAATTCTTCATCACCACTACACATGTGTTGTGTGAATCAACATCTCGAGATGAAGAATAAGTCATCTGAGCATCTTGTATCACCACATCCAATGAAGAAGGGTTATGTTCACTTGTTTACTTTTATATGAATGGATCCTCTTCACAAGATATAAAGACAACATGTCACAAAATATTAGATCCAGAGAAAAAACCTAAATTCGAGGCCAATTTCCATGCTAAATTCATCATGTCATTTGCATCCTTGTAGGTGTGAACATCCATGCAGTTTCACGAGATACGAGTGACTAGTGCTGTATTCAAGGAGGGATCCACCAAAACAACATCATTAGAATAAGGTAGAAGTGTAAAGCCAAGGTAATGTAGAAACTCCATGGGTAGTAATCATATATTTTAGTATAAAATACCTCTCATATTTCATTAATGACATCATTGTAATTAATTAATCAGAATAGTTTTTTTATGAGCTATAGTGTTTAGATTATTCCAAGGGCATATTCACCACATAAAAGTGATTTTTTTTTTAAATTGGAATTCCTTTATAACTATTTATTTGTATTCTACTAATAATTTAAATAAATAATGAATTATAAATAGATAATATTTTTTACATTCATCAATTATAATGTTTAATTAAGGATGTTCGTAAATATTCAGAACAATTTTAAATGGATCATTGATCCACCCACTATTCCTCTTAATGAATCACACACCTAGGATAACCTATTGGTATCATAGTGATCTAGGTCATCCTTGAAAAATATAATGGACATATTTATTTTATTTTATTTTTTATATTCCAATATTTTATTCCATTTTTATTTGTAATATTTTACTTCAAAATGTATCAAATTCAATATTTCAGAATCTTGGATATTTTACCATTTTGTGGGAAAATTTATAATTTTTAGAAGAACCATATACATAAATAACTTATTTCATTAATATTTTTATGTTCAAGATACTATAATAATAAAATATGGTTTGATAGATATTATAGTGGTGATGAAAGATAAAAACATATGAACATTGAGAATCATATATGAGAACTAATAATTTATTTTATTTTCTATGAAATATGGAAATCATTAAATTTTTTAATTTTAAAACTATGAAGAGAATATGGTATAAGATTTAAAATCTTAATTATGTAGAAAAAAAATTAAAATTTATCAAAATTATATATTTATAAGACTAAATTTTAATTTTTTACCTAATAAAGGATGTGACATGTGATGCATTATTCAAAGAGAGAAGAAATTTTTTAATACTATTATCAGATCTTTTGAGGCTGCTTGAGACTCATGTAGGTTAAAATTAATTTAATAATTATATTTAACAAGTTTTATGCCAAAAATAAGAGTATTATATTATCAATACTTTGATAATTTTCCTCTTAATTATATCACATTTTCTTAAATATATTGTAAATTTTTAGATAATAAATAAGGGTTTTCAAAGTGAAAAATGTATTTTCCTAATGAAATGTTCTGATTGTTATTTTAAAATAATTGTCCATATAAGATGACATATATTGAAATTTCAAAATATTTATTGGGGATATGGACCAATTATACCATCATTAATATTTCTATGGAGTGTTTACGATTATGATGATAATATGTTTATGAAACCCATTTCTTTTGCATGGGTTATGATATGATGAAATATTTAGGAACCCATTATTTTCTCATGGGTTATGATATGATAAATGTTTTATGATCTTATGGAACACATATATATGGTTTTAATTATGTGATGGGTGAGACCAAAATTATATTTCCAAATAATGAAATTGTTAAAGATGGAAATCTATCGAGATAAATATGACTAAAATAGGTATAAAACCATGTTTAATAAGGGACTCTATATACTATGATAGTATTGGGAGTAACCCTGGACTACTATGATGGTTATGAAGAAAGACCAATCCACTATGATAGTCTCAATAGTAATCCTTTACTACTAAGGAAATGATTTTCTTTACTTATTTTTATTCCATAAACTCATGTATTGTTTCTATTTTATGCAATCATTGATCATATTCTTTGATTAATTTTTGTTTAGTGACTTATTAAATAATAACAATTATAACATGAATAAAATTATGATATGTGATATTAAAATTATGGTTTTTGAATGTTATTCTTATGTTCTCATACCCTTATACACATTTTATGTTTACACGATCATTGATTTGTCCCTTTTTACCCATATTGATCAAATGAAATCACCCATTCTTATTTTTATTTTCCCCACGTTATAAAGAATGTTATTAAGTATGATATGTCTAATAAGGGTGATAGTTATTATGAAACTTGTTAGAGATAATGAAATAAACTTATAAACTAGTTTTTTAGGTGTTTAATTTTCTAAAGATGTTAAAACATTAAGGTCCTTAGGTGTGTATTAATAATATATAATGAATATTAATATAATATGATGTAATATTTATGTATGAAAATTATGGGTCACTATAGTTAGTATTAGTGTAAGCTTTAGTTAACCTTTAGAAACTTGTATAAGAAAACTTTATCTAGAACTCTTAAGATAATCCTAAGTATTTGAGAACATACTAATTTATGGTAAAAAAGGGGGTGTGGTTTTCATAGATAAATATTTCTATCTGTATACTACAAGTGGAAATAGTTTTGGAACAGATGCATCTAGGGGTAAAATCCTAGAAAAGAAATGGTCGAGTATATCTGGGCTATCATTCTAATGCATAATGTGTATGCCCTAACTACACACCTAGTTTGACATTCCTGAGGGGATTTTATTAGGTTAATGCAAATTTTATTTACAAACCATTATGAAGGACTTGAATAGATAAAATCTATGAATGAACTAGAATAAAAATTAGATGTCATGGATTTAAAAGATGGTGTAATTATTTAGACATCTTATAAATTATTTTTCATGATTATGTGGTTTCCCACTATGATTATTTTTTAGAACATATTAGGGAAACACACCCTTTTATTAACAAAGGAATTCCATATTTTCAATATTATTTAGAGAAAACCCTTATCATGAACTAAATTCCCAATGGCACAAACACCCAATGTATTGACGACCCGAAGGCCTACCGTTAGAAAAATAAAAATAATTGAACTGAAGACCCATGCATAGTAGAAAAACATGGCATCATGATCCTAGTATCCTTATTATTATTCCCCCTAACTAGTAACAATTTTATTAGACAAATAAATTATAATTAATGAATTAGAATCCCACTTTAACCCACATCTGGGAAGAGGGAAAATGATAACTTTGAATGTGAAGTATAATGGATTGATCATCCATATGGGAAACCGGGTGAAACATAAATTCTAACATGAAACATTATGATTATTCCTAATTAGTTATCTTTTTATATGACTAAAATTTTCATTATAGAAGTGTTTATTGATACATTGAATAAAATAAAAATGGATGTTTTTGAATACCATGGAGGGAAGAATAATTAGTTTCCTACATGTCAAGAATGTTGGAAGAACCACCAAGGTAAATGTCTCAAAGGAATGAAAAAATGTTTTGGGCATGTAAATTAAGTACCTAAAGAAAGTATTTGTTGATTAAAAATGAAATGTTTGGTTAACTCAATGTATGATAATAATGGTTTCACTAAGGTATCATCAATGGTTGAATGTTTTTAATATCAAAAAAATGGTTATTATGCATATCAATTTCCTAAGGGGAATGATAAAAATGATAACTAGCTAGGTTTTATGAGTGAAATTTTATTATTGATGATTAAGAGATTACAAATGACATATAAAAGAAATAAGGTTTTATTGAATGCGTTTATGAATACTAGTTAATGGTTTAAGAATGAAGAAGAATGATTAATTTTTTTTATTAAAATTCATGAATTATCTTGTAGAAAAATTTTCATCAATGGTATTCTAGATATATGAATCATGACAATTTAAATTATTATTATTTAGTAGTTTTTCTTTATATATTTTTGATAATATTTGGAACGATACTGATGACCAAGAAAGGATATTTAGTGGAAATGTGGAATTGTTTGGAAAAACACACAGTTGAGAGAAATATAACCTTTAATATGTGCCTTATATTTAAATAATTATGTTAGTTTCAGATAAATAAATTATTAAAAAATAAAAATAGATAATAATTATGACCATAGAACTGATTACTGATTTGATGAAAATGTAGTTTTTGTTTTCTTGGATGAAGTTTGAAAATATTTTTGTTTTTATATAATATATTAATAAATATATGATTATATTTAAGGAATGAGGATAGATTTTTGTTTTGTAATAATGAAAACTTTTACTGAGGTTTTATGATAATTCAGGTTATTAATAAGTTTCTGATGAATATTTGAGTATGGTATTCACATATTTGGAATGTGACAAGTTGATTTCTTAAATTTAGTGAGATTAATTATAAATTTTTGGATTTTGAATTTGTTCAAACATATTTTGGAAGGATCTTAAGGCTAACTACTTATGAAATTGTTTAATTTGACCCTTGGGTATTATTGTTTGATGTTAAAATATGATTTATCACATTGGATAACCTATGAAAATCATTTTAGATTTATTAAATATATTAATATAAGAGGAATGAATTTTTATTATTTTATAGATATTATGATCCATTAAATGATAAATTTATTTTTTAGGCATGAAAAATCCTTCTTCAATATATTCATTTCTTAGAGTAAGTGATAAAGGGGAAATGGATCAAATAATAACTAATGGATAAATTTTTCTTATGATATGGAAGGGAATAAAGTATATTTATTATTTTCTCTATCTTGATAGTAAAATAATACCACAACATTAGGAAAATGATATTTAAATAAAATGTTATAATTTTACCTTCATTTTAGATGAATTTTTTGTCTTTTTACCCATATCAGTTTTATGGTTTTGGGGACATTAAATTTCTCCATACCATATTCTTTATCACACTCTATCATTCATTGGGTGTTAGTTTTATCCAACCTATTCATATTTTCACATCCCCCTAATGTTTTTATATTTGGAAACATAGTAATGTATTATTCTATATGATCCCCATATTTCCCTTTCCCACATTTTAAGAGAAATTTTTATTAACCCATTTAATGATGTGGGTTTTCAATATTGGAATTTTCAAATATCAAAACCTTGGTTACAGAGATTAATTTAAAATTTTTATGTCACAATTTATTATATTGGGTTCATGTAACATAATGATATTTTAAAATAATGTTATGTTCGATATAATATACAAGATGCAATATCGATTTTAAATGAATCATGAAATATTATAATAAAATAACTGTAAAATTGGTTGGTATGAAGAGGATTAACATAATTATTAAATAAATATAAAATTACTGCTAAAAAATCATTGATCAATTATTTGGAAAAACTCACCAATTTTTTAGTAAATTAAGTTTATTTTTCAAAAATATATTTTTTAAAAAAATTATTTGTATTAATTTTTTTGAAAAAATATTACACTAATTTCTGGAAATTTTAGAAAATATATTTAGAAAAATGATTTTCATTTTTTAAATAATCATATAAAAAATTATCCTATGGTTAATATTTTGTATTTTTCTAAATAGATATATTTTTAGTGAATAATGAAAATTTCAGATTTTTATAGAAAACGTTATTTTTTTCAATAATTTATAAAGTACCATTTCAAAAATAGATTCCAAGAAAAAATATTTTTCTTATATTATGATTAATATAATTATGTTTATTCTAATAACTTTTATGGTTTAATTTGGTATGAAACATTTTTATACTTAATATAAATTTTTTCTAAAAAACTATTTTTTGTCGCATTTTGCATTTTTATATTAAGTTAATTTTTAATACTTATAGGAATTTAATTTTTAAAAATGGATTACTTATTTTAAATCATGAGGTTAAAATTTGGTAAATATTTCAATTTTATTTTTGAACATTATGAATTGTAAACATAATATATTCTTCTCATCTCAGTTTGGGTAAAAAGAGTAAAATAGTGTTAAAAATTTGGGATAAGGCATTGAAATTTATCTAACACATTATTTTATCTTATTTTATGAGTATATTTCCAAAATTTACATCCAAGTCCCGAATATATGGAAACTTGGTGTCATTTTTCCTTGAATATGACCTTTATATTAATTTAAGGAAATAATTAATTCAACATGTCACACTCTTGACTTTAATAACTCTAATATTTTATCGTATAGGTATGAAAATATTATGTTCAGTTTTAAAGTTTTAATTTAAAAAAAAAGTAATTTTATTTATCATATTGATCTATTTATAATTTTAAGTGATTTAATAATTACCCTAAATTCTTATGTAATGTTAACTTAGTATTTATTCAATTTGTAGAAAAATAAAAAAATGATATTAAAAAAGTTAAAATAATAACATTTGGATGAATTAATTAGTTACACGAATTTTTTATACAAATTTGACATATAATAAATGTTTTAATGGATTATATTCCAATTAAAACATTTCATTGTTCTATTTAAAGTCAAATTAAATGAATAGTGTCAAAATGACTATTTATATTTTATGAGAAGAATATTTAAATAACATACTTAAATATCATAAAAATATGTAAAGAGGATAAGGTGGATAATTTATAGTCTAAAATTTCACACCTTTTCCATTTATGTTCCAATTTTCACCTAATAAGTAAAATTATAACCCTTTGAGAGTGAAAAAGTTGTTATCGCAGTTAAGGTTAAAATAAGTTAACTCGGGGGTTAAACCAAAATATAAGGTTTGAAATACCACTTAAACCAGCAAATATTGTATTTATTTTTGATATTTAAACCACATACTACCTTATCTTATAATATATATCCATTTGGAATCATTTATCTTCATAATGATTTTATGATATTTTATTCCTTTAATAAATTCATGAGTGCCCCTCCCCCCCCCCACTTAAAAATGGGCACCCCCTTCATTATCTTATTTAAACCACTTTTAGTCTTATATCTAAGAAAATAATTTCCAAATTATATTTTATAAGCCCTTATAAAAAATTATAGTTCTTTCTATCATCCCCAATGACAAACCCTAGGATCCTTAAGAGTGGATCTAAAGGAGTTCTTTCAAAGAATACTTAATCGCTTTAACCGATCACTTTATTTTTTACAAATTATTTTAACTCCTATAAATAAGAGGTATTTATCAAAAAAAAATTAAATTATGAACCCTAAATATACTAAAATGTTATTATGATTATTAAACTATAATTATCCATTGTTTTTCCCATCAAATGAGAGGAGAAAACATCACTCGTGTGTATGTACAACTTACTCTCCCCATGTAGTGATGCAATTCAATTTTCATCACTGTATTTTATGTATCTGAATTATAATTGGATTAATGTTTATATATGATATTTATAACATTATTATTTTCATAGAATTTTAATGTGACATCAAGATTCTTAACATCCAATCTGTTCCAAAATGATAACGTCGCTATTTCATACATGTAGACTACCACCTCCATGAAGTGATATGATTTTTTTAATTTATTCATTACATGGATGATAATAATGAAGGATTTATGAATATATAGATTTATATTATGTAATAATGATAATGTAAAGGTGAATTATTATTTACATTATTTCATTCCATCCGTTGAAAAGTGAAACATTTTTCACGCGTACTTACAACCTAGCATCTCCATGAGTTGTTTAATTAATTTTTATATCTTTAATTTCTTAGTGGTATTTGTATATTTATATATATTAAATATATAAAATATTTATATTATGGTTGAAATTATGAATATAATAACCATAAACAATAAATTTTTATTAATCAAGAGGAAAGGGTTATAGGGGAGGAGAAGGCATAGTAGGGTCTATGGAGGCCTAAAATAATGAAGACCAAGGGAATCCCCTCAAATCAAATTCACCCACTTCTGTTTGAATAATTAGATTTTGGATAAGTGTGTGATAGTTGAACCTTGACCCATTATGGATTCCAGGGGATCTTCATGTTTGTTCCCCTCATGCCAAGTGTGGGTCACCTTAGTGTTATCGTTGAGGAGCATTCTGCATTTTCTAATTATATAGGATATCGAAAAAGGGGTGGATTCTCAACCATGAAATGATTATCTAATGGTAATTGAGTCTATTTCCACATATAAGAGGAAGATATTATCTTGCCTACAAAGGGTGATACCAGTTAACATAGTATGGGCCTCTTCATGGATGGACGTGCCTCTTCCATAATGTGTTGTAAAGGCCAGTAGCACACTCCCCCTTCCATCACAGACAAACCCTACTCCACTCATGTCCCCCGATATACATGAGTGATCCATTTTGAGCCTGATCCCTATAGCTGGAGGAATCAATGCACCTAATGACCTTGATTCCAAGAGGATGGTTGGGCCCTTAGGGAAGAGACTTGCAGTGCCCGGAGGGAGGGTGGTTCCAACTAGTTTCTGATTATATCCACCATTTCAACTAGTAGGCTCTTAGTACACATGATTATGGATCTTCCTGTTGATGTGCATCCCTCGTATCTTTCCCAATTTTTGTCTATCCAAAGGCACCAACACCCCATACTAAAAATATCTACCCTCGCCATTATTTCCAGACTTGTGTGAGCCTTAACCAAAAACCATCGATCTAGGAAGGGTGTATCCTATAAGTCATGAGGATAGAAAGTAGTAAAGTCAAAAAATTCACTCCACATGTCGCAAGCCTAGTCTCCTTAAAAAATGTGGTTTGTGCTCTCCTCCCTTTTGTTTTTATAGAAACAATAGTAGGAAGGTAAGAAAATACCCATCTTTTTGACATTGTCATCTAATGGTATTACATGGTTATTGATCCTCCATGTGTTAAAATTATATTTTGTTGGAATCCTGTTGCACAAGGTTATGCCATTCCATCTGTTGTGTTGGGTCTAATAATTGAGTGATCTTTAGAATTCTGTCGAGTTGAACATCCCAATGGTAGAGGGAGTGAAGACACATCTATCTTTTTCTGAGTTGATGATGATGAGATCAAACACCTCTTACTAATTCTTATCCAGAACTGACTTGATAAATAGTGGAAAAAGACTAGCCTCATTAAATGAGATTTTAGGGGCATGGCATCCCGGATATCCAATTGTATTACCTGACCAGTTTTGATACCAGAATAGAATCTTACCCTCCCTAATTATCTATTCTGATTTCCTTATGAGGCCTAGGTTTAGAGACAAAATCATGAACCAAAGGGGTTAGATGGCCATATAGGCAGTTTTCCCATTGTCATCCCAGTTATAGGACATGAGTTTTCCCCATAGCATGAAATAGTTGATATTTTCCCACATGATATTTGCATGCATGCAGTGAATGGTTCCAGCAAGACTCTTGATATTGATCCCTACATCGATTATAGGTCTTTCCATTCTATCCCATGAGACCCAGTGTATCTTCCCCTCTATTCGCATGTCCCAAAAAAACCATGCAAGAAATTTTTCAATGTTTTTGATAACCCCATACAACACGATAATAGTGGCAAAGGAATGAACTGGCTTGGCTAAAAATACACTGTTTAACAGGGAAATCCGACAACCAAAGGATAATAATTTGTTTTTCAAATTGAAGATGTGGCCCATGATCTTGATCACAACATGGCCAAAGTCTAACATAAACATCCTACCTGGAAAAATGGGTTTTCTAATATACAAAATAGGAAAAGTGCCTCTCTGTATGCCCAATTTGTTACACAGGACTACAACCCGACTAACAGTACATTTCATTGTGATATGAAAGTTACCCTTTCCCTTGTTGATGACCAGGCCACTCTAGTGGAAATATTCCTCAATGAACCTATTGAATCCGCCCAAGGATTTTCTTCTTACCTTTGTGAATATATGGTGTCATCTTCAAACATCAAATGGGAGATGGAGGGGCGGTTCAGTTTTCTACAGTAGGGGAGAATCTCACTGTTGGACATGTATCTGTTAATCATGCAGTTGAGAGTGTCCTGCACAAGAATGAAGATGACTGGGTAAATGGGGATGCCCTAATGTAATACTCTCGTCACCTTGAAGAAGCCGTGTGTTTTCCACATAAATGATAATGCCAACCATGAGGTGCTGAAGCATCTAAAAATGAGGTCGCATACCCAGGTAGAGAAACCCATTCTTGCAAGTACATTTTTTATGAAGCCCCACTCAATTCTGTCATATACCTTATACATGACTTGATTTATTTCTATATTAGGTATGTGAGCCTTGGTATTTATGTCCCTTGGCATTTCAATGGACAATTTAATAGCTCCTTGGATTGAGTGGCCCTTAACAAAGCCATGTTATTCGAGGGAGATCAATTGAGGGAGATGCATGGAAAACCTCCCATTAATGATGCTAGATAAAATTTTGTAGAGAAAATTACACATACTCACAGATATGTAGTTTGAGGGGGATGAGGGATCCTTCACTTTTGGAATGAGCAAAAGGGTTTTAGCGCATGAAATCCTCGGTAATCTTCCACCACAGAAGAAGTCTTGCAATGATTCAATGATATCCCCATTGACCACCTCCCAGGAGCCCCTATAAAATGATCCATGAAAGAATTCTAGGCCCGTTGTGCTCTCAGGATTTATGTTCAACATAGCAACATTGATATCTTCCTCATCAGTTACCCCTCCAGAAGTTCATTATCTTGGATCAAGACCAGACTAGGAATCAGCCCCCAAAACCCTTCTCCTCCAACTGGGTAACCATTTGGCATGTTCATCTTTAGGCCAGCCAGGATATTCTTGAAGAATGTATAATCCTCCCTATAACAACCATTTTATCATTAGTATAGATATCATAATGTAGAGAAATATTGGGCTTTATCAGACGACATTATCCTTGATGCATGAATGGAACTATGAAGTGTTTTAGTCCCCTTCATGGAGCCCTTTTACCATTGACCTCTCCCTAGAATTTTTCTACTGCGAAAGTACTAATTCTTCAAATCTTCTCTTTTTATCTAAGAGTTATCTAAAGAGAAGGTCATCCCAATTTGTCTTCAGACTGATTTTCAAGTGCTCAATATCATAATTTAGATCATCCATGTCTCGATCCAGTGGGGTAGGCTCCTAGAACACACTTGGAGATCCTATTTGAGCCTCCGTAGCTTGTCGCGGAGAGCCACCAATGTGAGACCCTGGGTCAGGGTTCACCAAATCTCCCTTACCAACTACTAATAACTTGATTTTTTGATCCACTGGCCAACAAGCATGATTAATTGATGAGAAACTTGTCAAGGGAAGGAAGAGATAAATAATGGGGAGTGGTCTAAAATACCACAGACCAAGTGGCTCACCTTTTCATTTGAGAATTTGGTGAGGTCATGGATGTTTGTAAGAAATCAGTCAAGTCATATTCAAAATCATTTTCACCCCAATTGGTTGTTACACCAGGTGAAACTGTTTCCAGAATACCCCATGTCCATGAGGCCTCTCTCAACCGTAACCTAGAAAAATCCATGCTGGACTACTGGGGAAAATCCCCTATCCCTTTCTTCTCCCCTAGTTCGGTGATGAAATTGAATTCTCCCCCACGGACCCACGTCCGATCCCTTGAGTCTAATCTACTTAGGTCCTGTTATAGTTGTTCTATCCTATGTGGTTCAGAGATACCATAGATAAAGGAAACAAAGAGGGTACTTGTACCATCGGTGACGTTAGTCATGATGTGCTAGTCCCCCACCTGGATCAAGGAAAACAAAGTATAATTGTTCTAGAAAATCTATATATGCATTTTGATTGGGTCTATAAGAATGGATGCATGCATTTTGATTCTACACACGAACTCACTAATTTTATCGAGTTTTTGTTTATGTTCTATAACTACCACAAGATTTGACTTATTTTTATTAGTCTCCAAGGCTATGTAATATTTTTTAACCCATGAACCTATGTCGCAGGAGTTCCATATCAACAAACGTATCATTGAGAAGAAGTTGTCCCAATATTGACCCCAGTAATAAATGACTTTTTCAGGATAGGGGTTGAGAAATCCCGAGATTGATTTAACCTCAACCACAACCTAGTATAGATACTCAGACTTTAGTTGGATGGCTCTGATTTGGGGGGATGAAAATGAAAGAGGTCTTTTGGATACTTCCCTCGCACCAAACATGGGGGGCAGATCTTCATACCAGGCTTAAAAGATTGGTGAGTTTCCATAGGACTCGGGTCTCCATCCAGGGGGAGGGATGTCTCCTCCATGTTTCTTTTTCCCACCTGCATGGGGGTGTTGCAATCAACCTGAGTACCTATCTGAGGCTTTATCCCAACTATCGGGAACCATAGAGTCTGGATTTTGGGAGGAAGACAAATATGAGGCTTTGGAGATGACCATAGGACACATTCCAGAAGGTCACCTACCAAGAACAATCAGGACAGACTGAAAAACTATGTAACATAGTTGGAAAATGCTAACTAGGGGGCGTAAGGGACACTGAGGGTTTGAGTTAAGCATGAATGATTGAACTGAGGAGAGACAGGGGAGACAGGGGGCTCATAAGATGGAAGGCGAGTATCCAAATCAATGGTTTCTAAAGATAAATGTAGAGAATGGGAGGCTACGAGCAAGGAACCAAAAGAAAGACCAACCATCTAAGAGGGGAAGAGGTTTTCCTCTTGGTTGCCTCTAGAAACATGGTGAAAGTCACCATAATGATGCTTCCTACAGGATTGTATGGAGTGGTCCTGGAGGAGGGAGGAAGAGTAGTACCAGGGGAAGACATGGTACACAATCGCATGTGACCAGTCCATCGAGTTCATAACTTTCAAGCAGATCAGCCATGGAACCATAAGCGAAAGGTCCAACTCCACAGACAACCGAGCCACCAGAGATTCCTCTCTATAGTAGGTACGATTAGAAATGCATTGAAGGCCCCCAAGTATTCTCCAATGGCTTGGAGTAAGGTTCCATTCTGGAAGGGGAGTGGAAGACCGTTCAAGATGATCCACACAGCCACGCGAGAGATCTCTCTCCCTTTGTGGACCTCCAAGGACCATCAAGCTGGGTTGAAATGCCATCGACCCCAAAAACTAGGATTATGACACCATTACTTGATGAATTCTGCCTCCGAATCCATGTCTAGACAGAATGAGTTCCTATGGATGGTCGAGATTGGATAATGTGATTTCAAGCATAGGAGTCCACAAACCTCTTGAAAACCTGTATAGGGGGATTATCTAAGTTGAAATGCACCAAAAGGGTCCATCAGAGCCTGGAAACAACATCCTTAAAGGCCTTAGCTGGGATCTTTAGTGACATACGAGCACTATCACACGACACCGAGGGAACGAACTACCAGACGTCTAGGAAGCAGTGAAGATGAGCCCCTAAAGACGGGACATAGAGGACATCCCTATAGGACAGGTCCGAGCACAAAGCCCTCGCTGGGGGGGGGTGCCCCTTGGAATGTGAGGATTATCAATAGGGTGGACAAATCCAGAATCATAGGGGGACATAGTAAAGAGCTCCATCAGAGGATGATCCGCCAACTGTCAATTTTTTTTTGAAAACCTTCAGGTAAGTGAGGCACGTTCTGTGGAGTAGCCATAGCACACCCCAATATCTATTCCAATGAAATTATTTATATCATCCCTCCTTATGAATATAATGTAACCATGATAAAAGTATAATGACTAAAACTACTGAACCAAAATATACTTAAAAATAAAGAATTTATCTCCCAGGACAGTGACATTAATAAAAAATTAATAAAAAAAGGGTGATAGAGGATATAAGTAATGAATTTTTGGAATGATATATATTATTAAGGTTCTAGAATATATTTAAAATCAATATATATTTATTATAGAGGAGGTTCAAATATATATAGAGAATGTCAAACATGATGTAATAATCCCATTGATTAATTGGGATATTTTATGATTAAGTTACATTGATAAATTATTATGTTATATATCTCAAGAATCACATTAATTTTGTTTTCCTGTTGTTATTTCTTAAATTACATGTTTTTTTTCATTTTTATTTCCCTAATTACACAATATATCAAAATAATGTTTTAAGGGTAATTAAATTTATTTCTTACATCGTTTGAAAATATTTTCTCTTCCATGTGAAGGTTTCTAAAAATGTTTTCATGAATGTTTTTAATATTATCTAATGATTTTATAAAATAAATTTTAATCTTTTTTGGTTTTTTTCAAAATTTAAATATAATATTCTTATCATTTTACAAATGCGTACCTTTTCTATTTTTACTGCAAATAAGAAAGGGATATTTTTTTAACATATATGACATGAATTGAATTTCCTACCATAATGAATTCTTAATTATTTGAAGATTACATTAAAATTTTTCATGGTTATTTTAAAATAAAATGTTTTATTTAATATTTGATAAATTATTTATATTTTATGTGATTTCGAAGTGAAAAGTGTATTTTTATCAATAAATAATTCAAGTGATCTTTTAAAATCATTTTCTATATAAGATGAAACCCATTAATATTTCCTATTATTTAATAGCGATATGATCCATTGATACAATCCTTATACATTATCATGATGGTTAATAATTATGATGATAAGATGATTATGAAATCCATTTCTTTTCCAGGGGTTATGCTATGATACAATGTTCATGAAACTCATTCCTTTCCCACGAGTTATGATATAATGAATTTTTTATGATATTTTGGAATACATTTTTATGGTTTTCATTATGTGATTGGTGGACCAAGAATTATATATCCCTCCAATTCATTGTGTTAATATGGATATCTCATGAGATAAATGTGACTTGAATAGGGAGTGGACCTAGTTTAGTAAAGAAATCATTCCATTATGATTGTCTTGTGAGTAAACCTTTACTACAATGATGGTTTGGGGAGTAAACCGAAACCTCTATATTGGTTTCTTTAATAATCCTTATATACAATGGAAATTATTTTATATGCACATGTGTATGCTACAAATTCATGTCTTATACCAATATTATGCTCTCATGGATTATGTTATTTGATTCTATTATGATTAATTTCTTATGAATTTCCATGATTTATTCCATGACTCAAATTTTGATATATGATTTATAAGCTACGGTTTTCAAATGTTATGATCATGTTCTCATCCCATTATGATCATTCTATGTTTATTTGATCATTTATATCACCCTTGTTTAACCTTACTCAACATATTAGGTCAACCTTTCTTAAGTTTTTTTCCAGGTGCTAAATAAAGGTATTAAATATGATATGTCTATGAAAGATTATAGTCCTGGATAACACAGTGCGAGCTAATGTAGTTTACATTTTAACTATTCGTTTAGGTATCCAAGTTTCCACATACACAAAACATTTATGGTATTTTGTCATGTATTTGTAAAATATAATTAAAATTTATCTATTAAGATTTAATATCTATGTATGAAAATTTTGGGTCACTATAAGTATGTTTATAAATAAAGTTATTAAGATAGCTATATTTTTTTACTGGAGGTTAAAGTATGTTCATGGAATTCGCGATAAGTGTTAAGTGGTTATTTATCTATAATTTTAATTTCTTGAGACTTATTTCATAATGTGTACAATTATAGCATTAACATGTTGTGATTACTAGATAATGAATGTATTTTACCTTATTCATGAAGTTTTAATAGAAATATAATTTAATTTCCTTAAATTTACTTCAATTCAAAAGAAACAAAATTTGAAATGGATTTTGATAAAAATTCTACACAAACTGTAAGAGTTTCGATTGCTAATATAATCTTAAAATCAATATTGTTTCAAAAAGATAATCCATATGGATAATTTTTATTAATTAAAAAATACTTTTAAATTTCATGGGAGATTCATTGTGTTTTACATTTTCCTCAAAATCTAATTTTCTATTGGCTTATATTTTACCTGTAGGGTTTCTTATAAGTGAAACTGAACCTGTCTATTATTCTTAGTTGATAGACTCTTATTTTCAATGTTTTTATTCATTAGATACTTCTGAAAATGACTTCATCTATGCCTCAATTATTTATTAGGTTCATTTTCTTCTACTTGAACTTTTTTAAAAAAATAAAATAAATTTTCCACATTTTATTTATGGGTGCTTCCATGAAAAATATTAAAAGATTGTATTTTTATTGTGTATAAGAAAATAAATTAATTTTCCACATTTTCCTTTTAATATTAATCTTTTTTTCAATGTTATTAGGGTTTATAAAATAAATTATCATTTTCATAGTTTTATAAAATATTTCTTTTATAATTATTTAAAAATATCAATTATACTCATTATTTCCAAAGTGATTTTTCTTAAACATCAATTTTTTTATATCTTAGTTATTATTCATTAACATATATTATGGTTGATCAATTAAATTCTTAGAACAGTTCTATAAAACTCCTTTATTTAGATTTTTATGTCATGTCACTCTATTTTAGAGGAATGATCCACCACTACTATTATCTTACTTTAGCATCCACTATTTATAAATACATGTTATATTCCAATGTTTTTACTTTATGAACACTCTATAATTTGTCACTCTAATTTAATATTGTTCAACTAGGTTCCATAGATCGATTTATTGGGGAACATATTATCTTAACCACATACCCCCAATCTATACGGTGTAAATTCTACATGTTTTATCATCAAGATTATATTTTATTTAACTATAATGTTTATTTATTTCATTGGATACACATTTATTTTCCATGGGTTTATTATGATACGAATATTGATATAATTTTTAATGGAATCCTTATATTAATCTATTTTAAAAATATATGAAACCCATTTTCTATCCATGGGTTTTTATGACTTATTTAATGAAACCCATTTTCTTCCATGGGTTCATTATGCTATAAAAGTAATTGATTATCAGTTGAAATTTTTATGAAACCCACTTTATTTTCATGGGTTCTTTATGAGGTGATTAGTGAGTTATTTTCAATTGGAACACATAAGTATTGATTAATGATATGTGGGGTCCCTTATCACCCTCTAATGCATTGTTTATATGTTTATATCTTAGAAGATATGTATTCATGAATACATTCGTGTTTATTATATGAATAGGAATTGATGGTATGGATCATGATATTAACATTTACCAATACTAATTATTATTCCATATTTGAATGATATTCAATAATTTAATGTGTTTTCTCATGACAATTTTATTATCTCATAGATTATGTTTGTTGAATTATGTTTCCACACACTATTGATTCATGCATTATTACATGAATAATGATCTAGTCCTTATTGTGTATAACATACTTATATATCCTGATTATACCAATTTTCTCACCTTAAGCTAACTTATGATCATTAATAATTATTTCTTATGTTTACACTTACTATGCATTTGAGCTCACAATAAGGTGAGAAAATTGGTATAATCAGGATATATAAGTATGTTATACACAATAAGGACTAGATCATTATTCATGTAATAATGCATGAATCAATAGTGTGTGGAAACTCACACTTTCTTAAGTTTACTTTTCTCTATGTTATGAAAAAAATTAATACATAATATGTGTCTATAAGATTATATTGTTTGGAGTATTTTTAGGAGACATTTAAGACTTATTATGTATTAAGAAGTTACTTTTATAGTGTAAAAATGACTATTAGTTTAAAAATACATTTGTTTTATTATTTAATGTTTTTTTATAATTATCTACAACTATAAACCTAACATGAATTTGGAATTTACTTTTTGGAAATATTTCCTCTAATTCAGGTAATTTACATGGTCAAATTTACATACTATTATATCCTCTATATAATCTTCTCATATATTTCTTGAAGATATTCATTCTCACCCATTCAGTTTAAATCACAATTATTATTTGTGATGACTAATCAATGAAGCAAAGTATTGAAATTTCTAAATATAATTTCCTCATTAAATTTATTTTGGAGTTCCTTAATATCATGGCTATGTTAGTGGTATTGAGAAATGAATCTTATGATTTTTTAATTTTAAAAAATTCAATAATTAGTCATTTTGTAAGAGTAAAGGACTCTTATTATTCAATAATATTTCATTCCTTCAAGAAATTTACACCTCAATTGGTATTTTATAAGAGTAAATGAATTTTACATACTCCCTAAAATGAATCTTATAGAATGTGGTTAACCCATATTATTTTAGCAAAACTATTATGAAAATAAGCATGAATATTATGAAATCAAGATGAATATTATGATATCTCAATTATTCTTATGAAACATTGTATAAAAATTATAAAAAGTATGAATGAATATTATTCTGACTAATGACTCAAAAATATTTGTCACAACATTATCATTTCTTTTTCCTAGAGCTAAAATGACTCTTATGAAGTGGGAATGAATCTTATAAAAAATTAATTATCTAGTTTTCTTAGTTTTAATAGATAATTTCAATAATTTTTTCTTGAAAATATAAAACATTTTTATTTTATATCAGAACTCTTACAATCACTTAAAGGAAATTAAAATGACTTCAACATAATTTTGAAAATATAAGAGAGCTTCTAAATCTCTTAAAAAAGTCCAAATTCATTTTCAATATTGTTTTACTCAATATTGATTAAATCAATGTGGATTCATTAACTCTTTACTTCAACATAATACTTATCTCACTAAACCTTAATTCAATAGATATATAAAACAATACACACAAGTCATTATTCGCAATAGTACTTGAATGTATTTTCAACATTATAACTAACCTTATCTTATTAAAAATAGAACTATCAAGTTGTTCACTTAGAAAAATATTCAAAATCATTCCAAAACTATTGTAGGCAGTGAATTCATCCTCCATAAACACTTTACATTGATTTCCATAAATAATATATTAACACTCATCTAATTTAAAGTTTGTTTCATTTAATCTATTTATAAAAAAACTCTAATCATCATTAACTATAGCAAACTTATTTACCATAATAAGAATGAAAATTCCTTTTTTCATATTCATTGGAATCTTCTCACTATACATCATTGAGATATTCATCTATCACCCAAGTCTTAAATAAACTGAATTTCATTTACAAATATATAATAATCATAAAAACAATATCAACTAAATTAATTCATTTATGTTCTTCAATAACTTACTTATGATTTATTATCAATAACCAATAAACTTCTAAATTCAATGTCATTATTGCGCCCTTATATAAAATAAATTAAAAGATTGTTATATGGTGAAAATTATTCTCATCACTTCAATGTCCATGATTTAAAAATAATCATATCCCCTTTATTCCCAATATTTATCTATTCTCCCACTTGTTGAGAGAATCATTCATTTACACATAAAAGAAGGACATAACCAATTTTTTTATAGAAATGTGAAATTAATTAATCAATTATATGTCAAATTTTAAATGCTTGTTTTATAAAACATGAGTGATCAATCTAAACAAAAAGGATTTCCACAGAATATCCATAATGTGATACCAACTATAACTTCACTTATTATGGGATTCACAAATAGATTTTCATGAAATTTTAGGATCATTAACTCAAATTAAACAAGAAAAATAGAAATATTCATGTGAAATAATGTATCATTACACTTTAAAAGATTTTTCTATTTAATAATCACTCACCCTTATTAACTATATTTAATAAAATCCAAAATATGATGGGTAATTGATATTCAAACATTAAGAATTAATTTAACCAATTCTTTTCATAATTAAATATTGGTAGGAAATAACCAAACTCTTCCATCTTGTTCACTTTTATTCTTTCAATTCAATCTATTCTCTTCAATAGTCATTATTATATTTGGTTTTATTCAAGAATAAAATATGAGAAATAACTTGTTGACCTCACCTATTTTGATAATCCCAATTCTGCTTTCACATGCTTTGATAGTCCAAAATAATTTTTATATTTATATTAACTCTATCAATCTATGTGTTGCATATAACATATAAGTGTTAAGTCTACTGGTATCCACACATCTACTGATAAAGACAAACAGAGATACTGGTACATAGTCTATCGATAGACAAAGGTTACCGATAGAATGAATAGATAGTCTCTGAAATAGAACATAGCTACTAGTATGTATAAGTCTACCAGTATATACAAGTCTACCAGTATATGTTGGTCAACGATACACATAGCTACCAGTATGTATAAGTACATTGTTGAGCCAATTCCACTGATAGAACAAGTCTACCCGGACAGACAAGCTACCGATATATAAAGTCCACTGATACAACATCCACCGATACAGAAAGATACTGATAAAAGCAGAGCTACCATTAAAGTTAGTCTACTAGTATTCACATAATCACTGGTACAGATTAGAGCTACCAGTATGCACATGTTTCCACTACTCAAGTCTACCGATAGAAGTCCACTGATACAATGAGCCACTGACTGATAGACCAAAGCTACCGATAGGAGACACTGGTACATAGTGCTACTGATACATGGAGTAACTACTATTGATACAAGGAACTACCAGTACAAGAACAAAGATCTACCTATAGTAGATCACCGCTATACAAATTCCACCGTTACAAGTCTACCGACAAAGAGCTACTGATGAATGACAACATGTCACTGATACATAACTCTATTCTTTTTCAATATTAATAAAATAATTCAAATGGTCATATTTGATGATTTTAATGAAATTAATATTATTTAATGATATTTTTTTGGAATTTCAGGGAACCGTACCTCATACCTATAAAAAGATAATCATTCCCTTTTACTGACGCTGAAAGCTATAAAAGGAAGGAAAAAGGCCGGGCATAAGTGTGCGAGAAATAAGGACTGAAGTGTGCTGAACAGTGGTGCATACACATAGAAAATAAAGGCTACATCTATATTGGAAGAACACTGTACATACACTAATTCATTCATACAAGAAGAGAACACAAGCTGAACTTAGTCAAGGAGTAAAGATCTACAACGATCTTTTCCTACACTCATGTTCATAAAACTGAACCTGATGAAAACGACCCTCTATTTTTCAGACAAAAATCAGAGAAGGAATCATAAGAACTACTTATTAATCAAAGGAGTTCAGAGCTGCACTTCAAATCACTAGATCATTCTAAACTCTTATATACTCTCTCAGTGATTCTTTTATTTACATTTGAGTAGTGTACGTACTCTGTATATTCTATACTCAAACTGTCTTCTATGCTAAACTGGAGGATTTCTAAATCCTCACACAAACAATCTACAAATCTCTTGTATCCTTCTATGGATTGTGGTAGAGGTCAATTAGTACCTGAATAGTCTGTGTGCTATTGTTTTGTTTTCCCACAACTAACTGTTGTATAGGTCTTAGTACCTGGACAATATTTGTATTGTTTTTTACCCTAATCCAGGGTGTGGATCAAAATTTTTATAAATTATTTGAGGGGACTAAGTCTCGGCTTTAGACTGAACCTCTTATTTTAAAACTACTATGCTTACTTATTTTTTGGTCTTCACCTATATTGAATTTTTTGCTACTAATTACTATGAAATATAAAAGTGTTTTTAAAGTTACTTTGATAGTTAGTCAATCAAGCGTTGGTAACTATTGTAATTTAGAAGGTTAGTTTCAAATGCTAACTTAATCTTCTGATTAAATTAACTGAGATCTAATCAATCTTTTGATAACCTAATCGAATCCTTATAGTTTTACAAATTCACTACAGTTTAACGTAGTTTTTAATTTGGGGTATTTTAATAGAAATATTTTTAATAGAAATTTTTATTGGAACTCTATTCAACCCCATCTTGAGTTTCCACTCCGACCAAAATTTGGTATCACAGACTAGAAGGTGATGCTACCTTCAAGCCACCCTTCTTGAATGGTGTTAATTTTCCTCTGTGGAAGCTTAAAATGAAAATTCATTTAAAGAGTATGGGATTCGATATTTGGACTGCTATAGAGACTCAATATAATATTACAGAAACTGGAGGAACTACTTGGGATAATCCTACTAAAAATTCCAACAATAATAACTGTAAATCAAGGAATGCTTTGTATTGTGCTTTAAGACATAATGAATTTAATAAAATATATACTTGTAAAACGTCTTATGCAATTTGGGATACTCTGGGTTTTTCTCATGAGGGAACAACCAATGCTAAGGAAATAAGATTGAATACCTATACAATTATGTATGATAATTTTAAAATGAAGCCTAATGAACCCATTTCTGACTTGTATCACAGGTTCAATGAGATTGTCAACACTATGAGATCTCTTGGAAAAGTTGTTCCTAAAAAAGAACAGATCATGAGAATATTAAGATTTCTGCCAGGCAGATGGAGAGGCACATCAGTTTCAATTAGAGAATCTGGTGATATTGGTGCTTTAACTGTTAATGAATTAATTAGTAAGATTATGATGTATGAAGGAGAGATAAAATTCAACAAGGAAGAGGATGATGAACCAAAGAGACTGTCGGTAGCATTTAAGTCTACTGCCTCAAAGAGCAAGGACATGGAGAAAGTACACATACCTAGTGAAAGATCAAAATGTGAAAGTTCAGATTCTGACAGTGATGCAGAGATGGCTCAAATAGCTAGGAGATTAATGAAATTCTACAGGAAGAAGAAATTCTTCAGAAAATTAAACTACAAAGGAAAATATGAAAACAAAGGTCATTGGAAGAATGATTGGAAAAATACTGATAGAAGTGATGACATTGTATACTATGAAATCAAAAGAAAGGGACATGTAAAAAAATATTGTACAAAGTTATAATTCAAGAATAAATATGAATACAAGGACAACAAGTACAAGAAAGCTATGAAAGAATCTTGGAGTGCTTCAGAAGATATTTCAAGTGATTTTGATTCTACTGAGGATGAAAAATCTCAAAAATCTAACATCTGTTTTATGAAAAACCAATCTGAGGTAACATTGGATACTTCTGATTTAAATTCATATTATTCTGGAGTTGATTCTAATTCTGAATCTGAAAATATGAGTATTGAAGAATTATTAGAATATTGTAGTAAGCTATAAGAGACATGTAATTAATTGAAGGACAAATATAAAACATTGAAGAAATATCATGCTCTGACCAGCTCTGTTAAATCTGACCTAGATATAGAAAAGGAAAAAATACTTAATTACTTAAAGAAAATACAGAACTAAAATTGTCTAATGAGAAACTGAGATTTCACTAATAGAAAAGACACACTTAAACAAATATTAGGTAATCAAGGGGCACAAAAATATACCACTGTAATAGTCTATCATCCCGGAAAGAGACAGATTACTAAAACCAGATTTATTCCATAATCTGGACAGAATACTGCTAGTTCTAATAATGGAAATTCATATTCTTCAACTAGTTGTTCCTATGGTTTTAGATCAAATAATTATTATCTTTAAAAATATATCGATTCTATAAATTATTTGAGTCCCTTGAGACAAATATGGGTACCTAAAGCATTGCTTGCTAACGTTTCTGGACCCAAGAAAATATGGGTACCAAAATCATTTTCTGTTTAAACCTGTGTTGTAGGAGACTTTCTTGAAGAGTTCTCATAAGAAGGTATGGTACTTGGACAGTGGATGTTCAAGGAATATGTCTGAAGATTACTTATTATTAGAGAGTTTAATCAATGTTTATGTAGGCCATGTCTCTATTGGTGATAATTCAAAATGAAAAATCATCAGCTTAGGCTAGATTGGTAACACTGATTCAGTTTTAATTTCCAAAGTTTTATTTGTTGATGTAATTAAATATAATATGTTAAGTATTTCTCAGTTGTGTGATGATAGTTTTAATGTTATATTTACAAATGATTCTTGTAATGTTTTTAATTCTAAAGATGTTTTATTATTTTCTACTTTTCAAATTAAAATGTTTATGCAGTTGATTTGAGTTATTTAGCTAAACAAAAAATTACTTGCTTGAATGCTTTTCATAAAGAACCTTGTCTATGGAATTGAATATTAGGACACTGTAATGTTCATTGACATAGAAAACTGAATAGGAAGAACTTAGTTAGAGACCTACCCAATATTTTACTCCTAGATGATAAAGTTTGTAATCCCTGTCAAAAGGGAAATAAACATAATGTTTCTTTTAAATAAAAGAAATAAGTTTCAACTTCTCAACCTCTCGAGTTGGTTCACATGGACTTGTTTTGACCATCTAGAGTTTCTAGATTAAATGGGAAGCACTATGTCTATGTCTTAGTAGATGACTATTCTATGTACAGTTGGGTATACTTCATAGCTCACAAAAGTGAAGCCTTCACTTTCATTATTAAATACTCCAATTCTATAGAGAACCTTAGTGGACTTAAGATTACGACCTTGAGAAGTGACCATGTTCGTGAGTTTAAAAATCAGGTGTTTTAATCTTACTACTCACATAATGGCTATAGTCATAACTTTTCTACCCCTAGGACACCTCAGTAGAATGGAGTTTTAGAAAGAAGAAATAGGACTCTTCAAGAAATTGTTAGAACCATGCTTAATGAGTATGACCTTCCTATCTACTTTTGGGATGAAGCTGTAAATATAGCTTGTTATACTATAATTAGAGTCTTGATTATAGATGTTCTCAAAAATCCCCTTATGAGTTGGGGAACCATAGGAAACCTATGGTAAATTACTTTAGTGTTTTTTTTTCCAAAGTATATATTCTTAATACAATGGATAATCATGAAAAGTTTTCTTATAAATGTGATGATGGAATTTTTATTAGTTATTCAATTACTAAAAAATCCAATAGAGTCTTTAACAAAAGAACAAAATGTGTGAAAAAATCTGTTCACATCATGTTTGAAGAAACTGATCCACATGAACCCAAATATTCCATTGAAAATATTGAGGAAAATATGTCTATTCTAGAAATTAATAATGAAATCAATAAACCTGTTGTAAAGGCAACCAGTTCTGGACATATTCTTGAATCTGCTTCTGCAGAACCCGAACTTAGCGAAGAGCCTGCAATTTCTAGTCCCACCTTTATTGGATCCACTAAGATTCTAAAAAACCATCCTTTAGATTTTCTTGTTGGTAATATTGATAGAGAGACACCGACTAGAGCTTCTATAAGAAACCAGGTCGAACATCAAGCCTTTCATTCACAGTTAGAACATAAAAATTTCAATGATGCAATCAATGATGAATTTTTGGTCATGGTTATGCAAGAAGAATTAAACCAATTTGAAAGAAATAATGTCTGGTAATTAGTTGACAGACCTAAGGACACTTTAACCATAGGAACTAAATGTGTTTTAGAAACAAAGTTGATGAGTTAGGAAATATAGTAAGAAAAAAGAAAGGATAGTTGCATAAGGGTATAGTCAAGAGGAAGGAGTAGACAATGAGGAAAACTTTGCACCTATAGCTAGATTAAAAGCTATAATGATCCTACTTGCCTATACTACTCATCTGAATTTCAAGTTATATCAAATGGATGTTAAAAGTAATTTTCTAAATGGTTTTATAATTGAAGATGTTTTTGTTGAATAACCACTAGGATTTACTAAACCTCATTTTCCAAATCATGTTTTAAAACATTCAAAATCATTATATGGTTTAAAAAAATCTCCACGAGCTTGGTATGTTAGACATAGTAATTTTCTTATTTCAAAAGTTTTTACAAAAGGGATTGTTGATCCAACTCTTTTTATTAAAATAATTTCTAATGATGTTTTGATAGTACATATTTATGTTGATGATATTATTTTTGGATCTTATAAATATTTTTTATGTACTGATTTTTCAAAATGTTTACAAAATGAATTTTAAATGAGCTTAATGGGAGAACGCAAATATTTTATTGGATTTCATGTTTTTCAAAATGAAAATGGTATTATTTTAAATCAAAATAAATATATAATGGATCTTTTAAAAAGTTTTGGTTTGGACAGTATTAAGGAAAGTGAAACACCTATGAGTACTGCCTTTAAGTTGGACATTGATGAATCTAGGAAACCAATTGATAAAACAAATTACAGAGGTATGATTGGAAGATTACTTTAACTTACTGCTAGTTGACCAGATATAATTATTAGTGTGTGTATATGTGAATGATTTCAAGCTAATCCTAAAGAATATCATTTACTTGTTGTTAAAAGGATTTTTAAATATCTTTAACATGCTGCAAATTTAGATTTGTTTTATCCAAACGGACAATCTTTTGACTTAATGAGTTATTCAGATTCTCACATTTCTGGTTGCAAGTTGGATAGAAAAAACACATCTGAAACATTTCATTTATTGGGAAAATCCTTAGTATCTTGGGGTAGTTAGAAACAAAATTTAGTTTCTTTGTCTACTGCTGAAGCAGAAGAAATTTCTACTTGTAGTTGATGTGCAAAAAATATAATGATGAAACACACTCTTTTAGACTATGTCTATAATTTTAGACATGTATGCATTAACTGTGATAACACTAGTGGAATTACCATTTCAAAGAACCATGTATATCACTCTAGAACCAAACACATTGATGTAAGGCACAACTTTTTAAGGGATCATTTCCAAAAATGTGATATTACTCTTGAATTTTTAGCTATTGAAAATCAATTAGCTGACATTTTCACCAAACCTTTAAGTTCGGATAGGTTAAGTTACATTAGACATGAGTTAGGAATGATTAACCTTGACTAGTAGGAACCTTACTGTTATACCTCACTGGTATAGAACCTCACTGTTATACCTCACTGGTATGGAACCTCATTGTTATACCTCATTGGTATAGAACCTCATAGTTATACCTCCCTGGTATGAAACCTCACTATTATACCTCACAGTTATGGAACTCACTGTTAGTGGACCTCACTGATTGATAAACCTCGCAGTTAGGAATTCTCACCGGTATATCCCACCATTAAGTATGCGTTATTTTAATCTTTTGTCTCTAGCGGCCAGAATATGTATTGTTTATACTTTACTTATTTTATTTTAATTATTTATTTTATAATTCCTAAATTATAAAACTATGTCTGAGTTACTTCTTAATCAATTGAACTCTCCCTTTACCCTCAAGCCTTAGCTCCCAAATCTCGTGAAACCCCTAAGTTCCTCGAACCTGAGATGGAAAAAACCAAACTCACTACTGTCAGAGATGACATTGATGAGACGAATGCGAAGAAGCAGAAGACAGGACCTAAAGCAAGTATCAGTTTTGCTAGAAAAAGGTCTGGAAGGCATCCAGTGATCCCACATTTACATATAAGGATATTGTAATTGAGAAAGAGCTATATGTGGAATGGATTATGTATAGTAAATCATTAGTTCTAGAGGTGATGTAAGATTAGAAGTGGGTAGAATAGTTTTCTAATAACAATGTCCCCTACTATCTAAAGCTACTAAAACAGTTCTATGAGTTTATGAGTTTTGAGAAATCTGATGAGGAATATATAACAATTTCATGGATAAATGGAAAGGATATAGATTTTTCATCTGTTGAATGGGTTAAGTTCCTAAGAGTACCACGTGAAGGAGTTTTCAGATATTCATCGAATACAGTACCACCTACAAGTGAAATATTTGATTATGATACTTCCTTAGAGGAGCTCACTGGTAGTGGAATGTAGAGGAATGTGGTGGCTACTGAAGTGGATGGAGAAGACATACTATTGTTCATATTTGTGCAACGTTTTCAAAGTCCAAGAAGCGGGGACATTGCAAATTTGAGAAATCAAGATATCTATCAGTTACATCTCTTGAGACATGGTGTGAAGGTGAATCTGTTCAGGCTGCTAATTATTCAAATAGAGGATATGACCTGTCCAAATTCAAAAACCAATTCCTTATTCTTTTCCAAGTTCATCTCAGTGATGATCAAAGTAAAAGGAGTAGCTAAGTCTCCGAATGAGACAATGGTGGTAAGGAACAACTTTTGTATCACAAGCACAGTATGTAAGTACATGAACATAAACTGGAATACATGGATAAGGGAGTGGGTTATAGATGATAATATGTTTTATGACATGTTTAATCTTATGGATCATCCTTCTTGGCCTAAGTATGTGAGGGATCTAGCTCTGGGACCTTATGAGGTGGAGCCACAATATAGTGATGATTCAGAAGAGGAGGATTCTATTGTAGTAGATGGAGGAGATCCAAACATTCCTCCAATCCCAACTTCTGAAACTGTATCATAAGAAAAGGAAATTGTTTCTTTAATCCTACCTAGTTCAGAAAATATTTTGGGTATAAATAGTGAATAGACACTAGTGGATGAGAAAGACCAGCATAGATCAGATCAAGAAGATGTTACCCTAGAGAATGAGGAAGAAGAAAGAGAATCTGATAATGAAGAATCTACTTCTACCACCTTGAGGTTGAGTCCTCTGATTGGATATTTTTTTGTGCCTTTAGATGTTGTTCTTGTTGAAGTTGATAAATCGGCTCCTACCCTGAGGAGCATCGTGCTGTTGAAGAAGTTGAGATGGTTGTGAAAGATTCTAATGAGGAAGACCAAGAAGATGAGGTTGCTATTGTTGTACAGGAGAATGCACCAGTTTAGGGGGAGCATCCAACCAGAATTGGCAGTGTTTCAGTGGCTGTTAAGATTACGGTCTAGGCAGAAGACCAAGGTTTTGTGGTTTACAAATTAGATTACCCAGATTTTGAAAATGAGACATCCCTTTTGTAAAGACCCGTAAATTTCAAGGAAATTTTTTTCTTAATTTTCTTTGGAATTTTACAAGAACGCAGTTTCTGACGGCACCTAATTCCGAGGCCCGGTGTGCCCGGAATCAATTTCCGAAGTTTGGCTCGGGTACATTCAGTGAACAGACGAGCGGGTTTTTCTAACTTTTGAACCGGTGCTCGGAATCGAATTCTGAGGGCACCGATGGAATCGCAGCGCCGGTATTTGCTTAGAAACGCCTCTTCCGGAGTTGCGTTTGCTCGGGTGTGGTTTTTAATTTTTGGGCTTAATGATAAGAAATAAAATAATTTTGCGACAACTTTATTTTATTTCGCTTAAGCCACTTGGAAGCCACTTGAAGCCACTTAAAGGCGGTTTGAACTGAGTTGAACTGGATAGGATGATATCCAGAAATATCCTACCCCTTGGTAGGATATTTGTGAGGTGGGGCCCGCACGAGCCCCGCCGTTTCTTTCCGCTATGAAACGCACCCGTGAAAACCCGTCTTAATGAAAGTCAACTGACGCGTTTCTTAAAATCTTAACAGACCATTTAATTGGGCTGTTTTTTTCGTAAATTAAATGAGTTGTTTCTTTTGTTGAATTAATTCTACGAATTAATGGTTCGTTTCTTATCTTTTGAAATTCAAATGTTTAGTTGTGTAAATAAAATAAGGCTTAAGCTTATTTTATTTTGGGTTGAAACTTGTGGCGTGGAGAGGATTTGGAGGAAAGCGTTCTTCTTCGGTGAAGAACGCGAAGAACGCGAAGAACGCCAAACCTGCGTAGATCGACGACGCGAAGCCTTGTACCACGACGCCAACAGATCTCCCTTGGCGACGCTTCTTCCACACGATCCAACCCCGCGATAGCCTACGATCGACAACAACGAAGGTAGGGGGTTGCGCTTCTTTTTATTTCCTTTTTGGATTTCAACAACAACATGGATTTAATTATTATTAATTAAATCTGTATGTTCTTGGTCCTCGGAGATCGTCGACGCGACGCCCTTCCGCGGTGTGACGATCACCTCCTTCCGCGACGGTCAATTCCGCGACGACCTCGCATCCGACAGCAACGGCGAGGTAGGGATTTTATAATTTTGGGAATTACCCCCCTTTTCTTTTTATATTCTCGTATTTGTTTCTTTAAAAAGATAAAGAACTGGATTTGTGAACAATTTTAAAATTATTAAAATTGTTGTTTCCGTTCAAATAAGGAACCCGTTTTTAGGAAACAATTTTATTTCATTAAAAAATTGTTTCGAATATGCATTCATGTGTTGAACTTTAATTTCTCCCGTTGTTTTTATCTAACGCGGAGGGTGCGAGTCAAACGAACACGGCCCGGCAACCCTCCGTCGTTCTTCGTGTTTTGCGGATTGGGCGGGCTACGACGGAACGTGCCGCAACGGATGTTTGATGATCCCGCAGTAAATAACGGAACCCGGGAGGAACAACGGCGCAGACGGGAAGGAAAACAGGCCACCGGAGCGACTCCGGCGGCCCACGGAAGCCGGTGGCGGCGCGGGTCGCCGGCGCGGCGGCGCCGGGGGCCGGAGGCGGCGGCACCCCGCGGGTGTCCAGCGCGACACCCCGCGGGTGCCGCGGGTGCCGCGGGGTTGTCACGCGGCACCCCGTGGGTGTCCAGGGCGGCACCCCGCGGGTGTCGCGGGGTTGTCACGCGGCACGTCCGGCTGTCTGGCCGACACCCCGCGGGTGCCGCGGGGGTGTCACGCGTGGCGGCAACTTTCCCCCGCGTCGGCCGCTCGGCCGAGCCGAGCCAGACCGGCCCTGTCCGGGACGGGCCGGGCCTACCGGGTCGGACCCGACCCGGTTCGGGCCAACCAGGGGGGGTCGGGCCGGGTCGGCCCGGGCCCGGACCCCCCGTCTTCGGACGACTTTCGTTCAAACGCCCGTAACTTGAGCTACGAGCCTCCAAACGACTCGCCGTCAGCGGCAACGCAATCCTTGGAGCGAGTCGGTCGTTTCGGTTTATCGCACTCAAAGTTTCGGAATACTTTGGGTTCGGCCGGGTTGGTTCGTACACGAAACCAACCGGGCCCTCGGAGCGAAAACGCTCATATCTTGAGCTACGGACGTCCGATTGACGTACCGTCAGCTTTGTTAGTTTCCTCTTAGTGAGAAGGATCTTTTGGCTCACTCCGCCCGGGGTTTGGGCGCAGGTGGAGTACGGTCGGGTTAGTTTTTCCTTAAATTCCAACCGGGCCCCTGGGACGAAAAAGCCAATAACTCTAAGACCGGGCGTCCGATTGACGCGCCGTCTGTTGCGTTGAGTTCCTGTTGACGATACAGAACTTTTGGCATCCTTCGCCCGAGTTTTGGATACAGTTGGTAGTGGCCGGGTTGGATCGCACCTGAAATCCAACCGGGCCCCTGGAATGGAAAAGCTGATAACTTTCAGACAGGACGTCCGTTTGACGAACCGTCAGCGGCGTTGACGATCACATTGAGAAACGGTCCCTATGAGTATACCCTATGAGAGATCGGGGTACAGTTGAGATACGACTGTGTTTGGTTCGCTCACGAAACCAACCGGGCCCCTGGGACGAAAAGGCTAATAACTCACAGACCGGGCGTCCGATCGACGCGCCGTCTGTTGCGTTGAGGCCCCTGTGACGAGGTGATCCTTTGAGATACTTCTTCGTGGGACCTTGAGATACTTGGAGTATCGACTTGCAGCTCGTGGAGCGGACCCTCCCATAGATGAGCGTGCGGAGTACGTAGACCGTGTAGCCGACTGAGACCTGACGACTGCTTGACCGACTCGACTTGGAGTGAGTCGACTAGCCCAGTGGACGGAGCACTACTTTGTTTGGGTGCAGACCCATGGCGGACGGAGCACTACCTGTGTGATAGTGCAGACCCGCGGTACTCGTCCGGAGAGTACCTCTACAGGCTACTAGGGGGTGTGCACTACTGTGTTTGAGTGACATACCTCGGTGGGAAGCACTACTATGTTTGGGTGGCTGGCCCGCGGTACTCGACAGGAGGAGTACCTCAACAGTCTTTGGTTAGTGAGCAGTACCTCTGAGTCGTGACATGACCACTGTACACTCTAGAGACGGAGCTCTTCAGCAGTTACGGTTTCGATAATGAAAATCCTGGTTTGAGCTGAGACTTTTGACCTTTATGTTTCCTCATGATTGAGATGGGTTACTTGATAACATAGGTATATGTATGGGCATATACCTGGATGTGGTTATCCGTTGATCTCATGATCCTTGTGTTTCCTCATGATTGAGATGAGTTACTTGATAACTTAGGTATATGTATGGGCATATACCTAAGTAGAGGTTATCTGTTGAGTTCTTCTTTGTGGTTATCCTTGTTGGATTTAGTGAGACCTTGAGGGTCTCGGGGTCCCTACTAAGTATCGTTATACTCACCCCTGCACGGGCTATGGTCGCACCTCATTGTGTTGGTTGCAGACGACAGGCAGTGCTGACGGAGGCCGAGTGTTCGAGGACTGGACGGTACCCAGAGGTGGACTACACGACAAGTCAGTTTCCGGAGGTGGACTTCACGGCGAGACGACACTCGGAGGAGGTTGCCGGACGAGAGCACTTTGGAGGCTATCTGTACCTACCCTTCAGGTAGGATTCGTGGTGGACGATCCAGGAGCTGTGCCATCTGTACCTACCCTTCAGGTAGGATCCGAGGAGGACGACCCAGGAGCCGCTTCTGTCCCTCCAGCTGTTGTCTTTTTCTGTTGTACTTTGTTCAGTTGTAGTTGTACTTTCTTTTTTGTTTGTATTCTGGCCCATTTACTTTTCAGAACTTCTTTTTGTACTTATTGTTTTACTTACGCTTGTACTCTGTGGTGTTTTGTTACTTTTATAAAGGCAATGCCTTCCCAGTTATCGGGATTTACGCCTTTGGTGCTAGTCGCCAGCCCCTGGCCTATGGAAGGCGGGCTTGGGGTAGTCACGGCATGGGCCCGTGGACGGGTCGTGACAAATTGGTATCAGAGGTGGTCGGTTCTACCGCAGACTCTGATCTTTCTTTCTGTGAAGCAATAGTGTTAAGGGTACCGAGTGTGGTTTTCAGTTCAGGGAGTCCAGTGTTGGTGCGGGCGGCCGACGCATCCATACACCAGGACCCTGGCAACTGATTTCTGACTTTGTGCACGAAAACACTGATTGCGTGTGTGTTTTCAAAGGTTTACCCCCTTAAAACAGCTCAAACCAGGCCATCTCACCAGGTATAATCGTTTGACCATGTTACGTTGTTTCTTTCAGGATGCCTTTTCTCGGACGACCAACTAGAGCCCAGAGGGATGTGCGTGCTGACAGCCTGTCGAGTGACGAGGCTTCGGTACATGGCCCTCTTGCAGTTGAGGCACCAGCGGAGGCGCCAGCGGTACTACCATACGTTGGGCCACCGATGCCACCAGCCACAACAGTAGGCGATGCCCGCTACTTGAGCGCACTGCATGAGTTCCAGCGCCAGAGGCCACCCAGGTTCGGGGGAGATACGGACCCGCAGGGAGCTGAGGATTGGCTGGAGGCTGTGGTGGGAGTCTTCAGGCAAGTGGGGACGCCATCGGACTTCATGGTGACCTTTGCTGCCAGCCTTCTTCATGCAGGAGCAGGCAGGTGGTGGAGCCACTTGTTCTAGTTTTGTGATGGGATGGCTTTCACATGGGAAGACTTCGAGACCTTCTTCAGGGTGGAGTTTGTGCAAGTAGCTCTACACCCCGAGCGTGTTCAGGAGATGCTGCATTTGCCGCGTGTTTTTCGATCAGAAGCCGAGTCATCTGTGGGCAGTAGAAAGATGATGCAGAGGTCCAAGAGGACCAGACCAGCAGTTGGGCGATCTCGGGTTTTAGGACCGGTGGTGCGGGGCACCCGGGGTGGGGTCAGAGCCAGGCGTGCCAGAAGCAGACTGTGTTACTCGTGCGGTGGAAAGGGGCACCTGGCACGTGACTGTTCGACTCCTCGTACAGTTGACCCATAGGCTTTTGAGGAGCCACCGAGGCAGAGGCAGCGACGAATTCTTGAGCAACAGTAGAGCAGTGGACAAGGAAGTAGAGCTCCTGGAGCAGGTGGACAAGAGCGGAACTAGTGGATACGTCTCTTGTACTTCTAGTTCCATGTTGATGTTGTTTTTGTGTCTTTGTACCATGAGCTGCAATAAAATAAAGACACTTATCTTGTGATGTTTTCTTTCCTATCCTCTTTTGTGATGTTACTAAGTGGTTTTGGTTAAGACTGTTGACTTGACCCTCACTTTCGAAATTCCTACTGGAGGAGACCCAGTGACCTCACACTGATGCCGACAGTGTGACTCGACTCTTGGAGGCGAGAGTGACAGTTGGATCTCTTAGTAGTTACGTCGAGGCCTTACGATGTCATCCATGGCAATAATGCATCCTTCATGCCAGGATTGACTGTATTAGGCAACGAATGTGGTTCATCCAGGGGATGAGACCAGATTTCTCTTATCGGCAAAGAAGAAATCATAGCAGCTCTTGTGAGACTAAAGGAGGTGCAGTTCATCTAGGAGTAGATGAAGACTGTACAGTGCAGTAAGAAACAAGGAACCGGTGCCAGTCTTAGAGACTCGGGCATGATAAATGTTTCAAGAAGAGGTAGCTTTAAATAGAGATGAGTCTGCGAAGCGGCAGACGTTGAGGCAAATCTAGGAGAGCATCATGAGGTGGTGTACATCTTAACATGCTACAACCACCTGCCTTAGTTATTCCCTCCAGGCTCAGGGAGCTAGAGGGCGGAGGAAGAGTGCGGCTGCATGCGGTCAAGGAGTGTGACCCAATGGCTCTAGAAATGATTCAAGGGACAGTCTATGTCCACTACTAGCTGCTATAGTAACAGACGTCGATATGAATCATTCCTCGCTTCCACAAATCTTGTTCCAGACCTAGAGTTTCCGGTAAGCCGTGGACATGACCCTCACGTTTGGAGATACCTTGGGAGGAGACTCGATAATCACACTTACACCGAAGGTGTGGTCAGACCCTCGAGGCGAGAGTTCTGGTTGGAATCTCTTGGTGGCAGCGTCGAGGCCTTACGACGTTAGTTTGAGTATGGAGTGGGCAATAACTGTTCAAACTCAAATTGATGGTTTTAGGCAAACGTTGGGATGGGTTTTCCTTGGTCGGCGGAAAAGGAAACCCCAGGCAGTGCAGGGTAACTCTGGCACAGGAGGGTGCGACCGATCACTCTTGAGTCGGTCAACCTTACCCTCATAGCAGTAGTCGTTTTGAGTTTCAGTTCTAACAGAAATGGAGACCTCTGGAGTTCGAGGATGACGACCACGTCTTCTTACGGGTCTCACCTCGACGAGGTTTACGGAGATGTGGCATGGGAGGCAAGTTATCTCCGAGGTTCAACGGACCATTCTAGGTCCACAGCTGGGTAGGCGAGGTGGTTTACCGCTTGGCCCATCCACTTCAGTTGCACTAGGTGCACGACGTTTTCCACGTATCCCAACTGAGGAGATACGTGCTCGACCCCTTCGCATATCATCGACCATGAGGAGCTAGAGGGTGACGATGAGTGTCTTATACAAAGGTTCCTGTGGGGATCGAGGATCGACAGGAGAGGATCCTAGGAGGACGGTAGATTCCTCTTGTGCACTTTCTTTGGCAGCTCGGGGACCTCCAGGAGAGCACTTGGGAGTGGAAGGCTTAGATGCGTGCTCAGTACCGCCTTTGTTTCCCTAAGTTTGTGTTGGAGCTTTACGGGGACGTAAAGCCCTGTGGTGGGAGTAATGTAAAGACCCATAAATTTTCAAGGAAATTTTTTTCATAATTTTCTTTGGAATTTTACAAGAACGCAGTTTCTAACGGCGCCTGATTCCGAGGCCCGGTGTGCCCGGAATCAATTTCCGAAGTTTGGCTCGGGTACGTTCAGTGAACGGACGAGTGGGTTTTTCTAACTTTTGAACCGGTGCTTGGAATCGAATTCTGAGGGCACTGATGGAATCGCAGCGCCAGTATTTGATTAGAAACGCCTCTTCCGGATTTGCGTTTGCTCGGGTGTGGTTTTTAATTTTCTGGCTTAAAGTTAAGAAATAGAATAATTTTGCGACAACTTTATTTTATTTCGCTTAAGACACTTGGAAGCCACTTAAAGGCGGCTTGAACTGAGTTGAACTGGATAGGATACTATCCAGAAATATCCTACCCCTTGGTAGGATATTTGTGAGGTGGGGCCCGCACGAGCCCTGCCGTTTCTTTCCGCTAAGAAACGCACCCGTGAAAACCCGTCTTAATGAAAGTCAACTGACGCGTTTCTTAAAATCTTAACAGACCATTTAATTGGGTTGTTTCTTTCGTAAATTAAATGAGCTGTTTCTTTCGTTGAATTAATTCTACGAATTAATGCTTCGTTTCTTATCTTTTGAAATTCAAATGTTTAGTTGTGTAAATAAAATAAGGTTGAAGCTTATTTTATTTTGGGTTGAAACTTGTGGCGTGGAGAGGATTTGGAGGAAAGCGTTCTTCTTCGGCGAAGAACGTGAAGAATGCGAAGAACGCGAAGAACACGAAGAACACCAAACCTGTGGAGATCGACGACGCGAAGCCTTGTACCGCGACGCCAACAGATCTTCCTTCGCGACGCTTCATCCGCACGATCCAACCCCGCGACAGCCTTCGATCGACAACAACCAAGGTAGGGGGTTGCGCTTCTTTTTATTTTCTTTTTGGATTTCAACAACAACATGGATTTAATTATTATTAATTAAATCCGTATGTTCTTGGTCCTCGGAGATCGTCGACGTGACACCCTTCCGGGGTGTGACGATCACCTCCTTCCGCGACGGTCAATTCCGCGACGACCTCGCATCCAACAGCGACTGCGAGGTAGGGATTTTATAATTTTGGGAATTACCCCCCTTTTCTTTTTATATTCCCGTATTTGTTTCTTTAAAAAGTTAATGAACTGGATTTGTGAACAATTTTAAAATTATTAAAATTGTTGTTTCCGTTCAAATAAGGAACCCATTTTTATGAAACAATTTTATTTCATTAAAAAATTGTTTCGGATATGCGTTCATGTGTTGAACTTTAATTTCTGCCGTTGTTTTTATCTAACGCAGAGGGTGCGGGTCAAACGAACACGGCCCGGCAACCCTCCGTTGTTCTTCGTGTTTTGCGGATTTGGCGGGCGACGACGGAACGTGCCGCAACAGATGTTTGATGATCCCGCAGTAAAGAACGGAACCCGGGAGGAACAACGGCGCAGACGGGAAGGAAAATGGGCCACCCGAGCTACTCCGGCGGCCCGCGGAAGCCGGTGGCGGCGCAACGGTGCCGGCGGCCGGAGGCGGCGGCACCCCGCGCGCGTCCAGCGCGACACCCCGTGGGTGCCGCGGGTGTCCAGCGCGACACCCCGCGGGTGTCCAGGGTGACACCCCGCGGGTGCCGCCGGTGTCCAGCGCGACACCCCGCGGGTGCCGCAGGGTTGTCACGCGGCACCCCGCGGGTGTCCAGCGTGACACCCCGCGGGTGCCGCAGGGTTGTCCCGCGGCACCCCGCGGGTGTCCAAGGTGGCACCCCGCGGGTGTCCATGGCGGCACCCCGCGGGTGTCGCAGGGTTGTCACGCGGCACATCCGGCTGTCTGGCCCACACCCCGCGGGTGCCGCAGGGGTGTCACGCGTGGCGGCGGCTTTCCCCCGCGTCGGCCGCTCTGCCAAGCCATGCCGGACCGGCCCTGGCCGGGCCAGGCCGGGCCAACCGGGTCAGACCCGACCCGGTTCGGGCCAACCAGGGGGGGTCGGGCCGGGTTGGCCCGGGCCCGGACCCCCCGTCTTCGGACGACTTTCGTTCAAACGCCCGTAACTTGAGCTACGAGCCTCCAAACGACTCGCCGTCAGCGTCAACGCAATCCTTGGAGCGAGTCGGTCGTTTCGGTTTATCGCACTCAAAGTTTCAGAATACTTTGGGTTCGGCCGGGTTGGTTCGTACACGAAACCAACCGGGCCCTCGGAGCGGAAACGCTCATATCTTGAGCTACAGACGTCCGATTGACGTACCGTCAGCTTTGTTAGTTTCCTCTTAGTGAGACGGATCTTTTGGCTCACTTCGCCCGGGGTTTGGGTGCATGTGGAGTACGGTCGGGTTGGTTTTGCCTTAAAAACCAACCGGGCCCCTAGGACGAAAAAGCCAATAACTCTCAGACCGGGCGTCCGATTGACGCGCCGTTTGTTGCGTTGAGTTCCTGTTGACGATACAGAACTTTTCGCATCCTTCGCCCAAGTTTTGGATACAGTTGGTAGTGGCCGGGTTGGATCGCACCCGAAATCCAACCGGGCCCCTGGAACGGAAAAGCTGATAACTTTCAGACAGGACGTCCGTTTGACGAACCGTCAGCAGCGTTGACGATCACGTTGAGAAACGGTCCCTATGAGTATACCCTATGAGAGATCGGGGTAAATTTGAGATACGGCTGGGTTTGGTTCGCTCACGAAACCAATCGGGCCCCTGGGATGAAAAGGCTAATAACTCACAGACCGGGCGTCTGATCGACGCGCCATCTATTGCGTTGAGACCCCTATGACGAGGTGGTCCTTTGAGATACTTCTTCGTGGGACCTTGAGATACTTGGAGTATCGACTTGCAACTCGTGGAGCGGACCCTCCCAGAGACGAGCGTGCGGAGTACGGAGACCGTGTAGCCGACTGAGACCTGACGACTGCTTGACCGACTCGACTTGGAGTGAGTCGACTAGCCCAGTGGACGGAGCACTACATTGTTTGGGTGCAGAACCATGGCGGACGGAGCACTACCTATGTGATAGTGCAGACCCGCGGTACTCGTCCGGAGAGTACCTATGCAGGATACTAGGGGGTGTGCACTACTGTGTTTGAGTGACATACCTCGGCGGGAAGCACTACTGTGTTTGGGTGGCTGGCCCGCAGTACTCGACAGGAGTAGTACCTCAGCAGTCTTAGGTTAGTGAGCAGTACCTCGGAGTCGTGACAGGACCACTGTACACTCTAGAGACGGAGCTCTTCAGTAGTTACGGTTTCGATAATGAAAATCCTGGTTTGAGCTGAGACTTTTGACCTTTGTGTTTCCTCATGATTGAGATGGGTTACTTGATAACTTTGGTATATGTATGGGCATATACCTGGGTAGTGGTTATCCGTTGATCTCATGATCCTTGTGTTTCCTCATGATTGAGATGAGTTACTTGATTACTTAGGTATATGTATGGGCATATACCTAAGTAGAGGTTATCTGTTGAGATCTTCTTTGTGGTTATCCTTGTTGGATTTAGTGAGACCTTGAGGGTCTCGGGGTCCCTACTGAGTATCATTATACTCACCCCTGCACGGGCTATGCCCGCACCTCGTTGTGTTGGTTGCAGACGATAGGCAGTGCTGAAGGAGGCCGAGTGTTTGAGGACTGGACGGTACCCGGAGGTGGACTACACGACAAGTCAGTGTCCGGAGGTGGACTTCACGGCGAGATGACACTCGGAGGAGGTTGCCGGACGAGAGCACTGTGGAGGCTATCTGTACCTACCCTTCAGGTAGGATTCGTGGTGGACGATCCAGGAGCTGCGCCATCTGTACCTACCCTTCAGGTAGGATCCGAGGAGGACGACCCAAGAGCTGCTTCCGTCCCTCCAGCTGTTGTCTTTTTCTGTTGTACTTTGTTCAGTTGTAGTTGTACTTTCTTTTGGGTTAGTATTCTGGCCCATTTACTTTTCAGCACTTCTTTTTGTACTTAGTGTTTTACTTCCGCTTGTACTCTGTGGTGTTTTGTTACTTTTATAAAGGCAATGCCTTCCCAGTTTTCGGGATTTACGCCTTTGGTGCTAGTCGCCAGCCCCTGGTGTAACACCCGAGACTTTTATGTTATATAAATTATCAAAGGAATCTTTTTCTACACAACACTTGCTTGACTTGCTTTACACGCAATCGCGACCTTCCTCGATATCTTGCGTCGTACGCAATACCGAGTTTCACTAAACAACAATATGCTATTAAAACTAGTCGTTATGAATAGTAATAACCACTTTTTGAAATTTTATAAATTTTATTTTTCAAAATGGACTTCAATTTTGGATTCAGAATACCGAAATTAGCCTAGGGTGAAATTTTGGTATTTTTCTGAAAACTTTCAATTTTTGATGAATAGTGAAACCACTAAGTGGTAGGTTAAAAACTGAATTTTGCATTAAACTTAATTTTACCGCTTCTGTGATTGGAATTTCGAAAATCCGAGAGACACGGTTAATATCAAGGACTAAAATGTGGTTCAATGAGATGAAAATAATTTTTTGGTGAATAGTAACTTTTTACTTTTTTTACCGCGGTTAATAGTAAATAGGGTAACTAAGGGTAAATATGATATTAATATTACCCTAACACATGTCCTAATTCTATTGGACAAGTGTAATTCGACCAAAAACAAACTTAGGAATAAAATATGACCATTTAGGCCCACTTGGATTAGATTAGGACATTTATTATTAATTTATTTAAAGAAGGGTTAAAATAGTTAAAATCAAAGTTTAATAAGTAAATCATTTTTAATATGGGGTTATACATAAGATAAATTCAATTGTAAATATTCATTAGAAATCTAAAAAGATTTCCTACATGATGATATTTTATTTGTCATTTTTATACATCATATAATGTAATTTATTTATGACACAAATATGATGTAGTAATTATCTTATTAATGAAATATTGACATAATTGATGTTATAAACACCAAAATAAATCTAATTTGAGACTTTTTATGAATTCCACTAATTTTCTAGGTTACTATGATATATTAGTGTTGATTTAATCAACTTGGTTCGAACATATAATTCTTTTATGACTTTCACAAAAATCATATATCAAATAGTGTCAAAATTGACACAAAATAGATTTTAAATCAAATATTATATTATTAATTGTTATTGTATTCCTAAAAATCTAAGGTTCGGCCAAATGACATATATAAGGATATATGTATTAATAATAAACAATTTGGGGTTCGTTTGGCATGTAATAGTAAGTGTATTAACCTTATAGTGAAAGAAAACAAAAAGACACGGTAAAAGTTAAATTAATTAACTTAGAGTTAAATCTAATTGATAAGGTTAAAATAATACCCTAAACTTGTCTAAATCCTATTGGTTGATAGTATTTTGACCCTTCCCCACTTTATCTTCGAAATAAGACCCTTTGGAACCATTATAAACCGTTTTTGACTTTAATATAAAATAATATTTTGAGATATTCCTAAGGTGCCCCTCTCCTCCCTTATAAAAGGGCACCTCCTCCCCCTCCTCCTCACACCAAATTGAGCACTCAAGCTCGGCCAACCCCTGCCATTTTCTCCTCTCCACTTCCCTAGAATAATCCTAGAGGTCCTGGTCTTCTCCAAAGACCAATCTTAGTTCCTTAAGTGGAGGATTCAAAGAGGCGTTCCAAATAAGAGGTAATATCAATTACCGATCTTTTCAATTTCTTTCTTCTTCAACTTCTTCTTCTTTAGTTGTTTCATGATAAAGTAATAACATAAGTATTACTTACATACTGATATGTTATTATAAATATGAAACAACCCTATTTCACCTTCTATCCATCCTACGGAAAAATGAAATCACCACGCGTGCGTACGTACGGAATACCGTCTCCACGCCGTGGTGTAATCTATTTTCCACCATCACCTTAAAAGGATGGTTATAATGGTGTAATGAGTAACTAAATATGATTATTATGAAGTAATATTGATACTGAAATAATATATATATACTCCAATACAATTCCACGATCATAGGAATGATATCATCACTCGTGCGTACGTACGGAATACCGTCTCCACGCCGTGGTGTAATCTATTTTCCACCATCACCTTACAAGGATGGTTATAATGGTGTAATGAGTAACTAAATATGATTATTATGAAGTAATATTGATACTGAAATAATATATATATACTCCAATACAATTCCACGATCATAGGAATGATATCATCACTCGTGCGTACGTACGGAATACCGTCTCCACGATGTGATGCGACTCGTTCTACATGATCTTCATTTCATAATGATTATATAAATGAATTGAATGAATGAATATGGTATATAATACACTAATACCATTCTGGAAATGAATTATCTATAACCTAAAGATAAGAATAAGAATTTATTCGACAAAACACGCATAAGAACAAAAAGTTATAAAGACCCGAGTAACAAGTAACAATGAAATATTACTAACAAGAAGCTAATAATATGACCATATATGATATTATATAAATATGTATGATTCTGGAATAAGTCAATAACATTATTTAAACCATTATACAGGAGCTTCGGACACAAACAAAGCTAATCGGACCTAAGGTAAGGGAAATATCACAATCTCATTTTTATCCGAGATTGTTTATTCGTAAGTATTTACTGGGGTGTATTTTATCATCCACATCCATGTTCCCTCAATATGAAATATTGTTTCCATCCACTTGCAATAGTTTAAATCCAATTTTACCCTTAGGTGAGTTTTTAGTAAAGAATATGAAAGGAATCTTTTGTCGTTTTTCCGTACGAGGTACTTTTTGACTTTTCCGACAAAAGTACGAAGAATGTTTTTTTTAACTTATACGGCATGAATGGATTTTTAAAACATTGTTTCCAAGAAGCTTCCTTTACAAGTTTTCAAGTTTATTTTTAATCAACTTCTATTATTTGAAAGTTGTATGACATGTTATGAAAGGAAAAATGTTTTTGAAGAAGAAAGGATATTTTCCTCAAGAATGGAGTTCAAGTGATTTTCAAAATTATTTTCCATCTAAGATAATAAAGGGTTCTGTTTTTATCCCTATTATTACATTGATTTGATCATGTTGTGATGGAATTATTTTTATGAATTCCTTTATCTTATATGAATTGATTTATGATGTCATGATGTTTCAAGAATCCCATTTTTGTTTCATGTGTTATGCGATGATGTATGTTTTATGATTATGTGGCACACATAAGAAAGGATTCATTATAAGATGGGTGGGACCTATATCTCCCTCCAATGCATTGGGTAATGATTTTATATCTCATGAGATAGACATGGCTGGAACAGAAGGTTATTTCGGTTCAGTGATACAGGACTGAAACGAGGAGTGAACTCTGTTCAGAAAGGGACTTTGTCCACTAAGATAGTCTTGGAAATGAGTTATGACTAACAAGAAATGATTTCCATGATTATGTGTGCATGCCACAAAGTTTCAAGTTTTATGTTATGATTATGGGGATCTCATTTTCACTTCTATGATTTATTCCATGTTAAGATATTATGATCTCTTTTGTAGGTTTTGATTTTCAAAAGGATATGATATGATTTTTATTTCCTTTATTTTCCCTTGCTGAGCATTTCAGCTCACCCTTTTATGTTTTCTTTTCCCCAGGTCAGGAAGATGGATATTAAGTAGAATATGCTAAAAGGGACCCTAGATATGATGAAATAAATGGGAGACACTGTAGAAGATTTATGAACCAGTTGTTTATGTTTCCCAGTTTCTAAAGGCACTATACCTATACGGTCCTTTGTAGTTTTATCATATGTTGTAATAAGTGTGCTTCAGTTTTTGAAGTATTAAAAATGTATGTAAAGTATGGGTCGTTATAGTTGGTATCAGAGGAAAGGTATAGTCAACCTTTGGAAACTAGGATGTGAAAGCCTTAGTAAGAACCCTAAGGATAAGTCTAAGCATAGAACACAATCTTAGTGTTTTAGAAATGGACTTGAATAACCTAGGATAAGACCTTAAGCATGAACATTTTATTCTTGAATTATGTGGTTTCCTATTATAATTAGTGTTGCTCACACTATTCTTCTTGGTTTAGTCAATGGCTGGAATCCGAAGGAACCGTGTTAATGCGGAATGCGATGGGCAATGCAATGATTGTCCCCCTGAGCAACCAAACGATATGGGAGCTGGAATGCAAAATCTTGTAGCCATGCTCACACAACTTTCTCAAGCTATGAATCATGCAGGATTTCCAAACGAGCAAAGGAGGGAGCAACATTCTGTTGAATCCTTCATGAGGCAGCGTCCACCTTCTTTCAGTGGGTCTACTGATCCATTAGTTGCTGAACAATGGATTAGTACTACTGAAAAGATATTTTCAGTTCGTCAATTTTCTGAACATGATAAAGTCATCCTAGCAGTGTATCGTTTGGAAGGAGATGCTGATCAATGGTGGAATCTTGTTAAGAATACGAGGCAAAGGGATGAAATTGAGTCTATGGAATGGGACGAGTTCAAGAACTTATTTTTCAATAAGTACTTCCCTCGTATTCTCCGAACAAAGATGGAGAAAGAGTTTCTTGAACTGAAGCAAAGGGATAATGAATCTGTTAGTACCTATGAAGAAAATTTTACAAGACTTGCAAGGTACGCTTCTGGTATTATTATCCAACCTGAGAGTAAGATCGATCGATTCTTTAGTGGCTTAAAACCAAGTCTTCGAAGGGCGTTAGCCATAAGAGACTTCAATAGCTACGAGGAAATCGTTCGATGTGCTCTCAAAGTCGAGATGGAGATTGGAGTAACCCATCAGTCACATGGGTTTGATAAGAAGAGGAAGATGGAATTCAAAGAAAAATCTAAAGAGCACACGGAAAAGAAGATGAGCTTTTCCTTATGCTCAAAGTGTGGAAAGAAACATGGAGGGAGTTGTCTTAAAGGGACAAGTAAATGTTTTAAATGTGGAAAGGAAGGTCATCGGGTATTTGAATGCCGTGATAATGGGAAGAAGATGTCTAATGACGCAAACAAAGGAAGGGATACACAGAATGAACCTACAACACTTCAATGTTTCAAGTGCAAGGATATGGGGCATTATGCCAATCAATGCCCAAATCCAAGGGTTGATGATGATGGTCGACGTCAACAAACTCTTAAAGCTAAAGACAAAGGAAAGTCACATGCAATTTCTATCAGCGATGTGGAGTACGATAACGATGTGGTGAAAGGTACACTTACCATCCACTCTAAAGTAGAAAATGTTTTATTTGATTCTGGATCCACCCACTCTTTTATTTCTGAAGACTTTTCTAAGGGTATCACCGTACTACCTCAACAATTAGATGTTGAGTTAGCTGTGACAACACCTAATGGCACATCAATCGCATCAAAAGTTTATAATTCTTCTCCGATCGAAGTTTGTGGGAAAGTGCTTCCTGCAAATCTTGTGATCCTTCCTTTAGTGGAATTTGATGTGATTCTTGGCATGGATTGGCTTTCTCTACATGGAGCTCATATCAATTGCCAAAGAAGGGAAGTCACATTTCATACTCCAGATCAATCTACGATCGTATACCAATGCAGGGATGAACATAACCTTCCAGTGGAAATTTCTTCCATCTTATGGGTATTGATCCCACTAAATGAAGGTTATTTATCTCAAATGGTTGGTGAGAAACTCACGATTAAGAATATGCCCATTGTAAGGGAGTTTGATGATGTCTTTCCGGAGGAATTACCGGGTCTTCCACCAAATCGTGAAGTTGAGTTTTCAATAGAAATCGTACCGGGTGCTTTGCCTATTTCAAAGACACCTTATAGAATGGCCCCAATTGAGTTGTAGGAATTGAAGAAGCAACTCCAAGAGAATCTTGATAAGGGATTCATACGCCCTAGTGCGTCACCTTGGGGAGCACCTGTTCTATTTGTTAAGAAGAAGGATGGATCAATGAGACTCTGCATTGATTATCGAGAACTTAACAAGATCACTATCAAGAACAAATATCCTCTCCCACGCATTGATGACTTGTTTGACCAACTACGCGGAGCTCAATACTTTTCCAAGATTGATCTTCGTTCAGGGTATCATCAATTAAGGGTCAAAAGGGAGGATATACCAAAGACGGAATTCCGTACAAGGTATGGACACTATGAATTTATAGTGATGCCATTTGGTCTTACTAATGCCCCTGCTATCTTCATGGATCTAATGAATAGAGTCTTTATAGACTATCTTGATCAATTTTTGGTAGTCTTTATAGACGATATTCTTGTCTATTCAAAGAGAAAGGAAGAACATGAAGATCACTTGAGAATTATATTGAAGACCCTGAGAAAGGAGAAGCTTTATGCCAAATTTACCAAGTGTGAATTTTGGCTTCAAAAAGTTGCATTTTTGGGTCACATAATCTCAAAAGAGGGGATATCTGTGGATCCAGCAAAAACAGAGGTTATCGAAAGATGGTCGAGACCAACAACAGTAACTGAGATCCGAAGTTTTCTTGGTTTGGCTGGATATTATCGACGTTTTGTAAAAGATTTTTCACAATAATCTAATCCACTCACCAAGTTGACTCAGAAAGGAGTTAAGTTTGTCTGGACAGCGGAATGTGAAGAGAATTTCAAGGAGTTGAAAAGAAGGTTATCCAGTGCACCTGTACTCACACTGCCTTGTAGTGGAGAAAGGTTTGTGATCTACAGTGATGCATCCAAGAAGGGATTGGGGTGTGTTCTTATGCAAAATGATATGGTGATAGCTTATGCCTCACGACAGTTGAAAATCCATGAACAAAATTACCCAACACATGATTTGGAGTTGGCTGCGGTAATCTTTGCATTAAAGATTTGGAGGCATTACCTTTATGGTGAAAGGTGTGATATTTATACTGATCATAAAAGTTTAAAGTATATTTTCACACAAAAGGAGTTGAATATGCGTCAAAGAAGATGGTTGGAGCTGATTAAGGATTATGACTGCTCAATCCATTACCACCCTGGGAAAGCAAACAAGGTGGCAGATGCATTAAGTCGACAAGACCATGCTAGTTTATCCATGATGAGGATCACAAAAGATCCAATATTTATGGATTTACAAAGGATGGATCTTGGAATTATAATGGAAGGGGAAAAATCTTATCTTTCTCAAATGAATGTTCAACCATCTATACATGTGAAGATTAAAGAGGCACAGAAAGAAGATGTCGAGTTACAAAAGAAGGTGAGAAATGTTCCTGAATTCAACCTTGATTGTGATGGGATAATAAAGTTCAGGAATCGGGTTTGTGTTCCTCCCATCCCCGAATTAAAGAAAGAGCTGCTGGATGAGGCTCATAGTTCTTCATTCTCTATTCATCCTGGAAGCACGAAGATGTATAGGGACCTGAAAGAGTACTTCTGGTGGGATGGCATGAAAAGAGATGTTGCTGAATATGTCTCTCAATGCTTGGTTTGTCAACAAGTTAAAGCTGAGAGACAGAAGTCTAAGGGGATGTTACAACCATTACCCATACCCGAATGGAAATGGGAAAACATCACTATGGACTTTGTCACAGGACTTCCTAAAACATCCAAAGGCAATAATGCTATCTGGGTCATAGTTGATCGTCTCACAAAGTCTGCACACTTCATTCCTATTAGAGAGGATTTCTCTCTAGATCAGGTTGCCAAGAAATATGTAAAGGAAGTGGTAAGATTGCATGGAGTACCACTTTCTATTATATCTGATCGAGATCCGAGATTTACCTCGAAGTTCTGGCGAAGTCTTCAGCATACTATGGATACAGAGTTGAGTTTCAGCACTGCTTATCATCCCCAGACAGACGGTCAGTCTGAGAGAACAATTCAAACCCTAGAAGATATGTTGAGATCTTTCTCTATGGATTTCAAAGGAGGTTGGGATCAACACCTACCTTTGGTGGAATTTTCTTATAATAATAGCTTTCACTCCAGTATTCAAATGGCTCCTTATGAAGCTCTCTATGGAAAGAAATGCAGGACTCCAACTTGCTGGGATGAAGTTGGGGAAAGAAAGCTATTAGGACCTGATCTCATTGATGAAATGGCAGAAAAGGTCAGATCTATTCAACAACACATAAGAGCAGCTCAGAGTCGACAGAAAAGATATGCCGACAACCGAAGAAAAGACCTAGAGTTTGAAGTGGGTGATAAAGTGTTCTTACGAATATCTCCCTGGAAGAGGGTTATGAGATTTGGAAAGAAGGGGAAGTTGAGCCCTAGATATATCGGTCCTTTCGAAATATTGGATCGTGTTGGGAAGGTAGCTTACCGATTGGCGCTTCCACCGAATCTCTCTCAAGTTCACGATGTGTTCCATGTATCTCTCCTGAGAAAGTACATACCAGATCCTTCACATGTACTCAGCTCAGAAGTTGTACCGCTGGAGCAAGATCTTTCTTATGAAGAACAGCCGATAGAGATTCTGGATCGTAGCGAAAAAGTCCTACGAAACAAGACCACTCGCTTGGTGAAAGTTTTATGGAGAAACCACCAACTTGAAGAAGCTACATGGGAGCTTGAGGATATGATGAGGGAGAAGTATCCTCATCTGTTTGTTACAAAGTGACGAATTTCGAGGGCGAAATTCTTTTTAAGGGGGGTAGAATGTAACACCCGAGACTTTTATGTTATATAAATTATCAAAGGAATCTTTTTCTACACAACACTTGCTTGACTTTCTTTACACGCAATCGCGACCTTCCTCGATAGCTTGCGTCGTACGCAATACCAAGTTTCACTAAACAACAATATGCTATTAAAACTAGTCGTTAGGAATAGTAATAACCACTTTTTGAAATTTTATTTTTCAAAATGGACTTCAATTTTGGATTCGGAATACCGAAATTAGCCTAGGGTGAAATTTTGATATTTTTCTGAAAACTTTCAATTTTTGATGAATAGTGAAACCACTAAGTGGTAGGTTAAAAACTGAATTTTGCATAAAACTTAATTTTACCGCTTCTATGATTGGAATTTCGAAAATCCGAGAGACACGGTTAATATCAAGTACTAAAATGTGGTTCAATGAGATGAAAATAATTTTTCGGTGAATAGTAACTTTTTACTTTTTTTACCGCGGTTAATAGTAAATAGGGTAACTAAGGGTAAATATGATATTAATATTACCCTAACACATGTCCTAATTTTATTGGACAAGTGTAATTCGACCAAAAACAAACTTAGGAATAAAATATGACCATTTAGGCCCACTTGGATTAGATTAGGACATTTATTATTAATTTATTTAAAGAAGGGTTAAAATAGTTAAAATCAACGTTTAATAAGTAAATCATTTATAATATGGGGTTATACATAAGATAAATTCAATTGTAAATATTCATTAGAAATCTAAAAAGATTTCCTACATGATGATATTTTATTTGTAATTTTTAGACATCAAATAATGTAATTTATTTATGACACAAAGATGATGTAGTAATTATCTTATTAATGAAATATTGACATAATTGATGTTATAAACACCAAAATAAATGTAATTTGAGACTTTTTATGAATTCCACTAATTTTCTAGGTTACTATGATATATTATTGTTGATTTAATTAACTTGGTTCGAACATATAATTCTTTTATGACTTTCACAAAAATCATATATCAAATAGTGTCAAAATTGACACAAAATAGTTTTTAAATCAAATATTATATTATTAATTGTTATTGTATTCCTAAAAATCTAAGGTTCGGCCAAATGACTTAGATAAGGATATATGTATTAATAATAAACAATTTGGGGTTCGTTTGGCATGTTATAGTAAGTGTATTAACCTTATAGTGAAAGAAAACAAAAAGACACGGTAAAAGTTAAATTAATTAACTTAGAGTTAAATCTAATTGATAAGGTTAAAATAATACCCTAAACTTGTCTAAATCCTATTGGTTGATAGGATTTCGACCCTTCCCCACTTTATCTTCGAAATAAGACCCTTTGGAACCATTATAAACCGATTTTGACTTTAATATAAAATAATATTTTGAGATATTCCTAAGGTGCCCCTCTCCTCCCTTATAAAAGGGCACCTCCTCCCCATCCTCCTCACACCAAATTGAGCACTCAAGCTCGGCCAACCCCTGCCATTTTCTCCTCTACACTTCCCTAGAATAATCCTAGAGGTCCTGGTCTTCTCCAAAGACTAATCTTAGTTCCTTAAGTGGAGGATTCAAAGAGGCGTTCCAAAGAAGAGGTAATATCCATTACCGATCTTTTCAATTTCTTTCTTCTTCAACTTCTTCTTCTTTAGTTGTTTCATGATAAAGTAATAACATCAGTATTACTTACATACTGCTATGTTATTATAAATATGAAACAACCCTATTTCACCTTCTATCCATCCTACGGAAAAAAGAAATCACCACGCGTGCGTACGTACGGAATACCGTCTCCACGCCGTGGTGTAATCTATTTTCCACCATCACCTTACAAGGATGGTTATAATGGTGTAATGAGTAACTAAATATGATTATTATGAAGTAATATTGATACTGAAATAATATATATATATACTCCAATACAATTCCACAATCATAGGAATGATATCATCACTCGTGCGTACGTACGGAATACCGTCTCCACGCCGTGGTGTAATCTATTTTCCACCATCACCTTACAAGGATGGTTATAATGGTGTAATGAGTAACTAAATATGATTATTATGAAGTAATATTGATACTGAAATAATATATATATTCTCCAATACAATTCCACGATCATAGGAATGATATCATTACTCGTGCGTACGTACGGAATACCATCTCCACGATGTGATGCGACTCGTTCTACATGATCTTCATTTCATAATGATTATATAAATGAATTGAATGAATGAATATGGTATATAATACACTAATACCATTCTGGAAATGAATTATCTATAACCTAAAGATAAGAATAAGAATTTATTCGACAAAACACGCATAAGAACAAAAAGTTATAAAGACCCGAGTAACAAGTAACAATGAAATATTACTAACAAGAAGCTAATAATATGACCATATATGATATCATATAAATATGTATGATTCTGGAATAAGTCAATAACATTATTTAAACCATTATACAGGAGCTTCGGACACATACAAAGCTAATCGGACCTAAGGTAAGGGAAATATCACAATCTCATTTTTATCCGAGATTGTTTATTCGTAAGTATTTACTGGGGTGTATTTTATCATCCACATCCATGTTACCTCAATATGAAATATTGTTTCCATAGTTTAAATCCAATTTTACCCTTAGGTGAGTTTTTAGTAAAGAATATGAAAGGAATCTTTTTTCGTTTTTCCGTACGAGGTACTTTTTGACTTTTCCGACAAAAGTACGAAGAATGTTTTTTTTAACTTATACGGCATGAATGGATTTTTAAAACATTGTTTCCAAGAAGATTCCTTTACAAGTTTTCAAGTTTATTTTTAATCAACTTCTTTTATTTTAAAGTTGTATGACATGTTATGAAAGGAAAAATGTTTTTGAAGAAGAAAGGATATTTTCCTCAAGAATGGAGTTCAAGTGATTTTCAAAATTATTTTCCATCTAAGATAATAAAGGGTTCTGTTTTTATCCCTATTATTACATTGATTTGATCATGTTGTGATGGAATTATTTTTATGAATTCCTTTATCTTATATGAATTGATTTATGATGTCATGATGTTTCAATAATCCCATTTTTGTTTCATGTGTTATGCGATGATGTATGTTTTATGATTATGTGGCACACATAAGAAAGGATTCATTATAAGATGGGTGGGACCTATATCTCCCTCCAATGCATTGGGTAAAGATTTTATATCTCATGAGATAGACATGGCTGGAACGGAAGGTTATTTCGGTTCAGTGATACAGGACTGAAACGAGGAGTGAACTCGGTTCAGAAAGGGACATTGTCCACTAAGATAGTCTTGGCAATGAGTCATGACTAACAAGAAATGATTTCCATGATTATGTGTGCATGCCACAAAGTTTCAAGTTTTATGTTATGATTATGGGGATCTCATTTTCACTTCTATGATTTATTCCATGTTAAGATATTATGATCTCTTTTGCAGGTTTTGATTTTCAAAAGGATATGATATGATTTTTATTTCCTTTATTTGCCCTTGCTGAGCATTTGGGCTCACCCTTTTATGTTTTCTTTTCCCCAGGTCAGGAAGATGGATATTAAGTAGAATATGCTAAAAGGGACCCTAGATATGATGAAATAAATGGGAGACACTGTAGAAGATTTATGAACCAGTTGTTTATGTTTCCCAGTTTCTAAAGGCACTATACCTATACGGTCCTTTGTAGTTTTATCATATGTTGTAATAAGTGTGCTTCAATTTTTGAAGTATTAAAAATGTATGTAAAGTATGGGTTGTTATACCTGGCCTATGGAAGGCGGGCTTGGGGTAGTCACGGCATGGGCCCGTGGACGGGTCGTGACACTTTTGGAGACCAAAATTCAATTATTTTATTCAGTCTAAGTTACTACCTGAAGATGTGGTAAGAAAACATGATCTGGATAAGTTAAAGTCTGATCTTAAAGCTAGTTTTGAGGAAGATATAAGGAGAATGGATGTTTCACTGGTGTCATCCATTCAATCAATTAGGAATGACTCATTGGCCAGTATTGTATCTGAAAGAGAACATATTGGTGCACCTACCAATATAGTCACCAGGGATGACATAGAATTTTTGAAGGATGAGATAAAAGAGATTTTAAGTTCTTCTGTTGCAGAGTTAAAGAATGGATTTGTTGAGGAGATGAGAAATATGGAAAAGTCCTTTGAGCTCTCTATTGGTTGTAATGTATCAAACATTGTGGTAGAGATAGTGGATGAAATCACAGCTTTCCAGAATCAGGTTACTCACTTGGAAGAGAATTTTGAATTTCTAAATAGATTAATTGTCTCTCTGGAATCCTATATGGGTTATAAATCTCAAGCACACAAGGATTTGGCTTATGTGAAGAGTTTTGTCAGCCAAATGGTCTCAGTTTGTGAGGAGTTTAATCATTCTATAACAAAGCATGTTAACACCCAAGATTCTGTAGTGAAAAATCTTATTAGTTGGATAACTAAGAGATTCAAGGAAACTGTAACTTTTTCTATTGGTCTTCTTGCATTGAGACCTTCAATAGAATTGGATCAGATTAGAGATTTGATGAAGGAGGAGATTGGTTCAGCATCAACCAGTAGCTCTGTGGACTCATATGCCATGAATCAAGTGGTGTCTACCACTAGATATATAATGAAGATTGTTCAAGATTATATTAGAGAAGCTTCTTCTTCTCTAAAAGAAATTAATGACAAAGTATATTACTATTTCTAGAGGGTATACACCAAGCATCCACTCAACAATCAATTCAAGATTATGTTAGAGAACATGAAGCTACCTCCAGTTATTCAAGCCTTCGGAGAGAAAGTTAGCAAACTCAGAGAGTTAACCCCTGCACTAGAAAAATTTATGGAAAATAAAGATGATTTCATTTCTTCCATGGAGAGAGGAGGAGGAATCATTATGGATTTCAGAAATCTCTTAATTTACTTGTTGCATGTTGAGGCTCGACCAGTGATTATACCTCCAGATTTACCTGCATATGCCTCTACTACTTCTCCCGCTCAGATCACTCCAGCCCAAGCCATCCGCAGCCTTACTCAAATGATCAGTCAAAAAGATGCACAGTACATGACAAGAATAGTTTCAGTATCTCATCCTCCAATGATCATTTCGGCTGTTCCTTAGCCTCCACCTTCATCCACCACACCTAAATCCTCTTCTGATACCAAGGGAAAATCTCATGATGAGGATGTGGATTGATTAGTGGATATGATATTTGATAGGAATCACATATATTTCTTTTTTTTTTCATTTATGTATTTCTTTTTATCTATTTACATCAAGGAATATATATGCTCTTACTTTATTTTCCTCTCTGATAATTTTCTTTTCATGTATTTCATTTTTGTTCCACTTTTTTATAATCAAAATGGGGGAGAAATTCTTTCTAAGGGAAACATATTTGGGGGAGAAATAATATCTAGGGGATAAATAATATCTAAGGGATAATATGGAACACTGATATGCAATATCATTATACTTTATGAGCATAATTCACTTCCCTCTGGTACATTTGTTTTATACTTTACCATTGTTACATGTGTTTTATAATATATTGTCTTCTTTCATACAATTATTTTAATACTATATTCTCTATTTTTTTTAAAACAAAAAATCTCAAATTTGAATGTGTCACTACTCACACTGAGAACTAAGGCCCATTTAAAGATTATTTTGGGATTATAATATCAAAATTTGTGATTATAAAAAAGGGTGAGATTGTTTACCTCACCTATTTTGACAATCTTAATTATGCTTTTACATGCTTTGATAGTCCCTAATAATGTTTATCTAAATATTAACTCTCTCAATCTATGTTTTCCATAGAATAGATAAGTGTTATGTCTAATGATATGCACATAGCTACTGATACAGACAAACAGAGATATTGGTACATAGTCTACCTATAGACAATGGTTACAGATAGAATGAATAGACAGTCTCTGAAATAGAACATAGCAACTGGTAGCCTACCTATATATGCAAGACTACTGTTAAAGAAAGGTCACCGATACAAATAGCTACCGGTATGTATAAGTCCACCGGTAAGCCAATGCCACTATTAGATCAAGTCTACCAAGATAGAAAAGATACCAATATATAAAGTCCATCGATACAACATCCACTGATATAGACAGCTACCAATAGAAGCAAATCTACCGTTAGAGTAAGTCTACTAGTATGCACATAATCACTGGTACATAACAGATCTACCGAAATGCACACGTAACTGCAACTCAAATCTACCGATAGAAGTCCACTGATACAATGAGACACTGACTGATAGACCAAAGCTACTGATATGAGTCACTGGTATATAGAGCTACTAATACATGGAGTAACTTCCACTGATACAAGGAGCTACCGATACAAGAACAAAGAGCTACTGATAGGATCTCACCACTATACATAGTCCATCATTTCAAGTCTACCGGCAGAGAGCTACTGATGAAAGACAACCAGTCACTGATACATAACTCAATATTATTTCAATATTATTAAAATAATTCTAATGGTTATATGTGATGATTTTAATGCAATTAATGTTATTTAATGTTAGTTATTGGCATATCAGTGAATCTTACCTCGTACTTGTAAAAAGGTAAGAATTCCCTTTGACCAAGGCTAAAAGCTATAAAAGGAAGGACAAAGGTTGGGCATAAGTGTAAGGGAATTAAGGACAGAAGAGTACTGAACAGTGGTGAACACACATAGAAAATAAAGGCTACATCCATACAGGAAGAACACTAGACATACATGAATTCATTCATGCAAGAAGATATCACAAGCTGAACTTTAGTCAAGGAGTGAAGATCTACAACGATCGCTTCCTACACTCAAGATGATACAACTGAACCTGAAGAAAACGACCCTCTGTTTTTCAGAAAAAAGCAGAGAAGGACTAAGAAGCATTCCTGATTAATCAAAGGAGTTCAGAGATGCACTTCAAATCACTAGAGCATTCTAAACTCTTATATAATCTCTCAGTGATTCTTTTATTTATATTTGAGAAGTGTGTGTGCTCTGTATATTCTATACTCACACTATCTCCTATGCTAAACTGGAGGATTTCTAAATCCTCACACAAACAATCTATAACTCTCTTGTATCCTATTGTGGATAGCAGTAGTGGTCAAGTAGGACCTAAATAGCCTGTGTGTTATTGTGTTGTTTACCCACGATGAACTGTGGTAGAGGTCTTAGTACATGGACAGTATTTGTATTGTTTTTTACCCCAATCCAGGGGTGGATCAAAATTTATATAAATTGTTTGAGAGGACTTAGTGTCAACATAAGACTGAACCTCTTGTTTCAAAACTTCTATGCTTACTTATTTATTGGTCTTAACCTATATTTAATATTCCAATGCTAATTACTTTAAAATATAAAATTGTTTTTAAAGTTACATTGATAGTTAATCTAGAAAGTGTTTGTAACTATTGTAATTCAGTAGGTTAGTTCCAAAATCTAATTTAATCTTCTGATTAAATTAACTGAGATCTAATTAGTCTTTTGAGAACCTAATCGAACCCATACAGTTTTACAAATTAACTACAGTTTGAATTAGTTTTAAATTTGTGTATTTTAATAGATATATTTTTAACATAATGTTATATTGGAACTCAATTCACCCCCATTTTGTGTATCCACTCCGACCAACATAACTTTTCATACAAGTGAAAGTGTTGAAAGAATGAAATGTGATACCATTTGAAATATTCCATGATTGAAAAATGTTCTATTTTTATAATGTTCAAAACTTTTATATTGTTCTTTTTTTCATGATTCACCATGAATTATGTGACAACCGTTTTTTTTCAAAGTTAAACTTGATTTATTACATAAAACCTTCACATGATACAACATGCAAGATCTAGTGGTATAGTGTCTTAAGGTCATATGATCATTAAATAACAACTTAAAACATGAATTACAACATCTTTATTGAAATATTCCTTTAAATGACCGCTATATTACCTCATACTTAGCATTGGATGGGATAATCTGGGGACATTCATAAGAAAAGGGTGTGCTACAAAGCCCAGTAAGGGAATAATCATAGAATAACATGAGGAATACAATACATGTTATAAAATATGAATATCAATAGATCACATGAGAAGAATATACATAAAGGCATGATAAATCATGATAATCATAACATGGAAATTTGGCAACAACATTTAACAAGGAATTAGCATTATCCAAGGCTCATTGCACATGGAGCATGAGTAAATCCTCATTGCACATGAAGAACAAGTAAAAACCTCATTGAACATGAATTATAATGATTAAACACCCATTACACATGATGTATGATGATATTATACATTACCCAACACTTTGGAGGGCTATAAGGGCACACCCTTCTTAAACATTTCATTTCATGCATAAGTGTGCCACATGGATCATATAACATGGATTCATAAAACATAATAATTTATTACACGATAACATAATTTGGAATTAATATATGAAGAATTATAATCAATAAGTAATTGTGCATAAATTTTAATACCCTTGGTAGAGAAATGGGCATGGTATTCACTACACAATTACATTGGCTTGGAAAATCGGTGCAATTTCGGCCGCATAACGACGTGACGTAAGAATTCATAAAAAATGGTTGGGGAGAGAGAAAAGGGGTTTTTCATCATATTTAGATTAAATGGAAAAGTAAGGGGGTCATATAGATACATGTACCAACAATTTTAACGGAATTGAGATGCAAAATACAAATGTATTACTTGGATGTAAAAGAAGAGAGAGAAATCCCTCACTGAATTTCGGCATAGTAACAAGTGTACATGGGAGGAATTTATTGAGAGAGAAAGAGGTGTATCATTATATGTACATGAAATAGACAGTAAGGAGGACATATAGATACATTTACCAACAATTTTAATGGAATTTAGATGCATAATTCAAAAGGATTACTTGGATGTAAAAGAAGAGAGATAAATCCCTCACCGAATTTCGGCATAGTAACGGGTGTACATGGGAGGAATATATTGAGTGAGAAAGGGGTCTATCATAGTTCAAAAATAAAGAGGTATGTATTGGGGAGGTGCGAACCCTACCCCAAAATTTATAATTGAAATTAAAAGGGCATAACAACATTAAGAAAATTGGACAAAATGAGAAAGGAAGAAAAACTCTTACATGGAAGTGTGCTTCCAAAGGCTTGAGAGAGGATTGAGATAGGCTTCTCGGGAGCTTGGGGAACCTTGGGAGGATTATAGGGAGATGAGTGAAGAGGATGGAATAACTATAAAAGATTTTAGTTAGGAGAATGTGGATCTTGGGTGGGTTTGTATAGGGAAGGTGATGGAATTCTTTATTATTTAGGGTTGGGACACATCACATTAAATTAATTCAAACAACAAACCAGACCATGGTTTTTGCCCATGGGTTTTGAAAATGGAGAGTGAAAAAAAATCTTTTATAAGGCCAAAGTTAGAACATCTTAAAATAATGGGGTTGCTTATGTGGAGGTGAGTCACACTCCCAAGGAAAACAATTTTAAAAGACAAGATGTTTAATCAGACATGAAGGGTCCATTAATGCTTTGTAAAATCAGTCAATCAAAACCAAAATCACTTTATATTAATGTTAAAACATATATTGGACTAAATTAAGTCTTATAGTATTTTATTACATCACTATTGGGTCATTATGATGTCATAAAACACATTATATATTTAAACGGTATTTAATTTTTACCCAAAAATTTAGCGGTCTAAGAAAATAATGAAAAATTCACCATTTGATAATTTGGATGTCCTGATTCTAGAAATAATATTCATTTTATTTAAATCATTTTCTATATATGTTAATTTTTTCTTTTAAAATAAAAACCATTATTTATAAAAAAAATCATGGGTTTTGACAAAAATGGATTTCAAACCTTAATAAAAATTATAATTGCTTTCATAAAATTATTCAATAATTTATAATTAATAAAAATTAATTTAATAATAATAATAATATCTTTTTAAAATAATATTTAATTTATAAATCGATTAATTCATCAAAATAGATTTCTTAGTTGAATATCAACTAAAAATACTATTTGAGATTTAAAAAACTATTTACAAGGTAACAAAAATAACATGAAAATATATTCATTATTATATACCAAAATAATATACATAACCATAGTGCTACGGTCATGTCACATAACCCCTTATAACACCAGCATAAGACCTAAGAGTAAGGTGTGCGATAGTGACAGACTCTTGGGGTGGCTCGCATAACATTGCTCGGGTGGTAATCTCTATCAACATCCACTTCTCTCTTATGCAGTTTTGCTGGAGCTTAACATGTTGAAACTCAGATTTGGGTTTGTCAAGAACAAAGCCCAATGATGCGACCTCTTTTCTGAGTTTCGAAAAATGGGCTTCATATGGGGCACGTCTACTGGATGATGTCATCACTTACTTTTTCTGAGTAAAGTGGATTCTTTAAAGCCATATATTTATACTAATTATGTGATCACTGTTCAGAGGCTATACTAGAAACAATCACAATTCTTAACATAAAATCAAAGAAGTTGAAATTTTATATAAACATTTTACATAAATAGAAATTTAATTAGATCAAGAGGGATTTCCATTAATGAGTGTTTGGGTCATTACAATCTCCCCCCCTTAAGAATTTTTTCCCTCGAAATTTCTTTTTCCCACAATAAAACAATCACGGGTAACACTGCTTCATCACTTCCTTTGATTCCCACGCCGCCTATTCAAACTTTTGGTTTCTCCACAACACCTTGCCGAGGGGAATTCTCTTATTTCATAGAACTTTTTCTCCATGGTATAATATCTTCACTGGTTGCTCCTCGTAAGAAATATCATCCTCTTATTGTACCACCTCTGAAGAGAGTACATGTGAAGGGTCCGGTATGTACTTCCTTAAGAGGGATACATGAAATACATCATGTACTTTGGCTATAGTAGGTGGAAATTCTAGTCTATAGGCCACATCCCTGACATGATCAAGAATCGTGAAGAGGCTGATGTACCTTGGACTTAACTTCCCTTTTTTTCCAAACCTCATGACCTTTATCCATGAAGATATGCATAGAAATACCATGTATCCAACCTTAAACTCATGGTCTCGTTGACAGTTATCCTCATAAATCTTCTGTTGACTATGGGCTACCTTGATATGTTATTGAATGGTCTTCACCTTTTCCACCATTTATTCGACCATTTCTGGTCCAAGTAGCTTACACTCACTGACCTCATCCCAACACGCCTGTGTTCTACAACTTTTCCCCTAAAGGGATTCATATGGTGCCATTTAGATGCTTGAGTGGAAACTGTTATTATAAGGGAACTCAACTAGAGGAAGATGTTGATCTCATCCTCCTTTAAAGTCCATTGAGAATGCTCTCCACATGACCTCAAGTGTTTTGATAGTCCGCTCGGATTGTCCATCAGTTTGAGGATGATAAGTCATACTAAAGTTCAATTCAGTATTCAAAGGATGTTGAAGACTCTTCCAAAACATAGAGGTGAATCTTGGATCTCGATCGAATACAATAGATAGTGGTACTTTATGCAGCCTTACCACAACCATGATATATATACGTGCCTGTTAATTCAATGAGAAATCCTCATGAATAACAATGAACTGTGCAGAATTTGTAAGACAATCTACAATAACCCAGATTTCATTGTTGCCTTTAGATGTCTTCGGAAGTCCAGTGACAAAGTCCATGGTGATGTTCTCCAATTTCCATTCTGGTATGGGAAATGGTTTCATCATTCCCTTATACTTCTACCTCTCTGCCTTCACTTGCTGACACACCATTCACTTTTATGTATATTCAGTGATCTCCTTCTTCATTTATCCCACCAATAATACTCATGGAGATCTTGATACAACTTTGTGTTTCCCGGGTGAGTAGAAAAATTTGAACTATGTTCATCATCCAAAAGTTCATTCTTTAGCTCCAGACTTGATGGAACACATATTATTTTCCAAAATCTCACAATTATTTCTTCATTAATATAAAACTCTGTGGATTTCCCTATTCTGGTAGCTTCCACTTTTTCCAGAATTCCCAGATTATTATTTTAAGAATCCTTTAAACATTCCAAAAGTGATGGTTGAGCAATAATTTGTTAATGGATTGATGATGTTATTCTTTATGATTCCCATGTACATCCTAATAGAATCTAAGATGATTGGACCCTTTTAAATTCTCATCAATGATATAATTGTTGGGTCCCTTCTTCTTAGTGCATCTTCCAACTTGTTTGCTTTCCCATGGGTGGTAATGGATTGATCAGTAATAGTCTTTGGTTAGATATAACCATCTTTTTTGGCACATAATCAACTCATTCTGTGTGAATATATACTTGAGGCTTTTGTGGTATGTATATATTTCACACTTCTCCCCAAAGAGATAATGCTGCAAAATTTTCAAAGCGATTATCACTACAGCCAGCTCAAGGTAATGTGTTGGATTGTTCTATTCATGAACATTCAATTTCCATGAAGCATGGGAATGACTTTTTCATTTTTCATCAACACACATCCCAAGCCCTTCTTTGAAGCGTCATTGAATAGCATGAAAAGTTCTCCACTTGTGGGTAAAGTGAGCACGAGCTTAGTGATAAACCTCCATTTCGACTCCTTGAATCTTTCTTCACATTCATCACACTAAGAAAACTTTACTCCCTTCTGAGTTAGCTTGGTAAGAGGGTTGGAAAATAATGAGAAATTTCTCACAAATCATCGATAATATTCAGCTAACCCCAGGAAGCTACGGATATCTGTTTCTGATGTTGGCCTTGTCCATCTCTCAATTGCATCTATTTTGGAGGGATCTATAGATATCCCAATGCTTGTGATTATATAGCCTAAGAAATATACCTCTTTCAACCAGAACTCACACTTGCTATACTTGGCAGAGATCTTCTTCTTTTTTAAGGTCTCTAGTATAGTTCTTAGATTCTCCTCATGATCCTCCTTGGTTTTAGAGTATATCAGAAAATCATCTATAAAGACTACCACAAATTTGTTGAGGTAATCTCTAGAGACACTATTCATCATGTCCATGAAGATTTCTGGAGCATTAGTGAGTCTGAAAGGCATTACTATGAATTTATAGTGCTCGTATCTTGTACAAAAAGTATTCTTGGGTATATCTTCCTTCTTCATCCTTACTTGATATTATTCCGACTGCAAATCCACATTGGACAAGTATTGTGCTCCACGTAGATAATCTAACAAGTCATCGATTCATGGGAGGGGATACTTTTTCTTTATCGTGATTTTTTTGAGCTCAAATTCATCAATTCAAAGGCACATTGATCCATCCTTATTCTTTACTAATAGGAATACTGAACCCCATGGTGAAGCACTTGGGCATATAAACCCTTTATCTAGATTCTCCTGTAGTTGTTTCTTAATCACTTAAATCTCTACAAAAATAATTCTATATAGAGTTTTGGATATTGGAATTTCCCTCGGTATAAGTTCAATTGAGAATTCAACGTCTCTTCTGGGATGGAGACCAGGAAATTCCTTGGGAAACACATCAGTGAATTCCCTAAAAATAAGAATGTCTTCAAGGATGGTTGCTTCCATGGATTCAAACATCTAATACAGATACTTGTGATAAGAGGGCAGTAATATCCATGCTTGAGATGATGGAGCTAAAGAATATTCATCTTCTTCCTTGCACTTGTAAGGAATCAGGGGTCGATTCTCCACATGGAGAGCGATTTCCCTCTCACGACAATTTATGTTGGCTCTATATAAGGAAATTCAATCCATTCCAATAATTGAATCAAATTTCACTATAGGGAGTATTACGAGGTTCTCCGGGAAGTTCAATCAACAGATCATGGTAGGGGAGGAGTTATATTCATGGGATGAAATAATCACCACATTTTCTGTACTCACTGATATCTTCACTTCCATGATTTGGGGTGGTGATGTTATTGTTCTACTAAACTTCCAAGATATAAAAGAATGAGTAGAATTATAATCAAAAAGTACATTCTCTAATATTTAATTAATATCTAGTGTATCTATCACTACTTCGCTATCGGGGTTCACTTCGGCAATAATGATGGCAAAAGCTAACCTTTGCTACCTTGGAGGTTGTTGGTTGTCGCTGAAAACCCATGGATTAGGGCACTGACATGGAAGATGCCATGGTTCATTATAGTTTTAGAAATGAATCACACGTTGAGGTTTGAATAGAGTGTTCTTCTCCTCTGTCACAGCTGCGGGTCATTCTTGATGATAGTTTACAGCCAGGTTCCCTTCTCTTCCACACCTAAATCATTTTATTGTACCCTTCAGACAATTTCTGAGGTATTTATTTCTACACCTTTTACATGTGGGGTGTTGGATCTTCATAGAACTATCGGATTTATCTATCATCCCACCAGAATTGAAGTCCACCGTATGCTTATTATCCCTATGATGCCCCTGAGTTTTTACGATCTCCATTTCAACCTTGAGGGAACATCAGACAATTTCCTCATAGATATGAAAGTCACAGATTGTCAGTGCTTTCCACATACTAGGTTTCAGCCCACCAAAGAAGTGGTCAACCTTGCATTCAGGGGTAATGACAAATCCGAAAGTGTATTGTGCAAACCATGTGAAGTTTTCCTCATACGCTTCAATATATTTGTCGTCTTTGTTCTTGAGGGTAAGGAAGACCGTTTCCATCTTAAGATAGAGGGTGTGGGGAAATTATTTATCAAAAAACATCTTCTAAAAATCATTCCATTCTAATGCCTCAATCTCCTCCTCAGGCTTCGTTTTTTTATCAATGTATACCATCGATCAGCTTCACCATCAATACGATAAGCAGTTAGGAGAAACTTCTCTTATTTAGAAAATTTATTTATGGAAAAGATATTTTCAATGGAGTTAATCAATTGTTCAGCGATTTAGGGATCCGATGATCAATTAAAAGTAGGTGGCATTTGTCTCATGAATCTCTAGATAGCTACTTATTCTTTCTTCGGGGGGGGGGGGGGGGGTTGAACATTCCTCTTGAACCATGTTTCTTTTCAAATCTTGAGTTATATGAGAACGAATCATGATAATGTTCACGATTCCCGCTCCCATTGAATTGGGAATATCGTTAGTACAGTCATCACATTGATCTTCAAATCGGTTGTTAGCCAGAGTCCTCCAATTACTGGTTATTGGATGGAATAAAAGGAAAGTTAGGGGTAACACATAATGTGTAATACAGGGAAAAAACTAAGGACTAATAAATAACTCTTATTTCCTTAACATATGAATCTATTTTCTTCAGTCTATGTTATCCATTATCTAATTTCTAACATATATTCCTAGGGAATTTTTTTGTCCCTTAATAATGGTTCATACTAAGCTTATGAATTTACCAAAGCATATCCCTCATGAGTGTCGTAACCAATAGTGCAGCAAGGCCCATTTTCGTGCACCAGTTCCAGTTCGAGTCTAGCTCAAAGTGGTGTTCTCAGGTTTTACCCCTAAGGTTCATATGTTCCAGAGCTGCCTTTAGCTGCTCATATCAAAACAGGGATGTATTTGCTTGATAAACCACTTACTCAATACCCACCAAACCTTAGGGTTGTTTTTATTATACTTAGTTGTCTCTCTAAGGTTTTACTAGGGTTTTCTAATCCTAATCCCAAAAATAACTAAGCCTCTCCTCTGATATCATCTTTAACAACCCTGCTTTTTATTTCAAACATATACATGATTTATTACATAAAACCATCACATGATACAACATGGAATATCGAGAGGTCTAGTGTATTTGGGTCTTAGGATCATTACATAACAACTTAGAACATGAATTAAAATATCTTTATTGAAATCTTCCTTTACATGATGACTACATTCCCTCGTACTTAGCATTGCATGCGATAACTTGAAGACATTCATAAGAAATGGGTGAGCTATAAAGCCCAGTAAGGGAATAATCATGGAATGATAGGAGGAATACAATACATGTTAGACAATAGGAATATAAATAGAGAAAAAGATAAGTATAAACATAAATACATGAGAAATCATGATAATCAGAACATGGAAATGTGGCAATAGCACTTAACATGGAATTAGCATGAGCCCAGGCTCATTGCAGATGGAGCATGAGTAAATACTCATTGCACATGAAGCATGAGTAAAAATATAATTTCAATTGAATTAGAATGATTAAACACCCATTTCACATGAATTATCATGATACTATACTTTACCCAATGCGTTTTAGCGCTATAAGGGTGCACCCTTCTTAAACATTTCATTTCATGCATAAGTGTGCCACATGGATCATATAACATGGATTCATAAAACACAATCATTTATTCCATGATAAAGTAATGTGGAATTAATACATTAAACTTTATAATAAATAAGTAAACGTTCATATTGTTGAATACCCTTGGTAGAGAAATGGGTATGGTATTCACTACACATAGACATTGGCTTCGAAAATCGGTGCAATTTCGGCAGCATAATGGTGTAATGTAAGAATTCATAAAAAAATGGTTGATGAGAGAGAAATTTGTTTCTCATAATATTTAAATGAAATATACAGTAAAAGGGTAATATAGATACATGTCCTAAAAATTTTAATGGAATTTAGATTCATAATACAAAAGGATTACTTTGATGTAAAAGAAGAGAGAGAAATCCCTCATGGAATTTCGACATAGTAACAGGTGTACATGGGAGGAATTTATTGAGAGAAAAAGGGATGTACCATCATATTTACATGAAATTGAATTTAAGGGGGTCATATAGATACATTTCCCAACAATTTTAATTTAATTTATATTCATAATACAAAAAGATTATTTGGATGTAAAAGATGAGAGAGAAATCCCTCACAGAATTTCAGCATAGTAACGGGTGTACATGGGAGGAATTTTTCGAGATATAAAGGGGTATCACATAATTAAAACATAAATATGGATGTATGGGGGATGTTAGAAACTATACGACAACATTTATAATTGAAATTAAAAGGGCATAACAACATTAATAAAATTGGACAAAAATGAGAAAGGAAGAAAATCCCTTACATGGAAGTGTGCTTCGAAAGGCTTAAGAGAGGCTTGAGAGAGGCTTATTGGGAGCTTGGGTAACCTTGGGAGGATTATAGGGAGAATATGGAAGTGGTTGGATGAACTATAAATTCTTTGAGTGAGGATAATGTTGGATCTCGGGTGGGTTTATATAGGAAAAGAGAGGGAATTCTTTATTATTTAGGGTTGGGACACCTCACATTAAATTAATTAAAACCACAAACCATCACATGGTTTTTGTACATGTTTTTTGAAAAAGGGGAGTGGAAACCATATTTTATAAGTACATAGTTTGATATTTTTAAAATAATGGGGGTTCTTATGTGGAGGTGAGTCGCACTCCCAAGGAAAACAATTTAAAAAGACGAGATGTTTAATAAGACTTGAAGGGTCCATTAATGCTTTGTAAAATCAGTCAAACAAACCAAAAATAACATTATTTTAATGGTAAAACATATATTGGCCAAACATAAGGCTTATGTTATTTTATTACATCACTATTGGGTCATTACGACGTCATAAAACACATTATATATTTAAATGGTATTTAATTTTTACCCAAAAATTTGACGGCCTCATAAAATTATGAAAAATTCACCATTTGATAATTTCGACGTCATGATTCCAGAAATAATATTAATTTTATCTAAATAATTTTCTAAATATGTTATGTTTTACTTTTAAAATAAAAACATACATTTATAAAAAATTCATGGGTTTTGAAAAAAAATAGCTTTTAAACCTTAATACAAATTATAATTGCATTCATAAAATTATACAATCATTTATATTTAATAAAACATAATTTATTAATAATAATAATATTTAACTAAAATATTATTTAATTCAAAAATCCAATAATTAATCAAAATATATTTCTTAGTTTAATATCAACTAAAAATACTATTTGAGATTTAAAAAACTATTTACAAGGTAAAAAAATAACATGAAAATATATTCATAATTATATGAAAAAATAATGTACATAACCATAGTGATATGTTATTGTTACATAAACCATTATAAGACCCACATAAGACTGAAGAGTATGGTGTGTGATGGTGACAGACTCTTGGGGTGGCTCAGATAACATTGATCGGGTGGCAATCTCTATCAACTTCCACCTCTCTCGTAGGCGGTCCCGCTCAAGATTGAATTGTTGAAGCTCGGCTTGGGCTTGGCCAAGAGCGAATCCCAATGACACCAGCTCTTTTTTGAGTTCCGAAAAATGGGATTCGTATGGGGAACATCTACTGGATGAGGTCATCGCATCCTTTTTCTGGGTAAATTGGATTCGTTAATGCCCTATATTTATAATAATCATGTGATCACTGTTCAACGACTATAATAGAAACGATTACAATTCTTAACATAAAATCAATGAATTTGACATTTTTTATAAACATTTTACATAATTAGACATTTAATTATATAAAGAGGTATTTTAATTAATGAATGTTTGGGTTATTACAAATCACGTATAAAATACTTTAAAAATAGACAAGTATGAGAATAAGGTGAGTCTAAATTAGATTTTTAATAAGCAAAATAGGGCTAAGACATGAATCTCATCCAAGAAACACATTTATTTATAGATATAAAAATATTATAACAATTTATATTAACTTTTCCCTTTGACATTCCAGTTCTATACTTATTTATACGTTATTGTTTTTTCCTCTAGCTTTATTATTAATTGGAAAACCATTATTTACCTTATCTAGTGAAAAATTTTCAATCGTTTTTTATTATACCATTTTATTATCCATTTTAAAATATTCTTTCAATGTGATTAGTCAATATTTAGATACATTCTCATACTTCTTCTTATTTAAATAATCCCATTTAATAGGATCAATATTGGTATATAAAGTCACTTGTTTTTTCCCTTGGTTGGTAAATATATTCTTCTGAACATGTTAAATTTCCCTACACTTATTAATTGTATGTATTAAAAATTTATACCTTCCACAATAATTTATAGTATACTTTTGGTTCTCATTTTTAGAAAACTTCTCAGGAAATTTTAATTCTTAATCCTGAATTTATTTTACAAAACCAATCTGATTATCCTTCCTTAGATTTATTCCCTCTTTGAATCTAGCTTGTTTGTTTTTATATTGATGCTCATAGACAATTTAAAATAGTATATGATATGGAATTTCCTTCCACAATAGAGGGATATTATTCCATTTAGTGTTAAATACACTTATTCTTTCATCACCGACATCTTAGGAGTAGTTTTATTCTTCTATTACATTACAAGAAAGATTTTTATTAAATTCTAACATAATTATTTTTTTTTATTGTCTTTATATTATCAATTTAATTGTTATTGATTTGTATATACCAGTTCTCATCATAATTATGACCAAAATTGTTACAAAACTCACATATGTTTTCAAGACATTGAAATGTGATCTTGATAGATTGGTCTCTCTATTTTTGTGAAGCCTCCTTCTGTCTAGTACTTTTTCTTTTAGCTTTTGATTTAGTCCCCATAAATTTTTGATTTTTTTAATGTTCATGATTTGATATATTATTCCAACATTCAATTTACACATTTCTAAACCATTAACAAAACAAATAATGGCGGATATATCTTTTTTTCTTATATTTAGTGGCAATTAGGGTAAATATAATAAATTTTTGTTTTTGAAAAATGAACAATTATATTTTTATTTCAATATATCTTTAATATATTTGTTAACATATCCCTATATAATGTAGTGTCTTTATTAGTTTTTTACACACACATATATCTATATTTTAATGTGAATCCTGTATTATCCCTCAAACCTGTATTAGTATAAACTGATTTATTTAGCGCATGGGCTTCCAATCTATAATATATTACTATAAGTTGATCAAGAGAAAATATCAATAAATTTTTAAAAGTGACTGAATCTATTTATAAATTATAATATTATCAAAAAATTATGTGGTAGTATTCAATATTTTTGTAATTTTTGATGATTTTGTATAGGTATTTTATTGATTTTTCATTTTCACACCCATCTTATGATATTTAATATTATGACTATAAGTATACTCTTCTAGTTATTTTACCCTTTATCATATATTTTTTTAAACATTATAATCCAATATTCATGCACATAAATTACCGCATGTAGATATTTATCAAGATCCTTTATTCTATTGTATTTAATTTCCAGTTGAGTATCTTTGGATTTTATGGATACATTATGTAGTTTTTATAATTTATGAATCTATTATTTAAAAAAATACCCAAAAAAAACTTCTCACAAATAACCAATGGAAATTTTTTAACTAATAGTGAAAAACATTTCAATGAAAAGAAAGATAGATTCTTCCTTATATTTAATATTTCTTATAAAACCCTAGGAAAAGTGATACATAAAAAAGAATAAATTTCACTACCTATGTCAACAAGGTGGGACTTTATTTTTTATGAGTTTACCTGATTAAAACTCCATAGTTATGTTAGTCTTGGCCTGGATTAGTGCATATTGAGCCAAAGGTTATACTAAGACTTTTCTATTCCTTTTATTTTGTAAATCACAAACTATTTCATAGACACTTTATTACTAATGTTTTCATGTAAAAAGTGTTTTAGAATGTTTTTAAAAAAAACATAATCTTTTACCATATATAGAAATTGTTCTAAATAATTCATGAATATAATATAACATCCTTCATTATGATTATCATAATGAGTATGGATCTGATAAACATCGGATTCATCTTTATTAGATCAGATGTAAGACTTTCTATATGATATTTCATACTGAAAAAATATTTATAATTAGACTATTAATGGAACCGATAAACATTAGAATCACACTCATAACGATTATTATAAGAAAATTTGTAAGGAAGTCCATCAGACTGACTATGTTTAATTTCTAAATAAGGAAAATTGGTTTCTAATGTATGGGAACAAATTAAACTATAATATTGTAAATGAATATGATATTATAAAATCAGTTATAAAATATCTGTTGAATTTATAGGTATCTAAGTAATTAAAAAAACTCATTGAAATTTGACATTTGGGAGAGAATATGACCATTGGTATGGTTTCCTATAAATACCATGTCATTTGATGATTTTGGAGCTAATTGGTTCATTTGAAATTTCTCATTGTGTAAGATATCTGGAGGTTTCACAACATAAACATATTTTTCTTAGTATTTTTAATTGTCTCATTGTTTTGTATTTCTATGGAAACCTTGTCAGGGTTGTCTCCTTAAAAAATTTCTTTGAAATTGTGATTCTGATATATGATTATGATTGAGGTATTATGGGGATAACAAGATAGGGAATGTGATCATATTGATCAAGGGACTACATAGATAGAATGATATAGTAGATCCATCAGATCTTGGGCTACCAAGGATAGGTAGAAATAAAATATCTAATCATTATATAGAGGTATTTACTTTATAAGGAAAGACATACTTTGTTGAAATTATAAAACAAGGGATACTGTTAGCCAACGATTTTTGAAACCTTACTCTTATGGTTAAAAGATATCTATTCTTTTTAAATAGTTTTAATCCATTTTTACAATGTTTCTTTTATATTACTTGTTACTTTAAAAGTTGTATATTCTTCTATGGTTGTATGTATTAGTGTTATCTTAATGATTATAAATATGATAAAAACAATATGAACTATTAATCAGATCTATTATGAATCAGAGACACTATGATATAATAGTATCTGTTATATTTATGATTTTTTTACTCTGATATTATCATAATAATCCAGATTGTGATATTTTAATAATTAGATTAAGGACGAATTCTGAATATAATACTTTACTTAAAGATGTCTGTGAAATTTTTTTCTTTAAAATCTATTAAAATAATGTTTTAAATCTAAAATTCACCCCACATGTAATTTAGTCCTCAAGAATATATTATTTCGATCCTAATATCAATATATCACACACATATATATATATATATCAAAAAACTGATATCAGAGTAGAATTTCACTAATCATATACATTATATATTTTTATTCTTTTACTATTGCAAGTTTATTAAAGTTTTTAATATAAACTTTTTTATAAACATTACTACACTAACATGTTTTTGGAATATAATATTTTTCTATTAAAATGGAAGTTTTGAATATAAAATCCATTGATAATATGAATCCCAATAGGCCACCATATTTTTATGGTGATGACTATGATTATTGGAGAGACAAAATATATACCTTTGTTATCAACACTGGAGTTGAATTTTTTTTGATGCTCATAGGAAATTATAAAATTTCTGATAAGGATGTCACTACCATTACAAATCAAGGGAAACCAAAATATCAGCTAAATTAAAAATTTATAAATACCTTTTAAAATTCCATGATAATAATTTTCTATATTCAAATATTATCTTTTGATATTCTAACAGTATTTGGATAAATCTTGAGGTTACACATTTTAGGACTTTAAAATTTGTAGAAACTATGAGAGCTATATTGAGAGTTGGTTATAAATAATTTTATTTTCTTTCTAGAAAATATTTCACCAAGATGAATTGGAGATTTATTAATATTATTAATACTTTAAAACTTATTGGTGAGAATGGTGTAAATGATGAAATAATTATTGCTAAGATAATAGAATTCATACCAAATAAAGGAGATTCCAATATAAATACTATGTTTGAGACTAAAAAGTTAAGTAATATTTCTCATAATGATCTTATTGGAACGCTTATATAGTATTTTAAAAGATTAAAAATATATGAAAAGTGAAAGAAAAATAAAAATAATGGAGTTTCTTTTTCTATAACTACATTTCCATCTAAAGCTTAATCTCCTAAAAATTATGTTCGATATTCAATAAATAAAAAAGTTTTTATACAATCTAATTCATATACATCTGATCATTCAAAAAACAAACTTGAATATTTTAATATAAGGATGAATAAAATAATTGGAAAGAAGGATTTTCAATATACTTATAAGAAAGGTCAAGATGAGAGGGGTGATAAGAAAGATGAAGTTACTTGTTACGAATTCAAGAATAATGTACATATTAGACTAGATTTTCCAAGACTAAATAGGAAAGATAAGAAAGATAATAATTTTTAATGGACTGTTAAAATTTATTACAAATACCATGGGAAAAATGATTTAAAGTATTCTAATACCTGTATTTCCATTGGTAGTATTTCCTCATAAAATTAAGTATAAATGGTACATACATAGGAAGTATCGAATTTTTTAAAATGTACCCATGGTAAACAAATGTCTCCCTAATAAGGTACACACTTAAACAAATCTTACTAATATGTCTTTAAGTTCCAATTACCCAGATGGGATATTTTTTTCATCCTCAGATGTATAATCTTCCTTAACTAGTGACATTAATAATCTCAATTCTTGTGAAGAAGATTCACGCTTTGAAATACTTTTAGAAAATGAAAACTATAATGTTTATAAAAATGATGAGGCTAGTATAAGAATAAATTTTTTGAAAAAAATGAAACATTAGATATTACAAAAGATCTTAATAAGACTAATTATAACACCCTGACCCCAGTTACCCAGAGTCAGTGCATTATTACATAATATTGTCATGATCACAAAAGATCAGGTCTCAAAAGACCGATTAGTTTAGTATCCTTGGAATAACTAGATACATTCATAAAGTTTACATTACATAAAAAATTTAAAACTACTACAACAACATCTTTAATTCATATCCGCTCATACTATCATTGAAGGTCATTCATAAATTACTTCTTCACATCCTGGGAAAAATAAAACATTGAAAGGGTTGAGATCATATGCCCAGTAAGGATAACAATAAAGTAGAAACATTCATAAATAATATTTAAAATTTAAGGCAATGTATAACTAAAACAACAGCCTTTTAAACTTGATCTTTAGCATAATAGGGAAAGGATAAAATTAAATATTTCCATTTACATATTCACATGGATATTCTACTAGTCGAATAATCACATGAAATATCAATAACCACTTTCATAATGATGGAATGTATAATGCCAAACTATCATAACCACATAGCCAAGGCCTCGTTCCAAAACTACAAATAAGATTTTGTAAAGGCCTTTTCCCAAGACACTAGTTTGTCTCATGAGACCTACCGATGCATCTAGGAGTTATAGAGGGCTCCACCGGTCACTTACTATGTCCATTGCATTCCTTATATGAATAGGTTTAAACATAACATAATCATTCGTATTAAAACTAGCATAAGAAATGTAAATACTTTCTCCATAAACCATGAATGGTATAAAAATAAAACATCCACAGTCAAACATATAACAAAATCTTCAATACCATATGGAAGTTTTGTATCATAATAAATCAACTTCAAATAACATAAAATCCATCAAAGGATGTTGACATTGAAGATATGAAAACTATTTGAGAGAAATATCTCTTTTTGAAATCATTGTAAAGTCACACATTTATAAAGGAAGTAATTTAAAATATATTTTTGAATCAAAGTGTCCCATACCACTTAGAAATTTTTAAAAAGAATTATCATTTCAAAACATTCATGTCCATATAAATAAATCCGTAGAATCATTTTGAAAACATGGACATGAATTAAAAATATTTAGAAAGATAAATCTTTAAAACATTTAAAAGTCACATAAATTTAAAATAAAAAAATTACTATGAAAATATTCTTATAATCTTGTAAGGGAAGATTCAAAGATTTTACAATGGTGGAAAATAACCGCACCCTCCATATAAGTTAAAAAAAGACATTCATACAATAATTTGTCGAAAAGGTTAAAAAGGTCATTGTTTGGAAAATGATGTAAAGATTCTTTTATAAAATTCTTATAAAAAGTAAATAAAGGGGATAAATGACGTTAACCCATATTCTGTAAAATATTAAGAATTTTTTGAAATACATTTTTATGAAACATGGATGTGGATGATAAAGAGGTCCCAGTAGATAATTATGTAAAACAACCTCGGATAATGAAGAGATTTTGAAATAAACCCTTACCAATTTGGTAACATACAAAACATACACCCCATGAAAGAGGTATCATACAATTAATATGTAAATACACATTAATTAAATTGTATTACACAAATAAAACAATTATGAGCAGTACATACACCACACAAAATGTAATAGTGGCAATATGGTATGAATCTCACAAGAATAAGGAGTGAGATGAAAACCCATTACCTTGTAATTTTCCTTGGTTGAGGGTAGTTTAAACTCCTATATAATGGTTAAATAATCGTTATTATGTTATACATGAATCATATACATTAATATGATATCATATATGATCTTTTAACACTACATTGTTAATAATATCTTTGCATTATTGTCGTTTTGGGTGTTATCATACTCGTTTTATTTTATATGTTTTGTTACATAAGCCATGTTTATTATGGATAGGTTGTATATTATTAATATCCAGAATTATATCAAGTCCTTAAACATTATTTATAATCACAAAATGATAATTATACTTGAATGGATATGATGGGGAATGAATCTCATCGCGTTCGTGGAGACGGTAGTCTGTATGTATGCACGAGGGACAATATCATTCTTTTGATATTAAAATAATATATAATTAGATAGTATATAATATATACAGAATAATTATCATGTTATATTTATAATTTTTAAGAATTATACATCATTATTATACCCATGTAAATAATAATATATTGAATAACAATTACACCACGACGTGGAGACGGTAGGCCGTACGTACGCGCGTATGGTGACATGTCATTCAAGGGATGGATATGATAACGAATTTGGCCATTACATATTTATAATAACTTCACAGTATATAGAATATAGTGATTTTATTATTTTATAATGTAAATAACAAGGAAATAAGAAGTTGGTGATGAAAGGAACATTAAAGAGGGTGGTGAAATCATTACCTCTTCTTCGTGTTCTTCCTTTTGATTTGATCAAAACGGCATTTTAGGTTGGATTTATGAAGAAACTAAGTCCTTTAGGTTGTAGTGAGGGATGTTGGGAGTATATTTTGGCAGAGGTTGGCTGAGACCAATGGCTTTTAATGTGTGAAACAGAGAAAAGGGGGAGTTCCCTTTTATAAGAGGGGTGAGGGGCACCATTGGAAAAGCTAGAAATATTATTTTATAATAAATTAATATTCGGTTTAAAATGGCTAAAAAGTGGATTAATTAAACATTAATGAGGTTATGGGTCGAAAACCACTCAACCAATAGGTCTTATATAGGTTTGGGTCACTATATTAACCTTATATTTTAGTATTAACTCTTAGATAATTAGTTTAACATTTACCATGTCACATTATATTTTTATATTATATAGTTAATAAAAATAATATATACATTCAAGAGACCCCAAGTGGTCCATTAATGATACACCTATAATTATATATGTCCTTTGTATGAACCTTAGATTTTTAGGAATGGAATATAAATTATTAGTATAATAATTGTTTTAAAAACTCATTTATGTCAATTTTGACACTAATCAATAATTCATTTTTTGTTAAAGTCTTAACAACATTATTAATTCGAATAAAATTTATTTAAGAAATAAGATAATGTCATATTAGCCAATAAATTTCATGGATGTCATCAAAACTATTAAATTATATTTATTTTAACATTTATAATACCAATTATTTGATTCTTTCATTAATAAGGAAAATACTGCATCATTATTATGTCATAAATATTATTAATTATTAAATGTCTAAAAATTATAAATAAAATACCATTATGTAATAAATATATTTATATTTATAATTAATATTTATCTTCTAAAATACAACATATATAACCCTATGTAAAAGTTGTTTTACTAAAAGATATATGTTTATGTCATTTTTGTATTTATTTTAACTTAATTAAGATAAAGTGTCCTTATCACTTACAAGTGGATCCATGGGGTCCCAAAATCGACCCAAAGATTCCCTTGGTCGGAAATGTATCAACCAATAAGGTTCGGACACGTTTTAATGTAATATATTATTATTATAATATTATTTTTTACCCTTATTTACCGGATTTACCATTTAACCATGATAAAAAAAATATTTTCCAATGTAATTATTCAAAATGTCTAAAAATAAAGGATACATATTTACAAAACATGTAAATCCTGATTCCAAATATGGAATCCATTTTTCGAATTTCAAAACACAGTAGCGGCAGAAATTAATTTAATATTAATTCCCGTAGTTTAAACAAAAATCATGTTTTGAGGAGATAATAACTATCAAAAGATTGACAGTTGTTTATATCCGGTTTAAATGTAAAATTATGGCCAATGACCAAAAATTTATTATATGGTAAAAATATATTCTAAATATTCTTTAAAATCAATTAAATTCATAATTTATCACTATTAATTATTTTGAATAAAAAATTTATTTTTAATTAAAAACTATTAATTTTCATTATTCAACAAAATATTAAAGTTATCCGAAAAGTTCCAAAATATTAACCTAAGATAATTTTGATTTTAGGAATTAAATAATGAAGTATATTTTACCAAATTAATAACATATATGTTTTATTTATTAATTTAAAATTAATTCCCACTGTCAAAACCAAAAGGCGTATTTTTAAAAAATAATTATTGCCAAATGTTTGACACTTATTTAGGTCCAGATTCAAAGTTAAATTACATAAAATGACCATAATTGGATTAAAAGGTAAAAATATAATCTATTTATACTTCCAAACCATTAAAATTTATAATTTAAAAAATAAATTATTTTGATTTAAAATGTCGTTTTCAGTTAAAATATTGTACTTTTCACTATTCACCCAAATATGAAAGTTATCAGAAAAACACCAAATAATTAATAAAACTAAATTCATATGTCCCTATTCTAAATAAGAAGTTTATTTTGTCAAATTGAATATATAAAAGTTTCAAATACTGAATTTAAAAAGGATTCGCCATTAAAAGGCAGTAAAATTGCATTTTTTAAAAAATACTTCTTTTAACTGAAAAAAATGAATTCATCTTTACATTATGTCTAAGAAACTCATAATATGGATTTTAAAATTATATGGATTATATGATGTTCAAAATTCAGTAAATAATATTCATAACCACTTTTGAACGACTAGTTTGGTAATCTTGTGGTGCGCTTGAACTCAGTGTTGCGTGTAGTGAAAGTTATTTAATTACTTTGAAGAAATAACAGACTATGAAATCTTGGGATGTTACATTCTTCCCTCCTTAAATAAATTGATTCCTCACAATTTGAAACTTCTCTTTGAAAATAGATGGTTGAAAATTGAAAATACCTTTGTGAGGAAACCCACATCCAAAATTGGGTTAATAAAATTTGGTCTTAATAAGAGGAAAAGGGGAATGAAAAATTCACCACCAAATAATGATTTCCATTATGAGAACATTGGTGCCAATTAGAGACACATAATTAGAGCAAAAAAATAAATATTTATAGGTGTGATTGAGGTCATCATTCACAAACAATTGTAGAATTGTTGGCCTCAAAGCCACCAATCGATAATGATTTAAAATATCACCAGTTCAACAAAACGTAATGTATTAGGATAACATATTTTTTTTGGTTTTAAGATGCCTTACCTAATGTTTAGGAATTTATTTCTTCATAGAATATGATAAGATAAAAATTATACTTGTCAAGTAGAGTTCCATCCTAGAAATAATTTCTACAACAAACTCATCATTCACCCTAAAAGATAATAGAACTTAAAAAAAATATTCTATTTATCCTATTCATATAGGGTTCCAAAAAATGAATTTATAATTCATCTACCATTAACTTTAAAAAAAACTACATTATTCAATCCAGGACATCACGTGGGTCAGTGGTAGGTGATACACCCTTGTCGCCCTTTGGTTACGGGTTCAAGTCTCACGACCTTGTCGGACGTGACGGGTTGTCGCCCGACCTCTGGGTTGTCCTTTTTATAAAAATCCAAAAATAAACATCACAAAACCTTTAACCTTTAAAATTGTATCAAATGTCAAATATAATCCATTCAAACCTTTATACTTATCCAAATTACTTCTTTCCAAACTCACAGTCCATTATTTATAAGGAAGGTAAATATAATGATGATCTTTTTTTGCCACATAATAACATGTGAATACCTTCATCATTATTCTTTTAAAATATGGTAACACATTGAACTACCATAAAACCATATTTATTACATTCATGATCCCTTATTCCTTATAGAATACTAGATATATTACTTATATCCAAAAACATTGAATATTCCCACAGTGATGAAATAAACAGACCATTAATTAGTACCAAGGTAGTCATTAATATCCAATGTAATTTATCCAAATAAACCATCTCTTATTCCAATATTACTAATTCATTATCAAGTATATATTAAGGATTACCTTTCCTTCAACCATGTATTTTAAAAAATAATTAACTTATTCTTGAGTCACATTTCATAGTACCATATAATCTCAAATCCTCAATGAAAGAGTACTGCAATACATCCTTATTTATCTCCATAATTCATATATCCAGTACATCATTGATACAACACTCAAATGAAATAATTAATTAATAACAACATAAGAACTCTAGTCATTACTATTCATCTGTTTTAGTGTCATAAATTTATTATTATCCAGTAGCATCATTTGGGGCATACTCTGATGATTTGAACATTGATTCACTTAGTGTCCCCAATCCTTGCAGATGAAGTATTGTACATTTGAATCCTTTTTCTTACCCTCAAAATCAAGAACATGGTGTCCTTTTTCCCCACACTTATAACATACTCCCATTCCCTTCAAGAATTTTCCAAGGTGATTCATTCTACAGTTATCACATATGGTAAAATGCTTCTTTACCTTCTTCCATTTATCTGTCTTTCTCTTCACCTTCCTTTTCTTCTCTGGCTTCCCTTCAAATCCATAGGACTTCGAAAACTCTTAACTTATCTTATAAACACATCATATTATTTTTTCATATGTTGATAATACATTGGAGACTATTTCCCTTATAAATTCTGTCTTATGACCATGAAAGATATGATCTTTCTTTCTCTTTGGATCATGTGCATTACTGGAGTTCTCAGTCCTTCTGTTGGGCGCCATTTCTAAACAATGGCATACACTAGATTAGTTTATGAAAATAAATACCAAATACCAAACTTGTAAAAGACTTAAAATAAATTAAATAGTTTATGGATGTAATCCATAATCATAAAAATGTATTCTTTGAAGAAGTATATACTCATAAACCCTTCATAATGGATTGTAATGAAAATGATAATTATCCAAGGCATATCTCCCGGGAGTGTCGTAACCAAGAGTGTAGTAAGGCCCATTATCATGCACCAGTTCCCATTCGTGTCTAGTTCAAAGTAGTGTTTTCGGGTATTACCACTAGGGACATCTTTGCCAGAGCCACCTCTACCTGCTCGTATCCAGACAAGGATGTATTTCTCAGAAAAGTCACAAAATTTCTACAATACCAAATTTCTTGGAAGTTTTTCTATACTAATCCTCAAAGTCCATCTTAGATATATGAGCTATAATCAGATTTTATCTAAATATAGCTTCCAAGGTTTTTACTAAACTTCCTATTATACCAACTATAACACTCCGACCCCAGTTACCCAGAGTCAGTGCATTATTACATAATATTTCCATGACCACAAAATATCAAGTCTCAAAAGACCGATTAGTTTAGTAGCATTGGAATAACTAGATACATTCATAAAGTTTACATTACATCATACAGTGAAAACATCTAGAACACCATCTTCACTTCATATACCCCCATAATAACCCTCTAGGTCATTCATAAATTATTTATTTACATCCTGGGAAAAATAAAACATTGAAAGGGGTGAGCTCAGATGCTCAGTAAGGATAACAATATAGCGAAAACTTTCATAAAAAATATTAAACATTTAAGGCAATATATAACTAAAAAATGATTTTAAACTTGAACTTCAACATAATAGGGAAAAGATAAAATGAAATATTTCCATTTACTTATTCACAAGGATATTCTACTAGTCGAATAATCAAATGCAATATCAATAACCACTTTCATAATGATGGAATGTATAATGCCAGACTATCATAACCACAAAGCCAAGGACTTGTGCCAGAACTACAAATAAGATTTTGTCAAGGACATGTTCCAAGACACTAGTTTGTCTAATGAGACCTACCGATGCATCGAGGAGCTATAGCAGGCTCCATAGGTCACTTGCTAAGTCCAATTCATTCCTCATATGAATAGTTTTAAACGTAACATAAACATTCGTATTAAAACTAGCATACGAAATGTCAATAACTTCTCCAAAAACCATGAATGGTATAAAAATAACACATCCATAGTCAAACATATCACAAAACCTTCAATACAATATGGAAGTTTTGTATCATAATAAATCAACTTCAAATAAGCTTAAAATCCATCAAACGATGTTGACATAGATGAAATGAAAACTATTTGAGAGAAATAACTCTTTTTGAAATCATTATAAATTCACAAATTTATAAAGGAAGTAATTTAAAAGAGATTTTTGAATCAAAGTGTCCCATACCAATTTGAAACTTTTGAAAAGAATCATCATTTCAAAACATTCATGTCCATATACAAAAATCCTTAGAATCATTTTGAAAACATGGACATTAATTAAAAATATTTTAAAAGTTAAATCTTTAAAACATTTAAAAGTCACGTAATCTTAAATGAAAACTTTTACTATGAAAATATTCTTATAATATTTTAAGGGAATATTTGATGATTTTACAGTGGTAGAAAATAGCTACACCCACCATATAAGTTAAAAAAAACATTCTTACCTTAATATGTCGAAAAGGTTTAAAAGGTACTTGTTTGGAAAATGACGTAAGGATTCCTTTATAGACATCTTATAAAAAGTCAAACAAGGGTATAAATGACTTTAAACCATATTCTTTAGAACAGTAATACTGTTTTGAATTAAATTTTTAAGAAACATGGATGTGGATGATAAAGAGTTCCCAATAGATAATTACGTATAAACAACCTCGGAAAATAAAGAGACTGTGAAATAAACCCATAAAAATTTGGTAACATACGAAACATACACCACATGGAAGAGGTTTCATGCAAAGAATATGTAAATGCACATAAAATAAAGTGTATTGCACAAAGAATACAATTATGGGTAGTACATACAAAAGGTAATAGTGTCAATATGGTATGGATCTCACGTGAATACGAAGTGAGATGAAAACCCCTTACCCTTTACTTTTACTTGGTTGAGGTTAGGTTAAACTCATGTATAATGGTGAAATAATTTTTATTATGTTATACTAGAATCATATACATTAATATGATATCATATATGATCTTTTAACACTTCTTTGTTAATAATATCTTTGTATTATCGTCGTTTCGGGTGTTAACTTTCTCATTTTCTTTTATATGTTTTGTTAAATAATCCATGTTTGTTATGTATTGTTAGTATATTATTAATATCCAGAATTATATCAAGTACTTAAACATTATTTTTAATCATCAAATGAGAATTATACTTGAATGGATACGATGGGGAATGAATTTCATCGCGTACGTGGAGACGGTAGTCCGTACGTACGCACGAGCGAAAATATCATTCTTTTGAATTAAAATAATATATAATTGGATGCTATATAATATATACAGAATCATTATCATGTTATGTTTATTATTTACAGGAATTATACATCATTATTATACCCATCTAAATAATAATTTATTGAATTACAATTACACCACGACGTGGAGACGTTAGGTCGTACGTACGCACGTATGGTAACATGTCATTCAAGGGATGTATAGAATAATGAATTTGGCTGTTCCATATTTTTAATAACATCAAAGTATATAGAATATACTTGATTTATTATTTTACAATTGAAATAACAAGGAATGTAGAAGTTGAAGAAGAAAGGAACTTGAAAGAGGGTGGTGAAGTCATTACATCTTCTTCGTGTTCTTCCGTTTATTTAATGAAAAGGGCTCCATAGGTTGGCTTTATGATCAAAATAAGGCCTCTAGGATGTAGTGAGGGAAGGTGGGAGGATATTTGGGTAGATTTAGTCTGATCCCAAAGGCTTTGAAAGTGTGAAATTGAGAGCAGGGGGAGTGCCCTTTTATAAGAGGGGTGAGGGGCACCTTTGGAAAAGCTAGAAATATTATTTTATAATAAATTCATATTCAGTTTAAAATGGCACCAAAGTAGATTATTTAAATTTTAAGGTAGTTATGGATATAAAAACACTCAAAAAATAGGTTTTAGACAGGTTTGGGTCAGTATATTAACCTTATCTTTTAGTTTTAACTCTTAGTTAATTAGTTTAACATTTACCATGTCACTTTGTTTTTTATATTATATAGTTAATAAACATACTATATAAATCCAAGAGACCCCCAAGTGGTCCATTAATGATACACCTATCATTATATAAGTCCTTTAGCCAAAATATATATATTTATAATGGAATAACAATTAATAATATAATATTTCTTATAAAAACTCATTTCTGTCAATTTTGACACTATTCAATAATTGATTTTTGTTAAAGTCTTAAAAACATTATTAATTAGAATAAAATTCATTTAAGAAATCCTATAATGTCATATTAACCAATAAAATTCATGTATGTCATCAAAACAGTGAAATTATATTTATTTTAACATTTATAATACCAATTATTTGGTTCTTTCATTAATAAGGAAAATACTACATCATTATTTTCTGATAAATAATATTAATTATTAAAAGTCTAAAAATTATAAGTAAAATACCAATATGTAGTAAATAATTTTATCTTTATTATTAATATTTATAGTCTAAAATACAACATATATTAACCTATGTAAAAATTGTTTATCTAAAAGATATATGTTTATGCCATTTTTGTATTTATTTTAACTTAATTAAGATAAAGTGTCTTTATCACTTACAAGTGGATCCCTGGGGTCCCAAAATAGACCCAATGATGACCATGGTCGGACATGTATCAACCAATAAGGTTAGGACACCTTTTAGGGTAATTTATTATTATTATAATATTATTTAGTTACCCTTATTTACCGGATTTACCCTTTAACCATGGTAAATAAAATATTTACCGAAGTAATTATTCAAAATGTCTAAAAATAAAATTTACCTATTTACACAATTTAGAAATCCTGATTCCAGATATGGAATCCATTTTTCCAAATTCAAAACATAGAAGTGGTAGAAATTAATTTAAAATTAATTCTCGTTGTTAAAACAAAAAGCGTGTTTTTAAGAGATAATAACTATCAAAAGATTGACAGTTGTTTATGTCCGGTTTAAATGTGAAATTATGTCCAATGACCAAAATTTTATTAAATTATAAAAATATATGATAAATATACATTAAAACCACTTAAATTAATAATTTATCACTATTAGTTATTTTAATTAATAAAGTTGTTTTTAATTAAAATTTAGTAATTTTCACTATTCATCAAAATATAAATGTTATCCGAAACGTTCCAAAATTTTTACCTAAGATAATTTTGATATTAAAAATAAAATAATGAAGTATATTTTAACAAATTAAAAACATATAAGTTCCAATTATTAATTTAAAATTAATTTCCGTTGTCAAAACCAAAAGGGGTATTTTTAAGAAATAATAACTACCAAATGTTTGACACTTGTTTATGAACAATTTCAAATTACATTTTTATAAAATGACCATAATTGGATTAAAAAGTAAAAATAAAACATATTTATACGTCCAAACAATTAAAATGTATAATTTAAAAGTATAATTATTTTGATTTAAAAAGTTCTTTTCAGTTAAGATATTGTAATTTTCACTATTCACCCAAATATGAAAGTAATCAGAAAAATACCAAAACTTTATTAAAAATAAATTCATATGTCCTGATTCTAAATAAGAAGTTTATTTTGTCAAATTGAATATATCAAAGTTTCAAATATTTTATTAAAAAATGCTTCCTCATTAAAAGGATGTAAAATTGCATTTTTTGAAAAATACTTCTTTTATCTGAAAAAAATGAATTCGTCTTAAAATTATGTCTAAGAAACTCATAATATGGATTCTAAAATTATTAGGATCATATAATGTTCAAAACTAAGTTAGTACTATTTATAAATGCTTTTGAACGACTAGTTTGGTAATCTTGTGTTGTGCTTGAACTCAGTGTCGCATGTAGTGAAATTTATTGAATTACATTGAAGAAATAACATACTATGAAATCTTGGGGAGTTATACTAATATAAAAAAGGATAATATTTATAAATCCTTAAAAAAATTAATTGCTGAAAGAGATGTTTTACAAACTAATTTTTAAAAACTCGATTGTGAAATTATTACTTAGGATAAGAATTTAGTTATAAAACTAAAGTCTGAAATTTATTCTCTGGATACACTTTTATCAATCCTTTATACTGGTAGAAAAACATTGATAATATTTAAAATCAACGTCATTCTCATGAGTTTAGTTATATAATGTGTTATACCTATAAAACCATTTTTAGTAACATATTCTTTGTTCTTAAAAATACACCCTTTTTCACTAAGTTTCAATGTACAGATCATTGGAAAATGTTTTAATCACTTAATAAAGCACAATCCCTAGGTTTCCTCAATTCATATTTTTATAAACAAATATGGATTCCAAAATTTTTATTTGCTGAAATTTCTGGACCCAAGATGGATTGGGTGCCAAAAGTATAATGTTTTTGTTTTTAGGAAAACAATCAAAGTACCAACAACAAGAATACATGCTACAAAAATAGTTGATGTTCATGGTATATTACTAGTTACAATATTTTTTTGAAAAGACAGTAAATTTAAATGTGGGGAATGTTACCATCATAGATAATGCTCAATGATAGATTATCAAAATAGGTATTATTCTTCTTCTTGGTAAGAATTAATTTATAATGTTTTATTTGTTAAAGGTCTTAAGAAAAACCTTATAATAGATAGTAAATTATGTGATGAAGGTTACCTTGTAAATTTTAGATATGATAAATGTTTTTATCTTAATTACAAGGAATTATACATTCTTTCTTCCCATCGGCATGAGAATTTTTACACACAAATTTGTAATATATTAAGAGCCAAGACATACCGTGTCTTAGTGAAAGGGTATATGGTTCTTGGTTCTTGAATAGATGTTTCGGATAATATATCCTATGAAAATTATCTTAGTTGAATAATAAAATACTTGTTAAGTATATACCAGAGCTTTAGATTGATTCTTCAAAGGTCTGTGAGCATATACAATTTGGTAAACAATATAAGTATTGTTTTAAATTTATTAGTGAAGTATCAACTTCTGATTCTTTATGATTAGTGCACATGTAGTTATTCAGTCCTACACCAACTAGGAGTATTTGGAGAAAATAATATATATATATTTGTCTTGGTTTAGGATTATACTAGATAAACTTGGGTTTATTTTCTCATAAATTAATATGAGACTTTTTTTAATTTAGAAAGAATTTCATTTAATGTTAAAAATGAGAAAAACCTTCCATTGAAAAAAAACATCTTAGTGATCATGGTAGTTAATTTGTAAATTATGATTTTGAAACATTTTTTAGTATGAAAGGTATAGAACATAACTTCTTAGCACCTAGAACCCCTACGAAAATTGGTGTTTTTGAAAGAAGAAATATAATTCCTCAATAAATAACAATAAACATGTTGTGTGAATATTAAATTTATAAGAATTTTTTGGATTAAATTGATAGTACTACGTTCTATACTATAAATTGAGATATAATTACACTCTTTATTAATAAAACTCTTTATGAATTTTGTAAAGTATGAAAACAAGAAGTTTCTTACTTCAGAGTTGTTGGATTCAAAGTATTCATCTTGAATATGGAAGATAACTTACATAAATTCTCACCCAAATATTATAAAAGAATATTTTTAACTTAATCCATTTCCTATAAGGTATATGTAGTTTTTAACAACACTTATTATACTATTAAGTAACTATTACATGTTAAATTTGATGACATTGACCTTTTTTTTCAAACAACCCCAACCTACATCCTCCTTGAATGATATTTCAAAAACTAATTTTCATTTTTTTTAATAAAATTGTTCTTATTAATAAAGTAAATAAATAATAGTTTCTGATGTATTTTATTAGGAATATTTTATACCTTATGTTTTTGAATAGTGTTTTGAAAACACAATAAGTTAGTTGTTTCTTAGAAATCATCCCAGTGATAGTATCATTTGTGATTTTGAACAAATCTTTAGGGCAAGAAATTCATTAAAGAATGAAATAGAACATCCTGCCTTCCTTTTCCAAATTGAACCTAATAATCCTGATGAAGATTTAGGATATGAGTATTGGATCAAGGATATAAAAGATGATATAAATGAATTATATGGGAATAATGTCTGGACCATGGTTGAAAGACCTAAAGAAACTTCTATAATTGGAGTAAAATGGGTTTTTAGAAAAAATGTGATGAAAATGAAATAATTTTATGAAATAAATCAATACTTGTATATAATTGTTTGAAAAAACAAGAGGGAATATAATATAAAGAAACCTATAATACAATAGCTCAACAATAAGATATTCATATTCTACTAGCCTTTACATCATTCTATAATTTCAATCCTTTTCATGTGGATGTAAAGTGTTCATTACTAAACGGATATGTTTAAGAGGAATTATATATTGAAAAACCCCATGGTTTTGAAAAGAAATATCATCCTAAATATGTCTATAAACATACCAAATCTTTATATGGACTTAAATTAACCCTTGACCCTAGTGTGATTGGTTAACATGGTTTTTATTACAAAACAATTTTCTTAATGGAGTAGAGAATCAAAAAAATTATATAATACGTTAACAAAATTTTTATGAATTTTCAAATTTATGTTGATGACATTATATTCAGATCAACTCAAAAATCTATAATAGATTATATTATTGATCTTATGAAATTTTATTTTCAGATGAGTACAATGGGTGGGTTAACAATTTTTCTTGGTTTTCAAATTCCTTAAAAACCAGAGGAAACATATTTATCTCACCATAAGTATATAAAACATATTCATAAAATATTTGGGTACAATAACACTACAATTATTAGTAATCCCTTCACTACCTCAAATATTGTAGATCTTGATAAGCCTTGGTAACCAGTTAATTAAAAGACATTTAGAGGTAGGATATAAGTTTACAATACTTTGCTACCAATCTACCAAACTTAATATTTTTCTATTCTTATATTCAGGATATCATTCTAATCCAAATGAATCCCATATAAAAGTTGTAAAAAGATATTTTTATTATCTTAGGGGAACTATGTATTTATAAATTTTTTATTCTCTTGGAAATGTTTTTGAATTAAATAGTTTTTTGGATGTTGACTTTGGTGGTTAAGGAATGAATTAGAAAAGAACTTACATAACCTATCATTTCATAAGAGATTCATTAGTATCTTGGTCATGTAAGAAACAAAATGTGGTAGCACTATCCATTGCTAAAGCTGAATATGTGGAAGTTGGAATTAGTTGTACTCATGTTTTTTGGATGCAAAAAACACTCACTGACTATAGAGTAAGTTTTAAAAAAAAACTCAAATACTATGTGGTAATACCTGTGACACTTAAGAAAAAACCAATCACATAACTCATGTGATAAAAACATAGTTAAAATACACTATTTCCTTCCAAATCATGCACTAAAAGGAGATATAATTTTAAAATTCATCAGAACGCAAGATCAACTTGAATATATTTAAAAAACTATTACCTTATGATAGATTTAAAAATATTAAATATAATATAGGTATGAAAAAATGTAAAGTAACTATTCATATATACTTATTTGTTTTACCCATATCCATATATTAATTTACTAATCTTCATAGATGAAGTACATATATTTGATATTTTTTAAAAACATCCAATTTTTTAATTTTTTGGATACTGAGGTTTTTGATTCATAATTATTTATTAAATTTTCAGAGTTTGTATTTTTAAAACGATAATCAGACCCAGAGAATGTAACAAAATTTCCAAACTCAAGTTTTCTATAAAATTTATATATTTAGAATTTATTTTTAATAATTTTTTAATTATTAAATATCATACTCAGTTTTACTTATAAAAATTATTTTAATTTTATTTATTTATTTAGTACTAAAACTCATATTCATTTAAAAACCGATCGTAATATAATTAGTCTATAGAATTTCTAGAAGAACATGTTATTCATACCAATGAATTTTCTACCCCAAAATCTATTCTTCTTATCTTTTAAATTTTTTACGCTAATTCATTACAATTTTTTATCTTTATTATTTTAATAATTTTATTTTTCATTAAAAATTCTCTTTGTTTTTTCTTTCATAACTTTTCATAAAATATTTTTAAAATCGTATATAGTATCTGGAACAACTAGTTTTTTAAGTTTGGTTTTTGATTCGGTTTTTTGTGTATCATGATCTTCTTCTTGGGTTCTAGGTGTAATGGGTGTTCAATCTTGGATTTTATTCTTTTCTTATTCATTACCTCTTGGTTACCCCTTGGTTTATTTTAAAGGTTTGGAGAGAAGATAATTTTTTTGGCAAGAGGTGGCCCTTAGTACGGTTGGCTCATGGACATGTGGTGGATTAGGGGTAACTATGTGTTAGGTATAAAACCAACTTAATGGCCAGATCATGGGATTACACCCACATATGGGTGACCATGCGTGGACCCTGTGGTTGCCTCACAGTTTGGCGCGTGATTTAAAAAACTGTGAGGCCCTGTTGAGAATGAAGAAAATTATTTTTCCACATTTGACCCCTCGGGATTTTTATCCCCTTTTAAACCACAATTTCTTCCACATTGTGTATAAAACCCCATGGAGGTCTCCCATGTCTTCCCAATCCATTCCCCTCCCTCATTAGGTGCAGATCTAATGGAAGATAAAGGGTTGACTAGTTTCCATGGTCAATTTCCTTCTCTTCTCCCTCTTACATATCCTTACAATTCATATTGGGTTTATCTTCTACAATAGTTATAAAAGACATAGGGTTATGATTTCCCATGATTATTTATGAGTTTTTTGTTCACTTATGTATGGTCTCCATAGATCTAGGGTTTCATAACTTGCAGTGTGTGTTTTCGAATGCGTGTTTCCTTTCCACCACAGTTTTGAGGTAGGTTCTCCCGAGAACATGCCTTTATTATTTAGGTTTAGTCATTTTCCTTCTATTATAACCTTATATAAATGTTTATTATTTCATCTCAACCTTTGTATGATATATTTAGTGTGTAAAATGGGAATTTATGCCTTATTTTTTGTAAAATGGAATTGTTTCATTATAAAAGTGCACACCACTTATTCAATTAAATAATCCAATAGATTTTTTATATGAATTGTGATGTTAATGACCTGATTTAACTATTTTTGTAATTTCTTCCATGAAAATTAGGGGTTTTACCCCTTTGGGTGTTAAATAGATTTAATTTTTCTAAATTTTGCATGCCTGGTTTTCAGAAAAGTGCCCGATTGGATTTTTCATGATAAATGTTATATGAAATGACTTTTTTGAATTCAATATTGTTTAGAAAAAATGAAAAGTGAAATATTGTGGTCCTTTTATGGATTTACAAAAAAAATTGGTTTTATAAAGATACGGGTATTCATTTTTGACATGTCTTGGCATGAGTTTCCTGTAGGTTGCTCGTTCAGCATTTTTTTGAAAATGGTTGAGCTTTGAATGAGTAACCTAAATTTTTTAAAGGATTTAGGAATTTTTTTTCTATTTATAATGGTGTGTTTAAACCTCTTTATAAAAGAATAATTTTTTACCTTTGTTATACATTTGTTTAGTAAAATTATTAGAGGCTCATTTGGCAATTTACATAAGAAAATGGTTTTTATGTGTGTTTCATATTGCACCATGTGGGGTCATTTCAAGATTCATGAAATTGATTTATTAAATAATTTGGGGCTACCAAATATGGTTTTATATAGTATTTTTGGGTTTTATTCCTTAAAATATAATTTTTAATGGATTTTATGTCCAAAGCCTCGTTATACTTCTTGAAATTATTTTATGAAATTTTTGTGTGAGTTATTGATCTATGAAATAAATATTAAAAATATTTGTGGGATTTTGGTGTGTTTATTAATTCTAAATATAATTATCATGTGAAAAGTGTATTTGATAACAAGTGGAACTTGATAGATCACATAGAGGGAAACCCAAGTATCTAGGTTGGAAGACATGTCCTAGTATACTAGTGATCCCGAGTGGTTTCAACCCTATTTCATATAGAAATTTTGATGCTGAAAACACTAACTAATCTATAATGATGATGTTGGGTACCACTATATTATGGGTATTGTTCCCTACTAGTGGCTTGTTCACAAGAAAGAATATTTTTTATGATAACTTCTACACTGAGATACGAGGTACCTGGGGCCCATAACGAACTAGTTCATAGGGGTGTTCTAGTGACTAGTAGTCATTGGATATTTTATACTCACCATCGGAATATGGTGTGTTTGGTTATTAAATTAAATAGTTTGTGTGTTTTATTTAAAATTTTACCTTCTTTAAATCATCCCTCTTGAAAACTCATGTCATTTTTATGTTTCTTCTCTTTAAAATTGGTTACTAGCACTTCCTATTTATGAAATGTTAGAAGCATTTTATTTTATAATGTTTACAACATGGAAAATTTTTTGAAAAAAAAACTTTTATATATTTTATTTTAAATGTGAAATTGATGTTTCTTTTATTTTAATGGATGTGAATTGGGAATATAATATCGGTCTAACCTATGAAGTATTAATACTAATGCCTATAGTATTCTTCTGATTTTATCCCTTGTGTAGGTTTCTGCTTGAGTCTAATCGCTTTGGGTGATGTGTGATCATTGTATTGGAGATTTAAAAGTGGGTTAACATAGAGTTATTTGGTTGTCAGGTTTAGTCAGTTTAGTCATTAGGTTCAGTTGTACTTTCACTTTCATGTACAAATAATGTTCAGTTCAACTTTTACATAAATGTGTTTTGGGATGTCTGTTTCGTTACGTTGTTTTTTAGTTTTTTTATTTTTGAGTTAAATCATTCCCTTTTCACTCTAATTATTCCCTCAGTTCCTTTCTCCATCATTTGAGGATCTATAATGCCTCTTGGGACCTGTCGCGGAGCAGTCTAGGTGATCGGTTCAAGGTCGACTTGGGATGATTCAAGAAAAAATGGTATCAGAGCAAGTTGGATCTTAATAGATCTTTCTTTTTAGAGAACCCTTGTTATTTGTGGGATGTCATGGTAGATGGAGTAGGATTTCTGGGGCTTGAGAGGTAGGTACGAGAATAACGTCGTGACCCCTTTCCCATTCCGATCCTTGGGTGTCAACAGTAATTCTAGTTTTATTTATTTCTTTGGATCTTTAGGATTGTTTGGTGATTGGGATATGAAAATGGGAGTTTAACTAATGTACTTCATGAAAGTTCAAGTCCTGTAAAGATAGGTAGATCAAGGGGCATGTTCCTAAGAAGGCACTCTGTGTTGTTGGTGTGTTTGACATGTAGCCTCTAACAATATGGTTAAGTCACCCACCAACACTAGTTCCATTTTTTGGGTCTCTTATACCATTATTGAATTATAAATTTTGTTTTGAAAAGCCTTGTTTGAGAATTGTGCAAGTGGTATTTCAATGATAAATATAAGAAAAGTTATTGGAAATTAGGGTTTTTATGAAATGAATTTTGGGGAGAAAGAGGAAATTATTTATCAGGATTGAATTTACTTAATCAAACCATATGGGTTGTTGAAATAAATTTTTTGGAAATCATGGAATATTTTAAAGTGATTATGAATTTTTTATAAATGGTATGTGTTTGTCTGTTATGAATTGATTTAATATGATGAATTGGTTTTGGAAATCATTTTGGAGCAGTTGGTGTTTTTCTGAAAAACGGTTTTGGACTTTGTGGTTTTAAGATTAAGAAAATAGTCTTTTATAAATTTTGGAAATGGGAAAGGGATGTTAGAATGGAATTCTTGTTTTGGAATTTTTTTTAAAATAAATTAAACGTATTCTTAATAAAGTATTTTTTGAAAGATTTCGGTTTATTGAGTTGATGAAAAATGTTTTGAATAAGGGGAGAAGATTTTTATGGATACCTATGGGGTTTCTTATTCAAGAATGGGAAAATGGTTTGTTGTGTGGAAATATGAAAATGGTTTTTGACATTGTGGTCAGTGTGACTATGAAAGGTACATGATTTTTGAAATGGGTTTAATGTTTTGTCTTCTAAAATGAGAATATTTGATTTAGTGTTTGGTGTTTTCATGGGTTCTCAGATGCATGGTTTTGTATAGATATGTCTATGGATTCCTGCTATGGAATTGTGGTTAGGAGCCTGGGGTGGCACAAAAATGTGCATGTGAGTGAGACTTGATGAAACACCAATAGTGAATGTGAAAATCAATCAAGATAGTACATTTTAAAAAAGTGTTTTAAGCTAAAACATTGTGGTGTTTTTGTGAACTATTGTTTATATGGAATTATTTTTCATGTCCAAGAAGTTTTTTTATTCGGTATGATTCTTTATGATATTTAAGTCATACTATTATTGTGTCTTCATATTGGATTTTATTGGTGGCTTGGTTTTGTAGAAATGTTCAGTGAGTTTCGAAAGATGTGTTGGATGTTGTGATATAAACATAGATAGTTCTTTGTAGTTAAGAATTCTAGTTGATCAGCCTAAGGATTCATTTCAAACATTAAATTCACCTCTTTGTATGATTCCAAAACTCATTTGTTGGAATAGTGATCTGTTTGGGATTGATTTAAATTCCATCTAGTTATAGTGATTCTCTCGGCTATAGCCGTTGCATTTTTTAATGCTTTGTGTGTTTTACCACGTTCCTTGTTCATTTCACTTCTCCTCCAGATTAAGTTAGAATTATGATGTATATCCCTATGTATTTTTTAGTTAATGGTGTTTTGTTTGATATATTGAGTATCATGGGGTGTTGTGATGCATATCTATAGGCTATGGCACAACAAATGCATCAAACATTAGAGATCCAGCAATAGGCCTCAGAGTGAAGTTTTTCACATAGTCAGGAAATCTCTAGAGGTGTTGAAAGCTTGACTAAGATACTACCTCCAACATAGTGGTGAGGTAGTTTCTATGTTTTTATTTTGGTTCCTCGTCATTTTGGACTTCTTTTTATCACAAAGAGTGTGGTTGGCTTGCACATCATGCAGTGTTTGTGGTTACGCCTTCTCGGATGCGGATTTCCAATCAATGTCCCTATGTGGAATTCCCATGTAAATTAGGTACGGTCCTGGTTTTAACTGTTCATAGTTGGAGAGTGTTGGGAAGTCCCCGATTGTGGTTTCAGTGGCCCAATTATTGGATCCCCTTCCCTCCTCACCTTAAGTGGTGGGGGTTTTGATCCATAGAGAATGTATTAGCCCTATTCATGTCCCCTATATTCGGGAGTGGGTAATTTAAATGGTCATGTTGTAATTCTCTTAAAATGGGTTTGTAGGTTATTGTGGGAGAGTGTTGGTTGGCTTATGTGGGTGAGGCCCGATTCTTGTTCATGTTGAATTATTTTTTGTTCTTTGCTCGTTAGTTTTTAATGGTAGGGAGACCCACCATTGGCCTTAAAGATCATTCCATTATGGATTTTTCAGATGCTAGTTGTGTTTTAATAGTGGGGAGTCCATTCCGGCCTCCCCCAAAATAATTGTAATTCGTGAGTGCACTTTGTATTGGGTGATCATTGGGTGAATTGGGAGAAAGCCCAACAATCATGTTTTTGGCTTGGTTGTAGAAGTAGTGGCTTGATCTTTCTGTTGATTCTCAGTAAGTGGTTATGATTTGGTTTTTTGTTTGGGAAATTGGGCTAAGTTATATTAATGGTCGATGATATTTCATTGTCTTAAGAGGATATACCACATGGATAATTAATCCTTAGGTGTTGTTAAATCAGCCAAAATGTGTTATGGATTTCTGAGGGTGGAAAGTTTTAATGGTGAGGAGAATTGTCAAACCCGGTTTTTCAAGTTTGGGTTTTGATCTTATTTTTTGGAAATACTGATACTCTTATATAGTTCCTTGTTTGATAGGTGTTGAGTATCTAAGTGTCCTATTTTTTTAATATTTCCCTCGTGGTTTCCCCTTAGTTTTTTTTGGATATTTTTATAGAAGATAAATCTTTTGTCATGTGGAGTCCCTACGCATGGTTGGTGCACAGTTAGTGCATGGACATGGGATGGATTAGGGGAAACCATGCGGTAGGTATAAAACCTACCCCATGACTATATCATGGGTCGGCATCCACTTTGGGGATACCTTGTGGTGTACCCCATGGCTGCTGTATGGTTTGGCGCATGACTTAACAAATCGTGTGTCCCTAACCATAATCAATAAACATTATTTACCAAGTTTTCCCCCTTAGGATTTTATCCACTTTAACACCCAAATTTATTTCACCTGGTTCTTCCAAAACTAATAAGTATCCCATGGATTCCCAATCTATTCCCCCCATCATTTGGTATAGATCTAAAAGAAGACGATGGGTTGCCTTGTTTCAAATTTGAGTTTCCTTCTATTATCATCCCCCTCTTCATTATCCTTCCAATTTTTATTTGGTTTATATTATCCCATGGTCATGAAATACCTATTGTTATGGTTTCCCATAATTTTTATGGGTTATTTGTTGGTTTTGGCCTGGTCTTTATAGATCTAGTGTTTCTGAACCTGCGGTGGGAGGTTTCGGGTGTGTGTTTCCTTTCCGCCCCGGTTTTGAGGTAGGTTATCACAAGAACATGAATTTATTGTTTATGTTTAAAAATTTTCAATATTTTTTTACATTATATAAATGTTTCATATTTATGTTCAACCTTTGGATGGTCTATTTTGTGTTCAAAATGGTTGTTTATGCCTTTTTTTGTTTAAAATGGAGTTGTTTAATAATAAAAGTTTCATGCCGCTTTTTCAAATAAATGTTCTACTAGTTTTTTTTCATATGGATTACTATGTTTATGAACTAGTTTAATAACTTTAATAAATTTTTGTCCTACATATTTGGGTTTTTACCCCTTTGGGTGTTAAATAGAAGTTGTTTTGCTAAATGTTGCAAGCCTAGTTTTTGAAAAAGTGTCCTGTTGGATTTTGGGTGCTAAATTTGATATCAAATGACTTTTTTGAATTTACTAAAATATCGGAAGAATGAAAAGTTATATTTTGGGGTAATTTTATGGATGTAAAATGTGGTTTTTGTTTTATAAAGATATGGTTATTGATTTTTGACATGTCTTGGCCCGAGTTGTCAGTAAGTGGCCCGTTCGTATTTTTTTTAAAATGGTTGATCTTTGAATGTGTAACCTAAATGTTTTAAAGGGTTTATGTAAATATTTTTCTAATGATTGTGAAGTGTTTAAAAATCTTTATGAAAGGATAAATTTGTTCATTTTTATACATTGGTTTGGTAAAATGATTAATGGCCAATTTGTCATTTTTCTTAAGAAAAGGTTTTTTATGTGTTTTATATGTTGGACCATTTGGGGTCATTTTATGAAGAAACAAAATGATTTATTAAATGGTGTTTGGGCTTCAAAATTTGTTTTGCTAAGTTTTTTTTTGGGTTTTTGTGCTTAAAAGTGAATTTTTTAATATATTTTATGTGAAAATACTCATTATACTTTAGGAAATTGTTTTATGAAAATTTTAAGTGGCTTATTAATCTTTGAAAGAAATATGAAACAAGTTTGCGGGATGTTTGGTGTTTGTATGATTTAGAAATTGAATTTTTATGTGAAAAATGTATTTGATAACATATGGAAGTTGATTTATCAGAAAGTGGGAAACCTAAGTATCTAGGTGGGCAGACATGAACTAGTATGCTAGTGATCCGGAGTGGCTTCATCCCTATTTCACGTAGAATGTATGATGATGAAAACATTAACTAAACTATGATAATGATGTTACTAACCACAAGGTTATGGGAATTATTACATAATATTGGATCCTTCATGAGGACATATATTTATTTTGGTTACTTCTGCACCATCATATGAGGTACCTAGGGCCCACAATGAATTAGTGCCTAGGTGTGTTCTCATGACTAGTAATCATTGGATATTTTGTACTCATCATCAGCATACTCTGTTTTTTGTTGCTAAATTCAGAATTGTGTATGTTTTATTCAAAAGTAAACATTCTTTAATGATCCCCCCTTGAAAATAGTTTTCATTTCGAAGATTGATCTCTTTGAAATTGGTTACTAGCATTTTCTATTTACGAAAAATTGCAAGAATTTTATTTTATAATGTTTATAGCATGGAACATTTCATGGAAAACATACTTTTATATATTTTATTTCAAACATGATATTAATATATTTTTTATTCTAAATTATGTTCAATGGGAATAGAACATCAGAATATCCTATTGAGTTTTAATACTCAAGCCTATATTCTTCTTCTAATTTTAGACATTGTGCATATTTCATCATGAGTAGGATCACCTTGGGCGATGTGTGATCATTGTGTTGGAGAGTTTACAGTGGGGCCACATGGAGTTAGTTGGTTGTCCGGTTTGGTTTTTTGAGTCATTTGGTTCAGTTATAATTTTACTTTTATGTAAAAATAATGTTCAGTTCAACTTTTATATATATTTGTTTTGGGCTGTCAGTTTCTTTCTGCTATTTGTTTAATTTTCTATTTTTGTGTGAAATTATTCCCTTATTACTCTATTAATTCCATCAGTTCTTGTCACTATCACATGAGGACTAGGAAGGCCTCTCATGACTTGTCACAGAACAACCCAGGTGACCAGTTCACGGTTGACTCAGGCTAGTTTATGACAGTATCAATATGATAAATCCTTTAAAAATCATTAGAGTTCAAAATTATTAAAATCCTTCTTCAAATAATTTTCATCCATTGGATCTAAAGGTTTTTCAATATCACATTTTGGATCTATTTTAAATTATTAATGGACTCTCCCATCACCTATATAATTTGGGGGCCCTATGTCCCACACCAATTTTTTAGATATTTTTCTCTAAGTTTATGATGCTCTTAAAATCTCCCAATCTTAATATTATCTTGTGATTCTCAAGATTTATGCTCATTCTAAATATATTAAATTCTATGAAGAATTAAAAGGATTAGATTGTTTTTCATTAATGGTTAGTGGAATGATATTTCTTTGATTAATATGATTCTTCTCTGAAACTTTTTATTATGTTTGAAGGATGGGAATCAGTTTGTGTTGAAATTTTTGAAAAAGGTTTAGATCTATTCTATCCTAATAATATCAAAATATTTTATTTATAAGTTATAGTATTTAAGGATGAAGTAATTAAGATATTTTATTTTTCCATTAATGCCAAAATATACAAATTATCTTTTAAAAAAGATGATAGTTTGATTGGAATACATTTATAATGATATTCCTTCTCCCCCTCTAACAGAAATTCTGATGATCTTAGAACTTTTTATAAAAAGAAAAAAATAAGTTTATTATTTAGTCATGATAAAACAATTGTAAGGTGAATCGTATAAATACTAATAATCTAGTAATATACCTTTGGATGAAAGTGTTTCTTATTCCATGAAAAGGATACTGAGACACACTTAAGGTTTATGATGTTTTCATATTAGAATATTTAATGGATTTGAAGAAGATTAATCTTAAAAGATTAATTTTTATTACTATAAAAACATAAAGTATAGAGCTATCATATCAAAATATTAATGTTTTTAGTTATATTGAGAAATTTTATAATTTAATGCATGAAGATGCATAGATTATGATTAAATCTAGTTCGAACAGATTCATGACTTCGTACATCATTGATGATAGACTGAAGAGAATGATATTTAGTTTCGATGTAGAATTAAATTTGTTTTCTGAAATATCTAGTATTACTATTTCCAATGAAGAACCCCTAAAGAATGATGAAAATGGTGATTATAAAATGAAAAGGAAAGCAGAGTCTAGTTTAATGATAAAAGAAAATAAATAGAGGAAAGTTACTAATGAAATAAGGAATGAATGGATGAAGAAAAAGGTGAAGGGGAAACCAGGTGATCCTTATTTCATACATGACCGAAAATATACTAAATCATGGAGAATAAATTCTAATGATACATTATAGAAAAAATAAAAAATAAAAAAAAATTAAGAAGGTAACTTGAATTTGGATATGCAACAATCTATTGAAAGTAGTAGAACTAGCTTCAGCATACAAATTTCTAATACCACCTTCCTCCCAAACTGATCAAACAAATCTGGGTTCTGAATTATCATTATATGAAACCAAATTTGTTAATATTTAATTTCCCTCTATCATAGACCAGTGAAAGAATAAATTATTTTATAAAAAATTTAAACTAATCAAAGGAAAATAATCAGAATCAGTACTAGCTGGTAATGATGAATTAAGAAAAGAAAGTCAGCTTCGAGAGGATTTTTTTAAATAAATGTATTAAATCACTACAAAGAATGATATTTTATCTAAATAAGTTAAATAATTATAATTTATTGAATACAAATAATAGTTTTTTGAATAAGAATCAATTGAGGCTAAAAATAAAGAAATTGGTGAAGAGGCTGAAGAAGAAGAGGTAGGAAATGAAATTAAAGAAGACAATAGAGATTAAAAGGATTTACAAGATGAATATGATGAAAAAAAGAAACTCAATATGATAATTTTTCTTTGATAAAATTATAAGAATCATCATAAAAAATTCCATTCAATATTTATCAAAAAGATAAATATGAAAGTATAGAGAAGAAAAAATCATCGTCAAAGGAAGAGGGTGAATCTTCATCTAAGTAAGCTGTGAAATATCATAATTCAAAAATAAAAGGTGAAAAAACTATCATAAATGAATGAAATTTCATAGAATTATATAATGGAATGTAAGTCAGTGATATAATTGAAAAAAATGTTTTAAATAAAGATTAGTTGAAATGAAATGTTACTGAAGTTGGAACTAGTCATCCTCAACTTCCTAAAATAACAAAAGAATAAGTTGTAGTGAATAAAATAACAACACAGGGAGTTGATTATATCATTAATGGTTTATAGAGACTTGAATTAATTATCCCATACTTTCCAAGACTTGCAAACATGGAGGAATTAATTCATGGAAATTAATGTGAAAACTAAAAATTAATCAAAGTTTTAAAAAACATATTGATTCAGATAGAGTATAATTTAAATTTTTATAAGAAAGTTGTACAATCTTTAGGAAGGAATGTAATAAGGTGAAAAGTTAGTCTCATAATATTTATGTCTATTTCATGATTCAGGATAAAATTATTGAATATATGAATAATCTTAATAATGTAACCACATTAGCCTCCAATCAGTTATCCAAATATATAGATGTTAGAGTAAAATATGTTGAACAATTCAGGGATTGAACTAAAAACTAGGCTTAATAAGTGGAAGATATAAATGGGATGATTAAATATTTACAATTGGAGTTTTCAAGAATCAAATATCATACAGAGGAAATTATCAATTCGAAATGATTCAATGAAAAACTATCTAGAAGTCTTAAAATTCAAGAAGATAAAAGTTGGTCTCAATATTAAATAATTGAAAAGTTTTAGGAAGAAAGAAAAGTGTTCAATAAGATTAAAACCATTGTGATATCTTTTATTATGAAAGATAAAAATATTTTTTCTAACTGGTTTTAGGAAACTCAATACTTTTCCTCATTATTTTTGAAAATAAAAAAGGGGAGAACTATTCTTATTTGGGGGATATTCTTATACAAAAAGGGAGAAATGCATAGTAAAAGAAGATGTATATTTTAAGGGGGAGAGTAAGACTCTTAAGAGTTTTTTCATACAAAGGAGGATACAATTCAACTTCATCCTCCATCATTTTTATAAGAGTGAAAAAACACAATCGGAATTGAGTTTTTCTTATTCAAATATGAATATGAATCACCTAAAATAAAATGATTTGAATGTTTTTCAAAGTTAATTTTTCATTTATGTTTTGTATTTGTGATTTCCAAAAAAGGGGATATTGTTGAGTAAAATGTTTTACTTATGAATATTTTATTCCTTTTTTTGAGAATAATTAAATCATTCTTAAACACTAGATTTCTAAATTTTTCATGTCCAATGTTTTTTAGAATGTTTTTGTAGAAAACATAATATTTTACCATAATTATAATTAATTAAAAATTATTCACGAATATAAAATGTGATCCTTTTTTAAGATTATCATAATGAGTATGGTTTTGATAAACATAATATTCTCCTATATCAAATCAAATGAAATACTTTTTTATTTTTCAATCATATATAAAAATGATTTATAATCGGACTAATGAGGGAACATAAAAACATCAAAATAAAATTAATAAATATTATTATAATGACATTTGTAAGGAATTATATATGTCTGACTAAGATTAAATTATGAATATAAAACTAATTTCTAATGTAAGGAAAAAATTTTATACAGTAAAGGTGTAAATCAATATAACGTCATAAAATTAGTTACAAAAGATCCATTGAAGTACCATGTGTCCATGTCATTGCAAAAAACTTATTGAAATATAATTGTTGAGTGAAAGTTTGATCTTTGGGAAGGTTTCTCCTAAATAACTAGGATTCAAAGAGTTTAGAGATGATCTATTCATTCTAAATTTTTCATTATGTGAGAGATCATTAGATTACATAGTATAAATGTATTTTTCTTGGTCCTTGTATTTGTCTTTGAGTTTTTTATTTCTAATTAAACCTTGTTAGGGTAGTATCCTTATGAATGTGTTCTTTGTAATCATAGTTCCGATCTTGGATTACGATTGATGGCTTATAGGTATAGTAAGATGGAGAATTTGATCATATTAATCAAGGGATTTTGGTGATTTAATGACTGATTTGTTCCATCAAATCATGGGCTACCAGGGATAGGAATACAAAACAAATTTTATCATTATATCGATGGAATTCCTTATAGAGGAATGAAATATTTTCTTGTAAGTATAAAATAAGGGATACCTTTAGCCATGGTTTTGGGATACCTTACTTTTAAGGTTAAAAGATATATATTCTTTTTAAATTTCTATAATTCATATTACATTGCTTCTATTATATTACATATTATTTTACAATTTTTATATTCTTGTATTCTTATATGTATTAATGTTATTGTAACAATTCTAAATACAATAAACACAATCTAAACTATTTATTAGATATAATTTGAATCTGAGACACTTTGATATGATAGTATCTATTCTGTTTGTGTTTTTATACTCTAATATTTTCAGAATCATTCTTATTATGATACTTTAATAATTAGACTAGGTACCTAGTCCATATACGATACTTTTCTTTTAGAATTTTTTAATTTTTTTTGTTTAAAATATTTTAAACTAATGTTTTTAAACTAAAATTTACCCCTATTTTAATTGATCCATCAGGAACATATTCATATGGTATTAATATTAATAGAACTCATATTGATAACCAACTGTTTCAATATTGGTAACCTTCTGAAAAGTTTATCAGGGTGTTTGTGAGTGATGAAAAATAAAAATTAAAGAACATGAGTTATCCTATGGGAACATTCATTAGTATGATAAGTGACTGTATTGGGTAATGGACTATGGTGTGATGAGAAAGAAACCAAGGTATTATAGAATAACTGTGGGGTCATTTGACTAGTTTCATGGATGGAGGATAATAGTTTGTGGAAAATCATAGTAGACCCAATACCTAGAAGGAAGTGAAGAGGCACTACTTGGGGTTGATGCTTGGGGTCCACAATGAGGACATTATGCATGGTAGAGGGGGTGGAGAATATTACAACCCTAGAAAAGTGAGGCTTAAAAATATTAAGTTTCACTACCTATGTCTATAATGTAAACTTTTATTTTAAGGAGTCGATCTGATTAAAACTCCACAATAAAGAGAGGATTTTCTTGGAGTAGTGTCTTGATGAATGACCTCTGAAGATGCTTATCGAGGTGTGTATGAGTGAGGACAAAGAACACAAAACAACATGTGTTGGCCTTTGGGGAAAATCATTAGACTCAATGGTGACCCTATTGGGAAATATCCTATAGTGTACTAGGAAGGAAACCAAGGTATTATAGGAGACCAGTGGGGCCAAGTAACTATATTCATGTCCTATGGAGGTTGGACCATGACAAGTCCTATGAGAGTATTAATTTTTTTACAACTTTATAGATAATGCATCTTTTATAATATTAAATTCAAAATCCTGATGTGATTTTTCTTCCTATTGTCCCTTAATATATAAAGCTATATATTTTTAAACATCAATATGGTATGTTTTTATATAATCCTTAACTTATGAATAAAAATAACTACGTAATTTATAATTCACATACTCATTACATTCTTCATAGCTAGTACAATATTCATCAAAGGAATCATTTTTAATAAATATATTTAAACATTTACCACTTTTACTACAATTAGATATTTCTTAATACCCTTAATAATTTAAATCCTTCCTTATATTATTTTACTCTCTTTTCATCGCATTTTTTAGAGTCTTGGATAGAACTCTATATTCAAAAAATTTAAATTAAAAATAGACTTTTACATCTAAGTCTCTTCTAAAAACTCTTTGAATCTAAACTACTTATTAATCTCAAAAAAATCACTAAGAATAATATATATATATCCAATTAGAGGAACATTAATTGCTCTGATAACAATGGAAGTTCCCTAGGAGTGGGTGTAGTCAACAAAGAGGAGGGAGGTGAATCCCGGTGAATTTATTTTTTCCAAATTATTTACTCAATAAATTTAAGTATTTTTTAAATCCCATCTCAAAAAATGAACACCTATCACTTACTAGAATATGAATTAATATTTTTGTCTCTTAGGAAACACATGACACCCACATGTAATGAATAATGTAAAATAGTTAGAATCACATAGTGTTTTTACAAGGTATAACTCCAATGAGGGAAACTTACTCATTATTTTGTTTGATTTTCATCCTAATACCTAGATTTTATACTATATTATAAAAGTGGTTAAAATTAATGGGTATGTATTGACCTTATCCAATGTTTTTTAATTATACATTATATAGGGGTTTGTATCACCCTAGACCTTTGGTCAATGATGAAATCCACCTCAAAAATCACTATATTAAACATCTAATTATATATTCTTGATTGGAATGGTGGTTTTAGAATTACTAGAACCAAAAATATTCTATAGTCCCCCATTTGATCATTCCTTAAGAATATTACCAATTTTATTCTGATTTCAAATAATAAAATTGATTGTTACTATTCCTCAATCTCTAATTCTTATTTCTTTTTCTTTGTTTTAAATTTCCATAATAATTTTTATGGAAAGATCTACATATATTTTTATTCTTCTTAAATTTTATTTGATTCACATGATTTTATTTAAAATTCCAATTCAATTATTTATCCTCCTCGATATTTAGAGGTTTGTTACTATATTTATTTATATCAGGTTATTTTTTTCTCATAGAGATATATAAATCTCTTTATTCATCACATATTTTATATTTCAGAGTCACAAAATATGTTTATATATTCATTAATATAGAAAATATATTAATCAATCATCGTTCCATGATATTTTAATATTTATTCAACACCTTCACATGTTTTCTCCCCATGATAATTGAATATTGCATTTAAATCCACCATTTGTCTCCCGTGATTTTTTGAGAATAACCTTTTCCCTATTAGATCCCATTTAAATAAAATTCTGTTTCTTTTTACCAATGAGTGTCTATATTTTACCTCATAAAATAATTCCACAAAAAATATTAATGAAAAATATGTATAATAATATATAAAACACATAGTAATAATATTTTGCGGTATGATTCTCATAAAATGATAGTATATGATAATAAAAAATTAGTTCCAACTTGAATTTGATTCCTAGAATAACCCACTGTCTGATCTTCACCTTCACAACAATAATTTTATCTTTCCCACTATTTCATCTTGAATCAAAATGGTCATTTTTGGTGTTTATGAAATGATTTACAAAAAATACATTTCTAGATTTAATTTCTCAGAATATTTATTAAAGTATTCCATTATGTCTTGGTTATGTAAGTGGTTTTATTAAATGAATCAAACAATATAGTTCATTTCTAAAATTATATCCATTATTTATTTTGTAAGAGTAAACTAATATTATGTTTTGATAAATATTTTATTCCTTCACCCATTTGACACATTAATTGATATTGTGAGTAAATAAATTACTCTTAAAAAATGAGTCTAACCATTAAAATTTCAACACGACTATTAAAAAATAGCATGACTCCAACGAATTATGTTTGAATCTAATGAAATCTAAGTCCTTTAAAACTCTGAATCACTCTTATAAAAAGTCTGATTGAATCTCACTTATTCTAAATGTATATTAATAATTTCATGCCTTTTTTGAATCTCCATTATGAAGTTTAAAAAACTGTTATGAATTGAAAATGAATCTTACAGAAAAGTAAATAGTCAAGTTTCTCACTTATTTGGTTGAATTTCCATAATTTCTTTCAACCGATCCATAAATTATATAATTTATAAAAGGGAAATTTCAATAACTTCAAGGAATATTAAATTACTTCAAATAAATTTACAAAATTTAATAATGTTCCTAAATTTATTTAACACAACTCAAGAATCTTTTAAAACATTTAATTACTTAATTTACAGTACTTCAATTTCGATTCACTACCACCTCACTTAATATTCAAAATCATATCCAGAAACCATTATTAAAAATTTATTAAACATTTTATAAGTCATATATTATGATAAATATTTTTTAATTGGATTCTAAACATTATAATCAACTTTCCCTTCCTTAAAACACAACTGTTAAGTTATTTATTCCGCATACTATTCAAACTCATCCCAAAACTTTTGTAGTCATTGTATTCATCTCTCATCAACACTTGACATTGATTTCAATGATTACCAGATCAATAATCATCATATTTAAGGGATAATATACTTTAACTATTTATATACGAACTCAAATCTATAGAAACTCCATTAAAATTATTTTCCATCATATGATTGAAACTTATTTTTCATATTCATTTGCACCTTCTCAATAAAATTCCTCGGGATCTTCCTCCATCACCCATGTTCAAAATAAATTGAATTTATTTTAAAAAAAATCTATTAGAAATAATATAACATTAGATCCATTAATCTATTTGGATTCTTAAAATGTCAATAAAATATTAAAAAATAACAAGTTAAAATAAGAATGTTGTAGCATTAAAATATAAAATAAAATAAATTATCTTTGTTGAGAGGCCCAAGAATAATTTATCTTTTATGAATAAGAAAAATATACAATAATGGTGATGAATTAATTTATTTTGAATAAATGGTGAATATTTAATTATATTCAAGATATTTTTTCACGAATAAATTAAAAAAGAAAAAATTACGTTTCATAAATTAAATATTTAAAATTCATAAACAATTTATAATGAATACAGGGAATATATTTCAATATCATAGATTTCCTAATTTTTTAAAAGGTAATATAAAAATATGACTCAAGGGGATTACATTATAAATGATATTAATATTATTATATTGTGTAATGAAATTTTTATACATCTAAAAAATAGAAATATTTAGTATTTATTACATCTGAATATAGTGATCCAACCAAAGAAGGTAATTAATTATTTAACATCATATATATTTTTTATCGTAGAAGAAAAAATAATCTCATAGATATAATAATTTTATTTAATATTTTTTTATTTTATAATATCGTAGTCATTATTATTCTAAAATAATGAAATATTTAAAAAGATTTAAGAGGGTACCCAAAAAAGATACTATATTTTATATCCAGAATAATTGAATTGATAATAGAATAAAGTAAAATTGTGTTGAGTTTATTTAAACTAATTTTATAACAATATTATAAAATTGAATCTTATTAACTCATATATGTTAGGTATAGAAGTGACATAACTAATTCTTGGAATATGTGATAAGAATGATGCTTGGAGGCATAGAGGCTAAAAATTACATTAGAGATAAGTGATGTAAATGAATATACGAATTCAATTTTTTTATATTATTAAATTCATGTATGATTTTATTTAATGATTATTATAATATGTGTCTAAACGTTAAATAATTTTAGTGTGTGTTATATTATACTTATATCAAGTGTTTTAGGGAGAATGTTTCGTATAAGATATGGGTTGGACATAGATATTGTAGATTGACATGGGAAAGATATAGGCTTTAACTTGAATTTATTTATTTATTGATATATTAGTATTATCTAGTTATTAAAACATAAGATTTTCAGGGAATAAAAAATTGAGTAATTTATACTCATATCTAATTTATATAACTCTTTTTCTGATCTACAGGATCATGTTGGTTAATGTCTCAAATGATTTTATCTTAGACCTGGTATTAAAATGATTTGAGGTTTTTTCATTTTCTATTATTTACATGTATTGATGATATTGTTGTCACTATTTTTATTTCTATTTGTGTTTTAATTAAAACTTAGGTTGATAAATGAAATATTTTTTTTAGATTATAGTAATAATTGATTTAAAAGTTTATTTTATTCATAATTTTGGTTTTCTTTTGATATTTGATACAAAGTATCTTATGCTTTATCATAAATATATTCCATTATTTTTCATTTATACTATTATTTCTTGTCTCTATCCCCTGAACTTTTTATGGTGGGTTTGGGGTATAATTCACTATCTCCTAGTCAACTCAATAGGAGTCACTATAAGTTTAAGTCAAAAAATATCTATTTTTATGTTATTGATTATAAGTCCAATAAATTAATAGGCGAGTATACATTAATATTATTAGTAAAAAAATTACACTATTATGGTTAAAAAAATTATACAAGTCACCCAAAGTGGTCCATTTCAAATATTTAGATGCTTTTGTAGTAACATATGAATTTAATTATGGGAAAATTAATATTTTATCTTATTCCGTAAGAAGGAATTTATTCAACTATATATTAGCTCTCAAAATAACCTATGATTTATGGATGAATTTATAAAACACACCATGAAATTGAATGATGGGTTTAAATGAAATATAACATAATGTACAAGACGTAAAACATTACATATTCTTTATTTTTTAGAAACAAATTAACTTATTATATTTTCAATGATATTTTAGGTTCATAGTATTATATAATTAGATCATCACAATTAAAAAACAAACCTACATATAAAAATGTGGACTCTTACACTCAGTATCCATTCATTCAAAATATAAAACTTTTAAAGTAAAAGTCGTTTTATTTTCATGAAAAATATTTATGACTTTTAAATCGATTTATTATTTATTAAAACTTATAATTAAACCTTTGGAAGAACATTTGAAAATTTGGGATGAGAACAAAATGATCTATTAAGGACATAAAAGAAATAAATCCATTAATCCAATGAAAAATATGATAACCTATAATTTTTTACCATTTCCACATTACTCTTTAGTCATATACATAAATCATTTCCATATAGGGAAACAATTTTTTACATATAAAAACACATAAGAATAAAATAAAAATACTTGAAATTATCTTAGATCAATATATTTGTAACTCGTGTTCACTTATGTTAGAAATAACTAGAGACTAGTTAAATCCAAAGGAGAAACCTCCCTAGTTAACTACCACTTTCTTTACATTTATGACAAGTAATAATACCCAATTCATTTGAGATATATATATACACTTCATCCATAATATAAATTATATTAATATTACCCATCATATATGTTATATCAGGCTCAACCATCTTTATATATTATAAACCCCATGTGATAATGTTGTTTATTTTGTATTATTTTTTATTTTTTTGAGTGGTTTTGAGTTTTGGTGGGTTTTAGGCCAAAAATTTATGTTGTAGCAGCTTTTTAAGAGGATCATGGTTAGGCTTCATGGTTACTGAAAACCATGAGGTGTCCATGAAGGTGGGTCTATCATTTTAGAAGATACATTTTTTATAGTGTCCACATGGTTTTTCAAATCACGAAGAACTCCCTAGAAGCTATCAAGGGATTAGTGTGTGTCTAGGGAGAGGCACATGGTTCTTCTAAACTATGATCCATCAAGAAAAAACCTTGGTTAGAAACCTAGACCCATATAGTGTAGAGTCTATTTCCAATACCATTAAATTGGCATGATTATAAGAAGTCAAATCATGAAGGACCTAAGAGTTTAGCAGTCTTGGTATACTAGATTCACAGATGAGTCATGTATTAAAATGAATACACTAATTGCAAAAAAAATATTTCGAGTATAACATTATTCCATCTATTATATCCTTAAATATCATTACTAGTACTACTCTTAGATTTCTCAGGAAAGGAAACAAAATAAGGGTTAGATCAAATGCTTCGTAAGGGTAAATTATAGAGGAACCAATAATTAATCAACGAGAATAATAATTATGGATTGGTAAATAAGTGAACAAACATACCATTTAATAAATAAGTAAAAATTAAATGCATCTCTATAATTTTTCATATTGAACAATTCATGGATAATAAATACTGAATCCAAATAAAAGTAATGCTTAATTATTAGACATCATGTATTTGGAACATTAAAACCACTAATCTCAAGATCCATCCTCCAAACAGTTCAAAACTATACGCAGAAACCCATTTAATTTTCACAACTTATTTGTCTAATGAGAACCATTCAATGCATCAAAGAACTGGATAATATATGGAGCCCACCATCACTTCATGTCCAAAGAATTCCTCATATTGTGTAATCAATTTAATTAATCAACAATATGCCTTATCAAATACCTGTATTGATTAAAGGATATAGATTTATCAATATTTCCTAAAATAATATAATAACTTTCAAAGTTAACACCATATGAAAAATGGTATACTATTTATGAAATAATCATATCCATGAAAAATGATATGAATATTTATGGGGAATTCAATGTCAAATGATAATAGGAAATTCAATATTTTAAGGGGGCTAAAAGGAATCAAATATGTGGATTTCAACACTATCATTGGATAAATAAATCATAAAATATTCAAATGAGGAATTAGGATGGTATCAACACAACTTATCACAAGTGGAGTAAAAATAAATGGTTATTGTTTTTTATGAATAGAAATACTATAAAAACATCTTTTAAAAGCATTCATGAGGAAAATATCCTTTGTTTTGAAAAACCTTTTCTTTGAAAATAAATTTTGAAAAAATATTATTTCAAAATTAACATTTTTAACATGAAAATGAATATTCAAGGGTATGATAATAGGTAAATATGTACATTTCATATGAGGAAAAAATAATATTCCTTTTTCATGGTTAAATTGTTAGTAAAATACCTTATTCCGAAATAAAATACAAAATTCCTTTCAAAACATTGGAAAAAGAAAGAATGGTAAAAATAATTTTAATAAATCAATTATTAATTTTTAAAAAACATGTAGCGTCTTGTAAATTTTGTGTAATTTTTTTAATTATATTGAACTATTCTGAGACCACACACTTTAACAACAGGTGATTTCGAGGCCTCGTGAGCCCAAAATGGAATTTTGAACATTTTTTAAGTTATATTCCATAAATGTACGAGTGGGATTTTCTAACATTTGAACCAGTGCTCAGATCAAAAATCTAAGGGCACTGTTGATCCCAAAATTTCGGGATTCACATAAGATTGACATAACTTCTTCTGACAAGGTCCGAATGGAATATTTTATTTTTATAATTTTTGGAAAATAATAAATTAACATTAAAAAATTTATTTTATTTCTTTTATCAACCAACGAGTGGCGACATGGAGAAATTACAGTGAAAATGAAAAGGCGTCAATGAGGGGTATTAAGGAGGCTTATTAATTTCTTGTGTCATGCAGCATAATGACAAAATAAAGGAAGTGTAACCCCCATGCTGTTTCATAAATGAAACATCATAACAATGTGACATCATAGTATAACTGAATCATTGTGATATGTTTCCTTTTAATTGTTTGACGCGTTGGTGGAATAAGGATTAATCCTTGGAGATTCTCTAAATAACATCCAACGGTCTTCCTCTCCAACGAATAATGATGCACCTGCAAATCATCACCGAATTCGACACACCACAAAGAAAGGAGCTAGAAGTGACATGTAACCTCGACATCTTGAAACCTTAAGGGAGAAAAGAAATGAATTTTAATATCAAAGAGGTATGTGTTGTTTTATTTTGATTTTATTACCTGTTATTTTCTAGAACTGACGAATAGGGATCAACCCATCAACATGTTTATCCATGATTCATGAGTTTATATGAGAGGGTAACTTTATTTGGGGGTTTCTCTATCCATTTGTCAATCATTACTTGATATGATTAAACTACAACCTCTATATACCCTCATATTTTAAAAATATAATGCAGATGGAATAGGCCGAAATGAACAAGGCCTAAGACCCTCCTCCATGTGTGTTCTTTGTGGTCGTGCCCTCAAAATAGAGGATAGATTATTTTGGGACCTTCATGGTGAATAGGATTCTCCCTAAAGACCATATACATAGGTGGTGTGAAGAATGGACCATCAGAGTGCATCAGGTGGTCTGCCGAAGGTAATTCTGGAGTGCAAGTGGTAGTGGCACAAGGCAGTGTCAGCCGCATGTCGAACAGAGGAACAAGAGGTTGACAGTTGTGCCGGCGGCCAAGAGGAGCTGCACCCGGCGGGCACCACGTGGAGGGAGGTCCCGGGTCCAAGCGGCTAGTGAGCCGTAGTCCATAGACTGCGGTAGGTAGTGAGACCACACATCTGCAAGGCTAGTTTGGGCCGAATGTTGTAGCCTCCCACGTCCGAACTACATTGTACACCATCGACAACACTAATCGGATAGGCTGCGCGACGCTACCCCAACCAACAGGTTGAACCTGTGCTGGTGGACTTGAACTGCATCCCAGTGGGCTGGGCACACCCCCAGTGGGCCAAACCCGCGCCAGCAGTCCGGAAACGCACCCTTCGGGCTAGGCAGGACTAGACAGGGTTGTCGGGCGATCCGGTAGGCTGGCCCCTCGGCCATACCGGGCTGGGTCAAGCAAGTCCCATTCGGCCTGGACCACTGGTTAGGCCAAACTAGATGGGCCTAGACCCAAATTGGTCTTGGTTGAGTCAGTCAAAACTAAACATGGGTATGTGGGACCCTCGGGTCGTGTTGTTCTAGTCAGTCTGGTCGGGTCGGACCTGACCAAGATGCAGCCGACCCTTATTTACTAAAATTTTAATAATATTCAAACCGGGATTCTGATTGATGATCCATTTGCGAATACGGGATCCTCTCAATGAGGAGGGTCTTTTGGAATGCCTTGTGGATTCTTTCATTGAATTTGAGATGTAAATAATGTCTTGAGCTGCGGTTCCCCCAAGTGCTCTATGTAAAGTACCCTATGGTTGGATGAGACATAAGGATTACTGACTTTCGACTCTTTAAGATATGACCATGGCCTAGTGGGAAGCACTTCTATGTGACTTTGTTGGCCCAAGGTGGTAAGCACTTCTGTTTGACTTTTCATACCCACATTATGCGAGGAGGAGGAGTACTTCATTTGGATAAGATTAGTGAGAGGAACTTATGTGTGGCTTTTTAGGCCCACAGTACGTGATGATTAGGTGTAACAAAGTAGTCCAAGGTTAGTGGGAATCCCTTATGCGTGACTTGGCAGGCCCACTGTTCTGGATAGAGGAGGAGTTCTCCAGAAACAATGATTTTCAATGATGTGAATTAAGATTCTTCTATCACTAACCTTAACATATATCTAGTGTGATCTATCTAGTGTTTCATTCATTCCGTTGAGGATTACTGTGTGGTATTTCATTTTTGGTTGGGGGTCCCTACTGTGTACTTTGTTACTCACCACTGCATGGGATTCACTCGTTCGTGTTGTGTCTCATGCAGATGATCGATGTTTCGACAGAGACTTTGGTGGAACAAGACCTAGAGGTTCTCAGGGGGATGAGACTGATGAACTCTATGATGGTGGAATAGGTGGCCTAGGACGAGGCTGGCCCCAGTAGGATTGGGAGGAAAAGACATTCTACTTCGGCTTCCAGTATCGACACTACTCTAACGACCAGGTGGGGGTTTCCGTAGATGGCCATCAGAGTTTTTTTTTACTTTTAATTTTTTAGTTCTTTTGTTGGGTTTGTATTTTGGATCACATATACTATTTGTACCTATAATCAGTATTGTTTTAGTGTTAATTTTTACCTTTTAAGTGTGTTGGACTTGGTTGGGCCCGTGCGTGTGTGTATATATACTCAGGAAAATGCCTCACATTTACCGGTTGATGCCTTCGATGCTAGTCCCCAGACCCTGACCTTCATTAGGTGGGATTAGGGTAGTCTTTACATGGGCCCTAGTGTATGGGTTATGGCCAAGTGGTATCAAAGGGTTTTCAATCCTACCACAAAATCTGGGAGTCTGTTGTTTTGTTTTAGGGAAATAGTGTAATGTGTTGCGAGTTTGACATTATGATTCGAGGAGTCCAGTGTTGGTGTGGTGGTCAACGTATCCATACACCAGGACATTAAATTGTTATTTTAGGCTCAATACATGAAAAAATAGGTTAAATAAGTGTCTCCTTATGTTCTTCTGAATAAAAGACAGCTCACCAGGTATAACCTTCTCACCATGGTACATCTTGATCTATCTCAGGATGCCACCACGTGGGCGACCATTCAGGATCCTGATTTCAGGTCATGAGGACAACCCCCCTAGTGTCGAGGCATACATTCAAGGACCATTTATAGAGATATAAACATCAGGTTGTGCACTAGTGCTACCACCACCCGATGGCCAGCATCTACTGCCGACAATTTTGGTAGAGGAAGTGTGCAGACTCAGTGCCCTGCATGAGTTTCAGAGATAGAGACCTCCCATGTTCAGGGAAGATATAGATCCTAAGGTCATTGAGGACTTGATAGAGGTAGTGATGTGGGTATTATACTTATTAAAGACACCACCTGACCGGATGGAGATCTTGGCAGTGAGCCTTCAACAGGTCTCCACAGGGAGATGGTGGAGCTTGACCACCTAGACGCATGATGAGGTGACCCTTACCTAGGTATACTTCGAGGGTATTTTTTGGTAGATGTTTTTTTTGAGACCTTGTGCACTGGGCATATTCAGAAGCTACATCACCTTCACTAGGACAAAATGACAGTGGCTGAGTACTTATCGATGTTATGGAGATTTCATGAAACTCCACAGATATGGGGTGAGTCCTATTCTTTCATGCACGAGCCTTTGAGAAAGGACTCAGGTGGGAGAGCATGGCATCTATGTTGTCTCTCAGCATCCCTAGCTAGTCCGGGGTGCTAGATCGAGCCCTTATTGTAGAGATATGTTTTGGTGGAGCATGTGCTGATGGCTAGCACTATCCACAAACCCCAGGAAGAAGAGTCTTCAGCAGGAATTCGATAGAAAACATGAGGTCCCAAGCTATCTCGAACATTCAGAGGATGACCTAGGGACTCAAGGACAGTAGTACATGGATCCTAATATAGAGGGAGTTATCTGGGAGCTTGGAAGTGCTTCACATGCAGCGGGCAGGGACACATGGATCGTGAATGCTTGACCCACCATACATATTACCATTAGATGGTTGAGAGGCTGCCATGATAGTGGTAGCGACTCAAGAGAGGAGGGCTGTGGGGTGGAAAACGTGGTAGGGGAGCAGCCGGATCAGCTGGTGGTGGGCGGTGGTTTGAGGTGTTACCGCCACCAACCCCATGTGGTCCACCCTGAACTCAAGGATCAGGCAGATATGGGAAAGCATAAATTCATGCTATAGAGGCTTATAACCATGACTCCCCAGGGATAATATGAGGTATGATCTTTTTTTACAACCCCTATTTGTAGTTCTTATAAAAACAAGTGTTAGTTACTCCTTCCTTACCCCGACTCTCATTCAGAGGTCAAAGATTTCGGTGGAGCCATTGGCTCGATCCGTATGGATGGAGACTCTTACGGGAGGGGATTCGCCGATTACACACATGTGACTACAGTGTGAGCTTACTCTAGGAGGTGAAATATTTTTCTAGGATCTCTTAGTATCAGTGTCTAGGCCTTATGACATTATCTTGGTTGTGGACTAGTTATCCATAGTCCATGCTCAAGTCGGCTATTTTAGGTCTACAGTGTGGTGTGTTCCCGGAGAAGGGACCCGTTTTTACTTAACCGGTGAGAAGGAAATACTTGTAGCATATGAAGGACTTTCTCGAAGGAGGGTTAAGTGTATTACTCGCCGTTGGCTAGCCTCACCCTTGGTTCATTGGAAGAGAGGAGTCCAAGCATTCTTGTAGTGGTGGATGAGTACAAGGATGTTTTTCCTGAGGATGTTCCAGGAATACCACTTTGTAGGGAGGTAGACTTTTGCATCGACCTATACCCTGGGATGACACTAATATCCACACTGTCATATCATATGGCTACCATGGAGCTTCAAGAGTGGAGTTTACAACTGGAGGACTTGTAGAAGAAGGGGTTCATAAGGCCTAGTGTTTCACCATTGGTAGCCCCAGAGATTTATTCGAATAAGTTAGTCGGTATTTTCTGGTTGTGCATGGACTTACGGTTACTGAACCAGTCGACTGTGAAGAACAAGTATACATTGATTAGGAGCAAAGACCTCTTCAACCAACTGAAGGGAAATATATGGTTCTTGAAGATATACATCATATTAGGTTATCACCAACTTCAGGTATCAGTTGAGGATGTACCAAATACAGCCTTCAAGTTCCAAGACAGCCACTATGTGTTCCTAGTGATTCCTTTTGGTGTGAATAATTCCCCATCCATGTTCATTGTAATCATGAACATGATCTCCCTGCCTTACCTTGACTGGTTTATTTTAGTCTTCATTGATGACATCTTGGTGTACTCAGTGTCATAGGAGGAGCATGCTACACACCTGTGGATAGTCTCAAATACACTCTAGAGAACCTAATTTATGGTAATACCTCAAAGTGTCAATTATGGAAAAAAGCGGTCCACTTCATAGGACATGTCATCTCAGAGGCTGGAGTTGTAGTGGATCTGGTGAAGGTAGAGGTGATGCTTGATTGGGATCCTCCCAGAAGCGTGACTGAGGTGTGGGGATTCTTTGGGTTGGATAGTTACCATTAGATGTTCGTTCCTGACTTTTTTCAGAGTAGAAAAACCATTATCGGCTTTTAAACAAAAGGGACATCCCTCTGTGTGTACAGACAAGTGTCAGTAGATTTTCCAAGAGCTGAGGTGAGAACTAACTAGTGCCCCCATCTTGAGGCTAGCAGAGGAAGGAGTTGGGTATATAGTTTACTATGACATATCAGAGACCTGACTAGGTTGTTTCCTAATTTAGGATCAAGTAGTTATCGCCTAATGATCATGCTGGTTGAGGTATCATGAGAAGAACTACGCGACTCATGCGCTAGAGTTAGCAGCGGTGGGATTTTCCTTGAAGATGTGGCATCACTACTTGATGGGATAATTGTTTGAGATATACTCTGACCATAAGAGTATCAGGTATATCTTCTCTCAAAAGGACCTGAATCTGAGAAAGCAGTGATGGTTAGAGTTCCTCCAGGACAATGACTTTTAGATAGACTATACTCCTAGAAAGGGGAACGTGGTGGCAGATGTGCTCAGTAGGAGGACTGGTTTGTAGCTGTTGAGTGTGGTGATAGTGCAGTTGGCTGCGAGGTAGATATCCTTCATTGATGATGGTGAAGTATCTTACCTTCAGTCGATGACTATTACTCCCCCACTCTGAGAGCGAGTTAGGGAGGCATAGCTGGTGGATTTTTACTGTGAGGCCCTACATGCTCTATTATCTTCTAGACGTTCTCCTGATAGATTTTGGATAGGTGGGGAGCACATAATCCTTTTATGAGGGTGCATCATAGTACCAAGGATGTTACACGAGGAGGTGTTGAGGGAGTTCCATACATCCTCCTTGGTGGTACATTCTGGAGTGGTGAAGATGCACCAAGACCTCTGATGCTAGTACCAGTGGCCAGGGATGAAGAAAGTAGTCAATGAGTTCATTTCACAATGCCTCACATGTTAGTATTTGAAGGTCGAGCATTAGGTTCCAGCAGGCTTCACCCATCCACTTGAGGTACTAGAGTGGAAATGGGATGGTATCTCATTGGACTTTGTGATGGGGTTACAAGCACATCCAAAGGCCAAGACTCTATCTAGGTGATCGTTGATTGACTCACGAAGTTGGCTGACTTCTTACCCATTCAGGATTATCGACTGGTAGAAGTATTGAGATGCATCTATATATCTGAGTAGTGTGGATCCATGGGGTGCCTTTTGATGATAATATCAGATCGTGAAACTCAATTTACAACCCAACCATGGAAGGGATTACAGGAGGCATTTGGGACATAGTTTCACTTGAGCACATTTTCTCATCCCCAAATGGATGGTATGACAGAGCAAACTATACAGACCTTGAAGGATAGGATTTATGCTTTCATCCTTGATGATGTTCGCTGTTGGGAGGACTAACTTCCTTTGGTAGAGTTCACATACAACAACCACTATCACTCCACCATAAACATGGAACCGTTTGAGGCCTTGTACTGCTGGCGTTCCAGATCACCCCTATGCTGGACAAATCTAGGGGAGTCGGAACTCATGGGTCTGGAGTTGGTACGGGCTACCACAGAGAAGGTATAGATCATCCATGAGTGGATGAAGACTGCACAAAGTATGAAATATCCATATTCCAATAGGAGATAGAGACCCTTGGAGTTTGAGGAGGTAGATCATGTATTCCTTCAGGTCTCACCCCAGTGAGGATATCGGTTATTTGGCCAGGGCCATAAGCTATCTATGAGGTTCATCAAACCATTTCAGATCCTGATCATAGTTTTTGAGGTGGTTCACAATCAATCTCTTCACCCACATATGCACTAGGTTCATTATGTCTTCGACATGTCGTAGTTGAGGAGGTACGTGCCTGATCCATCACATGTCATCGACTGGGGTGAGCTAGAAATTGATGATTGGGTGACGTTTGCAGAGTTCCCAATGGAGATAGAGGGCATACAAGAGCAAGTACTACATGGGTGGTCAATTCCCCTGGTGCGAGTACGATAGGATCACAAGAATCTCTAGGAGAGAACATGGGTGTAGGAGGCTCAGATTCGTGCTCAATACCTCCTCCCATTTAATTAGTTTTTGTTTTGGATTTCAGGGTTGTAAATCCCTAAAGTGGGGAGAATGTAATATCTCAGAAATTCCAAGTAATTTTTTAATTATATGGTATTATTTTAAGACCACGCATGACAATACATGATATTGAGTTATGGTGAGCCTATAACAGAATTTTAAACTTTTTATAAGGTATTTTTAGTAAACATACGAGCGGGATTTTTTAACTTTTGAACTGATGCTTGTATCAAAAATATGGGGGAACCATTGAACTGAGGATTCTAAGAATCACCTAAAATGTACTTAACATCATCCAGAAAGGGACAAATGGAACGGCTTATTTACATACTTTTTGGAAAATAATAAAATAATGTTAAAATTTTATTTTATTTATTTTGAAACGGATGAGTTGTGACACAGTGACACTACGGTGCAACAATGAGGCTATAACAAGGCGCATTAATGAGGCTCATTGATGGAACATATCATGCAACGTAATTATGAAATAAAGGAAGCATAACAATGACACTATTTCATAAATGAAAGATCATAATGATGAGACATCACATTGTAACTGAAACGATGTGACGTGTTTTATTTTAATTGTTTGACATGTTAGTGGAATGGGGATTAAAACATGGTGGTTCTCTAAAAACCCACCGATAGTCTTCCACTCCAACGAATAATGATGCACCATCAGATCATCACCGAATTCGATACACCTCTATGAACAGAGATGGAAGCGATGAGCGACGTCATCATATTGAAACCTAGAGGGTGAAAAGACATGGATTCAAATGTCATAGAGGTAGGGGTTGTTTTATTTTGTTTTTCATCCCCATTATTTTCTAGAATTGATGAACAATGATCAACCCACAAATAGGTTGATCCATGATTCATGAAGTTTTGTTGGAGGGTAACTTAATTTGGGGATTTCACTATCTGGGATTCAAACATTACTTGATATGATTGAACAAAAATTTTGGAGCCTCCCTCTATTTTAAAACACTAACACAGAGGGCGCAGGATGACATGAATATGGCCCAAGCACATCTTCCATGTGATTTCTTTATGGATAGACCCTCAAAATGAGGTCATGATTATTTTGGATTCTTCGTTGGGAATAGGTCACTCCTCAATGACCGTAGGCAGAGGCAGCGTGAAGAACGGACCACCGGAGCGTGTCTGGTGGCCAACCGAAGGTTCTACTGGTGTGACAACTATGACAGTAGTAGAGACACGTGGCATCGCTAGCCGTGTGCCAGACAGTGGGATAGGAGGCCACCGGAGGATGTGACAAACTAACTGTGACTATGGCAGGCACGGTGATTGGACCCTCTAGATGAGGCAAATATTTCGGTATGGCCTGTGGTGGCTTTCATGGAAGTTGGGATGCAACAAATGGCTTGAGGAGTGGTTCTCTGAGGCGCGCTACGTACGGAACCCTACGGTTGGTTGTGACCTGAGGACTGTTGACTTTAAAATATATGAGACTCGACTATGGCCTAGTGGGAAGCACTTATTTGTGACTTTTCAAGCCCATGGTGGTAATCACTTCTTTGTGACTTTTCAATCCCATGGAATGCGATGAGGAGGAGTACCTCAGTTGGACATGATTAGTGGGAATCACTTCTGTGTGACATTACAGGCCCACAGTACGCAATGAGGAGATGTAAATAATTAATAAAATGTTACTCGTAAGCACTTATTTGTGACTTGGAAGGCCCACTATACTCGATAGAGGAGGAGTTCTCCAGAAGCTCAGGTGTTTGATGATGTCACTGATGATTCTTCTATCACTTCACTACATGTATTCCTTGTGTGATATATCCTGTGTTTCATGATTTACGTTTAGGATTACTATATGGTCTTTCTTTTTTGTTTTGGGGCCTATAATGAGTACTTTGTTACTCAACCCTGTACGGGTTTCCCCCACATGTGTTGTGTCCGGTGGAGACATTTGAAATTTCAATAGAGGCTTTCGTGGACTGGGACCCAAATGTGCTCATGGGGATGGTGTCGATGGATGCTAAGATAGTGGACATGGTGGCCTAGGACCAGGTGGGTCCCAATATGATATGGTGGACAATAATTTCTACTTAAACATCTAGCAGCTACACTACTCTGACAATTATGTGGGGTTTTTTGTAGATGGCCATTAGAGTTTCTATTTTTTTGTTCTTTTCTATTTTCAATTCTTTTTTTTGGTTTTATATTATGGCCCACTTATACTAGTTTTCCATGTACTCTTCTTATTTTTAGTTTTACTTGTTTTCTTTCCTTTGTGTGGGACTTGGTATGGTATGTGTGTACATTTTGGTACTCAGGAATATGCCTCCCATTTGTAGGTTGATGCCTTCAATGCTAGTCAGAAGTCCCTAGACTTCGGGAGGTGGGAATAGGGTATTCATGGATTGGGCCCCGGGGGATGGTTCCTGACAAAAAAATATTGAAAACCATTTTATGAATTAAATATTTTAAAATAAAATAGGATCTCTGACTAAAGAGAGAATTGAAGTCGGGGTTTCTTAAAAATATTTTCTAAAATATTTTATGTACCAAAGAGTTGAAAAATGGTACTAATGGTTGAAATAGGTCAATAATAACCATATTATAATAAAATTAAATGGTTTATTAAATAATGATAAAATAATTTCCCCTGATGGATGTTCATGTTTAAACAATCCCTAAAACATTATATTATAATGTAAACCCTTGAAAAGATTATAATATTGAAGTGAGAATCAATCAATGAATAGATTATTTGAATCAATTATAAATCCAAATAAAATAAGTGGAAATAAAATATATATATTTTAAAAAGTAGTTACACAGATAATATTATAATATTAAGGACAACACGGAAGTATTTTAGCCAAATGAATATAAATTGGGTTATAAAATTCTTTTCTACTTGGTAAAGTTTAACATAAATATCCTTAGAATAAATAATTAGTATTAAAAAGAAAATGTCAAAGTAGAATTATGTATACCATAGTTAGTAAATTAGGGAGACGAAAATAATTTATTCCTTAAATAATAGAAATACCATTGGAATATCATTTAAATATTCTTGATGAAAATAATCTTTAAACATTCCAAAGTGCACCATAACAAATTGAATCATTCAAATAAAAATTATAAATTAATTAAATGAAACATATAATATCATAAAAATAATTATATTAATTATATAAAATTTCAATGGTATGTATAGAAATCATATAATAGAAACTTGGTTCATAACAAAAAATAAGTCTCAATGGAATGAAAATTGAGATGAAATTCATTTCCTTTTGTTTCCTTTTGTGTGAACACACATTAAACAATTGTATAATTTGTTTAAGAGTGTTGAAAAATTATTTAATAACCATATCCATGTTTATTAAATCTTATTACCCATTTTATAACAATCTTTAATTATTTTCACTGTTTCGGGTGTTAATTGCCTAATCTTTCGAGTATGTTTTGGACTTGTTACTTTTGGTTATTTTTTTGTAGATCATGGTTTTATCAAATACACAATGTAAACCATGATTTAATTATATATTTTAATTATATATATATTTATAATAATCTATAATATTTGGAGATAATAAATTAAATGCACCGTTCATAGAGGCGGTAAATAGTACATACACATGAACACTACTTTCATTTCATTGTCGTATTAAAATAATGATAATAAAATAGTATATATGTATATTATCATTATTGTATCATATATATTCCATATAATTTATATACCTTTATTAAAACCATCCCTTATAAATTCCATGTATAGTGTGAACGATTCAAGTCCCTTTAAGGGATGGTTGTGCACACTTCCACAAACGATGTTATTATATTCCCAAAAATTAGAGTACATAAAGTTATGTGTTATAAAATAAATAAATAAGTATAAATAATTTATAAAAATATTATATAACATATATAAAAATTTAATCCATCATAATTATAAACAATGATAGGTGATAAAGGAATAACGAACTACTTTGTTATGAAAGGTGGTTGTCCGTTGTACACGTAAATGGTAAGTTCAATACCTATTAGATGTAAGTGTATGTTAGTGTAGGTATAACCCTTAAAATAAAAACATAAAATTATATTTAGTGTTATAGAGTTTTTATGTAATCATGGAATAATATGAATTGAAGGAGTGGACAAAGAAATTAAACTAAAGAGTTTGAGGAAGGATGTTACCACTTAATCAGGTAACTCCTTTTGGTTTGAACTAAAGGGATTCGTTGGATGGATTTATTACCAAGGTAAGGATTATAGGTTGATGGTATGGATTTTTAGGAGCTATTTTGGAATATATTTTTTGATCCATATGGTCTTTATAGGCGTGAGAATGTGGGAGGGGTGAGTGCCTTTTATAGTGGAGGAGGAGTGGCACTCTTGTAAATTTTTGGAAAAGAAATTCTAATAACATATTTTCCATTTAATGTGAATAAAATAATGGTAAAAATATATAATATGGATTATAGTGTCTTAATAGGACAAAAACATGTATTTTTGTCAAGAAACGTGGACATTTTGGCGCTTAAGTTTAAGGATTAGTCTTTTGTTAAGCATAATTTCACATTAATCATTATAATTAATTTTAATCACATTTACTAATATTTTTTTGTCAAAAACTATTATAACCTCATTATATTTTATAAATTATTATGAATCCAAATATGGAATCCATTTTGAAAAATTCCAATCATATAATTGGAAGAAATTAATTTGAAATTAATCCAGCAGATGATATGACAATGTGATTTTTTAAAGTAAAATGTTCAAAAGCAATCTATGTTTTTACATAAAATTTTAAAGCAAAACTGATTCCAATGACCAAAATTGGAATAATATATGTAAAATTTTCCTAATAAAAATTTAAAACTAATAATAATTATAATTTATCCAAATATAGAAATTTGATGAAAAAGAAAATTTGAAATAAAATTCAGTATTTTCACTATTCATTAAAAATGAAACTTCACATAAGTTTTAAAACAAAATCACCCTAAGATAATTTTTATGTTAAAATTTACAATATAATTTTTATTTATAAATAATTATTATATAAATTTACCAAATTTTATATTTAAAATAGGTTCACCAATAAAAGGTAGTGATTTTGTTTTATAAAAATATTGGTATTTTTGTGAAATATTGGGTTAGTTCTTATCTTATAACTATAAAATCTATTGGATGAATATCAAAAATATTTTATTTAATATAATATATATATATATATATATTACATTATTATCAAGCAATAATTGTAATCAATTTAATTTATTAGGTTAAAATGGATTTGTGGGCATATGCATTGTTTTTTATAAAAACATTCCCTTTATATTCAATTGGTTCTTATATTCATTTATAATTAATTTTTAACAAAGAAATTCATTTCAAATTTTGGAAAACCATATATATTCATATTTAAGTTATTTTTATTCATAACCACTAATTTAACTACTATGTTATATCTTATTATACTAAAGAATAATATTTTAATAATATAATATTGTTCAGTAAAACTCAGTGTTGCATGTAACAAAATCCATTAAAGAAACTTGTTTTTTCATGTGACATATGTTATCTCAGTGTTGTATGCTTTTAAATCTATAAATTATATTGAATTTATTTAGTATAGTAAATGTATTGTAATTTCTTCTGATATTATATTCTCTTATGCACTTGGTGTTTCATTTCATACATGCAATCAAATAAAATTTTCTTAGGTAAGATTTTTTGGGAATTACATTCTCCAAACATTTATTATATTAGGTCCTTGAAATTGTAAGTCCATATTTGTGATATATTGTTTGATATTTCTTATATTTAAACCCCACATCATGATAAGGGTTCATAAAAAATTCCATAGAAAATAGTGAATTTGATGTTCAATTGTCACACATACTGACATATAACTAGGTTTCTATGTAGGAGAACATTAGTGAAAAGTGGAGATATATCCATGGAGGAAAAACATAAATATTTATCATTCATGAATGAGGTCATAAATCAAAAACAAGGTAATGATCAATGGAATGTTCAGGGCCTCAAATCCATAAATCTATAATGATTTAGAAGACAATCGGTTGACCAAAAATTAAAATGTTAAGATAACATTTTATTTTATTTTACTTATCCTGATGTTTAGGAATTATTTTATCACCTATGAATATAAGGAAGTATTCTTACTTGATATATTACTATAAAAATAATTTCATTCTTCGGTTGGGCCTTGACCAAATTCCAATGTTTCTGTTACTTTAAGAAATGGATATCCAAAATTAGCTTTGATGCCTAATGAAAAAAATACACTTATAATGGATAGTATGGCCTATAAAAGAGTGAAAAGTATAACTTTTTCCCTCTAATTATTATAAAGAGAAAATAATATTAATACATTAATCTATAAACCTAAAAAGTAATAATACTGGTTCATCCTTAATATTTATTCATCAAATTTTTTATCTAGAAACAATGACATATTAACCATGGAGTTTCGTAGGTCAGTGGTAGGGGTTAAAACCTTAACATCATTTGGTCATGGGTTCATGTCCTACTTCCTTACTAGATTTTATGGGTTGTCACCTGGAATATATTTTGTCCTTTTCTAATACCATATTAATATAATTTCCAAAGAAATTATGATATCCATCCTTGAAAAATGTTTAGTAACTAAATAGTCATTTAAGAAAGGTTTTCAATATAACCTCAACAAAAAAATAATCATCCATTTATTGACACATAGTTTATTCCTTTCTCTAGAGTTTATCCCATAGAGGAGGGAATTTTCAAATACCAAAAACCATAGTTTTAATATCAATTAAAATATTGGAAGAACCATATAATCAATTTTAGGATGTCTAAATCTTCACAAACTATTTTCAATCTAAGACACCTCATGTTTAACCTATGCTATTCATTTTCAAAATCATTCATAATGGTTTATAAATAAAATGTGAATTATCCTATGCATATCCCCTGGGAGTTTCCAACAAGGTGCCCAGTAAGGCCTGTTGTTGAGTACCAGGTTATGCCGAGTCAGGATCGACACACCTTGTCAGAGTTATTACTCCAAGGTATATCTATGCCATAACCACATCCACTTATAATATCCATACATGGATTCATTTCTAAGAATTCACACATAATATATACTTTACAAAAAAATTACGATGTTCTTCTAAACTTGTCCTCAAATTCTATCATAGGGTTATGTTACATAATCTATGTTTTCCTAAATCAAAGCCCCATGTTTGCTACAAATGTTTCTCTATTTCCAAATTTTGTGACCAGACACTAGAGAGCCTATAGATGGTGTTTAAATCCACTATATTATCCTGTTTACAAGGTGTCTAGTCCTAAAGGACCGAAGAGTTTAGTAGTCTTGGAAAATGAGATACATACATGAGTCTTGTATTGTAAATGAATACACTAATTACAACATATTTTATTTATTTATTTCGAGGATAAATTTATTACATATAGTATATACCTACATGCCTTTCATATATTTCGTCTTGGATTATTGGGAAAATGAAAGAAAATAATAGTGATCTCATATTACATCCCAGACCCGGATGCCACCTGAAACGGTGTCATGATCCCGGTGGGTTAAATGACCTCAAGCGCATCTCCCCAAAATTTAGTGGCTACCGACTAGAAATGAGGGACTATGTGAGTCAATGGTGAGACTATTCCCTCATTACCAGAGTGTTACAATAGAAGTCAAACATAATAAATAGAGGAAGTGAAATAAATAGTACTTAGCTGAAAGTAGTAGAAGACAGGAAAGCATATCAATAACCTAAAGTGTCTCACATACAAAATGATGCAAATGATATATATATCTAGAAAGAATCCAATGAAGTACATACGAATACAATAAAATACATGTATCCCATAAAGATCAAAAGAACAAATTTTTTTTGAAGTGGTGTATGATTTATCGTGGTGTTATGCTCCCCTACTCCAAAGTCATAGTCAACAACCTGTACTAGGGTAATCGCCTCTCTCATCACCCACAACCATATAATCTATTGGGGTCCCCAAGGAGGCCCAAAAAGGTGTGTGATAAACCTTCCAGTAGGAATCCACCAAGATTCTATAAAGTTCTAACATAAATTCTATAAGTTCTAGAATGTATAAATAAAATAGTAAATAAATATTGTATGCCCGTAGAATAAGTCTACTACAAAGTAAAACTAACATCCCTCATGCTACTACAATAGAGTAAACTCCTAACAGGGCAGTAATAAACAAGTAAACAAGTTAGATGACCACGGTTTACATCCATAAATGTTATGTAACCCACAACCATGTCGAATAAAGAAGTGTATAATCCCACAACCATGCCATATAGTGAATTTTAGACCACAAGGTCCAGATCCAAGGTATCATGTATTTGAGAATCCATGTAATGAATCTAGACCACGAAGGGCTTAATCAAAGAAACTCATCCAAGTCATCCACATAGATTCTCATCGGTGTCGAAGTAAAAAATTTAGTATAGGCACTGGTTTGAGTCATAGGAACATATATACCTATGTGTCCTATTCGAGTCCAAGAAAGCTGGTTCCATGGGATACCAAGGCCAAAGGAATCCCATAGAATCAAGACCCAAGGGTAAGAGATAACCCAAGGAGTCAACTACCATATTCCAAATCAATGTAGAGAAGTCCATGGAATCTATTAAACCATTCTATCAAAGAATTGAAATTAAAAATTTAATTCCACATCAATATACCTACTCACATAAACATGCACATGCCATGAGTGTATCCACTCATGCAACAATTTTTTCATTTTCTTATATTATGGTCCTACCCTCCCATATAAACCATTCAACATGACATTAATTAATTTGTATAGGTATACCCACCAACATTTTCCATTTCATTTATTCCAAACTATCAAAATAGGCATGGAATCACAAGACATAACAAGGAATGGAGGCATTGAATCTCTTAAAAAAGCTATTCAAAACCATTAAAGCATCAAAGAGATTCATATAACTAAGAAAGAACAATCAAACACACCCCTTGTGTGTTTTAAATAAGAATTAACATGTTAATATATTATGCCGCACCCCATGGGTGTCCTCGAAATGAGAAACGAGTGTCAACACACCTAAAAAGAACCCACAGACATCCTCACAAGGTCTGACTAAGCCTATCTAGAGTATCACGCCCAAAATTGGGTCTTGTTGGAAAGTCTAGTGGGCATAATATTGGCCAAATGCCTAAAAAACACTAAAAGATCTGAAATAAAGTTTAAACCACCAATCTCAGCTCAGTAGTAGAGAGATCATCCACTATTGAGTCCCGATTCATCATAGTGTAGGAGAGATCTGAATAACAGATGAAGAACAAGATATTAAGGCATATCTTCCTAAAATAAAATATCACAGTTATTGTTTCGAATAATCAATAACAACTAAAAAGTAATGTAGCCCTTACCAATGCAGATCTGATAAGACGATCAGAGATTGAAATGGTGGTCATATTGAGAGTCGAGATTAATCCCTACCTTATGTGATGATCGAGAGATCCACAAGAGGGGGGTTTCTATGCATTGAAGAAGAACACACAACAAAATGGGATAAAAAGAAAACTTAACATAATTTTTTTTTAAAACCCATCTAGCAGGCTCGTATGGTTTACCCACAAGGGTTTCCCAGACCGTGTGGAAATCGTGCGCATCTCACTGCCTCTATGGGAACATCACATGATTACTCTACAAGGTCTAACTAGCCTTGGAGTAACCCTGTGAAAAATGTCTGTTAAAAACCTGAAACTTTTTTAGACACTCACACGGTCGTGCGGCCTGACCCGCATGGTTTCTTCAAACCATGAAACCCCCCTTTTCAATGAAAAACTTGGTTTTGGGATCCGAAAAATCCCCAAACACCTCCAAAACACCCGTGATTAACTAGGGTTTATATGTAAGTCCATACAAAATAATTTAAACTATAATGAAAAATATTCGTACCACGTAAGAAAACATAGTATTTTACAATGATACTCCATTATAGCAATTCATCCCTGAATTTCTCTCTAAAGGGTGGTCATGATTTGTCTGAGAACAACTCTGTCCACTAAGCATGTACATCGACCTCCTACTCAAAATTATTATCATGTAAATGGTTGTGCTGCCATAACACCTATATTAAAGGAATTGACTACCCATAGTGAACCTTTATGCTCTTAACAATGATAAAAATTATATTATCCTCAATGGATGCATAAACCTGAAGCTCAACCTCCTCAGGCTGAAAAACATTAGATGGGTCTAAATGATAACGGTGTAACTACGATACATGGCAGGCGTCATGCATCGCTTGATACCTATAAGATAACTGCAACCCATAGGAAACCAACCCAACTATCTCTAGAATCTCAAAGGTCCCAACATATTGTGGTAAAATTTTACCCTATCCCCTAATCCACTTATGGCCCAACCTTGGTGAAACATATAAGAAACCATGATTTCAAAAATCAGACTCTATAAGGAATTTGCAGCGATCCGTGTATGATTTTTGAAGAGACTGTAACGTATCTATCCTCTTCTGAATCAACTAGACCTACTCATAAGTCTCCTGTATGAGATGTGGTCCCGGTAAATATAACTCACCTACTTTCAACTAGTAAAAGGGAGAATGTCACGTACTACAGTATAAATCCTCATTTGGTGCCATCTATATAGTCTTCTGATAACTATTGTTATAGGATAATTCAACCGGGGGAATGTGCCTCTACAAAGATCCCCCAAAATCAAGGATACATTCTCACTATATGTCTTATAACCCCTGTATCATAAACTCTAACTGGCCATCAGTCTGAGGGTTTCTTGATGTTCTCAGAAACACCTATGTATCCAGTTCCCTTTAAAAAATATTCTTGAAATGGGATTTAATGTGGGAATATCTATCTGAAATGATAGTGTGAAGTACACCATGATGTTGTACTATCTCATTGATATACAACCATTTGAGCTCATAAACACTAAATGTATCCTTGATCAAAAATAAATGAGATACCTTCATAATCCTACCAACAACAACCCACAAAACATCATTACCTCGAGGTGACCTCAGCAAAACATTCATGAAATCCATTGTGATTTCATCCCATTTCCACTTCGGAATAGGTAGTTTCTATAAAATTCCAGATTCTCACTGATGTTTCGATTTCACCTTTTGATAGGTGGAAATCTTGTAAAAAACAGACTACATTTCTCTTCATACTTATCCACCAATAATGATAACGTAAGTCACGATACATCTTGGTCACACTGGGATGCACTGCCCATGATGAAGCATGAAACTCCTGAATCAGCTCCCCAAGTATATACACTATAACCCAAATGCATCCATGGATACATTGGATTTCATCCTAACCTACTTTGCATCCCGGAGGAGGGTCATTACCCTCTATACTCTCCCTTAAAACTAGGCCCTCTGTATCTGATATGTGCCTCATCCTAACTCTATCCAGCAGGGTAGAGCCCAAAACTAAGGATGAAAGATAATTCTATCCCAAGCTGTCATACACCTTCATATTCATCATAAAAAATAATTCCACAAGGTACCACTCACCACTTTCATGCTGCACTACTTGTACTTGACTCCTCCTACCTAGTGCCTCGACCACTGCATAACCTTTACCAGGTGTATATTAAATCTCAAAGTCAAAGAACTATAGCTACTCCACCCACATTTAATACCTCATATTCATATCACGCTACATAAAGATATAATTGAGGATTTTGTGGTCTATGTATAACAGAATGTTTTCTCCCAGTAATTGGTGTCTCCAACAGTGCAACGTACGAACAACTTCACCTTACTCAAGATCATGCATCGGGTAATTTCTCATGTGTGGCCTCAACTACCAAGACTCATATGTCACAACAAGATCCCCCAACATTATAACTTCCCCCAACCCAATACTCAATGAATTTCAGTAAAGAATGTAACTCTTTCCCTAACAAGGCAGTATCAGGACCTGGGTTGTTGTCAACCTACCTTTCAGCTCTAGAAAGGCTATCTCACAAGAATCTGACCAAAAAAACATCACAACCTTCTTATTCTGGCTCGTCAAAGGCGCTACTAAGAATGCGAAGTCCTGTATAGAATACCTTCAATTACTAAATATCCCCAAGAAAATCATTATTTAAAAAACTTTATTAGTTTTCTCCCAAGAAAATACAACTATCACCTTCTATGGGTCTATTTTTACTCTAATCTCTGAGATAATGTGACCTAGGAAGTGAATCTAATACATCCAAAACACGCACTTTGTGAGCTTAGAATATAACTAATTCTCTCTCAGTTTATTCAAAATGATATCAAGATGTTTGGAATGGTCATGTTGATTGTGATAATACATTAAGATATCATCCACAAAAAGACCACAAAAGAAACCAAATAGGGATGGAACACTCGGTTCATCAGTGCCATGAAAACTAATGGCATGTTCATGAGAATAAATGACATAACTCGATAATCATATAACCTATAGCTATTATGAATGAATATTTGAGGTATTTCTGTAGATATAACACACACCTAGTGATATCCTAATCTCAAATCTATCGTTGAGAACACTCTATATCGTAAAAATCTGATCAAACAGATCATCTATCCATGGAAAGGGATAACTGATTTTATCAACTAGCTAGTTTAGTTTTTGATCTTGTATGCCCAACCTAAGGGTACCATCCTACTTTTTCTAAAAAAGGACCGGAGAACCCCACAGAGACGTACTGGGTAAAATAAACCCCTTCACCTTCAAATCCTCTAGATATCTCTTCAGCTCATGCAACTCCTTCATAGCCATCTTGTAAGGAGGGATGGATACCAGTGAAGCTCATGGCACTAGATAGATATTGAAATCCACCTCTATCTCAGAAGGTGACCAATAAAATTCATTAGGAAATACTTTTATGAAGCTCTTAACCACTATAGGAAAGTAATCCTGACTCACTACATGATCATCTAAAGACAAACTAGTGATTTGAGTTGTCATCCCACCAAACCAACAATCCTCGGGTCCATCACAGCTGATCTGGACATCCAATTCGCCCTTGTGAGTAAACACCTCTCCCTTTGGTGATGTTAATGTCACCCTTCAGTGATAAAGTTCAATGTATTCTCAATAGACAACTAAATATTCCATCCTTAGGATGACATTAAACACTATCATCTTGAGGGAAAAATGATTCCCGATGAATTGAAACCTACCAACCTCTAGGGGACACTCCATACATTAGGTAATATCTACTGTAAGGATTCCCAATGGTGTATCTAGAATCATAAAACCCTCAATAAAATACAACACTTTTAAAAACTAGCATAGATATGAAACCATGTGATGCACCTCTATCAATGAGAGAAGATGAAATAGTAGAAGCTATTATTATTGTACCTATCACTATAGATAGTTCTGGATCTTACTCTTATTGGGTCTATTGCCAAGAATAAGTCGAAACTATACCACGAATCTATGACACTTCTTGTATACCTTGAGCTGATCCACCCTATTTTATTCGAGGACTTGGTGTATGGATACCACAACCACAACCACCACTACCTTTCCCTAACTGGCTTGCACTGCTCTATCTCCCAGCTTGACACAGAGCTGAGGAACTAGATCCTGAACCTGATGTCAGAGCTGACCCCCTACCACTCACAGCTTGAGGATATGTCCTACAAAACCATTGCATGTACGCCAGCCTTCCATATGCTCGGCACTTAACTGGGTCATGGTCACACAGATTCTTCATGTGGCCTCACCTACCATACTAATGAAAATAAACCAAGAAACCTAAACCCACAACATAATTGGAACTCACATAATGGGAAGCCTTGAAGCAGTGCTTCCTTCAATAAGACGTAGATCCACTAGGATGAGAAACAACACTTTTTTATTCTAAACCCCGACTTCTCTTAGGATCCTCTCTCTGATTACCACCTGATTCACAATATCAGTGATAGATTTTAAAATGAGCATGTTGACTTGAGATTTGATATCATGTCTAAGACCATCCTCGAAGAGTATCGCCCTCAAAAACTCATCAGTAAGATACATCGGTGACAAACACCGTGTCTCTTTAAAGCATGCTGTATATTCCATAAACGTCCTCACGACCTAATCTAGATGCATGAACTCTCTATCCTTCTTTGATCGTAGAGTTGTGGGGTAAAAGTATTCAATGATGTGGGTGGGGAAATTATCCCAACCCATGTATCATAACTCATCATCCTGGTTCAAAACGTCACACCAGCGCTTCACCGCTCCACATAGTATACAAGTCAAATGCTTAACCCTCTGCTCTAGAAGCATCTCCAGATGCTCAAAAATTTCTAACCGGTCTCAAGACACAACTCTATATCCTTTGGACCACAATCCCATGACTACACTATCTTTTCCATTTAATCTACCAACTCTATTCCCATCAACGACCTTTCTCTTACTTCATTCCAAAAATATGATGTTCGGAACCTCTTTTTATATAATGACTAAAATAGTACTATATGTATACTTAAAGGAAATCTATTTTTATAAGAAAACTACACCAAAAAATATAATGATATTAACTAAATTATTAAACCAATTAATAATAATCAGTAATATATTCTAAGGTCTAAATTGTTTTCTTAGACTTTTCGTCATATTTAGTACGAAGATATTTACCCAAATTTATTCGAGTACCGAATGTCTTTTAAATTCCTTTCCAAACATTTAGATGAGAACTTGGGTTCAAAGTCTAATATAATGGAAAGATGTAATCCTTGTAATCTTATTATCTCCTTTGGATATAGTCAAGATTAAGGATCCAAATATATAGTGTCTTGAATGGGAAGGAAGTTGAAAGATTTATTTTATCAATCAATATTAAACCAAATCGAATTATTACATTGAGAATTCATTGTTAATTACACTAAGAAATAAAATTGTATATTTTACCATTTCCACTCCATCATTGGAAAAGTTTAATGCATTACATTCAGTAATTTTCATTCTTCTTTAAACTAATGAAATGTTAATCACTTCATAGTAAAGTTAGAAATATCACTTTTCATCTCATCCCATTAGTAATTCAATCAATTGAATTTGTATATATTAGTAAAGCCTTGATTAATGGAAAATAAAGAACTATAAGATTCATTCATTAAATATTTATTTAACTAAGAATTAAAAAGAGAACATAATTTTTCTCAAATCATAAAATACCTTCTTTATAAATATTAAAATCTGGCCACTTACCCTTCTCAATAGATTTTACCTTTAATTGAAAAGAATTATCCTCCTTCTAAGTTTTCATAATTATTTATGACAAATTCAACTACACGAAATCCTAGAAAAATTATAGTATATTCATGCATCCTCTACTTCGGGGAAAAAATTCTTCAAATAATTAAACAAAGGGTCACATTCCAAATATAACATAGTTCAATTTTCATTATTTTTTCAACTCAAAGCATAAAATACTTTCTTTTATTTTCTATGATGGTAATTAATCATGAAATTATAATAGTTGATCAGTTTTATCCATATTCTATATCCCATGTTCAATTAATTTTTAGTGAATATGTACTTAATTTTTTTTAATCAGTATATATTTCACATTTTACTCTATAAAAATGATGCCTATAAATTTTTAATGAAAAAACTATAACAACTAATTTCGAATCATGTGTACGGTAATTTAACTCATGAGGTTCTAATTGTTGTTTTGTACATTAAATTTTCTAAAACATATACATTAGGATACAACCAATTCCTTTCAATGAAGCCTTACTTTATTTGGATAATTATCCATTTATATAAGGAATAGATGAAGCTAGATCATTCACCATTCCTTTTTTTTGTTCTTAAAATCAATTATCATATTCTTTTTTTCAAGATGAATGTAACTCCTTTTAGAGTTAACTTAGTTAGTGGTCTAGAAAAATGAACAAACATTTCAACAAACTTCAGGTAGTAACCCGATAATACAATAAAACAAAAAATATATATGATATTTATGTGTCTTGATAATTATTCAACAACTTTTGTTTTAGAAGGGTTAATAAATATTCCATATTTATGAAAAATGTGTCCAAGGAATGAAATTTATTGCATCCAAAATTCATAATCACAAAATTTCACATATAGTTTATTTTTTCACTAATGGTTGAAAAACAATCCTTAGGTTTCTTTTATATTCTTATGGAATTTTAGAATATACCAAAATGTAATCAATAAACACTACATAACACTTATAAAATAAATCATGTAAAAATATATGCATGTGGTCATTAAATATAGTAGGTGATTTTGAAAACCCAAAGGGAATAACTAAGAACTAATATTTCCCATATCCAAGATAAAATGATATATTCATATTTAAATCCTCTTTCATCTTTTTCTAATGGTACCCAGACCTTAGATCATCCATGAAAAAAAAATTTATTTTCTGGGAAATGATCAAAAAAATCATCTATATGTGAAAAAATATAATTTTCCTTAATAGTGATGTTATTCATGGATCTATAGTCACTCAATAATTTTATTGAACCATATTTATTTTTAACAAAAAAACATGAGAACCACATGGGGAAGTTCTAGGTTGAATAAATCATTTATCCAGTAACTCATGTTATTTTTCAACTCTAAAAGTTATACATGAGATATTAAATATGAGGGTTAATAAATATTATTAGCATTAGGCACTAAGTTAATAGTAAGATCATCTTTTTGAACAGGAATAACACCAGAAAAATCATCAGTATGCATCCATGTATTCATTCACTACCGTTCCATCACTAATTTTAAATTTTTATTTATTTTCTACAAAATTATATTGATAAGTTTCACTACAATCATTAATCAATTTCAAAGCATCTTGGTAAATTATTAAATGTATGAAATCATTGAATGTAAATTTATTAGCTCTATAATATATCTTTTCATGGTAATATAAAATACAATATATACCAAGAATGATATCAAACTCTATTTGGAAATTTCAATATGATATTCATGAAATACTATCCAACTAAATATTACATGAAGTCTCCTATAAATCACGGTTCATTTAATTCTTCCACCAATAGTATTCAACAAAATTTATATCTTCATTTATTAAAGTGATATTATAATTTTATATGTAATTTTCTTATAAATGAAAAAATGAGAAGATATATAGTCAAAAATGAACATTGGTATAATTCAAATAAACAAGTATTATACTTATAACCAATTCATTTGATGACCCAACAACAACTATAACAGTAGAAAAATATTTTTCCACAACATTTTTATTATGATATTGATAATTTATATCATGTGATACTAAACTCAAGCTTGTGTAATCATAATGAACCAACTCATTAAAACTAAAACACCACACAATTTGGTGGATGTATGTTACCCCATTCTTTGATTCTTCAATATTCAATTCCTTAAAATTGTGGAGCATAAGTACAAAATTTTCACATCAATAACAATTCCATGTTTTCATAATACATTAACTAGGGTTATTTTTACCAAACATACCAAAAGTAAGAAAATTCATTTTCTAAACTCTAAATTTATTTTTTTCAATGTTTCCTCAATACCTTTAATCATTAATAGTTTGTAATTTTATCTTCAATTGAAACTCATGTGTCAAAAAAAAATCATCTCAAGTTTTTCATCACAATGCACAGATTCTTCATTTCTTTTAAATTATCATATGGAAAAATTTGTTCATATAATTCGTTTTACTCCCAAGTAAAATCTAATTTTTTTATAAATTTCCCAAATGAAATCCAGTATGTACCTATCCAATCTTGTAAACTTTCCTTCATATGTGGCCAAAAAATTTCATCTTTTTAACCTAATTAAATGAATTTTTTCCATTCGTATTAAATCTACCTTAGGGAAATATTTCTCAAGGAAAATGTCATTAAATATTTCCCATTACATGGAATCAATACCATATTTCCTTATGGTATTATTAATAAAATGCATCATCGATCAAATTCAGTTTCAAAAGGTTAAATGAAATGACATACCTTTTGAAGTTATAAATATCCAAAGACTTAAAATATATTCTCTAGAACATTGATCCATAATTTAGCTACCACATGGTTAGATGATCTATTGAATAATGGGGGATGTAGCCTCTTGAAGTGATATGCTCTAGACATGTTCCTTCTTAGTAGATCGGGTTCCTCATTATAATGGTTACCACCACCACTTATAGCTTGTGTCAACTAATCCATCACTGTAACAAACTATTTTTTTCCAATTCTAACCATTTAGGGATGTTGATTTTGTAGTATATTTTCCTCTCGGTTCATTCTCACTAAATATTCCCTATTTCATATATGGAAACCCATTATGAACAAACATAGTTTAGGGGAAGCAACATTGTAATCTTAATATTTTATATCATTTCAACTTAACCATAAATTAAAATCATTCAATGTAATTATATTAACATTATACAAACATATAAAGTTATCTAAACCATCTTATGATAAAAAAATAAGTACCTGGACTTAAACGTGATTGGTTGGGAAACTAGGTACTAATTGGGAGATCTATCTTGATATGCACGTTATTTCACACACATCTAATGTCCCATAAATTGTTCTAAAAAAGTGATTGGCTGGGGTTCCCATTGTAATGAGGATTTTGTGGGTTTTTTACATGGATTTTGGATTGAATTTTAGTATATTCTCATGTGTAGTTCTTAGTTTTATATACTCATATACAGTTAGTTGAATCTCTCATTAAAAATCTCAATGTAGATCCCATGACACATTTGATTATTTGGTAAGTTAATGATAGGTGGAATTTTGATATAGTGCTTGATTGTATCATTTACCTTTCCTTCATTAATATGGAATCATTTTTTATATTTAGAAGTATACCCTTTGATATATGGTGCATTCTTGTTTTTATTTATCCATGCGAGTGTTGGGCCATTTACTTTAGAAAATGAGATCTCAGATATGTTTGGAAAACTTGTTTTGAATTTAAAAACTCTCGTGTGAGTTATTTAATGTGGATTTAAAAATGATTGAAATGATTTTAAGTCTAATTTTTAATTCAAATAAGAAAAAAGGTTTGTTCAAAAAAATGTTAATGGTGAGTATGTGGTTCTAGATTTCTTAAGATAGTGATTTTGTTTTGAAAACATGTGTCTTTTAGTTTTTGAAAAAATCTGAGTGATTGGAAAGGTGATCGTGGAATTTATTTTCGTTTCCATATGTTTTATTTTTAAATCTTAATTTATATATTTGTTTTCATAATACCATGGATGAATTATCTTACGAAACATATTTCGTAGATTTAGTGGGTTATTATGACATAATGGGATTTTTATCTCATGCCAATATATTTTAGGATTATATTCCCAGTTTGATTCAATTTGTTTCGTCAAGGATGTTGTAGAGTGAGTTGGGTGGTGGTGGGAAACCTAATTTTTTTATGGAGATAGTTTTATTTTAACATGATTTTTGTTGTTTTATTATTTGGTTAGTGTTATACCCATTCTTCTTTTATGAATATTTCTTTTTTCAGATTACTTTTGTATATATGAATGTGGGTTGGATCATTTTAGTTGGAGATGACATATTATCATAATTATATATTCTAGATCTTTATTTATTAATTCAAATTTCATTTATCTTTATTTTGTAATAAATCATTGTTAAATGGATTCATTTGATGCCTAGGTAATACCTTCCAGCCCATGGGGAGCTAGAATACCCATTGGGCCTTGTAGGGAAGTAGGTCAGATAATGGGTACTGAGTAATTCCAATCCTATTCATTGCATCTATAATGCTCAATATCCATATCACGATTTTAAATATCTTACTTTCTTCATCATTAAACCCTTGGAAAAATCATTTGACAATAAATCAAAGAACATTCCATTTTACATAAAAGTGTGGTGAAATATATCTTCCTTTTTAAAAACTCTGAAAAATGAAAATTTTCAAAGAGATGGAGAATAAGATATTCTATAAAAAACTGTGTTAACATGAATATAAATATGGATAATGAATAAGTGATATACTGGTGGGAAAATGTTTTCAAGATTTATAAATTAAAATAAAACATTATTTTTTTCCTTTTATAATGATAACCAAATTTTTTTTATAAAACATGTGAAAATATTTTTATATGAAACCTTTGAGAAAAGTAAAAAAGTAGACATAAAATTTACTTTATGATATATTTATATAGATATAAATGCATCCCTAAATTAAATTTAAAAATATGTATATTGAGGAAAAATATTTAGATATTAAATCTTTAAAACATTTTAAATGGGGTTTTAATGTAATGTGTCCCTTGGCTTGAGTGTGACTCATCATGTATGTTATTTATCATCCTGGATAATGAAATTATATGAATTATTTACTTTATTAAAAAAAATTCATTTTAATTATTCCATTTATTTTATTTAATACCATTTTATAAATAATTACTCAATCAATTAAGTTCACGTGAGACATTTTGATAATATTCAGATCATATTTCAAAAATGAATTTGGTAGATTGAATTTGGTCCAAAGGATCACGATTATATAAATTAAATAGTCATAATCATTCCATAATTATCATTTTTATACATTAATTATAATTTTATGGGAATCCATTAATTATGGTCATGAAAGATGAATTATGTTATTGCGTTGAGCTGACAGTCTGTATTTATGCATGAGTAACATTTCCATTTTTCAAGGAAATTAAGGGAAGTTAGGTAAGTTTCAATTTACCCTTCCATAATTATTATAAAATGATAAATATAATATTATTTTATTATATATACTTATATATACCAAGAATTTTATGTGGTGATGTCAAATAAAATACATTGTTTTCTAAGGTGATAGTCTGCATGTACGCACAATCCATTTTTTTTAATTTTTCATTAAATGGAATAGAAAGAATTATATTATTTAATTTTCATTAAAAATAAATTTATATAATATATATATTAATATATCATTTTCATACATTATTATTACCATTCATAAGAGTTTTTGAAGAGAAATTAAATACATCGTCTTTGCGAGGTGGTATTCTGTAAGTACAAAAAAATAAGTTTTCATTTTCCATTATATGGATAAGTTAATAAAAAGCGTTATTACAAAATAATAATAAAATATAAGTAAATTGGAGATAGAAATGTTTTTATGTCACAATTTTTAGGGGAGGGTTTAATTAAGTAAAAGAATAAATAAAAAATAAAACATTTGATGGAGAAATATATCATTTCTTCAAATAACCTCCTTAGGTATATACCTAAAACATATTGGGATGGTATTATGATAAAAAAGAACCTATAATATATGAGTATGTAAGTTATAAATATATTTTTTAGGTATTGGTTGATATAATATGATCTTGAAGCGTGGATAAGAGAGGAGGGGGTCTTCTTGTAAATGTGGGGAAGAGGAAACCGTTGGATTTTTCAAAAATTCAAAATTTATTAATGTTTTACACAAGAACAATTGCTCTGAAATAAACTATTTTATAATTATAGATCACAAATTATCTAAATATTATTATAAAATATGATTTACACATGTTTATAGGAAATATTAATTCTCATAATTTTAATTTTTAACCCTTTGAACCCATTTTAACTCTTACTGGGGTATTCATCTTTTTTCCCAAATTCTCCATTCAAAATAACTAAAAATTTAAATATCATCATTGGAAAATTTAAGAATTATGATTCCAAATATGTATTACATTTTATAAAATTTATGTTCCATAAGTGGTTGAAATTAAAAATAATCCCACAAAACACGATGAAAACGATTTTTCCAAAAAATGAATTTTTAAATATAAAAATGATTTTATACCAATATATAGTGTAATATTGATTCTAATGTAATTTAATGGATTGTATTAAATAAAATAAAACTAATTAAATTTTAAAACTGATAAAAAATGGAATTTGAATTTGTAAAGACCTAAAAATAAATAGTGTTTTCCTGAAAATCCGTATTTTCTATTATTCACACAAAAACCATCATTTTTAAAACAATCATAGAAATAAATTAAAAGAAAAAATTAAATTGATGATTAAAAAAATGGTAAGATTTTTATAAATTTCAAATAATAAAATTTTGATATTAATTTTTTAATTGAAAACATATAATACATGTAAACAAATTTATTAAGAATAAAAAAATCCTTTTTGATTGAAAAATTATTTAATAATATTATAATGAATATAAATCTATAAAATATAATTATTTAACATTAATAAGTAAATAAATGGGCTTACTATTAAAATTACAAGGGTGGTTTCATTATTATTCCCTTTTAGAAATCGTGTCCTCGCAATTTTATTGACTACCAAAACAAGCGGGGATATTATTCCTTCATAACATTTTCTTATTCTCATCTTACCTATTCACCCATATGGTTTCTACACTAAATATTTACTTAATGTATAAACTTATTCTACAATATCTAATCTCCATGGTAAATATATTTAACCATTTGTTCCGTATATGAAATATTATTTTCAAACCATGCTATATCAAGGATCAAAACATAATGGTTCCTCAATTGAATTATTAATTTTGATTAATCATATGACTCAAGTACCATTAGAAAATAAATGTTATGTATATTTATTCATTTATTATGTTATATTTTCATCTCATCCGCTATGAAAAAATAGAAAATAATAGATGGGGAAAAAATAGGATAATTATGATGAAATATTTAATTGCATTCACTACTTTACTCAAGGACCATGCCATTAAAAAAATGGGTTCATAGTGTCAATATTTTCCAGGGAATTTATTGAGGAATTTCCTGTATTTTCACTTGAATATTCTTGGGATTGTATTTAAGATTTTAAAATCCTCTTTTTATCCTTTTAATTTCAAAACAATTTTAACCACAACCACTTAATCACCAAAACAACATTGAAAATGTCATAATTATTGAAAAAATAAATTATTCTTTGCAGTATGGGGACATGGGAATTTTGAAACTACTTTTGAGATCTTTCATGTGCATAGGATTGACAGATGCTCCATTTCAAATATATGAGGGAGAGGGAAATATTTTTCATAGTGGGTAGGTACGAAATTCATATGGGGATTAACAAGGGATTGAATGGAATTTTATTATCATATTTGGGAACTAGGTAGTAGAGATCCGTGTATAAGGAAATATTTTTCCTTAAACATGAAAATTAAGTGTTTTTGACATTTTTACCTTGGGAATTTTGTTTGTTTAATTTTTTATAGATTATTACCTAAGAGAAAAATGATGAAGTGTAGAGGAATAATTAAGATCATATTTTCATGAATTTTATTCTGTAATTAAATATTTTAATCCAAACTATTTAATATTTTAATAGTAATTGTTATATTTTTTAGGTTTTAAGAATATTTTAGACTTTATTATGAAAATGAATTAATTTTTTATATTCATATGATTTTTCTCATTTTGGAAATTAAATCTTCAACAATGATATATGTTTATTTTTTTATGATTAGATTCTTGATGTTATACATTTAATTCAACTAGAAAAAATGTTGAATTCACTGATAATATTCCTTAATAAATCTTACATGTGGCCCCATAAAATCTTTACATGATTTTTAAATTTTGATGTTCATATTATCTCATAAATGAATGTTTCAAATGAGTTAAAATTTTACATGATGATATATGAGAGGCTAAAGAATAATTTATTTAACTATATTTACTTGATATTTATCCATTTTCAAATCCATAAATACATATACAAATGAAAATTTGGAATTTAATGAGTCTATTAGTCTAAGAAAGTTTTCTAAAATAATATTATCATAAAATATTCTATAAATATCTAATAGAGTTGAAATTTTATGTATAAAAAGAATATACATATCCAAAAAACTTCATAAAAGAAAAAATTTAAATATATATCCATTTAATAGTATAAACACACATAAAATGTTGATGTATAGATTTAGAGGGAAACCATCCATACCTTTTCATATAAATTATGCATCTACTTCAATTTTTAACAGTTAGGAATTTTTAGTAGCTAAGGATGGTTTTTGATATTTTAAAACGCTTATCAATTTATAATATGTATTGGATTCTCTTTTTTTATTTTCTCATTCATTTTATCTTTTATTTTCTCCATCTGTGAATCTAATCTCTTTGAAAATAGATAACTAACACATCTATTTTTCAATGGGTGATAGTAGTGTTATGCTTTGAGTTCTTTATTATTAAATAATTAACCTGTTTGTTTCAATTATTTAAGTCATGGTAATATAGATTACTGCATGAGGTCACTCCCGTTTCACTACTACTATTTTCTTTTTTCTTATTCATCAATATTCATTCCATTCACTATCCAAGTCATTTATACAATGGAGTTTGAAAAGGGTAGCGATTAATATAGAAGAGGTATCATAATGAATTTGGGAAGAGTAGAATTCAACATGGTGAGTTCTCAGTGGTGGTAATAAATTTTTCTAACAATGATGGTTTTTAGTGATATTCCTTGATCTCAAAGTTGTATAGAGTCTTGAGAATATTTTAAAGAATATTTATTGAATCATTATGAACTCATAACAATAATAGTTTCTTCTTCACTAACTTTTTTTATCCTTCATTGTGTTGTGATTTTTTTCATTTCATTTTCATTCAGGTGAGTGTATACATTTGATATTAATTTTATAAAACCCCCAACAACTTTAGGTTTTTATTTTTAGTATCTTTTAATATATAATATTTATAATAAAAAATGATATTTTTGTATGAGTGAACTCCTTATAAGATCGACCCTAGGGTGTGATCTATGCTACATTATTATAAAATAAGAAAAATATTGTGTTTATATTCATGGAAAATCCCTCACATCTTATATCAAACCTCATGTATTAATTAATTTACTAATTTCTAGACCCATTTTACTAAGATACACATCAAAAATTCATATTCATTATCTAAATCCTGATCAATGGTCTACATAAAAGTTATTCATCTGAAAAAACACCCTTATATGGAGAAACACCATAGAGTTGAGGCGTGATACCCCCTAGGATCATATTTTTCTAATCTAACACCAAGGGACTATAGAGTGATCCCCATCCATCATGGTGGAACTGTTTCTCATCCATTGAAAATGGAATGTTATGTAACACATGCCGTTCTGAAGAACCCATTTATTCTGGTGTGAAGTGCTACTTGTAGTATAAATTCAAAGTAGGGATACCCTGCCCTTATTCTAACACTCACTCAACCACTTAAGAGACATCCCAACTGTATATATCATAAAAACACCAGAAGAAGATGGTACAACTCTTGGAATCCCAATATGAGTCCCAATTATCAAAATGCCCCCGGCCCGAGGACTAAAAATTTAAATTTCCCATGATTTTAACATTCCATAATGATGTATTTAATTATAAAATAATCCAGCCCCATTCAATAACACTACTAAAGACCTATAAATTCCATCTATTTCTATTCCTTTACATCGTCAAAATAGTACCAATGACTAAAAATGGACTTGAAATATTCCCAAGCATGTTCTAATGTATAAGACTTTGATGATGGTCTCCCACCATTCCAGAAATCAATCCCTAAAATGTAGTATTAAATACATACACATTAGACGTTTTATGAGTTCTTAAATCACTAAATATCTCTTGAATATTATCCTCCCACTCTATTAGATCTTAAGAACCATGATTACTATTTAATATAGGAAGTTTCTAATTTATAAACTCCTATGCATGGTCCATAAATTGAGTAGTTTTCTATTTGACCACTCTATTCATATTATAGGTAGAGTCAATAATAAGATAGACAATATTTGGGTCATTGGAATTAATTCTTTAAAAAATATCCCTAATAACACTCTCCTTATGATTTATCAAAACCTTTTTGAGTGTCATAGTCTATAATAAAATGAACTATGAAACTTAATAAAACGGAAAACTAATGATTCAAAAATACATATTCCAAAAAATATCACCAATAAATAATAAAATCATACTCATTATTATAAAAATATCTAACAACATTCTTTAAAAAACTCTCTTGTGATAATAACCACCGAACAAAAATTCACAGAGCTTATAGAAAAAGTTTATTTTAACCAAAATGTTAACAAAATATTGTGAAATTAATTTTATAAAATAAACATTGAAGGTTTGAACGCACATCAAGATAGTATGAGAAATATAGAAATAATTTTTTAAAAATCAAACACAAATTAATAATAGAATTTTATTTCAATTTTTTAATAATTAAATTCAGAGAGACTTTATAAAACACTTTATATAAAAAAAATTATTTTTTTAAAGACAATAAATGTACCAAAACACAAAATACCTGATTGATATAATAAATTCACATTAATAATTCACTAAATTCATTAAATTCATTTAAATAAATCTCAAAAATTCATAAAAAATAATATATTTATTTTGATCATGAAGAGTCAAAAATAATATAAATGAGAAGGTACTAAATAGATAAAAAATATGAATGCATGGTTTAAAAAATTTAAACCTGAACCCACAAAACATTTAGATCCATCCAAATTGGGCTACATAATTACCATTCATGGTTTGTAGCATATTTTTCTAACTATATACGCAATTAATTCTCCCATTTCCACCCCAATCATTAGCTTTTACAAAATTCTTAATATATGTTAAATTAAAACCATAATATAATTAGTATAAATAAAAAAAGTAACTATGAAATAATTAAATAATTACCCTAAATTCAAAATACACATCCCTATCTACCCATGGAAACTCATGTTTTAACATGATAAAGTGTAAGACAAACACACTCATGTACCCACCTATTTAATTATAATTATCCTATCACTAGTATACCTTTACTTACCAAATTACAAGCGGGATCTAATAACATTTTATAATGAACTGAACTGGGTTAACCAGACACATCACTTGATTTATTATGTTATAAGGTCAAAAACATGTCACCCATAACCATGGGTTGGTAACAAGTTCTAAGGTTATGAAATAAATAATTTTTGAATTATTTCACACTAAAATAAATAAAACAAGGAATCTAATTCTAACCAAGAACATGATATAAAACATCTATACATTAATCACTCATTATAGAAAAATAAATAGTTTTCCAATGTTAAAAATCCAATTGAAAATTAATCATAATAAATATGAATAAAAAATTTATAAACAATTACCAATAAAATGTATAGAATGTTAGATAAGATTACTAGAAACAAGTGAGACAAAAGTGATAGAAAATGAATGATGTTTTCAATATATGATAAAACCCCAAATATTTGAGAATTATTTAAATACCTACAATGTTATGTCAATGTGACTCTCTATAACAACTATCCGCCAATTTCCTAAATCTTCTATAATGATAATGAATAAACACCTAATATATAATCTATGAATTATTTACCTGAATCAATGATAACTACAATATATATACACCATGGTGTGTATATAGGGTGTGACTAAATTTCAATTATCATACCAAGATGAATCTAAAAAATTATATTTAATAGAAAAAATATATATTCTAGTTTTAATGTTATATATTAAAATATCTTAAATTCTATAATAATTATGGATTAATATAAATAACATTTATTTCCTTTCCTATTTTAAAATAATTGCAACAAATTTCAATCAAACAAAGAGTGTTGGAATTATTTTTAGAATCCTTTTAAAGTAAGTGAATACATTATTTTAATTTGTAAAAAATATAATTAAAACATAATTTTACGTTATAATATTATTTTGAAAAAATATTGAAAACTTGGTTGAAATGTTACTAAAATAGGGGAAGGAGAGAAAAAAAGATTATTATATGAAATAATCACAGGAAAATAAGCGATAAGAAAAATATTATGAAAGTGTATATCAAAATAACTTTAGAATAAATAATTATAATTAAAAAAAATTATTATTATTATTGATAATAAAAACACCAAAATCATTAAATAAATAACAAGTAATATAATGTGATCAACATAAAAGTAGACAATAACTTAACATGAAGCCTTATCAAGTATCATCAATATAAGATCTAATATCATATAATTTTTATCATGGGTAAAACCATAGGTTCAAATGATCTAATCATAGATTTTCTTAGGTGGATCCATTTTCTAGTCAATAATGAATCTCTAATAATACAATCCCCAAATTACTCTCAACTCACCTTGATGAGAGATGAACACTGATAAAATCCATAATTAATCTTAACTGGGGAATACTATATTGTTCATAATTTCAAATAGTATAGTACTCGTATCTCAATTTTCCTCTCAGATCTCCAAGGATCCCATAAAACATTCAAATGGAGATGAGCAATCAAGATACCATACGATGATATCAATATAACATGTTATATAATCTCACATATTATCATAAAAACCCTCTGAAGACATCACCCCATACACAATTTTATTATATGATAAACAATTAACATCAGACAGAATCTGTACTCACATAAACTGTCATATAATAGGAAATAATTCCAAGAGTTTAAAATAAAAAATGGATACACATTACTAATTATACAAACAAACATTTAGATTTCACGTAAATATCAAAGCTAAGAAATCATTCATTTAATATAAAAAACCAATCAAACTATTAATGTAAATCTCATTTGAATAAATATAAGACTCAAACATCACACAAATATCACAAAATAATAATAATGATAATATTAAAATTCAATAAAATATCATTATATACCAAACACCCCTTTATATTCAAAGAAAACATGAAAACCTTAAATACACATTTTAGAAGTCTTCCCAAAGTTGAAAAAAACCCTGATGAGTCAATTTATTTTTCAAAATAACATAAAATAATTTTTTTAACACTTGGAGGGCATGAAATATGGTTTTAGAAAAAAATCAAATTTCATGAAAACCAATTTTTTTAACAAATACCAAAAGCCTCAGACATTGAATATAATTTATTATTTTATGAAGGAAAATATCTACGAGTTTAAATTTTATAATAATTTAGATTATACATCTCAAGAACTAAGTTTAATTTCATATAAATTAAATTTATAAAAACTAAAACTTGGATATAAGTAAAACCATGCACCACGTATGATTTATTGAAGATTCAGTCAACAAATATTCACTATACCTAGATATCAAGAAATCCTAGGATTTGATAGACCCTAAACATGGGTTCTACCATAATGTTATTATAAATGAAAGTTATGGATAAAAATTAGTGGAGAAAATACTAATAATAATAAATAAGCAGAAAAAATGAGATAATCTTAAAGGAAAAAATGAAATAAATGGGAAATGATCATAGATCCATATAGGAAGAGGGAGAGGGTGTTTTAGGGATCTATAATAACACCCTGAATGAGTGGGTAGTAATAAATAATAGACTAAAATTAAAAATAATGTAAAAATATTAATATTTAAAATCATGGTAGGATACACAAATAGAGAAACTATGTGTTTAATCATTCTAGACTACTAAAATTGAGAATTAACCCAACATGGTTACTATTCGTAGTTATGGTAATTGTGAACCATAATCATGAAACCTATTGAATTACTCAAAATTAAAAAACATTAAGTCTATTTTTCAAAATAAATAATAAAACTAAGAAAAAAATTTTTTATAGAAAATAGTGACATTGTGGGTGTCATAATATTTATAAGTAAAATGTATAGTTAGAAACATTTATAATTGATGTGCCCTTGGAGCAGATGAAGTCACTTGAGGGGGTGGGGATAAAATTGAATTTATATTTATTAAATTATTAACTTAATAACATATCCTCTTTATAAATCCCTACTCAATATTTGATCCCGTGTTACTTGTTATATTATAAAGGGAACTATTTATCTCTTACCCAATAAACAAATCCTACCTAAAATAAAAGAAAATTAATGTAGGGAGAGTGTCACATGGTTTCTATAAGTTTTGGCCCTAATTATAGAAATCAACTCAATTCCCTATTTTATTAGTATCCAAACACATATATTTTCAACTATATTATGCAAGTGGTTAAAATGGGTTGGTTAGTATCATGATTGACCACATTCTTTACCCCGCACATTAGAGGGAGTATGATATAATCCAAAAAACTATAAATGATCGACATACACATCACAAATTACAATATCACATAGGTGATGTTTTTATCTCAAAAATAATGGTGGAAATATTTACAATTGAACCACCATTATTCTCTGTCCATATTTTTAATCATTCTTAAGGAAGATTAATAATTTGAATCAGATGTCACATCATCAAAGTGATCTAATACACTTCCTTAAAAGAGTTTTTAAAAACAATATACGATATAATAATAGTATTTAAATAAGTCTATATAAATATATTATATCTTGATTCTTTTTATGAATATAATCATGAGGATCTCTCAACACTTGTACCAACAGAGATGTTTAAAAAATTTAGTATCTCTTCAATATGAAATTTTTGACATAGTATATACATAAGATCAATTCATGTATTTCTTTCTTCAAAATATTCTTATTCTTCCTTATTATTCTCTATATCAACTTATAAAATTCCAACTACTGTAGGTTCTTCATCTATTCTTCATCTACTTAGATTTTCTTTGATTTAAGGATCTTATTTTAGAATATCATTGTCTTCTTCTGCTCCATAGATATCAAGAAGGTTCTTCCTCTATAGCTCTATATCAGTATATCTCATTTCATAGATATATATATATATATATATTTATTTATTTATTTATTCATCTCATATTTTATATATTAGAATCACATAATATGTTTACATTTTATTTATTATAGAAAATATATTGATCAATATAGTTCCATGAACATTGAATATTTCCTCAACACCATCATGTGGGCTTGTCCCTGTGGCCACTAAATATTTCATTTGGATCAACTAGTTAACTCCACTAATTTACTATGAATAACCATTTCCTCATTTTATTTAATTTAAATAAAACTCCATTTATCTCTACCATATAGGATCATGATTCTTCTTCTCAAAATAATTTTATAAAATCTAATAGTATATGATCTTTATAAAGATATAGAACCCGTATAATAATTATATATTATAGAATATCTCATGTTATCATGGAACTATATTCTATAATATTATATAATCATTTAAATATTGAATTTAATTCCCAAAGTACTCCACTATAATGACCCAAAATTTTGGATAATTTAATGATACTATCTCTGATAGTTTTTCTTACACAAAACACAAAAAAACGAAACACACAACTAAAAAAAACAAAAACATATTAAAAATAAATTAATAATATAATAATTATTAAATAAAACGATAAAATTTAATTTAAATAGTTACATATTATTATTTTTATTTAATATTTTAAAACATTCCTTTCGAAGAAAATTTTCAAAAAAAATATATTGTATTTTCCCTTAAAAATTTACATAGATCACATATAAAATATTATTATTATATATAATATTTATATTTTCAAAATAATATATCAATACTCAATTACTTATTAATATATAGGAAATAATATTAAAAAGTCTTGAATTTTATAAAGTTCATTTGTAGTAATACAATTGCTTTCTTGTATTTTCATTTAAATTATTATTCATAAATTTTAGAATTTAAATTTAAAAAAATAAGTTAATTTTTATATTTTCTGTGGAAATATTATCTTAAAATTTATTTTTTAAAAAATTTATAAAAAATGTTTTCTAGGCGAATAGAGAAATATAATATTTTTACAAATACCGTGCATTTTATAATATTATTATTTTATAATAATTATTTTGAAATTTATGAAACCATTTTATATGAAAATATGAATTTTATAAGTTATATTATAAATTTTAAAGATTTATTATAGTCTACAAACTTATATTTAACGTATTATAACTTAAGTTAAATTTTTCTCAGGAAATTGTTTTTAATAGATTATCTACTTATTATTTAAAATTTAATTTTTATCACATTAATAAATTGATCTAAATTAAATTAATTTTAAATTTGGAATTAGTGTGTTCAAATTTTATAGAAAAAGTAATATTTTTTAATAAAAAAATATAATTTACTTAGGTAAAAACTTGTAACCATGGTAAAAGATAAAATGGTTAAAGTAAAAATCCAAGATTAAGTGACCTCAAACAAGTTTAAAACATGTGTGGAAATGTGTTTTTGCGTAATTTATTGAGATTATCACCTATAATATCGACTATTTCTCATTTTTAGAGCCACATTCCTTGAGTGTGACTTCATATTTTTTAAAATCATTGGGTATTTACAAAATTATCATCCCTTTTCACATATAAAAGGGGCACTCCTCTCCTCACTTACACACAATACAAAAACCAATTAGTTCAACACAAAATATACCCAATACTATTATAAACACTTATATAAACCTTATATAGGCCCTTTTATTCTCAAAATACCATCTCTCAAAGGCATAACTTTGTTCTCAGCGGAGATAATCTTAGTAGTGAGGTATAAATTTCTATCCACTCTTTTATCATTTAAATTTCTTTATATACACATATTCTTTCTCAAATTGAATTAAACTATATTAAAATGATAAAATGAGTATTTTTATTATACTTGTATGTTATTATAATTATGTTATAATCATTCACTACCATTCCATTTTCTATCAAGAGAAATGAAAATTTGACTTGTGTGTACATGCAGACTACCACCTACATGAAGAAACATGTTCTTTCACCAATTATTAGGATGGGTTAAATTATGTAATTTAATATATAATTATGATATTTATAACTTATTTCAAATTATTAAAAGATAGAATATATTACACCTACATTCTATTAAATGAAAACAAAATCATCATTCATGCGTATGTGTGGACTACCACCTATATGCATCAATGTATACTTATTTTCATTAATACATTTTAAAGATTATATTAAGAATGGGTTTAGTAGATAAATATGAAATTTATAATATTAATAAATTTATATTATTCTAAATTTATTTACCCATTGATTATATTATCAACAAATGATCAACATTAATTCAATCGTTTAAAAGAAGCATGCTAAGTGGATATGTTTTTTATTTATATTTTATTATATATTCATATCAATTATTTATTCTAATAATTCATTTCAATTATGATATATCATACTAATAAAAATTTAATATTATCTTTGTGATTCTTTTATAATGGTATTACAAGTAAAACACTACATAATCATCCATTAATCATAACATCTCCATGTCTGAGTTAGTTAAAACACCTACTTGGAAAATGATATGAATTCGTATCATGTATGAATATTTGAAATTAATTACTAGTATAATATGATATAAATATGAAATTTTTTTGTTGTTTATATAATGATAACATTATTATTAAACTCAATAATTAATAAAACACCTTTCGTTCATCATGAATCATCTTAGCATGCTTATTATCAATTTCATCTTCAAGGATAAAGAATAAAACACTATTGAACGGAAATAAAAACATAATAAATTATTTTAAATCATCCCTAATATTAAATTTAATTACATAATAAATATAAACTTTTTAATAAGAGTGAATAGAGACACTACTATTATTAAATTAGTAAAAATAATAAAAACTATAAACAACCAATGTGAGAAAATAGGTAAAAAAGAAAGTATCTAGAATTAATAGAGGGAATGGCTATATATAATGGGTATAAATGAAAATCGATATGAATAAGGTTATTAATTAAGTGATAAATATATATTTTTTAGTGATATAGGTTGTTAAAGTATGTTTTGGAATTTAAGACAAGTGGTAAGATGTTCTTTGTCTCAAATTTAATTTCGTGGGACTTATTTATTAATATGCACCATGATACCTTTAATATGGTGTTATTAATAAATAATTAATACATTTTAAATTATTTATCATATTTTAATAACCATATAATTTATTTTGTTAAATTTACATCAATTCAAAATATACTGAAGTTGAAAGGGATAAGAATCAAAATGTTACAGAAATGAGAAGGGTTTTGATTTCTAGTACTTTTTTCAAATAAATTTTTTTTCAGAAAGATAATACATCATGGTGATTTTTATTCATTCTAAAAATTATTTTTATTTTCAATATATATTTATGGGGTTTTACATTTTCCCCCAAGATCTCATTTTCCCATGCATCAAATTTTACCAGAAGGGTTTCTATGAAGTGAAACTCACCCTATATCTTCTTCTTTTTATGGAAACTTCCTTTTTATATTCCCATATTCATTGGATAATTTTTAAAATGTCCTTATATTTTCCTCAATAGTTGATTAATTTCATTTTATACTAATTTACCCTTTTAAAAAGTTTTAATGAAAATTTTAATGTTTTTGGTATGGGTTGCATTTCTCAAAATGTGAAAGTACTATCTAGTTAATGTTTATGTTGAATACATTATTCCACCACCTTCATAATTTTATATGAATATTCCTCTATATGTTATCATGTTTTACAAAAAAATATTTTCACTAATTTTTATAATATATTTCTTTTATAATTCCTTCCAAATATTAAGAATATTTATAGTTTCCAAAGTGATTTTTTCTAAATATTCCAAATTTCTTTCACCTGTAATTATTATTTGACATATTATATAATTGATAAATGAAATTATTACAATAACAATGCAGGTGTAGGTAAGTGGTTCCTATAACTCATTTATGACATATGATGTTGGGGGGAACAAATCCCCCCGACCAGCTGTGATTCCCCTTTGGGGGTGGGTTTCGATTTTCCCACAATTGGGTTGGGATGAAATTCCAACTGGGGGGTGTCCTAAAGAAAGTAATCATAAGATGATAATATTGAGGAGGGACTAAGATCTAGTGGAAGATATTTTATGGTGGGTGCATGATGGAATTAGTGAGGAGGGATGATTTTCTAGTCATGGAGGAAACTGATGGCCTTGATTATGGACATTGTGATGGCAAGGGTGATGGAGGTTGGAGGCTTGGAGAGGGATGCAGGTGTACAATACTACATAAGTGATGGTGGTGAGGCATTCCGTGAAAAGATATAGTGGTCTGATAGGGGATTTAGGTGATTTTCTATTGTTGGGGAAAGGGGATCGATGACAAGAGTGAATGTAGTGGTTAGTAAAGTAACATAGGAAAACGATATGGTATATATAGATGATGAGGCACTATAGAAGGGAGAGAATAGATTGCCCAACTCTATGGTAGGTTGGGGCTATATGCTAGTTCCATGTAGCGCTATTAACTATGGGATTTGAGCAGGATTAGTCCTCTTAACCTCTGGGTCTATGTTCTATGCAATGGACCCTCCTATACCTAGAAAAAAAGGGGTGATTGTTTTGTTTAATAATATAAAGAGGCATTGGAACCAATTTTAAAAAATAAAAATAAATTCTTTAAATGATACTATGCACCATCTTTCTCTATATTTATTATATAATGTTCCTCTATTTTGGTGGAATAATCCATCAATGCCTTTATCATCATTAATCATACACTATTCATAAATACAAGTTATCTTCCAATGTTTCTCCTATATAAACATTATATATATCCTTCCTCTAATTGTTGAGTGTTAAACAATAATTGATATATTCCTTATATTTTTTTCTTGAAATATTCATAAAATACAATGAAGAATGATATTTTTTAGAACAAAGATGATATATTCCTAATTTTTTTATATCTATTAAAAATATTTATAGGGTAGATATTTTGGTTGGGGATTTTTATTTTATAACACAATTATATATGTTATATGTAACAACCCAAGTAATGTTAATGGTAAATAAATAAATTTCATTCATTATTAATATTCCTTATTTATATTTTATATATCCTTATTCATTATAATAATATTAATTATTTTTTTATTAAAAAAAGAAATAGTTTTATTCCTACTAAATTTATCTACTTATAATATATGGTTTTATTTAAAATATTATAATTTTTACTTCAAAAAAAGGATATCATTTTTATATTAGCATGTAAAAATTAGAATAGAGTGAATTTTTTGGAATTTTTTGAAAAATAATTTTTATATGTGAATATTCTAATATACTAATTTTTATGAAATTTTGGTTTTACATTCATGTATTTAAAAATAAAAATTATATTTTGGATCAGTATTAATGTTTCATTTATTAATTTTAATTAAAAAACTCAATAAATATAATTTAAATCAACATTACAATTTATTGTTTTATAAAATCAATTTTATAATTAAAAATCATTTTTAAAAAACTATTTTCCAAGAGTTATGCAAGATTATTTTTAAATTAATTTCTTCTAATTAATGAAACTAAATTTTATAAATTGTAATAATAATTTTGAAAAATATATGTTAAATTTTTTAATGAAACCACATTAATTTTTGTTCGTTATGAATAATATAATTGGTAAAAACAAATTTACCATAGTAAGAGTTAAAATTGATTAAAATGGTTAAAACTAAAATAATGTGGGTTATAATTACTTTAAATCAAGTTTAAATAATATTTTATGGTCATATTAATATCATATATTATCTATTTTTTCAAAATTTTCCATTTTGGAGCCATATTTCTTGTGTAAAAAAATAATATATTTTAATCTTTTGAAAAATTTCAATTGTGTTCTCTCCATCACTTATAAAAGGACACCCCTATCCACTATTCTCCATTCATAAATAGAGTCTTATATAATTAAATATCTACCCAAATAACTTTATAACACCCTTAACCATGTAATATAGGCCCGTTTTTATGATAATACCATACTATTAATTTCATAGGTATAAACCTAAGGTGGTTGTCTGAAGAAGTGGAGCAGTTCTTAACTGGGTGTTTTTTTATTTATTATTTGACCTTATTCAAACCAATACTAACCATTATGATATAATAAAATAATTATCTTCAAAATAACTAAATGTTATTATTTTTATCTTATAACCATTCTATATTTACTAATACGTCTAATGTAAAATGAACACATAATTCCTATATATTTGCAGACAACCACCACACAAAGATGATGTATTTAATTTTTCATCATACAATCTTATGGTTGGCCACAATAATGGATCCAAATAGATAAATATGATATTTATGATATAAATTTATTTTTAAATGATAAAAATATATTTTAATTGTTTCTTTACCATTCAATGAAAAATAAAAATGAATCTTATGTGTATGTGTATACTACCACTTCACAGACAAATGTATTTTATTTTTCATCACCCCGTCACATTATTGGTATATATTAGTGTGTTTCAAGTAATAATTTGATATTTAGGATATAATAATAATCATATAAATATAAAAATATACTTAAATTCTTTTTTTCATGTTTACTTAAAAATAGAAATGTTGCTCATGTGTGTGTACGGACTAACGTATCCATGTTCTAACATAATTAATTTTTCATAAAATTATTTTATATTTGTTTATAAAAGTATAGTTAATGTGTAAAAATGATAATTATAACATTATTAATATTGAATAAATGATATTATCATAATCCTCTTGACCATATTCAACCTATCAAATTCATTTCGAAAATATGAGATGAATATCATCAAAACTACCGATATAAATTTAATTGATTAAGTGATTGAATATAAAAAGTAATAAATAAAATAAAGATAATAATAAACATGAAAAATTGTATTCTTAAATTAAATATTTAACATAATTTTATTATTTTGGAATATAAATAATGTGTCTGATGAGTCTGACTCAAGGTATGTGAAATGTTACCATAAAATCCCAATTTGAATGTTTTGAAGATTAGTTTTATAAGTATTGTTACTTCATATACATTTTTATAAAATTATTTTGTTGAAATATTTATATTAAATAAATAAATTATAAAGGAAATTTTATATCCCATTTTCCAATCTTTCAAAGGTTTCTAAAAGAAATATTTTTACATATTTTATGCAGAATGTTTTGAATTTTCCTTCAAAAGGAAAAATGAAATGTTCTACTTTAATGTATAAATATTGACATATTTGTAATACCATAATAATAATTATTAATTTTCAATATTCCTATAAAGGATACCATGGTTTACCAAATAAAATCATATTCCATCTTTTGTTTTTGATTTTTTTCATTCTTATTATATTTTTTAAAAGAAATATATATTTCCATATAATTTTATGAGAATATGGAAGGTGATTTTATTATGGGTTAAAATATGTTTTTCAAGGGTTTAATGATGAAAAGGTGTGATATCCCAACTAGTCTTGTAAACTAAGAGGGGTTGAGTCTGTTTGTGAATGATTAAAGAAGTTGTCTCTAGGAATCTTGTTTCTTCATTATATTAAACTCTCTTCTCTCCCCAAATCATTTTATTGCATAAATAGAAATTAAAAAGTTTCACAAGACACAAAAAGTTTACTTGGTTCACCCTCACTTGGATATGTCCAAGGAGAATAAAAATTCAATGTAACGATGTACCAAGTCAACTAAATCTCATTGTTGTAACAATTTTCAAAGTGGACCGATTGTCCCTCCTAGTTTATAGCCATTCAAAATTTGAAATCTCTATAATCTCTATGAAGTGAATGCACTACTACTCCAGTATACTCTTATGAAAATATGTTTTTAGGTAATTCACACTATATGTGTCTTTAGTCTCTTGTTTCATCAATTTTATGAAACCCACCATTTAACAAGACTTATCTATAGGACCCCTCTATGAGACCATTTCACAAGTCACCCATCAAATCAAGTAGATCATGAGACTCCATCTATAGTCTCTATCATGTTCATATGGATATCATGACTCTGATCGGTATGACTATGCCCAGTGGAAAACACCCTTTATAATACCCTTTCATGATACATTCCAATTATGAAAATCTCTAGTCAAACTCATAGCTTATGCAACTTTAATCCTTTAAGAAATTAAAGAAATTCATACAAAATTTAGGAAATGAAAATTATGTTGAAATAAATATAATAGAGAATATATGATAATGTATAAAACATAATTTTTCCCAAAAGTGGGTAATAAATTTTTATTACCCCTATTCAGAGAGTTTTATCAATTTATCCTCAATATGAAGATGGATGGGTTTTATTTATCCTAAATCACCAAAATATTTTTCTTCCAATACTGTTTAACTTTTATTGGTTGTAGTGAATGTCATGGAATTTAGAGATCTATTTCATTCCATTTACGGTGATATACAATGTGTATGGTGAGGTAAAATAAAGAATGTATCATCTTCCCTTATAGACAAAACTTGTTAGGTCTACTCTTAAATTCATCAAGGAAATGCTCAATTATTATTTTATATGATATTTTAGAAAATTAGAAATTATATAATAATTCTACTTTGATAATATTAAAACGTGTATATTTAATATAAACATATTCCCCTTCAATTAGGATATCTTGGAAAATGATTTCTTTAGGAAACAACACTAAAAACTCAATCTTGGAAGGGGCTTCTTCTTGTTTTACATCATTTTACAAGGACATTCATATATTAATAGAATCTAAATCTTACAATTATAGGGAGGTAATACTTTATTAAGATTCAATAAAATTAGAATGAAATTAGTTCAAGAACATATTGTCTCCTCGAGTTAGGTCAGTGTTCAAATCTTATTCTTTTTTAGTGTCTTTTAGAGTTGGGTTATTGGAGTTGCAGTATGTTAGTTAACCTCTACTGATATTTATCTTAATTCCACCACAGAGTAATGAATTATTACAATGTAAGAAAGAAACATAGAGGAGCTTATTTTTCATTATAAATGATTAAATAATCACTTCACTTTTTATGTTCCTCAAAATCAGAGTAATATTTTTATAATTCATGTGGACTCTGTAAATGTGTATTGTAACACACTGACCCAAGTCACTCATTTCAGTTGGAAGCGGATAATGACCAAATGTGTGCCTCCCTATATATAATAGGTTTTTCATGAATGGTGAGAGTATATAAAAATTGGGTAGAATATTCTCTCTACATCTATGAATATCAGAGTAAGCATATAATAGAAGCAATAGCCAAAGGAATTACAAATAAAATTAATTATTAAAAAATTCAAAAAAATCATGAAAACATTAAATAAAAATATTTCATACAATATCTGGAGTCATAAAAAATAGAAAATAGAGATCCCCAAAATTGGTGGTTTAACATACAAAAAAATAAGTGAAACAATATAAGAGGCATCATTACTCACTACGTATAACCTGGTGTCACCCATATCCACAAGAATATTATAAAAAATATATCATAAATCCCTTTCCCTTGATTGGATGACTTATCATAAAGTCCACACATGCATCAAGATTCATGTGCAAGGTGTGAGAATAATCTCAGTAGGACACCAGCAATGGGCCCATAACATAAACACGACAAGTTTATAAAGGTGGATATATTGATAGAAAATAAATAAAATAAACACATAAAACTATTGGTTTATATTAAATTGACCAAGATAACATGAACCTCAGAATTACCAAATTCAACTCCATGCTAGAATAATGGTCTACCATAACTACCATAGTCATGTGTAACCCATGACCCACTCATTTCCCATTGTTCAAGGTGAAAATCATACCACAACCCATCCAAAAGGATATTCATAGGTCAATTGTGTCACTATAAACCATAACAATGGTTCTTGGGAGGTATACTGTATCAACCTGACCCATTATGAAGGTTCTTAAGAGGCCTAAAACTTCACTTTGTCCCATCCTAAAGGTTTTTAAGAGGCCAACAGATCACCTTGGTCCATCCCAAAGGATTTGTAAATGCCACTACAAGAATCAATCATAAAGAAATTATTATTTGAAAAAACATTATCAAAAGAATGGGAAAACATCATTTCACATCATCAATCATCTATTTGGGAATATCCATCCCCAACTAAGAATTAATTTCTTCTCTATGGTTTTAGTTCCCATGTATACAACCCTCATGTCTAATGAAATTCCATGTTTTATTTCAACTCCAACCAAAATGTTTCTTAATTATCCCCTTATAAAGGGTCCAATACACCTATATGGGACTATATAGAAGAAAATTAACTTTAGGAAGAAGTCACACGGTCTACCCACACAACCAGAAATAATATATACATGCATATTTATGAAAAAACTCTTTAAAATGGTATGTCATTTACTAACTTAGGTGAGAAGAGACTAAACCACCAAGAATCATTTTATGTTACTAGACAAACACAAAAATCCGTAAACCCACTCCCCAATTGATAGATTTACGGTCATAATAAATGGATTAGAGTAGAAACCATTATTTTGAGATTGAACAATGTTATACTTAACGAAATATACCCAACACAACAAATTCAGATGAAAAAAATGAAGGGATGATGTGTGGAGAGATAAATACTTATACAAGAACCTAATCCTAATTCAAAACCAATCAATGTGTCATAGGAGTGGTGAGAAAGGTTAAATAGGGTTTCTGGGAAAAAAAAGTATAACAAATAATTAATAATCTACCTAGTGACCCACTGGCTAACCGCTAGACACCATCGTACAGCTGATGGATCCAGGAAGATTTTCTAGGCCACTAGATAGTCCACCAGCAAGCAAGCTGACCAATAATAGTTCTTTTTAGTCCCTACCTCTTCTTAACAAGTCCATAAACCTCTTATAGACCTTTATATGGACCATATCCCACTAAAAACAGTTAAATAATTTGAATTTATAATTTAACACACCTTTAATTGTTTATGGTTGTTAAAAATTTCCATTCTATGGCCTTATCATCCTTAAGAATCACTCCTAGGGGTCCTAGGAAAAAAATATAGTCGTTGTATCTATACATATGATTCTCAATCCCACATTTTCTAATATATATTCCCATTATTCCATAACACCTTAATGAGAGGAACAATCATTCCATGAAACACTCTCTCTATTTAGTACATAATCCATATTGGGTGTTACTCAAATGGAGAATCTATCTACAACTTGATATCCTCACTATCAATCATGTGTGTCAGGTGTGGATTATACTTCCAAATCTATGACATATAAAAGAAGTTATGCATCCATCGAAGTTGTGGAGGGATATCTAACTGATAATTCATGTACACAATTTGTTCCACAATCTTGAATGAACCAACAAACCCTATTGCAAAATTACCTCATTTCCTCAGATGTCTGTGACCTAAATGATGTGAAACATAAAATAACAATTAGTCTCCCAAATAAAACTATAATGTTCATTTCCCCTAATCATCATATGTACTCCTCCTTTTCTAGGTGTTACCCAACTTCTTCTGGATTAGTTGTACCCCTATAAATGGTTCTATGCCAGGATTTTTCCAATTACTACTGACACTACCATCTCATGCCAACACTATGTTTATTCACATGGTCGAATATAAAATGAATAGATTTTTTCCATCTAAATTGAAACCTAAAATATATTACTGTGTGAAGAAATTTATCAGGGCTAGGTTTTTATCCCATGCCCCCAATGAAAAAAAGAACACATTCCCTAAGCATGTCCTCTAGAATATGGATTTTCCTCTAAAAATGTATATCAGTATGTGGGTGATATATAGTGGTCATCTTCATCTATGTCCCCAGTGACTTATAAAGGCCCTTGAAAAATCATTATGTGAAATTATTGAATCAATATAACAAGATTCTCATAGAAATTTCATTCAAACACACCATCTCTATTATATAAATTCTTCCCTACACATCATCTAACTGTTTATATGGGATGTGAAAGAAGTGTTTAACCTTCATCAGATAATCAATAACTACCCACATAACATCTCGGATCCTCAGAGTCCTAATAAACCACATAACAAAGTCCATGGTCACCTCATCCATTTAAATTCCACATTTTGTGTTCAAGTCCTACTGATAAAATGTGCACCATATGATTTTATGGGTAGTGTAGATGAAAAAACTCTCACCAAAGAGACAATTGGGCCAATACATTAGAGGATGAAGCAATGCAGCAAAATCCAGGTCATGAGTATGGTAGTTTCTCGCATGGGTTCATATCTAGTGTGACCCTTATATGACTACCCACTCACCTTGTATCAAACAATCCCCCAAACTAAGCCCTAAAGAATCATAGTAAATTGTGTATCTAACCCATGGGTCTGGTAGAAACAGAATTTGAGTGGAGGTCAACAACCACTTTAACTCCAAGAAGGAATCCTCATTCTTTTTAGTCTACTAAAACATGACCCCTTCTTGGTAAGATCTATTATAGGTGCTAACATAGGATAAATTTCTCAACTGAACTACCTATAGTACTCAGGATATAAGAGGAAACACTATATTTTGATCACATTTTGTGGTTGATTCCTAGAAAAAATAACCTTGATTTTCTCTAGATCGATATAAATACCTACCTAAGAAAAAACATATCTAAGGAATTATACCTCTGATCTAAAAAATGAACATAGAGACTCGGTGTAAATTTTATAAGATCATGGTGTGCTAAAAATAACCTCAAGGATATTAGTATGAATCTATGATGTTGGTGAATACACTAGGATGTCATCAACAAAGACCATTAAAAAGGATTCTAGGTATGGGTGAAAAATCTAGTTTATGAGAGCCATGAAAATTTTTGGTTTATTCTTCAAACCTAATGGAATGAAAAGATAATAATATAACTCACGCCTTCCCCTAAATTTCTTATTATGGACATCCTCATCCCTAAACCACTCGTAATGGTCCCCAAATCACATGTTAGACTTAGAAAACTACCTGTATCTCCTAAAATAATAAAATATATAATCTATCCTAGGAAATGGATATCAATTTTTCAAAGTAACCATATTTAATTTCTAAAAATATATGTTTAGTTTAAGACTCCCGTATAACTTCTTTGTGAACAAAATGGGTGAACCCTAAGGATAAGTTATCGATTGAATGAATCCCTTCACTTCCAAGTCAATAAGTTTTACATTAATCTCTCTCAAATTATTTGGTTCCATCTGATTTGTGAGGATTGATATATGATATTCACTTGGCATAATATTGATCTTTAACTCAATCCCTCTCTTAGAAGGAAGACCTGAAAATTATCCAAAAATACTTCATAGTAATGAACCACCACAAGAAGAAAAAAGGATGGATTTATCACCTGGTCCACTATGAGCACCAAACCCACAACCTACACTATAATGAACCTAATATTGATAATGTCTACCCCTACTCTACATACCTCCATGTTCCCCTCCCCATGAAGGACGTACTCCTCTCCCATTGGGTAGGTAAACTCTACTCATCTCTTATAACAATCGATGTTAGTTTTAAATAATTTCAACCATTCTGTCCCAAGAATGAAATAAAATATCACCATGATAAGAACTAATAAATCCCATAAATTCTTATATCCTATCACCACTACAGCACATGTGGGACACTTTATCACTTGATCTAGACATATCCCAAGAGGTGAATCTACTGAAATAAAACTACAGGAGAGTTATACTGGAAACCCAAATCCTAAAACAACATATGAAGAAATGAATGTATGATAATCCCCCGTATTGAAAAAGAAACATAATGTTTTGAGGCTACTAGAATTGTACTTCTCACTATCGATGACCCCACCCCGTTATTAGTTGGAGCATGATCCAGTGGATACACCCTACTATCCTTGGATCTATAACCATACCCCCATGATCCTTGGATAGGAAGATATAATAAACCCTATATAACATATAATTTCTTTATTGAGTTCACTGAACTAGTCCATTGTCTACCCTCTCCCAAAGAAGCATGACTATCTGCCAATAGTGATCTGATAAACCCCTTGAGGCCTGAGTTTTCCCTAAACCTTTTCCTACACTAGACTAATGGAACATCAAATATAATCAATGGTGGTTCCCCATCCCCCCACATGAATGGAAATCCTTTCACAAACTAGCACACAAACTACAATAATTCCCCATATTCCCACACTAGAAACATATAGGAGTTGTCCCTCCTAAAGCAGGAAGATATGAACCCATATCTTGTTGCAACCATCTCTCTCCACCCAAGTGTATCTTATCAACTCTCCTCTTTCTAACATTGTAAGGAGCTTCCATACCACTCAATAAACCACTACAGAAATAAGGTTAAAACCCTGTCATAATTTCCTCAACTAACCCCTTTTCAATTATGAGAAACTTGAAAACCATGGTCAAGTACATAGTATGTTCAAAGGTCTTAACATGATTTCCTGCCTATGGATAAATCCCAGTCATGAACATCTAAACTGTATTAGCCTCATTACTAACAAAAAATTAAGCAAAAGGGTTTAACTCCCTAAATATGATTTCATAATCAACCACTTACATTGTTCCTTATTAAAACTCCATAAACTCCTGAGCTCTATCAAACCTCAAGGACTTAAGAAAGAATTATTAAAATAATAGGTCCCTGAATGATGCCCACATAAATTTTTTAGGTCTCCCATCATGGATCATCACACTCCACCACCTCATGGATGTTCTTTACAAAATAAAAGTCATCAACCTCACTTGTTGATAATCTAGAGTCTCTACTAGGTAAAATATCCTCTAAATGATCTCAATATGATATTATGCATCCTAGGTACCACTAATACCTTGGAACATAGATGGGAGTTTTAGATAAAATTTCCTAGTTAATTCCACCATAGATGTCCCTCCCTAGTGGGAACATCCACCGATATGATGTGTAATATGCCTATATAAAGGGACTCTTCCACTTGAACTAAATGAGATAGAACTATGTCATTATAATTATTCCCCTAATGAATATATTGTGGTACAATATAAATATTACCTACGTTGAGAGTATCCTTAACTAGATTCTTAGGTGTCACTATAGGGAATTGTTGTAATAGTATTATATGAAATTCCAACAGAAGATTAGAACATCCTCAAAAACTCAAAATTACAAAATATAAGAAATTAGAAGGTGCACTTAGACACATAAAAGTACTAAGAGATTCACCCTAGAGTTACCTTCACTCACTATTAATAATCTAATTTGGAATTATCAATTCCTAAATCCCACATTATAGTACCTACATTTTTTCATAGACATAAGAATAAAAAATCCTAATAATTCACGAGTTAAATTAATTATAATCCGTCAAAAAAGTGTTTTTGAAAAAATTGAATATATTTTTTATTATAATTTAATTAAATAAAACTTATATCAATTACAATCAGTTAAGTGTATGACATATGAACCTAGGTTCATACTCATTATGTGTGAATTCTCTTGCCCATTCCCATGGGAAAAGACTAAAATACCATAAACCATAATAGTATAACAATACATAAAAATAAGATGAAACTCTAACATCACAAACAATATAATCAAAAAATTAAACGGAAACTCATAGGTCCAATACATTAGTAATGTAAAATGGATGATTTTGGGTGGGTATGGTGAAGCCCATGCTATCATGGACCCATGAGGGCTTGAGATCATAAAAACCCACCTATAAAATAGATATATTTATCAATTACTCCATACCCCATTGTGGATATGGTTAAGACTGGGGGAAACACACATTTATTATTATAATATATTTTTTAAAAAATTATTATAATAAAAAATTATAATATATGATATATATATATATATATATATATATTATTGAAGTATAATAAAAAAATAAAAAAATAAAAAACTTCATGTCATCTTGAGGGGGTCTGGGATGATTCCGGAGGATGATGGGCGATGGTTTCATGGTGAGTCTATAAGGGAATATTGTGGTAGGAAATGGTGATGATTCTGGTGGGGGTGGTGAACCAAGAGGGAGGAGGTATGTCAAGATGAGAAATGATTATTATATATTGGGGGAGGATGAGGATGAGGTGGATGAAAAAAATGAGGCCGAGGAAGGCTGTCAGTGAAGAATCTTGAGGGAAGATGTTGTTGGGGAGGATGACATGATGAAGAGTCCAGAAGGTGGGATACTATTGATATGATGATGACTCGATATGGAGGTAGGTGATGGTGTGTCTGGTCTGGTGTGCATATAGTTTGGTGGGAGGGAGGGAGGAAGATGAAGTCGAGGCCCCAGGGGTAGTATTGGTCTTGTTTGAAGATGGAGCACATGGGTCATGGATAAATTTTTGAACATAAGACATTGTATGGATATATGGGGAAGAATACGTTGTAAATTTATGTAGGATTTATAATTTCATGTTGTATGTGTATTCCTTTTATCATATGGTTTTACATAAATTAAAAATAACTCATGGGATAGCCTATCTATGTGTGGGTTTTCCTGTATGGTCTGGCTACCCATGAAATATATTCATCTAATCCCCTTTTCAATATGGTTTTTTTAACCCACCCCACACTACATGAGCCCCAAGATCAATTTTCCTATGGTCCCATATCATGTTTCACAATTCAACAATACACAAGTGTTCTATAGGAATAATGTATCACCCCAAATTGTATCCCATCTAACCTATATATATTATAAAAATCTCTAAATATTAATAAAAATAAAAATATATATGATATAATTTTGTAACACCCGGGCCTGAATCATCATGTTTGGTCTGAGGTGAAACATGAACTCATGCACTTCTCAACATACATAAGATGTTTTCGACTAGTGGTGAGGTTCTATGAAACAAATGGGGAGACTATGACCTTGGTATCTATGAATATTAAAGTAATAATAGTACATAATCAATAACTAAAGGAATAATATAACAGGAATCAATAAACAAAATAAAATAAATCAATGATACATGTGATTCAATATTTCATATAATATCAAAATTTAAAAAAATAAGTAGTGAGGGATTCCCAAAAGTGGTGGATCAATTCACAAAATAATGTAAGAAAAATAATATAAGAGGTTTCACTACTCCTAGAATATGTCTTTCTATTTCTCTAATTCCTAGCCACCATAAAAAAGATAGTATGTGTATAAATGTGGATTCATCGATAAAAAAATGTAATAACTACTCATAATCTTGGTGGGTCATCATGTGCAGACCAGTTTTCCATTAACCCCGACATTACTTGCTTCATATCTATGTTTTAATAATGGTCTATCAAAACATTCATAGTTAATCATAACCCCCAACCCTCACTTTTCTGATTAGTGATGACCACAATTATACCACATCCCATGTCAATGGTTCAAAGGAGGTCAACCATGTCACTCAAACCCATACAAAAAGTTATGGGTTTGTTAATCTTATCACCTTTACCAATCCCAAAGGTTCATGGGAGCAAAATCATATAACCTCATCCCATCCGAAAGGTTCTTGGGAGGCCAACCCATCACCTGGGCTCATCCAGAAGGTTCTTGGTAGGCCACCATAATAATCAATCATAATAGTGTTATTATGTGACACAAAAATATCAAAAGTAAGTTAAAATATTATATCATCTCATAAAATATATATTTGGTCCATACCATCCCCAAATGAGCCTCAAAATATACCCCAAGTTTTAAGTTCTAAACTGGGCAACCCCCATGTCAAATATAATTCCATGTTAAATTTTCACTCTAACATAAAAATTACCTTATGACCTCTATAAAGGTCCCACTATGAATATATATTCCATGATCAAATATAAATCACCTTAGGTATAAGTATTAAAGGATAATCACACACCCACACAAAAGACATAGCAGCATCTTTATTCAAAATTCTATAAAATAGGAAGGTATTTCCAACATTACGTGAGGTGAGACTAAACCACCACGAATCACAGTTTGTTGAAATACTGAAACACTAAATCCCTAAAAATTTCCCTAAATTCATAAAATTAGGGTTTTAGTAAATTAAATAGTGGATAATCCATGATTGTATGATTTAGTGGTTTCAGACCTACCCATAGATACCCAATGAAATGAACAGTGATCCAAACAGATAAGAGATGAGTTGTTGAGAGGAAAATCATTCTAGAATAATCATTTCCTTTTGAAAATTTGATAAAATGGTCATGGGATAGGTGAGGGAATTTAAATAAGATTTTTGTATTGAAATAAAAAAAACTTCATTAAAAAATTCCCATGCAACCCACTAACTAGTTATTGGACACCATCGGCTATTCGGTGGGTCCAGGCAGACTACCCAGGCCACTAGATAGACCACCTGCTAGTCTACGGGCTTGTAGTGGTCTGTTGAAGTCCCATCCTCATCTGAATGAGTCTCAAAACCCCCTTATAACCCCTATATGGATCAAAACCCACTAAAATCACTAAACTAAATTGAATTCAGAACATAAAACACCTTGATTTGCTGAGCGGTATCACATATATCAGCTAGCATGTCTGCTTCAGAGACCTCTTCTAAAAATGGTTATCAATATTTAAATGTATAGTATATTAATTTCTTCAATGAATCCTAATATAAATAATTTAGGAATATAGTTTTATCAAACTTCAATTCTTATTCATCTTCCATTTTTTTATACAATCTCAAGGACTTGATTTCCTTTAAGAAACTAGAAATTATATTTTTTTAATTTCTCACATCTTCAAGCATTAAAAAATTATCATAAACTAGAATATTTAAAATATAGTCCTTTTTGGACTCATATATATGGTTAATAGGTAAATCATAATAAAAATCAATAATTTCCATTTTTATTGAGGAAATAAATAAACTTTTAATTCTTTTATGAAATTTATAATTTTTTTATATTTGTGAAAATAGTGTGTGTTGTGGATTCTTTTAGAATCCATGGTAATGGATCAAAATTTATGTGATGTATTTTTGTGGAATCTAAACTAAATAATTTATTATTTTCCAAATAATGCATCATAGTGTGTACCATAGAGTCAATTTCACAAGGAGGCCACTCACACAACACTATTCATTTATAGCAATATAGCAAAAACATTCCAAAATAAGCTTAAAAATTTAAGGCAATGTATAACTAAAACAAAAGGCTTTTAAACTTGAACATCAATATAGTATGGAAAAAGTAAAATGAAATAATGTCATTTAATTATTCACATGGATATTCTAATAGTCGAATAATCACATGTAATATCAATAACAACTTTCATAATGATAGAATGCATAATGCCAGACTATCAAAACCACATAGCCAAGGCCTCGTGCTATGACAAAAAATAAGATTTTTCCAAGGACTTGTGCCAAGACACTAGTTTGTCTCATGAGACCTACCGATGCATCGAGGAGCTATAGCGGGCTCCACCCGTCACATATTAAGTCCAATGAATTCCAATATGAAAAGGTTTAAACATAACATAAACATTGGTATTAAAACTAGCATACGAAATGTCAATACTTTCACTATAAACCATGAATGGTATAAAAATAGCACATCCACAGTAAAACATATCACAAAACCTTCAATACAGTATAGAAGTTTTGTGTCATAATAAATCAACGTCAAATAAGCATAAAATTCATCAAAGGATGTTGACATAGATGAAATCAAAAATCTTTTTAGAGAAATATCTCTTTCTATTTTGAAATGTTTTAAGAATCTTATATTTATGAAATAAAACATTTTCTTTGAAAATATTCTTATATGCTTGTAAGGGAATCTTCGACGATTTTATAACAGTGGAAAATAGCCGCACCCGCCACATAAGTTAAAAAAACATTCTTACCTTAATTTTGACGAAAAGGTTAAAAAGCACCATGTTTGGAAAACGACAGAAAGATTCCATTATAAACCTCTTATAAAAAGTCAAACACATGTATAAATGACTTTAACCCATATTCTAGTAAATTTTAAAAATGTTTTGAAATTCATTTTTAAGAAACATGGATGTGGATGATAAAGAGATCCCAGTAGATTATTATGTCTAAACAACCTCGGATAATGAAGAGATTGTGAAATAACCCTTACCTTGTACTTTTACATGGTTAGAGTAGGTTAACCTCCTGTATAATAGTGATGTAATTGTTATTAAATTATAAAAGAATCATATGCATTCATATTATATCATATATGATCTTTTAACATTGCTTTGTTAATAATATCTTAGTATTATCGTTGTTTCGGGTGTTAACTTACTCGTTTTCATTTATATGTTTTGTTATGTAAGCCATGTTTGTAATGGATAGGTTGTATATTATTCACATCCATAATGATATCAACTCCTTAAACATCATTTTTAAATAAGAAAATGATAATTATACTTGAATGGATACGATGAAGAATGAATCTCATCCCGTTCGTGGAGACGGTAGCCCGTACGTACGCACGAGCGACAATATCATTATTTTGATGTTAAAATAATATATAATTTGATAGTATATCATATATACAGAATCATTATCATGTTATATTTCTTATTTACATGAGTTACAAATCATTATTATACCCATCCAAATAATAATATATTGTATAACAATTACACCACGACGTGGAGACGGTAAGCCGTACGTACGCACGTATGGTGACATGTTATTCAAAGGGTGGATAAAATACTGAATATGGTTGTATCATATTTATAATAACATCACAGTATATATAAGATACTGGAGATATTATTTTATAATGGTAATAACAAAGAAAGAAGAAGTGGAAGAAGAAAGGAACTTGGAAAACGGTGGTGAAATCATTACCTCTTCTTCGAGTTCTTCCTTTTGATTTGATCAAAAGGGCTCCTTAAGTTGGCTTTCTGATCAAACTAAGGCCTCTAGGTTGTAGTGAGGGAAGTTGGGAGAGTATTTGGGCAGAGTATGACAGAACCAAAAGTCTTTGAAGGTGTGAAGAAATGAGAATGAGGAGTGCCCTTTTATAAGAGGGTTGAGGGGCACCTTTGGAAAAGCAAGAAATATTAATTTATAATAAATTCATATTCACATTTTAATGTCTCCGAAGTTTATTATTTAAATGTTAAGGTGAGGATGGGTCTAAAACCACTAAACCAATATAATTTAGACAGGTTTGGGTACTTTAATTAACCTTATCTTTAAGTATTAACACTTAGTTAATTAGTTTCACTTTTACAATGTCTTTTTGTATTTTTATATTATATGGTTAATAAACATACCATAAACACCCAAGAGACCTCCAAGTGGTCCATTAATTATACAGCTATCATTATATAAGTCTCTTGGCCGAAACTTATATTTTTAGGAATTTAATATCAATTAATAATATAATATTTGTTTTAAAAACTCTTTTATGTAAATTTTGACACTATTCAATAGTTGCTTTTTGTGAAACTCATAACAGGATGATTACTTATAAATTATTTAATTAAATCAATCCTAACATGTAATATTAACTTAGAAAATTATTTTAATTCATAAAAAGTCTCAAATTATATTTATTTGGGTATTTATAATATCAATTATTTTAAATTTTCACTATTATGGGAATTACTGCATCATAATTGAGTCATTAATAAATTAAATTATTTAATGTATAAAAATTATAAATAAAATCTAATTATGTAGGAAATATGTTTATCTTTCTAATTAATATTTATAGTTGAAAATACAACATATATAACTCCATGTAAAACTTGTTTTTCTAAAGGATATATGCTTGTGTCATTTTTGTATTCATTTTAACTTAATTAAAATAAAGTGCCCCTATCACCTACATGTTGCTCCATGAGGTGCCAAAATTGACCCAAAGATGCCCATGGTCGGAAATGTATCCACCATTATGGTTAGGACTCGTTTTAGGGTTATTTGGTATTATTATAATATTATTGTTTAACCCTTATTTATCGGATTTACCCATAACCATGGTAAATAAAATATATACCGAAGTAATTATTCAAAATGTCTAAAAATAAAAGTTACCTATTTACAAAATTGGAACATCCTGATTCCCAATATGGAATCTATTTTTCCAAATTCAAAACACAGAAGTGGAAAAAAATAATTTTAAATTAATTCCCGTTGTTAAAACAAAAATCGTTTTTAAGAGATAATAACTATCAAAAGATTGACACTTGTTTATGTCCGGTTTAATTGTAAAATTATGTCCAATGACCAAAATTATATTAAGTGGTAAAAATATATTCTAAATATACTTAAAAACCTCTCAAATTCATAATTTATCACTATTAATTATTTTGATTATACAAGTTGTTTCTAATTAAAATTTAGTAATTTTCACTATTCATCAAAATATTAAAGTTATCCGAAAAGTACCAAAATTTCACCTTAGGCTAAATTAGACATTCCTAATCCAAAAATGAAGTCCATTTTGAAATATAGAATATATATAACTTCATAAAGTATGTATTACTATTCATAACAGCTAGTTTGATTGGTTATTGTGTGTTAGAACTCGGTGTTGCGTACAACAAACACTATCACATTAATCAAAGAGAAGCGTACCATGGAAGCCTGGGGTGGTACATTCCCCCCTCCTTCAAATAATTTCATTATCAATATTTCTAGAATACTTTTCACATGAAAAGACTCGGGTGGTTCTTCATCATATGTTCCTCGGGTTCCAACGCTGCTTCTTCCATCTTATGGTTTCTCCACAAGACTTTTACCAGACGCGTCGTCCAGTTTCTCAATACTTGTTCTCTTGTATCAATAATCCCGACGGGATCTTCTCAATAGGACATATCGTGTTCCAGTTCTAATTCTTCATAGGTGAGTACATGCATTGGGTCAGGCATGTATTTCATCAACAGAGATATGTGGAACACATCGTGAACTTTGGAGAGACTTGGCGGCATTGCCAATCAGTAAGCTACAGCCCCAATTCGTTGTAGAATTTTGAAAATTCCGATGTACCTGGGACTCAATTTACATTTCTTACCAAAACGTATCACTCCCTTCCATGGAGATACCTTCAGAAAAACATGATCACCGACTTGAAATTCCAAATCCTTCCTTCGATTATCGGCAAAGCTCTTCTGCCTACTTTGACCTGCTTTGATGTGATTTTGGATTACCTTCACCTTTTCCATCGTTTCCTCCACTAGTTATGGGCCTACAAGTTTTCTTTCACCAATGTAATCCCAACATGTTGGTGTAAGACATCTCTTTTTGTATAACGCTTCATATGGTGCCATCTGAATACTCGAATGGAAGCTATTGTCATAGGAAACTTCTACCACAGGTAAATATTGATCCCACATACCCTAAAAGTCAAGTGAGTAAGATCTCAACATGTCTTCTATGGTTTGAATAGTCCGTTCTAATTGTCCGTCTGTCTGAGGGTGGTATGCAGTGCTCAAATGAAGTTCAGTATCCCGGGATTTCTGAAGACTTATCCATAATCTTTAAGTAAAACGAGGATGATGATCAGAAACAATTGATAGGGGTACTCCATGAAGTCTCACAATTTCATTAATATATATTCTTGCAAGATGATACAGGGTTAGAACTTCTCTTATAACATGAAAATGTGCTGACTTGGTAAGACGATAAAAAATAACCCATATTTCATCGTTCCTTCTAGGAGTCTTTGGTAGCCCCATGACAAAGTCCATTGTAATATTGTCCCATTTCCACTCCGGTATGGGAAGAGGTTGCATGACTCTTCCAGGCTGTTTCCTTCCAGCATTCACTTGTTGATAAACCATACATCTTGACACAAAATCAGAAATCTCCCTCTTCATGTTGTCCCACCAAAAATGTTCCTTCAAATCTCTATACATTTTGATGCTCCCAGGGTGTATAGTGAAATTGGAACTATGAGCATCATCTAGCAATTCCCTTTTTAGATTAGGTATACCGGGAACACAATGTCTCTTCCAAAATTTCATAATTCCATCTTCATACACAAAGTCTCTCAGTCTCCCATCATTCACAGCTTTAATCTTCTTTTGAAATTCTTCATCATCGGTCTGAGAACTCTTAATTCTTTCTAGTTAATATGGTTTGGCAACCGTTTGAAAAAGAATTTATGTTTCGCCTTCCCGGGTTATTCCCATGTCCATCTTCACTAGATCCATGAAAATTGGATCCCTTTCAATTCTCATATTGTTCAAAACTCCATGGTCTTTTCTTCTCAAAGCATCAGCCACCTTGATTGCTTTCCCTGGGTGGTAGTGTATCGTGAAATCATAATTATTGAGTAATTCAAGCCATCTCTTTTGCCTCATGTTGAGTTCTTTTTGTGAGAAAATATATTTCAAACACTTTCGATCAGTATAAATCTCACATTTTTCACCATAGAGGTAGTGCCTCCATATCTTCAATAGAAAGATCAGAGCTGCTAACTCGAGATCATGAGTAGGATAGTTTTGTTCATGAATTTTCAACTATCGTGATGCATAGGCAATAACTATATCATTCTGCATAAGGACACAACCAAGTCCTTTCTTCAATGCATCACTATAAATAACTAACCCATCATTCCCCGATGGTAGAGTCAATATAGTAGAATTGACTAATCCTCTCTTCAGTTCTTCGAAACATTCTTCACACTGTTTTTTCCAAACAAATTCAACCCCTTTAAGTCTGAGCTTCGTTAATGGGTTAGCCAATCGGGCAAAATTCTGGACGAATCGTCGATAATAACCTGCCAAACCAATAAAACTACGTACCTCAGTTATACTCGTCGGTGCTGGCCATTCATGGATTCCCTTAGTCATAGAAGGATCAAAAGAGATTTTATCTTTAGAGACAATATGTCCAAGAATAGAAATCTCATGAAGCCAGAATTCACACTTTCTAAACTTCCCATATAATTCATGTCTTCTCAGAGTCTTCAGGATAATGCGCAAGTGATTTTCATGATATTTGTAGCTTTTGGAGTATACCAAGATATCATCAATAAATACGACCACAAATTCATCGAGATACTCCTTAAAAACTCTATTCATCAGATCCATGAATACAGAGTGTGCATTAGTCAATCCAAAAGGCATTACAGTAAACTCGTAATTCCTGTACCTGGTTCGAAATGCTGTCTTCGGAATGTCTTCCTTCATCACACACAACTGATGGTATCCAGATCGAAGGTCAATCTTTGAAAAGTATTGAGCTCCATGCAGTTAGTCAAAAAAATCATCAATGCGAGGTAGGCGATACTTGTTCTTTATCGTTATAGCATTGATCTCCCTGTAGTCGATACATGACCTCATAGATCCATATTTCATTTTAACAAAAAGAACAGGGGCTCCCCATGGAGAAACATTATGGCGAATAAATCCTTTATTAATCAATTCCTCTAGTTGTTTCTTTAGTTCGACTAACTCTACAGTGGCCATTCTATAAGGGGTCTTCGATATAGGCCTTGATCTAGGAATTAAATCAATGGAAAACTCAACTTCTCGTTCTGGAGGATGTCCAGGTAAATCTTTCGGAAATACATCTACAAATTAATTCACAACACGTACATCCTATATTTGAACATTACCTTCCTCAACCACAGTTATTTCATTCTCTTCCTCCCCAATAATTGAATTTAGTTTAGCTACTGGGGGTGGATCTATATAAGAATTAGGTGGTGACGATTCTGCCCTAATGATAAGGTGTTCCTTATCATCATCCTCAAAAATAGTAACCTCTTTCTTCTTACAATAAATCTTCGAATCATAGTCTGAAAGCCAGTCCATACGGAGGATTATATCAAACTAAATCATAGGTATGATGATGTGATCAGCAGATAAAGAACATTTATGTGCTCTAATGGGGACTGATTCACAAAACTTTGTTGTAATGATACTTCACTTAGGAGTTTTAACAGACAACTCCCTTGTTAAATCAAATTGGAAATATCTAATTTTATTAGCAAACTAGGAAGATATGAAACAATGCGATGATCCAGAATTAAATAATGCATTTCCTAAACTTGAGGAAACCATTAAATTACCTTCCACCACGTCTTTCAGATCTTCTACCTCAGCAGTAGTGACAGCATAAGCTTGGCCTTGATCCCTTGGCCTTTTCTGAGGTAAGTTCTCCTGACTCTTAGGACATTCATTTGCATAATGTCCCATCTCCCTGCAATTGTAGCACTGAACATTGGTAGCTTCCTTATTCCCCATGAAATCACGAGCTTGGTGGCCTTTTTCACAACACTTGTAACAGACTCATGTTCCCATCAAGCAAGTACCGGGGTGTTTATTACCACATTTACCATAGGATGGATATTCAAACATTCCCTTCATCCCCTTATTTACATTCCCTGATTGATCTTCATGACTCTTCTTCTCTTTCTTTGCTTTAATGTCATAAGACTTAGATAATTCCTTTTCGGTCTTGATAGCACCTGAGACAATGTCTTCGTACGATGAGAAGGATTGTGAGACTAATGCTCGATGGAGAAATGGTTTTAACCCATCAAAGAAATGATCAATCTTACTTCTTGGGTTACGTATATAATCTCCATCATACCTTTCTAACCTTGTAATGTTAGCCTCATACTTTGTGACATTCTCATCCTCCTTTTGTCTGAGACTCAAAAACTGCCTTTCCATATCTGCTCGATGGTCGCGAGGAAAGTATTTTTCTAAAAACAGATCTTTGAACTCCCTCCATTCCATATTTGATACATCATCATCTTCCTTCGTATTTTGAACCAATAAACACCATTGATCATCATCTCCAGTGAGGCGGTAAACTTCCATGATAACTTTTTCCCTTTCACTACTCCCCAAAGCCTAAAATATTTTCTCTAGGGAAAATATCCATTGCTTAGATACTAAGGGATTTTTACTCCCATTGAACTCTGGTAGTTTTTGCCTCATGAATCAATCTAACATTGATCCTCCACACTGTGGATTAGGGTGCTCCATATGGGTAAGGTTATTATTCATAACCTGAGTGAGTTGTCCCAGTATGGTGATTAGCTGATCGGCACCAGTTGCATCACCATCTCCACTATAATTATCTTGAGCATGAGGGAAATCCCTACATGGACTGTGTGCATTGATATGGTTTCCAATTCTTCCACTAGGCACCATTTCTAAACAATGGCATAAACTAGATCAGTTTATGAATCAAAATAAATAATTCCATACTTTTAAAACACTTAACATAAATTGAACTATTTATGGATATAATCCATAATCATAAAAATGTCTCCTTTGAGGAAGTATATACTCATAAACCCTTCATAATGGTTTGTAAAGAAGAAGAGAATTATCCTATGCATATCCATCGGGAGTGTCGTAACCAAGAGTGTAGCAAAGCCCGTTGTTGTGCACCAGTTCTCGTTCGAGTCTAGCTCAAAGCGGGGTTTTCAGGTTATACACCTAGGTACATCTGTGCCAGAGCCGCCTCTACCTGCTCGTATCCAGAGAGGGATGTATTGCTCGGAAAACTCAAAAAATCTCTACAATACCAAAATTCTAGGAAGTTCTTCTATACTAATCCTCAAAGTCCATCTTAAATCTATGGGCTCTAATCAGAGTTTATATAAATCAAGCTTCCAATGTTTGTACTAAAATTCCACTGATACCAACTGTAACGCCCTGACCCCTGTTACCCAGAGTCGGTGCATTATTACATAACATTTTCATGATCACAAGAAAGATCAAATCTCGAAAGACCGATTGGTTTAGTAGCCTTGGAAACAATAGATATAATCATAAATTTTTACATTACATCATAAAGTGAGAAACTACTACAACAACATAATATCTCCAGAGTCCACACTATTATACCATAATAATATCCCTGTAGGTCATTCATAACTTACTTCTCACATCCTGGGAAAAATAAAACATAGAAAAGGGGTGAGCTCAAATGCCCAGTAAGGATAAAAATATAGCAGAAACTTTCCAAAATAAGCATAAACATTTAAGGCAACGTATAACTAAAAAAAAGCCTTCTAAACATGAAATTCAACATAGTATGGAAAAAGTAAAATGAAATAATTTCATTTACTTATTCACATGGATATTATACAAATAGAATAATCACATGAAATATCAATAACCACTTTCATAATGATGGAATGCATAATGCCAGACTATCATAACCACATAGCCAAGGCCTCGTTCCAAGACTACAAATAAGATTTTTCCAAGGCCTTGTGCCAAGACACTAGTTTGTCTCATGAGACCTACCGATGCATCGAGGAGCTATAGCGGGCTCCACCCATCACATATTAAGTCCAATGCATTCCCATATGAAAAGGTTTAAAGATAACATAAACATTCTTATTAAAACTAGCATACGAAATGTCAATACATTCACCATAAACCATTAATGGTATAAAAATAGCACATCCACAGTCAAACATATCACAAAACCTTCAATACAATATATAAGTTCGGTATCATAATAAATCAACTTCAAATAAGCATAAAATCCATCAAAGGATGTTGACATAGATGAAATCAAAACTTTTTTTAGAGAAATATCTCTTTCTATTTTGAAATATTTTAAGAGTCTTATATTTATGAAATAAAACATTTTCTTTGAAAATATTCTTATAAGCTTGTAAGGGAAGGATTGATGATTTTATAATGGCGGAAAATAGCCGCACCAACTGTATAAGTTAAAAAAACATTCTTACCTTAATTTTGTCGAAAAAGTTAAAAAGCACCTTGTTTGGAAAACGACGGAAAGATTCCTTTATAAACCTATTATAAAAAGTAAAACAGGGGTATAAATGACTTTAACCCCTATTCTAGTAAATAGTAAAAATGTTTTGAAATTCATTTTTATGAAACATGGATGTGGATGATAAAGAGATCCCAGTAGATTATTTCGTATAAACAACCTCAGATAATGAAGAGATTGTGAAATAACCCATACCTTGTACTTTTTCGTGGTTGGGGTAGGTTAACCTCCTGTATAATAGTGAAATAATTTTTATTAAATTATACAAGAATCATATGCATTCATATGATATCATATATGATCTTTTAACATTGCTTTGTTAATAATATCATAGTATTATCGTTGTTTCGGGTGTTACCTTACTCGTTTTCTTTTATATGTTTTGTTACATAAGCCATGTTTGTAATGGATAGGTTGTATATTATTAATATCCAGAATGATATCAAGTCCTTAAACATCATTTTTAAATCAGAAAATGATAATTATACTTGAATGTATACGATGAAGAATTAATCTCATCGCGTTCGTGGAGACGGTAGTCCGTACGTACGCACGAGTGACAATATCATTCATTTGATATTAAAATAATATATAATTTGATAGTATATCATATATACAGAATCATTATAATGTTATATTTATTATTTACATGAGTTAAACATCATTATTATACCCATCCAAATAATAATATATTGAATACAATTACACCACGACGTGGAGACGGTAAGCCGTACATACGCACGTATGGTGACATGTTATTAAAAGGGTGGATAGAATACTGAATATGGTTATACCATATTTATAATAACATCACTGTATATATAAGATACTGGAGTTATTATTTTAGAATGGTAATAACAAAGAAAGAAGAAGTGGAAGAAGAAAGGAACTTGGAAAAGGGTGGTGAAATCATTACCTCTTCTTCGAGTTCTTCCTTTTGATTTGATCAAAAGGGCTCCTTAGGTTGGATTTCTGATGAAACTAAGGCCTCTAGGTTGTATTGAGGGAAGTTGGGAGAGTATTTGGGCAGAGTATGGCCAAACCAAAAGGCTATGACGGTGTGAAGAAATGAGAATGAGGAGTGACCTTTTATAAGAGTGGTGAGGGGCACCTTTGGAAAAGCTAGAAATATTAATTTATAATAAATTCATATTCGGCTTCAAATGGATCCAAAGTTGAGTATTTAAATTTTAAGGTTGGTATGGGTCTAAAACCACTAAACCAATAGAATTTAGATAGGTTTGGGTACTTATATTAACCTTATCTTTTTGTATTAACTCTTAGTTAATTAGTTTCACTTTTACAATGTCTCTTTGTATTTTTATATTATATGGTTACTAAACGTACCATATACATCCCAGTGACCCCCAAGTGGTCCATTAATGATACATATATCATTATATAAGTCTCTTGGCCGAACCTTAGATTTTTAGGAATTTAATATCAATTAATAATATCATATTTTTTAAAAAAACTCTTTTATGTCAATTGTGACACTATTCAATAGTTGATTTTTCTGAAACTCATAAAAGAATGATTACTTCGAAATAATTTAAATAAATAAATCCTAACATGACATATTAACTTATAAAATTATTTTAATTCATAAAAAGTCTCAAATTATCTTTATTTGGGTATTTATAATATCAATTATGTTAACTTTTCACTATTATTGGAATTACTGCATCATCATTGTGTCATAAATAAAATAAATTATTTAATGTCTAAAAATTATATATAAAATATAATTATATAGGAAATCTGTTTTTCTTTATAATGAATATTTATAGTCGAAAATCAAACATATATTACCCTATGTAAAAACTGTTTTGCTAAAAGATATATGCTTGTGTCATTTTTGTATTCATTTTAACTTAATTAAAATAAAGTGTCCCTATCACCTACAAGTGGATCCATGAGGTCCCAAAATTGACCCAAAGATGAAAATGGTCGGACATGTATCCACCAATAAGGTTAGGACACGTTTTATGGTAATTTAATATTATTATAATATTATTATTAACCCTTATTTATCGGATTTACCCTTAACCATGGTAAATAAAATATTTACTGAAGTAAATATTCAAAATGTCTAAAAATAAAAGTTACCTATTTACACAATTTGAACATCCTGATTCCAAATATGGAATCAATTTTTCCAAATTCAAAACACAGAATTGGAAGAAATTAATTTAAAATTAATTCCCGTTGTTAAAACAAAAATCGTGTTTTTAAGAGATAATAACTATCAAAAGATTGACACTTGTTTATGTCCGGTTTAATTGTATAATTATGTCCAATGACCAAAATTGTATTAAATGGTAAAAATATATTCTTAATATACTTTAAAACCTCTCAAATTCATAATTTATCACTATTAATTATTTTGATTAAAAAATTTGTTTCTTATTAAAATTTAGTAATTTTCACTATTCATCAAAATATTAAAGTTATCCGAAAAGTACCAAAATTTCACCATAGGAAAAATTCGTTATTCTGAATCCAAAAATGAAGTCCATTTTGAAATATAAAATATATATAATTTCAAAAAGTAGGTATTACTATTCATAACGGCTAGTTTGATTGGTTTTGGTGTGTTAGAACTCGGTGTTGCGTACGACACACGCTATTACATTAATCAAAGAGAAGCGTATCGTGGAAGCTTGGGATGTTACACGAGAACTATCACTTGAAACCCTAATTGTTATAATTGTTACTACCCCCATAGATACATATTCATGGGGAATAATACTCTTCCTAAATTAATCTAGGAGACTTATACACTAACAATAACCACACAATTCAAACTTCACCATATGAATAACTTAGTGAGTAAATGGATTGAATATTGATGAATAAGGGAGATGAAAATTATGGTAGTAAAAATGGGGTGATCACATAAAAAAATCACTTTAACCACCATTATAATATCATAATAAAATCAATATAATCATTGAATCGCAAATAACTCAAATCATAAAAATCCTCCGTCTCATCAATCAATTGTCAAAGATAGTTCTATATTTTCATGGATATAAGATTCATAGAGGGTGAAAAAAAGAGAAAAATAAAAAATATATATAAAGTGAAACTGATAGAAATTATAAAATTATAATATAATTATATAAAATTCACTTTATATACTAAAGATTCAAAAAAATTTAAATAGAATTAGAAGTATAAATTTATAGGAAAGAGGGGTGGTTAGCTTCCCTACAAATCTGTAATTATAAACTGCATATCTTTGTGGCACATTAAATGGAATAATAATTGATTTTTTTCTATAAAATTGTGTGTATATGTGTTTAATATGGATTTCAAAAAAGTTCACTCCATTGGAAACATATAAAAAATGTTATAATAATATTACTGAATAATATCTTTCAGGCCTTAGAGAATCTTTAAATTAAAACTCTTTGGTTTTCCAATCTTCTATGGCCTTTAAAACGACTAACTCAGTAGTGGTTATGAATAAATAAATTATTTCTCAGGCTATCTTATAATATAATTTAAAATTTTAGATAATTATACCCAAACAATTGTTTGATATAGGTTAAACATTAAAATTATCTTAAACTATGTATAAATTATGAGGGCCCAGTTTTATGCTTTATTTAGTACTCATGTGGTTTGATTTATAATTAAGTCCAGTTGAATGAAATGAATCACATAGAGTATTTAATATAAAAAAATAAAATTTTGAATCTTTATATTTGAACAAAATTTTATGACTAAAATAAAAATCTAATATGAAAAGAAAAACTTAAACAATTTTCATAATAAAGTTAAATATTCTTAAAACCTAATAATGTGACCATTACCCTTAAAATAAAAAATTGAAGTGATAAAAAAATTTAATTAAATAATAATATAAAAATATGATCTTAATCTCTCTTGATGATAAATAATTATTCTCTAGAATATATATATTAGAAATTGGGAAAGTTAATACATAAGATTCACTAAAAGATACAAATGAGAATTTGGAAAAGTAATTAGTTTCCCAATGATATGTAAGTGTTAACTCTACAATACATAAGTGTTTTCCTAGGAAACGTGGTATATGTAAGGGTTGACTTCAAGATATAAAAGGGTTTCCCTATGATATATCTTCATAATATGTAACAATTACCCTATGATGTGTAAGGGTTACAGAATTATACATAAGGGTTACTCTATGATATGTAAGGGTAATTATGATAAGTAAGGGTAAATATATACTTTTACAAAATTGATTATAACATGATGGATTTTGTGAGTATGAGGGATACACCATAATTGTTTCTCAAGGAGTAATCTCATGTCGTAGTGGGTGGTTTTCACTATGGATATTCACTAAGAGGATGTAGAATTAAGATACATGAGGAGTTTGGTTCCATCGTGAAGTGTACAATCACACTAAAACATGAAACTAGAAACTAAGGTTGAGTTTTTAGTTTTGACTTAGGGGATTATTCCATTTCATGATCCAAGGGGTCCTCCTATGATGTATTTATAGTATATTAATTACACTATAATCCTTATAATCCATTCAGAAATGAGACAGTTGTATATTTTTTAAATCAGGGGTAAGATATTCTTATGGGGATTTAAAATTGGAAACCAACTTTAGGATTCCTCAATTTTCAAGATCTATATAAAATGGGAGTTCAATCTTTTCTCCCCTTATTATTAACCATTTTAAACTCCTTGATCTATAGTGATTCAAGGTTGTTTACCTATTTATTTAACGTATGGTTTTCCCATTCTTCCTTGGTTTTTCCTTGTATTAGTTTTCAATTGATTTTTTGAGATTTGGGTTACGATTTGATTTTGTTTCCACCATATCAAGGTGTAATGGGTGATAATATGTTGGAGATTTTGTTTCTCGTAGTGAAAGGGGATCTCAGGAGGAAAAATTAATTAGGTTTCTTGCAATTTTATTGATATATTCCCCAACATTGATTTATTTAAGGACTTCCATTGTTTTGGGTGGAATTTATTGATAATTTGAAATGAAAAATTGGATATTTTGTACGATACATTTTTGGGCAGATATTATGGTTGGGTAAAACCCCATTTATCAATGGTTAGGTCATATGAGTTCACCTTGTGATTAATTATTTTATTATACCCAAAGTGTTAGTTTTTGAATTAAAATTGGTTTAATGTTTAAAGTTATTATTTTGGGTTTATAATTTATTAACTAGTTATTGATGAATTAGGGCCTTGTGTTTATGGATGATGGCTGGTTGAGCTTGGTGAAGTTATTAGTTAATCTTCTCTTAAAAAAAATAAATCTGAATAAGGTAGGTGGTTCCTAAATATCTCACTAAGGTATATGAATTATGTAATGTAGCATATGATATAAGGTCTTTCCATAAGTGCAGAATTGACCTTGAACTAAAAATGTATAGTTTACCTTAAAACCCTATGATTAGAAATAAATTTCCTTGGGGTACAGTGGATCCTTGAAAACTAGCTTAATTTCCCAGACATCATTGGTCATGGGAATGCCTATAGATATATATTCTCTAATATATGAACCCTAAAAAAGTACTAACTATTTTATCAAATATAATATACCATCTAATAGGTTCCCTTAGTTCCCTCAAAAGATAGGAATGTGGTATATTGAAAATATCTATCTTATGGATTGGATATAAGGTATCTCAAGTTACCATATATCCACTTGTCTACTAGGGGATGTTATACCCATGTCGTGGAAGGTCTTGACCCTAGAAGATTTTAATGAGATAAAAAAATTCCACATGGGGTTTCCAGAACATGATGTGACAAAGGTTCCATAGTGGGTGGCCCATTCTTATGTCAAATTAAGAGAGTATTCATGAAAATGTTTAATGTGAATGTATATTAGTATGTACATATTGAGGGAAATAGGTTGTGCACTTGAGATTACAATATTTTGAAATGTAAATCAGGTTTTGGTGAGTTATCAACCTATGTGACCCTTATGAAAAAAATGTGTATAGATATATGAGACTGTAAAAACAGAAAGTAGCACCCCCCCCTCATGTGTGTTGAATATATATAATATGAACTATAATGGTATATGGGTGGGAAATATTCACCCAATAATATATTATTTCTTGGGGTGGCCCATTATTCCCCCTATGTGTATAATATTAGATGGTTCTATGGTTGGTCACTTTACCCCCTTATTTTAGGATTTGTGATGGTTATAGTGTGGAATGATCTTCACTTTGGTTTATTATATGAGATAGTTCCAATGATGGATACTCTTCCCCCTGGGAGTATAATATATGATGGTTTTAGTCTAAGTTATTATCCACCCTAAGTGTATTGTGTGAGATGTTCAATGGTGGATTGCTCTTCCCTTCTGGTTGTATGATATGATATGGTCCTAAGTGGGTCATTATTCTCCCTATATGAGTGATATGAGATGGTTTTGATGTTATATTCCCTTTACCAATGGGTGTATTATATAAAATGGTGATGGGGAGGGCCACTCATCCACCTTAGGAGTATTGTATGTGCTGGTTTTGATGTGGTTCACATTACCCTATGGGTGTATGATATGGATGGTTTCATGGTGGGATGATCTCCCCCCCAAGGGGCAAGATATGGGATGGTTCTATGGAAATTCAATCTTCCGCCTAGTTTTATGATATGAGATATTTCCTAGGAGGGGTGCTCTTCCCCATGGTTGTTTATATATTTTATATGGTCATAGGATTTGGTGATATTCTCCCAAGGTGTTGATTTATAATTTTTAGAGATATATTGACATTAGATGGAGTAGGTATGTTCACTCTTATATGACTTGGAAAGTAACCATATTTGTGACATGTAATATTTATATAGTTTATTATTTGTTCTTTTTGATAATATCAAATTACACATGCATTTAATGTATTGGTTATATTAGAGACACTATTGGTGGTGGCCTGCTAAGTTATACTCAGACCCTACTTGGTCATCCATAGAATATTAGAACCCAAGTATACCTCATGATCATAAATATAGCTATATTAGAGGTTTTAGAGTTGTATATTTGAGCTAGTTTTATTTACATAGTTGAGAGTAAAGACGATGTCGATACAAGGGACCATGTTATGGTGGAGTTTATTTAATTTTGGTCCAATTTTTAAATGATATTCTCACGAAATATCGTGTTTGTGTATTATTAGATCGTCTGGCATTTTAAATATTTCATTATATTATATCGTGTACTGTGTTATTTACTTTTTATTGTATTGATTATGATGTTTCCCTTTATACGATTAGGTATTAGGATGACTGATTTTATTATATTTTTATTGTTCATGTTCTACAAAAATATGAGTGCATTATCTCCTAATGGTATCATCATATACCCTTACTAATATTCAATAACCTATGGATTTTAATGATCCAAGATGGAGTTAGATTGGGGGCACGTTGGTGTCCGCAGTATAGAATAGCAGAAGTTTTGATTAGTTGGGAATTGAATAATGAAAAGGAACTAGGAGTTTTGTTTTAAATATGTTTTTCATTATTGGATGGTCTTATGGTTCCACTGGGTCTTACTAAATAATGGTATAACATGTTGATAATGCATCGACGGTGGCAGTTGATCATTTTTTAGGTAGGACACCTGGGGGAAGATCAACTTGCATTCTCATGTCAATATAGATGTGGTTGGTGAAAATTATGTTAGGAATTTCTTATTGAATACTATTAGTAAAACTAGGATTGGATAAGACTAGGATGATGGTGGATGGTTGACTATATTCTCTACTTGAAAAGATCACAGTTGGTTGGAAACTACATCATTCATGTCATAGTGGGTATGATGCATGTAATTGATGGTGGAATTGGGCTTACAAGGGAAGCCTTCATTTTCAAGGTTTATGTGTTTTTTATTGAGACTCGTCATATTCTTCAAATGTTGGAAACAAGTAATTTCAATGACCCTTAATCGAAACTCTGAGAATTTTTAGGTTCAGTTTAATGGGATTTATAATTGGTTCATTTAAAAACGGATAAAGTCTCATGCGTGGGAGAATCGGGTGATGAAGAGTGTGACTTGGATCTGAGTGAATGGAGTTCCTATACTATAAAAAGTCAAATTTTAACTCATTTTTTAATTTCATGTAGGTCTATAAAAGACCTAAAGAAGGTTTTAATGAATTAATTATATGAGGGTGAGGAGGGTCGTGATATATGAGTTAAAATACATAAAAACCAGGTAATCATTGATGTTTTTTATATAGATAAAAATAGGTACATGGGAACTATGATTTTGGGTTGACGATCAAATGATATGGTTGTGGGTTAATAAATATATAGATTAGTGAATCCTATTAAATTCAATAATTCCATAATATGTTTGGAGTTGTGTTTTTTAAAGTTGAAATAACCAGTCCATGGGATAATGAAGTTTTAAGTGATGATTTTTATGTGGGGGTGGTGTTGGATTGACCATAATATGTGGTAGCTAGTTTTCATTTTATTTTTTTAGGTCCATTGATGATTAGGAATTTAGATCAAGGATAATTTATTATTTATTGGGGAGTTTGTTACACCCCACTCCATTTAGGGGTAACGTCAAGCTTAAATTTTGTTGATCCATGTGTAAATTGACCTAAAGTGGGTTTTCATGGTTTATAAGGCTTTTCATTATATTTTTGGGAGGATTTGGGGCTACAACATACTATGAAATATCACCAAATAGCTGGTGGCCCTGAATAGTCTTCATGTATTTTTCCTATGCTCACCAGCTATCCAGTGACCCAATGGTATCTAGTTAGTGGAGTTTAATATTTATCTAGTGGCCTCTTAGGTAGAAACATTATCAGGAAAGCCTCATAATTTGACTGAGGCCAGCCCATTATACCCATAATCATGTTTGGCCACCTCCTATATCTAATAGTAATTCCCTAAAGGTTCCTCCCTCTTATTCATCCATAATAGTGGATTTCATTTATCTAGGGTACATTTCTTCATTTTTTAATCATTAATGCGATATAGAAATGTATATAACTCATCATACTTTCCTTCTTCATTTAATTCATTATTAATAAGTATCTAACTATTTTTAGTTAATTATACCTATTTTCATGTATTTGTTCCACTTTCTTGATTTCATACATCTTTGGATAGACCAAGGTATGATCTCAAATGAGTGGAATTTTTTATGGTTAAGTTAGGTGTTCCTTCGACATAACCCAAAGTATTTATTATTTTTGCAAAGTGCATGTGTGGTGTATCATATAGGCTTTTCTATGCAATGATAAGGCTCTAATTGAAATAATTGAATTATGCCTGATCTTATTTTGATTCCCAAATTAAGATATATTGAACCTAAATAAGGTTAAGGTTACAAGTTAATTACCTTATTCTAGAATTAAACAATAATATTGAAGTTTTGAATTCATATGGCCAATTGAAATGGAAAATGTGGTTCGGGAATCTCTTGGTTTATATGAGTTATTAAAGGGTTTTTTAAATAGTTGAAAAAAGAAATTAGGTTTTGATCAATGATTATGAAATGGAGTTTCACAATCATCAATTATTAAAAATAGAGATTCAATTCTTGTTAAACTTTATTTATAAATGGAAAAAAATGACAGCTTGGGGTCATGAAATTTTTGGTTTGGTTTTAAAAGGTTAAAGGGGAAATTGTAATTTTATCCCATATTAAAAATGATAAATTTGTTTTGAATTATTTTTAAGGAAATGGAAATAACCCTGGGGTGGTATTGTTTTTAATTAATGAGTGTGTCTTAAATATTATTTCATGTTATGTGGAATAAGATTGTAAAGTGGTTTAGTAAAAAAATTAATGGTAAATGGAATCGACCTTATGAATATTCTTGAATTTATTTATAGGAATAGTAAATTAATTTTGAATTTTTTTGAAATGAAATGAAAACACCTTAGAGGAAGTCTTGATTTTAAAAAACTAATAAAAATTCCCTTGGAGTGGTTTGGATTCTTAAATGAAAAAACCATTGGGGTGTGTTTTGGTATTATATGGAAAACTCTTTATTTGGAGTTCTATGGATTAGATAAGAAAAATATTTTAGGTGGGTTTGTGTTCCTATTTGGATTAGGCCATAGTTTGAGAAAACTCTCATAGGGAAGGTTAATGATACTTATTATGTATATTGGGGATACTCAAGTAGGTTATTGGAATGATTGGTATATGTTATGTGATTAGAGACACCTTAACAATGGATAAATAATATATTGTTGATCAGGGTCAAAGACCTAAGGATCAAAAATGATATGACCAACCTTGGGAATCTTTATGTATATTAGTGGTTGTATTTATTTCTATTTGATTTATTAAAATTTAAAACGATATTTTTATACCACTTTATCATACATGTTTTATCAAAATGGTTATATTTTTGGATATTTTTTGTATTGGTATAATGAGTAGTAATCACACCCTTCTCAAATCACCACAGTACTTGGGAACTTGAGAAGATGCTACTTTATTACAATTATGTGTTTAAGAAAGGATGTTCATGATGATTGGATTTATAAAGCATGGGTGATGAGATCGATCTAGGTCCAGGGGCCATTTTTGGGGTTCTTTCAGTTTTTAGCCTTTTTTCCTTTTTAGTTCTGATATCATATGATCCACTATTGATGAATGACTTCTTACGTTATAATGTATAATTATTTTGGTATAACATAGTTATTTATTTGGATTACTCATCATCACATGAATGGATATTGTTTTATTGGTTTATTTATATGGATGTGTATGGTTTTTTTATTTCCACTGATGTTTCTATTCTATTATGGGGGTATAGTTTCCCAAACATACCACTTAATACCCATGCTCTTAGTCAGAAGCCTCTAGTGTACAAGGAGGAATTCCTAATGTATAGTAGAGACTACTAGTATAGGCATCAGTTAGTTCTTTGTGGTAGTGGGATGTTACACCATAGATATGAGTAATCAAATACAACCTATAAAATCAAATCATCATAAAAAATGCATGAGGTAATAATTATTTTGAAGATATCGTATTTTTAAATACATTGGATGTGTGGAAAGCTATTGTAAAAGGAGAAGTGTTGAGTAATCAATGAGAAAATATGTTATTACAATAGAAAAAAGGTAGATGAGCATGAATAGAAAAAAAATCATTAAATAAAATGTTCATGGATTTAAGATTTTAAGAAGTTAAACAACCAAGAAGAGAGACGAAAATGCACAAATATTCCATAATATAATAAACATCATGGAAGGAAAAGGAAAAAATATTCAAATTGATGAAAAAATGAATCTTGTATAGTATGAGTAGTTTAAACCTTTTTATGATGAATTTAATCAGATGGAGAAGATATAGGTTTTCTTGATAGACCCTCAAGATGAGAAATACTAACTATTTATTTGTAGATTCACAAATTTCATAAAAAAGACCAAAAGGAAAAATAAGAGGAAGTTGTTTCTCTTTAAGAAATAATAATATATTGGAATTTAGTGGAGATAAATTATAAAAATTTGATGTATAAAAACGTGATCAATATCATTTTAAATGTAGATGAAAATTTAAAAGAGGAGTATAATTAATACTTTTGAATTCTTAATTTTTTATATGAGGTAGAACCCAATTAATAACTGAAAATAGGTCTTTGAAAATTTTGGAATATATTGATTAATTTATCAAGAATAACAATAATAATTTTCTTCAAGATGACCATGAATTATCCCTCACCCTAATGTATTTAAATGTTTTAACTATCATTGAAATAATTTGGTATTAGAATATATACAATCCATGGGGTAGGTATAAATAAATTCATGATAAATATAAAATTAAAAATCATTTATTATAACAAAAAAGGGATACATTATCTTAAATTTTCCTTAAATATGAACTAATACATGATTCTATAAAAATTTTATTGAATATATAGTTAATTATAATCATTAATTATGAAACAAAATTATATCAATAGTTATTAATTCTAAAAAAATATTAACAATTGGTATGAGAATCATGTTGTATCATGATTCTTATAAAATTTGAAAATATGTATGAAATATATAATTATGGTGTGAATTTAGTATTCATATGGAGAGTTTAATGTTCAAGTGATTCTAATATTTTCAATAATTGTTATCCAATCGAAGAATCTCTAAAGGAAGATCAGGCGTTAATAATGATGGAAAACTTGGTGATGGAAAATTTTGTAACTAGTGGTAAGAAAACACACATAATGATTTTTTATATTTCAAAATATATAATTGAGGAATAGTTTAAATAAACTGTTTTTGAGTTATACCATCACATTTTAGGAATCAAGAACATCCAATGAAAAGAAGAAAACTTTTTTCTATAAGTGGCATGTCTCTCATGCTTTTTAATTAATTTATTTCACTAATATTTTTGTGGAAATGTAATTTATATCATGAAGGGAGTTTAATAATGAAAGTAAAACTTCAAGCCACAAAACATATATGTATTTAAATTCTTATAATGGATAATTTTTACATTACTAACTCATTATTTTGATTCTTACACTTAGTTTTAACATTGTTGTCTTACAGGATATTTTGATATCTCTTTGAAATTTTATAATATCACTCTTGAAAATTCATACAATAATAGATATATATGGGTGATATGATCTATATTCACAAGTACATAAATTTAAGTTTCAATGAGTGATGAAGAGTTTTTTAAAATAAGTTGAATCAAAAACTATGTTTGAACCAATGTAGCGCAGAGATACAAATTTAAATTTGATAAAAAAAGAAATGATGTGGAGTGATGAATAGAAAATGGGTTTTTTATTATCATCCAAAGTTTTGGGTGGTTAATTAACCATATTTTATAGATTAAGAATATATTTTTTTATAATAAGTGATAAAATAAGTGTTGTGGTGCATAGAAAATGTTCAATAAATATTTTTAGAGAATTGAAACATTGAATTGAGTTTCAAAGGTGAATATATTGGAAAATATGTATCTTATAATAAACGGGATAATTAAAATAAAGTTAAGTAAGATGTAGATGAAAACCCTGAAGTAATTCAATCATTAATATATGGAATTATTATATAATATATTTTTTGATTATTACTTATAAAAAATACAAAGGGATTACTTTAATCAATTGTTTTATCATGACTAGATTTGTTTTCAACCACTAGTTATTTATTGGAATCATTGGTGAAGTATATTACTATATTATCATAACTCAAGGAGATATATAAATATAATAAATAAATGTTAACTGTCGAATATAATTATCTAAGAGAATAACATTATAAATTATAAATATGTAAATACATGAGTGTGATCGTCTATAACATGAATAAATAGTTTTTGGAAAAGGAAATGTATTGGTGTGAAATATAAATAAAGTAGAAAATAAATTAGATCATGAAATTCTTTTAGATAACATGAAGAGAATATAAATTGAACCTAAATGTACATGATATTTTATATTAAATTCATTAAAGTCATTATAGATATTTTGTAGGATGAAGAGTTCATGGATTTTTTGATGAGGTAAAATGTATATTGAATATTTATGTCACGACCCGCCCTCGGGGTCCGTGCCGTGACTACCCCAAGCCCGCCTTCCATAGGCCAGGGGCTGGCGACTAGCACCAAGGCGTAAATCCCGGCAAAAAGGGAAGACATTGCCTTTGAAAAGTAAACACACACCACAGAGTAAACAAGCAGAAAATAAACACTAAACAAAGCAGAGTACGACTGAAAGTGAGGAAAGGTAAATGGGCCAGAATACAAACCCAAATTGAAAGTAAAGTACAACTCGAAAGGGAAAAACAGCAACTGAAAAGTAAAAGCCGCTACTCCGAGCTGTCCACTGGAAATCCCACCTGAAGGGTGGGTACAGATAGCTCCTCTGCTCCACGGGTCCCGCCGTCCGCTCCGTGCACGTCTCGCCCAGTGGTCCACCTCCGGGTACCGTCCCGCTCTGCAAGCCTCAGCTAAGGTCAACGCTGTCCGTCGTCTGCAACCAACACAACGTAGTGCGGGTAAAGCCCATGCAGGGGTGAGTATAAGCTACTCAGTAGGGACCCCGAGACCCCTGAAGGTCTCTCAAAATCCACAAAGGATAAACCACGAAGAAATGTACAATCACGAAGTAACAACCGACACTGCTTAGGTATATGCCCATACATATACCTAAATCATCAATTCAAATACACTCCAACCTCCGAGCCCAAGTACAACTCAGTTCACACAGGATAGTAAACGTATTCCACACAGGAAAGCAAAACGTAATCCATACAGGATTGCACAACACAATCCACACTGGAAAGCAACAGGATTCAGCTCACACAGGTATACTTCTTCAAGGACGATAAAGATGATCACTGATCCATCTAAGTCGTCGGACCCACGAAGGATCGATAGGTAACTAACCCCCGCAAAGACCCACACAGGATCGGGCCCACACAGGACCTGTAGGCGCTGGCTCACACAGAACCGCTGAGCGCAAGGACCCACACAGGATCGGGCCCACACAGGACCTGTAGCACTGATCCACGTAGGATCGCTGAGTGCTGTAGTCATCGTCGTCGAATCCACACATGATCTCTGTACCGTCTTCGTCGAATCCACACATGATCTCTGTACTGTCGTCGTCGCAGTCACAGTAGCAGTCGTAGCAGTAGCAGTCGCAGCCAGCACTAGGGTTCCCGCACACAGCAAGCTCGTTCGGAGGGTCCGCTCCACGAGCCGAGAGGCTGATACATCAACTGTCACGAAGACCGGAGTTGATGTATCCAAAAGTTCCGTATCGTCAACAGGAACTCAACGCAACAGACGGCGCGTCGATCGGACGCCCGGTCTGAGAGTTATTGACATTTTCGTCTTCGGGGCCCGGTTGGTTTTTAAGGCTAAACCAACCCGACCATACTCCACCTGCGTCCAAAACTCTGGCGGAGTATGCCAAAAGATCCGTCTCACTAAGAGGAACACAACGCGACTGACGGCGCGTCAATCGGACGTTCGTAGCTCAAGATATGAGCGTTTCCGCTCCGAAGGCCCGGTTGGTTTGGTGAACGAACCAACCCGGCCGAACTCAAAGTAAACCGAAACCTTGAGTGCGATATACCGAAACGACCGTCTCGATCCAAGGCTCGCGTTGCCGCAGACGGTTCGTCATTCGGAGGTCCGAGGCTCAAGATATGGCCCAAAAACCGATTCTGGTTCGAAACGGGGGGGGGGTCCGGGTCCGGGCCGACCCGGCCCGACCCCCCCCCCCCCCCCCCCCCCGGGGCGGCGCGGCGGCGCGGTGGCGCGAGGAGCCGCGGAGGCTTGGCGCCACAGGTTGGCTGCACGCGGGGGCTAAGCCCCCGCTTCCTGGACTGGCGGCGCGGCCTTTGTGTCGCGCCCCTCTATTTTTTTAAAACGCCCCCCCCCCCACGTGGGGGGCCTGATTGAGCAGAACCGGGGGGCCGGCTGCCCCCCTCCTTCAAAGAACCGCCCCCTCATAAAGAGGGGGTTTTTATGAGGTGGTCGGGGGATTAATTCCCCCGGTTTTAATGGTATCCGGCCGGCCAGCTGGCCGGCCGGTTTTCTCCAACGGGACCGGAAATTCCGGTCCCCTCTTCGGCTTCCGACGCCGGCGGCCCGGCCGCCGGTCTTCTCTTCCGCCGCGGCCCGGAACCGGCCGCGGTCTCCTCGTCCCGCCGCGGCCCGGAACCGTCCGCGGTGTTCATCGTCCGGCGCAGTGCGACGACACCGTGCCCCTTTCGACGTGCCTTGATTCCTTTCAACGCGGCACGACGGCGTCGCGTTCTTGAAGATTCTACCTCGGCATAGCGCGTCGGCGCCGCGTAAAATATTTGCACGATCATCCGCGTGGTGCGACGGCACCACGCCACTTGCTTCCACCCGCAAGAATAAACAAGAATGATGGAGGGGGTTCGGCCGTGTTCGTGCGGTCCGGCCCCCCTCACGTTAAAATAATAACGCAACTTTAAATAATTCAAGCCACACGTTAGACTTGCTAAATTCACGATCAAGAATAAAATAATGAAACCAAAAAGAAATCAACAACCCCTACCTCGGGTATAAGGTTCGAATATTGTGAACGTTTCGCGGAAGACGACGTCGCGGAGGTCGGGCGTCGCGGTAGCCGTTCGTCAAATCCGATGACGAAGGGATGCGTTCGAAGAGACACGTCGTTGGCGAAACTTGTACGCCGACGAAGGTTGTCCGAGGAAGAAGTGGCGTCCCCTTCGTTGACACGGTAAACAAAGAATGGAGGTGCAGCGTTCTTCGTCGGAGCTTGAGCGTTCTTCGAGTTCTTCATCAGGGTTGAAGAAGAAGAAGAGCTCTCCACTTCTCAAGAAGACAAACAAAAAACCCCAAAATAAAATAAGAAAACATCTTATTTTATTATCACATAACACATTAGAATTTCAAAAGTTTGAAATTCAAAAGGTTTAACTCCCATAATTAAGAGTAACTCAAGTCATTTAATTAGGGGTTAAGCAAGTTGAGAGAAACTGAAAGGATTAGGGGTTCGTGTGGGACCCACCACACTTAATCCTCCCAAGGGAGGTTAAGTGGGTGTGGGTCCCACTTCCAACCTCCTTTGATAGGTTTTATCAAGTTATAATAAAATTGTTCTACACAATTTTATTTAACTCAAACTAAAAACCCCAAAACTAACTTTCAACCCGCAATAAACACAACTCCCGAAAAGGTCTCTTTAAGCGAATATTGGCGCTGCGAGTTCATCGGTGCCCTCGGATTTCAATTCCGAGCACCGGATCAAAAGTTAGGAATTTCCGCTCGTTCGTTCACTGAACGTACCCGAGCCAAACTTAGGAAATTAATTCCGGGCACTCCGGGCATCGGAATCAGGTGCCGTCTGAAACCGCGCTCTTGTAAAATTCTAAAGAAAATTAAGAAGAAATTTCCCTTGAATTTTACGGGTCTTTAAATTACTCCCACCTCAGGGCTTTACGTCCCCGTAAAGATACATCAAAAACTAGGGAAACAAATGAGGGTACTGAGCACGCATCTGAGCCTCCCGCTCCCATGTGCTCTCCTGGAGATTCCCGTGCTGCCATCTGATGCGCACAAGAGGAATCGATCGCCCACGCAGGACCCGCTCCTGTCGATCCTCTATCTCCACCGGGACCTCCGTAAAAGTCGCCCCATCATCAACGTCAAGCTCCCCATGGTCAATGATGTGCGTCGGGTCGTGCACGTATCTCCTCAGCTGAGATACGTGGAAGACGTCGTGCACCCGGTGCAACTAAGGTGGTAGAGCCAGGCGATAAGCAACCTCACCAATCCTGCTGAGAATCTGGAAAGGTCCGATGAAGCGAGGAGATAACTTGCCGCCTCGGCCAAATCTCCGAATACCACATCGAGGTGAGACCCGCAAGAAGACGTGGTCGCCATCCTCGAACTCCTGTGGCCTCCGCCTCCTGTCAGCGTATGACTTCTGCCGGCTCTGAGCTGTCCTCATCCGCTCCTGGATGACCTGGACCTTCTCTGTCGTGGCCTGGACCATCTCCGGTCCCACCAGTGCTGACTCCCCAGGGTCTGTCCAGCACAAAGGAGATCTACATGGTCGGACGTACAACGCCTCGTACGGTGCCATCCCGATGGTGGAGTGGTAGCTGTTGTTGTACGCGAACTCCACCAAGGGTAGGTGGTCCTCCCAGCTATGACCAAAGTCGAGGACACAGGCACGGAGCATGTCCTCGAGTGTCTGAATGGTCCTCTCCGTCTGACCATCCGTCTGAGGGTGAAAGGTTGTGCTAAGACGTAGCTGTGTCCCGAACGCCTCCTGTAACCCCTTCCAAAGCCGGGAAGTAAAGCGGGCATCTCAATCGGAAACGATAGATGATGGCACGCCGTGGAGCCACACAATCTCCTGAACGTAGAGACGTCCCAAGCTCTCCACTGAGCCCTGCTCTCTGATGGGTAAGAAGTGTGCCGACTTGGTGAGTCGGTCAACAATCACCCAGATGGAGTCGTGACCTCTGGAAGTGCGTGGAAGTCCAGTCACGAAGTCCATAGATATGTCGTCCCACTTCCACTCCGGAACCTCCAAGGGCTGTACCAAGCCTGCTGGTACCTGATGCTCTGTCTTCACCTACTGACAGGTGAGGCATCGAGAAACGAACTCTGCTACATCCTTCTTCATACCCGGCCACCAATGCTGTCGTCTGAGGTCCTGGTACATCTTCGCCACTCCAGGATGTACCGCTAAAGGAGAAGTGTGAAACTCTCTCAGTAATTCCTCTCGCAAAGCGACAGGTACCATGGTACGTCCTCTGAAAAGGATGTCGTGCTCTGCTCCATGGGAGAAACCATCATGTGTCTGTCCCGAGGATATCTGTGCACGCCGCGTCTCACAGTCAACGTCCCCGTGCTGTGCCTCCCTGACTCGCTGCAGTAGTGGAGGAGTGACTGTGAGAGACTGAAGAAAGGCTGCTCCATCTCTATCCACGAAGGATATCTGCAAAGAGGCTAGCTGCTCCGTCGCCTCCTCGAGTAGCTGAATGCCCATCCTCCTGCTGAGGGCGTCGGCTACTACGTTCCCCTTCCCAGGAGTATAGACTATCTCAAAGTCATAGTCCTGGAGGAACTCGAGCCATCGTCGCTGTCTCAGGTTCAGGTCCTTCTGCGAGAAGATATACCTGAGACTCTGATGATCGGAAAAGACTGTAAAGCGCTCGCCCATCAGATAGTGTCGCCATGTCTTCAGAGCGAAGACCACTGCTTCTAACTCCAGGTCATGGGTAGCGTAGTTCTGCTCATGCGGCCTCAACTGACGTGATCCATAGGCGATCACGGCCCGCTCCTGCATCAGAACACATCCGAGTCCGGTCCCTGATGCATCGCAGTAGACTACGTACCCTACTCCCTCCTCAGGCAACCTCAAGATAGGTGCGCTAGTCAATCTCTGTCTCAGCTCCTTGAAGCTCTGCTGACATCTGTCTGACCACACGAAGGGTTTCCCCTTCTTCGTCAAAGCTGTGAGTGATGCTGCAAATCTAGAGAATTCTGGAACGAATCTCCGATAGTATCCAGCTAGTCCCAAGAAACTCCGAACCTCAGTCACGCTCTTGGGTGGCTCCCAAGCTAACACAGCCTCAATCTTCGCGGGATCCACTGCAACTCCCGCCTCAGAGATAACGTGTCCCAAAAAGTGGACCTCACGTATCCAGAACTGGCACTTTGAGAGCTTACCATAAAGCTGGTGCTCTCGGAGTGTGTCAAGAACAACTCGCAAGTGATAGGCGTGCTCCTCCTCTGTCGTAGAGTAAATCAGAATGTCGTCGATGAAGACCACGAAAAACCGATCGAGGTATGGCTGAAAGATCCTGTTCATGAGAGCCATGAACACTGCTGGGGCATTGGTTACACCGAAAGGCATAACCAAGAACTCATAGTGGCCATACCGACATCTGAAGGCCGTCTTCTGCACATCCTCGTCTCTGACTCCGAGCTGATGACTGCCTGACCTGAGGTCTATCTTCGAGAACCACCGTGCTCCCTTGAGCTGATCAAAGAGGTCATCAATCCTCGGTAGCAGATACTTGTTCCTCACTGTCACCTGGTTCAGGCGACGATAGTCAACACAAAGTCGCAAGCTCCCGTCTGCCTTCTTGGCGAACAATATCGGGGAAGCCCAGGGTGAAACACTGGGTCGGATGAATCCCTTGCCCTGCAAGTCCTCCAACTGTACCCATAGCTCTCGAAGCTCGGCGGGGGCCATCCGATATGCTGGAGTGGATATCGGGGCTGTCCCGGGGTACAAGTCAATATAAAAGTCTACCTCTCTGCAAGGAGGTAGCCCTGGAACGTCGTCGGGAAAAACGTCCGCAAACTGATCCACCACTACAGGAAAACCAGGACTCCGCACGTCAACTGCTCCAAGGATAAGGCTAGCCAACTGATTAGTGATGGGCTGTCCTCTCCTCCGCGGAAGTCCATCCTATGCTGCTAAGGCTCCCTTCTCGCCGGTGAAGGTGAACCTGCTCCCGTCGGTGCGTACACATTGCACCTTGCGCCTAAAACAGTCAATCTGGGCATGGACCGTAGACAGCCAATCCATGCCCAAGATTACGTCGTAAGGCCTCGACGCTGCTACAAGAAGATCCCAGCCGAAGCTCTCGCCTCCTAGAGTAAGCTCACACTGCCGGCACCAGTGCGTAATCGTCGAGTCTGCTCCCGTAGGAGTCTCTAGCCGTAAGGATCGAGCCAACGGCTCTTTCGGAATCTCCGAGCTCCGAACAAGGGCAGCGGCTATGAAAGAATGACTCGCTCCTGTGTCTATAAGAACTACAGCAAGGGTGGAATAGACACAGATAGTACCTCGAATCATCTCGGGTGCGCCGTGGTTGTAGGCCTCTGCTGCCCGGAGCTGTGCCTGTCGCTGCCCGCCAGCTCCCTATGGTCAGGGTGGACCTCCTGGTGGTGGTGGTGGTAGAGCCTCAAAGCGTCGGCCACCACCAGCTGCTCGTCCAGCTCCTCTGCCTCGTCCGCCTCCTCCCTGCGGACCGCCAAGGTCGATCCTCTGCCTCTGCCTCGGTGGTCCATCAACTGTCTGCTGCTCCTCGGTACGACGGGTCGGGCAGTCATGAGCCATGTGGCCCTGCCCGCCGCACGAGTAGCACTGTCTGCCTCTCGTAAGACTGGCTCCGCGCTGTGTGCCCCGCATTGCTGAGCCAGTGCCCTGAGATCGTCTGCCTGAAGGTCTGGTCTGTCTGGACCCCTGAGTCATCCGTCGACTGCCTGCTACAGATGACTCTGCCACGTGCCGCCCTGCGGTGGGTCGCTGTGCTGGTGTAGACTCAGCAAGGAAGCTCTCGATCAGAAGGGCCCGCTCCAGTACTCCTGTCTGAGTCGGTATGCTGAGGGAGATCAGCGATGCCCTGATCTCGTGTATCAAACCCTACTCGAAGGTCCGGGCCCGGAAGAATGGGTCCCGTACCATGTCGGTCGAGTAGCGCGAGAGATCGGTAAATCTCGCCGAGTACTGAGCGACCGTCATGCTGCCCTGCCGCAGCTGTAGAAGCTCCTGGATACGCACCGCACGAAGGGTGGCTGGGACGAACTCCGAGCGGAAGAGGCTCTCAATGTCCGTCCAAAGTAGAGATGCCTCATCGTGCACCTGGAGCATCAAGCTCCACCATCGTCCTGCTGCTGCGTGTATTAGGCTCGCAGCGAGGATCACCATGAGGTCTGTTGGTGTCCTCACTAGCATAAACACTCGAACCACTGCCTCCAGCCAGTACTCTGCTGCCTGGGGATCCGTCTCCCCGCGAATCCTGAGCGGTCGCTGGCGCTGAAACTCATGCAGTGCGCTGAGGCGGCGTGCATCGTCAGCGGCTACTGCTGGAAGCATCGGGGGCTCGGCGGGTAGAGCTACCGCCGGTGCCACTACTGGAAAAGGGCCCTGCACCGAGGCCTCGTCGCTCGGTGGGCTGTCGTCTCGCTCGACACTCGGAACCCTAGCTGGCTGCCGTCGTGGGGCCATCCTGAAAAGGAAACAGGTGCGCCAAGGTCAGAACAATATACCTGGTGAGATGATATAATTAATCACAAATAAAACATTGTAACACACACGCAATCAATGTTTTCGTGCATTAAGTCGGAAATCAGAAGTCCGGGTCCTGGTGTACGGATACGTCGGCCGCCGCACCAACACTGGACTCCCTGGACTGATAACCACACTCAATACGCTAAACATTATTGCTTCACATAGAAAAGATCAGAGTTCGCGGTAGAACCGAACTCCTCTGATACCAATTTGTCACGACCCACCCTCGGGGTCCGTGCCGTAACTACCCCAAGCCCGCCTTCCATAGGCCAGGGGCTGGCGACTAGCACCAAGGCGTAAATCCCGGCAAAAAGGGAAGGCATTGCCTTTGAAAAGTAAACACACACCACAGAGTAAACAAGCGGAAAGTAAAAACTAAACAAAGCAGAGTACGACTGAAACTGCGGAAAGGTAAATGGGCCAGAATACAAACCCAAACTGAAAGTAAAGTACAACTCGAAAGGGAAAAACAGCAACTGAAAAGTAAAAGCTGCTACTCCGAGCTGTCCACTGGAAATCCCACCTGAAGGGTGGGTACAGATAGCTCCTCTGCTCCACGGGTCCCGCCGTCCGCTCCGTGCACGTCCCGCACAGTGGTCCACCTCCGGGTACCGTCCCGCTCTGCAAGCCTCAGCTAAGGTCAACGTTGTCCGTCGTCTGCAACCAACACAACGTAGTGCGGGCAAAGCCCGTGCAGGGGTGAGTATAAGCTACTCAGTAGGGACCCCGAGACCCCTGAAGGTATCTCAAAATCCACAAAGGATAAACCACGAAGAAATGTACAATCACGAAGTAACAACCGACACTGCTTAGGTATATGCCCATACATATACCTAAATCATCAATTCAAATACGCTCCAACCTTCGATCCCAAGTACAACTCAGTTCACACAGGATAGTAAACGTATTCCACACAGGAAAGCAAAACGTAATCCACACAGGATTGCACAACACAATCCACACTGGAAAGCAACAGGATTCAGCTCACACAGGTATACTTCTTCAAGGACGATAAAGATGATCAATGATCCATCTAAGTCGTCGGACCCACGAAGGATCGATAGGTAACTAACCCCCGCAAAGACCCACATTGGATCGGGCCCACACAGGACCTGTAGGCGCTGGCTCACACAGAACCGCTGAGCGCAAGGACCCACACAGGATCGGGCCCACACAGGACCTGTAGCACTGATCCACGTAGGATCGCTGAGTGCTGTAGTCGTCGTCGTCGAATCCACACAGGATCTCTGTACTGTCGTCGTCGAATCCACACAGGATCTCTGTACTGTCGTCGTTGCAGTCACAGTAGCAGTCGTAGCAGTAGCAGTCGCAGCCAGCACTAGGGTTCCCGCACACAGCAAGCTCGTTCGGAGGGTCCGCTCCACGAGCCGAGAGGCTGATACATCAACTGTCACGAAGACCGGAGTTGATGTATCCAAAAGTTCCGTATCGTCAACAGGAACTCAATGCAACAGACGGCGCGTCGATCGGACGCCCGGTCTGAGAGTTATTGGCATTTTCGTCTCCGGGGCCCGGTTGGTTTTTAAGGCTAAACCAACCCGACCGTACTCCACCTGCGTCCAAAGCTCGGGCAGAGTATGCCAAAAGATCCGTCTCACTAAGAGGAACACAACGCGACTGACGGCGCGTCAATCGGACGTTCGTAGCTCAAGATATGAGCGTTTCCGCTCCGAAGGCCCGGTTGGTTTCGTGAACGAACCAACCCGGCCGAACTCAAAGTAAACCGAAACCTTGAGTGCGATATACCTAAACGACCGTCTCGATCCAAGGATCGCGTTGCCGCAGACGGTTCGTCATTCGGAGGTCCGAGGCTCAAGATATGGCCCAAAAACCGATTCTGGTTCGAAATGGGGGGGTCCGGGTCCGGGCCGACCCGGCCCGACCCCCCCCCCCCCCCCCCCCCCCCCCCGGGGCGGCGCGGCGGCGCGACAGCGTGGCGGCGTGGCGGCACGGCGGCGCGGTGGCGCGAGGAGCCGCGGCGGCTGGTCGCCGCGGGTTGGCTGCACGCGGGGGCTAAGCCCCCGCTTCCTGGATTGGCAGCGCGACCTTTGTGCCGCGCCCCTCTTTTTTTTTTAAACCCCCCCCCCCCCACGTGGGGGGCCTGATTGAGCGGAACCGGGGGGCCGGCTGCCCCCCTCCTTCAAAGAACCGCCCCCCTCATAAAGAGGGGGGTTTTTATGAGGTGGCCGGGGGATTAATTCCCCCGGTTTTAATGGTATCCGGCCGGCCAGCTGGCCGGCCGGTTTTCTCCAACGGGACCGGGAATTCCGGTCCCCTCTTCGGCTTCCGACGCCGGCGGCCCGGCCGCCGGTCTTCTCTTCCACCGCGGCCCGGAACCGGCCGCGGTCTCCTCGTCCCGCCGCGGCCCAGAACCGGCCGCGGTGTTCATCATCCGGCGCGGTGCGACGGCACAACGCCCCTTTCGCCGTGCCTTGATTCCTTTCAACGCGGCGCGACGGCGTCGCGTTCTTGAAGATTCTACCTCGGCGTAGCGCGTCGGCGCCACGTAAAATATTTGCACGATCATCCGCGTGGTGCGACGGCACCACGCCACTTGCTTCCACCCGCAAAAATAAACAAGAACGATGGAGGGGGTTCGGCCGTGTATGTGCGGTCCGGCCCCCCTCACGTTAAAATAATAACGCAACTTTAAATAATTCAAGCCACATGTTAGACTTGCTAAATTCACGATCAAGAATAAAATAATGAAACCAAAAAGAAATCAACAACCCCTACCTCGGGTATAAGGTTCGAAGATTGTGAACGTTCCGCGGAAGACGACGTCGCGGAGGTCGGGCGTCGCAGTAGCCGTTCGTCAAATCCGATGACGAAGGGATGCGTTCAAAGAGACACGTCGTTGGCGAAACTTGTACGCCGACGAAGGTTGTCCGAGGAAGAAGTGGCGTCCCCTTCGTTGACACGGTAAACGAAGAATGGAGGGGCGGCGTTCTTCGTCGGAGCTTGAGCGTTCTTCGAGTTCTTCGTCAGGGTTGAAGAAGAAGAAGAGCTCTCCACTTCTCAAGAAGACAAACAAAAAACCCCAAAATAAAATAAGACAACATCTTATTTTATTATCACATAACACATTAGAATTTCAAAAGTTTGAAATTCAAAAGGTTTAACTCCCATAATTAAAAGTAACTCAAGTCATTTAATTAGTGGTTAAGCAAGTTGAGAGAAATTGAAAGGATTAGGGGTTCGTGTGGGCCCCACCACACTTAATCTTCCCAAGGGAGGTTAAGTGGGTGTGGGTCCCACTTCCAACCTCCTTTGATAGGTTTTAACAAGTTATAATAAAATTGTTTTACACAATTTTATTTAACTCAAACTAAAAACCCCAAAACTAACTTTCAACCCTCAACAAACGCAACTCCCGAAAAGGTCTCTTTAAGAGAATATCGGCGCTGCGAGTTCATCGGTGCCCTCAGATTTCAATTCCGAGCACCGGATCAAAAGTTAGGAATTTCCGCTCGTTCGTTCACTGAACGTACCCGAGCCAAACTTCGGAAATTAATTCCGGGCACTCCGGGCCTCGGAATCAGGTGCCGTCTGAAACCGCGCTCTTGTAAAATTCTAAAGAAAATTAAGAAAAAATTTCCCTTGAATTTTACGGGTCTTTACAATTTATTTGTCTTTATCTAGATTTTATAGGTGATTTTAATGTTTTAGAATGGTAATTGTGATCAATTTTGGTGGTGGGTAATATTAAATAAGAATTGGAGTAGTTTTCATAAATATAAAACCTGTTTTGGGTAATTTTAGGAAAAACAAACTGTGTTTGAATATTCATATGTAATATTAAAGTAAATATAGTTTAGTATAGAAGACACTATATTAAATAGATAATATAAAACACTATGTTCATAATCTATGTTTAAGAATATGAAGTATTTAGGAAACAAATTCTGACCAATACAAGGTGTTTGGAAGTCATGGTTTAATTGATACTTCATTGGTTGACATTGATTAATCAATATATAGTGTTTAAAAAAATAAATATCAAAGCATTGTGTCTCATACCAACATGTAATTTTGAATATATATAATAAATTTTTATATAGTGGGGATGACTTGTTCATTAAGATATAGAGGATCTTCATGTCATAGATTTTATATTATTTGGTAATTGGATACTAGCAATCCATCTCTTACATCAACACCATGTATTTTTTATATATCTATATATTTTTATATTTTTAATATCCTTTAAATATTGGATGTATAGGATATATTAGGTGTATAATGGTCAATTGTTTGGGATTTTTTTGATCGCCCGTTAAGGGGGGTGACACATTGCATAATTATGGATGATTGTAATAAGAAAAAATCAAAATAATTGATAATACTAATTATAAATTGAAATAATTCCTAATAAATTGGTATTTATATCAAAAAAATAATAGAATTAGAGAATGAGTAGTAATTGAGATATATCATATTTAAAAATAGAATATTAACAAATCCATGTGATAATAGGCCACCACACCAATGGATCTTGAAAAATATCCTTTAGAGTTTATCACTGAGGAATGATTGTTCTGTATTACCACCTAGAATTATGTCGGGAAGCAATATAGGATCATGGAGATACTTAAGAATGAATCAATAAGTAACATATTAATGGGATGATAATATAGGAAACTTTTTAAAAAACATATCTTAACAACCCAACACAAGATATGACTTCACTCTAATATACTTTGTGTTGAAACACTCTGATTTTAAGGAATTAGAAATGTCACAACCATGGTCCTCCACCAAGGCTATCGTAACCTCAATCATCCCATGAAACTATGTTTAGACAATAATGTATTCCCTATTTTCAATGTTATATAAATATTAAGATAATTTTTCATCACATTAAATCCTAACACTACATTAATTACACAACATGGCATGCATCAAAGGTTAAGATTGTGTTTTATAGCCAAAATTATCTTCATCACTCAAAAAAATCCTATACATCCAAAACTATCAATTAATGATTCTCAAATACAACCATAAATATTAAAAAAATAAATGATTAAGGTAAATGATGAATCTGATCCATATTATTGAAAATATCCAATGGTCGTTGAAAAAATTCACTTCCCACGAGGCTAATATGAAATCACTGAGGGGTCCACCAAATATTCCCCCATACTAGTTTCGTAACTGATTGGAAAAAGGGATAAAACATAATTTCTTCTAGAGAATGATCAATAAAGTATTACTAGGTGCTAAAATTCATTTTTAAGGGAGAAATCATAGAGCTTACCATATGGAATTTATCTTTTCTTGTATTTGCACATGTCCATATCATACAAAATTAGCACCAAATAAAAATAATATTTTTTGTAGAAGAAGATAATAGATGAAACATGGGAAATTAATCTAGGATTGACATGAGGTTACAAGATTTTTGATGACTCGATCCATCATAGGAAATCGTTGGGAGTGAAATAATGTTATAGGAACGTATCTTCAGTCAAGGGAGTTTACTTGAGTCTTTACGTGGCCTACTAAAATGTCATCTCCCTTATTGTAAAAATATATATTTAAATTTTTATAGGGATGAAAATGGATCTAGTGCCCAGTAATTTTTGTACACATGAACCTACACCCAAACCCATTTACCATTGAATATAAATATCAAATCCCAAGACCCTAATAGCAACTATAATGACTACATAAAATAAAAACTTGTTTATTAAACATTTAATATAATTATAATTATTATTTTACATATTTATATTGTAATATATATGATATGTGTATAAAATGGTTTTATTATAATTTTCTTAAATATTTAGGATTATTCAATATTCATTTAATAAAAAATGTTTAATATGATTTTATTTGGTATTTAATACAATATAAAAATTAGTATCCTAGAAAGCATGTTTCCATTTCATTAGGATATATATGTACTATCAATTAATTGAAATTGGGAATCATGTTAGGATGAGATGTGGAGGCTTGATACGATACATAGTGATATTTTTTTATTACTAGTATTAGATATTTTTTTTATTATAAATAATTATAGTAATATAAACTAATTTTTTCGGGTATCCTATCATAATTACATGAACCCTTCCTAGTTAATAATAAAAAGGTACATTTAAAAACTAATCCCTACACAAATCCATTTGGGATTTACCTGACCATGGTTTTATTGGGTCGCGTAGAACTGGGTACCTAGTTATCAAGTTCCGATTTCCATCCCTAATTATGTGTGTCTTGGGATTTTTTTGTAATATATAAGAGAATTGGTTTTTAATAGTATTACCTTTTATTAATATATAGTGACTGTTTCATGCATTATTATTTTCAATCTTACAATTCCTATTTGGATGGATTTTATATCATAACCTTGTGAATGTGAGTAAAGTAGTGAATGTATAATCTCACATACTCACATGAGTATATATACAAATATTTCTTGGTGAAGTCTTGTCATTGTGTGGTTTTAATGAAATTTGATCCTCTATTAAGAACATTATGTAGATAATTTCTCAACTTAGTGAAGTTAGCTTAAAGGAGTTAAACCATGAATAAGTTTTGTTGATAACCACAAAATTAAGGGCCAAACAAACCAAAGATAAGTACTCAATCATATGGAAATTGTTACAATACAACACTATGGAATTGAAAACTCTTTTTTCATAATGAAGAGAGTTAGAAAACCATATAGAGACCTATATTTTCATTTGGGAGGCTTAGTGATCAACCCTAATAGAGTATCTGTAATGCCCCAAGATTTTACTATATATCATTCTTATAGATAAATCTAATTTATTTGATATATTCCACCAAATGAAACACTGAACTAAAATGATCTAAAACATATTTGTTTTATAATATCGATAAAAATATAAAAATAAATAATGATATAGTAAATAAAAAGGTGTTAACAAATTAAAAATGATAATATTTATAGGATATATAATTAATAAGATAATAAGTTATAAAATAAGTATTATAATTACGAATAAATTAAGAATAACCACTTTTAGATTATTATTACGTTTCTTTAAAATTAAAATTATTTTGAAATAATATTGAGAACGCATAATGTTTCAGAAGAAAACTATTCAATACAAGCAGTTCTTCTTTATGTTTTAACTTCCATTTAAAATATAAATTTTATAATTTTATAATTTTATTTTTTCAAAATTAACTTTGTTTTTCAATTCCACTTATCAATATTATCCCAAGGTTAATTTTTGAGATTTTTCTAAAATAGTAAATTTTTAGGTGAATAGTTAAAAGTATGGTTTCTACTAAAATGATAATGTTTATGACATAAAAATATAAATTTCTATGATTAATTTAAGTATTAAAGAGTATGAAATTCAAAATACAATTATAAATTTATAAAACCTGTGTTAAATAACTTAAGTATTATTTAACAATAAAACTATTTCTTTCTCTTTTCTTTTACATAAATATTATTTTAATTAAATTTAATTTTACATTGATTTGAAAGCCATACAAAATATATTAGATGTATAATAAACCAATTTTTATCATTAAAATAATATTCAATGATTATTTTATTCTACACATATAATTTATTCTATAAATACACTTTCTAAAAATGGGTTTTTATGAGTTATATACGGTAATGTTAAAATGAATTTTTCCTAATCATATAAATTTTATTGTATATAAGTGGTTTACTATTTTTAATAATTAGATAAAAATTATGTAATAATTTCTATTTTATTTAATATTTTGAATAAAGTTTAAATTACTTATGTAAAAACTAATTACCATGATAAAATATAAAATGGTAAAAGTAATAAATCTTTGAGTATGGGGCTTGGAACATGTTAAAAAAATGTTTATAGTAGTGAATTTGAGGTATTTATAGAATATATCCCATTTCACACTCCATTATTTTTCATTTTGGATACATTATCATTGAATAATTTAAGGACATTATTGTAAAGTAAATGTTTTTAACAAAAATGTCATTCTCACCACTTATAAAAGGGCACTTCCACCACCCAATCCAACACCCTTAAAAGCACTCAAAAATTTAGGTTTTAAATATATAAACTGATTTTTTTACATATCATATAATCCCCCATAACCTTTATAAGATTTGGTCCACAAGGAATTATTCTAAGCCATTCATTTCCACAGAATCATCCAAGGAAAGTTCAAAGTTCTCAACACGAGTACTCATTTTTTTAAAGCATATTAATTTATAGATTAATTATTAAATTATAATTTTATCATTACTATATAGTGAAATAAATATATTTTGTATAAATTATTTTTTTATTCTAATGTAATGATCATTGACCATCTTTCTTCCTTACCCTAAAGGAAAAATCAAAACATCACTCATTTGATAGTGTGGACTACCTCCTCCATAAAGCATCTTGTTTTGTTTTCTTTACCTACTTTCAAGGATGGATATAAGAATGGTTTTAATGGATAAATATGATTTTATGAAATTATTAATGATATTTTATGACAAAATTGACAAACTAATAAAAATAGACATATTAAATAATCCTTATAAAGTTAAACGTCTTCAACAAGAACACTAAGAGGATAACGATCTATTCGTTCTAAGTAGTAGATTTGTATAAATTATATTATTCTAATAATTATTTTAAATTCAGATATATAATATTAATTAACTCAAAATAATATGATTTTTCTTTTGATTTAGTGATATCATAACAAATCACTTTATAACCATCCATTAAATTATGGCATGTTTTTATTTGGGTCGGTTTGACCACCCACTTGAACAATTATATAAAATTTTAACATGAATGAATATAAAAATTTAAAACCGATAATTTATGATATTAATAATTAAATAATTTTTTTTTGTAATGGTAACAATGAAATTAAATCCAGTATCTAAGATACCACTATTAGTATGTTGTGAATCATCAAAATATACTCATCATTGAGTTCATCTTCAAGTAGAATAATCGAAACTCACATAAAAATGAAATTATATATTTAAAAAATAATTATAAATAATAAATTATACTACCCATAATATTATTATAGTGATGATAATTGGTATAATAATGAATATGAACAACGATATCTCAAAACTAGTTCAAAACAATCAAGATTACTCACATCTGATATTGAAAAAAGATAATATCTAAAATAACGATTATAAATTAGGAGTACAAATGGTAATAATTTTGAATAATGTTATCAAATTATTTATTAATATTTTTACATTTTATAAAATAGGTTATATAATGTTTGAGGAGATCATGATAAAAGGTATGGGTTTTTTATCTCAAATTCTTTTCCATTAAGATGTTATTCATATTCACCACAGTATTTTCATTATGGTGAATGAATTGGAAATAGATTTATATTTTTCATAAATTTCATGAAATATTAGGTATTTAAATATACATATCCTTTTCTACCATTAGGGTGTTTTAATTATCAATATAATAATGATATATGGTTCATTGGTAACTCTACTCCCTTTGTTGAGTTAAAATGATTCCTTTAGAACTCCTTTCTTCCAAGGTTGTTTGCCTTTCACCTGAAAATTTTTATTTAATATTTATTTATCTTCCTAAATTTGTAGAAATATTTTTTAATTGAATGATTTTACCTTAATGAATTTATTTCTCAAAAAGTATATCATTTTGTATAATTATTCGAATCCTCTTTAACTGCAGTTTCCCTCTTTGTCTATAAATTCAATGCTTCCCATTACTATCCATTTTAATTTGAAATATAATTATGTTTTTTCTCATGTTAACCTCATATCTACATTATAATATTTTAAAAATAATTTTATATATTTCTTTTTATGACGTGGTATTTCAAAAAAAGTTATTTTGAAACAAAAAAATCTTAAACCACCCTCATTACATTAGGGTTAAACATTAACATTCTTTTCCTCCATTTTTTCATATCTTATTATCATGTATTTATTACATTTGTTATAAATTTTTTATTTAAATATATACCTAGTTTAATATAACTTTATTCTTTGTGGTTAATACATTTTTTAATTTCCCTTATAAATTCCTGTGTTTAAGTAAACTCAACATAAGGGAACGTTCTGATTACTTATTTCTTAAAAAGTACCTCATTTATAAAATGTTTTTCACCATTAATACCTTACTAAAACCCAAATTATTTTATGGAAACTAATATTATTTAAATTATCGTCTTAATTGAAATAATAATCTATTTAGATCCATATAATATTCTATGATCATTTCAAAAAAATTCACATATACGGTCTATTTTTTTCATACTTTTCCTTGATATTTCTCATTGATTTTCTTACATTGGAATTTAATGTTCAATGCCATTGATTATTTAACAAAATATGAATCTAAAAATTATTTAATTGTTTCTTATCCTTGGAATCCTTATGATATATCCCCTATTCATATATAGATCCATGTTTTCATACATAAATATTACATCATAAAAGATGAATATTCATTACATTACATTTCCAACCATGGTAGAATCATTTAGATCTAGTATCTTTCGAAACATCGAAACATAAAAAAATGGTTCATAAAATATCTACATTATCTCCCATATATCTATTCATAACTATAATTGTTTTTTGAAATATCATACTTAATAACTTTATTCATAACATGGGAAGGGAAATATAAGAAAAGGATGAGCGTATATGCATTGTAAGGGTAAAAAAGTGATATATCAACGATCAAAAAATCATAAAATGAGCATAATGGGATAATAACATGGTATTAAATTTTTAAAATTATACCCTTCATGTAAAAGATAATAATTTTAAGTAATTTCATAAATATTGGACGTTTATAAGACATCAATCATAAGTAAATCAAATAACATGAACCATGGAAGCTTAACATAGGCATAAGGAATTAATTTTTGGAATAAATTTAAGCATAAAAACTCATTTCCATAGTAGTCAAGGATTAAATTCAAGGATATTATAGTGGAATGGATTCACTCCTCAAACTATCATCGTAGTCAAGGTTCACTCCTAAGACTATCATGGTGGACAGATTCCCTTATTGAATTGGGTTCACTCCCCATTTCAGTCTAATTTATCTAATGAGATATCAATATTACTCAATATTTTGGACGGAGATATATCTCCCACCTATCACATAATGAAAACAATAAATATATATGTCCTAAGATCATAAATTATTCATCATATTAGAACCAATGAAAATAAATAGGTTTCATAAACATTTCATCATAGCATAACATGTAGAAAATAAATAGGTTTCATAAACATATCATAATTTCATATTAGAATAACCCATGGAAAATAAATAGGTTTCATAAAAATATTTTCAACACAAAAATAAATCATCCTAAGAATGAAACTGAATTCTATCCCTGGATAATGTTCATAGTAATGAATAATTGATATCAAGGATTTTTTTCTTTGATGAATTGAAATGCCATTAAATGTTCATTACAATATTGTGAATGAAAATATCCTATCCATTTTGAAATCACTTATTAAAAATAGTATGAAATTATATAGTAAAAATTTTAATTTGAAAACAACCATGTAAAATTTTAAAGGATTATTCCAAAAAAATATTCATGATGGTATGAAAAATTCTTTCATACCATATAATTTCAAAAAATATTCTTTCCATAATTATTGTTAGAAAAGTCAAAATGTACCTCATTACCAAAACAATACGAATATTACTTTCAAAAATTATTTAAAAACTAAAAAATTAGGACAAATGACAACAAAAAATAATATAATAATAATAATAACCTTGTTTAAAAAAAAATTTGAAATCAAGGATATTCAATAACAAGTTCTTTTGACCAAAGAGATAAATGAAGTGGATTTTCTTTAAAAAATTAAATTTTGTTTCTTGAGTGCATAAGGTGAGTAAAATGACAGGAAACATGTATTTTAAATAAATATCCAATGAAGAATAAAATTCATGTCTATCTTGATTGTTATATTATAATATTTCATCATCATAAATAATCATAAAAAAATCCTAATAAATAATGACATTATAAAATAAAACTCTTACCTCATGTTCACCTTTCTTAGAAAGAACTCTAAACTCATGTATAATAAATTTAAATTTTTTATAATTTTAAAATTTATTTTTTTAATACTTATAATATTGTATATTATCCCTTTATAATATTTTAATTCCTGATTTATGAATAATAACTTATTAAAATTATCATTTCTCGGTGTTAATTGTTTCGTTTATCATGACTATTTCAACTCAATAGTTGTGGTACCTGTACATTTATCTTTATTAAATAATATCTATAATATTAATCAAAATATAAATATTATATAAATTAATTATACACATATTTATATTCATCTATAAAATTTATAAAAAAATTAATGTATTAAACCATCCATGGAGACGATAGGTCGTACGTACGCATGAATGTTGTTTTAACTTTTCAAATTATGGAATAAATGAAAGATAAATATTAATTAAAATTTATATTATCATTTTAATATCATATATATAATATATATGTACTCATAAAATTAATCTTAATTAACACCCAAGTAAAATATAAATGAAAAATGACACACATTGTTTCATGGAGTTGGTAATCCACACGTATGCATGAATGAAATTATCGTTTCCCAAAAGATTGGATGGTAAATAGGTATATGTGATATTATAATTTTAGAAGTTTAAAAATTTATATAATATAAAAATATAAAACCTATCATATTACCCATCCATAAAATATTCTAACAAAAAATTCATTGTATCACGATCTGGAGATGGTAAGCCGTATGTACGCACGAGTGATACTTTCACTTCTATTTTGATGGGAAAGAGGGTTTATAATGGTGTTTTCATAACTATAATAAAATTTTATAATATTTAGGATAAATAATTTATTATTTTATTATATATACCATATATTTATTGGAGTTAATAAAGATTATATAACAAAGTGATTGATTAAGGTGATTACCTCTTCTTTAAAATGAATCCTTCAGATATCCTCTAAAGAGCTCTAGGGTTGATCTTTTGGATAGAAAATAAACTTTATAATGTGTATTGGTAAGTTAAAAAGATAAAATAACATATTTTTCTCAACATTTAACGATTAATGTAGTGTGATGAAGTGAAAGAGGATGTTCCCTTTTATAAATGAGGTTTGTGGTACATTTTGGAATTTCTTAAAAGATTAAATTATAATGAATTTTTATCTATAAAAATGTATCCAAATTGATAGTGATTTTAATATTAGGTAGTATAACTTTATATTCCAATAAAAAATAGAATTTAGTTATGTTATTATTACATTTTAAACTATATCATTTTGATTAACCATTAGTTAACTAATTTTAATTTTAAATATGATAATAATTTTTCAATTTTGAAGGGTTGTAAATTTTATTTATAAGGTGAAAATTATCCCCTAAATGGAAATGTTATGAAATTATAAAACATATCATATCCATCTTTTCTTAATTAAATATTTTTATTTTTTGAAAAAGAATTTAATAAATCATTATTTTGATAAAATATTATTATTGTAAATATTTACACTATTCATTTAATTTGACTTAAAAGAAAAAAAAAGAAATTAATTTTGAATATAATATTTTAAAACAATAATAATATGTCATACAAACCTATAAAATTCATTTTACATTATACATTACTCAAATTATCACTTTTATTATTTTTAAAATCATTAATTTTATTTTTACATTAATTTAAAAAATATTGTTTTGGCATTGTATAAGAATTTAAGGTAATTATATAATACCTAAATATTAGAAATAAATTTAAATAATGAATATATTTGCATTATGTGAAAAATTACTATAAATATTTATTCATAACTAGTTTTCCCCTATCTGAACACATAAATGATATTTAAAACAAAGAGTGGGACATATTGCAACATTCCTTGATTTAAATAATATGTAAGCCATTTTTATGGAAAATTGTCTTTTTAACTAATAAATTTTAAGAAAAATGTGATAAGGGTATAATTTCCTTCATCCAATAAGAATTTGGATGAAAAATTATGTCCTTATCACTTAATATTTACCCAGATTTACCCGATTTACCCTTTTTCGAGGTGATAAATTTTACAACAGATACTATTTAAATTGAATAAAAACAAAATTAGAATATTTAAAAAATTAGAACCTGATAATTAAAAATATTTAATTTATTTTTTATAATTCAATGCCAATAAATGGTATATATTCATTTTAAAATTGATTTCAAAAAATGAGAAAAAAAACTATTTATTTAAAAAAATACATTTTTAAGAATGAAACTAGATTTATTCATATCAAATGCCTAAAAATATTAATAGAATTTTTAAAACATTTGATAAAGTAATAATAAATAAATTTCATTAAAATCATTTGAAAATTGGGATTATTTTTATTAATTAATTTCAGATACCTTGTGTGCATAAAAATAAATTTTAGAAAAAAACATCAATTTTATTTACAAATATTTTTTGTGTTTAATTTTAATCATTTTATAACTAATGAATTAATTTTATAAATTTTTATACCATATATTTTTCATAATTTTGTTATTACTATTCATACTCACCAATGGATAGAAGATAATAGACACATGATATTTTAATAATGTTACATGTTTTGTCTAAACTCGTTGTTATCTACAAGATGATATATTAATGAAATAAAATTATTTAATGAGAAATATTTCATAAAAATCTTGGGTTTTTTTCATTATAACCCACTTAAAGTGAATTTCTCTCTCAAAATTAAACAATCTAATACAAACAGATGAGGATAATTTTTACTCACTACATCCTCAGGTTCCCATGTTGCTTCCTTAAATTGGTGGTTTCACCAAAAAAATTGATCATGTGAGTGGTCATGCATCATAAATTTTTTCTCTATAATCCAAAATCTCTACCAGTTGTTCTTAAGAAGAAATATATTAATTTATTAGTGAATCTTCTAAGTTTATTACATGTTAAGGATCATGTATGTACATCCTTTTTAGATATACATAGAACACATCATGAATTTGAGAAAGATTCAGTGGAAGTTTCAATCGATAAGTTATCACCCTAATATGATCAAGAATTTAAAAAGGGCTAATATACCAAGGGATTATCATACCTTTAATTCCAAATCTAATCACCCCCTTCCATAGTTATAATCATAAGAATACATTGTCACCAACTTTAGACTCAAGATCATTCTAATGATTTTAAGAGGATTTTTTTTCTTCACTCTGAGCTACTCTTTTGTATTATTGAATGGATCTATCCTTCTTCATAATTTACTAATCTTGATTAGTTCTTAATAGAATTATTTCTCTATTTTTATCTCATTTTATTATTTTTATACATTTGTTATGATAAAGGGATTCATAGGGATCCATCATAATGCTAGAGTGAAAGTAACTTTTGTTATAAAATTCTATCAAAGAAAGGTGTTCCTCCCAACCAACATTGATGTCCATAGAGAAATCTCTCAACTATTCATCTAGAGTTTGAATTTTCCTCTTAGATGGACCATTTTTCTGAGGATGATAAAAATTTCTGAATATTAACTCTGTATCTAGAGCATATTAAAGACTTCTCCAAAAATCTTAGGTAAACCTTAGATCCCAATCAGATACAATTGACAGTGGAACAACATGAAATCTTACCACTTCCTTAATATATAACTGAGTAAGTTGATCAAGATATAAATCTTATCTAATTGAAATAAGGTGTTCTCATTTTATAAGGAGATCAACTACAAACCATATAGAATTGTTAACTTTAGATGTTTTGGGGAGTTCAATGATAAAATCCATGGAAATGTTTTACTATTTTCATTCTGGTATGGGTAATGGTCGTAACATCTTCTGATAATTCTTCCAACTAGACTTAACTTTTTGACATTCTAAGCATCAAGAAACAAGATCTTAAATATCTCCCTTTATTCCATCCCACTATAAATACTATTTCAAATCACTATACATCTACATACTTCCAGGATAAATAGTGGACGATGAACTATGAGATTCATTCCACATATCCTTCGTCAAATCTGGTACCTAAGTTACACATACATAGTTCCTAAACCTTATTATTACATTATAGTCAAGGTTGAACTCCAGAAAATTTCTCACATTCTTTTATAGCTATAATTATTCCTTATATGCAACTTTAATATTCACATTAATAGATGGTTGAACACTAATTTCAGAAATGTAATATTTCCCTTCTTATATAAATATTTCAAGATCCATACTTTTCATGTAAAAAAAGAACTTTTGTGATCCTCATCATATACAAGTTATAATGATCCTTTCGGTTCATAGCATCTTCCATCATGTTCACTTTCCCATTGTTGTAATGTATCACATATTCATAATAATTAATCAACTCCAACTATATTCTTTGGTTCATGTATATCTTATTTTGAGTGAAAATATATGTTTTATTTACTAATATATATGTCACACCTTTCTTCATATAGATAATTCCTCTATAACTTTAATGAAAAAATTACTATAGCTAACTCTAAATCATGAGTTTGTTAATTTTTCTCATGGACCTTCAATTATTGTTAGGAATAAGCTATACCCATATCATTATTCATGATTATGCATATTAGTCCCAACATTAATGAATCGCTATAGATTACAAACCCTTATTTACTATAGGGTACTGTAAGAACTGGTGTACTAACTATCCACCTCTTTAGATCCTTTAAACATTCCTCACAATCATCTATCCATAGGTACTTGGAACCCTTCTGAGTTAACTTGGTTAGTGGAAATGATAGTAGTAAAAATGTCTTCATAAAGTGTTGATAATATTTATCAAAACTAGGGAAACTAAAAATATTAGTGACAATGGTTGGTCTGGGCTAATGTTCAATAAATTCTACCTTTGAAGGATCTACTGATATACCCACACATGAGATTATATGAACCATGAATGAAACTTTTTGAAGCCAAATCTCACAATCGGTGAATTTTTCATAATGATTATCCTTATTAAGGGTCTTCAGCACAATCCTCAATTGATCTCCATTTTCTTCCTTACAATATAAATAAATAATAATATCATCTATAAAGACTACCACAAAGTGGTCAAGATAATCTCTAAAGACATTAATCTTTAAATCTATGAATATGGTGGGGAAATTAGTAAGACCAAATAGAATCACTATAAATTCATAGTGACCATACCTTGTATTGAATGTTTTCTTGGGTATATCCTCATTCTTAACCCATAGTTGAAGATATTCAGAATAAAGATTAATTTTGGAAAAGTATTTATATCCACACAGTTGAAAAAACATGTCATCAATAATGGGTATGGGATACTTATTCTTGAAATTGATCTTGTTAAGTTATCGATAATCAATGCATAATCGTATTTATCTAAATTTCTTCTTAGAAAACATAACATGTGCACCCAAATGTAATAAACCTATCCAAATGAATCGACATTCAAGATTCTCATAGACTTGTTTCTTTAATTCTTGTAACTAAATTGGGCATATTCAATATAGATTCTTGGAAATAGGTGGAGCACTGGGTTTGAGTTCTATTGAAAACCCAACATTATGATTCAGTGGAAGGACAAAAATTAATTCTATAAAGACATCAATAAACTCCTATAAAATAGAAATTTCTTAGATTTTGAGTTTCTCTCCAACCCTATTAGGTAAATTTATTTTTTTAATAGGGATCATAACCTATGCGATTAATGTAATTTCCATCATAAGTCCATTTCTTTCATCACACTCAAAAGAGATCATAGGTTGGTATGGAATATTATATATAACTTTCCTTCCTCAATAATAAAAAGGGGATTTATATAAATAAATCCAATCCATTCCCAAAATATCATCAAATTCAACTAGAGGATGAATTAAAATATTTTCCAGAAATACATTCCCACAAACATCAACCATAGAAGAATCTTAGACCTAGGATGTGATCATCATACCATTAGGGGTTTTACTGATAACTCAACAACTAATTTTTTTAGGTGGTATTGTGATACACTTAGAAAAGTATTTAGATATAAAATAGTTGGTAGATCTAGAATAAAATAAGACATTATATGTTTTAGAGTTGATGTTAAGTGTAACTTTCACCATGTTGTTTCTGTACTCCTCATCAGAAATAGTGATCACATGAGATTTCCTTTTTTCTAATTGATTAATAGGTTATTAACATAGATCATCATCATTGAACTTCATATTTTGGAATGAATTATCTTAATTATAATACACCATTAATTTATAACATTGGAGTGTGTATAGTTTATTCCATGGATCTTTCTCTATATTCACATCATTAACTAACTTCTTCCCATAAAATCAGAATTTGTTTTCTCAATGAAATTCCTTTCCATAATTGAGACATTTATGAGTTACCTTGAGAAAATTCCCCCAATGTTTTCTTCTACACTTAAATAATAAAGGAAGGATAATCTTATTATCTCTATGGTTTTTATAATTTATGTGTAATTTATATTATTACTTTCTTATCAAAACCATGAGATTGATGCATAACTCCAATATCTATCTTCACCTTGATATCACATTGAAAATTTTACTCATAGCTATATAATTTTATTATGGATAAAACCCATTAGATACTTGTTTACAATCCATTGAAAAATAAATCTACCATTCTTTAATGTTTTCTGAAATTATTAGAATAATTCCTTGCTACTTTTATGAAATTTTCATCTTAGGTAATAACAGATTCATCATCCTTCTTCTTTAACTCAAGAAATTATTTCTCTATTTTAATAAAAATAATATGAGGAAAGTACTTATTTAAAAATAATATTTAAAACGTATCCCACCCCAAAGATTCAATTTCTTCTTATTATCTTATATTCTTGATATGAATTTGTTGTTGATCTACTTAACCTTCCGAATGCTAATCATCCTAAATAACTTTCTCATGTTCCGAACACTGGATAATAGAAAATATATTTTCAATGGTACTGATTTGTTTCTAATAAACTATTAGTTTATTAGGCCCACTAAAATGAGGTGGGTTTTTCTAATAAAAAAATCAAAAGAAATTTCTTTCATCCTCTTATTTACAATATCATCATGATTCATAGCTTGATAAATATTTTTGAGAAATCACCCATAACAATTGGTTTCTTGAGAGGAAAATCATTGAATTGTATATCAAATTCAGTATTTACATGATTACTATAAGTTCTAATTATTTACTAAAATAAAAAACAAATTTTAAGAAACAGTAATCATAACAGGAAACCACAAAGTCATTAAAAATAATTTATAGGTTGTTTAAATCAAAAAACCTTCTTCTATGATGCCTTAGTTATAACCTAGGTCATTAAAGATCATTACCAAGACATTAGGAGTGTATTATACATTTATAATTATCCTTAGACATATCCTTAGGGATATCACTAAATTTTTCTCATCTTAGTATCCAAAGGTTTACTAAAACTTTATCTAATAACAACTATAGTGAACCCATACTTATCAAATATATATATATATATATATATTACATCTTAATAGATGAATATTCATTAGATAATATTTCAATAAATTCTATAATCATTTTGGCCTAGTATCTTTGCAAACATGGAAACATAAACAACTAGTTCATAAAATATCTACATTATCTTCCACTTATTTTATCATAAATATCAACCTTATAAGACATATAATACTTAATACCATTATTTATAATATAGAGAAAGAAAAAATAAGAAAAGTGGAAGATCAGATGCTCAATAAGGGAAAACAATGGAGATATCCATGACCACATAAGTATAACATGATCATAAGGGTATATGAACATGTTCTTAACATTTAAAAACCATACCCAGCATATCAAAGATCATAATCTTAATTCATGGCATAAATATTTTAATTTCACAAGACATGAATCATACAGAAATCAATGAACATCAACTATGAAATCTTATCATAGGAATAAGAAATTGATTTTTGGAATACACATAAGCATACAAATCCCATTTTTATAGTAGTCAATTACCATTTATAAGGATATCATAGTAGAATGGGTTCACTCCCAAAACTATAATAGTAATAAAGATTCACATTCAATACTATCATATTATATTGATTCCGTTACTGAACTAGGTTAACTAGCAATTTTAGTCTTGTTTATCTTTTGTGATATCAATATTTACCTAATGCATTGGAGGGAGATATTGGTCCCACCCATCACATAATCATAATTATACATTTGTGTGCCACAAGATCATAAAGTATTCATCATATAATAACCCATGGAAATAAATGTTCTTCATAAAAATTTCATCTAATCATAACCTATGTAAAATAAATGGGTTTTATAAACATCTCATTATTTCTTCGTAGCATAACCCATAGAAACGAAATGGGTTTCATAGACATATTATCATCATAAATATAAACCATCAAGAGAAATAATATGGATGGTATCCTTAGATAATACATATATAAAATCATAAGTGATATCAAGGATTGATTTCATAGATTAATGTAAATACAATTTTAATATCTTTAAAACATTCTTGGTGAAAATATCCTTTTTATTTTGAAATCAATTATTAAAAAAACTGCTCAATTATAATAGAAAACATTTTCTTTGAAAAGGAAGATGTAAAATTGTAAATAAATCTATAAAAAAAAATTATTCAGGATGATGGGAGAACCTATTCATGTTTTATAAGTTTAAAAATATTACTTCCACATATTTTTTCAGAAATGACACATTGTACCTTGTTTTGAGAATGGCAAGATAATTATTTTCAAAATTAAAAAAAACATATAATAATAGTTAAAACCATCTTTAAAACATTTTTAGAATTCATTTATATGGAAGAAAAATATTTTTCGACCAAATAGGGTAATGATGTCGATTTTCCTTCAAAACATGTTTTCAGTTTCTTGAGTACATAAGGTGAGGAAAATGAAAAGAAGACATGTATTTTCAAGAAATTAAAAGAGTATAAGAAAATAAATTAGTATATTGATAGATAAATAATAATATTTCATTATCTAAACATATTCATAAATCATCTTGATAAATAATGATTTTGTAACATAAAACCCTTACATCAAGTTCTACTTATTTCTAATGCACTGTAACCTCTGGTATAATAAATTTAAATTAATTAAACTTATATACCAAAGTCATTTTAATAATTATAATATCATATATGATCCATATATAATATTTCAACAACCCTTTAATTCATAATTCATCATTAAAATCGATTTTTTTGTGTTAACTGCTTTGTGAATCATGAGTATTTCAGCTTCATCGTTACAATATTTGTAAATTTACCTTGGTTACATCATCTCAATAATATTAATCATGATATAAATATTAAATATATTAATTATATACATATTTATATCCATCCATAAAATTTATTGATATTAGAATGAATTACACCATTTATAGAGATGCTAGGTCAAACATACGCATGAATATTGCTTTCATTTTTTTACAAATTGAACAAAAGAAATATAAATATTAAATAAAATTTAATGGATAATTATTATAAATTATTTTTAATGTAAATATTAATTAAATGAATTATCATTACCATATAAATAAAATATAAATGAAAAAAATCACATCACTTGATGGAGGAGGTAGTCCACACGTATGCATGAACAACATTATCATTTCCCCAAGGATTGGATGGACAATAGAAATAAGTGATATTATAATTTCAGATGTATAATAATGTCATAAATATAATATATAAATATTAAATCAATTATAAAACCCATACATAGAATATTGTGATGAAAAATTATTTATATTGCTAAGTGGAGATGGTAAGCCATACGTACGCACGATCGATACTTTAAAAAATCATTTGATGAAAAAGAGGGTGTATAATAGAGTTTTCATAATCATAATAACATTTAAAAATATTTATTATACTTTATTTATTATTTTATGATACATATCATACATTTAGTGATGATAAATAATAGAAGAAAATAAAGAGATCGGTTAAGGTGATTACCTCTTCATTGAAATGGCTCTTTCTTATATCCTATAAAGGTCTCTATGGTTGGTATTTTCGGAATAAAATAACCTATATAATATAGATAGGTAAGTTAAAAAGAGAAATTTATAGATTTTTTTTGACCTATAAGTCTCATAGTGGTATAAATAAGTGAGGTAGGAGGTTCCCTTTTATAATTGTGGTGAGGGGAAATTTTGGATTTTCTCAAAATATTAAACTATAAAAAATTAATTCTCAAGAAAAATTCTCCCAAATGGATATAGATTAAAATATAGGGTAATATATGGTTATAATCACATTTACCAATATAATTTAGTAAATCTCGGAATCGTATTTAGCCATATCATTTTGATTAACTCTTAGTTAAGCAATTTTAATTTTAAATATGCTAACATAATTTTCAAGATTAAAGGGTTGTAATTTTTAATAATAATTTGAAATTTTCCCCATAACTAGACAAGTTATGAACTTATAGACCATATAATATAAAAATTGTATTATTATAATATTTTTATAATTTCTAAATCATTTATTAACATATTATTTTGATAAAATATTATTATTGTTAGTTTTACACTATTCATTTTATTTAACATAAAAGACATAAATTAAAAGTTTAAATTATAATATAATATTTATAAACAATACTAGAATTTTATATCCACCTATAAAATTCATGTAATTATAAAAATAACTCAAATTATACCACTTTTAATATTTTAAAAATCATTTATTTTATTCATCCATTAATTGAATAAATATTGTTTCGGCATTGTATAATAATTTATGGTAATTATATAATTTATAAAAAATATAAAAAATTTACCATGATGAATATAATTTCATTATGAAAAGGATTACAATTAATATACATTCATAAATAGTTTTTTTACTGTATGAAAACATTAAGGATGTGTAAAACTAAGATAGTGATATTTTGTAACTTTTTTATTTAAATAAGATGAGTCATTTTCATGGAAAAGTGTATATTAAACTAATAAATTTTTAGAATAAGGTGATAAGTGTATAATTACCTTCATCCAATAATCATTTGGATCAAAAATTATTTCCTTATAAATACATATAAATGTAATAAATTAATTTTATTGTAAGTGCGAAAAATTTGAAAACCCATTCTTTTTTGAAAAAATATATTTTTAACCATAAACCTAGATTTATTATTCTCAAATGCCTAAAAATATTAATTTAATGTTTATAACATTTAATCAAGTATAATTTAATATAAATTTTATTAAAATCATTCATCGATATGGATTAATCTAAATTATTAATATAAAATACATTACACTCGTAAAACTAATTTTTAAGCAAAAAACATCTATTTTATTTTCAAATAATTTTAGTTTCTAATTTTAATAATTTTATAACAAATTAATTCATTTTATAAATATGTATTACATATATTTTATATAATTTATTTATTAATAAAAATACTCTTCATTCCAATGGCTAGGTGATAATCGACACATAATATGTTTATAATGTTACATGGTTTATTTAGACTCGATGTTACAAGTAACACAAGATATTAAAGAAATAAAAATATTTTTAATAAATTTTTAACAAAAATTTCAGGGTATTTTAGGTTATTATTTTAGACAATATTATGTAACCTAATTTTTTTGTGGGTTTTATCATGATTATGCTTTGTGAGTGGTTTAGTTTTCTTATGTGGCACACATATATATCTACAAATTATTATTTTCATTATAAAATGGTTGGATTGGAATTATATAGCCTTTCAATGCATTAGGTAATGTTTTAATATCATGAGATACCATTTATGTTGTATGGGTAGTTAGACTAATCAAACTATGTTATGTGATGGGTGGGCATATAATTATATACCCCTCAAATGAATTGAGTAAAGTCTTATATCTCATGAGAGGTTATTTATGTGATTTGGGAGTGAATATAATCTACTATTGTACTTTTTCATATATATTTTTTGGAACAGAGAGTGAACCTAATCCTAAATGGGACATTGTCCACTATGTTTATGGGAATGAAAAGTAAACCCAATCCACTATGGGACTTTGTACACTATATTTATGGGAATGGGGAGTCAACCCTATCCACCATGGGATGATATCCACTATTTTTATGGGAATGGGGAGTGAACCAAATACATTGTGGTATTATTTACACTATGTTTATAGAAATAGAGAATGATCCAAATCCAACATTTTATTTTATTTTTCAACTATGTTTCTGGAATGGGGAGTGAACCCAATACACTATAGGAGTCTATACACTATTTTTAAGTGAATGGAGAGTGAAACTAATCCACCATGTGACTCTATAAACTATGATAGTCTTATAAATGTGACATTAATTATGATTATGAAATAATGTTTTAGGTTTTTACCACATATTTATGATTCCATGACCTTATGATATCATTTTTTTATTCAATGTTTTCATTCATATGTCACACTCTTATGCCATTTAATAGGTTTTTTATTTTGAGATTACTTGTATTTTAATCATTATTTATAGACAAATAGTATTTCCCCATATCCTTTTTAATAAAAAACATTAGCAATCATGTTTTCTCATTTTCTTATGATCTATCCCTTGATGACATGTTTCTAATTTTTACCATATTGATAGTTTGATATCAAACCTTTCTTATTATTCCCTTGTTGGGTTATGAAGATAAATATAACTTATAAAAATATTATAAAACGGGTATATAGGAGTTAAAATATGGTGAAAGTGTCATATGTTTTTAAAATTTGTCACCTATGTAACTGGCCCTTAAAGACACCAAACCAAAACATTCTCCAAGATTTGTGAGATTAGTATGATATATAATGTTTAACATATATTACTAATGAAAATTAATGATAAGTTTGTCTTGAGTTATCATAGTTAGTATCAATGTAATTTTTAGTTAATTTTTAGTATTATTATATTAATTTTTTGGGATTAGTATTATAGAACTTCCTTGAAAACCCAAGGGATACATCTAAGTATAGGATAGCATTCTAAAATTTTGGAAAAGTTTTTATTATGTGGTATTATTAGTAATGACACCTCTATTTGAATACTACAAGTGGATATTGGATTTAGAACAGATGAATATATGGTTAATAACCCAGAAAAGAGTGTGTTGGGTTGTAACTCAATCATCACCCGGTGCTTAAAAAAGAAACCTAAGGATACACTATGTTTGACACTCTATGGGGGTATTATTTGGTCAACCACATTATATTTGCAAAAAATTATGAATAATATATTATATTTAAGAATTTTTTTAAGGAGTATGAGATAATCCACTTAGTAAAAAATGTGTGAAGAAGCATCCAGGGGAATGCCTCAAAGAAACTGAAAGATGGTCAATTTTTTGTAAATGTGGGCATTGAGAAAAAAGTTATTAAGGAAAAATAAAGTGTTTTGTTATCATTATGGGTAAAAAATTGTTCTACATAATTATCCTCTAGAAATTATATGCTTTATATGGTATTAATTTTGGCACTATAAAAATCAATACACCTATCCAAGGGATTAAGATGAAAATCAATTTAAATAGCCTCTTATACTATAGGAAGAAGTAAAATATAATATAGTGACTGCTATTGAAGTATAAATTTATTTTTTAGTATAGATTTTCAAATCTATTTACTTTTAAGTACCACCAATTATATATTTAATTATAAATAAAAACAATTGGTGGTATTATTATTATATCTCTAGTATAATAATATTCTTTATGTTTTGTAAAAAGTTAGTTGTTATGGATTTATATCTAGTTAAATTATTAGTAATGGACTTGATCTTTTCACAAAGGGATAAAGTAAAATTTAATATAGGTAAATATCACTTCATATCCAAAATCAACTCTTGATAAACTAGCATTATATAGTTAACTTGGATATCCCTATAGTAATTATGACCATCTTATGAGTTTTAAAATTATGAGGATGCAATTTATTGGCGGGGGAATGTAACACTCCAAGATTTCACTATATATATTTCAATTATAAATTTAATGTGCTTTATATATTTCTCCACATGTACCACTAAACTAAAATTAAATTCAATATTTTATTTGATTATTATCATGAAAATTATAATAATAATAAAATCTCTCATAAATAAAAAGATATTAACCAACAAAAATTTCTTAAATTTAGAGAATATATAATTAATATGATTTTTATTTAAAAAATAATTATTTAAATATTAATAAATTAAAAATTACCACTTTTAAATGATTATTATTATTCTTTAAAATATAAATTAGTATGAAATAACATTGAGAACACATAATGTGTAAGAAGATTGTTTCTAATAAACGATGTTTTTCTTTATATTTTTAATTCTCATTTAAAGAAACATATTTACATTATAGAATTTGAATTTTATAAAACCAACTTCATTTTTTAATTCCAAATACTAATGTTATCTTAAGGGCAATTTTTTATATTTTTTGAAATAATTGATTTTGAGGTGAATAGTGAAAAATATAGTATTTACTAAAATGAAAGTATTTATTGCTATATAATGATGTAAAACATAAAAACATATAAATAATTTTTATTTATGAAATATTTACTTAATGAGAAAAAATATATATTTAAAAATACAATTAATAATTCACAAAACCAATGTTAAACAACTTAAGTATTATTTTTCAATAAAAACTGTTTTTGGTCATTTCTTTTAATTAAATATTATTTTTATAAAATTCATTTATAATCTAATTTTAAATAAAAATAAAATTTTTTGTTCTAAAATAAACTAATTTTTATCATTAAAATCAAATTCATTGATAATTTATTCTCCACATAAATTTTAAGCTTAAATGTACAGTTTTTACAAAAATGGGTTTCTACGCATTACATGCGCTAATGTTAAAACTAATTTATCATACAAAAAGAAATATTATTTGATAAAATATTTTTTATATTTTTAATATATAGGTTCAAATTATTTAATAAGTTCAATTGTATTTTTCAAGTGTAAAGGAAAAATTACGTTGGTAAAAACTAGTTACCATGATAAAATCTAAAATGGTAAAAGTAATAAATCTTGGGGTAAAGGGATTAGAACATGTTAAAAACAAGTTTATAATTGATTGTATAAGGTTATCAATATTATACCCTATAAAAATCCATTATTTATCATTTTTTATCCTTTATCATTGAATAATTCAATGTCATTATTGTAATGTAAAGGGTGTTTACAAATATTTCATTCTAACCACTTATAAAAGGGGACTTCCACAACACCATAAAGGCACTAAAATATTTTAAGTTTCTATTTAAACTTTTCCATTTCTCTATAAACTATAATCCTACTTCACTTTCGTACACTTCATATCATAAGTAATTTTCCTAATCCCTCCATTTCTATGGATCCCTCCATGAGAAATTCAATGTTCTCAACGTGGGTACACATTTCATTTTCATTAATTTTATTACTTTATACATTAATTTTTATATTATAATTTCATAATTACTATCTCACTACATTTGTATAGGTTTTATTCATAATTTTATTATGATTTAAGAATTATCATTAACTACATTTATTCTTTTATTTGATGGAAAAATGAAAATTTCAATCATGTGTTTATGAACATTATCACCTCCATGAAGGAATATGTTTTGTTTTCATTACTACCTTTCATGGATATTCCAAATAATGGGTTAAATGGATAACTATTATGTTTATAAAATTATTAATTTTCTCAAAAGACAAATTTTACAACCAATAACTTATATGAACAATAAATAATTATTATAACTTTCACCGTCTAAAAGAAACATACAAAGAGTGAAATGTTCTCTTTATTCTATGTAATATAATTATATCAATTATATTATTATTATAATCCCTTAAAATTATGATATATACCACCAATAAAAACTAAATAATATCATGTTTCTTTCAGTATAGTTATATTACAACTAATTATCTTTAAAACCATCCATTAAATTATGGTATGTTCTTTTTTTAGTTTGGTTTGAACACCCGTAGGGATAATGATAAAATATAGAATCATAGATTTGTATGAAAACATGAATACTAATAATATATGAAATAAATAATCAAAAAAATCCTGTATTTGTTTTATAATGGTAATACATTAATTAAACACATTCATTACGGTACCACCACTCATCTGTTAAGAATCATTGAAACATGCTCATCATTGAGTTCATCTTCAAGGATCCTAACCCAAAATCCCATGATAGTAAAATCGTATATTTATAAATAATTATGAAAAGAAAATTTAAGTTCCTTTAAAGGTGTCATAATTATAAAATATTTTGGAAGAATAAATATCAGCAGTAGTATCATTAAACTAGTTGAAAACAATCAAGATTAATCACACCCCGTATTGAAAATATACAACAATTAAAACATTTAATACAGAGGAGGAGTATAATTGATAATAGTTATGAATAATTTTATGAAATTATTTATTATTATGTTTTTTATATAGGAGGTCAGATTATTTTCTTTGAAATCATGATAAAATGTAACCATTTTTTATCCTAAATTTTCTCTTCATTGAGATATGATTCATCTTCATCACTAGTTTATTTTTTATGGTGTATGTATTATTCATGGATTTATTTTTTTAATAAAATTAATAAAATATATGATGTTTAAAAATCCAACATTTTTTTACATTTATGGGCTTCCAATTCCAAAGATAACAACTATGTAAAGGTCATTGTTAACTATACTCCCTTAGATGAGTTAAAATTATTCCTTTTGAACTTCATTATTCTAATATGGTTTTTCACCCACACTAAGATTGTATATAATGTTTATTTATAACACTATGTTGTTAGAATAATTTTTAATCAAATTACTTTACCTTGATTAATTTTTTTCACAATAATTATATCATTATTTAGAATAATTTATATCCCCTTTAATGATGGTTTCCCCTCCTTGTCCATAATTTCTATTCCCATCAATATTCACCCTTTTAATTGAAAACCTAATTATTTATTATCTAATGTGACATTTATGTTTCAGTTATAATTTTTTCAAAATAATTTTTTATTACCCTTTTTAAGACGTGATATTTCAACAAAAGGTATTTTAAAACCAAAAATGGAATTTTCCAAAACCACTCTCATTACTTTTGGATTACACATTCTCTTTCCTTATCTCCCTTTTTATATATGTTATTATCATGTATTTATTATATATTATCATTTTATGTAATTTAAATATTTAATGAGTTTACTATACTTTTATTTTTTGGGGTTAACAGATTTTTTAAGTCCCCTTCAAAATTTCCATTTTTATATAATCTCTAATTAAGGTAATTTTCTAATTTATTATTTCATGAAAAGTATAACCTCCATAGAATTTTTTTTTTCTGATTAATATCTTCATAAAACCATAATAATTTTATATAAAATAATATTATTTCAATTTTTATTAATAGGTAAATAATAAACTATATACCTCCTTATAAGAACCTTTGATCATTTTGAAAAGCGTCACATATGTAATCCATTTTCTTATTACTTCTCCTTAATCATTATCAATAATTTTTCTACATTGGAATTAAATATTCAAGAGGTATATTTCATTATTAGAATATAAAAATCTATATTATTTAATTTAATATTCTCTTGGGAATACTTATGATATAGGATTTGATTATTCTTTGAGATAATATTTTGAATGATTCTTCTTTGTCAGGGGATTTATCATACTTATGCTTTGTAAATGGATTTTTTTATTATGTGGAACACATATGTATGCACATATGTGAATTTCATTATGCTATAGCTATTATTATAATCATATAACCATATAATTCATTGGTGATTTTTTTATCTCAAGAGATACCATGTATGATGAATTAGTGGTTAGGTTATATAAATTATATTATGTGATATGTGGGAACAAAATCATACATCCCTTTATTAAAATGGTTAATGCTTTATATCTCATGAGATATTCTGTATAGAATTAAATAGTGAACCTAATCCACTATATTACCTTTCCATTATATTTATGTGAATCATGAGTGAGGCCAATAAACCATGGTGCATTTTTAATTATGTTTAACATAACGGGAAGTGAACTCAATACACTATGGGACTTTGAACACTATGTTTATAGGAATGGGGAGTACATTCAATCCATCATGTTATATTTTAAACTATTTTTATGTGAATTCAGAGTGAACCAAATCCACTATAAGAATTTTTTTAACTATGTATAATGGAATGGGGACTGAACCAAATTCACCATGAGATATTTTCCACTATGTTTATGGGAACGGGGAGTAAACCCAGTGCACTATGGGGCTATTTACTCTATGTTTATGAGAATTTTTAGTAAACCCAATCCACCATGGGACTCTTTAAACTAGTATAGTCATGGTACTGAGCCTTGACATTTGTTTATGATTTCATGTATTATGTAATTTATATATAGTGTTTATTCCATAATAATATTATATCATTTTCAGATTCAATGTTTCCATTCTTATCTCATACTCTTATATCATGGAACATTATTTTTATTTTTATATTTAATGCATTTATGTCATGATTTTTGGAAAACTCTTATTTTAAAATGTCTTTTATAAAAATTAATTTCTCCAATGGTCATGTTTTTTCGAATGATTTTGATCTATCCCTTGATGAAATTTTGAAAAAATTTCCCTTACTGAGTGTTTGAGATCACACTTTTCCAATTTTTCCCTTCCCAGAGTTATGAATATAAGTATAACTTATATGATAGTTATAGATTGGGGTTTAGAATAGTTTGGGTACGGATAAAGGTCCACAACTTTTTAAAATAAGTTACCTATGTAATTAGTCCTCAAATACATTAAACCAAAAGGTCCTTTGTGATGTTTGAGATTATTATGAGATGTAATGTTTATCTTATAGTAATGATGTAAATTAAAGATATTTTTATCTTATGTTTCCATAGTTTTTATATGTAATATTTAGTTTTTTTTCATTATATTGGCGTGATAAGTAGTTAGCTTAAGTTATTTTTATAGATTTATGATTTTCCTTTATTATTGTCTATTACTCTAGTAAAGAAAAACGTCTTTGGTATCGACTATTAGGTTTTTATGGTTCATTTTCCTTTTACACATATCTTTACTTGCATAAATTCATCTATGTCCCTATTTTTGTTTTTAACAACTAACCCAGATCATTAGTAAACCATATTATCCCTATAGATATTACCCAATTACTCATTAGTTTTGTGATGCACTAAATAGGGGTGTGTGATGTTTTATAACAACGTATCTTTGATAGCCAAAAATTAGAATATTTTTTTATTATAATTCAGTGTTAATAACATCTTTAATAGGTAGGGGAATTTCGACCTTTTTTATTAATCCAATGTAACACCTATTTTTTCACGGTAGAGAATAACCAATTATATGATCAATATTCCAAATGTTGATAAATCCCATAAACATAAACCATAGAACCATGTAAAGACTATATTGTTTCTTCCATTTCAATATATGCCAACACCAATGACATTCCATGATGGTCCCATGCACCAAATTTTTGTGATGTCCCTCCATCATTCTATGTGGCCCACACACCACTGATGATGTTAACAAACTTGAGTGGACTAATCAACAGGAGGTTCTATGTGAAATGTTGGGGGTACACTAGACAACCATTCTAGATATATAATGGATTTAATTATTGATAACACCAACCCATTAAGAAATATCAAAATGATCTTTATCCTAGCACACAATAACAGATCTTTGAACAAATCAAAGAAATTAAGGGAGACCAAGAAATGGGGAATACTAATTAGAATAAATGGATCCCATCATCCAAGATAAAAAAGAAATGGATATCATTAATAATGGATCAATATATATATGAATATATGATAAAAATAGAACATTTTGATTTGGGAGAAACATATGGTGGTAGGTTAGGGGTAAGAATAAATGATTGTTATACCTGCATAACACAAAACCACATCTAGATGTGGGTGTCTCAAAGGAAATGGAAGAAGAGTAAGAAATATTTAAAGTATTAAGATTCTATAGAGATCAAGATATATTAAATGACAGAATCCAGAATCAAATACCACCCACCCTACACATTTACTATATCACATGAATAAAGAATAAGGTGAAGAAACTATTTTACTTTTTTGGAAATGAGGAACTCAAAGGTATAATATATACATTTCTATTTAAGGTTGAATCCAAGGATACATTAAGGGATAAAGTGGTTTTAAAAATCATGATTAGAAGAGAATCAACATGAATATGGTGGTTTCTAGAAAAAAAAAGAAACATCCCCAATCAATTAGGGATAGTTCCAGAATAAATCATTGCTGAATGGATTTAAACCTAAGATATTATTGGGAGAAAACCCAAACCACTTATGGTGATTTATATCTTTTAAATTTACCTATATTTTTGTATTTAGTTAGTTTATTTCAATAAAACATTCCTTATTTTAAAACTTCTTACAATTTCTTTCGAATTTAGAGTCACTGGAGATGAAGAGAATGATCCCACAACAACTTCCAAAGGAAGGAGTGACACCGCAAGAGGGGAGTAACTAACTTACCATTATTTTTTGTATTAATTTAATGTTTTCTAATTCATAATATATAATTTTATACCTTAATTAGTTTTATAAATTATGTATATATCCTAGTATAAGTGTGGTTAAAAACTAGTATAATGGGTACCAAATTAAGCTATGTTACATTTTACTTCTCTAGGATACATATTTCTTAGTATAAACATTATTTCATAAATTTATTATATTATTATATGATAATTAAATGACAATATTTTGTGTTTTTTATTTCTATTCCATTTAATAAATTTAATTATGAATAATTTACTTGGGTAATTTAATGAGTTTTTAAAATTGAAATATTATATAACTTCATTTTAAATGTTAAAAATATATGAGTATTGATCAAAGTAGTTTAGTGTTGGTATAAGATCAATCTAAAATTTTGAAATATGGATGGATCATGTGTGTAATAATATTTTTTTAAAAATAAAAAATATAATGAATAAGAGTTAAAAAATTAATATTTAGTTTTATAATGAAACTTCTATGCCTTGGATATCATAAATAATCTTATGGGGTTCCTGATATTAGAATTTTTTAGTTCTTGATAAGATAAGACACATGAAAAATAAAAGGCTATTTGAATCTATTTTTTGAACAACTCATCCATACATTGGTTATTATACATAACCTTGTAGGATTTATAAAAATTGAAATGATTTAGTTCCATACTAACTTTATTCATTCTTAAAAAGTTTATTACAAAAAGTGGCTGGAAAAGGAAAATGAAAATTTAAAAAATAAAGTTGTGTATATGCATAACCATATGAGATAATAGAGGATGAATGTGTTTAATTTTTAGAGAATGAATTTGAATCCCAAACATCAGTTTAATATTTAATTATATAATTTTGGATTGAATTATTTTACATTATTATTATTAACCTTATTCATAAAGGGGTTTGTTGAAATAATATTTTCAAAAGTTTTCAGAAAATACCCTTAAATTATGTCCCTTTAAATTCTAATTAATTGTGATATTTAATCTTGTAATCATGTGATGTTATTTAAAATAAATATTTTGGTTACTTCCTAAGGACAATAATTGTTTAAGTGTTAGATAATGTGAACTTCTAAAAAATTTCATTAATTTTTGCTATTATTTTCGTCTAATTCGAATATATTTCATTTCAAATTCCCATGTATAAATTGATTTTCACACATTTTTGGGTTTTATATTTTGAAACAGGGAATCATGTATATGATTACATAGTCTGTGTCAATTAAAACAAAAAATTTGATCATACTTCTACCATACTCGAATATATATTGTTATGAATTAAAGATTTTAAGATATATAAGATTCATTAATTCATTCATTTAATCAATTTTTTTATTCATTATTTGATTTTTTTATTTATAAATATAGATATAATTATTTATTTATAAGGTACCAACATTGATAATTTTATATTTAGAACATTGTTTGTGTAAAAATAATTTAATATTCCACTATGCCAGTACATCCTTGAAAAAATCATTGAGAGTACATCATTAAGGGGATGATGTTTTTCGATACCAACAAACATTAAATTGGGAAATACCAAAGCCTCATGGATATACTTAATATGTAATAAGTTAGTAACATAATACTAAAAACTACATGCAAGATACGTCCCACAACCAATGTATTAGGTAAACCTAATATAAGATATAAATTCCCTCCAATATAATCTATGTGGAAATACTCAAATTTTGGGTAACCCTAAACATTGCATTGATAGATCCTATACCAGTGCCAAAATAACCTCAATCCACCGATAACTCTATATCTGGTCACCAATGTAGCCACAATTCTCAATGTTTCCAAACTTTAATTCCAAAGATACCATTTATTAAATCAAAACACTATGTTAGTCACCCATCATAGCTTCCTTCAAGTGTTAAGAATAAATTGGCTAGTCAATGTTGATTGTATCACTAAGAAAATTTACGTCCTATCCAAAATTACAAACATATACCTCCCAAATACAATTATAAATATTAAAAAAGGAGGATTCAAAGGTAAACGATGTTTCTGATCCATGGTATAATAAATATCACCTTATAATTTTTAAAATGAACTTTCCACTTAGTTTACATGAAATGGCATAGGGGAATATCAAATATTCCCCCATATCAATTTGATTACTAATATGGAAAGGGACAAAAAATAATTTGATATGGAAAAATATCATAGAGAGTGATATATACATTTAAATTAATATTTATGTGGGAAGGAATAGAGCATACCATACACACAAAAAAATACAGCTCATCTATAAGAATAAAAAAATGAAACTGAGGAGTTTGATCCTTGATTTACATGAGTATATGTGATATGGGAGGATTTTACACACTCTATAAAATCCATAGGTGTGAGATAAAGTTATAGGATCACATCTTCAGTTAGGGGATCTGGCTAAATTCTTCACATTACATGATGAGTTTTCTTCTCTCATGTTCTTAAATTCTATATTTGACTGTGTGTGACTTGATTTTTTCTTAATGTATATTAAGGAACTAGTTTTTAATCAATTTCACTTCTGTTAATCTATAATTTGTGTTTCATGCTTGGTTAAATTTAATATAATAATGAATATTTAGATTTATTTTACAAGGAAACCATGTGAATGTGAGTGAAGTAATGAAATTCAATGATAACACACTCACATGAGTATCTCTACATCCATTTTTAGGTTATGTATTATGAATTTGCGGTTGAAACAAATATTGTTCCCCTATTAAGAACATTAATTAAATTATTATTGTACTTAGTGAATTTGGTATAGAGGAGTGAAACCTTGTATAAATGTGGTCAATAACAACACAAATAAGGGTTTGAAAAACCCAAGATAAACACTCAATCATTGAGAAATAGTAATATCACAACACTAAGAAACTAAAAACTCGTTTATCTAAGTGAGAAGTGTCAGAAAATCTTAAAGGGACCTATATTCTTATTTTTTAGTCTTATATATCATCTCTAATAGAGTACTTATAGGTAATAAATTTGGGTTTCTCAGGATATTTATTGTTGTGTTTGTGATATTCATTTTCCTTAGAGGAAATTAGGACCACCCAAAGGAGAAAAATATAGTGGACATATTTTTTATGACTATATGGGTGATGGAACAACAATATATAAGAGTAATACATTAGAAGATAAAAACTATGACATTAAAAAGGTGTAGATAGATAGAACACCAGAAGAACATACCACATGAAGATACATTGGAATCTATATCTAGAGAAATAATTGGATGGTGAATAGTGAATAGAAGAGCTAATTGAGGGTGTGTGAGTCCTTGACTACATATAGGTCCATATGCAAAGATAGGATTAGGTGGATGGTGACCTAAGTAGATCATATGGTGGTGGAAACTGTAGTCACCAATTGGATTATTTCATTTTAATATAGTGTTATCACATTGATTAGTTTTCAATGAATTGTAATCATAATTATTCCCTTGAGTAATAGTAAATTAGAATTCCCTGGAGGATTTGGTCGATAGTCTAAACCACAAAATCCTTTTTTATGTCTTATTTTTATTTTGGTCTTTTCATCTATTGGTTATTTTCTACATCATCTAGTGGTTTTATGTTCTGTGCGATTATCTTTAAGGTTTTGGAATCAAGTAATGGGGTTCATTCAAGATATTCTTGTTCTATGTTTGATGTTTCATTTGAGTATCCTCTTTTGGATTTATGGGAAGGGGTACATGGACCCAATAAGTTGTAATAATGAACAATAGTAGAGTAATTTATTATATCATTAAGTTTTGAAGGTTTTTCATATCTCAGTTTGGTAGAATCTTTCTACTATTTTTCTTTTAGGGGATAAAATTTTGTAGTTCCTAACCTCTCATAGTATGTTCATCAAAATTAGTGGGAGTTCACTAGTTCTAAAAGGATGGAATATGATGATATTAATGTCTGACTAGAAAAGTTCAAAAGACTGGATTTTAGGTTAACGAAGATATAGATAGAATATTTCCTTATCAAGACGGGATTTGATATTCCATTAACTAGAGACAAGCTCAGAGAAAAGAAATTGGGGTAGTGTGAGAGGATAGATAATAAATAATCAGGTTACTATGAATATAACGTTTTCAGAATGTGGAATACAAAATCTAAGAGGTGAAGAATGAATCATAACTCATGAAGACTTTAGCTAATATGGATGATGAGAAAGAAACAATTAACAAATTGTTCTTTATATACTGAATATTTGGAATGAGATTGTTAAAAGGAAGATATACCTCAAATATTATAAATAGATTCACTATCATTCTAATTCATTTGTATTTAGTGATGGTGGACTGTAGTAACCTGGTTCTGGTGCTATTGTAACTCTCTTCAATCCCAAAATCATGGGACATGATGGTTACCAATGTGAGTGATTCTAGAGAAATTGAAGATTTAAAGTTCATATATTTTAATGGACTAATGTTATATGAGGATATTCATTATAATTATATTCTAAAATATTCTAGTAATGCCTATAGCATAAATGAAAGAGAAAATACTGATGGATAACAAAGTCACCAAAATGGAAAAATGAAGGATGAGATGGAGCAAGAGTATATTGGTGGATAGTTATCCCTTACACTGTGATTGTGGGAGAAAAATACTCCTCAAAAAAGGTTGTAGTGAACAGAGGGATAACTTTGGATGATATACCCTTGATAGTGGATCTGATAATCCTATAATGGAATATCAGAGTGGACTACTCTAAAGTACTACTAGTATAATGGGATATTGGATGATTGAATCTAGAGATTCATTTAATGAAACCTACAAGAGAGTAATCATAAATAACTATACCTATGATAGTTAAGGGAAGGTCCATCCTACAGATGAAAATTCTCTCGAAATATTAAAGAAATGTGATGGTTTCTTCCAAATAAGGAATGAAATAATACTTTTTTTTAAGTTAGTGTGACATGTACCAAGAATCTAAAAGAATCACATTTTCATTAGGAAACTAGATGATGTGGGTTTCTTCAAAATTTTCATAGATGGTGCATGAAAAAATTAAATATTGAACTATATTAATTGAAATATGAGTGAGGGAATGGATGCTCAATTTCATAGGTTCACTGTTAAGAGTAATGTAAACTAGATAGATAACTCCATCTATGTTATGGAATGATCGTATTGGTCACATTAGTGAGAAGGTGATGAAAATAATTCTTGGAAAAGGATTTTTGAGGGATTGAATCATGAAGTATTTATCATACGAGGATTTAATATTTGAAAAACAATAAAATTTGTCTTTCCAAATGGAAGGAAGACACTTAAGCATCATAGAGTAGATATTGTAGACACAGATGTATGGGGACTAGCACCATTTCAATCACATGATGGTCTAATCCTATATTTGAAATTTATCTATGAATCCATGTGAAATTTGTGTGTATACTTTCAAAGGAAAAAAATTGAGGTTTTTTGGACTTTTTCATTTGTAAGTCAATGGTGGAATAACAGACTGAATGAATGTTTAGGAAACTATGGTTAAATAATAGCAGAGTGTATGAAAGTAAGGAGTTTCATAGGTTTCCTTTGAAGAAGGAAATTCATTTTGAGAAGATTATACCTAGAACACTGGAACATAATGGATTTATAGATAGGATGGGCTTGAATTTGGTAGAGAAGATAAGGAGTATTGGAATTCACATAGGGTTCCTCATAGTCTTTAGGAGTAATCTACAAATTATGTTTCATACTAAATAAATCAAAGTTCATTATCCTAAATTGGAAAAAAACTTCAATTGAACATTTTTTCTAGAAGAAAGGTGGATTTTAACCACCTTAAAGTATTTAGAGAACTTTTTAATGTCCATGTTGTTTCTAGGGAACTAGAAAAGTTAGATGATAAGTATTGAGCAGGATAATTTGTGGGATTTGGTGGAAAAGCTTTTGGATTTAGATGTTAGGAAAATTACTCGTAGAAATTATGCAAAACATTAAATGTGATATTTAATAATGTAAACCTATGAAAGGATAAAAACTATAATGGGAATTATAATAAGGGAAAAGTGGAATTGGACGCCCAAGTTTAACTAGATGTACCACGGGAAGTTTCTAAAGTCCCATAGAATATAGTAAACAAAATAATTAAGTAAAAACCAAACCATATGGTATACTTACTAGTAGGGGGTCAAGTTATTATGGTGTTTTCTAGGATTTATGTAATAGATATTTCAAGGGCTATAAAATCTTAAGCATTGGAATTTCCTACTTTATAATATATAGCACAACAAAGATCTCGCTCGTAGGGGTAGTTGTGGAGATCTACCTAGGAGAGATGCAAGGTGAAAAGATGTGAAAGAATTTTTTATTGTTTGTACTAATGGATGATAGAGAAAATAATTTTTCAGAGGAGGTGATGAGTTTGAATGATTCAGAACAATGGGATATTTTCATGAGGGATGAACTTGATTCCATTAATTTTTCTATGACATGGGATCTAATGAAGAAACTCATTTGTAATAAGGTTCTTAATAAATTGGGCCTATCAGATGAAGGAAGTTGTAGATGGTAGGAATTAGTATAAGTACATACTAGTCGAAAAGGGAATTCAACAAATGGAAGGTGTGTATTTCTCAAACATATTTTAAGTTGTTGTAAAACACATGAATATTCAAATGATATTGAATATGGATGGATTGAAAGAACATCATCTAGAGAATTTTTAAGTGTAGAAACTATTTCATCATGGGGAATTAGATGAAGAGATTTATATAGATAAACCAGCTAGTGTCAAGGATCAATGGAACCATGAACTTGTGTTTCGACTCAAAAATAGCCTTTATAGTCTAATGTTGATGTGAAAGAATTGGAATTAGAATTGGAACAATTTCATGATAGAATGGAAGTTGTTTCAGACCAATTATGACCATTATTTTTAACATAAGGTGTTTAATAATGTTTGTTTCCTCATCCTTCTCCTTTAAATTGATGACATGATGATAGTGGGTGTATTGAAATAAAGGATCAATGAGCTAAAGTGAGATTTATCAAGAAGATTTGAGATAAAGGATCTTGGTTTGACAAATAAAATTTTAGGCATGATGATTATACAAGACCAAGTTCTAATATAAATTAATTAATCTATACATTGGTGGATCATTTTGGAGTAATCCAAGTGATGTTAATGACCACACACTTAGTCAATCATTTCATGATAACAAAGTAGAATTAACCTTGAATATTAGTTGAGGTTGAGTACATGGTAAAGGTTTTATATGCATCTTATTTCAGAAATTTGATATATGCCATGGTTTTTACTCATATGTTTAGTGTAAAAGTAGTGGGGGTCATACATATGTTTATGTCAAACCTCAGAATAGATCATTTGGTGGTCGGGGTTTGGATGCTATAGTAAATAAAAGTTTACATTGAATAAAATATTTATTAATGATAATTGATTCTTTGTAAGGTTTTATAGGCTCAAACATTTTTTTAAATTTAGACACATATAAGATCACCTCTAGTTATTCATTTAATTTTTTCATAATTTTAGTGAGTTTTATTTTGAATATCCATCTAGTGGTTGTGCTCTCAATAATGTAAGTGGAGTACATTGAATTTACAAAAGTAGATAGAGAGTTGGTTTGGTTGAAGGGGTTGTTGGAGGGTCTTATAAGATGACTAGAAGGTGGGATACTATTTTTTTACTCACAAAATTTGATTCAGTTTCTAAAAAATCCAATTTTTCATTCAAAAAATATGAATATTCAACTGAAGTATCACTTTATCTATATGTTGTTATAGGAATAAGTGTTGAACGTAAAGAATAGTGAAGGGACATGTAATCCTATAGACATGTTGATGAAGGTGGTTACCAAGGAAGTGTTGGGGAGATGTTATGCCTCAATTTGGAATTTATGATCAGAATATATGGTTGGGGAACTATGAAACTACTTGAATTAAGTTCACGATAGGAGGATAGAACTCAGTTGAAACTGATGAAAATAATTTTTATGATGAATCCTTGAAATGAATCTCAAGTGGGATATTTTTGGATGTGTGAGATTTACTTTCAAGTGGGGGAAATTTAGATCATAAAATGGAGTGAAAATATGATGGAATTATTTATAATGACTAGATGGGTGATGGACCAACAACCACTAATATTTAGTTCACTAGAAGATATAGATTATGATGTCTAAAAGGTACAGTAGGATAGAACACCAGAAGTATTGATCGCCAGATGGTATGTTGGGTTCCATTTCTTGTGAAATTATCAAAAGGGTAAATGTATATCAACAAATACAATTGAGGTAGTGGGAGTCCCTAACCACATGAAGGTCTATTTTTTAGGATAGGAAGAGGTATATGATTACCTGAGAATATCAGATGGTATTGGTGACTAGAATCACAAGATAAATTGCATTATTTAAGTAGAGTTCAATCACATTGATTAGTTTAGTTAGCATTTCAATCATCATCTCTTCATTTAGTAATAGTAAATCATCACTCCCTCATGGATTAGTGTGCAATCCTAAACCACGTAATCTTTATAGTTCTTGGGCCTTGTTTTTATTTAGATCATTGCATCAGTTGGTTATTTTCTACATCATCTGATGGTTTTATGTTTCAGTATATATGTGTGGGTATTCATTTCTTATAATTTCGAAATGCCTTAGTGCGGGGTTCTTTCTGAAAAAAATTCTTTTGTGCATGAAGTTCTGAGGGATTATCATCTAGTGGGTTTATCAAAAGGTTGTCTTACACCAAATAATTTCCTGATCAGTGGATAGAATAGGTTGATTTGGTTATTTTCCAATTCTCCCATATAGTAGTTTTCCACTATAATAGTGATGAAAATCAATGATATCAACTCGTGTCTTGGTATAATTACTTTATACATTTATATATATCTTCACACACATCACTTTAATCCTCATTTAGGTTTTTTACATCCAACTAAGATAATTATTAAACATTATTTTCCCTCTAAAGATGACCTGGTTACTCGCTGATTTTATATTGTACTTAATAAGGTAGTCTATTGTTTCACAACAACACATTTTAACAAGCGAAAGTGCTAAAATGGAGATAAATATAGATCTTAACATAGATAATTATATTAACGTAGAATTGATATAATTTTGATCCGCATTAAAGGAAAAAAATTCTAATATGAAGATTAATTAGAGTAAATTTAATCATCTATCTTGATGATCATTTGGTCATATCATGCCATTAAAGGTAAAGGAATCAAATGGTTGAAAGAATGGATCTCATATGGTATTTTTAGTTCAAGTTACCTCAGTTATATATATTTATTTAGTGAAGAACCATATTCTTATTAAATCAATTCAAGGCCCACCTTAAAGTGCTGTATATAGAGAGAGTATAATATTAAGTGATCATTAAGTGGTAATATGTATTCCCTATATTATCTTTTATAGGAAGTACACCTTGGTGATCACACTATGGGAAAATGCGTATTTGTGAGGGTTTATTTGTGATGGGTATATCACCTATCGCAAATAGTCATAATGGTGGGTCTATTTGTGGTGGGATAAGAATCTCGTCATAAATAATACTAAAAAACAATTATTTGATATGGGAAAATTTTCTCAACGCAAATACCCTTGGCGTGCATGAAAGAAAAACCACAAGAACCATTATTTGTGTTGGGTATGTACTCTCTTCGCAAATAATATTCATCATAATAGATATTCATGGTGGGAATTTTTAACACGTCACAAATATTATGTCGGTGGAAGATTATTTATGATGGGACTAGTTACAAATTACTTTTTAATCACCGCCAACTGTATTTATGGTGGGTACAATTTATGAGGGGATACCCGCCCCAAATAGCCTAATCGCAACATTTCTTACTTATATATATATCCCCACCTGAATTTTTTCCTATGATTCCTCTTCTGAGATCCCTTCTACTAACCTCTAATCTTGTTTCTCCTCCTCCACTATGTTTCTTCCTATAAAAGATTTAAATTTTATAAGGAATAAAACATTCATACTTTTATCTGATAAAAGCTTCAATCTTTTGGAATTTATGTAATGTTTAAAAATATAAATTTATTTTTTTATTAAAAATTAGTATTATTAATTAGCTCTAATTAGTTTTAATTAGAATTAATTAGTTTTTATTAGATTTACTTGGTTTTATGTATTACTAATTATTTTAAAATAGAATTGTTTAGTTTTAATTATTATAAATTATTTTTATTTAGAAGAAATTATTTTTAATTAGAGGTAATTAGTTTTAATTATTAGTATGTTGTTATGATTAGTACTAACTACTTATAATTGAAATATAAATTCTACGAATTAATTAAACTAAGTAATAGTTCAAAGATCTTAATATTATGAAATAATAATCTGTGGTAATTTGTAATAATTAGTAGTAATTAACACTAACTTTTAGAAATTAAAGTAAAATATTATTAATTTAAAAACAATTATTAAAAAATAATGGCAATCAGTAAAAATTAGCATTAATTAGTAAAATTAGCAATAATTATTAGTAATTATGGATAATTATTAGAAATTAGCAGTAATTAGTAGAAAGTGACAGTACTGAGTAGAAAATATTGGTAATTATTAGAAATTAGTGGCAAATATTAGAAGATAGAATTAATTGGTAAATTATCCGAAATTATTAAAAATTAGTAGTAATTATTATTAATTAGCATTAATTATTAGAAATATTCAGTATTTAGTAGAAATTAGTTGTAATTTGTAGAAATGAACTATAATGAGTGGGAATTATTAAAAATTAGTGGAAATCAGAGTCAATTATTAAAAATTAGTGGAAATTTGTGCTAATAAGTAAAAATTACAGATAATGAGCATTAATTTGTAATAATTACCGGTAATGAGCAGTATTTAGTAAATATTATCGGTAATGAGTGGTATTTACTTAGCATTACCACTTTTGAGTAGTATTTAGTTGAAAAATATTGATAATGAGCGATATTTAGTAAAAAAATACCTGTAATGAGTGAAAATTAGTAAAAATTATTGTTTATGAGTGGAAATTAGTAAAAATTATCGGTAATGAGCATTATTTAGTAATAAATACTAGCACTGAGTGATAATTGTTAACATTTACCGATAATGAGTGGTAATTAATAAACATTATCGATAATGAGCTGTGTTTTGTAGAACTTTTCCGATAATGGGCGGTATTTAGTAAAACAATACTAGTAATGCATGGTATTTAGTAAAAAATACTAGTAATGAGCGGTAATTAGTAAAAATTACCTACATTGAGCACTAATTAGTAAAAACTACTGATAATAAGCAATATTTAGTAAAAATTACCAGTAATGAGTGGTAATTAGTAAACATTGCCAATAATGAGCATCATTTGGTAAAAAAATACTTGTAATTAGTGGTATTTAGTAAAAAAACTAGTAATGAGTAGTAATTAGTAAAAATTATAGATAATGAGCCGTAATTATTAAAAATTACTAGTAATAAGAAGTAATTAGAAAAAATTACAAATAATGAGTGGTAATTAGTATAAATTACCGGTAATGAGCACTAATTAGAAAAAACTATTGGATATGAGCGATAATTAGTAAAAATTAATATAATGAGTTGTAATTAGTAAAACATACCAGTAATTAGTGGTAATTAGTAAAATATACCAGTAATGAGAAGTAGATAGTAAAATATACCATTAATGAGTAGTATTTAGTAATAAATATCGGTAATGAGTCATAATTAGTAAAACAAATATCCGTAATGAGAGGTAATTAGTAAAAAATATTTGTAATGAGATTCAATTTGTAAAAAATATTGGTAATGAGTTAAAATTAATAATATATATTTATAATGAGAAGTAATTGAAAAAAAATACCAAGAATAAGCAGTAATTAGTAAATAATACTGATAATTAGTGGTATTTAGTAAAAAATATGGATAATGAGTGGAAATTAATAAAAAAAATATAGGTAATGAGTGGTAATGAGTCATAATTAGTCAAAAATGCCTATGATGAGTTTTAAGTTGTATAAAAATACAAGTAATGAGTGATAATTAGAAAAAATTACTACTTATGAGTGGTATTGAGAAGAAAACTACCAGTATTGAGTGGTATTTAGTATAAATACCAACAATGACTGGAAACTAGTAAAAATAATGGCAATGAGTTGTATTAATGGAGAATACCTATAATGAGCAGTATTTAGTAAAAATAACCAAAAATTGGTTTTAATTAGTAAAAAATACAGGTAATGAGCAGTAATTGTTAAAAAATATTTGTAATGAGCAGTTATTTGTAAAAAATACAAGTAAGGAATGGTAATTGGTAAATATTTACCACAATTAACCATAATTATCCAAATTAACTATAATTAGTAACAGAATATTGAACAAGGGTGTGAGGGAAGCATGGAGGAGAGGGGATGAAGGGATGAAAGAGTGAAATAATTTCGATATTGAAATAATTTCTCTCTATGGATGCCTTCATCCCCTCTGCTCCCTGCAACCCCTGAGGGAATCATGGAGGGTAGGGGACAGAGGTGATGACATAGTGTAATAATTATAGTTCCCCTGCCTTCATACCGTTTGAAGGATATGCATTTATGGGTAAACTCATAGGTTTAACCATGATTAAATCTCCTCTAAATGGTCTCAATGTATGGGCATTATAATTATTTTACTCTGTCATCGCCTTTATCCCCTCCACTCTATACTTACCTCATTCCCCTAGGCCAGCCTTCAATTTCACTTAATTGTAATAATTGTTAATTATTAAAAATCAGTGGTAATCAGAAACAATTAGAGGTAATTTTCAAAATTAGAAACTTTTACCAATAATTAGATAAAATTGATAATATTTACATATAATTATTAAATTTTTTATTTTTTATTTTTTTGGATAGTCTATTTTTTATATCAAACTAATCATAAAAAAAAATTTATATTAATTTTTTAGAAAAATTGAGAATAAGAAAGTAGGAAGTATTTTTTAATACAAGACCATGATTGGATAAATCATCATAGGAATCCAAGAATTTCTTGTATAAATCATGTACATATTGAGGGTGTTGAAAATTTTTTATCATTTAAATCGTAATTTTTTTAGAAGGCACAATTTTAGTTTCCATGTAAGAAATGATATCTAAGGAGATTTGAAACATTTGACAACATTGGGGGTTATCTATTGAATTTTGTTTTTAATAAAGATTATGTTCTTTAGTATCAAAATGGTGAACACAATTCAAAATATGATACTAATAATATGGTTACAGATCCATCGTAGTTTTAATCCTTAGTACATGAGTTTTGGGGTCTATCATTCCAATAAACAGAAACTCAAAATAGTATAAATTTAACTCTTGATTTAGAACTATCTCGATTTTATGTGTTACTAAAGTATTTTAAAGATTCCTTATAACCTAGTTACAAGATAATATAATTTTATGTGGTTAAAAAATTTATGTCTATTAAATCAGATAATGGAATATTAAATAGTTTTTTGATCAGATAGTCTCTTTGTTTACTATTACCCAAAGGAAAAATGTTTCCTATCGATTTATATGAGTGTAAGAAGCTAGTTCACAATTTTGGTCTTAGTTATCGGATGATCCAGGCATTTTCAAATTATTTCACCTTATATGATGGTGAAAATGAGTTAGTTAGTTTTACAACATATGGAAAATTGATGTACAAATAGGATCAACAAGGGAATTATAGATTTATTCCTTTTAAACAGTTGAAATATTTCCTTTTTACACCCAGATTAAAATTTATATTTTTTAATTAGAACATAGCATCATTAATATCATGGAAAAACTCCAATATTTTACCCATTAAAAGATTAAATCATCCTTGTAATGGTGATTCATGGAAACATTTTGACCATTTACATCCTTATTTGGCTTCATAAGCCTGTAAGGTGTGGTTGGGGCTTTCATGTAATGGTTTCTATCCATTTTGTTCTTATGGTAATGAATATTCTTATTGGTCCATCTTTATAACACTGTAAATCTTACCTCCTTGGATGTGGATGAATGAACTATATATCTTCTTAACATTATTAATCCTGGGAAATCCAAAAATGAATATTGATTTTTTTTGAATCCATTGATTGTTGAGTAAAATATATTATGGAGTAATGGTATCAGTACATATGATATTATTGAGAAATAGAATTTCCTAATGAAAGATGCATTAATGTGGATAATTAATGACTTCCTAGAATATGGTATATTATTAGGATGGATTACACACAGTCCAAAATGGGGCATGTACTGTATGAGTTCCACCAAAGCATTTATACTCAACAATGAAATAAAACCTTTCTAATTTAACAAACATCATAAATTTCTTCCTATTGATAATCATTTTTAAAGGAATAAAAATAATTTCATAAAAGGTGAAATTAAAATAGATAGACCTACAACAATGATCTGATGTATTGATTTGAAAAATATTGTCTCTTCATTACCGCTCATTACCATTATACCAACTATAAACAGAAAAAAATTTGGAAAAAATCACAATTGGATTAAAAGAAGAATATTTTTGGATCTCCTATATTGGTCTAATTTTTTAGTCCATCACATGTTGGATGTCATATATATTGAGAATATCTACTTTGATAATATATTTTTTATACTTTTGGACATGCCTAGTATGAACAATGATAATATAAAGGAATGATTAGATCTAGATCAAATTTTTAGGTGACTAAAGATTAATTTGTTTGAAAATTATTGATCACATAATTTAATGAAGAAAAAACAATTTTATACACTATCCAAATAAAACCATTTATTATTTTTTTCAGTTTATTTTAGATTTGTGGCTACCTGATTGTTATGATTCAAATTTTGTTAGATGTGTCAAAAACAGTCATATTTAATGATTAATAATACCTGATTGTCCTGTTATAATGGTAATACTTCTATTTATGGGATTTAATGGATTTTTAAAATTTTCAATTTGGGATGCACTAAAATAAATATCATATTTTAATAAGACATTTTTAAGAGAAGATAGACTATTATTCACTTAGTAGACTACAAGAAGATGTGTTTTTAAATTTTATGTAAAATAGAAATAATCTACTGACTTTCATTGATTTAATGGAATATTTGATATTACATTTTTTCATTAAGAAAAATGTATAGGGACAGTATAATTATGATGGATGTACCCAAAATATAGATACATGAAGAAGTTGAAAAAAAGGTACATAGCAAAGCATCAGTTGAAGGGTCAATTATATAAGTTTATTTTTAAGAGGAATTTTTTTTATCCTATTAATTCCAACCTAAATATCCTTCAAAACATAACTAAAATATATGTAATGAGGGAAAGTTTGGTATTAAAATGAAAATTAAATTATCATTTATAAATAACCTGAAATAATCTATGGTGGAGTTAATGAATGATGTATTTTTAATGATGAACACAATAAATATCATACATATGTTTTGATTAAATTTTAATAAATGGAATGATTTGTATAATGAGTTAAACTATCACCTATTATTTAAATTTTTAAAAAATTACTATTATTTTATTTATAGATTATATGATGATCATATCAATAAATAGTATCCAAAAATTACACTAACTACCCTTGAAAAAACTCAAAAACAAAATTTTTTCTATCAATTTTCAAGAAAGGTAAAGTAAATTGTTTATTATTTAAAATATGATATCAATTTATTATTTGTTATATTGCAAAAAATTTCAATTTTACAAGTATCACAACATAATCATAAAATTTATAATATATTGTGTGTATTAATTATCCCACAATCCAAAATGGTTAAATATTATAATTATAATGTGGTGAATGATTTTTTATTTCATACACGTAAATATGGTGGATAAAAAAATGAATCGTCATGTTTTCTTGAGAGAATCTCATTAGAGAGAAAGTGAAGTTTACTTTTATGGAATTCTAGATGAAATAATTGAATTGTGTAATATGAGACCGAATAATATAATGATGTTTAAATTTCATTGTTTTGTTACTTATAAAGGATTGTGTGTTCATATGTTTAATATAATTATCAATATTAAATATAAAATCCTTCATGTAATAAATGAACTATTTTTATTAGATCCTCAATCACATCAACTTTTTTTCAAATTATTTTTCTTCTTTAAGAAAGGTAATAGATTGGTGCAGCATTATAAAAATTAAATCATGTGATGATCAATTTATGAAAAATGAATGTGGTTCTATTGAAGTAAAAGGAATTGAATTTTTTCAAGTGAAAACTCCAAATACATCTTTTCAACAAAGAGAAAACAATATAGATGATGACACCGCACATTTATTGGTTGTTAGTGATGATGATGTTAATAATGTAGAAAATTAATTTGAATTAATAAGAGATGATAAAGATAAAAACCCTATAGAAATTGATACTAAGGAGGAAAATAATGATATTTACACCATCGTATACAAATATGAGGATGAAGATGAAGAACTACACATTTACATGTTGGTTATTGTCATAATAAATATATATATAATACTCATCTTCAATTATTTTCTAACAACATTTTTTAATGTTTCATGTGGCTAAAGAGACTTATGATGGGTTGTTATATAACCTCAAGGATGCTACACTACCCGGTAATGAGTCTAATGCTTTTTCATCCAACCCTCAGGTTGAAAGAAATTCATCAACAATGAGGGACCATAGTCTTATGAGATCGATGATTCCCAACCCTGTTCATGAGCGATGTCCACATATTGATTTTGACCCACATGCAGAGGTATGTTCAATTGTATAATCTAGATAATTTTCATTATAATTAATTTTCATTAATTTGTTTATGTACTAATTTTTTATACTATTTTTTTATAGTTTTCTACATATGGATGTTGGATAGGGGAGTACTACTTTGCAGAATTATTTTTCCGAAGCATGGATGGCATGGAATCATATTTTCATTAATGTTTGTTAGTGAATTTTTGATCATTGGATGGTATGTAAATATAAAATAGTTATTTTTAAATTAATTTAATTATTAAATTTTTATTATTAATTATTTTTATGGTTTGTGGTATCTCATTGATGATAGAATGAGGACCTCTATCTGGGAGGCATGGGAGGCATGTATGTGTGAGTGTAGTTGTATGTTTTTTACAATATGAGGAATAGATTCATGAATAAATATGGAGTCATTTATCAATCTTTTTAAATACATTGTCCTAATTTCATATCCTCTTAGGTTTGGGATGGATTTTTATCATACTAGATGGAAGATAGTATTCAGAGGAGATCATTATTATGTTGTTTGAACTATAGAAATCAGGAGGTCTTACATAGATTTGGTTTTCATACATTCAGTAATAATTGAAAACATTTGGTAAGTATTTTATTTAATAATTTATAATACTCTATATGAAAACTATTTATTTTATTATTCATATATGAATTTAAGAAGCTTGATATTAAAGAGTTTTATTTTTACAATAAGATGTATACTGACCCTATCACTGGATATATTACTGGTGGTTGATAGTATTAGATTGTTGTTAGTACAGTTTTTTTTAGATTTAAAGTTAACTAAAAACAATATATTAACTTTTTTAACTTCAAATTGCATTTTAATGAGTCATATGTGGCTGTGAATTCTCACATACATGATGAGAGTCGGGCGACCAGTATACCGGGATTCAATAATGCAGTATGGATGTAGGAGACTCAGTATGCCTTTGAGGAAGGCTGAGTTATTAGTATCAGTTCTCAATTGACATTTGGAATTTATTATGGTACTATTGCATTTTCATCATCCATATTGAGGGGAGATCATAGAGGGTCATCTTTAATCGATTCAGATTATAATGACCAGATGTGATATCAGGATGAGGTTATAGAGACCTTATGTAGAGATTATGAATATTTTCATTGACCGCATGAGTAGTAACAGGAGGAGTAGTTTCTATTGAATATGAAGCAACAACAACAGATTATGGATTACATGTGATGATTTCCATAGGATATACATATGGCGTTCCCACCACCACTTCCTCCTCCAGATAACTTCCCCCCTCCTTAGTGATATATGTATTTTTTAAACATTTATTATGAAATTTTTTTGAATGAATGTAATTTTCTAAATATTATTACTAATTCAGATATTTACAATTTTACATATTGCAATTAATTTGTATTATTATAATATTTTTTATATTAAATATTTTTTTTAAAAAAAATATTTTATTTTTTTAATTTTATATTATTGTGATGATTATTTAAATTTTTATTTTAAAATTTTTATAATAATTATTATTATTTTTAAAATTTATTTTCAATGTGGGATCAATCATTTCTCAAATTTTAACATATATATAACCCGTAGAAAAATTATTTGTGACGGGAGGGTCCCTTGTTGAAATAATAATAATAATTGTTTTCGATGAACCTTCGTAAAAAATCGATTTTGCAACATGTTTTTCAACTACAGGCCATTTGAAATGGGTTCTATCCAAAAATGACTATTTATTATGGGTTTCGGTGCTAAATAACTCATCACAAATATTTCATTTCCATGTAGTGGAAGATTCATTTCCTTAAAGAATCGATATGAAAAATTAGTTATATATGATTTTGCACACTAATAAACTACTAGTGTAAGATCATTAGATGTGACCAAATATAGATAAATGATGTAAATGTTTCATATCCACTTGTGATTTATTTTAACATTCAATTCATATATGTATCTGACACTTAATAGATTGAAACGTGATTCATTCTCACATGAGAACAATATACAATATTATGTAGCAATTGGTAAAAAGGTTAAAAATAATAACAACCCTAATTTTGACCATTGTTATGGTTCCGTTCTCTTATATTTCTTAATGGTCCTAAAAGTGAGGATAGTTTATATTTTATTTTCCATAAGAGTGTCATTGGATATATTCCCAATAACTATGGAAATAAATTTTCACTATAATATGATCATATAAAAAATATCTTAGGGGTTAATTTCACACCCCACATTATTTTATTGTTTTTTTAATAATTTAATTATATTTATTCATTTTCCTAAATTTCAGACTGAACTGGGTTAACATTTGAAAAAAATGGTTGTTTAGCATAGGCACATGATTGGTGCATGGTTAGTAGAAATGTTGTGTTAACTGTGTAGGATTGTCTATAATATTCTCAAAGACAATGTGCATGGTTATAACATGGTTTATGGTTCCATTATCTTCCATTTCTTAATGGTCTTAAAAGTGATGATAGTTTATATTTTATTTTCCCTGAGAGTTTCATTGGATATTTTCTCACAAACATTGGAAATAAATTTTCACTATAACTCCCCAAGTAACTTCCTCTTCCACCTCTATTCCCAGGCTAGCATCAGTTACTCTCCTTTGATCATATCTCATTTGTTGTAATTTTATCCATGACTTGTTTTCCCTAATTGGTTCATCTAAATTATTATTATATGGGATGGGTATTATACCTAGTTCTTATAGATGTTTTTTTATTATTGTACTTATGGATTTTTTTGTAGTGTTCTTTGAAAATTCTTCTTTTCTTTCTATATATTTCATTATCCCCTCTCTTTTCTATTGAGTTTTATTATTCATTATATTAATCTAGTTATTTCTCATTACCTAGGATAATCAGCTACATCGTAGATTTAATGTTTGAGTTGGATTCTTATAAAGTGGGGATACCAACATTGGTAAACCAATCTAGAATTGATTATTATTATAAAATTCTAGTTTGTTGTTCTTGTGTTTGTTTATCTATTTCTGGTTTGAGCAGTATTGTGTGGTTAGGGACCCATTCTATGATTTTTTCCCAACCACCCCCACCAAAAGGTAAAATTTTAATAATGTTTTTTAGCATCTATCCTCTCATAATTTCTATATTTTCCCTTTTCATTTATTTTTTCCTTCAGTTCCAAGGATGTGTCTTTTGGAATCATAATTTTTTCCTTCTTTTGAGTACCCTTCATTTTAGGGGTCCTTTGCAATTTTTTTAGTTAAGGTAATTGTGAAATTTATGTATGTTCCATTTCTATAATTTGGATTATTTCATTAATAATTAGAGTTAATTTATTTAGGCCTTCATATTTTTTGGATCTTGTTCATAGTATGTGGGTTAGACTTCATCCCATTGATAAATCAATCATTTCATCAAAATTGTTTTCGTGGGTATAAATCATTATAGTGGGGAAAATTGTTACACCCCAAACTTATTCTATTTATTATTTTTAATTATTTAATTATATTTGTTCCTCTTCATGAATTTCAGACCGAAAATTGTTAAAATTTCAAAAAATGGATTTTCATCATAGGAATATGGATGGTGCATAGATAGTTGAAATCATGTCCAAACCATCCAACTGTGTATGTGATCATTTCAAAGCTAAATTTTATTTGCCAGCACATGATTTCCTAAACCATTTATCCTACCTATGTGAATTTCTATAGGTGTTCCATTAGAGGTTCATCGTTAGCATATAGTTTGGCCAATAGTGTGGTCAAACCCTGTGTAGAGCACCAGGGTTAAAAATTTTGAAAATCCCATTTGTTTGATTAATGATTTTAAACTAAAAATTTGCCTCTCTCCCCCTTCACTATCACTCACTTGACACCCCTAGCTGAAGGCTATCCTATTTGTATAAAAACCCTCCTTCATATCCTTATCCTTGGTGGATTTTTCCTTCCATTATTTTTTTTGTGATATTTACTGGTTAGGGAATCTCTATCTCCACTATCTTTTATTTATCTTTTCTTCTTAACTTTATACTCTTCATTATAGTTAATAAGTCATAGAAAACCCTTAATCTACTTTTGGATTTTTTGGATGATTATTTATGTATATGGAAAGTGAAACCCATGTTGAGGATGATTCTAGTAGTGTTCATTGAAGACAAAAAATTACAATTCATTTAAGTTATTGTTTTTATTTTTCTTCATTTTTAACTCATGATAATTTGGGGATTTTGTTATTTTTAGGTGTCTCTTTATTTTTCAGGTTTTATTGGAACTCCTAAAAGTGGGATAAAACCTTTTTTTTTCAAAGACAGCAAACTCAAGCAAGGTTTCCCCTTGTTTAAGAATTTAAATTTAGGAACCCTATTTTGATTATGTTTTAATCATTTTTTGCTATAAATGGATATTTTTAATTATACACATATTCATTAAAAAGTAAAATATTTTTTTTCATAATTTTCATTTCAATATAAATATTTTAACCTAATTGGAATTGTGTTAAAAATGTGTTTTGAATCAATGCCGTTTTTTGTGTTGATAAAATCATAAATGGACCTTAGAAATATTTTATATAGTTTTTTCCTAAAATTATTTTGTAATGTAAAGTAACAATGGATTATTTTAAATATGGTTTTATATTAAAAGTGTGAGTATTGAAAATATATTTTAACATGATGGATGGTTATACACATATACACAGGTATGTGTATTTATATAAGTGTGTATGTACAAACTCATTTCTGAGTATATAAATTTATCCAATGGATCACATTTGTGTGTGTATGTGTATGTTTATATGAGTTTAATGGTGAAATTTTAAATTTGAATATTTAAATTGAAAACTCAAACATGGTTTAAAATGGGTATTAAAGCAGATTTTCTTTTTAAAATAAAACCATAAGGCCCATTTGGAACCTTTAAATCATTATTGGTTGATTTCATTAGATTTGTATAAAAAAATAATGAATGATATTATTTCTAGAAAAGAGTATGGATTTTAAAAGTGAATTCATGGTTGGTACATTAAACAAAATTCCCAAAAGTACACACCTCCATGGAATCCCTCTAGTTTAGTGATATTATTTGCAAGGATAGATTTCTGAGGTTGTCTTAACATATGTAATGGAATAAATTTATTTATGTTTGAGTTGTTTTGTCTATTCTTACTTTCTCACCTATCCCTTTAAATATTATCATGGGATCATATACATCTTATTGGGATCTAAGAGTGGGTTTTTATTTAGTTATGATTAGACAGACTAGATACCCATCATAAGGAAAGTCCATGTGGGTTGTTCTACTAGTGTGGCTAGTTCAGAGTATTCATATTGGTTATAGACTATAGATCACAATGATAGACCAAAAAATGGTTCTTAACTGAGTACATCTGGGGTATCCTCACTTTATGTTCATGATTTTATCATAATTACATATTTCTTATAATTTATGGTATCTGATTTAATAGATTGTTCCGTCAATTTTATACCATATTATCTTTCACATAAATTGATTCCTTAAAAATATATTTAAAGTCATGCTTTTTAAAAAATAAAAAATATGGTTATTATCTTTTTATCTTAATGAAAGGGGTGTTGCCTCAAGAAAAATCTTAGTGATTTTTTATATTTAATGAAAATAAAAGAAATTATTTATAAAGGATTAAAAACATGTGATTGGATTTTGTATAAAAAATTATATTTTTATTATTTTATATCAAACATTATTAATAAGGATCATCTATCTAAAGTATTTTATTTAGGGCATGGTTTCTATTTTGACATCCCTAGTGAGGTTATTTCTCTTTGATCTATCATTATCTTTTTTCATTTTATGATTTTAGTTATTTAATTTTGACCATAGAGATTTTAGGTTCTATTAGTTGGATGCTGACTTGTATAATCATGAGGAATTATGTTCATAGTATAGTTTTATATTTGTTTTTTTACCATATTGTCCTCTTATTCCTTTTATTTATTTTTATGTATGGAGGGTAACTATAGTATTTTGTGAATAAAGAAACCAAATTGGGTGGGAATATTTTCCTTTAAGGAGAGGGAGACTGGGGTTGAGGGAGGTTTTCTTTTCTCAGGTTGTTTACTAATTTCCTATTTTATTATTAGTCAGTTTTTATGGAATTTTTACTTTTGCATGTATGTATGATGTATGGATAGTCCATAATGATTTTTTATAGTTTATACTTATGTTTAATAAATTTTTATAGGTTAAATCCTTCCCAAGTGGTGATTTATTAATGATAGGAACTTGTTTTAGCCCATGGGGATCATAAATTCCCTTTAGACCTTATCATGTGTAGAGTCAAGAGTCTGACTGAGTGATGGCTTGAGTTAGGATGTGATAGTTAATTTTAACGTGGGATTTTTTTTTACTATTATTGTATTTTATTTTGACCCACCTAGATATTTATTAGCAAGGATTACCATTATTATTATTAGTTATTTGATTGATAGGATAATTATCTATATTGATTGGATAGTGAAATTGATGGAATAATTCCTTGTTATTCTTTATTAAGATATTTGTTTATTGATGTTATTGATTATATAAATTTTTGTGAGTATGGAAATATTTATATGACATTGTAATGAATTTTTTATTGGAAAAGTGGCTAGTTTTTTAACTATGTAGGTATCAAGATAAATATGGGTATTAAGTGGTATTGTGTAAAATCCCAGGTCATTGTGAGTTTTGAAAATCAAGGGAAATTTGAATTTTTGATCATGGGTGATTATGAGGGATAAAATATTAATATTAGATAGTAGATAGCCAAAAAAATTATGGATTCACTTATCTTTGATAGAACATTTACCCATGAAAAATAATTTGGTGATATTTTAATTTGGGTTTAATTATGGAATATTTTAATATTTATTAAATAAATACTAATTATTCTACATATGAAAATATTGATATCTCTCAAATAAATTCTTGTAATTATATTCACCTATCTCTGTTTAGTATGAAATGGGTGGTTTTACCTTGATAATTTATAAACTTCATTTGGGTTTTGAGTCCTAGGTCATGGCTTTAAATTAGTGATTATTTATTTTATTTTATTTTCACTCCCCCACCCTAATATCTTCCCAATAATGTTTAGAGGAATGGTAATCTCTCCTATTATCTAGGTGAGATGATAGGTAAGTATGGAGAGGGAGACTCTAACTTATTCTGATCAATGTTTTATCAAAGCGTTGCAGTCATCGAGCGTGGATCTGAGCTCAAGATTCAGGGATTTCACCATGAGGAAGGACAGTGTTTTTAATTTTAATTTTTTACCTATTTTATTAGTTTTTTATAATTTTTTATATATTATATAGGATTTTTGATATAGTTTAAGGACCTTATAGGTGTTATTTAATTCAAAATAGAGGTTTAGTATGATTCGAAAAGGGTTTTCATTTGGAAAACATGATCAAACCACATGTATTTCAAGAATGCATCCCATGTGTTATTTAATGAGATAATGGTAGAAGATGATTCCCACATGGTGTGTTATCCAAAACGACATTCCATAAAGGACTTTTAGTACAAAACATAAGGTCTTGACAATTACACATCCAAACAGTATGTGTGAGGTGCATGGAATGTAATAGTACATGCCTAGGCATCCTATGTGAGACACTTGGAACGTAAGGGTACACACCATGTTGATTGAATGACATGACTTGAGATAGGGTTCCCATTTTCGCACCCCAGGTGGATTACACATTTTGTGAAGCTTTTATATATGTAAATTATCTGGGAAATACATTCAATGATGGAATGAGGTACTCACCCAGAGTAGGTTATTGGGAGTACACACGGTGTTAATTGAGGCACATGCCATGTACTATTCCCAAGAGGGGTTTTTCATGTTTTAATTCCCAATGCTATAATTATATAGGAGAGGAGTCCATTTTAGGAAATATTTTATATAGCACATAATGGTGATGGACTAATTTTTATTAGGTGTTGTTGGCGAGATAGTTCAAGGATGATGAAATAGATAAAGAGGGTTTTTTATTTCATAAATTGGAATGGATATTATCCTAAGGGAGACATGGTATGAAACCCAAGTACAAGTCATTGGTATTTTTTATATGACTTGGTATGGGGATTCTAATAGGCTTAGTATGGGATATCTCGGATGGTCCATGGATGGTAGGATCTAATTAGTTTCAAAGGAAGGGGATGAGATTTTTAGTCTGCCTCTAGAGAGTGAGTCAGATAGAACATTTGAGTTGGGTTAAGACCTTGGGTAATGGATATGGGTTGGGGTTGATGGGTAGAAACTAATATGGGTCTAGATGACCACATGGGATTCTATATGGGAGTGATGTTAATGTCAACGAATCTGGCATGATTGGATTCTATGAACAATATGTTATTGAAGAGATTAGATGAGTGGTTAGATGGATATTAAGTCATATTTTGTGATGTGTGGATAGATTGAGTGACTATCATCATGATGATGAGAGAGTGAGATCACGGGATCAATTATAGTTCCATTATGGTCACTGCATACATGTTTCTAGTTGTAGATACCATATGATGAGATGGACAGTGAGATATCCTAGAGTGAGAGAGTTGGGATTTGGGATGATGATATAAAACCACCCCAAAGAAAAAAAATTTATACATTGTATGGATTCCATTAGTGAATTTTAGTTTTCTATAAAACAATTATAAGTAGATGATATGACCCCTTAGGTGTATGTGATATGAATTATAACTTCCTCATAGGGTGTGTTCATATACTTGAGTTTCCATATGACATATTCATTTCAACAGATTATATACATGGCCCAAAATTATTAGATGACATATTTTCCTAGAAATATGTGAATATTACACTATGTTTTTGAATGATATAATTTCCTAGTAGATTGTGGGTACATACCTGAGCTTCCAAATAACCTATTTTTCTAGTAGGGGCGGGCACACACACAAGTTTCTAGATGATTTATTTTTTCTATCGGTAGATTCTATCAAAAATTTTCAGATTATGGTGATATATATTCTAGGTGAGGAATTTCTAATCATGGGTTCCATATTATTTAAATTATTTTTCTAGTTCAGGGATATTTAATTCCCTTTTTTTTCATAATTATGGTATTTTTGTTTGTAGATATCTATCATTAGATGAAATAGGTATTGTTGATCTTGTGTGTCATTTTAGAACCTTAGGATCAGTGGTGATGTATTTATTTATTTATTTTAGTTAATATTTAACTAGAATGGTCATATCACATGTTCATTCACTTTTAAATAATAGTATAACATAAATAAAATGTTGGTGGTTTCTTATTGAGAATTCAATTATCACACCCTAGAAAGGAACCCTAGAATGCATGCAGAACTTATGACTACTTTCATGTAGATCACATAACATTTCATAGATAATGAAGAGGCTTAATATTGATTAATTATGTTAAATACTCTCAAAATGGATTTTGATACTAGGATAGTAGTATGGAATAGGTATTTAAGTATTTCCTTTTTTATGTATTTTTTATTATTCATTTTCTTTATCTTGTATATGTGGTTAGCCAAGAGGGTGACTAGTCATGATGTATGCTTATATGATGGAATTTCATTTGATATGGAAATGTTATTATTTATGGATTTTTCTAACTTTGATATTTATTATGGATGCTTATTATTTATTTCCATTGTTATTTCTCTGTGATATATGTTTATAGTCTCCCCATGGTAACACCGTAGACTGTCATTTCTAGTCGGCAGCCTCTAGAATATTTGGAGTAACACCTGAGATCATGTAAACCTCTAGTCCAAAAATTGGGCATGTGATCTTGGGATGAGGCTTTAAAAATCGGTATCATATCTTGTTTTTCTTGTCTTACTATTTAAGGTATGGAAGATAGGGAATTGGGACTCCTCAAATATTGTGGTTGACATAGGAGTATAACATTGCAAACTAATTTTTAGTTGTAATTTTAGGTTACAAAGGACATAAAATTCATGTTATTGGTTTTCACTTTTAGTATTTGGATATTTATTCAACATTATGTGTGTATTTTATATTTTTAATTATGATTTTGGCTCTTGGACTATAACTACAAGAGGTGTTTGTATATGCATCATTTTTAGTACATATGATTCACCTAAAATTCATGTGATTGTATGTGATAGATATCACTAATGATGATTGTATAGTTTTTTATAGTTTCAAAAATAACTTATAAGGTGTTTTACCATATAACTTATTGGTGTAATTTTACTCAACTGAATGATGATATATTTTCTCTAATGACAGGTCATGTAGATCTTATATAGGGTTTCTTAACAGAGACAGTACTTTCATATATTAAATAGAGTATTTTTTATGGTTTCAATCCCACCCTTTAATCATTTACTTACTAATTATCAACTATTTATCATTTTGGATTATTTTTCTATTTAGTGTGAAAATGGATTAAATATTTATTTTAACAATAATTTTTATCTTTATAATGATTAAAATAAATCATACATTTAATTTTACATGTTTTGATAAATATTTCATGTTTTTGGAGTCTATTGTGACTAAATTTTAGTGATTCGAGGATTATTTGGGAGTAATGAAGTTTTTCAAAAAATATCAAACATGAGGTAGCAATGTGGTCAATCCATTGATAACAAGAAGTAATCTAATCGACTATATGAGGATCAACTGTATGATAATTTGATTATCCATGCCTAGAAATTCTTTAAAGTCCCAAAGCTATTACATGTTGTTCCAAGAAGCCTCACGATGACCTTTTTGTATGCTCAATACATTGACTATTAATACCTATGAGTTATAATGTTTCAATTAATATCATGTTAATGAATCGACCACAATAATAGGTTCTCTATTGACTAAATAACCATCTGATCGACCGCATGATGGATCTTTAACATGGTCACATATCTGTCATGTAGTCACTCAAGCATCACAGTTGATCCATTTAATATGTGTCTCATGATTGGTTCAATACATATAAAATTTTCAAGGAATATAATGGATATAAAATTTAAGTACATGTAATGGATTTTAGGGAACTCATCCAAACGTAAATCCAAATCATTACTCTATCATATTAGTATGCATGAAATTAATAAGAGTATGTCACATGGATCTAATCATACAAATATTTCTACCAACACCCAATATATAAGGTCATATATTTCCTATAAAATAAAACCTCAATATGGATTTAAATCCATTAGAATGAGGGTAACTTTTAAATTTGAAAGAGAGAAGATCACATAGGGTTTACCAATCTAAAAGAGAATGAACCCGTGCAACTATAAAAGATATAGGAAGCCACTGCTAATGGATAATGGAGACATGGATTTCAACTTTGTGATATAAAATTATCATTGATGTTTATTTATTAGTTTTTTTCTTATTTTTATTAAGTCTATAATTCAATATTCTTATCCATTTATTTCTATTACCCCTCTAATTGATAGGTAATTCCGGATTGATTTGGTAAGGGAAGGTTTTCCATTATATGGATTGAGTCCTTAGGCATTATTAAATGAATCTATATTCTTAATTGATTTATTATGATTTCGATGGTATTTTAATAAATTAAATACAATTTTATTTTATGTTTTGAATTGGTTTACTGTTTACTATAATGATTAAAAATAATTCACCTCCCTCCACCTAATGCAATTTTGTTCGGATGGAACAAACAATGTTGGGTGGTTAGTGTTAAGAAATATATGGAACATGTGTGGTAACTATGAGTCACTTATAAATTACCTAGGATAAAAAATACCCAATTGGGTATTTCTTTGGTAGAATAGGAGTATTTCAAAACTTCCACTCACACAATAATGGGAATTAACCAATTGTGATATTCTACCATATCGTAGGAAGATGTGCTCTACCTGTATCTCTCATCTTGTGTTTTCATCTGATACCATCATTTTCATAAATTCCAATAGGAGTTTGGTGAGGGGAATAAATAAAGTATTGGAATAATATTACCATTGTATTGTTAAATTCATCAACAAGGGGAAGAGAAACCTTTACATATCTAGTAGATGTACAACCAGTTTTGTTTCCTCCTTGTACAACACTTTTGATATGTAAAGATGTCATTTTATAGTGGATTACATAGAAAGTTTTATGTATTCATGCAGGCTTCGCATCTGGGACTTGGATCACTTTATCAGTAATATTTTTGACTGATTCCTCAATTTTAAAAATCATTACCTATCCTTTGGGGGTCTTACAAAATTGGTTTAACAGTGTACTCTTGACTACCCTTGTCCATGCTCTCTCTTATATTAATTTCCTAAAAGGAGTCATCTTCAATTTTTACATGATCATGGATATATTTATCTAGGATGCTCACTCAGAGGGAAAAATCCATTTGGTAGCTTGGGTAATATGGAAAGACCCATTTATGAGGGTGGTATCAATGTTAGAATCTTAGATGACACTCTCTGATGCATTCATTCTAAGTTGGCTTTGGAAGTCTTGGAACAATGTACATTATGGGAAAAGTATATGGTTAATAAATGGAATGGGAGATTGGATAGGGTTAAAGGACATTGGTATCCATTTTGGTACATGATTCTTCCATTCATCCATGTTTTCCATCCCTTTTCTCGTTGGATTATTAGGAAGGGTGACATATCCTTTTGGAACAAGAACTGGGTAGGTTCAAACATAGGTTACCTAGAATGCTCTTTCCCTAATATTTCCTTTAAGGAAGATTTCCTGCACCCTTCCTTCATCACATTAGTCCTAGAAAAGGATCATAAGGAATTATTTTATCTCATTGATCTCAACGGGGAACCTGACAGGTGTATTTTCATCCCCGTCTTGTTTAGGGGTCTTTTCTACAAGGGATCATTTAAGGATATCAACAAATCATAATATATCAAACATCTAGAATGAAACCCTATCGTCCAAAATATTTCCAACTAAATATAACTTTCTTACCTATAGAATTATGAAAAATTTTATCCCTTTAGATGAGACCATAAAAATATGTGGTATCAGCATGGATTCTTTGTGTTATTGTTGTAAAAATCACCGTGAAGAGAATGTGGACAATATTTTATTTGATGGAGAATGGGCACAAGAGTTTTAGAAATTTTTAGTGAGTTTACTTATCTTTATATGCACAACATGTTTGATTCCCCCTTCTTTTATAGATGGTTTCATGGTTTGGGTGATACAAGTCCTAAGAAAATGGATCAGGAGCTTGTACTCCATGCTCGTTACTGGTGTCTTTGGTAGGTGAGGAACAGGTCAAGGTATAAGGGGACCCAAAACCTAGTGTGTTCTATCATTGCTATATTAGGGAGACTTTTGGTTTACATGGTTAGTTTCTACATTAGCTGGCGCAATTCTCCTACCCTTCAATGGTTCCTCCTTAGAAACCCAACAAACCACCCGGATATCAATGGCTTGAGGTCTCTGTTGATTTGGTGGCTCCCACCCATCATGGATATGAAACTCAACACCCATGGCTCCTATATATTTTGTATCATTATATGAGGTGTATTTTTTAATGACCCATATGTTTTTTCCATTTTGGCATTCACAGCTCAACTCGGCAGCAACTCCTCTCTCCAGGCGGAGGTTAAGGCCTTGTTCACTAGTTTGTCTCTCTGCCGACAAGCACACATTAAAGTCTCTGAAGTGGAAAATGATTCCCTGATACTACATAATTAATTATGAGGCACTATATCTACCGCATGTTCAATCTCTTACACCATCAAAAAATTCATAGGTATGCTCAATAACGACATCAAAGTAATTCACACTTTGCGTGAAGGCAAAAAAGTTGCGAACTTCCAAGCATCCTTAGCTGACCAAGGCCATAGTTTTTTCTACTTCACTAATGTAAATTTTTTTAAAACTGAGGAGGTTGATGTTATTAGATTTTAATCCCTTGGGTTTCAGTACTACATTCCCCCTTAGGTCCCTGCCTATGCTGGTTTTGTCCCCTTTTGTTGCTTCTACCTTTCCCTTTCCTTCTAATAATTAAATAAATGATAATGATGATGAGTATACATCATAACATCCAACCAATGGTGATTAATAAATATATGAAGTATTATTTCATTTATCAATTAATATGAGTATATATAAAATACAATTAAAGGACTATTATACAATTGAAAGAGTAAAAGAAACCCTAACCCGATCTCCCTTCTCAATAACAATTTTCAAAATCTTATTTATAATTTATTTCTTTATTTTAAAAAATAAAAAATAACCTTTTTATCTAATCATAAAGTGACATTAGGTTTTTTACACTTCTCTATAGGAGACAACCCTAGGTTTCTACTAACACTACATTAATATTAGGTATGAATTGGTTTTCCAGACACCTATGATTGGGGTGTTTTAATTACTCATTAATGATGAATATATAGTCTCTCCACATAACAGGTATATAGTGACCCTTGGTGGGTTAGTGAAGGAATTAGGATCCTTTATTATGGACCCCTTGTGTGTTCTTTTGATGCTTTTTTAGTTACTTAAAGTGAATAAAATGACCTATATATAATTTTCCCATACATATTCTTAGTGGAACTCTACATCACAAACCATGTGACTATGTAAACTATCTACGAATCACCTTATGGAGATGAAATTATTTACTGATTTTTGATACCATGATCCTTGAGTATGTAGTCCTATTTGCAGATGCCCGCTGATCAAAGGAACCTTGGAGTGGGTGGTGGAGTTTGCATTTCATTCATGATATGTATATGTGGGAACCCTTGGGTGGGTGTATTGGTTCCTGAATTTCCATGTGATATTTGAGATATGAGTATATGTATCACCCTATGAGTTATTCTTAATGTTAGATATAATTCTAGGCTAGGTGAGAGAGTTGAGTTCCTTTGTGACATATGAGGGTGACCCAAGGGAGAGGTTATCCTAAGCTTGTGTGTATCCTTATGGATTGAAGGTAAAGATAAACCTTATCCATTTATGATATATAACACTTGAGGATATACGGTATTAAGCTTATGTTTTGAGAGTACGATCAGTTGGATACCATGAACTATTTATTTTGGGTGAGATTATCAATGAGATAGTGGATCTTTATCCTAGATGGTTGGATCAATAATTGATAGAGTGTAAGTAGATGATTAAAATTTTAGAATGAAAATAGGGTGTTGGAGATTAATTTTTCAACCTAGACATGGGTGAGATATCATGATATTGAATAGAAATCATCATGGTACTTCTAGATAGGTAAGGTTGGAATTTAGTCATACATGGTTAATTGTTTAGGCATGTGATCCCAGGTTTTATGATATGCAGCTCATGGGAGCATGATTCGTGTATAATGGTCAATTGGTATGGGATAATACACTTTTTGGTTTTAGATGATAATTATACAAGCATGTTATGTATATGCGTTGTTCCATTTGGATTATGGAAATTCTTGAATGTTTATGTATGGGCCAATGAATAATAGATTTTAGGAAATGATTGTGGGTATATCAGCCAAGAGATTTTGATTAGGATGGGAATTTTAACCCTTGGGATATATGGTGAGACCATCTTCTGAGGATGATAGTGGTTAACAGGATGGGTGAGTATGGCTCAGGAGGATAAATGTGCATGAGATGACGGAACCTGTTGAGGTTTTCCATGAGGAGCTATGTAAGGGAAGATATATAGTGGGGAGTGCACCATTGGTTGTTGTATGGTGTGCCCTTGTTATAGATTGAATTTTAGTGCATAATGAGGATGAAGTTATTGATGAGCCTGGAATGAGTAAAGATCGGTTCATTGGTTATGTGGGGTAATGATAGGGATACTCTTATGATGTGGAGTGTCATATTGGTCATGGGTGAATGAACCTTATGTTAAAATTGTTTCAATTTACATGAGACTAGTTTATGGATGACCATGATGGAACTAAGATGATAATGTGTGGAAATATCCCCTAGTATCTAGTTCATTATGGAATAAAAACATGGATGGATTATTGTATGACGTCTAAGAATTATCATCAAGATTGGAATGGATTTGATGTGATATGTTCAAGAGTTATACTGGAGATGTGTTGATGTTCATGGTTAGATAATGAAGGATTGTTGAGGTTGTTAGCGTTCCAACTATGTAATTACACGAAGATTTAGTTTTTAACTTTGGTGTTGGTGTTTGAATGATCTCGTGATGCCTCTAGGTGTTTGTGTATTGAGATTGGAATATTTGATAGGTCTTTAGTAGGCTTGGTCAAGAATTTTCATAATATGTAATCTAGTAGAGTAATAACAAGTGGTTTATATTGAAATTGGGTTTAGTGAGGTGGAAACCAAACTAGGCATATCAATTGAGTGCTAGAAAAGTGTTTTCAGACATCAATTTCTCTGATTCTGAGTACCATGTATTGGAATTGAATTTTTTGAGCTGATTCATATGGTAGCAAGAACCAAAGGCTTAGAAATAAACCATTGGGTTGAATCATAGTTTATTGGAATAGATAGATGTGGTTAATCATAATATTGGTGTTTAGTGATAGTGGTAAATGGGTACCACAGCCTGTGGTGCATAGTGTGCCTTTCGTTTGGAGTGACATAGAAAAAGCTCATCCAATGTTTTATGATAGAACACTATGAGTTAGTGATAAATTTATGACCAGGGAAGGTCAATATTATTGATTGTAGATCCACCATGACATCTTGGGGATAATAAGTTTTATTTTGGGGTGATTGTAAAACTACATGTATTTATGGTTTTTATAGTTTGGGTAAATTTAAATTTTTTGTCTCAAGTTCTTATGAGGGTTAAAACTAGATATATCTTCAATTTTAAACCCCCATTCCAAAACCAGTACCCAAACTAACCGACATTATATGAATAAAACCAATAATACCACCACCCTTCCAACAAACCTTCAAATATACCAAAATCATCCTTTTCAGAAAAAAAATACCCTATGAACAACCATTTTACAGTGCATAATCCCTAGTGTAGTAGAAAAAAGAACCTTTATTTGAAAAGTTTAGGAATATAATTGAGGAGTTGAAAAATAAAGTCAATGGTTTCATAGAATTTCTTCCAAAGACCGAGGTAAAATGCCATCCCAAATAGTCTCTAACATAAAGGATAATGTATATATGAAAACATCTAATAGTGGAATGTAAATTCACCAAAATAACACACCATATATAGAAATAAATCAACTATGCAATGAATATGAATAAGATAAAGGTCATGAACTTGATCAAATGTAGCTTGGTCATAAAGAATTGGTTGTAGAGGAATCTAAAAAAAAGAAGAAATAGTTACTAGAGAACCTAGACCATAGTCAAAATAGGGAGAAGTAATTAAATTATATTGATAAAGATATTTCCAAATAATGAAGAGATCAGAGACACCATTTCAAAGACTACAAATGGAGGAAAAGGGTCTCTCGCCTCCTTTCTCATTAAGAATTATTCAATGAAAGAAAATTTAGAAGGAAGAACTTCAAAGATAAATTCTAGAAACGTTAATGAAAGATGAGATTAATATTATCCTTCATAAATAACTCTGATTAATTCCCAATTATACTAAATTTATTATGTTTTCACAAAAAATATGAATTTATAAGGGATTGAAATAATTAATTCAATAATAAATTCATCATCCCTAATCACATCATAATTAAAGAAAAACTTTCATGATCTAGGGATACTTTCTATCCATGTCACTATTGGTTATATCACTTTTTAGATGATTTATATTATTTAGATGCTTTTATAAATGTTATTCCTCAATCGGTGTTTAAATCTTTGTAGATGTGATACATGAATCACATTAGAGTATTAGTACAACTTGAAAACCAATCAATTATATTTACAATAGGTGTGTTAGTGGATATCCTTATGAAATTACAAGATATAATCTTCTCAATATACTTATATGTACATAAAATGAAGGAATATATAATCATATCACACTTTCTCATCATTTTGACGAGACCATCCTTAAATATAATAAGATAATCATCAATGAAAATGAAGGAAAAATCACCATCGATTTTGGAGACAAAAAAGTTCATTTCTACACATTAGACTCTATGAAGAATCTTTTAGCTAAACACTGACTCATTACACTATCCCACCATAAGAAAGATTAACCTAATGAATATTCAATTGTGTTTAATGAGATCTTGATCTTAGAATAACACTTAATGATTGAAATTCAATGTAGGATAAATTTATCCATAATTTTAAAAAAACCCTCATATTAGTGGTTAAGGTAACCATTGAATACTATGATGGATATGGTTATTTATTTAATGATTAGGAATATTTCTTGTCATATTGTGTATGGATAATACAAGAAAATGAAACGAGAAACACAAATTTGATTCTATACTTAAAATAACACCCAAATCTAGAATCAAAACATTTTCCCACGTATTTAAAGTATTTATACCTAATTAAGGAAGAACAACTACCAGTTATCACGTATAATAACATATCCATTTCCCATGAAAATAAATTGATCGATATTTTAAAAAAAAATATGTGATCAGTTAGTTGGATTTTATGATATATCCCAATTATTAAATCCAAAATATGCATACATATAATTTTAATTGAGGGAGAATTCATTAATATTAGCAAGCCCCAAAAGTAGTTAAACCACACCATAATGGAATTAGTGGAAATTTTAATATATAATTTGTTTCAATGGAAATCATTTACCCAATATCTAACTCATAATGTGTTTGTCAGATCCATGCAGTTCCCAAAGAAACATGTTTTACCAACTTAAAAAATGTCCAAAATTAATTGATCCTTGGAATAATTAAAAATAGATAGGGAGTGTGTCTCGATTATAGAAAAAAGGTGATTTTTCATAGTTCTCATAGAGAGGTAGAAATAATGAGTTTCATTTGAATTTCAAATCAAGGTGAATTTTTAAGGATTGTGGGGCAGTGTTTCTGGTAATGTTTGATAATTTTAATTTTAATTTTGAAATCTGTAATGTGTGTAATGTGTCTTTTTTGTCTTTTCTGTATGTTCCCACTTATCTTTAAAGTGTCTTCCTCAATAAAATAAAATAAAAATGGATTGTGGTAGTGTATATAATGTAGGAAGATAAACTATGTGAATAGGAGATACCACATATCTATCTCATTCATTGAATAGATACTCAAGAGGATGACATAGAAAACAAAATATTGATTTTTTAAAAATATCAACTAGGATAAATGTAATCAATGAGATAGAGAGGGGTGAATCTGTGTTTTTATGTTATTCATATTGTATAACAACCATCAACTAATGTTAATGATTAATCACTTTTTTAAAACAAAACATTAATACATCTATAAGAACAAAATTATTTTCAAGTTTTAGTGCTCAATAAGAGTATCTAGTCCTTGGAATGGTTTGGAAATAATCCAATGCCACACAATCCACTAGAAAACAATACTTTTATGTGGATAAAACAAGTAGGATATACCATTATACTTGTGTAGTACTATGATCAATATAATAGTGCATGTTATTATTCCAGCATAGATGATGTAAATATATTTTTTTAACATGTTTATAAACCTTAATCAATTAGTTATGAACATTTAATTGTGCTACTTTAACATCTTTTAATTTTGATAATTCATCAGGAAAAAAAATCATTGTTGTCTTACCTAGTAGAAGGTAGTAAAATATTCTCTAGACATTTTATGAAAACTCAGTATGATTACCCAAATTTGATTCCTCAGCCTAATTACTCACTCTAGAAACAAGTTTGGTTGAATTTTTTAGAAACAAGTTTATCACACTTAATTATTTTTATTATCTATCAGTCAGATTTCACATTCTGATTGCTCTGTCTAGTTTGGAAAAACCTAACCACAAATCCTTCTAAACTCTTCTTTTATCAAGAAATGTTTTCCAAGAAATTCCGTCTGAAAATATTCCTCATATAATTCTATCACAAATTCTCTAGATCACTCGCTCTCTGCTTCATGTGAGTAGTTTAAAAGTACATAATACTTTGACCTCTATTTATAGGTTCCTCAGATGTGAAATGGTTTGGAAAAATTTTTCACTATACCTCTCACACAAATTTCAGAATCTAATATTTCACATTCAATTTCACTTTATTTTGATCTATTCTCATCACTTTTGGACTCTTCTTGAGTCTTATTGATATCTCCAGAACATATTACTAGTCATCTAAAAAATTGCAAGATCACATTCTAGAAAGCTTCACAGTCTAAAATTTTTATTCACTCCAATTTTCTTAATCTGATGGAGAACATGAAAAACAGAAGCATTCAAATTATGATACACTAAACTAGCCGAAAATATTATACCATAAACATCATTATAACTTCTAACGAATTTCGAATCCAATAGAATCCTGATGAAAAGTTCAACATGTTTGACTTTATCAACCTATTTCTTTATTTGACCAATAACTCCCCAGGCCAATGACATGGGTTTCGTTAAATTCTAGTATCTGATGAATTATATGAGTCAACGTTCATATGATGTTTTGATCTCTAATTAATATCCGATAAATTGGTAATATTATTTTTTGATGACTCTTGACCTAATCAAAACAACTGAAAACACTTATTCTTAACCAATTGAAGTCAAAAAGACCTTAAAAACTGAATCTGATGATTTGAGTATCTTAAAAATTAAAAACTATACTTTTATAGATCATCATATATATCTGTATTTAAACCCCTATAGATACATCAATGTCAACCACTCAATTCATTGATCATCTTCAATAACTTTTTTCCACAGTCACAGATAGAAGCTCTAATCCATCTAGTCAATTTATGAAAGATGAAATTATATCACAAATGGAGTTTTTCATCCAAATAATTTTTTATGAAAACCAAATTACTAACGGATCATTGTTATAACACATATAATGGATTAGTGGTTCACTTTTTTCAATGGACCGGAATCAATTGTATATTCTTTATTCCTCCAACTCATCAATTGATGGATCTCTCAAAAGATTTATATGTCTGATAGATCATATATTACAATTAATTAATCAAAAAAAACTTTTTTAAAACCTCTAAATTAAACATGTTCAATATTTTAGACTCCAAACAAATTTAAAATATGGTTCATCTTAAACTGATGCTTTGTATCTGAAAATCAGAAAACACTTTTCTACCAAAAACTCATGCTTATATAATGACTTATTCATGGTGTTGAGAACATTAATATCATCATAGAATTATCATTATTAATGTTTTAAATTTTCACAATTTCTCATATTTTCAATACCTTTTGTATTTCTATCCAAATCTCAAAATCATTTTAAACTCTTTGAATACATGAAGGCATTTTATCCTCCTTTATTTCAAAAATCTAGGATCACAATTTCTCATTCAACTTATGATGTTGAGAACTTTATCATTGAAAAACTTCATCAGATTGTGTGTCAAAAAAATTTAAATACATGATTAATCTGGTAAAACATCTCACTCTAATCTAAAAACTTCACTATAGATACAATATTAGTCTGAAAACAACTTCACCTAGAACATATATTCATAACAGAAAACTGAAATTAATTGACTTTCTTAAGAAATCTTCATTAGATTTTTTGAATCTAGTATTACTTCATCATATCATCAAAACTTTTAAAGTAAATTTATTTTTAATAAAGACAACAAAAATAAAAACACTCAAGAAACAACATCTTCTAGCATCTAAAATACAAATTCTAACCAAATTGGTCCAAACAATCTCCCCCTTTGGATTTTTTTTCAACCAAACTTCATAAATCACTACAATATTCTAACTCGGGATATTGATCACTAATCAACAATTATAATCCTACATGAGTGAACTCATTGGAGAAAATAATAATCATTGATATAAAACACATGTTGTACATAAGAAGTGAATTTCATGAAATTAAAACTTTCAAAACTTCTTTCAATCTATAAAAAATATTTCTTATATGAACTTCAAAAAACTATTAGAATAGTTCACACACTTACATGATAATTTCACATATTACCCACAAATCCCCCTAAATAAAATCTTCCTTAAAAGGTTTAGCACATACGAAAGTATAGATTTATGAAACATCATTTTTCTCCCCTTTGACAACACTATCTAAATAAAAAATGCGATGGGGGATAGAAACACATACCTCGGCCTTAGAGAGGAAGATGTTGGATTCCCATGTTCAACCGTAGTTTCTAAAAATATTCATTTGGTAGTGGTTTTGTGAAAATGTTGAGATATTTTTCCTTTATAGGAACATATTCTAACATGAGTTAATTATTTTAAAAATTCTCTTTGAGGAAGTGATATTTGATATCAGTATTTTTTTAATTATAATGTTGCACTAGATTTCTTGTTATATTTAAAAATCATTGATTATCACAACCCAAGAATAGGGGTAACTTCACTTAAAAAATTAAATCTTCTAAATGTTTCTTCATCCATATAAGTTATGTGGTGGCATAAACATATCTATATTTTTTCATGCTAAGAGTAGCTAAATTCTGTTAATTTTTATGAAAACTCAAACAAATTTCTCCCATAAATAAAACTCCACTATATGTGGATCTTCTAGCATCCAAACTTTCTACCCAATTAGCATATGTGTATCCAAACTAGTCAATTATTCCTGAGCTTTCAAATTAGATTCTGAAATTTGTTATGCCCTTGATATATCTAATAATTATTTCTCCATCCATGATATGTGATTATTTTAGAGAACTTTGGAATATTTCATATATGTAAAATAAATATATAGTCTTGATGTGCTAGATTTTACAAACATCCAATAAGTTTCTAAAATTCATTAGAATCAAATTCACTTCTTTCTCCATAATTAGAATACTTGGTTTCCATCAAAATTAGTGTAGAAATAGGTTTTTAATTCTTTATAAAAAAACAACTTCAGATGTTCTTTAGCATAATTTTCTTGAGAAACAAAAATTTATTTATTCTTTTGTTAGATTTGTAACCTGAGATACTATTTCATTTCCCTAAGCATTGAAATTTCAAAAAAAAATATTTTTCTATTCATAAAACCTTTCATAGGTTCTTTCATCATTACCACCAAAGATAATATCATCAACATATACAATAAAAATGAGGAAAATATCCTTATTTTCTTTGGTTTATATATTACTATTATCTCATTCCTTCTGAAAGTTCATATTCCTTAAGAGGACATCTAATATGGAAAATCAAGTTCACAGAGCTTTTTTTAAGCCATACAATTCGTTTTTCAATTTCCGAACATAACTTTAATCCTTTCAAACTAAAAATACACATGGTTGTTCAATATAAACTTCTTTATCTAGTTCTCTATTGAGAAGTGATGTTTCACATCCCTCAAAAAAATTTATAACCTCACTGTGTAGTAATTGAAAGAAAGATTCTAATTGTTTCTATCCTTAGAATAGGAGAAAAAGTATCATAAAAATAAATACTTTTAATTTTTTAGTATCCTTTACAAATAAATTGTTCATTGTTTCTTATCACTTCACCATCTTTATTCAACTTGTTTCGGAACACCGGGTTTTTACCAATAACACTTTTGTTATTTGGTTTGGGTATAAGTTTTCAAGTATCATTCTTCTCAAATTTTCCAAAATCATTATTCATAGCATGAATACACTCATTTTTATCAAAGTCTTAATTAACATATTTTGGTTAAACTTTTGAATACAAATAATATTGTTCAATAATAATTTATGTTCTTCTATCTTGAACCTTTTTTTGATCACCAATGATTTTTTTGTTATTATACCTATTTCCTCAACCTAGGATGAGATGTAAGAAGTTATTCCTCTTCTCTACTAAAATTTTAGTCTAATTCCTCAAATTTCACATCATCTCCATTGTTGAAAGTCATTTATATTTCTAAACAGTAATTGTTTCATCTTCCTTATTCGCATGTATTTTTTTAAACATCTTCCTCGTATTTTTCATGACCTTTTACATAACCAAAATCAAATATCCATCCTCTATCATTATTAAAACATCTATATTCTCTAAAATCAGGATCATGGCCAATAAGGATTCCATCCTTACATCTTTAATCAAATTTTCAAAGATTTCTACCTTTGTTATTTATAGTGAAGGGACTCCCAGAAACCTGTAATTGTTTCAAACATGGAATTTCATCATAGAGCATTTCATTCGGAGTCATATCAGAACATTTACAGTAGAAATAATTATTCTGAATTTAAATTATTGTACTCATTTCCTTCCTCCATGAGTAATGATAATTTCTATGTTAAATTGACATTCTATGCCTATATTAACTAAACTTCTATTCATCCTTTCAGCAACACCATTTTTTTATGCTGTGACTGGTTTACTAAAATCATGATGAATTAATGAAAGTAAAATAATTAATGAAATAAATGAAGTAATTACATATAAAATTTTATTTTCTTCTCATTGGTCTACAAATATTAGATTTAATTGGTTCCATGGGATGAGTTAAAGGAATTTAAAATTTCTTATTCATAGAGTATGTAATCTTCCGTTTATAAAAAATTAAAAAAAACAATTTATTCTTATTATAATATCTATAATAACTCAAACATTATATCTCTTTGATAACATTATCATATTTTTATAACACTTATGTCCTACTGTTTTATTCCAAAATGTATTTTATTTCATCATATTTATATAACATCAATTCTAAATTTCACTAACTTGAAATAAGTTTCCTTTTCTAAATTGGCCTCTCGTAACAACTTTTCCATCTTCAAATCATTTCAAAAAACCATATTTTCTAGAAAAAAATTTATTCCCATTCTCACAATATTATGAAACACTAAAAAAGTAATGTTTCAAACAATAAAAAAATCCTTATTGGATTTTAGTTTTTATTCTCTAAAAATAGGGGATCCATCATCTTTGATTCTAAGAGATTAATCATTGCCAAATGTCATAGTTCCTTCTTTAAAGTATTTAACATTATCAAACTACTTCAAAACTCCTATCATATTTAAATAGTACCTAATATTCAATATTAATGATCTTTCTAATTTTGTATCATTGAGAGCAGTTTCTAAAATAAGTGAATTCACTTTTCCTTTATCTTATTTCATATAAATCTTTTAAGAATTGTTATAAACATGTCGTTGAATAGATAGGAAAACATTAAATAAATTTTCAAGATGTCCAGCTTGATCACATATTTCATAAATAGTTTCTAGAGGTTGGAATATATTTTTAACTTTCAAAACATATTTCTTTGAATTCCTTCTTCATGAGGATTTAATCCTCCTAATACTTTATTCCCTAATATTATTAGGATAATTATAATTTTGTTAATTGAATCACCACATATTTTTTGTATTCCCAAATCCACCAAATTACCATTATTAACTATAGAATTAATAATTTCCTCTATAACTTTAATACTATTTAGAGTTGTGAAAATGTTTCTCTATAACTTTTTTATCTTCCACATTAGAACATTGTTGGGCCCTAAATTTTATTTTATGACCCAGAATATTCTACTTAAATTTATATTTATATTCATCTTTAACAAAATCATAATAAGTAGAATTTTCTTTCAAACTTTTTATCATTGTAAACTACTAAATTTTCAAAATTTTTGGTTTTCCCCACATACATGATTTTTGCATATTTCTTATTATTTGGAACATTTTCATTATTTTTCAACATTTAAAGATTACTTTTGTTGATATTTATTAGGTAAACACTTTCCAAAACTTTCTATAACTTCATAGATAGAGTTCTTGAAACATGTAACTCTATGATCATCTTTCGGAAAAAAATATTGAACAAGTTCCAACTATTCCTATTTCACTTTTAATTTCACTTAATTATAGTAATTTTTATTCTTTTATTTCTTATAGATATTTCTTAAATTGATCAATATCTTCCATCAATGAATCATTATCTTCAAGAAATTATTATTTATTATTTACTGTAAAACATTCCCTTTTTAATTTCTTGATTTCTCTTTCATGTATTATAATATTTCTAAGACTTTATTTCTACTCTATTGGTAGATGAAATTCTAAATCAGTATCTTCATCTTAAAAACTACTACTTTCATCCCCAGAAAACACTTAATCATTCACTTTTTCAACAATCATTTTTTCTTTAACTACTTTAGTGAATTTTTCATCTTCAAATTCACTATCATCATCTTCAATATCCTTCAGCAAAAAACTTATGCTTTTGGATATTTAGAACATTTTGTCTTTAACCTTTTAAAATGATTTTGATTTGTTAAAATGTTTCTTCCAAGATCTTTATAGACTTTAGTCATCTTTATCACTTTCTTATTCATGATATATTCATGGGAAATTCACAACAAAGTTATAAATTGAACTGAATTGAAAACATTTTATGGGTATCTCCCCTTTATACTTACCTATTCCTCTTTTAATAATTTTTGAAAATAGAGATAAAAGATTAGGAAAATTGTTACAAACATAATTTTCAGAATCAGAATCACCAACTTCTTCATCTCCAAGAACTTTCATGGATTTTTCGTACCTAACATATTTAAAGTAAATTTATTAATCAACTATTTCTTTATTTAATAACCTTCTCCCATTGCATTTTATATATAATGAGAGTACTATGAAGTTCATCCAAAGATAGAGTTTCGGGATCTGTATCTTCCAAATATGAAACTTTAGCATCAAACTTATCATGAAGAATTAGTATGATCTTTTTAACAACAGTTGAATCTTCCAAATTCTCACAAAGACATATTATGTTGATAAAAATATCATTTACCCTTGTAAATAGGTTACCAACAAATTACAAATCACCCATTTCAAGATCTTCATACTTCAGCCACTAAATTTGAAACTTTTATGTCTTCACCATCATATTCCCTTTATAGATATTTTTCAAATTTTCTCACATACCTTTAGAATTTCCAACTCATTTCACTCTAAGAAATTCACTTTCATAAAGTGATGATATTAAATAATTCACATCCGTTTCATTATTCTCTATATTTTTCTTATCCATTGATATTAGAGGAACATTTTCAATAATAAAAGGAAATCCTTGTGTAGTAGCTTCCAAAACATCATAACCCAGAGACATAAGATAAGGAAACATTCTATCTTTCCAAATGTGATAGTTTTTTTCATTAAAAATCAGAATCCCCTTACTATCCACACAATTCAGATTCCCCATAATAACTTCTCTACAAAAACATCATAAAATGTTAAATGAAGGGACCTTTTCTCTAATACCAATTGAAAAAGTCCAACGAGGATCAATGTAATCACTGAGAGGGGGATGGGTTGAATCAGTCATATATATTATTTTTATGTTATCTATCTTGTATAAAAATATTCACCTATTATTAAATATTCATCGCTTTCCTAAAAATTAAAAGTTCATTCATCCATTTGAATATAATTTTTTACAAGGTTCACTACTCAATAAGTGTAGCTAATCCTTGGCATGGTTTAAAAATAATCTAATTCCACACAATCAACTAGAAAAAAAGACCTTTTATATGGATATAAAAATTAGGAGATACCCTTACACTTATGTAGCACTATGATCAATACAATATTACATGTGGTTATTATAGAAAAAATAATGTAAATAGGTTTTGTAACAAGTTTAGAAACCTTGACAAATTGGTTCCCAACATGTCAATGTTCTGCTTAAAAAACATCCACTTTTGATAATTCTTCAGAAAAAAATAACTTTCATACCTAGCAGTAGGTGGGAACAAATTCTTTAGACTTTGTACAAAAACTCAGTTTGATTACCCAGTCCAATTCCTCAGTCTGATTACTCACTCTAGAAATTAGTCTGATTGACTTGTTCATAACCAAGTCTGGTCCACTTATTTCTTTTCAAAATCTATCAATCTAATTACTCAGTCAGATACCTCATTTAGGTCTATAAAAACCTAACCAAAAATCCTTATGAACTCTTCTTATGTTTGGAACACTTTTCTCAATAAATTCAATCCAGAAACATTACTCATCCAATTTTGTCACAAAATATCTAGTGTTATCTCTCTCTCCCACACATGAAAACTATCATAGTATGTTGTACTTTGACCTCTATGTATATATTCATTAGAAGTTGAATGGGATGAAAAAAATATCACTTTCTCACTCACATAAATTTTAGAATCATGAATTTCACATTCATTTGAACTTCATTTTGACCTATTATCATCATATTTTGAATCATTACAAATCTTATTGATATCTATAGAACATATAACATATCATATATACGGACCCACCCTTAAACATTAAATAATCTTTAATTAAGTTAATAATTCACATTGAAGATCTTTTCAGGTTTAGTGTTTTAGAGAATTAGGCCATAACTATTACATTACATCTCTAATATTACAAAGTATACATTTCTACTCAGTATCGATTTTTACATAAAATAAAAACTATTAAAATAAAACAATAATTCATTTCTTGATATAAATCTTTTTGAATTCTTCCTTTCTCTTACCCTACCTTATATCCTGTGAAAAACATTTCAAAAACAAGGGATGAGCATAAAAATAACAATAAGGGTTATAAAAATAAAGAATGAAAACATTAGTCCATCAATACATACAAAACATAAGCTCCTTAACATACCTCATGAAATCATAAGATTTATAAATAACACATAGAAATCATAATTCATAAATGTAACTTGTGGCATCCATAACATACATACCTTATAGCTTTCAGATCTACCTACAGAGTTACATTTGGAATACCCATTGTATAATATTTCCTAAATCTATAAAGAGAAATATTAACATTTACCTCTGTCACATTACCCAATGCATTGGAGATCTATCTCGGGATCACCCTCTCAATGTTTATCACGGAACCACCCATATATGTAAAAAATTCCCAAGAACCATAACATAATCATAACACATAACACAAGCACAAATGAAAGATAACATTTCTATATTTCAATCGCAATATATCGTTTCAATATATTGACATAATAGATTCATTTTAAAAACCATTTTCAATACCAAAACACATAAAAACATTATATGGTATTTTTTTTCTTTTAAGAACATTATGGCTTGTTAAGGAAGCCAAATATCAAATAATGCTCGCAGTGGCGGAACGGTCGTTGTCACCGCATACCTTAAAAAAAACATTCCCTTTGTCATTTAGTGAAACGCTATATTGAAAAATATTTCTTTTGAATAAAATTTAAATTCAAAGTGGTTTATACACCATATAAAATAAATTTGTGTATAAATCAAAATATGCCTCAATGAAAGGTGATTGAGATAAAGACCCTTACCTTATCTCCGACTTTACCCGTTCGTTATTTAATATCCTATATAATAAACTAAAGATAATTTATACTTTCTTAATAAAATTTTTCAAATTTATTATTCCATTTATATTACTTATTACCATGTTATAAACATTAAAAAATCATTTAATTTAATAACGATCATTTTGTGGATATTTGGTACTTGAGTCAAAAATAAAATTCTTATAATTAAAAGTTGTCCATGTGGTCAAATGTCCATTACATCCAGAATGACATTCATGATTTTGATATCATATATATCATATATCTCCAATATATATATGTATTTATAATAGTACATAACATTTGGAGATACGAAATGAAATGCACAGTTTATGGAGATGGTAAGTCGTACATAAGCATGAACGATACTTTCATTTATATTTCATATTTAATGGAATAAAAACATAATGATATATAGGTATTTTATAATTGCAGTATAATATCATATTTAATTTCGTTAACTCCATCCTTTATACATTCAACATATGGCATGAACGAATCATAACACTTTAAGGGGGTGGTATTCTGCACTTCCTCAAATAAAATTATCGCATTTACCCATTATGGAAACCATAGAGGTATGCTATAAATGCAAAATACAACATCATAGAGAAAATATAAATATAATATATATCAAATATAAATACAGTTCCATCATAATGGCCACCATGAGAGGTGGTAGGATATAATCGAACAATCATCGTTTCGTGAGGTAGTAGTTAATCGTACACAGAAACAAAATGTTTGTATACATTAGATAGAGGTGTGTGTAAGTTTATTTTTAATCCTTATCATAACAACAAACTATTATTTTTAAGATACTTTATTTTTATGTAAATTATGAATAATAAGATCATAGGGAGTGAAGAAGTAAAATAAATGAAGAGAACTTGAGGGAAGATGTTACCTTTAAATCAGGTAACTCCTTTTGGTTTGAACCAAAAGGCTTCCTTGAAGTGCCTTCTACCTAAGGTAAGACTTCTAGGAGAAATATATGGATCTTGGGAGATTATATGAGAAGAGGTTGGATGAGACAAATGGGATTGAGATATGTGTTTAATGTGTTATAGGTGATGACCTTTTATAAAGTAGAGGATGGGCTGTTTTGGAATGTTTGAAAATATTATTTTATTATAAATTGAATTTCGATTTAAAAAGGTCGAAAACTAATTTATTTCAGAGATAAAGTGATTAATGTTAATAATACTCTCATAAAATGGGTTATATACATGTTTAGGTCATAAAAGTAACCTTATATTTTTTGCATTAACCTTTAGTAAACTAATTTAACTTTTACCATGTCCTCATGTATATTTATACTATATGGTTAATATATTTACTATAAAATTCCAAGAGACAAAAAAATGTATCATTAATGACATTATTAACATCATATATTTCATTTGGAAGAATATTATATTTTTATGAATATTTTATAATTTAATAAAATATTAATTGTTTTAAAAGCTTATTTATGTCAATTTTTATACTATTCACATCATGACTTTTTAAAAAATCCAAACCAACTTGATTATTTCTAAAAACCCTTCATCAAATCAAATATAATAAGTCATATACATCTCTAAAATTATTTGATGCCATAAATAGTTTCAAAATAAATTTATTTTAATATTTATAATCTCATTTATTTAAAACATTAGTTAATGAGATAATCATTACATCATCATTGTGTCATAAATAAATTTATTTATTTGAGGTCTAATAATTATAAATAAAATACCATGATGTAGGAAATCTTTTTGGCTTTATAATTACTATTTATAGTCTAATATATCAATTATATAACCCCACATTAAAATCATTTTGGAAAAACAATACGTGTTTATGATATTTTTATTTTTACTTTAAATAAAAAGTCATTAATATCATTATCTTACCCAAATGGGTTTAAAAGGCCAAACGTTCAACCCAAGGATTTTATTGGTCGGCCATGACTCATATAATAAGGTTAGTACTAGTGTTAAGGTAATTTTATATTATTATAATATTATTTTTACCTTGATTTACCCTATTTACCTTTAACCACGGTAAATAAAAGTCAAAATTTACTATTCACCAAAAATTATTTTCAACTTATTGAACCACATTTTACTTACTAATGACTACCATGTATGTCAGATTTTTGAAATTCAATTCACCAAAGCAGTAAAATTTCATTTAAATGAAAATTTTGGTTTTTAACTACTATGTAGTATTTTTTACAATCCATCAAAAATTGAATGTTTTCAGAAAAATACCAAATATTCACCCAAATATAATTTTGATATTCCGAATTCAAAAATGTTGTCTATTTTACCATGTTCAAAATATATATGTTTCATTAATTAACTTAAAATTAATTTTCGTTGTGAAAATTAGAAAGTGTGTTTTTAAGAAATAATAACTATCAAAAGATTGACATTTGTTTATATCCAATTTCAAAGTGAAATTACATAAAATGACCAAAATTTAATTAAATGGTAAAAATATAATCCAATTACACTTTAAAACTATTTAAAAAGATAATCTAACCATATAAATAAATTAGATGAAAAGGTATTTTTGAATTAAAATGCAATATTTTCACTATTCATTAAAAATGAACATTATTATAAAAGTACCATAATTTAATCCAAAGTAAATATGGATGTCCCAATTATAATGAAAATTATAATTTTTTCAAGTATAATATATAAAAGCGACAAAAATTTATTTAAAAAGTGTTCTCCATCTAAAGGTGGTAAATTGACATTTTAAAATATATTAGAGTGTTTATGCCTAAAATTGTATTAATTCACATTTTAAGCCTCTATATTTTCTTGGATAAATGTAAAATTATTTAACAAACATATATAATCATATTGTAGTTATTTCTATTCATTATTACCAATAAATAATCTAGGTGTTAACTTCCATTTAAAATAATATTATATTATTATTTTTTAGTATGAGTCAGGCTTGTGGGCAACATGAGATTTTGGAGAAACCCAGTGTTACGTGTCAGGTAATCCATAAAACATAGAATCCCCATTAAATTAAAATTAATATTTAATTAAAAAATATTAATAAATATGAAAATTCCTTACACTTTTTTACCTAAGATGATACATCATATGCAAGATCTCATGATCTCATTCTGGAAAACTTCTCACTCAGAAACTGTTCTACTATCTGATTCACTTGATCTGATAAAAAAAATAAAATTTATAATAATTCCAAATAAAAGGCACCAAATCATCTTAAATTTTTCTTCCAAAAACATTATTTCAACTTCTAAATATTTTAGAATCAAACAGCAGCTCGATGAAAAATTCAACATGTTTCACCTTTTCAACCTCTTTATTCATTTGACCAATAAATCCCTAGACCGATGTCCCTACTTCAAATTAGGTCTAGTATTTTTTGACTTATAGGTGCAAGTATTCTAATGATATTTCAGTCTTTGATTCCCATCCAATTAATCAATTTCAAGTCTTGTATGAGGACTCTTGACCCAATCGAAGCAATTCAAAACTCTTGTTCTTAACAAACTAAAGACAACAACACCATGAGAACTCACTCTGATGCTTTGACTCTCATGAAAATTATTGAATACATTCTTTTATATCATTACATATTTTAGTCTCTAAACCCCTAAGTATTCATCAGTGTCAACCACTCAATTCATTGATAGACATCAAAAACATCTCTATTGATTCACACTTTATGGCTCTGGTATATCGAATCATTTTAGGAAGGTCAACATTCTAACTCTGATGGAATTTTGTATCTAATTAATTATCTATGCCAACCAATTATCCGATGGATCAGTGATTCACTTTGTCTAATGAACGAATATAAGTTGTTTCTTATTTCTTCCTCGTACTCAGCAACTGATGGATAACTCAATAGATTGGTATGTTCAGCAGATCAGCTCATCTAATGAATCATTCGATCTACACATCAATAAAACCTCTGAATTTATCACACTCAATCTTTTATAATCGAAACAACTTCAACATCCGGTGCATCTTAAACCAATGATTTGTGTCCAAAAAACATAGAACTCTTTTCTTCCACAAACTCTTTATTGTGTCAAGACTTCTTAATTGTGTTGAGAACATTGAGAATAGATTACCATCATCTATAATAAAGCTGTAATGTTCTATGAATTAACATCTTTTCAATATATAATTTTTTATATCAAAATCTAAAACTGATTTCAAACTATTTGAATACCCGAACACATTTTCTCCTCCTTTTTTCACAATGTTTGGATCTCAATTTTTCAATCATCTTGTGATGTTTATAAATTTATAATAAAAAATCATCATCATATTTTGTGTCAAAAATAATGAAATACATTCTAAATAAATTTGATAAAAAAACTTCATTCTATACACAATAAGATTCAAGAAAACAACTTCACCCAAAAAATATCTTTAGAATAGAAAACTATAATTTATGGACTTTCTTAATAAATTTGTATCTGATCTTCTAAATCCAATACTACTTTTCATGATCATTAAAACATTCAAAGTAAATTGATTTTTCATAGATACATGATGTTATTAATATTTTCTTGACTTATTATATACTCCCTTTACTGATTTTATATGAAATGTGCTTAATTTGTGTGAAATATTAATGTTTTAATATTAAGTATAATTTTTGAGCATTTTTAGTAGTCCAATTTAGTCTGTTTAAAATTTGAATCATAACTATCACTATATAGATCTAAATTGTACGGTTCTTTTTTTAGGATTATACCTTAAATATACAACATTTCATTAGAAGTTACCATGAGCCAATTCTACCATTTGAATGGTCATATGCTCCTGACAAACAAGACCAAAGAATCTGTGATGAAACTGGACTATTCATAGAGATTGATTTACTAGGATCAATCCAGAAGTCCAAATACCTTATTTCTCATCCCAAGTTCGGAGTATATTTCAACGATTCCATGATAAAAAATTCAGAACCCAATCACAAATACAAGGGGCCCAACTAATGAATTTATGTGCAGACCACCATTCTATCTGGGAATTAAAAACAGCACACTAATTTTGCAATTTCTCCTGATTTAGTCATCCATTCAAGCTGATCACTTTCAGTGTGAAGGATCCGATTCCAGCGGAAAACTTTTTTGAAGAAATGATTTTTATTTGAGGGCATATTCCTATTCAAAAACCCATTCACGTTATGGACATTGAAAAATTATGTATTAAAATGGACAGGTCAAAATTGTTTACTAAAACCGCCATAACATTGGCTCATTAAGTTAAATGTTCTCCAAAGTTTCATAGTAGACATAACACATTTTTCACTGCAACTTTGAAGAAGGATAGATATCATGATTCGGCTGTCTGGATATACATATCGGCGAGCCAAGTTGAGGGGTATTTATGGAATGTAGACATTCCATCACCTTGGGCTATAAATACATCCCCTACACTCCTTTCAAAAGGTTTGGCACTTCAGCACTTAAAGAGGAGGTTTGGAATTACTAGATCCTTTAAAATGTTCTATGATAATATTCTTTGATCTGTTTTCAACAAGAGAGACATCTCCTCCACTTCTCTTTCACGTTTGTTTATGTTTGCGTTAAATTGTAATTGTGTAACTTTGTTTTCATTTCAATCAAGTTTTAGTGCTTGTTTCTTATTCAATACCTATTATTATTCACCACCTTATATAGTATAATATTCATGGTCTTAAAATAGTTTAAATAATTTTAAATTATAGTCCCTTATTTTTCTTGCTCATTCAATCGAAATTTCATTTTTGATTCTCAAAATATTTTGTGTCTATGTTCGGCACACTACTCTTATCTTGTCCCTTTCTTTTTCTTCTCTTTATAATTCATCACCATAAAAATATATTACCAGATTAATAAACAACATAATTTCTGAGTAAATCTCTCATTGGGGTGAGTTTTAATTTAGGTATGTTAAGCGATTGAGAGCTTTTGCTCGATGAGTATTCGTTGAATTAACATTGTGTATATTGGACTTAGCATGTCTTGGATTAATGACTTGTTTTGTTTAACGTGTGGTTTACATGGATTATTGGAACCATAAATACACTAACATAATCAATATATGATCATGATTAGAACTTTATGTTAATTTAAGGCTTGGATTAAAGCCTTAACACTTGGGAATTCAAATCAACGTCAACTTGTGACATGGGTGTAAATTTAAAATGCAATATAAAGAAAAGCTAATGGATATCACAATATTAAATAACCTAATTATGAACTCACACCAATCATTATCAACTTTTTAAATTATACGTAATCTGTTAATCATTTCAATTAAGCACTGAAAACAACCCCCCCCCCAATCAAAATACAATCAACTAAAAACAATCGACTATTACGAAGTACCATCGCCAAGGATTTGACCCGAGTGCTACTATACACATTAGCAGAGCACTAGATCCTTGACCAGTCGATAGGTGAAAATCGGTTGTGCGTTTAAAATGGAGCCATTTCTGGGTATGGTGCTTAATGTAGTCATTAGTTTCTGGTTATTGAAAAAAAACCCAAAAAAACAAATTTTAAAAAAAATTATAAAAAAAACACAAATAAAAACCCGTTTTCATCTTAAAAATCATAAACTGAAAAACAAAATACAAAGAAAAAATTGCCTTCCTCTTTCTTCCAAAATCTTTCTGAATTCCCCATAGTCTTCCAAACAATCCCTCAGATTTTTTTGACCCTAAAATTGAGCGAACACTTCGCTAACTTAGGAGGAACATCAGAGATACTCAAATAATTCAAGAACCAGTCCTCATCCAACCAGTTGAAATTGAAATGGCCAATCCTAGGGAACAAACCCTTAAAGAACTTGCTGCCCCTGATATGAATTACCAACCCCTTGGTATTCAATATACAAACATGGAGGCTGACTTCGAACTCAAATCTGGTTTGATTCATCTTCTTCATCATTTCCACGGGCTAGCCAGTGAGGATCCACATCTCCACCGTAAAGAGTTCAAAGTGGTGTGCTCTACCATGAAGCCTAAAGGGTTTTCTGAAGAACAAATCAAACTTCGTGCATTCCCTTTATCCCTAGATGACACTACTAAGTCATTGCTCTACTACCTTCTTCCTGGTTCCATAACCACATGGAATGACATGAAGTGACTATTCGTAGAGAAATTCATTCTTGCTTCGTGTATTGCTTCTATCCGAAAGGAAATAAGTGGTATTCATCAGTTCTGAAGTGAGTCACTCCATGAGTACTGGGAGTGATTCAAAAAGATTGTTGCAACCTACCCACGTCATCAAATCCCTGACTAACTCTTGATCCAATATTTCTATGAGGGGTTGTTGTCTATGGAGAGAACTCTCATTGATGGCCCATGTGGCGGTGCTCTTGTTGAAAAAACTCCCGCAGCTGTAAGAGATCTCATAAGTAACATGGCTAAAAACATGCAACAATTCCATACTCAAGAACATGATCAAGTCAAACAATCCCAAGATAAAAAATCTATTTAGTCGAACAAGATGACCGATTGGATGATTAAACATACAGGTCTAGTGCGACAACAAGTTGTGGCTACAAAATCTCCAAACTCTTCTTCTCCACAATCAATGTTTCCTGGACCTGTCAAAAACTGTGGAATCTGCAACTCTCCATCTCATCCAACTGACACAAGTCCACAACTTCAAGAGGATGAATCCAATTAATCTTGACCAATAGTGCTCAATGCAGCATATGCTCAGCGGAACACCAATTGGGCCTCATGTAGTCAATCTCATTGGATACATTGAGCGCCTAAAGGTTCTTGGGTTTAATCTCCCTAAAGAACTGGGCATCGATCTCATTCACACATCACTCCCTCATAACTTCTCTAAATTTATTGTCAATTTCAATATGAACAACATTTAGAAGTCTCTATCTGGTCTTATTATCCTCATTTCCAAGTGGACAAAGATATTAATCAAGAAATGAATTCAATCCTTATGGTGAATAAGAGGAAAGAGATGTTTAAGAGATTTAAGCCCAAGTATTATTCACGGCCTTCCAAGAAAAGGAAGATCAATGGGGAGATAAGAGAATATGAGGCTATTTGTTTTGCATGTGGCAAGAAGGGCCACTGGAAGAAGAACTGCACCTAGCGTAAGAAGTAAGGGGAATCTTCAGGTGTATTTGTTATCGAATGAAATCTCTATGTTTCTATAAATTGGTTATTAAATAAAGCTTCTAGTGCTCACATATGTATCCAAATATAGAAACCAAGTAGATTTAGAAAGATTTATCAAGGGGAGGTTTATCTATGAGCTGCCAATGGAGCTAGACTTACTGGTGTAGCTATCAGGGACTACGACCTCACGTTGTCAACTGGGATGATATTGGTGTTAAAGGGTTGTTTTTATGTGGCTTTTATAACCAAAAACATATTTTATATATCCAGACTAGATATAGATGGGTTTGATTTCATGTTTTGAAATGAATGTTTCTTCTAATATAATGATATAATTTGTTTTGGTAGGGCACATTTACACAACGAACATTATGTGTTGGATTACAAAAACCAAGTAATAGAAATCGATAAGAAAAATAATTTACATGACTCATACCACACTTAACTTTGGCATCACCGACTAGGTCATGTATATGAGAAACACTTGACAAAGTTACATCAAGATGGATATTTATATTCTTTCGAACTGAAACCACTTGGAGTATGTCATGCATGTTTACAAGGCAAAATGACCAAATCCCCATTTAGTGGGAATGGTTAAAGGGATAAATAACTTCTTTAATTGGTTCACATCGATGTGTGTGGACTATTTCTAGTTGAAGAAAGTGGAGGGTACTCATACTTCATAACTTTTAATGATGATTTTAGTAGATATGTGTAACAGCCCAAGATTTTATAAAAAAATATTCTTTTTAATTTTATTAATGTCTTGTGTTGTACGCTACACCAAAAGGAGCTTGCACAACACACATCCTTGACTTGACATGCATTACACGCAATCGCGACCTTCCTCGATAGCGTGTGTAGTACGCAATACCGAGTTTCACTAAACAACGATATGCTATAAAAATATTATTAAAACTAGCCGTTATGAATAGTAATAACCACTTTTTGAAATCCAGTAAATCTTATTTTTCAAAATGAACTTTATTTTTGGATTCGGAGTATCGAATTTAGCCTAAGGTGAAATTTTGGTACTTTTCGGATAACTTTCATATTCTGATGAATAGTGAAAATTACTAAATTATAATTAAAAACAACTTTTTTAATCGAAATAATTAATAGTGATAAATCATTAATTTGAGTGGTTTTAATGTATATTTAGAATATATTTTTACAATTTAATACAATGTTGGTCATTGGATGTAGTTTCACATTTAAACTAGACATAAACAAGTGTCAATCTTTTGATAGATATTGTTTCTTAAAAACACGCTATTTGTTTTAACAGCGGGATTTAATTATAAAATTAATTAATGCAACTTCTATGTTATGAATTTGGTAAAATATATTTCATTTTTGAATTCGGAATATGAAATATAGCTTAGGATGAAATTTTGGCATTGTTCTGAAAAACATCAATTTTTGATGAATAGTGAAACTACTAAGTGGTAGTTAAAAAAAACTGAATTTTTCATAAAACTTAATTTTGCCGCTTCTGTGAATGGAATTTCTAAATTCCGAGAGACACGGTTAATATCAAGGACTAAAATGTGGTTCAATGATATGAAAATAATTTTTTGGTGAATATTAACTTTTTACTTTTTTTTACCGCGGTTAATAGTAAATAGGGTAACTAAGGGTAAATATGATATTACTATTACCCTAACACATGTCCTAATTCCATTGGACAAGTGTAATTCGACCAGAAACAATCTTAGGAATAAAATATGACCATTTAGGCCCACTTGGATTAGATTAGGACATTTATTATTAATTTATTTAAAGAAGGGTTAAAATAGTTAAAATCAAAGTTTAATAAGTAAATCAATTTTAATATGGGGTTATACATAAGTTAAATTAGATTTTAAATATTCATTAGAAAGATAAAAAGATTTCCTACATTATGGTATTTTATTTGTAATTTTTAGACATCAAATAATTTAATTTATTTATGACACAACGATGATGCAGTAATTATCTTTTTAATGAAATATTGACATAATTGATGTTATAAGCACCTAAATAAATGTAATTTGAGATTTTTTATGAATTCCACTAATTTTCTAAGTTACTATGATATATTAATGTTGATTTAATCAACTTGGTTCGAACATTTAATTCTGTTATGACTTTCACAAAAATCATATATCAAATAGTGACAAAATTGACACAAAATAGTTTTTAAATAAAATATTATATTATTAATTGTTATTTTATTCCTAAAAATCTATGGTTCGGCCAAATGACTTAGATAAGGATATATATATTAATAATAAACAATTTGGGGTTCGTTTGGCATGTTATAGTAAGTGTATTAACCATATAGTGAAAGAAAACAAAAAGACACGGTAAAAGTTAAATTATTTAACTTAGAGTTAAATCTAATTGATAAGGTTTAAAATAATATCCAAACATGTCTAAATTTGATTGGTTGATGATATTACAACCCTATCTCATCTAATCTTCGAATATGAGTCATTTTTGGAGGTTTTTTAGTGGGGTTAGATTTATTATAAATTAATATTTTAAGAATTCCTAAGGTGCCCCTCTCCTCCCCAATAAAAGGACACCTCCTCCCCCTCCTCCTCACACCAATTTGAGCACTCAAGCTCGGCCAACCCCTGCCAAAATCTCTTCTCCACTTCCCTAGAAACATCCTAGAGGTTCTGGTCTTCCTCAAAGACCAATTCTAGTGCCCTAAGAGGAGGTCTCAAAGAGGCACTTCAAAGAAGAGGTAATTACCGTTACCAATTCTTTCATCTTTATTTCTTCTTCCACTTCTTCTTCTTAGGTTGTTTCATTATGAAGTAATAACATCAGTATCACTCATATACTGATATGTTATTATAAGTATGAAACAACCCTATTTCACCATCTATCCATCCTACGGAAAAAGAAATCACCGCGCGTGCGTACGTACGGAATACCGTCTCCACGTCGTGGTGTAATCTATTTTCCACCACCACCTTACATGGATAGGTATAATGGAGTAAAGAATAACTATACATAGTTATTACAACATCATATTCTGATATATTGTATAATCCACTCCAATTCAATTCAATATTTATAGAAATGATATCATCGCTCGTGCGTACGTACGGAATATCGTCTCCACGACGCGATGAGATTCATTCTCCATGTTAACCATTTAAGAATGATTATAATGTATATATAAGAAATAATAATGAAATATATGACATTATAAAGCTACTGGATTTATGTATATATATACATATGTATGTCATCTACTTACTTCCATTTCATGACAATAAGGAAAGGAAAACAGCGTTCATGCGTACGTACGGACTACCGTCTCCATGAACGGTGTTTTTCATTTTATTTATCTACCTATTATATATATATATATACTGAATATATATGATATATAAATCATATTTTATATTCTGGAAGTAATTAAATCATGATATAAGTAATAATGATGTCAAGAACAACAAGTCAAAACACCTACGATAAATGAAACGATTTTACCCAAAACGCTTCTTTAACATGGAATTTACAAAAGAACGGGTAATATAATGTCATAAGTGAACCATATATGATATCATAAAAATGAATATGATTCTGTAATAAGTCAATAACATGATTTAAATCATTATACAGGAGGTTCGGACACTTACAAAGCAAGTCGGACCGAAGGTAAGGGAAATATCACAATCTCATTTTTATCCGAGATTGTTTATTCGTAAGTATTTACTGGGGTGTATTTTATCATCCACATCCATGTTCCCTCAATATGTAATATTGTTTCCATCCACTTGCAATAGTTTAAATCCAATTTTACCCTTAGGTGAGTTTTTAGTAAAGAATATGAAAGGAATCTTTTGTCGTTTTTCCGTACGAGGTACTTTTTGACTTTTCCGACAAAAGTACGAAGAATGTTTTTTTTAACTTATACGGCACGAACGGATTTATACTGTTTTATAAAGCCTTATTTTCATGAAGCTTCCTCTAAAAGATTTCATGTCTATTTTCAATAAAATCTCTTTCTTTTAAAATTGCATGATGTTTTGAGAAAAGAAATTGATTTTGAAGAAGAAAGGATATTTTCCTCAAGAATTCAATTCAAGTGTTTTATCAAAATTATTTTCCATATAAGATAATAAAGGGTTCTGTTTCTATCCATATTTTTACATTGATTTGACTATGTTGTGATGGAATTATGTTTATGAATTCCTTTATCTTATATGAATGGTTTTATGATGTCATGTTGTTTAAGAATCTCATTTTTATTACATGGGTTATGCAATGATGTATGATTTATGATTTTGTGGCACACATAAGAAAGGATTCATTAAGAGATGGGTGGGACCTATATATCCCTCCAATGCATTAGGTAAAGATTTTATATCTCATGAGATAGACATGGCTGGAATGGTAGGTTATACCGGTTCAGTGAAACAGGACTGAAACGAGGATTACTCGATTCAGAAAGGGACTTTGTCCACTAAGATAGTCTTGGCAATGTGTCTTGACTAACAAGAAATGATTCTCTATGATTATGTGTGTATGCCACAATGAGTAATGTTTTAAGTTATGATTTCATTTTCACTTCTATGATTTATCCCACGTTATGATATTATGAGCTCTTTTGCAGGTTAAGATTTCCAAAAGCTATGTTCTTATGTATATGATGTGATTGATATTTCATTTGTTTACCCTTACTGAGTATTTGAGCTCACCCTTTTATGTTTTCTTTTCCCCAGGATATAAAGAAAGGTTTTAGGTAAAAAAAAGATCTTTATGGTAGATGTTGAAGATCCTTCACCACGTTTAGAAGATTACGTTCCGAGTTTCCAAAGACACTAAACTATTACGATCCTTGTGTGTGTGTTTTTGTTATGTACTAAGTATTCCGCAAAAGTAATGTAAAGTCTATGTACGTCAGGCTTCAGGTCTCTACAGTTGGTATCAGAGGAAAGGTTTAGTCAACCTTTGGAAACTAGGATGTGAGAACGTTAGTGAGATCCCTAGAGATATTTCTATGGTATGTCTAGAGATGTCCCTAAGGATAAGTATACGTATAAGATACAGTCCTAGAACTATGGTAACGATCATAGAATTTAACCTAAGAAGTTAGATATTGAGGACACTCCCCCTTTATAATGTTGTTTTCCCTAGCATGATTTTTGCCTCTCACACTATTCTTTTTTGGGTTTTAGAAAATGGCTGGAAACAAGGTGATTCACGATAATGGAGGATATGCTGGACAATGGAATGATATTTTTCATGAGCAACCAAATGAAATGGGATTTGGATGTCCAAACATCATTATTATGCCGAATCAGCAATCTCATAATATGATCAATAAAGTAAAATTTGGTAAGTTTCCTGACTCGGCTAATAAGAGAAAGATGGAGTTTCATGATGATCATAGAGGAAAGAAAGTTCAATTTCCCCTATGTAAATCATGTGGGAAGAGGCATCAAGGAGAATGTTTCAAGGAAACTGGAAGATGCTTTGGGTGTGGAAAAGAAGGACACAAAGCAAGTAAATGCAAAGGAAAAGGGTCGGTTAACACCATGGATGAGGATAATGGTATTGCTACGACATCAAAAATGGTTAAGTGTTTTAAATGTGGAATGTATGGGCATTATGCAAACAAATGCCCTAAGGGAAAGACTCATGAAGAGAAACAATATGGTCATATGGGTAGTATTTATGTGGATGATGATGATGAAGAGACTACAAATGATATGTGAGATGAAAAAATTTTTGAAGCTCGGTCAATGGTTTAAGAATGTAGTGGAATGATGACATGTTTATCATGTGTAATGTTGTATAAGTAATCTCATGGTACTATGGAATAAAGAGACATCTAAGGATTATTACACTGTTGTCCTTCCTTGAGTTTTGAAAGTGTATGATTAATGGTACAAGTATCCATGAAAGGTTATATGTGCATAATGAAGGGATAAGGAGAAAATTAAATGTTTGATAGTATTCATGAGCTCATGATTGATATAAGGACTAAGTGATATCATGGTTTGAGTATATAGAATTTTGAGGATTTTGGTATGTGGAAAGTGTTAACTTTTAACAGCACTCATGTTTTCACTAAGGTATTCAAGAGAATACACGATTAAGGACTTTGAATGTTTGGAATGTGACCAACAAGACATATCTTATGATATGTGGGGATCAACGACAGTATTAAATCTCTGGTAATCGTTGTCACTATATTATGAGAGTCGACTGCAGTATTATGGATAAGCCTAAATGATTGGAATGGATTATGTTGGACATAAGTTAGTATTGTTTGTTTTTTCGATATTATTGATGGGATGTTATATAGTTTTGGAAAAATGACAACCTGCAGGACGGGCGACAGCCCATCGCGTCGGACAAGGCTGTGGAATCGAACCCACAACCGAAGTGCGACTGGCCTTTATCGCCTACCACTGGCCTACAGGAAGTCCCTGTTTAGTAGAAGCTAGTTCTATTATATTAAGCAGTATGATATATGAAGTATAAGTCCATTTTAGGAACCATATATGATTAATCTCACTATAGATCGATTTATGAATATAATTTTTGCTAACCTTTTGTTTGAGACAGATGGAATGACCCGTCATTCTATCACATGATCTGCTAACACTTCACGAATAACAAATTCAACATCATTTATTTAAGGGATGAAGTGGAAATTGTTCAAGGCACGAACAACAGTGAGATTGTACCAAAATAAAGTAAGTATTTATTCTAATTCAAATTTTCAACTTTAGGGGAAATGATCTTGAAAACCAAAAATGTTGTCCTAGTGATCTTATACCTGATGAATCAGATGGTACCTTATATCGTCACAAATTTATGGATTTGTGATTATTGGATTTTCCATAGCCATGTTCTCTACCACTCTCCATCAGAACATGATGGTTAGATTTCTCTTCCATATCCATATTTTCACCTATGTGGAAACCCAGTGATTAGTTTATTTGGGTAATCGTTACATTTCATACTTTAGTTTTTAAAGCCATGTTTTGGTATTCCCTTTTACGATGTGGGTTTCTATTAAAGAAACTTTCAAATAGTAAACCATTTATAACCCCGACGAATTTCGAGGGCGAAATTCATTTTAAGGGGGGTAGAATGTAACAACCCAAGATTTTATAAAAAAATATTCTTTTTAATTTTATTAATGTCTTGTGTTGTACGCTACACCAAAAGGAGCTTGCACAACACACATCCTTGACTTGACTTGCATTACACGCAATCGCGACCTTCCTCGATAGCGTGTGTAGTACGCAATACCGAGTTTCACTAAACAACGATATGCTATAAAAATATTATTAAAACTAGCCGTTATGAATAGTAATAACCACTTTTTGAAATCCAGTAAATCTTATTTTTCAAAATGAACTTTATTTTTGGATTCGGGGTATCGAATTTAGCCTAAGGTGAAATTTTGGTACTTTTCGGATAACTTTCATATTCTGATGAATAGTGAAAATTACTAAATTATAATTAAAAACAACTTTTTTAATCGAAATAATTAATAGTGATAAATCATTAATTTGAGTGGTTTTAATGTATATTTAGAATATATTTTTACAATTTAATACAATGTTGGTCATTGGATGTAGTTTCACATTTAAACTAGACATAAACAAGTGTCAATCTTTTGATAGATATTGTTTCTTAAAAACACGCTATTTGTTTTAACAGCGGGATTTAATTATAAAATTAATTAATGCAACTTCTATGTTATGAATTTGGTAAAATAGATTTCATTTTTGAATTCGGAATATGAAATATAGCTTAGGATGAAATTTTGGCATTGTTCTGAAAAACATCAATTTTTTATGAATAGTGAAACTACTAAGTGGTAGTTAAAAAAAACTGAATTTTTCATAAAACTTAATTTTGCCGCTTCTGTGAATGGAATTTCTAAAATCCTAGAGACACGGTTAATATCAAGGACTAAAATGTGGTTCAATGAGATGAAAATAATTTTTTGGTGAATAGTAACTTTTTACTTTTTTTTACCGCGGTTAATAGTAAATAGGGTAACTAAGGATAAATATGATATTACTATTACCCTAACACATGTCCTAATTCCATTGGACAAGTGTAATTCGACCAGAAACAAACTTAGGAATAAAATATGACCATTTAGGCCCACTTGGATTAGATTAGGACATTTATTATTAATTTATTTAAAGAAGGGTTAAAATAGTTAAAATCAAAGTATAATAAGTAAATCAATTTTAATATGGGGTTATACATAAGATAAATTCGATTTTAAATATTCATTAGAAAGCTAAAACGATTTCCTACATTATGGTATTTTATTTGTAATTTTTAGACATCAAATAATTTAATTTATTTATGACACAACGATGATGCAGTAATTATCTTTTTAATGAAATATTGACATAATTGATGTTATAAGCACCAAAATAAATGTAATTTGAGATTTTTTATGAATTACACTAATTTTCTAGGTTACTATGATATATTAATGTTGATTTAATCAACTTGGTTCGAACATTTAATTCTGTTATGACTTTCACAAAAATCATATATCAAATAGTGTCAAAATTGACACAAAATAGTTTTTAAATCAAATATTATATTATTAATTGTTATTTTATTCCTAAAAATCTATGGTTCGGCCAAATGACTTAGATAAGGATATATATATTAATAATAAACAATTTGGGGTTCGTTTGGCATGTTATAGTAAGTGTATTAACCATATAGTGAAAGAAAACAAAAAGACACGGTAAAAGTTAAATTATTTAACTTAGAGTTAAATCTAATTGATAAGGTTTAAAATAATATCCAAACATGTCTAAATTTGATTGGTTGATGATATTACAACCCTATCTCATCTAATCTTCGAATATGAGTCATTTTTGGAGGTTTTTTAGTGGGGTTATATTTATTATAAATTAATATTGTAAGAATTCCTAAGGTGCCCCTCTCCTCCCCTATAAAAGGACACCTCCCCCCCCTCCTCCTCACACCAATTTGAGCACTCAAGCTCGGCCAAACCCTGCCAAAATCTCTTCTCCACTTCCCTAGAAACATCCTAGAGGTTCTGGTCTTCCTCAAAGACCAATTCTAGTGCCCTAAGAGGAGGTCTCAGAGAGGCACTTCAAAGAAGAGGTAATTACCGTTACCAATTCTTTCATCTTTATTTCTTCTTCCACTTCTTCTTCTTAGGTTGTTTCATTATGAAGTAATAACATCAGTATCACTCATATACTGATATGTTATTATAAGTATGAAACAACCCTATTTCACCATCTATCCATCCTACGGAAAAAGAAATCACCGCGCGTGCGTACGTACGGAATACCGTCTCCACGCCGTGGTGTAATCTATTTTCCACCACCACCTTACATGGATGGGTATAATGGAGTAAAGAATAACTATACATAGTTATTACAACATCATATTCTGATATATTGTATAATCCACTCCAATTCAATTCAATATTTATAGAAATGATATCATCGCTCGTGCGTACGTACGGAATACCGTCTCCACGACGCGATGAGATTCATTCTCCATGTTAACCATTTAAGAATGATTATAATGTATATATAAGAAATAATAATGAAATATATGACATTATAAAGCTACTGTATTTATGTATATATATACATATCTATGTCATCTACTTACTTCCATTTCAAGACAATAAGGAAAGGAAAACAGCGTTCATGCGTACGTACGGACTACCGTCTCCATGAACGGTGTTTTTCATTTTATTTATCTACCTATTATATATATATATATACTGAATATATATGATATATAAATCATATTTTATATTCTGGAAGTAATTAAATCATGATATAAGTAATAATGATGTCAAGAACAACAAGTCAAAACACCTACGATAAATGAAACGATTTTACCCAAAACGCTTCTTTAACATGGAATTTACAAAAGAACGGGTAATATAATTTCATAAGTGAACCATATATGATATCATAAAAATGAATATGATTCTGTAATAAGTCAATAACATGATTTAAATCATTATACAGGAGGTTCGGACACTTACAAAGCAAGTCGGACCTAAGGTAAGGGAAATATCACAATCTCATTTTTATCCGAGATTGTTTATTCGTAAGTATTTACTGGGGTGTATTTTATCATCCACATCCATGTTCCCTCAATATGTAATATTGTTTCCATCCACTTGCAATAGTTTAAATCCAATTTTACCCTTAGGTGAGTTTTTAGTAAAGAATATGAAAGGAATCTTTTGTCGTTTTTCCATACGAGGTACTTTTTGACTTTTCCGACAAAAGTACGAAGAATGTTTTTTTTAACTTATACGGCACGAACGGATTTATACTGTTTTATAAAGCCTTATTTTCATGAAGCTTACTCTAAAATATTTCATGACTATTTTCAATAAAATCTCTTTCTTTTAAAATTGCATGATGTTTTGAGAAAAGAAATTGATTTTGAAGAACAAAGGATATTTTCCTCAAGAATTCAATTCAAGTGTTTTATCAAAATTATTTTCCATATGAGATAATAAAGGGTTCTGTTTCTATCCATATTTTTACATTGATTTGACTATGTTGTTATGGAATTATGTTTATGAATTCCTTTATCTTATATGAATGGTTTTATGATGTCATGTTGTTTAAGAATCTCATTTTTATTACATGGGTTATGCAATGATGTATGATTTATGATTTTGTGGCACACATAAGAAAGGATTCATTAAGAGATGGGTGGGACCTATATCTCCCTCCAATGCATTGGGTAAAGATTTTATATCTCATGAGATAGACATGGCTGGAATGGTAGGTTATACCGGTTCAGTGAAACAGGACTGAAACGAGGATTACTCGATTCAGAAAGGGACTTTGTCCACTAAGATAGTCTTGGCAATGAGTCTTGACTAACAAGAAATGATTCTCTATGATTATGTGTGTATGCCACAATGAGTAATGTTTTAAGTTATGATTTCATTTTCACTTCTATGATTTATCCCACGTTATGATATTATGAGCTCTTTTGCAGGTTAAGATTTCCAAAAGCTATGTTCTTATGTATATGATGTGATTGATATTTCTTTTGTTTACCCTTACTGAGTATTTGAGCTCACCCTTTTATGTTTTCTTTTCCCCATGATATAAAGAAAGGTTTTAGGTAAAAAAAAATCTTTATGGGAGATGTTGAAGATCCTTCACCACGTTTAGAAGATTACACTCCGAGTTTCCAAAGACACTAAACTATTACGATCCTTGTGTGTGTGTTTTTGTTACGTACTAAGTATTTCGCAAAAGTAATGTAAAGTCTATGTACGTCAGGCTTCGGGTCTCTACAATATGGATATATCTACTTATGGAGGAATTAGTAGGATTTTTAGATAAGTTCAAAGAAAACAAGAATGATGTTGAGAACCAATTTGGTAAGAAGATTAAGAAACTCCACTCATACCAAGGTTGAGAATATCTTAATCAAGACTTCATTGATTACTTACGGGAGTTTGGGATCCTATCCCAAATCACTCCTCCAAACATGCCCCAGTGGAATGGTGTGAGTGAAATGAGAAACCGCACCCTGTTGGACATGGTGAGATCAATGATGAGTCATGTGAGTCTTCAATTATCCTTTTGGGGATATGTATTACAAACAACAGCACACATACTAAACCAAGTACCAACTAAATCAATAAATGGTATTCCATACAAGTTTTGGAATGAAATAAAATCCATCTTATCGAAATTACATGTGTGGGGTAGTGAATATTTTGTTAAGGCCTCTTTAGGTAACAAAATCGCACATTGACGCAAAAATTATACCTTTATAGGATACCCCAAGTAAACAAGGGGATATTACCTTTACAAACCCTTATAAAAAAGGTTATAGTGGCAAGACATACCATATTCCTTGAGAGGGAGCACATCTCTAAAATAGATAGTGGGAGAGAGATAGACTTAAATGAAATCAAGGATCAAGGTATACAAGAGTTGGTACAAGAATAGATTCCAGAAAGCCATATGGAAGAATAATCTATTCTAGAGATAAAAGTAATGCATAGTAGTACAAGAGAGGTTATAGAATCAGAATTTTATGGTTTTATAGTTACCGTGGATGGTGACTTCTTATTAGTTGATAATAATGATCCTCTAACCTATAAGGTAGCAGCAAATGGCACAGACATTACCAAATTGAAAGAATCCATGAATTCTGAAATGGATTCCATGTACCAAAACTAAGTCTGGATTTTGGTAGAACCTCTAGTTGATGTAAAGCTTGTTGGTTTCAAATGGCTATTTATGAATAAACTAGACATGTAAGGACATGTCAGTACCTATAAGGCATGACTTATTGAAAATGGTTTTAGAATGCATCAAGGAATTAACTATGATGAAACCGTCTAACCAGTTTCAATGTTGAAATCCATTAGAATTCTAATTTCCATTACGGCTTACCATGACTATGAGATTTGGAAAATGGATGTCAAAACAGCATTCCCTAATGAGAATGTTGAGGAAGATGTATACATGACACATCCTGAAGGGTTTGTGACTCCAATGGATGCCAATAAGGTATTCATGTTTCAAAAATCCATTTGTGGAATAAAGGAAGCATCTAAGTAATGAAACATTCCTTTTGATGAAGCCATAAAAGAATTTGGTTTTATCAAGAATGAATGTGAGCCTTGTGTCTAAAAATAGTTTACTAGGAGTGCAGTCATTTTAGTAATCGTATATGTTGATGACATATTACTTATTGGAAATGAGATATCAATATTACAATCTATTAAGTCATGGTTGAATAAATACTTCTCCGTGAAATACATGGGTGAGGTATTATATATTCTTGGGATCAAGATACATCGTGATAGATCCATGAGATTGCTGGGCCTATTTAAAAGTACATATAGTGATAAGATATTGAAGAGATTTCGTATGGAACAATCCAAGAGTGGATTATTTATAGTGTCACATGGAATTAATCTTTCGAAGAAAATGTGTCCTTAGACACATTAGGAAAGAAAGATACTGGCATGGACTCCATACACATCAATGATTGGGTCAGTCATGTATGTCATGCTATGTACGAGGTTTGATGTCGCATACGTATTTAGTGCAGTAGGAAGATATCAAGCTGACCCAAGTGACCACCATTGGATGGTAGTCAAGACTATCCTAAAGTATCTGAGGTGTACTAAAGATATGTTTCTGGTTTATGGAGGATATGAAAAACTAGTCATCAGAGGAAATGTAGATATTAGTTTCTAGACTGATCAAGATGAAACTATGTCACAAACGGGATACATATTCACATTGAATGGAGGTCTAGTGAGCTAGAAGAGCTCAAAGAAAAGTGTGGTCATAGATTCTACAGTAGATTCTGAGTATATCGCAGCTTATGAGGAAAATAAATAAGTAGTTTGGATGTGAAGCTTTATCCAAGAGCTAGATGTGATACCTAAAAGTAAAGATCCCATCACACTATACTATGATAATATTGCAGTGGTGGCTCTCTCAAAAGAGCCAAGGTTTCATTAGTAGGCAAAGCATATACTTCAGAAGAATCATCCCTTGAGGGATTTTTCTCAGAGAGGTGAAGTTGCAGTGAGTTGTATTTCCACAAAAGACAACGTGGTGGAATCCTTGACTAAAGCCTTGACTCAGTAGAAACATGATCATCATGTGAGTTCTAGCAGACTAAAAGTCATAGGTAGTTGGATCTAGTTCAAGTGGGAGTTTTTAAGATTTGGTGACCAAGAACCAACTGGTTTTACTTTTATTATTTGGATATTTAATGTATTATTACATATTGTTCATTTTTTTCATGTCTATGATGTAATAGTGTCCTAGAGTATTTGGTGCATTGATAAGGTCACCACAGTTCACCACTATGATGAGAAACTTAAAATGATATAACAATATTTTTAAATATAGTTCTTTGGTTGGATGAAATGCTATGATGGGACACATATCATACATACCATCAAGTGTGGGTACTCTTAAGCAGATGATACTTCCTCTCATGAAGTTCGTACTTGGTAATCTCCAAGATAAGAGATTATGAGAACAGACCCACTAGTGGAAATTCCACATGTTTTGGTTTTATTGGTTATTTATATCTGCAAGCATGTGTAATGATCCTTAGACATTAAGATTATCATTAATACATCTCAGGACTTATGCACTTTGATTTAATGATGAAAACCGCCACACAGATAGTTGGTGGGAATTTGGGTACGTTGGGTGCGTCACAATTGTCATGTTATTAATGGATAAGTCGAGGAAGGATTTGTCCCTTCCATTTATGGAAGTTGATATCTTGACCCTTTGATTTAAATAGAACCGTCACACGAAATTCCATGTCCAGGGCGTAATGATGAGTTTATTTCATGTAGTCAAAGAACGATGTATCAACCATAAAATTTGATGACACAATCATGAAACCTGCTTGATGAGATATTGAGACAAGGGGATTATATTACATAGAGAGCGTTCGTATGTGGATATCATTTTTGTGACTTTATGTTCTTTCTCTTGGGTGCCTTGACCTATTGTTAGACAATACACTTGGATTTTAGGCATGCTCGCCAAATACCAATGAGAACGAATCCATGAGGGTCACACAATAAGAGTTTTTGGTGGTCTCAGTTAAATTCTATTTGAATTTAATTAATGAAATAAATATTATTCTAAAGACACTGGAATAATTTTATTCAAGTTACAATGATCACATAATTTAAAGAAAATATATTTATTTTATTTAACATTTTATAAATATTTATTTACTGGTTTGTAAATAAAATATTTATTTATTTATTTATTCAGGTTTTCAATAAATGGAAGTGGAGTTCGAGCTGACCAAGGTGGTTATGGTAGTAACATAAATATTTGAAAGACGATAAATAATTATTTAACTAGTTGGTAAAAATTAAAATAATGTTTCTATTATTTAATGGCTTGGAATTTTATTTATAATTTCGTTTTTCACAAGTTAGTGCACCATATATAATTATGTGGTATTATTATTAAATTCATGGGGTATATCTATGTTCATGAATGTATTTAATTGTTGTTATGCAATTAAATATTATAACTGAAATTCAATGTATATGAATAGGAATGTACACCAATTGTGACAAAGACAACACCACATGCCTGGTGAATTTATAATTGTTGAGCCAAAAAATTTCCCTCTCCAATCCTCTTTTCTCCCCTCTAATGAACGAGATATGTTCTTCAAGTCTGAATAAAAAATGATCAAGAACGACCAACACAAGACACTCACTTTTCAACGATGGAACCCGGAGAATGAGAGGTGTTGATAGAAGGCCATCAAAGCATGTGTGGATCATCACTAGAGGGATTATAGTTTGGATCCTTACAAGTGCAACAAGATAATCCAGAAGGGTCAATCTGGATGATCAACATCATCAATTAAGAAAAATACCAAATACATAGGTATTATTTTTCTTTATGAAATTAATTAAATTATAAACATGATGTGAAAGATCCTCTCTAAAGGTTTCGGGTCTCATTCTTATTTATATAAATATTTGACTATATTCTGGGGAGATCGACGTTCATCGTCGTATTTATCCTGAAATTATAATTGATCATGGTAAAAATCAAAATTGGGTGTCATCCCAAACACGCTTCCACTACGCTCCAAACCTTTATAAACCATCCAAAGAAAGAATAAGGATGGTATCCTTAAATCATATCCCCAGTAATAATAATTCATATCAAGGATTGTTTCCTTTGATGAATATAAACACCATTAAAAGATCATTAAAACATTCTTGAGTAAAATATCCTTTCCATTTTGAAATCACATATTAAAAAAATGTGCAATTATAAAGGAAAAAAATTTCTTTAAAAAGAACCATGTAAACTTATAAAGGAATATTAAAAGAAAAAAATAGTCATTGTTTCCAACACTTTATCTTCTGGGGAGAGAATTGTTGCGGCGACATGCATTTCTTACCATGTATTCCTACTTTTCAAAGTTTGGTGGCCTCTTCCACCATGGTCAGTGATGTAGGCTCCTGGATCAAAATGGGATGATGGTATTTAAGTTCCTCCTTTGATATATTCCTTCTTCGATCTCATTTCCTAGTCTGGGTCTCCCTCATATATTTGATTCAAGTTCATGGAACTCATTCCTGATGACATTTTATATGTGTGTGTTGGTTAATTATATTGCTTCTATATCAATTGGGAAACAAACATTTGTTAGATAATATAGTAATGTTGACAATTTCTAGAATCTCTGGGTACTGGTTGTGTTGAACACCTAAAAATTATTCTTCTTTTAAAGATAGAGGAATCTCATATGATGTATATTAGCATGAAACCCAAGGCATCCCATAATGATAACAAGGTAGTTGAATCTTGAAGCATAAGTACTCCAAGGATTTTTTCCTCAAGCATCCCATGTTTAATACATGGGGTGTGTATTATAGTTTATGTCACAAGTTCTATGTATTGTGGAGATGGATCAGAATGACATGGTAAGATGGATTGGGTCATGAGATTAACATCTTATGGTGATAGGATTGGTTGATCAGAATTCACTATGGAGGCAGATCAAGGAGGTGCATCCCGAGGAGGGAAGATTTCATGCCTATATGGTTTACCAATGTATTATAATTCCCTATAGAGGTATATATGTAAGGTGTGTCCCTAATAGGTAATACTGTGAGTATACCATTTTCAGGATTAAACTATAGGGATGTATCATACATACCCTTTTTAGAATATAGGGATAAAAACACAAATGGTTCAATGTCACTATCTATGGTCATCTGAAAGACTGATCCATAATGTTTAACATAATGTTATAAGGATTCTCATGTCATGAAAAGAGCATCAATGATGGATGGTGTGGGACATACACATAGAATATTCGTATCACAATAGGATTTCTCTTAGGGGAATGTTGTGGGGATTTCAAATGGAAGATACTTGTGGAATGAGTTTTATCCCACCTAAGGAGATAACAATATGGGGAATATGCCTGGAATATTCCCATTACAGGGTGTCACATACCATGGTGGGGAAGGGTAGTGTTAGGATTATGTGTGAAATATTCCCATGAAATGTTAGAATCAATTAGGATGTGGTTGGGGCTAACGTGTGGGAGAGGCCCATCCTTCCTTCCTCGTTTCAGGTTCATAGGACATCCCATGTCTATTTTATGGGGTAATATCACAGTTTAACGTCATGTGGGAGGATCTGGTGTGTAGAGATTATGAGTTGTGATGCCCATTCAGTCTTCCTCATGTTAGGTCATGAGGGCATCACATGTTCATTTAATAGGGTAAGATTAAAATTTAATGTCATGTAGAAGGACATAGTACATGGGTATTATTCATGTAAGCTTATCATTTTGTCTTACTCGCATCATATCATGAGGGAATACCATGTCCATTTCATGGTGTAATATTACAATTTCATGTCATGTGAAAGGACGTGGTGCATAAGGATTATGCATGAAAGCTACCCATTTATTATCCTAGTGTTAGACCATGAGGGAATGTCGACCTACTGATAGTTTTAGTTATATGATTTTCTATTAAACCTTATTATGAGGACCATGTTTTCTATTTTCTAGTCATCTCATGATTATTACATGATTCATCTTATTCTTGACACATAATTAATCTCATGTGTGTCATAGAAAGCATCCTATGTTTGTCATATGGGGTGTGCTATAGTTTAAATTCATGTAGTGAGGACTACTGGTCATCTTATGGTTGACACATAAGGAATCTTGTGTTTTTCATATAAGAAATCCTATGATTTTCATATAGGGTATTCTAAAGTTTAAATTCATGAAGTGAGGTATATTCGGCATCTTATTCATGATGTATATAGAATCTCATGTTTGTCAGAAGAGGCATGCTATGTTTTTCATATAATGTATTCTATAGTTTAAAGTCCTTTAGTGAGGACTACTAGGAATATTTCGTTTTTCACAGAAGGCATATAATTTTTATCATAGGAGGAATCCTATGATTTTCATATAGTGTATTCTATAGTTTATATTCATGTAGTGAAGACTATCTGGCATATTATGGTTGATGCATAAGGTCTCTCTTGTTTGTAATAGGAGGAATCCTATGTTTTTTATATAGGGTATTCTATAGTTTAAAGTCATGTAGTGGGTAATACTAAGAATATTTTGTTTGATGCATAATGAATCTCATTTTTATAGGATGAATCCTATGTTTTTAATATAGGGTATGTTGTAGTTTAGTGTCATGTAGCGAAGGCTATTCTGCATCTTACACTTGACGCATAAGGTATCTTGTGTTTATCACAGAAGGCATCCTATGTTTTTCATATCTAGTGTGTTATAGTTTAAATTCATGTAGTGAGAAATACTTGTCATCTTACACATGACATATAAGTCATATCGTGTTTTTCATAGGAGGAATCATATGTTTTTTATATATGGTATGGTATAGTTTAAATTCATGTAGTTAAGAATTCTGGGAATCTTATGTTTGGCGCATAAGGCGTCTCATGTTTTTCACAAGAGGCATCCAATGTTTTTCATATAGGGAATGCTACAATTTAAATTCATGTAGTGAGGATGATTGGGAATCTTACACTTGACACATAATTTATCTCTTGTTTTTTATAGGAGGCATCCTATGTTTGTCATATAGGGTACACTATAGTTTAAATTCATATGTTAAAGACTAGTGGACATCCTACTCTTGATGCATAAGGAATCTCATGTTTCTCATAGGAGGCATCAAATGTTTTTCTTATTGTGTATGATGTAGTTTAAATTCATGTATAAAGGACTAATTAGGATATTCTTCTTAACTCATATGTCATCTCATGTTTATCATGGGAGGAATTCTATATTTTTTATATAGGGTATTATATAGTTTACATTCATTTAGTGAGGACTACTAAGAATCTTACACATGAAAAATAAAGAATATCTTTTTTTATATGAGGAATCCTATGTTTTTTATATAGGGTATGCTATAGTTTAAAGTCATATAGTGGGGACGACAGGGAATCTTATTCACGATGCATAGGAAATATCGTGTTTATCACATGATACATCATATGTCTTTCATATACAGTTTGATTTAGTTTAATGTCATGTAGTGAGTACTGTTGGGCATATAATGCTTGATGTATGAGGAATATATTGTTTTTCATGGGATGAATACTATGATTTTAATATAAGGTATTATATAGTTTAAATTAATGTAGTGAGGACTACTAGGTATATTAGACATAACACATATGTAATCTCTTGTTTTTCATAGGAGGAATCCCATGTTTTTCATATAGGGTATGTTATTATTTAAAGTCATGTAGTGAGGAATAATGGTCATCTTACACTAGATGGATAAGGAATAATTTTTTTCATAGGAGGAATCCTATGTTTTCCATATATGAAATGCTACTGTTTAGAGTCGTGAAGGGAGAGCTATTGGGCATCTTATGATTGACGCATAAGAAATCTAATTTTTATAATAGGATGCATCCTATGTTTTTTATATAGGGTGTGCTATAGTTTAAAGTCATCTAGTGAAGAATATTGGGAGGAATGTTTCTAAAAATGGGGATTGTGGTACTTACGCCATAGGTATCCCTTTCTGGTTTGACATGACATGGGAGTCAGGTGATGGGTTTTCAAGAGTTTCGTGATGTGTGTTTCAACACAAGGTACTATGAGAATTGAAGAGTACAATCTCAACTTATTTCATGGGAAATTTACTTAGAGGATCATGTTGAATCAATGTATTTCAAGGAGTGTAGAAGAGTATATCAATTCATGGTATTAAATAGGGAGGACTTTGGGGCCATATATGTATGAAATCAAAAAATGATCTTGACCCGACCCAAAAAATTCAAAATGTGACTCTCCATTTTTCATAGGGTTAACCGAATGTAAAAGAGGGACTAGGCTAGAGGCCTGAAAATTAAACCTGGCACTGATCCTAAGTAGGTTCGTGGGGCTGTACCCCCCATAGTATGGACTTATGGGTGCGAAGGTAGGAGATTTTAAAAATATGGGGCTTCACAGAGATCAAGGTCTCATGAAGGTTGGGGATTTGAAAAAATCAGGGTCTCATAAAGGCTATAGACTTTAATGAGAGTATTCTAAATGAAATTAGGTATCTAAATGGATCTGTAAAAAAAATTTGGAATGCTTTGTAGATTCACAAAAAATTAGAGCTTCGCAAGGAATTCCCATTTGTGAAGGATTTCCTATAGCAAAATGAGGTCCATAAATTCTCAATGATCATTGGAGATTCGTGAATTTAGAGAAAAATGTCACATCTTGGTGTATATTTTCTTTTCTAATAATGTAATGATGGGGGTATTTATAAGGCATGTGTTTTATGATGATTGGAGGCCTTCGTGAGGATTTATGATATTTGTGAGTTAGTGGGGCTTCAAAAATATAAATGTCAATTTCATGGATCTATCATCAACCATTTGGGTTCTTATGAAGGATATCCATGAATGGGACATCTAAAAATCAGACCTCTGCGAATGGAACTCTATGAACATGACCTCTATGGACTGTTTTCAGCAGCTTGACATCAAACAGCCATAAATTGTGATCTGTAACATCGTTCTGTCTCTACAACTAGTAAAATTGAATCTTGTGAAACAATATATGCCTTTGGATTAGGATACCCAATATTTTTTCGTTATTGGATGTGTTGTTATGGTTCCAATAGTTAATATGGAAGGAAAATCCATTCATTTTATATAAGTTAAAAAACATTATTTCCATTCTTTTTATCGAAAAAGTCACAAAGTACCTCATTTAGAAAATGACATGATGTTTCCTTTCAACCCATTTTTTTAAAAATTCACAAATGGTTAAAAATAAATTTAAAAAATACATAGGATAATAGTAAACCCCTTCTTTAAAATATTTTTATAAAAAATGGATATGGGATAAAAATGTTTTTCAACCAAAGAGAGAAATGAAGTCGATTTTCCATAAAAACATTTTTTTAATTTATTAAGTACATAAGGTAAATAAAATGAAAGGGAAACGTGTATTTAAAATAAATAATTATATTATATGAAAATTCATGTGTATATTGAGAGTTATATCATAACTTTTCATCATTATACATTAATTATATACAACCCTGATAAACGATGATATTATAACCCAAAACCCTTACCTCAAGTCTGCCTTACATTGAAATCACTCTAACATTCATTATAATAAAATTAAATTCATTATAATAATATAAACGAGTCATGTTCATACTTTTTTTATCATATATGATCCATTTATAATATATCAAAACCTATTTTTATTAATAATTATTTATTAAAAACATTATTTCTGGGTGTTAATTGTTTTGTTTATCATGAATATTTCTGCTTAGTAGTTCTGGTACTAGTACATTTATCTTAGTTCCATCATAACTAGTATATTAATCATGATATAAATATAATATATATTAATAATATACATATTTATATTCATCCATAAAATCTATAGATAAAATAATGAATTACACCACTCATGGATATGGTAGGTGGTACGTATGCATGAACATTATTTTTATTTTTCAACAGATAGAAAAAAAGAAATGTAAATATTAATTAACATTTAAAGGATCATTATTATATTATTTATATAATATATATATTCATATAATTTATCCTAATTACCTTCCAAGTAAAATATATGTGAAAAAAATAATCACATCACATCATGGAGGTGGTAGTCCACACATTCACCTGAACAATGTTATCATATTCCAATGAATTAAATATTAAATAGGTTGATGTGATATTAAAATTACAAAATTATAATTATGTAATAAATATAATATATAAATATTAAACACATCATAGTACCCATCTATAAAATATGGTGATGAAAAATTAATTGTATCACTACAAGGAGACGGTAAGCTGTACATACATAGAAGCGATACTTTCACTTCTCGTTTAATGGGAAAGAGGGTATATAATACTGTTTTTATAATAATAATAAAATATAATAATATTTATGATATTTTAGTTAATATTTTATTATAAATACCATATATTTAAAGGAATTAATTAAGAGTATAAAATAAAGTGGTCAGTTAAGGAGAATACCTCTTCTTTGAAATAGCCCCTTTAGATCTCCTATAAAGGGATCAATAGTTGGTATTTTGGGAATTAAAAACCATGGAATGTGTATGATTAAGTTAAAAATATAAATTTTTATAGTTTTTCAATATATAAATCTCAAATTCGTGTAAATAAGTGTGGAATAAGGTCACCTATTATAATTGAGGTGGGGGGAAATTTTATAATTTCTCAGAAGTTTAAATAATAATAAATTAATTATTAAGAGAAAATCATTTAAATGGATATTTATTTTAAGATATTGTAGTATGGGGTTTTAATACCACTAAATAATATAATTTAGACAAGTTTTTTTTGTCATTTTAAACATTATAATTTTTATTAACCCTTAGTTAACAAATTTTAATTTTAACTACGGTAATAACTTTTTCAATATTACATCATTGTAATTTTAACTTATAAGGTGAATATTGGAAAATGAATGGATATTTTATGAATTTTAAGACTATATAATATCCAAATAATTTATTTAAAGTTTTTTTTGGTTTTAAATTATTTAATAAAATATTATATTGATAAAATTTAATTATTGTAAATTTTGACACTATTCATTTAATTTGACTAAAAAGACAAATAGAAAAAATTTTAAATTAGAATTTAATATTTTAACAGAAAAATAATATGTAATATTCAAATATAAAATTCGTTTAAAAATATAAATTACTCAAATTATATAACATTTAATATTTTCAAAATCATTTGTTTTATTTTTACAATAATTGAATAAATGATTTTTGGTGTTGTATATGAATTTACGGTAATTATACAAAATTTAAAAATTATAAATAAATTTCCATAATGAATATAATTTTATTTTACACAAAATTACTATTAATATTCATTTATAACTAGTTTTTTCTTATGTGAAAACATAATACATATTTAAAACTAAGAGAGTGACATTTTGAAACTTTCTTTGATTTAAATAATATATAATTCATATTCATGGAAACATGTCTATTAAACTAATTATTTCAATAATAACGTGATAAGGGTATAATTGACTTCATAAAATAATAATTTTGATGAATAATTATGGCCTTATCATTTATTTTAAACCCAGAATATCCTGATTTACCCTTTATCAAGGTGATAAATTTTACCACGGTTACTATTAATTTTGACAGAAAATAAAAGTGGCATATTTACCAAATTTGAAACTATTTATTATAAATATTTAATTAATTTTATATAATAAAATATTTTTTAATGGTATAAATTAATTTTAAATTAAATTCTCAATATGTGACCAAAACAGCTTTTTTGATAACATATATTTTAAGGATAAAACTAGATTTATTCTTATCCTATGCCTAAAAAATATTCATTGATTTTTTAAATCATTTAATAAATTATATAATATATAAATTTTATTATAATAATTCACCAATATTTATTAATTTAATTAATTAAAATAAAATGCATTAAGCACATAAAAAAATTTCCGAAAAAAACATCAAATTTATTTTCATATTATTTTTATTTTAAAATATAATAATTTGATAACTAATTAATTCGTTTTATAAATTTGTATATCATATATTTTTCATAATTTATTTATTAATATTTATATCTTATAATTTAATATCTAGGTGATAACATACATATAATATTTAATAATGTTACGCAGATTGTCTAAACACATTGTTGTATGTAACATATGCTATCAAAGAAATAAAATTATTTATAGAGAAATATTTCATAACAATTAAAGGGTGTTATATTAAATGGTTGGTAGATCCAAAATTTGAGTTTTATTTTAGTGTTAAAACACATTTGAGTTCTTGAATTTTCACTTGAGGAGCGCACCTATATAAAGGGGTGTAATATTATAGGCATAGCCTCATTTTCCTAAAGAGGAATGTAAGTGATGAAGGAATTGTGTCATGAGTATCTATCCAAGGTTATACTTGGTTGGAGTAGGAGCACTAAACTTTTGAAATTCTAGTAGAATAACATTGGAATGAGTTTTATTGGATGAATAAGGAAGTATGTGAACAAGTAACATCACTTGAAGAAGATGATGAGTGTGTGTTTTCATTTTAGTTTCAACTTAGTTGAAGGAAGTGCAATAAATGGAGAAGGATAATAGGAATGAGGTTTATCATACTGACCTTTATCAAAATAAAGTGCATCAATTTTATCAGTATTTTAGGGATACATTCTAGACCAAGATTGTGACCCATTTGATGGAGGACATTCTAGATGAAGCTTGATCAGATATAATTTTTATAAGGTAATTTTCTAGTCAAAGTCATGTAAGGTGAGATTGAGTTATTTAAGTCATTCTAAAATCAGGATGCAGTTTTGATAACAAAAAATTATTAATATATTTATTTAATATCATTAATATTATACATAGGAAAATGTGATTAAACATTCTTATGGATAAAGAACATCTGGAGAATAAGATCTTTCTATGGTGGATTAGAAAAAGAAGAATTAAGAGATTTTAGTTGGGGTGTATAACCAGCTGTTTAAAAGACTTTGTCTTGGGAGTATAACCATTTGGGAAATAATTTTATATAATAAGTATATTTGTGGTTATAACCAACTATGTTGTAAGTGTTTATTTTTGGGGTGAAGAACTAGAGTTAGATGGAGGAATGATTACTTGGGTGTAGAACTAGTTACTGCTTATGAATTTGTATTCCTGAAAGTACTTACTAAAAGAATCCAAGTTGGGTGGGATAACCAACATGTTATTGAGTAATTATTTTTACCAAACCCTTTAAATATCATGTGTTAGTCTCTCACTTTATATTACAAAAAAAAAGTGATGTTGATAGATATATTTGAGAGAATCATAACTCTAAAAACTTTTAGAGGTAGAATTAATATAAAGAATTCATAAAATAAAGGGATCACTAATTAACCCCATCCCCCTATCAGTGATCCTATAATAATATGGGAACTTCCATTAGTATAAAGGGGTATATTACCTCTGAAAGATCCAACTATCTACTGATGATATATAATATAGATTTTGTGACCAGCAGGGGTGTTCCTTTATTTTATTGTAGAAACAATCATAGTTTGAAGAATAAGATATTACCCTATCATCTATCTATTGAACATGAATTTAGAGTTATTATAACCATGGTATTTCCTCCTAATTATGACGTTTATATGACAACTGCTGATAAAAAAATTTGGTTGTTTATGGAAATTTTTATAAATATATTTTGATGGGGATCATAGAGAATGTTTCTAAAAAGATTACGGGGTTTCCAAAGGATAAAATAATGTGGTATAAGTTGAGAACAATATATGAAGGAAATGAAAAGGTTATGGAATCCAAGATACAAATATGTAGGATTAGGTTTGAAGATATTAATATAGTTTATGAATAAATTATTAATGAATAATTTAAAATATTCAATTATATTTTCTTCAATATCAAAGGTTTCAGTGGGAAGATGTAATATTCTAATATAATTAAGAAATTTATGAGAAATTTTTTAAATATATTTAATTCCAAAGTTTCAACTCTATAAGATCAAGAATATTTATCTCTAGATGAATTTCATAATATTCTTGTGGCATGTAAAATGATAAAAGAAATATTCTTTAAGAAGAAGGATAAGGAAGTGATTTCTTTTGATGTTATTTTGAAATGGAACTATAGAGATAAGGAAGTAAAATAATAATAAAGTGATTTATATTCTAAGTAAAATTAAGAGGACTTAAACACCGTCATTTATCTTCTTTTTAAGAGATACAAAAAAATAAAATAAAAGTAAAAGGTAATCAATATATTAAATATTTGAATTATAATAGTATAGGTCATTTTTTAAAAATTATCCTATGAAAAAGATTAATGATTCTGAATCAGAATATAAACGATGATACGTATCAAGAATAAAAGTAAAATATACTTAAGAAAAAATTTATTATTAAGAAGAAGAAAAGTTTTTTGTATATAAGATATCAGGATTATAATTTATCCAACAATGAATATTATTATCATATCATCTTCCAAGCATGTTTCGGAAGAGGAGTTTCTTCATTATAAAGTGATGATGATGAAAATGGTATAACATTACATAAGTGAATTATAATATAAAATATGGAATATTCTCTTAATAAAATTACACAAATCAAGAAGGAAATAAATAAGTTTAAGAAATGAGTTAAAGAGATAATTTTTGAGAATGGGGGGATAATCAAAATGGAGGAAATAAAACTTCTTGATTTTAGAGATTAGAAAAATAAAGTGGTTGAGATTTAATGGGAACTAATATTTTGAGAGGTAACATTAACTAGATAATATAATCTCATCATTATAGAAAAAACTCTTATTAAGTAATGTAAGAAGAATAAGAAGAATTTAGATGAATTCGAGAAGATATTGAATGATTTAAATGAATTTTTGGTTGAGAAAGAAAAAGATTTATCAAAAAAAAATTATTAGGTTACGATGTGATTTAAGAAAGCATAGAGAATACATTACTAAAGTATTAGTGGTTAAAGGTTAGTCTTCTCATGATGGGGAAAATCTATGTTCATAGAATCAATTTGTTTTTATTCCCAAAAAAATATCAATGTACATATTCTTTTAACAAAAAAGAAGGTTCAATAATTATTATTTGTTAGAAATAATAATCCACTAAGAAATTATGGAATTCATCAAAAACGTATCTCACTAAAAAAGTTTTCAATAGTTTGTGGAGAAACAAAAAAAAGACTTCAGAGTAGTGGTAATATCAGTACGAAAGATAAAAGTTTAGAGGTCACTACTAGTGTCATAGAGTATTCAAGAAACAATAATATCCATTTTTGTACAATATGTATATAAATGGGAAAATTTATTAATCTATGTGGATTTCTAGTAATAAGTTAAGAAAAAAATCAATAAAGTATGATAATGATGAAAATAATGTTTTTAAGGATAAGTATGTTAAAATTGCAAGTGATAAGTTCAATAAAGTTGAGAAAGGTAAACAAGAATTCTTATTTATTTTTATAGATCAAATGGACAAATCTAGAAATATAGAGTAAGTAAACAAGATTTCTAAAGAAAAAAACTGAGAAATTGACTTTAGAAGATCATAAAAACATTTATAATAATTTTATAATATATGTTGATTTCAAGATTAAAAAAAAGTAAAAGTGATTCAATAAATATATTTATATTACAAAAAAGTTGTTTAACTATATTACCAAACTAAGAGGAAAGTATGAAGAGGATTTTATTTACTCAAGGTCACAGAGTAGTTACAAAATATGAATATAATTTTACATCTTTATTTGAAGATTCTACAAATGAAAAGAAATAGATTATAAAATCTATGAAGTATGATCATAATAAATAAAGTATATCCCATTCTAAATCTAAGAATAAGAAAAATTCTATCTAGTATAAGACTTTCAGTATGATCATAACTTCTAAGGAACATTGATGTTCCTCATTATTCTCAATAAATTTCTTATTTATACTATCTTATAATTGAATTGAAGGTTAATAAGTAGAGAAGTTGGTTGAGTGTTGTATAAGTTTTATAGAAATAATATAAATAAATCTTGAAGAATAATGATCACCATGATGAGGTTTTGAGTGCTACCCTTAAGGGGGAGAAAATCTAAAGTTGGGGTATAAAAATAATATTTTCTATAAAAAGTTTAGATGTTAATAAATTTGAGGGTTTAGTGGAGTTGTGTTTATCCACTTGGACTATTTTGATATATTTATTGATATGGGTATAGGTTTTATCGTAACAAGCTTACTCAGATTTATCTTGGTATAAAGATTATAGAATGATCTTGAGTAAATAATTACATGGTATATGTGTAATGGACCACATTGATCACCTTGATTATACAATTTTTTTTACATTGGATTCACCCACATAGAATTAGATTTGTTTATTTAAAAACTAATTTATAATAAAATCTTGTGATAATATTACTCTCTTGAGGAAATTTTTATAGTTTTTGAAATGAATGATGGTGACATTAGATGATCCTTATGTTTCCATTTTTATTTTATTATCAATAAGGGGGATAAATAACATATGGGGGGAAATAAAATGTAAACATTATACAGGGAAAAGTATTGAGTAAACATGTTGACATCAATGATATTTGGAGTTTTATGTGGATATTGACAATATAAAATGGGGGTTTTATTTTTCTAAAGTGATTTTGGTTGGATTTTTTTTAATATATCAATATGTGTTTTTATAGAAATTTTATTAAGAAACGTGGATATGTTTTATAGAAGTGATGTTACTGTAGAAATGTAAGAAACTTTCCTTATGAAGTGTAATAAAGTATCCTTACATATTTATATGATTCTATGCTACTCTTTGAGTTTCTAACAACATGAACATACTCATATTCTATTCTATGTTTCTAAATGTTTTTAAAATAGTTTAGAAGTCAGTTTGTAGACAAATATTGAGTTGTAGGGTGTATGTAGTTAAACAATGTTATCATATGGATAGAATAAATGTGAAAAAATATATAGGTATGTAGTCAATGTTACAAATTTTTAAGATATGGTTTTATGAAGATTGATCTATGAAGTTTCAGCTATCCAAATTTTTAATTATTAAGTTATCATGAATAGATAAAGAATGATCAAATGGAGGAAACTTGTGAAGTGAATCAGTCAGGGAACTATATTTAGCTTATATAATAAACATGAATAAATTTATACAATATAGAAGAAAAATAGATAAAGTGATATGATGAATCAATATAGTTTAAATGATCATATATTTTGTTACAATGTTTGAGTTAGAAAGTCTAGATATAGGATGGTTAGACGGATCAATGTGAAGTTATGATACAAATTACAAGTTGTGATGTTTCATAAAGTCTAAGGTTAAAATTTGAAAATTTATCAGATAGAGGATAAAATCTCAATGATATCAGACAAAGATAACCAGTGCATATAACTATATAGAGAATTATATGAAGGTTCATTGGAGTAATTTCCATTATACAAACACCAGAAAGATCCAATGGATAGAGTATTATGATGAAATCATATGGATAATTATGATCCCATTAGAAGGAGGCACTCTAGGAAGATAATTACAAACAAATTTTGAAATCAATTTGATTTTAATTAAACATTGATTTGGTAGTCCCAATCAACATGGGGTTCTTAATAGAGTGGTACCAATCAAAGAAATTTCGAATATATATTTTAATTGTGAGTCTACCACACAAACAATTCTGAAGAAGTTCAATTAGATAGAGTATTTCTTGTAAAGTAAATTAGATAGACATTTATAGAATGGGGTTATAAAGATCTTTACATAAAAAATTTAGATACCTTAATAATGAATATACTATGTTATCCATTCAATAGTTTTTATCTTACCAAGGTAAAGGATGTTTAAATTAGTTCTTTAATGATAAGTTTAAGGAAGTTCACAAAATATTTTATACACTATATTTGTAAGAAACATCAAGAATGTTTTTGAATGTTTTATAGGAATTCATTGGAGTTGAAATGATTGGGAGATTCAAAATTTGAGTTTTGATTGAGCAAGAAAACACATAAAAGTTCCCACATTTTCACATAATAAGTGAACCTATGTAAAGGGCTGAAACAGTATGGGTCAAACATCATTTATATGAAGTGTAGTAAATGTGTTGAAGGATTTTTATTGATAGTATCCAACCAATGCATTAATTTTTTGAAAGAGCATCATCAGATCGATGAGATTCGAGAAGAATGACATTAGAACAAGTTTCATCTGGTGAATAAGGATGTATCATATTAGGTATCGTCCCTCTAAGAAGAAGCTGAGTGAGAGTTTTAAACTGAGTTTTTACTTAGTTAAAGGATGTGCACCAAAAGTAGCAAGATCATCAGGCTAATGTTTATTGGATTGAGTTTCACCAAACTAAAGTGCATTGATTTGAGGATTATAGGATTTAGATATATCATATGAATACTATAACCCATTGGATGGACATCATACCATATAAATCTTGATCAGATATAATTTTCCCAAGGTAAATTTATATAGAAAATTAAGGTGAAATTGATTTGTCTAGGTATTTCAAAGATCAAGAAGAATCATTAAGACTAACAAAATATTAAGAGAGTTGTTAAATATCTTGATGATTGTAAAGAGGTGAAGGTTATACAAGTTAATTATGGGGAAAATTAAAGATGATGATATTTCTATGGTGTATTCAAAAAGAATAAGGGAGAACTTATAGGTGGGGTGTAGAACTAGTTACTAAAAAGGATTTTGGTTTGGAAGTATAATCATCTAGGAAGGAAGTGTATAGAAAAAGGATGGTTGGGGTGTAACCAATAGAGGAAGAAGTGTTTATTGATGGGTTTTAGAACCATGGTTTGTTGGAAGAATGATTACAGGGGTATAGAACTAGTTTTTGTTTTATGCCTTTGTATTTTCGAAAAATTTAGTAAAAGAATCCATGTTTGGGGTGATAACTAACATTGAATAGAGTGGATTTTCATACAAACCATTTAAATATATTTTATTAATCTATCTCTTTATATTACTACATATAAAGTTATGTTGAGGGATATATTTTAGTGGATTTAAAGTCAAAAAAGTTTCAAATGTTGAGTTCATAAAAATAATTCATAAACAAAAGAGAATAACAATTCACCCCTTCCCCCTCTCTATTTTCCTACACTGATCAAGGAACTTTAATTTTGGAAATCTACAAAAACATTGAAAAGATATATTAAGAAATATTTTCCTGAATTTTGAAAAATTTTATTTAATAGTGGAAAGAGAAACTGTACCTGTTCATGTTATATCACAAAAAGGCATTGAAGTGGATAAATCTAAAATTCAAGTGATAAATTAGTTTCCTTACCCAACTTGTGTGAAATTTGATAGATATTTCTTAGTAAAATTAGGCTTCTAGAGGAGTTTTATCAAGGAATTTTGTATGTTTTCTCTTCCTTTCAATTAGTTTTAAAAGATGTTGATTTTAATTTTAATATTGAATATAGGGATCATTTCATTAATTGAATAAAAAATAATCACCCAAATAGTAATGCATCCACCCAACTAAGAGAATACCTTTAAGCTACTTTTTTATGTTTCCAACTAGGATGTGTGGGTTGTTTTGTCCCATAAAATTTAATGTGGACCACAAGTAATTTATTATGCCTCAAGAACCATGGATTTTTTCTAACTTAACAATACAACTAGTAAAAAAAATTCATAGAGATTTTTTATTTAGATAAATTCAGATCTTGTTTTCTTAAAAATAATGTCATTATATGTAACAGTTTATATCCACCACCCCAGTCCATTAGTTTTCTGGTTTTTGATTGTTATAGATGTTCTAAGAAGGTTCCATGTGTTTTTGTAGGAGTTGGCGGTGTAGTGAAGCTGCTTATGGGGTTACACGTCGTGTAATCTGCTTGCACGACATGAATTTTGGTTTCAGGACTTGTCCTAGGTTGTTCGTGGTGTGTAATGTTTCGGGGTTTGAAAAATAAAATAAATATAAAGGAAATTATTTTTTCGGTGAAAGTAGGATGAGGGGAATTACATGGTGTGAAAGGGTATTTCACATCATGTAATACCCCACAGATATAATGTTTTAAGAATTTTTTCAGTCTTTCAAACTATCAAACCCTATGGTTTTAGTGAATCTCTATCGACCCTAGGTGACCCAGTGACCCCACTTAGAAGTTTTGAAGATTCCTACATCAAGGATCAATTCCTAGATTCTCTCCTTTGATCTGTATTAATTCATCTTTGATATAAGGTGTTTTCTTCCCACATTCTTATGGATTCTTCTATGTTGTTCCCTTTTTCCTCTTGTTCTTCTTTCCATGTGATGGAGAATGTTCTCCTCTGGTTATAATGTGTTTCTCTTCAGTTTTTGTCGATGCGGTGGTGTCACGACATCCACAAGTGGATGAAAATCTTGTGGGATAGGTAATTAGAGGTCTTTTGTGTGATTCGTTCTCATGCAAAGAACATTGACACCCTTTTGAGGTAGGATTTTCATTGTTTCTCTTTTAATGTGAATCATGATGGAGTGGTTTACTCTTGTCTATATATATATTTTGGTTATACCAAAATAACCAAAGATACAAATTGACTAAATGAATCTAAAAAGGGTATAGGGGTTTTATTCACATGCCATTACATTCTTATTTTTATTATGATATTGTGATCTATATGGGCTAGCTACCCACTGAAAAAGCAATTCCATTGGGAGCCCTTGCATGCACACTAGATAAATTGTGGAATGCATGTTTTTCATCTTTGGTTGGATAATTATATATAAAAATTTATTAATCACGTATATTCGGAAAATGAATGGATTCCCTAGGATCATAAAGTTTTTGTGATAACACTCTAAACTAAAAAGTGTAATTAAATAAGGGATGCATTATTAAATCTGGAATTGTGGTTTGCCTTGGTATTTTTGGTGACGTGATGTGTGTGTGGGAATGTTCTAGTTGGTTTTGTATTTTGGTTTTGATAATGTTTGTGTGGTGTGGAATAGATTGGTTGGTGAAATGAAATCTTGGGCTGAGAGATTAATTTATTATAGAATGGATGAGAAGGGTTGTGAAGTGGGGCTGTGAAACTAGTTGTGTGGTAATGTGTTATCTGTTGGGGTTGTGAGTTGGGTGTTGGTTCTGTTGGTATGTGACTGAGCGGGATGAGTTTGAAGGACTGTAGTGATTTGAGGGGGTATTATATCCTACAGTTTCTCCCTGTGTAACATGTATAAATCATCACCCTATATCTAGATATAGATATATGGTATACCATAAATGGGTGTTAAACAGATAGTTAATGTGAAGTACCCTTAGTTTATTAGTTATTTTCACCTTTTCTGTTGTTCTTAGTAGTTTCTGGGGTAGTGGTGGAATGGATAGAAGAATTATTTAATAAAGAATGGAATTTTTTAAATAAATTGGTTTGGAATGTGAATCGAGTTTTGTGGCTTGTTGTATAGTATTGTGAATTTAGAGGTAGCATCAAAGGTGGTATCTTGTGATATGATTTCTACTTGGGAACCCATAAGTTGGGACTGAGTGTTTGGTATCATATATGTATATACTTGTATTTTCCTTGTGATTTCTACACTCACCCCACCCTAGTTGAGAAATATGTGTCGAAAACCCCCATCGTCATGGGGGGTGACATTCTTAAACATCTTGGTGGGAGGATGGATGGCTGGAAATCTGATCTTCCCTACTCTCTCTTCCAGGCGGTGATAGCCCTAGATTCTTCTGGAAGGTTGTGGTTTGTGAGCCCTAGGTGTGTGAAGGTGAGTTTTTCTTTCCCAAGTGTCTTTTGGATTAGATGCATTGTTCTTTCCTATGTGTCTTTAGGATGAGATGTTTTATGCTTCCTCAAGTGTCTGCAGGATGAGGTGTGGTTTTTGGCCCAAGTGTATGTAGAAGGGATGTGATGTGGGTTGTGTCCAAGGTTTCTGTGGGTAGAATGTAATGTGGGTTGTTTCCCAGGTGTCTGTGGGAATAATGTGATGTGGTTTGTAGAATAGGTGTCTACAGTAAGGATGTGTTGTGGTTTGTTGCCTAAGTGTCTATGGGTGGGATTTGATGCAGTTTTTGGCCTAGGTGTTTGTGGGTGTGATGTGGTGTGGTTTGTGGGGCCATGGTGTGCGCGGGTGGGTGTGACATGGTACTTTCAGAAGAGGTGGGAGCATGAGTACGTTTTTCATTAGGAAATAGTGGAAAATTAGTGGGAAGTGGTGTGGGGTACCATTCATCTATGTGCATCATATTACATTACTAGACTTTTATTATTTGGTGAGCATGCCTTGGGGAGGTATGGGTGGTTAGTATACATGTTAGGTGATTTTTAGTTCTATTATTTTCTCACAGGGGAATTAGTGTTATTCTTTCACATGGGAATGAGAGAATTTGGTTTTTCTATTGATTATACTTGTATGGTCACCCTATTTCAGGATTTAAGGGGATTTTTTGGCGCATTCTGAATCCTGTTAGATCGAATCTTGACAGTTGTTATGTCTCTACTTAGATTTACTTTTGGTATTTACATTGGAGACTTTTATACTTATAACAGGTCTATATTATGAATTCATGTGGGATGGGGTTTGGATTTATATATATATATACATGTATATATATATATATCATAGATTTGTTTTGGGGATGAACCGTCTTATCTTCCGATATTATTTCCTATAAAGGGTAATTCCTCCCATTTTGTGAGATTTGTATACCCTTGGTGCAATTCACCAACCCGTGGCCTTCTGGAGGTAGGACTTAGGGGTCATTATCTTCCTTTCATCATTGAAATCCCAGGAGGGGAATCTTTGGAGGGAGGGGGGTCATGAAATAATTGTATCATAGGTGATGGTTGGGAGACAGGATGGAGTTTGGGGTTTGGCATAGTGAAGATTACATTGGTTGGTAGGGAAACAATGTCTTTTGATCTTGGTGTGTTACATAGGCTAGGGAAGACCAGCTAGGAAACAAGATTTTTGGGGCCCTATGTTCTGATTCAAAGAATCTGAGCCTACCAAACGACCAAGTGAGGCTGCACCATTTTCAAGGTAAAGACCCTAGTAAAGGTACATTTATCATAATGACTTGTTTTGTTATTGGGATTGGTTTTTTTTGAGAATGATGAAATGAATAACAAAATGAGTTAAATGAGTTAAAATGAATCTTAAATAAAAACTCCATAATAATCAGGCTTAGTAAATTTTTGATTACCTTTTAGTTATGGATCTTAGTCATAATCCACATGTGGATTAGGTAGTAGAGGCTCATCAGGATGATCAAGTTGATTGACGGAGGGTTGATCCAGTTGAGGAGGATGACCAGTGGTAGAGGATGTTACATTCTTTCCAGCGGCAGGCATTAGGAAAATACAGCGGAAGTGTTTTGGACATAGAGATAGAAATCTAGATCAAATAGAATGAAATCGCCTTTATTTTGATCTAGGACCCGATGGAGTATTGGGTTCCTTTGGCAGTCAGTCAGATGTGTGGAGTTGTGCATCAGTTTGGGGTGCATTATCTGGGGAGGAGGAAGGAAGCAGACATTTTTTTGGTTTACATTGAGAAACAATTCTGAGTAGAGTTCCTTTCAATGACTATGAAGGATGAGAAGAGGTAGAAGGTACTCTCCCTTTAGTATGGTAGTATGTCAGTGTGGGGGATTTGGATCATATTCAAGGACCTCCTTCATTTTTCACCATATATCTTTCCGGATAAGGAGTCTCATGAGATACGTATTACGGAGGCTCTCTACCCTTCAATCCAGTATGTCATTACTATTTTTACATTTCCAATATACATTGTGGTTCATAATAAGAAATAATTTATCAAATGGATACACTCACAATGAGGTATACCATGAGAAGGGATCCATCATAGTTCTTTGAGATGTAGGGTTACCACCGGAAAGTCTCAGGTGCCAGGACCTTTGAGGTTTTGACCGGTAGGGAGTGGACCTTAATAGATTCCTTTCTGATATTTTGGTGACATTGGTTCCCATGATATTCATGTGGTATTGGGATAAATGTATTAATAATATGTATTTTGTGGCCATATTCAGGACCATTTTCCAGAAGGAGTTTGAGCTTAGGATGGTGGAGGTGGACAGGTTCATCGCCACCCTCAGTAGCAATTATCAGTGAGACCATTTTAGCAGTAGGGATAATAGGATTTTTCTCCACTGAGGGTAGATAGAGTAGGTAGAGGCCAACTTTAGTATGTTCCTCGTATTAAGGTACCTCGACCCGAGCATTGTCATGGAGCCAGTTATCACTAGAGTGGCATATAAGATAGGTGTGGTTAATTTCACACAGCGGAGGCAGCAGTTTCAGTAGGGCTAGAGATTGTCAAAGTTATGATTAGTTTTTTAGTACCCTTGGTTGTGATTTTTTTGATTCTAGAGCATCATAGTCCATTATTAATGTTTCTCTAGACTGTTCATTAGTACTAGACATAGAGAGGCTTTTCATGCTCCTAGTGTTGAGTATGCCAGTCAGAGGCCAGACCAGCTTGTTTGATGTGTGCCAAGAATGTAGACTAGTGATGGGACCACATCAATCTTGTGGGGATCTCTTATGACTATAGATTAAACCATACAATTTCATTCTTATCATTGACTAGTTGTATTACATTCATTCCATTGTAGACAATTTTTTTAGGAGATTTGTGTTTTTAGGCGTGGATGGCCAGCGTGCAGTTTTTGTGGGAGAACGGAGTTTTCAGATGGGCAGTCGGTGTGTAGAACCCCTTCTCTCATTATTAGCTAAGATATTAGTGGAATCAATAGACGTTAGGATGTTGTAGGTTCACAGGGTCATTAGGGAGTTCCTGGATGTTTTACCTGAGGATGTTGTGATGCTACCCCCTTGATGTGATGTTGAGTTTGGGATAAACATATAACCCAGTGCTTCTCTGATTTTGATGGACCCTTATCAAATGGAAACTTATGAACTATGGGAGTTGAGGATTTAGATATATGATCTAATTAATAAGGGTTTTATCTATCCCAGTGCGTTATTGTGGGGTGATCCAGTGTTGTTTTCCAAGAAATAGGATGGTAGTATGAGGATATGTATAGACAACCGAAGGTTGAATCATGTAACGGTCATGAACCATTACCCTCTTCTGAGGATAGATGATATTTTTGACTAGCCAAGAGGGGAAATTTGGTTTTTAAGATTTATTTGCAGTTTGGATATCACCAGTTTAGGGAGAAGGAGGGATATAACCCGAATACTGCCTTCAGATGTGGTTGTGTGCACTTTGAGTTTTTGTTCATGCCATTCAGTGTTATGAACACAACAGTTGTGTTCATGGGTATTATAAACTATATATTCCATGAGTTCCTATATTGTTTTTTCATCATGTTCAACAGTTATATCTTAATTTAATTAAAGTTAGATGAGGATCACACCGAGCGTCTCAGAAATATCTTGCAAGTTATTCGACACCACTAGCTATATGGAAAGATGTCCAAGTGTATGTTATAGATATGAGATGTGAATTTCCTTGTATATTTGGTGCATTAACAAGGTTTAGTAGTAGACCCATCAAATGTTGAAGTTTGTTTTGGAATCACCCAAGAATGAGGCAGATGTTTGCAGTTTTCTTTTTCTTACATGCTACTATCAGAGTTTCGTACCAGATTTCTCTCGCGTTACATCTCCATTGAAGGATTTAACTAGGAAGGACCAAGATTTTTTGTGGATTTTTTAGTTTTAGGCATTTTTCAGTTATCATAATGGGGGTTGGTTAGAGCTCCAGTTCTCCTTTTTCCTGAGGAATGGGTAATGTTTGAGTTATTTTGTGATACTTCCTATTTGGTCTTGGGATGCATCTTGATGTAGCAATGAGCAGTGATCTCTTATGGGTCAAGGAAGTTACATCCCCACAATCATAATAATCCCACCCACAATTTGTAGCTAGTAGTGGTCATGTTCATGCTGAAGTTGTGGTGGCATTACCTAATTGGGGAGTGCTTTTTGGTCTTCACGGATCAAAAAATTTTGAGGTATGTCTTTTCCCAATGAGATATGAACTTGTAACAGTGGTGGTGGTTGGAGTTTATTTATGAATAAAATGTTAATATCTCTTACACTTTTGGAAAGGGGTATGTTGTGGCTGATGCTTTAAATTGGAATTCGTAGAAGGAGGTTGTTTGTGAATATGCAGATGCTTGGAGAGCGACGAACGGGTTAGAATCTTTTCACTTGGATGCAGGAGTGGATGGAGATAGAGGCTAGTTCTTTTAGATTACATTGTAGTCTTCTCTGGTGTAGTAGGTGGAAGAGTCTCAATTGGGAGACTGAAAGGAAGAGGATTTTCATGATTTTTTTGGCCATGGTGATGCTCTGGAGGGATGGTCAGAGGATGGTTAGAGCCAGTTGTTGTTTTGTGGGAATTTTTTTGTTTCAGTGGGAATTTATGAGGAAGTACATTATGAGTTTCATAGATCACATTTAGTGGTACACCCAGTATTTTATAAGATTCATCATGGATTTAAGATGTAGTTTTAGTGGCCCATGATGGAGCGGGTAATAGTAGAGTTTGTGGCAAGATGCTTGGTCTTCCAGCAGGTAAAGGCTGAGCACCGTGTTCCCGATGGATTTTTTGCAGCCCTTGGATGTCATTGAGTGGAAATGGGATGAAATATCGATGAATTTCATCATAGGGTTACCCAAATATTTCGGAGTTTGTGATGATATCTGGGTAATAGTGGATCGGTTGATGAAATCAGATCACATCTTAGCGATCAAGGATTCAATCATAGTGTATGCCTTGAAAAAAAGTATATTGATGAGGTGGTGTGGCTACATAGAGTTCCTAGATCTATTATCTTATATCAGGACACACATTTTACCCCAAAAGTCTAGAGTGGACTTCAACAATCTTTTTTCACCCATTTACACCTCAGCACTACTTTCCACCCTCAGACAGATGATAAAACAGAGCAGACTATCCATACATTGAAGGAAATGTTGTGAGTATTCAACATAGACATTGGAAGATCTTTGGTATAAAACCGCCCCTTAGTATAGTTTTCTTATAATAATAGCTATCACACTTCCAGTATCATGGATCCATTTGATGAATTGTATGGAAGACCATGTCATTCACCATTTTGCGGGACAGAGGTTGGGGAGACAGCTGTTCTTGGTCCTGAAGTAGTGCAGAGCATGATAGAGAAGGTTCAGCTGTTTTTTGAGAAGATGAAAGCAGTGTAGGACTAGAATAAATCTTATTTCAATCACAGGAAGAGGCCCTTGGAATTAAATTTTTGGGTCCACATGTTCTTGAAGGTTTCCCCTCAATGTAGATATCAAAATATTGGAAGAGAGAGAGTATTATTTCTCCCAGGTTTTATAGACCCTTTGAGGTGTTCAGGAGAGTTGGAAAGGTGTCATATCAGTTGGAATTTCAACCTTAGTTAGAGATAATCCAGGATGTCTTCAACATATCTCACCTTCTTTGGTATCATTATGATGACTCCCATGTCATTGACTAGGGAGAGTTGGATATCGATAATGATGCGATGTTTGTGGGGAGGCCAGTAGAAATATATAATTGTCAATAGAAGGTGCTATGTTGGAAGACCATTCCCTTGGTTCATGTGTTGTGGAATCATGGTGGCATGGAGGAGAGTACCTAGGAGTGATAAATGCATATTCATGCCCATCACTCATATTTTTTTTGAGTTTTCCATTGTTCTTCTTTGCTTAAAATGTAATTTTTTAACCTTGTTTTATAAGATGAGTTGTTTTTTCCATTGTTTGAGATGTGTGTGGTGTGGTATGTGACAAATTCCAAACAAACAAAGAGGGAAGGAACAAATTCCTAATCAAAACACATTAACTATGATGTGATTATACCCATTCGGGAAAGTCAGTGCCACCAAAAGCATATAGTATCTTGAAATAGGGGATTTAATTTCCTAATTCATGTGTCTAGGATAGTGTAGTTCAGTGGTCATAACAATTTTTGGTTTGGGATGTGAAGAGGGTGACACGGTTACATGATGATTGTGTTTAAGTGTGGTTGTGTGATAAGAGATGAGTTGTTGTGGTGGTGGTGAGGTAGTTCAGTGTGTTTTTGGTCATTTGGTTTGGAGTGTTTGATTGGTGGTAGTGTTTGAGGAGTGGTGAGACTCTTGAGAGGTATCTCATAGGATGGTCTATCAAACCCCTTTTTTCTTTTAGGATTGGTTTTGGATTCTAAAAGATGAGAATCTTTTGAGATGTATTTGATGTAATGGTTAGTGTCCCCCTAGTCCATTACTTTTCTGGTTTTTGGTTGTTAGAGATGTTTGGAGAAGGTTCTGGGAGTTTTATAGGAGTTGGGGGTGCAGAAAATCTTCTGTAGGGGTTACACGTCGTGTAATCTACTTACACAGTGTGAATTTTGGTATCATTACTTTTCCAAGGTGATTCATGACATGTAATGTTTTAGGGTATGAAAAATAAAATAAATCGAAAGGTGATAGGTTTTTCAGTGGAAGTTGGCCATGGGGAATTACACGTCGTGAAAGGGTATTAAACATCATGTAATACCCTACTGCTATAATGATTTATGAATTTTTTGTCATCCATTCATATTTTCAAACCCTATAGATATATAAACTCTCCCTATACCCTAGGAAACTCAGAAACCCATCTTTGACGTTTTGAGTATCCCTTCATCAAGTATTGAATCCTAGATTCTATCCATTGATCTGAAGTGATCCTTTTCAATCTAAGGATTGTTCTTCCCCTGTTCTTAATGTTTCTTTTGGGTTTATCCCCCTTTTCCTCCCAATATTATTTCAATGTGATGGATAATTTCCTCCTCTAGTTCTAATGGGGTTCTCTTTAGTTGTTACTGATGTGGTGGTTCCATGGAATCCTCATGTGGATGAAAATCTTGTGGAAGAAGTAATCAGAGATCTGTTATGTGATCTTTTATTGTGCGAAGAACATTTACACCCTTTTATGGTAGAATTTCCTTTGTTTCTTTTCTAATGTGCATCATGTGGGAGGGGTTTAATATTTTCTACCTATAGATTTTGGTTGTACCAAAATAACCAAAAATAAGAATTGGATAAATGAAACTAAAAAGGGTAAAGGGGTTTGAATCACATGCCTTTGTAGCCTTGTTTTTGTTGTGATGTTATGATCTGTATGGTCTCGCTACCCACTGAAAATCATGGTCGTTTGGGGCCTTGTTTGTGCACGAGATAAATTGTGGAATTCATGTTTTTCATCCTTTGTTGGAAACTTATATATAAAAAACTAGTTAATAACATATATTCGGCTAATTAATGCATGCCCCATGATTATATAGTTTATGTTAAAACCTCCTAAATTACCATTTAGAATTAAATAAGGGATGCGTTATTAAATATAGAATTTTGGTTTGCCTTGGTATTTTTGGTGGCATGATGTGTGTGTGGTTATGTTCTGGTTGGTGTTGTAGTTTGGTTGGTAGCATAGTTGTGTGTTGTTGGATGGCTTGGGAAATGAAGTGGAATCTCATGTTGATATATTTATAGATTGTGGAATGGATGAGAAGTGTTGTGTAGCGGGGATGTGAAACTTTTTGTGAGGTAATGTATTAATGGTTGGGGTTGTGAGTTGGGGGTTAGTTATGTTGGTGAGTGACTGAGAAGGATGAGTTTGAAGAAGGAAAATAGTGATTGGTATGGTTAATTTCTTTGTAATTCTCCAGGACTAACATGAAAAAAGATTCACCCTATATCTAGAGATCGATATATGATACACCATTAATGGGTGTTAAATGTAGAGGAAATGTGAAGTCTCTTTAATTTATTAGGGATCTTTACCTTTTGATAATCTTGTTTCCGATTTTGTGTTGTTCTTAGTAGTTGCTCAGGTAGTAGTGTAATGGATAAATAACTTGTTTAATAAAGAATTAAATTGGTTAAATAAATTTTGTTTGGGAATGTGAATTGGGTTTTTTGTCTTGTTGTATGGTTTTGTGCATTAAGAGGTAGTATTAAAGGTGGTATCTTGTGAGATGTTTTCTATTTGGGAACCTGTAGGTTGGTATTGAGTGTTTGGTATCATATATGTATATACTTGTATTTTCCTTGTGATTTTTATACACACCCCACCCAAGTTGAGAGCTATGTTCTGAAAAACCCCTTCATCACAGGGGAGGGTGTCTTTCGCAAACATCCCGGTGGGAGAATGGATGGCTCGCCACATACTCTTACCTTCTCCCTCCTCTAGGAAGTGATATCCCAACATTATTCAAGAAATTTTTGGTTTGTGAGGTCCATGTGTGTGCGGGTGAGTTGTTCTTTCCCAAGTGTCTTTAGGAAGATATGGTTTGTGCTTTCCCTTGTGTCTTTGGGATGATATGTGTTTTTTTTCAAGTTACCATCAGGATTAGGTTTGGTTTGTGGCCTAGGTGTCTGTGGGAGGGATTTTATGTGGGTTGTTTCCCAAGTTTCTATGAGAAGGATGTGATGTGGGTTGTGGCCTAGGTGTTTATAGGTAGGATGTGATGTGATTTTAGGCCCAAGTGTATGCGGGGAGGATGTGATGTGGTTTTTGAACTAGGTGTCTTTGGAAAAAATGTGATGCAGTTTGTGGCCTAGGTTTCTACAGGCGGAATGTGGTGGGGTTTGTGTGGCCCATATGTGTATGGGCGGGTTATCACATGGTACTTTTGGAAGAGTAAGGAGTGTGGGGACTTTTTTTATTATGTAAGAGTAGAAAATTAGTGGTAATTGGTTGGGGGTACCCTATCATTTATGTGAATTATATTACATTACTTGACTTGTGTTATTTGTTGAGCATGCCTTGGTGTGGTTGGGATGGTTAGTATACTTGTTATGTATTTTTTTTATGTTATTTCTCACAGGGGAATTAGTATGCTTCTTTCACATGTGCATGAGATCCTTAGGTTTTCCTACTGAGAATACCTATATGATAACCCTATATATATAATTGTTTTCTATTTTCTAGGAGGATTTTTCAGACCACATTGGACCCTACTAACTCTGATTTTGATCGTTTTTACGTCACTACTTAGCTTTACATTAGGTATTTAATTTAGAGACTTCTGTACTTTTAACAACTGTACTTTATGCATTCATGTGGAATGATTTTTGGATTTATATATATAATGATTTTTTTGGGGGATGAACCAACTTATCTCCCAATATTGTTTCATATAAAGTATAATACCTTTTATTTTCTGAGATTTGTATACCCTTGGTTCTAGTAGCAAACCGGGGCCTACTAGAGGTGGGACTCAGGGATCATTATCTCCCTTTCTTTATTGCCAGCCTATAAGGTTCATCTTTTGTGGGAGGGGGTCATGACACTATATTTTCTAATCATGTGGTCTATTAGTACTTAATGAAGAAGGAATATGCTAAGATTGGGCTAGTTTGGTGGATATTACTACTTTAATAGTTCAACCTAGAGATTAAGGATAATAAAGGAGTAGAAAATATGGAATTAAATCACCTAATAAGATTACACAATACTGGTAAAGTAGAAATTTTAGATCATGACCACTAAATGACCACCTACAAAGAGAATAGTTGTATTTAGTTGGAGAAATACCCCAGTATGCAGATATAGTAAATTATTTGGTTACTTCCAAAATACCATCTCACCTAAATTACCATAAAATATAAAAATATAAATATAAACCTAGATTTTACATTCTAAAAGACTCATTCAATAGGAAAAATTATAATTATCAATTAATAAAAATATGTTTTATTATAAGTTAAATTGTGTCTGTTTTTGAAATCTGTCACACACTAGCTTGTGGAGGCCACTTTAGACCTCAAGTAAAGGCAAGGAAAATCCTAGAATTTGAAATTTATTAGCCCAATTTATCCAATTATGCACATGATTTGTAAAAAATGTTATAAATTCCAATTTTCATGATATACTTTTAAGAGACGAGAAATTCCCCAAAACCCATTATCTTTTGTTAAATCTTTGATGTATGGGGAATATACTTTATGGGAACCATTCCCTTGTTTTTTGGTAACTCTTATATTTTAATTACTATATATTATGTTTCTAAATGTGTATAATCTAAGGAAACAAAAAATTATGAGGTCAATGTTATGTGTTCCTTTATCAGGTCAAACATATTTTCTATTTTTGGAGTGATAAGAGTCATCATCAATAACCTAGGACCTCAATTTTGAAATAGTGTAAAGAATATTTTCTGAGTAAATATGGAGTAAATCAATAGAAAACCACCCCTTTCAACCCATATATAAATGGGGAACCATAATTTTCAAATATATATAACAAGTGATTTTTGGAAGTGTTTGTAAAACTAAATAGGAAAGACTGCAACCAAGGGTTGTAAAACACATTATAAGCATACAAGACAGCTTAATTATACCCATAGTAATGATCCCTTATCTATTTATTTATGATAAAAGTTATCATCTCCCTATATATTTGGAACACAAGGCCTATTAAGTTGTGAAAGAAGTGAATCTGGACCTAGATAAAGCTGTAAAAGAGAGGAAATTGTAGCAAAAAGAGCTAGAATTTATCAAGAGAGAAGTATATTAAAATTCAAAAATATACAAAGAAGTTAAAAGAGTGGATCATGAGAAAATTATTCAACAATATGAATTCTAGTTTGGAGACAAATGTTTTTATATAATATAAGACTGAATCTAATCCCATATATACTTTGTTCCAAATGGGAAGGTACTTTCAATGTTACTAATGCATACTATTTTGGTATTATGTAGGTTATAAAATAAGGAAACCAAAAGCAATTCAATATTAATAAACATAGTCTAAATAAGTATCATGGTAATTTACCCCGAGCACCAGTGGAGGAGATCACACTCCTCCACCTTGTCTATAAATGAAAACCCACTAGGTTGTACCTCTCTATAAAATTTGATTTCATGTTGTGACTCCATTTAAAATTTGATTACATGATAAATTAGTTTGAATATATTGATGAAACTATATCAACTTAAGTGTGGGGGACTTTATAGTTCATAAATTTTTCAATTTTTGTGTTTTTTTGTCATTTTTTTTAAAATAATTGTATTTTTATTTTCAATTTTAGTATGTTTTTGAAACCATTGATCTTAAATTTAATTACCTTGTAAACATTGAATCCATTTCCATGTTGAAAAACTGATTTGACCCATTTACTCAAATTAAATTAATTCTGAAATGAAATATTTTTCAAATTATAAATGAAAATTTTCATGAAAAAATACAGTGGTTTTAAAAAACATTCCATGATATATTATCCTATATTTTTAATCACATACCATAGAGGATTCTAAAAAAATTTTTAAATCTAATTTAAAATTCCATTTTTCATGAGAGAACCAATACATGCTTTAATAAAAATACATTTTTGAGTGATATATTCAAATCCTTATATAATTTAAGGACCTTGTTCTTAAATGATTGAGGCGTTATTTTAATATAATGACCTTTTTTATAATATACTCTATTTAAAAACTACATGTACATTAGTCCTTTATAGCACTTATAATCCATGAATGAATTTATTATATAAACACGTTACAAGTGAAATATCTCCATCTACATTGCTCTAAAATATTTTTCATGATATACATTTAATGAAAGTATTGGGGAAGAAAGAAAAGAATCTTAATAAATATGTTTGGTAGAATTTGTTTTAATTTAAATGAAATTTTTGGGAAATTTTTATGCTACTATTTTGGGTGAGAAATCATGATGGGAAAATAGAAAAATGTTCCTGATGTCATACATTTATATCAATTAAACCCCCCCCACTATCTTGAAGTGAAAAAATAAATTCTATTTCCCTCAAAAAATATGATTTTGAAGAGAAATTCAAATCTGAATATAGGATGAAACAATTGAAAAAATAGGGTAAATAGGAAAGAAATATATACAATAATATAAAAATTATAATGGGTTAGACTTCCCATGAATCTAGAGAGGAGATTAGATAATAGATAAAGTTTATTGGAAGTTTAAATCTATTATATAATATATTATGAAGGTTTTTTCCAGTAAGATCTACTTGAGGATAAGCGTCAAAGAAGTGGAAAAGATGTCTTGAAACACATTATGAGGATGGAATAATTCTTTCTAAAATGGGTCCATATATAACTCACACCACCAATAATGTAATTTAGATTCCCCCTCAACCTTTAAGATCACAACCAAGGTAAAAAATTGAAACCATCAAATAGAAATAGATAAAGGGAATGTTTATACTTCAAAATTTTTAAAATCAATGGGTATTTTATGGAGATTTCAAATAAGTGAGGAAATATTTGTGGAAATGTAAGTTGAGATAGAATCCATTCTTGGGGGAAACTAAAAATTATGTGTTTATATTAATTATAAAGCTTGGTCTCCTAATTCAGCCTCAATAGTTTTATATTTAAATCCAACCAACCCTTAAGCCAATGAGAAACCCAAATTAATCCCCCATGGTATGAAAAAAAATACTTAAATCATTGGTTAGAGATGATTAAATTAATTAATCCTATGTTGCAACTTATATGAACTTGTATTGAAAAAACCTTTCTTGGAAATCATATTTTATTATTTAGGGAAATATTCTAGGAATGTTGTTATAAGTGTGTATGATGGGATGAGAGAAGTGGGAATTAATTGAATGAACCTAGTTAATAAAATATAATTAATAACATTGAGGAGGAATGATAACTTGAGGATCATGGGTTTGAAAAATAGTCTCACGTTGGCTAGATATTTGAATTTTTCTTTTGTAATATTTATGATGTTTACTTATCCAATGATCAATATTTAAGTGTGGGGGAATTGATAGATTCCATACTTTAATACGTTTTGATGAGTATTTTATGGTTTTAATCCATACCTTTTATCATTAATTGGGTAGTTATCACTAATATAGCATATATGAGTGTTGTTTTAGTGTGAAAATGGATTTAATAATTATTTTTAATTGTTTAATTCTTTCTTTAGAATTTTTAGAATAATTAATATATTAAATATTGTATATTTTGATAGATATTTGAGGTGGTTGGAGTATATTATGAATAAATTTTGGTGATTCGATGATTATCTAGGAGTGTTGGAGTTACCATATACATTTAGCTAGGATGAATTCATGTGGTCAATCCATATACCGTAAGAATAAATTTTATCAACTGTATGAGTATCGACCATAAAAAAATCAGATCAATTGTGCCTATAAATTCTTAAAATCATCAATGCTACCATACTTTGAGTTGAGATATTTAACAATAATCCTGATATATGGTTGATCTGTCTATTTTTTCATTTTTTGGAGTTACCATGTGTCAACTAACCACAAGGAAGCTAATCAGTTTCAAGAAGAATTTCTCTATGAACTTCCCAACTATCTAATTGACTATATGCTAAATCTATTATATGTTCACTTTTCTACCATGTAATCACTTGAACCCCATGGTGAATCCATTCAAGATGAGCCATATGGTCAGTTCAATACTTGTCAAATTTTCAAAGAATATTCTATATTAGAAAAAAATTTCCATGGGAAGGCTTTGGTGGATATATCCCATTGATATTTTAAAATAATAACATTACTCTTGATAGCGTATTACACACAACAGAGTCCTCAAACAAACCATGAAATATTATTGTTTAAATATGATCATTAGAACCAATAAATTTAATTAACAAGTATAAATAGGAATAAGAAATTTATGAAATATATATAAATTTCCTACTCAATAAAAATGTGTTAATTAATTCTTAGGATATAAGCATCCAGTTTTATAGTAAATTCATACTATGCTTCAAAAATACATCTCATTCAAAAATTATTTTTATTAATTTTTGTGATAAAATATTTTATTTTATTTTTAACACTTTTATAAAATTTATTTTATAAAATTAAATGAATTTTTGAATCAACGTGTCAAAATTATCTTAGAGTGAATTTTTAATAATTTTCTGAAAATATTCATTTTTTTATTAGTAGGAAAAAATTTTATTTTTTATTTAAAATTGAATTATTATTTCAAGAATTTAAAACGTATTATATTGTTTTAAAATGGTTTCAAATTAAAATTGGTTCTATTATATTATGAATAAATTAAATTAATTTCATTGGAATAAATTTTATGGTTGAATTTGTTATAAAAATATTTTTACACTTAAAAAATGCATTTTTCTGAAAAACATTATCCTTCTTTGCGTTTTGTGTTTTTACCCTAAATAAATTTATAAGACTTTTAGAAGTTGAATACAAAAAAATGGATTACATATTTGTAATTATAAAATCCAAATTTGGTAAATGTGACTCTTTTATTTTTAAGAACTATGAATAGTAACCATGATAAAATTTATCACCTCAATAAAAGGTAAACCGGTTAACCTTAGCTAAAAAATTTGTTCAGGTAAGCATTTTCGATCTTAATTCTTATTTTATGAAAATAATTTTATATTTATAATCCCATTATCACAATTTAACTATTTAAGGTACACTTGTCCTTGAAAAGGACCTATATAATATTTAAAGAAAAGAAAAATATGAAATGTCACTCCCTTAATTTAAAATATATTTTATGTGTTCACATAGGGAAAAACGAACTTTCAAAAAATAATTAATGTTTATTTTGAGAAAAATTGAATTATTTCCATTTTTAATTTATTTATAATATTTATGTATTATATAATTACCTTAAATTCTTACACAATGCTGACATGGTATTTTTTTATTAATAAAAATATATAATAAATGATTTTAAAAATATTAAAATTATTATAATTTGAGGGATTTATAGTATTCCATAAATTTTATAGATTAATATATCATATTAGTAATGTTTTAAATGATTATATCTGAATTTCAACTTTTTATTGATCCCTTTAAATTCAAATTAAATGAATACTGTCAAAAATGAAATTATTGATATTTTATGAAAATAATATTTTATTAAATTATTAAAATATCATAAAATATTTAAATAAGATATTGAGGATAATATATGATCTAAATTATCATTTGTTATCCATTTATGAAGCAATTTGTACAATAAAAGTAAAATTATAACCCTTTAATAGTTAAAAAGATGTTAATATGGTTAATGTTAAAATAGGTTAACTAATGGATTACACTATAATATAATGTTTAAAACACTGCTTAACCTATAAAACATTTATTGGTTGATGTTATTTCAAAAAAATAATACCAAAATTTTTAATATCTATCCATTTGAAGAATTAGGATTGAGAATGACCCATTTATATTATAATATTTTTTGTATTTAAAAAAGTGTCTCTCCCCTCACTTATAAAATAAAACCCCTTCTCCTCTCTTACTCCCATATTTCTATCCTTATAAATCAGTAAATAACTATCATAATACCTTCCTATATTACATAAAAACATCCTAAAGGATCTATTTTTTTAAAAAAATCTATCCCTTAAATCCTTAAGGTGTAACTTAAAAGAGGGTTATCAAAAAAGACGTATAACTCTTAACTGAGCATTTATCAGCGTAAATAGTGATTTTAATAAACAATTGTGAATAAACAAGTGATAAGTTGTTATAATAAAATAACATAGGGTATGATATAAATTATTATTATTTTAAAATAAATGTATAATACATTTATATTTATTATACAGGAGATTATAACATATATGAAGAAAGATGGTACTTGAGGTAGTGGTCTTATGTTACAATCTCATTGTTTACCGAGATTGTTTATGAATAAGTTTTGATAATGAAATATTATGGTATAAATCTTATCCTATGGTTATTTTTTAAAATTATATATCTATTTTCATTTTTCTCTCTTTAAGAACTAAATAGAGTCAAATAATATTTTTATGGAAAACTAACTTTATTTTACTCTTCGACAAAAAAAAATTTCTCTTCCATGTCAATGTTTTATAAAAATGTTTTCACTATTCACTAATGATTTTTTAAATTAATTTTTAATCATTTTTTAGTTTTTAAAACATGGCTTAAAATGAATCTTCTTGTATTTTCCTAAACACTGTACTTTTGACTTTTTTACATAAAATGTGAAATGAATATTTATTTTAACTTATACAGCACGAACAGAATTACCTGTCATCCTAAACACTCAATGCTTTAGAGATTAATTTACAAGAATACAAGGTTATTTTCAAAGAAAATGTTTTCTTTAATATCTGGGAAAAATTAGTTTTTAAATAAGTGATTTTAATGTGAAAAGGGTACTTTCCTCATGAAATGTTCAAAGTGGTATTTTTATATCATTTTACATCTAATATGACAGCCTTTTATGTTTTTTCATATTTAATAGCGGTATTATCCTATGATATCATACATATTATTTCTCTAGATAGATTATAATTGTGATGAAAATATGTTTATGAAACTCATTCCTTTTCCACATGTTATTCTATGATGAATTTTGAAAATGTTTATGAAACCCATTTCTTTTCCATTTGTTATTCCATGATTAAATGTTTATGAAACTCAATTATTTTTCATGGTTTATAATATGATGAATGTTTTATAACCTTTTATAACACATCTATACAATTTTAACTATTTCATTGGTGGGCCCAAAATTATATTTCCCTCCAATTCATTGGATAATTATGGATATCCCATGGGATAAAAAGGATTTGAATGCGGAGTGAACCTAGTTTTTTAGGGACTTTATCTACTATGATAGCCATGGTACTAAACCTTAAATAATATGATGGAATGGAAATTAAACCCAATCCACTATGATAGTCTTGGAAGTGAGCCTTGTCTACTAATGAAATGATTTTATATACTTATGTGTATACCAAAAATCTATATCTTATTTCAATGTTATGCTCTCATTTCTCATGTTCTTTGATTCCTTTATGATTCATGTCTTATGAACTACCAAACATTATTCCATTTCTCAATATTAGGATCTATAATATACATGGCATGGTCTTACAATTTTAATCTCATATTCTCATACCCTATTGTTCAGGTTATACTTATGTGATCATTAATATCTCCCTTATTTACCCTTATTGGGCATCTGAGCTCATCCTTTCTTATGTTTCCTTTCTATAGGATATGAAGGATGTTTTTTTAAGTAGTATATGTATAATAAGGGTGAAATTTGTGAAGAATTATGTGGGAAACAATATAGTTCTTATATGAAAAAAAATATGTATCCAAGTTTCTAAATACACTAAAACTATACAATTATGATGTGTATCATTATGTTATGTAATGAATGTTCTTATAATAAGATGTAACATCTATATATGAAAAGTGAAGGTTGATATAGTTGGTATCATAAAAATGTTTTTTCAACATTTGGAAACTAGGATGAGAAAACATTAATGAAAACCCTTAGGATAATCCTATAAATATTATAATGTCCTAAGTTTTGAAAAATAAGGTAGTGTTGTATTTCAATAAAAACATTCTTGTTTGGATATGACAAGTGGATATGGTTTTGGTATAGATGTGTCTATGGGTATTAACTAAGAAAAAAGTTGTTTGATTATATCTCGACCATCATTATGGTGCACGGTGAGTGTTCCCTTACTATGCACCTAGTTTGACACTCCTAGGGAATTTTCATGGGTTAATTCACATTTTATTTATAAACCATCATAAATGATTTGAATAGATGATGATCATGGATGTCCTAGGTTAAACCTAATGTCTCATATATTTAAAAGACGGTGTCAGGATTTTGACATCCTATAAATGATTATGTGGTTCCCTACTATAAGTATTATTGCTCATAATATGATTTTGGGTTTTAGTCAATGGTTAGAACTAGGAGGTATCATATTAATGTTGAACATGGTGAAAAATGGAATGAATATACTCATTCAAAACCTAGTGAAATAGGAGATGGAATATGAAACCATGTAAATGTACATGATCATATATCTCATAATATTATTTATAATCTCAACTTGGGTGAGTTTCCTAGCACACCTAATAAGAGAAAATGGATTTTCATGATGATCCTATAAGAAATAAGATTCAAATTCTTACATGTCAAAAATATTGGAAGAATAACTCAATTTCATATATCAAAGAATTGAGAATATGTTTTGGGTGTTGAAAGAAGAAAATATAGAAATTAATTTACAAGGAAAAGTGAAACACTCATTTAATGAAATATATGTGAATAATGGTTTTTATATGGTATCATTAATAGTTGAATGTTTTAAATGTTTAAAATATAAGATTTATGAAAATAAATTCCCTGAGGGGAAAGCATGAAAAATGGATTATCAATGTTTCACAAGTAAAGGTTTTACTTTTGATTCTGAAGAGACTTTGAATGGCATATGAAATGAAAGAGGTATTAAAAAATAAGATAAATATGCCTCTTTAATGTTTTAAGAAAGAAGTGTAATGTTTGATTTGTTTATTTATTGGAGTTTAAAAATTATATTGTAGAAGTATTTTTATAAATGGTATTCCAGTTATAAGAATCATGAAACATTTAATGAGTGTTCCATATTATTTTTTAATTAAGGATTTTCTATAATATTTTGAATTTTATAGATGACATAGAAATGAGATTTGATGATAAGGTGATATTCTATGAAAAAACATGATTGAGGAAAATATAACCCTTAATATGTGCACAATGTGTTTATTTGGGATGAATAGATTATTTATAAATTAAATGGGATTGTATTAATGACACTATAACTAATTACAAATTTTATGAGAAAGTGGTTTGTGTTATATTTGATAAAGTTTATAGAAATTTTGTATTTATATAATATATTCAAAAATATATGATTTTATTTAAGTAATAAGGAAGGAGTTAATTTTTGTAATAATTTATGTTTTCATTGGGGTTTTATAGTAATTCATTTTCTTGGTATGTTTTCAAAGAATACATGATCATGGTATTAACACATTTTTTATGTGACATTATGAGATGGTTTATATTGTTTGGTGGATTAATGTTAAGTTATTTTTCGAAATTTAGTGACCTTATTTCCAAAAAATGGATTTTGAATTTGGTTTGACAAATTTTTGGAAGGGTTTTAAGGTTAACTACTTATGGAATGGTTTAATTTTAACTTTGATTATTAATGTTTGGTGTTAAGAATGATTTATCATATTGGATAACCATTTCTAATTGTTTTTGTTTTGTTAATTATTGTTATATCAGAATAATGAATTTTAATTCTATTATGGATCATATGATAGATTAAATGTTGATTATAGTGCTTCAGTCATTAATAAATAATCTTCAATATTCATTTCTTTGTGTAAGAGATGAGGTGGAAATTGATTTAAGCACAACCAAAGAATGAAATTGTGATTATGATATGGAAATAAATCAATTATGTATATTTTCTTATGTTCTCTATATTGAATGTAAAATAATACCTAAACTTTATTAAAAGGTTCTTGAAATAAAATTTTATACTTTGACCTTAATTTATTATGAATTGATGGTCTTTTCACCCATCATTGATTTATGGGTTTATGGTTGTTAACTTTCTCTAGAACATGTTCTCTATCACTTTATATTAGTCATTGGGATATAGTTTTCTCCTCCATGTCCATATTTTTACTACCAAGTATTGTTAGTTTTTTTTGTAAACGTAGTTTTTTTATTCCAAATGACGCTCATATTTCAGTTTCCATCTTATTAATACGAATGTTTATTAACCCTTTTTATTATGCGGGTTTTCCACAAAGTAATTTTAAAATTTCAAACCCTTGATTCCAAGCACAACTTAAAATTTTCAGGATTAAATTTATTAATGGGGGTATAGTGTAACACCCCAATATTTTAAAATAATATCATTGTGTTTAATAGTATATACAACATTCAACACCAAGCTTAAATGAACCATGAAATATTATTATTAAAATATTACTATTATAACCTAGCTTTTGAATTGGAAGTTATAAATATAAATAGACACACTATGAAATATATATATATTAATATAAATTTCTGACATAATTAAAATGGGTTTATTAAAATTTAGAAAATAAGTATTCATTTTTTAGTAATGTTATATTATTCTTCCAAAATTCATATCCTTCAAACATGTTTTTTATTTCTTTTTGTGAGAAAATATTATATCTCTGTTTTAAAACTTTTAGAATATAATATTTTATTAAATTAATTCAATTTTTGAAATAAACATTTAAAAATTATCTTAGAATTATTTTTTTGGAATTTTATGAAAATATTGACTTTTTGATGAATAGTAAAAAATACTGTTTTTTATTTAAAATTTTATTTTTGTTTAAATCATTTACAAAGTTATACTTTTTTAAAAATGTTTAAAAATAATATTAGTTCCCTTATTTTATTTAAAAATCCAAATAATTTCATCATAATCAATTTATGGTTGAATTTGGTTTAAAAATATTTTTATAATTAAAAATGAATTTTTTTGAAAAACCTGTTTTTCGCTTCTTATACATTTTTTTTATAAATTAGTTTATTCCAATTATAAAAGTTGAATATTTAAAAATGGATTCTATATTTTGAATATGGAGGTATAAATTTTTTTAATAGTTCCCTTTTGTTTTCAGGCATTATGAATAATAATTGTGGTAAAATTTATCTCCTCTGTAAAAGGTAAATCAGGTTAACCTAGGTTAAATCTAAGTGTTAAGGTCCCCATTTTTTATATTAATTATTATTTGATGAATATAAATTTAAAATTATTACATTATACTATAAATTTAGTTATTTATGGGATGCTTTTCTATTAAAATGTCCTATATAATATTTCAAGAAAATAAAAAAACAAAATGTCACTCTCTTACGTTTAAATATTTCTTATGTGTTCACATATGGAGAAAAGAAATTTGTGAATGAATATAAATGTTTATTTTTAAAATAATAAAATCATTTTCATGATGGTAATTTATTTATAATTTTTAGTCATTATATAATTACCTTAACGGCTTATGAAACACCGACATGGTATTTTTCAATTTAAATAATAATAAAATAAATGACTTTAAAAAAGATTAAAAGTAATATAGTTTTATTTAGTTTTTATGTTATATGAATTTTATATATTAATATAACATATTATTTATGTTCTAAATTATTAAATTCTAATTACTTCTTTGTCTTGATGTCTTTGAAGTCAAATTAAATAAATAGTGTCAAAATGAAATAAATGATATTTTATGAAAATAATATTTTATTAAATTATATAAAATCATAAAAAACGTAAAATAAGAAAATGAGGATAATATAGGTCTAAATTACAATCCATTATCCATTTATTAACCAATTTTTACGTTATAAGTAAAATTATAACCCTTTAAGAGTGAAAATGACTCTATCGTGCTTAAGGTTAAAATAGGTTAACTAAGGGGTTAAACCAATAAATAAGGTTTAAAAAACACTAAAACCTATAGTAATTTTATTTTTTGATTTTATTTGAAACAAATACTACCCTATATTATAATATCAATCCATTTTGAATCATTTTTATTGATAATGATTCATTTATATTTTAAACTTTTTATAATTTCAAAAGTGCCCCTCCCCTCGCTTATAAAAGCGCACATATTATCCTATCTTCCTTGTGAATTTTAAGAATTATACCTTATAAAATACCTAACATAATTACTTAATATATTCCTTCACCACATCATATATCTTATATTCTTTCCAAAAGAACATTCCTTCAGGGATTAAAGAGTAACCCAAAAGAGGGTTCCCAACGAAGAGGTTTAACTCTTAACCGAGCATTTTCAAAATTATTTCTTCTTTAAACTCTTATAAATATATGGTATATATTCTAAAATAATTAATTCAATATATTAAATATACATAATTGTTATTATTAGGATTAAATATATATTATTCACATTCTTTCCATCCAATGGAAAGTGAAAACATTGCTCATGTGTACCTACAACTTATCACCTCCACATAGTAGTGTAATTCAATTTTCATCGTCACTTTACATACACTTATAATTCTGGATTTAATACATATATATATTATTTATGATATTATTATTATTCTATAAATTTGAATTATTATTTAACTTTATTTCATTTAATCCATTATAAAATTGAAATAATGAGCATGTATACGTACGACCAACCATCTCCACGAACAGTGTAATTCATTTTTCTATCTCTATCCTTTATGGATGAATATATATATATATATATATATATATATGTGTGTGTGTGTGTGTGTGTGTGTGTCTGTGTGTTTGTTTGTGTGATACTAATATCTTTTTTAACATTCTATAAAATATGGAAGCATTATCATGTTATATATACTGAGAATAACAAACCGAAACATGCATGATAAAAATGAAGTAGTTATCACCCGAAAAAATTATTTTAATAAAGAATCTGAATAAATATGTGATTATATGTTTTAATAGAATAATATATGATATGATATAAATTATTAAAAAAAATAATAAATGTATAATAATTTTGTATTTCTTATATAGGATTTTTGAACACATACAAAGAAAGACAAGACTTTATGTAAGGGTTTGATGTTACAATCTCATTATTTATCAACATTGTTTATGATTAAGTTCTAATGATGAAATATTATGGTCTAACAATAAATAAACTCATTAATTTTCTTATCGCCTATTTATATTTTGAAATTACATGTTTTCATTTCATTTTCCTCTGTTTAAGAACTCATGAGACCAAAATATTGTTTTGAAGGAAAACCATCTTTATTTCATTCTTCAATCAAAAATCCATTCTCTTCCATATCTATATTTTCTAAAAAAATATTTTAAGAATTTTTTTAATATTCTATAATTATTTTTTAGAGATTTTTTTACCTATTTTTTACATTTTACAAAATGGTATAAAATGAGCATTCTTGTAATTTTCTAAACAAGTTACTTTTGACTTTTTACCAAAAATATGAAAAAATATATATTTATTTCATCATATATAACATGATAAAAATTTATTTCTACTATAAGTAATAAATGATTTGAATCTTCCTTTACAAGTTTCAAAGTTTATTTTCAAATAATTTTTTTCATTATTATTTGGGAATTTTTTAGATTTTAAATAAGTGATTTCAAATTAAAAAGTGAATTTTCCTCAAGAAATGTTCCAAGTAATATTTTAAAAACATTTTACATCTATGATGACATCCTTTGATGTTTCCAAATATTTACCAAGGATATAGTCCAATTTTAACATCCTTATTCTTTCTCTATATGTTTTATGATTATGATGACAATATTTTTATGAAATCTATTCGTTTTTTTACATGGGTTATTCCATGATGAATTGATGAAATATTTATGAAACCCATTTATTTTCCATCAGTTATGCCATGATGAGATGTTTATGAAGCCTATTTCTTTTTCATAAGTTAGATATGATGATTTTTTTATGATATTATGGAACACATTTACATTAATTTCATTATGATATTGGTGTAAAAATAATTATATATCCCTATAATGCATTGGGTAGATTTAGATATCACATGAGATAAATAGAACTAGAATGGGGAGTGGGATAAGTTCAATAAGGTACTTTGTCCACTGTGATAGTCTTGGGATTGAACCTTGGATAATACTATGGAATTTGGAGTGAACCCAATACACTATGATATTCTTGGCAGTGATCCATGAATATTAGGGAAATTATTTTCTATACATATGTTTATTCCACAAATCTATATCTTATGTTAATATTATGATCTCATTGCTCACATTCTTTGATTCCTTTAGGATTCATGTATTATGAACTTCCACGATTTGTGATAGAAATCAGGATTATGATCTATGATATGTAGGATATGGATTTAAAATGTTAATATCATGTTCACATACCCTTATTATCATGTTATTTATATGTGATCATTGATTTCTTCCTTGTTTACCCTTACCGGGCATATGCGCTCACCCATTCTTATACTTCCCTTACCCAGTATATGAAGGAAAGTTTTAATTATGATTTGTATAAGAAGGGTTCAATTTGTGAAGAATTAAGTGGGAGATGATGTAGATCTTATATGAACAAGTTTTTTATATATCTAGGTTTCAAAATACACTAAACCTATATGATTTTAGTATGTATCATTATATTATTTAATGAATATCCATATAATAAGATGTAATATATAAGTATGAAAATTATGAGTCTCTATATGGGTTCTCATCCAACCATTAAGACAAAGACTTAAGTTTCCATATTATTATTCATGTAATTAATAGGAGTTTTCAGCATGAATAAAACATTCAAATAGTTGGTCAACACCCAAGATGGAAGGACATAGATTTCATGGAAAATCAAATCAGGATAAGGATTTTATGCCACAAGAGAAGTAATGGTACTTTATGAATTCAAAATAGAGAAGACTGTGTAGGTTTTCACTATGCTGAAGCAGAAATAACCCACTCTTCTATAAAAGAAAGAGGAAGTCACAGCAGAAGGAGGATCATGAATTGGAATCTAAGATCATATAGGGGGATTTTTTATTGGTTTTATTATCTATTATATTTTATTATATAATTATATATCCTTCCCCATTCATGTCTGTTACCGCTCAAATGAATGGGTAATTATTGAGTGATTTAGGAAGGTAATTTTATTCCCCTATAATGATTGAGTCCTCATGAATTATTGAATAATGTTCTTTTCTGGATGATTAGTTTTGGTTTCAATGGTTTTTTAACACTTAAAATATAATTGTATTTTTTTTAATTGGTTCATTGTTTATTGGAAATGTTGGAAATATTTCATATCCCTCTACCTAATGCAGTTTTGTCTCAAAGGAATAGGTTGTGTTTGGTGGTGAGTGTTAGGTAATAACTAGCACATGTGTGGTAGTAGTGAGCCACTTCTAAATTACCCAAGAACACCAATACCTACTTGGGTATTTCCTAGGTATAATAGTAGTGGTTTACAGAGTATCTACTAACATAGGAAGGGGGACTAACCAATCATTAATACTTTAGTGGATGTTTCCATCATAACCTTAAACCAAGAGTGATTAATAAATATATCAAGGAGTCTTTCATTTATAAATTAATAATAGGAGAAGTAAATAAATTTTTAGGACCATGATAGAATTGTAAGAGGGGTCCCAACCCTATCCTGATCACCCATCTCCTCAATTATTTTCAAACACTTGTTTAAAATTATTAAATGATTTGTTTTTATAAGTTAAAAAATGCAAAACAACATTTTTCTCTAATTAATATGCGACATTAGGTTTTTGTAGACTCCTATTTAGTAGGAAACCCTAGGTTTCCACATTTATCCTGGGTATGAATTAGTTTTTCTACACCTATGATAGGGGTGTATTCATTTCTCTATAGTTATTACTATATATTCCACCAACATAATGGATGTATAGAGACCCCTAGAAATTTAGTACAAGAATTATGTTCCTTCACAATAGACCCCTTGTGGGTTCTTGTGATGCTTTTTTGGTTACTTTAAGTATAAAAAACAACCTATATATAATTTTTCCATATTGATTCTTAGTTTCATTATATTTAATCAAACTATATGACTATGTATACTCTCTATGAATAGTTTAAGGGTAACTCCATTATTTTTTGATGGATGAGATCTTGATCCTTGCAGAGGTAGTATTTTTTGTGGATGCTCAATGGGGATTGGAACCCTGTAGTGGGTGGTAGAGTTAGCATGTGATGCATGATATGTAAATGTAATAACCCTATAGTGGGTGTGTTAGCATGTTAATTGCCTTGTGATGTTTGATACAAGAGTATAGGTATTACCCCATGAGCTATGACTGATGTGAGATATGGTTGTGGGATATGTGGGAGAGTTGAGTTCCTTTGTGATATATGATGGTGACTTGATAGAGAGGTTATATTGTGCTTGTGAGTGTGTTTAGGGATGGAATGCATGAAGGTAACTTATACCTTCATGGTGTAAAGTATTTAAGTTTTTTTTATTACGCTTATGTTTTGAGAAAAGGATCATTTGGATACGCAGATTTATTGTTTTCAGGTAATATTCTCTATGATATAGTTTATTTTGATCCTAGGTAGTTGGATCTATAATTGATAAAGTGTGATTATATTATTTTGGTTTTATAATGACACCCAAGAGGTGGGTGAACAAGCGGTTATCTTTAGCATGGGTGACATGTTAGTCTATTGAAAAGAAATAAATGTGGTGCTTATGGATAGGAGAGTTTCGCATTCATTGGGTCATGATTAAATTTTTAGGCTTGTGATAATTGTTTTGATGATTTTTGGGTCCTAGGATCATGATGTTCTATGATCGTGTGGTATGAGAGTATACACATGTCGGTTTTAGATAATATCGAGACAAGCATGCTACAGATTTGCATTGTTCCATTTGGATTATATAAATTACTGAATTTCTATCTATGGGAAAATGAGTAATGGATTTGGTGAAACTATTGTGTGAATATCATCCCAGATATTTAGATGAGGATGGGAAGTGTATCTCTTGGGATAGATGGTGACACCAAGGTTTTCTGATGTCGGTGGTTGATAGGATGGGTGAGCATGGATCAGGAGGAGTGACATGCATGAGATGGTGGAACCTATTGAGGTTGTGATAGAGGAGGGTTATAAGGGAATACTTATTGTGGGTATTCCACCATTGGTTTTCATATGGCGTTCCTTCATTATAGATAGAATTTCATCAGATACTGAGGATGATGTTATTGATGAGCCTGTAATGTGTAGATATTGGTGGCTGGGTTAAGTGGGGTAATGATGGGGATACTCCTACTATTGGAAGTGTCTTATAAGTCACAAGTTAATAACCCTTGTTGTAGAACAATTCTAGGTTAATGAGACTAGTTGATAGACTGTCAAGATGGCACTAGGATATCAGAGTGTAGAAAGATCCACTAACATTCTGTTCATTGTAGAATACCAATATGGATGGATTATTGGATGGAGTCTGATAATTGGAATCTATATCGGGAAGGATTTGTTGTGATATATACATTTTTCACATTAGAGATGCATCATTGTACATGGTTAGATCATGATGGGTTGTACAAGTGATTTGAGATCTATCAATGTAATTACACTGAGAGTTAGGTTTTGACTTTAGTGATGGTGTTTAAATGATCTCATCATACCTCCTAGTGTTGAGGCATCAATATTGAGTGATTTTATAGTGTTTCAGTTGGTGTAATTTGATATTGTTTTCAGGAAAGGTCATCCAGAGGTGTACTGACTGATTTTTTGTTTGAAATTGGGTGTAGTAAGGTGGAAATCACACTATAGATATCAATTGAGTGATGAAAAAGTGTTTTTAGTAGGTGATTCTTATGTTGGGGAGAACCATGGCTTGGAATCATCTTTTTTGAGTTGAATACTATAGTGGGAAGAACCAAAATCCTAGGAATGGATCATTGGATGGCATTATAGTGTCTCAAGATAGAAAAATATGGTTTATTATAGTTTTAGTGTTTGTTGATAGTGTTAAGTGGGTAGCTTAGCCTTTGGTGCATGATGTTCCATTTGTATGGTGTTATGTAGAAAAAAAATCCAGTGTTTCAAGACAGTTTGGAGTGAGTTATTAGTAAATTGATGACCATCCTAGGTCAAAATTATTGATTGGATATCTACCAAGACTTCTCAGATATAATAAGTGTTATAGTGGGGAGGTTGTAAAACCATGTGCCTTTATGGTTGTGAAAATTAAGGTAAATTTTTTTTTTCTTGAGTTATTTTATGAGGTAAAATGGTAATTTACTCTAGAATAAGACCTCGGAATAATTTTATGATGGTTTCATTGATCTCAGGATCATATTTTTACTCATGAGATAATATTTTTAGAGATTCCAAGTCAGGTGTACTATTTTGGAATATTTCATTGTTTATTAAATAAATAATTATTATTTTACATGAATATAATAATAATTATTATTAATAATATTATTATTATGAGGATAGTAGTGAAGGTATGTGATACCCCTTTTGATCTAGGGGATCCCTCCATTGTTTATATGAAATTATGAAAATCATCCAAGGATTATGAGATATTTGGTCATAAAGAGATCTTCACATTCTCTAATCTATAGGGAACTACTATTGGGGACATGAAATTTTTAGATCTAAATCAAAATTTGACTAAGGATAGGTTTCTTGTGGTAGTGGAAAATTTTTTATCCTTCTACTTCTCAACGTTTGAAATAATCATTAAAAAGTCAAAATTTTCTCAGGTTGATGAAAATCATGACACCATTTATGGAATAATGGAACTTTATAAACATTCAATATTGGAACACGTCATTTGACTGAAGGGTGAGACTCCTCTAAAATTCAATGATATAGATTGAATAATATATAAAATTTGGGAGTTCATAAACTAAAAAACTGCTATCATAGTTAGGGGATACTTTCATATTATTTTCACTAATGGAAAACATAAAATATACGCATGGGGACATGGCTTGGTTTCTATTAAACTATGCATCACATAATAAAATAATAGGGACACGGCTTGGATTCTCTTTAACTCTGCATCTCATAATTCAGGAATGGGATAAAGGATTTGATCCATTTAACATTTGGAATTATTATAACCAAGTGTGGGTTTGGATCTCAGACCACAATTTGTTATATTAGAATCACAAAATTCTATTGGATATTTCCTTTGTTGTTGTAATTCCTATTAAAATAGGCAGGGATACTGAGAATGTCGTTTATGGAAACTTCTATTACATCTTCTTTTAACTGGATATCTCTTCCACTTGAGTGGAAAATATTATCATATATACTATATAGGACTCTATTAATATCAATATTAATTATGATATTCCTCCTGTATTTTCAATTGATTCCAATATTATTAAACATCGTGGCTTAAATTATAGGAGGAACGTTGCATGTGAATTATATAATAATATTGATCATGAATCTCAGGACTACTAACTCATAATGACAAGGTTAAAAAATAAAGGGATGTTCAATGGTTGGGTTACAATCGTCAAATGGAAGCTTACGCATGCTATAAGGAATCCTTACAAATAAACGGCCTGGGGACTCGACATTGCAATCGGCGCCCCAAACCCCTCCCACCCTACCATCCCAACCGCTTGTGGAGGGAAATAATAGATAATGTGGTTTCAAAGGTTAAAAAATAAAGGGATTTTCATTTTTCCTACAATATATAATGTGGTCTCCATGTTTGAGGTTAGACCCAACAATTATCATGATTTTGGTGTTTTGAATCCCTCTGGTTATTTGGTGAACTCTAATTCCCACTTCCTAAAAAGTGACTGTCCCCTTACATGTGGTTGGTAAGGAATATAAATATCCAATACATTCATCACTAGATGGTTTGGTTGGTTGGGGGAGGCTCCCACCCGTCAATTTGTTTCTATGGTTGTCTCTAACAAATCACTTATATTCCCTACTAATGGATTGAATGATACACCTATAAAGGTGGGTTCTATGGTCAATTCACCTCAAGACAACATGAAGAGTTATGGTTCACCCCCAAATTCTATCAATACTAATCTTTCATATTAGGTAAATCTCAGGGAAGATCCATCTAATTTTCTCACTCTTAGGGAGCCAAGAGGTCCATGGAGAAGGTTGATGTGGCTATAGGGTTCTCTAACCCACATGGTATCCCCTCTCTAAAAAAAGGACATTATTTTTGTACTTGATGATACTCAAAATCAGGTATTTGGTAATCTTGATGATCTACCAAATTATGGTTCCTCTTTCATCAAGGTTCCTTTCGAAAAAGTAATTAAATCCACATGTATGGTTGAATTAGCAAACTCTAGTATCAAGCTGGATGTGAATAAATTTTTCCCTCTCTCTGTTCCAAGGAGTTGGGTCAAAGAGATTGATGATGTTGATAAAATTAAGATCCCCTATGATACTCTTAAAGAGGGTCTTGAGGTCCCATGGAAGAAGAGTTTTGGTAAAGTCAGACCTTCTGGTTTATCTAATAAGCCCACTTAAATTGGTACCTCGCCTAAAAATAGAGATATTCTTTTTGAATTAGGGATCAATAATAAGAAATCTAGCATAACCATGAATCACTTCATCAATAATAATAATCTGTACATCATTGGAATTGTTTATCCAAGGGTTCTTTCTAATTACTTCAACCTTATGGATTGGTAAAAGATGAACTACAATTTCTATACTCATAATCAGAACCTTATTACTGTATAAACCCTTTGTTTCATCCTCATAAAATGACTAGATTTTTTATTTATTATATTTAGATCCATCACATTACTTTAAATGTTAATAACTCACCTGTAAATTATTTGATCTCTATTTTATATATTGGCATATCATGCATATATAGGAGGATGCTTTGGAGAGACTCAGTCTATCTCTTAGAAACATTTACAGGAAAATGGATTCTAGCTGGTGATTTTATTTTTTTTCGTGATCTACCTAAGAATATTGATGATACATTTGTGAGAATTTAATTTGATGAGTTTATAATATGTATTGATACTTTATAATTGGTTGAAATTAATGTTCTTGGAGCTTAATTCACTTGGTCAAATGTTATATTTAAATCTAGAAAAGATTAAATATACTTTCAGTAAATCGATGTTTGGTAATTTTTATGGGGATATAAGGATTTATAATTAGGATTTAAAAAACATCCATCTCAGTTCATTAAATTATGACTGCCTCATAGAAGAGGATATCTAAAAACACTCAAAGTTGAAAGGTTTACTGAACATAATGAAGAGTATCCATAAGGACCAGATTTATATTAGATAGTTAAATTATGGTGATATGAACTCTAAGTTCTTACATCTAATTCATGGAGAGAGTAAATATAGGAATCCTATATCCTCTATTTGTATTGATGAAGAATATTTGTATTATGAGGAGAAAATTACAAATGTTCTAGTATAACATTTCACATAACAATTTAATGAGGGAAGACTTTAAGTTAGTTATCATATCACTAAAATCATTGAATCTAAAATCACTGATATGAAAAATTCCTTTCTCACAGATCTACCTAATATGGAGTATTCCATGCATTATTATTTATCCCGCAATATGGATACCATAATTATACCAGATGTATTTTCTGATAAATTCTTCATGCATTTTTGGAAGACATTTCAAGCATTGATTCTATAGGCCATTAGACACTTCTTCTCCACATAGTTTTTACCTATAAGGGTTAAATAAAAATTTCTATAACTCATTCCACTATTTGGTAATGATTTGTATATCAAGGAATTTTTGCTTATTGGTATTGGGAACTCACTCCTTATGATTATAAATAAGATCATTTCAAAAATACTTGTATCCTTAATAGGTAATGTGGTCTCACCTTATCAATATGTCTTTATACGTGGTAAAATAATTCAATATTGCATTTGTAATACCTCAGAGTTTGTTAATATGTAATGAAAAAAATATAGGAATGTTAACCTTAATATAAATATGGATATTTATAAATATTTTGGACTTTAAAATAGGGCTTCATGGATTTCATTTTGAAATATTATGACCTATGTACTAGGTTTTTTATGATTATTTTCTCTCATTCAAAGAAAAATAAACTCTATATTCCCCTGAATGGTTGGACTAGAGGTATTTTCAAATTCTCAAGATGTCTCATGCAAGGAGACCCATTATTTTCCCTCCTTTTTTTATGGTGGATGGTTATCTTAGTGGGTGTCTTATTAAATAATTTTCCATTATCTATATAAATCCCATCAGGTATTCTAGGAATCTGAGGTCACTTATTCAAATTGTTTATGTTGATGATTTTATTCTCTTTTGTGAGGGTGATGAAAGATTTATCTCTTATATTAATAAAATATTTGGTTATTATGAACATGTCTCTGGTCAGAGCATCAGATGGGGAAATCCTTTATTTACTTTGTCAAGGGCGCCTCTATATCAAGTCAAAATAAAAAAATTAATCTCTTAAAGGTGAATCATGGTACTCTACCCTTAAATTAACTTGGGGTCCCACTTTTTTATCGTAGGGTAAGAACAACCTATCTTGAAGTCATTTCATATAAGACCACATCTTTTTTGTCATGTTGTAAAGGGAATATCCTATCTAAAGTCTATTGGGTTTGTCCTGAAAACATTATTATTACCTCCATGTGTGTTCACAAGTATTCTTTATGAAAATGGGAAACACATATTATAAAGATACTATAAATATATATTTGGAATTTTATTTAGTAAAGGACTATATTTGAGTGGAAATTGATTATTGTACCTTATAAAAAGTGTATCAAACCTGAGGACTTGGGTTATATTACTGTTAAACAAATTGGAATATTAAATAATTCTCTCATTCCTAGCTTCTTGTGGAATCACTAAGGATACTAATAATATCCTTAGGTGTGGGATGGATGAAAATCTATTATAGAGGGACATGTTTTATTCGGGATAAAAAGTGTGGCCTGCTATTCAACAATCATATAATAAGATCAATCAATACCTTACTTGGATTCCCTATAAGAAATCTAATCTAATCTTCTAGAATGTAAAATGGCTTGACAGATTTATTATTGATGTGTGTAAAGTCCCTAATGGATTAAGTACTCTTTATATTACACCTGATCTAGAAAATTGGTATATTATCATTTCCTTTATTCCAATTGATATCCAACACCAAATCCTAAACTACTCTTTTATGGATTTCAATTTTAACATTTTGACCCTTACAGAGATGGGGAACCTTACTATAAAATTATACTACAAATTTGTGTGTGTAACCTTAGAGGAATCTCTTAAATGAATGGATGAATTTAGTAAGTCATTCATTTATCTTGTCTGTATTAAATTATTATGGAATCTATAGCATAATAATATTTCAACTAATGACAAGTTTCAAGATCTATGTCTTTATGTTACCTCGATATGATTCCTATGCTAGAAAATTGGGAATCCTATCTACACATTTTAGTTGACTGCAATCTTGAAAAAAATATAGAGGATGGTGTTTGAATTTTTTTTACTTGGATTTATAGAATTCCATGACCTTCATACATTCATGAATATGATATACAAGCTGGAACATAGTGCATAAGTGTATAATTTTTTCAAGGATGTTGTTTCACCCTATTTTCATGCGATCTAGATTATATAAAATCAAAGAAAATTTGATGAGAGACATTAGTTTTAACCTCATGATCTCATGTATCATGAATTATATTCAAATGGTTTTTGATTTCCAATATGGATCCATGAATAGAAATATTCAAGATCTTATGATTGTAAATGCACGTGGAGTTCCAACTATAGAATGAAATCCTATGAATATTTCCTACTTGAAATGTATTCCTGTTGGGCCTAACTGGATCAATTTTAACATTTATGGTGCTTCCATGGGTTCTTCAGGCCTTGTTGGATGTGGTTGAATCTTTTGGAAATATAGAGGTTTTCTCAAAGGTACATTCACACAATTTATAGGGAATTTCATTGCATACAAAGCGAAGTTGTTGGATATTTAATATGCCATTAAATATGACAAACAACACAATTAGAATCATCTTTTGGATTGAGACTATCTTCATTGATTCTTTACATGCCCTTGAAGCCCGCACTCAGATAATTCCATGGTTTCTCACATGGTCTATTTCATATGTCTTACATCTTTAGAAGGAATGCATGGTAGGATCTATCATATTTATAGGGAAGGAAACATAGTGGTTGATGATCTCTCTAAGATGGAATAGAAGAGTGAGTCTCTTATTTGATTTATTAACTCTTGTATGAATGTATGTATTTTCATCAGTCTAATGTTTCTGGTTATTTGTACATGTGTCATCATCAACCCCCTCTGTATCTATTTACATTCATTCTTCTAATGAATTTTTTTCAAAGTGGGTCATTGATCCACTTACCATGCCATTTCAGATTAATTATTCGATATAAAAAAACATTTATATCTCCCAAATGAATTACTAGGTTGAAATTATAACTTCATAGTTGATTTTAGAATTAGTGGTTTTACCTAGGAAAGGTATAAACTTCATTCGGGTTTTGGGTCCAAGGCTAATCCTTTAAATGATTATTTTGTTATTATTAATTTTAATTTTTCACACCCCCATTATTCCTTCCAATGCAATCTAAGATGGATGAAGGATCTACCTTATCATATAGCCAAACCAATATCGAATGAGGGAGAGGGAGTTAATTCCTTTGTCTAATCGAAGGTGGATTGAGGTGAAATGATCATGGAGTATGAATCTGACCTCGAGCTTCGACGATTTATCTATGAGTTAGACTGGTATTTTTTTGTTTCTTCATTTTATTATTCATTTTCAATTTTTAATATGTAATATGGACTTATATTGATGGTAAAAGTAACCTAAAGTGTTATTTGGTGTAAAATAGGGTTTTAGGTGATTCATAGGGGGTTTTTTATCGAAAAACTCGATCACAGGGTGTGTAGTTCAAGAACACACGCCATGTATTCTTTGGTGTGATGATAGTGGAAGAAGATTCCCACACATCATGTTGGATATAAGGATACATTGTGTAGGAACTTTGGTATATGACTCAATTTTGTAACATCCCGTTACTCTTCTGATAGGTATGTTTCTAATCTTGTCGCGGTTTTCCTTTTTTGTTGTCTGGGTAGGGCCAAGAATAAAATGAGAGGATACCTGTAATGGCGAAGTCCAAGATTTTTTGGAATTTTTGGCACGAAATCTGCTAATTATGAATCCTACTGGAGATTTACACACCTTGTAATATGGTTACACGATGTGTAAACCATAAATGAAAATAAATCTATTTTTATGAAAAGGAAATGGGTTTTTTGGAATTTATGAGACTTATCAATTACAAGACGTGTAATTGGGGTACACGTCATGTAGTGTCCTGATGGTGTTTTTTTAAATTGGTAGAGTGGCTAAGATATTTATTTTTATTCATCCATGAATCCTTACTCTCAACCTAAATCCTTCCCTAGGCGATTTTGGAGCCTCTAACCCCTTCATACCTTTTGGTTCAGTGATTGATCATTGTAGAGATCATGGTGTGTCATTTAGGGTAAACATTATCCATGCATCTCCATCTCTTTATCTATTAATTCCTTGGAATATGATGAATCTTCTTCAGTTTTATGGATCTAAGCTTTTTATTGTTGAATCTCGTTTCTATGTTGAGTTTATGGATCCTATACATGTTTATTCTTGTTGGCAGGTTTCGTTGTAGGCATTGTGTTACATGAGAAAGGTTTTTGGTTCCAACTTTGGTTGAAAAATTAATTAACCTTTAGTTTCTTTAATTAAATTATGTTTGATTTAAAATGAAAATTTTTAATTGAATAAATTTCTTTCAATTGTTTTATTAAAAACCCAATTCTAGTGAATTAGGGTTTTTTGTTCGTTTTTGCATGAAATTAGGAAAAACCCTAATTTTAGTTAATTGGGTTTTGTTTGTGAAGTGGATGGATTTTTTTTGAAAAATTAAATTATTGAATTTAATTGTGAAATTAGATTGTGAAATGGGATGGTCATTTGTTTTCAAATCCCTATTTGTGAAAAATGTATTAAAAATGGTTGCGATATAAATCCAATGGTTTTGTATTTTAAAAAGGTCATGTTTTTATTAAAAACTCATTATGGTTTTTAAAGGGAAAATTAGCATATTTAAATAGATAATGGGATTTAATTATATTTTAAGAAATCTTAAAATAAATTACCCATCGTTGTTTTGTACTTGAACACTTGAAAACCTTTTGTAGTTAGTGTATTATTTGGACAACACTTTATGATTAACAATTTTCCAAAACATCATATCATCACATCACATTCATTATGTGATGGTTATGAGTCCCCTTTTCCATAAAACCAAAGGGGCATATATACATAATTTTTATTTCCTAGTGTTGGGTCCCTTGACCCTAAAACTTTCTTATCTATTTTTCACATGACCATGTTGTTCGCCTATTTGTATTTCAAATGTATATGCCATTGTTGTAAACTATTTTACATGAATTGGGAGTTTATATAAACTATTATATATAAATGTGTTTATTTAATACATTTTTTGAAATGTTCTATTGTTTTATAGATATTCCATCATTTTGAATAGTGAATATTTTTCTTAAAAGTATCCCTATCTTTAAATTTTAAAGCATGAATTGTTTTAATTATGCTTTTTAAATTAGAAACCTATTTGTTTTAAATAGAAATTAATTTCATATTTAATTTGATATGGCCATCATTTATGGAATCTTTGGGTGAAATCTTATTGCAAATTAGTATACACCCTAATTATGCCTTCTGGTGTTTTTAGATTACCTCCTTTTAGGTTTAAGAAAGGGGAAGGAATATATTAGAGGTGTTTCTAGTTATTAAAATGTGGACTTGGTGAGCTGCGTCTGAGTTGGAACATGGTTAGTTTTTCTGTTTCTGGTACTTTTGGTTGTATTGCTTTGGGAAGTTAAGCCTTTTTGACTTCTGGTATATTACTCCAAATAGAGTTTCTTTTAATATTAATATTGTCTTTTTTCTTTTACTTATATATTTTTAGTGGAAAAATCTTTCCCAATTTCAATTCGTAGGATGTCAGGTTCTAGTCTATAACCAATGAAAATTGAGAACTCCCATCGGGATATATAAGGGCCAGCTCAGTTATCGGGTTACCAGAGTACCCAGGTTGGTTCTTGACAGTTTTTCCAAGTACACAACCAGACACCCCGTGTGAGGTGCATGGCATATAAGAGTATATAGACAAGCACATTTTATGAAGCACTTGAAATGTATGGGTACACACCTTGTCAATTTCATGACATGAATTAATCCAGCATACACATTACATGTTGTGTGTTTCTTTGGTATATGTCATGTATTTGGGAAATACACACTAAGATGGGATGATCTGCTGGAGTAGGTTCCCTAGAACCAACTTCTATGTACTTTATGATCAACATGTATTAATTGTATTTAATTTTAATAAACTACTTATCACATCATTATTTTTATTCTGCATGATATAGTATGTGATAATGTCCTAAAAGTAGCTATCAAGTTAAAAGGTTGTAGCATTTCCCTACTATGATGATAACTCAGAAGTGCTATGACACTATTCTTAAATAAATGATGTAAAGTCATATGATATCATTTGAGGGACACAAATTATACAGGTTATTAGTGTTAGAGACTCATAGGACTTTGATTAACCTTCTCATGGTGTTCTCCCTTAGTAATATCTTGTAGGATATTATCTGAACGAGTCCCGTTAGTGGGAAATCCACATTCATATGTGTCATTGGATGTTCCTATATGCGGACGTGTTTATTGGTCCTTATACATTAAGATTATTATTAATGATTATTATGAGTCATGCACTTAGATGTATTGATGAAAACTGTGATGATATATATTCATGGTGAGGTGGTATATGTTGAGTGCATCACAAGTAATATGGTATTAATGAATAATGCAAGAATGGAGTTATCCCTTATGTTCATTGAAGAATGTTAATATCTTAGACCCTTTTATGTAAATCATATATCCTAAATAAATCCATGTACATTGTGTTCTATATAGAAGTTCTATTTATGGAAAGTCAAAGAAATAGATATGGAGCACATAGGTTTATGGCACAAGTATGAAACCTACTCGATTAGAGATATTGTGATAAAGGGACTATGTTACACAGTAAGAGTCTATATGAGCTGACATGTCATTGTAGCTTTAAATTATTTTTCTATGGGTAACTTTTTGTGTTTCTAGATTCTAACCTTGGAAATTAGGTTTTTTCGCCTAATTCCATTGAGAAAGAGGCCTATAGGGTCACGCCCAAAGTGTATCCATAATTTCAGTTAAATAATATATTATTATTTATTATTTAATAGGTTGAATAAATAAAATTCTTGCAAGTGGTATAATAATTATTCATGTATTCTTGATCTCATTTATTCCATCACTAGTTATTTAAGATAATATATTGTGTGTAGAATATTTAATAAATATTTATTTTTTGTTAGTGAATATATTACTTATTTATTGGGGAATAATGCAGTGATATTTATTTAATAAATAATATACATTATTCAAGTCCTGATAAATATTATAGAGGAATGTAAGACTAAGGTTAATGGTCCGGTGATAAATAATAAATAATATTAACTATAATTTGCAATTTAAGAGCATGTTGAGAAATAATAATATTAATATTATTATTTGACATGGGGTTTTTCTAGGATTAAATAAATAATTAAGGGAACTTATGAAATTATTTTATTTTAACCCTAGAAATATAAATACTCAATTATGTTATTTTCTCAAGAGCCAATTCAGTTGTGCTCAATGAATCTTGGAGGATCCTCTGAAACCTAGAGATCTCTCTTCTCCAAGAATGCTCCCAAGAACAGTGAGCAATCCTCCTATAGCATGATGTCTCACCTTCGAGATCTCTATCAATAGAAGGTGAGACAAGAGAGGTATGAGATCTCCAATTCTTTGTTCACAACTAAGCTTAGAGAGACTACGCCAACTAGGCCTCATGTAGTCAATCTCATTGGGTACATTGAATTTCTAGACATATTAGGGATTAAATTTTCAGATTGATTTGAGTACAGTTCTCATTCTTTCATTACTTCTCATGACCATTTCCAACTTTATTGTTAATTAAAATATGAGAAATAGGGAGAATATTCTTCCAAAATTTCTTACATTAATTCTACACGTGGATAAAGACATGGGGAGTGAAAAACCCATAGTCCTTATGGTCAATAAGAAAATTCCAGACAAGAAAAAGGGGCCCAAGACTTATAAATAATCTAAAGCTCCTATGCACCATCCTACCAGAAGAAGAAGATCAAGAGGTAGGGTAAGGAAAATGAGGCAATATGCTTTCCATGTGTAAAGTTAGACTACTAGAAGAGGAACTACACCTAGAGGATAGGGGAAGCTAAAGGTGTGTTTGTTATCGAGTACAATCTTTCCATTTCTACATATTTGATATTAGATAAAACTTTATGTGCTCACATATATATCCAAATACAGGAACCATGTAGACTTCAAAATATTTCCAAAGGAGAAGTTGATCTAGGAGATTCCAATGAAGCAAGGATGGCTTCCCTAGCCATTTCTGACTACCACATTTCATTTCCAATGATAATGATTTGGGTTTTAATAGATTTTTATTTTGTACATCAAGTTACCAATAACATAATTTATGTTCCATGTTTACATACATATGGGTTTACTCTCAAATTTGGAAATTAAATTTTATTTCTTTTATAAGGACAACATATGTTATGGTATGACACATTTCAATAATGGTCTTTATGTATTAAATTATGAAAACCATGTGTTGGAAATCAATATTGAATCATGTTCACATGACTCATATAACACCCAATTGGGGACTCACTACCTGGGTTATGTAAATTATAAGAGTTTGAAAAAGATCTATCACGATGGTTATTTAGACTCTTCAAGTCTTAATCCTCTTGACAGATTTCATGCTTATTTAGAAGAAAAAAAAATAACAAACCATAATTAGATTTATAGGGTATAAGGCCCCAGCCTTAAACCTTAGTTAATCTTGAGTTATTACAAGATTACACATTTAGGATCTTTTCATGTTAAGAGTTTTAGAGAATTAGATCATAAAACATGCATTAAATTCCACATTTAAACAAAGTGGTTACATAAAGATACTATTCATTTTTTCCATCAATGGAAACATATTTAAAATAAAACCTGGATTCTTTCTTGACACATCCTTGACAGTATCATCATATCATGTACCTTTCCCTTGACCAGTGAAAAATATTTATAAAAAACTTGGGATGATCATAAAAAGCTCATAAGGGATATTAAAATATGGAAAGGAAACATGAGTACATGTACACATAAGAATCAATGAAATCATACTTTACTCATTAAACATAAGCACATTAACATACCTCATCAAATCATGACTAAATCATAGAAATCATAAGACATAAAGGTAACATGAGGAATTCATAAAATTCTTACATAGGGAGTAACCCTCTTGGTAACATTTGGAATACCCATCACAATATATTCCCTAAATATCTTTAGAGAATTCATAAAGTTTCACTCCTTCGCGTTACCCAATTCATTAGAGAGCTATGTCGGGCTCACCCACCCTTATTTTATCACGGAACCACCCATCTTCATAATAATTCCCAAGAACCAAAACATAATCGTATCATATAAAACATTCATAAAAGAAACATAACATTTCCACTTTTTAATCACAAGATATCAAGACAAGACATTGATATAAAAATATTATGAAAACCATTTTCAATATCAAAATAAAAGAAAATTAAAACATGGTATTTATTTTTCTTTTAAAAATAAGGTATGTCTTGTAGAGGAAGCCAAACTCAAATAATGGTCACGGCGGCAGAGAAGTCGTTGTCGCCGCATACGTACGACAAAAACATTCCCTTTTGTCGTTTAGTAAAACGCTTCATATAAAAAATATTCCTTTTTGGATAAACGTAAAATTCAAAGGGGTTTATACACCGTATACATGAAGGTTTTTTTTAAAACAAAATATGCCTCAATGAATGGATATTGAGACGAAGTCCCTTACAAAAACGGTATCCTTGGATTAAGGATAAATCAATTACATAATTATGTGTGACAAACGAATACACCAAATATAAGTGGATATTAACTGTAAAAAAATCATAGGTTATTCACACATATTCAAAGAATGACATATTCAAGTAGTACAAGTTTATCCCAAAGAATCAAAATTGTGTTAAGAAGTTCCCTTGCAAAAATTTGACAGCCTAACGGTATCACTACAAAATTCAGAAAATGAGTTGATGAGAGATAAAATGGGTATCTCATCACTTGGAAATAAAATTTAAATCAATAAGGATATATAAGAACATATCCCAACAAAATAGTATGTGAATTAAAAGTCATAACAAAAGATGTCTTTTAAAAAGAGGAGAGTAAAAGGTTCCCTTACCGACAAGGGTATCTTTCGAAACATACACCCCGTGAAAGAAGGACAATAAAACATTTATGTAAATACTCTTAAATGAATGTATATTACACAATGAGTAAAATAATGGGCAGTACATACACCACTCAATGGAAATTGTGGCCAATGTAGCATAAATCTCACAGGAATAAAAGTGAGATGAAAAACCCCTTATGAAAACTCGGCAGCCTAATAGAGCCACTTAAAACTTACAAAAAAATGGATTGATGAGATCAAATAGGGTATCTCATCATATTAACATAAAGTTTACAGCAAGAGTAATATAAAAGAAAATCCTCCAACATAACAAAGATGAGCTTAAAATAAGTGATATAATGGAGAGTACTTAAAAAGAAAGAGAGAGGTTAGATATCATATGAAAATTCGGCAGCCTAATAGCACCACTCAAAACCTCCAAAATGGATTGATGAGAGAGAATAGGGTCTCTCATCATATGAACATAAAAATTACAGTAAGATTAATATATAATAACATCCCAATCACAAGAAATATGTTCTTAAAAGTAATGACATAAAAGAGTGTACTTAAAAAGAAAGAGAGGAGTATGATCCATTACCTCATGTCCGACTTGTCTTGTTCATTTCATTATATTCTTGAATAATAAACATTGGTAAATTAATAATTTCCTAGGGACCTCTTTTAATTATTATTATTCATTTCATATCACATTTTATAATGTTATAATATTTTTTAATAATGTTAGTTCATATCAGACGTTTTTGTCGATGTTTGGTACATGAGTCAAAAATGAACTTGTTTGAAAAATGATTGCCGATGTAGTTATAAGTAAATAATTTCCAGAATAGTATTAATGATTAAAATATCATATATATCTAGTAAATATTCATTTTATACTATTCCATATCATTTGGATGTAAAAAACTAAAAGCACCGTTCATGGAGACGGTAGGCCGTATGTACGCATGAACGCTACTTTTAATTTTTTTTGTCATATTAATGGAATTAAAAAAATTAATGATATATATATTACAATTTCAGTATAATATAAATGTTATATAGGTCACATATTTTAATTAATTTCATTCTTTATACACTCCATGTATTTCATGTACGATTCACATCACTTGAGGGGGAGGTATTCCACACATCCTCATATGAAATTATCGCATTTGCACAACATTAAAATAATAAGGGTATGTTTTAAATATAAAATACAGAAGAATATAGTAAAAATAAATACTATATATATCATATATAAAATACAGTAACATCATAATGGAAACTTTTAAAGGTGTTAAAAGAATATTGAACATTCATCGTTTCGTGAGGCAGGAAATCGCCAACCACAGAACCAGTATGTTATTTAACCATTAGAAGAAGGTGTGTGTAAGTGTAGCTCGAATCCTTAACATAAAAACATCCTAATATATTTAATATACTGGTGTTGTTACAAAATAAAATAATAAAAAGAGTTTAGTGGGTTGGAGAAGAAAAATAATTCAAAAGGACTCAAGGGAAGACATTACCTTATAATCGGGTAACTCCCTTTGGTTTGAGCACAAAAGCTTCATTGGGAAGACTTATGCCCAATTTTCGGCTTCAAGAAGTTATATAGGGATGTGGAGATACAAAATGGTCTGGGTTTGTTTGAGAAAATGGCTTTGGAAGTGTGGTTATTGAGGTAGAGGTGGGGGCCTTTTATAAGAGGAGAGGGGGGGGGGCACTCTTGGAAAGTAAAGAAATGTTAGTTTATTTTAAAATGAGTTTCGTATTTAAAAGGTCCAAAATTGATATAATTAGAGGATAAGGTTATTAGGGTTCAAAATATACCCATACAATAGGTTTTGGACATGTTTAGTTCATATATTTTACATTTTCTTTTCATTTTATTTAAATACTTTATTAATGAGGTAATCGCTGCATCATCATGATGTCATAATTAATTTAATATATATAATGCCTACAAATTATAAAAAAAATCTCTTGATGTAGGAAATCGTTTTATCTTTATAATGAATATTTATAGTCAAAAATCTGACCTGTATTACCCCATGTAAAAATTGTATTAGTAAAACATCTCATGTTTGTGTCATTTTTACATTAACATTAAATAAAAAGTTATTTATGTCATTCCCCAACCAAAGTGGCTCCATGTGGTCCCCAAGATGACCAATGGATTTTCTTTTTCGTCCATGACACATCCAATGAGAGTAGGACATGTGTAAATCTCATCTCACATTATTAAAACATTATTTTTACCTTAAACTACACTAATTACATCTAATCGCGATTAAGAACATAAAAGTTACTATTCACCAAAATATTATTTTAATACCATTGAACCCCATTTTAAATCTTAATGAAAACCATTTATGTTGAATTTTTGAAATTCAAAACACAGAGGTGGTAAAATTTCATTTAAATGAAAAATCAATTTCTTAAGTACCACTTAGTGGTTTCACTATTCATCAAAAATTGATGTTTTTCAGAAAAATACCAAAACTTCACCCTATGATATATTTTATATTCCAAATTAAAAAATTATGTCTATTTTAAAAAATTCAAAACATATAAGTTACATTAATTAATTTAATAACGAATTCCCGCTGTCAGAGAAAATAACGTGTTTTTATGAAACAATAAGTATCAAAAGATCGACACTAGTTTAAGTCCAATTTCAATGTGAATTTAATTCCAACGACCACTATTGGATTAAATGGTAAAAATATATTCTAATTTTACTTTAAAAACAATTCAAAAGATAATCTAATCATATAAATAAATTAGATTAAAAAGAGGTTTTGAATTAAAATACAACAGTTTTCACTATTCATTAAAAAATGAACTTTATCGGAAAGATACCAAAAATTTACAAAAAGTAAATTTTGATGTCCCAATTCTAAATAAGATTTTTATTTTGTCAAATTTAATACATTAAATTTTCAAAAAGTGAATTTCAAAGAGGTTCACCATCAAAAGGTGGTTAATCGACCTTTTAAAAATATTAGAATTTTTACGCTTAAAATTGGATTCATTCTCATTTTTAATCCTCTAACAGTCATTGTAAAGAGTAAAAATATTTGAAAAACCTATATAATCATTTGGTAGTTAGTTCTGTTCATTCCCACCATTACATCTGCTAGGTGTTAACTATCATTTAAAATAATATTTTTTTATTATTAGAGTGCAACGTAAGATTCCCAAAAAAACTCGTTGTTGCGTATTGGGTACGCCATCGAGCAGAGAATCCTCTTTAAAGTAATATTAATATTTTATTCACAAATATGGATAAATATAAAAATGTCATATTCTTTATTTACTTGGGGTGTTACATCCTTCCCCCCTTTTGGGAATTGCGTCCTCGCAATTTTAAAATTGAGCTTGGAAACATCTTTGAAAGTCCCACATCAGAACAAGAGTCGGTAAAACAATCACTTTAAAATAAAGAATGAGAAGTACAGAGGTAACCCGAGATAACCCATACTAGGATTCCATGTAGGAAAACATGGACATGGAGGAGAAAACATAGGGTCATTTTTTGATGGAGGGTGATAGAAAACATGTTTAGGAGATAGTTAACCACAAGAAAATCACAGACTTGTGATGGGTTAAATGGTATTCGATTCCCTGTTAGCAGAAGTTAATAGACAACATTTTTGTTTTAAGTTACTTTATATTGAGGAATTTATTCATAAGGAAACATAATCACTTATCATGTTGACTTTCAACTTTTATTAGATTTCTTACACAAACTCATATTTTCTCAGAAAGATGAGTATTTAGGAAGACTTGTTCATACTAAGAGTACTATAGTCAAATTCTAGAGAATCACCTAATCCACATAAGAGAACTATATATATCCCATGTCTTTATACTTTAACCAAAACCAAAACCAAAAAGGTTAGTATAAGATCAGATAATCCAGAAAAGGATAAACCCTTATAAAAAGAAAATCTATTCTTAATCTCCAAAATTTGTCCAACAAAACCCAATATTCAACGAGGAACATTCGATAAAAAATTTTTCCATAGATTTCTTCAAAGTAAACCAAAATAATATTGAAACCCAAATATTTTATGGATTTAGTCACATAGTCTTCCAAGGTAAATCGTAACATTTATCTCCAAACAACATCAGTTTTCTTAAAGTCTTGTATTGAAAAGTAATTAACCTAATTAAATATCCTCCATGATATGTTAATAAATTTCCATAGATAACCCAAAATCAACTTACTCTTAATTAAAAAAATCATAAAACTAAAAATAATCAGTCAAACTTACCCAGGACTTCACGTAGTCCAGTGGTAGGAGATAAATACCAGTCACACTTTGGTTGTTGGTTCGATTCCCATAGCTTTGTCCGACGTGATGGGTTGTCACATGGTCTGCATGTTGTCATTTTTATAAAACTCTAAAAATAACCCTAACATGTTTTAACCGTAATCGTTTCCTTATAACTCTCATTTTAATCCAAATTCGTTACGATCTCAACATCTTAATTCATGAAGTATTATTTCACCACCATAAGATAAAATAAATAGATTCCCAAAATGAATAACATCATACCTTGATCATGGAATCCACTCGATTTCATCATTATCTTGGTCACATAGGTAGAAGTCCCATGCATTACAACAATGATTTATAGATCCTTCACAATAATTTTCTTCCTCCATCCAAATATACCTTGTACAAAATGGTTCATATGGGTGTTCACAAAAAAATAGTTTTGGAAAATAATCATGTATGACATATAATTCCAAAACATGTGATAAAACATGATTTCTATAAAATAGTCGGACATAATTTGAGTTGAAAATTTCTATTATTGGTCCTTTTAAAATACCATAAGTATGTGTTGAGAGACTATATTTTAAAAGAAAATATAAATAGTTTGGAAAGGGTATCCTTCCTCAACACCATTTTTAAAATCATAATATGCTTCAAATTCATGTTATAAGGTAAAATATTTGAAAATACCTTGATAATATTTACCTTTCTTGAAAATATGAGAATAATGTGAAAATAGTATTTATTTAAAAACAACCCATGATCCACGATGATAACGAGGTATAGTGGAGTTGTTTGATATCTCAAACAACTGCTTGCAAGTCAGTTGTATGCTAGAAAAAGTTTCACAAACATCCGAACATGAATTTGCAATAATTATTGCAAGCATGTCATCAGGAAGAGATAGGAATATCGTTTGAGATCCTTCTCCTTCCATTGGTAACTGACTTTACATGACCTGAAAAAAGTTATAAAACAAGGATTTAACTGAAATAATAGATATAGGGACTAATCGTGTGTCTAAAAAAAACTCATAATGCCTAAAGTTGTCTAAACCGACCTATGATACCAACTATAAGTCCCCAGCCTTAAACATTACTTAATCTTGAGTTATTACAAGATTACACATTGAGGATATTTTCAGGTTTAGAGTTTTAGAGAATTAGATCATAAAACATGAATTACATTCCACATTTAAACAAAGTGGTTACATAAAGATAGTATTCATTTTTTTCCATTAATGGAAACATAATTAAAATAAAACATGGATTCTTTCTTTACAGTTCCCTGACACTATCATCTTATCATGTACCTTTCCATTGACCTGTGAAAAACACTTCAAAAAAACATGGGATAAGCATAAAAAGCTCAGTAAGGGATATAACAAAATTGAAAGGAAACATGAGTACATGTACACCTAAGAATCAATGAAATCATACTTTACTCATAAAACATAAGCACATTAACATACCTCATCAAATCATGAATAAATCATAGAAATCATAAGACATAAAGGTAACTTGAGGAATTCATAACATTCTTACGTAGGGAGTAACCCTCTTGGTTACGTTTGGAATACCCATCACAGTATATTCCCTAAATCTCTTCGAAGATACCTTAATGTTTCACTCCATCACGTTACCCAATGCATTGGAGAGCTATATCGGGCTAACCTGCCCTTAGTTTATCATGGAACCACCCGTCTTCAAAATAATTCCCAAGAACCATAACATAATTGTATCATATGAAACATGCATAAAGGAAACATAACATTTCCACTTTCCATTCACAAGATATCAATACAACATATTGATATAAAAACATTATGAAATCCAGTTTCAATATCAAAATAAAAGAAAAGTAAAACATGGTATTTAATTTTCTTTTAAAAAGAAGGTATGTTTTGTAGAGGAAACCGAACTCAAATAATGGTCACGGCGGCAGAGAAGTCGTTGTCGCTGCATACATACGACAAAAACATTTCATTTTGTCGTTTAGTAAAATGCTTCGTATAAAAAAGATTCCTTTTGGATAAATGTAAAAGTAAAAGGGGTTTATACACCGTATAAAATAAGGTTTTGTATAAAACGAAATATGCCTCAATGAATGGAGATTGAGACGAAGTCCCTTACAAAGATGGTATCCTTGGATTAAGGACAAATCAATTACATAATTATGTGTGACAAAAGAATACACCAAATATAAGTGGATATTAAGTGTAAAACAAACAGATGTTATCCACACATATTCATAGAATGACATATTCAAGGAGTACAAGTTTATCACAAAGAATCAAAATTGGGTTATGAAGTTCCCTTGCAAAAATTTGACAACCTAACGGCGTCACTACAGAAATCAGAAAATGAGTTGATGAGAGATAAAAAGGGTATCTCATCACTTGGACATCAAATTTAAATCAATAAGGATATAGAAGAACATATCCCAACATAATAGTATGTGAATTAAAAGACATAACAAAATATGTCTTTTAAAAAGAGGAGGGTGAAAGGTTCCCTTACCGACGTGGGTATCTTTCGAAACCTACACCCCGAGAAAGAAGGAAAATATAACATTGATGTAAATACTCATAAATGAAAGTATATTACACAATGAGTAAAATAATGGGCAGTACATACACCACTCAAAGTAAATTGTGGCCAATGTAGAATAAATCTCACGGGAATAAATGTGAGATGAATAATCCCTTACGAAAACTCGGCAACCTAACGGCGCCACATAAAACATACAAAAAAAATGGATTGATGAGATCAAATAGGGTCTCTCATCATATTAACATAAAGTTTACCGCAAGATGAATATAAAATAACATCCCCCAACATATCAAAGAGGAGCTTAAAAGAAGTGATATAAAGGAGAGTATTTAAAAAAAGAGAGGTTAGATCTCTTACGAATATTTGGCAGCCTAACAGCGCCACTCAAAACCTCTGAAATGGATTGATGAGAGAGAATAGGTTCTCTCATCATATGAACATAAAAATTATAGTATTATTAATTTATATGAAAATCCCAATCACAAGAAAAATAAGCTTAAAAGGAATGGCATAAAAGAGTGTACATAAAAAGAAAGAGAATAGTAGGATCCCTTACCTCAAGTCCGACTTGTCTTGTTCGTTTCTTTATATTCCTTTATAATAAACATTGGTCAATTTATAATTTCCCAGGGACCTCCTTTAAAGATTATTATTCAGTACATATCACATATTATAATGTTATAATAATTGTTTAATAATGTTAGTTCATATCAGACGTTTTTGTCGATGTTTGGTACATGAGTCAAAATTGAACTTGTTTGAAAAATGATTGCCAATGTAGTTATAAGTAAATAATTTACAGAATAGTATTAATGATTAAAATATCATATATATCTAGTACATATTCATTTTATACTATTCCATATCATTTGGAGATAAAAAAACAAAAACCACCGTTCATGGAGACGGTAGGCCGTACGTACGTGTGAATGCTACTTTCATTTTTTTTGTCATATTAATGGAATTAAAAAAATAAATGATATATATATATATATATTATAATTATAGTATAATATATATGTTATATAGGTCACATATGTTCATTAATTTCATTCTTTATACATTCCATGTATTGCATGTATGAGCCACATCACTTGAGGGGGCGGTAGTCCACACTTCCTCATATGAAATTATCGCATTTTCAGAACATGAAAAGAATAAGGGTATGTTCTAAATATAAAATATAGAAGCATATAGTAAACATAAATACTATAAAATCATATATAAAATACAGTGACATCATAATGTCCACCTTTAAAGGTGTTGAAAGAATATTGAACAATCATCATTTCGTGAGGCAGAAAATCGCCAACCACAGAAACAGTATGTTCTTTAACCAGTAGACGAAGGTATGTGTAAGTGTAGCTCGAATCATTCACATAAAAACATCCTAGTATATTGAAGATTCGAGCTACAATTACACACACATTCATTTAATGGTTAAAGAACATACTGTTTCTGTGGTTGGCGTTTTTCTCCCTCACAAAATGATGATTGTTCAATATTCTTTCAACACATTTAAAGGTGGCCATTATGATATAACTGTATTTTATATATGATATTATAGTATTTATGTTTACTATATGCTTATGTATTTTATATTTAAAACATACCCTTATTCTTTCCATGTTGTTCAAATGCGATAATTTCATATGAGGAAGTGTGGACTACATCCCCCTCAAGTGATGTGACTCGTACATGGAATACATGGAATGTATAAAGAATGAAATTAATGAACATATGGGACCTATATAACATATATATTATTCTGGAATTATAATATATATATATATATATCATTTTTTTAATTCCATTAATATGAAAAAAAATGAAAGTAGTGGTCATGCGTACGTACGGCCTATCGTCTCCATGAATGGTGCTTTTCGTTTTTTATCTCCAAATGACATGGAATAGTATAAAATGAATATGTACTGGATATATATGATATTTTAATCATTAATACTATTCTTGAAATTATTTACTTATAACTACATGGCTAATCATTTTTCAAACAAGTTCATTTTTGAATCATGTACCAAACATCGACAAAAACGTTTGATATGAACTAACATTATTAAACAATTATTATAACATTATAATACATGATATGAACTGAATAATAATCTTTAATGGATTTCCCTAGGAAATTATAAATTTACCAATGTTTATTATTCATGAATATAAAGAAACGAACAAGACAAGTCGGACTTGAGGTAAGGGATCCTACCCGTCTCTTTCTTTTTAAGTACACTCTTTAATGTCATTCCTTCTAAGCTCATCTTTATTGTTATTGGGATGTTATTTTATATTATTATTACTGTAATTTTTATGTTCATATGATGAGAGACCATATGTTATTTACTCATTTGTTATGTAACACATGTGTAAATGTGTGGGGATTGGGGGCCTATCTAATAGATTATATAAAGGCAGAGGGTCAAAAAACAGTGTGTACATGTACTCATGTGTTACAAGAATCATACACACTGTTTTTTTGACCCTATGCCTTTATATAATATATTAGATAGGCCCCCAATCCCCACACATTTACTCATGTGTTACATAACAGATGAGTAAATAACATATGGTTACTTTGGTTTGCAACCCATTGATCGAATGTGTATTGATAATTATAATATAAAAACAACAATTAATATCCCTTTATTTAATGATATCTAATGTGGTGGTAGAAATATATAATCATAAACATGCTTTAAGACAAACCCTTAATAAGGAATATAATATTCCTTGTTTTTATTATACCAAACAATATGATATAATAATGAATTCATCATATGTGTATCGATTTAAGGAATATCTCCTTCAATCTCCTACTTTACCTAAAGCCTCATCGATATAGCTCAATTTACCCTTATTATGTATCATGTATAATAATATGTGAAACCATATTTTAAAATAATTTTGTATATCTTCTAAAACACTTTTATAAATCTATCATTAACTTCCATTTATATCACATCATATATAATACCTTGTGAATGTCCATCCCAATCTCTTTTAAGATAAACTGTAAAACACTTTTAAAAAATATATGTGTGATAAAAATAACCATTCATTCAACTATAATGGTTAACCCCACAATACTTTATAACATTAATAAAAAATATGAATTCCTAAATTTATGAATGCAAGAAAAGAACAGAAACTAGAAAAGAACCAATGAAACTCATGTTTTAAAGGGATCTTGCATCACCTCCATCAAATACTTATACCTCTATACCAATATCCACCATCTACATCATATACAATCATGCATCTTATATGATCCCTTTTTCTAAAACATTGAGTGACCAAGAGAAAAGAACCAATACAATCATTTATTCTCTTAGTTATGGCATGGAAACCGCTTTTTATTCTAGAATAATCCATTTTCTTATGTAATTATAGATTCAAAAAGTGACTTTACTTCAGAATGAAACTTCTAGAAAAAGTTTTGTATAAAAAAAATGTTTTATTAACACCACTTGCTGAGTCAGGATCAGCCATGACACGTTTTATAATATTTTATATAAAATGAGACTTGAAATAATTATTACATCACTTATTTCATGCATTTTTTGGATTTAATCAGATCTTTATTTATTTGAATAACATGTACTTTATTAGCACATCCACCCCATGGATCATTTCTCCCCCTAAATATTGGGCAACATCAAACAATTGTTAGAATTATTTAATTTAATGGGAGAGGGGAACCTCCCACTTTCATAAGTTTAGTTATGTGGTTGGACTTTATCCACTCACCCTAATCTCCTAATTTAATTCTAATCCTTTGTGGTGGTACTAATTTCGATGACACTAGTAAAAATTTCTTCACTAATGTTAAATTTAAAATCTTCTATGTCCTAGTCATTGGGCATCAACCCAATTGTCGGAGTAATCCTAATTTTTTATATTTCCTCCATTTATAAACTACGCACAATCCATGAACTCTTTTTTATGCTTATTTATCTTTTAAAGGCTAATTCCACCAGTATTATTCTCATGCTTTGTAGTTTTGTAAATGAGACAACTTAAGCATTTTTCTTATAACCATTCCTTAAATTACATAAAGAACACCTTTCCATTTCAATATAGGTAGAATCCAATAAATTAATTCTTCTTTATTTCATAGGTGAGATAGATTCCCCCATTTTCTTCATCCTCCAAATTTAATTCTCCTTTAGTTTAAAATTTATTTTTCATAGGGTTTAGATTCATATTTTCATTTCTTGTTTATTAAGTTTTACACTAAAATGCTATAACTGGTACTCAAAGTCCCTATAACTACATCATCAATGATAGGGAGAGAAAATTTTTCATTTACATGTGACTGTATTCAATATATTGAAACCATAAATTATTCCAAATTCCCTCATGGGTACATTTCTTGTGTAGGAGTTATGAAATTTTGGCCATACATATTCAATATAGGGGGTCCCAATTTAACATCATGTATTGTGGGGATTCAAAATAACAAGACCCAAATTAGGTATGTGAATTAAAAATTAATTAAATAAGATTCAATATGTTGAACCATCACATATAATGAAAAAACCTTATTAAAATGTATATTTCATTAGAAAATACTCACTATCTTCTTGTTTCTTCAACTGATTTTGTAATCACATGTGTATAAGCATACACATGCATGCACATATGCACTTTGGTTTTCTAGTGGGTTATTTACCATATGTATTTATATAGGATAACCTTACATAACATATTTATATATTTTTTCAACTAGTATATATGAATCTCTTTCCCTATTTAGTAATAGTTATGTGTTTTATTTTTTTTAATATTTTGTAGTCATATTGTGATATACATTGATAAAAGATGGATCACATTACCGAGGAACAAACCTCAGTATATTGAGGGTTTGAATGAGTTTTTAGATTTTTTTAATTTCCAATTGATCCGTTGAAGGGAGAATAAGATGTCCATGACCTAAATGTAAATTTAGATCATGGTTGAAGAGAGATGATATTTAAGAACATTTAATATTGAAGAAATTCCCTAGTCAATATTTACGTTGGATTTGGCATAGAGAATCAAACATTACTGAAAGGTTGAGCACTGATGTTAATCCATAAAATGACCTCCCAACTTTTTTGACAATGGAAAATGAAATGAAAAACCTTATAAATGATGAATTTGGCACTGCAAAGGACCACCATCAACATCAAAACATATCAGAACAACCATATGAGGGTGCTAAAAATAGTAATGAGACAAGTGATGTTTTTGACACTGTAGGACAACCATATCAAGATTGTAACATATCAGTGGATCGTCCTCTGGATTATGTGGAGAATAATGTAAGATATAACTTCACTAAGGAAAATACGTTTCATGATTTAGTTGATGATGGAAATCAAGAGTTGTAAAAAGGATGTTTGAAATGTTCAAAATATTGTTTTATGCAAAAGTTGTACCATATCAAATGTGTATGTATAATTAAAAATAAGGCAATGTCCATGATATTTGAATTGTTGCATGATGCATTTATAGAAGAAAACATCCCCGAGTCTTTTTATTATATGAAAAAATCTGTTAACAGGCTTGGTCTGAATTATACAAAAATACTTGCGTGTCCCAATGATTGTATGCTTTATTGACGAGAGGATTCAAGTAGACAGGATTGTAAAAAATGTTCTTCTACTAGATGGTAGTCAATGGGTGATGTTGGAAGTCCGAATCAACATACATTCATGAAGAAGAAGAAAAGGAACACACCTGCAAAGGTTTTTCATTACTTTCCTTTAAATCCTTGATTGCAAGGATTATTCCTTTCATCAAAAACCGCCGAACACATGAAGTGTAATTCTATAGATAATAACATTGATGGGTTAATGATATATCCATGAGATTCACAATCATGGAAGAAATTTGATTCATTACATCTAGATTTCTCAGCTAATCCTGGGAATGTTCGATTGGTATTGGCTACCGATGGATTATACCCATTTGGGACTTTGAGTATAAGTTAGAGCATTTGGCCAGTTGTTTTGATCCCTTACAATATGCCTCTATGGATGTGTATGAAAAAAATGTCTTTTATCATTTCAATGTTTATTCCTGGAAAACAAATGCCTGAAAATGATATTGATGTATATTTGCAGCTTTTAATTGAATAATTACAGGATTTGGGGACCAACAATGTTGAAAAATTTGATGCTTCTTCTAAGACAATGTTCAAAATGCATGTTGCTTTAATGTGGACCATTAGTGACTTCCCTGGGCTTGGGAATTTATCTGGTTGGAACAATTACACAGGTTTGTCTTGTCTTATTTGTAAATTTGATTTTGAGCCCAAATGGATATCTCACAGTAGAAAATGGCGCTTCTTGTGCCATCGATGATTTCTCGATGCATCTCATAGATTAATACTGAACAGATCAAAATTTAACTGTTTCATTGATCGTAGACCACCACCCATGTTATTAACTGTTTCTGAAATATTGACACAACTTGGAAATGTTGAAACATAATTTGGGATGGTTCTTCATTTGAATGATAACAGGAAATAGATTTGAAGTGCAACGTCAAGTGAAATCGGAACACACTAATGGAAGAAAAAAAGTATATTCTTCAAACTTTCGTATAGGGAATTTAACTTATTGTGGCATAATCTTGATGTGATGCATATTGAGAAGAATGTCTATGACAATTTTATTTTCACATTTCTTAATGAGCATGGAATTTCGAAGGATCATCTCAATGCTTTTAAAGACTTACAAGTAATGAACATAAAACATGATCTATGGCTAGATGAGAATGAAAAGTATCCTCCGACAATTTTTGCAATGAAAATTAGGGATAAAGATACATTCCTTAGAATTTTAAAGATTTTTAAGGTATCTAATGGGTATTCGAGTAACATATCGGGTGTTTTTACTTGAAGAATCATAAGTTACATGGATTGAAAAGTCAAGATTCACATATTTTGTTACAACAATTACTACCATTGAAATTGTGTACATTATTACCTGAAAACATTACTACTGTTGTACTGCAATTATGCACATTTTTCAGACAACTATGTGAGAAATATCTACATCCATTTCAGCTTGACATCCTTCAGGAGAGGTTTTTATTAAACCTTTGTGCAATGGAGATGATCTTTCCTCCGTCGTTTTTTACTGTAATGATGCATTTAACTATGCATTTGGTTGAGGATGCTAAATTAGGAGGCCACGTTCATTATCGATGGATGTATCCAATTTAGAGGTACATTATTTATAGGTTTTTCAGTCCAGCAAACTATTTTTGGCACTTAATTAAATGCACAATTATGTTTATTTTATTTCACTGATATCTTGGGCATTTGAAATCATACGTGAGAAATAAAGCTCAACTAGAATGCTCTATTGTTGAAGGCTATTTGGCTGAGAAGTGTCTTACCTATTGTTCTAGATATTTGGATGATATTTAGAAAATATTTAATCGAGTTGGACGTGTTTATGACACATCAACTCAATCTCAAATACATCATAAATCAAAAATATTTCCTGCTATTGTCCGATCAGTTGGGAGGAACTCAAATGTGACACTGACAGGATTTGAATTATTACAGGCACATAAATATGTGCTGCTGAATAGTGAAATTGAAGATCCATTTATTGAAGAGTTGAGGATACAAACAAAGAGACGAATGATAGGCCGAACACAAAATGAGAAAGATATAAGAAAAGATGTTAATAAAGAGCTTATAGAATGGTTTTACTGACGTGTAAGTTCATAAATATTGCAATAAATATGAATATTAGTTTGAAACATATATTTTGTAAATATAATAAATTATATTTCTTATTTTAGATCATGAATACTAATACTCGAGCAGAGGTGTCAGAATATTTGAGGTTTCTTGCTTGAGGTCCTCTAAAACAAGTTAGAAAGATCGATGCTTACAACGTGAATGACATTATATTTTGTACAGTCAATCGAGAAGAGGGTTTGAAAACATAGAATAGTGGTATATTTACATTTTCTAAAGTGGATTATGATGGAAATATAACTGATATTATTGAATTAAACTACCACAGACATTTTTCAGTGGTTTTATTCAAATGAAATTTGGTCGATATTATCAGAGGTGTTAAAAGAGATTCCTTGCAATTTACTTCTGTGAACTTCTCTCACTTGATGGATGTTGGTGATCGGGAACTGCATGATCCATATATCTTATCATCTCAATAAAAATGGTATATTATGTGAATAATGTTGTTGATGAAGGTTGGAGTGTAGTTTCTCACATAATACAAAGAGATTTGTATGCTATGGGTGATGAAGTAAAATATTTGACCTTTGAAATTTAATCTCATCAACAGCAAGAAGACGAATTATTTGTCCATCATGATATTGAAAATATTACTCTAGCAAGTAAAAATGAACTGGATGAAGTAATGGAGTAGGAAACAAACATGATTGAAGGGGAAAATGATTGTATGTACAATTATTTATTCATTTAACAAACACTTATTTCATTTGTACAATCATTCATTATCATTGTTATGTATATTTTTTTGTTAGTAATGAGAATCGATTATCATTTTTTATTTCTTTTTCCTGCATAATTTTTTTTAAATATATGTCATGAACTTAATTTTATTTGATTAAATGACAGGAATGGAAAGGAGGAAGTGATACACTGTTTAATCAACTACTACGACAGATGATGATCCATCTGTCTCCCTCTCTACAACATCTAAGAAACCAGATGCCTTCTCGCCTACACGATCTCCCTCTGCACCATCTCTCACACCCTTTGTTAGAATCCCTTTAGAATTTGAGTCAACGAATCCCCCTTTAGCAGCCTCATTAGTCGGGCGGTGGTGCGCCACTTCTAGTTCATCACAGACATACTGGAGGCTCACTCTTATAGGTACAAATTTTAATATAAATAAATTTATTATACTTTTTTAATAGAAAATGTTTTTTAATTAAAGATGAAAAAAATGAAACAATGGAGAAAAATAAAAAAATTTCAGATGTGTGGAATATGAATGGAGAGAAGATAGTTGTCACATTTGATTCATATGCGGTCCCAACGGATGACGCCGAGAGATTTCATGGGAAAATTCTAGGCCAACTAGCGGAAGAGCCCATTTCCCTTCCAATTTCATATGATGATTGGAGACATATTCCTCCATGTTAGAAAAATTAGGTTTTTTTATACCCAAATAAAGGTAATTTTAATACATTATGGTGTAATTGAATGTCATGTTATTAATATGTTCAGAATGAATATATGTATACCGATGTTTTTCCACTTTACAATTGTTGATGTGATATCACGAAAGTGGACATTGAAAAATCTTGGTAAGAAATTGAAAAACATTAAATGGAGATTGTGGGGTGATGTCAACGATACTTCATTGACCGTCCAACAAATTTATGACAAGCTACCCAATGGGGTACCCAAAGAACAGTGGAAAGTTTTTGTTGACAGACATCGTGATGAGAAGAAGATGGTATTTATATATATATTATCATATTAACCTCATATTACATTTATTCATGTATATGAAGAGGATATGACATTGAATAAATTACTAATAAATTTCATTTTATTTATTTCAGGATCTCGTAATAAAGAATGCATCAAGCCGGGCTAAGCAAGTCATCCCTCATACTGCGGGGTCAAAAAGATTTTCTAGAAGCTGATCGACTCTGGTAATATTTTCATTTGTTTAAATATTTATAAGAAAATATTATATGTTTAATATATTAAATGGTTGATTTATCTTTGTTTAATGCAGTCACATATTTTAGGACACGAAGCATCCCTAACTGAAGTGTAGTTTGATGTTCACCAAAAATATTATGGATGTTTTGTTAATGAGCCTGCCAAAGAAGTTGGGGTATGAACTTATTTTTTCATTATAATAACTTATTATAAGTTTTTACTATGTTAATATATATTTATATTTGATTTACAGGTAAAAATTAAAGAACAATGGGATTCCAATTCTGAGAAGTCCTACTTAGTCTCCCAGGATGGCCCGGTTACTAAAGTCCTTAGGAAGGAGCATCCTGGTAGAGTGTGCGGTATGGGTTTGGGACCCATACCATCTAAGGTTTTTGGAAGGCCATCGGGGATTGCAGCTGCATCTACTCTTGGTTGTAGTCAGTTCATACCCAGAGATGCTCAGATAGAGACTGTTTCCCTACAAAACATATATCACAAGTAGGGGAATTAGATATCCACTTTGCAGCAATTGTTGACTGATATACATCAGCTGATGAGTAGATATGCCCCCGGTGGTACTTTATTGACTAGTGATGTGTATGTAAATAACAAAAATTCAAAATCATTTAGTATGAAAACATTTATTGGTTTTAAGTTTAAATATAATATGCAACACTATTTAATTTTCAATATAATGTTCTTACAGGTGGTAGCCGAATGTGGAGATGGAGGTGGAGAGGGTGATGATATGCGTTTATCATCAGATAATGATTGTATTGTTGATATGTTGGAGGTGGAGAGGGTGACGATATTTGTTCATCGTCAGTTTGAATATGTATCACGTGTGACACATATTATTCACCAAACATTTTCATGACCTAACATTTTCTTGATTTGTCATGTTTCCTTTTATGTATTTTATTAATTTATGATGTTTTTTTATTTCGTGATTTCTTAAGTGTGGTATGCACCATATATGTCGATTCTTTATTGTGATGATTCATTTTTTATGATTCATTTTTCCTAAATTTATTAGGTTTGTCAGCCCTTGGTGAGCATCCCACTTCAAAACATTACAGACTAGTTATGGGGATGTCAGTCCTATAATGTGGATATATAAAAGGAATTTCCTATATTCTAGGGAGATTAGTAAATTTTTTTAGATATAATGAAAGGCATTGTAACCAAAATTCCATACCAAAAATCCCTGAATACCCAATGAAGGAAATTGATCTTAAATTTATTGTGTGAGGAATCATGAACCCCATTTCATATTTAGGACACAATAGCCTGCTTTAGTCCCCTACCAAAGCATTAATAGATCCAACCATTCTCTTTCCAACAAATTTACCATAGTGAATAATTGGGAAAAATTTAGGATATAGGAAGAGGGAAAATCACCTAAAACTGTTAATGGTTGATCTCACAATATTGAGGTTAAAATCTAATGAAAAGGATCCAGAATTACTCTTAGGGATATACTTGGGTCATTTAAGAACTGATAGAAATGATGGAAGGATATGGGGGATTAAGGGTATTTTAGAATATATAGGTGGTCTAGAAAATAGAAGACCTTGGTGCAGCCCCATACACAATTCAAGAGAATTACTGAAAAGGGAGGGGTCTATGGAATAATGGGAAGGACCATTCCATAATGAGGTTGGATAAGGAATCCTATGAGAATTGTAGTTATATCTGTGTTGAAGATCTGATAAAATAATATAAGGGGCCATGATATATTCTAGAGATCTATTTCAGAGAGAACAACTAGGGAGGGGGTCTTATAACATAATCCAAATCCATGATTCCACTACCCCAAATGTGATAAAACCCCCAACCCCACCCCCCTAAAAAAACTCACCCTCAGACACCATAACACAACCAAGGAGACAATTCCTAAGCCCTGACCAAAATGGAAGAATAACCCAAACACTCCCACGAGCCCTAATGTCATAGCCTACCAATCCACACCATAGAACTCCAGGGTCCATGTTGTGACCCTTCTCCACAATGTGTCCATGACAAAAATGGATTAATCACCAAAATCCACTCTACACACCCCCTCACACACAATACAACCAACCTACCCAAACCTTAGTGGCACTCTTTATGGTGAAAATGATCTCCTCTACAGTTCAATCCCTAGAAAAACATAGTGATTACCTTAAAATTTCCCATAATCTGAAGTAACAACTCTCAAACATTAAAAAAATATAAAAATAGTAACCAGGATGTTACAATTCTCCTCAATATATGACTTTTTTATCTCTGGAACGTCATGTGGGAGAAAGATTATCTAGAAGGTTTGAAGGTACTCTACCCACCACCTCTTTGTGAGATTCATGTAATTCTAAGAAAAGCTCTTTCTCATACTATTATGATAAAAAATGATCATGAAATTCTCTCCAAAAGATTGTGTCTTCAATACTTAAGCACAAGCATATATGAAAAAATGATCAAACTCATTATAGGGGAAATTTTTATCTTGTGGATAATGTTAAAGAGATTCATAGGCCAGAAAACGAAGTTTGAAATTTTATAAAATTATATTTCTCACACCACTTGGTCATGTTTTTATTATATATGAATTAAAATTCCCTTGGTTGTTCTTTGTTAAGCATCTCTTTTCATATTGGTTGTAGTTTGTATTCTGTTGGTCTTTTGGTATTATTGGAATGGTTTTTTTCAGGGCTCTGGTATAGAAGTTGTAGAAACTAATATTTTTTTAATAAATTTGATTTTAGCAGTTTTTTAAACCGTCACTAACCGTAATCAGAATAATTTGTGGAAGTTAAAACCGCTGCTAAATGTCAGTATTTTTATATTAGTTGCGGTTAAAACCACCGCTAAATGTCAGTATTTTTCTACTATAAGGGGTTATAAACGCCGCTACAGTATTAAATTTAGCAGTGGTTATAAATGAAACTACAAATTTCAATCTTCCATGAATATTCTGTGGTGGTTATATTTTTTTAGCGGTGATTTTACCAGCCAGTGGATGAGTTTTTTTAGTGGCAGTTTTAACCACCGCGAAAAAAGTGAGCCCCTGCCCCGGGAAAACCACTGCTCAAAAACATCATAACTGCCAGGAACTATGAAAACTATGACGGTTCCTATAAACGTCCACTAAACGGATTTAACCACAAGAAATAGTGTTTAGACACACAATTTTGGGGTGATTTTCTGAAACCGCCACATAAGCATATAACGACGGTTAAAACCGCCACCATACCAAAAAACAACCACCATGAACAATCAATTTTCCTGTAGTGACTGAATAGGTAAAATATTGAATAAGGTAATCAAGAGGGTATTCATGTACTCATGATTACTGGCTACATTTGGAGACTTGAATCCCTTTAGTTCAGAATGAACCAAGAACTAGTGACAGATCTCATTCTTGCCACTTTGACATCAAGTTTCTCGACTTTCATTGTTAACTACGATATGAATAACATGAAAAGGTTGTTCCCATATCTTTTGTCTTTAGTTCGTCAAGTAGATAATGATATGAAGAATACCGGTTCTGTAGTCTTTATGTTGAAAAAGAGAAGTAAGAGCAAGGCTTAGGGGTCTAAGGCTAAGCACAAGGCAAAGACGCTGATGCACCATCCTTCAAAAAAATCCAAAGATACAGAGGGAGGGTAATGATCCAAGAGGGTGTCTAATTTAGATGTGGAAATAAAGGAAATTGGAAGAAGAATTACTGAGCTGGTAAAAATATGTAAGGTGATGCTTTTACTTTAGGAATTTTTGTCATTGAATGAAATCTTCCATTATCTTCAAGTTGGGTATTGGATATAACATGTGGTTCACACATTTGTATTCATATATAGAAACCAATTAGATTTATGAAAATCGAAATGTTGGAGGTGTGTCTTCGAGCCATGAATGATGCGAGTCTAGCATCCTTGGCAGTGATAGATTACCACATAAATTTTCCAAGTTGTTTTGTTCTTGTATTATGTAACTGTTATTATGTTCCTTCAGTCAGTGTCAAGTTGGGACACAATGAGATTTTATTTCTTGTTTTGAAATAAATATTGTCTCTTTTATAAGGATAACATGTGTTATGTTATGGAGAATTTTAACAATGGGTTCTATATACTTGAACTAGAATACATTATAATGGAAATCAGTGATAAAACCAACAAACATGATTCATATAACACCAGCCTATGAAACTTCAAGCTTGGTCATGTAAATGAGAAGAGTTTAAATACATTCCATCAAGTAGTATTTTTAGACTTATCTACGTTAAAACCCCTTGATGTATGTCATGATTTTCTATAAGGGAAAATGATCAAAAAACCCTTTTTTGGGAAGAGAGTAATATCTACGGAATTATTGGAATTAATTCATACTGACATATGTGATCTGTTTCCAATAGAGAAAAGGAGTGGGTTTTCATACTCCATTACTTTTACTGATGACTATAGTAGATATGATTATATCTACATAATGTTGTATAAGTTAGATTCCTTTTAGATTCTTAAGGAATACCAACATGAATTAGAAAACTATATTGGTAAGAAAATTAAGTGAATCCTCTCAGCCCTAAGTGGAGAATATCTTAACCAATCATTCATTGATCACTTAAAAGAGTGTAAGATGGTATCTGAAATAACTCCTCCTTATACACCTCAATGGAATGATGTTAGTGAAATGAGAAATCATACCCTTCTACACATGGTCAGATCGATGTTGAGTTAGAAAATCCTTTCCTTATCATTTGGGGATATGCTTTACAGGCATAGAAATATACTCTTAATCGAGTACCAACTAAATCTATATATGATATTTCATATGAATTGTGGTATATAAAGAAACCCAGTCTGTCCCACATACATGTATGGGGATGCAAGGATTTTTTCATGACTATAACTAGTGAAAAATTTTCATCTCGAAGCATGAAGTTCATCTTTATAGGGTATCCTAAATAAACTAAATGATATCACCTATATAATATTTAATATAAGAAAGTCATATGGAGAGAAATTCAATGTTTCTATAAAGGGAACACATTTCCATTGGAAATAGTGGGAGAAATATTGACTTTGATGATGTCGATGGTCCAGATGCATGAGAGTTGGTACATGAACAATCTCCATAAGAGACAATGGGAGATGCAGATGTTTCTAAGACACAAGTACTGTATAAGTCAACTCAAGAGGTTAGAGAACTATAGAATTATGGTTTTATTGTCACCAAGTTAGGAGACACATTACTTATATAGAATGATGAACCTCTAACCTACAAGGAGTTAGTAGATAGTAATGATGCTGTTGAATGGAAAGAAGATATGAATTTTAAGATGGAGCCCATGTACCAAAATTAAGTTTAAATTTTGGTAGACCCTCCAGCCGATGTAAAAACCATTGGGTGAAAATTCATATTCAATAAAAATATGGACGTGGATGGTAATGTCAATACCTATAAGGAAAGACTGGAAACAAATGGTTTCAGGCAATGTCAAAGCATAGACTAAGATTAAACCTTCTCACTAGCAGTGATGATTAAATCCATTAGAATACTACTTGCAATAGAATCCTTCCATGATTTTGATGTTTGACATATGGATATTAAAACTGCTTTTCTAAATGGAAAGTTGGTTGTAGATGTCTATATGTCTAAACCCAAAGGGTATGTTATGTCATGTAGTGCCAATAAATTGTGCAAGCTGCAGAGATCCATTTATTAGTTGAAGCAGACATCACGATCGTGGAATGTTCATTATGATGATGCCATAAGAGAATTTTGTTTTTTCAAGAAAAAAAGCAATACATGTGTCTATAAGATGGTTAATGGGAATTCCATCATTTTCCTAATATTATATGTTGATGACATATTACCTAAGGGAAATTAAGTGCAAGTATTACAGTTAGATAAGAAGTGGTTAAATGAATGCTTCTCCACGAAAGACTTATGTGAAGTATCCTGAATTCTAGGGATCAAGATCCATCGAGATAAATCTCAAAGGCTTATAGGGCTAAGTCAAAGTACATATTTTGACAAATCACTTAAAAGGTACAATATGGAATGATCCAGTAGAGTATTATTACTAATGTCACATGGTATCAATCTCTCCAAGAAAACATTTCCACAAATACAAGGGGAGATTGAAAGGATGATTAGAATACCTTATTCCTTAGTAGTGGGATATATCATATATTCTATGCTATGTACTTGGTTTGATGTTTCCTTCACATTAAGAAGGGTGGGAAAATATCAATTCAACCTAGGAGTGCTACATTTGGATGTAGTGAAAACTATCCTCAAGTACTTGAGACATACAAAATATAAGTTCATGGTGTGTGGTGTTGGATTAGTGTAGTCTAATCCATTTGTATGATGTTGGGTTGAATACTAAAGACTCATATTGCACACCAAACCATAAATATCATGGGTTGAGATCCAGAGTGAGGTCATTGGGGGTTGGAGGGGGAAATGTGCCCCTACTGAGTGTGGTTAGGGGGCTAAAGGACCCTAAACCAAATTTTGGTAAACCGTAGAAAATATGAATGTCTGTAATAAAGCTGACCAAGAGACACTGATAGGGAACTATAGTAGTGCATAATTTGGCATGTTTACAGTTGCATCGCGAACTTTTTATACAATTTTAATATAGCTAAATATTCTTCTTGCCACTTGCCACTATATTATCTTAGACTTTGGTAGCCACAACACTATAACAGTGTAGACTTCCAGCCACCGTTCACTATAGTACAATGAACTTACTGTGCATTTAGTTCCACAACGCATCATATTATTTTTTTATCTCCTTAAAGTGAGAATTTTATAGTGTAAAAATTGTTATCTACCTATAATTTTTCTCATTAATTATAGTGAAGTTATTCCACCTCTCCGTGGACATAGAGATCATTTATTGAACTATGTAAATAATCACTATGTATGTGTTTTTCCTTTTCCTTTTCTTCTTCTTATATCTTTTCTTCATCTGAAAACCTTTTTCACTATGACTCATGATTTTTCACAACATATAGAGGAGATGAGGAACTAATAGTGAGAGGATATACTGATGCTAGTTTCCAGATATATTATAATGATATGAAATGATATTTAGGCTATGTCTTTTTCATGATTGGTGGTGAAATCAGCTGTAGAATCTCAAAACAACCTATGGATTCTGACTCAATATTATAATTTGGGTATATAACATCTTCTGATGCTAATAAGGAGGTGGTTTATATATGAAACATTTTCTCATACATTGGTTTTTGAGCCTAGCATTGCAGATCCTCTTCCAGTTTACTGTGATAATACTCTAGTAGAGGTGCTTAATAAGTAGACCAGGTCAAACAAGAGGATAAATAATATAATTTGGAAGTTTCACCTCTTATGTAATTTTACATTGAGAGGTTAATTCATAGCTAGAAGGGTAGACGCAGAGGATAATGTGACAGACCCCCTAACTAAGCCATATCTCAACAGAAGCATGATTCTCACCTGAGAGCTAACAGATTGAGACTTGTTAACAGTTGGATCTAGATCAAGTGAGAGTGTTGAAAGTGGGTGACCTAAACCCAACTTGTGTACATACTTTGATTACATTTACATGTATACAATTTTATATATACATGCATTTATCTTATTAGAATAGTGTTGATACTTCTGTGTCCATGGTAGCTATGGTAATTTCCTTAGATTATGTGTCATATCAAAAATTTATAGAAGTTCCCAAAATATAATCATAACCTAGAGATACCATGATAGTAATCTTAAAATATATTGTATGATCTAGATAAATCATATTGACCTGACACATATGACGTGTGACCATCAGGTTCTGGGGGCTCATAAGTATTGAGACATTCTCATGAAGTTCACACTTGGTGATTTTGAGTAGATACATCATGAGGACAAACCCACCAGTAGGAACACCACATGTTTCAAGTTTAATTAGTAGTTCCTATCTATGAACATGCGTATTGGTCTCTTGACTTGAGATAATTATAAATGTGTTCTACTTTATCATGTACTTTAATGCAAGGAAAAACCAATGGCATTGAATTCTTGATGCTGTAGTGTGTGATGGGTGCGTTATTAGTGATATGACATTGGTTGAATGATGAATAAATTTTTTTCGCTTCCATGTTGCGTAACTGATATCTCGGGCCACATATTTTTGGGGGCGAAAATCTCCCTTTTTATAGTTTTCTAGCTTCTTCGAGTCAAAGGAACAAAGAAAATAGGTGTGCTTGAAGGCCTACTTAGTTTATTGGAGAAGTAGAAGCTAGAGAGGAGGAGGACAAGGCACTATCTCTCTCATATTTTTTGTTCTTAGATGACAATGATGAAGGTGATAGACACTCTTGATGATGGCCAGAACCATCACTTGTGGCATAGAGGATCTCCAACACCATATAGGTGAGACAAAGCCTCGATAAGCGGGTCTTGGTCTGTAGTTTCATTTATTTTACTTCTTGATCCATTATATTTTCACTATCCAACCTAATCCAATTATTAGACATGGAACTAATCCAACCTGTGACTTACCCAAGAGGAATTCTCGATCCTCCTGAGTTAGCAATAAGATCTAAGGGTATCAAATAGTATAAATGATAATGATTTCACCTGAATAATAAATATAATAAAGAGGGTTTCCATCTAGAAACCCAATGTGACAATTCTAGATGTTGGGTGTCACCATCATAAAATAAGTAGTTAAAACATAGAAAAAACCCAAAAGAATCATAAAAGAAATAAATTCAAATCATAATGATAAATAAAGGAAAAAACACAACCAAAGCATAATAACAAAAATTTATCATATACACAGTGTGTAGGGGAAATCCTAAAAGGATAATACGACAAATACATCAAAAAAATGAAACAAACAAAGCCTCAACTAATATCCCTATGCACTAAGTGATTCAAAACCATTGACCACCTTCCTAAAACTGAACTAGAACCATTATTTCATCAACTAAAACTCACTGGAACAAAAAAACTATAATTATGATAGGCATGAGCTATATAGCCTAGTAGGAAACCACCCTTGGGTTTATTTATACCTTTAAAAAATATAGTTATTGAATGCTAGTTTGAAAATAGGGATAAATATATATACAATTTAGGCTTGTATTTTTAAAAGAAAACATAAGATATATCACATATTTAAAACCAATATTTTGTGAAAGAAAATGAGTTAATGAAAACATGCTTCTTTCAATGGAAATAGGTAAATAATTACGGATTTCATTGTATAAGAGAAACATTTACATTTTTACTATTAAAAACATTTAACATAGATAATTTGTAAAATATAGTATCATGGGAACCTTGGAGCTACTGGTATAATCTTGGATGAGACTATACATTTATTATACATAACCAAAATCAGATATCAACAGTATTCCCCTATTCCTGATGTTTCCCTCACTAGCCTAATCGAGGAGAAAATCCCATAAGAAGAATAAAATCTAACTCAGGGCCACTAGCAAGAGTATTATTCTAAACTAGCACATCATGTGTACTTAGACTTCAATCCTATACACCTTGGGTTACCCATGAATAAAAAATGTAGTTGAGACAAGAAATAATTCTAAAACATTATATATTTATAAACATATCATAATATTTTCTGAATAATCCTCACCCTCACCTCTAAATGTAATTCCATGGTTCCTAGAAACCCTCTTCCTTGAATTTTCATAGTATTTTAATTTCTAGAAATGATTTTTTAAGGCTAGTGGTATAAGTATGGTGGTAGCAGCTGATGGTAGAATCTGGAAATAAAAGTTTGGCGATAGCAGACTTAGTCTAGTAGTAGTTGCTAGAGGTATAAGACTTAGTCTTACTGTAACAACTGGTAGTAGAAAACATAGTCTGGTGGTAGGAGGTGGTTGTAGTAACTAACAATATGAGTTAGGAGTAACAAGTAATGGTAATATAGGGCGGTAGAAACTGGTAGTAACAGCTGATAGTTTTTCCAAATTTTTTAGTTTTTCCCTTTTATTCTTTTTGAGGTAAAATGGTTTTAAATACTTAATTAAGGGAATTAAGAGCCATTTAAAAAGAGGATATTTATTTCCATAGTTTCTTAATTATCCTAATATTTTAAATGGATCTTTTACATGGATTTAATGGGATTTTAAATTAATATTTGAATCATGATCTAGAAATCCCATTGGTTCTCTATTCTTATATCACCATTTCTTTATTTCAGTCCTGACTTGATTTCTTGTAGTCAGGATGAATTATCCTTTTTCTTAAATCATGGATAATCACCTTCATCCTCAAGTAGCCCGCATGTTGACATTTTCTAGGAGTGTCAATAGTTGTGTTTACACTATTTCTACATCATCATGTCACATCCGAGGAGCTGAAATCATCTTAGTGAGGTTAGAAACATTCTTTCCAGGTAAGGGATTTATTGCTTCTACTTTATTTAAGTGAAATTGTAAGGTTACCATGTTTTAGCCCTTTGAATGGAATTTTAGTTGAATATAATTAATATTTAACCTGATTAATGGAAATGATTTATTTATGGTCACAACGATCATATGACATTGATTTCCAACATGATAATGGTTTGCCTCTTGATTATCTAGATAGTGTGCTATATACCATATAATTTTTAGAATATTTTTTATGGTTGGTTTAGTATGTCCATTGGAAAATGTTAAAGAACCTAAATACAAAATTAATTTAATTGGATAATTTCTTTAAGAGGCATGTTTAGTGAATCTGTTGATTCTTATAATTTGATGATAATTAAATAGATGCTCATTGCATGTTTGTTTAAATTTTTTATCCCATTTGTTAATGGAATTGATAAAGAACATGAATATATGAATTCTTATAAATGTTGAAAATAATAAAAAGGAATGTTAATTGAGAATTGTTCTTCACAAAATTTTATGAAACTCGTTTTATGCTAGGAATCATTTTAAATTAAATTTTATAGCTTGTTATAGGTGATGTATTAGGTTTATCATGGTTGTAACTTATGAATAATGAATTGGTTAATATAAGATGAAATAAAAACTAGTTCTTTTAGTAAAGATAATTTTTTGTGGATGAGAGTTCCCATTTAATTATAAAGGTTGAATGCCTTGTTTGGGAGCTAAGAGAGACCATTTGTATGTGAAGGTTGAATGCCTTGTTTTAAGGTCCAATTTTCCCTGTTTTCCATGCTTTTTTTTAACCTTGAGATGTGATTTAGATATGATCCTAGAAAGGCTAATCCTGAGATGACTGATGACATGGGAGAGGAGTCACAAGGTTGTTGTAGAAGTTTACACCTATGATGACGAGATGCATGTGGGTATTGGGGATGAAACCAAAGATGATGGATCTAGTTAGAGCTGGGTTTATCCATTTTTATGCTAAATATGGATGTTTACTGTGAATGATTTGTTTTAAATGTTGAACGAGCAAGATTCTTGTTTAATCTTCATTGCTTTTCCCAAAACTTGATATAATTGGATTTTATTGGTTTCATCTCCCTTGCGATAGCATGGGATGTTCTTCTAGAGTTCCTAGAATTATGAAAAATTAATAATATTTAATAATCCTTAACCCGCATGGTTGGTTATTAATAGAAAAATATTCCATTTTTTAATCTTGAGAAACAATGGACATGATTGGATTATGCTTGGAGGGCATGGACTTTAGTTGTTGGTTAACATAATGTATTTGGAATAAGGTTAAGTAATGGATAATGAATTAATTATTTAATTTTTAACTATAAAAATAAAATAATAATTTAATGTTGCTCATTTAATGCTTGTGTTCTTATATGATATCTAGTCTCTAATAGTGACAGCTCGGTGCCTAAGTGATGATAGATATAGTTGTTCCCCTGACTAGGTTATACCCATAGTGTGGTTGTGAGCTATATTATAACTTATATTGTTTCTAATTTTTTATGCTACTCCACCCATGTCGGTTAGGGAGATTGACACCCAATGGACTATAGGAGGGTGTTTTACCTAATATCTAGGACAATGAGGAACAGATGGATGACTACCCCCTTTGGCCCCACTCTCTTCTCTTAGTAGTATTATGTGACGGTACACATGGTGGTTAGTTTCTCATACATGTGTGTCGAGGTATGTAATAAATTGTTTTAGTTTCACACACATGTGTATCTAGATATAGTATCCAAAGGACTATTATAGGTATGACGTGTGTAGTTTGTGATGGATTGAGGTACCTTACTTTGCGTGTGGGCTGTGATGGCTTGAGGTATAATACTCGATGTATGGTACACATCATACGAGATGTGGTGGATCCTAGAAACTACTAGGTTACTATATGGAGATTTGGTATGATATTATGAGATGATGTGATGCATGAGGTAGTTTTTGTGATAATTATACCATGTGTCTTCGGGATGGCTTCCATTGAAGAGAGTGACTCAGTACATGCAATGTTGGGGCAGAGTGACAACATAGTGGGGAAGTGAAATTGTGGTACCATTGTTGTTGATATTATATTATATTCTCTCTTGTATGTGATACTTGGTGAGAGATATCCATGGTGAGGTTGGGAACTTAATATACCTATTTAGGTGATGAGTTAGTTTCACTTGTTATTCACTGATATTTAGTATTATTTATTTATATTTTGAAAGATAGGATTTGGAGAGGATACAACTGAGTATACTATTATCATCACCCTATTAATATAGATAAATTGTTTTTCTTGTCAGCAGAAGAAGTTTGGAGATAGGGATGGATATTATTAGTTCATGGTTTTGCAGGAGCTATTTGGGATTCATAGTCACTATCAAGTTTACCTTTTAGGTACTTATAATTTTCCTTTATAGTTTTTTGGTTCTATGTGACATTAAATGTATGTAATAGGGTTTTATTATATATATATATATGATTAGGAGTTTATTTTTGTATCTATATTATCTCACTCTTTCACATGTTCTCATAGAGGGTAATATATCCCATTTGTGTGTATCATTATACCCACAGTGATTTCTGCCGTCCCATGGCCTATTGGAGGTGAGACTCGGAAAATTACCATCCTTCTTCTCTCATTGTAAGCCCATGAGAGGTACTCTTTTGGGTTTATGGGTCATGATATACTTGTATCAAAGGATAAGGTTGAGGGATAGGATGGAGATTGGAGATGGTCACATCTGAGTCTGCATGGTTTGGTAGGAAAATAATGTTAGTTAAGTTTATTAAGTGATGTAAACAAGGGAGAAGAACATTTAAAAATGTATTTAGGGTCCCCTATTATATGTTGCATGGACATTTAATTTTAAAAATCCTAGTAAATTAATTGAGACTGGTTGTAGGGTAGATACCTAGGAAAGGATCGTACATCATTCTTCTTTCCTCCCATGTTTGGAAGGGGTATACCATAGGATTAGGATAAAATTAAATGAAATAAAATAAATTAATAAATAATTCATGTTAAATATTCAATATTTGAGATTTAAGGAGTCAAAATATTTGATCTTATTGAAGAAATGTCTCTAGGTTAATGTCCTCATTAGGTTCACACCGAATCTGTTCAAAAGGATGTTCCTGAAAATCACCATAAAGTAGAGGTCCATGATGATGACACTTTTAGGAGGATACCCTAAGAGTTTTAGTTCCATATTCTATAGAAGTATGAGTATCCATTACAGACTCAATCCCAAAATACTGGTAATTGGAGGTTTAGGATGCTTTTTTTTGATACGTGCTCAAAAGAAGCACTGGGGTTCTTTGGATGGGATGACACTACATGGGGAAGTGAGGAAATGGCGGACCATGCTCCTTGGATATCATGAGGAGTCATTAGTCTCATGGGATATGTTCCATGACTAGTTCAGAATAGATTTTATATGTTTGATCGCGAAGGAAGCTATGATTCAGGATCTTCTTACTGTTTTATAGGGGAGTTTTAGTATACATGATTTTGGGATCCATTTCAGGACGCTTCTCCAATATGATTCAGACCTGTTACTTGATGAGGAGGCTAGGGTGAGGAATTTCAAGGGTGATTTACAACCATAGATTTAGTTATAGGTCACCCCATTCATGTTATTGCTATATCTTAAGGTACTGGTGAGGGAAGAGTTTTTTTATGGGATACTGGCCAAAACCAGATCATCATGAGAGGGGAGTCATCATGATTTCTCATGAAGCAGAGTTGTGGTAATGGGTTCATAGTTTCCTAGATAGAAGAGTTCTTGGATGGAAAGTGGTAGGTCATAACCCTCATATTTTTTTTCGATAAGGGTGGTGTATCTCATGCCTTATCTAAGGGGTCAAACACATGTTTTTATTGTAGATATTGAAGTAATAAGTAGTGGGAGAGTCTGAAATTTTTGATCAATATGTGTGCACTAGGTGTTCCACTTCAGGTTCCTCCATTGATAGAGTTTCATTCATGGTGGATGTAGAAGGGTGATCTAGCTTTGGATTAGCAGAGAGGATATGTGCTAGGTATAGGATTGAATCAAGACGCTCATTTCCTATAGATAGAAGAGAGTGTCCATTGAGGTGGTTTTCATTAGTGTTAGAGAGGCTGTATAGTTACCCAATCCTTTTTAAACATTTATTATATGATCCATATACATAAATATCCATTAATATAACACAAGGATCACAAATTCCTAGTATATTTGGAAGACTAGGTTCTTAATACATAAAAGGAAATGAAAACATGGCATCCTTATTTTATCCTCCATAGTGTGCTCCTAAAATTTATTTGAGCTCCTAAATCTGTATAGAATTTTAATGAACCATCTTTTTACAAAGCTATAACTCATTTTTTTCAATTTAAATCCTTTGGTTAATCATGGTAACCTTTCACTATGTCCTAATCAAGGTCCCAGGAGAATTTGAGGTTTGTTCAGAGCACAGAGTTTTAAAAAATTAGAAAATATGGTAAGTCGCATAGTTACTGCACAATGAGTAGAAACAGTGTGGGGTAACTGTGTGGGGTCTCTTGAGTAGTAGGGAGGCCACATGGTTTGTCTGAAACCATGCGAGACCAGGCACAAGCCCATGTGGGCTACCTACAGTCTTTTTCATAGGAGTTTTTCATGGTTTACACATCGTTAGGGAAACTATGAACCTTAAACATGCAGGGTATCTCCTTGGACATTGGGCTGAACATGGTTTGTGCACGGTTTGGTCAAAACATGCAAAAAAACCATGAGCCCCTATTTTTGAGGGGTAAATTTCCAAAATTACCTTAATGACACTTAAAATTTAATTTCTTATTTCTTCCCTCATTCACCAGTGGATGAGCTCTCCCACTTTTCTCTCATTGCTTCTCTTCTACTCCCATCTAGGTTCTTTAATATCTCATAGATCTGAGCTCTAAATCATGCACCGTTAGAAACATCAGATATATCTTGGTAAGATCATAAATCCTATTACATTCATTATTCATTATTTTTTCATGTATTTCGATATTTTGGTGTGATCTCATTCATCCTAATTTCAGGGTGTTGGAGAGTATCTATGATTTATTCCAAACTAATTTGAATCTGTGGCCTCTATTATATGTTCACTAACAACCATTAGTTAGGTGGTATAATTGTTTTCCCCAATTGTTTTTTGTGTTTTCATAGTTATGTCGTTGTACTGCACAATATCCTTTTCCATGAATTGCCATAAAATGGGTTTCTTCATTATAAATTGTTATACACACATTGTTATACTCCCAACGATCATTTTTTAGTAATCAGAGGATGCCAACCTTGATCATGGACACCCCTTGGGTGTTCTGGCATGACATGTCCTTTTTAATTAATTGATTAAATTCTCATAATTACTTTTAATATTTCTACATGGATTGTAAATGGAATTTACCATTGTTATATAAATGTTTATAGAATCAAATCACCTTGTAAGTGCTTAGCTTGACTTATAAATTGAATTTCCCCTTATAGGTAATTTACCAATTGATAATATCACCAAATAAGTGATTTGATTAACCTTTTAATTAAATTTCCATTCCATGCTTAATTAAATGACTTGTTTAAATTTAATGGCTTTCATCATGATGGTTGACCAATCCAAAATGAATTAAATAAACCAATAAAATAAATGTTAATAGGGAGGGGGGGTTAAGGCCACACCAACTGTTTCATAGTTAATTACATGGATTATATGAATTTTGACACCCTTCTTTTATGTATTGGGATTTATGATTATATTGGTTATGATGTGGTCCCTTAGATTATTTTATTATTATGATTATACCATAAATAATGGTTGTTGAATGATGGTTATGGGAATTTTTGATCATGAAAATTCACTCCCCCTTACATTAAGTGTAGAGCATGATCCCTCACACCATTGAAACTATTTGGATAGTGGTCATGATGCACCACGTACCTTTCTTCAGGTGTCAACATGATGAATCACACACTATCTCATGTGATAAGCATGATGTCTTGCATTCATCATGAGATATAGGTACAATAACATTTTCTTGATCTTATAGGATATTTTATACTAGTTATGGATTCCTGAGTTATTCCCTAGTCTCACTAGCACTTTTTATCCTGGTATATGGATACTTACATCCTCACGTACCAAGTGAATATCGGTGGATACAATATATAACTATACTCTATATATGTTAATACTATATACATATGGTTATCGATCGGAACATCATTCTGGACTGATCCAAAGTATGTAGAGCCACCAGGTGTCCTATAGGAATCAAAGTAGGCTATTGTTTATTTATTTCCATCATTTCTTATGATTTAGTTATAATTTCAGTCTACCTAGCTATGTACACTTCTTGGATTACTTATAAACACCATTGGTGGTGGCCTGTTGGAATTTCTGTTGGGACCAAGTAGAATGGAGAAGAAAGTTTGAAGAGGTAGCCTTTGCAGAGTGTTTTATTTTGTTGTCAAAGAAGATAAATCAGTTAACTTTGTAGAAGGATCACAAATCAGACGATGCATTGCTGGTATGTATTTCACATATATCATGAGTTAGGAGAACTTGTGATGCAAGCCATATGATGGAACGGGGGAGAAATGATGATTCCAGTCATATAAATTTTTGATTGGAAGGAATGATGCTGATGGGGGATAGGGAAGTTTCAGTTCCCATTGCAACACTGACGATGCTAAAGCTGATATATCAAAGGATAAATATCACGATAGTGGGATTTGTGATAAGAGCAGAAGAATTGTTATGGGAAGTAGTGAAGAGAGAAAATGAGAAAGAAATGGACAATCTGGGGATAGTAAAAAAGCACAGTTTAAGGTCAGAACATCGAAAAATGACAAAGGCATGGAGTGCGTGGAAATTTAGGCAGGTTGCGCAGAAAAATAAAGTACTGTGTGAAATTGTAGCGGGTTGTGCGAAAAATCTGTGGGATGCGCGAAATAGAGTAATGATGTTTTTCGCGCAAAAGATATTTCAAGATCAGAAGCTCAAAAATTTTCATAGGCATGAGCTGCGCGAAAAATTGGATCATTGCGCGAAATACAATGTCACATGAAAGGATGGGTTTGCGCGCAATATGGACTGTGGTGTGGAATTTTATGTGCAATTGGTGCTTCATTCATAGAAGGATGAAAAATGTCAAAGGCAAGAGGTGCGCAAAATATTGAAGCATGGCGCGAAATATGAAGTTGTATAATAGAGTTTTTACGCGCATGAAGAAGGTTTTACGCGCGGATTAGTGTTATTCGTGCGGGGTCAAAAATGCCTATAAATATGAGGCTAACCCTTATCATTTATTAATGCTCGACACTTAGAAGAAATCCCATGCTCTATTGCACACAAATTATACGCTAAGTGAGTTGCGCGAAATGAAAGAAGTTTTCATGAAAAGAGGATAGCTGCGCAAAAAATTGAGAAGTTGCGTGAAAAGAGAAAAAGTTGCTCGCAAAAGGAAAGTTCCGCGAAAACGTTTTTCACGTGAAAAGGGGTTTTTACGCGCAAGCCATTTGAATTGTGCTCAAGGCACCATAAAGGCTGCGTGAAATATTTGTGGTCTTCGCACGTATTCAGTAGTGCATAAGAGAGTTCTTACCGGCTTCTGGGTAAGAGAGTGAAGATTTGTACTTCATAAAATACATCTATTAAATTGTAAAGAAGCACTGAAACATTGTGTTACCCTATTTCTGCTAAGAGGGAGCACACACACTATTGGATTGTTTTCATAGTGCTGGACGAGTGAAAGGGTATATCCTACTCATTGTATTCCACATTAGAGGATTGTTTTATAGTGGATTGTGTGGTACTGGATTGTTTCCGTACCAAACCAAGGACGTAGCTCCTCTTGTTGAGTAGTGAACCTTGTAAATCTTGTGTTCCTGTTGTTGTGAGTGTTCAGCAGGGAAGAAACTCTTTAACAGGAGGTGAAGGTTGTTTCAAAAAAAAAAGGAAGCTTAAAAATAAAAATATATCACTGATTCACCCCCTCCCCCTCTCAGTGATACTTGGATCCTGACTGGGAACTTTAATTGGTATCAGAGGGAGGTTGCCTTCATTTATTCTTTGATGAAGTGTTTGAAGAGAAGTTGTGATGGATAATCCGAATTGCGTGAACAGTAAGGGGATTCTGATATTTGATGGAAATAATTATCATATCTAGAATGATAGAATGATGCCTTATGTTATGTCTCTTGGATATGAAGTTCTTGAAACTACAATAGATGGATTTCCGTCTATAGATGACTAGGTTCCTCTTACTATGGTCGATAAGAAGAATCTTGAGAATGTTGGAAGAGCTAAAAATGCATTAATCTCATCTCTTTCTGATAGTGAATTTTTAAGAGTGAAAGGTTCTGCTATAGCCAATGGAATCTGGGACAAACTGATGAACATCTATGAAGGAAATACAAAAGTAAAGAAGGATAAACTACAAATCTGGAGACTGAAGTATGAAGACTGGAAAATGGGAGAATCTGAATCTATTGGGGACTTCTTTACCAGGGTTAATGACATTGTCAATACAATCAGATGTCTTGGTGAAAAGATAGAAGATGCTATAGTGGTTGAAAAGATCCTGAGAATTCTTCCTGAAATATTTGATGCTAAAGTTTCATCACAAAAATACAGGGACCTGGAAACATTATCTCTTGATGATTTTTACATTACTCTCATCACTTATGAGATGGGAAGAGATAATACCAAGAAGAGCAAAGCAAAAACTGATAGAGAAATGTCTTTCAAGTCAAAAAAGAAAGAGAAGTTGAATAAAATTCTTATTAATGAAGAAGTTGGTGAATCCGACTCTGAAAATGAGGTATGTCAAAATTTTGATGAAATTCTATCCATGTTTTCTAAAAATGTTAAAAGAGGCACAAAGAAATAAAAAGGGAAACTCCCTTTGAAATGTTTTCAATGTGGAGCAGTTTGCCACATTGTGGCTAATAGCCCTAAAAAAGGGATAGATGATGTCAGTGATGAAGAAGATAGAGGACCAAGAAGGTCATGGAAGAAACAGGGTTGAAAAGATAAATATTCTGGTAGATGTCAGAATAAAAAGATCTTTAAATCAAAAAGAAGAATCTTTCTGTCAAAAGATGTATAAGGTGATGATAGCGAGACTGAATCGGAAAAATATGCTAATGAAAAAACTAGAAAGAGTACCTTTTTTGAAATAGTGAATAATGATGATTATGAGAGTAGTAGTATTGAATAAGAAGATACTCAACATGAATAGTATCTGAAAGAAGAGCTGAAGGAATGTTTGAGGATGATCAGAAAGCTTGAGAAAGAAAACAAGAAGTTGATAAATGTAAATTCCACAATAAACAATCAAGAAGGTTTTACTAATGAGAAAATCAAGATGGAAAAAGAGATTGATGATCTGAAAAATTCTCATGAGAATACAAAGAATCTTAATGATCATCTTGAATTGAAGTTGAAGGAAAAATAAGAAGAGTTGGAACTTGTCAAAAAAATTGTATAAACCAAAATAAATGAATATCCGTTCCAAAAATTGTATCTCAGAAGTTGAAAAATGTTCTAGTAAGAATGAACCAATCAGGGATCTACAAAATTTACCTTCAAAGGTTGAAATGAGAGAAAAAACTGGTTCTGATAAGAAAAAGGCTGGAAAGACAATGTATTTTGTCAAAATCCGCAATGCAGAAAAATCAGAAGTGCATAAAAATATTGAGTCAAGAAAAACTTCTAATACTTTTGGTACTTATGAATGTGAGATGAAGAAGTGAGTTACAAATGAAAACATGATGGCTTTTGAGAAGCGTTTTCACAACTCCATTCAGTATAAAAGTTTTAGAGGTAAATATTCTTTCAATGGTTACTGCTGATATTGTGGTGGATTCAGACACATTGAAAGTATGTGTTGGTTCAACCAAAAACATTACAACTATTCCAAAAGTTTTGAAAGAAAAAGATTGAGGGGGATTCAACCCTTTAAAAATAGAAGGTCTCTAAATAAGTTTCAGAAGATATCTGAGAAGACTGGTGTGAAATTTGAGAATTGATTCCAACCACTGGAAACTTATTGTGAAAGATGTGATCAACCTGGACATCTTGCTAAGGGCTTCCTTAGTGTGTTACTAGAGAAACAAAAGTTTGTTAATAATCCTTAGAAGACATAGTTTTTAAAATCCGAAAGGGACAAGTCTGATAAGTCTGAAAAGAAATAATGCATGGTTCTCTAGCCAGAACACATTGATTTGACTAGGAAATTGGAAAAATCACAACAGAAAGTGATGGAAAAGGAAGAACAAAAAGAATTTGTTGTTGAACCTACATTGAAAGCTACAAAAGGAGAACGTCCATGGATTCTTGATTGTTGATGTTCGTCTCATATGACAGGATACATAAAGCTACTGAAGAATGTGAATGACTTTGAAGAAGGAATTGTGACATTTGGAAATAATGAATCTATAAGGGTCAAAGGTGTTGGATCGACCATCATTGGAAAAGAAAAGATGAACTCCAGAAAAACACTATATGTCGATGGGATGAAACATAAGCTGCTTTGTGTGTCACAACTCTGTGATGAGGGAAACAAATTGATCTTCAGAAAAGATGGATTTTTTGTGAAAAGTGAAAATGATGGAAACATAGTTACAAGGGGCCAACATACAAGAGGGAATTTCTTCCATGTTGGGGATGTGCAGAACTCTTGTTACATGAGTGTGGTGGATGAAAATAAATTATGGCATAAAAGGATGGGGCACATGTGTCAGAGAAATATGTGAAAGTTATCAAAGCGAGAAAGTGTTCAGGATATGCCTGATTTATCAAACGAAATAGATTGGTGCTACACTATTTGTGTGAAAGGAAAGATTGTAATTCTATGCACAAGAGAGTTGAAATTCACTAAAAAAGACCCTTAGAACTCATAAACTTAGATATATGTGGACCAATGAGAAAGAAATCTTCAAATGGAGATAGGTACTTCATTACATTCAATGATTACATTACTTGCATTACTTGTGTTATGTACATGAGACATAAATCAGATGCTCTAACAATGTTTAAGATTTTCAGAAGGAAAGAAGAGAAGGATTGTGAGTATTCAGTGAATAAGTTGAGAACTGATAATGGTGGTGAGTATAAGAATGAAGAGTTTGAAATTTATCTTGAGAAACATGGAATTCATCATGAGTTCAGTTCACGATACACACCTCAACAAAATGGGGTGACTGAAAGAAAGAATCGAAGTCTGGTGGAAAGGGGGAGAACTATGTTACTTGAACTTAGTCTCTCTCATTATTATTAGAGGCAAGCCATGAGCACAAATGTGTATATTCAGAACCGATGTTTCTACAGGCCAAACTCAGATATGACTCCATACGAAATGTTCTATGGAAAAACTCCATGTCTGAAACATTTGAGAGTTTTGGGGAGTCCATGTGTTATAAAGAAGAAAGGTGGAAATCTGGGTAAATTTGAGCAAAGAGTAGATGACGGAATTTTTCTGGGCTATTCTCCAGAAGGAAGAAGATTCAGATGCCTCAACAATGAAACAAGAATAATTATTGATTCTTAAGATGTATAAGTTTTTTAAAATGATGAGAAAGAAAAGCAGTCATATGTTGATATAGAAGTCGAGCGGGATAGAGAAGGTTTTGTTAGCAATTCTGATAATGTTGCAGACTATTTTCATCCTACACAAAAAGAGGAATATGACTCATAAATCTCAAGTGATGAGGATAATGTTCAAACAACTCATCCTAAGTTGAGAAAACAAGTGGACGCTCCGAACATTATTGGAGATAAAAATCAGAGGGTTCAAACAAGAAGAACAACGAATGCTATATCACATACTTCTCCTTATTCGAAAGTTGAACCAAATGATGTAAATAAAGAATTTGAGAATCCAGAATGGGTTCATGCTATGAATTAAGAGATTGATCAGATAGAGAAAAACAATACTTGGGAACTTGTACCTAATCCATACAACAAGAACATTATTAGTACAAAGTGGGTTTTCCGAAACAAGTTGAATGAAGAAGGTGAAGTAATAAGAAACAAGGTAAGATAGGTCTGCAAATGGTATTCACATATTGAAGTCATAGACTTTGATGAAACCTTTTCTCCAGTAGATCGATTAGAAACAATTAGAATATTTCTTGCCATTATTGCACAATGAGGTTACAAAATCTTCCAAATAGATGTAAAATCTGCATTCTTGAATGGTGATCTTGATGAGGAAGTTTACATTGATCATCCTTGTGGATTTGTTATTAAGAATGATGAAAGCTATGTGTGCATGTTGAATAAGGCTCTGTATGGGCTAAAACAGGCTCCAAGGGCATGGTATTCTAAATTAGATACTTGCTTGAGGAAGATGAATTTTAAAAAAGGTAGAGTTGATAGTAATCATTATATCAAGGAGTGTCATGAGTTTTCACTAATCTTTATTGTTTATGTTGATGACATCATCTTTGCTTGAAATGATGAAAGAACATGTGAAAGATTTTCTGAGGATATGAAGAAGTTATTTGAGATTTCCATGCTGTGTGAAATGAAATAATTTCTTGGGTTACAAATCATACAAAAAGGAATCATATATTTCTGTCTCAAGAAAAATATGCTAAGGAACTTCTGATGAAGTTTGGCATGGAAAATTTGAAACCAGTGTCCTCACCTATCTCAGTGGGAACCAAGTTGTCTAAAGATGGAGAAGTCAAGGAAGTTGATCAGAAATAGTTTCAAAAGCTGATTGGAAGTCTGTTGTATTGGACTGCCTCAAGACCTAACATTGTCTACGCTGTTGCTTTATGTGCATGATTTCAGAGTGCTCCTAAAGAATCACATATGATTGCTGGAAAAATAATTCTCAGATATATCAAAGGAACAACAAATTTTGTAATCCGGTATGACGGCTCTGAAAATATTGATATATTCGGGTATTCTGATGCTGATTGGGCAGGAAATATTGATGATAGAAGATCCACATCTGGTAGAGTTTTCATTCTGTGGAAAAGTTGTGTTAGTTGGCATACCAAGAAACAGAATTAAGTAACCCTAAGCACAACTGAAGCTGAGTATGTTGCGGCTACTCAAGCTGCAACTCAAATAATGTGGATGAAGACTCAGCTAGAAGATCTACTTGTTGAAGTAAAGCTACCATTGCTCTTGGGTTGTGATAATCAGAGTGCAATCAATCTTACAAGAAATCTCGTACAACATTCTCGTTCAAAACACATTGATATAAAGTACCAATTCATCAAATAGAAGGTTGAAAAGAATGAATTGTGGCTGGAATATGTTCCTACATCTAAATAAGTTGCTGATATATTCACAAAACCATTACCGAATGTACCATTTGCAAAATTGAGGTTGAACATGGGTGTCCAACCTCCTTCTCATCAAGGATAAGGTACATGTTTCTGTTCCATCTCTCGTCTTACCTTTGCATAGTGTTTTCAAGGGGGAGAATTGTTTCATAAATCTATCCATAAGAAAGCATGTATTAAGGTGTAGTTGTGGGTAAGCTGTGAATTCAGCGTGTATGTGTGTGAACTATTCTAACTGTTTGTTGGAGTGGTTGTAGGAAACAATGTTGTTTTACAATAAAGATGAAGAAGTGAAGAATGCTAAAACAGAATCTTGAAAGCTGTTTTGAAAAAGGGTGAGAAGTATTATTGATGAAGTGAGGAATTCTGAAGAAGAAGATTGAAAGATGTTCTGAAGAAGGATGAGGAGGTACATTAATGATATTTCATAGTCACTGCTTCTGGACAGCATGGTTTTGGCTGTCAATAATTCTTATTTACAACAATGAGTAAGCTCACGTTGGATTAGAATTGTTGATAAGTAATCCATTGCAAAAGGATACAAAGTTCAGTGATATATGAATCTTGGTTGACAAAAAAAATCAAAGGGGAGATTGTTGGGACCAAGTTGAATGGAGAAGAATGTTTTAAGAGTTAGCCTTTGCAGAGTGTTGTATTTTGTTGTCAAATAAGATAAATCAATTCACTTTGTATAAGGATCACAAATCAGACGATTCATTGCTGGTATGTATTTCATATATATCATGAGTTAAGAGAACATGTGATGCCAGCCTTATGAAGGAACGGGGGAGAAATGATGATGCCAGTCATATAATGTTTTGATTGGAAGGAATGATGCTGCTGGGGGATAGGGAAGTTTCAGTTCCCATTGCAACTCTGACGATGCTAAAGCTGATCTATCAAAGGATAAATATCACGATAGTGGGATTCGTGATAAGGTCATAAGAATGGTTATGGGAAGTAGTGAAGAGAGAAAATGAGAAAGAAATGGACAATCTGGGGACGATAGAAAAGCACGGTTTAAGGTGGTGCCGTTTTCCAGTGTTTGCCAAACATTGGGGCCTATAAATCGGGAGATAAAGAAATGTGTTTGGAAATTTATGGATCATGAATGATTGAAGATGGTTTATATTTTTGCATGCAAGGAATGATTCAAGGTCAGATCATCGAAAAATGACAAAGGCATGGAGTGCGTGGAAATTTAGGTAGGTTGCGCGGAAAAATAAAGCAGTGTGCGAAATTGTAGTGTGTTGCGTGAAAAATCTGCGGGATGCAAGAAATAGAGGAATGATGTTTTTCATGCAAAATATGTTTCAAGATCAGAATCTCAAAAATTTGGAAAGGCATGAGCTATGTGAAAAATTGGATTATTGCGCGAAACATGATGTCGCGTGAAAGGATGGGTTTGCGCGCAATATGGAATGCGGTTTGGAATTTTGTACGCAATTGGTGCTTCATTCTTAGAAGGATGAAAAATGTAAAAGGAATGAGGTGCGCAAAATATTGATGCATGGCACGAAATATGAAGTTGTATAAAAGATTTTTACGCGCATGAAGGAGGATTTACGCGCGGATTAGTGTTTTTCACCCGTGGTCAAAAATGCCTATAAATATGAGGCTAACCCTTCTCAGTTGTTAATTATCCACACATTGAAGAAATCTCGTGCTCTGGTGTATGTAAATTATACGCTAAGTGAGTAGTGTGAAAAGAAATAATTTTGCATGAAAAGAGGATAGCTGCGTGAATAATTGAGAAGTTGCGCGAAAAGAGAAAAAGTTGTGCGCAAAAGGAAAGTTGCACGAAAACCTTTTTCGCGCCAAAAGGGGTTTTTACGCACAATCCATTTGAATTGCACACAAGGCACCCTAAAGGCTATGTGAAATATTTGGATTCTTCACACATATTCAGTAGTGCGTAAGAGAGTTCATACTAGCTTCTGGGTAAGAAAGTGAAGATTTGTACTTCAGATAATACATCTGTTCAATTGTAAAGAAGCACTGAAACATTGTGTTACCCTATTTGTGTTAAGAGGGAGCACACTAACTATTGGATTGTTTTCAATGTGCTGCATGAGTGTAAGGGTATATCTTACCCATTGTATTCCACATCCGAGGATTGTTTTCTAGTGGATTGTGTGGTACTGGATTGTTTCCGTACCATACAAAGGACGTAGCTCCACTTGTTGAGTAGTGAACCTTGTAAATCTTGTGTTCTTGTTGTTATGAGTGTTCAGCAGTGAAGAAAATATTTAACAGGAGGTGAAGGTTATATAAAAAAACGGTAAACTTAAAATGAAAAAGATATCACTTATTCACCCCCTCCCCCTCTCAGTGATACTTGGATCCTGACTGGGAACATCAATTTTATCTCACACCCTACTCAGCCCACCATTGGTACTTTAGTAGATTATATGTCTATAGGTTTGGATTAGGGAAAGATCACTACTATATATTCACAACATGATTTACTTGTAGCTGGAGCATAGGAGAAGAGGATTGAGTATATGCTCGATATGCTAGTGTACCAACCCTTTGACTTTTTTAAGTTTTTGCATAGAATGTTGTATATTCCTATACCCTATACCCCCTTTTGTATATAATTATACAATGAAATCTTGTATATTAAAATTCCTAGTAGATTTTGATTATTATTCAGATTTTCAATTATTAAGCATTCATAGTTTGTTATTATATTTTTTGTATGTGATTCTATTTCGACAGGTTACTGGTCCAGTCATTTAGATCTAATTTATACCATGATTCCACAATTTCCTATATACTTATTAGTTATACTATTCCACTATGATATGAGGGTATAATCTCCCCATTGTTCCACCATTAAACCCATGTTTCTAGTCAACAACCTTTGGCATACCGGGAGGTGTTCTTGAGGCCATGTAACCCACTGGTTTGGGTCCCCAGTTAAGTGGATGTCAGGTCAGGAAGTTACAGAGTGGTATTATAGACTTATTTTTTACTTTTTATCACTATTTTTGTATTAGAAAAGAGACTAAAAGGTAATGAAATTTGGTAATGAGACTATTCTTGGGCATAACTAATCCATGTACAGGGGAAACCTAAATCACGTGGGATGTGTAATTATTGTTGTTGATTAATCCTATTATAGTTGATACAAATTCACCATTTGGTGACACACATGTATTATAATGTTATTTATACTAGTATTACTGAAATTATGATTTATTTTTCATTATACCAATTAAATGGGAGTGTTGCATTACATGCATCATTATAGGAACAATAGGTTTAATATGCCATGCATTTCTCCATGTCATGTCTACTTTCATCATGAATTTTCCTATTGGATTTTATTAGTGCCTTGATTATATCTATAAATGTTTTGACATTCCTTTAAGGATAGAGAATACATAATTTAAACTTAAATTTCCCACCATAATCGTACATTGTTTTCCTAAAAAGGTTAAATATAACACCTTAAGAAGTCAATTGTGGCACGTTGATCCATGGACCATTGGTTGTATGGGATGAAATTTGTTATGGTATGGATTTATAGGATGTCATATTTTGGTTCAAGAGGAGTATGATCTATTATATATCAGAAGTGTTTATCCATCTAATTCATCTATTTTTATATATTTAAGTACATAAATGTGTATAAATAAAAAATGAATATCACTTTTTGAATGAAATTGTTGTCTTATACATGTGAAATGAGACCTAGATCTAAGACCAACCTTAGTGGTGGGTAGTTAGTTTCTGTAAAATCTGATTAATTTTCTATTAGGTATGTTTTAATCCTTGTCATGGTTTCCATTTTTGTTATTTAGGTAGGGAAAAGGATGAATTGGAAGGATACCTATAATTGTGAAGTCATAAATTTGTTGGATTTTCAGTATAAAACCTATTGTTTTTGTATTCTACTCTTGATTTACACACCATGTAATATAGTTACATATATAAATTATAAAATAGTAATAAATTTATTTTTAATAAAAGGAGATGTGTTTTTCCGTAGTTTTGGGATTTTCCAATTGCACAATGTGGAATTGGGTTACACGTAATGTAAAGTCCTGAGTATTATTTTTAAATAGGTAGCATGGATGAAAATTATATTTCATACCCTCCGTAATTATTTTCTCTTAACCCAAGATCCATCCCCATGAAATTTTGGAGCCCTAAAATCCTTTCTGGTTGTTTTGTTCAGCGATTGATCATTTTTGCGGTTGGTTTGTGACTTTCCAGGTAATCTCTCTTCCAATATATTCGTCTCTTTATCTCCCCTTTCTTGGATTTTGATAGATAATATTGGGATTGATGGATATAAACTCTATGTTTTTGAGTCTTTTTTCTAGGTTGAGTTCCTAGATCATTTGTGCCTTCGTTATTATTTGCAGGTTTTGTTGCGTGCTTTGTGTTTCCACGGAAATGGTAGGTGGTTCCATTTTGATTGGCTAATTAAATTAAACTTAAATTGATTGAATTTATTAAAATTATTTTCAATTGGATATATAGGATGTTATTCTTATGAAATTTATTTTTCGAAAAACCAATTATTTTGAATTGGGGTATTTGGTTTTGGAAATTGGATTTTGGTATGGAATTATAATACACCTAATTCCATTAAATTGTGGTGTAATTCTGAAATTGATAGAATTTGGTGGAATTTTAATTGTTAAAGAAAATTTAGAAATTGAATTTTGAATTGATTTCAAATATTTAATTGTGAAAAATGGCTTAAAATTATTTTGAAAAAAACCATTGTGTTTTATCTTGGAAAAGGCATTTTTTGATTAAAAACCTGTTTTGGGTATCTAATGGAAAATTGGAATATTTTAAATGGACAATGAGATTAACTGTATTTTAAGAATCATTAAAGTAAATTTCCAATTATTGATTGTCATTAGATCACAAGAAATCCTTAGGTAGTTAGTGAGTTAGTTGGACACTACTATATGATTTATAACATTTTAAATCATAAATTTAACATGTCATATCCCCAAAGGCACGGTGATGATGTCCTCTTGAATAGTGTCTAAGGGGGCATGTGTATACACATATTTCCTTGTCACCATGGGTGTGTAGAGTCCTATAGCCTAGAACTGTCATACCTTTTATGCATATGACAATGTTTCTTTCTTGTTTGTATTTGAAATGAATATATTCCATTGTTGAAAACTATTTTACATGAATTTTGATTTATATAAACTATTTAATATAAAACTATTATTAAAGAATTTTTAAAATTATTTACATCATTAGAAATGTAAAGAATAATTTCTTTAAATATGATTTTGAAATTCCAAACCTGTTTATTTAAAATTGAAAGATCTTTATTTGGGTAATTAATTGCTGGAATATCTTATGGAATCTTTGGTGAGACCCTACTGAGATTTTAGCTCACACCATACAAGTGCCTTCAGATTTTTTGTAGAATATATTCTTCCCTGTTCAATAAATGTTAAGAAACCACTTGAAGGTGGTAGTAGCTGTTGATGCTTGGGATTGGAGAGTTAAATCCATTGGGACTTGGGTTTTTATCCTATTTTTGGTACTTTTTTATTATACTTAGAGTTTTTTATACCTTTTTGACTTCCGATACACTACTCCATGTAGGGTTTTTCTTTTATGCATATTTATTTTTTATCGGCTTCCATAATGTTTGTGGAAAAATTGTTCCCACAATAATTTTATATGAGTCAAGGTTCTAGTGACCAACCTATGGGGACCAGGAATTCCCTTAGGTCCATGTTAGTTCCAACTCAATTATTGGGATTCTAGGGAACCTGGTATGGTTCGTGACAAAGTGGTATTAGATCATTAGGTTGATCTTATTATCTTGAAATTAATATGCATTGTGTAATCATGGAGAGACTTAAGAGGTAGTTGTGATTGAGTGATTAGCCAGATCTCACCACAATGAACCTTAAGTCACCAGGGGTGGTTAGGGAAAGAAATCTTGAGGATTAGTTATAGTCTTTTACCTTTTTTTGATTTGGATAGACTGAAATACAAATATTATTTGTCTACCTATTGGGATAATTTTCCCTTGTTTCCTAGTTTGAGTATTAATATTATGTCTTATATGTTGTTTTTTGATGGTGTGTAGCATCAGGCCTTTTAGAAGACATGTGAATCAGATCCAATAGGAAGATACCACTAAACCAAAATGAAAAAATCCTATTGTGGACCCAAATATGGTTGAGGTAATTGTGTGTAGTATCCATACTCTAGAACAAGATCCTACACCAGTTCCCATTTAGGTTCTAGAAATAGAACCTAAAAGGTTTGATCTCCAAAATCATTATCAGGAATTCCTTCACAAGAAGCCAATAGTGTTCAAGTGATCCAATAATCCTAAATATACTAAGGATTATCTAATAAATATAGAGTATTTATTTGGGATCTTGGAGACACCTAGAAAAATCAAGGTGAAGTGTTCCACCTTCATGCTTGAAGGACTGAGCAAGAGATGGTGGGACACAATGGTGATGATGATGAAGAATGAGGGATTAGAGTGGAAATACATAAAAGATGTTTTCACCAACCAGTTCTATCCCGATTCAATATTTTTGGCCAAGGTTTTAGAGTTTTTTAAACATAATTAGGCTGATAGGACTGTGACAAAGTATTCAAACAATTTTTACGAGCTTGTGAAGTTTGTTCCTGAGATATTATCAAATGAGAAGATGAAGGCTCAAAGGTTTGATTTGTGAATTTGATAAGATAACTATTATCACGCATTCTTGTTAAAGATTACTTCTTATACTGATGTTTTGGATAGAGAACTTATGGTAAAAATGGATTTGGCTAGAAAGTTAGGCTTGTCGGTAGATTCTTTATATCCTAGTGGCAGTTCAGTTTCCTTCAAAAGAAATAAGTAGCATAATTATTATTATGTTGTTTCTCAATAATAGAGGTTTTCTATATCTCCATCAGTTCCTAGAAGAGGTCTATTGATTTCTAACCAGTGTGGAAAGCTGGGGAATTCTAAGTGGGGTTGCACTAAGGCACCCAAGATATATGGATCTTGTGGATGCTCAGGTCACCTATAAAAGTTATTCCATATATATTCCACTCCTTATATTGGAATGAGATCAACATCTCTTTCTAAAACTATATAGAAATTAAAGGCTTCACATATAAAAGGGTTTCATCCATAAGCATCAAGAAAAAATATTCTTCATGTAGTGGGAGAGTCTCCAGAGGAACCAGATACAGGTCTAGTGACTGTGAGGGGCACCATCACTATAGATTAATCATTAGTGAGCAATTTATTTGATACTGGTGTATCTCATTTGATTATTTCAACCCGCATCATTAATATTATAAATATTCCTATGTAGCTTTTATCTTATGTGATTAACATTACTACACCCCTTGAAACAGCGAGAGAGTTGGGTCTCCATAGTCCTGTTTGTGTTTCATCTATATCAGATTTTAAGCTTGTTTGGAGTTTTCTAGTCCTCGACATGAATCTACTTGATGTCATATCTTGGATGGATTGGATCATTTCCAATAATGCCTTATTTTATTGTTATCTTTGATGGGTCTCCTTTACCACACCTGATGGGGTTTTCTATATCTTTCAAGTAGAATGGGACCTGATGTCGAGTAGAGTTGAACATTCTAATCTATAGTTTAGGAAATCAATATCAATCTTCACTTTTAATCTGGAGTGTGAATATTTGAGTGGTTATCTCCATCCATTTATCGTCAAGTTTCCTGGTGTGTTTCCTTTTGACTTCTCTAGTTTTCCATCATTAAGGTAGGTATATCTTTCTATCTACTTAGTGCCTGGTACTCAACTAGTGTTTATTCATTCTTACTACCTGTAAATAGATGAAATTATTGAGTTTAACAATCAGTTGGATCATGTTTTAGATAAAGGATTTATATGCCCAAGTGTGTCACCTTGGGAAGAACTTGTTCTCTTTTCTAAGAAGGTTGATGGTTCACTCTACATTGGGGTTGATTATCAAAAACTCAGTTGATTTACAATAAAGAATAAGTATCCTTTCATATGGATTAATGATATTTTTGATTAGTTGAATGGGGCGAAGTGGTTCTGGAAGTGCGATCTTTGATCTGGTTACCATCAGTTGAGGATAAAAGAATCTAATGTTAAAAAACCGCATTTCAGAGTAGGTATATCCATTATGAGTAAATTTTTATGTCTTTTTGTAACACCCCAAGACCTCATAGTGTGTACTTCTTCAAAACAATTCAATAACTTGCACTACACGTAACACCGATTTCAAGCGCACCATGACTTACCAAAAAAGTCGTTCAAAAGAGGTTATGAATAGTATTAACTAAATTTTGAAATTATATATATTTTATATTTCAAAAAGGACTTCATTTTTGGATTCGGACTGTCGAATTTACCCTAAGGTTAAATTTTGGTACTTTTTGGATAACATTAATATTTTGAGGAATAGTGAAAATTACTAAATTTTAATTAAAAACAAATTTTTTAATCAAAATAATTAATAGTGATAAATTATGAATTTGAGTGGTTTTAAAGTATATTTAGAATATATTTTTACCATTTAATAAAATGTTGGTCATTGGACATAATTTCACAATTAAACCGAACATAAACAACTATCAGTCTTTTGATAGTTATTATATCTTAAAAATACGCTTTTTTGTTTTAACATTGGGAATTATTTTTAAATTAATTTCTGCCACTTCTATGTTTTGAATTTGGAAAAATGGATTCTATATTAGTAACCAGGATTTTAATATTGTGTTAATAGGTAACTTTTATTTTTAGACATTTTGAATAATTACTGCGGTAAATATTTTATTTACCATGGTTATGGGTAAATCCAGTAAATAAGGGTTAAAAATAATATTCTAATAATACTAAATTACCATAAAAAGTGTCCTATCCTTATTGGTTGATACATGATCGACCATAGGCATCTTTGGGTCGATTTTGGGATCTCATGGAGCCACTTGTAGGTGATAGGGACACTTTATTTTAATTAAGTTAAAATGAATACAAAAATGACACAAGAATATATCTTTTAGAAAAACAATTTCTACATAGGGTTATATATGTTGGATTTTCGACTATAAATATTCATTAGAAAGATAAAACGATTTCCTACATAATTATAGTTTATTTATAATTTTTATAGATTACATAATTTAATTTATTTATGACACAATGATGATGTAGTAATTACCATAATAGTAAAAATTTAAAAATTAAAATAATTTTCTAGGATAATATGACATATTAGGATTGATGTAATTAACTTAGATTGAAGTAATCATTCTGTTATGAGTTTCAAAAAAATCAACTATTGAATAGTGTCAAAATTGACATAAAAGAGTTTTTAATAAAAAAATTATATTATTAATTGATATTAAATTCCTAAAATTCTAAGGATCGGCCAAGAGACTTATATCATGACAGGTTTATCATTTATTTACCACTTGGGGGTCTCTTGGATGTATATATTATGTTTATTAACAATATAATATAAAAATATAAAGAGACATTGTAAAAGTGAAACTAATTACCTCAGAGTTAATACTTAATGATAAGGTTAATATAAGTACCCAAACCTGTATAAATTCTATTGTTTGAGTGGTTTTCGACCTAGCCCCACCTTAAAAGTTAAATAATCAACTTTGGAGCCATTAGAAACCGAATATGAATTTATTATAAATTAATATTTCTAGCTTTTCCAAAGGTGCCCCTCACCCCTCTTAAAAAAGTGCAGTCCTCCTTCTCATTTCTTCACACCTTCAAAGCCTTTTGGTTTGGCCAAACTCTACCCAAATACTCTCTCAACTTCCCTCACTACAATATATAGGCATTAGTTTGATCATAAATCCAACCTATGGATCCCTTTTGATCAAATCAATAGGAAGAACCCGAAGAAGAGGTAATGATTTCACCACCCTTTTTCAAGTTCCTTTCTTCTTCCACTTCTTCTTCCATTGTTGTTACCATTCTAAAATAATAACTCCAGTATCATATATATACTTTAATGTTATTATAAATATGTTACAATCATATTCACTATTCTATCCACCCTTTGAATAACATGTCACCATACGTGCGTACGTACGGCTTGCCGTCTCCACGTCGTGGTGTAATTGTTATTCAATATATTATTATTTGGATGTGTATAATAATGATGTGTAACTCATGTAAATAATAAATATAACATGATAATGATTCTTAATATATGATATAACATCCAATTATATATTATTTTAATATCAAAATAATGATATTATCGCTCGTGGGTACGGAAGGACTAACGTCTCCACGAACGCGATGAGATTCATTTTCCATCGTATCCATTCAAGTATAATTCTCATTTGATGATTAATAATAGTATATAAGGACTTTATATCATTCTGGAAATGATTAAGATACAACCTATCCATTACAAACGTGGCTTATGTAACAAAACATATAAAATAAACCGAGTAAGTTAACACCTGAAACAACAATAATTCTAAGATATTATTAACAAAGAAATTTTAAAAGATCATATATGATATCATATTAATGTATATGATTATTGATTAATTTAATAAAAATTATTTCACCATTATATAGGAGGTTAACCTACCCCAACCAAGTAAAATTACATGGTAAGGGTTTATTTCACAATCTCTTCATTATCCGAGGTTGTTTATACGTAATTATCTACCGGGATCTCTTTATCATCGACATCCATGTTCCTTAAAAATGTATTTAAAAACATTTTTACTATTTACTAGAAAATGGGTTAAAGTCACTTATACCCTTATGTGTTTTGAAAGGAATCTTTCCATCGTTTTCCAAACAAGGCACTTTTAACCTTTTCGACAAATTTAAGTTAAGAATGTTTTTTTAACATATACGGCGGGTGCGGCTATTTTCCGCCGTTATAAAATTGTCAAAGCTTCCCTTACAAGCTTATAAGGATATTTTCAAAGTAAATGTTTTATTTTATAATAATTTGACTTTTAAATGATTTCAAAATTTATATTTTAAGAATTTATTAAAGGTACTCTTTATGAAAATCAGAATTTTTAATGTTTTAAGGATTTATCTTTCTAAATATTTTTAATTAATGTCTATGTTTTCAAAATGATTTTTAGGATTTATTTATATGAACATGAATGATTTGAAATGATATTTCTTTTCAAAAGTTTCAAATTTTTATGGGACACTTTGTTTCAAAAATCTATTTTAAATTACTTCCATTATAAATGTGTGACTTTTCAATGATTTCGAGAAAAGAGATATTTCTCTCAAATAGTTTTGATTTTATCTATGTAAACATCCTTTGATGGATTTTAAGCTTATTTGAAGTTGATTTATTATGATACAAAACTTTTTTATTGTATTGAAGGTTTTGTGATATGTTTTACTGTGGATGTGTTTTATTTATACAATTCATGGTTTATGGAGAAAGTACTGACATTTCGTATGCTAGTTTTAATATGAATGTTTATGTTATGATTAAACCTTTTCATATGGGAATGCATTGGACTTAGTTAGTGATGGGTGGAGCCCGCTATAGCTCCTTGATTCATCGGTAGTTCTCATTAGACAAACTAGTGTCTTGGCACAAGGCCATGGCAAAATCTTATTTGTAGTCTTGGCACGAGGCCTTGGAAATGTGGATATGATAGTCTGCCATTATGAATTCCATCATTATGAAAGTGGTTATTGATATTTAATGTGATTATTCGATTAGTAGAATATCCATGTGAATAAGTAAATGGCATTATTTCATTTTATTTTTGCCGCACTATGTTGAAGTTCAAGTTTAAAAGGCTTTTGTTTTAGTTATACACTGTCTTAAAAGTTTATTCTTATTTATGAATGTTTCCTCTATATTTTTATCCTTACTGGGCATTTGAGCTCACCCCTTTTCTAAGTTTTATTTTTCCTAGGATGTGAAGAAGTAGATTATGAATGACCTGTAGGGATATTACAAGAGGATAATAGTGTTAACTATGGAGACAATATTTTGTTGTAGTAGTTTTTCACTTTATGATGTAATGAAAATCTTTATAAATATATCTAGTGTTTACAAGGCTACTAAACTAATAGGTCTTTAGAGATTTGATCTTCTTGTGATCATGCCAATGTTATGTAATAATGCAACGACTATGAGTAACTGGGGTCGGGGCGTTATAGTTGGTATCAGAGGAAGTTTAGTACAAACCTTGGAAGCTATATTTAGATAAACTCTAATTAGAGCACATAGTCCTAAGATGGACTTTGAGGATTAGTATAGAAGAACTTCCTAGAATTTTGGTATTGTAGGGATTTTTTGGGTCTTCCGAGAAATACATCCCTGTCTGGATACGAGCAGGTAGAGGCGGCTCTGGCACATATGTACCTAGGGGTAAAACACGAAAACACCACTTTGAGCTAGACTCGAATGGGAACTGGTGCACGACAACGGGCCTTGCTGCACTCTTGGTTACGACACTCTCAGGGGATATGCTTAGGATAATTCTCATTTTCATTACAAACCATTATGAAGGGTTTATGAGTATATACTTCCTCAAATGAGACAGTTTTATGATTATGGATTATATCCATAAACTATTTAATTTATGTTATGTGTTTCACAAGTCTGGGATTATGTATTGTTATTCATAAACTAATCTAGTGTATTCCATTGTTTTGAAATGGCGCATAGTAGAAGGAATGGGAACTCCAGCAATGCACATGATACAAAGAGAAAGAAGGATCATATATTTCATGGTATTAAGCCAGAATTTATAAGAGAAATTGTCTCACATGTATTGTCATCATATGAATAAATAATATCATGTGTTGATAAGATAAGTAAAGAGTTTACTGAGTCCTATGGCTTTGAAGGGAAGAAGGATAAGAAAAGGATGTAAGAAGAAAGATGGATAAAGGGAAGAGGGAAAAGAATAATTTTCCCATATGTGATAACTGTGGAAAGAAACACCCTGGAACTTTCCTAAAAGGAATGTGAGTTTATTATAAGTATGGAGGGAAATGTCATAAAGTACGTGACTGCAAGGGTAAGAAAATGGTTTCAAATGTACAATGCTTCATTTGCAAGGATTTTGGACACTATGCGAACCTATGTCTCAGTCATCAGACTATGCCCCAAATGATTCTATTAGATAATAATCAAGTTATGATACTACCACAAATGAAGAGGAATGATTATAGTTCTTATGTTGATTATGTCATTTGAGTTTTGTATCAACAATGTACTTGTTATAATAATTATGGAGTATATAAGGATTGTACTGCAGTAATATTTCATTATGGACGCGAGATTGTGTGGAACAAATATAAGTGACTCAATAACAGGTTAACTTTTTGGAAAATATATGGTTGAGAGAAAGATAAACCATAATATGGTTCTGATACCGAGGTAGTGATTTTAGAATAATATATTATTGTTTTGGATAAATTATATGGGATATTCATGACTACCTTGAAACAGATTAATGATTTGTATATTCCATCATTGTTGGGTTTTAAAACATTTTATGATTGAAGGAGTATATCTATTATTTTTTAAGGAATAAGGGATCATGAATGTAATCAATACGGTTTTATGGTAATTCAGGATGTTGCAGTGCTTTAAAAGAATACATGATGATGGTATTCACATGTTATTACGCAAAAAAAGGTTATTCATTGTGTTTACCTTCCTTATAAATTTTGGACTAAAGTATTTTGGATAGTTCTAGTTTGGATTATTTTGGATTGCCATAAAAGGACAACCTGGTGGTCGGGCGGCAACCCGTCACATCCGGCAAGGCCGCGAGATTTAACCCACAACTGAAGGGCGACAAGGGTGTATCACCTACCACTGACCCACGTGATGTCCGGGGTTAAATAATGTAGTTTTTCTAAAAGATCTGGTAGATGAATTATAATTTCATTTTTTTGGAACCCTATACGAATAGGATAAATAGAATATATTTTTTACGTTCTATTATATTTTAGAGTGAAAGATGAGTTTGTGGTAGAACAGAGTTAAAGGATGAGACTCTACATGTCATGTATATATTTTTCTTCTATTCTGATTCTATGAAGAAATTAATTCTTATACTTTATTTAAGGAATCCTAAAACCAAAAATGTGTTATCCTAATACCCTATGTTTTGTTGAACTGATGGTATTTCAAATTATCATAGATTGATGAATTTAAGGACCTCAATTTTACACTTGTTTGTGATTGATGACCTCAATCACTGCCTATAAATATTTACATTTTCCTCCAATTATATGTCTCTAATTTCCACCAATGTTCTCCTAATCGAGATCATAATTTGTTGGTGACCCTTTCATTTCCCTTTTCCTCATATTAAGACTAAATTTTAGTAACCCAATTTTCGATGTGGGTTTTCCCACAAATATATTTTCTTTTTTCGACCATTAATTTTTGAAGAAAAATTTCAAATTGCAAGGAAGAAATTTATTGGAGGGGATAATGTAACACCCCAATACTTCATAGTGTGTACTTCTTCAAAACAATTCAATAACTTTCACTACACGTAACACCGATTTCAAGCGCACCATGACTTACCAAAAAAGTCGTTCAAAAGAGGTTATGAATAGTATTAACTAAATTTTGAAATTATATATATTTTAAATTTCAAAATTGACTTAATTTTTGTATTCAGAGTGTCGAATTTACCCTAAGGTGAAATTTTGGTACTTTTTGGATAACTTTAATATTTTTATGAATAGTGAAAATTACTAAATTTTAATTAAAAACAACTTTTTTAATCAAAATAATTAATAGTGATAAATTATGAATTTTAGTTTTTTTAAAGTATATTTAGAATATATTTTTAACATTTAATACAATGTCGTTCATTGGACATAATTTCACAATTAAACCAAACATAAACAAGTATCAATCTTTTGGTAGTTATTATATATTAAAAACACGCTTTTTGTTTTAACAGCGGGAAATTTTTTAAAATTAATTTCTTCCACTTCTGTGTTTTGAATTTGGAAAAATGGATTCCATATTTGGAATCAGGATTTTCATATTGTGTGAATAGGTAACTTTTATTTTTAGACATTTTGAATAATTACTGCGGTAAATATTTTATTTATCATGGTTAAGGGTAAATCTAAAAATAAGGGTTTAAAAATAATATTATAATAATACTAAATTACCCTAAAACATGTCCTAACATTATTGGATGATACATTTTCGACCATAGGATTCTTTGGGTCGATTTTAGGACCCCATGGAGCCACTTTTAGGTGATAGGGACACTTTATTTTAATTAAGGTAAAATGAATACAAAAATGACACAAGCATATATCTTTTAGAAAAACAATTTTTACATAGGGTTATATATTTTGGATTTTAGACTATAAATATCCATTATAAATATAAAAAGATTTCATACATAATGGTATTTTATTTATAATTTTTATAGATTACATAATTTAATTTATTTATGACACAATGATGATGCAGTAATTACCATAATAGTTAAAATTTAAAATAATTGATATTATAAATACACAAATAAATATAATTTAAGACTTTTAATGAATTAAAATAATTTTCTAGGATAATATGACATATTAATATTGATTTAATTAACTTTTTTCGAATTAATCATTATGTTATGAGTTTCAAAAAAATCTACTATTGAATAGTGTCAAAATTTACATAAAAGAGTTTTTAAAACAAATATTATATTTTTAATTGATATAAAATTCCTAAATATCTATGTTTCGGCCAAGAGACTTATATCATGATATGTGTATCATTAATGGACAACTTTGGGGTCTCTTGGAGGTATATATTATGTTTATTAACCATATAATATAAAAATACAAAGAGAGATTGAAAAAGTTAAACTAATTAACTTAGAGTTAATACTTAAAGATAAGGTTAATATAAGTACCCAAACCTGTCTAAATTATATTGGTTGAGTGGTTTTCGACCTATCCCCACCATTAAATTTAAATTATCAACTTTGGAGCCATTATAAACCGAATATTAATTTATTATAAATTACTATTTCTAGTGTTTCCAATGGTGCCCCTCACCCCTCTTATAAAAGGGCACTCCTCCTTCTCATTTATTCACACCTTCAAAGCCTTTAGGTTCGGCCAAACTCTACCCAAATTCTCTCTAAACATTTCTAACTAAAACCTAGATTCCTTAGTTTGATTAGAAAGCCAACATAATGATCCCTTTTGATCAAATCAAAAGTAAGAACCCGAAGAAGAGGTAATGATTTCACCACCTTTTTTCAAGTTCCTTTCTTCTTCCAATTCTTCTTCCTTTGTTGTTACCATTATAAAATAATAACTCCAGTATCATATATAAACTATTATGATATTATAAATATGGTACAATCATATTCACTATTCTATCCACCCTTTGAATAACATGTCACCATACGTGCGTACGTACGGCTTACCGTCTCCATGACATGGTGTAGTTGTTATTCAATATATTATTATTTGGATTGGTATAATAATGATGTGTAACTCTTGTAAATAATAAATATATCATGATAATGATTCTGAATATATGATATACCATCCAATTATATATTATTTTAATATCAAAAGAATGATATTATCGCTCGTGCGTACGTACGGACTACCGTCTCCACGAACGCGATGAGATTCATTCTCCATCGTATCCATTCAAGTATAATTCTCATTTGATGATTAATAACAGTATATAAGGACTTGATATCATTCTTATTATGATTAATATACAACCTATCCATTAAAAACAAGTCTTACATAACAAAAGATATAAAAGAAAATGATTAAGTTAACACCTGAAACGACAATAATTCTAAGATATTATTAACAAAGATATGTAAAAAGATCATAGATGATATCATATTAATGTATATGATTATTGAATAATTTAATAACTGTTATTTCACCATTATACATGAGGTTAACCTACCCCAACCAAAGAAAAGTACAAGGTAAGGGTTTATTTCACAATCTCATCATTATTCGAGGTTGTTTATACGTAATTATCTACTGGGATCTCTTTATCATCGACATCCATGTTCCTTAAAAATGTATTTAAAAACGTTTTTACTATATACTATACAATGGGTTAAAGTCATTTATACCCTTATGTGTTTTGAACGTAATCTTTCCATCGTTTTCCAAACAAGTCACTTTTAACTATTTCGACAAATTTAAGGTAAGAATGCTTTTTTAACTTATACTGTGGGTGCGGCTATTTACCACCGTTATAAAATCGTCAAAGCATCCCGTAGAATCTTATAAGGATATTTTCAAATTAAATGTTTAATTTTATAATTATGTGACTTCTAAATGATTTCAAAATGAATATTTTAAGAATTTATGAAAGGTACTCTTTATCAAATTCATAATTTTAAATGTTTTAAAGATTTATCTTTCTAAAAATTTTTAATTGATGTCCATGTTTTCAAAATGATTTTAAGGAGTTATTTATATGAACATGAATGTTTTTAAATGATATTTCTTTTCAAATGTTTCAAAGTGGTATGAGACACTTTGATTCAAAAATATCTTTTAAATTACTTCCTTTATAAATGTGTGACTTTTCAATGATTTCAAGAAAAGCGATATTTCTCTCAAATAGTTTTGATTTCATCTATTTCAACAACCTTTGATGGATTTTAAGATTATTTGAAGTTGATTTATTACGATACAAAACTTTTGTATTGTATTGAAGGTTTTGTGATATGTTGTACTGTGGATGTGTTATTTTTATACCATTAATGGTTTATGGAGAAAGTATTGACATTTCTCATGCTAGTTTTAATACGAATGTTTATATTATGTTTAAACCTTTTCATATGGGAATGCATTGGATTCAGTAAGTGACGGGTGGTGCTCGCTATAGCTCCTCGATGCATCGGTAGGTCTCATGAGACAAACTAGTGTCTTGGAACAAGGCCTTGGCAAAATCTTATTTGTAGTCTTGGCACGAGGCCTTGGCTATGTGGTTATAATAGTCTGGAATTATGCATTCCATCATTATGAATGTGGTTATTGATATTTCATGTGATTATCAGATTAGTAGAATATCCATGTGAATAAGTAAATGTCGTTATTTCATTTTATTTTTTCCATTCTATGTTGAATTTCATGGTTAAAAGGCTTTTGTTTTAGTTATACACTGCCTTAAATGTTTATTCTTATTTATGAATGTTTCTGCAATATTTTTATCCTTACTGGGCATTTGAGCTCACCCCTTTTCTATGTTTTTTCCCAGGATGTGAAGAAGTAGATTATAAATGACCTGTAGGGATATTATAATAGGATAATAGTGTTGACTATGGAGAAAATATGTTGTTGTAGTAGTTTTTCACTTTATGTTGTAATGAAAAACTTTTTGAATATATCTATTGTTTCCAAGGCTACTAAACTAATCGGTCTTTCGAGATTTGATCTTCTTCTGGTCATGCCAATGTTATGTAATAATGCAGCGAGTCTGGGTAACTGGGGTCAGGGCATTACACCTTTGGTCTAATCAATTTTCTTATAGTCTTTATGGGTTTTTGATGAACCATATTTTCCATGAGAATCTTGACACATTCATGGTAGTATTTGTGAATGAAATCCTCATTTACTCTATGTCAGAGGAGGATCATGTTTGTTATCTGAGAACAATTTTAATCTTGTTAAGAAATCAATGTATTTATTTTAAGATTTATAAATGTGATTTTTTGGATTCGAGATGTGAAATTATTGGCAGACATGGTGAAAAAACTTGATATTTCATTAGATCCGGAAAAGGTAAAGGATTTCATGACATGGGAACAACCATGAAATATTTTTGAGATTCAGAGCTTATTGGTTGTAGCTGGATATTATCATTGGTTTGTTAAGGAATTATCAAAGTTGGATTCTATAATAGATGCAATAACATGGAAGGGAGTAATGTTTTTGTCATGACCGGTCCACCGGGGACCATGCTGTGACTACCCCAAGCCTGCCTCCAAAAGGCAAGGGGTTGGCGTCTAGCACCAAAGGAATCAACCTGAAAGTGGGAGGCATTTTCTAGGGAACCTATACACACACATGCACAACCACATCCCACAAACTAGAAAGGGAAACAAGTATACAACTAAAAAGTGCTGATTACAAGTACAACTGGAAAAGGAATGGGCCAGAATGAAAACATAACATAGACTTACTGGAAAATAGGAAAGTACATAAGAAACTTTGGATAGACACCCACTAAAAACTTTACCTGGTAGTAAGATTAGAGTAGATAATGGATGATTTAGGAGTATGTCATGTATTCCAGATATCACTTGGCCCTACCTGGTCCTAGGCCACCAAGACCTCCATTGAATCTTTCATCATCTACACAATACACAACACGTTCAAATGAAATCTGTGAAGGGGTTAGTAACACAATACTCAATAGGGGACCCCATTCCACTAAGGAGAAATACCACAAATAAAAACCACAAAGTGAGACCAGAAATCAAGGAAAACTCACACCAAGTATAATCTAAATCATACGAAGAAGGTTCATCAGTAATAGTGAGGACCATTTTGTACTATTGAGGGACTCATCCCTAATGAGTCATTGAAGTATACAGGGCCATGAAGGTCTACATGGCTGATGCTCGTATTTTATGCCACTAAGGTCTACACGGCTCTACCAGGACACTGAGGTCCACATGGATGATGGTCTTTTGGGCCAGTGATGTCTACACGGCTGCTGGTATTCTAGGCCACATAGGTCCACACAGCTGCTGGTCTTCTGGGCCACTGAGGTCCACATGACTACTAGTCTGCCAGGCCAGTAAGGTCCATACTGATACTTCTCATCTATGAGATTTTTCTAAAGAGAACCACTCCCCCAAGACATACATTTAAATTCAAAATCCATGGAATTCTTCTCAGAGTATTCCAAAAGAATCACCTCATCGCGAGGGTTCCAAAATTGCATATCGTTCATCGATCGGATGCCTGGTTTTTAATTTATGAATGTTTTTCTGAAAGGGGGCTAGTCGGGTCCAGGTCCAGTACAACTCGGTTCTTCCAACCCAACCCAGAATTGGGTTGACATGTGTCTGGGCCGCGGTCCCACCCGATCCTCCAGAGGCGGACCGACCTTCTTCTTGGTCGAGATGCGGCTGGGAGCCGCGTTAGGCTCTTCTACTACCTCGTGGATGTGGGGCCTCCCTTACACTGTAGTTGAGTGTTGCGGTCTGCCACTTACCATGCTGGATGCGGCCTACTGTATTTCGGGCCGCATGTGTCCTTTGACGTAGCTGAGCAGCCGCGTCCTTCATCGCTTTCCTAGGCAGCCCAGACTTGGGCCACCACCTCCACACAACATCGCATATCCACGCCGCTGTTTCCAACTAGTCATGACTTTATACCGCCGAAATGCACAGACGGGTGAAACATCTCCCTATTCCCACGGTCTCCACGACGGACCACCCCTGGCCACCACCGACGGTTCCTTCTACGGCCACCGAAGTTTCTTTGATGGTCTGATTTTCGAACCATATATGCCCAAAGAATAGTCGAGCTTCCATCTTACCTGCGATGACCTTGATCTTGACCTACCACCATTTTGAAAATTCGTCCACCAAGAATGCATAAGGAGGAGGGGGGTTGGGCCTTTTTTGATTCGGACCATTCCCTCTGTGTTAGAGGTTTAAATTAGTGAAGGCTCGATATTACAATTCTATCAACAATAAACATAATCCCAAATAGAATACCTAAGAATGAAACCCTTCAGAAAGAACGCATGATCCATGGATTAACCTATTTTTTTTGTTAATATGTATCATTCATTTAGAATAAGAATCTGGAAAACATTAAATAATTCAAACCCCTAACTCAAAGCAATTTGATTTGGGAGTGGTCCACCCACGAAGATTCAAGAAGTCGAAGGAGATCTTTCTTCTTGGTTCTGTTCCTTTATGTGCTCCAACATTGATGACATTCCGCCAGCATTTTTCTGTCTTAATTTGAGAGGAAAGTCACCGAAGATTCATCAGATAATTTCTCATGGTTTAATTCTCCATTTCCTATAACACATTAGTTTATTGAAAAAAGACGCATGTCACAAAATTTATGTGACACTGTGATGTTGCATCATTACACTTGAAAATGAGCCATTAAGGATCCCCATTTAATGTTCCTCATTGTCGCCTCATCACCACACCACAGCGCCACCGTCCACCACTCAACGGTGAGAAAATAAAATAAAATAAAATTTTAAATCTATTTTATTACTTTTCTTAAATTATGAAAATTAACTTTTCTATCCAACCCTTGTAGGTCAAAGTTAAGTCCATTATAGGTGAATCACAGCATTCTTAGTTCAACGGAACCCTTGGATTTTTAATCCAAGCACCAGTTCAAATGTTATAGAAATCTAATCGCACGTTTGTTGAACGTACTTAAAAAAAGTTCCAAAATCTATTCCAGGCTCACCGGTCCTCGGAATCACGTGACGTCAAAGCATGTGGTCTCTAAATAATTCCATTTAATTTTCAAAAAAAATTATACAAAAATTTTAGGAAATTAAATTTTCCCCACCTTAGGGTTTTACATCCCCAAAATATAAAATAAAGGCTAATCAAAAAAATGGGGGTACTTAGCACGAATCTGAGCCTCCCACTCCCATGTGATCTTCTAGAGGTTCCCATGCTTCCTCTAAACACACACAAGAGTAATCAACCATCTATGAAGGACCCACTCCTGTCGATCCTCTATCTCTATCAAGAATACCACAAATGTTTCCTGATCATTAATTTCTAGCTTGCCCCAATAAATAATGTGCGATGGATCATGCACATACCTCCTCAACAAAAATATGTGTAAAACATAATGCACCAGATGCATCTATGGGGGAAGATCTATGTGATACACCACCTCGATAACCCTATTGAAGATCTGGAAAGGTCTGATGAACCTCAAAGATAACATGCTGCCCTAGACAAATCTCTGCAATCCTCATTGGGGAGTGACCCAAAGGAAAACATGATCTCCCTCCTCGAACTCCAAGGGTCTCCATCTCCTATTGACATATGATTTCTTCCCACTATGTGTAGTCTTCATCTGATCCAGGATGATCTGAATCTTCTAAGTGGTAGTCTATAGCAACTCTGGACCCATGAGTGTTGACTCCCCAGGGTCTGTCCAGTACAGAGGTGATCTGCATGACCACTCGTACAAGGTCTATAACGGTTCCATGCCAATGGTGGAGTGATAAATATTGTTGTACGCAAACTCTAGCATTAGAATATGGTCAATCCAACTGAAAAAAAAATCCAATTCACAAGAATGAAGCATATCCTCCATGGTCTATATGGTATTCTCTATCTGACCATCCGTTTGGGGATGAAAAGTTGTGCTCAACTGTAGCTGAGTCCCGAACACCTCCAGCAACCCCTTCCACAATTGGGATGTGATGCGTGCATCAAGGTCTGATATGATCGTCAAAGGCACTCCATGAAGACATACTATATCCTAAACATAGAGGGTCCCCAAGCCCTCTACCGATCCCTACTCCCAGATGTGTAGGAAGTGATCCGACATGATGTATTGGTCAATGATCACTCAGATAGAGTCATGTCCCCTGGACATGCGTGGTAACCCCAACATGAAGTACATGGAGATACCATCCCACTTCCACTTCGGTATCTCAAGTTTCTCTGTCAAGCCTGTTGGGACCTGATGCTCGACCTTCACTTGTTGACAAGAGAGTCATCATGAAATGAACTCTGCCATTGCTTTCTTCATCCATGTCCACAAGTACTGATGTTAGAGGTCCTCGTACATCTTCACCAAACTAGGATGTACTGCTAAAGGGTAATTATGGAACTACATCAATACCTCCTCCCATAACATCACTAGTAATATTGTAAATCCTCTTAAAAGGATGATGCACTCCCCACCTAAAGAAAATCCTTCAGGTTCCTGTCCAGAGGAAAGCTGAGCATGCCAGGCCATGTAGTCAACAGTTACAAGTTGTGCCTCACTAACTCACTATAAGAGTGTAGAAGTGATATTCATCGACTGAAGGTAGTAAGATTCATCACTATCCATAAAGGATATATGCATCATGGCTAGCTAATCTGTCTCCTCACTAAGCAGCTGCAAACCAGACCTCCTACTGAGTGTGTCTTCCACCACGTTCTCTTTCCCAGGTGTATAGACTATCTCAAAGTCATAGTCCTGGAGGAACTCCATCCTTATCTGCTATCTCAAGTTCAGGTCCTTCTAAGAGAAGATATACCTAAGACTCGTGTGGTAGGAGTAGACGTTAAACTGCTCACCCATCAAGTAGTGTCGCCACATCTTCAAGGAAAATACCACCATTTCTAACTCCAGGTCAAGGGTCATGTAGTTCTACTCATGCTGCCTCAACCACCATAAGCTGTAGGTGATCACAACTCTCTCTTGCATCAGGAAACAACCCATTCTGGACCCTGATGCATCACAGAAGAATAAATACCCATTACCCTCTTTTAGTCTCAAGATAGGGGAACTCGTCAGTCTCTACCTCACCTCCTAGAAAATCTGATGGCACCTCTCCGTCCACACAAAGGGTTGTACCTTATTTGTAAAAGCTAACAAGGGTGATACTACCCTAGAAAATTCAGGTACAAACCTCCAGTAGTATGCATCAAAACCCAGGAAACTTTTCATCTCAGTCATGATACTAGGTGGATCCCAAGAAGGCACTACCTCTATCTTTTCTAGATCCACTGCAAATCCAGCCTCTGATATGGTGTGTCCTAGGAAGTGGACCTCTCGAATCCAGAGCTAGAACTTAAAGAGCTTACCATAAAGCTGGTGCTCCCAGAGCGTATCCAGGACTATCTATAGTAGTGTATCATGCTCCTCCTCTGACACTAAGTACACCACGATTTCATCAATGAAGACCACCATGAAATGATCAATCCAAGGATTAAAGATCCTCTTCATGAGTCCCATGAATACTACAGGGGAATTGGTCATGCCGAAGGGCATCATCAAGAACATATAGTGTCCATAATGATATATGAAGTCTATCTTCGGTATGTCTTCATCCTATACCCGAAACTGATGATAGCTCGATCTGAGGTTGATCTTTGAGAACAACCTCGCTCCCTTCAGCTGATCAAAGAGGTCATCAATCCTTAGAAGTGGATACTTGTTTTTCACAGTCACCTGGTTCAAGTGATAGAAGTCCACGAATAACCCCAAGCTCCCATATTTCTTCTTGGAAAACAACACTGGGGCTGCCCATGGTGAAACACTGGGCCTTACAAACCCCTTCTCTTACAAGTCCTCCAATTTTACCCTCAACTCATGATACTCTGTGAGAGACATACAATATGCTGTTGTGGATATTAGTGTTGTCTCTAAGTAAAAGTTAACGAATAAGTCTACCTATCTGCAAGGAGGTAGTCCTGGGACATATTCTAGAAAGTCATAATCATTCTCATCCACCACTATATGAAATCTCAGACACCTCTCAACCACCACATTGAGTGTAAGGGTAGCCAACTGGTGAGTGATCGACTTCACCCTCATCTGAGAAAGTATATCATGTTCTGTAAAGGTTACCTTCTCTCCGGTGAAGGAACACATGGTCCCATCCTCATGGACACACTACACTTTGTGCTTAAAATAGTCGATTTGAGCATGGATTGTAGATAACCACTACATTCCCAAGATGACATCGTAAAGCCTTGACGGTAATACTAGGAGATCCCAGCCAAATATCTCACATCCAAGAGTAAGATCACACTACCAGAACCAGTGTCTAATCATCAATTCCCATCCTGTAGGAGCCTCTAATTGTAAGGATTAATCCATCCTATCCACCAAAATCTTTGAGCTTCGAACAAGAGCCATGGGAAAAAAAGAGTGACCAGAACCTGTGTCTATAAAAATTGTAGCTAGGGTGGAGAAGACACATATCATACCTTTAATCAACTCAAAATCGCCATGGTCATAAGACTCCACTACATGAAGCTAAGCATGCCCATGTCCACATGCTCCTTAAGGTCGGGGTGGCCCATCTAAAGGTGGTGGTCGTAGTACCTCGATCCGTCACCCACTACCTGCTGGTCAACCCATCCCCTTTCCAAATATACTTCCCTAGGGACCTCATCACTCAAATATCTATCTTTTTATAGGTGTTCCCTTTACCATCTACTAATTATATGCATGGCAGGTCAAGCAGTCACAGGCCATGTTTCTCTGCCAACTGCATGATTAGCACACCTTGCTCCTCTTCTGTCTCCCACCGCACTGATGGCCTTAGAGAACTGATCCTGAGTCCTGGGTTAATCCACTAGATGATTTGAACTATTTTTACCACTACAACATCTTTCGGCTCCTTTCCATAGATGGCTTAACCACATGTTGCCTAGTGGGGGCACCCACTATCGGTGCCTGCTTTGCGAGGAAGATCTCTACTAGTAAAGTTGTATCAATTACTCTAGCCTACATGGGGATGTTGAGAGACAAAAAATATTTCCTAATCTCTCAGTGTAGTCCCTTATCAAATTCTTGATCCCTAAAGAATGGTTCTCACACCATGTCCATAGATAGCGGGAAAGCTCAGTGAACCTTGCTGAGTACTCAGCAACCATCAACCCGCCCTGCTGAAGGTGGAGCATCTCTTGAATGTGAACCGAGCACAAAGTAGTGTGGAAGAACTCCTCCAAAAGAAGCCACTTGAAGTACATCCAGGTGAGTGTCTTTTCATCATGCATCTGGATCGTCAATCTGCACCATCTCCCTGCTGATCCATATAAAAGGCTAGTGGCTTGGACTACCATATTTTCGGTGGTGTCCCCACTAAGTGGAAGACCAGTGTCACCATCTCCATCCAATCCTCAGTGACCTGAGGATCCATATCTCCCCTAAACCTAGGAGGTATCTTTATCTGAAACTCGTGCAAGGCACTGAGTTTTTTCATATCCTTTTATGGTACCCCCAGTAGTAGATGCTAAACAATGGGTGGTTGTAGCATGGGTGCACCACCTGGTGGGTCTATCTCAAGAACTGGTCCCTGAATGGATGCCTCGTCACTAGGCATGCTGTCCTCCCAACCATGTATCAGAATCTTGGCTAGTCATCCATGTAAAGGAATCTTTAAGTAGATCAAGACGGTCCATGATCAATAGATTATACATGGTGAGCTGAATCTTATACAAAATAACATAAGGATAAACTAATGAAACTGGTGTTTTCATGTATAGAGAAGAAAAATAATTCAATGTCCTAATGTATGGATATGTTAGCCTCCACATCAACAATTGAATTCCCAAATATAAAATTAAAACTAGAATCATTTAATACTTTTTCTCTAAAACAAAACTACAAACTCTCGGTGTTTGAGGTAGAACCGACAACCTCTGATACCACTTTGTCACGACTCATCCCCTGGTGCCCGTTCTGTGACTAACCTAAGAACGCCTCCTGAAGGCTAGGGGTTGGTGTCTAGCGCCGAAGGCATCAAACTGAAAGGGTGAGACATTTTTCTAGGAACCTATACACACACACACACACACACACAAAACCACATCCTACAAAATGAAAAGGGAAACAATTATACCATTAAACAAGTGTTGAGTACACATATAACTAGAAAACGAATGAGCCAGAATACAAACCCTACAAGGATTAACTGGAAAATAGGAAAGTATAGAAGAAACTATGGATAACCAGCCGTTGAAAACACCACATGGTAGTAAGAGTAGAGTAGCTATAGGATGTTTTAGGAGTATGTCCTATCTGCTAGATCTCCCTAGGCCAGGCCATGTCCTAGGCCACCAATTCCTCCGTCTAAATGTCAATTCTCTTCCTAAGACACAAAATGTGCAAGTGAATCCTGTGAAGGGGTGAGTAACACAGTACTTAGTAGGGGAACCCCATACACTAAGGTGAAATACCACAATGCAACCACAAATCCAAACCACCATGTAAGACCACAAAGTAAGGAAAACTCACACTAGGTATAATATAAAGCAATCGAAGAAGATTCATCAATTATAGTGAGGAAGGTTTCGTACTGTTGAGGGAATCATCCCAGACAACATGCTGAAGTCTACCAGGACACTAAGGTCCACAAGGATGTTGATCATATACTGAGCTGCCCAGGTGATAAATGGTGGTTGTGACCACTACGGCCGTGATGCTGGTGACCCGTGGCACCACGCTGGAACCACGTTGACCTACAAACTCGTTCCATGGGTGATGTGAAAGGAAAGACCGGTTTCACTAGCCACATGTTCTAAAGACCAAATGTGGCTATGCCACATCTGGATGGTGGAGACGTCATACTACAGTGGGCTGGACCTACACCGGCAGGCTAGACCTGCACTTGTGGGCCCGGCAAAACAGGTGGACCAGACCCGCACCAACTGTCCATACCTTCCTTATCGGGCCAGACCCACCCTACCAGGTCGAACCCACCCTACATGGCTAGGATAGACCCATGGAACAATGGGCCGGGCCTAGGCCGGTCTAGGTTCGGGTCAAGTCGTGTCGACCCTGGACCGGGTTTGGTCAACCCAGACCACACCGGCCCCCGTTTCACTTAAACACTCGTAACTCTCAAACCAAGCATCTGATTAACGCATCATCTATGGTGTTGGGACCCTTGAAATGAGGAGGTCCTTCTGAGATAATATATGTAATTTTTGGTGAAGGTTGACATATGGTCGGGTTGGATCAGACTCAAATCCAACCATACCCTTTTTACAAAAATGCCCATATCTTATCGACCGAGAGTTCGTTCGACGCATCATCTATTATGTTGGGACCCTTATGAAGAGAAGGTACTTGGAGTTACTCTATGTAGGACTTCATGGAAGTTGTGGTATGAAAGATGTTTTAAGGAGAAGATCCTCCCGAAATCATGTGTGCCAAGTGCAGGAATCTAGTGGCTGACTGTGACATGAAGAATGAATAGCGACCCTTTTTGTGTCATCATACTAATGACCCTATGTGGATCAAGACCTAGAGACCCTATGTAGATTAGCACCTAGAAATACTGTGTGGGTTAGTACCTAGAGAACCTATGTCGATCAGAACCTAGAGACCTTGTGTGGATCATCACCTAGTGACCCTGTGTGGATCATCACCTATTGACCCTGTATAGATCACCACCTAGAAACCTTATGTGGATCATCTCCTAGCGATCCTCTGTGGATCATCACCTAGATACCTTGTGTGGATTAGAAACAAATCCTATCAATGGAATAATATGATCTAGCTTTACTACTAATCATCTATACATTTTTACTTAACTTTTACCTGGTGTGAGCTATATTTTACTTTGTTCTATGTATTTTGAGATATTGCATGGTGGTATTACCTCTATGGTATTTACATTGTGGTATTTTACTTTGGTTATTTTTGAGAGACCTCTGGGGTCTCAGGGTTCATAATTAGTATTGTTATACCCATCCCTGCACGTGATTCACCCGCACCAGTTGTGTCTAGTGCAGACAACAGAAAAATTTGACTTGGACTTTGAGGAGCTAGGGCCAGATAGTTCTCGGAGGTGAATCAATAGACGTGGTGTTCTATAGTGAAATCAGACAGCGAGATATACCTAACCTTCAGGTAGGATCCTTATAGGATGACCTATAGATCTTATACTTCTTTTTTTTTGTACTTTACTTTGAGTTGGGCTTGTATTATAGACCCCTTTACTTTACAATTTACACCATTTTACATTCATTAGTGGTACTTTGTGGTTGTTGTACTATTTTTATTTATTTTGTGGTTTTATTTTTGAAGTATGCCTTATCTGTGTGTGTACTGGTTTAAAGGTAATTCCTTCCCTTTTTGGGATTTTCCTTTTCGGTGCTAGTCACTATCCCCTGGCCTATGGACGGTGGGATTTGTGTAGTCACGAAATGGGCCCCAGGGGACTAGTTGTGAAAAAGAGGTATCAGAGGGAGGTTGGTTCTACCAAAAGAACTAAGAGTCTGTAATTTAAATGGGGGTAATAGTGTAATGTGTCTTGAGTTTGTATTTCAGTCCAGGGAGTCCAGTGTTGGTGCAGTGGCCGATGTATCCATACACTAAGACCCTGAATTCTATTTTCCAACTCGGTACACAAAAACACTATTTTCATGTGTTTTGGAAATGTTTTTTCTCTTGATCTATTTTGAATCAGATCACCAGTTATAACTTATTCATCATGGTGCATCTATTTCTCTACAGGATACCTCCACAAAGACAGCCATCCAAGATTCCAGTGAGGCATCACTACGATGGACCATCGATCGATGATGTGTCAATGCAGGGGCCACTTAACATGATAGCACCTTCGGGTGGTGAACCAGCAGCACCACCACCTAGAGATCAGTAGTTTCTACCAACCCCACTAGGGAAAAGTGCATGCCGACTGAGCATGCTGCATGAGTTCTAGAGAAAAAGGCCTCTGAGTTTTCGAGATGAGACAGATCCTTAGGTAGCTAAGGATTACTCGAGGTAGTTATGCGGGTTTTTCTCCTGATAGAGACACCCCCAAACTAGATGGTGGTCCTAGCCTCTATCCTTTTTTAGGGAACGATAAGAATATGGTGGATATTGATGCTTTAGACACATGAGGAGGTGACCCTTGTATGTTTGGACATCGAGAGCCTCTTTAGGGTAGAGTTCATACCAGCGACACTATGCTCAGTGCATATTCAAGAGCTACTATACCTACACCAGGGAAGATTGACTGTGGACTAGTACTCAGAAAGGTTTATCAATCTATCTCGTTACTCCACTAACATGGCAGAGGACGCTTTATTCAGGGACCATACCTTTTATAAGGGACTCCAGTGGGAGATCAGGGCATCGATGGTTTTTCTTAGAATCTTGATATAGGATGGAGTGCTTGAGTGAGCTTTACTAGGGGAGAGAATTATAGCCAAGAAAGAACTGATGGTGAGAGCCACCACCTGACGACAGCTGGCCGAGTCATCTGCAGCAGGCAGTAGGTAGATGATACAGAGGTCCAAGCAGGCTATACATTCTGGAGGATGACCCTAGGATGCAGGGTTAGAGGTGTGGAGCACACGAGGTAGAGGAATTCATCTAAGGGATAGAGTTTTTTACTCCTATTGCAGAAAGAGGCACATGGATCGTGAGTATCTGACTCCCCACATGGATGACCAGTAGGTGGTCGAGGGACCGCTGAAGAAGAGATAGAGGTTCGAATGAAAAGGTATGCAGGGCGGCAGACATGGTAGTGGAGTAGACCGAGTAGAAAGCGGTGGACGATGGTTCGAGGTACTACCACCACCACCCACAGGTGGTCCAACACATGCTTAGGGATCCAGAAGATAGGGGTGAGGCCATCATCAGGAGACATAGTCCAATGACCAAAATGCTCTAGAAATGATTAGAGGTATGATCTATGTCTACTCCACCTTACCTACAGTTATCATAAGAGAAGGTTGCAGTCACTTTTTCCCTTACACATACCTCATTTAAGGCTCAGAGATTCTAGTGGATCCATTGGCTTGATCCTTATGATTTGAGACTCCTACAAAATGGGATTAGACAATTACACACTAGTGCTAGTAGTGTGAGCTTACTCTAGGAGGTGAGAGCTTCGACTGTGATATCCTAAAAACATCATCCAGGATGTACAACTTCATCTTGGGTATGGACTAGTTTTCCACAGTCCTGATCAGATTAATTATTTTAGGAACAAATCACAGTGTGTCCGCAAGTATGGGACCAGTATTTTCTTCACCGGTGATAAGGGAACCTTTTAAGAACATAATGGACTTTCTCATAGGAGGGTGAAACCAATCACTCACCAGTTGGCTAGTCTCACCCTCGGTGTAGTGGATGATAGGAGTCTGAGATTTCCTATAATAGTGGACAATTATGAGGATGTCTTTCCAGAAGATGTCCTAGGACTACCTCAACACAGAGAGGTATACTTCGGTATTGAGTTATACCCATGGATAACACTGATATCCAAACCGACATAACATATGGATTCCAAGTATCTTCATGAGTTGAGGGTATAACTATAGGACATGCAAGAGAAGGGGTTTGTAAAGCCCAGTGTTTCATCATGGGTAACCCTAGTGTTGTTTTCTATGAAGGAAGATGTGAGATTAAGGCTATGTATGGAATTACGACACCTAAAATAGGTGAATTTTATGAAAAAGTATCCAATCCCAATGATTGATGACCACATCGATTAGATGAAGGGAGTGAGGTGGTTCTCAAAGATTGACCTCAAATCATGCTATCCCTAGGTTTAGGTATGGGATAAATATGTACTGAAGACAACATTCAGATACCGGAATGGAAAATATGAGTTCTTGGTGATTCCGTTTGGCATGACCAATTCCCCCATAGAATTCATGAGGCTCATGAAGAGGATATCCCTGCCTTACCTTGATAGTTTCATGGTGGTCTTCATTGATGACATCTTGGTGTACTCGGAGTTGGAGGAGAAGCATGCTACACACCTGTGTATAATCCTAGATATACTCCATGTGCACCAAATTTACAGTAAGCTCTCGAAGATCTAGTTTTGGATTTGGGAGGTACACCTCCTAGGAAACATCATCTCAGAGGTTGGAGTTATGGTGGATCAGGAAATGATAGAGGTAGTGCTTTCTTGGGAGTCACCCAGAAGTGTGATTGAGGTGCAGAGTTTCTTGGGGTTGGCTAGATACTTCCAGAGGTTCGTTCACGACTTTTCTAGAGTATAATAACCCTTTATAGCTTTGAAAAACAAGGGACAACCCTTTGTGTAGACAGCGAGGTTCAAACAGAGTTTCCAAGAGTTGAGGTGGAGACTGACCAATGCTCCCATATTGAGGTTTCCAAAGGAGGGAATCAATTACATGGTATACTGTGATGCATCATGGACCAGCATGAGTTGTGTCCTAATAAAAGAGAAATTAGTGATCGCCTATGGCTCACAGTAGTTGAGGTAGCATGAGATTAACTATGCAACACATAACCCAAAGTTAGCAGTAGTGGTCTTTTCCTTGAAGATGTGGAGGCACTACTTGATGGGTGAATAATTTACCATCTAAAATGAGCACAAGAGTCTAAGGATTATCTTTTCACATAAGGATATGAACTTGAGATAATGGTGATGGATGGAGTTAATCTAGGAATATGACTTTGACATAGTCTACACTCCTCAGAAGGGGAACATGGTGGCAGACTCACTCACGAGGAGGTCTGGTTTACAACTTCTGAATGAGATAATAGAGCAGCTAGCCATGATATAGATATATTTCATAGATAGTGATAATGCAACTTAACTTCAGTCAATGAATGTAACTCCTCTACTCTTACAGTGAGTTAGGTAGGCATAACATGTGGTTGTTGACTGTGATGCCCGACGTGATCAGTTATCCTTAGGACAAACTCCTGATGGATTTTTAATAGGTGGGGAGCACTCCATTTTTTTCAAAGGATGCACCATAGTACCAGTGATTTTACAGGAGGATGTTTTTAGGGAGTACCATACTTCCCCTTTGAATGTACATCCTAGTGTGGTGAAGATGTACCAAGACCTCCAATGTTAGTACTGGTGGCTAGGGATGAAGAAAGCAGCGACACAGTTCGTTTAACAATGCCTCACTTGTCAGCAAGTGAAGGCCAAGTATCAAGTCCTAGAAGTCTTGACACATCATCTTGAGGTACCAAAGTGGAATTGGCAAGGTATCTTCATTGACATCGTGGTAGTGTTACCACACATGTCCAGGGGCCATGACTATATCTGGGTGATCGTTGACTGACTCACCAAGTCAGCTCACTTCCTACCATCTGGGAGTAGGGATTGGTAGAGGGATTGTGGAGCCTCTAATTTTAGGAGATAGTATGACTTCACAGGGTAACATTGACAATCATTTCATACCGAGATTCACTCTTTACATACCAGTTTTGGAAGGGGTTGTAGGAGGAAATCAGGACTTAGTTGTTCTTGAGCCCAGCTTTTCATTCCCATATGGATGGCCAGACAGAGCATACCATACATACCTTAGATGGCATGATTTTTTCATGTTTCCAAGATTTTTTTTCAAAGTTGGGAGGACAACCTACCACTGGTGGTGTTTTCATACAACAATAGCTATCACTCCACTATTAGCATAACACCATTTGAGGCCTTGTACGGGCGGCCATGCAGATCACCTCTATGCTGGGAAGACCTAGGTTTTTCTTCACTCATGGGTATAGAGTTGGTATGGGCTAACACTGAGAAGGTGAAGATCATCTATGAGTGGATGAGGACATCACAGAGTAGATAGAAGTCTTATGCTGATAAGAGATGAAGACCCTTGGATTCTGAGGAGGGGGTCCATGTTTTCCTTCGGGTCTCTCCTTGATGAGGATTGTAGAGATTTGGCTAGGGCGGTAAGTTATCTCTGAGGTTCATTAGACCTTTTAATATTCTCAACGAAGTTGGCGAGTTGACGTACCACCAAGATCCTCCCCCACAAAATACCGAGTGGATAATATTTTTCATTTGTCATAGATGAGGAGGTAAGTGTATGATCCATCACACGTCATTGACTGGGGAGAGATAGACATTGATGATGGAGGGAAATTTACAATGTTCCTAGTAGATATAGAGGGTTGAATGAAGCAGGTAGTTCGTGGATGGTTGATTCCTCTAGTGTGCATTAGGTGGCAACACAGGATCCTCCAGGAGAGAATATTCAACCGGGAGGCTCATATTCTTGTTCAGTACCCCAATTTGTTTGTTTAGACTTTTTTTTGGTTTTCAGGGATGTAAAGCCTTAAGGTGGGGATGATGTAATGTCCCTGAATTTCCATGTAATTGTTTGACTATATGGAATTATTTTGAGACTGTATTCTTTGACATCACGTGATTTCAGGTTTACCCAAACCCAATCGGCCCCTGTTTCAATAAAATGTCCATATCTCTCATACTAGGTGTCCAATTGATGAACCGTCAGCAGATTTGGGACCCTTGTGACAAGGCCATAATTCTGAGATACTCTACATGAGTTTTGGTGGGGGGGGGGGGGATGACATATGCCCGGGTTGGATCAAACTCCAGTCAAACTAGACCATTTTTACAAAAGTTCCCATATGTTATAAACAAGTTGTCTGTTTGATGTAACGTATATTGCATTGGGACCCTTATGAAGAGATGACCCTTAAGGTTACTCTATGTGAGAATTTTTGGTGGTTGAGGTATGAATGACGGATTGAGGAGAAGATCCTCCTGGAATCAAGCATGCTACGTGCAGGAATCTAGTGATTGGATGTGATGTGAAGAATGAATAGAGACCCTTCGTGGATCAACATACTAGATACCTTGTGTGGATCATCACATAGAGACCCTGTATGGATCATAACCTAGTGAAACTATGTAGATCAACACCTAGAGTCCTTGTATAGATCAACACATAGGGACCCTTTGTGGATCAGCACCTAGTGACCCTGTGTGGATCAACTACTAGCAAACCTCTTTGGATCATCACCTAACAACCTTGTGTGGATCAACAACAGATCATATCAACGGAATAAAATGATATAGATTTGTTACTAGTCATATTAACTTCTGAACTTAAGTTATACCAGATGTGAACTGTCTTTTACATTGTGCTATATATTTTGAGACCTTGGTTGGTGGTATTACCTCTATGGTATTTCCATTATGGTATCTTCCTTTTTAGATTTCTGAGAGATCTTTAGGGGTCTTGGGGTCCCAACTGAGTATTGTTATACTCAACCCTGAACAGGCTTCGCCCACACCTATTGTGTCTTGTGAAGATGAAAAACAACTTTGACTAGGACTTTGGCGAGCCAGGGGTAGACGGTGCTCATAGGTGTATTGATAGATGTGGTGTGCTATAGTGACATCCGATTGCAAACTGTACCAACCCTTCAGGTAGGATCCTTGGTGGATGAACTCTAAATCTTGTACTTGTTTTTCTGTACTTTCCATTTAGTTGGTCTTGTATTCTTGACCCCCTTTACTTTCAGTTTACACCATTTTACTCTTAGTGGTGTTACTTTTTGGTGGATGTACTATTTTTCTTTCCTTTTTGGTTTTCCTTGTGCAATATGTTGAAACAAGTATACTAAAACAAATACCGAGTATAAGTACAACTGAAAAAAAGTGGGCCAGAATAAAAACCCAAAAAAATAACTAAAAACATGAAAGCACAAAGGTACTTGGGTATCCATCCACTGAGAGCCCCACCTGATGGTAAGACTAGTGTAGCTAATGGAAGCCAAAGTATTACATCCTGTATGCCTAATCATATTGGGCCCCAACTAATCCTAGGCCACTAATTCCTACATTGAAGTGTCGATCATCTGCACCAGACACAACACATGTGGTTGAAGCCTATGCATGGGTAAGTAAAATAATACTCAGTAGGGGACCCCGAAACACAATGTAAAGACCAAAAAGAAATCCTCAAAGCAAATCATGAAGAATAAGAATGAAGAACAAGATAGCTCACACCCGGAAGACATCTAGGGTAGTGATAGAAGAATCATCAATCACATCAGTGAAAAACTCTGTTGCTGGAGAAATCCTCCACTATGAATACAGTGGGCTTGTTGGGTCACAAAAAAGCCACATCCCACTAACCTTAGTATGCTTTGGTACTCATCCCTAATGAATACCGTGGGTATTCTGAGTCACATAGTCTCTCTCCCACTATGGGGATGCCGAGTCACACAGAGGCACTTCCCACCTTGGCCATCTGAGGTACTCCTCCCCATCATGTACAGTGGGACTATCGACTCACACAGTCTCACTCCCACCATGGTCCTACAAATTCACATAGATGTGATTCTCATAGACCATATTCAATTCACACAGAGTCACTTGTCAGCAGTCTTCAGGTCTCAACCAACCGTAGGGTTCCATACATCGCGCACTTGGGAGAACCACTCCTCAAACCATTCATCACAACTCAAATTACATTAAATTATCCCTAGAGAATACAAAATGATAAAACTCATAGAGAGGGTCCCAATTCTACAAACGGATCATCAATCAGACGATCGATTTGCAAGTTATTAGTGATTTAGTAAATAGGGTCAGGTTGCGTCTGGGCCCGGTCTGACCCGACCAACCTGGCTTTGGGTTCCCATATATCCTGTTATAATTTGACTGACTCTAACTGAACCAGTTTGGGTTTGGGTCAGTTTGGTCCATCCTGGCCAGTGGGCCAGGCCCAATGGACCTTGCTAGACCCGACCCCGTTTGGCCGTGGGTCCAGCCCGCTAGGTCGCCCAACAACCCAGTCTCATATGGCCTAGTCCAAAGGGCGTGAGTCCAGCATGTGGGTGTGGTTCTGGCCTATTGGGTGCGGGTTCAGCTTACTGGGCATGGGTCCGGCTCACTGGGTGTGGGTCCGGCCCACCGGCGCGAGTTCAAACCACTAGGCTGCGTGTGTGGCCAGGCCCGACCCGCTGACTGTGGGTGCAGTCTGCCAGATGAGGCCCGATCTGCCAGGGGCCGACCAATGGTGCACCTGGATGGGATGCGGCTAGATGCTACATCCAGATCCTCCACTTCCCTGTGGATGCGAGGCCTCCCTCCTACTACGGTCGAGGGATCGCGACTCGCCAGATCACCCGGGCGGCCCAGACGTAGGATTCCGCCTCCAAACGATGCTAGGATGGCACTGCGTCTTCCGCATCTGTGGTCGAAGGACCATGAAAACCTCCACCACATTTCACATGGGTGAGTTTCCTACTCTAGAGCGGCCTAACCGAATCACGCATGGGCCCACCGCCTCCTCTAGCGCCGCCGGCGAGGGCTGACCGCCTCGTCCAACACGTGGCGCCAGGGGTGGCACCACCTCCTTCACATGATCGGTGAGGGACGACCACTACTGTCGGTCTCTAGCACCACCACGTCGTTGGTTCCACACTGGCGGCACCTTCCACGAGCCACTGAGTCCATTTTGATGGTCCGACCTTTGATCCGTCTACGCCTTCAGGACTCTCTGGTCACCGCCATCCCTGCCTTGGTTCTACATTCTTCTTGTAATCAATTTGAGGATGAGACCATAAAGAATGCATAGGGAGAATGTGATTGGGACTATTTCATGTCAGCCCACACCTTTCGTATTGGAGGTTTAAAATAGGGGAAGGTCGGGGGGTTTCATTTCAATCGAACATGTTATAGTTGAAACCCAGATAAAGAAATCCAAAAATAATCCACCCTCTAAAAGGAACGCACAATCTGCAGATCAACCCATTCATTGGTTGATATACGTTCATTGTTGAATTTTGTAATGGGTAAAAAAAACTTAAACACAACCCCTAACTAGATTGAGGATTTTTCACGAACAAGGGTCGATGCTTTGATCCGTTGTCGATCCTTGATCCATAGCGTTCATCACCGTTCATCGATGACAATCGTCATTCTTCATTGGGGAGGAAATCTTCCAGTGGTTCATTAAAGAATCATTCACTGATTAGTTGTCATCTCTCCAACACATCAACCAAAAAATACATGTCACAATGTTTTAGTTATGCTGTGATGCCATATCGTTAAACTATATCATTTATGAAACAACATAGCTGTTACGCGTAATTTAATGCATTGTTACACTATAGGTTTTCAAGACATTAATTAGTTCCATTAATTCACCTCATCATCGCATTGCAGCATTGCCATTCCACCGCTCTTCAGTTGGGGAAAAGAAACTAAGTATCGTTTTAATGTTATTTTTTCCCAAATGGTCAAAAATTTAACTTTTCCGTTCAGCCCATTCCGGCTGAAGTTAAGTCATTTCTAGGTGAATCATGGCATTCTGAGTTCAAAAGTGCCATCATATTTTCGATCCAAGCACCATTTAAAAAGTTATAAAAACCTGCTCACATGTTTACTAAAGTGAACTAATTTTTTTTAAATTCTATTTTGGGATCACCAGGCCTCGAAACACAAAGGAAAGACCACAAATCAATCCTCGAATAAAATAAGGAACCATAAACATGAAGCACAATCATGAAATACAAGACAACTCACACCAGGTATACATTTAAGGTTGGGATAGAAGAATCATTAGTCACATCATTTAACACCTCGACTGCTGGAGAACTCTTCCATTATGAGTACAATGGGCATGCCGAGTCATACATAAGTTGCTTCCCACTAACCTTGGAATACTATGGTACTCATCCCTTATGTTTACCATGGGTATGCTGAGTCACACAGTCTCTCTCCCACCGTGGGCCTACCGAGTCACCCAGAGGCGCTTCTCACTATTACCAAATGAGGCACTCCTCCCCATCACATTCCATGGGTCAACCGAGTCACACAGTCCCGCTCCAATTGTGGGCCTGCAAAGTCACACAGAGATGCTTCCCACTAGGCCATAGTTGAGTCACATAGAGTCACTTGACACCGGTCTTTAGGTATCATCCACCCATAGGGTTCTGTACATAGAATAATTAGGAGAACCGAACCTCAAGACATTAATTTCATCTCAACTTCTTTGAATGTCTCCTTAGAGCATACCAAAATATCCACCTCATCAAGAGGGTTCCTACTCCACAAATGACTCATCAATCAGATGCATGGTTTGCATGTTATTATAATTTTAGTAATTGGGGCCCGGTTTCATCTAGGCATGACCCGACCTGGTTGAACCGACTTGGCTAACCTAGCCCGGGGGTCCCACATACCCCAGTTTAATTCAACTAACTCGACCTAACCTGATTTGGGTCTGGGTCAGTCCAGTTATTCCTGGACGTCCCGTGGACACATACGATTCGAAAATTCGTCCACCATGAATCCACAAGGTGGAGTGGGGTAGAGCCTTGTTTGTGTCAGCCCGTTCCCTCCAAACTAGAGGTTTAATGTAGTAAAGGGTCAAAATTACAATTCTATCAACAATAAACTTAATCCCGAATAGAATACCCAAGAACGACACCCTCCTGCAAAAATGCACGATTCTCAGATTAACCTGTTCATGAGTTGATCCGTGTTCATAATTCAGTATAAGAATGGGGAAAACATTATATAATTCAAACCCCTACCTTGAAGCAATTTGTCGTGGGAGTGGTCTACCCGTGAATATTCAAGAAGTCAAATGCGTTCTTGCTTCTCGAATCCATTTTTCGAGGTGTGCCAACATTGATGACATTCTGCCGGTGTTTGATATTACTCATTGGAGAGGAAACTCCCCAAAGGTTTGTCAGAGAATTTCAAATATTTTAATTCCCCATTTACTCCAATGCATTAGTTTAATAAAAAAAGAAACACCACTCAATGTTTCTGTTACACTGATACGTCGCGTCATTACACTTGAAAAACGATCCATTAAGGATTCTCATTTAATGTGCCTCATCGTCACCCCATTTCCACATCGTAGCACCATATTCCACTTCTCAATGGTGTGAAAATAAAATAAAATAATCTTTTAATGATATTTTATTATTTTCTAAAATTTTAAAAATTAATTTTTCTATCCGACCATAACAGTCAAAGTTAAGTCATTTTTAGGAGAATCTTGGTGTTCCAAGTTCAATGGTACCCTCATATTTTTATTCTGAGCACCATTTCAAAAGTTAGAAAATACTGCTCACATGTTTACTAAACGTACTTAAAAAATAATTCAAAAATCTGTTTTAGGCTCATCGAGCCTTGGAATCACATTCCATAAAAGCATAATGTTTTGAAATAATTCCATATAATTAAAAAAAATTATACAAAAAATCCAAGACATTACAGTTTTATTAGGATGATAAATTTTAGTATTCTTTTATTGAGTTGAAATGTATTTTGACTATACTGGTGTTGAGTGTTATAGAGGCTGGGAAAGGCTATGAGGTCTTTTGTGATGCATCAAATTCAAGTTTGGGAAGTGCACTTATGCAGTGTGATCATGTCATTGCTTATGGATCTCATTATCTTATGACACACAAGAAATATTATCCAACCCATGACCATGAACTTGATGTTGTGATGCACATACTTATGAGTTGGGGGCATTACCTTTTTAGAGAAAGGTTTATCCTATTTTCTGACCACAAATTCTTGATTTACATATTCTTACAAAAAGATCCAAATATCCACCAGTGGAATTAGGTAGAATATCTACAATCTTTTGACTTTGAAATCTCCTATACCCCAGGGAAAGGGAATGTCATTACAGATTCTTTGGGAAAGAAAATTACAACCCAGACAGTGAAATAATCATCAAAAGAGTGGAACTTCATGGATCTCTTTTCATAGTTCCATATTATAGTCCATGAGTCAAGAGATGAGGTTGATTTGGACAATGTTCATTTGACATCCAATATTTTCAAATTGATTCTTCAGGAAAAATATCTTGATGATGGGTTCCATAGAATTAGAGACTCTTATAGTGGGGAGAGAGTTCTGAGTGGTTGTTCTCTAAATAGGGAATTATATGCTATCAAAATCAATTTTTTGTGTTTCTAGTCATAAGGAAATATGTTATAATGGATTTCCATAATTACCAATGGGAAGTGAACCCATTAACCATGAAGATGTACTATGAAATAAGGTGTATTTTCTAATGGTCAAGTATGAGATAAGGTATTATTGAATTTGTCTCTTGTAGTTATACATGAAAAAAAGTCAAGTCTGAGCTCTAGAATCCTTTGGTTTTTCTTCATCAATTTCCAATCCATACTTGTATGTGGGATGAGGTCTCTATGAACTTTTTGGTTGGGTTTTTGCATACTCATATGATGAATAATGAAATATGGGTTATGATCGATAGGCTGACAAAGTCGGTACACTTTTTACCCATTGGTGATGCAACCAAAGTTAAGGATATAGCAAATATATATGTGAAAGAGAGTGTTCATTTTAATGGAGATTCATCTAATATAGTATCTAATAGGGATCATTAGTTAACTTATCACTTTTGGAGAGGCCTTCAGGAGGCACTGGGATCTCAGGTTTGTATAGATACGACATACCATCTACATTCGAATGGTTAGACAAAAAGAGCTATACAGATTCTTGAGGATATTATTCAGGCTTGTGTTCTTGACTTTAGCATAGCCTGGGATGATCATATGGGGATGATTGAGTATTCTTATAAAAATATTTACCAGTCTACGATCATTATGTCTCCTTTTGAGGTCTTATATGGCCGTCTTTACAAATATCTATTGTGTTGGTCAGAGATTAGTGAAAGTTCCTTGGATTGTCCAGGATTGGTTCAAGATATGACAAGAAATATTTTATTGATTATTTAGATAATGTTGATGACATATATCTGATATAAATATTATGATGATCACTATCTCAAACAATTGTAATTTTCAATTGGTGACCAGGTGTTCGTGAAATTTTCACCTCAGTTGGGTCATCGATGGATTGAGAGGCAAGGGAAACATACTCCTTGATTTTAGGGACGTTTTGAGGTAGTTGAGATGGTGGGTAAATTTTCTTACCATTTAGAACATTCGCCTTAGAAGATGTCGATACATAACGTGTTCTATGTATCTCCTCTACAAAAGTATCTATTTGATACATCTCATGTTCTGATATGGAGTGATCTTGAGATTGAAACTGATTTACTCATGACTAAATGGCCAGTCAGGATAGTTGATTCTGAAACCAAGGTACTTTATGGGAGGGAGATACCCTTGGTTCGAGTGCTACAGAATCACAATTTATATTTTCATGAGACATGGTAGCCTGAGGCACTAATGAGAGAGTTGTGACCTCACCTTTTCTATATGGAAGCTTCTAGATAGGATTTTTGGGGACATAATGTTTTTTTGGTGGCGAGGTTGTAAAATACCATTACCTATCAATCAGGTATGTTTAAAACCTTATTTTGGTTTTCTATTTTCTTTAAATGGGTAGGACTGAGAATGAATTACAAGTACACGTATAATGGTGAACTTAGATATTTTTTGGATTTTCAGCATAAAACCTATTGTTATTGTAGACTACTAGGCATTTACATGGTGTGTAAGATGGTTACACACCATGTAAATTCTAAAATAATAATAAATTAATTTTTAATAAATATCAATGGGGTTTTCAACGATTTTAGGATTTTCCAATTACAGAACATGTAATTAGGTTACATGTTTTGTAAAGTCTCGACTCTTATTATTGAATAGGCATATTGGCTGAAAATTATATTTAATCCTCTCTAGAATTCATTGATCTCCACCCAAGAGCCATTCCTATTCAATTTTGGAGCCCTCATACCCTTCTTGGTCATTTTTCAGCAATTTATCATTATTACGGTTGGGGTGTAACTTTTCAGGTAAGTGCTCTCCCTAACTCTTTATCTCTTTCTCTCTTCTTCCTTAGTGTTTGATAGATCATCTTGGTATTGATTGATCTAAACTCCATGTTGTTAAATCTTGTTTCTAGGTTTATTTCCCAGATCTTCTATGCTCTCATTCTTGTTAGAGGTTCCATTACATGCCTTTTTTTGTGGAAAAGGTAGGTGGTTCCATTTTGATTAGAAAATTTAATTAACCATAAATTACTTGATTTGATTAAATTGATTTCAAATGAACATGTTATATTTTATTATTCTAAAATTTAATTATTGAAAACCCAATTCCATTCAATTGGGGGATTTGGTGTTGGAAATTGGATTTTTTGCATGAAATTGGAAAACCCCCCCAATTACATTGAATTGGGGTGTAACTGTGAAAAAGATGAAATTTGGTGGAATTTAAATTGTTGAATTTACTTTTTTAAGTAAATTCTTAATTGATTTTAAATTATTATTTGAGAAAAAACGTCTTAAAATGGTTTTGGTAGAAACCTTTGGGTTTTATCTTGGAAAAAGTTATGTTTTTATTAATTTTTTTTGGGTTTTAAAATGAAAATTGATATATTTGAAATGTGAAAAGGGATGAATTTTATTTCAAGCATTCCTAAAGTAAATTTCCCACCGTTGATTATTATAAGATCATATGCATGCCTTATGTTGTTAGTGAGTTATTTAGACAAAACTCTATGATTTAAAAAATTCTAAAACATAAATGAAACACATCACATCCCGGAGGTGATGGTGATGAATTCCTCTTGACCAATGTCAAAGGGGGAGTGTTTATACACATATTTCTATGTCACCTTGAGTGTGTTGTTCCCTACAACTTATAACTATCATAAATGGTTGGCATATGACCATATTTCTGGCTTGTCTGTATTTGAAATGGATATATGAAATTATTGTAAAATACTTTACATGAATTATTATTTATATAATTTTTTTATATAAAATATTTATTAAGACAATTGTTTAATGTATTTATATCATTTGAAATGTAAATAATTATGTATTTAAATATTATTTTCAAATTCTAAACCTGTATATTTAAAATTGAAATATCCTTATTTGGTTAATTAAATGTTATTGCATCTTATGAACTTATTGGAGAGACCCTAATAGTACTTTAGATCACACCGTACTTGTGACTTTGGGTGTTTTTAAATTATCTTCTTCCAGATTCGAGCAATGGTAAGGATTCACTAGGTGGTGGTGGTAGCTTTTGATCCTGTTTCTTGGAGAGTTTTGTCTGTTGGGACTTGGGTTTTTACCCCGTTTTTTGGTACTATATTTTATTAATTTGGGTTGTTTATACCTATTTGAATTTTGGTGCACTAATCACTTTGGAGTTTTTCTTGTATTCATATTATCTTGCATAACTGATTCTGCAATGTTTGTGGAAAATTATTACCAATTTAATTCTCTATGACACCAGGTGCTAGTTTCCAAACTGTGGGGATCGGAAATGCCCTTCAGGCCATGTCATTTCCAGTTCAGTTATCAGGTTACTAGGGTACCCAGGCTAGTTCATGATAGTATGTCTCTATGTTCTTATGAGCTACTATAGTCTTTCATTATCACAATGACCTAGATTTTGGAGCAGGTAAAGAGGTGAAATATTTTCATATAAAGGCTATATACCTATCCTAGTTTTTTTATATGCTATATTATGACTTTAAAATACACTTTTAAGGTGTGCGTTTGTCATTGTGGTATCATACCTCCACAATGTCCTCTGATCGTACACCCTAAAGGCATTGACGACCATGCACTAGAGGTGTTAGGCCTTGAGCCATCGATGATTACTCCTACAGTGCCACCTATAGAACCACTTACTATTCTTGATATAGTAACTAACTCCCAGTTCCATGAGGGGTTCTTTCATATGATGAAAAGTATGAAAGGTGTCGCTTGGCCTATCCTGACTATGGTAGAGTTGACTCAAGAGTTCCAGAAGCAGCATCCTCCCACCTTTTTGGGGGATGGTAGAACTCATGCTATGGAATATTGTATTGAATCAATTATTTATATGTTTTATAATCTAGATACGCCTCTAGATCAGACGTTAAAACTCACTGCATATATGCTACATGATTCTACCAAGAGATGGTGGGATGTTATTACCCTGGTATATCGACATCATAATATGGTTTGTACAGATTTCAAGACTGTCTTCTACAAATTCTTCATTCCCCAGAATTTGTAGGATGACAAAGATAGAGAGTTTATAAAACTATAGCAAGGAGACATGTCTATAATGGAGTATTTTTCTTTCTATACATAGCTCCATCATTTTTCATTGAGTCTAGCGGGTGATTATGTTATGACTTCCAGGTGATTAAAGGATGGGATAGTGTACGATATCCATTTATAGGTCAATATTTTTAAGCCTATTACTATATTTGAGATAGTAAACCAAGTACCTTTATAGAGCAGAATATGAGGAAAACAGATGGTTCGAATCAAGGTGGTTCGACACCTAGATATTTCAGTGCTTCTTCTAGTGGGTGTAATCATTGATTCTAGGTTTCTCACTGTGGTAGAAGTATTCAAGATCCTCATACTGATAGTTTCTTAATATGTCACTAGTGCGGGAATCTAGAACATACACAACCTAAACGATTAGGAGATCTAGTAGAATTTAGAGTTTGGGGAAGGATGGGCCATATCCAACATTTTTGTAGGACCTTTCTATCAGTGCATAGTGAGAAGGGATCTACTCCTACCGCACATTTAAGAGTAGGTTCCCGGAGTATATCACTAGGTAGAAATCTAGAATACCATCATCTACTCCAACCAAGGTGGTGGTCAACGTAGAGGTTTTCAGAATATGGATTCTCAGTATTAGTAGAGTAGGCTTGCTCACGGTAGTAGGGTTATGACACATGTCCATAGTACGAGCCAATAATATGTAGTATAGTCTATTCCATAGAATCAGAAAACAGAATATTTTATAGTTTGAGGTACAATTCTCAAATCCTCCACTTTATTGTATGCTTTATTGACACAGGTGGATCTCAATATTTTATATCTGAGGTAATTACGGAGAGTCTGGGCCTTGAGATCAAGCACTTTTATGTCATGATGATGCTCGATAACAACTAAAATATCTGATCAAAGAGTGTTCACTGTTGTAAGGATTTCCCCGTTAGATATGAGGATATCTCTTTGTATGGAATCTATTCTTCCTTGACATTACGAGATTTGAATTAATCATTAGGATGGACTGGTTAGTTCCCTATCATGCCTATATTTACTGATGTCATTGAAGGGCGATGTTTACATCACTAGAGGGTGGTTGGATCATGCTTAAGGTAGAATGGTATATTCATGAAACTATAGAAGTAACAAGGTAACAAAGGCTAGGTAGTATGACAAATTAGATCACCAGTCTCGTCTAGGATGATCAGGGGATATGACCCCCAGTTTTCCCTCCTGTAGTTGATTATGTCTCGACCTGTCCTCGGGGCCCGTGTCGTGACTACCCCAAGCCCGCCATCCATAGGCTAGGGGATGGTGACTAGCACTAAAGGTGTAAATCCAGATAAATGGGAAGGCATTGCGTTTATAAAAAGTAACCAAATCACCACAGAGTAAAAGCGGAAGTAATACACTAAGTACAAAAGAATGTGCTGAAAAGTAAAAAGGGCCAGATTACAAATGAAACGAAAAATTACAACTACAACTGAAAGGAAGTACAACAGAAAAGACAAACAGCTGGAAGAATAGAAGCAGCTCCTGGGTGGTCCACCTCGGATCCTACATGAAGGATAGGTATAGATTGCGCAGCTCTTGGTTCCTCCACCATGGATCCTACCTGAAGGGTAGGTACAGATAGCCTCCACAATTCTCTCACCCGTCAACCTCCTCCATGTATCGTCTCATCGTGAAGTCCACCACCGGGTACCGTCTAGTCCTCGAACACTCGGCCTCCGTCAGCGCTGCCCATCTTCTGCAAACAACACAATAAGGTGCGGTCATTTCCCGTGCAGGGGTGAGTATACGATAATCAGTAGGGACCGTATCTCAACTATACCATGAACTCACATAGGTTATACTCATAGGGACCATTTCTCAACGATATCACTAACACCACTGACGGTTCGTCCAACTGACGTCCAGTTTGAAAATTACCAGCTTTTCCGTTCCAGGGGCCCGGTTGGATTTCGGGTTCAATCCAACTCAGCCACTATCCAACTGTGACCAAAACATAGGATAAGTATGCCAAAAGTTCCATCTCATCAAGAGTAATCAATCAAAGTCGATGGCACATCAATTGGACGTCCGAAGCACATGTTATAAGCATTTCCGCTCCGAGGGCCCGATTGGTTTCGGGTTCGAACCAACCTGGACATACCCAAAGTACTCCGAAAGCTTGAGTGTAATATACTGAAATGACTGTATCGATCCAAGAATCACATCGCAACTAACAGTGCATCAATCAGAGGTCCGTAACCCAAGATACGGTCGTTTGAACGGAACTGTCCGGAAATAGGGGTTTCGGGCCCGGTCCGACCCGGCCCGATACCCCCCTGGGTCGACCTGAACCAGGTCCCGGTCAACCCGACCTGGGTCCGGGTACGGCCCATTAGGGTGAGGCCTGGCCCAGTGGGCACGACCTGGCCTAGCCTGGGCGGCCCGACCCGATGCGGCTGGTCCGCGTGGCCAGCGTGGAGCGGGGGGGGGGGGGGGGGGGGTTGCAACCCCCCAGCTGAAGAAACCGGCGCGGCATTATGCCTCGCCGCCCTGCCTCCGGTATGGCTAAGCCGTTTCATTTTGGTCCGCCACCACATCTCAGCCGCAGCGGTTCTGCTCCGATGACGGGTCGCCGCTGCCGTTTTTCGCGGACTACCAGACGTGCTCCGGTGGTCTGTTTCGCTCACCGTCTTCGCCAGCGGTCCTCCCGGGACCCGATCATCACTGTGAAGGAATTAAAATTCCATTGCTGCACACTTCATTGTCTCCCATCGATCCGCACGTCAATAAACAAACTGCGGAGTTTTTGAATCACCTCTGTGGCCCTAACTCCAACCACGGTTTCGTTCGGCCTCAACGGTGTGGCGCGACGGCACCGCGCTTCTTCGCAATGTTCCTTCCGGATTTCCCGTGATTCCGTTGCACCATGCCTCCTTCGTTTGAGACACAAAAAAAACAACATCAAAGGGGGGAGGAGGGTTGGCCGGGTTCGTGTTGTATGACTTCCTCCTGTTATTACAATAACAGGCGACCGAAATTGAAGTCGATGAACAACAAATAGTTCACGAACAAATAAATTAACCCCTACCTCTTGAAGTGATCCCTCGATGGATCTGTAGAGAGGTAGCGTCATTCATTGACATCGGAAGGTGACTTCGTCGTTTGCAGTTGTCACACGACAGTGTCTCCTCCTTTGATGGAGATCCGGGAAGCATTCTTTTTTGAGGGTCTTGGAAGGCCCATCGTCACCAAAGTGTACCCAAAGATGTGACGCCTCCCCTCTTGTCGCAGAGAAGGAATAAAGGGGTACGTCACCGCTCTTTGTGGAGTTGGCGTTATTTGCTATGAAGTTTCCTTCTTAATTGAGAAGGCGTCGTTCTTCAACGAAGAGGAATTATCTTCTTCTTCTTCTTCAGACAAGAACTCTCTCCAAATTCTCCAACACAAAGTGTGTCCCAAATTAAAATAATGACTCACCAATTATTTTATTAACACATTCCATTTGAAATTCAAAACTCAACACATAATTAATTAATTTAGGAGACTCAAAACATTAATTTAGTTGTGTGTTGGCTTTAAATAATTAAGAGGGAGAGTGTCAAAGGGAGAAGCTACACAAATTAAGAGAGGTTACCAATTAATTCAAGAGGCGAGTTAGCAAGAATTTATTAAAGAGAGGAGGATGTGAAAAGTCACATTTAAAACCAAGGGAGTTTAAGGGGGTTATAAGAAATTCAAGGGGTTATGGTCTCGTGTGGTCCCCACCACACTAAACTCTCCTATGGGAGGTTATGTGGGTGTGGGCCCCACTTCCCACATATTCACACACGGGATGATGGGTGGTTGTGGACCCCACCAACAACTTCCCATTTTAGATTTTAACTTCCTTGAATATCAAAAATAAAATTGTTCAGAATTTTATTTATTTCTTACTTAAACCCCAAAATTTAACTTCTTTCCCCGAACAAACGCATCTACTGTAAAAGTACCCATATGTAAATACCGGTGATGCGGTTTCATCGGTGCCCTCAGATTTCGATTCTATGCACCGGTTCAAAAGTTAGATAAACCCGCTCGTTTTTTCACTAAACGTACATGAGCTAAACTTCTGAAATTGTTTCCGGGTACACCGGGCCTCGGAATCAGGTGCCCTCAAAAACTGCATTCTTGTAAAATCTCAAAGAAATTATGAAAAAAATTTCCTTTAAATTTCCGGATCTTAAAAGATTGGTTCAATGATGTCTTCCCTAACAACTTCTTTGGTATACCTCTAGTCAAAGAGGTAGAGTTTACCATCAATCTAGATCTAGGAGAAGCACTAATGACCATTCCCCTTTATAGTACACCACATATAAAGCTTATGGAGCTCAGAAAAAAAGAATATTTGGAGGTTAAGGCTTTATAGGCCCCAAAACTTCTCTTTAGGGTTCACAGGTCATTTTTACCAATAAGGTGGATGGTAAAATCAGGATTTACAAGGATTTCCATAATTTATACTAGCTCACGATAAATAATCAGTATCCATTTCCTTGAATAGAAAACCTATATGATTAGTTCCAAGGTGAAAGAATTTTTTAAAAGATTGATTTGAGGTTATGATTTAACTAGGTGCATATCTGGTCATCATACATACCTCACACATATTCCAGGAGAATGTATGGTCTTTATGAGTACCTTCTTATGCCATTCAGTTCATGAATGCACCTACTGTGTTCATGACTCTTATGAATCCGGTTTTCCAATCGTATATGGATTCATTTGTGGTAGTCTTTATTGAAAATATCTTAGTGTATTCTTATTTTCTACATGAACATGCCAACCATATTGATATCATAATGATTACACTGAGAGAGAATTATATCTTTGATAATCTTAGTAAATGAAACTTTTGGATCGACCTATCCCACTTCCTGGGTCATATAATCTCAAAGTCAAGAGTTTTAGTAGACCCCGAGAATGTGAGAGTTATAGTTTCCTGGGATAATCCCAAGATTTTTTTGACATAGAGAGTTTCTTGTGGATATTTTGATATCAAAAACACTTCATCAATGATTTCTCATGCCTTGCAGCACCACTTATAGTTTTGAAAAAGAAGGGTGTTACGTTTTTATGATCAGAATCTTGTGAAGTAGCCTTTCAGGAGTTGAAGGGTCATTTGAATTAAGTGCCAATACTAATTTTTACAAAGGTGGGAAGGACCTATATAGTATACCATGACACATTAGGTATTGGTACAAGATATTTTATGATTTAGGATGAGTGAGTCATCATGTATGGGTATTGTCAATTGAGGCATGATGAGCATAATTGCCCAAAAAATGACCTCGAGCTAACTATTATAGTTCATGATCTACGTTGTTGGAGACAATATCTACATGAAGATAATTTTGTGGTATTCAATAATCACAAAATACTCAAGAGAATCCTTACATAGTGTGATCTAAATCTCAGGTAGTGAAAATGGGTTGAGTACCTACATTTGTTTTATTTTACAGCTTTCCTTTATGCCTGATAAAGATACTGAAGTAGCATATGATCTGAGTCTAAAGAGTCATACATACGCGGTTCAACAGACTAGTGATGAGTGGAAGCTCATGGAGTTTTTTTAGATATGTGTGTTGAGGTTCAAGATGATCAGGGGTATACTATCCTCACAACCTTAGTAGTGACCTCTACCTTTAAGGAACAGATGAGAATGAGACAACTATCTAACCCCAAAGTCTTAGTACTAAGTGAAAGTGCATTATATGGTGATATATATTTAGGATGGAATATGGATGGGTATTATACTTTATTCTTTTAGGGGAATTTTGGGTCCCAAATAACATCATAGAGGAGGATATGCGGGAATTTTATGCCTCAGTATGGGCAGTGCATCCTAATGTCGCCAATATGCATCAAGACTTACGACGCCAGTATTAGTGCCATGGGATGAAATGGTATATTCATAGATTTATTATTTAATGTTCCAACTATCATCTGGTGAATTTGGAACATCATAAATCAAAAAGGATTTTACAGTTTTTGACTATTACTAAGTAAAAATGGGATGATGTTTCTATAGATTTCATGACTGGTTTACCCAGATCACCTCATGGAAACAATACAGTGTGGGTTGTTGTTGACCATTTGACGAAGGTTTCACACTTCTAACCTATGTGAGATACATTATTGATATATGTGATAGGGAGGTTGTACTTTACATACATTGTACGTCTTCATAGAGCTCCTTATTCTATAATTTCTAATAGAGATGATCACTTCACGTCATGGTTCTCATAGGGGTTGCAGAAGGCCTTAGGTACACAGAAACTTATGAGCACGATATATCACCCAATGACCAATGGATACATAGAAAATATGATTCAGGTGCTAGAGGACATAATCCATGAATGTTTCCTTGATGTTGGGGTTTATTTGGAGAAACACATACCCCTGATTGAGTTCACTTATAATAACAACATTCAGGCTACCATCAATATGGATCCTTATAAATCATTATATGTTATTAATTTACATTCACCTTTATACTATCTAGATAAAATGGAGGAAACATTTCTTGGACTATATCTCATTTTGTTGACAACAAAGTAGGTCCAGTTGATCAGAAATCGCATGATGAAAGCCCAGTCCAGAAAACAATCATATGCCAACTAATGCTGAAGAACTCTCAAGTTTGAGGTCTCATATCATGTTTTATTATGATTCTCACTTATGTTGGTCCATATAGGTATTCAAAGGAATGATAAGCTCTCACATAGGTTATTTGGACCCTTCGGTGTTGTAAAATAGACTAGATCAGTGGATCACCAGATAAAATTTCCTTTGAGATACTAGTTTATGCATGATGTCTTTAATGTATCTCAGCTTCACCGGTATTATCCAGACCCATCACATGTTTTCCAACCTAATGATATTGAGTTGGATGTATATTTTTTTAGGAGTATCCAGTGTTTATTGGGTATTGATGCATTAATACACTCTAAGGTAGTTCAGTTCCTTTGGTACAAGTTCTATGGAATCAAAACCATGTATAAGATGTGACTTGGGAATGGGAGGCTGATATACAAGCTCAGTGTCCAGAAATCTTTCATAATGATACCTATTTATCATTATAAGTCCAACTTAGGGATTAATTTTTTTATGTAAGGGTGGTTGTAATGACCCATACATTCATGATGGTATGAAATAATTTATTTCAATTTAAATCATTTCTTTAATCGTGGTAAACATACACTATGGTCTAAGGAATATCCTAGGAGCATCGAATAACTTTTCAGATCCTAGAGTTCTGGAAAATAGGAAAACAGGGTAGGTTGCATGGTTACCGTATAGTTAGTATAAACTGTATGGGGTAACAGTACATGGAACTCTTGAGAAGTAGGAAGAATGTATAATTTGTCTGAAACCATGCGGGATGTGTCACACACCCATGCGAGCCACCTTCAGTTTTTGATAGAGTTTTTTTTCATATTTTTCACATTGCTAGGGAAATTGTACACCTAAACCATGAGGGTTATCTCCTTGGATAGTGGGTTGAGAATGGGGTGCACACGGTTTGGTCAAACCATGCAGAAAAACAATGCAACCCTATTTTTTTGGGTGAAATTTCTAAAATTACCTTAAAGACACTTAGAATATAATTTGTTATTTCTTCCCTCATTCTCTAATAGATGAGAACTTCCTATTTTCTCCCATGTATTATCTTCTCCACTCATCTTGGTTCTTCAATATCTCATAGATCTGAGCTCCAAATCAAGTTCCATTGGAAGCATCATACCCACCTCGGTAAGATATCAAATCAACTTCCTTTTGTTAAATGTTAGTTTTTGTCTTCTATTCTATTTTTATGTGAGATTATTCACCCTATTTTCAAGGCATTGAACACTTTATTAAATTCCTTAAAAACTACTTCAAATCTGAGGCCTCCATTGGATGTGGAGTCTTTAACAAACCTAAGTTTGGTGGTATCATTGGTTTCCCCAAAAGTTTTGTTATTTTCGTATCTATGCCATTATTCCACACACCGTCCTTTTCCACGCATTGAATTAAAATGGGCTTCTTCATTCGAAATTGGTATATGCACCTTGCTATGCTTTTGAGGATCATTGTTTAGTAACGAGAGGATTCAAACCTTGATCATGGTCACCCCTTGGGTGTTCCAACATGACATGACCTTTATAATTAATTGATTAAATGTCCAGAATTCCTTATAAGCATATGAATTGGATTGTAAATGGAATTATCTATTTTTATATATATGTGTATAAAACCAATGAATCTCTTAAGTGCTTTTCTTGAATTATAAATGGAATTTACCTTATAAGTAATTACCCAATTAATAATATCACCTCCTAAGTGATTGATTGAACCTTGTAATTTAATTGAAATACCTTTATTAATTAAATGAATTTTATAAATTGAATGGATTTATTCATGATGGTTGGATTAGCCTAAATGAATTAAATGGACCAATATAATAAATTCCAATAGGGGGGGGAAAGTCCACGCTAATTGTTTCATGATTAAGTACATGGATTATATGAATTGTGAAAACCTTCATATATATATTAGGTTAAAATATTATATTGGTAATGAGGTGATCCCTCAGTTTGTTATATTATCATGATTACTCCATAAAGATTTGATATGGAATGATGGTTAATGGAATTATTGAGCACAAAGATTCACTCTCCCTTACATTGGGTGTCAATCATGACTTCTCACACCATTGAAAATATTTGGACAGTGGGAATGACACACCGAGTCCCTTACATCGGGTGCTGACATAAATACTCACCCACGATCTTGAGTGATGAGTTTGACATCTCACATTAATAATGTGATATAGATATTGTACCCTTTTCTTGATCTTATAGGCTCATTTAAACTATTTATGGATGCTTGAGTTACGCCCCCCATCTAGCCCACATCTATTATCTAGGTATATGGATGATTACACCCTCATGTTACCAATTCATATAGGTGGATAAAATATATAAGTATAATATGTATTTTATGAACATATAAATATGTTCACTGATCATATAATCATTCCAGACTGAGTTGAAGTAGGTAGAACCACTAGGTGTCCTATAGGAACCTGAGCAGGCTATTGATTATTTATTTTCTACATTTCTTATTATTCAATTATACATGCACACTTCCTAGCTGTGTACAATGCTTGAAATACTTCTAGACACTGTTGGTGGTGGCCTACTAGGATTTTATCTCACACCCTACTCGGGCTGCCTTTGTAATTCATGTAGATTATATGTATATAGGCATGGATAAGGGAAATTGCCTTGCTAAAAATTCTTAATATTCTTTACTTGTAGTTGGAGCATAGGATAAGATAACTGAGCATATGCTTGAGATGCTAGTGGAGTATCATTTTTCCTTTTTTTAGTTTTTGTATAACATATTGTACATGCCTATCCCCTATCCCCCTTTTTGTATATAATTATTCCATAAAATCATGTATGTGACACTGACCAGTGGATTTTGATTATTATTTAGTTGTTTGGTTATTTATGAATCCAAATTTTGTTATTATGTATTTTTTATGTGATTCCATTTTGGTGGGTTACTAGTCCAGTTATTTAGTGTCTGTTTGTACCATGATTCCTCTATTTCCTATTTACTTATTATTTCTCTTGTTACACTATGATATTAGGGTATAGTCTCACCATTATTCCACCATTACATCATTAATAATAGACGATATCCTAAGGCATATGGGGAGGTGTACTTGAGGCAATGTATCCCACCAGATCGGGGCCTCAGTTAAGTGGTTTCTAGATTAGGGCATTACAAGGATAACCTGGGGAATACATGAATTTAATGTTAAGATAAAAATCCTAGTAAGTAAAAAAATGATATTGATGCATAACATGTGAGTAAAAGATATAATTTGATATAAAAAAATATATGGTAAAGTATTAATCAAATGGGTTTATAATATAAAGAACATGGTTTCATAAGATCACAGAAACACAGGAAAGTGGTAATGAAATTAAACATGAAATAAAAATAATTAAAGGATAACATCCAAGACAATATCACATGGTGGGCATAGTCCCATAATGGACTAGGTTTAATTTCTAATCCCATACATGAGGTCTCATGAGATTAAAAAATTACCCAATGAATTGGAGGACTATGTAATTCCAGGCCCACACATAAAACTCATTTACATAAAAGTATATTTTTTATACACAACTATATCAATCATAAGTCATTTACATAATAATTATCCATGGAAAGAAAAGGTTTGTATAATTTTTTTCTCCCAACATAATCAAAATATATTTTATAATGAAGGTATTTGAGAGATGAACACAAGGCATGTGTTACACCATCAAAGGATGGGATAATAATATAGGTATAGATGTGATATATATATATATATATATTTATATTCAAATTTTATTAGCCTTCCATAACATTAAAGAGTGATAAAATGATTTAGATAGATAATGGGCATAAACCAAAGAAAAGGATGGGTTATAAAGATCCCTTACACCCATAAGAAAAAAATTTAGAGATATGAAAATATATATTACCTTTAAAACCATTTTGAAAATACTTATAATAAAGAAAACCATGGGGTTTCTTTGAATAAATCATAAAATATTATAAAGGAAGACAAGTATAAAATAATTTCTATCGAAATGGGGAAGCCATCAACATCATATAAGTTAAAATAGAACATTCTAATTGTATTTTGTAAATAAATTCAAATTGTACCTTATTCATAAAATGAAAAAAAGATTCATTTTAAAACATGGGTAAAATTTATTTAATAAATTATTTGGAGAGTGTTAAAAACATTTTTGAAAATATTTTTTTAGAAAACATGTATATGGAAGAAAAATGATTTTTGATCATGATAGAAATCAATTTGTCATTTCCTAAAAACATTTTCTCAACCCCTTCAATTACCATAGAGGAGGAAATGTTACTATTACATGAAAATTTCATGAATAACTAGAGGAGAAAAAAATAAAAGGGTTTTATTAGATAATGATCAAATAATTTACATCAATAGAAATTCAAGAATAGAAAATCCTAATTAAAATGGGATTGTAGCATAAACCCTTACCGAATTGGTAACCCATACTGAAAGATAAATAAAACTGGCCTTCCTTAAAAACATTTTCTCAACCGATTTAACTACTAAAGAGAGAGAAAAAATACAATTACATGAAAATTTCATGAATAAATAGAGGAAAAGAAAACAAAATATTTTTATTATATAATAATCAAATATCGTCATTCAATTGAAATTCAAGAATAGAAAATCCTGATCAAAATGGAATTAAAGCATAAACCCTCACCACATTGGTAACATATGAATCAGAACCCATATGAATGAAGTAAATGAATTGTAACTTGAAATACCATGAATTATGGAGGATTGATGATATAATATTTAAAGTTGTAGTATTTACACTATATAAAAGGATTTAGGATCACAAAATAACATGCATCTCAAATAAAAATGTTCTTAGATGAAACCCTTACAAAGATCATATCATTGATGTTGGGATTAATCCATGAATTTATTATGTGTATTGAATTTGAATACAAATAAAAAAAGTGGAAATAAAATATAAAATAATCAAATTTCATTACAGACATAATATTTTTATAACATAATCAATAAAATAGAAGTTTAACCTAATGATGTAGAATTTTAACCCAATGAATAGAAACTGAGTTATGAAACCCCTTACTTATTACTTACCTTTAGTTGAGAGTTATTTAAAAAACATTATAATATTTTTAAAATTGTTATTAGATTATACCATTCTCATATTAAAATTTTTATTATCATATATTATCCCTTTTATAACATCTTATCACCCATTCATTAACAATCATTCATTATCACTATTGTTTTGTTTATTAATTTCCTTATTTTATCATGCATGTTTTACCATGAAAGTTCCAAATATAGAACATAAGATACAGTTGAATAATATAAATAAATATATTAATTTAATAAATATAATTGTTTTCATTATATACATCTTCAGAGACATTATTGAATTCTAAACATAGAGAATTAATGACATCACTTTGTGGAGACGGTATGCCATACATACGCATAAACGATGTTATCATTTCCTAAATAGATGAAAGGATAATGAAGTGGATTATATATTAATTTTTTTATAATAAATATCATGTGATATATAAAAAAAAAATATTCATTAAATTTATGCTTTCTTACCTTCCATGCAAGGATTTAGTGAAAAATGAATCAAATCGATTTGTGAGGTGGTAGTCTGTTGTACACATGAATGATGTTATCATTTATTCAATGGATGGTAAGGTAAGAAAATATATGATATATTTATTTAATATAATTATTAATATGTTATTAATATCATATTTCTAAACATCAAATTAATCCATATTACCTTCCTTATAAAGCATATGTGAAAAATGAATCACATCGCTTTGCGAGGCAGTAATCCTCCATTAACATGAGCGACATTATCATATTCTCAATAGAATGTAAAGTAAGATGGTATACATGATATTATAATTAAATAATTATAATTATATTATAAATATCATATATAAAAATTAGATACATCCATATATATATCCATGAGAAGTAGTGATGGAAAAAAATTACATCAATTTGTGAGGAAGTAGTCCTCCGTACACACAATCAACAATTTTGTTTCCCATTTTAGGGAGAATAAAATATTTTAAGGTAATCAAAAAAACATATTATTATATTAATATAATAATTTTATTATATCATCATGGTTTAATAATATTTGGTGAGGTGGAAGAATAAATAAAATAAAATGACCGGTTTAAGGATGTTAGCTCTTATACATAAAGCTTCTTTAAGTTTGCACCAAAATCATTTACAGGTTTAATTTATGAGAAAAAAGGATTATAGGATGATTTTATGAAATTATGGAAAAGTTTTTGGCTGAAACAATAGGGTTTTAAGTGTTTAATGGAGAGGAGATGGGGTGGTGTTTTATAAGTGGGGGAGAGGACACATTTCGAATTCTTGAAAAGAAAGAATTCAGACCACATTTTTTCTAATGAAAAATTGATCCAAAATGGAAAATTTTAAAAAATTATAATTTTTAAGGTCAAAATATGTCCATAATACATGTTTTGGGTCATTTTTAACACATATATTTTTAGTTTAACACCTTAGAAAACCTGTTTTTACCTTATCCTCGGTAAATAATTTTTACTATTTTTACTATTCATTATTGTTAAAAATTAAATTGAACTTATAAAATAATAGAAATTATAATGATTAAAAATATTTAATCAATTTTTCTAAATTGAACTCACAGAATCTAAAAATTTTAATTTAAAATTAAACCTGTAGATGTGTCGAGAAAATGATTTTTCTAAGAAAAAATTCAAAAGTTTAAAAAGTTTATATATCCAAATTCTATATGAAATTTATTCCAATGAAATAATTTGGATTAATAAATTTATTATTTAATTAATTTTAGTTTTAAAACCACATTAAAACAAAACCAGGTTTGTAATCTATTTAAACGTTAAGGTATCTTTTTAATAAAAATCAATATCTTTCACCATTCATCAGAAAATGAAATTTTTTTGAAAAATCCAAAAAAACCACCCGAAGATAATTTTTATATGTTTATTTAAAAAATTAATTTCATTTTATAATATGAAGTTTCAAAAAGTGTTAAAAATTAATTTTTTAGAATATGTGCACAAAGCGCGACGAAGCCACTTTTTAGAAAAATACAGCTTTTTAGAAAACATTAATTTTTCTTTCAAATGATTATTTTTTTTATTCCTAATCAATATATAATTATTGAATTTATTTTATACATGTGTAAACAATATAATTTTTATAAATTAGTTAGTCCTATTAATACATTATAATTTAACAACTAGGTTCTAATGGTGTACTATATTAATTTTAATTTCGATACGGGGTTATGTGTTCCATAAGCTATTGAAGAGATTGAATTAATTTAAATATTAATATATCAGAATGTATTGGGGTGTAAAATTATCTTAAAATATTGGTGTTTCATGTCATATATACTATCTAACATATTTTTATTCTTTTAAAATCTCATGGTGTTATATTCAACCACCCATTAAGAAATTACATCCTTACAATTTGAACATGTTCTTAGTAATCAAGGGTTTCAAATTTGAAAAGTTCTTAGATGAAAACCCACATTATAAAAGGGTTACTAAAAATTTCAAATAAAAATAAGGAAAGGTAATTATGAAGTTCATATGGAATAACACATAAATAGGGTTCCAAGTTGGATATCATCGATGGGAAGTGAAAATATAGAAATAGAAGAAAAGAGTAATTCATTTTAGAGAGAGATAGAGATCATTGATAAAAAAAGTGGAAAATAAATAGAACATTAACAATTATAAAACCATAAATCTATAATGAATTAAAATACCATTGATTTTTCAGGTATGAATTTAATAGGATAATATTTTTTTTATGATCCTTTTATTAGAGTTGATGGATTCTTTTTCTATCAAGATAGGGAACAAAATAAAATATATTTAAAGAGTTTCATAATTTTTTTTTCTTTGATCAACTTATACTTCACCTCATACTCTATAGAATGAATATCCAATATTATCTTTTATACTTGAAGCACTAAAATAAATTTTTAATATATCATAATATCCACAAAAGAGTAACAAGTTATTCCTCCTCTATTTATTAAAACTAAAAAGGTTATCCCAAATTAAGATATTACCCAAAATAAATATAAATATATTAATATCCAAAATTTTCAATATAACCAAAGGTTTAACATAGATCATTGCTTAAATAAGTAACCATATATCCAAGATAAGCTCAATAACCTTAATGTGAAATAAGGATTCAACAATAAATGTTATCTCATACCTTTCAAGTTACATCTCCAAAATCATAATAGAACTCTTACCAAATAATTATTTATGTTAAACCTAAATTTTAAATATATCTCAAACCAATAAAAAATTTCCCAAAACATCATTAATCACCTCAAAATCATAAAAAATTTAAAAATATTTAATATTATAATATGATTTCTAAATCCAACTTAATATTTATACACCAATTTTTTTTTGAAAAAATATCATATTAACCAATATATTATATATTCCAGTGGTTGGTGTTACACCCTTATCATCCTTCCTTTATGGGTTCAAACCTTGTGGACTTTCTAGATGTGATACTTTGTCACCCGGATTATGGGTTTTCCTTTTTCAAAAACATTGAAAAATATCATGTCATAATCATATTTATATGTAACCATGATCCTATAATTTTCAAAAGAATAACGTAAAAATATTCAAAAATATAATTAGTAATCAAGTCATCCTTTTTACCTCAAAAGTTTTCTATCGATTTTATTCATTTCCACAAAATAAACTAATTTTAATTGACAATAATTACCTCAACATTAAGAAAATACCCAATATTATCTTTTCCTAAATCATGTATTTTCCATAGAATAACACTTTAACATTAAATAAAATTTCAAGGAAATTAGTTCCATCAAACAAATTCTTGTAAATCCATAAATAATAACTACTATGGAACAATACTTATAAGTTTCACTTTTTTGTAACTGGAATACCATTGATAAAAAAATACTCTAACAACATGATTCTCAAGTTCCAACACCTAAAGACTTCAATAATTTCACTTCAAGGATTTTCATGACATATAACATTATGAATTAATCTTAGGATTATAGAATTAACTCATAAAGTGTCCATGTTCCCAACATTTATGACATTGAACCATTAATGGTTCTTTAGGTTGAACTTTATTTCGTTTCATTTTGTAAACATGACTCTTCATTTTTATTAATCAGTTATCATCATTGTTCCCTCCTTTTCCCTAAATAAAGCATATTCTAATTTATTTAAGGCATTTTCCATGGTGACCCTTCCCACATTTTTGACATCTATGAAATTGAATCGTCTTTTATTTGTCATATTTAACACTTGAACTTCCAGGAGACATCATCCTTATATTATTTGATGTATTTTTAAATTAAAATATATTCTAGTTATTTATAATAATTCAAGATAGATCATTTATAATGTTAAAAATATGTCAAAATGTCATTATCATTTGGTTTTCCATCCCATTAGGGAAATCTTTAAATTTCTGATCCCATTGGGTTTCAGTATTATTTCCTCCATTCCCCACCATTAACTAAAATATTAAAAGTAACATTATGAGAATTCATTAACATACCAAAGGTACAGTTATAAACCTATAAGTAACAACATATAAATGATACGTATGTACTAAATTATAGTTCTCTTGGTTTTCAATCTATGTTACCCATAGTAATGATTCCTATTAGGTTTTTAACCTAAAAATTTGTTCAATTCCTTCATAAAGTGTTTTCAAATTTTCAGAGAATATTCCTAGAGAGTTTCAAACTAGGTGCACAAAAATGATCATTGTCTTGTACCAGGTAATTCTCAAGTCTAACTGATATGCCTTTTTTATTATTACTACCCATAGGTATATCTATACAAAAACCATATCCACCAATAGAATATAGTATGAGATGTAATTTCATGAAAACTATTTTTTCTATACTTGACCAAGATTATATGATATTTTGATATAATTAGTCTTATACTTATACATATCTTTTGGATTATATCTATCGTTTTCTAATCATTGTTTCAAAAGGTTAAATAAACCATTTTCCTAATAACAACTATAAAAACATAATCCTTTTTACACCTAATATTTAATTATTTTTAAACATATATTTCCATTAATACAACACCAGTATTTTAAAGGTCTAACGACTTTATAATACTAGGTTATTAATCCATAAAATAAAACTAAAACATTGTATCTTTATTTTGTTAACTATAACGAACTTATAAAATCCAGTTGATATCCTAAATCTGTATAGGATAACTTGGTGAATACATGAAAGAAATGGTGATCTAAAAATCCCCCTAAAGGAATAAACATAATAAAGAGTAATAAAATTTGATTCAAAGGTATAAAATGATATCATAAAAGAAAAGTTACCTAAGTAATCACATGGTGGAATTAGATAAAGAGCACAATATCATAAGATCATGGAAAAATGGGAAAGTGGTAATTCTATAAAACATGACATAAAAAAAATTCAAGGATAACCTCTAAGACAATATCACATGGTGGAAAAAGTCCCATAATGTATTAGGTTCACTCCCTTATCCCATACATTATGTCTTATGAGACTAAAACATTCTCCAATGCATTGGAGGGATATATAATTTCTGTTCCACCTCTCACCTTAATTTTATGCACATGCATATTATTTTTGCATAAGGCTATCAATAATAAGGTATAGATAGAATAATTGGCCTTGGAAATAAATCGGTTTCATAATTTTGTCTCAAAAAATAATCAAAATATATTTTAGAATGAAGGAATTAGAGAGATGAAAATATAAAATATATTACCCCATCCAAGGAAGAGAAAATAATCTAAGTATAAAAGTGAGATACATATATACATACTTTATAAGCATTACATAACTTTAAATATAGATAAAGTGAGTTAGAGAGATAATGGTTATAATTCGATGAAAATGGTGGGTTAGAAAGATCACTAAGACCCATAAGAAAACCATTTCTAGATAACCAAATATCAATTACATTTAAAATGATTTTAAAAATACATATAATAGAGAAAAATAGGGGTTTTCGTTAAAGTAAACATGTAATATTATAAATTAATCTATGTATCAAATAATGGTTGTCGTGGTAGACAAGCTATTGACACCATATATGTTAAAATAGAACATTAATTTTATCTTTTATAAAGAAATTAAAAATATAAAATGTTAGAAAAATGAAGGAAATATTTATTTTAAAACATTGGTAAAATATCATTAATAAATAATCTAGTGAGTGTTAAAAACATTTTTGAAAACATTTTATTAAAAAACATGGTTATGGTAGAAAAAAGATTCACAATGGAAAGATAAATAAAGTTTTACTTTCTTAAAAACATTTTTTCAACTGATTTAAGTAGAAATGATAGGGGAATGGTACTATTACTTTAGAATTTCATAGATAACCATAGTATAAGAAAATAAACGGGGTTTATTATACAATGATCAATTAATTTCCTTTAATGGAAATTCAAACATCGACAATCCTAATTAAAATGGCATTGAACAATAAACCATTTCCATTTTGGTAAATTTTGAATAATAACACCCTTGAATGAAGTTAATGAATTATAAATTGAAATAAAATAAAGTATTAAGGATAAATTATATATTATTTACAGGGGTATTATATACACCATATAATATGAATTGGGTACACAAACTAACATGCGTCTCAAAAAGGCAGTTTTGAGACGAAACCCTTACAAATATCATATCAATGAATCGGGTTTTAAAAAATTAATTGATTATGAGAATAAAATTTAAATACAGATAAAAAATTGAAATAAAATATAAAATTATAAAATTTCAGTACACACATAATCTTAGCATAACATAATCAATGATGTATAAGTTTTACCCAATGAATGGAAACTAAGTTAAGAACCCCTTACCCCACAATTCCTTTTAGTTGATAAATCTTTAAACTATTTTATAGTGGTTTTAAAAATTTTATTTACTTATAAAAGGGTCATATTAATATTTATAATATCATATATTATGTCTTTTTTAACATCTTATTATCTGCTCATTAGTAATATTTCATTATCACTATTGTTTTGGTTGTTAATTACCTAGTTTTCTCATGCATGTTTTATCATGAACGTTATGAAAATATAACATATGATATAGTTAAATCAAATCCGTAATGATATTATTGTTATAACTATCATTTTTTTATTTTATACATCTATATACTCATTGTTTAATTTTGATCATGGAGAACGAATCACATTGCTTTGTGGAGACGGTAGGTTGTATGTATGCACGAGCGACATTATCATTTCCTTAATGGGTGAAAGGTTAAGGAATTTAATTGTATATTAATTTTAAATAATTAATATAATTGTATATATATAACATATCTTAATTAAATTTATCCATTATTACCTTTCAGTTAAATCTTTATTGAAAAACAAATCACATCGCATCTCGAGGTGGTAGTCCGCCATACACACGAATGAAATAATAATTTAATCAATGGATGGTAAGGTAAGAAATTATATGATATATTTATTTTAAATAATTATTAATATTTCATTAATATCTTATATAAACATAAAATTAATCCTTATTACATTCTATGTAAAGTGTAAGTGAAATACGAATCACATTACTTCATGAGGCGGTAGTTCGCCGAACACATGAGCGACATTATCGTATTCTCTATGGAATGGAAATTAAGAAGGTATATTTGATATTATAATTAAATATGTATAATTATATTTTAATTAAAATATATAAAAATTATATACATCATTATATCTATATGTGTGAAGCGGTGATGGAAAATGAATTATATCGGTTCGCAAGGAGGTAGTTTTCCGTACACACGATCAACAATTTTGTTTCCCATTTGAGGGAGGAAGAGATGGTTATAGGTCATGAACATAACATAAAACAATATCAGTATTTTAAATATATATGGATTTTATATCACTATGGTTTAATAATATTTGGATTAGGTGGAAGAAGAAATAAAATAAAACACTCAGTTTAAGGTCATTACCTCTTATTTGTAAAATTTCTATAGGTTTGCACAAAGAACCCTTATATGATAGCTTTATGATAAACCCAATTCTTATAGAATGGGGGATGGTATTAAGGAATTTATTTTTGAAGGTATTTTCCAAACCAATGGGTTTTGGATGTGCGTGTAGGAGGAGATAGGGTGTTACATTTTATAAGAGGGGGGATGACACGTTTGAAATATTTGAAAAGAAAGAATTCCAACTATATTTTTCTCATGAAAAAAGTACAAAAAATGAACCATTTTAGGATTTTATAAGTGATAAGTTCTAAATATTACCATAAAATTAGAATTATAATTTTTTTGGACCATTTTCAACCCTTATATATTTTTTAGTTTAATCCCCATTAAACAAGTTTTTACCTTAACCGCAGTAAATAATTTTTACCTTTTCACTATTAATTTTGATAAAAAATTAATTTGAAATTATTATATAATATAAATTATTTTTATTCAAAATATGTAATTCATTTTTAAAAATTCAACTCATAGAAGTGGAATTTTTTATTTTAATATTAAACCCATAGAGTTGTCAAAAAACGAGTTTTCCAAGAAAAACTTTCAAAAGTTTACAATGTTTTTATATAACAATTCAAAAATAATTATATAGGAATGAAATTGTTTGGAGTAATAAATATATAATTGAAAATTTTTTACTTTTATAACTATATTAACATAAAATGGGTCTTTTAAAAGCTTTAAATGAAACGACAAATTGTAATAAAAATCAGTATTTTTCACTATTCATCGAAAAATAAAACTTTTGTAAATAATAAAAATAACTAACCGTAATATAATTTTTATATTATAATATAAAAAATGAATATTAATTTTTAAAATAAAATTTCTAAAATTGTTAATGATAATTTTTCTAAAATATTTATGCAATGCATGATGAAACAACTTTTTAGAAAAATACATCTTTTATGAAAAAATTATTTTTCTTTCAAATGATTATAATTTTATTTATAATAAATATATAATCATTGAATTTATTTTAAATATATATAATCCATAAAATTATTATAATTTATTTATCCAGATTCATACCTACTAAATTATTGGTAATGTTATAATGGTATACTATATCAGATTCATTTTGATTTGGGGATGTATATTCTGTAAGCTATCAAAGAAATTAATTTTTTTAAAAAAGATATATATTGTAAAACCTAAGGGTGTCACATTATATTATAATATTTGTTTTTATTTTCATATACACTATTGAACATAGTGTTCTTATTTTAAAATATTGGGGTGTTACAGGCTATGGGATAGGATCAGCTTCATGATCCAGTGTTTCCTGCTTCGGGAAATCCATATTTCATTCAATGTAACCATTGTTTGTTTTATAGATGGGTGCATGATTTATTTTATTGATAATCTACTCACTCCATCATATCACCTAACCTCTTCTATGTTTTGTGAAATGAGTTGGAGATACTTCGAGTTCCCATGGAATTGATTATGCTAGTTAGAGGTCAATCTAACCTGTATGAAGTATGTATAGACATTGAGTTAGTGCTCAGGAAGAAACGATCTTGGGTAAAATTTCTATGATAACATATAATTCTATAATACATCATCATCATCATGGATTTGATTTATTCGGCGTATACTATTTTGGATTTATTCAATAGACTAGTTTATTTTTATGATGATTATAAAGAGACTGGTATGTTTATTGGTGAGAGAGACCCTCATATGAGTTAGAGGTGTGTTCTATCCATGTATTAATTATTGGAAAATATGGAATTGAGTTCATTATAGGTTAAACCAATTGTGTTTCCTAGGGTTGTAGAAGTGTAACATGATGTATTTCTTATGTAAATTGTGTAATTACCTCATCAAAAGAAGATCTAGTTTTAGATAGAGATATAGACGACCACTTCCCTGATATCTATTGTAACATCCCAGGTAAATAAAGAATAAAGAATTTTCATATTTATTAATATTTACGAATTAAATATTAATTTTATTTTAAAGGGGTTGCTATGTTCGATAGCGTACCCGATACGCAACGATGAGTTTCTTTGAAACATACGTAGCACACTAGTAATAAAATAATATTATTTTAAATGTTAGTTAACAAGTAGCCATTGTACTGGAGGGAATGGATAGAAATAACTAAAATATGATTAGATATGTTTAAAATGTTTTTACATTTACCCAATAAAAGATAACGGCTTAGAATACGGAAAGAGTTCAATTTTAGGCATTTATACCCTAATTTTCACGAAAGGTCCACTTATCAACTTTTGACGGAGAACCGTCATTAAATATAGTTTTGATCACTCTTATACATTATTTTGACCCAAATATAACTCTTCTTTAGAATCGGGACATCAAAATTTACTTTGTGTAAATTTTTGGTACCTTTCTGATAAAGTTCTTTTTTTATGAATAGTGTAAAATGTTGTATTTTAATTCAAAACCTCTTTTTAATCTAAATTATTTATATGATTAGATTATTATTTTAATTGGTTTTAAAGTGAAATTAGAAAATATTTTTACCAGTTAATCCAATGGTGGTCATTGGAATCAATTTCACTTTGAAATTGGACTTAAACTGGTGTCAATCTTTTGATACTTATTGTTTCAGAAAAACACGCTATTTGTCATGACAGTGGGAATTAATTATTAAATTAATTAATTTGACTTATATGTTTTGAATTTTGTAAAATGGTCTACATTTTTGAATTCGGAATATCAAATATAGCTTAGGGTGAATTTTTGGTAATTTTCTGAAAAACTTCAATTTTTGATGAATAGTGAAACCACTAAGTGGTAATCAAGCAAACTGGTTTTTCAGTTAAATGAAATTTTACCACTAATGTGTATTGAATTTTGAAAATCCGACATACATGGTTGTCATTAAGAAGTAAAATGTGGTTCAATGAGATTAAAATAATTTTTTGGTGAATAGTAACTTTTTTTCATTAATCGCGATTAGAGGTAATTAGTGTAGTTTAAGGTAAAAATGGTATTATAAGAATGTGAAAACACCATGACACTTGTCCTACACCTATTGGGTGAGTCATGGACGACCAAGACAAGCCATGGGCCAACTTGTGTACCCCATGGAGCCACTTTAGTTGGAAAATGACATTAATATATTTTTATTTAATGTTAAAGTGAAAATTACACTAACATAAATTGTTTTACTAAAATAATTTTTAAGTGGGGTTATACAAGTCCAAATTTTGATTATAAATAGTAATTGGAAATCTAAAAGGATTTCTTACATCATAGTATTTTTTTTATAATTTTTAGACATTAAATAAATTAAATTATATATGACATAATAATAATGCAGTGATGACATCATTATTTGACGATTTAAATAAAATGGAATGATAATGAAAAATATAAAACCTACACATGGCAAAACCAATTGGATGAGTGGATTTCGAACCCTTATCACCTTAACCACGAATTATATCAATGTGGGGCCTTTTTTAAAACCGAAACACATTTTCAAATAAAGTAATATTTCTTTACTTTCCAAAAGTGTCCCTCCTCTCCTCTTATAAAAGGCCCCCACCTCTACCCCATTTCACACACTTCTCAAGCCTTTGGCTCGGCCAAACCCTACCCAATTAATCTCTCCGCATCCCTCTCCTCATCCTAGAGGATTCCCTTTGGGCAGAACCCTTTCAAAGGAAGCCTTTAGGCTCAAATCAAAAGGGGAGTTACACTTTTAAAGGTAATTCATTCTCTCTTGTTCATTTGTTTTATTTTGCTTCTCCAACCCTCTAAAATCTTTTTATTTAATTCTTTTGTAACAACACCAGTATCTTCAATATACTAGGATGTTGTTATAATATTTATTTGAGCTACACTCTCACACAACTACATCAAATGGTTAAAGAACATACGGTTTCCGTGGATGGCGAAATTCTGCCTCCCGAAACGATGATTGTTCAATACTCATTTAACACCTTCAAGGGTGGCCATTATGATGTCACTATTTTTATATATGATATATAATATGTTTATGTTTTCTCTAAGCTTCTGTATTTTTCATTTTTGGCATTCCTTTATGGTTTCCATTATGGGTAAACACGATATCTTCATTTAAGGAAGTGAGGACTACCGCCCCCAAAAAGTGATGTGATTCGTTAATGCCATATGTGGGACGTGTAAAGGATGGATTTAAAGTTATTATATATGATGTTATACTGGAATTATAATATAACTCTATATCATTATTATTTCTTTCCATTAAAGTATGAGATAAAAATGAAAGTAGCGTTCATGCGTACGTACGGCTTACCGTCTCCATGAACAGTGCATTTCATTTCTTATCCCCAAATGTAATGTACTATTAAAATTACATGTATATAATGTATATATATAATTAATGATATATCTAAATGATGAATATAATTCTGGAATTAAAATATACATACCTCTCATTTAGTTTTAATTCCACTAATATGACAAAGAAATGAAAGTAGCGTTCATGCGTACGTACGGCTTACCGTCTCCATAAACGGTGCATTTCATTTAATACCTCTAAATGATTATGTAATATTATAAATACATGTATATGATGGATATATATGATACATATTATATCCAAATCGGGAATTTCATACTGGATATAAAGAACTATTGACCACATGAACAACATGTAATTGTAAGAAGTCAACTTTCGACTTAAGAACCAAATATTGACAAAACAAACATTATTAACTTAAATGGTTACATAATGTTTATAACATGGCAATAAGTGATATAAAAAGAATAATGAACTTTAAAAATGTTCTTAATCAAGTATAAATTAACTCAAGTTTATTATTCAGGACAATAAAGAACGATCGAGTCAAGTCGGACCCGAGGTAAGGGACTTCGTCTCAATCTTCTTTCATTGAGGCATATATCGTTTTATACACAACTTTATTTTATATGGTGTATAAACCCTTTAACTTTTACTTTTATACAAAATGAATCTTTTTCTACGAAGCATTTTACTAAACGACAAAAAGGAATGTTTTTTTAACGTACGCGGTGACAATGAATTTTTCCGCCGCCGCGAGTATTATTTGGTCTTTGGATTTCTCAACAAGCCGTAATGTTTTTAGAATAAAATAAATACCATATACTCTTTTATGTATTTATTTATTGAAAATGGTTTTGAAAAAGGATTCTATCATGTCAATATATTTATGATATATTGTGATAGAAATGTGGAAATGTTATCATTCCTTTATATTGGTTTTATGTTTTATGATTTTACATTGGTACTTGGACATTTTAACGGGTGGTTACGTTATAAACCATATGAAGGGTGGTGCCGTGAATACCAGGACGGGTGGTTACGTTATAACCTCCAATGAATTGGGTATGGAAGTCGGCCGTATGGATATTCCATTAAGTATGTATGGAAATTGGCCGTATGGCTATTCCATTAAGTGATATGTGTGGAAGTCAACCGTATGGTTATTCCACTTAAGTATGTTTATGTCCCAGGTTACCTTTATATATTCTATGTGTTCTTTATATGGGTTTTATGGTAATTCCTTTGGTTACAAAAAGGTAAGTAATGATACTTTATTCAGTGAAGATGTTTTTTTACTACTTCATGAAGGTGAAGGTATTACTTTGATATAGTATACATGGTTTACTTGATGTTTGAAAAACTAACAGTTTTCATTATTTTTGTATCCCTTACTGAGCTTTTTATGCTCACCCCAAGTTTTTCAAAATGTTTTTCACAGGACTTAAAGTGGAATAAGGTCAAGGATGGGATCAAGGGAATATCATGCTATCTAAAACATGGAATCTAGACATCTTTCTTTTTAAGAGTTTTTATTTTATGGAGACTTAGTAGAAGTGTCTACTTTGTAATCTTTTAAGATGTAATAGTTATGTTCTAATTCTCTAAAACTCTAAACCTGAAAAGATCCTCAATGTGAATTATTTATTTAATTCAATATTAAGTAAGGTTTAAGGCTCGGGCCTTGTAGTTGGTATCAGAGGTCGGTTTAGACAACTTTAGGAGTTAGAAAAGTGTTAAATTATAATATGATTGAAATGATATAGCATTTACGGATTACCATGTTGCTTCGCCTAAGATATTTCTGTGTTCAGAATGGTTTTCCGCAGAGGAAACAAAGCAGCTATGTTGGGACGACATCAGGAGAAAGATAACCTTCCAAATCAGCAACCTGAGATGGTCGGAATCGGAACTGAACAGTTTGTTGCAGTGATGGCACGGTTGACTCAGGCTATAAATGGTGGTGGTATCCATGAGCGAGATCAGCATGATCAACCGCAAAGGAACATGTCAGTGGTGGAACATTTCATGAGGCAACATCCTCCATCATTTAGAGGATCATCTGACCTTGTGCAAGCTGAAGGGTGGATTAAAGCACTGGAGAAGAATTTTGATGTCATGGGGTGTTCAGAACATCAAAAGGTTAGTCTTGCTATTTACCGTTTTGATGGTGAAACTGATCAGTGGTGGTCGATGGTGAAAAATATAAGGGATAGTGATGAGATTGAGGATATTCACTGGGACGAATTCAAAGGTATGTTTCTTGAGAAATATTTTCCTAAAGTGGTTCGTCTTAGGATGGAAAAACAGTTCCTATAATTGAGGCAGGAGGATGATTCAGTGGATGCTTATGAAGAAAAGTTCACTCGATTGGAAAGGTATGCTCCAAACATCATACGAGATCTTGATAGTAAAATAATCCGTTTTTACTCAGGGTTAAAGCCAAAGTATCTAAGGGCTTTAGCTTCTCGTGAGTTCAAAAGTTATAAAAAACTTGTTCGATGTGCGGAAAAGGTGGAAATGGAGTTTGCTGATGATCAGGTGTTCTATGACAAACAACAGAATAAGTGGTCTAGTTGGCAGGCAAAGGGGAAGAATTCATCAAAGAAGCAAGGAGGTAGGAAAACCAAATATCCATCCTGTGAGAAGTGTGGTAAAATGAATCCTGGAGAATGTTTATCCAAGTCTGGTAAGTGCTTTCGTTGTGGTAAGTCTGGTCATATTGCTCGTAACTGTAAGGAAGATGATCAAGCAGGAAATGAAAATCCAATGGTAAGATGTTTTAAGTGTAATGAAATGGGTCATTATGCAAACGAGTGTCCAACGAAGAACTCAACTGGGGGAATGCAACCAGACTACAAGCAGAAAGGGGTGGCGAAATCCTTTGCAACAACTTCAGCAGATGTTGGGCCATCGAATGAAGTGGTATCAGCTCCAGGGAGAACAGTATTTTTCGAAGATTGACTTGAGGTCGGGGTACCATCAGTTGAAAGTAAAAGAAGCAGACGTTCCGAAGACTGTGTTCTGTACTAGATATGGACATTATGAATTTGTAGTTATGCCTTTTGGGTTAACCAATGCACCTGCTGTATTCATGGACCTTATGAATAAAATTTTCCATGAGTTCTGGGATAAGTTTGTGTTTGTGTTTTGAGGTTTGGGAAGAGGTTATGTGTTCCTTGTGATTCACAGTTGAAGAATGAGTTGTTATGTGAGGCTCATAGTTCTCCATTTTATGTTCATCCTGGCAGTACTAAGATGTACAGAGATCTGTGGGAGTATTACTTGTGGGATGGAATGAAAAGAGACATTGCTGATTTTACTGTGAAGTGTTTGACATGTCAACAGGTTAAAGCAGAGCGGCAGGGATGCTTCAGCCTTTACCAGTGCCAGAGTGGAAATGGGAAAACATATCCATGGACTTTTTTGTGGGATTACCGAGGACATCTCGAGGTAATAATGCAATCTGGGTTATTGTTGATCGCTTGACCAAATCTGGTCATTTCCTTTCTATACGAGATACTTTCTCTCTTGATCAACTTTCCCGTCGGTATCTTAAAGAGATAGTCAGGTTACATGGAGTTCCTCTCTCCATTGTATCAGATCGTGATCCCAGGTTTACTTTTAAATATTGGAAAGTCCTTCAGAAGTCGTTGGGTACTGAATTAAATTTTAGTACAGCTTTTCATTTTCAATCAGATGGGCAGTCAGAACGAACAATCCAGACATTGGAGGATATGCTACGAGCTTGTTCTAGGGATTATCAGGGAAGTTGGGACCAACATCTTTCTTTGGTTGAGTTTTCTTATAATAACAGTTTTCATTCCAGTATACAGATGGCACCATTTTAGGCATTATATGGGAAGCGGTGTCGAACTCCATCTTTCTGGGATGAAGTTGGTGAAAGGATGTTGATGGGACGAGAATTGGTAGAAGAGATGGCAGAAAAAGTTCAGTTGATTCAGAAAACACATGAGAACAGCTCAGAGCAGGCAGAAGAGTTATGCGGATAACCGGAGGAAGGATCTATCTTTTGAGGTAGGTGATCATGCTTTTCTCAAGGATTCAACTTGGAAAAGTGTGATGAGATTTGGTAAGAAAGGAAAGTTGAGTCCATGGTTGGTTGGACCATACGAAATTCTGGAAAGAGTTGGATCAGTTGCATACCGGGTGGCTTTACCTCCGAGTTTACCTCAGGTACACAATGTTTTTCATGTTTCAATGTTGAGAAAGTATATGCCAGATCCATCTCATGTTTTGAGTCCAGAGGTAGTTCAGCTGGAAGAGAACCTATCTTATGAGGAACAACCGGTCCAGAGTCTTGACCACAGGGAGCAAGTGTTACGGAATAAGGTGATTCTTCAGGTAAAGGTTTTGTGGAAAACCCATGTGATTTAAGAGGCAACGTGGGAATATGAAAATGCTATGATGGATAAATACCCCCACTTATTTTGATAAGTGAATAAAATTGCGAGGACGCAATTCCCAAAAGGGGGAAGGATGTAACATCCCAGGTAAATAAAGAATAACGAATTTTCATATTTATTAATATTTACGAATTAAATATTATTTTTATTTTAAAGGGGTTTCTATGTTCGATAGTGTACCCGATATGCAACGATGAGTTTCTTTGAAACTTACGTTGCACACTAGTAATAAAATTATATTATTTTAAATGTTAGTTAACAAGTAGTCATTGTACTGGCGGGAATGGATAGAAATAACTAAAATATGATTAGATATGTTTTTAAATGTTTTTACATTTACCCAATAAAAGATAAAGGCTTAAAATACGGAAAGAGTTCAATTTTAGGCATTTATACCCTAATTTTCACGAAAGGTCCACTTATCACCTTTTGACGGAGAACCGTCATTAAACATAGTTTTGATCACTCTTATACATTCTTTTGGACCAAATATAACTCTTCTTTAGAATCGAGACATCAAAATTTACTTTGTGTAAATTTTTGGTACCTTTCTGATAAAGTTCTTTTTTTATGAATAGTGTAAAATGTTGTATTTTAATTCAAAACCTCTTTTTAATATAAATTATTTATATGAATAGATTATTATTTTAATTGGTTTTAAAGTGAAATTAGAAAATATTTTTACCAGTTAATCCAATGGTGGTCATTGGAATCAATTTCACATTGAAATTGGACTTAAACTGGTGTCAATCTTTTGATACTTATTGTTTCACAAAAACACGCTATTTTTCATGACAGCGGGAATTAATTATTAAATTAATTAATTTGACTTATATGTTTTGAATTTTGTAAAATGGACTTCATTTTTGAATTCGGAATATCAACTATAGCTTAGGGTGAATTTTTGGTAATTTTCTGAAAAACTTCAATTTTTGATGAATAGTGAAACCACTAAGTGGTAATCAAGCAAACTGATTTTTCAGTTAAATGAAAGTTTTCCACTAATGTGTATTGAATTTTGAAAATCCGACATACATGGTTGTCATTAAGATGTAAAATGTGGTTCAATGAGATTAAAATAATTTTTTGGTGAATAGTAACTTTTTTTCATTAATCGTGATTAGAGGTAATTAGTATAGTTTAAGGTAAAAATGGTATTATAAGAATGTGAAAACACCATGACACTTGTCCTACACCTATTGGGTGAGTCATGGCCGACCAAGACAATCCATGGGCCAACTTGGGGACCCCATGGAGCCACATTAGTTGGAAAATGACATTAATATATTTTTATTTAATGTTAAAGTGAAAATTACACTAACATAAATTGTTTTACTAAAATAATTTTTAAGTGGGGTTATACAAGTCCAAATTTTGATTATAAATAGTAATTGGAAATATAAAAGGATTTCTAACATCATAGTAATTTTTTTATAATTGTTAGACATTAAATAAATTAAATTATATATGACATAATAATGATGCAGTGATGACATCATTATTTGACGATTTAAATAAAATGGAAAGATAATGAAAAATATAAAACCTACACATGGCCAAAACCAATTGGATGAGTGGATTTCGAACCCTTATCACCTTATCCAAGAATTATATCAACGTGGTACCTTTTTTAAAACCGAAACACATTTTCAAATAAAGTAATATTTCTTTACATTCCAAAAGTGCCCCTCCTCTCCTCTTATAAAAGGCCCCCACCTCTACCCCATTTCACACACTTCTCAAGCCTTTGGCTCGGCCAACCCCTGCCAAATTACTCTCTCCACATCCCTCTACTCATCCTAGAGGATTCCCTTTGGGAATAATCCTTTCAAAGGAAGCCTTTAGGCTCAAATCAAAAGGGGAGTTACACTTTTAAAGGTAATTCATTCTCTCTTGTTAATTTGTTTTATTTTGCTTCTCCAACCCTCTAAACTCTTTTTATTTACTTCTTTTATAACAACACCAGTATCTTCAATATACTATTATGTTGTTATAATATTTATTTGAGCTACACTCTCACACAACTACATCAAATGGTTAAAGAACATACTGTTTCCGTGGATGGTGAAATTCTGCCTCCCGAAATGATGATTGTTCAATACTCATTTAACACCTTCAAGGGTGGCCATTATGATGTAAATATTTTTATATATGATATATAATATGTTTATGTTTTCTTTAAGCTTCTATATTTTTCATTTTTGGCATAACTTTATGGTTTCCATTATGGGTAAACACGATATCTTCATTTAAGGAAGTGCGGACTACCGCCCCCTAAAAGTGATGTGATTCGTTAATGCCATATGTGGGACGTGTAAAGGATGGATTTAAAGTTATTATCTATGATTTTATACTGGAATTATATTATACCTCTATATCATTGTTATTTATTTCCATTAAAGTATGAGATATAAATGAAATTAGCGTTCATGCGTACGTACGGCTTACCGTCTCCATGAACGGTGCATTTCATTTCTTATCCCCAAATGTAATGTACTATTAAAATTACATGTATATAATGTATATATATAATTAATGATATATCTAAATGATGAATATAATTCTGGAATTAAAATATACATACCTCTCATTTAGTTTTTAATTCCACTAATATGACAAAGAAATGAAAGTAGTGTTCATGCGTACGTACGGCTTACCGTCTCCATGAACGGTGCATTTCATTTCATACCTCTAAATGATTATTTAATATTATAAATACATGTATATGATGGATATATATGATACATATTATATCCAAATCGGGAATTTCATACTGGATATAAAGAACTTTTGACCACATGAACAACATGTAATTGTAAGAAGTCAACTTTCGAGTTAAGAACCAAATATTGACAAAACAAACATTATTAACTTAAATGGTTACATAATGTTTATAACATGGCAATAAGTGATATAAAAAGAATAATGAACTTTAAAAAGGTTCTTAATCAAGTATAAATTAACTCAAGTTTATTATTCAGGACGTTAAAGAACGATCAAGTCAAGTCAGACCCGAGGTAAGGGACTTCGTCTCAATCTTCTTTCATTGAGGCATATTTCGTTTTATACACAACTTTCTTTTATACGGTGTATAAACCCTTTGACTTTTACTTTTATACAAAAGGAATCTTTTTCTACGAAGCGTTTTACTAAACGAAAAAAGGAATGTTTTTTTAACGTACGCGGTGACAACGTCTTTTTCCGCCGCCGCGAGTATTATTTGGTCTTTGGATTTCTCAACAAGCCATAATGTTTTTAGAATAAAATAAATACCATATACTCTTTTATGTATTTTGGTATTGAAAATGGTTTTGAAAAAGGATTCTATTATGTCAATATATTTATGATATATTGTGATTGAAATGTGGAAATGTTATCATTCCTTTATATTGGTTTTATGTTTTATGATTTTATATTGGTACTTGGACATTTTAACGGGTGGTTACGTTATAAACCATATGACGGGTGGTTCCGTGAATACCAGGACGGGTGGTTACGTTATAACCTCCAATGCATTGGGTATGGAAGTCAGCCGTATGGCTATTCCATTAAGTATGTATGGAAATTGGCCGTATGGCTATTCCATTAAGTGATATGTGTGGAAGTCAACCGTATGGTTATTCCACTTAAGTATGTTTATGTCCCAAGTTACCTTTATATATTCTATGTGTTCTTTATATGGGTTTTATGGTAATTCCATTGGTTACAAAAAGGTAAGTAATGATACTTTATTCAGTGAAGATATTTTTTTACTACTTCATGAAGGTGAAGGTATTACTTTGATATAGTATACATGGTTTACTTGATGTTTGAAAAACTAACAGTTTTCATTATTTTTGTATCCCTTACTGAGCTTTTTATGCTCACCCCAAGTTTTTCGAAATGTTTTTCACATGACATAATGTGGAATAAGGTCAAGGATGGGATCAAGGGAATATCATGCTATCTAAAACATGGAATCTAGAAATCTTTCTTTTTAAGAGTTTTTATTTTATGTAGACTTAGTAGAAGTGTCTACTTTTTAAACTTTTAAGATGTAATAGTTATGTTCTAATTCTCTAAAACTCTAAACCTGAAAAGATCCTCAATGTGAATTATTCATTTAATTCAATATTAAGTAAGGTTTAAGGCTGGGGCCTTATATCTATGTATCCATATAGGATGACACCTTATGAGTTGTGAGATATGTGAGTGCAGCTTGATGATCTATTATAGAGACTTTTTTTTGGCTAAGTGTGTCACCTTGGTGTGCACCAGCTTTGTTTTTGAAGAAGGAAAATGATATTTTGTGTCTCTATATCGATTATTATTTCTTGAACTAGGTGATAGTAAATAAACACTACTCTATTATATGGATTAATGATATATTTGATCATATAAAGGGAGCTAGTTTGTTCTGAAAGATCAATTTGTGGTCAGGATATCATCAAATGTGGGTGAAGGATGAATATATTCTAAAGACTAGATTTTGATGTCACCATGGTCATTATAATTTCATTGTGATATCACTCTGTGTAATGAATTATCCAGCAGTGTTCATGGGTTTTATGAAAGAAGTATTCAAGGAGTTTCTAGATAAGTTATTGGTGGTTTTATTTGAAAACATCCTTGTGTAATCAATATCTGAGGAGGATCATATAGAGTATCAGAATATTTTATTATGATATCATTAAAATAAGTATCTATTCAAGAAATTATTAAACTCTAAGTTCTAGGATCTTGAGGTTTGATTCTTTGGGAATGTCTTGTACTGATATAGATTAGATGTTGACCCTTTTTAGATCAACTAAATGGTTTCTTATGCATCTTCCAAGACATTAGAGGAAGTGTAGAGTTTTATTTGTCTTATAAGATATTATCATAGGTTCATAAAATATTTTTATTTGGTTTTAAATCATTTGATAGAATTGAATATTAAGGATCAAGCATTCATATAGGCTAGACAATTTTAGGAAACTTTTGTGAGAAGTTGGTAAGCGCTCTAGTTATACATCTACAATAAGAGGGAGTTAAATTTTAGGTTTTATGAAACACATCACATATTGATTTGGGTTTTGTTTTGATGCACCAAATATCAATTATTTCTTATGGGTCTTTAAAGTTATGTCCCCATGAGAGTAACTATGCCACACATGTTCTTTTATTGGTGTAATTTTTTTTCCATAAAGTTGTGGTGAAACTACCTCGTCGGTGTGTGTTTTTCATTTTTCACGAATTATAATAGCCCGAGTTATGTATTCTCCTGGCGTCAATTGAACTTATGAAAATAAAATTGGATGATATTATTCCATTATTATGACTTCAATCATTCATATATTTGCAGAAAGGGAAACATTATGGAAGATGCATTGAGAAAGAAGTCACATAATGATAACATACATGAATCTAGAGACTCCTAGAGTGTAGAAACATGACCCCAACATCCTGGATCCAATGTTGTGATACCATTACATTAACATAAGATATAAGTAAATCATATACCAAAAGAAAAAACCATTTAATAGTCTTAGAAAACTAGATACACACATGAGTCTTGTATTATAGATGAATACACATATTACAACATAGTTTTTCCTATAATATCATTATTCCATCTAGTATATCCCTGCATTTCATTCTTATTACACTTCATATAATCCTTGGGAAATAATGAAAATAAGCGTGAGATCAAATTATCATTAAGCGTAAAGAATAGTTGAAGAAATAATGAATCAATGAGAATAATCAATATAGTAAGCTACTGACTGAACAAACATGCCATGTAATCAATAAGATGAGAAATAAGTGATTAAACAATATGGAATAGTAAATAAATTATAAAACATGGAATTTAAATATCTTTATAATGAATAATTATCATAGTAAGATAAATAACTAAAAACACATTCCATTTAGTCATTAGACTGAAAATGGAATGTATATATATATCATGTCCAAGTGAAAATACTATGAATAATAATAACTGAATACTTAATGAAGGAAATGGTTAATTATTGGATGTAATTTATTTAGAACATGAACCACAATAACATCAAGACCTATTCTCAAGATGGTTAATGTCTGTGGGAAGAAACTCATCTAATTCTGATAGGAAACAAACTCAAAGTGTTTTCACCAACTAATTTCATCTTATGAGACTAACGATGCATCGAGGGGATTATTTCCAATGTTCCCCAACCCATTTAGATAATTTATAAATCATTCATCATATATCAAATATTTTATTAAATTAATAAAAAATGTGCCATATCATCAAATATTGATATTTCATAAAGGATATTGATTTAAAAATATTTCCCTAGAAAATAAAATAAATTTTAAAGTAAACAACATATGTAAAAATAGTATATGGTTTAGGAAATAAAAATATCCCTAATAAATTATATGAATAAGAATGTGAAATTTAATGTCCAATGATTATAGGAAAGTGAAAATTTGAAGGACACTACAAAAAATGAATCAAGGAAGTTAATATTAATACCATCATTGATGAAATCAATCATAAACTATAAAAATAAATAATAAGTATGGTATCATTAAAAAACATCCCATGTGGAGTAAAAGTAATTTTTTTGTTGTTGTTTATTAATATAAATACTATAAAATATCTTTTAAAAACATTTCTGTGGGAAAATATATTTTTCTTTTTGAAAAATGTTTTGAAAATAATTTTATTTTAAAATTACTTTTAAAAGAATAAAATATTTTTTAAGGGAAAAATGTGTGAAAATTAATTTTATCTATATGCTTTTTAAAAGTATAAAAACATTTTTTTAGAAATTTTTTAAAAAACCCGATTTTAGAATAAAACAAATCTTTGACTAAAGAGTGGAATGAAAGCTGATTTCATTAAAAACATTTTAAAATACATTTTAATTACCAAAGATTAGAAAATGGTACTCTTACTAAAAAAGGCAATGAATAAGTAGATGATAATAAAATTATATGGTTTATTTTACATTTATTAAATGATTTGCTTTAATCAAAATTCATGAATAAACAATATTGAATAGAATGAGATTGTGAAATAAACCCTTAAAATGACCATAACATTGAAGTGAGAATTAATCAATGAATTTATTATGTGCACCAATAATAAATAAATATAAAAAAAGTTTCAATACATCAATATATATTCAAAAGTCATTATACATGTAATCCTAGAATATTAATGACAATGAAGAAGTAATATAACCTAATGAAAGGAAATGGGTTTTGAAATTATTAACCACTTGGTAAATTTTTAATTTAAATAATCGGAAATGAAATAATTCAAATTGAAACTTAAAATACCATTAATAGTTAATTAATAATGATATTACATATAAATGTGTATTATATATACCATGCAAAAGAAATTAGGCTCATAATAATACAATATGCCTCAAGGAAATGAAGCTAAGATGAAATACCTAACAACTATGGTAACATGTTAATTAAAAGACCTAAAAGTATAATAATAAAATGAAACATTTAAATACCATGAATATAAAATAATTCATTATATAATATATCAAAATTATATGTAGATACACCATAAATAAATAAGTGGTGAATATGATATTTATCTCACAGATTTAAAAGGTGTGATGAAAATCCATTACCTCGAGTCCAACTTCTCATGTCTGTCTCTATATTCCAGAATAATAAACATATGTTAATTATATACTTGTTTTATAACCTTTTTAAATTTTATTAAAAAACATTTCACCTATTTACAATTTAAATACAATTACATAATCAATTAAGTTTAAGTCAGAACTTTTGGCCATATTTAGTTTATGTGTCAAAAAACGACTTTGATAGGTAGACTATGGTCAAAGGGGTCATTATGTATAAATATAAATAATTAAAATCATGAAATAATTATAATATTTATACAGAAATTATAATTTTAAATCCATTATTTAATTATTTTTATGAAATATTAACTAATGTTACAAACATGGAAACGACATACCGTATGTATGCATGAGTAATGTTTCCATTTTTCAAAAATACTTATGGAAAGAATATAAGTAAAATTTATCTTTATATAATTATAATTATATATAAAATACCATATTATTTAATAATATATAATCTTATATATAATACATATGATTTAAATGGAATCACATTGATTCGATGAGGCAATAATCCACACGTCTACGAACAACATTATCACTTTTTTAGTGCTTGAAAGGGTAATAAAGAAAAAAATTATATTATATTACCAGAAAGGTAATTATTTCATAAATATAATAATTATTCCTTGCTTATCATATATATTCATTATATATTTATTTATATTTATACATAATATTTAGTGATAGAAAATAGAATACACCATTTATGGAGACGGTAAGCCATACATACACATGAACACTATTTCTATTTTATTGTCATATTAAATGAATGAAAAGTAAATGATATATATTTATATTTTAATTAAAGCATCACATTTATTTCATATACATCATATTTTTTTTAAAACCATCCTTAATACATTTCATGTAATGTGTGAATGGATCAAATTTCTTTGAGGAGGTAGTAGTCCACACATCAAAAAATGATGTTATTGTATTCTCCCAAAAAAGAAAGCATGAAGTTATGTGTTGTTAAATAATTAAAAAATTATAAAAAAATTATAAATATAATATATATCATATATAAACAAAAAATCCATTATTATTACCATCCTTGAAAGGTGGAAATTTAAGAACAAATGACATCGGTTCGTAAGGTGGTAGTCCATTGTACACTCAAATGATGATTGTGTATCCCATTTGATGGAAGTGTGTGAAGGTCTAGGTCATACCATTTAGATAAAAAAATCTTAGTATATTTAGGATAATAATTTGTTTATATAATCACGTTATAATAAAAATATATGTTTTGGAGAAAGAAATAGAACAAAAGTGTGTGTTGATGAATATTACCTCATCTTTGGTGAACTCATTTTTATTTATACCAAAATTGTTCCTTGGATTGATTTATCCAAAAAATTTGGACTATAGGATTATGGGAGGGATTTTTTGAGCTTATTATTTCATATTTTGGATGAAACTAAATTCTTGATAGGTTTGGAGATGTTAGGGGGTGATTTCCCTTTTATAATGGAGGAGGAATGACATTCTTGTAAATTTAAAAAGGTAAACGCTATTGAGAGTTATCACTTAAATAATGTAACTAAAATAATGAAACAAATTATATAAAATGGATTATATGGTAAAAATATTTTCATAAAATGGATTTTGAAAAGTTTCTAGGTCATTTGGACTTTAAGTTTAAGGTTTAGTCCCTTATTAAGCTAGTTTTTCTCTTAATCAATGTAATTAAGTTTAATTACTTCCACTAATATTTTTAATCAAAAACATAGTATACATTACTATAAATTATAAATTATTCTTATAAAAAATATGGAATCCTTTTTTGTAAATTAAAATAAATGAAGTGGTAGAAATTAATTTAAAATTAATCCTGAATATAGGATGGGAAAACAAGTTTTTAATGTGAAAATGTTCAAAAGTTAGCTAATTTTTTATATCTAAATTCTATATAAAAATGAATAAAATGAACTAAATTGTATTAATATATTTAATATAGAACTAATTAAACATTAAAACTAATTTAAAATATAATTTAACACTATAAATTATGTAGATTAAAAAACAATTTTCAATTAAAGTTCAGTATTTTTCACTATTCGTCAAAAAATGAAACTTTATAGAAAAATAAAAAAAATTCACACTAAGATAATTTTTACTTCAATATTTCAAAAATAAATTTTATTTTTACAAAAATTGTTATAAAAGATCTAATATTTAGTTTTAAAATAGGTGATCCATTAAAAGGAGGAAAAACTATTTTTATAAAAATATAGTTTTTATGAATAAAATTGGGTTTGTTCTTATCTTATGTCTATAAAATCCATAGAATGAATTTTAGAAAGATTTTATTGAATATTTAATATATATATTAAATCAATATCAATAAATAATAGTAATTAATTTAATTTATTAATAAAAAACACCATTGGGAGAATAAAAATATTTTTTGGAGAAATATTTCCTTTATATTCATTTGGTTATTATATCAGTCTCTAATTAACTAGTAACCAATGAATTAAACCATATATTTTTATAAGTTAGTCAATAATATTCATAAAAAAAAATTTGATTTCTTGGTTATATCTTACTATATAAAATAATATTTTTCTAATAATATATTGTTGTTCAGTAAAACTCGGTCTTTCTTATAACATAAACCATTGAAGAAAAACATTATTTCATGTAACACAAGATAACGAAGGGTTCCATTTAGATAAATATCATATTATTTTTTAATGTAATGCAAGATAAACTAAATGTTTCCTGTATTTTAATCTATAAAATGTATTAAAATTTTTTAAATAGTAAATATATCATAAAGTCTTGAGAGGTGATATTCCTTTCTTTGCTTAGTGTTGTGTGTCATACATGACATCAAATATAATGTTATTATTTTATAATTTTAGAGGTGTTACATAGAGAGTGATGGAGGATCTCTTAGTTATACATCATGATATGGGAGAGGTAGGTGGAAAATGTTTCAATTTCTATATAACATTGTAGTTGTCTTTGGTGGAGTAGGTGGGGGAGTCCTAGATGGGTGATTCTAATGTGGATGTCTATAGAGACTGATTTTTCTTTAATGATTCCCCTAACAGTTGGTCTGAGGATAAAAAACACTAGGTTTTGTTTTAGGGATGTATTTTCATTCTTTTAGTGATGTGTGATATGGTTATCCATGAGTACCATAGCTCACCCTTGGTGGTACATTTGGGTATGAAAAAGATGTACAAAGCTATAAGAAGTCAATTTTAGTAGCCTTGTTTGAAGAATATAGTTGTATATTTTATATCTTGATGTTTAGTATTCCAAAAGGTAAAGGTCAAGCACCTAGTTCTGAGTGGTTTTCTCTAGTCATTAGATATTCCATAGTGGAAGTGGGAGTACATATTGATATAATTAATTATTGAGTTACAAAAATCTTAGGGAGGATTTGATTCTATATAGGTGATTTTGGATAATTTGGTGAAATTATCCAACTTCATATCAGTTATGGAGTCGATCTCATAGGAGGTTTTGTTGAGGAAATATCTAGAGGATTTGGTGAGACTCCACATAGTATCAAGGATGATCATATATTATCGTGATCCTTGTTTTACCTTAAGGGTGTGGAGAGGTCCCCATCATGATTTTTTATATCATTTATAAATTATCTTTTCTTTTCATCCATAGATATATGGTCTGATAGTAAAGACCATCTATAATCTTGAAGACTTGTTGCATTCTTATGTCTTGGATTTTAGAGGTTTGTGGATGATGAATATTCCCTTGGATGAGTTTTCTTACAATAATATTTTTTACTCATCAATTGGTATGAAACCATTTGAAGCTTTATACAATTGACCTTATAATACTCTGTTGTGCTAGATTGGGTTTATGCATATAGTAACTCTTAGGCCGAAGCTAGTGAAGAACATGACATGTATGGTTCATGAAATTCATGATTGGATAAAGGCAACACATGTTCATCATAAGTTCTATGAAGATCATAGAAGGATATAACTAGTGTTCAATATTATAGATCATATGTTTCAAAAGGTTACTCTTATTTATGGGAAGTGAATTTTTGGTTATGGGAGTATGATTTCTCCCCAATTTGTTTGGTATTCTGAGGTGTTTGATCAATTTAGGGTTGTGGTGTATCAAATTTCACTCTGCCCATAGATGAGATAGATGCATGATGTCTTTCATGATTCACAAATTCACTATTATCTTCATCATGAATCACATGACATTGAATGGGTTGAGATCAATTTTGATGGTGATTCGACCTTCTATGAGAGGTTTTTAGAGATCCAAAATCTCTAGGAGAAGGTGTTGTTGGTGCATGATATTCCCTTGGTTTGTATCCTTTGGCAGTTGTTTTGGCATAGAGGAGAGTACCTGGGAAGTTGAGTCACAATCACACAGTCCACATCCTAATCTATTTTATGTTTAGATATTACAATGTAATGTTGTTCATATGTGTATGTTGAAATTTTATGATTTATGAGATAGCCTGTATTAGACTATTTGTTAGAGAATTTCTCTCACTTGAGATGTATCTTCCCCAAGTGAGTGTTTAGGTGATTATTTTTTGTGTTGTGTGGCTTATGATTTGTTCCTAAGAGTGAGAGGGTTGGACTCCTATGATTTAAAGAAATGAGAGATGTATCTCATAGGGTGGATGTTTTTAAGACCCATTTCTTTCCCTTCTATTTATTTTTGGTTTAATTATCTTGGAATTTAATTTTTTAAGAGGTATATAATGTATGTCCTTGTTCCTAGGAATATTTTTACTTTTGTTTTCCTAGGATTATAGGATTCAAAATTTGTTTTAATAATGGTTGTAGTAATTAATTATATCACCTGGTGGTAGTAGTATGGGGGTAGTAGCTGAAGGTAGTAGCTGGTGGCAGTAGTTGGTGGTAGAAGTCTAGTGGTAGCAGACTCAGTCATGTGGTTGCAGATGGTCACAGTAGCTGATGATAGGAGACTTAGTATGGCTATAGTAGATAATGTTAGCAATTGGCCATCACAATCTGGTAGTAAATTATTTAGTCTAGGTGTAGTGTGAAGACCCATAGCTGACGTACATATACATTACATTTCTTTTGCGGAATACTTAATACATAACAAAAATAGACGCCCGAAGACCGTATTAGTTTACTGTCTTTGGAAACTCGGAACAAAATCCTCTAATCATGGTGAAAGATCTCCAACATCTCCCATAAAGTTATTTGCCTTTTTGTTTTACCTAAAACTCATATTTATATCCTAGGGAAATGAAAACATAAAAAGGGTGAGCTCAAATGCTCAGTAAGGGTAAACATGGATAACATAAAACAATCCATAAACATTAGAATGTAAAAACATGAGCATGAAATCTAAAATCAAAATCATGAGCAATGACATAAAACATGGAAGTACATAAGACATAGATCAGAAAATAAAATTAATCATGATAAAATAGCATGGGAATAAAACTTGCAATTGTTGAAAAACATTAAGCACATGATATTATTTCCATAGTATCCAAGGCCTTGCTACCAAGACCATCTTAGTGGACGAAGTCCCTTACTAAACCGAGTTCACTCCTCATTCCAGTCCTGTATCACTGAACCAGATTGACTTCCCATTCCAGCCATGTCTATATCATGAGATATAAATCTTTACCGAATGCATTGGAGGGAGATATAGGTCCCATCCATCTCATAATAAGATCATTCTTACGTGTTCCACAACATTAACATAAATCATTCATCATTACCCAAAGAATAAAATGGGTTTCATAAACATCATCCCATCATAACATAATCCATATAAAAAAATGGATATCATTTCATCAGAAGTAAAGTGAAACCACTTAAATCATAGAGACATTATACTTGAAATATACACATATGAAATAATGTCATCTTATATGGAAATTGGTTTTAATAAAACCCTTTTAATGAACTCTTGTGGAAAGTACCCTTTCTTTTCAAAATCATTTTCTTTTCACAAAATTAAATGTAATTTTAAAAGAAAAGGATTTTTGAAAATAATAATGAAATCATTTAGAGGAATTTTTATGAAAATTAGTCTTTATGAATCTGTAAAAATCTGTTCATGCCGTATAAGTTAAAAAAACATTCTTCTCGTACTTTTATCAGAAAAGTCCAAAAGTTCCTTGTATAGTAAAAAAAAGAAGGATTACTTCCATAAAACAAATTAAAAGTCAAAGAGGGGTAAAAATGACATTAAACATACATTGAATAATATTAAACACTTTATGAAGAACATTTTATTTGACATTGATGAAAAATATAACCCCAGTAAATACTTACATATAAGCAATATTAGATAAAAATGAGACGTCAAAATTAACCCTTACCTTATGTAAAATTTCCTCCATATGTGTCCGAGAATCCTGTATAGTGGATTTAAACATATTATTAACATTTAATAGAACCATAATAATATTTATGATATCATATATGATTCACTTATGATTTTATATTATCTGTTCATTTGTCAATTCTATGTTAAAGCAGCGTTTTTGGGTTAAATCGTTTCATTTATCGTCCATGTTTTGACTTGTAATTATTAATATGATTAATTAGATCATGATTACATAATTCCAGAATATAAAACATGATTTATATATAATTTATATTCAATATATATATATATATAATATAACGTTAAATAGAAAGAAATACACAGTTCATGGAGACGGTAGGCCATACGACCGCATGAACGCTGTTTTCGTTTCCATATTGAATTGAATGGAATTAAGTAGATGACATATATATATATAGTAGAATTATTATGTCATATATTTCATGATTAATTTTTATATATACTATATAATCACTCTTAAATTGTTAACATGAAAAATGAATCTCATCATGTCATGGAGACAGTAATCCGTACGTACGCACGAGTGATGAAATCATTCCCATGTTTATTTAATGGAATTGGTGTGAATGATATAATATATTAGAATCAATATGATGTTATAATAATGATATGTAGTTTTTTTTTACACCATTATACCCATCCAAGTAAGGTGGTGGTGGAAAAACAGATTACACCACGGCGTGGAGACGGTATTCCGTACGTACGCACGTGTAGTGATTTCGTTTTCCTTAGGATCGTTATAAGGTGAAATGGGGTTGTTTCATATCTATAATAAAATATAAGTATATGAGTGATACTGAAGTTATTAATTCATAATTATACAACTAATGAAGAATAAGTATAAGAAGAAATAAATGTGAAAGAATCGGTAACGAATATTACCTCTTCTTCAACACGCCTCTCTGAAACATCCTCTTAGGGAACTAAAATTGGTGTTTGAAGAAGACCAGGACATATAGTATGTTTATAAGTTTGTTTATAAGGGAAATGGTCAGGTTTTGGCTGACCTTGAAGGCTCAATGTTGTGTAAATATGAGAGGGAGGAGGTGCCCTTTTATAAGGGAGGAGAGGGGAACCTTTGGAATCCTCAAAAATATTAGTTTAATATAAATTCAAAACCCACATAAAAACCTCCACAAATGACTCAATTTTAATATTAGATGATATAGGGTTGTAATATCATCAAAAAATAAAATTTATACATGTTTTGATCTTATTTTAAACCTTATCATTTTGATTTATCATTTTTTAATCTATTTAATTTTATTTGTGGTAATAAAATATTAAATATTAAATGGTTATAAATAATCACTTATGTGTTGTTAATTTTACATAATTGGATACATTTTGACCTTTTCTACGATATAAATTTTAATCATTTTTGTGATTTTTAATCAATTTAATAATATGTAATTTTTCTAAAAATAACAATAGTTTCAATTTTGAAACTATTCATTGATTTGAATTTAAATAAAATCCACACAGAAGATATATTCAATATAAAATATTTAATAGGTTCCTAACATGTCATATTCGTATATAAAATTATTGGAGTACATTAAATAGTTCATATAATATTTATTTCACTATTTTTAAAACCATTTATTTGATACTTCTCTTAATAAAATAATTTCTACAAAATTTTTGTATAATTATTAAATATAATTATTTGTTGCATAAAAATTAAAAATAAAATACTAGGATGAAGATAAATATTATATATTTCATAAGAATACTTTTATTCGGATTTATATTCTAAAACACCAAACTTTTTAAAATGTTATATTTATTATATTATGAAGGTGACAACTTTGACATCATTTAAAATAAAATCATATAATTGTCATAATCACATTTATAAGACTCCAAACGGTCATATATTTGGTCATACGATGCTTATGGTGTATATATACACTACTAATGTAACAGCCCAAGATTTTATAAAAAAATATTCTTTTTAATATTATTAATGTCTTGTGTTGTACGCTACACCAAAAGGAGCTTGCACAACACGCATCCTTGTCTTGCCTTGCATTACACGCAATCGTGACCTTCCTCGATAGCGTGTGTAATACGCAATACCGAGTTTCACTAAACAACGATGTGCTATTAAAATATTATTAAAACTAGCCGTTATGAATAGTAATAACCACTTTTTAAAATTCTGTAAATCTTATTTTTGAAAATGAACTTCATTCTTGGATTCGGAGTATCGAATTTAGCCTAAGGTGAAATTTTGGTACTTTTCGGATAACTTTCATATTCTGATGAATAGTGAAAATTACTAAATTATAATTAAAAACAACTTTTTTAATCGAAATAATTAATAGTGATAAATTATTAATTTGAGTGGTTTTAAAGTATATTTAGAATATATTTTTACAATTTAATACAATGTTGGTCATTGTTTGTAATTTCACATTTAAACAAGACATAATCAAGTGTCAAACTTTTGATATATATTGTTTCCTAAAAACACGCTATTTATTTTAACAGCAGGATTTAATTATAAAATTAATTAATGCAACTTCTATGTTATGAATTTGGTAAAATAGATTTCATTTTGGAATTCGGAATATGAAATATAGCTTAGGATGAAATTTTGGCATTGTTCTGAAAAACATCAATTTTTGATGAATAGTGAAACTACTAAGTGGTAGTTAAAAAAACTGAATTTTTCATAAAACTTAATTTTGCCGCTTCTGTGAATGGAATTTCGAAAATCCGAGAGACACGGTTAATATCAAGGACTAAAATGTGGTTCAATGAGATGAAAATAATTTTTTGGTAAATAGTAACTTTTTACTTTTTTTACCGCGGTTAATAGTAAATAGGGTAACTAAGGGTAAATATGATATTACTATTACCCTAACACATGTCCTAATTCTATTGGACAAGTTTAATTCGACCAAAAACAAACTTAGGAATAAAATATGACCATTTAGGCCCACTTGGATTAGATTAGGACATTTATTATTAATTTATTTTAAGAAAGGTTAAAATAGTTAAAATCAAAGTTTAATAAGTAAATCATTTTTAATATGGGGTTATACATAAGATAAATTCGATTGTAAATATTAATAAGAAATCTAAAAAGATTTCCTACATGATGGTATTTTATTTGTAATTTTTAGACATCAAATAATTTAATTTATTTATGACACAACGATGATGCAGTAATTATCTTATTAATGAAATATTGACATAATTGATGTTATAAACACCAAAATAAATGTAATTTGAGATTTTTTATGAATTCCAATAATTTTATAGGTTACTATGATATATTAATGTTGATTTAATCAACTTTGTTCGAACATTTAATTCTGTTATGACTTTCACAAAAATCATATATCAAATAGTGTCAAAATTGACACAAAATAGTTTTTAAATCAAATATTATATTATTAATTGTTATTGTATTCATAAAAATCTAAGGTTCGGCCAAATGACTTAGATAAGGATATATATATTAATAATAAACAATTTGGGGTTCTTTTGGCATGTTATAGTAAGTGTATTAACCATATAGTGAAAGAAAACAAAAAGACATGGTAAAAGTTAAATTATTTAACTTAGAGTTAAATCTAATTGATAAGGTTAAAATAATATCCTAAACTTGTCTAAATTCTATTGGTTGATAGGATTTAGACCCATCCATACTTTAGCTTCGAAATAATACCCTTTGGAACCATTATAAACCTATTTTGACTTTAATATAAAATAATATTTTGAGATATTCCTAAGGTGCCCCTCTCCTCCCCTATAAAAGGACACCTCCTCCCCCTCCTCCTCACACCAATTTGAGCACTCAAGCTCGGCCAACCCCTGCCAAAATCTCTTCTCCACTTCCCTAGAAACATCCTAGAGGTTCTGGTCTTCCTCAAAGACCAATTTTAGTGCCCTAAGAGGAGGTTTCAAAGAGGCGCTTCAAAGAAGAGGTAATTACCGTTACCAATTCTTTCATCTTTATTTCTTCTTCCACTTCTTCTTCTTAGGTTGTTTCATTATGAAGTAATAACATCAGTATCACTAATATACTGATATGTTATTATAAGTATGAAACAACCCTATTTCACCATCTAACCATCCTACGGAAAAAGAAATCACCACGCGTGCGTACGTACGGAATACCGTCTCCACGTCGTGGTGTAATCTATTTTCCACCACCACCTTACATGGATGGGTATAATGGTGTAAAGAATAACTATACATAGTTATTAAAACATCATATTGATTCTGATATATTGTATAATCCACTCCAATTCAATTCAATATTTATGGAAATGATATCATCGCTCGTGCGTACGTACGGACTACCGTCTCCACGACGCGATGAGATTCATTCTCCATGTTAACCATTTAAGAATGATTATAAAGTATATATAAGAAATAATAATGAAATATATGACATTATAAAGCTACTGGATTTATGTATATATATTTATGTATGTCATCTACTTACTTCCATTTCAAGACAATAAGGAAAGTAAAACAGCGTTCATGCGTACGTACGGACTACCGTCTCCATGAACGGTGTTTTTCATTTTATTTATCTGTCTATTATATATATACTGAATATATATGATATATAAATCATATTTTATATTCTGGAAGTAAGTAAATCATTATATAAGTAATAATGATGTCAAGAACAACAAGTCAAAACACCTAAGATAAATGAAACGATTTTACCCAAAACGCTTCTTTAACATGGAATTTACAAAAGAACGGGTAATATAATGTCATAAGTGAACCATATATGATATCATAACAATGAATATGATTCTGGAATAAGTAAATAACATGATTTAAATCATTATACAGGAGGTTTGGACACTTACAAGGCAAGTCGGACATAAGGTAAGGGAAATATCACAATCTCATTTTTATCCGAGATTGTTTATACTTTGGTATTTACTGGGGTGTATTTTATCATCCACATCCATGTTTCCTCAATATGTAATATTATTTCCATCCACCTACAATTGTTTTAATCCAATTTTACCCTTCGGTGAGATTTAGTAAAAGATATGAAAGGAATCTTTTTTCGTACGAGGTACTTTTTGACTTTTCCGACAAAAGTACGAAGAATGTTTTTTTATCTTATACGGCACGAACAGATTTTTATGGTTTTATAAAGCCTTATTTTCATGAAGCTCCCTCCAAAATATTTCATTACTATTTTCAATAAGATCTCTTTCTTTTAAAATTGCATGATGTTTTGTGAAAAGAAATTGATTTTGAAGAAGAAAGGATATTTTTCTCAAGAATTCATTTCAAGTGTTTTATCAAAATTATTTACCATCTAAGATAATAAAGGGTTCTGTTTCTATTCATATTTTTACATTGATTTGACTATGTTGTGATGGAATTATGTTTATGAATTCCTTTATATTATATGAATGTTTTTATGATGTCAAGTTGTTTAAGAATCCCATTTTTATTACATGGGTTATGCTATGATGTATGGTTTATGATTTTGTGGCACACATAAGAATGGTATCATTATGAGATGGGTGGGACCTATATCTCCCTCCAATGCATTGGGTAAAGATTTTATATCTCATGAGATAGACATGGCTGGAATGGTAGGTTATACCGGTTCAGTGAAACAGGACTGAAACGAGGGTTACTCGATTCAGAAAGGGACTTTGTCCACTAAGATAGTCTTGGCAATGAGTCTTGACTAACAAGAAATGATTCTCTATGATTATGTGTGAATGCCACAAGGTTTCATGTTTTAAGTTATGATTATTGTGATTACATTTCACTACCATGATTTATCCCATGTTATGAAATTATGCTCTCTTTTGCAGGTTATGATTTCCAAAATGTTATGTTCTTATGAATACGATGTGATTGACATTTCTTTTGTTTACCCTTACTGAGCATTTGAGCTCACCCTTTTATGTTTTCTTTTCCCCAGGATATAAAGAATGGTTTTAGGTAAAAAAAAGGAAGATCTTTATGGAGATGTTGAAGATCTTTCACCACGATTAGAAGATTTTATTCCGAGTTTCCAAAGACACTAAACTATTACGATCCTTGTGTGTGTGTTTTTGTTATGTACTAAGTATTCCGCAAATGTAATGTAATGTCCATGTACGATAAGGTTCGGGTCTCTACAGTTGGTATCAGAGGAAAGGTTTAGTCAACCTTTGGAAACTAGGATGCGAAAACGTTAGTGAGATCCCTAGAGATATTTCTAAGGTATGTTTAGGGATGCCCCTAAGGATAAGTATACGTATAGGATATAGTCCTAGAACTATGGTAACGATATTAGATTAAACCAAAGATTATAGATATTTAAGTTACTCCCCCTTTATTATGATTTTTGCATCTAACACTATTCTGTTTGGGTTTTAGAAAATGGCTGGAAACCAGATGATTCACAATAATGGAGGATATGATGGACAATGTAATGATATGGGATTTGGATGTCCAAACATCATTATTATGCCGAATCAGCAATCTCACAATATGATCAATAAAGTAAAATTTGGTAAGTTTCCTGACTCGGCTAATAAGAGAAAGATGGAGTTTGATGATGATCATAGAGTAAAGAAAGTTCAATTTCCCCTATGTAAATCATGTGGGAAGAGGCATCAAGGAGAATGTTTCAAGGGAACTGGAAGATGCTTTGGGTGTGGAAAAGAAGGACACAAAGAAAGTAAGTGCAAAAGAAAAGGGACGGTTAACACCATGGATGAGGATAATGGTATTGCTACGACATCAAAAATGGTTAAGTGTTTTAAATGTGGAATGTATGGGCATTATGCAAACAAATTCCCTAAGGGAAAGACTCATGAAGAGAATCAGTATGGTCATATGGGTAGTATTTATGTGGATGATGATGTAGAGACTACAAATGATATGTGAGATGAAAGAATTTTTGAAGCTCGGTCAATGGTTTGAGAATGTAGTGGAATGATTACATGTTTATCATGTGTAATTTTGGAATAAAGAGACATCTATGGATTGTTACACTGGTGTCTTTCCTTGTGTTTTGAAAGTGTATGATTAATGTTACCAGTATCCATGAAAGGTTATTCAGATATTTTTGGAATGTAGATGATATGTGCATAATGAAGGGATAAGGAGAAAATTAAATGTTTGATAGTATTCATGAGCTCATGTTTGATATAAGGACTAAGTGATATCATGGTTTGAGTATAAATAATTTTGAGGATTTTGGTATGAGTAAAGTGTTAACTTTTAACTGCATTCAAGTTTTCACTACGGTTCAATGGGTATTCAAGAGAATACATGATTAAGGACTTTGAATAACAAAACATATCTTATGATATATGGGGTTCAACGATGGTGTTAAATCTCTGGTAATCGTTTTCACTATATTATGAGAGTCGACTGCAGTATTATGGATAAGCCTAAAGATTGGAATGAATTATGATGGACATAAGTTAGTATTGTTTGTTTTTTTGATATTATTGATGGGATGTTATAGTAATATAGTTTTATAAAAAGGACAACCTGCAGGACGGGCGACAACCCATCACTTCGGACAAGGCTGTAGGAATCGAACCCACAACCGAAGTGCGACTGGCCTTTATCGCCTACCACTGACCTACAGGAAGTCCCTGTTTAGTAGAAACTAGTTTTATTATATTAAGCAGTATGATATATGAAGTATAAGTCCCTTTTAGGAACCATATATGATTAATCTCACTATAGGTCGACTTATGCATATAATTTTTACTAACCTTTTGTTTGAGACAGATGGAATGACTCGTCATTCTATCACATGATCTGCTAACACTTCACGAATAACAAATTCAACTTCATTTATTTAAGAGATGAAGTGGAAATTGTTCAAGGCACGAACTATAGTGAGATTGTACCAAAATAAAGTAAGTATTTATTCTAATTCAAATTTTCAACTTTAGGGAAATGATCTTGAAAACCAAAAATGTTGTCCTAGTGATCTTATACCTGATGAATCAGATGGTACCTTATATAATCACAAATCTATGGATTTGTGATTACTGGCTTTTCCATAGCCATGTTCTCTACCACTCTCCATCAGAACATGATGGTTAGATTTCTCTTCCATATCCATATTTTCACCTATGTGGAAACCCAATGATTAGTTTATTTGGGTAACCGTTACGTTTCATACTATTGTTTTTAAAGATTGGTTTTGATATTCCTTTTTACGATGTGGGTTTCTACTAAAGAAACTTTCGAATAGTAAACTATTTATAACCCCGACGAATTTCGAGGGCGAAATTCATTTTAAGGGGGGTAGAATGTAACAGCCCAAGATTTTATAAAAAATTATTCTTTTTAATATTATTAATGTCTTGTGTTGTACGCTACACCAAAAGGAGCCTGCACAACACGCATCCTTGTCTTGCCTTGCATTACACGCAATCGTGACCTTCCTCGATAGCGTGTGTAATACGCAATACCGAGTTTCACTAAACAACGATGTGCTATTAAAATATTATTAAAACTAGCCGTTATGAATAGTAATAACCACTTTTTAAAATTCTGTTAATCTTATTTTTCAAAATGAACTTCATTATTGGATTCGGAGTATCGAATTTAGCCTAAGTTGAAATTTTGGTACTTTTCGGATAACTTTCATATTCTGATGAATAGTGAAAATTACTAAATTATAATTAAAAACAACTTTTTAAATCGAAATAATTAATAGTGATAAATTATTAATTTGAGTGGTTTTAAAGTATATTTAGAATATATTTTTACAATTTAATACAATGTTGGTAATTGGTTGTAATTTCACATTTAAACAAGACATAATCAAGTGTCAAACTTTTGATATATATTGTTTCCTAAAAACACGCTATTTATTTTAACAGCAGGATTTAATTATAAAATTAATTAATGAAACTTCTATGTTATGAATTTGGTAAAATAGATTTCATTTTGGAATTCGGAATATGAAATATAGCTTAGGATGAAATTTTGGCATTGTTCTGAAAAACATCAATTTTTGATGAATAGTGAAACTACTAAGTGGTAGTTAAAAAAACTGAATTTTTCATAAAACTTAATTTTGCCGCTTCTGTGAATGGAATTTCGAAAATCCGAGAGACACGGTTAATATCAAGGACTAAAATGTTGTTCAATGAGATGAAAATAAATTTTTGGTGAATAGTAACTTTTTACTTTTTTTACCGCGGTTAATAGTAAATAGGGTAACTAAGGGTAAATATGATATTACTATTACCCTAACACATGTCCTAATTCTATTGGACAAGTTTAATTCGACCAAAAACAAACTTAGGAATAAAATATGACCATTTAGGCCCACTTGGATTAGATTAGGACATTTATTATTAATTTATTTTAAGAAAGGTTAAAATAGTTAAAATCAAAGTTTAATAAGTAAATCATTTTTAATATGGGGTTATACATGAGATAAATTCGATTGTAAATATTCATAAGAAAGCTAAAAAGATTTCCTATATGATGGTATTTTATTTGTAATTTTTAGACATCAAATAATTTAATTTATTTATGACACAACGATGATGCAGTAATTATCTTATTAATGAAATATTGACATAATTGATGTTATAAACACCAAAATAAATGTAATTTGAGATTTTTTATGAATTCCAATAATTTAATATGTTACTATGATATATTAATGTTGATTTAATCAACTTGTTTCGAACATTTAATTCTGTTATAACTTTCACAAAAATCATATATCAAATAGTGTCAAAATTGACACAAAATAGTTTTTAAATCAAATATTATATTATTAATTGTTATTGTATTCCTAAAAATCTAAGGTTCGGCCAAATGACTTAGATAAGGATATATATATTAATAATAAACAATTTGGGGTTCTTTTGGCATGTTATAGTAAGTGTATTAACCATATAGTGAAAGAAAACAAAAAGACATGGTAAAAGTTAAATTATTTAACTTAGAGTTAAATCTAATTGATAAGGTTAAAATAATATCCTAAACTTGTCTAAATTCTATTGTTTGATAGGATTTCGACCCATACCTACTTTAGATTCGAAATAATACCCTTTGGAACCATTATAAACCGATTTTGACTTTAATATAAAATAATATTTTGAGATATTCCTAAGGTGCCCCTCTCCTCCCCTATAAAAGGACACCTCCTCCCCCTCCTCCTCACACCAATTTGAGCACTCAAGCTCGGCCAACCCCTGCCAAAATCTCTTCTCCACTTCCCTAGAAACATCCTAGTGGTTCTGGTCTTCCTCAAAGACCAATTTTAGTGCCCTAAGAGGAGGACTCAAAGAGGCGCTTCAAAGAAGAGGTAATTACCGTTACCAATTCTTTCATCTTTATTTCTTCTTCCACTTCTTCTTCTTAAGTTGTTTCATTATGAAGTAATAACATCAGTATCACTAATATACTGATATGTTATTATAAGTATGAAACAACCCTATTTCACCATCTAACCATCCTACGGAAAAAGAAATCACCGCGCGTGCGTACGTACGGAATACCGTCTCCACACCGTGGTGTAATCTATTTTCCACCACCACCTTACATGGATGGGTATAATGGTGTAAATAATAAATATACATAGTTATTACAACATAATATTGATTCTGATATATTGTATAATCCGCTCCAATTCAATTCAATATTTATGGAAATGATATCATCGCTCGTGCGTACGTACGGACTACCGTCTCCACGACGCGATGAGATTCATTCTCCATGTTAACCATTTAAGAATGATTATAAAGTATATATAAGAAATAATAATGAAATATATGACATTATAAAGCTACTGGATTTATGTATATATATATATGTATGTCATCTACTTACTTCCATTTCAAGACAATAAGGAAAGTAAAACAGCGTTCATGCGTACGTACGGACTACCGTCTCCATGAACGGTGTTTTTCATTTTATTTATCTGTCTATTATATATATATATACTGAATATATATGATATATAAATCATATTTTATATTCTGGAAGTAAGTAAATCATTATATAAGTAATAATGATGTCAAGAACAACAAGTCAAAACACCTAAGATAAATGAAACGATTTTACCCAAAACGCTTCTTTAACATGGAATTTACAAAAGAACGGGTAATATAATGTGATAAATGAACCATATATGATATCATAACAATGAATATGATTCTGGAATAAGTCAATAACATGATTTAAATCATTATACAGGAGGTTTGGACACTTACAAAGCAAGTCGGACATAAGGTAAGGGAAATATCACAATCTCATTTTTATCCGAGATTGTTTATACTTTGGTATTTACTGGGGTGTATTTTATCATCCACATCCATGTTTCCTCAATATGTAATATTATTTCCATCCACCTACAATTGTTTTAATCCAATTTTACCCTTCGGTGAGATTTAGTAAAAGATATGAAAGGAATCTTTTTTCGTACGAGGTACTTTTTGACTTTTCCGACAAAAGTACGAAGAATGTTTTTTATCTTATACGGCACGAACAGATTTTTACGGTTTTATAAAGCCTTATTTTCATGAAACTCCCTCCAAAAGATTTCATGACTATTTTCAATAAGATATCTTTCTTTTAAAATTGCATGATGTTTTGTGAAAAGAAATTGATTTTGAAGAAGAAAGGATATTTTTCTCAAGAATTCATTTCAAGTGTTTTATCAAAATTATTTACCATCTAAGATAATAAAGGGTTCTGTTTCTTTTCATATTTTTACATTGATTTGACTATGTTGTGATGGAATTATGTTTATGAATTCTGTTATCTTATATGAATGTTTTTATGATGTCAAGTTGTTTAAGAATCCCATTTTTATTACATGGGTTATGCTATGATGTATGGTTTATGATTTTGTGGCACACATAAGAATGGTATCATTATGAGATGGGTGGGACCTATATCTCCCTCAAATGCATTGGGTAAAGATTTTATATCTCATGAGATAGACATGGCTGGAATGGTAGGTTATACCAGTTCAGTGAAACAGGACTGAAACGAGGGCTACTCGATTCAGAAAGGGACTTTGTCCACTAAGATAGTCTTGGCAATGAGTCTTGACTAACAAGAAATGATTCTCTATGATTATGTGTGAATGCCACAAAGTTTCATGTTTTAAGTTATGATTATTGTGATTACATTTCACTACCATGATTTATCCCATGTTATGAAATTATGCTCTCTTTTGCATGTTATGATTTCCAAAATGTTATGTTCTTATGAATACGATGTGATTGACATTTCTTTTGTTTACCCTTACTGAGCATTTGAGCTCACCCTTTTATGTTTTCTTTTCCCCAGGATATAAAGAATGGTTTTAGGTAAAAAAAGAGGAAGATCTTTATGGAGATGTTGAAGATCTTTCACCACGATTAGAAGATTTTATTCCGAGTTTCCAAAGACACTAAACTATTACGATCCTTGTGTGTGTGTTTTTGTTATGTACTAAGTATTCCTCAAAAGTAATGTAATGTCCATGTACGATAAGCTTTGGGTCTCTACAACTAATATGTTTTTGTCAGTTTTTTAAGCCTTTTAATCGGTATTATTATTTCAATAAAAACTATATTACATATTTTGCACTAAATAAATAATTTCTGCATCATTAATGTATAAGCTATTAAGGTAATTAAATATATCTTAAAAATTATAAATAAATTACCATCATAAAGAAAAACATTTTATCTTTCATATGAGTATTTATAACCTAATTTATATTCTGTATAAACTTATATTAAAAATTCTTTAATTATTAAAGTTGAGTGAGACATATTTCACTTTCCATAAAAACAAATAAAATAAAGGTCTTAATCACCTCCAAGTGGGTTCCAATTGATTCCCTTTAGACCCAAATATTCCTTAGGACGAAATATAAGCATCAAATTATATTAATACAAGTGTTATGGTAATTTTATAATATTATATTTACCCTTAATTACCCAATTTACCTTTTACTATGGTAAATAAAATTTATCTTAGTTACTATTCATAATGCCCAAAAATAAAAAGTATCCTATTAACATAATTTGGACCCAATGATTCCAAATATGGAATCCATGTTTCTAAATTTAATACAAAAATTTTATGGAAATTAATTTAAAATTAATCCCTTTGTTAAGAAAATGAGTTTTAAAAGTTAAAACATTGCGAACGATTGAAATGATTTTACCTATGATTTCAATGTAAAATCAATGCTAATGGCAAAAATTATATTAAAGGTTAAAATATATTCTATTTATACTTTAAAACTATTAAATATTATAATGTAACCATATTAATTATTACGATGAAAAAAGTTGTTTTTAATTAAAATAGATGGTGTTTTAACTATTCATTAAAATATGGAAGTTATCAGAAAAATATCAAAACATTATCCAATATAATTTTTTTTCCAAATTCAATAGAAGAAGTTTATTTTGTAAAATTTAACTTATAAACATGTCAAAAATTATATTTAAAATGGGAGCGCTATCAAAAGGCAGAAAAAATGCATTTTTTTTAAAATACTTATTTTACCCGAAAAATTTATTTTGTTCTCATAGCATGTTCTATAAAATATGTAAGATGAATTATAATGTCATAAAATTCAAAATATATTTACTAATATTCATAACATCTAGTTTATAATAATATTATCACCATATAATGTTGTTTAGTGAAACCCGATATTGCGTAAACACACACTATCGAGGAAGGTTACTATTGCGTGTAATGTAAGCCATGTCAGGGTTGAATGTAGTACAAGACTACTTTTTTGTTGTATATAAAAAAATCCAACCATATTTCATTTATACATTGAGTATATATATTGCGTAGAATAACTACTATCAAAAAACTTGAAATTGGGTGTAACATGATCCAAGATTAGTGTTGCATATAACGCAAGATAATACGGTGTTGAATATAGCACAAGATAATCTTGGTGTAAAGTACAGAAGATGATATGAAAGAAAGTAAAGAGAATATATCTTATAAAATCTTGGGTTGTTACATTCTACCCCCCTTAAAATGAATTTCTCCCTCGAAATTCGTCGGGATTATAAATCGTTTACTATTTATAGAAACCCACATCATAAAAAGGAAGAAAAAAAATTAATTTTAAAAAATAAAGTATGAAACTTAATGATTATCCAAAGTAACTCATCACAGGGTTTCCATATAGGAGAACATAGGTGAAAATATGGATATGGAAGAAAAATATAACCATCATGTTCTGATGGAGAGTGGTAGAGAACATGGCTATGAAAAAGCCAACAATCACAAAGCCATAAATTTGTGATAATTTAAGGTACCATCTGATTCATCAGATATTAGGACACTAGGACAACATTTTTTGTTTTCAAGATCATTTCCTTATAGTTGAAGAATTGTTGAGTTAGAATAAATACTTACTTGATTTTGGTAAAATATTACTGTTGTTTGTGCCTTGAACAATTTCCATTTCATCTCTTAAAGAAATAAAGTTTGATTTGTCTTATGTGAACTATTAGAAGATCATGCGATAGAATGATAAGTCATTCCATCTGTCTCAAAAAAAGATAGAAAAAGTTATTAAATATATATAAGTCCATATATAGTGGGATTAATTTTATATGGTTCCTAAAATGGACTTATACATCATATTTCATACCACTTAATATAATAAAACTAGTTTCTACTAACCAGGGACTTCCTGTAGGCCAGTGGTAGGCAATAAAGGCCAGTCACACTTCTGTTGTGGTTTCGATTCACACAGCCTTTTCTGACGCGACGGGTTGTCGCCCGTCCTACAGGTTTTCCTTTTTCTAAAACTACATTATTATAACATTCAATCAATAATATTGAAATTGGTTCTATCCTTAAACAATACTACCTGATGTCTAACTTAATCTATTATAATCTTTGGACTTACCCAAACTCATGGTATATGGAAAATATTGATAGAGAGATCATCTAATAAGCATGTAAATACCGTCATTTATCTACCATGTATCATAATATATCTCTTTTTTTTCATATTCCAAACATTATAATTCCTGAATAATTTATTCTTTTTAAAAATGAATACCCATTGAACCTTAGTGAAAACATGAATGCTGTCAAAAGTTAACCCTTCCCAGATACCAAAATCCCAAAATTTCTATATACTCAAACCATGATATAACATTGTCCTTATATTAGTCTTGAGCTCATTAATACTATAAAAATTCTCATTATCTCCTTATCCCTTCATTATGTGCATATTATATAATTTCCAAAAATATCTGAATAACCTTTCATGGTTACCGGTACCATTCAAAATATACATTCAAATACATTAGGAAAAAAATAGTGTAATGATAGGGAAAATATTTTCAATTAATTTATATTTAATATCATTGTTATAATCCCAAAAAAGTGTTCCTCTAAGATTAATTGTTTCATTTTTATGATATTGGTGTTATTTTGAACTGAATAGTAAAAATTGGCCATTTTGGATTTTTAGCAGTTTTAAATTATTTATGTAGTTTGGTCATAACATTATCTACACTGATCCAAATTGAAATTTTTTTTCTTTTCCATATTTTAAACATCTTGGGATTCATTTACTATTTTGGACTAAAAGCTGAATCGATCATATGGATGTTCAAAGGAAGCTCACACGTGGGAGAAAGAAAACTGTTTTTAGTTCTATCTAGTTTTGGTGTGGGCTCCATAACTCATCCCCGGTGGGCCCAAATGTTGTGAACATCAGTGGTTGGACGATAAAGTAGTTTTGGATAATCTTTTATGAAGGAAGGACCATGTTAATTGGCTGTTTATGAGGTCGTTAAATCACCCTAAATTGGAGGATTTCTTTTTGTAGAGCCTGACTGGACAGAATAAAGACTTAGAGTAAAACAGATATAACTCTCGGAATAAATGTCCAAATCCGCTGAGATTTTGAGGGAACACGACCAAAGGAATTACGAACAATATTGAAGAAGGTGTCAACACGTGAAGATGTCATTTAATGGGGCTACAACGAGTAAACATACGAGGGAAAAATTCTGACTATAAAAGGAGGAGAGCTCCACCCTCTCAAAGCATCCCATTCTCCACCCCATTCCCTCCGGGATAGGAAGAAGGAGAAATTTTTAGCTTCCTCTTTTATTTAAATTATTTTTCATAGTTTTGTAATGTCGTATTCTTCCCCTTTCAACTATATTACCCTTCACATGGATGGGTAAAACCTTTGAGTGATGTGGGAAGGGAGAGTTTCACTTTTGTAATGTCGGTGTTTTGTGCTTAAATATAAAATCCTCTTTTTCTATTGAATGAATTCTATTATCACTGTTTCCCAATTATATTAATGTGATAGTGTGTTGAGTTTGGTGTATTCATTGTTAATAGATTTGGTTAAAGTCTTTTAATCTCCCTCAGCCTAATGCAATTTGTCTTGATCGAGCAGATTGTGTTAGGTGTTTAGTGTCTAGCGATCGTTGGCACATGTGTGAAACTATTAAACTTTTTCTAGAGTTCTAAGGAGCATAAATTCCCAATCTGGAATTTCCTTAGTTTTTTATGGATTGTTTATGAATTGTCATGAACATAGGAGTGAGTCTCATTTCTTTCTTAAACCAAGGGTGATTAATAACTCTATCGAGGAGTTCTTCATTTATTATTCGAAAGGAAGAGAGAGAATATGATCTTTATTACTATGATGACATTGAAAAAGTGAATCCTACCCTAACCCCATCACTCTCTTAATCCATTAGTGTTATACTTTTCTTGTTATTGCCTACTTTATTTTTCAACCTAAAAAATTTCAAAAACAACCTTTTCTTTGTTCTTAAATTCAAGTAACAGACACAATTTTTGTGAACTCCTCTTCGGGAGACTTCCTAGGGTTAATCACTGGACTAAACATAAGAAATTTAAAAATTGTTTTGCCACGCCCTATGACAGGCTTGCATCAAACATGGTGTCATTATTGGGGAGGCAATTCAACAACAAAAAAATCTAAATTGAATGACCCGCAACTCAAGAGAACCATTAATTGAATTTGAAAAATAAATATACCAGAAATCTTTGAAGAAATAGATCACTCAGATTCAAGTGAAACTCTTAGTGTTCACTCTGAACTTGAAATCATGGCTAGAAATCCCAACCAAACCCTGCGTGATCTATGTGCACCACAATTTTCCATTCAAAATAACCAACTAATTGAACCCACTGAACCAAATGATTTTTAATTACATGTCAATATGATCATTGTGCTTCAAAGGTTTCATGGTCTTACAGGAGAAGATCCAAATCGGCACATGCAAGAATTCAGATACACTTTCTCAAGCTTCAGGCCCAGAGGTGCACCCAAAGAACAATTTCAATGGACGGTTTGACCCTTCCCACTTGATGGACCAACTAAAGAATGGTTGTACAACCTACAACCAGTGGAGATCAGTTATTGGGAAGACCTAAAAAGAAGTTTCATGCAAATATTCTTTCCCACATCAAAGAGCACTGCCATCAAGAAGGAGATTTACATCATACGAAAATCAACTGTAGAAACCCTCTATGAGTACTGGGAGCGCTTCAAGAAGCTATGTTCCAGCTGCCCACATCATGAAATGGAGGAACACCAATTCATTTTGTTCTTCTACCAAGGATTTTTGGATAATGATCGAAATATTCTAGATGCCTCATCAGGGGGGTCCCTGATTGACAAGTCACCTGCAGATATCAGAATACTAATTGAGAAGATTGATCAAAACTCACAACAATTTGGACTATGAGGAATGGGGGCCCGGGGATACATGAGTAAAAAAATATGATTCATCTACATTGATTGAAACCAAAGTTGATGACCTTGAAAGGTTAGTCCGTCGAATGGCTGTAACATAAGAAAATGGACAAAAAGTTGTAGCTCAGGTATGTGGTTTATGTTATTCTTTCACTCATTATACTGACCAGTTCCCTGAGATACAGGGGACATAATACTGTGTTGTGGCCTTTCAACCAAGACAATTCCAACAAAATCAATTGTATTATCCCCAAGCCGAACAAGGATATGGGAACCAAAAAAACTAGATGAGACCATTTATCCAGCACCCTAGTCAACCTCCTTACCACGAGTATCAATACCAGAACCCCCCTCCCTTCCAACAATCTTATAAACAACCCTTCCAATAACAAAAATCTTTTCATCCACCACCACTAGAGAAAAAGACATATGAACAACCATCCAACATCACATAAACTTATGTGGAATAGCTACAATTGAAGTATGAGGGCCTAACATATAAGGTTGACAACCTGGCAGACATAGTGGGAAGTCTGGTTGAAATCATGTCCAAGAATCCATGGAAGCTTCCATCCCAAACAGTTCCAAATCCTAAAGATAATGTTAGTGCAATCTTAACAAGAAGTAGAAAAGAAATCCCACCACCATCCAACCCTGAACCTGATATAATACCACCTATTCTGAGGGAGAATGATTCAGAAACTCTTGTGAAAATCCACCAGGAAGATGAAAACGAGGAGGATAGGCCACAAAATAAGAAATAAGAAACAATAATGCAAATAAAGTAATGGGAGAAGAAAGAACTACCCCCACCATTTCCAACAAGGATGATCGAATCATAGAAATTGCATGAAGAAGCACTTCAAAAAGAAATTCTGGACACCTTCCAGAATGTCGAAATCAATATCCCCCTACATGAAGTTGTTAAACAAATTCCAAGGTATGCAAAATGTTTGAAAGATATTTGCACCAAAAATATAAGGCTTCATGGAAATGAAAGAATCAACTTGGGAAGAAGTGTCTCAGCCCTTATCACACCACAGATTCCAACAAAATGTCATGATCCATAGATATTTTCCATTCCATGCACCATTGGTTCATTAAATTTCACTATTGATTTGTGTTATTTAGGTGCTTCAATTAATTTATTGCCTCACTCGGTATACACTTCATTGCAGATAGGATAATTGAATCCCACAATAGTGGTGGTCCATCTTGAAAACATATCCACAGCTTTCCCTGCAGGAGTTTTGGAGGATGTCCTTGTGAACGTCTAAGATCTATTATTCCCAACTGACTTCAATGTGCTCAATATGGAAGAATATAAGATCCCATCACATTCACCCATCATTCTGGGGAGACCATTCTTGAAGATAGCCAAATCCATCATCAATGTCCACGAGGGGACACTCACCATGGAGTTTAGAGAGAGCACGTACCACTTCAATATTTTTGAATCCATGAGGCACCCATCAGATGATCACTCCCTCTTTTCACTTTCCCATGAAGATGGTGAGGAACCAATTGAAGAATCAGCAATGCATTATGAATTCTTAGACTTAGAAGAGACTTCTTCCCTTTGAAATGCCATTGAACATGTGGATGATGAAGATGATGGATATCCTGACTTCATATGGGAGGAAGCGGTGAAATATGATTTCTTTGATGATTTTTTCAATAATGAGGAAGATGATATGGTTTCGTTTGTGCAGGAGGTACAAAATTTGGAATAGGAAAATGTCAATTTAGTCTCATCCCTGGAGCATCCCCCTAATCTGAAACTCAAACCACTCCCCACTCATTTGAAATAAGTATTCCTTAGGGAGGGAGAGAAAATACCAGTGATAACTGCTAATAATATTTCTAAAATCCATGAAAAATCATTTATTGAGCTTTTGAGAAAGAATTTCCAGGCAATAGGATGGAGCATAGGTGATATCCCAGGAATAAACCCAAAAATATGCTCACATTGATTTTTTGTTGAGGGAGATTCCAAACCTATTAGATAGCCCCAAAGAAGACTGAATCCCTCCTTGATTGAGGTTTTGAAGAAGGAGATATAGAAGCTCTTGGAATATGGGATCATCTATCTTATTTCAGATTCGTAGTGGGTTATCCCTATTCATGTCGTTCCAAAAACAAACTGGCCTGAAGAATGTGAGGAATGAAAAGAATGAATTAATACCTAAGAGAATTCAAAACAACTGGAGAGTGTGCATTGATTTTAGGAAATTGAACCAGGTCACTCAAAAAGATCATTTCCTCATCCCCTTCACTGACCATATGTTAGATATATTGGCAGGGAGAACTCATTATTTCTTTTTGGATGGATTTTCAGGTTACTTCCAGGTACCCATTGCTCCCGCGGATCAAGATAAGATGAAATTTACATGCCCTTATGGTACTTTTGCATATAAAAGAATTCCATTTGGATTATGTAATTCTATAGGTATATTTCAAAGGTGCATGGTGAGTATATTTTCTGATCACATTGAAATTTTCTAGGAAGTTTTCTTAGATGATTTCATAGTTCTTGGAGATTCTTTTTGATCATTGTTTGAAAAATCTGGAATTTTTTTTGAAAACCTGCATTGAAAAAAATCTTGTTTTAAATTTTGAAAAGTGTCATTTCATGGTTCAAAGTGTAATTATGCTTGGTCATGTAATTTCCCAAAATGTAATTGAAGTGGATAAATCAAAAATTGATGTGATAAATTCATTTCCTTACCCTACTTGTGTGAAACACGTTAGGTCATTTTTTGGACATGCAGGATTCTACAGGAGGTTTATCAAATATTTCAGTAAGATTTCTCTCCCTCTCTCTAGATTACTTTTGAAAGATGCTTATTTTGATTTCAATGGTGCATGTAGGGAATCCTTTGATGAGTTTAAGAAGAGATTTATTTCACCACCCATGATGCAACCTCCATATTGGAAAGAACCATTTGAACTACTTTGTGATGCCTCTAACCAAGAAGTTGGAGCAGTCCTTTCTCAGTGAATTGAGGGCAGACCACAAGTCATTTCATATGCCCCATGAACTTTAGATGTGGCCTTATTCAATTACACAACCACATAAAAAGAGTTCTTTGGAGTTTTTTTTTGCTTTATAAATATTTATATCATATCTTCTTGGAACTAAAATCATTGGGTTTTCTGATCATACAGATTTGAGGTACATGAGGAAGAAAACTGATGCTAAACCAAGGTTAGGGATATGGATGATACTACTTTAGGAGTTCAATATATAAATCAAGGATAATAAGGAATCTTAGAAACAAGTGGCTGATCACTTATGTAGACTACCAAACACTGCTGAAATTGATGTTCCAGAAAGAGACCCACTGAATGATCAAATTCCAGGAGAGTAATTGTACTTGATTGAAGGAGAAGTTCCTTGGTATGCAGACATGGTCAATTTTCGGGTAACATCTTATGTCCCATCTCATTTAAATTCTCACCAAATTCAAAAACGGAAAGCTGAATCTAGGTATTACATTTGGGATGATCTATTCCTTTGGAAGATTTGCAATGATCAATTAATAAGAATATGTTTAACTGAATGTGAAATTAAATATATCTTTGATTTTTGTCACACATTATCTTGTGGAGGCCACTTATGACCTCAAAGGACAACAAAGAAGGTTTTAGAATCTGGAATTTATTGGACCACCATTTTTAAAGATGCTCATGATTTTCAAAATATGTGAAAAATGTCAGTTTTCAGGAAATATTTTAAAGATAAAAGAAATGCCCAAAAATCCATTGAATTTTTGTGACATTTTTGAAGTTTGGGGGATAGATTTTATGGGACCTTTCCTGATTTCATTTTGAAATTCTTAGATCTTGCTTGCATTTGATTACGTTTCCAAATGGGAGGAAGTAAAAGGAACCAGAACTGATGATGCTAAAGTTGTTTGTGATTTTGTCAGGTCTAAAATATTTTGTAGGTTTGGAGTGCCCAGAGCAATCATCAGTGATCAAAGGACTCGCATCTGCAATTGGATAATGGAGACTTTGCTGAATAAGTTTAGGGTATATCATAAAACATCAACTCCCTATCATCCACATACTAACGGGCAAGCTGATGTTTCAAACAGGGAAATCTTGTGAATTTTGGAAAAGACCTTTAATCCAAATAGTAAGGATTGGAGCTAATTGTTGGATGATACCTTATGGGATTACAGGATAGCCTAAAAAACCCCAATTGGAATGAGTCCATATAGGCTGATTTATAGGAAAAGCTGCCACCTACCTGTTGAATTGGAGTATAAGGCGTATTGGGCTGTGAGAAAAATGAATTTGGACCTCGAAAGTGATGGGAAGGAAAGAAGATTGAAGTTGAAAGTGCTGGAGGAAATAAAAAGGGAAGCATTTGAAAATTCAAGGATTTACAAAGAAAGAACAAGAGTGTCCCATGACAAGCTGATCCGACCAAAAAACTTATATCCTGGAGACAAAGTGTTATTATTCAACTCAATACTAAAGCTGATGCCAGGTAAACATCATTCCAGATGGGAAAGTCCATTTATTGTTACTCTTGTATACATTTTGGTGCTGTGTAGATTATGAAGGATGGAGAGCAGGATCCATTCACTGTGAAAGGACATAGGTTGAAAAAATTCCTTAGGACCCTGCCATTAGAGCCAGTGGAGGAGATCACGCTTCTCCAACCTATTTATCATTAAGATCCATCAGGTTGCAGCTCTCATTCACACATTCTCTCTCTTGTGATTCAATCAGAAATCTACTTACATGTTAAATCCAATTGAATTCATTGAGGACACTACATCATTTATGTGTGGGGGAGGGAACCGTTTTAGTTTAGGATTTTCATTTTGTGTTTTTTTTATTTTATAAAAAAATTAAAAAAAAATTGTGTTTTTAAATTTTTTGTGTGTTTAGTTCTTTCTAGTTTTTGGTGTGTCTCTGAAACTTTTGAGATTAAATTATTATCAATAAAATTTTTTAAACCCTTTTCATTGAGTTAAACAATCTATTTCATGAAACTGACCTTAAATGAATGCTGAAATTACTTTTTTTTCAAGTTCAAATCTTTTTTAATTTCATGAAAAGTACAACGATTTTTGAATCTCATGCCACATTTAACTGTCTATATCATTGATATCACTTTCCTGTGAGGCTTCCAAACTATTTATGTCATATTCTCTTCATTCACCACGATTCTTGAGAGAACCAAACCATGCTTTCTTTAACTAGAATTTGATTTATTCCTTTCAAAACATGAGGTTTTGGGGTACGTGTGTTTTAATTGATTGAGGCATTTATTTGGTTTGAAGCCCCCTTTTCAAAATAATTCTTTTCATTATGGTCCACCTTTACATTTATCCTACATTGTAGCCCCTAATAGCCATGAATTTCTTATTAGGTTACCCACATTACAAGCCAATTTTCCCTATCCTAACTGCTCTTGAAGTGAAATTGCATGATCTAGTTGAACATATGTATGGGGGAAGATGTCTTGTGGTGTACTACCTCATTTGGTGATACATTTGGAGGAATATAAAATTTTGATGATCTTATGTTCATACTGAATATTTCAATTTGTTAAAAGCTGTGCCTATCTTGAGCTTTCAAGAAAAATCATGTTTGAAAAGATTGAAATTTTTTCTGCTAAAATCTTAAGCTGATTGAATGATTATGGAGCTGATTTTCCACAAAGGGGATGATAAGGAGACCATACTTGAGTGAAAATTAGAATCTTGCAATTTTGCTTCAAAAAGAGCCAAGCCCTCCTTTTTCGGCTTCAGAATTTTTAACATCTAAATCCTACCAACCAAAACCCACATAACAACCCTTAAAAGTCCTCATGAGAAACACATGTCCTTGACTCACATCGGGTGGATAAGTATGAATTTATTAATACTATGGTGACTCTTGTGTGAGTTTGGATGAGAAAAGCTTTGTTTAGCATATACATTTGTGAGATGAGAGAAAATTCATGTGAGGTAGGTGTTTTGTGTAAATGAGATAAGAAATGAAGTGGAAATATATAAAAATATTAAGTGGAGACCTTGAAATAAATGTTTTTGACAAGGCATGATATCTTTTTGTTTCTTGGAATTGATTTGGTAGATCTCATTGATATGTGTTTTGGATTTGATTTGATTTGATTTTTACTTGTCCCAGAGTCCTAGTTTTAAGTGTGGGGGAATTTATAGAGAAAATATTTTCAATTAATTTATATTGAATATCATTTTTTTAAAACCCATAAAAGTGTTCCTCTAATATTAATTATTTCGTTTTTAGGATATTGGTGTTATTTTGAGCTGAATAGTAAAAATTGGCCATTTTGGATTTTTGACAAATTTAAATTATTTCAGTAGTCTAGAGATAACATTATCTACACTAATCCAAATTGAAAAATTCTTTCTTTTCCAGATTCTAAACATCCAGGTATTCATTTACTATTTTTGGACTAAAAGCTGAATCGTCCATATGGAAGCCCAAAGGAAGCTCACACATGGGAGAAAGAAAACTGTTTTTAGTTCTTCCTACTTTTGGTGTGGGCTCTACAACTCATCCATGATGGGCCCAAATGTTGTGAAACTCGGTGGTTGGACAGGAAAAGAGTTTTGTATCATCTTTTATGACGGATGGACTAAGTGAATTTTTCGTTTATGGTGTCATTAAATCACCCTAAATATGAGGATTCCATTTTGGAGAGTCTGACTGGACAGAATAAATGCTCAGAGTAAAACGACCATAACACTCAGAATACATGTCCAAATCCATTGAGATTTTTAGGGGACATGGCCAAGGGAATTATGAACAACATTAAATAGGGTCTAATCGCGTGAAGATGCCATTTAATGGGGTTAAAATGCGTCAACATCTGGGGGACAAATTCTGGCTATAAAATGAGAGCTCCACCCTCTCAAAGCATCCCATTCTCCACCCCATTCCCTCCGGGACACCAAGAAGGAGAAATTTTTATCTTCCTCTATTATTTATTTTCTTTTTCATAGTTTTGCAATTTATTATTCTTCCCCTTTCAAATCTACTACCATTCACATGGATGGGTAAAACCTTTGAGTGATCGGGGAAGGGGGAGTTTCACTTTTGTAATGTCGGAGTTTTGTGCTTAAATTTAAAATCCTCTTTTTCTTTTGAATGACTTCTATTATCACTGTTTCCCAATCAGCTTAATGCGATGGTGTTTTGATTTTGGTATATTCATTGTTAATATCTTTGGTTAAAAACTTTTAATCTCCCTTCGCCCAGTGCAATTTGTCTCGATAGAGGATATTGTGTTAAGTGGTGAGTGTCTAGCGATCGTTGACACGTGTGTGAAACTATTAAAATTTTTCTAGAGTTCTATTGAGCAACAATTATTGATTGGTACTTTCCTTTTTTGTTTAGGGATTGTTTACAAACATTCACACACATAGGAGTGAGTCTCATTTGTTTCTTAAACCAAGGGTGATTAATAACTCAATCGAGGAGTTCTTAATTTGTTATTTGAAAGGAAGAGAGAGAATATGAACTTTATTAATATGATGACATTGAAAAAGTGAACCCTATTATGACCCCATCACTCTCCTTATCCATTATTGTTTGACTTTTCTTGTAATTTCCTGCTTTATTTTTCAACCTAAACAATTTCAAAGACAACCTTTTCTTCATTCTTAAATTCAAGTGACAAACATAATTGTTGCGCACTCCTCTTTGGGAGACTTCCTAGGGTTAATCACTAGACTACAGTTAGGAAATTTAAAAATTGTTTTTCCATTCCCTAACACAGGAGTGTGTCATGTAACAATCCTTATTTGTGACTTTATTCCATAGTACCATTACCTATACAATATTAATCTTGATAAACGTAAATAATTCCACTACCTTCATAAACCATTGACCGAGCTTCAAAAATTCTTCCATCTCACAAATCATTTATAGTCTCTTCATCATCATCAACATAAATAATACCCATATATCCATGCTGATTCTCTTCATGAGACTTTCCTTTAGGGCATTGGTTTTCCTTATTCCCGTACATTCCACATTTAAATCATTTAACCATTGTTTATGTCTTAGCAATACCGTTATCCTTGTGCATGGTGTTAATTGATCCTTTTCCTTTGCAGTTACTGGCTTTGTATCCTTATTTTAAACAACCAAATCATCTTCCAGTTCCTTTGAAACATTCCCCTTGATTCCACTTCCCACATGACTTTCATGAGAGAAATTGAACTTTCTTTCCTCTATGATCATCATGAAACTCCATCTTTCTCTTATTAGCTGATTCAGGAATCTTACCGAAGTTGAGATTATTGATCATATTATGAGATTGATGATTTTTCATAATAACAATGTTTTACCTTCCAAATTACATTTCTTTTGGTAGCTCATGAAGAATATCATTTCATTGTACATCATATCCTCAATTATCGTGAATCCTCCTATTTCTTTCCATTTTCTAAAACCCAAAAAGAATAGCATGGGAGGCAAAAATCATGCTAGGAAAACAATGTAATAAAGTGGGAGTACCTTTAATATCTAACATCATTGGTTTAATTATAATATGTTTTCCGTAATTCTAGGACTATAACCTATACTTATACTTAACCTTAGGGACATCCCTAGACATACCTTTGAAATATCTCTAGGGATATCACTAATGTTTTCACATCCTTGTTTCTAAAGGTTAACTGAAACTTTCATCTAATACCAACTGTAAAGACCCATAGGTGACGTACATAGACATTACATTACTTTTTCAGAATACTTAATACATAACAAAAATAAAATCCCAAAGACCGAATTTGTTTAGTGTATTTGGAAACTTAGAACATAATCTTCTAATCATGGTGAAAGATCTGCAACATATCTCATAAAGTTCTTCCCCTTTTTGTTTTACATAAAACTCTTATTTGTTTCCTGGGGAAAATAAAACATAAAAAGGGTGAGCTCAAATGCTCAGTAAGGGTAAACATGGAAAACATAAAACAATCCATAAACATCAGAATGTAAAAACATGATCATGAAATCTAAACATCAAAATCATGAGCAATGACATAATACATGGCAGTACATAAGGCATAGTTCATAAAAGAAAATTAATCAGGATAAAATAGCATGGGAATAAAACTTGTAATTATGGAAAAATATTAAGCACATGATATGATTTTCATAGTAGCCAAGGTGTTGCTACCAAGACCATCTTAATAGACAAAGTCTCTCACTGAACCGAGTTCACTCTTAATTCTAGTCCTCTATCACTGAACTGGATTAACTTGTCATTCCAGCCATGTCTATATCATGAGATATAAATATTTACCCAATCCATTGGAGGGAGAAATATGTTCCACCCATCTCATAATGAAATCATTCTTACGTGTGCCATAACATAAACATAAATCATTCATCATAACCCAAAGAATAAAACAGGTTTCACAAACACCATCCCATCATAACATAATCCATATAAAACAAATGGATATCAGTTCATCATAAGAAAAGTGAACCCATGTAAATCATAGAGACATTATACTTGAAACATACACATATGAAATAATGTTATCTTAGATGGAAATTGGTTTTGATAAAACCCTTGAAATGAATTCTTGAGGAAAATACCCTTTCTTTTCAAAATCATTTTCTTTTCAAAAAATTCCATAAATTTTAAAAGAAAAGGATTTTTGAAAATAATAATGAAATTTTTTAGAGGAATATTTATGAAAATTAGGTGTTATGAAACCGTAAAAATCTGTTCATGCCGTATAAGTTAAAAAAACATTCTCATCGTACTTTTGTCGGAAAAGTCAAAGAGTTCTGCATATGGTAAACAAAAGAAAGATTCCTTTTATAACATAATGTAAAAGTCAAAGAGGGGTAAAAATGAAATTAAAAATACATTTAATAATATAAAAAACATTATGAAAAATATTTTTATTGACATGGATGGAAAATATAGCCCCAGTAAATACTTACATATAAGCAATCTCAGATAAAAATGAGATTGAAAAATTACCCCTTACCTTATGTAAAATTTCTTCCCTATGTGTCTGAGACTCCGGTATAGTGGGTTTAAACATATTATTAACTTGTAACAGAACCATAATAATTTTTATTATATTATATATGATTCACTTATGACTTTATATTATTCGTTTATTTGTCAATTCCATGTTAAAGAAGCGTTTTGGGGAAAATCGTTTAATTTATCATCCGTGTTTTGACATGTAAATATTAATATGATTACATAGAACATGATTACTTAATTCCAGAACATAAAACATGATTTATATATAATATATATTCATAATATATATATATATATATAATATCTTTAAAGGGAAAGAAATACACCGTTCATGGAGACGGTAGGCCGTACGTACGCATGAACGCTGTTTTCGTTTCCATATTGAATTGAATGGAATTAAGTAGATGACATACATATATATATATAAATCCAGTAGCATTATTATGTCATATATTTCATGATTACTTTTTTTGTATACTATATAATCATTCATGAATTGTTAACATGGAAAATGAATCTCATCGCGTCATGGAGACGGTAATCCGTACGTACGCACGAGCGATGATATCGTTCCCATATTTATTGAATGGAATTGGAGTGAATGATATAATATCTTAGAATAAGAATGATGTTATAATAATCATATTTAGTTATTATTTACACCATTATACCCATCCAAGTAATGTGGTGGGGGAAAAACAGATTACACCACGGCGTGGAGACGATATTCCGTACGTACGCACGCACGATGATTTCATTTTACTTAGGATGGATAGAAGGTGAAATGTGATTATTTAATATTTATAATAACATATCTGTATATTAGAGATACTTATTTTATTAATTCATAATGATACAACTAAAGAATAATAATTATAAGAAGAAATAAATTTGAAAGAATCGGTAACCGATATTACCTCTTCTTTGACACGCCTCTTTGAAACCTCTTGTTAGGGCACTAAAATTGGTATTTGAAGAAGACCAATAATTATAGTATGTTTATAAGGATGTATATAAGGGAAATGGGCAGGGTTTGGCCTAGAATGAGGGCACAAAGATGTGTAAAGAAGAGAGGGAGGAAGTTCCCTTTTATAAGGGAGGAGAGGGGTACCTTTGGAATCCTCAAAAATATTAGTTTAATATAAATTCAAACCCCGCATAAAAACCTCGAAAAATGACTAAATTATAATATAAAATGATATAGTTTTGTAATAACATCATCCAATCAAATTTATACATGTTTTGATCTTATTTTAAACCTTATCATTTTGATTTATCCTTTTTTAATATATTTAATTTTATTTGTGGTAATAAAATTATAAATTTTAAATGGTTATAAATAATCACTTATGTGTTGTTAATTTTACATAATTGGATAATTTCTGACCTATTTGACTATATAAATTTCAATTTATAAATTTTAAATATTTTTGTTATTTTTAAACAGATTAATAATATGTTATTTTTATAAAATATCAATAGTGTCAATTTTGACACTATTCATTTATTTAAATTTAAATAAACTCCAAAAAGAAGATATATTCAAAATAAAATATTTAATAGGTTCCTAAAATGTCATTTTAATATATAAAATTAGTGTAGAACATTAAATAGTTCATATAATATTTATTTTACTATTTGTAAAACCATTTATTTGATACTTCTCTTAATAAAATAATTTCTACAACATTTTTTGTATAATAATTAAATATACTTATTTGTTGAATAAAAATTAAAAATAAAATACTAGGGTGAAGATAAATCTTATAGATTTTATAAGAATACTTTTAGTCGGATTTATATTCTAAAAAAACCAACTTTTAAAATGTTATATTTATTAAATTATGAAGGTGACAACTTTGACATCATTTAAAATAAAATAATATAAGCATCATAATCACTTTTATAAGACTCCAAAAGGTCATTTATTAGGTCATAGGAAGCTTATGGTGTTTATATACACTACCAATATGTTTTGGTCAGGTTTGTGAGCCTATTAATGGGTATTATTATTTTAATAATAACAATATTACTTATTTTTCACTAAATAAATAATTTCTGCATCATTAATGTATAAGATATTAAGGTAATTAAATATCTATTAAAAATATAAATAAATTACCATGATAAAGAAATAAAATTTATATTTCAAATGAGTATTTATAACCGAATTTATATTCTGTATAATCTTATATTAAAAATACTTTACTTATTAAAGTTGAGTGAGACATATTTCAATTTCTTTTAAATAAAATAAACCAAATGTCTTAATCACCTCCAAGTGAGTTCCAATGGATTCCATTTCGACACAAATATGCCTTAGGACGAAATATAAGCATCCAATTCTATTAATAAAAGAGTTAGTGTAATTTTATAAAATTATATTTACCATTAATTACTCGATTTACCTTTTACTATGGTAATTAAAATTTACCGTTGTTACTCTTCATGGTGACCAAAAATAAAACTTTGCCTATTAATATAATTTGGACCCACTGATTCCAAATATGGAATCCATTTTTATAAAATCAATACACAAAAGTTGCAGAAATTAATTTATAATTAATCCCGTTGTTAAGAAAACGAGTTTTAAATGTTAAAATATTGCGAAAGATTGAAATGATTTTACCTATGAATTCTGTATAAAATCAATGCTAATGACATAAATTATATTAAATGGTCAATATATAATCTATTTATACTTTAAAACCATTAAAAATAATAATTTAACCATATAAATTATGATGATGAAAAATGTTGTTTTTAATTAAAATATAGCGTGTTTCTACTATTCATTAAAATATGAAAGTTATCAGAAAAATATCAAAACGTTATCCAGTGTAAATTATAATATACTGATTCAAAAGAATAAGTTTATTTTGTAAAATTTAACTTATAAAATTGCCAAAAATTATAATTAAAATGGGTGCACCATCAAAAGGCGGCAAAACTACATTTTTTTAAAAAAAATACTTATTTTACTTGAAAAATTTATTTTGTTCTCATACCATGTTCTATAAAATAGGTAAGATAAATTATAATGTCATAAAATTAAATATTTATTTACTACTATTTATAACGTCTTGTTTATAATAATATTATAACCATATATCGTTGTTTAGTGAAACTCGGTATTGCATACAACACACGCTATCGAGGAAGGTTGTGATTGCGTGTAATATAAGCCAAGTCAGGGTTTCGTGTAGGGAAAGACTCCTTTGTTATTGCGTATAAAAAAATAGAACCATATTTCATTTATACATTGAATATATATATATATATATACACTCAATGTTTCATTGAATATCTACTATCAAACAAATTTGAAATTGGGTGTAACATGATCCATGATTAGTGTTGGGTATACTACAAGCTAATACGGTGTTGAGTATAACGCAAGTTAATCTTGGTGTAGCGTACAACAGAAGATATGAAAGAAATTAAAAGGAATATATCTTATAAAATATTGGGTTGTTACATGTAGTAACTTATAGTAGCAACATATGGTAGTGGACAGTCTGGTGGTAGTAGTTGGCTGTAGTAACAGATAGTCGAAAGTTCTAGTTTTTCCAAAATTTTTGTTTTTAATTTTATGTTCTGACTATGTAAAATGATTTTAAAGCCTTAATTAAAGTAATTAATAGCTGCTTGAAAAGATGATAATTATATCCTCCATTTTTTAAATGTCTTGATATTTTAAATGGATCTTCTGCATGAATTTACTGCGATTCAAAATTAATGTTTTGAATCATGATATGGAAATACCATCCATTCCTAATTCTTATCTCACATTTTCATTATTCGAATCCTAGATTGAATTTTTATAGTCTAGATGGACCTGTCTTATTGTTGAACCTGTTAGAATCTTTTAAATCCACCAAGAGCCACCCAATTGATGTTTTTTTGGGTGTGTCAATAGTCAGGTTGACACTCTATTTCAGTAGTGTCAAGTCACATCTAAGGCCCAACATTATCTTAGAAAAATTGGAAACTTCCTTACCTGGTAGGGGATTCATTGCATCGACTTTATTTACATGAAATTGTAAGGTTACCATGGTTTATCCATTTTAATGGTAGTAAAATTAACCATAATAAATATTTAATCAGGTTAATGAAATGGAATGTTTTATGGTTGTAGATATTGCATGTTTTTTTCCACTATGATAATTATTTTCCTCTTGATTTTATAGATAGTTTTCTATCTACCTTATGGTATTTATCATGTTTTTTAATTCTTGGTTTAACATGTACATTGAAAAATAGTAAATAATATAAATCGTAAATTAATTTGGTTTTCTAAGAATCTTAAGAGGAATGTTTAATGAATATATTTATTCTTATAATTTAATGATAATAAAATAGATGCTAAGTGAAATTTGTTTTAAAGTTGTTATCCCATTTTTTAATGTAATTGATAAAGAAATTAAAGCTGGGAATTCTTGTAAATTATAAAATGGATAAAAAGGAATATTAATTGATAATTTTTCTTTACATAGTTTTATGAAACCAGTTTAATTCTAGGAAGCATGTTAAATTAATTTTGATATCTTGTTATAACTGAAGCCTTAGGTTTCTCATGATTGGAACCTATGAATAATGAATCAGTTAATTCAATATGGAATCAAAAACTGATTTTTTTGATAAATATAAATCTATGGGACCAAGAGTGACCATTTGTTTATAAATGTGGAATTCCATGTTTGGGGGCTAAGAGAGACCATTTTAATTTGAAGGCCAAATTCCTTTTTCAGGGAAAAGTTTCCTTGGTGACTATTATTATTATTTTTCTACCTTGTGATATACTCTAGATATGAGTATAGAATGGAAAATCCTAGGTTGGATGAAGACATAGGCGAGGTGGCCCAATGTTATAATAGGATTTGATTCCTATATAGGAGAGATGCATGGGGATATTCATGATGGTATCGAGGATGGAATGGGTTATATCTAGGTATATCCATTGTTGTGATAAATCTACATTCTTTATGTTAATGAATTTGTTTTAAAAGGAAAATTTTTAGGTTTCCAATTTGATCTGCATTCATTTCCCCACTTCTTAAGTCAACTGGATATGCTTGGTTTCATCTCCCTAGTATTATTTAAGGATGTAATTATATAGTACCTAAAATTATGAAAAGTTAATAATATTTATTAATGATTAAACTATGGTGTGGGTTTGTTTTGAAATGTAATATTATTTTTTAATCTTAAAAACCATGAAATAAGTTGGATTATACATAGAGGGAATGTAATTTAGTTTTCAATTAATGTAATGTAGTTAGAATCATGTTAATTAATCGATAATTAATTAATAAATGATATGATAACTATTAAACAAATAATCAATATAATTTAGCTTATTTAATACTTGTGTGCTAAAAGGATATTTATCCCCTAACAATGGAATCTAGGTGTCTATGTGATGATAACTACAGTCAATCCTAGGACTAGGTTATTCCCATAGTGTGGTTATGAGATATATTTTATCTTGTATGTTTTTAAATTTCATATGCAACTCCACCCATGTTGGTTAGGGATACTAACACCTAGTGGAATCCTATAGGGTGTTTTCCCCAACATCTTGGTTGGCGAGGAATAGATGGATGACTACCCCATCTAGAATCACTCTCTTCTCTTGGGAGTATTATGGGAAACTAAACCTGATGGTTAGTTTACCATATATATGTGTATAGTTTTTCAAGGGATTTTGGTTGTTTCACACACATTTATCGTCTAATATAGTATTCAAAGGACTATTTTTGGTATGACATGTGTAAGCTGTGTTGGCTTAAGGTACCTTACTCGATGTGTGGGATATGATGGATTGATTTATAATACCAAAAATATGATACAAACCATATGATCTATGGTGGATCTAAAAAACTAATTGAATAATATATGAAGATGTTGTATGTTATGATGAGATGATGTGATTAATGAGGTTCATGGTGTGATACTTAGCCTCAGTGTCTTTGGACTAGATTTTATTAGAGAGAGATGACTTATGATGTGTGATGTTGTGGTAGAGTGGTAAACTAGTGGGGAAGCACTCGTCAAAAACACTTTTTGTTGATATTATATTATATTATCTCTTGTATGCGATACTTGGTGAGAAATATCCATGGTGAGGCTGGGAATTTAGTATAATATTTAGGTGATCAGTCGGTTTAAATAGTTGTTCACTAGGTTTTAGTATGATTTCTTTATATTTAGAATAAGATGATGTAGGTAAGATCCTATTTAGTATACTATTCTTCTCACCCTATGTATATATAAATTTTTTTTAGGTTAGTAGGAGTAGGTTGGATATAGGTATGTATATTAATAGCTTATGATTTTATAAAAGTTTTTTGGGATTCGTAGTCACTACCGAGTATACCCTTTTGGTAGTTGTAGTTTCCATTTCCTATTGTTTCTATTATGTATGACATTACAAGAATATACATGGGTTTTATCTTATATATATCTAAGTATTAACTGATTGGGGTATTTATATTATCTCTCTGTTTTTCATGTTCTCATAGAGGGTAATACCCCCCATTTGTGTGTATGATTACACCCTCAACACTTATTATTAATCTGTGGCCTATTAGAGGGGGTCTTAGGTAGTCATCATCCTCCTTCTCTTATTTCCATCCCAGGAGGGGTACTATTTTTGAGGGATGGGGTCGTGACACCAACAACCTTATTTGAAACAACCCCAATTCCATAAAGAACATTTATAAAATATAGAATCCCCTTCATTGGAACCATCACACATATAACATTAAGTTTTCATTTATTTTCAAAATATAATAGGTATGTTTCAAGCGGGGTTTTATCTTTTAGGGAAATCAATTTTAAAGTTCCAATCAAGCCTTCAGAAAATTCATTTTAAAATTCCAAATAATAAAACCCAATTAGAAAATCAATAAATATGAGTTTCATTAAAACATTTATCATTGGAGTGGTTTACACTACCTTTGAATGGCCAAGTATAGTAATTTATATGAGATAAATTTTGGTTATATTAAGGATGGAAAGAGGGTGGGGGTGAATTTCCTATTATTTTTTAGAAATTAAAACTTAATTTGATAAAATTAAAATAATAAAAGCAATGAAAAAATATCAAAGGACTTAAAGAACTAGAATTATAATTAAGTAAATGTGACTAATTAAAAGATATAATGCATGAATAAGATTTTTAAGTGGAAGAAACTAACTCAAGTAGTTAGTGAAATAGAAATAAAATAAATAACAGAAGTTAATTTAGAATCAAATTTCTCCAATCACCAATGAAAGGTGACTACATATCCACCCATAAGTATTTTAGAGAATTTATACTCTACTATGTTTAATGGTACCTAAGAAATATATTTAAAAATTAAATCTCATGATTTAGGGATGAATCATGAAACCAATACCCCTCACTTAATGATGTGATCACTCAATTCCCTTACTTTAAGGACCAAACAAGTAAACCCAATATCCCCAAGCTTTATGGACTAAGAAAGAACCAACCCCTTTCTTTAATAAGTATGTAAGAACCAAAAAAATGTCATTCTTTTATGAAAGTCCATTAAATAGAACACTCTAATATCTGTCTATAAATAATAATATAATAAATACAAGATTGAGAGATAGTTAGTGAAAAATATACAATCTATCTCGAGTATAGATAGAAATCTTATAAGAACTCTAGAAAAATTAAAAAAAATTAAGCATAATCTTTGCACATGGTAAAGATTTCGTTCCAAGCACCCAATAGGCTTATTAAAAGCCAATGTGGGATTTAGGTTGGTTCACGAGGCCTTGGGGTTTGAATAGATCCACTATTGTGTGAATTAAACATTGTAGAGCTATAATCAAATGGATTTAGTCTATCTTAATTCCACCATGTAGTAGGTGGGTGCTATCAGAAAATGATCTTCAATCCTATTTTGAGCCCTCCGTTTGGTCTCATAATTCCCTTAAAAAATACCTAAAATATAAACACTAAAATACATGAAATGAAATCATTGAAAAAAAAATTTGTTTGTGATAATTAAAAACTATCTAATAGAGTGAGATATAAAACAAAAAATTCCGTTCTATTAGTTTAAATAAAAAACTTTACTATTTATACAAACAATTTAAATGAGCGTACTAATAATTTATGTTAGCACTTGGTGTGAATGGATTTATAAAAGAGGGTTTACATTTTGTAAACAAAGTAAAATATTATTCACATTTGAATAAAAACCGAGGGAATAAAATCCATTTTATTAAATCTACCAAGTATACTTGATATTAATTTAAAAACATATAAAATATAGATTAAAACCATCAAGAAATAATATTTCTAATTTTAAAGCGCAATGAGAAAGAACACCTACCATGAATCCCTTTTCTTTTATAAATGGTTGTGCTATTCCACCACAAACAAGATAAAGGAACCCTAGAAGAACAATAAAAATAAAAAATATAAGGAATACCCAAATAAAAATATATTTCATAGTAATCCTAGGTCACCTGTCCAAGTTAGGGTCTGAGGGAGAAGAGAAATAGGGAGAATAGTGAAGGGTGGAGAGATTAGGAGTGATTAACTTAAAGATTCAGGCACAAAACCAAGAGAAACTCCATTAATCCATCAATGGTACAATAGAATATTATAATGAGGATCCCCTAGGTTCATATGCACCAAATGGTAGGATAGGAAGGGTGGTTTTGAGTAAAAACCAAGTTAGGATAAAAAGATAAAAACCTATTTTTTAATGATTAAGAGAACTATACATGGTTTGGAAACATGGTTGGAAAAACCATCTTCCAACTGTGTGGCCTCCACTATACTCCTGGAGAACCAATCACATGAAATATTCATGGTTACACAAACCATGTTCCAACCATGAAATTTTGATATATCAAAACTATACTTTATATCAAACGGTTTCCACTTGATTGTCACTAACCATGCACAAACCACGTGACATGAACTATATACATAAAATTCAAAAATTAAAATAAAAACAACTTGGAAGGAGATATAAACATTGGATAATCAAAATAAATAAAATTATAGGGTGAAAACAAGGTTTTATTGTGATATATATGTTTACTAGTTTTTTCAGTATTGTGTTGTGCATATTTTTATTTTTCCCAAGTTTCACAATATATGTCGTATCCTTGACTTAGTTTTATCATAAGTCCTATATTAGTATGAACATGAACTTCTAATAGTTTCCTCATGTGCCTTCAACTTCTCTAGTTTTATTTTGATTTTTTTTTCTATTTTACTCTTTTATCTTCATAGTGAAACTTGTGTTCCCCTACCCTATTCACATAGGCCAACTGGATGAAACATCTAAAAATCCTAGTGTCTCTTCTTTACCTTTTCACTTTATGTCAATCATAGCTATAATGTTCACTTTATTCATTTTATTGATGTATATTGACATTTTTATTGTTTGTGACGTGATTTCTATATTGGTATTCCTTTTTAAATCATTTTGATTAGTTGTTAAGGTTAATACATGAATCCTGAAGATGTATTCTCTTTTTTTTATGATTCTAGTTTTATGGAATCATTTGTATAAGATTATATCTGATAATTCACTGAAATACTTGTTATATTTTTGTATTATTTCAATAAACTATATTATAAAAAATATTAAACATTTTTTTTCTCATTTTAAATTTTTGAGAATCAAAATTAAAATTCAAACATCTATTTCATCATTAAAAAGGGATGACCTCACAACATAACCCCAATAGTTTAATAATGACATATATGATAATTTGGAATTCCATGATTATTAGAGCCTTAATAAAATATTAATTCCTATCTTCATCAATCGTCTCCTCATAGGTGTCTATACTATCCATTCTTGAACATAATCATAATATCAATGATATCTATGTCTATAAAATAAAACTACTCACACAGAATTGATTTTATTCTATACCCAACAATAAACACATGTGGATTTTATATAAATACAATATTTAAGAGTAATTTTTTAATACTTATTCAAAACACATAACAATCAAGGGGAGTAAATATGGTCATATTTCTCTCTTCACATTTTTTATGGAAATTTCAATATAGGGATGAAAGAACACATCTCTCTTGAGATCTCTGTGTTCAATTTAGGATCACCACCATGGTTTATTGGTTAATAATTTAACATTATTAATAAGTTGATAGAAAAAAAGGATGGTTGTTCTTTTTCTAGGTGGTCCAAGAAAGATTTAAATTATTTCCCACTAATAAGAAACTCCTATACCTAAAATTTTTAGAAGATCACATCATGTGGTGAAACAAAGAGCATTGAAGTTGAAGAATATAATATTACTTGGAAATATGCCACTCAATCCTTTAGGGGATTTTATGTTTTCCAAATAATTCAATCACTCACATGTATTATTTATTCCCAAACCATTATATTATACTAATTAGGTTATTTAATTATACTCCCAATAAAAATAACTTATAATTCTCAAAGTTATGGATTTATGATGTAGATTTCATGAATTTGAAAAAATCCTCATGGGATTCCCTCAGATAATAAAAATCTTGGCTTATTCTGTAGAAAAAAATCAAAAATTTTAAATATTATCTCTCAATATGGTTAAAAAATAATGCGTTAGAAATATACAATGAAAAATATATTAGAAAATAAATCCATTCCCATAAAAATAGGCATAAATATTATGGGATTATGAGATCTTTCTCATCCTTATTGACAAGAAAAAATTCTTTTCAAATGGGTTGCGATAGGAATAATTCAAAACTGGTGAAAAATAAAGGATCTTATGACTAAGGGATCATGATAAAAACAATACATTCTATCATGATTGTATTAGGGAATATATATTCATCGGTAACCTCAAAATGAAATTTGAATATAGATCTTTCACCTATGATGTTAAAATAATATATCCCATGTATTTTGAACATTTCTATTCTATGCATACTAGAGGGTCCAAATCATAGAGGTCGCTATACAATATTGAATGGTATGGATTAATTCTATTAGGAAATTCATCTATCCATCATGAATACCTACATATTTTGTTTAGAGTTTATTCCAAATGAAGATGAAATTTAGTAGGATAATAAAAGTCTCAACCCAGTTAGTTACTTTAGGACTTGTGGAATCTCAAGAAACTTCCTCTTAGTTACATGGGATATTTTCAGAAATGAAATATTTGATGTGATTAAGGATTTGTTCAGGGGTGGTTCTCTGTCCTGGGTGGTTTTCCTATAATTATAGGAATACTCACAAATATTCCTCATACTTAATAATTCCACCTGTTTCTTCTAACAATCCTATGCAACATTGACTATAAAATATTTTAAAAGTTATTAATAAAATATTTACCCATATCCTACCTATCTTGATATCCAAAGGGAAACAAGACTTTATTAAAGGAGGGGGAATATTAGGTGTAATATTCCTGACCCAAGAGATTATATTTGATTAGTAGAAGAAGGTGTACAATGTGAGTTTGATTATGAAGGTTAATATAGAGAAATAACATTAAAAATGGAATGAAACATCAAAATATGATTCACATGGAACTATGAATTTTTAGAATGGTTTTGTGATATAATTATCTACTATAAACCATCACCATGGTTTATTATATAATTGGAGGATAAATGATTTGGTTTCTTCAAATTGATTCCCTCTGGAAAGGAAATTTTTTATCTCTAATATTATTTATTTTTTGTAAGGAACCCATTATAAAATTACTCAATAAGGTATTTCAATAGGGATCCATAGGTCATTTATAATGTTTTTTCATTAAAATACATGTTTAAAAATTTATGGTTTTAGATGATATAATGATTTTTCTAAATGGAATATTAAAATATATTAAATATTTCAGGGATATTTTTGGATAATTGTGAAACATGGAGCGGTAAAAAAACTAATGTTAATAAAAACATATCCTACCTTTCATCTAAGCATATGGACATTAGGGATAAAAATCCTACTAGATGGATTAGTTTACCTTGAAAGTAATTTCATTTGAACTACCTTGGGGATCTGCTTTCAAATAGTATAATTTGTATAAATCAATTCAATAACCTAGTATATAATATTTTTAGTTATGTACTAAATTGAATGAATAACTTCTTGTCTTTGCGGGGAGGATACTTCTGATCAATAACATTATAATTTCTATCTTTAATAACACCCCTTCATTCATCAATATATCCAAATATGTACATAAAAAATCAGAGAAAAACATATCCAATTTCCTCCAGGATTCTTATTCAGGTCATAGGTGTCACTAGGAAAGTTAGAGAAAGATAAAAAGAATCTATAAATAGAGTGGTTTTAATATTTTTATCCTTGGGGAATCCATTCATAACCTATAAATGAAACTATCCTAGTATTTTATTATGATACAATCTCTTTGGGTTTGTATTAAATAGAATAAGTATGTGGTCCTCATAGCCATGAACATAAACATAAATGCCAAAGAATCCCCTTTTTGGACCAGTCTCATGGATTATATTCCCTATTTGATGGATCATTGCCATCATATCATTGGTAGGGGAAATTCTATTATGAAAATACATCTATGAGGACACCATTATTCACTTTTCCATATCTCACCCTCCTAAACATTCCATTATGGAAGCAGTCTAATAACCAAAATTCATCACTTATTTCCTTAAGGTTAATCAATTAGAGGAGTAGAAGAAAATTTATTCTTCTTATGAGGTTTGCTTTTTGTTTTCTATCCAAGCATCATCTAGGAATTTATTAGTTTTATACGATTCTAATAACACATATTATATATAGAGGATGTAATTAGAAACCAAATTGAAGGATCTCCCATGACAGATAAATGAAATCTGAGATAAAAATAAAATAAATAATTGTTGTAAATGTGTGTGCTTTGAAAAAAATATCCACTAGAACATTTTTTATCTTTGTTTGTTGATTTTGATAAAGATAACCAATATGAAAAACAAAATCATCCAAAATTTGTAGGAATCCATAGGCTGTGATGAATCATATGGCATTATGATGGGATATTTCTTTTATTCATGATGTGCTAGAATCTCACATATAAATAAGGAAGAAAGGATATCATCTATTTTGTGGGATATTTTTCTAATAATAATGGAAATTCCAACAAACTTCCAGAACATTGAAGTATTTAAATAGGAAATCAATGATGGTCTATGATTATCCACTCATTTATTCATGTGTTGAAACACCTGAATAAAAAACCTGTCCAGTTAATAAATGCATTGTATACATTTAATCCATATCGTTTCATATCATGAATTGATTTATTAAAGATATTTTATGTGTAAGATGTATTTAATGATAACCATTATAATTTAGATTCACATATAACTGTATGAAATGATACACCTTATTTTTTATGCAATTAATAATTTTTATGCAATACAAAAAATCTCATAATTATATCATATAAAAATTCAGATTTAAGGTATATCTCCTTAAATCTCACACATTCACTAAATCCTAAAAGACTATGTTCCATTTAACCTTATATTATATTGCATATAATAACTTGTGAAACCATATCCAAAACACCTTTTGGGTATATTATAAAACACCTTTGGAATGATATATTTAACTTCACCTTGTATTAAATAATATTCAATAACTTGTGAGAACCCATCCAAATCACTTTTTGATTAACTCTACAACTATTTTATGAATCTCTCTAAGTCATAATAAATCATAATTCAGTAAAAAAAGTGTAACCCCCTGAGACATTATAGTATTGACAACAAATATGAATGTATAAATCTATCGTTTTATGTAAAGACATGCCTCTAGCAATGTGGAAATGCTTCTCAAGCTATACAGGGATATGGAGTTATATCCATCAAACACATATATCTCAATAATTATGTCCACTAGTATATATCATACAAAAATATGCATTCTCATGTTTTCTCTTTTTCTAAGACATCGAGTGACCATAGTAAATTGAACATTTTATTCCCTTATAGATAAATCACTAGTTATCGATTCACAGTGTATAAATTGATTTGATCAATGAATACATCATATGTCATTCATCATTATGAATAATCACATCACATGTACCTTATATAGATTGATATATAAAATATAGGTGCATCCACACACTCCCACAATCTATCTTAATAGAGGTACCAAATGTTATACACATCATACGAGAGGAAAAATACTATCTTGGTTAATATCCAACTGATGGAATGATAAAAAACATACCCAATCACCCCAATACTAGCTATGTCAACATATATAACTTTTTAAGTAGGGTATCAAATTAAGAGGGTTATAATTATAGGTATCCCACCAACCTTAAGTAGTGGGGACTCAAATATGATTCATGAACACCTAGTATACCATATAAATCTATATGATAGACCTTGTGGTATACTTAGTAGGAAATCCAATGCACACAAAGAATCCCATACTTTGTATTTTGACTCATGATCATGTTTTTAACTCTATATAAGAATCTTAATCATTCTAACCATAACATTTCATCACAACCTATAACAACATTTAAAGAACATTAGTTATAAACAAACTCAAAGTCATAATTTGAGAGGTCAATTCTCATTAAACTTGAAGAAGATTCTATATAAATATATAAATTTATGTAAAAAACATATAGAGAATTATAAAATAGAGGCTTCCATTAATATGATACATTTTAATATTCTTAAACAATTTAAGAATATTAAAATAAACCAACATAAGCGCTAGATTGTCAAATCATATATGATAAGCTTCTTGATCAACATTATGATTGCTAATTATTTTGTGTTTTGTAAACTTTTTTAAATCATATGTAATTACTATCACCAATGGGTGGTGGGAACACATTCCCACATATTTTAAAAATACATAGATAAACATTTTATCTTGGATAATATAATTATTTCCATATCTTCTTCTAAAAAAATGTAATATAAATTGATGAATCATAAAACCTTAATATAAAATAAATCATATCATGATGTTAATAAAAACTTTTTTTATAAAACATATCTCTTATTAAATAATAAAAATAAGATGTAGATACACATATATTACTTAGAGTCATTTGAGATTGATAAAATCAATTGTTTTTAAATCATCAATGTATTAAATATTTACTTCATCTCACAAATATATACTTGCAAGCTCAATAAAATCTTCCTTTTATTTTGAACTCCTGTAAATTTACAAAACATTGTAAAATTTACATTTGATATCCCTAAACGTTCAAAATTGATGAATTAATTTTTATAGCATTCATACCTTACATGAAAATTACATGGAGTTTCTTAAACTCATTTAGGAATATATCTTTGAGAAACAAATATTTCTAATGAGATTTTATTAGCATACTAATTTTTGGAATAAATTACATTAAACCTATCATTTTCAAGGATTTATTAGAAAATTTATCTTGATTATAATGATGATATTATCTAAAATAGAAAATTTTATCAGAAAAGATTCATGTTTTATCAAACATTTATTAAGGAATTTTATTAAATGGTATCCCACTAAAATCATGATCCATTTTAAAATTAATAATATCCATTAGTGAGATAAGATCCATATTTCACTAAACAATGAGTCGACTAGTTAGTTCATCTGATAAATTAATTATTTAGGTAGGAAATCATTACAATAATATCATATTTGATGCTTGGATAACTAATAAGATAAAATATTTTCCATTAATTCATGTCGATAAACATAACTATATTCCTCAAGTATCCTTTCCAATGGCTTAAGAGCAATTTTTAACCCAATGAAAACATCAAAAATATATTAACAATAGAAAACTTAGGGGAACCTTGTTATGAAAAAACCATACCAAGTACGATCTAGTGTCACTCATTAGTTATTTTTCTTAAACAAGAAAATTTATGGGCAATATAACACCCCCAATATTTTATGAAATATATACTGTTTTAATTAAATTTAATTTATTCTATAACATGTATTATTTGCAACACCAAGTTTAAACGAACCATGATACAACATTAAAATATTATTATTTAATATGAAAGTCATAACATTTATAATAAATTAGAGGGTATGAATAGTATTAAATAATTTTTGATATATATATATTTGATACTCAATAAAAATGTTTGGAAAAATTATTAGTAAATATTCACTCAATTTCTAGTAAATTCATTTCATTCTTCAAAAATAAATTTTCTCCAAAAATTATTTTTATTAATTTGTATGAGAAAATAATATGAATAATTTATAGAAATTTTATAAATTTTATTTTATACATTTTATGAAATTTTTTAAATCATCATATGAAAATTCTCTGAGGATGAATTGTTGAGAATTTTCTAAAAAGATTGATTTTGTAGTGAATTGAGAAAAATACTGATTTTTATTGAAAACTATATTTTTGTTTCAGGAATGTAAAAAGATAAATTTTGCTTTAAGAAAGTTAAAAAGTAAAATTAGTTCTATTATATTTTAAAGAATACCATTAAGTTCATTGAAGTCAATTTTATGTTTGAATTTTTTATAAACATATTTTTCTTCATAAAAAAGGCATTTTTTTGAAAAACAAAATGTGTTATATGATTTTATATTAATAAATTAAATATATATCTATTGGTGAATTATATTATTTTAATTTAAATATTATAAACACATTAATTATTTTAAACCTTAATCTAATATTTTTCTTGGCATGGGATAAGAATAAATCTATTTTTATGATAAAAACCATTATTTTTTTAGAAAGCAGTTTTCATCATATTTTGTGCAATTATTTTTAAAATTAATTTCTTCCACTTTTAGTTATTGAATTTCATAAAATATACTCCATATTTAGAATCATGAGGTTAAAATTTGGTAAATATTCCCTTTTACTTTTTCTCAATATGAATAGTAATCATGGTAAAAATTATCACCTCAATAAAGGGTAAATTAGGTTAATCTTGATTAAAACTAAGTGATGAGGCCATAGTATTTCATAATAATTCTTATTATATAAAGGGAGTTCTACCCTTACAAATTCAGTCTCCAAATTTATTTTTTATTAAACAATTTTCCATGAAAATGACATACATAATATTTAAATCAATGAAAGTTACAAAATGTCCCTCTCTTAGTTTTAAATATATCTTATGTGTCCACATGGATAAAAAAGTTATTTATGAATGAATATATGTGTCTATTTTTAGATTAATGAAATTATTTTCATTATATAAATTTATTTATAAATTTTAGTAATTATATAATGATCTTAAATTCTTATGCAACAGTGATGAAATATTTCTCAAATTAATAAAAACACATAATAAATGATTTTAAAAATATTAAAAGTAACATAATTTGAATGATGTATTACGTGACACAAATTTTTTAGCTGAATATGACATATTAGTGTTACTTTAAATTATTATATTTGAATTATAATACTTTATTTTTCTTTTAAGTCAAATTGAATGAATAGTGTCTAAATTAGAAATAAGGATATGTTATGAAAATAAAATTTTATTAAATTTATTAAAATTTAAAAAAATATTAAAAAGTATAAAGGTGATAATATGTCATTACAAATTTCATCATTTACCATATATATTCCATTTGAAACCATTTTTCTTGAGAATGAATATAATATATTTTAATCTTTTAAAAATTTCCAGGATTTCCCCTCCCCTCAATTACAAAAGGGAACCAATCATTTCTATTCTTCACACAAAAATAAGAAATATATATAATCCAAAAACTAAAAATTATTATTATATAATCCCAATGACTCATTATATAGGTGTTGGTAATTCCAAAAGACCAACCCTGGTGCACTTAAGAGGAGATCTAAAAGAGTTGTTCCAAAGAAGTGGTTGTCTCTTTAACTACTTACATTCATTTTAATTATTATTTGTCCTCAGATAAATATTTTATATTATTAATAAAATAATTTTTTAGGTATAATAAATATAAGAAAATGGTATTATTATTATTAAACCATCTTTACTCACACGCTTTCCATCAAATGGTATGTTTAAGTATCACTTGTGCATACATATGGCTTACCATCTCCACATAGTGATACGATTAATTTTCTGTAACCATATTTAAAGAATGGTTATTATGATGAGTATAATGTTTATATATAAGATAATTATACTTATATAATTATAATATCACATATACATTCATAATTTCTAATCTATTGGGAAATGATAACTTTGCTTGTGTGTACGTATGGACTACCACCTCCACAAAGTGATGGGATTTTTTTTATTTTAGAATTTAAATGGATGTTAATAAGGAAATATTTTATGAATATATATTATTTATATTATATAATAGTAATTATAGGAAGGTTAATTAATATTTACAATTATTTTATTCCATCCATAAAAAAATGAAAACAATGTTCATACGTACGTACAACCTACCATTTCCATTAACAGTGTACTTCATTTTTATATCTATAATTTTAAGGATGAATATAAAAATATATATAAACAATATATATGATATTTATATCTTTATTAATATTCTAGATATTATGTAACCATCATCAAAGTACAAGGACAAAAACTATCAAACAAAAACATACCTGAAAAACGAAGCTGATATCACCCAAAAGATTGATTTTAATAATGAATTTTTAATAAATGAGTGATAAAAGGTTATCAATAAACAATGTATCCTGTTATGTATATTAATATGGTTCTATAATAAATTTTTAATAAATTTATATTTATTATATTAATGGTTTCAATGCGTATGAAGGAAGTCAAACTCGAGGTAAGGGATTTTCATCTCACTTTTATTTCTCTGGGAAAAATGCAATATTCACCACTTATTTCTTTTATGTGGTGCCTATACTACCCATTAATGTTTTCTATGATTATTATTATAAAATTTATAAGGATTTATGTATCCATATAATGTTATTTATTTCATGGGTCTTATAATTCAAATTTTAATAAAGCATATTTCAATGTGCAAAGGATATTTTCCTGAATAATGTTTTATTGATATTTTAATTTTATTTATATTCATCAAGGGAAATAACCTTTTAATATCAATTATGATTTACTAGGGATATGATCAAAGGATACCATCTCTATTATTTCTATGGATGGTTTATTGTTTTGATGAAAACATGTTTATAAAACCCATTACTTTTCCATGGGTTATGCAATGATGAAATATTTATAAAGCCCATTATTTACATGGGTTCTGATATAATGAATGTTTTTTGGTATTGTGGGAAAACATATGTTGTAAGATATTTACATTTTTTAAGATGAATCAGGATTTATTTTAGGTACTCTTTTTTCCTTGTGTTAATTACTTTTCATTTGAGTTTTACCTTGGGGTGCATTTGGGTGAAAATTGAGAAAAATAGAAGAAAAATGGGGAAGTGCACGGTTGGTGCATGGTTAGGGAAAACCATTCACCCTAGGCCAGAAAACCAGAAAACCTTAGACATTGGGGTTTTTCATGGTTGGAACATTTTTTTTCAAACCATGCAACCTTTTAAGAGTAACCGTGCACCCTTATAAAATATGTACATAGATTATGAGCATAGTTAGGGGAAATCCTGTTACCCTACCTAGAAAACCATGTGTGAGAATTTAATTAAAAAGAAAATTATTTTTATTTTTTCATGAAACCCCATTTTAACTCCAATTTGACCCCCATTTGACCCTAGTCACTCTTCCATGATTGTATAGTTCTCTAAATGAATTCCAATCCTTCCCGACCTCCATTCTTAATGATTCAAAACCTAGATTATAGATCTAAACCCCTCCCAGTATGTGGATTCTATATCACTTGGTTTCTAATTCATTCTAATTTATTATCCCATACTAAAAATGGGTTATTATTATGTTTTTATTATATATTTATATTTATATCTATATCTATATTTGAAAGATCATTATTTATTTGTACTGGATTTAGGGTTTTAGATTTGGATCACATTCTACATTATTGTACTGCTCAAATTTTGGGGATTTCTATTGGATAATGTTCTTTATCAAACATAAGGGAGGTGGTCTATAATTATATTCCCATAGTCTTGATTTAAATTATCTATATTTAATTGTGGTATTTCTAATCATTGTTAATATATTGAGTTCTTGATTGGATTAATTAAATTGGTGAATTAATTAATTGAGAAGATGTGAAATTCGGTATTTTGAAATTATAGATTTAGATAATTAATTGTTGAATTATTTATGATATTTTTAGATAGTTGATTTGATATAATTAATTTTATAATTAATTATGGGATATTATTAATTGATTTATAAAATTAATTTATGAATTAATTATAAGATATTGAGTTGTAATTTGATATAATTAATTGTACAATTAATTATGTGATATTGATATTATGATTGAGATAATTAATTGTGGAATTAATTGTGGGATTTAAATTTGTTTATAATTATTAATTAATTTATGATTTTATTAATTTTAATTAAAATAATTAATTAATTAGGGAATTAATTATGGGGAATTATGTGATAAAATAATTATTGAATTATTACAGAAATTTGTGTACTTAATTAATTGTTGAGTTGAATAATAGAATCAATGTGATTAACTAATTATTGAATTAAATAATTTATTTAATGTGCTTAATTAATTGTTAAATTAATTAATATTATTGGCATGATTAGTTAATTATTGAATTAACTTATAAAATAGTGGTTTCTAACTAATTGTTGAATTAGTAATGGAATTGATGTAGATAATTAATTTTTGAATTATTTTATTTTGATGAATGGTAACATGATTATTCGAATGTGGAGTTATGAATGGTAACATGGTAATTAGTTGTGAAATAAATAATGGGAACATGTTCATTTTATTGTGTGAGTTTGAAAGATAATAGGATCATTCAAGTAAAAATTTAAGAATGGGAACATGATCATTCTATTGTGTGAATTAAATAATGGTAACAACAAAATTATGAGATATTATGTATCTCAGATATTCTTCGGGATCTGATATGAGAAGAATTTATGTACAAGATTCTATAAGAACTTGAGTATTTATGTGGTTAATTAAATATTAATTGATAATGTAATAAATTTTTATATATACATTGTAATTATTTATTTATACAACTTCATACACTTGATATTGACTGTATATTATTTTGGACACTGTTTATGATGAGCTATTGAGTTGTAATCACACCTTAATTGGGCTGACTGATTGGTACCCGAATATATTTCATGGTTATAGTCTAGGATAAAGGTAAAGGCCCAGTGTTAGGTGGCTGAGTTAGGATGGAACATGGATAATGGAACTGGATGTGGTTCAAGACCCATGTGAGAGTTTTCAATGTATTTACATTGATTTTTCATTTGAAACTTGGAATATACATTAGCATGACATATTTATTTTTCAGTTTAATATTGTATATCCAGTTTTGGTCATCTTTTGATCTTGGTACTATTCTATTTATGCTTAAGTTATATCATGATTTAGTTATCTGTTATTTATTTTCCACTATTCTATTACTCTGAAAAAAGAGGTTATAGTCTATACATGACTGATATTAGACCCTCAATACTAGTTGACAACCTATGGAGTACATGGAGGCATGCCTGAGGTCATCCGACGAACTAGCTTGGGGTACCCATGTGTGGCACCTGGGTGAGGAGGTTACAAATTGCTATCAGCTCCAATTTTCATTTCTTTTTTTCTATTGAATTACTATTAGGGAAAGTTATTTGGAAAATTAAGAAATGTTTGGCCTTGGTTATGATCTCTTTCATGGGAGTAGCTAACCCATGTATGGGGGATTAAACAAGTACCCGGAGTGGGAATTATTGTTATTATATTTTTTTTATAGTTGAATATTATTTCACCTTGGGTGACACACATGTGGTTTGATGTGACTATTGATTATGATATTTTTTTGGGATTTAACTCATGGGATGGTATATAATGAGAGTTGAATTACATTCATCATTCTATGCACTCAGGGTTATTATGACATGTATCATCTTAGGCATGTATAAAAAAATAGGTTATGTGTAAGTTGTTGAACTTGAACAGATTTTACTTATTGAAATAAAAAATTTAAATTAAAATGGTCCCTAACATTAAATTGAGTAAAAAATTGTAAAATGATGAAATATGATAATAAAAGGGTGTCTAAATAAAAATTTTGAATAACAATAATGAGTTTTCCTTTATGAACATGTACCTTGGTGTAGTATGGTTAAGCATAGTGATAGTGCTTCAGGTTTTACTGTGTGTCATGGTGTGGGGAAATGAATTGTTGTTTCTATTTGTGTTTTCCCACTTATATAGACATGTTATTATTGTAAACTGTTTCCTAAGGTGTGTGTTTGCAATTTTAGAGAGTATGCATCCAGGATTATGCTTATTGCAATGATTATTAAATTATATGTCTTGGGATGATCTTAAAGTGGTGGAACCTGAGGCACTTATTATGATGGGTGAGGAAGTCATGGAGTAGTTTTGAGAGAAATTCGCTTGCTTCATGCAGCTTATGGAAAGAGACCCAGGGTGGGTTGTGAAGGGTATGTCTGATTTTATGAGGGAGTTTTAGTTGTAGTACCCTATGTATTTTACTTATAAGGGTGGACTTGAGGGAGATGAAATATAGTTTATGTACATCAGGATGATACTTGACCATTTAGAGACTCTAGTTGAGAGGAGTGTCATGTTAGATGCTTATATGCTATGAGGACCAGTGAAGCACTGGTGGGATTTTTTGGAGTGGATTGGACAAGATAATGATATTCTATGGAAGGAATTCTTGGATAAGTTCCTGAAGACCTTTTATCTAGAGACGTTGAGGTAGGAGAGAGCTATTGAGTTCATGAGGCTGACTCATGGGAGTATGTTTGTGATAAAATATGATGGACTCCTTATAGATTTGCAATGATTTTCTCTATAATTGTTAGGGGATGAGATAGCTATGGTAATTAATTTTCAAGATGGGATTAAATATGAGATTAATTCCCAGGTTAACAATTTTCAGTTAAAGAATTTCACTGTGGTGGTGGATCATGCTCTCATGGATGATGGGAACCTAAAAGAGGCTTCTAGTACATGACAGATATTTGCAGCTGGATGATCAGGAGGTGTGACTCATGAGAGGAGGTAGCTTCACTATGACAGTCTCAGTTTGGGCAGTGGAAAATGGGGTGCACAGATTTAGGTATCAGTTTCTTAGGATCATACTCGAGTGGTATGTAACTAGTATGGTAGATCCGGTCAATATTGGAGACATTTTCCCTGACCTCCAGTAGAGTGCTAGTCTTATGACAATATGTGACATCTATAGAATTTATGAAGGACCTGGTGACTAATGTGATGTGATACATGAGATTTAAAAAACTAGTGTGTGTGAAGGATATCTTCTTCACCATATCAGTATTTTAGCTGGAGTTCTACTGGACGAGGATGTAGAGATGATAGATGTTGTACTTATAGACAAGACTGCCCATATCAGTAGATTGGTTTAGCTCTAGGTATTTATACTTAATCCTAAGAAAGTGGGGCATGATAGTTATATGCAGTGTATCCTATACTTGTGAAGAGCATAGCTGGACCATCAATAGCGAGAGGTACTATTCTTGTAGCCTCTACTTTAGCTAGTTCCTTATTTGATACTGGTTCCTCTCATTCTTTTATTTCTACACAACTTGTGAACTATTTTAGCCTTGAAGCTGAGTTCATGAGTGGAGAATTGATGATAGACACACCTATGGGAGTACAGTCTAGATACATTTGATTGTGCAAGAGAGATTCTCTCATGGTTTTATAATATCATTTTTTATGGTGTCCTTGTATTCATGAAAGGTCAGGATTTGACCTAATTCTGGGTATGGACTGGTTAGTAGCATATCGATCCCACATTTATTATTACCATAGGAGAGGGAATTCTATGTCTCCTAGGGTTGAAAACTAAATTCACTATAGATAGTGGGATATTCAAGAATGCCGAGTAGGGATAATTACTCAGCAACTGGGATAGATCATAACCCAATTTTCTAGTCTCTTATTGAATGATGAAGGTGTAAAACAAGGTGTCTTTCCATAAATTTTAGATAGGTTTTAGGATGTCTTTCCTAATGATTTATCAGGGATACCACCTAATATAGATGTAGAATTCATCGTCGAGCTATGATAGGATTTGAACGAGTTTCTATTACACCATAAAAAATGACACCGACAGAGCTTTTAGATCTCAATAATTAACTAGAGGAGTTAAAGGATAAGAGATTTATCCTTCCAAGTATGTCTCCTTGGGGTTCACTAGTTTTGTTCATTAAATAGGCTGATAAGAATTTTTGCTTATGTGTTGATTATTGTAAGTTGAACTGGATGATAGTGAAAAACTGGTATCATCTTCTGCGTATTGACAATCTTTTTGACCAGTAGAGGGGATATTGTGTATTTTATAAGATAAAATTGAAACTGTGGTATCATCAGTTGAGATTTTGGACTTCTGATATACTGAGGACTTCATTTAGAAGTAGGTATGGCCTTTATGAGTTCATTATAATGTCATTTGGAATGAAAAAATAACCAGTAGTGTTTATGGACATGATGAACTGAATCTTCAATCCATACACGGATCAGTTTGTGGTGATATTTATAGATAACATCATGGGATACTATAAGATTCATGGAGATTATTACAAAAATCTTGACATCATTTTGAGTACACTAAGTGAGAATTAGATATACACCAAGCTATTTAATTGATATTTTTTGTATTGATTCAGTAAACATATTAGGTCACATTATCTCGAAGGAAGAAATGTTAGTGGACCCAAAGAATGTACCTGTATTGGTTTCTTGGCAGTAGAATAAGAATGTATTCGATATCTATAGCTTTTTATGGTTAAAAGGATATTATTGGAGATTCATTCAGGACTTTTTCCATTTGGGAGTATCACTTTCTAGGTTTACCAGGAAAGGGATATAGTTTGAATGGTCAAAAATTTGTGAGAATGATTTCTAGGTGTTGAAGAAGTTCTTGACATCGACACCAATCTTGATCCTACCTGACCCTGGTGTAGAGTACACGGTGTATTATGAAACATCTAGGGTTTGAATTGGAGCTTTGTTGATGCAAGGAGACTGAGTTGTGGCATATGGGTCTTGGTAGTTGTGGCCAAATGAATGGAACTACCCTACACATGACCTTGTTTTGGTAATAGTGATTTATACTTTATAGTGTTGGTGACATTACCTATTAGGTGAAAATTTTGTTGTGTATAAAGACCATAAGAGCTTGATGTATATAATTTTTTAGAAATATTTTAATCTTAGGTATTATAGATGGGTTGATTATATGCAATATTTTGATTTTGTTATGGAATATACACATGGGAAGGGGAAATTTTTTTCTGAATTTGAGTAGGAGAACTCAGTATTAGGTGATATAGGAGTAAACTGCTGAGTGGAAGATGATATATTTACTAACTGAGATACACATTATGTTTTAAGATATTCAGGATAAGATGACTCTGGTATTAGTTTCACCGGAGTCTACACTGTTGAGATGAATTAGGGACAAACATCATGAGAATTCAGAATTTTTGACCTTGAGGGAAAGCCTTAATGGTGGGAATTCACCTTCATATTGGAGAATAGATGAGTATGAGGTCATCTACGTTATGAATCATGTTGTTGTACCTATGATTATGAGGGTGGAGACGATGCATGTGTTTCATGCATCAAAGAGAGAGGTACATATAGGTGTAACCAAAACGTACCGTGACATATAATGATAGTTTTAGTGGTTGGGCATGGAAAAGGAGATAGAGAGGATTGTGAAACAATGCTAAACCTATTAGTAGGTGAAGGCCAAGAATAAATGACATGAAGGTTTGCTACAACAGTTACCTATTCAAAAGTGAATGTGGGATGTAATGAACATGTACTTTGTGGTGGGTCTGACATGGATGACTTATAAGAATGAATCTATTTGGGTTATTGTGGAAATATTGAAAACATTATTGCATTTCGTTCTTATATAGGAGACCTTCTTAGTGGAGTAGTTGAGAGACTTGTATGTTTGAGATGTAGTTCATCAACATGGGCCACCACAAACTATTGTTTCAAAACGCTACTCACATTTTACTTCATGCTTCTACTAAGGATTATATAAGGCACTTGGTACATAGATTTTATTGAGTATATCATTCCACGCAAAAATATATGAGAAGTCAGAGTGTACTATACATGTACTTATGGATATGGTAAAAACTTGTGTTCTAGACTCTATTGGGTATTAGGGGAAGCAACTAGGCTTAATGGAGTTTTCTTGTAACAATAATTATTAGGATATTCTATAGATTTAACCGTAAAATTCCATTTATGGTAGGCCAAGAAAATAAACTCTATGATGGATGGAGGAAGGTGAGTCAGAGTTATTGGGACCCAGTTGCATGTAGGATACATTAAAGTAGGTGCAACTGATTTAAAAATGTATGGATATATCTAAGAGTAGACAGAAGTGGTATACTCACATATGTTGACGACCCTAGATCATATATTGTATTATGGTGTATTCCTTAAAGTGTCACCTAGTTTGGATCACAATAGGATAACAAAATAGATAAATCCGGTTCCTAGGTTCATTACACCATTTGAGGTTATGGATAGAATCAGGTAGTTAGCATACCTTTTGGATCCTCTTTAGAAATAATGTACTATTAATGACATTATTAATGTGTCACAACATTGAATGTATCATCCCAAAACATATCATGTGTTTGAGGTGGATGATATAAATCTTGAGATATACATGTCATTTGTGGAACATCCCATACGTGTGTTGGATCACAGTGAGAAAGTATTACAGGTAAAGACTCTACTGATAGTCTATGTATTGGGCCAACATGGTTGTACAAAGAATGAAATATGAGAAATGAAATTAGATACGTGGGTTCAGTGTCCAAATATTTTTGACTCAGAATCTTAGAGATGCTTGAGAGTGCATCTTGAGGATGATATGTTATATTGTTGGGAGATTGTAAGATCTTCACATTTTTCAGTGATAAATTGGGCTTGATTTTAGGTACTCTTTTTATTTGTGTTGAGTAATTTTTTGAGTTTATATTGGGTTGCGTTTTTGTGAAAATTATGAAAAATGCATGAAATGGTAGAAGTGAATGGTTGGCGCATGTTTTTTCAAATCATGCGCCCTCTTAGGAGTAATTGTACACCCCTATAAAATAGGTACAAGGTTTAGGCACACTATTAGGGGAAACCGTGCGCCTCAACCCAACAAACAATGCATGAGAATTTAATCAACCCGAAAATTAGTTTTAATTATTCCCAAACACCCATTTTAACTCTAAGTTGACCCACATTCGACCCTAGGTCCACTTTCATTAATTTAGAGCTCTACATATGGATTCTAAGATTTCTTAACCTCCATTCTTCGTGATTTGAAAACTAGATCATAGATCTTCACCCCTCCCGGTAAGCGGATTCTACCCCACATTATTTCCTAATCATTATTATTTATTCTCCAATAATTGGAAGGGGTTATTATTCTATTTTGATTAGATGTAGATCTACGATTGTATATCTATATATAGATTTATTTTATATTGATTTAGGCTTTTAGATTCAGATCTCATTTTATGTCCTTGTGCTGATCAAATATTGGTGATTTCCATTGGCGAGCGTTCTTTGTCAACCTGGTGGTAGGTGGAATATAATTTAAATACCATATTTATGATATAAATTATGTATATGTAATTTTTGTATTTCTAATTTTTTTCCATCAATTGGGTTGTTGATGGGATTAATTAATTTGGTGAATTAATTTTTTGAGATTTGAAATTGGTGATTTTGATATTATAGATTTAGAAAATTAATTATTGAATTTATTATGAGATTTTGAGATAGTTTATCTGAGATAATTAATTGTATAATTAATTATGAGATACAAGATTTTTTTTACATAATTAGTTGGTTAACTAATTATAATATATTGAGCTGTGATTTGAGAAAATTAATTATATAATTAATTATGAGATATTGAGATTATGATGGTGATAATTAATTGTGGAATTAATTATGGGTTTTTTAGTTGTTTAGAATTAATAATTAATTTATGAGTTAATTAATTGGAATTTACATACATAATTAATTTGGGAATTAATTAATGGGATTTTTGTGATAAAATAATTTTTGAATTATCAATGAAATTGATGTGCCTAGTTAATTATTTAGTTGAATAATAGAATTAATGTGATTAATTAATTTTTTAATTAATTAATGAATTTTATGTGGTTAATTAATTGTATAATTAATTATTATCATTGAAGTGACTTGTTAATTTTGGAATTAACTAATGAAATAGTGGTGTTTAACTAATTGTTGAATTATGAATGGAATTGATGTAGATAATAAATCATTGAATTAATTACTTGTTGGTGAATGGTAAGATGGTCATTTGAATGTGGAATTATGAATGGTAACATGGTCATTTAGTTGTGAAATAAATAATGAGAACATGGTCATTCTATTATGTGAGCTTTAATAGTAACTTGGGAATCCAAGAATGAATTTAATAATGGGAACATGGTCATTCTATTGTGTGAATTAAATAATGGTAGGAATGGAATTCTAAGATATGATTTCCCTTAAACATACATCGAGCTCCATCACTTGCCGAAGAAGATATCGTGGTATGGGTGTCTACAAGAGAATGAGGATTTATGTGGCTAAATAAAGATTAATTGATAGTTTGATAACTATTTCTTTATGAATTGTAATTAGTTATTTATAAAACTACATACACTTGTTATTGACTGGATATTTTTTTAGACACTGTTGGGGGTGACCCATTGAATTGTACACACACCCTACTCAGGCTTCCAGATTGGTACACAAATATATTTCATTATTTTGGGATGTGATAAGGGTAAATGCCCTATGTCAGGAGGCTGAGTCGGGATAGAGAATGGTTGAGGAACCATATGTGGTTCGTGACCTATTTGGGAGTTGTTAGTATCATTATATTTATTTTTAATTGGATATATGGAACGTACATTAGCATAACATATTTATTTTTAATCTTAATATTGTATATCCAATTTTGATCTTCTTTTGATCTTGGTACTATTTTGTTTTGGGTTATGTTATATCATGCTTTGTTTCTCTATTATTTATTTTCCACTGTTGTATTACTCTAATAAAAGTGTGTATCGTCTCTCCATAATAGATATCATAACCTCACTATTAGTCCACTACCTCTGGCATATGGGGAGGCATGCTGGATGTTATGTGGTGAACCAGTTTGGGGCACTGGTGTGTGATACTCAGTCCAAGAAATTACATAATTTTTATTTTCAATATATGATGAATGAGACATATATCTCCCTCCAATGAATTGGATAAATATGGATAACTCACGAGGTAAATATTATATGCGTGAACTTGATTTTAGATTCACACTTTTATGTGTGGAAATAGTTTTCATGTCCATAAATTTATGCATGGAACTAGCTTTAATATCTAAACGATTATGTGTGGAAAAATATTTCATGTCCATAAGTTTATATGTGGACATGTCTTTCATGTACATAATATTATGCTCAGAACTATCCTTCATGTTTACAATGTTATGTGTGGAACTAAATTTCATGTTTATAAGATTATTCTTGGACTTGGTTCTAGGTCCATACATTTATAGAAGATCCTAATTTCATGTCCTTAACTTATTTAATGAACCTATTCATATTTATACATGTTCAAAAAGTTATAATCCTATGTGTATTCTATAAACTCAAGTCTTATACCAATGTTATGATATCATGGATTATGTACTTTATTCCATCATGATTCATGACATATAAATTTCCAATATTTTTACCTTGACTAGATATTATGTTATTTGATGTGTTGTTTATGGATTTTAAATGTGAAGCTCATGTTATCATACCCTCATTACCATGTCATGACAAAGTTATCATTGATATATCCCTTATTCACCTTTATTGATCATCTGATATTACCATTTCTTATGTTTAATTTTCCCTAGATTAAGAATAAGGGTACTATGTTTGATAGATATAAGGAGGTTTTTAATTTTGAAGAACTTAATGGGAGATAATGTATATAATTTATGAACCTATTGTTTATGTGTCCATGTTTCCAAAGGCATTAGACCAATATGATTCCAGAATGGATAATTATGTTATATTTTGATTATTTATTTAAAAATATGAAATATCTATGTATGAAAAGGATGGTTCAATATAGTTAGTATCAAAGCATGATGTAGTTAACCATAATAAACAAGGATGATAAAACAATAGTGAGAACCTTGGGGATAAGTCTAAATATAGGATAACATCCTGAGGTTTTGTTAAGTACAATGGATAACCAAGGTTAGACCTAAGGATCCATAGATAAAGAATAACATATCCTGATTTGGAAAAAATATTAAATGATATTTCATAATTATTTGATACATAACTCTAACTATTACAGTTTTACACTTACACATTGATTTTTAGTTTTAAACAATAGATGGAACAAGAATTCATCATGTTAAAAATGAGTGTGATGAAAACTAAAATGATTTTCCTCCTGAGTAATTGAATGAGATTAGAACTGGAATGAGAAACGTTGTGAATATTCCAAATAATATATCATGATATATGATTCACAACAAAAAATTAGATTATTTTCATATAAATTAAAATAAGAGGGAAATTTACTTTTATGAAATTTTAGGTGGAAATGACCACAGTGGTAAGAAAGTTTAATTTAATTATTATCAAGAATGTGGGAATAAGAACCTAGAAAAATATCTCAAATAGAGGAGAATATGATTTATATGTGGAAATAATGGTCATAGAGAAATGAATTACCAAGGAATTCAATATCATATATATGGGGAACCTAGGCATTATCTGAGTTAATTAAATCTTTTAAATGCTAAATCCTAGATCAAAGAATGACATATTATATTCCAATAATTGAGGTTAATGTATTGAAGTGTTTATGTATTGAGATTTAAAAATTATATCCATGATATTTTAGATATTAGAATCATAAAACTTATAAGTATTATTTTGCATTATTTTTCTTTAAGGATTTGAAAACAAAAGTTTATTGATACCAATAAAAAAGAAAATTTATAATGTTTATTTGGTATAAAGAGATGTTTCACATTTATGGGATAGTATTTGTGACTTTAAAATTTTCTAGTGATTGAATAAAAAAATTATTTATGTTATCTTTAACGAACTTTATTTCATTTTTTGATTTTTAGAAATAGTTTGTGATTTTATTTGGAGAATAAGGACAATATTTTAATTTAAAGCTAACTTATGAGTTATGGATACCATCATGTATTTATAGGTTTAAGTTCAATCATAAGTTTAAAGGATTAAACCCTTGAGGTTTTATGTGATGGGATTTTGTGGTAATTTGAAACTTTTAATGGAGTTTAGGAAGAATACTCTATTCAGGTATAAGTAACCCTTTGAGTTATTATATTATTTGATGTTAAATTAATTATGATCTATTATATATAGTATATTGATAATCTTAATGGTTAAATATTGATTATTTTAAAAGGAGATATTTTATAAAATATTGATAGACAATTTATGGATTACTATTTAGGTTATTTTTTAAAGTTGAATCATGATTTTTTTGTGAATTTAATTATGTTACAAAATTATATATTGATTTATCATGGGGATTAATGATATTTTTTGAGACTTTTTATTAGGTTTAGGTATATTTAAACTTTAGGTTTAACATGTGATTTAATATAAAAAATTAATTGGTAAGAATGTAATTAAATTTTGGGATATGTAAGATGAAACGTAGAAGATAACCATTTAGTTTAAAGATTATTTAATTACGATATTATTAAGTTTATTTGGGATGTATATTTATTTATAAATTGATATAAGCGGAACATTTGTGGTTATTATAGAAAATTTTGGAGTTAAATGTATTATTTAAATGTTTATTCTTTTTGGTAATTATATTATCTTATACAAACCATTTTTGGTTTTGGATAACTCCTAAATATTGGTGGAATATCATTATATACCTTTTCTATAAATTAGAAGTATATTTTAGTTCTTAAAGAATGAAAAATTAATATCAAACACTCGTCGATTGGAGAAAAAGAATAGATTGTGATATAGATTTATTAAAGGATGATATTATACTTTTTAAGTAAGTATATGTTTTTTATGTTCGTAGTATATATGGTAAAGGAACTACTCAACAAAAGTAAAAGGATATTAAGATAAAAATGTTTTCTTATATCATTCAATTCTCCTGACCATTTTCCCTATCACTCTTTTTTAGTCCTTAGGAATTATTTTTCTATCCCATGTCTATATTTTTACTTATCACTCATATAATAGAATTTGGGAACCTATTTATGTCTTATTGTATATGAACTCCATATTTTCCATCCATATATTCAAAAGTAAGTTATACTAACCCTTTATACGATGTGGGTTTCAACTAAGGAATTTTCAAATTTCAAACCATTGATTAGTGGGAAAAATTTCAAATTGTGATGAAACAATTTATCAGGGGGTAGGAGAGATTTTAAATCCTCAGAAATTTATGAAATATTTTTTTTCAATAAAAATTAATATATTTTATTTCTTACGTTATATGCAACATTGAGTTTAAACAAACCATGATACACTATTAAAAATATTTATTATTTAATTTCACAGTAGTAACCTAGTTGTTAATATATTGAGTATGAATAGAATAAAATAATATATATATATATATATATATTTCTAACCAAATATAATTTTTTAATATGTATTTATTAAATAATCTCTAAAATTTTAGTAAATAAGTTTTATTCTTTAAAAATATACTTTCTTAAAAAAAGATTTTTATTGATTTTTATGAGATAAGATTATATTTAATTCTTGGTGTTTTTAGAAATTTAATTTTTGAAATTGATTTTTTTAATCATTATATTAAAATTATCTTTGGTTGAATGTTTATTTATTTTTTTGAAAAGATTGATTTTATTGTGAATAGCGAAAATCCTGATTTTTATTGAAAAATTTAGTTTTGTTTCGTGAATGTAAAAAGTACAATTTTTTTAAGATAATTTCAATGTGATATTAGTTATATTATACTTTAAATAATACAATAAGGTTCATTGAAATCAATGCTATATTTAATTTAGTATAAACAAATTTTTATACTTAGAAAGGAATTTTCCTTAAATTGTTTTATGCGCACATTGTCTTTTTATCTTAAAAAAATATATTGATCACTATTTTAGAATAATATTAATGAAAATTTATTGATTATATACTCAATAAAAATTTCTAACATTAATATAATATTTTTCTATACATGGGATAAGAATAAATCCAATTGTGTGCTTAAAAATTATATTTTAATAGAAAATAGTTTTTGTCGCATTTTGCACACTTATTTTCAAAATTAATTTCTTAAAAATATAGTTATTGAATTATATAAAATGGATTCCAAATTTTGAATCATTTTGGTTCAAAATTTTAAAATAAGTTCCTTTTATTTTTGTTCAATATAAATAGTAATGGTTGTAAAATTTATCACCATAGTAAAGGGTAAATCAGGTTAATCTAGAATAAAACTAACTGATAACGACATAATTTTCACCCTAATTATTATTTGATGAAGGAAGTTATAAAATTATCAAATTAGGCTCCAAATGTATTTTTTTAATAGTCACTTGTCCTCGAAAATGACCCATATAATATTTAACTCAAATAAAGTCACAAAATGTCACTCTTATAGTTTTAAATATCTCTAATGTATCCACATAGGGAAAAATAATGTTATGAACAAATATAAGTGTCTATTTTAATATTAATGAAATTATTTTAATTATATAATTTTATTTATAATTAATATTAATTATATAATGTTCTTAAATTCTTATGAAACACCGATGAAATATTTCCCCAATTAATAAAAATATATAATTAACGATTTAAAAAATATTAAAAATAATATATTTTGAATGATTTAATGTGTTCCAATAATTTTATATTTTAATATAAATAAATTAGATTTATTTTTAATATTTTTATTATAATATTAACTTTATATTTATGTCTTTTAAGTCAAATTAAATTAATAGTGTCTAAATTGAAAATAATGATATTTTTTGAATTTTTTTTCTAAATTACATGAAAATTATAAAAATATTAAAATTAGACAAGGGGGGTGATATATGGTTGAAAAATGAAACAATTTACCATTTATATTTCATTTGGAATTATTCTTCTAGATAATAACTTTAATATATATTTTTTAATATTTCATGAAATTCCAAGAGTTCCCCTCCCCTCAATTATAAAAGGGCACCCATCCTTTCTCTAATTCAAACCAATATTATCCTTATATATAGAAATAAAATCTAGAAATTAACATCATAAAATAATATATCAACATTCTATAGGTGCCTTTATTTCCAAAATAGTAACACTAGTGCCCTTAAGAGGAGATCTAAACATGTTGTTTATAAGAAGAGGCAACCACAATAACTGAACAATTTCTTTATAATTAATATTTTAGATCATATAAATATTTTATATTTTTAATAAAATAATAAATTAAGTATAATAAATATACTTGAATTTTATTATTATTATTAAACAACCTCTATTCACCCACTTTCCATCAAATGGGAAGTGAATGTATTGCTCGTGCATACATACGACTTACCGTCTCCACGTAGCGATACAATTAATTTTACAAAACCATATTTCAAGGATTGTTGTTATGTTAGTTTTAATTTTTATATATTTAATAGTTTTACTTATTTAATTATAATATCATATATACCTTATTACCTTCCAATTCATTGGGATATGATAACATCACTTATGTGTACATATGGACTACCACCTTCACGAAGTGCTGTAAATAGTATTTCATTTCAATTTTATATGGATGGTAGTAAGTATATTTTTAATTAATATATATTATGTATAAGATATAATAATTATTATTCAATGTTTAATTAATATTTACCTTTCTTTCATTCTATCTATTAAAAAATGAAAACACTATTCATGCGTATGTACGACCCACCATCTCCATGGATGGTGTAATTTATTTTTATATATATAATTTTATAAATGAATCTAAAAATTTATATAATGAATATATATGATATTAAAATCATGATTAAAATTCTTGATATTTTGTAAATGTGATAAAAGTTCAAGGACCAAAACAACCGAACCAAAACATACAAGAAAAACGAAGCATATATCACCCTAAACAATGATTTTAATAAATATTTTTAATAAGTAGCTGTTATAAGGTTATAAATAAACAATATGTGGTATTATATATACAATTATGTTTCTTTAATATATTTATAATAAATATATATTTATTAAACAAGAGTTTCGAAAACGTACAAAGGAAGTCATACTTGAGGTAAGAGATTTTTATCTCACTTTTATTTCCATGGAATACATTTCAAACTCACAACTTGTTTCTTTTATGTGGTTTATATATTCCCCATTAATATATTTGATGATGATTTATATGAAATCTATTTGAATTTACATATAAATATAAGGTTCTTTCTTTCATGTGGCTTATGATTAAAATGTTACCAATGCGGTAATGGTTTTATGTTACAATCTAATTATTTATCGATATTATTTATGACTATGTTTATGATAATAAAATATTATCATATACCTCTAATAAAACTCATGAGTTTTCATCTAATTTTTTTATTTCCTGAAAATACATGTTTTCCTTTAATTTTAATCACTTTAATTACTCAAGAGAAAAAATCATTTTTAAGAAAAATGGACTTTATTTTTCTCTTCGGTTGAAAAATAATTTTCTTCCATATCCATGTTTTCTAAAAATATTTTAAATAAGTTTTTTTTACTATTATAAAATTATTTTTAAAATTCATTTTTAAACATGTTTTACTTTTTACAAAATGGTTTAAATGGAATCTTATTTTTATTTTTTGAACAAGGTACTTTTTGACTTTTTATAGAAATGCGAAATGAAGGTTTTATTTTAACTTAAATGACATGAACAAATTTTCCTACCATCATGACCACTCAAAACTATAAATATTGATTATAATTTTCTAAGAATATTTTAAAATAATATTATTTTCACAGTATTTTGTAATTTTTTAAATAGTTTTTTTCAAAGTGTAAAGGATATTTTCCTTAAGAATGTTTTAATGATATTATAATGGTATTTATATCCATCAAAGACAGAAAACCTTGATATCACTTATTATTTAATAGGGATATGATGCAAGGGTACCATACTTCTTCTTTATATGGATTTTTATGTTTATTAGGACAATATGTTTATGAAAATAATTCATTTTCTATAGGTAATTCTATAATTAAATGTTTATAAAGCCCATTTATTTTCATGGGTTCTAATATAATAAATGTTTTTGTTCCCATGGCACACATTTGTATGATTTTTATTAATTGATGGGTGGGGAATATATCTCCCTCTAATGAATTGGGTAAATATAGATAACTCGTGAGGAAAATAATATATGCATGAACCTGATTTCATGTTCATAAATTTATGCATGAACTTGGTTTTCATGTCTATAAGTTTATACATGTACCTAGATTTCATATCCATAAGATTATGTGTGGACCTGTATTTCATTTTCATCATTTTATCCATGGACCTAGATTTCATATCCATATGATTATGGATGAACCTAGCTTTCATGTCCATAAGTTTATGTGTGGACATAATTTTGATATCCATAATATTATGTGTGTAATTGCTTCTATGTCCATAATTTTATGCTAGGGACTAATTTCACGTTGTTAATTTAATGATTGAACTTATTTCTATTTATACAAGTTCATAAAGTAATAATCTTATATTTATTCCAAAAATTCATGTCTTATGCGAATGTTATGCTATCATGGACCATTTAATTTGATTCATTCATGATTTATGTCTTATGAACTACTAAGATTCATGCCTTGACTCATGATTATGATCTTTGATATGTAGGGTATGGTTTTCAAATGTTACGCTCATGTTCTCATAACCTTATTATATTTTATCTATACGTTATCATAGATATCTCTCTTTTTTACCCTTACTGATCATATGATCTTACACTTTCTTATGTTTCCTTTTCCCAAGGTCGTAAAGAAAGGTACTAAGTTTGATATGTCTAATAAGGGTGCTAGTTTTGAAGAAATTAATACAAAATAATGTAGATCTTTTAAAGACTGGTTATTTATATGTCCATGTTTTCAAAGGAACTATAACTATATGATTTTTAATGGATAATTAAGTTATGTAATGAATATTCATCTAAAAATATGAAATATCTATGTATAAAAATATGGTTCTCTATAGGAACATTGCTATGGAAGAACCTACTCAGTTGAATGATAAAGGTCTTAAAAAGGGAAAATATGGAAGGAATGTCTTACTTAATAATTCAAGGGGATTTTAATCTCACCATATTATCTCAAGTTATTCCCTTTTATGTATTCATGCATATATTAATTTATTTTGGAATATTATTCCCTCCACAAAATCAATATGTTCAAACCATATTGATGCACAACTCTTTACAAAAACCAAAATATCGTGTTATTTATAAAAAAATATAACTTTTGAATATTCATACATATCTTAATGCATCATATTCATAATGTACATTAACACTTAATGTAAATATTTATAATTATATGAGATTTAAAATCGCCACATTAGTAAGCCCAAAGTGATAGATATCCGACCCCATTTACCTACCTAGGTAATGTATAAGGCTCAAGGTAGGTAGGTAATATGACCCCTTCCCCTCTACATGAGGATACTTTACTCAAGATAGAATAAAACTCATCATAAAAATAACACCTAACATATAAAAAATATATTCAATAACTAAATTTATCTTAATAACTACAATTACAAACCAATACCGAGGTAGATGAAAAAATAAATTCATTATCATACCTAGAATGTAATGAAATGATCTATATAGATGCATTTTAACAATTAAAATAAAGCATAAAAAACCTTCACATTTCCTAACAAAATTACTAAACATGACTATAGTAGGGAATGGACCTTAAATGAATTAATAATTTAAATATTTATATATGGGATATACATTTATAAAAAATACATAAATAAAATATATTTATAAATATTTTATAATTATAGCTATATATTATGGACATTCTATAATTATGAACATAAACATTTTTCATTCATTCAAATATGGACTCCTTCATATTTATCATTATATGACATTTCTATTTTAAATATATGATAAAATATAAAGTAATAAAAATTTATAATTCAATTTATATTATGTTAATATTTCACATAATATAAAAATAATATACATAATAATTATTAAAAACTTGATCATAACAATCATTAAAACACTTTTTATGTGGCTTAAATAATTTCCAAATAATCCCCCTTTTATTTTGAATAATTCAGGATAATTAATTATGAATAATTCATAATTTAAATCGATTTTTTAATATATATTTTCCTTATTTCAGAATTTATAACAATGTATACATAATAATTTATTATTTATAAATAAACAATTTTATTTATAGATTATATGTTATGCCATATAATTTTTTTAAAATGTATATCAAATATTAACCTTTAATATTTGGGTATAAAATGTTTCATAAAAATTTATTTATTCATAAAAAATTTATACTTAATTAAACAAAAAATCTTTTATAAATTAAAATTTCCAAAAATTAATTTTATAATGATTTATAAAAAATTTTATAACCATTAAATCATTTAATATATTTTAATAATGTTTAAAAATCCTTTTAATTTGCCCTTACATAGGAACTCATTCCTATATAAGGGTATCCTCCCTTTACCTTTACCATCCCGACTCGACCTAATGAGGCTCGAGATGAAACTACCCTAACCATGCCTCTAATAGGCCAAGGGCTGGTGACCGACACTAAGTAGGCATATCACACACATGAGAGGCATTAGCTTAATGTACATGTACCGACACACACATCTCCAATCCTATAAAACGTTGACATATAATTTTTTTATAACAATTCATTCATACAATTATAATACCATAAATAGAAAATGACATAAAGTACGATAAAGAATATAATGGTTCCAATTACAATCCCACCAAATAATGGAAAATAATTCCTGAAATGATCATAAGGAGTAGACTGTAGTCAATGAAATACCAATATATAACTCAGTCGGTGTAGCCAAAACTAAGCTCCACCTACTCTTAGTCCTCAAAGGACTTCTTAAAAAGGTCTATCATATTCATAGGACATGAAATGTGTAATAAGAGACCACATAAGGGTGAGTATAAAAATACATATTAGGAATCCCCAAAAAAACATAAAGCATCAAGAGTAGTTAGGTTATTAAACTTCGGTATGTCAACAAGATATGATACATAATGATAACCAAGGATATACTAGATATACTTAAAGGGAATCTGAGTATCAAAAGGTGTAGACCAATACATTCCCTAGGTCCACTATGAGGTTTTAAGGTATTTCTCATCCAGGAGGAAGCACACCCCAAGATATACGGCCTCCGATGACACTACTCCTAGAGGTCATTCTCATTGGGTCTAGCCAAGAAGAAGCACAAAGGAAACTGAGAGGGTTCATACAAGAAATACACTCAATCTGACTACACATCATCAGAAATATCTAATCTCGATACAATGATAGGTGTTCAACACCTTGGGATTACTGGGTGGACAACTGACCCTATTGGGAACATCCTCCAAGATAGGGTATCGACACTTGGGTAAGTGTCAGTCATAAGAATTCCACAAAACTTACCAAGGGAAATCACAAGGGACATGAGGATTTCTATGGGCCTCTCAGATGGATATATTCTCTAATATTCCAATTGTTCTATAAAAAGTGGACTAAGATAACTCACTTTATAATATGAGAACTTTCCCACACTGCACAAATTAACAGGATGTTATAGATGGGTCACCCTCTATGATGAGATTGGGATGTTGCACCGTACCCTTATAGTAATATACCAAAGGCAACACACTCAACTGATACTGGTCCAAGGAATCCCAAAGAATCTCATAATGATGCTAAACATAGAAGGAGGAATATAACCTATCCTCGAAGGAGTAAAAAATTTATCCCAATGGGTACATGGCATGTCTTTATAAACCTATAATTGACTATGTCTCTCACTAACACAACATAAATTTTCAAAATCACCCAACATGTCAAATGAGGGTGCACAAGATATAGGTGTTGATCTGGAAATGGATGTGACATCTTCCAATGCCTGTTTACACTAGGTATTGCCCATACACTTAGCCTTTTTCTGAGTACATGGATCTGCCCATGTACTTTGACTTACCTGTGTACATCCCAAGTACATGGTTTGTAGCTCTCCAAACATGGAATGTGGTGCCACATGATCTATTTAGAGTATACTACATGAACATGTTAATTTTACTACTAGGGTGTACACGAAGTGTGGTATGGACCACATGACATATAATTCCACCCAAAAACCTAGTCATGCACTCCCCATACACACTGAGTTGGAAGAATAAGGCCAAAAAAACATGTGGTTGGGACCACATGACGTGTGATCCTTAACTATCCATGGAAACCATAGACACCACTCTAATGATGATACATGGTTTGTGTAATTAATGTACATGTTGTGTATATACGGGGTTTCTAGAATCCTATATTTCCTCATGTAGATTTGCCCACATCATCGTAGCCACTGATTTCAACAAAAATAACACTGTTAATCATGGATCTAGGTTTGAATGAATCCTCTCACTATCGTTGGTCGCATTCCGACCATATATAATAGTCTTCAAACACCCACCATCACACCTCATTGATTCAACACTCCATACTTGAACCAATGGCCTCAAATCTAACCTAATTTCCCGTAGTCATCTTGAGCCACAATCCCATCACTGATATCAAAACTAGATCTGTGGAAATGATCCATTAATCCAAATATTGAATGAAAAAATTGTGTTTCGTTTATTCTTCGAACCAATGGACTAATGAAATACCAATTATTATCATACAATGAATGATGAGAGAAAACTATGAAATAAAAGAACTGGGAATGAACCCTGGCCATGTTTATATTGGCCATGATCTATCACTATTGTAGTTAAGGTAGAAAATAAATAAAATAGAAAAAAAATTATCCCCCAAATCCCTGATAAACAAACCCATACCAGTAATACAATTGATATGATAATCAATGTATTAGTTGATTGATTCAGGTTCATTATAGGATAATAAAATGGGGATAAATTCAAAAAATAAACATCCCACCCCATTTTGGATAAATCGATGATGAATAATGTTTACTCATTATTTTTATTGATGAGATCCATAATCTACACTTTCTTTAGTGATCCTTATAGTACTCCAATCATTGATCTATGATCCTGATGCCCACCATCATTCCTCTAAACTATCCTCTCAATTATCAGGGTTATGACGATAACCCTAAAAATTAGTTAAAACAACATATTTCTAGAGAAAAAACAATGGAACTACATCATTGTATGAAATAAAGAAATTAATTTTTTAATTCATTATTTGTGACCTTGATATCTTTTAACCAAACAGCCAATTCCGAAAAATATTATGTTGCACCTAGGGTAAAATCTATATTCTAAACTCAATGGTTGTCTTAGATTTCCAATCTGATACTTTTTAGGAGTTATTCAATTTTTCTAAAAAAACTATGTACACGTGATGTAAATATATTTAATATCTTTAAAATAAAAATTTTAAGCTCATTGGACCTTATAATATCATGCCATCTTAGTACCCGACTATGGAAATATTCATAGAAATATTCTAATGTCCAAAATGAAAAAATTGAGATATTAAACTTCTGAAGACTCAGAATGTAAGGGTAACTACCCTCTACCTATTCACAGATATTATGTGGAAGTATAATACCCTTACACAACACTAATTTAAAATGGGTAAGAAGGAAACAACCCTTACATAGATCCTTTTGTGTAGCAATACCTTCAAACATGTTATTTGTGTAAAGGTAATCATTATTCTTTTTACACTACATAAAGGTAAATTTCAAGAGCCTATATGCATCATATATGGTACCATTACACATAAGGGTAAAGTGTAACACCCCAAAATTTTAAAATTAGAACATTTTATTGGATAGTGTATGCAGAATATAACATTGAGTTTAAATAATAGGAAAAATATATTTCTTTAAATTTAATCTCTTTGATAGCTTGCAGAACATGCAACCCTAAGTCTATGTGAATTGTAATTTAGTATACCATTATAACATATATGATAAATTAGAAGGTATTCATATTATATAAAAAATTTAAATTAGAGTTATATATTTATTATAAATAAAATATGAATCATTTAAAATAAAATTAATTTTTTTTCAGAAAAACTGTATTTTTCTAATAAAAAAGAGTAGCCACGCTTTGCACACATAATTTAAAATTAAATTTTACTACTTATAAAAAAATTATTTGATGAAATTAAATTAATTTTTTAAATAATATTATCAAAATTATCTTAGTTGTTTTTTTTTTGGTTTTTTCTAAAATGTTTCGTTTTTTGATGAATAATGAAAAATACCAAATTTGAATTGAAACTGCCTTTTTTTAAAATTATTTTTAATGTTAAAAATTATTTTTAAATGGGTTTAAAGTAAAAATGTTTAAATTATATATATATTAATTTAATTTAGGTCATTTTAATCATTTTAATAATTAATTTTCATATAAAAATATTGTAAACTTTCGACCATTTTCTCATTGAAAACCCACTTTTTGTCGCATATGCATGATTAATTTGAAATTAAATTTCTCCAATTATATTAATGGAATTTGTAGAAATGAATTAAAATTTTTGAATCAGTATAATTAATATTATCTAAATTTTTAAACTTAATTTTTGAGCAAAATGAATAGTGAATCCAGCAAAAATTAATTACTGTGGTAAAGGTAAAAATTAATTTATTGGAGTGTTAAACTAAAAATATATGGGTTACATTGACCTCAAGACATTTATAAAATATATTTTCTAGATATATTTTAACCCAATAATGTATAATTCTTGATAATAATTCATTTTTTACGCTTATCTCATGTGAAAAACATGGGTACTCCTTTTTCTTTTCAAAAATTACAAGTGTACAACTCACCTCACTTATATAAGGACAACCCATAACCTCTATTATACAAAACTTTACACGCTTTTGGTACATAAAATACCTATAAAAATAAATTCCCAAAATCCATAACCGCCTCTATAATCCTTAATTTTTGTATAAATACAACCTAGTAAGGATTTTGTTGCTAACCTAAGGAGTTTACCCGAAGAAGAGGTAATGTTTGTCAACGATCATAATTATATAATTTCATTATGAACCTCAATTAATTATTATTAAAACATGGTGATATAATAACCTCAATATATTAAACATATTAATATTTTTTTTATAATAATGTAATGACCTTCAACCATCTTAAATTCCATCAAATGGGTTATAAAATCAGCAATCGTGTTAATGGAGGACTACCTCCTAGCAAAGAGATGCCATTCATTTTTTCATTAACACATATCAATGTTGGGTATGATAATGGATATAAATTTTATATTTTATATTTATAATATTTTTATAGATATATATTTTTTAGATCATATATAACTTTTTTATTCTCTATTCCTTAGGGGATACAATAACACAACTTGTCTGTATGACAAACTACCTCATCATGATGTAATGTGATTCATCTTTCACTAACGATTTACTTTTTAGGTGATAAGGATAAATTTAATTAATAAAAATAATATAAATGAAATAATTTTTATATTCATGACATATTTGTCATTCTTAAAATATAATAATTCATTTATTTTTTATATTTTCACTCACTAAATGTTGATGACATCGATCATGAATGTGTGGGATATCAGCTTCATGAAGTGTCATGACAATCCTTTCAATATAAAATCACATGGATGATATATATAATTATATTTAAATAAATAATATGATATTATGATAATTCTATTATGGTAAAATATAACTTATCTTATTTCCACAATAATCATTGAAAAATGGAAACGTTACTCATGTGAACGTATAACCTACCATCTCCATGATCGTAACATACTTCACTTAAAAAAATCATATTTTTTAATTAGTTTTAAGAGTAATATTGATGTCAAAATATGATACTTTTTTTCATAATTATTTTTCTATAGGTGGAATAACTATATAATATTCACATGAATTTGAACTTTCATGATAGATCATGGATGAGAAAACAAGGCATTTAACACCTAAAACAACTGGAATAATGAACGATTATTAATGAATAGGAGATAATATTTTATAAAAAGAGAATATATGATATTATAAACATTAATAAATTTATATTATAAGTTAATAACATGTTTAAAAACACTATAAATGATGTTAAAGAACATTCAACCAAAAAGAAAATTTGAGGTAATGGACTTCATCTCAATTTCTCTTCACTGAGGTACATTATAATGTTATGAACCTAATCTCTCTTATATGGTGGATATTGTGCCACTTTGATATGTAATATAATGATTCATTAATAATTCATGGTATTTTATGTTTCAATTTAAATTATTTCATCTAAGGGGATTTGAATTAAGCATTTCCAAGTGGTAAAGGCTTTAATAACATAATTTATTTTCATTGGGTTATATTAATTTTTATTCAACATAGATATTATAAGATTATATGTGTAATGAATTTTATTTATATTTTGTTGTATTTAAACCTTTATTATGTGGATTTATATATTATTACAATAATCAATTCATCGAATAATTCTCACTTAAATGCTTTAATCATTGTAAGGGTTTATTTCACAACGTAATTCTCTTAGAGATTATTTATTATTGAATATATGTTGAAGGAAATTATTTGATAATTGTCTAATAACCCCATATCATTCTCTATTACTTTTTTTATTCATGATATTTTCAATTAATATCACCATTTTTTTCAATCATTGGTACATAAAATAAATAATAAAATGTTTTAAAGAAAATATGATTTCATTTCTCTCTTCTGTCAGAATTTTTTTTTCCAAAATCATATTTTCTAAAAATAATATCAAAAACGTTTTTTAAAATTTAAAAATGATTTATTAATTTTGGTTTTTTCATTTTTACTTTTTATTTATTTTTTGAGTAATCTTCATGTTGTTTTCAAAATAATATCTATTTAGCTTTTAAGGAAAAAGTGAATGGAAGCTTTGTTTCAATACGTACAACAAAAACAATATTTCCATCCGTCATGACCAATTAAATGTTTTAAAGCTTCATTTGTTATTTCAAAGAGTTATTTTCAATGAAAATTATTTTTTTGTTGACCTTTTAGTTTTTAAATTTATCTTCAATATAAAAATGATATTTTCCTCAAGAATATTTTTAAAGTTATTTTTATGGTATTTATATTAATAAATTAAAAAAACTATTTATTATTAATCTAATTGGAATATTTTGTATTTATATTATCTTTATTATTCATATGGATGTTTTATGATAATTTTGACGAAGGAAAGTTTTGACATTCACTTTCTTGATTCATTTTTTGTAGTCATTAACTTTCCATTGAAATATTCACTTTCTTATGATCATTAGAGATTAAATTTAACCTAAATATCCATATTATTTATAATGTATAATATAATTTCTTGAGAAATATATCATTTTTACATATAGTTTTCTACATTGAAAGTTATTTTTTTTATCTTGGGAAATATTTATAAATATGTATTGACTACTCAATATTAATATTTGATTGTAAGGAGCATTATTCATGAATTAAATTTATTTTTTGATATATGAGGAATGATTTAAACATCAAAACATGGGTGGTTCATGGTGATAGATATCCCCTAAATGCATTAGTATTATCATGAGGTGAATAAGTAAACTAGCATAAAATCAGTTGGACATACCTAATGGGGAAGAGAAAAAGTTCATGATTGATGAATGGATTCTTTATTTGTCATTAGTAAATCATAAAATCAATATATGTGGAATAATTATACGAGGAGATAAGTATGCTTGAATTGTTGATTCCTAGAGAATTTTTATAGATAAACTGGTGATTCTTAGGGAATTGTTATGGATCTTTCTTATAGTATTGAATGTCACACTTGGACAATTCTTCTTTATATGGAATTGGATGTCATGCTTGGAAAATTATTCCTACCATAAATGTAATGATTGTTTACATTAATCTTATATTGATATGAAATGTGTTAATAAGGACACATTATTTACAATAATGTATGGAAGATTAAAAAATTCCATGATATATTAATTTCATTTTTCATGAAGACACTTGAGATGAGAGAAGAGAGGATTTAGAATTCCATGTATATATTTGGATAACTCTTTATTTGAGAGTTTACTATAAAAAATTGGGAACCAAACCTTTAATATAGGCCAAGGGAACCATGTGTAGCCACTGTTGAGGTGGGCACAAGGGTCATGCTCAAGACAGATTGGAGGATGTAGGGGCCATGTATAAGCCCTGCAGTGCATGCCTGTTTGTAGGGTACATGAATGGGCCATTTTTAGGCCCATAATAGAAGAATATGGGTGCATGTGTGTGTCCAATGTTCTAGTAGGACAAATCCGGTTGATACATAGGCCTTTAGTGTGTTCATATGAGACCATTTCTGATCCCCAATAGCCATATCAAGAGTAGAAATCATAGATTGGTTGATAAACCAATGTAGCACACTAAGAAAAAACCAATGTGGGACAACAATTTATGGGTCCTATTCACCCATCCATTAAAAATAAGTAAATAATTATGGACATCCATTTTTTTGATTTTCTAATGGGATTCATCTGATCAACATTGGATATCTCTTCTCCATTATGTGTATGAGCCATATCGCGAATGAAACCCTGCATAGATGAGGTTTGAAAAATGATGAACCAAAAATAACTCATTTTCCATGATAGATAAACTATATCTCTATGAGATTTAAATGAGACTAAGTATGGGTTTATATAATGGAATAAAAAATCATAGCAATGATAAAGCTTACCGGGAAGATTAATTCACGTGGATGTTTTTACAGACTTTTTTACAGTTCACGGTGAATATCCTATGCGAATTCCCACAGAAAATAAGATTCTTTATGAAGGAGGTTAATTTGTTTATGGACAATGATGAGTAATTTTCTATGTTCTCAGATAAACCAATAGAGTCTATAAAATGCATGTGAGCAAACTGATATATAGACTAGGTCACTCATGATTTTTATATAGAGTAGCTATATGAGATACTAGTTTGAAAAATAATAAATGGCCTCATGAAAAACCACAAAAAAAATTATTTACTGTGAGCTACTGGTGAAGCACTTTTGTAGATGAATCATTTGGTTTTGAAGTGAGAGTTAAATTATGCATAGAGCATACTAATTGAGTTTGTTTCCATCATGTTTTATTTCATACAACATTCTGGGATGAGTTTCCAAATTTTATTTTTATGATTGAGTGTGTAGCGAAGAACTATGTGAGTGAGAATATAATATGGATACATGAATTTTCAAATGATGTGTAGTGTCCAATTATTATATGACCATGAAAAAATATAATGTGGATAAGTGATGTTTAATGGAGATGTAATGCATAAATCCAATATGAAACTTCACATCACATGAAATTCTATGCATAAAAAATAATGCAAAATTTGTTGATGAATTATATTTTGTAAAGCCACATAGAAAATGGAATGCTATATTGGAAAATAACATACTCTGTAGTGAATTTTTATAGTGAATAAATAAATCCAAAAAGTAAATCAAATGCTGTGTGGTGAAGATTATTTTTTTGATAAGCTATGTGGAAACTATTCTTGAAGATTCTATACAAACATGAAGCATTTGATGACCTTGTCATTTGTGGAGATAGGTGATGTGTTTAAATGCTAAATATTTTTTTGATGATCATGTGTTAGACCACTTGTTAGCCGCTTATTTGTTACTTATAAATACATGGTTAATACTTAGAGAATCAATAAGAATGAATTTTGTAGAATTTTGTTATCATGAGAGGAAGATTTTATATTTCTATGGTTGAGATTCTCAAAGCCCATTGTGCTTTTAGAGAAGAATGAAATTCCATGAAAATAAATAATATTCTACATTATTTGAAGAAGTAATGATATACTAATTACAATTTTTTTAATTGAATAAAGAGAGTTCCACATACTTGAAAAATCTCCAACTTTATGTTTGAAGCACTAGTACAAGAAATGTTTAAAAAGTTAACCAACAAATCAATTTAGGACACCATTTTAAGTTTACAAAGTGGAAAAGAAATAATATCTACATAAAATTATTTATAAGTCCATGTAATACTCGTGATTACATTATATATTTTAGTTGACATTTAGAAGACAAATTTTTCAATGTTGTTCATGTTTCTATCTTGCATAATATAATATTTAATAAATTATGTGCATCAATTACAGACATTAATTGAGTTTAGGAATTCATCTGAGAAAGTATGAATACTTAATTGAGTAGTAATATGATGAATATATAATCCTTCACATAAGATCTCAAGTTGAAGAGACTAAAGAAAAAATGTAATTGTAGGAAAAAAATATGGTCTGTTCATTTCGTAATATGATAAGAATTAGATCATTCATCATTATGTGTTAATGAATTTCAAGATCAATAGGCTTAGTTCATGAAGATTGTGAGAATATTTATGATTCACATGAGTAAAATAGATCTATCACACTCACAGAGGAATATCTATTTCAAGTGTTGCAGAAGAAACCATAATAAAAGAAAGAAATTTGTATTTTTGATCAACAACATTGAGAATAAGGATATTTTTACTAGGGTTTATTACCATTTACTAAATAATATGAAGGTTGGGGTGTCTAACCAGTATAGAAGAAGGATAAGAGAATATGGTTGTGGTGTATAACCAACCATGGTAGAAGAATTTGGTACTGGGTGTAGAGATGGTATCCATTAGATGATCTACAACTAGGGTGTATAACTAGTTACTACCTTATTAATTATGACCATATTTCTATATAGTGAAGAATCCATGCTGGGGGGATTAACCAACACAACAATGAGTTGGTCTTTTCACAAAAGCCAATAAATATCATGTTTTTTCCCTTATTGATTACTTATACATACGAAGTGATATTTTTTGATACCATTAAGTGGGTAGAGAAACGTAACATCTTTTAGAGTTTGAATTAAAAATAAAAGTAATTTATAAACATTAACCACAAATTCAATCCCTATCACTTTCCAATCAATCTTGGGGCACTATATTTAGAATCAGAGTGCATGTCCCCTCTAAAGACCCAATTATTATCCATGATTTTTTAAAAACTATTATGAAGTGTAGATTTTAGGAAGTGTTTGAGTTTCTTTACAAGGAGAAAATTGAATTTACTATTGAGGATAAAAATATGGGGATTTCTGTGAATACTAAGAAAAATAGGAATAGATGAGTAAAAAGGAAGTTAAAGAATACTATAATAGTTAATGGAGAAAATACCACTAACTGAAGGTAATTATAGTGATACAAGTAGGAACTATTATTTTAATTATGATTCTAATAATGTTCCATGTTCAAAATGAAATGACAATGAATCACTTGGTGATATTCATTTTGAATTCAATGAACATTTCAATAATGTTTCTAAAGAAGTGTTCAATTTCATTTTTAGTACTATCAAGTGACTCTTTTTTGATTAATCATAACTATAAGTAGAAATTAAATAATTAGAGGATAAATTAAGTAAGAAGTTAAAAAATTGCATCACTCTCACATACCTAGTGGAATCAAAGTAATAATACATTTTTACACTGAATAAGAATTGATAAGTTATAACAATGGGAAATTTGTGTTTGATAATTTTTTATAGAAGCCTTTTATGCACTTGAAAAATTTCACAAATTATCTTTAGATGTCAAGAATGAAAATTTTTATATAAAATACAAGAGGATAAAGTATATTGACTCATTATGTCAAGAAATTTTCTATTACATGAAGTGGGTGACTAGAAGATGATGAATGACTATGAAGATAAAGTGAAATTTGTTGAAGATCAGGATAATTCCCTTAATATGAGATATATTAATTTAAAAATTAAATTGTCAAATTATAAAAAGAATTATGTCGAGACTTATAATCAATGATGTATGTATCTACTTCCACAAAATTCTATTTAAAGGATTATAATGTTAAATAATATTCATCATATGGGAAGAATAACCTGACATCATCTACTAATCTTTCTAAAGAAGTAATGAAGAAAGTGGTATATTCCATATCTCAATTGAATACCTTTTATAAATTAATTTCTACAAAAGTGAAGGTTTAAATAAAAACTCTCTAAAAATATAGATGATAAGAAATAGATAAGATCCTACCACCGTGTAAATAGTGGGTAAAATAAGATTTATAAGTTCTAGTTCCATAGAGGAAGCCTAATAGGTGGTTAGAAATACCCAAAAACATTGTGCTACAAATTATGGACAACAGTTAGAAAATAAATGAAAACCATGTTTTGTGGGTCATTTTTGGTGTTTCAACATATTCATCCATCATACAATGGACTATTGTAACAATTCTATAAATACTAAATCATAAAGGAAGCTTTTATCAAGGGGAATATTTCCAGAGAATAAAATGCAACAACATTCAAAGTATTAGAAAATTTTTTCATGTGGAAATATTTTTAAAGTTCTTGGTTATGTCTATTATGTTTGAAATAAAAGTGTACACAAAATTGATACATGTACATCTCAACATGTATTAAGAAAGTATGGGAAGATACAACCTCATTAGAAATAAGTTTCAACCTTTGGTTGATGCATGAAAAATACTATAAATCAGATTACTCCCATGAGGTTTAAGGAGAAATAATTATTGGACAGAATGAAAAATAAATATTAGAAACAAATATATTAGATGAATATAAACATGATTTATACATCTAAATTAAAGATATGAATAAATAAACTCATGTGAAGCCATGTGGATACTCTAAATAAGCTATCAATATTACCAAATACATTCTTGTGATTTTTATATATTATTTGGAAAACCCCACAATGTTAGAATAATCTCAATAAAAAGATCATACTAAAGGTAAAATGAATATTCCACATGAATAAAGTGAATTTCATGAGAGGTTTTCATCAAAGGAAAACTCATGATTTGAAAATGTTTTGTGTGTGAGATGTAATAAAACTTTACATAATGTTATAGGATGATTAACCACAATTCCATCATAACAATAAGACCAGAAGATAACAAATCTTGCATAATAAGATGCATATGACATGATTGATAAAGAGAAATGAACCATCTCACACAATGAAATTATAGGCATGATAAGATCCATGTTGCCAATAGATAAATCAAATTTTAAAATCATATGTGGAAGCATGGAGACTGGAGAACGTAGAGAAACTTGGTTGAGAAAACCATCTCAACCTTACTATTCACATTATGGAACAAGTAACACCACCTTATTCCCATGTAATTTTATGTATGTATTTGTGTTTACAATGTAGGTAGTTAATGGTGTAGCAAGGTCAAAGGGAGGGGGGACCTAATAATTAATGGGTGATATCATATTTTAGACAATAAGGAGATATGGTAGTTTTCAAATTGTATAACCACATAAATAATTCCATTTTGGTGTGTTATAAAATTGGAATATCTTTAAATAAATTCTTTAAGAGACCCACCATCATGAATATGGTGATGAGTGATTCTCTTGAGGGGGATCCATGTTAATAAACAAGGCTTCCAAAACATTATGAATTTGTAATTTTTTGGATAGTCTAGTAAAAATAATTTTTAGGTATAAAAATCACTCCCATATCTCTAATAAAAATGAATTGATAATCATTATAAATTGGTAGTTAATGTTGTACAACGTATGATGCGATACATCAATTATACTTATACATTATTATGTGTTTGTTGAAGTGTGTTCAATATCTAGAATTTCATTGATAAATTTGATTATTCCAAATCCCCCAAAATAATAATTGATAATTTATGAGCATGATTTCACATGCATGGTATTTTGTGTATTGTGTAGACATCCTTGGATGTATCTATCTTTTTTTCTACACTAGCTTAGCCCATGTAGACTTAGAGTTGATTAACTAAAGGAACTTTGTTGAGATAACCATGTGAAATCATTCCTCTCTTAGAAGTGTTCTTTAAATTTTTATATATGTTATATAGCTTATTTTTGAGAAGAAAATGTGATTACAAGACCCTGGTTACCATTTGCCTTTATTTTCAATAATGGGGATTAAAATATTATTATTATAAAGTTAAAAAGTATCGATAAAAAACTAAGGGGAGATTGAAGAGAGAAATTTCAAGATAAATGAAAGAATGTTGTTTTTTTGTCAATATATCATATAGTCAATATATATGGAATACATATATGAGGAGATGCGGATGATTAAAGTGGATATGCTTGAAGAATTGTTGTGGATGAAGTAGAGATTCCCAAAGAGTTGATATGGATCCATATTCTTGTATTGTATGTCACACATGGAAAAATATTCTTTATATAAAATTGGATGTCATAATTGGAAAATTATTCCTGGTATAAATTTTACAATTTATTGTGATGATCCTAAATTTCCAAGACATGTGTTAAAAAGGACACAATGTTCACATAATTTTTGGGATAATTAAATAAGTCCATGATTTATGAATTTCATTTTTCCAGAATACACTTGATAAGAGAAGAAGAAAGGAGGATGTGGATATACATATACATATACATATATATTTAGATAACACTTTATTTAAGTTATTATAATAAAAAATTGATATCCAACACTTTAAGATAGCATAAGGGACCCATGTGAAGCCATTACTGAGGTGGGTATAAGGTACAACCTCAAGACAACCTTAAGGAGGCTGGGGATATGTATAAATCCCAAGGGGAACACTCATTTTTAGGATGTGTTCTTGGGTTATGTGTAGGATAATAATAGGATAATAATGGAGCATGTTCATGCTCAGTGTTGCAGTAGGATGAATCCATATGGGCTATAAGCCCATGGTGTGTTCATGTGACACTGATGCTGATCCTAGATAGCCAAATTGGAGAGTAGAAGTCATATATTGGTTGATAAATAAAAGTGGATCACTAAGATGAAACTAATGTTGGACAATTATTTGGGGGTAATATTCACCCATCCATTAAAAATATGAAAATAATAGTGGATATCTATTATTTTTTATTTTTTAAATGTGAGAAGTTAGATCAATGTGGGATATCTCTTCTTCATCCTATGTATGATCACTCCAACAAATAAAAACCTTCATGAATGAGACATAAAAAATAATGAATCGAAAAACACTCAACCATCATGAGAGATCTACCAGATCTTCAGGATATTTAAATTCAGTAAAATATGGTTTTTACAAAGCAATAAAAATTCATTGTGATGATGAATATTTTTGGGAAGAGTTCATTATGAGGATTTGTTTGTGGAATATATTATAGTTCATAGTGAAGATCCTATATGAATTTGAATAAGAAATAATATTCATTATGAAGGATGCGAAGTCATTTGTGGATAGAAGTTAATAATTGTTTTTGTTCATGGACAAACTGGTATAATTTGTGAACCGCTTGAGAACCTACTACTATGCAGACCAGGTCATGAATATTTTGAGGAAAGAATAACTATGTGATTACCTTTTTTAAAGATTAATAAATGGTTCTATGATCAAAAAAATGAAATTAATTATGGTGACATACCAGTTAAGTTTCTTTGTAAATTAATAAATTGTGATTATAGTGAGAGTTATACAACGCGGAGAGCATACTGTTTTAGTTTGTGGCCATCTAATTTTCTTCCTTACAATATATGAAGATGAGTTTTAAAATTATATTTTTAATAATTAGTGAGTAGTGATGTGATATGAGAGTAAGAATATAGTATTAATATATGAATTCACAAATGATGGGTAGCATCCATGCAATATGCATCCATGAAAAAAATCTATGCTGATAAGAGATGTTTGAGGAAGATGGAATACAGAGATCCATTATGAAACCACATAACATATGAAAGGATATTTGGGGAAATAAATAATTCATTATTTTTAGATGAATTATATTATGTCAAGATTCATATAATATGAAATGGGATGTAGGAATTAAAAATTCTATGTTAGAAAATAAAAAGATTTTGGAGAGTGCTTACAGTGAAGAAATGAAACAAAAAATCATATCAAATGCTATGTAGTGAAGATTTTTTTTGAGACATGATATGTAGAAACTATTCATTAAAATTATATATAGAAATGAAATATGTGATTACCTTGTCATTTTTATAGAGATGTGACGTTTTAAATAGTTAAACATATTTTATAGGATGATTGAGTGTTAAACTGCTTGTTAGCCACTTCTTTATTTCCTATAAATACATCGTAAACACTATACTAATAGATAATCAATAATTTTGGTAAAATATTTCATAATGCGGAGAATATTTTATATTCATGCAGTTGAGTTATATAAAGCACATTTTAATTTTAGAAAAGTAGTAAATTCCATGAAAATAAATACTATGATTAATGATTTTCAGATGGAATGCGATGCTAATTACACTTTTTGGTAATTGTATAAAGAGAGTTCCGGATTCTTGAAAAATAACCTACATGATATTTTTGGAATTATTATATGAATCATTAAGAATGTGGAACAACATATCAATTTAGGGTACAGTTTGATGTTTACACATTGCATAAGTAAATAAATTCCACATAACATTGTTGAGAAGTCCATGCAATACTCATGATTTCATGATGTATTTGAGTTGATATTCAAAAGACATATAGTGATGATTTGTGAAAGTTTTGATCTTTCATAAAATAATATTGAATAAATTGTATAAAATAATTAAATATATTAATTTAGGTTAGGAATTCATTTGAATACGGAAGAATACTTACCCAATCATTAATATAAGGAACACCTAATCATTCCCTGAAGATCAGAAGTTGAAGAGAATAAAACTAGAATATACTTGTATGAAAATATAGTTAGGTCTATGTATTCATTAATCTAAGAAGAATAATATCATTAATGATATGGTTTAAAATAGTTTAAAGATGAAAAAGCTTACTTCAATAATCTATTGATGATCTTGAATCTTAACATGAGTAAGATAGATCAAAAACACCCAAAAAGGATGATATATTTCAAGTGTTGCAGAGTCAACCAGAAGAAAAAAAAGATCTTGTTGTTCTAGGATAAAAAACATTCATAAGAAGGATCTTGTGATTGGGGTGTATAACTAGTTGTTGAAGAGGCTTGAGGATAGGGTGTCTAACCAGTCTAGAAGAAGAATAAGAGAGAGTGATTGGGGTGTCTAACGAACCAAGGAATAAGAGTTGGTTATTGGGCTATAAAACTTGGATCAATCGGAGGATTGAATACTAGGTTGTATAACCATATTCTACCTTATTAATTGCAATCATCTTATTATATAGTGGAGAATCCATGTTGGGCTGATTAACCAATACGACAAGGAGTAATAATTTTCACAAAACCTAATAAATACAATGTTTTGTTATCTTATTGATTATTTCCACATATATAGTGAGATTGAAAGATATCAAAAAGTGGATATCGAAATATAAGAATTTTTAGGTGTTGAATTCAAAAGGAAAATATTTTTTAAAATTTAACCATGAATTCACCCCACCCTCTCAATGGTCAATCAGGCATGGGGCACTATAAATGGGTCTGTATTTTGTAGTTTTATACTATCTCAAGGATAGATCTTGACAGTAGAGGTATCATGTTCCTAATAAATGAGGTCCAATAATTAATTATTAACATAATTTAGAAATAAGTTATTATTATTTATGAGATTTTTATAATTATATTATCTCTAGATGTATTTTTATTCTCAGTTGTTGATTAAATGTCTTTTTTTCCAGTTATTTACCTTTCTACATTGACTACGTATTGTCTAGTTATGATAATCATGTAATTCATTAAATGACATGAATTTTTACTTATTTACCTTTCTATATTAATTATTATCCATGATACTTTCACATTGATATCTTCTTTGGATGCACTTACTTCTTAGTTTATTTATTACATGGTATTTCTGTTCAGTTATATACCTTTCCATCTTGATTATGCTTATTGATTCATGGTTTCATCCATGGTACTTAACCCTTATGGAAAATTTTATCTCAAGATTATTTTTTTCCTTTATAATGAATCTAGAAAGTGTACTATGAATAATTTTCAAGGATATTCTAGAGGTAGTAAGGATATAATCAAAAGATATTATGTTGTTATTTGTGTTTTTAAATATACTGCAAAACTAATGTATTCATCTATTTTACCAAGAATACTAATCTTTTTAGTCCCTCAGGATATGATTCCTTGTATCTTATTCTAATTTAATAAAGTAGAAACCATATTTGGGATACTAGGTTCAGGATCACTATAGTTGGTATCAGAGGAAGTTTAGTAGAAACATTGAGAACTAGATTTATGAAAACAAAGATTAGATATCACAACCCATTGATATACCTTGATGATATGTGTAGAATAATATCCTAAAGTTTTTCAAGGTAGATATTATGTGTTTTTTTTAGAAATTCATACTTATACCAATACTACAAGTGGATTAAGTTTTTAAAAAGATGTACCTAAGGGAAAAATAACTCAAAAAAGTTGCATTGGGTTTAACTTGATCATCATCTGGTGCATAAAAACGTGCCTTATTGCCCACCCAGTTTGACACTCCTTGGGGATATACTTCGGATAATTAACATTTTATTTTTAAACCATTATGAATAATTTTAATATATTATGAAAATGAATGAAGTAGGTTAAACTAAAGGACTTATAGATTTTAAAAAATAGGTTTTATGATTTAAATATCCAATAAATGATTATATGGTTTTCCCAATATGATTATTATTTCCTAAACTGTGATTTTTTTGGTTTTAGTCAATGGTTGGAACCTAAATGAATCATGATAACATTGAATATAAAGGAAAATGTGGTGATTATGAGAATATTTATGGGATGATGATTGGAGTAAAATATTTTTTTATTATTCCTAATTTGTTTTCCTGTAATAAGATTAAAAAAATATAACTTAACTAACTCCTAGAATAATCAAAGAAGAGAAGGATGGAGTCACTGATAGCCTGATTTATAGTGACTATGGTGTAATGAAGACTCAATTTTCATCATTTATGAAATATTTAAGAATTCACCCAATTATTTTCCTTCATTGGAACTCGAAAATTATTTATTTTCATAAAGAAATGGAAGAATGAAAATAATTGCTAAGGAAAAATAAAGAGTATGATATAAGGAAATAAATCTCATCATAAGGATCCATTTATAGTTTATTGTTGTAAATTTGTAAAACCTAGGAATTATCTGAGTTAATGACCTATTATAAAGATAAACCCTAGACTAAGGAATGACCTATGTGGAAATAAAACATATGAATTATTTATGTTTTGGGGTTCAATAACTAAATTGTAGAAGAATTTATTTTTAACCAATGGTATTTTGGTCAAAAAAATTATGAAACATCTAAGGATTGAATTTAATTTTATAAGAATTTGTGTCTTTATTAATTTTGATAGTTATAGACACCATCATAGATTTATGAGTTTAATATTTATCATTACTTCAAATCCTTAAACACATTTTTTTAGGTTTTATGTGAAGGGATTCTACCAGGATTTAGGATATTTTGGGAGAAACTTATGGAAGTAAAACCCATTGACAAGTATATTTTTTAGTGGAAAATTTAATTTAGGAACAATACCTTTACATTTTATAAACATAATTTTAAAGGAATTGATAACCTTTAAAGTTGATATGATCATTAAATACGTTTTAGTAATAGTAAAATATTATAATTATATTTTTTAGAAAAACCAAGATGCATTGAAAATGTCAGTAAAAACGATATTTAATAATTTATTTTATTTAAAGGATGTCCATAATATTTTCTAAGAATTTTTATAAGAATTATGTTAATATAGTTTCAGAAAAGGACTACCCACATACTGAATGAAAACCATCACATATGACAAGGCGGTGGGTCTTAAAACCATGACAGAAGGATGATAGGGGTTTATCACCTACATCTGGCCAACACAAAATCCTGATTAATGTCATTTCTTTTATTTAAATGATTTAAAAAATAAATGTTAATTATTAACTAGTGGTGTTAAATTTTTTTAAGATAATAATTCATTATATTGGAGAACTTTTGATTACTATATTGGTTTTATAAAATAGTTATAGATAGATGGATATAATTTCTACTAGTTTATGGATCTTATGATTTGTTAAAATTGAAGTTTAGTGCTCCTGGTATAAAAATTATTTTTTGGATATTCATTTCATGGATTAAAAGATGTAGTGTAAATTTATTGAAGCACAACCAAAGGATGAAATAATTCCTGTGAAATAAAAATATATCATGTAAGAATATTTCCTTATATTATTAGAGAGTGAAAGAATTCATCAATTATATAAAAAGGATCTAGATTTTTTTATCCAGTTATCAGCATTTTTGATGATATAAATGATCTTTTTCTCACCTCTGGTTTATTGTTTTTTGGTTGTTAACTTCCACCTAACCATGAATTCAATCACTCTCCATCAGCATTTGGGTGAGAGTTTTATCTTCTATGTCCATGTTTTTTGTTAACACCTATGTTATACTACTCATAGAGATATTTATGTGATTATTCCAATTGAACTTTGTAATTCCATTTATCTCTTATTAGGAGGATATATTGTTAACCTGTTTTATGGTGTGGGTTTTTCAACAATAGTATTTCCAAATGCCAAACAATGGATTAACTATATGATTTTTTAATTTTGAGGACACACTTTTTTTTAATGTGGGTAGAATGTAACACCTAAAAATTAAAAAATAAAAACATTTTATTCAATAGACATTTTGACATACATCATTCAGCTCAAACCACCAAAAATATATTTCTTTAAATTTAATCTATTCGATGGCTTATGGAACATGAAACCCCAAGTCTAAATGAATTTTAATATAGAATAACATTATAATATAATAATTAAATTGGAGGTTATTAATAGTGGTAAACAAAATATTAAAATTTTCGTTATCTATTTATTATAAATAAAATAAGATTCATTTAAAAGAAAAAAAAATGTGTTCTGAAAAAATGTATTTTTCTAAAAGAAGGATTATTATTCATATGCACACATAATTTAAAATTAAAATTTACCAATTTTTTAGATAAAATTATATTAATTTTCTAAATGAGAATATAAAAAATATCTTAGGGTGAATTTTTGTGATTTTTCTAAAATTTTTCATTTCTAATGAATAGTGAAAAATACTAGATTCTAATTAAAATTTTCAATTTAATTTAAATTATTTAATAAGATAAACAATATTTTGAAATGGTTTTAATGTAAAATTATTTTAAATATATATCTATTAATATAATTTATGTAATTGAAATAAGTTTCCTATTTAATTTTCATATAAAAACACTGTAAACTCTTAATCATTTTCTCTTTGAAAACCCTCTTTCTCATCATGCCTATGGGGTTAATTTGAAATTTAAAATTCTAAATTATTTGAATGGAATTTGGAAAAATTGATTACATATTTGAAGTTATAAAAATATATATTATTTAATAAGTTCAACTTAATTTTTGACCAAACTAAATAGTTAAAAAAGTAAAAACAATTACGATGGTTAAGGTAAAAATTGATTTACCGGGGGTTGATCTAAAACGATAATGGTTAAATTGACCTAAAAACTTATCAAATATCTATTTGATGCCAATATTTAGACCCTAAAATGTTTAAGGATATATTTTACTCCATTTTTGACATTTTTCTAATGTGATAAACATGAGAACAACTTTCCCTTTACAAAAATATAAGTGTGCCACTTACCTCAATTATAAAATGCTACCCACACTCATCTATTATTTAAAACTTCACACCATTTTATTTCAGTAAATACAAAAACAAAAATCACAATTTCCATCCCCAAATAAAATAATTCTTATTTTTTGGAAAAAATCCACCATAGGTAAGATTTTGGTGCAAACCTGAGGAGTTTACTAGAAAAAATTGTAATGTTCTTCAATGAGTCTCTTTATTTTGTTTTGTTATCCAACTCCATAAATTATTATAAAACCATTATGATATAATAAAATTAATATATTAAATATACTGATATTTTTTTATAATATGTACATGTACTAAAAATATATCCACTTCCATCATTTGGGTTACAAAATAATCATTTGTGTGTACGGTTGACTATGCCTCATGAACTGATGTCATTAGTTTTTCCATTAACACCTCTCATGGTTGGGTATGATGATGGATATAAATTACATATTCTAAATTTATAACTTAAATATATCTATTTATTAATTATATCATATATAACTTTTTTATTGTCTATTCTATAGGGGATACGATAAAGTTGCTCGTGTGCATGGAGGACTACCGCCTCACAAAGAAATGTGATTCGCCTTTCACTAACTCTTTACATGGAATTTTATAAGGATAAAATTAATGATTATATATGATATAAATAAAATAATTATAAAATTAATGACATATTTATCATTCTAAAAATATAATACATCATTTTTTTACCTTTTCGCTCTCTGAAAGATGATAATATCATTCATGAATTTGTTGACAATCGCCTTCATGAAGTGATGTAACTATATTTTCATTACCAAAACACATGGATGATATATATATGTATATTTAAATAAATAATATGATATTATTATAATTATATAATGTTAAAATATTACTTACCACCTTTCCATAATTATCTTTGAAGGATGGAAACGTTACTCATTCATATGTATGACCTACCGTCTCCATGATCACAACATACATAATTTATCAAAAATATATTTATTGATTGGTTTTTAAATTATAATTTATATAAATATATGATAATATTTTCATGATTATTATTCTATATATTATATAACCACATAATATGAAAAGTAACTAGGACATTCATGACACAACACAAATGAGAAAACAAGACAATTAACACCCGAAATAATGGGAATAATGAAAGATTATTAATGAATAGGTGATACAATGGTATAAAGGGATATATATATATATGTGATATTATAAATATTACTATGTCTTTTTATAAGTTAATAAAATTATTAAATAAATAATATATGAGGCTAAATAACATTCAACCAAAAGGAAACATGAGGTAGGAATCTTCGTCTCAATTTCTCTTCATTGAGGAATATTACAATGTTATGAACATAATTTCATTTATATGGAGTATATAATACCCAATTGAAATATAATATCTATATTATTTAATATTTTATTTTATGTTACATTTCAATTTGAATTATTTCATCTAAATGTATTTGACTTAACAGTCAACAAGTAGTAATGAATTTAATAACACATTTTCTTTTCATTGGGTCATATTAATTTTTCGTTAACATTGATATTATAAGAGTATGTGTGTAATTAATTTTAATAATTTTATAATTTATTTAAAATTATTTTATATAGATTTATACTTGATATAAAAAATCAATTCACTGACTAATTTTCAGTTTAACAATATTATCATTGTAAGGTGTTGTTTCACATTCTCATTCTCATCGAGATTATTTATTCTTGAATTTAATTTGAAGGGAATAATTTAATCTTCATATAATAAAACCATATAATTTTATCCTATTTTATTTATTCATTATATTTCCAAGTAATAATACCATTTTTCATTCTTTTTTAATTAAAATAACTAAGAATTTCATTAAGAAAATATATCTTCATTTCTCGCTTCGATCAGAAATCTGTTTTCATCCAAAATCATTTTTTCTAAAATTATTTTAAAAATTATTTTAAAACTTTTAAAAATTATTTTTTAATACATATTTTCAAATTTTTTAATTTTTTTGTTTCTTGAATGGAATATTCTTGTCGTTTTTCAAACCATTTTTGTTAGGATTTTATCAAAAAAGAGAATGAAATCCTTGTTTTAACTTGTAATACATAAACATAATTTCTAGTAGGGATGAATAATTAAATGTTTTAAAGCATAATTTACAAGTTTTAAAAATTATTTTCAAAGAAAAATATTTTCAAAATGTTTTGTGAACATTTTGTTTTTAATGTGATTTTCAAAATAAAAAGGATATTTTCCTCAAGAATGTTTTAAATTTATATTTATCTAATTTATATTCACAGATGAAATAAACAATTTATTCTTAATCCAATGGGTATATATTGGATTTATTCCATACTTATTATTCCTCTAGATGGTATATGATAATTTTTTACAAGGAAAGTATTGAAATTCACTTTCATGATTCATTTTTTAGCCATTAACTTTTTATTGAAATATTAACTTTCTTATGATCATTAGACGTTAAATTCCCCCAAAATATCAATATTATTTATCATGGATATGTTAATTAATTAAATCACATATAAGTTTTACATAAGGTATTGTACATTGAAATTTATTTTTTATCTGGGAAAATAGTTATACATTGTATTCTCTACTCAATACATATATTTTATGATAAGCCACATTGTTCATGAATTAAATTGATTATTTAATATATGAGGAAATATTCCGGCATGAAGACATGGGCGGTGTTGGTTTGAGTGAGTATGTCAATAGGTGGATGAAATTAGAAATCAATAAAATTTCTATTTGAAATAGATTAAAATAGACCCCCCCCAATAAACATTAAAATTTCCCAAATAACCAAAACAACAGATTATTATAAATTACAATATTTAAAAAGATTGATTTGTTTTGTGTAAATAATATACAACATTACTTAGTCCATTTAAATAAATTGACTTGATTGAAATATTATAAAAACACTAATTAAGGTTAATTATCAAATTATTAATTTTTTACAATTTAAAACAATTTTCAGTTTCAAATAATAGATTAAAAATAAATCAAAATAAAACATTTAGTGGAATTTTGAATACAAGAGGTTCAATATCAATCTAAGACTTAGTACTCCCCACTTGGTGATCACTTTCCACAATGTAGTGTATATTAATAAAAATTTTGATCCACAACCTTGATCGGGTTTTACAATAGTATACAACTATCTAGACCACACAAGGCCTCATCCACTATTTCCCGTGGGAGTAAAACAAATAACTGGCCACATAGGACCTCTACTGTAGTTTTCATTGGAAAAGTGATAAATAAAGGTTGAGAAGATAAATATTTATCTTCTAGTTATAGTAGGATATAGTTTTTTTTGAAATAAACATAGTAAAACATACAGTGCATGTAATGTAAAAATAAATTAACCAACTATGTAAACTAAATGCATAAAGGGATATAGATGCTCATTTTGTTATATAGTGTAGCTCTTTGATCCTTGATATCATTTTGAAAATGAATATAGAGTTGGAATCTTTAAAATTTATTAAAATAGAGTTTTAAGGACACTTATATTATTGACTACATGAATATGAAAAATGTGTACTGGGATTTGTCTTCCTCAGTCAAGTAGAGAATGATGTACTAGGTAATTTCTTGTAATCATGTTCAACTCTGTATGTGAATATCTTATCATGCATTTCCTCTACTGCTTCCCATTGCACACAATGCATCAAGGGAGTATTATTCACTTTTATCAGTAGTAGTATGAGTATCCACATGATAATCTGGATATTCATTATCCTCATACTCAGTGCTGAATCATTCTTTAATTCATTTTGTTGATCATTTATGATAAAATCATTAAAATAATTTTTTTGAATTAAATTTCATAATATAGGCATTAGAGGATTAATTCAAAAAATAAAAAGTAATAAATAGTTATATTGAGTCCTGAATGGTGACTCGTAGTCTATCGGTGACTTGTTATAGTAGTGTCTTAGGCTAGCCGTGTCTCATTTTGGCGGTATGTAAGATGGTAGTGTGATAATTTTTACTTAGAAAAATTTCTATGTTGGAGATAACTCAGATGATGGTGATTCATCCTTTTGGTTGTGACTCTTATGATGGTTGGTCAAGTTAGAAGTGTCTCATATTTTGTCAAAATTCCATTACGATGGTATGACATCCTAATGATGATTCATTTCAACAGTTATCCAATTTTCCATTCTGGCAGTGTGTTGTGTCAATGGTGAATCATAGTTGATTGTAGTGATACATGGTTGGTGGTGATTTATCCCTAGCGGTGTATCATAAATATAAATTTTCATCACATGTCTAAAATTATAAGATGCTTATAGAAAACATGAAACATATTAATATTTTTTGAAGCATGATTTAGTGATCATTAAAACAAGGAGGTCAACAGTCACTCCCTTTTGATGATCACAGATCATGGCATTAACGGTAAAAAATTTATGGAATCAAATGTAAGATCTAGACTTGATATCAATGATAAATTAAAACATTGTGAATATATATTAGTGTGTTATCAAAGAAATAGAAGCCATATTATTAAATAAAGATTACTATAATAGGTAGAAATAAATTAGAAATAAATTTTATACTTTTATACTTCTCTACATTTCGATATTATCAAAACGGTAAAACATAATCAAAATAAAAATAGTGATTGTCGTATTAGAGGTAATAAATAGAACAAAAGAATAAATCATTAAGAATATGAATGAATAGTTAGCCAAAGGTTGTAATCATAAAGGTATTACAAAACTGTCACATCAAAATAGAATTTCTAATCCAAAAACATTATCAAGGATGGTAAGAAGTGTCCATATGAGTTTCTCTATTGTCCTTGTCTTGGCCCTGGTCTGAGGAAAAAGAAATGGTGAAAGAGGGTATAGTGGGAACAAAAGATATAGCTGAAGGCGGTTGAGGCAGGGTTGAAGGTACACCAAGTAGAGAGAGAGAGGTTCTCTAGTAAAGATGGGTCTGAGGTGCCTAACAGATTCTATAAGAGAAAAATAAAATGGTTTGAAATAGGATGTAATTAGATCAAGGGGATCTATAGTTACTTTTTTCCAAAGAGAGATTTCAACATCAGCTCCTAGTGTTTTGAATGATGAATACATATGGATTGTAACTGGTAAGGCTTTGTGAACCCCAATAGTATTCCCATGAACATGAAGGATAGGTTTCATAAGAAGGATGATGTATATGATGACATTCCCTCCTCTATCCATGGAATTGAAAAATTAACCCTTCTCTTCCATAATTCTTTGAAGAACTAAAGTCATCTCCTTCAACTTTTTGACTTACTCCATTAAGGCTTGGGTAACATGTGGTATCCTCAAATTCTCGGCCAAAAACATGAAATCATTATCTGGGGATTGTTTGGTATAAATTATTGAGATATAATATTTTATGTCTTTTGTAAATTTCTATTTATCTGAATTCATATCCATTGTATAAATCCTTATTGTACTACAAAACTGGCCTTTAATAACACTGGTAATTATCAGCACTACAAAAAATGCTAATAAATGACATATTTATCATTGATAAGGAAATAATTGATAAATTTAACTTTTTATCAATGTTGATAAAGGGAACCTTTATCAAAACATTATTTTTAGCATCGATAAATGATATCCTTTATCACTGCTTTATAGTTATCTTAGATAAAGGGTAACATTTATTAGCACTTTATTTTTTTTTGCTAAGAAATATTTATTTCATTATCACTTTTTAGCACTCATAAATGTCTAAATAAATAAAATGAAATAATTAAACAAAAGCGTTTATTAAAAAATATTACAAATTTTATTAATTAAATAATTATTGATAAAAATGAATAAATAGATTATACATTATTAAATATTAAAAAATTTATTAATTAGACAAATATGATAATTAATTTTATTTAATTATATATATTTAATATATAGATATATTTTAATGTATATAAATATGATTGATATATTACAAAATATTTATGCAATTTACATTAAATAGTCATATATTTTTTGAATAATTGTATATAATTAAAAATTAATATGAATTAAAAATACGAACTAATTTCACAGTACAAAACATATATTTGAAAATCATTTGTTTTTTCAATTTAACATAGATAAAATTGTGTTACATAGATTCCACATAAACATAACTAATGCATTTTTATATACAATGCACACACATAAAATTGAATATTGTTCTATTTTTCAGTTTAATATATATCAAATCTGTGTCACTTTAATTTAATATATACGTAATTAATTTATTTTTATATGCAATGCACACACATAAAACTTATCCATTTTTTTAGTATTGTTAACGTGTACTTATTCTTAATTTATTCAATTTCACTAATTTTTTACATATATGCAAGCACTTAAAATTAGATATTCATTAATATTGTTAAAAATATATTTATAATAAAATATTTATAAATAATGATATTTATAAATGTAAATTTACTATATTTATAAAATTATATATATATAATTACAAATGAATAAATATATTTTTTAAAGTTATTTAAATAATTATAAATAAATAATTATATATATTCAAATAATTATTAAATTTATAAAAAAATTACACAAATAAGTAATATATTCACTATATTTATATTTAAATTTATTTAATAAATATATCTGTATAATTATATAAATATTTATAATGAAATAAATATTATTTTTTAGAAATATTTCAATAATTATAAATGTATAATTATAAAGTTATAATAATTATATTTAAAAAGGAATATATTTAATATATTTAAATTTATTATGTATATATAAATATTTAAAAAATTTATTTATAATTATAATTATAAATCCTTTCATAGTTATTAATTAATAAGAATTGATAAAAGAATCTTCATCAGTACTTTTTTTGTGCTGGTAAAAATGAGTCTTTATCAGTGATTTTTTATAAGAACTGATAAAAGTGTCCCAATTTAATTAAAAAACTCTATCCATCTGCGAGCCCATTGCGATATCAGAAGCTTTTGGGGGAATCCACCCACTGTTGGTGTTTCTCCTTGGCGAATCGAAGCTTAAATCACACCCCTCGACTACCAATATTTTCACAAACATCTCATCTGACATTCAGTGTTTGATTGCAATTAAGGTTTTCAAAGAGGTAGTCCTTCCAATTTCCTTTGTTTATTTTTGGTTTTGTTTTTGATTTATTCTTCGATGATGTTGTTATTTGTGGTTTGGTGATTGTATACTAGTGAGGAAGACCTTATAATTTTTTAAATTTCCCATTTTTATTCAACTCTTGATCACTCATGGAGATTTGTTTTGTTTCCAGACTCGATGGTGACAAATGGAGTTTAGTTAGTCATTTTATTTTGTTTACATTTCCCAAATTGATCACCCAATGTTATCATACATTTTTTGAATTCTTTATTTTATCAATATATTCCATACATGTGAAATTTGATAAATTGATATTGTGGATTTTGTCTGTGAGGGAGTTGAAGGTAGGTTACAATATTTCTTTTTACATTATACTTTTTATATCCTCCTTTTTCTACTTATTTGGGTTGGTGTGATAATCCAATGTATGGATGTATTATGGAAATTTTTATTTATATTTTCTTTCTACTAGTTTTTTTTATTTATTGGGAAAAATTATTCCCACTGTTTTTTTTCATGCCCTAGTTCTTGTTTCCAGCCTGAGGGGGATTGAGAATGTCCCTTCGACACTATCATGATATATATTGACATTACACCCACATTATTTGAAAATTTTATTCAATTTCCAATGGGTGTCAACATGGGGTTTCAATCTTACTTTTGAAATCTATAAAACATATCCCTCACATACATGGATTAGGAAATAAATATCCCATGAATTCCATGAGTCGCCTATAAATGAAGGAAAATGTCGAATCACTGATCATCAATATTTAAAAATTCACCATTGTTAATGTAGAAAATTATTATCATCCTTTATCTCTTGAATCTCTAAAAATTATGTCATCTAGATTGATAAATATAACACCTCAGTATCTTATGGTGTGAATAATTTCAATTCATTAGATAACTAATTTTTCACAAAACACTGAGTCTCTGTGAAACAAAACATTGTTATATGAGATAGTTATAACCTATCCATTAAGCATAATTTTGCTGATTCTCTGATTTAAATTTCAAAAAACAGACATACATGGTTGCATTCAGTATGATATTTAGAGTTGGATGCGATCAAATTTTTTTTGGGAATAGTAATGTACCCTTATGAAGAGTAATTTAACCCTTATGAATAGTAATCTCCCATATTGAATAGTAACTTGACATTTATGAATAGTAATGTACCCTTATGAATAGTAACTTGAATCTTATGAATAATAATGTACCCTTATGAATTAAAACTGCTCCCATGTAAGTATAAATATAATTTAGGCACCTTATAAATGAGAGTGAATATTTTAAAAATTAATAATTAAGTGTTGGTGTTTTAATTAGAAATAAATAATGAATTTAAATTTTATAATTAATAGATTAATTTAATAGAAAATTAATTTTCATAGAATGTATTCATGAATAAATATTTAGTTTTCCTATGATTATAATTTAATTTTATGACACCCTAGTTAATTTTTCACAATGTCATGAAATCATTTATAATATTAAAATTGGTATTTTTGAGTAAATGATTATTTTAATTAAAAATTAAATTTCACATATATAGAAAATTATTTTCTAAAAACGGAGTTCCTTTTTGGATTCTACATGTCAATATACAGTTTGGAATAATATTTGAGATTTTTATGAAATAGTTTATTTGGTGAAAAGTAAAAAAGTAAAATTTTTTATGAAATATAGGATTTTTAGTGACATTGTCGTGAAATTATTATGTCACAAAAATATATAAACTATTAAATAACTAAATAATTTTATTTCAAGTGGCATATTGTAATGAATAAATTTAGAAAATTAAAAATATATTTTTACATGATAAGTATAAAAATCATTGTCAATATCGATGCAATGCCTCCACAGCGCTGTCAAAGTAAAAATCGGTAATTTATATATAATAATTGAGTGATAAAAATTATTTTCATGACTTATTTATAAATTATTAAGTATTATTTATCACTTTTATAGATAATTTATAATTTTAGTGTTATATAACATGATTATTATCCAAATGTCTGTGCAGTGCTTGCGTAGGGCAAGAAAAGACCAAATAACAAAAGATAATAATTAACATGAATGTACATAGTGAATAAGAGTTTGGAATTTTATTTTGAACATAATTATTTTTTTTATTTTAATTTTTTTAAATTTTATATATGGAATAATTAACACGATTTCTTATGAAATTTCGATGCAATACCTATGCGTGAATAAGAAAAATAAATAAAATGTTTTTAATTAAAATTAAAAGAATTATTAAACAACTAATATTTTGGCTAAAACATTTTATATAACATATTTTAGACCCATATCTATTTTTATTCGATTTTTTGACACTTTGGACCCACACGAATCAATTTAATACCTTTATAATATTTTATTTAAAAGTAAGACAAGGTGTTCACACTATAAACTTAATTTTGTACAACAGTTTTAATTTAAGTATTTATGGGAGTTTTATTCGAACAAGAATTTTATTTGAAAATATAATAAAATTATCTGTCTCATTTATTTTTATTTTTAATTTTTACACAAAAAAATAAATACCATAATGGATTCCACAAAGATGATTCAATATTACTTTAATTAATGAATAAATCAAATAAATGATATTAAAAATAACGAAATAAATATAATATTATATTTTTAAGCTAATTCATGGATTCAATAGATAAATATGACATTTATATGATATAATATAAAATATTATTCTATTTTGAAACTATTTTTATGTGTTTAATTTCTTATTTATGAATAGTTTTTATATTGACAAAAAAAAATTTACTGAATACAATATATTTTTTAAATTAGTTAAAAATAAAAAAAATTATTCAAAAAGGCCCGAAATTATAATATTCATTTGAAAATGTAATCCCATATAGTTTTATAACTTTTTTGAAGTCTTGAAAACAATAATATATTTATTATAATTTAATAATTTTAGTAATTCCTATATTATCCTCCAGCTCACTTATAAAAGGAGATCCATTATTTCACAAATATTAACCACCTTGAGCTTTCTTGTTCATCAAAACTCTACCAAATTAAATCATCCATATCCATAAATACATTATTGTGCTTTTGGTATAACAAAAAAGATGACTTTCAAGATCCCTAAGGAGGTTTTAAAAGAGATATTTTGTAGAGGTAAAATTCCTTCTTCTCTTTCTCATTCTTTCCCACTTATAACATATCCCTAACTATTTTGAAATGATTCATGAAAAATACAGTATCATATATATACTATAATTTGTTTGTTTATATGGTATATGAACCAGAAACTATATTATTTCCTTCTTTTATTCTTAAATAAAAAAATCATCGTCCGTGGTGTGCCAATTAACTACCTTTGTGGATGATGCATTTTTGTTTCACTTTACCACAATCATGGAATGTTTCCAATCACATGAATTTTTTTAAAATGACATATATATATATATATTATCAATTCTGCATTAATATTTCTTTTTTTACAAGGAAGGCTATAATAAACCAACCTTTGAAACCATGAGAAGAACATACCAGAAATAATTGGAAAAATGAAATATTGTTAATAAATGGGTAGAAAATGTTATAAGAAAATTATTTATGATATTATAAGAATTATTTTAGTTATGTAATAATTTAATGACACAATTCAAACAATATTAGAGGAGTTTTGAATTTTTTTTCAGGAATTCATACCCGAGGTAAGGGATAACTTAACTCAATTTCCATTCACTGAGTTAAACATCAATGTCATTGGTTTTGTATTTCCCAAAATATGTGAGAATGTAATATGATTGTTTTATGATATATATCCATATTATTGTGGGGGTTTATGCTTTTCACACATAATTATGTCATTTATTTTTCCTCAATCTAATGGTATGTTCTTTGTAAGGGGTTTCTCATCTCACTTTTAATTCTGTGAGATTTCCATTGTTCTCCACTTATTTCATGCATGTGGTGTATTGTGTACTTCCATTTGATATATATTATCATGATTAAATTTATATTCATGGTATTCTATAATTCATTTGGTGGTTATTAATTTTTGGTCATACAACTCGATTGATTACAACTTGGTAATATATTTTTTCTCAATTTCCATTTCATTATCACTTACTTGGTATTGTGCACCAAATCATTTTTATATGATGTACCTATTTCCCCATTGATATAATTTTTCATTTGAAATTTTAAATATATTATATATCCATATTCGGGTTTTGTGGATATTATTATTGTTTTAGTCCATATACCATTTTACATACAATGTTTATTTTGAATGTTGTTTTAACTATGGAAATATTGATGAATCTGTATCCTCTACTCTATATGGATATTATGAATGAATATTGTAATTGTATTAAATATATGTATAAAGAATTATTTGGACTTGAAGTGATGGGCAGGGCCTGATATAGCCCCACAATGCATCGACAGGTCTCATGGGACAAATCCGTTGGTGAAAAAGCCTTTGAGTTTATCTCCAAAAATCAAATAGGTTTATATCTGGAGACTTAAACCTTTTAAACGGTATGGTGGTATAATTTTCATGATACATGACGCCTAATTAATAATAATATATATTTATCCATTTTCAGTTATTACTATCCATGAGGTTTTCACTACGACAATGTCTATGGATGCAGTTTCATTCTATGTTTATTAATGGAATGTGTTTTTCATTTATTCACCATGTCATGTTGACTATGACTATTTTATTATGACTATATTATTTTTTAATCATGATTACTCTATTTTTAACCCTTACTGAGCATTTGAGCTCACCCCTTTCATTTTTTTACCTTAAACAAGATATAAATAGGAGACTGTTTCTTGAGTTCTCATGGATGCAGTTTATTAGATTTTGTTATTTATTGTATTTTGTTACCTTTCCCAAATGTAATTTGAGTTACATGTATGTATCTAGTTTCTTCAAGACTACTAAACTGATCGGTCTTGTTGGATTTGATTCCTTGTAATCATGAAAATTTAGTAATGAAATGCACCAGCTCTAAACTTCTAGGGTCGGGTCATTACAGTTTGTATCAAAGAGACATTAATATAAACCTTGGGAACTAGATTTAGAAAACATTGTTTAGGTAACATATCCCTAAGATATAATTTGAGGACAAGAATAGAGAAACCACCCACGTATATTTTGAGGGCATTATAGATGAAAAATTTTGAGGACGAAATTTCTGAAGGTGGGAAGAATATAATACCCCAATATTTTATGGTGTGAATAATTTAAATTCATTAGATAACTTATTATGGACACAATAATCAGTCTCTATGAAACAAAACATTGTTATAGGAGATAGTTATAACATATCCATTAAACATAATTTTACTGCTTTTGTGATTTGAATTTTAAAAAATATACATACAATGTTTCATTAAATATGATATTTAGAGTCAGGTATGATCAAATTATTTTTTAGTGCATAGTAATGTACCCTTATGAATAGTAACTTGACCCTTATGAATAGTAATGTACCCTATTGAATAGTAACCCAACCGTTATAAATAGTAATGTACTCTTATGAATATTTACTTGAACCTTATGAATAGTAATGCTCCCTTATAAATTAAAATCACTCCCAAAGTAAGTATAAATAAATATAGGCCTTATAAATGAGAGTGAATATTTTAAAAATTAAAAATTATGTGTTGGTATTTTTATCAAAAATAAATAATGAATTTCAATTTTATAATTAATAGATTAATTTAAAAGAAAATTAAATTTCATAAAATGTATTACTGAATCAATATTTTGTTTTCCTATAATTATAATATAATTTTATGAGACCCTAGTTAATTTTTCAAAGTGTAATAAAATCACTTATAATATTAAAAATGGTATTTTTTGAGTAAATGGTGATTTTAATTAATAATTACTTTTCTCATATATAGAAAATTATTTTCTAAAAATTGAGTTACTTTTTGGATTCTACATGTTGACAAATGGTTTGTATGAATATTTTTTATTTTTATGAAGTAGTTTAATTTTTTAGTGAATAGTAAAAAATACAATTTCTTATAAAATACATCATTTTTCGTGACATCGTCGTGAAATTATTATGATATAAAAATTTATTTATACTATGTAGTTATTGAATAATTATATTATAAGTGAAATATTGTTGATAATTGATTTATTACATGAAAAATATATTTTTTCATGATAAGTATAAAAAGCCTTGTCAATGTTGATGTTGTGCCTGCGCAGGCTGACAAAGTAAAAATTGGTAATTTATATATAATAATTTAGTGCTAAAAATTATTTTAATAAATTATTTATTATTTATTATTTATTATTTATCTCGTTTATTGTTAATTTATAATTTTAGTGCTATATAACATGAGTATTATCCAATTGTCCGTGCAATGCTTGAGCAGGGAAAGAAAAGACCAAATAAAAATTTTACGAAGATTCATTTTTATGTATAAGAGTGAATACAAATAGTGAATGAATTTAGAATTTTATTTTGATCCTAATTAATTTATTTTTATTATTTTAATTTGTTTTTAAAAATTTTATATGGAATAATTAGCATTAATTATTATGAAATGCTGATGCAGTGTTGGTACATGAATAAGAAAAATAAATAAAATGTTTTTAATTAAAATTAAACGAATTATTAAATGTTCAATATTTTGGCTAAAAAATTTTCTATAATTAATTTTTGACCATTATATATTATTTATTCTATTTGGGAACACATAGGACCCACAAGAATCAAATTAAGGCCTCTAGAATATTTTTTTTAAAAGTAAGACAAGGTGTTTAAACTATGAAATCAATTTTGAATAAAATTTATAATTTATGGTTTTTTGGGAGTTTTGATAAAAAAAATAATAGTATTTATAAATATAATAAATTATATTTCTCATATATTTTTATTGTCAAATTGTAAAAAATAAATAAATAACATAATGGCTTCTTAAAAGATGATGCAATATTAATTTAATTGTTGAATAAATCAAAATATATAATATTAAGAAAATAACATAAATATAATTTTATATTTTTAATCTAATTCATTGATTCCATAGATGAAAATGAAATTTATTTGATATAATATAAAACATTATTCTATTTTGAAACTTTGTTTTTTATGTGTTTAATTTTTTATTTTTGAATAATTTTTATATTGACAAAATTGTTTTTCATGAATAAAATACTTTATTAAATTATTTAAAAGTACAAATTTTTTTGTACATTGCCAAAAATTATAAGATTAATTATAAAAGTTAATACCATTTAGTTTTAGGACTTTTTTAAGTCTTGAAAACTATCATATATTTATTATAATTTAATAATGTTAGTAATTCCTATGTTATCATCCACCTCACTTATAAAAGGAGACTCTTTATTTCAGAAATATTAATCACCTTGATGTTTCTTTTTCATCCAAAATCTACAAAATTATATCCTAAATATCCCTTAACACATTCTTGTGATTTTGTTATAACAAAAATTACACTTTCAAGAACCTTAAGGAGGTTTTAAAAGAGATCTTTTTAATTGGTAAGATTCCTTCTTATTCTCTTTCATATTCTTTCTCACTTATAACATATCTCTACCTATTATAAAATGATTTATTAAAACTCTATTATCATATATATACTGTAATTTTTTTGTTTTTATGGAATATTCATTATAAAATCTTTTATTTTCATCTTTTATTATTAAATAACAAAATTGTTGTCTGTGGTGTGTCAATTAACCGCCTTTGTGGATGATACATTTTTGTTTCAAATTACCACAATAATGGGAAGTTTAAAATCACATGAAATTTTTTAAAATTACCTAAATATATATATTTTTTCAATTATGGATTATTCTTTCTTTTTTATAAGGAAGGCCATAAAAAACTGACCTTTGAAACCATGTGAAGAACATACCAGAAACAATGGGAAAAACAAAATATTGTTAATAAATGGGTGGAAAATGGTATAGGAAAGTTATGTATGGTATTATAAAAATTAGTTTAGTTATGTAATAATTTAATAAAACTATTAAAACCATATTACAAGAGGTTTGAAAAAAATTATATGAATTCTAACTCGAGGTAAGGGTTATCTTAACTCAATTTCCATTCATTGAGTTAAACATCAATGTCATTGGTTTTGTCTTTCCCAGAATATGTTTGAATTAACTATTATTGTTTTATTATATATATATACTTTTATTATTTGGGTTTATGTTTTTCACACATAATTATGTCGTTTATTTGTCCTCAATATAATTATATGTTCTTTGTAAGGGGTTTCTCATCTCATTTTTAATTCTGTGAGATTTCCATTATTTTCCACTTATTTCTGGAATGCGATGTTTTGCATACTTCCTTTTTTTATAAATATTATCATTAATATCATTATATTCATGATATTATGTGATTAATTTGGAAGTTATTAATTTTTGGTCATACGAATCGATTGATTACAACGTGGTAAGGGACTTTGTCTTATCTAAATTCTAGTTTCATGGATATGATTATTTTCTTAATCTATATAAGATTTTACATATAGTGTTTATTTGTAATGATGTTTTAACTATAGAAATATTGATGAATCCATATACTATACTGTATATATATTTTAAGAAAGAATATTATACTTGTATTAAATATATATATAAATAATTATTTTTATATTCTGTTATAGGCAGGGCCTGCTATAGCCCCTCGATGCATTGACAGGTCTCTTGAGACAAATCAATTGGTGACAAATCCTTCTTGTTTGTTTTAAAAAATCGGATGGTTTTCTACCCACAGACATTATCCATTTAAATGGTATAATGGTGTCATGTTCTAGATATATTAAATCGAATTAATAAGCATATATATATATATATATATATATTATTTTTTAGTTATTACTATCCATGAGGTTTTCATTATGACCAAATATATGGATGTAGTTTCATTCTAACATTATTAGTGGTGTGTGTTTTTCATTTATTCCCCATGCCATACTGACTATGCATATTTTATTAAGATTGAATTATTTTTGATTCATTATTCCTCTATTTTTAACCCTTTCTAATCATTTGATCTCACCCCTTTCATTATTTTACCTTAAAAAAGATATGAATAGGAGAACTTTTATTGAATTCTCATGGATTTATTTTATTAGTTTTTGTTGTGTAACATATTTTTTACCTTTAACAATGTAATTTGAGTTACATGTATGTATATAGTTTCTTTAATACTACTAAAATGATCATTAATTTGGGGTTTGATTCCTTATAATCATTCCAATTAAATAAAGTAATTCACCATCTCCAGGCTTCTGGGATCAGGCCATTACAATACATTCTTTAAATCTATCAATAAATTAATTTTTATGTAATGATTATTTTGAATTCATCAATTTTTAAATTAGAGATTATTTAATAATTCATATAACCTTCAATACCAATATTTTAGTTCTTTTATCAATTCATACATCACCCTTTTCAATTTACCTACATTATTCTCAAATTAAGGAATAAGAAAACTATATGTTAGTTTGATGTAATTCGTATTCAGGTAATCCATTAGTAAATGATAATTTTATTTCTTGTTGGAGTACCTTAAATTTCCTTGGGATGGGTCAGTGTGGTGTTATTACATCCCAAGAGTCTTGAGATATTTTCAAATATTATAACATTAATTTTAAATGTAATAATTGTAACGACCAAATGTTTTTCGATGGAAAATTACCTTCTTATATTTATTTCATAAAATAACATGAAAACACAAAATAATGAACTAATAAGTGATAAGTGACCTTTAAACTTATTTTTTTCACTCCTAGGTTTGGAATTTTGAAAATCCGACATAAACGGCTGTGTTAAAGATGATTTTTGGAGTCTAATGAAAAAAATTTTTTTGGTGAACATTAACATACCCATAGGAATAGTAAAATAACCTTATTAATTGTAATATGACCCTTATTAATAGTAACTCATCCAACATAATAGTAACATTAACTATGAATAATAAAATTAAATATAGACATCTTAGAAAGTGACAATTTGACCGTAGTAAACGTTTTGGAATTTTTTAAGTCATAAATAATTAATTACTACTAATTAATTAATCTAAAATACAGTTTGTTTTTTTAAATTTATTCATTATTTATCAAATCAATATCTTATTGTTTTTAGATAATTTTATAAGACCCTACATAATTTTTGAAAGCACTATAAAATTAGTTTTAATCTTAAAAACTGATTTTTTAAGTAAATTATGATTTTAATTAAATATTAAATTAATAATATTTAGAATATTATTTTAATAAAATGGAATTCATTTTTTGATTCTACATGTTGAAAAATGGTTGGGGTGAAGTTTTGGGATTTTTCAGAGATACATTAATTTTTGATGAATATTAAAATCCAATAATTTACAACAAATGCTAAATAATGGATTAATTGATTCATCGATGATGTTATGATGATGTAAGAACACTTGGTTCAGGATCATATGGTAAAATTAATATTATTGTTCATTCAATACTCACTATTCTTTGTCTTAGGGGAAATTAATATACTAATTAATTTTATATTAAGGAAACCCCTCTCCCCTCCACTATAAAATCCACCCTTCACACCCTCATTTTCTCACACCTCTAAGGCTCCATGCCTTCTCTAAACTCTGCCCAAACACCCTCCCTATCCCCTCCCCCACGCCCAAGAGCTACTGGTATCATCAAAAGTCCAATATTTTTCCATTAAGGAGGTTCTCAAGAGAAGGAATCAAGTGGTAATTTCTCTCCCTCTTCTCCATTAATTTCCTTTCATGTTCAAGTTCATTTCTTGATCTCTCCCCACCTATATTTATCCAAATCATATTTTAACTCTAGTATTATACATATAATGTAATTTTATGATTCTAATGGGATATTATATCATCCAACCCTCTTTCCCTCTTCCTTTTTATTTTATTAAAGAGAACGTTGTTCATGAGGTGTTAATTTATCACCTTCAAGAACGACATACTTTCTTCTTCCATTTATACCTTCTTATCTGGTCATGACAGAATTTTTATGGTTGAAAAAGAATATTTTATATGTATTATGTTCTATTTAATGTTCTGGAAATAACATATGGCCATATTACTAAGTGATAAGTTAGAACAAGTTCGTTGTGATCCAAAAACCGCCGAAATTGACCCAAATAACCATCATTTAATTATTATCTAACGATTCATCCAAATGGATCTAATATACTTATTTATAAAATCATTAAATATCTTGTAATATCATTAATGACATGTAATATCATTTTTTTTATGTTTACTCATGTTCTACCCAAACTTCAATTTAAGAATACAAGCGAACCACCCAAGAAAAACAATAAAAATGAACATCCCTGAACAATATTTTTAAACTCTATAAGTCATCCAAATGAACATAATATGACATTATGAAAACATAATGAACCCTATTAATGTTCATATGGTTCTATATTTCTAATTAATGAATATAATTTCATTATATGGGACATTAAAGTGAAGGAAGCATTCAGGTACAATGTAAAGGGGAATTCTCGAACCCAACTTTCATCCTTCGGGTTCTACCTCTTTCACTTCATTTTAGAAATGGTCACTCCTTAAAGATCATTTTTTCATCAGTGTATTTCCTTTTTTGGGATATAAATGTTTTATAATGAAGTTTCTGTCAATCCAAATGTTTTCTGAAATAACTCTTCTATTAGGAACTCAACTATTACCTCTCATTCAAGGTTGATGATTCTTGTATCAAGTATGTTGTTCCCCCTATATTTTGGGAACCCAAAGCTTATGAATGTGTACTTATGTGATGAAACCCATTCCTTTTCATGGGTTATTTATGTTTGTTTATGTTATATTATCATTGTGGCATGCATGATAAATGGTAATGTTATGATGTGACGGGTGCACCCAAAATTATATAGCGGAAATATGAATGTTTCAAAGTGACGAGTTTTCCCGAAATTATACAGGGCTTCAATGAATTGGGTAAAGTGATGAATCTCATGAGTTAATGTGAAATGATGTGTGAACAAGATTCTATCTTGGTTCACAAGTATGTGTGGTAGATAACCACTAAGACATGATGTTTCATTTTTATGCATTACCACATTCCAAGTTTTTTTATTTATACTCCTCTCATGTTCATGAAATTTTTCCTATGTTATGATTATGCTCACCCCATGAAATTTTGTTCTTATCTATCCTCTTACAGGGCTTCTATCTCACACCATTTTATGTATATCCTTATGTGGCTCCATGTACTAAGGAGAGGATAAGTGCCAATAAGAAGCCAGAGAAGAAGAAATTAAATATATTTTTATGCTAGATGTTGTATTTGTTATGTGTCGTCCTAGTTTTCCCAAGAAACTAAGCCTTTGTATCCTATTTGTGTTATACTATTATGTTGTTAATCATTGAAATGATGTAATAGTAATGTAAGAAACGGTTGGGTCGCTACAGTTGGTATCAGAGGAAAGGTTTAGTTAATTTAGGAATTAGGGTTAGTGAACCCCAAAGGAAACCTATAGCATGAGACTAAGTAGAAATATGAACAAAAGAATAATTACAGTGGGATACCATATGTTATGTTTTCTATATTAATTTTCTAAATGAATAAGCTATTCTTGACTTGTTTACTTATGTTTTGTTCAAACCTTTTCTATTTTAGAAAATGGTGGGAACTAGGAGAAATCAGGCCAATAACTCATGCTCGGGCCAATGGAATGATTACCCGAATGACATCCCCAATGATTTCGGAGGTGCAGTTCAAAACATCATGGTGATTCTTACCCAATTATCTCAGGTTTTGAACAATAACAATAATAATGGTGAACATCCTTCTTCACCAAAGAGGGAGAAATTGGCTATCAAATTTTTTATGTGGCAATGACCACTGATGTTTTGTGGATCTTATGATCCACTAGTTGCAGAACAGTGGGACAAATCCATGGATAAGCTCTTTTCTGTGCTGCACAATTCTGAGATGGAGAAGGTTACTCTAGTCATTTATCGTCTTGATGGAGAAGCTGATCAATGGTGGGCTTTGATTAAGAACACCAAGACAAGGGAGGAAATTGAAGAGATAGAATGGGAATACATTAAGATAATGTTTCTTATTAAGTATTTCCCATGAACTCTTCACACGAAGATGGTGAGAGAATTCATAGAGCTCAAGAAAAAAGAAGGAGAATCTGTCACAACCTATGAAGGGAATTTTACAAGGCTTTCAAGGTACACTTCGGGTTTTGTTATCAATAATGATAGAAAAATTGATAGATTCATTAGTGGATTAAAACCACACCTTCTAAAGGCTCTTGCAATATGAGACTTTAGGAGTTATGAAGAGTTTGTTCGGTGTTCTCTCAAAGTGGAGATGGAGTTTGGAGAATGGTCCCATGGCTATGGGGATAAGAAAAAAAAAGATGGAGTTTCAAGCCGCTGGATCTAGTGACAAATGTGGGAAGAAAAATCAATGACCCACATGCCAAAAATGTGGGAGTTTCACCTTGGGAACTGCCTCAAAGTGATGGGGAAATGATTCATGTCTTGGATAGAAAGACACCATGCTCAAGAGTGTCGAAAAGACACGAAAATGAAGGAGAGTGTAGCTGGTGAAAGGATAGAAACACTCATGGTTCAATGCTACAACAGTATGGAGGTAGGGCGCTATTCAAGATAAAACACTAAACCTCGAGTTATCAAGGGTAATCAGCGTCAGTAGCCACCAATGCCTAAGGAACAAGGGAAGGATTATGCCATCACTACTGTGGAGGTGGAGCTTGATAATTAAGTCATACAAGATAAACTTTTTATTCACTCAAGAATAGAAAATGTCTTTTTTTGATTCTGGTTCTACGCATTCCTTTATATCTTGCAAGTTTTCTAGAACTATAGAATCAAAGCCTCAAAACCTTGATGTAGAGATATCTGTAAAAACACTAAGTGGTGCAATAATTGCAACCCAAGTGTTTGACTCTTCTCCTGTTGGCGTATGTGGGATGATTCTTCCGAAAAATCTCATCATACTTCCCTTGGTGGAATTAGACACTATAATCTGAATGGACTGACTCTCGTTATATAGGGCACATATCAATTATCAAAAAAAGGAAATATCCTTTCATATTCCGAACCATCCCACGCTCCTCTACAAATTCAAGGAAGATCATGAATGTTCTTTGAAAATTCCTTCAATGGTGTGGGTGTTGATTCCCTATGAAGAAGCATACCTTGCCCAAATGGTTGAGTCGAAGGAAAGTTCCAACCTTGAGTAAATGCCCATCACGAGGGAATACGACGATGTATTTCCCGAAGAGTTACCCGGAATTCCCCCGGATCGTGAGGTAGAGTTCTCAATTGAACTCATACCCAGAGCTAATCCTATGTCAAAGTGACCCTATAAGATGGATCCTTTTGAACATGATGTGTTAATGAAGAAGCTACAAGAGCATCTGGACAAAGTGTTCATACACCCTAGTGCATCAGCTTGGGGTGCGCCAGTGCTCTCTGTGAAGAAGAAGGATGGAACCATGTGGCTGTGTATCGATTATCGGTAACTCAATAAGATCACCATAAAGAACAAGTATCCTCTCCCAAGTATTGATGACTTGTTCAATTAGTTAAGAAGAGATCAATACTTCTCAATGGTGGATCTTTGTTCTGGATATCATCTGGTAAAGGTGAAGATGGAAGATATTCAGTAGACTGCCTTCCGTACAGGGTATGGGCACTATGAGTTTTTGGTGATGACCTTAAGACATACTAATGCCCCTGCTATCTTCATGGATTTGATGAATAGAGTCTTTAGACATTACCTTGACAAATTTGTGGTAGTGTTTATCAATGATATTCTCATCTACTCCAAAAACAATGAAGAACATGAAGAAAATCCAAGACTTGTGTTGGTGCCATTAAGAAAGGAGAAGCTGTACGCCATGTTTAGAAAGTGTGACTTTTGGATGAAACAAGTCATGTTCATGGGATATGTGATAAAAAATGATGGAGTTTATATGGATAATTCAAATAAAAAGGTGATTGTGGAATGGCCCAGGCCCTCTAGTGTCACAAAAAATTGTAGTTTTCTTGGATTAGCTGGGTACTACCGACGTTTTCTGAGAAAATTATCATGATTGTCCATCCCGCTAACTAAGTTAACAAGGAAATGGGTAAAGTATTTCTGGATGGAAGAATGTGAGTGAAGCTTCATGGAGCTAAAGAGAAGGCTGATCACTACACCTGTAATCACACTACCGAAAAGTGAAGAATGTTTTGTGACATACATTGATGCATCAAAGAAAGGCTTGGGTTGTGTACTCATGAAAAATGATATTGTGATAGCCTACAACTCACGACAGTTGAAGATCCATGAGAAGAACAACCCAGCGCATGATCTAGAGCTGGAAGACGTGATTTTTGCATTGAAAATCTGTCAGAACTACCTTTATGGTGAAAAGTGAGACATATACATCGACCATAAGATCCTAAAGTATATATTCACACAAAAGGATTTTAACATATGTCAAATGAGATGGTTAGAGATAATCAAGGATTATTATTGCTCTATTCACAATCATCCTGTAAAGGTGAACAAGGTAGTTGATGCTCTAAGCAAAAAAGAACCTACTACTCTTTCCATGTTGTGGATTGAGAAAGACCCTATCTTCTTTGATATGAAAAGGATGGATTTGGAAATCAAAAGGGCATTGGATACATCCTACCTTTCCCAAATGATTGTGCAACCATCCATCTAGTAGAAGATTAAGGAAGCACAAAGGGATGATGTGGAGATACAAAAGAGGGTGAATGTACTAATGGAAGGGAAGCTACAAAAGTTTTATATTGATGATGATGGTGTGATTCGGTTTGGAACGTGGCTTTGTGTGCCTTCATCACCCGGGATAAAGAAGGTGATATTTGATAATGCACATAGCTCAACCTTCTCTATCCATCCTAGGAGTACCATGATGTATCATGATCTCTAATAAAACTTATGGTGGGATAACATGAAGAAGGAGATTGAAAAATATATATCAAGGTGCTTGGTATGTCAGCAAGTTAAAGTTGAGCAACAATATTCCAAGGGTATGATGCAGCCATTGCCTATACCTATGTGGAAATGGGAAAATGTTACTATGGACTTTGACATGGGTCTCCCGAAGAAGTCAAAGGGAAATAATATGATATGGGTTGTGGTTGAAAGACTCACCAAGACTGCCCATTTTATCTCTATTTAGGAAGACCTCTCGCTTGAGCAACTTATAATGATATATGTAAAGGAAGTGGTGAGACTTCATGGGGTTCCACTCTCAATTATCTCTGACCGTGATCCAAGGTTCACATCAAAATTCTAGAGGACCCTTCACCATGCTTTGAGTACTGAATTATATTTCTGCACGTCCTATCACCCCCAAAATGAAGGCCAGTCTAAATGGAATATTCAGACGCTTAAAGATATGCTAAGATCCTGTTCCCTTGAATTCAAAGGTGGTTGGGAGTAGAATCTCCCATTGGTTGAGTTCTCCTACAACAATGGCTTCCACTTGAGTATTCATATGGCTCCATATGAAGCTATTTATTGGAAGTAGTACAGAACTCCAACCTGTTGGGATGAATTTGTTGAAAGAAAGCGACATGGACCTGATCTTGTTCCAAAGATGACAAAGAAGGTTCAAGTCATCCAGAAACTCATCAAAGATGCTCAAAGTAGGCAAAAGAGATATGCTGATGACCGTCTAAAGGACTTGTAGATCGACATTGGAGATAAAGTCTTCCTTCAAATATCTCTAGGTAAGAGATTCTTACGGTTTAGGATGAAAGGGAAGCTAAGACCAAGGTATATTTTCCACTTCGAGGTCCTTGACCACATAGCAGCTGTGGCCTATCATCTTTAACTTCCAACGAATATTGCTCAAGTTCATAATGTGTTTCATGTATCATTACTGAGGATGTACATACCATACCCCTCACATGTACTAAACTCATAGGTGGTGCAATTGGAAGATGATCTCTCCAATGAGGAGCAGCCAGTAATGATTTTTAATCCGAGAGATAAGGTTCTACGCAACAAGACAACACATCCTGTCAAAGTGTTGTGGAGGAACCATATGTTTGAAGAAGCAACTTGGGAACCATAAGAGGCAATGAAGGAGAAGTACCCTCACTTGTTTGTTTAAAGTGAAATTCCAGGGGAAAAATTCCTTAAGGGCAGAAGAATGTAACGACCCAATGTTTTTCAATGGAAAATTCCCTTCTTATATTTATGACATAAAATAAAATGAAAAAACCAAATAATGAACTACTAGGTGATAAGTGAAATTTAAAAATAATTTTTTGACTCCTATGTTTGTAATTTTTAAAATCTGACATACACAGTTGTGTTCAAGATGATTTTTAGAGTATAATGAAACAAAAATAATTTTGGGTGAATAGTAATGTACCCTTAGGAATAGTAACATACCCTTATGAATAGTAACATATCCTTATGAATAGTAATATGAACCTTATTAATAGTAAATCATCCAACATAAGAGTAACATTACCAATGAATAATAAAATAAAATTTAGACATCTTAGAAAGTGACAATTTGACCTTAGTAAACGTGTTGGAATTTTGTAAGCCATAAATAATTAATTATAACTAATTAATTAATTTAAAGGAATGTTTATTTTATTAATATTTATTCATTATTTATCAAATCAATGTCTTATAGTTTTTATATAATTTTATAAGACCCTATGTAATTTTTGAAAGAACTATAAAATCAGTTTTAATCTTAAAAACTGTTTTTTACGTAAATTATGATTTTGATTAAATATTAAATTAATAATATTTAGAAAATTAGTTTTGAAAAATTGTCTTCATTTTTGGATTATACACATCTAAAAATGGTTGGGGTAAATTTTTGGGATTTTTCTAAGAAACTATATTTTTTGATAAATAGTAGAATCCGATAATTTACAATAAATGCTAAATAATGGATTAATTAAGTCATCGATGATGCTCTGCTGATGAAATACCACTTCGTTCAGGATCACATGATAAAATTACTATTCTTGGCCATTCAAGACTAACTATTCCTTATATTAGGGGAAATTAATATACTAATGAATTTTATATTAAGGAAACCCCTCTCCCCTCCACTATAAAAGCCACCCTTCACACCCTCATTTCCTCACACCACTCAAGCTCCAAGAATTCTCTAAACTCCTCCCAAAAACCTTCCCTATCCCCTCCCCCACGTCCAAGAGATTCTGGTATCATCAAAATTCCAAGATTATGCCCTTAAAAAGGTTATCAAGAGAAGGATTCAAGAGGTAATTTCTCTCCCTCTTCTCCATTAATATCCTTTCATGTTCATGTTTATTTCTTGATCTCTTCCAACCTATATTCATACAAATTGTATTGTAACTAAATTATTATACATATACTGTAATTTTATGATTATAATGGGATATTATATCATCCAACACCCTTTCCCTCTTCCTTTTTATTTTATTAAAGAGAACGTTGTTCGTGAGGTGTTAATTTATCACCTTCAATAATGATATACTTTATTTTTCCATTTCTACCTTAAGATCTGGTCATGAAACCATTTTTATGGCTGAAACAGAATATGTTATATATATTATGGTCTATTTGAAGTTCTGGAAATAACATATGGCCATATTACTAAGTGATAAGTTAAAGCAAGTTCGTTGTGATCCAAAAAACCGCCCAAACTGACCCAAATGACCATCGTTTAATTCTTATCTAATGATTCATCCAAATGGATCTAATATAATTCTTTATAAAATCATTAAATACCTTGTAATATCATAAATGGCATGTAATATGATTTCTGTATGTTTACTCATGTTCAACCCAAACTTCAATTTAAGAAAACATGTGAACCACCCAAGAAAAACCATAAAAACGAACATCCCCGAACAATGTTTTCAAACTCTATAATCATCCAAAGGAACATAGTATGACATAATGAAAACATAATTAACCATATTAATGTAAAAATGGTTCTGGATTTCTAATTAATGAATATAATTTCGTTATACAGGGCATTAAAGAGAAAGAAGCATTCAGGTACAAGGTAAGGGGGAATTCTTGAACCCAACTTTCATCCTTCAGGTTTTACCTATTTCACTCCATTTTTGATATGGTCACTCCTTAAAGATAATTTATTCATAATTTTATTTCCTTTTCTAGTATATTCATTTTTTCTAATGAGGTTTATGTCAATCCAAATGTTTTCCGAAAGAACTCTTCTCTTAAGAACTCAACTTTTACCTCTCATTCAAGGTTGATGATTCTTCTATCAAGTATGTTGTTCCCCCTTTATTTTGGGAACCCAAAGTTTATGAATGTTTTCTTATGTGAATAAACCCTTAATTTTCATGGGTTATTTATGTTCATTTATTTTTTATGTTCATTGTGGCATGCATGATAAATGATAATTTTATGATGTGACGGGTGCACCTAGAATTATATAGCGCAAATATGAACGTTTCAAAGTGACGGGTGTGCCGGGAATTATACAGCGCTCCAATGCATTAGGTAAAGTGATGAATCTTATTATTAAATGTGAAATGATGTGTGGAAAATATTCTAGCTTGTTTCACAAGTATGTGTGGTATTTAACCACTAAGACATGATTTTTCATTTTTATACATTGCCACGTTCCATGTATTTTATTTATGCTCCTCTCATGTTCATGATTTTTTGCCTATGTTATGATTATGCTCACCCCATGATATATTGTTATTATCTATCCTCTTACTAGGCTTCTAGCTCACCCCTTTTGATGTATATCCTCAGGTGGCTATATGTACTAAGCGGAGGACAAGTTCCAAAAAGAATCTAGAGAAAAATAAATTAAATAAATGTTTATGTTAGATGTTGTATTTGTTATGTGTGGTACTAGTTTTCCCAAGACACTAAGCCCTTGTATCCTCTTTGTGTAATACTATTATGTTGTTTATCTTTGAAATGATGTAATAGTAATGTAATAAAATGCCAGGTTGCTATAATAATTCCTTAGGATGATACATCGCTTGTTCCAATACATTTTTATATCTTTTATTTGATTGAAAGAGAGTTTATAATTCTTATTTATCATATTTTAGTTTCATATTTCTACTTAATTTCCTATATTATATTTTAATTATTTTAGGGGATTTAATAATGATTTTATGTGGACTAATAATTTTCTAAAATTCAATTACCAATTTTAATCATCATACTAAAATTCTTTGAAAAAAATAAAATGTTGAGTTTCCCTTATTATAATTGTTTATAACTTTTACTTTTGATAATGAATATCTTATCTGTATTTTTTTATTTTGTAAAAATTAATCTTTTATGAACCCAATAGAATTGATATGAACCAAAAATAGATGCACACTAATCTTTTAACAAATGAATATAAACATGATGTTAAATAGTTCATCATGTTTTCAAGAGTGCATGCAGACGACCCTTTTAAAATCTTATATATATATGTTTATGTTGTTCTTATTAAATAAAAATTAGTCCATAAGTGTTGGAAGATTATTTATGTCTATTTGGATTCATTTATCAATGTAGCCAAAAAAAGTATTGGTTCACTCAAAAAGATAATAAAAAAATGAAGGATTCTTTATGCACTTCACTACTGTTTGTTAACCACCGCTTAACATAGCATCTGACATGAAATTCCTGCCCGATGTCCTCATTAATCTATCATCCCACACATAGAGTGAAAAAAAAGAATTATATTCTTAAACATAGATTGAAAATTTTATAGAATAAGTTAATTCATTGGGTGAGGGGTTTGTGGAAAATACATATGATTGAAGATGCAACATGAGAATCTAAAAATGATATGAAGGAAAATTATTACCACTTGATTAAATAATGAATACAATTGAGAGGAAGATAAGGAAAATTAAATGTTTAATGGTGATATGATAGAGATAGTGGCGAGTGTGTATGGGATGAGTGAATAATAGGGACACCAGATAGGAAGTTTAAGTCAGATTCTATTCTAAGTAGTAGTTTACTAATAGTATTGATGTACACAAAGAATCATTAGTTTTGTTACTAACTTTTGGAGTCTTGAACTACCAATCCTTGTTTTTTTCTCTATTGATCAATGGATCCAAATAGATATAAATATCATTAATTGTATCGTAGTTTCCTTACATCCATATAGTCTTATAAACTTTAATGAAGTGCACAAAAAATCATTATTGTTTTTATTAGATTATATTTGGACTAGAGAAACCCTTTCAAAATATGTAAAATTAATGTTATGATGTACTTTCTCTATTTAAAAAAAATTATATAATTAAATGTTTATTTAATTTCAATTATTCCTTTCAGGGTTCATTTATTTTATAATATTTCTGTCCATGTTTCATGCCTTTTCAGGAAGAAAAACAATTCAATCTCTACTCAATCACATAGGTAATATTAATGTTTGTACAGTAAAATCATTATCGATAGAATCAATGAATTTTTTAATATTTATGTTTAATTTATTTTTTATTATTACTCACATAATGATTGTTTTCTTATATAGGTGGATATTTTTTTCATATTGGGGTGATCTATCCAACTTTCATTATTTATACCCATTAAAAACTTTTCACACCTACAGTGGTGTATTTATCAATTTATTTAAAATTATCTCCACTACCGTTGTAGGAAGAGAAATGAAACCACTTAAGCTCAATAATGTGGGTAATATTGATGTTTTCACATTTGAATCATTTTACATAGAATTAATGTATTATTTCATATTTATGTTTAATTTATTTATTTTTAATATTACTAACATAATAATTGTTTACTTACATAGGTGGATTATTTTGTTTGAGTTGGGGTGTTCAATTAAAATCTTATGATTCTTATCTCTTAAAACCTTTTCACCCCTATAGTCACTCATTTATCATTTTCATTCAAATCACATCCAATGCCTTTACATGAAAGGAAATGATGCCACCTATACTCAATTACATTGGTAATATTGATTCTTTCACAGTAAAATCATTTTCCATAGAATTAATATATTGTTCCATATTTATGTTTAATTTATTTATTTTTAGTGTTACTCACGTAATAATTGTTTTCTTATACAGGTGGTTTCTTTTGATTGTGTTTGGGTTCATTATCCAACTTTCATGCTTCTTCTCCCTTAAAAACTTTTCACGAATGAAGTGGTTCATTTATCACATTCTTTAAAATTACCTACACTACCTTTGTAAGAAGAGAAACACCACTTCCTCTAATCAATTAGAGAGGTAATCTTGATGTTTTCAAAGTAAAATCATTTTCTATAGAATTAATATATTGTTTCGTATTTATGTTTAATTCATTTCTTTTTATTATTACTCACATAATAATTTTTTTCTTATACAAGTGTATTCTTTTGTTCAAGTTGGGGTGCTCTGTCCATATTTCCTCCCTTTTTACACCAAAACATCCATATAATTCTTCTCCCTTAAAACCTTTCACCCCTATAGTGTTAAAATTTATCACTTTCCTTCAGGTTCCCTCAACATATCAATCATATAGGTAATATTGATATTTTCACTGCAAAATAATTGTCTATAGAATCAATGTATTATTTAAAATATATTTTTAATTTATTTCATTTTAGTATTACACATAATAAATTTTTTCTTAAACATGCCTGTTATTTTTCTATTTGATGTGGTTTGTTCGAATATTTTCATTTAGCAGTTTGAAAGAGAAAGTCAATAGAAATATTTGTAACATTGAATGTTTGAATTGTTTTGAGACTTAAGGATGTATAACAATCAAACACACCTCAATATAACACACGATGTGATGAGTATGACTCTAAGTACTTATTTTTATTTTAAATTGATATTAATTTTAGAAAAAAAGATAGCTAACTCAATGTATCCATTATCAGTTTAAAATAGACATTTGAATTTAAAAATTTTCACTCACAGAAAATTGATAAAAAAATCCCCATATTTTCTTGATAATATAGGGAATTAAATCATAAAACATTTTTGATGTTTAAGAATCATTCTCACATCTAAATGATACACGATATGATCTATATGATTCAAAGTGAATGTTTTAAATTTAAAATGTCATTTTTTTAAAAAAGGACAGTGATGTACTCAATAGAGATAAAACATAGTCATATTGTTTTTATACTTTAGAAAAAATAATCCCTATGTAATTGGGAAAATGTAGGAATCTTCCTCACCTCATTCTGATGCATGGTGTGACCGGTATGAATCTAATTGGGTCTTAATTTATAATTGACATCAATTTTAGTAAGAAAATAAACCGAACTACTCAAAAAAAAAACAGACACTATCATATTATTTTTAAGCATTAGGAAAATGATCCATAAGTTATTTGTGATGTTCATGAATTAGATATACCTCAATCCTATACACGGTGTGACAGATATGACTCTAAGTCCATGTTTTTATTTAAAATTGATGTCAATTTTAGTAAAAACGAAAATTGACTTACTCAAAACTGATAAAAACCATTAAAATTGTTTAAATACATTAGGAAAATGATACATATGTCATTTATGATGTATTATAATAATCCAATCCTCAATCCTCTACACAATGTGATCGGTATGAGTCAACGTGGATGTTTTAATTTTAAAATGATATTTTTGTAAAAAAGACAAGTGACATACTCAAAACTAAGTAAACACATTCATATTATTTTGATTCTTTTGGAAAATTATCCATAATTTATTTGGGACATGTAAGAATCAGTCACACCTCAATTCAACGCTTGGTCTGACCAGTATGACTCAAAGTGCATCCTTTTATTTATAATTTCCACCAATTTTAGTAAAATGGAAACTATCCTACTTAAAACCAAGAAAACACATTCATATTGTTTTGATACTTTACAATAATGATAAATAAGTCATTTTTGATATATAAGAATCGTCTTCACCTCAATCTAATACATGATGTGATCGGTATGACTCAAAGTGTCTATTATTATTTATAATCGATATTTTAGTTCAGAAACTGTCACTCACTAAAAAATGATCAAACTTGCTCAGATTTTCTTCATAATTTAGGAGAATGATTCATAAGTAATTTTTGATGTCTAGGAATCCATTTCACATCAAACCGATACACGATGTGATTGAAATGAGTTAAAATTGCATGTTTCTAGATTAAAATAGCATTTTAGTAAAACAGACAATTAACTTACTCAAAATCAAGAAAACACTTTCAGATTGTTTTTATACTTTAGGAAAATAATCCAAAAGTCATTTGAGATGTTTTGGAATCAGCCACACCTCAATTTGATTCACGGTGTGACCAATATTTATCAAATTGTAAATTTATATTTAACATTAACACCAATTGTAGTAAAATTAACAGTTTTTGATAATTTATTATTTTATATTAATATTAACATAAAAATTATTTTCTTATACCGGTGAATTATTTTTATTGAAAAGGGGTGGTTTGTTCAGAAATAGCATGAGTTAGGCTAGGATTAAAAGATAATGGAATATTTATGGTTTTGAATGTATGTAATAATTTGTATTTTTGTTATTGAATGAACTAATGTTGAAATGTCTATAATATAGTGGTTTGTTCTTATGTTTGTTTTGTAAATTTCAACACATTTAAATCCTAAACTAGGACTTGTTTGTTTTGATATCGGGTGAGTTTGTGGTGCTGCGGTGTGCTGTAATAGAAAACAACAGTGTGGCCCTTTATCAATGCTTTTCAAAGAACTAATAAAGGTCCATTTTATTAGTGCATATAAACAAATGGGGCTTTTAACCTCGGTCATGTAGTCGGTGCTTTTATATCACTGATAAAGGATATTTTTAGTGTTGTCAAAGGCCGATTTTTTAGTATTGTTATCATCATGTGATCATGTTTAGCACTATGATCAAACTTCCTCAAAATTTACAAAGGAATAATAGGTTCCTCACTTGAAGGTCCAATGGTCCAATATCAAATTCTTCTCTAACAATGGTTCTAATATATCAGCATCAAATTGAGGTATAGTATAGGTAGAAGTATCTGGAGATACATTCTGATAATTTTTAAGGATTCCATCCAAAGAAGCTGTAAAAGTATACTTTAAATATTTAGGAATATATTTTACCAATTCAATCTTATTACTTACCCTCTTATTCTCAATCTCAATCTCTTGAATGTGATGCATCATCTTCGATTGAATATAGTGGATCAAAAAATCAAATAGATATCAGGAATCATTTTCACATAAATCTATAAGGAGTGGTACTTTAACCTTTAAAAACTTATTAAAAACTAACAACATATCTTCTCTATAAGAATCCAAGTCACTTATTGTGACTTAATTAACTAGGATAGTTGGAACTAGAGTAGTAGGTGTAGGATCTTTAATATAAGTAATTTTTTCTAACAGAATAGAAACATCAATTTGATAGACCATTGATCCCTCATGATCTCGCTCATATCAAAGATCGTGTACTCCATCTTTTGGTGGACTCAAAACTTCATTTGAGAACTTATCCCATTCATCTATCATTAGTTTGATCCATCTCTCAGAATTATTATCAAAAATGGTTTTAGGAACAATAATTATTACTCCAGTGGGTATGAAAACAACGATATCAAAAGTCTATGTATTTTTACACTATGCACACTAAATAGAATCATCAACAATAAGTTCTTTTTTCAATATCAACATTATCTTTCTGAACATCAAAAACAGCTGATTCAAATTCCAAATTCCTATTAATAGAAGAACCATCAGAATTAGGTACATCATATAATTATACATCATCATCATATTTCACACTAGAAATAGTCTCTTTCTCCATTTGTTTAGTTACATGATTATCAATAGTAGAAGTCAATGGCATATGCTCATCCACATCAGAATCAAAAATAGTTGAACAGTTGTAAAAAACACAACAATTGGATATTTTTAACACTCACTAGATGCATCATTTTCATTAAGATCTTGGTCCACCTATACTAGAAAGTCATATATACCTGTAAATACACCCAGATAATCAAGTAGATCAGAAGGTATTTCCACATCTCCCTTTTTAATTTGTCCAATTAGACAATTAGATTCAAGATCATCATCATCATAATCTTCAACATCACCATTATTACCATTTACATAATCTCTATTTCCAATACCATTATAATCATCATCATCATCATTGTAATTATCTTCTTCCTCATCATCATTATCATACTTTAAAATTATTTTAAATTGTTCCTCTTCAGAAACAACAGTCTCATTTTCAACACTTTTCCCTAATTTTTCTCTTTTGGGAAGTAGCCTAGGGAGGGTAGGAGATCCATAAGTAATATATGGTGATTTGGGAGATAGATCAGGGTCACTCCCCTCATAAACAAACATTTACTTCTCCTATTATTATTTTGAGGTAGAAGCCTCTTCTTCATCCTCATTTAAATACTAAAAAACCTCATCATGTTCTAGATTGGGATAAATATGATCCCTTCGCCTAGATGGATGATCCATAGGTTTAAAAATAACATACAATTTCTCACCATCAGCTACCCACAACCTTTTCTAGGGGTTTCATCTAATTCTCATTCATTAACAAATTTATTTAGAAATAAAAAAACCATGGCATTATTTTGTAAACTCTTCATCATCTGAAACGAAACCTTTTTCGTTTAAGAAGGATGAAATTAACATTGGGTAAATCAGGGAATTAGATCTTGACGTATGATTGGTCATTTTAGAAAAGTGAACCAAAATGTATCTACATAATTTATTCTTATGTCCTATTTTAATATGATATAGTAAGTAGAAATTATGATACCTTAAGGTGTAAAATTCAGATTTCCTTGGGCATAACATGTGATATATAAACCTAAAGAGCATTTTTCAATCCCCATCCAACTCAAAAGCCACTAGTAATTTGGTTATTCTATAACCAATTAGTTTAGTTAGAGCATATTCAAACACAAAATCAATACTAACATTAAGTATAGTTCCTTGATAATAATCGAAAACTCATTCATGTGACAATTTAAAGAACTCTACCCAATGTTTTAAATAAAAGACAAGTTTAAGAACTTTTACTTGTATTCATAGTTATTAATATTCTTCTTCTTCAATGACAAACTCTACATAATGATATTACTCATAAAATATCTTAGGATAGAAGGGTATCTTGTTTGAAGAGAACCAATCCAACCAAACATGGTTCTATAGAACATTGAGAACCAAAGGCTTTCTATGACTAACCACTCTTATTGAACTTATTTTTATGCTATAAAAAAATATTATTGACATCTCTAGGATACTTGGTTCTACAATAGAAAAGACACTCATCTCACCCATTTTTTTCTTAGCTAGATGTGACTTAGATGGTGAAGAATCAGATAGACGCTTCACTCTTTCCACACAAATATATCTGGTAAGGTTTGTTGAAGGTTGAGAGAAAGGTTGAAGGTTTGAAGTTTGGGAGATTAAGGGTTGCACTGGGATCGAGAGAGAATAGAAGGGCATGATTAATAATGTGTGTTAGAACTAAAAAAATGTCCAATTCATATCATTTTGAATTTAGGTATTTGAAAAAATAAAAATCGAAATAATAATTGATAATTGAATTCAGAAGCTGAGAAAATATTCAAATTGGATTATAGAATTAAAATAAATAGTATGAATAAAATTCATGAAATTTAAAAAACATAGAAGAAATGAAATTTATCAAATTCCTAAATATTTCATCAGTGTGAAAAACCAATGGTGTGATGTTTCACAGTGGTGATACGATCATAGTGGTGATTCAATTACAATGGTGTGTCTCCCAATGGTATGTCACCCAATGGTGTGTCACCCAATGGTGTGTCACCCAATGGTGTGTCACCCAATGGTGTTTCACCCAATGGGTTTTCACCCAATGTCTTGTCACCCAATGGTGTGTCACCCAATGGTGTGTCACCCAACATCATTTCACCGAACATAGAAATAAATTTAGTCAAATTTTATCATTCATAATTTATGTTTAATATACTTTATTATCTCGAAACTGATGGTCTTAGTAAATATATCAGCTAACTGATGTTCTATACAAATAAATTCAAGACTTATATAATCCTTTTTAAAATGAACTCTCAAAAAGTGATGCCTTATATCAATGTTCTTTATCCTAGAATATGACACTAGATTATTAGAAATATATATAGCACTTTTGATATAAAAATTTATGTGTAAACTTTTTAATTGATATCCATAGTCTAGTAATATGTGTTTCATCCAAAACATTTGAGAACATCAACTACCTACATCCATGTATTCATATATAGTTGTAGATAATAAAATATTTTATTGTTCCTTAATACACCATGAAACTAGAGGATTAACACTTAAATACTATTGGTTGTATACATGAGGTATTTGAAAATTATTTTAATAGTATTTAAGTGTTAATCCTTTATATTTTCTTGATAATGAGAACACATACATACACTAAAAAAATATTAGGTTAACAAGAATTCAAGTAGAGAATAATTCTAATCACAACTCTGTAACCGGTTTGATCCACTAGTTTCCCAATTTCATCAAGAACCAATTTATTTTTGGTACTCATAGGAGTATCTCTATTCTTAGTTCAATCAATGTTAAAATGTTTTAAAATATATTTTCTATATTTACTTTTATTGAAAATAATTCCTTCATTATTTAGAATGATTTGAAATACAATAATGTCCTTAAGTTTACCCATCAAACTAATTTCAAATTCATCTTTCATTATTTGTGAAAAATTAGTACAAAGATAATTTCTAGAAGAAAAAAAATAATATCATCAACATATATTCTTACTGCAAAAATATCTTTGCAAATTCATTTTATAAAAAGTGTAGGATCAAATATACCTTTTGAAAAACCATTTGAAAAAAGAAAATTACTGACCCTATCACACCAAGTTCTTGGAGCCTATTTTAATCCACATAAAGTGATAGTTAATTTGAAAACTTGATTCGGAAAATGGGCATTTTAAAAATTTGGGGGTTTATCAATAGAATCATACTACACTATAAAACCATTCATGAATTAACTATTAACATCCATTTGATAACGTTTGAAATATAAATGAGCTTCATATCCAAGAATAATTCTAATGGATTCATGTTTGGATACTAGTTAAAAGGTTTCCTCATAGTATATTCGTTCTTATTTACTATAACCTTGCGCAATTAGTCATTACTTGTTTCAAAATATTGATCCCAAATCATCAATATTGTTTCTGAATACCCATTTAGTTTCAATAGTAAAGGTTTAATTAGTTCAATAAATAAGTTCCCACACATTGTTTCTTTCAAAATGATTGAATTCTTCCTGAATTTATATCACCTATAATTCTTAATTAATAGCTATATTGATGTTCTTAGGTTCTATATGAGACAAGAAATCATTATTTTCAACCTAATTTCAAAGAGAATGTTTTATCTATTTATCTCTACCTATATTTACTACAACATATAAGGGGTTATATTTAATAGTTTTAATAGCTCTAGAAAAATTAGGACTAGTTACTTTTGTATTTTATACAGGTTTAGGTTTAGGATGTTCTAGAAATATTTCAAAAATGGATTCTTTTTTTCTTGTTTAACAAGATAAATGGATAGTTTGGAATTTATGTTTAGAGAATAAAATCCATCCTCAAGATTTTCTAAAGAATTATTGGGTTCATGTGGATATATTTTATCAAATTAGACATGGAAATATTCTTCAATAGTCTTATTACTTTTATTGAAAACATTATAGGATTGAATGGAAATAGAATAACCTAGGAAAATACCTTCATCACATTTGGAGGCCAATATTTATTGATTATCCCTTTTGTTAAGAATAAATACTTTTCAACCAAAAACTCTAAATTAATTAACCTTAGGATTTCTATTATTCCAAAGCTCATAAGGGGTCTTCTTTAAGATGGGTCTAATTAAAACACTATTCAAGATGTAGTATGATTTATTCAATAATTCTGCCCAAAAATAAATAGGTGGGTTATACTCATTTAACATTGTTTGGGCTATCTATTGTAAATCAATATTTCACCTTTCAAAAAATCCATTCCTCTATGGGGTCCTAGGTGCATAGAAGTTTTGAGTGAATCTATTTCTTGAGAAAAAATATTCAAAATTTTGATTTCCAAACTCACCGCTATGGTCACTGCGTAAGGTCTAAATTCAAAGTCCACTTATTTTATCTACATATCTAGCATAATTTATGAAATAATAAAATTCTTCACTCTTTTGATCTAAAAATAATACCCAATTATACATAGAAAAATAATCTACTTGTAAAAAGACATAGTTCTTTCAATTTATAATTTCAACTTTGGATGATCCAAATAAATCCATATGACCTAGTTAAAAGGGTTCAAAAGATGAAACATATTTCTTTAATTTAAAAAAAACTTTGTGTTGGTTCCATTTTTACAGGGTTTGCATACATTTTCATTTAGGAACTCTAGTTTTTGTAGATCCTTGACTAACCCTTTCTTAGTAAGCTTCCTATGTGAGTTTATATTATAGTATCCTAGTCTCATGTTCCAAATTTAATATTCTTTATGAAAATCACTCAAAAAGGAAACTTTTTTAGAAATTAAAGAATTTAAATCAATAACATAACACTATCATTCTTTAAATCTATAAAAAATAAATATTTTTTTGAATAAAAAACACTACATTCATTATTTTCAAACATGACATGAAAACCATCATCACATAAATGTGAAATACTAAGAATGTTATATTGAAAACCTTAAAAAAAGCACTTTAGAAATTTAAATAGAATTACTATTACCAATTTGTTTAGGGTAGATGAATTTCCTTTTAAAATTATCACGAAAGGTGAAATAACCACCATCAAACTTAATAAGGCTCTTAATGAAAGAATAATCTCCTATCAAATGTATTAAAAAAGCATAGTCAACGTGCCCTAAACTATTACAAGAGGTCTTCAAATAGATTTCCTACAAAACAAATTATGGAATAAATGACTTTGGTACCTTTATTTTCTTGGGTATAAATATTTTAGTAATTAAATATTTTAGAACCTAAATTTTTTTAATGGGTTTCCCATAAATAGATTGAATATTTATCGAAATAAAATTTAATTTGGTCCTTTAGAAAGATAATTGGCAGAAGAACTTTCTAGTTTGGACTTAGGAACAAAATTACCTTTTGTTACTCTCCTCTATCCAGGTTTGGTATCCATTACTAATATCATATTTTGGTGAAACATTTTTACCAAAAATTTGAGTGAGTTTTTATTTTCCATTTGTGAATTTTTTTTATGTAATTATTGAACTACTCATTTGACAACTTAAGTTCATTATTTTCTATTAATAGGTGTGTATTCATATCTTTTTGAATAGATTTTTTAGAATTTATATTAGCAGTTAGAGCATGTTTTCTCTTAAGGACTTTCTATTTATCTTTTAATTCATTGAGAGTATCCTACTACAAATTACAATATTAAAATAATTCATCATTATTAATTTCATAATCAACATGTTCCTCTTTAGATACATCATAAATATCATTATTATACATATTTAAAACATTAGAAACAATAGGTACCTCATTTAATTTTTTCATAATGTAAATTATTTCTATGTCTAATTTCTCTTCCGGATATGAATTAGAATCACTGGATCTATCATCCAAGGAACTCCATTTTTATTTCGTGGCCTTATTATATCTTATATAGTTTTCATCATATCTCTCTTTGTACTTAATCTTTGGATAGATATCCTTTATATGACCTTTACTCTTACACTTATATCATAAAACCTCATTTTCATATTTCTTCATGTATTTCTCCTAGGTTACCTTAGAATCATATATTCCTTTATAATTAGGTTTTTTGATTTTTTTCTCCCAATAAAATTTCATAAACTATAAAGAAATATGATCCATCTCCTTATCATTATTTGGTGGTGAATCATTATCACTTAAACTCATAGCTTAAAAATTTTCTTTCCCTTTTCTTTAAATGTTGTAGTCTTAAAGGCTACACATTTTCTCTTTGGATCTTCATCATCTTCTTGGTTAAATTTAAATCTGTATCAAACACCATTATCTTACCAATCATCTCTTTGAAAGGTATATTTATGATGTCATAATATTCTATAATATATATACTTTTGAATATCTATCTTTTAGGTAGATATCTTAATAACCACTTGATTTGGTCCTTATCTGATACAGGATTCCCAAGGGAGATCCTTGTGTTAAGAATCTCATTGAAACTGAGGTACATGTCAAATACGGGTTCATAAAACTTCGTCTTAGAATTATCATAAATAATAGTATATGTGTTGAGTCTCATCTCTTTAACATTAATTTTTCACTCATGTAAAATAGATAAAGTATCCCAAATTTCACATGAAGTTTTTCATGAAGATATTATATTGTATTCTTTATCTATTAAAGCAAAGGGAATTCATTTATTTACAATTATTATTGTAAGAATTCTTTGTAGAATAGTCCTAATAATTTCTAGAAATTGTAGGGATATTATATTTATCTTTTATAATAGTCCAAATTTTGAAACCCATACTCTCAATGTGTATTTTTTATTTTGATTTTCCATTGAGCATTATTAATAAAATTGCAAAATGGAGGTATATTACTAGTAGAAACTTCTTGACTATAATCCATTTAAAGAACTAAATTTATAAATAATGTAAATTTATGATCTTTAAAGTGAAAAAAAAAATTCATAGTTGAAAAGTTTTTGAAAAATATTGATACCAAAGCTTAAAAGCTTTGATAAAAAAATGTTTGTCATAGTGGGTATCTTGAGAGGGAGTTAATTGTGTACCAAATAAAATTTCTATTCAAAATGGATTAAAATAGACTCCCTAATTAACATAAAAATTACCCAAGTGACCAAAACAATATATCATTATAAATTTCAATATTTCAAAATACTTCATAGAATATTGATTAGGTATTATGTAAATAATATACAATATTACTTAGTTCTTGGAAATCATTTTAATTGATTTAAATGTTCTAAAATTTTTAATTAATGTTAACTATAAAAGTATTAATATTTTTACAATTAAAATCAATTTTCAGCTTTAAAAATAGATTCAAAATAAAACAAAATAAAATATGCAGTGGAATTTTTAATAAAAGAATTTCAGTGTCAAGAAATGACATAGTTATATCCACTTGTTGATAACCTTCCACCAAGTAGTTTCTATAAATAAATAGTTTTATCTATACCCTGGACTAGGTTTTACAATAGTATATAACTATCCAGACCCCATAGGGCCTCTTCCACTGTTATCCGTGGGAGTACAAAAAATAATAGGTCACACATAACCACTACCATAGTTTTCATGGGAAAACAGATAAATATAGGTTCATAAGATATATATGTATCTTCCAGTTATAGAAGAAGATTGTGTGTTGTGAAATAAACAGAGTAACATACATTGCTCTTAATGTAAAAAGAGGTAAACAAATTGTGCAATCTAAAAGTATGAAGTGATAGAGATGATCAATTTGTTATGCAATGTAGCACATGAATCCTTGAAAGCATTTGGAGAATTCTACTCGAGTCGGGCTCTTGAATATACATTAAAATAGATTATCATGGAGAATTCTATCCTTGACCACAGGAATTCAACATGTGTGTATTTATCTTGAGTTTCCTTCGTCAAGTAGAGAAGGATGTAGCAGTTATGTTCTTGAAATTAGGTTTATCTCTATATGTGAATATCTTGTGGTATATTTCCTCTACTACTTCTCATCACTCACCATGTGTGAAGGTAGTTTGATTCAATTTTATATAAAAAAACATAAGTATCCACATGATTATATAGATGTTCTTCATCCTCGTACTCAGGAATGACTTCTTATTTAATTAATTATTCAAATAATTTAAGATACACTCATTAAATTATGTTTCGCATTAAATTCTATAATATACCAATTATAGAATTAACTCAAAAAGATAAAGTAAGAAATAGTGATGGTGAGTCATGAAATATGACTCATAGTCTTGCGGTGCCTTATTCTTGTAGTGTCTCAGGTGAAAGGTGTATCAATCTGGAGGAATGAAATTTTTTAATTAGAAAAATTTCTATGCTGGCAGTGACTTAGCTGATGACAAGTCATGTTTCTAGCGGTGACTCCATTGATGGTAAGTAAGGCTGGCAGTGTCTCATACTTTGTCAAAATTGTATTTTGATAGTATGAAATCATGATTGTGAGTGTCACGACCTGTCCTAGAGGGGCCCATGATGTGACTACCTCAATACCTCCTCTGATAGGCCGGGGGCTAGTGTCTAGCCTTGAGTAGGCATATTCCAGAAATGGGAGGAATTTTCCTAAGTATCCGTACCCACACACACATCTCCCAGACCAACATACTAAAATATAAAAAACATAAGTATACCATCCATGAATACACTATGATAACAGACACATATTACAATAGTAATAAACTAGAATATAAATAGGGCCATGATACAATCCCACCAAAAGAAAGAGTCTACAATAGTGAATTTCAAAATTCCTGAAACTCGTCCACAGAAAACCCTACCTAAATTGTAGGCGTAGAACAACCATCCGATGTCATAAGAGAACACCAGACCTGTAAAAGCACTCTAAGAACCACCTGGCCCTATTCCACCTTAAACCATGTCAAATCGCCGATCATATACAATAGACACAGCATGTGCCAGAAAAACCCATATAGGAGTGTGTAAAACAATACTCAGTAGGACACTCGAAAACCACCAAGGAATACCACTAAGAAATACACGAAGTACACCATAACAAAATAAAAAAAGTGTACCACTAACAAATATATGAATTATATCATGATGAAATACATGGTATACCACAAATAAACACACAAAGTACAATCTAATCACATAGGTATAATGCTAAATCACAAAAGAAGGATTATCCGTTATAGTCCACATAACACCCAGAGTTGATAACACACGAAGAGTCGATAACACACGAATTGTTGATAATAAACAGAGTGTCAATAAGACATGGAGTGTTAATAGGTCATGAATCCCTCAAGTTACACATTCAACAAGATTATATATTCACAAATATCACCTAGCCATAAAGTCATGATGTCAGTAAGATCACAAAGTCATAGCCAGCCACAAGATTCCACATGTAGCGCACTTGTATTGGGAGAACCTACTCCTTGAGGAATTAGGTTGTATACCAACTTCCAAGACAACTCACTTATAGTATCTAAAAAGGGACATCTCATCAAAAGGGTCCCAATGCCATAAATTTCTCAACAAACAAACAAACATTTTAAATGATATGTTCGTTTTTGTAAAACAGCCCGATCGGTGTCTGACCCGACCCGTGGAACACAACCCAACCCAGTCTGGATGACCCATATCGATTCGTTCTGGTGTGGTTTGAATTGGTAGGGCCTTTTGGGATTACAGGAATCAGCCTGCGGGGCCACTGAGGCGTCCTAAACAACCTAGTCCGACTCACATGTAAAGGGATGGTTTTCTCCACCGGATATAGCTCGACCTGGTTGCGCCCTCCGGTCTACGCAGTCCGCTCTGACCATATGGATCCCCTTATGTCACCTGATAAATGAATATCCATGACATATTTCATGTGGCCAAACCACCACCTCCATATTTCCTTTGGATTTACATCATGGTTACCTTCGACGCATCTTCGAGTAATGTCCCAGCTTGCCGCCACAACATCCTTCTACGACCCCCGGTCAACATGGCCTGCCGTGACCCCCAGTCAACATGGCTATACATGTTACAATTTTGCATCCCCTCACTCCAATGCAGTTCTACCATGATATGTTCCAGCACCTCCGGCCATAGATGGTGGCCCGTCTCCATCCACTGCACCCAAACGCTGCCACCTTTGGTGTCGGCACGCCAATTTCTCCTTCCGCGGGCCACCTATTCACCTTCAGTACTCCATTTATTGAAGAAAAGGAACACCTAAGATCCTTGGGTTTTTTAATTAATAAATCCTCATTTCACTTCACCGTTCTACCAATCCGAAGGTCCGATCATGTTCGGAACCTCCTGATGACTCAAACCACGATCAGGAGGGTTAGTGGGGAAGAACACCAAGAACGAGGGAGGTAGAAGGAACAACAACACATAGAGTAATGAACCTATATCTTATTTCATGATAGCATAGATATGTTTCCATTATAACTAAGAACAAATATAATTATAATCATAAAGATTCATCTCCTCGTAATCCCAGTAAAAATTAACCATCCCTTAAGATCAATCGAACCACGGGGAAACCTGTTCACTGGTTGGTCCACATTCATTGTTGAATCTATGAATGGGGAAGAAAATAACGAAGAGATTAAACACCCTACCTAGTAGTCAGATCATTCATTAATGATGAATGGAGGTCTGTTTCATCGTTGATCCTCGCTCCACTGATGTTTGTCTTGAGAGAGTTTCCTTGCATGCCTCAAAATAATTCCAGGGTTATGGTGATAACTCTGAATTATTGACAAGGGTTTCATTAGAAATAAAAACTCCACTACATGCAATAAATTATTTTTATTAAAATATTTTAATGATGATTAAATCCAAATTTTAACTTTCACAATTGACCCCCACCAGTCGATGTTAGGCTCAGCCTAAGGTAAATTCACTACTTTGAATGAAATTGCGACCTGAGATCTCTGATATAGATAACTATTTATAATTTTTTCGATTTTAATGAAAACCCCCCACACAATTTATTAAAAACATAACATTTTTCAACTAACTATTATGGGAACACCAGGTCTCTTAATCACACTCCATCTTAGTTCCTAGTCTCAGAATTTTCCCAATTAATTTATAAAAGTAAAATCAGAGAGAATCCAAGTCATTTCATTCTCTTATCCTGTAAATCCCCGAACCTAGTTACCCAAACTTGGTTCATTATTACATAACATTGGCATGATCACAAGATATTAAGTCTCGAAAGAACTTAGTAGCCTTAGAAGTACTAGATACATATATAAGTTTTACATTACATCATGGAATAAAAACAACAACATTGTGTCCCCTTTGAACACACTCATATACTTTGGCATATCCCTTAAGGTTAATAATAATATACTTCCTCACATCCTGGGAAAAAGAAAACATAAGAAAGGGGTGAGCTCAGATGCTCAGTAAGGATAACAATATAGAGGAAACAATCATAAATAAGCATAACTATTTAAGGCAATGTATAAGACTAAAACATAGGCCTTTTAAACATAAACTTTAGAATAATATGGAAAAGATAAATCAAACAATTCCATTTACATATTCACATGGATATTATATTACTATAATAATCACATGTAATATCAATAAATAGTTTTATAATGATGAAATGCACAATGTCATATATCATAACCACACAGTCAAGGCCTCGTGACAAGACAACAAATAAGATTTTATCAAGGCCTTGTTCTGACAAACTAGTTTGTCTCCTGAGACTTATAGATGAATTGATGATCTATATTGGGCTCCACCCATCACGTACTAAGTCCAATGCATTCCTCATATGAAAATGTTGACACATAACATAAACATTCGTATTAAAACTAGCATATCAAATGTTAATAATTTAACCATAAACCATGAATGGTATAAAAATAACACATCCATAGACAAACATATCACAAAACCTTCAATAAAATATGGAAGATTGTATCATAATAAATAAACTTCAAACAAGTGTAAAATCCATCAAAGGCTGTTGACATAGATGAAATCAATACCATTTGAGAGAAATATCTCTTTCTATTTTGAAATAATTTAAAAGTCACATAATTATAAAAGAAAACATTTATTTTGAAAATTTCTCTCTATTCTTTTAAGTCAATATTTTAACGTGTTATAATGGTAGAAAATAGCTACACCTTCTGTATGAGTTAAAAAAACATTCTTACCTTAATTTTTCGAAATGGTCATAAAGTACCTTATTTGGAAAACGATGGAAAGATTCCTTTGAAAAAAATTTCAAAAATTAAAAAGGGTATAAATTACTTTAAACCATATTATAGGAAATAGTAATTGTTTTTTAAATACATTTTTACGAAATACGGCTGTGGATGATAGTGAAGTCCCAGTAGATATGTTTGTAAAAACAACCTTAGATAATAAAGATATTGTAAAATTGACATTTACCTTGTAATTTTCTTTAATCTAGGGTAATTTAACCTCCTGTATAATATTTAAATCATTTTTATTAAATTATAAAATAACCACAAACATAAATATGATATCATATATGATCGTATAATATTGCTTTGTTAGTAATATTTCAGTAGTATCATTTTTTTGGGTATTAATTGATTCGTTTTTCTTTATTTTTTTTGTTATGTAAGTCATTTTTATTATGGATGGGAAGTATTTGATTCATATAAAGAATGATATTAAGTTCTTAAACACTATTTTAAATCATAAAATGAAAATTATTTTTGAATGGTTACGAAGAGAAATGAATCTCATCGTGTTCGTGGAGACGTTAATCCGTACGTACGCACGATCGACAATATCATTCTATTGATGGTGAAATCGTATGTAATTGGATGTTATATCATATATAAAAAATAATTAACATGTTATTTTTATTATTTATATCAATTATAATCATTATTATTCCCATCCAAATAATGAAGTGTTGAATAACAAACTACACCACGATGTGGAGACAGTAAGCCGTATGTATGCACATATGGTAACATTGTCATTCATAGGATGGATAGAATAATGAATATTTTTGTACCATATTTATAATAACATAAAAGTATGTAGAAAGTTATGTAGTTATTATTTTGGTTTGTAAACAAGAAAATAAAGATAAAGTGGAAGAAGAAAATAACTTTGAAAGAGGTGATGAAATTATTACCTCTTCTTCTGGTTATTCCTTTTGATTTGATCAAAATGGCACCTTAGGTTGGCTTTATTATCAAATTAAGGACTATAGGTTGAAGTGAGGGTAGTTTGGAGGATATTTGAGTAGGGTTTGGAAGAGTCAAATGGATTTGGAGGTGTGAAATTAAGATAAGGGTATCTACCCTTTTATAAGAGAGGTGAGGGTCACTTTAGGAAAAGCTTGTAATATTATTTTATTATAAAATAATTTTAAGTTTATAATGGAACAAAATAGATTTATTTATAGGATAAGGTGGGTATGCGTTGAAAAATTATAAAAAATAGGTTTTAGATAAGTTTATGTCACCATATTAACTCTATCCTTTAGATTTAATTCTTTGTTAAATAGTTTAAATTTTACAATGTCTTCTCGTATTTTTATATTATATGGATAATAAACTAAATATAAAATTCCAATATAACCTCAAGTGGTTAATTAATAACATATATATCATTATATAATTCTTTTGTCCAAACATAATATTTTTAGGAATATTATATCATTTAATAATATAGTATTAGTTTTAAAAACTCATTTATGTCAATTTTGACAGTATTTAGTATTTGGTTTTTGGGAAAGTCAAAAAAACATTACTACTTGAAATAAAATAAATTAAATAAACCCTAAATTGTTATATTAACCAATAAAATTAGTTTAATGCATCAAAAGTCTCAATTTACATTTATTTGGATATTTATAATATCTATTATTTTAATCATTCATTAATAAGGTAATTAGTGCACCATCATTGTTGCATAAATAAATTTAATTATTTTATGTATAAATTTTTTAAATAAATTAACACCATGTAGAAAATATTTTTACCTTTATAATTAATATTTATAGTTTAATATATCTTATGTATAAACCTATATGCATAATTGTTAATTTATTAAAATTTGAATTTAACACTTTTAACTCTTCTTTAAATAAAATAACAATTAATTGCCTAATCTAATCCAAGTGGTTAAAGATAATATTTTATTCCTAAGGTTGATTTTGGTCAAAAAAACTTATCCAATAGAATTATGACATGTGTTAGGGTAATTATAATATCATTTTTACCTTTAATTACCCTATTTACTTTTAATTGTGGTAAATAAAATTCAAAATTAACAATTCACCAAAAATTATTTTCATGTTATTGTACCACATTTTACATAATGATGTCAATAATGTCTCTAAAAGTTTTGAAATTAAATTCAAAGAAATGGTAATGTTATGTTTTATGAAAATTTGCTCATGTGCTAAGAATCTGGGTAAAAGATGTTAAAAAGTTCAATAAAATTTTATATGTCTATTGTTATTATAAAATGTCCCTAATGAATTAAATTGAACTAATATATGTAATATGTATATATTTTGAATTTGAGATAAATTTTTATTTAAAAATAATTACTTAAATGAAAAGGTCGGTTTTTATCTACAACGTAGTGTTTTTCACTATTCATCAAAAATTGATTGTTTTTAGAAAAATTCCAAAAATTCACCCAATACTAATTTTGATATTCCAAATTAAAAAATGATTTTTAATTTACCAAATTCAAATAATAGGAGTTTCATTAATTAATTTAAAATAAATTCTCATTTTCAAAACCAGAAAATTGGTTTTTGATAAGTAAAAACTATCAAAAGATTGCTATGTGTTTATGTCCAATTTAAATGTGAAATTACTTCTAATGACTAATATTGGATAAAATTATAAAAATACAATTATAATTCAAAAAAATACAAATTTATAATTTAACAGTATAAATTATTTTGATTAAAAAATTTGTTTCAAATAAAATTTAGTATCTTTCATTATTCATCCAAATAAAAATGTTATCAGAAAAAAACAAAAAATTCATCCAAAATAAATTTTTATGCCCCTATTATCAAGAAGAAGTTTATTTTTTCAAATTAACTTATAAAAGTGTTAAATATTATATTTAAAAAGGCTTCTCCATTAAAAGGTGGTAAAATTAAATTTTTTTGAAAAATAAAAATTTTATTTGAGAAATCGAATTTGTTCTTATATTATGTATAAGAAAAACATAATATGTATGTTAAACTTATATGGAGTATATAAAATTCCAAATTTAGTTGATAATATTTATATCTTCTTTTTGAACGTCTAGTTTGTCAGTCATTATGTGTTTGAACTTGGTGTTGCGTGTAGCGTAAGCTATTGAATTAATTTAAAGGGATAACGAACTATGAAATCTTGGGGTGTTACATTCTACCCTCCTTAAATAAATGGTGTTCTCGCAATTTGATTTTTTTTTCAAAAATAAAATCATTAAAATATAAAATACCTTTGTGGAAAACCCACATCGGAAATAGGGATAATAAAATTTAGTCTTAATAAGTGGGAATGGAAAATGAAAAAGTAACCACCAAATTAAGATTTCAAATAAGAGAACATTGGTGGAAATTTGAGACACATAATTAGAGGGAAAATGTAAATATTTATAGGTAGTGATTGAGTTCATCATTCACCAACAAGTGAATAATAAATAGAATATTGAGGGCCTCAAATCCATAAATCTATGATGAATTAAAATATTCTTGGTTCATTAAAGCATAAGGTATTATGATAACACATTTATGTTTTTAAGATCCTTTACCTAAAGTTTAGGAAATAATTTATTCATAGAATAAGAAAAAAATACTTTAAAAGTAGAGTTCTATACTTTAACTAATTTCTACCACAAACATATCTTTCACTACAAAAGATAATTGAACTCAAAAATATTCTATTTATCCAAATCGTATAAAGTTTCAAAAAAATAAATTTATAATTCATTTAACATATCATTTTAAAAAACTATATTATACAAACTAGGACATCACATAGGCTAGTCGTAGGTAATACACCCTTGTCACCCTTCAGTTGCGTGTTCAAGTATCACGGCCTTGTCGGATGCAATGGGTTATCACCCACACTTCAGGTTGTCATTTTTATAAAATCAATCAAAAAATAATCTTAAGAAATTTTTGAAACATAAACTATAGTATCCATTGTCCAAATTAATATATTCCAACCATTAGACTTATCCAAAATACTTATGTCCAAACTCATAGTCCAAAAATTTATAATGAAGGTCAACATAACATAATGAAAATCTATTTTTTCAACTTAATAACATGTGGGTTCTTTCATCATCTATTCTCTTAAAACATGGAAACACCCTGAATTACCATAAAACCTTATTGATTACATTAATTCTCCCTTATTCCTTATAAAATACTAAATATATTCCCTATATCTAAAATTTTTGAATACTCCAATAATGATGGAATAAACAAACCATTAATCAGCTCCAAGGTAGTCAAGAATATCCAATATAATTTATCCAAATCAATTATCTCTTATTCCAAAATCACTAACTCAGTATCAAGACCATATTAAGGTTTATCTTTCATTCAACCATGTATTTTATAGAATGTTTAACTAGCTGTTGAGTCACTTTTCATAGTACCATATAATCTCAAATCCTAAATGAAATAGTACTGCAGTACAATCATTATTTATTTTCATAATTAATATAACCAATACAGAGATGATACAACACTCAAAAGAGATAATTAATTAATAAAAAATAATAATAACACTAATTAGTCATTTTCATATGTGGTAGTGTCATAATTTTATTATTAACTAATATCATCTTTTGGGGTATACTTTGATGATTTGGACATTAATTCCCATAGGGTCCCAACTCCTTACGGATGAAGCATTGTATATTTGAAACCTTTTTCTTATCCATGAAATCATGTACTTGTTGTCCTTTTCCTCCACACTTATAACAAACTTCCATTCCCTTCAAGTATTTACCATGGTGATTCTTTCCACAGTTATCACATATGGGAAAATCCTTCTTTCCCTTATTCCCTTTATCCATCTTTCTCTCCACTATCCTTTCCTTATCTGGCTTCCCTTCAAAGCCATATGACTAAGAGAATTATTTAATTATCTTATTAACACATGATACTATTTCTCCATATGATGCGAATATGTGGGAGAATATTTCCTTTCTAAATGTTGTCTTATGACCATGAACAATATTATACTTCTTACTATTTGGATCATGCGTATTTTTGGATATCTCATTCCTTATACTGGGCATCATTTGTAAACAAAGATATACACTCGATTAGTTTATGAATAACAATTCAAAGTTCCAAACATTAAAAATACCTAACGAAAAATGAAAAGCATATGCATATAATCCATAATCATTTAAAAAATTATCGGAGTAAGTATTTACTCATAAATACTTTATAATGGATTGTAAATAAAATGTGAAATATCCTAAGCATATCCCTCGGGAGTGTCAATACCAAGAGTGCAGTAATGCCCATTTTTGTGTACCAGGATACCCTGGGTCAAGCCTGAAACCCCTTGTCGGAGTTTTCACTCCTAGGTACACCTGTTTCAGAGCGACCTATACCTGTTTTTATCCAGATAAAGATGTATTTTCTAAGGAAACCTACATAATATTTACACTACCAAAATTTTTGGATGTTCTTCTATACTAATCTTGAATGTCTATCTTAGGGTAATGTTATCTAATTAGAGTTTACCGAAATCTAGTTTCCAAGGTTTATACTAAACCACCCTATGATACCAATTGTAAAGCCCTAAACCTAGTTACCTAGATTTGGGGCATTATAACATAAAATTTGAATGATCACAAGAGATCAAATCTCAAAATACCTATTAGTTTAAGAGACATGAAAGTACTAGATACATACATAAGTTTGTCATTACACCATGAAATAAAAAAATAACATTGTGTCCCATTTTAGAAAACTCATATCCTTTGGAATATCCCTTCAGGTTAATCAGAATATACTTCTTCACGTCCTAGGAAAAGGCAAACAAAAGAAAGGGGTGAGCTCAGATGCTCAGTAAGGATAACGATATTGCGAAAACTGTCATAAATAAGTATAAAAATTTAAGGCAATGTATAATAATAAAACACAAGCCTTTTAAAATTAAACATTATCATAATATGGAAAATATAAATAAAATAATTCCATTTAATTATTCACATGGATATTATATTAGTTGAATAATCACTTCTAATATCATTAGCTAATTACATAATGATGGAATGCATAATGATGTGCATCATGGCCACATAGTCAAGGCCTCATTCCAAGACTACAAATATGGTTTGGTTAAGGCCTTGTGCCAATAGAGTAGTTTGTCTCATGAGACCTATCTATGAATTGAGGAGCTATAGTGGGCTCCGCCCATCACTTACTATGTCCAATGCATTCCTCATATGAAAATGTTGAAAAATAACATAAACATTTGTATTAAAACTATCACACAAAATGTTAATACATTAACCATAAACCATTAAGGGTATAAAAATAACACATCCACAATCAAAAATATCGAAAAACCTTCAATACAATATGGAATATTTTATCATAATAAATCAACTTCAAACATGTGTAAAATCTATCTAAGGATGTTTGCATGGATGAAATCAAAACTAATTAAGAGAAATATCTCTTTATATTTTGAAATAATTTAAAAGTCACATAATTATAAAATAAATTTTTTTTTAAAAAAATATTATTATAATCTTGTAATAGAATCTTAAAAGGTGTTTTAATGGTGGAAAATATCTGCACCGACCGTTTATGATAAAAAACATTCTTACCTTAATTTGTTAAAAAGGTCATAAAGTACCTTGTTTGGAAAACAACCGAATGATTCCTTTGAATTTTTTTTACAGAAATTCAAAATGGGTATACATGGATTTTACCCATATTATAAAAAATAGTAAATTTTTTTTAAATAAATTTTTAAGAAACACAGATGTGGATGATAATGAGGTCCGAGTAGATACTTTCTTAAAAATAACCTCGGATAATAAAGAGATTGTAAAATAAACCCTTACCTTGTATTTTTCCTTAGTTGAGGGTAAGTTAACTTCATGTATAATAGTTAAATAATTGTTATTAAATTAGAAAAGAACCACATATATAAATATGATATCATATATGATCTTTTAATATTTCATTGTTAATAATATTTTAGTAGTATCATTGTTTCGGATGTTAACTTATTCTTTTTCCTTTATATGTTTTGTTTCGTAAGTCATGTTTGTTATGTATAGGATGTATTTTATTCAAATAAAAAATAATATTAAGTTCATAAACATTATTTTAAATCATAAAATGAAAATTATTCTTGAATAGTAACAATGGGAAGTGAATCTCATCTTGTTCATGGAGACGATAATCCGTATGTACACACGAGAGATGATATCATTATTTTATTGGTGAAATAATATGTAATTTGATGGTATATCTTATATATAGAATAATTAACATGTTATAATTGTTATTTACATCAATTATACTAATTATTATACCCATCCAAATAATGAAGCGTAGAAAAACAGACTATACCACGACGTGGAGACGATGAGTCGTACGTATGCACATATGGTAACTTTGTCATTCATAGGATAGATAGAATAATGAATATGGTTGTACAATATTTATAATAACATTAAAGTATGTATAAGGAAATGTGTTTATTATTTAGGTATGTAAACAAAAAAGAAATAGGAAGTGGAAGAAGAAAATAACTTTGAAATAGGTGATGAAGTTATTACCTCTTATTCAGGTGCTTCCTTTTTATTTGATCAAAAGGGCTCATTAGGTCGGATTTATAATAAAAGGTAAGGCCTATAGATTGAATTAAGGGTAGTTGGGAGGATATTTGAGCCAGGTTTGGTTGAGCCAAATGGATTTGGAGGTTTGAAATTAAGAAAAGGGTAAGTACCCTTTTTTGAGGGAGGTGAGGGTCACTATTGGAAATGTTTGAAATATTATTTTATTATAAAATAATATTTGGTTTATATTGGATAAAAATGGATTTTTTTGGTGGATAAGGTGGGGATGGGCCGTAATATTATAAACTAATTGGTTTTAGACAAGGTTAGGTCACCATATTAACCATATCTTTTAGATTTAATTCTTAGTTAAATAGTTTAACTTTTACAATGTCTTCTTGTATTTTTATATTACTTGGTTAATAAACTTATTATAAAATTACAAGAGAACATAAATTGGTTCATTAATGACATATATATCATTATATAAGTCTTTTAAAAGGACCTTATATTTTTAGGAATATTATATCATTTAATAATATAGTATTTTTTTTAAAACTCATTTATATCAATTTTGACACTATTTGGTATTTGGTTTTTGGGAAAGTCAAAAAAACATGATTACTTCGAAAACAATACATTAAATCAACCCCAAAATGTCATATTAACCTATAAAATTAGTTTAATGCCTGAAAAGTCTCAATTTAGATTTATTTGGATATTTATAATATCAATTATTTTAATCTATCATTAATAAGGTAATTACTAAATCACCATTGTGTCATAAATAAATTTAAATATTTAATGTCTAAAATTTATAAATAAAATATCACGATGTAGTAAATCTTTTTAGATTTATAATTAATATTTTTAGTCTAATTTATATTATCTATAATCCTATATTAAAAATATTTTAGTTAATTAAATTTGAATATGACACTTTTAACTCTTCTTTAAATATAATTATAATAATTGCCCTAATATAATCCAAGTTGATCAAAGAGGATAATATTTTATTTAAAAGGTTTATTTTTGTCAAAAAAACTTATCCAATTGAATTATGACATGTTTTAGGGTAGTTAAAATATCATTTTTACCTTTAATTACACTGTTTACTTTTAACCGTGGTAAGTAAAATTCAAAAGTTACTATTCACAAAAAATTATTTTTATCTTATTGTACCAAATTTTACATACTGATTTCAATATTGTCTCTCAGATTTTTTAAATTCAATTCATATAAGTGGTAAAATTACATTTTATGAAAATTTGCAAATGTTCCTAGAAGGTGGGTAAAAGCCGTTAAAAAGATCACTAAAAATTTATTTGTCTAATCTTATTATAAATTGTCTGTAATGAATTAAATTGGACTAATATATTTATTATGTATCTATTTTAACTTTAAGATAAAATTTTACATAAAAATAATTATTTAAATGAAAAATTTGATTTTTATCTACAACGTAGTGTTTTTCACTATTCATCAAAAATTGATTATTTTCAGAAAAATACAAAATATTCAACCAAAGATAATTTTGATATTCCAAATTAAAAAATGATATCTATTTTACCAAATTAAAAACATTAGAGTTGAATTAATTAATTTAAAAATAATTTCCGTTGTCAAAACCAGAAAGTGGGTTTTTGATAGGTAAAAATTATAAAAAGATTGATATGTGTTTATGTCCAATTTAAATGTGAAATTAAATCCAATTTCAAATATTGGATTAAAGGATAAAAATATAATATAATTATACATTAAAACCATTAAAATGTAAAATTTAACAATGTAAATTATTTCTATTAAAAAAAGTTATTCCAATTAATATTTAGTTTCTTTCACTATTCATCAAAATTTGAAAGTTATCTACAAAACCAAATAAATCATAGAAACTAAATTTTTATGTCTCAATTCTAAAAAAGAATTTTATTTTGTCAAATTGAATATAGTGTCAAATATTGTATTTAAAAAGGGTTCACCATTAAAAGGTGATAAAATTTCATTTTTTGAAAAATACTTATTTTATCTAAAAATTTGAATTTATTCATATATTATGTCTTAGAAACACATATTGTGGATGTTAAAGTTATATTAAGTATATAAAATTCAATATTCAGTTAATACTATTCTTAATTTCTTTTTGAATGGGTATTTTAGTAAGGGGTGGTGTGTTCAAACTTGATGTCACGTGTAGTGAAATTTATTGAATTAATTTAAAGAGATAACCTTCTATGAAATCTTGGTGTGTTATACATATTTGGTCTTTACATACTCAAAATCCAAAACAAGGGCTACTCAATAAATTGGTGAGAGTACTGAGCACAAATCTGTGCCTCCCACTGCTAAGTTCTCTCCTGGAGATTCACATACAACCACTGAATACACACGAGTGGAATCCACCGCCCACGATGGATCCTCTCTTGTCGATCCTCAATATCTACCATGTAATTCAAAAAAGTCACCCCATATTAAATGTCCAACTCATCCCAGTCGATGATGTATGATTAATCATGCACATACCTCCTTACCTATGACACATGTAAGAAATTATGCACCCAGTACAATTTCAGGGGTAGATCTAAGCAGTACACCACGTCATAAACTCTACTCGGAATCTGAAAAGGTCTGATTTATCATGTAGATAAATTTCCACCATTTAGAATCTATACAATATCTATCGAGATGAGACCTGAAGAAACACATAGTCTCCCTCCTCATACTCGAAGGGCATATATCTCCTATCAGCTTAAAACTTATGATGGCTCTATATAGTCTTTATCCAATCCTGGATGACCTGAACATTCTCTATAGTCTCCTACACCATTTCTGGTGCCATGAGTGATGAATATCCTATGGTTTTCCAGTAATGTGGCGACCTATAGGGTTTCTTGTACAAGGCCTTAAATGGCACCATATGAATGGTGGAGTGGTAGGTATTTTTGTACACAAACTCCACCAAGGGTAGGTGATCCTCCCAAATACATCAAAAATATATGATAAAAGCACAAAATATGTCCTCTATAACATGAGTGGTCCTCTCTTTCTGGACATCTATCCAGGTATGAAACATCATACTCAAGCATAACTAGGTCCCAAATGCCTCATGAAATCCCTTCAAAAACCAGGATGTGAAACTAGCATCATGATCTGATATGATCATTGATGGAACACCTTGAATACGAACTATCTCATGCACGTAGAGGTGTCCCATGATCTATATTAAACTCTGCTCACAGATTGGTAGGAAGTGGTCCGACTTGGTGAGTCGGTCAATGATCAACTAGATGGTATTGTTCCCCCTGGAATATTGTGGTAATCATTTCTTGATGTCTATCGATATCCCATCCCACATACACTCTAGAACCTCTAGGGGTTGGGACAAACCTGCTGGAACCTGGTGCTCAGCCTTCAATTGCTGGAAATTGAGGCATCTAGAAACACACTCTACTACTACCTTCTTTATCTTTATCCATCATAATTGACGTTGGAGATCCTTTTACATCTTCACAGAACCAAGGTGTACAACCAAAGGGGATGTATGGAAGTCCCACAAAACCTCCTCCCACAATGTCACTGGTATTACTATGTTTCCTCTAGAGAGAACGATGTACTCCCCACCTTTGGAATATCCATCAGGGGTATACCATGTGGAAATCTAATCACATAAACTCTCATAGTTGTTATTCCCATGATTTTCCTCCATGGCTCACTATAATATTTGAGGGGTGACAACCATCAAATGGAGTTAAGATCATCCATATCCATCCATAAAAGATATCTATAACCCATCCAACTACTCTGATGCCTCACTCAACAACTGCAAGATAGATCTCCTGATGAGAGTGTATGTATCTACGTTCACCTTTCGAGACGTATATAAAATCTCAAAGTAATAGTCCTTTAGGGACTATATCCATCAAATCTATCTCAATTTAGATATACATGTGTAATGGGTGATATTATAGTAGGAGGAGTTATCCATTACCATATTGGGAGTGTGGTTCTGAAATTCATGGGTAATTATGGTAGTGGAAATTATATTCGGTTGAAGGCTCTTGTGGTTCTTACAGGGCTATCGAGGTGCAGTCATAGGTACATTATCATCGCACAACTAGAAAAAAACTCCAGGATTGTTTATGATGCACTTCATGGTAAAGGCACCACTCCCTAGTCAATTTCCTATACTATTAGAAAATAAAAGCCCCCCCTTAACAACAAAGATAGAGTCGCCAATAATTTTTGTGAGGGGAACAAAGTGGAATACTACCTTTCATCTCTTGTGGTCCCCAATACCCCAATTGTTTTCCTTTCTAATGTATCTCATTTTAAATCAGAGGGGGTGAAATTAATTTAGGTTGATTCCCTTGGCCTTCATTATTTTCGCCCCTAGGTATGGTTGACCTCTTCTTTTTATTTTCCCTATTGGGACTCATTTTGAATAAAAAACATAATTTTGGATGGATGGAGTAGACAGTAAACCACTCACGCATCAGGTAGTGTCTCCACATCTTCAATGTGAAGACTACCGCTGCTAGCTCAATATCATGGGTTGCGTAGTTCTGCTCATGATTCCTCAACTGGCATGAAACATAGGCAATCAATACTTTACATTTCACCAAAACACAACCAATCCTGGTCACTGATGCATCACTGAACACTACATACATGACTCCCTCCTATGGTAGTCTCAAGATGGGAGTGCTCGTCAACATCTGCCTTAGATCTTGAAAGCACTACTGGCACTTCTCTGTCCACCTGAAGGGATACCCGTTTCATGTAAATGAATTCAAGGGTACTGATACTATGGAAAATTTAGGTACAAACCTATGATAGTACCCAGCTAAACCTAGGAAACTCTGCACCCCGGTAGCACTCTTGTGTGCCTCCATAGAAATAACTACATCAATATTCAACAGATATTCTGAAACTCCGCCCTCTGAACCTAGAAAGTGGACCTCACGAATCCAGAACTGACACTTCAAGATCATTCAATAATTCTAGTGCTCTCAGAGTGTGTCTAAGACCATCCTCAAGTGTATCGAGTTTCCCTCCTAATATTCCAATTACACCGGGATTTCAACAACGAAGACCACGACTAACTGGACTAAGTAAGGCTAAAAGATATTTTTCATGAGTCCCATGAACATTTCTAGGGAGTTCTTCATGCCAAACTGAATCACCATGTACTCATTGTGTCCATACCAACATCTGAATGTCGTCTTAGGGATTTCCTCATCCCATACTCTAGGCTGGTGATAGCAAGATCTGAGGTCTATCTTTGAGAACCACCTCACTCCCTTCAGTTGATCGAAGAGGTCATCAATCCTTGGCAGTGGATACTTCTTTTTCCTGGTCACCTAGTTCTAGCACCAGAAGTCTACACACAATCTCAAGCGCAGTATGCATTCTTGGTAAATAAAATTGGGGCTACCCAGGGTGAAACACTAGGTCTCACGAATCCCATCCTTTGTAAGTCCTATAACTGTACCCTCAACTCATGAAGATTTGCGGGATCCATCCGATATGAAGGCGAATATATCAGTTCCATCCCTAGGTATAGATTAATATAGAAGTAAAACTCCCTATGGAGAGGTAATATGGGAACATCATTTGGAATTATGTCCTCATAATCCACCACCATTATAAGAAACTGATGACTTCTATCATCCACTTCACTGAGGGTGAGACTAGCCAACTGATGAGTAATCGACTGAACCATCTTATGCATGAGTCCTTATTTCACTACATGTTTTTCCTTTTCACCAATAAAAGAAAACCTGGTCTCATAACTATAGACACACCACATTTTGTACCTAAAACAATCAATTAGGGAATGAACTATGGATTAACCATTCCATACCAAGAATGACGTCGTAATGCCTCAAGGCCTCCACAAATATATACCAACTGAAACTCTCACCCCTTAGAGTAAGGGAAAGTTTTTGGAACTAGTGTGTGATCATAGAATATTTCCCCATAACAGTTTTTATGTATAGGGATCGAGTTAACAGTTCAATCAGAATCTATGAGATTCGAACAAGGTTCATGGAAAAGAAATAATGACTAGAACATATGTATGTCAAAATAATAGCTAAGGTGGAAAAGAAATAGATCATACATCTAATAATACTGGGAGATTCAAGATCATAATCCTCCATCACCTGAAGCTATCATTGTCCCTGTCCACTAGCTCCTTGAGCCCATGGTAGAACACCTAGGGGTGGTTGTGATAGTACCTCAATCCTCTACAGACTACATGCTTCCCGACCTACTCCATTGCCATGCATTCTGCCCTATAGAACACCTTAATTTTTTCTCCACCTTTATCTCAATGGTCCCTCAACCATTTCCTAATAGGTCATATGATGAGTTGGGAAATCTCTAACTAGATGCACCCAAACGCCGAACGAGTAACACAACCCATCCTTCAGCTCACTCACTCTGCCTTGGGAGCCTCAAACTACTAATTCTATGTCTTGGGGTATTCCCATAGAGTTCTTGGTTTACTTAGGTCCCTGGATATGCTATTGTCTACCTACTACCGAAATCCTATCTACCTAGTGCTTACTAGTAGCTCTTATAGCTTGTGTTTTATCTTCCAGAAAGATCTCCGTAGGTAGAGCTCTCTCTAGTATGCCATCATAAATAATAATTATAAGGGATATCATTGATGCCCTAACCTCTTGGTGTAACCCCTGCTCAATGTTCTGGTCCCTAATGTAAGGGTCCGACACCATATCTATAGAGTAGCAAGAAATATTTGTAAATCTCATCGAGTACACCACTACTGTCTGACTACCCTACAACAGATGCAGGAGATCCTGTATGTGCACTGAGCATATGGTCTTTGAAAAGAACTCCTCCCTAAAGAGGCACTCAAATTCTACCCATGAGAGTGTCATCTCATCATGTGTTTGAGTCACTAAGCTCCAGCATCTCCCCACTGATCCCCGAGGAACGTTCATGGCTAGAACTGACATCTGTTCAGAATCCATCCTCACAAAGTGGAAGAAACTTATATCTGCCTCTAGACAATCCTCATCTACCTGTGGGTCTAACTCACCCTGAAACTTGAGAGGTAAGTTCCTCTATAACTCATGAAATTAACTCATCCTACGTTCATCCTCTACTAGAAACACAAGTAGTAAATGATACTCGATGGGTGGTGGTATCCCTGGTACACCACCCATAGGTTCTAACTCTATTACATAGAGTGTCTCTGGAATAATCTCTTATACTGATGCCTTGTCACTAGGAAGATCATCATCATGATCATGCATTGGAATCTGGGAAGGATGTCTACCTGGAGGCATCCTAAAACAGATCAAGATGAACCATAATAAACAAAGTATACCTGGTGAGATGACTCATGAAGGTCATGATAAAACACCCAAAACCTATATGATGTATTAATCATTAAATTACCTACAACTATTGTTTTTATACAGATTTGAAAAGAATAATTCAGAGTCCTGGTGTATGGATATGATGGCCACCACACCAACAATGGATTCCATGGATGGAAATCCGAAGTCGAAATAATCGAAACTGTTTCCCCAAACAAACCTCACAGAATCCTGATCCTTAAGTAGAACATACCCCCTTTGATACCACTCTGTCATGACCCGTCTAATAGGGGCTTGTGATGTGACTCCCCAAGCCTTCCTCTAATAGGGAAGTGGATGGAAACTAGTATTGAGTTGTCATATCCCATAAATGGGAGATATTTCCCTATATACATGTATGCACACACACATCTCCAAGACCAAAATGAAGAAATGTATAAATAATAAATAAACAATGCATGCATACATTAAGATACAAAACACAGAGTATGAAAGTAAGGAACTGGAAAGTAAACAAAGAAAGGATACATTCCCACCAAAAGAAAGAGTCTTCAACTGTGAATGCAGAAGTTTTTGAAACATGTCTGTAGAAAACCCAATGTGGGTAGGTGTAGAAAAACTATCAGAATCTATAGGAGAAAACCTCTTCTATCAGAGAAATCTATGTCCACGTAGTCCTGGTCGACTTGGAACTTTTTCTAAGAATCAATTGTCTGCACAAGATGCAAAACAAGTGGGTAAATACTGTGTAGGGGTGACTAAACAATACTCAGTAGGACACCCCAAAACCACAAAGGACACCACTAAGTAAAAAATGAAGTACACCATAATGAAATACAAAAATTATACCACTAATAAATACACAAATTATACCGTGGAGAAATACACGATATACCACAATGGAAACACATGAAGTACATTCAGCTCACACAGGTATAGGTCTAAAGAAAAAAATAATATTATCAGTTGTAGTCCACAAAATACACAAAGTAGATAACAAATGGAGTTTTGATAAAATGATGATTATCAATAACACATGGAGTACTGATAACACACAAAGTATCGATAACACAAGGAGTGTCGATAACACACGGAGTGTCGATAACACATGAATTGTTGATAACACATATAATTTTTATAGGTAATGAAGTCCCCCAAGTAATATAGTAACTAAGATCATATAGTCAACAAGATCTCCTAGTCACAAAGTCACATAGTTACCATGATCACATAGTCATATACAGCCGCAAGATTCTGCTCATAGCACACTTGTACCAGTAAAACCTACTAATCAAGCCATTATGTCATATGATAACTTTTGAAAAAACTCACTTAGATAATTTCAAAAGTTATGACTCATCATAGGGGTCCCAAATCCCTAAAAATATCATTAAACAGACACATAGTTTGAAAGATATGGCTATTTTTGTAAGACAGTTCGACCTGGCTCCTGTCTGGGCCCAACCCGACATGCCAGACTCAGCCTGACCTGATTCAGTTGACCTAACCCAGTCCGGTCTTAACTAGCCCAACCTGCTAAGCTTGGCCCACTGGGTGCGGCCCACTAAGCCTACTGGACATGGACCACTGGGCTGCTGGGGCAGTCCGACCAGCCTAGTATGACCTGCATGCAGTGGTCTGGTTTGCAATGATGGGTAGAGACTGCCCTAGCCTTACCCCCTAGTCTATGTGGTCTTTCATAACCATGTGTCTCCCCTCATGTCACACAGTAAATATAGTTTTCCCACCTCTTCTTTATTCCCCACAGATTTCCACTATAGGTTCCTCCGACGTGGCTTTGATCCTAATCCTATCTCACTGCCAAGGTCTCCTATTGTGGCCCCCGTTCAATGTGGCCAATTTCATTTTTCGGAATCTGTCTCCTGCTCTAATATGACTCGGTTGATCCTCATTGCAGCCATATCGGCCGCTTCCATCCTCTGGCCACTCATCTCCGTCTACCACACATGCACACGAACAACGCTTTTAGCCCCTTGTATGGGCCACCATTTCACATCTAATACCCAGTTTCATGAACTAAAGGCACCCCTAAAATCCTTGGGTTGTGTGCTTTGTTGATATACCCTTTGATTCACCTTGCCACCAATCTGGGTATCCGATCACATTCAGAACCTCCCAAAAACACGATGCATGACCATGAGGGTGTAGCTTCGAAGAACACCAAGGTCACGGGTGGGAGAAAGAACAAGAACCCTTAGAGTAATGAACCACAACATTTGTTTGTATCAGACTATATCTGTTCTGATTAGAATGAATAACTAATACAATGATAATCAAAAAGTTAAATCTCCCCATAATCCCCAAAAAAATTAACCATCCCACAAGAATTATTGAACCAAGGATCAACTTGTTCATTGGTTACTCCCCGATCATCATTGAATCTAGGAATGGGGAAGAAAATCATGAAGAGATTAAATGATTTACCTTGTGGTTGGATTAGTCGTTGACAATGAATGAAGGTATGTGTCGTCATCGATCCTGAATCCACCATTTTTCATTGTCGAGAGAGTTTCCTTCCACATCATAGAGGAATTACAAGGTTATGGTGATAACACTAAATTACTCAGAAAGGTTTCATTTAAAATAAAAACTCTACTGAATACAAAAATTATTTTTATTAAAATATTTTAATGATGGTTATGTCCAAATTCTAACTTTCATAGTCGACCCGCTCTGGTTGATGTTTGGCCCGACCTAAGGTATATTCGCTACTCTGAACGCAATGATTCCCTCAGTATTATGATCCAAAAACCTATTTAGAAGTTAATACTATTTTAAATAAAAATCACACTAAAACTTTATTAAAAATTTTATATTTTTCTATTAACTGTTCCAGGAACACTGGGCCTCATAATCACAAGTCGTCTCAAAATCTAGTCTCATAATTTTACCAATTAAATTATAAAAATAAAACCAGAGAAAATATGAGTCATTATATTGATTAATTTTAGTATATTTTCAATTTTCTAGTTTGGAAGTGTGTTGTGTAAATAGTGACTCATAAGGGACAATAGTGTGATATGGTTTGCAGTGAGTCATCTTTGGCGGTGTCTCATACATAGAAATTTTCATCACATTTCGAAAATTATAAGATGATTTTAGAAAACATGAAAATTATTAATATTATTAGAATCATGATTTAGTGATCATTAAATCAAGGAGGTCAATAGGTGGATCCTGGTTTTAGATATCCACTAACACATCAGTATTCTCATGAGGGAAATCAGTAGGATAACAAAAAATTAATTGTCCAAACCCAATGGGTTTATATACATTAATTTTAAACTGTCTTGAGGATAAATCATGATGGTAGAGGTTTCATGTTCCTGATACATGACATAAAATATTTCAGAATTTTCTTCCTAAAGACATCAGTTAATGTTATCCATGACATTTTCACAATGATATTATCTCTGGATACATTTCATTCTCAGTTATTTATTAAATGAAATACATTTTCAGGCATTTATCTTTCCATATATATTTTTCCTTTTCCAATTATGATAGTCATGTTATTGATAAAATGGAAGGTGTTTTAAGTTATTTACCTTGCCATAATAATTAGAATCTATGAGTCACTCACTTTGATATTATCTCTAGATGAACTTCTATCTCATTTTATTGATTACATGGAATATGTGTTTTGTTATTTAACTTTAAAATTTTTTATTCTTAATGATTCATGATTTCTTGGACTGTACTTAACCTTTACATAGCATTTGTGATCACATATATCTTTTTCCTTTCATATGAATCCATGAAGTGTACTATGAATGATATTCAAGGATATACCAGAGGAAATAATGATATTCATGAGAAAAATTTATATTTTAATTTGTATTTTCAAATTTAATGTTAAGAATTAAGTATGAATCTATTTAACCAAGACTACTAAACTATTTTTTAATTAGGGAAGTGTTTCATTGTATCTTATGCCAATGTAATAAAGCAGACACTGACTTCATGCTTCTGGGGTTAGGGTTGCTACATAAAGAGCCAAATTACATTTATGTAACCCTTTTAAAAACCAATATACATTTACATATTACTAATTTCACATAAAGGTATCGTGTGATGACCCTTATGAAGACCAATCTGTATAAAGGTAAGGAATTTTTTACCCTTATAAATCTTAGCTACATAATGATAAGGTGTTTTTTACATTTACATAGCCCTGCTATATAAGGATAAACCCTTTTATGAAATTGAATTTCCAAAAACATGAAACCACTTTGTTTTTTCAATTCTTATTCATTTTAGTGCATTATTTCATAAATATTAAGCATAAAATTCCTATGATTCCACTAAAGGGTTTTGAAAGAGTCTAATAAAAATTATCAGATCAAATAGAAATAATTCCAACATTTGTACAAGGATATATTTGGAATGATATATGAAACCTGTATAAAATAATGAAGTGAAGAATTACTATAAATCATAATTTACATGAAATAAAAATTATCTAATAATTATATCATATAAAAATATGAATTTAGAAAATATTTCCTCCAATATAAACAGTAGGGACTATTGGAAGCTGAGGTATAACCATCAAGGGGTCGATATATGAGACTGCATTCTCTAGAACAGTTGTATCCCTGCTAAACATAGGTTCATATTTTAGCATTCCCATAATGATTATTTATTATCTAATCACACAGTATAGAGTAGGGGTATATTCTATGTATTTTAATTCCTATATTGTTATAGTTATAATGTTGAGATGGTGGTGAATATCTTCTTAGAGGGTGACCGGTCCCATTATATTGGGAACAAACTATCTATCAACCTCAACATTTAGCCCTAATTTTTCTAATTTGATATTTTTTGTAACAACCCATATATACACACCTAGATCCAGTTCCATAAACACATATTTTAAACACTTTATTTGACCTCAACCGTAAAATTGTGGATATATCCATCCATAATTAAAAATTAATAATAATTATTGAATATATTATATGTAAATTATTATTTCAGGTTTAGATATTTAGATAATTAAGTAAAAACATAATTTTACAAATCCCATGTTCTTTGAATTAGATGGAAAACTTTAACGTTATATACAAAATTACTTAATTTTTTAAAATTATTCAATATCTCCCATAATTTATTTCACACATTTTATCCTTCAAAACTTGTTATATGTAATTATTTTATTAATGAACCAATGAACGGAAAGATAATAAATGGGTGATCTCAAATGCTGAGTAAGAAAAATACATAACTGAAGTAATCTTTAAATGAACATGGAATAAATATTATGACATGAATAGGTAAACATCATGAAGCCTTAATCAACCTGAGATCAGAGAATGAAATATCCATTACAATAAATGAAAACATGTATATCAATAATATTGATCTCATAGTGATGGAATGAATAATTCCATAAATCAATACCTATTTTCAAGGCCTTGTTCTAACTCACTTTACTTGTCATTGAGACCATAGTCAAGAAACATTTATGAATTGGGTTGGCATATACTAAATACCCAAACCATATCATTCTCATGAGATTTTTTAATGAATCAAGGGGATATATAATTACAATCCATACCCATCACCTGATTACGTCCAATGCATTCAATTAAGATTCGATAATACCATTCATACAATTCCCTATGGAACCACTTACTGAATAATACTTACTTATCCATATAATGAGTAATACATAAATTTAATACTTAGTAAACCCACATTATAAGCCAATAATAATCAAGAATGACAATAATTTTCCCTAAGTCAATAAAATGGTCAACATGATCATAAACCATCCGGAGAAAGAAATTAGGTACTCAAATAATATATAGTCGACTTGCAAATAATAATCCATATTGAAGTAAAAATATAAAAAAATCAGTACTTTTACCCATCTAAATAAAATAAAATTATTTCTAAGTGAACATAATCTAATGTGAATTATGTAAAATTTTAGGTTCATAACATATATATAAATGGGTATATGACTAAGTAAATACTTGAATAACATTATAATAATCCATCTAGAGAAAGAAAGTGGATAGTTTCAAAAGAAAATATCCCAAAGAGTGAGAAATATTAGTATGACGGTTTATGTGGTAGGAAGTAGTATCACTATAAAATAATTATATAATACCACATAGTATAATAATAGGGTAGAATATAACCAGCTTATATGAAATATGTTCAATAGAATGATCATAACTTATTGAATGAAGGTTGAGTTTCCAAAATTCGTTGCTACCAGGTAAAAAAATTAATAAATAGACACATGAAGGAGGAAAAATTATTTGGATACTAAATCCCAATAAATAAAAATGAATAATTATATAAAATTCACTATATATTAATCCAATATAATACTATACAATGTGAACAAGGTGCGTAATATGCAACATGTCTCAAATAATCATAATCGAGACAAAGAAAATCCTTATGGATTGAGTAACACTCCAATAAAAACCCATTGAGAAATATTATTTTCAATTTAACTTAAAATACCATTATAAAAATATAATTCGTGATATTATACCTTAAATGGGCTGTATATACACTACAAAAATGAAATCAGGTGTATAATACCAAATATGTCTCAAAGAAAGGAATTTGAGATGAAACCATTACCTCTTATCCTAAATTCCAAAAATTTTAATTAACCTCCAATATCACTGATATATATATCTTAATAATTTAATTCAAAACAATACCCTTATCCATTTTGATTCATAATCTTCAGAATTAGTCATTCTCTATATAGATTCTTCTAATTTTTCACATCAAGTGTTTATAGTTTTGATTATTTTTATTAGTTTTATAACAATGACGTCCATGTTCACTATTAATTAAAATTTAACCATTATTAGATCATTAAAATTACTATTAGGGATTATTTTTAATTATTTATATTGTTTTAAATTCCATTCATTAGTCTTTTAGTCTTTATCCTTGAATATGAAATCGATAACAATCATGTTTCTTTGATTCTTAATGACCACAATGTTTTTTATTAATTAGTGAATTAAATATTAATAAAGCATATTTAGAACAAAATGGAATTAATTATATATTCATTTATATCATATTAAAAAATAAAATAATTTCTTATAGACATCCATGGCTTAAATTTATAGTATTGTTCAAGTATGTGGTTAAACCAACCCAAACATGAACCTACCATGATTAATGAAGGATTACGATATGGTTTTGTGGTAATATAATTATAATATAAGAATAAATATATTTTTTATTATTTATTACTATGATATAATGTAATTTTAAATAATTATAATAATAATTTAATTTATATAAATCCGTTACTTATATAAAAGAGATCATTTCCTCTTAATTTCCTCGTTTTAAATTATTTATTTAATGATAAGAATGTGTTAATCATATAATTAATAGGTTTTTAATTTTTCATACCATAACCATAATGATATTATAAAAATTATATTTATCCTTTAATACCATTATTATATCCATCCCTTTAAGGCTATGAAGGAAAACAAGACATGTCATGTTCTTGGGGTGGTAGTCTGCACTACACATGAACACTGATTTTTTTTCTTAATAGATGTGGTATATGAATAAAAAATGATAATAACTTTAATATAGTAACATTATATTATATAATTTATTCTAATATAATCATATTCACGTGTTTAGAATACATTTTAAAGAACAAATTTTAAAAATAAAAACTGAGTTGTTGATAACACTCATGCTGAGAATTTGAATTTTCCTTGGTAGTATCATTGAAAATGAATGACTTGTGAAATATAATGGTGACTATAATTTTTTTGAAGTGGTATAGGGTTTTATGAGGTTAAAAGTTTCATAGTTTCAAGGAGAAATTAAAATTATAGCTAGGTCAAGAAGTGCTGAAGATGTTACCCTTTTATAAGTGATTGAAATGGTAGTTTTGGGAGTAACAATATACTTTCAATAACATAAGGTTGAATAAATATGATAAACAAATGTGTGTTGGGAAAAATCACCTTAAACAATCTTTTTTTAGAAAATATTGAGCATTTTAATATTTTTTAAAACTTATTTTCCTTTTACCAAAACTTAATTTTACCTTGTTAATTTATTTCTAACCTTAAGGATTATTTATAATGGAAAATATTGATTTTAAAATTTTTAGCGAATTTGATACTTCCATTTAAAAATTTGAAAACAATTTTATCAAATAAAACTTCTCAATGCGTGATAATATAATTTTAAATTAAATACACTTAATCACATAAGATCAATTTTTTGAGAAATAATGTTTTTAATATTTGAATTTATATATAATATTACATTATTTCTTTTATATTTTAATTAAGTAATTTTTTTTATAAATAAAATAAAGTATATGAGGCTACTATGGAAATCCACAACCGAATCTCCCTTGAAAAATACTTGATTCAAAGAAAATAATGAAATTTGTTTTTTATATTAAACATTTTAATTTATAATAGGAATATTTTATATAAGTTTTTTACATTCAGAGATATGTTATTATGTTATTTTTTTTAAACTACTATGTCACTCTTATATGACTATAAAGTAACAAAATTAAATGTTTTCTGAAAACAGTAATTTTTGACTAAAAATTGACTATTTATAAAAAAGTTCATAATTTTTTACAATGTTAATTTTGATAATAAAAATTCAAAAATGAATTTAATTATATTAATTTATATTTTCAAAATTAATAAATTTAGTTTTTTGAAAAAAATTGTAGAATATAATGAAATAAAACATTTCTATTGGAAAATTGAAATTTTTAATATTTATTGTTATTATTCTTATTTTATATTATTTACTAACTAAATGTATGTTAAGAAATTATTATTATCAAACATATTTTATTATTAAATATATTTTTCTTAAAACATATATTTCCTTCATATTAAAGGTTTTTTTTTGGAAAAATAATTTTCTAAATAATAAATGATCATATTAGTTATTTTAGGTGAACTAATTGAATTTAATTCATATTAAAAGTATAATTTATTTAATATATACATATAATTAATAAATCAATTACTACTATTAAATACTTATAATTCAGTGGCTATGGTTTTAATTTATGTACTTAAATATTTGTATTTTATCAAATTAAATTATGGTTTCATTTATGTTTGACAGTGCATGTGGAGAAATCTATCGAGAAAATTGACTTATTTGATGGTAATTATACATTATAATTTTGGGGGTGTAAACCCTCCACTCCCAAATAAATTTCATCATTTTAATTTGACTCAAAAAATTAGAGTAATTCTTTTAGGGAACTCTTGATTAACAATACCCTACCAGATGATCATGGGTTTATTAAGGATGTGGGATGAGATTTATATACATGAAAAATCATTATAAGTAATTTACTAAGAGATATAACACATTCATTATTTCACATATAACTATAATAAGGGATGTAGATCTAGATATATAAGGAATAACATCCCAAAAAACCGTGAAAACTATGTATATGATAATCGTACCACTAGGAGTTTTTATTTATAATTAAATATCGAGTAGTTGTTGAGAGCTTCTATGACATAGGATTCCAGAAAATATTGAGTAAAAACTCACTATATGATTAATTAGTAGTAGTTTCATAGGATTTTACTTGTTTACATGGTTGTTGGTAACTATCTCCCACAGTGGACCTTGGATTAGGACATTGAGTCACATAATAAACAAATTTCATTCAATTAAAGAAACTATTTTTTTTGTATATTATTTCTCTACCTTACACTTGTGAGTTTGGTGACCATAAAATCCACACTTATACAATTTACTAGTTCCTTTATGTAATTTTACCCCATGTTTCTTCCCATATTTTTGACATATATGAAATTGAATCTTTTCTTCGTTTATCATCTTCATAAGATTATCTTTCATTACTCTCCATCATTATATTCCTTAGTGTGTTTGGGAGTTTGACTATGTTAAAATTATTAGTAATAATTTGTGATATATAGTTTGGAATAATTACAATATTTCTCACTCAATCCCTTATCCCATTGGGAAATTCAATGGGAAATTATTCACATTGACCATGGAATTAATTGTTAACTTGTTTCATTTGAGATCCATTAATTTCTAAAAAAAGTAATTAATATCAGTGATGATAATTATAAGGGAATTACCCAAAATAACTATTGGAAAATTTAACCTAAAGATGTATCAATTTATAACACTATTATGTTATCATATAGTTGTTACAACTCCAATTGTATCATAATCTATTCAACATATATCAATCTTAGTTTAACATATATAATTCTTAATTAAACCTAGGTTTATTTAAGGTGGGTTCTCTAATAATTATTAACATAATCCTTAAAATAAAGATCCCAAATTATGAATAACATTATAATAATATTATAAAACTAGAAATCATTGAAATCCTTGCTCTCAAAATCGAACTTATCCTTTCATAAAAGACATTAATCATTCCTACCATCATATACCCAAGTATTTATATACTGTAATAATATAATCTCAATAACACAAATTTACCAAAACCTATTTGAATCCATGATATTATGTATTCCTCTAAAAAATAACTCTACATGTAACTATCAAATGGTATTAACCACTAGTTCATATAGTAGTCACTATATATCATAATCCCAAAAATGATATAAAATTCTCCAAAAATATAATGAATTATTTATCAATCCAAAGGTTACCAATTAAAATCTAACTTCATTGTTGAAAATCAAACCTAATTTTATTATCTCCACATCATGTGAATATTAAAATTAAGATTTATTTATACCATAATCATGTTCTCTCCAATAGTTATCTCCAACAATATAACCTTTTCATAAAATCATTGTTCAATGTTATTAATACCATTTAATATATGATTTCATAATTTTATATTAAAACTACTAAAAAAATTCCTTATATTTTTTACATACATTACTTTTAGAATATAAAACAATATCATTGACAACTATAACTTATTAATAATAATAAATAAGAGTTTTATGATTATTTAATAATCAATCTCACTACCTTAGGTAATCCTATTAATTTCACCTTTTACATTGTAATAGTAAAATATTAAAGTTCTCAAATACTTAAGTATGTTCCCATATTCAATTATAAGTCATACTAGTTTGTAGAAACATACCTTTCTCACCTTCATTTTTATGATCCCTTTTCAATCAAATAATAAAACAAAAATGGCTTTGATAATATTCAAAAAATGTATATGATAAAATCAATTTTATTAGATCTTTCATTATAAAACCACTGTTTATAAGATATGATAATTTAATATAATAATTTGACTCTTCTTTGTTTAATTTTTTTAGTTATCAATGGTCATGTTTATATTAGGTTATCTAACCAAATTAGTTAATCACAATATTAAATCCTTTATAATAGAAAATAAAGAGAATGTGATTAAACAAATAATATCCCCTAGGACTATCTCCCAGGTGTGTATTCTTAGACCCAATCATCATACATCAGAGTGATGATTGAGCCAATTCTCATCCAACTATTTTCAGGGTGATTACCCCTTAGTGAATCTACAATACATCTACATCCAATTTCAAGTATGTAGATAGTGATTTATTTCTAATAAAAACTATATAATCTCTATATAACAAAACATTATGATGTTATCCAATTTATGGAATTATTATTAGGGTTTTCACTAAATATTTCTTATCCTAATACCAAACTATAATGTGTATTACCAACATAAATTAAATCAAATAATTACCAGAAATAGTTATATATACCATTGAAATTATAATGAACCCTAAATTATCAACCCATAAATTATCCTCAATAAAAATCATAATCTACAAATTTATCCAACCCTTTCATTTTATACCAACTATGAAACCCCATACTTGTGCTCCTAGATCTGTCCCATAAACACATACATTGCATACTTTCTTTAATACCTGTTTTAAAACCCTAGATACAACCTTAAATAATTAAGAAATCAAAAATTATTATATAATATATTATATTTGAAGGATATTTTCATTTTTAGAGATTTATATATGTAGGAAAAAACATAAACTGATAAATCCCATGTTCTGTTTTTATCAAATTGACATTTTTACAATTATATAAAAAACTACTTCATTCATTACATGTCTTTTACATCTCCCATGGATTATTTCACACGTGTTATACTTATAAAAATATAACATGTACTAATTTTATCCATGACCCTGGTAAAGTAAATATAAGAAAGGGCTGATATCAAATACTCATTAAGGTAAATATATAACTAAATAAATAATGGCATAAATATAGCATAAATATTATGAAAAGAATAGGTAAACCACATAAATCCATAATCAAATTGAAGCTGGAATAATTATATATCTATGATAATAAATAAAACATGGATTTCAATAATATTGATCTCATAATAATGGAACACTTAATGATGAATGTAAAAAACTTTTTTCAAGGCCTTGTTCTAAGATAATTTACTTATCATCAGGACCATAGTTAGGAATTCATTCTGAATTAGATAGAAATATATGAAATTTCGAAATACGTTTTGTCTCATGAGACCAGTTGATGAATTAAGGGGAAATATAATTTTGGTCCACACTATTCACCTAATTAAATATAATGTATTCACCATAGGAGTAAAAAAGATCTTTCATATCATTCCCTAATTAAATTATTACCGAATAAAACTTGGATATCTGTATAATGAGGAATATTTAAATCAAATACATAATCCACCCACCTTAGATGTTAATAATCATCAATAATTCCAATACATTTACCCATGAAAATAAAAGGAATAACATGATCATAACCCATCCATAGAAATAAGTTATACAGTCAAATAATACACTGTCAACTTGAAAATAATCTTCCATATTGGAATAATAATATATAGATCACCAATAATTTTCCCCATGCTAATAGAATAACATTATTTCAAGGTAAAAATAGTATAATATTAGTTATATAAAATGTGATGTTCACACCATATAGATAAATGGGTGTACCATTAAGTCAATACTCAAATAACAAGATCAAAATCCATATGGATAAAGGTAGTGGATTGTTTCAAATGAACATATCCAAAGAATTGATAAATATTTTACAAAGGGTTTATATGGTAAGAATTTTTTCAATATAAATTAATTATAGAATAACACATATTATAATAAAATGGATGAATATACCAAACTTAAATGAAAGAAGTTTAAGATAATGATAATAAAATAATGATTGATAACTATGTTACCAAAAAACCACAATACTGGGGAAAAATGAATCAATAGACATAGGAATAAGGAAACATGATTTTACTATTAAATACCATGAAATTCATGGAAATAAATTATAAAAAAATTAATGTGATAGTAAATAAAAATAATACAATTCAAAAGGAACAAGGTGTATATCATTAAACATGTTACAAAGAATTATAATTGAGACTAAGAAAACTTTTGTGGATTGAGTAACACATTAATCGAAACCACATTAAATATAGAAATTGTAATTCAGATTCAAATAAAATAATTAAAAGATAATTCATGATATTATATCTAAAATAGTTAGTATATTCAGTACATAAATGAAATTAGGTTCATAATTCCAATCATGTCACAGTGAGATGAATTTGAGATAAAACTCTTACCTTTTATCCCAACTTCTATGAAAATACTTTAAAATATTGTATCACTAATATAAAAATATTAATAAATTAATTAATAGCTATAATCATATTCATTTTCATTAATAATATTAATAATTATTCATTCTCTATATTAATTCATCCATGTTTCCACACTGGGTGATTGTAGTTTTGATCATTTATACTAGTTTCACAATAGTAGTGTCTGCATTCATTTTTAATTAAATATTAATAATTAATATATTATTAAACCTAATATTATGGATGGATTAAAATTATTTATTATGTTTCTAACTCCATTAATGTGTTTTTTTCCTGACCCATCCCATAATGGTACCTCTTCAAGGCCGACAAGAAGAGAAGAAAGATAATATCACCTGAAGCCCACCTCTAATAGGCCATTGGCTAGTGATAATAAATGAGGGTATATAATAAAAAAATTGAGGTTATATCATATATAAAAATTAGAGACATTAACCTAAAATATATGAGAAGTGATAGACAATATAGAAATATCCAAAAAAACCTTATCAAGATAAAAGTAAAACATCCCAAATACATGAATGTAATTTCATACAACTCAAAGAGTATAAAAAAACTACAAGTACCAAAAAAATAAACTCAGTAGTGACCATGAAGCCCAAATAGATCCTAAAGAACCACAAGATGGTAATGTCCATCCTAATCACCAAGCTACTACTATTGACCCCAAAAAATAGTTTATATTTACATAATATGATCCTAACATATATACTTTGTAGGAACCTCCATATATCCTCTCATGAAAAAGATAAAGAATACATTATAAAACCTAGTTTAAAAGAATTTATGATGACTCATCATCTAAACAAGTATGCTATGTTACCACCCTCACCATTGCTATCTCTCACCTAGTATCACATAAAAGTGAATATATAATATAATATCAAAAGATAACACCCCACTACAACTTCCACACTAGTTTACCACTCTACCCCAAAATCATACATCTTTATCCTTATCTCTCAAAAAATTATGCCATCCCAATGACACCTGAGCTAATTAATAAAAAAATGAATCCCATGTATCACATCATATCCTAATCACATACCATGCACCCTTTTCATCATGTCATCTCAGCAAAACATTACAAATATCTAGATAGTAAATGAGGTGTTTCTGAGAGATACCATAGCCTTCATGTCATGTATTATACCTCTATCCATAACAACCAATACATGTAATACCAATAATAATCCATAGGATAATATATCTGGATATACATGAATGTTAAATAACTATAATCAATTACATCTCTCTATACACGTGTATGTGAAAGGTAACCACCATGTATACTAGCACATAATATTACTAGGGAAAGAGTGAAAGTCATGTGGTGGTAGTCATCCATCTATTCCTCATAAACCTAGATGTTGGGGGAAAAAACCTCCCAATGTCGACTTGGTTTCAGTCTCCCTACATACATGGGTGGTAAAGTGTATAAAATCATATAATATACATGATTTAATATTTCTCAAAACCACACTATAGGAATTAACCTGGTCTTATGATCAACTGAACTTACCATATCTCGAACACTCGGCAACCACTGCGATGAACTATATATCTTATAATTACACAAGAATTCAAAAAACATCATTATATTAATTATTTCACTTTAATTTTTCATATTATTTTAACTAAATAATTATACGTTAATTAACATTATTCTATTAACATGTCATTAAGTATCAAATAATGCCTATTCCCTCTAGGTATAATCCAAATGATTTTATAGTTCCAAAATATTATGAAAATTTTCATTCTATTCAAGCACCACCTCTTGTGTTTAATCACATATTATCCATTATTATTCTATAATTTTACGTACTCTAGGAAACATCCAATGCTACTAACCAATAACAACCAGTTGCCTCATGTAGTGAGGAAAGGAACATAGAAACAAGAAACCTGACCATCTGATATTTAAAATTATTTATTAAAAAAAACATACCATATTTTCTCCCAAAATGGGTAATACCATATTCAACCTACTCCGTCAATCCAGATGCCATCCCTGACTGCACCATGCATTCTTCCACCACATATGTCAACTTCTTCCATAAACTATAAACTCTTCACCCATATATAGTAAATCATTAGCAATAATAGGATCAAATCACATCGCATAACAAGAATAACGTCCATAAAAAACATAGAAGACAAAAAAATAGAGGAAATAGGGAATCTAATCCCTAGTAACAAGGCCTCCGACCTTCACATGAAAAATATCTCACTCGATCCAAAGAATTTTTATTTATCAAACAATTAGTTTTATTAACATCTTGATAAAATGACTCATTTATCATAGGTTAAAACCATAGAAACCCTAAATAATCATCTATTAAATTCTATAATTTTTTTAAACATTCTTTTAATTATAACTTCGAGGTTCAATAATATATATGGAAGAAAAATTCAATTAATTTTCCTCTTTATTATTTCCAACAAAAACATTTTTTGATTCATGTTAATTTGTTAGTTACATTATCATATGGAATAATAATTTCAATTAAAAATGAATCATTCTTCATTTTATTTTTATCAAATTATAAGAATCAATAGATTCAATAAACATTCTTCTTTTATTATTCATCCAATAAACATTACTAGCTTTTTGTTCTACGCCCATTTTTATCAAATTAACATGATAAAACCAAATATAAGAAACATTCTAACAAAATCATAAATATAGAAAATATTCTATATAGAAAATCAAGAGGCAAACCCTTATCACAGTTGAAACACATGATATCACTGCCACTATAAACCACTTATTTTCATTAACCAAGTTTAATCTACGTTATGGTTAATTCCACCATAAACCACGGAGATAATGAATGATTAATTTATTATTAAACAAAAAAAAATAGGATACGAAATAAATCCCCTACCTTAATGATTTTAATCTCCCTTAAACAAGAATGTAACAACAACATGAATCTCTAATCACCTCTCTTGTAAGGAAAATATATACCTTTAAGATCTCCATGTCAAAAAAACCATAATAAATATCAAAATAACTCTATAGGAACATAAAATACCATACACCATAGAATGTAATGATAAAATAGGAGGAAAATAAACTATTTTTATAATAAACCAAAATATAAAGAGTGAAAACTCACCTTAGAAAATAACATATCAAACACAAGAAGCTAAGGATAATCCCTTTAAAAAGGGATTAATAATTCATTAAAATATATCCCATAGTTTCAATGGATTGTTATAGAATCATAATATTTATAATAAATATGGGGGTCTGATTTTATTTTTAATAAAACTTATAGGAACAATTTTGTAGAATGAATGAGTGATTTACATCATGACAGGTTTTAGTTTTAATACTCAAAAAAATGCATCGCCTCAACCCAACAAACTAGGGTCAATTCACATCATGATATTAATATTCCTATCATGAGTTTTAAAATAAAAATATATCAAATCCAAAACTCGTCCATTGACATCATGAATATACTATACACATCAAGAATCACACCCCATGAACCTATCTTATAAAAGTTTCTTACAACACTTCAGGCTGCAAACTGTCAACTCATGACGTGAGATACATTTCAACTCATGAACTTCCCCTACAAAACAATTATATCTCACAAACTACTGCTAACATTATCCAGGTTTTATCCAAGCACAATGATCTTTTAAAACATGGAATGTAATGATATAGATGGATCCCGACCCTTACATCAAATACCTCACAAAAAATTATCATTTTGAAGAATTTAAAACCAAACCTAGAGAGATGAAAAAAATAGAAACCCCATAAGACACCTCTAAAAAATATAACCACCAAAAGAACTCAAACACCTCACTCAAAGTAACAATTTTCAAAATTATGTGACACCTTCTTAGGAGAGATACTTCTAAAAAATGATCCAAGTCAAAAAAAGGAATCAAGGAAGAGAAACCATTTCTAAAAATAAATAATGGTTAAAAACCACAAAAAATTGATACAAAATAGGTATACAAATATATTAGATTAGGATAATAAGTATTTATCAGCAAATTATGTTCCCAGGTGCTCTCTTCCACACCACGGTGTCACCATAAGATAGAATCCAATAAAATAAAACACCCATGAAATATTTTCTTTAGGAGGCCCTAGATCTTCACAAGATACTCCTTGAAGGTCACATCGTCATCATTCTCAATATCACCCAAATAAATGATGTGAGAGTCATCATGAAGATAACTATGAAGCTATTACACATGAATTAATCATGCATATTACTCATATATGAAGGAATTTCTATCTGATATGTAATAGCTCTAACATTAGCCAAAACTTTGAAAGGACCAATAAACCCAGGAGAAATATTACTCCCACATCCAAGACTTTGTTTTCCATGATAAGGAGTCACATTCAAGAACACACTATCTATAACATCAAAATCCATATGTATCCTCCTAAGATAAACATTGGAATTCTAATGATCCTGCAGTACTTTCATCCATTCATGAATCACCTAAACTACCACTATCATACTATGCACTAGTTATGACTCAATAATTACTAAATATCTCAACCCAGTCCAAAAAAATGGAGAATGGGAAGGTTTTTCATACAATTATTCAAATATTGCTATACTAATGGTGATGTTAAAATAATTTTTATAAGAAAACTAAACCTATGTTAGGATCATCATCCATGAAGCTCCAAAATAAAGGACATAATAATAAAACATGTATTAACTATTTTTGATAGTATTCTTTTTCTGAATGTCTTTCTATAAATTAAAATAAGTTCTAAGGAATAATTAAGATGAAAAATAATGCTCAATACCTCTATACATTTTGTAGGTAAAACAAGGATTGTGATTATATATAACCATCATTAGGAATCCATGGAGTATCACCATATCCTCTAGGTATTTACTCAAAAAAACCTACAATATGATAAAATCATTAATTTTTATAAATTGGGATCATTTAATCAAAAAGTACACTATCAACCATATTGAATCAAAGCCTAACTGATCATGTGGTGAACCAGTGATGAATTTCATTGAAATTTCCTCCCATCTACATAGAAGAACATACAATAGATGGAGAAACCACTATGAATATAGTTCACAAACTTCACCTAATGGAAAACCAAACATCAAAACACAAACTCTCTAACTGAACACTTCACCCTAGGAAAAAAACTAGCCTCTTAGATGGAGGTATATATTCTTCACACCAAGCTGTACAATTAAGTTGATATATGGAACTCATAGAGAACCATATAACACATCACTAAAGGAATTTATATCCTCCCCTAGAATAACACCTAGTGCTATTTATCCTTAGATCCACCATTAGGGGAATCATCAATGACAAATTAGTGTCTCTATATATCCTCCTTAGAATCCCCCAGTAGGGACTCATCCACCAACTACATCAAATATGAATAAAATTTCAAATAAAAAAGGTAAAATTTTCCTCCAACTTCTCCTATATGAAGATTTATTATTCAGATATCTTCTATCAATCTCCATAAATATCCATATTTATGTATAGAATTATTTTGTGAATTCATTCTCAGCACATCTGCTACAAGATTACCCTTTACCATTATATACAAATTATTTATGTCATAATATTATAAGAATAACATCCACCATAATTTATTCAAGGTCAAGTTAAACTGGGAGAATAAATACCTTAGGAACTTGAGATTGGTGAAAACCAAAAAATGATCACTGATATGGTAATGTTTCCAAAAATTCAATGAAAAAACAAATACATACAAATCAAAATAATGGGTGGTATAGTTACGATCATGGGGACATAAATATTGATACCCATAATAAATAATTGATCTCTACTTCATCAGAACAGAACCTAATCTAAGATGTGAAACATCACATAAAAACTTGAACCAAACCCTTTTTTTGGAAAATGAAGAACTGAAATGATGACCAACTTATCCTTCAGGTACATGGAATCTTCTAGTCATTGATCAGTCAACAAGGATGACTAATACATTTTTTTAAAGTATATAAGATGATTCAGAACCTAATATAAATTAATTACAAACCTCCTATAATATCATATAAGACCAAGTAATCTCCTCAACTTTGTAACTATCTTCGGGGTTTACTAAAAAATGACCACCTTGAACTTCAAAGGATCTATAACTAAACTATACTTGGACATGAAATTCTCTTTAATATTAGCATAATGATTCCAAAAATCCCATTTATATATATTTTCAACAAAATAATAATGAGGAATAACTCAAAAAATTAAATGGATATTATCTACGTGCTCATCCAAATACATGGAGTACACAATTATGTGGTCAATGAAAACCACCATGAACCGATCCAATAACTCTTAGATCAATATATTAATCATGCTCATGAACACCGCTAGAGTGTTTTTCAGACCAATATACATTACAAAAAAGTAATAATACTCATAAAAATATCAGAATGCAGTGATCGGAATATCCTAATCTTTTTCCCACATCTGATGATATCCTTACCGTAGATTGAACATCAAGAACCAAATATCTCCTTTTAGCTTGTCAAATAAATCATTAATACATGGGGGGGTATTATTTTTTCTCTATCACTTGGTTCAAGTTGTGGTAATCAATATAGAGACTTATAATTCCATTATATTTCTTCACAAACAAAACTGGATCTCCCCATGGCGACACGATTGGTCAAAAAAATCTTCTATGCAAAAGATCATCGATCTATACCTACACCATTCATAACTTGAAAGGAGATATCCTCTATAGAAACATCGAGATCGAATAAGTGAATGACTATATCTCTTTCCAAAACATGATCTCCCATCAAGGGGGTAACACCAACACATCTTCAAGAAAGAAATAATGGCACTCTTCTATAACCTTAGGAAGAACCATTGGCTGAGACTTAGATAAAATATTCATCATCTTGACCATCAAGTTAGAAAAAGATGGATCATGACCCCATCCATTCAACAGCCTTTGTCACTAATGAACAAGATGGAATAACCATCAGTATCATAGAACACAATATGTATCCTAAATAAACCCACAATATCCTATAATGAATACAACTATTCCATACAGAGGATGATTTTTTATGGTTGTATCCATAAATCATAAAGTCTCTCCAAGTGTAGTTCCACCATATAAATAGCTCACAGTCTCTACCAAATTCATAAATATAAGATCAACCTCTAACTAACATTGTCAAAACCAAGGGATCTGGAAGTCACTTCACCTGAAGTCCCAAATAAAAGACTAGGGAAGCTGATATAATTGAGTTCTTATCTGTTGAGTCAAAAAAATGATACACCAAATTATAAAACATGAAAAGAGTACCTAGAATGACACACGGTTTTCCTAGAGCTAGAAACTCCATAGCATGAAACTAACCATGACCTACTCCATGACCCCTCTAACCGTGATGAAGACAACTACCAAGGCCACAAAAAAATCCATAAGGATGGGGAGCATCTTAAGTCTATACTCTACCTACATCTTTTCATATATGTTGATCGAAATCTATATATACATACATTATATTCCCCAGTTAAAATTTCTTTAATAGAGGAGCCTAATTTGGAATACCTACCACCTATCATCAAATCCAAATATCCAAGTACTCTCTCCCCTAATGACCTTGGAATCCACATGAATTAAATGAATCTAATCCCATTGAAGGGGATTAAGATCCACCACCCCTAATGAAAAGAAATGATGAGGGCTAGGACCTACCCCAGACTATTTGAAATATCTTATGTAACGAAAATTGGGAACCTTGGACTACATCTCTACAATGTGAGGAGTCATGAAGAATCCTTTATCATGGTGATATAGACCCAGTCAAACTTCATTGAATGATCTATGATCTCACCAACACATCAAGATATTTTGATAAATTAAATTTGGAGAGTAAAAACTAGGAAAAGTCTCATTGAAATGCATGTCCCTAACCTACCCATCATGAAATAGGCCAAAAGAATAACTGTGAATGTTTTATTAATGGATCCTAAAATGATCTGTGTTGGAACTCCCCTATCGAAGGGTAAGAATATATTTTTAATTGGACTTATTTGTGGATAAAAAAAGAAAATTAAGTTGGAACCAATCTTGGAAATTATCCCACGAGATTATTGACTACGCATGATCCCCAAAGAGTAAGAACCAACTCTACCTCACTTATCCAAGAAGAATCATCATTTTCAATGAAGCTTAGTCCTCCATATGAGCACAAATCAAAATGAAGTATAACTATACTTATTCCAACTGGTCCTTTTTCTCCTTGTTCAAAATAGATCCCTCATACTTTTGTATACCATGGAACTAAAACTCTTAGATTTTCTTTCTATATGTGTCATCATCGTCAAACTCTACTCTTCAGTGATCAGTTAAAATATCTTCATAAAAAAATTCAATAGAAACCTGATGAGGATGTCAAACTATTTCCATAGGTGACATCTCGAACTTGAGTTCCACTCAAAGGTTCCCCAATCCCGGTTCACCACATACTCTCAAATGAATCTCCCTGAATGATAGAGTCTGCTGACAAGCAGTGACGGTCTAGGGTTTGTTTGTGGGGAGAATATTCTCTCATTACCATAGTGTAGCATAATGGATAAATATAAAATTGGTAAATATTAAAAGAAATATAATAAATATAAGTAAATAGGTGGAACATCAAAAATAGGAAATATAGACAGAAATAGTAAAAAACGATTAAAATAATAATAATACTCATTCATAATAATATATTCATACAAAAAAAGTTTGTGATAATGTATGTGATGTGTCTAAAAAGAAGGAAAATATGAATACAAGGAAACCATCATAACATTCTATAAAAAATAATAAAAAATAATAAAAAAGTTATCCAACATCCCAAGATCCATCTCAATCATATGCTACCAAGCTCCATCCAAATTAAAGAAAGAAATATCACATGTATAAGGTAGGGAAATCCTATTTTCCAACACCTACACATATGTAATCTTTCAGGGTACCAATGGTATCCCAGATAGGGTGTCAGATAAATCTCAGTAGGCCACCAACAATGGTGTTTATAACTTTATCTTCATATAATATAAACTGAAATAGTGTACACGGATTCATATAAAAAAGTAAAGTAGTACAATAATGTAAATACCAAGTACCTGCTTTAACCATAGTTTGTGTATGAACATGTAACCATATCATTTATTAATTATGTTCTAGTTTGTATAGTAAGTCGAATGAGGTATAACCCAAAATGACATTATCTCATGATAATAATAATGATAAATGATCCAATATATAATAAGGAATCCAGGATGAGGATAATAATTAATAGGGTCTAAGGTAATACACAAGGCATCCTTAACCTTAAGTGTCGAGGCAACTTAGGAATAATTTGTATCCTGGTTATAAGGGTAAGAGTGTAATCCAAGGGAAAATTCCCAAGGAATTCCACAATAATTTAATTATAATAGAGTCTAAGGATCTCATCCAAGGTAAAATAAGATTATTAATGACGAGGCCCAATGAGTGTATCCATGGTGCCTCATGTCCATAGATATAACACTAGATCCAAGGAGTGTATCTGAGTCATCCTATAATAATAATAATGTCGGGATACTACGGTTTCATAAATAGAATCCACTAGTAGAAAAATTATGGTTCCAAGGTGGATATAAACCTTGGAAACTGGAATTACTGAATTAGAATAGCATCCATGTGGGATGAAAGAATTCTCAAGATTCTAAGGCTAGCTCGGGTCTGACCACTCATTTTAAGTTATTAAGGATTGTATGGAATATGTATCGTATACTTGATTAATTAATTAATTAAGGCCATGAAATAATCCTGAAATTTAGTAAGTCAAAGGTTCATTCCTCAAATTTCATTAGTACAATAATTTATTTAAAGGTCATGGGACCATTCAGTTCATTAATTACTTTTTTATTAGTTTGGTTCACCCCATTTCCTTCTATTAACATGGAAAGGAGTTCTACATGCATGCAACTAGGTCATACTATTATAAATGTCTAGTCCACAATATATCCATATGTATACTTACCATTAACCATTTAAAGGTTCATTTAATTAATTATATAACTTACATTAGAAGTTTCAAGTGATATAAACATGTAACATCCATTTATAACACATTTATTTAATTGAAACACTTACCCTTATCAAGGTTAAGTCACATCTCACCTGAATCGAGGCCCGAATAGGATTCACAATATACTAAAAGCATAAATATGGAAACACCCAATAAAGGGCAATCAATGTTGAGGTAATAACCTCTAACAGTGGATAACATATATGAAATGGGGCTTAGAATATGATTATAAAAACTATAAGTAAAACATATGAATTTAATATGCTACGCTCGGTGAAGTCAATGCTCACACAATATGAAAATTTATAAAATGAAGAAACTTAAGGAATTAGTTATAGAATACCTACCATAAGCTTGTGAAACTCTATTTATCTAGTATCAGGATTTAGTTTGACCTAGATATGATGATATCTAAAGAATGGATAAACAACTTTAAAATAGGGCATATGTTCTTTCACCTCAATAACATTTTTGAGGATAAGAGAAATAAATAATGACTAAAAAAGTGAGATCTTATTTATGAGCATCCAATGTGATGAATGAAGATCAAATCGTAGTTCAGATAAATGAATGGGATAAAAATATATGAAAAAGGTTTGGGGAGATCAAAGAGGGATAAGGGATCCTTTTCTGATCACTGGATATGAAATGATAGGCATGTTAAAATTAATATAAATTTAAGCAAAAATGGTCATTTTACTAAAAATATCCAGGTCTCAATTTTTGAAAACACGGTTGGCTAAACTATTCACCAACCATGGACTTCCCATTTCTTAATGACGGAATCCACATGGTCAGGACACACCGTTTGGGAAACTCTACACTAATTGTACGAATCTCATTTGCTAGAAACCATAAACATTTCCCACGGGAGTGTGGCCCCTAGAATATGGTAATGTAAAAATGTTCACCCTAATTAACCCCATTGTGCACCCTGTATGGTTAGTAAATACTGTGTGGGATGGGTTGAACACTCTATGATAATCCTATAGGATAATGTTTTTCTTCCCCAACATGGGTTATGTGCTCTGAACAAGCCTCCGAAATCACTTAAACCATTATAACCTCATTAGGAATCCATATTAAGTCCAAAATAAAGAATTTTACAAAAATGTATGTAATACATACCTGAGTGAAAAAATATGTTTTTATAGTCTTCTCATCTTAAAGTAACTCTTCCATGAGTTCACCTTCCAATGGAGGAAAAACATCATCTGAGACAAACTATGGACACTGGGCATGTGTGTTAGCCTCCTAGTCCCAAGTCTCATCCTAAACATGGACACACACCCATAACATTCATAATAAAGAAACATACCATCCTATGATATCATTTTTACATTTTCTAATGATGCATATAGGATAATCCTAAAATGAAGTATCATCATCCAAATCAACTTCCTCAGGATAAAAAGTATGAGATGAGTCGACATGATAATGGAAAAACTATGAAATGTGGAAGATTCCAGGCATGGAACGATACCTCTAAGGTAGTAATAACTAATTTTATACCAGACTAAATCTATATAGAATCTCAAATATCCCTACATAAGAAGTTGAAATCTGCCCTTGCCTCTGCATCTATCCTTTCCCAATCTTGGGTGAATCCCATAGGAAAAAACAGTCCTCAATCATGAACTATAGAGGTCCTCAATGGTGATTGACATAAGATTTCTATATAGAATGAGTAGTAGAAATACCCTTCTTAATTAGCCGAACATACTTCAAAGTATCATGCATGAGATAATGACCTATTATGGATGCCTCTCCTCCCTTTATCTATCATAGGGTTGAATGAAACAACTTACCATACAAGGACCTAAGAGGATCCATATATATCATCTCTGAAAATCTACAACTCTATGAGAGGGATATGATTATCCCAAGAACTACCAAATCCAAGGACACATGCCTTGTGGAAGCCTTCTAAAACCTATATCCTTCGTTCTGACTGACCATCGACATGTGATTGAAAATATGTGCTTAGAAGAACTTGTGTACCTATATATTCCTACAACCCATACCATAATTATGATGTGAAGTGAGAATACCTTTCTAAAATGATAGTACGAGGGACCCCATGTAGTTATATGATATCCCAAACAAATAATATTCCCATATCATTAACTAAGAAATTATTTTAGATATGAAGGATGTGGGCTACCTTTGTCTGTCTATCAATTACAAACCAAATTGTGTTTCCACCCATAGGAAACCTTGGTAAATCAACCACAATGTCCATGGAAAGATATTCTCATTTATATTTTGGGATTGGAAGTGGCTGTAAAAAGGCTCCAGGTTACTGGTGCTCCACCTTCACCTACTGATAGGTGGAACACATAGTGATAAAGCCTACTATTTGAAATCTCATCCCAGACCATCAATAACAGAATCAAATATGTCAACACATATAGGATATTCCTAGATGAAATTTCCACTGAGAAGTATGAGGCTCATCCAAAAGTTACCCTCTCATATCTATAGAACCCAAACACACCCATATATACACATTATTTCATCTCTATCAGTATACCAATCCATGGGTGGACCATCTCTTAAAATACTCTGATGAAGAACCAACACTTTAGGATCCGAAAATTATTTTCTCTTCACCTTTTCAAGGATGGATGAGGTAACTGTCAATGATAAGTGATGAAACTACTCATCACTATGATGAAACAATATATATAGCTCAGAAAATAGGGCCATAAATTTCCATTCAATGCTAGCTTCTAATATGGCATATTCCTGAGTTTTCTAACTAAACATATCCTCTACTAATTTACCTTTTATTGGTGTATATGCAATCTCAAAATTGAGGTAATGGAGATATTTAATCCATATCCACTATATATGGTTCATGTCACACTATGTAAAGATATAGTTAAGGATATTGTGGTTCTTATACACCATAAAGTAATCACCCATTAGATAGTGTCTCCATTAATGTAAGGTATGAACAAATTCTTCTAGATCAAGGTCGTGAATTTGGTAGTTTCTCTAATGTGGCCTCAATTGATGAGATCCATATACCATGACACTATCTTCATGCATTAGAAATTATTTTTGTTCGATAATGGATACATCAAAGAACACTTTATAACCTCTTTCAGGATCTAAAGGATCAGAATAGTTGTTGAGAAAATCCTTACATTCAGCTCCTAAAAGTATTTCTCGCACTCTCCTGAAGATAGAAACTTGACAACCTTATTTTATATGTCCATTAAGAGGTGATGTAATGCATCATATGTCCTGTATGTAATTAATTTAATATCCAGAAATCCCCACGAAACTTTTTATATTCAACTTGTTATTGGGATGCTCCCTTGAAACCACAAAACTCACTTTCTCTAGGTCAACTGATAATATTGATTCTAAGATAATATATCCTAATAAGTGAACTTGATTGATCTATAAGTGGAACATACTAAGATTGGCACAAATATGATGCTCTATTAGTGTATTAATAATTATCTCAAGGTTCCTAACATGGTCGCTACAAGTGTGAGAATACACCAAGATGTCATCCACAAAGATTGTGATAGAATAATCCAGATAGGCATGGAAAACCCTACACATCAAGGCCTTATAAATTGCGTGTTCATACATATGACCAAACGATAAAATGATATAATCATTCAAAATATACCTACTATAGAAAGATGTATAAGGTATGTCTAAAAGTCTATATCACACCTGATAATAGCCCGATCTCAGTTTTTTATCGGAGAATACCCTTGCTCGCCAGAGCTGGTCAAAGAGGTCATCTATTTGGGTTATTAGATACTGTTTATTTACTATAATCTATTTAAACCATCTTTAATCCACACATAAACAAAGGGGATCATCCACATTCCTATTTAAAATCAGTTTCGAAGAACAAGAGGAAGTTCTAGGACATATAAAACCCTTGGACTCTAAATCCTATTGCTGTCTCTTGAGCTCTCATAGCTCAGTAGGTTCCATCCTATAAGGAATAATGGAAACTAGATTTGATCCTAGAATGAGAATGGTCATAAAATATACCTATATCTCAAGAGTAAAGATAGAAAGATAAATTGGAAATACATACATGAAATGATCTACTACATGAGGTTAATAAGTATGATGAAAACCATATTCTTCTATATAAAAACTAGAAATATGGGTGGTTACTCCAGCTATCCCATTATGCTGTAGTCCATATCTACCAGCCTGGTCATTTCAATCACCCTTGAGTAGAAAACTACAACCCTATGTTGATGTAAATGATAACCTATTGTGATAGCAATCTACAAAGGCATGATACAAGATCAACTAATCCATCCTGAGAATGACATCAAAGCCCATCATCTCAAGAACAAATAGGTCCCATAATAATGGATAACTGTCTAACTTAAGGGGGAAATACCTTTATTGGTGTATTCCATCTGAACATACTCCAAATGAGGTATCCAGGGTTATCACACCATAATAATACTGAATTTCCATCTTGAGTTTTTTCACTATAGAAAATGATATAAATGATTTTGAATAACCTATATCAAATAAATTAGATACTATATTAGAGGCTACTATAATATTACCTCATACTATCAATGGTCTTACACCCCGATCCTTGGGAATCTACTATAATACATGAATCTGACCTGATTTGTGACCTTATACTATAGATGAACTACCCTAAGTATTATTTATCTTTTAGCACTGATGGTCTGAAGTCTATATACCAAAAAAAATACCTCAGCTTAAACCAGTCATACAGGTGCTATTACAACTCCCCACCATACGTGCGGTAAATGAACCCACCCCTGAAGGTGGAGCTGGTAAAAATCCTCTTCAACTATAAGAACATAGAAATGTCTTCCAAAATCTATATAGATTCCCCATACAACCACAATAATGACACTCCATTAGTTCTCTATCACACTAAGGATTTATATTCTCCTTCCAAAAACATTGACGATATACAACAATACTACCAGTGTAGTTAATGTAATCGCTACTACTTTTACTTGAAACCTTGAAAGAATAATTACTACTACTAGAAGAACTATTCATATTACTCAACACTAATCCCCTATTCATAGTACTATTTCCTTCCCTTAGGTTCCACATAATAATAATATCATAATTGGCGATCTCAGAGAATTTAGGTTGGTGGAAAATATTTACCTAAGTATGAATGGAGTACTATATCCCATCCTCAAAGGGTATAGTGAGTGAAATCTCTCACCGACTAAAATTAGTGAAAGGTGATATAACTCGGTGAAACTTTATGAATAATCCAAAACTAAAATAGCACCCTATTCTAGAATCATGAACTATATATATTGGTCATCTCTTAGTATATAAGGAAATAAGTGATCATAGAAGGTAGTATAAAAATCATCCCATACATTTCCTGATGGAGACTGGCCTAGGTAATCACATCCCAAAAGTGATTGGATGAATTACAAAAAATGCAGGTGCAAAACTTGACCCTCTACTATGGAGGCATTTCTAGGTGCTCAAATATTGGTAGGGTGACCTCCAGCCATGACTCAGTATCCTGTGAACCACCATCCATTGAGAAGGTAGAAGTATACTAATATTAAAACTCATGTGTTATATCATCCATCATCCATGGAGGTCAGGGAGAAGCTTGCATAAAATACATCAGATGTAGGAACCTATCAAGAAGATGAGTGTCAGTACCCAGACATAGAATAGAATGTGGTTCCTTACGTGGAACACCTTGCGATAAGAGTGGATACTTAGGACCCACCATGTTTGCATCATGATCATTTCCACCATCATCACTCGCAACCACAGGATATTGTGACAAAATTGGTCTAACAGATACCAAACACATGCCTTAGGACAATAATAAAGCAGATAGATACACTATCATAAGTGTAACGTAAGAAGAAGGGATTACTACCCAAGGTATACTACCCAAACTACAAACATAGAAGACTAGGTACTAGTAAGTATTCATATTTAAATTACATGAGTTCTAGAAGATGAAGGTTCAATAGTACCTTTCCTCTTTATTCATTGGAAACCATTAATTTTTAAATCTTATTTTACAATTTTATGTTTCATTTTCTTATAAAATAATATTAAAGTTTGATTAAATTGGATTTTAATTTCCATGGATTCCAGGACCATACAATTTATCACTAAAATCAATTCCCATTTAATTTATAATTAACACAGTCTTCATTCAGTCTTATAGTGTAATGTGTTATGTATGATGGATTCACTCGGTAAAATTTCCCATTATAACACACGAGGTTGCATAAAACTCATGAAATGAAACTGGAAATCACTCAATCAAAAAAGGCGAATCACATGCATATATATATAAACAAGGCTCACTCAATAACACAAAGTGATATTGGAAAACATGAGCAGTAAAATACAACTATATGGTATGAAATATGCATGGCATGTGAACTCTAGGAGCCTATAGTGATGCATGATTGTTTCTCCTTACTCTCATATCATTGGGCCAATGATTAAATTAAAACCTCAGACGCAATAATAATAATAACCATTAAATAATATCTATATCATATAATGGTGATTGGACATCAACTGTAATCGGATAAATCATAAAAACAATTCTTATTTAGGAAAATTTAAAATTACCAAGAACATGGGTTTTCTATACCAAAGCATGATTTATAAAAAATCTCCAATGAATTTCTAATCTCCTAGCTATTTTCTCTAAATAGTAAATCAAGAAAGGAACTTCTCTAATACCACTTTGTGACATCCCAAACCCAAGTGCCAGTCTAAGGTGTATAGAGCCATGTTGGCCAAATGAACTCATGAATGTATCCCTAAATGGTAGAGGCTACCGACTAGAAGAGTGTGACTAGTGTGTGTCAATGGGGAGACTACTCCTTCATTACTACTATGTATAATAAAAACTAAATATAATAATAGTTAAATAGAAGAAGAAATATAAGTAAACCGATCGAATAGTATGAACAAATACTAAATATAGAAATAATTAAAAACAAAAGAAACTAATAATAGTACTCAATGATGATAACAGAATCATATAAAAAGTATCATGATAATTTATGCCATGTATCTATAAATATAGAAAATATGGATACAATTCAACAGACATAACATGCTATAAAAATATCCAAAAAGTATCCAAATGATGTCCAGTAGGTCGTGCTTCAGCTTGGTCATCTTCTACCAAGTTGAATCCTAATGAAAGTAAGCAATATTAGGTGTCTATGGTGGGATGCTTCCCCTTTTCAGCACATCTATAAATATAATATTCATAGGTACCAATGAAATATTGGATAGGGTGTGAGATAAATATCAGTATACCACCACCAATGATGTATATAATATCCAACCCAAGTAATATAAACTGAAAAAGTGTGCATGCGTACATATATAAAAGTAAGGTAGTACAATAACATAAATACCCAGTACCTGGTACAACCACATCTTGTGTATATACATATAACCATGTCGTTTATTAATCATGTTCCATTTTATATATTAATTCACATAAGGTATAAAATCCATTGATGTCATTTCCTGATAATAATAATGATAAAGGATCCAAGATATAACAATGAATCCATGATGATCATAATAAGGAAGAGGATACATGGTAATATCTAAGGTATCCTTAAAATTAGTGTTGATCCAAATTAGTAAAAATATATAGTCTGAATATATGGGTGAGAGTGAAATCTAAGGGAAAATTCCCAAGGCATTCCACAATAACATAATTATAACCATGTCTAAGGATCTCATCCCAGATAAAATGGGTTAAGCAATGACCAGGCCCAATGGTTTATCTATGGAACCTCATGTCTGTAGAAGTTATATAGGATCCAAAGAGTTCATCCAGGAAATCCTATGGTAATAATAATTGAGGGATCCTATTGTGTCATACTGGGAATCCACTATTAGACAATGATTAGGTTCAAAGGTGGGTATCTACCTTGGAATATGGCATTTGTGAATAAGAATGGTGTACACGAGAGATGAAATAATTCCCTCAGGAATCCAAGGTTAGATTATTTCTTACCACTCCTATAACGATGTCAAGGTCTGTATTCAATAGGAATATTATACTTGATTAAGTAGTTAATTAAGGATATGTAATAATCATGCCTTTTAATAAGTCAAAGGTTCATTCGATGCCTTTTATTAGAATTAAAAGGAATTTCAGGGACATTCAACCATTCAGTTATTTAATTACATAATCATTAGTTTGGGTTACTCTGTTTCATTCCATTAACATAGAAAGGTGTGCTACAAGTATTCCACCAGGCCATCCTATTATAAATATCTAGTTCAAGTGATATTTATATGTATACTTTCCATTAACTATTTAAAGGTTTGTTATATTAATTAAAGAACTTACCATACAAGGGTAAAGTGATACATATATGTAACAACCATTGATAACACATTTATTTAATTTAAACACTTACCTTTATCATGGTCAAGTCACATCTCACCAAACAGTGGTTCAAATAAGCTTAAGAAGCTATTAAAAGCATAGTTATGGGAAAAAAACTACATAGGGAGGTCAACATTGAGGTCATAAACACCAATAATGGACAACTTGTATGATAAGGGTCCTAGAATATGATTCTAAATAGTATAACAAAGACACATTAATTTAATAGGCCACACCTGATGAAATTGGCATGTACACACTATGAAAATTTATAAAATAGTGAAACATAAGGGATGATTTATAGGACACCTACCTTAATCTCATATTACATTACATGTATAATATCATCCTTTAGTTTAGTATATATTGGATGATATCTAAATAATGGATCAATTCTCTAAAAATAGGGCATATGAGCCTGTACCTTACTGACTTTTTCAAGGAGTAGTGAAATGAAAAATGACAAAAAATAAATTAATATCTTACTAATGAACATCCAACATGATGAAAAAGGATAAAAAATTAATTCAGATAGATGAACAAGATCAAAATATATAAAAGAGTACTTTGAGAGTTTAAAGATTGAGAAGGGAGAATTTACTATCTGCTAGAGAATAAATGAGAGTTTGGATTTAAGTAAAATATATTTAAAATATAAATGTCCATTTTACCAAAAATATATAGGTTTCATGGTTTGGCTTTATGTTTGGCGAAACCATGCACCAAACATGGACCTCCCACTACTTAAGGATGGCACCAGCATGGTTTGGATGCACAGTCAGGGAAACTTTGTACCAACCATGAAAATATCCTCTACTGAAAACTATAAAAAAATTTCACAGGTGTTCAGCCCTTGGAATATGGTTAGGGAAAACCATTCACCATACATTAACCTACTATCCATCCCCACATGGTTAGTAGAGACCATGTAGGGTGGGTCACATAATGTCTATTAACCATATAACATAGTGTTTTTCTTCACCGACTGGGCTTCGGAGCATCGAACAAGCCCTATACACCCCGAAGCCTTTATAACCTCATTAGGAATCCGTATTAAGTCCAAAATAAATAAATAGACCAAATTAAAAAGGATCCATACCTAAGTAAAAAACGTTCTTACACTATACCTACTGAAGAATAAACTATCAAGGACTCTTAAAACTAGAATATGGAATATTTATGATTTAATTAATTTATCTAAGGTTAAATTAATTCCTAAGGTCTATCCATTTCAAAAATAGGTGTAAGAATAATGATACAGGATCCTTTTATAGGTACCTACCATGAAACCAATATAACTTATATTAATAGGATTAATAGACTTAACGTTCATGCATCTAATCATTAGGGGCCCAAAATACACATGTATCAGCAAGTCAAACTTGTTTACATTAATTACTAAACATAGATGACAATGTTTACCTACCATCCCATGAAATACTCACCTATTCGTACCTCTAAATTTTACCCGACCTCTTAAAATAATCCTATGATACCCCTATATCATGGACTTATCACCAAAAGGTAACCCTCCTTAGCTGAAAATGAAAGTTGGGAGATAATGATTCTTAATTCTCACTTATAATATTCCAAAGGTAGAAAATAAACTAAGGGTATATCATGAACTCAAATTAGAAAAATTAGAGTATAACATATAATTAATGAGATATAAGATATAAACACAAAACAAAACATATTCAATATAAAAGAAAAAGATCCCAAATATATTAATATAATGTTATAAAATTAAACAACTATAAAGGTAACTACACATTCCAATAAACAAAGTAAGAAACAACCATAAAGCCCAAAAAGCTCCCAAAAAACCCACGATCTAGTAATGTCCATCCTGATCACCAAATTTCTCATACTAACCTGAAATTTTTTTCTATATAAATAACATGAGAATAACATTTATACTCAATAGGATCCTCCTTGGAGTGTCTCTTGTAAAATTTAATGAAATAATGTTAAATCTAGGTGAACAATAAGTGAAGATAACTCATCACCTAAAAAATCATGATAAGTTACCAGCATCATTATAGATATCTCTCACCAAGTATCACATAAAATTTAACATATAATATAATTTCAAAATAAGGTACCCCACTACCACTTCCCCATTGATTTTCCACTCTTTCCCTATGTCACACGTTTTGATCCAAATCTCTCTAAAAGTTATCCATCCTAAATAAATCAGGGATAATGGATAAAAAATGAATCTTATATATTACATCATCTCACTATAGCATACCATTTATCACATGAATCACATCATTTCATCATCCCATTATACATCTCCAGATAGTAATTGAGTAGTTTTTTAGAGCCACTATAGCTCGTAATCATTTTTTATATCTTAATCCATCACAACCGATACACATAATTCATATAATAATCCATAGGATACTATATCTAGAGATACCTATGTGTGAAATAAACATAAGACATTTCAACCCTCTTCACACATTTATGGGAAAGGTAACCACATTGAATACCAAGACATGATACTAACAAAATAATAGAATGTGGACAAAGGGTGTTGTCAACCATCCATTCCTCACTAACTTTAATGGTGGGGAAAACACCTTCCCAAAGTCCATTGGGTGTTAGTTATCCTACTAAAATGTGTGGATTAGAATATAAAATGACATAACATACAATATATAATATTTCTCAAAACAAAACTATGGTTATTAAACTAGTATTAAGCTCGAATGTAGCTATTATCTCTTAGAGACCTAACTACCACTACTATGAATTAGATATCCTATAAATACCCAAGAATTAAAGAAACTTAATTAAATTATTTTTTCCATTTAACATTTCAAATTACATTAATTAATTAATTAATTATAAATTATTTAACATTGTTTTGTTCAAAATTAATTTACCATAAACTAAATTCAATGACCTCCAGGAAAAATACAACTGATTCCATAGTTCCACATGGTTATAAAAAATTTCATTCCATTCAAATACCAACCCCATGAGTTTGAAAATTTATTAATCATTATCATTCCATAATTCATGGTAAAATGAGAAAAATTCTAATCTAACATAAAATAGACTCATAAACCAAGCACAACTAGTAACCACAAGAAAAGGGGAAAATATTACAAAAAATAAGAAACATGACCATATGGACTTTGAGAAGATTTATTAATAATAAATAGTCCCATATTTTATCATAACTATAGGAAAGAACAACTTCAACTCATTCCATAAATCTATCTTTCATCCCTTAAACAATGATGCTTATCACCATGTATTCCACCATAATAGGTATCATCCATTGCCACAATCCTAAGCCTCCCCACCAATACTTTTTCATCCATATTCTATCCCAGAATCACTTCACATCACACATAAAGGATCACATCTTGAGAAAATAAATAACAAATCTAAAAAAATATATTCAAAGGGTAATCTTATCCTTTGAAAGAATTCGTCGAACGTTTATATAAAAATGGATTCACTTATCACCAAACAGCTATCTTTATCAAAAAAAAGTTTTATTACCATCTTGTATTCACCAATTAATTTTTAACTAGTTACACTCTAATAAAATTAATGTATTAGAAATTAAAATCTATAAATTATTTAAAAATCCTTTCAATCATAATTTATAGTTTCAAAAAACATTAAAGAAGAAGAATCCCATTAACATGCCTCATTATTATTTCCAATAAAAAACTTTTATAGCTTCATTTTCATAATCCAATTACATTATAAAATGGAATAAAAATATCTATTAAACATGCATGATGAATCATTTAATTTCCTTTAAATTATAATAATCAATTGATTTAATAAACATGCGTATTTAATTCATTATCTAACCAACATTACCTACATCACATTATTTAATCATTTTCATCAAATTAATATTCTAAAACCAAGAACAACCAATAATATGACCAAAGTATAAAAATATATAGCACACTATCTAGTAAATCAAGTGGAAAATTGTTGTCACAATGCAAAAAAATGTGATCACTATAACCATAAAACATTTATTTTTTACTAATTTGGTTTAGTCATTATTATATTTAATTCAACCATCACACAAAGGGATTAAGTATTATTAATTTATAATTTAAAATAAAATAATAGGAGAATAAATGAATCCCATAACATAAGTATTTCAACATTAATCAAATGAAAACGGAACAAAAAAGCAGATCTCTAATCACCTCTCTAATAATGAAACTATATATCTCCTAGAACATGGCACCCCAACCGCACAAAAAACAACAAAATACCTTCATAAGAACAAATGTGATCATCTGCCATAACATGGAAAGATAAAACATAATAAAAAAAATTTATAATAGAATAAACTATAAAATAAAGAAGGAAAAATCACATCAGATAACCACAGATCGAAGATAAGAATCCGTGGATCCATCACTTTTGAAATGGATTAAAAACAAATTGAGAGAGTTATTCAGTTTATATAGGGATGGTAAAGTATTAAATGATTTCTCTGAAAACCAAGGGTGATATTTTCTTTTTAGGTGATAGTATAGAGACACATTCATAGCATTTATGGTTCATTCATGATGTGAAAGGTTTAGGTTTTAAGACTATCCAAAAAAAAACAATTTTCATTGATCCAAAAACATTGATCAATTCCCATCATGATATTAATATTTACATTATGAGTTTTTGAGACATATTTATCAGATATAAAAATCATCTATTAGCATAATTAATATATTATAAATTTCATGAATCACACTCTATAATCCAATCTTACATATTCCATAAACAATAATTCAGGCTACAAAAAACCCACTCATTGTGTGTACTATGTTTCAAATCATTCACTTCTACTATAGACACATTTCATCTTCCAAATTTCACCAAACCTATTCAAGATTTCCTCCAAGAAATTTAGGCTTTGAAAACAGGCAATTTAATGGGATATAAGGATCTGGTTCCCTATTTTTTTAGTATTTATCCTTGAATATTAAATCGATAACTAGCATGTTCTGGTGATTCTTAATGATGAGAGTGTATTTTATTAATCAATGAGTTAAATTTTGATATTACATCACCACAAACAAATAAAAGACAGTATATACTCATTATATAATATTACAGTATTAAATAATTTCTCATTGTCTTCCATGCTATAAATTTTTAATATTTTTTACGTTGCTAGTTAAATCGACCCAAACATGAACCTACCATGACTAATGGATAATTATGATATTTTTAGATTTAATATAATTTTACCAGAAGAATAATGATATTTTTAGTGTTTATTTTTGTGATATAATATACTTTAAAATAATTATAAATATTATATAAATTATTTAAATTCATTACTTATACAAAATAAATCACTTTTCACTTAGTTTTTTTATTTTAAATGATTGATTTAACGATAATAATTTTTTGATCATATCATTAGTATGATATATAATTTTTCATACCTGAATCTTATTAATATCTTTATAATGATATTTATTATTCAATACCATCCTTATATAAATTCTTGTATGGTGATGAAGGAAAATGAAACATGTTATGTCCTGGAAACGGTAGTCCGCACAGTACATGAACAATAATTTTGTTTTTCTTAATGAATGTGGTATATGAATGAAAAATGATAAAACCATTAATATAATAAAATTAAATGTATCTAAATGATATTAATATAATTATATTAGTGTGGTTAGAATAAACTTTAAATGAGACAATTAAGTATAAAAACTATGTAATTGATAATACTCAAGTGAGGGACTTGAATTTTCATTAAAAGTATCCTCAGAAATAAAGAAGTTATACTAACTGATGATGAAAAAAATATTTTGAAAATGGGAGAGGGTTACATAAGGATAAAAATGGTAGAGTCTCAAGGACATAATTTAATGGTGTGTCTTGAATTGGTGAAGATATTACCCTTTTATATATAATTGAAAATGAATTTTTGGGATCAAACCATATATTTTCAATAATGTAAGGAGACTATTCAAGTGTAAAAATTCAAAAAATGAAAAAAATAATAGATAAAAATGAGTGTTTCCCAAAACTCACCTAAAAATTCATTTTTAGACAAATTTTAGTGTTTTATAGAATTTTGTTTTATCTTTTTTATTTTACCTAAACATACTTTTACCTTGGTAATGTTTTACAAACCATTGTAGTTAATTTTAATTAAAAATATTTATTTTGTAATTTTTACATAATTTTATAATTTTAATTGAATTATTATAAATAATATAATCAAATAAAATTTCTAATTATGTGAAAACTTAATTTTAAAATTAATACACTTAATAGAGTAAAATATTTTTTATTGAAATAATGTTTTTATGATTTATATTTATATATAAGACTAAATTAACTTGGGTGGGAATTTTAATTAAATAAATTGATTAATTATAAAAAAAATAAATGATATGAGGCTTCTGTTTCAAGAAAAAACAGAATCTCCTTTGAAAGATACATGATTCTAAAAAAATTACTTAAATGAATTTTTAAATATTAAAGTCACATTTTAGTTAGTTATAAAAAAATTATCTATAGGATTTATAAGTTCAATTAATATTTTAAAATGAATAATTTTATTCCAAAAATTCATATTTTATTACTAAATTTTTTTAAACTATTAGGTCACTCTTATATAATGATAAAGTCATGGAAATTTTATGTTTTGAGAAATCTGTATTTTTCCACAAAAAATCTTATATTTTCTAAAACATATATAAAATTAATAAAAAGTAAATTTTTATATTTGGAATATTAAAATAAATTTCATTATATTTTTTTCAAATTAATTTTTTTATCAATTCTATTTTTTGAATAAAATCATAAAATATAATGAAAACATTTTTCATTGGATAATGACATTTTCAAATATTGATTGTTATTATTCTTATTTCATATCATTTACCAAATAAACTAGTGTTAAAAAAATTTAATATAAAAATTATTTTATAATTTACAATATTTTTCTTGGAATAGAATTGTGTATCAAATAAAAGATAATGTCTTGCAAAAATAATTTTCTAAACAATAAATTATATTATTAGCCAATTTAGGTGAACTAATTGAATTTCATTCATACTAAAAGTATTAACTATTATATATATAATTCCTAAATATGTTTCCCCTCTTAATTACCTATAATTAAATAACTAGTTTTAATGGTCATATACAAATATTTATATTTATCAAAATATTTTATAGTTTCATTTAAGTTTGGTGGTGTGTGTGGAGAAATATATCAAACACATTGGCTTATTTAAATATATTAATATATTAAAATTTATGTTTGATACACTTTTCCACATTTAATGGTTTCATAATTTTGATATTAGGTCCCACAAATGTTGCCTTCAATGGGTTTGAATTTCATATGGATTTTGGTCTTTTTGAGAGGCTCACAAAAACACTAAACATTGTGAAACCCACGCTAGATCCATTAGACATTAGTTGAACACTATTTATTTGATAAAATTACTAATAAAATATTTAGATGGTGGTAAAATCCTTTATCTATTAATAATATGAGGCAGTATCATGTAACTCCACACAAGCATAACACTAGGGGCTCTTTCTCGATTAGTTGGAATCCACTTATTTATTAGATCATGTTGGGCACGGATGGAAGTTATTTGAATGAAAATATGAAGGTATGATAGATTATTTGTGACATGTAGATATTTATGACCAAAGAATTTATAAACTTTTATGGGGTTGTAAATCCTCGCTTAGTATATTCTCTAGCTTTACTTGATGGAATATCTCTCTAAAAAGAGAGAGGTCATCCATTATCATGTATATATACAGACCCAAATCCAATTTAAAATTTTCTTCTCATCCCATACTTTTCTCACTATATAATCACTTATCTCGTTATAATATGAATTATTATTATCGATCAATGCACCACCAACTAATATACATGGTGTGAAAGGAATATAGAAGAAAATTTCTTATTTACAAGGGGGATATATATGAGGTTCTTTGAATTTTCTATGAATTAAATTCTATTAATTTTACTAGTAACAATGTAATTTGTGTTGATGCATTAGTATTTCAATTTTTTTACCTCCTTGTTTTTATCCATTATCTATCCATTTATATGGATCTTATAATAAAAAATTCAATTTTCTTCTAGTCAAATGAGACACATCATTTTGATATTAACAGTGGTATACTAATTTTTTTAATTTATAAATTCTATTATTCTTGAAGGATATAGAAAAGGTGATATCATAATAATTATAAGATTTTTGTATGATTCGTTTAGTATCATTAACCAATAAACCAATAGAGTTTATTTGTTTCATTTTTAATAAGAATAAAGTTCAATAAAGTGGGTATAAATTAGTTACTAAGGGTCATGAGAGTTTTTCATAGTTGTACTTGGTGATTAGTAAAATTATTAAGGATGTACTTGATCAATATGTGAAGTGTTTTATTTTGTTCTGGGATATTTATTTTCAAATTATTTTTATTAAATGTTTTATTTATAGGATCATTGAAGATTTTTCATATGCATATAACACCATAAAATAAATGATTTAGTTTTAATTTAATTTAGGATAGTTCCAGCAATTATTAGAACAATTCTAAGTCATATATTAAATATTTATTTAATATTAATATATATTTGAAAAAATACCTTGGTTTTATGTTTTGAAATGTGTTTATTGATAATGAATTGGAATTAATATTTATTATACTCTTTATCAGTGATTTGAGTTAATTTTTTGAAGGATGGAACAAAATTGAACCAGTTCTGGATGATTTTTTGAAAAATTACTTTAGAATAACATTTTAAATTTAGCTAAGTCATGTTCTATATAGGATTAATCTAGCTATTCATATGAGTTTTTCAACAACCTATGAGTCATTCTACCTAAAATCTTGAATGTCGGAATGAGTTATGGAGAATGTGTGTTATGTGAATAACATATTCATAGGAGTTATTTTTCTCTATATATCAGTCATTTTCCCCAATGTACGAGTCATTTTTTCGACTTTGTAAGAGTCATCCAATGAATATGCGTCACCAGTGAGCTACATACGAGTCATCAATGAGCAGTGAATATGTCAATGATCACTTTGTATTTTTTCTAGAGAAGGACAACATGCTATAGTTTTTATTATATTTTTATTAATCATAAAACATGTTTAATCATACAACATATAATGGAGATAATCGATCTAATTTCCAATGTATAATCATACCATGGTGTTACAATTATCTTAATGGTGATTGAGTCTGATTTTATATAAAAAAAATGACCTTGTTTCACATTGGGGAAATGAGAGTAGGAAACAGAGAGAGTAATACAATTGTATGTTACATGTATTTTTACATGAAGGATTCGGTAGAGAATTATGGATATGATTTTAAATGATTATTTTCATAATTAGTATGAATATTTTTCTTGGTGTGGAAAGAATAAAGTAGAATTGTTCATTTTTAAAATTATTTATCATTAAAATAACTTGTGATATATTTAGAGAAAAATAATAATATAAATAATAAAATAATAAAGAAGAAATATACTTATAAAATAGTAAATCTACCACATGAAATATAGATAATAAAAAATATTATATATAGTTAGATCTGGCATTACCCAAAAATATACTGGAAGAGGGGTTGTATTTTTCATTTAAATAGAACTGAAGTAGAGACAATTGCAAATTTCATGCTGGAAAAAAGTTGAAGAAGAGGTGTTCCACTGTGAATCTTGATGATAGTTCAGACTTATGTTATTTAATCATAATAAGGTTGAAAATATAGGTATACCGATATTGATATAGTTTCCATCCACTATTCATGGAAGAAGAATGTATCACTAGAGAGAGAAACGTGTTCCACAAGCATAAGGAGTGAAGTGAGCTTTCCATTATTCATGATTTTTATCCAAGAGGGGTTTTTTGTCCACTTAAAATCTTGTAATCAATAAGTACATAACTTTAGTTTTTAGGAGTATATTTACATTGTAATGCATCCTCCTTCGATTAATCATTTGAGTGAATCGAGTAAAATCACATTAATCTATCTCATGTTACATTCATTATTTCATATCAGATGCGAGGAAGATTGAAAAAGAGAGAAGGGTCCCTATTAAAAGAGGGACAAGATCGATGATATGGAGAAATTTAAATTTAAATACCTTGATTCACCCTCCTTAGGGTATAAAACATTTTTGGGACCAAAAATTCATGAACTAATTATAATATTAAATTTCTATTTTAGGCATTTTTAGTGTTATGGTTTTATTTTTTATAGTTTATTTTCTTCAATTATTTATTTTTTAAGGAATCATAAAACCATGAAAATGGTATAAATAAAACCTGACATGATTTTTATGATAATATTAAATGTAGTATCCTCAAAATAAAACATAATTTAAAAGTATAATCATCCTAGATAGAGGAAGAAAATTGAAGAAGGAGAAATCGCACAATGAAATAATTTCATGGTGAGTAATTAATGACCGATAGAGGAAACAATTTTATCTATGAAAATGGTCTACATCATTGTTGGATTATGGTGATTAGGGATATAATACATCCGAGCCGAGCCAAGTATCACAATACTCAATCTTGAGATCAATACAAGAATTCAATGCTTGATGTATTATTAATAACCGATCAAGTATCAATTTCAATGATTTGCTTGAGATTAATCACATCCTAGGGTCAATAAATCTACTCAGTTAAGCATAAGTCAGATAAATTAAAATACATGTTATAATAACCTACTAAAATTTGAACTCGAGCACAAATTTTTACCTAAGTTCCAATGTTCCACCTCAAAACTAAATACAAATATATTAAATAAAAAATCAAAAATATTTATTTAAAACCCTATTAAGATCTTAAGACACTTGGTGATGTTATTTTAAATCTGGAACTCTTATCAAGTTAATAAATGAGTACCTCATGCTCGAGATTAAATTGAAATAAACTATACTAAATTTTAGTAATTTTCATGCCCATCCCAAGTAGCATTAAATCGCCTAAATATTATTTATTTCCCTATTAGTGATGAATAATGGTGAAACATTAAAACCACATCACAGTTTATGTTTAAATTTTTTTCTTTTTTATATATGTGATTAATTTAAAATTAAAATTAAATAAAATACTTGAACATTTTATGATATATAGAGTTTTGAAATTAAATTTTAACTGATACATAAAATAGGTAATGGTTTTAAGTAATGGACCAAGGATTTTTTAGTGAAGAAATTCTATATATTCAGAATTTTTTTATTCAAAGAGCGATAGAATAATTTGGTAAATTCAATAGGATATATATATATCTTGAATAAAGTGAGTTAGATACAAAAAATACCATTCCATCTCCAAGTAGAACATGTATCTTTTCATGGTACTTTTTTAATAATATAGAAATATAAGCTTATTTTGTACATGGAATTATTAATAGAGTGACTGATTTTTTACTTTATAACATCATAAATAATTTTTTTCCATATTCATTCATTCAGCCATTTTTATAAAATATATTTTTATTAACTATGATGTTTGTCTATTTATTTTAGAATTCAAAGTAGTGTATAAAATAGATTACTTATGTTTGTTTTTAATCTAAGAATTAATTATAGTTATCTATGTTTAGAAATATTTCTAGGTTACCAAATTTCTGAATGAATCTTAGTATGTAGTCATTCATAATTATTCATTTTGTGATTGGAAGAAAAATTATAAAACATATATTTTGTATTTGATTCAGTTTCAATGTTTTATATATTATGAAAATAATTTTAAAATAATTTCATGATATGATATTTATGATTCACATTATAAATTTATTTTTTTAAATTTTTTCATTTAGTTTTAGTTTGAGTTAATTAGACAATAATAATTTGAATAACTCATTCTGAGTTTTTAATTGAATTATTTTTCTAGAGACCATTAGTTCATAATGCGGTCTACCTCTGACTATCATTTTAAAATAAATTTTTTCTTAGTGTTTGGATGAGTTATTCTAAATTCCATAATTTTAATCAACATGATAATTAATAATTCCTTGTGTGTGGTAAAATATTTTCACATCATTTTCTAAGAAAAAACATAAATTAATTGTATACTTGTTAGACTTCTCTAGTTTATTCTTATCCCATTTTACATTTTTAATCTTTTTAATATAATTATATTACTCATGAAGTGAATTTTATGATAAATAATATTATTTCAAAAACATGCATCTCAAGATTATATCATTGTATTATGTAAAAAAATTTAAACATAGTACCACGAATAATAAAATATTATGTAGATAATAAGAAAGAATAGAACTTGTATGGAGTCGATTGAGTTTAATAAGTGGAATGATTTTAGAGAATAAGACAGTTGAGGTAATGAAAATTAATGAAATATATTCCATCCTCACATGTGGGGGTAAAAATAATTATCCTTGTGCTACTTATTACTATAAATAATTTTCATATAAAAAAAACTATCACTTTATTGAATTCAAATTCAATTTAAATATCTATATTTCAGAAAAAGGAATTACACACACACTTTGATTGATACTTTTTAATTTTTATTATACATTAATATTTAATGGTCTATTTGATGATTCAATAAGGCCATAATAATTTAAATTTTCATTGATATAAAAAGTGGGTGAATAATCTCACTTCATGGGATCCCATTCCATTATTACATGGAAAGGGGTGAAAATATGTTTCTTAAATGTATTATTTTTTCTAAGGAAATCAATTAATATTTATAAATAAAATTTTATGTTCATTAAATTCTATATAGAAACAATTTATAAATCATGATATATGTTTTAACAATCATTATAGATGTGTGTCTATCATGTTTTGCAGGTGTGGTAAATAATTCATGCATTTTATGAAGTTTTATCTTAGAGTAATACATTGATTCAGGATGATTCCATGAGAGTATTTTTGATAAATAAATTTTTAGTTTAATATTATGTGTTTTTATATAATATTCTTTAAATAATCTTTGATGAAAATAAAAATGAGTACACTAAAAGAGATGTGTTCACATAATTGATTACAATGGATAGATAAATATTAGAAGTATTTAATAAATAAAGTAAACATGATAATGTTTATAAATCAACCCCATGGTCTGATTAATGAAGATTTAAATTACATTTAATATAATATAAAAAATTATTTTTAGGGATGTATACATTAATAAAATAAATGATTGAATGGATATAACCTTAAAAATGAGGGTTTACTACCATATTACAACATTTGGGATCGAGAGGAAGTAAGACTAGGGAAATACATCGATGGATATAGATGGATCTCCCCTTCCTGCTATGGGAATGGGAGAGTTCGGTCATTCACCACCCTCTTTGGCTCCGAGACATCGCTCCTTTCATCCCTTCTCTAACCTTGATTTTCTTCCACAATTTCCAGCCATCTCATTAAACCTGAAGGTTCCTGTTTCACTCAATTGTGTGACATATCTTCTGTTATCAACTTTGGAGTTTATTGAAGCATCGAGTCTCTTGGATATTACTATGGTGGCTTACTTCTGGTCTCACTGACCATTGGTGGACAATTTTGAAAGATTCACCTTTGGCTCTTGGGGATTATAAGACAACTTGATTGTTGACCTCTTTGACTAACAACATATGATCATCTAGTTTTCCTTGGAAGATGATTTGATTAAATCATGGACCAATTCCCTGTGCAAATGAAATTGATGAGGATTCAACCACTATTTTTGGTCATCTTTTTTTTCAATTTATGAGGTATTCTCCATCAATTTCAATTTGGGTATGTTTTCCTGAACTCCTGTTTCTATTTCAAAATCCTTCAATATTACAAATACGGGGATATCTAGTCAGATTCTATCTGTGTTTTGATAGTAGGAAGTGCTCTATGAGTCACTCGTTTAATCCACGAGTACGTGTGTAAGTGGATATATCAAGACACACGGTGGAATTGATATTGATAGCGGTAGGGAATAACATAGATGGAAGCCAGCTGTGGTTTTCGATTCTTTGGTTGCCTACTGTGTTGGGCATAGGTTCCTGGGGAAAAAATCTTCTTATTGCTGCCAAGAAGGTCAGTATAATGGGGATGAATTAGGATTGTGTTAAAATGATACTAATAATATTCTAGGGGGTAAAAGTGTAGCTCATAATAACTCCATACAGAAAGAGACCATAGTTTCAAACAACCCAAAAGTTGTGTATATTTTTTGCTTGCTTGAAGTGCTACATAGAAAAGCGCAAGGTGGTGGAGAAGGCCTCCCTAAACCGAAGGAATATTGGGGGGTTTATTGGCATGGATCATAACATTAATATAAATCCACCTCTTTCGGAGGAACTACAAGTATGAAGCATCCTGGATCAGGAGGAGATAGTTTTGGCGACAGCTAACAAAAAAAGTGCTTCTTTGGGAAAGGCCAACCTGATCCCGGTCCCCTACTTTGCTGATATAGTCAGGAATGGAAGACTGGGTAATGGAATGATGAATGAGAAATATGCTCCTACTAGTGGTGTTAGAACCCTTGTGTATGAAAAGGTTCGGGTAGATAAACCTAGCTCTACTGATCTCAATACTATGTTGTATCCAAATCAAGGGGGGATGATCATAGATAAGCACAAAAGGAAATCAATATACACAATAATTTCTCCTCTTTGAGTGGAGATGGTGAGAAGAATGCAGATTTGTAAGGATGAGAAATTTACTTTATAATGACCCATACATTACATAAATTTTTATTACTTTAGAATTGAAACATATTTATTACAACATATAACAAAACCATTAAAGTACCGTATAGGTATAGTGTATATAGAAAATGGGAAACATAAACAACTAGTTCATAAGTAATCTAGATTTTCTCCCATTTATTTCATCATATCTAGAGTCCATTTTGGAATAACCTACTTAATACCCTGCTTCCTAACCTTGGGAAAAGAAAATATACAACTGGGTGAGCTCAAATGCTCTGTAAGGGTAAGCAAAGGAAATATCAATCATATAATATTCTTAAGAATATAACATTTTGAAAATCTTAATCTTCCAAATGAGATCATAATATCATCACATGGGATAAATCATAGTAGTGAAATGTAATCCCAATAACCATAACATAAAACATGATACTTGCTGGTATACACACATAAACATAGAAAATCATTTCATATTAGTCAATACTCATTGCCAACACTATCATAGCGGACAATTTCCATTACTGAACCGAGTTCACACCTTGTTCGAGTCCTCTATCACTGAACCAGATTAACTTTCCAATCCAGACATGTCTATATCATGAGATATAAATCGTTAACCAATGCATTGTAGGGAGATATAGGTCCTTCCCATCTCATAATGATACAATTCTTATGTGTGCCACAAAATCATAAATCATACATCATATCATAACCCATGTAATAAAAATCGGATTCTTAAACATCAATCCATCATAACATAATCCATATATGATAAAGGAATTCATAAAACTAATTCCATCATAACATAATCAAATAAATGTAATAATAGGTATAGAAACATAACCCTATATTATCATAGATGGAAAATAATTTTGATAAAACACTTGAACTCGATTCTTGAGGAAAGTATCCTTTTTTTAATTCAAAAACATTTTTCCTTTATCATCATGTCATACAATTTTAAACTAAAAGAATTTAATTGAAAATAAACTTGAAAACATTTAAATTAAGCTTCATGGAAATAATGTTATATGAAATCTTAAAAATCTATTCATTCCATATAAGTTAAAAAAATAATTCTTCTTGTACTTCAGCCAAAAAAGTCCAAAATTATCTCAAACAAAAAACGACAAAAGATTCCTTTCATATCTTTTACTAAAAACTCACCGATGGGTAAAATTGGATGTAAAAAATTGTATGAGGATAGAAATATTATTACATATTGAGGAAACATAGATTTGGATGATAAATATGACCCTAGTAAATACTTACGAATAAACAATCTCAGATAGAATGAGATTGGAAAAGTTATCCCTTACCTTTGGTCCGATATGATTTGTATGTATCCAAACCTACTTTATAATGATTTAAATAATGTCATTTACTTATTTCAGAATCCTAGTAATTATTATTATATCATATATGGTCATATTCTTATCCTCTTATTAATAATATTTCATTAATTCTTTTTATTCAGGTGTTCATTGCTTTATGTTATTATGCGTGTTTTGTCGAATAAATTCTTATTACACTTGTTTATATTATATATATATAATTTAAATTATTTTATTAGTATAATATATATCATACATATTCTTTCAATTTATTTGTATAATCATTATTCAATGATGATCATGTATAACGAGTCGCATCACATCATGGAGACGGTAGGCCGTACGTACGCACCTGCGATGATATCGTTCACATAATTATATGAAAGGAATTTTAGTTGATGATATAATATCTTAGAATCATTATCATGTTATAATAATCATATATAGTTATTCTTTACACCATTACAACAACACAAGTAAGGTGGTGGTGGAAAACAGATTACACCACGGTGTGGAGACCGTATTCAGTACGTACGAACGCATGGTGATTTCATTTTCTATAGGATGGATAGAAGGTGAAATATGATTGTTTAATATTTATAATAACATATCAGTATATGAGTGATACTGATGTTATTACTTTATAATGAAACAAATAAAAAATAGGTAGTAGAAGAAGAAAGAAACCGGAACGAATCGGTAGAAGAGATTACCTATTCCTCGACGTGCCTCTTTTAAACTTCCTCTTAGGGCACTAGAGTTGGTATTTTGAGAAGACCAGAAACTCTATGATATAACTAGAGATTTTTTGGAGAGTAATTTTTAGGGTTTTTCTGAGATTGAAGGCTCAAAATGTTGTGATGATGAGAGGGAGGAGGTGCCCTTTTATAATGGAGGAGAGGGGAACCTTTGGAAACCTAAAAAAATTAATTTATAATAAATTCAAACCCCTTTTAAAAACTTCCAAAAAGACTCAAATCAAAATATTAGATGAGATATGGTTGTAATATCATCAACCAATAATATTTATACATGTTGTAAATTTAGTTTAAACATTATCAACTTGATTTATCCTTATTTATTCAATTTAATTTTATTTGTGGTAATAATATTCTAAATTTTAAATTATTATAAATAATTACTTTTGTGTTGTGAATTGTGAATAATTAGATATTTTATGAAATTATATACCACATAAATTTCAATTTATAATTTTTAAATATTTTTGTAATTTTTAAATAATTTTATAATATGTTATTTTTATAAAATAACAAGTGTCAATTTTGACACTATAAATTTATTTCAATTTAAATAAAATATTAATAGAATATATGTTCTAACTAAAAGATTTAATAGATTTATAACATGTCATATTTCTCTAGAAAATTAGTGTATCACATTAAATAGTTCATATAATATTTATTTTAATATTTTTAAAACAATTTATTTGATATTTCAATCAATAAAATAATTTCTACATCACAATTGTGTCATCATTAAGGATAATTATTTAATCCCTAAAAATTCTAAATAAATTCACATGATGTAGATAATTTTAATATATTTTCGGATACTATTTATATTCAAAGTTTTATGATGTTTATCACTAAATTAAAATTATTACACTTATAAGATTTAATAGAGTGACATGTTGTCACTTTCTTTGGTTTTAATAATAATTAAATTATTTTCATGGTAAAAAGACCATGAAATATATCTAATACGACCCTTAGGAGATATGGGTCAACTTTTATTCATCCAATAGAATTTTTTCAGGTGGTTGGGTAATTTTATAATCTTATTCTTACCCTTAATTACCCGATTTACCTTTAACTGTTAGTAAATAAAAATTACCATAGTTACTATTCATAATGTCTAAAAAACAAATTAACATAATTTGGACCCACTGAATCCAAATATGAAATCCATTTTTCGAAATTCAAAATATAGAAGATGCAGTAATTAATTGAAAATTAATCCCGTTGTTAAGAAAATGGGTTTTAAAAGTTAAAACATTATCAAAGATTGAAATGTTTTTACCTATGAACTCAATGTAAAATTTATGCTAATGACATAAATTATATTAAATGGTAAGAATATATTCTATTTATACATTAGAACCATTAAATTTTATAATTTAACCATATAAATTAACTTGATGAGAAAAGTTGTTTTCGAGGAAAATTTAGCATATTTTTACTATCCATCAATATATGAAAGTTATCACAAATGTTTAAAAAATTTATCCAATGTAAACTTTTTTATATGGATTTAAAAGAAAATGTTTATTTTGTATAATTGAACTTATAAACTTGTCAAATTATATATTTAAAATGGGTGCGCCATCAAAAGGCGGTAAAACTGCATTTTTTTTAAAATACTTCTTTTATCCGAAAAATTGATTTTGTTTTCACATCTCATTATAGAGAATGCGTAAGATTAGTTATAATGTTATAAAATTAATAATTCAGTTAATACTATTCATAACGGCTAGTTCATTATATTATAATAATATATCATTGTTTAGTGAAACTTGATATTGCGTACAATGCTTGCATCAAGGAAGGTTGCTCTTACGTGTAACACAAGCCAAGATAGTGTTGTGTGTAGTGAAAGATTCCTATGGTGTTGCATATAAAATAAGACATTAAAAAAAATATTTCTCATAAAATCTCAGCGTGTTACATACATTCTAATATTGATGCAGAAACAACATGGGTCCATGTGTTCATATGATAACAAGATTACTGAGAGATAAGCGGAATCACAACCAACAATAGATCAAGAGCAATATTATCAAGGGGACAACATGGTAATTTATGGCTCAAGGAATGAGAAACATGGAATTAATCTACCGGGGAAATTTATAGTCCATAAGGTGTGGGATCATGACCTAATAAAGACTATTTGAATACTCTAAATACTATTGTTACTATATATTTAGGTAAGAAAAAGAGGAATGAGACAGAAGGAAAACTGGGGAAGCCCTCAATGGTTTAAGGGGTCAATAATATCTTAAACAAGAGGGGAAAAAAGACATGAACCACATACAACAAGGTTCCTTATGAAGTGAAGGATTAGGTGGGTGATAAAAATTGTCCGAATGAGCATAGTGGAAATAGACAAAGGGGAGTGTCAACAGATCATTCTTCACTCTAAGGAATAAATGATGGAAGGAGTCATTCAAATCAAAGATTCAAGATAGGATATTGATATAATTTATAAGATAATTTTTTTAGTTTATTTCAATGAAGAGAAAATTGAGTGTATTTATAAATAAGATCAAATTCTGGCTAGAGGCTTCAACGATCAAAAAATCAACATGGAAGAATTCATTTAGACAAGGGACAAAATGACTAATCATCTTGAAAATATTATCAACGATGACATGGATTTCCAAGTAACTCATCTTCAATGGGAACTCTATAGGGTGGAAAAATCTAGGAATCTTATTCTGATCTTTAGAAGTCCTGTGAGTTCCTTCAGTACATACTAATCTTTATTTTGTTATGCATGGTCCCCCACTTCTCCTTAAAGTGGCGTTGAAATAAAAATTTATCTTGGAGGTCTATCATATTCAAAAAAAAGGAATTTCATTTTGATATAATCAAATTTAATTCGAGAAAAAATTTTATTTATTCATGACTACTAAAAGGAAATTCGTCTATAATTTAAATGGTAATTATCAAAATATATTTTATTAAATTATAAATCTATAATGTTAAGTTGGAGAAAATGATAACCAACTCAATGAGAGACCAAGAGAAATATTTCTAGGTGGCTTGAAAGCCTTCTTAAGAGGTAAAGTGAATGTAACTAACATTTGGAAAAGGAATACCATGGGGGAAAATGCAATAAAATAGTGATAACATAATAGTTACAACAAGAAGCAAAATAAAAGAAATGTTAGGGATAAAGAAAAGAAAATTAAATAAATGAATAAAAATAATTAGGATGAGAAGAACCCCCACTATATACACCATCATTACAATTTTCAATGAAAACGAAACAAGGGATTTTTGAAGTACAGTGATTTAATTTTTTAAAAATTGTCAAGAAACATAATATTGACAATCATTTTGATAACAATTCAGCAACATGTATTAGATATGAAATGTTTAAAAAGGAATTAGTTATAAATTTGAATAAACATGAGGATATGGTTTCGATGCCTCTCATGGGATAACTTTATATTATGGTGAAAACAAGTTAACTAAATATTTAATAAGATTTGAGTAGTCTTTTTATTCATATTAATTTTGGGTCTTATGAAATTACAAAGGATCTATGTGATTTGGTGTGAGTGAGAATATTATATAATAATAAAAATTTAAATCTTAATTTTGGAATAGGTAAATCCCACAAAAAGTGGTCTTAAATTAGAAAATATAGTGGAAAGATATTCAGGGTTAGTGTCTGAATTTGTTTTGTTTAAAGATGATAAATTTTACTTTCTGATGGGGTTTCTTAGGCTTAAGATAGATAATGAGAAATCATAGATTATTCTTTTGATTATTTTATGAACCAACAAAGTTTATCCCACCACATCACCATATTTTCCATTCAACAATTCCCAAGGCATGTTTAAATTTATATGTGATAATGAAAATAATCTATGTTATAGAATAAGACCAAGTGGGAATTATTCTTCCCTCAAAACATTTATATCATGAAGGATTCCCATACCTAAAATTTTTCATGGTGCATACATGTGTTGAACTTCCATTCATAAAAAATTAAAAATATTCACATTTAAACATAAAAAACAAGTACTAACTAAAATAAATTATCAATACAATGATTGATAATAAATATAAAATAAGATACGCAATGTGTACAGGTATAGAATAGAAACAAATTAATGAAAATCATAAAGTGGCTTATACATAAACTATACATGATGAACCACAAAAACCAAGATATTATAAAATCATCACCATGTTACTTGAGGTCACCTTTTTATCCCAATAAATCAAAAAACCGGTAAAAACAATGTATGTTATCTATATCTAAACATAACCTATATATCTATAGAATATATAAGAAATAAAAACAACATGGGTTTTTTATTTAGGGTATAAGTTAATCATATATAATAATATTTCACCAAGGAGTCTATGAAATTAATTTTACAAGATAGTTCAAAAATGATAGTTTGAAATAAAAGTAGAAAATAACTTTTTATAATGAGAGGGTATGAAATGGAAACTAATAACATGTATTATTATTTTTTAAAATAATTAGTTATTCCTTTTATGTAACTATTAGAAATATTGAAACATCCATGTAATAAACATTTTAAAAGGTTTTAGGAAATAATCAACATGTTTTAAAGGAAACAAAACTATGTTTAACATTATTTTTTAAAAAAATTATTATTTATTTTAAATTAAAACCCATTTAATAATGAGAGGAGGAGAAACGTAAAACATAGAAAGCAAAGAAATTCCAAATAGAAGCTAAAGTTTTAAACCCAGGTAAACATGACATAATTGAAGAAATATAATCAAGAGATTCAAGTAATATAATGAATTTCATATGAGAATGATTAAATATTAATGGTAAGGGAACATAATTAATCAAAAATAAAAAAAACAATTACTATAATGAAAAAACAACCTAATATCACAATAGTATAAAGTAAACATGAAATGTATTCAAGAATCAAAAATAATAATGACTAAATAAAATCATACATATCAAGAGAAACTCTATAGGTACTAGTAATGTAGTTTATGACAACATATTAACTAAATACATATAATTATAAATCTTGATTTGACTTTACTTCCTAAAAACTCAGTTTTACCTTTTATGTACTGATCATTTGGGAAAATTACCTAAGCAATTAATATAATTAACATGGGGACACTATCTAGAGTGGAATAAAAAAATAATGAAATACAGAAACCTATATTTCCCAATTTTCTACCTAAGGTTCTATTGAAGCTATCTAATTAAGGAGGGGAAGCATTTTATCATAATATCAACCACATATAATCATAATGAAATCTAAAAAAACCCTAATCTCACCTCCAAAACCCTATAAAGAATCATCCCCATCAATATTTACACATATCTCAAATGATAAATGATTTATCGTACATAATAAAAAATCTTGAAAAAAATATAATACAATGGAGCTCAAGAAAAGGGTGTAAATTATACATATGAAATCATTTTAAACATGGTTCCAAAAAGGGATTTGGACTTAATATGAAAATAAAATAATTTAAACCATATTATAAAACCATTTTAAACTAATCATCAGTTAGAGAGCTCATTTAAAAAAAAGAGTCCAAAATAGTGATTTAATATATCCAGTACACCATATATATGAATAAAATACAATAAAAAAACATTATAAATAACATAAATATTTATCAATATATATAAAGCACATGAACACATTAAATAAATAAATAAAAATTCAATAAAAGTAAAATTTCAAAATAAATGAACCTTTAAACCACCAACAAATTTTAATACCCACATTATATCTCACATATAAACCTTTAGAAAAAAATTTAAAAAATATGAAACTTTAATTTAGCTCTCAATTAAAATTTGAAATCAATTTATGAATATTTAAAAGCATAATAAAATATAATTTTCAATACACTTGATAATTTTTTAATACATTTAAACAAACACCTTGTTTTCATGTCAAAATCTTATATAAAAATAAATAAAAACCCTTGAAAAATTTATTAATATCAATATAAAAAGAAATTTGAACTTCCAATAAAACTAAAAATTTTACAAATACTATTATGTATTGAAATTCAACACTGAAAAATTTTAAATGAATAATATTTTATTAGATATTATTTCTGACATGCAACACCAAGCTTAAATTGTACACAAAATATATTTCTTTAAATTTAATCTCTTCGATAGCTTGCAGGACATGAAAACCTAAATCTAAACGAACTGTAATATAGAATAATATTATAAACTATAAGTAAAATTGGAGGTAATTAATATTACTGAATAAATTATTAAAATTATTCTGATATTTTTCTTATAAATAAAATAATAATTATTTAAAAGACAACAAAATGTTTTCTGAAAAACTGTATTTTTCTAAAGGTGATTTAATAACGCTTTGAAAACATAATTAAAAAATAATTTTTTAACAATTTTAGAAGATTTATCTGATAAAATTTACCTAATTTTTTATATAAACAAATTAAAAATATCATAGGGTGAATTTTATAGATTTTCTTGAAATGTTTTTTTAGATAAATAGGGAAAATATCGATTGTTATTGAAAATTGACTTTTCAATTAAATAACTAAAAAGGTTAAATAAAAATTTTATTTAAATTAAAATAAAAAATATATAATACTATTTAAATATTTTATTTCATTTTAATAAATTTTATATTTAATATTTATTCAAAAAACTTCAATACATATGGGAATTTTCTTTTTGAAAACATTTTTTTTGTCACATCTGTTGGTATAATTCCTAATTGGATTCAACGAATTTTGTGAATTTAATTTAGAAAACTATATTCCATATTTGGAATCATAATAATTTATTTTTCTAATCAGGTCAACTTAATTTTTTTACCATTATAAATAGAAAAAATAGTAAAAATTAATTACTGTGGTTAAGGTAAAAATAGATTTACTGGGGGGGGGGGGGGTAAACTAATAAGATAAGGGTTAATGATGACCAAAAAAATAAAAAAACCATTTGTTTTAAAATATTTCGACCTTACCACATCTAAGTGTTGATAATGACCCATTTTTTAGGTTTTTTACCTGATACAAATGTGGGTGTAATTGATTCTATTAAAATATTTCATGTCTGTCCTCTCCCCCACTTATAAAAGGCCACCCCTCTCCTCCCATATTCACACTTACAAGGAAATTTAATATGCATAATACCTACTAAAATCACTTAAATACTTACCTCCCAATATACTTGATCCATTTTTTTGACTATAAATACAACCTAGGATGACTTTTTGTGCAAACATAAATACATTTCTCAAAGAATAGATAACATTATTAAACAAGTATTTTTATTTAATTTTATCTTATATATCATCAAAATATTATTAAAACATGATTATTTAATAAAATAAACATATTACATTTACTAAAATTTTATTATATTAAGTTAATTTCCTATATTAATATCCTATTCTATCAAATAAAAAATAAAACCATCGATCATTTGTACAACAGACTACTGCCTCATGAACCGATGTAAATCATTTTCCATAACCACATTTCGAGGATGGTTATAATGATGGATTTAAAAACATTATTTTATAGTTATGATATTATTATAATTATTTAATTATAATATCACAAATAACTTCTTAGTTTCCATGCCATTTAATATGCGATAATGACATTTGTGTTTATGGTGGACTACCGACTCATGAAGCGTTGTTAATTTGTTTTCCACTAACAATTTACATCGATATTAATAAGGATAAATTTAATTAATATATATCATATATATATCATGATATTTATTATATAAGATTCATATATCACCCAACCACTCTTCCTTTCTCTCAATAATGGAACGATATTGCCGCTTTTGCGTATGGACGGTCGACCATCACCACAAAGCGATGAGATTCATTTTCCACGTTCAACTTTAAATAATGATTTTAAAAATATATATAATGGGTAAATATTATATTTATAAAATTAATATCATTATTTATATGATGGATCTATGTCATCTATTTAAGTACCATAACTTTAATAGAAATGCATTAATGATAAAATAATCCAATTAGCTCTTGAAATAATGAAAGCAATGAAATATTATTAGAAAATGGGTGGTAAAATTTTAAAATAGGATAATATATGAAATTATAAATATGGTTATGTTATAAATTAATAGCATTATTAAAACTATTATAATGGTGGTTAAATCACATTCAACCAAAAAAAATCATGAGGTGAGGGGCTTCATCTCAATTTCTCTTCATTGTGGCATATTTTAATGTTATGCACATAATTTATTTCATATGGTGTATATACTACCACTTTGAAATGTAATGTCATTATAAATTAATAATTCATGTAATATTAGGTTTTAATTTGAATTATTTCTTGTAATTAGATTTTGACGTAGAAATTACCAAGTGGTAAATAATTTCATAACTCAATTTTTTTTAACTAAGGAGCATTACCTCTTTATTGTCTTAGGAATACTAAGATTATGTTTGTAAATAATTTTGACTATATTATGTTTTATATACACTTTTATTATGTGTATTTACCTTTGATACACATAATATATTGATTTATTAGTCCAAACATAAATGTTATGATTTTTGTAAGGGTTTATTTCATAATATCATTTTAATTTGGATTCTTCAAACTAGAATTTATAATAAAGAATATTATTTTCAAATTTTATAAAAACCAATTTAATTTTATTCTCCTATTGATATTCATGATGTTTTCAAGTAATAGTATAATAATAACCTTTTTGTAGTTAATTTTTTTTAGATCTAACTTTATTTCTCTCTTAATTTAATTTTTCGTCATCGAAACTATTATTTTATGAAATTTTTTAAATTTTTTAAAAAAAATTAAAAATTATTTAATAAATAAAATTTTACCCATAATTTTTTTAATTTTTTATTGTAATCATTATGTTGTTTTAAAAACAAGGTTTGTTCTGATTTTACATAAAATGAGTATAAAATATTTTTTAACATGTATGAATTGTATGAAATTTCTAGGAATATTCATCACTTAATGTTTTTATTATTATTTTATAAGTTTATAATTTTATTTTCCAATAAAATTAATTTCAAAATTATTTATGAACTTTGCGTTTGAATTTTTTTCATATAGAAAATGGTATTTTCCTCAAGAACATATTTAAAGATATTTTAATGAATTTATATTCATCAATGACAGAAAAAATTTATTTTACTAATACAGAAAATGGTGATATGTTTTATTGATTCCACCTTATTATTTATATGGATGGTTTATGATCATTTTAAATAATAAAAGTATTTATATTACTTTCTTCCTTAATTTTTGTAGTCATTATATTTCCCTTGAAACATTCACCTTACTATGATCATTAGACATTAAATTTCACCTATATATCTATATTTTTTATCATCGATATTCCTATTGTTAAAATCCTATATCATTTATACATATATTATTTTACATTGAAAGTTATATGATTTATTGAGGATATTGTTTTTAATCACTATTAAAAATTTATGTTATAGCCACGGTTTGGAACTGTGGCTATAAGCTCAAAAAATGTGTCTATAGGTTATAGCCACTATATAATGAACTGTGGCTGGTATTGGGGTGGATATAGGGAAAGGCTTATAAATAGGGTTTCAAACCATGGATAAAGCCCAATATCTATGGTTAAAAATGTGGCTATAGACATATATCCATTGTTCAAATCGTGGATAAATCTCCATAGGCAGATTTTGAAATTATAGAAGACACTTAAGCTTCATGGGTTTTATAGCCATAGTTAGAAACCATGGATATATGCTTCCCATTTCATAAAAAACCCACCCTCTCCCCTGCATTACACCCACCCACTTCCCTTATAGTAGCCCACCACCTTCAAATCCCCCTACCACTCCACCTGCATACATTTCCACCCGCAATGCCCCCTTCCACTCCCCCTGGATAGCCCCCCCCCCCCCAGGGATTGAACCCCTGGAAAGACCCCTTACTTCCGGGACAAAGCCCCCCTCTTTCTTGGATAGACCCCCCTCCAGGACAGACCCCTCCCTGGATAGACCCCACTTATGGACAGTCTCCCTCCTTTGACATACCCCCTCCTTCCTATTCAAACACCCATTCCTGGATAGACCCCCCACCAAGAAAACCCCCTCCCTGGACATACCCCCTCATGGAAAGAACCCCTCCTAGATAGAACCCCCTCCTGGAAAGACCCCCCTCTCAAGGATAAAACCCCTCCTAGAAAGACCCCCTGTACATACACCCTCCCAGACAAATGCCCCTGGATAGACCCCCCCATCCTGAATATACCCCCCTCCCTAGACAGAACCCCTCCTAGACAGACCTTTTCCTTCCTGAATATACCCCCTCCTAGATAGAACCTCTGCAAACTCCCTCCCGCTGAAGACCCCCATTACACCCCTTGCAGACCCCAACCCCCTTCATACTCCCTCCCGCTGAAGACCCATTTCTCCCCTCCCCTCCTTCATAGACATACCCCCTTAGAATACCCCTCCTTTATGGACACCCCCTCCTTGAGAACACTCTCCCTCCTGGACACCCCCTAGACACCCCCTCTTGGACACCCCTCCCTCATGGAAAATCTCCCCTTTGAGTGATGTGGTATATCCTCAAGTGATGATATGAGACCAGACCATAGAAAAAAGGATCTACCATAAAACATTGAGTATTGTTCAAGACATAAAAAAAATATTTACCTTTTTTATTAATTAGATGGTGTATATTGAACATCTGGATAAAATACTATAATGGAACTACTGTAGGTACAGTCAGACATAATGATTTTATAGGTATCAAATTGATGTTCAATTAGTTCAAGAAACATTTCGAATGTTTCAATTGATGGGTAAGATAATTATGATATAGTTATAATATTTATTTACATTAATTGTTTTCCTCTTGCAAAGGATCAGGAGTGTGGAGGGATCATGATGGGGACGTGGATCATGCCATAAGCTCTAGGTTAGAGGTGAATTCAGGTAGTGACTCTACTAATGAGTGATGAGTGGAGGATGGTATTCCTGAGAAGAAACTAGGATGGGATTGGAAGGCCCTTCAGACACATTTATGGGCAATATGAGGCATGTTGTGAAAAGGGGTAGTTCTCGAGTGATTAGTACTATGGGATCATTTTAAGAGATGCGTGACAGGTTGCATACTTATGTTATTAATGTGAATTTCCCAGATCCTTCAAGGATGATTTGGTGTACTTGAGACCTACTTAGAGTTTGTACGGATGGGTTTGTGTGTTGGTGACATCCCTAGTGTCTATAGGGATGTGCCAATCTCCCTTGAGTTACAATAATAATTCAGAGAGATTTATGTAACTTTCCTTATATAGGATTGGTTAAATGACTGCCCAAGGGGCTGGGTCTTGGCATAAAGTGAGATAAGACCAATAGACCCCATCTTGAGAGATAAGGAATTGGGTCAAGATTTGTATGCATGACCATTACCAGTTCCTTTGGGTAATGGGTCAAGGATTGGATGCCACCCTACCCTGAGTCGTTGGGAATGATATGGGCATAAGTGAAATGGCACAATATAAGGCAATGAGGTTCCATTTTGGACTGGAACTAAAATAGGAATGTTCGGATATCATAGTATCCTAGATGACCAAGTCCTCTCAATATAAAAACTCACGGAAATGCATTCCACCATGAAGATCCATTACATCTAAATCATGCTATTTACTTAATCAAAATAAGGAAATTGGATTAAAAGTGGAATGAGAACACATAGAATGTGAAACAGTCAATAGGGAAATTACCTAATTGGGTAATCCCTTATACAAATGAAGTCAAACACTTAGGAGGTGATTGGTTATGATTATAATTTTACCACTTTCCCTTAAGACATTTCAAAAGTGAAGTTCAAGTCACCATGAATAAGTCGCTCTATTTATATCATGCCATACAATTAAAATTTATGAAGGAGGAATAACTGTTGCTTAATTCACTACATGAGGCATGGTCCAAGTTAACCATGTTTGGTTCCATTTAGCTCATTCAATTCATCAAAACATGGAAATTCCATCTATAAGAACAAAGGGGATAACTTAGTGGTGACTTGGTCCTTACAACACTTTCCTACTTGCGAAATTATATCTTCAAAGTCTAATGTTACTTAAAGGGTGTTTCGGTTTAATCAAACATTGCAATAAAAAGTGGGAAACCCCATTCATGGATATAAAAAGGGCCAAGTACGATGTGTGGTTTATGACTAACAATGATATCAAGTATAAGGAAATCATCCACACAATAATGTCAAGAAAAATATATAAATATAAACTACCAATGTGAGTTTTCAGAGACATCGCACCTCTATTGGAGGGGTTTTATTAAAAACCATGACATGTTTATCAAATGAAACAATTATATTAACTAACACTTGATCAAGAGTTTCAATTTAATATAAACATGAATAATTAAGAAGGTAGCTAAATGCAATTTAAAAAATACATGAATTAAAGAGGCTAGGAGAGGGACCCAAACTCAGAAGAGTCAAGCCACCCTCGACACTTGATACTTTTATTAGAAACAACTCTAAGATTATACATCCATCCTTCAGGCCTATTCACCGTTTGATATGTACAAGGACACCCTAACCCCTCTGGAGGTGTCCATATGGCCTTGAACACGCACTAGAGGATCCTTATATATATACTCATATGCATAAGCCTGTTATCACCCGCACCTGTATGCATTTTTTCATATATATAAATAATAATACGTAGCCCCTTACATATAATTTCACTTATATGGGTGGATATACATATAATAGGAGAGCATATTATATATATTCTTACCTATGCATATGCGGTGATTCTATTTTGACTCTAGTGACTTAAAACCACCTCATGGATGATCAAAACGCTATAATATAATTACCAAGGGCTCTAAAATTAAAAACCCCCCAATAATAAACTAAGTGGAATCAAAGAATGAATGAAAAACTCACCTTAAACCATTGGTGGTGAACCAAATTGGGCCAAATTGCTTCGCCTTTGGTTGATGTTTCCACAACAAATATAAATGGGTCCTTGGAGACTTCAAAAAATTCCAATGATATAATGATTCATCATTAATTAAACCTAAATATTGAAGTGGGAGGAACATAATTAATGAGAAAGGCAATAACAGAACAGGTGATGATGAACATTTATTTAAGTAAATGAATGAACTATTAATCCCATGTGCATACCATATGGGTTACATCTAGTCTAGATAACTGAAGTCATGAATTCTACAACTCCACTATTGCACCATGATGTTCCAATACCGACATGCACCTATTAATAGTTAAAAGATACCTTAAAAATAATTAGTATGGTTATATCTATGAAAAATATATAAGAAAAAGAGCATGCACAAATTGGGTGCATCATACAAGAATCTAGATGCAATACTATAAGGATTATGTGGTTTGATAAACTATTATAATGATCCTATAATCAATCTACCACCACAACCAAAGAATCTAATTCTCCTATAACAAAATTAATTAACTCTTAGAGTCAATGCTAATCATATAAAAGAATAAAATATTGATATTTTCCACATACAATCCATTATTGTGATTACATAAAAGATAAAAATAAGCATCAAAGCTATATAATTTCACTCTACATGAACCATCCAATCAATAAAACCCCACCAACACCATATCACTTTGAACCAGTCACACTCTAGGAAATTATTACCATCAAGTGAAAAAAATAATATTGTATATGAATGCTACCCTCCAGCACAAGCCCCCACCCCCACCCTACACTATCCACCATCCACACCGGCCCCCACCCCCACACCCCACCCCACCACCACCCACTACTCCCCCTACACCACCCTCCCTGCACCATAACCCCACCACCCCTAACCACCAACCCCAACCACACACACCCTGCATCAGACCCCCTCCCACTACACCAAAACCCCCACACCCTACACCAACACCCCCCTACCCCTACATCATCCCCCTACACCATCTCCCTAAGGAGACTACATGAGAGATCAGTCAGCCTCCTTTGAGTATTCTACGTAATTAAATAGTAGTTTCCCAAGACAAAAGTACCTAAATTTACTAAAAATCCAACGACATGAAGTGTGTACAAAAATTTATTTTTATGAAAATTTAAATTATTTTTTAATTATATAAAAGAAGATACATAATCCATGATTAAACTAGTGCATAGTAAATTTAAAGACATCTGAAATTTTAACATGATGGGAGATTACGCACCGTGGTTCCACTTTTTCTTTATTTTTATAAGTACATAGACATACTTAAACGAAAATTAAATAAACCTAAAATACTCAACAAGAATATAAAAAATGTGAATGAAACTACTAAAGAATCTATTTCCCTTCACCTTTCAGGGATTAATATATTCTTGAAAGTAATGCTTCAAATCAAGAAGGTGTGAGTCAATCTTTACAGGTGCCTTCAACAAAAAACCTAAAATATATATATTTGCATATGTTGACCATTTGGATAATGGTTTATCAACCTCACCATTATCTAATAACTGTAGGAAAAAGCAAAAATCATAATCACATACATGATAAACTAAGAAAATATAATTTTACATTAATATACATATATACATATAATGTTAAGAGATATATAGACACTACAAGTAGTTAAGAAGAAGAATAATGGGATGGTTATATAGAGTTTATTATAAGAGATGACTTTATTTCTTACATTGATCATAATTACATATATTAGAAAAAAGTAAAACTACTGGAAAGGTAGTAAATAAGTGTAAATGTTAAGTAAAATGATCTTATAGAAGAGATAAAAATGTTCCTGATGAAATGTGTATAATAAGACAGAATATCATAATTTCTTAATACAAAATTGGTTGCTAAATAAATGGAACTTCACGAGGAACAATATAGGTATCATAAATCTGGAAACACCTTAAAGAATATTATTTCTATCAAAATGTAGTGTATATTCATGCTTAACTAACCAAAGATGATGAGAAAACCATCCCCTAGAAAAAGGCACAACATTTTTCTAAAATATCATGTGATACTAAATATGTATCCTTTCATTATAAATATTATGAATCATAATTTCAATATTCATAGGATGATTAATGGTGTAAAACGTTTCCTTACATGGATGACCTGAGAATGGAAAAACCCCAAGGAAATGTGAAAATAATGGCTAGAGGATGCCTAGAAAACAAGCATAATTTTATAAATAAAACAATCATTATCACGAAATAACAAGTTTCAAGGGATATTAATATTTTTGGTAGAAGTTTTGGGTATAAATCTCTTACGTATTGATACAACATGTCATTTCACTAGAACTGGGATGAAAAAAGGGGGAGCAGACGTAGGAAGAATAGAATTAGTTGTATTATAAGTAATACTATTAGAAAGAAAAATTTACATCTTGAAAAAACAACTGAAAAAATATGATATACTTTAAAATTTGAGAATAATATAATAAGAATTAAAAAATCTGGTTATGATGGTACCAGAAAAGGTGTAAAACATATGATTGTAAAAAATAATTCTTATACGGAATTGAAAAAGGAAAACCTAACATTTACGGGTAGTTGTGTTGGAAATTAAAGGTCACTAGTCATGTTGTAAAGGACTATATGACATTAATATCTAGAAAAAAATAAAATATAAATTGAACGATATAGTATTAGAATGCATGTTAATTTGTTACCAATTCAATCAATGAGGTCCCACATAAGAAACCTCTATAGATGAATAAGACCTCCAAGATGTCAATAAAGGTAAATAAAAAGAAAACTAGGGAAAGAATCTTGAATAGAATCCACAATGATGAATTTGGTGATAATGGATAATCATAGTTGAGAGATATCTATCCACCTTCCCTCTCTCACTAAAAGAGAAAGGTATAACCTCTTTATTACAATTAATTTTATGTATACATTACCATAGTGAATTAAGGAAACAATTGGGGAGATGCATGGATGTTGTATTATTTGGGTATAAAAAGAATGAAGTATCCTTCCTAGGATACCATTGAAGTTAGATTTTCTATGATGAAGAAGGTGAGACCATCCCTCAAGGGGTGAAAAGAATTAAATAACATTTTCAATAATGAAAAAAATTATGTAATCACAAAATTTGGACAACTTATAATTAATTGGTCATTGAGGTTATGTTGAAAAACCCCAATATTACTTTTTATATTGGCATCACATGCTCAATGATTTATGTACTACCTTGATCACATTGTTTATAAACTCAAGTTTCTATAAAATTTTTTCCTCATCAACTTATATTTTAATATCTGAAGTCTATTTTCCAAAAATATCATGTGATTATATCCTTCTCTTACAAGTGTATAAGTTTGAAAATTCAAATATGTGGATGTGAAGAAGATTTCATGATGGGAGTGCTTGAAATCTAGGACCACTATTAGTGAGTTATAAAAATCCATTCCCACTTACCCTATAGCTATTTTGTATCTCTAAATCAGGTGTTACAGAAACTTAGATAACCCATTAACTCCCTAAGATCCGTCTATCACAACCAACAAGCCAATAAAATAAAACATCATATCAGTTTCAAGGCCAAATCCAGATCCAGAAATATCAAAAAGTTATCATACTATTTATAGTACCTGATCAAGGAACATCCTCAACCATCTCTTTTATAAGCTATAAAACACTTTTAAATCAAAATCATGAACAAAAAATTACAAAAAATAGACATAGTAGTCTCATATTTCCAAACTATAGTTTCTAATGTAACACCCAAATACACCAATGATAAAATCATCACTAAACCTCTAAGGGTTAATAAAACACGGGGCACCCATGGTCCACTAGATCACTTCTATAAAATCATGATCCAATATAGATAGAGAAACCTCATTTGGAGACTCTAAAAACTAACACATCCACAATCATATCCTCACCCACAAGGGAATCATCAAGAAACACCACACCTATATAACATTCCTCAAGGGTTACTCAGACCCATCTCAAACCAAATATGAGTGACACCCAACCATAAATAACACCTTATGGTGTTGACCCTACCAAAATTATCCAATTAAATTAAACCTCCACCAAGAATTTCCAAAACATCAACAACTCAAACCCCAATAAATTGGTACAAACATCCAAGAAACATCCAAAATAATACATTTACCACCATCTGAGAGATGTAAAAAAACCTAAAGCTATACCCCTTGGACTACCCAAGTAAAGAATCTATAAACATAAAAAAATCCAATTGAAATCACCTATTTAATGTTGTCCAAAAAATGTAAAACCCCCACTTGGGTCTCACACCACACCTCAATTTGACAAACTCTCAAACCAAAACCTTCCTGGAAAACCTCTCTATAAACTTCTCAGTTTGAGGTTAATAGACCCAAAAATGTCAAGGGACCCTTCCATATAACCTTGAATAAAACAACACATCTCACAGAAGACCTATAACTACTTTGGGGTTCTAATACCACACCCACATAGAAAGCACCATGGACAGACTACTCACAGTTCGAAAATCAAATCCCAAGGAAAGAAGTATATCCATGTTTCTCCCATTTCCTACCCTTATGAAAAAAATAAATGAATCTTAGGTATTCTCTTGAATAAATAACCAAGAGAGAGGGTTTATGAATAGATACCCTCTTTGAGACACCTAAGATCCTAACTTCACAAAAATGACCCACAAAGTTTCTCAAGGGGCTCCCAGAAAACCAATATTCATTTAATAGCTAAATAAATTAATTAACGACTACCGATTAGACAAATATAAAAAATATAGAGTACCCAACCTATCTTATAATGAAAATTCTTCATCTGAAAACCTGAGCTTAAGATTGAACAATATCCTAGGAACCTATATCATGCCATGAAATAGAATTTTTTTTTAAAAATAACCAAATAGGAATAAATTATTAAATGATTATTGAGGTGTTTACACATTATGAACACAAAACCAACTACCTAAAAGAGGCCTAATATATACCTATGAAATTAATCTTGGAAAAATTCATAACCAGATACCCTTCATTACTAGTAAATTCCAATCAATTTAACTGAAAATTCAACCGAAACCCATAATTCCGAATGTCATCTCTAAAATTATGAGTGATGGCATGAGTTATTCATCACAAGACTTTGGATCTCTAAGCCACAGTAAAATACTATGATTCCTGGTCAATTTTGTCATGTTTTGGTAGAATCATCACTAAAAACCTTAATGAGAACCATTAAAATTAGAGAGGATAAAATAATATTAATAAATAAGTTAATAAATGAATATTTCTTCCTCAAATATTTTAATAATGCATTTGAGAATACCTCAAAACATGAGAGATTAATGAAGAAGAGGAACTCACAGAGGAGGGGAGGTGGGGTGGTTGTGTAGGAGGTGAAATAGAGGAGGAGGTGGAGATTCTACCTAGGAGTAGCCTCAGCGAGGAGGTGGGGTGACCACATCCTCAGAGGAGAATCATCACAAGGTGAGTGGCTGCATCAAAGGAGTATAATATTGGGAGTTTGGGTGGAAAAGTTGGGCAGGGAGGGTCGTAGTGAGTAAGGGAGGGAGGTGGGGATCGTGAGCGGGTAGGGTAGAAATGGGGTGGGGATCTATAGTGAATTAGGAGAATGGGGGTAATTCCATAGGTATTTTATGTCCCATGTTTATTTCATAACATATATCCACAGCTTTCTTAAACTGTGGCTATATAAGTGTGGATGTATCTTCAATTTATCATAGTGAATCCAAATTTGTTACTCTAGACAGGTCTTTTTTTTATAAGGATTATTGTTTATGAATTAAATTGATCATTTGATATATGAGAAATGATTTTTAAATAAAGATATTTGTGGGGGGGGGGATATAGAGATCCCCTTGATGAATTAGTATTATTATGATACAAATATTTTTAAAGCCTTTATTAAATGATATTATTGTGTATACATACCCATCAGTTTTAAAATTTGTTTTCAAAGCTATTGAAAATAGAGGCATCATGATGCCTATGATAAAAATGTCTAATAATGAATAATTTCATTCAAGAATAATTTAGTTATTATTATCCATGATATTCTTCAATTATATTATCTATGGATGAATTTCATTATCATTTTATTGATTAAATGACAGGTGTTGATCCCTCTGGAATTAAGTTGCTTTATTATGTTTTGATAATCCCAACCATTCATTCTTTATATCTTGATTATGCTTAATACATTCCTAATATATGTTAATATATGTTGTTACCTTCATTATGCTTAAATTAAGTCTTTTGAATTATCAGATTTATGTTTACTATGACTTAACTCATTCTGCCAAGTGAATGCTCAAATAGTTTCCAGCTACCATTACAAACTAGCTACCGATATAGAGTAGAGAAACCGTTAGACAGTAGGTACCATCAGAACAAATAGATACCATTACAAGCTAGAAACCGTTATAGCTCACAGTGACCGATACAGTTAAGTTTGTTGATATGTTGGATCTACCGCTAACGTTACAAGGCAGAGCCACATCTACCAATAGAGAGCTACTGCTACTGTTACAAGGTAGAGCCACAGCTACTGATAGAGAGCTACCGCTACCATTACATGGCAGAGCCACAGCTACCGATAGAGAGATACCGCTACAGATACAAGGCAGATCCATAACTACCGATAGAGAGCTACCACTACCGTTACAAGGCATAGCCACAACTACCAATAGAGAGTTACCGCTACTGGTAAAGGCAGAGCCACTGCTACTGTTACAAGTCCACCGCTACCGATACATCATGTCTACCGACAGACAAGTCTACCGTTACAAATGTCTACCGATACTCAGACCTACAGACACTTGCTATAACACAAGTCTACCGATATCAATAGCTACCTTTCTAGAGACAGAACCCGACACAACTTTAATTTCTTTATCTTTGTTTATTCAAACCAACATTCATATCAGGTATATTTTAATACACTGACATTTATTTAATGTGTGCTATTGGATGTCAGGGAATCGTTCCTCGTACCTGCAAAAATAAATCATCTTTTTCCGGAGCAAGTGCTTTAAATAAATAAAGGATGTGCTACTGAAAATCGTGAGGCATATAGAAGAATACACAGAGACGTACAGATCACAAGGTGTGTTGGAAGAACAACTGAACGTGAATGCAAAGAGACAACAGAATATACACGAAGAACTCAGTACTTAATACCAGTGAAGAGTTGAGAACGGGAACATAACATAAGAGCTTCATCGACTGTCTCTACACCAGGAAGTTGGAAGTCACGGAAACAGATGAAACTCTGTTTTGTAGAAAAAAACTATAAGAGGACTCAGAGCGAATTCTGAACAATCAAAGGAGTCCAGAACTGCATGACAATCACTAGGGCCCTTTCTAAACTCTAAATATTTTCTCTGTGATTTATCTTTTTACATATTGAGTAGTGTTCATTATATGATGTATTTAACACACACACTGTCTCCAGCACTCTAACTGGAGGATTTGTAAATCTTCCCTCAACACTCTTACATCTTTTATTTCCCACTGGGGTTGTGGAGAGGTCGTGCGACCTGAACAGCTGGTTGTTGTTGTTTCTGTTCCCACGGATAACAGTGGTAGAGGTCTTGGACCTGGACAGTTGTATACTGTTGAAATCCCTGATCCAGGGTGTGGATCATCTTTTTATAAATCATTTGAGAGGACAATGTCTCGGCTTGAGACTGAACCTATTGGTTATATCTGGAGTGTTATATCTTTCAAAGTTATTCTTTTATTCCACTACTAATTACTTTAAAATCAAAACTATTTTAAAGTTACTTTGATAATTAAATTCACAAGTGTTTATATTAGTTGTAAATCAGTAAGTTGGTTTCAAAAGTTAATCAACCTTTCTGGTTTGGTTAAATAGGAAATAATCAATCCCTTGAGAACCCAACTGAACCCTTACATTGATATAAATTCACTATAGTTTAATTTAGTATTTTATTTGGGGAATTTTATGACAAAGTTTTAAAACAGGAATTTTTATTGGAACACAATTCAACCCCCCTCTTGAGTATCCACTGTGACCAACATTTGGTATCAAAGGTTGTTAAAATATTTTCTGAAAGTACTCTGTTTTCCAACTGTGATTTTAGTTGTATTTTAAAGATCTTAAAATTTATATTATTTCTAAATTTTTATCTCTTTAAAATCATTGCTTTAATTTAGTTATCATGGACAATAGATTTTATGGTGTTGCTACCAATAGACCACCCTTTTTCAATTGCACCAACTATGCTCAATGTAAAATCAAGATGAAAATTCATTTAGAGAGCATGAGTTTTGATATTTGGACTACTATAGAGTTAGAATATAAAATTCCTACAACTGCTAGATCTACTTGGAATAAAGATACTAAGAAAGCCTACAATAATAATTGTAAAGCTATGAATGCTTTGTACTGTGCTTTAGGAGATGAGGAATTTACTAGAATATCTGCCTGTAAAACTGCTTATGAAATTTGGGATACCTTAGCTGTTTCTCATGAAGTAACAAATAATGTTAAGGAGATGAGATTGAATACCTATACTATTAAGTATGATAATTTTGAGATGATGCATGATGAACCCAGTTCTGATATGTATCTCAGTTTCAATGAAATTTTCAACACAATGACTTCTCTGGGAAAGGATGTTACAGAAAAGGAACAAATCATTAGAATTTTGAGATGACTACCTGAAAGATGGGGAGGAACCTCTGTCTCCATTAGCGAATTGTGTGACATTGGAGAACTGCCAGTCAAAGAACTAATTGGAAAACTGATGATGTATGAAGAGGAAATCAAAGTTAACAATGAATAAGACGATGAACCTAGAAGGAAGTCTGTTGCCTTCAAAACTACAACCTCAATGAATAAGGATAAGGAAAATCTTCAATCTATCAATGAAAGTTCAAGCTGTGAAGATAGTGAGAGTGATTTTGACAGTGACGATGAGATGGCTCACATTGCTAGAAGGATTATGAAATTTTATATGAAGAAGAAGTTTTTCAGAATGTCAAACTACAAAGGTAAGTATGACAACAAAGGACATTGGAAAAAGGATTGGAAGAAGCCTGATAAATTAGATGAAGTTGTCTGTTATGGGTGCAAAAGGAAAGGGCACATAAAAGCAGACTGTCCATAGATGAAATACAAGATGAAGTATGAATACAAGGATAACAAGTATAACAATGCCATGAAGGCTACTTGGAGTGCTTCTGAGGATAGTTCTAGTGAATCTGATGTTTTTGAAACGGAACACAGCAACAAGGAGAACATGTGTTTTATGACAAACACTTATGAGGTAACTTCAGAAACTCCTGCTTCTAATTCATATTACTCTGGAGATGATTCTGAATATGATAACATGTCTAAATCTGAACTATTTGAATATTGTGATATGTTAGAAGAAACCTGTAATGAGCTAAAAGACAAATAAAAAGGTTTAAAGAAACAGTATGCATTAACTGTTAAACATAAATCTAATCTTGATATTGAAGTAGAAAAGAATGATCAGTTCCTTAAAGAGAATACTAAACTAAAATTATCTAATAAGCAACTCAAGAAAGACATAGAAAAGTTTATCAATGGTAAAGATACTCTTACTCAAATTCTAGGTAGGAAAATAGCTCCTAGATACACTACTGGTATAGGAAACCAACCTGGACAAAGGAAAATTACCAAAACTAGATTCATTCCTAAATCTGGACAGAATGTAGCTAGCTATGGAACTTCATATGCTTCACCTAGTTATATTCATAGTTATGGATCTAATATGGTTTATATTTCAAAATTTGTTGATTCTAGAAATTTTATGAGACCCATTAGACAAATATGGGTACCTAAAGTGTTATTGGATAACCTTTCTGGACCCAAGAAAATATGGGTACCAAAATCCTTTCCTGTTTAAATCTGTTTTGTAGGAAACCTGCTTAAAGAACTCCGGTAAAAAGACTTGGTACTTGGACAGTGGATGTTCAAGACATATGTCAGGAGACTTCTCATGCTTTTAAAGCTCAGTCAGAGTTGATGGAGGTTTTGTCACATTTGGTGATAACTCAAAAGGGAAAATCATCGGATTAGGCCAGATTGGTAACACTGACTCAGTATTGATTTCTAATGTTTTATTTGTTGATGGACTTAAATACAATTTTTTAAGTATTTCTCAGTTATGTGATGATTGTTTTTATGTTAAATTTGAAAATTATTCTTGCAATGTTTTCAATTCTAAAAATGTTTTAGTGTTTGCTGCTTTGAGAAATTAAAATGTTTCTGCTATTGATTTAAATTCTTTACCTAAGAAAAATATTACTTCATTAAATGCTTTTCATAAAGAGTCATGGATTTGGCACAGAATATTAGGACACTGCAATTTGCATTCACATAGAAAACTTTCTAGGAAGAACTTAGTTAGAGTCCTACCCAAACTTGAATTTCCAGCAGACAATGTTTGTAATCCCTGTCAAAAAGGAAAGCAACATAATGTTTCTTTCAAATCAAAGAAAGAAGTGTCAACTTCTCAACCTCTCGAGTTGGTTCACATGGATTTATTTGGACCTTCTAGAGTTTCTAGTTTAAATTGGAAGCAATATGTCTATGTTCTTATAGATGACTTTTCTAGATATACTTGGGTATATTTTCTAGCTCACAAAAGTGAAGCTTGTTCTTGCTCTGTAAAATACTCCATGTCTGTAGAAAACCTTAGTGGACTTACGATTAAAACTCTGAGAAGTGATCATGGCCGTGAGTTTGAAAATCATGAGTTTGAATCTTACTTCTCACACAATGGCTATAGTCACAATTTCTCTTCCCCTAGGACACTGCAGCAAAATGGTGTAGTAGAAAGAAGTTATAGAACCCTGCAAGAAATTGCTAGAACCATGCTTAATGAGTATGACCTACCCGTTTACTTTTGGGCTGAAGCTGTAAATACAGCTTGTTATGTTATTAATAGAGTCTTGATTAGACCCATTCTTAAGAGGACCCCTTATGAGTTGTGGAACCATAGGATACCTAAGGTTAACTACTTCAAAGTTTTTGTCTATAATGTCTTTATTCATAATACTAAAGATAATATTGACAAGTTTGCATCCAAGAGTGATGAAGGAATTTTCCAAGGTTACTCTATTTCTAGTATTGCCTATAGAGTGTTTAATTAGAGAACCAAATGTGTGGAAGAATTTGTTCACATCAAATTTGATGAAACTGATCCACATGAACATAAGATCTCTCTTGAAAATATTGAAGTTGATCTCTCTGTTTTGAACCCTAATGATAAAGACAGTGGACCTACAGTTAAAGCGTCTAGTTCTGGAAATTTTCTAGAACCTGCTCATGTTGAACCCCAACCTGTTGATGAACCTGAAATCTCTAGCCATACATTTTCAAGACTAACTAGGATTTTAAAGAACCATCCTTTAGATGCTGCTGTAGGAAACCTAGATAGAGGAACACAGACTAGAGCTTCTCTAAGAAATCAGGTTGAACATCAATCTTTTCATTCATAGTTAGAACCTAAAAATGTCAATGATGCTATCAATGATAAATTTTGGGTAATGGCTATGCAAGAAGAACTAAATCAATTTGAAGGAAACAACGTATGGAAATTAGTAGAAAGACCTAAGGACACTATCACCATAGGCACAAAATGGGTATTTAGAAACAAGGTTGATGAATCTTGAAACATCATTAGAAACAAAGCTAGGGTAGTTGCACAAGGTTACAATCAAGAAGAAGGAATTGACTATGAGGAAAACTTTGCACCTGTAGCTAGATGAGAGGCGATTAGGATCTTACTTGCCTATTCATCACATCTAAATTTCATGTTATATCAAATGGATGTGAAAAGTGCTTTTTTAAATTGTTTTATTATTGAAGATGTTTTTGTAGAACAACCGCCTGGTTTTTCAAATCCTCATTTTCAAAATCATGTTTTTAAACTTTCTAAAGCTTTATATGGTTTAAAACAAGCTCCAAGAGCTTGGTATGAAAGGCTTTCAAACTTTCTTATTTCAAAAGGATTAACAAAAGGAATAGTTGATACCACTCTTTTTATAAATATGAATTCAAAAGATGTATTAATAGTACAAATCTATGTTGATGATATTATTTTTGGATCTTCTAAAAATTATTTATGTACTGATTACTCGAAGGTTATGCAAAATGAATTTGAAATGAGCTTAATGGGAAAGCTTATGTATTTTCTTGGTTTTCAAATATTTCAAACTAAAGATGGTATTATTTTAAATCAAAGTAAATATACTAAATATTTGTTAAAACGTTTTGGTTTGGATAGTGTTAATGAAAGTGATATACCTATGAGTACCACCTGTAAATTGGATGTTGATGAATCTAGGAAACCAGTTGATCAAACTAATTACAGAGGCATGATTGGGAGCATACTTTATCTTACTACTAGTCGACCATATATTATGTTCAGTGTATGTATGTGTGCTAGATTTCAAGCTAATCCTAAAGAATCACAATTGATTGCTTTTAAAAGTATTTTTAAATATCTTAAGTATACTTCAAATTTAGGTTTGTTTTATCCAAAAAGACAATCATTTGACTTAACAAGTTATTCAGATTCTGATTTTGCTGGATGTAAGTTAGATAGGAAGAGCACATCTGGAACATGTCACTTACTTGGAAAATACCTAGTATCATGGTGTAGTAAGAAACAGAACTCAGTTGCATTGTCTACTGCTGAAGCAGAATACATCGCTGCTGGTAGTTGCTGTGCACAGATTCTGTGGATGAAACACACACTACTGGATTATGGATTTTACTTTAAACATGTTTCAATCAACTGTGACAACACTAGTGCGATTAATATCTCTAAGAATCCTGTGTCTCACTCTAGAACCAAACACATTGATGTTAGACACCATTTTCTAAGAGATCATTATCAAAGAGGTGATATAACACTTGAGTTCATAGGCACTGAACTTAAATTAGCTGATATTTTTACTAAGCCTTTATATTCAGAAAGATTAAGTTTCATCAAACATGAATTAGGAATGATAACTTACCCATGAAACCGTTATAGAATCCTCACAGTTATAGAATCCTCACCATTATAGAATCCTCATCGTTATAGAAACCTCACCGTTATAGAAACCTCACCGTTATAGAGTCCTCACCGTTATAGAGACCTCACCGTTAGGGAGACCTCGCCGTTAGGGAGACCTCACCATTAGGGAGACCTCAACGTTAGGGAGACCATACCATTAGAATACTTTACCGGTATATTTGCGCGCTGTATTTTTTTGTAAAGTCGAGTCATCGAACCGTTTTATTTTATTTATGATTTATGTGATTTATGAATCCTAAATGATATTAAAACTCAAACTAGACTCACTCAATCTCACTGCGAACCTATCTTCTCGAACTCTCCTAAACCTAACCCTCTAGACCTTCAGAACCCTAGCCTCAAATCCGTAATTGCCCGCATCAAGAGACCTCATATGACTGATGGAAGTGAAGCGCCGTCAGCGAAGAGACAAAAAGTAGCTAGTATTGATGCATGTGGAAGTGGAAGTTGATGTGTAGCTCAGAGAAGACCAGTAAACCCACACCAATCGAAGCGTGAGATAGTTGTTGAAAAATAGGTGTGTGAAGAATGGATTATAGAAAGAAAGTCGTTGGTTCTTAGAGTGTTAGAAGAACAAGGTTGTCTAGAATGCTTCACGAACAACAACAGGCCTTATTATCCAAGACTAGTGAAACAGTTCTACAAATTCGTTATTTTTGAAAAGTCAAAAGAAGAAAGTAGAATTGATTCATATGTGAATGGTCCGGAAGTATCGTTTACTTCAGAAGAATGGGCTGAGAACCTGAGAGTTCCTCATGAAGGTGATTTTACTTATTATTCCAAGTCTGTACCTTTGACCAGTGATGTGTTTCAATATGAAGATGCTTTGTTGGATCTCATAGGGAATGAGACCCCTAGAAAGGTGATTGCTGTAGAGATGGCAGGAGAAGACAAGCAGTTATTTAAATTTATTCAGCATGTCGTTAGTCCTAGAAGAGGAGACTTTTCCACTTTAAGATTACAAGACATATATCTGTTACATTTTCTGAAGCATAGTGTGAGAATTAATCTATGTATATTGATTATGGTTCAAGTGGAAGAGATGACTAGACCGAAGTCAAAATCAAATGCCTTGTTTTTCTCAAAGATAATTTCTATGATGTTGAAAGTGAAGGAGATAGTTGGACCTCAGGATGAGCTGGTAGTGGTTAAGGATAACTTTTGTATTACAAGAACTATCTGTAAATACATGAAAGTCAGCTGGAATCCTTGGAAGAAATCATGGGTAAATGATGATGGAAAAATTTATGACAAGTTCACTCATGTGGATCATACGTCTAGACCAAAGGATGTAAGAGATCCTGGTCTTGGACCAGATGTGCCAGAACCGGTCTACATTGATAATGAAGCTGAGGAGGAAGAGACATCAGTAGAGGAAGGAGGAGACCCAGACCTACCCCCTAGTCCTGAACATCATGTTATTTCATATGGAGCAGCTCGCCCTCCAAAAGAACTACCAAAGAGAGAAACTGTCTTGAAGGACAATGATACAGAGACTACCGAAGAATGAGAAGAATCATTCCAATATGTTGTCAAGGAATCCTCTAAGGAGGATGAGACAACCGAATCTGATCATAGAGAAAAGGAGGCTGATGATGAAGCAGGTGATGAGGAATATGTTGAAAAAGAGCTGAGTTTGAGTCCTCTAATAGTCAGTACAGTCAGGATAGTGCCTGATCAAGAAGATATAGCAGTAGCACCTATTGATGAGAGAGTCATTAATAACTCAGAAAAAATGGCTATTGAATCTTCTGTAATTAGAGAGGAAATTGCAGAATTACCTCAGGAAGAAGAGTTGGAAGAGATACCTTAGGAAAATTTTCCATGTAAGGGAGAGAATCTTGTCTTAGTAACAGTATCATATGACATTGAAGGTTGGCCTTCAGATCTCAGATATATGATTCTTGGACATTCTTATGGGGATTCTAATTTGGAAGAAAAACCCCAAAAGGAATCAGTTACATTACCTACTATGGCTGAAAATGTGGCAACCAAGGAGGATATTAAGTCATTAAAAGCCAAATTGATAGATGCAATAAGAGAATCAGTGGAAAATATGAAGAAAATTATGGTTGAAGAGATGAAAAGCATGGATAAATCCCTTGAGTTATCCATTGGATGTAGTATGTCCAGTCCTGTGAAAGAAATGGTGGATGAACATAAGGTGTGCCACACTCAGATTGAGAGTTGGACATGAGCTGTAATTGCTCTTAGATAATCAATTGCTTCTTTGACTGCTTTGAACAGTTCTCAAACCCAAGTGCACACTGACATTTGATCTATCAAATAAGTGTTCAAACAGTTTGTGGATGTTTTTGAGGCCTTTAAGAAGTCAGTTAATGAACATCTGAACAGTCAGGATGAACTTGATCAGAAGGTGGTTAGTAGTCTGACTCAGTCAATCAAGGAGACAGTGGCCTTCTCAATGAATCATCTTCCCTCATCCAGCACAAGTGTGAACCTTGACTAGATCCACACTATTATTCAAGAAGAATTGGCTAAGGCCAGTCCCAATGGTGCATCATATACTCAGATTCTTGCTACCACTTGGGAAGTTAGTTGTTTTGTTCGTGATCACCTGCGGACAGCTACTTCTTCTCAAGAGGAAATCAAAAATAAGGTGGATACTTATTTTGAAAAAGTTTATACCAAACACCAAATGACAAACCATTTCAAGCTTTTGATTGAGAATATGAAGTTACATCCAGTTACCCAAGCATTCAGAAAACAGGTTAGTAAGCTCAGGGAGCTTACTCCTGCTTTAGATATGTTTATTGAGAACAGAGATGATTTTGTATCTGCTATGGAGAGAGGTGGAAGCATAATCATGGATTTTAGGAATCTCTTGATGCCTTTCCTACATGTGGATGCTCGGCCAGATATTGTACCACATGCCCTTCCACCATCCGCCTCTAGGAGTACTCCTCAACGGACTCCAGTTCAAGACATCAGGAGCTTGACACCTTTGATCCCTCAGAGAGAGGCAGATTACAGATCTGGTACTGTATCAGTTGCTGATCCACCAGTGGTTCCTTCAGGAATTCCCAAGCCTGCTGACTCTACCTCTGCACCCTCTACTGATCCCAAGGTCAAGACACATGTTCAAGAGGATGATTGAGTACTTCTAGCTCCATTTTTTTGATGGGATTCATTGTATTTTTGTACTTTTCTGATTTTCCCAAATGTATCTTCTACTTATCAATCCAATACTTCATTCCTCTCTTCACTGTCTATTTTACTCTGTATCTTTTCATTCCTAGTTATTCTATGTTCCATGATACCCTCCTTTTTTTAATCACAAAGGGGGTGAAATTATTGGAAACCTGTACCCTGAGAGAGAGAAAGAGAATGTTGTTCACCTAAGGGGACAAAGGGGGAGAAAATCACTACTTTGGAGGAAAATCTTGTAGTTACATTAATAGGGGAGGAATATGCGAATCTTTTCAAACTAAAGAATCTTTCTTGTTCTTTACTATGATACTATTTTGTTCTCCTAAGGGGACAAAGTGGGAGAAAATCACTACTTTGGAGGAGAATCCTGTAGTTAAATTGATAGGGAGAGGAATATGCGAATCTTTTCAAACTAAAGAATCATGTTTATGATTTCCTCTGATACTACATTATTTCCTGATATATTCATATTTTCAAATTTTTTTCTCTGATACTATACTGTTGATATCATACTTTGATATATTTTTTTTTCTGATATTACTTTATTTTGGCATAAGTTGTGATTATCAAAAAGGGGGAGATTATTGAACCCTCTGGAATTAAGTTTCTTTATTATGTTTTGAGAATCCCAACCATTCTTTCTTTATATCTTGATTATGCTTAATACATTCCAAATATACGTTAATATATGTTGTTACCTTCATTATTCTTAAATTAAGTGTTTTGAATTATCAGATATATGTTTATTATGACTTAACTCATTCTGCCAAGTGAATGCTCAAATATTTTTCAGCTACCGTTACAAACTAGCTACTGATACAGAGTAGAGCAACTGTTAGATAGTAGCTATTGTCAGAACAAATAGATACCGTTACAAGCTAGCAATCGTTACAGCTCACAGCGACCGATACAGTTAAGTCTACTGATATGTTGGAGCTACGGCTACCGTTACAAGGCAGAGCCACAGCTACCGATAGAGAGATACCGCTATTGTTACAAGTAAGAGCCACAACTACCGATAGAGAGATACCGCTACCATTACAAGGTAGAGACACAGCTACCGATAGAGAGCTACCGCTACCGTTACAAGGCAGAGCCACATCTACCGATAGAGAGTTACCGCTACTGGTAAAGGCAGAGCCACAGCTACTGTTACAAGTCCACCGCTATCGATACATCAAGTCTACCGACAGACAAGTCTACCGTTACAAATGTCTACCGATACTCAGACCTACAGACACCTACTGTAACACAAGTATACTGATATCAAGAGCTACCGTTCCAGAGACAAAACCCAACACTGTTTTAATTTATTTATCTTTCATTATTCTAACCAATGGTCATATCAGGTATATTTTAATACACTAACATTTATTTAATGTGTGGTCTTGGATGTCAGGTAACCGTACCTCGTACCTGCAAAAATAAATCATCTTTCTCCGGAGCACGTGCTTTATATAAAGGAAGGATGTGCTACTGAAAAGCATGAGGCATATAGACAAATACACAGAGACATACAGATCAAAAGGTGTGCTGGAAGAACAACTGAACGTGAATGAAAAGAGACAGATGAACTTACACGAAGAACTCACTACTGTATACCAGTGAAATGTTGAGAACGAGAACATAAAACAATAGCTTCATCGACTGTCTCTACACCTGGAAGTTGGAAGTCAAGGAAATTGACGACACTCTGTTTTCCAGAAAAAAACCAGAAGAGGACTCAGAGCAAATTCTGATCATTCAAAGGAGTCTAGAAATGCACGACAATCAATAGAGCCCTTTCTATACTCTAAATATTTTTCCTGTGATTTATCTTTTTACATATTGAGTAGTGTATGTTATATGTTGTATTTAACACACAAACTGTCTCATGTACTCTAACTGGAGGATTTGTAAATCCTCACTCAACACTCTTACATATTTTATTTCCCACTGGGATAGTGGTAGAGGTCGTGTGACCTGAATAGCTGGTTGTTGTTGTTTCTGTTCCCACAGATAACAGTGGTAGAGGTCTTGGACCTGGATAGTTGTATACTATTGTAATCCCTGATCCAGGGTGTGAATCATCTTTTTATAAAAGCTTTTGAGAGAACTAAGTCTCATCTTGAGACTTAAGCTCTTGGTTATATATGTTGTTCTATGTCTTTAAAAGTTATTCTTTTATTCCGCTGCTAATTACTTTAAAACTAAAACTGATTTAAAGTCACTTTGATAATTAAATTTCGCAAGTGTTTATAATTGTTGTAAATCAGTATGTTGGTTTCAAAAGTTAATCAACCTTTCTGTTTTGATTAACTGGGAAATAATCAATCCCTTGAGAACCCAACAGAACCCTTACATTGATATAAATTCACTACATTTTAATTTAGTATTTTATTTGGGGGCTTCTAAGACAATGTTTTAAAACATAAATTTTAATTGGAACTCAATTCACCCCCCCCCCCTCTTGGGTATCCACTCCAACCAACAATAAGCATTTAAAGTTATTTACCACGCTTTATTTATTATTACTTATCAAGTTATAATAATCATATTATTGATTAAATGGATCATGTTTTTAGTTATTTACCTTTAAATAATGATTATTATAGTCAAAGTATTTTAATTAAATGTTTGTTTAGTTATTTTTCTATTCTATATTTATTATTCTCGTCAAATTACATAAATGAAATGTAATTTTAGTTATTTATCGTTCCATGTTGAGTATGATTATTGATTCATGATAGATTTTGTTTTACTTATACCTTACTAAGAATTTGACTACACCCATATTTGTTTTCCTTCATAAGAATCCATGAAGTGTATTACTAATGATATAAAAGGATACTATAGAGGGAATAATGATATTACCCCCAAATATTGTATTGTAATTCTTGTTTTAAAATGTAATATGGGAATCATGTATTAATATAATTTACTAAGAATGCTAAGCTATTTAGTACTTCAGTAAGTAATTCCTTATATCTGATGACAATTTAATAAAGTAAGACCCTGAATATGGTTTACTAGAGTCCACGGTATTATATTTGATATCCATGGATGTTTAGTATAATCCTTGGGAACTAGATATACGAAAACTTAAATTAGGGAATATAACCCTTTGATTGACTTTGAGGATAAGTAAAGAAGAACATCCTAATGTTTTCATAAGGTTGGTTTTATATGGGTTTTCATAGTAATATATCCTTATATGGATACTAAAAGTGGGATTGGTTCTATTATAGATGTACCCGTGGGTAATAACATTTAAATGGGCACATTGTTCTTGACCTGATCGTCACCTTGTGCACAGAAATGATCATTACTACACACCTGATTTGACACTCCCAACGGACATGCTTAGGATAATTTATATTTTATTTACAAAACATCATAAAAATATATAAATATATTATGACAATAAAAAAACTATTTTAAACCTCATGTGCCTTATATTGAAGAAAATGTTTAATGATTTTGAAATCCTAGAAATGATTTTATGGTGTTCCCACTATGATTATTATTATTCTCACAATGTTATTTGGATTTAATCAATGAATGGAACCCAAAAGAATCATCTTAATATTGAATAATAATGATTATTTGGTGACTATGATTACCCAAATGGGATGATGACATGTGTGATAGATATCATTATTATGTTTACCCAGTTATCCCAAAATATGACTAATAACCTACACCTTAATCAACTCTTGAATTCACCAAATAATTTAAGGATAAAGTTATATAAGAGCTGAAGTGATGAATAACATGGAGTAAATAATGCTCAATTTTCTTCATGCTAGATATGTGGAAGGATATACCTAGTAAAGTGTCTAAAAAGAAAAAATAAATTTTTTATATGTAGAAAATAAGGGCACAAAGTAATGATTTTCTATGAAAAAATGTATAGTAAGATGGAAGGAAATAAATCTCACACTAGGGATCCATTTATAGTTCATTTTCCTAAATGTGGTGAACCTAGGAATTATCAAAGTCAATTCCCTCTTTAATGGTTAACCCGTTTACCCAGTAAGGATTTATGTTGAAATAAAATGGATGATGTATTAATTTATTGGTATTAAGAATTAAATTTTAGAAATATTTTTATCAATGAATTTTTCCTTATAAGAATCTGGATACATATAAGGATTATGTTACGATTTATAAGAATATATGTATTCATTAAATTAAGAGTTATGGATTCCATCATGGGTTTTTTGAGTTTTACGGTTGATCATAAGTTTGAATTCTTAAACTCCCCTTTTGAAAATTTGTGTTATTCGAAAGTCACATGATTAAGGATATTTTTGTAAATAACTTATGATAATACAACATATTGATTTAGTATATGAAAGAGTTATTTGAGGAATAATCCCTTTTTTGGAACCAAGGCTACTTGTTGCTAATAATGGAGGATGGTTTGTGTTCGTTATTAATCTGCACATGGATAACTAGGATGTTTGCATGGAATAGGGTCTTACATTTGAGGCTAAATGTAGTATTGAAGGTTGAATAGTTTTCCATTGTTTTCCAAATTTTAGGGCCTCAAAAACCAAGATTTTGGTAATGGTTTTCTGCAATGGTACACAGTGAAGGCCAATGGTATGCGATGAAGGTGTTTGGTATGCGGTGAAGGCGCGCTGTATGCGTTGAATGCACTTGACATGTAGTGAAAGCATGAAACACGTAGTGAAGTCATGTGGTATGTAGAATGGTGAACATAACTAAAAAAAGATCATAGCGACGGTAGGTAGTGAAGGCATGCAGTACGAGAAATGACGCCGATAATGGTTTTCAACAACAATACTCAATGAAGATATGAAGTATGATGACCAACATGAATATGGTACATAAAATGTTAATGGTACATGATAAAGGTTCAAAGTTCATAGGATTATAGTATGGGGTGGAGGATAATAGTATGTATATAGATTTCAGTTTATAGTGGAGATTATCCCACCTTGAAAATTAGGGTAAATCAAATTACTGAAATTTGTGGAGTTATGTTCCTATTTAAGGAGTAGTAATCCCCTTTGTTAAGGGATGAGATTAGAGGAAAACAAATTTAGTAAGAAAAGTGGTGAAGTCCGAAGTGGTATGGGGAGGATATGATGGTACATTGAGAGAATCATTCACGTAAGGAAAACAATTCATTGAAGAGAGCATGGTTCACATAGGAATCTCTTGCATTACGCAGCCGAGCAAAGAAGTATGCAGAGCAGGACGATACACAGAGGAGTGGAGCAGTACACAAAGTGGGGAGGTATGTGAAGAAGGAAAACTCATAGAGGATTTGGATGGTACATTGAAACAACTATACGGTATGTGGAAATATCTAGATGATAACGAAAAATAGCAGCGGTATGTGGAAACTGCAGTGGTACTAGGAAACAACAATAGTATGCAGGACACCCAAGGAAGCCTGAAAATTGACCAAATTATTTTGGATAATAAATTTCCATAACACATCAGTGTATGAGAAAATAAATTAAATATTTAGGTGATTATGAGACTTCAAAAGATCATACATTTATATTTGAGGATTCGTGATCTAATGCTAAACCATTGAAGTAACCTTCAAGTCATTAAACTGAGTGATGATTCTATTAACATAGTGAGTAAGGGGGAGTCAGCAGAAGTGATATGAGGGATGCAGTCTGAATTACCAAAATCCTTATAAAGACAGTGTTCTTGGAACTTGGTGACTAATATAAACTCTTTTAATCCATAACTTGTGGGGATTAGTGGGTTTTGGTATGACTGAAACACTTTCAGTATATTATCCATGGATGTAGCATTTAGTGGTGAACCAAGTAAAATTTATGTGTCATTTATTTGAATGTGATTGTTTAGTTTCTACATTACCTCTTCAGACAGGTTTAACAGGTTTCTACCAACGTGGGAACAATATCCATTAGTTTAAAAGAAAATGATGATACCCTGATTCACCCCTCCCCTCTCAGGGTGTTCTGGGGTCCTTCAAGTGGTATTGGAGAAAAAAAGGTTGATAATGTTGAATATGTCTGTCATGGAGATTGTTGTCAATGTTAGGGGAGTCCCATATTAGATGGAAGTAATATTTAAATATGAAAAAACATGATGAGATATCAAATAAGATCTATGGGAATAGAAGAATTATTTTTTAATGCACATGTAATACAAGCCACTGATCCTACAGGACTGTCGATGACAAATACAGATAGGAAATTTCGTGATGCTAAGGAAAAAGCACATGATGCTCTCACTGCAACACTTTCTGATCAAATTTATCTAAAGGTAATGAGATTCATATCTTCTAATTCAATGATATATAAACTAGAGGATATTTATGAAGGAGATATCAATGTGAATGAGGGAAAACTTCAAGTACTACACAATTGGTTTGATGATCTGGAGATGCAGCCTGATTAGAAAGAAGACTCCGTTTTCAATTGAATTACTGAATTTTTAGATGTAATTAGATATCTGGGAGAAGAAATAAAATACATTTACATATTAAAGAAAATATTGAGAAGACTTCTACCACATTACAATGCAAAGGTGTCATCCCTTGAGGAAAAATATCTCTCCAAACTCTCAGTAGATGATCATCTGAGAAATCTACCTGCTTATGAAATGAGGATCAAACCAGAATAAGATACAAATATTGTGGGAAAGGAAATGGAATTCAATTCCATGTACATACTAAAAGTTTCAGGAGATAGTGGTGATGGATATGATGAGGAATACATAACTCTTTCTCTAATTTCAATGAATCTCAAGAAGGGAATATTGAAATTTGAAGTCAAGACACCATTATATTATTTTTACTACAGAAGAGTTGGGTACTTTTCCTGTTAATTATCAAGTATATTTGGTGATGAAGAGAGAAAAGTTGAAGACATGAAGAATCCTTGGAAACGATTCTTAAAAAATGGAAACATAAAATTTGCAATGAAATTACAGAACAAGAGTTTTGTCTGTGAGGAGGATGACGATGATAATGAATTCTGTGAATAATAAGAATTAGAATTTAAGATTGAAAACCGTGTGTCCATGATGGATACCATTGAAAATTCAGAACCATTGACAGATAAATCTTGAGAAAATCAATTGACTACTAATTCTGATCCCAAGTTGAAACTTAAGGATTCTTTTGGTAAGCCTGAGATTAAATGTAATAGATGAAATAAGTGTAAAGAAATGGTGGAGGAATCATCAGAATATATTGATCAGATGGATGTAGAAATTGAATGAGTTAAGAACTGATAAAAGTAAAATCATCAATCCTTGATGGAACTTATGATGCTCTGGAACTAAAACATAGAATTGAAAAATAAGAAAAGGTCATCATTGCCCTTAATTTGAGACTTTAGGCGATGTCCAAGACCATTGAGGGACTCTATGAATATGTTGTTACTCTTTGAAGTAAACTCAAAAGAGAATGAATTTCAAAATAAGAAAAGAAGGAAATACAATTTAGAAGGTTCTCAAATGATGATATTCTAGATAAAGGAAAATGTGGTTCTGATGGAGTTGAAATGATCATGAGTGATCAAGGACCCAAATTCATGGGAAATAGTGGAATTGGTTATGATGTCAGAACATCCAATTATATAAATAAAGTGAGCCATAATAAAGGTAAGATGAAATTTTAACATGTTAAAAAGACTCTAGAAGTGATGAAAAACAAACCCTTAAATCAAACTGAAATGAAAAATGAAGATTATCTTAGAGTTTTTAGAAATGATATGCAGTAAAATTATTTTCCTAAGGAAGAAGGCATGGGGATAAATAGAAATGAGAACACATTTACTTTCATAAAGATTCATCTTTGTGGCTATCTGGGCCATAGCATGTCATACGATGAAGAGGAAATGAGCTATATGAATGGATAAGAGTTAGGAGTTAAAAAAAAGAACATATTCATATGATACTTATTATAGAAAAAACAATTTCTATGGATATTGTTTTAATTGTTCTAACATTAGCCATAAAGATATGTATTGTAGGTAGAGGTATGAAAAGATAAATTCTTTCAATGCTAAGAGAAAAGACAATACCCGTCAACCAGATAATGTTTCTATTTCAAATAGATTTTCTCCTCTAGAATAAGAATTTGTATATGAATAACTCATGTACACAGAATCTAGCATTGAAAGGCCATCAATGTATGATGCTTAATCCAATATCTCATGGAAGGAAAAGAAGAAAATTGAAAAGTCCATTTTTGAAAAAGTATCCCTCAAAGATAACAAGAAAGAAAACACCTAGGTTCTTGATAGTCTATATTCATCCCACATGATGGGTAATGCAGACCTATTAATGAATGTCAAGAAAAATGTTTATGGAATAGTGAGGTTCGATAACCATAGTTCCTCGAATATAAAAGGCAATGGAAGTACTGAGCTAGATAATGTAGAGATAAAGAAAACTGAAGTCCTGTATGTGGAAAATTTGTGTCACAATCTTCTTAGTGTGAGTAAACTCTATGAATCAAGTCTTATTGTGAAATTCAATCAGAATGGTTTTACTGTAAGAGGAAATTCTAGGAATTTTCTCATTAAAGGCTATAGAATAGAATGCAACTTATATCAGGTTGGTAGAAAAGAGATCATTTTTTACCTAATAGTAGGAGATGAAAAAAAATACAACATCAATGATTGGGGAAAATCAATAAGCAAGACATGTAAAAAATATATCTATGATTAAGATATTCATGGATATACCTAACCTGGTGCGTGAACGAGAAAAGACCTATGATTCTTGCATATGAGGGAAACTGGATTGCGGTCCCTTCCAGCCAAAGAAGAAAAAAGAATGAAATCTTATTAACCTCATCTATACAGATGTATGTGGCATGATAAATGTTGCTGGAAAACATGGAGAGTGGTACTGTTTTCTTTCCATAGATGATTATAGTAGAATGTAATGTGTGATCGTTATACACTAGAATAGACAAGTTCTTGATTTCGTGAAAACCAATCGTTGAATCACTAAGAATGATACTGGATGGAAGATCAAAGTCCTACAGTCTTTTGATCCTAGGGAATACATGTCTATTGAATTTAAAAATTACCCAGAGAAGCACGAGATATAACATGAGGTAGAAACTATGAGAACTGTACAACAATAGAGTTGTTGAGCGCAAGAATCGACAAGTAAAAAACATGTCCATAACTATGGTTTTTAGAGTATTATTCATTGACATTACTAGAAACTGTATGTATAATCTCCAATGTATATTCAATATCAAACATGGCTATATATGGGTGAAACAAAGACACCATATAAACTATGGCACGGAAGGAAGCCCTATTTGAAATATTTTCGTATTTTCAGAAGCAATTGTTTTATCCAAAATAAAGAAAGAAATCAAGGGAAGTATGGAGAAAATTTATACGAAGGAATATTTCTTGGATACTCAATGAACAAAAAAGCCTACAAGTTTTTCAATAAGCACCTGGGAAGAATTGTGGAAAGTATTGATGTAATGATCTTTGAAGATAAAAAATTGAATGCTTCAAGGAATTATTAAGTTGATGTGATATAATTTGGGGAAAATGTGAACATGGAAAAAATGCTAATATAGAGGTATAGGATGGTGTGAAAAACTCTTATGAGTAACATCATGATGTTGAATCTGAAGAAGAATAAGAAGTGGAAGCTATAGATGGAGAGAATTCGGTCAAACCACAATGGAGAAATCAATGTGATGATATTGATCAGTCCAACATTATCGTGGATTGGAATGAACCTACATAGACAAGGAGACTGAGGAATAATGCAAAATCTTCATTTCAATTAGTTGTGGAACCATCCTTATTCGAAGAGGCTACAAAGGATGAGTCATGCGTTAAAGTAATGAATGAAGAGTTAGATCATATTAACAAAAACTAGACATGCGATCTTGTTAAAAGACCTGAAGATCATAATTTGATTGGTATTAAGTGTATTTTCAGAAAAATATTTGACTAATAAGGTAATGTAATCAGAAATAATGTTTTCATGGTCGTTAAAGGATTTTAACAAATCGAAGGCATTCATGTTGATGAGAAATATTCTCCCATAGTGAGACTGGAGACAATCAGGAAATTTCATATGATGGAAATCCAAAGTGGTTTTAATGTGTATCAAATGGATGTCATGAAAACATTCTTAAATGGATTATTGGAAGAAGAATTATACATTGAAAAACCGATATGGTTCTTTCTTGGTAATGATGAATTTAAGGTTTTCAAATTAAATAAATCTCTTTATGGCCTGAAATAGGCACCACGGGTGTGGTACTCTTGGTTAGTGTAACACCCCGAGCATCCATGATACACTTCTCTTGCAAAAATGAAATATCTTGCATTGTACGCAAGTTCAAGATTCTAACACACCGCGACCAATCAAAGTAGCCATTATGAATAGTAATACCCACCTTTTGAAATTATATATATTAAAAATATCAAAATGGACTTCATTTTTATATTAATAATATCGAAATTATCCTAAGTTGATTTTTTTTTAATTTTCTTAGAACTTTCAATTTTTAGGAATAGTGAAAGATACATAGAAACACTTTTTTAATCAAAATATTATATAGTGATAAATTATACTATTTAGTGGTTTTAAAGTATAATTAGAATATATTTTTACCATTTTATCAAATGGTGGTCATTAGAATTAATTTCACTTTGAAATTGGACATAAACAATTGTCAACCTTTTGATATATATTGTTTCATAAAAACACGCTATTTGTTGTGGAAACCAAAATTAATTATAAAATTAATTAATGCAACTTATATGTTTGGAATTTTGTAAAATAGACATCAATTTGGAATTTGGAATATCAATTATAGCTTGGGGTGAAATTTTGGCATTGTTCTGAAAACTTCAGTTTTTTATGAATAGTGAAACCACTAAGTGGTAGTGAAAAAACTGATTTTTCATTTAAATGAAAATTTACCACTTCTGTTATTTGTTTTTCAAAAATCCAACATACATGGTTTTCATTAGGAAGAAAAATGTGGTTCAATGGGATTAAAATAATTTTTTGATGAATAGTAACTTTTAAGTTTAATTAATCGTGATTAATGGTAATTAGTGGAATTTAAAGTAAAAATGATATTATAAAAATATGAAAATACCTTTACACTTGTCCTATCCCTATTGGATGAGTAATTTCTGACCATGAAAATCCATGGGTCAACTTGGGTACCCCATGGAGCCACACTGGTAGGAAAATGACATTAAAAACTTTTTATTTAATGTTAAAATAAAAATGTCACAAACATGAGTTGTTTTACTAAAAAAAAATTTAAATTGGGTTATACAAGTAATATTTTTTACTATAAATTTTCATTAGGAATATAAAAATATTTCCTACATCATGATATTTATTTATAATTTTTAGACATTATATAAATTAAATTAGTGATGACACCATGATGATGCAGTGATTACCTCATTAATTAACGATTTAAATAAACTGAAAAGATAATTTAAAATATAAGACATAAACTTGTCAAAAACCTATTGTATGAGTATATTTCTAACCCTTATCACCTTATCCTAGAAATATATAAGTGTGGGTCCTTTAGAATCCAAAAAATAATTTCATAATAAAGTAACATTTCAATCATTCCAAGAGTGCTCATTCTCTCCTCTTATAAAAGGCCCCCACCACTACCACCTTACTCCCAATTTCAAAGCCTTTTGGCTCAGCCAATATATTCCCAAAAACTCTCTCAACTCCCCTCCCTTACTCTTAGAAGCCTAAATTTGGGTAGAAGTCTTCCCAAGGAAGCCTTGGGCTCAAATCAAAAAGAGTTACCCGATTTTAAGGTAATGTCTTCTCTAATGTTGTTTTGTATTATTTTGCTTCTCAAACCCCTTAAAATATTTTTATTCCATTATTTTGTAACAAAAACAGTATCTACAATATACTAGGATGTTTTTATGATAATTATTTGGTTTTAACTTACACACACCTTCGTCTAATGGTTAAAGAATATACTATTTCTGTGGGTGGCGAAATACTGCCTCACGAAACGATGATTGTTCAATATTCTTGTAACACCTCTAATAGTGGCCATTTTGATGATACTATTCTCATATATGATATATATATTATGTTTATTTTTTCCTGATGCTTCTGTATTTCTCATTTATGGCACACTTTATGATTTCCATTACGGGTAAACGCGATAATTTCATTTTAGGAAGTGCGGACTACCGCCCCCTCAAAGTGATTTGAATTGTTAATGCCATATATGGGATGTATAAAGGATGGAGTAAATGGTATTATACATTATATTATACTGGAATTATATTATAACTTTAAATAATTATAACTTCATTCCATTAAATAAGAAATAGAAATGAAAGTAGCATTCATGCGTACGTACGGCTTACCGTCTCCATGAACAGTGCATTTCATTTCTTACCTCTAAATGTTATGTATTGTTATAAATGAATGTATATACTGGATATATATGTTATATATGATATCTACATCATGAATATAATTCTTTATATAATGTATATTTCACCACATGAACAACTTGTAATTATAAGATGTATATTTTTGACTCAAGTACCAAAGATCGACAAAAGGACTGTTATTAACATAAATAATTACATAATGTTCAATACATTGTAATAAGTGATATAAAAGGAATGATTAACATGAAAAAGGTTCTTCATAAAATATAAACTAACTCTAGTTTATTATTCAGGATATTAAAGAACGATTGAGTCATGTTGGACGTGAGGTATGGGAATTTCGTAACCCAATTTCCATTCTTTGGGTTTATCTCCTACTTTCAAATTATGTCATGATATTATTATGTCATATCTTGTATTTGTACTTTATTTATGTGTACTTATAATGAATACACATAATAGATCTATTTTATTTAAAAAATTATCTTTGTAAGGACTTCATCTCAATCTCCTTTCATTGAGGCATATTTCGTTTTGTACAAAACTTTTATTTATACGGTGTATAAAACCTTTTGAATTTTAAGTTTATTCAAAAGGAATATTTTTTATACGAATAATTTTACTAAACAACAAAAAGGAATTTTTTTTCTTTCCATACGTATGCGGCAAAAACAACTTCCCCGCCGCCATGACCATTATTTGAGTTTTGGCTTCCTCTACAAGCCATAAATTTTTTTTAAATGATAAATAAATAAAAAGTTTTAAATTTCTTTTATTTTGGTATTTAAAAGGGTTTTGAAAGTGTTTTTATTATATCAATGTGTTGTATTGTTATCTTGTGGTTGAAATGTGGAAATGTTATGTTTCCTTTATGCATGTTTTATGTGATACGAATATGTTACGGTTTATGATATGTTTTAACCTATTCATATGAGGAATTCATTGGGCTTAATAAGTGACAGTTGGAGCCCTATATAGCTCCTTTATGCATCGGTAGGTCTCATGAAACAAACTACTGTCTTCGCACGAGGCCTTGAAAAAATCTTATTTGTGGTCTTGGCACGAGGCCTTGGCTATGTGGTTATGATAGTCTGGCATTATGCATTCCATCATTATGAATGTGGTTATTGATATTTCATGTGATTATTCAACTAGTATAATATCCATGTGAATAAGTAAATGGAATTATTTCATTTTACTTTTTCCATATTATGTTGATGTTCAAGTTTAAAAGGCTTTTGTTTTAGTTATACATTGCCTTAAATGTTTATGTTTATTTATGAAAGCTTCCGCAATATTGTTATCCTTACTGAGCATCTGAGCTCACCCCTTTTAGTGTTTTAATAATTTCCAGGATGTGAATGAGTATTTTATGAATGATCTGCAGGGATAGTCAGAAGAGGATATGAGTGTGGACTATGGAGACTTTGTTATTCTAGTTTTTTTACTTTATGATGTAATGTTAGACTTATGAATGTTTCTAGTGTTTCCAAGGCTACTAAACTAATCTGTATTTTGATACTTGATCTTTTGTGATCATGCCAATGTTAAGAAGTAATGCACCGACTTTGGGTAGCTGGGTCGGGGCGTTATATTTGGTATCAGAGGCAGTTTAGTACCAATATAGGAAGCTAGATTTAGATAAACTCTTATTAGAGCACATAGCCCAATTATAGACATTGAGTATTACTATAGAAGAACTTACTAGAATTTTGGTATTATAGTAATTTTGTGAGTTTTCAGATCAATACATCCCTGTCGAGATACGAGCAGGTAGAGGCGGCTCTGGCACAAATGTTCCTAGGGGTAAAACCCGAAAACACCGCTTTGAGATAGACTGGAACAGGAACTGCTGCATGATAATGGGCCTTGCTGCAATCATTGTTATGACACTCCCATGGGATATGCTTAGGATAATTATCATTTTATTTACAAACCATTATGAAGGGATTATGAGTACATACTTCCTCAATGAACACATTTTTATAATTATGGATTATATCCATAAATAGTCCAATTTATGTTAAGTGTTTGAAATTTTGTTATTATGTATCTCGATTCACAAACTAACCTAGTTTATGGCATTGTATAGAAATGGCGCCAAGTAGATGGAATGTGAACTCCATCAATACGTATGATCCAATGAGTAATAAGGAAAATATCTTTCATGTTATTAAGTCAACATTTAGAAGGGAAATAGTCTCCCATGTTTTATCAACATATGAAGAAATAGTATCATGTGTTAATAAGATAATTAGAGAATTCTCTGAGTCTTATGGATTTGAAGGGATGAAAGAGAAGAAAAGGATGGAAGAGAGAATGTTGGAGAAAGGGACGAGGGAAAAGAATATTTTTCCAATATGTGATAACTGTGGGAAGAAACAACTTGGAAATTTCTTGAATGGAATTGGAGTTTTTTATAAGTGCGGAGAAAAAGGACACCAAGTGAGTGATTTCAAGGGTTAGAAAAAGGTTTCAAATGTACAATGCTTCATCTGCAAGGAGTGGGGACACTACGCAGTCCAATGTCCAAATCATCAGAGTATACCCCAAGTGATGTTATTGGATAATAATCAAGTTATGATACTACCACATATGAGGAGGAATGATTAGAGTTCTTATGTTGATTTGAATAATATTGTTATTTGAGTGTTGTATCAATGATGTACTAGTTATAATAATTATGGAGTATATAAGGATTGTACTGCAGTACAATTTCATCAAGGACTTGAGATTGTGTGGAACCAAGAAAAGTGACTCCACAGTAGGTTAAATTTTTGGAAAAGACATGGTTGAGTGAAAAATAAACCATAGTATGGTTCTGATACCTAGATAGTGATTTTGGAATAATACATGATTGATTTGGATAAATTATATTGGATTTTATTAACTTCCATGAATCTGATTAATGATTTGTATACATTTTTGGATAGAAGGAGTATATCTAGTATTCTATATGGAATAAGGGATCATGGTAATTCAGTATGTTTTAAAAGAATACATGATGAAGGTGTTCACATGTTGTTATGTGGAAAAAACAATATTCATTATGTTTACCTTCCTTATAAAATTTGGACTGTGAGTTAGAAAAAAGTATTTTGGATAACTATAAAGGTTGGAATGGATTAAGTTGATCTTTGGATAGAATTGTTTAAGGATAAAACATTTATGAATATTATTTTTGGAATATTATAATACTATAGTTTTAGGAAAAGGAAAACCTATAGGGTGGGGAATAACCCATCGCGTTGGACAAAGCTGCAAGAATTGAACCCACAACCATAGAGTGACATGCCTTTATTACTCACCACTAGCCTACAGGAAGTCCCTGGTTATTATGAAATAATTTTCCTAATATAAATGGTTGAAACAATGTACGAATAGAAAAAATATAATATTTTTTAATTCTAATATCTTTTTCAGTGAATGTTGGGTTTGTGGTAAACATTTATTAAAGAATGAAATTCTACAGGAAAAGTATGTATATTTCTATACATTCTTATTAAATCCCTTAAATAAATTCCTCAACTTTATCAAAGGTAACTTAAAACAAAAACGTTTCTGGTTCACTTTTCCAACTGGGGATTCAATGACCGTTTTACCAATCACATGTTTGTGATTATATATTTGTTAACTTTCTCCTAATACTCTTTTCTACAAATCCCCATCAGATCTTGATGGTTTGTTTCTCCTCCATATCCTTATTTTCATAGAATCCTAGTATGGGCTATCTCGTGTGACCTTTGTACTTCTCTTTCTTTCTTTTAGTGTTATATTTTTATTAACCCTATTTCTGATGTGGGTTTTCCACAAATGTATTTTTTATTTTCAACCTTTTATTCTAAAAGAAACTATTAAAATTGTGAGGACACAATTTATTGAAGGAGGGGAGAATGTAACAGCCCGAGCCTCCACGATACGCTTCTGTTGCAAAAATGCAATAGCTTGCATTGTACGCAAGTTCGAGATTCTAAGACACCGCGAAAAATCAAAGTAGCCATTATGAATAGTAATAACCACCTTTTGAAATTATATCTATTTTTTATTTCTAAATTTACTTCATTTTTGTATTCATAATAATGAAATTATAGTAAGTTGAATTTTTTGTAATTTTCTGAGAAATTTCAATTTTTTAGGATTAGTGAAAAATACTTAAAACAACTTTTTTAATCAAAATAATTTATATTGATAAATTATACTATTTACTGGTTTTAAATTATAATTAGAATATATTTTTACCATTTTATCAAATGGTGGTCATTAGATTTAATTTCACTTTGAATTTGGACATAAACAATGGTCAATCATTTGATATATATTGTTTCATAAAAACATGCTATTTGTTGTAGCAGCGGGAATTAATTATAAAATTAATTAATGAAAATTATATGTTTGGAATTTTCTAAAATAGACATAATTTTTGAATTCAGAATATCAATTATATCTTAGGGTGAAATTTTGGCATTGTTCTGAAAAACATCAATTTTTTATGAATAGTGAAACCACTAAGTGGTAGATAAAAAACAGATTTTTTTTTAAATGAAATTTTACCACTTCTGTGATTTTATTTTCAAAAATCCAACATACATGGTTGTCATTAGTAAGAAAAATTTGGTTCAATGGGATTAAAATAATTTTTTTGTGAATAGTAACTTTTAAGTTTAATTAATCGTGATTAAAGGTAATTAGTGGAATTTAAGGTAAAAACGATATTATAAAAATATGAAAATACTTTTACACTTGTCCTACCCCTATTTGATGAGTAATGGCCGACCCATAGAATCCATGGGACAACTTGGGGACCCCATGGAGCCACTTTGGTATGAAAATGACATTAAAAACTTTTTATTTAATGTTAAAATAAAAATGTCACAAACATGAGTTCTTTTACTAAAATAATTTTTAAATGGGGTAATACAAGTCATATTTTGGACTATAAATATTCATTAGAAATATAATACTATTTTCCACATCATGATATTTTTTTTATAATTTTTATACATTATATAAATTAAATTAGTTATGACACCATGATGATGCAGCGATTACCACATTAATTAATGATTTAAATAAAATGAAAAGATAATGTAACATTTAAGACATAAACTTGTCAGAAACCTATTGGATGAGTATATTTAGAACCCTTATCACCTTATCCTATAAATATATAAGTGTGGGACCTTTATAATCTGAAAAAACATTTCATTATAAAGTAACATTTCAATCATTCCAAGAGTGCCCCTTCTCTACTTATATAAAAGGCCCCCACCACTACCACCTTACTCACACCATCAAAGACTTTTGGCTCAGCCAACCTCTACCCAAATACTCTCTCAACATCCCTCCCTTACTCTTAAAAGCCTCACATTGGGTAGAAGTCTTCCCATGGAAGCCTTTGGCTCAAATCAAAAAGAGATACCCGAATTTAAGGTAATGTCTTCTCTAATGTTGTTTTGTTTTATTTTGGTTCTCCAAGAACTTAAAATCTTTTAATTCCTTTCTGTTGTGACAAAACCAGTATCTATAATATACTAGAATGTTTTTATGATAAGGATTTGGTTTAAACTTACACACATCTTCGTCTAATGGTTAATGAACATACTGTTTCTGTGGGTGGCGAAATATTGCCTCACGAAACGATGATTGTTCAATATTCTTTTAACACATCTAATGGTGGCCATTTTTATTACAATATTTTCATATATTATATATATATTATGTTTATGTTTTCCTTAGGCTTCTGTATTTCTCATTTATGGCACACTTTATGATTTCCATTATGGGTAAACGCGATAATTTCATTTTAGGAAGTGCAGACTACCGCCCCCTCAAAGAGATTTGAAATGTTAATGCCATATCTGGGATGTATAAAGGATGGAGTAAATGGAGTTATACATTATATTATACTGGAATTATATTATACCTTTATATAATTATATCTTCATTCCATTAAATAAGAAATAGAAATGAAAGTAGCGTTAATTCGTACGTATGACTTACCGTCTCCATGAACGGTGCATTTCATTTCTTACATCTAAATATTATGTAATATTATAAATGAATGTATATACTGGATATATATGTTATATATGATATATACATCATGAATATAATTCTGGATATAATGTATATTTCACCACATGAAAAACTTGTAATTATAAGAAGTATATTTTTGACTCAAGTACCAAAGATCGACAGAACGACTGTTATTAACATAAATAATTACATAATGTTCATAACATGGTAATAAGTGATATAAAAGGAATAATGAATATTAAAAAGTTTCTTAAGCAAATAGAAATTAACTCTGTTTTATTATTCAGGATATTAAATAATGATCGAGTCAAGTCGGACGTGAGGTAAGGGAATTTCATAACCCAATTTCCATTATTTGGGTTAATCTCCTACATTCAAATTATGTCATGATATTATTATGTCATATCCGATATTTGTAATTTCTTTATGTGTAATTATAACAAATACACATAATAGATCTATTTTATTTTAAAAATGATCTTTGTAAGGACTTCGTCTCAATCTGCTTTCATTGGGGCATATTTGGTTTTATACACAACATTCATTTATACGGTGTATAAACCCCTTTGACTTTTACTTTTATTTAAAAGGAATATTTTTTATACAAATCGTTTTACTAAACGACAACAAGTAATGTTTTTCTTATCGTACGTAGGAGGCGACAACGACATCCCCACCACCGTGACCATTATTTGAGTTTTGTCTTCCTCTACAAGCCATAACTTTTTTTAAATGAAAAATAAATAAAAGTTTTGATTTTCTTTTATTTTGGTATTGAAAATGGTTTTGAAGGTTTTTATATTATATCAATGTGTGGTATTGTTATCTTGTGATTGAAATGTGTAAATGTTATGTTTCCTTTAAGCATGTTTTATGTGATACGAATTTGTTATGGTTTATGATATGGTTAAACCTATTCATATGAGGAATGCATTGGTCTTAATAAGTGATGGGTGTAGCCCGCTATAGCTCCTCGATGCATCGGTAGGTCTCATGAGACAAACTAGTGTCTTGGCACGAGACCTTGACAAAATCTTATTTGTGGTCTTGGCACGAGGACTTGGCTACGTGGTTATGATAGTCTGACATTATGTATTCCATCATTATGAAAGTAGTTATTGATATTGCATGTGATTATTCGACCAGTAGAATATCCATGTGAATAAGTAAATGGCATTATTTCATTTTACTTTTTCTATATTATGTTGAAGTTCATGTTTAAAAGGATTTTTTTAGTTATACATTTCCTTAAATGTTTATGTTTATTTATGAAAGATTACGCAATATTTTTATCCTTACTAAACATCTGAGCCCACCCCATTCAATGTTTTAATATTTTCCAAGATGTGAAGAAGTATTTTATGAATGATCGGCATGGATAGTGAGAAGAGGATATGAGTGTGGACTATGGAGACTTTGTTATTATAGTTTTTTTTACTTTATGATGTAATGTAAGACTTATGAATGTCTCTAGTGTTTCCAAGTCTATTAAACTAATCGGTCTTTCGAGACTTGATATTTTGTGATCATGCCAATGTTACGAAGTAATGGACTGACTCGGGGTAGCTGGGGTCGGGGCGTTACCGTTAGACTCTTATATGGGAAAGATTGAGTTTAAAAGAGGAGGAGTGGATCAAAATATCTATGTGAAAAAAATCTCAACATGGTCAGTTCATGGTATTGGTATACGTGGATGATATTATTTTTGGTGGAAGCAGACAAGGATCAGTGGATGAATTTTCCAATCACATGAAACAATATTTTGAAATGTCCATGATTAGTGAACTCACACACTTTTTAGGGTTATAGGTTCATCAGAAGAAGGACTACACTTTCAGTTCTCATGAAATGTATGCAAGAGAGATAGTGAATAAATTCAATATGCATGATTCCAAATCAATGTGGAAACCTATTGTTGTTGCATCAAATATCATAAAGCATGAGGAAGGGACATTTGTGGATCCCACCTTATATAGAAGAATCATTAGAATCCTGTTATACCTGACAACAACAAAGCCTATTATTGTCTTTGAAAATTTCATTACGGCCAGCTTTCAGAGTAATCCAAAGGAAGAACATATGGAGTTAGTGAAAAGAATAATGAGATACATTCAAGTTACACATAATTATTGGCAATGCTTTATTGAAAGAAGAGATAGTGAACTATCATCATTTTCTAATACTGACTGGGTTGGAGATGTAGTGGACAGAAATTCTACCAGTGGTGGAGCATTCTATATTAGGAAGAAATGTCTGGGCTGGTTAATCAAGAAATAGAAATGTACTTCACTTTTTACTACTGAATTTGAATATATATCTATTACCAAGGCATGAATTCTATTACATTGGATGAATCAGAAACTGAGTGACATAGGTGATGAGGTGAAACAACCAATTTTAATTTACTATGATAACAAGAGAAAATTTGATCTTACAAAGAATCCTATTCATAATTCTCATTTGAATCATATTGAGATTAGATATCACTTAATCAAAGAAAATGTTGAATAAGGCGTGATCAAAATAGACCATATGGGAACTGATGAGAAAGTGGCTGAAATTATTACCAATCCACTGTTAGAGGTTGTGTTTGAGAAAAATTGGTTGGACCATGGTGTTCAACCACCTCCCAATGTATAAGGAGGTTACTAGTTTTCCCTCTCACTAGTTATTTTAATTGTTTTTAATTTGTTTTTGGAAATGAAGAAGGTTTATAGGGGAGATACAATCCAAGGGGAGCATGTTTTTTAACTCTAAAAGTCAAGATTCAGTTCATTGGGTTTATTGCCAATGGGGAATAATGGATAAATTCAATAAGGAGTTTTATATTTCTTTCTGTTTATGGAAAAGATGGAGAATAGAAAAATCCAGAAATGAAACTTTGGGGGAGAAAAGAAAAGGATGAGAAATAAATTCATGTCTCTCTTGTTTTCTACAATGAGCACTGCTCATGTAGACATGGAGTGATGACTGATTGTTTCTTGAAGGTTCATGTTTTGATCTTGGCTGGCGCATTAGTGAATTTATCTAGAGATTTCCAACAAACCAAAATGGGGAGATTGTTGGAACCAAGGCTACTACTTCCTAATAATGGGCATTGATTTTTGTTTTTTTTTCAATATTCACATGGGTGATTAAGAATTTTTCAAAGAATAGGGTCATACGTTTGAGGCTAAAAGCAATATTGAAGGTGTCATAGTTCCACAATGTTTTCAAATTTTTTGTGCCTAAAAAATCAAGAGTTTGGTAGTGGTTTGTTGGAATGGTAGGCGGTGAAGGTATGTGGAATATAGTGAAGGCGCGTGATACATAATGAAGGTGTGAGGTATGTGGTGAAGGCATGTGGTACGTGGTGAAGGTGTGCGGTATATAGTGAAGGAATGAAATACGCGGTGAAGGCATGTTTTATGCGTAACAGTTCACAAAATTGAAAAAATTTCACAGTGACTGTATGCGGTGAAGGCATGCTGTACAGAAAATGCTCCTGAAACAGATTTGAAGCGATGATACATGATAACGAGATGCAGTACACAGACCAATATAAATATGGTATGAGGAAGGTTAATGGTATACAATAAGGGTTCACAATTCAGAGGATTGAAGTTCGCAGTGGAGGGTAACATTACGTAGCTGGAGTCCAGTTTATAGTAAAGATTGTACCACATTGAAAATTTTGGTAAACCAGATTATCGAAATTTGTGGAGTTATGTTCTTATTTAAGGAGCAGTAATACCCTTTGACATGGAAAATATTGGAGATCAAAATTTTAATAAGAAATTTGGTGAAGTTAGAAGTGGTACACAGAAGATAAGACAGTTTGCGAAAATAATCATCAATGTAAGGAAAATCATTTGTGTAAGAGAGAATGATTCATGCAGGAAGCTCTCATAGTTTGCGGTCGATAAAGGTAGTACATAGAGAAGTATGATATATGTAGGATTAGAGTATTATATATAGTATGGCAGTACGTGAAGAAGGACAATTCATGGAGGAGTTAGACGGTAGGTGTAAACAACTGTATGGTACAAGGAAATAGTTATACGGTATGCAAAAACAACCGTAGTATGTGAAAACAGCAATAGTCTGCAGAAATATAAGCAGCATGCAGAACACCCATGTAAGCCATAAAATTGACCAAATCAGTTTGAAAAATTAATTTTCATACCATATCAGCATAAGGGAAAATAAATTACATCTATAGGTGAATATGTGACTTAAACAGAGTTTCCCATAATAGTTCACGATGCATGATCTAATGTTGAACCATTAAAGGGACCTTCACGTCCTTAAACTAAGTGAAGATTCTTATAATGTAGTGATCAAGGGGTAGATAGTGGAAGTGATCAAAGGGGCAGAATATGATTTCCCTAAAACCTTGTAAAGGTAGTGTGCCTGATACATAGTGACTATTCTAAACTCTTGTAATCCAAAAATTGTGAAGATTAGTGGTTTTTGGTAAGATAGATGCAATGTTGGCATATTCTCTGTGGACATAACCTTTAATGGTGAACCAAGTAAAATTTTAGTGTCATTGCTTTTCATCTGATTGTTTATTATCTGCACTTCATCTTCAGACAAGTTCAAGAGGATCCTTCCAACGTGGGAATAAGATACATCAGTTTAAACGAAAATGTTGACACCTTAATTTACCTCTCTTTTATCAAGGTGTTTTGGGGTCCTTCAAGTGGTAATAGAGGAAAAAAAGATACTGGTGTTGAATCTATTTGTCATTGAGAATGCAGTCAATGTTAGGGGAGTTACCTTCATTGATGGATGTAATGTTAAAATATGGAATAACAATATGATATCTCACCTAAGATCTATTGAAATGTAAGTCTTATTTTCTACTAAGTAGGTAATAAAATTCATTGATCCAATAGGATTGTCGATGAAAATACAAATAGGAAATTTCATAATACTGATGTAAAAGCACAAAATACTATCAATGCATCCCTTTCTGATCAGATTTATCTAAAGGTACTGAGTTTTACGTCTTCCAATTCAATGTGGGATAAACTGGAGAATATTTATGAAGGAGATAAAAATGTGAAGGAGGGAAAATTTAATAACTACACAATAGGTTTGACGATCTGAGGATACACCCTGATGAAAATACAGACTCCTTTTTCAATCGAATTACTAAAGTTGTTGGAGAAAACCAAGGTTTGGGAAAATAAATAAAATACATTAACATTGTGAATAAAAAATTGATAATAATTCCACCACTTTACAATTCAAATGTGTCATCCCTTAAGGAAATAGATCCCTCCAAACTCCCAGTGGATGATCTTCTGAGCAATATATCAGCTTATAAAATGAGTATTAAACCAGAAGAAGGTATGACTCGTGTGAGCAAGGAAATGGAATTCCAAGACATGGAAAAACTAAAAGTTTCAAGATATAATAGTGATAAAGATGATGAGGAATTCAAAATTCATTCTCTCATTGAAAATAATCTCAATAATGGATTAGAGAATTTTGAAGGCAACCTTTGGATTGTTTTCACCGTGGAAGAGTTGGAAGCATTTCCTCATGGTGCTTAAGAAAATTTTAGGATGAAGGGAGAGAAGTTGAAAACATGGAGAATACTCATAAAATATTATTCAAAAAGGGAAACATAAAATTTTCAAATAAATTATAGAAGAATAGTTTTTTCTATGAGGAGAAAAATGATGATAATGTCTTCTGTGAGGATGAAGAAGCAGAATTTAAGACAGAAAACCATGCCACCACATGGCTACCATTGAAAATATAGAACCATTTATAGATAAATCAAGGGATAATATATTGAATACTAATGCCTCTTCCATGTTGAATCATAAGAATTATTTTTTCAATATTGATATTAAATTTAATATATGAAATAATTGGAATGAAATGGTGGATGAATCAATAGAATATATTGATCATCTGGAAGCAGAAATTGAACAAATGGAAGAACTAGTGAAAGTAAAATCATAAATCCTTGAAAGCACTAACGATGTTGTGGAACTAAAACATAGATTTTAAGAACAAGAAAAGGTTATAAATAACCTTAATTCAAGACTGTAGGGGAAGTCCAAGACCATTTAGGGACTCGGAGAAAATGTTTTTACTTTGAGAAGTAAACTCGAAAGTGAATAAATTTCATAAGAAGAAAATAATAAAATAAAATTAAGATGGTTCTCGGATTTTGAGTTACTAGAGAGAGAAAAACTAAGTTCTGATGGAGTTAATAAGATCTTGAGTTATCAAAGACCCACATTAATGGGAAATAGTGAAATTGGTTGTGATGGTGATACATAAAATTCTATAAATAAAGTAAGCCAGAATAATGGAAAGATGAAAGTGGAATATATTGGAAATTCAATAGAAGTGCTGAAAAAGAAACCCTTACATCAAAATGAAATAAAAAAGGATGTTTGTCCTTGAGTTTCCAAAAATGAAAGGCAATAAAAATATTTTCAAGAGGAAGAATACATGAGGAGATATAGAAGAGAGAAGAAATATCCTTCCATGAAGTGTCAGTTTTGTGGCTATCTGGGACATACCATTTCATACTGTGAAGATGCAAGGATCTATATGAATGGGGATGATTTAGGAGTTCAAAAAAGGATATCATATTCATATCCTACTTCTTATAGAATAAATAATTTATATGGATATTTTTTTCACTGTTCTAATTTTTTCCATAAGGATGTGTATTGCATGCAGAGGTATGACATGAGAAATTATTTTAATGCTTAGATACAAGTCATTACTCATCAACTAGAAATTATTTTTATTTCAAATTGGTTTGATCCTTTGGAAGAATAATTTTCATATAAATAACCCATGTACATGAAATAGAGAATTATATACCATTATTGTCCAACGATCAATCCAATATCTCATGGAAAGAAAAGAGGAAAATTTAAAATTATAATTTTGTTGAAGTATCACTCAATGCTACAAATAACAAGAGAACTGGGATTCTTGATAGCGGATGTTCATCCGACATGAAGGGTAATGTCGAACTATTAACAATTGTCATGTAAAAGGTCAATGGAAAAGTGAGGTTCAGTAATGATGGAACTTTGAAGATAAAAGGTAATGGAAGTACTGAGCAAGATAATGGAGAGCAGAAGAAAACTGAAGTCCTATTTGTGGATGTTCTGAATCACAATATTTTTAGTATCAGTCAACTCTGTGAATCAGGTCTTATTGGGACAATCAATCAGAATGGTTGTACTATAAGAGGAATGTCTGGGAATTCTCTCATAGAAGGCTATAGAACATAAGGACACTTATATTAGGTTTATATCAAAGACAAAATTTGCTACCTAATAGTTGGAGAGAAAAAAAATTATGGCATTAGATATTTGGGAACATCAATAGGAAAGACATGGAAAAGATATCTAAGACAAAGATAGTCATGGATATCTCTAATATGAAGCGGGAATGAGAAAGGACCTACGATTCTTGCATATAAGGGGAACTGTTCTGCAGTTCCTACTAGACAAAGAAGAAAACAACATCAAATCTCCAAGAATTCATCCATATAGATGTCTGTGTCTTGATAAATGTTTCCAGAACACATGGAGAGAGGTACTTTGTTCTTTTCATAGATGAATACAGTAGAATGGCATATAAGATCATTTTAAACAAGAAGAGACAAGTTCTTGATTACCTGAAAACCTATCAACGAATCGCCAAGAGTGATACTTGAAGGAAGATCAATGTACCAAGGTATGAAAATAGAGGTGAATAAATTTCCATTGAATTTTAAAATTACCTAGAGAAGCACGATATACAACATGAGGTGGAAGTTGTGATAACTCCATAGAAAAATGGACTAGTTGAGTGCATGAATTGGCAGTTAAACAACACGTCTAGAACTATACTGATTGAGATTCGTATTCCTCCACATTACTGGAAAGAGGATGTACAATCCGCAGTGTATATTCATAATAAAACATGGCTGTATATGGGTGAAACAAAGACACTATATGAATTGTGGCAAGGAAGGTATCCCTCTTTGAAATACTTTTGTGTTTTCAGAAGCAAATGTTTTATTCAAAACAAATATAGAAATCAAGGGAAGTATAGAGAAAATGTAGATGAAGGAATATTTCTTGGATACTCAATGAAAATAAAATCCTAAATGTGTTTCAATAAGAGCTTGGGAATAATTGTGGAATTTAGTGATGTAACGATCATTGAAGAGAAAAACTCGAATGATTTAATGAATTCTAATGCTGATGAGATAGAATCTGAAGAGGAATGTGAACATGGAAAAATGATAATATAGAGGTAGAGGAAGGTGTGAAAAACTATCAGGAGTCAAATCATGATGTCGACTCTGAAGAAGAATTTGAAGTGGATGTCATAGATGGAGAGAATTTGGTCGAACCCCAAAGGAGAAATTGACGTGAGATGATTTATTAGTCCAACATTATTGAGCATCAGAATGAACCTACAAAAACAAGGAGAATGTGGAATAATGCACAATATACATTTCTATCCATTGTGGAAACATCCTCATTTGAAGAGGCTGTAATGGATGATTCAAGGGTGAAAGAAATGAATGATGAATTAGATCAGATTGACAAAAATAAGACAAGTGATCCTGAAAAATGACTTGAGGATCATAATTTGATTGGTATGAAGTGTATTTTCAAGAACAAAATTGAAAAAAAGTGGAAATATATTCATAAACAAGGAGATGTTGCTCTGTAAAGGATATTCAAAAATCGAAGACATTGATGTTGGGGAGAAATTTCCGCCTATAGCATGACTAGAGATATTTAGACTATTTCTTGCCATGACAATCAAAAGAGGATATAATGTGTATCAAATGGATGTTAAGAAAACATTATTAAATGGATTATTAGAGTAAAAATTCTATATTGAACAACCCGTAGGGTTATTTCTTGGAAATAACGAACTGAAGGTTTGCAAATAATAGAAAGATATTTCTAGCCTGCAAGAGGAACCATGGGCGATGTACTCTCCGTTGGACACTTATCTGAGAAATCATGAGTTTTAAAGTAGTGGAGTGGATCAAAATATCTATGTAAATAACTTTCAATATGATCAGTTCATGGTAGTGGTATAAGTGGATGATGTTATTTTTGGTGGATGTAGACATGGATCAGTGGATGAATTTTCCAATCACATGAAATCAGAATTTGAAATTCCCATGATTGGTGAACTCACATAATTTTTATGGTTTTAGGTTCTTTATAATAAGGATTACACATTAATTTATCAAGAAAAGTTTGAAAAATAGCTTCTGAACAAATTCAATATGCATGATTCCAAACCAATGTCAAATCTCATTGTATTTGAATCAAATCATGGAAATCATGAGGAAGGGACTTCTACGGATCACACCATGTATTGAAGAATAATTAGAAGCCTAGCTTACCAAACGATGAAAAGGTCAGATATTTTCATTGAAAATTTACTTGTGGCCTACTTTTAGAGTAATCCAAAGGAAGAACATATATATTTAGTGAAAATAATCATGAGATACCTTCAAGGTTCACATATTTATGAGTTATACTTTTCTACTGGAAGAGATACTGAACTATCAACATTTTCTGATGATGACTGGGCTGAATATGCACCAGAAAGAAAGTCTACCAATGGTGGAGCAATCTATAATCGTAAGAAATGTGTCAGAAGGTTAAACAAGAAAGAGGAAAATACTTCACTTAGTATTGTTGAAGCTGAATATATATCTGCCACCAAGGAGAGAACTCAGTTATTTTGGATGAAGTAGGAAATGAGTGACGCAGGTGATGAGGTGAAGCAACCAATGGTGATTTATTGTAATAACAAGAAATAAATTAATCTTATGAAGAATCATGTTCAGAATTCTCGTACGAAACATATAGAGATCAGATATCACTTCATCATCGAAAAATTATAACAAGGTGTGATCAAAATGAACCATGTGGGAACTGATGAGAAAGTGTCTTACATTATGAACGAGCCACTTTCAGAAGTTGTGTTTGAGAAACATCGGTCGAACCTCGATGTTTATCCACCTCCTAGTGTATTAAGAGGTTACGAGTTTCACCTCTCCCTGGTTTTGAACTATTTTTTATCTGTTTGTGGAAATGATGCAGTTTTATTGGGGAGATACAATCCAGGGGGATAATGTTTTTTAACTCTAAAAGTCAAGATTCGATTCGTTGGGGTTATTGCCAATGGGGGCGAATGGATAAATTCAATGGAGTGTTTTCTATTTATTTTGGGTTATGGGAAATATGAAGAATTTAAAAATCTAGAAATGAAACTATGGTGGAGAAAAGAAAAGGATGAGAACATAATTCATGTCCTATCTCTTGCTTTATACACTGAGCACTACTCAGATAGACATAGAGTAATGGATGATTTGTTTCTTGAAGGTTTATATTTTGACAGTGGCTAGCGCATTAGTGAATTTATCTAGATATTTCCAACAAAACCAAAGGGAGATATTATTTTTACCAAGTCTTCTCATTTCTAATAATGTAGGTTGGTTTGTATTTGTTTTTAATATTCACATGGATGATAAGAGAGTTTACAAATAATTGGCTCATATGGTTCAGGCAAAAAGCAGGATTAAAGGTCGGATAGTTTCCCAGTGTTTTACAAATTTTTAGGCCTCAAAAATCAGGAGTTTGGTAATGGTTTGCAGTAATGGTTTGTGTTGAAGGCATGTTGTATGTGGTAAAGGCAAGCAGTATACAGTAAAGGGGCTCTATACATAGTGAAGGCACACAGTATGTGGTAAAGGTGCGCAGTATGTGTTGAAGGCATGCAATATGTAGGGATGGTGTGTGGTATGCAAAATGGTGTGAATAATTGAAAATAGTTCACAAAATAAGTACATAGTGAATGCATACAGTTTGTCAAATGCTACTGAAAATAGTTCTCAGTGACGATACATGATGAAGAGATGAAATACGCTGACTAGCAGACCTACAGTACGCATAAGGATAACAATACTTGTTAAAGGTTTGCAGTTCAGAGGATTGTATTACGATGTGGAGGCTAAAAATACATTGATGGAGTTTAGTTTACAGTGAAGATTGTCCCACATTGAAAATTTTGGTAAATCGGATCACTATAATTTGTGGAGTTATATGCCTATTTAAGGAGCAGTAATCCCCTTTGTTAAGGGATGAGATTGGAGATCAAAATTTCAGGAAGAAATTCGGTGAAGTACGAAGTGTTATTCAGAGGAGAAGATGGTACATGGAGAAAATCATCCACATAAGGAATATAGTTCGTCGAAGAGATCACAATTTCCATAGGAAGATATTACAATATGTGACTAAGAAGGGTAGTATGCAGAGTAAGATGATAGGCAGAGGAGTGGAGCAGTACACGAAGTAGGACAATACGAAAAGAAGAATAGTTTGCAAAGGAGTTGGAAGGTATGCGAAAACAGTGGACAGTACATGGAAATAGTTGGATGGAACATAAAATAAATGGTGGTACATGAAAAGAGAAGCAGTACGCAAAAACAACAACAATACACAAAACCCCCCAAGGATGCCTAAAAATTGACCAAATTAGTTTGGGAAATTACTTTCCATAACATATCATTTACGAGAAAATAAATAAAATCTGTAGGCCATTAAGGGACTTCAAAAGAGAATCCTTTTATAGTTGAGGATGCATGATCAAATTCTAAACCATTGAAGTGACCTTCAAATCATTAATCTAATTGAATACTCTTCTAATTAGTGAACAAGGGGGAGTCAATGGAAGTGATCTGAGGGATGTAGTGTGCTATCCCAGAAACCGTGTAAAGGAAATGTATCCGGCATAGAGTGACTGTGCTAAAATATTATAATCCATATCTTGTGAAGATTAGTGGTTTTTGGTATGACCGACACACTGTCAACGTATTCAGATTAGATGCATCACTTAGTGGTGAACACATTTAATTCACTATGTCATTGATTTGTATGTGATTATTTATTTTCTACACATCCTCTTCAGAATGGTTTAACATGTTCTTACCAATGTGGGAAAAATGTCCATCAGTTTAAAAGAAAAAATTGACACCATGATTCACCCCTCTCTTCCCAGGGTGTTTCAGGGTCCTTCATCCTTTAATTTTTTTAGACATAATACTAAAGGCATAGATAAACTTTAGGGTTTATATTATATTTAATGTTGATCTAATTATGGGTTATTACGTTTTGGGAATGCTATTGGAATTATATATATATAGTTTTAGAAAAGGGACAACCTGCACCCTGGGTGACAAATTGTCATGTCTCTCAAGCCCACATGTCTTGAATCCACAACTAAAGGACAATAATGGTTTAACAGCTACCACAGAAATATGTGATTTCGTGGTTGGTTTTTCATTTTTAATGTGAAATTATTTGAAAAATAAATATTAATGATGATCTAGGGGTGTTAATGTTGATGTTTCTAGATTATTGTATTATATTTAATAACTTGTTCTAACCATATTGGTTATTGAAAATAGTAAGAGAAAGATAGAAATATATGTCATTCTTTTATAGATATTATAATCTAATAATAGGGAATTTTATGAATTCGGGAATAAAAAATTAAATTTTGGATATTCATTTGTTGGAGTAAGGGATAAATTGAAAATTATGGAAGCATTCCAAAGGATGAAATTGTTCTTATGAAATAGAAATGAATAAAATAAATATATTTCATTATATTCTTATATAGTAAAATAATTCTTAAAATTTAATAAAGGATGTTGAATTTTTTTTAACCTCTTAACTTCTTATCCGATAAATCAAATGGTCTTTTAAATAATACCATATTTATGGTTTTGAGGTCATTAACATTTTGTTGATCATTAACATTCTTATTGAAAATGAAATTTATCACTCTCTATAATTATTTACCTTTTTTCTAGGTCCATATCTTCACTTTTTAGCAATTTTATTCAACTTAGAAACCTATTCATGTGTTATTCCATAATACCATTGTACATCCCATTATCACTTATTTAGAGGATGTTTTATTAACCCTTTTCACAATGTGGGTTTTTAAGAAATAAAATTTTAAATATAAACTCTTGATTTCTGAGCGTAAGATCAAATGAATATGATTAAATTTAATTATTGTGGGGAGATTATGACATATAAAAATTATAAAAGAATAAAATTTTATTAATTATCATATACAACACAAAACACCAATCCTAAACAACCCATGAAATATATTTCATTAAATTTAATCACCTTTATAGCTTAAAAAACACACAACCACAAGTCTAAATGACTTGTAATATAGTATATCGTTTCAACCTAGCTATTAAATTGGTGGGTATGAATAGTGATAACTATATTGGTTGGAGTAGGAAACTAAATAGGGTGTGAAATAAGTTATAATAAATTTTTTTGTTTAAAAACTTATTTTAATGTTTCCCCAGTTTGAAATATAAAACAACACAATTAATCAAAGTATTAGATTTATAAAACGTTTAATTGCACAAAATAATTCCTAAAGACTGATTATTTCTTAGTTAAAGAAAATGGATTATTATTTTAACTTTGTGAAGTCAATCTATTAAAAAAATCGAATATAAACACTTTCTAATATTAACTATAAAAGTAAATAAATGTATTTGGAGAATAAATAAATGCGTAAAAACAGAAATTTGAAAGAAGCAATGGAATTAGAACAAGAGTTTTTGTCTCTAGATGATACATAGTTCTCTCCACTCGGTGATCAGCTACCACCAATAAAATTATATAAATAAATTTTGATCTACATCCCAGATCGGTGTAAACAATAGTGTACACACTATTCAGGTCAGCTAGACATATTCTAGAGTGTTTGTGGGAGTTCAAGTTACAATAGGCCACAAAGGGACCTCTTCCACTATTATCCATGGGAGTGTAAGGTGTAAAAAGATATGTCTGTGAAGATATCAATGTATCTTTTAGATTGGAACAAGAGTTATTGTGTTTTTATAAAACTGAGACACACAAACTTCTAGTAAATTAGAAACAATTCATAAGTAGAAAAAAATATAGATTAAAGATTTTAGAAGGATTTATTTGATCGACAATGCCTCTTGAGTCTTTTAGAAGATGTCTTGAAAAGCATCTTTAGTCAAATTTTAGAAATAGACTGCAATGTAGATTATTTTGTTATCTTCTTTCTACTATTCCCAGTGAGGCAATTTATGTGAAGGATGATCTATTTTATTCTATTAGAATGTTGCTACAACAAGTTATTCTATTTCAGGTTCTCATCAATATCTTAGTGTTTCTTCAGTTTGATGTTGTTAAATTTTTCTCAGGCGCATGAGCTGTATCATTCCAACCACATCACTACATTTTTTTGATTGAATATTTCATTTATAAATGGTATTCGATAATGATCATGATCTATGGTACCTCATACCTCATACCATCCTCTAACATCCATTAAATATTGTCTACAAAAGATAGAAAAAGTAATTTAAAATAAATAATGTTACTATGTTTCATAAATGTGATCATTATAGGGAAATTTAAATTTAAAATACAGTGGAATTAATGCAAATTTCTTAGGATTCGTAGCTCAGGATTGGTATGTCAGGATAGGTAGGTGGACTTGATGGTAACTTAGCTATCAATTAGTCATTCTGATGGTAGGTTCTCTTGATGATATGTCAGCTTTCAGTAGAGAATTCTTATAGAAAATTCTATACATAAGTGAGTCATTCTATCAATATCTCAAGATAAAAATGTATCATTCCACCTATAACTCTTCTTGAATAATGAATCGTCCTTAGTGAATATTATGAGTTACCATCGGTAGGTAGAACAACGGTGACTCAGTGCATAAGTAGCTTGATGGGATAATGACTAAGATATCGGTAGGTCAAGTATTAATGAATCATATATGTGTCTTTTACTTTCCTATAATCCAATATCTATGCTGGTAGAGAGATAATTGATAGTGAGACATATCATTGGTAGGTCCAACAGTGAGTCCACCCTGATGGTGACTCAGCCTCAACGGTGACTAATACTTATCCAAATATTAATAACCTGTCTTTTATTGTAAAATAATAATTGAAAATATTAATATTATATGTAAACAAAATTAAACATAAAAAAACAAAATCAAACTTGATTAAACATAATAATACAAGATTTGTGAGCATTAAAACAATATGAGACCAATAATCTGCCCCTTTTGATGATCACAAATCATGGAATTATCAAGCCATTAATTATGATCAAATGAACAATTATTCTTAACATAGAAAAAAAATTATGTAAAATTGAAACATAATAGATTTATAATCAAATCCAACAAAATAGAATCTAAACAGTTAAGCAAAATTCAATATCATATTTTATTTAAGATAAATGTCATCTCATATTTCTCCCACTTTTGGGATTATCAAAATGGGAAAAAATAAGAAGAATAGAACATGGACGAACATAGATAATTTATTTCATGATCAAGAGAATGTACAGGGGAGTAAAATAGGAAAAATTAAATCCCTATCAAAGATCAATAAAACCACTTTTTATCAAAATAAGCATCCTTGGGTGAATTACCCTTATCAGAAGCAGTGGATGGAGGAACATAGGGCGTAGAAGGAGTTGCTTTATACAACAGATGAATGGGGACTCCAGAGTGTAAAATAGGAGAAGTAATATGAGTATAAGATGTTGGATCTGTGAGTTCTCTGTAGATCACTAGTCTAAGATAACTAAGATCATGTGATGTTGACATATGAAATGGTTGAAGGGTTGCAGGAAGAAGAGAAAAAGGGTTTCTAGTCACTACAACTCTAAAATGGGGATCCATGTATTGGTAGATTGAGCATGAAGGTAGGTTTTTAGTCACTAGAGTAATACCAAATTATTCAAGTGCAATAATTATAGTGATATGATTATACAGTTAAGGATAATAAAGTTTTATAAAGTCCAAGATTATATTGCCTCCTTTCTCGATATCCTCTGTTAAATTATACTTATTATCCATAAACATATGAATAGCATGTGTCAACTCTTTGAGATATTTGAATATTTTCATGAAGGTTTGATTAACATGAGGGATCTTCAAATTTTCAACCAAATACTTAAAATAACTATCCAGTTGATTCTTGTATATATCCTCTTAATGTACTAATCTAATTTCTTGGTAATCTACTCATGAGAATTAGTGGCTCCATTTGTATAAAATCTTACCATGTCATATATATGGTCATAGTTCGGTTTAATATTTTTCAAAGAATTCGGGTCTGTGCCACCCATCACAGTATGAAGCTCTTCCTTAATCACTATTCTGATCCTTTCAACATTAGAGGACTAAATTGTAGGATCAACTTTAGTTGAGGCATTGTTAACAACATATTTTACTATAGATTTCAGAATTTCTACATTGAGAGATGGAGAATGAGTAATAGTATCTTCCTCAGAAGATATATCCTAGAGTGTTTTCAAATTTGTCTAGGGATGTTTCATACTCAACCAAAATTCCTTTCACAACTAGAGTGAGTGCATCCAACTCATCACTTAACTTTTGATTTTTGAATATAACATCATGATGTTCTAAAACTAACTGAGTTTAAATCTAGGAAATAATATCTTCTAAAATCATAATTGCATTAGATTCATTAATGCTTGCTACATTAGATGGTTTAGGTTGGAAGAGGATTTTAACCACTAAAACAAATCTTTCTAAAACATTTTGAAATCATTCTATGTCACATAATCTATAGTTACTGGTGTAATAGGAGAACCATAAAAAAGAGTATGAGAAAGAGCTACTACTATAGTGGGGGATGTTTCAAGAGTTTTTTCAACTAGATCTCTTTGAGAATGATTTACTACTCAAACCAATGATCCCTTGGGATTATATCCTCATGATCTGAATCACAAAATTCTGAACTCAAGGTGACATAGCCTATATACTTTTCCAATTCATCTACTTCAAAAATATAATTAATGAAAGTATTAAATCTTAGCCTTTTTGTTTGATGATATCCCTTAACATGTACTTCCTCTTCAACAAGAGATTCTCTATCAACAGGTTCTCTCATTCTGTTGTAATTGAGTTCTTACACTAGAGAAACTAGAACTGCATTTTTAGCATGAAATTCCACATGCTTATGAATAGATTGAGTACTTTATTCAAACAAAAATGACTCAAGAGAATCATCGGATTAAAAAATTGGTTCTTTTTTAAATTAATGTAGTATTATTAGGATTTGTAGGATCAACAGGATTTAGAGTAAGAACAATAGGTTCTGCAACAAGACTGTGATCATCATTAGGATGGTCTGATTCACTATCAGATTCAATGATTTTTTCTTCTTCCTTATCATTTTCATCATCTAAATTTTCTTCAATAAATTCTCATCCTCCATCTTCATATTATTACTCTTCATCACCAACATCTTCTTCTTATTACTCATTATTAATTTCTTCATTTTCACCATTAGAATTTTCGTCTTCTTCAGTTCCACTTTTACTAATATATTCAACATTTTCTGATTCATTAGTCTCTTCATAATCATCATCTGGAATGAGTGGTTCATTTGTATGAAGAGGTTTCGGAGGGATAGTAGGTCCATAGGTCATCCTTTCTGGACTCCCTTCAATATTTGGGTCACCTCTATCATCAATATTATATTATTCTCTTTGATTTTTTTCATCTTCTTATTCTTCTCCATCATAATACTCATCTAATTACTCTGGTTCTAGACCTAGGCCAACCATGTCTCTTGTCCATGAGGGTTGATCAAAATGAATGAATTCAATATAATTATTATCATTTCCTTCAACCCATTATTTATTACATGGATTCCAATTTATCCACAATATCATAAAAATGACTTTTTCTTATTCAAAACCCATCACAATCAATTACCGATTCTTCATCCTCACTCACAAGTCCATTGAATTTCAGCCCAGTAGAAATAATCTTTGGATAAAACAAGGAATTCGACTTGGATTGGGGTTTCATCATTTCATTCATATGCACCATTAAATACCTGAACAAGTAAATATTGGGTCTCTTTTTCAATAGATACAGAATATACACATCCTGGTATTTTAGAGAGGTAAAATCCCATTTTCTTGGACATAATTGGTGCATGATAAATTTGAACAATATCCTTAATTCATTATCAAGATCTTTTACTATTGGTATTCTAGGAGCTCTATTTCTAGTAAGCTCTATCAAATATTATTTAAAACTAAAAATATCACTGGTATGAGGTGTAATTTGTTGATAATAATTAAAAATTATTTTAAGAGGTACATTTAGGTATTTAACCCACTAGTTTGAAGAAAATTAACTCTTTCACCATTTATCCAAGACTTAATCCAAAACTCTTCAGAGACCTCATGAATAAATTCCACATAAAAATAAAACATATTAACCGGATTAGGATAAAATTATATCATTTTATTAGAGAACCTATCCAACCACCCTTTTTCTTACAATATGTTCTTTATGAGAGAATTACTTGACTATAACCATTCGGAATGAACTACCTTTTTAGGTTTGATGATTCAGCTCACGAGTTTGGGATGTATAGGTTTTGGTTTAGGTTTAATATATTCACCTTTCTAGTTCTTAGAAAGATGTGACTCATGAATACACTTCTCACATACACACACAACTTAGTCAATTGGTGAGATTTTAGGGTTTCAACTCAAAGGTGAAGGTTAGTAGATTGGGAGAGAAGAATGTGAGAGTTGGAGTGTGAGAGTGAGAAAGTGAGTTGGATCGATTTGAGATTTATCAGTTAGGGATTTTGAAATCATAAATCGAGAAATGTGGATTAAAATAAAATGAAAAAAATAAAAAAATGTTTTAACATCCAGACGGAAAAAATAAAAATGTATAGAATCATGTGACACAATTATGAGTCCTGTCATTGATCTATCAAAATTTATACATAAATTGTAAGACACAATGGTGAGACATCAACAGTGAGTCATCAATGGTGAGGCATCAATGGAGCGTAATCAATGATGAGACATAAATGGTGATACAAAAACATTGATACATCAATGTTGATTCATCAACTATTAGTTACTCAATGTTGATCATCCCTAAAAAATTTATGATGTAACTCATTCTCTATGAATTTAAAGTCTTATTAAAAATATCCAAAAGCTTATGTTCAGTGCCAATGAATTATTGAGTTATATAACCCTTTTTATAATGATCTCTTAAAAAGTGATGTATTACATCAATATGTTTTGTTCTTGAATGAGAAACTAGATTCATATAGATGTTAATATCACTTTTATTATCATGATTTATAAGATATTTCTAAATTGATATCCATTGTCTAGTAATGTGTGTTTCATCCATAAAATTTGGTCACAATAACTACCAACATCTATGTATTCTGCTTTAGTAGTAGATAATGCAACAACTTTTGTTTCTTTCTACACGATGAAACTAGAGGCTTTCTCAAAATGTGACATGTTCCAAAGGTTGAGGTATTTGAAAATTGTTTTAGAAACAAGTAGTTGTGAATATTTTTGGTTAACTTAAAATGAGAAAACATATATACACTAAAAATAATATCATGTCAACTAGATTTAAGGTAAAGATTACTTCCAATCATACCTCTATAATTGGTTTGATCTACTGATTTTCCATTTTCATCAAGATCCATTTTACTGGTGGTACTCATAGAAGTATCACTACTTTTAGTGCTATCAAAATTAAAATGTGTTGAAATATATTTAGTTTATTTACAGTCAATTAATATAATAACTTCCTTATTCTAAAAATTTTTTAATCCAAGAAAGAATTTGAGTTCACCCATTAAAGTCATTTCAAACTCATTTTGCATTATTTTTGAAAAATCAGAAAATAATTTTTTTTTGAATATCCAAAAATAATTTCATCAACAAATATATTATCAACTAAAACATCTTTAGAAATTATTTTTATGGAATGATTAGGACTAACAATACCTTTAGTAAAACCCTTATAAATAAGAAAATTTCCAAGCCTATCATACCATGATTTAGATACTATTTTAAACCATACAGAACTTTTGTTAATTTATAAACATGATTTGGTAAATGAGGATTGGTAAAACCAATGGGTTTTTCAACAAAAATACAATATATTCTATAACCATTTCAGAATTAACGTTTTAAATTCATTTGAAAATGTTTGAAACTAAGATATGATACATAAGTTAGAAATATTCTAATGGCTTCATGTTGGGAAACATGTAAAAAGTTTTCTTAATAGTCTATTCCATCCTCTTGATTATAACCTTCTGTAACTAGTATTGATTTATTTCATACTATTGTACTAGATTCATCCATTTTGTTTCTAAACACCCACTTAATGCCTACTATCAAGGTGTATATGGATTTATCAAATAGTTTCCAAACTTTTTTTAAAATGGTTTAATTCTTATTGCATATCCATCATCTACAATTCATCATTGATTACATCATTGATGTTTTTTAGGTTCATGTTGTGACAATAAGACTGGATGTTTAACAAAGTTTCTCAGTGAATCTCTAGTATGTGTTACTTTATCTATGTCTCTAACTACAACATATAATGGTTGATTTTTGAGGGTTCTAATATATATATATAAAGAAGGGATGGTTAATTCTGGTACACCTATAAGCATGGGTTTATTTTCAAAATCAGGGGAGTTTCTAGAACCATATTTTTTGACTTCTTCAAGTGAAAAATTAATAACATTAGTATTTAAGTCTATACTAAATAGGTTATACTCGATATTCTATAGTGAGGTTTTGGATTCATGTTAATTTGTTTCATCAAACTTGACATGCATATATTCTTCCACACACTTGGTTCTCTTATTAAAAACTCTATAGTCTTTTTAGATATTTAATAATCTAAAAATATCCCTTTATCACTCTTTAATGATAATTTTTCTAGATTGTATTTTGTATTGAGAATAACTACTTTTCAACCAAATACTTTTAAGTAATTAACATTGGGTTTCCTATTATTCCACAGCCCATAGGAGGAATTCTTTAGGATAGGTCTAATTAATATTCTATTGATTATATAATAAGATATATTGAAAAATTATTCCAAAAAATTAATAGGTATATCGTAATCATTAAGAATAGTATAGGCTATTTCTTATATGGTTCTATTTTTACTTTCTACTAGTCCATTCTGTTGGGGTGTCCTAATAGAAGAGAAGTTAGGTATATAGAAATTTTGAGAGAAAAAAGATTCAAATTCTTGATTTTCAAACTCGCAGACATGATCACTTTTTTTGGATTTGATTCTAAGTCCACTTATGTTTTCTACTACCCTATCATACTTGGTGAAATAAGAACAAGCTTCAATTTTTTGAGATAAAAATAATGTCCAAGTATACCTAGAAAACTCATTTACCAGAACATAGACACAGTTATTCCCATTTCAACTCAAAACTCAAGAAGGTCTGAACAAATCCATGTGAACCAAATCAGGAAGATGAGAATTTGAAACTACTTTCTTTGGTTTGAAATATATTTTGTGTTGTTTTCCTTTTTGAGAAGGATGAAAGACTTTATCATTTGGAAATTCTATTTTAGGTAGATCCTTTGATAATCCTTTTATATTCAACTTTCTAATAGAGTGAATGTTACAATATCCTAGTCTCCTATGCCATAGCCAAGAATCTTTATGTAAGGAACTTAAGTTAGAAATATTTTGAGAAGCTAAGGAATCCAAATTATTAACATATACATTTTCATTTATAAAAGATCTAAATATTAAATCAATCATTGGATTTAAAACATTACAAGCATCATTTTAAAATTTAACATGAAATCCATTATCACAAAATTGTGAAATTTTTATCAAATTATACTTAAGACCATCAACATAATGAAATTTTGAAATTAAAACTTAGTTAGTGTTACTAATTTGACCAAGGCCAATAATTTTACCTTTTTCATTGTCACCAAATGTGACTTTTCCACCATCAATCATTATATGATTCTTAAAGAAATATTAGTCCCTTTTTATGTGTCTTGAACGAACACTATCCATGTACCATAAGCTTCTACAAGATATGTTCATACATATTTCCTATAAAAATAATTTAAAGAATAGAATTTGATACCCAGATGTTCTTGGGTCCAGTAATATGAGTAATTAAATCTTTAGGAACCCAAATTATCATTATTGGTTTTCTATAGCTAGTTTGTAATCTTTAAGAAAAATAAGCTCAATTAGGTCCATAATAACTAGTAGAAATAAATGATGTTTTAGTGCTAGAACATGAAAAAAAATGATTTAGAAGTGGGCATAAAACCAGATTTTCCGGAATTAAATACAATGTTAGTTTTAAAAAAATCCTAGCTTGATAACCAATACCATTTTTATTTTTAGAAGAAACCTATTTTCAAAGAACTTGATCAAAGGTATTCTTACCATTTTTAAATATTTCTATATCCTTTATTAATTGATCATTATAAAGATTGAGTTTAGTATTTTCAGTGAGAAGTTGAGAATTTGTTTCCTTTTCATTAATGAGTTCAGACTTCACAGTAGTAGAAAGAGTATACTGTTTTGTGAGATTTTTATATTTATCATTCAACTCATTTCTAGTATACAAAATAATTTTACTATATTAAAAAATTTATTCATTCTTCATACTTTTAGAGTTTTTAAAATCATCTTCATCTTCAAAATAATAATAATCCTATTCAGGTGATTCTAGGGTTACCTCAGATGTGTTTTTCATAAAACACATGTTATATTTTTCTACCTTCAGATGATACGATGATTCGGATTCAATATATCTATCCTCAAAAGCATTCTAAGTATCCATCATGGCTTTATTTTACTTCTTATAATTATCCTCATACTTTTTTTACATTAATTTTGGATAGTCAGTTTTTATATATCCTTTTTTCTTACACTCATAACTGACTATATCATTAGTATTATCACTTATCTTATATTACTTTTTTCAATTACTTTGTTTTCATAATTCCCTTTGTAGCTAGGTCTTCTAAAAAATTTCTTCGTTCTTTAAAAAATCTTTAATATCCTATCTTGTTCAGCCATTTCCTCATCACTGTCACTTGATGCATCTTTACTACTAAAACTTTCATCATGAACTTGGATTTTATCTTTTTTCTAGGATACCATGGTTATTAAAGAAACTATCTTTATTTTAGGTTCATCATCTTATTATTTGTTGAAATATAGTTCATTATCATACATAATCATCTTACCTATCAACTCCTTTAAATGTGGTTAATCAATGCCACATAATTCTTTAATGGATACTGAAATCTCTCTCCACCTTTCTGAAAGACATCTCAAGATCCACATGATTTTTCCTCTGTAGTGATTATCTTTCCCAGTAAGATAATTATATTCAAAATGCCGTTGAACCTGAGATACTTGTCAGAAATACGCTCATCAAGATTCAATTTGAAATTATCATACATAATAGTATATGTGTTAAGACCCATTTCCTTAACATTATTGGTTCTTTCATATGAAATAGCTAGAGTATCCCAAATTTCAAAGGTTGTTTTACATGCATAAATCCTATTGAATTGTTCCTCGCATAAAGAACAATATAATGAATTTTTAACCTTGTAATTATTATCATAGGCTACCATAGTGGTATGATCCCCAATGTGTCTAGCAGTAGCAGTTATCTTATATTGATCAACTATAGCAGACCAGATTTCAAAACCCATGATTTCAAAATTCATTTTTATTTTAGGTTTCCAGTGAGAATAGATTATTTCTTTAAAATAGGGAGGTCATTTGGTAGTACCACCTTCCTATATATTTTACATTTAAAAAAAATTTAAAGAACAAATTTTTTTGAATTTACTTAAGTTTAGAGACATTTAAAAGCATAACTAAAATAACAGTTGAAGAGAGATTTGGAAATATATTTTAAACCTCTGATACCAAATATTGGTCAGAGTCGGAAACTCAAGAGGGAGGGGGGGGGGGGGTAAATTGAGTTCCTATAAAGATTTATATTGAAAATGCTTATTTAAATGTTTCCCCAATTTGAAATATAAAACAACTCAGTTATCCAAAGTATCATATTTTAAAATGTTATATTTTTTGAAAGACTTATCAAAGATTGATTAGTTTTAAATTAAAGAAATATGGATTATTATTTTAACTTTTGAAGTCAATATAGTACAAATAATTATAAAATTAACAATATATATGATTAATTATCAATGTAACGAATTTTTTTTAGTGAATAAATAAAACAGTGAAAATAAAACTTTGAAAGTCACATTAGAATTAAAACAAGAGGTTCAGTCTCAAGATTAGACTTTTTTCCATTCCACTTGGTGATCACCTTCCCCCAATCAATTTATATAAATAAATTTTGATCTACACCATAGATCAGAGTAAACAATAATGTATACACTATCCAGGATAACTAAACCAGTTCCATTGTTTTTGTGGGAGTGAAAATTACAGATGGCCACATATGGATCTCTTCCACTATTATCAATACTAGTTTAAGGAGTAAATAGATAGGTTTGTGAAGATATAAATGAATTTTATAGTTTGAAATAGGTGTTGGTGTGTGATAATAATATATAGGCACACACACATCAATTAAAGTAGAAAAAATACACAATAAGATAATGTATAGATAAATAGTTTAGAAGGATCTGTGTGTTTGGAAATATAGCTTGATACTGATGGAAGATGTATTTAAAAGCAGGATGAGTCTACTTATGGAAACTGATAGAAAAACTGATTATCGTGTGATATTCTTTATACTATTCCTAGGGAGGTAGTTGATGTGTAGGATGAGCTCTTTTCTTCTCTTATAATGTTGCTGCATTAAGTTATTCTATTCAGGTTCTCAACAATGTCTTTATGTTTCTTTAGTTTGATGTTGTAGAATTTTTCTCAGGTGCATGATATGTAGCACTATAACCACATCACCACCATTTCTTTTTTATCTGATATTTCATTTATACAGGGAATCCAACAATGTTCATGATCTCTAGTACCTCGTACCTCAAACTGTCCTCTAACATCCATTAAATTTTGTCGACAAAAGATATATGAAGTCATTAAAAATAAATAATGGTATTATGTTTCAAATATATTACTGTTAGAGATAAATTTAAATTTAAAATACAAAGAAAGAAATTATCATGCCTCAGGATCGATAGCTCATGAACGATGAGATAGGATCAGTAGATCACTCTGTCTATTGGTTGACTTGATGGTAACTCAGCTATCGATATGTCATTCTGATTGTAGGTTTTCATGAGGTTAGGTAAGATATTGGTAGCACATACTTAGAGAAATTTTTTAACATAAGTGAGTCATTATATCAGTAGCACGAGCTGATGGTTACTTTTGAAATTGGTTACTTAGCATGAACATTGACTCATCCTTAGTGAATATTATGAGTTGATGTCAGTTGGTTGAACAATGGTGAATCAGTGCATTGGTAGATTGATGCGAAAATTACTTAGCTATCTATAGGTTAGGCATCAATGACTCATATAAGTGTAATTACATTAGTATATTTTAGTATCGGTATTGATGGTGAGACAAGTGACAGTGAGACATATCATTAGTAGGTCCAATAGTGAGTCCACCCTGACGAGGACTCAACCTCAACACTGACTAATAATTAGCCAAATATTTCTATCCTATATTATGTAGTAAAACACTAACATAATATATTATCCTTACATTTAAACATAATAAAACATATATAATCATAATTAAATTTAATTAAACATTATAAAACATGATTTGTGAGAACTAAAAATAGAGGAGGTCAAAAAAATTATAAAAAATATGGTTATCCATTGTTTGAAAATATAATAATAATCGATTAAAATAAAATGAAATGTTTTTTGAAAATTTTATTTTTTTCCAAAGAATGATTTATTCACATTTTTTCGCATAATTTAAAATTAATTTTTATGAAATGTGGAATGTTTATTTGACAAAATGAACTAATTTTTTGAGATATTCATATATTATATTAGTTGTTTGGGGGGTAAAATTACATTTATATACACCCATATCACACACACACAGTGCTGAAATGAAGGTTATAGGATCCATAAGGGATAAACCACCCAATAATATGATTTTATTACACTATATATTTATGGCCTGAAGGCCCAATGGGAATAAATCCCATTAAATGGTTTTTAGGCCCACCATTGGATGTCCTAAATGCCCTTCTTATATCATGTCTATGTCACCACATGAAAATCATTCATGAATTACTGTCCCCTTGATGGGATGAAGGCTCAGTGGCACAAAAGCCCATTCAGGATGAATAATACTACTATTATAGTACCTCACTACAATACCTTCTATAATACACTCATCATTACATTACTATAGAACCTACTACAGTATTGATATAGTACCTGTGGAAATTCGATCCCACAAATATTTGAACCCATGCCTGATGAAGGATTACGGGGAAACTTTACCACTTGGGTAAGCCCCCAACTATGGAAATCATAATATTAATATTATATTAGTGTATTATTTTTTATATTTTTAGGAAATTTTTCATTATTCAATGAATAGTTGAAAATAATGATTTTTATTGGAAACTAATATTTCATTTAAATAAATAACAAGTTTAAATTAAATTTTAAATCAGTTAAAACATAAAATCAGTTATATTATATTAAAATTAAATTTTTTTATGTAATTAGAAGACATTTCATATTAGACTTTGATATGAAAAATTTCTATAATTATGAGAATTTTCTATTTCAAAACCAACTTTTTCATCATGTTTGAGGGTATAATTTTAATTTGTATTCTACCACTTTTGTGAATTGAATTTGTAAAAAAGTGTTGATATTTGAAATTAAAGTAATTTATATTATCTAATAAGTTCAACTTATTTTTTTAATATTATGAATATTGAAAGAAGTAAAAATTGATTATAGCAGTTATGGTAAAAACTAGTTCACTAGGGATTAAAATAATAATATAAGGGTTACAAATGACCAAAATTATTATAAAAACCCAATTTTCTAGACATATGTTGATAGTATCACCTCTAATGATAGATAATTACCCAATTATGAGGATTTTTTCATGATACAAAACATGGGTGTAATTGATTCATTTATAAAATTCTACCTATGTTCTCTCCCCCACTTATAGAAGGCCACCCTTATCCTACCATATTCACAATTAAAAATACATTTTTATAGGCCAATACCTACCCAAATAAATTCATTAATTACCTACCAACATCCAATATACCTTTTCTTTTACATAATTACATCCCAGGAAGGTGTTTGGTGAAAACTTAACGATGTTTTTCAATGGTGAGTTAATGTTTTTAACAAGATTTTTTATTTTTTTTCTTTCACATCCTTCAATTATTATTAAACCACGACTATATTATAATATCTAAATATTAAATATAATAATATTTTATTACTTTAATTTAATGGTATATATGCATCTATATATCAATAAAATGGGAAAGAAAATCGTTTATCATTTTTACGATGGACTACCGCTTCATAGACCGATGTAATTTTCTTTCTGTCAACACATTTTGTGGATAGAAATAACGATAAATTTAAAGAATTTATTTTATATTTCTGATATTATAACACTTGTGGAATTATAATATCACATATAACATCTTACATTACATTACAATAAAAATATGATAAGGCCGCTCATAAATATGGTGGACTGCTACCTTGTGAAGCGATGCCATTTTTTTTTCACCTACTCTTTACATGGAAGTTAATAAGGATATATTTAATGAATATATATGATATATATGATTTGATATTGGTTTTTTAGGATTATTATATCATGAAAATTTATTATCCTTTCACTTGTTAAAATAATGATATCTTTACGTGTGTGTAGGTACAACCTACCATCTCCACAAAGTGATGCAATTCATTTTCCACATCCAAAATTCAAGAATGAATCTAAAAATTCATATATTGATTCAATATTGTATTTATACTTTTAATTTAATTCTTGATTTTATTTATCTATATTAAAAATTAAAGAACCATAATATTACAAAGAAATAAAAAATGTGAAAAAAATGTAATTATCACCCAAAACAATGAAAATAATGAAACAATATTAGCAAATTAGTTGTAAAATATTATATAAGGATAATATATAATATAATAAATTTTGTTATATTATAAATTTATAACATTATTAAAACTATTATAATGTAGGTTAAATAACACTCAACCAAATGAAACGTGAGGTAAGAGACCTTGTCTTAATTTCTCTTCATTGAGGTATATTGCTATGATCTGCTCATAATTTCTTTTATATTGTGTATATAATGAACCTTTAATATTTAATATCCATATTAAATAAAAATTATAGGTATTTTATATTTCAATTTAAATTATTTCATACAAATTAATTTTTACTAAATAGTTACCATGTGGTAAAAATTTCATAACTCAATTTCTTTTCATTAGGTTATATTACTTCTTCATTTTCATTAACATTATAAGATTACGTGTCTAAATAATTTTGACTCTATTATATTTTATTTATACTTGTTTTTAAATTTATTAACATTTTATACACATAATATATTCATTTATTAATCGTTACATCAATGTTATGATCAGTTAAGGGTTTATTTCCTAATCTGATTTTAATCGGGATTGTTCATATGTGCATTCCTATTGAAGGAAATTATTTAATCATCTTATAATAAAAACTATTCATTTTATTTTTCTCTTATTATTCATGATTTTTTTCAAGTAATAGTATTGTTTTCCTTTCTTTAGTACTTAAAATTATTGATAAATGTTTTTTAATAAAATCAGACATTATTTTGATTATTTGATAAAAAATCATCAAAAACATTTTTTTCCCTAAAGGTGTTTTCAAAAGTATTTTTAACATTCTCCAAATTATTTACTGAAGTAATTTTTATCCATGTTTTACTTTTTAAATTTTTTTAAAGGAATCCTTATATCCCTTTCCAAAAATAGCCCAATTAGATTTTAGAGAAAATGTGAAATGAATATTCATTATAATGTTTACAATAAGTACAAAATTTCCAATCTTTAGGACAACTAAAAATTTTAATAATTATTTTAAAATTTTAAAATATTATATTCAAATAAATTTATTTTAATTTTTTTTCAAACTTTTTGTTTTTAAAATATATTTTTAAAATGAAAAATATATTTCAATAAAGTATGTATTTAAGTATATTTTTATGGTATTTATATTCAATAATGAAAAAAACATTTTACTTTAACTATATTCTAATGGGTACATGTTTTATTTATTCCATGATTTTTATTTATATGGATGGTATATGATTATTTTTACTGAAGAAAGTATTTATATTCAATTTCATATTTTATTTTACCATTATTTACATTTCACTTGAAATATTGACTTTATTGTGATCACTGGATGTTAAATTTCATTTAAATATCCATATAATTTATCGGTGATATTTTTATTTATTAAAATACACATTATTTATGCATATAGTATTTTACTTTTAAAGTTATATGATTGATTGGGGAAATTATTTTTAATCTATATTGCTTAGTCGACATAGAAATATATTGATAAATGATTTTGTTTAAGAATTAAATAAATCATTTGATAAATACAGAATTACATGGATATATAGATATAGGTGCGTCCTAGTTATAGATAGTCCATTGATGTATTAGTTGTCTCATGAGAAGAATCCATTTGATAGCCTTAGTTAAATGTGTTTCTATTGTATACCTACCGATCAGTTTTAAACTATAATTTAAAAGGACTTGATAGCAGAGGTATAATTATTCATGAGATCATGATGTCCAATAATTAATAATTTAATTCGTTAATTATTCATTTATTATTTTCTATGATATTTTCATAAGGATATTATCTTTGGAAACTTTTAATTCTCATTTTATTAATAAAATTTTATTTGTTTTCAGTTATTTACCTTTCCATATTAATTATGAATTATCCTTTTATAATAGCCATGTTATTGATTAAACGAAAAGTTTTTTAGTTTTTTAGTTTTATATAGTGATTATTCTAGTTTAATTACTTAAATGGAATGTGATTTTAGTTATTTACCTTTTCAATTTTTATGCTCATCAAATCCTTTAAATATCATGTGTGTTTGGTTATTTACGTTTCCATGTTGATTAAGATTATTGATTCATGATTGATTCTAATATACTTAAACCATACTAAGTATTTGAGCTCACCCATATTTTTTTCTTTCTTATAAATCCATGATGTAGACTATGAATGGGATGAAAATAAATTCTATAGTGAACAATGATATTCTAAAAAGAACTATGTTGTAATGTTTTTATATATAACTTAGGAATCTTTTATATATCTAATTTACCAATACTAAAAAACTATTTAGTACATCTGTATATGATTCTTTATATCTTATTCTAGTGTGTTAAATTATTACCCTAACTCTATGTTACTGTAGTTAATGTTTTATATGACATGTTTTGATAGGAAATAAGAGTTATACAACTAAATCACTACATACCAGGTAATATTAAGAGAATTTCACAAAGACACATACATGAAAGGGAAGAAACCAATCAAACATCAACAATCAACACTGTATTAGGTAAATATAAATGCTTCATCAACCCTATAAATTTAATATAAAAAGATTAAACAACCCTCATATAATAGTTTCAACCACCATGGCTACTAGGGATTAATAAAGAGAAATAAAATTATAGGATAAGGAATATATAGAAGGGAGGAATAAGAAATATAAAAATTAATTTCATAATAATGAAACAAATAAAATTGTAGGAATCAAAATATAGTGTAGAGGATAAAAAATATTTTTTGTGCTCTCTATGATAGGGAAAAATGAAAATGATGAAAAGAAAGCACCAATAAGGGTAAAATTCGATAGGGGGATTTTTAGAAAACAAACAAACAAATTCTAGGTAAACAATATGGTTTGGGGTGAGGGAAAGGTCAATAAATTAAATAATTTTTTTCCATTGATGAATGAATGTGGGTAGATACTCTATATAAGAGGGAAAATGGAAAGATAACCTAGAGGAATAATTAATGTGGGTTGATTGAGAACATAAAAAATATTTAAAAATATATTTTGAAAGAGGGGACAAAAAAAGTCTAATAATTCTAAAACGTTCATGAATTAACATTTTCTAAACCTAGAAAGAAATATATATGTATAAAAAAACTATCATAAATATATATTTAACATATAATCTCAAAATCATGTTAGGGAAAAACAAAGGGCATTGGGATATGGAATATTTTCTTCATTTAATAGGTTTCTACCAAACCACAACACTTATCTGTCTAATGAATCATGAATATCTACCATGTTTATTAGAAAATGTGAAAAACTATGTAATGTTAATAATAAATTAATTTAACTTCTTCTTAATGTTTTAATTTATATTTTATGAAATCATATTCAACATATAAATTTTAAATGATTTTTTGACCATAAAATAAATATTTTATTCTAACTGAATTGTTTTACTTGAATTGTATTATTTTAATTAAAAATTAAATTTATAAATTTTACAAATTAAATTTTATTAAATGAAATTTATTTTTAAAAACATAATTTTAAAATTATTGTAAGTTTAATGTTTATTATTTTTTAGTAAGTATTTATTTTTAGTTTTATAGTTGAAATTAATGGGTTCTAAAATACTATAGCATTTCCATTAATTAAGAATTACGAAGGAAATTTATTGTTTTTATTTGGTTTTAAATTAAAATAAATCTCATTATTTTATTAATATCCAATAAAATTCATGGGGATTATTTCTATACATTATTTTAGGGTAAATTCATTTTTATATCTAAAAAGTATTTTTTTTAAAACTATTTTTCATAATGTTATGATTGCTTATTTTAAACTTAAAATTTACCTCCAGTAATAATTTTATATTATAAAACTTATTCTATATTTGGAATCATAATATTAAAATTATGTTATAATATCTATTTTATTTTTAGGCATAAAATTATGGTACCTTAGTAAATGATAGTCTCTAACGTAAAGGTTAAAGAGGGGGTTAAACTAAGGGATAAAGATTAAAATATATCAAAAATTTCTAAATTAGATTTAATAAGTTAATTTAAACAATCACTTGTCCTACATATTAAAATTTATCTTCATGGTTCATCTTGAAAATAATAAAGTCATTTAAAAAATTTAATGTTAATATTATTTAAAATAATGTAACTTTACTCACTAATAAAAGGAGCCTCTCACCTCATCACATTTCCATAAAATTTGAGAAACATATATTGAATAAGCCATATGAAAAAACCTCAATAATTACCTTTTTCAAAATTTGGAGTTTATTGTGTCCCTAAAATACCAATCAAGGAATCCTTAATGTTTATTTTCAAAGGAGATTGTTCAAGGAATTGGTATTTGTTCTAACCCAGATCATTCATGTTTATTTCTTCTTTAAACTTTTCCAAATACTCTATAACCATATTAAAGTAATGAAATAATTATCATAAAAATAATGAAATTTCATTATGTTGATTGAAAAAAATTCTATACTTTCTTTCTCTCTATTAAAAATTGAAAATATTCTTCTTGTGTACATGCGGCCCACCACCACCACCACCATAGAAAATTTATTTATTTTTTCATCACTAAATAACATGAATGGTTATAATAATGGTTTAAATGAATAATTATGATATATATAATAAATTTTTTTTAATTATAAATTAATTCCTACATTCTCCCACTAACATCCTTTGGAAAATGGAAACATCGCTCGTGTGTATGTGGAGACTACCATCCCTTGAATGGCGTGGTTAATTTTTATTTACCTCATTAGTTAATGTTTAAAAAAGTGTATTTATTTAATATAAATGATTTTTATGATGTTTTTAATTTTTTTATATTGTGTAATTATTTCACTTTTGACCATTTTCATCCTACAAATGTTGTTATGGAGATTATGAAATGAATGACCTTAAAAAATACTAGGTAAACATAACTGATTTAGTAACTAAATAAAACATGGTAATACATGAAATAAAAGGAATAACAAAAATGGAATGAATATTAATTTTTTTATGTAATAAAATAATTGATATAATTTCATTATCCCAAGGGTAGAAGTTATATGAACCATGTTGGGACTAAAGGCAAGATATATTTCTCTAAATTCATATATTAAATGTTATAAACCCTTTATTTTCCACATTAATGTTCTTTTAAATTATTAAATAATGATCATATTAATAAATAAATTATTTTAAAATTTTATTTTCAAATATTATTTATTTTTCTTACATTGTTTTAAAAATAAATCATTTAATTTTTTTCACATGGTTGATGTTTGAATTTTATATAAAAGTTGGAAAATAATGTTTTTAACGTTTACCACATGATTAATTATTCACATAACTATGAATTGTACTCATTATTAATCTTACATCATAAGTTTTTATGGGTTTTCAAAAAATATTATATTCTCATTATTATGGGAATTATTAATGCTTTTAATTTTTTTCAATGGAACAAGATATTTCTTCACATTTCTATGAGATAACTGAAAGAAGCTTTTATTATGGGCTCAAATGAAACATTTTATGAGTTTTATGATAGAAATGTAAGATTTTATGTGTTGTTTTCAAGAAATGGTTTTTGAGAATTTTATATAATTATAGTTTAGTATGATATAACCCACTAATGCATTGGGTAATGATATCTTCTCTTGATGAGATAAGATTAAATTAACAAGGAAGTTTATTCCATTATAGGTGTTCTTTAAAGGGCACATAAAATGGAGATTTTATGAATAATGTATCAGGAAGCCTATATTATTTTTCTATAATTTATTTTGGTTTTTTGTGGAAATATTTTTTCTTCATGAGGTAATAAAATTATATTATGATTAAAGAAATATTTGTGGCCCTTGAAAAGAAAAATGTTGTTTTTGGAAGAAATGATTTCATTAGTTCTAATGTTTTCCCTAGTAATTATCAGGATTATAATTTATCCTTTATTATTTCTTAAAAAACAATTATGAAAAACATTGTGTAAAAATGTTAGTTTCATTTGTAAGTAAATTATTTTTTTAGCTCAAGGATTATTATGTAAAATTAATGCTTCCTTACGGATTTTCATGTTTTTAAGGGACTATAAAATTTCCTTTATTTTTATATCTATTATTGCAATATTTATTATTAAACCACATTTTAAGATGTTTTTCATAATTTCTAATGATTTTTTAGACTTATAAAAAATTCAATCATTCAATTTTGTCAACTGCTCTTGAACGAAACAAAATTTCATGAATGAAATAGTATTGTAAACATAAGATCCTTTTTTAAGGAATAAATGTACACTATGTGAAAGTGTTAACTTTTTTATAAAATGGTTTTATGTATTCTATAAAACATTAAAACTAAAAATCATTTTAATATAATAAAATGAAACCCTTGTTAAAAATCATGTGATTATGGGTTTATTGTTATGGATTTTTATAGCTTGTATCAAAACTAGATTTTAACTAAAATTTGAGGTCAAGATATTATTAAGAAATAATAATTTAGGGATGATAATATATTGTTATATTATTATGATATAGTCTTTAAGGGTTTTTATGAATCATCATCTAATATATTTCTATATTAGAAATTTTTTTATTGAGGGGAAACATATGGAATAATATGAGAAGGAAGTAAAAGGATATTATCCTTACAAATCAATATATGGGAATGGTTGGAGTTGAATATGAAAAATTTTTAGAAACATTAAATCAATTGATGTAGGATATTGATGAAGGTTAGCACGTAATAGAGTGAATATTTTTTATAGATGAATGTGTTTGTACTAGATCATTTCATGGAACAACACCCTTTATCCTTTATTGCAACCTCATACCTGGTGATAATTTAAGGATATATTAATTCTTTAGAGAAGATATTTTAATTTCTGGTATGTTCAGAGGATTAGCAGGAAACCGTTTCTGTTTATAATTTTGTTTTTGAAGTCAATCATTGGTTGTCATTGATTAAGAATACCAAATAAATTAATGAGATTGATACCATGGAATGAATTAAATTTAAAGATATTTTATATTAAAAGTATTTTCCAAATTTTTTTTGACTTAGGATAAAAATATAGTTTTTAGAATTTATGAAAATGAAAAAGGATTCATTTTCTACCTATAAAGTATATTTTACCAGATTGGCTATGTATGCACCAAATTCTATTCTAGAACATGATAGTAAAATTAATATATTTTACTTAGTGTTTAAGGAATTTTTAGAAATATACTTTGTTACTCATGTGTTTGGATGTTATGAGGAAATTATTTGATATAATGAGATGATTGAGATAGAATTAGGTTGAATTTAAAACAATTAGGATAAAAATTGATGTAGGTAGAATATAATCGGGAAACATTTTTGAAAAAGAATATTATGGTTAGAAAATTCTATTACACTCTTATGATTAATTTGGAAAAAATAATTAATGGTAAGGTATTATATGGCATTATTGTTGTTATTGAAATATTAAGTTGGGAAATTTGGCTCATGAGTATAAAGAAAAGTGAGATGTTAATGGTCGGAACAATAATGAAAATCAAGCAATACAGTGTTCTACTTATAATAAGAAGTTCTATTATGTAAATATGTGTCCAAATAAAAATATAAAGGATAGAGATCATGAAGACCATAAGTAAAAGGTAATTTAAAAATACTTTTATACAGTAGATTATATATCATCAAATGAAATGGTGAAAGTTACATTAATTTTTTACCCGATGATTTCAATTATATTTTTTGATTCCAGATTTTTGAATTCATTTATTTCTACGAAATTTTCCAGTAAAATGGAAATATTACCTCAAAAAATGAAGACATGGATTTTGGTAAAAACCTATGATGGAAGTATTGAAGAATAAAATATTTATTTGAACCTTCATATTATAATCTGTCTAATGGTTTTCCCTTGATTCTTTTTATACTGACCTTAGTGGAGTTTGTTGTTATTATGGTTATGTATATGATTTTAGTTATTATGCTATGATAAATTTTATAGATAAATAAGTGATATTTCATATTCAGATTAAGTTTTAATTCATATATAGAAATGATTTCATACATGTGATGATATATAAAAAAGCTGGGAAATTGAAAAAAGTTTGAAATGAAAGTTATCTTTATGATATTATTGAATAGAAGGAAACCATTAAAATTAGTGACGTTCCAATATAAAATGATTATTTTTAAATATTTACTGATGATTTTTATGATGTTATTCCTAATTGGGAGGTTGAATTTACAATTTAATTTGTTCATAATTATAATATAATTTCAAAACTCCATTATCAAATTGATATATTAAATATATTGTATTCGAAAAAATAGTTACAATAGTTTCTGGATAAGGGTTTAATTAATCCAATCATTCCATCCCGAGGAGCTTCTATTTTATTTTTTAAAAATATAGATGGTTATATGTGGCTTTCCATTTTTTATAGAGCACTCCATATTATTATTCTTATTAATAAACATCTATTTCCACTTATCGATGATTGGTTTTTTCAAATCCTGTGTGCTCAATATTTTTAATATAGACCATAGATATGGCTATCATTAGATAAAAATAAAATAATAATAAATTAATAGGAATTTTTTTACGAGGAATATATATTATGAGTATGTGGTTCTACCCTTTGGGTGGATGAATGGACCCTCTATATTTATGGATCATAGGAAACGTTTATTCCATGTGTTTTTTGATATTTTCTTTTCTATTTTGTATTAATGATATTACATAATATTCTAAAAACATTTAGGATCATGAGAAACATTTAAGAATAATTTTTATAGTCCTTAAAATAAAATAAGATGTATGGAAAATTTGATATATGAGAATTTTTGTAAAAACTGATTTCATTTTATTGGGCATATTATAACTAAATATGGTTTAACAGTTGATATTTCTAGGACTAAATTTGTGAAATAATGTCCAATACCTAATAATTTCACTGATATTCATAGTTTTATTTGAATAATGGTTCATTAATGAGGGTTTATTGAATCATTTCCTCAATTATATATCCCACTCACCCAGTTAAATCAAAAGGGAGTTAAATTATTTTCGATAAGGAAGTATGATGAATATCATTCATAATTGAAAATAAAATATAATTCTCTTGTATTATCCTATACATTAATGAACATGGAGTTTTCTTAGTTATAATAATGAATAATTGAAGGTAATTTGTTATGTTTTGATACAGAACGATTGGGTAATTACATATGCTTCACATTAATTGAATACGTATGAAAAAAAGTATCCTATGAATGAACATGATTTGTGTACAATATTTTTTGATTTAATTTTTTAGATATAATTTATATGGGGTAGAAACATGATATATATATATATATGGATCATAAAATTTTTAAATATATATTGAGTCAAAAATAGTTGAACACGAAAAAAAGAATATGGCTAAAACTGACAAAAGATTTGATTACAAGATTCAATATCATCCAGCTAAATCAAATAGGGTAGAAAATGTATTGTGTCAAATTTATAATCCATAATTTTCCATGATACGTTTTGAACATGATCGTATAATTAATAATTAATGAAATTTGAGTTAAGAAGTTGTGTATTTGAGAAAATGTTCACTTTTGTGTATTGTATCATTACAATCATGCATATTATAAATAATTATTAAGGATAAAAAGTATGGTCATGTTTCCAAATAAATTCATAATTAGTTATGTAAGTAATTTTTTTTGGATTTTAATGATAATAAAAAAGGTGTAAGAGGATTTAAAAAGAGGCTTTTTCTATGATAAAATTTCAGTTGAAAGGGGAATTACTGAATAAACCTCACAACACTCCATATTATTTATTTCCTGGTAACACCAAGAATTATGGATACCTTTAGTAATATTTTTGTTTGGAAACAATGAAGAAATTTATTGCCGGTTTTACAATGAAAGTTTTTACTTTTCAATAGGTTAAAAATGAATTACCACTATCAAAGGTGACGTTTCATCTATTTCTAGAACCTGGATACAAATTGGAGAATTTATCAATGGATTTCATTTTGGGATTTCAAAAAAAATCTTTATGTACAAATTCAATTTGTTTTATTATTGATAATTTTACTAAATATATGAATTTTATTGCTATTTTAGATACTATGTATCTGGATCAACAATGTAAGATCCTGTGTCTTGACAAGTTGGAAATTTTATAAGGAATATCATGTTTTTACTAGATAGGTTGAAATTTTAATCAATACATATGATGATATTAATAGAGTTCTAATGAGTAAAAATTATTTTTTGAAAAAATTAATGATGCTTTCAAGGTAGCTGGGTGTTTAGATGAGGTTTAGTGGTTTGGGGTATGTTTTATGAGTTTCTGTGTTTTCTAGATAGGGTGCATGGTTTAGTTTGCATGGTTTTGGATAAACCATGATCAACCATGATCATGAGGAAATTATGATTTTATAATTAACTATTTATAGTTTATTTTATTTGTTTGTGGTGAACTATTTAAGGAATAAAGGTGAAACCATAAGAGGTTTAGAATGGTATGGGACATGACATGTCACACCAAGAGATTTTAAATATATTTTTCAAATAAATGAAAATTTATTTTATGGATTGTGTTTTAAACAACTTAAATTTAAGCTTGTGTTATACATAACAGAAATATAATCTTGTGTTACATGCAACAACAACTTATCTTGTGTTATATACAACACTGAGTTTTAACAAAACATCGATATATTATTAATATGCTTATTTAAACATGACCATTATAAACATGACATTAAATTTACTAATATGAATAATAATAAATATTTTTAAAAATATATTGATTTTACATAAATGAAAAATATTGTTAACGATATACATTACTTTTGGTAAAGTCTTTACTTGTTTTGAAAATTTTATTTTTTCAAAAAATGGTTTGTTATGTATTTTTGTGAAAAATGAAAAATTAGTTTTTTTTGTTTCATTTTTAGAAAATTAATTTTTTAAATAAAACTTATATTTTAATTTAGAATTTAAAAAATATCTTGGGTGAATTTTAAAGATTTTTATGAAAATTTCTTATTTGTATGAATAGTGAAAATGCCGAATTTTAATTAGAAATTGTATTTTTTTAATTTATATATGTAAACATTATTTTAATTTGGTTTTAATGTAAATTTTGTTCAATTATAAATATATTAATCAAATTTAGGTAATTGAAATAAATTTTTATTGAAATTTATTATAAAAACGTTGTAATCTTTTGATCATTTTCTCTTTAATAACCCTTTTTCTTGACATGTCCACCAGATAAATTTTAAATTAAAATTTGATAGTTATGTGAATTTTATTTGAAAAAATATATTACAAATTTTTAATTATAATAACTTATAATTTATAATAATGATAACTTAATTTTTTGAACAATTGTTTACAATGATTAAGGTAAAAACAAGATTATTTTTTTTTTAAAATCAGAATATAATGTGTAAAAATAACCCAAAACCTACAAAAAACTCATTTAATAGTCCTTTTTAGAACATATACGTTATATTATAGATTTTTTTATTTTATTGGGGCTTTGAGTTAGGTAATAATTGGGGTACTCCAAACATCTTTTAAAAACATACAAGGTGTATTCTCTCTCTCCTATATAAAAGTCTACCACTCTCCCCTATCTTGACACATTAAAAACCAATTGGTTATTACAATAACCACCAAAATAAATTCTTAAATTAACTCTTATATTACTAGAGGCCTTAAATTGGTCATAAATATATCCAAGGAAGTCCTTCGATGCTAACCAAAAGATGATTCCGAAAGAAGTGGTAATTTTAATTAGCGGATGTTTTTTTATTTCATTATCAAACCCATTAAATTATTTCTATATCAAGATTAAATAATATAATAATTATATAATATATAATTATATGTTTTTATGCAAGTTTTTTAATATAAAATCATATAATCATTCATTAAATGGGATACAAAATCATCATTCGGGTGTACAATGGTCTACCGCCTCACGAACTGATGTCATGCATTTTTCTTCTAACAATTATTAAGGATGGTAATAGTGATAGACAATATATTTACATATATGAAATATATTATATTTATGATGTAATTATTTTTATTTAATTATTATATAATATATATCTTCATGCTATCCATTTTTTTGGAATACGATAATGTCGTTCTTATGTACGACAGACAACCACCTCACAAAATGATGTGATTCGTTTATACATTACAGGAAATGTTTTAAGGATGGGTTTAATATAAATATCTGATATATGTGACATAAAAATTCTACTTGATTTATAATATATCTATATATAATTTTATTTTCATTCGTTCAATATGAAAAGAAAATGGAAAAAATGTTCAACCATACCTATGACCTGCCATCTCCATGAATTGTGTATTTCATTTCCTATAACTAATTTTTATGGATTAATATAAATAAATATATAATAAATATATATTCTATTAATATCATTTATATCATTTTTCAGATCATTAAATCATGATCTGAATAAGAGGACCTAGAATAACAAGTCAAAACATGTATGCGAAACAAGGATGTTATTACCCAAAATATAACTTTAACAATTAATTGTCAATAAAATGGTAATATAATGTCATAATAAAATAATATATGAAATGATAAATATGAATATTGTTCTTTAATATATGTATAATAAACATATATTTATTATACATGATGTTTGAACGAGTATTACTAAAGTCAAGATTTAAGGTAAGTGAATTTTGTCTCCATTTGGCTTCTTTGCGACACATGATATGTTACATGCCTATATTATTTTAAGTGGTGTATATAATTCACCATTATATTTAATATAATGAATATCCTTCATTACATAATATTTTAACATTCATGTAATTTTATTCTTTTATGGTGATTATGATTCAATGTTACCAAATTTGTAAGAGGTTATTATTATAATCTCATCATTTATTGAATTTTTTCATGTTTATTATACCTTTGATATAATCTAATGATACATATCTCAAGAACCTCCATTAATTTTATTATACTATTTTTATTCATGATACCATCATGTAATGGTACTATTTTTCAACAATTTCGTACAAAAGTTACTTAAGAAAATGTTTTTATGAAAATTATTCTTCCCCCCTTCAGTTGGAAATAAATTTTATTTTAATAAATTTTTTTAAAAAAATGATTTCAAAAATATTTATAAATGATCTCTTCAACTAATTTTCAAGAAAAATAATTTTTAAATTTAATTTTATTTTAAATATCATTTTTCAATGGGGAATGTATATTTTTCTCAGTAAATGTTTTAAAATATATTTAAACATTATTCTCTAACTAAGATGAAATATATTGGTATTGTAAATTCCTTAATGGGGATACAGTTCAAGGATACCAGTCATATTATTTCTCCATTTTTTATGTATTTAATGAATGATTTTTATGAAACCTTTTTCACTTCCATGGTTTATACCATAATAAATTGCCTGTGAAACCTACTTCTTTTTGTAGGATATTAAATTATTAAAATATTACGAAACATGTCTCTTTTCCATAAATTATGATGTGATTAATTTTTTATGATACCCATTAAATTTTATGGGTTATGATATAATGAATGTTTATGATCTTGTAGATCCCATATTTATGATTTCATTCTATGAAGGGTGGGACTTATAAATCCCTCCAATGCATTAGATAAATATTTATATCTCATGGGATATATAATACTTGAATGGGGAGTGATCTCAATTCAGTAAGACATGGTTAGAATAAGAAGTGAACCTGGTTTGGTAATACTAGGATGGAATGGTGATATAATATAATTCCTTAAAGGACTTTTTCCACTATAATGGTCTTGTTTGTGAGAATTGACTAATATAGAAATTATTTTCTATGATTATGTGTATGCCAAAAATTCTATGTCTTATGATCTCGTGGATTATGTTCCTTGATTCCATTATGACTCATGTCTCATGAACTAAAAATATTTTTTGCAGGAGATATGATTATGATCATTGATAAACAAGGTATGATTTTAAAATTTTATTCTCATATTCTCATACCCTAATGTTCATGGTATACTTACGTATCTACCTTGTTTCCCCCAACTGAGCATTTAATCTCATTATTTCATAGGTTTTTGTCCCTAAGGTTATGAATATATTTATTGTGTATGATATTTCATAGAATTTTTATAGTTATGAAAAATGTAATTGGAGGTTACATATCTCACTTATGGAACAATATTTATGTTTCATTGTTTCCAAAGGCACTAAACTACTGTGGTTCTCAGGAATTTTATTGTGTAATGTAATAAATATTCATAAAAAATGATTTAATGTCTATGTATGAAAAATCCTATGTCTTTATAGTTTTTATTAGATAAAATGTTTAGTTAAACCTTTGAAACTAGGATGATAAAAACATAGTGATATCACTAAATAAATATACAAGGATAAGTTTAATGATGATTCAATGTATATAAAAATGTTCTAGAATTTTAGTAAAGGATAGATCAAGTCATTTCGTAGAAATACATCATAGTGTAGATATTACAAGTAGATGAAAAAAGTGCCTTGGGGAAACAATACCAAAAACATTATATTGAGTTATACTTGATCTGGAACTGGTTCATGACAATGAGACATATTTCACACTTGGTTTTCCATTCCCAGGGGATAAGCTTTGGAAATTCCTAAACTCTTTATAAACCGTCATTAACGATCTAAATTAAATATGGATATAAATGACTTAGGATAAACTGAAGGCATCATATATTAAAAAAGGTGTCATAATTTAGACATATTATAAGTGATTTTCATGATTATTTAGTTTTACACTATGATTATTGCTTCTTATTTTGTGCCTTTGGTTTTTAGTCAATGGATGGAAGTTGATGTAACCACATTAATTCTGAGTGAAACAAAAATGAAATGATATTTCTTCTGAGAATACAATTTTTATGGGAGATAAAATGAAAAATATTGTTACTATGATCACAAAAAATTTTCAAGATATAAATAATGATGGAAATCAAAATGAAAAATAGAGGAAAAATCATTCTATTGAGTCATTCATGAGGAAAATTCCTCCTTCTTTTAGTGGGTCTTATAATTCACTAGTTTCTAAAAAATTGATCAATACCAATGGAAAGATATTTTACAATCTCTAGTATTCAAAAACATGAAAAATGAATTTTGGATTCCTGTCATTTGAAATGTAATTCATATCAATGGTGGAATCTTATCAAGAATACAGGGAAACATGAATAAACTTACTTAACTGATTGGATGATTTCAAGAACATATTTTTCAAAAAGTAATTTCCTTTTATTATTTATGTAAATATAGACATATATTTCCTTGAACTATTTAAAAATGATGGTCAATCTATTGGAACCTATGATGAAAATTTTACAAGACTTGTGAGGTACACTTATAGTATTATCGTCCAGCCTAAAAATAAGGTGGATTTAATATTTAGTGGCTTAAAACAAAGGATTTCAAGGTTGTCATCCATAAGATATTTCAGTAGTTATGAAGAAATGTTTCTTTGAGAAATCAAGATGGAAGTGTAAATTAGATTTATGTATCAATCTCAAGATTTTGATAAGAAAAGGAAAATAGAGTTCAAAGGAAATTTTTATAACCATGGAGATAAGAAGTTGAGCTTTACATTATTCTCTATGTGTTGGAATAAGCATAAAGAAAAAATCCTTTGGGGGAATAGTAAATGTTTTAAGTGTGGAAGGTAAGGTTATCAAAAAATATATTTCTAAATTGATGGGAAGAAGTTAGATAATAATGTGAATAGAGATAAATATTCACAGAATTCACCTACCACTTCAAGTGCTTCAATTGTTAGGAGAATGCGTTTTATTATAACTAATTATCCAACATAAGGTTTAATGATGACGATCGATTTCATCAACCTCTTATGCCAATAGAAAAGGTGAAATCTCATGCGATCACTATTTCAGATTATGGATGTGATAACAATATGGTGATAGGTACACATACCATTCACTATAGAACTAATAATGTCTTATTCAACACTATATCTACCCATAATTTCATATATAAATAATTTAAAAGGATATAATGTTACCACCAAAACTATTAGATGTTGAATTTGAAGTAAAAATACCAAATTTTATAATCATCAAATCTCTAGTATATGATTTCCCTTCAGTTGATGTTGGTGGGAATGTGATTCTAAAAAATATTTTCATTCTTCCATGGGTTAAATTTGATGTCTTCATGAGGATGAATTTGATTTCTCATCATAAATCCCACATAAATTTTTGATGAAAGGGAAGTTATATTTGATATCCCATACTAACGTATCATCATATATCAATGTGATGATAAGTGTGAAATTATGGCAGAGATTACATCCATTTTATGGTTCTTAATTCCCATTCATAAGGGGTTCTATCTCAAATGTTTCATGAAGAATAAATATCAATTATATGCCTATTGTTCATAAATTTTTTGATGTCTTTGAAGAAGAGATTCTTATCCTTTCTCAATAACATGAAGATGAGTTATCATTATAACTCATAGCTAGTTCCACACAAATTTCAAAGACTCCCTATATAATGCCTCTAATTTATTTGTAAAAATTGAAGAATTAAATACAAGAAATCCTTGATAAATTATTTATTTGGACAAGTGTGTCACCTTGGGGTGAAAATGTTCTTTTTGTGAGAAATAAATATGGATCAATGAGGCTTTGAATTTATTATAGGTATCTCAACAATATAATAATTATAAACAAGTATTCTCTTCCACATATTAATAACTTGTTTGATCAACTATGCGATGCTTGATACTCTTCCAATACTGACCTTTATTTTGGATATCATCAATTGAGGGTCAAGAAGGAGGATGTACAGTAGAAATCATTCGATACAAGATATGGAAACTGAATATAAGCGGATGCCTTTTGGTCTTACTAATTATACTTTTATCTTCATATAACTAATATGTAGAGACCCGTAGCCTGACGTACATGGACATTACATTACATTTGCGGAATACTTAGTACATAACAAAAACACACACACACAAGGATCGTAATAGTTTAGTGTCTTTGGAAACTCGGAACGTAATCTTCTAATCATGGTGAAAGTTCTTCAATATATCCCATAAAGGTCATCCCTTTTTTTTACCTAAAACCTTTCATTATATCCTGGGGAAAAGAAAACATAAAAGGGTGAGCTCAAATGCTCAGTAAGGGTATACAAAAGAAATAAAAATCATATCATATCTTTTTGAAAATCATAACCTGCAAAAGAGATCATAATATCTTAACATGGAACAAATCATAGAAGTGAAAATAAGATCACCATAATCATAACATGAAACTTGAAACTTTGTGGCATGCACACATAATCATGGAAAATCATTTCTTGTTAGTCATGACTCATTGCCAAGACTATCTTAGTGGACAAAGTCCCTTTCTGAATCGAGTAACCCTCGTTTCAGTCCTGTTTCACTGAACCGGTATAACCTACCATTCCAGCCATGTCTATCTCATGAGATATAAAATCTTTACCCAATGCATTGGAGGGAGATATAGGTCCCACCCATCTTATAATGAATCCTTTCTTATGTGTGCCACATAATCATAAATCATACATCATCGCATAACCCATGTAATAAAAAATGGGATTCTTAAACAACATGACATCATAAAACAATCATATAAGATAAAGGAATTAATAAAAATATTTCCATCACAACATAATCAAATACATGTAATAATAGGGATAAAAACAGAACCCTTTTATTATCTTAGATGGAAAATAATTTTGATAAAATACTTGAACTCCATTCTTGAGGAAAATATCCTTTCTTCATTAAAAACATTTTTCCTTTCATAACATGTCATACGACTTTAAAATAAAAGAAGTTGATTAAAAATAAACTTGAAAACATGTAAAGGAAGCTTCTTGGAAATAATGTTTTAAAAATCCATTCATGTCGTATAAGTTAAAAAAACATTCTTCGTACTTTTGTCGGAAAAGTCAAAAAGTACCTCGTACGAAAAACGACAAAAGATTCCTTTCTTATTCTTTACCAAAAACTCACCGAAGGGTAAAAATGGATTTAAACAATTGTAGGTGGATGGAAATAATATTGCATATTGATGAAACATGGATGTGGATGATAAAATACACCCCAGTAAATACTTACGAATAAACAATCTCGGATAAAAATGAGATTGTGATATTTCCCTTACCTTAGGTCCGACTTGCTTTGTAAGTGTCCGAACCTCCTGTATAATGATTTAAATCATGTTATTGACTTATTACAGAATCATATTCATTTTTATGATTTCATATATGGTTCACTTATGACATTATATTACCCGTTCTTTTGTAAATTCCATGTTAAAGAAGCGTTTTGGGTAAAATCGTTTCATTTATCGTAGGTGTTTTGACTTGTTGTTCTTGAAATCATTATTACTTATATCATGATTTAATTACTTCCAGAATATAAAATATGATTTATATATCATATATATTCAGTATATATATATATAATAGGTAGATAAATAAAATGAAAAACACCGTTCATGGAGACGGTAGTCCGTACGTACGCATGAACGCTGTTTTCCTTTCCTTATTGTCTTGAAATGGAAGTAAATAGATGACATACATATGTATATATATACATAAATCCAGTAGCTTTATAATGTCATATATTTCATTATTATTTTTTATATATACATTATAATCATTCTTAAATGGTTAACATGGAGAATGAATCTCATCGCGTCGTGGAGACGGTATTCCGTACGTACGCACGAGCGATGATATCATTTCTATAAATATTGAATTGAATTGGAGTGGATTATACAATATATCAGAATATGATGTTGTAATAACTATGTATAGTTATTCTTTACTCCATTATACCCATCCATGTAAGGTGGTGGTGGAAAATAGATTACACCACGGCGTGGAGACGGTATTCTGTACGTACGCACGTGCGGTGATTTCTTTTTCCGTAGGATGGATAGATGGTGAAATAGGGTTGTTTCATACTTATAATAACATATCAGTATATGAGTGATACTGATGTTATTACTTCATAATGAAACAACCTAAGAAGAAGAAGTGGAAGAAGAAATAAAGATGAAAGAATTGGTAACGGTAATTACCTCTTCTTTGAAGTGCCTCTTTGAGACCTCCTCTTAGGGCACTAGAATTGGTCTTTGAGGAAGACCAGAACCTCTAGGATGTTTCTAGGGAAGTGTAGAAGAGATTTTGGCAGGGGTTGGCTGAGCTTGAGTGCTCAAATTGGTGTGAGGAGGAGGGGGAGGAGGTGTCCTTTTATAGGGGAGGAGAGGGGCACCTTAGGAATATCTCAAAATATTATTTTATATTAAAGTCAACATCTGTTTATAATGTTTCCAAAGGGTATTATTTCTAAGCTAAAGTGGGGATGGGTCGAAATCCTATCAACCAATAGAATTTAGACAAGTTTAGGATATTATTTTAACCTTATCAATTAGATTTAACTCTAAGTTAAATAATTTAACTTTTACCATGTCTTTTTGTTTTTTTTCACTATATGGTTAATACACTTACTATAACATGCCAAAAGAACCCCAAATTGTCTATTATTAATATATATATCTTTATCTAAGTCATTTGGCCGAACCTTAGATTTTTAGGAATACAATAACAATTAATAATATAATATTTGATTTAAAAACTATTTTGTGTCAATTTTGACACTATTTGATATATGATTTTTGTGAAAGTCATAACAGAATTAAATGTTCTAACCAAGTTGATTAAATCAACATTAATATATCATAGTAACCTATAAAATTATTTGAATTCATAAAAAATCTCAAATTACATTTATTTTGGTGTTTATAACATCAATTATGTCAATATTTCATTAATAAGATAATTACTGCATCATCGTTGTGTCATAAATAGATTAAATTATTTGATGTCTAAAAATTACAAATAAAATACCATCATGTAGGAAATCTTTGTAGCTTTATTATGAATATTTACAATCGAATTTATCTTATGTATAACCCCATATTAAAAATGATTTACTTATTAAACTTTGATTTTAACTATTTTAACCTTTCTTAAAATAAATTAATAATAAATGTCCTAATCTAATCCACGTGGGCCTAAATGGTCATATTTTATTCCTAAGTTTGTTTTTGGTCGAATTAAACTTGTCCAATAGAATTAGGACATGTGTTAGGGTAATAGTAATATCATATTTACCCTTAGTTACCCTATTTACTATTAACCGCGGTAAAAAAAGTAAAAAGTTACTATTCACCAAAAAATTATTTTCATCTCATTGAACCACATTTTAGTCCTTGATATTAACCGTGTCTCTCGGATTTTCGAAATTCCATTCACAGAAGCGGCAAAATTAAGTTTTATGAAAAATTCAGTTTTTTTAACTACCACTTAGTAGTTTCACTATTCATCAAAAATTGATGTTTTTCAGAACAATGCCAAAATTTCATCCTAAGCTATATTTCATATTCCGAATTCCAAAATGAAATCTATTTTACCAAATTCATAACATAGAAGTTGCATTAATTAATTTTATAATTAAATCCTGCTGTTAAAATAAATATCGTGTTTTTAGGAAACAATATATATCAAAAGTTTGACACTTGATTATGTCTTGTTTAAATGTGAAATTACAACCAATGACCAACATTGTATTAAATTGTAAAAATATATTCTAAATATACTTTAAAACCACTCAAATTAATAATTTATCACTATTAATTATTTCGATTAAAAAAGTTGTTTTTAATTATAATTTAGTAATTTTCACTATTCATCAGAATATGAAAGTTATCCGAAAAGTACCAAAATTTCACCTTAGGCTAAATTCGATACTCCGAATCCAAGAATGAAGTTCATTTTGAAAAATAAGATTTAAAAAATTTTAAAAAGTGGTTATTACTATTCATAACGGCTAGTTTTAATAATATTTTAATAGCACATCGTTGTTTAGTGAAACTCGGTATTGCGTATTACACACGCTATCGAGGAAGGTCACGATTGCGTGTAATGCAAGGCAAGACAAGGATGCGTGTTGTGCAAGCTCCTTTTGGTGTAGCGTACAACACAAGACATTAATAATATTAAAAAGAATATTTTTTTATAAAATCTTGGGCTGTTACATTCTACCCCCCTTAAAATGAATTTCTCCCTCGAAATTCGTCGGGGTTATAAATGGTTTACTATTCGAAAGTTTCTTTAGTAGAAACCCACATCGTAAAAAGGAATATCAAAACCAATCTTTAAAAACAATAGTATGAAACGTAACGGTTACCCAAATAAACTAATCATTGGGTTTCCACATAGGTGAAAATATGGATATGGAAGAGAAATCTAACCATCATGTTCTGATGGAGAGTGGTAGAGAACATGGCTATGGAAAAGCCAGTAATCACAAATCCATAGATTTGTGATGATATAAGGTACCATCTGATTCATCAGGTATAAGATCACTAGGACAACATTTTTGGTTTTCAAGATCATTTCCCCTAAAGTTGAAAATTTGAATTAGAATAAATACTTACTTTATTTTGGTACAATCTCACTGTTGTTCGTGCCTTGAACAATTTCCACTTCATCCCTTAAATAAATGATGTTGAATTTGTTATTCGTGAAGTGTTAGCAGATCATGTGATAGAATGACGGGTCATTCCATCTGTCTCAAACAAAAGGTTAGCAAAAATTATATTCATAAATCGATCTATAGTGAGATTAATCATATATGGTTCCTAAAATGGACTTATAATTCATATATCATACTGCTTAATATAATAGAACTAGCTTCTACTAAACAGGGACTTCCTGTAGGCCAGTGGTAGGCGATAAAGGCCAGTCGCACTTCGGTTGTGGGTTCGATTCCACAGCCTTGTCCGACGCGATGGGCTATCGCCCGTCCTGCAGGTTGTCCTTTTTCCAAAACTATATAACATCCCATCAATAATATCAAAATAACAAACAATACTAACTTATGTCCAACATAATCCATTCCAATCTTTTAGGCTTATCCATAATACTGCAGTCGACTCTCATAATATAGTGAAAATGATTACCAGAGATTTAACACCATCATCGATCCCCATATATCATAAGATATGTTTTGTTGGTCACATTCCAAACATTCAAAGTCCTTAATCGTGTATTCTCTTGAATACCTTAGTGAAAACATGAATGTAGTTAAAATTTAACACTTTTCACATACCAAAATCCTTAAAATTCTATATACTCAAACTTAGTCCTTATATCAATCATGAGCTCATGAATACTGTTAAACATTTCATTTTCTCTTTTTCCCTTCATTATGCGCATAATATCTCAATCACTTTGAATACCACATTAGACCAATACATAAATATTACAATATTCCAAGATACAACATTATTTGGGAATCCCATTACATAAACACTTAATCATTCCACCACATCGTTGTCATATTCAACATTGCCAATAGTGATCGCATGTGACTTCCCTTTGTCCTTTGCCTTAAGCGGTTGCTCATGTCGATCATCACTAACCCTAGGATTAGGGCATTTATTAGCATAATGCCCCATTTCCTTGCACTTGAAGCATTGAAGTGTTGGTTGTACGTTCTCTGCAGTGTTTGCTTTATTCACTTCATTAGAATCCCATTTTCCATTACTTAGACACTCAGCTGCTCGATGACCTTCTTTTCCACACTTAAAACATTTTCTAGTCCCTTTAAGACAATCTCCACCATGCTTCTTTCCACACTTTGTGCATAAGGAAATATTCATCTTCTTTTCACCATTATTCTGAGTTTTCTCCTTGAACTCCATCTTTCGTTTCTTGTCAAACCCATGAGATGGATATGTAACACCAACTTCCATTTCTACCTTGATAGCACAACGCACAATTTCTTCATAGCTACTGAAGTCTCTTATAGCTAATTCCCTTCGAAGACTGGGTTTTAAGCCACTGAAAAATCGATCAACTTTACTTTCAGGTTGGATGATAATACCAGAAGCGTACCTTGCAAGTCTTGTAAAATTCGCTTCATAGGTACCAACAGATTCATCATCCCTTTGCTTCAGTTCAAGAAACTCTTTCTCCATCTTTGTTCGGAGAATACGAGGGAAGTACTTATTGAAAAATAAGTTCTTGAACTCGTCCCATTCCATAGACTCAATTTCATCCCTTTGCCTCGTATTCTTAATAAGATTCCACCATTGATCAGCTTCACCTTCCAAACGATATACTGCTAAGATGACTTTATCATGTTCAGAACATTGAAGAACTGAAAATATCTTTTCAGTAGTACTGATCCATTGTTCAGCCACAAGTGGATCAGAAGACCCACTGAAAGAAGGTGGACGTTGCCTCATGAAGGACTCAATAGAATATTGTTCCCTTCTCTGCTCATTTGGAAGTCCAGAATGATTCATAGCTTGTGTACGTATAGCAATAAGATTTTGCACTCTATCTCCCATAACATTTGTTTGTTCAGGAGGGCAATCATTGCATTGTCCATTGCATTGATCAACACGGTTCCTTCGGGTTCCAGCCATCGTCTAAAACCCAAAAAGAATAGTATGAGAGGCAAAAATCATGCTAGGGAAAACAACATAATAAAGGGGTAGTACCCTCAATATCTAACATCTTAGGTTAAATTCGAAGATCGTTAGCGCAATTCTTGGACTATAACCTATACGTATACTTAACCTTAGAGATATCCCTAGACATACCTTAGAAATATCTCTAGGGATCTCACTAACGTTTTCGCATCCTAGTTTCCAAAGGTTGACTAAACCTTTCCTCTGATACCAACTGTAGAGACCCGTAGCCTGACGTACATGGACATTACATTACATTTGCGGAATACTTAGTACATAACAAAAACACACACACACAAGGATCGTAATAGTTTAGTGTCTTTGGAAACTCGGAACGTAATCTTCTAATCGTGGTGAAAGTTCTTCAATATCTCCCATAAAGGTCATCCCTTTTTTTTACCTAAAACCTTTCATTATATCCTGGGGAAAAGAAAACATAAAAGGGTGAGCTCAAATGCTCAGTAAGGGTATACAAAAGAAATAAAAATCATATCATATCTTTTTGAAAATCATAACCTGCAAAAGAGATCATAATATCTTAACATGGAACAAATCATAGAAGTGAAAATAAGATCACGATAATCATAACATGAAACTTGAAACTTTGTGGCATGCACACATAATCATGTAAAATCATTTCTTGTTAGTCATGACTCATTGCCAAGACTATCTTAGTGGACAAAGTCCCTTTCTGAATCGAGTAACCCTCGTTTCAGTCCTGTTTCACTGAACCGGTATAACCTACCATTCCAGCCATGTCTATCTCATGAGATATAAAATCTTTACCCAATGCATTGGAGGGAGATATAGGTCCCACCCATCTTATAATGAATCCTTTCTTATGTGTGCCACATAATCATAAATCATACATCATCGCATAACCCATGTAATAAAAAATGGGATTCTTAAACAACATGACATCATAAAACAATCATATAAGATAAAGGAATTCATAAAAATATTTCCATCACAACATAATCAAATACATGTAATAATAGGGATAAAAACAGAACCCTTTTATTATCTTAGATGGAAAATAATTTTGATAAAATACTTGAACTCCATTCTTGAGGAAAATATCATTTCTTCTTTAAAAACATTTTTCCTTTCATAACATGTCATACGACTTTAAAATAAAAGAAGTTGATTAAAAATAAACTTGAAAACATGTAAAGGAAGCTTCTTGGAAATAATGTTTTAAAAATCCATTCATGCCGTATAAGTTAAAAAAACCATTCTTCGTACTTTTGTCGGAAAAGTCAAAAAGTACCTCGTACGAAAAACGACAAAAGATTCCTTTCTTATTCTTTACCAAAAACTCACCGAAGGGTAAAAATGGATTTAAACAATTGTAGGTGGATGGAAATAATATTGCATATTGATGAAACATGGATTTGGATGATAAAATACACCCCAGTAAATACTTACGAATAAACAATCTCGGATAAAAATGAGATTGTGATATTTCCCTTACCTTAGGTCCGACTTGCTTTGTAAGTGTCCGAACCTCCTGTATAATGATTTAAATCATTTTATTGACTTATTACAGAATCATATTCATTTTTATGATATCATATATGGTTCACTTATGACATTATATTACCCGTTCTTTTGTAAATTCCATGTTAAAGAAGCGTTTTGGGTAAAATCGTTTCATTTATCGTAGGTGTTTTGACTTGTTGTTCTTGACATCATTATTACTTATATCATGATTTAATTACTTCCAGAATATAAAATATGATTTATATATCATATATATTCAGTATATATATATATATAATAGGTAGATAAATAAAATGAAAAACACCGTTCATGGAGACGGTAGTCCGTACGTACGCATGAACGCTGTTTTCCTTTCCTTATTGTCTTGAAATGGAAGTAAGTAGATGACATACATATGTATATATATACATAAATCCAGTAGCTTTATAATGTCATATATTTCATTATTATCTCTTATATATACATTATAATCATTCTTAAATGGTTAACATGGAGAATGAATCTCATCGCGTCGTGGAGACGGTATTCCGTACGTACGCACGAGCGATGATATCATTTCTATAAATATTGAATTGAATTGGAGTGGATTATACAATATATCAGAATATGATGTTGTAATAACTATGTATAGTTATTCTTTACTCCATTATACCCATCCATGTAAGGTGGTGGTGGAAAATAGATTACACCACGGCGTGGAGACGGTATTCCGTACGTACGCACGCGCGGTGATTTCTTTTTCCGTAGGATGCATAGATGGTGAAATAGGGTTGTTTCTTACTTATAATAACATATCAGTATATGAGTGATACTGATGTTATTACTTCATAATGAAACAACCTAAGAAGAAGAAGTGGAAGAAGAAATAAAGATGAAAGAATTGGTAACGGTAATTACCTCTTCTTTGAAGTGCCTCTTTGAGACCTCCTCTTAGGGCACTAGAATTGGTCTTTGAGGAAGACCAGAACCTCTAGGATGTTTCTAGGGAAGTGGAGAAGAGATTTTGGCAGGGGTTGGCTGAGCTTGAGTGCTCAAATTGGTGTGAGGAGGAGGGGGAGGAGGTGTCCATTTATAGGGGAGGAGAGGGGCACCTTAGGAATATCTCAAAATATTATTTTATATTAAAGTCAAAATCGGTTTATAATGGTTCCAAAGGGTATTATTTCGAATCTAAAGTGGGGATGGGTCGAAATCCTATCAACCAATAGAATTTAGACAAGTTTAGGATATTATTTTAACCTTATCAATTAGATTTAACTCTAAGTTAAATAATTTAACTTTTACCATGTCTTTTTGTTTTCTTTCACTATATGGTTAATACACTTACTATAACATGCCAAAAGAACCCCAAATTGTTTATTATTAATATATATATCCTTATCTAAGTCATTTGGCCGAACCTTAGATTTTTAGGAATACAATAACAATTAATAATATAATATTTGATTTAAAAACTATTTTGTGTCAATTTTGACACTATTTGATATATGATTTTTGTGAAAGTCATAACAGAATTAAATGTTCGAACCAAGTTGATTAAATCAACATTAATATATCATAGTAACCTATAAAATTATTGGAATTCATAAAAAATCTCAAATTACATTTATTTTGGTGTTTATAACATCAATTATGTCAATATTTCATTAATAAGATAATTACTGCATCATCGTTGTGTCATAAATAAATTAAATTATTTGATGTCTAAAAATTACAAATAAAATACCATCATGTAGGAAATCTTTTTATCTTTCTTATGAATATTTAGAATCTAATTTATCTTATGTATAACCCCATATTAAAAATGATTTACTTATTAAACTTTGATTTTAACTATTTTAACCTTTCTTAAAATAAATTAATAATAAATGTCCTAATCTAATCCAAGTGGGCCTAAATGGTCATATTTTATTCCTAAGTTTGTTTTTGGTCGAATTAAACTTTTCCAATAGAATTAGGACATGTGTTAGGGTAATAGTAATATCATATTTACCCTTAGTTACCCTATTTACTATTAACCGCGGTAAAAAAAGTAAAAAGTTACTATTCACCAAAAAATTATTTTCATCTCATTGAACCACATTTTAGTCCTTGATATTAACCGTGTCTCTCGGATTTTCGAAATTCCATTCACAGAAGCGGAAAAATTAAGTTTTATGAAAAATTCAGTTTTTTTAACTACCACTTAGTAGTTTCACTATTCATAAAAAATTGATGTTTTTCAGAACAATGCCAAAATTTCATCCTAAGCTATATTTCATATTCCGAATTCCAAAATGAAATCTATTTTACCAAATTCATAACATAGAAGTTGCATTAATTAATTTTATAATTAAATCCTGCTGTTAAAATAAATAGCGTGTTTTTAGGAAACAATATATATCAAAAGTTTGACACTTGATTATGTCTTGTTTAAATGTGAAATTACAACCAATGACCAACATTGTATTAAATTGTAAAAATATATTCTAAATATACTTTAAAACCACTCAAATTAATAATTTATGACTATTAATTATTTCGATTAAAAAAGTTGTTTTTAATTATAATTTAGTAATTTTCACTATTCATCAGAATATGAAAGTTATCCGAAAAGTACCAAAATTTCACCTTAGGCTAAATTCGATACTCCGAATCCAAGAATGAAGTTCATTTTGAAAAATAAGATTTACAAAATTTTAAAAAGTGGTTATTACTATTCATAACGGCTAGTTTTAATAATATTTTAATAGCACATCGTTGTTTAGTGAAACTCGGTATTGCGTATTACACACGCTATCGAGGAAGGTCACGATTGCGTGTAATGCAAGGCAAGACAATGATGCGTGTTATGCAAGCTCCTTTTGGTGTAGCGTACAACACAAGACATTAATAATATTAAAAAGAATATTTTTTTATAAAATCTTGGGCTGTTACATAATAAATAGAATTTCTAGATATTTACTTGATCAGTTTGTGGATGTCTCTATATATTATATTATTATCTATTTAAAGATAAATTAAGAGATTTAAATCCACTTGGGAATTATACTAAATACCCTATGAAATTATAAAATCAATGAAAAAATTACCATGTGTAAATATTTTATACAAAAAAATTCCTTTTTGTGTCACGTGATCTCAAGAGAAGGTATATTAATAGTTCCATAAAATATGAAGGCTATTATATATTGGACCAGACCAACTACGGTGAATAATATCCATAGACTTCTTGGTTTAGATGGATATTATAAAAAAAATAGATAATTTCTCATGAATATCTAATTCTATAAGCATGTTAACTAAAAATATAAAGAAGGTTCTCAAGATAGATGAATGTGTGTAAAATTTCAAGGAAATAAAGAGAAGGTTAGAAAACACACCTTTCCTTACATTATCCCGTAGTAGAGAAGGGTTTATTATCAATAGTGATACATAAATGAAGGGATTAAGATGTGTTATTATTCAAAATAACATGGTTATAGATTATGAATCATTATAAATGAAGATTCATGTGTATAATTATACAACTCATGATTACTAGTTCGCTATAGAAATTTTTTCATTAAAGATACAAAGGCATTATATATATGAAGAAATATGTGATATATATACCAGTAATAAAAGTATACAGTGTATATTCCAAATGAAGGAGTTGAACATGCTCTAGAGAATATGGATAGAAATGATAATGGATTACAAGTGATCAATACATTATCACCCTAGTAAAGTAAATATGGTGGGTGATGCTTTGAGTCGAAAGGACCATGCGATCTTATCCATGAAGAGGATCAGAAAAGATCATATATTTCTATATTTTAAAATGTTGGATCTAAAAATATTAAAGTAAGGGGAAAAATATTAACTTTATTAATTGAATATTCTACCATATATCCAATTAATAATTAAATATGTGTAGAAATAATATGTAGATCTATAAAATACGGTTAGAAATGTTCCTATGTTTATCCATGGTCATGATGGAATGATATGGTTTAGTGAACGTGTATGAATTCCTTCTATACCATACTTGATGAAGGAATTGTTATGGGAACCTCATATATCTTCATTCTCCACTTATCTAGGATGAATTAAGATGTAAAAATAATTTAAAGAATACTTCTGGTGGGATTTCATGAAGAGATACCTCATAGAGTTTGTATCTCGGTTCTTGGTATGTCAACAAGCTAAGCTTGAAAGATAGAAGTCTAATGGGAAGAATCATTCATAACCCATACAATCATAGTAATAGGATAACATCACTATTGATTTTTTATTGGACTCCAGAAAACCTATAAATAACATAATGCTATATGGGTGGTAGTTCAACTCTATAATAAGTCAACACACATCATCACTATCAGAGAAGAATTATATCTAGATTAGTTTTACAAGATATACATTTAGGATGTGGTAAAGTTTAATGGATTGCCAAATTCAATTATATATGATTAGGATATTATAATGACCACAATGTTGTAGTTTATTATTTATTAGTCTCTTGATATATAATTGAGTTTTACCAATATGTATCATCCCCAAACTGATGGTATATGTGAATGAAAAATTCAAAACCAAGAAGAAATGTTGAGATATGGTTCTTTGGATTTCAAATATGGTTGGGATAAAAACCTATTTCTAGTTCAGTTTGCATTCAAAAATAGCTTTACTCAAGCATTTTTATGGATCCTTATGAGGCTCTCTATGGAATGAAATGTAGAGCTCCAATGTGTTAGAGTGAAGTCAGATAATGAAAGCTATTGATACCTGAGATTGTTGAAGAAATGGAAAATAATGTTAGATCCATTTAGTATCATATTAAGGAAGCTCAAAGTTAGTTGAAAATTTATGTTGATAATTATTTACATTATTTAGTTTTTCAATTTAGTAACAAGGTATTTCCAATAATTTCTCCACTGAATATGTTTATAATATTCTGGAAGAATGGGAAACTAAACCCTAGGAATAACATTCCCTTTGAAATTATTGATCAAATCAGGGTGGTAGCCTATAACATGGTTCTTTCACTAAACCTCTCTCAATCGCAAAACATTTTCCAAGTATCTCTATTTAAGATGTACGTACCTGACCCTTCACATGTACTTAACTCAGAGGTCATACCATTGGATCAATATATTTATTACAGGGAACGAACAGAGAAGATTTTCGATCATACAAGGAATGTTATAAAAAATATAACCCCTCGCCTAGTCAATGTTTTATGGAAAAAACACCAGTTTGAAAAATCAATGTGGGAACTTGATGATATAATGAGGAAAAATTATCCTTAGATTTTTTATATGAGAGTGATGAATTTCAAGGGGGATAATCAATTTAAGGTTGTATAATGTAACACATTGAATTATAATGAAATTTTATTTCGAATAAATTAGAATTTATTTGATTTCATTCATTACATGAAACACCAATTTATTATTTCATTACACACAACACCAATTTAATCTTATGCTACAAGAAAAAATGTCTTCACTTGCATTACATTCAACCTCAAGTTTAAGAAAAATAATGATATATTATTATTATCATTATTTAAAACTTACCATTATAACCTAGAATAATATTAATATTAATAAATAATTTTTAAATATAATGGTTTTATATAAATAAGACATATTCTTAAAAAATAAATAATTTTTGATAAAATATTTATATATTTTGAAAATATTATTTTCTCAATAAACTTATTTTTATGTCTTTTTGTGAAGAATGATAAAATAAATTTTTGAAACTTTTATAAAACAACTTTTAAAAAAGATAATAAAATTTTAATTCATAATTTCAAAATTATATTTGCATGAATTTTCAGAATTGATTTTAGAAAGATTCATTTTTTTGAATAATTAAAAATACAAAATTTTAATTAAAAACACCCTTTTTGTTTAATTTTTTTTTATTTAAATTTTATTTAAATTTGTTATTAAAGTTTATTTAGTTAAATTATACATATATTAATCCAATTAAGGTAATTGGAATTAATTTTATATTGAAATCATAACTAAAAACTTTTTAAACTATTGGCGTTTTTCTCTTTAAAAACCCACTTTATTTGTAACATCCCCAAATGTTAAAGGTTTAAATGACTAAATGATACGACTCATGTCAACAAGGTGCACCTTCCTTTTCGGGAGCCTGTCTGATTAGAACTCCACAGTTAAGCGTGCTTGGCCTGGAGTAGTAATCAGGATGGGTGACCTCCTTGGATGTTTCCCAGGGTATGTGTGAGTGAGGACAAAGCACACTAGAAAGGACATGTGTTGGCCTGTGGGGACAATCATTAGTCAGATGACCTGTTCAGGTGTGTGGGTGGACCCTAGGGTGGGCCCCACGTGTGTGCGGGGCAACTGGTGGTACCTAGTGGGCGAGGACCCAACGGCCATGTTAAGGCGGGTTGGTTGTGCTGTCACCGGGACCCAGTTTTCACATTTGGTATCAGAGGAGGAACCGAGCCTTAAGTGCACGGGGCACTGCCTGGGTTGAGATGTAGGGCCCACAATGAGGGTGTTGTGCTCTAAGGGGGGGGGGGTGATTGTAACATCCCCAAATGATAAAGGGGTAAATGACTAAATGATACGACTCATGTCAACAAGGTGCACTTCCTTTTCGGGAGCCTCTATGATTAGAACTCCACAGTTTTGCGTGCTTGGCCTAGAGTAGTAATGAGGATGGGTGACCTCCTGGGATGTTTCCCAGGGTGTGTGTGAGTGAGGAAAAAGCACACTAGAAAGGACATGTGTTGGCCTATGGGGACAATCATTAGTCAGATGACCCGTTCAGGCATGTGGGTGGACACTGGGGTGGGCCCCACGTGTCTGTGGGGCAACTGGTGGTACCTAGTGGGCCAGGACCCGAAGGCCATGTTAAGGCGGGGTGGTTGTGCTGTCACTGGGACCCGGTTGTCAGATTATTGATATGTATGTTGGATTAATTTTAAATTATTTTCAGCCACTTCTATGAATATAATTTTAAAAAAATAGATTACATATTTGGAATCTGAATAATTTATAATATCAATTAAATAAAACACAGTTTTATACCAAAGTGATTTGTGAAATCAATTAAAATTAATTACAATGATTAAAGTAAAAAAAATATTACTTAGTGGTTAAAAATTAAATATATGGTGCAAACATAACCCAAAACCTATCTAAACCCCACTTTTGACCATATTTAGACCCTGTAACTTTTTTTATTGAGTTTGTTCCATTATTGGATCAAGGTGTTAGGTAAAAAAGTGGGTATACCTAAATTATTTTAAAAATATGCCAAGTGTGTCCCCTTACTCCCTTATAAAAGGCCACCCCATCTCCTCCCTTCTTCACACATTCAAAAAATATTGGTGTTCCCAAGATGAAACCAAATCAATTATTAACTTCCCTCCTATCATCCTAGAAGACTTAATTTGGGTATAAGTCCAACCAACTAATGAAAACCAAAAGGGGATACCTGAAGAAGAGGTTACACTCACCAATGCACATTTTTGTTTTATTTCTTCCTCAAACACCATAAATTATTTTTTATACAATAATTATTTAAAAACCTTAGTATATTCCATATAATGAAATATTTTTCATGTTAAGGGTAATAACGAACATCACATAAACTTACATAAAATGTTCATTGAAGCCATAGTTTGTGTGTATGGAAGACTACCTCCATGCGAACTGATTTCATTCATTTTTCCATTACCACATATAAAAGTTAATAATAATAATGAGAATGATATTTATTTGATATTTAGGATATATTTTTTATATTTTAATTATTATATAACACACACCATCACGAATTCCATTTTTTGGTAATAAGATAACATCATTTGTGTATACAAAAGACAACCGCCTCACGATGTAATGTGATTAGTTTATGATTTACTTGGAATTTATTAAGGATGGGTCTAATATAAATAAGTGTACATGTGACAAAAAAATGGGACTATAATTATAATATATATATATATATAATTTAATTTTCATTCTTTCCATATGATAATAGAATGAAAAAATATTTTATTTGTCAATATAGCCTACTATCTTAATAAATAATGTATTTCATTTCCTATAAATAAATTTCATGGATTAATAAATATACAAATATAATATAAATATATTACATTTATATAATTTTTATTGTTATATAGATGATTAAATCATGATATAAGTTAGAGGGCCAAGAATAACAAATCAAAACATTAATGAGAAACAAAGTAGTTATTACCCGAAACATAACATTAACTAGTAATTGTTAATAAATGGTAAATTTATAGTCACACGAAAAATATATATGGTTTTATATATATGAATATGGGTTTTTGATATATATATAATAAAACTATATTTACTATACAGATGTTTTGAATGTGAATGGTAGAATTTAAGACAAAAGGTAAGAGAATTTTATCTCAATTTTCATTCTTCGAGACACATGATATGTTACATGCCTATATTATTTTAAGAGGAGTATATAATTGCCATTAACATGTTATATCATGAATATAATTATTTTAATGATATTATAATATACATTTAATGTTAATATTTCACGGGGATTATAATTGAAATTTACAAAAGTGGTAAGAGGTTATTGATACAATCTCATATTTTATAAAGATTATTTATGGTTGTGATTCCATTGATGAAATATTATGATCTGTGTATCAATAATTAACATGGATTTTATTATCCTATAGTTATTAATGTTATTTTAAAATAATTTTAAAATTTTCCACTCTTTATTACTTAAGATAATTTGGAAAATGTTTTTATGAAAATTTGACATTAATTTCCTCTTAATTCAGAAATATATTTTCATCCAAAACCATGTTTTCTATAAATGTTTTCAAAAAATGTTTTAAATTAACATTTAAGAAAATTTTAAAGGAAAATGATTTTTAATTTTTTTATGATTTACAAACTGTATCAAATATTTTTTGATACTTTATTTATATTTTATTAAGGTTATTTTCACTAAAAAAGGATTTAAAAATGTTATATGTTTTTAACGGTGTTTTTTAAATAGGAAAAGATAAATTCCATATGAAATTTTATAAATGTTAATTCAAAATTATTTTCCATCTAAGCTGATATTATTTAGTGTTACCCTTTCTATACTATAAATATGATCCAAGTATATGATTCTTATTCTTTATTCGAATGGTTAATGTTTTGATGACATGATTTTTATGAAGCCTACATATTTTCCATGTGATATACAATGATAAAATGATTATGAAACCCTCTTTTCTTCACAAGTTATGGTATGGTGAAATTATTATGAAACCTTTATCCTTTCCATAGATTATGATATGATGAAATGTTTTTGTTATCAATTTCATCTCATGGGTTTATATATAATAAATTTTTATGATATTTTGTCACACATATATATGATTTAATTATGTGATGGGTGGGACCGATCTCTCCCATAAATTAATTGAGTAAATATGTAAATCTCTAGAGATATACCTGTCTATAATGGGGGGTGAAATTAGTTCAGTAATACAAGGATGGATTGGGAAGAGAACATGGTTTAATAGTACATGGTTCGAATTGGGAGTGAACCTTATTTTGTAATGGAATTTTTACACAATGATATTCTTAGTAGTGATCCTTGAATAATACAGAAATGATTTTCTATTCTAATGTCTGTGCAAAAAATTCCATGTCTAATGCTCTCATGGATCATGTTATTATATTACCTTATGACTCGTGTCTTATGAACTTACTATATTCAAGTCATGAATCTTGATTATGATGTTTGATAAGTATGGTATGGTTTTTAAATGTTATTCTAATGTTATTAGACCCTTATTTTCATGTTATGATCATGTATCTCTCTTGTTTTTCTTTTTTATGAATCTATGATAACAATTTCCTATGTTTCTTTTCCCAAATTTATGAAGATTTTTATTTTTATGATATGTTTAATAAGGGTTCTAGTTACGAGGAATGTAGTGGGAGATGACATAGCTCACTTATGGACCAATGTTTATGTTTCCATGTTTCCAGAGGAACAAAACTATTATAGTTCACATGCATTTGATTTTGTAATTTATTAAATATTCTACAAAAGGTTGTAATTTATATATATGTAAATCTGAGGTGAATATATGAAACATTTCATGTGCATGGTTTTAGGAAAACCATGAACCTTTCTATAATGGGGAGCCGGTGCTAAAAGCATGGTTGGTGAAAATTTTGTTTAATTGTATAGGGCATTTTTTATGGGCAATAAAGGGTTTATGGTTTTCTTACATTTTGAAACATCATGAGCTACCGAGATCTTCAATAAAAGGAATATTTTAACAAATTTACCCCCCATAAGTTTAGCCACACCACCCCCGTGATCACCCGCTCAATGTTCACAAACTAGGGGGATCCCAACCTCCCTCCCCATTCCCCCTTTCGATCTAGGGTGTGTTTATGGATTTTTATTCAGGGTTTAGGTCGTTTATCTTCCTTCTATGCATTACATTCATCTTATTAATTCTACTCTATAAATATATAATTCTTAGGTTTAGTTTTCATGAATGACTCTTCTAGATCATGGTGAAATCATTCTTTTCTTAAGGGGATTTTTGTTGGATTACAACGAGGAGATACTGAGATAACCTCTTCATGTTTTTAAGTGATGTTTCATTAAGATATTCTTTCTCAGTAAATTTTCTATGATTTTCATAGTTAAATTAAATTAACTAATTGTTGTAATGGTTTCAGATCTTAGGAATTTTCCAGAAATTAGTGTGATGATTTCATTGTGGACAACCCATAGTGGTTGCATAGAGTTTAGATAAGTGGAAAGACTCCATGAGTTTTATGTAATTATATCATGATAGGGTTTAATGAATGAATTAATTATAATTTTGATAATTAATTAATTTTTATTTAATATTAGTATGTGAGAGATTGGGTGGTCGAGATGAGCATGTTTGGATGTTGAGGAGTTCATACAAGACTTAGAAAACCCATTTAATAACTATAGTGATTTGAAATTATTTCATAATGATTTGTAAATGAGGTAGGTGGCCAACAATATTTACTATTATTATTTTATATTATTTTTATTCTGTATGTTGTTTTAAACTTAAAGCCCAAGTGTTGTGTGTTCACTTACTTGACATAAGTAAATTAGTTTTCATCTTGGTATTGGTACCAAATACCTTCGATTGATCTAGTTGTATTAGTGAGTGTTTATAAGAATAAAAATAAGGTTTCCCATGGGGTGATATATTTTTTGGTAATGTTAAAGTCGAGTTGTGATGTAGAAAATGGATTGGGTTATGAGCTTAACTTGGTTTATATGATTGGATTGTTTGATTGATTGGTTGATGTTATTTAATGGGACTAGGGGATGAATGTTTAATAGTATATCTAATGGTGGTAATGTTTTTATATTCCAGGATCTTATGGATGAATTATGACTTCATCTAACTTTTTAGGTTTATCCCTTTTAGGAATATGAGGCCTTGAGATTCTAGAAAATGAGTTGTGGGATTTATGGACCTTGAGAAATGGGTGCTGACCCGAGAGTTTCTTGTGACCAAGGATTATAAGAGATATGCCACTATTTATGTGCATACTCAGTGGACCAAGTGGGTTACTAATTAATAGGCCAACCCTGAGTGGGTGTGGGTGTTGGATAATAATCAGTTTGAGAGTTTATATGGGACCCAAGTTTATGTATGATCCAATGTGGATGATATGTTGATAATGAGCATGGGCATTTATACATCCTTTGATATATTTTACCTTGTTTTTAGGGTTGATTCTTAGTTTACGCACACTTGGATATTGTGATATAGTATGTGTTTATATTGTTTAGAGTGAGTTTGATAGGATGGTCCACATATATGGTTCCTGATATCTATGATTGAGAAGTTTGGACAAGATGAAACATATCAGTAATGGTATTTTTGGTTCATGACATGGGTTCTAGGTTGAGGTTTTAGGAATGGGTATTATACTATATAGATTAGGTGTTAGACTGAGGCTCTAAAAAAAATCATATTCCTCATGGTTTAGGTTCCATAATTATGATTTTGGAGCCATGCTATATATATGTGTGTGTGTGTGTGTGTGTTTTGGGGATAGTAGAATAACATTCTCCATATAAGGTTTAGATTCCATACTAATGCTCCCAGAATGATTTTATATATTTATATATATGGAATGGTATGGAGGGATGATGATCTGCATCCTCAGTTTAGGGTTTTGTACATAGAGTACCTCATCCATTGTATTATAATGTTGGATTGATGCTCTATATCCACGGATTAGTTGCTATGTTGACTCTTTAGGCACCATAGTATTAGGATGTGTAAATGATTATATATATCCATGGATTACATGATAGACTAATGATTTGGGAACCGATATTATTCTACATGGTTTAGGATGTAATATTTGTAACTGGAATCCCTGGATTAGGTTCCTTAATGATTCTCTTAGAAACAATAGTATTATTTATTGTTTAAGATGTCGGACTGAAACTCTGTAACCATGTATTAGGTTATAGAATGATTCTCTAGGAACCATTATAATTTTATATGGTTTGAGAAGAAAAAATAACTCATTATTCATTGATAGAATGGGAACATGATATAGAATACTATATTGGGTCTGTTTATCTTGGATAACCAGGTGTGTGTTGGATGGTCGAGCATCTGCATAGAACCTGAGGGCTAATGGGTGGTTAAGTAAATTACGATTTATTTTGATATGTGTTCTCTTTATTAACTTTTTATATATTTTTTGTTTATTATATATAAACTACTTCACTAACTTGTATTTTCTTTAGACACCATTGGTGGTGGCCTACTAAGCTGTACTCACGCCCAGCTCGGGCTTCCACGACACTTTGGAACTCGAGTAGTTTTCACAAGTTTATTGATGGAATAGGTTTGAGTTATTGCACATGTTGATTTTTTCATGATCATGAAGGGTAGCTAAGATAGTACTATATTACTGAATAATGGTTTTTTTGTCATGGATCATAGTTGTAAGTAAAGCCAAATATATATTTTTTATTTTTTTATTTTGTGTATGTGATCGGCCCAATGGGTGATTGATGTTGTATGTTTGATATGGATGTTATGAACCTTAATATATATCATTTTGTAATAGAATGTTCCAATTTACGTTTACTTGTTCTTTCCAAATACACTGATGTGTATGATTTTTGTTATTTACTTCTGTTTGTGCACTTTGATATGGGGGTATAATCACCTTAAAATTCCACACTTCAACATTTCTACTAGTTGGAATCCTCTTTTATATGTGGAGGCACACTTACTGTCTTGTGGGTAACTAGATCAGTGAATTGGTTTTGCGGAATATGGGTTAGGTAATTAAAAAGTAATATCAGAGCAGTTTTCCGTCCTTTTATTTTAATAGTTGGGTTTTGGTAAAGTAGAGATATAGTAATTTGGAGGAGCTCATGATGAATACTAGGTTGGTTCATAACAAACACCTATTAAGATATGATTTCTAGGTTACTTGGGATAAGATTTCAAGTATGATTTGTGATGTTAACATTATATTTACGTTAACTTCGATTGATGCACAATTGGTTTAGGTTTTGATGGTTTATAGTGGATTACTGGACATTGTCTTGTTAGAAAGGGTTATAAAAATTGGGTTGGATAATAATGTGTAAATGTACGAGGAATAAAATGATTCATGTTTGGCGTATAGGATCTACATGTTTTAAGCATTCTAGTGTGTGATTCTACTGATTTTTTTGTTGATGGAAGGTTCTGTGGATCTAGGGTGAGATAGTCGATGAAGAGTAAAATAGTGTGGTCCTCATGTAAAGTTGGTTTAGTGAATTTATTTATTTTGTATGGTATGTGTATATGAATAATGGACCCTAATGGGTGGTTTTGGTGCAAGGTTGGTTGTGTGGCCCAGTCCTTAACTGAGTGGTTTGATGATTAGATACTTATAGAGGATGGGTTACCTAGTTGATGGAAATTGGTCGATTTATGGAATATTTTATATATGAGACACTAAAGATAGGTGTGTTTTTGTGTTGATGTCATGTGACATTGGTAAATGAGTGTGTTTTATTCCATATGAGTTTTTTCCTTTTGTGAGTTAGAATAGACCTAGGTGGTTGGACCTAGTGTTGTTGTGAGACTGAGATGTTAAGGCTAGGTGGGATAGCCCAATGACCTTATTAAGGTGAATCAAATTAAAGGAGTTACGTATTGTGGCTTTTTATTGTGACCATTAGAGGTTTCTACCAAGTTATGTGTTCATTTGGGGTGTGTGATATATATCTGTCGGCATTGAATTTTAAAAATAGTGCATGAATGCCGAATCCTAGTATGATGTTTAAGAGAAATAATTTGTAATTATTTTCTATGAATTTGGACTTGTGGTTGGTTTCAAGTGGGAAAGGTTCATTCAGGTTATTATACCAGGTCATGGTTGTGCAGTTAGGATGTTCTTGATGGTTATGAGCTAGATTAGGGGAACACGAGGTGATCCAGGATACATGGTTTTGGGCATGGGTGTTTAATTTGGGTGATGATCATAAAGGTGAGGTAGACTTAGTATGTTCATAGTGAAAGACACATGGGGATGTGAGGTTTCATTGATATGAAACGTTCTAGGATTACTGATTCTTTAGTAGATCAATTAGTTCATAGAGAATGATTAGTTAGGTGTCCATCCTGGTTATCTCTGGATACATTTTTAGGAACATGCTGAGAGTGTGCATTATCTTGATGGAAATTTTTAATGATTATTATGTCTTGAGTGATCGTGCAAGTGGTTTTGGATTATTTATTTTCCTTTGGTTTCAGGAATCACTAATGGTGATATATGTTAGGTTAGATAGTCATGTGGGGAAGACATGGCCAATGGATAAGGATTGGGAGTTGAGGTTTTATGAGACATGAATTGTTAAAGTTGGGGGGTGTGTTTTTTGGTTGGGTTTTGCTAGAGCATGTAACAACTAGGTGTTAATGGGATCTCAAAGAATTTAGTTTTGGTGACATGTGGTGTTATTTAGTTTTTGGAATAAATGATACAAACACATGTTCCAGAGGTTCATGAGTTAAGTGGGAATCCATTAATAGGATGAGAACTGATAAGAATGTAATGAGATTCTTTTAGGAAGTGAGGCATGAGGTGTTTTAATGGGTTTGACATGTCCCTGAAGAAAGAGTTGATACATGAAATGGATGTGTAGTGGTCATATTCATTTACTAAATCATAGTGTGCTCTCAGTTTAGAGATCATCATGCCCAATATCCTGACATCTTCCTCGGTACATTGAGGGCGAAATGACTATTAACATAGATAACTAAATAATTTCATGGTTTGAAGGATAGAATTCTTGGAGGTAGTGATCGTGGAAAGGTGGGATTAAATCTATCTGGTAGGGTATACTAGTGGTTGTTTTATGTCCTTGTAATAGATTGGAATTATGTAAATCATATAGTCTCTATTCATAGAATCTTGGAACATCTGATATTTGATGTTTTGTTTTTTATCTCTATTGAGAGTGATATGAAAATGTACGATTATTTTTTAGTAGTGGTTTATGAGTGGGCCATGGTGGTTATAATTTCTTGATATAGGTAGTGAAAATGATGTGCCTATGTTGGGGGTGATGTTCTGTTTGTAGGGGTGAGGCCCTCATACTAGAAGGGTTTCATGTTTATAGAATTGACCGTTGGCCAGTTTTGGTGGAACTTGATGCTGGTTAGTAACCGATGAAGTGTGTGGTGAACTTTTATAGTTGATTATAATATGAAATAAGTTGTTCTGTATCATTGAGCTTAGAATTGAATTTGGGATCAACGTGCTTATGAAATGTGATCTAGGGTTCTTATGTTGTAGTTGCATCAGTGGTGTGGTTGGAGAAAACTAATGTTTTGATTCATAAGGGGATATGACTATGAAATCTCACTAGGGTTAGCTATGGACTCTATTGGGAATTTTTTGGTGGTTAAGAATACCTATGGGTATGAGAACATCATGATCAGGTGAGATAGTGACAAAAAATAAGTTGGATCTGAGTATTTTTGTGACAACTAGGCTAAGGATGGCCAAAATTGGGATAGAAAACTATGTGGATGCAGAAGGTTTCATGATATGTTCTGTGTGTTTTTTTGAGAATTCTGGGTGTGTTTAGGGTTTAAATTTTGATTTTGAGAAGAATCCACATTGTTTATAGCTTGTGCATGGGTGGATGGTATGAATATGTTCTAGTTGGTTTTTGATGAAGACAAATGGTGATGAAGATAATTAGAATTATTAAGGGTGTTAAGGCACAATTTTTTGCGAACCATTATAAGATAATATAGAATCTTGGGTGTGAGGTTCTTTGGGATTTTTTCTAATGATTATGGTTCCTACCATAGAAAATTTGTGGCAGTTAGCTACAGACTATGGTAGGGAGAACCATATCTCTAACGGGTGGTCGAACAGTGACATGATCGATGTTTCAATTATATATTATTGGGGTATCACTACCTTGGTGTCTTGGTTTCTTCTAATAGAATTGGATGGAGTTTATGCGAGTTGACTGTCTTGAGTTGGAGGTTGTGTTGCGACCATGTTTTCATCTTTCCAAAATGGAATGAGGATACTAGCTATAACTGGTGACTGGAGGAGGTTTCATGATGTAGATGGATGACCACTGAGGATTCTCAATGATGATAAGTATTATGGTGGGATGATTTTAAAATCTCATGTCCAGAATATTTTGGAATTCTAGAAGGAATTTAAATTTTTAACCAAGACTCAAAATGAGATTCCAATAGTTTGAATACCACAATGTAATTATTTTAGATGAGGAATGATTCTTAATAGGTATCTAGGTTTTCAGATAAGCATCAAATGCATCTTGTTTTTATGGTTGTTCTAGATTTTTTTTGGAATTGGATCATGGTTTAATATGCACGATTTAGGAGAAACCATGTGAAACCTTAATATTTAGGGAGTTTTCTTTTAATATTGATCTATGAATGGTTGATTTTCATTTTTTAGCATGGTTTGGGGTAATCCATTTGAGTAAAATTAAGATAACCATGTGAGGTTGAGAATGGTCAAGGAAATGATTCACAAATTACAAAGAGTTTTAGAAAAACCATTCACCTTGTTGTAGAGGGGAGGCAATTCTAACATCACAGTTGACATATGGTTTTTATAATAGTGAAGGGAATTTGTGATAGACATTTAATGGTACATAGTTGGATCATGGTTTATAAAATGGTGTCGATTATGATATATTAATTAAATAGGTATTTACAAAAATTACCCTTGAGATTTTATCTAATCTACCCCCTTTTCTCCCCCTTTTTGTGTGCACAAACTAGGGGGCTCGCAGTCCCTTTCCTCCTTCTCCCCCTCTTCAATATGGGGTGTGTTCATTGTTATTTATTGTAATTTAAAGTGGTTTACATTCCTATGATGGAATCATATTCTATTCTTCTTTATCATATCAAAATTTGAGGTTCTTTGGTCAAGGTTTTCTTAATGATTCCACCAGGGTATGACGGAATCATCTATTTCCCATGGGGATTTTGGTTGACTTTTATAGGGGTGATCAAATCTCATTGGGTGATGTTTCATTAAGGTATGATTTTTCTTAGGTATTATTTTTACAGTGAAATTAAATAATTATTGTAATGGTATCACCACTTAGGTATTTTTCTAGAAAAAATGTTGTGAGTTTTTTTAGGACCAGTGCCATATGTTTTTTCCGAAATTATGATGATTTGGTGTTTTATTGATTAATTAATTATAATTATGATAATTATTTAATTTTTATTACTTGGAATGAGGTTAGATATTGGGTTTATGAGATGCGCATGTTTGGATTCCAAGGAGTTTGGATGAGACTTGAACAGTACATGGAATGTCTATGGTACATGGGATTTGTTACAGAAAGATTTGTTAATGAGGTTGTTTGTCTAATAAATTTACCCACAGTTATCTTTTATTAGTATAAATGTGTATGTAGTATATTCCTTAAATCCCATGTATTGTGTGTTTTCTTCCTTGAAAAAATTAATTTTTTGGGTGTGGGATTGAGAGCTTAGATCTCTCATGCATCCAATTGGATCTATGGGTGTTTATAAGACTAAACCTATAGTTGAACCATTTCATGGATATAGTAATGTGGAGTTTAAAATGGGTAAATATAGTGGATTATGAGATTAACATGGTTTAACACTTTTTTTGGTTATATTAATTATTTGAGAGATGCATGTTGAGACATGGGGATGAATGTTTTACAAAATGTCTATGGGATGATTAAAAATTCTTGTATGTGCCAAGATAATCTGAAATACCTAAGAGGAAATATTTATTATGTTTTTTATGCCCTTTTTCCTATAATTCCTTGAGATCCTAGACATTGGATTGTGGGATTCATTTCCCTTGAGAGAGGGGTGTTAACCAGGGAATTCGTTGTGACCAAGGATTGTAAGTGAGACGCCTATGTTTATTTATTGATCCAATGTACCAAGTGGTTACACAATTGATATAAAAAACTTGAGTGGGTGTGGGTGTTGGATAATAATAGTTTTGGGTGCTTATGTGGGACCCAAGTTTATGTATATGCCGATGGGGATGAGATGTTGATGATAAACATGTTTGTTTGGATAGCCTTTGATATGTTTTCCCTTTTTGTTAGGGTTGAGTCTTAGTTTATACCCTAATGGATATTGTGATATTGTATGAGTTTCTATTATTAAGTGAGAGCTGGATAGGATAGTAAACATGCATGGTTATAGATATCCATTATTGATAATGTTGGACAAGATTACATGTATTGGTACCGATAGTTTTGGTTCATGATTTGGGTTATGGGTTGAGGTCCCAAGCATGGGTAGTATACTATATGCATTAAGTTCTTGACTGAGGATCTAAACACACATAGTTTACTTAATGTTTTAGGTTCTAGAATGATACTTTGGGCACCATTATATATATATATGGTTTGGGAATGGCAGATTGATACTCTAAATCCATGGTTTAGATTCTATAATGATGACCTAGGCATCATGTTATATATATTTGGAATGGGACGAATGAATGAGATTATGTATCCAAAGTTTGGGGTGTTGGACATGGAGTTTTTTATACATGTTATTATGATGTTGGAATTGATCTATTCATCCATGATTTATGTGTTGTGATGAAACTCTTGGAACCATGGTATTAAGATGTTGGAAAGATTCTATTAATATAAGGATTATGTTCCAGACTAACACTATGAGAACTAGTAGTATTATATATGGGTTTGGTTGTTGGATTGAAACCATGAATCCATATATTAAGTTCTCAAATGAATATCTGGGAAGCAGAAGTATTATATATTGTTTATGATGTTAGAAGATAACTCTGTATCCTTGGATAAGGTTCTAAAATGACTCTCTAGGCACCAGTAGTATTTTATAATGTTTCAGATATCATACATACACTCTAGGAACTAATAAAATGGATACATGAGAAAGATGAAAATCTTGGGCAGGTTCCCATTGGATGGTTGGGTGTCTTATTAGAACATAAGGTCTAAGGGGTGGTTAAGTAAACCAATTTTTCTTTTAATATATGTTACCTTACAATACGATTTATATATTTAATTGTTATTATACATACACAATTACTATGATCAATATTTTATTTTGAAACTGATGGTAGTGGAATATTAGGTTATAATCAAACCCTACCCGGTCCACCACTTCACTTGGTACTCGAGTAGTTTTTTCAAAAATTTATTACCAAAATAAGTTTGATTTGAGTATTGTGTTATGTTTTTCATAGTCTTGAAGGGTATATCATATCGAAATACAATACTGGATACTACATATATGGTATGGCTTGGAGTTTTTTTTGTATATCCGAGTGAAGTAATTTTTTAGTTTATTTTTTATATATGACCAGTTTAGTGGGAGATAAATTTTATATGTATGACATGGAAGTTCTGGACCTTAATGAATATCATTTTATTATATCTTGTACAATATTTAGTTTAATATTTTTTATATGTACTTATATTTGTATGATTCTTGTTTATTTAATTCTTGTTATGGACTCTGATATGGGGGTATAATCTCCTCATAGTTCCACCTTAGACCTCCACTGATAGTTGATAGCCTTTGGTGTATGAGGAGGCAAGATTGAGGTCTTGTGGAGAACAAGATCAGGGCACTGGTTTAATGGAATCAAGGTTGGGGAGTTACAAACTTTCTAGATTCTATCTTAAAGAGATAGTTTGGTTATAAATGTTTCTCTCTCTATTTCATCTGACCATGATCCCATGTTTTCATCTATTTTTTGAAAAGGACTTTATATTTCATTGAGTAATGAATTTATTTTTTCACAACTTTTTACCCCTAATATTATGGATAATTGGAGAATACATTTCATATCATGAACGATATATACCATGATTACACATTATATTATCAATGATGTTAGGATCAATATATTTAATTATTGTAATCTTCTTATATTAATAAATTTCATTCTAGTATAAAGATAGAACTATTCTAGGAATTATTTATAAAGAAGTGTAAGACTACATCGTATTAGAATGAAGTTTGGGAGATAAATTTTTAAAACCTAAATTTGGAAAAGAGATGGTTTAATATGTAAAAATTATTTAGCACCATATGAGAATATCTCAATACATGAAGAGGAGTTATTAAAATAACTTAGGGAAACATATTTCGTTTAGGTAGGAGATATTGTTTTCTTAAAATATCACCATGGCAAAGTGAAATGCATTTTTAGAAGAAAATGAAATACAATTTCCATATTTATTTGTCTACATGATATTTTAGAGAATATATGATTAGTTTTTTTTATAATAATCCTTACCTTTGAGTTTATCCTAGGTATATAATGTTTTTCATTTTTCATTTTTAAGGAAATATGCACCAGATGAATTTTATGCTATCATCTCTAAAGTTGTTCTGTTGGAGGAGAATATTTCTTAGGAGGAAAATCTAGTTCATATTATATATCACCAAAGATAAAGTATTTTAGAATATGTTAAATCACATGGATAATGTTCTATATAAGAACCAAATTATTTAAGATGAAACATAGGAATATGAAAAGCCTAAAAGAAGAAAATACCCTCACTTCTTTAGTAATGAATAAAATAGGGAGAGAAAAAGTTATTAAGGGTGAAGAGTGTAAAAAACTTGATTATGTTAATAATAAATATATTTCATATATTAATATATTACTAAAAATATTTTATATATTCATAATAAATATAATTATTTGTTAATATTTTTTAATTTAAAAAGAAATATTTTATTCTAATTAAATTATTTTTCATGAATCATATAGTTTTAATTAAAAGTAAAATTTCCAATTTTTTGTATTTTAATATGATTAAAATGATTTAATTTTTTGAAAAAATCATTTAAAAATTATCTTAATGTGATTTGTATTTGATTTTTCTGAAAGGATTTATTTTTAAGTAAGTTGTGGAAAATTTTGTGTTCTCAAATAACATAAATTTTCATTTCATTAATTTTTAACAAGTTACTTGAATATTTTTATAAGGATTTAAAGTGATATAAATTTTATTTCTGATTAATAAACTAATAAAATTCATAAGAATAATTTGAATTCATTATTTAGGTGTAAATTTATATTTATTTTCGAAAAGGAATTATTGAAAAATATTTTTTATTACATTACACATACTTATATTAAAGTTATTTTTTTCCAAATATAGAAATTGAATCCTTTAAAAATAATTAAAAACTTATAATTATCATATTAATTTTTTTAATATGGTCCATTTCATTTTTAGAAATAAAATTAAATTACCATAGTAAAATTCAGTCACTCTGGTAACATATAAAATGGTTAATGAGGGGGTTAAACTAAGGGATAAAGCTCAAAATATCACAAAAAAATTTCTAATATTTATTTGATGTGTGTTTATAAACACTAAATTATGATATATTAATTTTTTTCCACTTGGTTCTACTTAATCATGATAGATACATTTATAAATTATTTAGGGTAAGAATATTTACAATAGAACTACTCCCCTCACATATAAAAGGACCCCCTCACAAATAACACTTTCCACATCCTATATCTTTTTTTTCTCCCCAAAATACCAATCTAATAACCCTGATGGGGGTATTCAAAGGAGATTATCCAATGACATGTAATATATTCTAAATAAGCTCTTTCATGTTCATTTATTCTTAATCCTTAATGAAATATTATATTACTATATTTAAATTATAAAATCAGTATTATTAATATATGAAATATTTATATGTTTATGGTGGAACCATTTTTTTTATCTATAGAAAAATTAAAATGATGTCTATGTTTATGTATAGACAACCACATCCATGGTTGACATATTTCATTTTTCATCATCACCTCACAAGGATTGATATAAGGATAAATTAAGTGAATAATTTTGATATTTATACAATAATTATGATTCTTTAAATAAATTATATTATCAAATTTCATTCCCGTCCATCCTTTGGGAATTGGAAACTTCACTCGTGTTTATATATGGACTATGAACACCCTAAATGACATGTTTAATTTTTCCTCACTAACTTAAATATATTATTATACAATGGTATTTAATACATAATTAATTTTTTCATTGAAATATTAATATTCTTTATATTATGTAACCATGACCTCTTTGACCATGATAAACCCACTGAAGTTATTTTGAAGATTATGAACTGAATGAACCCAAAATTTTTGACATAAACCTAACTAGTTTAGTAACTAAATAAAACAAACTCATAAATTAAAAAAAAGGAATAATAATGTGGAAATAAAAATTAAAAAGGCTATGAATAAATTATATAGTTAATATATTTTTATTATCCAAGTGGGTATAAGTCTTATGTAGTGATTTTTGACTCAAGGAAATATATTTTTCATTAAAATCTTATATTAATTATTTTAAACTCTTTTTATTCCATGTAAATAATTTTTTTCAAATGGTTGGAGAATTTTATTATTTATAAATAAAAGATTTTTAAATGAAATTATTAACTTGTTTTGATTATATTTACAAAGATTAAAAAATAATCTTTTTAATATTTTATATATGGGTTATTTTTTACCTTTTTCAATAAAGGTGGAAAAATTATATTTTTAATGATTTAAACATGATAACCTTTCCCCAAAAATATAAATATTATTAATTATTAATCATCATATACAATTATATAGTGTTTTTAAAGAAGTTAAATTTTCCATTATTTTTATAATTTTTGGATTTCTATTTTTTTATGAGTAAATGATAACTCTTCTCATTTTTATAAGATAATTAAAAATACATTTTCATATGGGATAAAATGAACAATTTTATGAGTTTAATGATGTAAATTCAAGATTTCATGTGTTTTATTGTTGTTATGATTCTTTTATATTGTATGTGATTATGTTTGGGCCTTATATTCCCTCTAATACATTAGGTAATGATATGTTATTAAGAAGAAATATGTTATAATATACAAAATTGGAGATTTAATTTTGAGGGTTCTTATAATAATAATTTCACAATATTCCTACATGTTTTTTCTATGAATTACTTGGGTTTTTATGAAAATATTTTCATTTCATGAGTTAATAAAGTAAGATTTTTATTAAATCAATTTAATGATCTTTTAAATATAAAAGGTTGTTTTCAAGAAAAAACATTCACGAGTCCTCATGTTTTCTTAAGTCATTTTCATGATTACGATTTTTTTATTCTTATTTAAACAACATTTTATGAAAAAAAATTCAAACATAAGATAATTTCATGAGTAATTAAATTATTATTCTGGATCAAAGATTATTTTTTAAAAAGGAAAAATTCTTTATGAATTTTCATGATTTTCAAATGAATAACGAGTTTAATTTATTTTAATATCCCTTGATGATATTTTTTTCTCATACCGTGTTTTCAAATGTTTTTTAAAGGGGAAAAGGATGTGTATAAACTATATCAGGGCTAATATTTTAATTTTTTTGACTCTAATTAAATAGTTAAAAATATTAATTAATGAACTGGAAGTGTAAATAGAATAACCTCTTTTTGTATTAAAAACACAATGTGTGGTAGTATCCATTTTTTATGTAATGGTTTTCCCAATTATCTAAAATTATAAACCAAAAAGATAATAAAAATGTAAGAATGTGAAACTCCTTTTTTAAATATGGTAATTATGGGGTTTTTGGTTATATTTTATTATGGACAAATATATGTGAGATATTATTCAGGAAATTGAGTCTTTTTATTGATAGTAGTTAATGAAAATTTTATTTTCATGGGGATAAAAGATTTTAGTTTTTTGATACATGAAGTATGACACTCATTCAAAATTATTTTTAGATTCTTAACTTCCATATTCACATTTTATTTTTTCTTTAGTGAATTAGATGTTAGTGTGGGATTATGGGGGTTAGTGTCACCACAACTAGTGTTTCTTATTGATAGTGGAGAGAATGATTCTAAGTCTACTGAACTAATGTAATCTATGGTAATTTGGAGTTTTTATTTCTTAATATAAATCCTTGGATGATTTTTTTTATAAGTAGGTTTTCATTTTGGGTGGATAGATAGTAGGCCTTGTTGGTTCATTCTTTTAATACTCTATTGTGCTTACATAGTTTTAATAATCACATTCCATGATCATTATTCCTCAAATAGGATTTCATTGATGAATTTATTAATGTTTTACGAAACTATTAGTGAACTAAAATCATATTTTTAATTTCATTATGTAAACTTAAAATTTATATTATATGGATATTATGGTTGATGAATTAGTTATCCTACATGAAAAATAATTTTTTGGAATATTTATGAAAAGTCAAAATCTTTTTATTTTCTAAGACTGATAGACTAGGTGTAAGTATCAAATACCACTTATTACATGATAAAAAAATACACCTCAAATATATTACCAATTATTTTATTATTCAATGAATTTTTTTGATGATAATTTTATTAGAAAATTTATCACCAAATCCAAAAAATGTTATAGAAATATTTAAGGTACTAAAAAATCTAAAAAATAGCAAACACAAAATATAAAGGATATCATAAAGAATTCTATGTCATTGATGAAGAACATATGAAAATTTTATCTTCAATACCCAAGGGACACTTTCTACAATGTTTATATTCAAATATATATATATATATTTATTTATAAATTACCTTTCAGATCACACCATGAAAAGAACATTCTAAATTAAAAAAAACATTCATTCATTACTCACCTTGATAATGTGTTTTAGTGTTATAATTTTATGTATATAACTCTAAATTTTTTTTGAGAAATTATTTTTTATGATTAAATTAAAATTCAATTTATTTTTTAATAATTTAATATTTATAATTTGTGCCCAGTTTTTCTCCATTATATGTGAATTCAATAAGAATAAATTATAGAACTTACATTCCTTAATATTTTTATAACTTTATTTTATTTAAAAGATTATTATATAAAAAATTAATATAAAATTTTGCAGTAATTGTACTCAATTTTGGGATACTAGATCTATATATAATGTAATACACTATAATCATAAATGGTTAAATTAAAAAATTATATAATTCATGTCAACATGGTGCGCCCTTCTTTTTAGGTGCCTACCTAATTAGAACACCGAAAAGAACATGTGTTAGACTATGGTAATAATCCTTAGTCAGATGAATTGTTCAGGCTTGTGGGTAGGCCACAGGGAGGGGACCACATGTTCATAGGGAAAATAGAGGTTCCTGGTGGGCTAAGATCTATCATTCATGTTAAGGTAGGGTGTCTATGGTGTTAGAGGTTCCAAATTGTTATATTTGGTATTAGATTAGGAACCCAACATTAAGTGAGGTACACTTCCTAGAATGATAACGTGTCAAATTAATACATGATATGACTCTTGACAACAGGGTGAAAATCTCTTTTCGGGGGATAACTTGATTAGAACTCTACAGTTAAGCATGCTTGGCCTGATGTAGTGATCAAGATGGCTGACCTTCTAGGAAGTTTCATATGGTGTGGGTGAGTGCGGACAAATCACAATAGAAAGAAGATATATTTTCCTATCAATGTGGGTGGGTCATAGGGAAGGGACCATGTTTTCATAGGGAAAATGGGGAACCTACAGGCTAGGACCCACCGATCATGTTATGGAAGGGTGTATGTGGTGTCAGTGGGGACCAATTGTAAAATTTGGTATCTGAGAAGAAACCCAGCCTTATGTGTGGTGCACTGCCTGGGTTGAGTTTTAGGGTCCATAATGAGGTCATTGTGTTCAAGGGGGGGATGTAAAACCCCAGAATGATAAAGATTTATTGACTAAATAATATAAATCAAGTCAACAAGGTTCACATTTCTTTTCGAGTTCCCGCTGACCATGTTAAGTGCGGTGCATTGCATGGGTTGAGTTTTAGGGTCCACAAAGAGGACATTGTGTTCTAAGGGGGGGGGGATGAATGTAACACCCCAAAATGATAAATGTTTAAATGAATAAATGACTTAAATAATATCAATAATGTGAACATTTACTTTCAGGAGGCTACCGGATTAGAGCTCTACAGTTATGCATGCTTAGCCACGAATAATGATCGGGATGGGTAACCATCTATGATGTTTTCTAGTGTGTGTGAGTGAGGAAAAATAACATTAGAAAGAACATATGTCAGCATATGGGGGAAATAATTACTCATATAACCCATTCGAGCATGTCGGTGGGCCCCAGAGATGTAACCATATGTTCACGGAGAAAATGGGGGTGTTTGGCCGGATAGCACCCACCAAACATGTTGAGTATGGGTGTATATGGTGTTAGAGAGGCCCAATCGTTAAATTTGATGTCATAGAAAGAACCCATCCTTAAGTGTGGTGCATTTCCGGAGTTGATTTTTAGAGTCCAAAACGATAACGTTTTTCTCTAAAGGTAGGTGTGGGGTGAATGTAACACCCTAGAATGGTACCTAGAGGGCTAGGATCCACCGACCATGTTAAAAAATGGTTTATGTGGTGTCAACAGGGCCCAATTTTTACATTTCTTATCAAAGAAGGAACCCAACCTTAAGTGTGGTTCATTGCTTGGGTAGAGTTATAGGGTCCACAAAGAGAACTGTGTGCTCTAAGGGAGGGTGGTGGTGAATCTAAAACCCCAAAATGATATAAGTTTAAATGACTAAATGATTTGAATCATGTCAAAAATGTGACCATTTCTTTTCAGGAGACTACATGATTAGAACTCCATAGTTAATAATTCTTGTCCTGGAGTAGTGATTGGGATGGGTGACCTTATGGGATGTTTCCTAGATTGTGTGTGAGTGAGGAAAAATCACATTTGATCTTAATTTCTTGTGTTGAGTTGTAGGGTCCACAACAAGAATGTTGTTCTCTAAAGGAGGGAGCAGGTGAATGTAACACCCCAAAATGATAATGGTTTAAATTAATAAATGATTTGAATCATTTAAAAAATGTGAAAACTTCTTTTCAGAAGCCTACCATATTAGAACTCCATTGTTAAGAATGCTTTTCCTAGTGATTGGGATGCGTGACCATCTGGGAAGCTTCCAAGAGTGTGTGTGAGTGGGAAAAAATTACACTAGAAAGAACATTTGTTGGCATGTGGGGATATTTATTAGTCGGATAACACATTTGGGAACATGGTTGGGACCCATATAGGGGAACATGTGTTTTTGGGGAAACTGGTGGTGCCTAGAGGGCTATGATCTGATGACCATGTTATGGGTAGTGTTATTGGCAACATTGGGGCCCAATTGTTACATATTAGATGCTACCATTTATTTGGGATTGAATTATGTGAGTCCCCATTATAAGAACATGGTTTTTATTTACTCATAAATATATAAGAAGCATGGATTTATTATCCCAAAATTCATTATCAATTTTTTGTTACTTTAAGATCAATATTTTTTATTTTAAATATATTCTATTGTTTTTTTAGTTTTAGTTATATTTAAATAACCTTACATTCTTTATCAAAATTTATTTTCTTCCATAGTTTTTAATCTGGAAAATTTCAACCTTTATATTTTGTATTTTTTTTGGAAAAATTGATTATTATGGAATATAATGAAAATATTCAATTTTATTTTTAAAATGATTTTAATGGTTAAATATTTTAAATTCACCCCTATTTAAAGTCCACATTATAAGTAATAAATTTAAATTAGGGAATGAATTTATATCAGTATTTTTTAACACTCATATGTCAAAGAGAAATATTTTTCCATTACATTATATGAAAGAATAGATTATGAGTATGGGAAATAATAAAATGGATAAGGAGTTTTTCATGTGAGAAAGAATTAATGGATCATGCTCATTAAGGACATGAAAATTATTGTAATGGATTCTAAAATATTTGACACTATAGAAATAGATAAATATATTATAAAATAAAAAGTTTGATATGGTCTTATTTGTTTTTTCTTGTATAACATGAATTGATTTGTTTCTTATTATATTGTTTATCCTGAAAACTATGAAAATCTGGAGACTACACATTTTAATACTAAATATGTTCTTCAATAAAAAAAGTAATTATTGTATCATTATGTGATAGATTTTATTTTAAACCTAGAGAAACCATGGTGCACATGTATCAACATCGTACCATTATTATCAATGAAAATTGAATATTTTGATAAAATGAAATAGGTTTTGAAAATGTAGTAGATAAATTAATAATTATTCTACTAAGAGAATGATAGTTAATGATAATTGTAATAGAAGACACAAAGAGTGTATTATAAATAAAATAGATGAAGTTTTTATACTATCATTAATATGAGATCCAACTTGAAAGTGATTATGAGTTTGAAAAGTATAATTAAGAGGGAATTACCTTCAAATTTACTTATATGATGGTTTATAAAATTTTTATCGAGCCAAAAATGAGCGATGATTTTTTTCATCAACTAGACATTATTATTCCTAATCAAATCAATTATGTAAATAATTTGGATAGTAATTATATTTTTTATCATTATTTTTTCTGAATTATTATAGATACAAGGGATTATGGGTTCAATAATTATTGATATAAGTTTGGAAAATAATGTAATGGGATTCATAGATGGGGTAACTCCTATATTGATGAAGGTGATCTATAATTTTGAAACTAAATATGTAAATACATGTGCTTTAGGAGATATTAGTGAGGGTTAGAGAGTGTGACAAACCATATTGAGAATTAACAAGGCTAGTGTTATTGGGAAAAATTATGTATGACCTAATAGTGTCATGGTACTGTGTTTGTTTGTGTTCTCTTGTTCCTTGAGTACATTGGTGACTTTGGTTAGGTAATAAAATTAGGTTACGGTGTGAGTCACCCATAGAATGTGTACAACGTTAAGAGATGCCTCTAATGACCCAAGGAGATTATATGTGATGGTGGATAATATTTACATAGATTGATGGTGTAAAGGTGAGTATCATGAGTGATTTATTATGATACATTATAATATTAATGTTATCTAATAGGGGTTGCCTTTGGGTGAAAAATAAGACTATTGAGAGATGTTTAGAAGTATTAATATAATTATTAAAAGTTGTTTTCCTAGGGTATATTTGTAGGATAACTTCCCAATAGTTAGTTAATCATGGGGGGGTTGAGTATGGTATGAGTGAATAATGAGCCTTATAGGATATGGTGTTGAATAAATGATGACATTATATGATTACGAGTGATGCTATACCAAGGGTAGAAAACCATTTGGTTATCTAGTGATTGGTATATTATAGGTGTGATAATTTGGGGACAAGGCCTATTTCCCTATATTTATTTTAGTAGTGGTTGTTGATAGTTGAGGGAAGATATCAGGATGGTTGAGCATACTGAAAATATGAGTTTTTATGATGCATGTGATATTATAATCAATGATATATGAGGATTATAATCTTTATATGTTAATATATATTCACATGATGTGTGATTATCCTAGATAAGGGTTAGGTTTTCGTAGTGCATCACCTTATTATTTTGATTATTATCATTACTTTTTTTTAATGATGTGATTCCTCATTCACACATTGAATATAATGTGATGTCCAACACCGCCATTAAAAGTAAGTTTACTGGTAGTATGGGGAAATAATCAAGCCTATTAATGGTTCTTATAATGTAGCATGTTAATGATATGTAAAATCTCACCTTATGTGATGATACATGGTTAGTAGAACTACCGACCCATTAGAGAAGTTGATTGGAAATGCTTCATTCACTATCAAGAGAGGAATGAGTTTCTACCTTATATATTGATTGGTGATGATCCATTTACCATAAAAATGTTTAGTAACAGTCAAATCCATCATAGATTTTTTTCTTCTAATCTATTTTTCACCAGGTATATGTTTTGGAATGCAACCAATCCATCGAGGCTATTAAAATATAGCAATCCACTCACCACCAAGAGACATGGGATGATGAATTGGTAGTCCAATTTGGAAATTCCTTCCCATAGGGGAACCAATCAGTATTTTGGGGTCCAACCTAGATTAAGAGATAATACTTATATAAATGAATTATAAACCTATTTGGAAAACTAAATCATACCTAGAGTATAAACCATTGGATAATATTACTTCATTATTGATGTGGTCAGAACATGGGGAATCCTATCCCATATTATAGTACTTCATGAATCATGTATGAATCGACCATCAGATTAGATTCCTAAGTGATTTATAGTGCAATATGTATTATTTATGTTATTTTTATTAATTAGTATTTTATAGTATAAGAATATATATATATATATATATATTAGTTTACGATAAGGAAACCATTAGCAATGGCCTATTGAGTTTTACGTTCACACACTACACATTCACCTTGGTCAAAGAAAAAAAAGTATATTGGCATATAGGATATGGAAAGATGCCTTGTATAGGTGAGTTAGATATAGGATATTGATGGAAACATGGAGATAGGTCTAAGATGAGTCCCTGTATAGGAAATTAGGGCGCATTATTATTTATTCTCTATTTTTCTATATACTGTTTATCAGATCATATTATTGATATATTTTGTTGAAGTATGTTTGTATGACTAATATGGGTTTTATCTCATTATAACAGTCATTATATAGTTATAATGGAATCAATTTCTCTTTAACTCTTTATTATACACTATTTATATCTATTTTTTTATAAATAATATGCGTGTAACACCCCAGTTTTCTATTTTGAGTGAAATTTATTATAATACTATTCTCAGATTAAAATAGGGGGATTATTTTCTTTTGGTGGTGCACGACTAGTTAATGATTTTAGAGTCCATACAAGGAAACCATATAATGTCAATATTATGAGTTATTTTAGGTCACCTATATCATTGATAGTCTTAGAGACCATCAAAAAGGACTGTAAATTTCTAAATGTTAACCTATGACATTAATTTTTATAACTGCACTTCTTAAGAAATGTTATAATTAACTATTGTATTCCTGTTATATTTTTTTCAAATTTTTTAATATAATAATGTGATTAAATAATTACATTAAAAATATTTAACTATTTTTTTCTATAATAAATATGTGTATTTGTGTGTTATTAAGTGTTATACATATGATTGGTTTTTAATATTATTTTTAAATATTTATGTTAATTTTTTATCAGCATGAAATAATTAGAACTTCATTATTATAATTATAATAATAAAATATGTAATTATAATTTATAATATATAATATGTATCTTAAATATAATTATATAATTTCAATTTTTATTATTATAATTAGAATGCAATTAATATTATTTGATAATGTTTCTATATAATTGAGAGAATATCTTCTATTTCCCCTCATTTTGACCTAGAACATAGGAAGTGGTAGAGGGAATACTCCTTTCATCATTCCCTCTCCAACATTATGAAAAATCCATAAAGGGAAGTGGTAAGTCTCTTCTAATAATTTTATTTTCCTTCTATAATTCAATCCCTCCTCTCTAATCCTTCATCATTAGATTTCTATATCTGGGATTCATAAAATGTCAAGGTTTCACCAACCAAGGTAGAATGATTATAATTAATAGGTATTTTTCTCTTAGGTGTGAGAATAGTCCTTTATGTGTCATCCTCACCTTATTATTGGTTGTGTGCTCATCGTACTTCTCACCAATAAGTGTTTACACTTCCAGGGCTTTGGTTGATTAGTATTTTTTTTTGTTTTCAGACTTCTATTTTATTTTAGATAATTTTATAGGCTTATAATAGTGGTATGATATGAATACTTATCAATGAAATTTTAAAACATCCCTAAAGGTATATATCTCTATGAATTTTTATTAATTTCATGGAACCATGAATTCTTTATTATTTTAAATTATTCCTTCATCTAAATTAAAGATATGCTTTATATCAATGATGGTTTAAAGTTAATAATATTTTTCAACCTCTTTATTTCTAAATGATGAAAGAAGGAAGTTGAATAAAAATTATGTATTTGGTTTATAACTGTACGTTACACATAAGTCTTTGAAAAAATTGCCATGGTGATTTATTTTGAAATAATGGTAAATGTTTTATTAAAAATTTTTATCTCAAATTATAATTAATTAAAAAATTATTTTATGGAGGAATATATGGGATAAAGGGGTTTTATCATAGTTAATGTGTTTTACTAAGCGTGTTATGTTTATTTCCACAATTCCCATGTGGATATAAAATTTATATTCAAGATTTTAATATAATAAAACACGATTATGAATCATAATGTAGTGGTTTTATATATTTATTTTTGAACTATTTCAGTCCTTTAATGAAGGTAAAGCCTAATGGGAAACCTTGGGTGATTAAGTGGGAACCTAGAAGAAGTACATTTATAGGGAATGATCCTACTCTACCTAATTTTTTCAAGTCCAGCTTAATATTCTACTTTGGATAGTATGTACTAGTTAGGTATTCCATTATATATAGTTTCATTATTGGAATAACTATTAGTTTGTGATTCTATTCAAGATAGTGGCCTATATGAATTTGGATATTGATATGGATATGATCATTATAAGAATATCCTAGCTTCCATGACTATAGTTCCAAAGGCTTCCCCCCATGTTGGGTGGATATATTTTTATAAAAATAGTTATTTTCTATTTATTTATATATGGATTCACTTATATATTTTTAATTATATTAAATAACTTGTTTTTATTTAAAATAACTTTTTAATTGTGAAATTTAAATGTTAGTTTCTTTTACTTAGAAATGAAAATGACACTTCTATATTTTTTAGTTAAAAATAGAATTTTAGGGTTTATTTCATGTTTTTATACATAAATAATTTGTTGTAATACCTCTATATAGGTTCCCTCACACCCTAAATACACTCGTCAACATGTATATAAATTTTATTCTATGGATCTATTTTCAGGTGCATATTATTAACATTCTATTTATAGGTATTGAACCATTAACTTAGTTATAGATAAATAAATGTTGAGACATAAAAAGGTGTTCATGTATCACATGGAGTAAGCAGTGTATCTCTTCTTATTCGTGTATATTATTGTCTTCATATTATTAATCATGTATACCTTTTGTCCATACTTCGAGAAAAGTAATGTAATTTTTTGAGTGTTTTTATATTTTAAGATGATTTATTGTTCGATATAAACTACTTATTATAGTTTTTAATGGGTAAATAATTCCCTAATTTCCTTGTGATTCCATTGGAACTTGTTCCATACCATGGAAATTTGGAATGCACTTCTAGTATTTTGGAAAAATGGATTGTGTATTGGGGTAGGGTAACTCAGTTCAATTAATTACAATGAGATTTATTAGTTATTTTCTCGGATAATACGAATTGTCATTTTCCATATTTTTTTTTCAACCCTTATCACTAGTTAGTAGACCTTTTAGTACAAGTAGGAATGTTTGGGGTCATGTGGTGACCCATAAGAACATAAAAATAGTTTCCATAGCTAAGATGTTATAGAGGTCAATCTTTTTATACTATTTATCTAAGTGTAAGATTTTTTTAAAAATATGATCTTTGGGTAACCATTAATACTTTAGTAAGACAAATAATTTTATTTCAAGGAAACTTATGTCCTAAAAATATGATAAGTTCAAAAAAATATTTCTATCAAATGTTTCATTAGATAACTTTCCAAAAATTCAATTATTTTGGTATAATTTTTTTAGAAAACTATTATATGGGATTATTTTTTAACTATTAGTGTAAGTAATAACATATAAGATATAAATAATAGTTTATCTAATAAATAATTAATGAAAAAATAAAACTACTATAATATAAAGGAAATTAATTAAAGGTTTTTCATATTTTAAGATAATACACAAGGAAAGATCATGGGATCAGGATATGTTAACAAATATGAGAAACCATTAATTTCTAATATACTTAACATTTTTTAGAATATCATCATCATAATTATTAATTTATGTGATAAATGATATTCAATAAATATTTGTAACAATTCATATTCCATAAATGATTTTTAAGAATATCATATTTTTTAGTTGGAGTAGATTTCTCAAGAAGGGGGGGGGGTGAGTTGAGTATCTATAAAAATTTATGGTTTAAAAAGTATTTCAAAAAGGTTTCCACAAAATATTAAAGACAAACCAGATAATCAATGTTATACTGTTATGAAATTTTGACTGTTTAAATATCTTCTTGGAAGATTGATTAATTCTCAGTAATAATAATATTAGTTATTAATGTTACTGTTGACGCTATTTTACTAAAGCAAAGAAATTATATCTTATTTCCAATATTAGCTATCAAAGTGAATTTAGTGATATATGAGTTATAAATTAAAGCAGTAAAAAACAGATAAGACTAAATTTAGTAGCACAGTAGCTATGAAACAAGTGGTTTAGTCTCAAGCTGAGACATAATCCACTCCACATGGTGATCACCTACCACAAAGAAGCTAATATAAATAAACTTGATCCACACCCTGGATTGAGGTTAACAATAGTACACAGTACTATGTAGGCTACAAAGGGACATCTTCCAAAGTTCTTCATGGGTAAAGATGATTAGTCCACCCAAGGACCTCTTCCACACTTATTCGTGGGTATACAAAAGAGTAAAAGAATGTTTGAGTAAGGATATCTTGTAACCTTTAGTTTAATGTGGCAGACCAGACATGTTGCTATACAGATACACACTCTGCTCGAAAATTAATAAAATGATACACAACAGAGCAATAAAATTGAGATAGGTTTAGAAGTTCTCTGAGCTTTGGTCATTGTAGCTCTAGAATTATGAGATAAGGCAGATGCAGAATGCAATTCCATGTATGGAAAATAGAGTGTCACAAGTCAGATAGATTCAGCCTGTGTTCTTAACGGTGTTTTATAATGTGAAGATTTTCTCAGGATTCTAGTATGCTTCACATGTTCTTGAGCATAATTAATCTGTATGAGTTGCTTCTATAAAATTTATTCTATTATCACACTCACGCCCACCAACTTATTCTTTGTATCATGCTACTTCCTACTTTTTTGGGGCCGCATTACTCTATTATCTTGGAGTGTATGTTTGGGGCCAATAGGTTGCATTTATTATGCACCTAATACCTCATACTTTTTGATGATATTTCTAAGAAAACATTAATTATGTCAGTGCACTAAAATATTCAAATATTACTGTTAGAGATTAAATTGATAGATGACAAAATATACTAGGAAATTATGTCACATTATGTCATGGAAATGGTGTCTCCTTCACATGGTGTTTGGATTAGTCATGGTGTCTAATAGTCATGATGTCTCATGTTCATGGTGTCTCATGGTCACAGTTCCTTGTTCATGGTGTCATGTTCCTGATGTCTTGTTCATGGTGTCTCATGATCACGATGTCTCATGGCCACGATGTCTTCTTGTTCATGGTGTCTTGTTCACAGTTTCTAGATATCACAGTGTCTGGATGTCACAGTGTCGGGATGTCATGGTGTCTAGATGTCATGGTGTCTCATGACTTAGGAAAATATCTGTATTCATACATAAGTATTAGTATTTTTAAAATTAATTAAACATAACCATTTTTTAGAGAAATCATTATAAAGTGAATCAAGAGAAAGTGCATAGTAACCAAACATAGTGTATAGAACTCAAGAGCTTTGGATAGGTTTTAATAATCTAATGAACATTTTAGGTGCGATATATTACATAGAGTTAACATAATTTATAAACTAAATTGGATTTGTGATCATTATAACATAATTAATAAATGAGGAGTCCAAAAATCTCCCCCTTTTGATGATCACAATCCATGTTTATTTATAATGTAGAATTGTTCTAAAAACATAATTCGAATGAGTAGATAACATATATAGAATTATTTTTGTCTCCAATATAAACATGTCTCTTAAATTTCTCCCCCTTTTGGGATTATCAAAAAGTGGCAGAAAAATGAAAGACAAAAATTTCAAGAAAATGTGCATAATGTATTATATAAATAGAGAGGCATTAGAAAATGTGAAACAAAGAAAACAAGATTCCTATAATAATAGAGTAAACAATATCCTTAGTTCACTGACTGGTCTTATCTTTTCCTTTAGCATCAACAGCATAAGAGGAAGCCATAGGAGCAGAAGTTGAGGTAGAATAAGGGATTGAGTTGGTTTATAGGGAAGGTAAAGGACGGAATTTAAAGATAGAGGGAGACAATGTTGGTGTAGTAGAAATCATAGGCTGTTGTTGATCAAGGATCACATTCCTAATCTGACTCAGTGCCTGACTGAAAGACATAGAAGTGGAGGCTAGGGTAGAGGTGAATGTTGGCAGATCAGGTCTTAGAGGGGAAGTCGTAGGAGAAACAATGACTGTAATATGTATATGAAGACACAACATCAAAAGCTTGATAAAATCCTTAATGATATCTCCAGCATACTTCATAACATTCTCAAAGTCATCATTTTTTTCCATAAACTTATCCAGAAGATGAGTGAACTCTGTGAGATTTTGATCTTGGGTCTTGAAATCTTCGGTAACAGGAGGAATCATAAATTATTCAACAAGATATTTATAGTGATTGATCATGTCAGTATTTGAAAAGATTCAAATTAAGTATAAATCAACCTTTTGGCAATTTATTGCTAAGAATCATTGGATATTTTTTAATGTATTTGGACCAGATAAAAAACTTTGTCACTGTTCTAGATAACTTCCTTTAGAGAATCTTTTTTGAAGCCATTAAGCACAGTCTGAAGCTCTTCTTTGACCACTGTTCTGAGTAAATCATTGTGTAAAGATGGTGGAGAGTATTGACCAGAATATTTATAAGAATTGATAGCGGTGCTGAGATATTTCAGCTGATTCATCACTTTTTAAAGGCTCTCTGTATTCTCATTAGTGAGTTTGTTAAGATTAACCAAATGCTCTCGCATTTCTTTCACAATATGTTTGTTTCTTTATGCATCCTTTTCAGATAAGGAAGATAAATGCAGTTGAATCTTATAGACAACAATCTGTGGGGTTTTAGGAACAACAGTTTCCACAGGATGAGAAATAAGCTCTGATCTCGAATGCATCTCTTTCTATATGTGTTAAATCATACCTCTTAGGGTCCTTACTTCATCACTAAGTAGTCTGTTTTCAACTCTTACTTCCTGAATCTCATGATGCATTTTTGTTGAATCCTCTAGATTATATTTTCCATAAATGGTGAGGCATCTTTCTCACTTAAATTTGTTACAGGTGTTGTTTGGGTATTCACGATTTTTTCAACTCCAGACAAAAGAGTAGCTGCAAATTCTTTCGGATCATCTTTACTCATAAAGGATGGTTGTTCTGATGAAGGTTCAGAAATAAAGACTGATACATGTTGAGGTTGCTTTTAAAGAGCACGATTAGAGAAGGATTTCTATTGGAACATAGTAGAAAGGTCAAGGACTTTTACTAAAACTGAGTGAGAGTCATCCACATCATAAAAACATGGAGACTTATACTGAGTGTCTAAAGGTCTTGAAATAATTGGGTTTGGTACTTCAATAGATTTCAGATTTGGGGTGAGGTCCCCCTCAATAGTTGCATCCTTCTCCGGACTGAGAGGCTTAGGGTCTTGATCTAATTATTAAAACTCATCTCTTAGTTAGTCTCTAATTTCCTGTTTATCCAGCTAAAAATCCAGCTCCATCATTTCCTCGGCCGAAGGAATGACGTCAAGAATAGGTTGTTTCAGTGGGAGTTCATCATGATCTGCTTCTTTTATAGTAGGTAATTATTATTCTATTGGTTTTTCCAAAAAAATCTTCTCGGTTTATTTGAAAGCAGATTCTGTTTCGGCCTTGGGTTGATCTTTTAGATTAACAACTTCTGTTGAATCAGAGACTTCCATTTCACTTATAACATTAGGTATTGGAGTATTGTCTTCCTTAATAGAAAATGTTTCCCTGAGGGGGCACAACAACCACTTCTTCATCTTCTTCAAAATACTCAACCACCTCATCTAGTTCCAAGAAAAGATCATAAATATCTCTTGGTCTTGAGGGATGTTTTACAGGATTGAATTTTTCATAAATTCTATCATTATCTTCCAACCATGCCTTTTTCTAAGGGTTCTAATTTATTTTCATCCTCTTGATTGTGATTTTTGAAAGGTAGTACTCATAATACTTGATAACATCCCCATTAGGTCCAACCATGCCTTTGGCATGAAGCATGGCTAAGATAAGCAGAGTGTAAAATAGGGAGGTTAATTTGGATGTGGCTTTGACCAGTTCACACATATGTTGTATGATATACTTACAAGGGTTGATATTATGCCTATATTTCATAAGACGAATCAGAAACACATCCAGATATTTCATTATAGCAAAATCTTTTTTTCATGGACTAATTAGGTACTGTATAAACTTAAACAAAATCATTGATTCTCCATCCTATTTAGTAGCAATGACTCTTCTCTTGGTTCCATTTCTGTTCAAGCTTTTCAGAGCATCTTCAAAATCAAATAATTCACTAGATGATGGAGATCCTCTCTGGTAGTCCTCACAGATGAATTCATGAGGTATCCTAAGGCATGAATCCCATTAATTCAAAGAGAATGAGCATATATGGCCATTTTTCTAGCTTCTCACAACATAACCATCTTCAAAATCAAATGAAAACTGAACATTCTTATAAAATTGAGCCACAAGCATAGGGAAGATGGGTCTATCATTCTTTGAAAACCATTCTAGCTTGCCTTGCTCTTTTAAGACTTTCATGACTAGAGACTTACATGACAAAATCCACTCAGGGCATATTTATTTCTCAGGAAATACAACTTGATTCACCATATTTGGATATATGGGACCATCGGGTGCTAGCTTGGGTGTGATTTTATTCTTATTTGAGCGACGTTTCTTAGGTGTCAACGATGAAGGAAATTTCATCCTGGGCATTCACTGAAGGGTCGAGTGAGATAAGGGGTTGAAGGATTGAAGAAGGGTTACAAAATGAGTGATTAGAAGAAATATCAAGTGAAGGATAAGTGATTCTTCCTTTATTTTATCATTTCGTAATACCAAATGTCACAAAAGTAAAATTGATGGAAAATAAAAAGGTGAAAAGGATAATTACCACGACACAGTTTTTAATTTGTAAATAAAAATCATTAATAATTTTTATGGAGAAACTATGTCATGCCTTTACAGTGAGACAGAAAATGAACGTTACGATGAGACAATGAACGAATGTTATGATGAGACAATGAATGAATGTTACAGTGAGATAGTGAATGAACGTTTCAGTGAGACATTGAACATACTTCACAGTGAGACAGTAAATGAACTTCATGGTGAGATAGTAAACATGAAAATACTGACTATGAGACCATAAAAAGTAAGATATACAATAGTAAGACATAAACTAGTAAGATATAAAACAGTGGGACATTAACATAAAATTTATAATTTATAATTCATGTATGTTGTAGTCTATTATTTCATAATTTAATTGTTTGGTAAATATATCATCAAGATTATACTCAATACCAATGAACTCCAAAGTGATATCAACCTTTTGATAATGATCTCTCAAAAAGAGATGTCTTACATCAATATACTTTGTCCTAGAATTTGAAATAGTATTTTTCAAGATGTTAATAGCACTTGTGTTGTCAAAATTTATAGGTACATTACTGAATTTATATCCATAGTCTAGTAATGGATGTTTCATCCATAGGATTTGTACACAAAAACCGCCAAAAACTATGTATTCATCCTCTGTAGTAGATAATGAAACATAACTTTATTTCTTACTACACCATGATACTAGTGACTTGCCTAAAAAATGACATGTTCTAGAGGTGATTTTTTCTATCTTACTTACATCCACCAAAGTCAACATCAGAATAACTAACTAATTAAAATGATTTTCCTCTAGGATAGAATAGTCCAAGATTGGGTGTATGCTTGTGGTATTTGAATATTCTCATTATAACATTTACATAAGATTCCTTAGGATTTTCATGAAAAAAGCACACATACACACACTAAACATAAATTCAGGTCGACTAGTAGTTTAGTAGAGTAAAATTACAATCATTCCTCTATAAGTGGTTTGCTCAAAAGATTTTCCATCTTCATCAAGATCCAACTTACAAGTGGCACTCATGGGAGTGTCACTACTTTTAGTTCTATCCAATCCAAAATGATTTAGAAGATCTCTAGTATATTGACTTTGAGTTAAGATAATACCATCGTTATTTTGAAAGATTTGAAATCCAAGAAATAATTTTTGTTCACCAATTAAACTCATTTCAAATTTATTTTTCATCATTTTAGAAAAATAAATGAATAATGAATTTCTTTAGGATCCAAAGATAATGTCATCTACATATATTTTAACAACTAAAACATCATTATAATTTGTTTTATAAAAAGGTTAGGATCAGATACTCTTTTTATAAAAACCTTGGAAATAAGAAAAGTACTCAAACGATCATTACAGGTTATTAGAGCTTGTTTTAAACCATAAAAATATTTTAATAATTTAAAAATATTATTTGGAAAATGGCGTTTTGTAAAACTAGGGGGTTTCTCTACAAAGACATCCTCAGCTATATACCCATGTAAGAATGCACCCTTAACATCCATTTGATATATTTTGAAATTATGATGTGCATAATAAGCAAGAATGATTCTGATCGCTTCATGTCTAGGTATCGGTGCAAAGGTTTCTTCAAAGTCAATTGATTTTTCTTGACTATAGCCTTGTGCAACTAATCTAGCCTGGTTTGTAACAATGTTACCAGCATCATCTACCTTATTTCAAAAGACCCATTTAGTGCCTATGATGAATGTTTCCATAGGACTTTTAACAAGTTTCCATACTTTGTTCCTTTCAAAATGATTATGTTCTTCTTGCATAGCCATCACCAAAAGTTCATCATTGATAGCATCATTAATGTTTTTAGGTTCAAAATGTGATAAAAAGAAATGATGTTCTACTTGATTTCTAAAAGTACTAGTTTGTGTTCCTTTGTCTAGGTCTCCTACAACAACATATAAATGATGGTTCATAAGAGTTATAATAGTTTTATAAAAGGAGGGACTAGTGATTTCAGGTTCATCAACAGGTTCAGGTTCATTATGGCTTGAGTCTAAGGAATTTCCAGAACTGGACGTTTTGACAGATTCTTTCACAGAATGGTTTGAGAATTTTGGATTATTGTTATGATTTGATAGTTCATCATACAGGTTCTCAAGAAAGGTTTAATGCTCATGTGTATCTATTTCATCAAATTTGACATGGACGGATTCTTCCACACATTTTGTCCTTTTATTGAAAACTCTATAGGATTTACTGGATATAGAATATCCTAAAAAGATACCTTCATCACTATTGGATACAAATTTGACATGATTTACCTTAGTATTAAAAATATAGACTTTGCGTCCAAAAACTTTGAAGTAGTTTACATTGGGTTTTCTATTGTTCCATAACTCATAAGGAGTCCTCATAAGAATAGGTCTGATAAACACTCTATTGATTTTGTAGCAGGTTGTATTGAATTCTTTAGCCCAAATATAAATAGGTAAGTCATTTTCACTAAGAATTGTTCTAGAAATCTCTTTAAGGGTTCTATTTCTTCTTTCTAAAACTCTATTTTGTTGAGGCGTTATAGGGTCAGAGAAATTGTGACTATAACCATTCTATCATAAAAAGGATTCAAATTCTTGATTTTCAAACTCACGGCCATGTTCACTTCTTTAGGATTTAATTATAAGTCTACTAATATTTTCTATAGACATGGAATTTTTAGTAATATAAGAGAAGGCTTCACTCTTGTTATCCATAAAGAAGGTCCAAGTATATTTAAAAAAGTCATCTACAAGAACATAAACATAGTGCTTCCCATTTAAACTAGAAAATATAGATGGTCCAAATAAATCCAGGTGAACTAGTTCGAGAGGTTGAGATGTTGACACTTATTTATTTGGTTTGAAGGAAATTTTGTGTTGTTTTCCCTTTTGACCTAGATTACATAATTTTTCATTTGGAAACTAAATTTTGGGTAATTCTTTGACTAAGATTTTTCTAGTTATATTTTTTAAAGGAGTGAATATTACAATGTCCTAGTCTCTGATACAAGAGCCATGATTATTTATGAAATAAAATTGAACATGAATCATTTTGAGAAGCTATGGTATCTTTGTTAACAGAGTAAAAATTTTCATTTATTAAAGAAGAAAACAATAATTCATCTTTAGAATTAATGAAATTTCAAGCATCATTTTCAAATCTAACATGAAATCTATCATCACATAATTGTGATATGCTAAGAAGATTATATTTTAATCCATCAAAAAACAGAACTTTAGAAATTTAAACTGAGTTAGAGTTACTAATTTGGTTGAGGCTAATTATCATTCCTTTAACATTGTCTCCAAATGTGGCATGTCCACCATCTATTTTGATTAGGTTCTTGAAGAATGAGTAGTCTCCTGTCATGTTCCTTTAACATCCACTGTCCAAGTACCATAGACCATTACAGGAGATCTTTACGTAGATTTCCTATAAAATGATCAAGAAAAAAATGATTTTGGTACCCATACTCATTTGGGTCCAGTAATAATATTAATAAGTGATTTAGGAACCCATATCTATCTTATAGTTTTCCTATCAGCATTAAGTATGGTATTTATAAAATAAACTCTATTTGGTCTGGAAAAACATGAAACAATAGAAAGTGTATCATAACATTAATTTGATGATTTATGTCTAGAACTGGAAGTAAAACTGTATGTCCTAGATTGAGAGGCAAAATTTGTTCTACCAAGGTTTCTTTTTCTAGGTTTATAACCAGTGACAGTGTTTTATTTAGGGGAGATTTGTTTTCCTAGAATTTGAGTAAGGGTATTTTTACCACTGGTAAAAATTTCTAGGTCATTTTGCAATTGTTCATTAGACATTTATAATTCATTGTTCTCTTTGAACAGTTGAGCATTTTTCTCCTTTTCAGTTGTGAGTTTAGATTTAACAATCACAGTAAGAGCACACTATTTCTTCAATGATTTATATTTTTCATTTAGTTTATTGCATGTTTCTTCAAGCATGCTATAGTATTCAAACATTTCTTCTTTTGTCATATATTAAGAGTCCCTATCATCTCCAGAATAGTATAAATTAAGTACAGCAGAGTCCAGTGTTACCTCATATGTGTTTTCAATAAAACACATACTGGCCTTGTTAGCATGTTCATCATGTGATGTTTCTGAGTCGCTTAAACAATCCTCAAACGCACTCTAGGTTTCTTTTATTGCCTTTTTATACTTCCTATCCTTCTCCTAATATATCATTTTATACTTGAGCTTTGGACAGTCAGCCATGATATGTCCTTTTCACTTACATTCATATAGACAATCTCATCAGTCTTGTCATTTCTTTTCTAATCCTTATTCCAACTTCCTTTTTGGTTATATTTTCCATTGATGTTAGGATTTCCGAAAAAGTTCTTCTTCTTGTAAAATCTTTTGAATCTTTTGGGTAATTGAGCCATCTCCACATCACTATCAGGTGATGAATGTTCACTACTAGAAAATTCTACAAAAGATCCCATTTTTCTTTGTCTCTTTGATTAGAGGTGATGGTCTTGAATGTAATAGATTTCATTTTTGGTTCATCCTTCACCTCCTCCTTGTTGACTTTCATATATTCTTCATACATCATTAGTTTCCCAATGAGTAATTTTACAGGTATCTTGTTAACGTCGCATGATTCTCTAATAGAGACAGAGGTTCCCCTCCATCTGTCAGGAATATATCTGTGTATTCTCATAATCTGTTACTTGGAAGTGACTTGTCTTCCATTAGAAATAATAGTGTTGAAAATATCATTGAACCTAAGATACATGTCAGATATTGGCTCATTAGGTTTCATTTTAAATTGATCATATTTAATAGTATAATTATTAAGTCTCAATTATTTTACACTATATGTTCCTTCACGTGAAACAGAAAGAGTATCCAAAATTTCATGGGTAGTTTTACAAGAAGAAATTATATTGAATTATTCATCTCCTATAGATAAGTATAAATAATTCATAGATTTGAAATTGTTATCATAGGAAGTTTTGATAGGCTCATCCCATGTGATTCAATAAGTAACAGGAATCTTGTATTCATCTATAATGGAAGACATAATTAAAAAAACCATACTCTCTGAATACATTTTCATATTAATTTTCCATTGAGAAAATTTGGTTCTATTAAATAATATTGGTCTTTTGGTTGCAGCACATTCCAATATAGTATCCACAATAAAAAAATACTTTGATACACTAGACATAAAGAAATAACAAAAATTTACAGATATTTAAAGTACAACTACATCACATTTGAGGTAGGTTAAACAAAGTCTTAATAAACCTACCTTTGATACCAAATTTTAGTCAGAGTATATTACTCAAGAAGGGGGGGGTGAATTGAGTATCTATAAAAATTTATGGTTTAAAAATTATTTCAAAAAGGTTTTCCCAAAAGATTAAAGGCATCCCAGTTAATCAAGGTTATACTGTTATGATAGGTTGACTATTTAAATAACTTCTTAGAAGATTGATTAATTCTCAGCAATAATAATATTATATATTAATATTACTTTTGAATCTATTTTACTAATACAAAACATTTATAACTTCTTTCGAAGATTAACTATCAAAGATAATATAGTGATATCTGAGTTATACAATAATGCAGTAAAACATAGTGCAGACTAAATTTAGCAGCACAATGGATATGAAAAAAGTGGTTCAGTCTCAAGATGAGACCTAATCCACTCCACATGGTGATCACCTTCCACCAAGAAGTTTATATAAATAAACTTGATCCACACCTTATATCGAGGTTAACAACAGTAGACAATACTATCCAGGCTATACAAGGACCTCTTCCATTGTTCTTTGTGGGTACATACGACCATGACACAAAAGGACCTCTTCCATACTTATCTCTGGGTATACACACGAGTAAAAGAATGTTTGAGTAATGATATCTTGTATCCTTTAGATTAATGCAAGAGATAGTGCATGTTTATATACAGATACACACCCTACTCAAAAATTAATAAAATGATACACAATAAAGAAGTAATATTGAGATAGGTTTAGAAGTGATATGAGTGTTGGTATTTGTAGCTCTAGACTTTTAAGACGAGGAAGATGCAGAACTGAAGTCCTTGTAAAGAAAAAGAGTGTTGTAAGTCAGAGAGATTCGGCTTGTGTTCTTTGTGGTGTTTTACAGTGCAAAGATATTCTCCGGATTTGTGTATGATTTGTGTGTTCTTCAACAGAATCGAGTTGATTGAGCCACTTATCTAAAATGTATTCTTTTATCATGCTCACGCCCACTAGATTGTTCTTTGTATCGTTCTACTTCCTGCTTTTTTGGGCCACATTACTCATTTATCATGGAGTGCATGTGTTGGGTTTGACAGGATTCATGTATTCGGCACCTCATACCTCATTCTATCTGATGATATTTATACAATGAATCATGAATTATATCAGTGCATTAAAATCTACAAATACAAGCATTATAGATTAAATTGAAAAGCCACAAAATATATCAGGAAATTGTGTCACAATATGTCATGGAAACGGTGTCTCCTTCACACGATGTATGGATTGGTCATGGTGCCTCGAAGTCATGGTGTCTCATGGTCATGGTGCCTCATGGTCATGGTTTCTCATGGTCATGGTTCCTTGTTCATAGTTTCTTGTTCATGGTGTCTTGTTCATGGTGTCTCATGATCACAGTGTCCCATGGTCACATTGTCTTCTTGTTCGCGGTGTCTTCTTCACGGTGTTTGGATATCATGGTGTATGGATGTCACAGTGTTTGGATGTCATGGTGTCTGGATGTAATAGTGTCTGGATGTCATGATATATGATGACTTAGGAAAATATCTACATTCAGACTTAAGCAGTAGTATTTAAGAAATGAATTAAACTTAATCAGTTTTTAAATAAATCATTAAAAAGTGATTCAAGAGAAAGTGCATAGTAACCAAACTAAGTGTATATCACTTAAGAGATTTGGGTAGCTTTTACTAAGATACAGAACATTTTATGTGAGATATATTACATATATTTAACATAGTTTATAAACTAAATAGGATTTGTGATCATTAAAACATATTTAATACATGAGGAGTCCAACAATATTCTATTTTCCAACTTCTAAGACAATATTTATTCTCTAAAATTGACTGATTTTTCTAATCTGAACATCACCTACATTTAGTTTATGGACAATGAATCATTATTATTGTATAGATATATCAATTATTGAAGTATTCAAACATTAACCAAACCCTACAGGAACTGCCTAGTTAATAATCTAATTGATTTATAATAAGATTTATCAAATGTTTGTGATCATTATCAATATTGAAATTACTGAATGTTATCTTGAAAATCATAAATAGTGTGTCCACTTATAAACCACTTTTTAATTTTATTTATTACATTTTGAGCCAATAATAACTTCATGTATCAAAGGAATGTAATTTTCTTACGTTTAATTTTATGACATTTCTAATTAACTTTGGGGTTTCATTATATTTAAAAAAATCAGGATAATTTTTTTTTAATATATTCCATATTTAGTTCAAAATAAAAAAATCACCATTGATAACTATCCAAAATTCTCATGGAAGAATGTTTGAAATTTTTTATTTTGAATCCTTTGTTAGAGAGAAATGCGTGAAATTTAAATTTTCAACACCAAAAAACACTACAATATAATAGAGAATTTCAAATGATAAATATAATTCTATGAGAAAATTTATGACTATTTTAATTTTTTGTCTTATAATATTTTTTCATTAACCATTTTTCATAGATCCATGTAATATGAATTCTTTTACTTCAGAATGAAATTTATTTGTATAAATTTTCAATTCACTCCACTTGAAAGTTAGTAAAATGAGAAATTTGGACTCACATTACAACTTTTTCTAGTATATCAAAATTAAAACTCTCTTCCTCTCCAAATTTATTATGGTTAAATGGGAATTTCCGTAGATATTTATAGAAAATATTTTTTTAATATAGTTTTTTAATTATATAACATTTTTGGTTTCTAATAAATATATGTATATAAAATGGATGATTTTTTAAATGAAAAAAAGGTTCATCTAGAATGATGTTTTATTAATGGGAAACATTAGCAAATATTCATTGAATAACTTATTTATTAAATAAATAATTCATAAAAGAAAATTCAAATATGGAATTTTTTTAAGAAAAAATTTCAAAAAGTGTCAACCCTAGATAAAGCGTTAATGAAATAATAAAGACACAAGGTAAACTATATAGACTAATTGATATGGGTCACCCCCAACAATGGAAGGACCACACACTTTCATACTGTACCATAATCCCAAAGTAAAATCCTAAACATAAAAATCCTTAGGGTGAGCTACCAGGGGCTACTATAGTACACCACAATAGCACTCCGTCCCAATTGTACCATGATAAAATGTCATTATCATGTTTCAAACCCCAAACCTCTGGAATACCTAACAGACTCCTAACCCATTGAGCTAAGGCATGTATTTATAAATTTTTATTAATAAATATTATTTTAATGTTAGTTAATTAGAATTTATATAATAATAAAGTAATAATTAATTAATAATAATATAATTATTAAGAAATAGTCAGAAGTATTTTACCATGAGTTTTGAAAAAAAAACTCTTGATAATTTTATTGTAAAAGAAACATAAATCAAAAAGGGGGATGGATAACTAACATGTGAAACCCATATTTCAATAAAACTAATACCTTCAAATAAAATAGAAAACCTCAAATTCATAGGAATTGAAATAAATAAAAATCATTCATCATGATATCTCAAACAAATGTTTTGACTAGTTCCCTGATAGCTCGAGTAGAATCCTATTATGTAACAACCTTAACTACCAAATATAAAAAATTTCAATGGATTTTTATTATCCTAATTAGAGAGAACGTTTTTAGTTATATAAATGGACTGATCATCAATTTATTGAAATTGAGAGTTATATAAACTGATGTTTGAAACATTAGTATGAACAATAGTTTTCCTATATTTAACATTTGATCCAATGAATTCAGTTTCCTTATATAGATAATGCCTTATTTCTCCAATACATGTTCAATGATAATAAAAAAATTGTGTGGGTACAGTATATAGAAAAAGTTAAGAAACATGTCTTTATTCTTAGGTTAACATAATGAAGATATGATCCAATCCACATTACTTTTTCATTTTATATTTTCCTTAATTACATATAATTTCTAGACTATAATTTTTTTAAAAAAATTAACCATTGGGTAGAGTTCATGTTGGAATGAGCTCAAACCACAACCCATTTTTCATACCATAATAAAATAGCCCCTATGAACAAATTATCATTTCCCATAGAAGGAGTACCCTTTTTTGGAATTAAGTTTATTGATTAACCAAATTTAAATTTATTTTTAACATTTTTAGTCTCTTGAGGTTAATAATTAGTTATTATATATTATTTTATGGTTATCATCCTCTTATATAACATTCACCGAGTCAAACTTCCAATTCACATGTGAATCAACGCTATCATCCCAAATGCCTTCAACAAGTACATACTATGTAATTTTTACTCTATGATTGTTTTACACACTTCTTAAATATCATCACATAAACCATAAATCCTACACATCTTCAAATTTAGACTAATTTTGTCTAGAATAAAAAATGTATGATTTTAAGACACTAGTTCTTGGACTTGTTACTCGCTAGGATATTGATTATAATATCTATAACCCTCCCCCATTCATTGAGAAGTAGCACCCCAATCCACTTTTACTTCAACTTTAAAAAATTCAATATCTACATGATGATTCCACTACCCATTCTCCAATACAACATCTATCCCCTAAGGTTCATCACCACCAGTGAAATCCATATTACCTACACTATGTCCCTAAGTATTAATAACCTTGTACCCATTAGTAACATCAGCACTTACAACATCTTGTACATAAGTTATAGTCCGGGTGACATTGATATTACCTTTATTCCCTTTCCATCAAAATTTTAATAAATAATTCCCCTTTTTAAAGAAAAATGTACTTGTTAAATACTTATAAAATTTACATAATCCCATAACAATGGGATTATAATTATGTTGGGAATCCTGACCCACATTCATTAAAGCAACCAGATGATAAATTCTTTGATATCTATTTGCAACACAAAAAAATAAAACCTTGTGGAACATAAACCCAAAACCTCCCAATGATTGGAATTTCATCCAAGACATTGAAAACCAGAATATAGGAAGTAATGTACCATAATCATCACACCAATTCTCCCTTCTCTGGTTCAGTATCTCCCATCTAATATACATTAATCCATTACTTCCAGAAAAAAAACAATATTGGTGTGTGATAAAAAAAATAGAACATTAAATTATAACACAGAAGGGATAACATGGATAAAGAAATGTGTCTTTAATACATAGGAAAATAGAAAAAATATACTATTTCAATGGAATAAAGTACATATGAGTCACAAGGAAAGACCTATGCCCTACCCAGATTCAATAGATCATAGCATACCAATGCATTCCCATAATAAGATCTTACCATTAGATCACTGATAGTGATGGCTTTTGGATGAGGATATTAGATCAATTTTGTAGAACCTCCCTATATTATTACACCTTTTGATCTATTCCTTTACTCACCTACCCATCCTTTCAGTGAAATTGTACCTTGTGAAATATTACTATGATATTTCTGATAGACCTCCCAAAACATTGTGATGCAACCAAAATCCACCCCTTATAATGAAATCACATCATCCTCTAGAATATTATCAAGCCCTCGAATTACATGATTTAGAAGTTCATCCTATAGATTCGCACACTCAAACACCATTTTGTTTTCATAATCGACCTATATCCATTCACCTCAATTATATTTATATTTTGAACTCAATGTTATTCTATAAATTATGTTTAAGCATCATTTAGTGAAGTTACTCTAAATCCACTATGTTATCATCAACACTGCCTCTTGTTGGGTTCACTCAACCACTCCAATTGATTGAACTTCTAGGGAACTATATCCAGTAACCTAAATCCATACATACATGGTGTATGTGACTCTTTCTCCATAAATATTTTTCAAAATGTTTATTTTTGAGACTATACTATATTAAATCTCAAAAATTAATCTATAAAATAGATCTTACACAGAATCTAACAATGAATCACTTGATAATGTTTTTCACAAGTCAAGTACAACAATATCTAACTCAAATAATATTTTTATTCGATAACAAAATACCTATTGTTAAATATCCATATAAATATATAGTTCAGTAAATATTCTAAAACATGAACCATTTGATCATCAACAATCCACTGATAAAATTAATTCTTAGTTATTTGGAACCATAATCTCCCTAAAATTCCTATATTGAATGTTTCCTATTAAATATAATAAGTATGATTTGTATTATTTTTATTTTACTGATGTCCCATCAATAATAAATTTTAAAAAATACATCAAGTCCTTGATATTTTTGGTAAAATTTGATACGAAAACTCTTCATATGAGATTCTGAAAATTCTATAAGTTATCTGGTATAATGAACTCCAACAGCAACATCAAAAATAAACCTCCATACAGTGATCTAACTTTTAGAGAGTGTAATACCATTGAATTAGAAAACACCCACTAAAACATTTCTTAGTTAAACCATGGAAAATATCGTACTTTTATTTCCATATATTATATCCTAGTTATAACGTTTTTAGATGCTACATCTAGTTTAGAGGTCCTTATGCTGGCTTTCCAATTTTTTGGTGATCATTTCCTTAGAACTGGAAAACCACCAAGGTAATCATCACCACTCTTAGAAATAAATAATTTATAGACCTAGGTTTTCTTCTAGTTTATAAATGATGATTCCCTAATTATTAAATAATTTTATGATAATAGAGTATAAAACTACCCAGAATCTAAACCTAGAGCACCTCCATAAAATCATGTTCTAAATGAAGCCAATCTATGATCTGTGAATCATTCTTGTTTTGTTAGTATGTCTCGTCACACTATAATATATCACACCAAATATTCCTTATAGAACTACAAATTTCATTATACCTCTCATCCTAAAACCATCTTCTAATAAAATTAAAATTCCATGTTTCCCCTTTATGTAGGATCTGATGGTTCTTTGGACCTTTTATCTAAAGGGAAAACACATACACTATCATTTAACCTCATCAATAAAGTTACCTTGAAATACTAATGTTACATATGAGAAAACCAACATCAACTATCTGTATTTATGATTTAATATTCATCCCTTTTTTGAAGAGATAAAATCTCTAGTTTTTTATAATAATCTCACTTCACACAAGATCTGTAATACTGACAACTTGGTTCCAACATGTATTCCATAAAACATAGAGTTTTCCTCCTCTTATAAGTTTGGTGATCAAGTCATCATGCCATATATCCCACTACATTCAGCCTAAAAACTCTTATAATACTTTTCTAAATCCATGATCCCCATTCAAAAATCCCATGACATCTATAAAATATTTTATAAAAACTCACCCCTTCCATTGAAAATTAGAAACATCTTTTGATAATCTGGGACCGTGTTTCACTCCTTCCTTCCATTACTTGGTAGGAACCATCACATACTTACATTATTTGGAACACACTACCTTGTACCTCTTTGATATTGGAAATGAAATCATAATTTCACTTATTATGCCCGAGAAATTGGCTCGGGAACTAGTAGTAGCCCATAAAAACCACCTCTTAAGCTATGGGATATGAGAATCCTTCAAAATTATCCTTCTAGACCTGAACATATGGTTCCAATAATTCTACTACAATATCTATCCCTCCGTTAAATTCTAGTCACATGAATATCGATAGCCAACCAAATTATATTGACTCATCACTTGAATGAACAAAGTGATCTATCTATCTTTTCTATTGAAGCTGCCTTTTGGGAACATGAGTCCTAATACTTTACTAAAACTTATAGAACATCCCCATGTTTTCAATCATACCCTACAATATACTAAAAAATTTAATTCTCTCGGAATTACCATTTAAATGAACTTAAAAACTCTCCCAGAGTAGCTGCATGACCAAATTCTAGACTCTGTATCTTCCACTATTGAAACATCAAAAAAGCATAACCCTTGCACAAGATATATTTTGAAAATAAAACTCCACTGATTCTGGGTAACACAGGGATCAATAATATTTATGTAATTCTTCAACACTCTATATACTAAGGACCATGATTCCACATATATTAATGGAACATGTCACCAAACTCGAAATGGTATTGGAAATTCTTTTTGAAAACCTTTAATTCTCAGTACTACCACCATCTATAACTGTAGACATCCGTAGGATACTCAAAAACCTCCACAGTAAGGTCAAACTAGTAGTATTATTAAAAAGATAATCTAATGGGTAATTAAAAACTAATCCACCATATTCTATATAACCATGATTTGATAACACTTATTGGGAATCCTAGACAATAGCTAGTAAACCCATTGAATGACAACCTCTTCGAAGATCATATTAAATCCACGGAAACTAGATTCTTGTGGAAGATAGCCTCAATACATAAATATGACTAGAAGATCCCCATGAAATTAAATACCATAATATATAAATTAATTAAATCTTCTCACCACAATGTTTTATCCATATATGGTTTTAGCTCCCCCACCTAGTACACATTAGTCCTTTTTTAGAAAATTAACAATAAAGACTAGAAAGTGATGCAAAAATATATCATTAAAATTGGACACATAAGGGATAAAATGTTTTTAAAAAGTATTTGTACATAAATGGATGAATAGACAATATATTCAATTTCATTGGAACATGTTATATCTGAATTGAATGTACAAACCCATGCCCTAAATAGATTCAGTGGTCCATTACATACCAACACCTTCCCATGATAGGTTCTTCTTACCTATTAACCCATCATAAAGGCTAAAATATGAGGGTATGAAAACCCCCTATTTGAACTTCTCCCTACAACTTAACCTATTGGATAATGCCTCTACCAAGGATTTGAAAATGTTCATTCATCCCTAAGGCCCATGACCTTCAAATTTCAATGCCTTCAAAGACTGTGATGCAGTCATATTCATCTCTAAATCCATACTATCATCTATATCATGCACCAAAATGATGGTTAGACCTCACCATATATAGTGAATCCCTATGAGTCATTAAGTTTCACTTGTGATACTTTATACTGATCTTGACGAGATACCTCCAACATAATTAAAGTCATTCATCACCTATAATTGGGAAAATTTTGAACAATGGTTATCCTTTCACTTCATTTATTACATCTAGAGCTTCATGGTACTATTAATAACATCCCCTTATATCCAGATCATATCTTCCTTAAAATAATAATTATGTCCTCCAAGTGTATGAATCCAAAATTACTTCTACACACTCCCATAGTCAGACACCACTATACTACTTCCACTGGAATGAATCCACTGAACTAAGTCATTTATATACATTAAACCAAATTTCTAGAAAAACATTATTATGAACAATCATCTAGGGAAATTACTCACTCATGTATACAAACATGACATCAAATGTTCCTCTCACTAGTTTCACATGACCATTCCATTGAGTGAAATTTTAGTGAACTTCGTCCCCCCAACCTAAATCCAAACTTCCATGGTGAAGGTAATTCTCTCTCTCTCTCCATATTATACAATGTGTATCTTAAAAAATTAGTAATTATGGAAGTCTGGAGTCTTAATCTAGAAAAATTTTCTCACACCAAACTAAACAAATTGGGGAAAAATAAGGAAATATTTAAAAATGGTTTCCCCAATTCATGTTATCTTATATGGTGGAAATAACAAAATTATCAATAAAAGTTGTGTTGAGATCCACTTATATAATTTTTTTTGGAATAATTACCATACTAATATTACTTGATGGTTTATGTTTTATGGTAATTTTTACCATATAAGAAATATCATATTAGATCCTAAGGTTCCACAAAATATAATTAAAAAAACTAATCTAGGTTTGGAACATGGATTTTAAAATAGAAAAACATTAAAACAATGATTACATTAATATAGTAGAATAATAATTGGAATTATGATAATTGAACTTAACCCCCTTAATTTTAATATAAAATCATGAGAGGATAATAGAACATGAAAATAACCACACCTTATTAGAATACATTTCTAATAATTTAATCCTCAAAAAATAGATAGTCTCTTAATTAGATATTAAACATTCAATGTCTTACACCTAATAGGAAAAACCATCCTCATAATAATTTAGTGCTATAAAATCTTAAACATGTTTATGATTTATACTATTTTGCAGTAATATAACTTGTATTACCTTTCTTCATGATTCGACTAAGATATCCACCTTTGAAATCTACAGAAGTTCTTTTTCTATAGTCTTAATATAGATTTAGTGTTGAAGCATCCACTATTGATTTCCTTAATGAATCTATTAACATTGGGGGCTTGGTAAGGGATACCCAAACCCTAGTTTCTATATTTTCCTTCCATGGAAATTCCATTACAATGGGAATCCTAAATTTTTATGGTCACCTCCCTCAAGAGTTCCATAAAAAACTCAAGTAAAATTATTAATAAATAGTAACATAAATAATAATGATGTAATTAATGATAATAATAATAATAAATAATGGTAATAATAATAATAATTTAATTAATAATTATTACATTAATAAATAATTCAATTATTAAAAATGAATAATGTTATTTTTAATAACAATGCAATTAATAATATCTTGTAGGCACTATATGTAATTAATAATAATTATAATAATCAATATAATTATTAATAATTATTTAATTCATAAAAATAATAATGTAACTACTAATCAATAATAATGATAAATTCATTAATACAATGTTTTTATTGAAAAAATACACATTAATGCCTACCAATAAAATTTCCATTCACATTTTATGTATTTATGATGTGTGTAGTTTTTTTTCTATATATATTCATGGTTTGTGGGTTGGGTGTTAATGATCATTGGTTAATATGGAGATCAGTGGCACGATGTAATATCTCATCCTTTTTTTCATCTATATGTTTCTAGATATCACACATCACCCCCTTTAATAGAGTATACTATATAGTCTTCTAAGGTGTTATTGTTGGGAATATTTTTTAGTTCCCAATTTAAATTATGAATTTATTTTCTTGTCAGTCGTGTTTGTGTACCCATGTAACTTTTTTAGTTAGATAATATATATATAACCGAAAGTAAAATAAGGAAAAATATTTGAGTTGGTTTCCTAGAACCAACTATTTATAGTTTTCATTGTATATATATTTGAAGAATTTAATATTAATAAAAACATCATATTATGTATTGTTCATTGTTTTACATGTCTTAAATATAATAATGTCCAGGAGTAACTATCACACTAAAATGTCATATTGGTTCCCCACAATGATGAGAACCTAAAAATTCCATCATTATATTCTTAAATATATTTCTAAAACTACATAATATTCTATGATGAGAATGATATAATATTGACTATCAAGTGAGCGTAATCATAAGAAGGTTAAACTTCATCTCATGACGTTCACACTTGGTAATATCCAAGATGCAAGATTACAATAATATACCCTCTAGTATAAATTCTCAATGTTTATGTTTCATTTAACACTCCTATCTGTGAATATTTTTAATGGTCTTTAAATTCTAATATTATTGTTAATGCATTTGATGACTCACCCACTTTGATGTATTGTTGTAAACCATGACAAGACAGTTCAAAATGAAGTTGGTTATGTTGGGTGTGTAATGAATAATGTGTTATTAATGAAATATTTTAGGAAATATTTTTCTATTCTATATTTATGGATGTTAATATCTTAGTCATTTGATTGAAATAAAAGAGTGGAATTAAATTCTATGACCATAGTTTAACAACAAGTTTATTTCATGTAGTCAAGGGAAGATTTATCAATTATATAGGATGATCAGATGGTTTTTCAACATTATTGGTGAGAAATTTGGAAAAATTGATTACATTACACCATGAGAACTCATATTCGGTTATAAATTTCACAAAATTTACTTATTTATCTAGGGTTTCTTGACCCGTTGCTAGAAAATAATATAGGACTTTATGAAACCCCACCTAGTTACAATGAGAAATATTTCTTAGGGCCACAAACTATATGTTTTTTATCTAAATTATATTATAATTTAATTAAATTTTTTTAATAAATATTTTTATTAAGTCTCAGGAATAATTTGATTTATCATTTTTTGATTGAATAAATTAAATTAATAAATATTCATAAAGTAATTATTTAATAATACAGATATATAATATTTATTTATTAATTCATTTATTTAATTAGTAAATAGTTAAAAACTATATTTAATTTGGTAATAAATAAATTTATAGGAGTATAAGAGTATTGAGTTTTATTCTCATGAAAAATATTAATTTTCAAGATTGAAAAATAACATTAATCATTGCGACAATTTGCGAATTCCATGGAATAAAATAATAATATTATTATTTTACATGGAATGGGGCTTCTTGGGGTTTAATATATTATTAATGGGACCTTATGAAATTAATTAAATATTAAACCCTATTCATAGGTCTGTAAATAGTCTACTATCACATTCTAAAGAATGTTAACCATTGTGCATAGTGTATTCCTATCAAGACCATCATCTTCCTCTCATCCTCTCAAGAATAAGAATAACAAAAGAGATTCCTTTAGGCCAAAAGGAATTTGAAGTGATCATTGCTAAATTACCCAATATAATGAATCGACCATGATATCACCCAAATATTCATCAATTCTGTTAATATATTAAATGAGTAGGTGGGGATCACCACTAGAGGGATTATACATTTGGATCATACAAACACAACAATGGTAGTCCAAAAAAGGGTTTCAGAAATTGAACAACATCATCAAATAAATTCCTCAAGATAATGTATAATTTGTTTGACTATATTATTTAAATTAAAATAACATTTATCATTGCACCAGTTAGCATGTTAAATGGAATAAAATAATAATACTATTTTATTTCATGGAATGAGGTTACTCAGAGTTTAATATTTTATTAATGGGACCTTGTGAAATTAATTAGATATTAAAACTGAGTCCTTGTTTCATAAATAAGATTAGATAATATTTTGGATAATGTTAATAATTTTTCGATAAATATTTCTCTCAATAATTATTTCATCCTCTCATCCTATTTATAATGTGAAAGAAATAACTACTTCTTTAATCCTGAAGGAATATAAAGTGATCAAATTATAATTACACAAGATGATCAATAATTCATCTCTAGAACCCAAAAATTCATCGTCATTGATCATAGATCAAATAAGCACATGTGGATCACCGATATATATATTTTATATTTGGATCATACAAATTAAATAGTGGTATATTGAAAAGGGTTTCATCATATCAACAACATCATCAAAGAAAGATCACAATATGAGGTATTCTTTCTTTGACCAGTGTATTTATATATATTACAAACTAAACATGAAATATATTTTATCATGGTTTTGGTGTTTTATTTTTCAATATTCTTTGGAATATTTTTTTTGCCCATGATATTTACATATTGTACATAATGAATGATTCATTAAATATGACTATTTCAGAGTTGGGATCAAACCTGATAATCAATTACACTATTTTTGTAACCATCATACGGTATTATAGTGGCAATGTTCTTTTCTAATAATATTTATTTTATTGTTGATCCTTAAATATTTTAAATTTAAATTTCACATCAGTTTATAATTATATATTAATCCATTATTGAAATTTATTCTTTCTCATCATCATTTATCACTCACATATCCACAATCAATTAGTAATTAATGAATAATGAATTTCAAGAACCCATCTATAGGTTCTAAAAAATATGTATGGATAACATAAGGTTACACAGTGTGAAATATTTTTTCACATTATGTATAACAATGTTCATTGCACCACGACACTGTTCTGTAATCTAGTAAATCATGTAATGAATACACACCACATGAATTAAATGAACAACATGTTGGCTCTCTAGGATAGAACATAGATTTTCATATTACACACCTTGTAGATAGTTGAAACCCCAGGTAGTCCACATGTATTTTTGGTGGATAACAAGAGGTTGAGATGCAACCAGTAATTGTAACACCACATGTATTTAATTCATGATGTGCACTGGATGAAATCCATAAAAGTTGAAGTAAATAATTTTTATCCTGTATAGACATAATATAATTCCTAAATGTCAATGATAATTACACGTTGAGTCCCTAGGAATATATTATAGATATCTAGTGATGAAAAGTACACACCCTATATAAATCATACATACATTGTGTATATTACTTATTTACAAGGAAATATGAAATATAATTAATTAATCCTTTAAATCTCATCGAACCAAGTTCCATGATTAATTAATTTTATAGTAATCATCAGTTGTTGGGTTTTATATTATATTATATTATTAATTAATTACATGTAATACTAAAAATTATAAATAATGTACATTAATTGTATAATAAATACTCAACACGCCAAATTATACAAAAAAATGAAATTTGTATGTGTTCCTTGGGTTATTAATTTTAAATTACACATTATGAAATTATGAAACATTCCATGTACCCAATATTTCGTGTGAGTTCATTGTATAAAATCAACACCATTCTATGTTGTTCAGATAGGTACTCTCCAAGTTTCTCCCTTGTATAAATCTATGTACTAATTAAATAAAATCTTAAATAAAATAAAATAATTTTATTTTATTAAAATTACAGTGGAAGATAATTTAAAGGATATTTGGATGGAATAATATAAAAACAATTGATTAATTAATAAGTATATTTATAGTATTAATTGATATTTTTTTCTCTTATCAGGGAAGGAGTTGAAGTGATTGCAATCTAGTTGTATTAAATGCATAATCATTGATGTTTTATAACTGATCGTGAGTTTTTACAATACCTAAGTATGTGTTGGTTTAATTTAATTTAACTTTTTTACATGGGAACCAAATTATTTTTTATTAAATTAAATCTGATGGCTTGTGTGTCATACCTCCCTCCATTATTTTGTATGACCTATGTGTCCAATAAGTTTTTATGTAATTCAACTTAACCAATTATTTGGTTCCCCTCACCTGTATGTGAGTTATAAAACATATGTAATTAAAGTAACCTTTTAAGGAGTATGAAGTCGTTCAAGGAAGATCCAATGTATAGGTAGTTCAAGATAGAATCAAGAGAAAACCATCCTAGGTAAAACAAAGTTATAGAGGTGGAATGCTGAAACTCATTCAGAAGGAGTTTTCCCCTAGGTTCATACTTTTATTTATTACCCACTCAATAAATAAATCATTAGACAATATCCTGATAACATAATTTATTAAATTGTTTTATTTTCATATTATACATAATTTATTTAATGCATGGACGATCATGATCACATAAATTAATAAAATAATATGTAAATATGAAATTAAAATAAATGAATCATACATAAATTTTTTATCTAAACCCAGTTTATCCATAAAATAAAATCCACTTAATATGATCTAGAATTATAAATGATAATATTGGAAAATTTATACCTAATAATATTATAAAATATCTCAATTTAATATTAATTCATTATACCTTCCATTATATAAATTATTATGAACCCATAGATATTGTGTCAGATCATACTTCGTTTTGGGAATTTTAATTATCAACAAGTATTAACAATGATAGTGTGTTGACCTAACATAATATGTATTGTATTTAATGGACCCTATCTATCTAAATTCTTTTAAGTCCTGTGTTGAGAAAATCGTATTCAAGATTTCAAGATTGTGAAGTCTACTCAATGGATCAAGGAGATGAGAGTTTTTAGTTGGAAAGTATACCTAACTAAATTATATCTTATAATTTTCATGGCCTCCGTAAGGATTATAACAAGGGAAATAGGTATCATTTCCACTAGAATTTCCAAATGATGAGAAATTTTAATTCCAATGGTGAGGGTAATTGAGAATTGATAAAAATAGTGGAGTAATTAACAATACAATTATTATTATTATTATTAGGTACTACATAATTTTTAATCATGAAACGTATTAATAAAATGCTCTCTTATTTTATAGAACAATGATATGTTCATCAACCTCATTATCCTTGAGATCAATTATAGATAAAGGATATCTCTTAATTGTATGTAAATTATAGTAGTGGTTTAGTCACCTATAATTAGTGTTGTTCCATTAATAAAACTCTTTAATGCTCGAATATTTAATTCCTGATCAACCTAACAAAGATGAGTGTTATTATGAGTTCATTGTATATGATAAACACATGAGTGATGCGTTTGATGTTCAATGTTTAATTCTTTCAAATGTTTCTAATGAAATCATGATGTCACATGAAAACATGGATTCCTAAATAATGATCGAGCATCTTTGTGATATATATTTGGAGATAGAATGATAAGTGTTGTTTAAGAATTCCAAGGTTATCTTAATGAGAAAACAATGAGAAGTTTCTCCATCATGGTGTCACATATTAAAAAAAATTGTAATCTTTTTTCTCTAAGATGTTCTAGGTTTTTAGATTCCATAATAATTATAAAACAATATCATTTTTTCATCAATATCACAGAATTTATCTATTTGTTTTTAATTTCAATATAAACAACTTAGATAAGTGTCTCCGAGATCATTTCACTCTACATCACTAATTTGACACATATATGAATCATGAAAATACTTCTATCCTTATTGTGAATAAAAGGAAAGGCGATGTGAAGAGTTATATTTCTAAATCTTATTCAAAACTACCTTATAAGAAGATAAGTATAAAGTATTAGAAAAGGAAAAATGATTCCATATATTTCACATGTGGAAAAAAGGGACACTAGAAGAAAAACCACACCTAGGAAAATAAGTAAGGATAAGATTTTAGGCGTGATTTTTATCGATTTCAATTTATCTATTGCTATAAATTAGGTAATAGATATAGTATGTGGTTCTCACATATATATTCAATAATGGGAACATTGTAGGTTCTAAAATATTTGACTTGGATTTGTTGATTTATGAGTATCCAATAGATCTAGACTAAGTGATGTGGATAATTGAGATTACCACATCATGTAACTAACTTGAATGATATTTGTTATAAATGATTCTTATTTTGTTCATTCAGTCTCCAAAATATTATTTCTATGTATATACATGATATAGATGGATTTATTTTCAAATTTTGGAAAAATATATTCTTATTTAAGAAGAAAATATATTTTGATGGTAAGGTGAATTTAAATAAATGTATATTTGTGTTAGAATACAAGATCAAAATAACGGTGAATGATAATAAAAATAATCTAAAATACTCATAAAATACTCAATAATTGAATCACTAGATCAGTCAAGTAAAGATAATAATTTAAAATGATTACACTAAGATGAATGTTTAGACTTGTTTGATCTTTACAGAATTTTTGTATTTTCCACATGTTTAGATGGAAAAATGATTGATCGCTATTTAGTGTCAAATGTTAAAGAGTAAGGTATAAAATTGAATTAGTTCATTATGATATGTGAGGATCATTTCTATTAGAATCTAGGGGTGGGTACTCCTACCTCATAACTTTTAATGATGATTTTAGAAGATTGGGATATATCTGTTTAATGAGGTTTATGGTTGAATATTTAAATAAATTTAATGATTTCAAGAATGAAGTAGAGAACCTTCTTGGTAAAAAGATTAAGAAAAACCCCTCAGAACATGGTGGATAGTATATTAACCAAGAGCTTATTGATTATTTATGTGATTTTTGGATTCTATCTCAACTTATTTCACCATATACAATGAAATGAAATAGTGTAAGTGAAAGGAGGAATACCACCATGTTATAAATTATGTGATAAATGATGAGTCATTCAAGTTGTACATAATCCTTTTGTGGATACACATTACAAAAAATCATCAAGAATATAAATTGAGTTCTAGAAAAAGAATTAAATGGTATTCTATATAAACTATGATATATAAGTAAACCCTTATTTTCACATGAACCTATTTTTGTCTGTGAAGCCTTTGTTAGGGATATTTTTCCAACAAACTTTCACCCTATGGAACTAAGTGTATCTTTATAGGACACAATATGGATATAAAGGGATTTTACCTATATAAGCATCAGATAAACATATTTTTTTAATATACATATAATATTCCATATGAGGGATCATATCTCTAAAATTGAGTGTGGGAGTGATATAAAATATGACGTAGTTAAGGATTGGGATACAAAAGAGTTGGAACAAGAATTGATTACACAAATCCCATTGAAAGAGGATGTTCTAAAGGAAAAAAGATCTGAATATGAGTATTAAAAAATTTATATAATGTGAATGATATATTTTTATATTCACTAAGGATAGTGAGTCATTATTAGTTTATAATAATGATTATATAACCTATAATGAAGAATTAAGTGGCACACCATATAACATGTTATAAAAAGATATGAATTTTTAAATGGATTCCATGTATCAAAACCATGTTTGGTTTTTGGTATATCCTCCAGTGGATGTTTATTTTGTCGATTTTAAATGGTTATTAAAAACGAAATTGGACATAGATGTATAGTTTAGCACTTATAAGGAATGAATGGTTAACAAAGGGTCTAAATAGCTTCATGACATAGATTGTGAAGAATTATTTTCACTAGATATCATTCTAAAATACACCTGAATTTGAGTTAAAAAATAATCATACCTTGACTATGAGATTTGTAAAATGGATGTGAAAAAATATTTCTTTAACCAAAATCGTCAGGAATATTTTTATATGACCCTACCTGAAGGGTTTGTGACTCCAAAGGATGATAACAAGGTGTTTAAGTTGTAGATATCCATTTATAAATTAAAACATGCATCTAGTTCTAGGAAAATTTTATTTGATAAATCCATAATATAATTTGGTTTCATAAATAAAAATGTGAGCCTTTGTATATTTTATAAGAGGTTTAATGGGAGTGTAGTCATTTTCCAAATAGTTTATGTAATGGACATTCCACACATTGTAAATGAAATATCAGCCTTATAAACTATTAAAACCTATATGAATACATACATCTCACTGAAGGACATAGGTAAAGTGACATATATTTTAAGGATCAAGATCTATCATGATAGATCTTATAGCATTCTTGGATTAAATCAAAATAAATACATTGATAATATACTGAAAATATTCAGTATGGAACAATCTAAGAAGGTTTATTTCCAATGACACATGGAATTCATATTTTAATGAAAATTTTTCCTCAGACATTTTATGAGAGATATATAATTTAAAATATCATATATTATTTGGAAATTGGGTGAGCCATGTATGCCATGCTATGTAAATTTCTATATGTCCTCTTTACCTTTAGTATGGTAGGAAGATATCAAACTATGTGAGGTGATTTCCATTAGATGGAATCCAAGACTATCCTTATGTTTCTATTGTTTAATAGAGATATGTCCCTGGTATATGAAAGATATGAGGAGCTATTATTAAGAGAATATATATATATATATATGCTAGTTTCAAAATACATCTTGATAATTTGAATTCATATCTAGGATACATATTCACCCTCAATGGAGGTGTTTTAAAATGGAAGAGATTAAATAAAATTATGGTTGTCGATTATATAGTATAATTTTAGAATAATTTGGATTCTAATGAAAACTATAGATGTTTTTTGGAATCAAATCATCATCCAAGATAATAACCTACTTCCTAACAGTATAGAGCCCATGACACTCTAATGTGATAATACAGTAGTGATGGCTCTTGGAATGGATCCTAGATCAATTAAGCAAATATAGAACATACATATGAAATATAATCTCTTGAAGTATTTTCATAAAGATTTCAATCGACAATGAGTAGAGTCTATAAGGAATGAAACATAGTGAAACCATTTAAAAAATCCATAACTTTTCTATAGCATGATTATCATGTGAGATCGAGCGGACTGACATATCATAACAATTAGTTGTAGTTCAAGTTGGAGTTTGTTGGGGTTAGTATCCCAGAACCAATAATATTTAATTTTAATTAAATTTATATTTTAATAATTTAATATTAATAAAAATATATTATTACATACTATTCATTATTTTGTATTAATTTAATGAAATATTGTCTTGGAGTATCTCTCACATTGAAATGATTATTACAGTTCCCCTCTAGGATAAGAACCCTGAAATTCCATGACAATATTTTAAAATATAGTCTATGGATAGATAAAATTCTATGATGGGACACATAAAATGTGTACTTTCATTTTTTATTAATAATAATAATATGATACTTCACCTAATGAAGTTTTCACTTATTAAAATCCACGATGGTAGATTATGAGAACTAATCTGCACATAGTAATTCCTCAAGTTTATGGATCAATATAAATTCTTATTTGTGAGCATGTTAAATGGTCCACATTCTTTAAAATTATTAAGAATGCATTTCATGAAGCACACACTTTGATGTATTATCGTAAACATTGATGAAACAATTCATAGAGAAGATTGGTACATTGGGTGTGTTATGAATAATGTGTTATTAATGAATAAGTTAAGGAAATATTTTTACGTTCTATTATTATAGAATTTTATAACTTATCTCTTTGAATATAAAAAAATCATCACATTAAATTTCATGGCTGTTGTGTAAGAACAAATTTATATCATATAGTTAAATAAATATTTCCAATGTTTATAGGTTGATGAAATGAGTGTGTAACATGCTTGATGAGATATCATGACAACGATATTGAAAAATAATATGTGGTTTTAAATATTATAAAATAATATCTTTTTATTAGGTTCCTTGACTTTTTACCAGACAATAATCTAAAACTATATGAAGGTATTTGTAATGAATATGAGAAATAACACCAGGTGTCCATACACTAAGTGTTTCCATTGTTATCAATTAAATTGTATTTTAATTTAATTAGTTTAATAAATATAATTATCAAGTTCAATAAATAATTTTATTATGGATATATTCCATACATAAATTCAATAATAAAATATTCACAATGTAATTATTTAATCTTATGGATATATAATATTTAATAATTTATTCATTTATTGAATGAATAAATATTTAATAAAAATACTTATATAGGTATTCGATAAATTTCAAGGAGAAAATGTAGAATTATATTATTTATTGTGATACATATTAAATTTACAATTTTAAAATAAATTTTTTCATTTCCCTAATTAGCACACACAATAGAATAAAATAATAATAATATTTTATTACATGGAGTGGGGTTTCATAGGGTTTGATATTTTATTAAAGGGACTTTATGAAATTAATTAAAATTTAATTGCATGACCTAGGTATATAATTATAATGCTATCACATTCAATAGAATGTTATTCATTATGCGCAATGGGTTCTTCTCCAAATATTTTGCTTCCTCTGATCCACTCAAGATATAGAAGAAAAAATTATATTCCTTCAAGTCAAAGGGAATGTGAATCAACTAAAGGTGAATAAAATAAGATGATTAATAGGTAATGTTAGAACCCAACGATTCGTCTGTGTTGTTCAGATCTTAAAGGAGGACATCTGGATCCTTATAATAGATATTATACACTAGGATACCATAAAAACAATTACACTAGACTATAAAGAGTTTTATATGATCAACATCTTCATTAAAGAATGATCACAAAATGATATATTTTTTATTTTATTTATCTTAGAATGAGATATTATTTATTTTAATGACCTCATTAAATTAATTAAAAATTTTACATGAAAAAATTATTCTCTTTGTTATGTTGTCTTATTTGTCAATATTACTTGGAAAAAATTTGATTTTTCATGATGTTCATGTATGGTAAATTTTAAATGAACCATTAAATTATACAATTTTTTTTTAGTATTGACATTAAAAATTCATTCCACTTTACATGAAAACATAAAAAAGGAATGATTAATATAAGGAAATTATTTTACATACTTATGTATGGTTTTCATGAAAAAATGGGAATCAAATTATTATGTAAAAAATCTAAAAAATAAAAAATGATAAAATAACTATAACATAACCACAATCATTGGTAGTAGTGAGGGTTTTCATATAATATTAATTTTTTTCTAATTGGAAGGAAACCAATATTGAATTACAAGATTTAATTATTAATTCTCTGTAATTATTTTTATAAACCATTAAACATGAAAAAATATAAATTCCCATTCCATTTTCTAATTAAGGCAGTAGGAAAGGGTGACTGGGCTAAAATTATTTCTTTAGGATACCTTGACTAGTCATCTCTTAATGGCTATACCCCTTGCACATGGAGAGACATAACTTATAAAAGATCCTTCATTACATCATCCATTTATTCCCATTTCTCTTGATACTCAATCTCATTGCATCCACCAAAGCTGGAAACAATGTTTAATATCACACCCCTTCCCCTTTGGCTTGAGAAGGAAATGAGATTCTACTTGGCCTTAGGAAATGTTCCCAAGGTGTTAAAGGATGGAAATTAATGTAGAGGGATTCATGAAAAAGTGGGGAATGATTTTTTCTTAGAAATAATGAATCCAATCAAAAATGTTAGAACAAACCAATATACATGATGCATATCAACAAATTAAACCATAATAGCACATTTCCAAGAGACAACTTAACAACCAAATCATCGATTCCAATACCCAAAAACCAATATAACTAAATCATAATAATCTCACTATCACAGTACCAAGAGGAATAATAAAAAATAATACCCCAATGAAAAGATGACACACTCTACTACTTCTCAACAAGCTCAATTCTCCAAGCACCAAAATATCAACCCTGTATCATGATGAACTGCTAGAAAAATGAGATGCTTTACCTTTTTTTTGTACTAGATAATGACATCTACAATAACACCAAAGAGGAAAATTAGGGGGTGACTACACATACTCAGTAGGTTTTCACCAAATAACTTCCCTGCACATTTCACTAGTATAAAACTATTAGAACATTAATATAAAGTAGTTTATATAAATAATTAAATAGTGCACTAATTAACACAAGCCAAAAAATCCATTACCAGTCCAAATTTACCCATATCCAACCAAAACCAGGGAATCCAATAAACCATTCCATAATCCTTTTCACCATTACACGTTATCATAACCATTTCCATCATGAATAACACACACATAAGACAACAAAACACAGTGGAACTTCCCGTCCAAGGTCATTTACTACTTTCCAAATATAGTGTTACTTCTCGAACACTTATCCTTAATGGTTACCCTTTTATCCAGTATACATCTCATTTTATAGTGATACTTCCTTCCCACTTCACACACAATCAACACTATCCATATAAATTAACCAACCAACAAATATAAAACCTAATAATGCCCCACATCATGCAAAGGACTATTTACAACACATGAAAAATCCCATTAATAAATCACCCATTTATTGAAAATAACCTCTAAGCATTTTCTACACCAAACCAAATGTCAATAAAAGAACATATTTATTTAAATTCATCTTTCATAAAACATTTTCCATAATTTATGACTTTATTGATTTGAAAACCAACATTTTAAAATCAGACTACAAAAATCCCTTTTCAATAATATCCCATTTTAACATAAAAACTAATACAACTAAATCATATTAGTATTACTGGCATCTGCACCAAAGAAACATCTTGTTTTAGCTCAACATGATCCCATCAAATCACTTGGTCACGATCCAGATGATAGTTTTTCCAATGAGAATCATGGAACACATTGTGCATCATACTAAACCGTGGTGGAAAATCTAACCTATAATACACCTTTACTACTAATAAAATATCTCAAAAGTCCCATTATACCATGGAGAAAACATTCCCTATTTTCCAAACTGATGACATCCAAGTATAGGAGAGATTATCAAAATCACATGATCACCCACCACGAATGACAATGTCCATCAACAATGGTCTTAATATGATTTATGAGGACTCTGAGTTGTCTCCATTTTCTTCTTGATTTGATCGATCTCCTCCATGGTCTCTTGGACAAGGCTCAACCCAACTATTGAGTTTTCACCTGTTTCCACCAAGCAAAGTGGAGAACAAAAAGGACACCAATACAGTGCTTCAAAATGATCTATCTGTAACAAGGTCTAATAACTGTTATTATATGATAACTCCACCAATAAAAAGTGATCCTCCCATGATCCAAAAAAATACATCACACAATCCCATAACATATTTTCCAATGTTTGTATAATTCTCTTGGATTTCCCATCCGTTTGAGGATGGTATGTTGTACACTTCACCAATTGAGTCCCAAGGTCTTGCTGTAAGGATTTCTAAAAAAGATATGTGAACCTTGGATCTCTAACATAGATAATTGAAACTGGAAGACCAAGCCTCATTACAAATTCATTAATATAGATTTTGAAAAGATCCTCCACCGAATGAGATTCACGTATATGGATGGAATGGGCTGACATTGTCAGCTGATCCACCATCACCCATATGACATCATTTTTCGTAACCATTATTGGGATACCTATAAAAAAATACACCACTCTCTATTACCACTTACATATAGGTATAGGTAATGATTTCAACATACCTACTGGCCACTAATGCACTACCTTGACTTGCTGACAAATCAAGTATCTCAAAACAATCATTACCACTTTCATTTTCGTACCAGCCCACCAAATTTGGGTTTCAAGACATTTAAACATTTTCTAAATTCCCATATGGGCAACCCATATTGAATGATGAAAATCCTTAATAATTTCATTATAACAAGCCACTGGTTCAACCATCCAAATCTGAAAACACAAAACCGAATGCCCATTCAGTCCCCAACCCTCAATGATCTCCCCACCATTGATTTTCATCCTCATTGACATACACTCAGAATTAGATTCCTTCACCTATTTAACTAACAAAACCAAATAACAAAGCCATGAGAGCTAAAAGAAAACCACTCTATCCCCCCAGTCCTCACATTCCAACCACATGTCGGCTAGGGCTGACATCAACTGCCACGGTTCTAATTTTTGTTTCACCACATGAGCATATGACTTCCTAATTAATGAATATGCCACTAAATTTCCCTTACATGGTGTATACATTAATTCAAAATCAAACATATTAATATACTACATCCATCTCCTTTACCTCAAGTTCAGATCTCTCTATGAAAAAATATTCTTTAAACTCTTATGATCGGTAAACATCATGAATTTCTCCTCAAAGAGATAATGACACTACATTCTCATAGCATAAAGCAATGACGGTAGCTCCAAATAATGTGTTCAGTAGTTCTTCTCATTAAACCACAACTGTCATGAGCTATAAAAAACCTCATGACCCCCTTTCATGAGAACACACCCCAACACTGATCCTGATGAATAACAATACACCAAATACCATTTTCCTGGTTCTAGAAAAACCATGAGTGGTGACGATGTAATAAAAACATTAATATATTTAAAGGATTTCTATAATACACCATTCAATAGAAATAGATTATTATTCCTTGTCCAATCTTTCATTGGTGAGGGAAATCATGATAAATGATGAAAAAAATGACGATAAAACCCTGATAGACTAAGGAAGCTCTGTATCTCAGAAACATTCTTTGGTAGTATATATGAAATAATATACTATATCATTTTCAGATCAACTGATACACACTTCATGAAGTCACATGTCTGATACAATGAACATCCTATATTCAAAAATCACACTTCCACAATTTGTAATACAACTGTTGATCTCTCAATATCCCCAACATTATCACCAAGTGTTGCCTATGCTCCACCCTTGTCATGTAATACACCAATATATCATCAAAAAATACTATCATGAAAGAATCTAAATATCACTTAAATATATGATTTATCAATGACATGAAATTCTTTGATGTATTCATTAGAATAAATAGAAAAAACCACATATTCATAATGGCCATATCTAATTTTGAAATCTGTTTTGTGAATATCCTCCTTTCACACCCAGAACTAATGATATCCTGACCACAAGTCAATCATAGAAAACCAGTGAGGTCCCCTCAAAAAATCAAATAAATCATCAATGCATGTAAGTGGATATTAATTCTTGATCTTAACTTGATTAATCTTATGATAATCAACACACAATTGAAGAGTTCTACCCCCATTTTTAACAAACAAACCTGCACTGCCCATGGAGACGTGATGGGATGGGCAAATTTTTTTATAACTCCCTAAAATAGACATTAAATTACATAAATTTAATTTCTTCCATTAGATAATAATAAAAGTGATATATAACTGGTCCCTAAGAGGAGGTCAATCGTTAACTCTACTTGCCTAATAAGTTACAACCCTATGAATTATTCGTGAAATAAATCTAGAAACTGATCAAACACCGCTGGAAAGATGATCTGATTCATTCATGCAATTGATACAAGTGAAAAAACCTCTAACTAATTTGATATTGTGATAACATAGGGTGCCAGAAAATCCATTGCAGATAGATTTTCATTCTTCTCCCCTCTAAAGACTTCTTCGACACCATTATCCTTCGTTAATCTAACCATTCACTCATAACAGTCGATGTGGGGATTAAACATTTCTAACCAATCCATTCATAGGATTATATCATAATAATCAATATCAAGCACTGAGAAATAGCACACAAACTCAACCCCATCCATAAATGAAAAACATGCTCTACACATGAAGGCTCTACACTCTCTAAGACCCAGAAGAGTTTGAAGTTTCAGAAAAATAGGGCATCATTTCCACAGGTAAACCCATCAAAATAATAGCATAGGAAGAAATAACAGAATGGGAAACAACCATATAAAACATATATTTTAATAATTTAGAATTTAAAAGAACCATAACTCACACCATGGATGGTCCCAACTGATCATCCATCACAACGTTCTCACCTCCAAGAAACTAATTTCTTTCCACACTATAGTCCTTATTTCTCTGATGAGGAGCCGTGGTGTTCCTAGAATCAGCCTAACTAACATTTCTCTACTGATGATGGGTATGCTGCTACCCCCATCTCATCAAGGAATAAGATTCCTATGACCATTGAGAAGTGTCAAAAACATCCAATCTCATATCATTCCTACAATAACACTTAATAGGGACCATTATCTTACATTTATGACTTCTCGTGGTTGTTCCATACAATCCCTCTCAAGTAGAACCACACATAAAATATCCTAACTAACTTTAGGGATTCATAAGAAGATTCACTAATCCTACCATCAAAATATGAACCAAACTCCCACCCTAGAAATATGTATCCCTTCTCCTCTTAAACCCAGGGTTAGAGTTTGCACTATTCCCTGTGGGTGCTAATATTATTCCACCGCCTATAGCCCCGAAGATATCTCATTCAACTATTGTTTATATATTCACCATTTCCGTGTAATCACTTATACACGTAACTTCTATCTTAGAATGAATTTTCTACCTCAACCCAACTTCAAAAATATGTTCCATCAAAGATGTGCTACCTTCCACCTTGGGTGAAAACCACAATAAGTTCATGAAATTGGCCTCATATTCCATTATCGAGAGGTTATATTACTTTAAATGGATTAAATATGTTTTCCAATTAATTCTAAACATATGAGGGTAGAATTGCTTAATAAAAATTCCTCAAATCGCTCCCTTGTCACCCATTGGTATGTTCCACCTTAGACCACTAAATCCCACCACAGAATGGAATGATCTTCCAACATGTATGTTTCTAGATTCACTTTGAGATACACCGGTGTTTCCAATAATTTATATATTCTATTCATTTCATTAAAGCATGATTATTCCCTTTCTAGCTCCGAATCACCGATAAGGATGGATGGATTCTACTTTTGGAACTAAATTGTATAATCCACATTATTTGACTCATCCAATTTATTCCCACTTTCTATATCTTGGAATTCTAGCACTATACTATACAGTAGATGATGGTTCACCTTGGGATTGGGCCAAACCACATTTTTAGCAGCCTCTTCTGGTTGGTCTCTACGATGCCTACCTAGTGCTATTTTTATCATGAAAAAAACAAACATAAGTCTCACTCCCTTCGAAATAATATGTTTACTATTAATATTAAATTACATTGAAAGTATAACAAACATGCTTTCAACAAGTTCAAATTTCTAATGTTGATAATTTTTTTGATGAATCCAGCATGTTTTGAAAATTGACACATATTCAAAATACCACAACTATCCATTTGGAAATCCATCCATTGGAAAATCTATCCATATTTTTTAAAATTCAAATATTCATATCACACCATAATTCATTATACCCCATTGAAATATGCATCATAGTGGGAATTCATTTCTACCATGCATTCCATGCTCATATCATTGGCTAGACCCATGACAATGATATTTCCAATGCTTATAAGTGTCTCTAAAATACTTATGTACCCAACTCCATGGCAACATGAAATTTTGAAAAAATGGGATAGATACCTTCTTTTATGATATAAATTTAATGTTTTGATAATAATATACCTTTATAACATCCAGAATGAAATAATAGACCAATAATGAATATCAACACCAAGACCAACAATCAACTCCAAAGGACTGAATGACTTGTTTCACTTGAAAGACAAAGATTGAACAAACTGAAACCAAGTGTAAAATCATTCCCCTTCCTCATTGGATTGAGAGGGTGGTGAGATGATACTTGTCCGTAAGTGATGTTCCCAAGGAACCAATTGCTAAAAATTAATGAGGAGGGATTCATGTAAATGTGTGGAAAAATTTTTCATTAGACTGAAATAAAATAACCAAACAAGTTAGATCCAAACAAACTACATGATGTAAGTGAAAAAATTAAATGATAATATAAAATTAACAAGAGACAACAAAACATCCAACTATTCCATTCCAATACCTAAAAACTAATACAACTAAATCTCAATAGTCTTAGTATCAGAGTACTAAGAAAAAGACTATACAACAATACCCCAAGGATACCATGACACACTTCACTGCTTATCACCAAGCTCCATGCTCCAAGATATAGAATACCACCCAAGAATCATGACGAATTTCTAGAAAAATGAGATGATTTACCATTGCCTGTGTCTTGGAGAAAGAAATATACAAAAGCACCAAAGTTCCAAAGTAGTGGGTGATTACAAATACTCAGTAGGTTTTCCCTAAAATACATTCTGACACATGCCACTAGCATAAAAACATTTTCACAATAATATAAAAACAATTTTTAAAAAGCATTAAATAGTGAAAAAAATTACAACAATTCAAACATGCCCTTAACAATCCACCTTTACCCATATCTACACAAAAAAAATGAAAGCCAAAAAACCATTTCATATGTATCTTCACCGTTGGACATTAGCATAACAATTTACATATTTCATAACACACACACAAGGCCACTAAACATGGTGTAAATTTTCATCTAAGTCCATTTACAACATTCCTAATATAGTGGTACTTCCTATGATCTTATCTTTAATGGAAGTCCTTCCTTCCACTACCCATCACCTATTATAGTGAGACATCCCACCCAATTCACACAAAATCAACACATGCCATAAAATGTAACTAAAAAACAAGCATAAAACAAAACAAGGCTACACATCATTAAAACAACCATTTCCAACACAAGCCAAATCACATAAACAAATCACACATTTACTTTAAACTATCTTTAACTATTTTACATACTAAAAAACATTTTAATAAACCAAAATATTTATTGAAATTATTCTATCACAATACATTTTCCATAATTCAAGCCATTATCCATTTGAAAACAATCATTTTAAAATCAGACCACCAAACTCTTTTTTCAACAATATACCATTTTACCCAAAATCCCCAAATCATTGCCAAATTGGTTTCCACAAAGATTCACACATCACATTAACAATTAATTTCATAAAAAACAAATTAATTGAACAAAATGAATCAATTTCTAGAAATGTGGAGTTGAGAGAGAATCCATATACCTTAGGGTTCCAGCAAAATCGACCGATAAGAAATCACACCCCAAATCTAGGAAAACACTTCACCAAAAACACTCTAGATACCATTCCCTATCATCAAAAATTCCTAAAATAGACACCTTTGGAAACCATTAACCAAATTATACATTCAATAGATGTTGATCTAGAAAACCAAGAGAGAGATAGATAGAATAGTATTTCTATAGAAATCCACAATCAACTAAGAGAGGAGACTTACCTGAGTAGAACCACCTTTAAACCACCAAGACACCCCTTATATTTGCTTCCAAAATGGTTTGAAGTGCCATTATATCCATTTAGAACAAGGAATCCCATGTAGGGTTCATATGAGATAATAAATGAGTGAAATAGTTAAAATCCTGAGTGATCCTAATTAAAAAAAACAATTTTTACATCATGCATGGTTAGCTCACACGATTATGAAAACCATGCACTAACTTTGCCGATGATTCTACCTCAAAGGGCACCTATAATTGCCTCCTCAAATCGTTAGAAAAACCATGTGTAGAACATGAAAATATCACTGTCTTATATTTCTTGGTTACCTGGGGATTCCGCACAGTTTCCCCTAACGGTGTTCAAACTATGCACCCTTTAAAAATCCATGAAAATTTCCAAAACCATCCCAAACTCTCAAAAAAATTACCCAATAACTTTAAACACATAAACAATCACAAAAAGTGTTACATACCTCAAGACGAGGTGCTACACAATGGAATCAAAGGTCCCCAATGTCCCAAAACACCCCACAATCCATAATTACTAATGAAATTAAGTGTTCTAATAAAATTTTTATTTTTACATCTATAATAATTCATTGTAATAATAACTAATAAATTAATTATTAATGATTAATAATTTCTTTAATACAATATTTCATTATTAATAACTATTATTGAAATTAATAACAATGATAATTTAAAATAAAATTTATCACTGATGTAATGATTACTTAATATTATTTTTAATTACATTATTAATTATTAGTAATTATGTTATTACATAATAATAGTAATAATAACTATAATTATAATTATAATAATACAAAAAATGTGAATAAAGGGGATATTACAAACATGTTTAAATGATACCATAACATTGGAATGATAAAGATGAATAAGATCATCGTTGAGATGAAAGGATTGGGAGGAGCACCCATTATCTACATCCATCATTGATAGTGCACCTACCATCATCTATTTCATGCCCCGACTTCTTCAAGATGAGGGAAGGGACATCAAAGTGACCCACCATTCCATGTTCACGATGAAGGGGAGATAATGACCCTCGAGTCCCCTCTTCAATTGGCCCTAGAGTGGTGACTAGATCCAATGGTATAAAATATCACAAAAAAATGGAAGGCATTACCCTTTTTATGGAAAACATGATTGAGAGATATGATGGTAAAATCCAAAAAAACACAAAAAATTTATATAAAGTAACCTGAAATAAAACACATGCATGATTTAAACATAAACTATAACAAAGGTACAAAAAAATCCAATGTAATATACTAAAATAAAAGAATAAGTAGAAACAAAAAAATTATCTGGATTACCTAATTCGTAAAGTCCAAAAAAATCCTCAAATTCTTCTTAGAAACCTGAAAATAGTTTTACAAATGTTGGGTGAGTATATAAGTATACATATTAGGAAATCTAATGCTACCCGTGAAAAAGTGGGGGAACATACTAATTCCCTTGTGAGAGAACATTGAAACCTCAAAGCACCTACCAAGGGATACTAACCAGACCAGCCTCACTAAGGAAAATCAAATAATAAAGCAAGTCAAGTAAAGTTGTAGTATAATCACATAGAAATTTGGGAACCCCGCACCACTTTCCCATTGGTTTGCTGCTCATTAGTAATAGATATCTTCTCTATTCTAAAACTCTTAAAAAATAAATTTTCAGTTTCAAAACCTTTTTCACACACACTTGGGCCTAAAAAAACAATCAAAATGATTCCCACAGACACCTAGGCCACATCAACACCACACATATTTTTATTGAAAACACCTGGCTTTCATTCCAAAGACACATGGAAAATTAACCTAGCCTATAACCACCTAGGCCTTTAACCCACACCATAACCTGCCTGATGAATCTTGGGCTATAGTAAACCTCAATCCATTATAGATTTTCTAGATATGCTGAAGCAGTAGGAACTAAAAGAGGGTGCGAGGAAGAAATTCAGTAAGAATCCATCCATCCTCCCACTGGCATGTTGGGAAAGTCACACTCCCCCATGAAATGGTAGCGTTCAGAACATAGTTCTTGATAAAGGTGGGATGTGTATTGAAATCACAAGGAACTAAATATTATACATATTAGACAACAAACATTCAGCCCAACCTACGGGTCTGATAACAAACAACAAGCCCACCAGAACCTCTTTTGATGCTACCTGTATATGCACAACATCACCCAAAAATTCATCCAAAGAATAAACCCAACCCCCTTTTCATTTAACCACTTTCCATTAATTAATTAAGGGGTTCAATTTAATTTATTCTAGAACTAAAATCAACCCACTTCGTTCTTAAGTTCTGCAAACATTAAACTAGTGTAGAAGGACTAAGGTAAAGCATTTCCATTTTAGCACCCATTCATTAAAAAAATGGAAGAACAAACCTACAATTCCACTACACCCCCCTTTTCCCAAGACACCCTTTTAAACCGCTGTAAAAATTCATTCTTCAATGTTATCCTTCTCAATCATGCCATTGTAACCAAACCTGTAGCCCCTCTTCACAACAACACCACACCCAACATAAATATAAAAATGAACTCATGAAACAACCCAATCATACAACCCCACTACCCAAACACATCCCTGATTCAGTCCCACTGTACTACATGTTCTATGACCACAACATAAACTAAAGGGAGTCCCACTACCTATAAATTTATCCATATCACAATAAATCAATCTCTCAAACTGAGATACCAACACAGCTCTTGTACCACCCCATACAAAAATACCATAGAAAAGAACCACCAAATAGTATCCCCACTGTGAAGACATACCCTTCCCCATTTATAGGACCAAACCCTCTCTCCACACCCCATATGCATAACAGGGATACAAACAAAAACATCACAAAACCCCCACAAAGTACAAAACCCAACCAAACACAACACATTGTGACCCCATTAAGCCAAAAATATTAAGGTTTATCTAATAGGGGTTCTTTTATTCTACTTTAACTAACATGGGTGATCATAGAACAAGTATGATCCTAGGGAATCCATTTATTAAACTAAGTATACGTGATGAAGAATATTTAATGTTACAACCATTCATCATAGTATCAATATAAAATAAGGAACATCACTGGTGCACAAACATGGACCACTAACGAAAAAACTTTTTCGAAGGCCTAACAAACAAAACAATTCATAATAGGAAAAAATGAGAATAAAAATAAAACAGTGCTCAACATTCATTAATCATTAAACCCCTACCCATCATCATAACAGGTCTGGTTACCTTTTTATCATCATCTTCCCTGCCCCTTATTTATTTCTTGTTAAAGAAACGGATTCATCCATCCCCATGAAACATTACTATATCCACCCTACATGATGCACAAATAAAGAGAGGCATAAGAATCCCTACCTGAAATAATAGGAGACCAAAACTCATCTTTTTTCCATAAAATGAAAGATCATGCGAGCAGCGAGAAACTCCAAGAAAACTAATTAGGATGGAGATCTAACATAGTAACATGAATTTTCTAGAGAGGAAGGCTTTATTCACACATTTAGGGAATGTAAAACACTTTGGGATGGGAAGATCCCAGTTTTAAAGAGCCCGATCTTATATTAAAGGAAGAATAATATCCAAATCCATTAACATGGGATCATGGTCAAGATTATGATGTTTTAATATCTCAATGTTCCAAAAGTGTTAGGATATTAAATATATATTTAATATCAATTGGAATTCACATAAACATTTCAAAACATGGCATAGAACATAGTTCACATAAAGAAATATGTTAGATGGGAGAAACTGGAAAAACTTGGGAAACTAGTGTTTCGCACGGAATCCGGGGATGACCTCCTGGATGGGAGATTCAAACGTTCCGATCGGTTTCTAACGGGTTTGTTCGGTGAACCGGAAACATCCAATGATTCCACATCTGTTTGGACCTACATTCCAAAGGCAGGCGCTCATTAGCTTGTGGACTAATGAGACTTAGGAATTTGCATTGGTCGAGAGGATGGGAGGTCAGACTAATCACACCTTTTTGAGGGGAATTATTGTCTACTCCGGGACTCTCTTTATAGATTTAAGTTATATTCGTGAATACTTATTATATTACCAAGTATAAAATGAGATTTACTTTAGTTTTAAGAATCAATGATTAAATATTCAAGAAATTTAGAGAATCTTTTATATGTATTCGAGGTTCTTCATCAATAGAGAATCATCTATATCTGTTTAGAGATTCTTGGTCAATGGTATCCTTTAAAATATTTATATAAAAGTCTCTTGGTCATTATGATGACCAGGCTGGTTTTAAAGCCACTCAGTGGGGCACTTGAAGTTTATCGTCATTCAGAAGGACAAAGATTATTTCAAAGTTGGGATCGAACCCATAAATGGGCTACCTACGTATCCTTTGTTTTGGAAAAGGAATCAGAACCCACGTAGTTCGAGAAATGGAGTATGATGTTTATGATTGATGGATCAAAGATGAATGTCATAATTACATTTACACTCTAAGCTCACGTGAGTCATGCTCGGTGTGAGAATCAAGAGGTATTGGTAAAATTTAGACAATTGTTCCATGAAAGAAGAAATCATACGAATTTTTTTGGGGCTTATGTATGGATGACTGCCCAGATAGATGAAGGTTTAGGATTTATTTTTAGGGAGAAAATCCATGAACAGGGTCCATAAAGTTATATGTGCTTCATGGAGATTTGAATACTCTAATCATGGGGCTTACTCTTAAGGATTATACCCAAGTTAGGAGGGGACTTATGATTGGGTTTTACTCTTGAAAAGGAAACCCAAATAAAAGGTAAATTATGACTGGTTAAGAGAAATTTAAGGGGACTTGGGGCTTATTCCTGAAAAGGAGACCCAAGGTTATGACTGAGTCTTATTCCTGAAAAGGAGACCCAGGTTAGGAGACTTGGGGCTTACTCCTGAAAAGGAAGCCCAAGATTATGACTGAGTCTTATACCTGAAAAAGGAGACCCAGGTTAGGGATTAAGGTTTGGGGATTATTCCTGAGGAAGATGCCCAGATTAAAGGTTTTATCACTGGGGATTATTCCTGAAAAGGAGACCCAGGTTAGGATTCTCTCATCTTAAAGGATGAGGTTGAATGAATGAACTCTCCATATTTTAGTGAAATAAGGATATTTAAATCACTAGACATTGAGGGGGATTCCCCAGAATTCCTTTCAGATAAGGAAGTCAAATCAAGAAATCATGCCATAAATGGCTTTGAAGAGTGTCTTGAAGACTGAATCTTGAAAAGGAAAGGTGTAATGGCTTAAGAGGGGTAAAAATGGGCAAGATGGGCACCCACAAATGTAGGGGTGCACAAGTCTTGAAAGGCGCGCAAGTCTTCCGTGGGCGCACAAGTTTTGGTCGCGCAGGTATACCTGCGCGACACATGGTGTACTTGCGCGATTTTCAACCAGCATTGAAATATTTGAGCGAATCTTTTTTAAACCCTTTAGAATCCTATTGAGGTTCTTCCAGAAAAGGGACGCGCAAGTTATATTGAAGGAAATAAATTGGCGCGCAAGTGTTTGATATGTTTCAACACTTAGGCCTTCCTTCTTCTCTTTAGATCTTCTGTTCTAGGTAAGAAATTACCTTAGAAGTGTTCCGGAAGCTTTGAGAAGAGACTTGGGCGTCAGGAGCTTCAATACGAGTTTCTGGAAAAAGATCATCTCGAATGGGGGGCCCACATGGTCTATTTATAGGCAAAAGAAGACCCCGGGAGGTTACCGGGTGGTTACCAATTAGGTCGCGCAAGTCACCTGCGCGACCAAGGTAGCCGCGCAAGTACACTTGCGTGCTAGTTAGATAACTTGCGTGGTGAGGTTGCTGTTGATCCATTCTTCCTTCCTTTGTTGATTTTTGATGTTTTCTTCAAAGGCTGGATCACATTGAGCTCAGATATTACCTTTTCTGATCTTTAGATTCTGTGACGAAAGGAGCGTCAACAAAAGTCCCCCCTCAGAGTTTGATCCGGAGAGAAATGAGGATTTGACTCTGAGGAAATCGAATCCCTCCAAAAGAAAAGGGAGGCGCGCAAGTCTGTAGTGCACAGAGGGCGGTGCGAAAGTTTGCGTCGCGCAGGCCTTAAGCGCTCTGGGTGCGGCGCGCAGGTAGGCTTCCTGGCCTATAAATACACGGCCTCACCTCCATATAAGTATCTGGATTTCCGGATTTCTCGATCTCTCGCCGCGCAAGTCTTCCTCGCCGCGCAAGTCTCTTGTTTTCACTGTTTCCTCGCTGCTGCGCTACTCTCAAGGTAATAGGGCTTGCGCGGTAATACTTTCATGACAAAAACTTGCGCGGCACATGTATCACTTGTGCGACATCTCCATACTTGCGCGCCTTAATTCCTTAGCCATTTTTTCAAATTCTTTCACAAATTTTATGGAAAAAAAACCCATTTAAGAGTTTAATTTATTCAACTCCTGTGCAGATTCAATGGCTCTTAGACCTGGATTAATTGATGAATTGGCTAGCAAGAGGATAGATGATATGATGGATATCATTGGCCCTGGTTACTATACTGTCAAATATAGTACTCTTCCAGATTTGGCTAAGTATCTGAAGAAATATCATCGCAACTTTCCTCAATGCACTTATCTACCTTTGTATGGTCATGGTCATCTGCAAGAAGTCATTAATCCAGAAGTAAAGAATTATCGTCCATTTTCGTGGTTTCAAAATTATACCAATTTTGCTTCAGCAAATATCTCAGGTGGAGGAGTATTTCAAACAGCTGGAACAGTGGAGAAGGCTTATGTGATGCATCATAGACCTTGCACACCAGATCTGAAAAAACATACACCTGAGCTTCAACCACATTGTCATCCTTCAATCTTCCGAAATGCTCATATGGATCAATCCAAAGGCTGGAAGAAAAGTTGGGATTTCTGTCCTAGGGGAGGTGTGAAGCCAACTTGGATGTGGGCATACTGGGTGCGACAGACTTGCGCAGAGTTTATTAAGGATCTGAAGAGAGCTGCAATATATGAGGCTGTTTGGGTTGGGCAAACATATATTTACAGACATGATAACTTCATGCCGGAGATACTCAGCCACTGGAGTCCAGCGACTAATTCTTTCCATTTGACTCATGGAGAAGTAGGTATCAGTTTGTGGGATGTCCACAAGATTTCAGGAGCTCCAATCTTGGGTGATATGTATGATGAATTCATACCTCCCAAAGTGACTTGGAATGATCCAGAGAAGACTCCTGCTTTGGCTCGAGAATTATTTAAAATCTTTCACAGGCTCAAGAGTTCAGAGACCTCATTAACTCATTTTAGAAAATATATCCATCCGGAAGAATGGATGAATGTGTTTCTTACTGAGAATAAAGGGATGGAGCCAAAAGAAAAAGGATCCAAGAAAAAGAAATCCAAGGATACCCGGCCTAGACGTCCTACCACTTGTCCAAAACCTGAGAAGAGAGGAGCTCCTGGCACATTCTGGGCAACTGTAGAAGCAGGAGAGTTTGAAAAATGGGGATATGAAGTGAATCAAAGAATTCCAAAGAAAACTCGTCAGGCGGGTTTCTCAGCAATGTGGCTCAGTGTTTATCTCTTGTCGGTCAGGGATTCGAAGGGAGGCGTTAGGCCAGGGACCTTCGTCATTGCGGACAAGTTGGCTGAGGGAAAAATGGTTGGGTTAGCTACCCCCATTTTAGCAAAGATTCACAGGAGTTTACTTCACGTCTTCCAGGGTAAATCTACTTTAAGAATAGTGGGACCATTCCAGGTTTTGTGGGGATGGATCGCCACTCACTTCAGGAATTACAATGTACAGAATGGATTAAAAATTCCTGGAAGCTCTTTCAGACCGTCAGTGCAAGCATTCTCTGGAATTTCTCCATTAGATGTTAATGGTTATGACATGAATGTAAGACTAAGCATGTATAAGGAATTCAACTTCTTTCCTTATGGAAGTCCGCCATCCGGGCGGTTTGTTGATGATGGGACAACCCATTTGGATTTGAGGGCATACATGCTAGCTTGCAGGGATGGCGTGTTAGTAGCCAGGATTGATGGAGAATCATATGTGAGGCCTATGCACCATATAGATTTGCACTCCAATTCAAATGTTTGCAACAGATTGTTGTATCCCCTCCTGTACATGTCAGGTTAGAGCAACATCCGATGGTTTCTCAACAACTAGGGTTGCTGACGTCAAGAGAGAAGATTGGGGCAGTATTTGATCTACCAGTTGAAAAAGCAGCACATTATCTGACTACATTTTATGTCGAACACTGGATAGCATCATACCCTAAAGGGATATTGAATCACCCAGTATATCAAGTGGGAAAGAAGAAGAGGACTGTAGAGAAAGAAACCCTTCCTCATGAAGGTGACGCTTCTCCACCTGAAATAGGTTCAACAGACTCCTCTTCTAGAACTGATTCATCGGATTATCACGATGGGGATGATGAGGCACAACCGGCAGCAAAGCGGTTTCGTGCCCGATATAATCCTCCGGCCAGAGTTAAAAGACCCACTCCATCAACTCCTGGTGAGTTATTTCATTGTATAAATTTCAATCACTGTTACTTTATAAAGTAATAAGTCTTACATTCTTATTCTCTATTTGTAGTTGCAGGAGTTGGGAAGAGATTAAAATCAAAAATTGTAGGACCTTCCTCACAGCCTTTATATCTAAGACCAGAGGTTGTTCAGCTATGGCAGAGCTTATACTGTGATACTGAGACCGCCTGGCTGGATTTGTGTGAGGGCCTACAACTTCCTAGAATATGAAATCTTGTAGCTTCTAAAAAACCTTCAATACGGTGATAACCCCAATGAAGTGCGAGCTTACATCAGAGAGCTGGAAATGCTCATATATGCCACTGATAATTCGGTTCCTATCACCAGGCGGGTGAAGGAAATGATTGATCGTGGCACCACTGAGGGGGCTGGTGGTTCTGGAGAAGAGGAATGGCAAGAGTATGTGGCTCCTGAAGATGTACGTTTTCTTTCCTTATTTTCTTTGCAACTTGATTTTAGTTGAAGATTTGTTACTTAAGGAAGTTATTTTCTTCATCTTGCAGCTTGCAAAGAAAGGAACCGGGGTTCCTTCGCCACAATATAGCCCTGGTGGTACTGCTATCGGGGCTGCTGCTGATTCTCCTCGCGAACCAGGCGAGATATCTCCAGGACAGCAGGCCATGAATGAGGCACTGGACATAGCCTTTCATTCGCCAATTCAAGTTCCAATAAGGGAGACTACTGATACTCCGAAAAAACAAAAGAAGCCAAGGCAACGAAGGAGGAAATCTATAGCTAAACGTTTCATTAGCAGTGGTAAGTCCTTCGAACAATCATGAGTTTATACCCATAATCATATGGTTACTCATATTTCTAAGGATTGCAGGGGCTTCTTCAATTTCCCCCTTGAGGGAAGGGAATGACCCTCCTTCAAAGGTCGTGGAAGGTGATGTAGAACAATCACAGACCCAGGCTGACTTGGTTGCTCCTGGAGAAGAGCTACCATCCATTCCCAGTATCCCTCCTACTACTGAAGATGCTGTCCAGGGTCAGGGGTTGCAGGACATAAGTCGGCAAGAAGACATAGCAAATGCTCCCACTGGTGAGACTAACCAAGATTCTGAAGTATCATTGGATGAAATGATGAATCAAGGAATGACTTTTGAAGAATTTTATGATCATGCTAAGTTGTCATATGATTTTGAAGACCTTGGGCGTGAGTGCTACCCTTCGCCCAAATTTTTTTTAAAAAAAAATATACTTCTAACCATGATGGAAAATAATATGCAGTTTCTTCCGTAGAAGTCGCTGAACTGCCAATGCCCGAAGAGGGTGTGGACACTGATGTCAACCCTATCATTGCAGAAACATTAGCTCATGTAGAGCTAAATCCAATAAACTCTCCTGAGACCCATCTTGAAAATCCTGTTGAAACTGGGAAATATGGGGAGAAGTCTTCTCAGGTTGCTGAACCACCATTGGGTAAGGGATAACAATATTTGTGATTGTAATTTATTCGCAAGACAATCTATTCTTTTGTTATCCTTTGAAGATGACTAAACCTTTCAATTAATCATGTAGGACCATCAACTGCAATGACTAGATCCGAAGATGAGGCCTCAGCCTCTGCCCCAACGGGAATTGAAAGTGAAGAAGCACAAGTCAGGGGGGAAAGAGAAGGACAAGGCACCTCCCTAAGCGCGCTAATTCCAGATTACATACCCCCTTCTGACGATGATATTGAATCAGATCCAGATATGATTAAAGCATTCAGATTTTCACGACGTAAGGCATGGAATAACATATGGAACATCATATTTGGGGTGCCTTTAGAAGAGCTACCATCAAAAATTTCTCGATTGTCATCCCAATTTGTTATACTGGGACTTGGTGGTTTTGGGTATGAAAATATCCATGCTGCGGTGAAACAGATCATTTTCAGGAGGGAGCAAGTGCAGACAAGTCGCGAAGATTTGACCAGAGTGAAATTGTCAGTCAACATAGGTGAATTTGAGGCTGCGATATCCCAGGCTGAAGCTGATTATGCTGTCAAGATGAAGGATCTGAAGCAAAAAATCAACGAAAAGGTCGTCCAGCAGGTGCAACTCCAGCAACAGTTAGAGGCTGTTACTAGAGAACTTGATTATATTAATAAATCATTGGATGAAACACATATGAATGGCATGAAATCCATCGCATATGCTAAGAAGGAACTTCAGCAAGCTGAAAAGAGTGAAGCTGGTCAAGTGCACGAGCTTCAAGTAACTGCTGATAAGGCTCAGGATTCTATACATCAAATGAAGACTTATGTTGACAATCTTCTGTAATTCTTGAAAAAGAGAAGAGACTCCAGTCTATGGATGTCTTTCTATCTCCTGTGTATCAATGAAAAACACTTTCGTCTTCAATCATTTGTACCTGCATTCATTCATTACCTGCTTCAAATTTACTTAAGCCAATGGGCCTAGTAAGCATAGTTTGATTTTTACTAGGATTATTACAAATAACCCTACAAACATTGAATCTTTTAACTGCTCAATATTACCTAAATCATACTAAAATGTATATTTAGTGAGCTGGAACTTGACTTTTATTCAGATTTCCTTTGTCTTTTGTGTGGGCAGTTTAAAGTCATGCACGCCGGACATAAAGGGGATAATGTTTAAGGTCAAAATAGCTTTGACCGAAATGGATTAAAAAATGGATTCAATTCCTTGACAATTTATCTGAAAACATATTACCATACTCAAGTATGAGGGAAAAAAATGTAAACTATGGCTTAAGAATATTTGAATCTGATGAATGATATGAAAAAGAGCTAAAAGGCATTAGAAGAAGTAGTTTCCAAGAATGAAGTTACTATTATTTAACAAAACCTGTTAGGGGGTTGAAATATGCAGGGCAACCTATGGGCATTGGCTGCATGGTCAAATAAATAGCATCTTTTGGCTGACAAGTCTGTTATGTGGACTGTTTACGCATGACCATCTATGGGCACGTGCTGCATAGTCAGGCAAAAGAACTCCCAGAAATTTACTTTCCTAGTGCTAAAAGCCAGTGAAAGTTTATGGAGATTCAAATTTTCTAAAGCATAGAGTTTGTTATATGGAAAGAGGTACTTGAATATGGAGAAGATATTTCCGAACAAGAACATCGATGAACTGGATGAATATCACTCCTACGAAGGTCTGACCCAAACATAGGGAAGAAGAATAAACCATAGACTTGAATACTTTCAGATCATGAAAAAGGATATGGGACAAATATGTTAAGGATGGCTATTTTTTGCGGATCCCTACATACTGTCGTTTAAGATAAATAAGGACAAAAGAGGCATTCTTCCCAAGAATGAAGTTACTATTATTTAACAAAACCCGTTAGGGGGTTGAAATATGCAGGGCCACCTATGGGCATTGGATACATGGTCAAATGAATAGCATCTTTTGGCTGACAAGTCTGTTATGTGGACTGTTTATGCAAGGCCACCTATGGGCACGTGCTGCATAGTCAGGCAAAAGAATTCTCAGAAGTTTGAAATTTTTGTGACTAGAAGTCATGAAAAGGGTTATGAAGATCTGATAATATTTATGGTTAGGATTATAACACATAAAGATGGGTATTGTCCAATGTATATAGAGGTACATAGGTCAATGAAAACCATAATCATGTTGTGGCTGGGTCCTGAATTGAAACATGGACTTCACTACGTATCTCATAAGAATGAGAATCAAGACATACGTAGTTCTTGAAATGCAGATTAACGTCATGCAGGACGAAAGTATGAGTGATCTTAGTTTAGGGTCATAGAATTCGGACCATAATAATGAATACACAGTGTGTGTTTTCATGAGGACTTTTCAGCCAAGGGACTAAAAGTGAAATTTGGGGTTAGGCCCAAAAGACTTGGGACTGGATTCGAGGGACACTCGAATGTTCCTACGTATCCCATAAGGATGGGAATCAAGTCCACGTAGTTCTAGAACTACCCTTTGTACAAATTTGGTTCGTACATGTGAAGGGTGAAAGGGGACTTTAGTGCAATGATGGTTTAACCTGAGATAAAAAGTTTAGGCATTACCATGTATGCACGTAGTCTTTTGAAAATGAAACATGATTTAAAAAATCAATGTCAATAATGGTTCCTTCTCAAATGAGGAAATCAAAGAATATTGTAGTTTATTGTCGTACCGGACAAAAGTGTTGTATAGTTTAACGTCATATAACAAGGACGAAAGTGAATCAATGTAAAGATATTGATTCCAGGGGCGGTTTCACAAATCAACATCATATGAGGTGGTGGTGAACCGATGTGAAGAGATTTTTTTGGGGCTTGAACCCTGGGAGGTTGCCTACATACCCAGCGTGGAGGGCGAGGATCAAAGTCCGTGTAGTTCAATTAAACAATGAATTAATGATCAAGTTGTTCTTGTGGACAATGATCTAATAAAATATATTTTTGGGACTTACACATGGTTAGTGGCCCAAAGGGAATGTTATGGTTCATGTTCGCTCTAAGCTCACGTGAGTCATACTCGGTGTGAGAAACAAGAGGTAATAACAACCTTAACGATGCACAGTTTAATGTCATGTTGGACATAAAAAAGGGACTATGAAGTTTAAAGTCTTGCAGTTAGGACTATTGGTGCTGCACAGTTTAGTGTCATGTAGAAGGGACAAAATACACTTTTAATGTCATGTAGGACCTATCAAGGATTTTCTGTACAGTTTAGCGTCATGTAGTTAGGACGATGGGGATAAAATAGTTTAACGTCATATTGGACAAAAGGGGGACTGTGCAGTTTAATGTCATGCCGTAAGGACAAAATAACACACCATTTATGTCATGTTGGATGAATGTGTGAATAGTTTAAGGTCATATGCATGGACCATGGATGGTGCAGTTTAATGTCATGCTGGACCTTTGATGATTATATAATTTAACGTCTTTTCGGACGTGAGGGACTTTTATACAGTTTAGCGTCATGTAGTTTAGGACGTCACAGTTTAACGTCTTGCTGGACATAAGGGATTTGCAAATAGTTTATGGTCATATACATGGACCAGGGATGATGCAGTTTAAGGTCATGCTGGACGGTTTAGGGAACTTTTTCACAGTTTAATGTCGTGTGGGACGAAGTTGCAGTTTAAAGTCATACTGGACCATTGCTGTATATTTTAACGTCATATAGCAAGGACAAACTGGTGTTGTACAGTTTAAAGTCATGTAGCTAGGACTAAGGTGAACCAATATGAGGATATCAGTTCTGGGGTCTTTTTACAGTTTATCGTCATGCTGGACGTTGGATGTTCCACACAGTTTAATGTCATGTTTCTAAGACACAATATAGTTTAATGTCATCTCAGACAAAATATAGGATCTTCTGTACAGTTTAATGTCATGTAGATAGGACATAATAACAGTTTAATGTCATGTAGGACAAAATATAGGATCTTCTATACAGTTTAATGTCATGTATATAGGACATAATAACAGTTTAATGTCATGTAGGACAATAATACAGTTTAGTGTCGTGTAGGACAATAATACAGTTTAGTGTCATGTAGGACATTAATACAGTTTAGTGTCATGTAGGACAAAAGTATGATCTAATGTGATTGTTTTGGATCTGGGAACAATATTTTGTGTTTATACAAAATACTTCTTCAGAAATCTGGCATTAGTTGGAGTCATGATGTGTTCTCCATCCATTGAGATCAGAGAATACGCTCCATTGGAGTAGAACTTATGTATTGAATAAGGTCCTTCCCATTTTGGTTCAAGCTTGGGAGGTTTCTTTCCTGGTATCATTGGTGCTCTGAGAACCAATACCAATTCTCCCTGAATGAATGAACGAAGACGAACTTTTTTGTTAAAGTCTTGTGCTATCCGATTCTGATAGATTTCCAAGTGGTGCAAAGTGCACAATCTTTTCTCATCTAACTGTTCCAATTCATTCAACCGCTTTTGGGATTGCTCATCTGTTGATAACTGATCACAAATGGCTATTCTGAGTGAGGGAAATTGAGCTTCAATTGGCAAGACTGCTTCTGTTCCATATACCAATGAATATGGAGTAGACCGCATTGCATTGCGAGTGGTAGTCCGATAAGCCCATAAAGCATGAAAGAGTTTATCAGGACATGACCTCTTATCATTATCGACCATCGTTTGCAGTATATTTGAATGAGTCTTGTTGAAGGCCTCTATCTGGCCATTAGCCGCTGCATGATATCGAGATGAATAGTGGGACTTAATGTTGTCTTCTTGATACAATTTCTTTACCTCAGAAGAACAGAAGTTGGTTCCGTTGTCCATCAATATGGTATGAGGGACACCAAATCTGGTAATGATGTTAGACTTGATGAAGCTAACAATGAATTTAGAACTGACTTCTTTGATAGGTACTGCCTCTGCCCATTTGGAAAAGAAATCAGTAGCAGTAAGAATGTACTTAAACTGTTTGGCCGTAGCTGAAGGGTAAGGTCCCACCACATCCATTCCCCATGTGGAAAATGGCTATGAGTATTTAGCTGTATGAAGCAACTCTCGAGGTTGATGAATGAAGTTGGCATATACTTGGCATGAATGAAACTTCTTTGTGAAATTAACAAAATCTTGTATCATTGAAGGCCAGAAGTATCCAAGCCTTCGAATTTGATCAGACAGTCTATGTCCAGACTAGTGGGCACCACAGACTCCTGCATGCACTTCTTTTATGACAACCATTGTATCTTCACCATCAATACATCTGAAGATAACTCCATAAAAACCACGTTTGTAGAGAATTTTCTCGAGGTGGTTTGGGCCATCATAAAGAGTAAAATTTACCACATGTCGCCGAATTTGTTCTTTCTCAGCTCTATCAGGTGGAAGTGTTCCATTTTGAAGGTATTCCCTGATAGGTGACATCCATCCTGTAGTATGACCATACGGTTCAAGAATGGGACTAATTTCATTAATTTACTCTGTTCTGACTTGAACATAAGGTGAAATTGCACGACAGTGGGCAATACAGATGGTTGTTTCGTCCCGATTTGGATCTGCTAAAGTTGTGGCTATATTAGCCAGTGCATCAGCTTGAGCATTTTTTGATCTTGGGACATAAGAAAATGTCTGTTCTGAAGGGAATTACGACATTAACTCTCTGACGTAATCATACAAAGGGATTAATTCTTCTTTTCTGATGGCATAATCCCCATTGACTTGTTTGATTACCAGGTCTGAATCACCTTTCACCTTTAAGTGATTCACTTGTGCTTGAAGTGATAACTCCAAGCTTGTAATGAGAGATTGGTATTCAGCTTCATTATTGGTACCAGCTTCCCACAACAAAAAGGAATAAGGTAACACTGCCTTATCTGGAGAAATGAGCACAATTCCTAAACCAACTTTATTGAATTTAGGATTTTCCATTTTCTTCCCTGTTGGACTTATAGAAGCACCATCAAAATACATTTCCCATGATTGAGGACTCTCTTGAATAGAGAAAACTTCCTCATCAGGGAGTTCGATATCTGAATACGTGTCTTCCACTGAAGGATGTTCAGCCAGGAAATCAGCCAGAGCTTGGCCCTTAATTGCCTTTTGAGACACATACTGGATGTCGAACTGCTGTAGAATAACCGCCCACCTTGCCAGACGTCCTGTAATCATTGGACGACTAAGGATGAATTTGAGTGGATTATTACGAGATACCAATTGGACCTCGTGATGTTGCAGGTAGTGTCTCAGTTTCTGAACTACAAAGATTAATGCTAGGCAGCAGTTTTCAATACTCGAATACCGGGATTCTGCTTCAAGCATAGTTCTACTGAGATAGTAGAGACTATTTTCATTCCCAGCATCATTCTTTTGAGCGAGAAAGGCACCCAATGATCGCTCTAAAGATGTCACATAGAGGATAAGAGGCCTACCCTCAACAGGCGGCATGAGTACTGGAGGACTCAAGAGGTATTTCTTGAGAATATCAAATTTTTTTTGACATTCATCAGTCCACTGGTAAGTGACTCCTTTCTTCAATAATTTGGTAAAGGGTAAACTTTTGCCTGCCAAATCGGCGATGAAATGCCGAATATAGGCTAAGTGTCCTTGAAGTCCTCTTAATTATTTCAAATTATGAGGAGGTGAAATAACAAGGATTGATTTGGTCTTCTCAGGATCGACTTCAATACCACGATGGCGTACAACAAAGCCGAGGAATTTTTCTGAGGTTACCCCAAAAGCACATTTTAAGGGGTTCATCTTCAAATTATGTTGTCGAAGCTTGTGGAATATGACTTCCAAATCAGACAAGTGATCAAAACATTGTTTGGATTTAACCACCAAATCATCTACATAGCATTCAACAAACTTCCCTAGAAAAGGTTTGAAGATACGATGCATGGCGCGTTGATATGTTGCACCTGCATTCTTTAAACCAAATGGCATCACCCGGTAACAAAACACACCTTGAGGAGCTCTGAAGGCTGTATATTCCTCATCTTCTGGGGCCATTCAGATCTGATTATATCCAGAATATCCATCCATGATATAAAGTACTTCATAGCCAGTCGTAGCATCAATTAAGAGTTCTGTAATCGGAACTGGGAAATCATCTTTAGGACAATACCGATTAAGATCTCTGAAATCGATGCAAACCCTAATTTGTCTGTTCTTCTTCTTTACAGGGACAATATTCACCAACCACTTGGGATATTGAACTTCTCTGACGAAGTTAGCATTGATAAGCTTATCCACTTCAGCCTCAATTTTGGAAGCATAGGTTGGGTGTGTTCTTCTCGCGGCTTGCTTGAATCCTCGATGTTCTTTTGGAAAACCCAAATGATGGGTGGCAACATCAGGATCAAGGCCAGGCATCTCTGTATAATTCCAAGAAAAAATATCTTTATTTTGCTTTATTAAAGAAATATACATCTCTTTCTCTTCAAGGGTCATGGCCGCACTAATTAAAGTGGGGCGTGGATCTTTTTCTATACCCAGATTTACTTCTCTGAGTTCATCCACAGTGGTAGAGATACCCTCTTCAAATGCTGGAGGAGCATCTCTAAGATCTTCCTCTTCCTCTTCATCATGTGTTATTTCTTCCGTTTCTACTTGCAATGTAGATGAAAAAACAAAATTCTCATGATCATAAGAGATGTCAAAATTTTCACATTTTGAAGAAGAAGCTTCCATTTCCGACCCTATTGATGATAAAGGGTCTTCATTGGGAAATAAAGAGGAGATGATGGATTGAGAATCAACATCAATATTCACCTCTGGTGTTGCTATAACTTCTTCTGGCCTGATTAGCGAAGTATAGACTTTTTGGATTTCAGCAGACGAAATAAAAACGTCACCACTTATGCTTTCATCACTGCTTGGTAAGTTACCAATTTCTCCCATGTTGTCTGGCTCGATTGCCATAATTGACATTATGGATCTTTCCATAAGAGTATTTTGATTTGGGCCTATTTTTTCAATTTGACTGATAGGTAACACATAATCTGTACTCACATGTGAAAATGGATTTATTGGAATTTTTTCCAAACCATATGGAGCATTAACTTTGGTAATTTCCTTCATTGTAGATTTTTCTCTTCCCTTCATGTGATAAAATTCCGCCTCAATGTATTGAGACTCACATGTCTTGAACGTGGAATTATCACCATACAATGTTCCAACTTGACCATCGAAATAGTATTTGAGACATTGATGGTATGATGACGGAATAGCTGCATGCTGATGTAGCCAGGGCCTTCCAAGCAAGATATTGAAAGCTGAGACTTGATCAACAATCATGAAATCCGAATTGGAATCAAGATCTCCAAACTGAGTTCTGAGCGTAACTTCTTCCAATGGTTCTTGTTCATTTTTATCATATCCTTGCAACATCATGGTAGAAGGAGATAAATCAGATTCTGTGAGGCCCAATCGACGAAGTGTGCGAATGGGCATGAGGCTGACTCCTGAACCATTGTCAATGAAAGCTCTTCGAACATCTATACCATTGAATTTTCCAGATACGTACAAAGGTTTTATGTGCCCATGCACAACATCATCTTCATATTTATCAGTAAAAGATACCACTGCATGGCATTCTGCAGGATTATTCTCTATGTGATAGATTTCAGCTGCAGCAATTTCAGCTTCAAACTCCTGAGGACTGGACAAAGCTTCGATGAGTGCTTCCCGAAGATCTCTTGACAGATTCAAAGCATCCACAATTGATAACTTGGCTGGTACTTGGGCCAAGTGTTTCAATATATCATACTTCTGATCTAGAGGTCTGCGTTTCCCAATAGGAATATGTGGTTTAGCAGGTACTTTGGAAGCAGATGCTTTGGAAGCTGATGCATCTTGTATTGAAGTTGGAAACATCTTTGGTTTTGGAATATTAGACTGATTAGATCCATTTACTTGCTGAGATAAAGAAGATGGAACCTTTAATCGGTCTTCCAAAATAACTATGCCGAAGCTGAGTTGGCCATTGGCAGAAGAACTTTCTTGTTCTTTTTGAGCTCACTGAAGGGCTCTACCACGAGTTTCTGCTGCATATACAGTGCTAGCAGGGGTAGAAATAGAGTAGTGGCTTCGGAAAGATCCACGTCTTACCCTATATCCTGAACCTCTAGAGCTTCCTCGGGTTCCCTTATTTGATATAGGGAATTCAGGCTCATCAAGACTGGAATATGAATCTGTTAATTGAATCATATTAACAAAACCAAAGATTAACTTTTCGTCTGATAAAGACTCTTCCTGGTTAGCCTGTTTAGGCTGTGCCATTTGGTGGGACGGTGCCCGTGGCTTTGAAGTAGATGGCATGAAATCTGCCAGAGTCAAAGACAATTTAGGCTTTGATACATACTCATCTTCTCCTGATTCCTCTTTCTTCTTTGAATTGCGCTGCCCTTTTGAGGATTTGTCTTTTGATGGAGCTTTACTGCAGCTTTTGTAGGAGACACAATTGGCTTCTTCAATTGTGTTCGCAAAATGGAATGGGTCCGATTGATTGTCTTTCTGACCATCCAATCATCATATTTTTTCGCAGATTTGCTTTTGACTTCCTGCCACTCACCTCCTTCCTCTGGATCTGTAGCGGTAATACACGCTACATGAGCTGAAAAACCCTTCAATTTGACTTGTCCCAAGTCGACCATCTTTTGCCGGAGGTCTTTAAAGACAAAACACTCCTAGATGGGATGCCCCAACATTTAATGAAACAGACAATAATTGGGACGATCTTCATCTCCTTCCTTGTTTGGCCTCTTGGGCACTGGTAATTGAACCAAATTATTTTCCGGGGCTGAAATGAAGTAACCAGGAACTTGCTCACTTCGGAAAGAGTATGTTTTACTCTTGATATCCTCAAATTGTTTTTAGCGTTGATCTTTTTGATCATTTGGACGAATCAGCCTTTGTTGTTGGCGTTCAGGAGGTGGAGCCCTTCGAGAAGATAAAGGTTTTGAAGTAGAAATAGGGACAGGTGCCTGTTTAAGCATAACTGTAGCAGTTTCTGCTTTACCCATTCTTCTTCCTAGAGCTGATGGAATTACACGAGATTTAACCTTAGCCTGTATAAGGGAATGTTCAATCTGTTGAGCGATTGAAGTAAGGTCTCAAAACCCTCCTGTGTATTTCACAGGTATCAATGGCGTCCATAATTAGTCACGCAAATTTTCCACACAGATTGGCAACAATTCCTCCTGACAGAGTGCTAAACTCAATGAATACGTTAATCCCTTCCAACGAGCAATGAAATCAGAGACTCTTTCATTTTCCTTTTGCTTGCAGTTTGTAAGATCGAAAACTGTCGTTTTTGGAAAAGTTGAGCTAAACTGAAGAAGGAATTTTTGACGAAGATCCTCCCATCCGATGACTGGCCGGGATTGCAAGCTTGTATACTAGACAAAAGCTGGTCCTTGCAAGGTTCGTACGAAGCATATGAGTTTCACTGCTTCTTGCTACTCTGGAGTTCCCATCATAGGATCACAACAAGACACGTAATGCGTCAAATGTTGTTCAGGGTCGCCTGATCCATTGAAAGTAGGGAAAACAGGGTTTCCAAAACTGGATGGAGGAGAAATTGAATCTACCCATTCAGGGTAAACTTTCTTTTCAGGTTGAACTTGCGCCCGTTTCCCTTCCATAGTTTCTAACCGAGCTGTTAATGACTCAATAGTAGTTATTAACTTTTGAGAAACGTCAGGTTGAACTTGGTTTTGGGTAGGTGCAATGAATGGATCTTGGACAGACGTGGTGGTTGGTGCTGCAACTGATGGTAGTGCTGCCAACCGTTGTTGTGTTTGACCCGTAGGATTAGACCCTTGAGGGTGTACTGATAAAGGAGGATATTCTTGATCCATCTCAGTAGTTACAACAAATTCCTTCGGCTGTCGAATTTCATCATTCTTAAGAAGAAGACTACTCTGAAGTAGTTCTGCATTCAACCTTCTTAATTCTTTCATTTCTTCCTCCTGTTGTGCAAACCTTTGCTCTAATGAGAGCGGTTGACCTCCTTTGGAGGAAGGGTGAGAAGTAACCTGATTCTTTCCTTTCCCCTTATTGGATCATTTTCGGATAGAGGGAAGTGGGTTACTTGAAGGAATACCCAGATTTTGGGTAAGCCTTTGATTACGTGTGCGCACACCTTCTTCATTTAGGACTGTGTGCGCAACTTTTTGAGCAGGAACATCTTCGTCTAATCCCTCTGATTGAGCCTCATCTGGTGAATCAACAGCAACGACATTGATGAAATTAATGGATGCATATTGCATGGAATCCTTTCTATCAGCGTTTCTGTGATATTGTCTCCTTCCATGTCCATGATGATACATGGCATTCCGTTGACTTGATCCCTCAGGAATTTCTTGGAGAACCGTCACTTGGAGAGAATCTCTTGACAGCTTGGCTCTTCGTTCCTCTTGAGGCTTATTCCCTAATCGAGAGAATGCTGACTTTCTCTAAGGGAGGGATTGAGGATTTGAAAAAGTCCCCAGTCTGGTGGACTGGGGATGTTCCTGCTGCTTCTGCTCAACTCCTCGAATCCCATTCGTTGACTCTGAGGGTTGGGTTAGAGAAGTCCCCAGTCTGGCAAGCTGGGGTGTCTCTTAACATGCTATGTCTGAGATCTTCTTAAAATCTCTCTTGATCTTGCGAATCTTAGTTCAGAAATTAGCTGGATGCATTAACCTGTATCCACTTTTATCACTTGGTTCAACAGACCGTTGGATGATTTATGAAACTTCTGTCATTTGATGACGTGTTTTCTCCAGACAAGAGGCTTGTGCAATATTCTTGCCTGCTTGATGTAGGAGCAATTCAACAACCTGTTCTCTATATACTTGATTTTGAGAGGAACTAGTTAAAGCTTGTTCTTGAGCAAGATTTTGATTATGAACAAATCCCATTGACTGTGGCCAGCCATGGGCAATAACATTGCATGAGACCATTTTCGGCGGGCTTTGCTGACTGGAAAGCACTGTGAAATGTAGTGCTCCGTGAACACCCCATCCTCTGATATGAACATCAGATGGAGCATTGGCAATTAACTGACGCAATTTTCTTAGTGCTCCAAGGCATGAACGTTGAAGGGTTCTCTGTTGCTTTTCAGCCTTCGGATACCGAGAGACTGATAGAGATGCCAAATCAATCTGGCGTTGTAACCCTTCTATTATCTTAAGATGATTTTCATATTAATCGTAAGATAATACCTTCTTCTTTAATTGACAAAGATTTTTCCATATGTTGAGACGAATATCATGGATTCCATCATCCGTCAACATCTTTGGAATGTCGTACTGGGAGTCAGCCAAAGGCCAAAACATGACTGGTACCTCACTTTTTTCCAGTTTTTTCCTCATGTTCAGCATTTCCTCTTTATCATTAAATGAAGATTCTTCTACCTGTTTGGACCAGAGTTGGTGTTTCCTTGTTGCTTCATCGGATTCAACAAGATTGGTAGAGAAAATAATATTCATGCTGGAAGATGAATGACCCAGGGATGGTTCGGAGAATAACCTGAACCCCAGGCTATCTTCTGATGGAGAAAGAGTTTCACCTGCCGATAGTAAAGCATCAGACATGACTGGTTTTACGTTTGCAAGTGCCTCGAGATAGGAGGGCTTTCCCGTCACTACATTTCCATCTGAAGAATTTTCGAGACAACGTGAATCACTACTGCGGAGAGGACTTTCGCAGCGAAGTTCATCACCATGAGGAGGACCGTCATGATGGGTTTCAGAAAAAGATGAAATCTCTTGATCCAAGGTCTTCTGACCACACAGAGGGTTCCTGTGGCTCTCATCTGAAGAAGAAACTTCAATATTGACCGAATTTTCATGAAGCAAGTCTTCATGAGGAAGTGTCTGTTGAAGACCTTCAGAATTAATGTTCCCGTTATTGGGAACTGAGGGAGTAGAATGTTGAATTACGACAGATAAATGTCTGAGGGCTTCAAGAACTCCAGGATCGAGCAAGGCCTTGTTGCAGATTGGCCTTTGATCTCCTGACTGTGCTGGGTGGATCTTTTTCTTAGATGCCTTCTTACTCGCTTTAGAAACCACTTGATGAAGAAAGTGATTGCTCTGAGCAGGTGTATGTGCCTGATCAGGAAATATGGTCAGGTTAGGCTGACGATCTCCACTCAAATCAGGTGTATGTGCCTAACTTGGTAGTCCGTATGATATGGGGGAGTACGCCCCATAACCCTCTTAGACTGGAATAGATGTGTGTGTCTGTTCCGGAGTGAATCGTTGATGTGTCACTCCATTGCTAGGGATATATTTACGTGTCTGTCCCTGAGATGATGTTGAAGTTGTTATGATATCCTGGCAAGAATCCAGAATATGAGCAGGAATTTGTTTCTGCTCTTTCACCAATGAAAAAATATGTTTGGTGACTTTAGCCGCCAGAACGGGGATATACGTCCATTCCGGGCTTGGAGTAGGTGTATGTGCCTGCTCCTGTCCTCCTTTTCCTGTCAGTGAATCCTGACAGTACTCAAGTATGGAGGCAGAGAGTTGAGTGTGCCTCCTGTTTGTCATCGGGACTTTCCGACTGACTTCTCCGGGCGCTACCAAGCGAGACTGTTGGTAGGCCTGATTAGTATTGGCAGGTGTATGTGCCTGCTGATTACACTTCGCCAAACGCGGTTGACGAGATCCATCATATGTAGTCAGACGAGCTTGCTGACTAACAGGTGATGTATAAGCAGGTGTATGTTCCTGCCTATGGTACTCCGCTGGAATTGCCTGGCGGGATAGGCTTGATGCTGTCAGACGAGTCTGCTGGACAACGGAATTAAAACGAACAGGTGTGTATGCCTGCTCGTTGTTTGCCACCAAGTTAGGTTGGTGGACTTCTCCGGAGATGGCAGGGATGACAACCTGCATATTGTTAACCGTATTCCGTCTCTGACGGTTCATCTTGCCTGCTCGGGTTCGAGGAACCTGAGCTGAATGCCTGGAGTCTGTACCCTCATCATGTTGAGGGCGCACTACCGCACGAGTCTGGCGGCGATTGTTGATGGGATCCCTTGAGAAGGACTCCTGTCTTTTTGAATTAACGTCCTGCGGGACCTTCTCATTCACTTCCTCAGAGTAAGGGAGTGAATGGAAATTGCGTTCCGGGGATAACGACCCGAAACGGTTGGAGACGGTAGTCAGCACCGCCTGCTTCTTGATTGCTGGCCACCGTTGTCCGGACGACCAGGTAGAGTTGTTAACTTGGAGGGCTTGACGAGCGGCCTCCAGAGTTGGGATAGTACCGTTGCGACGGTACTCCTTAACCAGTGCATTAGAAACCCAGCGTTGAAGACGCTGAGTTGGTGATGTCATCCTCAGAGCGGATGACGTTCCAGATGAGGTAGCAGCATTGGTTTTCACAGCAGCAGACCTCCCAGTAGAGGTGTTCACAGCAGCAGTATTCACAGGGGTGAATTTAAGGAAAGCCATTCTGCAGAAGATCTTGAGAAAAGAGTGCTTGTTCCATGTAACAGACATAATCAAGATGAATCCGGCCACTGCATCTTTTGGATGAGCACATGTCAATGATTGCTTTGTTGGCCCAAGGGGCCTAACAAATAAGAAGAACATCACTTTAACTTGGTTAGAGATTCACGTCGGGTTCACCATTTTTGTTTCGCACGGAATCCGAGGATGACCTCCTGGACGGGAGATTCAAACGTTCCGATCGGTTTCTAATGGGTTTGTTCGTAGAACCGGAAACATCCAATGATTCCACATCCGTTTGGACCTACTTTCCAAAGGAAGGCGCTCATTAGCTTGTGGACTAATGAGACTTAGGAATTTTCATTGGTCTAGAGGATGGGAGGTCGGACTCATCACACCTTTTTGAGGGGAATTATTGTCTACTCCGGGACTCTCTTTATAGATTTAAGTTATGTTCATGAATCCTTATTATATTACCAAGTATAAAATAAGATTTCCTTTAGTTTTAACAATCAATGATTAAATAAGCAATAAATTTAGAGAATCTTTTATATGTATTCGAGGTTCTTCATCAATAGATAATCATCTATATCTGTTTAGAGATTCTTGGTCAATGGTATCCTTCAAAATATTTATATAAAAGTCTCTTGGTCATTATGATGACCAGGCTGGTTTTAAAGCCACTCAGTGGGGCACTTGAAGTTTATCGTCATTCAGAAGGATAGAGATTATTTCAAAGTTGGGATCGAACCCATAAATGGGCTACCTACGTATCCTTTGTTTTGGAAAAGGAATCAGAACCCACGTAGTTCGAGAAATGGAGTATGATGTTTATGATTGATGGCTCAAAAATGAATGTCATAATTACTTTTACACTCTAAGATCACGTGAGTCATTCTCGGTGTGAGAAACAAGAGGTATTGGTAAAATTTAGACAATTGTGACATGAAAGATGCAATCATAAGAATTTGTTTGGGGCTTATGTATAGATGACTTCCCAGATAGATGAAGGTTTAGGATTTATTTTTAGGGAGAAAATCCATGAACATGGTCCATAAAGTTATATGTGCTTCATGGAGATTTGCATACTCTAATCTTGGGGATTACTCTTAAGGAGGATGCCCAAGTTAGGAGGGGACTTATGATTGGGTATTACTCCTAAAAAGGAAACCCAAATCAAAGGTAAATTATGACCGGTTAAGAGAAATTTAAGGGGACTTGGGGATTATTCCTGAAAAGGAGACCGAAGTTTATGACTGAGTCTTATTCCTGAAAAGGATACCCAGGTTAGGAGACTTGGGGATTACTCCTGAAAAGGAAGCCCAAGATTATGACTGAGTCTTATTCCTGAAAAAGGAGACCCAGGTTAGGGATTAAGGTTTGGGGCTTATTCCTGAGGAAGATGCCCAGATTAAAGGTTTTATCACTGGGGATTATTCCTGAAAAGGAGACCCAGGTTAGGATTCTCTCATCTTAAAGGACGAGGTTGAATTAATGAACTCTCCGTATTTTAGTGACATGAGGATATTTAAATGACTAAACTTTGAGAGAGATTCCCCAGAATTCCTTTCAGATAAGGAAGTCAAATCAAGAAATCATGCCATAAATGGCTTTGAATAGTGTCTTGAAGACTGAATCTTGAAAAGGATAGGTGTAATGGCTTAAGAGGGGTAAAAATGGGCAATATGGGCACCCAAAAAGGTAGGGGCGCACAAGTCTTGAAAGGCGTGCAAGTCTTCCGTGGACGCGCAAGTTTTGGTCGCGCAGGTATACCTGCGCGACACATGGTGTACTTGCACGATTTTCAACCAGCATTGAAATATTTGAGCGACTCTTTTTTAAACACTTTAGAATCCTCTTGAGGTTCTTCCAGAAAAGGGACGCGCATGTTATATTGAAGGAAATAAATCGGCGCGCAAGTGTTTGATAAGTTTCAACACTTAGGCCTTCCTTCTTCTCTTTAGATCTTCCGTTCTAGGTAAGAAATTACCTTAGAAGTGTTCCGGAAGCTTTGAGAAGAGACTTGGGCGTCGGGAGCTTCAATCCGAGTTTGTGAAAAAAGAACCTCTCGAATTGGGGGCCCACAGGGTCTATTTATAGGCAAAAGAAGACCCCGGGCGGTTACCGGGCGGTTACCAATTAGGTCGCGCAAGTCACCTGCGCGACCAAGGTAGCCACGCACGTACACTTGCGTGCCAGTTAGATAACTTGCACGGTGAGGTTTCTGTTGATCCTTTCTTCCTTCCTTTGTTGATTTTTGATGTTTTCTTCAAAGGCTGAATCACTTTGAGCTCATATATTCCCTTTTCCGATCTTTAGATTCTGTGACGAAAGGAGCGTCAACAACTAGAAATTTGGAAAATGGTGGCACACCATTTCAGTGTGCCACCATCACAGTTCCACCATTATGGTTCCACCATTATGGTGCCACCATTATGGTGAAACCATTCTGATGTCCCACCTTTTTGGGACCACTATTACGGTGCCATCATTTTGGTGTTCCAGCATTTTGTTTCCACAATTAGGTTGCAACCATTTTATTGTGTGACCGTCACGGGGCCACTGTTTTAGTGTGACGCCATTTTGGTGAAACTGGTTTTATGGAAAACTCCCAAGACAAACCAATGTGACCCCCAAGAACACCATATGAACTTGGTTTTCAAAAATTAATGGCACAGGGAAATCCAATTCATTATGTCATATACCTCTCAAACTATTCTCATCATTGAGAATTTGAAACAAATCTCAGAAGAAGGTGGAGGGTTTCTGAACAACCACCTCATAAGATAGCTCTAATGGAAAAACTCCCCTATGTTGTTAAAAAACTGGTGTGAAAACCTTGGAATCCAAGAACACATCCTTGAAATATATATCCTAAAAAACTGTACAAACACTAAGGCTCTACTACCCAAAACAACCACCCAAACCCCTAAGGTCAAACTATCTAGACATATGTATTAGGGAGATCCTTCATCCACGTCATGATACTATCCACATTGGGAAGTACTGACTCACCCACATGGGTTCTATCACATCCTTGTTAATACATGTTTATTAGATATCTTGTCCTCTCATCCCCATAGTTAGTAATTTTCACTCAAATTCAGAGAACAGGGAAAAAATCATTTGATAATGGACAAGATCAAGCATTACCTCATAAAAATCACCAATGTAAAACCTAGAAGAAACAATTTGAAAAGATCTGGGTAATAGGCATGCATATGTGCCTCTCAATCCCATGTACTCTTCTCAAGGCCACCATGCCTCCATAACTCCCAAACCAATAGAATGTTCTATCCATGATGCAACATCTCCTCATGATCCTTGATTATTTATGGTCTCACCACAAACATCGTGTCATCCTCAATATCCAACTCTCCCCATTCAATGACATGGGAGTCATCATGTAGATACTGATAGAGCTGAGAGACATGGAAGACATCATGGATTATCTCCATCCATGGTGGAAACACCAACTAATATGCCACATCACCAACTTATCCCAATACCTCGAAATGTCTAATGAACCTTGAAGAACGCTTTCTCCCTCTTCCAAACCTCCAATACCCACATCGAGGGGGAACCTTCAAGAAAACATGGTCCCTAACCTCAAACTCCAATGAAATCCTCCTATAACTGGCATACAAATTTGATCGGTCTTGTGCTACCTTAATCCTCCCATTGACAAGCTGCACCTTCTCTATCGTACTCTGCACCACATTCGTACGATGATTAACTGCCTCTTGAACATCCGTACATCACAAGGGTGATTGAAACAACCTCCCATATAGAGCTTTGAATGTGTTCATACCAATGGAAGTGGGATAACTACTATTCTAATAAAAATCTATCAAGGGAAAATGTCATACCCAAGACCCATTGAAGTCCAGAACACATGCCCGTAACATTTCCTTGAACATAAGGATGGTTCTATCTGTCTTTCCATCTGTTTGAGGGTGGAAAGAAATGCTGATGCATAACTGAGTGCTAAAGGAATGCTTCAATCCCTTCTAGACTCTCTATGTAAAAATTTTATATTGATATGTGATAATTTTTCTTGTAACTCAATGAAACTACACCACCTCATCCATATAGCTATGTACAAAGGCATCTGCTGAGCTCAACTCCTTGATTGCTAAGAAGTGAGCTAATTTAAACAACTGATCCACTACTACCCAAAGAGAATTGAATCCTTTGAATTTCATGGGTAAAACTATGACTAAATCCATCAAGCTGTCATATAAATTCCATTGAAAATTACTTAAGGGATTAAACATTCTACCAGAAAAATGATGCTCAACCTTCACCTACTGACACACTAGGCACCTTACCACAAACTTTATCACTTCCCAATTCACCCTTGGCCCCCAAAAATATTCTCTTAAGCATCGATACATTTTAGAAACTCCTGGATGCACCAAGAATGGTGAGATATGTAACTCACGGAGAGTTCCCTCCTGAATTTCCACTAAGACAAAAAAATTCCCATGGAAAAACATCTAATTATGACTATCTTCCAACCATTCCTCTACGGAATCACCCCAAAAAATGATATCATGCATTACGTTAGTATTTGAGTCTCCCCACTAAGACTCCTCTACCTACCATACCAAGGAAAACTAAACTATCATCTGAAATCGACAACCTCTTCCACCATCCACTGTCGTATCCAAATGCAAAGCGACCAGCTGCTCCATTTCCTTCCAAGAATCTATGGATTCCCAAACTACCTCCTTCTGTGGATTCCTACTCAAGGAATCTACCATAACATTTCTCTTTCTTTAGGTGCAAGAGATATAGACGTAGTAGTCCTAGAGAAACTCCGTCCAGCAACAGTTTTGCAAGTCCATACCTCTCTAGGAGCAGATATACCTCGAGATATTATGATTTTAGAATACCAAAAATCTCTCCAAGATAAGGTAGTGTCTCGAAAACATTAATACAGACACAACCGTTGAATTTTCCAGATCATGGGTGGCATTGTTACGTTAATGTGTACATAACTTCCTAAAACCGTAGTAGATCACTCTCCAATGATAAAACAAAACACATCCCAAGCATAGAACAAAAGTGTCACATAACACATTGAACATCATACAATCATCTAGAAACCCAAGTACTCAATCACTAACCAACTTCCCCTTTAGGTAGCTAAAATCATTCTAAAACTTCTAACTCCACACGGAGGCTTAGTAATATTTGGTCAAAGTTGTCCAAAAACACACAAATAGATATAAGTTTGTCATTAACCTCTGATAATAGCCCAATAGACATAGGCATCTATGAACATATTCCATATTCTTGGGTTCTTCCCATCAAACAACCCCTTAGACCTTTGATGGTTCCACTTCTATCCCTTTTTGAGACACCACATGTCTAAGGGAGTGCACGTATCATATCAAGAACATGCACTTGGAAAAATTCCCATAGATATGTTGGTGATGGAGGACCTCCAAGAGAGTCCTCAGATATTTGGTGTGATCCTCTTAGGACCTTCAGTAATCAGAATATCGTTGATGAATACGATGATGAACCCGTCCAAGAACTTGCTGAAGGTAGAGTTTATGAGCCCCATGAACATGACTAGTGCATTAGTGACACCTAACAATATGACCATGAACTCAATGTTCCCATAACTTCATCTGGAAGCAGTATTAGGGATTTCACCCTTCATATCCCTCAACTGGTGATATCCAGACCATAGATCTATCTTGGAGAATGAACCTTCTCTCCTTAGATGGTTGAAAAGACTGTTTATGTTGGGGGAGAAGGTAACTATTCTTGACTGTTACCTTATTCAGACTTTGGTAGTCTATGAAGTGCCTTAGACCACCATCATCCTTATTTGAAAACAAGACTAGTGAACCACACACCAACACACTTGTCCAGATAAAACCCTTTTTCATTAGGTTACCAACCTGAATCTCCTACTCCCACATCTCAGAAGGCTCCATCTGTTAGGGAGACATTAAAAATATATAGGCACCAAATTTCATGTATTTTATGAACTCAACATCACGTCGAGATGGTAGAGTATCAACCACATCAGGTAAAACATCCTAGAACTCTCTGACAACCATCAGAACCACAACCATTTCTATGTCTATTGATCCTACTAATAGTTTGGCGGAAAATGAGAGAAGAAGCTCTACACACAAACTGCTCACCTGATAGCTCCAATCACCAATGAAAACTATACTCTGGCTATCCAAACTAGAAAAAAATTATCTTATCTAGAAGAAGTTGATAACAGTGGGAAAATAAAACAAAAATTTGATGCCATGGATGACATCATATGGCTACATCTGAAGAAAAAGAAGATCCTCACTAGACTGATGTATCCTAAACATCAGTCTATTTTCCCAGAAAACGTCAAATAAACATGTATGACCTCAATCAAGTGTACTCAACACTAGGGGCATGGAAATTATCTCTATATTTAATCCTCAAGCATGAGATAGGCCATGTGAAACAAAGGTGTGTGATTCTCATGAATTAAACAAAGTGCAAGAAATAGTGCTAAACAAATTTATCATAACTCGAACAACCTATAACCTGACTAAAACTACTACCACAGCAGCATGAAACTACTCACGCACAACTCCTATAACACTTTTTTATCAACCGCCTCCACAACCACATCCATGTTGAGGCCCTGGAGGAGCACCCTAGGTTCGTCCCCTATAACTGTCTACCCTTAGTGGCATGGGAGCCCGCTACCCATGTTACTAGAAAGGACTGACAGGAAACTACATCTCCTGAGGTGGGAACTGAATCTTCCCACACTCACAACCCTGAGCTCAAATTGGGAACTGGTTCTGAGGATTTCCAAAACCTCCATAGAAAAATAACCTCGATCCTGGGCCCATGGGGAATGGATGAGGACCCGGAGATCAAAACTGGAATTGATAAGGCCTACTTCCCACTGAATGAAACCTAGAAGGCCCTGACATTGAATAACTACTATTTACTACTATCCCCTTTTAAAAAAAGGTTGGATCCCCTCATAGGTACAACTACATGTGACTGAATCCTTTCAACTACTTCGGCCTTCTTTTGAACTTCTAGGTATGTTGGTAGGGTAAAGGGAGTGATTACATATTGAAGAGAAGGTCTGAGTACCTCCTCCAGGCATCTCATCCATGGCTCTTCATCTAGAAAGAGATCTGGATCAAAGCGTAGGAGATCCATGAACTTGATTCCGAGTTCCCTTACTGTAATGCTTCCCTGCTGGAGGGAGAGTAGCTCCTTTCTCTTCTCGGCCTTCAATGTTGTGGAAAGAAACTCTGCCTGAATCTCTTTCTCAATGTTATCCCATGAGACATCGGGCTCCTTCCTCTCCCAGAGGTAATGCATCCACCACTGACGTGCTGATCCTCACATCTATCTCACTTCTAGTGGAACCTAGTACTGCCTCGGAGTATAGATCATGGTAAATGTGATTTTCATCTCCTCAAGTTATCCCTATATATCTATGTCTAAAACAGTTCCTCTGCACTTTCCCAGGGTATACCGCTAAAAGGAAAAATGGTATTTTTCCTCAAGTCATCTTCCTCCTCTAGATGATCCCACCACTGATCAACCAAATCAGCTTGATGGTCTTCAACTACTTGTACCACATGTGGGAGGCATCCAGATTCCATAGTGGAAAAGGTAAAAAAAGGAACTCCTAATCCTATCTAGTATGAAATTTTCATTTAAGATTTATTTTAAATTACAAAAACTCCCTAGAGACATAAGAACACAAGTCATAATGACGCATATAACTTTCCTAGGGTCTCTACCCTGCAATCAATATAGCCTCAGTTAGTCATTCAGTAGGTCTAGAGTCCTTGCATCGGATCATGGGTGCCCTAAAATACCATGTCCTAGCTGGTATTGCTTGCCCTATTTCTTGCACCAATATTTCCTAACAGAGTTTCACTAAAATTATTAGCAATCCTCACTGTTCTTAACTATGAACTCCTTCTAATCTCTCAACCATCACCAATGAATACCACTCTATCACAACCTTCCCTTCTCAAGATGAAGTAAGGGACATCAAAATTCCACACCCTTCCTTTTTCAAGATGAAGGTGAGATGATGAACCCTGAGTCCCGGCTTCAATAGGCCCCGAAGGGACAACTAGAACCAAGCGTATAGAATAACACACAAATTGGAAGGAATAATCCTTTTTAAGGAAAAAAATATTTTAAGACATGAAGGTAAAATCCCAAACAACACCAAACATATATATAAATCAAACTAAAATCCAACCCATTAATTATTTAATTGTAAAATTCTAGAAACTTACAAAACAAACTCCAATGATATGTACTATAAGAAAATACTAAGTAGAAGCCCAAAAACTATCCTAACACCCAAGATAGTAATGTTCTTCATGGTTCACAATGTTTTCCTAGAAACCCGAAAACAATTTTACACCGTAGGGTGAGTATAAAAGTGTACCCAGTAGGAAAACTAAAGATACCCATGCATATGTTGGGGAACATACTAATTCCCTTGTGAGAGAATAGTATAACCTCAAAGAACCTAATAAGGAGTACTAACCAGCACTACCTCACCAAGGAACACTCACTAAATAATGCAAGTCAAGTAAAGTAGTATTATAAGCACATCAACATTTGGGTTCCCCAAAAAACTTTACCCCTAGTTAGATTCTAATTACTAATGAATAATGTCTTAATAATACCACTCTTCCAAAATGTAGTCCCACTACCACAACCTACCCACACACACTTGGGCCTCATACCACACACAAAATCCCACTCGCAGATACCTACGCCCAAACCGCACAACCCATCTCTTGCCAAAAATCACTTGGGACTCATCCCAAAGACACTTGGGAAACCAACATGGCCTAAAAACACCTAGTCCTCTCTAACAAAACACATCCTTCATGAAGAATCTTGAGCTATTGTAAACCTCAAGCAATTATATCCTTCCTGTATACACTTGATAAGTAAGAACCATAAGAGGGTGTGAGGGAGATTGTTAGTATCCAAGCATCCATCCTCCCACATTGATGTTGGAAAAGACACGGTCCCCCATGAAATGGGGGTGTTTAGGACATGGTTTTCAACAAGGGTGGGGTGCATATAGAAATCACAAGGAACTACAATTTATACATGTATGTAAATAAATACTCATCCCAACCTTCAAATCCCAAAACAAACAATAATCCCCCAAGAACCGCATTTTATTATACCCCTATAGGAACAACCACACCAACCACCTCAACCAGATTTGCTGCTACCCCTATAGACACAACCACAACATTAATCCAAGAATATTTTGTTTTAAATGACATTGTTTCTTTAATTCCACTTTAAATAACATCAGTGATCACAAAATAGGTTTTATAAATTGGTATCCATTTATTTAACTAAGTATACATGATTAAGATGAGATCATGTTACAAACCTTCAAAAGAGTATCGAAAACAAATAAAGAGCATCAATGGTGTCCAAACTAGGAAAACCAAAAACTATGATATTCAGAAGGAATTACAGCCAATTAAATTCATAATTGGAAAAGAAGGAGAATAAAAATAAAATAGCACTCAACATTCATTCATCTTCAATACCATTCTCGTCATCATTATATGTCTTGTTATCTTTTTATAATAGTCTTCACAACCCCTTATTTATTTCTTTTTGAAGAAATGTATTCATCTATCCTCATGAAACATTAATATACCCACCCCACATGATGAAAAATAATTAGATTCATAAGAGTCCCAACTAAAAACAATAGTTGACCAAAAATTCTCTTTGTTCCAAAACAAATGATAGTACGAGAAGAAAGAAACTCCAAGATAATTAAGCAATAGGGGGATCTAACATAATTTCCGGACTCATCTAGAGAGGAAGAAATAGTTTCACCATGAGGGAATAGAAAAAATATTGGGAATGGAAGATCCTGGATTTGAAGAGCTATATCTTATATTAAAGGAAGAATGATTTCCAAAGCCATTAACTTGGGATCATGGTCAAGATCACATGGTTTGAATGTATCAAAGTCCCTAGAGTTTTAAGATATTAAGGATATACTTAATATCCTTTGCAAACCCCCTAAAATATCCCAAAAAATGCATCAAACTTGGTTCATTTCAAATAAGACATAAGATGGGTGAAATGAAAAAACACAGAAACCTTGAAATTTGGAAAAGGATGGGACACTATTTCAGTGTTACACAATTTTAGTGCCACTATTTCGGTGTTCCGCCATCACAATACCACCGTTTCAGTGTGCTGTCATAGTGGTGAAACTGTATTTTTTGAAAACTCCTTAGACAAACCACTGCGACCCCAACGAACACCACAAAAACTGGTTTTTCACAAAGTAATGGCCTAGGGAAATCTAGGTCATTATAATATTCCAATATTTTTAAACATGATAAAATATGAATTATATATTATCTAAGTGATTAATTAGATCCATACAATCCCTTTAAATCTTTCAAGGAACCCATGAAGATTTTATATTGATAATATTAACAATTTGAAAAAAGACAATTTCATCCCATAACTTATTCAATCCAATAATATTATCATAGTTTTTTTAATGTATATCCTCCCATAGAATTTGATTTAAGAGAAATTTTGGTTTTGAGGGACTTCAAAAAATCATCCCATGATTCTTCCTCTACTAGATATTAAAATACCACCACAACTTACGGTGTGCAGTTCCCCAAAGGCTGCTCTATCCATATTAACATCAATCGATTATGGTATTGGTGGGATCCAACTCAAAAATTTGACAAGGATGTGTTTTCAAGTAACCCCTTTCAAACCCAATAGCATTTTAACAATGAGGGCATACATAGTTTTTTGTACATATCCCACCTCTAGATTATATACCACTTATATTATTGAACTCATAAGTATAGTATATATAAAAATAAATAAATAAATATATTATTCCATGAATACACATTTTAAAAAAATTTATTTTTCATAATAAATTTTGAGATCAAAATAAACATTTTATTACCCAATGAATTAATATTACTTCATAATTCTCTACACAAAAAAATCATAATAAATAATAATAGAAATAAACCCATAAAGTTTTCTTTAAAATCATGAAAAACTTATGAAGACTATTTAAAGTTATATATTTCAACCATAAACAATAACATAACCAATCCTTCAAACATAATTTCATTATCTTATGTTGTTAATTCATTAGATTTCCATGAAAGCCTATAAAAATCATAAATAAATAATTTATTAATATTGGAAAATCATTTTTATAAAATTCTTAAAACCACTCTAATAATGGGAATAACCTAATAAGTATATTATAAATTTGTTTAAGAGAAACATATAACAATTTGACACCATCCCAATACCTAATGCTTGGGAGAGTTATATCAGGATCACCCATCAATATGAAGTATATCGGGATCAATCGTCACCATGAATGTTTTCCATGAACCCAAAATTAATAAAAACACATGAAATCCTGTATTTCCATTATCATTCTCATAAAAATATTCATTACACCCATAATGAAAAAAATTTCTTAATATCAAAATATCCATTCTATTTAAAATTATTTTTGAAAATACCCCGATAAAATGGAATAATGGTTTTTCCATAAATAAAACATGAATGATTTCAATGAGGTATAACAATAAAATAATGTATAAGGTGGGGGGAAAAGAATTTATTACATATATGTTAAAATAGAACATTATTTTTACATTTTGGTCAAAATATACCGGATAAAATATGTAAAAATATTCCTTTTTAAAACCATTGAAATATAGTCAAAAGAGAAAGAATAAATAATTTATCACTAATTTATTTCCATATAAATAAATTCATAAAATATTTATAAGAATATGTAAATATAAGAAAATAATATATAAAATAAATTATCGAAATATTTTGAATGTGGGTTTTAAGGTAATGTGTACCTTAAATTGTGACCGACATGTCATGTACATAAATTATATCAATAATAAAATTTAATCAATTATTAAATTTATTAATAACCATTTCATAGTTTAATCCCTTTTTATTAAATTATTTTTTTCATTTATTTTATTTATAAATTTAACAACTTAATCGAACAAGTCCACATTATGTGTTTTGAGGATCTTTGGTACATAATTTAAAAAAAACATCAGTATATTAGTCAGGGTCAAATTATTAATTTTTCCATCATATCCAGAATAATAATTATGAAATTATTATTATTTTAATAAATTAATTTTTCTTTCTCAGCATACTCAAAAAGTGGTTACAAAAAATCAGTTTTGTTACAATCATAATGAAGATGAGTCGTACATATGCATGAGTAACGTTTCCATTTTTCAATGAACATGAGGTAAAGAATGTAAGGATCATTTTTCATTTAGAAAATTATTATTATAACATAAATATAATTTTAATATTGTAAATAAAATTATAATTACCTTCAATGTGAAGTGATGACTGAAAAATAATCACATTGCTTCATGATTGTTGTAATCCACATGTACACATGAACTGAATTATCATTTTTCAAAAAATGTAATTATAAAAAAATAGGTGATATATTATATTTAAATAATTATAATTATTTATTTAATATCATATATATACATTTAATCCATCATTATAATCAACTTTGAGAGGTGGTGATGGGAAATTAATTACAATAATTCACGAGGTGGTAGTTCTTCATACACATGAACGATGGTTCAGTTTCCCATTAGATGAATAAGAAAAATGGTTAAAGTAAATACATAAACATAATAAAATATAGGTATATTTTAGATAATTTTCTTTTTATATCACAATTTATATAAGAGCTTTAGAGGATTGTTAATAAGAAATAAAACTAAAACATTGAATTAAAATATATACCTCTTCTCTAGACATCCTCATTTTTATAACACCTTTGGCCATATAAGGATGTTTTTATTATAGAAATAAGAGTTATAGGATTTTAAAAAGTTATTTTGTTAGGTTTTTTATGAATAAAATGTATCTTTATGTGTAGATAGTAAAGGATAAGGGGTATCATTTGGTAAGTGGGAGAGAAGACATACACATAAATTTTTTAAAAATTAAATTATATTGAGGTATTGATAAATAAAAACTATATAAAAAATGGATACTTTCCAAAGATGATATGATATAAGGTCAAAATATTTCAATAAAATTATCCTTAAACAACTTATTAGGTCATTTTATTTCCCATTACTTAATTTTAACCCTGGAAAACTTGTTTTCACCTTATCTACAATTGTATTTTTTTTATTTTTTTACCATTCATTATTATAAGATATAAAGTCAAAATTATGGTATAATATTAATTATATTAATTAAATATATTTAATCCTTTTTATGATATTAAATTCAATTTTTTCATAATTTAATTCAAAATTATACAAAAAATATAATAAAAATTTGTTTTCCAGATAATATCTTCTTAAGAATAATTTTTTTTTTACGAAAGGGAAGAATAAAATTTATTAAAATTTACTCAATTAGATTATTCATAATAAAAAAAATAATGACGATTTTAAGCCATTTGAAAACAAGAATTTATTTTGTAATTTCATGAAATGAAGAAAAAGTTATCAATAAAAATCAATATTTCTCACTATTCATTTGATAAATAAAACTTTTTCGAAAACTCTCAATAATTAATCATGAGATATTTTTCCCATGTTGTATTAAAAACAGTTAATTTTTTAAAATTAAAATTCTAAAATTTATATATATTTTTTAAAATAAGAACATATAATGCATGAAAACACAATTTTGTTAAAAATAATACTTTTTTACTTTTTATTGAAAAAATACCAAATATTCATATAATGAATATAAATATATAAAATCTAATTGATGAATATTAATTGTAAATTAAAATTTTTTATTTGAAAATTACCATTTTTTTACATTGTTCTTCCTTTTGGTAATTACGTCCTCATAATATTATTTACTATTCGAACAAGTGAGGACATCTTTGCCTCTGAGCATTTCATTATTCTCATGTTTCGTATTGAATCATATGATTTTTACACAAAACCTTAAAATAGAAAATTAGTTTATTATATAATATTTTATCTATATGGTCAATAATATATACTATATATTCCTCATTAAAATGGTTTTCTTCTAACTAAATAGATTCAACTCTCTAAACATGACATACATCAGACATATATTTTCATAACAATGAAACCTAAAATACATTATGAACCTACGATAAACACATAGGAAATTAAAAAATGGAAATACATAAATTTAATATTAAATACAATTTTATATGTTTCGAAGAACCATGTACTTAGATTGCATTTTTTACTAAAACAACAAACACTTTTCATTATTGATAATTCAATAAAGACGTGATGGCCAACTTTGAATCATATATATTTCCTCAAATTATCTACATAACTTTTATGACTAATTTGATATATCATCATATGTTTCTAAATCATATTCACCATATAAACCATTTTTTTAAAAAAATCGTCTCACGAACTTTATTTCCTTAGATTCATCTACATAATATAGATCCGAAAATCTCTTTCAAAACAATGCCCCAAAATGTGTCATAAATAGACTGTAATGAAAACTTTTATTATAAGATATCTGGAAAAAAAAAGTATGATGATGATCCCAAATTACCTAATAATACATTAAATAAGATTTAAGCATATCCTACAATGTCTGAATAATTCACTCTGTTTATCCACCAGACTGAGGATGAAAGTCTACAAGGAAATTTAATTTAGTATGAAATGACTTATGAAGTACTTTTAAAATATATTAGGTGAATCTGGGATCTTGATCAAATATGATGAAAGGAGGGACTCCAATTAATCTAATTATATATTTAACATAAATTAAATAAAGTTGATCAAAATATATATTATTTGGAATGAATGAAAATGATCATATTTAGTTATTCTAACAAGAATTACCCAAATCGCATTACTAAAACATGATTTCATTGGTAATCCATTTAAAATATCTTTGTATATATTATATAATTTTGATTTAGGAATTATAAAATGATAAAGTTTCCCCTTATATAATTTTCATTAAGGTTTAACCTATTGAAAATTAAAACATTTCATAATATAATAATAAATATCATACTTTATTCCATCCCACTAGAAATGTTCCCAAGGGTCTCTATACAATTTTTTTCTACCAATATGAATAAAAAATAAGGGGATTTTAGCCTTACTAAATAGTTATTTCTTCAATTGGGGGTAACATTAAATACATAACTTTTTTTAAAACATAAAAAACATTATTTGTCAATATTAAATCTAGGAAACAACCCTTTCATAACAACTCTACCTTTTTCTATAACTCAAAATATATCTTCTAAGAATTATTAATACATTGCTACAAATATAATGTTATTGATAATTTATAAAATAGTGGGGGTTTATAAATTCACAATTTATAATAGAACATTCAAAAAAGTATTAAAAAAGCGTAATGTTCCAAATGTAACAAGGTTAATGTTGCATTATCTTTTAGTCTCAAAGAATTAGTTACTAATTTTATTTTACCAGGATAGGAATGAATTGGGTATTCATAATCCATTATCAATTACATTTATCTAATGTTCTTATATTCATCTATTTCTGACTGACTATATACTTCAAAATTTTATAATCTGTATATATTTGAAACTTTATTCCATGCAAATGATTTCTATAATATTTTAAATAAAAAAATATAGCCACAATTTTAAGGTCACATGGTAGATAAGTTTATCATGAGTTTTTAATTTATATAAATCGTAAGAAGTTAATCATTATACATTAAAATATATACAGTTACCTTCAATGAAGTAGTGCTTTAGATAAATAAGTCACCTTTTCCGGTTGATAGGGTCAAAACTAGAGAATTCAATACAATTATTTTAAATTCCTATAAACATTCATCACATTCCTTTATCTCAATGAATCAAACTAATATTAATGTTAAATTGGTTAGTGGGATAGATAACTCGGTAATGTTTTTATAAATATTCTAGAAATGACATTAAAATATAGTAAAATTGAGAATACTTATAACATCTGTAAGTTATTTACATTTTTCAACTCCTTAGTTTTAGTGGGTGCAAGAAGTATTCCTTCTTTATTTCTGATAAGTAAAAGGAATTTAATCTATTATACCTAAAATTCATAGTATCTTAATTTTCTAGATGAATTATTTTATTTCATGGTTTTTAGAACAATAGTTATTTGTTTTCATGATCTTCATACATTTTAGAATTACAAAATACATAATAGAAAAACATAACCACATATTTATCAAAATATTCATGGAAAAATCTATTAATAAGATCCATGATTATATCTTTATGTTTCATCAACCCAAATGAAATAATAACAAACTCCTAATGGTGATTCCTAGTATATAACAATATTTTAGAGATGTTATCCTAATTTACCTTTAGCTGACAGTACCTGAGATAAACCATAGAGAAATATTGATATCCCTGAAGCTAATAAAAAAGTCACCAATATGATAATGAAATACTTATTATTAATATGAATGTTCTTTTATTCGTTATAATCAAGTACATGCCTCATATTACAATATTTTTTAAAAAAAATAAAAAGGATCACTCCATATTGAAGTTATAGGATGAATGTAATCTTTTATATGAAATTGTTATACCCTTTTTTAATTCCAAATGTTATTCTTGATCCATTTGGTATATGGGTTTTTAAATTGGATTTAAATTAGGAACAAAGTCAATATTAGAATTAACTTTCAATTTAGTTATAATAATATGAAACTCATTAGGAATATCATGTAGATATTATTTAACTTTTGAGACATCATTAATCTAAAAAATTACCTTGTTTTAAACAATACGGTCAAGGTAAATATCAATTTCATATTTTAACAGTTTAATAGTTTCTTGATATGTTATCATATGTAAAAATTCATTCTCATATACAAACTTAATATCGTTTTGGAAATAACATCTTTGGATAATTAATATATTATAGAATTATAAATTGAAATCCAATCCATATATAAAATAACATCAAATTCTACAATGTGAAAGACAATATGGTTTTTAGGGAAAACCATTCTATGTATGATTAGATGAAGATATTTACAAAAAAAATTTCCTTAATACTACCCCTATTTTTTTACTAAATATTTTGACTTCATTTATTAAGGTGAATTTTTAATTTTACCATAAATTTTAACGTAATTTAAAAAATATGTAGACACTAAATCAAAAAATAAATTATCATAATTTAAACACAAATGTAATGTACATGTTACCCATTCTTTCGAGGACCAAACATCTATCAAAGTAGTTAAAATGGATTCTACAGCACCCTTCTGCCTATAAGATTTATGATTCCCAAAATTAATGCTCTTATTTAGACACAAATCCACACAATAACCCATCTCATTATAATAAAAATACCTTATTCCCTTCTAATAAATATCGGTATGCCCACAAACATGATCTTTCTATTTTACATCAAAATCCAAATTCTTAATATTACTACATCAAAACCACTTCCTAGATTTTATAGAAAATTATCCATGTACATTTTTACCTAAAATATCACAAAATAGAAACCTAATTTTCTTACCTTTTTATTTTTTCATGAATTCTACCCATTTACCTACCACTTGGACAACTTCCTTTCTTTTTTCATAGGACAAAAGATATTTAAAAAACTATATTTTTACCTTCTAATCATAGGGAACAAGTGTATCATTTTTTTTAATTCGTTGGTGAATAAATATTTTTGGTATCTTGGATTTAATCTTGAATAAAAGTGAATAATTTTACCATCATGATCTTAGATATAATTTGGTGCATGCCAATCCAATTAGGTGAAGTTATCTTCATATGTGTCCATATGATCTTTCTATCTCATTGTCAATTAAAAGAATTTATTTTTCATCCTAAATAAAAATTTCTTAGGAAAATAATTATCAAATAAAATATTGTTAAATTTGTCACATTCCATGGAACCAACATCTTATATTTCTCTAGTATTATTAATCATTGACCACATTGATCGGCTTCACCAATAAAATGATAAATAAAAAAGATACCTTTTGATTTTAAGAAATACCCAGGAATTTGAATATCATTTCTAGAGCATAAAAAATCTCTCCAATATCCCTAGGTTATAAGATCCACTAAATTATAGAGGATTATTTCCCATAATATGTTCCATCATAAACATGTTCCAATATGATAGCTCATGTTGTTATCTATCATGAATTACTCTGCCATTTATTGTTTTTTTCAACTGAGATATCATATAATGAAACTAATTAGTTCCAATTCCATCAATTCTAGGTTATTGATTTAGTAGGATATTATCCTTTTGATGACATCATAATTCAACATCCTTATTTCCTCTATGGAATACCATTTTTAACACATATAGTTTATATGAATCAATATGGTTGTCTTTAAATTCTATATTATGGTAACCATAAATTAAAATCTCTTAATAGTATTTAAATTAATTTTCCTAACCTCTAAAATTATACAAAACTTTTCTATGATACCAACAATAAAGACCTGACCATAAATAATCTTTAAATTATTCCATTAGATAAAAAAATCATCTTCTATCATTCCTTAATTTCATTTTAGATTAGAGTTTTAGATAATTATTTTATCACACTTGTAAATTAAAATATCACATCACGAAGTGGAATTTTACACATAGTATCCATTTATTCAATAGTGAAAAATTATTATTATATAACAAGTTTTCTTTTCAGGAAATATTTTCACAATTTTTAGCTTGATCTAATCATTTTCAATACTCATCCTAATAAACCCATGAAATTTTTTAAAAAAATTGGATGAAAAAACATCTTAGTAAGAGACATATATAAAGAAAAAAAATAAACCCATTAACCCATTAATACACAATAAATATAATTTTCCTTTTTCATAAGAAACTTTCAGCTCAAAATAAACATTTTCTTAAATAATAAATCAACTTCACTACATAAATATTTTTATAAAAATTTCATAAGAAATAATAATGAAAAAATAAAAAACATAAAGGCTTATTTATTATAATAAAAAAATCAAGAAATTTTTTTAATGATATATATTTTACACTTTAAAGTAGCATAAACTCTCTATTATACTTAAACTCATTAGATTACCTTTTTAACTCATAATATTTACAAGAAAATGTATAGAAATTTTATATTAATCATGTATGTAACTGAGTACATATTTTTCATGTCTCTATTAAAATCACTATTAAAAATTGAATAATCGATATATTAAATTACAATAATATATTAGGAGAAACCAATAACTATTTAACTCCATCCCTTTACCAAAAAATTGAGATAATATTAGGATCGCTCGTCCCTATGATCTGTATTAGGATCACCCTCAATTATAAGATATATTGGGATCACCGTTAATAGTAAATAGTTTCCAATAATGATAATATAATGAAATGAAATGAAATATTTCATTTATATCATTATACCCATTGAAATTTTATTTTCACCAATAATAAAAAAATTGTATATTGAAATATATATTCGATTTAAAACCCTTTTTGAAAATACCAAAAAAAAATTGAAGAATGGTTTCTATATTAAAAAAACATATAAACATGTTATGGATTAAAAATATAAAATAATAGTTATAGTGTTAGGAAAAATCATTAATGTTATTTCTGATAAATCTTTGAAATATTTGAAGTGATGTTTTTAATGTAAAATGTCTTTCACCATGAGTCTCACTTATCATATATGTTCCTCATCTCATATGTAAAAAGATTTTATCAATTATTTTATTCCGTAAGAAAATTTTCTATGATTAATAACATATCATTGAAACATTTATTTAATTTATTTTAAGGATATATTTACTTACTAAATTAGTCAATTCCATGTACTTTGATTTGAGGATGTTCAGTTCATAATTTCAAATGGCCCTTAGTATGTTGACCATGGTCAAATTTTCATTATTACATAATATAAAGAATAATAATCAAGAAATAATTATAATATTTCTATATTAATAACAATATTATAACCAAACATGTAGGATTGTTATGAAAAATGAATTATGTTACAATCGTAATGACGGTAGGTCGTGCGTACGATTGAGTAACATTTACATTTTTAAATGAACATGACAGAAAGATGGTAAATTTAAATTAATCTTCCCGTAATGATAATTATATCATATATATATATATAATAGTATCTATTTAAATAAAATAATATATACCTTCCATGTGAGGCCGTTATGAAAAAAAATCACATCTATTTATAGAGGTGGTAATTCACACGTACACGCGAACAATGTTATCATTTCTTCATAGATGTAATGGTAAGAGAATTGTTGAAATATTTTCTTTATAGAAGGATAATTATGTAATTAATATCATATATATAAATTTAATCAATTTTTATAACCATCCACGAGAGGCGGTGATTGAAAATGAATTACCATGGTTCAAGAGGTGGTAGTCTGCTATACACACTAACGATGGGTTTTTTTCACATTAGAGGAAGATAGAGAAGGATTAAAGTTAATAAACCAATGTAATTAAATATAATTATATGTTTTATATACTATAGTGGTTATAATATGTGTTAGGAGTTTTAATAATAAATAAAAATAAAACACTCACTTAAAATATATACATCATTTTTGTAAAACCACCAATGGTTAACACCTTAATCCCTAAAATTTCGGTATTAATCCCAAAATATAAACTCTAGGATTTGGGTATAGATGTTCAGAAGGGATTTTCTTAGTTTTTAGATAAGAAAATGGTTTTATGTGTGTAAATAAGAGGATAGGTGGAGTCCTTTTCTAATTTGGGGAGAGGACACATAATGAATGTTTCAAAAAATTAAAATATATTAAGGTATTACTAGGGTAAAATAAATCCAAATGGGAAATATAATATTATTTTATGATATATGATAAAAATATTACTATAAAATAATATTTATTATTGTTTTTATTTTATTTAAACCCATATCAATTTATTTTAACAACTGTTAAAACTATTTTAACCATAACTGTGGTAAGAGATTTTTTGTATTTTTATTATCCATTGTGATAAAATTAACTTAAACTTATTACCTATTATTAATTATTATTATTAAAAATATTTAATCCATTTTATCATATTCAACTCGTAGGAGTGGAATAATCTATTTTAAAATGAAACCCAAGAATTGTGATGGAATTTAGTTTTCTCGAAAAAATAGCTTATGAAGTATAAAAATATATTATTAAAATCTAAAGCATAAAATAGATTCAAATAATCTTAATTATATTATTCATAAGATTAATGAACTAATTTTAATTTTAATCCTTCATTAAAAAACGCCGCTTTTCGATTTCTTGAAATAAAAAGACAATTTTCAACAAAAATCAGTATTTTTCAATATTCATTTGAAAAATCAAACTTAAAAAAACATTATTCATGGAATAATTTTGAAATTATTATTTAAAAAAATATCATTTTTTTCAAATTAAATTCCTAAAATTTATAAATTATATTTTTAAATAAAACAATATAATGCATGAAAAACAATTTTTTTATAAATAATGATTTTTCCTTTTTCCTTATAAAAATTTCCGAATATTATTATAATTAATATAACTCAATACAAAATAATTTATTATTATTAATAATATATGTTAATTATTTATTAATACATTATATTGGTTTTTAAATTATGTCCCTCACAATAGCTACAATGATATGTTTAAGTCGTAAACATGTGCCCCTAAATATATGGTTGTTCATAGACCTGAATATGATGTAATGACCCAAAAAAATCAAAGGGTAAGTATTTTTTTTTAAATTGAATGAATATTTCATGATTTTAGCTAACATATATGGGAACTTATAAATTAATGTTTTTTTCATCCTTCAATTAAATTAAGATTTAATCTGTTTTATGTTCTTATTTTCATACGGGCATTTAAGGAAGAGGTATTGAAAATTCTTAGGGAACATGAAGTATTGAAAATAATAAGAATTTAATTGAATCCTATCTATATAGAGTTTATCATCAATTGGAATCATGTTAAATAATAATTTCTATATTAGTAACTATCTTGATGGATGAATTAATTATTTTTGTTAGAGCTATCCACTTTGATAGGCCTTAATCAATAAAACATTGAATGTTGTAATGAAGAAACTATTTATAAACCAAAAAATATGAGAACAACAATCAATTTTACTACTGATGAAATCCAATATATTATATCTTCTACTTGATATCAATAGAAATTAATTACTTAATCTTTTCAAAATTTATGAACTTTTTCAATATGGATATGTAGTTAAAATTTGAGTGGGAATGAGAAAAATTATAGGTGGGAGTTCAATGAATTTTATATTTCTAAAATTTAATTTTGGAACTGCATAAATAGATTCATATATTGTTCATCATAATATCATCAAAATCATCCATGAAATCTGACCAAACAAGTGAGCAGAGATATAATTCATCTACCTTATGAAGTATATCAATATATATATTCTTAATAAATCATGTTGATTCATGAATTTAATTAAAATGTTTCAAAACATAGAAACCCAAATTTATTTATTTAAATATATTATAATATTTATTCCATCCCCTCCTATTTCAATGGGTTTAACATATTTTATTCAATCTACATAAAAATATTTAATTAATGGATACTATTTGACAATAATTTTATTTGATATGGATATCCAACCATTTGATCAACTTCTAAATCCATTTATATTGATGGATGGTGTAAATACCCAAACCCTAGTTTTCTATTGTTAATGTTTACTTTATTAAATGGTAATATGTTAAATGAAATCACATCCTAAAGGAAAAAATTGTTTTTTGAAGTCTTGTTAAAATATATACATACTTGAAATTTAAATTTCATTATAAAACATAAAATATGTAATGGAGTTAATTGAGTCTTAAATTATTCCCCTTTTTATAACCCTTTATACCAGGCTTAATAATCATCTAGGAAAACATGAATAAATTGAAACATATGAAAGGGATGAGCTCAAATTCTTATTAAGGGTAAACGTATAATGGAAGCTATGAGTAAACATGACATAACTAATATGGAATGTTAAATAACTGAATCACATTCCATTTAAATAATCAAATGAGATAAGAAAAATTACCATGGATATTCTACTAGTCCAATTATTACATTTAAATCAATAAATAATCTCATAATTATGGAATTCATAATGATAGACATCTAAAACATACCATTGAGGCCTCAGCCAAGAAATCTGAAAATAAATGGGCAAGGCCTTATCCAAATCCATACATGTTTTTTATCATGATACCAAAAAATACATCAAGGGTCTATAGAATTATTTTCCTATCACTTAATAAGTCCAATTATTTATTCATATGAATGGGTTGAAACATAAACATCATAAACATTCATTTTCAAAAACAAACATATGAAATGTGAATATTTTAACCATAATCCATGAATGGAATCAAGATATCACATCCATTTCCAACCTGATCATGAACCATTAAATAATATTTGGTAGATTGTATAATATGAAATCAACCTCAGTTAATCATAGGATTCATCAAAGGGTGTCAACATAGATAAAAATACTCTAATAAAATCATAGAACCATTATTGGGGGAAACTCCTATTAAACCCACATGAAAAAAAGTTTCATATGAAAATTCACTTTTCGTTAAAAAAAAATTTCAATAAATAATATCCCAAAAATAATGGAATAATTAGTTTAATTTATTAAAATATGTAGACTTGAAAAGGAATCTAGAAATTAAATAATATTCACGATAGTGGTAAAGTTGTTGTCGTCATGTACATTTTAATATAGAACATTCCTGTTGTCATTTGTCAAAATATTCTGTATAGAAGAAAAAATATCTTTTTAAAACCATTGATTGAAATTGAAAATTTAAATAAAATTTCCTTTATAATCATTTTATATCCAAATTAATAAATATGTAAAATTATATCAAGAATATTAACATAGAGAAAAAGATTTTATAATTAAATCATTAAACATTCATGGTGTCCCATACCACTTTTAACATTTAAATCATAATCCCTATGAAATAATAAATTTTAAAAAACATTAAATAACATGATAACAAATAAATTAATTTTATTATATGTCAATGGTTCTGTATATACACCTCATAAAATAATTTGGGTGTATAACATCCAACTATACCTCAATGAAAGGAGATTGAGACGAAGTCCCTTACCTAAATTTTCCTTTAATAGAACATGATATAACCTCCTATATAATGGTTTTATTTATGTTTTTATATTAAATAAATTCCTTATTTATATTTATTATGTCATATATTATCTTATTGTTTTATTTTGTCACACATTTGTTGATAATATTTCGTTATTTTCTTTGTTTCTAGTGTCAACTGCTTCATTTTCTTAAGCTTATTTTATCATGTTAGTCATATTTCATATGAATAGGACATATTTATTTCATATACAGAATGATATTAAGTTCATATATATATATATAATATTTATTAATTATATATATATTTTTATAATCATTCATGAATTTCTATCATGGAAAATGAATACCATCGTGTCATGGAGATGTTAGGTCATACTTACGCATAAGTGATAATATAATTCCCTTAATGGTGATCTAGTAAGGAAGTGGATAGTATATTAATTTTTAAAAAATCAATACCATGACTTAGTTATCATATATATCGACTATTTCTTTCATTATACCCTTCCAATTAATTCATTGATGAAAAACATATTACGCCACGTTGTGGAGATGGAAATTAGAACGCATACATGCACGATGAGTTAGTTTTTTATAGGATGTATAAAAGGTTGAATATAGTTTTACCATAATCATAATAACATATAAAAGTTAATATAATAATTTTTTATTACTTTATGTTGGAAACAACATGTTCTGATGAAGTATAAGATGAAATGAACATGGATGAGTTGGTAAAAACAATTAACTCTTCTTCGTCAGAATTCCTTTAGATCTCCTCTTAAGGGATATGAGGTTGGCCTTTTTGGAAGAACAGGTTTTCAAAAACTTATATAAGGATTTTTTATGAAGAAATTTATGGTTTTTATGTGTTATAATTCTCAAGGAGTTTTCAATATGTGAGGAACGAGGTGAGCCTTTATAATTGTGGTGAGGAGTAATTTTGGAAACTCTCAAAATATTAAATTAATATAAATTAGTTTTCTATTAAACAGGGATAAATGGAATTTTATTTTTAAGATAACATGCAGATGGGTTGAAATAATCTCAAAAATTAATTTTTATACATGTTTAGGTCACATCCTTACCCGTATCTTTTGATTTTAACACTTATTTAAACCCATTAACTTTTACCATGAAAACATTTTTTTTACTCTTTGAAGGTTAATATAGTTTCTATAAAATAACAGAAACCCCTAAATGATTCATGGATTACATTTGAAACTCTATCCCAATGATTTGGATGAATTTGATATTTTTATGAATTTTATAGAATTTAATAGTTTTTTTAAAAATACCATTAATGTCCAATTTGACACTAATAATTACATTACTTTTTAAAAATATCATAACAACATGATATATTTGGAAAAATATTTTAAAAATTTTCAATATGCCAAATTAATCTATAAAATTCATGTCTGACACTACTAATCTGGAATTATATTTATTTTAATATTTTTAATGTCATTTATTTTATATTTTCTTTAATTAAACAATCATTGTAACATAATTGAGTAAGTGCTTGTTGTAATTATTTATTTACTAAAAATCTAAAATAAATAACCATGATTAAGATAAAAATTTTAAATTTAAAAAAATATTTATATATGAAGATATATTTTAATAACCCAAACATAACGTAATTATACATTACATCATTTTTTGTAGAGTATTTAATATAATAAAAAATAGACATCGAAAGACTACATTTGTTTAGTACCTTTGGAAACATGGAACAAACGTATTATAACATAGTGAAGGATTATAAATGATTCCGTAAAATATCTCCACCTTAGTAATTATACTTAAATATATTTATTCATAACATGGAGAAAGGAAAGATAAGAAAGGGGTGACCTTGAATGCTCATTAAGAGTAAATAAAGGAAATACACAAGTATAATATGAACATAAGGGTACGAGAACATGAGAATAATATTATAAGATTATAACCTTCATATCAAATATCATAATCATGAGACATGGTATAATTTTTGGTAGTTCATAAGACATTAATCAGAAGAAAATAAAAAAGATGAACCATATGAGCATATCACATGAATAAGACTTAGAATTTGTTGAAAACACACAAACATGTAATATATTTCCATATAAATAAAGGATCATTTCCAAAAAAAATATTAGGGTACTTCATGGGGACTACACCAACTGGTCAGGACAATCCACCATCCCTAGTCATAGTCCTTCCTTTATAAGGGATCTTGTTTCCCCATATTTACATAATTTATCAAGTTTCCACAACTTCACATAGTGTATCATGGTCGTTGAATTGATTCCCATAATTATTTAGTGAGATAAAAATTCATACCCAATGCATTGGTGGGAGATATAGGTCCCCATGATAACTTAATAAAATCATTCATACATATTCCACAAGATAATAAAACATACAAAATATCATCAACTATAAAAATATAAGGGATTTATAAACATAATATCATAACCCATGAAGTAAAATGGGAATCATAAACATTTAATCAGATCATAAAAAAATAGATAATAGATAAATTTCATAATAAATTAATCACAGAATAACCTGTGAAAAAAGTTGGTTCCAAAATCATATAATATGTGGATGAGAAATGGGGGTTATAAACATCATGCTATTGAATCATAAACCATCCAAGAATGAATATGAATGATATTTTCAGACTATGTCCCAAATAAGGATTAAAATAAAAAAAGGTTTACATCCTAGATGGAGAAGGATTTTGATATATCAATTGAAACATTTTAAGTGAAAAATATCATTTCATTTAAAATATTTTCCATAAAACCAATAAAAACTCCCTTTCTTATAAAAAAATCTTTAGAATTTCATTTAAATCAAATTTTGAGAAAAATAAATCTTCTTCGTTGAAAAAAATTATTTTTATAACATAAATCATTTTAAAAACATTTTACATTTAAAATATATTTGAAAACATATAAAGGAATCTTGAAAATAATGTGAGAACCATTTTTCATGAAAAGTTATAAAAAAAGCATGAAATTTTTTTTAGAACCTTTTTATTTGAAAATACTTTGATAACTTATAAAATAACATTTTAGATAATTTAAAACCATTTCCATGGAAAAAAAAAACTTTTTAGAACATGTGAATAAATCATTGAATATCATTTAAAATGCTTTTTAAACTTTTTTTTGAAAACACTATTTCTTTGAAAACCATTTTAAAATAAAAAAATTTCAAAATATTTGGAAAAACATTTTCTTTAATGAAAATAACCTTGTAAACTTATAAAGTATGCATCATGGAAATGAAAATCTTGATTGAAGGTAAGTCTGCATATTCTAAACATTCCTTTTGTACCATAAGAGTTTAAAAAATTCTCTTAATCAGAAAATGAAAAAAAGATTCATTTTAAAACTGTTTTCTAAAAATGATATACATGGATAAAATTTTCATTTAAATATAATAGGATAATATTAACTCATTTTTTAAAACATATTTTGATACACATGTTTTTAAAGAACATGGAGTTCTGAATGAAAGGTGAAATAAAGTAATATTTTCATAAAAAACATTTTCTTAATTGTATTATGTACAAAACATTAAAAAAGGTGTTCCATTACTTTTATATAACATAAATATCAAGATGATAATAAAATTGATAATATTTATTAAGATATTGATCATATGATCTCATCAATGTAAAAAAATCATAAAAAATATAGATATATGATCATATTAAAGCTATAATCCATTTCCACATTGGTATGTTTAAATCATAATAAAATTTAAATAATAACATTACATGAAGATTATCCTTTCATTAAAATATGTATATTCATGATATAACATTCCAAAATACTGTATATCCACCTCATATAAAAAAATAGGTGTATAACAAGGCATCTGTCTCAAGGAAATAAAATTGAGACACAATTACTTTTATGATTTGGAAACTTTTGAAACATAAACCCCATAAATTAAATATCATAAAATGGGTATTTAAATAACCATAAATTTAATTATAAGAATCATTTAAACACTAAATCAAATGGACTAATGATGTGAGGCCTATTTCTTTGAATTAGACTCCTAATAATTTTAATGAGTTGAATATTTCTAAAATCCATGCCCATGAAAAATAGAATAAAAATATTTTTCCATTACTTTGAGGTATTTTTAACCATTTTTTGAAATATTATTTATAATTCCCAAACTTTCTTGAGAGAAAATTGGATTTTTTGTGAGAACTAGAACTTGTTATTTTTCTCTTTCAAATCATTGGACTTCATGAATTGTTTTTTGACATAATTGTGGAACTTAGTAATCTAATAAAATTTTAATATAATAAGTATCATTACATTTACCCTTGTTATCCCTTACATTCCATGAATTTAGTTATAGTTTTAATCAATATTACAAACTAATTTTTCATTACCTACCGGAACTCATTATTTTTTTCATAGATATTTCAAGTTTGAGTATAGAGGAAAGTAATTTCATGTGTGTTATTTAGGATGTGTTTAATTTTTGTGAAGTTTTATGTGTGTTTAATCATTTTTGTCTATGGAGAGAGATATAATTTTGTATGATTTACCACTTCATTATTGTATATTATTATTATATAATTATCCTTTAAAAAAGAAAAAAATAGAAAAATAAAAAATGGATATCATCTGGAATTATTTTTTGTATTTACTTTTTTTGAATCATATAACTCTCTGAAATAAATGGAATTAATTTTCATTATTTCATTATATTAAATTTTCATCTCATACTCAATTAAAAAAATGATAAAAACTATAAAAATAGAATAAATAAATAGGGATAATTTGGATGAAATCATTACATAAAATCATAGAATTAACTATATATTTTATCACAAAATGGGGTTGTATTGTGTGATAAATTTTTAGAAGGAATTTATGGAATATTTTTTTTGGTTTTCACTTGAATATTCTTTTTTGTATTTAAGAGTTAAAACATACCCTTTTAATCATTAAAATTTTAAATGACTTTCCCACCAACCCTAAGCCATAGGAATCACCTAGAAAATAACTCACCATAGAAAATATATTTATTCATCAAATTTTAGAGATATGATAATTTTCAAAATGTTATAGTTATACATTCATATTCCATGTATGATCATAACTTTGGATTTAATATTTATTGAGTAAAGAGTGATATAAATTTAAATCTGAGGTTGGTTGTGATTGGGCCACAGATGAATTTTAGAGGATGAAAAAATTTAAATGTAAAGGTTGAAAATGATAGGGAATTTTTTTTCATAGAGGAAACTTGAAGGAATTTTGTTTTGGAAAAGAAGAGGGGTGTCTTCTCCTATTTGATTCATGTGTAGATTATGATTTAGATATTTGATGATTTTTTAGGAGTATAATTTTTAACTGTAGGAGAGTGCTGAAGCTAGTATTTTCAGATATTTTAAAATTTAATTAAATATTTCTAATCCCACAATGTGTTATTTTATGGGAAATTTTCAAATATATAGGATTTATTAATATCTTGAGCTAAATTTAAAAAATGACCTAATTTTTTATTTTAAACTGTTTTAATCTACTTTTATATGTCTTCCATAACATTATATACACTGATTAATTTTCAAAAAAGGATTTTTTAAGATTGCATACATTATGGGTTTTATTTCAATAAAAATGATCCAAATCTCAAATCCAACATCTTGAGATCCAAAACCAACTCAAAATCTAGGCATTGAAATCTATGAATAAATCTAGAGAATTTAGAATATGGTCCAACATATGATAATGTGATATCCCAAATAAACAGAAATTAGATATGGATTTGGAGAGAAATCAGAGGGATAATTTCATTAACCATAGCTACACCTGATTCAACCACTTTAACGGTAATAAATTCATGGGATGTTGGAGAATAGTAATTCTAATAGTCACCATGGTAGAAAAACATTATTGAGACAATATACCAAAACTCCTTCAATATATTTCCAATTGAGGAGGAATGTTATGAGTGAACTCTTAAGAAAAATAATAAAAATATTATATGTTCAAAAAAATTTCATATTTTGAAATCGAATATGAATACCATGAATGAACATATTATTTTCATATTTAGAGCTAAAATTCTCACCACTTTCCCTTTAAAAATATATCTCTTATTTGTTTCAAGTGGGTGGAACATAGATTGGAAACCTTAGTTATGAATTTTTTTTACATTTGCAGGATTTTATTTTCTATAATAGTATTATATTTCTAATATATTACACTTATTCTTTTTATCTTCATTCAACCATTTCTTTTCATTTTATGTGTTTTCCCATAATGTTCCCTTCTAATCTCCACTAAAAATGAAGACATAACCTCATTATTTTTTTCGAGGTATGTAATGGTGGTTTGATTAAGTTTCATTATGAACAACTTGAAATAAATTTTTTTAATTTTAGGAACTTTGATGGTGGTTAAATTGATTATAGTGAGTAGTCATACCATTTTCCCCTCCATCATGTTTTTATTCTCATTTATTATTTTTCCTTACCTTAACCATTGGTGTCATGCTTATGGTAGATCATGGAATAAATATTAATGCTTAACAAAGAGGTCTCCTAGATGATAGTTTGAATGGATTTACCTATAAGAAGATGTTTTGGAATGGGGTGATGATAATTCAAATGAGGAAGTCAATTTTGATTGGTCTTGATCAGCTCATTCAATCAAATATTAAGATCTCTTTAAAATAATGATATCAAACACCCTAACCTCTCAGGAAAATTTTACTAAGTTATTTATGCCTAACTTTATTTAGTCATGCATTTTATATATGTACATTTAAAAATATATATTATATGAAATACATCTTTCAAAACCAACTACTATATTAAATTTAGTTTTATAATAGTTAATTTATAATAGTTTCAAAAGAGAATAAATGTGTTTGAGAAGCCTCCATGATATTAACACTACGTTATAGCACTATGGTACAATATTATGAGAAAATTAATTTAATTGATTAATGGTTTACAAAAAAACTACCTTTATAAAATGTGATGCATTTAGTGCCTGTTTGGGTTATTTTATCTTATACGGAGATCACGTTGTGGCCTATGGTTCTCTTTATCTTTGGTTAAATGAGAATAACTATGCCACACAAGAGTTGGTGATTTTTTTGGTTAATCATGTGCTTAGGTGATGAAGAAATTATCTTTTTTAGGAGAGGTTCACATTTTTTTGGATTACAAGATTATGGGATATATATTGTCATAGAATAACATAAAACTTTTTTAGAGATAGTGGATAAAATATATCAAATTATTTTCATTCGACATTACCTATATTCCAAGAAAGGGGAAATTCATCACCAATGCTATCACTTAGAAAGTCTCACTACAGGCTGTGTTGTAATCAAAACAGGGGTGTAACTTAGCGGTTATTTTTTATCAGTTTCATAAGAATGCGTAAGAAGATTCGAGTATAGATTGAGAATTTTTTAGATATTATATCTCTCCTTGAGTATTTTATATATGTTTAGCATCAATATGTTATGTTCAGAGGAATCTTGGAAGCATTTTGTGTTGTGGAGACCAATCCTAGTTGGTCTCTCCATTTTTATGGTATTATATTCTTTAGGGATAGTTTTATCATCCCATGATCCATGATAAAATCAATATTACATTATTTTCAATTTTATTGATGGGTTATTAATCATTGTTCTATAAATATGTATCATTACATATGAAGAAAATTTTAGTGGCCAGGTATGAATCACGACATCGCTAATTATGTGTCCCACTCTCACACCCCCCAAAGATAAAGGTTGAACACCAAAATAATTATAGTATTCATCTACATCTCAAAACACCATTTTGAAAATGGTAAAATGTGTATATGGACATTGTTGTTGGATTTCCATGGATTCCATAAGGGAATAACTACATCTGGATGGTGATTAATTGTTTGATAAAATTCTATCTTTCTATTCCAATCATGGAAACTAGGAAAATTGAAGATATGGGTAAGATTTATATAAAAAATATTATGAGGTTTCATAGGGTTATCTAAGACATTGTTTTGGATATTGAGCCTAGTTTTAGTTCAATATCATGGATGAGTCTCTATGAGAAAATTGGGACTTAGTCCAGGTTGAGTATAACTTATTCCCAAATAGCCCAAAAGCCTTCTTTTTTAATTGATTTTTTATAACCCCCATTTAAAGTGATGAGGGGTAACCCTTTCAAGGCCCATATTATTAGAGATTATATTCCTTGTAAGATTATGAGGCATCACATGACCTGAAGGTCTGAGGGATTTTAACCAGACTAAAACTACAAGGAACTATATCTCCCCAGCATCTACATCGTGATGTCAGGTCCCCACCTTTGCATGGTTGTCCGGCTAAGATTCCCATGCAAGAAGAGGCTAGTCTCGATGGAATTTTACTACCCTCCAATTCTTCCATATTCGTTGCTTCTGCTCCAGTGTGTGTGCCTCCCCGGAATCCTCCTCTAGGTTTGTACCTTTTTTATAGAGTCTGTCTGGGGAATATTCATTGATCATGTGGCCCAAAGGGCTTCTGGTGGCCCAAATTCCTTGTGGTGGACCAAAATCATTACTAGCTTGATGGCCTTGGGTGGAACGAAGGCCTTAATGGACCCAAACGCCAAACTGGTGGTCTGAAGGCCCAAATGGGTGATTAGTTTTGGAAGCTACAGTACCAAATAGTATCCACTACAGTACCTACTATAGTAACTGCTACAGTACTGCTACAATACCCCTAGAAATTATCCATCCACTAGGTTTTGATCTTGGGTATATTGGATGCAATTTCTGAGTCCTCACAAACTAGTCCAAGGCTCTTATCCTTGAGTATAGCGTATCATCCATAAATTTATGGTTAGAAAACTCATGTTATTCAGATACATGATGATATTCTCAAATACTACATCATGTTTGTTGGGATTCCCTTAGAAAACCACCCACGACTAGTCGAGCTATCTTATAATAACAACTAAAAACCATCAATTATAATAGAACCTTGATCTTTATTATTGTTAGTTAGTTCTCCATTGCTATGCATTCTATTATCTTATTGTTGGATTCATCTATCTCTTGAATTTAGAAGAAACTTCAGTCTTTGTTTTTGGGAATTTTTTCATATAATGGTGATTAATTTACCCATTCATGATCCATTTATTGATCTATGTTATTTCTCTTTATATTATGGTTGTGTGGATAACATGGGATGTAGTGTGTGACTGAAGTTTGAGGTAGGTGGTTCAATCTCTATACTATTTGGAAAAACCATAATTTCTCTTAGTTTATAAATTATTTTATATATAATTTGACATGTTTGATTTATTTTGGTTTGTAAATAGGGTTTGGTGAAAATATATTTTCCCCTTGATTTGGTAAAATAATGGTTTTGTTAAAAGTATTATTTAATGGATTATTATGTGTTTTTCAAAGAATGATTTGAATGAAAAAGATTATTTTAGAACTATACTATGCAATGTAATAATCCATGTTAAAATGATTATATATATAAAACACAAGGGTGCCTTGGGTACTTAGGTGGCGGGTTTAATATTAAACATTTCATTTTATTTCGATAGGGGGTTCACTCATGTGTTGTTCCTATATTACCTAGGCACTATTTTTGAGGGACTTGATCTTGGAATTGGGGTGGGTTCACTCCTGGTATGTTCCTATGTTCCTTATGACCTATGTCTATGAGACTCAAGTTCAGACTAGTCTATGTTGATTATCATGGTATGAGTGACTTGGAAATCCCAACCATTGTGATAATATGTATGTTTACAATTTTTCCTTGTTTTTTAATATTTTTGGATTTGATATGAATGGTTTGATAAATGTAGATCCATCCTTGGAAACTATTTTATGAGAAATTATTTTAGAGATATGGAAAATGGAAACTGTATACCGTGACTTTGATATAAAAATGGTTAAATTTTTATCATTAATTAGTTTTATATAAATTAAAAATTTTGGGATTATTGTACAGATACCTAATATAGAACACCTGAGTGGAATCTACTAACCTATTTAGCTCTCAACTATTATTCCAATTTATCAATGTGTAGACATTTTATTGTATTTTAATGCAGGAGAAGGGAAGGAACCAATGTAAGGCGATATGTTTCAGGTTATTTGGGTATGGGTAACTAGTGGTGTGATGTTGGGGTATTACTTCGATGACACATAGATCATGTGTTTAGGATTTTTTGTTTTCCTATTAGAATTTATTCATTTTCTTTTGGTTATTATTTATTACTATTAGGTTGTATCACAACAACTATTTAGATTATTTATTGAATATATATTCTTCCAATATTCCTTTATTCTTTTTGTGTCTATATATATGCCATATATTGTTCCATTTTAGGATAAATCATTACCTTTTATCATTTTTTGATTCTTAGGTGTTATTCTCTAGCCCATAGAGATTGAGAACGCCATTCGGGTATGTGGAAGATCCGTTCAGGTTGCAGTTTTAGTGGGTATCCTAGGTTGGTTATACATTTATAGAATCATATCTTGAAATAATTAAGAACCATGATTATAAAATGGATAGGGTTTCAGAAAATGTCATAATGATGTTTAAATAGAGCTAGGGTTTGAAAATAATAATTGAATAAGGGCCCTCATTATTTTATTAATCCTAAATTAAACTTATGTCTAAATAATAATAGAGTTAATGTTATTTACTTTAAATGTGATAAACTCATAGATAAAATAAATTTTTCTTCCATGAATAAATAATTTCATATTTTTTTCAAATAATTTTTTACATGAAATTTCATGTCGGTCCACTAAACTATATCAATGAATCCTCTTAAATAATTATCTAAACATTAATAATGATTATTTATTTAATAAAATAAACATCATAAAATTATTTTAAAACAAATAAATAATATTTATATTATTTAAATTAATGAATAAATATTTATTATTTATTCACACAATTAGATACATATTTTTTTTATCATGTGAAGAGAACCTAGTAAATAAATATTATATATTTGCATAATTAAATAAATAATTACCTCATGAATAACTATTTTTTAAATAATCCACCCAAATTACTATTATCTTGAAAAACTAGTTATTACATATTCATTATCTAATTGACATATATAATTATTAAACCACCTTTGTGAAAAATATTTAACGATAATATTAAATTATTAAATAATTTAATTGAGGTTCTGAATACATTTATTGTTCAACCATTTATAACCATTTCTTAGTGGAATTGTTTTACACCACAAAAGGAAATGTTTGGTATCTAGGAAGATTCAATGTCTCCCATAGTCAAATTAGTTAATGTCACAATTATATACATCATCCTACACATGTACACTATATAATATAGACAATTTTCATGGAATCTCAAATAAATTATTTTTCATTCTAATTTCATAATCATATGTGCTCAATTTATCTTTCATGGAAGTTTTGACAATTATCTATCTAATAGAATGAAATTGACATAGAGTTAATCATGTATTTTCCTTTCTATATTATACCCTAAGATATTAAAATTATTTAACAAACATAAGTGAAAAATCCTTTCTCACAATATTCATTAATTCTATATCGGTCATGACACACCGAACCACACAAAGAACATATGTAATCTTGGTTTATATAAATATGCCAAAGTACAAAACACACGATATGCATTAATAACAAACCTACAGTCTAAGTCCAATTACACACATCCACATATAGGAACATCTAATAAAACATATGAATGTTGATTTTTTAATGGTGTGTTGAGTTCTCATACAATATTTTACTGACATTAACATGGATGAACTTATTGAGGATAGGTATAAATGTATTATTATTCCACTATCCCTAGTATATTATGTAATTGTTTCCCTATAAAATTATATCTCACACCCATATAACTTAAATTTAAAAATAATATATTGGAACTTCTTGGTTATCATCATAGAGGGGACCTTATATGACCTTATTTATGATATATAATCATAATAAATTATCAAATAATGCATCATGAAGAAGAAAAATTATATTGTGATAAAAATTTATTAATATTAAAAACCATGATGTTGGATTTACTAGGTTAAATTCCCTGAGGGTGGGGCTAAATCTCGGTATAATATATTAAAATCTTACCCTATTTGGATATTTTTTCATTTATAAACAAATCAATCATCCTTGAATATCCCATATAATTGTATGAGAATAAACAAAAATAAGCATGAAATAAAAACAATTTTACATGGTTCACCCACACTATGATATGACCAAGGAGAACACACCAATATTGTGTTAATATACCAAAACCCACTAGTCTTTTAGATATAATTCTTTGTCTAGGGTAACTCTATTTATGGATCATTACCATTACAATATTTATGGTTTGGATCACTACAACCCAGTACTCAATGAAATTTTCCTACCCCTTTTCTCATTGTACTAGGGTAGGACATCACAAGATCAATGTTCACTCAGTTGAAGTGTGTTCATTGGTCCTTTGAAATGCTATATTGTTGATAACTTGAATCTATATATTGACACCAAATTTGGTGCATCACAAATCTCAATATTAATACATTTAATGTATACCACATTACTATAAAATTTATTAGAAGTTACTTCTGGTTCGCGTATGATTAACATCCATGAAACCCCTACTCAACTTTTGAAAATTATTCTAACTATTTATGATATTTCTCACTTTCACAAAACTCACACCCTTTCAAAAATACCCCTAAACATTTGAGAAACTACCCTGCCAAGATTGACATAATTTGTTTTGTTATGGAACTAATGTTCATATGAATACTTTACAGAAGAAAAACTATTGGGATATAATTTTAGGAATTTAGAACCTTTAGATATCTATTAAGGATTTGTCTCATAAAAGGAGGTTGTAACCACCTATTTATTTAATTTTACAAAAAAAACATGAAATTTTTCTAATCGCCAAAAACCTTTAATGAAACTCTGTACTTTATTCAGAAAACATTCTATCTTCATGAAACTTCATAATAAAAACATCAATTCGTATATGTTTCCGGAAGACATAGAGTCTTAACATAAAATACTACATTTGTAAAACGTTCATTAAAAATCACAATGTTTTTAAAATGTTCAATCTTTTATGAAGAAATCAATATTTCAAAAAACTTTTCCCTTTAACCAAATTTTGGACCAAAAAAATTTGGGAAAAAATAATAAAAATTTGTACCATTTATGGAAAACTTTCTAGATCACTTTTAGAGTTTCCATACTAATTTATTGGATATTTTTAACCATACCTTGTCAATAATAATGTTGTACGTTTATCGATGACTATTTTGACCATCTTTTTTTACAACACACAAACAAACAAAAAGTACTATGAAGTCACTCAGAGGGTTTTTCCCAATATTCTCTCCCTTTGGGTTTTTGATAACTTTTCACAATTTAGTACTAATTTAATCCATATAATACCAGTCTATAGGAAAAAATTTGTGTTACATTATATTTAACCACAAATCACATCATTTGACACTAAATAGTGAACAAATATTTACTCAACACATACTCTAAGACCACATGAGCCATGATCTATTGGAGAAGTAAGAATATTATGAAATGTTCATCAATTAACCACTTCATTCTCAAAACACAAATTCACGCATGAACACCACTTCTTAATTCCTAGTAGGTAAATACTATAATGAAATACCCCTTCCAGGAATTATATTCTTTAAATGAGCTCCTTATTCATTTTAATATTTATAACATTAAACTCCCCATGTTTATCTACTACCCCTTTAAACTTATCTCCTTATCAAGAACACAAATTCGACCCTATTTGTAATGAAACAAAATCACAATCCTTTTAATTCTATAAAAAAGTGAATAACTTATATCATAAAATAGTGCAAAACACACGATAATTCATAGATCATGTGTTCTACTTTGAAACTTTTTCATGTATGGGGAGTTGACTAAACTCTAATATATAGTCAATGATTTTGAAGCACTTTTTTTGGAAAGTTCTTTATTACAACTTCTATGAGTGTTAGTTCTATAAGAACACAATCCAACTTATTATGCCAATTACCCACCTTCTCCTTGATAAAATGATACATTATTTCATAGTACATTATCCCTGAGTGATAGAATATATTTTTTCTTATATTTATATGATTTGAATCACCAGAATGGTTTCTGATTAGAGACTTCACATCAAATCACATACCTTCAAGTTTCTACTTCATCAAAAATAACTAAATGGAAGATTGAGTAGACAAATTATATTCATCTCTTATATTTCTCAATGAAATATAATATTATTTTCTACCAATTTAGGAAATATAAAATTGATCAAGATCTAATGCACCACCTAATTCTAATTTTCTTGGACAAGCTAAATCAACTCAATCTGCTTCTGTACAACCCACTAACTCTTGATGAGATTTTTCATTTCACAATAAACCAAAATCTACCATAACATTGATATATTGAATTATTATTTTCAATAAAAGTAAGTTTATTTCCTTGGGATTGGTTTGATACCATGATTCTTGGAATGTAAAAAAATAATATAGGTTCTTATGATGGTTATGTACAATAGAAAACTAATGATCGACTTATACATAATTAAATTTTAAACATTTCCATTATCATCTTGTGAATTATTCATCTAGGTTACAACCAATGTTTTTGTCTCCTTGGAATTCACCATTATAAATCATCTAAGTACCTCCTTGTAATATCTATTTTTAGAGATAAATACACTACATTTTCCTTGATTTACTTATAAAGCAATGAAAAATTTCATGGTCATCATTCATTGACATTTAAATATATCTTTTAATAATTTTTTTGATCAATTATAACTACACTTCATTTTATGTGATAAATATTATTCTGTCAATATAAACTACCACCACCATCCTGTGATTACTCTCATTATTAAAATAATTTTTGTAATAAAATCTACCACATTAGAAGCCAGGAATATTCACATATAGATCATTTCTTGAATACCAATGTCTCATTCCCTACTTCAATCTATATAAATCCCTCTATATCTAGTAAAATTATTCTCACCTTCATGGATAAGAAGACCGTCCATATATACAATATACACAGCCTCATCCAAATCACATTTCATAAATTTATATTTTACATCCACAATTTTTTTTTGAATTTCCTATACACTGATATATTGAAGAATAATTTAACTTTCCTAATCCTTGAAACTGGTGAAACATTCTCATACTTGTTGATTCCCTTGACCTAGGAGTTTTTCTTACATAATAGTCAGGATTTGTTTCAAATTACTATTCCATATTCATTTAGATTGTTTCAGAATATCCACTTATCCGCAATGAAATTCTAATCTACATGACATGAGACAATATACCATTATTTTTTCATATTTATTTGGTATATCTCTTTGTTTATAACATGATCCCAATTTTTATCCCAATCTTGTTCTTCATAACATTTTATCACTACATAATATAGAAAAGATATTTTCTATGAATAATTCATTATAAATGTTTGAACTGGTAATTTCTTATCCCTATTAACTTTCTATCTTTAAATTTTAGATCAAATCTTCATCTTCCAAGAATATACACATTTTACTTCATTATAATCACTATCAACATATTATTCTGAATCAAAATTTACCACATTTCTCCCCCAGAATCGATTTCATTCACTTCACCATCATTATGAAAATGTTCACTATGTTACTGGTGATTATTTTATATTTAAATACCTACTTTCAATAAAATTTATTATCCTCTTGATGAATCATTTATATTTCTTAATTTTTATTCAATATCCATGATATATCCCCTTATATTTGTGGGATTAAAACATCCTCTAATTATCCTTATAGAGAATAAAACACTTACTCCCAATGAAAAAAAAGTATCTCAATGTTGGATTAATTCTATACCATATATTATATATAGAATTTTATTCTATAATAACCAATAAGTCTCTATTTTAAATTTAGACTTATTTTAGGAACACTTCCTTCAAGAATTTATATAGTTGGTCCTTTTCAATAAGAATTATTTTGGAAATAGTTTTTATGGTCTAATTTCACCTCCATACGACTCCATTTTTAAAGTATTTATTACTATTAAAACATGGTTTATAATAACATTTTTCTTGAGATAATACACTAGTGGGTTGTTTTTGAATTTTATACCATTGTTGGTTTGGATTTTTAAATCCTTATATCCAAGGATCCTCTTTTACTCCCCTATGATATATTTTTTAAAACTGTACACCTAAAATAGGTTGAAAAAGAAAGTATCCATGTCATCTAGATAAATTCATCAAATAAAAAACATAATACCTCTTCTCATAAATTAATCATAGTGATATACGTCCACACACATTAACATTAACTAGTTCTAGCACTCTTTATGACTTTTTTTCTTTTAATTTAGCATATTTTGAATGATATTTCCCTATTGGTAAGTATCACACATGTTCTTCCGATCCCATGATTGATTTGGTAGATATCATGTTGTCTCCAATTTCAACAGATCTTACAAGGATGGTTGGAATAAATTTGTATGTTTTTTATTCTAGAGACTAATTTCTTCCTCTTAAAATAGAAAAAAAAATTTCTCTTCTCCACTTTGAAGTTATATAATCCCTCTCAATCTATTTCCCTAAAACAAATGCATCATATATTCCCTTGAGGATATAAAAAATATTTTTTTGTCTTACAGAATTCCCCAAGTCCCATAGTTGTTTGAAACATATAAAATTTTCACTAAGAACATAAAAAACAAAGACTTCAACATGTCTTATAAATTTTCCTCAATTATTTTTTTATTCTGATCTAATTATCTTCAGGCATTCAACATTCCCAAATTTGAGGACACCTTCCTCATTGTACCTAATTACCAGCACCCAATCTTTATTTCCCATCATATGGGAGTTTAATCCACTATTGAGGATCCATATTCTTTTATAATATTATTCTTTGAAACCAATCACTATAACCACTTACTTCTCAGTTCTATTATTTTTTATGAATTTCATTATATATATACTTGATATTTAAAGGTACTCTTTATCTTCCTCAGAGTCTGAAAGACTAAATATATCTTCAAAATCTGAAAATTTATTTGTAATTTCTATACCATTCAATGATTCCTTGAGCTTATTCTTATAACAACTTTGGGTATGTTTTTCACATTCCTCTACATCGTTGATTAGTTATATCTCACCATGTTTCCAAAACATCTACACTAGAAATTGTGACCACGAATGTAATTCTTGGAATATTGAACTCTATATAGATTCATTTTTTGTTATTATTCCCTTAAGTACTAATTCTATATAGAAAATATATTTTAGGGAATTTTACACCTTTCCATAATAAGAACACATACTATGAGGTATATTCATATGTGTTTCTTCTATAGGACAGAATGTTCATTGGGTTCCCTATACATTATTATTTTGATTAATTTCCAAATTAATTGTCAAATTCGAATATGGTTTTTCTGTTCTTGCCTAAATCATCAATAATTTATGTTATTGATTAAGCCACATAGAAGTTGTGTCATTATGATTTATTATTTTCTTCTCCTAATAATTATTTGACAAATTTTTAGGACCTTTGAATTCAAACTTCCCTTTTACCACTTCCTTTGTGACATTGTTTTCTTATGTCATACCAGACATCAATAATCTCTCAATATATTTATTTTTTAATTATATTATGATAAATTCTTAATCTCTATTATCAATATGTTTAATTCAATATTTAACTATCCTTGTCAAACATATATTACCCTAATCTATTCTTAAACTTTTATGTTATATTAATTGATAATTTCTAAGTTCTCTGGTAGTAAATACTTAGGATTTTTAATTTATTTATTCTGATCAGAATTATCTTCTTCCAGATGATGTAGATATATTCTTTTATTATGAACAACTATATTGGATTCTTTGTTTTGGATCCCAAAAAATTTATCTTCTCAAGAGTGAATTATAATTCTACATGTTGATCAACCATTCCTTCCACTTCCCCTTCTTTATTTTCTATATCTTTATTTTTCTAATAATTTCCAATAACTTCCACCACATCATTTTTATGGTGTTATTTAAATTATTAAACATTATTCTACATTAATCTCTTTGGTTCTAACATTATATTATGAAAGTAGTTCTTTTTCTTGATGAAATTTAATAGAACACTTTTCCGACCTTTCACATTTGCTCAATACTTCATCATGGGAATTTCATCTTTGTCCTCATAATTATATTGAATCTTGTTAGGAAACTATGATACAATATTTCAATCTTTTCCACATAGAAATCATGTGAGTGGAAGTTTATTTTTAAAAAATTTCCCTATTACATATTTGAGAAAAGGAATGACATGACTTTATCCAACTCATATTCCTATTAGAAATCCTCTATAGATAGCTTTTTCATGTCCTTGAATACAACCTAGTGTAATTTATATTTTTTATATATATTTATTCTCGTCATTTATATTAACATATGTGGAATTATTGATGTGTAAACTATCCACTGTCAGCTTTTTAAAGTCTTTTTTTATACAGTATAAATATTTTCGGATTAAAATATGGTGTTAGTCTTCTAAGGATGTTCTTGATGATATTTACATAATCAAGAATTTCTCAAATACTACACAAATCCTCCATAGAAATATTCACCCAACCCAATAATGCATCCAATGAATCGATATGGTGAATTCTCAGTGTAATTCCCCAACCTCAGTTACCCAGAGTTAGTGCATTATGATATAAATTAGAATGATCCTAAGAGATAAAAATCCCAAAATACCGATCAGTTTAGTAGCCTTCCAAGTACTAGGTACATTCAAATGATTTAAACTACATTGTAAAATAAAAAAAACAACATTATATACATTGACCACATTTATCTCTTATACTATCCCTCTAGGTCAGTCATAATATACATCTTCTAATCCAGGGAAAAATAAAACATAGAAAGTGGTGAGCTTAGATTCTCAATAAGGATTAAAATATTGCAGAAATAGTCAAAAATAAGAATAAACATTTAAGGAAATGTATTATACCAAAACACAAGACTTTTAAAAAAACGTCATCATAATATGGAAAAGATAAATCAAATAATTCCATTTTCATATTCGCATGGATATTCTACTAGTTGTATAATCACCTGTAATATCAATAGCCAATTTTATAATGTTGGAACGCATAATGCAGACTTCATAACCATATAGTCAAGTACTTGTGCCATGATTACAAATAATATTTATTCAAGGCCTTTTTCAAAGACACTAGTTTGTCTCATGAGACCTACCGATGCATTGAGGAGCTATAGTGGGCTCCACCCAACACTCACTAAGTCCAATGAGTTCCTCAAAGAAAAAGGTTTAAACATAACATAAACATTCGTATTAAAACTAGCATAATAAATGTCAATACTTTATCCATAAACCATGAATAGTTTAAAAATAACACATCCATAGTCAAAAAATAAAAAAACCTTCAATAAAATATGGAAGATTTGTTTCAAAATAAATCAACTTCAAACAAGCTTAAAATCCATCAAAGGATATTGACATATATAAAATCAAAACTTTTTGTAGGGAAATATATATTTCTATTTCGAAATCATTTAAAATTCATATAATTATAAAAGAAAAAAATTATTTTGAAAATATTATTACATTCCTGTATGAGAAGCTTCGACGATGTTATAACGGTGGAAAATAGCCACACCCACCGTATAAGTTAAAAAAGACAATCTTACCTTAATTATGTTGAGAATGTCATAAAGTACCTTGTTTGGGAAATGTCTGAAATATTCCTTTCAAAACATATGTGGTAAAATATGGGTATAAATGAATTAAAAACATAGTTTAGTAAATAGTAAAAATGTTTGGAATTACATTTTTAAGAAAACATAGATGTGGATGATAAAGATGCCCTAGTAGATACTTAGGTATTAAAAATCTCGGATAAGTAAAGAGATTGTAGAATTAACCCTTAACATTTAATCTTCCTTAGTTGATTATATATTAACATCCTTTGTAATAGTTAAAACATTATTATTAAATTATAGAAGAACCATATGCACAAATATGATATCATATTTGATCCTATAATATTTTTTTGTTAATAATATTTCTTTATTAATAATATTTCTGTTGTATCATCATTTTAGGTGTTAACTGACTCGTTTTCCTCTATATACTTGGTTACGTAATCCCTCTTTTTTATGGATAGGATGTATTTGATTCATATAAATAATTATATTATGTTCATAAATATTATTTTAAATCATAAAATGAAAATCATTCATGAATGATTACGATGGGGAATGAATCTCCTTACATTCATGGAGACCGTAATCCGTACGTACGTACAAGAGAAAATATCATTATACTGATGGTGAAATAATATGTAATTGGATGGTATATAAAATATAATAAATCATTAACATGTTATATTTATTATTTACATTAGTTATACTCATTATTATACCCATTAAATATTTAAGTGTTTGAATAACAAACTATACCACGACGTGGAGACGGTGAGCCGTACGTAAGCACGTAGGATGACTATGTCATTTATAGGATGGGTAGAATAATGAATATGGTTGTACCATATTTATATTAACATAAAAGTATTTAGAAGTAACTATAGTTATTATTTTGGTATGGAAGTAACAAAGAAAGAGGATGTGGAAGAAGAAAAGAACTTGAAAGCGGGTGGTGAAATTATTATCGCTTCTTCGGGTGTTTCCTTTTGATTTGATCAAAAGGGCTCCATAGGATGGATTTATGAACAAATTAAGGACTATAGGTTTAAGGGGGATAGTTGAGAGGATATTTGAGTTGGTTTGTTCCAAGACAAATGACTTTGGAAGAGTGAAATTAAGAGAAGTGGAAGTACCATTTTATAAGAGAGATGAGGGTCACTTTAGAAAAAACATGAAATATTATTTTATAATAAAATCATTTTCGGTTTCTAATGGATCCACAATGTTTTATTTCGAGAAAAATGTGGTTATGAGTCGAATATATCTCAACCAATTGGATTTATACAGGTTTAGGTCACTATATTATCCTTATCCTTTAGATTTAACTCTGAGTAAAATAGTTTGACATTTACCATGTTTCTTTGTATTTTTATATGTTATGGTTAATAAACATACTATAATATGCTTAAATAACCCCAATAGGTTCATAATTAATACATATAACCTTATATATGTCCTTTTACAAAATATTATATTTTTATAAATATTATATCAATTAATAATATAGTATTTGTTTTAAAAACTCAATTATGAAAATTTTGACGCTATTTAGTATTTTATTTTTTTAAAAGACATAAAAACATTATAAATTAAAATAAAACTTATTTAATCTACTCTAACATGTCATATTAACCTATAAAATTATTTTAATTCGTCATAAATCTCAATTTACCTTCATTTATATATTTATAATATCAATTATTTTAATATTTCATTATTAAGGTAATTACTGCTTCATCATTATGTCGTAAATGAATTTATTTATTTAATATATAAAAATTATAAATAAAATACCATTATGAATGAAATATTATTATATTTCAAATTAATATTTATAGTCGAATTTATATTTTGTTTAACCCTATATTAAAAATGGTTTACTTATTAATAGTTGAATTTAACTTTTTAACTCTTCTTTAAATAAAATAATAATAAATGTTCTAATCTAATCCATGTGGATCAAAGAGGATCATATTTTATTACTACGTATTTCTGGTCTAATTAATCATTTACAATAGAATTAGTACTTGTGTTAGGATACTTATATTATCATTTTTACCCTTAATTATCCTATTAACTTTTAACCGTGGTAAAAAAAAGCCAAAAGTTACTATTCACCAAAAATTATTTTCTTCTTATTGAACCAAATTTTAATTACTGATATCAATTTTTTTTCTTATATTATTGAAATTAAACTCATGGAAGCATTAAAATTAAGTTTTATAAAAATGTTCAAATGCTCTTAGAAGGTGTGTAAAAGACGGTAAAAGGTTCAATAAAATTTTATATATCTAAACTTTTAATAAAATGATGTCAATGAATTGTATTGAACATATATAGGTATCATGTATCTATTTTTATTAAAATAAAATAAAATAAAATAACTAATTACTTAAATAAATGGCCACTTTTAAATAATAACACCTTGTTTTTCACTATTCCTCAAAAAATTGAATGTTTTCAGAAAAATACAACAAATTCACCCTAAGCTAATTTCGAGATTCTGAATTCAAAAATGACTTTCATTTTGAAAAATAAAATTTATAAAATTTTATAAAGCGGGTATTACTATTCATAACGGTTTGTTTGATTGGTCTTGGTGTGTTAAAACTTTAAGTTGTGTACAACACAATCTACCCCATTATTCAAAGGGAAACGTATTGTGGAAGCATGGGGTGTTACATTTTCCCCTCCTTAAAATAATTTCATCCTAGAAATTTTTAGAATATTACTGCATAAAAATATTCGTGTGGTTCTTCATGACAAGTTTCTCAGGTTCCCACATTACCACTTCCATCTTATGGTTTCTCCAAAGTACTTTTACCAAACGAGTCGTCAGATTTCTCAACACTTATTCTCAGGTATTAAGAATCTTGATAGTCTCTACACAATAAGATAGATCAGGTTCTATTTCTATTTCCTCATAGGTGAGTACATGAATTGTATCAGTAAAATATTTTCTCAATAATGATAAGTGGAGCTCATCATGATCTTTAGAGATACTTGGAGGAATTTCCAAATGGTAATCCACAAATCCAATTCTTTCTAGAATTTCAAAAGGACTGATGTACCTGGGACTCAATTTACCCATCCTACCAAATCCTATAACACACTTCCATGGAGACACCTTCAAGAAAACATGATATCCTACGTGAAATTCCAAATCCGTCCTCTAATTATTGGCATAGCTCTTTTTCCTACTTTGATATGCTTTTATGTGGGTTTGGATAATCTTCACATTTTTCATTGTTTCCTCAACAAGATCTGGTCCTACAAGTTTTATTTCACTAACATCATCCCAAAAAGTTGGTGTGTGAAATCTCATTCCATATAACGCTTCATATGTTGCCATATTAATACTTTAATGGAAGCTATTGTTATAATAAAATTCTAACAGAGGTAAATATTGATCCTACATACCTTGAAAGTAAAGTGAGAAAGATCTCAACATGACTTCTAAGGTTTGAATAGTCCATTCTAATATTCCATCTCTTTGAGGGTGGTAGGCAGTGCTCAAACGAAGTTCAATATCCAAGGACTTCTGAAGACTTTTCCAAAATATTGACGTAAAACGGGTATCGTGATCAGAAAAAATTGATAGGGGTACACCATGGAGTCTTACAACTTCATTAATATATAGTATTTCTAGAAATTGATGTGGTAAATCTTATATTATAGCATGAAAATGTGATGACTTAGTAAGAAGATCAATAATGACCCATATCGCATCATTCCTTATAGGAGTCTTTATTAGCCCCATGAAAAATCCATCGTAATATTATCCCATTTCCACTCAGATATAGGAAGATGATGCATGACACATCGAGACTATTTCCTTCTAGCATTCACTGGTTGACAAACCATACATCTTTACAAAAAATCATCAATCTCTCTCTTCATGTTGTCCCACAAAAAAATATTCATTCAAATATTTATACATCTTGATGCTCCCAGGGTGTATAAAGAAATTAGAGCTATGAGAATCATGAAAATATTACCTTTTTAGATCAGGTATATCGGGAAAAAAATTATCATCCCAAATATTAAAATTCCATATTTATATACAACATCACTCAATATTTCATCATTAATAGCATTAATATTCATTTGAAACTCCTTATCATTAGTCTAATAACTTTTTATCGATTCTTGTAATGATTTTTTGGAAACCATTTGAAACAGTATTGATGTTTCACCTTCAATGGTTATTCTCATATCCATCATTATTAGATCCATGAAAATATGACCCTTTCAACTCTCATCTTTTTCAAAACTCCCTGATCCTTTCTCCTCAAAGAATCTTCCACATTATTTTCATTCCCCGAGTTGTAGTGTATTGTGAAATCATAATCCTTGAGTTGTTCAAGCCATATACATTGCCTCATGTTGAGTTATTTTTTTGAGAAAATATACTTCAAACTCTGGTGATCAGTATAAATCTTACATTTTTTACCATAGAGATGGTGTCTCAATATCTTCAGAGAAAAGATTATAATTGCTAACCCAGGATCATATGAGGGATAGTTTTTCTCATGAATGGTTTTTATTTCATGATGCATAGGAAATAACTCTATCATTCTTCATAAGGACACAACCATGTCCTTTATTTGAAGCACCAATATGGATAACAAACCCATCATTCTCTGATAGTAGAGTTATGATAGGAGTGTTGACTAATATTCTCTTCAATTCATCAAAACATTATTCACACTCTTTTTCCCAAACAAATTTAACACCTTTACGTGTGAGTTTGGGTAATGGGTTATCCAACCGGGAAAAATTCTAGTCGAACCGTCGATAATTACCTACTAAACCAATAAAAATACATACCTCAGTTATACTCATTGGTTCAGGCCATTATTGGATTTCCTTGGTCGTTGAAGGATCAACAAAGATTGCATCCTTAGAGACAATGTGTCCAAGAAAAGAAATATCTTGAAGCCAGAATTCAAACTTGCTAAACTTCCCATATAATTCATTTCTTCTGATGGATTTTAGAATATTGTGCATGTAATTTCATGATCTTTATATATTTTTGAGTATACCAAGATATCATCAATAAATACCACTACAATTTTATCAAGTTATTAATTTAAAACTCAATTCATTAAATACATGAAGAAAGAGGGTGCATTAGTCAATCCAAAAGGCATTATAGTAAACTCATAATGCACGTATGTGGTTCAAAATTCTGTTTTCAGAATGTCTTCATTCTTCGCACACAACTGATGATATCCATATCAAAGTTCAATCTTTGAAAAATATTGAGCTCTAGGAATTTGGTAAAATAAATCATCATTGTCTAGTAGGTGATACTTTTTTCATTATTGTTATAGCATTGACCTCCTAATAGTCAATACAGATCCTCATAGATATGTCTTTCTCCTTAACAAAAATGACAGGGGAACCCCAAGGAGAAACACAAGGGAAAATAAATCTATTATTACTCAATTCATATAGATGTTACTTTAGTTCCACTAATTCCATAGTGGCCATTCTATAAGGGGTCTTCAATATAGGCCTTGTACCAAGAATTAAATCAATGGAAAACTCAATTTCTCATTCTAGAGGATGTCCTGGTAAATCCTATGGAAAAAAATCAACATATTCTTGCACAACATGTACGTCCTCTATTAAAACATTATTTTCCTCACCCATAATTATTTCATTCTCATCATCCCCAAAAATTTAATTTACTAGAGCTATCGAGGGTGGATCTAGATAAGATTCATGTGGTGTCGTTTCTGATCTAATAATAAGGTACTAATTTTCATTATAAAAAATTATAGCCTCCTTTTACTTACAATAAATTTTCAGATCATTGTATAAAATCCAATCCATTCTGAGAATTATATCAAATTCAGTCATGGTTATGATGATGAAATCAGTAGATAAATAACATTTATATGACCTAATGGGAACTTATTCAGAAAACATTGTTGCGATGATACTTCCCTTAATATTTTGGACTGAAAACTCCCTTGTTAATTCTAGTTGAAAATATATAATTTTCATAGAAAACTAGTAAGATATGAAACAATTTTATGATCTTAAATCAAATAAATCATTGGATAAACATTAAGAAACCATTAAATTACCAACCACCACGTCTTTTAGAGCTCCTTAACAGTAGTGATTGCATAATATTGACCTTTATCCCTTGACCTTTTCTGAGGTAAGTTCCCTTGGAGCTTAGGAAAATAATTGGCATAATGTCCCTTTTCTCTAAAATTGTAGCATTCTTCATTGAAAGCCCCTTTCAATCCCATGTAATCACAAACTTGGTGACCTTTTTCACCACACATGTAATAGACTCACATTCCCTTCACGAAATTACAAGGGTTTTTATTCCCACATTTACCACATGATGGATATTAAAATTTTTATTTATTCTCCTTATATCCATTTCTAGAGTGATCAGTAGATCTCTTATTCTCTTTCTTTTCTTTGATGTCATAAGATGTATAGAATTTCTTTTCTGTCTTGATATCACATGAAACAATATATTCGTACGATGAGAAGGATTGTGAGACTAATTGTTGGTGGAGAAATGGTTTTAACCCATCAATGAATCAATCAATGTTACTCCATGGGTTATATATATAATCATTTGCATGCCTTTCTATCCTTGTAATGTTAACCTCATAAATTGCGACACTCCCATCCTCCTTTTCCCCATACTTAGAAATTGTCATTTCATATCCACTCGATGGTAATGAGGAAATTATTTTTCTAATAAAATATATTAAAACTCCCTCCATTATATGCTTTTTTATTATTCATATTATTTTGTGTTCTGGATTAATGACCACCATTGATTTGCGTCTCTCATGAGGTGATAAACTTCCATGAAGATATTTTCCCTTTCACTACTCCCTAAAGCATATAATATTTTCTCTAATGAACTTTTCCATTTCTGAACTACTAATAGATTTCTACTCCCATTTAATGTTGGGGGTTTGTTCCTCATGAAGCGGTCTAATGTTGATCCTTTGGGTTGTGGATTAGGGTTCTCCATATGGGTAATTTTATTATTCATAACCTAAGTGTGTTTTATCAGTATGGTGAAAAGCTGATCATCACCAATTGAATCACCAGATCCACTATAATTATCTTGAGTAGGAGTGAAATCCCTACGTGGATTATGTGAATTGATACAGTTTCTATTCCTTCCACTATGTACCATTTCTAAACAATGGAATACGATAGATTAGTTTATGAATCGCAATTCATAATTCCAAACATGTAAAACACATAACATAAATTGAACAATTTATGGATATAATCCATAATCATAAAACATGTTTTCGTTGAGGAGTTATATACTCATAAATTCTTCATAAAGGTTTGTAAAGAAAATGTGAATTATCCTAAGCTTATCCCTCTGATGTGTCGTAGCCAAGAGTGCAGCAAAACCCATTGCTATGTACGAGTATGCCCCATGTCATGCTTGAAACTCCTTTTCATAGTTTTTACTCCTAGTTATATCTGTGCTAGAGCCACCTCTACCTACTCGTATCCAGACATGGATTTATTTCATGGAAAATACATAAAATATCTTCATTTCTAAATTTCTAGGAAGTTCTTCTATACCAATCCTCAAAGTATATCTGAGAGTAATGTTCTCTAATCAGAGTTTATCTAAATATAATTTCCAAGGTTTGTACTAAAATTCCTCTGATACCAACTTTAACACCCTGAACATAGTTACCTAGAGTCGGTGCATTATTACATAAAATTGGCATTATCAAAAGGGATCAAAATCCCGAAACACCGATCAAATTAGTTTCCTGGGAAGTACTAGATACATTAATAAGTTTTACATTTCATTATAAAATTAAAAACAACAACAAAATTCTATCAATTGACCACATTCATCTCTTAGAATATCTCTATAGGTCAGTCATAATATACTTCTTTGCATACAGGGAAAAATAAAACATAGAAAGGGGTTAGATCTGATCCTCAGTGAGGATAACAATATAGTGGAAACTTTCTAGAACAAGCATAAATATTTAAGGAATTGTATAAGACTAAAACAAAATACCCTTAAACATTAAACTCATCATAATATGAAAAAGAAAAATCAAATAATTCCATTTTCTTATTCACATGGATATTCTACTAGTCAAATAATCACATGTAATATCAATAGCCAATTTTTTAATGTTGGAATGCATAATGCCGGACTTCATAACCACATTGTCAAGGCCTTGTACCAAGAATACAAATAATATTTTTTAAAGGACTTCTGCGAAGACACTAGTTTTTATAATGAGACCAATCGATGAATTGAGGAGTTGTATCAGTCTCCACCAATCACTTACTATGTCTAATGCATTCCTTATATGAATATGATTAAACATAACAAAAACATTCGTATCAAAACTAGCATATGAAATGTAAATACTTTATCAATAAACCATGAATGGTGTAAAAATAACACATCCATAGTCAACATATCACAAAAACATTAATACAATATGGAATATTTTTGTAATAATAAATCAACCTAAAAAAAGATTAAAATCTATCAAAGGATGTGGATATTGATTAAATCAAAACATTTTGTAGAGAAATATATATTTCTATTTCAAAATCATTTAAAATTTATATTATTATGAAATAAAACATTTATATTAAAAATATTCTTATAATATTGTATGGGATTCTTCAAAGATGTTATAATGGCGGAAAATAGCTGCACCACCATATAAGTTAAAAAAATACATGCATACATTAATTTTGTTGAGAAGGTTCTAAAGTACCTTTTTTGGAAAACGAAGAAAATATTCCATTCAAAACATATGTGGTCAAATATGGGTATAAGTGACTTTAACCCATATTATAGTAAGTATTAATAATGTATTGAATTAAATTTTTAGGAAAACACGGATGTGGTTGATAAATATGTCCTTGTAGATACATACGTATTAAAAACCAGGGATAAGTCAAGAGATTGAAGAATTAACCTTTACCTTGTACTTTTACTTAGTCAATGGTTTGTTAAACTATTGTATAATAGTTAAAGAATTTTTATTAAATTATAAAATAACTATATACATAAATATTATTTCATATATGATCCCATAATATTTCTTTGTTAATAATATTTCCTTGTTAATAATATTTCAGTAGTTACATTGTTTCGGGTGTTAACTAATTCGTTTTCCTCTATATGCTTGGTTATGTAAGCCAGATATGTTATGAATAGGATGTATTTCATTCATATAAAGAATGATTTTATGTTCATAAAATTTATTTTTAATCAAAAAATGAAAAATCCTCTTGAATGATTACGATGAGGAATGAATTTCATAGCGTTCGTGGAGATAGTAATCTGTATGTATGCACAAGCGACTAAATAATTTTATTGATGGTGAAATCTTATGTAATTGGATGTTATATCATATATAAATAATAATTAAAATGTTATATTTATTATTTACATTAGTTATACTTATTATTATACCCATCCAAATAATGAAGTGTTTGAATAACAAACTACACCACGACGTGGAGACTCTAGGCCGTACGTACGCACGTATTGTGACTTTTTCATTTATAAGATGGAAATAATAATGAATATGGTCTTAAATTATTTATAATGACATAAATTTATGTATAAGGTACTTGATTTATTATTTTTTTTATGGAAACAACAAAGAAATAGGAAGTGGAAGAAGAAAAGAACTTGAAAAGGGTGTTGAAATTATTACATATTCTTCGGCTGTTTATTTTTGAGTTGATAAAAAGGGAATAAAAGGTTATCTTTATGATCAATGTAAGGCCTCTAGGTTTAAGGGGGGGGGGTATTTTAGAGTATATTTGTGAAGGGTTTGTCTAAGACAAAAGGATTTCTTGGGGTGAAATTAAGGTAATGGGAAGTACCCCTTTATAAGAGAGGTGAGGGTCAATTTAGAATAAGTTTGAAATATTATTTTATAATATAATCATTTTTGGTTTCTAATGGCTCCAAAATGATTTATTTTGAGGATAATGAGGTTATGGGTAAAAAAAATCTCACCCAATAGGATTAAATAGGTTTAGGTCACTATATTAACTTTAGCATTCATATTTAACTCTAAGTCAATAGTTTGACATTTACCATGTCTCTTTGTATTTTTATATTATCTGGTTAATAAAATTACTATAACAATCCATGAGAACCCCAATTGGTAAATTATTAATATATATAATATTATCTGAGTCCTTTTTAAGATCATTATATTTTTATGAATATTATATCAATTAATAATATAGTATTTGTTTTAAAAACTCAATTATGTCAATATTGATACTATTTAGTATTTGATTTTTTTTAAAATCCATAAAAAAATTATAAGTTCAAATAAAATTAATTTAATAAAACCTAAAATGTCATATTTACCTATAAAATTAGTGGAATTCATCATAAGTCTAAATTTACATTTATTTGGATATTTATAATATTAATTATTTTAATATTTCATTATTAAGGTAATTACTGCATAATCATAATGTCATAAATAAATTAAATTATTTAATGTCTAAAAATTATAAATTAAATTCAGTTATGAATGAAATATTTTTATCATTATAAGGAATATTTTTAGTTTAATTTATACTATGTGTAACCCATAGTAAAAAATGTTTCATTATAAAACATTGAATTTAACTCTCTTAACTCTTCTTTAAATAAGATAATAATAAATATACTAATCTAATCCATGTGGACCAAAGAGGATCATATTTTATTCCTAAGGTTGTTTTTGGTCTAAATAAACTTATCCAATAGAATTATGACATGTGTTATGGTAATTATAATATCATTTTGCCCTTAATTACCCAATTTACTTTTAACCATGGTAAATAAGTCAAAAGTTACTATTCACAAAAAATTATTTTAAACTTATAGAACCACATTTTACTTAATAATTTAAACTTTGTCTCTAGTATTTTTAAAATTCAACTCCCAGAAATGGTAAAATTATGCTTTATGAGAATTTGCAAATGCACCTAAAAGGTGGGTAAAAGATGGTAAAAAGTTCAATACAATTTTATATAACTAAACTTATTATAAAATGACTCTAATGAATTAAATTGAACATATATAGGTATTATTAATATATTTTGATCTAAAATAAATTAGAATAAAATAACTAATTACTTAAATAAAAATTCAATTTTAAACAATAATGCAGTGTTTTTCACCATTCACCAAAAATTGAATGTTTTCAGAAAAATTTAAAAAAGTCACCCTAAGCTAATTTCGATATTCCGATTTCAAAATTTAAGTCCATTTTGAAAAATAAAATTTATAAAATTTAAAAGAATGGGTATTACTATTCATAACGGCTAGTTTGATTGGTTGTGGTGTGTTAAATCTCCATGTTGTATACAACACAATCTACCACATTATTGAAAGAGAAACATATCATGGAATCTTGGGGTGTTACAATCAGTTCTTCATACATGTTCTATAGAACCTAAAACATAGCATCTCATACATTTGAAACACCCTCATAGATATTTCAAAACTTTTCCCACAGGGCATGTGAAAACATAAAAAAAATCACCTTTTTATATAATATTGAATAAGGCTTACCCTTAATCATTTATTCCTCAAGAATTAGAATCTAATTATCTTCATTCTTCTATTCATAATGCACTGTTATCCATAATGTATAAAATACCATATATCTCAAATATAAATACATTCATACTAAATTATTGGAATCATTTTTGCATCATATTATTCAACATTTGAAAATTGCTTCCATAGAAGATCAGAATACCATTTTTTTAATAACCTCCATTATATCATATTAGAGACAAAAAATTATTTTAAACATATCCTATGATACTAATTATTGTCCATACTGAGTTAAACAACTTGGGGGTGAATCGGGGTATGATAGATTAAAACCTACCTTACTTGAATATTTTTTTCATTAAACAAAAAAAAATTCTATCATGTTCGTTTATAAATGTGTGAGAATAAATAAAAAAATACATGATACATATAAATTTTACTTGATTTACCCACCCTAGGTTAGGTACATGTTTAACACATCATCATTGATTCCATGTTCCAAATCCCACTACTATTTACTTGTCTTGTGGAATTTTATTATCTATAGTCACTTAGTGAAAAGATCACTTCCATTACAATAGTTACGGTTTGGATCACTACTAACCAAGTATCACTACCTTCCTCCTCTTTTTGTCGCTACTCTATGGTAGGAATTCATGAGATCACTACTCTCTCAACTGATGGTTGTAACATATTCCATTAAAAAATTATTTTATTGATCACTTGAATAAACAATATTCACATATCATTTAGTCCATAATGAATCTCAACTTTTAATCACTTAATGAATACCACTTTTCCATAAAATTTTAGGGAAATTCCTTCAACATCATGTAATATTCACTTTAATGCAACCCTGATCAACTTTAAAAAAACATTACAATTATTTATAAAAATTTTCCAATTAAAAAAACTGACAATATTTTTGAATCTCCCTAGATATTCATGAAACTGCATTGGTTAGATTTACACATGTCTTTTCTTCAGAGAACTGATGTTCTAGAGAAATGTTTCACAAAATGTTTTTTGTGAAATTATTTTATATATTCAAACCCTTGAGATCATTATTAACTCTTCCTATAATTAATATAGGAGGTTCAAACCTCTTTATAAAAATTATAATATCTTCAAAAAACTTCCATGATCACCATATAATTTTCATGACAATTTAAACATTGTCTATGAAACTTTCTATCTTTGTAAAGCTTCTATGAAAAAATTTATATTCATGTATACATATTAAAGCATAGAATATTTTCATAACATCTCACATTAAGAAAAATTACGAACTCTAAAAAACATTACTTTTGAATCAAAAATATTTCTCATAGAAATAAATCTTTCATGAAACAAAAAATCATTTAGAAAACATTTATCTTTCTCCAAATTTTGGACCTTAAAAATTAGAAAATGCTAGGAAATTTCATCACCTTCCACATGAAACGTTTTGAACTACTTATAGATATTTTGTGCCTCTACATTGTAGGTTTTTTACTATACCTTATAAAAAATAACACAATAACATAATAAATAACCTTGTAAACCCTCTATTTTAACAAAACAAATACAACCCAAAAATACTACAAAGTAACATGGACAAATATTTTACAAACATATTTATGTGGCCAAGGATCAGTTAGATACAAATGTTAGGGTGTAATAAGTGGTATACTATTTTTTAAAAATATTTTAATATTGGTTTGACCACTGTGACTGATTAAATTCTTGATGCATTCCCTTTAAAAATCAACCTCACCAAGTAATAAATATAAAACAAAGATGAAACAACACATAGGGATTTAAAAGGTTCATTACGAATAACTACACCTTTTTGTGTTGGCTAGACCACAAAGAGGGATTATACACTATATTAGAATGATATAACCACACTAATTGGATAGAATCCCGAATTAAAAACTGGTTATACACCCCAGATCTAATCATACATCAATAGTTGGTTAGACCTCCCAACTTCACCTTCTTCATAGTGATTTATTCTACTACCAATCAAAATCTTCAGCAATTGGTATGACCCCCTAGCTACAACCTTCAACTTCAAATGAATTTATCCACTGTAGAAAGATTATTTGATGATCCTCCTCTACAATCTTGCTGGATCCAACTATCTTCTGTAAAATTTCAAGTACCTTTTCACTGATGCAATACATGCTCAAATTAAATATTACCACCTATAGGTGGTTATATTTCTCAGTACCAAACTGCTCGGGGTAGAATTATTTCTTCTATTGGAGACCCAAACTCACTGATCACTAAAAACTCAAATATTGAAATATTATAAAACACTAATATAAATATTGTCCTAAATTCAGTCTTAGAGCCCTATACACTAATTAAGAAATATAAGCTTCACGTTCACTTCATTAATCTTCATGCTTGTAAATAATACAATACATGTTCTTCTTACTTTGTAAAAAACACACATTCCACGAAACTCAAATTTCACACCTGTTTAATAACATGTACATGAATACTTCAACAAGTAATTATTTTCAAAAAGACCTCATACTTCCTTTATCATTCATTTCACACACACTATTAGTTACAAACTTTGATCATCTCTATTCACACTTTGAAAACACCACAACGTTCACAATTGTTACACAATGCATGATATTCTCAATTAATTCATGAATTATTTCATGTGCATGAATTGTTTTAAATAAATAACATTTAATATTCATTTAATAGTTTGTTTCATGAACACCCTAACAAAAACAATATTCAGTTTTGTATTTATCAATTTATGATGCCTTCTCAAAACCACCACACACACATAAAATTATCATTTCAATCTCACAAGCATTGAAATTTGAACACAATGAACATTTGAAAGAAAAATTCATAAACCATTTGAATGTAAAACGCGCAAAAAAACATTTATTAACATAATGTATGTGAATGTTCTCACATAAATTGTTCACACACTATTAATAATTATTTCTTCTTACGTGCAAACCCAATTGGGTTCATACATAGTGTATGAAACACAACTGAACAATCCTATTAGAAAAATAATATGTGGTGTATGATTATTCAATGGAATGATTATATAAACTTGAACCCTTAATGCAGCAGTGAGGATACAACTATTTTTATGTGATAGTTCTTGATGCTCTGCACTAACCAAGAAAAATGAACTTAAGAATATTATACATCCTAAATTGTTTCAAGGAACCTTGTTCTTTGTGAAGATCTAGGAGTGCGATAATCACATATTGTATGACTGAGAGTTATTCCTCAAATTCAAACAAACTGAAGAAGTGAAAATATTCTCTTCCATGAACTAGAAAGATTCACGAAACTTCATTTTTCAGAAATGAGAGTTTCTCAAAAACACACTAGCAACTGAATCGAGATATATGAGTGGTAATTATATTCAATAAATCACTGGAATACTCTTTGATTTGAAACACCAATATTCACTTTCATAGAAATATTAAATTTTCTATATGATATAAATAAATAATTTGATATTCTATTAATCATGAAAACAAATCAGCAAAAGATTTCGATCACAATGAAATTTTTAAGATTCATAAACAATGAAGAGAAATCTTGGTTCAAGATTTTGTCGACTTAAAATAGATCCCTATAAAAGGAAGCTTCATGAACCAGCTCGATGAAGAAGAAAAACCACCTAATAAAATAGAAGACCCAGATAATAATTTTGTTGAATGAAATGGTTGTGATGCTCTCTAAAACAATCAGAAGACTAAATGTTAAGATCTACTGATCAAAAAAATCGAACGGAGACAATTTTTTAACACTAAAGTAACCTATTAATTATGATCCTAAATAAAAATGAATTATTGTTCTCTGCTCCCTTATAATATGAAACCTAAATTGTGTCTCTCAGAAATGGTTACCCCATCAAATCATCACTTACTGACACCACTTGATGCCCGACCACCGCCCCATGCATCTTTATCAGTGAAGAAGACAACCCACCCAATAAAATAGACAACCTAGATAATAATTTCGATGAATAAATTAGTTGAAGATATCTCTAAATCAATTAGACCTCTATATGTTAACATCGAGAAATCAAAAAAAATTAATGAAAATATTTTTTTTGTGCTATAGTAACCCACTAATTATGATTCCATGTCAAAATGGTCGCTTGTTTGCCGCCCCCTTATAAGAAAAAACCTGAAATGAGATGCTCAGAATTGGTTACCACATAGAATCACCAACCCTTATTCCTCCAGTAGGCACCCTTACATGTCCATATAGGCAATACTAACAACAAATGAAATTCATTGGACACTTCAATCTACCTGTCAACAATCAACTGATTTCAATATGTTGACATTTACCTATACCTCTTGTTGATAATGATAACAATGTTAAAATTATGAGTTCAAACAATAAGAACTTTCTTTTCAACATCAGTTTTTTAGCCAAATGAAACCTCACTAAACCAAAGCAATGAGATTTCAGTGAATAAACTCTATATTTACGTAGGAAAGCCCGATATAAAAAAAGAGAGATATAAGCTAAGAATAAAATCAATTCAAATACAATAATATGATACCATTATATAACTTTTTTCAACAACATTAATATAGGAATGAATTTGAACAATATTTATATGATATTTCTTGCACATTTCTTAAAAAAATAATCAGATTATTCAAGTGAAAAAACAAATAGTTTCCCCTTTTCAATTTTATAGACTATAGATGTATCTTCTTATTCCACAAAAAATGGGCCATTTGTAGTGTATTTTTAGTAGTTTAGTTGTGATTTAATCCACCGCCTAATAATTTTATGGTGGTATCTAAAATAGAAATGTATTACATGGTCCCTATTCATTTAGTGGCGGGTTTTCTATGTGTTATTTTTTTAGAATTTAGCGGTTATTTTCTTTTAAATCATAGATGGTTCATTAATTTCTAATGTGAATATAAATACAATAAATATAACCGATGCTAATAATTTAGATGTGATTATGTTTAGTGGTAGTTTGTCGTAACCCATGTGAAATACATTCAATATTATTTGTTTAGCAGCAGTTAGTACACACTACCACTATTTTTAAAAAATATATTATAAAAAATTATAAAAATAAAATCACAAACATTCTATAAACTAAAAAAATATATATTATAACCCCATCATTCATACATCACACATCCACAGTCATATACATACAACCACAGTCAAAATAACATATGTCTAAGTCACCCCACACATCAACCAATACCTCGGTCCCAATATATATATATATAAATTGTCCAACAACAACCCATTCCTAATATAAATTGATGTCGCAACAACAAATACATATATCTAACTATACATATCATAAAATTAAACTGTGCACATCATCTCATCACTTCTAAAAAATGAAAAAAAATAAACAAAATAAATCAGAATTACAATAGAATAATTGACAAAATTTTAAGATAACTTTGAAACTATGAACCATCATGATTTCCTTATGAAGAATTACATAGATTTTAACGGTCAACATCATACCTTATACAGACATCTACATCCGATAATGAAAATAAAAGCATTTAGAAAAAGAAATGTGTAAGAGAAAAGATAATGAATATACTCATAATTCAAAATATAAAATTTATTATATTTTTAATAAAAAATGTGTTTTGAAATAAATTATATATTATTTAATTAAAAACACTTTGAAAATAGAAAAATAACAATTTACTATAAGATTCAGCACTTGAAACTGAAAATGGATATGTAAATATTCTAATATATTTTCAAAGAGATATATGATGTGTTTGAAATTTATTTAATAATGAAATTTTTGTGATTTTTATATAAAAAATGTGTTATATTTCAAAAAAACTAAGAAGTTGTTGTCTCATGATTTTATATCAATCTGAGACTTTTTTCTATCATTTTAACCATTACACATAAATTTTAGTGTTTTAAAACACTAAAAACATGTTTATGTTCATAACAGAATAATTTTCATTTAGAATGATCTGTCATTTATTCCTACATTTTAAAATTATAGCTACATTCATTATTCTTAGATTCCAAGGCAATCCGGGATTTTTTCCAGCTTTTGACTGTTTCATGCACGTTTTAGTGTTTCAAAACCCTAAAAACATGTTTACGACCATATTAGGAAAAAAATCATTCAAAATGACTTGTCATAAGTTCATATATTTAATAATTAAATCTATGGTGTTTTTTATTTCATTTTAGAAAAATGAGACATTATTTTCCTATTTTTGAACCCATGACAGTTGTTTTAGTGTTTTAAAACACTAAAAACACATTTTTGGTAATAACAGGAAAACCATAATTTGGAATGACTTGTCATCTATTATTACATTTTAAATTTAAATATACTGTTCTTGTACCTATATTTCAAAGAAATATGGCATTGTTTTCCTATTTTGACTATTCCACACATGTTTTAGTGTTTTATAACATTGAAAACTCATTTACAGCCATAACAGGAAAACCATCATTAGAAATGATTCTATGTTATTTCCTAAATTTTAAAACTAAATCATTGGTCATTTTCTCCTAATTTCTGAGCAATCCATTTTTTTCCTATATTTGACCGTTCAATACACGTTTTAGTGTTTTGAAACACAAAAAATCTATTTACTACCATAACGGGAAAACCATCATTTATAATAAAATATAACAGGTTCCAAAATTTTCAAATTAAATATAAATTGGGTTTCCCATAATTCTAGGTAAATCTAACTTTTTTCATAGTTTTGACCATTCCACACATTTTTTAGTGTTTTAAAACACTAAGAACGCCTTTCCAGACATAATTGGAAAACCATCATTCGAAATGTTGTGCCATCAGTTCATACATTTCTAAATTATATCTATAGTGGTTGTCCCCTACTTTTCAGGAAACTAAAATTTATTTTTATTGGTTTTGAACCCCTATCATATCATTTAGGGTTATAAAACACTTAAAATGTGTTAATGAAAATAATAAGAAAATCGTCATTCAGAATAATGTGTTGTTAGTTCATACATTTCACAATTAAAAATACAGCTATTTTCCTATAATTTCAAGGAAATACAACATTTCCTTACTATTTTTGTACATTCCATGCATGTTTTAATCTTTTAAAAAACTACAAACATGTTTACAGCCTTAAAAGGAAAACCATTATTTGGAATGACATGCCATCAGTCCCTACATTTATCAATTAAATATAGGGTGATGTTTCCCTGATTCTATAAAATCACAACATCATTTTCCCAAATTAGACTATTCCATGAAGATTTTATTATTTTAAAACACTAAAAATGAATTTTAAGACTGTAACCAAAAAACCATTATTGGGAATGATTATAGTTTTTTTCATGGATTTGACCCCTCTATAGTTGTTTTACTATTTTAAAAGACTAAAATTGTGTTTACAGACATAATGAAAAAACATCATTTAGAATGTTGTGTTTTAGTTCCTAAATTTTACAATAATGTCCATGATGGTTTTTTATTTATTTTAGGAAAATCCTATGTCGTTTTTTGGTTTTGACCATCCCACATATGTTTTCATGTTTTAAAACATGAAAAATGCATTTATAGCCATAACGGGGAAACGATTTCAAAATTATATAATCTTACTTCCAATATTTAGAAATTAAATCTATGGTGATTATCCTATGATTTCAGGAAAATCCAACATCGTGTTCCTAGTTTTGACTATTCCATACATGTTTTAGTGTTATAAAACACTAAAAACACATTTAAGACTATAACGAGAAAAACATCATTCATAATGATGCACCTTTGGTTCTTACATTTCATAATTAAATATATGGTGGTTTATACATGATTCTAGATCAATCCGATGTCATTTTTTTGGTGATCACTATTCCTCAAACATTTTAGTGTGTTAAAACACTAAAAACACATTTACAGCCATAATAGGAAAACCATCATTCAAAATGACATGCTATTAGTTCATACATTTCAAATTAAATCTATAGTGTTTTTCCTCTGATTTTAGAGCAATATGATGTTGTTTTCCTGGTTTTGACCCACGACACTTGTATTTGTTTTTTAGAACATTAAAAAGCCTTTTACAACCATAACGGGTAAACCGTCATTCAGAATGAAATTCTATCAGTTTATACATTTCAAATTTAAATATAGAATGATTTTTCCATTATTTCAAGGCAATCCAACATCTTTTTCACAATTTTTACCATTCCACACACGTTTTAGTGTTTTAAAATTGTAAAAACTCATTTACGAAGAAAATGTTAAAAAGATCATTCTGACTAACGTGGCACTAGTACATGAATTTTAAAAATAAATATATGTTCATTTTACCATAATTTCATGGATATAAAACCTTTTTCATGATTTTAACCAATCAATCCATGTTTTAGAGTTTTAAAACACTAAAAATTTGATTATGACTATAACTGGTAAATAGTCATTCAGAATGAAATGTAATCAGTTCCTACATTTGAAAATTAAATCAATGGTGGGTTCCGACTGGATTTAGGGAAATATAATAATGTTTTCATTGTTTTTACTATTCCTTGTATGTTTAACTATTTTAAAATACTAAAATCACGCTTACGACCACGATGAGAAAACCCTCATTCTAAATGATGATATATAGATTAATACATTTAAAAATTAAATCTTTAGTGTTTGTAACCTATTTTTAGGGAAATATGATGTTATTTTCCCATTTTTTATCATTCGATGCACATTTTTGTGTTTTAAAAAACTAAACATTCATTTTTGACCATAGCGAGAAAACCATCATTCAAAATGATGTTCCATCAGTTCCTAAATTTCAAAATTAAATATATATATAGGTTTTCCCATGACTCTAAGGAAATATGATGTTGTTTTACTAGTTTTACAGTTCAATGCATGTTTTAGTTTTCTAAAACACTAAAAACCCATTTATGGACCTAACAGGAAAACCATCATTTATAACGATGTGTTGTTTGTTCATACATTTAAAAAGTAATTTGATGATTCTTTTCCCCTTATTTCAATACAAGATGACATTTTTATCTTTTTTTTGACCCCTAACATTTATTTGAATATTTTAAAACACAAAAAATTCATTTATGCCCAATAAAGGAAAAACATCATTTAGAATGACATTCCTTCAGTTACTAAATTTTACAATTAATTATTAAATTTTTTCCCTGGATTTAAGGGAAATACATTGTCATTTTATGGGTTTAGACCCCCAAAACATGTTTTAAAGGCTTTTGTACCATTAATAAATTTTCACCAAGTGGAAACTGATAAAAAACTCATATTGTTCTAAAAATCATAGATAACAATCTATAATTAATTTTTGATTTGTAAGAATCAACCACATGACAATTTGGCACAATATGTGGTCGGTATACCTAGAAATGTTTGTTTTCTATATATGTTTTGTTTTAGTTTTTATGGACTTTTTCTGTGTTATTTGAAGATGTGTGAATGATCAATTAGATTTATAATTTACTTCACCATGATGATATATAAGGCTGGAAATTTATTAACGGATCATGCCAGCCATCCATTGAAAAACAAAAACTAGTGTATTTTCTATTTACGACTACCACAAGTCCTACATTTATTTATACTAGTCTTGTTCTATCACTTATTCTTTCATCCATACAATTTTTCATTGTGATTACTGATCAATAGAACTACTTAAAACCCCACCTACTGTGCCAGTAACAGATGATGCCACTTACCAAAGACAGCTAAAGGAGTATGCCCAGAACCCATCCACCATATACATAAGAGATGCTCAATCCCTACATCAATTCCAACTACATCATTCTAGGAAAATGATGATGATTACGAATGGTTCACATCTTAGACTTCTTGAATTTTAACATGTTAATACAAAGTTTAAACAATGATTTTTTAAAATATCTGAACATTATAAGTAATTATAGTTACTCAAATATCTTTGGCTTGGTAATTTTAAAAAATACCATCATGTTTTCTATTCAATTTAAACTACATCTCTGAATGGCCAATAGAGTTCCTAATTAATTTTCCTTTATAAATAAATATAATCATGTTATAAAAAACGAGAATTATAATAAAATTATAGAAATAATAATGAATAAAATATAAACCAAAATTTTTCTTTTTCCCAAAAAACATTGAGACCCATCGATACGCTGAATGAATTGATTCCCATGATTCATAGTATTTGTTTTGCATATTTCCTACAAAAATGGTGATATTAATGAAAAATATTATTTTATTGTGTTTATGTTTTTATGATACTCTAAAATATGATATAACCACATCATATATGTATCTATTGATATTAGTGAAGATCTTTCATTTCCCATGATAAACACCTTTAGTCACATTCTCCTGCATATGATATAATCTCAGAGAAGTTTCATTAAATTCTTGTCATAACCTCTATTCAAAATATGTCTATTTCATGCCCAAATTTTTCAAAGTCCATGGCTGTGAAATAGAATCTGGGATGTCAAAATGAAAAGACATATAAAAATAAAAAACATAACACTGTCTAATTATATTCCAAAATTTTACACACGTCTATTAAATTATTTATCAAGGGATTTTAAATTCATATTACCTTTACTTAAGTATAATAAAATCATTTTTATATGATATAGGAACATTCCTACAATATTTATAATTAATGTGTACACTCACTTTCTCATATGAAATATTCCCATATATTTTGGTAGCATCACCGATAGGCTCTTCAAACTCATTAAATAAAACGATGATCTTGAAGATTTTCAGGTCCCATACATCTTATGTGTTAATATTTAATTTTTATTATTGTTTATTTATCTATTTAAAAAATTCATTAAATAATAAACAAAATATAAATATGTTTTGAAAAATGACATACACACTAGTAATATAAGGCCCCGGCCTTAAACCTTACATAATCTTAAGGTAATACAAGATTACACATTGAGGATCATTTCAGGTTTAGAGTTTTAGATAATTAGATCATAAAACTTTCATTACATTCCACATTTAAACAAATTGGTGACATAAAGGATAGTATTCATTTTTCACATCAACGGAAACATATTTAAAATAAAACATGGATTCTTTCTTGACACTTACTTGACACTATCATCATATCATGTACCATTCCCTTGACCTGTGAAAAACATTTCAAAAACATGGGATTAACATAAAAAGATCATCAAGGGTTATAAAACGTGTGGAAAGGAAACATGAGTACATATATACAAAAGAATGAAATCACACTTTACCCATAAAACATAATCACATTAACATACCTCATAAAATCATGAATAAATCATAGAAATCATAAGACATAAAAGTAATTTGAGGCATTTATAACATTCTTACATAGAGAGTAACCCTCTTGGTTACGTTTGGAATACCCATCACAGTATATTCCCTAAATCTCTTTGGAGAAACCTTAATTCTTAACTCCTTCGTGTTACCCAATGCATTGGGGAGCTATATCAGGCTCACCCACCCTTAGTTTATCACGGAACCAACCATCTTCATAACAATTCCCATGAACCATAACATAATCATAGCACATAACTTAAGCATAAATAAATAAAACATTCCCACATTGCAAAAAATACATAACATTTTATGATATTGAAATAATGAATCCATTCTAAAAACTATTTTCAAAACCATTTAAAACATTTAATAAAGATATTTTTAAATCATAGTGTCCCATTCGACATTGAATCTTTTAACATTTTAAACCATTAATATCCATATAAATAATTTCTAAAAACCATTTTGAATACATGGAGATTAATGAGAAATATTTTTAAGATTATATCATTAAATCATTTAAAATGATAATTTAGTTAAAGGGTTTTTAACAAAATGAGAGACACTTGAATACAATAATTGAGGAATAACATTTAATAAAAACTTTATAATATCATGAGAATAAATGGATTCGTGATATAATATTCCAAATGATAGTATATACACCATATAAGAGAGAATTGGTGCATAACAACAATGAAGTCTCAACGGAAATGTAAATTCAGATGAAATCCATTATAAAGATGGTATCCTTAAATCAAGGATAAATCAATATCTTAATTATGTAAGAAAAATATAAATACCCCCAATATAAGTGGATATTATGTTTAAAATAATCAACGGTCATTCACAAATATTCAAAGGATGACATATTCAATAACTATATGTTGAACCCAAAGAAATTGAAATTGGGTTAAGAAGTTACCTTGACAGCCTAACAACGTCACATAAAATTTTAGAAAATGAGTTGATGAGAGTGATAAAGGGCATTTCATCCCTTGGAAATAAAATTTACAGCAATAAGGATATATTAGACCATATCGCCACATAATAAGATAAAAATTAAAAGACATAACAAATGAAGTCTTTTAAAAAGTGGTGGGTGAAAGGTTCTCTTACCGACTTGGGTAACTTTCACAACATACACCCCATGAAGGAAGGACTATAAAAAATTGATGTAAATACTCATAAATGAAATTATGATACACATAGAGTAGAATAATTAATAGTACATACACCCCTCAAAAGGAAATATTGGCAAATGTAGCATGAATCTCACGAAAACACAAAGTGAGATAAAAAAGCCCCCTACGAAATTTCGGCAGCCTAACGACGCCAATTAAAACATCCAAAATGGATTGATTTCAGAAAATAGGGTTTCTCATTATATGATCATAAAAATTATAGTAATAGTAATAGAAAAGAACATCCCAATCATAAGAATGATTATCTTTAAAGGAATGACATAAAAGAGTGTACTTAAAAAAAAGAAAGAGAGGGGTAGGATCGCTTACCTCGGGTCCGACTTGACTCGATCATTCTTTAACATCATGAATAGTAAACTTGAGTTAATTTATAATTTCTTAAGAACCTTTTTCAAGTTCATTATTCCTTTTATATCACTTACTACCACGCTACGAACATTATGTAAATATTTATGTTAATAATGGTCGTTTTGTAGATCATTGCTACTTGAGTAAAAAATAAATTCTTTATAATTACATGTTGTTCATGTGGTAAAATATATATTATATCCATAATTATATTCATTATTTAGATATAATATATATAATGTATATCTATTATATACATGCATTTATAATATTACATAACATTTAGAGGTAAGAAATGAAATGCATCGTTCATGGAGACGGTAAGTCGTACGTACGCATGAATGCTACTTCCATTTCTATTTCTTATTTAATGGAATTAAAACATAATGATACATAATTGTATTATAATTATATTATTGTATCATTTATAATATCATTATATATATCCTTTATACGTACCACATATGGTATTAACGAATCAAATCACTTTGAGGGGGCGATAGTCCCCATTTCCTAAAATGAAGATATCACGTTTAACCATAATAGAAACCATAAAGGTATGCCATAAATGAATAATACAGAAGCATAAGTAAAACATAAACATATTATATATCATATATAAATATAGTGGCATCTTAAAGGCCACCTTTGAGGGTGTTAAAAGAATATTTAACAATTATTATTTCGTGAGGATGAAATTCACCATCCACAGAAACAGTATGTTCTTTAACCATTAGATGTAGGTGTGTGTAAGTGTAGCTTGAATAATTAATATAAAAACATCCTATTATATTTAAGATACTGTATTTGTTACATAATAAATGAATAAAAATAGTTTAGGGGGTTGGAGAAGCAAAATAAAACAAAAGAACACAAGTGAAGGCATGACCTTCAAATCAGGTATCTCTCTTTGATTTGAGCTCAAAGGATTCCTTGGGAAGACTTCTGCCCAAAGTGAGGCTTCTAGGATTAATATAGGGATGTGGAGAGAAAAAAGGATCAGGTGTTGGCCGATCCAAAGGCTTGAGGGGTGTGGGTAAGGTGGTAGAGTTGGGGCCCTTTTATAAGAGGAGAGGAGGGGCACTCTTGGAATGTTAAAAAATGTTACTTTATTTTCAAATGATTTTCGTATTTTAAAGGTACTATATTGATGTATTTCGAGGATAAGGTGGTAAGGGTTCGAAATATACTCATCCATAGGTATTTTACAAGTGTAAGTTATAGTTTTAACATTATATTTTCATTTTATTTAAATCCTTTATTAATGAGGTAATCGCCGCATAATCATGATGTCATAAATAATTCAATTTATTTAATGTCTAAAAATTATAAAAAAAAATTTATGATGTAGAAATTTTTTTTAGATATCTAATTAATATTTATAGTAAACAATATGACTTTTATAACCCCATTTAAAAATTATTTTAGTAAAATAACTCATGCTTGTGACATTTTTATTTTAACTTTAAATAAAATGTTATTTATTTAATTTTCCAACCAAATTGGCTCCATGGGGTCCCCAAGTTGACCCATGGATTGTCTGGGTCGTCCATGACACATCCAATGAGGGTATAACATATGTCTATATCATTTCATTTTACTAAAACATTATTTTTACCTTAAATTACACTAATTACCTCAAATCGCGATTAAAAACATAAAAGTTACTATTAACCAAAAAATTATTTTAATCCCATTAAACCAAATATTATATCCTAATGAAAACCATGTATTTCAGTTTTTTTAAATTCAAATCACAGAAGTGGTAAAGTTTAATTTAAATGAAAAATCAGTTTTTAAACCACCACTTAGTGGTTTCACTATTCATCAAAAAATGAAGTCTTTCAATAAAGTACCAAAAATTCACCCTAAGATATATTTGATATTCCAAATTCAAAAATGATGTCTATTTTAAAAAATTCAAAACATAAATTTTGCATTAATTAATTTAATAATTAATTCCCACTGTCAAAACAAATAGCGTGTTTTTAAGAAACAATATCTATTAAAAGATTGACACTAGTTTAAGTCCAATTTCAAAGTGAAATTATTTCCAATGACCACAATTAGAATAAATGTTAAAAATATATTCTAAATACACTCTAATATAAATTAAAAATATAATCTATCCATATAAATAAATCAGATTAAAAGAAGGTTTTGAATTAAAATGCGACATTTTCAATAAAAATGATGTTTATCGGAAAAATAAGAAAATGTTACACAAAGTAAATTTTGATGTCCAGATTATAAAGAAGGATTTTATTTTGTGAAATAAAATATATAAAATTGTCAAAAGTATATTTAAAAAGGGTTCTCCATCAAAAAGCGGTTAATCGACCTTTTAAAGAATATTAGAAGATTTATGCTTAAAATTGGATTCATTTTCACTTTTAGCCTCCATCATTTATTGGATAAAAGTAAAAATATTTGACAAAAATATATAATCATTTTTTAGTTAGTTCTGTTCATTACTGTAATTACAACGTCTAGGCATTAACTACCATTTAAAATAATATTATTTTATTATTAGAGTGCAATGTACGATTTCAAAGAAACTCATTGTTGTGTATTGGGAACGCCCTCGAGCATAGCATTCCCTTTAAAGTAATATTAATATTTTATACAAAAATATGGATAAATATAAAAATTTCCTATTCTTCATTTACCTGGGGTGTTACAAGTAATGGAAACTCACCAATATCCCGTAAATAGAGGGGTGACCAACTACTCCATCGCCAGAGGTGAATCAAGCTATGGGCTGTCAACAACATTTGGGGAAATAGTTAGCTCTCTACCAGTTTCTGGTACAACAGAATCACTAGGATCCACATAAGATGACGACAGTAGTGGTGTGCCTTGAGATGGAGTTCGACTAGGATCTTGATTTTATTTCTCATAATTCCTATATTTTAAATGGTTAAGGTTCGTTAAATATATAAAAATTACAATGAAAAAATATTTTTACAAAAAATGGGATGAATAAAATAATGATATTTTTCTTAATAAACATATAATACAAAAATATTAACCAAATAAATTATTATTTCTCACAAACATTGATGAATGAGATAAATAAAATAAAATAAATTCTTATATTATATTATACCATAGTGTTGTAACTAAGAAGGGTTTATTCCATTTAAAAATTAGATACATTGATCAATGTATGAACCTTTTCCCATGATCTACCTAAGACCAAGTGCACCACTTTAAAAATATGAATGAAAAGTATAATTTATTTAGATATCACGATATGTCCTGTATACCCAAAATATTCAACTCTATGTGTATATATTCCATTAAACTAGTTTAGTTAGACTTCTGGTTTTTGCATGAAATATATAAATCCACTCTGTTCACATAACATCAAATAGGATGTTCCTTCAATTTGATATAAACATAAGAAACATGATGTTAACATAGATTTGAATAATGTATATTCTAATTTTCAAAATAAATGATATAAAATTAGACATTTTAATCAACAAAAAACAAATTAAACATTATAATTTGTTCTATTATAATTAATGTTTGTTAAAATAAAATAAATGAATTTATGTTTGAAATTCCTTTTATCACAAATAATAATGTATTATCATGAAAAAACCAAATAACACATTACAAACCAAAACTACATATAAAATTACTATCTAATGAATAATAAAATTATATACTATTTTATCACCCATGATTACCATCCAATACTACTCAATAAAAAAATTCAGATAAGAATGATTCAACCTTAAAGTGGTTTGGTATTTCCGCTAAGGAAGGGATATGTTCCATGTAAAGGGACCTTAAAGGGGGGTGGGATTCCATGTCCCCACTGAAGAGGGTAACCGAGATGAGGGAGGCCATAGGGGGTTGGGTTTATGTCGCTGGTGATCCGATTAGAGAGGATGTCAAAAGGGGGAGAGGGTCGTGGGGGTATGGGTTGGGGGGAGATCTCGCATAGATATGAAAGGGGAGGTGTGGATATGGTGGTGGTGAGTAATTTACTATTGATCAAACCATATAGGAGGTCAGAGGGGGTTCACGTCACCAAAGAACTAATTTGAGAGGAGGGCAGAGGGGGTTCATGTTTCCAACGGGATGACCAGAGAGGAGTTCCATGTTGGGGGAGGGGGTCTAATCACTAGTGAGCCTCCCATAGAGGAGGACGGGGTGGTCATTGGGGCCAAGTTAGAGGTGTGGGTTGTTGGAGTCAGGGTAAGAGGGGACGTAGGGGGAAGGGGCCGAGTTAATAGAGGGAGTGGGGGAGGGGGAGGGGAGGTATCAAAGCTATTTTTAAAGGTTGAGTGGTGGATTAATTGAAACCACCGATGATTGAAAACATAAAAAAATATAGTGGGGGTTTTATGAAACCACTCCTTTATTATTATTATTTTAAACTATATTTATTTCATAGTAGTTATAATAACTACCATGAATAAACCACCACTAACCCTCGTTTTCTTGTAATGTTAGGAGGAAATATTTTGGCCAGATTATTATATTTTTCTTTTGTGGATTTTTTCTTATATATTATTTTAGGCCAGTTGGTACCAATCTTGTTATTAATATGTGAATTTATAGAAATACAAAATGTACATTGAGATTCAATTATTTTAGAATCGACTTTTTTCTCTAAACCCATATTCTCATCATCTTTAGAAGATACACCATTAATCTCAAAAACATCGGTGAAGCCTTCTTTTATCTTCTTCAACTCAATTTGAGCTATAAGACACATAGATTTTGTCTCACATAATTCATCCTTTTTATCAACATGTCTTTATTAAATATATTTCACCATTTTAGCAAATTCAAATAAATTCAAATGATTGTTTATTCTCTTCAGCAAATGCCCAGTCTTCCTTTTCAAGATCTTTCTTTCCCATAGTTTTTAGTTTTCCTTTTAGCTCATCTATCTTCATATTATTTTCTCTTATCTCATTAAGATAAATATCCTATTTGTTGACACTTTATTTATTCTCAAATGATATCTTATTAATTTATTCATCAGTTTTTTTGTTTCCTTATTTAGTTTTATATTTTCCAAAAGAGTATCTTCAATTTTATATTTTAAAATCTATTCTAAATCAGTTATCTCATCACCTTAATCACTTTCAAATGAGTCTATAGGTTTCTTGGATTTACCCATAAATCCCATTTTATTCATAAATTTTTCTATCTTATTATTCACTACTTGATAATGTAAATTAATCAATGTATCTACTCATCATATTACTCTTCTTGAAAGTGAACCTATTTTTATGATTCTTACTCTTAATTTTCTAATATTTATTATCATGTTCTTCATATTCAGTGTCATCAGCCATTTTTATTGGATATTTACAAGAAAAATGACCACTATTGTGAAAATTCCACTACTCTGTTGTTTTTTACTATTTCCTTTTCATCTCCCCATATTAAAAATTCATGTAAAAAAGTCCATCATATTCTTGAATTCCTATTAAACTTATTCATCCTCAGAATCACTTGATTCTGGTTCTTTTTTTATTTTACTTTTACCTTTTATCATGGATTCAATGGTCATCTCATCCCTTACCTTTTTCATAAATTCTTGAACTTTTATCATTTCATTAGATATGAGAGTATTATGATGTTCATCAAATGATATATATTATCTCTATTCCAATTCTAAAATCATTTATTCCAATCTATCTAGAAAATATCTCAAAATCTTCTTCAAAATAGTAGAATCATAAAGATTCTCTAAAAAACCTCTGATATTGCTAACAATTACATTCACTATTGTAATTTAGTCATAAATACTTTTATCACCAGTCATTTTGATATATTTTAATTTTCATATCAAGATTTGCATCATGGATTATCTAACTTTATGATTTATTTCATAATAGCTTCTCACTTTTTCCTAGATACCCTTTACTATTTAGTGACCCATCACATTAGTGTAAAATTTCTCTTATAAAGGCATCATGATTTAATAATAATCATTGACATAAACTTCTATATTTCTTTTATCATATTGAGTCTTATAGACATCCACATTAATTAGTAGTAAACCCACTATATCTTTATCTTTCACTTGCAGGTCAAGAGATAAATGGTATGAAAGGATTATATTCCTCCAATTGTGGTATTTCATGCCATCAATAGTAGGAATTCATAGACTATTAACTGAATTCAAATGATCCATTTCTTAGAATGTTTTTTCAATCTATAGAGGGTACTTTGGATATGATTCCAATTGAAGTGGGCAAGGATCAGTTAGATACCATTGAGAGGGGGGGTAGTAAGTGGAATACTATTTTTACAAAATCTTTTACTTTTGATTCAACCGCTATGACTTATTAATGTCTAAATACCATGTCTTTAATACCCATACTAACACTTCATTAAATAGAAAACAATTAAAACACAACACATTGATATTTTCATGGTAGGATACAAATACATACTCTTTGTTGTGTTGGTTTGACCCCCCAACATGGATTCTGCACTATATCAGAAAGCGATTACAATATTTGTTGGTTAGAACCCCCACTTAAAAACCGGTTATACCCCTAGTTCCAATTATCATTCAATAGTTTTTTAGACAACCCAAATGTTTCTTCTTTATAGTGATTGGTTGGACCTCTTAATCACAATAATAAGAAAATCATTAGACCATGCCACCTACAACCTTATCCTTCAAATGTGTTGATCCATTGTAAAAAGCTAAATTGAAGATCCTCCTCCACATGCTTACTAGACAATGCAGACTTGTGTAAAATTTCATGTAACTTTGCACCAAATCTGGGCTTGATAAAATAATATCTGATCACCTTTAGACGGTTATATATCTCAGTATAACACTACTTGGTCTTGAATTATTTCTTTTATTTAAGACCCGACCTCACTGAATGATGAATAATCAGATATATAAATCATCTAAAACACTGATATAAATACTATCTGTACATTAGTCTTAGAACACTTTATACATATTAAGAAATATAAATTTCACATTCACATTTTAAATCTTCATGTATGTAAATAATACACTTCTTGGCCTTCTTTATTTGTCAAAACACTCATGCATAATGAATTAAAAATTTGTGCAAGATTAAGAACATGTACATGCATACTACCGCATATACTACTTTTCACAATGACCTTATAATACCTTTATCATTATTTTATCATACACTATCAGTCACAAACATACAACTTTTTCATGTACACTTTTCAAAAACCACACTATACACAATTGTTACACAATGCATGATATTATAAATAAATTCATTCTTTATGTCAGAATTTTTTTTTTCACTAATGTATGGATATTTTAAATTTTGTCTAATTTATATTTATGGACCCAATGTAGATTCCTAATTAGTTAGTAGGGGTCTCTGGGGTGTCTAAGGCTCGTTCGGAGCCCGAAACCTATAATTTTTTGGGAGAAATACCTATTTCATGGTTAGTTTATATCGTGGGTGGATGGACAATATGTTTATATAAAACTATACAATTTTGGATAGTGGGATAGAATTGGGTGAATAGTTTGATCTGTCCATGCGATTTGGGGTGCGCGATCAGGCATAATTTTGCAGAAACATTTTAGGTCTATTTTACATGTTTGTTACAAAGATTCCCTAATAATGTGGCCTAACCATATGATATCCCTTTTACTATAGGTACACGTGAATTATGTTTTCACAGTTTGGACAAAATGTGTTTTCAATCTACGTGCATTGTAAATTTTGGGTAAAATTGCATTTTCCCTTAAAATATATTTTTCTTAAACCCTAATTTGGTTTAGGTTATCTAATGGGAAAAACACACAAAACTAATAAATTTTTATCCTAAAACATGTCTAAATTAGGAATTTATATCTATCATCCATCCATAGTTGGATCAATGTGTCGTTCGTCTCTTTGGATCCACACGGATACATTTTTTATTCCTTCTTATTCATAAGTTATTTGTCTTCCTATCATTGAAACTATTTGGATTTAAGACCATATACCCCAATTTCAAGGAATTGATATGTTAATTAGATCTTATCCAAATCATGACTGAAAAAAGGATGATATTGGATAAGGAGAGTTGTGCGAGCCTAATGTAGGTGGTCTATAACTCATTTCTCAATTTCATACATTTTTGAAACATTGGTTTCATCATGCTGATTTCATTGAGATCCATTTATTGAATTAATATGACACAATTATAGTCATTTGGACCATATATCCTGACCCATTTTATATATGTCATTCTTTGTTATTGGTTACATCCACAACTCAAACTACCTCCTGTTGGGTGATATGCCATATTTGATGTTTTAGTGTTTTGACCCTTTTGATCCATCATTCAGATGTTATTAAGCTTGACAATGCATATGGTAAGACTCCTAATATTAAATGACAATTGTTTTGATATATTTAAAGTTCCATAGTACCTTTTCACTTGACCCGTCTATGGTATGTGCCTTAATTGATATTTATTAGTGATTTGTAAATGGTATTGGAAAGTATATGGTATGAATATGACTTAGAAAAGTTATCACTATTGTTTTTCTTCTACTTTATCATCGTTAGAACAATTTTTTCATGTTTTGGAAGGTAAAGGTTAGAAGAAAGTATTAAAATATGAAATGGATTAATTGGATTCTTTTACCATTAGCCTTGTCACACTAATGAAGGGCAATGACTTGGTCCTTAACTATTTAAATAATATTACCTTAAAAATAAATGAAGATGACTTAAATGATTTATTAATGTGTTATATGTCTTGAGATGCTTTATTACTTGTATTAAAGCATGGAATGAACCTTATGGAATAAAAATTGGATAGAATGACATATGGACCAAATAACCAATGGAATCAATTTTAAGGGTTTATTTTATATGTAGACCTTGAAATACTTATTGGTAGGTCCTAACTTAATCTAGACTTTGGATTCCAGAGGGATTTCAATGAGAACTCAAGGATGCTATTCGAATTCATGGATTCCAGTTTCAATTGTTATACCCACATTATATCATAATACCCATCTATCAATGAATTCCAGGTATGACACTGTATGATATCTCTTTACTTTTAAGGATTCCTTGGAGAAAGTCCTTGGATCAATCATGGATTCTATATACATGTGGTTCCATGGTTATACCCTTGGTCCTATACATAACTTATCTCATTTTACCATGAATTTATTTCCTGGACTCGGTTAGATCATGTTATTGTGGACTACCTTAGACGATTCTCCTTGGATTACACTCTTACCACCAACCAGGATACATTTACTACTATGTTGGTGAACCTTGGGGTATAAGATTCCTTTGTTACTACCTTAGATACTTTCATTATAATAATCATTAAAATTTTCCTTCTTGTTTACCTGAGATCCGATTCCTTAGTATAATAATCATGGTTTCCTTGTTACATCTTCAAACCACTGCTATCACTATCCTAAGGCAATGTCTGTGTTGTCTGTGCCTCACATGACATATTTATATAAACTAAACCTAATTAATTAATGATTTATATTCATGTTCAAAAACTATTTGAGGGATGAATTTGGAACGTGTGTATTTAAATTTATTATAACACTTCACTATTATATAAATTCATTCATGCACACCTTTCAATTTATATTATACTGACATGATGTTTTATACACCATTGGTGGTGGCCTACTAAGATTTATCCCACACCCTATATAGGCCACCATTGGCACCTGAACAGACTACATGTATGTTGGTGTTCACAAAGTGAAACTTAAGGCTTCATACACTAAAATTATTACTATTTTTGGATAGATCTAGGAATAGATGACTGAGTTAGATCTTGCGATGATTAGGATAGTTTTGGATTCATTTTTTTACTTTTGTATCACATGATTATCTGGTGCTTGTATACCATTTTCTAACTTTCTTGAAACATGACATATTATTATATTCTTTGGTATATTTATATTAGTTTTTCTAATTATTTTATTTACTATTATCAACCTATCTTCTTCTGCTGTGTTGTTCACTATTACACTCCTTCCTTTATTTACTAATATCCTATTATATTATAATGATCTATTGTGGTGCACTCTAGTAATGAAGGAATAATACCCCCATAGACACACTGTATCCCCTCACTACTAGTCAATAAGCTCTAGCATTTAGATAGATTCACTTGAGGCCTTGGGGCCCACTAGGCTCTAGGATCCTTCAGCAGAATCTCAGTCCATCAACCACAAAGTGGTATCAGAGGAGGTTCATTTATTTATTAACTATTCAGATATAATATATTAGAGATTGGGAATGATATGTGACTTTGTAATAGGACTTTATTTGGTATATCGAACCCATATTTAGGGTAAATATTTATTTTCCAAATTAAAAATATTGTTATAATGTCTCCGATTAGAGTTGATATCATTTCACCATTGTGTGACACATGTGATATATGATGTTATTGATTATTTTTATGATTGAGATTCAATTTTATCCTTGTATTTATGATATGATGGAAATTAGAATCATTTCATGCATCATTATTGGCACCTTGAATTCGCATTTTATGCATATTTTCAAGCCATATAGGTGTATTTCATTTCTTTTCATTGATTTATTTTCCCATGATTGTTCAGTGAGCCTTGATTTGTATGTTTAATAATGCTGATTTTGGGTCATGATTAAGTGATTACCTATTTCAATTCATGAGGTGTCATGGGACCTCATGGGTTGAAATGAGTAATTTATTGATTCTAACCTTTAACTAGAAACCCAAATTAGTGTTAGTCTCATTGATATGCAGTATGGGACATAATTCACTAGGGATTACAACTCATTTTCAATGAGCCTTGGTATATATAAATAATAAAATTAAATTTGGTTGTGAAACATGACTTTTAAAATGAAAAGGTTTCACATCCTTTTCCTACATTTCCATGTTTATAAAGAGTAATGTAGTGTACCTAGAAATTAAATATGAAATGAAAAGAAATGGTTTCCAATAAATGATGAAGCAAGATACTACTGACCCTTTATATACTGAAACCCATGTATCATATACTTTAGAACATTCCAATATCTAGCCTTCTATGTGTGTAGTTGGGGTATTATACATTGGGTATTGAGCCTTTCATACTTTTATAATCTTCTAGTGTTCCTATATATCTTCATAATGATTTTTTGGATGCATGTAATTGGAATTTTTAGACCAAATACACCACGATTTCCTTAGGTTGTGCACCAAGAAGGTGGTTACGACCATGCTCCATACATGGTTGACGTCGGGCCTCTATTTTTACCTCAAGGAGTTCCAATTAATGTAAAACCATCCTCACCTGATTTTGGAATTGATGATCAATTTTGAGATAGTTTTCTATGTCTAATACAGTTCATTCATTGTGCTTCACGAGCTTCACCTATGTTGGATGATCTAATGTGTGAGTTATAGCTACAACACCCTCCGACATTCTCAAGGGATGGTGGCCCACATGCTTTTGAAACTTTATATAGGCCACCTTGACAATATTTGAGCATTTGGAGACACCTCTTGAGTTGAGGGTTAATCTTATTTCTTACCTGGTGGCTGATTCATCCAAGCATTGATGGGATATAGTCACCCAGGTTGGTCTCTATTAGGGTATAGTATATGATTATTTTTAAAATTCTTCATATGATTATGTCCATCTTCAGACACTTAGAGATGACATATCTATAGAGTTCATGTATCTAGAGTAGGTATCTATGTCATTTATGGACTATTCAGATTGTTTCACTAAGTAATAGTGTTCTCCCCCACTTCTAGTTAGGGATGAGCTTACATGAGCTAGACACTTTAAGGATGGTATTCATTATCCCATCCAGATTCGGTTGAATGAATTTTGTGTATATAAATTTTTTAAATAGTCAATAAAGTTCTTTTGACTGAACAAAACCTGAGGGATGATGATGGTATCAAACATAGAAGACTAGATCTATGGAAAGACGATGGTTCTTTCGGTATCTGGAATACATCTCTAGAGGTTTCCCATTAGGGAAGTGGAAACTAGAATACCCATACCAGTATCTTGGTAGTGTGTCAGTAGTGTAGAATACAGGTGAACCAGAAGCCCCAGTATGATAGAGAAACTTCATAGTGTTGGGCTTGCAACAAGATAAGGAATCTTTAGCATTTATGTTAGACCTTTCCATATGTTTCTAGTAAAATAGGTTCTATACAAGATGCACCTTTAGGGGAAGGTTCCACCATGCCATGTTAGGCAGAGGGTTGGATTATAACCAAAAGGATTGGCTAAAGAGGAGGCATGGATGGGGTATCCAGACTCACAATAACTAGTAATATTAAAAGATAAGTTATGATTTTGGTAGTCTAGTTGTTTCACAGGGCCATGGATCAGGTCTATTTTATTATTTATAATCGATACCCATGGATTAGGATATATGACCCCATATATTATGAGGTACTATCCTAGTAGACTCCACTATAAAATATTCTTTATTTGATAAAATTGTTCCACACTAATTCATATCCTTATTTATTGTGTAATTTATCATTCTAGAAATAAAGTAATAATTTGGTGTAATGACCCTAGATACACCATTAAGAATACAATCTGAGCGAATACACCAATGAAGGGACTTCCCCTTTAGGTAGGTAGTTATCCATTTATGTGGAACACTTTTTTCTCGAGATGATGGGATTTGGCATCATAATCAAGATGAATTGGTTGGTTATTTTTCATTCCTTTGTAGACTTCTATTTCTATAGGGTGTCATTTACATCACCATTGGGTAGTATTTTTCTATATAAGGGTGAGTGGGTTTTCTAGACTATCAAAAAATGAATTGAGTATAATGGGCTAGGTAGAGTGACTATCCAGATTTACAATCTCTTCATGGAGGAATAGGATTTATGTTATGATGAATTCCCTCATGTAGTAGAATTTTCCATGAAATTCCTTCATGAGGATTTCTTAGGGTTACCTCATGAGAGAGAGAGAGTGGGAGAGTGTATGATTGAGCTCATTCTAGGAGCATATCTAGTGTCCATTCCACTATACACGATGAAACCAACTAAGCTCTAGGATATCAAGTAGTAGATAAAGTATTTTGAGCCCAATGGTTTTATATGGCCCATTAATTCTTCTGGGGGTTCACCCATTCTTTTATCCATGAAGAAACATAGAACCCTTCATCTATGGGGGGATTGAAAATGGTTGATCTAGATTCTGGTCTATTACCGGTATCCACTTCGTCGAATAAATGATCTATCTGACTACATCTATGGAGCTAGGGTCTTCTATAAAACTGACCTAATATCAATCTATCATCAGGTGTGAGTCAGTCCATATAACATAACTTGACCAACTTTCCATAATAGTTATTTTTTGTATGAGTACCTTGTTATGACATTCGGTATCACTAACATGAATACTATTTTCATGGCTCTGTTGAATAGGGTGTTCCACCCTTATATGGATTCTTTTGTCATAGTATTTGTGGAAGACATATTGGTTCATTAATATACTCATAGATATCATTATAAGAACCATGAGATAATTATGAGTAAACTAAGAGAGTATCTCCATTATTTCAATATTTCAAAGTTCTACTTGTGGATTGAAAATTTTCACTTCTTGGGTATTATCTCAGATTCAGTAGTCTTTACTGACCCAATAAAGGTGACTGTTGTAGTTTCCTAGGAGAAACACAAGAATAAGTTATATAAATGAATATTATTAAGGATGTAAGGATATTCCATTCACTTTATAAAGGACTTATATTGCCTTAATTCACCAATTATTGGTCTTTATAAGAAGGGTGTTAAGTTCATGTGGTCCTAGGAATGTGAGAAGGCCTTTTAAGAGCTAAAAGGGAGGCTTGTCTCATTACCGATACTAACTATTCCAGATCTTGGAAAAGGATATACCATATTATATGATTTATAACACATCATCATAGGATATGTTCTAATACAGGTGGAAGATGTTGTTATGTAAGCATCATAGTAGTTGAGACCTCATCATAGAAACTACCTGATGAGTAACCTTGATCTAGAAACAGTTTCCCATGGATTATGTTACTGGAGACACTATCTATAAAGAGAGAACATTGTGGTGTATATAGGCCACAAGATCCTTAAATATATCTTTTCACGGTATGAATTGTATCCTATACAGTGAATGTTGGTAAAATATATCAGGTCCTTTTATTTTTAGCTTGCTAACATGCCTAGATAAGAAAATGTGATTAATGATGCACTGGTCCAGAAAACTCAGGCATAATCCATATGGGAAGACAATGAGGAATGGAATTTTATATCCCTCTTCTATAAGATATAGTTTTATTTTCACCCAAATCATGATAAATCCTTCCTCTCAACCTTGATAGTTACTTATTCCCTCCTTGAGAAGGTGAAGAGCATGTAATTTTTAGATATCGAGTGGTTAGTTCTATGTGAGTGTGTTTGATGAGATTAAAAACCTCTAGATTGGTTTGTGGAATGAGAATAAATCCTACATGTACATGGATGTGTTTTCATTTCTACAAATATGGGATAGGAGTCGACGAAAGGGTCCCACACTTCTCAATGGGTAGTTCATCCAGACATCTACAAAATGTACCAATACATGCAACTCCTGTATTGGTGGCCTGAGCTGAAACTTTAGATTGTAGGATTTATAAGTAGGTGTTCCACCTATCAGTAAGAGAAGGTGGATCACTAGATACCTACATGATTTTTGTAGAATCTTTTAGTCCTATAATTTAAATTGGAAGATATTTCCAAAGACTTTGTAGCCAGATTACCTAGGTCTCCTAGAGGAAATGACATTGTATGGGTAGTTATTGACTGATTGAAAGAAGTATCCCATTTCATTCCTATTTGGGATACTTTATCAGTTGATGAGATAGAAAGACTGTATGCCTATGAGATAATAAGAATAAATTGGGTATCTTGTACTATAATTATTGATTGTGATGATCATTTCATGTTATAGTTTGGTAAGGGGTTGCTGAAGGCTATGGGTACACATACATTTTTGAGCAAAACCATTCACCCCCCAACCGATGGAAAACCAGAACAGATAATACAGGTTCAAAAGGACATGCTTCAAGAATGCATCCTTGATTTATTTAGATTGGGGAGAATCATACCCCTCTAGTTGAATAACCATACAATAATATATTCCAAGAGACAATTTAGATGGATCCTTTTGAGGACTTGTATAGTGGGCCATGCCACTCACCCACATGCTAAATAGAGAAAGGTGAGGCAGCCCCACTGGGTCCTCGTCTCATGTAGGAGGCTTAATAGTAGTTTAATATGATCAAGAAACATATGCTAATTTCCATTTTAGATAGAAATCATATGTTGATCGCCACATATAACCTTTGGAGTTCAATGACTAGGATCTTGGTCCCCCCCCCCCACCGAGTATCGCCTGAGTTAGGGAATAGATGGATATAGAGGTAAAGTAATATATCAACCAATTATTTAGGGCCCTTTGAGATCTTGGAGAGATTCGAGCTAGTAGAACATATATTATTAGAACCTCATAGGTACCATTCTTTTCACAACATCTTCTACATTTACTAGCTTTCATGTTATCATGATGACCAATCTCATACTTCTGATCCCATGGAATTTAGTCTAGATACCAATATTTGTTTGAGGAGTTTATTTTATTCATATTTTACTAGAGAAACAATGTTATTCGTGGCTGTTTTCATCACTAGTATAGGTGTTATGGCAGCAGGACCATGTATTGGACAAGACTTGGGAGCAGGAGGTCGATGTATGTTCCCAGTGACAAAAGTTATTCTCAGATAGAGTTTTGTTTCCCATTGAAGGTGAAATCAAGGTAGATTTTCTTTAGGGGGAAATACTGTAAGAACATAAATTTTCACTTAGGTATTGATCCTTTAAATTTTGGTTTAATTTACTTTTATGAACCAAATGTGGATTCGTAATGACTTACTAAGGATTTCAGGGGTGTCTATAGATTGATCCGACTTGAGGACCTAGATTTTTTTGGGGGTGGGGGAAGGCCTATCATATGGTATTTTTAAACCATGAAAGGTATACAGTATGTTTTTAAATTCATGTGACGTAGTAAAGCTGTATGGAATAGAGAAAACAGTATGATCTAACTGTGTGAGTTGGGCCAGATGGATCTGAGAAATGTTATAGAAAATTACATATGTCTTTTTCATGGTCGGTACATGGTTTCAATAACCATGTGGCCTAACGATGCACTATGACGCTTCCTATAGTTACACATGCCTTATTTGTGTATATTTTTTTTCAAACAATGCGTAGTGTAAATTTTGGGTAAAAATAATTTTTTTCTCCTAAAATAAATTTTTCATAAACCCTACTATGGTTTTGGTTCTCTAGTGGATTTTCATCCAAAACTTATAATTTTGGGGCTTAAATGTTTACTAAACAAGAAAGTGAGATCTACCATATTCTATTTTCCAATAAAAGCATCATAAATATCTGTGGATCAACACTGGTGTGTTCTTGATTCCCTTTTAAACACATTTCATTATCATTTCTATCAATGAAACTACTTTTATTTAGGCTCATGTGCTCTAATTTCAAATCATTGATATGTTATTTTGATCTAATATAATCCGAGAAAAACTAAATACTAATACTAGATGAAGAGAGGCATACCCGCCTAAGGTACAATGCCTATAAATCCTTTCTCAATTTCCTCCATTTTGTAAATTTCCATGGAATTGTGTCGATTTCATCAAGATTAATTTATTGAATTATTGTATCATTATTGTAGTATTTGGGACTATATTCAATGACCCTTTCAATATATGTAATTCATTATTGTTGGTTATGTGCACAAATCCAACAACCGCATGTAGTGTGATATTCCATATTTTGATTTTTAGTGTGTTGACCCTATTGATCCATCATTCAGATGTGATTCAGCTTGAACATGGTTATGGTAAGCCTCCTCAAATAAAATGAAATTTTAATTTATAGATGGAAATTTCTATAGTCCCTTCCCAGTTGACCTATTTAAGTTAAGTGTCTTAATTAAACTTGATTAATGATTGTTAATGGAATTGGAAAGTATATGGTTTGAATATGACTTTTACTTGTTATAACAAATGGCCTGCTTGTGGTTTCTACACCTTAGAACAAAATTTTAATGTTTTAATGTTAAAGGAGAGAACTAAGTATTTAAATATAAATTGGATTAAGTGTTTACTAATACCTTTAGCCATGACACACTAATTAAAGGAAATGGATTAAAGCTTGATTATTTAAATGGTATTAATTTAAAAAAATGATTATGACTTGAATGATTGATTAAAGGGTTTAATATCATGAGATTGATTATCATTTTTTTTAAATCATGGAATAAACCTTATGGAATACTAAATGGATAGAGTATAATATTTCCTAAATAAATAAATAAATCAATTGTAATGTTATATTTTATATATATACCATGAAATACTTATAGGAAGGGCCTAACTTGATCTAGACTTTGGATTCATAAGGGATTTCCATGAGCACTCAAGGATGCTATTCTGAATCATGAATTCCAATTTCCATGGATAGAGCCATCTTGGATCGTGATCCACATATATCAGTAGATTCCAAATATGACATCATAATATCCCTCAATTACTATTCATGATGTCTTGGATACACTCCTTGGATAGAGAGTTAATTATAAGGACTTGAGGTTACTGGTTATACCCATTGGACTAGGCATAGATTATCTCATTTTACCTTGGATATATACCTTAGAATCTATGAGATCATGTTATTGTGGAATTCCTTGGATGATGCTCCTTGGATTACACTCTTAACCCTATGTGGATTGCAGTTACTACGGAGTTGGTGACCCTTGAGGTCTAGGTTACATGGATACTATCTTAGAACCTTTACATAAAATTATCATAATAATTTTACTTGGTATTTTACATGGAACCTTGTCATTAGTATAATAATCATGGTTTCCTTGTTGTATCTTGGAACCACTATGATTACTATCACATGGAGATGTTAGTGATGGATATGACCCATTGACCTTTTTATATAAAAAACATAATTAGTTAATGAATTGGTTTCATATTCAGAAACAAGTTTTTGGATGAAGCAGGTAATTAGGTATTTTCATTTACTGTATTACCTTATTACTATAGAAGTTCATGCTTTCACTGCTTTCTATTTATATTACAATGACATGAAATTTTAAACACCATTTTTGGTGGTCTAATGATATTTATATCAACTTTATTCAGGCCTCCATTGGAACCCGGATATACTATATTTATACAAGTGTCGACAAAGGGAAGTGGAAGGCTTTATAACCTTTATTGCTTATTGTTTTTGGATGGAGCTAGTACCAGATGATCGAGCTAGATATTGGGATGCTTGGGATAGTTTTTATTCCATTTTATACATTTTTATATCATACTTGTCAACTATATATATACTTGTTTTCTATATTTCAAGAAACATGACATATCATCATCATATATGGTATATTTATATTAGTTATTCTAGTTGTTTTAGTTATTCTTGTCACCCTGTCTCCTTCTGTTTTATTGTTCAAAATTACCCTACTTTTAATATTTACTTATCTCCTATTATATTAAACTGATCTTATGTGACACGCTCTAATAATGAGGGAATAGTATCCCCATGGACACATCCTAGGTCTTCACTTCTAATCGATAGTCTCTAGTTTTGGGGAGATGCACTTGAGGCCATGTGGCCCATCGGGATCAGGGCACCTTCCTTGGCATCTGAGTTGGGGACATCGCACATTAATTCATGTGCATGGAAATTTTCTTATATGAATGACAATGCATTTGCATGTAATTTTTTTCACGCAAACATTAACACACACAATATTCACCTTTGACTCTCTTAATTTATACATCCTTCTCAAAACCATCTAACACACATAATGTGCCCTTTTCACAGTCACAAGAATTCACCATTGAACACATTGAACATTTTCAAAATATTTCCATAATCCCCATGAATGTACAACATGGAAAACACCCTTTTCGTCAAAAAAATGTATGAAAATATTATCACACAAATCATGCACAAATTGTTAACATTTTTTTTCATACGCACACAACTGTATGAGTTTAGACATAGTATGCACAAATCAACTCTAACATCCTATTAAAAATAGTATACGATGTTGAATTCTTCTAAGCAAAAAAATGTAGAAACCTAAACCATTCACATAATAGTGAAGATATTAATGTTATTATTCATGGGTTTTTGATACTCCTTACAAACCCAGAGAAATGCAAATAAAAATATCATGTTTCTTGAATGGATTTATAAAACCTTTCTGTTCATGAATATCTATGAGTGTAAAAAGAAAATATCATATGACCAAAAGATATTATTCAACTTTTCACAAACTGAAGTAGTGTTGAACTTCTCTTCCATGAACCATAAAGATTCATGTTAATCCATTTTTCAGAAGTGAGAGATTCTCATAAACCACATAGAAACTAAATCATGATCCTGGAGTGGTATTTATATATAGTGAATCTCCAACATACACAACACTTCATTACACCAAGATTCACCATCACATAAAATTTACATTTTATCCGTGATTTAGATCCATATTTTGATCAACTATTCATCATGAAAATGGATTATAAATATATTTTGATCACACTAAAATTTTTAGGATGCCAAAATGATAAAGAGAAAGCTTGTTTCAAGATTCGGTTGATGTAGTAGAGATCCCAATGAAAATAATCTTATCGAACTAGATTAGTAAATTAGAATACCCACCGAATAAAAAAAACCTAGATAATTTTTTAGATGAATCGAATGGTTGTGGGGATCATTAAAAAATCGGATGACCAGATGTTATGATTGAGAAATCGAACAAATCGAATGGTGATAATTTTTTCAACACTATAGTGACCCTCTAATTATAACCCAACATCGAATTGGACACTTGTTCAATGATCCTTTATAATATGAAACCTAAACTGTTCCACTCTGAATTGGATTGCTTCATAGACTCATCCCTAACTAGCACTGCCCCACACCCGACTTCTACTCCACCACTGTGTTGCCACATTTGGTGGTTTTCTGACCTTTATCCCTCTAGTAGGCACCCCTACACATCCATGTACTAAAAACTAATGACAAATTCAATTTACGAGACACTTCACATATGAATCAGAGTAGTTATAATGTATATAGAAGTCGGTTTTACGGAACTAACACCAAAAGACTATCACATTCACTATATCCAAATACTTATAAAAGTTTGTTTTCTAGCCCTAAAATGCTAGAATAATAAATACAAATTATATATTTCTCATTAATAACATTAAAGGGATCAGTGGGAACCCATTCATATAAGAAACCATGAAAAAATTAAGCATTAAAAATAATAGTAGAGTCATTCAATTTTTTTAATTATTTGGAACCATAAATCTTTAGTAGACTCCATTCAATAGTGACATTGTTCTACTTTGTCTATTTATATAATGAATATTTAAAAAAAGCGGAAATGTGGTCCCATGTATTGATATAATCTTCCTTGTCTATTTTACATTCATTAAATCCATAGATTATGATATGATATTGATTTTAATTCCCTTCCTATTATTCTTTATTTTTTTAATCATTATATACCTTACAGACATATTATTGTAGTGTTCTTTAGAGGCTTTAAATATGTATGACCTTTGAAAATACTCCTCTAAGGAATGCAAGAGTGAAATCATAGCAGGTGTGGGGCCCTTGTGATCTTTATTACTTTCTATATTACTTTTGTGGCTAGGGTAGAGGAGGGAACCCATATTACCACATTCATTTTGAAATCCCTCAACTTAGATTTGGGTTTCCATATAACCATATTTATTTTTGACTTTGTTCCTAAACCCCAGTTGAGCTTGGATCAACGCGGCACAGACACTTGGCCTTCTCCAATCCCTTATTAATAATCTAATACACTTCATTGGAATTTCATTCCTTACCCACTAATATGGTTTTCATGGGTCTGGGCATATTATATCAATATTTTCATTGTCTATCCTTCTTTACTTTGGAAACGATGTATTCACCCATGTTAATAACACATTTATTTCCTTTCATCTTTCCAAAGGTGAAATATTCATTAATGTGAGGGCCATATTCATACTCATATATGGGATATGACTCTATATAATCTTCATTAATTGGGGAAACCTCTTTTTTCTACCACCAAAATCTAGAGTTGTTTGTCTCGCCAAGATCAATGAGGCCTTCAAAAACATCTTTTTTACTAGAACCAAGAGTCTTCCACCCATCAGTATCCTTTATGAGGTTATCTCACTAAAAAATAAGAATTCATTATGGTTTTCTATCTTAAATTCATCTTATTGAATTAAAATCCAACCATAAACCATAGATTCCTCAAGAAGATCTTGCATCACCATTTAAGCTTCCAGATCTAAAGAAGGATGCAGACTAACTAGAACTTATGCACCTCTCCCATTATCATATGGATAAGAGGTAACTAAATCATAATAAGGGGATAAAATGGAGCATATAATATCATTATAACAACCTAAGGGTTTACTCAAGTGAGGGTCTGCATGAGATCTTAGATTTAAAATAACAAAACCTTTACAGCGTAGTTCATTATTTGTTATAGAGTTTGTGATAGTTAACACCCATCAACATATTAATCTAATCCCAATGTTCTCTAAAAAAGGATTTTGTTAAGTGTTCTACCACATTTTCATTTGAAGATATGGTTCTCATTATGACATAATCCATATGTGAAAAATCCATCAAGAGTTAATACTTTCATAGTTTGTGATTCATCATTTGATATGAAATTTGATCAATTGGGATATCCACCACTATAATATTACTAAAATATAATGTGATATATTATTTAATAATAGGAAACCCATTAAGATCTGCAATTAATAAGTGAATCCAAACTACTTCTTTTTTTGTCTTAGAATATATAATGTACTTATATTCTTTAGTAGAATTGATGAAAATTAAAAACCATTTACTTTTCCATCTCAGAGTTAATTCATTGACAATAAAGACATATCGGGATTATGAATTCAGATTGTTCTAATCTATTTTGAAACAATAATTAATATATCATTTGAGGATTGGGTCCTCTTATCCTCTATATACTAAGAACATATCCTTAGTATGCCTGGGATAATTTAGGATAACCTCAACAAAAGAGTAATTGTCTTCTAATTAATTAGATTAATATCTACCTACCAAGATCAGATATTAAGAGACCTCAATCTTTGTAGATAACATGACATACATGGTAGATCCTATCACAAAAGAGTATGAGAACTTACTCATTTTTTCTCTTTATTATTGTGTTTTAGGACATAATTTTTTAGAGAGATGTACACCATGTAACACTAGAACCAATCCCCTCTTGGAATATTATATACTAAATATCTTTTTTATATAGTAAATATACATACCTTGATTTAGTTCAAGAATAATTTTGGATCTATCATGAATGTTCTTGATTCCATGGATATATATATCTTTACCTAATCTCATCATGGAAAGACACTTAGTAAACTAGTACTTAATTGACTGCAATACTGATATTTCATTTCCAATAAGTAACATGTCATTGAAAAATTAATAATTTTATTATAACCAAATTCTCATTAAACCACTTCTAAACCCATGGTTCACATTTTTTCATTATGAAACCAAAATATTTTATGGATTCATCGAAAAAAATGTTCCAGGACCTAGATGCATGATTAAATCCATAAATGAATCTCTATAACTTGCATAACTTATTTTCATTGATCACAGATACCAATAAATTATGATTTTTAATATAGAAATATTCATTAAGGTTACAATTAATGAATCTCATTTAGAAATCAAAATATAAAACATCAAATTCATTGAAAGAATCTATGGTGAAAATAATTTTGATGCATTTAAAAATGGAAACCAGAGAAAAGGTTTCATCATAGTCAATTATATGACACTATTTAAACCATTCAGAATCATTCATTTATAGGTATTAAATTTACCTCCCATGCCCATTTTTCTCTTGAATAACCATTTTCACCAAATAGGCCTTATATTAATTAGAATATTGAATATAAGACATACATGATTTTTTACATGGAATTTGTTTTTTAGTCCGTGGATTATTTCCATATTGAATCTTTTGAGATCTCTATTACAACCTTATAGTAAAAATGATCATTATTATTATCCCACAATGAATCATGATCCATGGTGAGTAAAAAACCATATGTTTCTTGTTCTATAACTTCGACAATTATCTTACATAGAAAATGGGATTTAGTAATAACATATTACATGAATGAAATTGTAATTTGTTCCTAAAATAATTATTGTTCATATTTTTCATTAACTACACCAAAGTAAATATTTGTCCCACTATCCTTCTTGAGGATGTGTTTCTTATATGCAAAGGTGAGACGAAGATTTAACATTATTATTTTATTTGAATGGTTGTGTATGTAATATCCTTTAATTTTATTCGTATATTCCAATAAATATACACTTTATTTGTTAGGGTATATGTTTTCTTCTTTTTAAGTCCTTAACAATTGCCTGACATCGCTATGCATGCAGATTTGACAACACGAGTTCATTCCCAGTCCACAATAATATAATATACCTTTTTATTCATTTTTTTGAACATTGTTTAGTGTGAATATTTTTTTTATATTAAATATAACTAAAATGATAATTCAATAATTTCATGACTCATCATCAAACTCACTACGTTGATAAAGTCATGGTAATAAATTTAACTAAAGCAATTCCAAAAAAAATTTTGTGATTATTGAGTTGGGATTATAGGCCACACTCCTATAGAAATTTAAGGAACTATTAGTTAATATTCTCACCAAATAGATCAAATAACTTATTCATTATCAACTTTCAAAGTGGAATTTATATTTAGTTAGTGAACACTTTGAATTTATCAAAATATTCAAACTTATGTGTCATCAAGTATATATCACCATATTTACTAAATTCATTAGTAAAAGTCTTGAAGTAAGAATACCCACCTCTAGATTCAATTGGAAAATGTCCACACACATAAATGTTCTCCAAATAATGAAGTATTTTGAACTTTTCACCTTTTCCACTAAGTGGTAGTTTGGTCATCTTTATTTGTAATCAACCTTTGAATCTATCTTTTTTTTTCAAGATATTCAAAATAACAATATTGATAGTGGTTTGTAAAATTCTTCATGTTTTAATGTCCAAGATAGTGTTGATATAGAAGAAGGTGAAATGAGTCGAGCAAACTTGATTCATTGTTGATTTAAAAAACTTGTTTCTTTTTTAATTTTATATGTAAAGATCATTATTTAATTGTGACTTGCATAAAAGATGCCACTTTTTTATAATAATTATTATTTATTTCTAAAAAATGAAAATAAATTCATCCATGTATTAGAAAGAAACATAGATTATTTATTTTGTTAACACATGGAAATAAGAAAAAAAATTAATAAGAAGATAACTCCTATAAAACATGTGTGATAGAAATATCTATGGATAAAGCAGCTAGCCTAACTCCATTGGAAGCCCATAAGTCTACCTATAATATTCAAATTATTTTTAAATATAATTGGTTACTATATCGGAATATATATATTTATGTGTGCGTGGTGTTTGTGTGTGTGTGTTTGTGTGTGTGTGTGAACCTTAACATGTATCTAATACCTAGTGTGTAGATATAAAAATATTGAACTCCATGAAAAATGCACACAATATCTTCCCTTTATTATTCAAATAGAAAAATTTCATCTTCTAGTTTCTCTATAAACCACATGAAAAAAATACATCATCCTTTTCCATTGTCTATCATTGAATAATCTTTTTTACTTGAAGGATGACTCTCAAAAGCCTTATACATTGAGTGATATTTATATCCCTTTTCCTTATTCTTCAATTTATTCACCATAAGGACCACATGTTTTTGTACCACATTCTCATGTCGTCTAGGAAAATTAATGTAAGTATTTATAAGAGAGTCATTTCACTATTTGTATTTTTATAATTGAAAAATAAAATATATGAACTCTAAGGATGTGAGGATAAATGATATCTGTATATATATAATCAAGGATCTTAAATCCATAGATTTTTTACTACTTAATGTAGAAAATTACATTGACTAAATGAGTCAATAAATATAACTCTCCATGACAACACATTATTATTTCATTTGAGATCATATATCTCTCTTCTATTTCCTTATCTTAATAAATATCATGAAAGTAAGACATGATGTTAAACATATCCATATCATTGTGTTTCATTACATGATTTCTAAACATGGAAAATGAAATAAAACACTAGTAATATATATAATCATACAATGGATTAATATATAGAGATATTTCATCATTAATATCCTCTTTTATAGGTGATTTAAGAATATGGGTTTCTAGCATATATAATTTTCATTCACATTGTAGTATAACGGGAAAGCACTGAAACTAATCATGGAAATTAAGGCTGATGGAAATGATTCCCTTGTATAATATTGATCATGGTGATATTTTCAAATTAATATGGGTTTCGATCTTTAAAATAAATATTAATAGTATTTTTGTACTAAATTTTGTTTTAAAAAAAAGTAAATAAATTTAATTCACTTTACTAATCTCCTACTTTTTTGATAAAATCTAATATCCCTCCCCACTAGTTTTATAACATACTCTAACATGGATATTATAGTGTAAAATATAAATTAATACATTATTATAACTTATAATTAAACCTGGAAAATTACTCAAATAAGTTTAGGTAGGTGTAACATTTCAACTAAATTAATTCGCATATCGTTGATTCATTGAGTGGACCCCCCCCCCACCAATTTGGAACCCCAAGACATGGATTTCCTTAAAAATTACCTCAAAATAGAATTTGATAGTCTTATTCAATTACACTAAATAATAATTAAGATATGTTAAACCAAAACCATTAGAATAATTCCCTAATAAAAATATCTGTCCGAACATTGTCCGTGAAAACACTTAGTTATATTATTGCATTCTTTTCATGCCATGGAACGATTTTCTAACATAATATTTCATTTTTAGGAATTTTGTATTTATTTTTAAACAAACTATTTTATATTAATATATTTTTTAAATATATAATTTATTTTACATATGTAATTAACTATGATTAGATAAATTTTACACATATTTCAATTTTTTCTATCTTAAAAAATTGTTATTTAATTTATTTAATGATTAAACATATATAAATAATTTACCATGAAACATCCTCAAATAAAATATATAAAGTGTAATCACCAAGATATTTTATAATAGTTGGACTATCTAGTGGATGATAAACCAACCCCTAAACCTAGGTAATATACTCCTACAACAATTACTAGTATGAGTTTTAGCATTCAACTTGTACTTATGTCTACATTTTGGATTGGTTTTTCCACACCTCTAAACTTGAACTGCCTCTACTCACCTAAATGTTCAATCCATTACATAATGTTTTACTCACACATAGGCTATGTGAATAAAAATTATTATTTAACGGTAGTTAAATTAAATAATACATAGTCATACAAGACCTTAAATAATGAGAGGGGGAAATTAAATTCACACCATTATTTAATTTAATAAAATATTACAAAATAATGAAATGATAATATATTAAAAAAATTGTATACATAGGATAGTCTAAGATAATTTTCATGAATAAAAAACGAAAAAATATATAAAATTAATCTATCTAGATTACAAAATAATTAATTATTTATCACTATAATAACCAAACATGATATATTTAAATTAATTAATTTTTAATATTAATTTCAATATGAAGAATATTGTAGATACCCATAATCTAATGCATCATGGAAAATAAATGGATTAAAAAAATATTATAGATAATAATTTGTAATGAATTGATAATTTATTAATACTAAAAGAATTATTATATAGTCATCACAACATCTGTTTACAATATAATTAGATCTTAATGATGAATTTACTTATTCTTTTTGTAATTTAATTCTATTAATTACCATGTGAATGTATGAAATTTACTAATGAGATACACACTATGTTTATCTATTTCTATGTATCTAGGATACATGCCTAAGGACTCTGTATATATCTTGGTTGGGATAGATGGAATGAACTAATTGCCTACACCTTGTGTTGTCCTCCTGTAGTGTTCCCTTGAAATCAACTTACTACCTCATCATGTTTCTTATAAGTTTATATTATTGAGTCACCTAGTTTTTACACTAGCTACACATAATAAAGTTCATTATTGTTTTAGCCTACCTATTTCATTTGACATGTGATGCTTATTTGAACACACGTTTGGTTTTAATTTCACCTGTAAACCTTGTGAACTAAATGACATATACACCGACAATATGTTGTGTGGTCTGAAATACCATGTGATAGGATATCTTAGTCAAAATTAAACATGAATTAAATTAACTAGAAGATATTTTATATTTGGAACATCATGAATCCCATTAGATGTTAGGGTGTAGTGAATTTTGGTACCCATCATGTACTTTTGTCCACACATCATGTATCCATATCTACCAACCAGTACCCTTAATACATATCAATGAAATATATGATCATTATTTATCTATTCCTAATCAGTTTTAGACCACATAATATATAATAATGTATGTTAATATATTGAAAACAAGTATATTATACACATGGAGAAATAATGAAAAAGATATAAGTTAAAAATAATAATTTCATACAATATACCAATGAATAATAAATTATTAAAAATTATTATGTGAATGTTTTTATACTGTATAATGGCTTTGGCCATAGAGAATACACCTATTGGGTATTTTCCAACTTGTATTTTTTTCATAATAAGATAATATTCTGAGAAGTACATGAAAAATAAAAATATGTATAAAAATATTAAATCAAAGATTAATTAATTGAAACACTAGATCCTAGAAGAGAAGATATTTTCAAATATAATATATATTGAATTTATTTAAACAAAGAAATACCTTATGTTGAATATATTTATTCTATGTCAATGATTAGATGATGTTTTTTTTTCATACCATCTTCCCATCAGAGGAATCAAGGTATGATTCCCTTTAATATTGATCTACACATGGTCCTCATACAACTTATTATCTCTATAAAATCCTCTAATTTATAGATTGGATGGTTTTAAGGCCTATGGGGATTGATGAAAAATATATCAAGTTAAGAAGGAATCATTCTGGACAAAGAGGATAATTATTTTGTGTTCGTAATATAATTATATAGGAATACCTCTCTCAGGATTAATAGAATCCTCTATATAAATCACTACCAACAATTATTAGAAAATGGATAGAATTTTTGAGAATGTCATAAACATGTCTAAAAAGAGTTAGGGTTAAATAATAATAATTTCACTTAGACATTCATAATTTTATTATTTCCCATTGAACCCCATGTCTAAATAAATATGTATTTATTATTACTTACTTGAAATTCACTAGAATCATGGATAAAATAAATTTTGTTTTCATAAATAAATAATTTAATATTTATTTATATAAAACATAATGTGGCATTTTTTCTCAGACCAGTAAACAATTTTCTCTAATCCTCTTCAATATTTATCAAACCTTGAATAATGAATGTATATTTAATCAATCAAATATGAATAAATTGGTCACCAATAAACAAATAAATATTATATTTACAATATTGGTGGATAAACTAGAATAAATAAATTTTTTATATTCGTGTAATTAAATAAATTATTACATATAGAATGTACATTTATTAAAAGTGTGAATCACACACACACACAAAGATATATATATATATATATTCTCTCAAGTAACTGGTTAATGAAATTTTTTGATCAAAATAAATTGAAAACTTGTTAAACCATCTATGGGAATAATATTTATCCAACATGTTAGAAACATATATAATTTAACTGAGGTTCTAAATACACATAGCGTGTGACCCTATAGGACCCTTTCTTAGTGGTGTTATGCCACACTACCTAAAGTACAAGGTTAACATATAACCAAATTACAAGTATCCCATAAAGAATTATGTCATTTCTATAGTGTAACAAAACCTATTTATATCATATAATGTTGAATATAATCCTTTTATCCTGATATATCAGGTCAAGATGGTTGCATGCTGGTGTCATCAACCTATGTGCTCAATGTCACTTTCTTTGACTTTCCAAAAATAAAATTATAGATAATATATCATGGAATTTTAATTAATTAGGCTCTTAAATTCACAAAAATTTCTATGAGATATCAAATAATATTACATAATAGGATGGTGAAATACTTTATTTCATTATTAATTAATTCCATATCATCCATAAAGCACACAATGCACCCAACTTCACCGTGGACATATGTAATCGTGGTTTATAAAAATACATCAATGTAAGAGAGTCAAGATATGTGTTAATAGTGACCATAAATCAAGATTAAAACTATATTTTCCCATGGATATGAACATCCAATTACATGTATATTTCAAACTATTTGGTTAAGTTCTCATAATTTATTTTATTGAGATCACAAGGGGGGAAATTACTGGGAGAATTGTTTCCACCTCTTATGGTCCTCCTACCCATGATATATTATGCCATTTTTACCCTTAAAATCATATATTCTAACAATATAAATTATCTTTTGTAATAATATCACAAAAATTCTAGGTTTCCATCATAGATGGGAACTTCTACAACCTTTTAGTGTGACATGTACTCTTTGTAAATTATCATATACTATGTTTGACAGCAGAAAAATCATGACATGATATAAATTTATCAATATTCAAGCTACTTTATTAAATTCAACAAATAAATAGATTTATTTTTTTTATAGGAAACCAAATCCAACAAAATTGTGAAGAAATATATATGTAATCATGTATTTTTTTCCCAAGGATTAATTCTAACTGATTAAGAGAAACTATAATATTAGATATTTTCCAATCCTTTTGGAAATAATTTTACTTAAAATATTTGGGAATTTTTTTCCCAATAACAATGTAAATTTAATAATTCACATCCATAGAATGCTCCACTTTCATAATTTTGTTGATAAACTGAACATTGAGGCCTAAGAAAATGCATTCCCTGATATAATATTATATAAAAACCTATGTAACATTGGCTATAATATATCTCATAATTTAAAAATAATTTGTTATAGAATTCATTGAACCTGAAAGACTCTCTATATTTAGATAAAAGGAGGAATTTTGGTCTCATCCTAAATGAGAACTTTAAATAGGGATAAATTTTACATACATAGAATTATTAATGTTATAACAATATAAATTATCAAATATGAATATTATAACTGATTATAATTAAATATATTATTGAAATAAGTATCCACACCCACACTAACCTCTTTAAAATTTATAAGAATATAACTATTAATATAGACTGATATAATACCACCTTTATATTTATTTTCCCTATTATGGAGGTGGAAGAACATAAATTTTGTAACCCCCTTCTTAATATAGTAGACCTAGAGTTATTATTTTAGGATATACTACCTCTTATTGATCAAGTTATATTGGTTTTGTGAAATTTTAATTTCCTCAATATATGGAATATAGTGATTACAGTTTTAGTGATGACAATATTTGAGGTCACATCCTACTTTTGAGATATCTAATTCCATAATAAATAATCTGTTTTTACTCCAATTTCAAAGATCATTTTACTCTTATTTTATTTATAGAAAATATTTTAAAGGCATGGGTATTATTTTTCATAAACAATTATTTTGAAGAGACCTCCTTAAATCCTTATAGGATAGAAATGAATTATTTAATTTAAAATTAATATGGTGATTCGTACCTCTAACAGATAGGGAAATAGTAATAAGGGTGTGATATGAGTGTATCCTTGGAAAATATCTACAAGGACTGGGACGATATTCACTTCCCATGATAGAAATGAAATCTATATTAATCTTACTTGATCTCCTACCATTAACAGTTTTGCAAGAGCTAGTAAATTAAAAATCAATACACCTTATCTTATTTATAAAATTTATATCATTCATGATTTAAAATTTCATAGAGACATTCTAATTAAGATATAAAAAATATTCTCTTTATAATTCAAAATATGGATCCCTAATAAGAACCCAATTTACAAGAATTTGAGTGGAGGTGATGGATAATTGTCCCCAAATATCTCTTCTTTTAATGTAATTGTTAAATGAATATATAAAGGTTACAAAAAAATTAATGAAATAAAATTATAGATTACAGTGATATACTAATTATAAATTTTAAATAAAGATGACTGGACATCCTTTCTTCTGATCAACCTAAGAATATCCAAAAGACGAGTATTAATTTAATGGAAAATTTAGGTGTAAGCAGTTTTCCTATATTCAATATTTTTTAAACATTTAAACCCACCCTTGATTATATAATTATAATCAGTAATAGTTGATTATAATGCCTTTATATTTTATGATATAGTTCTATATAGTTTTTTGATTTCTTTAATATCTTTTTCTATTCATAATACTGATTTTAAACAAACCACAAAAAACTATTAAAATAGTATACTTTAATTTGATGTATATTGCTTGGTTATTGTACTTGAGGGTATAAATATGAATTAAAAAATTATAAAAAAATAAATATTTATGTATCTATAAATTAAATCATTGTTTATCAATTAATTAGAAAAACAAATAAAAATCCTTTAAAAATAAAGGATTTGTTTTCTTGAAACCCATATTTAGTCATTTAACATAGTTTTATGTTAATAAATTAAATTATTCACTATTAGTAAAAGAATTCAATGAAATTTATATATTATATATTCAATAAAAGGTTTCAACATTCATCTAATAGTTTCCGCTGGGCATGGGATAGAAATAATTACAATTTTATCCATAAAAAATATGTTTCTAAAAAATAGGATTCAACATGTTTTAAATAGCATTTTAATGTGAATTTATACAACTTATATATTTAATTATGAAAATTAAAATACATATTTTTAATTAGGAGTTACAAATTTGATAAATAGGTACCTTTAATTTTTAGGAATTATGAATAAAACTATGGTAAAATTTATCACCTCAGAAAAGGGTAAATCAAGTTAACCTACGTTAAAACTAAAAGTTAAGGTGACCATTTTATATTAAATTTTATTGGATGAGAAAAATTTTACCTTTTTAACCTTATTCCTAAAATTTCATTTTATAAGAGATAATTTTCCATGAAAGTGTCTTATATAATATTTAAATTATAAAAAATAAAACAATGTAACTCTCTTACTTTTAAGTATCTTATTTTTGTTTACATAGTGGAAAAATAATGTTTTGAATAAATATTTGTGGTTATTTTAAGAATAAGGAAATTATTTTCATGGTGGTAATTTATATATAATTTTTAATAATTTTATAATTACCTTAAATTCATAGGTAACAACGTAGTTGTTTTCACTTAATTAAAATAAAAATCATATAAAGAATTTGAAAAATATGAAAAGTAATATAAATTATTTGATTTATAGTTCTCCATGTATTTTGTTGATAAATATATGGTATTTGTTTTATTTTAACGGATTATATTTGAATTTTATCTTTATATTTCTATATTTTGTTCCAAATTAAATGAATGGTGTCAAGATTGAAATTATTGATATTTTATGAATATAAATTTTTTTGAACTATTTAAAAACCATAAAAATATTGAAATAGAACAACATGGACAAGATATGGTCTAAAATGTCATAACCCATCTATTAATGAGACAATTTTTACATTATAAATAATATTATAACCCTTTATGAGTGAAAAAATGTTATAATAGTTAATGTTGAAATTGGATAGCTAAGGGGTTAAACAGAAAAATAATGTCTAAAATACCCCATAAACCAACCCAAATTTTATTGGGTGATTTAATTTCAAAAAAATAACATCTTATATTCACATATCTTTCCATATGGAATCATTTTTTCAATGAATTGCTTTTAAATGTTTTAGGCTTTTAATAAATTTTAAGAGTACCAATCACCACATATATAAAAGGGAACCCCTCATTTATCTTCTTTACACCACATTGAGACTTTTAGTTTGACTATACCATACCATATAATCTTCTAAAAATCTTCATAGACAGTCTAAATGTATTGAATATTCTAAAATACCAACATTGGGATCCTTGAGAGGGGATCTAAAGGAGTTCATTCAAAGAAGAGGTAATCATTGTTATCAATATCTTAATTTTTTAATTATTATTTTACCTAATATCAATATATGTTATTTATCCTAAATTAATAAATTAAGTATCGTAAATATAATTAAATGTTATTTTGATTATGAAACAACCATCACCACCCTTTTCCAAATCAATTTGGATGTTCAGCTATCACTAATGTGTACATATAGATTACCATCTCCACACAATGATATAAGTAATTTCTCATCACCCACTTTTATGGAATATTATTATAATGATTTTATTTTCAATATATTATATTTAAGATATAATTTTTCTCATATATATTTAGTATCATATCTATCTTCTTACCTTCCAATCCAATAGAAAATTATAATGTCGCTCGTGTGTATGTGCAGACTAGCACCACCACAAAGCGATGTGATTATAATTTAATTTACTCTTTACATGGATGGTAATATTGATATATTTTATGAATATATATTAGTAATATTTTAAAAACCTTATATTTTTGGGAAATATATTTTTTAAATAATTTGATTTCTTTGACGTCTTTTATTACATGCAACATCGACTTAACTTGCATTACAAAAAACATTGAGTTTTTATGAAATATAATTTTATAAATTTAATTATTTAAAATAGAAAATTATAATCTAGCTATTATAATTTCAGGTATGAACATGATAATCCTAATCATTACAGTATTATTTACACATGTAAAACCATTTTCAAGTTAAAAAGAAATAATTTTTTTGGAAAAACAATTTAAATGCAGCATATGTCTGTTTTATAGAAATAAAATAATAAAATAACTATTGATGTATTATATTAATGAAATATATATATAATATTAAATATAATTTTTAATATTTAAACAATGTGTTTTATAGACATGATATAAAATTAAATCTGGTTTTTGGATTAAAAACTGTATTTTTCTAGAAGAATGTTAGTTTCCTTTTAATGGCCCACATTTTAAAAAAATTGAATATTTTATAAATAATATTTGAAAAAATACACTTATTATTTTGAATTCTGCTATCAAAATTTACATTTCCTGAAATTTTGGTATTCTTCTAAGATGTTTTATGCTATGATGTATAGTGAACAAATACTGAATTTTTATTGAAAACTTTTTCTTCTTCTAACTTATTTGTATAGTTAAATTATGTTTTAAATTTATTTTAAATTAAAATAAGTTATTTGTTAAAAACATAATCTAATTTACTTCATTGTAACCAATTTCCAATTGAAATATGATATAAAAATCATTTATTATATTTTGAATTTTTTAACATTAAAATCGTGTCGTCTCATTTTGTCAGTAAGAATAATATTAAATTAATTTATGCCACTTCAATGATTAGAATTGTGAAAAATGGATTATTATTTTTAATAGTAAATTTAAATTTCTTTAATTACATCCAATTTATTTTTTTACAATATGAATAGTAACATTAGTAATTTCTGTTACAATAGTGATGGGTAAAATTGGGTAATTTCTTTTAAAAATAAATTGATAAGGAGTATAAAATGTACCTAAAAATGTACTGAATATTATTGGATGAATATAATTAAATCATTAACACATAAATTTATAAATTGTTTTATTTAATTGTCAGTATTATATGAAAATTACTTGTATATTATGAAAATTAAAGACTGTGACAAAATACGACACTCGTGATTTTTGTTAGTATAATATTATTATTAAGGGGTAAAATAGAATATATTATCAACTATATATATTATTATGGAATATAAACGGTTTATCTACATCATTAGGATTTATTTTTATATTTTAGTGAATAAATAATTATCATAAACAATTACACAATGATGATTTAAAAATTATTCACTAAATAATAAACCCAATTAAGTGACATTAAAACTATTGAAATAAATATAATTCTAATTAAATAAGGTCATCCATGAATTTTATAGGTGTATATTTGATATTAGAATTGTAATTAATTAATTAATTAGAATTTTATTTCTTTTTTGAGTTTATTAATGTCAACATAATGAATTGTGTCAAAATTGACACCAATGATATTTTTTAAAATAATATTTTTTTAAATTAGATAAAAACCATAAATAAAAATAAAATAACTAAAAATGGTACAATTATGGTTTATTATACCATAAATGGACCATTTATGATCCAATTTACACCTTATAAGTAAAACTCTACACATTTTAATACTGAAAATGTAGTTAACAAAGTTAAATTTTAATTGGTTAACTAAGGGTTAATAAAACATATCTGATTTAAAATTACAAAAAAAAATTGTATAAAATCTCTTATTTATGGTATTAAAACAATATATAACACTATATTATAATAAATTTACATTCTGAGGTATTTTTATAAATATTTAATTTATTTTAATTTAATGTTTTTGAGAAATTCCAAAAGTGTCCCTCACTATCACTGTAAAAGGACACCACCTCCCTCATCTTGTTTGACCACATTGAGATTTATATATTGAAGAAAATATGAAAAATTATTTTATCAAATCATCTATACACATTATATAGTTTCTTTTCTTCCCAAAATACCAACTCTATAGTCCTATAGTGGAGATCCAAATGAGTTGTTTCGAAGAAGAGGTAATCACTCTAACCGATCGCTATCTTTTTCTAATCTTTAGTATATAATATAAATCAATGATATATATCATAAAATATTTAATTTATAATACTAAATATTTTTTTATGTTATTATCATTCTTAACACACCACTATAGAGCTCCATTCCTATCAAATAAGAAATGAAAGTATTGCTTGTGTGTATGTACGGCTTACCGTCTCCACGTAACGATACAATTAATTTTACATCACCATATTTTATGAGTGGGAATAATGATGGGTTAAATATTTATATGTGATAATTATTGTTATGTTTATAATTATTTAATGATAATATTATATATTCATTTTTACCACCTAATCTTTTGTGAAATGATAACATCACTCGTGCTTACGTATGACCTATCATATCTAGGATGCGATGTGATTTTTTTTTTCATTTATATTTCACACGGATGGTAAAAATGAATAATTTTATGAATATATATGACATATATAACATAAAAATGATTCTATAATTATAATATATTGTAAAATTTTCTTTTATTTAAATTGATGAAAAATGAAAACAACATTGATTCAAACGGATGACCTACCATCTCCATGACTGGTGTAATTTATTTTATATCTCTAAACATTATGAATAACCATTAGTAAATATATAATAAATATATAAATATATATGATATTTATATAATATCTATCATGATTTATATTATTGAATAATGATCTTTGTAATAGGATCAAAGTTAACCAGCCAAAACATGAATGAAAAAAACCAGTTATTTCCTGAAACAGAAATTTAACATGGAATTGTTACTAAGAGATTAATATGAAGTCATAAGTAAAATATGCTATTATATATATGAATATAGTAATTTTTTAGATTTATAATAAAATTATTTTTATTACATATGAGCTTTGATCATATCAGAAAAAAGTCAATACTTATGAATTGGATTTTTGTCTCACTTTTATTTATGTGGGATACACACCTTATACAAAAATTGTTACATTATTTTGGGATATATGCTAACCATTAATGTATTTAATGATTTCTATTAATAATATTATTGTATTTACCTATCCATATAATTTTATTTCTTTCACACGGAATACGATTCTATTAATTATAAAGTGGTACGTGGTAATTTTACAATCTCATTATTAGTTGTGATTGTTTATAAATATATATTCACTAGGGAACAATTATATTTCATGTACATGTTTCGTAAAAATGTTTTCCAACACATTTTTTCTATTTTTAAACAATTTGTAAATTTATCTTTACCCATGTTTTAGTTTTTACCAACCGGGTTGAAAGGAATATTTTTTCGTTTTCCTAACAAGGTACTTTATAACATTTGAATAAAATATATGAGAGGAATTTTTTTTAATTATATAGCATGAAATGATTTTTTTATTTCAGGATGCCTTAATGACATAATTATTACCTAATAATCTTTCAATGTTATTTTCAAATAAAATGTTTTATTTTAAAATTTCGTTGAATTTTATGAAAGGAAAACATTTTCAGTGAAGAAATGATATTTTACTTAAGAATTATTTTCAAAAGATCTCTAAAAATTATTTTCTATTTGAGAAAACATTATTCGATGTAAATTATGATTAATTGGGTATATATTTCAAGGATATTATCCCACATAATTATTTGTTTTTATTATTTTTATTATGGAATTATTTTTATGAAACACATTTCTTTTCCATGAGTTATGTTATGGTGGAATGATGTTTATGAAACCCATTTTTTTATGGGTTCAGATATGATAAATTATTTATGATCATGTGGAACACATATTTATAGTTTTCATTATGTGATGTTTAAGACTTATATTTTCCTCCAATTCATTGGGAAAGGATTTATATCTCATGAGATAGATAGGACTGGAATGGTACGTGAACCTAGATCAGTAATATCGTGATGGAAGGAAGAGTGAAATTAGGTCATTAAATTACTTTTCCAACAAATATGGTCTTGGAAATGATCCATCAATAAAATTTAAATGCTTTTCTATGATTATTTGTATTCCAAAATTCTATGTCTTATGTTATTCCCTAAAGGAATAAGTTATTTGATTCTTTATAAACATTTAAGATTTATTCAATGACATGATATCATGATCTTTTATATACTATATATTATTTTCTATTTTTTTGTATATATAATTAGTCTTTATGATTATTTTATGAATAATATATCCTTGAAGTACCATTAATAAGTATATGATATCACCCTTTTCTATATTTTTTATTTCCCCAGTCTATAATGAATGGTTTTATGTAGGAATACAAAAAGGTAAGATATTTGTGGGAAATATGTGTTGACAATCCGTTCTGTCACAGAGTCTTAAAAAACAAAAGGAAGTACATTAAAAAAATAGGAGAAAACATATAAATAAAATCAAGATTTTCAAAGGCATGAACATTGGATAACCTTAGTCTATCCAAAACACTTTCAGTGTGCATGGTACATGCATGCCAAAATTTGGCATGTAATACACTTTTTTACCCAATCTCTTTTCATCCAGGGTCACTTATTTTCCTATAAGTAGACCCTTGGGTCCTTCATTTGTAAATATGAACTTCCCTAAAGTCTAATTGCTACTCTAGTCGTCGTAGTGATTTGACCAAGTCCTCTTAAACATTCATTGTAGTTCTTTAACACCTTGATTAGGGTATATGAAGGTTGATAATTAGAAATAAGTCCTTTTTAGTGTTTTAAATCCATTTTACTTGCGCGCCTAAAGTGACTAACCTCCCTAAATCAGAAACACTTTCGATCCACCTATTCCTCTCACAGGAACATGATTTCCCCACATTTGGGATTACTTGTGAATACTACTACAGGCTTCAGCCAGGTCTTTCCCAAGTAATAACATCCAGGTTGTTCTTCACTTAAGTTAACATCAGGCCTCCCAAGCCTACATTCACTCCAAAACCTGTGCACTAGTTCTTACTTGGGAACCCTTCGTTGATTCACCTACTCTCTTAAGTCTACAAGACATTTAACACTCTTCAAATCCATTCATAGAAAGGCTTCTTCTTCATTGGATCCATTGTCCAAAAGGGATTTTAATGACACGTCCATCAAAACAATAATACTTATCAAACATTTTGGAAATTTAAATCAACGTGTCGCCTATTTGGGTGTTTATATTTGTAGTCAGAGGCTTTCCACATTTGTTTCATAATGCGGTTCCGATTAATAGAGTGTATGTGTCATTATATGTCCACAGTCACATGGACCTTTCTCACAGGAATAGTGTTGGGACGTTCTGGGTTTAGAGGATTAGGGTCTAGGTTCTGAACACCCCTTTTCATATCAAAAACCTAGAACCATAGGTCTCTTTGGGGAAGGTATGGTTCACATTTTCTTTTTCATGGATGAAAAGGAGAAGTCTCCCTCCCCTATCGAGATCCAATAGGGTAACCATCCTGGTGTAAGACCCTATCCTTTCATGTAGGAGGTTCAAGTCTTTCTCTTATATATATACTTGACTTTAACACCTTCCTTACATTGGACCCTTCTCTAATATAATGTGTATAGAGGGAAGGATCTTCACATATCCCTCTTCCTCAGTCACCTTTCCCTCATCCACCATTGTCGCCATAGGAATACCCTCTTCCACAAGTAGAGGAGGAAAAGTGTGGGTGTGATTGGTAAATCTTTTACATCCTCTTGTTTCTCAAAATGAGCATGACTCACATAGAAGTTTATATTTTTGATTATAACAACATTTTCACAAATAGTCACGGTGAATGAACTATGAGAACTCTGATTCCTACCATAATTGGGATACATAGAATGCCTTCATCAGGGCCTGAGCTCACTGGATATCATTTTAAGAAATCCCACCATATTTCCATTAATATGGGAATTCTCCTTAGAGTTATCCCCAAATTAAATCCCTAAATCACCAAGTAATCCTTTTCAGAAAGTAAACCCAAACACATTTCTCTCAAAGGACTACACTCTTCTATGAGACGTTTCATACTACAAGGGCATTGATTCCTATCTACAGGGGATACATTGGAAGCATACTTGAGATCAAACCCTACACTTCAAATCAACCCTATTTTTCCGAGTCCATATTCTCATCCAGGTCTAATCTTACTTAGAAACCTATATTCTTTCCAAGTTCCTTGGGCTGCATTGGCATATGTCCGACACCAAACATTGACAAAGAACCTTTACCTTAGATTTTATTACCACATAACATTAAAATGTATTATTATTTTCTTATGACATCACCTTAAAAGGTATGATGTGTCCTATTAAGTATCACCTAACTATGAGGGTTCTGATTCCTTTCACAAGGATATGTAAGTATCCTATTTTATCGGTACAATCCCAATATCGAAATAAACCTTCATCTCCTTAGATGACAACAAATTCTAGAGTGCCCCACCGAGTGGATTAAAAACCAATATCATCATAATGATGATTAAAATACTCCTTAAATAGTATATTAGAGGATACCATTCATAGAGAACCTCAAATACATAGAGATATCTCCATTAATAAAAACCCTAAAATAAATAAATATGATTCCAAATTTCACACATGTTAAAAAGTGATTGAAAATTCCATGGGAAACATGTGTTATACTTGGTGAATTAATTAGTATTAATGAATATATCTTAAATAGATAAATATAGTGCCAAAGTAGAAAATAATTTTGCCCAAAAGTGTGTGATGAGTCCCACCTCCCATCCTCAATAACAATGCGTACTCCTATGTATCATAAAGTTAAAACTTAATGAACAAATGCCTTTGAAATGCAGGTCCCTCTTGGATAAAGAGGTGTTGTATTTTTCCATTTCCATGAATAAACCCAACAGAAACCACATGGAATTATTGATTCTTAATTTAGAACACATTTTTCATGGACTTACGAAAAATGGTGAAAACGACATGAATCCTTAACCAATTTAATAATGAAACTCACCTGCTATGACCCTATCAATTTATAAAGAAATTACAACAAACGGAATAAATCTTACATGTATTCATCTAAACTTTGATTCTCTAATGGAGTTAATCATTTTCAATTTTTCTCAAAACTCCCTCTACTCAAAATGGCTTCCTCCATGTTTTCACCCATGAATGTTCCAGCCGCTACTCAAACTAGATCCTCATCCACTGAAAGGATTTCATCACCAACATAGCATATTCAGTATTGGGTTTCTAATGTACTATTAATGAACTTCCATTAGAATGGTACTATCCAAACCTATGAGGCTACCCGACATGCTCTCTATGTTAATATCAACCCTCGATCGTCCGGTCATTAACGACCGATGGTCATGAAGTCGATTGTTCCAACCACAATATTCAATAGTTTCAGGTCCTTATCCTCATAATTCATCAAAAATTTCCTTAAATACTATAGTGAGATGGATCAAGAGGTCACTCATGGCCTCAATCAAAGATACAGGGGTCCTTCCCAAGGACTCCTACTAACAATCACTACTAGCAGAATCACGCAGCAGTGAACACCCAACATGATGGGGGTGTTACCACGAGATGTTTTTCCATGTTCCATTAGATATGGGTGCACAAGAGAAACTACTAGGGAAAATATCCATTGAATAGGAAGTAGGTTATTAACTTTTTCCAATTCAGGGATGCCCACCAAAATAACATGATATAAAACAAAGAGCAGACACATACACCCATCCATTGTAATTCCTCTTCCCAGTAGACTCATCTTGAACCGACCCACCAATCCTACCATAAACATCTAGTGGATTACTAGGAAAAATAACATACACATATTTACAAGTTATTAGTTCGTCAGCATGCTTGTCTGAATGCATTTAAAGAAGCCCACTATTAAAATAAGGTGGTAACTGGTTAACGGGAACATAATCCTACATACACTCACCAATTATACTAGTAGTCTCATATTCCATTATTGAGATAATTACGACAACCATTATTAATGGAAAACAGCTAGTAGGCACATACACCAGCCAAAATTAATCAAGTTTGCCAACAGTCTCTTGTGGAAGCACCCGTAGAAGTCAGTCAGAATACTCCGACAATAAATCTAGGGCAGACTCAACTCTTTGAACCCATACACGAGTACTATCCATACCTATTTATATTAAATGGAGGAAATTATAAGGAAAATAAACCTAATCCAGATACATAATGAATGTATATTCATGTTCTTTCAACTAAAGTCACCAAACACATCTTAGTAATGGTAAAATGCTAAACACAAATTCTTACCCATATTCTGGAAGCCATCCAGAATATCATAACAACAACTTCAATATGACCATGGGGATATAAACATAAGTTTTTCCCCACACCTGGGATGACACATTAGAATTCCATCCTGGAGTAGATAAATACCTATTTTATAGTCTAGGTGGGTTATGGGGAATACTCCCCCATATCATACGGACAACCGGATCAGGAACACACGCCCATTCCAATTGGAGGTAATCACACCGTTCTGATGACCACTCCATGGTTGGAACATACACCAACCCATGATAACCACTTATCCTAGAAAGTGTCCCCAACTGAGTTTAAGATAGCATCCATGAAGAATTCTCTCCAAACACAGTTGGAAAATCAAGAGCCAAGCTGTGATCTGGCTCCTCTTAATCCTGGAGTTCATGAATCCCTTTGAAATTTATCTATTTTAGCTCCAGATCCAACCCTCTCATTACCAAATTATGGGATTAGAAGAAATGATTATCAATTTACCAAATGGAAATTTCTCCTTGAAGGAACTACTAGAATATGGGTCTATACCCATGCATCTGTACCCACATATTTTAAAATGATGGGTATAAGTGGAATATTATCATATATTCCCTCAATTTTTTTAAAACCGTGGGTAAACTAACCCCAATTTGAAGATTTTATCCGGTTTCACCTACCGATTTTCCATTCCCTCCCCCACGCCTCCCATGACCCCGGCCCTCTCCACCCTCTCATTCCCTCCCTAACCACGACCTCCTACACTGGCCTCAGCATCCCGGCCATGCCTTCCTACCTCCACCTTATTCCCTCCATCTCAGTGTACATGGCCACGTCCACCTCTGCTTCTTGGCCCCCACCTCGTCTTCCCAGCCCTCACCTTTGCCTCCGCAGACATATCCCATTCTACCGCCTATCAGACTCCACCTTCACCTCCTGACCTCGTCATCCCGGCCTCCACGGGTATTCCTCCTACTCTACTCGCCTCTTCCTTTTTTTCATTTCTTTTAATATCAGTCAATAAATTAAATATTTTTTGGTGAATCCCACTTGAGAATGGTTGAATTCATCTTGGTTCAAGGTATATCTATTATCTTGTATAAAGGATGATAATGTGGGTATACTGCAAATCGTTTTTTTTCTATTTTTATGGTAGGTGTCCAATGTATGTTGTGTATTACGGTTTTCTAGACTTTAGGGTGAAATCATGGTATAATATATTAAAGTTATTTGGTACTTTAGTCTTGTGGAACTTTGGGTTAATTTTTTGGAAGTTGATTTCATTGGTTTTCCTTAGGTATTAGCTATTATTTTATTATAACAATTATATAATTGAGATAATTTAGTGATAGATTTTGGTTTGTTAATTTTTAGGTGATTCAAGAAGGATGTTTGTAGTATGAAATCTCACCTATGATCTTGGTATGTGATCTTGAAATTTTTGGTGATAAATGCATAGGATAAATTATGACTCATTTTGATTAGGTAATTTATTTTTTTCATATAGTTCATGTATCTTGATAATGGAAATATTATGATATAATATATATATGTGTGTGTGTGTTAGAGTGTGATGTTGATTTTTAGAACACTTTGATAGTGATGGATATTAATTTTCACTAATTAATAATATATTAGATTTTCTCTTAAATATAGTATTGCGTGTGATATAATTACCATGATTTGAAGGATATTTTTAGTTTACAATTATTTTTTTTGACATTATAGGATTTATTATGTGTTTTTTATAAAAATATTGATTTTAAAGTGAAAATGAACTCATTCCTTCCTTTAGGTGTTTTATCAAAACATGTTTGTAAATGAACACACTACTTTTCCTTTTTTATCTTTTATTTTTTATCTTCTAAACCAATGTAGTCTAGAATAGGTTTTTTAACACCTTATTAAATTAGTGATTGTGTAATTTGGTTTCCAAACGTTATTTCAGGTCATGGGCACTGATAAGATAAAACATTATTTACATACCTGTTTATAATAGATACGTTTTTCCTTAAAGATGAAGCCTTAAATTAATGAAGTGGTGATTAAAAATATATTATTTTATATTAACATATATGTCCAACCCATTTCGGATAAATAATATCATACTACCATGTACTTTTGATTATTTTTAATGTTTTGATACTTTTCCATACACTAAAGCTGGTCTTTAGTTTATACCACATTTTTGTTTTCTATACAATGTGTTATATTGTTGTGCATGACATGACTATAGATTCATTTGACATCTCCCTAGTGTGTCTTAAGGATTTAAAATCACATACCCATTATTTATTTGGATTGTGATAATCATTTTTTATTATATTATTATTATATTTTATTCATGAATAGTTTACTAGATTTTTCATGGTTAAACATCATGGTTATTATTATCATACTAGAATGGTGTTATAATTGTGAAAAGTGATCATGTACAATATGATTTACTTTTATTTCATGTTTATTTACTTTAGCACAGACCCAATCTATTGTTTTCCCATAGGATATGTTAATAGCTTTGACATAGAATATGTCTATTATTATAATGTGAAACATTTTTATTGTTTTATTTTGAGCACATTTTGTGGGGGTTTCTCTAGATTAATTCTTGATGTTTATGGATCTTGGTTCTAATTGGACTTTATATGAAAATTATTCCTTTTAGAATAAAAAAACAAACTAAAACCAAACGAAACATGTACCTATCCAAATAGAACTAAAATGCATAAACCCATGTTTACCCGACATGAATTGATTCGAATCAAACATTATTGAATTAAATCAAATTGAATCCACGTTACCTAAATCATAATGGATATAATAAAAACAAATAAAAAAATATAATGAAATCTTTTAAAAAGTATATATGTCATGTTGTATAAAATGACATGGTTGATTAGATGTTATTATACATTTTGTTTTACTAAATTTGGTCTTAATATTCTTATTCATAGCTTATTTAAATCTCATTATACTAGTATAATAGTTACTTCTGGATATAAAAATATTACCATCATTTCTAATATTTAACATAAATATCATTATAATTTAAGTGTATTTGAAAATAGATTATATTTTTATATGTAGAGCATTATTTCACCCTATTTTATTAAGCATTATATTTGATTTAGTTAGTATTGTTTTTCTAATAATGGATACTATTTATATAAATTTGTACTACACTAGAAGGGGTGTATTTATTTTTGTTATATAAAATATATAATGGTGTGTTAGCCAATGATTTATATGGTTTAATGGGAAATGTCTTACACCATGTCTACATATACCCATTTCCCCTTTTCCACCAATGAGATGGGACTCTGGAGAACTGAATCTAGAATACACTTTCACCTTTCCATGTGATGGAGGTCTTCTCCTAACCAACATAGGTAGAAAATATATACACCTGGTTTGTGTGGCTGTGTCATTGATTGGCCCAACCCCAATCATCACAGATTCCTTGTGTTAGCCTAAATTAAAAAATATATGTCTGGACCCTATTAGTATTTTGTGTTAGTATTTGTAGACAATTTTTGATATATAAATACTTTTATTGGTTACCATTATTATTATATCACTATTAAATTCTTGTAAAGTTGTTGTATTATATTTATTTAAGTAAAATGACTATTGAGAGTGGAATTCAAGTATCTAATGTGGTAGAATCTATAACACATTACAATTTTGATTGCAAATTTTCATCACAAACTCAAATGTTACTTTTGAAAAACCACATTTATGATAGTAATATTGAATGTAATATTACTACTAAATGTGAATATCACTTTATAAAATATAATAGTTGTTTGGGTATCACCTTTAAAAAATAATAATATATAAAGCAATTCTAGGTATTGAAAGTTTGAATCATTATTGCGTTGTTTAGGAGAATATTTTTCCATTTTATTTTCTTTAGTGTTGGATAATAGTTTCGTTAAAAAAATTAAGTTACCATCCCTTTTGATTTCCCTATGCATGTGATCTTCTATTCTCATTTATGTTTTTTTCCTTCTTCATTTGTACAGTTTTTCGAAGATCTAAATAATGGAATTTTTGATATTCGTTCTTCTAGAATTTTCCTGAGATCAAGGTAATCAGTCTTCTCATTATTTTTCATCATGAAGGATAATATTTAGGTAATTTTACATATTTATATGTCGTTAATATTTTTGTAAAAATAATTATTCTAAAATGTTTTCTTTTATGACATGATGTGACTTTCTTCATGAAATGTCATGCATTTTGATTAGGTTTTCATCAGGGGTGATAAATGGGAATTCTTCAGTAAGTTATACCACTTTGAAAATTAATATTATGGTGTGAATTTATTCTATTATGCAATTACATGAATTTTTAGTGTTTGAAATCATTATCCATTGGAATTTTTATGACATTTGTTTTGATTCGATCTAGGTACCAGTGATTTAAACAATAACCAAATAAAACATGATTTATTTAATTATAAACTCATTTAAACATATTAATTTGTATGACTAAAGGATCCACTTTTTCTTCTATGACATGTATTTTTTACATTTATAATTTTTTTTATTCATTTCTATTCTACACAGGAGGATGTATAAAATATCATTGTATTGGTATGATGTGAATTTTTATTCCTCTAAACAGTCCTTCCAAACTTATTACTATATTACTATGTTGTGTTATCATATGGGGTTTATTTTATTCCAATTCTACAATGACCTATATCCATTGGTCTTCATCAGTATCTGAATCCATCTATTGGATTTAACTTCAAAATTGTTTCATCTCCCATTTCATTACCTTCTTCTATGGATGGCTAACAAAGATCCTCTACTGTTTTGCAGGCAGCATTATTGTATTTTGGAGTATACTGGTGCTCGTATCAACACCCACCTACAATAATACGATCATTTTGAGGATTTCACTCAATGTGAGTATGGCTTTCATGACCACTATGCTCTTCAATATTTTGCGGTAACCCATTGGAACCTTCCCTCAAACCATGATCTCGCTATCCCAAGCCACGATATCCCTCATGAAATTGGATAATTACATGACCAGTGCTAAATTTTCTATAGATTCAATAAGGAGAGTGGGGAATTAGGATGGTTATATCACAATCGATGTCAAAAATGTATCTTTTAGCTTTGATGACGGTGATGAAGAACCTTGTTTGATGAATTTGAACATAGATATTTATAGTGGGAGCTTACATCCATTCTTGGTACTATTGGATTGAGTAAGTCTTCTCTCATAGATTCAATTCCTGGTGAAATGCACAAAAAAATGGAAGGTTTGTACTTGGACAGTGACTAATTTTTTATTTATTAGTTCACCACTTGAATTTATTGATTATTCCATAAATTTTTATGATTTCTTTCCTTTCATCAGGTCAGGATTTTTCACACAAATGCATATATTTCCCAAATATCATGGATTCAAAGCTCTACCATTCAATAAAGCATCTTTTTTAGCTTAACAATGAACATGGAATGAAAAATAGAGTTTATCTGGGACTGTGGTTTGGGGAAAGACTTGGAAATGAAGTAATCTGTGTACTAGATTGAAATTAGGGAGCGGGGCATCAACATCAGTGGTGGCCAAAATTAGTGCATACAGGTTTCCAGAGCTATTTATCAAGATCTTGATATTTACCTTATTGATGATGTTTTTAGTATAGTATATGCCCACATTGTGATTTTAATAATATTATATATCATTTCTGATACATTACATTATTTTTGTAGGAATGTGTAAGGGGGATTCTCAAAGGCAAGGCCATTTTACTTGTTACCCATTAAGATTACTTCTTGCATAATTTTGACAGCATATATGTGAGTTTCCATTAGTATATATTATTTTTGGTGAAGTGGGTCTTTGTAGAGTTGACATGGAAAATATGTTATGATAGATGGGATGGTAGTGGAATCTGGGAAGCACAGTGATATACTTGAATTTTTCACGGATTTAATGATTTGGTGATAGCTGATGACAACTCAATGGAACTGGAAGAAATTGTCAGCAATGTGCCTACCATGAGTTCCCCAAAAACACCAAACCCAAAAAAAGTCTCTTTGGAACGTTCATAATCCACCAATTAAGGTATATATCTCAAATATGTTTTTTTCCTGAAGTATAATATGAAATGCCTTATTCTATTTAGTTTCATTTATAGTCGTATAAATTTTCAGTTATAACTTATAGATGCCTTTTTTGTAGGGCCTAAGCAGTTAGAAGATGCTATATGGTTTGTATATTAACTTGGATAAAGTCGTGTACTTTTTTAAAATAATATTGGGTTTCTTTATCAATATGTTTTTTTATTATGAACTTTTTTGTTATAACATTGGTGTTTTTTTTTGAAAAACATTACAATCTAATTGAGATGGTGATTTAATTATGTAATTAGAATACCTGAAATACATCCTTACAAGCATGTATAAGTTACTGATTTGGTTTATTGTATTCCAAAAAATTGGTCACATTAAAAGTATATAGAATGAGGTTGACATTTATCCATGACTTCTATCTTTTAAAAGCTCTATTTGGAACATGTCTGCTTGGTTTTATTACTCATTTGATGTTATTTGTTGATATATGATTAAAATTAGCTACCTCAAGGCTATTGTGAACATGTTATAGGTTATATTAATAATTCAATGTTATTGTTTGGTATTTGATTCAAATCAGTTACCTTAAGGTTATCATTATAATTGAAATGATTCACTGATATAGACTAATACAATTGTTGCAACATGAGGGGGTGTTTATACAAGTATTCAGGGTAGCGTGGGGGTGGTCTTGTAGATGAGGGAAGGGGTGTGTAGGGGAGGGGGACTGGTGTTGGGGAAAAGGGAAGGGGATTGTGTAGTGGTGGGGGTGCAGGGTGAGGGGGTAGGGGGTGTGTAGTGGGAAGGTGCAGTGGGGGTGTGCAGTGGGAAGAGGGAAGTAGAGGGTGTTTTTTCAAGTATTTGGGGGAGGGGGTGTGTATAGGGTGAGGGGGAGGGGTGTGCAATGGGAAGAGAGAAGTGGTGGTGTGCCATGGGAAGGGGTTAGTGGGGGTTTTTTTACATGTATTCAGTGGGGGCTGGTGCTGGGGAAGAGGGAAGGGGAGGGTGGGGGAGGGTGGTTGGTTGGGGGGTTGGTGTTGGGGAAGAGGGATGGGGTGTGTGCATGGGAGGGGGTGAGGGGGAGGGGGTGTGTAGTGGGAAGGGGGTAGTTTGGGTGGGCATGGTGAGGGTGGTGTGTGGGGTTACAAGTATCTAGGGGAGCTGGGGAAGAGGGTAGGGGTGTGTGCATGGGGATGTAGGGTGAGGGGGGGGCTGTCCAAGATGGGTGGTGTCCAGGGGGTGCTAGGGGCATGGGGGCAGTGTGCATGGGGAAAGGATGGGGGTAGTGGGAACATGGGGGGGGGGGTGGATATATGCAGGTGAAGGTGGGTTAGGGGGTGAAGGGGATTGGGGGTGATGGGGGTTGGGGGTGATGGGGGCTGGGGGGCAATGTGTGAGGGTGTGGGGGTGCAGGTGCATGAGGGGGCAGGGTGTGTGGGGGTGCAGGGCGAGTGGTATCCAAGAGTGTGCTGGGGAAGGGAGGGGGTATTCCAGGAGTGTGTAAATGGTTGGGATATGGGTAGTCCAGGAGTGTGTAGGGAGGGGTAAGGGTGCTCTGGGTGTAGGGGTAGGGGGGATTTCTAGAAGGGGAGGGGGTCAGGGTGGGGGATGAGAATATATGCCGGTGGAAGAGCTCCATAGAGAGTTTGGATTCTTTTTTTGGCTTCCTGATGGCTATTAATTTTCAATCATTTGTTGATTTTCATGAATTATATTGGTATGAAGGATAGGGATGCATGTTATACAGAGATCCAAAAAAAACATTGCCAATGAAATTGATTTTATTCCAGTAATTGCAATCAGGATTGATGTGAATATAAAATTCAGGAGGTAATGGTTATTTTATACCATTTTTTTCACGACATTAGCCAAAATTTGTTTTGTTTTTAATAAAAATTACTTATAATAAATCATTATTTCATAATTCAGGATTTTGAGTTTACTCTTGAGTGTGAAATATTTGATCTTCTGGACATTACTCTGTATAATGGATGGATAGTTGATCCTCAAGTATGCACTTTTAATTCCCATACCTTTATATTTTTTTAGAAAAAATATTTTATACATTCTCTCAGTTTAAAATTCTACTTTTTTTCTTCTTTCCATTTATTAATATACATGTTTTCATGTATATGAATGCATGGGGGTGTCCAGGGGGGTCCAGTGCGGGGGGGGGGGGGGGTTATGGGGAGGCAGTGTCCAGGGGTATGTCCAGGGGGTGTTCATGGAGGAGGGGGTGTCCAGGCGGGTGTCTAGGGGGTGTCCTGGAGGTGTCTACAGGAGGTGTTGGTGGGGGGTGTCTATTGAAGGGGGGTGTCTATGGGGTTCTTTCTAGGGAGATAGTGGGGGTGTGCAAGGGGGAGGGGTGTTCTAGAGGGGTCTATCTAGGGGGAGGGATGGGTTGTAGGTGGTGTCCCGGGGGAGAGTGGGGGTGTGAAAGGGGGGAGTGGGTGTGTTGGGGGGGGGTCTATCTAGGGGGATGGGAGGGGCAGCATGGGGTGTCCAGGGGAGAGTGGGGGTGTGCAAGGGAGAGGGGTGTGATTTCATAGTGGTTTGTTTTCTGGTTTACAAGAGTAAGGTGAAACCTAGGCGGGTAGCTGCTATTTTGAAGAAAACCATCTATACCAACAGTTTGATAAACTATCGGTATATATGCTGCTGCAAAACTATCTATACCCACGGTTTGTTGAACCGTGGGTATGTGTTGTGAATAAACCATTATATACGCACAGTTTAATTAACAGTGGGTATATAATTTCAACTTTAAAAATGTATACCCACGATTATGTAAACTGTGGGTATAGATATGTACCCACAATTTACTAGAACCATGGGTAAGTTGAAATTTTAGTGGGTTATAACCACTGTTTCTAAAAAACTGTTGGTATAGGGCAATCCCGATGACTCAAGAGCCCACTGTTCATCAAACCGTGGGTATATCATATACCAATGGTTTTATGGGAAATACCCATGATTTCAAACCATGGGTATAGGGTAATTTTCTTGTAGTGAGGCTTGATTCATGAAAATTTGGTCATCCCGAAAAGCATATCTATAGATGAGAGCCACAACAACCATCTGCATAGCAAGAAGACCAAGGAGAAAGTGGATGTATCCCTTATTGTAACCCCCCATGGTGGTCCTCCTCATGATGGATTTTTTTACAAAATTTCTCTCCACAGTAGTATTTCACATTGTAAGGATAATTCTATAATTTACAATGTAGTAATGAGAAATCCCTCTTATATAGAGGTACTAGCCAACAAAAGGCCATTCATGTCTGATGCATTGTCATTAACAGGTGAAATACTTTCTGTAACAGAATACATCTTACGGTAACATCCATTCTGCAAACATCCCTTGGGTCATTTATATTCTAATATAGTAGAAGAAAAGGCCACTGGTCATATTGTTTTCAATAAAAAAATTTAGAAGCTTCCACTTTGGTTAGACCAAGTAGGAAACCTATAGTGATAGATAATGAAGATACGTTAAACATGTGAAAACAATTGGATAATTGAGAAGTAACAGTCATGTTCTAGTATTTGTAAAACACTCAATACAGCATTCCAGAATTGACAGTAGAAGATTGGATTCATGATGTGCACCTCAACTTATGGAAGAACCTTAGACATTTTAAAACCAATGTATTACCATAAGATTAATAACAACATCATGTAAAGATAATAGAATTTCTAAAACTCCAAATTGACTTGGAATCTCTCACAGTTTCCTGACATATAGAGGATGAAAAGAAACTGGGAGACCATCAGCATGCATTCCATGAAGCTCAAAAGTGGATATTCAAGTTAGTTTTTGATACCCCATATGATGTTTGTATTAGAGGATGGGATGCACATGAAGCATTCCATTTTAATGCACTTTAGGATCAATAATGTGCACCAAAAGTGGTATCATGAAATTTTATTTCCCACAGCTTTCTACAATCAACAAATTTTGTCTATAATCAAATGTACACTTATGAATAGGCCTCGACTAGCACTCATCAGAGTCAGGATCAATGAAATCAATCTATTGAGTTACTTTTGTTGCATTAATATGTGAATCTTAAGCAGGCCTCCCGCTTAGAGGATTTTAACTATCAGATAGCCCAAATGTATGAAATAACATAGTGATCATTAGAAATAGGTGATTTTGAGTGGTTGTTGGAAAATGCAATCAGCTAATGGCCAAACCAAAATTTGTAAAATCATAAGAGCAGCAGTAGGAATCTCAGCTATACAGGTCAAGAGCCACCCTAGCTTGTAGGGTTGGGGGTTTGTTTAATTCATCCTTTGAATTCAATAATCAATTTTTGAGGGTTTAAAGAAGAAGAATAGAAAAATCTCTATCCAGTAGGGCTAGGGGATTTTTTCACATCTAAAATCCCCACCTCAATGGAAGTCATTTTCACCCGATTTGGGAAGAGGCCACAAAAGGAGTGCCCAACCGAACTACCCAAGGAATCCCTCCATGTAATTATCCATCAATAAATTTTAAAAATCTCATTATATAGGAGGACAAAGTCTCATGGAAGGTACAGAAGGAGAAGATCATACAATGATACTGACATAATGTAATCAATGAATTATGTGTCAGTAAATGTCATTAAAAGCATTATGTAATATCCTCTAGAAAATTAATCTAGTTTAGGGGAATATGACGATGATGTTATTTTCCATAATACGACCCACACCAAGGAAACTGAAGGAGGTGTGCATACCCAAAATGAGAGGCTTACCCATAATCTAGGTATTCCCTCAAGTAACCAACTCCCACCGCTTCAAAATGTGTCTAACAAAGGGTGAGGTAGAAGTGAAATCATGTTTCACTTTAAATTAGAGAAGGTTATTATCTTTCACATGATGAAATATTTTCATAGCAAGATGAGGAGATGAAAGAGTTTAAAATCTCAATACATAGTTCCTTAGAGGTAGAATTTATGCTATACATTTGCCCCGAGTATATCCTCCACTTGCACATCCTATCGGATATCCTTACCAAATAGGATTTATTGTAACTACAGATGCAGATAATGAATTACCTACATTGGGTACACAACTTGGGCAGGATCAAACACATCCTTATAGGAAAGTCCCTATGGGTTATCCAAGACAAATACCAGCATCACCACAAACTGTTTTTCTAGTCGTTGCACCAGTTCAAGTCCCAAATACCGTACCTGTATAGGTCCCAACTCATCTATATGTCCCCGAAATTCTTATGAATACCATTGAGAAATTAGAATATCGACTTGAATCTATAGAAGAACAGTGTGGGATATTTTAATAAAAAATAGAGCTTACCTTGAAAGGGTGGATCTAATCCATACCCCCACCAATTTTTTTAATACTACATTCTCAATATTTAATGTATTGGAAGATACATAGAAATAATTAATGAATTTATTTTCTCATTGTGATCCCATGATGGGGACATTTCAACAATATGATAAAGAAAAGCTTAGGTTCTTTGTGAAACAGTAATAAAGAACAGCTTTTTGTATTCAAGTTTTCAATCTCAATAAATTATTGGATTGGTAGATCTCTGTAAGAAATTTCATCCTCAATTCAGCACAACACTTCCAAAGACAATAGTTTTTTATCTTACAAATTTTTAAAAATGGAAATTGAATGTGTTTTATATTTCATTGCTCAATGGAAAGGATTAACATATTCCTTAAATTTGGCACTCCCTTGGGAAGGGTTTCTTCTAATTTGTGTGGAAAATCTTCATGATGAGTTACACACACCACAGATCCTTTTGAAATACATAGGAGGGGTTCGAGATCTTGCCTCAATTTCTCAACAGGTGGAAGATTCAATTTGTAATCTAAAGATAATTCTTGTGTAATTCCTTTTCTCTAGGAAAGAGAATAGGAAAATTAGAGGATTCTTCAATCACACTCAAGAAAGCTCATATACCTTCTTCCAGTTCAAAACCTTCATGATATTGAAGGGATTCACCTCCCAAGAATTAGAAGAAATGACCACCTTGTGAAGATGATCAAAGAAATCAAAGGTGCAAACATTTTGATTATTTAAAGAAAGAATTTTATTTTTCTTAAGAATGTATAGGTTCCTGGTTACTTCATCTCACCGTCAGAAAACAAAGTGGTTCTATTTCTAAGTCCAAAGAAAACTAACAAAGATAGAGATAAAGACCTCCTGAATTATTTTCCCTTTCACAAGATGTAGTGGCATACCATTCAAGAGTGTTTTTTTCAAAGACCTCCTATAAAAAATTGTAGACTCTGGACAAGTGAAACTGGAAATTTATTCAGCCCAAGTAGCATGTGTTACTACTACAGATCCAGAGGAAAAACAATAATGGAAAGAAGTCAAAAGTAAAAATGTTCTGAAATATTATGATTAGATGAACAAGAAAATGATGAACAAAACTCAAGACATTCAACGAACTAATATGAAACAACCAATTGTGACTTCTTCCAATCCCACCACAGCAAATCCACCTTCATCAAAAGATCAGTCTTCCAAAGGTCAATCTTGAAATAAGAGATGTGATCAGAATAACAAAGAGCAGTTAAAAGAAGATGAGTTCGTGTCAAGTCCAAAGTTGTCTTTGACTCTAGATGATTTCATGCCATCTGTTTCAAAAATCATGAGCACCACCATACCAAACGACACAACTCGAACTAACCTATCTTGTTGAATCTTCATCAGATGAAGAATTGATCTTTGGTTCTACCAACGTTATCCACTTAACAGATCCCAATGCCGATAGTGAATCGGGTTATAACGATCATGTGTTCTCTTTACCTAACTTGGGGAACATAGGATGAATCCAAGGTCGGGGATACAAGGGGATACATTGGTATTAAAAAATCCACTATTTTAACTCTAACCTTTCTTGAACCATATATGAAACAGAAACTCATGGGAGATCCCTTTAGCGGGCTCAAAAAGAACAAGGAGATTCTTCCACGCATGACATGTTCAGTCCTGACATGAATATTTTGGAGGACCAATTAGAGGTTACACCATCTTTCTCTTAGCATGTAAATAGAACTATTTAATATATTCTAGCAAAGACAAGATTATTTACAGTTTCTTCTCCAACATAGGGTACGTCTACATCTGGAGTGTTAGAATCCAAGGAACATGGAAAACCAAATCTCCATGCTAGAAAAAACATACCTCTAGACTAAAAGTACGATTTTTTGAAATAGATGGCCCAATTACTATCCTATTTGTCAATTTTGGATTATTTGAATCTATCAAAAGATCTTCGAGAAGCACTTATTAGGGCTTTTTCAACTCCTTGTGAGTTTAAACCGAAATTGTTGCTGCTGAGGATTACTCTATAGAGAATGATCTTGTAAAATGTCATGCAGTTATATCTTTTACAAATGAAGATGATGTCAATGTTGTACATTGAAATACCAGATCCTTGTATCTATCAGGTGGGCTCAATGATTTAGACATCTGACGAGACTTCATTGATAATCGCTCAGGATTCAACCTCATTCTTATTCATACACTTCATCGTTTGGGGTTCACTAAATCTAACATATCTCCTTACACTTCAATTTTTCAAGTTTATGTCAAGAACGATCAATAAACTTTTGGTAAGTTCACACTCAGAACTCAGTTTTGGGATCTTATGTCTAATTCAGATTTTATGGTTGTTTTTCATGACACAACCTTTAACATTCTACTTAGAAGGACTTGGATGTATCAAGATGCAGTCATTCCATCATCATACCACCAATGTATCAAGTAATATTTTAATTTTAAAATTGGAACGTTTTATGGTGAAAAGGATTCATTCAAAATGTGTGAATCTCAATACATTGAGGAAAATTTTTATTAAATGAAGGGAACAAGGTCCATGGAAAATGAGGTAACCAGAATAAATGCTTCAAATGGCTTAGAAAATATCCTGGAAAACCCATTAAAATATTTCAGTATAGACTATGTGTTTTCCAACAATAACATTTAATGCATACACCTAAATCTAAGAACTCATCTTTTGACATCCATAACATCAATTGCGGTAATCAATCCTGACATCATGGAAGAAATAATTGATTTAACAAACGGTAAAGAAATCATAAATGGAGATGTCTTCTTTTCTTCCATCGAACTTCAGTAAGACATTTCTTCATTAATCAATCTAGAAGAAGTTGTATCAATACTAGAGGAATACAAGGATGTTGATTCCCAACCAATCAGATCTTATTCAATGCTCCAAGAAGACACTTCATCATCAGTAGGGTCAGAAATGGTGGCCTCTTCTTCAGGATATTCAAATACTGACTCCTCCCATGGCATTGAAATTTTTGCTTCATCACCAACTATGCAAGTATAAATAAAATAAGTAACACGTAAATAAAAAGATGAGGGAGATCTCTTGGATGAAACAACTATATATGAATCTCCTTCTTTTATGGGGGGGAAACTTTTGGTATAATCAAATCCTCATGGCCCAAGAGTATGAAGATTCAGTAGCCTTCAAAACCCCTCAAGGTGTGTTCTACTATTAGGTAATGGAATTTGTCTTAAATATTGTAGGTGAAACACATCAACATGCCATGAACCATATCTTCATACACATACAAAAAGCTATTGTATTTTATGTGGATGTTTTGGTGATCAAATCTAAACAACTGTCTGATCACATGGCTAATTTGGAGATCATATTCAATAAACATCAAAAACATAGTTTGAAGATGAATCCCTTGAAATTTGATTTCGGGGTAACATCAAGAATGTTCCTTGGCTTCATTTTTTTACACTGTGGCATTGAAGTTGATCCTGAGAAGAAAATATCAATCCTTGTCAGGTCACATTCTAAAAATTTGGATGAATTAAGAGGACTTTTATGATATTTGGCCTATATTCTGCACTTTAACTCCAATTTGGAAGGAAATGTTTTACAATTCAATAGATTAATTATGAAAGGAGTCACTTATAAATAGGTTGAAGACTTACAAGAGGCATTTGATACCCTCAAGAAATATCTATTGAGTCTATCAGTATTAATGACACCTATTGAAGGAAGGCCACTTATTCTATATGTGATAGCTTTAAAGTGATAAATGGGTGACTTAATTACACAAAATAATGATGCTAGGAATTAGAAAACCTTTACAATCTTAGTCAAACTATTCTTGATACATAGAATCAGTATTCAAGTATTGTGAAGTGATACCTAGCATTAATCTTTGCAGTTCAAAAATTGAGGCACTACCTGCAACATCACGAGGTCCATTTGGTATCTCACAAAAACCCGCTCAAGTTTATCCTAAAAAATTATATGCTTAAAGAAATTTTTGGCATGGTCAACAGTTATTTTTCAATAGTTTTATATCCATTTTGTGCATTATAATAAAATAAAAGGCCATGATCTGGATGATTTATTTGCTGAACACCCATCTGTAGAAGATACATTATTGGATACTGAACTTACTAATAAATAAGTATTCTCTATTCAAGGTAATAAACAAGCATGGGAAATTCACTTTGATGGTGCATCCAGAATTCTAATGGGGATGAAAATTGAAAAGTGTAATTTCAAAAAAGTTTGGTTAGTAATTGTACTTATCTACCCTGAAATGTTAGTGTTACCATATTCAATCATGTTTTCAAAAGGCAGAACCAACAATGAAGCAAAACATCAATCTTTTATCGTAGGCCTAGAATTGGTTCTCCAGGTAAAAGTGTACCACCTAAAAGTGAAAGGTGATTCATAGTTGGTATTCAAACCAGTCAATGGTGATTATTTTGTCACAAATTAATAGTTAATCCCTTTGTGTGATTACGTTAGAGGCTTAATGGTTGAATTTACCTCTTACCCAACATTGTCTTATGTCCCACTATCAAAAAATGACCAAGATGAGGCACTGGATAATGTAGCCACAACCTTGGTAGATCCATATCAGGATAGGAAAATCATCAGTATAGCCCATCTCCATGTGGTATCACATTTCTTTCAAACTATAATTGGTAAAATTAACAAAATTAGCCCTATTTATGAGCCATATGGTCATACCATGGGATGAATGACGCCTATAATGTAATACCTTCGAAATGGAGTACATTTTCTAGATAGAACTAAAAAAGAATAGATCTGATGATGGGTGCTGTATTTTACTCTTTATGATAGTCCAGATGACTAGAATATCCTCTATAAATGAGGCTTTTAAGGAATCTTCTTTAGGTGTATTAACATAGAATAAACTACAACTTTCATGAAAGAAGTACATGAAGGAGGTTTTGGTGCTCAATAGTCTGGGTGTAGGCTTTCTGTTCAAATATGAAGTCTTGGATACTATTGGCCTTCAATGATGCAGGATTGCACAGATTTCACCAAGATATGTCATCCCTGAAAAGTGCATGCTAACTTCATTTATCAACCCCTAGATTTGTTACATACAGCTAAATACCCCTGGCCATTTTCCGCATTGGGAATGGATGTCGTATGACCTTATCCTCCAGCTACGGCTATGTAGTTCAAGTATATTTTTACTACTACTGATTTATTCCCCAAATGGGCTATATTAATAGCTCTCAAATAAATCAAAGCCAATATATTTTATTGTTTTTTAAAAACTCACATCATCACTAGATTTAGAGTCCCCCATACCGTATTTGTAGAAAACTATAGCAATTTCAATTCTGTTGAGGTAAATAAGATATATCAAGAGCACAATATCAAATACAACCATTTATCTTGATTTCATGAAGTCGACAATGTAAAGATATGGGAATTCAATAAGACCCTATCAAATACACTTCATAAGATGGTGGATATAGATAAGAAATCATGGCATGATAATCTTTTTCATCCTTTATAGCTTATCAGACCACTACCTGTACAACCACTTAGGCAACCCCTTATTCATTAGTGTGTAACATAGAAGTAGTTTTTCAAATTGAAATTAAATTTCCTTCACTCAGAGTTTAATTCTGTGATTAGTTGTTCCAAGATGATAAGTCTCATAAATTATTTGATGAGCTGGAAGTGTTAGAGAAAAAGAGATTGTATAATTTTCATCATTTAGAAGTCTATCAGAACAGAATAGAATGATATTTTATCATAAAATTTTACCTTCAGTCATTTCTTCAAGGAAAATTGCTATTAGTCCTTAGGGAACTAATGATACAAGGAAATAAACCACCAAATCTTGAACCAAATTATGATCCATACATATGGTCTAGTCAAATGGAGCGTATTACCTAATCTCAATGAATGGAGAGATTATCTCAACTCCAACTAATGTGAGATTCTCGAAGAAATAATCTGTGTAACTACACACAACGTCCTTGCTGCATGACTATAAACTATATAGCACAAATTCCTACATGTAGTACATTAAACTACATTACAACCATAAGCATACATGCTTCATGATGATAAAATATGTAGCATATTTGTCCTTGTCGCACAACATTAAACTCCAGTACATCATTGGTCCTTGTTACATGGAAATAAACTATATAGTTAACATCTTCTCTATTTTGATGTTAAGAGCTTCCATGTTCAGGAATAGTTTACATTATTACTACTCCTTAGTAGTACATGAGTTCCATTTCTCCCTATGTTTGAATCAGATCTGCATAGGGGCCCTATTTCAAGAACTATATGTTTCTTGATTTTCATTCTAAATCGGATACGTAGAGACGCCTAGATCTCCAATCAGTGGCATATCTACGTGCACATGAATTTTTATTTCCCTTTTCCCCACCTATGTATGGATTATATCTATACAGTTTAATCTTTAATGATATATGATTTTTTTCCTACCATCTTATTTATTAAATTTAATCATTCTTCTAGAATGTTTTAATATCCCTCATCTCTCAAATTAAACTCAATTGGTGTGGGAAATGATTGTTTAAGAACTATGTTTGTCTTGATTCTCATTCAAATGATATATATAGAGATGCCTAGATCTCCAATCTTGGACCTAGACATGATAAAAAACTTCATTTTTCTCCCTATGTATGAATCAAACCTGCATATGGAATGTTCAAAGAAATATGAATGGCTTGATTCTCATCCATAAAATTTACGTATTGACATAAGGGTTTAATTCCTTGTTCTAGCCATGATATTCTTTTTTTACGTCAGAATCACTTCATGTCCTCACTGCATGAATCTAAAATACATATCATAATATTGATTCAAAATAAAAAAATAATATCTCCATTTTACATACGAGTCAGATCTATGTAAATTAATCCAAAATCATGGACAATATTTCTTCAAATATTTCTCATGTGCATTGATCATTACCCCTTCATTATTTTACACTCATAATTTTGAATATTTTATTTTCATATCTTCATAATATTTCATACTGTTTTGGTTGACATAGTTTCTAGTATCTGAGAACTCTTTTGCTTGACTATGCAGTACATGCCCATTGGTGGCCTTTCATAAGTTACCTACATAAAGGGCCAATTAGTCAGAAGATACCATTATTTGGCTTTGCTGCATTTCCCTCAGTTGTCCCTTTATAATACAACCCCCATAACAGGGTTTTCACATAATAAAAATCTTGTTATTGGTTAAAGTGTTTTTTATATACTTCAAACTTTGATAAAAATATACAATAATATTTATTTTAATGTAGTTATTCATGAATATTTATCCCATTACCATTCTCTTAATATTAATGTCTTCAAGGACATGCTTTACAAATTTTTTTCTCCATGTGTTCAAAGCAATATGAAATAACACTGGATCACATGACCACATATTACATACAGTTTCCATTTTTGGTCCTAGACGTATGACCTAAAAAATACAGACACCATACTTCCAACATTTTGGTCAGACCTTTATAGAAATACTATTCCTTCGATTCTTTGGAAATCATGATTGGAAATATTCTATCTATAATCAAGTACCTTTCATTCCAAACCAAACTATATGATTTGGAAAGTCTTATTCTCTATAAACCTTTTTGGGATATTAGAAAAATAATGTCAAAATTCTGAGAGCCATTTTTACTGACTATGTAGTACATGCCCTTAGGTGGACTTTCATATGTTGCCTATATAATAGGCCTGTCAGACAAAAGATTCCACTATTTAGCTATGCATCATATTCCCTAGTTGTCCATACATAATACAACCCCCTTAATGGGTTGTCAAATAATGGTAATTTCATTCTTCGAAATGACATCCTCTAATTATTTATTCCCTTTTCAAATATCATTCTTCAAATCTAGAAATTCCCATATCATAGTTTACAATTTTTCCCTTCCACACTCGAACATGGTAGTACATTTCCAAATAAATTACTAAGAAATCGGGAGTGTCTCAAACATTTTGAGAAATATAAAGAAATTAAAATTAATGCCACGCAATTTTCTCACTGTATGACTTAAAACTACATAGTACAATGTCCCCACTGCATGATGTAAAACTGCCAGTACAATGTCCTGACTGCATGACTGAAAAATGCACAGTACAATGTCCTTATTGCATGACTTAAAAATGCATATCCTGATATCAGAAATCCCCCTTTCTGAAAAATTTTAACCCTTTCTATTACACAAGATTTGTGTAGAAGTGGTTTTCATATTCCTGACATATGTCGTCATAGATATCCATTTATTCTTAAAATATATTTCCTCAGAAGAACCATCCACTGTGGTCTTGAGTCACCCAAATATTATTTTCCTTTATCTATCAACTGTAAAATGTTAAATTCCTAAGAGCTATTTTTCTTTACTATGTAGTATGTTCCCCTAGAGGCCTTGAATAAAATTTTCCAACCTAATAGACCTATCAGTCAAAAGATACGACTATTTGGATCTGTAGTATATTCCCTAGTCATCCATGCATAACACAACCCCCAAAACTAGTTCGTCAAATAATTGTAACCTCATTCTTAGAAGAGACTTCCTTTGTGGTTATACATGTTTTAGATTTGGTGACCATAAAAATCATGACTCAAGATTCCCCTAGGAAATATATAAATAGTATTAGAGAAATTATTATCCATTTAGTCTTGATATGGATATAATTTCAAAATTTATGGTCAACTATGTTCAATCATAAAGAATAGACCATCATAGTCCAATAAGAATGAATCTAAAAAGCCAATAATAAGAGACGTGGTACTCTCCAGATTGGGAACCCCCAAAGGGAACTGTATAAAAAAGTCAATTCCCAGCTCACTAAACGTAAATTTTACATGGTTTAGATAATATTGAGAAATAAAATTTCAAAAGATACAATGTTTATGGGGGTTTCTATATAACCTTAGTAAAAATCAAACTATGCTTTCTAGGACCATTGAAATAGGTAATCAAAAGTAGGTAGGAATAATGAAAGAATAGAATATTGAAGATGAATGTTTTTCATTTATGAGTAAAAAAATTTCAAAGATGATATTCCACAAACTAGAGTTTCTCTTCTGTCAGAAATTGAAAATGGTTTTTATGTAATGCCTCGTTGGGTTAATAACCTCTTAATCCCCATAAACAGCCTGTTGAAGTTCGTTTAGCCAACTAACACCGTTCTCTTCAGCATGACAAAGTGATTCTTTAGCATCTTCAATGGCTTTTGCACAATCCTTATATACTTCTCTTATTTAGTTATGAAGCTGGTCAAGGTCTCGTGTGATTATATCTAATTCATATTGATGTCACAGCTACTAAACAATCTTTTCATTAATATTCTGCTTCGGTTATTTCAAATTTGTTGTATGATTGGCCTCATCTTGGGACAACAGTTCTTGTAATTCGTCATTTTTTACCAACAATTTAGTTTTTTGCCTATATTTCCACATCTTCTAATATTGCTTCACCATTCAGATAATCTCTTTTACTATAGTATGAATTTTATAGTATTCAAAATTGCCAAATCTCAGTGTGATAAATAGATATAAAAGTCATGGAATTCATGAAGGCAGTTCCTCAAGGGGAATTTTAGATATTATCTTCCATATATTTTTTCCATAACTTGCAATGTGTAAGACAAAGGGTCTTTTGTAGTTCTGGGTCTGATTTAGGATCACTATCATAAGGAGAAACATATTTTTGGATTAATTCCCTTAAATAAGTGCCATGTTCTGCTCCTTCGATGAAAGTTGTTGCTTCACCTCCTAATACTATTTAAGATGATGTATAGGCTTCACCTTAGTACATAGCCATTGAAGTTGATAGCCATATATGGTGAATTAATTTATGGTTATGGGTACTTTCAAGTGATAACAAAAGTTGGTAAAATCACAATATTAGTATCTCTTACCTAATAGTTGGTTGAAATCTTGAGAAGACTCCTCTCCAATATTCTTAGTTTCAATAGTTTTTTATATATCTGGGTGGGGAATGCTCTCATTTATTTTCTGAGGATCCTCAAAATGAATCTCTAGAATATCTTCTATCTCAATATTCACCTGATCTAATATCTCTATAGTGGTATGATTGACATTAATATCAATTCTTCCTTCTGAAATCATTATGGCAGCAGTTTCTTTAGATAGAACTACATATTTCAACCAATCATGGTTAGAAATTTATTCATAAGAATACTAATAGGAAGAATAATGAAACCTCACATCCAATTTTTTCTATATAAGGAACATCAAAATCTTTTAAAGTATTAGATATATTAATATGTTATAATACATCTTCAAATGAAATGACAAAGTTCATCATAGCATCCAATGATATCCCATATCCTAGGTTAATCTCTCCAATGGGAGCACTCGACATGTTTGCTTCACAACCTTCCTATGACAACCGCTGATGGTGAACATCTTTCACATCAATAGTTGTGGGGTTAGCATTAGCTGTCGCAGGATATTAGGGTGTATGTGATGAAATTAATGTAACTTAGGATGGAAGTCAGTTGTTGTTACATTTGATGTCTTATAAAGCATTGTTGATTAAAAAAAGGTTTCCTCTCTTCTGATAGCAGGAATATGTGTAGTTTTGGGTACATGAATTGGTTTCTTTGGCCTCAATTCCTCTTTAGGAAGCACTAGGTTAGAAGTAATTTTTTTCCAATTATAAAGCACCTTCCATAGTTCCTCAATGCTTATCAGTATTTTCTTTTAGAGAAGAAACGGAAGAATCTCCTGTAATTCCAATAAATTTAAAAACTTTTTCATGAATAAGGATAAAATTCATGTTATCAAGAAGGAATACCACTAATGAGAATACATTTAACGATGTTATTATTTATTTGATTCTTTTGTTTATTTCCCTTCTTAGGAGGGATTGCATCATCATGTCAAAAAACAGGTATTAGAGACTGCAATACCCTTTCTATCTCATCCTCCATAACCTGTTGGCTTGCAGATACTTCTCCCGGTTCACAAGGTGATCGAGTAGCTCCAAGAGCAGTACCAAAAAGGTTATATCATGGCATTGGTTCTTCATTAATTTTTCCTTTATCCAGCTACATGTTAAGATAATATTTTCCCTGAGTAACTAATCTTTGACTAAATTCAAAGTACAAAGAAGAAGAGAATGTGAGAAAAAAGAAACTCACATCTTGAGGATCCAAAAATTTATTACATTCTTCATATAATAAATGATAAATCCCATCAGTGGTACCATGATCTATCATTTCCTTTACCCTATTTATGGTGGGAAATTATTCATCAGTTGCGTATATGAGAATTTTCATCTCTCTAATGTAAGCTATCACTTCATCAGGAATGTTCTTAAATAGAATACCAGAAGAGTCCTATAGATACCCTATCCATGGAATATGAAACCCTTCACATAGATCTATCCATATGGTTTCCACATCATATTGTAATCATTTCCATGTATGAATAGTCTCTTGTCGTGTATATTATGAGGACATGCCATAGGGTTGTGAAGAGGAGCTTGTAGTCTTTGATTTAAGTTTCTTCCCAATTCCCACAGTAATAGATGGGGGATGAGAAAATGGGACTCGTCACTATTTAGAATTATGGAGACTAGATCACCTCGACCCAAAATCAGTGGGGACCAGTGGGGTGGCACTATTAACTATGAAAAGTGTACTATATGTTTCATGAGGTCGCATTGGTGAATTTGGAGCCTCGTCTCCTCTACCCTCTAACTCCAGAAATTAGGCCCTTAATGACAAATAACTACCTTAAAAATGAAGGTGTTCCATCCTAATACCTCTCTTTATCCCCACTAGAAGGGACAACATGGTTTAATACCCCTTAAGGGTAGGATGCGACACAATTTTCAGCATATGAGATATTTAAACGCCTTATTACATCAACGATAGTTAAATTAAATATTTCCCCAGTCCTGTCCACAGATATCAGCAACCATATTTGTTGAGAAACCATCATATATTTCTCTAATATTACATGTATAGGAGGGATATAGTAATTTTATGTAGACATTTGAATTATTTAACAAATCTATAAGGAGAATAGGCCTCAGATATGATTTCTTCACACATCATGGTGGCCAATGCACCATTTCTGCCAGATAATATATATGAACATAGCTCTAAATCGGTTGTCCCATCATCAAAGAAATCTCCCTATAGGTGGATTCCCAGAAGGTAAAAGATAAAATTCCTTATACATACTCAACCTGGCCATGATATCATAAGTTTTTAATGACAATGGGTAAATACCAGATAAAGCCTCAATAGTTGTTCAGAAGGAACTTCCAATGACCTCTACCCCAGTTTTCAAAACATAAGTTCTGAAATGAGTGGTGATATACCCCCATAACACCTATAATGGACCCTCTATTCTAAAAGAATACGTCCATATGAGAATATGCAGTAAGATACTATGAATCTTTTTCAAAATAGGAGTGGCCAACTCTACCATCCTTCTCCTGTCCAGCTTGGCTGCCATAACAAATTTTCAAGTCCTCATGCCTCTTTTGTAATCTCATACTGGTAATAAATACCCGATGATCCACAAGGCTAGGAAACCTGCTAGATGTGTATTATTAGGAATTTTGGAATTGATTTCATATCTCCATATGTCAAACTCTTCTTTCTCATATGTTCGCCAAAAAGTGTTAGGTTTACCTCTCTTTTCTTCTTTTGGTGAACTGGTTAGACAAGTGTAGGTGGAACCTTTTTCATTACTGTTTACAAAGAATATTTCCATCCACTCATCTGGAAGAATATCCCTTCTTGTATGGGACTTCATGGAGGTCACATTCTTGAGTTTATAAAATATTTTCAACAACTCATGATAAAATGGATGGTGTATTCTCTGAGTCATTTCATGTCACCTTGGGGTGAATAAACTCATCATACATATCTCCAAGGATTGGAGCTCAAGAGATATTGTAGACATCCCACAAATAGATGCCTACTTCTCCATCTGTCAAATAGAATGAGTTAGTTTCTAGTCTCCATCAGCTTAGTAAAGCCTTCACAAAATAATCATTCCGATACACATCAATTTTCCAAACCCATACAGCCTCATAAATCCCAACACCTTTAAAGTAATCTGTAAATTATGTACACATCTTGTACACCCAATATGGTCACATATATACAGGTTTTACACCCCCTTTGGTGAGGAAATGTTAACCTTTCTTCCAGCATTTTGATTGATCCATCTGAGAATGTCAAAAGATGGATGAATTATAGTGTGGCTGCAACTCTAGGGTGTGTTCATTAAAATTTGGAGCACACGGGATGTGATTCCAGATATAAGTGTTATTTTTTGTCCCATTATTTGCATATTATCCCACAACAGAAACATAGGAAGATGAGAAATTGGTATAATCTTGAAACCAAGAATGTGGGATATAGTTCTTTGGGTTTGGAATATTGACATCTTGTAAATGGAAATAATAATAGATGGTAAAATATGTTCTTTGGGAAAAATTGTTGTGATATTTCTTCAGATATTTTTCCAAGTCTGAGTTTGTAGTATCTAAAACGTTAAAGTAGTCCTGACTGACAACCTTCAGCATTTCATTAGTTCTCTTACAATACAATTCATTAGCATTTTTGATTTGTTTGGGATCCACTGAACTTGAAAAAGGGATCAAAAAATAATCTTTAAAGAGATTCATTTTTTGATGTTTTGAAAAAGGGATTGAGATAATATGACAAAGGCATTAAGACACACAAGTATGAACTTGGGGCACAAGTATAAAACCAGTGTGAAAGTGTGGCACTCTAGTTTTAGTGTGCAAATAAAAAACATACAGTATAAGCGGACTAAAAAGAAGTGTTTGTGTGAAAAGAACTTGTGCGATGCGAGTTAGATTTTCAAAAGTAAATAGATTTGTAAAGATGATATATATAAGCGATGTGAGTTACCTTGCGTGCTACAACATGCGCACCACAACTTATGTGCCTATTTACCTTGTGTGATGACACTTCCATGCCACAATACCATATTTTTACTTATTCATTAATTTACCTCAGTTTATGATTGGCTATTAATTCCAGATCCAATTATGAGTGGGGGATTTTGTTGACACTCTATTCCATCATCGAGTGTAAAAAATGAAAAAGGGAAATACCTTAGAAAAAAGAGGAGAAAACACATGAAGTAGATTAAAATTTTCAAAGGCATGAACATTAAATTGCCTTAGTCTAGCCAAAATATAGTCGATGTGAAAGGTACATGATCTCTACAAATTGTCTCACAAGGAAATTACGCGCCCAATCTCTTTTCATCCAGGGTTACTTATTTTCCTATAAATAGATCCATGGGGCCTTAATTTTCATTGAAAAATTTCCCTAAAGTCTAATTGATTCTATTGTCACCCTAGTTCGTTGCCCAAGTCTTCTGAAACATTCATGGTCGTTCTTTAACACCTAGAACGTAGGATTTTAAGGAGGATCATTGGATGTATGTCAATTTATTGTTTGAAATCCATAACACTTGCACGCCTAAAGTGCCCAACCTCCCAGAATCACTTATAGGCCACATATTCCTCTCACAAGAACTTGAGTGCCCAACTTCTGTGATTACCTATGAATAATCATGAAGGATAAACCCATGTCTTTCCCATGTATTAACATCCATGTTGTTCGTCACTTAAGTGAATATCAGGTCGCCCATGTCTTCTTACGCACCCATAATTTCACACAAGTTCTTAATTGGGAACCATTCTTTGATTCACCTTCTCTATTTAGTCTACATGCCATTAATCCCTCCCCAAATCCATTCCTAGAATGTATTCTTCTTCATTGTCTCCCTTGTATAAAAGAAATTTTGTTGATACATATATCAAAACCTCCTATCTTATTAAACCTTTGGGAAAGGAATGTCATAATCTATTAAATTTCGGTTTGTATATCCATAGTCATAGGTTTCTGAAATTTGTTTCTAATGGGGTTAGGATTCATAGAGTGTATATGGGTATGTATATCTACAGTCACATGGACCTTTCTCATAAGAACTATGTTGGGAAGTTCTTGGTTTGAAGGATTAGGATTTGGGTTTTGACCTCCCCTTTTCATCTCTAAAACCTAGAACCTTAGGTCTCTGGTAGGGAAGGTATAGTTCACACTTGGTTTTCCAAGAAAGCAAAGGAGAAGTCTCCCTCCAATACTGAGATCCACTAGGGAATCCATCCTAGTGTAAGCCCCTAACCATTCAAGTCGGATGTTGCAGTCTTTATTCTCTCTACTTCCTTCACCTTCACTCCTTCCTTACATTGGACACATATCCTATGTAATGTGAATAGTGGGAAGTCTCATTGCCTCTCCCTCTTCCCTGGTCGTCTTTCCCTCATCTGTCATTGTTGCCATAAGCGCACCCTCTTCCACCACTGGAGGAGGAAAAGTGTGGTTTTGTTTGTTGAATCTTTTAATCCTATTGTTTCTCACATCAAGAATGACTCATGTGGGCTTAGATATTCATGATGATTACAACATTTTGACAAACACCCATGGTGAATGAACTATGATAATTTTGATTCCCACAAAAATTGGGATATGTAAGAAGCCTTCATCCGAGCCCGAGTCCTCTTCATGAATCCAACCATAATTCACTTAATCTCAAAATCCTAATTTGACATAAACCCCAATTTAAAACCCCGAAAATCACCAAGGAATCATTTTTATGAAGTAATCCCAATCTCATTTCTCTCAAAGGACTACACTCTTCTATGAGAATTTATGAACTATGCGGGATTTGATTCTTATCCACATGGGATACATAGGAAGCCTCCTTGAGGTTCAAACCCAAAACTTCAAATCAACCTTGTTATTCCTAGTCTATATTCTCAATAGGGTATAATCTTACATGGAAACCCATATTATTTCAATGGTCTATGGGATGATTTGGCATAAGTCACACACTAAACATTGACTAAGAACCTTTCACTTATATGTACTTACCACATGTCATTAAATTGTGTGGATGGGTCCTTAACACATGACCTTAGAAGGAATGTTGTGTCCCATTCAATAGCACTGAACTATAAGGGTTCTAGTTCCTTTTATAAAGAAATGTAGTTAGTTCATTTTATGGGTACGATCCATATATCAAAACAAACCTCCATGTCCCTGGATGACAATAAATTCAGAGTGCCCCACTGAGTGTCTTTAAAACTAGTATCCTCATAAAGACAATTAAATGAATATTTAAATAGTGTATGAAAGGATAACATTGACGGAGAACCTCAAATACATATGGATATCTCCATCATTGAGGGACCTTGAATACATACAGATGATTCTTAATTTCACACATGTTAATAGGTGTTTACAAATTCCAAGGGAAACATATGTTATACTAGGTGAATTAATAAGGATTCATGAAAATATATTAAATTTATAAACTGTGACCTGGAGTAGACAATAAATCCCCCCAAAAGGGTGTGCGGAGTCTGAACTACCATCCTCTCAACTAATGCATGATCTTAATTATCGTAGACTTCAAACATAAAGAACGTCAGCCTTTGGAAGGAAGGTCCCATTTAGAAAAATAATTATTGTATGTTTCCAGTTCCATGAATAAATCCCATGAAAACTTCCTAGAATAAGTGATTCTTAAACTTCAACAAATGTTTCAAGGAACTATGAAACAAAAATGGATAACCTAATGTAAATTATTAATCAAGTTAATATTGTTACCCAACTGTGAGGGCCTTATCAATTGATTAAGCAAGCCCAAACAAATGCATCAATCACACATGTATCCATATAAAAGATGTTTCTTTAATGGATTTTATTGTTGTTTTCAAGTTTTCTTTGAACTCCCTTTACTCTAAATGGATCCCTTCAAGATTTCACCCATGATTGTCCCAACCGTTCTTCAAGATGGACCCTCATCTGCTGAAAAGATGTCATCACCAACATAGTTTCTTCAATGCTGGGTTTCCAATATATTGTTAAGGAACTACCATCATAATGGTACTATCCCATTCGTGGAGGCTTCCTGAAAGGCTCCCCATGTTAATAACAACTCTGATCATCTGGTTAGGAATGAACGATAGTCAAGAAGCGGATGGTTCCAACAACCATCTTCAACCATTTCAGGTCCTTATCCTCTGAACACAATAACCAGTCCATCTTGTACTATAGAGTGGTGGATCAAGAGGTCACTCATGGCCTTAATTGAAAACATTAGGGGTCCTTCCTAAGGAATCCCACCAACAATCACTACTAGAAGAGTCATGCTCAGGGAACCCCCAAAATGATGGGGGTGTTGCCTCTGGACGTTCAGCCTAGATCCCTTAGACCCTTGCGTGCAAGAAAAACCACTGGGGACAATTCCTAACAAATAGGTGGCATGTTCTTACCTTTTACTCATACATAGAAGTCCATTAACATAACTTGATGGAAAACAATGAGCAGGTACATACATCTGTCCTTCCTAATTCTGCTTCCCAGTAGACTCATCTATCTGCGACCCTTATAGGAAAATATGGTGGAGTACTATGAATTGGAATGTACACCTATTTAAAAATTATTAGCCAGTCATCATTCTCTTTAACAACTTTTATGGAAGACCGCCAATCAAATATAATAACAACTGGTAAATAAGAATATACACCTACTTACACTCACCAATTCTACTTGCAATCTCATCTGCCAATATTGAGGGAAGTATATCAACCATGCTTGATGGTAAATAGTCATTAGGCACATACACCTACCAACATTCATCATGATTGCCAATAGTCTTGTTTGGCAGCACCCAGAGAAGTCAGTAGGAAATATATAACGACAAATCTGGTGAAGACTCAACTCTCTTCCCCCATACATGAGTAAAGTCTGTAACCATTGATAGGAAAAAGAGGATATGAGTAGGCACATACACCTACTCCAGATCATAATTGATGTATATTATCATTCTGACTTTGGAAGTCACCAAACACATCTTAACAATGGTGAAAGGGAAAACACAAATTCCTACCCATATTCCAGAAGCCTACTAGAATATCATAACAACAACATCATTAGTACGAGGGTAAAAACCCATAAATTTGTCCCCACACCGGGGATGACATATAAACATGCCATCCCAGAGCAGATACATACCTTTTTTTCCTATCCAAGAGGGTTATGGGGAATAATCCCCCATATCATACGGACAACCAGATTAGGAATATACACCCTTTCCAATTGGAAGTAATCATCCCATTCTGATAACCACTCTGAGGGAGGCACATACACATGCCCATGATAACCGCTTCTCCCAAAAAGTGGCCTCAACTAAGTATAATAGAGAATCCAAGAAGAAGTCTCTCAAAACATAATTTTAAAATCAAGATCCAAGCTGCAATCTAGCTCCTCTAAATGATGGAGTTCTAGAAGCCCTTAGATATTTATCTATTGCATCTCAAGATCATACCCTCTCCTTACCAAATTATTGGAGTAGTAGTAGTAATTCTGATGTTCCCCATCAGACACTTCTCCCTGAAGGCTTTCTTCATGAAGATTATATCAATCCAGAGTGCTTATCTTTAGATGAGAGCCACAAAAACCCTCTGTGTGGACAGAAGACCAAGGAGTAAGAGGATTTTACCCTTACTATATTCCACCATGGTGGTACTCATCATGATGGAATTTTCAAGGAATGTTATCTCAGTAGTATTATTTGGCATTGTCAAGAGAATTCTATAATTGACAATGTAATAATGAGAAAACCCTCCTATTTCGAGGCACCTTCCAACATATGGCCAATCGTGTATAGTGACTTATCATTAATGGGTGAAATCCTTTTTCAACCAAAAGACATCTTAAGGGAATGTTCATTTTACGATCCTTCCAGAGGTCATTTTCTTCTAATATAGTATAGGGAAAAACAACCGATTCCATTTTTTTTAATAGAGAATCGAGAAGCATAAAATTTGGTGAGAATAAGTGGAGAAAACTACAGTGAAATATGATGAAGATATGTTAAACATGATAAAACAATTGGCTAAAGGAGAAGTACCAATCATGTTCTGGCATTTGGAAAAATCTCAATACAACATTCTAGAATTGATAGAAAAATATTTCATTCATGATGTCCGCTTCAACTTATAGAAAATTATTTTTCTTTTAAAAACTAAAGTATAACCATATTATGAATATACAGATCATTTAGAAATAATATTAGGGATGAAATGACAAATTGACTTCCAATCTCTCTTAGTTTCTAAACATCCAATGGTTGAAAATGAGTAGATAACCCTTCAGCATGCATGCCTTGATTCTCTAATGATGCTACGCTAGTAAATTTTTGATACCGCATCAGGTGATCGTATTAGAGGAGAGGTTGTTGGCAGAAAAATGGAAGAAGAAGACAAAGAAATAGAAAGCCTCAAGGGGATGCCTCTTGAAGACCATTCACAGAGCCCCAGTCGCACCGCGCCTGTCGCAGAGCAAGGAGGCGGGCCGATCCGCGAATGGATTTGATGTTCACGAGGCCACCAAAAAACAGGGAGGCGGTAACGCTCCATGGGAGACATTGATGTTCCCAAGACCGCTATAGATCAAGGATATGAGACACTCCACAAATGCATTTGATGTTCAAGAGCCCGCCACGAAACAAACGAATCCCTCTTCATGCCGAGTCAGTGCTTCTTCGCTGCACCTCTCCCTTATAAATACCAGCATCCCCCTAAGTCCCAGGGCAGATTATCTGACCTTTCAACTTCCAAGATCCTGAATCGTTTAGCGCCTTCTACTATTTGAACCATGAGCTTTTCGAGGTACTTCTTCTCTATGAAGTGCCTCCCCTTTTTCTTTTTTAACCCCCTCTTTCGAGAGGGATGCCTCGAATGGAGCCTAAGGGCCTCTGTGAAGGTAGGGGAACCCTAATGGGTCCTAGGACATTGCGAAGCATTAATTCTTTATGAAACACCCTTCATTTACATGTGATCCACATGTTAAGGTAGGGTCATTATACGTCGTGAAGTACATTTCTTCACAATACCTTGCTTCGCGAGGCACCTTTGCTCCGTACGGAAGTGCTCCAAATATTATTTTCTACTTCACGAAGCACCTTCTATATGCACCTCCACCCTATTATTAGGCTAGGACACTATACTTCATGAAGCACACCCCTTCGCAAGTACCGTCCACCAAGAAGAGAACCCGAAATTCACAAGGCCCCTACTTATGAACCCCTCTACATTGCAATTCCTTTTCCCGTGAAACCCTCCATGTTTTCATGATGTGATTTCAAAGTTCCATGGATGATACATCCTGTTGCATTGATTTGCCTTATGCTTCTTCACATAGTCATGCTAACGACTATTTCTTCTTCGCATAGCCACACTAACAGGGACCCCTAGTGGTACTCCATAACACCCCTAGCCACGGTGTTGCATGTCCATTCTCGTCATCAAGGTGTAGAGGGTACCTGTTATGTACGTCCTAGGGGTATGGAGTGAACCCACCTTGTCCGAGCTACAGGACATTAAACTACCAAGCACCAACGTCCTCAGCACATGATGTTAAATTTTGGCCTCACCCCGGGCCTCTAATGTGGGGTTCCCCCACCTTGGAAATCCTCCATGCCCATTGGTATCCATGAGGATGAGATCTTACCTCATAGGGGATGATATCCTCCTTATCATAGTGGCGTTTATCCGTGGGGAAAGGGAAACCATCTCAGTGTAAGCCACTAGCTTTTCTTGTTGGAGGTAGCACAACTAATCCTCTTTTCTTGTTCGATCTCAAGGACCCGAGAATAAATGAGGGGGGGGGGGGGGGGGCTGGACACCGAACCCCTCCTTTCTTCGATACAAAATACCTCTCCCGCTGGGATTTTTCACCATCGGGCCTCCATCCTGGAGTAAGCCCCTATTTTCTCTCTGGGCTGCTAACCATGGGTAAGCCCCATTTTCCTCTTTGGGCCACTGACTACGTGTAAGCCCCACTTCAACTACCACATATGCACCTTTTGTGATGTGATCATCAGGTCTGTGATACCTATTGTTTCTCACACCGAGAATGACTCACGTAGGTTTAGAATGAGCATCAACCATGACATCATCCCTGAGAAACCTAGAGTATATGCCCCACACTATATGAACTATAAGGAATTTGATATTATCCAATGTAGGGTATGTAGGTATCCTCCCTGAGCTTAAGGCCCACCACCAACCATTGGTCCTAGACCATCATCACGTCGGTGCACCAAGCCCCCATAACCTGAACTATGGGGTCTTTGATCCTTGTTAAAGAAAGGTATGTATGAATCCTACACAAGGTTCAATCCCACCACATATTGGTCATTCTAACCCCATTCACATTGGTTAACCAACACCTGGGGCTACCTCAATGCATATGCCACAAATTCCCCCTTGAACTATGAGGTCCTTGATCCTTTCCAAATCAATGTACATAGGAAGCCTCCTTGAGGTTAAATCCCAACATTCGGTCACTCCGAACATCTTCACGTCGGCTCACCCCCATCCTACATAACATTAAACTTTGGAACCCAATCAGTGGTAAGCCATTGTTTCCTCAGTCAGCGGTAAGCCGTTGCACACAAATCCTACCCCGAACTACGAGGACATTGATCTTTTCCATGATAGGGTACATAGGAAGCCTCCATGAGGTTCAATCCCAACAACCATTGGACCTCGGGTCCTCTGTTGCATCGGTTCACCGACCCGCATACCCAAACTATGAGGAATTTGATCCTTGCCATGGCAAGGTATTTAGGAAGCCTCCCTACGGCTCAAGACCACCACCCTGGTCATTCCAACCATCTTTGCATCAGTTCACCAACACTTTGGGCTACCTAGAGTGTAAGCCCCAAACACACCCTGAACTATGTGGTCCTTGATCCTTGCCAAGGAAGGGTACGTAGGAAGCCTCCCTAAGGCTCATGCCCACCATCCACATGTCGTCCCGACCATCTTCACGTCGGTTCGCCCCCATTTAGTGGTAAGCCTTTGGAAACCTCAATTGATGGTAAGCCATCATTAGATGAACTACGTGGACTTTGATTCCCTACCATGGGGATATGTAGGAAGCCTCTTAGAGGCTAAATCCCAAGGTAATTTTCATCCTCATGATGGTTGCATCCCGTTCACCATCCACTTCATTCAACAGCTTCATCATCCATCCTAATTCATACCCGGGCTGCCACATCCTGGTGAGATCATCCCACCTCATACCCAATTCCATTTAACATCATTCCTGTAGCCAGCCACATGTTAGCCCTTCCATAAGTGTTCCATCAAGAGGTTGCACCCATCTGATCTACTCAAGCTAGTGTTTTGATTACTCTAATCCATCTCTATTATTTGTTAAACTTGCGGCATACCCTGTGTTAAACATGGGAAGATGAGGAAAACCTCAGATACATGCCAATGGCATATAATTCCCCTCATTCGACGTGGGATTCCTTGGGCTTCCACGTCCTCGATATGCCCTATAATAAGGGGAAGAAACCCAGATGTGACAGTGTCCCATCATCCAGAAACACCAGTGATGTCGAACATGACTACTCCCCTGACCAAAGGTTGGTGCTTGGACTGGACCATTTGAAATGTTATGACAGAAGCAATGTAATTAACTGGTGTCCATGAAGAAATAAGGCTAGGAAGATTTTCATGAACAACGTCTTAAGTCTATAAGGGAGACCCCGATTAGGTGACGAGTTCTGAGGAGGAATCCACAGAATGAAGAACCGAAACCCCATAATCCCATTTTGATCAAGGATTAGATGCCCCTAAATAAATGACAGATGTTTCCCGCCTTTAGAAAGGGGGAATGCAGGGAAACATTTGTGGATCCTCACAGATGGATACATGCGCCCTGGAGAAAGGGTTAGAAATATAAATAATGAACCCAATGTGAACATCTTCTCTTAAATATAGATATTAGTAGAATTCAAGGCATCTATGTACTAGCGTGTCACCAGATCCTATTATTCAGTGCGGGGTACCACAACGAAAATAGAGGTCCTGGAGTGAAACTCATTAAATGTTGGGGCAGTAGAACATTGGAAATCCCATTCAGCAACGTTGTCAGTGTGGATCCGTCTTACCGGTCATGGAAGATGGAATGTCACTGGTGAATTGGTCATAAATTTATTTTTCTTTAAATATTGATGAGCTAATCTCCCTGCTCTCAGGAATCATGTTGATTCACTTGGAACACGATCAACGAATGCACACCGATGCAGGGGCAGGGGCAGCACCAACGCAGCAATCCCACATGGCTCCGCCTCTTCTATAATGGAATATAAACCCAAGGCCCTAAGGCGTTCACGCCCCATCTCCCCATATGAGGTCATCGAACAAAGGGTGATCAATGACCTCGTGTGCCGTTATGAGGAGGAGGGCATAATCCAGACCTGGGATATGGGCCGCCATAATTTTGAGTCAACTACACCTTCTCGCCAATGCCACCCCCGAGGGCCATATAGAGAGCTTCTGCTCCCCACACCGACATAAAACCGTTTCCAGAGCCTCTCAATGAAATGCATTCATGACTCTCCGCCTTACGCTAACGAGGTAGGCAACATCTGGCACTCCATGATCAATGTCCCATTCCAGGGGCTCCCAGTGAGGACTCACACCCATCCATGTTAGCACCACCACCTGATCTGGTGGGATAAAGAGTAGGTAATCCACGCACCTGCACCTCCATCTCTGGTTCATCAAACCCGAGGTCAAAATCGGGCGCAAGCTGGGGAGGTAGCCCGCCAGTGGGCGTCAATGTCAATGACTATTATAGCCCAAGCCACCACCAACACATATCATCAGTTCCCTACATACACTGAGTAGGGGAACTCATACGCCCGACCAGGATCGAGGCCCCAACTTCCCCATAGGTATGCTGGGTTGACACTCTTGGTAACCAACACAAGCAGTGGCCGCTATGAGCTAACCCACAATAATGCCACCCAATACGGAGGTCCTCCCCGTAACACTACCACGGAGAACGTGGGCCTTCCCCGCTTAGACGCTGGGCATGGAGGTCCATCCCATGCCACCATCAATCCCAATGAGGGCCTTCCTTGTGACAGTGAGACATGGTAAAGAAGCCTCTCTCGTGCCCATTACACTAGGTATTGAGTCATTCTTCCTGCCCCTGACTGTCAGTGTAGGGACACTACACATATGGTCTCTCTTCAATGCGGGGATCCTCTATGTTCCCTTTTTGCAGCTAGTGAAGGTCTTCCTCACCTCAGAAACCAGAGGGGTGAAGTCCTACCTCGCTCCACCCACACTCATCCCAAAGGTCTTACCCGTGTGGAGCTAGACCAGTACATGGACCCTCCTCATTATGAGGTATTCAGGGAAAACAAGCTTGGAGTTCCTCCCCATGCTTCTTCCAGTTCCAGCGGAGGTCTTGCTCGCTCCAGTTCTACCCATGGAGGTCCTCCCCATTTTCCCTTTGACACTTTTCCTGGTGCTCCTCACACCCTGGATTTCTTGGGCGGAAACCCTCTCCGCCCTAGAACGAGTGGAGACGAAGGACCTCGTGTCAGAAATGTGCCATGTCCTGAAGATCCATCTAGGGGCAGTAAGGTCAGTCATCTCAACCACAAGAAAAATTCTAGGAAGGTACAAATAGAAATCAAACCATTTCTCTTCTTAGACTCTGAAGCGGAGTACGACTCAGCATGGGAACCCTCCCATCATTCCTCTATGTCAAGGGTTGGGGCTGGGGCAAGGTACATCAGCCTAGTATTCATGGAATGTGAGGTCCATATTATTCCTGCATCCCTCTGTAGGTATATATAGGAGGATGAAAATCTGGTGACCCCATAGGTTACGGTTGTGCAATCACCACCATCATCACCAGAAGAGCTCTCTACCTCGATAGGAGATCATAAAGAACTATTCTAGGGACAAATGGTGGCTGAGAAGCATCGCGACTAATCACTAGTATCCATATAACCTGATCCAAGAACTACGTCCATCAACCCACCTTATCCCGACGTAGTTTCCAGGTACCTACACTCTTCCGAAGAATGCCCGAGATTCAGCAGCCAATCAGCATGTTGGCCATACTCTACACCGGTTAGCCTGCTGTTACAACGGTCTGCCATAGTACCACTACCGGTTCCTCAACCACCCCGAGTTGACGAATGGGGAAATCCAGGGCAGACCCTAAATCTGAGCCAAGGAGATTATGGAACATCCTTGCAGTGGACCACCTCCCCGAGAAGTTTTGGCACGTGGCATCATCGAATTTTGGAATACTAGAATCCCTTACCAAAGATGAAGATGAGTTTTTCTGCCCACCCTCAGGGTGATGCATTTTAGTATTCGTCATCAGTGAGTGGTTTATCCCAGGAGCCATTAAAATTTTGAAGACATTAGCGAGCAATGCCCTATAGTCGATTTGGCCACACTCCCTATGGCACAGCGCCCCGAGTCACCAGGTCGCCGTGAGACCCTCCAGCACAATGCATTTAGATTATCAAGGTACTCTGAAAAATTATCAAGGAGGCTACCCCCATGTGCAAATCCATGGTCGGGGGTATTATACTTCCCTTCTCTTCAGTCCTATCCGGTGGTAGCCAAACTTTCTAGGCGACATTGAATACATGCCCCCAGGAAGTTTCATGATTAACATGGCTGACATAGTGGACTAGGAGGATGAGTTTGAGCTTCTTGATGGGGACTTACCCATAGAGAGCGTTCCAACACTATTGTAGCCATAGATAAAGGATTACTCTTTAACAGGTGAACCTAATTGGTCTCCCTGCACCCGCTGAGGCATTAGTACTCAGCCGGAATGCCGGTATGTGTAAAGAGCACGTTAGAGCTGCCAAGCACTCTGACCCATCCGCCTTAGTACAGATGATGGAGGAATACCCTGAGAAGGCCATGTTACGCCAACAACTTGCTGAGCATAAGAAGTTGTTCGAAGAACTCTTGACTGAACGTGTTGTAGAGAGAAGACCCGACTATGGAAATCCTAGGCCAGTCCAACAGGGGCAGGAACAACATCCCCTCAGCGAGCTTCCCCCAGGTAACGTTGATCATGCTACTCTCGCAAACAGGGCTGAAGCCGAAGCTCATGGAGAGAGGGAACAGTATGTCTTTCCAAACCCTCCGAAATGGCGTGATAATCCAATGAAGCCAGATCAGGGTCCCCCAACGGCCCCACATGTCACCCCACCTGCCACTCCATGAGCTGTTGAGCATATTTACTATGTTGAAGAACCCACCAATGAGCTCTTAGTTAAGGATCCTTGTCCAAACCGGGACCGACACCCAGATGATCCAATGGACAAACTCATTTCTCTTTTGGAGGCATTAGAAACACAATAGGTGGTGATACCACCTGATGGGAAGACATATTCGGCATGGGTGGATGATATTCGGGCACCTCTAGGATTCGGGAATCCCAACTTATCCCCCTTTAATGGGACAAGGGACCTTTTGCAGTATGTGACCCACTTCAACTCAAGGTGTCGGTCCATGTTAGGCAATCTAGCGCAACAGGAGTCTGCCAAGCTCAGCTGTTTTGTTCAGACATTGGAGGGTCCTGCATTTTTCAGGTACAACCTACTCCCTGCCGGACCCGTAACCAGTTTGGAGGACCGTTTTAGGAAATAACTCTACTAGTTCAGCTCCACCATATAGAAAACAAGTATCATAGACCTTTTAAAGTGAAAAAAATTCCTGATGAGTGTGTCGTAGACATTATCGCCCGGTGGAAAGGGCTCACATACTACCATGACATGCCACTGACTCAAGATCTATTAATGACGATGTGTGTAGGGAATGTCAAGATGGAACTATTTCCTTCTCTGATCACTTAGAACTACCCTGAAGAATTCTGAGACTTCTCTGATAAGGCCTAGAGCCTAGAGGAAGCTCTGTAATAGGCTGTACAGGCACGTTCATTGCCTCTCGAAATTCCCACAAGAAGGGATGGCATTGCCGAACCCACCACGGTGGCCCAAATAGAAGCCCCTAGGAAACTATAATTTCTACTAGTGGCACCATCCTCGTATCCTCACCAGAGCCCTACAACTCAGGCATAGTCTCCGGCTCTGCAGCGTCTACCTCAGAATCTGTAGGTGCTCCTGCGAAATGCGCCTCCACCACCTAGGCAGGAAAACCAGGCTCTGGATCCCTTATAGGATCCTCCAGCTTCACGTCAAGGTCAGGCACTAGGGTCCCCCTTCCATGACAGGAGAAACTGCATGTACTCATTCAATGAGAATAAGGTCCCTGGTTACTTCTGTAGCACCTTAGAGTAGGGGATTTTACGCATGCCTGAGTACTGAAGGCCAGAAGAGACGAATCTCACCAATCACCCCAACTACTGCCCCTATAATTGGATTATAGGGAACACCCTCAAGAACTTCTATGTGTTCAAAGAATGGCTTCAAGACTAGGTCGATAACAACATTGTAAGGCTGGGCCCGACACTGCCAAAAGTGGCATGCGTCTTCGTAAGGCCAGACAATGGTAGTGACGGTGAGGGTGAGTGGCAGTAGGTTTCTAACTGCATGTAATAGAAGTATGATGATTGGATGGCTCGAAAAATGGTTTCTCATGCCCATGGTATCATTCATGCATGCCTGAATCAGCAAGAGCTTTCATAGACTACAAACACCACTTCTGTTTCATTGTGCCAGCCGATCCCTTCCCAGAAGAGCAAGCATCGATGACTTATGGGAAAGAAACGCGCCCCACCAATTCCTTCGTCATCCCACACTATTGGTGACATCATGCCCCCTATGATGGAAATTACTACCAGAATATACCCAATGGTGGATGACACTTCTAGTGATAGTCATGGGTATGCTTCAGATAATACTGTGGAGTTGGTAAACCCCTATATGACTCTCGACGATGGGGAGTGCCAGGTGAACCTCCCCAATGTCCCCACCTGACACCAATATCGGCAGAGTCATGAACATATGGGTCGTTGAGGAACATAATTTGGAACCTCCATCCAGGCCATGCAAGACACTGATACCAGACACCAGGCCCAATGCAGAGCTCAGCACACACAACCTCTTCATCCGATGTTGTCGGGCCTGCCTCCACCCCTGTTTGTATTACTAGATCAAGTAGAGCCACTTCGACCATGATTTTACTAGCGTCACCCTACTATATTCCGATCTCATTCATCCGGCCCTCATCTAGTAGCCACTATGTGGGCTTCTACTAGTGTGCAGCTAGGTATGCCTAGCACCAGTCAGCCGCCGGCCCGACCAGCAGGGCCCACCATACCTCCTATCATATAGCGGCCTCTTGTAAGTAGAAGTTCGTGAATGGAATAGAAATATGATGTCCTCAAGACCCTTTCCAGTATCCCTACAAGGCTTTCCATCCTCCAGGCCCTTTTCCTATTGTCAGATATGCGTGAGGCCCTCGCTGAGGCTTTAAGAATCCCCCTCCTATTTAAGACGGAGGTAGCAGCTACAGAATCTTTTATTGCTGAAGAATTTGAGAAGGATGAATGCCAGTAAATCATTTGAGTCTCTTGAGAGGATGAAGGATATCCCATATAGGGGTACATCCACCAATTGTACATTAGTAACCAATTTAACGGCGTGGAGATTTTCCACAGTCTTGTTGATACTGGCTCCATAGTTAATCTTATCACAATGCGAACACTGCAAAAGCTGAAGTAATCCGAAGGAGACTTGACTCCCTTCGACTTAATGATCCAGGGATATGACAAGACTGAGCAGACCTTGGTCTAAAATATCCTTTTGAAGACCCAGTTCGTCGACCTAGTTATGATCACTGAGTTTATGGTTGTCTCCCAGGACACCGCATACAATGAATTGATGGGAAGACCATGGATCCACCTGCATGTGGTGGTCCCCTCATCATATCACAATTTCCTCAATTACTGCATTAATGGTTGAGTAAGTTTACTCCAAGGTGATTAATCTCCCTTCACCTCTTTTGAAGACTGCTACCTGGATTCCGAATATTACAAGAGAAAGGATAAGTAGATTCATGTCAGTGAGGTCGAACCTATCATGGTTGCATGTAACCCCTAGGTAGGTCTGGATGATGCCTACATCTTCCTGATCCATCGATTGAAGGCCACAACCACTGACAAGGGGTAATGTTTCTTATCTCTAGGGTGAGAGGGAAGAATATTCCCAAGTCCAAGTGATGATGGAAGGTCACCTTGTACTCCTACACAAACTAGGATCAGGTGATCCTGGAGCCTCCTACCCCCGTACGGTATCGGGATGTCTACCCCATGGAAATGGCAGTACATCATACGTGTCTAGTTTTCCATTATGGAATTAACCAACTCAATCCGATGCTCCACTATTTCTTTGATATCATCAAGCATGGCCCCTTGGGCCGAAGAAAATATGGGATCCGATCAACATCCTTCATTTCTATGGTTTCAACAGCGCGTGAATCTTCCGATATGATGTCTATTATTGCCCAGGCTGGTACCAGCCTCCCGTAGGGATCCGCCAACCCAGAGAAAGATTCTTCCGCTGGGGATCCCTCCTCCACATGTGAAGAAGAGGATTTGGAGGATAATCACCTCACCTTTGAAAAAGGCCTCTCCACCATGGTCGATGAACTGGTAGAGGTGAACCTTGGTAGCAAGGTAGACCCGAGACCCACATTGATTAGTGCTTCCATGTCCCTCGATGAGTAGTAGAGGTACATAGATTGAAAGAACCAGCATCGTGATGTATTTGCCTGGATCTATGACCAGATTACATGACTAGATCCTCAGGTATTTGTCCACTGCCTCTGTCTCCCTGAAAATCATCAAAGGTTCAAGCAGCCTCCCAGAAAAATGCACCTTTATCACGGTGCCATGGTCAAGGCCAAATTTGACAAGATCATAAGATCCAAATTCATTAATGAGGTCTAGTAACACAAGTGACTAGAAAAAATTGTTCCAGTTTGGAAGAATAACAGATAGATCAGGGTCTACATTGACTTCTGAGATCTCAACGGTCACTGTTCGAAGGATGATTTTCCCCTTCTAGTGACAAAATGTTTAATCAATTCTATGTCTATGTTCTAAGCCCTCTACTTCATTAATGGTTACTCTGGATACAACCATATCCGAATGGGCCCCAAGGACGTAGAGTCAATAGCTTTCAGGGCTCCCTAGGGTACTTTCTGTTACCGGGTTATGCCCTACTGCTTAAAGAATGCAAGTGCCACCTATCAGTAGGCCATGCACAGCATATTCAAGACAATCCTCAGGAAATTGGTGGAATGTTATGTGGATGATCTGGTGGTCAAATATTGCCAGTGCCAAGTCCATCTCAAGGACCATGAGAAAGTGTTCGGCTTCCTCTGTTCTCGCCACCTGAATATGAACAAGTTGAAGTGTTCCTTGGGGGTTACCTCTAGGAAGATTTGTGGCTTTGTTGTCAGGTACCTACACATCGAGATCGACCAAGAGAAGATCAATCCCATCGGTCAAATTCCTCCCCTGAGAAATATTCATGATCTTTGAGTCTTCCAAGGCCACATGGCCTACATAAGCCTATTTGTTGCAATTATGGCCGGAAAGTGTAAGACCTTTTCTTGGATCATGAAGAAATGCTCCGCCTATGAGTGGGATTATGAGTTCAAGACTTCGTTCGAGGAAATCAAGTGGTATCTACTCCAGCCTCCAGTATTGATGCCACTATTCACCGAAAACCCACCGATCCTATATGTGACTTCCTTGGAATTATCTCTTGGTTCACTCCCCTCCCAGAAGAACATTGAGGGGATGGAAAAAAGACTCTACTACATCAGCCGTATTCTCATAGATACAGAGACCAGATACTCCCCCCATCGAAAAAAGTCTCCTTACACTGGTATTCACAGTACAAAAATTGCGACACTACATGAAACACAATGAGGTATAGCTGATGTCTTGGTTAGACCCACTGAAGTACATTCTGAACCGCCCCATATTGACCAGCCGTCTAGCACGATGGGTAGTAATCCTCCAGTAGTTCTACATCAGTTTCGTGCCTTAGAAGGATATCAAAGGACAAGCATTGGAAAATTTTCTAGCTGCCCATCCAACCCCCACGGACCAGTCCTTAGAAATGGATTTCCCGATGAGGCAATCCTCTCGATAAAACATGCCATACCATGTTGGAAGATGCAATTTGATGGTGCTTCCCAAATCCCCACTGGTAGAAGACTCAATGATCATAGACTCTATAGGGTAGGCTTGGGTGTTGTCTTTATTACCCCGACACAAGCCATTCTGCCAAAATTATTCCTTTTTTCATAAGGCTGCACCAACAACGAGGCAGAGTATCAGGCTCTTATCACCGGCCTCGAGATTGCCCTTGATATTGATGTGCCCTATTTTCATGTGAAAGGGGATTCCAAACTAGTCAACAAGAAGATCAATGGTGAATATGTCATCTGGAAACAAGAGCTAGAACCGTTTTGGAGCGCACCATCCATCTAATGGCCTAGTTTCCATCTCGTCTGGAAGTTACTCATGTCCCTCGATCATAGAGTGCTTGAGATGATGCCCTTGCTGTCCTGGCTGCATCACTTGTAGAACCTGAGTAGGATGATCTGATTATTCATGTGGCACATCAGAGAGTCATTGCTCATGTCAACCCAGATGATGATGATGGCCAGCGGGTAAGCCATCTTACTGCAAGATCCTCTATGTCATGACCCAGGTTCCATATATGTAGTGGATGATGTGACTCCCAGTTGGAGAGCCACCTTTGGGATGTATATCCAATATGGTTACCTCCTCGCTGATCGAGCCGAGTGCGAGCGAATCTGACGCCGCACACTACAGTTTACTCTCCATAGTGATCCCAGTCTATATTAGATCCTCTTTAAGTGAGGGTTAAATGGTTTTATCCTCCATTGCATCCAAGGAGTCAGGATTTCTCAAGTCACGCATAAGGTTCTTGCCAGTTCCTGGGGCACCCTTCAGACTGGGCTGAAGCTGTCTCACCAGATCCGAAGATTGGGGTATTTTTGGCCCTCCATGATCCTTGATTGCATCGAGTTTTCCAAGAGATGTCATGCGTGCCAAATTCGATCTAACTTCATGCATAGGATACCATAACATCTTCACTCCACCATGTATTCTTGGCCATTTTTAGTGCGGGGACTCGACATCATGGGAGCATATCCATCGGTGACAGATCGCCAGTGAAGGTTCATCCTAACTACCATAAATTTCTTTTCTAACGGGGAAGAAGAAGTTCCACTCAAGGAGTTCAAGGCCTGTTTTATCATCCACTTCTTGAGCTCCAATATCATCACCATTTTGGAGTACCTCATGCCATCCTAACTAATAACGACACCAACTTCCATGTAGTTGAGTTGAAGAAGTTTTAAGCCAAAGTACAACATCCGTTCTAACCATACATCCTGCTACCACATGCAAAAAAATGGGCAGATCTAAGTGTTCAACAAGACCCTCTCGAACATACTTTAGAAAATGTTTGGTTAGAACAAGATGAGTTGGATAGACAAGCTCCCAAACACCCTCTGGGCCTATCAGATGATGACTCGTAATTCTACCCAGGTGACCCCATATTACTTGGTGTACGGAGCTGAGGTCATCCTACCCATCGAGATCCAGCTGCCTTCGTTACGCACATCGGTGTATGACTAGAAAGCTCAAGATAAGGTAACCATAATTCGTCTAGATGAATTGGAATCACTTGACGAGAATATGCTTCTTGCCCTGCAAAATATAGAAAGCCATTAGAAAAAGATAGCAAGAGCCTTCAACAAGAAGGATCACCTCCGCTCTTTCCTGCAAGGTGACTTGGTATTGGCCCTCTAGACACCAATGATCCCTGTCAGGAATCCACCCATGTTGAAGCCCAAATTGGAAATAACCATACATAATTCATAGGGTTTACCTCATGGTGCATACTCCCTGGGGACCATGGATGGTGAGTGTATAACTTCTATCACCAATGCTAAGTTCCTCAAGCTATACATTTCATGAGCCTATTGGTCCTGCACGACCTTAAACTGGATGGTCCCACATGATCCTAAACTGCATGATGGTCCTGCATGACCCTAAACTGGCATGTCCCGCATGGCACTAAACTGCATGACGATCCCACATGACTTTAAACTACTTCGTTCTGCATGATGTAAAACTATATGTCATCCCACAAGATGTTAAACTATGCCCTCAGAACTACGTGTGGCTTGATTACCATTCGCATGGGATATGTAAGAACGCTCAGGTGTTTCGTCTTGAGCCCAACCCCAAGCTCTTCTCTTTGACTATCCCCTAGGTATATTTCCTGTCAAGGATCCTTACATGATTTGGTGTAGGAATCCTTAGCCCCACTCATGCTAGTATTAGGACAGTCACACCATTTGCTCAATCCTCATTCTTCTATCCTCCCACATCCTCACCGTACAACGTTAAACATCATGGCTTTGAAGAACTATGTAGGTCTTGATTCCCATCCTTATGGGATACGTAGGAATGCTTGGAAATTTCGTCTGTTGGCCCAGCCCAAATTGCCAGAATCTCCCCTCAGGTCAAGGCATATGGTATGGTGCAGGTTTTTACCTCAATACACATTGAGCTCATCTCGTTTCCACTATACATCCTACTCCCTATAGGTTTCTGCCACTTTCACAGCCCTTCTTGAATTTAAAATGTATGGGTATTGTTATGATTTACCCACTCATTTGATTGGGACTCCATCATCCTTCCCATCCAGATGTGTTCCCGAATGGTAGGGATGCTAGGCCCAAGGGATCTCCTACCATTTCGGCCCAATGCCCCTAAGGATGATGAGCAACAAATTGATACAAGTCCCGCATTGAAAATATGGTCAGTGGTCGATGCTCATTTGTTGTTCCCATTCTAGGTCACTATAAGGACGTTGTGTTTCAAACAAGGTCAAAAACTATCCTTTTTCATTTGATCCATTCCACGATGTCCCAAACATTGAGTGTATTGGTCCATTTTCCCCCGTCGTATCTTCAAGTGATGGACTCCCTTCGGGTGATGCCAGTTACTAGACCCCTATATGGCAGGGAGAGCTGAATCTGGCTCCTTGTTCCCCACACCGAGAATCGATCACATGGGCATAAGAGTTGTGATGAGGAGAAAATCGCACAAGATATTGTATGGCTACCATTGGTCGAGCCTCCCGGCCTCAGGCCTTTTGGCCTTTTCCAGCCCCTTGGCCCTTTCAGGCCCTTGGTCCAAGTTCTCATTTAGGGTTGTGTGGTGCGGAGAAATCCTATGTTTCCATTCACCATGATCTATTTTACCATGCCACACATATCCCCTTATGTCATCCTTCCCATCATTTATCATCTTTACCATGAGCACATGCCCTATCGTGCTTCACATGACCAATTTCAGACCCCCGCCCATGCTCTCTCTTACGGGATTGTACAGTGTGGTATGGGATTATGTCCTCATTCACAATGTTTTACACGTTGTTCCATACAACTCCCCTGTTTGGGGTATCTTACACCTTTCTTCATCATCACTACAAGATGTTAAACTACAAAATGGTCGGACCTTACCGACCGAGGCCCAGCCTCAGGCCCCTAGCCTTTCCTGGCCCCTTGGCCTTCTCAGCCCCTGACCCAAATTATTACGTGGAGTGTATGGTTTGAATGGGATTATGTACTCAACCACGTCGGGTTATTCACCACGCTGTACGCCTCTTGTATGTCAGGTATCTTACCCATTTGCATCCTTAATGCATGGCGATAAACTGCAAAATACTCCCTTTAAGAAAGATGTGTGGCTTGATTCCCATCCTCATGGGATACGTAGGACCATCCGAACGTTTAGTCTTCGGGTCCAGCACCATCTCCCAAAAATCTCCCTTTCACCTTGGCGCCTTGGCCAACCCTTTCCCGGGGAGTGGAGTATATGGTGTGGTTAGGACTATGTCCTCATTCACGTCAGGTTTGTAATGATCACGCCACGTACCTCTCCCCCTTGAGAGTTCTCTATCCCAATATTCTATACTCATCCATTCAAATTTGTTACTCTCATGTTGTGGACCCTCCTAAACCCTCTTTGGTGATTCGCCAATCTGTCTAAGAGTACCCTGGTTCAGCGTCTGGAGTGTCAAATTTTACGTGGACATGCTTTCTCCAATTTTTCAGGATTCGTTATCAAATTAATTTGGGCTTCCAAAATCATCCACACTCGAAGGGACCCCCAAATGGCATGGATTCTAAGACTAAGGTATGTACTACCATCATGAGCCAACATCCTCGAGGGTTTCATACAACAAATCGATACAAGTCCCGCATTTCGAATATGGTCAGCGGCCAAAACTCGTTTTTTTCCTTAATACAGGATAACATGATATGGATGCTATGTTTCAAAAATAGTCAAGAATCATCCTCCATCATCACACCAACCCCTTCAAGCCTTGAATTTTGGTTAAATGATTCACATCATTTTCCACCCCATCATGTCCATGTGTAATTTTGACACTCCTAACACTATCCCTTAGCGTGCATTTGTAAGTTATGAGGACAAAGCCATGGTAAAGGTTTCATTCAGGTCTCCACACCGACATCCATTATCCATGGTCTGATATCTATGACCGTAAACTAAGATATCTTTTAGAACTACATTCGGCTTGATTTCTATCCTCATTGGATAAGTAAGAATGCCCAGATGCCTCATTTTTAGGTCCAGCTAAATTGAGATCTAGTTTCTCCTACCCCATACCATATTACATCTATTTTGGACCCTTGAAACGAGGTTTATTTCTCATAATCGTGTACAGTGTGGTATGGATTACGTCCTCACTCACGTCAGGTATATTTTATGGCACCGTGTACATTCCCCCTTTAGCCTCATCTCTACTATGTATGTGCCACATGATGTTAAAATGAACGTCATGTCCCATCACATGACTCAAAACTGTGACATTATTTTTCTGGCCGCACAGAGAAAAACAACACTGCAGCGTGATCTCCTCACTCAATGGGACACCATGTTTGGTATCTGTCACATGGCATACCATTTTTCAATGCCTACATATGACTTGATTCTTGTGGAGATGTCAGAAATTTCAATCTTAGGCCTATAACTTCACAAAAAAACCATTCCCATTAAATGTTAAACAAGATACATCAAATACCTATTCTTTTGGTGCGAGGGCCACACCCGCACCCCCTTTTATCCTAGACACTGGTACCTTACTATTACAACACTTAGAACTATATACAGGTTAATTATCATTCTAATGAGATACATAGGATTGCCCAAGAACATCCCCATGGGCCTAACTTAATTTTCATGTTTGTTCCCTTGACATAAACACTTCCCCAAGGAACACGTGGTAATCTGGACTCCAGATCCTCATTCACGTTAGGTTTTATAATTATTCCACCAGGTGTCACCCATGTTTCCAAACATCCATGGTCCGATATCTATGACCATAAACTAAGACCACTATGTGTCCTTTCCGCAAGACATAAAAATACATGACATATTCTAGAACTATGTATAGATTGATTCCCATCATCATGGGATACATAGAGACACCCAGAAATTTCTCATTGGGTCCAGACCCCAGAATCAATAATCTTGTTCTTCCTTATTTCTGGTCCCTTGGCCGGAGCCCTTGTGGGTAACTATGTAACATTAGATTTTCTATGAACAAATACGGGATTCCCCACGATGACATTGGGATGTGGAATCTCCCTCTCCAGAGAGATCCTATCTAAAAGAAGGAATGATCCATGATCAGATTGATGTTCCATCTAATGTATTTCCACCACGGTGCCGTAATTTCGAGAGTGTTATATTATCTTCACACAAACCATCACTCCACATTACATGCTTTGTGTGCACCTTATTTGGACCCTCATACTATTTGATGTCTAAGGGAACACCCTAATAGTATGGATGCTCAGAATATGGCTTGCCTATTGTCTTGGGCCAACACTACGAAAGACTAATGGTTGAAATTTTGAGTCAAGCCATGTGTTTCGAACTTGGTCAGCAGTCGGCCCTCATTTTCTATCCCCATTCCAGACTAACAAAATAAGGATACCTAGTTTCGAAAGCGATCAATATTTATTCTTCATTGTCACGCTTCCCCCATAGTGTTCTGAATCCTGGGTATTGTGATTCACACCTTGCATTCCCATCAGTTCAGATTGATTATAGCACCCTTGGCATTACCAAATTCGTGCACACGAGCACATTGGGAAAATAGTAATTTGGCTGTTTTGAGAGCATCATTATCCAGTCAGGTCTCTCCCATTTCCTCCCATAAATCTGGGCTAGTTGTTCAAACCCCAAATGCATGATGGTTGGTTTTCACTCCAACATTTAGATGTGGGTGATAAGGTGGTCATCCCTTGTTTCTCACATTGGGCTCGACCCACTTGATCTTGGGGAATGATCACTAGATGCTCCATGAATATCACAAGAATGCAATAAACCAATGTAAAAAATGGATCTCATAAATGATATGGAATAAAAAAAATAAAAGGATGAAATTAGGTTTGAGGGTTTTTAATCATTACAGTACCCGACTGTCGATTCCCCCCATGGATGTGTTAACCTCTTAAAAAGAGAATATTAGCTCTACCACCCTTTGGATGGTGGCGTCAAAATGTTGTTGTCACCGGTTCATCTCCCACCCCTCCTCGGTAGAAATAAGGCGCAACTCATCAACCAAAATCTGGGCCCACTCTACATCGGTCTAAATGACGATCATCTCCTTAGAGGCTCACTTCATGCCCTCTTCGCCCTCCACCAGTTGGGCTTTCAACAGTGATACAAGCTCTGATTGCAAGTCAAGGGATACATAATGCTCATCCGATCAGGCCTGTAGCCATTGAACCACAACGTCAGCCTCCTGGAGCCACTTGATGTTCACTGCTTTCTGTCGCTTCCATCCCACACTGAGGCCACGACCATACTTCCAAATATTTTCCTCCTTAGATCTCAAATGGGCATGTGGGGACACTGGTAATCTACTCACCCAACACACAATTCTCGTAGTTGTGATAGAATTAGATCCATCTCATACAGACATAGTGCTTGCAGGGTGTCATTAATAAAGTGATTGATCAGCTTCTATGATCGGTGATAGACTATTTTGTGGTCCTCCTCATCAGAGGCCATCTCATCCCAGTCAGCATGGACGGCAGACTCATATGCAGGGTACGTCCTCCGGAAATCATTAGTTGGGTCCACATCTAGGATTTGATTATGTGTGGTAGGGCATTCACTATCTGATTGAACCTCATCATCAGATCCCACCTCAATGATCTTAGGTAGAACATCCCTCACGGTCCCACTAGTGATCAGGAGCGCTATAGTTAGGTCGGTTTGGACCTCCGCCTCCGCAACCATTGACATTACCCTAGGAAGGATTCCCCCAGAAGCCCCAACTAATATCACCATGGTGTCCCATGCCATCTGATTAACTTTAAACTCCCAAAAGAACAGGGGTCATGAGTGTCAGTTGGAAAGGTTAGGGAATGGTGGTCATGAAATTGATAGAAGGGACTTACATAGATCGAATTCCTGATCTCGATCTTGGGTTGATGTCCTCGGGACCCTGAAGCATGGCCCCCCGTATATGGTGTGAAGGTCTAATAACTATATAGGGGTCACCTTAGGTATCCAAGCCCCACTGGATGCAGCAATAGATGCAGCGGTAGGTGTAGATCCCGAAGGTCCCGCATCTACATCCACTGAGGGATGAGAACAAGTTCTGTATATAGGACTCTTATGAACGGTTCAGATGTTATCAACGAGTCTAGAATGACCTCATAGAAAGTCTCAAAGAAAGGGGTTTCTGATTTTTTACCTCAAGGGCCTCAATGAACTCTTCAAGATCCGAGTCTTGATCTCTAACATCACCCTCCTCCAACAGGCTCCCTCTCCCAGCCTCGTCTCCCCAGGAGGACTCTTCTGATTCTCCTAATGAGGATAGTGCTCTCTTAAAACTGTGGCGCAAAATTGAGGGGGAGTTGTGCTGTCAAGCAGCACCATGACATGGTCCGTCATTGGATGACGAGCACACTAGGAATGCACAAATTCCTCTAGCTCTACCAGGTACTTCTCTGCCTCCGCTTGGGGCACCGTAAAGCCGACCTAGATAGTGCCTATCCCCAGTAAGTCCATCCTAAGATAGTTTAGGTGCTTCCAAAACAAGGCAAGGATGAGGAATTACCTACTGAATTCCCAGATGTCCTAATCCTCATGGAAGACAACATTCTTTGGCATGTCGATATAGCACAGCCACTTCCCTGGAGCCTGGGTGGGTATCCTATGGAATCCTCTCAGAGGCCTCCCCTCTGAATGGATCTATTCTTCTGGAAATGCCGAGTCCGCTACCATGGATAGATCTATGGCTGTTTCCTCACCCTCAACTGTTGTGGGCCTCACCGCCACGATAGCCTCACCATCGTGGAATTCCCTTTCTGCCTTAAAACCCCAACCCCAGGTTTGGGGAGGTTCTCCATCACCGACTCAAATAGTAGGTTGTTTCAGCATCTCCTCTGGATAAATTTCCTCCTAGCTTATGGCATTCTCCTTCACCAGCCCAAAGACAGTGGTAGGTAGAGGCAGTTGGTTCCACATCTTCCCATCTTCCCTTGTGGACATGAGACACTTCTGCCTCATCACACATGGGTGTTCCTTGGGGTGCACCTCCAAATAGACCTGTGGGGTAAGTCACTAAATGAACCCAAATTTCCTTTCAAACCAGTGTGGGATGTAAAGATCACAAAGGGGCTCACCTTCCACCATTTCCACCAAGACTACACCTCGAAAGGACCTAAGATATTCCTAGTAATCTTCTATTCCCTAGCCATCATGAGTGAATACCCCCTTCGACAATGGAAAATGATGAAAATTGAACTCTTCCTCCTTCTTTACACGGTTCAATATAAAATGTGTTGTCAAATTATCCAGAAAGCTCCCCACGGGGTTCAGGATTGATGGGTGGATGTCCGAGCCCAGAGGAGAGATAGGGTTTAGCTATTCGTAAACCCCCCTGATATGTGCCGCTATCCACCCATACAAGAGGTGGAATGGCCCAAATAACCTCTGTGGCCTCCTCCCCTCACTGATATTCCATAACAACTTATATAGTTTGGAGAGCATCGGGATTTCTATGTAGACCCTCTCTCCTGTCACCAACGTGGACACCATGATAAATGTGCTTGGGCATACTTCCATGTTGGTATCCCTCACCGTAAGGATCCAACCACAGATAAGAGCCATGATGAATGCTTCCAGCCCGACTATTGGCTACTGCTCAGTACTGACGCTAAACCCCTAGGTATTCCACTAGATTTCCTCTAAGAGACACCAGTACAAGTGCTCCTTGCCTCATTGATCCCCCTTCGGGCAAGTCCGAGGCTTCGTTGGAAACTGTCGGTCTACTGGTAAATTCAGGAACTTCTTGAACCACCGATTAAAGTGGGCATCTCTCACTGATTCTTTTTCCTCTCGAGACACCAGCTCCATCAATGCCATTTCCAAACACGACATCTGCTTTGGATCCTCCCACGCTCTCATGACATGGAGGAATGCATCATACATAGCCCCCAGTATTGGGACCCAAAAAATATGGTGGACATCCAACAATCTAAAACCTTCACCCAATGGTGTAAATGGAAGGTATTGGTCCTCAACAACCACCTTCTCGTACAATCCCACTCTCCTCAACACGGCCCCAAACTTCTCACAAAAGGTGCCTAACCCAGTATGCTGATGCCCAATCGTCTGTGACGTTGCCACCCTGGCACAGGTCCCAATCATCAGACCACCCCACCCCAGGTTCCTCAAATATGCCTTCAGTATCGAAAATAACCCACTCAAATTTATCCTCAATTGTCCAATTCTTTCAGGGAATTAATCACAGTGGATAGTTATTTTTCAACAATTTTATTCCATGTTTGTGCCACAGATGAAAATAAAATTCCATACTCTAGATGATTTCCTTGCCGAACACCCATTTCCAGAAGATACATCATTGAATACTTAACATTCATTGAAAGAGGTCTTCTCTATTCAAGATAATCTCTAAACATGGGAAATTTATATTGATGGTGCCTTCAAAAGTCCAAAATAGAAGAGAATGGAAAACCCAAAATTCAACAAAGTTGGGTTAGGAATTATACTCATCTCCCTAGAAAATGTAGTGTTACTATATTTCTTCCTATTGTCAGAAGGCAGAACCAACAATGAAGCAAAATATCAAGATCGCATCACAGGCCTAGAATTAGTTCTCTAGCTACAAGTGAACCACCAAAAATTGAAAAGTTATTCAGATTTGGTAATAAAACAAATCAATGGGGATTATGATATCAGAAAATAAGAGTTAATCCCTTTAGGTGATTACATCATATGGTTAATGGATGAATTTTCCTCAGATATAACATTGTATTATGTATCGTGTTCACAAAATGCCCAAGATGATGCATTGAATAATGAAACCACAACATTAGAAGATCCAAATCGGGATGAGACAATCATCAGTATTCCAATCTTCGTGTGGTCTCATATTTCGTTGAAACAAGAATGGAATTAATTAATGAAATTATACCTATTTCTGAGCCATATGATCATACTATGGGATGGATGACACCCATCATGGAATACTTTCAAAAAGGATGACTTTCGCAAGATAAATATGAAAAAAGAATAGATCCAAAAATTGGTGGACAATTTTACTCTTTATGACAGTCCAAATCCCTAGAATATCCTCTACAAATGAGGCTTTGATAGAATACTCTTCATGTGAATTAATAGAGAAGAAACTGCAGCTCTCATGAATGTAGTACATGTAGGAGGTTGTGGTTCTCACCAGTCTAGGCATAGGCTTTCTAATCAATTCTGAAGTCTTAGATATTTTTGTTCTTAAATGAAGCTGGATTACATAGATTTTACTAAGAAATTTCATCCCTTCCATGTGCATTCCAACTTCATTCATCATCCCCCAATGTTGTTACAAACCGCTAAATACTCCTAGCCATTACCACATGGGGAATGGATGTTGTTGGAACTTATCTGCAACTATGAATAAGCAGTTCATGTATGTTCTTTCTTCTACTGGTTTCTTATTCAAATGGGATGAATAGTTCAAGTATATTCTTATTTCATTTTACTACTCTCTAGAATCAGGAAATCCCACCAAAAAGTGTCTCATGCAATGTTAGTTCCCAAGAACAACCTCAATCAACATATTTTTTATTTAATCATATGTACCCTAAAGAACATTCCACAACTAGATCTCATCAGAGTCCGGCCCAATGGAATAAATATATTGAGTTAATTTTTCACTAAGCATCTGAGAATCTAAAGAAGGCCCTTTCTTAGAGGATGCCAATAATCAAATAACTCAAATGTCGTATATAGAATAGTGATATTCCTAAAAAAAGTTACTTGAGTAGTGTTTGGATAATAAACCTAGCTAATGTCTGAACAAAAATTCAAAAAATCTGAAGAGCAGTTAAACGAATATCAGCTATAGAAGTTCAAGAGCTACCCGAGCCTGCATGGTTGGGGGATTGTTTAATTCAAACTTTGAATTCAATAAAAAATGTTTGAAGGTTTAGAGAATAAGATCAGGAACATCCTCAGACTACAGGGCTAGGGGATTTCTCATATCTTAAATCCTCTCCTAAATGGAAGTCAGTGTTCTCCTGATTATGGAAGAATCCACAAAGAGAGCACACAACTAAACTATCCCAGGATTCCCTTTAAGTAGCTATCTGTCAAACAATTCTCAGAAATTCAGAAAAACGGATAACATATTCTCATGGAAGATATATATGGAGACACTCTTATAATGATACAAATAGAATTCCATCAATGCATTATGTGTTATTAAATTTCATTAACACCATTGCAGAAGATCTTCCCAAAAATGCATCTAGTTTAGGGGAATCAGAAGATGTAGTTATTATTCATAATATGGTACACACTGAATGAAATGATGGAGTTGAGTGTACCCACAATTAGATACTTACCTAGAATCTATGTCTGACCTCAAGTAAATAACTCCCACCCCTACGAAAGATGTCTAAGAAGGGGAAATGTAAAATTCATATTGTGTCTCACCTTTCCACTAGAGAAGGTCCATATATTTCACCTGGAGAAACATTTTCACAGGAAGAAGTGGAGTTGAATGTGTTGAAAATACTCAATACAGAGTTACATAGAAGAAACTTTTTTTCTAGACATGCCTCCCAACTTTTTGGAGTTTTTCAGGAAAAAGGATTTGTGGTAACTACATTTTTGGATAATGAATTCCCTATATTAGGTGCACATCTAGGTAAGGATCAAACACATCCTTATAGGCCTATCTCTATCAGTCATCTAGACAAATACCAGCACCACCACCAATGGTTTTGCTGGTCATTGAACCTGTTCATGCTTCAGCCATTGTACCTATACAGGTCCCAGATCATCCTGGTATCCCCCAAATTCTTATAAATACCATTGAGGAATTAAGAACTCGATTGGAAACTACAGAAGAACGACATGCACCTGTTGAGCCAAAAAAATAGATCATACCCTGTATGTGTTGATCTGATTCCTCCCTCACCAATTTTTTTGAATAATACATTCCCAATATTTAATGGTTCGGGAGATCTAGAGCCACACTCAACTCATTTAATTTCATATTGTGATCCCATGATGGGGACACCTCGACAACAAGAAGCAGTAATGTCTAGGTAATATGTGCAGTCAATATAGGGACCATCTATTTTCTTGTATACATGTTTTCAATCTCATTTAGTTACTAGATGAGAAGATCTACATCAGAAATTCATTCTTCAATTCAGCTCAATGCTGGCGATGACAACAAATTTTTTTCTTAAAAATTGAAATCAAAAGGAATATGAATGATTTTTCGATTTCATTGCTAGATGGAAAGCATTATCATATTTCTAAAATCTATCACTCCCTTAAGAAGAGTTGCTGCTAATTAGTGTGGAATATCAGTGTGATGATTTACGCACATCACTGATCCCAGTGAAATACAGAGAAGGGTTTTGAGACCTTGCTTCAATTTCCCAATAGGTGGATAATTCCATCGTAGAAACTAAATCTAAATCTCATGTAATTATATCATCTTATGGAATTAATAGAGGGAAAACATAGGCTTCTATAGTCACACTCATGAAAGAAGTCGTACTTGTTTCCACTTCAAAAACTTCTTTATAACAAAGGGTTCCACCTACTAAGTTTCATCGGCAATGACCACCTAATCAAGATGATCAAAGAGTTAAATTGAGGAAATATATTTAGGAGATAAAGAGAAATGTTTATTCTTATCATAATGAATAGGTTCCTAATTACTTCTTCTCAATTTTGAAAAAAAAATTGGTTTAGTTTCTATGGACTTAGAAACCAAACAAAGAGATGAAGATCTTCCACATTATTGTCCATTTCACCAGAAGTTGTAGCATACCATTCATAAGTGTTTTGTTTTCAATGACCTATTGAAAAATGGTAGACTCTGGAAATGTGAAGCTGAAAATTTTATCAGCCCAAGTAGCATGTGTTACTCTTCTACTGATCTATAGTAAGAAGGGAAATGGTATGAAGTCAAAAGTAAAAATGCACTAAAATTTGATGATTGGATAATCAAAAAAATGATAAACCGAAATCCTGCCATTATAGGAACAGATTTGAAACAACCAATTGTGCCTTCTACCTCTCCGACCATAGTAAAACCACATTCGTCAAAAGATCAGTTTTCCAAAGGACAATCCTCAATGAAGATGCATGATCAGAAGGAAAAAACAGCAGCCAGAAGAAGATGAGCTCATGTCAATGCCAAAGTTATCTTTGTATCTAGTAGATTTCATATCATCTGTTTCAAAATTACGGGCATTGCCCCACCAAATAGAAAAACCAAAAATGGCCTACCAAGTAGAATTTCTATCAGTTGAAGAATTGATCTTTGGTTTTGTCCTTATTATCCACTTAATAGATCACTATGCAGATGTTGATTCTGGTTATAATGAGACTGAGTTCCCTATACATAACTGGGAAACTAGAGGAATAATCCATGTTTGAGGATACATGGGAAGATTTGGGTATTCTAGAATCCCCTAGCTTAACTATAACCATACTCAAAGCATATATGCAGTAGAAACTCGTGGGAGAGCCCGTCAGCGAGCTCAATAAGAACAAGGAGAATCATCCACGCACGACAAGTTTGGTCATGACATGATTATTTTGGAGGATCGATTTGGGGTTACACCATCATTCTTTCAGAAAGTAGTTAGATTTAGTTAGTCTAATCTACCTAAACCAATAGTATTTCTAGTTTCTACTCTGACATAGGGTACATCTACATCAGGAACATCAACATCCAAGGCACCTACAAAACTGAATCTCCAAGCTAGGAAATGTAGACATCGCTACCAAATGTACAATGTTTTAATATAGCTTTCCCATGTACCAGACGCGTTTTTATTTTTGATGTCTTTAATCTATAAAAAGTTCTTCGAGAAGCACTTGTTGAGGCTTTGTCAAGTCCTCAAGAGTTTTAACTAAAGTTTCTACTGCTGAGGTTTACTGTACAGAGAATAATCCTACCGAATTCCACGCAGTTATATATTTTACGAATGAAGATGAAGATGATGTTGTGCATGGACCTACCAGGTCTTTGTATCTATCTGGCTGGGTCAATGATATATACATATGACAAGCCTTTATTGATAATGGCTTAAGATCCAACCTAATTCTTATTTGTAAACTTTATTTATTGGGTCTCATCGAATCTGAATTATCTGCTTCCAATTTAATGTTTCAAGGTTATGAAAAGAATTAGCAATAACCATTAGGTGAGATTACACAAAGAACCCAGTTTGAGGATCTTATGTATAATTTAGATTTTATGATTTTCCATTAAGACAGAACCTTTAACATTAGTCTTGGAAGACCTTGTCTTCATAAACATGTGGCCATTCCTTCCTCATACCACCATTTTCTCACGTACTATTTCAATATTCAAATAAAAACATTGTATGGTGACATGGATCCGTTCAAAACATGTTAATCCCAATACATTTAGGCATAATTTTATCACACGAAGGGAATAAGGTCCATGGAAATGGAGGTAACTAGATTCAATGCTTCAAATAACCAAGAATAGATCCCCGAAAACCCAATTATACATTTGAGTATAGATTATGTGTTTCCTTTAAATCAAATAGAATGGATAAACTCAAATCTGATCACTCAACCAGTGACTTCCATATTGTCAATTGGGGAAATCAATCCCAACAGCAGGGGATAAATTATTGACTTACCAAATAGTGGTGAAATCTTAAATTAAGATGTCTTAATATCATCCACCAAAATTTAGAAGGTATCTACTTTATCAGTCAGACTATAAGAAGTTGTATCATTACTATAGGAAGATAAGGATGTTTATTCCCAACCCATTAGATAATGTTCAATGCTTCAAGAAGACCCTTCATCATCAGTGGGGTCAGAAATGGTGGCCTCTTATTCAGGATATTAAAATACTGACTCCTCCCCTAGCAGTAAATTTATTGCTTCATCACATACTATGCATGTAGAAATAGAAGACGTAACATGTAAAGAAAAATAAGAGGGAGATCTCAGGGATGTTCCTCCATAATATGATAAAGTATTTCTACCATGGTGGATGAGCTCATAGAAATAAATCTGGGTACAGAAGAAGATCCACACCCACTCCAATTAGTGTGACCATGACTTATCTAGAGAAAGATATGTATACTTAATTTCTAAAGCAACATCAAGATATATTTTCTTATATCTATATAGAAATCCCATGTCTTAATCTTGATGTATCCACCCATCATTTGGGTTTTCCATAAGAACATCGAGGATTCAATGAGGAAGCAAGAAGAACACACCCAAATCATGACTCTAAACATGAAGTTGAAGTTGGTAAGATTATCAAGGATAACATTTTTAGGGATGTTCAATATCCAAAATGTTTGGACAACATTTTCCCAATGAAAAAGAAGAATTAATAGATTAGAATTTTCATTGATTTTAGAGATATAAGCCAGCATTATCCTAAATATGACTTTCCAGTTCCAATAACTGAGATTTTATTTGATTCAACAGCAGGCTATGAATCTATTTCCTTCATGGATGGATTTTATGGGTATAAAAAAATCTGAATGGCCATAGAGGATGAAGATTCTATATCCCTTAGAGCCCCTCAAGGGGTGTTCCTCAATCAGATAATTACTTTTGGATTAAAGAATGCAGGTGGAACGTGTCAAGATTCCATGCACCATATATTCGAAGCCATATTAGGAAAATTTATTGAATTATTTGTGGATGTTATGCTGGTAAAATCCAGATAACATTCTGATCACTTGGCGGATCTGGAGATCATATTCATAAAAAATTGGTAGCATATTTTAAAGATGATTTCGTTGAAATGTGATTTCGGGGAAACCTCAGGAATATTTCTCAGCTTCTTTGTATGCCATCATGGAATTGATGTTGATCCTAAGAAGAAAAAAGAAATAATTAGCATATTACATCCTATAAATTTAAATTAATTAAGAGGATATCAAGGGCACTTAGACTCTATTTTGTTCTTTATAACCAATTTGGTTGGAAGCTGTTTACCCTTGATAATAATAATGAATGGATGCACTTATCAATGGACCAATGACTTCCAAGAATCATTTGAAACCCTCACAAAATATCTCTTGAGTCCACTAGTGTTAATTCCACCTATTAAAGGAATTCCACTTATTCTTTACGTGATAGCTTTTGATCGATCAATGGGATCCTTCCTTACCAAAATGAACAATGAAGGGAATGAAAACAACCTTTAATTTCTCAGTCTAAATTTTCATAATATAGAGACTCGGTATTCAATTACTGATAAGTGTTTCATGGCATTAATCTTTGCAGTTTGTAAATTGAGGCACTTACAACAACATCATGAGGTCCACTTGGTATCTCACAATAACCCGCTCAAATTTATCCTTAGTCATCCTATTCTTAAAGGGAATTTGGCATGGAGGGTAGTTATTTTACAACAGTTCGATATTCATTTTGTTCCTTATATGAAAATAAAATTCCTAGCTCTAGATGATTTCTTTACTGAACGCCCATCTGTAGAAGATACATAATTGAATACTAAACTTCCTCATGAAGAGGTCTTCTCTATTCAAGATAATCCCCAAATGTGGGGAAAGTACTTTGATAGCGCCTCCACATGTCCAACAGGGAAGAGAATGTAAAATACTAAATTCAACAAGGCTGGGTTAGGATTTGTTCTTATTTCTCTAGAAAATATAGTTTTACCATATTTCTTCCTATTGTCGAAAGGCAGAACCAATAATGAAGTAGAATATCATGCTTTTAACGCATTCCTGAAATTAGCGCTCCAGGTACAAGTGTGCCACCTAAAAGTGAAAGGTTATTCAACGTTGGTAATCAGAAAAATAAATGAGGATTATGATATCAGAAAATAAGAGTTATTCCCTTTTTGTGATTGTGTTAGATGTTTAATGGATGAAATTCCCTCAGAGAAAACATTGGATTATGTCTTGCGATCACAAAGTGCCAAAGATGATGTAATGGATAATGTATCCCTAACCCTAACATATCCAAACCGGGAAGAGACAATCATCATTATAGCCCAACATCATGTGTTCTTACCTTTTGTTCAAAATAGAATGGAATAAATTAATGAAATTATCTCTATTTCTTGTACATATGGTCATACCAAGGGATGGATGACGCCCTTCATGGAATCACATCAAAATTGTGTACTTCCACTAGATATAGATGAACAAGAATAGATCTGATGATGGTTGCCCAATTTTACTCTTTATGATAGTCCATATCACTAGAATATCCTCTACAAATGAGGTTTTGATGGAATCTTTTTCAGGTGTGTTGACAGAGAAGAAACTGCAACTGTCATGAAAGAAGTACATACAAGATCTTGTGGTGCTAACCAGTCTGGGAACAGGATTTCTGATCAAAAATTAAGGCTTGGATACTTTTTTCCTTCAATGATGAAATATTGAATATATTTCACCAAGAAATTTCATCCCTTCCAAGTGCATTAAAACTTTATTCATCAAACCCTGGAGTTGTTACTTACAATTAAATACTCCTTGCCATTTTCTACATGGGGAATTGATTCCATAGGACCTTCTCATCCAGATACGGCTAGGTAGTTCTTGTATATTCTTACTTATATTGATTTCTTTTCCAAATTGGATGTTGAAATGACTCACAAATAAGTTGGAGCAAAAATTATTGATAGTTTTTTCAAAACTAACATCATTTACAAATTTGGTGTCCCCCATACAATATTGACATACTATGACACCAATTTAAATTCTGTTGAGATAATGAAGTTATATCAATAGCACTATATAAATTCCAAACATTCATATCACTATCATTCTATGCATAATGGAATGATCGAGGACTTCAATCAGACCCTATCGAATATACTCTGGAAGAATGGTGGTAAAGATAAGAAATCATGGCTCATAAGATTTTTCATGATTTATGGTCTTATCAGACTACTAACCGTACTGCCAATCAGGTGACCCCATATTCATTTGTGTATGACAAGGAAGTTGTTTTTGAAATTGAAATTAAATTTCCTTTTCTCAGAGTTTCTATTTTTGATCAGTTGTATATAGATGAAATGTCATAGAAATGATTTGATGAAATGAAATGATTAGAAAAAAAAGAGATTGCATACTTTGCATCATTTAGAGGACTATCATAATGGAATATCATGAGATTTTAACAAGAATGTTCACCTCTGGAAATTTCTTCAAGGGGAATTGGTATTGGTTCTCAACACTCCAATGAAACCAGGAATGAAACCTCCAATGTTTCAGCAGAAGTGGTAAGGACCTTATTCCATACAAAAGGTCTACTCAAATGGAGCTTATTATTTAATCTCAAGGGATAGAGGGATTATTCAAACTCAAACCAATGAGAGATTCATGAAGAAATAATATGTGTAAATGCATACAATTTCCCCAGTACATGACTCTAAACTACACAACACAATGTCCTAGTTTCAATACATTAAACTACAAAACAACCATTAGCGTACAGGGTGCACAATGATAAAATGCATAGAATCTTTATCCTTGTTGCACGACATTAAACTGCATGATATCATTTATCCTCATTACATGAAAATATACTTTACGGTAAATGTCATATCTATTTTGGAGTTAATTCCTTTCATGTGAAAAAATCGTTGAAATCATTAATACACCTTAGTAGTTCTTGAGTTCCATTTTTTCATATGTTTGAATCAGATCTGCATAGGGGCCATGTTTCGTGAACTATATGTGGATTGATTCTCATTTTCAATGAGGTACATACAGAGGCCTTGATCTCCAATCTTGGGCCCAGTCGTAACTACACAATTTTTATTTCCCTTTTCTCCTTCTGTATATGTACTAGATCTTTATAGAGTGCTCTTTAAGGATACATGGTTTGATTTTCATACCAACTTGGGTCTTAAATTTAATAATTCTTCTAAAATGTGGTAAAAACCCTCATCTCCCACATTAAACTCAATTGGTGTGGGAAATGATTGTTTGATAACTATGTTTGGACTAATTCTCATTCATTTGAGATACATATAGATGCATAGATCTCTAATATTGGTCCCAACCACGATAAAAAAAATCCCAATGTATGAATAAAATCTACATAGGGAATGTCCAAAGAACTAAATATGGATTTATTATCATCAATATGAGATACATAGTGACACTTGGGTTTAATTCTTTTTTCTATTAATGATATACTTATATTACATCAGAATCCCTTCAGGTCCTCACTACCTAACTCTAAACTTCACAATATAATATATATTCAAAGGAAAAAGAGAAAGTATCCATTTTACATGTGATTCAGATCTATGTAAAGGACTCCAAAATCAAGGCCAATAATGAATCAAATATTTCTCATGTGCATTTGGAATCTACCCCTTCCATATTTCACACTCTTAATTTTGAATATTTTTTCAGATCTTCATAATATTTCTTACGATTTTTGGTGATTGAGTTTCTAATATCTGAGAACTCTTTTGCCTGACTATGCAGTATGAACCCATAGGTGACCTTTCATAAGTTTCATACATAATGGACATGTCATTCAAAAGATATAATTTTTTGTATATTCTGTATTTTCCTTAGTTGGATTTTCATAATACATCCCCCATAACGGGGTTGTCAAACAATTGCAATTTCATTCTAGGTTAAAGTGTATTTTTCCCCTTCAATATTTTATAACAATATTCAAAAATATGTATTTTAAAGCACTGATTCATGTATATTTGTCCCATTACCTTTATCTCAATCCGAATGTCTTCGTGACCATGGTTTACACATGTGTTCAAAGCAATATGAAATAACCTTGGATCACATGACCACATAAAATATATTGTTTTCATTTTTGGTCCTAGTCTTATGACCTATAAACTACAAACGCCGTACTTTCTATGTTTTCATCATACCTTCATAGACATACTATTCCTCTTATTCTTTTGAAATCATGATTGGAAATATTCTCTCCGTCCTCAAGTACCTTTCTTCATAAACTAAACTCCGTCATTTGGAAATTATAAATCTCCATAAACTTTCTTCAGATTTATGAAATAGAATGTCAAAATTCTGAGAGATATTTTTCCTAATAATACTACATGTTCCCTTAGCTGTCCTAGAATAAGTTGCGTATATAATATAGCTATCAGTCCAAAGATGCCACTATTTGGCTAGGCAGCATATGCCCCAGTTGTCCCTACATAATACATCCCTTATAACAGGTTTGTAAAATAATGGTAATTTCATTATTAAGAAAGACATCCTCTAATGCTTTTATCCCTTTTCCCATATCATTTTTCAGATCCATAAATTCCCAAATCATAGTTTATAATTCTTCCCTTCCATACGTGAACATGGTAGTATGTTTCAAAATAAATTACCAATAAATTTGGAGAGTCTAAAACCTTTGGACAAAGCTAAAGACCTAAAATTAAAGCCAACAAATGTCCTCTCTACATGAAATGAAACTACACAGTACAATTTCCTCACTACATGACTTAAAACATTACAATACAATGTCATTACTGCATGACATAAAACTGAATAGTACAATTTCCTCACTGCATAACACAAAACTGCATAGCCTGATATCATAAATTCCCCTTTATGAAAAATTTTCACCATTCCTCTTACACCAAATTTTTGTATATGTGGTTTTCCTATTCATGAAATATGTTTGCATAGATAACCATTTAATATTAAAATCCCTTTCCTTTGAAAATCCACCCACTATGGTCTTGAGTCACCTAAATCTTATTTTCCATTGTATATCAACAATAAAATGTTAAATTCCAAAGAGATATTTTTCTTGAATTTGAAGTAGGTTCCCCTAGAGCCCTTGCATAAAATTTTCTTACATAATAGACCATTCAGTCAAAAGATTCAACTATTTAGCTATGCAACATATTTTCTAGTCGGCCCTGCATAACACAACCCCCTTAATAGGTTTGTCAAATAATGGTAACCTCATTCTTGGAAGAGACATACATTATGTTTATACATGTTTTAGATTTGATGACCACAAAGATTGTAATGACCCGAAATTTTGAATAAATCTTATTTCCTAATTTTATGTGTTATTTTATTTTATTTTTATACTCAACAAAAATGTTTCATTTGATAACATGAGTATAATTAAAACGAGACTGTTGGGTTTTGACTATTATTTGACCATTGGTCAATATGACCACTGGAAACTAAATGTTTTGATTACTATCTATAAATACAAGCAATCGTGGTTAATTAATATAGAAAGAAGATTAGATGGCCTCATCCAGTAGTCTTGGACCGATCGAAGCCCATCTAACAGAACTTGGGAAGGAGGTAGCACCACTGGGCTTTGCTCTGGACCAAAACCAAGATGAACTTCATCGTGTGAAGCTATAACGGGATCGCCTTCGTGAGAAGTTCAAACTAATAGAAATTACGACTCGTGCGATGTTGGCCGAGCCTCCCTCAGATTCTCTCACCTTAGCACACCTTACACATAGGTCCTATGCTGGTGTGATAAGGGGCTATGTAAGGAGACCGTAATTTCCTTGTGTAATCCTTTGTTTAAAAAAAAATTGGATTTCTTCTTATGATGAAGTTTATGAATTTTCAAATGTCCAGATAAATATAGTATGCATATTTTTGATAAATTTTAGAGAAAGGATATTCTAAAAATGTTTATGTAAACCTTAAATAAATAAAAATGTGTAATGATTTTCAAAAAATGGTCTTCTAAAATTATGTTCACTACGAAATTTCGAGCCTAATAAGATCAACTTGATTTTTGATGAATAGTAAATTATGAATAGTGATTTTACGCTTAAGATTAGTAATTTGACCAAATGGATTAGTAATCTAACTTAAAGAAAGTATTAATATAATCTAGGCACCTTGATTAATAATGTGATTCAATAAAATGGTTAAATAATGGTTTCATAAATTATTATTCAAGTATTAGTTGTTTCGGGTGAATAGTGTTTTTTAATTAAAAATTTAATTAAAAATATGTAGAAAATTATTTTTATAAAACAGATTTCATTTTTGAACTCAGAGCACCGATATTATTCTATGGTAATTTTTGGGGTTTTTCTTCTGAAAAAATGAATTTTCGTTGAGTAGTGTTTTTATTTAAAAATTAAATTAAAAATTTTTAGAAAATTATTTTTATAAAATGGTGTTCATATTTTTAATCAGAGCGTTGATATTTGGTTAAGGTGAAATTTTGGGATTATTCTGAGAAAGTTGAATTTTCGATGAATAGTGAAAATACAGTTTTTAAGTTACGGGTGTCTAACGACATCATTAAATGATGTATTAAGTATATATTCAATATGGTCGAATAGTGAATAGTAAGATAAGGTATGAGGTGTCCCAAGTGGCCAATACCATGGGCAAATACCAAGGGAAAGCCCATGGTTTTTCCAAAACCACTAGTGAGGTGTCCCTTGGCCATTAATGCCTTGTCCCCTCACTTTCCCTATAAATACCCACCCATTCCTCCTTTGGTTTTCACTCCCAACTCTCCCCCAACGAATTTATGGTCTCCCTACCTCTCAAGTAGTCCTCCCAAGGTGCCCCCAAGCCCTCAAGGTCCAAAACATTGAGTTTCAAGAGTCACGTTTTAAGGTAAGGGATCCGACCTCTCTCTTTCATTTCAAGTAATCTCTTTTATGTCATTCCTTTTATGCTACATGTTCTTATGTTGGAGGATGTTCTTTTATACTCCTCTTGCTGCTCTATTTATGTTCATATAATGAGATATCCCCTCTTACTCTCATTATTTCATTTTATGATGTTTTAAGTGGCGTCGTTAGGCTGCCGAAATTTTTGTAACGGACTCTTTATCCCTTCTCATTTTTCAAGATCTATTATCATGTAAATTATTTAAAGTTCATTTTTATTATGTTGGGGTATGATCTATAAATTTATCATACTGATCTTTTATGATCATATGATGAGAGACCCCATTTTATCTCTTCAATTCAGTATTTTGAAGTTTTAAGTGGCGCCGTTAGGCTGCCGAATTTTTAAGTGGTTCTTCACCCTTCTCGTTTTGAAGTTCTACTTTCATGGCAATTCTTTCAAGTTCCTTTTTTGTTATGTTGGGGTATGATCTCTATATCTATCATACTGGACTGTTATGTTCATATGATGAGAGACCCCATTTTATCTCTTCAATTCAGTATTTTTAAGTTTTAAGTGGCGCCGTTAGGCTGCCGATATTTTAGGGGATTCTTTCACCCTTCTCATTCTTTTCAAAGTTCTACTTTCATGTCAAATCTTTCAAGTTCCTTTTTAATTATGTTGGGGAATTATCTCTATATCTATCATACTGAACTCTTATGATCACATGATGAGAAACCCTATTTGATCTTTTCAAATCATTGTGTTTGAAGTTTAAGTAACGTCGTTAGGCTTCCGAACTTTCATAAGAGAAATCTAATTTTTATCTTTCTTCCATGTTTTTATTTTCAAATGATATGACCTTTAAATTTCATTACCATGATCATGTATCCTTTTTATTCTGTCCATCTACTGTTTTATGGGTCATTTATGAATGTTTGAACCATTTTCCCTCTCTTTTTAATGTCTTCTTAAACCTCGTAACATCGCCGTTATGCTGCAGAATTTCCATCTCAAAATGCCTCTCTCTTTTTCTAAAGATCTTTTATATTATTAAGTGAATACTCAAAGCTCTTTCTTCTAAAGGGGTATTCACATATATACCAAAATGTTCTATTTTAAATTATGGGATTTACATACATGAGACCCAGCTTCCTTTTCTGTGGGTTTTAAAGTGGTGTAAAGATCATGTCTTTAAAGCAGTTTTTAAAACGTTATGATTACGAAATGAAACCCATTTATTTTGAGCTACATGGGTTCTTTATGAAATGTTTGATGATGATATATGTGGCTCACATGATAATAAAGGAAAATTTAAGGGTGCGCCCTGATAGCGCTCCAATGCATTGGGTAAAGAATTAATCTCTAGGGATGACCATTTTTTAACGACGCCTTGGTGAATAACCTTGTTAATTTTTAATGAATTCTTGGGGATGGACCTCGGTGAAACGAAACGATTTTCAATATTAAATGTTGCAGCCACATCTTCAAGTTATGAAAAATGTTATTTTTTTATTATGAAATGCCTCATGATTTCTTTCTCATTCCTTAAAGTTCTTTTCATGTCCTTATTAAAGTATCTCAAGTTGACATGTAAAATGTTCATCTTGTTTCACTTACTGGGCCTTTTTCTCACCCTTTCTTTTGATGTATGTCCCCAGGTTATGAGATGCAGTAATGAACCTAGGATGAACATAAGGAGAAGCCTTTCAAGTGTTTAAGAAGAATGTTTTATGTTGTTTTCATGTATTATGTTCCTAGTTTCCAAGACACTAAACCTTAAAGATCCTCAGTTTTGTGTAATGTAATGAAAGTTTATGTTATAAAAAGGCGAGATGCTATAGTTGGTATCAATGTATGTTTTAGTTATTTGTGGAAATTAGGATATGAAAACTCTAGGAAGAACCCTATAGAAAAGTTAAAAAAATAGGAAATCTTCCTGGTATTTTGGTGAGTATTGAGTAAGGGGTTTCCAAGAAAATACATCCCTGTCTGGATACGAGCAGGTAGAGGTGCCTCTGGCATAGATGTACATAGGGGTAAAACCCAAAAACACCGCTTTGAGCTAGACTCGAACAGGAACTGATACACGACAACGGGCCTTGCTGCACTCTTGGTTACGACACTCCCGGGGGATATGCTTTGGTAAATTCATTAGCTTAGTATGAACCATTGTTAAAAGAACAATGATAAAATAAAATAAAGATTCACATAAGAATATATGATCATGGATAACCTAGATGGGAACCTAGGGGATCAAAAGTTAGGGTATACTTTTTTTCTACAAGTTATCCTTATATTCTTTCAGTTCCTTTTCATGATTATTGGCTAAGTACTTAAGCCTCTAATTATGCTTTCTCTTCATAGTTAAATGTGGGAAATGGAAGAACATGTCCAAACAACCAATGTGATAGGAAATGCGACGATTGGCATATTAATATGACATGGATGATTAGGGGATTAAAATATTATTATTATTTTGGAAGATTTTCACTATTTTGGGGACCCTATATGATCGAGGTAAATAGATTACTACAGTATTTTCATTGGAGAGTAGGGTTGACTTATATTTTGAAGAATCGATGAATTTAAGGTGGAATTATAGTAATTTAGGTTACTTATGGAAATTATTAACCTATCTTGGGGTAAATATGTTTAGGTTAGTTACTTTTTTTATAAGATGTTAGGAGTGGTTGATGTTGTTTGGAGATGAATGATAAAGTTTACCTTGGAAGACTATGTTATCAAATCCTTCTTGTATTTGGGTTTCAATCTTAGTTTGGTTTATTTTGAGGATTTTTAAGGACAATTATTTATGGAATGGACTATGATGAACTTTGGGTAGTACCATGGAACTTTGAAGATTTAAAAGTAGTTTCCATTACTATGGGATTATTTCTTTTTGAAGAGTTGTTTTACCTTACCCTTTCTGTTTTTGGGATAATGTTTAAAGATAGAAGAAATAGATAGTTAATCTTTTGTGGATTATGAAGATGATTCTTGTGTTTTGATGAGACCAAGTAGTTTTGAATGCTCATAATTTGGAGAAAAGATTAGTTTTGGGTAGAAACTTATTAAAGGATGAAACTCTACATGGAGATAGGTATATTTTCTTATGTTTTTGTTTTATGTTGTAAATGAATTCCTAAAAATTATGAAAAGGAACGTGAAACAAAAACGTTTTTGGTTTACGTTTCCTACTTGATAATCAAAGACCGTTTACACACATCATAAGTTTGGGATTTTCTTATGGTTAACGTTCTCCTAATCATGTTCTCTATCACTCTCCCCCAGAAATTGACCCTTTGTTTTTCTTCCATGTCCATGTTTTCCTCCATGGAATCCTAGTATGGGTTAACTCGGGTGACCTTTGTACTTCCCTTTCTTTCTTTTAAAGTAATAGTTTTTCTGACTCCTTTTCCGATGTGGGACTTTCAATGAAATTTCAAAACCCAATTTTAATAATTGTAAGGACGCAATTTCTTAAGGGGGGAAGATTGTAACGACCCGAAATTTTGAATAAATCTTATTTCTTAATTTTATGTGTTATTTTATTTTATTTTTATACTCAACAAAAATGTTTCATTTGATAACATGAGTATAATTAAAATTAGACTGTTGGGTTTTGACTATTATTTGACCATTGGTCAATATGACCGCTGGAAACTAAATGTTTTGATTACTATCTCTAAATACAAGCAATCTTGGTTAATTAATATAGAAAAAAGATTTGATGGCCTCACCTAGTAGTCTTGGACCGATCGAAGCCCATCTAATAGAACGTGGGAAGGAGGTAGCACCACTGGGCTTTGCTCTGGACCAAACCCAAGCTGAACTTTATCGTGTGAAGCTAGAACGAGATCACCTTCGCGAGAAGTTCAAACTAATAGAAATTACGACTCGTGCGATGTTGGCCAAGCCTCCCTCGGATTCTCTCACCTTAGCACACCTTACACTTAGGTCCTCTGCTGGTGTGATAAGGGGCTATGTAAGGAGATCGTATTTGCCTTGTGTAATCCTTTGTTTTAAATAAAAATTTGGATTTCTTCTTATGATGAATTTTATGAATTTTCAGATGTCCAGATAAATATAGTATGCATATTTTTGATAAATTTTAGACAAAGGATATTTTAAAAATGTTTAGGTAAACCTTAAATAAATAAAAATGTGTAATGATTTTCAAAAAATGTCCTTCTACAATTATGTTCACTACAAAATTTCGAGTCTAATAAGATCAACTTGATTTTTGATGAATAGTAAATTATGAATAGTGATTATACGCTTAGGATTAGTAATGTGACCAAATGGATTAGTAATCTCATTTAAAGAAAGTATTCATATAATCTAGGCACCTTGATTAAGTAATGTGATTCAATAAAATCGTTAAATAACGGTTTCATAAATTATTATTCAAGTATTAGTTTTTTCGGGTGAATAGTGTTTTTTAATTAAAAATTTAATTAAAAATATTTAGAAAATTATTTTTATAAAACGGATTTCATTTTCGAACTCAGATCACAGATATTATGCTATGGTAATTTTTGGGGGTTTTCTCTGAAAAAATGAATTTTCGATGAATAGTGTTTTTATTTAAAAATTAAATTAAAAATATTTAAAAAATTATTTTTATAAAATGGAGTTCATAATTGTAATCAGAGCATTGATATTTGGTTAAGGTGAAATTTTGGGATTATTCTGAGAAAGTTGAATTTTCGATGAATAGTGAAAATTCAGTTTTTAAGTTACGGGTGTCTAATGACATCATTAAATGATGTATTAAGTATATATTAAATATGGTCGAATTGTGAATAGTAAGATAAGGAATGAGGTTTCCCAAGTGGCCAATACCATGGGAAAATACCATGGGCAAGCCCATGGTTTTTCCAAAACCACTAGTGAGGTGTCCTTTGGCCATTATTGCCTTGTCCCCTCACTTTCCCTATAAATACCTACCCATTCCTCCTTTGTTTTTCACTCCCAACTCTCCCCCATCGATTTTAGGGTCTCCTTACCTCCCAAGGAGTCCTCCCAAGGTGCCCCCAAGCCCTCAAGGTCCAAAACATTTAGTTTCAAGAGTCACGTTTTAAGGTAAGGGATCCGACCTCTCTCTTTCATTTCAAGTAATCTCTTTTATGTCATTCCTTTTATGCTACATGTTCTTATGTTGGAGGATGTTATTTTATACTCCCCTTACTTCTATTTTTATGTTCATATAATGAGATATCCCCTCTTACTCTCATTATTTCTTTTTATGAAGTTTTAAGTGGCGCCGTTAGGGTGCCGAAATTTTTGTAACGGACTCTTTCTCCCTTCTCATTTTTCAAGATCTATTTTCATGTAAAGTAATTCAAGTTCCTTTTTATTATGTTGGGGTATGATCTCTAAATTTATCATACTGATCTTTTATGATCATATGATGAGAGACCCCATTTTATCTCTTCAATTTAGTATTTTGAAGTTTTAAGTGGCGCCGTTAGGCTGCCGAATTTTTAAGTGGTTTTTCACCCTTCTCGTTTTGAAGTTCTACTTTCATTTCAATTCCTTCAAGTTCCTTTTTTGTTATGTTGGGGAATGATATCTATATATATCATACTGGACTCTTATGTTCATATGATGAGAGACCCCATTTTATCTCTTCAATTCAGTATTTTGAAGTTTTAAGTGGCGCCGTTAGGCTGCCGAAATTTTAGGAGATTCTTTCACCCTTCTCATTCTTTTCAAAGTTATACTTTCATGTCAAATCATTCAAGTTCCTTTTTAATTATGTTGGGGAATTATCTCTATATCTATCATACTGAAATCTTATGTTCACATTATGAGAGACCATATTTGTTCTTTTCAAATCATTGTGTTTGAAGTTTAAGTAACGTCATTAGGCTGCCGAACATTCATAAGAGAAATCTAATTTTTGTCTTTCTTCCATGTTTTTCATTTCAAATGGTATGTCCTTTAAATTTCATTACCATGACCATGTATCCTTCTTATTCTGTCCATCTACTATTTTATGGGTCATTTATTAATGTTTGAACCATTTTCCCTCTCTTTTTAATGTCTTCTAAAACCTTGTAACATAGCCGTTATGCTGCAGAATTTCCATCTCAAAATGGCTCTCTCTTTTTCTAAAGTTTTTTTATATTATTAAGTGAATACTCAAAGATCTTTCGTCTAAAGGGGTATTCACATATATACCAAAATGTTCTATTTTAAATTATGGGATTTACATACATGAGACCCACCTTCTTTTTCTGTGGGTTTTAATGTAATGTAAAGATCATGTCTTTAAAGCAGATTTTAAAACGTTATGATTACAAAATGAAACCCATTTATTTTGGGCTACATGGGTTCTTTATGAAATGTTTGATGATGATATATGTGACTCACATGATTATAAAAGCAAATTTAAGGGTGCGCCATGATAGCGATCCAATTCATTGGGTAAAGACTTAATCTCAAGAGATGACCATTTTTTAACGACGCCTTGGTGAATAACCTTGGTAATTTTTAATGACACCTTGGGGATGGACCATGGTGAAACGAAATGATTGTCAATATTAAATGTTGCAGCCACATCTCCAAGTTATGATTTTTTTTTATGAAATGCCTCATGATTTCTTTATCATGCCTTAAAGTTCTTTTCATGTCCTTATTGAAGTATCTCAAGTTCACATGTAAAATGTTCATCTTGATTCCCTTACTAGGCCTTTTGCTCACCCGTTTTTTGATGTATGTCCCCAGGTTATTAGATGCAGTAATGAACCTAGTATGAACATAAGGAGAAGCCTTTCAAGTGTTTAAGAGGAATTTTTTATGTTGTTTTCATGTATTATGTTCCTAGTTTCCAAGAAACTAAACCTTAAAGATCCTCAGTTTTGTGTAATGTAATGATATTTTATGTTATAAAAAGGCGGAATTCTATAAAGATCATGACTCAAGATTCTTCTTAGAAATATATTAAGAATATTAGATCAATTCTTATACAGTAAGTCTTTTTTGGGGTATAATTTAAAAATTTATGGCCAAAGCTATTCAAACATAAACACTATACCTTTATAGTCCAACATGCATGAGTCGAAACTGCCAACAATAAGATATGTGGTACTGACCAGATAGGAATCCCATGAGGGGATATATGGACAAAAGTCGAGTCCCAACTCACTAAACGTACATTTTGTATGGTATAGGTAATATTGAGCAATAAAATGTCAAAAGATACAAAGTTTATGGGGTTGTATATATGACCCTATTAAAAATAAAACATTTCGTACTGGGACCATTGGCATAGGTAAAAAAATAGCTATTAAGAATAAAAACATAGAAGAATGAATACAAAATTCTTTCCAGTTTTGAGTAAAGAAAAATATCATAGAGGAGAGTCCAAAAACTGGAGTTTCACTTCTGTCATAAATCAAAAACGGTTTTCTATGTATCATCTAATTTGGTTAATAACTTATTGAGCCACATCAGTTGCCTATTATAGTTTTTTTAGCTGACCATATCCATTGTCTTTAGCATGAAAAAGTGCTTCCTTAGCAAATATAATGGATTTTTTAACATCCTTGTGGACTTATTCTATTGAGTTATGAAGATGGTCGAGATCCTCTGTGATAATATCCAATTAATGTTGAAGATCCAGCTTCTCAAAATCCTTTTTTAAATCTTATGCTTTATTTCATTAAACATTGAAGTATGATTGGCCTCATCTTAGGAAAACATTGATTGGAATTCATCAGTGTTGATCATCAACTTAGTTTTTATCATATCTTGCCAAATCATCTTCTCTTGCTCCCTCTTTTGGATAATCACTTTCACTGTAGTATGAAATTCATGGTATTCCAGACAGTCAAATCCCAGTGTGATAAATAGAGATGAAAGTTGTGGAATTATTGAAGGAAGTTCCTCAAGGGGAATTTCAAAAAATTTCGTCCATATATTTTTTCCATGCATTGGGACGTGCAAGACAAATGACCTTTTGCAGGTTTGGTTCTAATTTATAATCATTGTCATAAGGAGGGACATATTATGGGATTAATGCCTTTTAAAAAGTGCCTTGTTCAACTCCTTCCTTGAATGTGTTTTCTTTACCTCATAATACTCATTGAGATGATGCAAAGGGTTCAACTTTAGTCCTAGCCATTAATGTTTATATCCCTATATGGTGAATTAAATTATGGTTATGTTCAAATCTTTTTTATGTCTATGGGTGGGGAAAGCTCTCATTAATTTTATCAAGATTCTTGGAAGGAATCTCATGAAGATCTTCTATCTCATGATTTACCTAATCCAATGTCTCTAAAATTGTATGATTGACATTAATATCAATGCATCCTTCAAGAATTGTCATGGAAAAGGTTTCATTATATGGAACTGCATATTTTAACCCACTGTGGTTATAAATTTAATCATAAGAAGATTAATAGGACGAATAATGAAATTCCACGTCTAGTTCATTCTATAAGTGGAATTTCAAAATATTATAATGAATGTGGTAAATTAACATGTTCTAATAATTCTTCAAAAGATATTCCAAGGTTCATCATAGCATTCAATGATATCCCATATCTCATGTTAGTCTCACCCATGAGATCACACAACGTGTTTTCTTCCCAACATTCCTCTTACAACCTTTGACCCTAAACAACTTCCTAAGAAATAGTTGTGGGGTCAACATCAGTTTTCACAGGATGTTATGGTGCATTTGATGAACCTAAAGTATCACATGATGAATGTTAGTTGTTATTAAATTTTATGTCTCATAAAGCACTATTGATTTACCAAAGGTTTCCTCTCTTATGATAGCAGGAACATGAGTATGTTGGGAATACATGTTGTGTCCTTTGGCCTTAATGCCTCTTTAGGAACCACCTGGTTAGCAAGAATTTTTACCCGTTTAGAAGTAACCTTCATAGTTCTTCAAAGCATATCTATATTGTCTTTTATAGAAGAAACTGAAGTATCTCATGAAATTTCAATAAATCTAAACACTTTTGATGAATAAGGCTAAAATACATGTTATTAGGAAGGGTTACCACTATTGAGAAAATGTTTAACCATGGCATTCTTTATTCAATACATTTGTTACTTCTATTTATTAAGAGGACTTGAATCATCATCTCTAAAAACATGTGTTAGAGACTTCATTACCATTTCTATCTCAACCTCCATATCCTGTTGTCCTAGAGATATTTCACCGGATTCATAGGTTGATCCAGTAGCTCCAAGATTTGTTCCACCAGGGCCATGTCATGGCGATGAAACTTCAGTTGTTTTTTCATGATCCAACTATAAGTTAAGATGACATTTACACTATGTAACAATGATTTGAATAAATTAAAATTGAAAATAATAAGAGAATGTGAGAAAAAGGCTACATACATCTTCAGGATCTGCAAATTCACGCCATTCTTCATCTAATGAAAGATCAATCCATTCAGTGGTACCATGATCTATCATTTCCTTCACACTATTAATGGTGGGAACTGATTATTTGATTGCATATATGAGCATTTCTATCTATCAAGTGTAAGTTATCACTTCATTTGGAATGTTCTTAAATAAAATATCAGAAGAGGATTGTAGATCCAATATTACTGGAATACACAACCCTTGACATAGATCTATCCACATGGTTTTAGCATCAAAATGTAAATTTTCCATGTTTGAACAACCTCTAGTTGTATATATTCATAGTACATGCCATAGGTTTGTGAAGAGGATCCTCGAGTCTTTGATTTAAGTTTCTTCCCAATTCCCGCAGTCACATATGGGGGATGAGAGAATGGGACTCCTCACTATTTGGAATGATGGTGACTGGATCTCTAGGTACAACCCTAGTAGGTATTGAAGGGTTGGATCTCTTAACTCTGATAGGTGGATTATATCTTCCATGAATCTGCCTCGGTGTATTTGGATCCTCATCACCTCCACCCTCTGACACTAGTGAGACTGCCACTAACGATGAAGAATTATCTTCTTAATGAAGGGTTATTTCCTACTACATATCTTTATCCCCACTCGAGGGACAACATTGTTTAATACCCATTAAGAGTATGATACGACCCACTTTTCAGCATACCACGTATTCAATCTACTTATTGCATCGACGACAGGTAAATTAAATATTGCCTTAGTCTGCTCCATATATGCCAGCAACCATAGTTGTTGAGAAACCATGAATTTTTTCTCTAATTTGACATTAATAGGAGATGATACATTAATTTGTTGTATAAATTTGGATTTATGTGGAAATACATAAGGATAATATGCCTTGCATATGATTTCCCCATCAATATTGGTGGCCAGTACTCCATCTCTGCAAGCTAACATGTATGCCCTTAGCTCTAAACTAGTTGTCCCATCATCAGTGTATTACCCCATAGGTGGATTCCCATAAGGGTAAATATGAAATTCATTATACACACTCAAACTAGACAAAATATCGTAATCATTCAGAGACAAAGTTGAAATACTAGAGAAATCCTAAAGAGATGGTCGAAAAGAATTTCCAAATACCTGTACCCCACTTTGCACAGTATAAGTTCTAAAATGAGGGTCAATCGAACCCCATAACACCTGGAATGGTCCCACTATTATAAAATGGGACATTACTCTATATATATGATGTAAAATCCTATGAATATTTTCCAATACATGTGTGTCCAACCCTACCATCCTTCTCTCGACCAGGTTGGTTGTGCTAAAGAAAGTTCTTAGCGTCATTCCTCCTTTGTAATATTGGACTGGTAATAAAAATAAACTAATCCACATGGATAAGAAACTTTCCAGATGTGACTTTGTCGGCATTTTTGAAATGATTTCGTATCCCGACATGTCAAACTCTCCTTGCTCTAATGTTGACCAAAGTTCCAGGTGTACATCTCTTCTTTACCTTTGGACAATTAGTTGGATGAGGGAAGGTGGGACCATTTTCCTTCTTCTTTGTCTGGAATATTTCTATCCACTCCTATGGATGAATATCCCTTATTGTGTGGGACATCATGGTGGTCACATTATTGAGTTTATAAAATATTTTCATCAACTCACAAAAAAAGATGGTGTCTTCTCTAAGTCATTCAATGTCACTTTGGAGAGAATAAACTCATCGTACATATATCCAAGGATTAGAGCTCTAGAGATCTTGTAGAAAACACACAAACTCATTCTTATTTATCCATGTCTCAAATGGAAGGAGTTAGTTTCTGGACTCCATAAACTAAGTAACTCCGACAAAGATTCATAATCCTTATACAAATAGGCTTTCCCAACCCATATAGCTTCATAAATCCCATCACATTTTAATTCATCTGTAAATTCATCACACGTATTGTGCTCCCCAAATGCCCACATCCATGAAGGTTTTATACCCCTACTGGTCAGAAATCCCAATTTTTCTTCTATCCTTTGGATTGATTCATATGACAATCTCGATAGATGGATGAATAATTGGGTGGCTACAGCTCAGGTGTGTGTGATTTGAAATCTGGAGCACACGAGCTATGATGCATGATATGAGCCTTATCTATTGTCCCAGAATTAACATATGATCCTACAACAAAAACATTGAAAGATGAGAAATTTTTATAATCTTGAAACCATGAATGTGGGATATAGTTCTTTGGGTTAGAAATATTGACATCCTAAAGGTGGCCATAACTATACAGATGAAAATAAGTGCTCTGGGGAAAATTGAAGTGATATTTCATCTTATATATTTCCACGTCTGGGAGTGTAGTATCATAGACATCAAATTATTCATGACTGAAAACCTTCTGCATGTAATCAATTATCTTACTGGACAATTCATCAGTGGTTCCAATTATATTGTGATCCATTGAACCTGCAAAAGGGATCAAAAATTAATCTTTAATAAAAGTTCATTTTTTTAAATTTAGAAAAGGAAATTGAAAAAAAAGTGACAAAGGAATTAAGGTGTGCTAGTATGAACTTGGTGTGAAAGTATTAAAATGATGGACAGGTGTGGCTCCACATTTACAGCATGAAAATAAAAAACATATAGCAGAAGCACGACTAAATAGGAGTGTCCGAGCGAAACAAACTTGCACCCCGAGAGGTAGATTTCTTGATGTTTGGAGAATTTTTGTAGAAGTGAAGCTCATATATATAAGGGATGTGAGTTAACTTCAGCGCTGTAACTTAAACTCTTGTTTACCTTGCGCGCTGATACTTGTGTTCCCCAACAACCTCTTTTTTTATTCATTACATCACATTAGTATAAGATCATCTTTTCATTACGGATCCAATTCTGTGGGGGGGGGGGTGGGGGCTTTGTTGAAACTCTGTTCTTTGAAAGATTCTAAAAAATTACTGTGGGAAATACCATATAAAAATGAGGAGACAAAACATAATGAAAATCCAAATTTAAAAAAGGATTGAGCATTGAATCACCTTGGTCTAGATAAAACAATGTCGGTACACAAGGTACTTGCACACCACAATTTGTCACACAAGCCACTTGTATTCACAATATCCTTTTTCCCAGGAACACTTATTTTCCAACAAATAGACCATTGGGGCATTCATTTGTATGGACAAATTTTCCCAAAGTCTAATTATTGTTATGGTCACCCAGTGCTTCTCCCTTGTTTTCTTAAACTTTAAAGGTACATCATGAACACCTATAACAGAGGATTTGAAGGAGGATCATTGGAGTTATGTTCTTTTACTATTTGAAATCCATATCACCTGCGCACCTAAAGGGCTCGACCTCCCTGAATCAGAAATACTTATGCGCCACCTATTCCACTCATAGGAACTTGGGCGCCCCACTTCTGAAATTTCCTGTGAATACTCTTGAAGTCTTGAACCATGCCTCACTCAAGTATTAACATCAAGGTTGTTCATCACTTAAGTGAAAATAAGGTCACCTATGATTACTTTTATGCCCAAACTTGTGTACCAGTTCTTACATGGGTGTGCTTCTTTGATTAACCTACTCATTTCTGTCTACAAGCCATTAAACCCTCTTTAAAGCCATTCATGGAAGGGATTATTCTTAATTGGATACCTTGTCTAAAATGTATTTTTTTGAAATCTATATAAAAACCTCTTGACATATCAAACCTATATGAATGTCACATCATCATGTCTCCTATTTGGGTTTGTATATCCATAGAAAGAGGTTTCCCACATTTGTTTCACAATAGATTTATGATTCATAGAGTGTCTATGGATTTCTATATTTGTAGACACATATACCATTCTCCCAATAACATTGTTGGGATGTTCCCAGTTTGGAGGATTAGGGTTTTGGTTCTTACCTCCCCTTCTGATATCAAAAACCAAAAATCTCAGGTTTCTAGTAGGGGAGGTATGACTCACACCTTCTTTTCCATGCAAGCAAAGTAGAAGTCTCTCTCCCCTAACGAGATCCACTAGGGTAACCATCCTGGCATATGCCCTTAAATTATTCAAGTAGGAAGTTGTAGTATTTATTTTATCTACATACTTCACCTTCACTCCTTCCTTACAATGGACTGTTGTCCAATATAATGTGAATATAGGGATGGGTTTTCACCTCTCCCTCTTCCCCAGTCACCTAACCCTTGTCCACCGTCAGTGGCGTAGGTGCACCCTCTTCCTTTAGTGGAGGAGTAAATGTGTGGGTGAATTTGTTAAATCATTCACATCATCTTGTTTCTCACACCGAGCATGACTCTTGTGGGTTTAGTGATTCTTGATGATTACAACATTTTCGCAAACACCCATGGTGAGTGAACTATGAGGCGTTTGATTCACACCATAATTGGGATAATTTGGATGCCATCAACAGGGCCCGAGATCACTATATATCCTTTTTAGGAACCCAAAAATAATTCCCTTAATATGGGCTTCCTCAATAGGATTTAGCTCCAAATTAAACACCCAAATCACCAATGAATCCTTTTTAGGACGTAATCCCAAAATCATTTTTCTCAAAGGACTACAATTTTTTATGATACTTATCGAACTACAAGGGCATTGATTCATAACCATATGAGATACGTAGGAAGCCTCTTTGAGGTTCTAAACCAAAACATCAAATCAATCCTTTATTTCCAAGTCTATATTCCCAATAGGGTACAATCATACATGGAAAACCATATTCTTCCCAAGATCCTTGGACCTCTTGATCATAAGTCCCACACTAAACTTTGACTATGAACCTTTCTCCCAGATGCCCATATCATGCGACATTAAAATATATGGATATTTACTTATCAAATAATCATAAAAGGTATGATGTGTCCCATTAAGAGGAACTAAACTACAATGGTTCTGATTCCTTTTACAATGATACATAGGTATCCCATTTTATGGGTATGATCCAAATATCAAAACAAACCTTCATCTCCTTGGACAATAATAAATTCTAGAGTGCCACACTGAGTGGCTTAAAAACTAGTCTCATCATAACAATGATTAAAATATTCTATAAATTTTATATGACGGGATACCATTGATGGAGAACCTCAAATACATATTTATATCTCCAATAATGAAAGACCTCGAATATAAACAGATGATTCTAAATTTCACACATGTAAATAAATGATTGAAAATTATACGGAAACCCTATGTTATTCTTGGTGAATTAATAAGGATTCATGAAAATAACATAAATTTATAAAGTTATTCCTAAAGTAGAAAATATCTTCCTCCAAAAGGGTGTGATGAGTCTGACCTCCCTTCCTCTCAGCCAATTCATACTCTTATGTATCATAATTTTCAAATAGAATGAATGTCTCCCTTTGGAAAGCAGGTCCATTTTGGATATATAATTGTTGGATGTTTCCGGTTCCATAAATAAATCCAATGAAAACTTCATGTAAGTAGTGATTATTAAAATAAAACACATGTTTCAGGGATCTATAAAACAACATTGAAGATCCTTCTCTAGATTAAATGTTTTCTTCCATGTTTCCAAAGGAACTAAACCAATATCGTCTTTGGGAATTTATTTGTGAAATGATTGAAAAGTTCAAAAAAATTATTTAATTTATATGTATTTTCATATTGGATATTTTTTATATATTATATAATAATTTTTCTATAAAGGTTTATTTTTATTTATAATTATTATTTTCCATCAGAAAGTGAAAACATTGTTCATGCGTACAAAGAACCTCCATCTCCATGAATGGTGTAATTAATTTTTCAATCTCTAAATTTTATTGATGATAATATATATATATATATATATAATATAAAAAATTTATATCAATTTTATAATCCAAGAGATTATATAACTATAATCCATGTATAAGGACCCAAACTACTTAACCATGATTATTATAAAAATCGAAATAGTTAACACAGAAAAAGATAAATATAATAAAGAATTATTAATTATTATTTTTAAATGTTACAAAGGGATGATATATTTTATTATATGTATGTACAATATTATGGTATATATTTATGAATTTTTTTAATTTATTATACATGAGGGTAGATCACATTCAAATAAATTTGAACATGTGCTAATGATTTTTTGTTACAATATAATAGATTATTGGGATTATTTGTGATCTTTTTCTAATGATTAATTTCCATGATTTAGCACTCATAAAAATAATGATTTTATTCTCCAATAGTTATTTATAGAGTATACATATTTTCATTTAATTTTACTTTCATTAATAACTTTTGTGAAAAGTTGAATGTTTTATAAAAAAAATCTTTTAATATTATTATTTGATTGTTGAAATTAATTGTGACCCCTATTTCACTTCTTAAAAAAATATTTTAAAATCAATATTATTATCATTTTATGGTCATGGTACATTTTTTCTTTTTACAAGAAATGTGAAAGGAATATTTTTTTAAACATACATGATATGAATATAATTCCTCACCTTCATGACTATTATATTCTTTGAAACTGAATTAATAGGTTTACATGTTTATTTTAAAAGAAAATGTTTTCATTAATATTAGGTAATTTTTTGTATTTTAAATAAAACAATTCAAAATGAAAAATTTATTCTCTTCAAAAAATTGTTCATATATCTATTAAAGTTATTTTCATCTAATATGGAATCTTCTGATGTTACTTATTCTTTAATGGATTTATAATAAAATGATACCATATAACCTAATTATTTGTATGTTTTATGATGATAATTATTTAAATAGGATTATGTGATGGTCGTTTCTTTTCCAATTGATATTTAATTGATGAAACTAAATTATTTTCTAAGAGTTATGATATAACTAAATGATAAAATTTCAATGAAACTTGTTTATTTTTCATGGGTTATGATATTATGAATGATTTATGTTGCTATGTCACAAATATGCATGATTTTAATTATGTGAAATGTGGGCCCAAAATTATATATCTCTCTAATGAATTGGATAATGATAAATATCTCATGTGGAAAACATGTGGAGAATGATGAGTGAACCCATTTAAGTAAGGGCCTTTTTCCACTATGATATTATATGGAGTGAAACATGACTACTATAATGTCTTGGGGGGGAAAACCCAATCTATTTTGAAAACCTTTATAGAGAGCGTTTAATAAAAAATAAATTATTTTCTATTATTATGTGTTTGGAAGAAAATTATATCATAGGCCAATGTTATGCTATCATGGATAATGTTATTTTATTACATTATGATTCATATCTTATAAACCACCAATATTTATTCCAAAACTGAAGATAAATTTCTATAACATATAGGGTATGGTTTTGAAATGTCATTCCCATATTCTCATATACTTATGATCATGTTATGTCTAAGTGGTCATTGATATTTCCCTTGTTTTCCCTAACTAAACATATAATAAAAACCTTTCATATGTTTCATTTACCCAAATTATAAAAAGAGTTATTTTGTATGACATGTATTAGAGGGGTTCTAGTTATGAATAACTTTGTGGGAGATGATTTTTGTTCACTTATGAACATATTTTTTATTTTTCCATGTTCGAATTCTACTAGACCTATATGATTATATTGCTGATTGTAATGTTATGTATTAAATATTCATATCATAATCTATAATATCTATCTATGAAAATTATGGGTCATTATGGTTGGTATCATAGAAATTTTAAGATACCTTTTTAAATTAGGATGATATAAATTATATGAGAATATTCATTATAAGTCTAATTATATGATAACACCCTAAATATTTGGAAATGAACATGGATAACCTAGCATAAACCTATGGTGTAATTGATTTAAAATAAGGATTCTTGATTTAGACATTGAATAAATAATATTTAATTATTATGTGGTGTAAGATTATAATTATTATTGCTCACCATACACTTCTCGGTTTTATTCAATGGCTAAAACTTTATGGAACCATGTTAATGAAATATGTGATAGATAATGGAATCCATGTCGTCTTGACTAAATAAATTTTTTTAGATATAGAATGTATATTAATGTTTATATTATTACACAAATTTCTCAAGATATGAATCATACCAACCTTCCAAATGAGAAAATAAGAGAAAAAAATTCTACTGAATTCTTCATGATAAAACATCTATATTAGTTCAGTGGTTCATCTAATCCATTAGTTGTTAATAAATTTATCCATACTACTAAAAATATATTTTCCATTATATTGTGTTTAGATAATTAATAATTTTTTTGGTTGTTTATCATTTAGAAGGTGAAGCCAATCAATGGTGGACTCTTATCAAGAATTTTAGGCAATAGGATGAAATTATCTCCATGGAGTGGGATGAGATTAAAATATTATATTTTAATACGAACATACCATTTATTTTTAATATTAATGTAGATAATTTATTAATTGATATAAATAAGAATTATTATTAATTCATTGGTAACAATGGTGTAAATTTTACCAGACATGTGAGGTATGCTTCAGGTATTGTCATAAAACCTAAAATTATGGCCAATCCATTATTTAGTGGCTTAAACCAGATTCTATAAATAGATTTATCCATACATTAATTAATTAGATATGAAGAGAATGTTCTATGTGAGATAAATGTGGAAATCGAGATTGGAGTTACCTATCCATATCATTGTTTTACTAAGAAAAGAAAGATAAAATTTAATGGAAATTATAAAAACCACAGAGAGAAGAAGATGAGATATCCTTTATGATTAAAGTGTAGAGGGGAACATGGTGGATGTTTTATTAAGGGTAATGGTAAACGTTTTTAGTGTATAAATAAAGGTTACTGGGAAATTAAATTCCATAGTTATGGGAATAAGTCAGCCAATTATAGAGGAAAACACCACAGAATGAGCCAACCACACTCTAGTGTTTCAAATACCAGGAAAGTAGGAATTATACTAAGAAATGAACAAAATCTAATTTTAATTATTATTAACAATATAAGAAACCTATTAAGACAATATACTAAGTGAAAAATCATACGCTCACCATTGAAAATGTGGAGTACATTAATGAACTGAAAAATGGTACACTTACGATCCACTATATAACTGTTAATTTATTATTTGATTTTGGATTTACACACTCATTTATATTAGGCGAATTTTATAAGGGTATCATAGTACCAAATCAATGTTTTGATGTAGAATTATTATTGAAAACCCACATTTGTATGATAATCACATCATAGGTCTATTATTCACTTCCTATTAATGTTTTTGGAAATGTGATTCATGAAAATATTATTATTATTATTCTTTTTTGAATTTTATATTATCTTTAGGATGGATTTTATTTCTTTACATAAATCCGACATCAATTTTCAAGTAAGGAAATCCATGATTGATATTCTGAACTACCCTGTTATCATTTATCAATGTGATGATAATTATTAACTCAAAATTGTGAATTATATCCATTATATGGGTATTTATTACAATTCAAAATGATTTTTTTATATTACATGGTTAGAGTTAAATTCAACATCAAAGATATTCCTGTTTTGAAGGAGTTTTCTGATGTATTCCTATAAGTGTTTCCTTGACATCCACCAAATCATGAAGTTGAGTTTTTAATATAACTCATACAATGATCTACATCAATTTCTAAGACTCTCAATACAATGTATTTGGTTGAGTTTTAAGAATTAAAGAACCAAATCTAAGGGAATATTGATAAAGTATTTATTCATACAAGTTCAGCAAATTATAGTGAACTAGTTATTTTTATTAAAAATAAAGATGTATTAATGAAACTCTATATTTATTATCGAGAACATAACAAGATCACAATCAAGAATAAGTATCCTACCCCTCATACTGATGATCTTTTTGATCAACTGTGTTGAGATCAATACTATTCTAAGAATGATATTTATTTTTTATATTATCAATTGAGGGTCAAGAATGAGGATATACTAATAAAAACATTCCATTCAATGTATAAACAACTATGAATATATAGTGATTTCATTTGGTCATAATAATTCCCCTATTATCTTCAGGGAATTAGTGAATAAAATAATTATAGATTACCATGATCAATTTGTGGTAGTATTTATAGATGATATTCTTATATATCCAAAGAGAAAGTAAATGCATAGATACCACTTGCATATTTTTCTAAAGAACCCAAGGAAGGATAATTTGGATATACAATTTACGAAGTGTATGTTTTTGATAAAAAATGTTTCATTTTTGGGTCTTGTAATGTATTGAGAGGGTATATCAGTGGAACCATTAAAGAAAAAGGTTATGAAACAATGGAGTATACCAAACACTATGAATAATATACCTAATTTTCTTATTTTTCAGAATATTATCAGTTCGTTGTGTAGAATTTGTCATGGTATTCTAATACACTCATTATGTAACTTGTAAGGGAGTCATGTTCCTTTTGAAAAATGAACGTGAAGATAATTTCAAGAAACTTAAGAGAAGGTTAGTCAGTAAACCTGTGTTTATATCACTCTAAAAAAGATAAGGGTTTTTGATCCATAGAACTTCATCAAAGAAGGGACTAGGATACCTTTTCATGAATAATTATACAGTTCTAACTTATGCCTCATGATAATTAATGGTTTATGAGAAAAATTAACCAAATCAAGATTTAGAGGTAGATTTGGTAATATTTTCATTTATGATATGAATGAATTAACGTTATAGAGTAATACGGGACATATATACTAGTCATATATTTTTAAAGTGTATATTCACTAAAAAATTGATGATTATACTCAAGAGAATATAGTTGGAGTTAATTAAATATTATGACTACTAAATAGTTTACCACCCTAGGAAATCGAATAAGTGGATGTTTCTATAAGTCAAGAATATTAATCTAGATTATCTATGATGAGGACCACAAAAGATCCAATATTTATATATTTTCAAATTATAGATCTAGAAATATTGAAGGGTTGGGAGAAATGAAATCTTTCTCAAATTAATGTTCAACCATCTAACCATGTAAAGATTATGGAGTCTCCTATAAATGATATAGAACTATAAAAGAGTTGATAAATGTTACTAATTTACACCATTATTTTTTTGGAATAATAATATTTAGTAACCATGGATGATTTTAATCCATACCAGATTAAAAAGAGGTTATATTGGATGAGGCTCATAGTTCATCATTCTCTATTCATCTTATTAGTATCAATATGTATAGAGACCAAAAATAGTATTTATGCTGGAAAAAAGGAAGATATATATTATGAATTATGTATCTTAGTCCTCGGTATATCAAAAAGTTGAGGCTAAGAGATATAAGTATAAGGGTATGTTTCAACCATTACATATACCAGAATGGAAATGGGAAAATGTCACCATGGATTTTGACATCTGACTCCCCAAAACATCAAAATTCAATAATTCTATTTTAGTTATAGTTGATAACCTTATAAAGTGAGAAAATTCATATCTATAGAATAATATATCCCTCCTGATCATATTTCATGGATATGAAGTAAATAACAAGTATGGTTTCATGGATTAAATCATTATATTGTATCTGATTTAGATCCTAGGTTTACCTTGTAGTTATAGAAAAGTCCTTACTAAGATATAGATATAGGGTTGAGTATTAGTACAAAATATCATCCACACACATATATATATATATATGGTCATTATTATAGGTCCATTAAAACTCTATAGTGTATTCACATATATTATTCTATGGATTTAAAAGGTGGTTGGGAGAAACACTATACTTGAGTACATTTTTCTTAAAATAATAGCATTCACTCAACAATTTATATGGCCCCTTGTGAGTCCATCTATAGAAAGAAGTGTAAAACTACAATATATTGGTATGAATATGGAGACAAAAAGATATTGGGAACTATGAAATGTGAGGAAACAATAGATAAATTTATATCCGTTCAACATCACATCAAGGGAGCTCATAGTTAATAAAAAATTTATTTTGATAATCGTTAGTGAGATATAGAGAGAGAAGATGGGGAGATATTGTTTCTATGAATTTATCCATGGATTAATGTTATGACATTTATAAATAATGTCATGTTTAAAACTTCTTATATTAGACCCTTCGATATTCCTTACGAAGTAGGGATGATATCTTATCATTTAACACTTCTAACAAATCTCTTATAAATTCACAATGTGTTCCATGTATCTCCCCCAAAGAAGTAAATGCCCAATCCTTATCATATACTTAAATAAGAGGATACAACAATAGGGAATTATCTATTTAAAATAAGAGAAATCATTATAAACATTGGATCATATAGGTAATTTGATACGAAACAAGACTACTCACCTGACTAATGTTCTCTATATGAACCAAAAATTTAAAGAAGCTACTTGGGAACCTGAGGATGAAATAAAACAGAGATATCCCCCTTTTTTGAATCATTGTGATATAATTGAAGGTGATAAATCTATTTTAAGGGGGGATATAATGTACCACCCAAATATTTTATGATATTTTTCTCTATAAATTTTTTTACTTCTTATATAACTTTCTTTTTCTAGATCACCAATTTTTATAAAACCTGGAAATACAATTAAAATATTATTTTTCAAATATGATATTTATTTTATAATCATTTAATTAGAGGTTATAAATATGATAACTAAATAATAAAAATCATATGGTTTTCATATGTATAAACGAATTCATTTTTTATCAACCAGTGAGAAATAAATATAAAAATCATTTGAAAATAAAGGGGATATTATTCTGAAAAATAGTTTTTATGAAAACAATGTGTTTTTACGCTATTAAATTAAATTAATAACTATTGTTGAATTATTTTATTGAAACTAATATATGATTTAATCAATAAAAGTATTATCATTAATCTAATGTTTTTTCTAGGCATTAGAAATGAATAATTCTAATTTCTTGTATAATAATATATTTTTTAAAAAAATTATTTGCCTCATTTTTTTCACAATTAATTTAAAATTAATTTATTATAATTATTTTAATTTATTTAATAAATATGGATTCCATAATTTGAATTATGACGTGTAAATATGGAAAATAGGTCCCTTTTATTTAAAGGCATTATGAATAGTAATAGTGGTAAAATTTATCACATTGGTAAGCGGTAAATCTTGTTAACGTAGGTTAAAACTAAATGTTGCGATCACTATTTTTAATATTAATTATTATTGAATGAAGAAAATTCAACCCTTATCAAATTAGTCTAAAATATAATTATTTAAGGGAAAACTTTCCATAAAAATGACCTATATAATATTTAGTGAAAAGAAAAAAAAGTCTTTATCTTACTTTAAAATATCTACTATGTATTCACCTGTGAATGAATATTAATGGTTATTTTGAGAATAATTAAATTATTTTAATCATTTTAAATTATTAATTATTTTTATTAAATATATAATTAAATTAATTTCTCTTACATTGTCGACACAATATTTTTTATATTATTATAAAAATTATAAAAATGATATTAAAAATACTAAAAGTAATAGAATTTGAGTTTATTATAGAGTTACAATATATTTATATATGAATATAACATATTATTTTTATAATAAATGATTAATTATAATTCCATATTTTCCATGGTGTCTTTAGTGTCAAATTAAATGAATTGTGTAAAAAATGACATTTTTCATATTTTGTGAAAATACTATTTTATTAAATGTGTTAAAAATCATAAAATATTGAAATAGGATATGTTTGATAAAGTATGGTATAAAATTTCATCCTTTTTCTATTTATGATCAAAATTTCACTTTATAATTAAAATTATAATACTTTATAAGTGAAAAAGATATTAATATAGTTAAGGTCAAAATAGGTCAACTAAGGTGTTAAACCAGAAGATAAGGTTTGAATGATCACTTAATATTATGAAATTTATATTTTTATATGTTATTTAAAACACATACTACATTATCATAAAATATATGTTTATTTGGGATAATTTCTCTAGAGAAATAATTTTTTATATTTTAATGTTTTACGAAATTCGAAGAATGCCCCCTGCCCTCACTTTTAAATGGATACCCATATTTTATAATCTTTTCAAAATGTTGAGACTTTAATATAAAATATAAACATAGAAATTATATTATTAAAATACTAATAAACATAATATAGTTGATTTTCTATAAATACAATCCTATGATACTTAAGAGGAGATCTAAATAAGTTCTTTTAAAGAAGAGGTAATTGCTTTAAACAATATAATTATTTTTTTAATTATTCTTTTAACTACAATAAATCTATGTTATTTATCATAAAATAATATATTTAGTATCATAATTATGCTAAAATTTTATTATCCTTATGAATCCACCATTATACACTCTCTTTCCCATCAAATGGGAAGTGAATGTATCGCTGGTGTGTATATATGACTTATTGCCTCCACATGGTGATACAATTGATTTTTCATAAACATATTTTTTGGATCAGTATTATGGTGGGATTAATTTTTATGTATGATATTTAGGATATTTTTTTCTTCTATAATGATAATATTATATCAAACTTTATAACTTCCAATCTGTTAGAAAATGGTAACTTTTCCCATGTGTCTGTGTGGACTACCACCTCCATGAATAAATGTGATTAAATTTTCATTTACTCTTCAAATTGATGGTAATAATGTTTGATTTGATGAATATATATGTGATTTTTTAAGATATATTATTTATTCTATACATTTGAATTATTATTTTTTCCTTTATTTCCATCCATCAAAAAGTGAAAACATCGTTCATGCATACGTATAACCTATTATCTCCATATATAGCATAAATCATTTTCTATATCTAAATTTTATGGATGAATATAAATATATTTATAATTAATATTTATGATATTTATACCATGATTAAAATCTTGTATATGCGTAACCATGATCAAATTATATGGAAAAGAAATATCGAATCGAGATTCTTGTGAAAATATGAAATAGTTAGTCAAAAAAAGTATTTAGATATGAAATTATTGATAAATGGATTTTTAAATGTTACAAATGTATAATATGTGATATTATATATATTATATTATATTATAAATTTATAGCAAATTTAAATTAAATATATTGGAGTATAGAGAACTTTGAATACAAGTGAAACTCAAGGTAAGGGTTTAGGTTATAAAGTCATGGTTTATCAGGATTGTTTATGATTAGTTATTTATGGTGAAATGTAATGATATACATCTAATGAAACTCATTAATATTCACATCATTTTATTATTTCTCATTATTACATGTTTTCTTTTCATTTTCTACTCTTTAATAACTCAAGAGACTGTAATATTTTTTTAAGAAAAAAGACTTCATTTTTCTCATCGGTCAAAGATCCATTTTCGTCAATGTCCATGTTTTAAAAAAATGAATTTAAGAAATTTTTTAAATTATTATATGATTTTTAAATTAATTTTTCTCTATGTTTGACTTTTTCCAAAATGGTTTAAAATGAATATTATTTTCATTTTATAAATGTTGTACCTTTTTCACTTTTTATTGAAAATGTATGTGGAATCATTGTTTTAGTATAAATAGCCTGAATAGAATTTCTAACCATCATGATCATTCAATTCATGGAATCATCATTTATATTCTTACATGGTTATTTTAAAATAAATAATTTTCTTTAGTATTTTGGGAATTATTATCTTTTAAAGCTGTTGATTCAAAAGGAAAAGGTTGTTTTCCTCAATAAAATATCTAGATATCTTTTTTATGTATTTTATTATAAGATAAATATACTTTGATGTTAGATATATTTTAATAAATTTATTATCAAATGATTCTATACAATTTAAATATTTTTATTTATTATGATGATTATGATTTTAGGATAATTCTCTCAAGCCGATTTATTTTCCAATGGTTAATTTTGTTATGAAACCACTTTCTTTTTCATGGGTTATTCTCTGATGACATAATGAAACATTTATAAAACCAATTTTATTTTTACGTGATACGATATGATAAATTATTTTTGATCTTTTAGCACACATATGTATGATTTTCATTAAGTATTGGGTGGGACGAAAATTAAATATCCCTTCAATTCATGGGATAAATATAGATATCACTTGCGACAAATATGATTAGAATGGGGAGTGAACCCAGTTCAGTAATTAAATCTTTCCACTGTGATAGTCTAGGGAGTAAATGTAATGAACCACCACCAAGGAATGTGCCATGACAACCCCAAGCCTACCTCTTATAGGCCAGGAGATTAATCTATCACCAAGTAGGAATATCCCAAATATAGGAGGCATTTTCCAAAGAAATTGTACACATGCACACAAATCCAACCCAAAGATCCTAGAATGTAAAAACTAAAATGCATACATACCACTAAAACCTAAAAATAGAGTAAGATAGGATAAAAATCAGTAAATTAAAACCAATCCAGAATACAAGCCTATCTAAAAGAAAGGTTCTATAAAAAAAGTTATAAAGATCATCCGTAGAAAACCCTACATGATCCAACTACATGGTACGAAATTGGAATATTTTATATAAGACATTGGAACACTCCTCGGTCTATATGATCACACTAGGCCCCACTAGGTCCTGGTCTGCCTGTATCACCGTCAAATAGTCAACTATACTCACAAGACACAATACTTATAGGCAAAGCCCATGTAAGGGTGAGTAAAACAATACTCAGCAGGGAACCCTAAAACACAAAGTCAGAGACCATAATGGAAACACCACCAATAAGAAATAATTATCTCAACACAAGTATATTCCAACAACACATATAACAAGAACATCCATGTATTCCTGTAAAGGATTCCAACACTCAAGGTCTCATTCACTACAAGCCATATGGTTCCGCTCGTAGCATTCTTGATTCCAAAAGACCTCAATCCTCATTCAATTTGATAGTAAGCACATAGAACAAGTCTACCAAATGTATCTAAGAGAACAAATGCTATCGATACTTCACAAAGTTCTCTAATACATCTGGTCTCACTAAGACATGGAGTCTCGATTTCAAAACCAATCCTTGGTAAAAAGATTCTGCTCGAGGCATGCACATTTTGGGAGAACTCACTCCATGAGCCTTGGTATCATTGGGGAATCGTAAAAGAGGTCCAGCTAATTTGGGCCTCTCCCCATGATAATATATTGGTTAAATATCCTGATACAATGATAGGGGATTCTACTTAGAGAATATCATGAACCAAATATGAATTTATTAAGACCATGGGGTATTTTTCTCATATATTACTACAAAAACTACCAATGTGTCTCGTAATGTAGGGGACTCTCTGTAGAGAATACAACATACCCTATCGATACGACCCACAAGATGTAGGATTAACACCATACACTCTAAGGTTATGTCAATACCCAAGAAAATCCCTCATGGGTGATATAGTATCTCTCTATTCCCAAGGGTGATTCCAGAACGCTATCAGGGACTCTATCCTCTCGAGGGGATTTATTCCCAATGATGTGAATGTAATTTCATAAAAACCTCAAGGAAAGAACCAAGGGGAAGATTAAAACCTATGATGGTCCTCACTAAAACCCCAATAATCCATCTCCAAAGGACCACCTCATCACGTGGGTCCTCGTGAAGCAAACTGATCTTCAAAGAGACATATGATTTGAAAGTTATGGGTATTTTAGTGAAAAGGAGACAGTTTGGTCTGGGTCCAGTCCAACTCGATCAGACTGACCCAACCCAACCTATTAGGCCTGACCAGACCTAGCAGATCGGGTCGACCTGCCCCGCTCAAGCGGGCCCATTTGACAACCTGGGATGCAGTGGTTACAACATCCCTGCATGGTCAACATGACCATACCACATTTCTTGAGGCTGGTCTCTATGACTAGCTCACAGTTGGGCTCTACTGTGGGTCCTCTATCTAAAGTGTCTCTTGAAAGTCGTGTCCCTCCATCGTGGCCTCCTTCTACTACCTTCTTCTGCCACCATGGATCTCGCATGCCACCCACAGCCATGCTACCGTGGGCTTCCACCACAATCAATTATGCTGATAACCTCCTTCTCTAGCACCTAGGCACCGACACTGCCCACTGTCATATCCAAATTACTACTATTGTGGCCTCCTATAGTGGCTATCACCCATTGTCATGATCCCCACTGGACCTTGGTTCATCCCTACTACCAACTTTTCGGTGTGGACCACCTATATCATTTCAGTACAATGAACAAGAATTATATTTTTGAGGGGAAAGGATGTGTAACACAACAATACACAAAGTGGATGGATATGGGCCTTGTTCGTGTTGGAATTCATCTGTCCACATTATAATTTAAGATTATAGGGACAAAATATAACTTAATTCTAACTTAGATTCAATTCCTGATAAATATCTTGAAATAAAAAAACCAACCATCAAATATACGCATGACCTATGAATCATTCCATTCATCGATAGATTCATTTTCATTGTAGGTATTCTGGAATGGGGAAGTAAATCAAATCAAAACACACGCCTTACCTAGATTCGGTTTCATTGTTGATGAAGAGAGACTGTATCATCGTCATTAATCAATCATTGATCCTCGATCCTTGATTCATCATATCATCATCTTCTTCTATTCACCAATGTGAGGATTTATCCAAGTATCTTCTCATGTTCTCCCAAGGAAATTTTCTAGGATCATTAACCCAATTCTGTATCCCAGCCAATGGTTAGAGAATGAAAACAAGTATTATACTTTAAACTCATTTTTGTGTCAAATGTGTCTCATAATTGTCACATCACTGAGTTGCATCGTCACTGAGTCACAATGTCGCAGTGATTCTCTGTCATGTTGAGTTGTTAACAAATAAAATAATTCATTCAAATTATATTATTCTTAAAATTTCCAAAAATTATCATTCGCAGTTGAGCCATAAAAATCGATGTTAGGATCCTCCTAAAAAAAACCCCATTATGAACTCAATGATTCTCTCAAATTTCTAATATGAGATACCATTTATGTGTTATTGGGATTTTAAAATAAAATAATTTTATTTATGGTTATTTTCTTTTCATGTTTTTCCTTAGAAGACCCATTCCAACTAAAGCTAGGTCATGCTTAAGGTAAAGCAACTACTCTGAGCTCAACAGTGGCCTATGTTTTTTGATTTGGGAACCCATTCATAGTATATTCTACATTTTCAAGAAAATCTCTCATGTGAGCTATTTAAAAACATAAAATTTTTCAACAAATTGTTTCGGGCACATGAGGCATCGGAGTCGCACATCATCTCAGTGATTGGTCTCACAATTTTCCCATGAACATTCTAAAATAGTACTGGGAAAATCCAAGTCATTAAATTCACCCCACCTTAAATATTTATTTCCTAAAAAATCCAAACAAGTTTTACTCCATCAAATGGTCAGGTAGAGATCATGAATATGAGCCTTCTGCTCATATGTGCTCTTCTTATGACACCCATGTTGCCTGCAGACACACACTAAGAGAATAAATCATCCAAGAATAGTCCTCAATATTTATTGGGTAGTCAACCAATGTCACTCCATTTTTATGTCTATATCGTTTTAGATTATAATGTTCAATGGTTTATGCATGAATCTCATAAATTATGACACATGAAAGATGTTGTGTAATGGTCCCCAATATAGGGTAGAGCCAAGTAGTATGCTACCTGGAAAACTCTATGTAGTACCCAAAAGAGGGACTATTAACCTTAGAGATAAATTTCTACCCCATAAAAATCTCTCTAACCCTTGTCAAGGTTAGATCTGAAGGAATACATGTTCTCTTTCCTCTAACTCTAAAGGTCTCTGCCATCTGTCAGCATAAAAATTCGATGGCTCTATTCATTCTTCATCTGATACTAGATGATTCGAACATTATTTGAAATCACCTTCTACAATCCCTTCCACAACTAGGATGTAAATAAACCATCACTATCTAAAACAATATTCAATAAAACATCACGAAGTCGAACTATCTCCGGCATGTAGAGGAATACCAAGCTCTCTACTAAAATTCCCTCTTGTGTAGTTTGGAAGTTGGCCAACTCGGTGAGTCGGTCAATGATCACCAATATGGTATCATTTCTCCTTGACATATGTGGTTAATCCTTCATAATGAACACTGATATTCCTTTACACATCCTTCCTAGTACCCCACGAATGGGAAGGAGAAACCAATACCAAGCATAGGGGGCATGACATAGTGAGTTTAAAAACCTCAATACTTACTCAAACAAAAGTTCATATTTTATCTCAATAGGTATGCCCATCTTCAACACGTTCCATAATCCTCGGTGTCCTCCTTTACACTCACATTCATATCCCTATGCATATCGCCAATCTATGTGTCCACTGCTATAACTGTTCATCCTCTAAAAATAATGATGTGCTCCCCACTTTTCAAGTATACATCAGGGGCATGCCCTGTTGAAAATTGAGAACTTAAAGACACATAGTCGAAATCATCAAGTTGTGCCTCCCTGACTAACTTTAAAAGTGTAGGGTTAATGACCACCAATTAGAGGTAAGATGATTCATCTCTATCCATGTTGGATAACAGCAATGAGTCCTACTACTTAATTTCTTTATTTCAACAACTACTAACTGGATCTCTAGCTAAGAGAATGTGCTACCTTCTTTCCATTACCAGGAGTATAAAATCTCACCAATTCATAATCCTGGAGGAACTCTATCCAACACCTATATCTCATGTTCAGAACCATCTAAGAGAATATCTATTTGAGATTATTTTGGTATGTGTAGATGATAAACCACCCTCCAATCAGGTTTTGTTTCCACATCTTCAATATAAAAACTACTGTTGAAAGATCAAGATAGTTTGTCACTTATTTTTATAATGTGGTATCGACTGACGTGAATCATAGGTAATATCCCCTTTCCTATGCATTAGGATAAAATCGAGTCTAGTTCCTGAAGCATTATAGAACACTACGTACTCGACTCCCTCCTTAGGAAAAATCAAGATTAGTCCCCTCTTTAAAATTAGTCTTAACTACAAAATGTCCTATAGCAAAATTTCTATCTAGGAAAATGGTTTCCCATTTCAACCGATTGAAGTCTTCATCATCCATTTGGTAGTGGATATTGTTTCTCTACCGTCACTAGGTTTAAGTTCCATTAATCTAAACATAACCTTGAACATTGGGTCTTACTGATACCCCCTCTAGAAGTCCTCCAATTGAACTCTCATATCTCAAATCTATGTTAAATTCATATGATATACTAATACTGATATTTGTTCCATCACAGGGAGTAGAACAATGTAGAAGTCTATCTCCATGTAGGGAGGTAAACCTAGAAAAATCTTTGAGATTGAAATCCGCATACTCTGCCACTACTGCCGAAAACTGAAAACTCATAAAATCCATTACCCTATGGGTAATTCTAGTCGACTCAAGAGTGATCGGTCTTTAATTTTGATTGAGTATTTGATTATGAGGACCTATCTTCAGGTAGTGGGTTAAAGGTGATTTTGGGGTTATATTCCCAGCATTTTCTGGTTCTACTTCGGATGAGGTTTAGAGCATGAGTTCACCACTGCGGCATGACACTTGGACTCTGAGAGGGTATGGCCTGGCCATCGGGATTGTGCCTGCGCATCGTTTCAAGGGACCGTGTGAGTGCTCATGTCTTGGTGGCGGACCCATTCACGGCGAAAATGCTGGGCAGAGGTAGACTCTTTTGTGCTTGGGAATTTTCTGTTTTGGTTGTTTTGCTGAACATTACGGTTTCTCACTTTCCTTACAAAGTGATTTGATAAGAAAATAAAAAATAATTTTCAGTCAATCCTTGCAGGGATGGTCGATAACCAATCAATTAAAATAATGATGTCGTAAGGTCTCAAAAAAACCAACAAGAAGTTCCAAATTAAACTTTCACCTAAACGGTCAGATCACACTATCGGTTCTAGTGTGATTATCGAGTCTCCTTTCATAGGTATCTCCAGATGTAGTGTTCATGTAAACCGTTTGACCAGAAACTCTTGGTCTCGAACAAGATTGATGAAAAGGATAAAGTATTACCTACCATGTCTATTAATATGGTAGATATGAGTCGACACAAACCTAAACTCAAATCATTTATGGAGCCCTTGGGTTATATGTCTTGACCATATGATTTTGTCCCTTCCCCTGTCCTCCAGCTCGCTGAGCCTCGTATGGACCACATGGGGGTGGTGGTGGTAACATGTTGAAATGTATACCACAACTTGTTTATCTCCTAGATCCTCTGCTATGTCTTCCACCCTACAGATCTATCTGTTTTGGTCACTATCACTACCTTAGTGGCACATCCACAATTTCCTTATCAGTAGCACGAAGAGTAGTAATATCTCTTCTGAGATGTACTCTACCGTCAGATGAAAGAAATTGAATTTCTCTAATCTGACAGGACCCACCCTATGATCCTTGAGCTATAGATCACCTATCATGGGACCTATTCTCGGAACATCTCATAAGTCCAATTCTCTAAAACTGACCTAGGCTACCTACTCCCGAGGTCTCTACTCCTGATTTCCCGCTGCTTACATCCATTAGTTGTATCTACTCATCCAAAGAACTTTTATCCACAATGGTTCCATCTTGCACACTAGAATAAGTAGAAATTCACAATGGAATAATGATAGATACTATTTCTCAAAGCACACCTTGTTCAAATGTCTGAGCCCAGAAGCCCTAGTCATACCATATTCAATGAGTACCTGGAAAGGTCATTATGCATCGATGAATACTCATCGACAAACATATAGTCCTGAAAATGTCGTATAATCCCTATGGAATACATATGCCTTAAATTTTATGGTGATATCCCCTTATTTTAGAAAGGTTCTAAAACAATGTCATTGGGAGAGTCACCTCATCGTCAGATTGGGAATTCTAATCCGGAACATTGCCCTGCTGAGCCATATAGAATGATCACTGCCAGGACTTCCATCTAATCTAATGGGGTCCTGACTGGATGTAAAATACAGTCACAACCTAATTCCAGTCCTTATCCACATATGATTTAGTCTCACCTTGGAACCTGATTGGTCCCTCTCACTAAAAGTCGTGAATTGAGCTAAACCCGTGCATCTCATCCACTAGTACTACAACTGCCACGTGCTACTCTATAGGTGGTGGTATAGCCGGTACACCACCTAGAGGTGCTGTATTTTGTAAAATTCCTATACCGATATCTCTACACCCTGCATATAGTCCTCATGATAATATAGTGGAATCCTAGATGACTATCTATGAGGATAGATCTTGAAGCAAAATAATATGTACCATGATCAATATAGTATACATGGTGATATTACTCAAGAAGTACATGGAAACCAAAACTAATTCCTATATGATGAATGTGCAATTGATATTTCAGGAAAGTTGTATATTCTTGTACCAAGTCAAAAAACCGAATTCAGGGTCCTTGTGTATGGATATTTCCGTCACCACACCAACACTAGATTCACTAGCCTGAAAGACAAACTCGAAACACTCAACACCATTTCTCCAAACCAAACTCATAGACTCTGGGTTCATAAGGATGAACCGACAGACTCTGATACCACTCTATCATGACCCGTCCTCTAGGGAATGTGTTGTGACAACCCCATGCCTGCTTCTGATATTACAGGGGCTGGGGACTAGCATCTAGTAGGAATATCTCACAAATTGAAGGCATTTACCTAAGAAACTGTACACACACACACAACTCTAAGCTTAAGATGATGGAATGTAAAAAAAATTCCAGCATACCACTACAACCCAACAACAGAGTACTACCAACATAAAAGAATTAAAGTAAAACAGAGCAAGAATTCAATCCCACCAAAAATAAAGAGTCTGTTACAATATTACTAAATCTCATATGTATAAAACCTCACATGATCATACTTTATGGAAAGACACTGTATTGTTTCCTGTAAGTCATCAAAACAGACATGAGTTTGTTTAATAACACTATGCCCCACCAGAACCTAGTCTTCCTGGAACACAGTCAAGGTGTCAAACTTTTCAAAAGACACAAAACACGTGGGAAAATCCCGTGATGGTGTGATTAAAATAATACATAGTAGGGCACTGTGAAACACAAAGTGAAAAACCACAAATGAAGAAAAACTAATAAGAAACAGTCATCTCAACACAAGTATATTTCAACAAATCAGATAATAAGAATATCCATGTGCAGTGGTAAAGGATTCCAATACTCAAGGTCTCATTCACTACCAGCCAAAAGTTTCCTCTCATAAAATGATCGATTCTAGAAGATATAACTTCTCAAACTATATGATAGTAAGATTGAAGAAAAAGTTTACAAAATGTATCTGAGCGAACATTCTTTCTAGATATGTCAAAATATTGCTTGAAAAATCCAGTCCTGCGAAGATAGGGAATATAGATTTCAATGAAAATCCTAGGCCATATGATTCCTCTTAAGGCACGCCTGTTCTGGGAGAACTCACTCCTTGATCCTTGATGTCATCAAGGACTCCTACAAGTGGTCCATCTAATTTGAGCCCCACCCAAAGAGAAAAACACTGGTCAAAGATCGTGATATAAACATAGGGTATTCTCTTCAGAGAATACTACAAACCCAATTTCTATTAACGCAAAACTTAGGGGATTATTTTTAGAGAATACAACCAACACCAATGTTGTGACTCATAATATAGGTTATTCTCATCAGAGAATAAAATGAACCCTATCAATATAACCCACTAGATGGAGGATTAAAACCCTTAGCTCGGACATCAAGTCAATACCCATCAAACACCATCATGGGTTATATCATAACAATCTAGTCCTAAGGACGATGACACAAATCTATCTGGGACTCTATCCTCTCAAGGGGATTACTTCCTTGTGTGTGGATGAAATGTCGTACTAAAACCTCAAGGAAAGAACCAAGGGGAAGATTTTTACCTATGATGGTCGACACTAAAACGCAAAAAATCCATCTCTAAATGACTAGATCCTTATTAGGGTCCCAATTCTACAAATATATCATCAAACAGAATTGTAGATTGAAATTTATGGTTATTTTAGTGAAAAGGGACGGGTTAGGATAGGGTCTGGTCCGACCTGACCTGCCGGGTCAACCTAACCCACTACCAGTCCCGCACACTGCCTCCAACATAGCCTTCTCAAGTGAACCTATTTTTCCACCTTAGATGCGGAGGGTGACACTTCCCCACCTGGTCAATGTGACCGGTCTGTGTGGCCAGCTCAGACCCTCGGCTCTCTTATAGTTCCTCTGTCTTACGTGGCTCTAGAATGCCTCATTACTCAGTCGTGGCCTGCTTGGTTGTGGATCCCACACACTACCCAAGGTCAGGCCACCATGGTATTACATCACCAACCATCGAGGTGATGGCCTACTCCACCTAAACATGGGTGCCACTACATCCGAAGCACCGCTATGAAAGATCTCACCTGCCACCACAGTTCCTCCTACACCGATGGGAACTGCCAACACCACCACCAGTGGTTGTTCTATCGATACTTCCTTGATCATTGAGCTACAAAAAATTGAGAAGTATATTTAGGGGGGTGGCATAACAAAAAAATGCACAATGTGGAAGGATTGAGGCCTTGTTCGTGGCAGCCTTGATTCATCCACAATTGAATTGAAGAACAGAGGGCCAAAAGCTAAATCAATTCAAACATAGATTCAATTCATGGTAAACATCTTGAAATAGAAAACCTATCCTGAAAATACATGCATTACCTTTGAATCAATAAATTCATCGATTTATTAATATTCATCATAGGAATTCCTAAACACAGAATCAAATAAAATCAAAACACACGTCCTACCTAGATTCGATTTGATCATTGAAAAAGAGAGACTCTGTCATAATCGTTCATCGATCCTCGATTCTTGATTCTTCATTTCTTCGTCATCAACCATTCTACGTTGATAGGATTTCACCAAGGATATTCTCCAGCACTCTTAGGGAAATTTTCCAAGATCATTCACCCAATCCTATTTCCCAGCTAATGGTTAGAGAAGGAAAATGGGTTTTAGTGTTCTTGCATCACTAAGTTGTAGCATCATTGAGTCGTTGTATCATAGCATCACTAAGTTATGTTGAAATGTTAAAAAATAGAATAATTATTTCAAATTATTTTTCTCTTAAAACATCAAAAAATTATCTTTTGCAGTTGACCTGTGCCGATTAATGTTTGGCTCTAACTAAGGAAAAAACCCCATTACGAACTCAACAATGGTATCCCATTTTCAATCTGATTTATTTTTTATGAGTTATTAATATTTTAATATGAAAAAAATTATTTAATTACATTATTTATGGTTACACACTTTTTGTGTTTTTACACAGAATACCTGCACCGAATAAAGTAAATTAACACCTAGGGTAAATCCACTACTCTAAGCTCAATGGTGCCCTTATATTTCTGATCTAGGAAACCATTCAGAAGTTAATCCACTTTTTTAGGAAAAACATTATCATGTGCTATTTAAAAACTGAATCATTTTTCGATGAATCATTCTTGAAATACCAGTCCACATAATTGAAAACCATCTTAGTTCCTAATATTTTAATTTTTCCAATAATTACATTAAAATAGAATTAGGAATCTCTGGGTCATTAAAATAAACCATTACTATTATGATGGGTTGTGGATTGAACCCAATCCACTATGGAAGTCTTGGAAGTGATCCCTTCTTACTAAGGAAATGATTTTTATGCTAATGTGTATGTTAAAAACTTATGTCTTATGTTGTTATTATGGTTTCACGGCTAATATTCATTAATTCATATATGATTAATTTCTTATTAACTATTAAGATTTATTCTATGAGTCAAGATTATGATCTATGCTATGTAGGGTATGGTTTTTAAATTGTATGTTCACGTTATCATACGCTTATGAATATAATATTTTTATATTATCATTGATACCTCTCTTATTTACCCATACTATGAATTTGAGATCACCATTTATTAGGATTACATTACATTAGATATTAATAAAGGTATTATGAATGATATTTCTAAGAAGGGTTCTAGATATTAAGAACATAGTGGGAGATGATGTAGTTCACATAATAACTAGTTGTTTATGTATACAAGTTTCTGGATATACTAGACTGATAATATTATAGAGTGGGTAATAATGTTATGTATTGAATACTTCTTTACGGAGATGTAATAACTATTTTTGAAATGTATGGGTCTTTATATTAGTGTTGGGATATAAATTTATTAATGGGTATTGATGAATCCACATTATTGATACATTGAGAATTCCAAAAATAGTAATCTTTCATTGAAGTTATTCCACCCTGGTTTTGGGGTAGGCTATTCTTGTTCACCTATATTGATGTATTTTTTCCCATTACCTTTTTATATAGGTTGGAGTCTTCATTTTGATTTTTCTTATTCTCAAATAATTCATATTCTACGCCCTCCCCATCTTAGATATTGTCAGTAAGTGGAAGAAAATAGTTTCAAATAGAAATAAGTCTAAGACAATCCTTAATAATTTTCCTCATATAAGTCTTATTAGTTTCCACCATAGTATAGGAATCATTAACATTTTAAATCAATAAGTTTCCCTCTAATCCTTAATGATAGTTTTTAGGTGTGTTTACGAACCCAACACTATCATGTTCTATAATGGTTTCATCAACACTATATATGATATTCTTGTCTAGGTTCAAGTCGATTCCATCAATGGAGGTTTCAAGGTCACCCCATTATCGTACCCTACAATAGAAGATATAATATATTGGGTAACTCATCCAACACAAGTGATGTTATTAGGACCTTTCTCAGGGTGAGACCCTATTCCTTAGCAGCTTTAATAGCATTCTCCTTATCCACCAGTAGTGAATTATCTTTATAATCCTTCTCTTGGTCCTCTTTTGTGTCACAAACAACAATTTATTACTTTTATTTGACCATATGCTACTCATTTTTAGAGATGATAATGTACTATGGATCACTTTATCCTATGGTTAATAAGGTTATACTATTAACATCATCATTTTCCTGTTGATTCCATAGTTCAAAAAGATTTTTTCTTCAACATTAATGTGATAAGTTCACAATAATTCTATTCACCACATAGAATTTAGGTGTCCTATCATATTGAATTTCAAAACGGAAATGGTATTCCATTATTTTGAATAAAACGTCACTTACAAGGGTGAATGATAGGACCACCTCTACTATAACTCTCATATAGTTCACATATTTAGTATCATCAATTATTTTTTAAAATCTAACGAGGGTATTTACTAAATTTACAATATCCCTAAATATTTCAGGATGCCAGTACATCCAATTTTGATGATGAATTATAATCTGAACCTAGGAATGAATGAACATTAAATATAAAGGGTAAAATATTCTATCTGACTCATGAATCCTGATAATAATTGGATTCAAAGATACTGATCCTAAGATAGTGACCCTCCTTTTGATATCATCTGTTGGAAAGTGAATACGAAAATAAAACCTTCCAATGGAGGTCATTTTTCATTCATTTAAGACCCAAACTTATGAAATCCTATTTGTATGGTACAAGTATTTCCACGAGGCTTTACCTTTAAGAATGATAATCCTATCTATGATTGAAAACCATAAAATATTTAATAATTACTCAAAAGAATCTTGATTATCCATTAATGTGGATTCTTTAACCATATAAATAATCCTAGCAAGGGTAGGATCATTGAAAAAGTTAAAGAAGTCCATCCCTAATTTTTTTAAATTATAAAAAGATCTTAATCAAATATATCACTTACGGATCAACCTTATAGGACATGGTATTGAAATTCGTTGTCACAAGGAGGTGGAATATCTCACTGTTCCGGAATTCTATAGATGCAAACCCATTTGAATCAACAAACATCCCCATTATAGAAAAAGATAGATCCTTTCAATTATATGTATGAAAACCCCCATTCTTTTATATAGTTGGATCATTAGTTGATGTACTGTTCTCTTTTACTGAGTACAAATATTGGTTATCTATTCATTCCCCATCATCTCCCATACCCCCTTGATCCATATTCCATAACAACAAAACCCAAAACAACAACAACAATATTTATTATTATTAATACAGAAAAATCCTTTGTGGATTGATAATATTAGGTTCTATCAACCATAAAATCAAGGATCAATTCCAAAAAGATGTGAATTTTCAATATACCCATGAATGAATTTTAGTGGGTACTACAACAGAGGAAATGTAGTCGTAACTATACAAAAACATTGAAACTATATGAATGTGACATTTGGGCCGTTATGTATTTTTCATGTCCATTAATCCCTTTTCTAATATGGATTTAGGGATTATTTTAATGCACTTAGTCCTTTCATATTTTTATTTCCAAATTAGGGGTGAGACAACCCTCTTTGGTGGTGATGAACAACCCTAGTTGTAATTGTAGTTGGAACTATACAAGCACTATAGTAGACATTGTTACAAGTACTATAATAGGCACTATAAAAGCTTAGTAAATAATTCAAAAAGGACCAGTTGGCCTCATTTGTAAGGACATCAGACCATTTTTTACGGTGTTTGGGCCATGGTTTGTATTCCTTCACGGAACTATGTAATAAATGAGGTAATTTTAGGTGGGTGGTATTTTTTAGGGTGTTGGCGGCCCTATTCAATAGGCCAGTGTGTATATATATGTTTTTTTTAATATTCTTATACCCTAAAATAAATATATAGATAAATAGTAATAATTATAAAAACTAAAAAACAATAATAACTACCGCTACTAGTTTATTTCCTTTAACAACATAATTTATTGTTGAAAAACGAAATTAAATATAATTATTTTTATTTTTTATTAAATTATTAATATATAATAATATAATTAATAATAATGACAACTCATAATAACAGATGAAAATAAATTAAATTTAAATTATTATTTTTATCAATTAAATTATGAAATATTAATAAATATTCTATTTATTTTTAATAATTCTATTTTTTATTAATAATTTCATTATCATTATTTTTAATATATTTTCATAACTGTTACTAATTACATAATTATTTTTATTAATTATTTCATTAATTGTTAAGTACAATTTTAATAAAATTAATTAGTGTCTTTTGGAGTTGGGGGATTTTTAGAGTGGTAAAGGAACACCATAAGCCACCCTATGAACAGTGTTAAAATTCTAGAAGCTTTTATTAGGGGGTTCTAGGCTATTTATGGTCAAAGACGCAGGCAGTGATGATTGTTGGTGATGCGGGAAATAACATGGGGATGGGTGCAGATCTCGATACATGCTAACACAACGAGAGATGTATTTAGGGGACCTTTGGGACAAGAATAAATGGAATTAATGTAGTAGGAACTTCGGTCTATCAATAGTAATTGGATAGCTATGGAGTGTGTCAACCCTTTGAGGGTGGTGTGACCTATTATTATTGGTCCATGGTTGTGTGTGTTCTTTCATTTCATATAAATTCAATGTCCTTCAAAAATAAATCAATATTTTCGTCCCTAAATGAATCATTAGTTACAAATAAATTTTTTATTTCTCATAATTAAATTATTAATAAAACATAGTGCAATTATTATTTATAATATATAATGATGTAAAATTATTAATATTATAATTATTGGTTATCATTATTTTAAATGAAATATTTATTCTTAATATTTACATTATTAATTATTTTCATTATAATTATCATCATAATTAATGTAACAGCCTAGATTTTATAATAATGTCTATGAAAATTTTTAAAAATATTTTTTTTTGTGGTGGTCGTGAAGTTTGTTCATTTAATATACTCATTTTGGGCTTTCAAAAATGAATAATATATTCAATATATAATTTTTAATATCACTGATAAAAACATTTAATAACTCTTAAATGGATCCCCATTTAGAAATTCTAAAATTGTGGTTATGTTTGAAAAGTGGGATTTTAGTAAGGTATAATTATTGTGAAAAATATTCAAATCCCAGGACCCAGAATTTTTTGGATCTAATACAAAGAAATTCATATTATAATTTTTTTATGATCGTTATTGTGAAGAGGTGGTGACAGGGCACAATAGAAAAATGATATATAATAGCAGTGATAAAAAGTCATGTAGGATTATATAATCTAAAATTATTTGGTGATTTAAGGCCATTATGAGTGGTTTGAATTCTTGAATTAATGAGGGGAATGAGTTATTGGGATTTTTGGTGAGAGTTATGGAAACAATTATGCACATTCTATAATTCCCTCTCACCCTCCATTATAAAATGGAAATCCATCAAATACTTTTCTCATAGGAAGAATCTCATTGAAAAGAAATTAACCTCTACCTCATTGTACAATAGAAGGGAATTTTTTCATTCTTTATTATGTTGGTGTCAACATCTAATAGAGACAAGTGATTAATTATCAAGCAACGAATAATCATCAATAATATAGGTCTTATTATTTTTTTTCCCACAGCCCACACTATCTACAATTATCCTATCATAAAAAGAGATTCATGAAAGATAGAAATTATTAAATTTGTCGAAATAAATAATTAGATATTCCAAAAATACGTTATATTACAATAAATTATTCTTTTTCTCTAATATAACATGTAACAAAAATCATTAAATTTGCACGATTTGTTTTGTTTTGTGACTCTGATTATAAAAATATTTTTAAAAAATCATAGATAATATAATTTAATGGATTTTAGAATAATGAAATGAATTTTATTATTATATTTAAATATGAAGAACAAAGTTTTATTCATTTATTATTTTTTCTTCAATGATCTTGCAAAATTGATTATTTATTTATTTAATTCATTGCATGGGTTGAATGTGGATATGTCACCTCTACACTGAAAAAGAGTTTTTATTATGATAATTATCCTTGTTATATATATATAATGGTAATTATTCATGATGATGAACACAAATATCATTATTTATCACTGATAAAATATTTCCATGATAATTTAAAAAACATCCAAATATTTTTATCCCATTGAGAGATTTTACACTATGAATCAAAACATTATTCTTGTATAATACCCATGTTCTTCAATGAAATCAAATTAGAGATCCATATTGGGTAATTAGGTATTCCTTCTTCCACCATCTTCTTGAATATTTTTATTCTATTCTACATGATCAAGTTCAATTATTGTTTTGTGATGCTAAAATGGTGGATGAACAGATAATTTTGGGTTTGGGTGTATAGAAGTGACATAATGATGGGTTTTGGGAATGTTTTAGTGAATTGATAGATAATAATAATTTTAAAGGTAAAAAATGCTTGAAATTCATCCTGGTGAGGTGCGATGGAAGCCCAATTAACATTAGCATTTAGTGGAAGTAGCTACATAGTTAAAGGTATAGATAATGACATGTTTTATAGATATCTAGGAATAGATGATCCTAAATTCCAAACTATAATCCATGAAAACCTCAAGAATAGACATCATGGATCTTGGGAGTTGTGTTTCTTGTGATTCCCTATTTGATTAATTTCACATGTCATGGGAGTATGGGCCATGTAATGAAAATGTATGGAGTGCCACCATAACCTGCACCTGACCCAACTCACTGCTAAATAGAGGATATTTCTAATCCTTGTAATCTTATAAAGGGAATATATACATGATTTGAGAATGATTTATCTTTAAATTAGATTTAAGTCACATTTAGACTATCAATAGAAAATCCAATATGAACTATACACATGTCGGATGTCCATGAAATACTAGTTATAAAACATAAGTGTGTATACATGAACAATTTAAACTATTTAAATTAAATATAATCCCTTTTCACAACCCGTACTCCCACAACAGAAATGATCCCCACCAATATCCCAAATCTACAAATATATAACGTGTCTCTTCCAATAACCATGACTGAAATAAGTAAAGGCCTACTTTGTTTGAAAAAAAAGATAAACTAAACCAAACAAAACAAACTAATATCCTCAAATCAACGTCAGTCACTAGCTGAAACTGACATTTGACATTCCCCACGAACAAACAAGATATGAATAAAATCGTATAGTTTAATGGTAAAATAGAAAGGAAAATAGAAATTATTAGTAGATCACCACCCAAATTTCCATATTAAAGACGTTTAATTAAAGATCCATTTCATGATATGTTTATGTATAAATAGAAAATAGGTTTGTGACACATAAATTTAGGGAAAAAATATCAAGTCCACAACCATTTTTCAAAAATTTATTTTTAATTTTTTTAAATTAATAAAATCACTTTAAATATTATTATTTAGCCAAAATGAATTTTTAAAACAAAGAAACATATTTTGAAACATATTGAAAACGCAATTTGAATGAATTTAACTGAAACAATTTTAAGAAAACCAATTTAGGATCCATTGTGAAGAAAATAAACTAATCAGAGGGTACAAAGCATGTTTTAACATTGACACCACAAGTCATGTGAAAAATGAAAAAGATAAACTTACTAAGGGTTCCATAATCAATAAAATAAAGGGTAAATAATCAAGCACAAGAGATGAATCCACTAAACCAACAACTTATAATAGTAGGTTCATTCTAGGATACTAACCGAAGCCCGCATGTAATATAATTACGAACTGGAGACAAGAATGTAAGGTTAACCTAGAAGAACATATTTATCCACATAGTCCCATATAACTATATGGTCCTTATACCATCAACCTAAATGAATGATTCTTCAACAAGGAACTATTAGGGAACACTATGAAACTAAGAATCTATTTATCTAGACACGAGATAAACTAGAGTCTTTACTATTCCATGAATCTATAAAAAAACATTCTATTCCTATGACCAACAACCAAGAAATCAAGAATATATAAAATTAGTGAAAAAATGCATGATAAGTAATTATAAATACCCCTCATGTCTATATACATCAATCACCATCCATTGAAATGGGAAACAATTCAACAATCATAATGAGGAAGACACATACTCACAACTTTTGTGAATAATTAACAGTTCCAAAATAGCCTTTAAAATATAATATATAGTTGGATGTATAAGTAAATATACCCATTTAAAAGTTAATTTAGAAAAACATTTATGTAACACTAAATATAAAATCACCCTTATAACTTTATTTTTATGTCAACACATTCTCATTAATAACATAAAAGGGACTAAAACACAAAGCTTTAATTTATTAATCATCCCAAAGAATGTCTTATTAATTTTAAACCTCATATTTTATTTGAATAAAATCCATAAATAGTTAATCAAGGCTTATAATTTCATGTAAAACATGAAATGATGGGTGAAAAATTTTAAAAATTATTTTAAAAACCCAAAACACTATTAATAAAATTATCATAATACTTAATGATTTATTCAATCAATTTTTCAAACATGTTTCATGTACAGTTTAATAAAATATTTATTTGACATGTTTCAAAATTTATAATATGTCTTCATTGAAACGAAAATCATGTAAAACATTATTTTTATTTTAAATAATACATTAAAAAATTTAATAGCATCATTCAAAAACTACCACACAAATTAAAAATCCATGAAATAATCAATTTGAAATTAAAAATTTCAAACATGGGCACACCTACCTTAAATCTATGACTAATGCCCAGAAACATTGAATATATAAATGGTTATTGAAAAATATACAACATGGCATACAAATAAAAACACAAAACAAATTAGAACTGAAACCCCACTTAGGGTTTGGCCAAAGATGAATGAAATGAAATGGATGAAAGAAAATAAAAGATGAGGGATAAAAAACAGGAGATGAGAACCCACCTAGAAAAATAAACCTTCAATCATGAAGGAATAACATTAAAATCACAATGGCAGAGGATTATGAAGGAGGGAGGTTCGCATAAGGCGGATCTCCGCCCGGGGGTTATAGGATGAGTGGAGAGGGGGAGGGAGTGATTTCAGTGTTTAAAAAAAGAAAAGCCATCATTCTAAATAAAAAATAAGCTAAGTGCATGGTTAACTCACATGGTTTACTAAACCATACATCTCAAACTGGACACCAAATATATCCCCCACATAGTTTCCCATAGAACCACATATGGTTTTATTAGTTGTGTACAGACCATGACAAATAAAAACCCAAGAGAGATACCCAAATAGAGTACCATAGTTTTTAATTTTTTATTACCCTTTAAAACTTGTTCCACTTTTAAATTTCTATATTCAAATCCTATAAATCCATGATAATTCAAAATATTATAAAATAAATTCCATAATGACATTATGATTGTACAAATTATCCCCAACATAACAATTTCTTCCCCAAAAAATCCATTGATAAAGGAAGCAAGATGAAGAACAGTCTAAAATTTAACACCTTGGGAAAGAGGTGATAGTAATGGAAAATTAATATATTCACCACTGGTAGTAACCACAAAAAAACCATTTTTCATGGAAAATGGAAAAAACCCATAAAACATTCCACATCTCCAAGTAGAACCCAACAGAGGACAAAAATCCTCATGACCACTGAGGACTGTTTGGATATACCCACCAATTACTCTTCATCTAAAATAGATGATCAACAACAGACTCCCTATTTAAATGGTACAACACCATGAACTAAATACATCCCCAAACACCGAAACAAATATTTCAATTCCACTATTAATTATACCAACCATCAGAAAAGGAAAGAAGAAAATAGATGTTCGCAATACATGGTTTTTAAAAATAAGGAAAAATTATCATGGTTTCCCAACAATTTAAAACATAACTAAATGAAAATATAAATAATTAATAACCAAAAAGGGGAACACCACAAAAAATCACCAATTCCTTGAAACAACCACAACATACCATCTACAAAACACTGATTTATTTCTAAGAAATAAAAATCTAAAAGAACACTTGTGAACACACAATTCAAAGTTACAAGGAGCATCAAGATCACAACAAAGATAGTATAATGGCATGATATTTAACTATAGGTAACTATACTAAATTGGTAAATTAGGAAAGAAAAATGGGATATCACATCATGGAAAACCCATCAAAAGAAAATGGGTACCCTCAAGTTCCAAATAGTTTGAAAAGAAATTCCATCCTAGTTATATATGCATCATCACTATAGTTTCACATGCTCAACCAATCTAGACCATAAATACCTAAGTAACATTATATAATGTAAAAAAACACAAGGAACATGATTACTCCTGAGAAATAAATTTAAGAAAATATCCAATATCCCATAAAAAACCACATAGAATAACCCAATGTAAAACTAGATCATAGATATCTTAGAATATATCACAAAATAAAAAATCCATAAACAGCCACTAAAACCAAGAATAACTCTAAATAAACAACCCAATATCCCACAACACCCAACTACGTAATTCAAATAATGATATTATGAAACAAGACACTTCACATTGAGGATCACTAATGTTCTAACAATCCATGATCTACATCCTAAATAAAATGAAATATTGTTGTTTCACCACTCTGATTTGAGTCCAAGTAGAGACAAGAACTAAATTTAAGAAACTGATATGATTAATAGAGTCACCCAAAGGTTTGTTAATTTAAAATACACCATCAATAAATATTTAAAACCATTATCATATTAGTAATTATGAAATTTAATACCACCAAACATGAACTCACTAGTTCGTGTATCATGCACCAGATCAAATAGTTTCACCCTAATTAGGGACAATTCCAAGATAAAAACCTAATAAAACATATCACATCAAGAACACATTATATAAACTAATTTTCATGAAATTTAACCCCCTCAAAGACTGAAACCCCATTACTTAAAACAGAAATCAAATTTTCTTTAAAAATATTTTTTTTTCAAATAATCTCAACACATGTTTAAAAAGAGAAACACGATATAATTTTTTAAAAAACTAAAATATCCCTTTTAAAACCTTTCAGTTTACATTAAATGAAAATAATTAAAGAACATATTTTATAAATACCACTAAAAACTGATTTTAAAAACAACTTTTTATAAAATCCTATTTTCCCATCACAAGACAAATTTCACAAAACACACACAAGAAAATTCACACAACAATTCAAAACCGTATCATCAGAATATCACAAGGACAACATTATTAACTTCTCAATATTTGGAATCCCTCAAGAGTAGTATAAAAAATAAGATAACTAGATGAAGAACTATTCATACAATTTTCCTATGGTTTGAAGGACTATTTCCTATCCCCACAAAAATTCCAACTTAGTATCAAGATTGAGAGTTTGATCACTACCCAGTTACAAAGGCCCTGAAATCCATCCTCATTCCTTGAAAGATCACTCATTTTTATACCATCATCTAATAAAAACCCCCCAAGTGTACTCTAAAATCAAAATGAGGAACAATACATCATAAAAATCATTCAATATAAAATATAACATTCAAAATTCAAATCCTAGTTCCCTTGTAATCTCAAGGCTATATACTAGCATGAGAAATATTTCCTCTTGTCACACTTACCTCTTGCGTTCTGACCACCATATTTTCAAACTACCATGACACATCCCATATAGAAATTGGGTTACTCAAAAACCTAGGATCCCACCATATAATCTAGGCTATAATACCCTCTACAATTAACCAGCCAGGGTTTCCACCAAATCAAACACTTGACTTGACATACCACATATTTGAGGAGAATTTACTATCCCTAAGGGTTAGAGAAAAGTTCTATATAATTATATTTGATATATGAAAATAGTTTATCCATTAATAAAAAGTTAATGAATCGTGGTACTTTTACCAAAAAATCCTTCATGACCGGTTTGTACTTCAGATGTGAATTCCAAATAAGATATTAATAAATATGTTCGAATGCATGAAAATTCAAAAAAATTATATTTGAAACAATTCCACTACCTTCCCCTAAAACCCTATATAGAAATATATACCACCACCATAACGATTATCCATATATATAATGTGTATATCTAATAACCATAACTAAAATAAGTAATGTCCTATATTGAATGTTCTAAAAGATAAAATAAATAATAATAATAAAATTATTAACCTCTAATCCCCATTGTACAATAACTGACCTTGACACTAGACATGTACCATGTGTGAACAATAGTTGAATATAGTCCTATAACTAAAATATAAAATAAGAATGAGTATAAAATCTCCGAGTAGGTCACCACCTTCATTTCCATAGGCCACAATTTTAATTAAAGATACATTTGAATATAGTTTTAAATATAAATAGGAAAAATTCATTTCAAATATAATTTTATGAAAAACGAATATTATGATCACCAGTTTTTTATAAAAAATCATTTTTATTTTTCTTAAATGATAAAAATCACTTTATGTAAGGTTCTATTGAGCTAATCCATTTTTGAAACCTATAAAACTACTTTAGAACCTCTTCATCACCAAATTGGATAATACTTATTTCCAAAGGTTTCCAAAATTATTTTAAAACAAGTTATAAGAAAAAAAACAAGGGATAGTTCATTCTATAAGATAAAAAAACACGGGAAGAGAAAAATAATAAAGGTAATCCAAGTAAGGGATCCAAAATTAATAAAAGAAAATATAAAGTAATAAAACACCAAAGAGGAATCAAGAAAAACCCAAATAAATGTATAAGTTTCATGGGATACTAACCATGGAACTGATTTAATACCATTCATAACAAGTGATAAACACCTTAAGTTGAATTACATGGACCTTTACTTCATGAAAATCCCACCAAACTATCTGGGCCCTATCCCATCAACAAAATATTGTGATGATACCATTTATAATCATTAAGGTTTAATAAACAACCCTATCCCCTCTTTAAGAATAAAATGTAAACTAGATTTTACACACATCTATGAATCTATTTTTTAAGAAAGCATTCCCATGACCAACAAGCAACCAAGTAACGAGATGGGAAACTAGTAAACAAAATCATGAGAGGGTAAAATAAATATACGATATATATATATATATATAAATTTATATATAAATCACCAACCATATAAAGGGTAAAATATTAAAAGTAAATAATGATGATCACACATACTCATTCATTTAAAAAACCATTTAAATTTCTAGATGAGTCTTTTAGAGATTAGCTCAACTTGGAAGGCCAATACACATTATACATTTCAAAATTAATTTATAAAATATTTATTAAGAAAATAATTTTGAATTCATCTATAATTGAAACCATTCCCAGAAAAAGAATCTGAGGGTATAAAACAACACCCTTTAATTTAATAATAAATCACAATAGGATCAAATCACTCTCCAATGACACATATTAAAATAATAAATCACCACATGGAAAGTACAACATGCAATGTTGATTAAAAAATTTAAAAGTAATTTGAAACCCAAAAAAATTAGCAACTTCAGAATAAGTTTTAATGATCCATTTATGCAATTTTCTAAACATTGGCATGCATTGTTTAATAAAAAAATTTCAAATTCTTTGAAATTTAGAAACCTTATATATTGAAATGAGAATAATGTAAAATTAGATTTTCCTTTTAAATATTCATTTATATATTAAATTAATTATTAGAAAATTATTACAAAATTTTAAAAAAATAATAAATTAACTATTCTAAATTTAAAAGTAATTACATTAGAAAATCATCATCAAATCAATGACATATGGTTGTAATATTAAAAATATAGAATGAATGGATCTCAAAAGAGAAATAACATATCCTAGAATCAAATGGATCCAAATTAAGGCAAAAAACATACCTATAGTTTGGAAAACTAGGGGTTTAATGATAAGAAAAAATGAAAATAAGAGAGGAGGGAGAGAAGAGGGGATATGGGAACCAACCTTGAAGAATCAACTCTAAATTTCTAATGAATTGTATTGAAATCACCATTGTAGTGAAGGTAAGAGGAGGAAGTCATGGTTAAGGGTGATATTTTCTAGTTGGGTCGCATGATGTAAGGATAGGTAAAAGGAAGTGGTGTGGTGGATTTAAAACATTCAATAAATTATTTAAAAAAATTAAAAATGGGCTCGTTGCACAATTAACCAATACAGTTTTCTAAATCATACGACCAATACTCAATACCCCAAACACCATTTTCATAGTTTTCCAAAGGATATTGTATGGTTTTCATTTACATACAAATTACATTAAAAATATAATTTCTAAAATATATACCCAAATAGATGGTTTTCAAAGGGTTTTCCAATCCATGTTGGGTAACTGTGAAACCCTTTAAAACGGTAAAATTTTAAAATCCTGACTCAAAACCCCCTAAAACACATGATGAATCAAAATTGAATAAAATAAATTCCATAGTGACATGATGGGTGTCATAGGTGATAATAAATGTTTCTTGACACCATATTACTTATTGTGTAATGTATATTCAGTCTGTGTTAACACATAAGTCACATAAATTATGTACCACATCTAACAAGTCTTGTACATTGATAATGGTGGATCAATGTGTATAGAAAATACATGCAATGTAGCTATATATGTCCAACATTTTCGTACCCAAATGAGTCATCATGTATATCTAGTGAGGATTATTAGTGTGTAACCATAGTATACTCTTACTTTACCATGTAGATATACACATTTGGTATCACAGGTACATTTCATGTACCTAGATAGATGACATAGATTATGTGATGGCAGTACATGAATTACCCCACTAGAGTATTCTACACAACATATGACCCCCTACACACACTATGTACTTTATCAATACATGGATTGTGTTGTGGTAGTACATTAATACCCATTCTTGAGAGGCTTACATGAAATATACCATACTATACATGCATTGTACTCGGTTAATCATATTATTCTTTTGGACTTATCAATATATTGATATAATAAGTTATGTTATTAGTCTATTATAAGTCTTTTACCCATAAATCACAAAAATACGATCATCTTAGACATTGAATGATATTGTAATTATATTTTGGGTTGTATAAGGATTATAACTCTACTGAGGTTATGAGTGGTTTGCAGGTGAGATGTTTGGAGTGGACATGCAGTTTAGGTAATCCCACATGTGTCAGGGATTTTTCATAGAGGTATAGGTTTCATATACTCCATTGAAAACATACTCCCAATAGAGAAAAAATCCCATATTATTGATGTAGTTTAGGAACTCCCTTGTGTTTCAATGTAGGGTCTTCTATTCATGGAGTTTATACTCACCCATTTATTGATTCATTTTGCTCTATTTATATAGTAAATACTCAGTAATTTTTAAGGGTGTATTCTACTATTGGGGTAAGGTACACCGTTAATCAATATAATGAATCAAAAAGAGTCATTTTATATCATTATTGACATAGATAAGTTTATTTTATGTTTTTAGTGTTCGTGTACTTGGTCTATGGTTCTTTATGATAATCATATCCATTCAGTAGATGAATCATATAGTGATTAGCTATGTCTAATGATGAAAAACATAATATTTTTACTTATTTCCTTTTAATCATTTCTAGATACTTTATATTGATATGAATTACTTTTTTCTTAATTTACTCTTATTTATTCAATTCCTCCTACTCATTATATTTATAAACACATATAAAAAAGAGATGTTACCACACTTCTTTTGTGTATACTGATGACACACAGTTCGAAATTGGTCATTATAGTTGAAGAACTGGGTTATCTATTAGACTTGGTGCATAGATAATAATGGTTATTCTTATTACTAGATATAATTGTGTTGGTGTTGATGTGACATGGATTTATTATGTTTCATTTTACATGGTTTCTTTTTTTTTCTTGAGATTTTGTTATTTTTTGTAATTTTATTTGTTTATGACTAAATTTTTATTACATTAGTGGGATATTTTTCATGTTTACGTACATGAAGTTCTACTATTGGTTTTTTTATACATGGTGATATTTTTTTATATATTCTATCATGGAGATATATGGATTTTACAAGGTTATTTGCAATGGGATCCCGTCTATGCAGTCTTCCTTTTTGGTGCTTGTCATTATCCCCAAACCTATTTGAGTTGGGATTGAGATGGTATGCTTAATCTTCTACTGATCGAGGTGGGGTTGATGTTATTCATGTTGTGTTGGAATTGTATTAGGTCAGTTTGAGGAATTGATATTTAGTTTTGATTATCATTCTTGTGATTATTGGTTTGATACACTATATGAAACAATGTTAAGGGGTTATGAGTTTGGTTAATAGTGTTAATAATATAGTGATTAGTGTATATGACTGCTATAATATTCCACAAGGAGTCTAATAATTTTTTATTCAAATTATTGCTATGAGATATTGGTTATAGGATATAATGGGATAATACATGTATTATATAGGATTTTTTTTATACTCATTCATGCTTTTTCATGAGTCATCTATTCTTGATATTCAATAATCACAATGGATTAATCTAATTTTATGTAGAAAATCCCAATGTAAAAAAACAAAACCATCTTCATTGGAAGGTATCTTTTGATCCCAAGCAAGTGATTAAAACATTAGAATCTGGATAGTTGAGCGATGAGTTATTAGTTCAGGGCACTAATATGGAGGTTTTTTCCCCACCGATGGGGTAGAGTATTTATACACCACTAGTTAAGAAGATAGAATACCCTCTAGAGTGTATTTGGTATTCCTCACAATGTTGGATAAGATAAATAAATTTCTATGTATGATTCATGAGTTACAAAGATAGAGTAATTTTAGGTTTTAGGGTGATCCAAACCCTCATGTAGTAGGGGACTAGACAAATTATGCTAATCATATTTTTTATTGGGTTCAAAAAACAATAGATCATATGGTATTTATAATTATGATTTTTTTCATGGTATAGTAGGCCATTGGTGTTCATTCATCTTGTTGATTCCTGATGAGTCCACCTTGTACTGGATTAAGTTAAAGCACTAATATTTAGAGGATAACTATTCAACAATCTTGGGGATATACTATGTTTAAGGGTGGTTTGACTTCCATCAGGTGAATATATCTATCTTTCAATACATTATGAGGCACACAAACCTTATTATGTATTATTTAGAAATGACGCAAAACAGATATATTAGAGATCAAATGTTTGATTATAACCATTGATGAGAGATTTAAGATTGAACTATACCTCTGTTTATTCGCACATATATTAGGGATTTTTAGTGATCCCTAGTGATTTATGATTTTTATTTATATATATATTGAGACCAAGTTTTGAATAATTCATTATTATTTAGAGTCACAAATAGTGGTTAATTGATTCCTCACATCATAATTTCACTATCATAGGAAATTACATTCATGATCAGAATTTAAGTGATTTGTAGTTGATACACAACATAGAAAATATAAAAAATATGGAGGTAAGATTTTATATTCTTATAGTGGATGAAAAAGGAAGGATTATTTATCATATTCAAATGATTATTATATTTTAGTTAGGGTGTAATAGTGGATGGTCCTACCCAAATGTTGTAGTGTACCGACCGAGGAACTCCCTATGATTATATGGTGGAATTCCTAGAGGTGTCCATGGAGAAGTAACATCTAGGGGTGGGTGTCTTATTGATGGAATCCTACCACCAACACCTCTTAGTGGACCATAAGTGTCGTAGGGTAGATTCTATTGAAAATGACTAATTCATGTGATTAAGGGCCTCATGAGGATGACACCTGACATGGTTTGAGGAATAATTTTAATTTTCTCCACCATAGAACTTATACTCATTGATTTTATTATGATTCATTAATTTCATATAGTAAATTTAGTTATATGTTTTAAATCCCAATGTATTTATTAGATTAACTAAACTGGATAGATATTCCCATTATTGGTGGTCATCCTATATCTTATATCAACCATTTTTGTGAGCTTACTCCCACTAGAGTGAAAAAATATTAGGACATAATAATAGTAGAGATGATAAATTATAATTTCTTACCTGATATTAACTTTTTTTATATATTTTGGATATATTTTTAATATTATCAAAATAAACATACATGTCATTGAGTATATGGGTTAAGGCTCACCTTTGTTGATGAATGAGACCCACATTAGGGATAAGAAAATCCAACCCCCATGAGATTAAAATGGTTAACCATCAATTGGAAAACCTAACACAATGTTCCACTAATTTCATATTTAATAAGATAAATTCAATATTGTAAGAGTTTGTAAATTTCTTCCTAGATTAAGTTATTTGGTTTTATCCTCTTCATGAGGTCAATTTTTGTATCTATTTTTAGCCTAGGACTACATCAATAAACATAGAGAATTATTTAATGTCTATAGTTGAGCTTAGGGGCCTGAAGGTGTAGTTTGAGGATCTTTTAGAGAAATAAATTATCATACATCGTGTCCCATATGGGTAGATCCTATTTTATTCACTAACTGGGTGTATGGTATCTTAGAAATTAATATTTACATTAATCACCTAAATATTGTGATAAAAAATATTCCCTCTCACAGTGATCAATGATCTCTTCTATTTTTTGAAAGGAAAAATGGTTATCCAAGATTGATATCTGGTGTGAGGAACACCATATTTTGTCGTATGTTTAGGACATTAAAAATACTATGTCTAATATAAAATATGATCATTGTGAGTTCATAGTAATTTCACATAGAATTATGAATTCCCGAAAATGTTTATGGGATTCATGAACATGATTTTCTAATATTATTTATCTTATTTTAATGTTGTTTTCATTGATGACATCCTCATTTATTATAGAATAGAGGAGGAGTATACATTTAATTATATAATTATCCTTGACTTACATTATGAACATGTAATGCTTAGAATACTCTCAAAGTTCATGTTATACATTTGATAAGTTCATGTTCTTGGTAATAGGATTTCAAAGGTTGGTGTTTTAGTTAATACCACGGTGATCAAAGTAGTTATGGATTGAGAGCCACAAAATATGATGTTTGTGGAATATAATCTCCATAATATTGTAGGAAAATATAATATATTTTTGATGAAATTATCTTTCACTATATTTCATCTAATGCACCTTACCTAAAAGTGTATCAATTTGTTTAGTCATAGAATTATTAGGTACGTTTTGAGGGGGTTTAGTAGAGGTTGAATATTTAACTAATTTTTTCATTTCCTAAGGAAAGATAATATTGTAAATATTATTATGATTCATCTCTGTCTGCTCCAGATTGTGTTCTAATAAATAGGTGATATGTGATTACTTATGGTTCTAGAAAAATTATACAAAATAAGAAAAACTTTATGACTCAATACATAGAGCGTGAAATAGATGTGTTTTCCTTAAATATCTGAAGACATTATATTCCTAATAATTGATTTTTGGTCATAATAGTTCATAAGGGAATCAATTTTGTCTTTTCATGAAGGTACTTACATTCAAGGATTTGAGTATTTTTGTAGTTCCTACATAAAATTAGTTTTGAGAAAACATATACTATAAGGATGTGGAATATTATAGAAAATTAGCTTAGAGGAAAATAACATATCTGAATCATTGAGGAGGATTCCATGTAGTTGGAATCATTATAATTTGAATACATAGAGTAAGGGTACCTTTCTTACCATTAGATGATTATATTAACCTCTACACTTATTTACCAAGTAAAGGAGGCTTCTCTTGAAGATATCGACTGTGAGGTTTTTGAGATTAGATTATTTTTGAAGATGCACCAAAGATATTTAATAAAGTGTGGTTCATGATCTATTTTTATGAGTGTGTACATTGGTTTTAGAATTATTATGTGAGTAGGTAATGAGTATGTTTCTTACCTCCCCATTAGAATTATATCTTTACACAAAGAAGATGTGACTATACCATATGCATCTGTTTTCGGGATTATCTATGAAGTGGGTTTTTGGTGAGTTCATATCATGATGTATCACGTTTTTAGTAAGATAGGGCTAAGAAATAGTTCCCCATAGTTATGAAAACCCCCCTCGAGGTTACAAAATACAAGTGGGACAATATATTGAATGATTTCATGACTGCACTTTCATGATCAACTAAGAGTGATGACACTATTTAGGTGATTCTTCACCAATTGACCATGTTAGATAACCTCATCCTTATTCCAATGGTTTGTAATAGGTGAATATTTGTTATTTATCACATAGATTATATTTTGTGACTGCATGGAGTACCCTAAATAATTGTCACTAACCGGGTTTTTGATTTAGAATCCTTGTTCTGGAGGTGTTTATAAGAGTTTTTTGGGACCTGACATTATTTTAATTTAGTTTTTCACCCCTAAAAAATTTTCCATACTATGATGACCAAATTGGTTCATGAGGATATTCTATGAGATTTCACGATGGAATTTGGAATGATTTTATCCTATCACATACCCTTTGTAATTTTTACATTAAAAACAACTATCAAACTAGGATTGGAATGAAATATTTCATATACTTATATAGAATTCCTTAATGTGACCCATTTACTAGATATATATTTTTGAAAAATATCTTATAGACCCTGATCTAGTGAGATTGATGATAAAGAAGGTGCAAGTGATTCTGGAGAATATGAGGATAGACTAGTGCAATCACAAATCCTACAAAAAATATATATATACATATTTATTATTAAAAGAGCCAGAACATATATTCATCAAGGTCTCACCTCAAGGAAATTTTAGGATGTTTAAAATGTTTTAAAAAATATCAAAATGTTTTATTGTACCATTCCATATTTTTATTAAAGCATGTGAGGTTACTGATCATTGAGTATTATGCTCGTAAATAGATTGAGTGCATAATTTTTTCCACATATCTTAGTTTATTTAGTATGCACATGATCCATAACACATTAACAATTGGGATAAACTATATATTGAATATAATATGACCTTTATAGGGTACAAAATGAATATCTTGGATCTGTAAGAGATGATCCTTCATGGGAGAGTGATTACCTTGGTTCATATATTATGAAAACATGGGAAAATAAAGGAGAGATCAATGGAGCATGAGAGTTAAATGAGATCTTTATACCATAACCTCTTTGTTTGAATTTTTTTTAAGGTGAAAATATTTAATGGTGGGTAGGATAAAGTGAACCAAACTATTATAATATTATCTTTCAAAATATTTAATAATATTTTTAGTGTTGGTTTTGATGTTGGGTTTTTTAATTTAATTATTCCATGATTACAAAAAGAAATTATATATTTAATATTATTCTTGACCATATTCATGAATAAATTTTACACTCCAAAATTGAGTTCTGTATCAAAATTCTTACACTATATTTATATTTCGAATAAAAGTCTTTTATAAGAGAGATACAATTATTATTGGACGTCTTGAAATGCTAAGACCATGAAATTATATGTTTTAATACAGATAAGAAAAATTATAATTTTTATTTTATTGTGAGTAGCAATGAGGTGATGACATGTCACAGTGATGTATAAATGATATACCATAGTGGAAATGAGATCACATGGAGGATTATAGAATAAAATATTATTGGCATGTAAAGGATACTATGAAAGGTTTTATTTCATGATTTAACAAGACAATTAATCATTGGAAATTTTCATGGGAGTTATGAAAATAATTACCCTTTTATATAATTCTCCATCACCCACTGTTGGATAAATAATCCACCTAATTCCATTATAGTTTCTCCAAGATCCTTCATAGAAAATTTATCTCATCCGATCTTTTCACAACATAAGAATTTATTCAATTTTTTTACACTGGTCATGTCCACATCAAACAAATAACATTGAATGATTATCAAGAGATAATTAATTTCCAATGTGGAAAGGAATATATTAATTTTTTTTATCCTCATTACACATTATATATAATTATACTATAATAAAAATATACCCACAAATGAAAAAAATGATCCAATTTAATAAAAAATAAACTAATAACCAAAAATATTAATACATTAATAAAATTTTCCTTTTCTCTCCATAAACATGAAATAAAAATCATTATCTCCTCCAAGATTTGTTTTTCATAACATTTATTATATTAAAATTATTAAAACATCATTGGTATGTGGATTTAATAAATTTTTTATTAAATATGTGAATTGGAATATTTATATAATAAATGATGAAAATATTCTTGTACATTGGTTATATTTTATCCCCCGATTATTCATTCTCTATTATTTAAATATTTTATTTTTATAATGATAAGAAGGTGGGAATAAATCCTTTATATTTATCACGAAATTTTATTTCAAGAATGAATTTTTTAATTTCTCCAACATAGTTTGTTTGTAGTGATTTACAACAATATTAAAATTTATTTATATAAAATATTTATATAATAAGAAAATACATATTCAAATATTAATAACATGTTAGGAGATTTTACACCATGAATTACATCATTATTCTTTTCTCATACTCATGTTTTTCAATGAACCCAATTGGATTCCCTTTCTTTGGTGGTTGAGTATTCATATGAAAACCACTTTATCAGGTATTTTTCTAATTTTTCACACTTAAGTACAATTATGGTTTAATTGTACTACAACTATGGACACATGGATAATTATGTGTTCGAGTGAATGAAATGATGGAATGATATGTTTTAGGTTTAGTTTGAGGAATTAATTGGTGAAAAAGTCTTTAATGATGATGGATGGAAAAACAACATCTCAGTGTGGTATAATAAAGCTCCCCCTGAGCATTAGAGACATGTAAAACTAAGAACATGGTTGGAGGTAGAGGAAGTAGTGTGTTTCCTAGGATTCCAGTAACTAAATATATTAAATTATTGATTACAAATTGTTAAAATGTATTTAATACATTATATTTAGTATATGAGTTATATGACTATGTTTTTTATATTTTATAAACACCACACATCATATGGCTAAAGGCAACACAATGTGTATCTTGAAAACATGTTCCTCAAAATGTACTCTACATATACACTGAGTTAATGAGTAGGACCCGCCAATATTATGACTCATCAAACATGTCATGTATTTGAGGGAATCAGGCTTGAAATTTACAAATAGTACATGCAAATAAGCAGTGTGGGTCCTATAAACCTTATAACCCTTAGTGATTTTGTGTACAACTATTGTGGAAACTCAGTGTGTACCAATCTTACACATTGACCATCAAGAGTAGGTATTCACACTATTTACCATATGTACATTGAATGTATAGAGATACATGACAAAAATTAGGTAGTGTTCGTATAAGATTAACCCTACCAGAGTAATCTACATGGTGTGTATCACACTACACACACCTCATACCTTTTCTTCATAGGTATTAAGCTTTGATAGTGCATTAAAAACATTTCACAATAACACTACATTCCACGTACCAAACTATACATAATGTGTACTATGATATTCATAATATTATTCATGATTTGCATTATGGTTTATAAATCTCATAGATATTAGATCCACTAAGGTGATAACAGATTGAGGGTGATAAATTTGGTGAATAAATATATTTCTTGTACTCCCATATGTGTCTATCCATGGTCCTCAATTTATAGGGTTTAGGTACAACACTATTGATTTAATAAATGTAGGTTGTGGTCACCCATATAAAAAATTGAGTTACAGTACTTCTTGATGTGTTTTGGTATAGTCCTCAATCCATGGACTCTGAAGTCCCCTGAGTGTCAGGGCATGGTACTCTGGAGGGTCTAGGAAATCCCTTGATTAATATCCATGCTTCTAAATGATTCATAACCCCTTACTACTGATATAGACTCGTTTCATTTAATCTTTATGAGTTATTGATTTTTAATTAAGGTACTCAAGTTTAATCAAGCCATTTTAGTGGATAAATCCTTAAGAGATGATATGTGAGGAAAGATGACCGACTTAAATTTAGATACCTATTTCCCTTTAATTTTTTTTGTGGATTCCTTTTGTATTTTCCTCATTTGTTTTTAGTGAATCTTATTTGGTATATTTATACTCACCCTTGAACATAATCTTTTACCACACATGTTACATTTATACCAAAAACACATATCTCTATGTTTGTCTCAAAAGGATGAGGAATTTGTGACGTTGATACATTGAGGTTATTGATAGTGATTCTTGTTGGTGGTAATTATTTAGGTGTTAAAATGATATGAAGTTTTTCTATTCCATTATTTGATATTAGTATTTATCATGAGATATTGGGATTTAAACTTTTCCTTGTTTAAGAATATGGTTTGTATTAATGTATTTTGATTTTTGGCAGAGGTACACACACGATTTTGTACTATTGGTTCATTTGTAATTGGCATTTTATTATAAAAAATTATATCATGGACATGTCAGGATGTTTTTAGGTTTATTAGATAAGGTCTCTTGTCAATTTTACGTGCCTTCTTGGTGTTATTCTCTAACTCTTAGCAAATTAGAGGAAGGTTTGGGGTGGCATACCTAGCCAAATAAAATCCTAGGCAGGGTGGGCTAAAGTTCTCAGTGGGTCCGATCATCAAAATTAATTATACTATCCATTTTTATAATGAAATTATTTTTTAATATTTTATTTCCAATTATAATTATCAATTATTATCATTAAATAAATTATTAAAATAACATTTAATTATTTAAATTATTATTAAAATTAATTAGTATAATAATTGATTTAATAATAATTATCAATGTAATTATAAATTGTTGGTTTTATTTTAAGACATATTAATATAAATTATTATTATTAAGCATATTAATCATATTATTAATGATTAATGACTACATTATGAATTTTATAAATTACATTATAGTTAAAAATGATATTGTTATTTATTGTTTTTCTTATTGTTTTTGTTGTTTGATTATTATTATTATTATTATTATTATTATTGTTACTAACTCAACTTATTATTATTATTATTAACAACACTAATATTAGTAATGAAATTATATTTTCTAAATAATTATATTTATTGATAATAAAAATATTTATCATTATTATTTCTAATTCTATTTTTAATAATAAATTATTAAATATTTATTAATTAATAATTTAATTATTACTAATATGATAACTATAATATTATTATTACGTTTTTAGTGAATCGTTGCCAGTAAAATAATTAAATATATTTTTTCCTATAGTGTTGTCAAAGATGATGCTTTTATGAAGACTTTCTTTAGTAATGTGTCATCTAAAATAATGATTTTATGATAAAATATTTATATGAAGAATTATTTGAAATTATGGTTTTATAAATGGTTTCTAACTGAAAAAACAAATCTCTTTCTATAAATATATTTATTAAAAGACTAAATGCTATATATTTTAACAACTTCCAAAAACATCTATCCTACATATTTTTATTTCACTTAATCTTTTACCACAATGGAGTATGAAAATGAATGTGGGAAACTCATGTATTTTTTAAAAGAAATTATAGTGAGGTAATTCCTAATTATCCTCACCATGTAATTTATGTAAAAAACCATAAAAAATATCCATCAATTACAAGTTATATAAATAATTCACCATGAATCAAAGGAAAATATCCATATCAAACATAATGCTTTTAGTGAGTGAGTTTGACACGATAGGTAGATTATCCCGGGAAGATTATTCCGTCTTCATTCCCATTCACTTATATATATCCAGTCGATGAATAATTGAAAAAATTCCAAGATATTTAGAAAAAAATACCATACTCCATTCCATTATAGACACTGGAAGAAACAAAGATATATAAACCAATGGAATTTCAATTGGAAAAAATAAAATACATTAGTATATAAAAATAATAAAAATAATTTTATATTTTAATAAAAATAATGTGAAAAAAAATCACTAAATTTCATCCACATTATTTACAAAATATAGAAATATAATATATTTTTTAAAAAATAACAATATTAAAGAAAAATAAATAAGAGTATCTGCCTTCTTAAACTTAACCAGATAAATAACTAATTTCATATTCATATATTGTTCCTTTAATATAATAATTTTTGTTCTAATAATTTAGATTTTATGTAATTAACTATTCATCACATAAATGTGAAAAAAATTAATAAATCATGAAATATAATATTACATGGGGATATGTATTATTTTTAATTTTATTTTTCTCTCAAAACAATTAATTATCCACCAAAACAGAAAGAAATATTAAATAAACTTAATATATATTATGTAATATATAAATAATGTCCACCCTAAAATCCTTTCTAATATAAAATAGGATCAAAATTTACAAAAAAGTGTAAGGATGTGTTCAGTTTTAAAAAATAAAAATTCATTAGATGGTAACTCATTGAACGAACATCAAACATTAAATTGGGGTGATGATGGTTTTTTTGTCTATAAATTAATTCACATAAAAGTTAGAATAAAATTATATATAAATATTATAGGAACAAAATCATCATAAAAAAATAACCTCAGGAAGATCACAAAAAAATGCATTATCCAATATTCTATGTAAATGATAACATATAAAATTCAACAAAGATGACTTTAAATTAAAATTTTAGTATAATAAGAACATAGTGAAATTATAACCATATACGATAAATTTATAAAACATGTTCTCCTAAATTAATGATAAAAATATAATTCTAGTATAAAATAATTTTACTTAAACCATAAATATTAAATACCAAATTCCTTCCATTAGTATTCTTGAAATTACGAGGTCCCTAAAGAAAATGAATTTGATACCATTGATGAAGAGAAAATCTTATAAATCAATGCTTAAATAACATTATTATCGAATATTATATAATAAATAAGGGATACGAAATATTATTTTCCAATGATAAATAGACTTCCATTATCAGAGACATACTACTCTTGGAACATTATTTATTAAAACCAATATGATAATTTAATAAAAATATATAAATACCATAAAATATTACATGAAACCAACAAGAAATTGTGATAAAAACACTAGGTTTAAATCCAAAAAACATATTATATAAAAGAAGTGTATAAAGAGATGTGACTCCACTATTACAATAGTGGATCACATAAATACCAAGTGATCGTATATAAAACAAAAAATGATGAATTCCTCAAAATTGAAATTAAACGTAAGAATAATTTGAATATTTATTAAAAAAATTAAAATTTTGAGTATAATCATGTACTCTATAAAATGATTATGACTAACTCATTCATTTTTTGTAACACTAACATCATCACCCATAGTATCATTACCATCATCATCAGTATGAGGTGGGTTAGTGGAAACATGTGAAATAATTTTAGAAAATCATTCTTGTACAATGAAATCCAAGAATCTAACTATTACTAATTTTCTTCTTGATTAATGGATTTTATAAATAGAAATATAGTGGTCATCTAATGGTGCATAAGATCCATTAATTTTTCTATATCAACTAGGCATTTATTTTTTCTGTATGTGGTTGAATGTCTTCTTATTCATGGTATTGGCCAGTACTTCATTGGTGTAATTTTCTTCCCATGACTTCATCAAACCTTTCTATGGTTCTCACATTAAAAAATTTATTGAAAGAATAATAAAGAAATAAATGGTATTAGTTTTTTATAAATATATCCAAAACAACATTTAAAAAAAATTATATAAATAAAATCATATTCTTAAAATAAAAATAAAATTATTTTATTCTATATAATTATAATAATTATAATAATTTTTATCCCATGAATGAATTATTTATATTCCCATATGTTTTACTATAACATGAGAAAAAAAATTATTTATGGGTTACAAAACCATTTGATATTCAACGTCTTTTATTTACAAGTTACATTATAATCAATAAAAAATATCAATGTTAGACAAGTATACTTACTAGATGAAAATATTATTTACTGAAGTATTTTTTGTTAAACCAGATTAATTATTTCATATAAAAATGGAAAAAATAAAATTATATAATAAAATACAATAATTGACCAATTTGTAATCATCGTGTCATTTTGATTGATATAATAGTCACTACAATAAGGAAAATTATCCTCTGTGATTCTAAATATCTCTCAATGTCCCCAATAAAAATTATATTTATCCAAATTCTAAAGTTGAACCACCATTATAATATGAGTGACCCTTAAATTTCTTTCATTAGTAAAACTATAAATGTGATTCATAGATTAATTAATTTACTACATGTAATAATATATAACATTTTAATCTAAAAAATAAAACAATATTGTTACCCAAATATATTCTTATGTTCTATATTTGAATATAGAATCTATTTTATTCCATGAGGCTCGCAATATGGGAATGATATTTCTGTATAATACTTATCTTCCCATGAATTTTTGTCATTATTTCATATTTTTAGTAATAATTTTACATTTCTCATTATATTACACTATGAATTATGTGTTTCGATTCCCAAAATAATTTATACCTGTACAACAACAATTTATAGTATTAGAAGAAGCATTATAATAACTATAATGAATAATATTTTATTAATATTTTTTTAATAATCTCAAATTACCATTGTTATGGAATAAAATAAAATTTTAATAGATCTAAGATATAGATAGGCCATTTATTTTGTAGGAAAAATAGTGACCCCAATGACCTCTATGTTAAGTAATGATTTAGAACACTCAGTGGTGATAGAAGGATGAGAAAGCATGGGAGCATGGGTTGATATAATGTCTCAATGGATAAGGGGGAATGGAACATAGTTTGATAAGGTAGGGATAATTAGATATCTATAAAAGGGGATAAGAGGTCTTGGTGGGGTATATAACCTCTCTATCCATAATCCAGGTGTAGGGGTTATGAAATAAGATGAAGTAGATTTGCCATACTCACAGACAGATTTTGGAGTGGTAAAATGAGTCTCTTGTGAAATTGATCACTAAAAATTTAAATTATGTGATATAAAAACACATATAAATGAAAAAAGTTGTAAAAATGAAAAATTACTAGTCACATGGATGATAAAAAGATTCTTAATAGCTTATCATAAACATTTCTTCAAATGTGTAATCTTTATCTCTATATTATCTTCATAATTCAACCTTATCTAAGAAAAAAATGAGGATTTATATAAATTAAAATAAAATAAATAAATATAAAACACATTATTAATGTATGGTGACCATACCAACAATGATATTAAATTTATAATAATAATTCCAACTCACAATCTTATCTAGTAATTAAATATTAATCAATTTTCATATCCATGATAAGGATGATCAGTCACACTGAAATAATTTTGGGTAACATCTTCAAATTTATCTTTAAAAATATATTGATTAGTTGTTTTTACAAAATATCTAAAATAATTATTTACAGGCTCATTTTTATATAACACTTTAATAGAGTGAGACACCAATACATAAAGTACATTAGGTCCAAAGTAATCATTCATATAGATCAATGTAAATCCATATTAATCATCAAACATTAATTATTTAGTAAATGAATCAAACCCTTAAATATTTTCAAAATAACTAAAACATGAGAGTAAAAATACGATATAATTTTTTCTTCACTACACCATAATATGATACATCAGTAGATCATGGTTTTCTATAACATTATGTTTGATAACATTTTTTTTGGTGCATAAGATGAAAATATTATTTAGTGTTGTCCTGATTATTGAATTATTAATAATAATAATTTTTTTACATTGATAAAAACAGATTTATACTCACTCAAATTGATTTTATATTTTATTTTATTGATAAATACACATTTTCACTTCGATGAGAGAGAACCCTTAAATGTCTTGAAGAAACGAGAAACGTATTAATTAGATAGGTGGACCAAAATTCATAACTAGAACAACCCATCGCCTTTATTATATTCTTCCACTTTATCTTGACGCAATGAAATTTTCTTGAATATGACTTCCATAACACCTTATTATACTATATTGATTGAAAGCCGCTGCACTACATACCCTTAAAGGTATAAAATTTTGTTACTAAATTCCTAGTGTTCTAAGGGTCCAATATTTTTGACTACTCTTATTATTCCAACATATATCATGTAATTTATTTTTCTTATAAAATAAAAAAACTATTCAAATGTTTCTAATGATTTTTTTGGGGGTTCTCATCTAGTTTTATATTTATTTAAGTAATTTATGCTACAATTATTCAATTTATGGATGTTTTGATGAAAATTTTCTATGATTGGAAATTCAACTATGTAAAGGCTTTACCTATGTGGAATTTTGGAAATTTAAAGAACATGAATATGAAAATACTCCATGTGATCGTTCATGTAAATTGACCATCTAGGTCACAAAATTCATTTTGTGAAAATCAAGTACATCGATGAACTGAATACATGATCAAATAGATGGATAGATGAAAATGATACATGAGTCATCTATGTAGAGTAATAAAATACGTGAATTAGATATATTGAAAATTCAAATATGTCGTTCCAATTAGTAATTTTATATACCCAACTACAAAAAATTCACATATGTGAGTAATAATCCCATATAATTTTTATATATAAGGAAATATGATATGTGAAGAATGACTACTTAGATCAGTTCATCTATTTGAATTAAAATGTATGGTGTTCAAATATATGGCGATGTAGAATTGGATACATTATTTTATAGCCTACAAATTTATTTCTTGTGGATTAAATTAATTCAAATTTAATGTTTTTTTCAATGCATTAAATATTGAACTAGCTCTTTATAGTGAAATAAATATTTGAAAATGGGTAACAAGTAACGAAATTTGAAAATAATATAGACTAATTTAGTGAGCAGTCTTGTTACTGAGGTATTTTCTACAAAAAGAAACTTTTTAATTTAGTTCCTATGGAAAATTTTATGGGATATCATATTGTCCAATAGTAAGTGAGGATATACATTATTTATTCAAAAAATATTAGAAATATATAAGAACTAGGAAAAAAATGTGCACACAAAAAAATCTCCAACTCTAAAAGATTTTTATGCTTCTTATCAACAATAATTTGATGATTGGGAAAAAAAAATTATACAATTGTTCCATCAAGATAAATATTATTTTATTTTTAAATACTATATATTAGAACACGAAAACGCTTCCAAAGGATGCAACAAATGATTCTATAATTTATCTAGGATCATATGCCATTTTACAAGAATCAATTTGATTGGTTGTGGTTCTCGAATGGTGTTACTGATTAGTAGTTATAACTATTTGAATATAGGATTGAAAAATGGTATGTGAATCCCATTAGGGGAGCTTTGGATCATAATTATCCCTCTGTTATCCTGATGAAAGTTGGCAGACAGCTCCATCAGATTGACGAGCCATATGACCACTATGAGGTTAGTTGATAGATGGATCTGTGAGTCCGACGATCATTACGACCTCCGTGATGCCATTTTTGCTTCATGGTTCACTTCCTAACACCACAAGATCCCCATCATGATTTTACTTAGGTCACCACGTCCTTGTAGGATCATTCCATCCATTTGGGTCATTTCACTGCATAGGCCCAATTCATCTCATTACTATTCTTATTAGTATTTCAGAATCTAATCACACATAAGCCCCATATAATCCATATAATTCATCCAATCGTTGATATCTTTCATTGGTAATCTATCCATGTGTAAGCCCCACACTATTCCCCTTTGAGCTACATGAATTTTTATCAATGTATTCTAAAAAGGGTACGTAAGGACCCTCCTTGATGTTTAATCCTAGCCAACGGTAAAACTTGGTGTCCCCCTCATTGGGGTCCTCCTCCATAATACTCCCTCGGTGATGTTCAGATCAACCTTCTTTGTGTGAAACCTTCTCTACATGAGATACACCCCTAAGTTCCTCTCTCATTGTGTATTCTGATCCATCCATCTAGTATCCACCTCATTGGGGTCCACCTCCCTGATTCGCCCTCAGTGGTGTCTGTAACAAACTTCACAGTGGAAAACCTTCTCTTCATGAGATGCACCACCTCAGGTCCAATATTATTGGGGGTTCTAATCCATCTGTTTGATGTCCCCATTATTGAGGCCCACCTCCCTGGTCCACCTCTAACTATTTTTAGATCATACATCATTGTGTGGAACCTTCCATTTATGGGACATGCCACTATCTAGTCTGCTCTCAGTGGGAATTTTGATCCACCCAAATGGTAAAAATTCCTGATGATCCCATTAAGAAAATCTCATATCTTATCTACTTTCATAGGTGTTTTGATCAGTTTGATCCATCTCCATAAGAAGTTAAACTTGTGGGCTCCCTCATGGTAAACATGAGATGCACGAGGAAACCCTCGTAAGGAATTCCATTCGATGTAACCATCTCTTTTGGAAGTTAAACTCATGACATGCCTCATGTAATCATGGTATGTTGAGAAAAACCTTAGAACTCATTCCTATTTCATAATATACACTGTGACTAATGTGGGATTCCTTAGGTTTCTGTTCCCCTAAGAATCCATGTTACGAGGATGAATATTGGTGCTCTAATGTCCCAATATCCATAGATGCCCTGACAAGCATGATGTTACCGTCTACTCTGGATGATAGTTACTACCATGTTAAGACCCCTTGGAATTTCCAAAAAATGTATTGTAATTAAATGGTTTCCATAAAAATAAGGCACTTGTGATGATATTAATGAACAATTACTGAAATATATAAGGGAGACCTAGACTATGAAATTAATTTTAAGGCGGAATCCATAGGAGGGACCGAAATCCCATCACCCCATTTTTATCAAAGAGAATACATCTATAAAAAATGATAAATGTCGACCTCCTTTGGAAAGAGGGATTATGTGGCCATAATAATGATTATCCCTGACTAGGTTTTCGTCATTTATGGAAAGCATTGGAAACCCTATCCTTGTGTTGGTATTTTATCTTATATCTGTTCCTTGAGAAATATTATCTTATGTTAGTTGTATCTTACAACCATGAAATTTATTTTTAATATTTTATATTATTTCTAACTTTTGGGAGTGATCACTCATTTTACAGAGTGTTTAAGGATGGAATTTTATAATGCCCTGTAAAATCTTAGTAAAATATTATCGTTTTTTTAAAGTGATGAAGGATATCAATTAGTTGTGTTGTCCCTAGGAAAAGTATTGGTGCTCATGAAAAACACCGAGATCTATGATTCAAGTATCGGTAGAGTGGAATAAGGAATACATTTTCCCCAACCCACTATAAATATTCTATTTTGGATCTTTTTCAATCTATGTTTATTTCCTATACATGATTGAATTAAGAAAATATCATAACCTATCATACCCAATATATTATGGTTTTAAGTGAATAAAATTTCAATAATAAAAATCACCCCTATTGTGTATTAGCAATGTTTTTTTCTATCCAATTGTTGGTACACAAGGTAGTTACTTTTGAGTTCTCGTCTATAAAAAGTTGAAGTCTTAATATCATATTAAAATGGACACTATGGCTGACAAAAGATATGTCTTTTCTTGGGTGAGTGATCTCTAATTCCCTAGAGAGAATTAATTCAATTTTATGTAAAAATGATTATCCATATGATGAACCTTAGTCTATTGTTTTATTTGAAATATATTTATACATAAATTATTCTTAATGTATATCTAGTGACATGGGGTTACACGAATAAAAGTGACCATGATATGAAATCAAATGATATGGATTCTATAACATGTTGACTAAGTCCTAGTGATTTTTACATAGTTTCAAAATATTATATATAACATGAGATGTGGAATACTGTATTAGTGGCATATGAAGGTACTAGTAATGTATGACAACTGAAAGAGAATACTTCTAAACAAAAGTTTTCAATTCTCATGATCATTTATGGAGAAAAATAAAAAAAATGAGTTGATAAATGATATATATAGTGAATAATGCTTCTTCTCTTGGATCATTGATCCCTAAATTTGATCAAGAATTTAACACACCAAGCTTTCATGGTACATTTCCCTTGGAATAATGTAATATCTTGCATTGTATGCTACTTCGAGTTTTAACACACCACATCCAATCAAACTAGCAGTTATGAATAGTAATACCTACTTTTCAAAGTTTTATAAATTTTATCATTCATAAGGGACATCATTTTTGGATTCATAATATTGAAATTAGCTTAGGGTGGATTTTTGATATTTTTCGAAAAACGTTCAAATTTTGATTAATAGTGAAAAACACCGAGTTATAGTTTAAAACCAAATTTTTATTTAAATTTATTTTAGGTCAAAATGGATAAATAATACCTATATATGTTCAATGTAATTCATAGGAGTCAGTTTATAATAATTTTAGATATATAATAATTTTATTAAATGTTTTACCGTCTTTTACCAACATCCTAGGAGCATTTGAAAATTCACATAAAACATAATTTTACCACTCCAGAGATTTGAATTTTAAAATTTTGAGAGACACGGTTGACATCAGTATGTAAAATGTGGTTCAATATGTTGAGAATAATTTTTTTTGAATAGTGACTTTGTACTTTTATTTACCACGATTAAAAGTAAATAGGGTAATTAAGGGTAAAAATGATATTATTATTACCCCAACACATGTTCTACGTCTATTGGCCTAGTATAATTCAAAAAAAAAACATCCTTAGGAATAAAATATGATCCTTTAGGTCTATATGGATTAGATTTGGAGATTTATTATTATTTAATCCAAAGAAGAGTTAAAAGTGTTATGTTCAAAGTTTAATAACTAAACCATTTTTAATATAGGGTTAAAGATAATATAAATTCGACTATAAGTATTCACTAGAAAGATAATATTAATTCCTAAAAAATTATTTTATTTATAATTTTTAGACATTAAATAATTTAATTTATTTATGTCAAAATGATGATTTAATAATTACCTTAATAAAATATTAAAACAATTGTTATTATAAATATACTAATAAATCTAATTTGAGACTTTTTATGAATTTCACTAATTTTATAGGATAATATCACATTTTAGGGTTGGATATATAAATTTTGTTTGATGTAATAATGCTGTTATGAATTTTGAAAAAACAAAATACCAAATGGTGTCAAAATTGACATAAAAGAGTTTTAAAAAAAATATTATATTATTAATTGATATTCTATTCCTAAAAATATTAGGTTCGGAGAATGACTTAAATAATTATAAGTGTATCATTAACGAACCACTTGGGGTTCTCTATGAATTATATATTATGTTAATTAACCATATGATATGAAAATACAAGGAGATATGGTAAATGTAAAACTATTTAACTAAGAGTTAAATCTAAAAGATAAACTTAATATAGTGACTCAAAAATATATAAAAACTATTAGTTGAGTGGTTTTAGACCCATACCCACCTTATCCTTTAAATAATTTATTTTGGAGCCATTATAAACCGAAAATTATTTTATTATAAAATTATATTTCTAGCTTTTCCTAAGGTGCCCCTCACCCCTCTTATAAAATGGAACTCCCCTTCTCTCTAAATCACACCATAAAAGTCATTTGGCTCAGCCAAAACCTGCCCAAATACCCTCTCAACTATCATCCCTTAATCTTAGAGGCATTACTTTAGTCATAAAGACAACCCACAGATCCCTTTTGATCAAATAAAAAGGAATAACCCGAAAAAGAGGAAAATATTTCATCACCACTTTCAAGTTTCTTTCTTCTCCCACATATACTTTCATTGTTATTTACAATCTAAAATAATAACCAAAGTATAATCTATATAATTATATTTTAATATAAATATAGTACAACCATATTGGTTATTCTATAAATCCTCTGATTGACTTGTCACCATACGTGGGTACGTACGGCTTACCGTCTCCACATCGTGGGGAAATTGTTATTCAATACATTATTATTTGGATGGGTATAATAATGTTGTGTAATTGATGTAAATAATAAATATAAAATGATAAAGATTCTGTATATATGATATACCATCCAATTATATATTATTTTAATATTAAAATAATGATATTGTTGCTCGTGCATACGTACGGATTACCGTCTCCACGAACATGATGAGATCCATTATCCATCATATCCATTCAACACTAATTTTTATTAGATGATTAAAAATAATTTTTATGGACTTAATATCATTCTGAATATTAATATTATACATCATATCCATAAAAAACATTACTTACGTAACAAGGCATATAAAGGAAAACGAATCAGTTAACACCCGGAACGACGAAAATACTAAGATATCATTAACAAAGCAATGTTAAAAGATCATATATGATATCATATTAATGTATATGATTCTTTTATAATTAATAATATTTTTATAACCATTATACAAGAGGTTAAACTACACTAGACCAAGGAAAAGTAATATGAAAGGGGTTTCTTATCACTCTTTTAATTCTGTGAGATTTCCATTGTTTGCCTCTTATTTATTGGATATGGTGTATTATGTACTACAATTTGATATATATTATCATGAAACCCTTTATATTCTTGTTATTCTCTGATAAATTCGGTTGTTATTAACTTTTGGTTATATGAATCGATTTTTTACAATGATTTAAGTGTTTTTCATCTCACTTTTTATTCCTTGGAGATTCATGCTATATTGGCCACTATTTCATTTTGTCTGGCATAAGTATTGTACAAGATTGTATAATTGATGAAATATACATTAATTTAAAAGTATTTACATCATTATTGTATGATCCTTCTTTCACGTGTTGTATGTTTCATAAGTTACCAATTTGGTAAGGGGATTTCAAATTTCGATTTCCACTGAGTGGGCTTTACACATACATAATTGATTATTTTACTCCAAGATTATGTTTGGAATCAATATTTATTATTTATGTAGTAATTGCTACTCCCATTTTTGTGGATATAATTTTGATACACATAATCACTCCATTGATAATTTCTCAGTTCATTGATATAAACATGATCTTAACTCAATTTCCATTCATTGAGTTAAACATCCAAGTCACTGATGTTGTTTTTCAAAGAATATGGGTGAATTTCATTTGATTTATTTACATTGAATATCCAATATTATTGAGTGTATTGATATTTTTCACACATTATTATGTCATTTATTAATCCTTTACCTAATGATACTATCTTTTTAATGGATTTAACCTGAATTTACATTCCTTTGAGACTTCTTTGTTGTTATATACCAATTCAATTTTATATGGTGTATATACTGTCCTGTGACATAGTATATAATGAAATCCTTTATTCTCATGGTATTATAATTTTTTTATTACCTCAATTATTTCAATTCAAGTGTCTCTCATTTGGATAGTAACTCAAACGAAAATTCCATTTTTAATGTTTTAAAAATTTATTCTTCTAAATCATTCTCATTAATGTTCATGTTTTAAAAATGGTTTTAGGGTTTCATTTATATGGACATTAATGTTTATAATTAAAATTACTTTTAAAAGCTTCAAAGTGGTATGGGAAAATTTGATTCAAAAATCAATTTTTAAATGGCTTCTTGGCAAATAGTGTGACTTTTAAATGTTTAAAAAAAATGGGGATATTTCTCTCAAAAAGCTTTGATTATTATTTTCATCTATGTCAATATCCTTCATTATTCTATATTGAGGTTAATTTGTTACAGTAAAATCTTTAATATTGTATTGAATCAGTTATGTTTGAGTGTGGATGTGCATTTTTTATACCATTCATGGTTTGTGGATGAAGTGTTGACATTTCATATGCTAGTTTTAATACGAATTTTTATGTTATGTTTCAATGTTTTAATATGAGGAATGAATTGGACATAGTAAGTGACAGGTGTAGCCCAATAAAGCTCCTCGATGCATCAGTAGGTCTAATGAGACAAACTAGTGTCTTGGCACAATGCCTTAACAAAATCTTATTTGTAGTCTTGACACATGGTCTTGACTATGTGGTTAGGTAGTCTGGAATTACGAATTCCATTATTATGAAAGTGGCTATTGATATTGAATGTGATTATTCGACTAGTAGAATATCCATGTGAATAATGAAATGGAATTATTTGATTTTATATTTACCATATTATTCTAAAGTTCATGTTTTAAATGATTTTGTATTATTCTTATACATTACCTTAAATGTTTATGCTTATTTATGAATGTTTCCGCTTTATTGTTATTCTTACCTAGCATCCGAGGTTACCCCATTCTGTGTTTTATTTTTCCCAGGATGCGAAAAAGTATATTATGACTGACCTGAAGTTATAGTCTATGGGATCGCGGTGTTGTCTTTGGAAACAATGTGGTTGTATTTTTCCACTTTATGATTTAATTTTAACCTTATTAATGTATCTAGTATTTCAAAGGCTACTAAACTAATAAGTCTTTAGAGAATTGATCTTTTGTGATAATTCCAATGATATGTAATGATGCACGGACTCTAGGTTTCTGGGGTCGGGGCGTTACAGTTGGTATCAGAGGATGTTCAGTACAAACCTTGGAATCTAGATTTAGAAAATATATGATTAGAGAACATTACTATAAGATATACTCTGATGATTATTATAGAATAACGTCCTAGAATTTTGGTATTGTAGAGATTTTGTGAGTTTTCCAAGAAATACATCCCTGTCTGGATATAAGTTGGTAGAGGTGGATCTGACACAGATGTACCTAGGGGTAATACTTGAAAGCACCACTTTGAGCTAGACTCGAATGGGAATTAGTGCAAAAAAATGGGCCTTGATGCACTCTTGGTTACGACACTCCTGTGGGATATTCATAGGATAATATAAATTTTATTTAAAAACCGATTTGAAGGATTTTTATAAAATATGAGAATAAATGACCTTTGTTAATCTTAAGGTGTTTCAAATTGAAAATATGGTGTCATGATATTCTCTAAATGATTTTATGAAAAATTTTAGTCACACAATGCTTTCTGGTTTTAGCCAATGGCTGGATTCCATGGAAGTCACAGTAACATTGAACATCATGTACAAGTTGGGAAAAATTGTGGAAATGAGGAAAAAAATGGAATGTTTATAAGTGTAAAAGATATCATGTTCATTCCAAATCAGGTTTCAAAAAATATGATCAACAACATATATATTAAACAACTCCTGGACTAAAAAAGAGGAGAATAGAGATGAACTACAAGAGCCCCAGCAGTAGATACCATGGAGAAAATAATCCTCAATTTCCATAATGTAGGAACTATGGAAGGAGACACCCAGGAAAGTGTCTTAATGGAACAAATAAATTCTTTATATCTAGGAAAGAAAGACATAATGTAATGAATTGTCGAGGATAATTGAATAGTACTATAGAAGAAAATAAAAATCACCACAAGAATCCATTTACAGTCATTTTTCATAAATATAGGGGACCTGGCCATTTCCCAAGTGAATGCCCTATTCTATAGGATAATTTTTTTGTTAAAGAAGAAGCTATGTGGAAATAAATTGCTAGAGTAATGTTTAAAAGTATTAGTTCTCATTATTGATGGGATTAATTTTGAATAATTTTCTCTTGTATTTTTAACCCTGCAATTTGTCATATTAAAATAATATTTGGGGAAGAATTATCTTTTCTCCTACAGATATAGTTATAAATAAAAATTTTGTTTTATATGATCATAGAGTTTGAGGAAATTACAAGTTATTATATTTTTGGATGATATTGCATGATATGAGATAACATTTGTGGTAATATTATGTTATAGTTATTTTGAAGAATTTATCTCATTTTGGTAAAATTATAATATGTAGTTTTTGAAAAAGGAAAACACGCTGACCATGTGACAACCCGTCACATTGGACAAAGCTGTGGGAATCGAACCCACAACCAGAGTGCGATTCGGATTTATCACCTACCACTGGACTATGTGAAGTCCTTGGTTAGTGTGACTAATAAATTTTAGTTAAATGATTTTATTGATCAATAATAAGTTGATTTGGGATCTTATAACTTATCAAATGAATACCCTTAGTATAGGAAAATGATTTGGTGATTAGGTGATAAATGTTATTTTAGAAGACATTCGCTCTGTTGGGAACACTATATGCCTAAGGAAAATAGAATAGTATTGGAATTCATTTGATGTGTAATGGTGGATTTTTATCTATGTTTTTATTGTTAATTTATAGTTATTTTCTTTATTTAGTGAAATGATTAACCTATAATAGATAATATGTGCTTAGGTTAATTACTTTTAAGTATCTTACATTAAGAGTGGTCGATGTCATTTGGAGATACAATTTCACGTGGAAGAGTACATAAACAAATTCTTCAATTTTCTGGGTTTTAATAGTAGTTTGGATTATATTGAAGGATTTTATGGAAAATTGATTATTTAATAGAATTTATTTTACTTTGGTGTATTGTTGGTTTAATTTTAGAAATTAAGAGTAGTGTTTCTTTCTCTAAAGGATTATCTTTTTAGGGGATCATCTGATCTTGTACTAACCATTTTGGTTTGGATTAATATATAAATACAAGGTAAATATATAGTTTATCCTTTGTCAGTCATGTGGTTCTCTAGAATTTGATTCTTGCTCTTTTGGTGTGACCAATTCATCTTGAATACTCATCATTTGAAAAAAATGTGTTAGGGGTAGAAATTTATTAAATAATGAAAATCTACTTAAAAATTAAGTATATCTCTTTATGTTCTTAGTCAATATCATAAATAAATTCCTCATATTTGTGAAAGGTAACTTAAAAAAAGAAAATGTTTCCTATTTAATTATCATACTGGGAAACTAATGATCGTTTGTCCCATTGCATGTTTGTGGTTTTCTTGTTGTTAAATTTCTCCTTATCATGTTTCGTATCCTTCTGCATCAGAACTTGACACTTATTTTATCTTCTATATCCTTGTTTTCCTACATGGAAACCTAGTATGGGTTATCTCGGGTGACCTCTGTACTTCTATTTATTTATTTTAATGTGATAGTTTCATTGACTATTTTTCTGATGTGGGACTTTAAATTATGTTCCCAAGAACAATGTTAAAAATTGAGTGGATGAAATTTTCAAAAGGGGGGAAGAATTTAACACCCTAAGCTTCCACGCTACATTTCCCTTCAAATAATGTAATAGCTTTCATTGTACGCAACTTCGAGTTCTAACACACCACAAACAATCAATATAGCCATTATGAATAGTAATACCCACTTTTTGAAATTTTATAAATTTTATCATTAAAAATAGACTTCATTTTTGGATTTTCAATATTGAAATTATCTTAGGGTGATTTTTTGGTATTTTTCTAAAAACTTTCAAGTTTTGATGAATAGTTAAAAACATTGAGTTATAGTTTAAAACCAATTTTTTATTTAAATAATTTTTTATTTTCTTTAAATTTATATTAGGCTAAAATAGATACATAATACCTATATAATTTCAATGTAATTCACTGGAGTCTGTTTATAATAATTTTAGATATATAAAAATTTTATTGAACTTTTTACCATCTTTTACCCACCTCCTAGAAGCATTTGAAAATTCACATAAAACATAATTTCACCACTAATGTGAGTTGAATTTCAAAAATTAGAGAGACATGGTTGATATCAGTAAGTAAAATATGGGTCAATAAGATGAAAATAATTTTTGGTGAATAGTAACTTTTTACTTTTATTTACCACTATTAAAAGTAAATATTGCAATTAAGGGTAAAAAATATATTTTTATTACCCTAACACATGTCCTGATTCTTTTGGATAAGTATAATTCGACCAAAAACAACTTTAGAAATAAAATATGATCCTTAAGGTCCACTTGTATTAGATTAGGACAGTTATTGTTATTTCATTCAAAGAAGAGTTAAAAGTGTTAAATTCAAAGTTTAATAACTAAACCATTTTTAATATAGGGATAAACATAATATAAATTGGTCTATAAATATTAATTAAAAAGAAACAAATATTCCCTAAATAATGGAATTTTATTTATATTTTTGAGGAATTAGATAATTTAATTTATTTACGACACAATGATGATGCAGAAATTACCTAATTAATGAAATATTAAAATAATTGATATTATAAATATTAAAATAAATGGAATTTGAGACTATTTATGAATTATACTAATATTCGAGGTCAATATAACAGGTTAGAGTTGGTTAGATGAATTTATTTGGAAGTAATAATGCAGTTATTAATTTAGGAAAAACAAAATAAAAATTGTGTCAAAATTGACAAAAAAGAGTTTTTAAAACAAATATTATATTATTTATTGATATTAAATTAATAAAAATCTAATGTTCGGCCAAAAGACTTATATAATGATATTTGTTTCATTAATGAACCACTTGGGGTTCTCTTGGAAGTATATAGAATGTTTATTAACAACATAATATAAAAATCCAAACAGACATGGTAAATGCCCAATTATTTAACTAAGAGTTAAATCTAAAATATAAAGTTAATATAGTGACCCAAACTAGTCTAAAACATATTGTATGAGTGGTTTTATACCCATGAACACTTTATCCTTTAAATAATTCATTTTGAAGCCATTAGAAACCGAAAATGATTTTATTATAAAATAATATTTCTAGCTTTTCCTAAGGTGCCCATCACCCTTATTATAAACATGAACCCCCCCTTCTCTGTAATTACCACCAACCAAGAAATTTGGCTCAGCCAAACCCTACCCAAATACCCTTTGAACTATCCTCTATTTGTCCTAGAGGCATTACTTTAATCAGAAAGACAACCTAATGAGCCTTTTTGATCAAATCAAAAGAAAGATCCCGAAGAAGAGGTAAATATTTCATCACCTCTTTCATGTTCCTTTCTTCTTCCTAATCCTCTTTCTTTGTTATTTCCATTCCAAAATAATAACTCCAGTATCTTCTATAAACTATTATGTTATTATAAATATGGTACAACCATATTCGTTATTCTATCCATCCTTTGATGACATGTCACCATACGTGCGTATGTATGGCTTACAGTCTCCACGTCGTGGTGTAATTGTTATTCAATAAATTATTATTTGGATGGTTATAATAATTATGTGTAATTTATGTAAATAATAAATAAAAAATGATAATTATTCTGTATATATGATATACCATCCAATTATATATTATCTTAATATCAGAATAATGATATTGTTGCTTGTGTGTACGTACGGATTACCGTATCCACGAACACGATGAGATTCATTCCTCATCGTATCCATTCAAGACTAATTTTCATTAGATTATTAAAAATAAATTTTAAATACTTAATATAATTATGAATATGAATAAGACACATCCTATCCATAACAAACATTATTTACGTAACAAACCATATAAAGGAAAACGAATCAGTTAACACCTAAAACAACTATAATAAAAAGATATTATTAACAAAGAAATATTAAAAGATAATATATGATATAAAATTAATGTATATGATTCTTGTATAAATTAATAAAAATTATTTCACCATTATACTGGTGGTTAACCTACCCTAACCTAAGGAAAAGTACTAGGTAAGGGGTTTCTTATCTCACTTTTAATTCTGTGATATTTCCATTGTTTGCCACTTATTTATTGGATGTGGTGTATTGTATACTATCATTTGATATATGTTATCATTATTTTCTTTATATTCATGGTATTATGTGATCCATTTGGTGGTTATTAGCTTTTTTTTATATGACTCGATTGATTACACGGAAATACGTGGTTTTCATCTCACTTTTAATTCCCTTTAGATTAATGCTATATTGGCCACTATTTCCCTTTTGTGGTGTAAGTATTGTACATGATTGTATTATTGGTGTAATAGGCTTTAATTTTTTAGTATTTTAATCTTCATTGTATGATCCTTATTTCATAGGTTGTATGTTTCATATGTTACCAAATCGGTAAAATAATTTCAAATTTCAATTTCTACTCAGTGGGATTTACGCATAATTCATTGATTATTTTACTCCAATATTATGTGTGGAATCACTATTTATTATTTATGTAGTAATTTACACTCCCATTTTATTGGATATTCTTTTGATACACATAGTTACTCCATTTATAATTTCTCAAGTCATTGATATAAACTTCAACTTAATTCAATTTCCATTCATTGAGTTAAACATCCAAGTCATTGGAGTTGTTTTTACAAGAATATGTGTGAATGTCCTATGATTGATTTACACTAAATATCTAATCATATTGAGTGTATATATATTTTTTAGATATAAATATTTCATTAATTTATCCTTTACCTAAGGATATTTTCTTATAAGGGATTTCATATCAATTTACATTCCATTGAGACTTCATTGTTGTTACACACCAATTCACTTTTATATGCTGTATATAATGTACTTCTACATAGTATATAATAAAATAATTTATAATCATTGTATTATAATGTATCTATTACCTCAATTAATTGTATTCAAGCGTCTCTCATTTGGATAGTAACTCTAACCAAAATACCATTTTAAATGTTTAAAAAATTTATTCTTCTAAATCTTTCTCATTAATGTCCATGTTTTAAAAATGGTTTTAAGGTTTTACTTTTATGGAAATTAATGTTTTATAATTAAAATTCCTTTTAAATGATTTAAAGTGTTATGGGACAGTTTGATTCAAAAATATATTTTTAAATGTCTTCTTGACAAATAGTGTGACTTTTAATGTTTTTCAAGAAAAAAGAGGGATATTTCTCTCAAATAGTTTTGATGATTATTTTAATCTATGTAAATATCATTCATTATTATTGATTGTGGTTAATATATTACAATATAATATTCCATATTGTATTGAATGAGTTATTTTTTACTGTGGATGTTCAATTTTTTTACCATTCATGGTTTGTGGATAAAGTATTGACATTTTTTATGATAGTTTTAATATATTTTTTTATGTTATGTTTCAAAAATTTTATATGATGAATGAATTGAACATATTAAGTGATGTTTGGATCCCTCTTACCTCCACGATTGATCGGTAAGTGTCATGAGACAAACTAGTCTCTTGGAAAAAGGCCTTGACAAAATCTTATTTGTAGTCTTGGAACAAGGCCTTGACTATGTGGTTATGAACTTTGGAAATATGCATTCCATAATTAGGAAAGTGGCTATTGATATTGAATGTGATTATTTAACTATTAGAATATCCATGTCAGTAAGTAAATTGAATTATTTTATTTTATATTTTCCATATTAGGATGAAGTTAGTGTTTAAAAGGTTTTTGTTAGTATTATATGTTGCCTTAAATGTTTATGCTTATTTATGTATGTTTCCACTTTATTATTATCCTTAATGAGCATCTGAGATCACCCTTTTCTATGTTTTATTTTTCTGAGGATGTGAAGAAGTATATTATGACTGACCTGCAAGGATAGTCTATGGGATCTTAGTGTTGTCTATGGAAACAATGTTGTGGTATTTTTCCATTTTATTATATAATGTAAACCTTATGAATGTATATAGTATTTCCAAGGCTTCTAAACTGATCGGTCTTTCGAGACTTGATCTTTTGTGATCATGCCATGATACGTAATAATGCACTAACTCTAGTCTTATAGGGTAGGGGTTCTAGAGAGAACTAAAAGTTCTCATAGTGATACCATCTAAGTGTAGAGGAATTACCACATCCATCAGTCAATACACTTATGTAAAATATTTCAGGATTAAAAATAATAAGAGAACACTTATGATGTTTGAGACAAGGATGGAATCTAAATTTGGCGATCATAGATTTATTATGGAATAAAATTTTACATTGTATGTCTCTATAAAAATGTTGAAAAGAAAAGGAATGGAATAAAAATTATAGAGTCATTTTGTAATGATAGAGGAAATATTTATGCTTTAAATAATTATCTTTCTTAATTTTCATGAAAGATAAAAATCATTATAAAAGAAGAGAATAGGATTAAATAACTCCTCCAACTGGTATAAGAAATATAGTGGAAGTTATAAATAAGAAATGTTTTATGAAGGTGAAAAATATTTGACATAAGAAACCATATTTTCCACAGCTACAAGAAAAAAAATAAATATAAACAAAATTAAAAGTGGAATCCACAATACAAGAAGAAGAGAAAAGGATAAAATAAGGTAACATGGAGTGATTATACATATTCTTGTGGTGATACGTCTATGGGTTCATAATTTGAGATATATAATCATAAGGCTAACATGTGTTTTATTAAACATACTGATGAGGTAAACTCAATTTATTATTCTTAATATAAATTTGATTCTGAATATGAATTTTTTTGAGAATTAAATGAATATTTTAAAATTTTGGAAACCAAATATGAGAGATTAAAAATAAAAAAAAATCCATCATAAATTCATAAACTGATGGAGTTAGTGAAAAATATGACATAAAAAATAAATTTCAAATTTGAAAGTAATAATGGAAAATTATGTTTCATCTAGTATTGAAAATTTTTAGAAAAGTGTATTGTTACAAAATGAATTTCAAGACCTTATATATTTTTCTAGTTTTTTTATTAAAATGATAAAATTATATAATCCAAAATCTGGTAAAAATAATTTAGAGAGAGATAAATTTGGAATATGAAGCAAAGGTGATAAACAAATTATATGAAAAATTATATTGTACTTAGTTCTTTTAATAAAAACGTCTAGAAATTTATTTTTTCATTATATAGTACCATTTAACTATTATAAATGTTTTATTGTTATAAATCCTCAATTTTTGGGGTTACCATTCATGAAACTTTTGAAAATTTAGTGCTGGAATTTATGGACGGCATAACCAGATTTTGGTTCCAAAATCATTATTTTTTATCATTTTTGAACCCAAGGGAATATGGATAAAAAAAATTCATGATTTATATATTTTATAGGAAACAAAATTATAGTCAATTATTGAAAAACGATATATAGGTTGTGTATTTTCAATGAATATGAGTTTATATTTCTCAAATTTCCCCTCCTTATGAAACTTTTATGGAGTCTATGTCACATTTGATTTAAATGGTATATGTAAAATAATGGGAGGTATATCTGTTTTAAATCCAAGCTCATTCCACAAAAATAAATTTCTCTACCTGAATGGATTGAATCATAAATTGATAGTATTTCAAAACATTGTGATCAAGGTTATCGTGTTGATTTTTCAAATAATGCATGTATAGTTTTCAAAGATAAATCCTTACGTTTAAATCACATAGAATTGAGAATATCCATACATTTGATATAAATTCTTTTCTTGATAAAAATTTAAAAGTATAAATCAGGAAACAAATTAATATTGTATTTTTCATAGAAGAATAAGAAATAGTAATATACATTATTTTAGAAATTTTATATGGGAAATCTAATTTGATGTTTATCTGAACTAAAATTGATCCATGAGAAACAAGTTTATGCATAACAAATTGTCAAGAAAAAAATCATATATTAAATAAATTAATGTTTTTTTCTATATTTAATCCTCTAAAACTTATGAATATATATTTTATTGGAACATCTAGAACAAAAAAACTATGGGGAAAATATTTGTTTATCTGTTAGTTACTGATTTATGTAGACATTCTTGGATCTTATTTTTTACTAATAAAAGTTAATATTTTTTTTTATTTTTTTAAAAAAAATTTGTTAAAAATTTAAATATTCTAAATTTATTTATTTATGTACTCTCCATGGGGGAGAATTTAAAAACTATGAGTTCAATTATTATTGTTCTAAACATAGAATCAAATATAATTTTTCGGCCCCAGTACAACTCAATAGAATGTTGTTGTTAAATGGAAAATAAAGATATATAACAACTTTATAGTTCTATGTTATGTTAATATTACATGACCCCTCATTTTTTGGGTGAATCTATAAATACAACATGTTATGTCATTAACCTAATTTTAATTAGGTCTATTTTTTCAAAAATACCGTATGAGCTATAAAATAATGTAAAACCAAATGTTGGAAACTTAATATTGATTAGTTATAATGTTTAAATTTTAAAAACCATGTATATTTTTGGAAAATTTGATTCAATGGATGATGAACTAATCTTTTTTATATATTCTACCACTTTTAAGTCTTATAGTGAAGTCAAAAAATTGTTAAAGACTATTGAAGAATAATATTATTATAAATTTAATGAGAGTGATCCATTTAGCCGTAAAATGACTCAAGTTAGTGAGATAAGATATTTATTAAAAAATATGACACTAGAGCCTTTTTTAAAAATATCATGGATGAGGATTTGGAACTAGATTTTGGTGAACTAAATCTTAAAATGATTGATAATATTGAACCTGAAGGTGTGTTTCTGAGAATAACGTAGAAGCCTAAAAAACCATCCCATAAATAATTCTACAGGAATCAAAAAATAAGTTATTAGAACTATAAGAAGTGTATTAAGCCTCATATAATTTTCTTCCTTTTTATCACAATTATAATTTCAAAACATAGAACATGCTACAGTTGGTGATATATTGGTTTTAGCTATGTAATAAGAGTCAAACCAATTTAAAAAGGAAGAATGTAGAATAATTAGTTATCATAACCTATAATTACCTAGTTATAGGAACAAAATGGGTTTTTATATATAAAAAATATGATTATGGTGTTATCAATATGAATAATGATATATAATCTGCTTAAGGGTAAAACTAAGGTTAACAAATGATTATCGAGAGATGATTATGAAGATATATTTTTACTCGTAGCTAGATTATATGTAATTAGTATTCTCCTAGATTATCCATCCCAAAATTATTTCAAATTATATCATATGGATGTGAGATATTCATTTTATTTTTTTCTTATTGGTAAAGATTATATTGAATAAAAACTTGGTTATGATAATCTGTATTTTCTAAATTCTATTTTCAAAATTACTAAATCTTTGTATGGCCTTAAGAAAGAACCTATAACTTGGAATGAGCATTATGTTTTATTTATTTTAATAGATATATTGTAACTAGGGGTGGAAAATCCTACTAAATTCATGAAAACTTCACCCTTATATGTTTTTTATTCCAACTATATACGAAGGATATGATTTTTTATTCTAAATATATTTAAATTATATAATGTTTTTTGAAAACTCATGAAAAAATAATTTGGAATGAGTATGATGGATGAGTTAAATTTCATTCTTGGTTTTGAAATTTATCAAAAAGACTTTGGTAATGTCATGAATGAATATAAATACATACATGACTTACTTAAGAGGTTCAGACTCAAAAATGGTAAATTACATGAAACTCATATGAGCGACAATGAAATTATTGATTCAGATGAAGGTGGAAAACTAGTTGAAGAAAATATATGTAGAGAAATAATCAGGAGTCTACTATATTTGATAACTAGAAGACCCAAAATATTATTTCAGAATGCTTATGAGGCAATTCCATGATAATACTATAGAAAATCCTTTAAAATCCACCAAAAAGTTTATAAGGTATTTAAAAGGATAAATATCAATTTCATTACATTTTCTAAAAAATTTATTATTCTAATTTAACATCATTATCTAGTGAAAAATTAAATGGGTTAATACTAGACAAGAAGTGTACCTCTGGAACATTCCATTTTCTAGTAAAATCTACAGTAACATGGTCTTAAAAGACACAAAACATAGTTTCATTGTCTAATGCTGAAGAAGAATAAATTTATTTAAGTAATTATTGTTCATAGTTACCCAGAATTAAATAAAATTTGTTGGATTTTGGTTTCAATTATAATAAAGTGGCAATTAATAGTGATAAGACTAGTATTATTAACATTTCAGAGAATCCAATGAATAATTTATGAGAAAAGCATATAAAAATATTGCATCATTTGAGGAGAGATAATGCTAAAAAAGTATATATATCTCTTAAATTTATCTCTATCAAGAATATATCAGTATTTATTTATACTAATAATTTCTTGTGAATGTTTTAATTATATTAAAAGATAATTATGGTTATTTTAATTTAAATTAGATAAAAATAATTTTTTATAATTATATTTTAATTTATACATTTTTTGTTAATTTATTTATTTTTTTAGTGAATTGTAATTTTATTCTATTTTAGTTGGTTTGTAAAAAAATTCTGATTTTATTGTCATTTTATACTAATTTATTTTAAAAAATAAATTTCATTTCATTTTAAAATAAATTTTTTTATTTTATTTTATTTTAATTCCTTATTTTTATGTTGGAGAACCCCAAAATCTAAATCATATATGTATCGATTTAAAAAATTAGGTATGTGACCTAATCTCAAATTGATCCTCTCTTCCCATTAAATTTCCCGGCATCCTTTTGTCATTAAATCAGAATCATCACCATAATTTCTCTTGACATTCTACCAACCATTCGATGATAGGGAAGTCAAGGGGATAAGATCAAGGTGGTTAAAAATCCTCAAAGAAATCAAAGGATGATGATACATCACACTATGTACTCATGGGAAAATATATTCACATGGAGTAGCTGAAAGGAACCAATATATATTTAAGAAATTTTCCCAATTCCATGGAATATTTTTTTTAGGAAAAAATCTTGTTTTTTAGGCAGAAGTTAACAAATTCATGATAAATGTTGAGCTATAGTTTTGTGAAGAAGATGATGTACTTTCTTCAAATGAGAATGGGAAATATTTTATAATATCTTTAGTGTAAATATTTGAAATCCTATAGTATTCTCAATAGGGTCAGTCTAGTAATATAAAAAATAAGTAGAAATGATAATAGTTAGATCCACTGAAGTCTTCGTGTTTCTTTTTGTGTGTTCAACCTTTGAAAATAAAATTTGAAGGACTTGGAAGCATAGTGGAGTGTTCTATGTATGTTTATCCATACCGTTATTTGTCAATGAGATGGTAAGATAGAAAAATTATCTTTTAGGGCATGTACCTCGTATATGTCATGATAAATAATATCATGTTAAATATATCTTAGTATCTGATGGGGTTAATGAACCATTACATCCATGGTAAGGGGAAGCTGAACTACTATCCCGATGGAAGGATTATATATTTAGTCATAAAAATGTTATTAGTATATTGTAATGAATGAGAATATGTGATGTTTTATAAGTGAAAACACAATTTTCTATTCTATTGAAAAGTTTTTATTACAATTTGGATGATACCTCAAATTATCTACGGCTTTCTGGATAATAAGTTAGAGCTTAGGGGGAGATTCCAACTCCCGCACCAACTCAAAAGTATCGTTCTACCACCTTACCTCCTAAGGATGTAACTCCTACAGTGATGGTACATGTTAGTGAAGTAGAGGAGACTGTTTTGACATGGTCAAAGCCTATATTTTCAAATGTAAGTATAGTAGTAGAAATAGTTTAGTGTCATAAAATTTTAGATTATATAGTTTATTAATATGGTCATCTAGTTGTGTTTGATGTTGTCATAGAAGATGTAGATCATCTGGAAAGGACAATTGAGTCTGGGCCAGGTGCATATGCTTATGAGGTAAGAAAGGAATTTATGTATGAACAAAATAAGATTGATTTATTCCCTGTATCACATATTTATAAAAGATATGGGGATGAGCAGGTGGCTTTTGAGGATTCTTTTTATCATTCTCAAACCCCAACACCGATTCAATTAGCTCATAATTTGTAAGAGTATGCACTATCTATAAGAAAACTTCCAAAATTTCAGATATTGATATAAAAATTCCAAATATTCATTTTTAGTGAAACCAGTGGTCAATAATATTAAATGATTTTATGATGAGTTGGAAAAAGAGATGATATATTCTAGAGAAGAAATTGAATAGATAAATGAGAGTTCATTTTCTAAATCATATATTTACAAACTAGTTAGGATGATCACTTTGAAAACCAATTTCATCTAAAACCTACAACTAATAAAAATTATATAATTTGTTGTAAGTAACAATGAAATAGAGGTAGTAGATAATAAAGTGATTTATATTATAGTAATTGATTTCTTCCATGTCTCATGTAAATTAACATGGAGTTCTTTTATCATCACAAACATATATAGTTCAAAATATTCAACTAGTTAAATCATATTTTTAGTGTATGTACATTATGATTTTTTTTAGAAAAATAATTTGAAACAGATATTGAACACTATATATAGTGTGGTGGTGATCCTGTTTGATATTATCAAAATAATTCATCCTAGTGCCACAACCACATCAGAAATATCAGTGGTTTCTATTTTTAATAATTAATTGGACCTGTTGCATTTTTATTTGAATTCATATATTTCATTGTTCTAGTAATTTAATATTGAAATTTTAACAACCTTTAATATGAAATAATTAAAGAAGGATATATCAGTTGAGATTCATGAAACCAGGGGAGATATCAAAAGACTTGGTCCTTGGAATAATGTGTTATTGAATGACATGGTTGGATATCTTCATGATTTTTTTCTATAAGTGATAAGGTAAAAGTAACCTTTGTTGTATCTAGTCACATAAGAGATATGTTTTTTATATTCAATTGATCAAATCAATAGAAACCATCTCTGGTTTGAAACTATATTGGTTAATATTTATGAAGGAATTATATATCATTATATAGAGTCTTAAGAAGAGGATTCTAGATCCTCCTAGTTTGAAAAATACCCAACCGTGATAACTACAGCTACTGGATGAGAGCTTATAGTATACTTGCCTCTTAGGCATGTTGTTATAGTGTAATATATTTTCAGTACTCCAATTCCTGTTACTTCACATACTCTAGTGCCTAAATATTGTTGTAGTTCTATATATTATGTTGTTCAAATACTAAAATAGTTATTAGTAAAACTGGATCATATGTATGTATTTTTGGAAGGTAAGATGATCGGTTTTCAAGTCCCAAATAACAATATTAAAGAAAAAACAATATTTAGAGCCTCCTTCATAGGTATTTACTCCTCATTATACTAAGATGATTGGAACTTCTATTATATTTACACTAAAAATTAATCATTTATAGGTATGATGAATAATGGTCTTGAAATAGTTTCCCAAAGGCATTAATAATCTATTATTATTATTCCGAACATCTATAAATCATGTATCACTAAGAGGGTTAATTTATGTGTTAGTACTCCTTTCTATCTAAGAGGAGAATATCCCTAGGACCACAACCTCTTGATACTTATAGAGGTTATATTTGGAGATTAATTTTTTTATCCATAAAGGATTTATCTGGAAACAAATTAAGGGAAATTACTATAGTTGTTTTAAAACCTGCTGAAAAATGAGATACATATATAGAACCTTTCAAAGAACAATCTATTGGTAGTTATAGATCTTATAAATGTAGTGTTTCTTCTCTAAATCTAGATAAATTTTTATGAATGCCTTATCAAAGACCTAGGTATAGATCAAGTTTTAGAGAAACAAATGTTCTATTATGGAGCATTGGATATAAGTTTTACCTCTAATAGTTGACCTCCCAACTACCAATTTATACTCTCCAACACTTAAGAAACCTCCACCCCAACCATTAACCAATTTTGAACTCGTTCATATGATAGGGTTAACTGGCTAATGTATTTTACATATAGGTTTATGGGTGCTGAGTAGTTTCATTTTTGTACCAGTTTTCATGATTAAAAAAGACATATTCACCTCTTTGTTGTGTTCCATGGAGGTTGTTTTTATTATTTATCATTTAACTCTTTTTGGTTATTAAGATATTAATTTAATTTAATATTTTACATTTATTGATTTTTGGTTTTTGTGAAATTGTTTTCATTTTATTTTTTTCATCTTTGTTAATGTTTTAATTATTATATTTATTGAAATCCAATCCTACCATAATTTGAATTCAGAAACAGCATTATACTTAAATATTTCATAACTCCATGTGCTACATTAAAGTGATGTTTTCCTCCATACCCATCATAGTTAATGCCACAAAAGGGGATATAAGATATATTTTACAAGTTAATGGGGATAAATTGGGAAATGAAAGGATTAAAGAAAATTTAAAAGAGTTATATATTACATAGGGTTTATGAGCAATACATAAATATGTTAAAATTCCATGTTTATTATTTAATGGGTTTTATAATCATAAAAGGGTGATATCATTAGACTTATGATTTATTTCCAAAATTTTCAATGTGATTTGAGTTTTTATGATACAAAAAACCCTTCATATGTTTCTAATTGTATTTTTTTAAGTGTGTTATTTGGGTTTTTTATTTATTTTAATCATTTCTTCTATAATTAAAATTTTTTTTGGATGTTTTTCAAAAAAAATCAAAAGTTTTGAAATTCTTCTACAAGAAGGATTTTACTATGAGGAAATTTTTCTACATATATAATTCATCTATGCATTTTAGAAATTTGAATTAATCATGAAGGTAGATTGGCTATGTCATAGAGTATGCTATGTAAAAATAGATTACGTTGATGAATTTCTTAGGAGAGAAAATAGATACCTTGATAAAAAGATATCTGAGCCTTCTAAATAGATTAATCATCTACATGAGTTAGATAATTTTAAAATTCATCAATATGGGTCTAATTGACTATATTATTCATTTTGATTCACATAAATTAATTATGAGATCATGATTCCCACTTGATTTAGAAATGTAAGGAAATCAAATATGTGAATAATAGAAATGTGGAAAAATATTTCCCCATAAATTTGAATATGTGGAAATTTTATACATGGTGATATAGAATGAGATACTTTATTCTAAAAGTCTCTTAAGACTTTGTTGCAGTGCGATTTATCTGCTTGAATTTATATATTCTGTTGGATTTTCTTGAGCAGATCTCTTTCCATCTGATGTGGGTATGGAGGTTCTTATGGAATTCTGGAATGATTATATGACATACTGCTCTACTTTATTTGACTGCCAGCATGCTATTCTGGATGTTGTCCCCTAGACTTCATTAAGTTTCATTTACAGGTTAGGTGAGCTGCTTATACTGATGACCAGTTTCATGAAACTTGATTGTGGTTGGACTCCTAGACAGGAGAGTTTCTCTGGAAACACTTTTTCCGCCTCCACTCTTACGATGCAAGTCAAATCTCGAAGGGATCCGCATCGATTGATGTCTGGTGATCTCTTCTTGCTGGCTGTTTTTTCTGATTGGGTACTCATGAGTATTTATTTTTGTACCCTGTTTAACTCCTTGCTGGTGTGAGCTATTTGCACCTCGTGTTTGTAACGCAACTTTCTTGATTTTAATAAAATTCTTTTTGGGACATGAATTGGGAAACCAGTTCATGCCTCCACTTTCCAAAAAAAAGATACTTTATTCTAAAACCTACATGTTTACTACCATTGGAGTACCTTCTGTGATATTTAATGTGACAATCAATGAATTAAAAATTAGGATACCTCTTTTTGGTAAAATTGATTTTCTAAACTTGTCACAAGTACCACGAGAATATGATAATATATAATAATTTATTACTCATTAATGTTGAGGAGTACATTAGAGAAAAGGACATCTATAATTTAATTAAAAGATATGATTTTATAACATATCATTATGCGAAATAGTAAGTGAAGATATAAATATTTATTCGAACAGGAAAAGCAACATAATATAACTAGATTAACACTTTCACTGACTATATATATATATATATATCTATCTATCTCAAAAATTTCATTGTTTATTATATTTTCCAAGATAAAAATTGATTACAAATTTTTTTTTCTGTAGTTGAGCTCTCAAGATAAACATTTATGTATTTATATGATACTCCATGAGTGATTATTCTCTCTTATATTCTCTCATAGACAACCCTTCTCTTCAATAAGCTACATATTGAGATTATGAGCTTCATATGAAATATTTTATTCGAAATCATACTATTTTATGTTACTACCCCTCGTACTGAGTGATGAAGGCTACAATTTTAGAAAGCCTTGAAGGAGACCATAAAATCTCTTGGGTTTGTACCAAGTAACGATTTCTTTCTCTCAATTGGGAAAAACCTAGGAAAAGGACTAGTGGTAGTGAAAATAACTATGTTTGATGAGTTGAATATTATTGGAGTATACTAGGGGTTATTTTTATCTCGAACCACTATAAATATCTTTTTTTATGTTTTTTTATTTATAATTTTTTTCCTCTACTTTGTTATGTTATCAACCGATCAAAACTTATCATATATTTAATGGTATGGTTTTATGTGATGAAAATTTCAAGTACTCAATTACCCACTCTTAATTCATTGTGTTTTGTTCTCTAGCCAACATAATACATGGTCTGAAAGACCAAATTAGGTGTAAAACACCACTACTATTGTACCCTGATTCAATACCAACACTATTAAATTGAAATAGTAGTGCATAGTAATCTCTAAAATTACCATATAAAAATATATTATTAATATTATTATTAATATGTTCAACCTTATAATCATAAAAAACATATATACTTTCATTAGATTAAAACTACTTTTACATATTTTAACTATGAAATTTCATTCAAGATATATGAGGTAAAACTTACGTTTTCTAGTTATAATTTCCATACACTACCATTAAAATTCGTAGATATTACATTAATAATTTAATTATAATATATAATTTATATGAAAAAATTATAATTGATCTTAAATACTTGATATATTCATCCATGTTACATTCTTGATATATTGATTCATGAGTATAGAAATAAACTACACAATATGATGTATTTCTCCTCTCCTCAAGGATTACATTAGACAACGTACATGAACCTTAAACATACATTAGTTGTATAAATGAATTAAATAATATCCTAATTGAATCATATTTCCCATATTAATTTTTTATTTTTATAATAATACCTTCTCTTAGTATTATTTAAATATATAGAATAGAATTATATGCACTGTTGGTCCTTATAACCTTTGATAATGGATATGTAAAGACACTTCATATTTATTATATAGGAATATATATTATAAATAAGTATTTCAATGATTTTCATCCAAAAACAATAAATGGGACCCTAAAATGAATTTTATGTGTGAAATTCTATTTTATGGTACAACAATCATGTAAAGTTAGATTGTGGAAATAATTTTTATAATTCATAAAGAATGATATATTCATATTTTTACATTTTTTCACATAACTATCAATTAGTCATTTAGAATAAATTTCTCTATATATGATACATGAATAAATTACTATCACCCTAACATTTTTTATCAATATGTGTCATATAATTATACAATGAAACTAATGTAATATTATATTATTTTCATTCAATTTACTGATTTTAACTCCACATATCTAATATTCTTTATTTATCTCATATTACATGAATAACTCTATGGAACATTGAAACTCTAAAACACATGTATAATTTTTTTCTCTATTTAGTCATCATCACATAAAATGTGTAATGAACCAACCTCTAGTTTATATTAACACTTGGGATGAAATTATTTTTTAATACCCTATTCCTATAAGTCTAAAAGAGGTATTCAATAATTCATAATTTTTTCCTCATTATTCAAAATTACTGTAATAATTATTTTAGATAAATATTTTCCAATATAAATATTCTTTATACAATTTCATAAAAAGTTCCATGTATAAGAACATAAATAATATTGCTAAATTTTTTCTCTAATGAAATTTTTTATCTTTATGAGTATTCCTTATATTTATTGAATGTGTTCAATAATTTCGTAGAAAATTGATCCCCTCACAATCTTATTATCATTCATTTCCTGCCACATGTAAAGAATGTTTATATTTCTCAAAAATGTTATCAAGAGGTCATCTGTCATTAATCTAAAGATCTATAATCAGAATGAAATTTCCATTCCTAATAAAAATAAAACTTTTTTAATGTTTTATTCAATTCAATCATTTTTTTCGATAATAGAAATTATAGTTTAATTTTCATGTCAAAAATATAAAATTATTCCATCATTATATATCTCATTTATTATATATATAATAGCATCACCCATTAGAAATAAATCCTTCATTAAATTATAATTTTTATAAAAAACCATCCTAGAATTGATTACACTGGGGTATTTTTCATGTAACTCTAGTAAATAATTTCCCGTAAAAAATATAGTACAATGGTGACCACATGGTTGTATTATGAGTAGGTTATAGAATAAGCTGTCAAATTTTCACGTTGTTAAATTGTTTTTTGTAAAATTTTGGAACTAAAATTGCGGATTTTAAATGAGTTAAAAAGGTTAAATTATATAAAATCATATTATAACAATAAATATAAATTAGTGACTATAAATCAAAATCAATCTAAAAAGAAACAACCTAATGAAGGCAGTGGTGGACAAATGTCTATCTTTAGAAAATATATTTATCATTTTTTAAATGGATAATCCAATTTTATTTCTCAATTTATACCTAAAGACATAAATAGATACAAATAATTTAAATATAAACTATATTGATACCTTATGCATGGGTTTAGATCTTCTTATGATTTTTATCCAATTACCATAATACCACTGAGAATCCAAAATAGATTACACTCACTGTGCCCAATGGGGAGACCTCACCCAAAGAAATTTAAAAAATTAGAATAACACATATATAATAATAATTTTATAATAAATATAAATAAATTTAGAATAAATTTAATCAATGAAATAAAATTACCTTATTCATTTAAGAAAAATAGTTTCCCAACAAATTCAAAGGAAACAAAGAAAAGTTCAAACTCAAAAAATAATTGTAGTCAGATCTCTGTTTCCCTCCACCACATGGAGTATAAACCTTAAGATCTTGAATATATTCAATATAAATCATATTTTACCTGATATATTCACCACCACAAAACCCATAATAAATAAAACCATTCTTTTAAATTACATTGAGATGATAATATAAAGAAAAAAGGTTGTGGAAAATGTAATGTCTAGAATTTGTGTGGAAATACATTTTATCCAGTTTATCACCAGGATAGGGTAAATAATTCTAAGGATTATTATTAAGTGATGTCAGAATGTATATTATATATATATTCCTGTAAAGAGTTAGGGATGTAATAAATTTTAATTATTAATAGAAAATTAAATTAATGATAATATTAAAAAATAATTAAGAATCCATCAGGCACCCAGATCATCCCCACAATGTACCAATTACCCAACTAAATAGGGTCCACCGACAATTTGTTGGCCCACAAGGGTATATCATATCCGGCACATTAAGTACAATGTACCAAGTATGAGGAACCCTACTATGTATAGATATATATGGTCCTTTGATATATTTTACCACTATACAAATTTTCTCAAATTTAAACATCTACCTCAAATATCAACTCCATTTAAAAAAAACTAATATTTATATATAATGTTAATTTTAATAAAATTAATACCTCAGCATGATGTGGTCATTAATAACTCTACACCATATATTTTATCATCATCGATTTGCATCAATAAGGTTCATTGAAAAAAATTGTAATCACATTACTCATATTTCTACCTTCCACTCCAAAATCTCACCAAGATATGATTTTGATTCCACTAAACACATACATGTGGTATATTCTCCCATAAAAATAACTTCTTGATCAAATGAAATATACCTGTGTGTCATTCTTCAAATGATTAATCAATCTCTAGCTTAACATAATTGATATTGATTACTTTAAAATTTTCTAAATTATATCTCTAAAGTATATATATATAATAAATCATGAATCACACATTAGTAACGAGGAATAAAATTTAACTTCACACTATACCAATCCTCCCGAAAACCTTGAGTACAAACATGAATTTGGTTACTAGTTTCCTTATATATATAATAAATCCTTTAGTTTTTTAATTAAGGAGACACTCTCAAGAATACCCAGTCACTCACCTCAAACACTATCTGTTGATATCACTTTCTTTCATTTGACCACTACATATTATGGATGGTTTTCCAACAACCGTTAAATTAAGATAATATACAATGATGTCTCTTGTACAAGGCTCATTCCCAAAATAAAAGACACCAATACCTCATTATAGCACAATTTTTTTCAAAAAGTACTTCCAAATATCCCCTTTAAGGGAGAAATCTATATTTTTTCTTGATAAGAATTATTATCACAAAACATCACAAGCATGAGATGACTCTCCCAAGAACTAATAATATATAGAAAACATGATTTTAGTATAGCCCCAAAAACATGGATAATGATTTAGTTTGGGGATGGTATTTTATACTCAATCACACCTAAGTTTCATTGTATTTGTATAATATTCACCCAAAATAAGATATAAATCAAGCATTATGATCTGATACCTTACTTTTTGTCATACCATGATGTCATGTTACCTCTTATATGTATAACCTTCATATCCAGTCAAATATAAAATATCTCTATACTCAACAAAAAGTAATGTATTATGGTTATTTAGTCGATAATAACAAAAAAGATTTTTACTCTGAGGTGATATCAATAATGCTATCATGAATAAATCACATCATCCCATTATCACTCACTATAAAGTAGTGACTTTAAAAGTAAAATAGGTATCTATTTATCAGCCTACATTCCCTAATACATAAGGTCCTGTGATATTAAACCCACCTTGTACATATTCATTTAAAAATAATAGCACTATTGGTGAACGTCATAATACATATTTATGAATCCTAGAATAATCTCCCTTCATAAGGCAGGTGAATACCACATCAAATCCTCATGCATGCTTTCCAAGATCATAACTATGCATCAAATATATAACACCCCTTTATCATCCTAGGTATAATATAGTTTATGATTAAAACCATATATTTTTTTCCTCATCACACAATAATTAATGTTTGGAATCTGAGTATCCAATACTCTATCATGGAGTGAAGAGGATATGCTTAAAAATATCATATTAACCATTCCATGATAATATTTTAAATAAATATGCATTTTAAAGAGAATAATTATTATATTCCACTCACTACTAGCCTCTAACACAACTTTGTCTTATATTTTCTTACTCATCATTAAAAAACGAAATTACCATTCCCCATAGTGTATATGAAATCAAGTAAAAAATAATTAAGTTACTTAACCCACCTTTTCTTTTGAGGGTTCATGTATTTTAGTAAAAAAAATTATTTTTTTATTGTATAGTGGATAAAAGCTATAGATTTCTAACCAATATATTACTCATACCAACATATCATAACATGCAAAACTAATAAAAAATATAGATCTTGTGTTAGGTATGTCCATTTTTGAATCCCAATCTACTTGCTTCAATAAGTGACTACTCACTCATCCTACAATAAGGATTTTCTGAGAATAACAGTTTATAATTATTAATATAAGGTGTTCTCCTTAACCTCCTCAAGAAAGTTTAAGATTTTATCTTTCATAAACATAAAAATTCAATGCTAAAAAACCCTCTTATAAATGAAAAAGAAATGAACTTTTCCACCTTATTTTATATACCCACCATTCATTTTTACAATAAGGTTAAGTCCTATATATATATCATATATTATCCAAACAATCCCATAACTATCTCAAAAAAAAATACATTGGACGAACCCCTGTAGCCACTAAATGAAAATTATTATGTTCTAATGATATTCCCATTAATTATATCACATTACCTTATAATAATAACTAAATAATCATGAAATGAATCTTTAAGAATATTGAATAAAACCAATGATCACTTAGTGAGCATACATAAATTTATAGATGTAAAAAATTATCCTTCTATGTCTAGAACAATATTATGAATTAATTAGTTAGTATAAGAATGAAAAATCCAAATATATTTTAAAAACACTACTCATTAGGGTCATGAATATTTATTCCATTTTTATGATCAAACCACATTATGCACGACTTATATAACCCCTAAAAAAATAAAATTATTTCAATGTATTTCTTCTATACTCACATAAAGATGGTGAAATATTAGCCCCATATCTGTCAAAGAGAACCATTTAATTATCCTCAACTAGACAAACATGTCATCTATATGGGGAAGAGGATTTGGGTTCTTGATCATAACATAATTATACTCTTGGTAATAAAATATTAAACATTAGCTAATGTAACCCTTCATGATGAACAATATATACGCACCCCAAGGTGAAGTGATAGGGTAAACAAATCCCTTCATCTCTTGGTTCTCTACATGTACCTATATATATAATCCAGTCTTTATAGAGGAATCAATATTTGATATATATCATTTATAAGACAAACAATATGTATGAACTATATCCTGGATAAGAGACCTATAAAGTAATCAATAAGAATATCTTTAAATTTATTTTTGGTGTGTGGAAAACCCAATTATGTTTTTTGTTTTATCATTCCATAAAAAAATAATTCCTACTTATAACTATCACCAGGTCTATATGGATAGGTCCTGAATAATAATTTTGTAATTTCTAATCCCTAAATAAATTTGTATTAATCACCTATAAGGTATTTTAAATACAATCCACTATGATTAAAGTAAATGTGGGCTTGATAATTATTAAAAAATGCATCTCAAGGAATTATCACGTAATAATTATGCATATCTAAGACAAATAAGTTCCAGAGATTCCTCTAAACATTATTCATAAATGGAACATCCAAATGTTTTTTTATTATCCCGATCTCATATCTTAAATGAAATAAAAATATTCATCACACGCATCATATGATTCAAACCAAACCAAAATCACCAGTCAACCGAGCGAAAATAAATTAATGAGTTACAACCTAATAAAAAACTGATACTTGGATGGATGTGACTAGAATCATACCTCATATAATCATTGACCCCACGATAGAGTTAAAAGGAATCATGTCAATGAAATGAATGTTGCAAGATCTTGATCATTGGCCCTAAGATCCTATAACAATAATTACCCCATGGGTACTACCTTGTTTTCTCGATTACCACTATTCATGGGAACCACATACTCTTTCATATCTAGAATTATTTGAATAACCTGAACTCATACATTGAAAAAAATTAAATTTTTTGTAATCTATAGGCTAGCATCAGAAAATATTAATATCCACAAACCATTTGTGATAAACTCTGATATAATATTTATACATGTCCCATATTCCATTTATGTGATTCTCATTTGAAGGCATTTTATTATCATTCCAAATAAGGCATTTTTGACAACCCATATAGCACCTCATGTTGTTCTACACTAGAAAGGGAATAGACAAACCACAACCTCACATTAATTTTATTTTGAAACCTTAGACATAACTTCTAAATTTTTGTTTACTACTATTGATGACCCACCCTTGATATTATAATAATGATTTACCTACCTTTATGTAGTTCCACAAAAAAGGATCCTATAAAAAATGAAGTCCTAGTTATAATCTCTATAAATTATTTTAGGTTGAAAACATTCACATGAACCTAGATTCTATACGTTTTCTTATAAGAAATGTTCATAATTTTTACATCATTATCTTTATAAAAAATATGAATAAACAATAGAATCACTACTTAATGATATGCTCACTCCATCATGAACATGTATCCTTACACCATGTGTGTGAACTCTTGAATTATGAACCTATTATGAATCTCATGAATGAACTACAAGAAGAATGTTACCTAAAATTGCTTCCAGGATAGTCCCCACATTACATGACCAATACCTTGACTTCCTACTATCTCTTTACTAGTACATAAATCATTTACATAAAAAGGTTCACCCTCTTCTCAAGATTTATGTCGATGTTTTCAAATATGTTATTTATGGACTATATTGAAAACCTATTGGCTGTAAGTCCACCCTCAGTAATACGGGTTTATTTCATAACAAAAATTGAATCATTGTATTTTTTCAACCCTTAGGCTCCATGAAACAAAATTTTCAAGATCTATAACACAATCAACTTGGGATAATTATCCATCAAGTCTCCGTATGCATTAAGAGGTTCAAGTATAAAACCCATTACAACATTATCTCCCATCCATCCCAATTCACAATTAGATATAACCATGGTAAAATATCACTAAAACGCTTATATTACATAAAAAAACATTTGTATCAATGATTAGGATAATTTATAACCATGGACATATCTCCTTTCTCTATATACACCCTCATAACATGAGGATTTCATATACTAAAACCTCCCATATCCCAACCATCCCACTCGAGGGGATTTCTATAAGAAGTCACATAATATTCACATAACCAGTCACCATGTAATAACAAGACAATAAATAATAACTATAAGTACAATCAAGTAACCTTAAACCTATAAGTTTTATAATAAAATGATGTAGATATTATTTTTAACACTAATAAAAACCAAAACACTTTTATAACTATGTTATCAGCCACATTAAACTATAAGAATTTCTTGTGAATGTTACATACTGAATATGATACAAGAACACATACACTCTTTTCTCCATAGGAAAAATGTTAAATAATAAGTTATTAATCAAGCACCACATTCCTTGAAAATATAATAATCATAATATTCATCAACCAAGAATAACAATCATGAATCCTAGAAACCTAGAATTTATCCATATAGGTGTTACTTATCCAAAATCATATGATCCATCCAATTTTCTATAAACTCTAACATTTTAATATCATTCCCCAAATATAAAAAAACCAAAAATATTTGATACCACATTACAGAATCCTCAACAAAATCATCCCAAAAATTGATAATTTGGGTAACGATAACAAATTTGGATAACCTCCTAGAATGTTTGAGGTTTTTAACATAATGTGAGGTTCAGTCGATATCATGGATAAACAGAACCCTCTATTAAATAACCATAAATAATAGTTGATATAATAATAAATCATCAACTATAATAAAAAAACACAATATGGAAATTACCATGATAGTACAACCATAATATTTCATAAAATTTTATAATAAAAGATAAACCCATAATAACATCATTGAAAACATACATATAGTGAAAGATCTATGTATTTTCCAATGATATACACAACAAGTTAAAATATAAAAAAAATATCTATAATAATAAATTTCTGAGTCTCCACTCAACCAAATTACCATTCCATGAATGAATATCTCTTAAACATTAGTTAGAGAGCCCTTTCCCTTACTAGAAACCATGTTTACAAATTTGACATTCCCACAATAGTGTATGTACAAATTGTAATCTATATACTCAATAGGCCATCAATAATAGCATCCCAATATAACTATAATAATTTATTAGTTCATTAAGAATATAAAATTAACCCAATATAAATATAAAAATTCTCATCATCATATCAGGAATTGCTATGCATCAACTTTGGTGAGTGACTAATCTAGATTTAGCCAATGTTTGTTTTAGATGGTTCTCCCATAGTATGATCCTGAAAATTTTCTAAAGGAGACATCAATAAATAAATTCCACTAAGTTGAAAGAGGCATACCCATAATATTATTCTAGGTTAATGAGTTATCTAACATGATAAATGATAAATCAATAACACATAACAACACTATGGTGAGTGATTTATCACAAACCCACATCTCGAGTGAATGATGCATCACTGGAATAATAATTAATAACATTAATGAATTTACACAGACAAAATTGTTTTGGTGAATAATATATTCCTACTGCACATTAACCCTTGATGAATGATATATCAACAATATAACACACATGGTAAATAAAATTTCAAAAATATATCTTTATATAAGACGAATGATATATCAACATAAAACATCAAGTCTAGGTGAATGATATATCACTAACTACACACAAGGGTGAAAAATCTTCCACCATCCTATTTGGAAAAATAAATTAGGTATCACTAAGATACTTTAAACTAGTTTAATTATATATTTATAATCAAACAGGTTTAGGATCTAGGAATACAGGTACCTAGAAAATTTATTAGTAAATATAAAAAGTAACAGAACATTATGTATTACAAAGAAGAGAATGAAAAACACCACACACATTCAATTCAAAAAAAAAGTTAAAAAATTATGAATTACAAATGAATAATGTGAGTTGGCCTCTACAATTTCTTTTTTTGATAGATAATCAAAAAACTGGATGGATTCCTTATAAGTGTGAGTTACATCCATCTAAAGTTATTCAAAATGTTAAATAAATTAAATCCATGCTAGAAGAATTGTCCATGGAACATTTTTGGATTTATTCTTCATAGTATGAATTGAAACAGTAGAGTTAGATTCCACCCACTGGTGCCTCCATTCATAATGAATAACATACATGACTTTATTAATCATTTCCAGCTATTTAGATTCAATAAAAAATCCATAAAATTATAATGAATGAAAATTCATTTAATGAAGCCTCGATGGGTACAAAAGACACCACCCCATGATGAGGGTCTAGGTGTAGATGACAGTGCCCATCCACATTCACATTCAACAACAATGAAATCCATGTGATCCATCTGATGTACTTTAGAATCTGGGGATTCTTGAACCAGCCAGTGACACATATTTTTTTTAAATAACAATATAAAAGTATTCATTTTTCATATACCTTCATTTATTTCTGAAGTATCTATGGCCTACTTGTATAAATAATTAATTTCTTCTTATAAGGATGGCCTCCTATTCTCAAAATAAAGTTCATTTCTTTCCCTCCAAATTTATACTGTGATTGAATCCACTATTGTAAGAAACATGTATTTAATCACCTTAATCTATACAGAATTAAGAACATATGGAATCAAGTGATAAAAAATTCCCATTAATAGAAGAATTCAAAACAAAACCTGATTGTGTCCCCAGAATCTTCATGAGAATATGATGTAGATTAAAGTTCTACTAATTTATTCTTTATATTCTAAGCATAGAAATAAAATAGGAGAGAGTTGAAGATCTATTTTCTATAGCTTCTTTTGAACTAGCATCCTATTATTTCACATTTTTAGAGTAGTATAATATTTTCATGAAGAATACTAGACCATCTAAAATATTTCAGTTGTTATGGTGTTGTGATTATATCTTCATATTTTTACAAGTAAAATTATCTAGTTGTGAAATCCCTAGTGGAATTTGTGGTTCACATCAAAACATCTGTATCAACATATTGATAACTATGGATTTCCAGCCACATATTGGAAGGAAGATACACCTTCAAATCACCATTATAATTGACATAAACAATAATAGAGTGATTAATTGAAGGGGAAAAAGTCATCCCCTTTCTTATGGTCTCATCCATCCATCTTTTATTCCATAGTTTGAGTGTGGATTGTTTATAGACCATCTATTGGGAGAAGTACACAAGCTCAGGAAAATAATGACTGATGGCAGTCTATAAAAAATACGAGACATACAAGGAGCATCAATTATGAAAGTTTGAAATAATTATATTGGAAATAAATTAAAATGATTTGTCACTAGAATTCAGTATATTACAGATGAATTTAATGAGTATGTATTCATTAAAAATATTATGATATTTGAGTCACATACCCCCTCCCACATTATTGGGATTCCCACATTATCTACAATACAGAGTGATAAGAATCCTTCCATATATAGATATATTCCAAAAAATTTCCTTATCAAATTTTAAATCTCTTTAATAAGATAAATTTTTAATATGTAAAAAAATAAGGAATGAAAAAAATTGATGTAATCATTGAGTTCTTCAGATAAATTATACCTACTTGAAACATTTTTTTTCGTTTTACAGGTATCCATTTGGGAAATGATTTTTGAGAAAAAAAATTCAAGATAACATATTATAAATTTTTCCATGAAAAAGGTAACCCTAATATAGTTTAATGGAACATAAAAGTTTTCAGTCAAAGTGTTCTAGAAAATTTTTTATTTTTGGAAACAAGAATTCCATTAGCAAACACAACAAATGAATTATTTCAACGAATTATTTTTCCATAGAATTATTCATTGTGATCAAAGATATTTTTAATTAAATAGGTTGTTTTCATATCATATTTTCTAAAAGGAGTCATTTTATCATCATATAAAATGTGTAGGGGGTTAAGGGATTCTTTCCAGCCTGGATTTTTTAGTATAAAATAACCTACATGAGTTTATTAAGATAGAAACTCAGTTAGTATTCATCCATATACAAAAAAGACCATAAAGTTAATCCCCTTGGCTGAATCCCCAAGATAATTGGGAAAATCATCTTGGAGAACCATTAATATATATAGATAGGCTTCCACTTTGGAGAATGGTGTTGACTTGCATGGTGAAAGAATATATAAAAACATGTCTTCTAATAATTGGTAATATAAAGATTCATTTTATTCTATAAAAAACCTTATATATATAAAGTTTGAGGGTGGAGATCTTATATTTAAACATCTTATTAATTATGTCAACACACTCAGATGTAGTGAATAGAAATTTAAAAATGTGCTTTCTGAAGAGAAATCTAAATTGGTTGAATTATATCAAGCCTCTCACAAAATTCTCTAACCTTATGGAAATTATATTTCTAATAATATTTAGAACAATATTTCTAATTTAATATTCCCTCAATTCAAAAATATGAATATATTTTTAAATTTTTGTAATCAAATAAAAAAATTTATAACTGACACCATAAGGCATGGATTCACGATTGAATAACTCTCTCATAGTATTGATGACCTAAAGATGCATGATGTCCTAGTTGAATAAAACATTTTTGGTGAACCCATATGGTCCTTCCAAGATATCAATATTCAAGGTGAAGAGGGAAGCCCTGATTTAATTTTCATGGGGAGCCTCAATTATAGTCTTGTATTGATGAGAATCAATACTAAGAAAAACATTATCAATCATTTTCTGTGTTCAATAAACCCCCTTTTATGAGTAAAGGATTTCAAACGGAGTAACCACAATATTAGACATCAGAATCTCTAAAATGAAGAGATCCCCATTGATTTTCATGTTGGTGAACCCTATTCTAATTTTATTCCACCTAGTAATGAAATGAAACATTTCAGAATTTATAACTCCCTATCATATCCATATTATAATATTATGGTTATGGACATATCTTTCAAGGAGAGAAAGAATATCATCATAATCATAGAAATATATCATCTCTAGAAGGGGAATCCTAATTCTGATAATTTATTTTTATAGTGTAAAATATTCTATTTAGAAACTCTAATATTATTTTCCATATGGGATAAAGATTCCTTGCTCCATTCATTGATCATTTTTTAACATGCTTATGCTTGTTGGAAGGAATGGTGAAAGGGTTGGAAAAGGACTTGAATTTCCAATAATCGATGAATACCTATCATTATCCATAAATGAGAATCCAAGTGTTGTTGAATTTAAAAGAAATTGGATATGGAGTTAGAATGCTAGTGAAAATTTCTACCAAAATTAATTTGTGATCAAAGTGTCACTTTTGAAGGGTATGACCAGAAATATCAATTGCTTCTTGTTTTTCATCCACCTAAATGATACATCTATCTAACTCACTTTCTTCCCTCCCATTGAGTGTGTATCTACACCATGTACAATACCTTCCCACAATGGGGACTTTAACCTAATTTCATTTATAATTACAATAAGATAACTCATGAAGATACATCCTAATTAAATAAGATCCAACATTCTAATAAATCCTATGAACAATGCTAAAATCGCCCCAAATCACCATGCTATGGGACATATTATTAGATACCACATTATATGGTGCACTCCTCTTGGATTATAATTGTGGATAGTCATCAAATATGACTTGAAAGAAAAATATGTTCAAAGGATTTGAGAAGTATGTTATAGGTTCTATAAAATTCATAAATGACACCCCATTTAATATTATAGGAATAAATGTGACTCAAATTAGTGAAAATAAGTTCACATTAGAATATGTTCCCTTCATTAATTTAATGAAGATAACATACCAAGTGTTTCACAGTTATATAAAAAAAATAAATTATGTGTTATTTAGGAAAAAAACGAATCATTTAACGATTAAATTATGTTATCCTCTTAATGAGAAAATTAAAGAGAAAAAAATCGATTTAAAATCAAGGATAATAAGAATAATTTTTTTGAGTATTAAGGATGAGAATGTGTTATGGAATGAAACATATAATGACATGATCCAAAATAATAGTAGAAAACATATATATCATGATGTTATAAGTGATATTACATTGTTAAAAATAGAACCAACTCATATAAATAATTTTTAAAGGTAAGATAGTGAAAAAAGTAATAAACTAATAGTGACCAAAATATGATGGTAAATTAAACTTAAATATTAAATTTGTATGGGATTATGAGTTTTAAATATTCCATCAAAGACAATTATTTCATATTTTTTTAAAAAAATCATCATAAAATTTAGGTTTTATTTATATCAAGTATTTCATAGTCACTAAAAATGATTTATCCCTATGAAATAGATATTGGCGAAAAAAATTATTATCATGAAAATTTTATGTCATAATGGATGTGTGTATTAAAAGTAGGTTTTTTTATATAATTTTTAAATAGTTTTAATCATCAATATATCCCTATACATACTTCTAAAAAAGTGTTATGATATATAAAATTTAATGATCAGTTGATGTGGGACGAATGATGTTATAAAATCCTGAAATGTAATTATATTTTTGTAGATAATTAAAAATAATGGTGGTATATAACCTAATAAATTACCAATTAAACCAAATCATTCTAATATACCTTTTGATTTATGGTTTTAAAATAATAAAAATGAGAATAATTTGAGAGTGTGTGGAATCCCATATATAATCATGACTAAATGATGGAATTTTTTAAACTTTTACTAAATTGTTTATGAGGTAATTTTTATTGGTTATATATTTTGTGGAAGGATATACCATAGATAAAAATAGAATCAAAAGATATTTATAGTAAAATATCTCAGATAGATAAGGTAATCAATCAATATCAATGCAGTTTGAAGATAATATTTAAAAGGCTCAAAGAGAAAACAAATAAAACACAAGATACTTGTTAGCCTTATGAAGAATAATTAAATGAAAAGTATACATTCTTTATCATATCTTGTAATATATATAGAAACAAAATATATATATATATATATATAAATTAAACTATGTATATAAAAAATGTCAATCCAAAAAGTATTTTTGGAAACAATAGTGTAGGAGTCAAAATTTTATGTCCTTTGAGAAATTCGAATCATACATGCATACATTCTCAAGATGAATTGAAATATATTGAAAAATATGTAAAACATGAGAATTTTATTACAAAAATAAGTCATAAACTAAATAAAATAGATATAGATAATATTTTTTATTTAGTTTCATATCCAAAAAAAATGTGTTATATATATATTTTTAAAAATAACCTTTATGAGATTGGTGAATTAACATAGAAAAATGATATTTTTCTTTGAAATAAATATTTTAATATTGAGGATATTTATTTTAATTTAATAATATTACCATTATCAAAAATTTAATTAATTATGTTTTGCCACTAGATTATGATGTGAGACCCATTGAGATTTTAGGTGGTGTGGAGAGTGAATTATGGAAAATGTTTATTAAAAATATACCTATAAAACCCTAACCCTTTATAAAAAATGAATAAATTTATTTTACTTCATCCCTATATAAGGGTTATGTACATGGATCACACTGATGAAAACATTATAGTGTAAATAAATACACTATAATTCAATATTTGGTGAATATAAAATTTAGGAAAGGGAATTCCTCAAAAAAGTTCCACTTCATGAAATATAGTTTTGGGGTAGGGGACTACCTACGAAGAGTATGTATCACTTTTCCTATCTGAACCCAATATATTAAAAAATAATACAAAAGAAATGGTAATGTATTATTATAGAAAAATCAGTACAATAAAACTAATATAGATGTCATATTATTTCTAGATTCATTTCTATGTTATCATTGATTCACTAGATCCTTATTTTATTTGGAAAATGATATAAATATCATGTTAGTAGAGTCAATTAGAATTTATTTAATCAAACTTTATAGTCTTATCATCTTTATCATCGTATATATAAATTATATAAACTATTTTTAATGGAATTTATTATATTAATTTCTATATTATTCATCCTCTTTCAATTTTCAATAAAATCCAATGGAAATCCATGAATAAACTTCCATCCCAATAAAAATTATATTTCTTGTATATTTTAGGATCAATATAAATTTTTATCTTCCCAAACATCTTAATGAATAATTTTTTCTCTCCATCCATACCTAAAATAATGTGATATACTTTTAATTTTCATTAATCTATGTTTTATCTATATAATCTTAACAAACATCCATCAATATCTAATCCTGTAATGGTAAATAGTATCTTATTCAAACCATCCCATTTTCTTCAATGGATCCTCAATCAAAATCTATAAAAATATATATTCAAATATTCTATTGTGACAATTTTCAAATATTCCATGTAAAATATTAAAAATAGAAACATTATCTCTTTTTATTTAATCATTAATCAAATGAAATTTATTCTTCAAGACATTACACAAATGAAAAATAGATCTTAGTCAAATATAGATTCCTAAAATATTAATTTATGAATATTATTTTCTTTTACACTAATTCAATACTCTTTCATGGTAAATTTTTATAAATCATTCCCCTATAATATATCTTTGATTTTATAAAAATTATTATCATGATTTTCTATAAGTCAAATAAATATGTGTTACACATAAATCTGTTGTCAATTATATTAAAATATGTTAATAAAAAATTCTATAAAAATATCTATATGTTCCTATAATATTGAATTATGTCAAATATATCATAACATCTAATATTTTACAAATTAGGGAAATTTGTTTTTAAAAATACATGGTTCTCCAGTCAAAGGTTTGAATCTAAAAATCATGACCTTAAAAACCACAAATCTTGTGATATCCAACCATTTATATGTTGAAAATCTCAAACCCAAAAAAAACTATGATGTTGTATCCCTTAAACACACTATATCATTCTTTATCATAATTTTATTCTAATAATTTTAACCATAAATTTTCTTTTACCATGATTTTACTCATATTTTTTTTCAATTTTATTGAATAATATATAATTAAATTTTTATAAACACCTTGAATTTCCATTTTATTATGTACTATATAACACTCAATATTTTACCATGATTCCCATTATGACATGGTCTCCTCTAACCCCTCAATTTTTAAATGTTTATGAGAAAAATGATCAAGTGAATCGAAGTACCATAATCAAATCACAATTTTATCATACTAGAATCATTAAATTTGTACCTATAAATTCACTACAGGAAGAAAATAATAACCACCAATATTATTATTTATCCATATAGATATTGATTTAAACTATGCTTATTTTAATATTCATTATGATACACATGGATTTTCATAAAAATTATGATTATTAAAATGTATTCCACTATGATGGTGGTTCATAAAACATGAAATACAATACATTATTACAACATGGTTTGACTACCAACAACAACATAAAATTATGTCCATATGAAAAATTAGTTACTCATGCTCCCACTTTAAAAAAATTTCATAATTGGCTATAATGAATATATTGAAAAATTTAGAACATACATTTAGTATAAATATTATATTTCAAAGTCCATAAAATTTCATTTATGATTTTTAGGCTCATTTTTTGGATTTAAATTTTTTTCTTGGATGATTTTAAATTTTATTGGGGTAAAGGATTGAGAGGAATCTTGGGGTAGGCTAATGTGGTCACCCCTTATTGAATTTACAAAAGAGTGCTACCAGTGGTGAACAAGGTGCACAGTGCACCTGGTTGTGGTAATGAGGAGCCTATATCCATACTGAGTATCTAATAGGGAAACATTGGTTTGCCAGTTGTGAACTAGGTAGGCGTTGCTGGTTGACAGGGTACAAGGAGGACCAAGGGGTTTTTGAGGTTTTTCTAATTTCTTTCAAATACACCTTTAACTCTGAACTCCTCATCCCAAAACCCATTCTATGTTATATAGTGATTTTTAAATCCCTATAATTATTTTATGATCCTCTAATCTTATTCTGGTAAAATTTTAATTTTCATCAGTTGAAGTAATAATTTCTTCGTAAGTCTATGCCCATTTATAACCATGGTTCTTAATCTATTAGTTGTTTCTATGTTTAAATTTTAAAATAAAAAATTGTGTGTATTTTTGGATGATTTTATGGATTCTTTGGATCAATATGGAATATTATAATTCAATTTTGTGAGCATACCCCCCTTTGTTTGATATAGGTAATCATTTTCATGTTATGATATTTATATGAAATTGTTTATCCTAGAATTCATGATAGCCTGATAGTTTCATTGGGAAGGAAATACTATGGAATCTAATATTAAAGGTGGGTATAAATTGAGATGATTTTCCCCATAGAGGTTATTTTGGAACAAACCCCTTAGAAATAGTGAAACCATACCATATTCTATGTATAGATATAATATTAGGGTGAGTCTGGATTATAGTGAGTTTTTTTCAATTGGTTTTCTATTGGGTGAGCTTGTAATTTGATAATTGGGTATGAGTGATGAATGCCTTCAATTTATATGATTTTAGGTGTGAACATAACTAATTTCAGAAAACTAAAGGGGTTAGTAAGGGGGAAGCTAGTGAACTATCCTTATGGTCTTCTTAAGATTTGGATTTTCCACTAGTCTCGAGGTTTGGATCATTTTTTTTGTTTGATTATTTTATGTTTATGTTTCTTATTTATTAATATATGGTGATTTATTGTTATGACCCAAAAATGAGTCATTGGGTGGTGAGTTGTGGTGTAATTGTATAAAATTGGGGTTTCTAAGGCCACCAAAAAATGAGAGGGTTGGGTCAAAGATGATGTTAAACGATATCCCCTAAGTATGTGTTGGTGGTATGAGTCTTGATGTATGACCTAATATGATTAAGAGGGGAAAACTCAAGACTTTATGTGTGGCCTCCCCTATGTGATATTATAAGGTGTAGATCCTGATTGATGGACTCCTTTGAGTGAGTGGTGAAGGTTAGAGACTTAATGTGTAATGTCCCTTGAGTGAGAGAGGATGGTCTTGTTATTGATGTAAGATATGACTTCACACTTAATGTCAATCAGTTGATTTACTGAAAAGGTACTCATCATGAATTGGGATGTACTTGCAGTTTGAGTTGATGTTTCCATCGGATATATAGCTAAATTAGGTAAGGATGGGTTCATGGTGTCCTAGTTAGTTTAAAAAGACCTTATATATTTGTATGTTTATGGGTTTATTTAATCTATTAGTTCATAAAATCATATATATTTACTATACATATTTAATTTTTTTTGTGTGGGGTGGGGGGTTGGGTTTCTAACTAGGTTTATTAATCACACCAACAATAAAACCCCAGTATGGATAAAGAATTTGTTTTTGCGGATCTAGATAAGGGTAACAACCATATATTATGTTGTTATGTAGGTTGAACTGATAATATGTTTAAGGATATTCCATGATATACTATACGAATATTTTCTATTTTTCTATTTATATTATTTTATTGTTTTATTTATTTTTTTAATTGATGAATATTATGTTTGAATTTTTTTGACATAGAATTATGATTTTTTAGACCATATTTTTTTTTATAATGCCCCCTATAGTCTTATATAGTGTACTTTAATTTCTATTTATTTATTAATATTTATTTTGTAATGTTTATTAATTATTGTTAGCTAAAATTAAGGTCTCATCATCCCCACCAAATGAATTAGGCCCTTACCAATTCTACAAAAAATCCTTCACATGAGGAGTAACACATGAGGTCAGAGGTAAATCCATATTATCCTTGAAGATTTATGTTAAATAAATAAAAAATGGTATCAAATCTAGTTTTATTTTGAATTATTTTTTGGGACTCAATTGAATAAATATTTAATGGTTGGAACTTGGGTGGGAAGCTATTATTATATATGGAGAGAACCTATAATGTATACATTAAACTTTCTATTTTAGTGGTATTTTTTTTATTATCAGTATTTTTATAGTTTCATGCTATTATAAAAATTTTATTTAGTTGTAATGGTTTATTATTGGTTTTTTATATTACAGGGTGGTGAAAATGATTGAGTTTGAGTATAATAATATATTACATTGGCATACATGCCATTTTATTGATTTTTATTCATTGATATATGTGTATGTTATTTAAATTCTAGGAATAATATATTCCTTATTTTTTTAAAATCATTATTAATTGATTTCAACAAATTTATTTTGATCATGTAATAATTTTATTATATTTTACAGCGAGTAACATTTAGATGAAAATGGTTTGTGCTTATTCCTTGGGAAGGTAATGAGTGGTTATACTCAGGTTTTGTGGGTAAACCATTTAAGCATGTCTCCAATGGGTTTTTTGTACAAGTGAACCAATTAATTTATTATTATTTTCACATTTAAAATTCTTTGGTAATTTTTGAGTAACCTTTTTTTCATTTAAGAAAATTATTCCTTGACGACGTCTTGTGGTGCCACTTAATGATTATATTGATTATATTTTTAAGGAATTGAATTCTTTTTTTATAATTATATATTCATAAGAGGGTTGGGATGAAGTTGATCATAGGGTTGATCTAGGTTTTTATATTTTCGATACACTTTAGACAAGTATGTTTCATATAGTACTGATGGGGGATATTGTTCACGTTGAGATGAATCTACTATGGGGGATTGTTTTAAGTCTTATAGATATAAAATACAATAGATTTATAGGGTACAATATTTATTTAGGATGTGATGACCTAGACTATTTTTATCGAGGATTTTTTTGAGATGGTCAAGGAACCCAAGGATCACATTGTAAATCTATCACCATATATGCTACATGGATCACGTAGGAGATGGTGGGTTTTCAAGGTATATTCCATGACTCATGGGAGATTATTATCGGAGGCCATAAAGGAATATTTCATTAAATATTTTTTTCTTAAGTAACTTAAATAATAAAAAACATAATATTTTATAGATATTCAATAGAGTATGAGGTTTTTTATGATCTATGTTATCCACTTGGTAGAATTGTAACATATTTTTCTCCCTTATTGGTAGGGAGTTAGGCCTATAAGGCATACATATTAGATATTTGAATATATATAGTGGTTAGGTAAAATGTAAGGACGTTTAACTCCATTTTTTTACAATTATATAGTGTGTAAGGCTCTTAAAATTTGGAATTTATTAGTGGATGAAAGTTACATGGGAACACTCATAGTCATTAGTGGGTTGAGTAGTCTCCTCTCCAAGAGATTTTTAGTGCCTCCTCTAGTGGAATGAATGGGAGTTTGTATGATATATTACATGGTTATGAGATACTTTCATGGAAATATAGGGTTTTATCTCTCCATAAATTAGGAGGATATCCCATTATATGCTGTCAGTGTTGGAAAAAAGGGCAATTATATAGTAATTATATGAGTTTTTGAAGAAGTTACTCGCATGTGTTATGATTGGTAACCTAAAATGATTCTGTATGTGGATGTAGTAGCAATTATATATATATGTTAATGGTATTGACAGTATTTTAGGGATTATTCACGGTTAAATAAGATTTATAACAAGTCATTATTTGGATGTTGAGGAGTGGAGTTGGATATGGGTCTTAGGGAAAGTAGTTTCTATAGATACAGATGAGCTCAGTTCCTCATGTGAGCCAAGGGTCATGGGTTCTAGGATACAAGCCCAATGTTGGTATGATGGAATATTAATTTTATGTCTCTATATATGATAAATGGGGTCCTTAAAACATAATATGTACGATTTAGGATACATTGATGATACTGTTTCTTTATTCAATATATGGGATTCGAATTCTTTTATATCTTCAAGAGTTGTTACTAGGATTGGGTTTTACATTGTGTTATGCCACAATATATTATATATTTAATCACTTATTAGGATTAGGATACATGAAATTAATTGGTGCGTAACATTTTTCATAGAAGTTAGATTCTATAGTCACTTATGGAATTTATGTATTCTTGACATTACAAGAAATGATATAATATTTGTGATGGATAGGTTGACATAATTTCTAGAACACATTGATTTATACCATAAATGTGTGTATTATACATCTATTATTTTATTTGAGTATGTTTTACTGGGTATATGGGATGTAGAAATAGGTATAATGGGACCAAACATAGCCAAATAAGTGCCATTACAACACATGTGGAATTTATTATTCTTATAGAGGATCAAGTAATGGTTCTTGATACTTTTACTTTTGTAGTGAAATACTTCCAATATGTTTTACCAATGATTTTTATGAATACTTCCTATTATAGATATCAGTTTTAGGACAGATCTCATTAAAATTATGGATACTATATCTATACCTTCTTAGTATATGATATCATCCAACCTAAGAGAGCTAAATGTGAAGCATTAGGATCTTAAAGTGAAATGATTTATTTATCTCAGTACCTATAGTTATGGTGATATTGTTTTATTCTAGAATATTGTGGATGGTAGCCTTATATTTTTTAGGGATTAAAAATATATAACAAAAGTTATTTTTAATTACAATTATCCATTTCCTTTCATAGATAACCATTTTTATTAGTTGATGGGAATCTGATGGTTCTCTAAAATTGAATTTTGATGATGATAAAACAAATTATGGTTTAGGGTATAAGTTATATATATTATAAATTTTATGATATTTCATGGGTTTTATGATTATCTTACCATTCCATTTGGTGTGAAAAATTCATAAATAACATTCATAGATCTCATGAATAAGATTTTTACTTTCTTACATAGACTCCACCATACTTGTTTTGTTGATGAAATATTGGTATAATCTTAGACCCATGACTTGAATTTTGAGGAAATATATATTCCAATGAGGGTGGCTTGTGAACATTAGATATAGGACATGTACTTAAAGTTGTAGTTTTGTTTTCGACACATGTGATCCCATGGGCATGGGATTCTCACTGGTGAGAATATTTATCATCCTAAATAAAATATATATTGTGATTTTTGGGAATGACCGACGAATAGGTTTGAGATTAGAAATTTACATTACACGGTTGGGTATTTAAGTATTCTATTAATAATTTCTCTCATTTGGTAGTTCCCATAAATAGATTCATCAATAAAGGAGTGAATTTTTATTGTTCCAATTGGTGTGAATATGATTTTCTTGAGTTGAAATATGGGATGAAACCCAATTAGATTCTAAATCTTTTGTATACATGGAATGTATATATTTTATATTTTTGATTCCAAATGGGTTATTTTGGGAGAAATTATATTTTAGGGAGATCATGTAGTCACTAATGGGTCTCATAAACTATGAAACTGTGAAAAAAAATAATCTACCCATTATATAGTGTAATTTTTTATGGTTTACACTTTAAAGCATCAGTTTCATTATATCTTTAGTGAGATATTTTAAATTTACTTGAACCATTGAAGATTATGCTATATATTACGTAATGGGAATTAAACCATAATTAGAGATGTTAGGAAAAGTACCTATATAACATAGATTTTTGGATGGAATAATTCTTTGGTTTGTTGAATGACATATCTGATGATCATAATAGGAAGAATATGGATTACAGATTCATGAAGTCGAGTATGGAGTGTAAGATAATGAGTTTTTTCATAGATTAAATCTTTTATATGTTATAGGGATGAGATCCTATAAACAATGCCCATTTGTTTATTACATTTACATTGGTGGATGAGATGAAATCTATCCATGAGGTAGATTTTTAATTTTTTATGATGTGGGAAAGAATTATTAGAGATGACCCAGTCCTATGTTGGTCTATAATTCCCTGATATAAGAGAAAATTAGGAATCCCATTACTTATGTTGGGTGGTTAATTTGAGTTTCAATAGGTTTTATAACAATATTAGGCATCATTTTAATTGGTTAGGTGTGTAGAAGGATTTCACGAGGTTTGTTTTTTTCTACGTTACCTGTTAGATGATAAAAATAGTGCATAAGAGAAAATGTGGCTTAAATAAACACCTTCTAGTCACATTATGTATGTGGGATGATGAGGGAATAAAATTTATCATAAGACTACCTAGGACCACTAAGAAACCTCGAAACCAAACTCCTTGATTTTATGCTAAAAACACATAAATTACAAACTTGATTCAATACCATGTGATTTGGCCCATGATAAAAATGAATATTTATTACTATAATTATATTATTTGAACATTATATCTCAAAATAATCTCACAATCCTAGAACCCAATGTATTAGTGTCTTTATAGATGTTATAAATAAAAATCTTATTTTATAAAATTATGGACATTTCTCTATAATCGCACCATACTGGATCCCCATCCAGACATATCCTAAATTATAAATATATATTCATTACCTATAGAATTTAAAAAATAATAATGATGTTACGAAAAAAAATATATGTGGGAAACATTTATCAATGAGTCATAAATGTTTATATTATTAGAATATGATAAATAATGATAATAAAATAAAAATATGATTAAAAGAATATGGATTAATAAGAATCTTCCACTTTTCAAGTTATAATAACATGTATTATCTAATAAATAAGCATACACCATGGAATAAAAATTATGAAATATGACCCACTAAACATGATTAATGATGTATAATAAAAATATATATCTTTATAATGTGGCATAAATATATGAATAGTAAATAATAACTTTTAGATTATAGGAAAACCAATCTTCTATCAAAACATAGTCCTATGAACATATAATAACAAAAAAATTCTCTACAAAATGTTTTTTCAATGTAGATTAATTTAAATTATGCTTTGACATAGTTTTGTGAAAATATATTAACAAAAATTAATCCCAGACATAGTATTGTGAACATAATAGCATAATATCATTTCTTACAGATGGTCTTCTGAACATAGTTTAATAATATTTTTTTCCCATTGAATGTCTTATTAATATAGACAAATATATATTATCCACACACATGATGTTTTGAACATCACTTAGTAGACATTATTCCCATGAACAATATTTTAATCTATTATCAATAGAAATTATACCTTCACAAAACCCTATGAACATATCTTAACAAGACTATTAAACATTAAAAATCTTGTGAAGACACCTTAACCTCTATTATTCGCATTGACATATTCATTACCTCATGTGATGTAAAAAATTTAACAAATACATTGGAGGGTGATATAGGACTCTATTCAAAAAAGTACATACATATTTGTTCCATATAGGATCAACCATATGAAATTTTATTAAAGACCCATGTAAATAAGAATAACTTCCTTATTATTTCAAAATAGAATCCATAACATTACCTTAAAATTATATCGATCCATACCCAAATTAAATAACTCAATAATCGCATCCTCATAATGTAATTAAAATGGTGAGTCATGAAATAAAATTCAAAAAGGATAGATCAGTTAGAGTTTTGTTAAAGTGGAATATAATCCATTAAAAAGTGTTTTTAGAAAATATTGTAATATAATTTCATAAACAGATTTAGTTATGATCCAAATTCAAAAAATAAATTCTGATAAATTGAAATAAATACATTTTCAGAAATTATTTGGAAGTAAATAATAATAAATGATCCTTGAAAAATAAAAAATTAATATCTATAATAAATTTATTGTGTAATAAATAATATATTACTACTAAAGGAAGTGCTTTTTAAATATTGTAAGTACCTTTATTAAACCTCCCATAATAAAAATGGAAATAAAATATTCTTTTGAAAAGTGGTATAAAAAATTAATAATATCAGATGAGGTGGTAAATGATTGTATATGAATAAAAAAAAAAAATTTATATAATGAAACAATCACATTATGGAATAGAAATTACCATTAAAGATGATGATGATTATTTTGAATAGAAATTCATTTTTATAAAGAATGTTGTCTGTCAATAAAGAAAAGTCATTTCAACAATCCTTCAAAAGGTAGATAATGAGAAAGGCGTTTAAATTATTATAAATATATACAAATTTTCAACATAATTAAATTATAAGATATTTAAACATATCTTAAAAGAATAAAGATCAATAAGAACAATCATTTCTCAATGAATGTAAATGGAGTTAGAAAAATCCATTATTTTAAATCTTCACTTACATAAAAGAAAATTAACATCCTCTTTCACAAAAATAAAAATATTAATAATATATTTATGAACCTTATTAATATTTATTTACATAATTAAAATTTAATTACTTTTTCCCACTATACCTTTATTAGTTAATATTTTTTTGGCATCATAAAATTTTAGTAACCTTGAATGTTTCTCACATGTTACCTCATGTCATTGTGAATAGAAATTATTTGATACTAATTTTGTCATTAAAGTATAAATTATGGTATTAGAATATATTTTATATAATGATTTAAAATTTTTGAATTTTATTTCATCATAATTTTATTTATGATTCATGAAGATGAAATTGGTAATGAGCTTCTTCGTGTAATTGTTAACGGATGATTTTTTTTAAATAATTATTCATAAATTACTATTACAATTATATAACAAAAAACTATTTTAATGTTATCATCATGTTATTTTAGTAATTATATTTTTCATAACCATCCACGTTAAAAATTTATAGTCTCGTTCATATATGTGGCTAAACACACCCAACATTCTACAACCAATGCATGAGTATGAATGTGATTTTTTGTATAATATCAAAATTATAGATGAATAATGATATTATTCATATGTTATAAAATATAAAGATTCATAATTTATAAGATTTTTATTAACAATGTAATATATAATATAACCGTTATAAAGAAGAAATTATTTTCCCTCTTATTATGCTAGTTTTAGAATGCTAAATTTATGATGATCACAAATTGATGAAATTATTAATAGAATGCCTAAATTATCATTATATAATATTAAAAGTTTCATAAATACAATATTAATTTACAAAAATCATTTTTTGAACATTCTAGATAGGTGATGATGAAAAATAAAATACAGTTCTCACAGAGGCATTAATATGCATGTTACACAAGAAAAACTTTTATTTTTCAAATTTATGAGAGGATTGTAAAAATGGTTATTAAAAAAATATAATAAAATTTAAGTACAATATTTATATTAATTTGTGTATATGTTTATCTGAAAAATAATTATATATATTATTTTATGAAAAAAAATAGAGGAGAAATGTTTTTTGGAGTGGATAATACCCAGGTTTAGAGTTTGGGTCTTATCTTGAAAGTCCACTTATAAAGGGGGGACGTGAGTCAATTCATTATTATATAGTTCTATCAAATATTTAATATGAATATATGAATGGTAAAATTGGTAGGGTTTTGGAGTAATTTTAAGGTAAATTTTTCTTTAATGTTGGTGGAAGTGAGCTCCTTTAATAAGTTAGATAGAGGTACATTTCCTTGGAATTGAAAGTTAGGTGAAGTGTAAATATAGAATCATGAGAAACATAGGTTAGTTGGGGAATTAATGGTTGGTGATTTATATGGGTATGAATTTAAAACCTAATTATTTCTTATATAATTTATATGTATCAATTAATCTTAATCGATCCTCTTTAGGTTTCCCATTTTTACTCTTATTAACATTGATTAAATATTATCAATGGTAATCATTTTTAACTTAAAATATAAGACAAAACCTATCAAAAAATAAAAATATTATAACAATAAATCCAGAATCTATTTAATATAATTCAATTTCTAAATATAATAAAATTAATTTTTTAATTAAAACAAAAGAAGTATCTAAAAAATATCTGATTTGGTATAAATATGTCTTTTTCTTTTTGAAGTGTTTCTATTATTATTTATTATCAATTAATAATATAATTAATATTAAAATTATATATATTTTTATTTTTCAAAATAATATTAGATTCATCAAAGAAGTCAAATTTAAGTTTTTAGAATAATAATTTAATAATAAAAATAAAAACAATTCATTAAAAACTATCATTTTATCGGGGCAATTAATATGTACTTTGGTAACTTATTTTTTTTCAAAATATAAAAATTTACATATAAACAATTTTTTATATATTGATTAAATATTTTAAAATAATTTTATTTTACTTAATTTTTGGAGTTGATAAAAATTATTTTTTAATATTATTGTGCATAACATATACAAACATTTTTTAGAATAAATGTACTTTGTTCAGTATGAAAATATTTTATTCATAATTATAGGATCATGACATCAAAACTTATACTATAAAACCCCGATAAAAATAAACATAAGATATAAGGGCTAGATAAGAAGTGATGGATATTGTAGGTGGTGATCCATTTATAATGTATCATTTAGTAATTTTCAAGATAGTGAACTTCTTTAGAAAATGATTTTCCTTAGGCGACACATGATAGAGTCCGTCTTGGGATTGATCTAGGGAAAACCATATTGTTACATTATACCGTCCAGTACAATGTTAATATTACCTTGGTCATATAATTTTGATGATTATATAAACTAAATAACATTATATAACAGTGATATTTAATTCTAATAAATAACTTAAATACTTTAATACAATTTTGTTTTCTTTTAACATGTTTATAACATTTATAATGCTATGCTTTATTTCCTTTATTTCTATTAGGGAGATGATCTTTAAAGAAAAACTACAAGGACAATGATTTTATGTTCATAATATATTTATATACTTTTGGATGTATTATACTTTTAATTTTCTTAATGATGTTTCATATTTAATTCTCATAGTATATTAATGTTAATCTTATGTTAAAATAATTTATAAAACATAATTTGGGTTTTTTATTCTGGTGTTTCATTCGAAAGAAACTATTAAATATAAATTTATTTGAAATGGAAGCTTTAAAAAATAAGAGTGGTTTATTATCTCCCATATATAAATTACATGTTCAACATTTTAATTACCATTAAAGAATGATATTCGATAATGGAATCCATATGGTGGACTTGAATAGAGATAAACTACTAATTTTATATCAAACTCACTATCATTCATAATACTAGTAAACACTTATTTCCCTTTATAATAGTCACATAAAAAGATTATCAATTTTTTTTCAAATATTCATCCTTATATATATATATATATTAACCTTTTTATTTTCTTGATATATTCATTTTATATGCTCATTTTCATGATCATATTTCTGAATGAAAACTAAATGAAAAATGCGTATAATATTATTCAATAAAATTAAACTAAATGATAATATTAATATGAAAACTCAAACCTAATATATCTTCTACTCTGAAACATTCAATTTAATATATGATAGATTTAGATCAAACATGATAAAATTTGACCAAAATACAATATATTCACCTTAACCTAGTTTATTCATTGTAATTTAACATTTAGGTTCTCTTACCAAAATCATCATTAAATCACAAAACATATAAGTTCATCATAATGGTTCATAAAGAGAAAATGAGTCAACCAAATAATATCCCACAAAAGTGTCACACATGGTGGGAAATTATTCCATTTTTTATAAGATTAAACATTATGTTAATACTCGAAAAATCTTTTTAGGTATTATTACCCTTATATGTATATATGAATGATCCTAAATCCATATTTTTGAATCAATACATGTATTCAATTAATAGGAATCCCCTTGCTCAACAATTTACTAAAATTTTATGCTGTTTTTTGTATAATTAGGCTTACTACTATAGATTTTCACTAATTATATATACTACTAATCTCAAAAAAATGTATACTAATACAAAAAAATAAATATACCCTAATCTGATACTAATTAAAATGCCTCATCTGACCCTCATGGGTCCAGTGATTAAAACAAATAATTTACAAAATGAATTCAATACTAAGTGTGATTAACCAAGATAAACATGTATATATATATTGTAATAATTACATTATTTGAAAATTACATATCATAATAATATCATAATCCCAAATCCCAACGGTTTGGTGTTCTTTTATTTTAGCTATATGAAAATATTATTTCAAAATGTTTTGATCATTTATTTATTATTACATCACACTATATCCCCTTAAATACATCTCATAGATAATACTCATATTAATAACCGTTGAAATAGAAAACATAAGAAAAGGATGAGCTCAAATTACTAGTAAGATAAAGACATATTAATGTTAAATAATGTTTTAGAGCACAATGATATGAGAAAAAATGATCATGATAGAAATATACGATTAAAAGAATATAAAAAAAGAGTTTTACTTATGTCTAGATAGATATTAATATAACATAAAATAAAAAGTCATATACTCCGGCATAAGAGTGTAGAAGAATGATATAATAAACATGAGTCAGAGACCATAACATAAGCATATAACATATAATTGTAGAATAATCATAATGAAGAACCCATGGTTTTATGGATATTTTTTCACCTATTCATTTTTTAAATATCATTTTCATAAAGAAACAATTTTGTGTTTGGTGATGGGTTGGAGTATCCACCTATTTAGTATGAAGATAATCTCCCTTGATAGGTATATGAGAAAAGTGATGATGAAGCTAATGCCAAAATATTGTGGTGATATAAAAGTGGAGATAGTTATCATTGAAAATTCATATATTCAAATTCAATTGGGGAACCCATAGAAAATCATAGGATTGGAAGATATTTACATCAAGTATATATAAATGATTAAGAAAGAGACTTTCCTTAAACAATTTGAGAGGAAGCTGCTACTACCAATATAGATATTATTGGAAATATTTTAAGTATTGTTGAAGCTATAATAAATAGAAGAACCCATTCAAGGTGAAGAAATTTCAGTTGGATACTAAATTTATTGTTATACTACTATTGGATGAAGGAAGAAGTGAAAAGATATGGATCATGATTGATTAAAGAATATTTTCACATAAAATGATAGAAAAACTAAATGAAATACTCTAGGTAGAGTATTTTACATACTAAAACACCATAAAAATAAATTTTATGGAGTTAATAATTATTTTAATAATTCTAAAAATATATAAAGATGATTTGAAAAGGTTCAACTGTACATAGAAATAATCAAAATCCATTTGGAAGCTTGGTATTGAAATATGGTTTTTAGAGTTCTTGAAAATGTATCTAAGTCTAGAGTGTAAGTAATTAGCTACTAATCTTATTATTTATCTCCAAATGTAACACTTAATGCATCAAATTTATGGCTTCGAAGTCTACCAAATATTAACAAAAGTGTGATCACTCAACTTTATCTGAAACATAATTCCTAATCCTAATACCCTAATATAAGTATTTGAGACCACTGTTTGAATATTATAAAACACATGAATTTGAGATAATATAGAGTCTGAATTAAGAATACTAAATGAAAGTCTACATAATAAGACTTCATTAACACAATCCTCTAAAGTCCCCAGAATAATTATTTTAATAAGCGTATGTATTTTATAGTTAAGAAGATTTTTAAAATTATTATTGATGGAAAAATCTATTTTCCATATTTTGAATTAGATTAAGATAAGTAAATTTTATATCATATAATAACTCTCTGTTATTTTTGTAAACATTATAAACACCTATAATGGTGGTTCATCCATGAATGAGAAGAATGTGGAACTTATCATCATTCATGGAAATGGAATATCAATGAAAAATAAAAAATGAATTTCTGGAATTCTATGATTCCATGGAAATGAAAATGATGAACCATATAACCATTATATTTCTTCAAAATTATATAATTTCAAGGAAACTAAGCATCGAGTTTACTTACAGAAACCATGATCTGAGATTATTTTAGGGAATACTACTTTAAAATAAACACTATATATGTTCCTTAAGGATTAATATATTTCATTGGGTTTTCACGAATAACGTATAAGATAAACCATTGAACCTTGATCTGTTATATATCATAGCTTGAATCATTTCTATTTGAGGTTGTTCAAGTGTTTAGGATGATCGAAGATGAGTGTTTTTGAATTTTCCTATGATGTGATAAAAGATACAAATTATAGATTTTATGAATCTAGAGAATAAAAATAAGCTTCACAAAACAAATTACGTGATTTATGTTATATATAGCTATGAAAAATCTTAAAAATGGATTTATATAATCTTTGGACATAAGAAAAACATTCATACTATTTATATTTTGTAAAGATATTTTTTCTTCATGTTTAACGGTAAGAATAATTTATGGGGGGTATTTTTAGAATACAACCTTAGAATAAAAATATGTACATAGAAATATGTGGAAAACTATAATGATTTTTATATTATGGTTCTTTTTTATTATAATATATTTTTGTTAATAGTTTTAATATTTATCGGACATTGAAATTTTATTATGTATTTAATTTGGTTCCCTATACATGTTTGTTCATAAGAATATCATTGAGAACAAAAGAGAAAAGTAAGCTTCCATTATTCTTCTTTCTGGGTGTGGATAATGAAAATCAGAGAGAAATGAAAATATCAATGAAAAAAAAGATGAAATCATGACATGTTGTAGTTATGAATATTAAAGTTAATTTTACCATCATTCTATGATCATTTTTATAGAGTTAATTTTTTTGATAAATCTATTTGACCAATATTTGATGATCTACAATGTTGATCTAGGAAAATGAAATGAGTTTCCTTATCTATGTGGAAGAGATTCAGTATTCGATGGTATAATGTTGAGAATAAGGAGATATATTATATTTATATCAATATATCCTTTAATTTATTAGTTATATACTTATAAGGGGGGTTTAGAAATGAAATCCTTTTTATATATAGTGTGAATAAATCTATCCTTTATTATTCGAGGAATGAAAAAATACCACTATGGGTCTCAGTGAATATAGTGGGAGGTTATTGAATAATTGAAATGGGATTCTAACAAGTCAAGTGATATATGATATTGGTATGTGGAAATTGATACATTATCGAAGGTAATATCAACAATACATTGATCTCATTATAGTGTGTCAATCACCCACCAATTATTATTGATTGTTATTTATTATAGTGTAGAATCCTTGATTGTGGTGTAAAACCAAAAAATAATATATATTTGTTTTATTAACGAGACTTATAAAAGTAATTATGTCATTGTGCCTATATTTACAACATTATCTAAGTGAGTAAGTGTGACACATGACATATTAAATTAGTAAAAAATTTATATAAAAGGTTTAATTCCAATGGAATGATATTCATATAAGTTTTATGTGATAATTGATTGACCACTCCCCTCCGAATAGTCCATCAATCCTTTAGTGAACTTAGTTTTTATTAGATGTAGTTTAATAGATAAATCATCTAAATAACGTTTGGATTTTATATCCTTGGATAATAGATTCAGATCATGAATTTTTCTACATCATAAATTAAAGAAGATATGGAAGTATCATCTAAGACACTAGAATGTAGGATGAATAAATGAGCAAGAAAGATGTTAAAAATAAAATAAATAAAATATAAAATATCATTGATGAAGTTAATAATAATTCATAAGATTTACCTATTAAATATATTTATTTATTTTCTTATAATTAGTAAATTTCATGTTTTTAAGGATGTGAGGAAATTTGAGACCATAAAATAATCGATGATTTTTACTCACATGTTCAAAAATATATAAAGAATGATACTAGTAAGATTTTTACTTAGATTATGAATATTATAAAGGACTTGATGATGATAAATCTATATATAGTATGATTATAATTCAATATATGACTCTTTGGGAAAACAAGTTAGAAGATTAAATACTCTCACATAGCTTGTAAAAGTGAATGAAGAATCTACCTCACTTTATAGTGAATTGTATTCTTTAATTAATGAAGAATTAATAATATTTATATTTTAGGGAGAAGATCTTTATAGTGACTTGGAGGTCTGGTTAAGATCAATTGAACATGATAAGATCACCATCATTAAAATGTTTCTAGTATATAAAGTAAAACAAAAAGATCAGAAATCAAAAAAAAAATTGGAACTCTCCAAGGAATCGAGAAGAAAATATTTATTTCCACATATAATTTGGAAGAAACAAATAAATCAAATAAGTATAAAAACATTGGATTCAATATCTTCATATCATGTAGAAAATACTCCACCTCTGGATCATAGAAAATGGTAACCCACAGTTTAGATAAAGTGTCTGGAAATAATTATATTATTTTAAAAAGTATTATAAAAAAATTATATAAAAATATGGAAGGAAAAAATTAATAGTACCCATAAAAAATTTTCAAGGAAGGAATTGGTAATTTTGTAGATAAAGTATTCTCTATATAGAACCCAAATTGTTTGGGTTCTAAACAAAATACATGGTGAATATTGTACAAGACAGCATGCACCTAAGTTGAAAAGAACTAGAACAATTGGACAGTTTTGGCTCCTCTAGAGGCTTTAAAATGGATCCATTTATTTATGTTAGAATATTTCATTTGGTATAATTATTATAAGGATTGAATAAAATTGGATAATGTTTGAGACAAAAGACTACCTACTATAGTGAATAATACATCACAAAAAATTAAGAATATATCATTGAAAATTCAATTTGAACGCCTTTAAATCATATGTAATTTGTGAAATATTTTTGTTAAAAACTAAGAAGAATTCCTATTTAATATTTCCAGGCAATATATATTTGTGAATTTGAAAAAAAATAAATTCCACCGGATGAGTTGAATGTTAATAAATGAAGTGTTTTCTCCTTGGATAATTATATTATTCCCCCTAATTCTAAGAAGGATGGAGACGTTGTTTAATCATATATAAGAGAATAAAAATGTAATAATTTGAATCTAAAACCAATAATTCTACTATGACTTACAAAAAATAATAATAAGATGTTTATATAATGTTTGGAGAGGCAACACCATGGGTTATTTTATGAAAACCATGTAATGTAATTGAGATGTAGAAATTAAAAAAAACTGAAATTCCTTCATGGATATTCACAAGAATATTGGAGTGGTGTAGAAAATAATGAATTATGAGATTGAGAAGCTACCAAAAAATGTTAAGGAAATGGGTGATAAATATTTCTTAATTGTTGTAAATAGGTAGGGAATGATGTTATTAGATGTATGAACATTTTACCTGAACCAATGAATGAAAATGGGAAATCACCTATGAACTATAAATAAAAAATTTTGGGTACTAAATAGAATTTTCCACACACAAATCAAAGAAGACCATGCTTCCAAAAGGTGAATAGACCTGGAAATATCAAGGTGTGCCATAAAGATGTCCGGTGTTGAATGTAACAGGGTTTGGAAATATGTATCAACCCTCTTAGTCAATTTTTTGGAGCTATTAATGTCCCATATTATTTGATTATATATATATATTAATAAGTGATTAAATATATGGTGATTTAAGATATATATATATATTGAAAGTATCCATTTTGGGGGATAAGTCAAAATAACCTAATGTTCTATTTATTTATGAATTTATGCTAAACATAAAATTATAGATACATTTATTGAAAATTGATTAATCTTGTATGATTTCATTCTCCAACATTTTTTAACATGTATATATCATTTTTATCTTGGGTATTTATCATATAACTAAGTGGGTTAATACCAATAACTAAAAGTATGTTCATATATTTTATAAGTGAGTATAATATCATGAGTTTTCTTAAAAATTATAATGATTATCACCTAAAATTTATATATATAGAAACAATATCACATTTGAAATTGTGGAAAATTTTGTTTTATAAATTTATTTGTCATGTTTTATATAAAAGGATTCCCCACATAGATTTAGAGTCAATTTATAATTGGAACATTTCTATGATAGACGTGTTTTCTATTCAATGTTTATATGATACTTTGTTGATCTTGAATTATGATTTTAACCTAAAACTGGTGATTTATGACATGATATAAATTACTTCTAGCATTAAATTATTAAATATGTTGCCTACTGAGAAATGAGATTCCATGTTTTCTTACTAAAAAATGGTATCATGACTTATAAACCTAAATTGGTATTAGGATTTGTAAATTTCAATTATTATATGATCGTTCTACCCTTTCCTCTTAAAGAATTAGTTGGGACCCATAAAGGGATAAGATGTTATTGAAGCCTCGAAATGGTATTATTTTAGGGGAAATAATTTTATTATGTTCATCCCCGTATTTTTTAATTGGTATTGGATTTTAACTGAATTGTTTCATCCTTCAAGTGTTATAATGCATTTTTTAGGGAGATGATAATGATTTTTGAGGAAGAACTCTCCAATACCAACCTTGATTATTATTGGAAGAAGAATAACCAAACATTTAATTTCATTATCAATTATGGATAGATAAATGAAATTGACTATTTTAATATATTTGGAATTAACAATAAATCCAAAGTGGGATATAGAAGTGATTGTTAGTTAATGGTTGTAATTTTTCATCACATATTATTATTTTCAATATCAATGAAATTATACAAAAATTATGAGATGGGTGGTGGATTGGAACATGAAATCATTAATGAATGAGGTAAACTCCCATGATGGGTATATGGAAAAGATTTTTTGAAAGATAATACCTATATATTTGTAAAAGAGAAAAGTGGATATGGAAGGGCTTGAATATTTGGCTGGTTATAATGAAGTGGAAATCCCTTATGAAATCACATCATTGAAAGAGTTGATATTTATATTAATGAAATTTTATAAAGAAATTTATTTGTCATAAATAGTTTAATTGGAACCTACAACTACCTATTGAGATATAGAAAGAAGACATCTAGTTAATGGTGAAAATGTCTAAAAGGGGAGAAAAAATATATGGAGAAAAAAACCTATTAGATATTGCAGTTATTATAATACTACTCTAGGATGAAGGATAAAGTCAATAGTGATGGATCTAGGTTTATTTTGTAAGGGATTATCCATATATGGTAAAGGAACTAGAGTAAGTAATATAAGTTGATTATTTCATTGGCTATAACACCTCATAAATGAAATGGAATGAGTTTTAAATTATTATTATAATTATAATAATCATTTGGAAAAGTTATGAGATAATTTTAAGAGGCTGGATTAAAATTCTAGAAAATTAGAAGTCATTTTTTATATTATAATTGAAATATAATTTTTTATAGTTCATAAAAAATTCATAAGTCCTGATCATAAGACATCTCTTACTGATCATAATACTTTAACAACTAAACATAAGAATTTGAATTCTAATGAATATTGATAGTGTTATGGATATATAAATTTATCTATAGCATACGTCCTAATTATAATACTTCACCATAGGTCATTTAAATCACCATATGAAATATATTAAATTTCTTTCCTTATGATAATATGGATTTATTATTCAAAATACTAAACATTGGTCTCCATCATAATATATCAGGAATAAAAGAATCTAATGTCCCCAGGGTAAATATTTGGAAATCCAAAAAGCTTCAACACTCGGAAAAATTTTCAGAAATCTATATGATGAAAATAAGTATATAGAGTTGAATTTAAAGCTTCACCATACGGTTTTATGAATTTACATATTTAATGTACCTAGTGTAATATTTCAATAGTTAGAATATTTTGGTGGTTTCTTTTGGATGAAAATTTGATTTTCTAGAATTTGAATTTGATGAATAATAGATAATTTTTGTTGATGAATGAATTTATCATTCATGGTATAAAAATTATAAAGACATATAATGGTGTGAATTATAATCATGAAAAGAAATAAAATATAATAATTTTACATAAAAATATTAAATCAAATAAAAATGATAAATAAATTTTCAAAATTCTATAATTATAGATTAATGGAAATATATGGATCCTGGTGAGTTTATTTTGTTTCTTGAATATCATGATGATTAGAAAATCAATGAACAAATATTATTTTGAGGAATACTGAACGATAAGAATCACTGAATATTTTTTTTGATGTATTAATTGATTTCCTTTGGTTTTTAATAATATTTAATTTATGAACAATCAAACCTCAGGCTAATGATTATCATTTAGCATATCAATTAGATCCATGTCTATTAGAGTGTTCATGAGGAAGTGAGATAGATGTCTAGGAATTTCACCATGAGTTGAGAAAGGAAATGACATCTAAATTCCAAGAAGATAGAATAGAATTACAATTTCCATTCCATATATTTAGTTCTTTAAATTATATAAATCTATAAAAATGAAAAGGGGAATGTATTATAAGCTTTTTAAATGAAGAAGTGAGGTATACAATAGATATTTTATGAAAATATTTTATTTTCTTTCAAGAGAAGAGTATTTAGTGAAGTTAACTTTTGAAATACACCAAGATAATCAATACTAGTTCACAGTAATATATAGAAAATTTTAATGGGTATTATATTATGGTACATTTGGTTGGGTGGATAATTCCTTCAATAAGTGTTCCAGCTATGGGGAATTGAAAATTAAAGTTCCAATTAATATAGACACCTATTAAAATGAGATAATGAGATGATCATAGAAAATAATAGAGAAATTTATGTTTTTGTTATAATGGTTTCTGGTCTGAACATTGATAATCCTTGAGAAATTAAACTGTAAATGAAGAAGAAGAAACTATTGCATGATGTAAAAACTAATAAAGAGAATCCAATAATTATTTTGATATCATTTTTGGAGATCCAATGCAATGAAGTTGACATGTGACCATGATCCATGTTTCATGATTTTAAACATATATAAACAAGATTTATGGCCACCCAAAATGTTGTGAACATAACATAACAAATTTTTTTCCACCCATAGTCTAGTGAACATAGAATAACAACAATTATCCCCATAAATAAAGTAATTATTTAAAGATATTTAAAATATTATACAATTCATTGGAGAGTGATATTGCACCCCACCGAAAAATATACATACATTTGTGTTCAATATGGGATCAATCATAAACTGTACAATGATAAACCCAAAAGAAGGAATTGGGATCCATATCATTTATAAAAAATATCACATAACAAGCATCAAGAGTAGATTAGTCGATACCAAAAATTAAATTACCCAAATAGGGAAATATCAAATGAGAATTTAGAGGGTGTATCAGGAAGAATGAATCCAAATGATATATATATTTTAGAGTTAAATAAGAAAATAAAATAGAATCCATGAAAATATGTTTTTAGAAAACAATTTTTAACATTTTATTAAAGAGATAATGTTACGAGACACTTTCAAAAGGATAATATTTTAAAAATTGAAAAAAATAATTATTCAAACATTATTTAAAAGAAAATATTAATAAATATCCCTAAAAAACATAATGTTTATTCATATTAAATTTATAATAGAAGATAAATGTTAGGATTGTGAAAGGAAAATACTTATTAATATTTCAAAATATCATTACTGAAACACAAATTGTAAAAATGATAATAAAGAAATTATTTTGAAAATTGGAAAAAATTAAGATCACTTGAGCTAAAACATATTTAGATTTTAAAAAAATAATTTTCAAATAAACTATATCAATATGGAAGTGAAACAACCATCAATGTGGATAAGAATTATTTTTGGCAATGTTTCCATTTTATGAAGAAATATTCCCTTAAAAAAGAATCTATATAAAAATTCATTGAGAAAGAGTTCTCGATAAATGAATCTAAATTCCTAGAAATATTATATAATGTATAATATAATTAAATCTTATGGCATATTGTACCCAAATTATAATAATAAATTTCACAAATAATTATCATGCAATGACTTATTTTTTCAATATTGTACTGATCACTTGTTTTTTATTTAAATTATTTCTAATGACTATTATGATGTTATATAATGAATTCATTGAGGTTATTATGGTGTCTAGTTTTATTTAGGGACCAGAACCCTAAAATTTTGGAAAAAAAATCGGTTGTATGGTTAGATGAAATCGTGCTACCCAACCCGCATGCTATCTCCTAACAATGCATGGTATGACAAATAAGAACTCGGAGTAATATGTTATTTCAAAACATTGTGGCACTAGTTTCATGACCGTGCACAATTACAAAACATTTATAAAGAATCTATTTTCACATTTGGCAAGCTGTTATGAAAATTGTGCGACCAAACTGTGTACCTTTTTGTTAAGGTGAAATGTCATTTACCCTTCATTAAAGATAATTTTTTTACCCCTCCCTCATATTTTATATAGTATGACCAGCCATTCTTCCACCGGCAATCCATCATATCCTACAAACATAGGACTCACCATTTCTCATAGATCCTGACTCCGATCAGTTATCCGTCAGAAGCATTGGATAGCTTGTTGTAAGATCTACGCTCCTCTTTTTTATATAATAAGATTATATTTGGGTCTATTCTGCTATTTAGAGGATAGATAATTTTCACTATTTTCCAAGAATTGGACAATTTCTTCAATTTATTCCAATCTAAATCGAATATAATTATTCCATCAAGTGAGGATTCTTTATCAACCCTAAGGTAGGTGGTCTCATTATTTACTCTAAAAGTTACGAAGTTTCCATTGCCACTCCACTATGTTGTATGTTGGAATTTGTATTGCATTGACATAAAATTAATTTCACCAATCTAAATTGATGTAAACATCATGTTATTATCTTGAGAATATATTCTTTTGTAATTAGAGGATTAAAACCTAAATCAGGGATACTATTTGTGTGTTTCATCTTGAAATTTTGTTTGGTAATTAATTGTTTAAATGTCTGGAACACCTCATAAGTGCTTCTCTTGGGTTTTAATTGAACTTATCGACTTCTATATAAATTTTTATGGAAATAAAGCGCCAAAATATTACTCATCATGACATATATATGGAGTTTCCCTTGTATGTAGTTTACAAATTACTAAGGAAAACTTTTAAGTGCTTTATTAATCCTTGTAACATTAATTTCCATATTTTACTGTATTAAATATATTTATTAAATGAAATGTATTACCTCATGATGTTTTTCCTTCATAAATAATTTAAATGTATTAATTTAAATGGTTTATAAAGGGTTGAATGACCATGCATATTGTTATATTTGGTCTTGATTGGTATAATGAATTAGAGGTGATTCATCATGGAAATTATTGTAAATATGATGACACATTTGATATGGGATGTGTAACAATGGTTAAGAGTTCTATTGGGAATGGTTTTTTTAGAGGTAAAAGGAACATTTATTAATAAAAAGAAGGAGGGGAGTGAAAGAGAGGATTGCACGAGTCTGAAGTATGGGTTTTTACAGACATCCCTAGCATAGATGTGGATGAGATCAGAGGGGAGGTCATCCATCCAAAGAAGCTTGTGGCTAATGCCAACATTGGAAAGTGCATCAGCTATACGGTTGGATTCCCAATATATATGTGTGGCGATGAAGTTGAGGTGAACCATAGAGTTCATGAAATCTATCCATTGGGAAGTGAGAGGCCAAGCAAGTTGAGTGGTGCCATACCAGATTGCTTGGATGATTATTGTAGAATCACTCTCAATCCATATATTGTTCCAATTGTGCATTCTAGAAAAATATATGGCATGTATAATGAACATAATCTCAGCTTCAAGAGAAGTAGAGAGGCCACATGATCCATTGACACATCCAAGAACCTTGTCCATGTGATTTCTAAAAATATCACCATAACCTACTAGTCCCAGGTTGCTTTTGGAAGCACCATCCACATTTATTTTGATCCAACCTGGAGGAGGGGGGTCCAGAAAACTTCAATGGTATATCGGGGATGAGGATAATTCCCCTTGACCCCGACACGCCTAAGATTTTCAAACTCTCTAACTGAAGAACTGCAAGTGTCTTTTTGTATTGAATCCTCTTATTGAATGGCCATTAAAAGTTTCGTTTTACCTGCATTGATTTTGAAAGAATTAGTACAAAAAATCAAATCATTTTTTCCATACAAGATGACGTGAAGAAGTTTTGCAACAGTTGTGAGCCAAAGGTTTATGATTTTCTTAGAGGTAGACCACTTTGTTCATCTTTGAATCTGCATGTTAATGCTGTCAAAAGAAATCCACCTGCACTCAAACATGTTCAGAATATAGTGCCAAAGGGAAGAAGCAATATCACATGAGAGAAAAAGGTGGTTAATGTCTTCCCTATGCTGATTTCACATACAAAATTTTGAAAAGTGCCAAATCCCAGCTTTTGCAAACAATTATCAGTGCATATTTTATGATGAGCAATGAACCAGATAAGAGTAAATCTAGAAGGTTTGATCCATGAATTATTAAAGTTAGGAACCAAAGTGTAGTTGCACATTACATCTCACAACACTGAAGGTATTTGGATGGTGGGCATGACACACCACATCCCTTGTTTTAGTTGTTTACCTGAAGACCCAAACATCACATCAAGTGATGACCATGAATTCTATCATTTATCACAAGATGTAGGTATTTTACAATTTATATGAACTTCTAGACTCGTTCGGACTATGTATGGATGACTAATATTTTCCCCAGTCCATCCAACAACTATTATACCATGTATATGTCTACTTACATTTCCACATACATAGTCCATATATGTGGATGAAATATTTGACTATTCTATATATATATATAATGTTACTGATTATACAATCATTCCAGCCAAGAGGTGAAGTAGTTAGAGCCTTCTGGTATCTTTGACGAATCTATGCAGGTTTATTATTTATTCATCATTTTTTCTTAATCTCTTTATACATGAACACTTCTTTTGTTATGTATCCTATTTTGATAACTTCTAGACATCATTGGTGGTGGCCAACTGAGATTTTATTTCACACCCTACTCAAGACACATTTGGAAGAAAAGTAGTTTACTTTCCTATAAGTATGGATAATGGAAACACCATGATACAAATTCTTTAAAAGCTTAGTTTATAGTTGGAAAATTTGAGTAGAGTACCGAAAATACACTTGAGATTATAGGGGAGTATATGTTGGTTCTATTTTTATTTTTTATAGAATGTTGTATATTCTTCTCTCGTGTTCCCTTTTACATTAGCATGCATTGCATCCATATATATGAAACTGTTTATTGGATTTTGATATTGTTATTTAGTTTAACTATTATTTATTCTTTCATAGTTTATTATTATATTTTTTGTATTTACTTCTATTCTGGTAGGTTACTATTCATGTAATTTAGGTTTGTTTATATCATGATTCCACTATTGTGTGATTATTGTTGTTATCTCATGTTCTACTCAGATTTGAGGGTATAGCTTCCCCACTATTCCACATTTATACACTTGATACTAGTCGAAAGCCTTTAGCATATAGGGAGGCATTCTTGAGGCCATGTGACCCACCAACATGAGGGCCTAGTTAATTAGATCCCATGTATATACATTACAAATTAGTATCTGATCCTTATTTTTCTTTTTTCATACTATTTTTGTATTAGATATAATACTAGGAGTTAAAGTAATTTTGAAATGACCCTATTTCTAGACGTAGATAACCCATCTACAGACAAAGACATATTTCCTGGGATGATTTATTCTTGTTATATTTTTTCTCCTACCATGTTTGATACGAATTCACCATTGTGTGATTCACAAGTCTAGTTATGTCATTATTATTGGTAATATTGAAATGGGGTTTCTTTAACCATGTACCAATGAAATGAGGTAATTTCATTACATAAATTGTTATAGGAATAATAGGACTAATATGAATTTCAATTTTTTATGTTGTAGTAAGATTCAGAATGAGTTTTCTTGTTGAATATTATTTTTTCTATTAATTATATTTAGAAATATGATGAAATTACTTATATGACAGAGAAAAAAGAATTGATACATAATTTGATTTCCTTAAAATAATATTATTCTGCTATCTGTGTTAAATTAGGCACCTTATGCAGTTACATATGGAGCATTAATCCATGGAACATTGGTCATTGGGGATAGAAGGTGTTATGGTGTGGATTAAGTGAAAGAAATATTTCGATTCATGGGAAGTATGTACCCTTGTGTGTTAAAAGTTTTGATTCCTCTAATTTAATAATAAAATAAGATTTCAATATAGAAATGACTACAAAGTTAAATATGAATATCACCTTAATAATGAAATGATCACCTTAATTTTTGATATACTTAGTCCTAATCTCAGACATTGTAGTGGGATGTTGGTGTGTGTATACATTTTTACGACCTATTATTGTATTTTGTTGACACCAAGACCAGACTTTTGGGGCTAGCTGAGATGACTGAAATATTTATAAGAGGGGAATCCACCTATCATGTTCCTCTTCCTATAATCATTTTCAATTTTTATGATATATTCAACGGTCTGCACTTGGAATTATAGCATCATAATTCTACAACATCCTCCAGTTCCATTCCTTTGATGATAGTGATGACCATGAACTAGAGGTGGTGGCCCCTAATCCAACAGTGACTCCTCTAGAAGTTACACCTATGGGTAATCTTCTTATTTCTAATTTGGGAACAGATTCCTAGTTCCAAGAGGTATTATTCAATATTATTTAATCTATGAAAGTTGTCACTCAACTTATGCTGAGTATGAAAGAGTTGACATGGGAGTTCCAATAGCAGCATCCTCCCGCATTTTGGGGGATGATGGACCTTATGCTACTGAGTATTGGCTTGAAGATGTTCTTTTTATATTAAATAATATAAGGATGCCTTGAGATTAGTGGGTTATTTATATAGAGTATATTATATGTTATTATTCCATATGAGGGTGGGAATTAATTACCAAGGTAGATGAACATCACAGTTTGGTTTGGGTAAATTTCTATAAAATTTTCTATGACTATTTGTTTTCTTATAAATTTAAAGAGTACTAGGATATACATTTTATAAACCTGTAGAAAGGATCTCTATCTATCATGTAGCATTATGCTCACTTTACAAAGCTGAAAAAGTTCACAGTAACTCTAGTGACTGATGATCTTATGAATACCAGTTGATTTGAAGATGGGTGGGTATATGCTATCTGATCACATGTCTATATATTCTAGTTCACTATTATTTATAAAATCATCTATGAGGACCATATTACAGAGTTTAATTTGAGGAATGATGCTGGAGAAATTCCGGGATGTTCGACACCTAAATATATTAGTGGTTCTTCTAGTGGAAGAATGAGTCACTTTGAGGCTTCTCATAGGGGTGGCAGAAGCCAGGCTCCTTTTGTAGAAATTTTATTCATATGTCACCAGTGTGGGAAGTGAATTTAAACTAATCCTATGTGTTTATAGGGTCTATTATAATATATAATCTATGAAAGTATGGGGGATATCTAGTAATTCTTTTGGAATTTTTAGGGGGTGAGGATCTAATCCTCATCCTTGTTCTAGAGTGGGCCCATAGTATCTTGTCAATACAGCTGCCAGAATACCACCAACCACTCAGAATGAGGTGGAGGTTGAGGCATAGGTAGTAAAACTCATTTTTATCCGTTCTAGAAAATTGTGAACGCTCAGGGAAGTCCGGAAGTGACTCGGAGATATAGTACTAGCCAGTTACATGCAGTCCAGTCTATATAGGAGTAGTAGAGAGATTGACCTTCTATAGTTTTATGTACTATTCTAGTATTCTCCACATTTGTGTCCACTTTATTTGACAATGTTTTATCCGACTCATTTATATTTGATACTATTTTGGAGATTCTAGGCCTCAGGATCAAATATTTCTATATGATTAGGTTTCTTAATAACTCATTAGGTATTCTATTAGTGGGAATTCACTATTATAAGGATATTCCCCTTGAGATTGTTGGATACCTCTTTTCATGGTGTCTTTTTTCCCCAACATGAAGATATTTGATATAATCATCAGTATGGATATGTTAATTCCCTATTGATTAAATATAGACTTATATCATTATAGGGTGAAACTTACATCACCAGAGGGTAGTAGGAACTTCCATAAAGGAGAATGGGATGTTAATGTGACAGAAGATTGACCCAAATAACAAAGGATGGGTTGTGTGATAGTTCATATAAATAGTCCTCTCTTGTATGATTTGGGGTTACAACCCGATGTTTTCTCTTTCATAGTTGAACATTTAAGGTATATTTTCACAAAGTAATTCTATGTTCCACCTTTAGTGTGAGAGGAAGATTTTACTATTTATCTAGTTCTAGTAGAAGAACCAGTAACCATTCCACCATATAGGATAGAACCGATAATGCTTATAAAGCTCAAGAAATATATAAAGGATCTAGAGGATAAAGGTTTTATAAACCCCAATAATTTTCCTTGGGGTTTATTGGTCATTTTATCCAAGAAGGCATATGGTGCCCTCTTTATTTTTATGAATTGTCGTCGATTGAACCATCTCAGGGTAAAGAATCAGTATCCATTATCTTGAATAGATGACCTATTCGATCAGATATGATGAGAGAGTGTGTTTTCAAAGATATATATGTTGTTGAAATATCATCAGGTGCATGTCAAATCATCACAAATTCCTTAAACAATTTTTAGGAGATGGTGTAGTATTAATGATTACCTTGTTATGCCTTTCGGAGACACGAACACACCTTCAGTCTTCATGGATCTTATGAATTAGTTTTTACACTATTATTCGGATTCATTTATGGTAGTCTTTGTTGTTGATATTATAGTTTATTATCATTGTCTACATGACCTTGAAAACCATCTTAATATCATTCAAAATACACTGACAGATAATTAACATTCTGCTGAGCTCAGTAAATGCCTTTTTGGATCGAAAAATTCCACTACTTGGGTCATATCATCTCTATGTTAGGAGACTCAATAGACCAACAAAAAGTGAGAGGTGAAGTTCCATAGGAGAATACTAATAATATATTCTACAAATAGATTTTATTGGGGGAAAACGAATATTAATGATTAATCATCCATGATTTCTCATGCTTTGTAGTGATACTTATGGGCTTCAAAAAGAAGGGTGTGAAATTCTAATGTTCAGAAGCATGTACAAAAAACTTCTAGAATTTTAAGTACTTTTTTAATTCATCATAGATACTAATTTTTTCAAATATGGATAAGAGTTATAGGGATTATTGTGACACATCATCAATTGGTATTATAGTTGTTTTGATGTAATATGGGTGAGTTGTCATGTACAGGTCTCATCAATTGAGGCAACCCAAGTAGAATTACTTGACACAAAGCCTCAAACTAGCTACTTTTAGTCATGCATTATGTTGTTGGATACACTATTTACATGGAGAGAATTTTTTCATATTCTCTGATCAGAAAAGATTCAACTACATCTTTACACAACATGATATGAATCTGAAGTAGTGAATGTGGTATAGTACCTACATTTTTTGAGCTTTATTATAAACCTATGAATGATAATTCAATGACTAATAATTGGTACCCAAAGGCTCAAATAAATTTAGTTTCTTAGCTCAATGTATAATTAAATCTAATGGTCTTTTATTATAGATGAATGTTGTGGTTCAAGAGGACCATGGTTAGAATATAATCTATCCTTAGAAATGAATAATACCCTTCTAGAATGGGTGAGAATGAGGAAACTATATAATCCTAAAGGTCTTGACCTAAGGGAATTAATACAATATGGTGATACATATTGTGATTAAATAGTGTATGGGGATGACACTTTACCATGTTTTTGGGTCCCAGATGATATCATAGATGAGGTGATGTGGGAATTTAATGCCTCAGCTTGGGTAGTTAATACGAGTGTCACAAAGATGTATGAGGACTTACATAACTGATATTGGTTTTTTAGTATAAAACAAGATATTTCTATATTCATCACTCATTGTTCCACATGTCAGTAGGTGAAGGTGGAACATCAGTGTCTGATAAGGAATTTATAGATGTTTTCCATTATTAAGTATAAATGGGATGATGTTTCTATGGATTTTGTGACTGGTTTACCTAAATCACCTGATGTTAATGATTAATTTAGGGTTGTATTTGATTCATTAATGATGGTTTTACATTTTTTACCTATGTGATATAACATATCAGAAGAATATATAAGTATGATATACATCAGGGAGGTTGTATGTCTACACGGGGCAGCTCACCCAATAAATTTATAGAGAGATTCTCTCTTTATATCATAGTTTTGGCTAGGTTTTCAAAAGGACATGGGTACGCACATGATTCAGAGTATATACTATAACCTATAGACTGATGGGATAAATTATGTACAATTCAGGTGTTAGGGGACAAGATCTATGAATGCGACCATTAAATTGGGGGTTCAAGGGAGTAGAAAATTCCCCTCATGGAGTTTTCCTATAATAATATATTTCTAAATACCTTGATGGTGGATCCTTATGTAGACTTATATGGTACTCTTTGATGATAAAATATGTGAAATGAAGAGGAAGATGAGTCACCTTTGATTGGACCATGTCTCATTTAGGATCCAATATATTAGGCCCTATTGATTGAAAATCACAAAATGATAGGAAAGTCAAGACATTATTCATATTCCAATCCCCCTCAGAAACCTGTAATGACCCAAATATTCATTAATGGAAATTCATTTTGATCTAATTAAATGTCTCTTTACATTTATATAAAATGTCAACTTCATTGGTTTTATTTTGACCGTTGCTATTATAGCCGTTGAACAGGGATCACATGATTAGTATAAATATATAACTTTAACAAATCCAATTTACTCAGAAAAAGGAAGTGACGGCCTCATCCAATAGAATTTACCCATACGAAGCCCATTTGTCAGAGTTCGGAAATGTGGTGGCATCTTTGGGCTTTGCCCATCACCAAGCCCAAGCTGAGATTCATCATGTCAAGCTCGAACGAGACCGTCTACGGGAAAAGTGGAAGTTGATTAAAATTACCACTCGAGCAATGTTATCCGAGCCACCCCAAGAGTCTTTCACCATCGCACACCTTACCCTTAGGTTTTATGCGGCTGTTTTAAGGGGATATGTAACAAATAAGTAGTACTATGTTCATGTACATTATTTTTTAATATAATAATGAGTATAATTTCTATTCATTTTTGATACATTATAAATAGTTTTTAAAGTAAAAATGGTGTTTTTAGTTATTATTTAATTAAGAAATCTATTTTATTAAATTAAGGGATTTTTTAATTAAATATTATTTTAATAAAATAATAATATTATTATTAAATTATCTATTATTAAATATAAATGATCTTATAATTTTATTAATGTAATTATAATTTTTTATTAAGGTTTGAAAGCCATTTCTGTCAAAACCTGTGAATTTTCGATAAATGTCAGTTTTTATTTTAAAAGTGAAAATAAACATATATAGAAAATTAGTTAGATAAAATAAATGTTATTTCTGAATCAGGATGTCGAAATTATCCAACGTTGAATTTTTCCTAATTTTCTGAGACAGTCAAATTTTTGGGTAAAAAGTAAATACCGTTTAAATATATAATGTGTCTTATGACATCATAATGACCCAATAGTGATGTAATAAAATACTATAATCTTTTTTTTCGGCCAATATATGATTTACTATTAAAATAATGCGATTTTGGTTTGGTTTGACTTACTTTTAAAATCATTAATGGACCCCTCAAGACTTATTCAGTACCTTGCCTTTTTAAATTAATTTCCAAGGAAGCGAGACTCACCTCCACAAAAAGAAACCCTAATATTTTAAGAAGATTGGACTTTGGCCTTATAAAATATTGTTTTCATCTTCCCTTTTCTAAAAACCATGGTCAATAACCATGGGATGGTTTGTGGTTTTGATTAATTTAATGTAAGGGGACCCAAACCTAAATAATAATGAATTCTCTCACCTTTCCTATATAAACCCATCCAAGCTCCCACATAATCCTCACTCAAAGCCCTTGTAGTTTTTCCAACCTCTATCGTACTCTCTCTAGAATCCTCTCGAGGTGCCCAAAGCTCCCAATAAGCCTCTCACAAGCCTCTCTATAGCCTTTGGAAGCACACTTCCAAGTAAAGGTTTTTTCTTCCTTTCTCATTTTTCTCCAATTTTCTTTAAGTTGTTTTGCATTTTTGTTTCAATTATGAATGTTGGGGTATAGTTTCCCACCTCCGTAATACATCCCTATTTATGTTAGAATGGTGGGAGACCCCTTTCTCACTCATTAAATGCCTCCCATGTACACCCGTTACTATGCTGAAATTCTGAAAGGAACTTCTCTCTCCTCATTTACATTCAATCAATACTTTTGTATCACGAATCTAAATTCCATTACAATTGTTAGGACATGTATCTATATGAACTCCTTACTTTACATTACATGTAAATATGACGAGAAACCCCTTTCTCTCTCATCAACCATTTTTTATGAATTCTTATGTCACGCCATTACGCTGCCGAAATCACACCGATTTTCTAAGCCAATGCCATTGTGTAGTGGATTCCATGCCCATTTCTCCATCAAGGGTATCCACATTTATGCACCTTTACTTATTGATTACAAATTTTCATTTATTAATTCCACATTCCTTTATCATTGAATAAATGATTATGTTTTATGAATCCATGTTTTATGATCCATGTGGCACACTTATGGATGAAATGAAATGTTTAAGAAGGGTGCGCCCTTATAGCGCTCCAATGCATTGGGTAAAATATAGTATCATGATACTTCATGTGAAATTATTGTTGACTCATTCTAATTCAAGTGAAACAAGGTTTTACTCATGCTTTATGTGAAATGAGGATTTACTCATGCTCCATGTGCAATGAGCCTTGGCTCATGCTAATTCCATGTTAAGTGTTGTCGCCACATTTCAATGTTATGATTATCATGATTTTTCATGCCTTATGTTCATGTTTAATTTATGATATATTGATATTACTATTGTCTAACATGTATTTTACTCCTCATGTTATTCCATGTGTACTCCCTTACTGGGCTTTATAGCTCACCCTTTTCTTATTCATCTCCTCAGGTTAACCCATGCAATGCTAAGTACGACAGAATGTACTGGTCATGTAAAGGAAGTTCTCAATAAAGATGTTGTATTTAATGTTTTATGTTTTTATGTAATGATCCTAATCCACAAAGACACTAAACCTCTCAATATTTTTTTTGTATCAAGTGATGTTTTATTTAATAAATCATGTTTACGTTTGTAATGAAAGCAGGGTTGTCATAGTTGTTATCATAGGATAGGTTTATTTATTTTTGGGATTAGGAAACCCTAGTAAAGCCTTAGATACAAGACTAAGTATAATAAAAACATACCTATGTTTTCTTAAGTACTGAGTAAGTGGTTTATCAAACAAATGCATCCATGTCTGGATACGAGCAGGTAGAGACTGCTCTGGCACAGATGTATCGTAGGGGTAAAACCCAAAAACACCGCTTTGAGCTAGACTCGAACAGGAACTGGTGCATGACAACGGGCCTTGTTGTACTCTTGGTTATGACACTCCCGGGGGATATGTTTTGATAAAGTCAAAAGATTAGTATGAACCCTTATTAAGGGAATTAAAAAAATGCCCCTACGAATATATGTTAGAAAGTAGATCATGAAAAGCCTAGATTGAATCCTATAGGCTCTTGAGTAAAGAAATATAAGTTTATTTATAAGTCATCATCTTTTGTCTTTGTATTACCCATTATGTGTTACCCCTAACTTTCCTTTTATTCCTTCCAATTTTCGATAATTGGAGGACTCAGGCTAACAACCATTGTGAAGATCAGTGTGATGATGGTACTAATGAGATGCCCAATCCAATGGGAGCGGGAATCACGAACTGTGTCACGCTTCTCTCTTAGCTAACTCATGTGTTGAATAGAAACACGGGTCAAGAGGAACGTTCAACCCCCCTAAGAAAGAACAAGTCGCTATCGAGAGCTTCCTGAGACAAAAGCCTCCTACTTTTAGTGGATCATCTGATCCCACGATCGATGAACAATGGATCAACTCCATTGAAAAGATCTTCTAGATCCTTCAATATTCAGAACAAGAGAAGGTCCTCCTGGAGGCTTATCGTATGGAGGGTAAAGCTTATCAATGGTGGACGTTGATCAAAAATACGAAGCCTGAGGAGAAGATCGAGGCATTAGAATGGAAGGTTTTCCAGAAGAAGTTTTTCGATAAATATTTTCCGCGCACCCTTCGGCTTAAGATGGAAAGGGACTTCCTTTCCCTGAAGAAAAAAGATGAAGAATCTGTTGGAGCGTACGAGGAAAACTTCACAAGGCTTGCACGATACTCTTCCAGCTTTGTCGTTACCCCTGAATGCAAGGTTGACCGCTTCATTGGTTGGCTAAACCCTAGCTTGCGGAAAGCATTAGCGATCCGTGACTTCGACAGATATGAGGAAATTGTCTGATGTGCCCTCAAGGTCGAAATGGAGATCAGGGAATCAAAGGGGTCTCATGGGGACAAGAAGCGTAAGGTGGACTTCAATGCTGGTGGTCCGATGGATAAATCAAACAGTGCTAAGAAGATCCAGCACCCCACTTTCCAAAAGTGCAGAAATAAACACCCTAGAAATTGCCTTAAGGAGATGAGAAAATGCTTCAGGTGTGGAAGAGAAGGGAACCTAGCTGTTAACTGTCGGCAAGAAAGACCCACGGCTGCAATAGAGGAGAGGAACACTCTGTTTGAACCTCAACACATTGTTCAATGCTAAAAATTAAAAGAACCATGTCATTTTGAAAATAATTGCCCTAATCCATGGGTTTTCGGAGACAACCAACAACCTCCAAGGCAGCAAGGAAGAGATTTTGCCATCACTTCTGCCGAAGTGAACCCCGACAACGACGTGGTGACCGGTACGCTAGTTATTCATTTAAGAATAGTGAACGTACTTTTTGATTCAGGTTCTACGCATTCTTTTATATCTCAAAATTTTAGTAGAACAATCCCAGAACCACCACAAATCATGTAGTAAAGATTTCGGTGAGTACAGAAAATGGGGCAATCATTGCATCCCATGAATATAAGTCCTCCCGTGTTATAATATATGGATTGAATTTCCAGGAGAACCTCATAATACTCCCTCTGGTGGAATTTAATGGAATTCTTGGCATGGATTGGCTTTCCTTATATAGAGCCAACATAAATTGTCGGTAGAGGGAAATCACACTCCATATGGAGAATTGACCCCCGATTCATTACAAGTGTCAGGAGGAAGATGAATCTCCTTTAGCTCCATCATCTCAAGCATGGATATTACTACCCTATGAGCACGCGTATCTAGCTTAGATGATTGAGTCCAAGGAAGAAACCATCCTTGAAGAAATGCCTATTGTAAGGAAATTCGTTGAAGTGTTTCCCGAGGAACTGTCTGTTCTTCCTCCTAGAAGAGATGCTGAGTTCTCAATTAAACTTATACCTGGGGTGCTACCAATATCCAAGACTCCATATAGAATGGATATTGTTGAGTTTGAAGAGGAGAAAAAACAACTATAGGAGAATCTGGATAAAGGGTTTATATTCCCAAGTGCTTCACCATGGGGTGCACGAGTCCACTTCATCAAGAAGAAAGATTAGTCAATGAGGCTTTGCATCTATTATCGTGAACTTAACAAAATCGCGATAAAGAACAAGTATCCTCTCCCATTATTTGATGACTTGTCTGATCAATTGCGTGGAGCACATTACTTCACGAAGGTGGACTTGTGGTCGGGATATTATCAAGTAAGGGTGAAGAAGGAAGATGTCCCCAAGACTACATTTCATTCACGATATGGGCACTATGAATTCATAGTAATGCCTTTCGGACTCACCAATGCTCCAGAAATCTTCATGAACTTGATGAATAGAGTCTTTAGAGATTATGTAACACCCCAAGATTTTATGAAAAATATTCTTTTTAATTTTATTGATGACTTGTGTTGTACACTACAGAAAAGGAGTCTTGCACAACACGCAACCCAAACTTTGATTCATTACACGCAATCGCGACCTTCCTCGATAGCGTGTGTTGTTTGCAATACCGAGTTTCACTAAAGAATGATATGGTATTAAAATATTATTAAAACTAGCCGTTATGAATAGTAATAACCACTTTTAGAATTTTTTTAAATTTCATCATTCAAAATGGACTTCATTTTTGGATTCGGAATATCAAAATTATACTACGGTGAAATTTTTGTATTTTTCTGCAAACTTTAAATTTTTGATGAATAGTGAAAACACTGGGTTACTATTTAAAAACCAACTTCTTATTTAAATAATTATTTATTTTATTTAAATTTATTTTAGGTCATAATTGACACATAATACCTATATAAGTTAAATGTAATTCATTGGAGTCATTTTATAATAATTTTAGATATATAATAATTTTATTAATCTTTTGATCGTCTTTTACCCACCTCCTTGGAGAATTTGCAAATTTATATAAAACATAATTTTACCGCTTTTTTTAATGAAATTTCAAAAATCTGAGAGACACGATTGATGTCAGTAAGTAAAATGTGGTTCAATGAGATGAAAATAATTTTTGGTGAATAGTAACTTTTTACTTTTATTTACCACGGTTAAAAGTAAATAAGGTAATTAAGGGTAAAATGATATTATTATTACCATAACACATGGCCTAATTCTATTGGATAAGTGTAATTCAACCAATAAAACCATAAGAATAAAATATGACAATTTAGGCCCACCTAGATTAGATTAGGATATTTATTATTAATTTCTTTAAAGAAGGGTTAAAATAGTTAAAATCATGGTTTAAAAAGTAAAACATTTTTAAAATAGGGTTATAAATAAGATAAATTTGACTATAAATATTAATTAGAAAGATAAAAATATTTATTACATAATGGTATTTTATTTGTAATTTTTAGACATTAAATAATTTAATTTATTTATGACACAATGATGATGCATTAATTATATTATTAATGAAATATTGACACAATTGATGTTATAAATACCCAAATAAATGTAATTCATGACTTATTATGAATTCCATTAATTTTCTATGTTAATATTACATGTTAGTATTGATTTAATTAACATTCATAGAACTAATATTTCTGTTATGATTTTCACAAAAATCAATTACCAAATAGTGTAAAAATTGACATAAAATAGTTTTTAAAACAAATATTAAATTATTAATTGTTATTTTAGTCCTAAAAATCCAATATTCGTCCAATTGTCTTAGATAAGGTTATATATATTAATAATTAACAACTTGGGGTTCGTATGGCCCGTTATAGTAAGTTTATTAACCTTATAGTGTATGAAAACAAGAAGACACAGTAAAAGAAAAATTATTTAACATAAAGTTAAATCTAAATGATAAGGATAAAATATAAACCTAAACTTGTCTAAATTCTATTGGATGAGAGGATTTCAACCCATCCCCACATTAGCTTCGAAATAACTCAATTTGGAGCTATAAAAACCGAATATGACTTTATAATACAATAATATTTTTAGTTATTCCAAAGGTGCCCCTCTCCTCCCTTATAAAATGGCACCTCCTCACTCTCTTCCTCACACCACATTGAGCCCTCAAGCACGACCAAACACTACAAAATTATCTTCTCCACTTCCCTAGAAACATCCTATAGGTCCTGGTCTTCCTCAAAGACCAATTTTGGTGCCCTTAGAGGAGGTCTCAAAGAGGCGCTTCAAGGAAGAGGAGGTTCGACAACGTACGAAGCATATCAGACCTAAGTTAAGGGATAATTTTGCAAATCAAATTTTTATCCAAGATTGTTTATTCGCAAGTATTTACTGGGGTTATTGTTATCATCCATTTCAATGTTTTCTAAAATTGTTTTTATGTATTTTTAATGTCCTTTTACCCATTTTGACTCTTATTACAAGGGATGTAAGGAATCTTTCTTTTGTTTACGTTACGAGGTACTTTTTGATATTTCCGAAAAAAGTACGAGGAGAGTGTTTTTTTAACTAATACAGCATGAAAGGATTTTTTTGGTTTTATAAAGCCTTATTTTCATGAAGCTTCTTCCAAAAATATTTCATTACTACTTTCAACAAAATATATTTTCTTTTAATATTTAATGACATTTTGTGAAAAGAAAATGATTTTGGAGATGAAAGGATATTTTCCTCATGAATTCATTTCAAGTGTTTTTATCCAAACTATTTTCCATCTAAAATGACTTTATTTAATATTTTTATGTTTCATGTATAATGTCTCCATTATTTACATGGTTTGATTCTTGTTATGATGAAAAGATATCCATTTTTTATATGGATTATGTTATGAAGGCATGATGATTAAGAATCACATTATATTACTTGGGTTATGCTATGATGTATGATTTATGATTTTGTGGCACACGAAAGAATGATTTCATTATAAAATTAGTGGGACCTATACCTCCCTCCAATTCATTGGGTAAAGATTTATATGTCATGAGATAGACATGGCTGGAATGGAAAGTTAATCCGGTTCAGTGTTACAGGACTGAAACAAGGGGTGAACTCGATTCAGAAAGGGACTTTGTCCACTAAGATGGTCTTGGAAGAAATGCATTGGCTACTATGGAAATCATAACATGTTCTGAATGGTTTCCATAATTACATGTTTTATTCCCATTATAGTTTATCATGGTTGATGTTCTATTATGATATATGCCTTACGTACTTCCACGATTTATGTCTTTCTTCAAGATTTTGATGTTTAAATTTCATGATCAAGTTTTTTCTTCCAAATGTTTATGGATTCTTTTATGTTATATATTCTTTCCCTTACTGAGAATTTGAGCTCACCCTTTTTATGTTTTATTTTCCCTAGTAAATAATGAAAGGTTTTAGGTAAGGAAACAAAAAGGGGAAGATCGTTATGGCTGTTGTTGAAGATATTTCACTATGATTAGAAGTTCATATTCTGATTTTCCAAAGACACTAAACTATTACTGTCCTTATGTGTCTGTTTTTGTTATGTATTAAGTATTCTACAAAAGTAATGTAATGTCCATGTACATCATGCTTTGGGTCTCTACAGATTACCTAGAAAAATTTGTGGTAGTCTTTATAGATGATATTCTAATATACTCCAAAACCAAGGAGGATCATGAGGAGTATTTAAGAACTCGACTAGAGACTATGCGCAAAGAGAAGCTCTATGCAAGGTATAGAAAGTGTGAGTTCTGGTTGATGGAGGTCTCATTCTTGGGCTATATCATCACATGCAATGGGATATTTGTGGACCCCTCTAAAACAGATTCAATTGATGGATGGACGAGGCCAGCATTGGTAACAGATATCCGTAGCTTCTTGGTGTTAGATGGATATTATTGATGATTTGTGAGAAATTTATCATAATTAGCCAACCCTCTTACGAAGCTAACTCGAAAGGGAGGAATGTTTTCATGGAGTGATGAATGCGAAGAAAGCTTCAAGGAGTTGAAAAGGAGGCTTATCACTGCGCCCATGATCACTTTACCCACAAGTGGGGAACTTTTTGTTTTTTCCAGTGATGCTTCAAAGAAGGGCTTAGGCTGTGTGCTGATGCAGAATGATAAAGTTATATTCTATGCCTCAAGGCAGTTGAAAATCCATGATCAAAACTATCCAACGCATGATCTGGAGTTGGAGGCTGTGATCTTTGCCATGAAAATCTAGCGGCATTATCTCTATGGATAGAATTGTGAGATATATACTGACCAAAAGAGTCTTAAATATATATTCACACAGAATGAGCTTAATATGTGTCAGAGAAGATGGATAGATCTTATCATGGAATATGATTGTTCAATACATTACCACCCTGGGAAAGCGAACAAGGTGCCAGATGACCAAGTAGAAAAGATCCAGTGATTATATCAATGATGAGAATTGAGAAGGATCCAATCTTCTTAGACTTGATGAAGATGGACATGGGAATCTTAGAGAAAGGAACATCATCAATCTTTTCACAAATTATTGCTCAACTGTCTCTTTTGGAAAGGTTAAAGGATGCTCAAAAGGATGATGTGAGAATTTAGGAAAAAGTGGAAGCTATCAAAAAGGTAAAATCCTCAGAGATTAATGTTAATGAAGAAGGAATAATGTAGTTTTGGAAAAGGCTATGTATTCCATCGAGTCCAGAGCTGAAGAAGGAACTTATGGATTATTCACATAGTTCAAATTTCTCTATTCACCCAGGGAGCACAAAGATGTATCAAGATATCCGAGAAAACTTTTGGTGGGATAATATGAAGATGGAGATCGCTGAATATACATCAATGTGGATGGTGCGTCAGCAAGTGAAGGTAGAGAGGCAGAAGTCTAAGGGGATGATGCAACCATTGCCCAAACCAAAATGGAAATGAGATAACATCACTATGGACTTTGTCACTGGACTTCCAAGGACATCAAAAGGCAACAATGCAATCTTGGTTGTTGGGGATCGTCTTAGAATGACTGCACACTTCATTGCTATTGGGGAGTATTTATTCATTGGATCAACTGGCACAGATATATATCAGGGAATTGGTAATGTTTCATGGAGTACCACTATCTATTGTGTCTGACCGAGATCCAAGATTCACCTCTATGTTTTGGAAGTGTCTTCAACATGCTCTAAATAATGTACTGAACTTCAGTACGGCCTATCTTCCTCAAACTGATGGCCAATCGAAGCAGACATTCCAAACACTTGAGGACATGTTGAGAGAATTCTCAATGGATTTTAAAGGAGGAAGGGATCAACATCTTCCTCTGGTTGAGTTCTCTTATAATAACAATTTCCACTCGAGCATCCAAATAGAACCATATGAAGCCCTGTATGGGAAAAGGTGCATAACACTAGCATGTTGGGATGTGGTCGGTGAACGTAAGCTGCTTGGACCAGAAATGGTTGAAGAAATGGTGGAGAGGGTGGAAACCATTCAGTAGCATATCCAGGCAGCCCAGAGTCAACAGATGAGTTATGCAGATAATCGTCGATGAGACCTTGATTTTAAAGTTGGAGACATGTTTTTTCTACGCATATCTCCGTGGAAGAAGGTCCTGAAGTTTGGAAAGAAAGGATGGTAAGTCCAAGGTACATCGGCCCTTTCGAGATTCTTGATCATGTCGGGGCTGTGGCCTATCGACTAGCACTTCTACCTACCATGGAAAATGTATATGATGTCTTTCATTGATCCCTCTTATGAAAGTACATACTAGACCCTTCACATGTACTCTCTTCCGAGGTGGTACAATTGGAAGATGATCTTTCTTATGTGGAGCAACCAGTGAAGATCTTAGATCGTAGAGAAAAATTTCTACAAAATAAGACAATGCCCCTCGTCAAGGTGTTGTGGAGAAACCACAAGTTTGAAGAAGTGACATGGGAATTGGAGGATATGATGAAGCTGAGTTACCCACATTTGTTTTAGTGTGGGAAAAGGATAATTTTGAGGGTGAAATTTCTTAAGGGAGGAATATTGTAACAACCAAAATTTTCACTAATGGAAATCCCTCTTGATCTAATTAAATGTCTCTTTATGTTTATATAAAATGTCAACTTCATTGGTTTTATTTTGATCATTGCTAATATAGATGTTGAAAAGTGATCACATTATTAGTATAAATATAGGACTTTAACAAATCCAATTTACTCAGTCAAAGGAAGCGATGGCGTCATCCTGTTGAATTTACCCATCTGAAGCCCATTTGACAGAGATGGAAAAAGAGGTGGTGTCTTTGGGCTTCTCCCATGACCCAGACCAAGCTGATATTCATCATGTCAAGCTCAAACATGACCATCTATGGGAAAAGTAAATGTTGATTGTAATTACCACTCGAGCGATGTTATCCGAGCCACCCCAAGAGTCTGTCACCATCGCACACATTAACCTTGGGTCTTATGCAGATGTTTTAAGGGGTTATGTAACAAATAAGTAGTACTATGTTCATGTACATTATTTTTGTATATAATAATGAATATAATTTATAGTCATTTTTAATACATTATAAATAGTATTTAAAGTACAAATGGTGTTTTTAATTATTATTTAATTATGAAATCTATTTTATTAAATTAAGTGATTTTTTAATTAAATAATATTTTAATAAAATAATAATAGTATTATTAAATTATGTTTTATTAAATATAAATCATCTTATAATTTTAGGAATGCAATTAAATTTTTTTATTAAGGTTTGAAAGCCATTTCTGTCAAAACCCGTGAATTTTCGATAAATGTCGGTTTTTATTTTAAAAGTGAAAATTAACATATTTAGAAAATTATTTAGATAAAATAAATGTTATTTCTTGAATCAGGATGTGGAAATTATCCAACTGTTAATTTTTCATAATTTTCTAAGACAGTCAAATTTTTGGGTAAAAATTAAATATCGTTTAAATATATAATGTGTTTTATGACATCATAATGTCCCAATAGTGATGTAATAAAATACTATAATATTTATGTTCTGCCAATATATGTTTTAACATTAAAATAATGTGATTTTGGGTAGGTTCGACTTACTTTTAAAAGCATTAATGGACCCCTCAAGACTTATTCAACACCTGGAATTTTTAAATTAATTTCCATGGGAGTGTGACTCACCTCCACATAAACAACCCTAATATTTTAAGAATTTATCACTTTGGACATATAAAATATTGTTTTACTCATACATTTTCTAATAACCATGGTCAAATACCCTGGGATGATTTTTGGTTTGATTAATTTATTGTAAGGTGACCCAAACCTAAATAATAAAGAATTCCCTCACCTTTCCTATATAAACCCACCCAATCTCACACTTCCTCCTCACTCAATGCCCTTGGAGTTCGTCCAACCTCTGCCCTAATATCTCTATAATCCTCCCAAGGTTCCCCAAGCTCCAAATAATCCTCTCATAAGACTCTCCCTTGCCTTTGGAACCACACTTCCAAGTAAGGGTTATTTCTTCCTTTCTCATTTTTTTCCAATTTTCTTTAAGTTGTTTTGCCTTTTAGATTCAATTCTGAATGTTGGGGTATGGTTCCAAACCTCCCTTATACATACCTCATTCTGTTTTAATGGTGGGAGACCCATTTCTCTCTCATTAAATGCCTCCCATGTACACCTGTCACTATGCCGAAATTCCGAAAGGAACTTCTCTCTCCTAATTTACATTCAAGCAATACCTTTGTATCATGAATCTAAATTCCATTATATTTGTTGGGACATGTATATATATGACCTCCTTAATGTACATTACATTTAAATATGATTAGTAACCCCTTTCTCTATCATCAACATTTTTTATGAATTCTTATGTCACGCCGTTACGCTACCGAAATCGCACCGATTTTCTAAGCCAATGCCATTGTGTAGTGGATACCATGCCCATTTCTCCATCAAGGGTATCCAACTTTATAAAACATTAATTATTGATTAGAAAGTTTCATGTACGAATTACACATTACTTTATCATGGAATAAATTATTATGTTTTATGGATCCATGTTTTATGATCCATGTGGCACACTTATGCATGAAATAAAATGTTTAAGAAGGGTGTTCCCTTATAGCGCTCCAATGCATTGGAAAAAGTGTAGTATCATGATATGTAATTTGAAATGAGTGTTTACTCATTATAATTAAAGTTCAATGAGGGTTTAATCATGCTTTATGTGCAATTAGGATTTACTCATGCTCCATGTGCAATGATTTGTGGCTCATTCAAATTCCATGTTAATTGTTGTTGCCACATTTCAATGTTATGATTATCATGCTTTATCATGCCTATATGTTCATGTTTCTTTTATGCTCTATTGATATGCCTATTGTCTAACATGTATTTTACTCCTCATGTTATTCCATGTCTACTCCCTTACTGGGCTTTATAGCTCGCCCTTTTATTATGCATGTCCTCAGGTTATCCAATGCAATGCTAAGTACGTGGGAATGTAGTGGTCATGTAAAGGAAATTCTCAATAGAGATGTTATATTTCATGTTTTATGTTTTTATGTAATGATCCTAATCCCCAAATACACTAAACCTCTATATATTCTTTGTTATATCAAGTGATGTTTTATGTAATAAATCATGTTTATGTTTGTAATAAAAGCAGGGTTGTCATAAACCCATCAAGTTTGAGGTTGTGTAAACTATCACCAAAGTTCATTGGACCCTTAGAGGTTATGAAATAGATCAGAGCAGTGGCTTACCAGATAAAAATTTCATAGAGATACAGGTCTATTCATGAATTATTTCATGTATCTTAGCATCCTCAGTATTATCCAAAACCGTAAACGTATTTTAGAACGATTATTTTGAGTGGGCTTTGGATTCTTCTTTTAAGGTGTATCCTATTAGTATAATGGATCGAACAATACAGACACTCCATGGTAGGTCAGTACCTCTAGTGTAAATCTTATAGAAATTCATCCATGTACATGATGAGACCTTGGAGTTGGAAGATGATATATGAACTAATATTCCACAATTCTTTTCTGATGATACCTATTTATTCTCAGATGGCCAACTTCGGGATGAGTTGTTTTAAGGAGGGGAGGTTGTAAAGACCTATCTATTCAATATGCTATGAATCTTTTTTTATTTAAATTTCTTTAAATGGAGCTTATGATGTTTCCTAATGGTGTAACAGTGGTTACAAGGGTTCACAAGTATTTTTTGAATCCCATAACGCCATGAATTTGGAAAATAGACTAGGACACACTATTAAAAAAACCATGTAGCCTAGCCCGCACAATCTATACTAACCTTGTGCGGTGGGATGGAGGAAAACTGAGAGCATAAAATTGTTTATGCAATTGTACGATCCTAGTAACAAGACCAGGAATGATTTCATACCTCTTCCATAGAGTCCATTCACACAGTTTGTGCATGGTTTCACAAAACATGCATCAAAACCATTCACAAATATTTTTCAGGGTGAAATGTCATTTTTCCCTTCATTAAACATAAAACAATTTTCCTCTCCTCCTTCTTCATTTTTAGTGGGTGGTCATCCTTTCTTCCTCTTGTAAGACATCTCCTCCTCCCAATATTGGAATCACCATTTTTTATAGATCTATATTCCAACCAGACCTCTATAAGAAGCATTTGATAGATTGAGGAATGATATCCATTCCCCTTCCATCCATTATAGGTTTACCTTTGGATATGTTTAACTCTTTAGGTGTAAGATCATTTTACCAATTTTTAGGGTGTAGGATCATTTTTCTATTTCTCCCAATTCACTTCGAATCTAAGGCCTCCATCATATGGGGAGTCATTAATGACCCTAAGGCTTGTGCTCTTGTTGTTTTCCCTAGAATGTTATGTTTTTTTCATAGACATGGTATTGTGAGGCATGCCAAAAATTTCAAAAAATAATGATAAAATTGATTTTGTCATTCTAAATTGATATAAACACCTTATTATACTCATTATTATTGTAGTTTAGTAATTATAGGATTCCATCCTCAATCATAAAACCGTTTGGATGTACCATCCTACATTTCACCATTATAATTAATTATTAAAATGTCCTGAATTCCTTTTTAGTTATCAACATGGATTGTAATTGATATTGTCCCTTTATATAGAAATTTATTTGGAAATGAAGTCTCTCCTAAGTGACTAGCATAAATTATAAAGGGAATTGACATTGTAGGTAGTTACCAAATTTACAATGACACCTTTTAAGTGCATCATTGATCATGGTAAATTGAATTTCCAGGTCTCAGTGAAATAAATTGAGTGATTATATGTAATGTCTTGCATCATTATAGTTTTCTTTGTCAAATAATTTAAATGATTAATTGAATTTTTTTGTAAAGCTTGGAAATTCCTCCTCGTTTTTTTCACGCTTTATTAAATACTTTATATCAAGTGTAATAACCATGGTTATATTTTGTATTTTTGAATATAATGAATGATATGTGATACCTCAAGAAGATTATAAAAAATATGATTATTCCATTGACACCGGATATAGAATGATGGATAAGGGTTATGTTGGGCATGATAATTCATGCTCTCATACATCGGATATTGAGCATGACGTCTCTGACCATTTACACTATTTTGAGGGTGGGAATGATTCACCACGTCCCCTATTTTAGGAACTGACAAGACAGATCACCCACCATATTTAGTGATGATCATGTAATCTATCATTCATCATGATATGTATGAATTATACCCCTTTGTTGATCTTATAGGATCATTCAGACTAGTTATGGTTGAATGAGTTACACATTAGTACATCCAACACCTATTATTCTAGGTATATGGCTACTTACGTGCACATATACATAGTCCATATAGGTGGATGAAATATATGACTATATATATATTATTATATATATAGTTATTGACCAGAAACACATTACGAACATGAAATGAAGCTGGTAGAGCTGTCAGGTGAACTTGAGGAACTTGAGCAGGTTGCTTATTTATTTAGTATTGTTTCTATATTTTATTATACCATAATAGTACTATTGTTATGGACTACTTTTATTACTTCTAGAAACTATTTGTGGTATAATAAAAGGATTTTATCTCAAACCTTACTCAGACCGACTTCTTTACCTAAATATATTACATTGTAGTAGGTATGGATAATGTAAAGCACCCCACAAAAATTTCTTAACATGTGTAACTTATAGTTGTAGCACAGGATTAGGGGATCTAGTATATTCTATAGTTTATAGTGGAAATTTTTTTATTTTTTTGTCATTTTTTATATCATGATGAATATTATTGTCCCTTATTCCCATTGTATGTCATCATGCCATGAATCCATGTATATGACTCTGCCTAGTGAATTTTAATATTATTATTCTATTGTTTTTTTATTTTTTAATCTATAGTTTATTGTTATATCAATTGTATGTGCATTTATTTCAGTAGGTTACTAGTCAATTTATTTAGTTTTTTTTATATCATGCTTCTGATGTTGTATGAATTTTGTTGTTAATTTTTGTGCCACTATGACGTGAGGGTATAGTCTCCCCACTATAACACTATTAAAACCTTGTATATAGTCTGAATCCTCTGGAATACTAGGTGGACCTTCTAAGGCTTTGTACCAACTTGGTTCCCCAATTAAGTGGATGATGGGTTGGGATGTTACAGATCATAACTCAACAAAAATATATTGTGTTATAAAAATCCCATACATTTACTATTGACTTCCAAGAAATAAATTTAACAACCTATATAATAAAAATAGTCTAATTAATACCTTTCTCATTTCATTATAAGTTTTTTACCTAGTTATTTATCTTTAGCATTTCATATTATTAACCTTTATTATTTCATAAAAGTTTCATAATTTTTATCTCAACCCACATTATTTGAAACCATTCTTATCATTAGTATATTACTTAATGTAAAAGAATTTATATTACATATTTATTTATAAGGTTTTGATTAATATAATGAATGTTTTAATAATGATTTATGATCATGAAATCAATGATGATTATATTTTAATAATTTTAAATTAATGAATGATGGTATTTAAATAATGAGTAAAATTTTAATATTAAATTATAGAACCCTAAAGAATATTAAATTTACATATTAATATTATATTATATTATATATTATGTTTTCAAAACCATCCATGATAAAAAATTATTTCATAGTTCATATAGGTTGTTAAATAAGCTAAAAGAAGAACGTGATATAACTAATTGATGGTTATGAAAGTTATTTTATTATGATATCACATTTTTAGAATAACAATGATATGCATTTTGATGTTATAAAATAAAATAATAAGAATTTATATTCATTGTATTAATTTGTTATGATAAAAAACTATTTGTTACAAAATAAGAAATTTTTTTACCTCTTGGTATGATCGTTTTAGGTGGTAAAATTTATGACGACCACTTATTGATGATATTATTAATGAGTTCATAATTTATCTTTATATAATCTTAATCATGTCATGAATAAAATATTTATTTATTAATACTAATTTTTGATCCATTCATAAAAGGAGGTGATTAAAAATGAAATATGTCGTTCATGGAGGTAGTAGTAAACACGTACCCCAAGTGGTGTTTCCATTTTCCTAATTGGTGAGAGGATAGTTGAAAATGGAAAAAATATTAATATAATAATATTAATTTATAATAATTATATTTTTTTCAATATATTATTATTGTTATAACAGTATTGGATGAGGATTGATGATATAAATAGATAATAAAATGTTATGGAGGGTATATTACTCAATTTGAGAGTTTTAGTCTTCTCTTGAATGGCCAATTGGATGTGGGGGACATAGGGTAGTTTCCTATAAAATAGAATGTAAAAATTTTTATTAGGACACTATTATAGGTCAAATGGTTAGGGTTTCCAAATTGATTTGAATGGTAAGCATGTAACTACCTGATATTTTAAAAGAGAACTATATTTGATAGCGTATACAACACGCAACACTGAGCTTAAAAACAATTAAATATCACATAAATAAGACCATAATAACCCATAAATTGAATTTATGTGTATGTATATGGTTAAATAATTTTAAGTAATTAGATAAATGTTATATATAATTTAAATTTTGATAATAAATAAGTACTTAATTTTTGGAAAAATTATTTAGTCCTTCAAATGTATATTTTCTTCAAAATGGTTTTAATTTCCATATTGGGTGTGAGAATTATAATTAATTTCTAAAACATCAAGAAATTATATTTTATAATAATAACATAATTTATTAGCAGAATATAAATAATAATTTAGGGTGAAATGTTATTATTTTTCAGGAAAGATTGATTTTCCATTGAATATGAAAAAATATTAATCTTCATTAAAAACGTTATTTTTTCAAGAATTTAAAAAGTTATATTTTATTTTAAATTGGTTAAAAAAATTTATTATTTCTATTAAATTATTAATAATTTAATTAAGTTCATTGAAATCATTTTTTTTGTTGAATTATGTGTAAAAAATTTTATATTTAAAAGGAATTTTTTTGAAAAACTAATTTTTTTGCATTATGAACTTTAATATTAAATCAATTTATTTAAATTAAATAAATTTCATCATGAAAAATATATTCCTTATTTGGAATCCTGAAATCCATATTTTTTAAATAGGTACATTTCATTTTCTGTCATTATGAATAGAATCAATAGTAAATAATTATCACAACAGTAACGGTAAATCAGGTAATTAAAGAAAAAAAGGATATGATAAGGACTAAAAACTCCCTAAAACATGAATTAATTCAAGTTTATTTTTGATATATCCATCCATGTATCAAATATATGGACACTTGGATCCATATTTTTTAGATTATAAACACTATATTAATTTAAGAAAAGAATAAATTCAAAATGTAACCCTATTTTATAACCAAAATATTTTATTATAATGATAAAATGGGAAACGTTTATTTATAATTTTTTTTAAGATAAAATAATTGTTTTTACAGGGTTGTTCATTTATCATTTTTACTGATTAAATATTATCCTTAAGTTATTATGAAACACCAATATATTATTATTCAATTAAAAGAAAATTAAAATAAATTATTTGACTGAGTTGGAGTGACCTAAAAATTTTAAATATAGTTTTGAAAAATTAAATACATGTTAAAATTATATATTTTAATTAAATATTTTCCTTGATTTATTTATTTTCAAATTAAATGAATAGTTTTAAAAATGACATCAAATGATATTTTAAGAAAATAACACTTTAGTAAATTATTTAAAAAATATATTGAAATAGGAAAAGGGTGATAATATATGGTCGAACATTTCATCCCTATACAATATATGGGCCAATTTTTTTATTATAAGTAAAATTATACATTTTAAGAGTGAAAAAATCATTACTACGGTTAAGGTTAAAATACATTTACTAAGGGGTTGAACCAAAAGAGAAGGTATAAAATAACACAAAACATGTAAAAACGTTATTTTTCAATTTCTTTCAACCATATAATATCTTATATTCAGATTTGTGGTTACATTGTTCCACTTCCACATGAAAATGAATATATAATATTTAAATCTTTTAATTATTTCAATGTTGGTCCTTTATTTGACTCTAAAAAGGAACCACCTACATTCTCTTCCATACACCAACTAGATCTTCTTATGAATATTAACTCTAATAAACCACTTATAAACATCTTCATCCAAGTTATATAGGATAATTTATTTCTAGAAACTAATACTAGCTCCATTAAGATAATGTCCAAAGGAACTCTTTCTAAGAAGAGGTAGTCATATTTTCAAAACCTTCTAAATTTATTTCTTCATAAAATTGATCTTGATATGTTATAAATATATTAAATTAATAACTTAATAATAATAAATATACTAATATGTTATTATTATTATGATAAAACCATTTCCATCTATTTTCCATCCTATTAAAAGAAAAAACAACACTCCTGTATATGTACAACTTTCCATCCCCATAGAGTTGTGTAATTATTTTTTTCATCACCAATTTTCATGGATGGTTATAAATATTAAAATGAAGAATATTTATGATATTTAATACATAAACACTCTTCAATAACTATAATATTATATATACATTATTAACTTCCAATTCATTAGAAAATGATAACATCGATTGTGTATATGTGTGGACTACCACCTCCATAATGCGATATGATCCGTTATGATTTAAACATTACATGAATGGTAATAATGATATATTTAATGAATATATATGATATTTATATCATTATTAACATCTTATAGATATTTTAATTATGATAAACGTACAATGTACAAAACTACTAAACAAAAACATACGTGAAAAATGAAGTAGTTATCACACGTAGCAGTTATTTTAATAATGAATTTTTAATAAATGGGTAGAAAAGGGTTAGTGGTAAATTATATATATTTTGATATATAGTTTTATGGACATGGAATTTATATTTTATAAATCTATATCTATTTTAGAGTAGGTTCAAATACATAAGAAGGATGTCGGAGCAGAGGTATGGGGTTTCTTAACTCAATTTCCATTCATTAGGTTATACGTCTACAATATTGAGTATGATATGAAAAAATAATAAGTGTAATTAAAATTTATTATTTTATGTTATATAAACACTTGATTTATGTGTTTTTACACTTTATAAACATAATCACTTCACTGATTAATTCTCAACTCAATGTTATGATCATTGTAAGGGATTCTCGTCTCTCTTTTGGTTTTGTGAGACATATTCCATATTCAATTATAGTTTCATTCAAGAAGTGCATATAATAACATGTTTAAATGATATATCATTATTCCTTTTATATTCACGGAATTTAAGGATTAATTTTATGTTATTTCTTTCATTGGTGTGATGTTTCAAAAGTTACCAAATCAGTATGACTGTATTTCACAATCTCAGCATTATTTAGGATTGTTTATTTTTGTGACCTCACTGGGGAAATTAGTTGATATTTCTATCTTATACACAATATATTTTTTTTAATATGTTAATTTATTAATTAGAAATGTTTTCCATTCATTTTCTAATCTTTTAGACTCAAGATATCAAAATTTAATTTTAATGAAAACTGATTTATTGTTTTCACTCAGTGAGGATTCTTGTCCTTCCATATCCATATTTTCCATTAAATATTTTAATTAATATTTTTAATATAATATAATAAATTATTAAAGATTTTTTTACACATTTTTACCTTTTAAAAAAAATTAAATATAATATTCCTATCATTTTATGAATTAGCTACTTTTTGATTGTTCATAAAAAAGTTTGAAAGTAATGTTTTTATGTTAAAAGGTGAAAATGGAATTTACATAAATCATGAAAAATATTTGTATTTAATATTAATATAATATTTTAAAAGATTAATTTCTAAAAAATATCCTTAATATTTGAAAAAAAATTAGATTTTACAAAAGTTATTTCGAAGTGAAAAGGATAATTTTCCTCCATAAAATTTACATTTATATTTTAATATATATTCTTCTATGTCATCATATATTATTGAATCAAATTATTTAAGTATGATATAATTCAAACATATTATCCACTATATTTTTATGTCTTCTTTAAGTTCATATTTTTTGGTAAAAGTATTTACACTATGTATGCTAGTTCTTCCAATACTGACAGTTACTGATTTTTTATGCATATTTATTTTGTTGTTTTATTTATTCATATTATGAATTTATTATACTTATTAAGTGGTGGGGTACAGCCAAAATAATATATCCTCTCAATCAATTGAAAAATCTAATGAGTCAAACCATTTGGATATCCTTATTAAAATGGATTTTCATGTATACATACCCATATATTACACTATCTTTGCCTAAGGCCTCAAAGTATGTTTTAGATGTCCAAAATAATGATATCCATAATTATGAAATATGATATTAATGTACATGAGATTAATTTAAATAATATAAATTTATTATTTTTATTATCATGTTATTATTTATAAGGAATCATTTGATCACCAATTACCCCTACCCTATTATTCTTCATGATCATGTTATTGAAAAAATGATGCATGATTACAATTATTTACCTTTCCATATTGATTATGCATTATTTAATCATGGTATATTCTATTATATGTAACCCTTACTGTACATATATGATCACCTTTTTTTTGTTTCATTTCCCCAGGACAAAAATAAGAAATCTTTAAGTGAGTTCAAGAATATTTAATATTTACTTTGACTATGTTTTGTATGGTATGTTTTCAAATGTTATATGAGATTAATTTATTAATCTAGTTTTATAAGATAAATAAACTCTTAGATAATTTAGGATACAATTACTTGTATCTGTTCCCAATATAAAAAAGTAACAATAGTATCTAGTCATTTTTGGTCATGGTATTTATAGCTGGTATCAAAGGATGTTCAGTTTAACCCTTGCGAACAAGATTTAGGAAAATAAATATTAGTGAACAAAAACCAATGAGCGACTATAAGGATTAATATAAGTATAGGATACCAAAAAATTATTTTGGTAAGGTAGATATTATATGGGTTCCCCAGAAATAAATCCATGTATAGATACTACAAGAATACATAGTTTTGGAACCGATGCATCAAGGGGTAAATGCCCTGAAAATATTTGTTCATGGACATTCCATCCCTCATTCTGGTACATGGTGAGTGTTCACATACTATGAACCTAGTTTAACACACCTAAGGGATATTATAGGGTTAATTAAAATTTTATTTTTGAACCATTATGAATTATTTGAATAAATTATAACCAGGGATATAATACATTAAATCTAATGTGTTATAGATTGAAAATACAGGGTCCGGATTTATACATCCTATAAAATATTTTATTGATTATACAAGTTTCCACTATGATTATGATTTCTCGTACAATGATTTTTGTTTTCAATAAGTTGTTAGAACCCTAAGGATTATTGTTAACATTTAATGCAATGGACAATAGGGTGATTATGTGAAACATAAAGGGATTATTAATTGAGTGGAAGATATTGTGATCATTGATAATTAGTTATCACAATATATGATTAAGACCATACAACTAAATAAACTATAGGAGTCAAAAAATAATATAAGAATAATATTTTAGAAGAGACAGGGAAGTGTATACCATGGAATAAATAAATCTCAACATATATCATTTTAGAAATTTGGAAAGAGGCACCCTCGAGAATGTCTCAAAAGAATGACAAAATGTTTTGTGGGTGGAAAATAAGCACATTGTTCAATTAATATTCAAGTAAAAAATGAATAATTCAATGGGGTGAAATATTTTAAAACCAATACTTATATTTAAAGTTCAATTCCTTACATGTGGGGAATATTATAATTATCTTATCCAATTCCACAATCAAAGGATTAACTCCTAGACCAAGGATGAACCTATGTTATGAAAACTAGTAAAGTGTAATTTTTAATGTTTATATATTATGGTACGATAATTATGTTATTGAAGCATTATATTAATGATATTATGGATATAATATAAATAATACATCTAAGGAATGTTCTGTAATATATTTCATTTATGTATTTCAAAATATATGTTAAAAGGTACCGATAATCAATAATATTTACTTAGAGTTAATGCCATGATTGAAATTAATAATGTAAATGGAGTAGTATTGGTTTCATTGAAATTTGTTATTTATTTGACGAAAAAGTAATTTAGGTCATCATTGATAAAGATTATAAAATGTTTTGGATTTTTAAAAATATTCTATTAATTTATTTTAAGAATAGGTATTATGTTATTTATATTGAATCATATATTTCTTCATAATAGGATAACATAAGATTTATGGTTACCATCACGATTTTATAATTTTAAGGTTAATCATAAGTTAAAAATCATATATACCCATTTTTTGGTTTTAATTTATGCAATTTTGAGGTGATTTAAAAACATTACTATGTCTTGGGAAGAATAGTCTATTAAGGTTTTGATAAACATTTGGGCCGGTATATGATTTTATGTCATATTAATTATCGTCTATTGGATAATGGAATATAGATAATATTGTTTGTTAAAAATAAATGCATTAAAGACATTATATTTTTTTAGATATTAATGGCCAATATAAGTGTTAACGTTCATGTTAGTATCTAAATTTGAATCATGATATTATGGTGATATTCAATACATTATTATATCATATAGTGATTTATCACAATAAATTTTTTCAAATGCTTTATTTGGATGATGTACATTAAAACTTTTGTTTTAACATGTGATTTAACACAGATTTTTTTGGGAAGAATAAAAATAAATTTTTGGAATGTAAGATAAATGGAATGAGATAACTGTTGGGATTAAAAAATTCTTTATTGTTGTGGTTATTGAGGTTCATTGGTATGTATTCTTATTTATTTTTTGAATAATGATTTTTCAACATTTGGTGTTCTTGTAAAATTTTAGAAGTAAAATATATTATTTCTTCAAATGAAGGATCATAAATTTTTTAAATTATAATACCTTCTGGTAACCATTTGAGTATTTTTGAAAATTTAAATATATGAGGAATATATTTTTATCTATTTTTTTATTATGTGATCCATTATTGTTTTATTTTTAGTACTTAATTCCAGAAAATTTAATCATGAAATATCAATGTTTTGAGAAAGGATGATTTTTTTTAAAATTCATTAAAGGATAAAATTATTGTTTTCAAGTATTCATATTTTCCTACGATCTCAGTATAAATGGTTATTTAATTCTTAAACTATATTTAAAGTATATTGAAACAAAAATTAAATCATATTATAATTATTTCTGATGAATTTATGGTCTTTTCAACCACCATAAATTTATTGTTTTTTGGTCACTAACATTCTCTTGACCGTTTTCTATAATAATCTATGTTAGTCCCTGAGGATTAGTTTTCTCTTCTATGACAATAATTTTACTTACCACTAACATTATTTATTTTGCAACCTAGTTTTGTTTTATTCTATAAGAAATTATACTTCCCTTTCCTTCTTTTTAAATTGGATATTTATTAACCCTTTGTCATCATATGGGTTTTATAATAAGGATGTTTAAAATGTAAAACCAATCATTTCAAATACAATGTTTAAATAATTAGGATTAAATTTATTAATAGGGTATAATTAAACATTCCAATTTTTATAAAGAATACTACATTTGATTGCATATACAACACACAATATCAAGTTCAAACAAACCACAAATTTTTATTTAAATATGACTGTTATAACCAAACCATAGAGTTGGATGCTATGGATAGTGTTAACCATATTATAAAAAGATATATATAGAATTTATATAATGTATCTATTAATAATAAAAAAATTGTTAATTTTTAGTAAAATCATTTTATAATTCAAATATACATTTTCTTCAAAATAGTTTTATTTTTTATTTTGTGAATGGGAGTTATTATTAAACTATAAAAAATTTCAAAAAAATATTTAATAAAGTGAAAAATATTTTTTAATATAAAATATCAATATTAATTTAAGGTGAAATATTAGTCTTTTTTAATAAGATTGATTTTCCTTTGAATAGTGAAAAATACTATTTTTCATTCAAATTTGAATTTTTGTCTCAAGAATTTACAATTTAAAATTATTTTAAATTATTTCGTAAAAATTTAATTATATTATATAAATAATAATTAAAAAAGTTCATTGGAATAAAATTTATTTTTGAATATAGTATATAAACATTTTTATACATAAAAAAACTTTTCCCCCTAAAAAATAGGTTTCATATCATTTTTGTATTTTAATATTAAATTATTTTATAACAACTATCAAAATTGAATCCTAAAAAATGGATTTCAAATTTTCAATTATAAATATGAAATTTAGTAAATTTTCACTTTTATATTTTTTATTTTGTATAATTACTATATAAAATAATTGTCAGCATAGTAAGGGAAAATCAAGTATTTTCGGTTAAAAAATATAATGACTAAAAAATGACCCTAAAAATAGAATTAATCCCCTTTTAAGGTTAAATTTAAGAAATTTAAATCCTATTATTGAATACAAAGCTATTTTGATCCATATTCGTTTAAATGGGACCATTATTTTAATTTAAGAAATGAATGAATACAAAATGTCACTATCTTTACTTTAATAAATCTAATTTTTTTATAAGGATAAAGATGATTCACAGTTGGTTATAAATAGTTATTTGAAATATAAGATAATAATTTTTATCTGGGATGTTTATTTCTAATATTTTGTTATTATATATTTATTTTAATGATTATTCAACACCGATATAGTAATTATTCAATTAATAAAAAAATAAAATTAATTATTTGAGTGAGTTATAGTGACTCAAAAATTTTATAGAATTAAATGTAATATTAGATATTTTTTAAAATAATATATTATAATTAAATATTTTTCTTCATTTCATAAAATTAAAATTAAATTAATTGTTTTAAAAATAATATTAGTGATATTTTATGAAAGTATTATTTTATTAAACTATTTAAAAATACTAAAAAATATGAATAAGTAAAATAAGGATAATATATAGTTTAAAATTTCATTAATATTATATTTATGATCCAATTTTTAACATTTAAGAATAATTTTAACCCTTTAAGAGCATAAAAGTCATTACCAGAGTTAAGGTTAAAATAGATTAAATAAGTTGTTAAACAAAAATATATGGTTTAAAATACTTCTTAAAATTGTTCAATTTTTTCATTTAAAGATATTTACCCCATATAATATCATATGATAGAAATTATTTCAAAAATATACCACTTTCACATGAAAATGAATTTATTAAATTTAATGTTTTTTATTAATTCCATTTGTGTCCTTTCATTAACTATTAAATGGAGGAACCTTTAATCTTTTTTATACACAACCTACAACCTCTTAGAACTAAATAAACATGAGAAACCCAATTATAAAAATACTTATTCAAGTTATATTTTTGATATTATTTCCAAAAATACCTACCCTAGGTCTCTTAAGAGAAGATCTAAATGAATATTTCCTCCAAAATGATTTTTTTTTGTATTTTCAAAATAATACACTTTTAAGGGGTTAGTTGGAAACCACATGACTCGTAATTCACATTCAAAATTCAAATAAAATTTTTATCACCCACCAATGGTTTCATGCATTGATCACAGTGATACTATTGACCATCAATGACTCAGTCAATTCGCCTGACCTCTCATCACCAATGTTTCTCATGACCTTTGTCGTTTACCTATTCACGTCCACTATCACCCAACACCATAACTGCAAATATTCCTACCCAATGGAACAAGAACATTATCATTTATTGACCAGCATTGATCACTAGGTTAAATCAAGAATCACTGATACCAGAAAAATCAAAATTCCATAGTGGTCTATTTCAAGCACCAACACCGAGTTACTGAAATAAAAATTTGAAATTGAATGCTATTGTTTCCATTGAGTATGAAATACTAAAAGTCACTAAACCAGAACAGATCTAAAAAAACATGAGGATAAATACCAGCTGATACTGAACAAGGCTTCCACAAACTTAAGTACATCAAAAAATAGAGAAAGTACAACAAAAACACCACCAGAGAAAGAATATTGATACCCAAAAGAAAAGCAGGAAGAAACATGGGTTTATACTCATGAAAAAATAGTGAACTACCAACAAAAATATCCTAAAACACCCACAAAAACCACTACATTATACCTAAATGGAGTCTGGAGTAATATATATGGAAGTAAGAGAAGATGTTGAGCCGAACAAGGCATCAATAGTGAGTATCAATGGAAAATAGGAAATAAAAGAACCTGAAAACAATGATGAAACCAACATACCAAAAAATATGACACCTACCAAAACTACAATAACCTCCCCAAACACCATCAATAACACCGATCAGGACCAAAAGTGGGGTTAGTAATAGTATATCCATTAGGAAGAGAAATCATAGTCAGATATCAAAGTCCTGAAACATGAGGCAGAAACCCAAGAGGGAAGGAGAAACAAGAGGGAAACATATAATGAGATGATAAAAAGTGAAGATAAAGGAAGTGGGGTGTCAGGAGAAGTAGGGGTGATCACCATCAATGAAACATACTATAAACCCTTGTAGAATGTGCTAAAAAGCGTGAGAGAACTGTCGGGGGAGTGGGGCAACATATCTTTTATTAAATGAAGTCATTCAAAGAAGAGATTATCAAATTTTCCAACTCCATAAAATTTATTTATTCCTCAATATCCTCTAAACATGTTGTAAACATACTAAAATAATATCCCTTGTATAATAAATTATCTAATATTATTTTTTTATTTTTTTCCATCAATTTCATATCTCTTTTCTATCATACAAAAAGAGAAATCATCGGTTGAGTATATGTATGACTTACTAACTCAACATAGAGGTATAATTCCTTTTCCATCGCCACATTACATGGGTGCTTAATAATATGGAACAAATGAATATATATATATATATGTGTGTGTGTGTGTGTGTGTGATTTTTATTATATTACTATCCGTCTATAATTATAATATTATATATAACTTCTTACCTTCTATCCCATTGGAAGATGATAACATTACATGTGCATACGTGTGGAAGACCACATCAACACAATGATGTGATATGTTTTCATTTATCATTTAAATTGATAGTAATAGGAATATTTTTAATGAGTATATATGTTATATATATAGTTATTAACATTATGGATAATGTGTAACCATGATTAATGTACATGTACCAAAAATACAAAACCAAAACATTCATGGAAAACGAAGATGTTATTACAGGTAACAATGATATTAATAAAGAACTATTAATAAATATGTGTTAAAATGTTATATGTAAATCATATATGGTATTATATTAATATTAATATGTCCATTTAATATATTTTTAATAAATATATAATTTTTATACACTATTTCAATACACATATAAAGGAATTTAAACCTTAGGTTAGGGGTTTCTTAACTCAATTTCCATTTATTGGGTTATAACTATTCTTCATGGTCTATGATATAATATAGTTAGGTTATTAATGACAATTTATTATTTTTTGTAATATTTATACTTATTTTATGTGTATTTATATTTGATAAAGATAATCACTTCATTGATAAATTCTCACATCAATGTTATGATCATTGTAAGGGTTTCCCATCTCAATTTTTTCTACAAGACATAATCCATATTCACCACTTGTTTATTTCATGTAGTGTATATACATACCATTTTATATTATATACATTTATTCATTTTATATTTATGGTATTTATATATTTATTTGATTTTTTTTTATTCATATGTGTTATTATTCAAATGTTACAAATGTGGTAAGTGTTTATTTCACAATATCATCATTATTCGAGATGGATTATATTTATGTCTGTGTTGTGGGAATTATTTGGAATATATATCTTAAAACCAATCTATTTTATTGTACCATGGTTATATATATAAACTATAAGTTTTCCTTTCATTTTCGACTTTTATGTACTCAAGATACTAAAATCATGTATTTAAAGAAAATTGATATTATTTTTCTACTCAATCAGGTTTTTTTTATTCAATATCCATATTTTCCAAAAAAAAATATTGAATACTTTTTATAGTATATAATGATTTACTAAAGAAATATTTACCCGTGTTTTACTATTAAAAATTTGATTAAAAGGAATTGCGTTTTTGTTTTCCGAATGTGATACTTTTTGAATTTTCGTACAAAAGTGTGGAAATTTTTTTTTTATCTTATATAGAAAGAACATAATTTCCCACCATCATGATTAGTTAATGTATTGAATCATACAGTAATATGTTTAAATTATATTTTCTATTTAAAAATTTATCTTCATATTAGAAAGATTGATAGATTTTAAATATGTGTTTTCAAAGTGAAAATGGTGTTTTCCCAAATATATTTTCTTGTGATTTTTTTAATGTATTTTCATCTATATCAACATCCATTATTGAATATGTTTTATTTCCAAATGATATAAGAACAATATAACATCAAAAATATTTTTATTTATGGATCATATTTTAATGAATAATTTTTTCTCTGGTATTATTTTTTTAAATTAGTTTGGAAAATTCCATGACCATGAACTATAACAGCATGGGATTATAAGGCCCTGTGTGACCTAAATTATAATGTAAAAAATGTTATGTTTTTAATAATGTGTGAAGATGATTTCTTCTTTAAATTAGATGAAATTATAAATGGGTGACCATATCAGAAATCTTAGGGCACGGTTGTGTTCAAAGCATCTGCTTTACTCTTGGCAGGGCCTAAAATCATCCAAAGTGTGTTAACAGTGAAATATAGAAACTAGATAATACAATGAATAAAACATTTTAATAAAAATATTTCATTTGATTCTATGTTGGTTTCATTTAATTAAGTTCTATTATCAACAATCCAGGGTTATCATTATAACCCTGAAAATTCCCCTACGGTAAGGAGATAGAAACCACTCTAACGAATGATGATGAACACCAACAGATCAATGATCAATGATGACATGTAACCCTATTCTTCATCAACTACTGATCCAACCTCCTGGTAGGGTGTCTATATATTTTTGATTTCTAATCCCTTCTTATATTCTAATGAAAAACATAAACCAATGAATAAATAGGTTGATCCACAGGTCAATCCTTCATGTGTGATGGATTTTATTACGAGGCTTAAAGGGATGATAAATCTTTGTGAATATCAATTGATTGTTTTTCATTAATCCTTATAAAATGATTGGATCATAAATGACACAAAAAATTCCAATATCCTTCCATTGGGTAATTCATTTACTTGTATATTTCCCCAAATATAATTCATTTCTTATTCCATGTTCATCGCGATGTATGATCGGAGTATAATATCACCTTTGATACATGGTGATATGATTCAAGACTGGGGATCCAACACTGTAATGAAATCAAAACGATGTGATGGAAAATACATGGAATGAATCACCCGAGGAAGTGGATTATAGTGGCATGAGGTTTTGGTCCATGAAGGTGTCCAGAGTAGCGTCTCTGACCAGAATTGGGTGGAGGATGTTATGAACAGAAAGGCCACTGGTGGGGAGTTTAGTAGTGAAGGCACCACCGTCCCGACAGTGGCAGCCGTGGTAGGCAAGAAGTAGTAGAAACTGGTCAGTGGTTGTAGTGAGATGTGGTCCAGGTGGGATAGTGTCGAAGGAGGGGCACATCTATAGAGGCCGCTGTGGTGGAATATTTTACACAACACAAAACTGTGTCGGATGGAGGTCACAATAGCAGCACAACCATAGAACCAAGATGAAGAGGTAGTCTAGTCTCCTGAAACGTGGTCTGACACCGTGTAGATCGGGTGATCCATAAATGGAAGTTGTTGGGAACTGTATTGACTAGAGGGATACAGACCTGGTTGCTCATGTGGGGTAGAGAAAAAACTATTTTTGCAACATAGGTCGGGCTGGAGATCCATGCCTTTCAGAGGACTTGTGGGCCGTAGTACAGCAGCCCACATGGCTGGGCCTATTTGGGTAATCCTTGTACAACCATTTCAAGTCTACCAAACTAGGTTAGGTCAGCCAAACTAAGTAGAGTCATTTATGTATGGCCCTTTCTACTAAATTGGCTATATCATCCAAATAGAGCTTTCATTTGTTGATCATTCCACAATATTACAATCCTTCAGAGGAGATGGTCCTTTTTAGATACTCTATGAGATTTTTTGGATGTTGTAATATGTCTAAATTGATTAGGATAAGGTGCTCCTAGAATGATCATGCTATGAGAATAATCCTATGAGTGGCTATGACTATGTGATCTAGTTGACTAAGAGATCTTGGTGACTAAGTGATCTGGGTGACTAGGTGATCTTGGTGATTACGTGACATGGGGGTGCATGACCCATCAACCCTCTATGCTCTATCAACACATAGTATGCCATCGACGCCCAGTGCGCTATCGATTTCCTGAGTGCCATTGCCGCTTCGGGCTCTATTGATGCTTCCTGGACCGACGTTGCATTGCGTATCGTCGACAATTCTTGTGTCAAGAGACTGAGGGACTTTTGTGAGATGACAATATTAATGGTAATTCAAGTGTTTTCTTTGTGGTGTACATCATGTATTTTATTTTTTGTATACTTTTTCTGTTTCCATTGGGGTAGAATTCATGAAATTTTCTTAGTGGTGTTCCGATTTTGGTTCCGGGGTGTCTTACTGAGTATTATTTTACTCACACCTACACGGGTTTTTCCCACACATGTCATGTCTTGTAGAGACAATTGATTCTTTGATGGAGTCCTATGTATACCAAGACCCGGTGGTTCTTAGAGTGATCATATAGACATATGGTACACCAATAGAATTAAACATATTCCCTACACCTACAATTCAGATACGGTTTTCAATGGATGAGATTCAAGAACTTGTGCATACACATGGTAGAATCTTTCAATTGGTGGGATTATATTCTATCCCTATTTAAATTCTAGTTTTCCTACCATCATTCTTCTTGTTTGGTATCTTAGTTTATGAAAGCATTGTTTTCTTAGTGTTTTTTTTCAGAATTTTGGGTGTGGAGATGTGTGATTGTGTACAAGTACTGAGGAAAATGCCTCCCATTTTTGGGATATTCCTTATCGGTGCTAGTCGCAAGCCCCTGACCTATCGGAGGTGAGCTTAGTGTAGTGACAGCGATGTACCCTCTGAGACAGGTCATGATAGAGTGGTATTAGATTCAATAAGTTCTACCTAACGAACCAATAGTTTGTGAGGTTGGTTTGGGGAAATAGTTTCGAGTGTTTTGAGTTCGTTTTTCTGACCATAGACTCTAGTGTTATTTCAACAACCGATGTATCCATACACTAGGACTCGGAATTATTTTTATCTACTCGGAACTTGAATACACTAGTTGCAGGGAAAATAAATAGTACACACATCATATATGATTTAGTGTGTATTCATGTCCTTCTTGAGTCTATGACAGCTGACCATGTATATTCTATTGACTGCGGTACATCTTGATCTATTTTAGGACCCCCCACACAGATATCCATATAGTATTCAGATGCGTGATCATGAGAATGATCCTCATATTGATGAAGTATCGGTATATGGACCAGTACCAGAGATAGTACACCCTGGGTGGTGTACCAGGGATACCACCACCCAGAGAGTATCTGTTACTACCATTTCTAATAGTAGACGATGCATGTTGGTTAAGTGCATTGCATGACTTCCAAAGGCAGAAACTTCCCAGTTTTAGGGGTGAGCCGAGCCCCTATGAAGTTGAGGATTTGATGGAGGCGATTACACATGTCTTATGCCTAGTGAGGACACCTCTCGACCAGATGACAGTCTTATCCATGATTATTTTACAGGGATCATTGAAAGGACGTTGGATCTTAGTGATCAATAAGCCTGTCAAGATGACTCTATATTAGAAAGAAATTGAGAATATCTTCTAGTAGGAGTTATTTCTAGGAATATTTTTCTTGATGCTTATATAGGAGCTACTGCATTTGCATCAGGGAAGTCAGATAGTAAAAGAGTACTCTTCGAGATTTAAAATCATTATCACTACTCCACAGTATGCTGTGGGTACAATTTTCTAGGGATCGAACCTATAAGTAAGGGATACCTTAGGAGATCAGATAATCCATGTTATCCCTTAGAATCCCTATATATTCTGGGGTACTGGGGCAAGCCCTGGTAGTGGAGAGTTTTCTGGATGAGTTGGTGCCAGTAGTCTGAGCTACAAGTAAGCACCAGGCATCTGAGTCTTCAGTGGTGGGTAACCAGCCACAGAATAAGGGACTCAAGAGGGTCAAACACTCTAGAGGATGACACGAGGATATGGGATCAATGGTGCGACACTCCCAAATCTGAGTGAGTTTTCTGAAAAAAATAATGTGTTACTCGTGAGGTGGTTGGGGAAACATGGGTAGAGTTTCCCAACTCGTCATATAGATGATCATCATATGGTCGAGGGATCCCCAAGGTAAAGGCTAAGGAAGGAATTGGTTGGTCAGTAGGGTGGAGCATGTGGAATAGGAGCAACTTGGGTAGCATTAGATGGGTGGAGGTTTTAGGTACTACCACCACCACTAGGTACTCCACCATTAGCTCAGGGAGCTGGTAGATAGGGACATGGACATATTCAGGTGATGGAAGATTATGATATCAGTTCCCCAAATATTTTTAGAAGTAAAATATGTTTAATTTCCAACATATATGTTGTTTTTATATACATTGGTTTTAGTCACTCTATTCTCACCACTACCCATGTTTTAGACTCAGAGATTCTAGTGGAACTGTTTACTCAATCCCTATACTTAGAGACTTATAAGGGTGAGATTCAATGATCATGCACTAGTGCCGATAGTGCACCATTAATATAGGGGGATAGAGTTTTGGTTGGGTTCTCTTGGGGGTTGCATTGAGACCTTACAATTTTATTCTTGATATGGACTTGTTATCAATAGTTCATGACTAGATTGACATTTTTAGGCATATAGTGTGTTGTACCCACAGAGATTATATGAGGTTTTCCTTTGTTGGTGAAAATAAAACCCATGTAGAATTGGATGGACTGACATGTAGGAGGGTGCAACCAATTACACATCAGTTGGCTAGTACCACCCCCGGTTCAGTGGATGAGACAAGTCCTCAATTTCTTACAATGGTGGATGAGTATGAGTAAATCGTTCCTAATGATACCTCATATAATACCTCCCCATAGAAAGATAGAGTTTTTCATTTATCTATACCCTAGGAAGAAACTAATATCTACAACTACATAACGAATTTCTCTCATAGAGTTCGTGAGTTGAGGGTATAGATGGAGGAATTTTATAGGAAGGGCTTCATGAGATCCAGTGTTTTACCTTGGGTGGCCACAATTTTGTTGTCTATGAAGGAAATGAGAGATTGAGGTTATCTGTGGACTTATGGTGCTCGAACCAGATGACCATGAAGAATAAGTATCCACTACTGAGGATTAATGAACTCTTTGATTAGCTGAATGGGGTGAGATGGTTCTCGAAAATAGATATCATATTTGGCTATCATCAGCCTCTTATATTGGATGAGGATGTACTGAATGTAGCCATCATATGTCATTACAACCACCAAAAGTACATAGTGATTCCTTTTTTCATGAATAATTCATTGACAATGTTCGTGGGAATCATGAATGAAATCTTCCATTCGTACATAGACCGGTTCTTCATTGTCTTTATTGATGAAATCCTAGTGTACACAATGTCTAAGTAGGAGCACATGATACAATTGAGGATAGTTCTAGACAAACTCTGAGAAAACCAGATTTATGGGAATATCTTGACGTTTCAGTTATGGATACGAGAGTTCAACTTTTTAGAATAGGTCATTTCTGAGGCTGGAGTTGTAGTATATCTAGTGAATATTTAAGTGGTTATCTCTTGGGCGCCACCTAGTAGTGTCAACAAGGTGCTTATTTTATGGCATTTGGAAGGGTACTATCAATTTTTTTACCCCACTATTCTATTATAACAGAACCATTGATAGCCATGAATTGGAAGGAGAAGCCTTTTGTGTGGACATAGAAATGTCATCAGTTCTTTCAAGAGATGATGCAGAGATTGGAGAGCACCCTCATCTTATGATTAATCGAGGAGGGTGTTGAGTATGTGGTGTTCTATGATGCATTAGGGACTGATCATGGTTGTTTCATAATGTAGGGGAAAGTAGTGATTGCCTACGGCTCTTGCTGGCTAAGGAATCGTGATCATAACTACACAACTCATTATCTTAACCTAGAATAGGTATGATTAACATTGAAGATGTGGTGACACTACCACTTGGTGAGTGGTTAACCGTATACTCTTACCATAGGAGTCTCAATTATATTTACCTCAGAAGGATCTAGACTTGAGATAGGGATAATGTCAATAATTCCTCCAGGAATATGACATTTAGATTTTATATAATCCTTGGAAGAGAAACATAGTGGTGGATGCTCTCAGTAGGAGATCCATGTTGTGGTTACAGAGTGGGGCGTCAGAGTAATTGGCTTCATTACGAATATCCTTTTTTGATGAATATGGTGCATCTTACCTCCATTCAATGGTTGTCACTCCTCCACTATTATAGTGAGTCTTGGAGGCACAACATGGGGATATCGACTACAAGACCTTATGTTCCCAATTGTCTATAAGGCATGCCACTAATAGATATTAGATAGGTGGGGAGCAATTTGTTCTCTTTAGAGGGAATATAGCAGTGCTGGTGATGTTGTGGGAGGAAATATTTAGGAAGTTCCATAGATCCCCTTTGAAAGTACATCTAAGAGTTGCAAAGATGTATCAGGACCATCAATGTCAGTTCTAGTGACCGAGGATGAAAAAATCAGAGGAAGAGTTATTTTCCCAATACCACACATTCCAGTAAGTGAAGGATGAGCACCAGGTTCCAGCTAGGTTGACCCAACTAGTTGAGGTGCCAGAGTTGAAGTGGTATGGGATATCGATAGAATTTTTGGTGGGTTTAACATTAATAACTAGGAGGAATGATAAAATCATGGTGATCATTGACTGACTCACAGTGGTCGTCCACATCTTATAGATCCTTGTGCAGAGTTTGTTAGAGATATTGGGATGCCCCTATATGTAAGAGATAGATTGACTTAATGGTGTTCAATAAATGATAGTCTCATATCATGATTCTCGTTTCATATCCCAATTTTGGAAGGTATTATAAGAGGCATTTAAGACTCAGTTGTGCTTGAGCATGGTGCTTTATCCTCAAACGGATGGCCAGACAGATAGGACCATCCATGTCATAGAGGGCATTCTACATGCTTGCATCATAGACATTAGAAAAATGTGGGGGGGAACACCTATATCGGAAAGAGTTTTCATATATCAATATCTACGACTCACCATTAGTGTGGCATGGTTCGAGGCATTGTACGGGCAACTATTTAGGTCTTTATTGTGATCGAAAAAACTGAGAGATTCAAAAATCATGGTTCTAGAGATGGTATGGTCTACCATCGAGAAGGTGTAGATCTTACAAAAGTGGTTGAGGACTGCATAGAGATATAATTAATCATATTCTGATAAGATACAGAGGCCTCTTGGGCTTGAGGTGGGAGATTGTGTTTTCCTTCCGGTCTCACCTTGATGGGGACAGTGGATATTTGGTTGGGGTGACAAGCTATCTCTGAGATACAATGGCCGTTTTTATATTACAAGTAGAGTTGGTGAGGTGGTGTACCACCTTGATCAACCCCAACAGTTTAACTATGTGATTGATGCCTTCCAAATGTTAAAATAAAGATGGTACACATATGATCCATCACATGTCATTGACTTGGGTGAGCTGGATATTAAAAATGTGGGGAATTTTATGGAGTACCTAGTGGAGATAGAGGATCAATAGGGGTGGATCATTTGTGCGTGGTCAATTCTTCTAGTGTGCATTTGGTGGTAGCACGAGAATCACTAGGATACCATTTGGTAGTATGAGGCGTAGACTCATGCTCAGTACCCTTAAATTTTTGATGAGCAGCACTTGTTTTGGATTTTGGGGAAATAAATCTTTAAGGTGGGAAGAAGATAATGACATAAATTTTATCTTGTTTTATTTGTATAAATTAATCTGCAAAATGTGAAGACCAGGCTCTGAGACGACATGAGATTCTGAGGCCCGGTGTACCTAGAATGATATGGTGAAAAATGTTATATTTTTAATAAAGTGTGTAGATGGTTTCTTCATTAAACGATGTTGGCACCTAGAAACATGTCCATGAAATTCACCAAATGCTTCAATGAATGACCTAGAAGTTTATATTGTTAAGAAATAATTGATTTGACTGTTTAGGGATCCCAAATAGATTATCATACTATAAATTATTACCGTTTGTATCCAGACGACTTAAAATGGCCATCCAGGATGATTCCAGGTAAAATTATGGTTTTTCATGCAAGGATGGAAATTTGTCTTGAAATAATAGATCTTTTATGTGAAATAATTGAATCTGGTATGAAAAAACAAAATGATTTTTGCAACCAATCAAAAATAATTTTATGCGACCAATGAGGTGTCATCTTCTGGCCTAGCCACCTAGAAAAAATCTAAGGTGCACACATGTTTTGAGATACACACACATGTTTATTACGCGCCAATGTGATGTATGTTGAGAATGTTATGTGACGTCTAGGGAAAATATATAAGTAAGGTGCATGCAAGTTTTGAGATGTGTGATCAAGATTGAATCTATGTGCAAGGCTCTTATGCTCCCAATATGATGTCAAGTTCCCCTTTGCACGAGCACCTGCTGTGGGGTGCATGGAATATCTCTTCTGTGCCTAGAATCGTACATGACACTTCTAAGGGTTTATCTTATAAATAAAAGTGCACCCACTCCCCTCGGGGAAAGTCTCTGGAGGTCAGCCACTTCTCTTATGTGTGAAAGTCGGCCTCTTCCACAACTATGTCAAAGAATGGAAGCCTCCATGAGAGATTGTTCAAAAAAAGTCTCATATCGGTCTGCCTTCACACTAGCCACAGTGGTTTGATCCCCACCTGATCTCTTTTATTACTAAGTCATGTGCATGTGAGATTCTAATCATGTGCACAATACAATAAATACTGTGTGCCGAAACTTCAATATTATGCGTGATATTTCCTTCTTCGAAATCACGCGTGGAACTGTTTCAATGTTCCAATCTTGTGTGCATATTTTCCACATGGTCCAATAATGTGCACAACACATCTAGTTCATATACCATCTTATGTGCAATAGTTCCTAGGCCTGTGATCACTGGTCTATTCCAAGGGGGGCTACGCCCCCACATCCCCACTCAGGATTAGTGTTAGACTCATCCATTCCTTACAGTCACTGATAACCCTGAAAATGTAGAGTCCCACTATATGCTTTTCAGGCCTAGTCACTGATATTTTACCTTGTGTGCTTATGTGAACCACCTTTGACCTTTTGAACACCATTATTTGAGATACTCTTACACACCTCATGAATCACCTTTAGTCCATATATTCCTCTTATTCCGTTTCCTTTTTGTGAGTTGAGATTCTCATCATCAATTCCGCGACTAACTTGAGTTTAACCCTTCCTAAAGAAACTCATCCAACCCCATTATCTGACTCCTATGAAATGATGAAAAAGAAAGGGATGGTCTTGAATAAGTCACACACCATACCTTTCTAGGTTCTTTATTCCTAAAAGTCCTCACTACTGGGCATTAAACTATATCATGCCCTATCATTCAAAAATTGGGTTCCTCTTTTTCCAAAATAGAGATGCCTTATGTGAAAAGCATAATATTACTCAGGCCATGATTACATTAGACTAATTTCAAGGTCATTGTAATTCGTTTGATCATTCCATCACTCCACATAATGATTTGTGTTTCCTTTATTCCAAGTTTCAGCATCTTCCATGTCTGAAGTGACCCCCTAAAAGCTTAGTCCCATGCTACTTAGTCTCCCCTACCTCTCTTAACCAATGAGCTGAAATACATTGGATGACACTTTGATGTTAGAACCATGTTTTGAATACGTTAAGGGGTTTTCCCTCATTTGAGTGCTTCCATATCAGGCTATAGAGATTTGGATGATGCATTTGGAATATGGACAATAGTTATCTTGCTTTGTCATGCCTCTATCATTATATTCCAAATGTTGGTCATATCATTCCAACTTTTCATCTCCCATTGTTCAGACTGATTCTAATGCCCTTGGTGTTATCCCAGTTGTAAAATAGTGCATAGTTTTAGGCCTCAATGATATGCCTCAACCCACCAATGAGTTGGGATTACCACATGGCCAGACATGAGGAAGACATTATGGGCAACTTCCATGCATAAGCCCCCTCCACCATATCAGCTCCTTAGTGGAACCCATTAAGCATCTATTCATAAGCCCCATGCATCATTTTTCCTTGATATTGGATCTTTGGAAGGTTCTATGTGTATGACAAATCCCCCATTACCATTATAATTCCATAGCAGCAATTGGGAAGCTTCCCTACGTATGCCCCATCCGCCGTTGCCACTCCATAGCGGCACCCAGGTAGCTTCCCTGCGTAAGCCCCATCCACCATTGCCGCTCCATAGTGGCACCCAATCAGCTTCCATGTGTAATCTCCATCTTCCATTTCTGCTCAATAGAGGCACCCATGCAGCTTCCATGCTTAATCCCCATCCACCATTGGCACTCCAAAGCAGCACCTGAGCAGTTTCCATGCGTATTCCCCATACAACATTTATGATCTATAGTGGGACCTGAAAACCTTCCATACATAAGCCTCATCCACCATTTCCACTCTATAGTAGCACCTAGGATGTTTCCATTTATAATCCCCATCCACTATCTCTAGATCATACAAGCACCCGAGCAACATTCATGTGTAAGCCCCATCCACCATTACCACTCCATTGCGGCATCGGGGTAGCTTTCATGTGTAAATCCAATCCACTATATTCGCTCTATAGAGGCACCCATGAAGCTTCCATTTGTATGGAATATCCACTATTTCCACTACATATAGGCACTCGAGAAGCTCTCATGAGTATTCCCCATCCACTATTGCCTCTGTATAGAGGCACCTAGGCAGGTTCCATGCATAAGCCCTATCCACCATTGATGCTCCATTGTAGCACTCGATAATCTTCTACGCATAATCCCCAACCACCATTACCACTCTATAGAGGCACCCAATCACCTTCCATTCATAGGCCCCATCCACCATTTTTTCTCCATAGAGGCACTCGAGTAGCTTCAATGTGTAAGCCCCATCTAGTATTGTCACTCTTTATTGGCACCTAGGAAACCTCAATGCGTAATCCACATTCATTATTTATTCTCTATAGTGGCATCCAGGAATTGTCCATACATAAGCTTGTTCAACAATTTTCATTCCTTATAGACCCCCATGTATCTTCCATGCATAAGCACCATCCACCATTTTCACTTCATAGTTTCACCCGGTCAACCTCTATGTGTAATCTGTATTAATCACCCTTCATGGTTGCACCTTTGCACCATGATCATCAATTCTTTTATCGCCTCTTGATTCTCATGTTGAGCATGACTCACATGATCTTAGAGTAAACAATGACCATGACATCCTCATTGGGTCGACTGATTGTGAAATCCCCATGCCCCTTTTTATCAACTACGTGGATATTGATCCTTTTGATTTTTAATAAAGGTATATAGGAAGCCTACCTGAGGTTCAATCCCATCACCCATCTGTCTCAACGACTTCATGTTGGTTTACCCTTATCTTGCAAGATGTTAAACAATATCCCCCTTTCATCCCACATGATGCTAAAAAATATGCTTTTGAAATACATGTGGTTTGATCCTTGTCTCCTAGGTAGGGTACATAGGAAGCCTCTCAAAGCTAAAACCCCAAACACTATTAAACATTGATGTCCCCTTTATTGGTACCCATATCATTGGTCTGCCCCTTTGTGGTGTCAGACCAATTCTCGAGAAGCTAACTATGCATTGGCCCCTACCTCAATCCATACGTCCCCAACAAAGAGTATCCCTCTTGAGATGGGATGCTAATCATAGGTAAGACCCATTATATAAACCATTTTTTTTGTTTGTGTACTTCCCAATACTATTCCCCACATCTGAACAATGTGGAAATTTATTCCCTACAACGATGATACGTAGGGGCCTCCCCGAGGTTTAATCCCATGATCCATTTCCCATCATATTCTCTCCTTCAAGCCTTTGAATTGAGGTAAGATCATTCCATATCATGGAGGATCTATTACCTTCGGTCCCCCATCTATGAACTCCATTCTCATGGGGTGCCTCCTCAGTTGTCCCACAGCCCCGGTGAACTATGTTGACTTTGACTCATATAACAACCCTTCTCTATATCACACACTTAAACAAAAATTATTACATAAACATCCATTTAATAAAACTATGAGGATCTAGAGTTATAGTTTCTTAGGAAAATTAAGAACATTATATATCAACTTAGAACATAAAACACAACAGATTTATTGAAATCATCTTTTACATGGCCACAACATTCTTTCTTACATAGCATTGAACGGGATAACCTGGGGACATGCATAAGAAAAGGGTTAGCTATAAAGCCTAGTAAGGGAGTAAGAAAGGAATAACATAAATAATATTGTACATGTTAATAAATAATCATATCAATGGATCAACAGAGAAACATGAACATAAAGGCCTTGTATAGCATGATTATCATAAATTGGGAATGTGGAAACAACATTTAACATGATATTATCATGATCCAAGGATCATTGCACATGGAGCATGAGTAAATAGTCATTGCAATTGAATAATAGTTAGTAGACCCTCATTGAACTTAAATTATCAAGTGTAAACCCTCACTGCACATGGTGTATCCTGATATAATTCTTTACCCAATGCATTGGAACGCTATTATGGAACTCCCTTCTTAATCATTTCATTTCAGGCATAAGTGTGCCACAAAGATCATAAAACACGGATTCCTTAATCATTTTAATTTATTCCACAAATAAGATATGTGGAATACCTAAAAGTATGTCCTTAATTAACAATTACATGTGCATCAAGGTGAGTACCCTTGATAGATAAATGGGTATGGTTTTCACTTACACGATGATTTTTTCTTGGGATGTTTTGGAGTAACTTCAGTTGCATAATGACGTCAAATAGAAATTGTAATGTGTGTTAATGGGAGAGACATGGGTGTCTCATCATTTATACATGAAATAAAAATGAGATAATGTATCATAATATCCCAACATATGTAATGCAATTTAGATTCATAATAAAAAAATAATTTCTTGAATTTAAAGGAGGAGAGAGAAATTTATTATGAAATTTTAGGATGCTAAAAAGTGTACATGGAAGGAATTAATGAGAAAGAAAGGGGTGTCAAATCAATCAAAGAAATAAGTATGTATGGGGGAGGTGACAAATAATACCACAACATTTATAATTGTTAATACAATTGGATAACAATATAAAGAAACTTAGACAAAAATGAGAAAGGAATAAATCCCTTACATGGTAGTGTGAGACCAAAGGAATGGGAGAGGCTTGGGAGAGGCTTGAGATAGCCTTAATGGGAACATGGGAGATTTGGGAGGATTATAGAGAGGGGAGTTCATGGTTTGGTCCGGATCCAAATGGATTTAGTACAGATGAATGAGATATTGAGTGGGTTTATAGAGGAAAGGAGAGGGAATTTTTTATTATTTAGGTTTTGGACACCACATATTAAACTAATAAAAACCATAAACTATCCCATGGTTTTTTCCAAATTGGAGTGGAATTCTTTTTTATATGTCCAGTGTGAAAAATTATCATAATATTAGGCTTTCTTATGTGTAGGTGATTCACACTCTTAAGGAAATCATTTTAAAATTGTTAAACTATTTTATATGTCATGGAGGGTCCACTAAGTCTTTGTAAAATAATTTAAAAAAATATAAAATCATATTATTTTAATGTTAAAACATATATTTCTTTAAAATCCCATTTCTAATATTTTATTACATCACTATTGGTTCATTATGTTGTCATAAATCATATTATATATTTAAAAGGTATTTAATTTTTACCCAAAAATTTGACAGTCTCATAATATTATGAAAAAAACCATTGGAAAATTGTGGCATCTGGATTCGAAAAATAATTTTCATTTTATCTATATATTTTTTTAAATATGTTAATTTTTACATTTAAAATAAAACCCAATATTTGTCGAAAATTAATAGGATTTGAAAAAATTAGCTTCAAACCATAATAACAATTACAGTTGTATTTATAAAAACTATACAATCACTTATATTTAAAAAATGTAATTTAGTAATAATATTTTATTAAAATATTCTTTAATTAAAAAATACATTAATTCGTCAATATATATTTCTTAATAGAATATTAACTAAAAATACTATTTGTGTTTTAATAACTATTTACAAAGTATCAATAATACAATAAATGTATATTACTTTTTGTATATAAAAATAGTGCACATAATAATTGTGATAGGGTCCTGTTACATAACCCCTTATAACACCCACATAAGACATATGGGTAATGTGTGTTATGGTGACAGACTCTTGGGGAAACTGAGATAACATATCATGAGTGGTAATATCAATTAACTTCCACTTCTCCCATAGCTGGTACCATTCTTGATTAATATATTTAATCTCATCTTGGGATTGTTCAAAAGATAATCCCAGTGACTGTACCCCCTTTAAGAACTCCGATAAATGGGATTCATATCGAGAAATACTATAGGATGCGTCCACCACTTCATTTTTGGAGTAAATTAGATTAGTTAAAGCAATATATTCATACTAATCACGTGATGACTGATTAACAACTATATTAGAAACACTAACAATTATTAATAATATTTTAAAATCAAAAAACATAAAACCAAATAAGTGTATATGTTTTATATAACCATTTTACATAGTAATACATTTAATTAGATCAATAATAATTTTCATTAATACAAGTTTGGGTCATTACAATCTTCCCCACTTAAGAAATTTTGTTCTCAAGTTATCCTTTTTTCACACTAAAACAGATAATGGTAACTTTGTTTCATCACTTCCTATGATTCCCACATTTCATCTACAAACTAATGGTTTTTCCACAACACCTTGATGAGGGGAATTTTCTTATTTCATAGAACATTTTCTATATGATCTAATATCTTCACCAGATTCTCTTCATAGGAGTGGTAATTCTCAAATGGTACCACCTCTAGGTTGAGTACATGTGATGGGTCAGGAATGTACTTCCTCAAGAGTGATACATGGAATACATTATGTACTTGAGATATATTCGGTGGGAGTACTAGTCGATAGGCTACTATTCCAAAGTGATCAAGGACCTCAAAAGGGCTGATGTACCTTGGACTAAGATTTCCCTTCTTCCCCAATATCATAACTCTCGGCCACGGTGATATGCGGAGGAATACTATATCTCCAACATCAAAATCTAGGTATCATCGACGATTATCATCATATCTCTTTTTTCCACTCTGAGCATAATTAATGTTCTCTTGGTTGGTCTTAACCATCTCCACCATTTCTTCGACCATTTCAGGACCTAGGAGTTTTTATCCCCAACTTCATCCCAACATGCTGGTGTTCTGCACCTATTCCCATATAGATCTTTTTAAGGAGCCATTTGGAGGCTTTAGTGGAAACTTTTATTGTAGGATAACTCAACCAGAGTAATATTTTGATCCCATCCTTCTTTGAACCCCTTTTAGCATGCTATTAACATATTCTCAAGTGTATCGATAGTCCACTCAGATTTTCCATCAGTTTGTGGATGATAAGAAGAAGTTCAACTCAGTATTTAGAGAATGATGAAGACTCTTACAAAACATAGAGTTTAATCTTAGATCTCGATTGGATACAATAGATAGTGGTCCTCTATGCAGCCTTACCACTTCTCTAATATCTATCCATTCCATTTGATCCAATGAGAAATATTCTAAAATTATAATGAAGTGTATAGTCTTTGTAAGAAGATCCACAACAACCTAGATAGCATTGTTTCTTTGGGTGACTTCGAATGTCTGATGACAATCTCCATAGTGATGTTATCTTATTTCCATAATGGTACAGGTAATAGTTGCATCATCCCCTTATAATTATACCTCACATACATCACTTTATGACATACCAGGAATGTAGATGTATACTCAACGATCTCAGTATTCATTTTATCCCACCAATAATCCTCTCAAGGATCTCGATACATCTTTATGTTTGCTGGTTGAGCGGAGAAATTCATACTATGTGCATTATCCAAATGATCATTATTTTACTCTGGATTTTGTGGAACACATAGTCTTGTCACAAAAATCATGATTCCTTCTTCAATAAAATTGAACTCTAAGGATTTCCCTTTTCGGATAGTTTTTACTTTCTTCTGAATTTCCACATCATCCTTTTGATCATCCATTAACATTTCCAAAATATACAGTTTAGCAATTATTGGTGAAAAGATTAATGATGTAACCATATTTATAATTCCTATGTCCATATTCATCAAATATAAGAATATTGGATCAATTTCCATTCTTATCAATAATAGTATCATTTTGTCCTTTCTACATAGAACATATTCCACCTTGTTTGCATTACTAGGGTGGTAATGGATTGATCAGTCATAGGGTTTGATCATATCTTTCCATCTCCATTAGTGCATACTAATCTTTTATTATGTTAATATATACTTTACTCTTTTGTGATATATATATATTTCACACTTCTCTCAAAATAGGTAATGTCGCTAAATTTTTAAAGAGAATATTACTGCATCCAACTCCAGATCATGTGTTTGATAGTTTTTCTCATGAATTTTCTATTTCCTAGAAGCATAGGAAATGAATTTTCAATTTTTCATCCACACACAGCCCATTCCAATATTTAAAGAATCACTAAATTCCACAAAAATTCTCCACTTGTGGGTAGTGTGAGCATGGGCACAATGATAAGCCTCATTTTAAACTCCTTGAACTCGATGAAAACATCAATCCCTTCTGAGTTAGATTGGTAATAGGGTTTGAAAATCATTAAAAAATTTCACAAATCGGCGATAATATCCATTTAACCCTAGGAATTTATGGATATCCATCACCGATTTTGGCCTTGGCCACCCCTTAATTGCATCTATCTTGGAGGGATCCCCAAATATCCCATTTCTTTTGATGATATGACCCATGAATGAGACATCCTTTAACCATAACTCACACTCTTTTTTACTTTTCATTGATATTGTCCTTTTAAAAGGTCTCCAATATAGTGCTTAGATGCTCCTCATCCTCCTTATAGGATTTGCAGCTTATTAGAATATCATCTACAAAGACTACCAAAAAAATTCATGGTAATATGTAAAAACTCCATTAATCAATTTCATTAATGTTATGGGACCATTAGTGAGTCCTAAAGGTATTACTATTATTTCATAGTGCTCGTACCTTATATAAAAAGTCTTCTTAGAGATATCCTCTTTCTTTACCCTTACTTGGTAATATCCTGACTGCAAATCCACCTTGGATATGAATTGTTCTCCACATAGTTGATCTAACAAGTCATTAATTCAGGGTAAATAATACTTGTTATTTATTGTGATTTTTTTGAGCTCACAATAATCAATTAAAAGGCGCATTGACCCATCATTCTTCTTGATGAATAGGGTTGATTCACCCCATGGTGATGCACATGGGTGTATTAACCCCTTATCCAGATTCTACTTCAGTTGTTATTTCAACTCATCAAGATCCACAACAACCATTATATATAGAGTTTTGGAAATAGGAAACACCCCAGGTATAAGATCAATTTAGAATTCAATATCTCTTCTAGGAGAAAAACTGAAAAATTACTCAAGAAACACTTCATGAATATTCCCTCACAATAGCCATGTCTTCAAGGATGGATGCTCCCTTAGAATCAGTCATTTGTATAAGATATGTGTGTTCATAGGGAATTAATATCAACACTTTAGATGATAGTTCAAAAGAAGATTCACCCTACTCCATGAACTTGTATAGAATTAGGTGTCAACTCTACATTTAGAGAGTGATTTCCCTATCATGGGAATTTATGCTGCCTCTCTATAGGGAAATCCAATCCATGGAAAGGATTACATCAAAATATAAAATAGGGAGTTTGATGTTGTTCTCCAGGAAGTTCGAACCACAAATTGTGACACAGGAGGAGTTATATTTATGGGATGCAATGATTTCCTCATTTTCCGTTCTCACTGAAATCTATAATTCCATGATTTATGATGGTGTTGGGATTGTTATACTAAAAATTTAGGATATAAAAAATGTTTAGAACAATAATAAAAAATATAGTTCTCTATTCTTTAATTAATAACGAGAGTACTAGTAACCACTTCATTGTTGGGGTTCTCTTCAGTGGTAGTGATGGAACAATCTCACCCTTGCTTCCTTGGAGGTTTTTGGTTGCCTCCAAAAACCATTGGCTTTGTTAACTGGTTTGAAAATTTCTATAGTTCTTTGTACTATAAGCAATGAATAATGTGTTTAGGGGAAAATAGAGAATTCATCTCTTCTATCATAGCATCAGGTTTTTCCTGTCAGTATTTAATAGCCATGTGTCCTTCTCTTCCACACCTAAATCATTTCCTCATCCCATTCAGGAAATTTCTAGGGCGATTCTTTCTGAACCTTTGCAAAATGGGGTGCTATAATTTCATAGCACTATTGGATTTATCCATCGGACAACGAAAATTAAATTTCACTTTACGCTTTTTATCCCCATGATACCTCTGAAATTATTTGATCTTCATTTGTTCATTGAGGGCACATCAGAAAATTTCCTCATAGATACCAAAAGTCATGGATTTCTATAGATTTCCATAGGATAGGTTTTAGCCCAACAAAGAAGCGATGAACCTTCAATTCAAGGGTTATGAAAAAGATGGAGGCATATCGTGCAATCCCTGCGTTGTTTTCCTTATACACATTGATGGATTCATTGTCTTTTTTCTTGAGGGAATGGAAGTCCCTTTCTATGATAAGTTGGAGGGTGTGAGGAAAACAATTATCAAAAAAACATTTCTAGATATCCTTACATTCCAAAGCATCGATCTCCTCCTCAGGCATCTTATATCAGATCAATGTACACCATTGATCAAATTCATCATCCATATGATAAGTAGCCATAGAAACTTTATATTTTTCATAACATTGAAGGATAGATAAGATCTCCTCAATGCAGTTGATCCATTGTTTGGAAATTGAGGGATCAGATGATTCATTAAAATTATGAGTCATTTATCTCATGATTCTATAGATTATGTATTTTACCTTCTTAGAGGGTGGTGAACATTTTTTTTATTCATGATTCTATTAAAAAAATGAGTTAACTGAGAGAGTGTCGTGATAATATTTGTCATTCCCACTCCCATCAGATTGGGCATCTCATTGGAATAGTCATCACATTGATCTTTACATCGATAGTTAGCATCTGTACTCCTATTAATTTTCATTGGACAGAATAAATGGAATTTTAGGGGTAACACATAATGGAAAATCCAATGAAAAAAAGGTATATCTTATAAATTACAATTATTTCCTTTACTTATCTTTGTTATCAATGATCTACTTCCCAACATATATTCTTAGGGGAATTTTTTAATTCTCTTGATAATGTTTCATACTATGATTATCAATTTACCCATGCATATCCCCTGGGATTTTCGTAACCAATATTACATCAAGGTCCATTGTCGTGAACCCATTCCCGTTAGAGTCTAGCTCAATGTGGTGTGTTTGGGTTTTACCCCTAGATACATCTATGCCAGAGCCACCTCTACGTACTCATATACAATAAGGAATGTATTTTCTTGATAAACCACTTACTCAATAATCACCAAAATTTAGGAATATTTTTATTATACCTAGTCTTATCCCTAAGGATCTAACTGGGATTTTTTAATCCTAATCCAAAAAATAACTAAACCTATCCTCTGATACCATGTATAACAACCCATTTCTTTATTACACAATTAAACACGATTTATTACATAAAATTTCACTTAAGACAACACTGAGGACCGAGAGGTATAATATATTAGGGAAATTAGGTACATTATATAAAAAATTAAAATGTAAAACACAACATATTTTTTGAAAACTTCTTTTACATGACCACAACATTCAATTTTACATAGCATTTCATGAGATAAATTGAGGACATGTATATGAAAAGGGTGAGCTATAAATCCAAGTGAGGGAGTAAGCAAGGAATAACTTGAAGAATATCGTACATGTTAAGAAAGAGACATCTTAATGGAGTGCAAGATAAAGATGAACATATAGGTATAATATAGTATGATTATCATAACATGGGAATGTGGAAACAACATTTAACATGATATTAGAATGGGCCAAGACTCACTGCACATGAAGATGAATAAACCCTCATTGCACTTGAATTATAAAGATTAGACCATCATTGAACTTGAATTAGTATGAGTTAACCCTCATTTCACATGGTGTATTGAGATAATATTCGTTACCCAATGCATTGGATCACTATTAGGGCACACCCTTATTAATCATTTTATTTCATGCATAAGTTTGCCACATAGATCATACCACATGGATTCATTAAACATCATAAGTTATTCCATGAATAAGAGATGTGGAATTCATAAATTTAGGTTCTAAATAAAAACATACATGTAAATGAATGGGAATACCCTTGATAGAGAAATGGGTATGGTATTTAATTACACAATGATTTTTGCATGGGAAATGTTGGTGCAACTACGAATCATAACGACGCCAAATAGAAATCGTAAAGTAGGTAGATGAGAGAGAAATGGGTCTCTCAAAATTTATAAATAAAATATATAGTAAGGGGTAATTTAACATATTATAAAAAATAACGTAATTCAATTTAGATGCATAATATAAAATAATTGCTTGAATATAAATGAGGAGCGAGAAATTCCTTATGGAATTTCAGCATGGTAACAGGTGCAGATGGGAGGAATTAATGGGAGCTAAAGTGGTCTCTAATCCATAAAACATATTGAGGGACGTATTGGGGAGGTGTTAAATCATACCCCAACATTTATAATTGAATATAAAAGGGGATAACAACATAAAGAAACATGTACAAAAAAGTGAAAGGAAGAAATCCCTTAATTGGAAGTGTGATCCCGATGGCTTGGGAGAGGCTTGAGAGAGGCTTCTTGGGAGCTTGGGGTGCCTTGGAAGGATTCAAGAGAGAGGATTTCATGGGAGATTTGAGCTTCAAATGGTTTTAGTGAAGAGGAATGTGATATTGAGTGGATTTAGGTAAGAAAGGAGAGGGAATTTTTTATTATTTAGGTTTTGGACACAACACATTAAACTAATCAAAAACACAAACCACCCTAGGATTTTTTCCCATGTTTTTTTACAAAGTGGTGTGGAAAAATTATTTAATAATACCAATGGTTAAATTTATTATAATATTAGGCATTCTTATGTGGAGGTGAGTTACACTCTCAAGAAAACCATTTTAAAAAATTTAAAATGATTTATAAGTCTTGGAGGGTCCAATAAGGCTTTCTAAAATAAAAAAAATATAGAATGATATTATTTTAAAGGTAAAACATATTTTACCCCAAAATTCCATTTATTGGATTTTATCAAATCACTAATGGGACATTATGATGTCATAAAACACATTATATATTTTAACAGTATTTAATTTTTAACCCAAAATTTGACTGTCTGAAAATTTTTTGAAAAAATGACCTTTGGATAATTTTGAAATCTCAATTCAAAAAATATTATTCATTTTATGTAAATAATTATATAAATATTTGATTTTTTACTTTTTAAAAAATTGGCATTTATCGAAAATTCCTAGGTTTTGAAAAACACAGCTTTTGAACATTAATAACAATTACAATTATATTCATAAAAATTATACGATCATTTTTATTTAATAAAAATTTATTTAGTAATAATATTTTCTTAAAATATTATTTAATTTCGAAATACCTTAATTCACCAAAATATATATCATAAGTAAATATTAACTAAAAATACTATTTGTTCTTTAAGGACAATTTTTAGAGTAACAATAATAACATTTATATATATTATTTATTCTATAAAAAAAATAATGAATATAATCATAGTGCTAGGGTCATTTTACATAACCCCTTATAACACTCACATAAGTTCTAAGGGTAAGTTCTGCGATGGTGACAGACTCTTGGAGAAGCTCAGATAACATTGCTCAAGTGGTGATCTCTACTAACTTCCACTTCTCCAATAGGTGGTTTCATTCATGATTAACATGTCAAATCATGAATTGGAATTGGTCAAGAGAAAAGACTAGTGACACTACCTCCTACTTGAGCTCTATAAAATGGGCTTCATATGGAAAAATTCTACTAGATAAAGACATGGCTTCCTTTGTATGAGTAAATTGGATTTGTTAAAGCCCTATATTTATTCTAATCATGTGATCACTATTAAACCACTATATTAGCAATGGTAACAATTCTTAACGGTATTTTAAAATTCGAAAACTAAAAACCAAAAAAGTGCATATGTTTTATATAACCAATTTACCTAATAAGTAATATAATTAGATCAATTAGAGTTTTCATTAATAAATTTTTGGATCGTTACAATTCCCATTCATGAGTATATGTAAGAAGACTTATTGAGGTTTAATCCCAACACTACAATCATCTACACACTGGTTCCATCACATTCACCATCCACACTCTTGGATCAATCCCTTATCATCCATCCTAATCTTTACCCAGGCCAGCAAATCCCAATGAGATTATGTCATCCATCCAATTGCTTCCATTTAAATCACCTTGGTAGCCAACCACGCATAAGCCCCGAGCAATCCAAGACCATTCAACCAATATTGTACCTCTTGTAATGGGAATATAACCATGTGTAAGCCCTGATATATCTTTGGGTCATTGTCCTTCATGTATTACCGGATTTCAAGACTCAACCAATCGAACTACATGGGTTTTGATCCCTTACTTCTAAATAGGGTACGTAAGAAGCCTCTTCAAGGTTCAATCTTAGCCAATGGTAAACCCTGGTGTTCCCCATTCTATGGTGAACTTTCCCTAATCTTCCTTCAGTGGTATCAAGATCAGACTTCATGGTGTGATATCATCCCTTTATGGGAAACACCACCATGGGTCCACTTTCATAGAGCCTTTTGATCCAGTCATCAGATTTCCCCCATTCTTGGGTGAACTCTCTCGGATCCACCCTCAGTGGTGTCAAAATCATACATCATGTTGTGATATCTCCCCTTTATGGGGTACACTATCCTGGGTCCACTCATATTGGGCATTGTGATCAATCCATTTAGTAAACACTGATATTTCTCGCTCATAGGGATGTACCAATATGATCCTCCTCCATGGGGCATTCTAATCAATCTCATTTTATCTTATCAAGACGTTAAACTCACGGCCTACCCATGTTGAACATGATATATCTAAGGAAAAACTCAAAAACTATGCCTTTCTCATAACCATATTCAGAAGACCTTAAATTAATGGCATACCCCATGTTAAACATGGGAAGTTGAGGAAAACCTCAGAGACATGCCTTCAGTATAGATACCTTGCGATCGACATGGGGTGGCTCAGGTTGTGTGGCCCCGATATACCATCTTATGAGGAATAATATATTTATTCCAATGTCCAAACATCAATAGATTCCCCGACATGCCTGATGTTACAATCTACTCTGAACAAAGGTTGTTTCCCATTTGTGACCCCATGGATTGTCTGGAAAAAAGTAGCGTAATTCACCAGAATCCACAATGATATGGGACTGGGAATGAGATTCATGAAAAATGACTCAAATATTGAGGGATACCTAGACTAGGTGAAAACATTCTAGGAGAAATCCACGAATGGAGAAACATAAATCCCATCATCTTATTTTGATCATGGAGCAAACGCATTAGAAGAAGTGATGAATATTTCCCGCCTATGGAAAGAGGGAATGCGGGGAAACAATCAGCGCATTGTAGCACGATGATGCATACCCTGGAGGAAATCATCTAAAAAAATGCTGAACCTGATGGGAATCTCTTCTCCTTCAATAGTGAGTTAGAGAAAATGTCAGGAAAATCGAGGAATCACTAAAGAGAATCCACTCTCCATTATATGTTTGAGGATGAGAAGCATCAGGTGCATGAAGGATATGGTCTATTGGATCCTCACTAACACTGACAGTTTTACATTCCACACAAGGGGCATCCACCCCATACTCCATTGGCTCCTTGCCATATCTACCAACTTCTCATGACACGCAGGGGGAATCCACCCATGAGTCCATCCGCTCCTCCTAGAGTATGCCACCTTCCTAGGCTATGTATGGGGAATCCACCCCTGACTCAGCTGCTTTCATAGGACTCACAAGGGGATTAGACTCCCCCACTCCATCGACTCCTTGATGACTTTTCTGCCTTCACAGGCCGCATAGGGGGAATCCACCAGCTCCTCGCCGACTCCTCCGCCTTCCGTGGCCATATAGGGGGCATCACCCGACAACTCCATCAGCTCCCTGCCAACTCCGGAACCGTCACTGGTCATGTAGGGGGAATCCCCCTCTGACACCATTAGCTTGTCCATGGCTCTATCGCCTTCACATGATTTGAAGGTGGAATCCACCCTCGACTCCATCAAAGTCACACTGACTCCACCCCCTTCCTAATCTACTTAGGGGGAATCTGCCCACTGACTCCATCAACTCCTCACTGAATCTTCCTCCTTCACATTCCACTCATGGCGCATCAACCCCCAACTCCTTTGTCTCCTCACCGACTATGCCCCCTTCACTAGCCCCACAGGGGGCATCCCCCCAACTCCATCTTCTACTTGGTGATTGTTCCACCTTCACAGGAATCACAGTGGTATCCACCCCCGACTATATTAGCACCTCGCTAACTGCGCTTCCTTTACATGCCACGTAGGGGGCATCCACCTCTGACTCCATTGGCTCCTCACTGACTCTTCCACCTTCACAGGACGCATGAGGTGCATCCACCCCCCGACTCGATTGGCTCCTACCTGACTCTGCTACCTTCATAGGCCTTACAAGGGGCATCTACCCCTGACTCCATTGGCTCCTTTCCAACTCTGCTGCCTTCACAGGATGCGTAGGGGGAATCCACCCTTGAATCCATCGACTCCTCGCCAACTCCGCCGCCTTCGCAGATCAAACATGGGGAATCAACCCCCAACTCCATAGGATCCTCACTGACTCCAACACCATCACATGTCACGCTTGGGGAATCGACCCACTGACTCCTTCGGATTGTCGAATCCTTCACTGGCTATGCAGGGGGGATCCACCACTTACTCTATCAGCTCCACGCCGACTTCACCGTCGTCACATGCCATACAAGGGGCATCCAACTGAGATTAAATTGGTTCCTCCGGACATCGCACCCTACCAAGGCCATGAAGGGGGAATCAACCCCTAACTCCTTTATCTCCTCACCAAGTTGACCTCCTTCACAAGCCCCATATGGGGTATCCCCTCCCCAGACTCCATCGACTCCTCACGGACTCATCCACATTCATCGACAACATAGGCGACATCCATTGCTGACTCCATTAGCTCCCCACTGACTCCACCACCTTCACAGGCCATACATGGGGCATCTTCCACAGTATCCATCAGCTCTTGTAGAATCTTCCTCCTTAAAAGGTCGCGTAGGGGGCATTCAACCCTCGACTCTATAATCTCCTTGTCGTCTTCTCCACCTTCACATGCGGCGCAGGGGGAATCCACCCCTCGACTCCATTGGCTCCTCGCCAACTCTGCTGCCTTCACAGGCAGCATGGGGGGCTTCCAAACCAAACTTCATCATGTCATCTCTGACTCTACTGCCTTCACAAGCCGGGCATGGTGCACCCACCCCCAACTCATCGGTTTATTGCTGACTCTACCACCTTCACAAGTCGCGTAATAGGCATCTACCCCACCCACCCCCCCGACTCCATCAGCTCCTCGCCGACTCCTCCCCCTTCCCATGCCGCTATGGAAGAATCCACCCCAAAATCCATCTGCTCCTCTAGGTCTCCACTAGCTTCAGCAGTCATGAAAGGGGCACCCCCTGACTCCATAAGCTCCTCACCGACTCTGCTACCTTCACAGGCCACAGAGGGGGCATCCACCCCCGACCCCATCGCCTCCTCGCTGACTCTGCCACCATCACAGGCCGCGTGGGGAGAATCCACCCACCGACTCCGTCATCTCTTCTCCAACTCCACTGCCTTCACAGGTCACACAAGGGGAATCCAATGTAACACCCCGAGATTTTATGAAAAATATTATTTTAATTTCATTAATGTCTTATGTTATATTCTACACCAAGATTACCTTGCGCTATACGCAACACCGTATTAGCTTGCAGTATACGCAACACTATTCTTGGACCGTGTTACACATAATTTTGATAATAGTTATTCTACGCAACGTTGAGTATATATATATATATATATTAAATGTATAAATGAAATATGGTTGGATTCTGTTATACGAAACAACGAAGGATTCTTTCACAACACGCAACCCTGACTTGGCTTGCATTACACGCAATCGCGACCTTCCTCGATAGCGTGTGTTGTACGCAATACCGGGTTTTAATAAACAATGTTATATTATTATAATATTGTCATGAACTAGCCGTTATTAATAGTATTAACTAAATTTTGAATTTTATAACATTATTATTCATCTTACACATTTCTAGAACATGGTATAAGAACAAAATAAATTTTTCGGGTAAAATAAGTATTTTTCAAAAAATGCAGTTTTACCGCCTTTTAATGGCGCACCCACTTTAAATATAGTTTTTGACATGTTTATATGTTCAATTTGACAAAATAATAATCTTATTTTGAATCAGGATATAAAAATTTACATTATATAAAGTTTTGATATTTTTCCGATAACTTTCATATTTTAATGAATAGTAAAAACACGCTATATTTTAATTAAAAACAACTTTTTTCATCGTAATATCTTATGTGGTTAAATTATAATATTAAATGGTTTTAAAGTATAAATAGAATATATTTTTACTATTTAATATAATGTATGTCATTAGCATTGATTTTACCTTGAATTTGTAGGTTAAATCAATTCAATCTTTTGCAATGTTTTAAAGAAAAACCCGTTTTCTTTCGACAACGGGATTAATTTTAATTTAATTTCTGAATCTTTTGTGTATTGAATTTGGAAAAATTGATTCCATATTTGGAATAAGTGGGTCCAAATTATGTTAATAAGCTACTTTTTATTTTTGGAAATTATGAATAGTAACTACGGTAAATTTTATTTACCATAGTTAAAGGTAAATCGGGTAATTAAGGGTAAATATAATATTTTAAAATTACCCTAACAAATGTCAAAATCCTATTGGATGACTAAAAGGTGACCCATATCACCTAAGGGTTGGATTAGAATCATTTAATGGACATTTTTCCATGAAAATAACTTAATTATTATTAAAACCAAAGAAAGTGACAACATGTCACTCTCTTAAATCTTATAAGTATATTAATTTTAATTTAGTGATAAACTTAATAAAACTTCGAACATGAATAGTCTCCAGAAATCTAATGAAATTATCTACATCATATAAATTTATTTATAATTTTTACGGATTAAATAATTATCATTAATTATGACACAATAGTGATGCAGAAATTGTTTATCTAGTGAAAAATCAAGAATATTGTTTTTATTAAACTAATAGTGACCATAAAATGCACAAATACCTAACCAAAACTTATTTTACATGTAAATTTCAACCATAAGCATCCAATGGTCGAATATTTTACCATTTGGAGCCTTATAAAAGCGATTATGACACTTATATTATTTTATTTTAAATGATGCCAAAGTTGTCACCTTCATAATTTAATAAATATAACAATTTAAATATTGTGATTTTAAGATGATAAATTCGATTAAAAGTATTATTGTGAAAGGTACTAGATTTATTTTCATCATAGGATTTTATTTTTATTTTTTATGCAACAAATAAGTATATTAAATAATTATACAAAAATGTTGTAGTATTTATTTGATTAAGAGATAAACCAAATAAATGGATTCAAAAATAATAAAATAAATATTATATGAACTATTTAATGTGATCCAATAATTTTTAAGATACATATGACATTTTATGAATCTAGTAAAACTTTTAGTTCGAACATATATTCTGTATTTATTTTATTTAAATTCAAATAAATGAATAGTGTCAAAATTGACACTATTGTTATTTTATAAAAGAAAAATATTATAAAATTGATTAAAAATCACAAAATATTTCAAAATTATAAATTTAAATTTATATGATCTAAAATGTTATTAAGAATCCAATTATGTACAATTAACAACAAATAAGTAATTATTTGTTATAATTTAAAAAATACAATGTTATTACCACAAATAAAATTAAATTGATTAAATAAGGATAAATCATGTTGATAATGTTTAAAATAAATTCCTTACATGTCTAAATTCTATTGGTTGATGATATTACAACCTTATCTAATCTAATATTCGAATATGAGTCATTTTTTGAGGTTTTTATGTGGGGTTAGATTTATTATAAATTAACATTTTTAAGAATTCCAAAGGTGCCCCTCTCCTCCCTTATAAAAGGGCACCTCCTTTCTCTCTTCCTCACACAACTTTGAGCCTTCAAGATCGTCCAAACTCTGCCAAAATACCTTCTCCACTTCCCTATAATAATCCTAGAGTTCCTGGTCTTCTTCAAAGACCAATCTTAGTTCCCTAAGTGGAGGATTCAAAGAGGCGTTTCAACGAAGAGGTAATATCCATTACCGATCTTTTCAATTTTTTTCTTCTTCAACTTCTTCTTCTTTAGTTTTTTCATGATAAAGTAATAACATCAGTATTTATTATATACTTATATGTTATTATAAATATGAAACAACTCTAATTCACCTTCTATCCATCCTATGGAAAAATGAAATCACCGCGCGTGCGTACGTACGGAATACCGTCTCCACGCCGTGGTGTAATATATTTTCCGTCACCTCCTTAATTGGATTGGTATAATGGTTTAATGAGTAACTATATATGATTATTATAAAGTGATATTGATACTTAAATAGTATACATACAATTCAACACAATTCCACGACCATGGGAACAATATCATCGCTCGTACGTATGTACGGACTACCGTCTCCACGACGCGATGATATTCATTCTCCATGTTAACCATTTAAAAATGATTATAAAATATATATAAGAAATAATAATTAAATATATGAAATTATAAATCTACTGGATATATGTATATATATATATATGTATGTCATCTACTTACTTCCATTCAAGACAATAAGGAAAGGAAAACAGCGTTCATGCGTACGTACGGACTACCGTCTCCATGAACGGTGTTTTTCATTTCATTTATCTATCTATTATATATATATATACTGAATATATATGATATATAAATCATATTTTATATTCTGGAAGTAATTAAATCATGATATAAGTAATAATAATGTCAAGAACAACAAGTCAAAACACCTACGATAAATGAAACGATTTTACCCAAAACGCTTCTTTAACATGGAATTAACAAAATAACGGGTAATATAATGTCATAAGTGAACCATATATGTTATCATAACAATGAATATGAATCTGTAATCAGTCAATGACATTATTTAAATCATTATATAGGAGTTTCGGACACATATGAAGCAAATCAGACGTAAGGTAAGGGAAAATATCACAATCTCATTTTTATCCGAGATTGTTTTTACTTTGGCATTTACTTGGGTGTATTTTATCATCCACATCCATGTTCCATAAATATGTAATATTGTTTCCATCCACTTACAATAGTTTAAATCCAATTTTACCCTTCTGTGAATTTTTTGTAAAGAATATGAAAGGAATCTTTTGTCGTTTTTTTTCGAACGAGGTACATTTTGACTTTTCCGAAAAAAGTACGAAGAATGTTTTTTTTAACTTATATGGCATGAATGGATTTCTAAAAAATTATTTCCAAGAAGCTTCCTTTACAAGTATTCAAGTTTATTTTTAATCAACTTCTTTTAGTTTAAAATTGTATGACATGTTAAGAAAGGAAAAGTGTTTTTGAAGTAGAAAGGATATTTTCCTCAAGAATGGAGTTCAAGTGTTTTATCAAAATTATTTTCCATCTAAGATAATAAAATGGTTCTGTTTTTATCCCTATAATTACATGGATTTTATTATGTTGTGATGGAAATATTTTTATGAATTCCTTTATCTTATATGAATGGTTTTATGATGTCATGATGTTTCAAGAATCCCATTTTTGTTACATGTGTTATGCGATGATGTATGATTTATGATTATGTGGCACACATAGGAAAGGATTCATTATAATATGGGTGGGACCTATATCTCCCTCCAATGAATTGGGTAAAGATTTTATATCTCATGAGATAGACAGGGCTGGAACGGTAGGTTATACCGGTTCAGTGAAACAGGACTGAAACGAGGGTTACTCGATTCAGAAAGGGACTTTGTCCACTAAGATAGTCTTGGAAATGAGTATTGACTGACAAGAAATGATTCTCTATGATTATGTGTGAATGCCACAATGTTTCATGTTTTATGTTATGATTATTGTGATTACATTTCCCTGCCATGATTTATCCCATGTTATGAAATTATGCTCTCTTTTGCAGGTTAAGATTTCCAAAATGTTATGTTCTTATGAATACGATGTGATTGATATTTCTTTTGTTTACCCTTACTGAGCATTTGAGCTCACCCTTTTATGTTTTCTTTTCCCCAGGATATAAAGAATGGTTTTAGGTAAAAAAGAAGGGAAGATCTTCATAGGAGATGTTGAAGATCTTTCACCACGATTAGAAGATTACGTTCCGAGTTTCCAAAGACACTAAACTATTACAATCCTTGTGTGTGTGTTTTTGTTATGTACTAAGTATTCCACAAATGTATTGTAATGTCAATGTACGTCAAGTTTCGGGTCTCTACTGTTGGTATCAGAGGAAAGGTTTAGTCAACCTTTGGAAACTAGGATGCGGGATCTTTAGTGAGATCCCTAGAGATATTTATAAGGTATCTCTAGGGATGTCCCTAAGGATAAGTATACGTATAGGATACAGTCCTAAAACTACGGTAACGATCATAGAATTTAACCTAAGATGTTAGATATTGAGGATACTCCACCTTTATTATGTTGTTTTCCCTAGAATGATTTTTTCCTCTCACACTATTTTTTTGGGTTTTAGAAAATGGATGGAAACAAGGTGATTCAAGATAATGGAGGATATGTTGGACAATGGAATGATATTTTTCATGATCAACCAAATGAAATGGGATTTGGATGTCCAAACATCATTATTATGCCGAATCAGCAATCTCATAATATGATTAATAAAGTAAAATTTGGTAAGTTTCCTGACTCGGCTAATAAGATAAAGATGGAGTTTCATGATGATCATAGAGGAAAGAAAGTTCAATTTCCCCTATGTAAATCATGTGGGAAGAGGCATCAAGGAGAATATTTCAAAGGAACTGGAAGATACTTTCGTTGTGGAAAACAAGGACACAAATCCAGTAAGTGCAAAGGAAAAGGTTCAGTTAACACCAGGGATGAGGATAATGGTATTGCTACGACATCAACAATGGTTAAATGTTTTAAATGTGGAATGTAGGGCATTATTCAAACCAATTCCCTAAGGGAAAGTCTCATGAAGATAATCAGTATGGTCGTATGGGAAGTATTTATGTTGATGATGATGAAGAGACTACAAATGATATGTGAGATGAAAGAATTGTTGAAGCTCGGTCAATGGTTTAAGAATGTAGTGGAATGATTACATGTTTATCATTTGTAATGTTGTATAAGAAATATCATGGTACTATGGAATAAAGCGACATCTAAGGATTGTTACATTGTTGTCTTTCCTTGAGTTATGAAAGTGTATGATTAATGGTACCACTATCCATGAAAGGTTATTCATGTATTTTTGGAATTTAGATGATATGCTCATAATGAAGGGAAAACGAGAAAATGAAATGTTTAATAGTATTCATGAGCTCATGATTGATATAAGGACTAAGTGATATCATTGTTTGAGTACATAGAATTTTGTGGATTTTGGTATGGTGAAAGTGTTAAATTTTAACTGCATTCATGTTTTCACTAAGGTTTTCAAGAGAATACATGATTAAGGACTTTGAATGTTTGGAATGTGACCAAAAAAACATATCTTATGATATATGGGGATCAACGATGGTATTAAATCTCTGGTAATCGTTTTCACTATGTTATGAGAGTAGACTGCAGTATTATGGATAAGCCTAAAGATTGAAATGGATTATGTTAGACATAAGTTAGTATTGTTTGTTTTTCGATATTATTGATGGGATGTTATAGTAATGTAGTTTTAGAAAAAGGACAACCTGCAGGACGGGCGACAGCCCATCGCGTCAGACAAGGCTGTGGGAATCGAACCCACAACCGAAGTGCGACTGGCCTTTATCACCTACCACTAGCCTATAAGAAGTCCTTGTTTAGTAGAAACTAGTTTTATTATATTAAGCAGTATGATATATGAAGTATAAGTCCATTTTAGGAACCATATATGATTAATCTCACTATATAATGACTTATGTATATTTAATAACTTTTTCTAACCTTTTGTTTGAGACATATGGAATGACCCGTCATTCTATCACATGATCTGCTAACACTTCACGAATAACAAATTCAACTTCATTTATTTAAGAGATGAAGTGGAAATTGTTCAAGGAACGAACAACAGTGAGATTGTACCAAAATAAAGTAATTATTTATTCTAATTCAAATTCTTCAACTTTAGGGAAACGATCTTGAAAACCAAAAAAAAATGTTGTCATAGTGACCTTATATCTGATTAATCATATGGTACCTTAGATCGTCACAAATTTATGGATTTGTGATTGCTAGATTTTCCATAGCCATGTTCTCTACCACTCTCCATCAGAACATGATGGTTAGATTTCTCTTCCATATCAATATTTTCACCTATGTAGAAACCCAGTGATTAGTTTATTTGGGTAACCGTTACGTTTCATACTTTTGTTTTTAAAGATTTGTTTTGGTATTCCTTTTTACGTTGTGGGTTTCTATCAAAGAAACTTTCAAATAGTAAACCATTTATAACCCCGACGAATTTCGAGGGTGAAATTCATTTTAAGGGGGGTAGAATGTCACACCCCGAGATTTTATGAAAAATATTATTTTAATTTCATTAATGTCTTATGTTGTATTCTACACCAAGATTACCTTGTGCTATACGCAACACCGTATTAGCTTGCAGTATACACAACACTATTCTTGGACAGGGTTACACATAATTTTGATAATAGTTATTCTACGCAACATTTAATATATATATATAAATATTAAATGTATAAATGAAATATGGTTGGATTCTGTTATACGGAACAACTAAGGATTCTTTCACAACACGCAACCCTGACTTGGCTTTCATTACACTCAATCGCGACCTTCCTCGATAGCGTGTGTTGTACGCAATACCGGGTTTTAATAAACAATGTTATATTATTATAATATTTTCATGAACTAGATTTTATGAATAGTATTAACTATATTTTAAATTTTATAACATTATTATTCATCTTACACATTTCTAGAACATGGTATAAGAACAAAATAAATTTTTCGGGTAAAATAAGTATTTTTAAAAAAATGCAGTTTTACCGCCTTTTGATGGCGCACCCACTTTAAATATAGTTTTTGACATGATTATATGTTCAATTTGACAAAATAATATTCTTATTTTGAATCAAGATATAAAAATTTACATTAGATAATGTTTTGATATTTTTCCGATAACTTTCATATTTTAATGAATAGTAAAAACACGCTATATTTTAATTAAAAACAACTTTTTCATCGTAATATCTTATGTGGTTAAATTATAATATTCAATGGTTTTAAAGTATAAATAGAATATATTTTTACCATTTAATATAATGTATGTCATTATCATTGATTTTACCTTGAATTCGTAGGTTAAATCCATTCAATCTTTTTCAATGTTTTAAAGAAAAACCTGTTTTCTTTCGACAACGGGATTAATTTTAATTTAATTTCTGCATATTTTGTGTATTGAATTTGAAAAAATGGATTCCATATTTGGAATCAGTGGGTCCAAATTATGTTAATATGCTACTTTTTATTTTTGGGAATTATGAATAGTAACTACGGTAAATTTTATTTACCATAGTTAAAGGTAAATCGGGTAATTAAGGGTAAATATAATATTTTAAAATTACCCTAACAAATGTAAAAATCCTTTTGGATGACTAAAAGTCGACCCATATCACCTAAGGGTCGGATTAGAATCATTTAATGGACATTTGTCCATGAAAATAACTTACTTATTATTAAAACCAAAGAAAGTGACAACATGTCACTCTCTTAAATATTATAAGTATATTAATTTTAATTTAGTGATAAACTTCATGAAACTTAGAACATGAATAGTCTCCAGAAATCTAATGAAATTATCTACATCATATAAATTTATTTATAATTTTTAGGGATTAAATAATTATCATTAATTATGACACAATAGTGATGCAGAAATTGTTTATCTAGTGAAAAATCAAGAATATTGTTTTTATTAAACCAATAGTGACCATAAAATGCACAAATACCTAACAAAATCTTATTGGACATGTAAATGTAAACCATAAGCATCCAATGGTAGAATATTTGACCATTTAGAGCCTTATAAAAGCGATTATGACACTTATATTATTTTATTTTAAATGATGCCAAAGTTGTCACCTTCATAATTTAATAAATATAACAATTTAAATATTGTGATTTTAAGATGATAAATTCTAGTAAAAGTATTATTGTGAAAGGTAATAGATTTAATTTAATCATAGGATTTTATTTTTATTTTTTATGCAACATATAAGTATATTAAATAATTATACAAAAATGTTGTAGTATTTATTTTATTAAGAGATAAACCAAATAAATGGTTTCAAAAATACTAAAATAAATAATATATGAACTATTTAATGTGATCCAATAATTTTTAAGATACATATGACATTTTATGAATCTATTAAAACTTTTAGTTCGAACATATCTTCTGTATTTATTTTATTTAAATTCAAATAAATGAATAGTGTCAAAATTGACACTATTGTTATTTTATAAAAAAACATATTATAAAATTGATTAAAAATCACAAAATATTTCAAAATTATAAATTTAAATTTATATGATCTAAAATGTTATTAAGAATCCAATTATGTACAATTAACAACAAATAAGTAATTATTTGTTATAATTTAAAAATTAGGATGTTATTACCACAAATAAAATTAAATTGATCAAATAAGGATAAATCATGTTGATAATGTTTAAAATAAATTCCTAACATGTATAAATTCTATTTGTTGATGATATTAAAACCTTATCTAATCTAATATTCGAATATGAGTCATTTTTGGAGGTTTTTATGTGGGGTTAGATTTATTATAAATTAATATTTTTAAGAATTCCAAAGGTGCCCCTCTCCTCCCTTATAAAAGGGCACCTCCCCCTCTCTTCCTCACACAACTTTTAGCCTTCAAGATCTTCCAACCTCTGCCAAAATCCCTTCTCCAATTCCCTAGAATAATCCTAGAGGTCCTGGTCTTCTTCAAAGACCAATCATAGTTCCCTAAGTGGAGGATTCAAAGAGGCGTTTCAAAGAAGAGGTAATATCCATTACTGATCTTTTCAATTTCTTTCTTCTTAAACTTCTTCTTATTTAGTTGTTTCATGATAAAGTAATAACATCAGTATTTCTTATATACTGATATGTTATTATAAATATGAAACAACTCTAATTCACCTTCTATCCATCCTACGGAAAAATGAAATCACCGCGCGTGCGTACGTACGGAATACCGTCTCCACGCCGTGGTGTAATATATTTTCTGTCACCACCTTAATTGGATTGGTATAATGGTGTAATTATTAACTATATATGATTATTATAAAGTGATATTGATACTGAAATAGTATACATACACTTCAACACAATTCCACGACCATGGGAACGATATCATCGCTCGTACGTACGTACGGACTATCGTCTCCACGACGCGATGAGATTCAATCTCCATGTTAACCATTTAAAAATGATTATAAAATATATATAAGAGATAATAATGAAATATATGACATTATAAAGATACTGGATTTATGTATATATATATATATGTATGTCATCTACTTACTTCCATTCAATACAATAAGGAAAGGAAAACAGCGTTCATGCGTACGTACGGACTACCGTCTCCATGAACGGTGTTTTTCATTTCATTTATCTATCTATTATATATATATATATACTGAATATATTTTATATATAAATCATATTTTATATTCTGGAAGTAATTAAATCATGATATAAGTAATAATAATGTCAAGAACAACAAGTCAGAACACCTACGATAAATGAAACGATTTTACCCAAAACGCTTCTTTAACATGGAATTTACAAAAGAACGGGTAATATAATGTAATAAGTGAACCATATATGATATCATAACAATGAATATGATTCTGTAATTAGTCAATGACATTATTTAAATCATTATACAGGAGGTTCAGACACATACGAAGCAAATCGGACCTAAGGTAAGGGAAAATATCACAATCTCATTTTTATCCGAGATTGTTTTTACTTTGGCATTTACTGGGGTGTATTTTATCATCCACATCCATGTTACATAAGTATGTAATATTGTTTCCATCCACTTACAATATTTTAAATCCAATTTTACCCTTCGGTGAATTTTTAGTAAAGAATATGAAAGGAATCTTTTGTCGTTTTGTTTCGTACGAGGTACTTTTTGACTTTTCCGACAAAAGTACGAAGAATGTTTTTTAACTTATACGGCATGAATGGATTTCTAAAACATTATTTCCAAGAAGCTTCCTTTACAAGTATTCAAGATTATTTTTAATCAACTTCTTTTAGTTTAAAATTGTATGACATGTTAAGAAAGGAAAAGTGTTTTTGAAGTAGAAAAGATATTTTCCTCAAGAATGGAGTTCAGGTATTTTATCAAAATTATTTTCCATCTAAGATAATAAAAGGGTTCTGTTTTTATCCCTATTATAACATGAATTTGATTATGTTGTGATGGAAATATTTTTATGAATTTCTTTATCTTATATTAATTGTTTTATGATTTCATGATGTTTCAAGAATCCCATTTTTGTTACATGTGTTATGCGATGATGTATGATTTATGATTATGTGGCACACATAAGAAAGGATTCATTATAAGATGGGTGGGCCCTATATCTACCTCAAAGGAATTGGGTAAAGATTTTATATCTCATGAGATAGACAGGGCTGGAACGATAGGTTATACTGGTTCAGTGAAACAGGACTGAAACGAGGGTTACTCGATTCAGAAAGGGACTTTGTCCACTAAGATAGTCTTGGCAATGAGTCTTGACTAACAAGAAATGATTCTCTATGATTATGTGTGAATGCCACAAAGTTTCAGGTTTTATGTTATGATTATTGTGATTACATTTCACTACCATGATTTATCCCATGTTATGAAATTATGCTCTCTTTTGCAGGTTATGATTTCCAAAATGTTATGTTCTTAAGAATACGATGTGATTGATATTTCTTTTTTTTACCCTTACTGAGCATTTGAGCTCACCCTTTTATGTTTTCTTTTCCCCGGGATATAAAGAATGGTTTTAGGTAAAAAAAAGGGAAGATCTTTATAGGAGATGTTGAAGATCATTCACCACGATTAGAAGATTAGGTTCTGAGTTTCCAAAGACACTAAACTATTACGATCCTTGTGTGTGTGTTTTTGTTATGTACTAAGTATTCCGCAAATGTAATGTAATGTCAATGTATGTCAAGTTTCGGGTCTCTACTTCCAACATAACTCCATCATATCCTCATAGTTTCTGCTATATTCACATGCTGTGCTGGGGGAATCCACCCCTGACTCCATCACCTTATCGCCGACTCCACCGCCTTCATGAGCTGCATAGAGAGAATCCACCCTCGACTCTAGGAGCTCCTCACCGACTCTGCCACCATCACAGGATGCACAGGGGGCATCCACCACCCAACTTCATTGACTCTTTTCCAACTCTATTTCCTTCACATTTAATGTAGGGGGCATCCACCCCTGAATCCATGGGATCCTCACTGAAACTGCTTCCTTTAGGGGCTGCACAGGATGCATCCACCCCCCAACTCCAACAGCTTATCGCTGACTCTGCTACCATCACATTCCATATTGGGGGTATCTACCCCATGACTCCATCATCTCCTCCCCGACTCCACCTCCTTCTTCTGTTGTATAGGGGGCATCCACCCCAAACACCATCGACTCTTCACTGACTCCACCGCCTTCACCTACCACAGAGGTGGCATCCACCCCCCAATCCATCACCCTCATCAAAATGACGCTCTAGGCATCCACATCTTCCAAGCTGCATCACCAAATCATACCGATGGTCTAAGATTCCACACCTTCTTGGATCCATTGCCATTGTCATACCGATAATCCATGATTCCATGCCTTTCGGTCACCATTTCCCCCATCGAACTGATGGACTAGGCTTCCATTCCATTGGGGCTCCATTACCCCATGATATCAATGGTCCTGGATTTGACACCTTTCAAGATCCATCTCCCCATCCTATTGATGTCAAGGGTTTCTACACCTTCTGGGATCCATCACCATATCGTACCAATGGTCCAGGATTCCATGCCTTTAGGGCTCCATCGCCCCATCGTACCAATGCACCAGTATTCCATGCCTTATGGGATCCATTTCCTCGCTACACCAACCGTCTGGGCTTCCATGCCTTCCAGGATCCTTCACCCCTGTCATATAGATGCTCTAGGATTCCATGACTTTCAGGACCTATCACCCTCATCATACTGATGTTCTAGGATTCTATGCCTTTCGAGCTCCATTGTCCACATTGTATCGACTCTATAGGATTCCTCACCATCAAGGCTCCATCACCCCTTCGTACAAACACTATAGGATTCAATGCCTTCTAGGCTCCATTGCCCCATTGTACCGATGCTCTAGGATTCCCTATCTTCTGAGCTCCACCAACCTGTCATACCGACACTCAAGTATTTCACGCCATCTGGGTCCATCGCCACCATCATAGTTATGCTCCAAGATTCCAAACCTTCTAGGCTCCATTGTCCAACCGTACCGATGTTCCAAACTTCCCAACCTTTTGCGCTTTGTCGTCGTATTGTACCAATGTTCCAGGATTCAACACATTTCAAGATCCATCGCCCCCATTATATCGATACTCTAGGATTTCGTGCCTTTCGGGCTCCAACGCCCTCGTCATACCAATTGTTCAGTTTTTTTTGCAAATTATGGGTTCCATCACCCCCGTCATACCGATAATATAGGATTCCACACCTTCTAGGATCTATCTCCCCATCGTACCGATGCTCTAGGATTCCACACCTTCTGGGATCTATCACCCCTCCTGATTGAGGGAATGCTATCATCCCTACCCCAGTCAAACTCTCTACAATAGTTCATGTTACCCCAAACACCCTTGAGGAACACTATGTCGCACCAACTGGTGAACTACATCGACGACATTGGTCCTCCATGTTCACATAACACTATCTTATAGAATTTTCACCGTCAGATAGCCCAGCTCATGCAAGGAAAACATCCATGCATACACATGGGGGAATTTTTGGGTAATCCAATCAAATGTATCCCCCCTCATCTCCAATGATCCTAAACCATCAGAATGGGGTATATATGACCATCCCTCTATTGAAACAAATACTCTTGGTTTCATGTCCACGTCTTATGACGTTAAACATTATAATAACCATCATCCAGGTCACACGAGGTTAAAATGTACGACTTCTTTTTTCAATTCTACGAGACTTGAAGCCGCAACTACCATGGTCAAAGCTATGTGACCATAAACACGAGCGAATACTTGTCCTAGTCATATGAAATTAAATTTTATCATGAAATTTATATACCTTATGATGTTAATCTACATGTATAACATCCTTATCACATGATGTTGAATTACAGCCTTACCATGTGTCGAGGTCACATGATTCCTCATACGCCATGTATGAGATGGTTCTCCATCCCCATAGCATGATGTAAAACTACATAATTACATGATATACCACTTGAGATAGTGCTATGAATTTCACACTGGTACACAACCATTCCATGTTTAACAACTAACTCAGAAACCTTTTCTTTGAGAATGGGTTTGAATCTCACCTTCCAATGCACCCTGTTGACATGAAAAAAGTTATTGTAGCATAGAACCATGAGTGTTGGAATACAAATGGACATACTCCCATTCCATTTTCATTCTTCACTCAAACCATTATCTGGAACCCCATCCTCTATCTTGTCTGTGTGTCCCCCCTAACGGAATGATCTCATGCTTCTTTGGCTCACCCAATGTCTTGGGACAATGCCCCTAAAGGTATTAGACAAAAAATTGAGACTGTTCCTATGTTTCCAACATTGTTAGTGGTAAGATGTCATTTTTTCCTAATCCCATGACACATGATATGGATGATGTGTTTCAAACATTTTCAGTAGTTATCCTATATCGTTATGACACCCATTATTATGATTTAGATCTTAGGAATCGTGATTCACTTCACCGTACCTCCTTATTTTAGGTGGAACTCTGAAACTCTTGGTTTTACACCTCCATGAATCCATGCACATCGATTAAGTAGGCTAGTGTCTCTAGGATATGTTTAACCAGTCATTTCCATGAAATTCATATTACCTTCCAAGTGTTAGTAAAATCCCATCACTACTCATTATTTCCCATACCAAGCATAAATCATCTGTTCTTAGTAGTTTTGGTCAAATGTGTACTGATACGGTTAGTCAACATAGGCTTTATCATCCAGCATGACATAAAAATTCTCATCTTCATCCTACATGATGTTAAAATACATTTTCTTCCAATATGACTTTAAAATACTCATCTTCATCCAGTGTGACGTTAAACTACTTTATCGTCCTGCATGACTTTAAACTATCATCTTTATCCTGCTTGACATTAAACTGATTTACAATCCTACATGTATTTAAATGGCTCATCTTCATCCCACATTATGTGAAATAGATTTATTTTCTTAAATTACATTAAAATTATAATCTTTTTCATGCATTACATTAAACTTTTTCATCATCATACATGAATTTAAAAATATAATCTTCCTCTCGCTTAAATTTAAACTAATTTATCATCATGCATGACTATAAACTACTAATATTCGTCCCACACAACATTAAAATGCTTTATCATCCTTTACAATGATAATATAAAAAAGTTCTATGCTCTATGACATTAAATTAATATCCTTTTCATTATGCATGATGATAAACTGAAAACGGTGAATACACCCAATCGAAAAAACACTACAACCTTAAAATAGTATCCCTTTTGTCCTTTATGATGATAAATTTCAAATGGTGAATACACCTTATGGTACAAACTATAGAACTTTAAACTAATATTCCTTTCATCATTCATGATAATAAACATCAAGCGGTAAATATACATCGTCGTCCGAGCACTATGACTATAAACTAAGATCTATCTCATCTTTTCCACATGACATGAAAATATATGGGTACATCAACCCTTCATGCCTCCCTTAATTTTTGTATTCATAATCTTTCACATATGGAAGGACCCCCCAACAACATTTCTCATACTACCTTGGCTCACCTACCATCTTGGGCCAACGTCCCAAATGATCTTGACTGAAAATTTTATATAAGACCAATGTTGTGAATATGGTCAGCAGTTGATGCTCAATTTTTTGTTCCCATTACAGGTCACAAGATATGGATACTATGTTGCAAACATGGTTAGCAGTTATCCTTTATCATTATCTTCATCCCCACGGTTCCCAAAATATTAGCTACGATGACTCACCTTTTTCTACCCCTCTATCCCACCCACAAGATATTAAATTGGGCATCTACTATCCAGGATCTACAACCATAAACTATGTTCTTTTCCATCATTATCGCATTACGATAAACTGCATGGTACTTCTAGAACTATGTATGACTTGATTCCCAACCTTATGGGATACTTTGAAACACTCAGACCTTTCTTCAGTGGCCCAGCTTCTGGTTCCTCAACCATTCCATCCTCTTGTCCCAAGTTCTCTTTTGGGATTGTGCAGCACAGTACAAAATCTTTTCCTTATTTAATTCGGGTTATTTATCCATGCCACAAACATCCCCTTGAGAAAAAATATCTTTTACATCCTTACCGGATGATTAAAAATTTTACAACAATCAAGAACTATGTGTGGATTGATTCTTACCATCGTATGATACATAAGAATGCCCAATCATTTTTTATTCATGTCTAGCCCAACAAATCATTCCATTTCCTGGGTTTCCCCCATTGGGTTTAGTTCTCCTTGATGGATTAATGTGAGAATTAAGGACACTTCTATCCATATTCACATTAGGGTATAATAGACGCATCATGTTCCCCCCCCCCCTCAGGAATATCCTCTTTTCCACATTCCCTTACCACATGACGTTAAATTTCACGATATCCAGAACCTTGTCTGGATTGATTTTCATCCTTACGGGATATGTATGAATTCATGAACATTATTTCTTCAGGTCAATCCCCATGTTCATAATTTTTTGTTTCATTTCAAGAGAATCCTTTTGGGAGAAAGTGGTGTGGTGAAGACTTCTTTGGTCCTCATTCACATTGGGTATGCCATAGCCATACCACATACCCCCATTTTTAGGAATACCTCCCTTCTTATATGTCATTACCAAATAATGTTAAATTTACCAAAATTTATAGAACTATAAATGGCTTGATTCTCACACTTATGGGATATGTATAAATGCCCTCGAAATTTTTTCTTTGGGACCAACCAAAAGTTTTTTCATCATTGGTCTCTCAACCTAAGGTTTCTCCTGATAACTCATGGTGTGGTATGGACTATTTGGGTTCTCATTCATATTGGGTTTGCAACAGCTACACCATTTGCCTCCCTCAGGAATACTGCATCCCATCTACGTCATCACCACATTATGTTAAAATAATTGGCATTTCAAGAACATTGTATTGATTGATTCCCATTATCACTGGATATGTATGAATTACAGAACATTTAGAATTCGAATGCATCCCTATTTTATACTTCTTTATGGAATCATTGCATGAGATCATTACTAGAAGCACATTGTATGGTTAGGATACTTTTTCCCCATTCACATCTGATTTATGACTACCACATCATGTCTCCCCTTCAAGGTACTCCTTAATCTCTTATACATCCTAACTATAAGAAATTAAACTACACGAAATTTCTAGAACAAATGATGTCTTAATTCCCATCATTATGGGATGTGTAGGAATGTCCATACATATTGTTTTGGGTCTATCCCTGAAAAATCTTTCGTTGTTTTGGTTTCCCCCATTGGTTTTTTTCTATTTGATTACTGCACATGGTGTAGTGTGGAATTCATTTGTCCTCATTCACATCGGGTTTACAATGGCTACACCATGTTCCCCACATGAAAATATCCCCTTTCCTATTCTTCCTTACCACATGATGTGAAACTTTATGAATCTCTATAACTTTATATGTCTTGATTTTAATCCTTATAGGATATGTAGAAATGCCCAGACATTTTATATTTCGGTCTAACCTAGGTACATCAACCCATTTCCCCCCCTTTCCTCCACTTGTTTCCCCGGGTTTTCTATTATTGTCTAGACATATCAACCTCTATTATTCTTCATCAACATCATCTGATGAACTATGGTTTAGGATTTAGAGTTTTGGTTTTTCTATGGACATGATTTCATCAATTTCCATGATTCACATTCCCCTTTATTAGATTTTTAATCACTTTTAACATCCAAAAGGACCCACAAATAGTATGTATTCTTATCCTTAAGGCTTGACTAAAATTACACTCCAATGTCCATGAGGATTTAGAATGACATTTTGAGATGGGTTCCACATTTTGATTATGGTCAGTGGATGACCCTCAGGTGTTTGTTCCCATTTTAGGTCAAAAAATACTGAAGTTGTATTTTGAATATGGCCAATAGTTATCCTCCATCATTACACCATCTCAATTTTTCATTAATTAATGGTCTCATGATTTACATCTATTTCCACTTTATCATGTTCAGGTGGAACTTCGACACGCTCAGTGTTTTCAATCCAAGAACCTTTGCACGTTGGGAGGATGAATCAGTGTTGTGGGGTCATCCTTGAATCCCCACCGTTTCACCCAAAAGTGTATTACATATGTTGTAAAGAACTTCTTTTCCCTAATTTCCCACAACGAGCATAGATCATGTTAGATTATGGATAAGGGAAAGCTTTTTTTGCCGCATGGTATAATCTCACTACCATATGGTCTGATCTCTTTGACCATAAACTATGGTCTCTTATATCTTTATCTTATGAAATTAAAATATGCCCTTTTTACATCCATGATGTGTGGTGATAAGATTCCTAGACATATGATATTATAATTTGACAATAAATGTCCCCTATGGTATTGCCCCTTTTTCGTACTACATTTTAGAAATACATGTGGCATGATTATTACCCTCGTTGGATGCATAGTGACGCCAGTGCACTTTCCCTTTGGGTCTAGTTGCAGATTTATGAACCATGTCTACCCCTTGTTAGTCCAGGGTTATTTCTCCTTAGAAAGGTGTTATTTTGTATGGGATTCATCTGTCTTACCTAGGTTGGGTCCACCTCATGGTGCTACTCCCCATCTCTCCGCCCCTTATTTTTCAAACTCTACGAACATTAAACTATGATTTTTGGTGTCCTGGTTCATATGACATTAAACCGCATAACACATGAATTATTATCACTTGAGAGGATATCAAACTTTTTTATATTGGTTATCTTCCATGCCATCTTCAAGAATTATATGTGTCTTGATTCCCATCTTTATGGGATACGTAGTGACACATAGACTTTCTGTTTGTGGTCTAGCCACAAAATCTTTTTCCTTCCCCGCCCATTTTGGTCTGGGTTCCCCCTGAAGCACATGGTTTCGGGAAGAATTATTCAGTCCTCATTAACATCGGGTTTATAATATACACTCCATGTACTTCTCTTGAGGTTACCCCTCTTAGCACTCGTCCATTCCTCATGATGATTAAGCTAGATGGGTATGTCCACACTTTGTGTTCCCCTTTATTTGGGTTTCCATCATCATTCACATATAAAGGGACCACCTAATGGCATGGATTCTAATCCTTATAGATTACCTACCAATTCTGGAGAACACCCCAAAGGACTTCAAACGAGATTTTGAGAAAGGTCTTGCATTGTTAATACAATCAGTGTTCAACCCTTATTTGTTTTTCCCATTCTAGGCTAATGTGATATAGATTCTATGTTTCGAATACGGTCAATAGTCATAGTTTATCTTCACGGTGCCTCACTACATCCCAAATATAGTATGATTTGGTTCTTATTATTATGCCCCTCTTTCCATATGTATTATCAATAATTTTGTTGTTACCCCGTGTATCTACACACGTCGAGTAGGAATGTTGAAATGATTGGGATTTTCCCACCCGAAACTCCCCTTTTCACTGTTGTACAATCTCATATGAAGGTTAAATCCTAAACTCAATAATTTATTCCCACACCAAGAATGGAACACAAGGGATTAGGAATTTTGGTAATAAAATACCCAAATATAGGACTACATATCCCCACAGTCCAAGATCTAATAACTTCGACTAAGATCAATTTCTTCCATGTGATATGATGTTAAACTGTGTATCCTTGACCAACATGACGTTATACTATTTGTTCCTCACTACATGACATTAAACTGCACGAAATTCAATGAACTACATATGGATTAATTACTACCCTTATAAGATACATAGCAACATCTGGGAATCATATCCCAGGGTCCATCCATGGAATTGTAAACCCCATATCTCGGCCTTCTTAGAGCCAAATTTTATTTCATAAATGTATAGTGTGGTGTGGAATTATTTGGTCCTCATTCTCTTTAGTTTATATACCGCACCAAACATTTCTTCATTGGGGTCCCCATGTCCTCGATGCAAGAATTTAACCAATAACCCTACCCTGAACAAGTTCATGATTGCCCATAATAATTATGAGATGCTTCAGATTTCTCACCAGTGAGTATTTAACTCTCCAACTTTGGTCTATCACTACACTTCATTTTCAAAACCAAATGTGTCTTGATTCCTTGTCTCACAAGATACATTGAAATTCCCAGATATTTTGACATGGGTCCAGCCCCCAGTACATTAACTCTTCTAGACCATCAACCCCAGTGATGTCCCAAACTATATGACCTTAAACTAGGGGTCCCCAGTAATGTAAAATGTCTTTAATCTATTGGAAAGGGTCCATGAAGTATGACCTTAAACAATGTTCGACGTCTTGATAATATGACATTAATTTATTTTATACATTATCCTAACTTTATTATGCTAAACTACACGTCTATCATCCTTATTTTCATAAGGTAAAACTTAAAACCATCCTTGGTCTTTTCTAGAGAGGTCCTCTCTAAAAGTATGATCGATTTTAGTCTAGACCATGATGCTCATACCAATGTTATTTCATCACTGTGGCATAATTTCATGAGTCATTGAATCCTTTAGAGCATCCCATCACTCCATCTCCACAATTTGTGTTCCATTTATTTGGATCCTCATCCTCTTTCACATCTGATGGATCCCCCAAATGGCCTAGTCCCATGCCATTTTGTCTCACCTATAGTCCTAGGTCAATGTTCCATACAACATTGGATGGAATTTCATGTTAGATCCTATGTTTTTGAATTTGGTTAGTTGTTGGCCCTCATTTTTTTGTCCCCATTTTAGTCTAAAGTGATATAGATGTTGTGTTTTGAAGATGATCAATAGTTATCCTCAATCATCATCCCACCATAACTCTGTTCTGATGTTTGGGTATCATGATTAACACATCTCATTACCCATTGTTTGGATTAATTCCAACACCCATGGAGTTATCCTTCTCATGTACTAGGGCACATAAGTAAAGGAATGCTTGTTGTTTCGAGAACCCTATTCTCTAATAATATCCTCTCTCAGCCTAGACACTCTCAAAGGTGGTCGATATCCCATATCGATCCCAACACATCTTTTATTGTTTAGCACTCTCATAATGGTGAATGATCTACTAGTCTCTCTCATTTCCCACATCAATAATGACTCACGTGGGCTTAGAGTCATAGTTTTCTATTTACTCAATGTGATTGATATACAGTGGCACCCTCTAAGATATGAATTTTCCTTACCAGTTTCCTCATAACATGATATGCCTCACCCTCCTGGTCCTCATTGGACCCCATTCTTAGGGGGAATTTGTTGGAACTAGAAAATGAATCTATGTAATTAAATACATGTTTCCAAAAATGATCATGGACTATATACTGTTTCAAAACCTTTGATTTGACTAGTATGGGATCCCAAACAGAGTAACAAATCATATGTTATGGAAGTTCTAAGTTAGACTACTGAAAATGGCCATTATTGTCGATTTTGGGGTAAACTAGGGTTTTTCATGTAATAATGGGAATTTTTCATGCAAGAAAGGATTTCTTGTGTGAAAGAATGGAAAATTTCATGCAACAACAAAATCTTGTGTGAAACCAGTCACACAAAACATTTACGCATCCAATGCGATGTCATCTTCTTCCCTGACCACGCAAAAAACATCTATGTAAGGTGTGCACAAGTTTCAAAATTCATGTTCAAGATTCTTACGATCCCAATGTGACAAATTTTGGTAATGTTTTGTGATGTATAGGTAAAATGGGTATGGAAGGTGCGTTTAAGTTTTGATATGTGCGCACAAGATTAGTATCTGTGCACATGGATCTTAAGCGCCCGATGCGATGTAAAGCACCCCTTTGTGCATACACCCACTGTATGGTGCATGGAAGATCAATTTTTTGAAAAACATATTATGCCACACTACTAATGGTTTCTCCTATAAATACAAGTTCATAACTCCCCTCGGGGAAAGTCTCCAAAGGTTGGCCACTACTCTACAACGCATAAGACTGCCCCTTCTACGCCATTGCAGAAGAATGGAACCCTCATTATGAGCTCTTATGTGACAATTATAATATGGATCTACCTTCCCCCAGGACCATAGTGGTTTGAACATTAATTGATATATTTTATTCCTATGTCATGAGTGCGAAGGATATCCTCTTGAACGCAAGATTTTATTCCTATGTGCAAGACTTGTAGTCCTGCGTGCCAAAACTTCTATCTTACGTGAAACATTTCCATGTTCCAAATATTGCATGAAACGATGAAAATGTTCCAATATTGTGAACACCTATGACACATATCCCTATATAGCATGTTGGACATCCCTTGTGTAGTTCATCTTATGTGAAATAGTGCCCATTCCTATGACAATTGGTCATACATCGGGGGATGCACCCCCGCACCCCCACTCTGGATCAGTGTCAGGATCTGATCCTAAACCTATTTTCTAGTCCCTTCCCTAACATCACTGACACCTATGAAAAATATAGAGTCCCACCATGAACTTTTCAGTCCCAGTCACCAATATTTAACCATACACACCCACCTTCGAGCTTTTGAATACCATGATTCAAGATACTCCTCTACACCTCAAAAAACACCTTGAGTTTACATATTCCTCTAGGTCCTTTTCTTATGTCATGAGTTGATATTATTATAATCAATTTCCTAAGTACCTTGAGTTGAACCATTCAACCAGAAACTCATCTAACCCCATCAGTTGAATGCTATTCCATGTGGAACTAGAATGGGCCGCTCTTGGATAAGTCTCACACCATCCATTTATGGACACCTTATGACTAAGAATCCTCACTAAATGACATTAAAATATAGAATTCCCTATTATTCAATAATAGGGTGCCTCTTGTTCTAAATAAGATATTCCTTATGTAAGAAGTGTAATATGCCTCTTGCCATCATTATAATGGTGTAATTTTGAGAGCATTGGATTCTATTTGAGCATTCCATCACTCCATATGAAGCTATGTGTGTCCTTAATTTTAATCTTCATCCTCTTTCATGTATGAAGGGACCCCCTAATGTCCTGATACCATGCCACATTGTCTCACCTATGACTCTAGTCCATCACCCCAATATATATTGGATTACACTCCAAGTTTGGCCCCATGTTTCCAATGTGGTCAATGGTTAGTCATCATTTGTTTAGATCCATCACAGGATAACAAAAAGTGGATTCTATGTTTTGAATATGGTATGTAGTTATATATCTTCATAATACCTCCATCAACATGTTCAGAATGTTTTTCATATGATTCAAACATTTCAACTCCAATTTTTCTGGAGTAATTCAATCATCCTTTGCGTTATCACTCTTATGCACTTGCACATAGGTGTAGCCCTAAATTATATGACTCAATACAATAGTGATTTCGAATTAAATCATTGTTAGAAATGTAGAATACATTTCTGGTAGCTTTCGTTCATAAGCCACATCCACCATTTCTAGTCCTTAGCGGCACCTGGGTAGCTTCCTTTCATAAGCCACATCCACCATTGCTGCTCCATAGTGGCACCAAGGTTTCTTCCAGGAATAAGCCCCATACACCATTACCACTACATAGGGGATCTTGGGAATCTTCCATGCGTAAACACCATCCACCATTTCTACTCCATAGCGGCACCTTGGGAGCTTGCTGGCATAAGCCCCATCCACCATTGTATCTCTTTAGAGGCACCCAGTAAGCTTCCATTCATAAGCCCCTTACACCATTTCTGCTCCATAGAGGCATCCATGAAGCTTCCATGTGTAAGTCCCATCCACCATTCATGCTCCATAGAAGCACTCGAGTAGATTCCATGAATAATCCATATCCACCATTTCCACTCTATAGTAGCACCCAGGCAGCGTCCATGCCTATGCCCCATCCACCATTGCCACTCTATAGAATCACCCAAAAAGATTCCATGCATAAGCCCCATTCACCATTTCCTCTCCATTGAAGCACTTATGTAACATCCATTCAGAAGCCCCATCCACATTTTCCACCCATAGTGGCACCTGGGAAGCTTCTATGTGTAAACCTCATCCACCATTGCCACTCCATAGTGACACCCAGACAACTTCCATGTATAAGATTCATCCACCATTTCATCTCCATAGTTTCACCTGGGGATATTCCATGTGTAATCCCCCTAAACTATTTCCCCTCCGTAGTAGCACATGGGATCTTCCAGGAACAATCAGCATCCACCATTTCTACCCCATAGTGGCACCTGGGCAGCTTCAATGATTAATCCCCATCCACAATTACCACTACATAGCGGCACCCAGGAAGCTTCCATGTATAAACCCCATCCACTATTGTCAATATATAGAGGCACCCAAGAAACATCCATTTGTAAGCCTCATCCACCATTTTCACTCCTTATTAGAACTCAGGAAATGTCCACGTGTAATCGCCATCCACCATTTCCACTCAATACAGGTACCAATTCAGTGTTGATGCATAAGTATCTTCCATCAATGATGCTCCTTCACAACACCCAGAAAGCTTCCAAGCATAATCCCCAACCATCATTACAGCTTCATAGTGGAAAACAGTCTTATTACATGTGTATTCCTTAATCAGCGCCCTTCGTAGACACACTGTTACACCAAAATCATTAGTTTAGTTGTTTCCTTTGGTTTCTCAAATCAAGCATGACTCACATGATCTTAGAGTAAAAAAGTGATCATGAAATCCTCTTTTGGTTTCCTTAGTTTTTAAGCTCAATTTCCAATTTTTTCTGAACTATGTGGAATTTTATTTTTTCCCTTTTCAGGAAGGTTATGTAAAAATTCTACCTAAGGTTCAATCCCACCTCCCATTAGTCCCAACCATTTAACGTCGGTTTAACTTCATCTCGCATGACATTAAACTATATTCCCCTTTTACCCCACAAGATTATAAACTATATTATTTTTAACTATGGGTGTTTTGATCCTTATATCCTAGAAAGGGTGTGTAAGAAGCGTCTATGAGGTTCAAACCGAAAAACCAGTACGCTTAAACATCCCCTTTATTGGGATTCATATCCCTGGCCAGCCCATTAGTGTTTTCAGAATAGTTCTCAAGATGATAAACATGTATAATCCCCACCCACAATCCATACTCCTCCAACCAAGAATATCCCTCTTATGATGCTCCACTAACCACGGGTAATCCCTAGAATGTAGTTGGGTTTTTGCCCTTTGTGTACACCCTAATGCTATTCCCCCATATCCGAACTACGTGGAATTTGATTCTTAGCCATTAGTATATGTAGGAGGCATACTTGAGTTTTAAGGCCATAATACTTACCCATTCTCATATCTCCTTCAAGGCTTTGGGTTTTGGGAAGATCATGCCCTAGCTCGGAGGTTCTAGTCCCTTTAGGTCCCCATCCACACACTCTATTTTCACGGGCCACCTTCTCAGGTGTCCCATCTCCCCAAAGAACAATGTGGACTTTGATTACTATTCACGAGGATACATTGGAATCCACACCAAGGTTCAATACCAACACTACCTTCAAATACATGTTGGTTCCAACTCATTCAACATCCAAACTATTGTTTCAATACATCTTTATCCATCCCAATCCTTACCCAGTCTGCAACATCTTGATGAGGTCATGTCATCCATCCAATTTATACCCTTTGTGGCACCCAGGTAGACAACCATTCTTAATCCCCACACAATCTAGATCCATCAAACCAAGAGTGTCCCTCATGTAATGGGTGGCTAAAAATGTGTAATCCTTAAAATATTGTTGGATCATTGGCCTTCATGTACACCCTAATTTCAAGCCTCACCCATTTGAACTATGTGGGACTTGATTCCTAACTTCTAAATAAGGTACACAGGAAGCCTCTTGAAGGTTCAATCCCAGCCAATGGTAAACCCTAGTGTTCCCCATTCTACGAAGAACATTCCTTGATCTACCCTCAGTGGAATCTAGATCAAACTTCATTGTGTGATATCTGCCCTTTATGGGACACACCACCTTGGGTCCTCTCTCATTGAACATTCTGATCCTTCCATCTGGTGTCCCCCTTTTTGGTGTAACCTCTTTCGGATCCACCCTTAGTGGATGAAGCTTGAAGAGGCACACCATCGTGTGTATGATCTAATCGAGTGTTTTGATCTATCCACTCCGTAAACACTACAGGTGCTCCCTCCTAGGGATGTACCAATATGATCCACCTACATTGGGCATTCTGATCACTCTCATTCCATCTCCATAAGATGTTAATTCCATATCCTACCTTTGTTGAACATTATATTTCTGAGGGAAAAAATATAAATTATGACTTTGGCCAACTATCTCTGCAAGATGTTAAACGCACGGCATACCCCATGTTAAACATGGGAAGTTGAGTAAAACCTCAGAGACAAGCCTCCATCGTAAGATACCCCACTACCGATGTGGGATTCATCATGGTTTTCACCCTCAAGATACCCTCTTATTAGGAAGAATATATTTCATCCAATTTCCACACATATAGACTTTCCCCGACATTCCTGATGTTACCATCTACTCCGACAAAATGTTTTTACCCTTTTGAGAACCCTTGTAATTTACGGACAGAAGCTGCATAATTAACCAACATCCACAAAGAAATGGCACAATGAATTAGATTCATAAACAATGAATCAAATATATGAGGGAGAGCCATACTTGGAGAAAAATATAAGGAGGAGTCCAAAAAAGTAGAAATCGACATCCCATCACCCCGTTTTGATCAAGGAGAAAACATCTCTAAAGTAGTGGTGAATATTGGCAGCCTTTGGAATGCAGCAATGAGGGGAAACAATCATCATGTCACAGTACAATGATGAACAGTTTCATAGAAAGAATCAAAAAAATGGAAAAAAATTTAAAAGTGTTCCTAGATCAAAAATACAAGGCCATCATTACATTCAGAGTAGTGTATTTACCTTTGGTAGGGCTTAACATTGACTGGTGCAGGTTGACCGTTAATGTTAGAAACTGGGTTTAACTTCCATTAAAATATTTTAATAAAAATATTCTATTTGATGTTGCATTGGTTTATTTTAATTAAGACATATTTTTAGGAATCCTGGGTTATCACCATAACCCTAAAAATTCTTCTGATGCAAGGAGATTCAAACCTCTCCAATGAACGAAAATGAATGTTGGTGGATCCATGATTGGCGACGACACAGAACCCCATTCATCATCGACGATTGATCCAACCTTGAGGTAGGGTGTTGATCACTTTGTGATTTATTATCCCTTATTATACAAAAATTATGAACACATGCCAACACACAAATAGGTTGATATACAGTTCAATCATTCATGCGGGATCGATTTCATTATAGGACTAAAGTGAGGTTAAATATTTATGAATATCGGTTGATTATTCTTTGTTAAGCATTCTAACAGGAATGGATCATGAAAATCATGAAAAATTCCAATATCTATCCATTGGGGTGTTCATGTTCTTATATATTTCCCACAATCTCTTCTATTCATTATTCCTCATTCTTTGTGAAAAACGATCAGAGGATATTTGTGCTTAGATCAATGGAACAATGATCCAAGATCGGGGGTCTGAAAACGCAGCAACATCTCAATGAAGAGACAATGATGGTCTGGAGAAAATCACTAGAGTAAGTGGGTTATATTGGTGAAAGGTGGTGGCAGATGAAGGTGTCCAGAGCAGCAGCTCAGGCCAGATCTGGGTGGAGGACGCAACGACCAGCAAGGCCACCGGTGGGGAAGCCTTGCCAGGAAGTGTACGATAGGAAGGGGCCTCTAGTTGGGAATCCAACAGTGATGGTGAGACAAATTATAAGAAAAACCATGTTAGAGGAGGCCCATGGAAGGGCCATGTCAGAGGAGGCCCATTAAGGTGGAGGTTGCTGACGGTGACTGGGGGCTGCGGCGGCGGCAGTTGGGATGTGACCCAAAACCAGGTCAAATGGAGGACCCCACAGTGGCACAAACACAAGAATAGGAAGATGAGGTGATATAGGCACATGAAATGTGGTCTAGTGTATCATTGAATGGGGGAATTGTAGGGTCATTTGGTTGGGTGACAACATGGACCAGTAAGACGTGGCCAGGACAATCCACATACGACGAAGTAAAACTGGCCTGTGCGACGTGGGACATGATGGAAAATGGGGCCTCTATGGCTACCCAATGGCCCAACAGTACATTCCTGTTTAGGAAAGCCTAGACTGACTGGGTTAGGTTCGGTCAGCAGAACCAGGTCAGGTCGGCAGGAACGGGTCGGGTCTACCCCAGACCAGACCATACCCTTTCTAATAAATTTCCCATATCTCCAAACTAAAAACCCATTTGACGATATTTCTATGGAGATAGGACCCTTTACATGATATAGTTATTTTGATATACTCTATGTTAGTTTTTTTTGGAAGTCGGAATACAAAATAATGGCTTGAGGAGAATGTGCTTTCAGAAAGAGCATGCTACGAGCGGAATCCTACTAGTGCCAATGACTATGTGATCACAGTGACTATGTGATATTGTTGAATACATGACTCGGGAGATGCATAACCCATAAACACTCTGAATTCCATTTACAATTAGTGTTCAATTGATGATCAATGCTCCATATACTCCTTGGGGTCCATCGCCACTCTGAGCGCCATTGACGATGTGTATGCCATCAACACTCTAGGCACCATCGGGACTCCATGAACTGTCAACACTTCTAGTGTTATAAAGACTGAGAGTCCTATGTGAGATGAACATATTGACTATAATTTGGGTGTTTACTTTATTTTTTAATTCATGTGTTTCCTTTTTAGTGTACTTTGTGTGTTTCCTTTGTGGTATAATTCATCTACTTTTCTTAGTGGTGCTTCATTTATGGTTTTAGGGTGTCCAACTGAATATTGTTTGACTCACCCCTGCACATGATTTTCCCACATGTGTCGTGTCTTGTGTAGAAAATTGGTACTTTAAAGGAGTCCTAGGTGCACTAGGACTACGTGGTTCTTAGAGTTAGCATATGGGCATGTGGTGATCCTACGGCTTCAGAAAACTATGTTACACCTACCCTTCAGGTAAGGTTTTCTATGGGCGACCTTTTGGAACTTATGCATACACTGGGTAGAATATTTCTTTTAGTGGGATTGGATTCTATCACTATTTACTTTCCAGTTCTCCTATATTCATACTCTGTGGTTGGTATCTTAGTGTATGCCTGAATTGTTTACTTAGTGTTTTTACTTTTCTGCATTTTGGGCTAGGATATGTGTTCTTGTATACAGGTACATAGGAAAATGCCACCAACTTATAGGATATTTCTACTCAGTTATATTCACAAGCCCCTGGCCTATCAGAGGTATCTTTGAGGTAGTCGAGGCTCAAGCACCTATGGGATGTTTCGTGGCATATATTGGCATTCTATATGCTATTTCTAGTGAAATGAAGAGTTATTTATTTTAAGTCATATTATTTAGTATTTTACTAATTATATGTTGAATGAATTAAATTATTTTTTGCAATGAGTAGGGATTGTATTTAAATAGCCACATGATGAATCGATAGGTTTCATGAGACAAAACAGTTGGATATCCATATTAAATGGGTTTCTTATACATACCCATAGATTAAGCTGCCTTGGAACAAGGCCTTGATAGTATGTTTTAGATATCTAACATTATGAACTACATCATTATGAAATCAGTTATAAATTTCGATGTGATTATTTTGAATAATTTTCATTGATAAGTATTAATCTCATGTCATTTTTTATATAGATTAATTTTATCTTCATTTAATCCTTCCATGTTATTCTTCATGATCAAGTTATTGATTAAATAACATGTTTTTTAGTTATTTACTTTTCCACATTGATTATAGCCTATTTACTATGGATTGATTTTTTTCTATGTAACCCTTAAAAAATATCTATGCTCAACCTTATTTTTACCCTTCCATAGTGTTTGATGATGAAGTATTATAATGATTTCAATGATGATGGATATTTAATTTTATTGTGTTTTGTATTTTATGTTTTCAAATGCAATGTATGATTCAAATTTGTATCTAGTTTTCCAAGACTAGTAAACTATTATTTATTTCAGGATACAATTCCTTGCTTCAAGATCCAAAGTAATGATGTAACCACTATATATAGGCTACTGTGGTCATGCTATTAAAAATGTGTGCCTTTATTTGAGTGAAATTGAGCACTTTTATTAGTTTTAAGATGGAATTTTCCACAAAATTGAATGTCATGCGAGGAATAAAGAATGAATCACATGGGAGTTAAGTGATTTGGGATAGGAATGGTTTGAGAGACATATGTGAATGGAACTAAAACAACAAAAATGTTTATATATGTTATATAATGACATCAATTTAAATAATTTGGATAAAAATTACTTAATTTTTATAAAAACAATTATTTGAAATGTTACTATTTTATTGTGGTAACTAATATATGATTTTGTAACTTATTTATTTGTTAAACAAGGAAATTACCATATAATAATTTTTTTTATTTTGGTCAAAAATATGAAGATAAAATTTTTATATTAATTTTGTAGAGTTTATAAAAATTAACTTTTAATATATGTGCCTAAAGCACATAAAAACGGGTTTTAGAAAAATTTATTTCTTTAACCATAAAATGTGTTTATTCATATTCAATGGTATGTGGAAATTTATAAATAATAATTAATTTATTTTTTTATATGTATTATTAATATATTCCACATTATTCAATAGTGAAACATTTGTTTATAAATACATAATATATAGAAAAGTATAATTTTTTTTAAAATTAATTTTTAATTGTAATTCATTTTATTCCTAATTAATTTTGATCGATTAATTGTTAATAATTATTCAATTTTATTAATAATTTTATTATAAATAAAAACATTAATAATATCTAAAATAAAATTTAATGGATATGAAAAGTTTATAAAATATGCTTAATAATGAGAATATAAAATTTAATAATAACTTTTGAATTATATCATCCTAACTTATACTTTTAAATACCCTAAAAACATAAGTATAAGATATAAGGGTATAACCTACTGTGAAGTTTTTAAGTGGCAGTGATTCTGAAAGAATGAATTTCATAGTGATTTTAAGAGAATAAAATTCTCTTATAAATGGTATCACTAAATTTTCATTGATTTTGTTTGATTTGGTTTTGATCTAGGGAAAAACCTAGTGATGTTACCTCTATTAAAGTCTCATAAAAATTACTTTTATTGAATAATTTATATATTAAATTTTATTTATCATCATTATATATATATCATAATATTTTTACTTGTGTTTATACCCATAAATTTAATGATTATATTTCAATGGTCAGTTAATACAAATGTTTGTATAATTGAAATGATATTATTTAATAGTCTTGATTCAATATAATAAATAATTAAAATTCCTCATATTGTCTTTCCTTTTAATATGTATATTATATTTGAAATACTTTACCCTACTTATATTATTTCAATTAGGGTGATGATCTTCCTTATAAACTAAGAGGATAAAGATTTTATGTTTGAAGTACTTTTATTTAGTTTTGAATTTATTCCACTTGTAATTTTAATAATTATGTATCATATTTAATTCTCATAATTTTATAATGTATTTATTTCATTTTATTATTTAATAAAACGTATCATAGTTTTTTTTTGTTTGGGGTAAGGTGGAATGAAATTTATTCAAAATTGTATTTATATAAAGTAAAATTAATAATAAAAAGATGAGGGGTTAAAATATCCACCCATAAATTAGTTTTCTCATAAAATGTTTTATTATCTCTCACTAATGGAAGTTGAAAAGGGCATCCATATGATAGAAAATGAATTACGTTGGTTTGTGGGGCGGTTTTCCACCACTCGCACGATCAATGGTTTCATTCCCCATTTGATGGAGTTAGAGAAGGATATAGGTTATTACACTATCATAATATCATCATAGTATAAGGATTATATTGGTGTTTTTATATCATAATAATTGAATAAGATATGAAGGAGGTGAAATATGAAACGAAACAAAAACACTCAGTTAAGAAAAAAACATGTTCTTCACGAAACCTTCTTACTCTTTCTACAAAAAGCCATATTAAGAGGTTTTAATAAAAAGAAAAATATATATAATACATGGGGAGGGAATTAATGAAGATATTTGGTTAGGCATTGGATGAAAAAATGCATTGGAAGAGTGGATCGGAGAGGAGATGGGATTCCCTTTTATCAGCAGGGGAGAGGACACACATGGAATTTTTGAAAAGAAAAATATATAATCATATTTTACACATTAAATAACTCTAGAAATGTATAATTGTATACCATTATATTATATAAGGTCAATATATGACAGGAAAATAGGAATTGGGAATGTTTTGGGTCATTTTAACCCATTTCTTTTAAGTTAAACCCTATGGTAAACCGGTTTTAACCTTAACCACAATAATTAAATTTTATTGTGTTTACTATCCATTAAGACCAAAAATTAAGTTTGAAATATTATATATTATTAACTATTATGATTATAAATATGGATTCCATTTTTTAATATTCAATTCAAATAATTATTATAATTTAATCTAAAATTCAACCCACAGAAGCGAGGAAATTGTTTTTTCTATAGAGATCATTTTCAAAAGTATAAAATGTTTTTATATAAAAATTCAATATGAAATTGACTAAAATTAAAAAATATAGATAAATAATATTATTAATAAACTATTTTTATTTTATATTTTTTTAAAAAAGATGGAACTTTTAATGTGTTTTAAATGAAATGGAAGTTTTTTAAAAAAATAAGTATTTTTAACTATTAATTGAAAAACTAAACTTTGAAAAAAATCAAATATTCAACATTAAATGATTTTTCTATATTGATTCTAAATATTAATTTCATTTTTTTAAATAAATTTTCTAAAGGTGGAAAAAGTAAATTTTATAATTTTTCATAAAAAATATCGAAATCATTTTTTGAGAAGAAATGTATTTTTGAATTGTATAAAAACTTTTCCTAAATTTTTTTTACCCATTTATTAATATATTTAATTTATAAAAAAACAATTATAATTTAATTTCAAAATTAATTTATTTCAATTTAAACTACTAAATGTTATATCTAGTTTAAAACGTTCACGTATAAATACTAATATTAATAGTATATTATGGTCCAAAAAAACTCGATGATCCATATAACACATGTAATATAATAAATTAAATTTATTTAGAAAACATACATACCTAAAAAATTAGCCATAAAATAGGTCCTATAACCAATATCTCCATTTAATACCAACATATTTAAATCCATTATAATTCTACATAAAAATAAAGTGAATCAACCAAAGCGTATTCCAAAGGACTGAAAAATCTTGTCTGTAGTTAAGAGAACATGATGCGAATAGAGTAGAAATCAAGGCAATACCTAATTGTTTTTAAATATAATAAAAAAAATTTATTCTCTTCAAATTCCTATATAAATATTTTTTTATTTAGATTGATATTTAATTTATGATAAACCACACACTCTATACTTTACCAAAATTTTAGGATGTCTTTTCCCTAATTAAGAATATCCCTAAAAATTTTCACCAGTATTATCCAGTATTAAAACCAAAAAAACACTAAACATATCCCAACAATTAACGAAACCCTACTATGATAGAAAATCAGATCCCCTATACCTATACTCTTAGCTCTGATGCTAAAAACTAACTGAAAATGGTTTTTTTATTAAAGATTACACATAGTCAATGGGGGGAAAGTGATGCAATCCTAATGAATAATTTCTTATAAGGGGGTTGCATGAACTAGGAAGAGATCTAAAGCTATCCTAAATAATAAAATTATTTTCAGACCCCCCTTACTAACAAGAAAATTGACATCAATGTTTCTCTTCCTCCATGAGTGAGTAATATCAGTGTCATGGTGAAGTAGGAGATTTCAATTCTTGATAACGTAACATAATACCACATGGCCCTGAATGTGTTGTGTAGGAAGTTGTATAAGATGAGAGAGTCTAATTCAATTTTTGATATGGGGATGTGATTTTCGTGGCATATGGATAGGTCACTGAGTAGTGATCTAGATTTGACTTCATTGATGGTTCCCAAACCATAATAGGTGATGAAACCATTGATCACAGAACATCTATTATCTCGGACTAGACCACCTCCTCTTATAATTCCATAATAGAAGGCGCCATCCACGTTGATTTTGAGTATATAACTAAAAGGGTTTCATCTAACCCATATCTCTTTCCATGTGCTAGGACCATTCAGGGATAGAGGAATCGTCTGCGTCCCTCCATGAAGTGGAGAAGTGAGATCTTCCAAAACGCCAAGAAAGAGGACCTTGAGAAACATACTCCACATCCTATGTTCCTCATATCCCAAATGACTGAGACGACCAATGCACACACCATTCCATGAAGGTTTCATGCCCTGGTTTGGTTCTCAGTTCCATAAAACAACTAGGTGAAGAAGTCGGAATCACTGGCAGGATTCCCCTACACTACCATCTGTCATCCAGCCAAGTCAAATGCAAATGTTTCCCAGTATATATCAAAAATGAAGATTTATTCTGACTTAGTGGTTGGGTTGGTTCAACCCAAGTAGTAAGAGGAAATATGGAATTAGTGTAACCAAATTTTTACTGAGTTTATTCTTTCTTTTTAATTATTCCCTCTTAATATTAATCCCATTCCTCTGAAAATTTGAATGGATCTAATATATTCCCTAAAAATTGTAATTAATATGATAAATGATAGAGTATTAAAAAATTATTTTTACAAGGTTCGACCTCAATTGAAAACCATACTCTTTGCTGTGATTAATATGTTATTATTTTATATATTTTATAATCATCATATTTATTAATGATTGTAAGTGTAGTTCAATTTTTTATCATGTTTTATAGGTAATATATACATACATTAAAGGATATATGGTTTTACATATACTATAACCACCTATATTCAATGGTGTTTTTATATATCTACTACTAGTTCCTAAAATATTCCTCTGAAAAAACTTCTGAACATGATATCTCTAATACACTAGATGTATTTTCATTATTTAAATAACCTTTTCCCTCAATTGTTGGTCTTCTACAACTATCGAAATAAAAAAATTTCATATGATCATATTGTACTAGTATTTTTCAATAAATAGAAGATAAAATTCCAATATAACTCATTACATTTCAGAATGATCAATGAAAGGATCAGTAGTGCTTTTCATGTTTTCTTCTTCTTTAATAGTAAAATTCTCATGAAATATTTCTTATTTTCATAAATCTAGTGGAATAAATAATATCAAAATAATTTAACCAAAACCTAACACATATTAACTATAAATCATATTATTTAATGTTATTTTTTACTATCGTATTGATTGTTTCTCTATGGATGAACTTATTTTATCTCACTCTATATTTTTTATAGATGGTTTAGATTTACTAAAAACAAATATATTTCATGAATTCCATTTTCTTATGAATCCATGTACATCATGCATGATGGGATGTAATTTATTACTTAATCTCAACATAATATATTTGGATGATACAAAAAAAATTCTTTTAAATATCCTATGATATATCTTGTGTGGAGTGCAAGTAATGAGGAAGAGTTCTCCTAAAGTAGAACTGTTTATCATGAATGTTATTATCATGGGTTATTTAAAGTTTATGTTATTACTTCACCAAGGTATATTGAATGAGATATTAATCTTCATTCAAGAAATGGATTTTTTTGAAACTATAGTGAGATTAATATACCAATGTACACAGAATCTTGTTGTCTTAATCATAAAAACAACAGAAGTTCATGAAAACACCCTCCTTCATCTGAACAAGTCACATGATATGAGTATCCTCATGGGATCCTAGTATGGATTATATATAAATTACTTTATTAAACTCTTTATTATGGGACTCATTAGTCAATAGATTTTAGTTTTTTATCCTTAGGGAATGGAAATTTTTCATGGTGCTCTGGTTTTATACCATGAGTCTCTCTTATCTCAGTCAAGATGACATTGATATTTATGGTATCTTTCTATTATTGATCTGCTTCTTATTTTTTAAAAATTTACCACATGTTTGTGAATTGAAACACATGAATTGTTCTTCAATTTATTCATATATATGAATGCATACCTCACTATAACATATTTTAATGTCATCTGATGTGTATACATTAAATAATGGCATGCATGAAAGATGATGTTGTATATAATGATTTGGAATGTGAAACCTTCTTCATTTTTAAACTTGTATGAATCATCTAAGACAGATAGATATTGGGTGATCTTTAGGAAGCCAACCAATGGTGTCTAGGATCATGAATTCAAAAAAGATGATTGAAAGTTATATATAATGATGTGTAATCGATCAAATGGATCATATCAAATAGTTCTAGTGTTCCATGATGTATCTATATGTTATAATGATATGTGAACAGTAAAATTTATCATTTATTGCGAAATAATTTTCCTCCTCTCCTTTCACTCCTTTATAAAATATCCAATTATTATTGATCCTTCAAGTAAAATCTTGGGGAAGAACATGAAAAACTTGAACATCATTCCCTTAGGGTTTGTTCCTCACCTATGTTATCCATTGGACCCTTTGTAGGTTCTGTGTAACTTCTTGTCCTCATTCTTACCTGTACACCCCCCTATGTGTTCCATACACTGTCACTATTACCAAGGTTTAACTTACATAGGATTATTTCCATTTGGCTAAGCCTTACTCTAATATGTGGTTGTGATTTCCTCCTTCTGTGGATATGGTTGGACACTATTTTTTAATAAGTCCCCACAAATATAAACTTATTAAATACTAAGTAAATATTTTCCATATAATTTAAAGCCTTCTTCAAAAAATTTCTACATGAAAAATACTAGTTTCATGGATATGGTTAGCCCCAGTTTTTTAAAAACCCACCACATATATACTTGGTAATTACATTGTTTTGAATTTATAACCCAAGTGAATGACTTATTTAAAAATGTTCATCATGAAAAATATTTTCTTTCATTGCCTTCAAAAAATTATTCACTAAAATAGATGTAGTAAAAAATAAAATATCTTTAAACACCTCATTTATAAGATTATAAAATTAGGCATGGTTCCACAATAATCAGATTTAAGAAAGATAATTTCATTACCCATTAAAAATATTGAAATCCATAATAGTTAACTAATCATCATAATCAACATTCTTCAATTGTTCAAAAATTATTTCCATCTTTATATTTATAATATTTATCACTAATCTCCAAAAACATTATCATACATTATCTTTTATTTCATAAGAATAATTTACAACAAATACAACAATACTCATCAAGAATCCACATAGCCTTGTCAATCCCCCCCCCACTTATATTTTTTCAATACCATTTCCCTTAATAAAGTCAATTTTTTTTCTACCCATTATTGATAATAAATGAAAAGGATTAGTTAGATAAACATGTACTTAAGAGGATAATATCACATGTTTCCATCATAAATGAGCCTTTATCTAGTAAAATAAAATTATATATGGTAAAATTTGATGTAGAAAACATGAGTTTTGAGGAAAAAATCAATGTTGTCCAACTGATTTAGGATTTGATTCAATTTATATATTTTTCATCCTTGGGAAGCATAAAAAATATTCCATCAAGAAATATATATCCCAAAATTTTCTCAAAAAATACATCATTAAAAATTAACTGAAATAGGATTTTATCCACCATTCTATGAGCTTAATCCTCAACCAACACTCCACATTTATGAAGATATTAAATGTAATTAATAAAAGGGAATAAGTAAAAAAAATTCCATAATTTTCAAAATTTTTATATATGACGTAAACATACAAATATTCCAAGAACATGGTTTGATTGAATATCCTTTATATTTTATATTCGTAAAGAGGTTTGAAACCATCATTGGACATGGTGGATAGTTTTATTACTTACCCTTAAAGATATTCATCTTGATGATCCCCCATTTTTCTAAAATTCAAGTTATTATAAGAATATGAATAATCACTTCAACATCACCATTTTTTCCTCAATTATCCTCTTGAGAATGATTTTCACCATTAAATATTCGCATTTTCAGAAAAAAATACTATGTAATTAGTAAGTGAATAAAGTGGAAAAAATATGAGTTACTCAATATGTGGAACATGGTTGAGTATTTTTGTAGAACACAGAGTCTCTTTTCCTTTTAACTCATAAGTATATAATACAATTTATGCTTGTGTGTACTCAAAATTTTATGTTTTTATAGTTATTTGGAAACATGGGATTTTTCAATTTATTACCCTTCATCTAATGTGGATTATCCATCTTAACTTCTAATAGTAGTGAAATAGCTTCCCCTAGTTATTTTTTTCTCTTCAGTATATCTTTTTTAGTAGGTAGAAGATTCAAACAATTATGTTCATTATTTCTAGTCTACTTTCACATTCCACAAAATTTTTCATGAGACACTTGAGTTTTTATTTTATGTCAACCACTCTTAAAAATAAAGTTCATCTTCATATGGAACAACCTATTTTACTTTTCTCAATTGATTTAACAACTGATCTATCTTCATCCATTTTCATTTATCTCGTAGATTGAACTTAATCAGGAAAAATAATTAGGAATTAATTATTAAAATATTATTTATTCGAGTTTTACCATGGATTATGAATTTTTTTTATTTACTTTTATTAGGTAACTTATTAGACTATTATTTATGAATTTCTACAATAAATCATATCTTCTTATTTTTTCCCCAATATTGATTCACTTTATTATTTTATCATTATCAAATTTGTTTTAATATCCATGTCCTCTTTTCAGTGGTCCGTAGTATGGAATATATTTTCAAAGAAGAATCTTGTTTTCTTCTCTCTAAATACAATCATGGAATCCATATCATCAATCATATCGAGTATATCTTTATTAACAATTATCTTGACATCTTTTTTCAACTTATTACCTAAGGATTAAATTTCTTCTTTTGTATTTTTTTATTTTTCATTTTTTGGGTTTTATTTTTATCAACATAGTCATAGTGAATGGTTGGTATATACCAACAATCATTATAATAATGACTAATTATGATGAAATAAGGAAATAAGTATTCAAGGAAACCAAATCTATTCTTGATAGACTCAATCGTCTGTATCTATTTATTCAGATTTAGTATGATAGAATCTTTCAAGATATAATAACTTATTCCATTATATTAGTTCTCCTATTGTTTTCATGTTATGAAACATTATTCTATAAACCAATGTAATGATTCCCCAACTTTCCACAACAATAATAGTATCCAAAAAAATCATGATTTATATTTTTCTCAAACAATTTAACCATCTTTGAAAACATTCTATTTTTAGATAACATGATTCTTCATTTGAACGTTATATTGATAAAAATAATTCCATATATTTTTCATATCCACATTTCACTATATAATGGTTATTTTTTCATTCCACTTCACACATGATTGACCAAACATCATTTTGAATCCATTACCATATGAAACAGTATTATTATAAATAGAAACTTCTAGAACAAAGGTAAACTATTTCAGTGAGCATGCAGTTGATTTATATTTAGATAATATAAACCTATTATTTACCCTAGAATGAGATTTTTTATAAATATGAATCTTATAAAATTAATTCTTTTCATTAATTCTTATTTCAACATGTGGTGAAGAATCTTCTTGTGTTTTCTCATGTTATTTTTTAAATTTACCTCCAACTTAAGAAACTTCGTATTTAGAGAGTTCATATGGTGTTTAAGTGTTTTAAACATTTCATAATATTATTTTTAATAATTATTTAATGGATTCACCTCCATATTTTTCAATTTGATTTTCTATTAAAGGATCTTATTATTGAGGAAGGGATTGTCATCCCTGACTATATTCTTTCCATCTTCCCATTGACTCCTCACTTTATGAATATGATCTTTCGGATTTTGATATAGATCTTGTAAATAATTTTTCCAATATTAAATTATATTTTCCTTAAACTCTATTAAATATTATTTAACATTAATTGTGGTTTTTTCGTAGTGTATTTTTTTTACGTATTCTTCCAACGGCTCGAAGGCCTTAGATTTTTATTATTTTTTGAAACACCCTTTTAAGGGAATAAGGGGAACCCAAAAGACTTCATAGAAATAGAACATTACATGACTCATGGATCAGGAAAACAACTCAGAATTACAACTTGGAGCTGCCTCTCCCAAACATTTAAAACATGAAAAAGCATTTCACTGATTCAAGACTGGACAGCTAGCAAGTGTCCTGTGTCAAATCACATGCCTGATCTGGTGGCTGATGACATACCCTCTCATGCATCCAATTCCTTGAAGCCCATAAATGTCAAACTGCACTCTTGGAAGCCTTCTGTGAGGCATGTTCCTTGAGGTCGAGTCTGGCTGAGACTTCATATCCTGAGTTTCAAAAACCAATCCAATATTCATATGAAAAGTTCCAAACATGCGCGTGACCAAGCAACGCCATCTATCCCAGACATACCCCACCGCACTCCATGAGGCGCCACACCACCATTGCTACAGAATCCCGAAAGACAATCCAATAAACGTGAGTCCAAACCAATGTCACCTAGGACTGAATGGCCTAAACTCGTGCCAAGGTAATGTCATTGATGAGGGGATCCTAGATATCCTGCAATAGAAACGCCAATCTATGCATGGATCTACTCCAATCATAACCACAGATACACCCTCACCAGGTTCCGAAGCAAGCCGGTCATGGTGGTGAGAAAACAATAGGAAGGGGCAGAGGTGAACCCATGCCAACGAACAACCAACAAGACTCCAAAACCTATCCAGATGAACAAATCCACAGCAACCAAACCAAAAAAATTAGAAAAAAACTCATAGAAATTCCCAAATATGAATCCTCCCCCCTCCAAGCCACTATAATCATATGTGGATCCACACGGGAAACATGACGGATACCTCGCCTAGCCATGTCTGACAAACAGGAAACTGGAAGCGAATCAACACCGTCGGATGGACCAAGTCACACCAAACACATCGGAACTGAGCCAAGCTAGGTATTCACCGTGAAGAAACTACAATGCCACCCAGAGGCCCGACAACACTGAGATGTGCACCGAACCATCGTGGAGAGGAACCGTGGCCAGGTCGTCGAAACGAGATCAGGTCGTCATCGAGAAGAAATGCGTCTTCACTCGAAGGCCTAGCCATGCCACGCCAAGCCGACCGCTGAACACTGAGCCGCGTTTCCACCGAAGACACGGATTCCCAATCTCCATGTCATGCCACACCAAAACTAGATGTATCCCACCAATCCGATATAGAGATCTGCATGATCGACCCAAGACGGAGGGGGAATAAGGAAGCAAAGCCAGACGATACCCACGCCGCCAATAAAGGGGAAGAGGATGCTGCTCCGAGGCACCCATAAGTAGTATAAAGAACCATCAATACCTCCACTTATATATATCTATTTATGTATTAATTCTGTAAAAACATTATCAGTTGAATCCTTCTAAAAAACATATATTTATAATTCATCTTTAATAAGAATGATTCTTTCATTATAGAGTGATTAAAGCAATTATTTTGATTATTCAAACAAATTGTATGTTTCAACCTTAACTTTTATTTATAATTTATATTTCTTCACATTCATTGATGATATGTTAGATTCATCAGGATCATGGATCATCTCAGTATAAACTCTTATAATAACTGAATTCTCAAACAAATTTCGTCTACACCCTTCCTTTGTAAAGGATAGTTTTCTATTGCATGGTAATATAGTTTCTTCTTTGTTTTCACAAACTAGTGTGAGAAGTTTTTATCATTAAAATTTATTATCCATGGTTTTCTCGATATCATCAGCTTCCTCTTCAAGGTGTGATTTAACATCACACTGTCCATTGATATACTTAAACATGTAACTAACATGTTTGATCATAAATTTTATTAGATATTATTTGAATTATAAAAAACTAATTTATTTAAAAATATATGCATCATCATTACATAATATAAAATCATCTAGAATGTATTTATCAACAAATTTAGCAGATACCATTGCTGGACTACTACATTGATATTATTAAGTTTTTTATGTAACATCATTATAATTGAGAACTTTTTTAGATTTATTCCATATTTATTCTATATTTTATTCACGTTTTTCATAGAAAACCTCATGTTAGAACTAAAATAGGTAGGAATTGAATTTTTTTATCTATGATAATTCTAATACGTCCTCATTTTGAAATCCACAGTTGAAATATTTTGGATACAATCAAATGGGATAAAAAGGCATTGATCAACTTAGAGGTATACCTATTCTATGATACAAATTGTTGATACCATATGGATTGTAATGGTATATTAGGGGGGGGGGGTGAATTAGTATATGAAACATTTCACCAATTTATTCTTTTTCTAATTAGCCCCTCTTACAGTCAATCCTCTACCTCAGTTGAGAGGGATGGATCTGATATGAGCTCCCAATAATGAAATGTAGATGGTAAATGAAAAAACAAATCATAATTATTTTTTCAATGTCTAACCTCAATTAGATGTCATACTACTTAACGTGATCTACCTATGGTTATTTCAATAATATTATTATCACTATAATTTTTAGTGATTACAAGTTTATTTTAATTATAAAAGAATTTTGATAGGTAATATGTACATCCTTTAATGGAAATATGGAGTTATTTATACTAGAAAAAATTATTTTAAAATAGACATATTAATACTGACACAACCATTTACTCATGTAATTCTTTAAATAATTTTAGTAAAAATATGTCTCTATTGCACTTAGTTTATTTGCATCAATTGAATAAAATTTTTCCTTAACCACTAATCTTTGATTATTATTTTATAAATAATATTGATTATATTCATATCAGTTTTGTAATATCAAATAAGTGTAATATGAAACTTATAATCTAACTCACTACTTTTAAGAATGATCAAATGAAGGTTATATAATGTTTTCTAGGTTATCGTCCTCATTAGTAGTGAAATTCTCGGGCTATAGTTCTTCTTCTGATGATGTTCCCAATACCAATAATCTCAACTCACACTCTCCAAACCCTGGACAATATTAAATATTATTCTTATTATTTAATGTTATTTTTACAATCTTCGTTATTTTTCTTATTTTGGAGATCTTATTTTTCATCATGTTTGGGTTTCTTCATACTTTTTATCTTTACCAATCTTAAATATGTTTCAAGACTTCTTTATTCTTATATACCCACATACTTCATGAATAAATGGATGTAATATTTTCCCTATGATAAAGTTAATATATATATATATGGATAATAAATCTTATTATTCGTGAAAATATACCATGATATAACCTATATTGAATTAATGGGAGGAGTGAGAGTTCTCCTCAAATAGAATAGGTAATCTAAAATGTTCCTGGAATAAGATGATTCGGGTTTGAAGTATTCATTCCTATAAGCATATTTTAGGATATCTTCTTATTATTACATGGGTCTTTGTGGAAACTAGTGTGAGATTCTTGTAATAGTGTACATATAATCTAATTTATATAATCTTCATAATAAACAAGGCTCAGGGAAACCCTATCCTTTTAACGAATAAGGAATGGAAGATCAATTTCATAAAAGAATACTAGTAAGGATCACATATCAGTTTCTTCAAAAGACCCATGGGTGTGATATTCACAAGTCAAGTGGTCGTAGGATATTCTCCATCACAAATTAAAAATTCTTTTTAGTAATTTTCTTATTTGGAAATGAGAGCCCCAATTGTTTGGGTTAGATGAATCATTCCATACAATAATATAGAAAATAATAATAGGCGAAGTCTCTACCAATTTCCCATTTTAATTTCACCAACATGATTGACCAAGAAATATTTCATTCCAATAAAATTTTTAGTGCTTGATGATCTTGAAATATCGAATTATTCAAACATAGGTTTCCTTCTTATCACATGGTGATATGGATATTCATGGAGTCCTCTCATTCATGAGCAACTTCATATTTTATGATTAAGTCACATGTTCATGTGAATAGAATCACATTCATTAAAATGGAATGCATTAAAATATGTTATTATATACCTTAGTTTAACTTCATATCATCTCAGATAGATCATATCATTTGAATAATTCATGTATTCATGTTTAAGATTCATTTATAAATTCTGAATTTTTTTCATGATTTTCACTCAATCTGGTATCAACCACCAGAGACAAACAGATGTAACGTGAGATTGTGGCACCAAACCTCTGGTGGTAGATAGACTAAATATGATGTGGATGATTGGAGGAGAAATATGAATACTTGAAATCAAAAGAATGGATCATACCAGACCTATTAAGAAGCCCACATTATATTTTTATGTTTTAATGGTGTGTGGATATTAACACACTTACTCCATCCCACACTGAACATCTATATGGTTGGAAACATCATTATAAAACATTCACTTCTTTCGAATCCTTTGATCTATCACTGGGTTCATCATATAAAACACTTGCACACCCTAACCTCATAGTCCATGCATCACTTCCACCTTCCAGAAGCACTATTTGTAGGAACTATGTGTTCTATAATCTTTATTCTTATCCCACATACTACCTTGTACACTCCATGATACCCTAACTACAACCATGGGTTACAATGCATGGGAATGATCCTACATAGTTGATCCTTACTCCTATATGTGGTTTTGTTGGAATCCTTTGGAGGATATGGTTTGTCCAAATTTTTTTATAAAGCCCCACCCATATAATGATATTAATTAATAAGATTTTAATTTCCAATACAAGTGAAATCCATCTTCAAAAAATGATCTTGATGAAAAATACTACTTTCATATATTATGAAAATTATTCATGGAAATTTTTTTTTCATGGCTATTTTTATCCCTAATTTTTTTAATAAGACCCCAAATATATTCTTTGAAAATATGAAGTATATATTTTTCAATCCAAGTGAATGATTTATCCCAAAATTTCCTTCCCAAAAATACTATTATCTAGAGTTGGTGTCAAAGGAGAAATTATTTGTAATTTTATTACATTTATATTTCAAATATTGTATTTTAATAATCACATATTTTTACATATTTTTTATTATTCTAAATCACAATAATTTAATAATGTCCTGGGAAATACGTCACATATATAAGATCATAGAAGTCCCCAGATATGATTATGACCTAGAAGTGCTATGCCGATATTCTTCTATATGTCTTACAGTTGGATAACATACTATCATGGGATGAAAAGTAGATATTCTTTCATTTGTGAGTAATCAAAGCAGATATAGATTTTTATCATGAATTTCTTACACTAATATTTTTAAATGAGAACCCTGACAACAAATGTGCTCAACAGGGTATGATAAATTATGTTCATCATGATTGACATGTAATTAATGGAGAAGTCTTGGAAGGGTTTTTAAATTCTATATTTATTAAATTTGATGCCTTTTAACTTATATTGTAATATTACTATAACATTAAATTCCATTTACATGGTGAAATAACACTTTTATTTTAGATATTCAAATAAAGATATATCAAGCATATTGATTGGTGACATGGATGTGAATCCTTCATGATAATATATTTCGATTTTTGAGACCAGAAAGAGCATCCAATTTTTTTTTCCAAATTCTACCATAAATGATCCATGAGCGTAGACTGTTTTGTAAGCTTTGATTTGATTGGTCGTAGATCCAGAATGAAGTTACAGATTATGAGTTATGGACATTTGAAGTTGGGCTGGAAAACAGGTTCTTGAATCCTTGTGAAACTCCCACCACCATGAAGCAAGGAGGCAAGATTCTCTGCGAACCGATTTGATTTTCGTGAACCCACAGTGAAGCAACGAGGTGGGATGCTCCATGAACCCCTTTCATGTTTGTGAACCCACGACATATCAGAGAGGCGGGATGCTCTGCGAATCCCTTTGACATTTGCAAACCAGCTGCGGAGTGAGCTCTGCTTCACAGCACCTATCCCATATAAATACCCAGCTCACCCCCCTTCACTGGATGGTCACTCCCCCCTTGGGAGATGATCTCCCAGTTTTCATTTCTCTAATTTCATTAGTGAATCATCTCTACGAGCCCATGCTCCACGAGTATCTTTCTTCACGAAGCAACTCCACGAGTAGCTTCCTTCACGAAGCTCCTCCATGAGTCCATGCTCCATGAGTAGCTTCCTTCGCAATGTTTCTCCATGAGTCCATTCTCTATGAGCACCTTTCCTCCGCGAAGCTTCTCCATAAGACCCCATGCTCTACAAGCCCCCCTTTACTCCATTAAGTTACTTCCCAAAAACCTATCGTTTGCTATGCTCCTACATTCACGCCCACCATACCATACTGTGGTGGTTGCCCCCCCCCCCCCACTGTCATTGACCCCCATGAAAAATGGAGTGTCAAAGTAGAATCTTTTCAGGCTGGGACATTGACATTTTTCATTACACCCTTATGTGCACCGACCTTCCACCTATGGAATACCAAGATTTGAGATACTCGTCCACACACCATGAAACACCTAGAGTCGATAGATTCCTATTTTTTCATTTCCCATGTCGTGAGTTGAGATTCTCATCATCAATTCCCTAAGTACCTTGAGCCGAACCATTCCTCAAGTAACTCATCCAAACCCCATCACTTTGCACTTATGCTATGTTGAACCGGAAATGGAAGCCCTTGCATATGTCCCAACACCAACCATTTCTAGGTGCCTTATTCCTAACAGTACTTTATATATGACTCTAAACTATAGTATGCCCTATGTTCCAAACATTGGATGCCTCTTGGATCCAAAAAAGAGATGCCTTATCCTCCAAGAATAAGATTCCAATAGTCCTTTCTATATGAATCTAAACTGTAGTATGCCCTATGTTCCCAACATAGGATTCCTCTTTCCGTAAATAAGAGATTCCTTATGCACCTTGTATAAAATTTCAACAGTCCTTTCTACCTGACTTTATAATGTAGTACAGCCTATTTTCTAAACATAGGATGTCCCTAGCTCTAAACAAGATATGGCTTATGCTCCATGTATAACATTCCAACCTCCCTTTCTGCATGACTCTATACTATAGTACGATCTATGATCCAAACATAATATGCTAGGAATCCTCTTGTTCCTATCAAGTGATGCCTTATGCTCCATGAATGAGTTTCCAATAGTCCTCTTTAAATGACTATAAACTATAGTGCACATTAAGTTCCAAACATAAGATGCCTTTTACTCCAAACAACAGATGCCTTATGCTCCAAGAATAAGATGACTAATAGTCTTATCTACATGACTATAAACTGTAGTACTCTTTGTCTGACAAATAATAGGATGCCTCTTGTTAAAACAAGAGATGCATTATGCTCCATGAATAATATGCCTTATTCCATGATTACAATGGCGTAATTTCAAGAGCGTTGGAATCCGTTCAAACATTCCATCAGTCCACCACACGCTTTGGGTTTCCTTCATTCGGATCTTCATCCACTTTCATATTGAAGGGACCCCCTAACGGCCTGTCCCCATGCCTCATCAGCTCACCTACCATCTTGAGCCAACACCCCGTAAGAATTCGGACAACACTTTGAGCCAGGTCCAGTGTTTCGAACACGGTAAATAGTCGACCCTAATTTGTTTGTCCCCATTTCAGGAAATTGCGATATAGATGCATTGTTATGAACATAGTAAACAGTTATACTCCATTGCCACACCAACCTCATTGCATTTCTAATGTCCGGAATGTGATTCACACATTTCAGATCTCTTTGTTTGGAATAATTCCAATTCCCTTTGCATTATCCCTCATGTGCACTTGAGCATAGGTGAAGGCTTCAACCCACCACTGAGTTGGAATACCCTCATTTATAAACATGAGGAAGACATTATTGGTAGCTCCCTTGCGTAATCCCCTGTCACCATTACCTCTCCATAGCAGCACTCAGGCAGCTTCTGTGCTTATGGCCCAATCACCATTACCTCTCCATAGTAGCACACAGGCAACATCCTTGCGTAAGCCCCATTCATCATTGCCGCACCATAGCGGCACCCAAGCAGCTCCCTTTTTTATGCTCCATGAACCATTTCCAGTCCATTGCGGCACCCGAGCAACATCCTTGCCTAAGCCCCTTGCACTTTTTCCGCTCCATATCAGCACCCGAGCAGCTCCCTTACATAATCGTAATGCACCATTGATGCTCCATAGCGGCACCTAGGAAGATTTTGTGTGTAAGCCCCATCCACCACTTTCGCTCCATTGCAGAATACGAGCAACTTCCTTGCATCATCGTCATTCACCATTTCCACTCCATAGCGGCACCCGGGCAGCTTCCTTGTGTAAGCCTCATTCACCATTTTTGTTCCACAGCGGTACCCGGGTAGCTTGCTTGTGTAAGCCCCATTCACCATTTATGCTCCATTGCGGCACCTGGGAAAATTCCTTGTGTATACCCCATTAACCACCCTTGATGGATGCACCTTTACTTCATGATCGTCGTGTTTTTTCATCCTCTTGTTTCTCACACTGGGTGTGAATCATGTGAGCTTAGAGTAATAATCAACCATGAATTCCCCTTCAGGAAACCTAGAGTGTAAGACCCAACCCAAACATGAAATATGAGGTCTTTGATCCTTTCCATGTTAGGGTATGTAGAAAGCCTCCCTCAGGTTCAACCCAACACCTGGTCGGTCTGAACCCCTTCATGTCGGTTCGACCAAACCCAAACCCGAACTACAAGGTCTTTGGTCCTTGCAAGGCAGGGTACGTAAGAAGCCTCCCAGAGGTTCAAGACTAACAACCAGTTGCTCCAACCCCCTTCATTTCCATTTTCCCAAACCAACTTGAACTATGTGGCCTTTTATCCTTTCAAAGGAAAGGTACGTAGGAATCCTCCCGGAGGTTCTGGCCCAACACCCGATCGCTCTGACCCCCTTCACATCGGTTCGCCCACACCATCCCGAACAATGCGGTCTTTGATCCCTACCAAGGAAAGGTATGTAGGAAGCATCCATAATGTTCAAGTCCACCATCTATTGGTTCTGACCCCTTCATGTCGATTCCCACTTCTCCCGAACTAAACGGTCTCTGATACTTTCCAAGGTAAGGTACGTAGGAAGCATCCCTGAGGTTCAAGCCCGCCATCCACTGGTCTCAACCCCCTTCATGTCAGTTCCCACTCATCCTGAACTATGTGGTATTTGATCCTTACAATGGTAAGGTATATAGGAAGCCTCTTTGAGGTTCAATCCCACCATCCATTTGTTCCAACCCCCTTCACGTCGGTTCCCAGTCCACCTGAACTATGCGGTCTTTGATCCTTGCCATGGTAAGGTATGTTTGAATCCTCCTTGAGGTATCAATCCCACCACACATTGGTCCCAACCCTCTTCACGTCATCTCACCAAAACCACCCTGAACTATACAGTCATTGATCCTTTCCAACTTAAGGTATGTAGGATGCCTCCATGAGGTTCAAGTACCCCATCTATTCGTTCTGACCCCCTTCGCATCTGTTCCCACTCCTCCCAAAATATGCAGACTTTGACCCTAGGCACGAAAAGGTACGTAGGAAGCCTCTATAAGGTTCATGCTAAAATCCAATCGGTCTTGACCACCCCATGTTGGTCCACCACTATCCTCTATGACTTTAAAATGTACACCAATTTTTTCCCACATGACACTAAATTGTCCCTTATCCAACTGCAAGCCGTTGTCAATCCCCTAGCTAGTGGTAATCCATTGTAGACCCCATTTAGTGGTAAGCTATTGTCAACCTCATTCGACAGTAAGCCGATGATGTCCCCAATCGATGGTAAGATGTCGTCAGCTGAACTACATGGACTTTGTTTCACTACCATGGGGATACGTATAAAGAATCCCCAAGGCTCAAGCCCATCACTCATGTCTCATATTGATCTCTCCCTTGTGCCTATTTGTTTCAAGAAGGTCATGACCAATCCTGGAAGTTCTATTTCCTCCATATCACATCCAAGGATCCATTCTCATAGGTCGCCTCCTCAGGTGTCCCATTGTATCACGGAACAACACAAAATTTGATTCCCTACCATGGGGATATGTAGGAAGTCTCTTCAAGGCTCAAGAACAAAATCACCACCATCCTCAAATTGGCTCCATCTCATTATCCCTATAATTCATTCAACTCTTTATCATCCATCTTGGTTCTCACCTGGGCCACCACATCCTGGTTGGATCATGTCATCCACCTCGATACTGCTCTTAGTAGTACTAGGGGCGCTGTTAATGTGTAATCCCCAACATGTATTCAAGTTGATTTCCTCTATGTACACCATGTTTCATCATCCCTTGAAACTATGTGGGTGTTGATCCCTGTCACCTACACATGGTACATAGGAAACCTCCATGAGGTTCAATCCCATCCACTGGAAAACCTTGGTATTCCCCCATTACGGGGTGTACACTCTCTGATCTACACTCAGTGGTGTCTAGAGTATCCTTCATGGTGTGACATATTTACTTTATAGGACACACCACCCTGGGTCTTCTCTTATTGAGTGTTCTGACATATCTTCCTGGTAAACACTCTGAGAGCTCCCTCATAGGGATGTACCAATCATATCCGTCTCTATGGGAAATTATGATCACCCTCATTACGCCTTCGCAAGATGTTAAACTCGTGTCCTACCTTGTTTTAACCATGAGATGCCTAAGGAAAACCTCATAAGACACACATTTGGCAAAACCGATTCCATAAGATGTTAAACTCGTGGAATACCCCAGGTTAAACATGGGAAGCTGATGAAAACCTTAGAGACACACCTACAAGAAAAAGATACCCCATGACTGAAATGGGATGCCTCAGGTTCTGCACCTTTGAGAAGCCACCTTATGAGGAAGAATACAGATTCCCGAATTTCCATGCATCCCGAGATGCCCCGACATGTATAATTTTGTCATCAAATCTGACCGAAGGTTGCTACCATGTCAAGACCCCATGAAATGTCTTGATGGGAGTAGTGTAATGAACTAGTGTCCATAAATATATGGCACTAGGAAGAGTTTCACGAACAACATCTTAAACCTATAAGGGAGTCCCGAAATAGGTGATGAGTTCCGAGGAGGAATCCCCGGAAGGAAGAACCGACATCCCATCATCCTGTTTGAATCAAGGAGAAAACGTACCTGAATAAGGAATAGATGTCACCCACCATTAGAAAGTGGGAATGCGGGTAAAATAACAACACCACCATCGTCAAACAAGACGGATGCGTGCTCTCCTGTGAAAGCATCTGAAATAATGATTATATGGATATATTACATAGGGAGTGTTCGTATGTGGTTATCATCAATACAAAATTATATTATTTCTCTTGGGTTTCATGAGACATTACTAGAAAGAAATATTGTACTTTAGTAAATTCTTCTTAATTCCAATAAGAAATAATCCTATAGGGTCACAAACTATGTGTTTCTTATGATCTTAGTGAAATTATTATTGAATTTAATCAATTGAATAAATATTATTCTCAAGACAGATAGATTGTTTTATTATTGTTTTATTGATAAAAAATAATTTTTGATGAATGAAATATTTAAATTTAATTTTCATTTTTCTATTTAATAAATTCAAGAGTAGTTAAAATAGACCTAGACCATGTCTGCTGAGAAATATTAATTAACACGATGGTTAAATAATATTTTTTATTTCACAATTCAGCTCACATAAAATATTAATAATATTATTATTAACATAATGCATCATGAGTATTATTAAATATTATAAAATTATTAAAAAGATAAAATGAAATTAAATAATATTTTTAACCTAAACCGTATATCTATAAATACATGGTTATGTCTATTGTGTATAGCATCCAAAATAAAAAATAAAGAATTATTATGCCCAATGAATTTTATCTTGATTCCTCCATAATTATCCATCATAGTAATGAGAAATCAAAGAGTGATTCTTTTAATACCGAAGGATGAGTGATCAATAAAAATAATAGAAGGTAATATATTTATTATGAATTCACCTGAAGATGGATTGATGATTCTTAGAGATCACAGGATCACATGTGGATCATCAGTATAGGGATTCTATTGTTGGATCCCCACAACACAACAATGGAAAACCAAAAGGGTCTTTTATGATGATTTTAAATCACATCAAAGAAATATTATAAGACCATAAAATTTTTAATATTAAATAAATCAATTATCAATTTGATGTGCAATATCCTTACTCAGGGTTCCGGGAAAAATAATATTAGAAAAAAATTAAATTTGTCGACCACCACTGCAAGCATCCTTTATGCTCAAAACCAACAAGTGGTATCAAAGTAAGCTTGATTAAATTTATAATTATTCCTATGATTGTTTATGCATTCACAATCAGGGATTAATTTCATTTCATATTATTATTTCTTCAATACGATTTGAATTATCGCATTATTGATATAGTAATAATGTCCATTAATTATTTAATTTTATTAAAGGTATAATAACTGATAAAGGATGATTGTAGATTCCCTTGGGAAGTACTAATATTTGGTTGGTTGGTCATTTTAACATGATGTGTAGTTGGAGTACAGGACATGTACCCTATTATGATGTAATTCTCCATGTAGTGGGATACAGAACATTATACATAGTTATTACATGCAGTGTATGTCACATTTGACTGGCCAACCTGGATAATGGTTGTTGGATTCCCTGATGTTTATATGGAATACACTTTGTGTGGTCTAAATGGGTTAGCGATATAAAATTAAAAATATATTTGTTCATTATACAGGGCCAAATCATATTATATGGAAAAATATAATCATTTATGATACACAAAATCTGATGCGGTTTAAAAATCTTGTAGTTCATCAATTCTTGTGTGGAAAATTCACATAGAGTTATCTAAAATAATAATAATTAGAGAGACACTGTGTGTAGATAGAGACATGTGTCATGTAGTATCTCAAACAATAACATGTAGAGTCTATCATCCGGTTAAGTAGGAAGACAATATTTGGACTAAACAAATTTTAGTTGGCCTGTACACACACTGTGATCCCATTGAGATACACATCTAAGATTGATGCAAGTATCTTAGGGACACAAAAAGTGGGTTCATATTGTGTAACTAGTATGTACATGTCATTTATTCTTACTGAGTGAACATACCAAAGATTCTTCCTGGTGACCCAGATACATGGTAACATAGGTACAAAATGTATCACTAGGATGTACACCATGGGTACTTTCCAAATTACTAGTATAATTAAGATATATTAAATTGACCATTTCATCATTAAAACCGTATATTTTTTGTTGAATACATCAGTTGTTTAAAATTTAAATAGAGTTTTAAATAATTATAAATTATATTTTAATTTATTATAATAAATATAAAACTATTGGTTACACTATTTATTTTCCATAAATTCCATTATGATGGTTATCTCCATGAGGATTCATATTTACATTGTGATGAGAAGGAATTAATTAATTAATTAATTCATGTTTATTTATCTAATTAAATAAATAAATTGTATGAAATTAAATTTATCTATTTAATTTTGTATATAATTTACATGAATGACCGTTCATGTTCTTCACCAAGACCAATATATGTGTTTGATATTTTAACATTATTTTTTTCATCGGATTGGAGTTATTTATTTTTAAATTAAATATGATGGACTACAAGTCTTCCCTCGCCACATTATTAGGTAAGACCTATATGTCCATGTGTATTTATGTAACCCCTATAACTAATGCTTTGGTTCCCCCACCAAAATGTGAGTAATAAATACTTGAAATTGATTGAGTTGTCCATGGAATGTGGAGTCTGTTCAAGATATTTATCTAATGATTCCAACCCAGGTCTTACATAGTTGGATAGTTGGAAAGATGTAACTCATGCTAAGACTAGAAACACATGTTTTTTCTGCTAGTTAATATGTTGATTTAATATACATTCATAAATCAACAATTAGATAAAGTTCATAAATGGTTTAATTAATTAATAAATTATTTATTTTTATCTATTTAATTATTTATTTTTTTGAAGCAAGACCATGATCACATAAATAAATTTATTAATTTGAAAAGAAATAAAATATAAATAAAAAGATTATGCCTAAATTTTATATCTAGTTTGGTTAATTAATTAAGAAACATAAAATTAACATTAAAATGGAACATAAAGGATAAAAAAGATGAAATTTGACTAAAAAATTAAAATCACTAAGATAAATATTAATTCATACTTGTCCTTCCATTAATTGACTTAAAATGAAATCCTTTAAACTAGGTGTTTGAACAACCCTTTTTAGGACACATAATTTTACAGTGGAATTGTTATGAAGGTAATGAGTTAAATTAACCATATTACATCAAGATAAGTATCCATAGATAGACTTGATGTAACATGGAGGTAAGAGTTTTGGAAATACAAGCTATAATATTTGGATATGGAAGTATGTTCAATGTATCAAGTACATACAAGATTGTGGTTTAAAAAGACCATCGTACCTAAATACCTTCATGTGTCTTGATCAACCCTTATTGGGGTTATATTAAAGAGAATATTCATCTTATAAACTACAATATCTTCAAAACTAGACATTATTAATTGAATGGAGAGGGTAATTAGGAATTTAAGAAATAGTTGGATATTTAACAAAAATAAAATCATTTATTAATTCCCATATAATTTTTAATCAAGAAAAATTGTGAATAATCTTTTCCATTGATATATGTTAAAAAAGAATGATCATCATCCACACTATCCATAAAATTAATATTGGGGGTAATAAAACCCCTACACTCACAGTAACTACCAAAATTGGTTTAGAAACCTTTGGGTTGTACTACTCAACGAATGGAGATAATATATGCTAGAATCTTCAATTCCTGACTAGACTATTAGAAAAGTTAGTGATAAATAGTTGCTTTTATATGAATAAACTTTGACTGAAAAATTTGATGTTAAATGTTTGATTCTTTAATTTATGTATAGTGAAATCATGAAATCACACAAAAACTAGGATGCATATAGTATACTTGATAGCCTCCATGGTGTTTAATATGATAGAGCTAGTTAAAAATAGTCTGAAATTTACAAGGTTGTATTTTAGTGAAATGTTGGAGAGGGTGTCCCCTATAGGCCTCATGTAGTTAATATAATTGGATAAACAGGGTTCCTAGAGTTTATAGGGTATAAAGTCCCTGAATAATTAAGAATCTACTTCATACTAGAGTCACTCACTTTGATATTTTCAGTTTTCTTGAAAATTTTAAGTTGAAAAACATTGAGAACTCTCTGTAAGATATTCTCTCTCTCATTCACTAAGTAGATAATAGAATGATATTAACAAGTATATTAGTCCTTATGAGGGTAAATGGTATGTAAAATTGAAGATATGTAAATCCAAATCTTGATTACACACTTCCAATAAGAGGATGATCAAGTGGAATGGAATGGAGAATTACATTTTTTGTTTCACATGTTGGAAGAAGGGTCACAAGATAAAAAACTACACTCAACCAATGATGAAAGGGGAAGCATTGGGAGAATTTATTATTGAGTTTTATTTTTCTATTTTTAAAAATTGGTTATTAGATACAAATTTTTTTTCTCACATATCTATTGAAATTGAAGATCCGGGTACATTCTAAAAAAATTAACGATGGAAGTCTGATCAATGAGAATCGAATGGATCTAAACATACTTCTATAACTTTCTAGAAATAAATACTCAAATTATTTATCAGAATGATATTGTTTTTGAGGTGTTTTTATTATGTTCCATCCATTACCAAAAACATTATTTCTGTATCTAGACATGATATGAATGTATTTATTTTCAAATTTTGAAATAAATGTAGATTATTTTATAAAAATATAATTTTTATTGAAATTAATGTTTAAAAAATGGTTATTTTGTGTTGGATTACCTAAAACATGTAATAGATATCAATATTTATGTTTTTTCACATTACTCATATCATACCCAATTATGGAATCACTGGCTAGGTAATGTAAAAAAGCACATGACTAGATTATACCAAGATGTATATTTAAATTCTTTTGAACTATAACCACTTGGTAAATTCCAGACATATTTATTAGGAAAATGAACAAAGCCCTATTTTGTGTAAATTTTTAAAGGGCCAATGAACTTATTGAATTAGTTCAAATTGATGTGTTGTGTCTTTTTCCTTTTCGAGAATGGGGTGGGTACTCATAATTCATAACTTTTACTGATTATTTTAGTTGATATATGTATATAAAATTATAATTTTATAAGATATATTATTTTTTATAAATTCACAGAATATGTGAATAAATTTTAGAACCATCTTGGTAAGAATATTAAGAAATCATAATCAATCAATGGTGGATAATATCTTAACCAAGACTTCATTGAATACTTATGGGATTGTTTGAGCCTATCTCAACTCACTCCTTATACACCTTAGTGGAAAAATGTATGTGCAAATAGGAACCAAGCCATGTTAGATGTGATGATATTAATAAAAAGTAACGTGATTATTCCATTATCCACTTGGTTATACACATTTAAAACAACAACACAACTATTAAACCTAGTCCCACCTACCGCAGAAGATGTTATACCATTCAATTTATGGAATATAAAGAAACCCATGTTGGAATACTTATATGTGTGTGGTTTGGATTCATTTTAATGGCCTCTATAGGAAACAAACTTTCTTCATGAGGAAAAAAGTGTACCATTATAGGATACCCGAAAAAACAATGCGGAACTACCTATATGACCACTCAGAAAAAGGTAATAGTCAAAAGATCTCCAAATTCCTTGAGAGGGATCAAATCATTAAATAGATAGTGGGAGAAATATAGACATTGATAAATTTTAGGATCACGGTACATACCATTTGGCATTAGAACTAATTCCACAAATCCCCATGGGTGAATAAATTATTCTAGAGAAACAAGTACTATTTAAGAGTTTTAAGAGAGGTTAGATAATGTGAATTTTTTTATTATAAATAATTATGGTGACTCATTATTAGTTGGTAATAATTATCCTATAACATACAAGGATACAATAAGTGGAATATATGTTATGACAAGGAAAGAATACATTAATTATAAAATTGATTCCATGTACCAAAACAAATTATTGATTTTTGTGGATCCTCTAGTGGATGTAAATCTTATTTTTTGTAAATGGTTATATAAGATGAAAATATACGAGTAAGAACAAGTTAGTACCTATAAGGAACAACTGGTTTTAAAAGTGTTTAAACAATGTCATGGCATTGATTATGATGAAACCATTTCACTAGTTTCATTACTAAAATCCATAAAAATTCTAATTTCCATTGTGACTTAACATGCTAATAATATTTGGAAAATTGAATTGAATTCAAACATTATTAATTATAACCTTTTGGAAGATGTTTGTATGACACAATCCATAGGTTTTTTGACTCAAAAGGATGAAAATCATATATTAAAATTGAAAAAAAAATATTTATTGATTAAAGAAGTCATATAGGTTATTGAAAATTCAATTTAATGAAGCCATAAGAGAATTTATTTTCTTCATAAAGAATGAGGGTGTTCCTTTTGTCTACAAATGGTTTAGTGAGAGTCCAATTATTTTCTTAATAGTATATGTTGATTACATATTACTCATAGAAACAAAATACTTGTCTTAGAGACTGTTTTGATATAGTTGAATAAATAATTCTTTATGAATGAATTGGGTGTGAAAACATATATTATTGAGATCAATATCCATCATAATTTATCCATGCGGTTTCTCAATCTAATTCAATGTACATACATTGATTATATACTAAAGATATTCAGTATTGAACAATTCAAGAGGGTATTGTTGCGAATGTAAAATGAGATTAATATTTCAAGGAATATGTTTCCCTAGAAACATGAGGAATGGAATAGAATGGATAGGATTTTATATGCATCAATGAATTTTTTTCAGTAATGTATTATATGATATGTATTAGTCTTTTTGTTTTCAATACATTAGTTTTAGTAGGAAGATATCAAGTTAGACCAGGTAAACTCTATAATATGTAAGTCAAGAATACCATTATGTATCTGATTGTACCAAGGATATGTTCTTGGTTTTTGGAGGAGATGAGTAACTAGTCATTAGAGTATATGATGAAGCTATTTTTAAAACAAATTAAGTATCATTAAGTCAAATATGTGATAAATTATCATGTTGAATAGAGGTTCTTTGAGGAATAATAACTCAATGAAATATATAGTTGCGAATCATATAGTACAGTATGGGTATAATGTGGATTCTAAGGTAGATAAAGAAGAAATATGGACATGAAATGTTTTCCATATCACGATTTGTTACCTATAAAAAATATCACATCACACTCTACATTGATAACAATATAGTGATAGATATTGTAAAATATCCATGGTCACATTAGAGGATGAAGTACATACCTCAAAAGTATCATCCCATAATGAATTTTTCATATATAGGAAATGTTTCATTGAGAAATATTTTGTTGGAAGACAATGTGGTGGACCCCTTTATCAAAACATTGACTTAGAATAATCTTGATCATTCTGTGACGTCAAGTAGATTAAAAGTATAAGGCATTTGTCTCTAGTCAAAGTGGGTGTTTATTGGAGTTGGTTCCCTGAGTCCAAATATTTATAATTTGATTTTATGTATATTAGATATATTGAAAATTAATAAAACATATTGTTACGTATTATTCATTATTCTATAATACTCTAATATAATAATGTACTAGAGTATAAATCTCATTGGAAAGGTCATAGAAGCCTCTTGCTATGATGAGAACCTTGAAGTGCTATGATGATATTCGAAAATAATTTTTATATTGAGGTAATGTACTATGATGGTAAAAATAGTACATAAAATATCCAGTGTGAGTACAAGTAATTATATTATTATTATTATTATGAATTTAACACTTGGTAATCTCTAAGACAATAGATTATGAGAACACACCCACTGGTATGATTTCCACATATTTTGTGTAATCTGATATTCCTTTCTATGATCATGTGTAGTGGTCCTTAGAGTTCATGACTATCATTAATTAATGTCATGACTCATGGAATTATATTTTTTGGGGAAAACCATGATGACATGTTTTTTTTAATGAGGTAGGGTACATGGGGTGCAGTGTGATTGATATTTTATTAATTGAAAAGTCAAGAATGTAATTTTCCCTTCCATCGTTATGGATGTTAATATCTCAACCATATATTATAATACAATTTTCACATTAAATTACATGACCATGGTGAAATGATGAATTTATTTAAGATATTAAAAGTAAGATGTATCAAGCATATAGTTTGGTGATAATTCTATGAAACATAGTTAAAGAAGTACTGTGAAAAGGGGTTATATTACCCAGTGAGTGTTTATATGTCGTTATTATTTTTGCGGCATAAGTTATTTATCTAGGGTTTCTAGACCCACTTCTATGTAGTAATATTCGAATTTAGGAAATCTAGGTTAATTCTAATGAGAAATAATTCTATGTGGTCACATACTAGGTGTCTAAGATGTTCATGATTAAATTCTATTTGAATTTAATTAATTGACTAAATATTATTATCAAGACTGAGGGAAAATTTTATTCATGTTTTATTGATCACAAATATTAAATAATGAATTAAATAATTATTTTCTTGTTCAATAAATGATATAGGAGTTAAAAATGATTAAGACAATGTCCTATGTCAAATATTAATTATGAAACTGGTTATGTAATATTTTTTATTTCTCAAGTTTTTGTACACCACATAATAATAGAAAAAAAATATTATTATTATGTGGAATGGGGTTTATTGATGATCATAATTTCATGTAAGTGAAAACATGCAATTAAATGATATTTTTAACCTATACCATATATCTAGAAATAGATAGTTGTGTCTATTGAGTATAGAATAAAAAATAAAAAATAATTAATTGTTACAAACAATGAATTATTTATTAACTATCAATTATCTCACCTCTTAGGAATGTGAAATGAAAGAGTTATTGTTTAGAAACCCGAGGATGAGAGACAAAAAAACAATAAAAGAAAATAGATTCTCCATGACAGTACCCATATAACGATTAGAAATTCCTTGAGATCAAAGGATCACGTGAAGATCACTATTATTAGAATCTATCCTTGGATCATCCCAATGAAAAAAAGGAAATCAGAAAGATTATTTTTGGATGAACAACAATAACATCGAATAAATAATTTATGACCACCACTACCCACATCTATTATTCCCTGAACCATGACTATTTGTATGGCCTTTAAAGAATTATTCACTTCTATAGATTTTTTAACATTATTAAATATCCAAAAACCACTTCCATATATCATGAAAATTATTGATAGTACTATAATCATTAGGACCATCCTACACCTACACGTGAAGCTTAGAAAAACGACCATGTGATGGAGGAGAGGTACCATCATGATGTATATGTTGGGGAGGGGCAGTTCCTTGTAGTTATAGTCTAGTTGAATTCCCTAAGACCTTCAGGTCATGTAATGTATATTATGCCTATGTCCATGTAATCATTAATCCTATAGGCTTTGTAATGGTTCCCCCTCATCCATTGAAAGGGGGGTTAACAAAATAAAAAAAATTAATGCCTTTGGCCCATTCATGAAAGAATATCTTGACTCATATTATTTCCATGCATATTATTTTAACATAGATTATCTACAATTATTTCCAGGAAAAATATTATAAACAAATATTACTTGAAAATATTCCCATAAATAGTCTTTTTTACATAGAATAAATTAAATTATTTGAATTCATAGTCTAGTGAACATGTTTAAAATAATTATTCACTTGTAAAGTCTTTTGAACAATGATTAACTAAAATTATAACAGCACAAAATCACAAGAACATAGATTAATAGAAATTATGTGCCTGAATAGTCTTCTGAACAATTATGAATAGAAATTGTTCCCATGTACTGTCTTGTGACCATATCTTAAAATAAAATATCCCCATGTATAGTATTACGAGAATAGATTTACTGAAATTATGAATATGCAAAAATTCATTACATTAGGAGACATAAAACATTACCCAATGCATTGGAGGAAAATGTAGGACCCCTCATAAAAATATCCAAACAAATGTGTTATATATGGGATGAAATATATGAAATATCATCAAAACTCCATATAAAAGAAATGAGTTTCTTGTTATGTCTGAACGGTAACACATAACATTACATAAAGAGTAGATATGTATATTGTAAAATTAAATCTCCCAAAAGTGTATTCTCATAATAGAATTTAGAGTGCGAGTTACAATGCACAATTATATAAAAGATATATCATTTCAAGTTAAATTGGAAAGTGGATGAAAATCAATGAAATTTTTTTTTATAAAACATTTCATACATTTTCAAAATATCATGATGTTATGGGCTACTTTCCTAAAGATATTTTTTGAGAAACTAAATTGAATAATTTTGAAAGATTTATTTTAATAGAAATATTAATTAAGGATATCTTTAAAATAACTAAAGGTTATCTAGAAGAAATATATATTGGGAAATATTATATATGACAATGAAAAAAATCCATTTTAATATTTAAAATACCATTATTTAAATAGACATTGTAAAAAGGATAATACAAAAATATTTTAGTGAATTGGAAAGGATAAATAATAATATCAAATGAGGTATTACATATTTTTATTTTAAGAAAATAAGAACAATTTTGTAAATAATTAGTATGGTCATGGAAGAGAAATACACATCAAAGAGGATAGGTATTATTCTCAAAAATGTTGCATTTATATGAAGAAATTAGTATGTTAACAAAGAAGAATTAATATAATTATCCTTTGAAAATTATTTCAAGACAATGAAATTTAAATTAAAAAATAAATGAGACAATTTACAATATAATTCAATCATAAATTTTATTTTAACCAATTTATAAGAATAATATTTCAAAAGAATGATCATAACTCAATGAATAGAAATTGACTTAGTAAAAAACTTTACCTTTAATCTTGAATACCACAAAAGGTATATGACATTCTATATAGTAAGTATAATGAAAATAATAAATTTGTTTAGATAAATATTCATATCTCAACCTTTCTTACCCTTTAATTATAATTATTCATCATACTTTTATTAATTTGTTATTCATTTCAATTGGCGTATATTATTAACATTGATAGTTTGTACAAGCCTCACAATTTCAATGTTGATCTTCCTTATTTGGTACTAATTTCATCACTCTTAGAATATTTTAGATATCTTAATATATGTTTCAAAATGATTTATAATTTTATAATTTCATTCCATGAGGGTTTTTGTTAAAATTCATGAAGATGAAATTAGTCGTGAGATTTTTTTGATAATTTTAATGATTGAATTTGTAGTATATTAATAATGTGTTAAAAAAATATTATCATTAAAAAACTAAAATAAAATTTATAAAATAATATCGTATTCTAGCAATAAGTATGATTCTATAACTGTCCATGATAAAAAAAAATTATAGCATCATTCATGTAGGTTGTTAAATAAACCCATACATGAACATGTTATAACAAATAGATGAGTATGGAAGATATGTTATTATAATTTCCTAATTATAGAAGAATAATGATATTTTTATTTGTTATAAAAGTGATAAATAATAATTTAGAATAGGTTGATGAATAAGGTAAGATAATAAGCTATTAGTTACAAACAAGAAATAATTTATTAGCTTTTTTTGTTTATTTTAGGTGGTTAAATTTAAGATGATTAATTATTGATGAGATAATACCTAATTACCTTTATATAATCATAATAATTACAAAAAAATACACCCTTATATTTTATGATATACTTGTCTTCATATAAATTTAACTTCTTCAATATCATGTGATACATGAAATCCCAAGTCTCAATGAACCCTAATAAAGTATACAATTAATACGTAGTCATTATATTTGTAGAAAAAATAGGACTACATGATTTTTTAAATTTATAATGGTTTTATGAATCATGTATATTTTAAATAATGTCCTTATATTATTGAAAGAACATAAAAAATGGTATTTCTTCGTTTTTTGAAAAACTAATATGATTGATTTCTCCCAATTTGAAAAAATATATTTAAAAATTTAGAATTAATTTTAAATAAACATTTTATAATTATTCTAGTGTGATTTTTTTTGATAACTTTATAAAAATATCTATTCTTAAATGAATATTGAAAATACTAATTTTTTAAATAATTGAATTTATGTTTTAAAAATTTTAAACGTACCAATTGTTTTAAATGGTTTGAAGTGTAAAATTAGTTCTTTTTTTCAGAATAATCTTATTATTGTCATTAGAATTAATTTTATGATTGATTTTGGTATAAAAAATTTATACTTCAGAAAATATATTTTTATAGAAAAGTACTTCTTATTGCATTATAGGTGGGTGATTTTAAATTAAATTATTTCACTTGTGTAAATTGAATATTTAAAAATTGATTTTATATTGGGAAATAGAAGCATAAAATTTGTTAAATATGTCCCTTTTATTTTTGTTCCATATAATTAATAACCATGAAAATTATTTGACACCTTGGTAATGGTAAAATGGATAAAATTGGAATACAGCATTTGGATAAGGATTCAAAATTTATCTAAAAATTACATTTATCTTATTAAATGATTATATTATTGGAATTTCATTCAATGCTTGAATATATAGACACTTAATATGTCACAAACCAACCTGGGTTGACCCTGAATCGGTCACCCGAGTCGGTCCGCAACATAGCCTGAGAGGAGTTCCCGATCCTCCCAGGATGGCGACAAGCACCAGGGAATCAATAGAGGCTATGTGAATGATTTGGCCCAGTATAAATAAATAAATAAAGCATCTGAAATAAAACATAGCATCCCAAAATAAAAAAAATAGGGTAAAGTAACTAAACAACAACAAAAGAAAAATATAACTAACTGAATGAGACAACAACTATCTTCGTGTGACCTTGCGGTTCACTCTCCAACTCATGACCATATATCGCCCAAGGCGAACGCACCACAGTTGTAACCTGCACAAACACTAAAAATAGAAAATAACTATAGGCGTGACTATTAAAACACAATATGCTAGCCTAAAATCTATTCCCAATGCACAAACATTAAATAAAGAAATTTACTAATTCCAAGACTGAACTAAATTATATAAAATAATAGTTTCCACATTCTATTTCATTTCTAAAACAAGTAACAACTCATTCCCTTTTTAATTTAAAAACAATTTTTAATGTTTGAAAGGAACAGGTTCATTGCATTTTAAAACAGTTTTACAAACAAGTCATAAATCCAAATATTAGTTGATGGTTAAATGGAAATCCACACACAACACACACTAAGGGGAATAGAAAAAGTAGCACACTGGGCCAACAACCGAACTAGAACTCTCAATCATCCGCCACATATAAATAAACACCAAAATAAACATGGTCCAAACCTACGAGATCTAGAACAATATAGAACGTACTATACATGTTACTCATCCCAAATGCATTCTCTAGCTCGATGACGTCATAACACCCTAACGCCTGGTAAATCCCTTCATGGCCTAACAGAGGGGTCCAATCCCCATAGAAGCAATAACCCAGTATTCCCCTATTATGGGTCCACTAGCCAATTCGTAATCTAAACTAGTGCATCAATCGTTCTCAAGAAGATTCACTCACTATGTCAGGTTCTCATGTCAACAAATTAAATAAAAAGGGTTGCATCAACAGTGAAATTCAATCATTCATGATGCACAAATGGCACAGTAAACTCATGCAATCAGCGCACACCAATGATCACCCCCCAGTAACCTGGATGTGAGTCTTCCAAAAATAATTTATTTAATTATAGTTCTATATGGGCCTCACCAACTTTAAAGAAAACCCTCATTTTCAAGAAACCCCAAAACACTTGCTCCGAAGAAATCATTTACCTTTAAAACAAAGACTACATTTCAAATTCATTGAATTATTATTAAAGGATAAACTGGAATTTTTTCACTACTAGTTGCCCGTTCATTAAGAAAATATTTCAAATGAATTATATAAAATAAACGTCTCCTTTTAGGCCGAATAATCATTTTAAAATTAATAATATTATATTATTTCTCATCAATTAAAATTAATAAAATATCAAGAAATTAATAAATTCCGAATTTAAAGTAGAGTGTAGTGGGGGACCTACCTTGGCTTGCAGTCCAAACACAGTGGCACGTCATGCCTCACACAGACACACAAACACGTGCAAGACGACGACTGTAGTATCACAGGTCTTCCTCACTGACACGCTTCAAAAAACGCACAACTAAAACGCATAAACATTGATTCAAAACAATTCTAACGAACAAACGGCACAAACACCACCTCCACATGCATTCAAAACAAAACTCACACCATACCTAATCGGAATGAACACCACTTGCACAGTTAAACTAACAAATTACACAACATAACAAAATACACACATGTCAAAAATCCATTTTTAAACCTGGGGCACCTCAAAAATATTTCTGAAACATAATTCACACCACATATAATATTTCATAAACCAGTTAAAAGTTTATAATAAAATTTTAAATTACACTGTAAGGCTTTTACATCAAAACTCTCCGAAAAAGAAAAAGTGGAAAAATTTGCAAACACCAAAGGCATCATATACAAGGCCTAAACCATGATTCATGTAAACCTTATCTTTAACAACACCAAAATAATTATTCAAACTAAAAATAATATATAATGAATTAAAAACAAGGCAATAAAAATAAAATAAAAGTGTGCGCGATAGTAAAACCCTCACATTAGATGGTTGCAACGAACCAAAAAAACACATGACAAGCCGAGATCACCTCCAAATAATTATCCGCACTGCAAATAAAATATCAGGACATTATAGCACAACTATGACACTAAATTAAAAGTGTGAAATACTAAACGATACATCATGGTTTAGTTAAGTAGAAGGGAAAAAATTAGAATGAGATATAAACTGTAGATTGAAGGCGAGGGGATCCACGGTCGCGTTGGAGTCAGGCGGAGGTGCTGCGTAATGGGGTTCGGGCCATGACGAAATAGAGTGTGGGTTTGGGATCGGGTTCGTCAGTTGCGCGATGAGCAAGGAAGAACAATGCCGCAGGAGGGTCATTGGAGTTGATGGATAGAGAAAGGCATATTTGTGTTACATCAGAACAAGGGAACATCGTCGCGCTGAGGGGGAGGGGAGATTGGCTCAGAGCATGTTGCGATCCAAAAGAGGATGCGTGAGGGAGAGACCTCGAGGCGCACCAGTCATGATGGGTCGAACGGTGAGGAGTCTGAGAGGTGATGGCGGAGCCTCTTCGGTCGGACAATGTTGTGAGGAACAAGGGCAAGTGCTTCAGTCGACACACCATGAGGAGGAAATTACGGTCAGTTGGCGCAGTCGGAGGAGGGCATCGAGGTAGGAGTTAGGTGCTGTGGGAGGGGGTTGGCCGCCTTGGGTGTAGCAGGATCTTGTGGGGAAATGGGGAGCCATGGGAGAGAAGGGAGGAGGGGATGCAACTTGTACAGGGCACCAGAATGGGGGTTCATGAAATTGGTAGATTAGGGTTAAACTAATATATATATATATATTAACCATAATGTAATAATAATAATTATAATAACAATAGAACCAACAGAATGTTAATAATCCCAATAAATATAATTGGTTCTAATCCATTTTATTTTAATTAATAATATTAAAAAAAATATTATCAATGATATAGTAATAATATTAGTAATAATATTAATTGAAAAATGATAATAAAAATATTTAAAACAACAAATGAAATTAATAACACATTTATTGACAATTAAGGTGATAATTTTATTATGTTTCATTAAGAATTATGTTTATATAAATTCAATAATAATAGTATTACTACTAGATTGAATAATAATAAAATTATCATCTACGCAATAATATTATTTTTATTATGGGTTAAATGTTAACCATATTTTATCGTTATATGTTTCTATTTAGCGTTTATTCAGTAAATTTAATTTATTCATCTGATTTTATTATTTATTCGAACGATCAGGTGAAAACACATTCACTATGACCAAACGCACAATCACTACTAGCAGTGCGGTGACCGCACACCAGTCCGAGGCCCACCAAAACATCAAACATAAAAAAATATCAAACCAGGACCCAACTAATCCTCTCCAAATAGCGCAAGGCCGAGAAAAAAAAGAATAAAATAAATAAAATAAATAGACATCCGAGGTCGGGGTGTGACAATTCTCCCCACCACAGACAGTTTCTGCCCCCAGAAAGTCACCAAACAAACAGTTAACACAACTAGAGTCCATGACCGAACCAAACTCGAAAAAATCAAGAGGCTCAGGATGAGAATTATCAACAAACGTCACACCCGAACAACTCATGAACAAACAATTCCTAAAGTTGAGGTGAGAACGTGGGAGGGTTCTCCCCAGCTCAAGAATTCCCTAACATGAAATCCCTTGATACATGAGCACACTACCCCCCCCAGGGGCCATCGCGGGAACTCCCAACCCAAACTCATTCATTTTCCCAACATGGACAAGGTAACACACCTAAGACCTCGTTGGAAAACTTGCTACAAAAAAACCAGCAACATATGGATGAAGAATTAACTCAACGCCTCCCATCAATTTCATGAAACAAACACCCCCCTAACAAACACAATTGAGACTAACTCAAAATGAGAACTGATCCATCAATTCATGACCCACACCACTCATAGAGACCGAACAATTTAAAAACCACACTAGGAGAAGATAAGACCACTTGGATTATGGGGGAACAATCTCACTACACCCCCATAACAATGATGAGATTATGACAGTGATGAGAATAGATCAATAAAATTTTGGATATTTCCATTAAAAAGATGAAAACATTATCTGTACCAAGGTTCCAAACACCCTTGACAACTCTTGGCAGTTCACGATCTTCATCCCGAGACCTGCGGTTGGGGCCCTGATAACTGAAGCATCTTCCACCTCACAGTCAGGCATTTTCGTCCTAGAGTCCCTAACTCCTTCCTCCTAAAAGATTTTTTTTCAGAACTCTCTCTGGTGGCCCGGGCAATAGCATGGTAGGAAGACTTCAGGGGGATTCGACAAGGTGGATTATAATGCCTGAACTGGCCACACTAGTGGCATACTAGAGAACAGTCCAACAATCTAGGATTCAGTACAAAAGAGGATGGTTTCTTGAAGACAGGTTCCACCGGCCCGCACTTCTCGCTAGAAGTGGGACCTTCACAGAGGTCGACCACAAAAAGTAACACCCAAACCTCTAATTACAATGACACATCTCATATTTTCTAGTCTAGAACTAAACCCTCAAATAATTCTAAGATGGTACGAGCCTAAACTACACTGGGAGTTCCCAAAAACCCTATGAAACGCAATATTTCTCAACTATACAACTACCTCTAACAAACTTTTATTACCTATATAAGCAGGCAACACACAAAATGAACTGGGGACTGGTCATAACTCAATAACAACTTTTGGAGGTTTTATAGGAAGCAAATTCATAACAACAAAAAAACAACATCGAAACCAGCATCAATCCAAAACTCAATCAAAGAAACAACACAATACAAAGGAAAAATTACCATAACCCAAACATATACAAACACAAGAATAAATCACTTTCCAAAACCATTGTTTCATAAAAAATTTAAAACCCGCCTATGGCACCTTATGGACAGTCACTTGTGCATTCATTCAATCACGCTCACATCATCTGCAAACAAGATCCCATACGCACACTCCGTACATACGCTCACATGTTTTACTCTCCATAAGGAGTGCCAAGGTTCACATACCTTTTTTTCTTTACCAAATCCAAACACATGACATATTTTTCCAAATAGATACACTTTATCCTTAAAATCAAACTTTACTAATTTCAAAAACAATTTGTAAGAGACCCATTTTTTTAATTTCGAGATCACTTTCATTTTCAACACACACACATCGACCAAGTTAAAAAACAAATCATAACAAACTATAAACTATCGGAATGAGGAAGTAGTGTATGTGCCTAAGCCGAGGACATGGTGGTGAGTCATGTTCCAAGTAAGGAACAACACTAAGAGGACCTCAAACCGGGCACTTTGACTCCACACGTGTCACTACCCCATGTGAGGACGCAATGTGGACTGATTCACCTCCATTTTCATCCATCAATAAAAAACAACAAAAGACAAAAGACTCAAATCCCAGACTACCCATGGTCACATGGGTCTCGTTGTGAGTGGTGGTGATCAGGCACCGACCCGTAATATACCTACAAAACCCCGATATTCCTTATCTCCTTCTACGAGACACACCCAATAACAAGAACATGCTCTGATACCATTTTTCACGAATCAACCCAGGCCGACCCTGAACCGGTCACACGATCCAGTCCGCGACATGGCTCGAGAGGCGTTCCTGATCCTTCTGGGCTGGCGAAAAGCACCAGGGCATCAACAGAGGCTTTGGGAATGATTTCTCCAAGTATAAATAAATAAATAAAGACGATAAAATAAAATTGTGCAGTGAAAAAAATAGAGTAAAGTAACTGAACAAGAACAAAAGAAAAATTAAACTATCCAAAACAGACAACCATTATCTCCACGTGACCTGAAGGCTCACTCTCCAGCACATGACCAAATTTCAGCCAATGTGATCACAACCTAGTTGTAGATACACAAAAACTAAAAATAGAAAATAACAATAGGTGTGATTATTAAAACACAGTTGGCTAGCCCGATATCAATTCTCGTTGCACTACCTTTAAATAAAGAAATTTAATAATTCCATGTTTGAACTAAATTATATAAAATATTAGTTTCCACATTCAATTTCATTTCTAAAACAACTAACAGTCCATTTCCCTTTTTAATTTAAAAATAAATTTTAATTTTTAAAAGGAACAAGTAAATTGAATTTTAGACCAGTTTTTCAATCAATTTATAAATTCAAATATTAGTTGTTGGTCAAATGGAAAACCACACACAACACACACTGAGGGTAATGCCAAAAGTGGCACATAGGGCCAGCAACCGAACTAGACCTCTCAATCGTCTTCCACATACAAATAAACACTAAAAGAAAAATTGGTCAAACCTAGGAGATCATGAACAATCCAGAACGTACTATACATATGACTCATCCTGAAAGCATTCTCTAAATCGATGACATCATAAAGCACTAACGCCTGGTATATCCCTTCATGGCCTAACCGAGGGGCACAATCCCCATAGCCGCAATAACTCAATAGTACCATGCTCTGGAGCCACTAGCTAGTGCGTATCATAAAATAGTGCAGCAATCATTCTCATAAGATTCACTCACATTGCCAGGTTCTAATGTCATAACATGCAATAAAATGGGTTGTGTCCACAATGAAATTCAATCAGTCACGATGCACAAATATCACACAGAAATCACGCAATCAACGCACACTAAAGATCACCCCTGAGTAACCCCATTGTGAGTTTTCCCAAAATAATTTATTTTATTAATGTGCCAGATGGGACTTCACCAACATTAAAGAAAAACCTCATTTTCATGAAAACCCAAAACAATTTCTCAGAATAAATCCTTTATCTTTAATACTAGAACTACATTTGAAATTCTGTGAATTATGTTTAAAGTCCAAACTAGCATTCTTTCAATAATGGGTGTTCGTTCGTCAAGAAAATATTTCATGTGTCGTATATAAAATAAACAGCTCTTTTTATACTAAATAATCATTTTAAAATTAATTATCTTATATTATTTCCATTAATTAAAATTAATAAAATATAAAAGAATTAATAAATTCTGAATATAAAGGCGAGTGTAGTGGGTGACCTACCTCGGCTCGCAGTCCAAACACAGTGGTACGTCACACCTCGCACAGACGCACAAACACGCACAAGCCGACGACTACAGTATCACAGGTCTTCCTTGCCGACACGTTGTGACAACCGCACAACTAAGATGGATAAACATGTACACAAAACAATTCAAACGAACAAACGGTTCCAAAACTCCTCCACATACTTTCAAAACACAATTCGCACCATACCAAATTAGAATGCACACCACTTGCACAGTTAAAATAACAAATTACACAACTTAACAAAATACCCCCATATCAAAAATCCATTTTTATACCTAGCGCACCTCAAAAATATTTCCAAAACATAATCCACACCGCATATAATATTTCATAAACCAGGTAAAAGTTTATAATACAATTTTATATAAAATTGCAAGGCTTTTATGTCATAACTCATCCAAAAAGAACAAGTGGAAAAACTTACAAACACCAAAGGCATCATATACAAGGTCTAAACCAAGATTCTTGTAAACCCTATCTTAAAAACCACTAAAATAATTATTTGTACGACAAATAAATTATTAGGAACTCAATACATGATCATGAAAATAAAATAAAAGTGTGCGTGAAAGTAAAACACTCACATTGGATGGTGGAAGCGAACCAAGAAAACAAGCGGCAAGCCGAGATCCCATCTATATAATTATCCTCACTGCAAATAAAACATCAGGACTTTATAACACAACTACGACACTAAATTAAAAGTGTGAAATAGAAAACAATACATCAAGGTTTAATTAAATTAAAGGAAACACCAAAATTATAATGAGATAAAAATGGTAGTTTGACGGTGAGGGGAACCACGGTTGCGTCGGAGCCGGGCAGAGGCACTACGTAATAGGGTTTGGGCCATGCTGAAACAGAGTGTAGGTTGGGGATTGGGTTGGTCATTCATGTTCTGAGCAAGGAAGAACAAAGTCATAGGAGGGTCGTTGGAGTTGCTTGTCGGAGCAAGGTATTGTTGTGGTACATCGAAATAAGGAAACATGGTCGTGCCGAGGGGGGGCGGAATTTGATCGACGACTGTTGTGCACCAAAAGAGGCCGTGCGAGGGAGACACACTGAGGCGCGCCAGTCATAATGGGGCAGACAGTGAGGAGGTCAAGAGGCGGTGGCAGAGCCGCTATGGTCGGACAATTCATGGAAGAGCCAGGGCGAGAGGTTCGGTTGACACACCAAGAGGAGGACATTGCGGTCGGTCGGTGTGGCCGGAGGAGGGTGTCAAGGTAGGAGGTAGGTGTTGCGGGTGGGGGTTGGCCGCCTTGAGTGTAGCGGGATCTTGTGGGAAAAGGGGGGGGGTCACGAGAGATAAGGGAAGAGGGGAGGCGGCTTGCGCTGTGCACCAGAATGGGGTGGGGGAAAATTGTAGATTAGGGTTAAAATAATATTAATATATATATATATATATAATAATGATAATGTAATAATAATAATTATAATAATAATAGAACCAACAAATGATAATAAACCAAATAAATAGAATTGGTTCTTATCCATTTTATTTTAAGTAATAATAATAACTATAATATCAATGTTACAATAATAATATTAGTAATAATATTAATAGCAGAATGTTAATAAAAATATTTAAAACAACAAAGGAAATTAAAAACACACTTCATGATAATTAATGTGATAAATTTATTACTTTTCATTAATAATTATATTTATAAAATGTAATAATAATAGTATTGGTAATATATTGATTAATAATAAAATTATCATCTGCGTAATAATATTATTTTGATTTTTGGTTAAACGATAACCATGTTTTTTTGTTATAAATTTTTATTTAGCTTTGTTTTTTAGTCAATTTAATTTATTCATCTAATTTTATTATTTATTCGAATGATCGGGTGACAACGCATTCACTACGACCAAACGCATGATCCCCACTAGCGTTGTGGTGACCGTGCACCGGCCCAAGGCCCACCAAAACATCAAACATAAAAAATTATCAAACCGAGACCCAACTAATCCTCTCCAAACGGAGTGGGAACAAGAAAAAAATAATAAAAATAAAATAAAATAAATAGACGACAGAGGTTTGGGTGTGACATAATAACATTATTCTTTGACAACAAATTCAATATTATTTTATGAAATGAGTAAATATAAAAGTACATTATCTTAAATTTAATATATCTAAAATTTTTAATCATGGAAAATAAGTTGATAAGTTTAGTTATAAATGATAATTTTTTTGGTAAATTATTATTTTTTCTCATAATATTTAATTTAATTTTTTATTAATTGAATAATAACTTTAAATTCTTTCATAACCCTAAAACATTATTTATTCAATTGATAAAAAATAAAATAATGGATTTAAAAAATATTAAATGTAATAAAATCTGGTTAAATTATTGTGTTTCAAGAATTATATATATTAACATAACATAATAGGTATTTTTAAAAAGTTTAAATTTTAATTCCATAACTATATTGATAACTTTAATGTCAATGTAAACGTATAGTTCAAAAAAAGTCTTTAATTATAATTTAAAATAAAACTTATTATAATAAATGATTGAAAATTAATAAAAATACTATCTTAATACAAGTGAATAATAAATGTTTGAAACATCATGGATCATTTATGGGTCAGTTGTATTTTTATCGTAACATTCGTGACACTTAAATAGTAGAAAACTTTCATGTTTTGGAAATTGTAAAAAAGATTAATGTCGAGTTAAAACTAAGAGATAAGGTTTAAAAAATCACTTAAACTTGAATTTTATTTATTATATTAGCATATTTAGACATATAATCTTATTATATTATAAATATTTCAATTTTTATTCACTTCATTGAAAAAATTTAATTATATTAATGTAATACGTTATGTAATTCCAAGAGTGCCTCCCCCGTCACTAACAAAATTGGAACCTCATCTCCATTATTATTCACACATTTTAAGCCTTATATCTAATTCAATACTTGAGGTAAAAATTTAATATTTTCCATAAAAATATTCCAGTGCTTCTGGTCTTTCAAAAAGTACACCCTTCTAGGATTGATGTGCATTCCAAAAGTGATTTCTCAATGAGGAAGTGAAATGCCTAACCGAGAATTTTTCAACATTATTTATTCTCATAAATCATATAAATCCATGGTATTCATTGTAAAATAATTATTTTATTACATTAAATATAATAAATTATTTTTATTGTTAATTAAATATAATTATCCACCTTAACTCAATCATACGGAATGCGAAAGCATTGCTCATGTGTATGCATGCCTTATCATCTCCATATAGCAATGAAATTAATTTTTCATCACCAAATTAGTTTTATAGTTATATTTATGGATTTAATAAATATATATTTTATTTATGATTTTATTATTATTCTATAATTATTAAATATTATTTATCATTCTTTTGTTCCATCCATAAAAAATGGAAACAAAATTCATCCGTATATACGACCTGCTGTCTTCTTAAACATCATAATCAAGTTTTTATTTCTAAAAATATTAAATATAAATAAGAAAATATATAAAATGAACATATATAATATTTATATCATATTTAAAACTCGAGATATTATGGAACTATGATAAAATTACAAGGACCAGAAATACAGAACTAAAACTTATATGAAAAGAAATCAATTAACACTGGGAAAGAAAACATTTAATAATTAATTATTAACAAATGAGTGTTGAAATTTTATAATTTGATACTATATGATATTATATGTATGTTAATTATTATTTTATTGAATTAAAATAAATATAAATTTTTATAATTTACGATAGAGTTTGTTCGAGTCACGTTGATTTTGAGGTGATAATTTATTTCAAAATAACATCATTATTCAATATTAATTATCTTTATGTCTCTATAGGGGGGATTATATTATTTTTATATCATAAAGACAATATATTTTTCATCTCATATTGTAATTTTTGGTAATTAAAAATTATCCATTCAATTTCATCTCTTAAATACCGATGTTACCATAATAATTTTTATCAAAAAAATGAACATTATTTTTTCTTGTAGTAGTGAATATTTTTCTTTCCTGTCTGTATTTTAGTTAAAATTCATCCAATAATGTATTTTCCATTAAAATTTTTAAAATTGAATTTTATAGATGTTATAAATTTATTATAATATTTTAAAATAATCTTTTCCCATTTTCCACAAAGTATATAAATGTTAGACCATTTCAACTAATAATATCCTCTATAATTTAATAAATCCACATATCTATTTGTATATGAAAAATTGGTAAATTCTATAAAAATATATTTATGTCGTTGGGTAGTAATAAAATTGAGAAGGTTTTCATGAAATTTTATCATCTCATAGGGTGTTTAGATAAATGTTGGTCATTGATTGAAAACACTACGTTTGTGGAGGTAATAATAAGCATCGAGTAGATGTATTTTAATGGAAATTTCAAAGAAAAATATTTTCCTTATGGAAAAAAGTGAGGATGTGGAGAGATAATTCATGAGTCTATAAAAAATAAAGAAGAATCTATTTTCTAAGTATGAAGATAAATTTATAAAGTTGTCATGGCATGTTTCACAGTACATACATAATCTAAAGAGTAAGATTAATAATCTCTCTGATGTGACAAATACAATCCTTCAAAGCTAACTAATCACCCAAAAATTATACTTATATGAAGATATAGTATCATATTCCATCAATAATGATAAATAGTTTTCTATGATTAATGGTTTTGATGGAAAAATATATATGAATATGATGGATGGGAAATAAATGGATAAGAGGATAAAGATAAAAGGGGGTTTTCAAAATGTGATACTTATGGAAGGAAACAACATGGTACTTGCATAAAAGAAAACTGAGTTTCATAAAAGTGTGGATAAAAAGTTCATCATGATCAAATATTTATGGGTAAGGGGGAAACCATAAAAATATAGTAATTTAGATAGGAGGATTTGAGACACTCTACCAAAAAGTTTCGTAATCATCAATGGAACATACTATAGAGGAATCCTAGAGGAGAATTTCAAGCATATGAAATTACTATAGTCAATTTGGAAGTTACTAGAGACATGGAAAAAGGTACACTTATTTTAGTATCCTACACTGAGTGCCACTCAACAATTACCCATGATGGTAGGACACAAGACTTCAAGCATACCTCCCCAAATTCTAGAGGCTTCCACTACCAACGAGGGCCTTGGGTATGTAAGTGGGGAGACTATAAATTTACTAATAAGAGTAGATCCCAACAATATATATATATATATAAACAAAAGTAATAAAAATATCTATATATTATTAGAAACCAAAATCATAAATATGCAAGATATTGAAATAAAACAAGGAAGTTAAATAAATAAACAGAGGAAACTGATAATGGTTGTATTTCATGTGTTATGAAAAAATGATTAATTAGGGGTAAGGGATAAAAATCATATACAACATGTTTTCAAAATTTGAAAAAAGTCAAATAAATATTACCACTATAATCTTGACTATAGACTCGACCCCCTACTCCCACTCCATCTTATAAAAGTAATATAAGATTTGGAAGATGGTTGTTTCTATTTCTATACTAGCAATATTAAAGTCTACATAGGAACTAAAGGCACCCTGGTAGGGTTCTATATAAAATCTTAGTAGGCCATCACCCATAGTGTGTAAGAAAATTTATTTCATTCAACATGAATATATTAGTGTTCCTTGATATATTAAATGGATGTATAAATATTTGTGTAAATACATTGGACAAGGTTCCACTGAGGCACCCAAACTATCTCCCTACAACAACCAAATCCGATGAGTCCGAACCAAAATAAACTGCAAGGGTAAGTTGAGATATATAATTTTCAAGAGTATAAACTATTTAAAAGAATGTATTGTGCTTGGAGAACATGTCCATAAATTTTATACAATGGATCATTTCTCATTTTCAAAACATTCATTTTATGTTTTAATTTCATTAGAAATTAAATTTATAAAACATATCGAGTCACATAGGGAATTTCCGTGAAATTCATTGAGGAAATTTAATGTATAACTCAATAGGCTCATCACCCAGACAAATCAAATGAGTTCATACAAGGAGACCCAAGGATGAATTCCCACTTCTCACACCATGAATTGTGAGAAAAGTCTAATATTACACAATTAGTTAATGCCTAGTATCACACGTAGGGTTTTGAGTCTCTCTCGAGGCACCATTCTAATAAACATTCCTTTAATCCCATCCAATGTGTCTCCCCTAGGTAACCAACATCACTCGTCTGAAAATAAATATAAATATCACTCAAAGAACCCATCCAAGGCATAACATCTCTCATTCCTAGCATTTCTACTAGACATTATGAATTTTAGCAGAAGACGCAAGAGTCCTTCTGAGGGGTCCTTAAGTTAGAATGCATTTATTCACCCTCAGATACATGGATAAATCATTTAATAGGTAATGAATTATAATAGATTAAATAAGAGATCCAATTTCATTTTAATTTAATAATTTTTATCACATAAGGCATGATGGCCAGGGCATTACCATTTGGGAATCAATATTTATGTCATAGGAATAAGGAAAAAGTGTTTGGTAACTTCATTTAACTCAACCATTTACAATTACATGGTGTGAAAGGGATTATCACTAAATTCATCTCCCTAATAGTTCAATTGGAAACATAAGGCATTGATCACATGATAGCACACCTCATAGGGTGTTAATAATTTTTTAACAAGGGGAAATTGGTCTCTAATGTGTAAAAAACCCAAGGGGTTGCACATCCCATGAGATCCACCAAGGTGGTGATTGACCATCACTTAGGATCATAATACACATGCAAAACAACATGGAATGAACTATTTAACGTTTTCGTGGCTTATCCATAATGACCTGATAGTTGGCACAATGACATAATTTTTGAAATTCAATAAAATGATGGGAATAGACCTGATCACCTACCTTATATTTATATATATTTCATATTTTAATCAAAAACCATGATTCGAACTAGGTTGAAAAAAATTGACAAAAGTGTCCAATTCACTAAAAATGGGGAAAATGAGATTTCACCAAAATAGTGAAATGGATAGAGGATGAACCTTGAAAGAGATTATAGAGGATTTAAGATAATACCACTACATATATTCTGATTGTAAGGGTGAGATAAACAAATTAATAATGGAAGTTATCTTGATGAACATGGCTTGGGAACTAGAAGAGCTCTCATGTGTTTCTCCTTCTATGTGAGAGAATAATAATTTTCTTGTTGGCCTAGAGATATTGTTGGACACTATCTCTTACTATAATTATTTTAATTATCACAAATAATGTCATATATTATCATATATCATACCCCATTTGAAATCTTATATTTTTAAAAATCATTAACATAAATATTATATCATTTCAGCACATAACTATTTATGTGTGTTTAAGTATAAAAAAGATTATTATTGATTATCTATGTGTAATTATGTGTTTTACCATTTTCTAACTTTAAATAAATGTAATACAGATAGAACATCTAAAAATTTCCTATGTGTGAGTCACTGACACTGACAGACAAATGACTCACTATCAGACATAAGACTCACTGACAGACAGATCAAACATAAATATGTTCTATGTATGTGAAGCTGACACTGTTCAAAAGACTCACTGTTGGACATGACACCAACAAACAAAATACTCACCACTGGACGTGACACTGAAAGACTAAAGAATCAACATTGTACATGACACCGACAGACAAAAGACACACCGTTGCACATGAAAACAACACAGAAGTCCTACTGTTAGTTCAAGTGACCTACACTGCATGGTCATACAGATGTAAGAACTTTCCATCAGTTGAATTGAGTCGCCAATGGATCAATTGTCTCACCGATAGAAGGAAGAACTCACCATTGATATGAGTCACCAATAGTTCATCTGTCTCATTGATTGAAGTTGAAACTGACACCAAGAGTCAATGATACTAATGGAATGGACTCACCTTTACAGAGAGTTACCGATGATGACCAACTGATAATTGTGACTCACCAATATTCATAATTTTTTTAAATTTATTAATTCATATTTATATCTAATGGTCATATTTAGAAAAATTAATGTTTTTGAAATTATTTAAAGTAGTCTGTATGAAATTCAGTAGATAATACAAGGTACATACCCATGGGGAGATCTTTGTGTCTATTATACCTCAAAGTATAAAAGAAATACAAGATAGATCTAGATCTTCCAGCAAGTGATGAAAAATGATACATGTATAGAAAACTATTGTAACTCTGGAGGTCACTTCAAAAACACAAGAACTCAAATGAATAATATATCGGGAGATCACCAAGAAAAACTAAAAGATGTTAAACTACCCTGAATACTTTTCAAATGAGAAGATGAATATTACACACACCTGGACATAAGATCATCAAGACTATGATACTCTATTTTGGATCCAACATTAAGAAGTGGACTCAAAATTCATTTACACTACATCAAATGAGTCCATAGCTGCATGACATAACACAAAGATACTTCTAAACATTATTCTACCGCTTTAGTTCTATTGTGTTATTTTATTCACATTTCAAGCAGTGCATGTAACTACTATTACACACACACTCACTCCCATGCATAACTAGTTGATACATGATATCCTCACTCTCACACTCTTTTTATCCCTTTTTATCCCATGTAAAACTGTCGAATATTTCAGCTATGTCTTGGTAGATATTTTTTCCACAAAGAAATTTGGTAAGGGCCAAGTGGGACCTAGACAACGTTGTGTGTTGTTGTGAACCCTGATCTAGTGTGTGGATCAAACATGTTATTAATCTAAACTGCTTTTTGGTAGGTGTTCAACAAGTGGAAAGGACTATGTCAAGGAATGATTTTGAACCTCTTGTTTATATCCACTATGTTTACCATTTTGTTTAACTCTTTTTTATAACAAATTTCATAAAACTAAATTGAAATATGATAGTTAGTTTAGAATGTTTTTCTAATTGTTTTGAACCCATATATTAGTTTAAAATGTTATAGTAATATTTGGATTAGTGTAGCTAAGAACATGTAAATGTTTTTGAGAAATTAATTGATCATTCAGAACTCTTATAAATTCACTACAATCTGACTTGTACTATATTTTTTATTGGGGTAAATTTTCAAATAAGTATTTTTAACATAAATTTTTATAGTTACTCAATTCACCCCCTCTTGAGTAATCTACTTCGACCAACCGTTCCTTTTTTAAAAAAAACAATGGTTCTATCATTTTCCAAAATTTTGGGTCACAAATTTACATGATGTGTAAATAAATTAGACATCCTATAATGATCGGTGTATCCCTCCCAATGAAAAGCCTTTACAATTTGTGAATTGGTATGAAAAGATGAGTACTTGTTTTCTTTTCAATACATTATGTGTATTTAAATACACGTAATGTAAATTGGTATGTATTCAAGTTCCATCAAACCATCTACCTCCTCTTTTGAAACAAACCATCCGACACTTAAGAGTGGACTCTATATTTAACCAAAACTAAAATAAAATTTACCACACTAAAAATATGGGATGTTAAAACCTCCCCTTGATAAAAATACTCATCCCTAAGTTTACCTTATAAGGGTAGCATAACATCATCTGGGAAGAGATTTGGTCATTGAACATATACATCAAGATTCAGGTTCATGACTTATCGGATACACATTAATGCATCCACACAACCTCGACTAACATAAAAAAACTTCATCATAGAACCTTCATGATATGATCAACGATACGTATCATATTCTCATAGAAGGATGAATCTACCCCCTTCTCAATATTATTGTGATCAAATGAATGATTTGAGTTTGGATGATACTATTGAAGCTGGGAAACCAAGAAGACATCATGCACGGAATGGTACCTCTAGGGTAACAACAACTGATAAGCTATTAATCCTATTATACCCAATATATCAAAAGGCCCAACATAACGAGGTAATAAATTACACCATATCATGATTCATCTATGTTTCAATATAGATTATACTCACAGAATGACTTGATGTCCCACCTTAAACTTGAGAGGTTTGCGGTGACTATTGATATAATAATTATGCATAGATTGAGCTGTATCCATATTCTCTTGAGTTAGCTGGGCTAGCTCTGAAGCATCTTGAATGAGATGAAGACCCAGAAGATCTTCCTCACATGCGTGTTTTCAGCATAGTGGTTAACAGTATAGTCTGACATAGAGGGCCTCATATAGAGCCATCTGAATTTTTACCTGAAATATGTTGTTTTAGTAAAACTAAACTATATGAATATTAATTTTCTAGGAATCTATAACATGAAGGATAAATGACTTTAGTTTATCCTCCGACACCCTAATTTTCCACCTGGACTACCCTTCAATATGATGGTGATATACAGTAATCAAAGGAATCTATGAACCCAGTTCCTTCTATAACTACTTCCAGAACAATTATGTGAACATGGAATCTCTATCGAATAAGATAGAATGGGACACACCAGGACGTATCAATATATCCTAGATGTATATACTTCTTAACTAAAAAATATAGAAGTTATATCAGGTCAGTAAGAAGTTATTAAATTATGTCAACCTATCAATAATCAGCCACACTACATCACTTCCTTGAGGGGATCTCAAAAATAGTATCCAAAAATCCATAGTGACATAATTACACATCCACATAATAATATATATATATTTTATAAGTCCAAAAGGTAACTAGTGGATTTCCGGAACTTACTGACACGTGGACCATTGAGTGATAATTTTTTTTATCCACACCTTTATACTAGGCCACCAATACTAATGATGTAAATCACTATACATCTTGGAGATCCTAGGAAGAAATTCCCAAATAGGGGCATTTGATTCCTTTATTATCTCTTCCAATACATCTGATGGTACCAATATATGAGGACATAAGGGTAGGGTCTCATTTTCATCCACAACACATACACGAGGTGGATTCTCTCCAACATTGGTCTCCCTTAGAATGAGGACTTTAGATTCTAATAAATGCCTCATAAAAACCCATTCCAAAAGAGATTATGTCACTAATATAGATTATGTTATCGTCTACCCATACTATTATTGAACATCTAGGTGCATCTCAGAAAACAACACCATCAAATTCCACTCTCTACAAGCTTCTTGGATGGATTCTATATGAGTATTCTAGCTCAAGGAATCGATAATGGAATTACCCTTACTAGGTTAGTAAGCAAGATCAAAGTCGAATGAATTCAGGAATTCCACATACATTCACTGCCAAATATTCAATTCACACATTGTGGTGATGTATTTGAGACTTTTTATGTTATGTGTAAATGATGAACCACTCACCTAACAAGTTGTGCCTCTAACAGCGTAGAGCATGAACCGTGACTGCAAGCTCAAGGTCATGAGTTGGATATTTCCGCTCATTATAATTTCGTAGTTGGGAACCATATGTCATGACTCGATCAACTTGAATCATAACATCACCTGGCCGGATCCCAGAGGTATCATAGTACATAGTATAGATTCTTTCCAGATCAAGAAGAATAAAAATTGGTACTACATCGAGTCTTCCATTTAACTCATGAAAATATGTCATACAAGCTTTGGTCCAATAAAATTTCACACATTTATTGGGAAATATTGTAGGCTTCACATCCATGCATTATAAATCCTATATGAAAAAGATATAATTTCCCCCTAACCTGAAGAAGACACATATTTGAAACACATTCTTGGGCTGCTCCTAGAAAAGAATGGTGTTCAACCACTCTAGGTCAAAAGATAATCCTACATATGACGTGATGTGACCCAATATGTGAACCTTGCTAATCCAAAAGTGTAATTTATGATATTTTCATATATCTAGATCTCTCTTAGTGTACTCTAAATTAGGTAAAGATTATTTCTATGGTCATGTATAGAGCATGAATATACTGAGATGTCTTCTACGTAGACTACCATGAAAGAATCAAGATAACGATGGAAAATATGATTAATTTGAGCCATAAAGACATAATTCATGTTCTTAAGACTAAACAACATAATCACACACCCTAAAAAGATAAACATACTACAGAACACTTTAAGTGGTATGTATGATAGCCTCACATGAACTAGATGGTTGCCCGACCTCATATTGATCATAGAGATAACTGTTGGTCCTTTGAGCTAGTCAAAGAGGTTGTCTATTTGAGGCAACAAATACCTATTCTTCAACATAATCTGGTTCAATTGATGGTAATTCATACAAATTCTAAGGGTATAATCCTTCTTTTTGGTGAAAAGGAATGCTGAACCCCATGGTGATGTGTTGGGTCATACGAAACCCTTAGCCTCTATGTCTTCAAGTTAACTTTTGAGTTCCTAGAGCTCCATAGGTTCCATCCTTCAATGAAGAATGGAAACTAGTGCCACACCTAGAACTAGCTCTATGGTGAACTCAATGTCCCTCTCAGGAGGTAATTTAGATAAATATTTAGGGATAATATCGGTAAAATTATTGACCATTGGAGGTGATTTTTCCAAAATCATTCCCACATAACTCATAAAGAGGTTATTCATCTGGTATATCATCCTACCCAGCCTAACACTCTTTTGTACAACTCGATTGGAATTAGAATCCCATTAAACCATTTTGGTATATGTGTTTTTTCTGTTGATTTGAAAGATACACATTTTCCATATCAATCATCCCAGTGACAATAAGTCACAAGTATAATGACCCATCCTTTTCATACATTACTATTACATAATTTTAAAGATTAAAAACATAATAGAATTACACATAGAGGATCCAATGTTTTAGTGTCTTGCGAAAAATAGGACCCTACATAACAATTTCAACATCAAGCAAAACATTTATTTAATACCTTCGTATCTTACTTCTTATTAGCATTTGACCTCTCCTTAGTACATTTAGTCACCTGAGGATACACACCAAAAGTGGTGAGCTGAAAGCCCAATAATAGTATAGGTAAGAACAAAATATAATGGGGTGAGCATATTCGTAGCATAGTGAAATAATCATGAACTTGAGAGGACACATTAATAAGAGACATGAAATGTGGCAATGCATAAAAAATGTAACATCAAGTCTTGGGGGTTAACTACCAAACGTAGTTTTGAACAAACCTAGAATCTTGTTCACAAAAAATTTCACTTGTCTCATGAGATTCATCACATTACCCAATGCATTAGAGCAATGTATAATTCTAGGTTCACCCATCACATTGAAACATTCATATTGTGCTATATAATTCTGGGTGCACCCATCACATCATAACATTATCATTTATCATGCATGCCCAAATGAACATATCAAAAATGAAAATAAATAATGAATGTAAAGAAATTAGTTTCAACTCATTAGAACACATTCATTAAAATTGGGTTCCCAAAATATAGTGGGAATAATATACTTGATACGATAACCACCAAACATGAGTGAGAAGTAAAAGGAGTGTTTTGGAAAGAATAGTTTTTTTGTAAAATATTTTTTTGACATAAAATACATTAGAAAACATTTATATCCTATGAAATGTTAGAGAATTATTATAAATTGATTTTTAAGGAGTAATCATACTAAAAATGGAGTAAAATATGGGGAACTAGAAGAAAGAAATTTGGGATCGAGATTTTCCCTTTACATTGTATCTAAACGCTTTCATCACATTAATGTCATGTATAACCACATTAGATTAATTAATTGAAAATTATAAAACCTTGTGTAAATAATTTTGGTTCATTATGGGTTCGTTAAGTTATTTTATGGTCCTTTGGATGAGTTATAGAGTTTAAAAAAATATTGTTTGGGAATGTTCATTTTTATGGTTTTCTTGAGTAGTACACATGTATTCACAAATGAAAGTTTGGGTAGAATGTGGATAATAAAATATAACATATATTTCATTTTATTAATGTTATTGTATAATATAAAATGATATTATAAGGAATTATATTATACACCATGTGGTTAAATCATTAGATACGAATTAAATGATGATTGTTTTGGTTAATTTGGGCGGTTTTTCGACCACATCGAACTTTTTTTGTTTACTATTTTAGTAATATGTAAATTAGTTAGTTCCAGAACATAAAATAGTACATAATACATATATAATATTCTTGTTCAACCATAGAAATGATTTTAGGACCAGATCAAAAGGTAGAAATGGAAAAAAGAAAACATGTCATTCTTGATGGTGATAGATTAACACCTCATGAACAACATTTTCTTTTATAAAATAAAATTAAGATGGGAATGGGTTGGATAGTATAATATACAATTAATATCATAAAATTACTGTATATGTATTATAATATAGTTACCATACCATTTAGACAAATATAGGTGTAGTGATAATAAGAAATGAACTTGAAAATGAAATGAAATTAAAGGAAACGAGGGAGAGAAAATACCTCTTGAAACCTCCTCTTGAGATACTCCTTAAGAATTCTAGGCTTGGTATTTTAATGAGACCAAAAACATGTGGACGTGTGAGAGTGTCTAGGGAAGATTTCTTGTTAGAGTTTTGATATGTTTTGAAGCTAAAGAGGTGTAGAGAAATGAGGGTGATAAGGGTGGTATTTATAGTAGAGGGGAGAGGGGTTTCCTTAATATTTAATTCATTAGATTATTAATTTACACTAAGCCAAATAATAGGGAGTCTAACATGACCATGAATAGTAAATGGGGAATGTGAGTTTTTGAATTGGGAGCTTACATCACTTTTGATATTAGGAATAGTGGTTGTAAATTATAATGTATTTATACAGTAAATTAATGTATTTTACAATTCACTAAATAATAATGTATTTCAGAAAAATCCCAAAAATTCACCCCAACCATTTTCTGACGTGTAGAATCAAAAAATGAATACAGTTTTAAAAAAATAATTATTCAAATATTATTATTTTAATATTTAATTAAAATCATAATTTATTATCAAAACCCAGTTTTAAAACATTCATTTACTTATTCTAAAATATAGGTATTTCATAATTTAAAATTGAATATTAATTTTATATTATCATATGTAGGATTACTATTAATTTGGGTATATCACTATTCATAAGGGCATCTGACTATTCATAAAGATAGGTTATTATTCACCAAAAATTATGTTTTTTCTTATTGGACTTCAAATAACTTACTCATTGCAACCGTATATGTCATATTTTTGAAATTCCAATCACAGAAATGAAAAAATAATGTTTAAAGGTCACTATACACTTAGTAGTTCATTATGTTATGTTTTCTTGTGATTTAATGAAATATTAATAAAAAGGTAATTTCTTTTTAATAACATTGGATAGTTACAATAATCCATTCCATACCGAGAATGATGCTGAATCTAGTCATCTCAAGGATGAAGAAACACAAAAAAAATTATACCCACCTATTTGAAGGGGGAACATCTTGAACTAGAAAATACCTTCTACACGAACTCATAAAAATGTGTTAAGGCTCATAACTCCAATGGATAACTATACAACTATATTGAGGCTATCATATTTTCAGCTGTTATAAAAGAGTGTGATACCCCTATATCAAATGAGTAAGATTCTAAGGTAGAGGCTACTAAGATATACCTATAACTACAAATGGACCTAAAATCTCATCATGTGGTGTAGGAAGAACAACATATATATCGCATGAATCATGTCCATGAGATGCTTACTAAGTATACTGAGTAGGTCCACTCTATATATGATGAAACTATGAAGCTTGACTCCATCAACCGCAATCACCTGCCCAGCCTAAATACAATGAAGACGACTCGATTTCTACTGGAAGAGGTGTCAATGATCCAAAACCAAAAGGGGGTATTATCAAATTACCTCTATCACTCATAACTAAAATATGGAATTGGAAGAAATGTTGGATATGACCCATCCTAACATGATGTCGACATTTGATTCGGTTCCCCATACATTGGGAATTTTATGGCTTGTCCTGCCACACTGGTGAAACACCACATGTTTATTAGTGTGATACAACTGGATGATAATTACCTCTTGTTTACCCTCAAAGAATTGTTTTTATTGATATATATCACACTTTTATTCTTTTTGGATGCTGAACATCCTTGCACCACGTCGCTTTATTTTCTCATGTTATTCTTAGTACCGAGAGTCTAGATCAAAATATCTGAAATGGTGGTCAGTTAAAAGACATTCACCTACAATTGAATGGAATAAGATAGACCATTATCAAAGAAACTCAAAGTAGTCAATTGATCTGCAGTCATGGTCGGTGTGAAACTCTTCAATTTGTTGAAGTGAGATGAGTATTTCATCACTAATATTTCACCTTTCTGAAGGTTTATAAATTCTTAGATATGATCGGGTTTTAAGGTATGAGTGAATAAATTGTCAACAAAGGATATCTGGAAGTCCCCCTACACTATACCCTAATGTCAACTATCCCGATTCATAACTTCCTACCAATGCTTGGTGGAATCATGTACAAGATAAGTTACGAGATTGACCCCCCCCCCCCCCACACTCTAAAGGCATCTCAAATTGCTCAAATATTGACCCCATAAAATCTAACATGAATTTTTCATCGTTAGGTCCACCATTCCTTGAGCCGGTTGGAAGAAGATACTACTATAACCCCCAAATTATATCTACCATTGAAGGGGTAGGTTTAGTTACACCATGAACTAATTTCATGAGGATAATAAAACTATCATGGAACTGGGAATCAACAACCATTGGAAGGTCTATAGGTGGGCACTCGCGTGGAACTACGTGAGGAATCATGGGTGGAACAGGTCCCCCCAACTATCGAGTATTCTCATCGCCACTTTCCTGGAATACAACATGTGTTCATCATAGGGTAATAACTCTACAAATTCTAAGCACATGCCTCAAAAAAAAATTTAATAGATGATGACAGATGTAAATAAGGATAGGTACAAATCCCACCTATAATCACACTATAACCCAAATCCTCCTCTCAATCCTTCTTTATTTTATTTATTCAAAAGGAATAGTACAATAAACAAGGTCATGAAACATGAAAGGGATGCCTACGTGAAATGGGAAATTCAGAGGCCTAAAGTGATGCTTACCAAGTGCATACTAACTTATAATGTTCTTCCATTCAAGAGGGATGGAGTGCTCATCCATGGGGAGAAAAAAACTAATAAAATTCAACTTTGTAGTGTTTAGATGATCAGAAACCTTATTTACCTCCCAAAAAAATGTGAAAAAAGAGTGTCATTGATGATGAGATTCCTGGTCCACTTTAAGGAATAAGTTATAGACCAGAGGATATTCCGCTTACCATGCAGGCAGTTGTGAAGGATGGGAGATTCAGTATTGATGGTAGAAAGATTAAAACTCATGTTCCGAAAAATATAAAGTCTAGTAATCATAGCTATAGTTTCATCCAAGAGGGAATGAACTCTAACAATGTGGGATGCATTATAATGGATAACGCGCGAAATGGGTTCTCGAACCACAACACAACCTTTAATTTCGTTCAAATAGGATGATCTATCAAAGTTGAGCTTCAACCAGAGATGATGAGGGAACCATCTAAAACAATTTCCATTATTTTTAGATCACATATAAAGAGATCTCTCTTTAAGGGATCTAAGATAGGGGTCCTCATACCATTTTTTTGCATTAGCGAACCATATCAAGGAGAAGGGACTTTCTCCAATCAACCTAGGATCTATCGATGCACTGGATCCCCTCTTGTTTGGATTTATTCTAAGCCATCCAAATACACTATCACCCTAAGGAAATGATAATGGCAGGGGAATTCATGTCATGTCCCCCATCCCCAACACTAAGAAACCACCAATCGAGAAAGGTATGGTCCCCCAAAGCCTCAAAAGAAAACCCTATAAAGTCTCTGATGTCCCGCCATACGTAGCACACCCATTCACTACATAAGAGAAGGTAGGATGATCTCTCCTACCAAGATACCCTACCACATAAGCATCGAGTGGCTAAGAAAATACTTGAATGTTTTGCGTTATCACACATAGATAGTTTCCTATTAGTGATGTGCCAAAGGAGAAAGTTTATTTTGTAGGGTAATCTTCAATCCATTGGGTCGAGCCCCAGGAGTCCTTCCAAGTCGCACTAATAGATAGCCCCTATAATCCATGAATGAAATGGTTCTTGAAGATGATGTATTAAGGACACATATATCTGAGTCATTAGGGAGGTTGATCATATCTGAGGCCAAATGTTTTTTACTCTCCATCATTGCACTAATGAAATCCATGTACCTACTCACCTCTTGAAAGTGATATGGGTGAACGAGAATCTAGATAAATTGAGAGTAGTACCAACCTATTTATGGTGGGAAAAAAATGTATCCTTCCCCCATGATACATATAGTATAAGGATACATGGTTTTTATATGAGAGATAACAGCTGAACATAGCGATGATTGGTGTGTAGTGGATCTATTTCCCCCTCCACTAATTCGAGTGTCCATGTAAGTACCCCATAGTGGGTGGGCCTTGATAACCCCCCAATCCAAATTCTCCCATATGCTATTCAACGTGTCATAAATGATCATGACATCAAAGCTTCTATAATTCACTGGCCTTGAAAGAATGTTCTATGACTCCAAACATTTCCTTCACCCTCTTGTAAATCATAAATGAAATATGAAAATATGGAGTCAATATCAAAGGCCACACCCTCTGGAACATTGGTAGTCGAGTGTGCATGGAATGGAATTGATGTTAGGACACTATTTTCTAGGGTGATTATAAATTCAAATGATTGAATGCGATTATCCCAATTCAGAAATCTTCAAATCATTTTTCCTACGATATTGTCAAATTGAATAATTCACATCCTACCAGGAAAAATTGGGGCTCCAAGATACTTCATCAGAAAAGAACTATAACAACCCGGGTATTTATTACACATTTAAACATGTTTTATTACATAAATATGAAATTAATAAAAACCATAACATCAAGTGGTCTAGTTTCTTTTGGGTTTAGGAACATTACATGAAAACATAAGAAATAAAATACAACATATATATTTAAAATCTCTTTTACTTGACCAAAATATTCCTTCATACATAGCATTGCATGGGATAACCTAATGACATACATAAGAAAAGGGTGAGCTATAAAGACCAGTAATGGGGTAAATTTTTTTATAATATGAATAATTAAATAAATTTTATGCAATAGGTATATAATTGGATCAAAATAGAATCATGAACATAAATCTATGATATATCATGATTATCATAACATGTAAATGTTGCAAAAATATACAACATGATATTAACATGAGCCTAGGTTCATTGCACATGGATTAGAATGATTAAATCCTCATTTCACATGAATTATCATGAGTAAAACCTAATTTCACATAGTGTATCATGATACTAAACATTAACCAATACATTTTTAATATCAGGGAACACCATTTATAAACATTTAATTTCATGCATATGTGTGCCACATCGATCATAAAACATGATATCAGTTAGAATCATAAGATATTCCACAATTAAGGAATGTGAAATTCAAAAATTTAAGTATCATTAAATATATATTTGTGAATAAATGTAAATAACCATGATAGATAAATTGTTATGGTATTCATTAGATGATTATTTTGATTTGGAAACTTGAGGTGTAATTTCAGTAGCATAACATCGTCATTTGAAAATCCATAAGTTGGGTTGATGGGAGAGAAAGGGGTTTACCATAATATGTACCTGAAATGGACAGTATGGGGGTCATATAGATATATTTCCCAACAAAATTAATTTGGATATATGTGGTGTAACACAATAATGAAACATGAAGAAAGAGGAGAAATGGAATAACTCTTAAGAAATATCACCATGGTAATATGTGTACATGAGAGGGATTAATAAGAGAGAAAGAGGTATGTACTCATTTATAAATAAAGAGTTAATTATGGGGGATGATAAAAATAATACCCCAACATTTTGAATTGAAAATTAATTGTATAAACAACATAAATAAACATGGAGAAAATGATAAAGGATGGAATCCCTTACAAAAATCCGTCATGGTAATGGGAGTAAATAAGGGTTCATAAGAAGAATAAATGAGAGTGGAAGGGGATCTAATAATTTTTACATCAAATGGTTATTTATTAGGATATTTTTTAAAATATTTCAACATATTAATAAAATTTATTAAAAGAAATAACATGAAAATAATACTTGATAAAGGAGTAGGGTGTACGATCCCTTAGGAAATTTTGGAATATTAATGGCTTAGGTAAGGGTCAAAATGAGGGTGGATAAATAATTCCTCAATAAAACAACATAAAATAGATAATAACATTAATATTATAAAATAATAATATTATTACCATTATAAATTACCATAACTTCTTTAAAATAAGAAGCCTAAATTTGAAAGGAGGAGTGGAAATTGAGGACCCCTTACATGGATGTGTGATAAAAAAGGATTGATAAAGGATTATTGGAAGCTTGGTGGAACCATGGGAGTAATATAGGGAGTGGATAGAAGAGTTTGAAAGAGCACCAAATGTTTTTAGTGTAGAGAAATTGGAGATTGAGTGGGTTTATATAGGAGATGAGAGGGAATTCTTTATTATTTAGGTTTTAAACACTACATACGAAAATATTCTAAACCACAAACCATCATATGGATTATGCCCAAGGTTTATGAAATGTTGTAGTGGTATAAAATATTTTATATGTAAGAGGGCCTAAAATTTTAAATATTAGGATTTCTTATGTAGAGGTGAGTCACACTCTCAAAGAAATCATTTGAAAATGATAAAATATTTTCTATGTCTTGGATGGTCCACTACGACATTATAAAATTAATCCAACAAATATAAAATAAAATTATTTTAAAGGTAAAACATATATTAGACGAATATAACTTTTTATGTATTTTATTACCTAAATATTGGGTAATTATGATGTCATAAAACACATTATATATTTATACGGTACATGATTTTTACCCAAAAAAATTGACTGCCTTGGAAAATGATGAAAAATTAACTGTTGGATAATATGGATATCCTGATTCAGAAAATTTTATTAATTTTATCAAAATAATTTTTTCTTATATGTTCATTTTGACTTTTAAAATAAAAATCAACCTTTATAAAAAATTGATGGGTTATGAAAAAAATAATCATTAAACTTTAATAAAAACTACATTTGACTCTTTAAAAATTATATGATAATTAATATTTAATAAAAATAATATAAGAATAGTATTTTATTAGAATATTATTTATTTAAAAATTCCATTAATTCATCGTAAATGGATTTCTCAAATAAACATTGATATTATCCAAAAATACTATTTCTACTTTATAATATCAAAACATTACTCTTTAAACTGATTAATTAATAAATTAAAAATGAAAAATAATGATAAATAAATATATTAATAAAATAATTTAAATATAATTATTCATACTATTATATTTACATTGATTCTATATTCTGTTATCTAATTATTTTTATATCGTTAATTATCCTATTTCCATTTTATAATGATTATTAATATTTTATACAGTTACTAATAATTTTATCAAATATTAAGTTGAATTTATTATCTAATATTAATTATTATGATTAAAATATGGAATAATTTCTATCAATGTCAAATTAATTTAATATAAAATCTGTAGGTATTATGGAAGATAGTTTTCTGAAAAATAAATTTTTTAAGAAAATATGAGTTCATTATAACTCTAAAACTACTACTATTAATATTATTATTTCCAATTTATAAATTTTTATATATATTTAACTGATATTTAATTTAGTTCATTTATAAGTAGGGGTTATTTTAGTTATTAAAATGGTTATACATTTTACATTTTAAACTAGTTTTCAGAAAAATGAATTTTTTAATCCCAAAAATAATATTATAATAAAATCCATTATAAATATGATTCATATGTAATTATTTAAATTAAATATTATTAAACAATAATTATGATAACTTTAAATCCTATTTATATAATAATTAATTTATTTATGAAAACAAATGATAATTTTACCTAAAAACTATATTTTCCTTATTCATAAAAAAGCTACGTTTTCTGAAAAATACCAAATTATTACATTAGTTAATTTTGAAATGATGAGACCAACGACTAAGTTTATTTTTAAAATTAATTTTATATATTTTCTAAAAAATAATTATAATAAATAAATAAAAATAATTTTTAATGAAAACAAAATTTTAAAACAAAATACATAAATTTGATTGAATAGTTAATAATCAATTATTAATATATTTAGGACATATATATTTAATACATTATAAAACATTGATAATGTCATATAATATAATGTAATTGTTAATAAGGTTATTTTTAAATAATCATTTTTTTGTTTTATTGGTATTGAATTGGATATCAAACATAGTTTTCTTTTTTAAAAACACTGCTCGTTACATTATTCCCCCTACAACAAATTGCATCCTTGCATTTTAAACATTATCTTAGTTCTTAATATTTTCATGTATTTTATAGAATAATCAGAAAAATTAAGGATGATTATTTTTAAACTATTAGAATCTTAAATGGGAATCTAAATGCATTAAAGGGATAACTTATAAATTACATTTATCTATTTAACTTATTAATTTCTAGGCTTCAATCTACGCTATCTGTTATCTACTTCCTAACATATATTTTTAGGGGAATTTTTTCCTGTTAATAATTGTTCGTACAAATCTTATGAATTTACCAAAGAATATCCCTTGGGATTGTCGAACCAAGAGTGCACGAAGTCGCATTATCATGCCCCAGTTCCCTTTCAAGTCTTGCTAAAAGAAGTGTTTTTGGGTTTTACCCCTTGATACATATGTGATTGAACCACCTATAACTATTCGTATCGAGACATGAATTCATTTTCACGATAAACCACTTAATTAATAGTCACAAAAATTTTGGGATTTTTTTCTTATACATAGTCTTATCCCTAAGGCTTGCACTATGGTTTTCTAATCCTAATCCCAAAAATTACTAAACCTATCCTCTGATACAAACTATACCTACCCTGGTCTTTATTACACATTTAAACATGATTAATTATAGAAAATTTCACATTAATTAAAACAAAATATTGATATGTCTAGTATATTTGGGGTTTAATAATAATACATGACAACTGAAGACATAAAACATAACATCTTTAATGAAAATGTTTTTTACATGACCACAACAATCCTTCGTACTTAGCATTGAATGGAATTTCATAAGGAAATACATAAGAAAAGGGTGACCTATAAAGCCCAGTATTGGAGTAAAAAAGTCATAACAAAAAGAATAAATTTTTTTCCAGGAAATAACAATATCAATGGATAAAAACAGAAACATGAACATAATGTCATGATATATTAGGATTATCATAACATGGAAATGTGGCAACAATATACAATATGATATTTTCATGAGCCAAGGCTCCTCGAACATGGATTTGCATGATTTAACCATTATTTCACATGAATTATAATGAGTAAACTTTCTTTTAATGTGATGCATCATGAAAATAAACAATACCCAATGCATTGGACTACTATCAGGGGCACCCTTTATAAATATTTAATTTCATGCATAAGTGTTCCACATGGATCATATAACATAGAATCATTCAACATCACAAGTTATTAAAATATTAAGGAATTTGGAATAAATACATGTAAGTACCATTCAATTCGTATATTTGTGTAAAGGTGAATTCCCTTTATATGGAAATGGGTATAGTATTAACTATACGAAGATTTTGGCTTTGAAAATCGTGGTGCAATTCAGGAAGCATAAATTTGTCATTTAGATATTGATAAGTTGGGTTGATCAAAGAGAATTGGATCTCTCATACTACGTACATGAAATACACAGTAATGGGTTTCATATAGATACATGTCTGAACACAACAAATTTATTGTTAGTAGGTGTAACATAATAAAGAAACTTGATGAAAGAGGAGAGATGGAATAACGCTTACGAAATTTCAGCATGGTAATGGGTGTAAATAGGAGTTATTAAAGAGAAATAAAGTGTTATCTTGTCATTAAAAAATAATTATATCTTTATATGGGTGGTTCAAAATCATACCCCCAACATTTTTAGGTGAAAATAATATGTTATAACAACATAAATAAACTAGTAGAAAAATTATAACGAAAAGGATTCCTTAAGAAAATTCGTCTTCGAAAAAGGTGCACATAAGGGTTCATAAGAAGAATAAATGAGAATGAAAGAGGATATCATAATTTATAAATTAAAAGGTAAGTAATTAAGATAATTAATAACATATTACAACTTTGTAATAAATGAGATTAAATGACATAACATGAATAAAATCATTGACAAAAGAGGAGTGTGGAAGATCCCTTATGAAATTTGGCATAGTAAAAACATAGGTAATGGTCAAAATGGGGGAGGAGAAATAATCCGGAATTAAAATATCATAATATGTATATTAATAGAATTATTATAAAATAATTAATTTCTAACCATTAAAAATTACAAGAACTACTTTCAAATAAGATGCTTGAATTTGAAATTGGGAAAGTGAGGATCCCTTAATTGGATGTGTGATCCCAATGGATTGTGATAGGATTATTAGGAGCTTTAGGGAACCTTTTAAGTACTATAGGGAGTGGATATAAGAGTTTATATGAGCTCCAAATGGTTTTAGTGATGAGTAATGTGATATTGGATATGTTTATATAGGAAAGGAGAGTTAATTCTCTATTAATTAGGTTTGGAAACTATACATTAAAATATTCAAAACCACAAACCATACCATATTTGTTTCCCATGGAACCTTCCAAAGGGTGGTGGTATAAAATATTTTATATGTCCAATGGCATAACATATTAAAATATTAGGCATTATTATGTGGATTTGAGTCACACTCACAAGGAAATCATTTTAAAATGATAAAATATTTATAAGTCTTAGAGAGTCCTCTAAGGAATTATAAGATCAATCGAACAAATCCAAACCCACATTATTTTAAAGTTAAAACATATATTAAATAATTTATCATTTATAATATTTTATTACATCACTATTAGATCATTATGAAGTCAAAAAACACATTTTATATTTATATGGTATTTATTTTTTACCCAAAAATTCGATTGAATCATAAAATTATGAAAAATTCACCATTGGATAATTTTGAAATCCTGATTCCAAAAATAATATTAAATTTATTTAAATAATTTCCTTAATATGTGAATTTTTACTAATAAAATAAAAATATACCTTTATAAAAAATGGCGGGTTTGGAAAAAAACATTCTTTAAAACTTAAAAAAATTAAATTTGACTTCATAAAAATTATATGACCATTTATATTTAAAAAATATTATATAAAAAATAATTTTATTAGAATATTATATATTTAAAAAACCATTAATTTATTAAAAATAGTTTTTTCAATTGAATTTGAAAATTAATCAAAAATACTATTTGTGCCTTATCATATCAATATATATATAATTCTTAAACCAATTAATTTAAAAATTATAAATTAAAATTAGTAATGAATAAATATATTAATAACTTGAAGTAAATATAAATATTCTTACTATTATTGTTACTCTGAATCTCAATTTTTTTGTCAAATTAATTTTTACCCTTAATTATCATATTTCCATTTTATTGTGATTATTAATATTTTCTATAGTTACTAATCATATTTTAAAAATATTAATTTGACATTATTAGCTAATATTAATTATGATAATTCAAAATATAGAATAAATTTTTTTAGCATCAAATTAATTTTATTTAAAATCCATAGGTATTATGGAAAACAGTTTTTTAAAAAATACATTTTTAAGGTAAATATGAGTTCACATTAACTCTGCAACTACTAATATAATTTTTTTTTCAATTCATAAAGATGGATATATAGTATTAATATTTCAATTGTTTCATTCGTCAATATGGGTTATTTATGTTAATTAAAATGGTTGTATATTATGCATTTTAAACGAGTTTTCAGAAAAATGCATTTTTAAATCTAAAAAATAATCTTATAATAAAATCCATTATAAATATGATTAAAATGTAATTAATTGAGTTTAATATAATTAAGTATTTTTTTATGAAACCTTTAATTCAAATTAATATAATAATTAATTAATTTATCAAAAAATGACAATTTTAAACAAAAACTATATGTTCCCTATTCACAAAAAAATCTTTATTTTCTGAAAATACCAAATTATTACCCTAAGATAATTTTTATAAGATGATACCAATGATTGATTTTATTTATAAAATCAATTTTACATATATGTTATAAAATAATTAAAATAAATAAATACAAATATTTTTTTATGAAAACATATTTTGAAAAATAAACAGACATTATCAAAATTGGATTGAACAGTTAATAAAAAACTATTAATATATTTATGAAATATTTATTTCATAAATTATATAATACTAATAAAATATTAGAATTTAATTTAATGGTTAATATGGTCATATTTAAATAATAATTTTTTAGGTTTAGATTTATGTATTGCATAAGCTCTCAAACATAATTTTATATTTTAAAAACTAATATTGTTGCATTATTACCCGATAATAAATTGTGACCTCTCAATTTAAACATTCACTCTGTTCTTAATATTTCCATGTATTTTCTAGAATAATGGTAAAAAATAAGGAGGGGTATTATTTTAAATATTAAAAACATAAATGGTAATCTAATGACATAAAAGGTTAATGTAAAAATTACATTTTTCTCCTTAACATATAAGTTAATAGAAGCCAATTTATGTTATTCCTGATCTACTTCCTAACATTTATTATTAGGGGAACTATTTTCCATTAATAACGGTTCATACATAGCTTATGAATTTACTGAATCATGTCCCCATGAAGGTTTGAACCAAGAGTGCATCAAGGACCATTGTCATTCACTAGCTCTAGTTCAAGTCTAGCTAAAAGCTGTGTTTTCATGTTTTACCCCGAGATACATCTATGCTAGATCCTATTCTACTTGTTCATATCCAAACAGTGATGAATTTTCATGATAAAACACTTACTCTATCAAAACAAAAATTTAGGGATGTTTTTATTATAATTAGTGTTATCCCTAAGGCTTTCACTAGGGTTTTCTGATCTTAATCCAAAATAATAACTAATCCTATCCTCTGATCCCAACAATAAAAACCGTAGTCTTTATTACACATTTAAAAATACTTTATTACATAAACATGCACATTATAAAAACCATAATATTGAGAGGTCTCTTTTATTTTGAGATTAGGAGGATTACATGACAACATAAGACATAAAATATAATATCTTTATTGAAAACGTCTCTTACAAGACCACAACAATCCTTTGTACATATCATTTCATGGGATAACCTGAGGACATACATAAGAAAAGGGTGAACTATAAAGCCCGGTAAGGGAGTAAAAAAGTAATTAAATTAAGAATAAAATACATGTTAGGAAATTGGAATATCAATGGATAATAATAGAAACATGAACACGAAGGCATGATGTAACACGATTATCAAAACATGGAAATGGGGAAAACATAAAATATGATATTAGCATGAGCCAAGGCTCATCACACTTGTATTAGCCTGAGTAAACACTAATTGAACAAGAATTATCATGAGTAAACCCAAATTTCAAATTAATTAGAATTAGTAAACCCTAATTGAACATGGTTCATCATGATACTAAACATTATCTAATTCATTGGATCACTATTATGGCACATCCTTTATAAACATTTCATTTGAGGCATATATGTCCCATATGAATCATATAAAATGTAATCATTCAACATCATAAGATATTCCATAATTTAGGAATATAGATTAAATACATGTATGTACCTTTAAATATGTATATGTTCATAAAGCTGAATACCATTGATAGAGAAATGCATATGGTATTCACTACACTATGGTTTTAGCTTGGAAAATAGCGGTGCCATTTTGGTAGCATGACATTGTCATTTGGAAATTTATAATTTTGGTTAATGAGAGATAAAGGGTTATGTTATAATATGTACATGAAATGGAGAGTAAGTGGGGTCATATAGATACATTTCCCATCAAATGTAATTTGGGGATAGTAGGTGAAATATAATAAAGAAACTTGAAGAAAGAGGAGAAATGGATTAACTCTTACAAATTTTTTGAATTGTAATAGGTGTACATGGGAGAGATTAATTGTAACACCCCAACCCTAGTTACCCAGTGTCAGTGAATTATTACATAACATTGGCATGATCACAAGGAAATCATTTCTTGAAAGATCGATCAGTTTAGTATTATTAGAAACAAGATTCATACATAAGTTCAACTATACATCGTTAAGAGAGATACAACACAAATATATTTCATCATAAACATCCAAGCCTCCTATATTATGCATGAAGGTCACTCATTAATATTTTCTTCATATCCTGGTAAAATGAAACATAAGAAAGGGGTGAGCTCAAATGCTCAGTAGGGGTATGTAATACAGCAGAAAAGGATATAAATATTAAGCATGGTAAATAATTGAAACCACATGCCTTTTACAATAATAAACAAGAATAATTTTATTGAATGAATATGAGTTGAGTAAATAATTCCAAAATAAAAAATAATCATGGGTATTTTACTAGTCGAATGACCACATGAACCATAAATATTATTTCCATAATGAAGGAATGTATAATTCCAAAAAATCAGAAAAATATTGTCCAGGTCTCAACCAAGACGTCTAAAATTGATTAAGGCCTCGACCAAAACCATAAATAAACTTGGTAAAGTTCCTCAACCAATTTCATGTCTAGTTGTCTCATGAGACCTACCGATGCATCGAGGAGCTATAGCGGGCTCCACCAGTCACATACTAAGTCCAATACATTCCATATATGAAATGGTTTAAACATATCACAATCATTCGTATTAAAAGCAGCATACGAAATGTCAATACTTTTACCATAAATCAAGAATGGTATAAAAATAGCATATACATAGTCAAACATATCACAAAACCTTCCATACAATATGTATGTTTTGTATCATAATACATGAACTCCAAATAAACATAAAATCCATCAAAGGATGTTTGATATAAGTGAAATCAAAACCCTTTTTAGAGAAATATCTCTTTCTCTTTTGAAATCATTTAAGAGTATTATAATTATAAAATAAAACATTTACTTTAAAAATATTCTTATAAACTTTTAAGGGAGGATTTTATGAGATTATAATAGTAGAAAATATCCACACCAACCATATAAGTTAAAAAAATACATTCTTACCTTAATTTTGTCGAAAAGGTTAAAAAGGACCTTGTTTAGAAAACGACGGAAAAATTCCTTTATAAACATCTTATAAAAATTTAAACAGGGGTATAAATAACATTAAACAATATTTTTTAATTTATTAATAGTTTTTTTAAATACATTTTTAATAAACATGGATGTGGGTGATAAAGAGGTCCCAGTAGATAATTATGTATAAACAACCTCAGATAATGAAGAGATTGCAAAATAAACCCTTAAATTGTACTTTTCCTTTGTTGAGTTTAGGTTAACCTCCTGTATAATAGTGAAATAATTGTTATTAAATTATAAAACAATCATATACAATAATATGATATCATATATGATCTTTTAACATTGATTTGTTAATAATATCTTAGTATTATCATCATTTCGGGTGTCAGCTTGCTCGTTTTCTTTTATATGTTTTGGTACATAAGACATGTTTGTTATGGATAGGTTGTATCTTATTCACATCCAAAACGATATCAAGTCATTAAAAATTATTTTTAATCATAAAATGATAATTATACTTGAAATGATACGATGGGGAATGAATCTCATCGTGTTCGTGGAGACGGTAGTCCATACGTACACACAAGCGAGAATATCATTTTTTTTGTTATTAAAATAATATATAATCGAATGGTATATCATATATAAATAACAATTATCATGTTATAATATATTTACATTAATTACACATCATTATTATACCCATACAAATAATAATTTATTGAATAACAATTACCCCACGACGTGGAGACGGTAGGTCGTACGTACGCACGTATGGTGAAATGTCAGTCAAAGGATTGATAGAATTCTAAATATGGTTTTACCATATTTATAATAACAAAAAAGTATATATAATATACTGGAGTTATTATTTTATAATGTAAACAACAATGAAATTTGAACTTGAAGAAGAAAGGAACTTGAAAAATGGTGGTGATAGCATTACCTCTTCTTCGGGTTATTCCATTTGATTTGATCAAAAGGGATAATTAGGTTGGCCTTCTGGCTAAAGTAATGATTCTAGGATTAAGGGAGGATAGTTGAGAGGTTATTTGTGGAGAGGCTGGCTAAACGAAAAGGATTTTAAGGTATGAAGTATTTGTTAGAAGTGGTGTCCTTTTATAAGGGGAGGAGGGGCTCTTTAGAAAAAACTTAAAGTATTAATTTATAATAAATTAATATTCGGTTTATAATGGATAAAAAGTGTATTATTCAAAGTCTAAGGTTGGAGGGGGTCTGAATAATTTCATCCAATATATTTTAGATAGTTTTGTGTCAATATATTAACCTTATCATTTATTTTTAATTCTTAGTTAAATAGTTTGACATTTACCATGTCACTTTGTATTTTTATATTATATGGTTAATAAAATCACTATATACTCCCAAGAGACCCCAAAGTGGTCCATTATTGATACACCAATCATTATATAGGTAATTTTTATGAACCTTAGATTTTTAGAAATAGAATATCAATTAACAATATAATATTTGTTTTAAAAACACATTTTTGTAAATTTTGATAATATTTAATAATTTTTTTTAAATTCATAAAAAATTTATTAATTTGAAAAAAATACTAATTTAAGAAATCCTAAAATGTCATATTAACTAATAAAATTCGTGGATGGCATAAAAACTTTAAAATTATATTTATTTTAACATTTTTAGTAATAATAATTTGATTCCTTATATAATAAAGAAAATATTACATCATTATTGTGTCATAAATAAATTTAATTATTCAATGTCTAAAAATTTCAAATAAAATACCATTATGTAGTAAATATTTTCATATTTATAATTAATATTTATATTTGAAAATATAACATATATAACCCTATGTAAAAAAAAAAATTTCTAAAAGAAATATGTTTATGTCATTTTTATATTTACTTTAACTTAATTAATATAAAGTGTCATTATCACTTACAAGTGGATCCATTGGGTCCCAAAATAAGACCAAATATGACCATGGTCGTACAGTTATCAGAAAATAGTGTTAGGACATTTTTTAGGTTAATTTAACAGTATTATAATATTATTTGTACCCTTATTTACAGGATTTACCCTCTAACCATAGTAAATAAAATATTTACCGAAATAATTATTCAAAATGTCTAAAAATAAAAGATACCTATTTACAAAATTTGGACCTCCTGATTATAAATATTTAATCCATTTTTCTAAATTCAAAACACAGAAGTGGCAGAAATTAATTTAAAATTAATTCCCTCTGTCAAAACAAAAAGCCTGTTTTTAAGAAATAATAACTATCAAGAAATTGACACTTGTTTCTGTCCGGTTTAAATGTAAAATTTTGTCAAATGAACAAAATTGTATTAAATGGTAAAAATATATTCTAAATATACTTTAAAACCACTAAAATTAATAATTTATCACTAATAATTATTTCGATTAAAAAAAATAATTAAAATTTAGTGATTTTCACTATTCATTAAAAATTGCATGTTTTCAGAAAAATACAAAAAATTCACCCTAAGATAATTTCAATATTATGAATCCAAAAATGAAGTATATTTTGAATGATAAAATGAATAAAATTTCCAAAAATTGGGTATTACTATTCATAATGGCTAGTTTGATTGGTTGTGGTGTGTGTTAGAACTCGATGTTGTATACAACACACGCTACAATATTATTCAAAGAGAAGCGTACTGTGGATGATTGGGGTGTTATATTAACGAGAGAAAAATAGGCCTCTAATCATTAAAATATAATTATGGATGTATGGAGGAGTTTATAAATCATACACCAACATTTCTAACTTAAAATAAAAGGGTATAGAAACATAAAGAAACTTGAGAAAAATGAGAAAGGAAGGAATCCCTTACGAAAATTTGGCATGTTAATGTGTGAATATAAGTGTACATAAGAGGAAAAAATGATAGTGAAAGGGTATATCATAATTTATACATAAAATTTTAATTATTTAGGATATTTAATAACATATCACAACATAGGAATAAATGATATTAAAATATATAACATAAAAAGAAAGCTTAATAAAAGAGGAGGGTGGAAGATCCCTTATGAGCTTCTGGCATAGTAACAACTTAGGTGAGGGAAAAAATGAGGGAATATAAATAATACCTCATTAAATAACATAAAATGGACTTAAATATAAATATTATAAATTAATGACTTTATAACCATTCAAAGTTACAAGAACAACTTTTGAATAAGATGCTTGAATTTGGAAGGAGAAGAAAGTGAGGATCCCTTACTTGGATGTGTGACCCAAAGTATTGGGAGTGTCTTATTGGGAGCTTGTATTAACCTTTTGAGGACAATATGGATTGTAGATTATAGTTTTTATGAACACCAAATTGTTTGAGTTAATATTTATGGGAAATTGTGTGGGTTTATATAGGAAAGAAGTGGAAATTCGTTATTATTTTGGTTTGAGACACTACACACTAAAATATTCAAACCAAAAACTATAAAATGGTTTATGAACATGGTTTCTACCAAATAAGAAAAATATAAAATATTTTATATGGCCATGGTCTGATCATATAAAAATATTATGCTTTCTTATGAGGATGTGAGTTACACTCTCAAGGAAATTATTTTAAAATGATAAAATATTTTATATGACATGGAGGGTCCACTAAGGCATTATAAAATCAATCAAAGAAATATAAAATCAAATTATATTAAATATAATACATATTTTGGGCTAATAACCATTTTATATTATTTTATTACATCACTAATGGATCATTATGATGTCATAAAATACATTATATATTTATACGGTATGTAATTTTAACAGAAAAATTCAATTACCTCAAAACATTATGAAAAATTCACTGTTAGATAATTTCGACATAGTAATTCCAAAAAGAATATTCATTTTATCAGAATAATTTTCTAAATATTTTAATTTTTATGTTTAAAATAAAAAAGGACCATTATCAGAAATTAACGGATTTAAAAAAATTAATTTTTAAACCTTAATAAAAATTACATGTGACTTCATAAAAATAATATGATCATTTATATTTGATAAAAATTATACAATAATAATATTTTATTAGAATGTAATATATTTAATAAAATCAATTAATTAATAAAAATAAATTTCTCAAATGAATTTGAATATTAACCAAAAATTCTATTTGTGCTTTATCGTATAACAATATAATTTATTTAAGCTGATTAATTACAAATTATAAAGTAAAAAAGAACAATAAATAAATATATTAACAATTTAAAAGAAATACAGATATTCATAATATTTTATTTACTTTTATTCTCTCTCTTTTTTTCAAATTATTATCTTTACCATTAATTATCCTATTTCCCTTATATTGTGATTATTAATATTTTATATAGTTATTAATCATGTTATTAAAATATTGAGAAGAAATTATTGGCTAATATTAATTTGTATGATTCAAAATATTGAATACATTTCATCAATATAAAAATAATTTAATATAAAATCTTAAAGTATTATTGAAAACGGTTTAACAAAAATTACATTTTTTTTAAAATATTAGTTCAATTTAACTATACAACTACTTATATTAATTTTATTAATTATAATTAGTAAAGATAGATATGTAATAAAAATTTTTTTGTTAGTTTATTTATCATTAGGGGTTATTTGTTTTAACAAAAATTGTAGTGCGTTATACATTTTATACACGTTTTTAGAAAAATGAATTTTTTATTCCTAAAAAAATATTATAACAAAATACAGTATAAATATGATTATGATAAAATTAATTTTATAATATATAATTGAATATTAATTATGATACCTTGAATTAAAATTAATTGATTATTTAACTCATTTATGAAAATAAATTACAATTTTATTTAAAAACTATAATTTCTCTATTCGTAGAAAATATATATTTTCTGAAACACAACAAATTATTACCCCAAAGTTAAATTTGATATGATGAGACCAAATATTGAATTTATTTATCAAATAAATTTTATATTTGTTCTAAAAATAATTTTAATAAATAAATAAAAATCATTTTTAATGAAAACATATTTTGATAAACAATAAATCATTACCAAAATTTGACTGAATAATTAATATTCAATAATTAATATATTTATGACATATATATTTCATAAATTATATAATAATAATCATATGTTAAAATTTAATGAAATCGTTAACATGTTCAAATTTAAATTATCATTTTTTATTTTTAGTTTTATGTAGTGCATATGATATCCAAAATAATTTTCTATTTTAAAAACTCAGGTCATTACATTATTCCCCTTATAATAAATTGTGCCCTAATTATTTAAACAATAACTCAGTTCTTTCCATTTCCATATATTGTCTAAGATAATAGGAAAATTAAGGATAAGTATTTTTATACTATTAAAAACATAAATGGGAATCAAATTACATCAATGGGATAACTTATAAATTATATTTATCTCCTTAACTAATAAATTTCTAGGCTTCAATATATGTTATCCCAGATCTACTTCCTAACATATATTTCAAGGGGAATTTTTTCCCCTTAATAATGTTTTATACTAAGCTTAGGGATTTACTGAACCATATCACCTAGGCATGTCAAACAAAGAGTGCAGTACGGCCCATTGTCATGCACCAGTTCCCGTTCGTGTCTATATCAAAGTGGTGTTTCTGGGTTTTAACCCAAGATACATCTATGCCAGATCCACCTCTTATTTTTCGTATCCAGAAAGGGGTAACTTTTCTTGATAAATTTCTAAATATATACTCACCAAAAATTATTGATGTTTTTCTAACACTCAGACTTATTCCTAAGGCTTTCACTACGGTTTTCTAATATTAATCCAAAAAATAACTAAACCTATCCTCTAATACAAACTATAACAACCCTATTATTTATTATACATTTAAACATGTTTTATTACATAAAAATGCACTTAATACACCCTATAAGATCGATATTTCTAGTGTATTTGGTGATTAAGAAGATTAAATGAAAAATAAATACAAAGAATAAAACATATTTATTGAAATATTCTTTTACATGACCAAAAAAGCCTTCTTACATAGCATTTCATGGGATAACCTGAGGACATACATAAGAAAAGGGTGAGCTATAAAGCCCAGTATGAGAGTAAACAAGTCAAAACATGAAGAATAAAATACCTATTAGGTGATAGTAATTTTATTGGAGAAAAATAGAAAAATTAACATTAAGGTATGATATAACATTATTATCATAACATGGAAATGTAGAAACAACATACAGAAAGGTATTAGAACGATCCAAGGCTCATCACACATGGATTAGTATGAGTAAACCCTCTTTGAACATGAATTATCATGCGAAAACCATAATTTTACATGAATTATCATTAATAAAACCTCATTACACATGATGTATCATGATTCTAAACATTACCTAATGCGTTGGAGCGCTATTAGGGCACACCATTTATAAACATTTCATTACATGTATAAGTGTACCACATGGATCATATAACATGGAATCATTCAACATCATAAGTTATTACAAGATTAAATAATGTGTAATGCATACATATAAGTATCATTAATTATTAATATGTTCATAAAGGTGAATACCCATACTAGAGAAAAGGGTATGGTATTTACTGCACTATGATTTTGGCTTGGATATCGCGGTGCAATGTCGGTACCATAACGTCGTCATTTAGAACATCATAAGCTAGGTTTATGAGAGATAAAGGTATATCTAATCATATTTACATGAAATGTATAGTAAAGGGTCATATAGATACATGTACTAATATAAGGAATTTTGAGATAGAAGGCGTAACATAATAAAGATACTTGAAGAAAGGGGAGAAATGGAATAATTGTTATGAAATTTCATCATGGTAATGGGTGTACATGGGAGGGATTAATGACATAAAAATATGTATCTAATAATTAAAAAATAGGAGGGAAGTGTGGGGAGGTTATAAATTATTCCCAAATTTTTTTAACTTATAATGAAAGGTCATAAAAATATAAATATATTTGGAAAAAAAGAGAAAGGAAGGAATCCCATAAGAAATATCGGCATGGTAATAGGTGCACATAAGGGTTCATAATAGAAAATAAATTAGAGTTAAAGGGGATATAATAATTTATATATCGAATGGTATGTAAGTACGGTATTTAATAACATTTCCCAACATAGTAATAAAATATATTAACAGACATAAAATGAAAAGGATGATTGATAAAAGATAGGGTGGAAGATCTCTTAAGAAATTTTTTCATAGTAAAGTCTTAGGTAAGGGTCGAAATGAGAGAGGATAAATAATCCCCCATTAAAATATCGTAAAATGGATAGTAATATAATGATTATAAAAGAACGAAATTATAACAATTCAAAATTAAAAGAACTACTTTTTAATACGATGCTTGAATTTCAAAGAAGGAGAGGGATATGTGGATCCCTTACATGGATGCGTGACCCCAAAAGATTTGGAGAGGATTCAAGGGAGTTTGGATGAAACTTAGGAGGACTCTTGGGAGTGTATATCAGAGTGTGGATGAGATCCAAATTATTTTAGTGAATACAAATGGGGAATTTAGTGGGTATATAAATGGAAAGGATAATGAATTATTTATTATTTGTGTTTTGGACTATACACACTAAAATATTTAAATCCACAAACCATCACATGTTTTTCCCCATGGAATCCTAAAAAGGAGAGTGCTATAAAATATTTTAGAAGGCTAAGGGCTTAACATATTATAATATTTGTCTTGGTTATGTGGAGGGGAATCACACTCTCATGGAAATCATTTTAAAATGATAAAATATTTTATAAGTCCTGGAGGGTCCACAAAGGCATTATAATAATAATAATAATAATATAAAATCACGTTATTTTAAAGGTAAATCATATATTGGTCGGATATTACTTTTATATTATTTTATTACATCACTATTGGGTTATTATGATGTTATAAGCACATTATATATTTATATGGTATTTAAATTTTACCCCAAAATTTGATTGTCTCAAAAAATTATGAAAAATGCACTAATGTATAATTTCAACATCATGATTCCAAAAATAATATTCATTTTATCTATTTAATTTTCTAAATATTTGAATAGTTTTTTATATAAAAATAAACCTTTATAAAAAAATGGATAGTTTTCGATAAAAACAATTTTTAACCATTAATAAAAATTACATTTGACTTGATAAAAATTATATGATCATTTTTATTTAAAATATATATATATAATAATTATATTTTATCACAATAATATTTGTTAAAAAAATCCATTAATTCATTAAAAATTGATTCCTCAATTGAATTTGAATATTAACCAAAAATACAATTTCTGATTTATCGTATGAAAATATATATTTTTTAAACTGATTAGTTGAAAAATTATAAAGTAAAATAAATAATAACTAAATATATTATAATATTGAAGGAAAGGATAATATTTATACATTTAGAGTTACTTTGAATCTCTTTTTTTGTTAAATTATTCTTTTACCATTAATTATCATATGTCCTATTTATCTTGATTATTAATATTTTCTACAGTTACTAATCATAATATTAAAATATAATGTTGAAATTCATAGATAATATTAATTATGATGATTCAAAATATGGAATAAATTTTATCAAGATCAAATTAATTTAGTATTAAATATGCAGGTATTATGGAAAATATTTTTTCTGAAAAATACATTTTAAGGAAAATATGAGTTCACATTAACTCTACAACTACTAATATTAATTTTATTAATTTAAAATAATAAATATAGACATATAATATTAATATTTAATTTAGTTTATTTTTCATTAGGGGTTATTTTAGTTAATTGAAATGGTTATACATTATACATTTTTTACAAATTTTAAAAAAATAAAAATTTTAATCTTAAAACTAATTTTATAATAAAATCGATTATAAATATGATTAACATGTAATTAATTGTATTTAATATAATTAAATACTAATTACAATAAATTTAAATCAAATTAATATAAAAATTAATTTACTTATCAAAAGAAGTGACAATTTTACGTAAAAATAGTATTTTACCTATTCCTAGAAATCTATATTTTCTAAAAAAAATACAAATTTATTTCCATTAGTTAATTTTAATATGATGTCATATTGATTTTATTTATCAAACAAACTACATATTTGTTCTACTAAATAATTATAATAAAAATATAAAAAACATTTTTTTATGAAAATATATTTTGAAAACCAAAAAGTCATTACCAAAATTTGATTGAATAATTAATAATCAATTATTTATATAATTATGAAATATATATTTCTTTAATTATATAATACTAATAATATCATATAATTTAATGTAATGGTTAACATGGTAATATCTTAGTAATCATTGTTTTTTTATGTTCTGTTTTCCATATTCCATAGGTTGTAAAATGATATTTTCTATTTTAAAAACTCAGGTCGTTACATTAATCCCCCAAAAATAAATTACATCCTCAGGATTTAATCATTAACATAGTTCTTACTATTTTCATTTAGTGGCTAGAATAATGGGAAAAATAAAGGATGAGTATTTTTAAACTATTAAAAAAACTAAATGGGGATATAATGACATTAAAAGGATAACTTATAAATCATATTTATCTACATAACTTATAAATTTATACACTTCAATATAATTTATCCATGATCTAAATCCTAAAATATATTCTTAGTGGAATGTTTCCTGTTAATAATGGTTCATAACAAGAGTATGAATTGACTGAAACATATCCCACGGGAGTGTCAAACAAAGAGTGCACCAAGACCCATTTTCATGTACATGTTCCCTTTATAGTCTAACTCAAAGTGGTGTTTTCGTGTTTTACACCATGATAAATCTCTGCCAGATCCACCTCTACTTGTTCATATTGAGATAGAGTTGTATTTTCTTGATAAACCTCTTACTCTATACTCACCGAAATTAAGGAATTTTTTTCATATACTTAGTCTTACCCATTAATAAAAAACAATTTTATTGAATATTTTATCGATAATAATTGTAATAATTTCCCCACATTTTTCTATATATTTTAATTTATAGAATAATTGGGATTAGATCATTCATTTGAATTTTTTTTTTGAAATTCCAGATTTACCCTTTCAAAATTCACTATAGTATTTTAGGAAGAAATAATTTTATGTAAATTATTTTGACATAAAATTTTGTAACTATGTTCTTGCCTTAATGATATAAAAATTCAATTCAGGACATGGGAGATGGATCTTTCATTTATGTGAAGTAAATGGGCCATGAATAAAAGGATGGACTGAACTATCCATATTGGATATCACTTCATCATTTGGGTTGTATCTTCTTTATAAGGACTTGGATTGGGCACAAATTTGGAGTGAAGCTAGAGGACATGAAAATGAACAAACAATACATCTATAATTCCCACTAATTAGTGCGTTTTAGAGGTTAACTATGCAGTGAAAGTGGGATTAAACAGTTTGGCTGAATTTCCATTTCACATTTAGAAATGTTTTGTAAACATAGTCCTACCCAACACTATTTAAAGGTTGTTTTCACTCATTGGGAGGGTTTTTTGAGGCATCGGGAATGTTTTTATGAAATATTTTCACTTGTTATTATATAAAAAATATTTGATGAAGTAAGGACATTGGAAAACATATCATCCAAGAAGGCTCTCCTCTCTCGCCTCTTCTTGGTATTTCTTTATTTTCAAGCTTATATCATGAATTTTTCTTCAATTAATATTTTGTGTTTTTTCTTTGTCTTATGGTTATTATTCTTCTTGGTCTAAAATATAAAAGTGGAGAAGATATTGGGTGTTCCCAAATTAATCCATTGCTTTTGAAAAATGTCTCCATGATTACAACTCCGCCCATGGAAGTGTGATTTCTTTCATAGTTGATCAAATACATACTCCTTTAATTTATACATTTTGAATCCATAAACATACTATAATTCATAAATTCTGATCAATTAATTGAGTTTTATTTTCTATGTTACTCATTCGACTTACATTTTACCACGTGGTCGATCGTGTGAAAATCATGAGAATAAAACATAATCTCCAATCTCCAATCATCTTGCTACAAAATTTTTGGGTTCAAGTATCATCCCAGACTCAATTAATTCACCACTCCATAGAGGATATGTTTCCTTAATTGACCACTGGTCACATTTTATATTTTAGATATCTATCAAAGCAGGGTGTTGCGATTGGGGGTCCTGATGTTAACGTAGTGCTCATTTTCACAAATTTTTGGTCTTGTTAGTTTCTTTAGGGTTAGGGGGTTGACAGGGATAAAGGATTATAATTTAATGAATTATAATAATATTGGCCAAGTAAAAATTAATGATAAAGGGGAATATTATATCTTCTACGTCTTCTCATATAAGAATTTTAAAAAAAATTGTGTCTTCGATTTTTCCATCTCATTCTCTTGTTTATTCTGTTGTCTGAAAGTCACAAAACCAAAATCCTGAATCTTGTGTTTAATTTGACTTAAATTATTTCCTTTTTTGTTGTTTTCTTGAATACTATTATGGGTTTTTCAATTCACTTCGTCCTTGAGAGAACGACCTAGATCATCCTCTGTGATGTACTTAGTAAAATCACCAGTAATTATTTTTGAGAGCTTGTGTGATAACACTCATAAAATTGGCATCATTTCCTAGGAGGAAAGTAATTATTTAAAAAAATTAGAGTTATCTATTTTATTTTACATTTTATTCTCTTTTTCTCTCCTTCATTCCTTCTTTACCCAATTTGATTTTTTCCTTATTCTTTTATTTTCTTTTTGGACCATCAACTCAACCTTCTCATTTTAATTTTGCAATAGTGTGCTTTCCTTATTTTCATTTTTTTTTGACTTATGACATAAACAAATACAGAATATCTCTTATAACTGGACCCTATGATTAAAAGTATCCTTAGGGATCAAATTTGACATTCTCAATCTACGAGAGGTTTCAACATTCAACCAGTTGGAGAATTCCTCCATTCCAAGAACATTGAAATTGGAAACAGTTCTATATCAAACTTTAATCAAGAACAAACAGCTAAGAACAACGGAAATGAACTTAATAGAACCACTCGATAATTTTTTGCACATGATATTAATTATCAACCAAATTTCATTGCATACCCAAACGTCGAATAAGAATTTTATCTGAAATATAGATTAATCACCTTCTTCCAAAATTTCTCATATAATCTAGTGAGGATCCAAATAAACATTTAAAATATTTAATGTTGTCCTATCAACCATAAAAATAAGAAATGTTTCTGTATATCAAATCAAACTAAGATAATTCCAATTATCACTTGATGGAGGTCCAATGGATTGGATGTATTATTTACAACCTGAAGAAGTAACTTGCACGAATGATTTGAAATGTCTTTTCATGCAGATATTTTTTCCAGCATCAATAACCACTTCCATTAGTTCATAGATATCGGGTATCAAGAAAGTATAAGATGAGTCAATGTGTGAGTATTCTGAGAGATTCAAGAAGTTGTGTGCAAGCTTCCCACATCACCAAATCAATGAGAAACTCCAAATCCAATACTTCTAAAAATGACTCACAACTATGGATAAAATCATTGTTGATGCCACAGATAGAGTAGCATTGGTGGACAAGACACCAGTAGCTTCATGTGTTTTGATCGACAATATGGCACAAAACTCAAAAAAAATTGGCGATCGAGGAACAATTGACCACTATGGTGGGGTAGATTGCTTTGGCTCAAAAGATATCCCATCCTCCCTCTTCACGGACTTATGGCATTTGCAATGATACAATCCACCCAAATGACAGTTTCCCCCAACTACAAGAAACAATAGATTGTGCAGTAGTGTTTCTTGGGAGACCATATCAGCAGCAACAAAAACCATATCCCCTAAAGAAGCATGATTCCTTTACTCCAACATACAACCAAGGGTGGAAGGATCAATCAGACATGAGGTATGTATCTGGACAACAACAAAGGCCCCCTTTCAACAAAACGTCCAGCAGCCTCTACCATACCAACTGAGTTTCTAACAACACCAAAGGATATTTGAATCCTAAGCATAAATAATACAACAACAATGGAATCCCCCATCCAAGGTAGATTCTAATACTAATGATTTTTTGAAAAAAATTGTTCTTAATCCATAGAATGAGTTGAAGATTCATGGTTCAGAGCTGAGGGAGTTGAAAAATCAAATGAGCCAGCTTTCCACCGGACTCCATGAAATGGTATGTATGAATTATGGAAATCAACTATCTCAACATACTCAAAATAAAAAGGGGAATGTCTGTTCCATCACATTGAGAATTAGGAAGCAAACAACTGGTGCTTCTACACCTATCATTCCACCGGGATTCACCTCATCTCTAGAGAATCCCCATTCACAACTAGCTAATGAGAAACCCAAGGTGAAAAATAAATGTAAAAAAAATATTAATGATATTACTCATAAACCCCTTTTTTCTAATGAGGGATGTTCAATCCAATAATATGGCTGAAGAGGCAATGAAAATGGTTGTTTCAGAGACATTTAAGCATGTGGAGATAAACATCCCCCTTATTGAGGCCATTAAGAAAATCCCAAGGTATGTGAAAATCTAACAGGAAATTTGTACCAATTGAAGATGGATCTAAGGAAATTAGAGGATCTATCTTGGAAGGAATGTGTCAGCACTCATTAGACGAACTCTATTAATTCCAACAAAGGGAAAGAATCCTGGGAAATTCTCCATCCCATGCACCATAGGGGAGTTACACTTTTCTAACGATTTAAGTGATTTAGGAGGGTCTATAAATGTGATTCTTCACTATATATTACCATCTTTACTTGGTGGGGATTTAAAGATGAAAAGAGTAGTGGTGTATCTAGATAATAGAGCTACAGCATGTCTAGTGGGAGTCCTTGAGGATATATATGTTATTGTAGAATACATGATCTTTCTAGCAGACTTCTAAGTTCTTAACATGAAGGTTGATCAAGTATGTTCTTGTGCGTCAATTATCATAGGTAGGCCCTTCCAAAAAATTGTAAAAACAATCTTAAATGTCTATAAGGGTAAACTTTATATGGATTTTGGAGATGAAGTTGTGATATTTAATATTATGGACTTCATGAAGTACCCCTTAGAAGATCATTCTACTTTTGTTAACTCCGATTTGGAACCACCAAATAAAAACCCCATGGAATTTGATTGTCAAATTCTTTGGGAGATTATCAGTATTAGTTCTATTTTAATGTCTAAGAGTACTTCCACACCCATTTCTATTGCATAATAATCTCTTATATTTGATTTTTAAATGGAATCATATTCTAATTTTGGCCATTTGACCACTAATTATGACATGGATATTGAGTATGCTGATGGATTTGATGCTTTATTTTCTGATTTTGATGATTTCTATTCTGATACTGATACTCTTTGTTCACATATTTCTGTTCCATTAATGTCTCCATCCCTACACCACACCCCTTCATTAGATTTGAAGCCATTGCCACCAAATCTCAAATAATCATACTTGTTGGGTGGAGAGATAATACCTATTATAATGGCTCATAATCACCCTTTTGAACATGAAGATAAACTTTTGAATCATTTTAGGGAGAACATTAAGGAAATTAGGTGGACCTTGGATGACATATCAGGTATTAGCCCCTCCATTTGCATGAATAAGATTCCTTTGGAAGATGGGGCTAAACCAGTTAGGCAATCGAAAATAAGACTCAACCCAACCCTTTAGGAATTTGTTAAAAAATTTGTTGAAAAATTGCTCGAGGTAGGTATAATTTATCCCATTTTAGATTCTTAGTGGGTAAGTCCATTCAGGTTGTGCCTAAGAAAACTGGTGTTATGGTTGTTAAAAATGAGAAATATTTTAGTTTCAATGAGGGTACAAAATCTTTGGTGTCTGTTTATTGATTATATGAAACCAAATCAGTCCACTCATAAAGGCCATTTTACCCTCCCATTTCATGATCAGATTCATGAGAGACTAGTTGAGAAAACACCCTACTGTTTCTTGGATGGATTTTTTGGATATTTTTTTGTTCTTATTTCTCTGACAGATCAGGAGGAGAGAACATTCACTTGTCCATTTAGTATGTTTTTCTACCGAAGGATGCCATTTGGACTTTGGAATGCCTCGGGTACCTTACAGAGATGCATGGTGAGTTTTTTTATGATCTTATTGAGACATGAATGGAGGTATTCATGGATGATTCAACAATATATGGGTCATCATTTGATAATTTTATCTCTAGTTTGGTAAAGGTTTTGAATCGTTGTATTGAGAATAATCTGGTCTTGAACTTTGAAAAGTGTCATTTCATGGTAGATTATTACATTGTCTTTGGTTATGTAGTGTCAAATCATGGGATAGAGTTTGATAGATATAATTTAGATATTATATCATCCTAACCACATCCTTTATGTGTAGATGATGTCAGATATTTCTTAGGTCATGTAGGATTTTATAGGAGCTTCCTCAAATATTTTAGTAAGATTTCTCTTCCTTTTCTACGGTTACATCAATATGATTCTAATTTTGTGTTTGATGATTCATGCAGGGCAGCATTTGATGCGTTGAAGAAGTTTTTGACCACTCCACCAATCATACAACCCCCATAATGGGAGATTCGTTTTTATCTTTTGTGTGACTCATACAACATTGCGGTTGGAGCTGTCTTGTCTAAGAGGGTGGAGGGGCGTTTACATGTGATTGCCTTTGCTTCAAGGACATTGGATTCATCCCAATCGAACTACACCACCATTGAAAAAGTGTTTCATGTTGTCGTATTTTCTTTAGATAAATTCTGTTCAGATTTATTGGGCTCTGAAGTAGTTTTTTTTTCTTACCACGCAGCTTTGAGGTACAATTTGAAGAAGCCAAATAAAAAGGAAAGACTTATCTAATGGATGTTCCTTCTTCTAGAATTTGATATTGAAATAAATGAGAAGAATGGTTATGAAAACCTGATGGCGGACCACATGAGTAGGATTAATCACACACTTGTGGCTGAAACCTTATCCCATGTACAACTTCTGGAAACTTTCTCTGATGAGCATCTTTATTCTATCTCAGGTACACATCATGTGTATGATGATTTAGTTAACTGCCTTGTTGAATCCAAAATCCGTGCCAATTTAAATAAAAATCATGTCCAAAAACTAAAAAAAGTGATTCTCTATAATATTTATGCGGTGATCCATACCTTTGGAACATGTGTAGTGATCATGTTATGAGGAGTTATGTTCCTGATCATTAGTTGGAGTCTATTTTAAATTTTTGTCATTCACATGATTTTGGTGGACACTTTCGGCCCCAACAGACAACATAGAATGTTTTGAACTGTCGATTATATTGGCCTAGCTTATTCCATGATGCCCATATGTTTTGTAAGTCATGATCTCCTTGCCAACACATTGGGAACATTTCTCGGAGAAATGAGATGCCCCAAAAACCCACACTATTTTGTGATATTTTTTATGTATAGGGCATTGATTTCATGGGTCACTTTCCTAGATCATTTTCTTGTATATTTTGGTTTATGTTGATTATATTAGAAAAAGGGTGGAGGATAAGGCCACTAGGACTAATGATTCCCATATTGTTGTGGAATTTGTCGAAGAATATATTTTTTACGGGTTTGCAGTACCGAAGGCCATCATCAGTGACCAAGGGAAAAACTTTTTCAATTGGTGTTTTTCTTCCTTTCTTCAAAAGTATGGCGTGACACAGAAAACATCAACATCATACCACCCCAAAACAAATGGTTAGGTTGAGGTTGCAGATAGGGAGTTGAGACAAATTTTCAAGAAAACCATGTATCCATATAGGAATGATCGGAGAAAGTTCTTGGATGATGGGGTTTGGCCTTATAGGATAGCATAAAAGACACTCATTGGTATGTCCCCATTTCAGATTATTTTTGGGATAGAATATAATCTCTTCATGGAAGTTTATCATCAGGCTTGTTGGGTTATAAAGAAATTCAACATGGATTTGGAAAAAAAATGAATCCAAAAGAAGTTTCAAATTCAAAACATTGAGGAGATTCTATTGTATTTATATGAGAACTCAAGTCTCTACAAGGAAAGCTCAAAAGTAGCTCATGATATAATGATCCAACAAAGGGAGATTAATGTTGTAGAGAATGTACTTCTATACAGTTCAGGACTGAAGCTGATGCTATGTATATTGCATTCTACATGGTTGGGTCCTTATATTGTATGAAATGTTTTTCCTTATGGTGGAGTGGAGATCACACAAATGGACACTAGAAGGAGCTTCACAGTCAATGGGAAACTCTTGAAGAAGTACATTGAAAGAATTTTAACTAATGTAGTGGATTTCATCACACTGCATGACCCTATTGTCACATGATCATGTCAGTCAGTTCCAAACCCTTTCACTTTTATATTATTTTCCATATTTAATATTTAACCTTTCATGTGAACATATCATCTCATTGGTTCACATTGAGGATAATGAAAAATTTTACATGTTGGGTAAGGGATAAAATTTTGGGGTATATATTTTGGATTTTCATTATTGTGTTTTATGAATATTTCATTATGTTTTTGTTTAAAATTCTCAAAAAATAAACAAAAAAACAAAAAAATGACATATATATCATGTAACATTCTCATGTGGAACATACAGAAAATTCATGTTTCTAAATTCGTTTGTAGAATGCTAATAATGTGTAAGATTTCATCATCAAGGATTTATTTTTATAAAAATTGAATTCATCGATGATATGAATGGTTATGTCATTATAAATCCGTTTAGATTATGATATCATTAATTGTGATATTTGTTCATGGTAAATTGTGACAATGATTCCTCCACACAAAATTTCACTCCATCATGACTTGTGAAAATCTTCCTACTCAATTGATGTTATTGTCGAGTGAGGTAAAAAAAATCATTGGATTATCCATACGTTCATTTCTATTTTGACCAGTTCCATTACTGTACCAAGTTGACAAATATGTGTGTACCTGTTTTTCGACTTTTGTACACCCTAACAAATGGGTTGTGTCTTGGACATGCCAAACCCCACTTTTCCTCGACCGTTGATCTTGTTATAACTATTAAAATTAGTGTCGTGAGTAGATCAAACATGGGTTGAGAGTTGAGTGTGAGATTTTTTACAGGTGGAACTTAAAAAAACCAAAAAATAATAAATATGGGGAGTGATGAAATGTATAACATATGGAGATATCTAGGTTGAGAGCTTATAGTTTGACTTTCAGGAATGATTAAGTGAGTGGGTCTTGAAATTCAATTACAAAGGAATGTAGAACAGGTTTGGGGAATGAAACCAAGTAAATGAATTGTTTTACATGACATGAATATACAGAATAAATGGTGGATTTATGAGCTAGGATTTATTGGCACACACACACACATGTAGTGAATTAGTGGCATAGTAGAACCGTGACATGTTTTGCTGTGATTAGTGTTATGAATCTCATAAGATTTTTCTCTGAAAAATTTATTAGAAAATGAATTTAAAATTTACTGATCTTCACTCTTGATGGAATTCATACAATGTCTACATTTCCTATGTCAATTGAGAAATATGAACATGCATATCTTGTGACAATGTTATTGAATTCATGATATGAGGTTTTTCCATGGAGTAAAAAAGGGTAAGTTTGGTGGAGTTAATAAAACAAAGTTCTATTGAATATTTTATTGAAAATAAATGAAATAATTTCCAAAAATTGTGCTAAATATTTTAATTTATAGAATAATTTGTATTAGATCATTCATTTGAAAAATTGATCAAAATTCTAGTTTTAACCTTTTAAAGATCACTATATTATTTCAGGCAATAATATATTTATGTAATTCATTTTGACTTAATTTTTTTTTAATATAATTAGGACATAAAGGGATAAAAATTCTATTTAGATAATGGGAGATGGATTGTGAATTTGAGTGGAGTAAATGGGCAATTAAGGCAATGTTGGAATGAACTATCCATATTGGACATCACTTTACCATTTTTTTATATCCTCTTCATCTGGACTTAGATTGGGCCTAAATTTTGAGGTAAGCTCGGTGACATGATTATGAACAAATAAAAATTATATAAGTCTAGCTAATTCACATGTGTTGGAGGTCAACTATGCTATGCATGTGGGATTAAACAATTTGGACGAATTTCCCATTTACATTTAAAAATATTTTGTAACCTAAGACCTACCATACTCAATTTAAAATATATTATCACTCTTCGGGACGACTGGTCAAGGAATTGGGAATGTTTGGATGAATAGGTGTCTCTTGGTATTCCCTCAAAACTATTGTAAGAAGTAAGGCCTTGTGGAAACATCTATTCCAAGAAGGATCTCCTCTCCCACCTCCTCTTTGTATTTCTTTGCTTTCATGCTTGTATCTTGAATTTTTCTTCAATTAATCATCCGTGTTTTTCACTATTCTTATCTCTCTTCTTCATATTCTTCCCCTTGGTTTGGAATATAATAGTGGAGATGATATTGGGTGTCCTCCAATCAATCCATTACTTATGAAAAACATCTCCACGATGACAACTCTTCCCATGTAAGTGTGATTTCCTTCTTAGTTGATCTAATACATACTCCCTTAATTTATTTATTCTGAATCCAAAAAAAATATAATTAAAAAATTTTGATCAATTAATTGAGTTTTAATTTCTATGTTACTCGATCAACTTTAATTTGAACTCGTGGTCGGGCTTGTGTAAATCGTGAGAGTGCAAATTAAACCACAAACTCCAATCAACTTTGGATAGAATTGTAGGGTTCATGTATCATAAAAAACTCAACGTTGTCTCCACTCTATGTTGGAGATGAGGCCTTAATTGACCATAGACCAAAAGTTTTATTTTAGATCTCTATCAAATTAGGGTTCTGCAATTTGAGGTCTTGATGTTATCCTAGGGATTATTTTCACAAATTTGTGGTGTTGTTAATTTCTATAGGGTTTGGGGGATGACAGAGTTAGGGGATTAAAATTGAAAGAATTATAATCATATATGATATAGATTAATTAATGATGATGGGGGAAGCTTAGATCAACTACATGTTCTCATATAAGTATTTTTAAATAAATTGTGTCTTTAATTGTTCCATCTCCTTTGAATGTTTAGTGTATTATATGAAAGTCACAAAACCAAACCCCCGCATCCTTTGTTTAAATTGTCTTTAATTATCTTTTTTTGTTGTTGTTTTCTTTAATACTATTAAGGTTTGTTTAATTCCCTTACTCCTTGAGAGAACAACCTATGTTATCTACTATGATACACTTAGTAAGATAACAAATAATTATTTTTGAGGGAGTGAAATAATTCTCATCACCCCTAAGGCTTTCAATTGGTTTCTAAAATCATAATCACAAAAATAACTAAACAAATCATCTGATACAAACTATTAAAACCTTGGTCTTTATTAAACATTTAAACATTTTTTATTAAATAAAATTGAAATTAATACAACCTATATGATTGAGGGTTCTATTGTATTTGGCGATTAGTAACATTAAATGACAACTTAAGAAATAAAATACAACATATTTATTGAGAACTTCTTTTACATGACCAAAAAAATCATTCATACATAGCATTGCATGGGATATACATAAGATAAGGGTGAGCGATAAATCCAAGTAACAGAGTAAGACAGTCATAACATGATGAATAAAATTAATTTTATGAAATAGGCATATCAATAGAGAAAATGAAAATTATGAACATAAAGGAATGATATAGCATGATTATCATAACATGGAAATGTGGTAACAACATATAACATGGTATTAGCATGGGCCAAGGATCATCGCACATGGATTAGCAAGAGTACATCGTCATTCATCATGAATTAGAATGATTAAGCCCTCATTGAACATGAGTTTACATGATTAAACCCTCATTGCACCTGGTGTATCATGGCACTAAACATTACCCAATACATTGGAGAACTATCAGGGTGCACCCCTTATAAACATTTCAATTCATGCATAAGTGTTCCACATGGATCATATTACATAGAATCATTCAACATCATAAGTTATTCCATGATTAAAAATTGTGTATAATAAAAATTTAAGTACCATTAAATATGTATATGTTCATAAATGTAAATAACCTTGATAGATAAATGGGTATAGTGTTCACTGCTTGATGATTTTAGAATGGACAACCACAATGAAATTATGGTATCATAGCGTCATCCTTTGGAAATTCATATGTTGGGATGATGAGAGAGTAATGGGTATCTCATCATATGTAAATGAAATGTTAATTAAGGTGGTTTATATAGATACATGTCCAAAAATATGTAATTTGGAGAGAGAAGGTGTAACATAATAAAGAAACTTCAAGAAATAATAGAAATTGAATAAATCATAAGAAAATTTGGCATGGTAATACGTGTACATGGGGGGATTAATGAGAGAGAAAAAAGTGCATCATCATTCAAAAATAATGAGGGTATTATGGGGGAGGATAAAAATAATACCCCAAAATTTTTAATTGAAAATAAATTGTTATAATGACATAAAGAAACATGGACAAAAATCGCAATTGAAGGAATCCCTTATGAAAATTTGAAATTATAAAGGGTGCACCTACGAGTTTATAATAAAAAAAAATAAGAGTAAAAGGGGCTATTATAATTTATATATCAAATGGGATGTATGTGGAATAGTTAATAAAATATACCAACATATAAATAAAATATATTAAAAGACATTACCTGAAAAGAATGCATGATAAATGATGATGGTGGATGACCCCTTACGAAATTTTGGCACAGTAACGTCTTAGGTAATGGTCAAAATGAGGGAGGATAAATAATACCTCATTCAAATAACATAAAATTTATAGTAATATAATGATTATTAAATAATGAAATTATATCCATTGAAAATTAATATAACTACTTTCAAATAAATTGCATGAATTTGAAAGGTGAAGATGAATGTAAGGATCCCTGACATAGATATGTGACTACAAAGGATTAGGATAAGATTTTTGGGAACATGGGGTAACCTTTGGTGGACTCTAGGGAGTGTAGATCAGACTCTGTATGATCTACAAATGGTTTGAGTGAATATGAATGAGATATTGGGTGGGTTTATATAGGAAAGGTGTCTGAATTCTTTATTATTTACGTTTTGGACACTACTACCTAAAATATCCAAAACAGAAATTCATCTCATGTCTTTTTCCTATGGTTTCTGAAAAATTGGAGTGGTATAAAATATGTTAATAATCAAAGGGGTGAAAATATTAAAATATTAGTCTTTCTTAGGTGGAGGTGAGTCACACTCCCAAAGAAATCATTTTAAAATGATAAACTATTTTATAAGTCTTGGTGGGTACACTAAGGCATTATGAAATTAATAAAAAAATATAAAGTAAGATTATTTTAAAGGTAAACCATATATTGGCCAAATTTCCTTTTTAAAATTTTTTATTACATCACTATTGGGTTATTATGATGTCATAAAACACATTATATATTTATATGGTATTTAATTTTTACCCAAAAACATGATTGTCTCGGAAAATTAATAAAAATACAAAATTGGATATTTTTTTCATCCTGATTTCAGAAATAATATCAATTTTATATAGATAATTTTATAAAAAATTGAATTTTTACTTTTTAAATTTAAATCGACCTTTATAAAAATTAACGGGTTTTGAAAAAAAAAACATTTCTTAATCTTTCTTAAAAATTACCTTAGACATCATAAAAAATATCTGAACATATATTTTTTATAAAAATTATATGATCATAATATTTTATTATAATAATATTTACTAATAAATAAATTAATTCCTTAAAAATATATTTTTCAATTGAAATTTAATATCAACGAAAAATACTATTATTACTTTATCATATCAAAATATTTAATTTTTTAAAATTGATTAATTAACACATTATAAATTAAAGAAAATAATAAATAAATATATAATTAAGTTAAAGGAAATGTAAAAATTCATAGTATTAGAGTTACTTTGATTCTCTCATTTTTTGTTAAATTATATTTTTACCCATAATTTTCTTATTTTCATGTAATCATGATTGTTAATTTTTTCTACAATTACTAATCATATTATTCAAATTTTAATTTTAAATTATTAGATAATATTAATCATGATTATTCAAAATATGGAATAAATTTTATCAGCATCAAATAAATTTTATTTAAAATCCGTAGGTATTATGGAAAAGAGTTTTCGGGAAAATACATTTTTCAGGAAAATAAGATTTCACTTTAACTCTACAAATACTAATATTAATTTTATTATTTTGAATTCATAAATATAGATATAAAATATTAATTTGTAATTTATTTAATTTGTAAATTTTTCTTATTTTAGTTAATTAAAATGGTTATACATTTTGCATTATAAACTAGTTTTTAGAAAAATGCCTTTTTTAATCCTAAAAATAATCTTATAATAAAATCTAGAATAAATATGATTAAGATGTAATTAATTGTGTTATATATAATTAAATACAATAAAATATTACTTATAAATCCTTGAAATAAAATTAATAGAATAATTAATTCATTTATCAAAAGAATTGTCAATTTTATATAAAAACTGAATTTTCCCTATTCACAAAAAATATGTATTTTCTGGAAAATCCCAAATTATTACCCTAAGTAAATTTCTATATGATGATAACAAATATTTATTGTGTTTATCAAATTAATTTTATATATTATCTAGAAAATAATTTGAATAAATAAATAAAAATAATTTATAATGAAAATATATTTTGAAAAACAAAAATACATTACCAAAATTAGATATAATAATTAATAATAAATTATTAATATATTTATGACTTTTATATTTAATATATTATATAATTATTATCATATCATATAATTTAATTTAATTTTTAACTTGTTAATCTTTAAATAATCAGTTTTTTAGGTAAATTTTTGTGTTTTGCATAGGCTTTCTAACATAATTTTCTATTTTAAAAACATAGGTCATTACATTATTCACCCTATATTAAATTATGTCTTTACAATTTAAGAATTAACTCAGTTATTATTATTTCCATGTATTATCTAGAATAATAGGAAAAATTGAGGATGAGTATTTTTAAAATATTAAAAACATAAACATGGATCTAATGACATTAAAAGGATATCTTAAAAATTACTTTTTCTCCTAATCGTTTAAATTTATAGGCTTAAATATAATTTATCCATTATCTATTTATAATAATATGATGTTATGGGAATTATTTACATTAATTATGGTTCTTACTAAGCTTTTGTATTTACTTAAGAATATCTGATGAGAGTATTGGACCAAGAGCGAAGCAAGGCCCATTGTCATTCACCAGATCTCGTTCGAGTCCATCCCAACACGTTATTTTTGGGTTTTACCTCTAGATACATATTTTCAAGAGCCACCTCAATTTATTCATATCCAAATAGGGATGTATTCCCTTGATAGACAACATACACTATACTCACCAAAATTTACAGATGTATTTCTTATACTTAGTCTTATCCCTAAGTGTTTCACTAGGTTTTTCTAATCCTAATCCAAAAAATAACTAAACCTATCCTCTGATACCAACTATAACAACCAAGATCTTTATTTAAAATTTAAATATGATTTATTACATAAAAATTCACTTAATACAACACAGATGATCAATAGGTATAGTGAATTTGGGTCTTAGGAACATTACATGAAAACTGAGGACATAAAATACATCAACTTTACTGAAAATATCTTTTACATGACCAAAATAATCGTTCGTACTTATCATTACATGTGATAACCCGATGGAATACATAATAAAACGGTGAGTAATAAAGCCTAGTAAGGGATTAAAAAAGTCATATCATGAAGAATAAAATACATATTAGGAAATAGGTATATCAATGTAGAAAAAGAGAAACATGAACATAAAGGCATGATATAGCATAATTATCATAACATAGGAATGTGGAAAAAACAAACAACATAATATTAGCCTGATCCATGGATAATCGCACATGGATTGACATGTGTAAACCATAATTGAACATGAATTGTCATGATTAAACTCTTATTTCACATGAATTATCATGATTAAACCCTCATTTCGCATGGTTTATCATGATACTAAACATTACCCAATGCATTGGATGGTTATTAGGACCCACCCTTTATAAACATTTCATTTGATGCATAAGTGTGTCACATGGATTATATAACAGGGAATCATTCTACATCATAAGTTATTCCAAGATTAAGGTGTGTGGAATACATAAATTTTAGTACCATTCAATATGTATAAGTGAATATAGGTGAATACCATTAAGAGATAAATGGGTATGGTATTCACTAAAATATCATTTTGGGTTGTAAAATTGAGTTGCATTTTTGTTAGCATAATGTTGTAAACTGAAATTCATAAGTTGGGTTTATAATAGAGAAATGGGTGTTTAGTCATATGTATATGAAATTGACATTATGTTGGGTCATATAGATACGTGTCCCAACATAAGGAATTTGTAGATATAAGGTGTAACATAATAACGAAACGTGAAGAATGATGAGAAATGGAATAAATCTTACAAAATTTAGGCTTGGTAACATGTGTAAATGGGTGGGATTAATGAGAGGGAAATAGGTCTATAACCAATAAAAAATAAGGAGTGTAGAATTAGAGAAGTTCAAAATTATACCCCCAAAATTTTTAATTTAAAAAAATGGTTATAACAACATAAAGAAACATTCAAAAAATTTAGAATGGATGGAATCCCTTGCAATAATTTGGCATGATAATAGGTGCACATATGTGTTCATTAGAATAATAAATAAGTGTTAAAGGGTATATAATAATTTATAAATCAAATGGGAAGTAATTAGGATATTTAATAAGCCATTCCAACAATAGAATGAATGGGATTAAAAGACTTGACATGAAAAGATTTCTTGATAAAAGAGGGGGAGGAGGATCCCTTAAGAAATTTTGGCATATTAACTACTTATGTAAGTTAAAAAATGAGGTATGATAAAAAAACCTCTTCAAAATAAAATAAAATTGAATATAATAGAATTATTACAAAATAATTTCAATATAACCACTCAAAATTACAAGAACTACTTTCGAATAAGATGCTTGAATTTGAAAGGAGGAGAGGAAAGTGAGGTTCTCTTACATTGATGTGTGATCCCTATGGATTGTGAGAGACAACATAAAAGCTTGGGGGAACCATGGGAGGAATATATGGAGTGGGGATTAGAGTGTGCATGAGATCCAAATAGATTGAGTGAAGATGAATGAGAGATTGGGTTGGTTTATATTAGAAATGAGATGGAATTATTTATTATTTATGTTTTGGACAGTACATAGTAAAATATTCCAAACCACAAACCATACCTTGATTTTTCCGATGTTCTCTACCAAAGGGGACTGGAAATAATTATTTTATAAGTCCATGGACTGAACATACTAAAATATTATGCTTCATTATGTGGAGGTGAGTCACACTCTCATTGAAATCATTTTAAAATGATAAAATATTTTATATGTTTTGAAGTGTCCACTAAGCCATTATAAAAATAATAAAAGAAATATAAAATAAAACTATTTTAAAGTTAAAACAAATATTGGTTAAATATTCCTTTTATAGTATTTTATTACATCACTATTGGGTCATTATGATGTTATAAAACACATTATATATTTATAAGGTATTTATTTTTTTCACAAAAAATTCAATTGTCTTAGAAAATTATGAAATACTCACCATTGGATAAATTAAACATCATGATTCCAAATATAATATTCATTTTTTATAAATACTTTTCTAAATAAATGATTTTTTTCTTTTAAAATAAAAATCATCCTTTAACAAAAATTGAAGGGTTTTGACAAAAACAATTTCTAAAACTTAATAAAAATTACTTTTGGCTTCATAAAAATTATATGATAATTTATATTTAATAAAAATTATATAATAATTATATTTCATTATAATAATATATAAATAAAAATACTTTTAATTAATGAAAAATAAAATTATCAATTTAATTTTAATATTATGTAAAAAATATAATATATAGTTTATCGTAACAAAATATAATTTTTTTAAACTGATTAATTTAAAAATTGTAATGTAAATACAATAAATAAAGATATATAAATAATTTAAATTGAATTTAAATATTAATACAATTAGAGTTACTTTTATTCTCTCTTTTTTTGTAAAATTATTTTTTTACTGTTAATTATCCTATTTCTATTTTTTCGGTATTATTAATATTTTCTACTATTTCTAATTATTTTATTCAATTATTAAGTTGAAATTATTAGCTAATATTAATTATTATGATTAAAAATATTTATTACTTTTTATCAACATCTATTTAATTTCCTATAAAATTCGAAGGTATTATGGAAAACAGTTTTCTGAAAAATTCATTTTTAAGGAAAATATGAGTTCACTTTAACTCTAAATCTACTAATATTGATTTTTTTAATTGATAAAGATATATATATATATATATAATATTAATATTAAATTTAGTTTATTTTTCAATAGGGGTTATTTATGGTAATTAAAATGGTTATACATTATGCATTTTAAACTGGTTTTCATTAAATGTGTTTTTAATCCTAAAAATAATATTATAATAAAATACAGTATAAATAAAATTAACATGAAATTAATTTAATTAAATATAATTAAATATTATTTATGATACCTTGAAATAAAATTAATACAATAATTAATTAATTTATCAAAAACAATGTGAATTTTATTTAAAAACTATATTTTCCATATTCACAAAAAATCAATATTTTACGAAAAATTATCATGTTATTTCCCTAAGTTAATTTTGATATGATGAGACTAAATATTAAGTTTATTTATCAAATTAGTTTTATATATGTGCTAGAAAATGATTATAATAAATAAATAAAATCCATTTTCAATGAAAACATATTTTGGAAAAAATGAATTACCAAAATTTGATAGAATAATTAATAACAAATTATTAATATATTTATGACATATATTTCATACATTATATAATACTAATAATATATTATAATTTTATGTGATGGTTAAAATGGTCATATTTATATAATCATTGTTTTTTAGGTTCAGTTTTGTGTATTGCATAGTTTATCAAACATAGTTTTCAATTTAAAGAACTCAGGGCATTACAAGAACCATAAAATATACCAAGACTCCAGATCAATGAAGCCGCCCTACTTTCCAGGAATCGCTTTTGGATGTAGAAGGTGATCTTGTTATAATTAATGACATGGACACTCCATTGATAATAATCTGCAAAAATGCTATTCAACCCATTAACAGACTGCATACCTGCATTCATAAAGATAATGGAATCATCCACAAACATCAAATTGTAGATGATTCATAGATTGGAGTTGCGCTAATAAGGCCTGATGGATCCCATCAAAATAGCCTTGTTAATGAGGTTGAAGAGGACATATTGAAATAGAACCAATAGACATGGTGATAAAGGATCCCCATGCCTCATCCCCCAAACTACCTTGAAAAAACCATAGTTACAGCCCATGAAATGCACCTCCATCCATGAAGAAATCAAACATTGATAGAGCACATGAATTACCCAAGTAGATAAGCCTATACTTGTCAAGATCTTGATGAAGAGTCCCCCTCCACCCTGTCATAAGCCTATTGATATCCAACATAACCACAATGATTGAACCATGTGCTCTAGTATTGGAGATGACAATGTGCTCCAAAGACAACGCAATAGCCCCTTGGATGGACCTTTTTATAAAAAAGCTGCACTGCTCAAGGGAGATCCATTGATGAAGATGATGGATAAGTTTTTTTTGAGAAAAAAAAAGCAAGTATCTTGTATTTGAAGTTTCACATACTCATAGGATTGTAATGTTGGAGGAGAGATGGATCCTTAACCTTGAGAATAAGAATCATAGTAGTGGAACTGTCGACATGATGAAGGATTCCACCATGGGGAAAATTTTGGTTGGAAAACACAACATCATCCTTGACCTTACTCTAGGAGTCTTGCAAGAAGGATCCAAGAAACCCATATAGGCCTATAGTGCTATCCAGGTTTAGAATACTTATAGCTCTTAAGATTTAAACCTCAAGAAGTATGGTTTCCAGATGTTCATTTTCATGTTCATACATCATTCTAGGAATAACATCAGATATTTCTTCATGACCCCCCAGATACCATATATTGGTTTAATGATGCCTTCAATTTTCTATGGTGCATGCATGAAAATATGATGTGTTTTAGTGCCCCTCATAATGAAACCTCACTCTCGATTCATCATGAGCAATACATTCCTCCCTTACAAGTATTTCATCCAGTTGGTTCCTCTTCACAGACGGATCCCTGATCATTTCTTCATTCCATTCCATTTCCAAGATAAACTCCAAGTGTTCGATATCTATCTTGATCCCATTTATCTTGCATGTCGAGGGAGACAAATTATTAACCCACACCTGAAGATCCTCTCGGAGATGCCTTAGTTTTTTTATAATCTCTCCCATGCATTCTCATGCATGTGTCTATTCCACAAGGAACCCATAGTTTCATGATAATTATGGTACATGATCCATACGATGGAGAATCCAGTGGAAAACCTTTTTCCCCAGCTAGGCACGATATCAAATAATAGAGGAGAGTTGTCTGATATGGGGTAGGCCAAGCCGGCGTGGGATTGAGCCCATGTGGGTTTGTCCAGAAAATCCCACATATAATGCTAAAAAATTCCAAGCCCGCCCCGCCCCACATAATCCCTCGGGTTGCCCATGGGCTGCCTACATTAAAAAATTACTATTTATAATCATTTAAATATTGTTTTTTCCTCATTCATTATTGCAGTTGTTGAGAGAAATTTGAATTTACAATAGATAGAGTTTTAAGAGATGTGATGGATCATTTTTCTATGGGTTAATGATGTCATGTTCCAACGCAGATGTGGTGGTGAACTATTATAATGAAAAGAAGGTAAATGATCAATGGGAGGAAAAAAATGATGATGTTGATTTTTTGGCGATGTGAATGGATAGACCTATGAATGAATGATGACACTTCTAGTAATGACTTTTTATATAGGAGGATATTGGTGACTCATGACATCCTTTCAAGTTTTCTTAATAAAAAAATAAAATTAAGTAATAAAAAAATTTAATCTGGACAAAAATTATTATAATTATAATAAATTTTTTAGAATTGAAACTGAGTGTATGAGAGATTAATTCTATTTTTCGAGAGGTCTGATGACACACCATGTGAATTTGGTTAATAATTACTATATAAATATTATAATATCATATTAAAGAAATAAATGTTGACCGATTTAAAATTTACATGTAAATGAATGGTGAATTTGTATGACCATTAGGGTGAGATATCATATGTCATGGTATAATTATGTTTTAAAAAAACTAAACTGCCAAAGAAGAATATATTGTAAAAAAAATATAAATTAGGCCTATGAGTCAGCCGGCACCTGTGTGGGCTCCACTTTCTTCGGCCCGCACCAGTACTAGCTCAACCCACATTAGCCATCTCTCTTTTTGGTCAAAATATTTAGGCATACCCTTCCCTGTATCCTCCCCATACCTGCAAAGCCCATGGGGCGTGGGCCCATTTTTCATCACTAGATGTCTGCGTCTTCTAGGCATATACATAACATTCAAAGAGCCCAAATCCTTACGTTCTATTCCTTTATTCCATCCAACCAAGATCCTGTTCTAGGATCATGGTCTAGGTGATAAGAACAAGTCATAAAAGATAATATGAGATGCGACCTACAACCCATTATTATGGTCACGTCAAGCTATGGTATCATGTTTCAACATTAAAAGTGATCATTTTAATTTATATGTTGTATTAATTTCAAATATATTTAATTATTTGTATCAAAATATTGTTAATTTTTTCACCAATTCAATTTCATAAATTTCTATACACCATATAAATTGATGTTTTCCTATCAACTAACTGTATCTCGACAATTACAGCAAGCAACAAGTGTAATACGCCATGGGTTGTGTTTTGATCGGTTGAGATACCATTGAAACCCACCAATAAAACCAATAATTTATAATTATTGGGTAATTGAACCAATTATGGTATCATGGAGAATAAAATCACACTGTAAGGAATAACTATTAAGGAACATACAACAATCACATGAAACACTAGAAATGAATGTGGAAATGTAAATATGGATTTACATAATGCATGAAATTTTATTACTATGGTGACTAGGATGATGCATGAGTTTAATATGACCTCTAATAAATGGGTTAGGATAAATAATATCCCATAAAAATATTAATAGTGAAAATTAAGTACATCACCCAATGGTGAAATCCTTGAAAATATAACAACACATGCAATAATAACATTCAACCTACCCAGGAAATTTGGATTTCCCCTATACGTGGGGTAGCTACTCCCATGAAAATGTTCTTAATCAAATTTCAATACCCCAGTCTCATGTCTAAACCTTAACAGTTAGATAAAAGGAAAGGATCTTTGATACCACTTCGTATCATCCCATCCTGAGTGACAATCAATAGTTCCCTGAGAAAGTTGGCCACTAGAACTTGAGAGTTCCTCCCTAAATTCCATAGAATGCCAACTAGTAGTGAGGGCCTTTGGTAATTCCAGGTGGAGACTATAACATCAATGATTAGAGAAGAGTGAAAAAATAGATATATAAAAACATTAGAAGAAATAACAATATCCTAATAGAAGAGGACACCGAAATCATAAATATCAAAATAATGAAATAAAGAGTGGGAGTTGAATAAATAAACTAAGGAAAATGATGATGGTAGTATGTCATGTGTTAAAAAAAATTCCTAAGTAGTGGTAGGGGATATAGTGTATATAAAACATGACAACAAAATGTGATTTTTTTTAAAAAAATTCTACAACAAGAATATCAAGCATAGGATCAGTCCTCTAATCCCAAATGAATTCTATAAAAGTAAATCAAGCATTGGAAGCTAGTTTATTCAATTTGGCTAAACATAAAATCATGAAGTCTACTCAAGTACCAATGACACATGAGATGGGTTTGAGATACAATCTCAGCAGTTCGGAACATTTCTTGTCTAGGATGATATATTTCATATGAAATTAATATAATAGTATTCCATGATAAATTAAATGCAAGAAGAAATAAATAAATTAATACATTGTACAAGGTTTTACAGGGACACCCAACCAATATTTATGCTTTGGGCTATGCTGGTGAGTCTAAATCGAAATAACCATCAAGGGTAGTGTGAGATATATAATGTGCTAGAATATGGTTGGGAATAAACCCAACATATAAAATTTTGTTTTTGTTTGACTTCCCACAATTCATGATGTTGAGTTTTTAATATAGCTCATAATTTGTGCTATGATGGCTTTATAGACTCCATCTATAATTATCATGATTGATTATTATGATTTGAACAAGAAACTCCAGAAGAATCTAGATATGTGATTCATTCTTCTTAGTGCTTCTCCATGGGATGCACATGTTCATTGTGTTAAGAACAAATATGGGTCAATTCTTCATTGCATTGATTATTGGGAACATAAAAATACCACTATAATTAACAAGTAACACCTTCCCCATATCAATGATTTTTTGATTAATTATGAGTAGGTCAATACTTTTCTATTATTAAACTTCATTTTGGATATCATCAATTGAGGGTTAAGAAGGTGCATACAACCAATACACATTTCTATATGATGTATGAGCATTATGAATTTATATTAATTCCATTTGGTCATATTAATTATCCTGATATAATGTTGAATTTAATGAGTACTATATTTAGATGTTACATTAATCTGTTTTAAGTAGTCTTTATAGATGATATACTTATATATATATAGATATTAAAAAATAATGGAAAATCCCAAAGATCATTTTGGAAGCTTTGTTGATGATATTGGGGAAGAATAATTTGTTTTATAAATTTACCAAGTGTGAATTTTGGATTCAAAACATTTCATTTTCAAGAAATATAATATCATCTTAAGGTATATCAATGTCACATTCAAAGAAAAAAATATTTTTTGAAGAATGGAATATAGAATCATGGAAATTGATATCCATAGTTTTCTTAGGTTGGATAGATACTACTGATGTTGTGTGAATGATTTGTCATGACTACATAATCCACTCACCTAGTTGACTTGGAATGGGGTAAATTTCTTGTGGAAAGATTAATATAAAGATAATTTCAAATAATTGAAGATAATGTTGATTATAATGCATGTTCTTACACTACCCTATATTGGATAAGGATTTTTCATCTTTAGCGATGCATCCTAGAAGGGACTGGTATGTATCCTCTTGATGTATGAAATTGTTATATCATATTCTTATCAGATTTATAAACCATCCAAATGGGTATCATGCAACGTCACCCCATGCTCACCTACAATAGACCAGGGGATGACTACTAGCATCGAGTAGGCCTAACACTAACATAGAAGGCCTTATCCTAAGTTCCAACAAACACACACACACATGTCAACGCACGTACAATGCAGAAATTTATAAACAACTGAAAAACCATGAATTCATACATATAAATCCCACAACCAAGGAATTATAACAATTAAAATAAAGCAAACATGTCCAAATACAATCTGACAATAAAGAGTTTGAAAACAAGTCCAATGTAATAGTAAACTGGGGGCAACTGTCAAGATACCACAGAAGCACACCATGGCTAGACCGATCTTTATAAGCATTGTCACGTCCTGGTCATGCTCAGAATCTTTCAAAAGGTTGATATTGTTTACAAGACACAACACATATGGGAAACTACTATGTGGTGGTGAGTATTACAACACCGATTTGGTCACCCCAAAAATAAAAATCATACAGCAAAGCAATAATATTCATCTCTAAATATTAATATTTCTAAAATTCATATAACATTAATTCTTATATAAAACCAACAAATACTCATGTTAAAATGTCAATTAACAGCCATAATTCCATCCCAGGATTCGATATTTAGTATTACACCTAACACTCAACCAGGAGAACAAAATCCTTGAGTATAATAGTACTAATGACATCCGTCAGAGAGGAAGTTGTTTTCGAGACTTTCCGTAGGAAGTAAAAACTAAAAGTGTAAATAGATACGATTCCCAAATGAGGATCACACCAAAGGCCACGGTGGATACCAAAAACTCAATTTTTAATAACAAAAAAGTTAGTAATTGTTGTATTTATAGTTCAGGTCACAACAATACAAAGAAATCAACGTATGATAAGAATATGATAGAGGATCTAACTCCAGGCCTCACAGAAGGATTTCAACTACACTATCAAAGAAAACATGTTGAAGGGTTTAAAATCCAACTTGTAAGAGGTGATTTTATACTAGTCCTTAGGTAATGGATATAGGGAAATCACCCTAATATAAATTTTTTAAGATACATTTGACATGGGATTCAAGACAACATTTATGGAGTACACAATGTGTACTAAGAGTATACATCATGCCCCTTCGACCCTAGTTCATGCCTATGTAAACATTCCATTTACATGTTCGAGTAAGAGTACATGACGTGTGGAATCATGTGTACTTATTACCATGTACAAGTGAATGGGTATTCCCATGTACGCCAGGTGAATCTTTATCAGTGTTTGAGTACATGGAATGCATGTTCCCATGTACTCTAGCCTTTGTTCGTGTACCCCCGAATGTACATGTTGACCCTTTGGGGATGGGGAAAATTTCATGTGACAAGGTCACACAACTTTTGATAGTTATATTTGTCCTAAAACCATAGATACTTCTAGTAGGGACCCACATATTGTATAATCATGGATTACACATCGTATGGATTGGGATAATCTAGAATCCCATATCTCATTTCCACACATATTCTCTACTACTCTAGCCACCAAATTGGTTGTGCCTCACTTCAAAATCATGGAACCATTGCATTTGATCCTATTTTTTCACTGAAAAAGGGTTATAACATCCAAAACCACTCAGATTTTTGTCCCATACATCATTCTTCATTGCATTCCAAAGAACATGAAAAAAAGAATTTCCACCATCCGATCCACGAACTCTTTTATCGTCAGACTACCATCTTGTCTTGCTGAGCCTAGATCTACAATATCGTATAGTTGTTCTTGGAATGTGATGTTATAAAATCTATTTATCTATGGATGTTGAACCATAGGTCAGTGAAGCACATCCACAATGAATGAATAAATCAAAGGGAAAAGTAAAACGAGCAATTATGTGGAATGGACCATAATCAATGTTCATGTCTTCCATGATTCACTTCCATTAGAATGAATAAAGATGATATGAGAATTAAAAACATAGAAATTATCCAAAATAAATCTCCACAATAATCCCATCCCTTAATACCCATGCTCTGTAGATTACTATATTTGTAGATTGAGTTGTGTTCATCATAGAAATAAGATATAAGGAAAGAAACAAACATAACAAAAATACTATCTCAAATTGGATCGATTACTAATGAAGAACATATCTACAATATAATTTTTTGTTAGGTATTCTGATTCCCTTATGCATTGGTTTTAGATCTTTGAACTGGTAATTTTACAGAAACATAATCTCTTGCAATTCTCTCTAATGGTCCTATAGATCTTGAGGTTTTAGCGAATCAACCTAGGAATCCCCTCATAAATTTATATTTATGGAAGAGGTTAGGTCTCCATGTCAATGAAATAAAATAAAATATTTTATTTAATTATTTGATTCCTTTAACACATGAGACGAATTTTCAAAAAAAATTCCCTATAATGAAAAATGTTTTATCATGCATAGGGTAAAACCCATGTTGGGAACTCATTGGTGGCCTAAAAATTATCATCTAGGACCCCTGTTTATAAGTAATTCTTCATTTTTAGAAAAACATATTGGCACATTTTATTTAATATATTTTAATCATTTATTCTGGATCACTGGGCCTCAGAATCTCACAATTTCTCAGTTCAAAATCTCAAAAATAATCCAAAAATTATCCAAAAATAATACATGGAAAATCATAGTCATTACATTTTCCCCATCTAAGGGATTTATGTCCCTAAAAAGCCAAAAGAAAAAGTTTCTACACAAAGCGATGTTCATACTGAACATGTATTTGATCCTCCCGCTCCTAAGTGGTCTCCTAATGATTCACATGCTTCCACTATACATGAAATAATGTCATAACTTGAACACAAAGGACCATATCTATCTGATTCTTGATCTCCACTGGATACTCAGTAAAGGGATATTCATCCCTGATGTATTGATATTCACAGTCAATAACGTGTGATGGGTCATGCACATACCTTCATAGATGCAACATGTGGAAGGCTTAATGTAACTATTCTAATTGAAGATGAATATATACGTGGTACTACACCTTAGAAACTATACACAGTATCCAGATAAGGATAATAAATCTCATAGATATATTGACACCCCAAAAAACATTGTAATCCACATTGAGGTGAAACCTGTAGGAACACATGGTCTCCCTCTTCGAACTCCATGTGTTTTTATCATCTCTTCATATAAGACTTTTGATAGCTATATTTTGTATTAAATATTTATTTCATGATATGAACCATCTTGGTTTTTGCTCATACAAACTCTAGGACCATGATTTTAGACACTTCTAGGTTAGCCCAGAAAAGTGGGGACATGTAGGGTCTCCTGTAAAAATCCATGGATAGTCCCGTAATAATGGTCGAATGGTAGTTTTTTTGTATGTAAAATCCACCAGTGGTATATGATCCCCCCAAATATGTCCAAATCCCAACATAAAATATCATAGCATGTCCTCCAGAACCTAAATGGTCAGCTCATTCTAACCATTATTCTAGAAGTGAAACACTGTTCACAAGTATAATTGAGTTACAAACATGTCCTATAATCCCTTACTTAAATGATATGTGAAGGGATCATCATATTCATAAATGAACATTGATGGAACTCAATGGATTTAGACTATCTCATGCACATATAGGTGTCCCAATATCACTACCAAAATATGCTCTCTGATAGCTAGGAAGTGGTCCAAAATGGTGAGCCAACCTATGATCACCCATAATGAATCGCGAACCCTGGACATGGATGGTAATAATACCATGATGTATGTGGATATACCATTCCACTTCCACTTTGGAACCTCAAGGGGATGATATAAACCCAAGGAAACATGGTGCTTATCCTTCTCATGCTGACAAGTAAGAGATTGAGAGGCAAACTCTAAAACTCCCATCTTCATTCCTGGACAACAAAACTGATATCGAAGGTCCTGGTATATCTTTTCCACACCTCTATTTACCTCTAATGGATATGTATGAAACTCTTTCAGAACCACCTTTCAAAACCTCATAGGTATCATCGTGAATCCACTAAAAATAATGACATTCTCTCCACATTCAGTGTTCAACCATACATCGATGAGAGGACTAAGAAGGAACAAAAGTAAGATGTGAAATTTAAGAAGAATGTGAGGAATGTTCTTGAGTTCAACCATGATCATGTTGGAATGCAATGGTTTAGAAATCTAGTATGTTTCCCATCAATACCAAAATTGAAGGATTACTTGGATAATGATCATACCTCATAATTCACTAATTATCCTAGATGTACAATGTTTTATAGAGACTTGAAAGATTATTTGTAGTTGGATAACAAGAAATAGAATATTAAAGTGTATATATATCCCAATTATGAGTATGTCACCAAGTTGAATTTAAGTGATATAAGTCTAAGGTGATTCTACAACCATTACCCATACCATAATAGAAATGGGAAAACACTACAATGTATTTTATAATAAGAACCCCCAAACATCTAAAGAGAATAATTATATATCGGTACATTTTGACCTATATATAAAATCTATGCATTTATTTTAATTATAATGTATTTATCACTTGACCATTATACTCAGTTATATATTTTCTAAGTGGCACGATTTCATATAGTACTACTCTATATTGTTTATGATAAAGATCCTATGTTTACCTCAATGTTTGAGAGAAGTATTTATTGGCTCTAGATATAGAGTATAGTCTTATAACTACTTATTATCATCAGATATATAGTCAGTCTAATATGACCATTCAAACACTATAGAAATTGTTTATATATTATTTTATGGATTTCAAAGTTGGTTGGGATCAACATATTACTTTCTTGGATATTCATTAAAAATAAAATCATTCACATAGGTATTTATATGGCTCCATATAATCACTATATTAAAAGAAGTTCAGAACTTCAACATACTGAAATGAAGGTATTGAGAGAATGCTTTTGGGACTTGATCCATATGAGGAAATGGAAAGTAATGTTAAAACCATTCAACAACACATAAGTTAAACATAGAGTTAACAAAAAGGGTATATGGAGAATCATCAACAAGATCTATAGTTTTATATTGGATAAAAGGTATTCATATTAATATCTTCATAGATGAGCATTATGAGATTTTGAAATAATAGAAATCTTCTCCATAGGTATATCGAACACTTTAAAATTCTAGAACATATCTGTGTGGTAACTTATTGATTGGAAATTCTGTTGAATCTATCTCATGTTTACAATGTGTTCCATGTATCTCTCAAGATAATACATATACGTGATCCTTCACATGTACTGAACTTAGTTGTCATACCACTATAACAAGATCCCTATAATGTGGAAAACCAGTGGTGATTCTTGATCATACAGTGAAAGTGTTATGACCTCCAAATATATTTTTTGAATTTTTTAAAAACCCAATTTTTGCTAAGTGGGAACCCCACATTCAACTAATAACCCAAAAACTAACATATCCAAATTTAAAATTAAAACAGGGAAAGCCCACACCAAATTTGAAATTCAAATTTCATGATTTGAACCGAACTCCCCTTAACTGCCTCGAGTCACGATATGTTGTCTGAAAATCCACCTCATCCATGACCTTTATAGACAACCGCACCTTCATCCTTACCACTATCGACAGAAACCCACTGGAGCATCAGAACAGAATCACAAGATACACTAGATCTATTGGTTTGATTTCTTCATCTATCAGAGTCATCATAACGTAGTTGAACATCATTAGATTCTTCAAGAGTTAAAACTAGACCGCCTTCTGAGATGTCCATGACCTTCACAAACCCAACATCCCATATCGTGGGTGAGGAAGATGCCTGAATACATTGTAATCATCATTGGTAACCATCATCATCACTAAAAACACACATTATCCTCATGGTAAAAGAAGCATTGCGCCAAAGAACCTCCTAGAAAGCCATCGGTCACTTGAACCACACCTCCCAAAGCCTCCTCAGAGCCATCACACCAGACCAACAAAGATATGAGCAATGACCCTCGATGTCAGGGTAGAGTTTAGAGAGAAAATGACATAAGAATGAGACACACCTTACAGGAATGGAGAACCCAAAAAAGATCCATCAAAAAATGAAAAAAACCAGACCAACACCAATTGAGGATTCATCATTGAGGTTAAAAATCAGTGAACCACAAAACCAAAAACTGAATAGATCGTAAAAATAGTAATATCCAAGTAAGCATCGAACCACAACTGTGACCAACCAGAATATCCCAAACCATTATGATGAACACTAAAGAGGACTAAAATGGAGTCTGGTATGGTAGATCTGGTCGACAGAGTATCGTTGGTTCATAGTAAAATTCCCAAAATCAAGAGGCAAAAGCCAGGCAGTGAAGGAGAATAAAAAAGCTAGAGGTAGACCCACAGACCACCGCATTGATGGGGGGAGGAGCCAATGGAAACCAATAAGAAAGAAAACACCCCGAAGAGTTAGAGTATGAAGATGTATGGAAAGAGTAAAAGGAAGATAAGGGGGAGGTGGAAATAGATAGAGGATGTAGTGAAATAGATAGATACCAATTTAAGGAAGCTACTTGGGAACTAGAGGATATAGTGAAATTGATAAATAGTAATTTTTTTGTATCAGATTAATTTAATTATGTGGCTAAAATTCATTTTATGTGGGAGGGGTTATAATGTAACACCTTTATATTTTATGTTATATTTACCATAATATATATTTAACATTTTTTATAGCTTATGATACATGAAACCCAGAGTCTAAATGAACTGTAATATCGTATATTTTTATAACAAATATTTTAAATGGAAATATTGAATAGTAATAAGCACTTTTCTTTAAAATTTATTAATTTTTTAGATGATCAATTATATTTTTAGTAAATCAAATATATACTTTAGAAATACATTTCTCTTAAATTTTGTTATTTATTTTTGTTACTATGTTATATAATCCATTTATTTCAATAGTATTAAATATATTTGAAAAATACCAACTCTATTAAATCATCCCTTCCTAATTATCTTATAGTGAATTTTTAAAAATTTTATGAAAATATTGATTTGTCAATGAATGGTAAAAAATGCTGATTTTTTGAAAGCTGTCTTTTCGTTCAAATCATTTACAGAGTTCCATTTTTTTAAATGGTTTAATGAGTAAAATTATATAATTTATATTAATAATAGTCTAATTAAGGTTATTTTAATTATTTTCGTGTTTTTTGAATCTATAAAAAATTTATACGTAAGAAAATATTTATTTGGAAAGCTTATTTTCATCATGTTTCGAGTGTTTAATTTTACATAAATTATGACTATTACATGAATTGAATATTTAAAAATCGATTCCCTATTTTAAATAAAGGGTATTTTTTTCAAATAAGAAACTTTTTTTCATTATGAATAATAACCTTGATAAATATCTGTCATCTCAGTGAGGGTAAAACATTAAAAATTGGGTTAAAACATCCAGATAATGCTTTAAATTTTTTCTAAAAATTTCCTTTAATCTATTTTATGAGGGGAGTTCATCCATATACATCTAATTCTATATTATACCACTGATTATTTATATTTTTCTTTGATTTCCTTTATATTATTTTTAAAAAATAAAAAATAAAAAATATCAATCTCTTGACTTTAACATCCCAAAAAATTTTACGTAAGGATAAGAAGTTCATAAGCTTGGTTATAAATATTTATTTTATATATAAATTATTTTCTTATATTGTTAATTTATTTTCAATTTTTATTTATTGAATTATTACCTAATATACTTATGCAGTGATGACATAGTATTTATTCAATTAATAGAAAAATAAAATTAATGATTTTAAAAATATTAAAGGTAATATAATTTGGATGAATTGATGTGGCACGTGAATTTTTTATGTAAATATAAAATTTAGTGGATATGTAAAATAGATTATATTTTAATTCCATAACTCTACTAATGACTATAATGTCAAATTGAATTTATTGTTACAAAAATGGCATTAATTATATTTTATAATAAAAAATATTTCATTTAATGATTTATAATTTTAAAAACCCAATTTTCAGATAAATGAATGATACATGGTTTAATATTTATACTATGGACTATTTACGGGTCATGTTTCCATTTATGGTAATAATGTTGACACTTAAATAATATAAAACATTGATATTACGGTGATTGCCAAAAAATATTAATAGGGGTAAACATAGAGATAATGATAAAAAATACCATAAATAGCCGAAATTTTCTTGTGTTATATGATTTAGATTTATCTTAAACCAATATTTTAAATAGGTAAATTATGAGTCAATTTATTAAAAAAATTATATGTTTTATTTCAATTCTTTATGTAATTTTAGAGTTCCCCTCCCCTCACTTATAAATAGGCCACCTCTTCCCCTCTCTTCCACACAACTTGTGTGCCTTATAGTTTTAAAAATTCCAAACATAATATGTTCTTAGATTCCTTAAGAACACCCTATAGCTTCTAGTACTTCCAAAAGGCCACCACTTCATTACTTAAGGTTTAAGACAAAACATGTTTCTCAATGATGAGGTATAAATCATAACATAGTGTTTTCAAATTTATTTCTTCTTTAAACTACTATAAATCCATTGTATCCATAATAAAATTATTTATAAAATAAATTAAATGTACCTAGTGGTTATAATTATGAATTAACAACTATTATCAACTTAATTCCCATCCTATGAAAAGAGAAAACATATCACATGCCTAAATATGGATTTCCATGCCCACATACTAGTGTAAAAATAGATTTCAATACATATTTACATGGGTTGTAATAATTAAGTATTTTATAAATATATATATTATTTATGATATTATTATTATTTTTGAAGGGTGAATTATTATTTACCATTCTTTAATTCAATCTGTCAAACAATGAAAACATTGTTCATGTGTTTGTACAACCTACCATCTCCATAAGTATTATCATTAAATTTTATATCTATAAAATTAATGGATGACTATAAATATATATTTAATCATTATATATGTCATGAACTGTTCCCTATGACCCATGTTGTGACTACCCCAAGCCCGCCTTCCATATGCTAGGGGCTGACGACTAGTACCGGAAAGGCATATCCCTATAACCTTAAAGGAATTGCCTTTTAACCCAGAAAATCATGCAATCCAAGCACACATGAAGATACAAGAACAAGGTAATCTATATTGAAAATAGGGTGATTACAGTACGTAAAGGGGCCTAAATACAATCCCAATTGGAATGTACAATTAAAAATAATAATATCTATGGTGAACACCAACTAAGGATCCTACCAGAAGAGTTGGTACAGCTCTTGAACGGTTGTCTCTGTAATTCATCTCATCTAATGTTCCACCTACGAGCATCCCCCAGTCCTGGCACCCACTACGTCGATTAATGATATCTTTCATCGGTACAAGACACAAAAGGGTGTGGGCGTAGCCCATACAGGGGTGAGTATAACAATAATCAGTAGGGCCCCAAGACACCCGAAGGTTTCTTAGAATCCACAAAGGATAAACCAAAAAGCAATATGATAATCACTAAGCATAAAAACTATAGTCAACCATACATAGGTATATGCCCATAAAAATACCTAAGTTATCAGGTATTCATATCTCTTTCATGAGGAAACACATGGCCCAACTCTTTAGCCAAAATCACAATTGTTCCATGAAGTAAAGAATGCCACGAAGGTAAGTACCCAAAAGGTAATGACACACAGACGAATACCATGAAGGTATCACCACACATAAGTTTACCACAAAAGAAAATACTTAGCTGTCGAGAATCTCTACTATTGACCCACACAGGATCGAGGATGACCCACACAGGATCTGGAGATTCTTACCCACACATGATCTGATGATGACCCAAACAGGATCTGTAGATGACCCACATAGGATTGGTAGATGAACAAAACATTATCGGTAGATATTGAGCCACGTAGGATCCAAATATTCTTCAAGTACAACTAGGCATAGGGTTCCCACGCTAAGCACGCTTGATTCTAGGAAGATATGAACCTCAAGCCACTGGTTGATACTTAAACATCCATGAATTACCATGATGACGTATCATGAAGTTTTGTCACGTCATATGGGACCCGACATGATAGATGATGTGCCAATCGGATGCTCTGTCTGTAAGTTACAAGCGTTTTAGTTCCGAGGGCCCGGTTGGATTTGGGTTCAATACAAACTAGCCATACTCCATCATTATCCAAAACTCAAGTGGAGTATTCCAAAATGGCATTCTCGATCCAAGGATTCTAGTGCCCTAGATTATTCATCAAATAGATGCTCGATTCTCAAGATATGGCCAAAAAGGCATATCAGGGTCCAAATGGGCTCGGGTCCGGTCCGACCTGGCCCAACCCGGTCTGGGCCAACCCGCCTGGTTCAGGTTGAACCGTGCCAGTTTGGGTCTATCCTGGCATGCTGGGCTGTCTGTAGTGCGAACCACGGCTGGGGTGGCCTGCCTTTGTGGGGTCCGCCATAGCCGCCACCCAGGAGAGGCACCCCTCGGGATTCCCAAACAGCCAAAGGGCCGTTTGGTTCGGGCTAACCCGGCTGCACCACATAACACCACATACTGGAACACATGACCTGCTATAGTGGGTCTTACTCAGTGTGACACAGTCAACTGGGGTTCTAAAAATCACCCCTTCCAGAGGCGCAACGGCGACGCTGCTCCTCCTGCGACCGTCCGGGTGTCAGCTGACCTTGTGCGCAACCACGGCTCGACAACTGCAGCCTTATCCTCTACCATGACTGATATGACAAAGCCTCCTTTGGTGACGCGGTATCGCCGCTGCCTCCATTGCGGTCGTCCAGTGTGCCTACCACTGCCCGTACCATGTTGACGTCGGTCACCGATGGAGTTCCACGGGTCACTAGGTGAGCTCCGATGGACTGTTCTTCAATCCGAAGGAGTCATTGTGTGTCCTAGGATGTATCCATTTCATCTATCCCGATGTGGTTTGGTTCTAATCATACCAAAAATCCATCCATGAAGAACACATCAATCCACAAGGTAGTGGAGTGATTGGGTCGTTTTCGTTTGGCCCTCACCCTCCGCATTAGTTTGATATCATACAACTAAAGAAGATTGAATCAACAAAAAATTAACGTAGAACAATCAAGAGAAAACCTTACCTTGTTTGTTTGTTGGAGGTGGCGTGGGGAAGAAGATGAGGCATCGAAACTTCTTGAACATTGGTTCCTCATTCCTCGCTTAATGGATGTTCTTCATTGGAGGATTTTCTTCCTTCATGATTTCTCCCACAAAAGTCTCCTCCACCAAGATGGTTTTCTAACCCAATAGGAAGAAGAAACATGGGGATCCAAAATAATTTAGTTTTAGTTAATTAATTTATCAATTAATTTTGGATCATTAATTAATTGGGGGGGGGGGGTTTCCGAGAGTGAAATAACATTAAAAAAGGGTTTATGTTTGGGCGGTCCCCACCACCAAGATTCAAAAGATAGGCTTGGAATAAGAATATAACAATTGTTTTATTTTATTCCTCCACAAAAACCAAAATATTAACTTCCACCATCGACATAATGCGGTTGAAGTGAAGGTCTCCTTAATTGAATAACAGTGCTAATAATTCAACAGTGTCCTCATATTCGAATTTCGAGCACCAGTTCAAAAGTTACTAATTTCCCCTCACATGTTAACTGAACGTACTTAATGAATGTTCAGAAATTCATTTCGTCTACTATAGGCCTCAGAATCAGGTTCTGTCAAAATTTTCAGACTCGTAATATTTCAATATTATTAAAAAAAATTACATGAAAAAATATGGGTCAATAAATTCTCCCCACCTCTGGGCTTTACATCCCTGAAAGGCACAACACAAACTACGGAAACAAGTGGGGGTACTGTGCTTGAATCTGAGCCTCTTGCTCCCATGTTTTCTCCTAGATTTTCCTCTGCTTCCAACATAAGCACACTAGAGGCATCGATCAACCATGAAGGACTCTCTCCTATCGATCCCCAATATCTACTGAAACCTCAGAAAATATCGACCCAACATCGATGTCCAACTCACCCTAGTCAGTGATGTTCAAAGGAACATGCACATACCTCCTTAGCTGAGATATGTACAAAATATCGTACACCTAGTGAAACATTGGAGGATGGGCTATGTGGTATGCCACATCACCAACTCTACTACGGACCTAAATGTATCAGATGAACCTCAGATATATCTTGTGGCCCCAACCAAATCTCCACAAACATCGTTGAGGTAAGACCCGTAGAAATACATGGTCAATATCCTCGAACTCTAGAGCTCTCCCTCTCCTGTAAGAATAAGACTTTTTCCTCCTTTGTGTAGTCTTCATCCTCTCTTGAATGATCTACGCCTTCCGCATGGTAGATTCTACCATCTCTAGTCCCATATGTGCAAAATCCACTAGGTCAGTCCAACATAGAGTTGATCTGCAAGGTTGACCGTAGAATTCCTCAAATGGTTCCATACCGATGGTAGATTGATATATGTTGTTGTACGCAAACTCCACCATGGGAAAGTGATCCTCCCAGTTATGGCTGAAATCAAGGACGCAAGAAAGAAACATGTTCTTGAAGGTTTGAATGGTCCACTCTGTCTGAACATCCGTCTGATGATGAAAATTATTTCTTAATTGAAGATGAGTTACAGACACCTCCCACAACCCCTTCCATAGCTGGGAAGTAAAACATGCATCACGATCAGATACAATCATTGAGGGCACTCCATGAATCCATACAATCTTCTACACGTAGAGGTGTCCCAATCCCTCTACTAAGCCCTACTATCTGATAGGTAGGAAGTGGATGACTTGTTGACCCAGTCAAGGATCACCCAGATGGAGTCATGTCCCTTGGGAATGCATGGGATTCTTGTGAAAATTACATGTAAATTCCATCCCACATCCACTCTGGCACCTTTTTGTGGCTGGACTATGCCTGTTGGAACCTGATGCTCTACCTTCACTTGCTAACAAGGGAGGCACCATGAAACAAACTCAACATCATTTTTTTTCATTTCGGGCCACCAGTACTGATGTCAGAGGTCCTGGAACATCATTTCCACTCATGGATGTACTTCTAGAGGGGATTTATGGAAATCCCTCAACACATCATCTTAAAGAGCAACAGGTATTATAGTACACCCTCTGAAGAGGATAATGTTCTCCCCACCTTCAAAAAATCCATCAGGTGCTTGTCCTATGGATATATAAGCACGTTGAGCCCCATAGTCTATGTCCCCAAGTTGTGCCTCCTTGAATTGCTGATGGAGTGGGGGAGAGATTGTCATAGATTGAATATAAGCTTCTCCATCTCGATCCGTTTAGGATATTCTCAAAGCCGTTAGCTGGTCCATTGCCTCACTCAGCAACTATATGCCAGATCTCATGTTGATTGAATATGCTACTATGATTCCCTTCCCAGGAGTATAGAATATCTTGAATTCATGGTCCTAGAGGAACTCAATCCAATTCCACTCTCTCATGTTATGGTCCTTCGGTGAGAAGATATACCTAGGGCTTTTGTGATCACAAGAAATTGTTAAAAATTTTCCCATCATCTAATGTCACTACATATTCAAGCAGAAGTCCACTTCTACTAACTCCAGGTCATGGGTATTGTATCTCAACTATAGTTTATCTGCTGTTGAGAAATATAAGTCATCACTACTTGCTCCTGCATCAGGATGCATCCAAGCCCAGTCACTGATGCATCACTGTAGAATATGTACCCAACACCCTCCTCTGTTAGCCTCAAAATGGGGGCACTCGTCAGTCTCTACCTCAGCTTCTGAAAACTCTACTGGAATCCCTCTAACAACACGGAGAGTTTCCCCTTCTTTGTTAACACTCAAAAGGGTGCCATAAGTCTATAAAAGTTTGGCACAAACCTTCGGTAGTAACCATATAAACAAAATAAACTCCACACCTCTGTCACACTCCTGGGTGGATCCCAAGAATGAACAACCTCGATCATTGCTGGATCAACCACTACTCTAGCCTCTGAGAGGATGCGTCCTAGGAAGTGAACCTCTTGGATTCAGAACTGTCACTTCAATAGCTTAACATTATTCTTGTGCTCTGAGAGTGTGCCAGAACTATTAGCAGATGATAGGCATGGTCCTCCACTATAGCTATGTATACCAGGATGTTGTCGATGAATACTACCACTAATATATTGAGGAATGGCTGGAAGATCCTGTTCATGAGTCCCATGAACACTTCTTGGGCATTCATCATGCGAAATGGCATAACCAAGATCACATAATCGTCATTCTGACATCTGAAGGTTGTCTTATGTACATCCTCACCTCATACCCTGAGCTGGTGATAGCCTAATCTGAGGTCTATCTTTAAAAACCATTATGTTCCCTTCACATGATAAAAAAGATCATCAATCATCAGTTATGGGTACTTTTTCATTATAGTCACCTAGTTCAGACACTGATAGTACACACAGAGTCTCAAACTCCCATACGCCTTTTTGGAAAACAAAATCAGGGCTACCAAAGGAGAAACACTAGGCTCAATGAACACCTTCCTCTGCAAGTCCTCTAGCTATACTCACAGCTCTCGAAGAACCCCTGGAGCCATCCAATATGTTTGTATAGATATCGATGACATCTTGGGGTACAAGTAGATATAAAATTCCTCCTCTCTGGGAAGAGGTAGTCCCAGAACATCATCAGGGAAACATCAGTGTACTGGTCCACCACTACAAGATAACTCAAACTCTCAACATCAACCACTCACAGGGTAAGGCTATCCAACTAATATGTGATCGGCTGCACCCTGCTCCGGGTACGTCCATACTGTGTTGAAAAGGTTCCCATCTGACCGGTGAAGGAAAACCTGGTCCCATCCTCACCGAGACACTGAACTTTGTGCCTAATATAGTCGATCTAAGCATGGAATGTAGATAACCAATCCTTACCCATGATGATGTTGTAAGGCCTAGACACTTCTACTAGAAGATACCAGCCAAAGATCTTGCCTCCAAGAGTAAGCTCACATTTCCAGCACCAGTGTGTAATTGTTGAATACTCTCATGTGGGAGTCTCAAGACATAAGGATCGAGCCAAAAAATCCACCAGAATCTCTGAGCTCTGAACGAGGGATATGCAAATAAAATAGTGACTAGAACCTATATCTAAAAGGACTGAATCGAAGGTGGAGTAGACAAAGATCGCACCTCATATCATCTCCATATTTCCCTGGTTGTAGGCCTCAACTACCTAGAGGTGAGATCGTCCGTTTCCACTTGCTCTATGTGGTCAGGGTGGACCTCTTGGAGCTGAGAGCGGTTGAACCTCAAATCCCCTCCCACCATCTGCTGCTCGGCCAACTCCTCTAACATGTTCACCAGCTACCTATGGACCTCCTCAATCGAATATTTTTTTTCTTCCCAGGTAGTTCTTTGACCATCTGCTGATCATCCGTATAGTGGGTCGGGCAGTCGCGATCCATATGAACCTGCCTGCCGCATGAGTAACACTACCTGCTCCTCGCATGCCCTTCTCTATCTTGAGAGCCCTGTAAAACCGAACCTGTATCTTCTGGACATCTACCTGTAGGTATAATCCTCTTGGACCTCTGCATCATTTGTCTTCTTCCAAAGGAATATGACTCCTATATAACATCCAGTGATGGGTCTCGCTACCAGTGACTACTCAGATTGGTAGCTTTTCTTTAAGAGTGCTCACTCTTACACCCCTGCCTGTGTCAGGATGGTGAGATAAATCGTCGAAGCACTAACCTGCTGTATAAGCCCTTGCTCAAAGGTCTAGGCCCTGCAGAAATAGTCCCACACCATGTAAGTGGAGTAGCGTGAGAGGTCGGTGAACCTCGCTAAATACTGAACCACGGTCATGCCACTCTACTGTATGTGGAGAAGCTCCAGTAGAAACCTTGGGCGTAAGGTCACATGGATTAACATAGCCTTGAAAAGGATCTCATTGTTCGCCTAAAAGAGTGTCACCTCATCGTGATCATGGAGCATCAAACTCCACCATCTACCTGCTGCTTCCTGAAGAAGACCAACTACAAGGATGACCATAAGATCAGATGGTGTCCCTACCATTGGAAGACTCTGACCATGGCCTCTAGCTAGTCCTCAGTCGTTTGTGGATCCATATCACCCCAAATCCTTGGTGGAATCTAGCACAATAACTCATGCAACATGCTCAAGCTGCATGAACCCTCTGCTACTGGAACTAGTGGTAATGTTGGCCCAACGAGAAGTGATGCCACTGGTACCTTTACCGTTACAGGGACTTGCATTGAATCCTCATCACTAAGTGGCCCTTCATCACATACTATACCCTAACGCTAAATGGCTATCTGCGTGGAAGAATCCAGAAAAGAAACAGGTCCCCCATGGTCAATAAGTTATACTGAGTGAGCTGACTCAAAGAGATTCGAAAGAAAACTTTTCAAAAATACATAAGCAATAAGTGTTTTCAAGCACTGCATTAGAAATCAGAAGTCGGGGTCGTGGTGTATGGATACATTGACCGCGAGACCAAAACTAGATTTCCCAAACTACTTACCACACTCATAACACTTAAAAATATTGTCAATTAAAAGATCAGAGTCCAAGTTATTTAGTAGAATTGAATCCTCTGATACCAATTTATCACGGCCCATTTCATGGGACCCATGTCGTGACTACCCCAAGCCCACCTTCCATAGGCCATTGGCTGGTGACTAGAACTAGAAAGGCATATCCCTAAAACCATGAAGGCATTGACTTATAACATGAAAACTCACACAATCCAAGAACACAAAAAGATACAAGAACAAGGTAAACAATATAGAAAATAAGGTGAGCACAATAAGTAAAGGGGCCGAAATACAAGACCAAAAGGAAAGTACAAGTAAAAATGAAAACAAATCATGCGATCACCCACCAAGGATCCTTCTTGAAGGGTAGGTACATCTCTTGAATGGTCGTCTTCGCGGTTCGTCTCATCTAATGGTCCACCTCTGAGCAGCCTCTAGTCTTCGCACCCTCATCCTCGATCAATGATGTATATCATCTACACAAGACAAAATAATGTGTGGGATTAACTTATGTAGGGGTTAGTATAACAATACTCAGTAGGGACCCCGAGAGCCCCTAAGGTCTCTCAGAATCCACAAAGTATAAACCACAAAGAAATACCATAATCACTATGCATGAAAACAATAGTAAACCGTACCTAGGTATATTCCCATACATATACCTATGTTATCAAGTATTCCTATATCAGTCATGAGGAAAAACATGGCCCAACTCTTTATCCAAAATCACAATTGTTCCACGAAAGAAATAATACCTCAAAGGTAACACCATGAAGGTCAGTACCACAATGGTAAAACCACAGAGAAGAATACCACAAAGGTATCACCAAAAAGAAGTGTACTACAAAGCTAAAGACTAAACTAAAACCAGCTATAACTTAAGTACAAATGTATAGATGATTAGCTATATTTCTAGATCATCTTACTTTATCAAGAAGCTCTGATGTTGACCCATGCATGATCGACGATGACCCGCATAGGATACGAAGATGCTGACCCACACAGGATCCAAAGTAGCTGACCCAAATAGGTTCTGAAGAAGACCCACATAGGATCAGTAGATGACCCACACTGGATCAGTAGATGACCCACACAAGATCGGTAGATGCTGACCCACACAGGATCCGATGATTCGTCATGTAAATCCACCCATAGGGTTCCCGCACTAATCGTGCTTTATTCTGGGAGGATCCATTTCTCAAGGCATTGGTAGATACATCAACTACCACAAAGTCTCATGAGGAAATATCATGAAGGTCTATCACATCATAATGGATCCAACGTGATAGACGACATGCCAATCGGATGCCCGGTCTGTAAGATACAAGCATTTTAGTTCTGAGGGCCTAGTTGGATTCAAGTTTGATCTAACATTTAAGTACTCCAAATTTCTCCAAAACCCATGTAGAGTATATCAAATGGACCATCTCGATCAAGGATTCCAACAACATAGACAGTTCGTCAAACGGATGCCCGGTTTTCAAGATATGACCAAAAAGGTATATCTTGGTCTAGATGGGCCCAGGTCCAGTCCGGCCCTACCCGGCGTAGGACGACCTGACTAGGTTAGGGTTCATCCCGGATGAACTGGTCATTGGCGGGCCCAGCCCAGACTACAAAGGGGGTAGCCCAGCTTGCTCTGGGAGTGCCCCGCGGTGAGGGTGGCCAGCTGTGGAGGGGCTCGCCCTAGCTGCCACCTAGGCGAGGCACCCCCTTGGATTCCCAAACAGACAAAGGGACATTCAGTTCTGGCCAACACGGGGGTCAGAATGTGGCGCCGCCTATTGTCCCATGGGCCCTAACAGAGTGGGTCCTACTCAGCGTGATGTGGCCGACTGAGATTCAGTTCAGCACCCCTTCTAGTGGCGCGACGACATTGCTGCTCCTCCCGTGGACAGCCAGGTGTCGGCGGCCTGGGGGCGCCGCCACAGCTCGACAGCCGCAACCTCCTCCACTACTGGTGGCCTAGATGTGTGCCACCCTGCTTCCACGCAAACATACAGTATGCCGGTTACCAACCTCTTTCTCCATGGCCGATAGGCCGTAGTCTCCTTCAGTGGCGCGGTTGCACCGTGGCCACTATCACGGCTGGCCTTTGGGCCCACCACATCATGTACCCTATCGGCGTCCGTTGATAGCATATTTACACAGGTCACCAGGTGTTCTCTCGTGGACCGTTCTTCAATCGCAATGAAACATTGTGTGTCCTGAGATGTTTCATTTTCATCTATCTAGCCGTGGATGGGTTCTGCTCAACCCAGCGATCCCCCCACGAAAAACACATCAATCCACGAGGTAGCATAGGTATCAAGCCGTGTTCATTTGGATTTCACCCCCATGTTATTTTGATATCATGAAGATCAATAATATTGAATCAAAATAAAATTAATTAAGAACATTCGAGAGAATACCTGACCTCATTTGTTTGTTGGAGGTGGTGTGAGGAAGAAGATGATCTGTCGACACTTCTTGAACGCTGGTTCCCCGTTTCTCGTTCAGAGGATGTTCATCATTGTAGGATGTTCTTCCTTCAAGATTTCTCCATCAAAAGTGTCATCCACCAAGAGTTTTCCAACCCATGAGGAGGAATAAAGGTGGGGAGCCTACATAATTAAGTTTAAATTAATTAATTGATCAATTAATGTTGACTCATTTATGGGGGGGGGGGGGTCCAAGAGTTACATCACATTAAAAAATGGTTCAAGGTTGGGTGGTCCCCACCACCAAGATTTGAAAGAGAGGTTTTGTATAAAAATATAACAAATTTATTATTTTATTCCTCTGAAAAACCCGAAAATTAACTTCCACCATCGACCTACAACGGTTGAAGTGAATGTAACCTTAAGAGAATAACGGTATTATGAGTTCAACAATTTCCTTGAATTTCAATTCTGAGAACCAGTTCAAAAGTTAAAAAATCCCACTCACAAGTTAATTGAACGTACTTAAAAAATGTTCAGAAATTAATTCTGGCCACACTGGGCCATAGAATCATGTGCCTTCAAAATTCAAAGACTCATAATATTTCAATATAATTAATCAAAATACATGGAAATATCTGAGTCTTAATAATATATAATATTTACTTAATGGTTAAAGAAAACTAGCTTGTTTTTTCAATTACTCAACAATATTTTTCATCGATGGCCATGTTTTCTTTAAATTATTTTCAAAAATTTTTTTAATATTATAAATTGATTTATTAAATTAATTTTTATCTATTTTATATTTTATAATTTTTTATGGACTAATCTTTTTTTTTTGAAATTAGGCAACTTTCACTGAAGGTGAAAATGAAATCTTAGTTTTAATATTCACCACAAAAATGAATTTTGGCCTCTGTAATGACAAATATTTTTTTTATTTGAAAATTGATTAATATTATTATCAAAAAGTGTTTTTTACTAATATTTTATAAATTTTTATATTTAAAATCATATATTTCTAATTGAAAACCGTATTTTCCTCAAGATATCTTCTTCTTTTCTAATGAATTTTATTCTATATGAATATCATTTGATAAATCTTATGATTTATTGTGGATATAATATAATTATAACATCCACTATATTTTTGTATAGTTTTTGTGATCATTTTTACAATAAAATGTATTGGAATTTGGTATTCTAGTACTTTATATAAGTAACGTGTTTGATTTTTAAGGATTATTTATTAAGTTGTATTTTTTATTCATGTAATAAATTAATTAGACATATTAATTAATCAGTGGATCAAGAGATTAAATATCCCATAGATACATATATAGGTATAATGAGACAAAATATGTCTGGTATTTAGCTAAGGCCTTTCCTATTTCTATAAGAAATGTTAGCCCGAGGCCTCAAAGGTAATTTATTATGTTCTGTATAATGAATTCCATCATTGTAAAATTAGTTATAATTATCCATGAGATTATTTGAATAGTTATGATATGAATGGATAATTTTTGAATATCATTTTATTATTTATGTGGTATTATTTTATCATCATTTATTCCTACTATATTATTCACATCTTAATCATTTTATGATCGATTTCGACGTATGTATTATCTTAATAAGAATATAAGATCACCATTTTCTTATGTTTCCTATCCCTTGGATTCAAGGAAATTTATTTTTATTGATATGAAAGGATATTATAGAGGGTACAATTATTTTCTAAACGAAAATAGTTTTTTATCTTGTTTTTTAATAGGTAATGTGAGCATCATGTAGGTATATAGTCCATCCAGACTATTAAACTAATTGGTTCTCTCAGATGTAATCGCTTGTATATAATACCAATATATTAAATTAATCATTATACATGGGCTTGTTGGGTTGGTTATTTATAAATAATATAATATTTATCAATTATATCCAATTTTAGGAATGAAATTAATGAAATTAATTATAAATGAAATACATCATTCTTGGAGTCAGTAGTCTGTACATAAAACGAGCAATATTTTCCTTTTTTTATTGGGTTGGGAAAAATGGTTATCAAATTATTATAATATCCTTTTATATTACTATTCATATTGGTTCAATTATATTATTATGTTTAGAAATGTTTTTTTATGATGATGGATGATAAAAATATAGAAGAAAAAGTTAGGGAGTGGATAATAAACATGTTGAGTGTTTGAGTCTTCTCTTAAAATTCCTCTATGAAATGAAGGTATTGAGACACTTTCCTGCATCCAACATCTACTGAACGTGTAATAGTTATTTATGATAAGTAAAAAGGCTTGGGTTTTTGAGGAATTGATAGGGTAAGAATGGAATTATGTCAGTGGAAGTGAGATCCATTTTTATGTGAAAAAAGGGACACTTTTCCTTGGAATTGAATGTTCGGTATGGGTTAAATATGTAATATCATGATAGTTTGGTGTGTTAAGTGAGTAAAGGTTAGTGATAAATGTGGTATGACCTTATGGAGAAATAAATTTATTTTATAAGGTCTATATTTCATGTAAATATAAAAAAAATTAAGCAACATTATGTTACTCATTTATACCCTTATTAACATTTAATAAATATTTTCTATGGCATTTTTCTGTAAAATAAATCACGACCCATTTTACCATATTTTGATGAAATAATTAATAATTTCTACTCCATTTAATCAAAATAAATTTCTAGATATTAGAATATTATTTTTTAAATTTTATAATAACATACATATATATATAACTATTTAAAAAAGTTATTTTAGATATTAAGTGTTTTTTACTTATTTATTATAAATTATTAATTAAATTATTATAATATTATATATATTTATATTTTAAAAATCATATTATACTAATCAAAATAGATCAATTTGATTTATTTGTATAAGAATCACATAATGTTTAAAAAAATCTTTTAATGATAACTATTTTACCATGGTAACTTATATTTACCTTGGAAACATATTATTATTTAAGAGATGCGAATTTCATTTTTAATAAATTTATTTATTTCGATTATAATTAAAAAAAATTCATTAGAATCATTTTATAGAGTTTATAATGATTAATTTCAAATATAAGTAGCCATAATTCTGGGATTTTTTTTGAATATTTAATTTTTAAATTATAAAAATAATTTATTTATATACCATCATCTATTAACATATTTATTTGAAATTTTATTTATCTATTTATATTGTTAAAATATACAATATTTTTTAAATAGTTATCCATTGGTTTAGAAACACAACACATAGAAAAATGTACAGTCTTTTGAGAAATTTCTTTTTAGCATCAGATGCTTATATTCTTAATTATTTAAATTTGATTATTTATTTAATAAGTAATTATTTTTTCAATTTATTAATATTAAATAAAACCATTAATATTATGTAATGTTAAATTTCATGATTTGGAAAAATTTAAAAAATACTCAAAATAATGAGAGTGAAAATTTTATTAATAAATACATGATTGTGTCATCTTAACTTCTGCATACAAATCACATAAAATTTTTCACATATGATCTTATGAGATGATAACTAGTCATGGTTTTCCTGGGAGGTGATTCATCTAGAATATATCTCATTTTAATTTATATTTGTTTTAAATTCTATTTTAAATGATTTCTTTCAGGATTTAATTGATGGAGTACATCTTGGGCCTTATCTTGTAATAACATTAGTGATGATTCCTCCATTACAAGATCATATAGATGATATTTATAAGGAATACATATACTAATCAATTCCATTTAGTTATATTATATATATATAAATCATAATGTGGTTATTGTTTTTATACCCACTAATTCAACGATTGTTTTTCAAGGTCATATAATCCCAATTACTATATTTGTGAAACTACAAACTGTAATAGAATGATTTTAATCTTATGAATAATATAAAATAATTAATCATATTCTCTTATATTTTAACATTACTATTATATTTCTAATACATTTCCATACTGCCATTTTTTCAACTCTGTTGATTATCTTCATAGAGAACTATGTGGATAATGATTTTATGTTCATGGTGTTTTTATTTACTTGTTAATTTTTCTCCTTGTGATTTTATTATGGAAGTTTCATATTTAAATATCAAAATTTATTATTTTTCATATTTAGATTTAATTTTTTTTATTTAAATTATTATTGCTTGTGAAATATTCAATTAAAAATTATTTCTATTTAATGAAAAATTAATATTAAAATCCCACTGTTTTACAACCCCACGTGGTCATGTTGAATTGTGATTGGTAGTGGTATGGCTGATAATGGTTTCAAAACTATTGACTATATTGGATAATTAGTAATTATATGAGTTTTAAATGTTATATGTGTGGGGTATATTGGGTTATCATAGAGTATAAGCTAGTATATTTTCATATTGGGCTGTGCGATTCATATTATGATTTTAGTACGAATTTTATAATGTTATAGGGTATCTTATAATGCTAGTAAAAATATACCACCCATATAAATATATAAAATTCAAAAGGATGATTTAGATAATAGAGAATATTCCCACGAATTGTATTATTAAATTTGGAGGAGATTTGGATGACCATCAGACCTTTACAAAAATTTTATATAAAAATTTCTTTTATTCATTTACTCAGATGGCCTCCTTTGATGATCTTTATAAAAAGGAATTCCTACTATAGTTGTGTTACCTAGAGGCTTGTGAGTCACCAATTATTTGGATATTCTTTTTGGATAATACCCAAAAGAGTGCGTAACTGAATAAGGATCAATTGTTCATCACTTGGAGATTGAAACACACTTATGATGAGTGGAAGTCAATACATTTAAGGGTTTCCATGGGTGACGAGTCATTCTTACAGGGATTACATCATATGGGGAATTCATGGTTGAGGAAAAAGTGGATGATCACATTGGGGAATCTCCATATATATAAGATATTATTGGGACTTTAGAAACTTCTTACCAATTGGATATTCCAAATGGGAATTAAGGAATGGATAATGTGTTTCAAGTGTTAGAAATAGTTATTTTTGTGTTGGTCTGGTACACCAGATCGGTAATGGAATAGTCGAGAATGAAGAAGATGTATCATTTTAGGAGTTCCCAATTTCTATCATGCAATAGAGTGAGAATTTGTTTTGAGGGAAGATAATTCCACTTTTTTGGGTAATATAGTAACACTTTCATATCTAATAGGACACATGGGATTCTGAGTTAGATATGGAGAACTAGTTTCTAGGCCAACTTGGTGAGTATCCCTAAAGACACTACTCTAGGATTAGAATCCCTTAATGTGAGAGTTTTTAATGATCCTAAAATATCATGATATATTTTGGGCTAATTTTTTAATTTCAATACTTATTATTAACATCATTTTAATATTCATAGGGGTACCAAGGCTTAGGTGGACTATTAGGGTAAGTTATTAAGGTTAACCTTTTATAATTTTTATTATAGGTTCATAAAGTACATTGTGGGAATCCACTAGTTAATTGATGTAACATTAAGTGGGATTGGGAGTCCTGGATCCCCATTCGCTAGCTATAAGAGCACTAGGTACTCATGTCTGATAAAAACGTTCATAGTGGCCCATATGATTGTTTTTTTGGACATGGCCTTGAATTTCATCAAAAACAACATTTTAACCCTTACATACCATCCTCTCATGTATCACTCTGTTTTCTCGTGACTTTAATTTCTCTCTTTGAATTCTGTGTTCCACTAAAAAATTTCTTCCTTAATTACAAGTGTTGCTGAATTGGGTGATCTTCTCATGGTAAGTCTATGCATGTTCAATCCTTATTTTCTCGCTTCTATTTTTGTTTCAAGGTTTGAATTTATAAATTACTAGTTTTATGGGTTTTATGATTTTTTTGAAGTGATATATTAGTAATGAATCAAATAGAATGTCCTAGATAGTGTTCTCTCTAATGTGTATTATGGGATGTACATAAAATTTTGTGGTGTTTATATACAGTTTCATGTCCTGGATTGTATGTAGGTGTGTGAGTTGAGTAAATATGGTAATTATTTTTGTATTAAAATTGTTAAGTGGTTCATGGAAAATATTATTAATCCCTAGACTATAATTTTGGAAAAAAGGGTTAGTAAATGTTAAATTATTCCTCATTCCATGGCTATAAGCATGGTTCTTCACCTAGGTGAATTAGGCATAAAGTGAGTAATTCAAGCTCAGTTGAGGATTAGGTGACCCAATAGAATACTAGTTTAGTTTGTATTATATATACATTAAATTTGTAAGGTGTAAAGTGTAAAAATAACTAATATGGTAAAAATAATTGGTTTGGTAAGGAGGAAACTGAAGGTTTATCCTTATAGACTCCTTATTATTGGAATGTTACTTTATATTATTAGTCAATAATCTATTTATTTATTTAGTATTTATTTTTTATATCATTTTTTATTGAAAAATTAATAATTAAGGGTATGAAACCATACTACATGACAGTAATTTTTAAAAAAAAATTATGGTATTGGATTAGGATTTTTGAAGTAGCCTAATGTGAGAGGGTTGGGATAACGAAAATATTTCATGACCAACCATGAGAGAAGGGGGGTGTTGTGGGGATTTATGGATGGAAGAACATTAGTGAGAGGGGAAAATATGAGACATAATTTGTTACCGTCCATAAGTAATATGAGATAGAATAGAATTTGATTGATGATCTCCCCTGTGTGAGATAGGAAAGATTGAGACTTGATGTGTGTTCCCACCTAACTAGGAGGGGATAGTATGCTGCTTGATGTGGGAAAAAATGACATCTTATGCGTAAAAATGTATTGAATGAGATTATACTAGTAATTATCTAAGATATAAATGTGATTTTGGTGACTCTTTCTTCGTGCAAGGAGCCAAAGTTGTTATGTTCATGGTTTGTGGAATACTTTTTATTTCATAACGTCCTGACAGAGTTATAGTCTTGTTGGTTTATTTATTTTATCACTTCATACACTACCATATATATTATAAACATACTATAAGTATGTTTTGGTTATATCCAATAGGGTATTCTACTCACATCATATATGATCACCCTGATGCACTTTTAGATCTTGTTTTCTAGGATCCTATAATGGAAAAGGGCACTATGTCAGGCTGCTGAGCATATTTTGCTAGATTAGAATTTAAGGTGATTCCATGACACAATCTCTTAAAGTTTTCCTCTATGACTATAATAATATTTTCTTCTTCTTTCTATCACATGTATTGATATAATATATATGGGGATCTTTCTGAATTTGATGTATGATTTTTTATACTTCATTTTTTTATAGTATGCAAAATTTTTAATCTGTATGATTTAACAGTACTCAATCATTGATATTTATTAATTATTACTTCTATTAATATTTTTTTGATTGATGGTTACTTGGTATATAGGAAATGTTAACCCAAATTCAAAAATTAGGACCTTTCAACTTTTTGAAAATTACTTGGGTATGTGGATGCTTGCATGAGTCCATGAGGTGCTTTATACCAGACCATGTGGTTTCGTCTGTGGAATTACAATGATTCCCACATTTCATTATATCATTATATTATTTACACACTCGTTATATTTTCTATATTATACCATCAATGTGATTTTTAATTCCCCTAGTTACTATGGAAACATAAATCCATGCTCTCTTTCTTAATCACGTTCCAATCATTTGTAGTTGATCATTTATTCATGAACTCTTAACATCATAGATTTTATTTTGAAATGTTATCCTCACATAAAAAATCATGGTACGATATCCATATTTCTCCTTTTCATAAATCAAAACAATATTGAAAATAAAACGAATTTTATGTGATTAAAAATTAGACAAACAATGATTGATTACAACAACCCCCTCTTTAGTTTATTAAATTCTAATATAGATATATAACCATAATATAAAACCTTTTTTTTACAATATACGAATAGTTTTATTTGTAAATTTATTTTAAAATATGAAAATATAAAAATATATATATTTATTCACAATTCTTCTCATCCCTTTTTAAAATAATACACTAAGGAAATATTTATCCGGTTTGCACAACTTCTGAGAATATGTAAAATAGAGTAATTAAATTCTCCAGATGGTATATGATTCAAATCACTAATTGTGGCATAAATTAAAATTTTATCGCTATTTTATCTAATTTTTTATATGTTTTTAATCTTTACAATTGGTTTCCAATAGAATTACTATGGAAATTTCGATTTTTTTAGTGTTTGGGTACTTTTTGTTTCATCTTCATGGTTAGGGAATTGGGTTTATAAGGAACTAAGTTTCTACCTGTACATAAGATTTAATTAAGTTAATTTTTTTCATTTAAGGTTTTCCTAAATAGTTATTACATGGTTTTTTTCAAACCATGTTAAACATTGTTTAAATGGTGCAAGATCATTGGTGTGTGAAGGTATTGGAATATGGATTTCACATTGTTAGCAGGAACCATGATGATATCATGAGGGTGAAATATAGTTTTTAACATTCATATTATATCTATTTGGAAAATAGTTTCCCAAACCATGAATCCAAACCATGTATCACTCTTAGTGACTCTAGTGTGGGGTGCACATATGGAGAACATTTTGGTAAATCTTTTTACCAAACCCATTTATTTACCTAGTTCTCTTGAAATATTTATTTACTAATCTATCCACGAAAATTATAACCATAAATTAGGTAGCCCCTCTCTCTAGTAAACTATAAAACATGAACGAAGCCTTGAGGTATAACCCCTTTCTCATCCGTGGATTTTAGGGCCTCACTAAATTGATTCCAAGGTGTTTTTATTATAGCAATTTATTATTCTTGAATTCATATTCGTCATTCATTGGGATTCATTTCCCCCCTTCCTTAGTCTCTTCATATACAAAACCAAGGGTTATGGGTTGATTAAATGTGTTGTGATTCTTGATTTTAGGGTGTTTGGATCATTTTTGTGTCTTTATCTTCTTGGATTTTATGGATTGTTTTCACCCACACTCTATTTATGTTAGGTTATTTAATTAGTTTTCCTTCTTCTTACAAACCTTGTATATTATATTCATAGATAATTTTTTTCTATAAAATTTTGTTGTAATACTTTTAAAATTATTTTTTACTATTTTTAAAAAATAATATGATTTTATTATTTGGTTTTAGGAAATGTGTGAGTGATAATTATTTAGTAAAATTCAAAAATGGTTTTCTAGGAGTATTTTGTAATCTTATTGATGTTTTAAAATTATAAATCATTTTTATTTCATAAAATAAATCCTTTGGTTGTTTTTTGATTTGGTTTATTATGGTTCAGGAAATTTGGTAGATTTAACTTGTGTTTTGTATCCTTTTAATCCATGAATTTTTCTTGCGAGCTATCATTCATTAATTTTATATGTTATTGCTGATGACTGGGCTACATGAGTGGAATTTGGTGTATGTTTTTTTTATAAATTCAAAATATTTTGTTTGGTTAGAAAATTGGTCATCAAAAATGGATTTACATGATCGATTTAAAAATGATATATTTAAACCCATTGGACATTTTGAAAAATGGGTTTCAAATTGCAAATGATTGGAAATGATGTTAAAATATATTACTAAATATATTAAAAGTTTTCAAATGAAATACATGGATGGTAACTTCATAATTTTTTATTGGTTATGTTTCACCTTAATAGAATCCCCTTATATGTTTATGTAATTTTATTTTTATTTGTTTTATTAAGATGGGTTTAACATTGGTTGGTGTATAAAGAACATGTTCGACATTTTATTAATGGTATCAAACCTCAATATTCTAGTATAGTCATCAGGATACTGAGATTCTTAATAATAGGTGAGATATGGTTACTACCTAGTTAGTGACACCATAATATTTTTCAAAATTTGTTTCCAAAGTAATTTCTACTTTTTGATATTTTTTGTTTCACACAACATTGAAAATTTTTTATATGAAAGAACTATATTTAGATAGTGTTATATGAAACAAACATTTAATCTTGAACTATAAAAAATTGTTAGATTAGATTTTAGTACATTCAACACTATTCATGGCATGAGTTACACAGAGTATCAACTCCCTTCTATAGCATGTGTTACAAGCATGATCGAGTTCTATTGAACTATAATATACTATAAATATTATTATTAATATATTATTATAATTATTATATAGTCATTAGAATGGAATATAGGAATAATATTAAATAAATTATGAAAATATGGTATACAAATATATAGAAAATTAATATTTTTGGTAACAATTAGTTTGAAATGGAAGTAAGAACTATTTCAGAATAATGAAATTAATTTATTAAGAAAAAAAAATTCTACATAGAAACCCCATTTTTTCTAAATAAATTAAAAAAACATTTGATTAATGTTTTAAATTAGCATTTTATATCGTATATTCAATTAAAATTTTTACCTTCTTACAATAGATATTATAGACAGAATATATAAATAATTTTGATTTTATGAATAAAAATATGTTTTTTAAAAATGGTAATTTTACCACATTTTATTCGAGAACCCCTCTTAAATATAAATCCTGAAATTTTATTAAATATTATTTGAAAAATTTTAAATCTTCATTTAATTGGAATATCAAAAATTTATTTTTTAGAATTTTTTATATTTTTTCTAGAAGTTTCCTTTTTTGTATAAATAGTGAAAAAATTAAATTGTAATTGAAAACTATCGAATTTATATATAGTAAAGTTATATTTTAATTTGGTTTTAATGTTTAATTTTATAAATTTTACATCAATAAATCTAAATTAAGTCATTTTAACCAATTTCACATTGAAATTGGATATAAAAACATTGTAGTATTGTGAACTTTTTCATTTTAAAAGATTGATTTCCAAACCCATCTATGAGATTAATTATTAATTATTTTATTGAAAATTTATGATCAGAATTTGAAAAAACTGAAATATTATTTTTAATTAGTTTAATTTATAATTTATATTTAGTTCAAATTAGTTTTGGACTAAAAATTTTAATGAAATAAATTAAAATTAATTACAGGGTATTATGGAAACATTAATTCACTTAGTTGTTAATATTTAATCGTAAGGGAATAAATAACCTATAAAATTTTCAATAATCTATTTATGGCCATATTTAGACTACATAATCCCTTTTATAAAAAATTTAAAATTATTTGCGGCAAAATAAATATTGTATTCCTCTCAATAGTGTTTACCTTTTATATTTACAAGAATGACACTCCTCCCCTACAATGAAATGGCACTCACTCCCTCAATTATTTAAACATATAAATTCCATAGGATCATCCAAAAACTTCAAAAATAAGATCAAAAATTCAATAATATCAACCTAGAATTTTCACTTTGGGATGAAATCCATATTAGGATGACCTTTGGTGAAAACCAAAATGAGTTATCAAAAGAAGAGTTAACATCTATCAACAAACACTTTTTTTTTAATTTTTATATCCACCAATTAAATTAATAATATTATATGATTATATAATAACCTCATTAAATATTGTTATATTTTTTTATGAATATATTATTACCTAAACTCACACAAACTTCCATCAAATGGGATATGTAATCATCATTCATGTGTATGGCAGACAACTATATCATGAACTGATGTTATTCGTTCCCCCATTACCACCACATAGGGTTGTAAATAATGATATTATTTATGTTATATATATATATATATTATAATTATTATGTATATATACTTTTGAAATTATTACATAACATATAACATCATGATTTCCATTTTGTGAGAATATGATAACTTCGTGTGTGGAAGTGTGGACTTCTGCCTCCTCAAAATGATTCAATTAATTCACACATTACATGGAATGTATTAATGAATATTTTTGTAAATATATATAGTATGAATGAAATAATAATTTTTATGTAATTATAATATACCCAGACACATATATATATATGTCATTTAATTTCTTTATTTTAGTATGACAAGAAAACAAAAATAATGTTCATGCGTAAGTATGAGCTACTGTCCCCATGAATTGTGTATTTCATTTCGTATTTATATATTTTATAGATTACTATAAATACATAAATACATGATATATATTATATTATAGTCGTTTTTAGAGTATTTAGATATTTAAATCATGATCTATGTGAAATGATCAAGAATAACAAGTCAAAACATATACGTAGAACGAAGCGGTTATTACCTGAAACATAAAATTAATATGGAATCATAAATAAATGGTAATATATAGTCATAAAAAAATATTACACTGTATTATATATAAAAATATGGTTTTGATATATATGTATAATAAACATATATTTATTATACAATATTTTTGAACTTGTATGAAGATTGGAAATACTTAAGGGAAGGTTTTTCACATCCCACTTTTATTTCTTTGAGACTTATTTCCTTCTCACCAATCATTTATCTTATGTGTTGTATATACTAACCATTGTTGTATTATATTATTCTGATACATAATGTTATAGATAATTTTCATATCAATTTTATTATATTTCATTCATGGGTTTTATGGTTCAAATTTTACCAAATTGGTACTACAATTTTATCTCAAGTTTCCTTCTTTGAGACACATGCCATGTTAGGAACCAATATTCATCTAAAATGTGTATATACTACCCATTTCTATTTTATATAAGGAATTTTATTCTTTTAATTATATTTTAATATTTATTTAATGTTATTATTTCCATAAAATTATGATTTAATGATACTAATGTTGTAATGGTTTATTGACACAATCTCATAATTTATCAAGATTGTTTATGATTATACATCAATTGATGAAATATTATGATTCATATATTATGAAATCACATGAAGTTTTATACCCTAGGGCTATTGATGATATATACATAAATTTGTACCACTGATTCACTCTTTATTACTTATGATAATTAGGAATGTATTTTTAATAAAATCCATCATTATTTTTCTTTACAATCAGAATTTTGTTTATTTACAAAAACATTTATTTAAAAAAAATACAAAAACGATTTACTATTATGTATAAAATGAATTTTTACCCCTGTTTTACCTTTTTAATAATTTTTTTAATGTAATCTCCATTTTTTGATTCAAGGAACTTTTATAAACATTTCATAATGAAAAAGGAATGTTCAACATGTACGGATTTACTCACCATAATGACCGTCATTTCCTTGAAGATTACATTGAATTATATCAAAGATATTTCCAAAGAAACTTTTTCTCCTAATATTCTTAAATAAAATTTAATGTTTTTTTAGAGATCTATTCATGCAAAAATGTTTTTTTGTTTTAAAAGTATTTTAAATTATTTTCAAACCATAATTTATAATATTCAATGTTATTTTCAAAGATAATGGTTTTAAAAAAAATTATGGATTAAAAAGTATTTTTTAAAGTAGAAATTTTATTTTATTCAAAAAAAATTAAAATATTTTTTAATCATACCTTATAATTATTAAAGTGGGTTTTTAAGGAAAATGATTTTGAAAATGATTAAATTCTTCAAAAATGAATTCCAAAGAAACAATATCTTACTTAAGAAATGCTTCATGTGATCTTTCAATATTCTTCCCCATTTAGGTTTAAATCCCTTGATATAGTTTATTGATTACTGTGGGTATGATCCAAGAGAATCATTCATATTCATTATTATAATTGTTTATATTAAGGTGGTAATTTTATTATGAAACCCATATCTCTTCTATGGGTGATATTCTGATTAAATGAATATGAAACATGATTTGTTTTATGGGTTATTCTATGTTAAAATTATGATGAAACCCATCATTGTTTCTCAAGTTATAGTATGAAAAAGTGTTTATAATACCCATTTAAATTCATGTATTTTGATATTATGTTTATAGAAACCTTATATTTTAACGCTTATTATATGATGAATATTTTGTTATCATGTTGCCTATGCATGTATGATTTTACTCTATGCAATGTGGGACCTATATCTCCTTAAAATTCATTGGGAAATGATAAACATTTTATGAGATCAATGGGTTCTAAAGAGGTAATACAAAGCCATAAACAAGAGGGTACATACGATGGAATCCCAAGCACGAAACAAGATGGTACACTGGGGGACATCCTATGCTCAAAACAAGAGGGTACATGTGAGGGAATATCAAGCACTAAATAAGAGTGTATAGGGGGTATCCCAATCCTGAAACAAGAGGGTACATTTGATGGGATCCCATGCCATAAATAAGAGGGTATAAGGGATGGAATCCAAATATAGAAACAAGAGGCTACACGAGAGGTAATCACAACCCTGAAGTTGGTACATGGGTGATTAGCCCAAGTCTAATATGTAATTGAGGTACTAGTAGGTGGACTTGATAGAGGATTTTCTATGCTTGTGAATACTCCAGAATTCTATGTCTTACTCCTCGGTGATTATTTTGTGGTTTATTATGTTAAACCATTTATGATTCATGTCTTATAAACATCCAACCATTATACTTTGACTCTTGAATATGATATTTGATATGACTGGTATGATATTATAATTTTATGATCATGTTCTAAAACTTTTATGATCATGTTAAGCTTATATATCTCCCTTGTTTACACTTACTAAGCATCTAATATCACACATTTATAATGATTCTTTTCCTAGATTATGAATAATGGTTTCAAGTCGGAGTACTAATATGGGAAGATAATTAAGGGAGATGTTTAATATCTTTCACCAAGTTAGAATATTATTTTTACATGTTTCCAAAGACATTAAACTATTACATCCCTTAGAAATGTATTTTTTAATGTGTTGAATATTCCTCTAAAAAGATGTAATATCCATTTATGTTAAGCATAGGTCAGTATAGATGGTATCATAGAAAATGTTTAATAAGCCTTTTGAGATTAGGTTATAAAACAATTAGTGATCTCCCTAGGTGTATTTATGATTATATGTATAGTGATATCTTTAGGGATATGTCTATGGGTGAGTTATAGTATAATAAAATGTCCTGGAATTTTTTTTAAGGACTGGGATAGCCATTTCCATGAAATTACAACCATACCTAGATAATAAAAGTGAATTTGAATCTGGAAAATATGTATATAGGGGTAACCCCACCTACAAATACAATATTGTTCTAGAATCGTTCAAAAACTAGTGCACGACAATGAGCCTTTCTATACACCAAGACTCACACTCAGGAGAGATATTCATTGGAACTTCACAAAATCGTTAAAAATTATAATTAAGAATTTAAATAAAAGATAACTATTAATAACATAAGATAAATCTAGTTTTTTATATATTAAAAATAGTTTTCTTGATTTGTAGATCCTATAACTACTTTTTCATGATTATGTGTTTCTACATTATGATAAGTGTATCTCACACTATAGTTCCAGGTTTTAGTCAATAGAGGGAACTATAATGAATAAGAGTAACATTGAATTTTTTATATTTGAAAATCATAAGAGTTTTAAAATATATATTTCCTAAGTGTAAATCTCATGAAGATAATTGGGAATATTGTATATGTATTGGTTAAACTACTGAAGATAAAGTGTCTGCAAATGACATGTGAAAGGTATGTGATGTTCTAATAGTATTTTTTTACATTAAATGTATAAAACATGATTAAATTGAGGTTGAGGAACCATAATACCAAATTCATTTTTTCTATTTTATAAAAGGGGTACTAAAGAATAATATGAAAAATCATAGTTAATTATTTGAAAAGGAAGTGTGGTGAATTAAGTATTTGTGTTTTTTAATTCAATTATTATGTAATATTAATCATTAAATATATTGGTGTTTTTAGTATAATTTATTCATTATGTATTGAAAAAGATATGTTTAATTATGATAAATAATTAAAAAAATTATTTAACAGAAATTTCATATTTTAGTTAATGGGAGTTAACCCATAATGTGTTCATGATGTTGGAAAAATCATGTTTAACTTGGATAAAGAGAAAATTGATTTGCATAAGGTAAATTGGATAGTATTGATAACCTTAGAACTGATAAAAATATTTTTTTTGGAAAATTTATACATGTTATCATGGATGAAGTTTATAATTTGTTCTGAATTTATGGATCATATCAAATAACATCTATAATAAAAATTCATGTTTGTTTTCAGTATGGTTTACAGTAATTCAGGTTATTAACATATTTAAAGAGAAAACGTGATAAAGGTATTCGCAATTTTGGTATGTGAAAACCAATAGATACATTATATAGGGGATAAATTCTATATTTCTTTTGATAAATTTAGTCACCTTGTTTTTAATATTAAATATTTTTATCTTTTGGAAGGATTATAAGGTAAAATATTTATGTAAACTTTCAATTAAACATCATATGAAGTTTTTGAGATTAAAGTATTATATTACCATATGAGGATATATGCATATAGGAAAAACCTTTCTAATCAAATTTTTTTAATGATAAGAAAAGATACATGGTATTATGTATCACAGATCTCATGGAATGTTTGTGCTTCAAGAATAAAATAATTTACCTTCTTATCATAGAGTATGAGATTATATAGAAATTAATCAAGGAATAACCAATTAGTGAGTTTTTTATTATGAAAGGGAATGAAATATAGAATGTATATCCTTTAGCTAAAAATTATTTAATATTTGGGAAAGGTTATTGAAATAATTTTTTCCCTATTATCATTAATTTTTATTGATATCAATGACATATTTCACACTTAGCCATATTATTAACTTTTTTGGATCACCCACATTATTCTGTTCAGAGATATTTGTTATTATCTATTATTAATTACAATTTTATTCCATGTCTAATATTCACCTTCAACCAATGTTATCCTATATATAAACCTAGTTATGAGATAATTTGGGTAACCATTATAGTTCAAAAATTATTTTTTTAAAAGAAATTTTAGTATTAATTTTTATGTTGTGGGTTTCTATGACAGGGACACTCAAGTATTAATATTTTGATAACATGTAAGAATTTATAGGTTGAAATTAATTGTAATGGGTATAATCTAATAGCCCTATATGTTGTTTTTTTTTGAATAAATTTAAACATTTTAATATTTTGTATTTCAAAAAAAAGTGAATATGAATTTTTTTATCTAAAAGCACAAAGTCTGTAAAGTGTTATACACAACACCAAGTTAATATTTCAATATAAAGACACTTAGATTATATTTAGGTAAATGAAAAACTATGATGGTATTGAGTCACACACAATAATGAGTCTGTTTGATAGCTTATGTTGCACACAAGATCAAGTGTTTTTAAAACCATAATATAATAATAATATTACTATTAATGATTTATTAAAATTATCTCCTAGAAATTAGAATAGATGAAATGAATCATATTGACTAAATTATGAAACTATTTTTAACACATGTATAAAAAATTAATCCTTTTTTATAAATTGTCAAAAATTAATGTAAGAACTATTTGAGAATAATGAAATTCATTTTGTATGAAAAATATTTTTCTATGAAAACATTTATCAAAATAAATTAAGAAAACACCTTATATGAATTTATATAATAAAATTTATATATTATATATTAAAAAATAGATATTTGACCTTCATCCAACATATTTAATAGGCATTAGATAAAAATAAATACTATTTTATGAATAAAAAAAATATTCTTCAAAAATGTAATTTTAACTTATTTTAATGGAGAAAAAATTTTAAGAATACATTTTTACAATATGATAATATTTATTTAAAACAATAATTTTTTTTGGATGAATAATATTAAAATTTACTCTGGGTGAATTTTTGGAATTAACTTGAGAAGTTGTATTATTTTATAAATAGTGAAAATACTAAATTATAATGGAAAACTTACATTTTTCCAATTTATTTTAATTGATAAAATATAGTTTTAAATTGTTTTAAAGTTTAATTCTATTATTAATTAATTACTTACCCCCTTTTATGCAATTTTTAAAAATTTCACATTGAAATTGGAAAAAAAAATTCAATCTTTTGAACTTATTCACTTTAAAAACCCCGCTTTCATAACACAGTTGTGGAATTAATTGTAAATTAGTTTCTTTGACTAATGTGTTTGAAATTTGGAAAAATGGATTTTTTATATGGAATCATAATAATTTATAATTTTTTTTATGTAAAACATTGTTTTTTTACCAAAAAAATTACTGAAAGAAATTAAAATTAATAACAGTGATTAAGAAAAAAATTGTTTACGTAGTGGTTAAAATTAATATTAATGGAAACAGTGACATATAAACATGTCCACATTACATTGGATTACCTTATTTATAATTTATTCTAATTTTTTTTATAATTATTCATGTCACATTATCTAAGGTACATCACTCAATATTGTTCACATTTTTATATTTAAAAGAATGCTACTCCACTCCCTCTATAAAAGGGCACTCACCCTATCACATATTTATGCCTATAAAGCCACTTGGATCATGAAATACCTAACCAAATATGATCATAAATTCTATAATAATTTAATATAGTCCTATATTTTTGGGTAAATCTAACAATATAAGCATTTTGGTGCAAACAAAAGGAGTAACCCAAAAAAGAGGTAACATCCTTCCACAAGCACTTTTGTTTTAATTATTTCTCTATACCCTTTAATTATTATTATAAAATTTTTATATAATAAAAAATTATAATAAATAAAATATTATTTTTTATCTTAATGTTATGACATTCACCCACACAAACTTCTATCTATTAGGATTCACAATCATCATTCATGTATACGAAGAATTACAGCCTCAGAAACCGATTTCTTTTTTTCTTCCATTAGCAGCTCTCAATGATGGAAATAATGATGTAAATTATGTTTTTATATGATATGTATTATATATTTTATGTAATTATTACTCTAGAATTATTATATAATAAATAACATTATTATTTCTAGTTTTTGGGAATAAGATAACTTCGTTTGTGGACGCTTGGACAACCGCATCCTCAAAGTGATGCGATTCGTTCAAAATTTGAATGGAATATTATTATGATGGGTTTAGTAAATTTATATGATATATATAAAATATGAATGATAATTTAATTATAATATATATATACACATTTATGTTATTTACATAATTTATTTCAATATGACATGAAAATGGAAATAACGTTCTTGGGTTTGTATGACCTACCATCTCTACGAACTATGTATTCCATTTCATATTTATATATTGTATAGATTATAAAAAATTATTATATAAGAAATATATATGATATTTATATCATGTTTTCAATTATTTAATTATGTAAATCATGATCGATGAATGGGGATCATGAATAACAAGTCAAAACATATACGAAGAACAAAGTGGTTATTACCCAAAACATAACAATAACATAGAATCATTAATAATTATGTAATATAAAGTTATAATAAAATCATATCTATTATTATATATAATTATATGGTTTTGTTTTATATTTATAATAAATATATGTTAATTTTAATGTTTTTTTAATGTGTTCTAATAATATAAAGACTTAAGGTAAGGGTTTCCTCGTCTCACTTTTATTTCTATGAGATTTACTCCTTATTCACCCCCAATTTCATTTGTGTAGTGTATGTAATGGAAATTACTTTATTATATTATAATTATAAATACATTTATAGATATTTACATATCATTTTTATGATCTTTATTTCATGGGTTTGATGGTTCAAAAGATTCTAAATTTGTAAACAAATTTTGTCGCATTTTTCATTCTTTGAGATGCATGTCATGGAATATGCCTATATTCTTAGGAATGGAGTATATAATTACATTTGAAATGTTATGTCATGAATATAATTATTATTATGATTTTTTAATCTAAATATAATCATATTAAGTCGATTTGATTATTATTCAATGTTACCTAGGTGGTAATAACTTATTATTACAATCATATCATTTAATGAGATTATTTATGATTATGTTTCCATTAATGAAATATTATCATCCATATGTCAAGTACTACCATGAATTTTATTATCTTATGATTATCCAAGATATATCAATGCATTGGTACCATTTATCCACTCTTTGGTTCTTAATATAACTAATAATGTGTTTTTAAGAAAATCCAACTTTATTTCTTTCTTTGGATGGAAAATAGGTTTATTAAGAAAACCTTGTTTTAGAAATATGATTTAAAAAATGTGTTGATATGATGTGTAAATTTTATTTTTACACATATTTAAATAGTTTAATAAAAAATTATAAAATCAATCTCCTTTTAATTTTCCAATCACATCACTTTTCTGAACTTTTTACTATATAAAATGAATGTTCATCATGTACTGATTTACATACTCTCGTGGTATTCATTTCCTTGAATTACCATTTGAATGTTTAGAAGGTTAGTTTAAAAGAAAATAAATTTTCTAATATTTTGAAAACTCATTTTATTAAATTTTTTTCAATGAAAATGTTTTTCTAAATAGTTTTATGTTTAAAATGTGTTTTAAATGGGTTTCAGAGCTACTTGTAAAAGTTTTTGATGTTATTTTCATTGATAAAATTTTATTAAATTTTTATGAATTAAAATTTTTTTAAGTGGAAAAGATATTTTACTATGAAATTATTTAAATTATTTTTAAATATTACACTATAATTTTTATTTTATTTTTTAAATAAAAGGATTTTGAAAAGGATTATTGTCTTAAAATGTTATTTTCAAAGAAAGGTTATTTTCTTTAGTAAATGATTCATGTGATATTTCATAATATTTCCCCATATATATTGAGATCCATTGATTTATTTTATTATTTCCTAGTTATAGGATCTATGGACATAAATATTATTCTTTCTTTGAAAGTTTTATAATATGATGACATAATTGTTTATGAAACCTTACCTCTTACATGGTTTATACGATGACAAAATTATTATGAAACTCAGTTCTTTTAATAGGGTATTCTATGTTGAAATTACTATGAATCCTATATCTTTCTCAGAAGTTATGATTTGATGAAATGTTTATATTACCCATTTCTTTTCATGGGTTATGATATGATATTTATGAAACTCATATATTTTTATTGGTCATGATATGATTAATATTTTGTAATACTTTGGCACTACAATATATGATTTCACTGTGGGATAGGTGGGAATTATATCCCCTTATAATGAATTGGGTAATAATAAATGTTTGATGAGCACAAAGGTTAAATAAGAGGTTATCCCAATCTTGAAACAAGAGGGTACACCATAGGGAATCCCATGCCATTAACGATAGGGTACCCATGAGGGAATCTGAATCCTAAAAAATATGGTTCATGGGAGGGAACCCCATATCCTAAAATAATAGAGAACATTAGAGGGAATTTTAATCACAAAACAAGAGGGAAAATAAGATTTTTTCCCATGCCCGAAATATGAGGGTACACATGAGGGAATCCCAATCCCCAAACAAAAGATTAAAAGGGTGTGAATATCATGACCAATTCTATTATAGGAGGGATATGATGAATCCTAAAATGACATGAAGACCTTTTTATATATCCTTAACATTGTATGTTCTATGATTTTTTGTATGAAACAATTCAACGCCTTACTCATCTATTAATCGTTCGTGGTATATTATATTGATTCTATTATGATTCAGGTATTATAAAATACCAATATTTTTGTCATGACTCTTGATAAGGATCTTTAATATGTAGGATACGATATTATAATTTTATGATCATGTTATCTTAACTTTATACTCATGTTATTATTACATATATCTCTTGTTTACCCTTATTGAGCATCTACACTCACCCATTTGTTATGTTTCATTTCCCTAGGTTATGAAGAATGATTTTAAGTTAGGGTACAAAAGGGGATGATGTATAAGGGAGATATTTAGGATCATTTACCATGTTACAAGGTTATGTTTACAAGTTTCCAAAGTCACATATCTATTACGGTCCTCTGGAGTTTATTTTTATAATGTTACGAATATTCATAAAAATGATGTAAGATACATGTAAGTTAAACGTGTGTCACTATATAGATCATATAATATGTAATAGATCAACTATAGCTCAGATATTCATAGTATAAAACCATCATAGGGGCTATTTTATAAAATTTTATTGGTTAAAAACATGGGAATTCATCTATCTTAGAATATATGGTTCAAAAACTATTATTTTTTTACATTTCCTTATAGGAAGATTATGAATTTCCAATTATTAACAATAATTTAAGGTTTATGTTTATTTAATTCATTTATAATATCATTTTTTATGATATGATCTATTGGTTTCACTTTTAAACAATATTCTTAACATTTTAGATTTGGTGTATTTATGCTGTGAAATTTTAATTTGTTTCATTTTGTGTTTCTTTGGTATATGTTGGTTGTTTAAAATATAATTTAAAATGGTGTGTTTTGAATGTGTATGTTAATTTAATATTTTCAAATATTTCTTTGAACATGTTAAGGGTTTAAAATATAGGTTTTGAAGGAAGATCAAGGTATGTTTTTCAAAAAATTATAAAACCTATTTCCAACTTTTATATAAAACTAGTATTTATTTTGTGCCTTAAAAAATGAAATCTATGATATATGTGGGGAATTTTATTGGGTTTTTATATAATCACACCACAAATTTACTAATTTGTGTCGGTCAACCCAAGTTGTTTTGTAGGTTTAGATAAATTTCATGATCACTAAAGGTGTGTGTTGGTATTCAAGATGAATTGTGATGTTGGAGGTTAGATATATTTTATTACAGACAACTGGTTTTAATTTAGTTTTTTTTATAGTTTTATATCTCCCATTTCATCCCTCGGTATTATGGATGTCTATATATTCCATTATAATTATTCTATTATGTTGAGTTATTATAGTTATATGTTCCAGTTTTTTTTTGATTTTATTGTCATTTTTGTATCTTTTTATGTTTTTAATACACATGGAACTATGATATATGAAACATTAATGATTACTTATAAAAGTAAATTCTATTTTTTATCTATTTTATAGAAAGTAATTATTACCAAGAGCTCACAGGTGATTCCTTGGGAATTTTTATCAGCCCTGGGTGGTTGGGAATGCACATAGGGTTTGTCATGAGTCATCTTGGGTACTCAAATCTGGGAAAACCTAGGTTGGTTTTTGAAAAAAAATTATATCATACGCTTTTATTTTTTATACACCAATGTTCTGGGAGTTCCATTTGTTATCTGGGTGTGATTTTTAATTAAAAAATATATGTTTCAGAACTCACTGTGTTGGTATGAGAAGATTATATGAAGCTCTATCTCATTCCAAACCTTGTGTTTCTATGGGAAGTCAGGTATTTAATTATATTTTTTTTTAAATTTTAGGGATTAATTAGATATATAAACCCCAAACATATAGATATTATTCTTTTCCACATAAGTTTTTTATTTATTCTAAGCTGTTATATATATATATGGTCTAGCATAACTTCTTTGTTTATTTATTATTTCTATATATATTTCTTATTGATGTTCATGGATTGTTAACATATCGTGTGGTTATTCTAGAATTTTTTGATGACTGTAACACTAAAGGATAAATTGTTATAATGATATTTTTATTAAAATAAAAACTTATATCAGTTCAGATTTTAACATATCATGTCAAAAAAATATAATTTGATTGGATGACTATTTATTTTGATCTTACTTGGTCAAAATATTCCTAGAATGAATTCTTAAGAATTTCGCTTAGTAATATGATTTTTTGAAAAATAAAGATGTAGTATTAAAATAATCACCAATTTATTTATAATAACTTGTAATAATATGTATAATTAAAAATTTATTTACTATACAAAGTAATATAATATTATTCTGAAGTTAAAATAGTTATTTTTTTTAAAAAAATTACTAAGTTTTTTTTGTTTAAAAGGGCATAATATCGATCCATTTAAATTAATATCAAATAAAATTTAATTATGATTTATTTATATTAAATTTATTGAATATATATGTAAATATAAGATTTTAATTCAATCTAATGATGATTACTAGTCATATATTTAATATAAGGTCATCTCATACTTGGAAATGAATTTCTTGAAAACTAATTTTTGACACGATTTTTGGGTTTGGTTTTAAACTAAATTATGAAACATTATTGAATTGAATTTAACATAATGGATTCCATATTCTGAATCATAATAATTAATAATAGTTTATAATGTCAACATGATTCTTTATTATAATTATTTTTAAAAATAGTAAAAAATTATTAATGTGGTTACGTTTTAAATGAGGTTTTGCACGTTACAAGCACTTGTGTTAAAATTAATTTTATAAAAAAAATAATATTTTTTGATAAATTTAATATCATATTTATAATTATAGTATTTATATTATCTAATAATTATTATTTAATTTTAGTCCTAAATGATTAATTACCTATGTTAAAAAAATTGTTACCATGGTGAAATCTAAAATAGTAAAAGTATGTAAACATAGAGGATAAGGGGATAACATGTTTAAAAATGAATATTTTTTTATTTTATAGATTTTTATAAACCGTAAACTCCCTATAAAATATTATTAATGATTTTTTTTTGGAACTTATGGTGATAGTAACATTCTATAATCAAATAGTTTTTGGTATTTACCAAAATGTCAATCCAGAATTATAAATTAACACTATCTTACCACACTTATTGACATATCATAGGACATTTGGATTGACCTAACCATGTTAAAATTTACCCAAAAAATCCTTATACACATACTAGTGATTATTTTATTCCCAATAGGCCAACCCTAAGTTCCATAAGAAGATAACCAAAGGAGGTTTTGGTAAGTGAGTGTAATAGTGTTAATTAAGTTCTTTCATTTCATTCTTGTGATACCACTTTCAATTATGCCTTAACACATCCAATATAATAATATAAGTTTATCCCATATAATTATATGTTATTATGTAAATTGAATAATATTTATCTATATCCTTCTTCATCAAATGGGAAACAAACCAATCGATCATGTGTACAATGGACTACCACACCATAAACAGATGTAATTTTATTTACATCACCAACTCAAATGGATAGTTATAATGATGGAAATAAAGAATATATATTATACATATTATATGAAATATATTCCATAAAATTTAAAATTCATCCACTTCAAAACCCTTTCACCCATTAATGAAATTATATCATCACTCGTGTGTATGAATGGCCTACCAAGTCCATGAAGAGATGTGATTAATTTTCACGGTAAAACCATCAATAATGGTTATAAAAACGTATATAATGAGTAAATATTATATTAATATAATTTATATAATTATGGAGATAATATGAATATATACCAAACATAATAACATAGACTTTGTGACAAACATGCATGAGAAAAAAGGCAGTTAACACCCGAAACGATGGGAAAAATGAAATATCATTAAAGATCTATTAATAAAATATTGTAAAGTGATCATTTGTAATATTATAAATATTAATATAGTTCAATTAGAAATTAATATAAAAAAATTGAAACCATTATACATGATTTTAAATCACATCTATCCTAAGGGAAACATGAGGTAAGGTATTTCATCTCAATTTCCATTCCATTGAGACATATTTGTTAATAAGTACATATTAACATTTATGTGATGTATATAATAACTAATTGTTTTATTTTACATGAATAAATATTTATTCTGGAGTATTAATGTTTTAATTCATGTTTTTTTATTTATATTAGTTACAATTTTAAATTTTCCATATATTTAAGATGCTATTATACAATCTCACATTATTTTGGGATTTTTTTTACATTGATTGAATGAATCATATAATTTGTCCTTCATATTATCAAATAATTTTCTTGTAATATTTTTTATGGAGATTCCATATTTTATTACAATTTTTACTATATTTATTACTTGAATCAAGAAAATAAATGTTTGAAATAAAATCATGATTTATTTTTATTTTAGAAAGATATATTTTTCTCCTATGTCGATATTTTTCAAAATTGTTTTAAAAAGTAATTTTAATTACACCAATAATTTAATTAGAAGTTTTTAAGTAATAAAAAAAATTAATTATGGGAGGAAAGGAATATTATCTACAATTTTTTGAAAGGTATGTTTTTTAATAAAATCCAACATGATTGTTTTTTAACCTATAAAACAATAACACACATCCCTATAACTGAAATCATTTTAATAAATGTAGATTATTATAGATGTTTTAAATGGTTTTATAAAGAATAACATATTATGAATTAATATTTTATTATTTCACTTGAATTACATTTATTCTTACAAAGGAAATTATTTTATTGAAAAACAGTTTTCAACAATGAATCGATGGCCGCCTCTCATTTCATGATTTTTTTATCGTAAACATTCTCTTGAGAAAATTACATTCTTGTGATAATTTTTATTGGAAATAAATTCAAAATGATATATATTATTTTTCATGGACAAGATCATCATGAAACATTATACCATTTTTATATTGTTTTCTTACTTTAAAAGATATTTTATTAACTTGGGAAATATTGATAAATTTATTTTTTTTACTTAATATAGATAAGTGATGATAAGAAATATTATTCTTGAATTAAATCAATAATTTGATATATGAGGAATGATTTTTAAATATAACTACATGTGGGGACCATAATTTTGTTTCCCCTCTATGAATCAACAGTTCTCTTGAGATAAATTATTTGCTTAAATTAAATGTTTTTTACGAATAGTTTTATACTATCTTAGTGCAAGGTATTGAGGGTTTTGATATCATGATGTCTGAGATAATGAAATCCAATATTAATAATTTACTTAATTTAAAATTTAGTTATTATTATTCATGATATTATTTTATTAATATTATCTATGGATGTATTTTTTTTCAAAAGTTATTTTCTAAATGAAAAGTGTTTAATCTATTTACCTTTTAATATTAATTATTCCTTATTTTACCATGATATTAAGGTTATTTATTAATTGGAATGAGTGTTATATTATTTAAATTTCAATACTCATTTGGAATTATTTATTCCTGATACACTCTATTGTACAGAACCCCTACCTACTGTTTCCGACGCTTTTACGCCGGGGCGCGCACGCATGTCTGTCACACATGGGAGGACATGCAGCTTGTTGCCCCGCATTACCACTTTCCAAAGGTGGGCGTCATCCATTCCTTATTCTGGGACGTCTACTCCTTGATCGAAACTGGGATGATGGGATGTCGGTTCTTCCTTCCGTGGATTCCACCTCGGAACACGTGACCTAGTTTGGGTCTCCCTCATAGATTTAAGATGGGTTCGTGAAGCTCATTCCCAGTGCCATATCTACATAGACGCCAGTTAATTGCACTTCTTCTCTCGAGACGCTCCAAGGGGTATTGTCAAGGAAGCAACCTTCGGTGAGGAGAATGGTCGCGTTGGGGTGTCGTTGGCCTGTCTTGACACTGGGGATCAGCATGTCTATCTTCTGTCCCTTATCACAGGGATTCTCAAGGGTACGGAAGCCCGAGGCATCCCACATCGAACGCGGATATTGTGTACCATATGATTTTTTCCTCATATTACCATGTTTAACACGGGGTATTCCGCGAGTTTAACGTCTTGCGGAGACAGATCAGGTAGAAGGACCCACTTGGGGGAACACAGATGTTTAGGCCAACATGTCGGTGGCTTCCCAGATACCATGGAGTGGGATGGGGTGGCATGATCTCCCCGGGATGTGGTGGCCCGGGTAAGGATCAGGATGGATGGTGGAGTGACAGGCTTGAACCTCGTGGAGGCTTCCTATGTATCCCCATGGTAGGGAATCAAAATCTGCGTAGTTCGGTGGTACGGTGGGACACCTGAATAGACGACCCGTGAGAATGAACACTTGGATTGGAGCCTAGAGGAAGTAAGACCCTCGGGCTAGGGCATGAGCTTCCCAAGGCACGTGGGATCAATGGGGAAGTCAGGATGAGACATGGGTGTGAGGAATGGGGCTTACGCTCTGAGACGGACCAAGAGGGGTAATACAGTTTAACGTCATGCGGGACAACGGACTTTGGGTCTTATGCTCTAAGGCGGCCCAGAGTGGTCGAGAAACTGATGTGGATAGTTCGGAATGACCGGGTGGTGGGCTTGAACCTCATGGAGGCTTCCTACGTACCATGCGTTAGCACAGATCAATGTCCACGTAGTTTGTTGGGATGGGGCTTACGCTTTGAGGAAGCCCATAGAGGATGTCATGGTCGATGCATGCTCTAATCCCACGTGAGTTATGCTTGATGTGAGAAATAAGTGGCAGTAGGGACTAGACGATCACGTCGCAAAGGGTGCATCTGTGAGAAGCAGAAAGGGGTTTACGCGTTGAGCGGCCTGAAGAGGAAACATGGGCTTACGCGTGGTTAGCGGCCCATGGTGATGGGGCTTACTCCAGGGTGGAGGCTCGTGGTGCAACAAAGAGAAGTGGGAAAGGGATTCCATTGGCCTTGGAAGGGGGAAGTACGGAGATGCACGGGTGTAACCTTCCGTAAGAGAGGCATGGGGCTTATGCTCTGAAGCATCCCTTCCCACATTTACAAATGCCACTCTGACAAAGAGGGTCTCATTCCTTGCGAGGAAGAGTCCATTCCCGTGGAGACGAGTGGACGTAAAAAATGCCCGAGCCGGGGGGACCCTGCGTGGGAAGCACGGGGTCGGACAACAGTTTAACGTCATGTGTTAAGGATGAGGTGCTTAGATGTTTAACGTCATGCATCTTGGACGAGGTGGGTTCACTCCACACCCCTAGGGCTTATATTCCCAATGCCCTCTACCCCGTTTGGGAGGGAAGGCATCAGTAAGGCCGTAGTGAAGGGGGGTCGTAGGGTGAATCATTGAGGGGTCCATGTTATCGTGGCTATGCGAAGAAGCAATAGCCATTAGCGTGCCTATGAGAAAAAGAATAAGGTTGAGAAATGAAACAGGAAACACCACCAAAGGGACATTGTGGTTACCTCGTACGAGCCTGGAAGGCTGTACGGGAAAACAACACAATGCGTGCATGCCCAGCTGGGGAGACATCAGGTGTCGGCGCAGAGAGGCAGCCAAGTGGAATCAAGGTGAAGGGTCCTGGGTTTTGTGCACAAAGAGAAGGTTTGAGTGAAAAACACCAGGATGGCGTGCAATTGGAGCCTGTGGATTGCATGTGGATAGGGAATTGCGCGCAAGGTATTGCGTGCATGGAAGAGGATTGCGAGCATGAGACACAGATTGCACGCAAGGAAGGAACCTGGATGAGGGGGGAAAATTCACTTAAGCCAGTGGAGTTGCGCGCAAAGGAAAACCTCAGGGCAAGGTTGCGTGAAAAGAGGAATTACCTGGAAGTCATATTGTGCACAGGGGGAGTCGAATTGCGCGCACAAGAGCCAATCCGAATTCCACATCCCCCAAACCGTTTGGGGTCGCCTTCTATTTATAGGCCTTGAGAGGCACGGAATCCAGGCGGCGCATGAAATATTCCGTGCGGGAACCGTCGGCGTGCAAAGCCTCACCGTGTTGAACCGGGGCGTGAAAAAATTTTGCACCTCACCGGGTCGATTACACGCATCGCGGGGATACTTCGCGCGAACTATTTTATTTCGTGCAAGTCCTCCTTTATTTCGCACACCACTTCTTGGGCCTCTAGACCGGGCCTTTGATTCTGAATATGACTTCGCTTTTCCATTTCGAAACCTCCTCTAGGGGTTATGGACCTTTTTCGGCGTCTACAAATGCCCCCCCTCGGAATTGGATCGGCGAGAGGTCGCAATGATCAGATTCTGAGGGAAACGTCGAAACGCCGACGTAGGGTCACTCTCGGTTGCTTAGCTCGCAGACAACACATGTGGTGCTCAAAATGACGGGTCAGCGCGGAATTTACCGTCCACATGGTGCGGAACCATGGCCTCACCTATAAAAATGGGCTCTGGGTCCCAAATCCGTACTTCAGCTTTTTCCGCGCGATAGTCTTATCGCTCTCGTGTGCAAAATTTCTCCCTCGGATGTGCATAAAAAAGCTCTGGAAGCGTGGAATTTCTTCCGAATTTTGGTTGTATTTTCATGCATGCTCGAGATATTCCACGCTTAGCATGCCGATTGCGCACCCATCTCTTGGATTTTGCGCCGCCACTTCAGATTTCGCGCAGTACTCACCGATTCCGTGCACAACATCATGATTTCGTACAACTCCCGAGATATTTGAGATTGTTGCAATCCGAGTCGATGAGGGTGAAGCTGCCACTCATAGGATAGAAATGGCAGTAAACAAGGAGGTTTATGGAGCCAAGGTGATCATCTCCAACAACCTGACCATGTTCAATCTACTGACTCCGGCCCAGAAGATGTATCCCTTGTCTGATAACCACCCACCATAGAACATTGGCATCCGGGAGGAGGTGCCTCTGCCGGGGTTCGAGGTGGACACGCCGCGGTCATGGGTGACCTGGGAGGATGAGCTTCCTCGCTAGAAAATCTCCAACAATGGCCGTCCTGCTAGGGAAACTAGACATATAGATGTATATGTCATGAACCTGAGGACCCAGACCATTACCAGGGACGAGCTAGTTGCAGAGAATTCTCCGGCCCTCTACGTGAGTACGTTCCGTCAGAGCATCACAGATGACATGAAGGGTTGGCTGAAGGATTGGGACCTGCAGTCCGAGGGAAAATTCACTAGCGAGTGGGCATGGGCGTTCTGGGTTCACCATACTTGCGACAAGTTCGGGGATGAACTGTGGTATATCGGCCTGTTCGAGGCGGTATGGACATCGCAGTTCCACTTCCACCGTCAACCTAAGCTCGGGCCGGAGCTATTCACCAGGTGGTATCTTGATACTAATAATTTCCACCTTCATCATGGGGAAGATGGCATCAGCCTCTGGGACGTTCACTGCATCATAGGTATCCCACTAGAGGGCTACCAATACGACGAGTTCGTTCCTCCAAAGAACACCTGGGAAGATAGTTCACGGATGCCTATGATGACGTGGCACCTACTGGAGTTGGCCAAAGAGAGGCTGGGGGTCAAGGACTTCCTGAAGGACATTTCCTACAAGGGCTGGTTCAGCCTGTTCCTTGAGAAGGATCCGTCCTTCAAGATTCCAGGACGGGGTAAACAGTGCCCAACCGCGGCTCAGAGAAGCAGGGATGGGTCATAATAGAGGACCCTGGATGCGGGGCAATACTAATCATTGGGCTATCGCGTCATCGTGTTTCGGGACGCGAACGTCTGGTTTGCCGGGTTCCTTGCCGCCTACCTGAGCGGGTGCTCTTGCTGGTGTGGGACGTGAGGATGGGCATCTGTCCAGCAACACTGGTGATGGCGGGTACCATGGCCGCCAAAAAATGGTACAACGTTGGTGTCCCCATACTGGCCATGCTGTAAGCCATCCTGGGATGCATATCACAATGGGGGTCACCTCGGAGAGTATGTGGCCCCTTCCAGATCACCCACAGTTGGGTGGCGGCTCACCTTGGAGGGTACATTTTCCCAAACGCCATCTGTCCTCTGGGAAATGGCCTATGAAAGTCCTTGCTGAACATCTCAGGGGTGGCGCCGATGACACTCAATGAGGAGGGCGTGGGAATCTGCATTGGCAATCACAACAACTTCCACTTCATCCCGTTCCCCACCCAGGTCATCCAGATGGTGGACAATGGGTGAGGCTCTCTGGAACTGCAGGAGTATTTCCAGAGTATTCAGGGCGGGGTGCTTGTGGATTGGATCGACGGGAAGGTGATCTGCGAGCATTACGTGCAATCCTGATTCGGCAGGCATTTCAGGTGCCTCCAATGAATGTCGAAGAAGGTATTCACGGATGTCTTGAAAGAGAAGAATTCGTGTGTTATATGCCAGATGTGGTTGATTTTTACCACCTTCAGCTCTGGAGATGTCGTTACTCTTCCTCCCACTGGGGTTGATGCTGGCCTAGCAACAGAGAATGCCAAAAACTAGACCATCACGTACCATGAGGGGCTTTTATGCAAGCGAGTCTGGCATCTCGAGGTTACTTGCATGGAAATCGGGCGACAGGAAAGAAGGTAAGGTGCTGCCGAAAGGGGGAAACCAAGGGTGCATCAGGTAGCGAGGCCTGCGCAGGCCAGGACTTTAGTAGCAGGAACATCACATAGCGCAGCTTAGACCTCGTTGCCCATGGGTGGGCCAGATGAGGCGACCATGGAACTAACTAGGAAGCAGATAAGACACATGCTTGAACCTTCCCAAGATGAAATATTCCTGGCATTGTGGTTGGCCTGGATGACCTTGTGGAAATCGCTCAGCGTTGATGTAGTCTGGTAGAAGATCATGCAAAACGGGATCCAACTGCCAGAGGTCGAGCTCGTTCGAGTTACCGACCAGGTGAAATTCCATCAGTGACATGCTTATCGGATGGCCATGGACACATACGCGTGCCAAAGGGGTCGGCATGTGGAGACACCATTCCTAGTGAAGGTGATGCTCGGCCAGGAGCATGATCCGGATGTGAGGCCACCGGGAGAAGGCAACATTGAAGAGGAATTAGAGGGGGGGGAGACCGGAGAAGAAGAAGGTGAAGGAGATGATGAAGAAGAAGGAGAACCCGAAGATGAGGGGTCTCAAGGGGCGACCTACCAAGGGAGTCTCCAAGAGAGCGGTGAGATTGTCGTCTCTGATCTCAACATAACCGAGATACTCGAGGTCTGTCTCTATCATCATTCATTTTCCATCTTCATCCATTATCCATTCCAATTTCCCAACCATCTCTCTCCCACACTCAGGAGCGACTGAGTGTTGGACATGCATCCCCACTAGAGGAAGGAGGAGAGGAACCGATGGGACATGATGGGGATCCGACACCCACCGTTGAATTAACTAGGGCAGAGGGGTCTCCCATTACGGCGGCTCCTGTAGCGGCCGAAACACTGGAGACCGATGCTTTGGTCTCCTGTAAGTCTCACACATCACTACTGGAACATGGTATCAAAAGATCCCAAGTAATAAGTGTATGCCTTGCACAGTGATCTCAACATTGGAGGCTTGTCAGGCTGCGGATCCTAGGCCATCTGTGAGTGGACCACTGGCAGACATACCACCTCATTCAGAACATGCTCCCTACACTGAGTCGGCCCCGGAAATTGGTGAGCAGGGGGAATCGGACATCAGCGGTGCTGTTCTTGAGATGAGGTCGGAAGCTGATGGAGGCATTGTCACTGATGGGGTGAGAGAGGAAGGTCGCCTGGACGTTGAGGATCCTATTCCTCACGAAGGCGTCCTGGGGAAGATCTTGCTGCCGATCTGCTGGCTACCTTCCCTATGTTCCGAACCACCAACCTTGAGGAGATAGATGAATCAGACTCAGATGCAGCCGAGGAGAGCCGGATGGCATGGTGCAAAGGGTGGAAGTGTATTCAGCGCTTTCTCAGACAGCCCCAGTCAGATTGGCTAAAGTGGATGGGGTCACACCAGACCTGGCTACGCTTCCTGTACGCCGGAGGGGCGGACACTCTATGCCTTCATCTGACGGTCCATGATTACATGACTGAGAAGAAACGTGAGAGAAGCCGGCGCACCGACATTGCCCCGTGTCGGGAAAGATCAGCGATCACCCAAGTGTTTCTGAGGGTGGAGCGGGAAGTCCGACACCTCAAAGGGTAGGCGGTAGATAAGGAATCCATCATTATCACATGCTCAGAGCTTATGGAGCAACTGACGGCCCAGCTGGCTGATGCGCAGGAACAACTGAGGGAGGCGAATCACCGGATGACCATACATCGAATCGACCAGGCGCAGGCATAAGCCAGGGTTGGCGAGATGCGCTCTGCGGCGGCTGATGAGGTGAGAGTCTTCAAGGAGTGAGATGTGGTCTTGGAGGCTACCATCCAAAGGGTAGCAGTGCTGGAAAGATCGATTCAGCATGCTGATCCCTAAGGGCAATGTTTTGGCCATCTCATGAACTTCATGCTTGTAATGCTCATCATATCAATCCAATACATGTCCAAATCCATTCATGTGTACCCTTGGTTTAATATGCTCAACAATAATTCTAAAACGAATAAGAACTCATCCCTATGCTCCTGTGGGTCACACCAAACCCGAGAAGCAAAGGATACTCGTGCTATAATTTCGTCCAACTGTGGGGAATTGACAAAGATTCAGGCATCCGAAATTGGGTCTGGATTTCTGAGGAGACCTCAGACCGATTGATATATCACCATATCAATGTGCTCTGACACACGAACAGGGCAATGCTGGGGGCATTGAAATCCATACAAACATAGTGAGATGGAGAGGAAATGTGAATCACGCTAACCAAAGTCAGAACACTATGGGGTGCGATGATGGAGGATAATTGTTAACCGTGGTGGAAACACAGTATCCATATCATGTTGGCTTGGATTGGGGACAATAAATGAGGGCTGACCATTTACCATATTCGCAACATGGGGCCTAACTCAAATATCATCGGTTAGATTTCTGGAACGTTGGCCCAGGACAACAGGCGGACCATAGGTTTATCATCCATATTGTTAAAATAGGCGGACCAAAGGTCTATCATCCTAATTGTGGCAGCAGGTGGACCAAATTCTATCATCCATACTGTTAGGGGGTCCCGTCAAACATGACCTGTCCTCCAGAATGTTGGCCTAGGATAGTAGTTAGAACATACTGTTAGGGGGTCCCATCGAACATGAAAGGGAATGAGGATATGAATAAAGGGGCACGCAAAGCGTGGAAGGTGGTGTGGTGGTTTGTCCGAACAGATTCCAACACTCCTAAAATTGTGCCACCATGGCGGAGGCGCATTAGGCGGACGTACCGACCTGATCACGGGCCGTCCCAACATTCAGGCAGGACCTCTTTGGTGAGTTAACTACTGCTTCCCATTATTACCATGGGGCATCCCGAACATATTCGGGGTATATGTCCCGATTACACCACTTCCCAAGAAGTCAGACCGAGAGGCCAACAATAAGGAGGGACAGGGTTTGGTAATCCCTGAGGCTGGACCCAAAATGAAATGTCTGGGCATTCCGAAATATCTCATTAGAATGAGAATCAAGCAACATGTATTTCTAGAAGCACAGTTTAACATCATGTTGGATGAAATATAGTTTAATGTCATGCGGGACGAGGGACACATCTCATCTGGGGATAGGCACGATACGGCGAGTAACCTGCCGTGAATGAGGACATATTCCCGCACCACACCGTAAAATACCCCAAGAGAGAGCGAGTCGTAGAAATCCAAAGAAAGGATCTTAGTTTTAGGTCATAGAACTTGTCCCAAAGGAGAAGGGGAATGGGAGACACACAGTAAAGTGATTTCCAAAACCAATGTAAATGGGGCAAATCCCTCCTTACTATGTGCTCCCAGGGACTCGTTTAGGCCGAGATACCAAGTGTGAAAAGTTATGTTGGGCCTGTGGGGATGTTCCTAGGAGTTCTTACGTATCTCATAGGGATGAAAATCAAGCCATACGTAGTTCTTGAAAGGAAAAATGGCACGATGTGGTGCCTGCGCAATGGACGAAGGTGTCATGTGGGTCTAGACCTCACACCAAAGGAAGCTCCATTTGATATATCTTGTTTGTTCATGATGTTAAATGGTTTTTTTGTGGGGTGACTAGCCTATGGTAGAAATTCCTGGCGTCTCCACAATAATCAAGCCATAACAGGCATTGACAAGTGGCATGGTAATCGACCAATACCTAGCGTTATGTCCCCCATGGGGAGGTAATCACAATGAAGTGCCATTTTTCGTTGTGCGGCCAGGAAGATATCATCACAGTTTAAGGTCTCATGGTAGGACCAACAGCACAATTTAAGGTCATATGGTTTGGACCAACAACACAGTTTAAGGTATTTTGGTTTGGACCAATAGTACAGTTTAAGGTCGTATGGCTTGGAACGACATCACAGTTTAAGGTCGTCTGGCTTGGACCTGGGGGAACACACATGATGCGATAAAGAATACCTGATTCGGGTGAGGGCATAATCCCATACCATCAATGTGCGCGATTCTGAGAGAGGAGCCTCGGGCCAAGGGGCCGACGAGGGTCCAACCATCAGAAGGGGGACATGAGATGATAGCTCCCAGCTGTGATGGGCCCAAAATGCAATGTCAGGGTGACTCATCGTTTCCCATGGGGATGAGGGTCAAGCTGCACACAACATGGAACGATGAAACCCAAGCACATACTCTAGTGGTCATATTGCGGGAGCCCCGAGAGACACCGTTACGCATCTTGGTCTGTCTGACGTATGGGGGTATACCAAGGGTTAATACATGGAGTGTCGAGATTCCACCTTGACACGGTGGGGCCGAACATAATGTGAATCATGCAACCATCATTTAGGGCCTGGGGAATCCGGCTTGATGACTGAGGATTACGGCTGACCACGTTCGCCACACAGCATCCTGTCATGTTAGCAAAGGGGACAAACAAATGAGCATCAACCGCTGACCATATTCGCAACACGGGATTTGTATCAATTTGTTGTCTGAAACCCTCGGGGGAGTTGGCCCATGACGGTAGGAGAGCCCTTGGGAGTTGTATCCAGGCCGTTCTTGGGGGTCCCTTTATGTGTGAAGGATGATGGGGGCCCAAATGAAGGGGAAAAAGATGCTTGGAAGTGAATGGAACTTGCCTAAGTCGAATCTGACACTCCATGTCCTAGACTAGAGTACTCTAAACACATTAGTAGACCACTGGAAAGGGTCAAACGTCTTAGTTTGAGAGCAGCCAAAAGATGGCGGATCCCTGAGAAAAGGGGGGCGTAATGCCAAACACCCTGGCAACCGAGAGATCATGGGATCTCCTAAGAGATGGGGCTAGACCTAACATCTAGGTGTTCATGCGGTCCTACGTATCCCATAATGATGGTAATCAAGCCGCAAATAGTTCTAAATGAATAGTTTAACATCATGTAGGATGAAATAAGGATCTTAGTTTTAGGTCTTAGAACTCAGACCAAAGAGCCCAGATGTAGGGAAGAATGTAGTTTAAGGTCAGGCTGGACCGGGTGCAGTTTAAGGTCATGCAGGACCACAAGAGGATCTTAGTTTTAGTTTTTAGATCTAGGACCCTGGTGCAGTTTCAGGTCATGGGGGACCGGGTGAGTTTAAGGTCATACGGGACCGCACAGTTTAATGTCATGGAGGACCAACAGGAGGCTTAGGCAAAGTACTGATTGAGGAACCTGGCGTTGGTGGGAGGAGTTATGTTCTCACCATACATAGTTACCAGGGAATACACGCCATTGGGATAGACCTTATGGACAATAAAAGGCCCCTCCCATTTGGGCTCCAACTTGGGTGGTTTCTTGCCGGGAATCATTGGCGCTCTGAGAGCCATCACCAGGTCACCATGCAAGAAGGAGCGGAGGCGAACCTTCTTATTGAATGCTTGAGCCATCCTGCTCTGATGCCTTTCCAATTAATGTAAAGCATGAACCCTACTTCTTTCCAGTGCTTCCAAGTCGGCTACATGTATTTCGGCAACTCTATCTGGCACTTGCTGGTCGTAGACCACCGTGCGCAATGAGGGCAACTGGATCTTGATGGGCAGGACGACCCCAGCTCCATATACTAGGGAATATGGAGTCACCTGGGTGGAGTTATGAGTCATCCAACTATAAGTCCAGAGTGTGTTGGGGAGCTTGTCCGGCCAACTTTTCTTATTCTGACCAACCACCATTTGCAGAATGTTAGAGAGGGTTTTGTTGAATGCCTCAATCTATCCATTCGTCTGCGCATGGTAGTGGGAGGTGTAGTTAGAGCGAATGTTGTAATTAGAGTACACTTTCTTCAGCTCGGCTGCTCGGAAGTTGGTTTCGTTATCCATGAGGATAGCATGAGGTAATCCAAACCAATAGATGATATTGGATCTCACGAAGTCAGTGATAGAATAGGCTTTGACTTACTTGAGCGGGATTTCCTCTGACGACTTCGAGAAGAAATCCGTAGTGGTTAAGATGAACTGTAACTGGCGAGCCATTGCCGGTGGGTAAGACCCTACGACATCCAACCCCTAGACTTCAAAGGGCCAAGAATACCTTTTAGTATGGAGAGGATCTAGTGGCCAATGTACAAAGTTATCATGAACTTGGCACACATGACACCTCTTGGCATACTCGATGTAGTCGTAGATCATAGAGGGCCAGATGTATCCCAGCCTCTGAATCTGGTGAGACAACTGTGATCTGGGCTGGTGGGAGCCACATAACCTAGCGTGCACATCTTGCATGACCTGTGGAATCTAGACTCCTTGAAGACGACAGAGGGGAACAACATCAAACCCGCACCTATAAAGGAGCTGCTCATGGCTAGGACCGATTTGAAGGGTGAACTACGGCGCGCGGTGTCAGATTCATTCTCACTTGGCTCGGTCCAGTGGTAGATTGTCGTGCTGGAGATAATCAACCAAGGCCGTCCTCCAGTCAGGAAATGTCTCGATCACCACGCCTGAAGCCTCCGAGGATCCTGATGTAGGGGCACCAGCGGTGAGATGGTTCACTCACGGTCCATGATCGCCATGCGGAATAATATGAGAAATGAATCTCTGGTGCACCACGTGGATGATTAGGTCCTCCTGTTCGGGCTCTGCAATTGATGCGGTCGGGTTGGCCAAAGCATCTTCTCTACTGTTCTACGATCGGGGAATGTGAACGACCTCTGGCCGGGAGGGAAACATATCCATTAGACAGAGGGTGCACTCTAGAAATGGCAGGAGTTCTGGCTTTCTGACAGCAAAGTCACCATTGACCTTCTTGATGACTAGATCAGAGTCACCTTTTATATACAGATAGGGTATATCAACTTCGAGAGCCAACTCGATGCCAATGATGAGGGCATGACATTGTGCCTCATTGTTGGTGCAGCCTTCTGACAATAGGAATGAATATCGCAGAACAGATTGCTTCAGGGTGATGAAGATGATACCCAGGCCAACTCTGTTAAGACTAGGATCATTGAGTCCTCTACCGGTGGGGCTCCGGGAGGCACTGTCAAAGTTCATCTACCAGCATGGGATGGCATGATTTACTAAGAGGATTACCTCATCAGGAAATCCTAGATCCAGTGGCTGGTCGGCGGAGGTTGGGTGGGTAGCTAAGAAGTCTGCAAATGCATGTCCTTTGATGGCCTTCTGAGGTATGAACCTGATGTCAAACTGCTGGAGGATCACCGCCCAATGTGCCAATCGGACGGTCAACATAGGTCGGTTCATGATGTATTTCAACGGGTCTACCAGAGAGACTAGCTATACCTAGTGGTGCTTCAAGTAGTGCCGCAATTTTTGCATGACAAATACGAGTGCCATGAACCTCTTATCGATGGGAGAATATCTAATTTCTTCATTAAGGAGCATGCAGATGAGGTTTTAGAGGCTATTCTATATTCCCTCGTTGTTCTTCTGGGTGTGGAGTGCGCCGAGGGATCGCTCCAGGGAAGTCACATAAAGGACTAGTGGATTTCCGGGAACGGGTGGCATCAGGAACGGAGGTTGAAGAAGATACTGCTTGATTTCCTCAAAATCGATCTGACATACTTCGTTCCATCCATAGGCGCACCTTTCTTCATGAGCCTAGAAAAGGGCTTACATTTGCCGGCCAGATTCGCAATAAATTGGAATATATAGGCTATGTGGCCTTGGAGGCCTCAAAGCTCCCAAATATTATTTATGGGAGGAATATGACTGATGGAAATGATCTTCTCTAGGATGATCTCGGTGCCTCAATACCTAACAATGAAGCCATGAAATATTCTGGAGGTGACCCCGAAGGTGCACTTCAATGGGTTCATCTTCAAGTGGTGAGAACGGAGGAATCCAAACACGTTCTCATGGTCTTTGAGGTGGTCATGGATCTGACGATATGTAACCACCAGGTCGTCCATGTAACACTCCGCCAACGTCCCGAGGATCGGCTTGAATATGCAGTGCATAGCCCGTTGATAGGTGTCACCCGCATTCATCAAGCCGAAGGGCATAACCTGGTAGCAGAAAGTACCCTCGGGGGCCCTGAAGGCAGTGAACTCTTCATCCTCAGGTGCCATCTGGATCTGGATGTACCTAGAGTACCCATCCATGAAGGAGAGGGCTTGAAACCCGGCCGTGGAATCAATCAACAACTCTTTCACGGGAAGGGGAAAATAATCCTTCAGAAAGTGGCGATTGAGATTGCAGAAGTCGATGCAGACCCTGATCTGCCTGTTCTTCTTCCTGACTGGCAGAATGTTGGCTAGCCACATGGGCTAATGGACTTCCATGACGAATTTTCCCTTGATGATCTTATCATCTTTGGCCGCAACCATGGCACCATGAGAGGGGTGCATCTTTCTGTGAGGCTACATGAACCCGTAATGGTTTGCTGGGAGGCCAAGGCAGTGGACGACTACCTGGAGATCTAGTCCTGGCATCTCGTCATAACTCCAGGCAATCACATCAAGGTGCTGTCTGAGGAAGTCTATGTACAGTTTCCGTTGCTCAGGGGGCATAGCCGTGTTGATCAATATGGTTCTTGGGTCCTCCTTGCTACCAAGGTTCAGCTGCACTAACTCATCCACCGTGGTGGAGACTCCCTCCTCAAACGAAGGAGGAGCATCTTCTATGTCCTCCTCTCCCATTGTGGAAGGATCGTCCATGGGGGGAGCAGTTTCGGGGCTGCCAGACCCTGATGGGAAGCTGGCGCTAACATGGGAAGCAGAGGTCATCACATTAGGAGACTCATGCCCCGTGGAGAATATGGAGACAAAGGCGGTTGATCCAATCCCATCTGGCCTTCGGCCCAAGGGGTTGTTATTTATGACATCAAAGCAGTAGTGGAGCGTTGGATTGAGACGGTTGATTCCGGCCTGGCGAAACAGATATGTATGACGTATTTTCGTTTCCATGATCCCAACGTCCCGATATTGTACAGGGGTAGGAGGCTCGGGGATCACCTGACCCTTGTTGGTGTAAGAGTATGAGGTGATTTCCCGCCTTTGCTTAGACCCAGAAATATGCCTTCCTCTATTACCCGAGACAACAAAGATTGCCCCATGTCAGGGGTTATGGCCTCCAACCAAAGGATTGGGAAGACATATGCGTCATCTAAACCTGCCCAGGGATCACTCGTAATAGTGGCGAGCTTGGCCTCACCTGATAGGATCTGCTTGTTCTTGCTCATGTAATAGTCATCATCTAGGTAACGGGCTTCACAAGAGGAAAACAGAGACACATCTCCTTGGAGCACGACCACTTGACCCTTAAGGGAGTATTTGAGGCACTGGTGATACGATGAGGGGACCACTGCGTGAAGGTGGAGACACGAACTATATATCAAAGCATTGTTGGCGGTGTCCTGAGAGACAACCAGGAATTCGGTATTGGCAATTAGGCCGCCGAACTGGGTCTTCAATAGAATCTTACCGAGTGGAGTTTTCTCGGTCCTATCATACCCTGGTTCCTGAGGTCAGAGGGAGTTAAATCATCCTTAGACAACCCTAGTTTCCACATTGTCCGAGTTGGGATTAGGTTAATCATGGAACCCGTGTTGACAAGACAGTGGCGGACTTCCATGCCATTGAACTGGCTGGTGATGTATAGTGGGCGGATGTGCCCCAGTATGGGAAGGTCTTCATCCTCACCATAAAATAACATAACCGCCTGACATTTGGCATCCTCAATCACCTCGGTGTGGAAGGCTTCTGCGGCCGCTACCTCCGTTTCAAACTGGAGGGGGCTCCTTAGAGCCTCAGCGAGCGCCTCATGAATTTCAGACAATAGGTGAATGGCCTCAAGGATAGAAGGCCTTGCCGGAATGACGGACAGGTGGTTCAGAACATCATAATTTCGAGGAAAATGCTAGCCTCTACTTAAAGGAGGCCGCTCTGTGATTGGAGGGATGACGGGCCCTGCCGGCGGGACTAGTGACTGACTGGTACTAGGGACGTCTCGATGTTCACTAGCCGAAGCCCGGGAGATGGCTGCTGTGTTAGGACCAAAAGGTTGTAGTCAGCTGGTGGCAGGGTAGGGCTGGTTGCGACATGGATGAGGTTATTCCGCCTAATCCAGCAACACAAACGGTGGTGGAGGCGAACCTGTTGACACCGGGTGAGGGAGCCGCGTGTGCTGCTCTCTTTACTGGGCCTACTGCCTGGTCTCAGTAGCGTACACGGCCTGACTGGAGGTGAAGACTGTTTTGCCCTGGCGATTTATGTAGCCATGGCTCCGCCAACGTTGGTGATGGTTGGGTACATTGAGGAGGTCCACCCGGCCTTCCTCTTTGTCGAGATTCAAAAAGGGATTTACCAACTCTACGGTGCTAACTGAAGCGTACCCCAGGTTTTCACTCGAGGATTCATCCACTACCGGACGGAGTCTCGGAGGGATCCCCATCTCTGGGGGCATAAAATCTCTAAGCGTGGGGGAAGATAACGGCTCTGGAAGGGCGTGCTATTTCTTCTTGCACTGCTGCATGCTCTTCTGGGAAGAGGCGAGCTTGGGTGACGATGCCAAAGCGGCACTCGTAGACTCTGAGGGCTTTGACTGACTCAGGCGGGCACGGATGATGCCGTGGGCATAGGTGACCATCATGCGGGCCATCCAGTCATTATATTTCAAGGACCCACTATCAGAAACCTATTCCCACTCATCCCCGTTGTCACTGCTGCCACCTGATCTCACGAAGACACCTGCCACCTATGCCAGGGCTGTGTCCAAACTGACTATGTTGTTGTCAATCTAGTCTTCATGCCAGTCTTTGAACACATAGAATCACTGGATGGTGTTCCAGGATCCGGTGATAAGGGTAGTATTTAGGGAGGTCAGTGAGACACGCCTCTTCTGGCTTCCGGCAATCAGGAAGCCGCACGATCCTCTTCTCCAAGGCGCTACAGAAATAACCGAGGACCTGGGCCTCACCATACGAGTAACTCCGATTCCTTCTGTCCGAAAATGGGTCTCTTGGAGTCTGACCGTGACCAGGGGCTGGAGGAGCAGGCCGAGGAGGCGGAGCCTGATGATCTCGCCTAGGTGGTGGCAGTGCGTTACGCGGAGGCACCTGCCATTTTTGTGGCGGTCCCTGCTGGGCCGGAGGCTGTGCCCATGGGGGTGTACCCCTATGAGGCTGCTGAGCTGGCCTTACTAGAAGCAACTCTAGCTGTCTGGGGGCCTCTATCTAGGCTACAGCAGTGGGCCCAGCTCTGGTGTCTCTCCTTGCAGAGATTACAGTAGGCAGCGGTCGTGCCGGACTGGCCTGTTGCAGGGCTTCTTTGAGGCACTGAGCCTTGTCTGAGAAGTCCCAGAACCCTCCAGGGTAATTCTGAGTGAACAAATAAGGAACCAGATCTTCCATGACAATATCTACACACATTTTAAGTAATTTCTCATGAGTTAGTGGCATGTCAAGGGAGTATGTGAGCCCCTTCCATCGGCCGATGAAGTCCGCAACCCGCTCGTCGGGCCATTGCTTGCACCTGAAGAGGTCTGCAATGTTCATATTCTGGGTAGTGTAACTGAACTGGTAGAGGAATTGACAGCGAAGGTCCTCCCAGCTAGTCACAGATTCAACAGGGAGCTGGCTGTACAAGATGAATGTTGGTCCTTCTAGTGTCTGAACGAAGCAACAGAGCTTGGTAGCCTCCAACTGCACCGGAGTCCCTAACATAGTCCCGCACCTCGAGTTAAAGTGGGCTAGGTGTTGTTGCGGGTCTCGGGTCCCGTTAAAGGGGGAAAAAGTGGGGTTCCCAAAACCCGGTGGGACCGGCATATCATCAACCCATGCTGGGTATGGCTTTCCATCTGGTGGGATATCCACCTTCCGAGTTTCCAGGGCCTCCAAGCGGGCGATGAGTACTTCCATCAGATCGTCCATATGCGGATTCCTCTCTTAAAGGGGATATCTAACCACAAGCATGTTGCTAGGCTCTTCAATATTGTATTTAAGCTGAGTAACTCATGGGGCTGCTAGCGGAGCGACTCTCAGGGCGGCAGGAGGAAAACGAGCAGGGTCCCCCAGGTGATCATGCCGCTAAGGAGGGATCATCGAAACATATCGCACCCTCATTCCATGGGCTCTGGACTCTCCCATGTCGGTAAATTCAACATGGTAGAGGTTGCCCGGGGGAATCTCGGCAAGGGGTGGGTGCTCCTGCCGCTGCTGTCCTGGTCTAGGGTTACCGTAGTTAGGTCGTCGCTCTACAATGCGTTCAGCAAAGATCTCATCAACCAACCTCTTTTGCTCAGCAAGTTGTTGGCGTAGCGTGGCCTTCTCGGGGTCTTCCAATGCCTTTTGCACTAAGGCAGATGGGTCGGCGAGTCTGACAGACCTGACAGTCTCTTTACCCTTGTCGATGTTTCGGCTCAGTGTTAGTGCCTCCGTGGGTACAGGGAGACCTAAGTGGCTCCTCTATTGGCGAGTAATCCTCCCAGATGGGTCCAGTAGCGGCTTGTCCTCAGGGGGTGAGTCACTGTGAAGGGGCTACACACTGTTTCCCTCATTTAAAAGGTCATCCATGTTGACTTCCACTTCCCTTGGCGACGTTCCCTCAGGGCCGCCCATTGAATCGGGCTGTCGCTTGATCGCACAGAAAAAATGGCAGCTTAATGCCCCCATCCGCAGACGTGCTCATGGGGGGTGGCTTCCTCAATAACTTTGCAGAGTACTTGAAAACTCTGGATGCATTGTTGCTGGAGGGCCTCATGGTGGCCTAGTGACTCGGGGTGCCAAACTGTAGGGAGCGCTACCAGGTCGACCCGATGACACTGCTCATCGATATCCTTGAGATGTGCTTGGCTCCTGGGATAAGGCGCTAGCTGATGGAGAAGACGGGAGTGAGTCACCTAAAGATTCTGGCAGAAGCATTCAAACTCTCCCGGGGTGAGTGACTCTGGCATATCAAAATCCGATCCTGCGACTGGCCAAAACTTCTCAGGGAAGTGGCCCAATGCGAGGATGGTCCAAGAAGCTCCATGACACCAGTTCGGGGTCCAGACCTTATTGCCCCTTCTCGTCAACCGAGAATAGTCGAGAACTAGCAATGGCACTGAGGTAGGCCGTTGAGCCAGTGGGCTGGCCGGCGGGGAATACGACGAACAGTCCGTTTGGCGGCCGATCCCTGAGTCGTCCTCCAGGGGTTGTAGTGCCCTAGCTGCCACGTTGCGATAGGATGGGACGACGAATGGGCCGCCTGTCATAGCGTCGGTGCTTGCCAAGGGTGAATCACCTTGCAACACTTCCATCGGTCCCCAGAAATGTTCCCCACCCTCCCTGACTAAGGCGGAAGGTGCTTCCAAGGAGTCCAGTGACAACTACGGGTTTGACGCCTGGGGGTACACCATGTCCTCGTACTCCTGGATATTCCTTAAAAAAGAGGAGGGAATCATACAGATCTCACATTTGGGCAGTACGAGACTGATGCGCCATGTCCCCATCCCTGCCCTCGGCTCAAAGGGTTGGGGGGGGGGGGTTCTATCGTAGCGTTGTATTCTACCTCAGAGTCCGAGAAATGGACTGGTATAATTTTCGTTCAAACTCCACTGACATTACTCTTACAGAGATGACGCCCCTCCTTCCTTCCCCTGGCTGGCTCCTCAGGATAAGGATGATTTTCGTCAAGGATTCCCCTGGCTGCAATAGCGCTGGGGAAGAGGGGACTGAAGGCCGGGGTGTGGGAAGCACCGGGATAGATGTCGAAAGTGACATGGGGAGGACCTCCATGTCAGTGAGCGACTGGATACGCAACGGCTCCATACTCGTGGCCAGTAGTTGGGAGAGTGACCTCATACCTAGTGCAATGGGCACTGGAAAGATTCATACCCGGAGCATAGCTGTCGTGAAGAAGCCTTCGGCTTTCCAGACCAGTAGCACGTAATGAGCCTTCACGGTGGGTGGATGTACCGTGGAATGGTCCGCGGTGGCCATTACATGTGCCCACGAATGGGAGATTCAACCCAACCCACCTACAGGGTAGTCAGGGCCTTGATCTCAGTCGCACTTGTGACTACCCCTGCTCAACGTGTGGGGGGGTCTGGTAACAGGAGTCAACAGTGGGTCGGGCCACAGTGGTTGCTGACATTGGTTCCTGAGGATGAGGATTCTCTTACCCTCGCGCCCGACGCTGGCATCAGGTCATATGGGTCAGAGCCGATGGTGTGGGCACGAAGACTGCCGACTCCTCGGCCTAGGGAGTCGGGCGGCTGCGTCGACGCAACCTGGTGGGGGTTCTTACCGTTAACCCTTGGGACGGCTCTCCGATCGGGCGGACCCGGACATCCCCCACCTCATTGGCATAGGGGAGGGATGTGTCAAGGCAGTCCGGGGATAGTCTCCTGAAGCGGTTGAACATCGGAGTGGGGAGCGGTGGCTCCCTGTGCGGCCCTAGGCGGCGACGATGGTGGTGAGGCACAACATCCACTAGATCCAAATGGTCCATGCCCCTAGTGGGGATGATCCCTTCCTCGTCGTACCTACGAACCAAGTCATATATCACCCTTCGATGGATGATTTATAATGTGTAGAGGGGGTGTGAGTGCCCGGATGCTATGGCGGTCGGAGTTAGTGCGACTATGAAAAAGGCGGGACTGCGCTGGGTGGCCGTGTCGGTACTGCCCCTACCCCTGCGACGGTGGGCTGATGGCGATCGAGCTCCGGATGGAGTGATTTGATTCTTGGAAGAAGGGAGATGAACACATTACTACTAACAAGAAAATAAATCGACAACCATAACCCAATGTCATTCTATCTTCCGTAGTTGGCAAGAAGGATCCATGCTGATGACGTCGTAGAACGGAGTGGTCAATGTCCTGACCGCCATGACCCCTAGCGGGTTTCACGCATGGGAGGATGAGTGGCTTGTTTCCCCACATTCCTGCTATCCAAAGGCAGGCGACATCCGTTCCTTATTCAGGGACGTCTGCTCCTTGATCGAAACTTGTATGATGGGATGTCGGTTCTTCATTCGGTGGATTCCTCCTCAGAACTCATCACCTGGTTCGGGTCTCCCTCATATATTTAAGACGGCTTCGTGAAGCTCTTTCCGAGTGCCATATCTACATGGACGCTAGTTAATTACATAGCTTCCATCGAGACACTCCAAGGGGTCTTGTCGGGGAAGCAACCTTCGGTGAGGAGAATGGTTACGTTGGGGTGTCGTTGGCATGTCTTGATGCTAGGGATCGACATGTCTATCTTCTGTCAATTGTCACAGGGCATCTAGAGGGAGTGGAAGCCCGAGGCATATCATATCGAATACGGGGATTGTGTACCATCTGCGGTTTTCCTAATCATCCCATGTTTAACCCGGGTTATGCCGCGAGTTTAACGTCTTGCAGAGACGGATCGGGCTGAAGGATCCATTAGGGGGAACACCGATGTTGGGACCAACAAGTGGGTGACTTCCTAGATACCATGGAGTGGGATGGGGTGGCATGATCTCACCAGGATGTGGTGGCCCAGGTAAGAATCAGGATGAATGGTGGAGAGACGGGCTTGAACCTCGTGGAGGCTTCCTACATATCCCCATAGTAGGGAATCAATGTCCATGTAGTTCGGTCGTACGGTGGGACACCTGAAGAGATGACCCATGAGAATGAAAGCATGGATTGGAGCCTGGAGGAAGTAAGACCCCCGGGCTAGGGCATGAGCTTCACAAGGCATGTGGGCTCACAGGGGAAGTCAGGATGAGACGTGGGTGTGAGGCATGGGGCTTACTCTCTGAGACAACCCAAAGGGGGAATACAATTTAACGTCATGTGGGTCAAGATACAGTCTAACATCATGCGGGATGAGATATAGTTTAACGTCATGCGGGACAAGGGCCTTTGGGGATTACGCTCTGATCCGGCCAAGAGTGGTCGAGGAACTGATGTGGCGAGGTCAGAACAACCGAGCGGTGGGCTTGAACCTCGTGGAATCTTCCTACGTACCGTACGTTAGCACGGATCAATGTCCATGTAGTTTTCTAGGATGGGTCTTACGCTCTACGGCATCCCATAGAGGATTTCATGGTCGATACGCGCTCTAAGCCCACATGAGTCTTGCTCGATGTGAGAAACAAGAGGCAGCAAGGACCAGACGATCACGTCTCAAAGGGTGCATCCATGAGAAGCAGAAATAGGATTATATGTTGAGCTTCCCAACGAAGAAACAGGGGTTTACACGTGGTTAGCGGCCCTTGGTGTCGGGGCTTACTCTAGGGTGGAGGCCCGTGGTGTGACAAAGCGCAGTGGGAAAGGAAGTCCACTGGCCTTGGCAGGGGGAAGTATGGAGATGCAAGGGTGCAACCTTCTGCAAGAGAGTCAAGGGGATTACACTCTGAAGCATCCCTTCCCCCATGGACAAACGCCACTCTGATAAGGAGGATCTCATTCCATGTGAGGAAGAGTCAATTCCCTTGGAGACAAGTGGGCGTAAAGACTTCCCGAGCCGGGGGGACCTTGTGTGCAAAGCACTGGGTCGGACCACAGTTTAACGTCATGTGTTACGGACGAGGTGCTTAGCAGTTTAACGTCCTGCAGCTTGAACGAGGTGGGTTCGCTCCACACCCCTAGGGCTTACATGCCCAATTCCCTCTACCCCTTGTGGGAGGGAAGGCATCGGCAAGGCCGTAGTGAAGGGGGGCCATAGGGAGAACCATTGAGGGGTCCACGTTAGCATGGCTATGTGAAAAATAAATAGCCATTAGCGTGCCTATGTGAAGAAGCATAAGGTAGAGCAATGTAACGGGAAACACCCCCCAAGGGACCTTGAGGTTACCTCGTACGAGACTGGAAGGCTGTATGGGAAAACAACGCATGGCGCACATTCCTAGCAGGGGAGAAATCTGGTGTCGGAGTAGAGAGGTAGCCAAAGGGTTTCAAGGTAAAGGGTCTTGGGTTTTGCGTGCAAAGATAATCTTTGCGCGCAAAACACCGGGAAGGCACAAAATTGGAGCCAGGGGATTGCGCGCAGATAGGGAATTGCTCATAATGTATTGAACACATGGAAGGGGATTGCGCACACGGGACATGGATTGCGCACAAGGATGGAACCTGGAGGAGGGTGAAAATTCACTTAAGCCAGTGGATTTGCACGCAATGGCGAACCCCTGGGTAAGATTTCATGAAAAGGGGAATTACCTGGAAGTCATATTGCGCACATGGGGAGTCGAATTGTTCGCATGAGAGCCAATCCAAATTCCAAAACCCCCAAAATGTTTGGGGTCACCTTCTATTTATAGGCCTCAAGAGGCACAGAATCTAGGCGGCGCACGAAATCTTCCATGCCAAGAACCCTAGGCGCGCAAAGCCTCACCGCGAGGAACCGGGGAACAAAAAAATTGTGCGCCTCACTAGCTCGATGACATGCATCCCGGGGATACTTCGTGCGAACAATTTTATTTTGCGCAAGTCCTCCTTTATTTCGTGCACCACATCTCGGGCCTCCGGACCGGGCCTCTGATTCCGAATATGACTTCGCTTTTCCATTTCAAAACCTCCTCTATGGGTTATAGATCTTTTTCGGCGTCTACACCTACCATTTGATATCAACCATATTTTGTTTCATTTCCCCGTGATGTGACTAATAACACATTGAATGAGTTCAATTATGACAAATATTTTCCATTACAATTTTTTTATTATATACCTAATATAAAATTGGAATTATATAAGTATTTGGTTCTCCATGACTACTAAATCGGCCAGTCCTTTAGGACTTTCCTCCTTGTATCTATGATAGTGTAATAAAGTAATCACCATATCTAGTTCATTGGATTCAGTGTTATTAAAGACAGTATCAGAGGAATTCTAGTTGAAACATGGGAACTAGATTGAGGAAATCATAGATTATGGAACATAACACTATATTGTAGATTGATGATAAGTATATAATAAATTCATAAATTTTTTGTGTGGAATATTTTATTTGTCTTTTCATAGTAATGAATTCATCTTTTGATACTATAATTGGTTGTGGTTATATCACATTTATACCAAGATGTAATTAAGTTGAAATGGGAAGATTGGGATTTGACTCAATCATACCGTAGTGCCTGAAAACAAGACTTAATTCTCACGTAGTTTTCCACTCTTAGGGGGTATGATTAGGATAATTCAAATTTTATCTAAAAACCATTCTAATTTAATTGAATGTAAATATATCCTCATAGAATCCAATTTTAAGATTTTGAGGTTAACAATGCTTAGATTTTATTTTTATCTTAATTATTACACCAAATTTAGAATTATACATTATGTTTTAAAATTCAAACCATTATGAACTAATTCAATGTATTCCATTGGTTTTAAATGGTGTCTGTAAGAAATAATGGTATAAAAAATCATGGTTAATATTGAAATTTCATGGTTGATAAATTCAATTTGGATAGTATAGGATCTATGAAAATTAAGTCTATATTAGTGAATCTTAATCTTGTTATGACAAATAAGCTTTCCTGAGTAGAGAATTCTGTTATTCCAAAATGTGATCCCCCTATGTTAGACCACTTGATGATACATAGTCCCACATCATTTTGTGGGACTAAAATTATTGGCGTATCTAATAAATGGATTAATTCCCTTGAAAATAAATTTCATTCATAGGGATGCAATGAAATGGAAAATTTTAATCTTTTAGTGTATTGTCTCATTGGTGATGATGATCAATGGAAGTCATTTATCTGGAATACATGGGAGGATGAAGAAATAGAACACATGGAATGGAGATATTATAATAAAATATTATACAAAAAATATTTCCCTCATGATAAGAGAACCAAAATAAAGGCAACGTTCCTCAGCTTTAAGAAAAATGAATAAGAATGTGTTTTAAGTATGAATATACCTTTGTAAGATTATCCATGTATGATATAGATAACATATATAATATGTAGTGTACTATTTACCAAATAATTAAAGGGAATAATCTATTACTCTAAATGAAACTAGTATCAGAAACATTTTCATCATATGATTAAATAGATTTATGTCCCATAAAATTTATGTATGAATTTTATAGGTCCAATATATTCTAGGATAATAAAGAGGATAATAAGTAACATAAAAACTAATTATAATGGGATGGATCAAATAATAAGTTTATGATGATGAAATTTCCATCATTTATTTATTATGGAAAAAACCATAATAGAAATTTATTGAAGGTCATGACTGTTTTTCACAAGTGCAAAGAGAAGGGTCATTTGGCTCATGAATATAAGGGAAATATGGTTTCCACAAATATACAATGCATAAAATATAATGAAATTGGGAATTATTCAAACCAATTCCAAAATATTAAATGGAACATACCATCGAATAAGATTATGGGAGAAGGCCAGGTTTATGTGATCACTGAATATGAGTTTTATGTTCTTAGTGATGTGGTGGTAGGTAATTTAATCAATGCCACAAATTTATCCAATATTTTATTCGATTTTGGATCTTTGAATTATTTATTTTTAGTCATTTTATTAGAAAATTATATTCTTCCATGAAAGCATAACAATGGAATTCCCATTCAAATATACATGTGGAAGTTTGATTGTAAAAAAGATGAGTTAGTAAATCCCCATCATGAAACATAAATGTGCTCTATTTGTGGAATTTATTATCATACCTATGATTTAATTTGAAATAATCATTGGCATTGTATGGATTTAAATATACGATGAAAAAAATTATTCATGGAGAAGGAAATTATGATCTGTGTTAAATATGTATAATTACTTATCTTTGGAGGGGTGAATTCAACATATGATTCATATCTTTATCCATCCCCATAATAAATTCTTAACGATAGTTCTAGGGTAGAAGAGAAAATAAAATTAGTGGATGGGGAAATAAATATTCAAATTTAGGATGAACAAATTTTATATGAATAAAATGATGTATTTATTGAGGAATTACCTAGACAAATATCTGAGCATGAACTTGAGTTTTCCATTGATTTAATCTCCATGGAAATACCTATGTCAAAAACTATTTATAGTATAGACACTATAGAATTGGTGGATTTTATGGAAGAACTAGTGGATTATTGTGATAATGGATTTATCTTCTTCTATGATTCACTATGCGGAGGCCATATTCTCATTGTTAATAGTATTGATAGATCCATGAGGCTAAAAATTAACTATAGATAAATCAATATCATTATACTAAAAACCAAGTATCATTTTCTATGTATTTATAAATTATTTTTATAACTTCATAGAGCTAAATATTTTTAAAATTTTTACATTTGTTATGGTCATTATAATTTTTGAGTAAATAAGGAATACATTCTGAACACAACATTTTGAACGAGGTAAAAATGTTACTAATTTATAATAATTAAACTTATATTGACCAATGAACCATCAGTTTTTGTAGATCTAATGAATAGTGTATTGATAGAATATTTTAAGGATTTTGGTGTGGTAATAATTGAATATACCTTGGGTATTATAACAGATATCAAGACTAAGATAATCACTTTGGGTTCCTTCGTGATAATCATAAAAGAAAAGAGTTGTAAGGTAAATTTAGCATGTGTGAGTTCTATCAATAGTAATTTTATTTTCTTGGAAGTATTTCATATAAGGATATAATTTTTTGGTAGTTTACTATGTGTTACATGTTTAGTATTTTTCTTGATTAGATACCTTATTACCCAATATTATACATGAATGGTTTATGTTTATTTGGAAAATGGAATAAGAAGAATGTTTTGAATAATTGAATAGGGTATTGGTAAATGCTCCAATTTTGAAACTACCATCCAACAATGATGGATTTGTGATATATAGTGATACATAAAATAAGGGACTTGGTTGGGTCCATAAAAAATCATAAAGTTATTTAATATGAATTAAAGAAGTTAAAATATCATGAAAATAACTATTTTCATATAATGATCAAAACATGTGGAAAAGGCGATGTCTTGATCTATTCAATGGTTATGAATTATCTATAAACTACTAAACAAGGAATGAATATAAGGCCTCACATGAATTTATTGTAAAGGATCATGGAGTTATTAAATAAATGAATATTGAGACAGATCATGTGTTAATTGATTTTATAAATCTGGAAGTGGGAAATATTATAGAAAAGGTAAAATCACTCATTTTATAAATTAATATGAAATAATATTCACTATAAAATATTAAAATATCTCTATCTAATGATTTAAATTTTCAAAATAATGTTATAGATGAGAATGATGGTATTTTGGTTGACTTCATTTGTGAATATGAAAAATAGAAATTAGAAAAGAGATTATCTGTTCCATATATATCAGAGCTTAAAAAGAATATTTGGATGGTTCTAATAGATTTAATTTCTCTATACACAATGGTATAACCATGATATACATGTATTTGAGTGAACTTTGTTTATGGGATGAAATTATGTTTTAAATTACTAATTATGTCTCCAAAATGTTTTGTTTTTAAATAAGTAAATATTGAGATAAAAAATCCGAGAATATTAATTCACCCTTTTCCTACTCCTATGCTTAAATGGTATGAAATTAATATGGAATGATTTATAGGACTACCAAATACACCTAAAATGAATGATATAATATTGATTTTTATTGATTGTCTTTACAAATCTCAACATTTCTACACTATAAGGGAAGATTCACATCATTAGTGCCTCATATGGCTATATATTAATGATGCTATAAGAATTAGAGGAACAAATATTTAAAAAAATTTGATCATTATCCTCATTGTACATAAAAACTACGGATGGTTCTCTATAAGTAGCCTGATACTAAGCTTCATTTTTGGACCACCTACCATCATCAAACCGATGTATAGTCTAAAAGTATGATTCAAACTTTAGAATACATGTTGAGGTCATTCTAACATAACAATAAATTTATGTGTGATCATTATTTGAAATTGGTAGAGTTTTAATTGAAAAATTAAATTCATTCATGTAATCAAGTGACATTATATGAAGAATTATTGTAATGAGTCATTTTACTCAAATTTGATGGGATGAATTTGGTTAAAGGAAAATTGTAGGCCCATGAATTGGTAAAGAGAAAACAAAAAAAGTTAATGTTCATTCAAGATCATATAAAATTAGAAAAAATTATGAAAAAAATTATTCTAATAATTGGAGGCAATATCTATAATTTTATGTGGGAGATCATGTATTCTTGAATGTAAATCTATGTATGGGTTCTATAAGTTTTGATAGGAAAGAAAATGGATTACCAGTTACACCAAAACCCTTGAATTTTTTGAAAGGATAAAAGTTATATATTAATTTATTGAAATTACATTGAGTCAATATAAATTATATTATTTGTTTCATAGATCATTATTAAGGAATTACATTCTAATCCTTGTACATGTGCTCACCTCTAAAAAATAAAATTTCAAACTCTTCTATGATACAATGAGAGTCTTATCTAGATTCTTGATACAAGAGATAAAGTATTAAGGAATAAAATGAATCCACTATTAATGGAATATTAGATAAATCCTTAAATGGAGGAAGAAGCTTGGGAACCCATAGATTTTATGAATATGAAAAACCCTAATTTTTTAGAACTAAAAATAATTGAAAATTTCAATGAAATGAATTTTGTTTGAGGGAAGAATATAAAACCCATGATTCGATTATAGTTATTGAACATTATATTTTTTTAAAATATATAATAATGTGAATTTTAATACTTAATAGGCAAAAAATTATTATTGTATAGGATGAATATTGATTTTCAACTTATTTGGTGAAAATAATCATATAATGAATTTTTCAAACATTCCACTAGAAATAAGATTTTATGAAAAAAATGGTACAATTTATTTACCCTCAATTTTATATATAATAATATGTAATAATATGTATATTTAAAATTTAAATAACAATAAATTTTATAATAAAATTAAAAAAATATCATTTTGTGGTAAAACATTAGTTATTTTCAGAATTGTATTTTCTTTGAGAAAACAGTTTTTGTTTAAAAAGGCATAATGTTTATACATTTTAAATATTTTAATTAATATTTAGATAAGAATATTTTAAATTAAATTTATAGATTATATATATAAAAATTTATTAATTTAAATCGATATAATGATTATTATTATTAATATAGTTAATATAATATCATCTTATAATTTAAAAATGCATATTTTTTAGAAATCATTTTTCGACCAAAATTGTGGGTTTTTTAAAATAAATTACTCAAATTGTGGAACTTAATTTAATATAATTGATTAAATAATAATAATAATAATAATTAATATGATCATATTTTTTACCATAATGATTAATAATACCAAAATAAAATTGATTAGAAATGTTAATGTTAAAATGATGTTTTTCACGTTACATGAAATTGTGTTAAAATAAATATTCTAAAAAACTAAATATTTTATTTTATTATTTTTATTTCATATTTATAATAATATAGTAAAAATAATATAATAATTTTTATTTTTATTTATAATTAGAGGATTAATTACCTAGGTTATGAATCTAGTTTCCGTGGTGAAAACTAAAATGTTATAAGTAAGTGAATTTATAGGATAAAGGAATAAAATGCTGAAATATGTTTGTTTTTTTGGTTTTGGATGTATGTGTTGAACTTAAATAACCTATAATCCATTATTTATCAATTTGTAGGCACATTGGGTGAATGTGACATCCCATTATTGAATATTTTCTGTTATTTTGAAAATTGGTACTCTTACTCAATTATAAAAGGGTATACCCTCCCCACACATATTAAAACCTATCAAGATCTTTGGATCAAGAAAATATATATATATATATATTCAATATATTTATAAACATTATGGTTCAATTTTTTTTCTCAAAATACAAACCCTAGTGTCCATAAAATGAGATCCAAAGGAGGTTTCTCTAAGAGAGGGTAATCGTTTAAACAAAGATCTTTGTTTTTCTTTTCAATTATACCACTTTCAATTATTTATTAAAACATATAATAATTTAATCCGAGTATCAACCATGTAAATATATGTTATAATGTTTATGTAATAATTTTCTTCTGTCTCCTTATCCATTGAATGGAAAATAAATCCATCACTCGTGTGTATGGTAGACTTTCACCTCACGAACTAATGTAATTTTTTTCCATCCCTAAATCACATTGATAGTAATAGTGATGAAAATAATTATATATGTTACACATAAAATGAAATTAATTATTTAAAATTAAAATATCAACCTATTATTTACCCTTTCACCCATTATGTTAATAATAATGTGGCTCATGTAACCTATGACCTACCTTTTTCAGAATACGATACAATTCATTTTCAATTTAAAAAATTTAATAATTTTAAGAAAAAGTATATGTTGAATAAATAATATATATTACATTAATATAATTATGGAGATTATATAAATATATTCTATTAATAATTAACTGGTGTTTTGTGAAAAATATGCTTGAGAAAACATGCCTGTTAACACTCTAAATAATGGTAAATGGAAATATTTTTATTGAATGGGTGACAAGATGATATAAATGGTTTAATATGATACTAAAAATATTAATAAAGATATTTTATAATTTAATAAAACTTTTAATACCGTTATACATTATTTTAAATCATTTTCAACTAAATATAAGTATGTGTTAAGGGATTTCATCCTTATTTCCATTCCTTTCAGACATATTTGTTAATATTCACCAATTCACGTTTATATGTTGTATGTACTTTCCATTTGTTTTAATTAAAAAAATTACTATTTATTAATGATTTATAATGTTCTAATTTATGTTTATTCTGTCAAGGGAGTATAATTTAGAAGTTACCAAAGAGGTAAGAATCTATTTTATAATATCAATTTATTTTGGTTTTGAATTTACTTTAATCGAAGGAATTTTTTTTTATTATTTATATGAACAAATAATTTTCTTATAATTTATATATTTATTGATTTTCCATATTTTAATTAAAATTTTACTCTCTTTTTTAAACGAATCAAGAAAATAAAATTTTAAAAGAAAAATATATTTTATTTCCCTAATAATTAGATATTGTTTTCTTCAATGTCCATGTTTTTCAAATATATGCTACCGAATCCCTATTTAATATCTAAAATGATTTATTAACGAAATTATATTTTATCTTAATCAATAAGAACTTTTTTTAATGTAATTTTTCTACTATTTTCCAATGGTATGTTTTTTACAAAAATTCAAAAGGAATGTTTTTTAATCTATATGGTGATAACATACATCCACACCAACGTAACCATTTTATTAAATATTGATTATTATACATATTTTCAATAGTTTTAAAAATGTTTAACTTTTATAAAATATTAATTTTATATTTCACTTACATTCTATTTATCTTTCCAATGGATGTTATTTTATTTAAAAAAACAATATTGTCGAGGAACCGATGGTCACCTCTCGTTTCTTGATTAATTTTAAGAATGTTAACTTCATATTGAGATAAAAACATTCTTATGACCATTTTTAAATATAAATTAAATTTAAATTAATTTTGTATATTCTTTGAATCATGTATAAGATCATTTCATATACCTTATTTCATGTGTACATTTGGTGTTTACATTTAATGTTATTTGATTAACTGGGAAAATATTTACAATTACATATTTTTTTAAATATGAATATTTATTGATAAGGAATATTATTCATGATTTAAATTGATAATTTGATATACAATGAATTATTTGTTTAGGGAGTTATGTGTGGGTCCCAAAAATTATATATCTCATCGTTACATCTTTAGGTCTCACGAGAAAAATCAGTTTTCTAAATTAATTGGGTTTTTTCGTAGTTTCAAACTGTTATAATATAAAACATTATGGAATATATATTATGTTATTTTAGACCATGATTTCCAATATTAATAACATTACTCATTTATAATTTAATTATTAATATATTTGGGATTAGTACATCAATGTCATCTATGTATTCATTTGGTGCTAAAGTTACTGATTAAATGGCATGTGTGTTCAGTTAATTACAATTCATTATTTATTATACATTATCTAATCATGATATTAAAGTTATTTATTAAATGTAGTGAATGTTCAATTATTTACCTTGACATATTGATTATACCTTATTGACTCATGATATCTTATTCCACACATAACCCTTATTGATCATTTGTGCTCACACTTATTTTGTATCAATTCCCCATGATATGATGAATAATTCATTGAATGAGTTCAATGACGACTAATGTTATTCATTAATATTTCATTTAATTTAACCCCAATATAAAATGTTTATCATTTTTGTATATAGATCTCCGAGAATAAAATATTCATTAGTATTTTAGTATTTGACCCCCTATATCTATGGAAATTTAATACAGTAATGACTGAATCTGCGTCACTGGAGTTAGGTACTTCATATGAATATTTGGAGTTCAATATTATTATTGGGTGAGATCATTCTCCGTGTATGTATTTTGATTCCTTGATACTAGTTTTATGATTGGGGTGTAATGGTTTTCCCCACCCCTTATATGTAATATAATGATATATAAATATATACTCAATACATTATAAATCTTTATAATTCCATTCCCATAGATCACAAAATTAGAAACCATACATATATAAATGACATAAACATGAAAACATTCATAATTCCATAATAGTATAATTATCCCATGAGAAAAAAAAATTTCTAGAAAATTTATATAAGACATAATCATAAGAAATCTAGAGAAATTTGTTATATGTTATCTGAAGATCATATCCACATTGAAGAATAATATACAGTAATGTATTTAAACATAGATGAAAAAAAATATAGGAAAATTAAAAAACTATTTGGTAAATTAGAAGAAATATCCATTATATTTTTAATAAAATTTATTTTTAAATGAAATAACTTATATATCAATGGTTTTATTAAAATAATAATAATTTATAAAAATAAATTTAATGAACCCTGAAAATATGTAATGGAAAAATTCTGATGAAAAATAATGAAAACCATTAGAGAAAGAGATAATACATAAAACATTATAATAGAGATTAAAATATTCTTTTCCCAATTTTATAAAAGGATGTAAAATCTAGTATAAAATTTCCTATAAAACTATTATACTAAGGGTTAAGTACTTATATATAAGAATATGAAAAAACATAGACTTCAAATATAAATGTTCATGACTGGAAAGAAAATAAAATGTCCATTCAACTTATATGAATCATTATAGGTGAATAATAATCCAACGGGAGGGGAAATGATAATAAAAAGATGAAAAACTAAAAAGTAACCAAAGGATAATTACATATATGTGGTTTTAAATAAAATTAACATATTATTTCCCAATATGGTAATTTAGTCATAAACAATATCAATTTCAAAATAAGGTCTGAGAAGAAACCCTTATGAATTTTGTTACACTTAAACCAAAATCCCAGGATAGGTAAAACCTAGGATGTATTTCTAAATCAATTTTATTTCATAATTTTTTTTAAATATATCAATGGGATAGTATATACACAAAATAAAACAAAAAATGTTTTGAATACAATGAATATCTTAATAAAGGGAAATTGAGATGAGGAATGCTTACCTTTACTCTCGACATTCATGAATATTCTTTAAAATCATGTTTGAAAAACTCAAAAATCCTAATAACTTATTTCAATACCTTATTAAAATATATTAACATTTATATTATTAAATTATAATAATTTCTTATACTTAAATTAGTAAGATATTATTTATTTTCATCATCACATGTTACTAATTTTAATTTTTCTATAAAATATTTGTGATTTAAATCCTTTTTCATTGATAAAAAGATCATAATTTTAAGATTATTAATTGTAATTTAATCACATTTTATATTTTTTATTTATTATCTTGTTACTATTTTGGAAGGTATGGGTGTAATTCATTAACTTGTAATTCCTTAAAAGAATATGTTTGGTAATTTACTAATAATAATGTGTTACATTATAATGACCATTAATTTTGGTTCCACCATTATGGAACAAAAATCATAATATAATTTTCCATTTAATATCATATATTACCATTTTTCCTGTCCTGATACTAATATGGATTATCCATTTTAATGAAAAAGGGGAACGAAAAAAAGATGACAAAATATCACATTTCTATATCTATCTTTCACAAGTAATATATGTTCATTAGGTATACCTTATATAGGTACCCTTAAGCTACTCATACTACCTTTCCCAAGTTTCTTATGATCGCCTTGGATACCTCACAAAGGTCACCGGTGTGCACCACCTTACTCAGATGGCTAACTCCACTCAAACCATTATTTTTTCCTTTAAATTATACCACTTGTTCAATTTATAGTGGATGAGTTTCCCAAATTTAGAAGATATCAAACGATTCCTATGAAAAAATCACTCGGTCCTTAAATATATCCATTAGGTATCATAAAATACAATAGTACATAAAAAATTTAACTTAATTATGGGGTACGAGTTACCTAAATCCCTCACCTGGTTAAACCATCGCTTGAGCCTCATAACATGAGTGAAAAAGAATCTTGGGATACATTTCCTAGAAGAACCATCACTTGAGGATCATCGCATGCGTGGAAACCCATTTTTGTCCCACACTTGGGTGATCCGCCACCCATGAAATCCTATATATAAAAACCAGAAACCTATGGGTCCGTCACCTAACTGAATCATCACCCAAGGATTCCCACCAAGGATAACCATCACCTAAGGCATCCCACCCAAGTGAAAAATTGCATAGGGATGACCAAATAATTAAACCATCACATCATGATACTTTTTCATTATAATTCCGTCATCCTTTACTTGAGTCTCCCATTTTGTAGTGACATTACAACCTTCTCATCAAAAAACTAGAATCATAGGACTATAGTACTGAGAACTCTATTGTTAACCTTTTTTATCATGTATTCCCTTAGAAAAGGAGGCCCCCATATTTCCTCTATATCTTATGGGGTTATTATGATGTTATAAATCATTCAACCCTTGGTTAATTGGGACTCTATTTCTAGAGTCAGTTTAGGGAATCATCACAATTCAGTTAGAATTAGTTACTTCCTGCATGATACCTAAAATGTGAATCAACATTAGTAGCTTAAGTGACATTTTCTACAATAAAATGATGTTTAATACCAAATATAGGTGTTAGATATTTAAATTAAGGATAGGATTAGACTCATTTGTGGAATCCATCATAGAGTAAGCTTTTAGACTTTCTTTATGATATAGACTCCATGTCCCCTTAATCATCCATCGGGGTGAAAGAAACGTATTATTTTGTGGAATCCTATGTGGATTAAGCCTCAAAACTTCCTTGAAAGTCACAATATCACTCTTAATTTAATTTCTCCACCAATCCATTAGGGGATTAGGATTGTAATACTAAACACCTCTAATTTATAATCCTTAACAAAATCCAATTATGCAATGTGACTGATCTCTTAACATTCATTTTATCTTATAGTGAGCATGAATCTTCTGGGATTAGGGACTCAATTTAATTATGCCACTAGATTAATTAAAAATCACAACATTGGGCATCCTATATTGGTGTATTCCCCTATCATATCATCTTATCCTCATAAATCCATTCTCTTTGTGGGATTCATATTCAGATGGATAATTTTTTTATAACATAATTCCAAACTCATAGGGTAACATTCCCCTTGACATCAACCAAAAAGGACCACTCATGTGTAATTTCAACACCGACCATTGTTTAGAACCTTTCTCCAAGTCATCCTTGCCAGATGACATTGAATATCATGGATATATCTTGGTAACATGACCCTAAAATGTATGATGTGTCCAATGAAGTGGTACCAAACAACGTGGGTTTGCATTCCTTTTGCAAGGATTACTATAAATTTTTATCATGGGACCAATCCATACACAAAACTAACCATCAACTCCATTGATTTTTCTATGTTTTAGAGTATCCAATTGTTTTTCTATAAATCATAGTTCCCTATAACCAAACATCAGCTTGTAATAATGAAAAAGATAGATTTCCTCAAACACATAAATATGGTACCATCGATGGAGAACCTATGAAATATATAGACGTTCTCATCGATGAGAATCCTCTAACACATATATATATTTTAAAATAAAATCAGTGTAATGAAATACATCTTACATGATGAGGGAATAGTCCAAAAATTGGATTTGTAAATGACTCATGAACATGAATTAAATCTACAAAAGTGTCCGAAAATATGATACAATTTCCTCCCAATAGGGTGTGATAGTCACAAAATCTCATCCTTTAAGACAATGTGAGTTCCTAACTGTCGTTTGTAAGATATCTCAATGACTGAATACCTTTATAAGTAATTTCAACAACTCATCATAGATATAGGGAATGTTTGGTGTTTTTGGTTCCATGAATTAACCCCATTGGAAACCATTTCAAAAATGATATTAATTATACATACACAAGTAACTACATCACCCTCCAAGCTTGAAAAAAAATGGGGAACCCAATGTGAATATTTCATTAACCAAATTAATAGGGAACCCACATGTTAGTCCATTTTTTATTCATTCTACAAACAAAAATGGGCCCATTGGGGATCCATTAATGTAATCAACTACAAATCTTTTTTACTTACTTTCTTAATTTGAATGATTTTCTTATTTTTGATTGTTTCTTATCAATATAAACATTTAAAAAAAAATTTAAATCTAAATGTAATCCTACCAATCATGAAGTACATATGAATAAGTAGGTTCACAACCTAGATACCTATCATACTATATGATTTCATCACCCAACAAGTTACTTCAATAGCATGTAGAAGATTCTCTATTCATGGAGTATCACGTGAATGATACTATCCAAACACTGAAGGTGGATCATGAATACCTACAAGAAATGAATCCCCTCTAACATTCTTCCCAAATATGAGTGATGTTAAAGAAGAAACAAAACATGTCATTGTTTCAGACAAATTTAGGAGCCTCATTCTAGAATATAGTAGAAACTACCTCCCTTTCCCTAGGGATGTGCACTAGGAGTTCATTAGTGACCTCACTATAATACATGACTCATCAAAGATGTATCCTATCAACAATTACCTCGGTCAACAATGTTTCACATCAATACCTTAGTATGCTACTGGGTACACTACCTTACAGGTCCATGATTAGTTTACACATACCCAAGAACCCAGGAAAACACATAAAGGGTGAAAAATGTCAATAATTAGATGTTTTATATCATCCTATACTATAATAACGAGCACCACAATTATACTGTGGCGGTAACCTATGAATATGAACCCATTATTTCCCAAACCAAGAAAGTCTACTAGAAAATAATAGTAGCACCTGGATAAGATTATCAGTATATCCTATGAATGAATAGTGGAAAAGCCCACATTATCACCCCCAAACAAGAAACTTATTGGTATACTTTAATGGAAATCAGAGGGTTGGAACATGCATACAATCCTCTTGCAACCATGGAATGGGTCCATATAACAATTCATGTTGTGGAATCCAATTAGTACATCGTGATTAAAATTAATGGGTAGACATACATGCCTTACTAAATTCAATAAAGTTGTCAATATATATTGTTAGTAGTAGTAGTTAGGGTGAAAGTACACATTCCTCCCCTTCCCTACTCACCACGTTAGCACACCAACACATTCCTAGGGACACTCAAGAGTTGGAACACATTCAAACTCCACTCCAGGTGGGTCATTGGCACACCCCCATGATAAAAAAATAGAATGATCAAGCACACATTCTAATAAAAGTTAGATACTATTAGTCCATTACAATGATTATTTTATGAGAAAAAAGTTCTTCCAAAAATAATTATATTTGTTGGTATATTCTGGAAAAACATGATAGTTCCCCAGGAAGAATCCCATACATGATATTCATTGTTCACCACATGAGATTTTTAGTGACCAACAAATGAAATATAATAATAAATATCACCAAGGGAAATTATATGTTTAGAATCAGTCTCATTTTATTAATATTCATGATGATATAAATTTTGAGTCTCTCATACATTTTTCAATATAGGATAAGATATTTTTGACTATCTATAATACCAAGTAATCAATATTTTTAGTTGCAAATCCACTCTATATAATATTGTTACCACCATCTATAGAGGTCCTCCATAGAGAATTTACCTTGAAATTCCTCTGTTTATCAGTACTATGTTTGATCAAGAGAACATTTCTCACAACTAGTACCATTTTATCCATAATAATTAAAAGATAAAATATAAATAATGTCCTACAATTTCCATTTTTTACCCTAATGGTACTACACATTGTATATACAGAATATTATTCCCCATTCATAAATGATAAAATACGATGGTAGTTCTCCCCTTGATACTTTTTACTACAAAGTTCATCCCTATAGTAATATTTTATTTCCTTGGTAAGAAACTCCCTTTTATGAATTAACTGTTATATGGCCATCATATCATAATGAAAATGAAAGGATGTGGTAATCTATGCTAGATTCATTATCTTTGAAAATTGATATTTTTTCTCATCTAGAATGCAATGCAAGGAATCTATCATTATATGAAAAACCTTTGGGGGGTAACGTTAGTGTTTTTTGGGAGGTGGTAAAAATATCTATCCTGTTTGAATTTAAGAGTTTGGTGGTTAGACTAAATTCTTCCTCAATCATTATAATTTAATTAAAAGTGATTTTTTTATCATAGTGTTATTGTTAGATGGTTTTCATGGAATGACAATTTCGTTGGGTTTTTATGGGGTTTTAAGAAAGTTAGGGTTCTAAAACCCATATTCTTAAAGAGTTTATACTAACACACATGATTTGGGAAAACCATGAAGCCTCATAGGTGAAACCATAGTGCCCTAAATTGTATGTGTACATGGTTTGAAAAACTATGCGGAAGGAGGAACACAGTTGTGCTAAAGATATATAGTTTGTTATTATAGGCTCAAACATGGTTTGTGAATGGTTTAGTAAACCATGTGGGGCAATCGTTTCATTTGGGGTACCTAGGAAGTGGGTGTCCCATAGTTGGCACATAGTTATCCAAACCCCGAATCCAAACCAATGGGGTCATTATAGTTAGTGAAATTATCCAATCCACCCCCTTTATTTATGTTTCTCCTCCCTATTTTAATTCTCACATGAATTAACAATAGCCGGAATTCCATTTTCTACTCCTTCCTTAGGTTTTGAGACATCTCCACATTTGATATTTGAACTGATCACTATTGGGTTTCTTGGAACCATGTTGTTAAGGGTCTCGATACTCTTTCTTCATTTATTATTTTCTTTCGGAATATGGTGTTCTAAATCCATGTGAGAATTTTTACCTTATTTTCTAGGATTACATTTAAATTTATAATTTTTTATGAATCATCGTGTGTTAGAGGATGATGTTATATGACCATGTATCCATGAACATGATGAAGGTGGTTTGAATATTTCTCTTTAATTTCACTCATGTTCTGGGGTTGTGTTTTTTAGTATACCATTAGGTAGTCTGAGAGAGACCCTATAATATAAATTATTTCATTAAAATTAAATAATTTATCCTATGGTATGAACATGGGCATGCTTTTTAGTGAAAAAAATGGTGTGAGAAAAGTGAGAGGCTTTGGGGATTAAGAAGATTATTTTGAGGTTTTTATTTATTAAATAAATTGGTTATGATGCTTATGATTTATTGATGGGATATTTATGGGATTGTCTCAAGTATTGATAGATTGATGACCGTTAAGATTCATGAACCACTTCTCATCAGGTTGGGTGAGTCCTGGGATACAGAAGTTATAATAACCACATATTGGGTGACATGGTCATCAGATTGAGGTGAAATATTTATTCAGTTGTGAGCATATGGGATGAGTGATTTGAGATAGTGTTGACCATCATGATGAGTAACACAGTCGAAGGGATATGCAGTACCATGATGATGTGTCTTAGGTAGTTTTTTTTGTTACTTCCACTCATCATGATTGCCTGATGTGCCATTGGAGTCATCTTCACATAGATAGGAGTCAGATGATGACGTAAAATTGTCCAATGATGTGGGAATATATTATATGTAGTTTATGATCATGTTTAACATCAGTATGGTAGGACATGTTTATCATATAATGCCACATGAATGGTGAGTATCCATCAATTTAGGATGCTAATATCATCAGTTGGGGAATGAGTCTCTCTATATATTGAATCTGTTGGTCAAATATTATTTGGGATGCTAGATATTGTTATTTCTTAGGATGTTGGATGTTCATCCAACAATGTCTGTATTTGGTGGAAAGATATCATTGTTCCTCAGATGTCATGCTTTGAGCCAATTAATATTCTTCTAAGATAAGATTCAAGTGGCCATTTAATTGATTTGGTGTTCCTTCGTGATGTTGGTTATTTTATTTATGGAATTATACTTTAGGTGACATTTTTTAGAGGTGGAGACTTAGGGTTAAACAGTGATGATTTTTGTCAGAGGATTCCTTGGAATTTATACTAAGGATCCTCTCCACTACCTTTATACCAATGATGGATGTATCATATAACTGGTTACTTGTGTATACAAGGCATAAAGAGAGATGTATAATTTTATGATGTGCATGTTCTATTTTATTTAAATTTAGATACACTTTATTTATCATTAGTATATGTTAGGAACACATTGGTGGTGGCCTACTAATAATACTTATCACACACTATACAAGACCATTTGGTTGCATGTAGACATTTTTCTCTTACGATCAAGAAAGGGACCAATCCAAGGGGATGGACCTTAGTAATCTTGTAAAATCATTTTCATGGGACGTATAGAAAGTGACCTTGTACGTTCTAACATTAGATATTGATAATTTTCATTATTATCCCATTAAATCCGCAAGCTTATATATATTTATTGAGGTTGGACACGTGTGAAACTTCCCATTTATTTATCTCCATTTATGACCTAACACTTATGAATGTTCTATAAATGGTATCCTGTGTTATTTTATTCTTTAAATGGTATGATTGATCTTATTTATTATTTATTATTGTTACTGTTGTTTGTGATTTCACTATGGGAGGTTATTGTTCCCAAAAATTTATGATTTTTAATTCCCTAGTATATTTATATATAATATTATTATAAACATTATAATAGGGTAATATAACTCCAAAATACCCTCATTACACTCTAACAGTTAGTCAGAAACCATTGTTGTATGGGGAGGCGTGCTTAACGCATAGTGGTAAACTGTCCCTGAGCACTGTTCGAGTAGAAAAACCGATAGGGGTGATACAAATGGTATCAAAGGTGTTTCTTTTACAACTTATTCTGTCTTAATATTTGTTCTATTTTATAACAGAGTATGGTATATGGCAGTAATTGGGTTTAGAGATCATTTTCTGGTACCTATGGATCCATTCATGAGGGACCGACCATGTTTCTATGAGTGGACAATTTATATTATTCTTTGATATTTTTATGGTGTATATGATTTCCAACTCAATTGTTGTACTTGGATGGGATAATTATTTGTTATGATATGTGTCCCTTTTCTCTTTAAGGAAATAAATTATTTTTAGATCTTTGGCCAGGTATGGTAATGGAGGATTTTGTGGACCCTTTACATAGTACAGCAGGAAGGTTTGAGTATGATTTATTGATAGTATAATAGGATGATATATATATATATATATATTTATATATATTTCTATCTCTGTGTGTGTCTGTGATCATCATTGAGAACCTGGATTATGCAAAGAGGGGTTTTGTTGTTTATAGTGTCAACAATGGAATATAAATACAATTTCCCTGCTTAGCCTCTCTTTGCTGGAAATATTCTCATCCAATCAAGGCATGAGGTTCTATTGATATTTTTATTTGATTTGATATGATATGTGATATAAGTATATGTGGTCCTAGATCTGATAAGAGTAGACATGGATGATGATAAGGGTGAGTTATTTAAAAGATCAACAAAGAAGATAAAGTTTTTTTGGGATTAGCCTCTTTTGTGGAATCTTACTCAGCTACCACATATTGATATGTGATTCCTGACTCTAATGTGGGATGGAGAGGGTCCATAATTATAACTTTATATGGGATACATTGATATGATATGGGTGGTTGAGGGTATGTGAGGTTTGATATCATTTGAAATTGTTGTTCTGAGGGAGTGTAAGGGAAGTGAGATTGCATTTATTATTACATGATTTCTTATATATGTTTTTATGTGTCAATATTATTATTCTTTCCTTAACGTGTTATTTGTATTCAGAGGGTCTCCAACTTGGTGGCTGCTGATGGAATGTTAAGAGGGCAGTGATTTGGTGTTGTAAGAGTGTTCATAGTTTGAGACCCCTTATGGATGGGTTGAGGTCTCATAGGGTTGGTGTGAGCATGAGACAATGGTAAATTCATATTTATAGGCTGCAGTACAGGTAGGTCAGCCATAGGACAATGTAGTTTCTGGATCGTGGATTGACAATCAACTCTATGTGAGTTTGGTTCATGCCATTCATGGGATTGATATGGGATTTGAGGGAGTAGAGCCTTCCAAGGTATACCTGACTTGATATTTCCAGTAACACGACCACAAATATTTCATGGTGAGTGAAGACCCAATGTAGTTAATAACTAGATAGAGAGTGTACATACCATCTTTGAGAAACATGAAACACCCTTAGTTCTGAGGGTGAATATGGATACGTACATACTCGTAGGACTAAAAATGTTTAGGTGGGATATAAAGGTTATGGAATAAAAACATAAGGGACTATCATTGAAGAACATTGACATAGTGTTCATTTAGAACTTATTTCTAGAGTCCCTGTGGGAAAAGAAAACTTGAGATTTATTAAACCATCATATGGGAGATATGTCCATCATGGAAAATGTAGTTACATTAACATAATTATGTTAATTCACAATTGGTGTGGTGGGTGATGAAACATCAAGGGTGACGAATTTCATGGATTGTTTGTGAAACACCATTTAGGAGAAAGTAAAGATATTAATGTTGACCTCAATCTCATAGGTTGTGAATAAAGTATGAATAGATGAGGGAAATTTAAAAGACAAGACATATTTCTTCGAGGATAAAACATCAGTCTATTACCATGGTGATGTTCCAGATAACCAAAAACTAGGTTGAGAGGGGTCTTAGTAGAGTGTTTAGGCCATAGACTCGATCAGACCACCGAAGAGTGGGTCTTCGATGGTGTGCATCATGTGTTGGTAGACTATGCATATGCAAACAAGGTGTGATCAAGTAGTAAAGGAGTTATGAGCATCCATATAGGTTGTAAATATCAAGGTGTTACGCATAAATCCTGCTTAATCCACCGATAGCCCCGGAAAAGGGAAAAATTAGGGATATGAGGTCAGAATCAGAGGTGTTCTAGGAGATGGTTGATGAGATTCGATCAGATTAGGAAGTCATGTAAGAGATAGTGGAAACTACTACTAGGGTTTGTAGTGGATATCTAGTGTAGTACTATAGGAATTTTATTCCATAGGTCAATCCAGCTTTTGTCTAGGAGCACACAATTGAAATACCAGGTGATGTACTAGTTGAGGAGCCGACTACAGTTATAGGTATGCCATGGGTGTCACTAGAGTGATTTTTTTTGAATGTAACATTTTCTAGGAATGTCATGTTTTTGTTTCACATGGAGTTTTTGGACTAACAAGGTGTAGGTTAGTAGGTTGGAATAAATGTAGATACATTATATATATATATGAGGTGCACAAAACCATATTTTTATATGTGAATAAATGGGACGAAGGTTTACAAGAGGTGTGTTGGAATCTGGTAACAGATGAGATGTTTGTTTCTTTGAGGTGAGAAGGAATATGGGAATTGATATCATTCATGTTTTATGTGAGGTACATAGCACTATGACTGATTTTGGTCATCTGATGAGGTGTGATGCCTCATAGGTGGAATGTTCTGAATTTGAATGAGTCATACATCTGATGAGATGTATTACGTTATGGGCGTCAGATGTGAAATGGGTATGATTTTTGAACTTGATGAGTTATAGAGGTTACAATGCATCAAATGAGGACTTTTGTGTTTGGGGATAGTTGGTGGACTCTCTGTTTATTTGGTTTTTGGGTTGGGAAGCGAATGAGGTAGGTAAATCCTATGGTGGGGACACCTTATGTCTGTTTACATGATATATGATAACTAGTGTAGAACAATGTGTTTTTAATGATATTGGTATTTTTTTAATACTATATATGGGTATGGTTTTCAAGTTGAGGGGAAATCAATGTTATATTTAGGAGATTTTAAGATTCCTAGTTTTTAGGAGCAGGTCGAAATCCTCATCCTGTTTGGATTTTGGAGATTGGTGGTCCAACCAACTACTTTCATGATCTTTGTAACTCAACTAAAAGGGTATTATTGAACAATATAATTTTTTAGATGTGTTAAAATTATCTTGAATTTCCTAAGGGTATTGATTTGAATTTAGGTGTTTCAGAGGCCAAAATCTAGAATTTTATTGTCTGAATACTGAGGTTCATAGTTTGGAAAAACTATACAGCCTCATAGGGGAAACTGTGGGGGCCTAATTAGGATTTATTCACTGTTTGAAAAATCTTATAGTAGGGGGAACATGACTATGCATGTGATCTAGAGTTTTTAGAAGAGGCTCAACTATGGTTTGTGCAAGGTTAGAAAAATAGTGAATGATAACCATTGGAGGATTGGTACCTTAATAATGGGTACCATATGGTTGGCCCAATGTTAGTCAAACAATGTCACCAAACTATGCAGGTCATTATAGTGAGTGAAATTACCAACTCTTTTCACACCATAATCAATTTTATAATCCATATTTTCTTCTCCACTAATGTTCACAGAAAATGGAATTCCATTTTCTCATTATACATTAGTCTTTGAGCCATATACCAAGTCTGAGATCCAAACCCATCATCATCAGCCTCATTGTAACTACATAAATAAGGGATTTGATCCACTTTATTCTTTTGTATCTCCAATAATTGTACTAAATCCATGTGATCCTTTTTACGCTATTTTAATTATTTTATTCTAACATGATGATTTCTTTTGAATTGAATCAAGGTAAATGTTGATATTAGATGATTTATAGTCTACCAATAAGGGGTGGGTGGTTCCTATCTTTATATTTTATTTGACATATGTTTTGGGGGTGTTATATGGATCACTACAATTCGTTTTCTAAGAGGGGACCTATAAATTAAATACTTTCCATTAAATTAATTAACTGATCCCATGAGATTCATATGTGCATACTACATGATGACTACGATTGGTATGAACCTTGTGTGAGGGTTTAAAACATTTTTTACTTGGCTGAGGGTAATTATTTATTAAATTATATTATTTATGATGATTATGACTGTTCCATGGGATATTTAAGGAATTGGATTAAGGATTGAGATTTTGATGACTATGTGGTTTGAGGTAACATTATTCTTCGGGTTGGGTGAGGCATGGGATCCTCGTGTGATTATGATCAAAGGCTGGGTGTTGTTTTCATTGGATTGAGTTGACAAGGTCTTCATGTTGCAGCATTGGCTGAGTGATTTGAGATAGTGTCGAAAATAAGGATGAGAGACATGGTCATAGGGTCACAAAGTGATGATATTATGTGTCTTATGTACATTCCTAATGATTGACACACAGCTTAATTAGTTAGAATTTTGTTGCAGTCATGTACACATAAATTTGAATCATATGATGAGTTGTTGTTAACCAATAGTGTGGTTAGAGGCCTCCGTTATATGCAGATGAGGATGGTGTTGACCATCAATATTGTTAGAGGTGATTTCCATATAATTAAATGTGGATGGAGAGGATCCATCAGTTGATGGTTTTGAGACTATCAATAGGTGGTTGTGACTCACCGTATATTGAGGTTACTAGTCTTCGATTATTTGGGAGGATGAAAATCACCATTCATTAGGAAGATGGCTATTGATATTATGGTGATATTATTAGTAGGATAGATATTTTTGTGCCTCACACATTGTTCATTGACCCAATGTAGTTTATTCTAAGATAACGTATGAGGAACTGGGTACCTGATTGGGCATTCCATTAGGATGTAAATAATTTGAATGATGGAATGATGTTCAAGAAGACTTTTCTAGAGGTGCTACACGAGGTTTCACCTTGGATTATTTCTTTCACAGGATTTTATAGGCTTTATTATAAGGATCCTATTCACTACCATTATAACGATAATGGATGAAGTAGTTCACTACTTCCTTGTTGTTTTTGAGTACAAGAGAAGTAGGTTGTATTGATGATGTGCATGTGATGCTTTATTTAAATTTATATAAATATAATTTATCACATATGTATGGTAAGAACATATTGGTGGCGGTCGGATGAGATTTATTCTCACACCTTACATAGCCCCTTTGGGACACATATATTATTTGTCATCTTGGGATAATGTAAGAGTCCCATATTAGTGGTTGGACCTTAGTAATCATGTCAGGGATTCTGTATGGGATGAATTTTAGGGCAATTTAGAGATTCTTGCATCAGCTACAATTACCCATTTATGTATTCCTTTTGTATCAGCATGCTTATATAGGTATACACTATGTTTATAAAAGGGAAACTCTTTCTTCTTTTTTATTGTCTTAGTTTAATTAACTTGTATTCATGTTCTATAAATAGTATCATGTTGAGTTTTATTCTAAAAATGGTATTTTTGATCTTATTGATTATTTATTTTGGATTTATGGATGTGATTCCACTATCATGGGTTAGTATTCTAGATGGTTTATAGTCTTTTTTCCAATTTTATATTTATATAGACCATTATTATTATCATCACAAGAGGTAACAGTCTCCCCACAATCTCTTATTTAGACCCTCACTACTAGTGTATAGATTTTGGTGTTTGGGGAGGCATGCTTAATGACTAGTGGTACAACATCACCAATCACTATTAGGGTGGTAAAACTGGTCGGGGAACAACATTTGGACCTATTTGATTCTAGATCAATATACGAGATTCTATTCAACATCACCTTCTAAAAAAATTCTAAAAATGAATACTTTGATTAGAATTAGTGAAAGAATATCTGAAAGAAAATCAATAGAGTACATTGATTATAAATAAATAACTAACCAAGGATGACTTACCAGTCATGTTTTGGACCATTTAAATATAAATATGAATCTTCACCACTTAAAACATACTTTCTTTCCTTATGATGGATTTGATAATCACAGGTGGGAAATAGAAGCACTTCATTGAGATAATTATTTGGTTTCCCTTTCTGTCATGTGACATCTGAAATTTGGAAAGTAGTGTCAAAATATTATCCACACATGAATTTTCTAGGATAAATCCACATTATTTGATCAATTATTACCCACAAAGTATACATGTCAAATTATAAGGCGAACATAGAGTAGTGGGTTTTACTATGGTCTCCAAAAAAAGTCCACTAATTGTGACATTGTGAAATATTTTTTATTTAGGATGACTCTATTGAATAAGCTCTATACATAATATCTTATATGTTAAATAGGGACTTTCCCTGACTGAATCATAGAAATATTGGAACTGATGAGAATCATCCACTATAATAGTCCAACATCAAGAATATAAAAATATCAATTAAGCCTTCTGTTTGAGGAAATAAAAACTTCTAATGGAATCATTGTCTTGGGTAAAAAGTATATAATGATCAACAAGAATATCTTCCCTATCTCATTGATGGAAAAAAATATTCACATGATTAAGAGGGTAGCAACAATGGTTATGTGAATGGATGTCCAGGATCATAAATATCCCATATGTCTAGGAGAATTTTTACCACAACTATCTCCTTTAGGGTCATCCACCCTCCAATGAGTTCAAACTTTTTTAGTAGTGTAAGAGGATCACCCAACCCTTTGTGATGGTGTATTTTTACTTCAACCATTTCTTTAATAATGAATATCAATATCTTCCTAGTTAGTGTGTGCATAAAAAGTTAAGTATCTATGGTTTACCTCATCATATGACCCTTCTATGTATTTGGTAATGAGTATAACATTGTTTTCCATAAACAATCTTTTGATCACCCATCAAAAAATAGTTCCAAGAGAATCCTTGAAGGAATAGATGAAGCACTATAAGGACCAACATCCAAATAAACCCATTAGGAGAGTAATCAATTAAAAATATCTTGATTTCTGCTCAAAAGAATGTCAAATAATAATCACTCCTCTTATATACATGATGGTAATGTGAAACAAAAATCATAGTATGCATCGACGAACGTCATCAAGACTGTCCCTAAAAATTACAAAAAGCATGAATCTAGTGTAGTGGAATAGGAGTAGGATGTTCCTATTTAAAATATAGTATATATTTAAAAAAAATAAGGAGTACACATCAGGAATCAATTGCAATATAAAAATTAGGATCCCCCACTGATTTTCAGTTTCAAACTCTCTATAAAGATTCAGAAAAATGAAAATGGAAATGGTTTGGATATGTCTCACACAAAATATGAATAAATTTGAGTCTCAAAAACAAATGATAGATTCACCCAGTATAATCCATGAATAATGGAGCTTAATAAACTTAATAATGATTTTTTTCAAGGTAAATATCCCTATTTTTTATATTCTATATGTAGATCTGCACATTTAGGTTTCAATATATATCCCTAAAAAATTATATTTCATATAAGAAAAAAATCTATGTATTAAATTAAATATTTTATCAACAAAACCAATATTTTTGGATCTAATGGTATAAGTATTTTTGTAATTCCCTCTGTTTAGAAAATATACAAGAACATTTCAATCTTACTATTCCAAGCTAGTCCATATTGGTGATCATCTAATAATGCTAGTTGGACAAACATATCATGATCCACCCATTTTTCCCACTATTATAATTGCAACCCAAAAAATTTTATCATTATAAATCATTGACGCCATATAGTCATTGATTATCCAATTAGAGGTTGTGGAAGTGAGGAATGCACCAATACAACCAGAGAGGATGCCTTACCTAATATGGGAAGATGAAAATATTCCACAAAGTAATTTTTTGAATCCTACCGTCCCATTTTTCATTTGAATTGTTGATCCAGGGATGCACTTGAAACATTTCATATCTCGTTGTGACCCCATTATTGGAACACTCAAGTTGTAGGAAGCATCCAAACCCATATTCTTCATAAAAATGATGGAGAAACCTTTGTTTTGGTTCAACAGTTTTCTAGCGATATTAATCATGGTATTGGTAGATCTCTAGTGAAAATTCCTTTATAAATATATCACTACACTATGAAATAAAATAACCATCTATCACTCACATTGCAAATAATGTGAGAATGAGAGAGTTAAATTTTTTTTTCCTTGTAGAAGGGATTGGCCTACATCATGATTTTAAATCTCCCATGGGAAGAGTTATTAGGACTATTTATATAGAATCTTCATGATGAGTTTCAAACACCACTAATTCAAGTAATTATTTTAGGAATATTCTTGGAACTTTACATAGTTATGTAATTATTAGATGAATCTATTCGATTAGACAAAACCAATTATTTACCATCACCAGTAGCCTAAGGGAAATGAATTGGAAATGTGGAAACCACAAATTTTACACTTAATCCTTCTCCAACAACAACTGTAGGAGTCAAAACCAATAAATATTGTATTATATCACATAATGAAAGGAAATAGTAATGAAAAAATCTATATCAAGTTAGGAAAAGTGAGTAGAACAACCCATCATATGTGGAATATAAGAATAAATTTTATTCCTTATAATATGGTAAGTTTCTTAGTTACTTCCTTTAAGACACATGGAATATTTTTTAGGTATTCCAATCTTAGATGGTCTGATTTGGATGGTCTAAATGAACATAAAAAATATTTCCCCTTTCATGAAGCATTGGGCCATACCATCCTAGAGTGAATTGTTTTTAAAGATATTATCTAGATGATGGTTTACGTAGTAAAAGTGTATGATACCACGTTCTGAACATGATGATGTTTCTATGGGAATTTAAAATTATCTATTAGTGGATGGATAATTTTTTAATATGGGTATTTGAGTGTGGTTTCATGGAATTAAACATCCATATGTTTTGTTTTCAGAGCTGGAAAATGATTTTGTGAATTCCAGTTTTACGAAAAAAAACACATGAGAAAGAATGGACTTACTAAGTTACTGATAAATAAAAGAGATATTCATTCACATCATGAAATGATTTCAATATAGGAAGGGGGTTTACTTGTTGTGGCCATGTAGGATTCATGATGTGAAATATCAATGGATTACCTTGATGAATTCACTAAGTGAATCTGGTTCATGTCATGAATCATATGGGCCTGGGTTTTTTTAGATGTTGATATAGGGTTGACCTATTCTTTTTTCTTCATCTGATATGATCAAACCCATATGGTCTCGACGATGTATTATATCTATCTCTCTTAGGGATCTTTATATATACTATTGTTGAGTTCTGATTAACATGATGTTTGTCTTATTGGATCTCCCTCACTAAGTTATCAATTTCTCTTACTTAATTCCATCATTTATCATTATTTACGGAATGATAAATCCATGCGAGCTATTTTTTTCTATTTTATGGTGTTTTTTAAGTATTTCTTTTTCTCTTATTTATTATTGATTTAAACGATGATAATGGATTAGTAGAACATCCTTGGTGTAAAGAATGTATTCTATAGCATTTACATTAAGGTATTTCTAATTTATAAATTATTTTATTATTCTACATGCCATCATTTCCACGTGATTCTAATTAAATGTAGAATTTAGTATATGGAATGTATTTATTAAAATAAATAGTCACTATGCATTAAATTATACCATTTTATGTGTTTACCTTGACCCAAACCACCCCCGTGGGTCCTTTCCTTTTATGACCATGACAAGTGATATGTCTAAGAGATTAATACTCCTTTATTTAATGAATATTTAAATGTTTATAATTATAATTGCTTCTAAACTTTTGAAAAAAATTTGATGTGATATTATTAATTAATAATAAAAGGGATGATAAAATTGAATTAAATGATTTTTGAATGATAACCAATGTTGACAATTTTCTAATAAAAATCACATATAAGGTGCACTATATTCTTAAATGAAAATGGGGATCTAAATGGGAATACATTAATGATGAGTGGAATGGCCCTTACCATGTCATTCTTTATTTCATATAAATATAATTTCCTAAATGACATGATTTAATTGAGTCATAGCTTGCATATGGAGATATATATATTGATATTAATTAATTAAAATTCAATAGGGTATGTTTTCTCATGATAACCTTTTAGTTATTCCAAAATATTATTGATAGAAAATACCAATCATGTAGAATTGGTTTTACATGGATACATTCACGGCCTATGATATACCTTTTCATGTATGGTTCTAGATTCTTATAAACAATTCACCCATGTTATATGACTTTATGATACTCGGGCATTGTGTCCCATATATATTATGATGCTTGGGCATGGAACCCCGTATACATTTTGATACTTGGTTATGAAATCCCTTAGTCAAAGAGTCCTATATATGTTTTGAGGCTCGGGAATGGAGTCCGTTATTTATTATAGTAATTGAGCATGTATTCCCTTGTGCATTGGGATAATTAAGAATGGCATCCCTCAGGAATGGAATCCCATTTTTTTGATACTCGGGAATGGTGTACCTTATGAATTTTGATGATTGGTTATGGAATCCCATGGTCATGGCATCCCATATATGTTTTTGAGAACTATAATGTAATCCCTTAAGAATTTTGATACTTGGTCATCGAATTCTTTATGCATTGGGATATAGGATAATGGTATCCCCCTAGTATGGAGTACTGTATATGTTGCGATAGCCAGGAATGGAGTCCCTTATATTTTGTGATACATAGGAATTGACTATCTAATATATTATCACACTCATGTATGTAATCCCTTAATAAGTAATACATTAAAAATAGTGACACATTTGGTATAACATCTCTTATTTGATATGTGATACTCTTATGTGGATTCCATTATACAAAACCTTGTATCCACACAAGTGTATGTAAATAAATGAAAAATATTTTATAATGTATGCATATATATACATGATTGAAGGTATGAATATATATATTGGGATAGGCTATCACAGGTATAGTTGGCCATGTTTCCTTGAGTAAACATATCTTATTTTTTAATATTTATTATTTCATTTACATCTTTATTGATATACCTACACACGATAATATTTTTTATTCATAAACAAGAATAATTTAGAAACTGATTATTGTGGAATAATAATATATCTCACACCCTATTCGGGTCACATTTTAACTAGGGTACCCAAACAGAACACATAGTTTCAGGATCATGTTCTGGATTTGGCTTGATTGTTGTTACTCTTGGATATAGGTTTTAGGAGTATAGGATTGATGCGAAATTAAAATTCTCAAGGAGATATACCTTTGGTGTTTGTTAAATTTTATTATACATTAAATATAATGTATTATTCATAATACTATATGTATACTTATTTAGATTGTGAAGCCTCATCTAGATATGCATGCATGGTTGTATTTTTGGCATTAGACATTTTAACACTTATTATATTTATCATCTATTTACATATTCATATAGAGGTTCTGCTATTGATTATTTAATTATATCTTATACTTTATTTATAATCATATTATGAGGGTATAGTATCGCCATCGTACCATCCTTGGACTTTCACTGCTAGTCACCTGCCTCTAGAATACCAGGAGGCTTGATTAAGGCCATGCGAATGACCCAACTGGGGAACTACTTCAGTGGATCCCATGTCATGATATCACAGAGTGGAATAAGAGGTTATTTTTGCCATTTTTATAACTATTTTTGGCTGGTATATAGTAGAGTTGGAATGTGTTATTTCTTAAAAAATAACTGTGTATGTGAGTGATCCACCTATGCACTAAAGAAATACCATTGCGCAAAGGAGTATTCTTCTATTTCATGGAAATAAATGATTAGTGGTGGATCCTAGTGACATATTTATGATGACCTATATATAGGGTTGAATATTTCATCAATTCAATGGGGATATACTATTAGAGAAAACACCCATAGAACATATATCATTTTAAAATGCAAGTGATCAATTTCATATGTAAGACATTGTCTGGGTTCTGTGTGTCCTGAGTAAGAGTTTTAGTTTCTAAGATGACAGCAGTGTTAGATGGGTGGAATTGCAATAATTAGACAATTTTTAAATGGAATGAGAATCATATATTGATCTATTTAAATATTTTATACATTTATAGGGTAGTGTGGGGTGCTGATTAGGTCATGTAAACCTACTTCTACTTCATTTTTGAAAAATTTGGGTGATCATCAGCAAGATTAATAGTCATAAGGAATAATATGACTCTGTGATGAGTCATTTGAATGGTACATTTGATACTATAATTCATAGTTCTGATAAGCCTATGGATTGTATCAGGTAATATGTTTTTGTGTTAATGAAATATTAGGGTAGTATACAATGATATATGTTGTACTCATCGAGTTGATAAAATTGTACAAAACACTGAATGATTTTAGTGGTAATTATTCAATACACGTGATGCTTTTATTTGAACACCAGTCATATCCATAGTAGAGTGTCCCTTGAATTAATGGGAATATAACTCATCCCCAATGGTTGGGATGATGTTCCAAGGAGGATATAGTATTTTGAACAGTGGGTCAGCTTTCTATGAATTGAATAATTATTATTAATGATGGGTGTGATAATTTATAGTAGGATAATCACACATACATAAAATGTTAAAATGACTTAGTGTTATTGTCTAAGCCTTGTTATACGCTCTTTAGATATAGTGCATGATAACAACCTTTTGGCCATATTTAGGACTCGCTTTCAGTGGTCAGTGGAGCATGTGTTGTGGGATGAGTTCATGATTTTATTAATATAATAAATGATACACTCTTAGAATCATGTAAATCATGTTCAAGTGTGTCCTTACACTTTTAGGGAAAATACTGGGGAGGTTCTTTTGGAAATGGTTCGAATTTCATTAAATTCACATTGGGATAGTCAGTGATTTTGAGGCATCAAAACAATGATATGGTTAATTGTTAATGAAACATTTGAAAACCCCTTTTACTGGGTTGATCCTTTTTTGCGTATAATTGAGTGATCATGGGATGCCTTAGGTGGTAAAATAATCATGATCAGTTAAAGACGATGTGTTAGTAGGTGTAGTCGAGCGCTTCCTAATGAAATCAGACAGTGGTGGTTTGACTATTCTTCTTGTGTGGAGTTTGATATGTTTTGTTAAGAACCATGATTATAACACCTTTGAAATGATGGGAAATTGACATATCTCTTTGGAAATAGTTAAGATCCTCTATGTGTAATCTTTTCCAAGAGATAATCATGCCCCTCATCTTGATGTCATCAATGGTGCACTATGGAACCAGTGATTATATGATGAGCTAAATTGAAATCCCATTATATTTTCATAAATAGAATCCATGGGAGTTTCACTACATAATAATAGATTTAAATAGGGTCACGGTTTTTCTTGAGTGATATTTTTGTTCTCTAGTCAGAATGCCTTGGACTGAATCATGGACACCGACCAAATATTTAATTGGATGCAATTGGGCTCTGTCAATGTTTTTATGCATGTATGTTTTGGATATGTAACAACATTACACTTGTAAAAATTAGAGTATAGGAAACCTTAGATGATATCCTTGGACTCTTTTTGATTATTTTGAGGTTACCATGGACTTTAGTTATCCTCGAATTAGGTCTTTGGAGGGTAAATATCCATGTGTGTAGGATTGGGTATAGACCCATGTTTATGATGTGGAATGAATTCATAAAAGATCATTTTTTTTAGAAACACCACTATACCCCAATAATAATAGATAGTGAATCTACTCAATGAAATCATGAGGTAACTTCATTTAAATGCGTAAAAGTATAGTTTTTGAAATGCATCAGCTATTTATGTTGATAATTATTGAATTTAGTCGACTAGAGGTGGTTTTACATAAGGTCTCTTTTTGTGGTTGTTGAATTTGGTTAGTGAGAAAACAATTTTGGAACTTTTTGAAGATGATTTTAGTGAAACTCAACGTAATCTATGACTTTCAATGAACAATTGGATTGAACAGTATAATTGAGGATGATGGAATGTTGATCATTCGATCAAGTTATGAATCATGTAGGGATCATCATTAGAGTGATACAATCATTGTTAAATACAACATTTTGATATTTGAGGTACTCTTGCATAGAGGTATCCATTAAATTCTGGAAATTAGGTTTGTGAGCACTGTAGGATGGATTATTATAGATAATATGATGTAATTATTCTACCCATTAGATGGGATCAATTAATCACCATATCAGTGTTTCATATTTGGAATGAAGGCGTTAGATTGAGTTTTAATAGAATATGTATTGTATGTTAAAAGTGATATTTGAGGTGAGTTGGGTGTCTCAAAACACAACCCCAACATTGGAATGAAACTTCATGATCTGAGTAGTTTAGATGATTGTTTTCATTTTTCACTAAGGCTTCTCATGGATGAAAAGTTCTAAGGTGAGGATACTATAAAATCCTATGTTTCAAATAAGTTGAATTTTCAAAGAATATTTAAAAATTTTCATTGGTGGATGATGAGGTTTTCGATTTAGGAATTTGATTGGGGTTATGATAATTTTAACAATGAAAAGTTATGTTTCGGATGTAGGATATGATTCTGTGGAATCCTAGTCATAAAAATGAAAACCAAACGGATAATGGATGATTCAAGATATTAAAAACTGCTATAGCTATCCATACAAGTCGTGAATTCATTTCAAGATATGAATGGGTTTCTTGGGGTGTGTCTAGTGAGGAAGTAAGATTTTAAATCATGGGGGACTACCGGATGGATTTAATGTAGTGGATATAGTTCATGTTTTGAATTGTTCAAAACAGGGTTATTTAAAAAGATAACCAGGTCCTAGACCATTATTTTTTTTCTTTAGGTGATGGGTGTGGGCCCAATAAGTCATTGTAGTATTTCCCCTAATCCTCTTAGGTATCCTGAGATCTCATCATTCTAAGAACTAATTAAATAATTGTTTGTAGCATTGTATATCCCTCATTAAAAACTCAATTTCACTTGATCATTTACTTTGTTTACCTTCCTATATGGAACACTAATTCTATGCATGATCTGCATCCCAATTTTAAGGAATTTTATCAATTCATCAATGTATCACATTTTGGATCATGTTAATGGCCGATAATGGATGAGTGAAACTCCCTTGGTATAAGGAATTTGTTCTATATATTTTTCCTTAAGGAATTTCTCATTTGTAAATTATTCCATTGTACTACATGTAAGTGTTTACATATGAAACCTCTTAAATGTCCAATTTAATATGTAGAACCTAATTCTTAGAATAAATATCAATTATGAGCTAAATTGAAACATTGGAGGTGATCAACTCAACCCAAAGAACACCCATTGGAGTTTTTTATCATGAGAAATGCTTCATCTATGAGATTAAAACACCATTTTGGGTGATTCTTTAAATGTTTATAATTATCATTCATTGAACACTTTTGATCACAATTTTTGGTGTGATTATTAATGCCTCATGTAAGGAATGATTTAGTTAAATTTTATAATTTGGAAATGACACCGAAAATGGACCATTTTATAATAAAAAACCTAGGAGGTACGATGTCATCTTAAATAAAAAGGGGAATATAAATGGAAATATTTGGAAAATGGGGGGGGATTGAACAAATTGTGGACTTCGTGATTTTCCTATAAAAGAAATGGAATTAATGAAATGATTGAATTGAATTATTCTATGATTATGGACATGAATATATTGAGTGAATGAATATAAATTCAATTGGGAAATATTTCTCACACAAACCTCATAGTTATTATTAAATTAAATTGAATAAAAATAACAATTATGGAAAATTGGTTCGACATGGATACATTGATGGCCTCTGATGAACCTTTTCATGTATTATTATAAATTATTATGAATATTTCACATAGACCTTATTATATAACATTATGATAATTTTTTATGGTGTCACTTATGGATTGTGATACTTGGGAATAAAGTCCCTTGGGAATTGAGTCCCATATTTGTTGTGATACATAAGCATGGTGTCCCTAATGAATTGAGATTCTTCTTAATGGAATATATAGGCCATATAATATCATATATGTTGTGATACTTGGTTATTTATTCCCTTATAAATATTCATACTTGGGCATGGAATCCCTTATTCATTGTGCACTTGGGGATTATGTCACTAGCCCATGGAATACAATTTTATTCGGGTACATGGGAATGATTTCTCTTATGCATTATGATATATGGGCATGGTTTCCCATAAGCATGTAATCCAATATATATTGTAATACTCCGGCATGGAGGCCATTATGATATTTTATACTCAGTCATGGAATACCTTATTAGTTGTGATAGATAGGCATGGTGTCCCTCTAGAATGGAATCCCTTATATGTTGTGATACTAAATAAAGGTGTTCGTTATATATTGTGATAATAGGTAATGGTGTCCCATAGATATTTTTGGAGACTCAATCATGGGGTCCCTTGGGCATGGAGTCCCTTAAAAATTTTGATCCTCTAGGAATAGAATCCCTTAAATGATATGGGATCCTCTTATGTGGATTCCTTGGTATTTAGTTCTATTACAAACTGGTGAATGTATATATATGAAAAATACTTTCTGATTTTTGTATATTTATAAGTGATGATAGGTGTGAGTAGATATTATGGCTTAGTCCAAAGTGGGTGTGGTCATCCTAGTGTCCTTAGAGAACCTGATCTTGACTTGTTTATATTTATTTATTTTTTACATATTTAATTATATACCTATAAAATATTGTATTTTATATTAACATAATGGATATTTTTAGACACAATTGGAAGTTTCCTATAGATTATATCTCACACCTTGATTTGAAAAGAATTGTACTAGGGTAACAAACAAACCAAAAGGTTATAGTATCTGGTTATGGTTTTGGATTTCATATTGTATTCTAGGAAATGGGAGTTAATAGTGCAAGATAAATTTAGAATCAGGATGATCATGGAATTATCCCTTTAGTCATTTATTCAATTTTATTATATATGCACTATATAGTATTTTATGACCTATTATGTTTAGTTATTTATATTTTGTACCCTCCTAAGGAAATGCATGCATGGATTTATATTTGGAGTTTTCCATTTCATCCCTTTTCAAATTAATCTTCCCCCCTTTTTCATTGCAACTACCACAAATGATTATTTCATTATATCTTATACTAATGTAAAAATCTGATCAGGATGGTATAGTTTCCACAACATACCTTTTTTGGACCCTTGCTACCTCTTAGAAACCTATGGGGTATGGGGAGGCACAGTTGAGGCCATGTGACTAACTGCTCGGGGAACCATTTCAAGGGATCCCAATATTGGGTGCTACAATAAGTAAAATTGGGCAAGCCAACAACAAAAGTGTCATGTGTTTCAACCAATTTAGAAGAAGAATGTGGTTGTAAATAAGTTAATGGATCAGTTTAATAGATTATTCAATAATGGATAACTTGAAAGATGGCCAATTGAGGTCATGTCATCCTCAAGGCACAACTAAACTAGCTAGTCAAGACCCCAATATCTTCTAATGCGGTGTAACGAACTTCATCAGCAGAAAAAAAATTCCAAAATTATTCCCTTTGAAATTAAGCACATCTAACACACTTATAGTAATTCAAATGAAGATAATCCTACATCGATACCCAATTAGGACCTAAACCTCTCAGATTTCACACAAATAATACTAATAGGAATGGCATCGACCTACCAAATAGTACCCTCATCAAATAAAGAACTAATCATTGGTTTTAGAAAAATCATTAATATAATATAACCTTTCAATAATGAAAAGAATGCATATGAATATGAGTTCCCCATATCTGATCTAGGATCTAGTGTCCAAGCACACAAAATAAAAATGAATTGGGAAAGAAACTATAATCGTCGAGTACAATATCTCATCCAAATACATGAAAGAATTCCATTCTCATCCAAAAATACATGTAAATAACATTGGTGAGCCAAAAAGTAACATGGAGATTCCTCATAATACATAAAGTTTCATCCAAACCCAATTGTTTTGGTATAACAACTATCATATGGGTAATTATTCAACAAGATTAGATGAATGGGAAGACCCATTCTACCTAATATTCCAGTGATATGTTTCACTTGATCTTCTGGTTAAGCATATAGCTCATCCACCTCAAACAAATTATTCTATAAGGTACATTCTATGTACTAACATTACATCATAAATTGTTGAAATATGGATAAAAATATGATATCTTGAAACAATTGGTTGTGGTTTCATCCAACCATCCAATCATGAATTATATTAATTTATCAAAAGATGTTTGAGAATTTTTTGCAGAGGCCTTGTTAATACCTTACGTGTTTGAAGCTTATGATACTTCAAAAAAAAATATCAATCATATATTGAACCCAAATAATGTTATAGATCCATATATTTAATAGAGAAATATTTTGAGACTATTATGTAGGGGAAAATTAGACCCTAGTATGTATCTGGAAAACTATATCACATTGAAATAATATTTTCTTACATTCATCATATCTTCGGAATCCACATTATTTCTATTTATATTCCCCATCACTTGGTTTAAAATGAACCCAATTTGTCCCCTTCCACATTAACACATTAGATCTTTGATAAAAGTGAGTAAAAAAATCATGTATGAAAAAAAGAAGAATTCTAAATTTTTGAGTTTTAATATAAAAATAAGAGTTCTTGGTTTTCCAGAACGATTTAAATTTCAATGTCTTGTTAGGGAGGCCTTAGATGAATCATTATGTAGTAGTTTTATTTATCATACCATCAATGACACAAATACCATTTTGATGAAATAATAGGTACATTTCAAAGTGATGAGGCTTTATTTTATTGTTTTTAACCCGAATATATTGGTATATGATTCTATCAATGGGAAGGGTAAAATCACATGATTTATAATTTCACAGTGGTTAACACTACAAATTGTTTGGGAATAACTAAATTAAACCCATTTAAATATCTTGTAATTGAATATTTATTACACGTCAACGATATAAATCTGAAATTTTATGATTTGGGAATGATTTTACCAGTTATTGTAATACCAGTCACATTATCTAAGCCTAAACATACAAATAAATTGTACATCTTCACACTAAAAATAACTCCCTAGGATTAAATTTACATTTTTTTTCACTTGATTCTCAAAATAAACTGACATCATCAATTGGATTATAAGTTTATCTCCCTTCACTAATATATATGAATAATATCTCTATTCCATTTCATGAATATTTGTATGTTGATACTTCTTCCAACCCTAATAGCACTAAAGAGGATGAAGAAATGGAATCTGTTTAAAATTTCACTAATGACTCTTCTAGTATAGAGACTCTTTTATAATCTAGGGAATCCTGCATAACATACATAGGGAATGAAAGAAACATTACCCTATTTTATATCTCAGATGATTCCCCCCATTCACCTAGTTGTCAGGAGATTAAAGTAGATGGAGAATAATAAGATTATCTCAATGAAACAATTACAGTATTTTTTGAAAGTGTGTATAACATGACTATTGAGATTTAGAAAAATAAATATGGGAAAAAACAAAATCAAAAAACCATATCAATCAGTGTGGCCATGTCATCTAAAGAAAAATAGTTTTATAGTTATTTTATAAAGAAGCACCATTATTTGTTTGATTATAATTTTATATAAATTCATTACCTTGATCCCAATTTTTCTTCCCAAATATTGGGATTCCATAGGATCACTATTTTTGAAAATAGAAATCCATAAGAATTTATCAATCTCGGGCTATTGAGGTTGATGATGAAATTGATAATATAATTAATTATAATATCATTTTGGAAGTTTAATATTTGAAATTGATCTCAATAATTTACCTAGTCAGAAAGAAGAATAAGTAGATTGGTGTTTTCATTGACTATAGAGACCTCAACTAGCATTATCTAAATGATGATTTTACAGTCTCGATTACATAACATATAATTGAAGTGATTTCTAGCTATCAAACCCATTTCCTTTTATGGATGGACATTTAGAATATTACCCAATACAAATGGCTCTGAAAGAAGAAGAAGCTACCAATTTCAGAGTTCCCTAAGGAGTGTGATTGTATCAAGTGATGTATTTCAGTTCCAAGAATGCTGTTAGTATATATCAATTCACCATTCAATATATTTCAAAACCCTTCTTGGGGAATATCTATAAATATCACATTGATAATCTAGTTCTAAAATATCGATAATTAAATGATCATCATTAAAAAATTGAAATAAAATTTAGTAGTTAAAAAATGTATCTTGGTGATGGAACCCAAGAAATGTGTTTTAGAGGTTACCTTAAGAAATATTCTCTACTTCATGGTATGTCACCTTGGAATCAAATAGGATTTGGAGGAAACAATTTTTATCCTTTCCATGTCACATACATGAAACCTCAAAGAGTTATGAGGAACCCAAGGATAAATTTCCTACATATTACAATTCATAGAAAACTATATATGAAATTGTTTAACCATAAATATGTTGATGAACAAGTTAGTCACCTATCAATGGATGGAATACTTTTAGGGATACATACTTATACTATATTAATAAGTATATTTGTATCCCACTAGTACTAATTATCCCCAATTAAATAAATCCACTCATTTTATACATGACTTTTTTATAGGGATCAATCGTAACTTTCCTTGAATATAATAATGACAAAAGGAATGATAATAGACTCTATTATATTCGTATGACCACTATTAATAATCATAATCTATATTCAGATACTGACGGATATTTCCTGGTGTCAATCTTTTTAATCCATAAATTTAGGCACCATAACTAGCACAATGAAGTGTAATTGACATCTCATAGTGACATGATTAAATACATACTCAATTGTACCATGTTAACTAGATTATTTTCATGGTGGTTAACTATTTTATGGAAATTTGATTATACAATAAAATAAAAATAGGGATAAAAATTAGTATATTTTCTGATATATAATCATTCATTTGAAATTAAACCATTAGACATTAAGCTTTCCAATGAATAATTCTTCCCTTTTAATGAATTCCCCAAAAAATTCGATATGTACTTTAACAATTCTCCTAGATGGCCAATAGTGAAGAGAATGGAAATCCCCAAACTCAGTAAAATTGGTTTTTAATTCATACATTTCTCTCTTGGAAAATATGTATTCCATTTTCCTTTTTTATTAAAAGGATACACTAAAATTATTTAAAATACCAAGCCCTCATTTTTGGATTAAAATTAGTGATAGAAATAATTGTATCCACCGCAAAATCAAAGGAAATATAATGTTACAGAACAAGAATATTAATGGAGACTATGAAATCAAAAAGGAATATATTTATCCCTTTCTTGAATATATTCCAGAGTTTGTGGTGGAATTCCCCTAAGAACTAACACTGACCAACATCCTTTCTTTATAGAATGCATAGTAAGATGAATCAGCTTACATAAATATATCATTGATAGATCCAATCTAAGAAGAAATAATCATAAACATTACAAATTACTAGTTGGTGTCACCATTCATTGGTAACAACATAGAATAGATTAATGAGGAATATTCCTCCTCCGATCATAAATTCTTTTTAAAATGGTTACATTTCACCTGTATGGGACTATTTCCAAAATATGGTTATTCTATCACCGAGAGAAATAAAATAACAAATAAAATGAATTAAAATCAAATATTCCTTTCATAATATCCTGATATATTATAACGTACTATATAAACATGGAATTAATGATACTCTCCTTATATGCATTAAAGAAGAAGAAACACTCAGTGTTACACATGACATCTATATAGGTTCCCATGGTGGCCATCGATCACGTATCATGAATTCCTATCATATCATGAGTCTTAGATATTTATGGGTGATAATTATATGGGATTTTATAGTGATTAAAAAGACATGTCATTCATGTCATATACATGTTGACTTCATTCATATAAAAAAATAATTGTGGTGTACCAGAACATTTTTGTGGTTGTTTTATATTTGGGGAATAGATGTTGTGGGGTTATATCCCACAAATAAATTAAGGTATTTTATGTACATCCATAAAACCAAAAACTTCTTCTCTAAGTGGAAAAAGTTCATATCTTTCAAATTTGTAATAAAAAATTGTATCATCAGTTTTGTGAAAGTGAACATTATTACCGGATATTGATCCATAATACAATACCGATGGATAATGGAACACAAATTTTCTATTCTAAGCTAAAAAGTACTTATTAAAAAATACGACACTTAGTCTAACAATTCATACAACTACTATTCATCATAAAATTTATATACATAGGTTTGTAATAAAACTAATAAAAAATACTCAAAAATATGGTGGATGAAGATAAGAAATCATAGTATTACAAACTTCTTTATGATTTTTGGGATTACCACACCACAACCTATAAATATATGTTTTAATACCTATATTCTACTATTTATGGTAGAGAATTGGTTCTACCCATCTATATCCAATTTCATATTCTCAGAATTTCCATCTACAATTAGTTTTCCATGGATGAACAATCTCGTAAGTGATTGGATGAGTTGGAACATATTGATGAGAAATGTTTATATTCCATTAAAAATTAAAATTTCATCAAAATTAGTACTACAATCATTCAATAAGAATTGTTACCTCCAATAATTCTTCAAAGAGGAAATGGTGATGGATCTTAGAGACCCAATGATACATAGTAAGAAACCCCTAAAAATTTATCCAATGTTAGAAAGACATTAGGTCATACATAAGGTCTATTACAATGGAAACTATTCGTTGTCTATAAAGTATAGTGAGTATATGAAGCCCCATACCTGTGTAAATTTTCTGAATAAATAGTTTATATAATTCAAATATGATAGTAGTCCTTGAGGAAAGAATTTAAATGGATTAGAACATTAGTCTTAACTAAAAAACATTAAACTCTATATAACATGTCTTAATTACATGAAATTAAACTACACAACACAATCCTTACAATATGGTATATGAATATATTCTAGTAGATCATGTTTTATGACTTTAAACTATGAAATGGAATCCTATATCTCCCAAATCCAAATTACTTATGATGGAACAATACATATGACCTCTTTCTCAATTTGTTATAGACTGATCCATGTAGATGTCATTAAATGATATCCTATATATTCCTAAAAAACTTAATTCCTCATTCTACATACAAAATATATAATTTTATGGTATCTTGTTGTATAAGATTTAATTTACAAACAAATTCTCGGAATAAAATCCCCCTTCTCATGAATATATGTTAGACATGTACAGGGGACCATTTATTTCAAAGTAATACATGTGGATTGATTTCTTTCAATATAAGACACATAATTTTTTTTTCAATTTCCTATTATTAGCCCAATAAACAAAGATAAAATAATTACATCCACTATATATAAGAGATATATATATATATATTGGTATTTCATTATAAGATAATTACATGTGTCATGATTCTCATTACAAAGAAATGAATAGTGATTCCTCAATCAATTATCCTAAGACATAATGTAAATAAAAAAATTAATTATTACCCTTTATATAATATGGATTTATTCAAGTAAATCCTTATCATAAAAACATGGATTTTAGACTCCTAATCTTGATAATATCACAATCACGTCATGGTAAGATAAATTATAAAATCTTCTATCAGGATATACTTGAATACTATTTTCAATAACAACACATTATTCCTCATGAAATGAAAATAGTCATAAAAATTCCTTGGATATCGATGAATATATAATATTAATCTAAATGACTCTTAATTTTTTACTATGAATAAAATACACCAAACATGGATCTATATATGTTACCATTATATGGACTGTCATCAAGATACATCTGTGTCCTGGGGAGAAAATCACTAAATCTTCCAATGCCACAATAACATCACAATAAAACCATAATTTGAAATATATTATATGGTTTTTCATTATGTACATATATTTTTCAATTAATTCAAATATGAGAGCTCCAAATATTATTTACCATTTTTTTCTTATGTGATAGAAAAGTGTGAGAGCATTCTTGGCTAGAAAGCCCTGATTCTTTTCATTACACAAATATCATTAGTCAAGACACTATGAAATTAAAAATTATATGACCATCATATGACTAGTTCAATATAACATGTTCCCACCTTGAATATGTAGTCCATACATAGTTATGTGGTTACTAAAGTGTTTAAATTTTATTATGAAGATTATTATTCTCCGTAACCCAAATTCAAATCTATGATGTCTGGTTTATTAATAAACAATTTCTTGAGTCAACCTATTCATCTTAGAATCCATCAACATATCATCAAACAGTCCTCATTTTCATATCTCTTTCAAAAAATTGGAAATGATGATTTATTGATCTAAGATAACCTTGCTAGGATTTGATGGTGAATGGAATAGTTTTTCCTTAATCCTATGAAGTAACCCCTATGGGATGTTTTGATCTAATAATAATAGACAACATAAACCCCATGTTTTATCCATAAATCAAGTGTGGTAACTTCAATATTACTCTCAGTAGTGTCTTTCGAATAAATTTGATTTTTTTATCCTCCCATTTATAAGGTTTATTAAACTCTAACCATTACCCTTTTCTAATTGATCTATAAATTCATAGGTTATGATTTAAACATTCTGAGATCCAACTATTTGATTAGATTCAACATCGTCAACATTCAACACTTGTGTTTCATACGCATTTTAAGGATATAAATCATTGTTCAATGGGATTCCACATATAAACTTATGTATCTATTAGTCAAATCTATAAGACCTTAAATTATTGCAATAATTGGTCAAAGAGATACATCCTTAAACAAAAAAAATCATATGACATTCATGACCATAAAATTCATGACTAAAGAGACATAAAAATATATATAATAAGAATGATATAAATATTTTCTTGAAAAAAAGTATAGTATCCACTATCTATACATGTAATTCATGTGGTTTATGAAATATCAAGCACTTGAAATTTAATAGTCACAAATTTTGTAAGGTGAAATAATTGACAAGAGTGACTTAAGAAAAATAAAATCTTTACCCACTATGTTTTATCTATATTTTACTTAGGAAAAAATTAGGTCAATATAAAATGAAAAAATAAGGAAATCTTATGGGTTCCACCAAGAGGGCCAAATAATAATGAAGATATACTTGTTAGGTCCTTAGCCTAGACAAATGATACAGAATCCTTTCATGCTTAGAATATTCTATTAGATACTTCTTTAAGATATTGAAAATGTTTGATGTGAGATCATACATCTAAATGGACTAACAATAGTGTTACAATGATGAAAAAACATTCTTATACCCTTTCATGAGATATTCCCAGAAGAAGTACATTTTTAATAAAGTATTCAAAAATTACGACTGACATAATTATTTGGATTTTTCTGGATGAAAACACTATAATATCATGTTATTATTTTAAAATCATTTCATTTTATTGAGAGATAAAAATAAAATAATGAAAATTATATGGATAACTCAGGAATAAAATTAAATTATCTATTTATTAAAGAGAATAATGAGAGGATCATCCAAAAAATATAGCATCTCTTTTTATAACAAATAATGAAGAACAATTATACAAAATTGATAATTCAAGAACTGTTTGGCTAAATTCCACTAGTTAGCTATTACCTGGAGAGGAATATCAATGAATATTATATATATTGGACATTTTAAAGATTTAGGATAATCCAAATAATTCATTTCTCCAACAAGATCGGATAGCATAAGTATCCTTCTCTTCGGGACCAAACTATCAGTAATTTTATAGGATAGTTCTGTTATTGAATTTAACACAAGATCATCATATTTCATTAATTATATACTCAAAGAATATACCTTCTCCTACGTTCCTAATTCCTTAAAAGTCCATTGATTTAAATCCCATGTGATTCAGTCTGTACGTTCATCTTTTTTATTCATACCTATTAATGTCTATTGATCTTTCTCATGAGTCACTATTCAATCATATATAATAATCATCTAACGTGTGAATGAATATAACCTCTTGTAGATAATGATACATATTCAATGAATAGAAAAGATTTCATGGATATGAAAAAACATATAATTAATTTTAGCAATATGGGTATGAGTGATCATGAAAGATATGTTTTTCCATTCTCATTCATGAGACAACCTGTTCATAGATGTATCCCTAGCATTGGGAATGGCCTTATCCAAAGGATTAAAAATTTATTCTAGAAATTAGTTGATATCAATGTATCCCCATTTTTCATTGAATGATTGAAATAGTATTTGTGGATTCTCCATTAATAGGTACATGGACTGGAGAATCTCGAGAAACACTAGTGTATGGAATCTTAGTAGTAACGTGTATCTCCAAATCTGTTACGCTTCTACCTTGAACCCCAAAGTTAGAAATAAAAAATGTAATTTCTATAGATAAGATCATTTGCTTCATTAATTATGGAATATAGCTAAATTATATCAATATCCTATGGTGTTTCTTCATCTATGATGTTTCTTATTGGGATTCCCATTAATTCAGAAATGGATTCATTTATATTCACGGAGTGTCTCCCCTTAGAGCCATGTTCTAGTAACATTCAATCCATGGTTGAGTATACTATATAGATATTCTAATTATATCCTCAACCGGTTGATTGTAATTAAGAAATTTATATATTTTTTCATAAACATTATCCGAAATTTATGTAGGTTTATTTGGTGATTCTCAGCACACGCTTCATGGAAAGATGATCTTTTTCTATTATTAAACACATCAAAACTCTCTTTCAACCCTAGATTCCATGTAGGATTCTCAAATTCAGACACCATCATCCCTCACCATGGAAATAAGATCTTGTAGTGAATTATTGTAATATTAGATAACATTTGAGTCGTTGATATGGGTCACTAATGTTCCTATTGATGTCATATAAGAAGTGAAAAAAAACAAATAATGGTACCCCAAAGAGCTAATATAGAACATTAAAATCAATTATTATGGTTCATAAAACTAAAATATCAGGTAATGTATCCTTATGGGTTAAAATAGGATCCATGGTTGTGTGTCTTCGGCCATAACAAATGACATGCACTACTATCTAGCCATAAAAAAGATGTATCATGATACAGGTTATGTGAGAAAATTCACCACACCGAACATTTCCTAACACTACAGAGAGACTCCCTAAATCAAAAACATAAATAATAAATGGTATTTCAGAACCTATTTGACCTTATACTATTAAAGTGACTTCCCTAAATATGGTATGTGAACTTTAGGAAGATTATAACTATCCACTATGAAATAAAGCTAGTGGTTCCATTAGTTGTATATTTTTGTTCAACATAGCATGATTTGATATCCCAAAGGAATATATTGATTATAATTAAGGATATATCAGTATTTATTCTGAGAGACACCTATTTTTTTGGTAGGGAAGGTCCTTGGGATATTATATCTTAGTCTTTTTCAATGTGGGGGAATAAATGTTTTTATCCACATCCAAAATAGAACATTAAGAGTGGGGTGAATTTTATTTCAAAAATCCATTTTGACAAATGATAATAAATTTATATCTTGTATAGAATTTCAAATAAAATTTTCCTAGGTTTTATAAGGAAGAATAAAATTTTTATACATTTCTCCTTGGGTAGGGATTCCCTAAATTTAATCGATATCCTAGAGGTTAGTGCCAGCCTCCAAATATAACCAAAGAAATATGTTGGTCATAGAGAAACAAAAACAATACAATTAATGGTTGGAATCCATATTATGATAGATGGAGATCCATTGAGTCCAAATATCTTCATAAAGGCCAAAATACCATATATAATCTTCATGTGTGATACATCTTTGGTTCACCCAATAAGGTTAAGCCCATTCATGTAAGAAGTTACATCTACGAAAGACGACCAATTAATGACTATATCGTCTCCTTTGGATTTACAAGAAGAAGTGAATAACCATTAAATTGGACATAAATCAATCTTTCATTGACATTGAATCATGGAGAATACAATATAATATTTCTCTACTAGGTTCATACGTAAAATTTCCTTTAAGAAAATTATTAACTGTTGTAGTATCTTGAGTTGAACGAAATCTAATGTGAGAAATGTATAATTAATAAATTGGGGAATCAATTTGATGAGAAAACCAATTTAAGGTGATTATTTATAATAATGAGTATATTAGAAAATTTTATTTTATAAGGATTTCTAGCTCTCTATGTCAAATTATGACCAAATTTAATTAATGGGGTTCAATAACCATGACCATTTTTTATGAGTGAAAAAATCCATATATGAGACATCATTAGAGGATCTGAATCTTTTAAAAACTATAAAGGATATTTAAAAACAAAATAGTATAATAAATCATGAAATAATAATTGTCTATTCTAAATTAGTAAATTCTAGGTCTGATAAAAATTCAGTGATAATTTGACATTGTTAAAATTTCACACCAGAAATTTTTTTTGGACCCCCTCACATGGTTGGCCCCCCTTTTGAAATCTCACTAGGTTGGTCCCACTAAGAACCCATACTATGGTGTCCCTACTAAACCCCCATCTCAATAGTGTCTCCGTATTGGAAAAAAATATACAGTTCTCAACTTGGAGAAGCGTATGAAAAAAAATGAAAAAATGGAAGATAATATCATGCTCGGGTGATGGGGGGACAACCCTTACTTATATGGATGTCAAGACTAACCCTACCAGTATAGAACACATTATATGGAAATAATGTACCAACCAAATTAGAAAACATAGCTCACTCTAGGAACCTCAGTTGTATGAACAATAGTTTTTTTATATTAGGCATGGATCCCTTGTATAATTATTTATTATCGAACTAATATGAATTACTAATAAAGATATAATGGTTTTGGGGATATCTTGGTATGTTTATAACATTGGGACCCTTAATGTAGAGAAACTCACTGGGATTCTTGGTTAATAGAAACTATGTATCCCAACTAGCATCATATCTCTTAACTGCATGGGGTTGGCAGTGAACATGGGGATTCCTCACAATTTGAGGAAACCATAAAGATTAGACTGTAGGAACATGTATATAGTTTGTAGTTTTGGCAGATTCATTTCATAATTTTGGTTCATGGTTTCACTAGCTGTGTGACTTTACTGCGCGGTTCCCCTCTTGAGGTAGTGTCTTGTGTCTGGTTTGTTCATGGTTTTTCCAACCGTGTGGCCAAACTATGTGACCCATATTTTTGAATTAATTTATTAAAATTCCCTTTAATGATATAATAAACTTACCAATCCTTCATTATCCTATTTCATGAAAAGGTATCCCCCTCCCCTCATATTGGATCTCCCTCAATCTCTCATGGAAATAATTTGATCTTAGTCATCCATCTAGAGTCTGTTCAAGGCATCATTCGTCATATTGGATTCCTATTAGTAACATCATGATTCTTTATTATAAGTTCTTTTATTTTCTCTCCCAGATTACATTATTGAGGTGCATACTTATATTCCCTATTTTTAGGTCACTAATCTATTCTTAAATTATCTTATAATCTAGGACAATATGAAGAATGATACTAGATGAGTAAAGTTCTACAAGCCAAAGGTAGGTGTTCTACAATTTATTCGTCTAGTTTTTTTTATAAATTTCCATATGTGCATTCTAATTTGATCAATAATGTCCTATTAAATTCATATTCCATGCTAATATCCATTAAATCCATGTTCTTAGACCACTATCATAATTATTAACTATCATTGGAGGACACAACCTCAACTCTGAACACCATATGTTTGGTGTTTTCCTTATTTAGACTTTTAGTATCTTGTTATTTCTATCTATTACACTATTGGGGTGTTTTCTGACTGGGACTCTATAAAGGTAAAAATTTAATTAAATTAATTAATTATAAATTTGTTTCAAAGGAATATTGATCACATGATCCTCCTAATGCATGTTTTGTAACTTGATAAATCGATCTTATATGGAATTGGATTGTATAATATATATATTAATTGGCCTAATTATATAAAACATAAATAACTGGTTACACAACCATAAATCACCATTCCATGATTAATGGAAACCATCTGAGTGAAACTAATAATTTTTTTATGAAATATATGAATTAATAATTGGTTTCATGCCCTATTATCTATGTCAAAATAATGAAAGAAAACAACTAAAAACAAATGATTTATTAAAAGAAATTATTAGTACTTGGAATTAATTTATTATTTAAATAAGTATAAGGTGTATAATGTATTGAAGCCTTAAATTTATTTTAGGAGTGGTCAGAATCAATCCATCCTTGGATTCTAGAGTGAATTCCTCAAGAACTCTTATATGCCATTCCAATTCTGGGATTTTGGTTTCCAGGGATGACACACTCCTTGGAACCAGAACTTTTTCGTTCAGTGGATTCCATGTTTGACAACAGAGTATACCTCCATTATTATTACATAATTACTTTGACAAACATCTTGGATCCATCATGATGCCTTCGAACTTGAGGCACCTCAGTTAAAACCATGTGCATAGTCATTCCTTATTCCACATGACCTTGGATTAATTCCTTGCAATCAATTATAAATTACCTTATTATTTAATTCCTTGAAATTTTAATCTACCATTAAACTATTAAAATTTATCTTGGATACATATTATTACAATGGAGGCTCAACACCTGAGGTTATGTAAGGCTTTGATATAAACATGGATCCATTTCCTTATTATCATTACATGATGTCTTGTTATGTCATTGATCTTTTATTATTAATATTGTGTCAGGATGTTAGTGATGGTTATACCACAGATGACATATATAAACTGGAACATAATTTATTTATGAATTGATTACATGTTCAGACACCAACTAAGGGTAAAGCCGGTACTTGTGTATTTACATTACTATAATTATTTAATTTTATATACTCATGATAGTGCATTGTTTCTGCTAATATTACACAAATTAGATGTTATAGATACTATTTTTGTTGGCCTACTGGAATTTATATCACGCCATTTCGAAGTCTATATTAGTACACTAGAAGATTACATGTAAGAAGGTGTTGACAAAATAAATTATACCACCATATATAATTGATATTTATTTCTCTATTAGGATGGAGGTTGGTGGAAAATGACCAAGATGGAGCTCAGAATGCATGGATACTAATTTTGGTTTCTTTTTACTATTTGGATATAGCATGTATTTTATGAAACCTTGTATATAGGTTTTCTACTTTATAGTGACATGAAAGGTATTAAAAACATTTTTTGTATATCATTATTAGTTGTTCATGTTGATTATTATTCTTTCTACATATATTATTCCATTAGTTTGATTATACAACTTCCACTATTTAACTATTATATTATATATCTTCTATTATACAATCTTGTAATGATGGAATTGAATCCACATGGAGACAACCTATGCCCCCATTTCTAATCAATAACCTTTAGTGTTCATAGAGACGCACTTGAGGACATGCATCCAACCGAACATGGGAATCCTTAGTGTGGCGTCGGGGTTAGATATGTCATAAGGTAGTATCTGAATGTTTTCTTTCTTAATTTAATATTTGGATAAAATACATTTATTATTATAAATTATTAGAATTTTCTTATAAACAATTCTTGGTCGTATCGAACCCTTGTTTGGGGTAAATGTCAAGTTTCCTGAATAATAATTGTTCTTCAATTATTTCCTATTATAGATGATATCTTCTCACAGTTGGGTGAAACACATGTTATATGATGGATATAATTATAATTATGATTGAGGGATTCATTTTAACCATTAACAGGTTACATGATTGTAAGAATAACTATTACAAACATCAATATAGGCACCTAGAATTGACATGTGATACATATTCCATCCAATGTATGGGCAATTCATTTCATGAATTTTCTAATATATCTTTTGAATTCTAGTTGATGATATTATAGATATAATATGCATGATATTTTTGATTACTCTGATTTAATGATTCCAACTTTCAATTAATGATGTGTATGAGGCCTCATGGATTGGAATGTGTAGTTTTCCATGTCAAGAAATTATATATAACCCATTACATTCTATGAACAGATGTAGCATGGGTTATATTGTGATTAAATAGGTTCCAATTTATAAGATATGGTGTATATGACCTGATTCACTGGAACTGACAATCCATTTTAAATTTGAATTTGATAGGGTTTTATAAAAAATTGAAACTAAAATCGTTAAAAATGACTGATGAAATAATTGGTTTCTAGTAATTAAGGGGAATGGTTATATTGATGATTCAGATAATATAACACTTGTAATCAAAACATGATCACTTACTAACACTCACCCATCTATGCAGGTATTTTGGGTAGTATACCTTGGGTAGTGAGATCCAGTTTTTAAGTTATTCTTTCTCAAGTGTATCTATCTTCTTCAAGATTTTTCAAGGAATGGGATTGGAATTTATAGATGAATGTTGTGAATAGGTCCTCATATTGTGTTCTAGGAGGATTTTGAAGACCATTCTTTAGACATGGTGGTACTTGAGTCGATAGTAATATCTCTAGGAGTTCTACTTGAGGAAACGCCTTCTATACCTGATCTAGGCAATGAAACTCATCTGCATGAGTGTTTCCTAGGTATGATGTAGTAAATTCAAGGTTCTCCATGACCTACACCAACAATGGATAACCTAACTTATGAGTTCCAGTAGTATTACCCTCAAAACATCTCAGGGGATGGTGTCTAGAGGCTACTCAGTATTGGCCGGAGGCCACCCAATATTACTCTGAGAATCTATAGAAGATTCATAGTGGAGTGTAAAAATTTCTATATACATTCTGTATGATTTCTCCATGATCTTTTTTGATATTATTACCTAGGCTAGTCTCCATCATGTCATGGTCTGAGATGATTTCTAGAATACCTTATGTGATCACATTTTACTCAAACACCGTGGGTAGAATGAGAAAGAGAGTACATGCATCTATATTAGGGTTTTGTATTAGTTATGGAGTATTCAATAATTTTATAGATTTATGGACCTTTTCACTTCTTAAAGATAGTGGTGACATTTTTTGTTCTAGAAACTTTGAGGATGGGCTTCATTATGTCATCCATACTCATGTGAATGTCTCTTTTCTACCTAATTTCGTTGACATTTTCAATTAAACTCTTATCATTATGTACAAAATGAGGGGATTTGATAGATACATGTATATAGGATTAGTTTCATGTAAGTATAATAGTTATTTTGGTTGTAGGAAATACTCCCTTAAGGCTTCAAGTTAGTGAAATGGTAGTCTTAGTAACCGTACTCGTAGCTCTATTACATGAAATCCATATTGATGTGAGGGGAATCAGAAGCCTCGGTAAAATAGAGACCCAATGAAGAATTTTTAATGTATCTATATAGGAAATAAATTGAGATTTTGTCAAGCCATTCCATAATCTTCCAATGGGATAGGATCTGTGCTAGCTCCAACATCATGGGATGTTTATTTTCCGTTGTATCAGGTGGAGAGTTTGAGTAGCCCTGATAGGACTGGCGGAGGAGGAGGTCATGGCTATGGTATCCAGAATCTAGATCATCAACACCAGTAGAGAAGTCATAAATAGGGTAATTTGGATATAGAACAACACTGTATATTATAAAAATTGAATAATTTATAGCCAATACCCAAGGATAAGAGTGGACGAATGTCTAAAATATGATGCACTATTTCTAGTAGTCTCCACTGTAGTATCTTCTTCATTTGATATATCTGCATAAAACTGCTTCATTTTCTAATATATCATGTAATGTTTCAAGATAGAAATATAGAATTATTGTGGTGTAATTACCCTAGATACACTATTAGGTGTATGGTCAGAGGGAATACTCCAATGCAATGATTTCCCCATTTTTTTAAACATTACATCCAAAGAACTAAGAATCACTAACTAATAATGAAATAGTACATAAATCATTGATAGATAAAAATTATTCCATTCATATAGAACCTATAATATGCATATACTTTCACACTAATGAAAAACCTCTGACACATATTGATGTTTAAATAAACACATGATAATGATTTTTTTATAACATAGTGGGTGAGCAGTACCTTACTGGAATTTGATATTGATTCAAAAACCTTATTTTAATCTATAATAGTGTCTCAAAGAAATAAATAATTTCCCCTAATAGAGTGTGATGAGCCCAATAAACCATCCTTTCAACCATTGTGAGTTACTAAGCGGCATTGATAATATTTCATAATGATTTATAGCTTTACAAATATTAACCCAGAGATTTTCACGAAATTAGTAAACATTGAGGTTTTTCGGTTCCATGAATAAACCTCACTGGAAACCATCCAGATAATGTGTCTAATTCCTCACACTTGAGTAATTGAATCACCCTTTGGTCCCAAAAAAACTGATCTAAACAATAATGCACTATATATTCAAATTAGTAAGAGTATAAAGTTATATTATATTAATAATTTTTTTATAAAACCATTATTTTTTTAATATAGCATAATTTAATTGGTGAATGAAATTTATAAATAGTGGATTTGTGAGGGTAATTTGAAATAATGGAGAAGAAATAAAAACATATTAATATGTAATCACTCCTTCTCATAATGGGTTCTTTCATAATGAAGGAATTAGGCCTACTTATTATGACCAAAATATAAAAAAAATTAACAATTAATTAGGACATATAATTTTTTTACATATTGAAGAGGTAAAAGATAAATGAAAATTTAGTTTGAGTTGGGTAAATGAAAGGTCTTTATAATGCTCAGTGTGAGTTGATTCTCTATAAAAACCCATTTCATATACTATAAATAATATATATTTTGTGTAAATTTTCAAAATAATGGATAAGGGATAAAAGGATATTAAATTTTACCTCATCAACACATTTATTGATGATTATTTGGTATATTTTATGATTGTATCAAATATTTTAACTCTTTTACCTCATTTTACCACTTACCGTGGAATCTTGCTTTTACCTCGATACTTTATTTGTTTTATCATAAATGATATTGAACCCCTTAACTAATTTCAATAAAAGCATTCCAATTTTTTTTATTCATTTCAAATTTTAAAATATATGAAAATTTATTTTAAACAACATAAATCATATAATTTTTTTAGAAAAATATATTTTGAGCATGAATGTGGATTTATTATTATTTATTAAAAAGTATTAATCCTTATATGATTGTTAATTTTTTATTTTTAATATATTAAAAAATAATTTCTCTTAGTTTTATACTCCAAATATGAGAAATTTGTCTTTTAAATAGAAACAAATATTAAAATCAATGTTTATAATTAAAACAATTTCATTGACCATGAAAAAATAAATAATTAATCTTTATTACTCCTTATTTTATTTTATTTACTTATTTAATGAATCATTTCATGAATTTTTTTCTTACTCTATTCCAATGATTTCTTAAAAAGAATTTATAAATTTGAAATACATTATGTACCAATCATATTATTTTTTTTATCAAAAATGAATTAGTATCATTTTATTTTATTCCAAAAAATTATGTTAATTATATTTCAATGATATTATGAGCAACATATTATTTAATTTAAACTATAAATCATTCCATATACCCATAAGATACAAGTATAAATAATGACCACATATCTAATTTATATATTTCCAATGATCATATATCCAACAACTATATATATAATGATCCTACTACATTCCAATATTTTAGAAAACGTGATTCAATAAAATTCATTCATCCTATTAATTTACTTATCTATCGATAATTATATTGTATTTTAAATATGTTACCTTCATTATATTGTTATAATCAATGGTACATTCTTTAAGGTAATCTTCAAATATTAATATTTCATTTTTGGGTTATTTTTATTTACTTGGGGTTTTATTCCTTTTGTATTTTTTCTTAATGAAATTTCATTTTTTTCTCATATTGTAGTAATGCCTCAATTTTATTTTATAATTTTATCTCAATAAAATATATCATTTTTCATTTTAGTTTGTTCTTTGATGTGAGAAAAATTACACAACACACTAAAGGGATAAAATAGACTCTTCTAGTCATTACATGTTGTAGTAGATACAAAATAACCTATTGAGATCAAGAAATGTATTTTTCTAAGAAAGAATGTCATTCATGTTAGAGGTGTAATGGAATCATGGGAACAACGAATAGATGGTCATGATGAATCTAGAAATCTAGAGTATATTTTTTTTTATTTTATCTAGATCATTATTTAATACTATATTTGATATTTCTAATAATATGTTGGATAGTGTTTGATCATTAGCATTAGTATTGGGGAAGATTTGATGTGATTTGACAGTAAATAATATTGGTGATCTACTGGTGCTCTGGGGGAGATCATGATGATTAGGGCAAGTTGTTGGTGATCCAAACATAGAATTACACCAAATGTTGGGTTTTCACTTCAGTTTTGGGTGTTAGATGATCTTAGTATTCCATTAGTAATTAATGTTTCATGATCATATACTGCGATGGTGTGTTAGTAATTGTGGATTATACATTTTAGAAAATGTTAGATATAGGAGTCCTAACAAATATTTTCTTCATAAATTGGGCGTAATGAGATAAAACTCATACCACACATATCAGTAGACTACTGATAAGGAATTGTCTATAGGCGGTTCTATTTATAAGAAGTAGAATGGTATAAGATCATCATTTATGATTATATACATATAGTAGGGATTAAAATGTTCTTATGAATTAATTAATAAATGATAGTATTGTTTCTAAATATATAAAAGTATGTGTAAGTGTTTTCTTAATGATTCAGAGATAGTGGCAAGAAGTTGCTCAACTGTTTGGGAATAGTGAAAATTATTCTTGGGGTTTCACAATTGAAACGATTTATCCATTACAATGTATGAAATAGATGACTTTATCTTGTAGTAATGAAAATTTTGGGTTTTTATTATGTTGGATATGATGCTAAGATTTCTTAAGGATATAATTTATTGTGGTTAGGAGGTTTTAAAACCCTATAGAACTGTGTTTTTTGAATTTTAGGTGAAATTTTACTTTAATGTCTAGGGGAGGGTGGTTTTTTTGAGAAACTAGATTTAAATATATAATCTGATATTTGGTGAGGCCTTAGAAAATATTTTTGTTTATTTTTTTAAGATTGGGTGATGACTCGGGATATATAAATTAGTGTATTAGGATGTTCTTTTTAATGGAATTATGTAAAGGGACCATGAAGGGTGTATTTGATTGGTTTTGAAGTAGTATGTAGGTGAGATATTGGTGATGGATGTGGGTTTTAGGAAACCCATTCAAGGATAGTAAATTTGAAAAATCTAAAATTGTATAGCACTGTAATAGTGGATTTGGTATCCCCTTATATAGGATCCACTAACATCGGGTCCCCTTTGTGAGAATCCTCATATGTGTGATCCCCATACATGAGTGACTCATACATGGGGTATATTTACTTATGAATCCCCATTTATGGGATTCCCTTACATTGGGATCCATGTACATGGGACCCCCTTAAATTGATGACCCATATGTGGGATCCACATATGTGGGTGACCCTTATGTGAGATCCCCATATATTGTATCCCCATATGTGGGATCCATGATCATGGGATCCCCCCTATGCAGTAGAACCCCAAGATGGTTGAACAATTGTGTGGGTGTGGGTGAACACTCTTTTTTACATTTTCAAATTTTAATAAAATAATTAACAATACATGTTAAAGGGAAAGTGGGGTATTAATATGAATTTTATACATGGAATCCAAAAAATATATATCTTGATATCATTTTCATCCAAGGAGATATCTTTAATGTTTCGTAATGTATTCATGTTCTATATATTCCAATGGTATTTTAGGATAAATCTAATACTCAACATTGATTTTTTCTATGATTTTATTTCTTTTTTTCTCAATTATATGTTATGTGACCCAAAATTTGGCATGAGTGAAAAATCCATTGAAGCATGGTAAAATTATCTCTATATAATGGGGATTTTAACAAACATAGATAATGGAGGTCCCAAGAGGATGATCCAAATAGGTATTGTGTTGTATTATCAAGGTTCTGATGGATGTTTGGGGTAATGGGCCCCAATTGCATAATGATTTGATCTGCAGATGATTCTTGATTATTGTGAGATTATGTGAGGCTTGAATGATATTGGGTTGAGATGGTCGAGCTACATTAATTGATGGTACCCCCATTTGATTAAGGTTGCCCTTAAATATTACTTATGGTAAATTAATTTTATTTATAGGAATATGACATATAGTCTCACAACCTTGGGCTATTGAACTTCTATTCAAATAAATTTGTTCTCTAAAATGAAATGGCTATAGATATATAAAAGTGATAAGGGTCATGGTAGACCCTTGGAAATTATCCTAATAGATTATACACCTATTATAGAAGGTTAAATTATAAATATATATGTCCTGGTATTTTTTCCCTTATAGGGTTTCAAATCATGAGAAATAGATGTAACAAAGTAATCCTATTAAGGGTTCCTTATCTTATCAATGTGAAGGAGAGTTACATATTTGTATGAATGGTCTTATAATAGGCAAAATAGAAACCCTATGATTTTATAGAGACTTTGGGAATATTTATTATAGAGTGGAGTAAAGTGGTCCTCCCCCACTTTTATTTATGTACACTAGAGGTTATAACCTATCTATATTTTTGGTATGTTTAGTAAATTTTAATTAACCGATGACATCATTGGGAATGTGGAATGGGTATTATTCATCCATTAAGGTAATTTTTAATGAAATATATTATATTAGTCCATTGAGGATGTAACATGATCTAATCGATATTGATGGATTATATTCTCTCTAAATGACATGATTCTTTCTGATATTGAAGATCCATATGGAGGAAACCGTATTGGTTTTCCATCCTATTTTGTTTCCTAGGTTTCCCTAGTAGAGGACCCAATGTCATGTTATCCACTAATTGAGATCGTGTGGGAGAAGTTAAAAATGAATATTGGTGTCACAATTAATATAAAATTAATGGATTAAGATTAGTGTGGATGCAGTGATATGGATAGTTCATATACTTAAGATGATAACCATGGTTATAGGATATGGGTTGTTATGGTGTCCAACCCATGTTATTACTATTGATATGTTACATTGTAAATGTTTTCCTCACTATTTACGAGATATTACTCAGTGGATGTTGGCACATTGTGACTGTATGAGAAACTATCAGCTAGATGTTGGCCCCTACTATTATATAAACTTTAGGGTTGACATTATCTTCCATTTTTATTATCAATTTCTATGGGATGTTGACCCCTAAAATTTATTCATACATTCATCTGGATTATATAGTGAAACATACTTATATAAATGAAATATTCATCTGAATTAATAAATACAATATTAATCAATGTTGTTATATAAAAATCATCCACTAAATTAGTTATTTTGGATCATTATAAAATATAGTCTTCTAGAATTAAAATAACAATAAGAATAATAACTATTAATAATATAATTCTTATCCAATTACTATTAAGATTACTTTATATTAATTGTTATATTAATGTCTAATTGGAATATAAGGGAAAAGAGATGGCCTTAACTCGTAGAATTTGTCACTATGAAACCCATTTATGAGAGCTTACCAATGATAAGGAATCATGGGGATTTTTCCTTGTCTTATACGAATCCTAGATTCAATAAATGAAACATGATTGAAACTTTTTACTAGATAAGTTAATGCTAATACAGATCCCTATCTAAAAAATGTTTCTAGAACAACCTCAAAGTAACATCAGCACATAACTTAGCCTTAGGGAATACACTATTTTAATAATATTTTATATATCGAAACCCTATAAGTGTGAATTTTTATATTTTTATAATAAAATAATAAATATATTTATCCCTTTTCATTGTTACTATATATTCCAGAAAAGCCAGTCAGAGGTAGGCCCCTGACTATTTATTAATGAAATAGAAAAATACATCAAGCACGTACCGCAAGTTAGGAAACCAATTACATATCATAATCATCATAACCATCACAACCCCCATGAGAGACTCCTTCAGGAGTGGTCGTCTCCCATTCCAAGAATTCATAATGTTTTAGAATCATGGAATACTTCCTTCTAAGCTTAAATTTATCCATATATATTATGTCCTGCAGAGATTGTTTGAAAGAGGACCTAATAGACAGCGACATTGGCATGTTAGAGTAGTCTTTCATCGTCCTTCTGCTTGTTTTGGGGGTCACCTCCTAGCCATATTTCCCCTTCCCATCCTTGAGAACCACAAAATGGGAAGGCATAACCATCACACTATGGTTTTTCATTGTAACAGTTTGAGACTTCCCCCCAATTTCCAGTTACCAAGTCTCCATGAAAACCATCATCCACCCTCAGGCTTGTTCATAACACCTGTTACAGTCAATCAAAACAAAAAATTGTGGCTTCCCTTAAATCACTTGGATAACATCCACCTCTTTCACTTCATTAACGAAACCAAGATCTTAAAACTACTCTTTAGTCTCTTCACTAGCATCCACCTCCTTTACTATATCAACTAAAACACATAGCATATTGTTACCTTATTTCATTGAATCACTCACTTCCACATGGAATACCTCTTCGGTCTCTAATACATGGAACTGGTTATAGGTATCAACATTACTTCCTAAATCAGCAAGTTGCAACTGAACCTTATACCCATTACTCTTCAGACATGTAGTGGCATCTGTCATTTTCCCATGACCCTCTGATGTCGAAAGCATACCAACCCTCATTCGGACAAGCATAGTTAAACCCAACACCAACATCCCCATGCCAGGAAGTAGAAAAACACCCACATTAAGGCTGTGACGCAATAGTGTCCTACACAGCGCCACTGCCAGAAGAAACAACATCCACATAATGCACACAAGTCCTGTTGTCCTGCTTCAGTCTCTCAAACCCCGCAACAACAGATGGGTTTCCCAAGGTCGGTCCACCCACACCATTTCTAGTCTTTGTGACACCAACAACATTCTTCCCCTGGCTAGCATCTCTACCATTTATTTTCACTGGAATTGAGAAGGGTCCACTATGACATTGATCATCTAGGTGACCCTGACAGTGATACCTTGGACAGTAATCAAACCAAGATTCAAATACCACTACTTGCTTCCGGTGAAACTCCTAACCAACTGTAATCCATATCCAATCCACTGGCTCCTTTGAAGCATCCACCTCAACATAGAGTCACGGATTAATAGGGTGACTAACTGAAAAAGTGTGGTCAGAAGTGAAGAGAAAATTCCATACCAGATTCCCAATCATACGGATAATCGCTAGATTCTGAAAGGGAAAAGGAATTTGGGGAAATCTCACCCAGGTTGCGATAGAGGGTGAGTCTCGGTTCATGCAAAGATCAAAAGCCCATCAGAAAAGAAAGAACTGGAATCCATTGCATCATCGTGGAGCTCTAGACCAACCACATATCAAATCATCCTATGAGGAAAATTGTATCATCATGTTATATTTATAAATCAATCCCACCACTGCGCGATCATGCGGGTCCCAATTACTAAACACAAATCTATCGAAATCATCTACTGAAGGTATTCGGTGATTAAAGCGAGACACCAGGGTCAAATTCAGGAGGCTCGACGCCCCTGAGAACTCTGATAGTGAGATCGTAAGTTGAGGGTCCCCAAGATGCAAATCTGGAACCTTCAGACTCAAAGAAATTGATGGAAATTTAGGAAGAAAGATAGGGTTAGAGAAAGGTAAAAAAGCCGCCCATGGGTTCGAAGGTCAAGGAAGAACCTCTGCCCCCTCCCACCTTCAGGAAGGGGGGGGGGAATCCATCTGCAATCATGAGCTAGGTCTTGTCACCAGGATCCATCGCGGAGCACCATCACCATGAGTCGTCGCCGTCATCGAGCGCCATCACTTTAGTCAGAACCCTTTACTTTATATATAAGCATGAAAAAATAATGAGTTTGATAAAAATTATATTTTGATATGATAAAAAATATATAGTAGTTTTGGGAAATTTTTAATATCCATTAAAATGAACTATTTGATATATTTATGATTTTCAAAAATAATTTTAATTTTATGATAGATTTATTAAATGATATTTATCTAATTATAAATGATAATATAATTTAATGAAGTCTAATGTAATTTTTATAAGGGTTGTAAAGTTGTTAGTATCGTAAAAACTAGTAATTTCAAATAAATAGGGTTTTATTTAAAAGTTTAAATTCATATATTTAAAAAATAATTTCTGTAAAATAAATATTATTTTTTAAATATTCTATTCAAAATTAACCAATTTTTATGTTTTCATAATTTTATGAAATAATTATATTTTTGAGTAAAAATTAAATATGGTATAAATAGATAGTATGAATTACAAAATCATAATATATCAAAATTTATGTAAAAAATTTTAAAAAAGGAATCCACAAACAAGAATTATATCTTTTTAGTATAATTCATTCTTAAATTTATTTTATCAATTTTATAAAACATTAATAAATCATCCAAAACCTATATTATATTTTATGCTTTTTGAAAAAAAACCACTATTAACATGACTCACTTTCACATCATAAATGGTATTATCTTAATTAATTCAGTTCATAACCTAATAAAATATTTAAAATCACTCTTATTTGGTATAAACCATGGGAAAAACCCTGGTTTGGTTTGTGGGATTGATTATTTTTTCAATTAGAGTTCAGAACCAAATCTTATAAATTAATACAGAATCCCCCCTTTTTAAATAAATACCCAACCAACTTATCCTTATTTTTTAATAAAGAATATTTAAAATTAATTTCCTATCTGTATCCATTTTTAAATCCCTCACATGGTGTTCCTAATGTCTTAATAATATCATCTCAACCTTCTATATGAACCCTATTAATGTAAGGAATTCTATCCTCTTCTGTTTTTTCAAGTACTTTATTTTAACAAAGACATTTTAATTCCCATAATTCATGTTTAAATGTTCTTTAAAACATATTTTCTAATATCCTATTTATTACCAAGTAATGATAGGGAACCTTTTATCTCATTAATCCCATACATGAAACTTTATGTACACTCATAGTGGATCCCAATGTATCTAGTGATTTTCTATGGTAGACTTTTTTGTTGTGAATAGCCATCCCCATTTTCACTCAAGGGCAATAACATCTATGTACCTATAATTTTTTTGGGGGACATGTGATTATGTAATAAAAAATTCTCAATAATGATATTAAAAGTGATGAAATATGTACTTATTTTGTATGATCTATGTGGAACCCCAATGCATGCATATAATATAAATGTGACCGGTGTGCCCAGAATTACATAACCCTATAAGGAATTTGTTAATGTTTTCATCTCATGTTATTATATGTATGGTTAATGGTAAGTTATCCCAATAACACTTTGGTATGATTTTTCTATGGTTAGTCTTTACTTATGTATATGGTGTTAGATTTTATGTTATTACCACATTCGTATGATGGCTTTTTGTTACCATCTTATACCATGATTCGGGGTTCATGATATTGATTCTCACATTTCTATACCATCATGTTGTTCCTCTAAACTAACAATTAATACATTAATCTGTATTATTCTTTGATTATTCCATCACATGGTTTTATATCTCACCCATTTCTTATATACATCCCAAGGTTATCTCCTACATCATTAGATGATAAATGTAATTTAAGGGCATGTTATGTAATTTTTAAATAATTTTATTGTATCCCTATTTTAACGGAATAGTGTTATGTATCAAATTATCTAAATACACTAGGCCTATTAAACATTGGGATTTGTGTTATGTAACATTATCTTGTAAATCATAATATAAAGAGTATTAAAGATATATTTTACTATACTAGTTATCAGGGAAAGGCCAAGTTATTTTTATCGATTAGGATTCGATAACCAAAATAAAAACCATTGTGATAATAAAAAACATATTAAAACAAGAAGATTTTTTTAAATTATAAAAAATTTGATTTCCAAGAATCAAAATCACTTTTTGGAAATTACACGTCGATTTTCCTATGCCATTGATGTACTTTTGGTCAATGAACCTTAAAGGGAATGAAGGGTATTAACTCGAACAGTACATCATTTATAACAAAGATAACTTAATGAAAACATTATTTGAAACTCCCTATGTATATTCTTTAGTAAATTCATAATTGTTTTTCAAACCACTCTGAAGTGAACATAAACTCATTTTAGATTTAATGTTACAAAATAAAATGTTGATAACATAGATTAGATCCTACACATTCATAGGTTAAGGAATGTATATTATTTATAATTTATGCCCTAAATATTCATATTTTTTGGTTTATGTATTTAATATTATCAAAATTCTCATCCATAATTTCAATTTTTTTCAATGGTTAGAAATATGAGAAACCAAGTCAATAACCAATGTGAGAGGAAATGTCATGACATCCCAAATATGACACCCAACCTAATGTGATAGGAGTCGAGAAATTCATGACAATACATTATTCATTAACACATGTTTTGAATATAACATTTATTTGATAGGAAAACATGCACCCTCTAAGAAATGAAATGTTTAAATTGATACATTTATGGGATAAATGGCACGAACCTTTATTGGATATTATGTTCCATTAATCCTAGAATAATAGATAAAATCTATTAAATTTATCTTCAATATTATTCAATGACCTAATTTAGATAATTATATGCTAGCTATTTATTTCATATAGTTATAAGGTCATCAATGTCGAACATTGATCAATAATTTGAAGCTTGAGGAAGAAATTTAAGCAATGAAGTGAAAAGAATTTTGGAAATTTGTTTTCAATAAATATTTTCCCATAACATCCCAACATAAGATTAAGAGGCACTATTAAAAATGATTCTTAATAATTTTTTTATAAAGTGATGTTTTAAAAAAATTCAAATGAATTTTCCAAAATTTCTAAAAATCATATATTAATGAGGTGTCTCTAACTAGTGAACATTAAAAAATTCACTAATTATCCATTAAGAAATGTTTCAAGAAATTTTGGTAAACATAATTTATTTACTGATGATTCTAGAAATGTCACTAAATTGATTTTTAGACATGTTTATATTTGTATCAAATTAATGAAATAATGTTTAATGTATTTTTTCTAAATGTTGGTAAATTAATTATTAAATAGACACTTTTTGTATGAATTTTTTTTCTTCAGAAATTTTGGATATAAAATGTTTTGAAATCATAATTTATTTATTCGTATCTGTGCTCAACGTCACTCTTCCCTCTCTACCCATACCAAAAGATACACTTCCCTCCCAACTGTCTAAACAACATGTAACCCCCATTGTTATTTGTCACATCACTCCATTAAGACCCCATTCCCCTACCCCACCTAAGCTTTCCCCTATAGGAATCAAAGGCACGATGAGCCAAAAACTATGGTACAATGGGACCAACTCACCTAAAAGATTTTTTATATAAAAATATACTATAATATTTTTATAAGTATATAAAAATATATTTTTTATAAAAAAATTATTATATATATATGTATCTTTAAATCTATATATAGATAATATTTATTACTAGTATAAGGTATTGAAAAACCGAAGCACCCATTTATAACTCACCCATATCCGTTTCAAATCTAGGACGGGTTGCAAGCCAAGTTAAAAGATAATTAATATGTTTATATATATATATTTGTGTTATATATATATACATATCATTTTATATATGTGTGTTTGTATATTTTTTTGTGTTTATATATACATATATCTGTGTGTGTTTTTTATTTTATATATATTAACATATATGTGTTTGTATTGATATATATATATGTTATATATATAATAAGATATATAAATATATTTTAACATATTTTTATATCAATATAAATTTATATATGTGCACATATATAATTAGACATGTCTTAAAACACTCATAAAACATTCAATAAAATTATCATTTTTTCTTAAAAATGTGCCTAGATTTTAAATGTATATGTGTTTGTTTATATATAAATCTATATATATGTGTTTGTGTTCAAATAAACAGATAAATATATATATCTAAATATATATTTACATCACGTTGCTACCATTGATCTGAAACCCGAGGGATACTTAAATATATTTATGTATATGTGTGTGTGTTTATATATATATTTATATATTATAATATTTAAATATATATGAATACACTTGTATAAAAATATAATTATATACATATATATATATAATTATAAAAATATATATATTTAAATTAATATAATTATACATTTATATAATTATCCATGTTTTAAAATAGATGTAAAAATTTAACTAAAATAGTTAAATTGTCTTAAAAAGTTTGCTAAATTTATAATTACCCATCCATTATTAAATGTGTCACTAAATTTCCCACATTTTCTATAAAACAAGTCTATTTTTAAATTTAGTGAAATTTTTAAATTTGGATAAATTAGAAACATTTTACTAAAGAAATTTCTAAATTTAAAATTATCCACATTTTTTTAAAAATACTGCTAAATTATCGATGTTTTCAATGAAAAATAGATATTTTTAAATTTTGGAGAAAATTTGAAAACTCTATATGTTACTGATGTTTTTTAATGTGACTAAAGTTAAAATTGTCCATGTTTTTAAAAATTACTATAAATTATATATAAATTAGACAATTTATTAAAAAACATCACTAAATTCAGGGTTTTTATAGTGGGGTAGTTTTTCGGACTCAAGAAAAATGAGGAGGAATACATTAGTGAATACAGTGAATACTTCACAAGAATTTCATGATATGCCTATATATTTTACATTGACCTCTAACATAAAGTTCATGATTGACTCATTGGGTTAAATACAAATCTATAAATTGGTTTGGAGATTCGAGACTATGATATCTATGAAAAGTTTTTTTGATGTGACCTCAGAGATGAAATGGGGATTAATGAATCTCTAGGGTATAATGGGTTTGTAGATAGGAAAAGGGGATTGTATTTTAATTTATGTAGAGAAATGGTGAATTAAAAATGTCGTAACAATGCCCAAAAGTCCAGTTTTTTAAATTATGGGATAATGAATATCTAAAATTAATTTATTGGGACAAATAAATAATTTAGGTTTGGGAATAAGCAGTTAATATCAAGTGAATTTCAATGGGAGATCCCCACTGATGTGATTAATGAAAATAATTCTCCATTAAACCATCATATTGTTGAACAATGTTTCAACAACAAAGATAAAGAACACTATACGAACCAATTCCCTATGAAAAATTTTATCAAAGATAACTAGTGATAATAACATCTATGGTCTAGAGATTAAGGGAGATCATATTCCATTGCATATAAAGAGGAGGATCTTGAAAATGAAGCAGTGGGAGGAATGCTAGTTATACATTCAAGAATACTAAACATACTATTTTATTTTGGTTTTACATGTTCATTCATTTATCATAAGTTTAGTAGAAAATTTCAAACACCCCCAAAACTCATGGAAGTATATTAAACAATGAAAATGAAAAATGGATCAATTATTAAAACCAAAGAATGTATTTTCTATTTATTAATATTTTCATGCAAAATTTACTAGTGAAAATTGTGATAGTCCTTTTGATGAAACTCAATGAAATTCTGGGTATGTATTGTCTATCATTGTATAGAGAAAATATAAATTTCTAGGAGAAGGAAATTACCCTTCATATTGAAAATCACCCAATAATTATTTATATATTTGAGGAGGAGGATGATTCTACTTTAGAAAATAATCTCAATAAATGATATTATATCCTAATAAGAAAGCATTACTATCTCTATTTTCTGACACTAAAGAAATTACCGTCCTTGATGACATGCCCATTTTATGAAAATATGTTGATGCATTCCAAATATAATTTTAAAGTCATCCTCCAAGATGAGAGGTTAAATTCTCAATTGAACTAATACTCAGATAGTTCCTAATATATAATAAACTATATAGAATGTTCACTGTTGAACTTGAATATTTGAATAATAAACTGTAAGATAATATATAAAATGATTTTATGTTCCCAAATGTTTCACTATGGTGTGTGCATATCATTTTTATCAATAATAAGTATGGGTTAGTGTACCTATGCATTGATTATAGTGAGCTAAACAATTTAATGAATTTTGAAATGTAACTTTTTCCAAAAATTGATGAATTTTTCTATCATCTATATGGAGAACAATAAATCTATATGATGGATATTTGATCATGTCATTTTCATGTAATGGTGAAGAAGTAGGATATACCCAATAGAAATTTTTTAGAAGGTATAATATCCATGTGTTCAATGTGAATCAATTTGGACTTACTATTTCTCCATATATTTTCATGAACATAATGAATTGTATTTATTGATTATCCTAAAAAATTTATGGTAACATTTATTGATGATATTATTGTCTAATCAACAAATAAATGGGGAAAATTATGATAATTTGAATGTTGTACTAAAGACTGTGTGAATGGATAATTTATATGACAAGTATAATAAATGTATGTAATTGATAGAGCATGTAATATTCTGGGGGATTGTTGTAACACCCTGATATTTTATGAGAAATATATATTTTTATGTCTTATTTCATATGTAACACCAATGAAAGTGTTCACTACATGGAACACTGGCTTAGCTTGCGTTACACGCAATAACAACCTTCCTCGATATCTTGTGTTGTACGCATTATCGAGGTTCACTAAACAAATATTTGTTATTAAAATATTATATAAACTAGCTATTATAAATATTATTAACTAAATTTCTAATTTTATATAACATTATAATTCATTTTACATATGATATGAGAAAAAATTAATTTTTCAGATAAAATAATTATTTTAAAAAAATGCAGTTTTTCCGCATTTTGATGGTGCACCCATTTTAAATCTAATCTTTGAAATGTTTATGAGTTCTAAATGACAAAATAAACTTCTTATTTTGAATCAGGATATAAAAATTTACATTGGATAAATTTTTGATAGTCTTATGATAACTTACATATATTGATGAATAGTAAAAATACGCTAACTTTTTCTTAAAAATAAATTTTTTCATCAAGATAATTTTTATGGTTAGATGATAAAATATAATGGTTTTAAATAATAAATAGAATATATTTTTATCATTTAATTTAATTTATGTCATTATCATTAATTTTACATTGAATTCGTAGGTAAAATTAATTCAATCTATTGCAATGTTTTAAACAAAAACTCGTTTATTTCAATAACGGGATTAATTTTAAATTAATTACTGCAACTTATGTATTTTGATTATGGAAAAATTGATTCCATATTAAGAATAAATAGGTCCAAATTATGTTAATAGGCTTCTTTTTATTTTTGGTCATTATGATTAGTAACTACGGTAAATTTTATTTACCATAATTAAAGATAAATTATGTAATTAAGGGTAAAAATAATATTATAAAATTACCCTAACACATGTGTTAATATAATTGTATTATTATATTTTGTCCTAAAATATAATTGGATCATAATGGTAACTATTATAACCCACTTGAATTTGATTAAGACCATTAATTTATTTTAATTAATTAAAAGTGAAATATGTCTCACTCAAACTTTAATAATTAAATTTTTTTAATATAAGGATATAAATAATATAAATTCGGTTATAAATACTCAATTTAAAGCTAAAATATTTTTCATTATCATGGTAATATATTTTTAATTTTTATGAAATTTATATTTACCTTAATAGCTTATACTTTAATGATGCATAAATTATTTATTTAGTGAAAAATCAGTAATATAGTTTTTATTAAACTAATAATACCCATAAAATGCCAAAATAACCTACCAAAAACTTATTGGTCGTGTATATATAAATCATAAGTATCCAAATGTCTTATTTTTTACCATCTGGAGCCTTATAAAAGAAATTATGACACTTATATTCTTTTATTTTAAATGATGTCAATGGTGTGACCTTCATAATTTAATTAACATAACATTTAAAACATTTGGTGTTTTAGAAGATATATTCGACTAAAATTATTCTTATCAAATATACTAGATTTAAACAGATAATATAATTTTATTTTTAGTTTTTATGCTACAAATAACTATACAAAAATGTTGTAGTAATTATTTTATTAAGAGAATACCAAATAAATGGTTTTAAAACTATTAAATTAAATATTATATGAACTAATTAATATGATCCACGAATTTTATAGATGAATAATACATGTTATGAACCTATTTAATGTTTTTGATTTAATATATTCTCTATGTGTATTTTATTTAAATTCAAATAAATGAATAGTGTCAAAATTTACACTATTGGTATTTTTTTAAAATAAAATATTATTAAATTATTTGAAAATCAGAAAAATATTTAAAAAATACAAATTGAAAATTATATGGTCTAAAAGGTAATAAAGTATCCAATTATGGGAAATTTAAAACATATAAGAATGTATTTATTACAATTTAAATTTTTGAGTATTATTTCCACAAAATAAAATTAAATAGATTAAATATGGATAAATCAAAATGATAAGGTTTAAAATAAAGATAAAACATGTATAAATGTTATTTTTTTTGTTATATTACAACCCTATCTTATATTAGATTCTAATTGAGCCATTTTTTGAGGTTTTTATGTGGGGTTTGAATTTATTATAAATTAATATTTTTTAGGTTTCCAAAGATGCCCCTCTCCTCCCTCATAAAAGGGAACCTCCTCCCTCTCCACTTCACACCATTTTTATGCTTTCAAATTCGTCCAAACCCTGCCCATTTCACTTCTAAACGTCCCTAGAAACCTACTATAGGTCCTGGTCTTCTTCAAAGTCCAACATTAAGGCCCTAAGAGGAGGAGGCGCGTCGAACAAGAGGTAATATCCTTTACCGATTCTTTCAAACTTATTTCTTCTCCTAATTCCTCTATATGAATTGTTCCATTATTAAGTAATAACTTCATTATCAATTTTTTACTGATATGTAATTATTAATATGAAACAACCATATTCAATCTTCTGTCTATCCTATGAAAAAAATGAAATCACCACATGTGTGTACGTCTGGCTTACAGTCTCCACACCATCGTGTAATCTATTATTTCATCACTAACATAATTGGATGGGTATAATGATGGAAGATATAACTACATATGATTATTCTAATGTGATATTGGTTCTGAAATATTATACACCATACACTTCAATAAAATTCCAAAATCATGGGAATGATATCATCGGTCATGCGTACGTATGGCCTACCGTCTCCACAATGTGATGCGACTCGTTCTACATGATATTAATTGAATAATGATTATATAAATGAATTTAATGAATAAATTTGATATATATTATGCTAATAACATTCTTTAAATGAGGTATCTATTACCTAAAAAGTGGAATAATAATTTATTCGACAAAACACGCATAAGAACATAAAGCAATGAACACCCGAATAACAAGTATCAATGAAATATAACTAATAAGAAGATAATAATATGAACATAAATGATTCCATAATAATAAATAGGATTTTTTAATAAGTCAATGACATTATTTAAATCATTATACTAGGGGTTCCAATATGCAAAAATCATATCGGACCTAGGGTAAGGAAAAATATCTCAATATCAATTTTAATCTGAGATTGTTTATAATTCGTTATTTACTGGGGAACATTTATCATCAACATCCATGTATCCTCAATATATAATATTACCCCCCTAAAATTGTTTAAATAAAATTTTAAATATTACTTAATTATTAGTAAAATATCAGAAAGTAATCTTTTTTCATTTTCAGTACGAGATACTTTTTGAATTTTCAAGCCAATGTATGAGAAGAATGTTTTTTAACTTATACGACATGAATGTATTTTTTATGATTTCGTAGAAAATTATTTCCATGAAGCTTATTTTATAAGTTATCAAGATTATTTTCAATTAAATTCTTTTAATTTAAAATTATATGACTTATTTAGAAAGGACAAATGTTTTTTATGATGAAATGATATTTTCCTCAGGAATGGAGTTCAATGAAATGATTGTCCCCCAGAGAAAATAATCATATTGGGAGCTAGAATGAAAAATAATGTAGCCATGCTCACAGAACTTTCTCAAGCTATGAATCATGTAGGACTTCCTAACAAGCAAAGGAAGGAGGAAAACTCTGTTGAATCCTTCATGAGGCAGCATCCACCTTCATTCAGCAAGTCTTATGGTCCATTACTGGCTGAACAATAGATTAGTACCACTGAAAATATATTTTCAGTTCTACATTTTTCTAAACTTGATAAAGACATATTATCAGTATATCATTTAGAAGGTGAATCTGATCAATGGTGGATTCTTATCAAGAATACAAGGCAAAGATATGAAATTGAGTCCATGGAATGGGATGAGTTCAAGAACTTATTTTTCAATAAGTACTTCACTCATATTATTCAAACAAATATGGAAAGGATTTTCTTGAACTTAATCAAAAGGATGATGAATCAGTTGGTACTTACGAAGAAAATTTTACAAGACTTGCAAGGTACCCTTCCAGAATTGTTATCCAACCTGAGAGTAAGATTGATTGATTATTTAGTGGCTTAAAACCAAGTCTTAGAAGGTCATTAGCCATAAGGTACTTCAATAGCTACGAGGAAATTTTTGATGTGCTCTCAAGGTTGAGATGGAGATTGGAGTAACCCATTAGTCATATGGGTTTCATAAGAAGAGGAAAGTGGAATTCAATGGAAAATATAAAGACCACACTGAAAAGAAGATGAGTTTTCCGTTATGCTCAAAGTGTGGAGAGAAACATGGAGGGAATTTTCTTAAAGGTACAAGTAAATGTTTTAAGTGTGGAAAATAAGGCCATTGGGAAACTTAATGTTGCAGTGATGGGAAAAAGATGTCTACATATGAGAACAAAGAAAAAACTACATAGAATGCACCTCCTACACTTCAATGTTAAAAGTGAAAGGATATGGGGCATTATTCCAAAAAATTACCAAATCCAAGGGTTATTGATGATGATCGACGTCAACAAACTCTTATGGAAAAAGACAAAGTAATGTAACATGAAATTTCTATCGACGATGTGTAGTATGATAACAAACTGGTGAAAGGTACACTTAACATCAACTCTAAAGTAGCAAATGTTTTATTTGATTTTGGATCCACCCAATCTTTTATTTATGAATAATTTACCAAGGTTATCACTATATTACTTTAGAAATTAGATATTGAGTGAGCTGTGACAACCCCTAATGGCATAGCAGTCGCATAAAAAGTTTATAATACTTCTCTTATTGAAGTTTGTGGGAAAGTGCTTCCTACAAATCTTCTGATCCTTCTTATTGTGGTATTTAATGTGATTCTTGGCCTGGATTGGATTTCCTTATATGGATCTCATATCAATTTCCAAACAAGAGAATTCACATTTCATATTCCTGATCAATCTATGATCATATATCGATGAAAGGATTAATATAACCTTCCGGTGAAAATTTCTTCCATCTTATGGGTATTGAGTCCAATAAATAAAGTTTATTTATCTCAAATGGTTGGAGAGAAACTCACGATTAAGAATATAACCATTGTACGAGTGTTTGATGAAGTATTTCCAGAATAATTTCTAGTTCTTCCACCAAATCATGATGTTGAGTATTCAATAGAACTTATATAGGGTGTTATGCCCATTTAAAAGACACCTTATAGAATGGCCCCAATTAAGTTACATGAATTGAAGAAAAAACTCCAAGAGAATCTTGATAAGTGATTCATGTGCCCTGGTGCATCACCTTGGGGAGCACACATTCTGTTTGTTATGAAGAAAGATAGATCAATGAGACTCTGCATTGATTATCGAGAACTTAACAAGATCAATATCAAGAACAAATGTCATATTTGAAACATTGATTACTTATTTGACCAACTATGTGGAGGTCAATACTTTTCAAAGATTTATCTTCATTCAGGGTATCATAAATTAACGGTCAAAAGGGAGGATATACCAAAGATTTCTTTCGTACAATGATTAGACACTATGAATTTATAGTGATGCCATTTGGTCTTACTAATTCCACTACTATCTTCATGGATCCAATGAATAGAGTCTTCAGAGACTATCTTGATTAGTTTGTGGTAGTCTTTATAGTTCATATTCTTTTCTATTCAAAGATAAAGGAAGAACATGAAGATAACATGAGAATTATAAAAAACCGTAAGAAATGACAGGCTTTATTCCAAATTTACCAAGTGTGAATTTTGGTTTCAAAAAGTTTCATTTTTGTGTCACATAATTTCAAAAGAGGGGATATATGTGGATCCATCAAAAACTAAGGTTATTGAAAGATGGACAATACCAACAACAGTAACTGAGATACCATGTTTTCATGGTTTGTCTAGATATTATTGACTTTTTTTGAATTATTTTTCACTATTATCTAATCCACTCACCATGTTGACTCGAAAATTATTTATGTTCATTCGGACAGAGGAGTGTGAATAGAATTTCAAGGAGTAAAAAAAGGATATCTAGTATACCTGTGCTCCCACTGCCTTGTATTAGAGAATGGATTGTGATCTATAATGATGAATCCAAGAAGGGATTGGGTTGTGTTCTCATGCAAAATGATATGGTGATATCTTATGCCTCACGACATTTGAAAATCCATGAGAAAAATTACCCAAAAACATGATTTCTAGTTAGCTGAGGTAATCCTTGCATTAAGTATTCGAAGGCATTATCTTTATGGTGAAAGGTGTGATATTTATACTGATCATTAAAGTTTAAAGTATATTTTTAAACAAAAGGAGCTGAAAATGCGCCAAAGAATATGGTTGGAGCTGATTAAGGATTATGACAGCTCAATTCATTACCACCCTAGGAAAGAAAACAAGGTTGCAGACACATTTAGTCGACAAGACCATGCTTACTTTTCCATGATGAGGATCACAAAAGATCCAATATTTATGGATTTAAAAAGGATGGATCAAGTAATTATAATTAAAGGGAAAATTCTTATCTTTCTCAAATGAATGTTCAACCATCTATACATGTGAAGAATAAAGAGGCACAGAATGAAGATGTAGCGTTACAGAAGAAGGTGAGAAATGTTTCTGAATTCCATATTCATTTTGATGAAATAAAAAATTTTAGGAATCAGGTTTGTGTTCCTCCCATCCCATAATTAAAGAATTATATATTGGATGAGGCACATAGTTCTTTATTCTCTATTCACCCTGAAAGAACGATGATTTATAGGGATGGGAATGAGTATCTCTAGTGGGATGGCATGAAAAGTGATGATGCTAAATATGCCTCTCGATGCTTGGCTTGTCAGTAAGTTAAATCTGAGAGACGAAAGTCTAAGGGGATGTTACAACCATTACCAATACCAGAATGGAAATGTAAAAACATCACTATGGACTTTTTCACTAGACTTCATAAAACATCCAAAGGAAATAATGCTATCTGGGTTATAGTTGATCATCTTATGATGTCCGCAAACATAATTTCTATTAGAGAAGATTTATCTATTTATTAGCTTTCCAGGATATATGTAAAGAAATTGGTAATATTGCATGGAGTACCAATTTCTGTTATATCTGATCAGGATCCGAGGTTTACCTCGAAGTTTTGGGGATGTCTTCAACATAGTCTAGATACAGAGTTGTGTTTGAGCACTAATTATCATCCTAAAAAAGATGGTCAGTTTGAGAGGACAAATCAAACTCTAGAAGAAATGTTGAGATATTTATTTATGGATTTAAAAGTTGGTTGGGATCAACACCTACCATTGTTTGAATTATCTTCTAATAATAGCTTTCACTGCATTATTCAGATTGCTCTTTATAAAGCTCTCTATGGAAAGAAAAGAAAAACTCAAACTTGTTGGGATGAAGTTGGGGAAAGAAAGCTATTAGGATATGATATTGATGATGAGATGGTAGAAAATGTCAGATCTATTCAATAACACATATGATCAGCTCAGTTTCGACAAAAATGTTATGCCGACAACCGAAGAAATGACGTAGAGTTTGAAGTGGGTGAGAAAGTGTTCTTACAAATATCTCCTTGGAAGAGAGTAATCGGATTTGGAAAGAAGGGCAAGTTGAGCCCTATGTATATTAGTACTTTTGAAATACTAGATCTTGTTGGGAAGGTAGATTAGAAATTGGTGCTTCCACCGAATCTCTCTCAAGTTCATGATATGTTCCATGTATCTCTCCTGAGAATGTACATACATGATCCTTCACATGTACTAAGCTCAGAAGTTGTACCGATGGAGCAAGACCATTATTATGAAGAACAACCAATAGAGATTCTAGATTGTAGAGAATAAGTTCTATGAATCAATACCACTCACCTAGTAAATGTTTTATGGATGAACCACTAATTAGAAGAAGCTACATAGTAACTTGAGGATATGATGAGGGAGATGTATCTTCATCTGTTTGTTACGAAGTGATGAATTTAGAGGGAGAAATTCATTTTAAGGGTGGTAAAATGTAACACCCTGAGATTTTGTAAGAAATATATATATTTCTATGTCTTATTTTATATGAAAAACCAAATTAAGCTTTCACTACATACAACACTGGCTTGGCTTGCGTTATACGCAAGAGAAACCTTCCCTGATAGCTTGCATTGTACGCAATACCATGTTTCACTAAACAAAGATATATTTTTAAAATATTATATAAACTATCAATTATAAATAGTATTAACCACATTCTGAATTGTATAAAACATTATAATTCATCTTAAATAAGATATTAGAAAAAATTAATTTTTCCGATAAAAGATTAATTTTTTTAAAAAAATGGAGTTTTCCCCCTTTTGAAGGCACACCAATTTTAAATATAATTTTTGAAAATTTTATGAATTATATTTGAAAAAATAAACTTCTTCTTTTTAATCAGGATATAAAAATTTACATTGGATAAATTTTTTATACATTTCTGATGACTTTCATATTTTGATGAATAGTAAAAATACACTAAATTTTTCTTAAATTTATTTTCATCAAGATGATTTATATGGTTAATTGATAAAATTTAATGGTTTTAAAGTATAAATAGAATATATTTCGACAATTTAATATATTTTATGTCATTATCATTAATTTTACATTGAATTTTTAGGTAAAATTAATTCAATCTTTTGCAATGTTTTAAACAAAAACCCGTTTTTTTTAAAATGAGATTAATTTTAAATTAGTTACTGCATCGTCTGTGTTTTGAATTTGGAAAAATGGATTATATATTTGGAATGGTATCTATTATAACCCAATTTTATGTGATTAAGACATTTAATTTATTTTATTTAAATAAAAGTGAAATATGTCTCACTCAAACATTAATAAATAAATTATTTTTAATATAAGGATACACAAAAATATAAATTCGTTTATAAATAATAATTTGAAAGCTAAAACGTTTTTCTTTATCATGGTAATATATCTGTAATTTTTAAGAAATATATAATTAACTTAATATATTATACTTTAATGATTCAGAAATTATTTATTTAGTTAAAGATCAATAATATAGTTTTTAGTTTCTAATAATACCCATATAAGGCCCCAAGAACCTCACCAAAACTTATTGGTCGTGTAAATATAAACCATAAGTATCCAAAGGTCGATTTTCTGACCATTTTAAGCCATAAAAAATAGATTGTGGCACTTAATTGTTTTTATTTTAAATGATGTCAAAGTTGTCACCTTCAAAATTTAATAAACATAAAATTTTAAAAGTTGGGTATTTTAGAAGATAATTTCGACTAAAAGTATTTTAATGAAATATTTTATATTTATATACATCATAGTATTTTATTTTTAATTTTTATTCAAAAAATATATATATTAAATAATTATACTAAAATGTTGTAGTAATTATTTTATTAAGAGAAATATCGAATAAAATGTTTTAAAAATATTAAAATGAATATTATTTGAAAAAATTAATTTTCTCCACAAATTTTCTAGATGAATAGGACATGTTAGGAACCTATTAAATATTTTGGGTTGAATATATTCTCTTTGTGTATTTTATTTAAATTCAAATAAATAAATAGTGTGAAAATTGACAATATTTGAATTTTATAAAAATAACATATTATTAAATTATTTAAAAATCAAAAAAATATTTAAAAATTATATATTGAAAATTATGTGGTCTAAAAGGTAATAAATTATCCAATTATGGTAATTTTAAAACATATAAGTATGTATTTATAATAATTTTAAATTTAAAATATTATTACCACAAATAAAATTAAATAGATTAAATAAGGATAAATCAAAATGATATGGTTTAAAAAAACATAAAACATGTATAAATGTTATTGGTTTATGATATGACAACCCTCTATCATCTCATATTCCAATTGAGCCCTTTTTATAGGTTTTTATGTGGGGATTGAATTTATAATAAATTAATATTGTTTTGGTTTCGAAAGTGCCCCTCTCCTCCCTTAAAAAGGGGAACCTCCTACCTCTCCACTTCACACAATTTTTGAGCTTTAAAATTCCTCCATACCCTGGAAGTTTCACTTATACACTTCCCTAGATACCTAATAGAGTACATGTTCTTCTTCAAAGACCATATTTAGTGCACTAAGAGGAGGAGGCACTTCGAACAAGAGGTAATATCCTTTTCTGCTTCTTTCAAACTTATTTCTTCTCATACTTATTCTATATGAGTTGTTTCATTTTTATGTAATAACTCCTATATAACTTTTATATTGATATGATATTATGAATATGAAACAACCATATTCTATCTTTTATCCATCCTATGAAAAAAATGAAATCACCACGCGTGCGTATGTATGGCTTAACGTCTCCAGGCCGTGGTGTAATCTTTTATTTCATCGCTAACATACATGGATGGGTATAAGAATGGATGATATAACTATATATGATTATTGTAAAGTGATATTGATTCTGAAATATTACACACCATAAACTTCAATACAATTCCATAATAATGGGAATGATATCATCGCTCGTGCATACGTACGACCTACTGTCTCCACGATGTGATGTGACTCGTTCTACAAGATCTTCATTGAATAATGATTATATAAATGAATTTAATGAATAAATACGATATATTTTAAAGTAATACAATTATTTAAATGATTTATCTTTAACCTAAAAATATGAATATGAATTAATTTGACAAAAAACACATAATAACTTAAAGCAATGAATATCCGAATAACAAGCAGCAATGAAATATTACTAATAAGATGATATGAATATGAATATATATGATATCATAACAATGAATACTATTCTAGAATAAGTCAATGACATTATTTAAATCATTATACAGGAGGTTCAGATATGTACAAAGCATATCAGACCTAAGGTAAGGGAAAATCTCGCAATCTCAATTTTTATCTGAGATTGTTTATACTTCAGTATTTACTGGGGATGATTTATCATCCACATCCAGGTATCCTTAATATTGTAATATTATCCCCCTAAAATTGTTTAAATCTACTATTACCTATTTGTGAAGTTGTAGTAAAATATATTAAAGGAATATTTTTTTTCAATAGGAGATACTTTTTGAATTTTTTTTCCAAAGTACGAGAAGAATCTTTTTTAACTGATACGATATGAACGGATTTTTATGATTTCATAGAAAATTATTTCCATGAAGCTTCATTTACAGGTTTTCACATTTATTTTCAACTAAAGTATTTAGTTTAAAATATTATAACATATTGAGAAAGGAAAAATGTTTTTGATAAAGAAATTATATTTTCCTCAGGAATGGAGTATAAGTGTTTTATCAAAATTATTTTCCATCTAAGATAATAAAAGGTTTTGCTTCTATTCCTATTATTACATTAATTTGATTATGTAATGATGGAATTGTATTTATGAAATCCTTTATCATATAAGGATTATGTTATGATGGCATGATTTTTAAGAATCCCATTTTTATTGCATGGGCTATGCTATGATGTATGATTTATGATTTTGTGGCACACATAAGAATGGTTTCACTATGAGATGGGTGGATCCTATATATCTCTCCAATGAATTGGGTAAAGATTTATATCTCATGATATAGACATGGTTAGAATGGAAATTTAATCCAGTTCAGTGATACAGGACTGGAATGAGGAGTGAACTCGGTTCAGTAATGGACTTTGTCCGCTATGATGGTTTTGGCAATGAGTCTTGACTAATATGAAATTATTTTCTATGATTATGTGTTTATTCCACAATGTTTCCTGTTTTATGTTATGATTATTGGGATTATATTTCAATACTATGATTTATCCCATGTCATGATATTATGATCTCTTTTGCAGGTTAAGATTTTCAAAATGTTATGTTCTTAGGAATATGATATTATTGATATTTCTTTTGTTTACCCTTACTGAGCATTTGAGCTCACCCTTTTGTATGTTTTATTTTCCCCAGGCCATGAATAAGGGTATTAAGATTGATATTCCAAAATGGACTCTAGATATGATGAAATAAATGGGAGACAATGTAGTTGATTTATGAACCAGTTGTTTATGTTTCCCAGTTTCTAAATACACTATAGCTATACGGTCTGATCATGGTTTTGTTATATGTTGTAATAATTATGCTTCAATTCTAAAGTAATAACAATGTATGTAAAGTATGGGTCATTATAAATGTTTTCACCGTAAAACAGATATTAGTAAATCCTTCAATTGTAGAAGAAATTGAAGGACATCGCAAACCAACATCATTGATGGTGATCCATAATTTCATTGGATTTAAATAGGTATAATCATCAATTTATGAGAAAAATATAATGATTTTCAATCCTAATAAATGTGATAACATGGAAGGGCATGTTTTTTTGGGGACAAATGAATGTGAGGGGGGATTTAAATATTTAAATGGGATGATAATTATATCTTGTATACTCTCATTATCCACTAGTATAAATTAATTTATGGTCAAAAACGATTCATCCATAAATGGATTAGGTTATGTACTCTTGAAAAATGATAAATATATAGACTATGACTCTAAAAAATTAATTATCCATTTAAATAAATACCCAAATCATGATCTAGAATTATTTTTAGTGATATTAATTTGAAATATATGGAAATGATATGTCTATTCGAAGAAGTGATACCTATATATGTATCAAAAAAGATAAAAATATATACTCAAACGAAATGAGTTAAAAATTATCCATTGTAGGTGGGTGTATATGAAATGTATTATGACTATTGAATCCAATACCATCCTAGGAAGTTGAAAAAAGTCGTAGATTCTATGAGGATAATGGATCCTACAACACTATCCATGACGAGGATTGAAAGTGATCCAATATTCTCATACATTAAAAGAATATAAATGGTAATAATAAAAAGAAAAATCATCCTAAATTTCTCAAATTACTAATCAACCATCCATTTTTTATTGGATCATGGTGGCCAAAAAATAATATGGATCTATAGAGAAAGGTATTGATTATTCTGGAGTTCAATATTCCTAAATATGGAGTTATAATGTTTGAAAACTGGATATGTGTCCCATAAAAACATGAACTAAAGATTGAACATCTGTATGATACACATATATCAACCTAATCAATTCATCTAGGAAGAGCTTTTATGTTTAGAGATCTGAAGAAAAAATTCTGGTTGGATAACATGAAGTGGGAAATTACAAAATTTCTATCATGATTATTAGTCTTCCAACAAGTCATAGATGTCTGATGGAAGTCTAAGGGTATAATGAAATAACTACCCATACTAGTATATAAATATGAAAACATAATTATTGATTTCATTATAGGAATCCTTATTAAAAAAAAAGTAAATAACTCCATTTTGTTGGTATTTTATCACCGTACAAAGTCATCACATTTCATTTCAACCAAGGAATATTTGCCTCAAGAACAAATATCCATGATAATAATAAGAGAAGTGATAATTAGGTTTGGGGAACCACCCTACATTATATATGATTGATTCTAAAAGATTACCTTGAGGTTTTGAAGAATCATTCAGTAACCTTTAAATCAAAATAAGTGTTTTAGTAATTATTATAACCCTCATACAGATGGTCTATCTAAAACAACCATTAAAACTCTAAAGGATATGACAATATCTTATTAAATTAATTTCTACATATTTTGGTCTGATCATACTATCTTAATATATTCCATATATAACATTAATTTCTATTCACTATTAAAATGAGACCTTTTGAGGATCTACATGAGTTGATGTATTGAACTCCAACATACGAGGATGAAGTTAATGAGTTGACATTTAAGATACATGATCATATATAAGAGATGAAAAAGGAATTAAAAACCATTCAACATAATATGAAATCAATACAATGTTGAAATAAATTATATAAAGACAATCATAGATGAGACCCAGTGTTTAAGGTACAAATAAGGTGTTACATTTTATATCACTCTGGAATAAATTCACGAGATTCGGGAATAATGGAAAAAATAGTCCAAGATGTATATTCCCCATTTATATCCTTGATCAAATCATAACTATAACCAATTTATGTTAAACTCAACTCAACCTATATCAATTATTTTATATATTCCATGTATCCTTCTTAAATAAGTAAATACAATTCCCCTCGCATATATTAAATACAGAGGCGATACCATTGGAGAACGATCCTTCATATGAAGATAAACTAATGAAGAGTATAGATTGTATAGAAAATGTTTAATGAAATAAGAAAAACTGCACTGCAAAAATAATATAGTATAACCAAACATTTGAGAATGAAACATTGGATTTAAAATAGGAGATGAAACTTATAACTTCCCGACCAGGGTGCCACAAACTAGTTCCTTGAGCCAATCTACCACATGACTTTGGGTGCATTGCCTATACACCAGAGGCCTCCGAATATTAGAGAGGGTCTGATATTGTTCATGGGGACACTATGTCCTCTTTACCCGAGTAATAAAACAACAAAAATAATGAAACAATAATAACATAACATTACCATACCCAGAACAATACCTGAATCAAAAGATGACCGAAAAGGAAATACAATATCAAAACTGAATAGTACATATTCTATGATAAGGTATGTGTCAACTGTAAATATGAAAAAACACTAAATAAATACAGATACTAAAAAATATAATGTAGTATCCAAACCATGTTTGGTTATGTTGTCAACACTCCATCCCAAATCATCCATTTAACATATGGATTTTCACTTATCCTATCTTGCAAACATGAAGTGTATTTTGGTACCGATTAGGCAGCCCGAGTAGGATGTGAGTTCAACTCAATGGGCCACAACTAAGTATATTTAATAAAATATCCCTTCAATAACAAGTGTATTCAGTTCTATAAAGAGTGCATAAATTTAATACTGTAAACAATTTACACTTATTTGATTACTCTATATTTAAACTCATAACACCAAGATTCTTGACAAAACCCAATCTCTCTAAAACTATTTCACCCCATGTTTGAATATGAATTATCTTTAAGAGATATCATATATCTAAATTACATTTTTACAATTAATCATCTCAATTCACACATGAATTCCACTATTACCATTCATTGTTTCAATTGATAGATGAATTCAATTGTTACCATTATTCATTTCAATTCACACCAGAATGTCATTATTAGCATTAATTGTTTTGATTCACACATGAATGGAAATGTTACCATTCATCATTTAAATTCACACGTGAATTCAATTGTTACCATTCCAAATTTCAATTCACAAATGTATTCCATTTTTAACCATTCAACATTTCAATTCACACACAAATTCCATCATTATAATTCATCATTACAATTCACATGTGAATTCCATTTTTACTATGTATCATTTCAATTCACAAATTAATTCTATTGTTACCATTAATAATTTAAATTCACACATGAATACCACTATTATCATTCACAATTTCAATTCCCAAATGAAATCCATTGTTAACATTCATAATTTCTATTCACCCATGAATGTCAATGTTACCATTTACTATTTCAATTCACATATATAACAATATCTAATTAATGAATTCCATAATTAATTAATCAAATTAAAAAATTTCATATTCACATCATTTCATTAATTAATTAAAGAATTTATTAATCACATCAATTCTGATTGTTAATTAATTAATTAACAAATCACTTCAACAACATTAATTAATTTAATAATTAATTACTCACATCAAATACATTAATTAATTTAGAAATTAATTAATCAAATTCAACAATTTCATATTCACATCATTCCATTATTTAACAGGACAATTAATTCACCATATCAATTCTATTAGTTAATTCAACAATTAACTAATCACACCAATAAAATTAATTAATTCAACAATTAATTAATCATGTGAATTCTATTAGTTAATTCAATAATTAAATAACCATGTCAATAAGATAAATTAATTTAAATAATAATTAATAACATAAATTCGATTAGTTAATACAATAATTAATTAATCACATCATTAATATTAATTAAATCAGCAATTAATTAATCACATCAATTCTATTAGTTAATTAAAAAATTAACTAATAACATAAAAAACATTAATTAATAAAACAATTAATTTATCACATCAATTCCATTAGTGAATTCAATAAATAACAAATCACATCAATAACATAAATTTATTCACAAATTAATTAATCCAATTCATTAAATTTCATACACAAAAAGCCTCATTAATTAATTCAAAAATTAATTAATCCAACCCATTCAATTGTATTTTTACAACAATCCCCATAAATTAATTCATAAATTCAGTATTGCAATTCATTTAAATTTATAAAAACAACAATCCATTAACTAATTCATCAATTAATTAATCCAATCTATCCAATTATATCATTAAAACAATCCCCATTAATTATATCATGAATTAATTAATTCAATTCAATCAATTTTATAATCACATCAATTTCAAATAATTAATTAAATGATTAATTATGTCAATTCCCCAATCATAATATTAAAATAATTTTTTAAATTATTAATTATTCCAATTTCACAATCATAATTTTATATTAATTAACTCAAAAATTTGTTAATCCACTTCAATTCCAATAATTAATTCACCAATTAACTAATCAACTCAGTTTTATTTATTTATTAAAAAAATAATTAATCATCTAAAAAATTTATTTTTAATAAAAATATCCAATAATTAATTCAAAAAATTATTTATTCCAAATCAACTATTTCAATATAACAATAATTAATTCAAAAATTAATTAATCAATTTCAATAACATCAAATCATTAAATAATTAATTCAAAAATTATTTATTCTTAATCAATCAATTTCATAATCCCAACAATTCTCATTAATTAATTCAATAAATAGTTGATCAAGTTTTACAATCTCAATCTCTCCAATATTTATATAACAATTGATTATTCCAATTAAAAATCCCAATATTCCCAATTTTCCCAATTACCACAATTAATTAATTCATGAGATTAATTTATTCCATAAAAAACGAATTTCTATGAGTCAAATAGAAATTCTACAATTACATACACATAATTAAAATCATGATTTTTGTATTTGAATTAAAGACCAACTACCTCAAGATTTAAGATAATTTATCACCAAGCGAAATCCACAATTTAAGCAGAATAATGATGTAGAATGATATTAGGATCTGAAATCCTAATTCAAGATCAATCAATCAACTTCCCATAGTTCTAGATCTAGATCCAAAATTTTTAAGTCTAGATCTAACAAGAAAGAGTACAACTTCACTCTAAATTATTGGGAGTGATAAGAGATAATAAGGAATCCACACATGATTAGATCCCCTTACAAGGTGGTCTACATATCATAAATCTACCCATTGATTCACCAATAACGGAGGTTAGGTTCCATAATAATGTATCCATAAAGCTCCAAAAAACAAGAGGAATAGCTTATGTCCAATTTGGTGTTCATATTTGGTCAAAATGGAGGTTTGGGTATTTTTAAAACTTATTATTATATTAATTAAAACCATGCACATGGTTTACTAGGTAGGGTTACAATGTTTTTCAAACTGTTCTCCTTAACCTTGAACCTCTTCTAGTGGGGGGGTGCATGGTTTCTCATTTTTTGGCACATTGTTTGACAAACCATGAAACATCAATGAAATCCCTCTCTTTTATGGGTTTCACAGTTTTTGGGGCTAGGGCACATGGTATGAGAACACCATGCCTCAACCATGCACATACCCTCCTCTAAAAATAGTCAATTTTCAACCAAACAAAAAAGGTAAAACCCAAATGAAAATTACTCAACACTTGTAAAAATATTTCCTATTAAAAAGCAGGTGATGTCTCCAGAAAAGGTCATGATATTACAATATACCCACCTTAAAATATCTCATCATCGAGTTGTACTCCCATGTATTTATAGTATTTCAAGTCAAAAAGATCAGTCCATTGATCCCTTGTATCCATTTATCTCTCCTAGGTTTCCTCTTGAACATGACCATTTCCCCAAAATACAAAGAACATTGGCATGATCCTTCCCCATATCTATTTATTTCTACAATCCAACATATGCATAAGAGGATTCTAAAAGGATGAATCTTCCTAAAGCTCCACATTCATAACATACCTGATATGTTTCCCAACTCCAACGTCCCAAAACCACAAGAACTCCATCCAATATTGGAACTCATCCCTTCCATGAAAACCACCTGGAAGGGACATAAATCCACCACCTCCTATTCCCACCTACCCTTACCATGATAAATTTAAACGTGCAACTTTCAGGTCTCTCATTGGAATTATGATGTCAGTACATCCAACCCAAGATCATTGTCCTTGCTTATACTACTCACACATCAATATCCATGTTTCGTTTATCCTTAGCACCATATTTCTTTGAAACTCTACCACAACATACAATACATTAATAAAAATTTGAAACCTAAAACATAGAAGCAACATTATATCCTTTCATAGGATAAAAAACATCAATCACAACCTATTCCCAATTTCTAAGCGTGGAACACATGGTATTCATCGCCCTCTGGTCCATCCTGAGAACATCATCCGCAAAATATCGATGTTCTACCACCCACCACCCATCTTTATATATACCACTTCATAAGGACAACCTCTATGATTCCGCATATCCAACCAAAAAAAATCATATAGCGAGGCATAATAATAGAGGTTTCCGAGCACACCCGAGATGATGTCAAGAAATTGGACATGGCCATTTCTAATTAGAAGTATGCTAATAATTATTTTTTTGAACATAAAAAAATCATCCATCAAAAATGTCACCTCCCATTATATAAACACAATAACCTATTAAATGTCTTATACATCCCTACTGACCGACATCTCACCACACTGATCTAAATCTAGATGGTCCTTCATAGAACCTACAATTGAGTTCTCAAACTAGGGAACCATCACTACCCTTAACCATTTTACTTCTAGGCCATGTGAAAAAATGGTAAACTCATTATCAATATTATAATTTCTCTATAGAATCCCATTTATTCACATTATGCATCATTTTTAAAACATTCAATTTACATTTAACACATTCTGAAATTCAATTTTACATGAACAGAAAAATAGTGGATGTTAAAAAACACACACACAAATCATTTTACTAGGAATGCTTAAAATGATTCATGTCTCAAAATAATCTTGAGTGACTAGAATTATGCATGCATACTCAACTCTCAAGTCATAGTAGATCATGAGTCAAATATCAGAAACTCAAAAAAACAATCACCACATCAAAAAAAAGTGTGTCCCTGAAGGTGAAATAACAACCAACCGTAACAGAAAATACCAATTACAACATCTCACCCTTGGTAATTGGGTTTCTATATGTACCTGGGATAACTACTCTAATCCATGATCCTGTAACCGAGGATCAAATATTCCTAGTATTCATTATAATTTAAATAGAAATTAGGACAAAAGAAAATAAAAATATGTTTTGATACCACTTTGTAACATCTTGGCCCAGGTGTCACACATTGGTTCCCCAAGCATGTCTTCCACATGAACCTAGGCTTGCCTCCTTGTATGTTAGGGGCTGTCGACTAGAAGCGAGGGTCAGGTATCGATCATGGGGAGACAATACCTTCTTTACTAGAGTAACACCATAGTAAATATAAATAAGAAATAACTAAATAATATTAACAAAACAGGAACAATACCAGAATCAAAAGATAAACAAAACACGAAAAACAATATTAAAACTGATTAGCAGATATTCCATGACAAAGTAAATGTAATGATTCATTATGAAAAACCCAAAATAAATAAAGATACTAATAACTACCATGATGGTCATGAACCACTTATGGTTCCCTCATCCATATGTCATCCCAAATTAGCCATCTAACAAAGGGAATTTTCCTTTATCATGTCCTGAAAGCATGTAGTCTTTTGAGGTATTGATCTGTCAACTAGGTTAGGATATAAGTAAAAATCAGTATGCCACCACCAATGACATCTAAAACAATTCTCAGTCAAAAAAACTACATCTATTCTTTTATATATTAAATAAAAGTAATAAATTAATATTTTACACTTAATAAATTACTCGTTACATAACAACACAACACTTGGGTTCTAGAGGACACCTGAACACTCAATACATACATAGGCCTATTCCACAGTTTGAATTATCCCCAAGGGATATCAAATACCCAAATTCCATTGCTTACATTAATCATCTAAATTCACATATAAATTACATTGATACTAATCATCATTTCAATTCCCAAATGAATTCCATTGTTACTATTCATCATTAAAATTAACTCATGAATGCCATTGCTACCATTCAACATTTCAATTCACTCATTAATACAAACATTACCATTCATCATTTCAAATCAGACATGAATACCATTTTTACCATTCCTTATTTCAATTCACACATGAATTCCATTCTTACCATTCATTATAAAAATTCACGCATGAATTCCATTTTTATTATTAATCATTTCAATTCAGACATAAATTCCATTATTAACATTCATCATTTCAATTCACATAAATCATAATATCCCATTAATTAATTCACTAATTAATTAATCAGGTTCCACAATTTCATATTTACATCATTTCATTATTTAATTTGATAATTAAATAATCACATATGTTCCATTAGTTAATTCAAAAATTAACTAATCAAATCAATTACATTAATTAATTCAATAATTAATTAATCAAATCAATTCCATTAATTAATTCAACAAATAATTAATAAAATTCAATAATTCCATATTCACATAAGTCCATTAATTAACATAATAAATAATTAACCATATAAATTAAATTATTTAATTCTACAATTAATTAACCACATCCATAACATTAATTAATTCAAAAATTAATTAATAAAATCAATTCCATTAGTTAATTCAACAATTTACTAATCACATCAAAATAATTAAATAATTAAAAAATTAATTAATTGTATAAATTACATTAGTTAATTCAATAATTAACTAATAGCATCGTTATCATTAATTAATTCAAAAAAAAATTAATCACATCAAATCCACTAGTTAACTAAAAAATTAACTAATCAAATAAATAACATTAACTAATTCTATAATTAAATAATTAGATCAATTCTATTAGTTAATTCAATAATTATATAATCACATCATTGGCATAAATAATTCAATAGTTAATTAATCACATCAATTGCAATAATTAATTCAATAATTAATCAATATAATTCTGAAAATTTCAAATTCAAAACAATAACTGTTAATTAATTCAACTATTGATTAATACAATTCAGTAATTTTCATCAACACTATAATCCCCGTTAATTAATTATTACATTTCATTCAATTTCACATTCAATAAAATACCAATTAATTAATCCATAAATTAATTAATAAAATAAATTCAAATGTATAATCATAACAATATTTTAAATAATTATCAAATAATTAATCAAATTCATTCAATTTCATCATCAGAACAATCCCCATTAATTAATTCACCAATTAATTAACCCATTTTAAAAAATTTTATAATCACAAAAATTCCCAACTATTAATTCAAAAAATAATTTTTCCAATTTCACAATCACAGTATTACAATAATAAATTTAAATATTTATTCTTCCAATTTTACAATCACAATAATCTATTATTTAATTGAATAATTTATTAATCGACTTCAATTTTGTTAGTTAGTTCAAAAGATAATTAATAATATCAACCATATTAATTAATTAAATAATTAATTAATAATATCAATAAATTTAATTATAATAAAAATCTGAGATAATTAATTCAACAATTAATATTTAAAATTCAACAATTACAATATAAAAATAATTAATTCAAAAATTAATTACTAAATTTCAATACCCTCAATCTCATTATAATTAATTCGACAATTAATTATACGAAATTAATCAATTTCAAAATCTAATACCTTCCCATTAATTAATTCAAAAATTAAATAATCATGTTACAGAATCTTAATAACTCTATAATTAATTCAAAAACTAATTATTCCAATTCACTATCCAAATATTCCAAATTTCACAGTTCCCTCAATAAATTAATTCACCAAGTTAATTATTTCATCCAAGAACACAATTTCTAATCATCTAATATAAATTATACAATTAAATACACCTAATTGAAATCGTGACATTGGTAATTTAATTATGTATCACATACCCCCTAATTGATGATTAAATTTCACAGAAAAAAATCCACAATTAAAGCAACAAAATTATGTAGGATGATATTTGGATCTGAAAACCTAACTCAAGAAAAAAAAATCAAGATCCCATAATTATATATCTAGATATAGATCAAAAAATCATCTTTTGAAATTTAACAATATGGAGGATAACATACATAAAAAATATAATGGATATATGGGAGATAAAATGGAAACCACACAGGATTATATCCTCTTTCTAGGTGTGGTGCAGATCTTCAATTCACCCTAAAATTCACTAAGAACAGAGGTCAGGGACCCTTTTAATGCATTTGGAAACCTTTAAAAATTAATGGAATAGTTTATATATGAGTTCGGGATAATTTTGGGTTAAAATGGGGGTTTGATAATTTATAAATCTTATTTTGAGATTAATTAAAAAAAGCACAAGTTTGATGGGTAGGGGCGCACAGTTTCCCAAACAATGTGCCTTAACAGTGTGCCTCTTTTAGGGGAAGGGAATATAGTTTTTTATTTTATGGTACATAGTTTGACAAAATGTGTTCCATCCATCAATTCCCTCTTTGTGATGGGTTGCATCATTTTTTGGGATAGGGTAAACATTATGGGAAGACTGTATGCTAACCATACACATGCCCTCCGCCTTACAAAATTCTCAATTTTTACCCAAAACACCCCTTGATAAAACCCAAATGAAATGTACTGATCACAAGGAAAAATATTACATTTAAACAAGACCAATATATCTCCAGAAAATGCCAAAATCTTATAAAATATATGAACCTTCATCTTTTTTATTTTAAAAAATGAATGATTCTAGGTAATCTATTTGAAAGGGGGAGATTTTTATGTCCCAAATTTTATTAAATGAAATTACATTATATATGAACACTTATATTATTAATAATTGTTGTTATAGAAAATACATGCACAACATTGGTCATTTCAAACCATTATAATATCTATCATGTCATATTTTAAAGATCATTGTGTATCATTACCATTTATAATATAGTCATACTATAATGACCATTAATATGTTTATATATTATGGTTTAGGATAAATTCTAGTTGTCATGAATGGTTGATGTGATGGTCTTAACTAGAGGGATCGTACCCAATGAATCCCATTTATCAGAGCTTCTGAGGGAGTTGTAATTATGGGTATTTTCCATTAACCAAGCGCAAGATGAGATTCAACAACTAGAACAATAGTGAAATTGTTTATGGGATATGTTTATGATCATAGATATCACCTCTAAACCCATAATCATCGAACTCCCCCAATATACCACCATCTTATACCTTACCCTTAGAGTATACACTGGTGTAATATGTTTTATGTATCTAGAACCTATTAGTATGAATTTATTTATTTTATTTTGATTAAAATAATGATGATATATATCCCCTTTAATTATTATTTTATATACATAAATGATTATATAATGATTTTGATAAAAATTAGGTTTTGATACAATGGAAGCAAACGTTAAATTTGTGTAAATATATAGTTTCAATTGAAAAACCTTATGATAAATTCAAGAGATTTTGAATCATTTTTATTTTCATGAAATAATATTAATACATAATATTTATTTAATTATAAATGATAATATAATTAAATGAAATCCAATGAAATTTTTATAAGGGGTAGAATGTTATTAGTGTCATAAAAAGAGGTATTTTCCAATGAATATGGGTTTTTATTAAAAAGTATAAATTCTATTATTTAGAAAATTATTTTATTAAAAAAAGTATTATTTTGTAAATAATCACATTTAAATTATCAAACGGTTAATTTTTGTTAGTTTTTTTAGAAAGTAAAAATTTGGGGTAAAAATTAAATATGGTATAAATATACAAAATGTATTATGTAATAATAATACCTCTAAAGTGGTGTAATAAATACTATAAACATAATTCTAGAATAAAAATATATTTTTTTATTTAACATAATTTATTTTTTATGATGTTTGAATAATTTTAAAAACCATTAATTATTCCTCCAAAACCAATATAATATTTTAAGGATTTGAAGATAATTCTTCATGATCATTACTTGATTCCATGTCATGAATGTTGTTATTTTATGGATTTTAGTTCATATAATAATAAAATATTTAATATACCTTCTCCTTATATGGTAATTTTTAAAAAGGACTGAATCAACACTCCCCACCTTAGATGTTTCTTTATCGTTAGATTTACTGAGGAGGGGCCCAAACCATGGAACCCACTCCATTGGCCCCTGATTATAGGTCCTTGAGGTGGAAATCACTCTTTATCAATTGTTAAACTGAATATACAGTGATATCAAACCACTCAAGGGTTATAGATTATATTCAAAATTATAAATACATGTGACCCTCCTCTTGATTTATGTCCATGTGTGTTATAGAATTGGATGAAAAATCTAGAGAAATTGACCAGACTATCAAACACATGATCCTCTTAGAAGATCATCCCAAGCATTGGGATGAGTTTTGTTTCACAAAAATCTCAGGTTTCCCTACCCTGGAGATTTATCGTGAACAAAATTTAATAGCTCAAGGATAACACAGTTACAATTAAACAAAAAAGGTTTTTTTATCCATTTTTTAACTCGATGGGTACCATGTCTGCCAACACATACTTCCTGAGATTATATGAGACAATGAAACATCCATGACACTATTGATAAGCCAATGTCCATATGCATTCAACTATTGGAATTCCTAAAAATGTTAGTTCCAGAATCCATTTAACCCTATAAGATTATTAACCTGGCTGATGACATATCAAGTATTCCATCACTAAATAAGATGATGATGTAAGGGATGCAATTGTAGGTTCTAGTCATATCAGAATCAAGTTAGTGGGTGCACCCAGCCTTAATTTTTTCATTAACAACAATCAATTTGATATCCATCATTATAATAAAATGATAGATCCTCATAACAGAACGAATATCAAAAGAAAAGGAAGGGAGTCCCAAAATCATAGATAGGGTCATCATATGTTAGTTATAATAAATTTAATTAAATGACAAGAATTTTCTTGATGGAATTATCTCTCCATTGATTTTTTTGGTCACTATTTGAAGTGATTCGTGGTTGCGTCATATAATCCAAGTGTAGGATTCCTCTATCGGTGATCCACAAATGCTCTACGTATCTCTGGATGTCGCCAAAAGGATCTCTTAGTGCTAGAACGTAAGAGACATCACTTGCGATGTCCTCCTTTGATCGCCTTGAGAGCCGCTTGCAAAGTGTTCACCTTGATCTAGTGAAGGAGGATCTCTCTCGTAGCTTGAGAGAGTTCTTGGAAGAAAATAATTCCTTATTTTCATGAGTTCTTTCTCTAGATCCATTATGAAAAAACCGAAAAAAATTGCTAGGATAATGAGAATTATATAATTTGTACTTTAATTACATAGAATAATTAAATAAATTAATTACCCAAAAGTATTTATTCATATAATTTTATTATTTGTAAGACCCAATGTCTAATAATAATAGTTGACTATTATTATGACTTGACATGCACCCAATGATTTACTACTAATATTATTTAATTAAATAAATAATATTATTTCTCACAAATCCCTATAAAAATTTCACGGCGTGTATATTAATATATATGATGTGTACTTTTGTTTTTATATTTTCTTTATTTCCTCCATCACATTAATTAGACCTTGAACAATGGATCATTATTTCTAAAATAAATATCATTTCATTTCTCGCTAATAAATATATTATTAAACATTAATAAGGAATAATATCTAATAAACTTGTTAAATTAATTTTTAACTGAGATAGTTAGACACATTTAGTGTGTGACCCTCTAGGCCTCTTTCCTAGTGGCATTAGGTGGAGCATACCTAAAGTCCAAGGTTAACATCTAATAACATGCCAAGGAACCCATATAAAAAGAAGTTAATGCTACAATGATGTGTCACCTCCTATGAATTCTTATAGTGTAATGTAATCCATTTGTCTCAATATCTCGAATCAAGCCGGTTGCATGCTAGTGCCATCAACCCATGTGCTTGATTATTCATTCTTTGAATTTATAGAATTGAAATCACCCTTTACATACCATGGCCATGGATTTATTTATTCTATATCAATTCCATCTTAGGGCCTGATATATCTACTTCTATTATGGAACATAATGGAAAACTCCTTTCTCGCATTATCTATTAATACAGTATTCCTCATGATGCACCCAATATATAATACATCACTATGAATGGTGTGTAATCACATTTTTATTCAATTCATACCTGTTCGTGAGTTGAAATACCCATTAATAATAATATTAATGTGTAAAGACCAATACAAAAATCTGCAGATAGGAACATCCAATGACACTATGATATGTGGATTTCATGTTGGCGGGTCCTATTCTCATAATAACCTCATAGATATTACCAAAGGAACACACCATGTGAAGATGCCTCAATGTTTTATGAGTCCTCCCCCCTAATGGACTACATTATTTTTGTCCATCAAATAATATCCTATGTCAATAGAACATATATTCAAGAACAGTGTTATGGAACTTCCGGGTTCACATCATAGTTGGGATTCACTATGACCCTTTAATGCAACAGATATCCTAAGGAAATTATCACATGCATTGTCATGCAGTAGAAAAATCGTGATGTGATAAGTTATTTGTAAATGAATATAGAATAATGTAGTTGGTCATAGGCCACCAACTCCAACAGACTCCCACTTGGACTAGAGACAACTGCTAACAACCATTTACCAGCTAGCTCTCACATGATATTCATGCTTCTTCTAAGATAAGATTTTAGTCATGGGGTCTGCCACGTTCTCTTTCGTGGACACTTTTTTCACTACACCTTCACACCTTGGATAGAAATCCATCAATAGTTGATACTTCTAAAGTATGTTCTTTGTATTTTCCTGTTACCTTGGTTCTTTTTCAAGAGCCACTACTGCAGTATTATAATAGTATATTGTGATAGGATCTTTACTTCTAGGAACCACATATATCTCTTTGACAATGTTCTGAATCCAAATAGATTCCATGTATACATCAGAAGCTGCTATATTTTTGGAGAATGTTGTAGAATCAGATAGAACTAGTTTCATTAAACTCTTCTAGCTCAAAGATGCTCCATTGAGAAAAAAAACATATACATATTGTGACTTCATATTTATCTGATCTATCTGAAAACCAACATCATTATACCCACTGATGACGATCTCCTCGTCTCCCCACACACTAGGAACATATCCTTAGTTCTTCTCCAATACTTTAGCATTGTCTTAACAGCAGTCCAATTCTATTCTCCTAGACCTACTTGATATATACCTACCATGCTCAGTGCACAGGCAACATCAAGCCTGGTACATAACATGGAATACATGATAGATCCTATAGCTGAAGATACTAGTATATTACCCATTCTATCATTCTCCATTTGTGTCAGATGAAATGTTTTCTTATAATGATATAGGCCATGTAAAACTAGAATCAATCCCCTATTGTATTGTTCCATACTAAATCACTTTATTATCTGGTCAATGTATGTACCCAGACATAGTCCATGTAGCCTCTTAGATCTATCATGAATGATCATGATTCCTGTAATTTAAGCTGATTCACACAATTCCTTTATTGAGGAATACTTGTTTAACTAGTCAATAATTAACTATAATACTTGTACTTCATTTCCAATAAGAAATATGTAATCATCATATAATACTAGGATAATGAGTTCATTCCCATTAAACCAATTATAAACACATGGAACACATTTTTTATTAATGCAACCAAATTCCTTTATGGATTCAACAAATCAAATGTTCCATAACCGGGATGCTTTCTTTAATTTATAAATTGATTTCTTCAACATAAAAATTCGTTTGGCTTCACCTAGTGTCACAAACCCTTTTGGTTGTGTCATATAGACATCTTCATTGAAGGTTCCCATTAAGGAATGAAATTTCGACAACCATTTTCAAAATCTCAAAGTCCTAGTAATCTATTAATGCAAGATAGATTATTATGGATTTAATCATGGAAACTGGTGAGAAGGTTTCATCATAGTCAATTCACTAACATTGTTTGAATCCTTTAGCCACTAGAATTTATTTATAGGTTCTTACATGACCTTCCATGTCCAATTTTATTTTGAATATCTATTTTCATTCAAAAAAAATAACATCAACTGTCACATCGTACAGAACCATGACTTAGTTTTGATACATGGAATCCATCTCAGAATTCATATCTTCTTTCCATCTTATAGCTTCTAAGATTTCTACTGCTTCCTAATAGGATAAAAGTTCATCATTTAACACTAATAATGATTCACCATCCTTGGTGACTAGGAAAACAAATCTCTCTATTTCCTTTACCTCTGTTGAGCTCATACACAATAATTGTGTTTATGGAACCTCTATCATGGGGAGCTGTGGAATTTGTTCCTTTACCAACTCCTGTGTGTCTAGAGCATCAACTTTGTCAAAGTCAATCATTCTACCAATATCTTTTTTGAGGATGTGCTCCCTCTCATGAAAGAAGTATTCTCTAGAAACAATCACTTTCTTTCTAAAAGTTTATATAGCTAATATACATTTTTCCTATGGGATATCCTCTAAAGATAAACCTCAAGCCCTAGGCTGCAATTTTGTTGCCTGAGAAGACCTTAACAAATTCCTCGCATCACCATACACTTTTTTTTTTGGAAAAATGGGTTTCGTTCCATTCAATTACTCATAAGGGAATTCCATTTTCCACCTTATTTGGTACATGGTTTAATGTGTATACTACAGTTTTTAATGCATATACCCAAAAGGATAATGAAAGATCTTCATGAATTCTCATCAACCACACCATGTCAAACAAGGTGCAGTTTCTCCATTCAATAACACCATTCCACTATGGTGAATAAGGATGAGTGAGATGAGATAAAATCCCAAAATCCATTATAATATTGATGAGCATTCGGTTTATATATTATACACCTCAATACAATCCAAGATTCCTTATATTCTTACCAAGATGATTCTTTTCTTCATTCTTAAATTCCTTTAATTTCTCTACAGACTCTAACTTATACCCCATTAAGTAGACATAGCCTTATCTACTAACATAATAAATAAATATAATTATGTAAGATTATCCACCTCTATCTCTTATTGGAAATGGTCCGCACATATCCATGTGCAGCATTCTAATAAGCATTGTGGACTTTTCACTATGTCCACCAAAAGCCCGCTTTGTCATTTTACCATGTAAACAAGCATGATATCTATCAAGTGGTTTTAGCTCAGTAGAGTCTAAATAATGTTCATGGAAAAGCTTTGTCAAACTCTTCTCATTTACATGACCAAGATGAGGATTCCATAAATGGGTGATGTATGAGTCATGTGAGTTTTTTTCATTATCGATTGGAAACACTTGTTTTTTTAATTTAATACATACAAACCATTAGTTAAATGTGGCATACCATAACATAAATTGTTCTTATAAAAGAAACCACCCTTATTTCCATACATGAATGTAAATACATCCATATCCAAACATGAAACAGAAATTATGTTCTTGATAACACTGGGTACATAATAACAGTTATGTAAAACCAAAAGAATCCATGTTGGAAATGAGAGATGATAATTTCCAATGGCCAATGAAACTAGCCTCGCACCCTTGATAATCTCTATATATCTACATTCTTCATGGATTTGAATATAAATATGATCCCCAATAGATGTATCTAATACCCAATGGGTAATAATGAAAAGATTGCACTCGATAATGAATGCATCTTTAGCATCCCCACACATCTGCATGAAGTTACTTCTCCAGTGGCCTGGATTGCTACATGAAAAAAATACCGCCTCTTATTTCGTTCCCTGCCTCTAAATACTCTCCTTATTGGAGGGAAAGTTCTCAAGGGCTTTAGAGAGTTTATGAATCCTTGGCCCCTTTTCCTTGTCATGCCTTTTCTTATTCACCATAAGGATCGTGGGTTTGTTACGCCCCATGTTCTTATCCTCTAGGAAAATTAAGGTCAGAAGTTCAGATAGACTCTTCTCATTGTTGATCATTTTGTAGTTGATAATAAATCTAGAGAAGGTCTAGGGAAGTGATGATAGGATGAGATCTATATGCAACTCATCCGAGAACTTAATCCCTAAGATGTCTAGAAATTCAATGTAGCCAATAAGCTTAATTACATGAGGCCGAGATAGTTTAGAATCTCCAAGATTAGTTGTAAACAAAGTGTTGGAGATCTCATATCTCTCATGTCTCATCTTATCATGATTGATATCCTTAATGTGGGACATCATTCAATACACGTCCATGTATTCCTTTTGATTCAAGAGCTAATTAGACATGGCTGATATCATGAAACAATGGACATATGTGGCATCATCCATATGTTTCATATAGAGAGATAATTCATCATCACTAACCTCTTTTCTAGGCACAACTAGAATAGGATCCTCCAGCACATACAATTTCCTCTTATGGTGAAGGATAACATGTAAACGCCTCTGCTATTACTAGAAATTGGTGCCTGTGAGAAGGTTTTCCCTCTCAAGTATAGTTCTCAATGATATGCTTGAAGTCATTTATCATGTTGTTTCTACAAATTAGGGTGAGAAATGGTTCATTACTTTATCATGATAAAACTAAGACCAATAAAAAATTTAATACATATTCATCTCCCACTATTTTACCAAAATTCAATAGCCCTCACCCTTGACAAAAAAATATTTTGTTTCCTGGATATTCTAGTGGAAGGAATCCATATTGCCCTCTTTGTTACCCCAATAAGGTTTGGTAAAGAAATTTGAAGGTTTTTCGGTTGGAATTCCAAATTTCAACTGCATTAACTCACAGCTCCATGATCCACTGTGTGAAATCCCCGCTCCTAGAATCCTTTTATTTTGGATTTCCACAACATTTTCCTCTTGGTCACACCAAGCACCATTGTGGTAGTATTTTCTTGAGGTGAACCAAGTCTAGTCAACCAAAAACCTCAAATTAGAATGCATGGAAAATTGAAAGCACCCCAACTAGGGTTGGTCAGGCACTTTGAAATATGGTTTGATTCTATCCAAGATTATGGAAGGCTATAACGATGTAATATTTTCTTTTGAGGTATTTTATCCTTATATGTAATATTTCATTTAACTATAATTGATTACATAATTTTTAATATTAGGTGTGATTTAAATAAGTTACTAACCATGTCTATGATCATATTTATGCATAAGTTGGTCTTATATTTGTTCAATTTTGCAATATTTTTTAATTCATTAATTTTGTGATCGTTATGACACACCAAAAATAAATAAAACATAATACTGAAAAAAATGGAATGATCATGAGCATGTTCTATTGGTTATTTTATATAGTGTTTGATAAACTAAGCCAAGACCTTGGGGAGAAACACCTTGATCCTTTTGGGTTTGTGTTAACATCTTTCCACATGTCCACCTTTGTATCTCCTTGGATTGGTTTCACCTTGTCTCCTAACATGAGCCACCTCCACTAGCATAAGAGATCCATCAATTACATATTATTTTCTCTCACATGAAGTTTTGGGGTGAAATAGGATTTTACATAAAAGGCACATTGGGAATATAGTCCCTACATGTTAATGAGGAGAAGGCTCGCATGCTAACAAATTTAATAAAATAAATAAATAAAATGAAACCATTCACATTCAAAATTATTGGTCTAGCTCGTGATCATCCATTAATGCCAAAATTTGTATACATAAATAAAACTAGCATTATATTATTTAATCGTTCTTTTTTAAGATATATCACTCTTGAATCAATTAATTATATTTAATTAAATAATCATTTTAACATAAACCATTTTTCTGAATTTCCTTGTTATTCTCATCATTCATAATTTTTAACAAATAAACTTATTTAAAATTATCTTTGTACATAACTGGTTCTGTGGAGGACATCCGGTGAATTAAATATCATAACTACCCAATGATTAGAAATGAACATTACGTAGATGTTAAATTAATGACATCTCTAAAAAACACTTATAATGTGTTGTGCCTTAGAATTATGCCTGCACTATGGTACACATATCAAGGGTTTGTATAATATAATACTAAATTTTTATAAATATGCATAATTTGGATGAGTACATGGCATGTAGTTCCAACTACATAGTGTTTACTTTTTTTCATCATCCATTTAAAGTATACGCCATGGGGCATGGTGGGTAGATATACTTTGGAAATATTTAGAGTACACGACGTGTTTAGTGGGACAAAAGGCATGTAGTACACACGTTACATGGTTTATAGCCAGGAAATTCAGGTGTGGGGTACGCGATTCAACCCTAACCCGAAGGGACTACATGCCATGTTCAGTGGGCCACAAGATGTGTAATCCAAAAATTGTGTCTGGAATTTTCATGGTGAAACACAGAGTCTTAAATAATTAGATAAAATCCAATAACATGACCTGGTTTAGTGGACCGTCCTTGTGCATGGAACCTATACTACACAGTGTTTAATACCAAATACAGGTCATGTGATCTGGTTTTGTACATCTAAGATGCTTTAGAACCTTTGGATGAGATCCTCTGTTTTATTTTACTCAAAATTAAATGAAAAAATCATTTCTATAGGGTGGATGAGAGATGGAAGAGGAGGAATAGATATCGAGATTCATATTCATAGAATGATTAACATGAATTGAAAAAAACTAAATTATTAAATGTTTAAATCACCAACAAAAAACTAAAAAATTATAACCAATGATATGACTCCTCTGATACCACTTGTAGATTCCGGGCACAGAGAAAGCACACTATCAGGTGTACCCAACATTAATTTTTCCGTTAACGATGATAAATATGAGATCAGTCACTATAATAAAATGTCAGATCTTTGTAAAAGAATAATGAATGAAAGAAAAGGAAGAGAGTCCTAAAAACACATAGAAGATCATCATATGATGGATATAATTAATTTAATTAAAATATGAAAATTACCATGATGAAGTTCTCTCTCCGTTGATGTTTCCTATCACGATATGATGTGATATATAGTTGTGTCATACAATCCAAGTGTAGGATTCCTCTAGAAGTGATCCACACATGCTCCAAGTATCTCTGGATGTCACTGAAGGTATCTCTAGGTGCTTTTGTGGAAGATCATTCGCTTGTGATGTCTGCCTCCAATCACCTTGAGAGCTGCATGAAAAGCGCACTCATTGATCTGGTGGAGGAGGATCTCCCTTGTTGCATGATAGAATTCTTGGATGAAAATAATAAACTTTTGAATTGAGATCATTAACTATATCCTTTGTGAAAAAACAACAAAATATGTCTCGGTTAATTAGAGTTATATAATTGGGAATTTAATTACATAGAATAATAAAATGATTTAATTACCTAAAAACATTTATTCAATTCATTTATTTCATAGTAAGACCCCATGTATAATTATAATAGTTAACTATTATTATTACATGACATGTGAACAAAAAATTATACCTAATATAATTTAATTAAATAAATAATATGACTTCTAGAAAATCCCTAGAAAAATTACACTGCGTGTATATTAATATACATAGTGTGTACTTTTGTTATTCTATTTCCTTTATTTCCTCCATCACATTGATTAGATCTTGAATAATGACAATTTATTTCTCAAAGAAACATCATTTCATTAATCTCCAATAAATAAATTATTACACCCACAATATATTTTCTCGAATAACTAGTGTCGAATAAATGTGATTAGGAATCCTTGAATAATTATTAAACCACAATTGAAAATAACCATTATTCAACTTGATAAATTAATAATTAGCTGAGATACATGGACATACGAAGTGTTTGACCCTCCAGGACACTTTCTTAGTGGCATTAGGTGGATCCTACCTTAATTACAAGGTTAGCATCTAGCAACAAGCTAAGTTACCCATAGAGAATGAAGTAAATGCTTCAATGATGTGTCACCTCCTACGAACACTTACCATGTAATATAATCCCATTGTCTCGATATCTTGAATCAAGCAGTTTTCATGCTAGTGCCATCAACCCATGCACTTGATTATTCTTTCTTTGAAATTTTGGAATTGAACATTCCCATTAATTTCCATGGCCATGGATTTATTTAGGTTATATCAATTACATCAATGGTCCTCAAATATGTACTTATGTTATGGAATATAATTGAAAAATTATTTCGCACATTATCTATTAATACAGTACTACTCACGACGCACCCATCATATCCTATCTCGCTACGAACATTGTTTTATAACAGTTTTCATCAATACATCTATGTCTGTGAGTTGTAATATACATTAATAATAATATTAAAGTATAAGGACTAATACACACATCTTCAGATAAGAACATCCTATCAAACTAGGAAATGTGGATTTCCTACTGGAGGGTCTCATTCTGATAATACCCCCTAGATATTACTACGAGAGAACACCATGAGAAGATGCTTCAATGTTTTATGAGTCCACAACCATAATGTATTGTTTGATTTGTGTCCCTAAAATAACATCATCCTTCTATAGAATATATATTCAATAATATGGTATGGAACATCCATGTTCTCATCATAGTAGAGATCTGGTATGACCCTTTAATGCAACAACTATCCTTAGGATATTATCACATGTGATGGCATGAAGAAGAACAATAATGATACAATAAGGTATTTATTAATGAATAAAGTAAAAATTAGTTAGTTCTAGGCCATAAAATCTGACCAAAAGGCCCACTTATGTGTCTGGCCATGCCCTTGGAATGTCATACCCTCTTGATTTGTGCATTTAAAAATTCTCACTCTTGAAATGAGGTTCAAAACACAAAATGGACACATGTTGAAAAATGGTTTTAATTTTTGAAACTATGTGTCGTATGTGGGACTTTGGTACCTAAATAATTCCACACAAGAGGAACTTCTCATGATAAACTAAAAAAATATTTAAGGATTCCTAGGGAACTACTTATAATCATAATCCCCTTACGGAAGAGGAAATCATCGACCCTACTAAGAGATCACACTGGAAATATCACAAGGCCTAAGGGAATACTATTTAGGTTTGAGCTAAAGGAGAAGTTGTATATGGGAAACATTCTAATTTCTTCTAAATGACTAGCTCATGGAAACATCTATCTTCACTAATTTAATCTAAAAACACCACATAATGTTATTTTTTGAGAAATTAAACAAAAACATAATTAGTTTTTTAATAATTTCAAGAATTATTTTTAAACACAAACTAATACCAATCATTAAGAAACAGAATTTGGATAAGTCTATTGTAACACCCCAAGATTTTATATTATGTCTTTTATTAAATATATTTATTTTCTTCAATATATTGCAATGCATGCAACACCAAGTTTGAGTGAACCATGACCTATTAAACATTTCGTTTAAAAAGTGGTTATGAAAATTATTAACCAAATTATGAAATTTAAAAAATTTACATTATATAATTGAAATTATTTTGTAATTCACAATATAAATATTAGATTAGGGTTAATTTTTTTGTATTCTTTTGAAAATTTTCAATTTTTGATTAATAGAGAAAAATAATGCATAATTGTAAAAAACTGAATTTTTCATTGAAATAATCATTATATATTAAAATGGTTTTAATGTCAAAATAGATAAATAATAAATATTTATACCCAATTTAGGTTATTGGAATTATTTTTATAATAGAATTAGGCATAAAAATTTATTTACCTTTTGAACATCTCTTTTATCATCCTTCTTGCCACATCTATAGGATTAGCATTAAAAATGATTTTCCCGCTTCTATGAATGGAATTTTGAAAAATGGACATACGTGGTTGTAATTATTATAAATATTTTTTCTTGTAGTATCAACTTAATTTTTTTTGTGAATAAGAAATTTATTAAATTCTTATTTATTTACAACAGTTATGGGTTAATCGGGTAATTAATGGTAAAAAAAATATTAATATTTAAAAGTTGCACTAAAACATTCTATAATTTCATTGGATAAGTGAGTTTGTACCAAAATCAACCTCATTCTGAAACTATGATCTTTTTATGGTTCTTGGGTAAGAATAAGTCTTTTATATTTTATTTAATGATATGTTAAAAAACGGAATACACATAATTTTAATTATAAATCATTTTTAAAACAGGGTTATACATAATATAAATACAACTAAAACTATTCATTTTAAATATAATAAACTTACCTTCATCCTGATATTATTTTAATATTTGGAGAATAAATAAGTTAATTAAGGTCTAGTATAATAATCATGCAATAATTGTATTGTTAATATAAATAACAAATAAATAATTTAAAAAATATTAAAATAAATGAAATTTGACATAATTAATACAATCTATAAATGTTATACATATATTGGACTTTTTAGTTATAAGGTATCATGTTTTTAATTTATTTTTAGAAAAAATAATTAATAGTATCAACATTGACTATAATAATACTTTAAAATAAATAATATTTTATTAAGGGACATAAAATTCAAAAAAATGTATAATTTGTCCAAATAACTATGATAAAGTTAAATATTTCAAAAATACTTTAAATGAGAATATTTTTTAGTTTTATAGTAAATTTGTTAACATTATAGTATAAAAAGACAAGTAGTCAGGGTAAGATTTAAATTGTTTAACTAAGGGTTAAAGGTAAAAGATAATGTTAATATTTAGACCAAACTTATTTAAAAATAATTATTTAAGAGTATTTATATTTATAATCATATTATCTTATAAATAACTCACTTTTGAGATGTTTTAAATTGAAAATCAATTTATAATAAATTTATTATTTTGGTGTTTCCTAAAGTGCCCCACCACTCTCTTATAAAAGGGCGTCTCTCATTCTCTTTTATTAAAACCACTAAATCCATTTGGATCAGCCCAAACAAGACTCTATAACCTCAAAAATTCACTAAACTAATCTTAGATGACATAATATGGGTATAAATCAAACCTAAGGATTAATTTTGTCCAAATCAAAGAAGACACTTGAAGACAATGTAATTGTTTTACCAACTCTTTAAAACTTATATTCTTCTTCTACCATTACTTACTATGTTTTTTCCATACTAAATTAATAAAAATAAAATAAAATATATAATTTTATGTTTTTATTACTATTATATATCCATATTACTCCGTTTAACCATCATATGAAAAACAATGTCACCATGCGTGTGTGCGTCGGACTTAATGTCTTCACACTGCGGTGTAATAAATTTTTCCCCACCACCTTACTTGGATGGGTAAAATGATGGAAATAATAACAACATGTGATCATAATAACATGATATGGATTATATTACAAATCATATACCATATACATTCATGCCATTTCACAATTTTGGGAATGATATCATCACTTGTACGTACGTTCGACCGAACATCTCCATGATTTGATGCTATTTGTTTTAGATGATATCCATTAAATCCTGATTATATAAATGTATATAATAAATAAATATTTTATTTATTATTTTAATATAATTTTTTAATTATAGAAATATTACCTAAGATGGATAACCAAAACTTATTCAACAAAATACTCATAAGAAAACAAATCCATTAATACCCAAATAATTAGTAATAATGGAATGTTATTAACAAACATATAATAATATTATCATATAAGATATCATAAAAGTAAATATTATTATATAATAAAAAATAAAATTATTTAAATCAATATAAATGAGGTTTAGATATAAAAAATTGATATCAAACCTAAGGTAAGGGAAAATTTTTCAATTTCATTATTATCTAAGATTGTTTATACGGAAGTATTTACTGGGGTATATTTATCATCCATGTACATGTTTTCAACATATTTATTCCAAAGTATTCTTCCAATGCATATAAAATTTTTTAAATTAAAATTTACCCATTGAGTAATTTTTATTAAATGGTATGAAAGGAATCTTTATTCGTTTTTGATACGAGGTACTTCTTGAATTTCAAAAAAAAGTACAAGAATAATATTTTCATTTTAATGTATACAACATGAATGGATTATTATGTTTTCATAAAAACTATTTTCCATGAATATTACATTAAAATATATAAATTTAATTTTCAAAGAAATTATTTTCTTGTAAAATTATTTGGCATTTTGATAATAGAAAACAATTTTGAAGAGGAAAGAATATTTTTCTAAAGAATTAATTTCAAGTGTTTTTGTTAAAAATATTTCCCATCTATGGTGACATTATTTTATAAAGAAACTTTTCATGTATAATATCCCTATTATTTATATTTTTTTGGAAATTAATTTTTTACATGGATTATTTTATGATGGGATAATGTTTAAGAAACCCATTTTATTACATGGGTTATGCTAGGATGAATGATTTATATTTTTTGGAACATGTAAAAATTATTTCATTATGAAATGGTTGGGACCTATATCTCCCGCCAATTCATTAGAGAAATATTTATATCTCATGAGATAGATAGGAGTAGAAAGTAAAATAAACATAATTCAGTATTATAGGGCCGGAACAAAGATTGAACTCGGTTTAGTAATGGTCTTTTTCCACTTTGATGATCATGTAAATGATCCTTGAATAATATGAAATTATATTCTATTCATATGTGTATTCCAGAAGTTAAATGTTATATTTTATGACTTTTGGGAATATGTTCAATGATTTGATACGAACTTTTAAGATTTATCACATGACATGATATCACTATCTTTCATATGTAGGATAATATTTTCAAATGTTATGTTCATATGTCTTAGAATTATGATAGGATTTATATCTACATTTTTTACCCTTACTAGGCATTTAATCTCAACCTTACATATATTTCTTTTTCCATAGTTCATGAAGATGGGTATTACGTAACATATTCAAATAATGGGTCTAGTTATAATGAAATAAGTGGGATACCATATAGATGTTTTATGAACCATTTGTTTATGCTTCTTAGTTTCTAAAGACACTAAACCTATATAGAAATAACATGGGTTTTCATGTTTTGTAATTATTATTCTTCAATTTTGAAGTAATATATATTGATTTAATTTATGGGCCATTATATTTGGTGTTAGAGTGAAGGTATAGATAACCATTGAAAACTGGGTTGAGAAAACCTAACTAGGAACTCTAAGGATACTTAATATTATATGTTACTATCATAGTGTTTTAAAAATGATCCTGAATAACCTTGTATAAAAAATAAAGTGTTCTAAATCTGAATTTCATTCATGATTATGTGGTTTCCCGATTATGATTAGTCTTTTTCACACTATTCTTCTTCTTTTCTTGTTAATGGTTGGAACTCGATGGAACCTCGTTAATGTTGAATTCAAGGGGCAATGAAATGATTTCCTCCTATGAAAACTAATGTTATGGGAGATGGAATGAAATATCCCTTATCTATTCTCACAAAAAATTCTCAAGATATGAATCATGTAGTAATTCGAAATTACCGAAGGAGAGAATAACATTTTTTTGAGTCCTTCATTAAGCATTGTAAACCTTCATTCATGGATTCTTATGATTCAATAGTGGATGAAAAATGGATAGATACTAATGAGAAGATATTTTTAGTTCTCAAATGTTCATAATAAGATAAATTTTTCTTGGTAGTCTGTAGTTCGGAACATGATGCTGATTAGTGGTGGAACCATATTAAGAATATGAGTCAAAGATGTGAAATTGAATACATGTAATGGGATGTGTTCAATAAAATATTTTTCAATAAATATTATCGTCATACTCATAGATAAATGATGTATAAGGAGTCTGTTGAGCTTAATAAAAAGGATGATGAGTCTATTGGTACCTACGAAGAAAATTTTACTTGAATTTCAAGTTACACTTATTTAATTATTATCCAACCCTAGAGGAAAAATGATTGATTCTTTAGTTATATAAAACCAAGTCTCTAAACGTAATTATCTATAAGGTAATTCAGCAGCTATGAAGAAATCGTTCAATGTGCTCTCAAGGTTGATATGGATATTAGAGTAACCCATCTGTCCTTTGTGTTTTATAAGAATAGAAAAATGGGATTCAAGGGGTATTCTAAAGAACATACTAAAAAGAAGATGATTTTCCCTTATGCTCAATGTGTGGAATAAACCGGGGTGAAAATTTTCATAAATGGGCTGGAAAATGTTTTAGGTGTGGGAGATAAGTTCATTGGGCAGTTCAATGCTGATGTGATGGGGAAAGGATGTCTAATGATGTGAATAGATAAAAGGATCCACATAATGCACCTCTGACACTTCAATGCTACAAGTTGAAGGAAAAAGTGCATTATTCCAACCATGACCTAACTTAAGGGTTATCGATGATGATCAACATCAAAAAACTCTTAAGGACAAAGTCAAAGTAAAGTCACATACAAACACTATAGATGTTGTAGAATATGATAATATAGTGGTGAAAGGTACGCATACCATTCAATTTAATGTATCAAATATTTTATTTGGTTCTGGATCTACCAACAATTTTTTTCTACTTAATTATCATATAGTATGTCCATATTACCTCAATAATTACATGTTGAGTATGTTTTCAAAACTCATAATGGCACAATGGTCACATAAAAACTTTATAATTTTTCAACAGTTGATGTTTGTGGGAATGTGATTCTTACAAATCATGTGATCCTTCCTTTAGTGGAATTTGTTATAATTCATGGAATGGATTGGATTACTCTATATGAAGCTCACATCAATTTCCAATGAAGGGATTTCATATTATATATTCCATATCAATTAGTGTTCATCTATAGATGCATGAATGAGTATGAAATTATAGAGGAAATTTCAACCATCTTATAGGTCTTGATTACTATAAATGAAGGTTATCTATCTCAAATAGTTATGGGGAAAATCCCCATTAAGAGTAAACCTATTATATGGGGAATTGTTTTGTGTCTTTTTGGTTTCATTGTCCAACATTCCATCAAATAGAGAATTTGAGTTTTCAATATAACTAATACCGACTACCAAACCTATTTCAAAGACACATTATAGAATGGCCCCAATTGTGTTGTAGAAATTGAAGAAGAAACTTCAAGAGAATCATGATAAGGGATTGATATTTCATAGTGAATCACCTTGGGGTGCACAAGTTCATTTTTTAATAAGAAAGATGAATCAATGAGACTTTTAATTTATTATCAAAAACTTGACAAGATCACTATCAAGAAAAAATATCATCATCTCGACATTGATGACTTATTCAACCAACTACACTTATCTCAAAACTTTTCCAAGATTTATCTTCATTTAGGATATCATTAATTAATGGTCATCAAGGAAGATATAATGAATAATACATTTTATACAAGGTATAAACACTATAAATTTATAGTGATACTTTTTCGTCTTACTAATCCCCCTCTATATTTATGGATCTAATTAATAGAGTGATTGAAGACTATATTGAATGGTTTTTGGTAGTCTTAAAAGAATATATTCATGTATATTCAATGGGAAAAGAAGAAAATAAAAGTCACTTGAGAATTTTTCTAAGAACCCTAATAAAGGATAAGCTTTATGAAAGAATTACCAAATGTGAATTTTGGATTCAGAAAGTCTCAATTTTGGGGCATACAATATAAAGAGAAGGGATATATATATATATATATATCAGCGATTGATTTTATTTAATGTTTTCTTAGGTTAACATTGCTAATGGAGATCCAATGTTTTCTTTTTTTCACTAGATATTACCAATGATTTTTGAATGATTTTTCATTTATATCTAATCCAATCCCTATGTTGACCTAGAAAGGAGTTATGTTTGTGTGGATGGGGGAATGTGAAGATAATTTCAATGAGTTAAAAATTAGGTTAACCAATTCACCAATGCTCCCAATGTCTTGTATTGGAGAAAGTTTTGTGATCGACATTGATTCATCTAAGAAGGGGATGAGATGTGTTCTCATACAAAATGATATGGTGACTAATTATTCCTGATGAAAATTAAAAAAACATTATAAAATATAAAAAACTAATAATTTTTAGTTATCTATGGTAATAATTTCATTAAAGATATGTAGAAATTATATTTATGGTGAAAGGGGTGATATTTGTACTGATTAGAAAAGTTTAAAGTATATTTTTTACACAAAATGATATAAATCTGATCCAAAGAGGATTACTGATGTTGATTAAATATTTTGACTACTTGACACTCTACCTCCCTAGGAAATCGGACTAGGTGGAATAAGCGTTGAGTCAAAAGGACCATTCCAACCTACCCATTATGAGGATCACAAAAGATCCAATATTTATGTGTTTGTCAAGGATGTATATTAAAATTTCAAATCAAGGGGATAAATCTTATATTTCTAAAATTATTGTTCTACTGTCTATATAAGTTAAGATTAAGGACATGCAGAAGGAAGATGTAGAGCTAAAAAATAATGTGAGAAATATTCCTGAATTCAACCTTGAATATGATGGAATAATACAGTTTAAAAATCGGGTTTTTGTTCCTCCCATGCCTAAATTAATGAAGGAGTTGTTAGATGAGGCTCATAGGTTTTCAATACCTTTTCATCCTTAAAACATACATATGTACAAGGACATGAAGGATTATTTCTGATTAAATGACATGAAAAGAGATATTACTAAATATGTCTCTTAGTGCTTGTTTTTTAGCAATTTAAGGCTGAGAGATAGATGTATAAGGGAATGTTACAACAATTACCCATACTATAATGAATATGGGAAAACATAACTATTTACATTTTCATAATACATACCCAAACATATAAAGGTAATAATGCTATATGGGTTATAATTTATTATCTAATTAAGTCAGTACACTTCATTTTTATTATATAATATTCTTATATTGATCATATTTCAAGGATATTTATTAAGGAAGTGGTAATATTACATGGATTACCACATTACATTATATCTGATTGGGATCTGAAGTTTACCTCAATGTTTTGGTGAAGTCTTCAATATGATCTAGATAGAGAGTTATGATTCAGAACTACTTTTCATCCTTAGATATATGGTCAGTCTGAGAGTACAATTAAAACTCTAGAAGAAATGTTGATATTGTTCTCTATGTATTTCAAAGGTGGATGGGATCAACACCTAACTTTGGTTTATTTTTTTAAAAGAAATAACATTCACCATAGTATTTCGTTGGATCTTTATGAAGCACTCTATGGAATGAAGTGAAAAAATACAACTTACAAGGATGAATTTGGGGAAATAACGCTATTATGACATGATCTTGTTGATGAAATGAATGAAAAGGTCAGATCTATTCCACAGCACATTATAAAAGCTCAATTTTGAAAAAAAAGTAATGATGAGAACTGAAAAAAAATTCTAAGAGTTTCAAGTGGGTGAAAAGGTATTTCTATGAATATATTTATGGAATAGAGTAATAATATTTGAATATAATAGATATATAGTCCAAAGGTATACATTTCTATTTTAAATTATGGATTGTATTTGGATGGTAGCTTACATATTGGTGCTTACACTAAATCTCTCTCATGTTCCAGAGGTGTTCCATGTATATCTGTTGAGAAAGTACATATCTAATAATTACAATGTACTAAACATAGAAGTAGATCCATTAGGGAAAGATCTTTCTTAGGAAGAACAACCAATTGAGATTCAGGATCATATAGAAAAGGTTTTATGAAATAATACAACTCACTTGCTTAATGTTTTATGGCAGAGCCACCAATTTGAGGAAGCTATGTGGGAACTTAAGGATACAATGAGGCAGAGGTATAATCATATGTTCATATCCACTGATGAATTTTGAGGGTGAAATTTACTTTATGTTGGGTATAATTTCATGCTAAAAGATTTTATAGAATTTCCATTTTAAATAAAACCATTTTCTTCAATATATTTCATTGCATGCTACACCGAGTTCGAGTACACCATGATCGATTAAACAAGCTCTTTAAAAAAGATGATATGAATAGTATTAACCACATTATGAAGATTATAAATTTTATTTTTCAAAATATACTTCATTTTAGAATTATGAATATGAAAATTATCATAGGGTGAAATTTTGGTATTTTATTGAAAAGTATCCATTTTTTATGAATAGTAAAAAATGATTCATTGAAAAAATTCGAATTTTTCATTTAAATAAATATTTTACTATAAATTTATGTTACAGTCATAGTAGAAAATTAATATATATATTAACCCAATTTATTTCATTAGAATCATTTTTATAATAGAAGTAGTTATAAAATTTTATTGATCTTTTGAATGTATATTTTACCCGCCTTCTCAGAAGATCTATAAGATTATCATTTAATGAAATTTTATTGCTTCTATGAGTGGAATTTAGAAAAAATACATACATGCTTATAATTAGAATAAAATTTGTGGTCTAATAAAAATTACATTTTTTTTTGGTGAATTTTAACATTAGTAAATTTTTCTTTTTTTACCAAGGATAAGGGTAAATTGAGTAAATAATGGTTAAAATAATAATTTAGTTTTTAAAAGTTACCCTAAAACTTGTATTAATTTCATTAGATAAGTCTATTTCAACCAAAATAAACCTTAGGCCGAAATTATGATCTTTTTAAGCCATTTGGGTAACAATAAAAGTTTTATATTTTATTTAAAGATAAGTTTAAGAAAACCTCATACTCATAAACTTAATAAATATTCAAATTTAATATTGGGTAATACATAATATAAGTTAGATAATAACAAGATATTTTAATGATAATAAATTTATATTCATCATGATATTTTTTTAATTTTTGGTGAATAAATATGTTAATTAAACACTTTCATAATAATGATGAATTAATTTTATAGTTAATGGAAATATCAAATAAATGATTTTAAAAAAATTAAAATAAATTTGATTTTTCATAATTAAGGACAACCAATAATTTATTTGATAAATTTTACTTTTCATAGATATATTATAAGTGGTAGTTTGAATTTATCATGTTATTAAGATATATTTTGAAATAAAAATAATAAATAGTATCAAAATTTACTAAAATGATACTTCAAAATAAATAATATTTTATTGAATGATATAAAATTAAAAAATATATATATAATTCATACAAATGACTAGGTTATTGTAAAATATTTTATAAATTGTACAACTGTTGTTCATTTTCCATTTTACCTTAACTATATTAACTATGTAGTGTAGAAAGTGAAGTTGTCACAATAAAAGGTAAATTATTTTACTAAGGGTTAAAAACAAATGATAACGTTAATATAGTGACATAAACATGTCTAAAAATAAATTTTTGGAATATTTAAACCCATACTCATCTTATCTTTCAAATAACTCACTTTTTAGCTATTTGAAATCAAAAATCAATTAATAATAAATTAATAGATTTGGAATTTCCTTAAGTGCCCCTCCTCTCTCTTATAAAGGGGGACCTCTACATATCTATTATTTAATACTATAAATCTATTTTCCTTATCCAAAACCTACCAATTTCTCCACCAAACTTCCCTCACTTCATTCAAGAGGCCATTATTTTTTATAGAAAAACGTATTAATGGGTATTTTTTGTAAATAATAATGCGACACTTGTAGACGAGGTAATTATTTTACCAATTTTTTCAATGTTTTTTTTTCATATTCCACTTAATTTTATTAAGTTGTTTCAATAATATAGTAATAAATAAAGAATATAATATATTCTGATATATTTTTATTATTGTAATAAGACCATATTCATCCATTTTCCTATCCTATGAAAACAAATGTAACCATGTGTGCGTACGTACGACTTACCATCTCCACGTCGGGGTGCGATCAATTTTTCACCACCACCATACATGGAAGGGTATAATGAATAAAATAATAAATATATGTGATAGTAACAACCTGATATTGATTATTGAAGAAAATATATACAATCCAAACACATAAAATTTTATAATTATGGAAATGATATCATTTCTTATGAGTACGTATGACTTCCATCTCCATGATGTGATGTGTTTAATTATACATTATATCCACTAAATAATGGTTATATAAATTTATTGAATGTTAATATAATTTTTAATGATATAAATTTGATCTAATAAGGATAACTAGAACTTATTTGACAAAAACTGCATAAGAAAATGAAGTACTTAATACCCATATTAAGAGTAATAATGAAATCTTATTAACATACATATGATAATATAATAGAATATAATATCATAAAAATGACTAATATAATTGAATAATACAATGATATTATATAAATCATTTTACATGATGTTTAGATACATACACATGATATCATCCCTATGGTAAGAGATAATTTTTCAATATCATTATTTTCTAAGATTATTTATACCTATGTATTTACTGATGAATATTTATCATCCATGACCATGATTTGAAAATATGTATTCCAAAATATTATTTCTATCCATTTAATATTTTTTAAAGATGATTTTAACCATTGGTTAATTTTTATTAAATTTTATGGAATGAATGTTTTTTAATTTTTGATACGAGGTACTTTTTGACATTCTGATAGAAGTACGAGAAAAATGCTTTTTTAGCATATACAACATGAATATATTTTTACCTTTTCATAATTTCTTATTTCTAGGAATTGTAAATTACAACATTTCAATTTTATTTTTAATGCAATTAATTTATTTTAAAATTTCATGGAATTTTGAAAATAGAAAATGATTTTGAAGAAGAAATGTTATTTTCTTTATAAATTAATTTAATGAATTTGCATCGAAATTATTTTCCTTCTATGATGATATTATTTAATAAGGAAATTTTTAAAGTACAATATATATATTATTCATATGATTTTATTTTATTTATAATTTATTTCTATTTATTAAATCCATTTTTAACATGGACTACGTTAGGATGGAATAATGGTTAAGAAATCCATTTTAATACATGGGATATGCTACAGTGAATGATTTATGTTTTTGTGGTACATGTAAGAATAAATTCATTATGATATGGGTGAGACCAATATATCCAACCAATGTATTTGTTAATGATTTATATCTCATGAGATATATAGGGATGGAATGGTAAATGATATGAGTTTAATAATATAGGGATTGAACAAACATCGAACTCTATTCAGTAATGGAATTTGTCCGCTTTGATGGTCTTGGAAATGACCCTTGACTAATTTGAAATGATTTTCAATGATAATTTGTATTCCCAAAATATTATGTCTTATTTTATGGCTTATGAAAATATGTTCGCTGATTCTTTATGAACATATAATATTTATCCCATGACAAGATATCAGGATATTTCATATGTAGGATAAGATTTTTCAAATGATATGTTCTGTATTATGATTATGATATGATTGACATTTCCATTTTTTATCATTACTATGCTTCTGAGATCACCCTTTATTATGTTTCTTTTTCCCATGTTATGAAAAAGTGTATTAAGTAATATATGGAAAATAGGAGTATAGTTATGAAGAAATAAGTGGGAGATAATGTAGATGTTTTGTGAACCAGTTGTTTATATTTCCCAGTATCTAAATACAGTAACCCAATATGGTTATGGAATTGGTTTTTATGTTTTGTAATGAATATTCATCAATTTTTAAGAAACATATATTTAAGTAAATTATTTGTCGTTATATGTGTAAGGGAAAATAAAAGATATATTAACTTCATTATAAACATTATAATATATTATCTTTCTATTATAATTATTAGATTTTAATAAACACCCCAATTTTAACCACTAATCATTTTATTATTAGGCATCATCTAATTAAAGATCATGGAGATTAAAAGGTCATTTATCAATTTATTACAGGGGTTACTAGTCAAAAGGATGAGACCTTAGGTTTCCATAATAGTCCATATAGGTAGCTATGTGCACTTCAAAACATCCACGATACATATCATAAGAACACGCCCACAGGTTAAGTACTAATGCATTTGAAAATAAAAGGAATCCTATGAGGGCCCCATTAAAGAATTTTAAGTTCCACTAATGGCACCATGAATAATTAAAAATTATACAATTCAATTAAACTCACCAGTTTACTTCTTAAGAAACATGCCCCAACTGAAAAATTGGCGTCCAGTTGTACATTTAGAAATTAAATCATATAGGTTAAGAAAAAGTATTTTGGGGTATATTACTTTTTTAAGGTGATGAAAATATTTAAGGTCAAAATTAAATAGAATTTACCTTTACAACTATTTCTAAAATAAATATGGATCATAATACATGGTTTGGTATTATGGGTTACCATCTATAAAATTATAAAGTTCCCATAAACATTACATGTTGTTGGAATCTCCCTTAAAATTGAAACCATTTTATATATGATTAAACAATTGAAACAAACATAACATTTATGAAAAATAATTTTTATATATAAGGTCTTTATACTATGAATTTATTATACGGGACACAATATTCTAGTTAATAAAGTTCCCAAACACATAACAAATTGGAAATTTCTTCCTATTTGACCACAATGATAAAGATTAATTTGATGTAACCAAGGGTTCATGGCCAAAAATATGTCTAAATAATTTAGTGAGTATTCACCATAAATTATCATCTAAAAATTTTAATATTTTTTTAACTATTCATTCAGAAAATTTTCCTAACATACAACTTAACATAGAAGGGAAATAGTGAAGCATGAAAATTGACCTTGGAAGGCCCTTACATAACTATGGAATCACAAAAAAACAAGGTAATCATAACACAAAAATTATTGAATCTGGGTATGACACTAAAGGAAATAAAAATAATTTAAAAATTTAAACATGTTAAAATATTATGCAACAAAATCCCTAAGTAGTTATAATTATGTTACAAAAAACACCTTGCATATCATATAAATGGTAGGAAACAAATACACAAGTAACATAAAAAAATTTATATATCCTTACAATGAAATATTTTTTGGCGTGAAATATATATGTAATTTGAATTCGTACATGACTATCATGATTCATATAATGCTTCCACCTTGTCATTCCATGTAATGAATAGATAAAATAATGACATAAATCACTATTTAGGGGAAAGTAATACATTCAAATAATTGGAAATCAAAATCAATTTTGATAATGAATATCCTGAAAAGGAGTCCCATCTATATATAGATGGACATTTTTTCCTATAAAATGGTTCATCACTACCATTCACTATTTTCTAAAAACAAATACATTCCTCATCTCATATATAAAATGAAAAATAGTATGAAAAATGAAATGAATATATGATACCCATTTTTAACGTCCTGTCCTGACTGACCACTAAACTGGTAGCCAGACCAGTCACCACAAGGCCTCTTGCATGCCTCCCCATACGATAAAGGTTGCAGACTTAAACATAGGGTCTAACAGTGTTACAGTGGGGAGATTATACCCTAAATATTATAGTATTACAATGTTATATCAATTAATAAAAAAAACCCATGTGGAAGTTGTAGAAGTAAATGATAAAAAATATGAAGATAAATGTAATAAATTGATAAGAGTTTTCAAATCAAAATAAATAAGATCAAGAATGGATTAATGATACTAAAAGTACAATCAGGATGAAATACAATAAGAAGTGTAATGGAATAAAATAATAAAATACCAATGACTAGCTCCACTATCTTCTAGAGTACGAACTTTTTCATGTGCTACTAACTCCCAAGTAGAACAACTTACACAAGAAAACGATCAAAACCTATGAACAAGAGGATATTCTCAGGTACCCCAGTGCAATTGAGGCCTAGTTAGGGTGTGATATAAACTCCGTAGGACACCAACAATGGTGTATAAATCATAATAATGTTCATGAATATAAAATAATTAGTGTTTATGTAAAAACAATATAATGAAGAAAAAGTGAAAAAATAAATAAAAAGTCAGGCTCAGGTCCCTCTAGGACACCCAGACTAACCATACTTGCTTCAGCCTGATCCAGAAAGTCTAAAATGAAGTTAGCCTATATGAAATGAAAATACTGTAATAATTGGTCATGATAAATTCAAGTGTATAGAAAGGATAGAACTAGGTTTGTGATTTGGATGGTGGACCCACCTATTTATTTAATTACATATACTATTTCATTTTATGTAAAAAAATAATAACAAGAAATCATTTATACAGTGTCTCATGCCCATCCATGTTGTACCTTGTAGTGAACCTTTCTATCAATCCATGACCATAAAAAATTGTCCAAAATTGAAGGAGTCCATATATTGTGATCCATATAAGGAATTTCATGTATCACTTCCTTTGTAAGTAAATTAAGTTGCCTATGTGTTCTTCATTGGTATCTCACAATGTGGGTCTGAGTATCACTCATGTCATGGTGTAAAAACTTTTCCGCCCAACATGTATGTGGGTTCTTTTCTGGGAACTGGGATAACTCATATGGAGGTATGAAATAGTCATGGTGAGCCCATACACGATATAGTATAAATATCACCTGGTGTGTGATGTCTCATCGACTCAAACAGTCATCCTAGATATTTACTAAAAAGGAATCCAAGTATCCCTTAATATGTAAAAAATACATTATTCATTTTAAATTTAAGACACTAATATGGAAAGTATATAACCATGCCTTCTCACAAGAAATCCATCTTTATGGAGAGGGAAATTCCATTGATCAATTCAATTACAAGACAACATGGTATATATACTAAACACGTCACCAATCCATAAAATGAACCATTAAGAATAAAAATTATGGTTTACAAGGATGAAAACATAAAAAAGGGGTTTTATTCGAAAACATGTAATTCTTATCAATCAATTCGTTTCATTTAGTCTTAATAATTCTATTTCATTACAGGGAACAAAACAACCCACTTCAATGATTATTTTCAATAAATTACCATCATAATTCATCAAATTAATAAAATAGCACACCAAAGAGGTGGCTCAAACAAAGGATGAAAAATAAATTGACGGGATAATTTTATATACACACCATAAAGGGGTGGTTTGGTTCAGTTCGTAAAATTAAACCATACCTTGGATGGTTCAAATAAAACATAATGTTATATAAAAAACATTACTTATGTTATAACATAAATTGCGACTAACACTAAGTAGGTCCAGTTTGTGGAATATTGAGAAATTTTATAATAGTGTTGAAAATTAACCGATAAAATAGATGACCAATCTTGTGCTTTGGTCGACCCACACACCAAATGTCGAGCCTCAATTTTGTTAGGTTTAAGAGAAATCAAATAAATGGATGAGTGACCTGAAAATTGGGTGAATGATCTTTCATCAAAACATCACAAGAGGTGGAAAGACAAACTAATAACAGGGGATAGATTTGTCATAGACTTATCGATATGATTCCAATGAAAATAACGATGCTCGAATTAGATATAGTATGAGGGAGATCTCCCAAAACTAAGAGGATGAGAAAAATACCTAAGAAGGAGGTTGTTTTATATGAAGGTGGAATAATAATAAAGGTTAACAATAAATAATTTAAAATGGGTAAATTGTAAATTTTACCCTGTTAACAAGTCACATTATTAGGCCATACAGTTGGAAGAACTGTGCACCAACCATGATCTTATTGTAGCCTAAGGAAGAGAGACCACACATTATGACTACACAAATTAGACAAAGCATGTGCCTAGTATGCGATAAATAAAGAACCCGCATTTCATATATGGAGAAAAGTGTGTGGGTTAAGTGCATAGTTTGAGAAACCTTTAACTACATGTCTATATTAATTTTTATCACCTACAGGTGTCGCACAATTTACACTGATGGAGTAAACTATTTCAGAAAAATCCTGTGTCCTTACTATTCCACCATGAACATGAATTTATGGGGTCCAGTGGACCCAAAATTTGATGTAACACACTAGGTACCCATAAATCCTTAACCCAATCATAAAAAATCTCTTTTAAGTGTTAAAAATCACAGATTCCAAATCTGAAACATGGTTTAAAAAATAGACTATCCAGTAAATTCCAAACATCAAATTCCAATTTAATATCATCTACCCCAAAAAAATACTGGATTCTACACACTCAAAAACCACAAGATATATGATAATTTATTTTAAAATCTAACCGATCAATGCTCTTGGCTACCATGGACAATCGTGGTCAGAAGATAAGAGGAAAATTGGAGAATAATAGAATACAGGAATATAGAAGATTTAAATAAAGAGTTAACATGATGTGATTCAACTTGATGGATGAAGATACACCATAGGGACCAAGGTAAGAATGAGGAGTTGATAAAAAATATGATTTTTGAAAAATCAGTGTGAATTGAAGGAGGAAGACAATGGTAAATTGACTGAGGGAAAAATGGTAATTTGAGAAATTAGTTTTCTAAGAAATTCAAATAGTTTTACTGCATTTTTTGGGAAACCATGTGATAATCATGTTGTAGACAGTATAATGAATGTTTCCATATATAAAATTAAACTACATTATTACTCCAAACAATGAAATAAATTTATCGACTTATCATACGAAGTATGTATGGTCATACATTTTTTATATCTATGCACTAAAAATGTATATTCCACTAGAAATATCCTCCCCCTTCACATATATTGGGTGTGTGGTTACTACTAAATGTAAATTAAACATATGTAACAGCCTGATTTTTTTGACCATTTAATTTATTAAAGTATTCACATTTTTCTTTTTCACAAACAAATCATAACAAACTAAACACCAAAAAAAGAACTATGACATAAAAATTAAATAATAAATCTTCTTATCAAAAAATTAAAATATGAAAATAAATTGAAATAAATACATATTATTTTTTTCTTTAAAAAAAGTAAAATAGTTGTATTTTGAAGAATGATTTAAAAAATGGGGTATTGTATTTCAACCTAATAAATTAAATTTATAAAAGATAATTTTTTTATAATATTTAATATTTATATTTATAAATTATTATATCAATACTCAGTTATTTATACATTTATACGAAATACTATTAAAGATGCTTAAAGTTGGAGAAGTCATTTTTCTATAATTTTTTTCTTTATATTTTATATTTTTATTTAAATTTATAAATATGTAAATTTTATAATTTCAATTTGATAAAAAAAATTCATTTTCAAATTTATAATTTAAAATATTTCTCAGGGATAATTTTTGATATTTTTCTAAAATATTTCATTTTTAGGTGAAAAGAAACGAAAATTATTTTTACTAAAAACGCAGTGTTTTTCAATATATTAAGTAGTCAGATTAACTTAAATAATTATAAAAAATTAATGATAAAATATATTTTTAAGGAATATAAATATATAATTTTAAATAATGTTATGGATTGATAATTCCTATTTTTAGCAACTTATGTAATATTTTTCAATAAAATCTATTTTTGGAAAATTATTTTGGTAAAATTTAGTTTTGGATTAATATAAAAGATTTATAAATTATATTTGTTTCATAATAACCGCATTTATATAATGAAAATAAAATACAGAGATAACATATCCTACATATAAATTTTATGAATGGAAATTACATTTTTCCAGAAATTAATTTTTACATAATAAAGCCCCAAATGATAAAATTAATTTTTCATACACATCGAAATATTATCTAATAAAATTGATTTTGAATGTGGAATAATTCTTCCATATTATTTGGTTTGTTCAATTTTATTTTTATTCATTAAAATTAAATTAATTTTTTAAAAACTAGTTATCAAGGTAAAACCAAAAATGGTATATGTGAAAATTATAAGCCCAAAGGACATAAAAACAAGTTTGAAAATATATTTTTAATGTTTTATTTTCATCTTATATGATTGATAATTCAATTATTATATATTTTATTTATATGATTTTCAATCTCTCCACTTAAAAAATGGTCATGTCACAACCCCTTAAAAACCACTTGAAAACATGGTTTCCTATTGAAACTATTCCATTATTCCTTACTAGAGTAAAATATATCACTATATTAAAATTAAGATAAAAATAATATTTCCAATAATTTTATTTAAATAGAGACTTCAATATAAAATCCTATTTCCTCAATGTGAGAACGTTGTTGTTAGGGCATGTTCTAGTTGAAAATTCACATTGTAGTCATGCATCAAACCTAGGATCAAATACTTGTTTCCAAAAATATTTATTATTTTGTTCATGGTAGGATTATAAGAGAAGAATTTGTTAAATGGTGTATGTAGGACCTAATAAAAAATCATAGATGGTGGATATGCGATGAAGGGGTGAAGGGACCTCGGTGGTAGCAGTGGTGGTCATTGTTAACAACATCAATGAATGAAGGTTGGACGTTAATGACAATGATTGATGGTAGCACAATACTGGTGAGGATTATAATTGGTGGATGAATTAAAGTGTGTAGTGATATTAAGAATGATAATATAAGGTTATTTTTATGATACATGTGATCATGATAGATGAGAGAATGTAGTTGAGGCTCATTAAGATCGAAGATGGATATGTTCCACACTTAGGAAGGTTGTAGAAGGGATAGATCCAAATGGTGTTCCACAAATGAGGATTTAATATCATGAGAAAAAATATAAGTGGTGTTCATATTGTAAATTAATAGTGGTTTTTCCTTTTTTTCATGATCCAACTTAGGTCAACCCTGAACTGGTCACCCGAGCCGATCTGCGGAAAGGCCGAAGAGGCATTCCTGATCATCCCAGGCTGGCGATAAGCACATGGGGATTGACAGAGTGATAATGGGAATAATTTAACCCAATATAAATAAATAATAGAATCCGAAATATTAAAGAGGAACTCAAAATAAATAAACCAAATAAAAATACTAAATAAGAACAGATGAAAATAAAATTAACTAAATTGGACAACCACTATATCTATGTGACCTTGTGGGTCACACTGCATCTCATGAACAAACGTCTCCCAAGGAGAATGCACCTAAGATGGAACAGGAACAAGGACTAAAAATAAGGAAAAACTATAGGAATGAGTACTAAAACTCAGCAGGCTATCCCGGTATACTATTACCCAATACACTACCTTTAAATTTATCAAAATGCATGTTTCATGTCTGAAATACAATTTTAAAAGTTAATTTTTTCAATATGTTTTACCGATATGAAAATTACAATACATTTCCCCTTTTTGTTTCCAAAACCAAGATCCTACCATAAGTGAGACATTATCATTTTAAAGGCAGAGTGGTGTCAATATTTTAATATACATAAAAGATAAATAAAATTCTATTGATTTTTTTTCCAAAATCGATATTAAAATCAACATAAAAAAACTTATAAAAACATTACATATAAGGTAACACGTTAATCACGAAATAAGGGAAAGATAAATAATCATACATGTATTTATAACATCACTGCGAGTGATAAAATCAGATAAACATAGTTGAACTTGGGAGATTGAGAAAAATCCATATGACACTAAAAACTATGACACCTTCTACAGTAGCATGACACATAAAATTAAATATAACACTCTAAATGATCAGCCACCCTTTCTCAGGACATGCTGGGGAAAAATCCCATAGCAATGAACCAAATTATATATTCCAACTATGGGCCACTGATTAGTATGAAAACCTACCAGTGCAGCACTCATCTCAGAAAATTCTCTCAATATTCCAAGTTCCAATTTATTAGGTATTAAAAATGGGTGAGTTAAATTATTCCAACCGAGTATCAAATCACACCCACATATATATAATAATAACAATAATGCTCAATATGTATCACCCCATGTCTCCCACAGAAACATTATAATTCGTTAAATTAAAAAAGATATTATGATTTCTAACCAGCAAACCCTAAAAATGGATCCCGAAAATCCCATGACAAGGGGCTCCAACCCATTGCATTCAAATGAGGGATGAGAAATATCCAATTAGGGTTTTCATAGTAAATTATTTTCAAAAATTTCACTAAATGGCCATATGGGCCCTTAAATTTTCACATTAAAACTCTTATCTCAAAATTAAAACACTTTTTAATTGTCGTGTCAAGCACACTATTTCTACTCAAACATTTATAAGCAATATTCAATAAAATTCTTTTACAGACTCAAAAAAAATCCATTTTATTCGAAAGTACCAACCGGGCCATAATTCAATATTTCAAATAAAACTGGTTTAAAAATCCACAATTAATCTTCCTTTTAATTTAAAACCATTTAAATTTATATTCACAAAACCCACATTTACCAACACACACATGCACTTTTTACAATGGAATTCAAACACACCAAAACACCTTGAAAATTGAAACTCATTCTTTATCAATCCTAAACCATTTCATAAACCTTATAAGGATCCCCCAAAAAATCATTTTTCATGATGCCGCCGCATTTATAAATCAAAAGAAACCATTTTTTAAATCAAACATAACCCCAAAAATACTCTGAGGAATTTATATATATATATATATTACAAAATGCATTAAATATTTTCCAAAACAAATTCTATTTAATAAAAAAAATTATAAATACCAATTTCAAGCCTTAACTTTATTTTAGTTTCTAAACCTTATTTAAAATATCACAAATAATCTTTTAATTGTCAATAAAAAATTTATCAGACATGAAATGTGCACACTTTTAACAAAACAATGCAATTTAACATGAAGCATGGTATATACTATAATTTTACACACCATATAATTATTCGATGGATCAAAAGATAAAATTATGAATGTATTGAAGGTGAAAATATCATGAAACAATGAATCTTAAATTAAAAAGGAATGTACATGGGGAATCCTGCCTCGAAGCCGTGGAGGAAAGACGATGCAACCTAAAACTGGTCCAATATCTCGTTCGCGCCACAACTGCTTGCTCCAAAAGCTGAATCCAACCCAACTCTACCAAAAAGAACCCAAAATTATCCCCCAAAAATTAAAAAACCCAAACTAATTGAAAGAAAAATGAATAATGAAGAGGATTATACCGAGGGTGTAGCTGACACCCAAAAGGAGTTGGTCAGTAGGGCACACGCTGGCAGGGGCTGCTCTCATCAGAAGGAGGTCGTTGGAAGTGGCCGGAAAAGAGGATCTCACCGGACGGGGATTCAGAACTAGTTGTATTGGTCAGTAAAAGGGTGTGGTCCCCAGAATGGGGTGACTCCAATCGAGAGAGATCGCTGAAGATGGAGAGTCGCACCACTGTATTTGTTTCTAAAGATAGGGGGCACACCAGAGGATTGCCGAAAAAAGGTCTAATAAGGCTCAGTCAGTCGTAGAATGTCTTTCTAGCTAGCAAGGGCCACACTAGAGGGTGTCGTGTCGTCCAGTAGGGGCCATGTCAGAGGGGTCGGGCCAGACTATGGGCTGTGCCAGAGGGGTTTCATCGGACATCAAGGGTAACGCTGGACCGAAGGGTGGGGGGTGCACCAGTTCAAGTAGATGTTGGGGTGGCGGCTGGTCGCTCCACAAAATATGGTGGAAGGAGGGGGGGTTCATTGGAGTGAAAGGTAGGGGGAGAAGAATTAGGGTTTCAAAAAAAAAGTAAAATAATTATAATAATAATGATAATATAATAATAATAGTACTAAAAGAAAATTATAATGCATTTTATAATTCATTTCATTTAAAAAGTTGTAACAAAAAAATAATCTTAAATTTAATAATATTATTAATGACATTTAATAATGATAATAATAATAATAATTGAAATTCTATTAACATAATAATAAAATCTATTAACCTCCAATAATAATAACACAATTCTATATAATTAAATCCATGATTATAATATTAATAATAATAACATCATGAAAAAAATAAAAATAATAAAATATATATTTCATTTTAATAATAATAAAATTAATGACAATAAAAAAACTTAAATCAAACAAAAAAATTAAAAAATTTACCCATTTTAATTCTTCGTAGATGAACATTCCACACATTTGTTTGGGTGAAGCCTTGCGGTATCACGCTCCACTTGTGCGCCTGATGATGTCAAACCTAAAATGCACACTTTTTATCATAAACTCAAAAAATATTTACGAGACTCAACCTGGAACCTAGAAAAAAATTATATAAGGCCAAATAAATAATAAAATAAAATAATCACATAGGTAGAGTTGTGAAAATTCTCCCCACCAAAACTCTTTCCACCCCACAGAAATCCACAACACTATCTAGTTGATCAATCAAAACCTAAGGATTCCATGTAAACATGATTTAACCTCTTTAACCAAGGAAATTCAGTCGTACACCAAGAGGACTCAACCTCTCTGCCTGAAATAGATTACTAGATGATGGGAGGACAAAATGAACACCCACCGTAAGAATTTAACTAGCATCGAATAATGTCTTAAGAGAAAACCCAAAGAGACTAATGGTGGGTCTCTCCACCATAAAGAACCAACCTAAAAGCAGCAAAATAGAAATCCAACATGAACCTGAATAGGTCCTTACCCATGCTAAGCGGAATATGGTATGAAAATTTAAACCATCAACTCCCTTTATATCAAAGGATGAATAAAAATCAAGACCTCACCCGATTCACATAGGAGGTCCACACAAGGACGCTAACTAGAAACTCACATCCAAGTAAGTATGACCAGAGACACTATGTGTGGGGTAAGTCCATCGCACTCTTTCCGTCCAGAGGAAATCCACAACAATGAATAAACAACAGTAGAAATTTTAAAACTATCTCACTGAAACAGTAGAGGCACAACCCTTAAAAAAATTCTTAACCCTATGGTGTTCCTAACAACACACAGACATCACTCCGAGGACTTTTGGTGGGAGCTTTGACTGATGAAGCATCTCCTATCTCAAAGTCTGATTTTGATAATCCCAACATGAAACACAATTATTTTGATGAGTCAAAATAAAGGACAAAATATTGATATAAAAACCACTCTGGAATTGATAACCAGAGTTCATTAAAAAAACCCAAAACATTCCCATAAATTTCAAAACCCAAAACACCATCAGTAAAACTACCATGATATGAGATGAATTACACTAGAAGGAAACATACATAAGGAACATTAAACAATAATCCAACAACACATCACTTCTGAGAATTTCCAAAATGACTCTTTCTAGTGACAATTCGACAGAATCTCCAAAAATACCCCAAGCATCCACAAGCCTGGAAGGGATTCAAAGCATTTGAACACTAAATATTTGTGTGACCCAGCATTCCACACTGATAACACATGAGGATCTCCCACTCCGAAGAGGTTGATGAATGATCCTGAGGCCTTTTGACTCCATAACTTTCTCTGTCAACTTTCTATCACTTTATCATCTCATTTCCATTAACATCACAACTACTATAAGGGATTACAGGAGGGATTAATAATTCAAGCACTCCCTCCATCATGAATTTGACATGAAAATCTTGTCTCCCCACAACGGCAAACAATGTTAGGTTAGAATCTGTCACCTACAACTATATATCAGAATGAATACCTGCCCTGAAATGCCAAGCCTCCATGGAGTCATCTATGGCATACCTTGAGTCATAAGGAACTATCTCCACAAAGAACTGGAAATACTCTAACATGGATCCATAACCCTACTACAAAAAACACATCTCCATCCCCCTTTTCACCCTTTATTTCTTAGAGAAATACCGACGAATGAACAAATATTAAGAAAACTCCCATGTCAACTTTGGATGGGTCTTATTCTAAGAGACTTTCTTCCACCACATGCATGGTGAACCATTAAGAATTAAGGTTGCAAAATTGACCTACAACGACTCGGCCAAAACAATGAGGTTAAAGTCCCTTTAAATAATTTTCATCCACTCAGCTACCATGGAAGGGTTTAATTGGCCATAGAAGATAGGTTGATCTAGCTTCTGAAAGTCTATAATGAAATCTTTAGGTTGATCTACCGCACTATGATCACCCATTGAAGCTTCAAGGGGAAAAACATAAGACAATAAACATCACGAACCCAGTCGATGCCAACATAATAAATAAAATCCTCAAGATCAAACACTGTATTGGTTACAAGTTATAAACACAAGAAAATTATATATTATAACATCAAAACATTCATTTTTTTTTGAAATATTGAATTTAAAACAATATTGGTGGGTTAAACCTTCACCATTGGTATTCTTTAGAGTCTCACTCACATGCAAGTTTTCGTGCCACCTCGGGCATCTATCCACCATACCATACATCCATTCATATTTCCATATACCACTATGCATGTGAGCACCCATAGGAAAACCAATTCCAAAAAATATTTATTTTCTAAAACAAATCATTCATCCCATTTATTTTAAAAAAATCATGAAATTAAGAAATTTATTTTAATAAATTATTTTTTAAAACCAAATTTTTTTCTGATTCAAAATAACATTTAGAAGTCAATGGAGACCCAAAAAAATAAAAAGGGAACTAGTATTGGTTGGTGACTTGACCATATGGTTGGAGACCATATTCTAAACATTCCAATAACATGAGGAGCCTTTTGGGACCATGCCCATTTCCCCACATGGCTTGTTAAGCCATGAAGGCTCACGAGCACAATTAGAAAAACTCACCTTGTTGCATCCCAATAACAAAACATTTCTTAAAAAACCAAAAAACATAACAAAACCAGACTTACTATAGAAACCTGAGGATCAAAATGAGCAAGATTTCTCGACACTCATCCTACACCTACCCCTCAAGTCCTAAAAATCCTATATCATATACATTGATATTCACAAATAAAAAATGCTTCTCTGAAAAATAGAGGTTACATAAGGTCCAACCTCCTCTAATATCATTTTTCATGACCCAACTCGGGTCAACCTTGAATCGATAACTAGAGCTGATCTGCGACAAGGCCCTGAGTGGTATTCTCGATCCTCCCAGGCATGTAAAAAGATCCTAGGAGTCGACAATGTGTAAATTGAAGTGATTTTTCCAATATAAATAAACAAAATCCGTGGAAAATATAAAGATAAACTCAAAATAAATAAACAAAGTAAAATGACTAAACAGAAATGGATGAAAATAAAACTAACCGAACTGGACACCCACTATCTCTGTGTGACCTCCCGGGTCACTCTCCAACTCACAACCGAACATCATCTAGTGAGAATGCACCCAAGATGGAACCTAAAAAAGGAAAAAACTATATGTGTTAGTATTATAACTCATTACGCTAGCTCAATATACTATTCCCCAATGCACTATGTATAATATTAAAGAAACACGAATTTCAAGTTTGAACTACAATTTATAAAAGTTATTTTTTTCAGATGTTTTACCCAAAATAAAAGTAAAACAGATTTCCCCCTTTTATTTACAAAACCAAGATCCCACCATAAGTGATATATTCTCATTTTCAAGGGGATATTGGTGTCTATGTTTTAATATAAAAAAAAGAAAAAAATACATTTATCATGAAAATCATTTTCCAAAAGCCTTGTTAAAATCCACACACCACCTTCCTATAAAAACATTTCATAAGAAGTTACCATAGTAATCATGCAATAGGGAAAATAAAAATAATAATATATTTATTTATAATATCAGAGTGAGTGACTAAAGTAAATAGACATAGGTGAACCTGGGAGATTGAGAATAATCTAGATGACAATAATACCTATGACCCCATCTACAGTATCATGCCACATACTATGAAATCTAACGCTCCATTTTCTCAACCATCTATTCCTAGGAGAGGATGAGGGAAAATCCCATAGTAATGAACCAAAACATATCCACATACTTTGGGCCACTAGTTAGTACCATAACCTACCAGTGTAGTACTTGTCTCATACAATTCTTTCAATATGCCAGGGTCCAATGTCTTAGGTATTAAAAAGGGATGTGTCAATTGATTATAACCGAGCATCAAATAACATATATATAATAATAATGCAGTATAGGTCTTACCCCAAATCTCCCTTAGGATCATTCTCATGCCTTAAAATAAAAATATTTTAATGAGTTCCAACTGAATAACCCTATCAATGAAACCTAATAATACCCAAACAAGGACCCCCACCAATTTTATACAAATGAGGCATGAGAAATATCCAATTAAGGTTTTCCTAATAATCAATTTTCACCAGTTTTATGAATTGGTCAAATGGGCCCTTAAATAAAAAAATTATCTCAAAATGAAAACACTTTCCCAAAGTGGTGTCAAGCACACTGTTTCCACTCAAACATTTATAAAAATTCATAAAAAAATTCCTTCGCACACTCAAAACAATGCCAACTTATACAAAAATGACAACGAGGGCATAATTCAAAAATTCACATCAAACTGGTTAAAAAATCCACGATTACTCATTATTTTAATTTAAGGAAATTTAAAATCCAATTCATATAACCCCATTTACCAACACACACAAGAATATTTTTAAAATGGGTACAAACACACCAAAACACATTCAAAACTAAAACACATTCCATTATCAATCCCAAACCATTTCAAAAAACATATAAGGAACCCCAAAACATCATTTTTCATGATACCACCACATTTATAAATCCAAAGAAACCATTTTTTAAATAAAACATAATAAATAAAATCCAACCTGGTATTATATATATATATATATAAACACAAGGCATTAAATTATTACCAAAACAATTTATACTTAATACAAAACAAATTATAAACACCAATTGCATGGCTTAAATTTATTTTAGTTGTCGAACCATGATTTAAATATGGTGAATCGTGTAAGAATTGTCAATAAAAAACTATCATACATTCAATGTGAAAAATTTTAACAAAAAAGACAATTTAACATGAAACATGTTATATAGTATAATTTTACACAATATAAAATTATTCAAATGACAAAAAAATAAAATTAAGAATGTATAGAAGGTGAAAATATAAATCATAAATTAAAATGGTACGTTAAAGGGGAATCATACCTTGGAACAATGGTGGAATGATGAAGGAACCCGAAACTGTTGTGAGATCTCGTTCGCACCTCAATCTCATGCTCTAAAAGCCAAATCCAACCCAATGCTACCAAATGAAACCAAAATAATTTCCCAGCAATTAAAATTACAAAATTAACTGAATGAAAAATGAATAATTAATAGGATTATAAAGGAGGGGTAGCATAAGCCTGAATAGAGGTTTCCAACAGGTCATGTGTCGGCCAAGGTTGTGCGCGTTATAAGGAGGTCTATGGAAGATGCCGAATAATAGGATCTCACCAGAAGTGGATGCGGCACCGTTTGGACAGGATGCTAAAAGGGTGTGGTCACCAGAACGGGGTGATTCTAGTACAGAGAGATCACTGGAGAAGGGGAGACTCAACACATCATAGGTTTCTGGAGAAATGGGACACATGATAGGCTAGCCGGTAAAGGCTGGAGAAGGGACTTTCGGTCAATGAATGTCGCGCCGGCCAGCAAGGGCCATGCTGGAGGGAGTCACGCCTGCTAGTAGGGGTTGCTCCCGAGGGTGTCACATGGAAATGGGGTCCGCAATAGAGGGTCACTCATGCTAGAGGGTTTCGTACCAGACAGGAGTATAGTAGGTGCACTTGTGTAATGAGATGTTGGGGTGGCGATTGGTCGTGCAACACAAGAGGGTGGAAGAAGGGGGGAGTGTGTGGGAGTGAAATGTAGGGGAGAGATGAATTAGGGCTTTATAAAAAAATAACTATAATAATAATAATACAATAATAATGGAACTTACATTATATTAATATAAATTGTAACAGTTATTTCATTTATGATATTTAAAATTACAACAATAACCATCATAACATTAATAGTCTTATTCATAAAATATAATAACAATAATGATAATAATAACAATTGAAATTATAATTACTTAATAATAATATATTCTAACCTCCAATAATAATAAAAAAATTATAAATAATAATAAACTTGATAATAATTGTAATAATAATAACAATAACATCCTGATAAAAATAAAAATATTAAAATTATATATTTTAGTTTAATAATAATAAAATTCTTAACAACAATATAAATTTTAAATGAAAAAACAATTTACAAAATATACCCATTTTAATTTTTTTAAGTTGAACAGTCCACACAGTTTCTTGGGGGAAGTCGTGTTGTATCGCGCTCAACATGTGCACTAGATGACGTCAAACCTAAAATGCGCACTTTTTAACAAAAACTAAAAAAGTTTATCCGATACTAAGCCTAGAACCAAGAAAATAAATACTTCAGGCCAAAGATATAATAAGATAATATAATTACATATGTTGGGGTGTGACACCATTAACTATTAGTATAATCAATATGAAATTCGTCTTAGGTTAATTCAATCTATTAATTTTTTCACTGTAAGGAAATTTGGAGCATCAAGTGAAGTTAGGAGATTTGGAGGTATTATTCTATGCATCTAGACCATGATATATAGTTGATGTACTAGAGGGAATTATTCCATTGGGAATATGGTTCATGTGAAAAGGCTCCCTACCTACACATTAAAAATTAGGGTTATCTAAAAATTTAAAAAAAATAAAGTCCTTTTGGAATGATGAAATGCGAGAAATTTTTTCATTCATTTATTTTATTTTTTACTTCTTAAAATATTATTTTCTAATTACAATATATTTATATCAATTTACTTTTAGTTCTTTGTTTAATTATTTTAATGGAAGAACTATTAACAACCTTTACATTTTTCTATTTAGAAAAATAAAAATATTTTTTGTGCATTGTGTGGACTAGCGCCTCCACTAAGTGTCAATTGCCATTTTTTTACAATCTAATCTATTTTAATACTATAATGGTGAAATTGAAGTATAAATATGAAATATATTATATTATTATGATTATGTAGTGTAAAATTATAATCCCAATTCGTTCCCTCTCATTATTCATGAAATGAAAACTTTAACTGTGTGTTGTTTGAACTACCACATCCACAAAGTAATGTAACCCATTTTTCATTTGGTTTTTTTATTTATGAAAAATTATTAAAATATGATAAAAATCCCTTACATTAACTATATAATAACATTATGAAACATTAATAGTCATATCATTCACAAAATAAACCACCTTCATTGTCATACAAATCCATTAATTATTGTATTTTTATATTTGGGTTAGTTTAACCACCTACTTAAAACATGATAAAATATAATATCATGGATGAATATAGGAATTTAGCAATGGATAATATAGTATATAAATAATAAAATAAATATTTTATGTATCTTTTGGAATAGTAACATTAATATCAAACTCATTAATTAAGATACCCTTATTCATTCGTTAAATATCATTTAATCATGCTTGTCACCAAATTTTTATACAATAATAATAAAAAATAAATCCATAGAATGGAATAATAAGTTTATAAATAGTTATAAAACATCTATTATAGTATATATTATTATCTAGTAATGATTAAATTTATGATATGAATAGAGAACAACACCACTATTATAAAACTAGTTCAAAATGATCAACATTACAAAAGCCTAATATTGAAAATAGAAAATAACTAACTAATATACTTGTAGAGATAATATAGATAATGGTCATATAGATTATATATATGAATAATTTTATGTAATATTTGATCATGATAGTTACATTAATCATACATAATCTTAGATTGCATTCAATTAAGCATGGAAACATGTTAAGGGTATCTTGTCTCAAATATTTTCCCTTGAGAAATATTTCATAGAATAAACCATGTATTATTTGGAATGATTTATCTATAACCCCTTTAATATTTATATCACCATCCTATCATTATTAATATAACCAAATATTTTATTTCAAAATATATCCTTCAAGGGTTTTTACTTGATAGTTTCTAAAGTTGTAATGGTTTATTTCACCAAATTTAATTCCATGACACATGTTTGATATTGTACAATATTATTTCAATAATATTAGGTATTCAATATATTACTTCATAAATTTATAAAATATCTTACATTTAGTTATATATTAATTTTAATTTCATTTTATTCCTAAAAGTATCCATTTATTCTTACATTTCCCACACTAATAATGGTATCATCACAAATATAATTTTTAAATATAGATATCCTTCAAATAATAATTAATCTGGGGAATTAATATAATTTTTTTATCTAAACCCCCTATAATTTTACATTTTTATTTTAATTATTGGGGTTTAACTTGTCTTACCTCTACTTAATTTCCCCCTTGAATAATTAATTAACTATTGTATTGAAACCGACCTAATATATTATTTTTTTGTCAGAAATATTCATTTTTCCATGTCTATATTCATTGGATACTTTTTAGAATGGCCTTTTCTCTGTCTTAATAATTGATTAAGGTCATTTTCTACCACTTTAACATCGTTAAAAGTTTTTTTTAAAAATGTCAATAGTTTTAAGGGTTTTTTCATCAAAGTGTGAAAATAATCTCTTTTCAATGCCTTTTATGTAAACTCATATTCTAATCAGCATTTTCAAATTATATAAAAATTTCTATCATCATTTTTAGGGTTAAGAAACATTTTCCCCTAGTAGTTTTATAAAATATATCTTCTAAAATGTTTTCAAACTATCAAAGATATTTCTTATTTCCAAATTTATTTACATAAAACTCCAAAATTGTGTTTTTCATTTAATTAAATATATTTTTGAATATCTTATTCATAATGGTGGAAATTCCTCAAATTTTAACATTCACATTCTTTCTCTTTATTGATTATATAATGTTATTTTCTACTAAATAGACAATATTTCACTTCATTTGTCTTTAAATATAATCCTTTTTTATAGGCATGGACTTTATCCCAATGATTTTCTTTTGAAAACCCATATTTTTCAATTTCATTGATTGAAGGGTGTTCACTTTGATTCGAAATGTTGATTTATTGGTGGAAAATTATTAACTGAATCATATACCTTTTTATCAATATGGTATAGATACACTATATGTCATCATCTTAATTGAAGGTTATTTACTTTGAAAGTTACTAAATAAATATATGAATATCGGTTTATTTTCAATGGATTTATCATTTTGTGATTATAAATAATTTATGTATGTTATTAAATTTGAAAATGATATGAAAACAGTTTTTATTCTGAGGGTTCATTATAATGTGTCGAATAAAGATGATTTTTCATTCCATGGATTCATTATGATATAATGAATGGTTGATTTTATGTGTTACTCTTAGGTATGGATGACAATGAGTGGGGTCCAATATCTCCCTCCAATGCATTGGTTTAGGATTTATATGACCTGAAATAATTATTTGAATTTAGTATGGAATTATCATTTGATTATATGAATCAAGAAGTGATACATGATCACCTATATTATGGGGATTAGGTGGTATTACATTCTCCACTATTTTATAGGAATCAGGTGGTGTTGGATGATACACTATATTGTGGAAATAAGGTGGTGTAACATGGTCCTATATGTTATTTTCCCTTATGATCATGTTTCTTTCATAGTATCATTCCTATTCTTATAATTATGATATGGTTTCATGGATCATGTTTATTGTCTAATTCTACAAAACATTTTTATTTCATTTATTATGTTCTTCCATTATATACCCTATGATTCATGATTTATGATATATGTTTATTTTGGAATAATATTTTTGTGTATCCTGATTAACTCATATTATCATATAATTCATAATTTTTATATTTTAGGATTTTCTCTTATGTTTACCCTTATTGGGGATCTAATCTAACCCCTTTATTATGTTTCCATTTCCCTTAGTTCAAAAGATAAGAAAATTACTAAATATATATAAGATTATCTTATATGAATAATTTCTGTGAGATGTTGAATACATATTATAGAGTAATTAATAAATTACATAGTGGTAAAAATTATTGTATAATACAAAGAACATGGGTTATAATATTTAAATCCATTTCATCATTATATTAAACTATAAACCTAAAATAGATCCTTATAATGTAAATGATACATTATGTGGGAAATATAATTTCAATGTTACATTATATGGAAAATATAATGTAACGAAGTATTTTTATCAATTCTAGTTTGTAATGTATGTTATCTTTAGAATTGGATCAGGGATTGAGGGTTTATCATGGATCGATTGTTATCAAATGAGGGTTTAAAAAACTTTACAGGCTTGGATGATTTATGGTGAGAATTTAATTGTTGGTAAGTTAAGGTTGATCATAATTTCCATGGTATAGAAAACCTTTTGAGTTAGTTGAGGTAATATTGAATATTTTAGGGATTATGATAGGAGAACATTATTGAAACCCCATGGATAAGACTAAGAGCTAAGTCTATGTATGGGAAAACATCATGAATGTTTTGTAACATAGATATTATGTTGTAATCTTATGAATTAAATAATTTTTTATTTATGTCATGTGGGTGTAGGCTCTGACATAGATGTACCTAGGGGTAATATCCCTAAGAAGGGAAGATTGAGTATTAACAAAATATTCTCCCAATGAACAATAATGGGTCCAAAATACAAACCTAATTTTACACCTTAGTGGGGTATGCGTTAGTTAATTCACATTGTCTCTAATAAAAAATTATGAAGAGTTAGTGTATGATGTTAACAATTTATGTTTGAGAACCTAACATGAAAATGACTATAGATAACCAAGGACTGAAACAATAGAGCCATATGTTGAACCAAAAGTAACATAGTTTTAAATAGAAATCAAAATGGAATACATAATTTGATTGATGTTTTAATATTCATATTTTGGATATTATCATTACCATTTTAGTTTTAGTATTTGGTTGAAACAAGATCATGAAAATGATGATACGAATGGTATATGTCTAGAAATTGTTATGTGTTATAAAAGAATAAACGAGAATACATAAATGGTTTTGAATCTCATTATATGCCTATTGTTATATAAATTGTGAGTTTTCTAGTTATACCATAGTTATTGATGTAAATATCTTAAGAGAAAATAGATAAAATAATTTTACTTATATTTATTAATAAGTTATATTTATTTATGATATTATTGTATATTCTAAATGATATGATGATTATATTAAATATATATGGATTTTTTCTATAGTTTTTCTTCAAATAATTTTATAAAATATATTAAATAGTATTAATGACCCTGAAAATTGATTTTATGAAAATATTATTATTAGTTGCATAACTATTGGAGAAAGCATGATTGAGGTATGGATAGATCTTCAGTTAAATAAATACTAATGATGAGATAATAAAGTGTTAATTTACTTTTAATGAAGTAATTTACTTAGTGTTGATATCATTAAAATTATTTATTTATTAAATATAGTAGTGGTCTATGATGTTTTAAGTGAGTTTTATCTCTTTTTGAGATTATGATATTTTTTTACTACTCTATGACTTTATAAAGTAGTAGTTAAAATATATAGGTGTTAGAGATAGAGATAATATTTGGAGGAATACATTATTTCACATTGGTTTAATTTCATGTAAATTCAAATAGATTTTGGAAATTAATGTTATAAAAAATATATCATTAGTTCATATACATACATGGTTATGTGATTTTATAAATGAATAATAATGTTTGTGGAATGTTAATGAACATTATATATCTTAAGATAGTATGGTAGATTACATTGTATAAGTTATATCCCAAATGATAAATATGATAAGAACACCCTCACCAACATTAACCAGTGAGTGATAATTAAAATTGTGAGGAATTGGTTAATTTAATAGGGTAGAATGTAACGACTCAATACTTTGGACTCTTTATATTTATACTATCTTTAATAATTTATGCTAAAAATGAACTAAATTAACCAAAAACATGACAAAAATGATATAAAACATATCAAAATTACATGAAATATAAAATAATTCATAATTAAATATATTTAAATCTATTTAAATAATTACATGCTATTAATTTTATTTAATTAATATTTAATAAAATAATGTCTTTCAAATATATTTTTTGAAAATTGGTATTTTAATTTACCTTAATAAACTAAATGGATATCAAGTAAATGTTTAACGTAATAAGTAATATTTTTTTTGAATGATTATTTCAACATTAAATTATTTATAAAAATATATTAAATTATATTAAATACATTTGATGTTTTAAAAGTTATTTTTTTGAATTAATACTATTTTTTGTTGTATTTTTTGTTTTCATTTAAATAATAAATATATTAATTTTATAATTTTAATTTGATAAAAAAAATATTTTTTTAATTTATAATTCCAAAACTACCTTAGGTTTATGTTTTTTCTTTTTATAGTGTAAATGAGTTTTAGCCAAATATATAAAAATATAGTTTTTAAAAAAATGTCTACATTTATAACTTTTTGAAATGGTATAACATAATAATAATAAGAAAATATTCATCATCAAATATGTATTTAATTATTAAAACATTGGATTATAAAAACTATTATGATTTTATGAAACCTACATTTGTCAAATTAAGTGTTATTTTCCGAACAAAACTATTTTTGGTGATTTATTTTAATGAAAGATTTGTTTAGAAAAATATAGTTTTTCCATGCATTTAAACCGACATAAAATTTATTTATTTTCTAATAAACCATTGTAAATCATGTAAATAAAATACATGTAAAATTATGTAATTCCCCATCCCGAACCACTGGGTCCTAGGAGGATAACCATAAGAATTCATGTGTACATCCTTGTATGCAAGAGGCTACAAACTAAATGTGAGGGTTTGAACATAGTAAATGGGGAGACTATAACCTCAACATCATATCCATACAACAAAAATATGAATAAAATATAAATAAATCAACGTAATAATGGTGGAAGATAAACTATCATAATTTAATAAAATATGGACGATAATTCATAAAAAACAAACTGGGATCCCAATGTGGTTTGACAGACAAAAGTATAAAAGAAGAAAGTAGTTACAGAATAATACAATTTTGAATCCCCCTGGGTCTATCATAGTGGAACTACTATTTCAAATACTTACTACTATATTTCCTTCCTTGGTCCCCTTTCCCTTACATGGTCCCAAATACATGAAGTATGCACATGCAACTAGATTATTTTGTAGATTGCAAGTAATAAACCTAGTTAGACACCATAAATGTTTCATTAACATTTGTGCAGAAGTATAAAAACTATATTCTATGATAATAATAAATTGAAAAGTAATCCTAACAATCACATACCAAGAATTCATGTTCTAAACCAGACTCTATGAGCCCTATAAGTTCCTATTATGGCTTAATCTCCAAAGGATAATAAAAATATGTCAGAAATGACTAAGAACCTACCACAAGACTAGTGAAAATGATACTCATTATCCACATAGTATTTATTTTTTGGTTATTAAATAAGGTCGAAAATGAATGTGTTACTCAGTATCCTCAAGGCATCAATAAACAAATCACTATCATGGGTTGTTCCTTAAGGAAGTAATGAACCAACTCTATGTATGTGACTATGATAATCATTATTCCATTTCTTGTACATTCCCTAATCTATTATATAACCATACCATGTTGGTCCACCTATTTTGAGTACTGAAGGAAATACCTATAAAGGAATGGGTTATTCACAAAATATTATAATTCATAATAAGAAAATTCTTACCATATAATCATGAGATATTAGTTTTGAAAATATAAAATGTTATCAATATCAAGCATGGTAACAATCTATACTAACATACTCATAGAATGAATCCTCATAAACATGTCTCGTGGGTACACACACACACCCACATGCAATCTCTATCAATAACATTCTGATAAGTTAAGATAACAAATGAATCATATCATAGAGAAAATTATATATAAGATCCCCTAATGGAAAAAAACTTCCCACATCATTTTTTTTGAAAAATCACTCAAATATTTTTCCGGGATCGAACCCAAAACACTTAGCACGCCCATGTAAAACTAGATAACATGTTAAGGATGATTATGTCAGGTTTCAGTTCATTAAGGAAGTTGTTTAGAAAAGTGACTTGATGAGATTCCATACAAATAATGTTTGTTCTCTTTTAGAATAAATTTCTGATTCTATCAAAGGAACAAGCTTTGAGATATGTTAAATAAGAGAAACTCAATTCACCAGATCCATTTTTGACTCAAAATTTGATCATGAATTCCCCATCAAATCAAGAAGATAACCTTGTATTTAAAATGGTCATTGATCCCCCATCAACCCATAATGAAAATAGATATCCAAGATGATAACCAAAAAGTATAATGCCCCAAGATGATTTATCTATGATAACATACACCAAAACATCCATCATTCATGAGAGACCAGGCTTTAGTTAAAGAGATTTTGTTGAAACATCAAATCCAATATCAATCTACAAAAGGATTTAAAATCTCACAAAAGATAGTTATGTTTGAAAACTATCTTCTCAATTTATTCTAGTTCTATCAAATATATTCCTTCATGAAGATTTATAATATAAAAAACTATAATAGCATACAATTGAGACACTTATAGTTGAAGGTATATCAAGATCTATCCAAGTTTCATCATAGAGTTTCTAGATCCACCACCAATCTATGTATTATGGAAACATTTGTCATTATACTGTTAATTAAACTTTAGATATCCTATAGAAAAATCAAAATATCTTAATGAGGAAGAGTAATTTGGAGTAAATCTAGAAAAAAATATTATTATTGTGTCATCAAGTTGATCCTTCCATTGAAAACATTGTTAAATGAGTGAGAAATCTCATGTATCATAGTAGGAGGAACCGTGTATGAAATATGGAGTTCATGTTAGAATTGTGTAATTAAAAATGTGAAAAACTGAGTGAAATTTCAATTCATGGAGTCCATTTAATAAACACCCACATAGGTTCCACCAACGAACTGATCAGTTGGTGACTAGCCCATGGACAGTCTATGTGCAAGGTAGAACCACTTGGGTTCCCTCAAAAACAACATCCATATGGAGGGGGCAATATAATTCATACGACCTATATTAAATCCAACATTGAACATTTAGAGTCTACTGGCTGAATGGTTTCATTTTACTTCCACAAAAAATCAATACTATACCCATCTCTTCATCTTACATTACATGAATTATCATTACATGAAAAAAAAAATTCCAAAACCCCCTTAACAGTGATGAACTGATATAGAAATGAGTAATTTAATAAAAATAAAATATTACATACATTTAATTTATTGAGGATGTTATAATTACAACCTTGTTTCTACTTTGATGGCGATAGTTTTTCTATTGTAAAATAAGTTAAGGGTCTCAATCAAGGTGGGGTGGCCAAAGCGATACATACCAAAACTAAAGAGGTTCATAGAACCATGGAGGTGGTGATCAGTGTGGATGGTGGATCTACAATGATGGTGTCTGGGGTTGATGCAAGTATATATAATATTGTAGTGACTGTTGTGGTTGGGGCTACGATGGTGATGTTTGACGTGGGAAGAAGATCTATGCTAGTTTTCATCAATGCAGGTGGAGTGAGCGGTTCAGGAAAACTTTTGTCGGTGGGAATTGATGTGGCTGGTACAGGGGGACCGAACAGACCTATGGTGGTTCTCTCTGGTGTGGGAAGTGCGGCTGCTGTGAAAGGATCTACAATAGTAGTTGTAGTGGCTACTGGAATAGATGAGTAATGTCGATCCATGGCAATGGTTGTGTCTCATACAGTGCTATTTGGTGTTGGAGTGGATGGGAAAGAAGTGAAATCGGAGCTTGAGTGACCACAACCTTCTTTGATTATTTATTTTCCTCATAATGTAGCATAATAATTTTCTTTGATTGATGATAGTCCTCCGGATGTAGCAGCAGAAGATGATGTGGTGACGTGCCCATCATATTTTTTTTGTATGGAGATATGAAACTCATACATCTGATGACTGTTATGTCTCAATATTTAAATTCCTAGCAAAGGTATTTTTTACATGTAAAGGATGTATGTTCAAAACAAATGGTCATGAAAAGAGACACATCCCTCGTTACTACTAATAGATAAATGATTCTTGACAGATTTAAAATCTATGAGTACTCTATATTCTCTAGGGTTCTTATTCCGAATGAATGGAAGTCTTAGAAATTGGATGATCAAGTTTGAATTTTGATCTCTATATAGGGATTTTTGGCTGGAGATGTGTTCCCCTTGGTTGGGTTTCTTCCACATCATTTTTTCATCAGTGAACGTAAAGTGAACAGCATGAGGGATCAGTTCAATCTTCTTAAAACAAGGTTTGATCTACTTTCAAGAGTGGGATTTTTTAATTAATTGATTTGATGTAAAAATACAAAATCTCATGTCTGGATCAAACTTATTATTTTTAATTGGATTTTTTGGAATCCTAAGATCTTACATGATGATTCAAATGCTGGGGAAATTCCGATGATAATGAATATAAATACAGAGATTTCCAAATTTGGTCACTATTCTAGGATACTGGTTGAGGTTTACATGAACCCTAGATTGATTCTTAATATTTTTTTTCAGCACTTGATGATAATATTACATTAAAAGTGCAATATTAATGACTTTACATCTTATTTTTAGAGTGTCAAATTATTGGTAATTTCAAGGTTAAATGTCATATGAATGTGGTTTTATCTTTTTTTTCTTCAAAAGGGTACCATGAAGCTTCATGTTGGAATAAACTAAGTAATAATACTACAAAAATCAATGTGGACTTTCTAATTTAAAAACAACCCACTAAAAAAGAAGATGTGTATGTTAGAGTTGGTACATCAAATTGGCTATGAAATCAACATAAAAAACTCTTGGGTCATGGGGGGTGGCCCTGATATCAGTGCCTGATAGAGAGAATTCCCAAGATGAGGGTGGCCCTACACTATGACTGACATTGGAAATGTATTAGTGTCGGAAAGAATAAGCTCTTGCAGTTTAGGGTAAACAAAATCTGAGTGATGATGGGAATATTTCAGGGATTCATGAGGAAATTAATATATTAAGTGAAACTTGGGTATTTCATGGAAGGTGGTATGATATCAAGGATGATTCCCCAAAATATTTATAATATAGTTTGGTATTATCCAAGGGGAAAACGGTTCTTGTGTATGATGAAGTCTTTCAATATATTACTCCTATGAAAGAAGGGTGTAAAAAATACCATTCTTATTAGAAGCCAACTATGGTAACCTTGTCTCATGGTCCAGTACAATTTGATTCTGACTAGTATGGTGATTATGATGATTCCTATCAGTTTTATTATGGATTTTTATCTTCTTTTTTTCTTTAGGGATGAGTGAATGAATTCTTGTATGACCCCATCCTTCTTATCTATGTAATATTTCTCGTCATTTAGTAAAATGGATTTCCCCTAACAATTCTACTATAATTTCCCCCTCTAACAGTATATAATACTCAATAAGTTCCATTGGTGACATTTGATAAAATGATTCAGATAATTTATCTCAAATATATTCCATCCACTCCCATATATCATCATATATTCATCAATGAAACCATAAATTTTGGATAACTGTTACCATAACCCCTTGTAATAGTTTATTGAATTAGTCTTTAAACTAATCTTGGAATTTCACACATGATGCATCTGGATCTTGATGAAAATCCTCACATTCAATGAAATGTGTAGGATTGGTCACACACCTCTAACACTGAGGGTCATGAAACACCTCTTAATTAACTCTTTAGTGAGAAGGAATATATAGATTGTACACAACTCTTCAAACCCACTAGGTGACCTCAAAGGGTTAAATAAATTGTGATTCTAGATTCCTCAAAAGTCATAAAAATTGATGGCCAAATTGAGGAGTCAATCTGACAAAAAAACAATTTCCATAGAAAAATCAAATGATTGCATATTTTTTATTTCATAAGACATATTCAAACATTAATATGTGATCAAAATATTCTAAATGAGATGAGACCTCTCATAGGTATCATGGTTTATATTTTTCCACGCAACTATCAACTCACCATCCTCATTATAATAAAGTGGTGAATGACATGACCTACCATAAAGAGGCTCACAAGGTCTCATCTCAATCAAAATTTGGTAAATATTATAGTATGTAAACTCAAGAAATTATAGGTGGTCATTCCTTTCTCTACTAAAGTCTATGATATAGGCCCACCATCTATCATCTGATATAAAAATCATCTTCTCTAACTATATTTATGTCTAGGGATGGTACACTTTGCTCAATCTTAACTAAGTCCCTCATTCCTTTTCTAATCTCTATAAAAACTATGATGTAAAAAAACCTCTATATTAGATACAATGACCCAAAAGACTCCTTAAAATCATACTATCTCACAGACATATATATTTTCTAGATCATCCACTTAGTGAGAGTCAAGGATTAGTAAGAAATGAGAAACTATTGTAATCCAATCAACAATCACCCTGGTGACATCATAGATCCTTGGGGTACTAGGTTACCTCATCATAGAGTACATCAAGGCACATTCACACATCTTGATGAGAATATGAAGTTGGTGTATAAAAACACTAGGACGATGGTGTTCAATCCTTATCCTATGGTGGTAAAGGCATCAAGAAATGAATCACAAAATATTTCTCTTAACCCTTGGACACCATAACAATGTCCAAAAGTCATGGTGCATCTCTATCACTCTAAGATGAACCACCCACTGGGATTTATTGTTAGTATAACCTGGTTAAATAACATTAGTGGAGAGGGGTGAATTAGGATATGGAATATTAAACCAAATACCCCTCCTGATATTGATTCAACTTTAAGAAAATTACTCTTTTATCCCTTTACTATAGAAAAGTATGAGCAGATATAAGCACATGTATGAGACATAATTTTTTAATTTAGTTTACTAACATTGGGGTATGTCATAGGATAATATGTAAGAAATGTGACTATGTACCAAATCCACTAAATCACACTACTTTTACCAAGTTTATTGTGGAATCACTATCCATCCTAGTTCACTTTTAATCACAATTTCAAATATAAATACTCTCTCAAATGAGGTGCGAACACTACTGTTTTTAATATTATTATTTTGGCCACCTGTATTAATATTTCATTCAACTCATTTTTTCCATCAGGAAGATTAAAATTCATCAACTCGATGAATACCACATTATCAAAAAAAAATCATTATTGTTTGTGTAACATTCATTTTCCCAAAAACCATTTGTAAAAATTCACAAAACATTCCAATGTTTCTAAAAACATTTAAATTTCCTGAAACCCAAAAACAATTATGAATCTCTCAAAAAATATGTCAAAATTTCTTAGTTAGATTGACACATGTTTTTTCTTCACACAAATAACATTCTTTTGAAACCATCACATGAAAAAATAATTCACAAAACTAATTCATGGTTTCGGATCCTTTGAATCCTCATTAAGTCTTACATGCGTAAAATAAGGTTTGAATCTAAAAATTTAAATATGTTTCCTCCCAATTTTGAAACTATCATGAATTTGAAAATATTTTAATGAAAATCATATTTCTTGTTCATAAAACACCCTTTATTTTTGAAACTTCACAGAAATTTTCAATTCATGTAATTTTTCATATTCACGAGATATTCCTCCTTTTGAAATAGAGTTATTGAAAAAATCACAAAATATTCTCAAACTAAATTGTCATTAATTCCATTCCATTTAAATATTTCCATGAGGAAGTCCTAGAAATATCAATTTCACAAAACATTTCTCTACCTCCCTATTTTGGACTCTAAAAATATTGAAAACACATTGAAACCCCAACAACTTGTACACAAAACATTTTGAACCACTTCTTAATATTCCATACCTCCATCTTGAATTTTGTTTAATACACATAGTCAATAACCACACCGGAACTCCACATATTACCATGTCAACATAATTTGTAAACAAACACAAATATTCCAAAAATTGAAAATTCAACTTGAGGTATTTTTGTACAATTAGAACCCGTTGTGTTTTGGTAAAACTACTTACACTTTGATAACATTTTAATAATTTTATTTCTAACATCTTGAAACCACATTGATCTCTTCCATATTATACTAAAACTCACTTCTTGTGATTCCATATAGTGGTAGATAATTTAGTCAACATACTCTATATCCCTACATGATACATTATTATCCATAAAAACATTAGTAGCACGAAAATTTCATCAATGAATCAATAAATTTATGAAAAACAATTATGTAAAAATATTCTTCTGTATCAGAGCCATTTTATAATCTCTGAGTAGAGAATGATGAAACTCGTGATAGACACTTCTTAAAACACACTTTATTCCCACAGAGTAAATTTTTTCATCACAAAAAACATAGGTTAAAACACTATGATATATAAATATTTTAAGAACATATTTATCATCTTCGCTCCCTTGCATGAAAAAATATCTCCCCTTTTCCCATGAACCCAATGGTCACTCTTTTTTATTCTATAAGAAGGTAGAGAATACATATTATCACAATGAAAAAACACATTGTACCATAGGGAGTATGGGTTTGACAACAACACTTCTTCAAGGTTCTGGTGTCAAATGAACTCTATGTTCTCATAGATTACATTAAAACTCTTATTTGGGTGAGGACATTTTCAAAATATCTATGACCTAGAGTTCAGTTTGAACATACCCCAACATCACAAGACCAAGATTCATATTCTCCTAGATAAAATTATAGTTTATCTCAAAGTTCCTTATTCTTGAGTTGTGGATGTAAATTTTAATGTGATTTATAAAACATAAAATATAAAAAATTAATAATATCAATGATTTCACTTTGATTATCATATATTTAGGACACTAATTCATCCATAATAACATCATGCATGATTGATTAGGAAAAATATATGAAACCTCTGTAGTTCCCAACTAAAAAAACTCATATTTCGTTTGGATCCAAGAATCTCACAATCCTCCAAGATATAATGAACTAAAATACATTTATTTTTTTCATATGTTGAAGTAGATAAATATGTACCTATAAAACCCAACATATATTTTTGAGATATTTCATTTATCAAAAAAATACAAATCACTATTCCATTGATATGATTATTTATTCCTTTCACTACTTGTAAATGGATTTATTTCAGATTGATTTATATCATATCACTTATTATGTAATAAAAAATTGTTAGTTCAAGTAACTATTAAGTAAAATAGACTATCAATGATATTCTTGAATTCTATTATATTGACAAAATTTCCTTCATCATCTCTATAAAGTTTCATCTCACAACACCAAGAGTCATCATCTCCCTAGAATATCCATTCCAAATCATCATAGAACTTCATCGGAACACTTGGATTGAGAAATGAATGTGTCTGTCTTTACTTGCATCACATGTAAACTAAAGAAAAAAAATTAATTTACAATTCATTGATATTTAAAACATACTATTCAAGAATTTTACAAACTATTTTCATTTCACATTATCTACTCCTATGAATATTATTTCATCAATAGAAATTAATCCAACTATAATTTGATCACTCTCATTTTAATGTAGCAGATTCAATCAACTTTGCTATGATTTAATCTGAGCCTCTTTAAAACTGGAACAATATTTTTATACTATGATCTATATTATTTCTTTATCCCATATAGTTCTTTAATTAAATGAAAAAAACCATTAGAATCTTCATGAATGATAAAATAATCTGGCTACCCATTATAACCTTTTCATTCTAGAACCACATTAGAAATTATGATTTGACATCCATTTTGGAAAACCATTCACCTTTATTAGATTTTTATTGATAATAATAATATAATAGACTCAAGAATTTAAATAGGTTACAATGTATCATCAATATATATTTCCTTGATATAGATGTATCCCGTTCAAACTAGTCATGATTTCTATAAAATTATCAATCCATCTACTTTTTTTTGTTCTATAAGACCCAAATGGTCCTAGATACATTCTTATCCATCATCCTCAAAACATTCTCTCATGTATTATTCTTAAATAAAATTTAAAACTATTCATCCATAACATGAAACTAGTTATCATATCTAGCTACTTAATTAAAATATTTAGGTTCTACATGAGATCTAATGGATATTATTATATACATTATTCATTATGTTTAAACTGGCATTTCCTGACCACTAATGATTTATAGTTGTTAACGTAAGATTGATTGTTCAGGTTTTTGAGGATATATTTAAAAGATTATTATTTTCATCATCATTATCTTTTTATAAATAGAAATTTCCCAATTTTACATCCCTCTAATAACATTTCTCATCATCAACATAATCATAAAATTGTCCACTATGTTGTTGAAGATTATATTAATTTTATACTATAGTGACATCATAGGATTCAACCATTTCCCAGCATCTTGTTGAAAAATGTATATTATTTTATTTTAACTAAATATCCATGGAATATCCACTCATCACCAAAGGATTAAAACTTCATGCGATTCTACATATTGAAAACAAAATACATACATCAAAATATTCAAATGAATTTCAATGTCAGATTATTTCCATACAACAAATCATATGGAGTCTATTCATATTTGATAACAAATAAAGATATATTAAAAATTTTATTTTATGTTAAGATGGATTCCATCCATAATTTATCTTGTAGTTCATTCTAAAAAAAAAATTCTTTGGATATGTTGTGAATGATTAAATTTATCCTCTCAATCTCTGAATTTCTCTAGGGAGTTCCCACTATGGAACCATGGTTACATATCAATTATTTTTCTGAGAAAATACACTAATTAGATATTTATTCTTTCCATTCCATTTTTTCAATGACTTGAAGAAATATAAATAATATTCACCTTTCATTTTATTAATTGTCTTATTATAAAATATGGTTATATAAAACACATTCACATATTTTGACTTATTATTACAATTATATTTAAATGATTTTTATGTATCATTACCTTTGGTAATAAAACCATTGAAAATTTATCACATGATTACTATAAATAATGGGTTTTAACAAATCCAATTTCTATAAAAAGTTTTTTCTGTCCTGTTTTGTCCTTCCTTGTTCTTGTGCTATGATTCTGTTTCTATTGGGTCGTTTGGAAGGAGTTGCAGTATCTATTTTAATGGTGATTTTTTTGAGATTTTTAATGGTGATTTCTATTGAGATTTCTAGATTGGGTATTTCTATGAAATTCATATCCCCTCGTAGTATTCTATGGGCCTCAGAACCACTGATCCCTTATAGGTCAGTTGGGTGTGATGTTATATTAGAGGTTTTTAGTTGTTTTGTGTGTTTTTGTTGGGGGTTATAGGTGGTTTGGACTACATTCAGGTGATGGTGGGGGTTTATTTTTGTTTGGTGATGTCAACAAAGATCAAGACTCCTTGTGATGGGTCAATGCTTCTCCTACTCTACTATGGCTTCGGGTACCACCTCTCCACCTTGAGACATTCTGGAAAGGGGGATTTAACGCACACTTTGGGTGGTGTTTTTCTAGTGTATATTAGTGTTCGAGAAGGAACCATCCTCATTATCTTGATGTATTGTACATTTTTAGTTATGATGATGATGGTGATAGTGGATTAGAGTTTACAATATTCACAATCAGGGAAGTCATGTGTGATGGCAGTGATGGTGTTCAGTGGTCATTAGAGAAGAGGCTGACAGTGAAGAGCCATTGAGGATGATGACTATGGGGATGTGAATATGGTGATGGTTATGAGGTCATGGTTTTTGATGTGATGATGGTGGGTTTATTATACAGCACACTTTGCTCAAATTGTTTGGTTTCTAATCATTGAAATTGAATTTGAAGTTTTAATGTGGCCTTCAGGGTCACATATGTTGTATGAAGGTGTTTATTTTGGGTGATGATTGAATTTTAAATCCATTTTTTAAGTTTCCCACTCATACTAAAATTTGTGTTTTGAAAATTAAAAAACGTATTTGAGTAAGGAATTTATGGCCTCATCTAGTAGGATGGTACCCTACGAAGTCCATTTATCAAATTTTTTAGGGATATAGAATTTATATAATTTTACATTACCATGACTAAAAATATATCAAATAACTTAATCTTGAGAGAAACCATTTATGATAGAAGTTTAATCTCCTGGAGATCATAGACCAAACCATATGTGCCAAACTACCCCATGAATGTCCCATTATGGTGCACCATACCCTTACAATGTTTCTTGGCATATTAAAGGTATAAGTAATAAGACTTAAGAAATATGATAATGTATATTATTTTTTATATAATAAATAAAATATTTCCATTCTATTTTCATTACTCTATAAATGATTTGTATTTTTCATTCAATAAACACAAATACAATTTTTACCAATATTCAAATTCAATTAAACAATATATTTAGATAAATTAATGGATATTAGAAATAAATAATTTTTTAATAAAATATTATTATCAAATAACTTTTATTAAATATAAATTATCATGTAATTTTTATAAAGTCATATATAATTTTATTAAGGGTTCAAAAAATGTTATTGTCAAAAAAGCCAATATTTTTCAAAAAATGTCAATCTTCAATTTAAATGTAAAAATTTAAATATTTCGAAATATTTTAGACAAAATGAATTGTAATTTTGTAATTAGGACATCCAAATTATCCAATGTTTAAATTTTCAAATTGTTCTAAGCCAGTCGAATTTTCGGGTATAAAATTAAATACTATATCAATATAAAATGTGTTTTATGACATCAAAATGACAAAAAAGTGATATAATAAGTAATAAAAATAAGATCCATGTGAAAATATATGTTTTCCCATTAAAATAATAAAATTTTTATGTTTGTATTATTTATTTTTAAATTCCATTATAAATCCTCAAGACTTATAATATATTTTGAGATTTTAAAACCATTTCTTTAAGGGGCGACTCTCCTCCACATCACAAAGGGTTATATTTCAATAAATTAGGACCTTTCATTATAAAATAAAAAACCAGAACATTTTTATAATCCCTGGGAAAAACCGTGGGATGTTTTTTTGTTGAGGATATTTTATCATGATGTAGCTAAAACCAAAATAATAAATAAATATCAAATTCTATCCTATATAAATGTAGCTAATCTCCCATTTATCGTCACTCATACTATATGGAGCACCTCCATAATCTTCCCTCCACTACTTAGAGTCCACCTAAGGTTCCCCATGCTTTCAGAAATCTCCTCCAAAGCCTTTGGGGTCACACACTCATGTAAGGTACCTCACCTTCCTCTCCTTCCAATTCTAGAACAATCATTGAAATTAGTATTCTTAAATTTTGTTTTCTATATTGAAATTAATTTATGAATAATTTATTACTATAAAATTAATTTTATTATTATGACTTATAATTTATCATCTCTTCTTTTTTCCTTAAACTAAGTCGTTATTGTTCCTAAATTTTGTAAGGGATCATCCACTCTCCTATTTTATCAAGCACTCATTTTATGTTAGGTATTTTACATTTAATTTTTTTATTATGGGATATTATATCCCATATTCCCATTCATATAAATTTTATTTATTAATTATTATAGATTACTTTTTCTTCCATTAATCCATCCATGGTCCTCTATGTACACCTATTACCATGTAAAAATTTAATAAGGATTCTTTTCTTTATTCACATCTCCTCATTACTTTATAAATTTTATTTACAATTTTATAATAATGGGATAATAATTTCCATATAAATATTATATCAAATTCTATATCAAAATAATTATTTACCTTTTTCTATCTCATCAACCATTTTTATGAATTTTTATTTAATTTGGATATATTGCCAATATTTCACCGTAATTTTCCTTGTTGAACAATTTTGTAGGGAATACCATTCCCACTGTTCTATCAATGGTATTCACATTTATGCACATATACCTATTTATTGGGGACATAATTTTATGTAAAAAATTAAAATGATGAATGAATCCATGTATTATGATCTACGTGGCACCCTTAAGCATGAGAATGAAATGATTATGAAGGGTGTACAAAGATAGTACTCCAATGAATTGGGTAATGTTTAATATCATGATATGTTTTGTTGGGATAATGGTGTACCTGATTCATTTATGTGAATATTTCCTCCCTAAATTATCAGTGTTTTATCCTTAACTAGGGTTCATGATTCACTATTTCATGTTTTCCCCACATTTCCCACATTTCAAATATGATTTCTATGTTATATCATGTCTCATTAACCATGTTTATAATTCCTAGTATATTTATGCCTCATTTATAGTCCTATTGTATCAAATTTATCTTCATCTTCATGTTATTATATTTTTATTACCTTATTGGGATTTATATCTCACCCCATTATTATGTTTTTCCTTAGGATATCTCGTAGAGTTTTATATTCGATGGAGTATTTGGAGAATGTTAAAGAAAATTTCAATAAAGTGTGTCAAGGTTGTTTTTAATAATTTAGTTGAATCCCATGTTCGAGATGTAATGTTTTGTTCCTTATTCTCAAATATACTAGACTTATTGATCAATCAGGTCGTATTAAAAGAATTTGAGTGAAATAAATCATGTATTAATGTGTAAGGAAGGGTAGGGTTTTAATAGATGGTATCAGTGGAAATGTTAATTATTTTTTTGATTAGGATTAGAAAACATTAGTGAAATTCATAGTGATAATACTATGTATAAGAAAACATCCCCAAATTTTGGTTATTATAGAGTACAAGTTTTATCAAGAAAAAATATCTCTATTTAGATAGTACAAGTGGGTGTGGTTTTGTCATAGTTGTAACTAGGAGTAACAACTCCAACAAGGTTTTATGTTCCTCAATCTGGGTAACCTAGAACATGAAAGTACGCCCTACTACACACCAGGCTTGACACTTCTAGGGGATATGATTTGGTAAAATCAAAAACTCATTATGAACCATTTTATAAGGAAAAAAATTTCTATAGGAATTTATTATAGGGAATAAATCATGGATAATATATATTGAAGCTATAAATTCATAAGTTAAGGAAATACATATAATTTATAATTCATCCCTTTAATTTTGTTGGAGTACCCTTTATGTGTTTAGTAGTTTAGAAGTCCTCATCCGTAAGTATATAATAGATAATGTGGAACCAAAATCAAAAAGTGTAAGGTTGGGTTATAATCCATAAGTCTATGCATTCCTTCATATCACAAATGTTTATTAGAACTATGTAAACACCAGCACAAATAATAGAAGTATATATGTCATTGAAAATGAAAAAATGGGATATTATTTCATCCCAATTATATAACTCCTCCCCTATTAATTTTTGTGTGCTGAACTTCCCAAATAACCTTATAATACTCTTTTTGGTGGAATTTTATTCAATTATAGGCATGGATTATCTTTTCCTATATAGAGGAAACATAAATTTCAATTATATGAAAATCACACCCTATATTTCAAATCAAACCCTATTTCTATGATAGTGAAAGGAGGGGGTTGAATCTTATTTATCATCATTATCTCTAGAATGGACATTATTTCCCTATGAGTACATCTCTCCAGCTCAAATGACTAAGTCTATAGAAATAAACATTCCCAAATACATGCCTATTTTGAGGGAATATGCAGATGCTTTTCCTGAAGGATTAACTTGTCTTCCACCTAGTCGAGAGGTATAATTTTCAATTGATATTATACATAGGATGTTTTAAATATCCAAGACACTATATAGGATGGATATTACAGTAAATGAGGGGATAAATAATTGACTATAGGAGAGTCTATATAAAGGGTTTATACATCATAGTGATTCACCATGGGGTGCAACATTCCTCTTCATCAAGAACAATGATTGGTCAATGTGCCTTTGCATTGATTATCATGAGCTCAAAAATTTTATTATAAAGAACAAGAAAACACTACCATGGATTGATGACTTGTTTTATCAAAAACGTGGAGTATAATACTTTTCCAAGGTGAATATACGGTCTAGATATTACCATGGTAGGGTGAAGAAGAAGGATATCCCAAATACTACTTTTCTTACATGGTATGGTCACTATGAATTCATAGTAATTCCATTTGGACACAATAATGATCCAAAAATCTTCATGGACTTATAAATATAGTATTTATATATTACCTTCACAATGGAAATTGAATGATTGTTAAGTCCAAAATAGATTATAGATGTCTATATTTTCCTTGGGTTAGTTGAAGATTATTGCAGATTTGGGATAAATTTATCATGATTTCAAACCATATTACCAAGCTAACTCAAAATGGAATCATGTTTTCATGTAACTGTGAATGTGATGGATGAATCAATGAGTAGAAAAGGAGTCTTATCACTGCACCTATGCTCACACTACCCACAAGTGGTGGAATTTTAGAAATTTTCAGTAATACTTTCGGAAGGGATTCAGTTGTGTGTCAATGCATAATGTAAAAGTATTATTCTATTTTTCAATGAGGAAGATAGTTCATGTGAAAATCTATCCCACATGTGATATATAGTTAGAAGAAATGATATTTGCATTGAAAATAATGATACATTATCTTTATTGGTAGAAATGTGAGATATATTCATATCACAACAACCTCAAATATATATTCACATAGAAAGCTATTAATATGCCCCAATGAAGATTGTTAGAGCTGATCAAATACTATGACTTCTCAATTCACTACCATACCAGTAAAGAGAATAATGTGTAAGATTCTATAAGTACAAAGGATCTAACAATTCTATCATTAATGAGAATTGAGAAGGATATAATATTTTAAAAATTTAAGAGAATGTGAATATGAATCATAAAAACGGAACATCATAAATCCATTTATAAATTATTTATCAACCATCCCTTCTGGAAGGGTTAAAGGATTCTCAAAAATATGATGTAGGAATTAATAATAATGTGGAAAATTTAAGTAATGGTAAATCCATGTAGTTTACTGTTAATGAAGAAGGAATTTTTAAATTTGGGTATAGACTATATGTTCCATAGAATACTATGTTAATATGGGAACTATTGGATGGTTTACATAGTTTGAATGTATCAATTCACCTAGAAAACATAAGGATGTATCAAGATCCCAAGTAGTACTTCTATTACGACAACATGAAGAAATAGATCACTGAAAGGACCACTATAGACTTTGTCATTAGATTTCTGATGACATCCAAAGGGAGAAAATTATATTTGGGTCATTATGGATTGTCTTAAAAAGTCTTCGCACTTCATTATGATTCTAGTGGATTTCTCACAAGATAAACTTGCACAGATGTACATAAAATAAGTTATGAGGATCCATGTAATACCACCCTCTATTGTGTCAGATCGAGATCCAAGATTCAGCTCTATGTTTTAGAAATGTCTCCAGCATGATCTAAAATTTATTTGATCTTCATTATAACTTTTCACCCTCAAAATGAAGGAAAATGTGAGCGAACTATGTAAAAATGAGAATATGTTGAGACTATTCTCAATTGACATAAATGGAGGATGGTACAAACATCTTCCTCCAACTGAGTTCTCTTATAGAAAATGTTTCCAATCGAGCATCCAAATGGCTACCTATGGCGAAATTTATGGGAAGAGGTGAACACCACCTGCATGTTGGGGAGAATTTGGGGAACACAGACTAATAGGTATAGAAATGGTTTATAAAATGGTGTAGATGGTTATAACCACTCAGAAACACATCAAATTTCCTCATAGTTGATAGAATAGTTATCCTAGAAATCATCAACGAGACCTAGATATTGATGCTGGAGACATGATATACTTATAAATATCTCCATGTAAATATGTGATGATATTTGGTAAAAAAGGAATTCTCATTTCATGGTACATCAGCTATTTTTACATTATTGAACGAATAAGAGTGTTGTTTTCTTAACTAGAACTCCTACTGAACCTATCTCAAGTACATGATGTATTACATGTACATCTCTTGAGAAATTATATACCCAAACCATCAAATTCCCAAAATCTAGATGTGGTATTATTATATAATTACCATTCGTACAAGTAGAACCTGTTGAAGATCTTTGATAAAATAAAAAAAGTCAATGAAATAATAAAATGACATTATTCAGCATGTAGTAGAGAAAACAGAAGAATGAAGATGAAATTTTGGAACTAGAGAATGTGATGAAGAAGAGTTACCATTATTTGATTTAGTGTGGGAAAATAATAATTTTATGGTGAAAAACATTAAGTGGGAAAGACTGTAATGACCCAAACTATTATAAAAAAACCCCTTTTATATTATTAAATGTCTTATTATATAATATGTTTATAGAAAACACTTGAATATATTCTAAATTATTATGACTACTAGATTTAAATGATAGTTATGTGTCATTACCAATGGTAATATAAATGTTGAATAGTGACCATATGATATGTATAAATATAGAGTTTTAACAAGTCCAATTATCATAGTCAAAGGATGTAATGACCACAACCAGAATGATTATACCCTTTGATTCCAATTTATCAGAGCATCCAATAGAGATATCATTTCTTGGATTTTCCTTTGACCAAGACAATTTTGTGATCCATCAACATAATCATGAGAGAATCTAATTACAAGATAAGGTCATGTTTTCTAAGATTTCCACCAAAACCATGCTCACCGAACATCCCCATGAAAGTCCCACCCTCATACACCTTACTCTTAGGTAATTTTATAGTGTATTAAAGTGATATGTAAAAAGAACCTAGAATTTAGATTATGTATATTATTTTTATTAGAATAGTGATTATATTTCCTCCCTATTATCGTTACTTTATATATGATTTATATTCTGAATAAATAAAACACAAATAGTATTTTTGTCTAATATTAAAATTCAATTATGGATTCTATTTTGATGAATTAATGGATCATTAAAATAAAAAATATTTTAATAAAATATGATTAATAAATAAATTTTATTAAACACTATTGAGTATATAATTTTTTGGAATCCGAATATAATTTTTATAATGGTCGAACAAATATTATTATCAAAAAAACCACATCATTTTAAATACATGTCAGTTTTTATTTTAAATTGGAAAATTCATTTTTTTATAAATTTATTTAGATAAAATTAATAATTGTTTATTGGAATATAGATTTTAAAATTATCAAATGGTTAATTTTTTATACTTTTCTGAGATCGATGAGATTTTGGATAAGATATTAAATATTATAAATATACATTATGTTTTCTGACATCATAATGACAAAAAATTTATTTAATAAGAAAAAAATTGAATCTTTGACCATATATATGTTTTCATTTTAAATTAATATGATTTTATGGTTAATTTATTTATTTATTTAAAATCATTATGAATCCACTAAAACTTATAATAAATTTTATGATCCTAAAATCATTTCATTAAGAGTGTGACTCACCTCCATATCCCCAAGCATAATATTTTAAAAGTTTTTCCCAAATCCTTCCAAAATAAATAAATCCACCCACCCAATTTGGAATAAACCATGGGAAAATCCATGGGATTTTTTTTTGTTTATGGATATATTATTATATAGAATCCAAAACTCAAATAATAAATAAATCTCCATCTTTTCCTATATAAACCCACCCAAGATAAAAATTTCCCCTCACTCAAACTCCACTATGAATGTACATATTGGTCCCTCTACCCAATTGAGTTCGAAAATATATCCCCAATGCTTTTATGAATCCCCTCATAAGACATTTTTGTTACCCAAATATATATTATACCCTCACCTTCCTATACTCTATTCAATTCAATGTCATTCTTTAAAATTGGTTTTTTTTAATTTAAATTAGATATATTGTAATTTATTTACAATAATTACATTACCCTCAAATTGATGTTATTTTAATGATATATCATTTCTCATTTCTCATTTTTACCATCATCTAAGCCATTATTTTTCTGCAATTTTGTAAGGGATCTTCCACTATCCCTAATTATCAAGAACTCATTTTATGTTATGTATTTTTCTTTTCATTTTCTTTTGATTGGATGTGATATTAAATATTCCAGATACAATCCATTTAATGTGAAAACTACTAGATCTTCCTTTCACTCTCATTTATCCACCCATGATCCTTTATGTGAACCCATTACCATGTTGAAATTTTGTAAGGATTCTTTCTCTATAAATGTTTCTCCATTACCCTATGCCACATTTTTACAAATTTCTAATGTTGGGATATGATATTTCACATTCCTATTACAACCCATTTTATTTCAAAACAATGAGAGACCCTTTGTCACTTTTCAACCATTTATATGAATTTTTAATTAACAACATTATACTTCCAAAACATCACAATGACATTCCATGAAAAAAAGACATTTTTAGTGAATACTATAACCATTATTCTATCAACGATATTCACCTTAATGCACATGTACTAATTTATAAGTACATAAATTTATATAATCTAAATTCCATGACTGTGAATAAATTATGATGATGAATGAATCAATTTTGTATCATCTATGTGGCACACATAAGCGTGAGAATTAAATGATTATTATGGGCACCCCTAGATAGCACTCTAATACATTGGGTAAGGTTTAGTATCATGATATATCATGTAGGGGCATGAGTGTACATAATTCATTTATGGTACAATTTCTACCATGTAGTATTTTCACTTTATCCTTAACATGTGTTCCCGATTTAGTGTTGTAAGTTGTCACTGTATTTACTATGTTTCATTTAGGACTAACATTTCATATCATGTATCATTATTCATGTTTACGGTTCCTACTATTTTTATGCCCCATTGTTATTTCTATTCTGTAAAATTTATCTTCTTCTTCTATTAATTCCATGTTTATTCTCATACCATGATTTATATATAACACATTTATTATGTTTTACATAGGTTATTGAATGAATTTTTAGGTTTGAATGCATATTTTGAGAAGGTTAATGATATTTTCAATAAAGCATGTTTTAGAGGATTTAAATATTGTTTTTTATCCCATGTTCAAGATGGTATGTTATTTCACTAATAACCAAATACACTAGAATTATTGATCATCAGGGTTTTATTAAGTGTAGTTTTATGTAATAAATCAATTATTAATGTTTAATAAAGATAAGTATTGGTATAATAACAAGTTCAAACCATCACAATATTATACCCAACAATCTATTCAACTTTCCTATGATATTTATTATGTAATAAACACTTCATACTTGTTTGAAATGACCAAAATCCATTTTTTTATTCTAAAATCATCAATTAATAGAATATAGTACCAATTATCATTAATGGATCATTGAAATATAGGTCCACACACATATGAATTAACCATGTCAAGCACACTACTTGGCCTATATTATTTTTTATTAACACTTATTTCAAAAGATCTTCCCTTATTAGAATATATAACAATTGTGTATACAATCATGTTATTTATTTGATTGATCTCAAGATGCGTCTTAATTCACCGGATCATTAGAATATGGTTGGAAAAAAATACCTTGTAAATTATTCCAATGAAATTTTCTTCCTCATTAGATAAAAAGTAACAATATTTTTCACCACTTTTAAGGTAATTATTCCTCTTTTTTTACTTTACCTAAAAAACAATTTCACCTTATTTTTCATAGATGATAAAAAAATATTATAAAATCTTATTCAACTCATTGAGTAACATAATTTACATAAATAGAGGGAGTTATAACTAAGATATTAAAAAAATATATTAAAACATCTCATATCTCTGTCCATGAAGTTGTCTTTTTCCCGATCTATTAATCTTCAAGCCTTCATCATTCAGAAATATAATGAAACTATCCCAGTCGTAAAAAATTTTTTTCACCAAATCCTTATTTCCCATAATATATGAGGTGAATCCACTATCAATGATCTATTTTCTAGTAAAATATAATGCTTTGAAGAAAATTTCAATAACCACTTATTGATAAACTATTTTTTTATTGATCCATATCTATGCCCTCATGCTTGAAGTTGAATGGAATTCCTGATCTTCCACAAATTACAATGGGACAAATTCATTTTTTTTATTAAAAAAATTGATTTTCCACTTTAGTCTCATTTGATTATTCCTTGAGATGCTATATACAACTACATTGAGTATCCTTCATCACATTACACTATATTATTGATGAGAAATTTCATTGTATGTTTCAGAATCATCCGCACCAAAAATTGTGTCCATAAAAATCAATCTTATAATATTGAACTCATTATGACCTTATTTATTTATACTATTCCATTATTTACCATTTGTAAATGGAACATAAATTTTGAGAATTACTTGTCTTTCAAAAGTAATAGCACCCTATACAAGGTATATTCAAGAATTTCATTGTTTTAGGAATAGTTTTCTTTGGGTTCACATAATATTATTATTTTCATTCATAACCAGATCGATTTTAATCCATGGAGATGGTTCTTGTGGTCTGACATCAACCATCATAGATTTTTTTTCAATGATTCCCCACACTAACCATGACATTCTGATATGATTGTTCCTTCTATCTGTTGGACCTCTATACACCACATGCACATTTTATATCTCCAAAGTGATAAGATTCCTGATTGTATACCATGATTCAAGAGTATATACTTATATTTTTAATTTATTCATAAGCCAAAAAATTCATCTCTATGTTCCTCGATGTGATCGATTTGATCTTATACAATATTAGTCAAACTATTGATAAATCACGTTTTTTATTCAACATTGAGTTTTACTCAATAACCTTTTCTATATTTTCTAGAATTTTAGTCTTAATATTTTCAATTTATTCATTCAGAATATATTTATGTTCTTCCTATTCATACATATAGAGTTCTCAATCATGAACCACTCTCTTGGATTTCATCATTTTGGATCTCCAAACATCAATCTCCTTAAGAGTGTCTAGTAATTTAACTTATAGATCAACCATTCCTTCTAATTCTCATTATTCATTGTCTATCTATTCTATTTTCTAGTAATTTCTCATGACTACCATTATATTATTTTTCATAAAAACATTATAGTCTTAAATTTATTCTACCTTAGTCTCTTCAAATGTTTTATTATCTTATGAATGTAGTTTCTACTAATTTAAAAAATATCTCTTAACATTTTATTTAATATTAACATGGGATGATTAAATCTTCATATTAATTTCTTAATCATACTCATAATTACCTAGAAGCATCTTTGGGACCTTTCTAAATGATGTAAAACCTTTCTACATTGAAAACTATGCAATTGTAAGTTATCTTTCCCCCTTTGTATATTTAAATAATTGATTGATATGACCTCAAACACTTATTAATCATCCTTTAAATTAACTATATTCATCTTTTTATTGGACTTTAATGAAACCTCTTATGATTACCTTTTTAAAACACCACATTATAATCATTTTTCATCTTTTACACAATTCGCGTACCTTATAAACTATCAAATTTCAGCTCCCTAGAAAATTTTCCTCTAATAATGACACTTTTAGACTGAATTGAGGTGGTATAATATTAAGAATGGGCTTGAATATATTTAAATTATTGAGTATTTCTCAAATACTATTCATATATTCCACAAAATCATTCATCAAGTCAAAGGGAGCATCAACTAATTCATTAGGGTGAATTTTGAGGTCCTCATAAAGGTTTCTAAGAACCTGAAATTTAGATTATTCACAATTTAATCACCCTCATAGATATTTATAATCTCATACCACATGTTATGGGATAACTTACAATACATAAATGTCATTTAGATTAAATTGGATTAGCCCCCCCCCCCCCCCCATGGCATTGATTTATATGGTTTGAACATTCAATTTCAATATTTTTTTATGATAAAGCTTCATCATACTCCCTAGAGGAAACACCATGAATCATAGGTAAAAAAAATCCTCACCTAAGGATATAAATTAGTTCTACATCAGATTCTTCCCCAACTGATTTTTTAATCAAATATTATAATTCTTTTATATTTATCCTCCTCTGTTGCATCCACTGAGAGAGAACAACTAATTTTAATCTTTCACTATGATACCAATTATTATACCAAGAGGGTTAAATACCCTGCAAGGGGGTGAATCAGGGTATGATAGATAAAAAATTCTTCCTCTTTGTATCTTATTTTATCATTAAACAAAACACTCTTCTCACCCTTTCCCATAAAACAGTTTGATTAGAGAAGAAAAATGCATGAGACACTAAAACTTTCTTTTGTTCACCCTCATAGGGTTATTTCAAAGGAGAATACATAGGAAATGTTCTTATATACCAATACCACTATATTAAACATATATTACAATGTTAGGCACAACTATACTATCTCACTACGTTCACCGCTAATAACAATTTGAAATATCTATACTATCCACTGATGTGTGCTCAATACTACTTTAAAAATTAACATTTTTATCATTTAAATATATTTTTATTACTCATAATTTAGTGTAGAATTACGCAAAAATTTCATTCATTTGATTAATACCACATTACCAAAATAATTTTGGGCAATTATATCAGATTAGTATAAGATTCACTTGCATAAAATCCATTTTCTCAACGATAGGTAGAATTTAAAATCCTTCATGAAAATAAAAACATTTAAAAAACCCAAAAACATTCATGAATCACTATATAATTTCACAAAACCAGTTTCATTAGATTAACATAATTTTTTTATGTAACTAATCTTCTTAAAAATTATTCTTGTAATAAAATCCTTCATTAAACTCTTTAACAAATTCTCAGCCATTGACTCTACATTAAGTATTATATTCTTTAAATTATAGGGTATCTTCCAATTTATATATTTTTTCTCCCCTTATAAAAAAAATTATTCAACCTTCCTCTTTTTCATGAAACTCTTCATTATTGATCAGGAAACTAGCATTATTCATGAATTATCATGAAATTATCTATTCATTTATCTTTTCATATTTGTGAGACTTACCATCTTCCTATGAAGGAATTTTTTCTAGAATAAAAAAATATCAAAAACCAATCCTTTTCAAATTCCATTCCTTCTTTATATTTTAACGAGGTAGTCTTAAAAATCAATATTTTATTAAAAATATTCCTTCCTCCAAATTTTTAACCCCAAATATATATAGAAAATAGAGAAGTTTTAAATACTTATATGCCCAACATTTTAAAACACTTCCATATCTTAATTACATACTTTTTGATGCACTGTCAATATACCTAGTCAATAATCATGTTGGAACACTATAAATACTCTTTTCAAAAATCTTTTTCAACAAATGTAATCAACCAAAAAACACCACAAACTCACCATGAGGTATTTTTCGCAATAGGTATATAATTCCATCATCTTATATTATCTAATAAAATCATGGGCCAAAAATCTCCCATGTAATAGAATCACATCATATCATTACAATGACCACCCAGTTATTTGGTCACCAAAAACTAGTTTTTCCTTCATCCCAAAACAATATAGGCTAATCTCCTAGAAACCCCTCATATAGTCTACTAAAGAAGATTCATCCACCATTGGGGTATATGTCATCAATCCTTGGTTATCATAGGCATCCATCCTCTAGTTAGCTAGCAAGAACATTGGTCAACACAATTTCTCCTAAAGCCTGTTAACTATGATGTTGAGATTATTATATATTATATATAACAACATATAAAATGGTGATACTTTAACCAAGTTTATAGTCCATCACAAATTCAAACATCAGTAGGTACTCTACCCGTTTCCTCTGCCAAAAATTAGGATCTTTGTGTTAAAATATATAATTAAGGGTCTTGTGGTCCACGTAGAAAAGAAACTTCTCACTAAAGAGATAGTATCTCCAACACTTCAAATCATGGATCATTAATTGTAGCTCTAATTCATATGTAATATAGTTATTCTTAGGGTTCTATAGATGACATGATCCATAAGCTACAATTTTCACCCTCTACCTCAATATATCCCCCAAAACAACTTCTCATACATTATAATATATGGCATATTTGATAATAGAATCAGGAAAAATCAATGTAATGACCCATTATTTAATTAATGAAATTTCATTCTTATAATTATGCATTATATTATAATCATATAATATTACATGTTGAACATAATACAAATAGTATAAATTAAGAACAAGTGAAACAAAAGGTATCTTTAGAAATTATGGAACATACGCCGATGAAATAGTAACATGACCTTTGGAATAATAATGTGACCCTAATAAATATTAAACTGGATAATTGAATAGTAATTTCACTAATGAAATTATAAACAAAATTTATCTATATTATATGGGAAAATATGATATAATTATATCATAGTATAAGTACGTAAATATTTTAAAAAGTATTTGTTAAGTGTCATTATTTCTATAAGTCTTGTTTATATAATTACAGTTTTGTAATTAATATAATAATTTAAAAGAAAATAAATTTTCATAAAATTTATTCTTAGATAATTATTTTTATAACTTATTATTATAAGATAATTTTAATATACCTTTATTAATTTTTTAAAGTCATAGAAAAGCTGTTTTAATTTGAAAAACTATATTTTTCATATAAATTATGATTTTAATTAAAAACTAAAATAATCATATTTAGAATTTTTTTAAAATTTATTTAATTTTTGAATTATAAACATCAAGAAATGGTTGGGGTGAATTTTTGGGATTTTTCTAAAATACTTGAATTTTTTGTGATTATTAAAATATGACCATTTATGATAAATAATAAATAAATGAATTTTTTCATCATGCTTGAGTCATGGATGATGTAGATGGACATTGGTTTGAATTCACATTCTCTATTTATAGTTATTTTTCACAATAACAGAGTCTATTCATAGTCTTGAGTAAAAATTTTAAACTTATGATTAAAATATTTGGAAACTGCTCCTCTCTTCCACTATAAATAACGCCCCTCTTTACCTCCTCTCCTCACACATCTCAAGCATTTTTTTTATAGTCTAAGTACTACTCTAATATACATATAATTACCTATACCACTTTTCTAATCCTTTGTTCTCTTTAAAAGATCAAATCCTCTCCCTTAAATAGGTTCTCAAGGAAGATATATTAAAGAGGTAAATTCCTCTTTTCATTTCATTTATTTTCTTTCTAGTTCATTTTTTTTATTTACCCACATAATTTTATCCAAATGTTATGATAACTCCTATAACATACATGTAATTTAATTATGTTATTATAATTTAATAATTCACCATCGTCTCTCATTTACAATCCTTTTATACTATAAATTAAAATACCATTGGAGATGTGTTAATTTATCACATTCAACGACGACGGGTTTTAAATTTAAATTATCTTCTCCAATTATGGTCATAAATACATTTTTTGTGAAACCAGACTATATTATATGTATTATTTATAATTTATTTTTATTTAATCTTTTTTATGTGTGATATTAAATTATAAGGAAAAATGTTTTCACTCTGAACAGAAACTGCCAATTAACCAAAATGGATATCATTAACAATTTATATAATGTTCCATCTTCACTCCAAAAAAATGAATTTTATATACTTTTAATCTTGTGTATGTGCAATAAAAAAAATACAATTTGGTACAACCATTCTCATCTTACATGTTTATCCTTACATGAATAAATGTGAACCAATCACGAAAACCAATGAAACAAACCCCCCCCAAACAATGAAAATGAACCTTACTCATAAAAAATCCATGAATGAACTTAATAAGGTTATAATAAATAAATTACATAATTAATATGTTCTGTAAATATTAATTTATGAATTTAATTTTGTGATCCTAGACATTAAGATCATGTTAAAAACCCCATCAGACTTATGTTAAGGGATTCTACTCAATCCTACATTACTCTATTAGGATGATCTATATTCCTTTTTATTGAAATAAAGTTATCTTTTATTTTTATTTACATATTATGAATGTTTTTTATATATTCCCCACTAATTTATCAAGATCCATTCATCAATCTATTTTGAGGATATACACATTTTTTAGTGGTTCCCTTATCTATTCTTCTGGGTAAACAATCATGTTTTAAGAGAACATCCCTAATTCTTACCCAATTTCAAATTAACATTATAATATGTTTTAAGACACTGTTGTTTTTATTAAATCATTATTTTTATTATTAATAAATTCATGTTTCAATTCTACTATAATATAAAAGACTATTCCCTTTTCAATTTTAAATGAACATTAGTTTTTTACTTAAAACAACACTATGATGTTTTAATTCTACAATTTCTTAAATAATCTTCATACATTTTTTCAATTTGGTTTTATATCACTTTCCATGATTTGTTCGTATTTTACCTTGTGAATTTTCATGTATTTTTAATTCATTTCTTTCATGGAAACTTGAATGATACACCCACTTGTTAGGGTTTATGACATGATTTTGATACCCATTTTTTCCATGGGAACCCTCATGTTTATATAGGATTTAATATGATTGATTATATATGTTGTATGAATATTAATAGAAATTTTATGATTGGTGTATCTAGATATCACTCCATTTCATTGGGTAATGTTTAGTCTCATGAGATGTTATGTGCAACGGTCTTGGCAGTTATCCTTGACCCATGCAACCCTGTGCAACAATCTTAGTGGTTAACATTGACTTGTGATCCAATATGTGCAAAGAGACTTGAATTATGCTAAAGGAATGTTTTATATTTCTTCCACATTAATATGAGTACATTTTAATAATATCCCATGTTTATATTATATGATTCTTCATATTTTCTATTCCTTTTTATATCATTATGCCATGCCTTCTAACCCATGTGCTAATGTTTTATTATTATATTTATTCCCATACTGGGATTTTTAGGTCATCCCTTTGTTCATGTTATCCCAAGGTTATCCACTAAATATTTATAAGAAAAATGGAAGTTTTGATATCTTTATTAATATTAAATAAAAAGGTTATATTTAGTTCCATGTTTTTAGTTTTATGTACCAATTCATCCTAGACAATAGACATTACAATCCTGGGATTGTAATATAATGTTTTATTATAACTAAAATAATGTAATGATATGTGTTGAGGGATAGGGTCACCATAGTTTATATAAAATGAATGTCTAGTTATTTATGGATATTAGTAATTGAGAACTTTATTAAGAACCTTAGTGATGAGAGTAAGTATAAGAAAACATCCCTAAATTTTGGTAAGAATAGATTAAATGATTTATCAGGAAAATAAATCTATAACTAGATACAAACAAGGGGATGTGGCTCTGGAACAGATGTATCTAGGGGTAAAACATCAAAATAACACTATGAGCTAGACTCGAATGGGAACTGTTGAATGACAAGAATCCTTGATGCACTCCGGGTTTGACACTCCCATAGGACATTTTTTGGAATATTCATAGTTATAGTAAGAATAACTATTAAAAGAAATAAATAATCCCATAATTATATATTTTAGGAAAAAATCATGGATAACCAAGAAAGAAACTAAGGGAATCACCAATTAGGATATAATTTTATTTTAAGAGTTTATTGTTTTATGTTTTAAGGTTTATTTTTATTCTTATTAGCTAATTATTCTTTCCCCATAATTGTTTATTATTTTTCTCAAGTAATGGGGATAAATGTAAGAAAAAATTCAAATAATCAATGTGATACGAAATTTGAATATTGACCTAATTATATTCTTATCATGATTGGAATGGGTGCTCAAAAATTCAAGTCAGTACATGGTCACCTAGCCTGTGTTATGAATAATAACATGAATCTTATGGAACAACCACATAGTATACATTATAAGAATTTTTTTTAATCCTTCTTCTGGAAAATGCATCCCATGTATAGTGGATCTTCTAATCCCCTCCTCCCAGAAAAGAAGATTAACTCAATTGAAAAAATATTCTATGTCCTCCAGTGCTTAGAAGAAGTGAAATTAGAACATGTGGTCAATCATTTAGATGGGGAAGATTATCGTTGGTGTAAACTTATCAATAATATGATGTCCTAGAAAGAAATAGTTCCATGGATTTGGAGGAATTGAATAATTTTTTTCAAAAAAAGTTTACCCAAAAAACTCCATCTCAATATGGAAACAGAGTTCCATGGAATTAAGTATAAGGAAGATGAGTCCATCAGGGTGTATGAAGAAAAATTCACAAGGATGAAAAGATATGCCTTCGCCTTTATCATGATCACTGAAAGCAACATGGATCACTTATTTAGAAGACTGGTGATGAGTCTACAAAAAGTTTTATTGATTTGAGACATCAAAAGTTTTGTAGAGATTGTTCATTGTTCCCTCAAGGATGAAATGGAAATTGAAGACTCTCAACGGTCTCGTGGGCCCATTGAAAGAAATTGGAAATTTGAGTCTAATATGGGTGGTTTAGAAAATGAATCCCATTATAAAAAGAATATTTAACAGCCCATGTCTCAAAATTGTGGGAAGAATCATCCCAGGAACTATCTAAAGGGAACTAGGAATTGCATCAAATGTGGAAGAATGGGATACATTGCTAAGAAATGCTTGAGGGATATGAATAATTCCACTAACATTGAAGAAGAAAGGATGGTTTAGATCAACAATCAGCCTATAGTATAGTTTTACAAATATAAAGAACATGGGAATTATATGAACAATTCCACTATTCCAAGGGATTTCAGAGGAAATAAACAAAAAGATCAAAGGAAACAAGGAATGGATTTTTCTATAAATATAATTGAGGTATAGAAAAAAAATGATGTGGTGATAGGTACACTGGTTATTCATTCAATAATAGTTAAACATAATATTTGATTATGTTTCTATACATTCTTACATATCTTGATAGTTTAGTAGAACTATTAAAACATGAGCCCAAAATTTGGAGGTTGTGTTATCTATGAGAGTAGTAAATGTGTTTATAATTTTTACATGGTTTATAACTCCATATCGAAAAGGTTTTTTGGACTAAACCTCCCTAAAAATAATCTCATACCTAATATGGTGTAGTTCTATACTGTTTTGTGCAAGTATTGAATGTATTCATAAAAATAAAACATTAATTGTTTGGAAAGGAAGATCAATCTTCACATCCCAAAGTATCCTCCAATCATGTATATATGTAAGGTGGAAGATGAATCTCTTTCAAAACCATTGTATCTAGTGTGGGTAACTTTTCCTTTTGAGAAATCATATCATTCTAAAATTATTGAGACATAATATATGATACTTCTCAAAGATAATCCCATCGTGAGGGATTACAGTGATGTATTACCTAAATAATTTCCCAGTCATCCTCCTGATCGAGAGGATGAGTTATAAATTAAACATAATTATCGATCTGTACCTATATCAAATACATGTTATATTGTTTCGACCATTGAGGAAAATGTGTGATGCCTGACAATTGACTAGAGAAGGTTGGGTTCTACTTAATCAGTCATATCAGGTGCACCGTTTTTGTTTCAAAATGCCCAATGGTTCCATATCCAACGATACGTGGACCTTCTTTCCAAAGGTAGGAGTTAACTGGGTGATTCAACCAGTGATGATTAATAACTCACATTGGTCGATAGGATGGGATTTCGGGATCATCTCACCCTTTTAGGTTGAATTATTTACTATTCTGAGGTACTCTTATAGATTTAAGATGTATTTATATGTTCGCGAATCTTTGGTTTATACCCAAGCATAGTCTCCACAGATTACTCCTAGTTGGAAATGGTTAGCTAAACACAGGGATTACGAATCATTTAGGCTCTAGGTTTACCATCCCTCATTGGATTAATGACTCCGAGGAGTTTGGACTCAGTGAGACGACACTAGTTTGAAGCCTCATAACTGGGCACTCTGGAGTTTATTTTCATCCAAGGGGGAAAAATAATGACTTGAGCATTTGGATCGAACCTGTGATACAGGCTTCCTACGTATCCTCATGAGAGGAATCAGAATCCACGTAGTTATATTCCACTTAATGGGACACATCACCTTTTAAGGTCATACGACAAGGACCCAAATGTACAGTTTAACATATTGTGGCAAGGACACCTAGGCGAGAGATGCCCGGTTGAAGTTGGTGAGGGAATTACGTCGAAGTGGCCTGGAATACCTAAGGGAATAAATTTACATGTCCTAGATACGGTCCTACCATGGTCATGAGGACATGGTCTGAATGTGGTGGATGTGTATCAGACTTAGATATCGGGCTTTCACCTCTGGGAGGTTTTCTATATATCCCGGTTGGTTGGGGATCAAAGTACACATAGTTCTAGGAGATTAGGGCTTAAACGTGATAGTTTCCTATTATTGGGATTGAACCTTGGGGAGGCTTCTATGTACCCTGTTTAGGAAACATTGATCAAAACCCACATAGTTTGTTTTGAGGTTTATGATTGGGACATATACATGGTTAGTGGCTCGAATTGGGATTGAACCTCGGGGAGGTGTCCTATGTACCATTTTTAGGAAACAGGGATCAAAACCTACATAGTTTATTTTGAGGGGTATGATTGGGACTTATATATGGTTAGTGGCCCGAATTGGGATTGAACCTCGGGGAGGCATCCTACGTACCCTGTTTAGGAAACAGGGATCAAAACCCTCGTAGTTCATTTTGAGGGCCATCATTGTGTGGACGCCGTGGACACCAAAATTATCTAAGCCCATGTGATTCATTCTCACTGTGAGAAACAAGAGAATGCATCAGACAATGTAAGCCTCACACATTCTCACTAACAAGGGAAAGGGAGAAGGATGACGAGCGGAGGAGGAGGTCGGGACCACTGAACTCTTCTTCTTTATGAAGTTGGAGGAAGCAACGAACCTTTTGTAATGAGAGGGGAAGGGCCATTGGATTCCAGTGAGGATGGTGTATGGCTTACACCAGGAGTGATTCCCAGCCACTCCTAGGAGACGGGATGTGTTCTCACCGCTGGCGCTTGTCGAAAGGAAATGCGAGTGGGGTACTCAATCCTAGAATGTGGAGAGGCACAAAGGGGACTCCCGAGATTGGACCCTACACTACCATGGGAATGTGAACCCAAGATTGCCTCAGGAATCTAATCAAGAGCTGGGGAAACCCCTTTGTACTCACCTACCGTGGGTATGTGAACTCAAAGGGGAACACTGATGCACCTGAAAGATTCATCATACGGGCCAGGTGGCTTCGATAGAGGCTTTGGCTTGGGGCTGATGAATAGGCCAATGAAGGGATTGCGAAGTATCAGGCTAGATTGTAAGGGTTTTATCTGGCTCGTGGAATTGGAACACCAAAGGAGTTGGTGGGTCGCATGGGTGAATGAAGAGTGGCACCCTTCACGTAGGTGGATGCTACGTGGCTGGAGAGGTCGTCCGCGTACCAGGGTGGTACACGGACTGATTGGTATCCTGCATACCAGGGAAGTACGCGGCTTCGGGTTCAACCCGCGAACAAGGTTGGTACATGGTGGAGTCTTCACGACAAGCAGTGGCTAGGCGTGACGCTAGTTGGGGGTTCGTCGGTCAGGGATTCGCCCATGTAGGAGGGTGCTACGCGGTATGTCGTGTCGAAAAAGTGGCATAAACTCCCTGGTCTGTGGGGAGTACATCAATGGAGGGGACATGGCTCACCGTTTTTATTTTAAGTCCGTGGTTCACCAATTATTTATGTGTTTTTTGGTTCCTTATCAATTTTATACCTATTTTATACCTGTTTTGGTTTGCAAATTTGAACTTTTTTGTTCTAAAAACCATAATCTCCTTTCTCTGTAATCCTTCCTTCAGAAGTCGATGAAGTCCGATCAATCAATCCCCCAATCTCCAACCCCTTCCACCAGAATCCGATCGATCCCTTTCTTCTCCCCCTAGATGGCCATTTATAGAGGGGGGGGGGAAGAGATGTATATATGGTCATGTGGTACCATTTTTGGAGGTCCATGATCGAAAACCTAGTTTACGGATGACTTGGTCAATCCGCAACTCACGGGGGGGCCTTGAATGCACCTCACCCGTAAACCAAATTGGTTCCGGGGGTGATTTTCGGCCATGCAGAGTTCTACCTATGTTCCATGAATGACAGCACGTGCGTTCTAGTCCTGTTGATATGCTTTGCGGCTGGGTCGGTTCAGGACGGTGGACTGGAGGGGGCGGCTCGCTGAACCGGCCACGTACCATCTATGTTGGACTGGTACGCAGATCAGGAAGTCCTTTGCCAATATTGAGTATTCTCCATATTTTTTCCAATTATTTGATGGAAATTGGTTAGAATCCTCTCTCAAATGAAGGGGGATTCCATTCTTCATTGCATATTTTTCAGGCCCCTACAAATTCCCGCCATTGGAATGGGGTCCGATCGGAACGAAGAGGAGGCTATTCCAATGTACAGTGGTCCTGAAACTTGGATAGTTTTTGGTGGAGGAGTGGACATAGTAGGGGACCTCTCATATAAATTAGGGGGCCCCTACCCTTGTCTTTTAATATATTTCTCCTGAAAACAAAGCTCTCTCTTTTTGTCTCAATGCACCCGCTCCTTCACGAAACTCCTCATCCGCAAACCCACTTTCATTTCGGTGAACCGTTCCTCGTTCGCACTTGCCTTAACCTACGGACCAATATCCCAACTTCAAACTAAAACTTTTAGTCAATTAAAAAGTAAGTCATGATGGGACACATAGGAAATCGCTACGTGGTTTTAGATGGTCCGTGAACTGAAAATCTTCCAGACTTTGACAATATTTTATTTTTTTTGAACATAAACATTTAAATTCGATGATTCCGTGGGGCAGCGTAGTTTGCTGATCTCTTGCCAATTCTCCGTGGGACAAAGAATCGCGGACATCACCCGTGTAGGGCTAGTTCACGGGATGAAGTTTTCACAAAAAACCTTTTGATGCCAGCCTGTGGATTTTTTCATGAAGGCTTCTTGAGAGAGAGTTTAGATAATTACATGGTATTTTTGTCCAGATTTTATTATTCAGGACAAACCATTTTCTAGGTTTTATAATTTATGTAGAAAATATGGTTCCTTCTCGACCCACACCTAGGCCTATAGCTGAGCCTCTTCTGATCGATCCAGGGAGAAGTCTAGCTATGATCCACAGGGTTGAGAGCATCAACGAGGACCCTAGATGACCCATCATTCCCGACGATGGTGTTTTGAAGGACTTTTACTCTCTTGAACTTTTGGGATATCTGTTATCAAATCATCTTCTTCTTTATAGTTTCAGCCATCAAGATGACATCCCTATCCCCCCTATCTTCTCAGGTCTTATGTCCCCTTGTTTTGAAGCATTGTCGAAGTGTGCTCAGGAGAACCTTGCCTAGTCAAGAGAGATTATCTCTGATTCTGATCTGAAAGACACTTTTATTTTGAGAGGATAAGTTTGTAATCAAAGTGATCGGTACACTCAGGACTTCTCCCAACATTCCATCCTCAAGAGTTACACCTCATTGGTCAACATTTCTCGAGTGGATCCTAACACAAGATGGATTCCCATGTGGGATCTTCGGTCAGGTGGGATTTTCTCAAATGACTGGGCCTAGGCCTTCTGGGTCCAATATCATTGTCTGGAATTTCCCGAGTCACTGGAAGTGGTAAATCTATACCCTGTAGTGTGGGCTTCCCATTTTTTTGTTTACTCACAATCTTCAACCCTACATGACTTTCTCAGTCACTGGTTTTCGAGCACTAAAACATTCCACCTCACCCATGGTGAAGTTAGTATTAGTTTATGGGATATCAACCATCTAGGAGGGCTTCCGATCAATGGTGAGATGTATGAAAAGTGTCTTCCCACTCCTGATTCATGCGAAAATGTTGAAAAGGTGCCTTCATTGGTGAGGGATCTACTGGTTATGCTGGAACGGTCACTGGGTCAGCCAATGAGTGCCCTCTCTCTTATTCCCTACAGCACCCGGAAAGGTTTATTTCTGGAGGCCACTGGTCCTGTGACGAAGGTCAAGAACCCTATGAATCACCCTTCTCAACAATAATGAACTATCCTAGGTTCCTACTTGGTTGTTATGGAGGTGGGAAATTATCTTTCATGGGGTTATGAGGTGTTCCCCAGTGTTCTGGCTATGCTCAGGATGGTAGGTATTTTCACTATGTTTTTGAGCGGGTGGATATTCCCATCTTGGGATATCAACTGAGGCATTAGGGCTTGCACCCTGATGATGGTAGCTAAGCTGGTGGGTGGCTGCTCGGTGAATCTGGTCGTTCCCACATTGGCTCATATTTACGAATTACTAAGCCACATGCAGGATGGCGGTTCACCCTATCGCCTAAGTGGGCCATTTCTCTTTATATATGGCTTGGTAGCAGATCATTTCCACTGTCATGAGTATCATCATAACATAGTCATTCCACTCCCAAAACTTCGGCCTACCCTGCTGGATATAGCTGGAGTTTGTCTGAAGTCCCTCATCTCTGATGAAGTCGTCAAAATTCTGAGTGATGTTTCCCAGTTTTCTTTCTCTCACTACCATACTCCATCTGTCATCATGGTTGACAACAATAGGGGGATCTTAGAAGAGCGTTCTTAAATAATTTCACTATGGGACTGGTTTTCATCCACGCAGATTGATGGGGTTTCTCTATGTGAGTTGTAGCCCCATATCATTTTTCTCGACAGTTTGGATGCATGCAACTCTAGGTATCCCTTCCCCATCCTCAGGCTCGAGGACTGCATCCGGTCATTCTCTATCAATGGTGGTTGATTTTGATGTTGGAGCGATCTGGCACAAGGATTCCCTTTCCTGACATAGGAGTGGCTGCCAAGCTATCAATGGAGTATGTGAGAATGTGGATAAAGATTTATCCAGATGGGATACTGGGGAAGGATTTCTAGTAATTTCCAAAATCGAGGGGTTTCTGTGGCTACTGTGCCTACGACACCTTCCTCGTTGGCTTTGAGGGAGGATCGATTGATGGCTCACAGGTCGAAGTGGCTCATGGGATCTTCCTCTTCCAACCCCTCTGTGGCCAAAGTTCAAACCTATCCAACCCTTTTGGATGTAAGTGAGGATGACACCGTGACTTTGGGCGCCCATGATGTAATTCTCGAAACTCCTCCGGTCGATACTGGACTTACCAGCTCAACCCCCAAGCTTGAACCAGGGCAAGAAGCTTATGACCCTCCAGTCTTGGAATCACCTTCTAGTGTGCACATGTCTGCACTGAAAAAAATGCCAGAATTCATTTCTATGTTATCTAGTGAGGATACCGTAGACCCTTATTTCCTGGCGGAAAACCGAGCAGTTTGATGGTTGGCATGGCCCCGAATATGTTAGACTATTGCTGAAACTCCACTGGCTGAGATATTGACTAAAACTGAAGCACTTTGGCAACTCTGACTAGGTTTGGGGTCATGTAGATTCGACTATCAGCAACTTCATTTTCTCGCCTTCCAGGTTGTAATTTCTCGTGGGGAGGTTGCCGCTATTGAACACAAACGTTCTCACCTCGCTGCCTTTCATTGCGGGACCCAAGCTTTTGAGGAAGCAATGATGAGGCTCCATCAACTGATTGCACTAGAGGTGAGATCTCAAGATCAGGAGACCGCCCTATCTTCCAAGCTGCTGGAATACGATGCTTGAGCAGTGATGCTAAGGGATCAATTTCCATCTTTGATTGGTGACCTTGAAGCTACCAGGAAAACGATCAATGATCTCCAAACGACGGTGAGGCATACTAATTTGGTGGTCAAAGTTGAGGCCAGGGAGAAGGCCGTGTTAGAGAAAACATGCAAAAACCATCGCCGCACGGTTTCCAATATGATGGAGAGAGCGTGGCAGGATCCTTTGTGATTTCTAGATCCATTTTTGTACACTCTATTTTACTTCTTTTGTTGCTACGAAGGAGGGAATCCAGCTTGTGGACATCCTCCCTTTTCGTCCAAATAAAATACAATATGCCATCGATCATTCCTTGTTGTAAAATTTGATTTGGAATTATTGTTTCATAAATAACTACTCACTGAATCAGAATTTATCAGAGTTCAAGAAAACGATTAAATAGAAATGAGCTCTAATTTTTTTCTAGACCATGTGATCCAACGAGCATTGTTTGACTATTTAAAGGGTTTTATAGAAAACCCCTACAAATTTTTTTTCTTTTCCGTCAATACACTAGGTCTTTCTAGGGAACATTTAGTGTAGACCAAGCGGGTATTGCTTGGCTTTTTCTTAGGTCGCCCTTTTCGTGTTTTAAGCCTAATGGTATTTTCGCCTCTTTTTGTGAGAGATTTAAAGTCCCACCAACAAGACTATATTTATTGATGTTTTAGTTCGAAAAAAATTGACTAGATATGGTTGAGTGAGGGCCCTGATGAGGTTTGGTTGATTAAAAGATTTCTCAATACATTTCAAACGCACATGGGGGGAACATGTTTAGAATTGAACAACATGAAGGGCATGTCACAATGCATGGGAGCCGTATTGGCGTGCAGAGGTAGGAAAAACATCACCTAAGGAAGACTTGCTTTTATTAGATGGGCCAAGAGAGATCAATATGTAGAGCTGCTAAGGGCATGGTATTCATAGTTGTGTAGACATGTCCTTAAGTTAATGACTATCCATTTATTACGGCCTGAGGACTTCATGGATGTCTGGATTATGAAAACTACCATGGGTGGCTTGGAGAATTATAAAAACCACCCAGGGTGGCTCAGAAAGGGTACGTGACATCTGAAAGGGTTTAGGAACATCTGATTAATTAGGATTGTGGATGAAGGGTCCATGTCCTATGCATTTAGCTAGCGTGAAGGATGGTTGGAGCTCGATAAAGATGAGGAATACACCCCGTGCAGGTCTGGTACTTAAATGGGGAAAGGGGGTATTTTTAGCTTCATTTTTGGTGGCTGGGAAAGGGTGTGGAATTCTAGCATCACTACGTATCCTACAAGGGAATGAATCAAGTCGTATGTAGTTATTTAGAACATAATACACCTCATGTAGGTCTGGTCCATACAAGGGGGAAAGGGCATTTTTAATCTTTAATTGGGGGTGGATGGGCCAGGATGGGGGGCCCTGGCTTCGCTACATATCCTGCAAGGGCATGAATCAAGCTGAATGTAGTTCTATGAAAGGGATACACCCCATTCAGGGTTGTTCAGTACACAGAGGAAAACATGGCACTTTTAACTTTCATTCAGGGATGGCTGGGCCAGGATACAGAATTCTAGCATCACTATGTATCCTGAAACGGTAGGAATCAAGCCGTATGTAGTTCTCTGAAATCCGTACAGTTTAACGTCATGTAGTGAGGATGAATTACTCTTAGTTTAATAGTCATCGAGTTTGGACCATTGGGGCCTGGCTGTATAACGCCTTGCAGCTCGGAAGATAACTACTTTTGGTTATGCAAAATACTTCTTAAAAAATCTCACATTCGAAGGAGCGGTAGTGAACTGCCCATCCATGGAGATTAGGAAATATGCTCCATTGGAGTAGAAATTGTGTATAACATATGGTCCCTCCCACTTGGGATCCAGCTTTGGAGGTTTATTTCTGGGTATCATTGGGGTCCGGATGACCAACACCAATTCTCTTTCCAAGAAAGACTGAAGATGAAACTTTTATTGGAGGCTTGTGTGATCCAGTTCTGATATACTTCTAGATGGTGGAAAGTGTTCAACTGCTTCTCATCAATCTATTCCAATTCACCAAGCCATTTTTCTGATTGCTCATCGTTAGATAATAGATCACAAATGGAAACACGTAGTGAGGGAAATTGGAGTTCAATGGGAAGGACCGCTTCTGTTCCATATACTAATTAGTACGTTGTAGCACATGTAGTGGTGAAGATTGTGGTTCGATAATCCCACAATGCATGAAGGAGTTTATTCGGTGATGATTTCATGTCTTTTTCCACCATTTTCTAGAGAATGTTGGACAAGGTCTTGTTGAAAGCCTCTATTTTTTTGTTGGCCACTGAATGGTAGCAGGATGAGTGGTTATCCTTGATACCATATTCCATGTAATGTTTTCTCAAATTTAGAAGACAATAAGTTGGTGTCATTATTCGTCAGTATGGTATGAGAGAGGCCAATTCTGGTGATGATATTGGCTTTCTCAAAGCGGACAATGATTCTTTCCCTGACTACCTTGAGGGGTATAGTTTCTGACCATTTGGAAAAGAAGTTAGTTGTTGTGAGGATATACTTCAGTTGTTTGTCTGTGGTGGGAGGATATGGTCCCACGACATCCATTCCCCATATGGAAAATGTCCAGGAGTACTTGGCCTGATGAAGTAACTTTTGGGGTTGGTGAATGACTTTGCCATAAATTTGGCAGCAGTGACATTTCATGGTATAGTGCTCACAATCTCGTACCACGGTGGGGAAATAGTACTTAAGCCTTCAGACCTGATGGGAAAGCTTAGAACCTGACTGATGTTCTCCACATACTCCGACATGTACTTCATTTATGACAGCAGCAGTTTCTTCTCCATCAATGCTTCTGATGAGGACTCTGTTGAGGCCTTGTTTGTTGAGGACCTCTTGTGGACCCGTTCCACCATATAGGAAAAATTTGATTTCCCATCTCCATATTTTCTTTTTTTTTCATCCCTATTTTATGGATGTTCTCCCCTTTGAAGGTAGTTTGCAATGGGGGTCGTCCAGTCGGTGGCCGGAGCATATGGCTCAGGGACAGGACTGACTTCCTTGATTACTTCCATCTTATTCTGAATAAACAGCAAGAACACTCGACAATGAGAAATACTGATAATTGTTTCTTCCCAGTCTGGGTCTGCTAGGGTTGTGGTCGTATTAGCTAATGCATTGGCCAGGGCGTTTTAAGACCAGGGAATATATGTCAATTTTGGTTCTATGAAGAATTCTTCCATTAACCCTCAGAGATGGTCAAACAAGTGAATCAACTCCTCCTTTTTAATATCATAGTCACAATTGACTTGCTTGATGACAAGTTCTGAGTCACCTTTTACCTTAAGGTGGTGTACTTCTGCCTGGAGTGCGAGCTCTAGGCCTACAATGTTGGCTTCATACTCTGCCTCATTGTTCGTACATCCTTTTGATAGGAGGAAGAAATATGGAATGACTGCCTTTTCTGGGGACATGAGTATAATCCCCAAATCCATCTTGTTAAATTTGGGATCGTCCATCCTCTTCGCTTTCAGGCTTCAGGATGCGTCGTCGAAGCACATTTCCCATGTTGGGAACTCTTCTTGACCCAATAATACGTCTTCATCAGGTAGCTCGACATCCAGTGTGATGGTCCCTATAGAGGAGTGTTCTTCCAGAAAATATACTAATTCTTAGCCTCTGATGGATTTTTAAGGCACAAACCAAATGTAAAACATTTTAAAGATGACTGCCCATCGGGATAGGCTCCCGATCAGCATCGGGTGGATGAGGATGTACTTGAGCGGGTAACTACACGAGACCAAATAGACTTCATGATGCTGAAGATTATGTCTCAATTTTTGAATTGTGATGTCCAAGGCCAAACAACTCTTCTTGATGTTTGGGTATCAAGTTTCATCATCAATCATGGTTCGGATGAGTTAATAGAGACTGTTTTCACTACCGACGTCATTAATCTGTGCTAGGATGGCTCTCAGTGACTGCTCTAGGGACGTCACATATAGGATACGTGGTCTTCCTTCAACCGGGGGTAGGAGAACCGGTGGGATTAAGAGGTACTTCATTAGTTTGTCCAATGCCTCTTGGAAATCATCTGTCCATTGGTACGTAACCCCCTTTTTCATTAACCAGATGAAGGGCAAACATTTACCCTCCAGGTTAGCTATGAACTACCAAATATAGGTCAGATGTCCTTGGAATCCTCTCAACATAGTGATATTGTTGGGAGGTGGTAATCCAAGAATAGTATTTGTCTTTTTAGGGTCGACTTTGATACCACGATGGCGTATGACGAAGCTAAGGAATTTCCTTGAGATAACACCGAAGGCACATTTCAAGGGGTTCATCTTCAAGCTATGTTGTTGAAGTTTGTCGAAGAAGGTTTCAAGGTCGGATAGGTGATCTGAGAGCTACCTTGATTTGACTACCAAGTCATCCATGTATCAGTCGACGAATCTCCCTAGGAATGGTTTAAAGATACAATGCATGTCATGTTTATATGTGTCACCAACATTCTTGAGACCAAAGGGCATGAACCTGTAAAAGAATAATCCTTGAGGGGGCCAGAAGGAAGTGGCTTCTTTGTCTTCTCAGGCCATCCTAATTTGATTATACCCAGATGAACCATCCATGAAGGAGAGAGCCTCATTCCTAGCCGTTGCGTCAATTTATAACTCGGTGATCAGGACTGAGAAATCATATGTTGGGAAATACTGATTGAGTTCTCTGAAATCGATGCAGACATGGATTTCTCCATTATTTTTCTTGACATGGACAATGTTGGCTAGCCAAATGGGGTATTGGACCTCCTGAATGAATCCTAATTTAATAAGATTATCAACTTCAGCCTCTATTTTGGTAGCATGTGTGGGGTGCATCCTACTGACGACCTGTTTATAGCTCCAATGATCTTCTGGAAGACCTAAGTTGTGTGTCACCACTTCTGGAACAAGTCCTGACATTTTTGTGTAATTCCAGGAAAAAAAATCTTGATGTTGCCTCAGGAAAGAAGTATATACTTTGGGCTCCTTGGGAGACATGGCTATACTAATGAGAGTGGGCCTTGGGTCTTCCTCGGTACCCAGGTTTATTTCCCTGAGCTCATCCATAGTGGTAGAGATACCCTCCTCAAATGTGGGAGGTGCATCCTTGAGATCTTCCTCCTCTTCTTTTCCCACATTCTAAACTTCATTATCCGACGGCGGAAGAATTCTCAGCACATACTCATGGGTGTCTGAAGGTGAGGTATTGTGGGCGTCCTTTCTCAAGTATTTTCCCCCAAATTTAGGGTTAGCGGTCGTTTTTGCACTGCTATGCTCAGGAATCATGGCTGAAGTCCTGAGGATAGCTGATTATGTGTCTGGAATTGAACTCCTACTCTCAACATGGTTGATGGGAAGTATGTAGTCCTTACCGAGCTACTTGAGGGGGTCATCAAGAACCATTTCTAGGCCATATGGAGCGGGGATCCAGTCGATACCATCGATCAATAGCTTCTACTTCTTTTTCTCATAAAACCCAGTGTTAATGTAGTGTGACTTGGAGATCTCTAAAGGGTCCTTGTCAGCATGCAATGTTCCACCGTGTTCATTAACGCAATACATAATACACTGGTGGTAGGATGAAGGAATGGCCATATGCTTATGGAGCCACAGCCTTCCCAACAGTACATCGAATGATGTGTTCTACAGGACCACCAGGATTTCTGAGTAGGCCACAAGGTTTCCAAAATGGGTTTTTAGCTTGATTTTTCCCATTGGTTTCTGTTCACTATTTTCGTAACCCAACAGAGTTGTGGCTGAGGGTATTCGATCATCCTCACCGTAGCCCAACTTACGAAGTGTCGGTAGGGGAAGGAGGATAACTCCAGAGCCGTTGTCAATAATGAATTTCCAGATCTCAACATCCTTATTGTAACATACACATATAGTGGTGTGATGTGTCCATGAATGATGGCATCTTCATCCTAATCGGTTAATGAAATCACTGCATTACATTCAGCTGAGCTAGTCTCCATCCAGTAAATCTCAGCGGTGGCTACCTTGGCTTGAAACTCCTGGGGGCTAAGTAAGGATTCTATAAGCGCCACCCCGAGATCTACTAACAAACTCAGGGAATCCAGGATTGACGTTTTGGCTTGTACTGATGTCATCTGCTTAAGGATATCGTATTGCTTCTCCAGTGGCTGATGATTCTTTGTTTGCAGGAGTGTTTTACCAGGTTCTTTGGGAGCTGGAGTATATGACGAGGAGGGACAGGTAGCGGGGTCGGATGTCGAGGGTGTTCCCTTGTTCTGGGGACATGTCTTGGCCAGTCTTCTTGCGCGCACTAAGCAGGTAGACACTTTTTCCCCCTCTGATGGGTACCACAGAATGACGAGGACAGAGTGGCTTCTTGTGGAGGTGGAGGGATATTCATTCTCTTGTTGAGTCTGTTGAAGGTATCTCCCATGATTTTCTGTGATATTAACAGTTTGGTCCAGGGTAAAACCATAGGGTAGGTTTCGGCCACGACTATGGCTCCCCTGGTATCCTATGCTACTGTGATTCCTCCTCCTAGACCCTTGTGTTGGGAACTCGGGTTCGTAACCATTACCTTCGTTAGGGAACGATTCCATTATATGGATGGTGTTGATGGAACCAAATATTATCTCCTCGTCCTGTGACAGGTCAACCTGGTCATTTGTCCTTGATTATGCTGTTTTGTGGGTAGGTGCTCATGGCACCATGTTTGAGGGCATAAACTCCAATAGTGTCAGGGCTAACTTCAGCCTCGTTGCAGACTTCTCCTCTTGATCTTGTCTCCTCCCTTTTCTATTACGCCTGGATGACCGGATCATGGAGGGTTGTGGGGCAGATATTGTTGGTTGTACGACATTAGGGGATGTTGTAGGAAACACCGGCTGCTATAGTTCAGCTCAGAGTATGACCTGAGCTCGATTGACTATCTTCTGAGTCATTCAGTCATCAAATTTCTGCCCCTTATTGCTGGTGACTTCCTTCCACCCCTCCCCTTTGTCGGAGTTGATGGTAGAAATATATGTCACATGCACTAGGGGTAGTCCAAGCTCGACCATCCTGGAGTCTACCATAATTTGTAGGGGGTATTTGAAGATGAAGCATTCATGTATATTGTTCCCCAACATTCAATTGTAGGAGTAGTATTCTGTCATGTCAACATAGCTCACTTATTTCGGATTCCTTGGCTCCAGGAGGTGGAGCAAATTTCAATTTATGGTGGTGATGAAGTAGATGCAGACATGGTCCTCTCAGAATGAGTATACATTGAGTCTTTGTTCCTTGAACTGATTATGCTTCGATCCTCTCTGATCTTCCCGCTTGGGTGGAGGTGGCCGCTGATATACAGGGGGACTTTGATGATTTGGTGGAGGCCTAGGCATTGGAGCAGGGGCTTGGGCTGGCTTGAGCATGAAATAGGATGCTTTTGCTCTAACTGGTCTCTTTTCAGGAGCCTGTGATGCTATCCAGGACATCAGATTAGTCGGCTGCAGGGAGCCTTAAATTCTCTGGGCAATGGCAGAGGGATTGTGGAAGCCTGTGGTGCACTCCACTGGTATGAGTGGTGTTCGCAGCTCATCTCAAAGGTTATCGATGCATATAGAAAGCATCTCATCATGTGGAATTGTCCTGTTCAAATAGTTGGTTAGACCCTTCCATCTGGTGATGAAATCTGAGACCCTCTCATTCTCCCTATGTTTACAATTCATGAGGCTGCTGACCATTGTTTTAGGCAGTGTTGAGCTGAATTAGAATACGAACTACTACTGAAGGTCTTCCCATCTTTTTATTGTCTGAGCATGAAGATTTTTATAGCAGAAGAAGGTAGATCCTTTCAAGGTCTGCACAAATCATCTGAGTTTCACTGCTTCTTGTTGTTCCGAAGATCCCATCATAGGGTCGCATTAAGTCTCGTAGTGCATCAAATGTTGTTCCGGATTACCTGATCCATTGAAAATAGGTAATACAGGGCTCCCAAAATTTGGTGGAGGAGGCGTGTTGCTAACCCAATATCGGTAGGGTTTTCGCTCTGGCTGTACCGGAGCATGCTGATATTCCATTGCTTCCAATTGAGCTGTTAGTGCCTCGATGGTGTTGGCGAGACCCTGGTTTACATCCTATTGGGCTCGATCGTGGGTAGGTGTTGCATGAGGCATTGCTTGAGGATTTGGCTTGGCGGGTACCAAGGGTTCATATGCCATTTGTGATACCGTTGGAGGGTTCAAATGTACTAACTCCGATTTATTCCTGATTGGAGGGATGTCTTGGTATTCATCTGAATCCATGTTCAGGTAGTTTGATGGGCCATGCACTGCACTGGGCAGAGGCCCTGACCGTGCTTCGTTTACTGGGGAAAACCTTTGCCTTTGAGGTGAATGTGTTGGGAGTTCAAGGTGTGGCTCTACTTGGGAAGCACTTTCAATAAGATGGTTCCTCTAGAGTAGCTTGGAGTTAAGCTGCCTCAATTCCTTCATTTCTTCTTCATGTCGAGCTAATCTATCTTCAAGAATAAGTGGATTCTTTTTATCGAGAGAAATAGGAGGTTAAGGGTAACCAGTCCATTGTTCTTATCCTTATAGGAAGCTCGCGAGGTAAGTGGAGGAGGGTTAGATAGAGGGGAGGCCCTCTTGTTCCCCATGTGCACACCTGATTGTTCAATTTGAATCGGATCCAGAATAGAACCATCGTCTCCCGATCCATCCATATTTGTATCATCTTCGGTGTCACCCATGGGGCTAACCTCTATGGTGTTGATGGATACATATCATGGGGTGTTGGAGATGTCATCTTCCGAATAAGAATAGGATCTCTTGTGGATTTTACTGCTCTTCCCCTTCCTGTCCTGAGATTGCATTCGGACTCACTGACGAAGGATGACGCATATATTTTTTTGATGCACCCTTACAGTATGCCTCCCTCTTGAAGGGGATGATGATTCAAAAGAAGGGATAAGACAGAAACTGTCTCTTCTAACTGTCCTCCATAGACGAGAGAATATTGATTCTCATGGGGGAGGTTGTTGCTGAGGTGGTAAAAATTCACCCATCCCTGAGGGCTGGGGTCGGCTCTGTTCCTTGGACATTGAGTCTCCTCCCATTTTTATTAGTATTATGGGGGAATTTCTTGTAAAAAGTTCTCTCATCCCTACAAGCCGGGGTTGACCTTGGATTGCGGTAGTGGATGCTGCTATCACTACCTGCCTGATCATACATTCCCCCATTTGGGGGTGAACGGGATCTGATGCCGAGTTCACCTATGAATCAATCCCCTCTGGGGAGGTAAGCAATGACTTCGGATTGTCCTCTCTTAGGAGAGAGGCATGTTGTATGATTTCAGTGTCCTGATTCAGGAGTTCGTGAATGGATTTTTCCGTTCAGGTGTGATGCTTCAGGGACTTACTCAAGGCCTGTATCTGTCGGGTGTGTCACCTTTCCTGAACAGGGACCCCACTCGATTGTTGTCTTTACGTGATGACATTACAAGACATTATACTGAACGGGTTCTTCTAGGTGGGGATCAGAGTGAAATGCAGATCTCCATATTCTCCCCATACTCTGATATGGAATCTCGTAGGTGTGTCACCAATGATGTGGTGCAACTGGTGTTGTGCAGAGAAGCATGATAAATGAAGGTTTCATTTACACCTCTCAGGTTGCGGTTGCCACACTGAAGGAAGAGCTTCTGGGTCGATGTGAAGTAGGAGGTCTCCTATTGTCTTTACATGGTCTATATACCCGTCGTAGGGAAGGAAAATTGATTTCAGCATGTGGAGGGTTGTCCATATAATGGAACAGATTTCATGTACACATTCTTTTGAAAACATTCTGGGTATGTCAAATTGAGAGGTGGCCATGGGCCAAAATCATAACTGGTAAATCATCTATGTCAAGTTGTTTCCTCAGGTGCAACATGTTAGAATAATCCTCAAGAAGTGATTCCTCTACCTGGTCGGCCTAACTGAGATGCTCACCGATAGTGTGGTTAGAGGTAATGGGGCTTGTAAGTATTTAATAATCATGTGGGAGATTCCTAGGTGGTTCAGAAGATGAATGTGGCCCCATACCATCTCCTGATTGAAGAAGGGTGTCATTGGAGACTAGATGGGAATCTGACATGCTTGATCCAATCCTTCTATGTGCCATGACATATGTGGGATTTTCATTGCTTGATTCAGTAGGGGTATATATTCCTGTCGATATGATATGTCCCTGTGGGGGGGGGGGGGACCTTCGCAATGGAAGCTACGATGGTGAGGACTACTATTACAATTGTCGTAGGGAGAAAACATGTCAGGTACACCCTGGGGAGGGTCTTCAGAATGTACAGCAATGAGGGGAGGGAATTCTCATTGATCAGCGTCTATGCAGGAGTGCCTCCTCTATCTGTGTCGTAATAAAGAGGGCTACCATCATAACATGACACCTCACTGAATAGAGAAATTTTGCATTGCATACACTGGGGAGGACCTCCAAGTCGTGTCGTAGCTAGGGGAGGACCTTCTGGCTATGTAGCATTGTTACGGGGAAGGCCTCCACAACAACTACCATAACGGTGAGGATGACTATCATGATTTGACGTTCGATGTGTATCCTAGGGAGGACCTTAAAGACACACTGCGACAAGGTGAGGACCTCTTTGTTTCATGGGTCCATTGCGGGGAGGACCTTCGCAATGGCAGTCATGGTGGTGAGGACTACCATGACAGCTATCGTAATGGTGAGGACTACCATCGCAGCTACCTTAGGGAGAATTTCTGTGGGGTACACCCTGGGGAGGGCCTTCAGAATGTACCATAATGAGTAGAGAGTGTCTCGTTGCATGACATCCCTACTGGGAGGACCTCCGTTATCATAGTGGGGAGGACTACCATCGTGATCTGATGCCTGGCTGTGTGGAGTGTTGTTGCAATGTAACCCCTAGGGAGGACCTTCATGGCAGGCCACGACAAGTCGAGGGTCTTCTTGTCATGATGAGACGTTACTACGGGGAATACCTCCATAGTTGAAACTACGACAGTGAGGAATACTATCATAATCAATGGTCCCAATGCACGGAGAGTGTTTGCAGTGTATACCCCTGGGAGGACCTTTATGGTGTACCACAACAAGTGGAGGGCCTTCTTTCTACTCAATATTCTAGTCACATGGAGTGATTCCAATACTCACCTCCATAGAGATGCTCTTGTGATCTATCGTTATACGCCCTTGGGGGAGGCCCCCGCGGGTGCTATGGGGAGGACCTTTAGAGCTATTGGTAGCGACATTACGTGGAGGACCTTCACAACTGCTACTTCCACTACCATAATATGGTAATGGGCGGGCATGGTTCTATGACTTTGACATGTGCTTAGCATTATTGGGAACCCCTGCTTCCATCAGAGTGGAGTCATGAACCATCTCTTTATTTTTTGGCTGCCTTTGGGGAATTTAGGGTGCTTTTTTACAGGAAGCGGGGACCATCTGCTGCTGATAATGGCCTTCACCTTTGGGTCTGTTTCTAATTGGGTCCTGTGATGCTTCCATGATATGTTGACAAACATATTGACTTTTATCATGGATATATTCCTACTTTAAAGCATCCACCAAGCAGGACGGGTGTCCCACAGTTGAAATGAGTGAAGCTTCTCAATCTGGTTTCTCTTTTAATGCAAAATATGGCCGAAAAACCTCCTGGGTGGATGTAGGGATGCAGATCTACTCTGAGGCAGCTATCTCATCTCTTAGATGAGTCACCTTAATTGGGGAGACAGGCTCATGGAACCGAGTCCTTGTTCTTGCCGCTGATGTAATGACATTCTAGAATGTCTTCAAGATATGATCTGGGATGGATACCTGCTCGTCCATCATTTACAGGATATGCAGAGAGACATCGTTGGCTAGAATGGGTATGAAGGCCCATTACGGTATCAGAGTAGGAATATCCTGCTCTGATCCGCCAGTGGTCAGTGAGTACTGACAATTCTCCTGTGTTGGGGAAGGTGAAGAAGTCTTCCCCTGTGCTAGGATATACTGTTTTATCTCTCTGTTTGCCGCCACATTGGGATAGCGGACTTTACTTGAATACGTAGGGAGATGGCCCTATATATGTTGGTTCCCCACCATATTGATTCAGTGGATTTTATTGGCATGGCGACGTTCCCACCTATCAATCTCCACCACATCTTGATGGCGGGCATTTTTGATCACCACCACATCGGGATGGTAGGCATCAGGAGCATCTACTAGGAGCTGGTCCTGCAGGTGCTGGGTTTCCACCATGTATAGTTGGTGGTCTTCATGACCCTGGGCAGGGAGAGGTGTCTGCCGGGTAGGTGTCATCCTGTGTGAGTGACGGGCTTGATGGAGCTCGTTGGGGATGCGCACATGCTCGTATGATGCCGCCATGACTGGATGGAGGGCTTTAGAGGATCGGACATGTGTATGTGCCTACTTACAATATGTCTCTGTGACTGGGCAGCAGAGCTCCTCCTCACGGACAAGGGTGATGAATGGTCCCTGGTTGTACGATTACCTCCCTCGTCGGGCAGTTCAAGGGGCCAGTGCTCAGGGTGCGTGGGTCTGGGTCCTCAAGGAGACATCCTATTTAGTGTGAGGATATTGATTCGGGGCGTAACCACGACGATGTCTTCCAGTGGTGTCCTTAGAGCAGAACCCTCATTCAGTGGGGATGAAGTCCTTAGTGTAGACCTCATCCACCTCCTTAAGATAAGGGAGGTAAGAGTTGTCTCGTTCCTGGGATAGACTCCCAAAATGTTTTGAGATGGAAACAGGAGCCGTATAGATCTGCTTTCACGGCCGCTGCTAAGAAGGCGACCGGTGGGTCTTGGCGGATTGGAGGGCATGCATGTCCACCTCCACCGTCGGGAGGGTACCGTTCAAGTGGTACTATTGGATTAATGCATCTGAGACCCAACGATGAAGATGATGAGTGGGTGACAGGGTCCTTCATTGGTGAGGATGTCTAGTCATTGCGTTGCAACAAGTATTTATCTATGAGTTCCTCCGTGATGCCATTGGATCAAAGGGAGTTCTGATTGGTACCTGTAAAATATTTTAACAAATACAAAAAGTAAACATGTCAAAGCAGCGTCTCATCATCCCATGCATAATTAATGACCATTCATGGCCCTCTATGTGAGAATAAGGGGGAACATAGTGGGATTATGATAAATATATCATGCTTGGTTAAAGATTCACATTGGGTTCACCATTTTATTTTCGACTATTGGGGAAAACGTGTGATGCCCGATGGTTGAATAGATATGATTGGGTTCTGCTTAATCACTCATATCAGGAGCACCATTTTTTTTAAATGCCCAACGGTTTTATATCCAATGATACATGGACATGCTTTCCAAAGGTAGGTGTTCACTAGGTGATTTGGCCATCAATGCTTATGAACTCACATTGGTCGAGAGGATGGGAAGTCATGCTCACCGCACCCTTTTGCCATGAATTATTTCATGTTCCAGGACTCCTTTATATATTTAAGACGTATTCATATGTTCATGAATCTTTGGTTTAAACCCAATCATAGTATCCATAGATTAGTCCTGGTTGGAAATGGTCACCAGAACACAAGGATTGGGAATCATTTAGGCCTGAGGTTTACCATCCCTCATTGGATTAATGAATTTGAGGAGTTTGGACTCATTGAGACGACACTGGTTTGAAGCCTCATAACTAGGCACTCTGGAGTTTATTGTCATCTAGGGGGGCAGATAATGACATGAGCATTTGGATCGACCCCTTCATATGGGCTTCCTACATATCCTTGAGAGAGGAATCTGAATCCTCGTAGTTTGGTTCCACTTGACGGGACACATCACCTTTTAAGGTCATGTGACATGGACCCAATCATACAGATTAATGTCTTGTGGAAAGGACACCTGGGCGGGAGATGCACGGACGATGTTTTTGTGGGACTCACACCGAAGAGGCCTAGAAGTCCCAAGGGAAGCGATTTCTTAGGCCTAGATAATATCCTTTCAGGGCATGAGGACATGGTCTGAAAGTGACGGATGTGTATCAGACATAGATATCGGTCTTGCACCTCGGGGACGATTCCTACATATCCCAGTTGTCTGGGGATCAAAGTCCATGTAGTTCTGGGAGATTAGGGCTTACACGTGATAGTTTTATGTTGTTGGGATTGATCCTCGGGGAGGCGTCCTACGTACCCTATTTAGGAAATAGGGATCAAATCCCATGTAGTTCATTTTGAGGGGTATGATTGGGACGTATACATGGTTAGTGGCCCAGATTGGGATTGAACCTTGATGAGGAATCCTACGTACCATGTTTAGGAAAAAAGGATCAAAACCCACGTAGTTTGTTTTGAGGGGTATGATTTGGACTTATAAATGGCTAGTGGCCTGAATTGAGATTGAACCTTGGGGAGGAATCCTACGTACCCTATTTAGGAAATAGGGATCAAAACCCACGTAGTTTGTTTTGAGAGCCATCATTTTGTAGAGGATGTGACCATCAAAACTCTCTAAGCTCACGTGATTCATGCTTGGTGTAAGAAACAAGAGAATGCAAAAGACTTGGTAAGCCTCTCACATTCTCCCTAATGACTGTATGGGAGAAGGACGATGAGTAGAGGAGGAGGCTGGGACCACTGTACACTCCTTCTCCCTGATGTTGGAGGAAGCAACGAACCTTCTGTAACGAGTGGGGAAGGGCCATTGGCTTCTAATGAGGATGGTGTGGGGCTTACTCTAGGATAGATGCCCAGCCAAACCCAGGAGAGGGGAGAAGTGATCACCACAGGCTCATGTCAAAAGGAAACATGAGCGGGGTCCCTCAATCCAGGAAATTGGAGAGGCACAAAGGGGACTCCCATGCTCAGACCCTACACTAATGTGGTAATGTGAACCCAGGAATGCCTTTTCGAATTCGCTCAAGATTTTAGGAAACCCCTTTGTCCTTGCCTACCGTGGGTATCTGAACTCAATGTGGTGCACTGATGCACCTGAAGGTTTCATCATACAGGCCTGATGGCTTCGGTAGAGGCCTTGGCTTGGGGCCGATGAATTGGCCAATGAAGGGATTTCGAAGGATCAGGATGGATTGGAAGGGTTTTATATGGCTCGGGGAATGGGAACACCGAAGTAGTTCGTAGGCCACATGGGTGCATGAGGAGTGGAACCCTTCGAGTAGGGGGGGTGCTACACGGATGGAGAGGCCGTCCGCATACAAAGGTGGTACGCGGACTGATAGGCATCCCTCGTACCAGGGTGGTACGCAGCATCGGGTTCGGCCCGCGTACCAGGTTGGTATGTGGTGGAGTCCGCGTGAGCTATGGAGACCTAGGGAAACGCCTATCGGAGGTTTTCCAGTAAGGGATTCACCCACGTTAAAGGGTGCTACGCATTGCGTTGGGTCGAAAAAGGGGAATAAACACCCTGGTTCATGGGTAGTACATCCATAGAGGGGCCATGGATCACTGTTTTTATTTTAAGTTCATGGTTCACCATTTTGTTATGTGTTTTTCGGTTCCTTGTCAATTAGTTTCTATTTTATACATGTTTTGGTTCACGAATTGGAACTTCACAGTTCGTGAAACTCTAAGCTCCTTCCTCTAGAATCCTTCCTTCAGAAGTCTATTATGTCCAATCAATAGATCCCCCAATCTCTGACCCCTTCCACCCGAATCAGATCAATCACTTTCTTCTCCCCTCAATATTCATTTATAGAGGGTGGAATGAGATGTATCTTTGGTCATGTGAAACCTTTCATGGAGGCCCATGACTGAAAACCCGGTTTACATATAACTTGGTCAATCCGCAACTCGCGGGGGGCATTGAATGCACCTCATCCGCAAACCAAATCGGTTCGGGGTTGCTTTGTGGCCACATAGGGCTCCGCCTCTGTTCCGCGAATGACAGTGCGTGCTGTTTGGGCTGATTGGCACGCTTCACAGCTGGGGAGGTTCATGACGGTGGACCAACCTGGGGCCCGTCCTGCTTCTCGCCCGTGGTGGGGTTCCCGCCTCCGTTTCGTGAACGACGCTAGTCCATAGAGGGTGTGGCTCACGGAACCGGCCGCGTACCACCAATAATGGACTAGTAAGTATACCGGTCGGTCCTTTTCCAATATTGAGTATTCTCTATATTTTTTTCTAATTCTTTGAGTGAAATTCGGTGGAATACTTTCTGAAATTAAGGGGATTCCATTCTCTTTTGTGGATTTTTGAGGACCCTACATATATAATGGACAATTTTGAGAAGGAAGATATTAATAAACAGTTACTGGATAACCTGAAGAAGGGTTTTATATGCCCAAGTGATTCACTATTGGGAGAACTGGTCCACTTTCATAAAAAAGGATGGATCAGTGTGCCTTTGAATTGAATATTGTGAGATGAATAAATTTACAAAAAAGAATAAGTATCCCCTACCTAGGATAGGTGACTTGTTTTATAAGATATTTGGGGACACATATTTCTATAAGGTGTACCTTTAGCCAGCATATCACCAATTAATGGCGAGGAAGGAAGATATTCCCAAAACTGCCTTTCGAATAAATTTTGGACACAATTAGGTCATTAAGATGCCATTAAAACTTACTAATTCTCTATAAATATTCATCAATTCAATGGATATTATATATATATATATAACCTCAAAAAAATTTATGTAGTCTTTATTAATTATATTTTGATATTTTCCAAGTCAAAGGAGGGACATGAGGATCATTTTCATACTGTGCTGTTGTATTTGTGAAGGGAGAAACATTATGTAATGTGTAATAAATGAGAGTTTTGGATGGAGGATGTATCATTATTGGGGAATGTCATAAATAGAAAATAAATTTGTAGAACTTTCAAAGAAAAATGTAATTGAAGAGTGGAGTGACCAACACCTATAATAGAGATCCACAACTTTTTGGGTCCACTCAGGTATTATATGTGATTTGTGAAGAACTTCTCATGATTTTCAAACCAAATGGCCAAGCCAAAATTAAATTTATTGAAGATAGTTTGGAATTAATAATGTGATTATTGATTTAAGAATATCAATAAAGGCTTATCATTGTGCTAGTACTCACACTTCGGATGAGTAGAGAACTATTTGTGGTGTATAGTGATTCCTCAAAGAAGGGATTAGGTTGTGTGATGATGAATAATGATAAAGTCATAGACTACGCCTTAATGAAGCTGAAAATCCATGAGAAAAACTATCCCACATGAGATTTGGAGTTGGTGGTTTTGATCTTTGCATTGATAATTTGGTACAATTATCTCTATGGGGGTAAGTATGAGATATATAATGAGCACAAAATTCTCAAATATATATTCACACAGAAAGAGATCAATAAACTCAAATAATGATGGATAGATCTCATCAAGGATTATGAATGCTTATTCCAATACCATATCGATAAGGAAAATAAGGTGGCAGATCCTCTAAGTATTAAGGGTCCTTTATCATTTTCATTGATGATATTTGAAAAGGATCCACGAATAAAGTAGCATTAATATAGAAGGTACTATAGCAGTACTATAGTAGAACTATACATTGTGCAGGGACTATAGCAGACTGTACACTATGTGGATACTGTAGCAGAATTGTACACTGTACTGGTATTGTAGCATAACAGTACATTATGTGGGTATTGTACATTATGTGGGTATTGTAGCATGTACTGGTACTATAGCATGAACTATCCATTTGGTACTGTAGTAGTTGGAACTATTCACCTTGGGCCACCGGTTTGGGCTTGGGGTCCTTAAGGCTTTTGGTACAACTAGGACTTCGGGTTAGTAGGGATTTCAGGCCACCTTTAAGGCCTTTGGGCCACCTCAAGGCCTTCGGGCCACATGTAGTTTCCCCAGATAGACTCTACAGAAAAGGAGAAGCACCAGAAGAGGATTCAGAGAAAGTGAACCAACCAGAGCAGATCCAAATGGATTATTCAGAATTAGAGGGTATGGATATGCCATCAGGACCTGTCTGTGCTTTCACAGGATGCCTAGCCAGATGAATTTGCGAAGGTGGAGATCTATTATCCTAATAGTGATGCTGGGGAGGGGTAGTTCCTTGTAGATAGTTTTGTTGAATTCCCTAAGACATTTGGGTCATGAAATTTACTAAGCCTATGGACCATGTAATCTCTGTGCCTACGGACCTTGTAAAGCTTTCCCCTCATCCCTTAAAAGGGGGATATCAAAAATCAATAAAAAATGAAGGCCTTTAGGCCATTCAGGAAGGTGGAATCTATCTGAAATGGGAAATACTCTGAGTTCCAGATTAATAAGGATTATGTCATAATATTTAGGTTTGAATTATGTGTACAATTCTATGTAGAGATAGATAAGGTTATTTTTAATGACACACATAGAAAAACCATCTCTATTCACCAAGGGAGAAAAAATATGTATCACGATCTATGGGAGAATAATTGGTGGGACAATATGAAGAAAGAGATTGCTGAGTACACATCAATGTTCATGGTATGTCATCAAGTGAATGCTAAAAGGAAAAAAGGCTAGGGAAATGATGCAACCACTACCCATACCAACATAGAAGTGGGAGAACGTCACCCTAGACTTCTCTAATCGACTTCTAAAGATATACAGAAGAAACAATGTTTTATGGGTCATTTTGGATTATCTTACAACGAAATATAACTTTATCAAAATTTGAGAGGACTTCTCACTGGATCAACATTCATGGATATATATCAATGTGGTGGTAAGATTCATGTAGTACCAATATCTGTTATATCTGATAGATATCCAATATTAACATTGATGTTATAGAAAATCACCCGCATGCTCTAACCACTAAATAAACATCAATATGACCTATCATTCTCAAAATGATGGAAAATTTGAGATAAGTATTAAGAAATTGGAAGATATGTTGAGATCATGTTCTGTGGATTTAAAAGGATGGTGGGCCCAACATCTTCCACTGGTCAAATTCTATTAAAACAATAGTTTTCACTCCATCATTTGTATGGAACCATATGAATCCATTATTGGAAAAGGAATCAAACTCCATCTTATTGGGATGACGTAATTGAGAATATGTTGTTAGGACATGAAATGTTCAATGAAATGGTGGAGAAGATGATAACCAGTCAGAAACACATCAAGGTAGCTCAAATTCGATAAAAGAGCTATAAAAACAATCATCGACGAGACCTTCGGTTTAAAATTGGAGATACGATATTACTCCATATATCTTCATAATAGAAAATCAAAATATTTTGGAAGAATGTAATGATAAATCCCTACTACATCATTACCTTCCTGATTCTAGATCATTTTAGAGTGTTGGCCTTTCATGTATAACATTCCCCATACCATTTTTAAAGGGCACAAGGTTTTTGATGCATATCTCTTATGTAAGTGCATACCAGACCCTTAACATGTACTCTCTTTAAAGGTGGTATAGTTAGAGAATAATATTTCTTAAGAAGAGAAGCTATTTAAGATCTTGGATCATAGAGATAACGTTCTATTAAAAAATATTACCCACCTTGTAAAAGTACTACGGAAGAACCATAAGTTCCACAAGGAAACATGGGAACTGGAGAAGGAAATAAAAGAAAAGTACCCACACTTGTTTATGGCATAGAATGTAAAACGTGAATTCAAGAGAGAAATTTCTTAAGGGGAGAAGACTGTAATTAACCAATGTTATATTAATGAAATTCCCTTCTAATAAATATTTCTTATAGAATAATCATATAAGATTATATATAGATCACAATACAAACCTTATAATTGAAGAATGGGAGAAATAAAAGGTATCTTTAGAAGTTAAGTAACATATACCAATTAAATAGTAACTTGACCTTTGAAATAGTAATGTGACCATTATAAATAGTAAACTGACCAATTTAATAGTAACCACACCAATGAAAGTATAACTAAAATTTATCCATCTTATAAATGACAATATGATATAATTATATAATAGTATAAGTAAGTAAATATTTTAAAAATTATTAATTTAGTGTTGCTACTTTTATGAGTAAGGTGTATTTAATTAAAATTGTGTGGTTAATTATATAATTTAAAATAAAATTTATTTGCATGAAATGTATTCATTAATATGTATTTTGATGAATTATCATTATACGATTATTTTAAGAGACCTTAACAAAATTTTAAAAATGTTAGAAAAGCAGTTTAATTTTAAAATTTCTATGATTCAAGTATATTATGATCTCAATTAAAAATTAAATTTCTCATATTTAGAAAATTATTTTCATAAAATAGAGCCGATTTTTTTCTACACATAAAAAATGGTTGGGGTGATTTTTTTCATATTTTTCTGTAATATTTAGTTTTTTGTGAATATTAAAATATGATAATTTATGCTAAATGATAAATAAATGATTTTTTAGCATCATTATTGAGTCATTGATGATGTTAATGGAAATTGGTTCAAAATAAAATTATCTCTTTATTGTTTATGGTCATTTGAATAAACTAGTTTTATATAATTGAGAAAAAATATTAACCAATAATTAAAATAATGGGAATCCCTTCCTCTCCTCCACTATAAATACCCCCCCTATTTACCTCTTCTCCTCACAACTCTCAAGCCTTGTGCCTAGTCAAAATTATTCTCAAATATATCCTTAAGTCCTTTTTCAATGTCCATAATCTCATGATCTCTTTAAAAGGACAACTCCTCTCACCTAAATTTTTTCTCAAGGAATATATATTCAAGAGGTAAATTTCTCTTTTCATTATATTTATTTTCATTCAAGTACCGTTCATTATTTTTCTTTACTCACCTCATTTCATCCAAATGTTATGATAACTCTAATTCCATAAATATAATAGATTGTGTATTTAACAATGGAATAATTCATTATCATTTCTCCCTTACATTTATTCTATACTATAAATTAAATCACCCTTGGAGGTGTATTAATTTATCACATTCAAGGACGACGAGTTTTCAATTTATTTTACAGTCTTCAATTATGGTCATGAAACCATTTTTAAGTTATAAACATACTATATTTTTTGTATCATTTCTAATTTATAAATCTGTAATCTTTTTTACCAATGATATTAATTTATAAAGTAAAATGTATTCAATGTGAAAAAAAACATCAAATTAACCAAAGTAGTTATCGTTAATTTTTTTTATATTGATTAATATTCAATCCAAATAAACAAATGAATTTAATAAAAATGTAATCTTATTTATGTTAACTAATAACATAAAAAATCAATTTTGGACTAAAATTATCCTCTTTCCTGTTGATCCTTACAAGTATAAAAGTAAACAAATCATGAAAACAATGGAAACAAACACTCTCAAACAAGGTAGTAGAACATATTAACCCATAAAATGGTTATGAATAAACTTAATTAGGTTATAATAAATTGATTAAATGAATAATATGATCTTGAATTGTTAATTAGTTAATGTAATTTTGTTATCCATGACATTATGATCAAGTGAAGAACACCATCTGAATTAAGGTAAGGGATTTTACCTGAACCTCCATTATTCCTTGGGGTAGCTCTATCTTTACTTTTATCCAAATGATATTATCATTTATTTTTATATAAATATTAAATATGTTTATTTATGTTCTAAAATAATTTATCCAAATCCATTCACTATTCTTTATTAATAGTATAATCATTTTTATGTGGTTCCCTTCTAAATGTTTCTCGATAAACATGCCTGTTTTAAGGGAACTTCCTGAATTATTACCCAATTTCATGTGAAGTATATAATATATTTTAGGAAGTTAATTTTTTATCAAATAACTATTTTTATTATGATAAATTTTTTTTCGTACTTGGATTTATATAAATTATTATTCCCTTTTGTGTTTTAAATTATCTTTATAATTTTCCTTAAAACCACACTAAAATGTTTTAATGATGAAATTTATTAAATACTATTCTTACATGTAGTAACTTTTTTTGAAATCAATTACCATGATATGTGACTCTTTTCCATTATTAATTTCCATGTATGTTTTAATTACTTTTCTTTTAGGACAAATGTATGATACATCAATTTATTATGCATTATGATAAGATTATGATACCCATTTCATTCCTTGGGTACCCTTTTGTTTATATATAATTGATTATTTATGATTCTATATGTCGGAAGAATATTCATGAACATGTTATCATTGGTGTGCCCAAATAGCACTCCATTACATTTGGTAATGTTCAGTCTTAAGATATTTTATGTGAAATGGTCTTGGCTGTTAGCCTTGACCCTTATACCATGTGAAAAAATCTTGGTTGTTAACATTAACATATGATCCTCTATATGAAATGAGCATTGATTCTTGTTAAATTAATGTTTTATATTACTGTAACATTACAATGACACGATGTTTATTTGATCCTAGGTTTATTTTATATGAATCCAAATGATCAAATCCATTTTATATCATTATGTAATGCCTTCCGACCCATGAACTGAAGCTTTTTTCTTATGTTTATTCCCTTACTAGGATTTTTATCTCATCCCATTGTTCATGATATCCACAGGTTATCCTATGAAGATGTATGAGAAAAATGGAACTTAGTAGATCTATATGAAGATTAAATTAAGAAATGGTTTATTTTGTCCCATGTTTTTAGTTTAATGTACATAGTTTCTCAAGACACTAGACTTTACGATCCATACCTTGTAATATATAAAATCTTGTAATGATATGTGTAAAAATATAGGGTCACTATAATCAGCATTGAAGTTTTATTCAATATACGCTTTAGCCTAAGAAAATCCTCCTCACACTTGTATTGTCACCACCCCTCCCTTCAATGTTACCACAATGAAGGGAGAGATCTACCGAACTTCATGTCCCACATACAATAGGCCATAGGTTGGCGATGAACTCTGAGGGTATAAAGATCTCATGAAATGGGAGTCATTACCCTCTATAGTGACATAGGATTGGTATAAAAAATGAATCATCCAAAAAAAAACTCCATATAATAATATAAAAGAAACCCAAACCATCCCACAAAATCATGTACAAATTAAATTGATACATATAATTTTATCCAAATTAAAATACATAAAATTAAATATATAGTAATAGCACAACATCTATCCATGTCTGGAGCTTGTAATTTCTATAACAATAGACATAATCATAATGGAATCCTTAGAATATTATATATATATATATATATATATGATATGTATAAAAGTATACTCATTATGGAAACCAATGTCTCTTGTGAATATGTGAAAGAATCATACTAATGAACCCATGTGAAAATATTAGAACTAAAAACAACTCAATAGTTCAACTATCAATCCCAATCCTCACCATGTAATGTTCACCAAATAATGAAATTCATGTAGTATAATACAACATGATTCACGTCAATAAAGGGTAACCAACAGTACTTTTCCACTTGTATTCCTCTCTCACACCCCAAATTCATATGTTCTAGAACTCCCATCTCTTCCAAATACCACACCACCCCACGAGAATGATCACCTCAAATTATGCCTAGAGATAACCGTGTTCTCCACCCCACAAGAATGATCACATCATGTCTCCCTTTAAAAGCATTGTCCAACCCACATCAATAACCATAACCTGAGAAGTTCGGTATCATGAATAAGAAGTACATAAAACATGTTCCATCCTCCAACTATGCATGACACTACCCATAAGTCACGTCATCCCATTTTATCCTACCCAAACATTACTGGGCTATGTCACATTTCTCTAAAATTTTCATTGGCTTACCACCCCATAAGAGAAACCCCATAACAACTCACCCAATGACATATGGTATTTCAAAACCACTATCTAATGAACTAACATACCATCATCCATCATAGACTATAGAATAACTACCTCGCATGGAAGAGAGAGTGGGATATAGAGCGTACCCATCCATTATTCCTCCATATCAGATGTCGAGAAACACACCCATGGGTAACTATGTGGTTATCGGTGCATTGTGCTGAACATGGGTGGGGTTCTTATAGAATTGATAAATAATATAAAAATATATACATATAGCCTCAAACCATCCCAACCAATGGGTTCATGACCAAAAAATAATCAACTCGCAATGTCTCTATAATTTCCACATCCTCTATGTTCATAAAAAACAAACGACATGCCAAATCATACAGCCATCAACTTCCCAATATCCAGCCAAATAATTTCATTATTATGTGTTATCTCCATTTAGCCACACAACCCATAATTTATTTATTCATTATTCATTTTCATCCCATTAACCAAACCAAACACCAACAATTTCAATCATTAATAATAATTTACTCCTAAACTATTCAGGTATCTAAAATAGAACTTCCACACATTACAAGAATATTATAATATTCATTGTAACATCAAATCGACACCCATAAAAGTGCTTCTGAACAACTAAAACCTCAACACACCAAAAGACAATCCATCTAATTATAATCCCCAAATTCCCTAAAAACACATCAACTGCATATCACGCCCCCCAAATCTACGACCAAAAAGCACAAAACAAAAAAAAATCAATTTAAATTTTTTTAAAAGGATCTTTATGATATTATACATTAATTTTAGGGATGGTATCATTGGATCCATACTCTTGGGGAAATAATTTTATTTTCTAAATATGTGTTAGTAAATTTACATTTTATGTTGATATCAAAATAATAACAAAAAAATATGTAGTCACAAAACATATATCAATTGAAAACAAATCCCATTGTGACCCAATATTTTGTGGGACAACAATACCATGTAATACATAATAACACAATAGTAAGGAATCCCAAAAAATTTGATAATCATACCACATTACCCTTAAATTTCAATTTAACATATTCTTTATTTTCTATTAATCCAACAAAACTATAATAAATAGATAAACAAGAATAAATACCTCCCATATGATACAAAATAAAGGAAAACAATGGGATTACCTACCTTAAAAAATATTTCTAACTCATTTCACACCATATTTCGTGGATGAAATTCTTATAAATCATAACCAACCCATGAGATACCATATATCAACCAACACCAAAACTAGAAGTTATAAAAACACAACCCAACACACACCTAAATCCAAAAAAACACCATTGTAGATATTCCATGTGAGAGTAATGGTAGAAAATACCAATAAAGGGAGAATAACTCACCATAGTTCACCATTGAACAACAATTAGAACCAAAAATTGAAGCAAGAATGATGAGGGATAAAAGGGCTCCTTGGGTTTCATATGGATTTTCACAAATTAGATAGAATGAGGAGTAGTTGAATTAATGATATCATTCCAGGATAATAACTTAAAACCTATAAACCCACATTTTTAATGTTGTGTAAAAATTACATGACCTTTAGTCCTTTGGTTTTTTAAAATTTCAAACTTTCATAGAAAAAGTATCACATTATCCCTTATTTAATACATGTCTTGAATGAAACATACACTATGTGTACACAACCCATGACCCTCCCTTATCCATTTTAAAAGTTTGGAATATGTCAACTATATAATCCATGAATAGACTTTACATGTAGGGTATACAATGAATGGCCTATATTTTCTACAGTAGCTCTGTTGCACCTATATCCTACATGAAAAAATCCCAGAACCTCCCCCAACAGATTCTGACAACCAAAACTAGAAAATTAGAAGACTGGGAAGGCATATACCATTAAATTAGATACCTCACAAATTATTATCTCCCTTTATAATCCAAAATCAATCCTAGAAGTAAAGGGTCTCTGAACAATTATCATTATGGTTACCTTTTAGGGGTCTCAATATTCCTTAAATGTTACCACCATCAAAAGATGATAAATTAATGCCCACAGAACATATAATACAACATCATCACCATAAAAACACAAACCATATCTTCTCAAAAAACCACATGACCACAAAACTCTCTCATCCTCCATGTATCCCAACCCAAAAACTTATGTAACCAACTATCCTTATATTCATGAACACATGAATTAGGTAATTTAATACTCTATGTTAAGATATTATCCACTCTATGTTGAACTGAATTTATCGCACTATTTTAATTGCATCACAATTAATGCATCTCAATTATAAATTAGTTCCTCCTCTTTTCACATGTAGGAAATTTATCACACATCACAATGGGTGGAAAATATCTCATCAAATAAAATTAATGTGTACATAAATCAAATAAAATGAAAAATAGAAAATAAAAAAATCAGAATAGCTCCAGGTATTTAAAATGCCTCTGTGCCTCTCACTCCCAAGTACTCTCCTATAGGACATTATTCCTCCATAAAAGAAAAGAACCAAAGGAATTTTCAATTCATGAAACACCTTCTCTTGGAAATCATAGATCTCTACTATCCATCCGTGAATCATTGTATCATCCTTGATATCCAACTCTCCCCAGTCAATGACATGGGAGCCATCAGTAAGATTTTGACAAAGCAGATAGACATGTAAGACATCATTGATACTCTCTAGCCTTAGTGGAAACACCAACTGGAAATCCTTCTCACAAAATCTAGCCATATTTTCAATAGGACCAAAAAACCAAGGACAAATCCTAATCCCATTTCTGGAATTATGCTTCCCTTATTGAGGGGAAACCTTTAAGAAGAGATTACCCCGATCCTTGATCTCCAAGGGATTTTTCTTGTTACTAGAATAAGAATTTTTCTTGTCTTGTACTACTTTTATCCTCTAAAATAGTAGTTAAAATTCTTATTTTACTAGGAATCACATTGTTAACAAGAAATATTTTCTCCCCGACCTTCTTCTAGCACAATAGAGAATGAAATGATCTCCAATAAAAACCTCAAATGGATCCAGGATAATTGAAGATTATGGATATTGATGTATTAAAACTTAAAAAATGTACGTGTATTACTGAAGATCCACCAAATTCCAAGACAACCCCCCCAACATATCCCAAAACATCTAAATAGTATTATCCATTTTCCCATCCGTTCAAGGGTCAAAAGTAGTGCTGAGGTGTAAATCAATGAAAAACCATGCGACAATGGCCTATAGAATCATGATAAAAATTTGGATGTCGATAAAAAATTGTGTAACATGAAACTATTTTCATGATCACCCCTCATCTGCATATTTATTATACAAACCACCCATAGAGTTCAAATCCATGATGGATATGATTTGGACCAATTTCATCATCCAATAAATGATCACCCATATAAAATCACATCTTTACTAATCTCGGGGAATCCATGTGAAAAATAAATCAATATGTCATCCTGTTTCCACTCATGAACATCTAAAGGCTGCAAAAAACTGCAAGTATTACAATCCCCTACATTTACCTATTGAAAAAAAAGCACTTATCTATAAACTCCTCCAGCGAACATTTTATCCTAGGTCAACACAACTACATCTTAAAACCATGATTCATATTGGAAACTCTTGGGTGTACTTCTGAAGGTGAGATTTGAAACTCCTGATAGACTTTCCCATGAATCACTACTAAAATAAAAAACATATAATGAAATAAAATCCACTTCCAAACATCCTCCAAACATCCCTACAGACCATTACCATAGCCAATAAAATCCTAAATCAACTCGTCATCTAGGTCTCCCCACTAAGACTCCTCTACCTGATGCATCGAAGAAGACTGAACCATCATAAAAAAGAAGCACCCTCTACCATAAAACATCAATTCATCTAAAATCATGGATTCTAACTCTTCTATTTCACTACCTGAATCCACAGGCTCACTAAAAACAACATATGATGACTTAATTCTAAAATAATTTTCAACAAAATTTAATTTTCCCTAGGTATAGGAAATCTCAAAATCCAAATTCTGGTGAAACCCCATCCACCTCGACTACATCAAATTATAATCACATCGAGAAATGATATTCGTCAAACAATTATGATCTATGAAAAAAAATCACTCCCTAAGGAAGTAATGAAACCACAACATCAACAAAAACACAACAACAACTATCTCTAGATCATAGGTTGTGTAGTTATACATATGGAGATGAAATTTCCTATACCCATAAGTGATCATTTCTTGTTTCTACATTAACATGAATCCCTAGACTAGATGGGATGAAAAAAAAAAACAAACACAACACCATCCTCAGGTAATTGAATCATTAGATCACTGATCCACTTCCCCATTAGGTAACTGAACTATTCTTCACACTTTTTATTCAAAAAAAATCCTAGTATTTCCAAGTCAATACTCTAAATGGAGCTACAACTAGTGGGAAATCGGAATCAAACCTCCAATAATTTCTTGAAAGACCAAGATAAAGTTGAACATATGCCACATTCTTGGGTAATTCTAAAGAAATAAAAACATAAACCTTCGATGAGTCCACTATGACTCCAAATTGAGACACCAAATTTATGAGAAATTACCATTTAGTGTCCAAAAACTACATTTTGTTAACGTTATATAGAGCTAGTGGTGTCGAAGAACTAGTAAGAAAGATATGATATGATCATCATTTTTCTCATCTGACATTATGTAGATTAATATATCATTAATTAATATGATGATCAAATGGTCCAAGAACTCATCAAAAATGGAGTTTACAATCATAATTTACACGACTGGTGAAATTGTTACACCGAATAAAATGACTAAAAACTTTAGGTGACCATACATGTATATTAACATAGTCATCAAGATATCAGTCTCCTTCACCCTCAAATGGTGTCACCCAAACCATATATCAATATTATAATGTCAAATCACACCACAACTAGGAAAAGAAGATCTCATATCCTCAGAATAGGGTAATAATTATTGACCCTCAACTGATTCAACATTTGTAAGTCCATGCACAACATAAAACTACTAGCCACCTTCAGAGAGAATAACACTAGACCACCAAAACACAAAACACCTATCTGAATAAAACAATTATACATCACTTAATCTATAATAATCCCCAAATCCCACAACTCATAAGGTGCCATTCGATATGGAGCCATAAAAATAAGAGAAGAACTTGGATGAGAGTCTCTCAATATCTCAACATCACGTTGATGGGGTAGCATCAATACATACTTGGGGAGAAAATCCTAAAAATCCCCAACTATCTTTAGAACCTCTACCATTCCAGCCTCTACTAAATCCATTGATTTCATAGTAAACAAAGAAAGAAGGGTCTCCACACACCAATATCCCACCTGAAAACCCCACTCACCAATTAAAACCAAATACGCTATCCATTAAACTATTAGAAAATGTATCTCCGATGGAATCAGTATATGGAAACACATATAGAATACAACTCGTCAATATCTAGAATAAAATCGCATGGCTTCATCTCTAGCAAGAAAATGTTCCCACAGAACTGATGTTTCCCCGTCATCAGTCTACACCCTCTGCACACATCATACAATCTAGTATGACCTCTGAATAGAGTATTCAGAAATAGGGGAATAAAAATAGTCTCTTTGTCTAGTCCCAAGGAACATACTAGAGTGTGTTAAAAAAATTAGCAACAATTTATCAAATCGTGAAAATTTAAACCAAGAGTAGAAAAAAATTGATCATACCCCTGATGATATCTGACCCCTCATGAACTACCACATAAACTATTGGAAACTAAGTGTTCCCATATCCTTTTCCTCTCTACTAATGAACACATCCACAAAAATACTCTATTCATAGTCCCTAAACAAGAGTATCATTCTGATGTCAGCCTCTACCAACTACATCACCCTTTTAAGGAGCATAATCATATTTACCCTGCTATTGGAATGGTCTCAATGGAAACTGTTGTAGAGGCCAGGGATGAACCAATCCACCTCCAAAAATCTTATCATGAGTAACTATTGATCACTATTTCTGGTGATTTCCATGATACCAATTACCAAAACACTCATTCACAAAGACCCTATAAAAAATTAAGGAATATACTAAACCTAGAAGGATAGAAAGGATGCTATTGTGGTAAAACCCCCTGATCAAAACTAGGAAGGACTTAGTGCCTAAGTCCTGCCATTGGTAATTCTACTCCCCAAGGAACCATTATAGTTCCCCTCTCTTGGAAAACATATGTGTGAGTGCATCTGTTCAATCACCACTTACTTATTATAAACCTCTAGATACATTTTAAATGTAAAAAGACTAATTGAACACAATATAGAATAAATTATTTCCCCCTCATGAGTTCTTTCAAGTGAGTCCTCATCAAGAAAATGATATGGGAAAAAATATAAGGTCTTTGAACAAGATTCCCAACTCCTGGAATAGCATACTTCCCTGTTGAAGAGAATGAATTTCTTTCCTTTTCACCACATTCATGGTTGAAAAATGAAATATTTCAGGAAGTCAACCCAAGAAACATCTTCCTCCTTTTACCATAATTGATACATCATCAACCACTTAAACATATCTACCTGTATTTTCTTAATATACTATGGGATACATTGTCCCCCTAGGGCTCAGATATAACTCAATGTGATATCCAGGTCCTCCAACCATCTCAATGTCGCCACAGCTGAAACACTTCCCCTCACATTTTCTATATTCCTACAACTAAAATGCTCACAATTCCCCCCTCTATGACTCATACTCCTATTCCATATCATCCCTATAGTGATCAACTTGATCGGCTTACTGAACTTTAACTTCCAAACAAACACATTGACAAAGAACAAGATCCATAGAGGAAATAAGAAACAAATAATTTTTAATACTATGTAGTATGTAATTTTATTAAAATTCATTTTAATTCACTTTATTCATTTTTTTACATCCAAGATAAAATAAATATATATAATAACATAAGTCATCATGATTCATGTACATCTCCTAGGTATCTAACATTAAAAAAATTCCACCTCACTTTGTTGCTGAATAAGCTCAATGTTTTCTCATTAGATGAAATAGGACCCTAAAATTTTATTTCCTAGACAATATCCCTATAATATGTTACAACCCAAGGTCAAATGTAACTATTTACATACCAAACAATGAAATACTCACTAATACAAACTTCAAAAAACATTATATCTCTCAACCATCAACTCTGATACCACTCTATCATGACCCCATCCCTCTTAAGATTCCGCAAAGAGGGGATATACATAATGAAACCTGATTTCAGATTCTAGTATACCCTGGATTGGAGACTAGCACCAATGATATAAAAAAACCCATGAAATGGGAGGTACTTACCTATATAATAACATAACATTAGGAGATAAGATGAATTTCTTGTAGAAAACATGAATGGGTAATATAAAAGAAACAAGAATCATCCCACAAATGAGGGTACAAAATAAAAATTATACAAATAAAAGTCTCCAAAATAAAATACCCAAAAGAAAAGATATAATAGTGACATACTAATAATCCATGGTTGGAGATAGTAATTTCTTGCATGGTCTATTTAATCCTTTGGGAAACCTGAAAATAGTTTTTATATATAGGGTGATTATACAAGTATACTCAGTAAGAGAGCCAAAGTCTCTCTTGAACATGTGATATAAGAATACTAATGAAACGATGAGAAAATATTTGAACCCAAAAACCTAAATTGATCAATATTCCATCCCAAACCACACATAAGAACATTTAAAATGCAACAGATGACAAGTAAAATATTATAATAGGAATCACATCAAAAAAGGGTAACCCAAACTATTTTCCCTCTAGTATACCACTCTTAAACCCCAATATCATATGTTTGGGTACCCAAATTATTCTGAATACCACACCACCCCATAAACATGATCACATATCATCATGATCATTGACACTCAGGGTCACTGCCCCAAAAGCCCAACCACATAACGTCTCACCTAAAAATACATTGTCTGTATCACAACCATAACCATAACCTGAGTACTATGGTATCATGAACATTAAGAAAACAAACCTCATGCCCTCGTCCTACCATGCACACCCGACAACATAAGTCACTTCATCTCATCTCATAATTCCCATATACACCTAGAATACCTCACATATTGCTTGAAAATACTTTGGATCACCATCCTAAATGCACGACTATATCACAACTCTGGTAAAGAAACCTAGGCTATCAAAACCACTGTCTAATGCACTAACATGCCTATGTCCATCACAACCTATTCAACAAATACATTTCCTAGAGGATAGTGTTGGAAAGATATGGTACCTAGACATACATCCCACACACTAGATGATAGAAAAAACACACCTCCATGTTACTATACAGGTGTTTACTCATAGTGAATGATGTGGGAATTCTGTGTATAGATAACAGAAAATGTGTATAAAAGTATATACATATAAACTCACCCAAGATGAACCTATGGGTTCCCAACCAAACATTAAAAACACTCTACATCACTATATTTCCTTGGACATCAAAATTCATTACAACAAACAAACCACCAGCCACGTCACAGCAAAAACCAATTCCCATTATCCATCCAATTAGTTTCACTGTTAAGAATCATCTATATCTAAGCACACAAACCAAAATTATTAATATATTCTCCATTTAAATCTCATTGACCAAACCAAAAAACCTCAATTTATGTCATTAAAAATAATTTATTCCATCGCAATCCATCCATCTAGCACAACACAACCACATATCACAATTAGCTCATAATCCACCTTGTAACATCAACTCATCACCCCCTAAAGTTCAGTAGAACAACCACCACCTCGCCGACCCAAAATCATGTTCACTAAACCATTATCCTCATATTACCCAACCACACATCAACCAAACATAACCACCCTAAAAGAAATTATACACAACACATCACAACAAATTCATTTTACATATTTATATAGAGGATTTTATAGCATTATAATTTATTTCTAGGGGAATTGTCACATAATAAATAATCCGAGGGAAACTGTTTCGTTACTCAAATATAATATTCCAGTTAATTTCCCTTTTTGGGTGATATCACAACAATTAAAAAATAGATTTCAGAAAACATATATACAGCACAAACAAATCCCCCACCATCTTTAATTTTCAGCAGGGCATCAATCCCAAAAAATCTGAAATATTAACAATGTTGTGAAAACATGTGAATCAATCCCAACGAACCTTAAATTTCAATAAAAATAATTCATTTTGATTAAGATTGAAAAAAATAACCCATAGATTAGCATGAATAAACCCCTCCTACATGATTCACAATAAATAGAAATGGGGGATTACCTACCTCAGAGAGGCTTTCAAACTAAATTTACACCATAGGGAAAAGAATAAATTCCTACAAAACACAACCATGTTAAGAGATACCGCATATCAAACTACACTACACACAAATATCATTAAAACAAATCCTAAAATACACATAAAAAAACATAAAAATAGTGAATCCAAGAAATAATAATGGATGAAAATAATCAAGAAAGTGTAAATTACTCACTACAGATCACTATTGAACAACCATCAGAATTAATTGATCAAAGTAAAGAAGAAGATAGATAAAAGGTATCCTTTGGAAACCTAGGGATATTAAAAAATGAGATATAATGATCTGTGGATGAATGAATGTTATCAAATGAGAAAATAACATAAAACATAGAATCACACAAGTTTCATGTGATGTAACCATTACAAGATGTGTTATCCTTGGGTTTCCAAAAATCACCAACTTTCAAAAAAAAAATGAATGGCCTAAACCATTATTTAATAAATTGTTTTAATAGAAATTAAATGACATGTACTCATATCATGATATAAACCTTATATAATTTACAATCCATGAACCTGCTGACATTACAATCAATGATCAATATTTACTTTTCATATACTCAATATACGACATGTGTTTCCTGCAGCAGTTTCGATACACCTCCAACCTCAATAGAAATCTCTTTAAAACTCTCCCAAACAACTCAAAAAACAAATAATAAAACATTAATGTACTAGGAAGGCATAAACCATTATAGGTCCAGCCAATAGAACTTTACCCCATTCTTTGATAGTGTATTCATGGGTACTGATAAATGGGAGAATTCCTGGATAAGTTCTAATTGTATCCCTTTAAACCCAGAAAGATATTGATCTAAAAAACATTCCTGGTACATATAAAAAACATCATCATCATCACTTTCTCCATGTATACTAACATATAAGTCTCAGAAACCACATTCCCTAAGAGTTCTACCTATAGAATATAGAAGTTTCACAGTGATATCTAATCATAAATCCAATGTGATGAGAGTGTACTCATCACTATCTTGAGATGTATGTCATGTGCCTTTGGGTTCTATGAGTATATTAGGATATCTTTGATTAAAACCATTATAGATGATTCATGGTTTGGGTGTATGATCTTGTTCATGTGATCCATGAACATTTCCAGTGCACACATTAGTCCAAACGGTATCGCTGCGTACTTGGATAACCTTTACCTAATCCTAAGATAAATCTTTGAGATGTCTAGCTCTCTTACCCACATGTGGTGATAAAATTGATCAGTGATCAATCTTGGAGAATCCTTGAGTTCCCTATGACAAAATAAATAGATATTAAATCCAAGGACAAGAATAAATATGTTACATTGTCGCCTTATTCAGATTTAGAAAATCTACACAGAGTTAATGACACCAGTCCACCTTCTTCGTGAACAAAATTGTCCAATCCATATCAATATAATCATGATGATAAAAAACTTCTATTTGGATTCTTAGAGCTATAAATTGAGCTCCTTCATTTTTTTATTCCTTAATATAAGGAATTATCAAAATTGGATATGCACCTATCATGAGTTCTATCTTGAAATCAACTCCTATATCAAGGGGAGACTAGTGAATTAGTATAAAAAGACTTATTGATAGAAATCCAAAATTGGAGAAAATGATGATGGGGATATCCAAGATCTTCTTCAAATATACAATCCTAGAATTTACTCTATAATCATCACAAGCTATATCTTATCTTGACCCACTGAACCTGATCCCAAGTACCACCCACTTGTCATTTGATACATTTCTCCCTTAGTTGATATAAATGATACCCATCTTTGAAAGAAATCAATGTGGGATCAAAACATTGTTAGAAAATCCAATTATAGAATCACATTGGAGCTCAACATATCTTTTATCGTGATGTCTTAGTGAGTTCCATAACTATCAATGACTATTATACACTCTGGTCATCACTAAAGATGGTCCAATGTCATGTACAATGATGATTCAAGGGAAAGAAAAATAGATAATTAATATACAAATAAGTCATATAAAATAATAAATTGTGTATATATAAAGGAATTAGAATAAGATGTATAAAAAAGAAATAGAAAATGTAGAAGTGATCAAGACCATACCTCAAACTATAGATGATACCTTACCACCATTCATCGGAGTTTGACCCAATCTATATAGATGGCTTGCCTCAGCTTTGTGATCTTATCCCTAATGAACACCCCACAATAGAACATGCCATTATCAGTCCTAATCTTTAGAAGTGCTAGAAAAAACATATAAAATGGAATATTTATCATCCATAAAGAAAGAGCTAATAAATTTAACCGTTTATCATCACTTTTTTTAGTGCTGATAAAGGGAACCATTATTAGTGCTCTATTTTTAGCTATGATAAATGGAATCATTTAACATCGTTATATTTTTATTGTTGACAAAAGGTTTCATTTATAAGAACCTCCTAATCACTAATAAAGGGTAACCTTTATCAGTGCTTTCTTTTTGCTGATGATAAATATTTATTTCATCAGTGCTTTATTAGTGCTGATAAAGGCCAAAAAAATGAAATAATTATATAAATTATAAATAAAAATTGAGATTATTAATAAAAATATTGATTTTATTAATTAAATAATTATTGATAAAAATGAATAAGGTGACTACACGGTATTAAATATTAAACATTTTATTAATTATATAATTATGATAATTAATGTTATTAAATTGTATATATTAAATATATAGATATATATTAATATATATAAATATGATTTGTAAATTATAAAATATTTATGTGCTTTACAATAAATAATAATATATTTATTGAATAATAGTTTCTAATTAAAAATCAATATGAATTAAAATTATTGGCTTATTACACAATAAATGACATATAATTGAATTTCCATTGATTTTTTTAATTTAAGATAGATCAAATCTATGTTATATCTATTTCACATATTATTAATTAATTAATTTTTATATACAATTATTACAAATAAAACATATCCAATTTTTCATTATTGTTAAAGTGTACTTATTCCTAATTTATTCAATTTCAGTCATTTTTAACATATAAGCATCCATTTAAAATAATCTATAAATTAATAGTGTTAAAAATATCATTGTCAAAAAATATTTATAAATAAAAACATTTATAACTATACATTCACTATATTTATAAAATTATATATTTTTAATTATAACAAAATAACTATTTTCAAAATGTGTTAATGTAACTATAAATAAATAATTATATATATTTAAATAATTATTAAATTTATAATAAATTTACTTAAATAATGAATTTATTTACAATATTTAATATATATATATATATATAATTATATACATATATATAATGTTATAAATAGTATTTGTCAAAAATATTTCTATAATTATAAATAAATAACTATAAAATTATAATAAATATATTTTAAAATGAATATATTTCTTATATTTATATTTATATATACTTATTCAGTGTATAAATCTATTTAATGAAATTATTTATGATTATAATTATAAAACCTTTATTAGTTCTTAAGTAATATGCGCTTATAAAAGTATCCTTCCCAGTATTTTTTTTCACACTAATAACGATGAGGCTTTAAAAGTGCTAAAAAAGTGCTGATAAAATTAATATTTATCAGCTCTATAATTTTATCACTGATAAAGACTGATTTTATCAGTGCTTTTTTAGTGTCGATAAATACCTACATTTATCCGCGCTAAAAAAAGCACTGATAAAGAATACATTTATCAGTGAAAAATACTTATGCATTGAAAAAGAATTATTTATCAGTGACTTTTTGTAAGATATGATAAAAATGTTTGGATTTATTTAAAAACCCTAAACATTTGTGAACTCATCATGATATTAGATGCTTTCTACTGAATCCACCTGCTTTCAGTGCTCCTCTTCAATGAATCGAAGCCCTAATCACACCACTAGATTGCATCCTTTTTCTCGAACATCTCATCTGAAATCTGGTGTTCTATTGCATTTAGGGTTTCCAAAGATGGTCTTAAATTTTCTTAAACCTAGAAAGGTAGGACTTCTGATTTTCATTGTGTATTTTTGGTTTGTTTAATGATTTCTTCTTCGATGATGTCATTATTTGTGCTTTGGTGATTGTATAATATTTTGATTTTAGATTATGAACAAAATAATTATATTATGATCTGTTATTTAATTTAATACCATTTTATGGACCCTCACGATATATGGAGTAATTGGTTATATCTGACACTAAACATTGGATTTATTCATTATTGATTAATTGATATGTTTTATATCTTCTTACTAAATAATTTTTTCATATATTTATATAAATGTGTAGAAATATTCAGGTATATTATTATTTATTGTCTACTAATTTGTTGAACGTTGATGGATCCCTAATAATTATATTTATATTGACTCATTTCCTATACGACTCAGTTGACATGTAGCTTGATATGCTATTTTTCAGGAACCAAGCTAGTGGAGTGATGTATGTTCATTTATTGGTTATATGTATCATTGGATCTACTTCCGCTTAGAATTCACTATGGTAATTAGTTTTCTTATGAAGAAGATTCAAAGGGGCCATATCCTATTAAGGACATGATGTTTTATCATATGATGCCTTCACTTTTTGAATCATTATGGTGTCATTAGGTCATGTTATGTTTGAATATCAGGTTTTAATCTATTATATATTACTTATAGACTATAAGTGAGTGTTTATACTGGTGTGACATGTATGTGTGTCTATATAGATACTGAATTATTTATTTTCATAGTTGTTTGTATTAAAGGTATTTCTATATAAGGTAATGATGAATTTATGTCTACAAGTCCATTGGACACAAGGCTCATGCTACAATTTTTCGACCTCTCGTACTAATTGTTTCTATTAGGGGGACCTCCGATTTTTGGTTTTTTACACCCAATGTTTATACCTTCCTTTAGTGACTCTGAAGTGTGTTAGAATTCATACAATGATCTGACCAGATGTTTTTTGGGTAATTCAGTCTAGGATCATTACACTATTCATCTTCTAGTTTACACCTATAATGTTTAGTGATAATATCATTTACTATATGCCTTTATCTTCCTTTCATTATCATATTATTCGAGATGGTTCAACATAGTGTATCCATCCATGTATGTATCCTATATCCTCATATTAGATATATAAATTATAACACAATTCATAAGAAATGTAATGTATCCTCTATGTTCCTTCTATAAGAACCTTTCTCACCCTCACTCTCTCTACGTGGTTGATAATCATGTATAAGGGATTCCAAAAAAGTTAACTTCTATTCTTTTTATAATATAATGTGTTAGTGTTTATACCAATTCTAGACGTTTTCACTAAAATTTTGATTCTCCTTCTCTAATTTAGATAATAATGAACATGTTGTACTACAGTAACTTTTTATTATCTAAAAAATCAAATAAGATTTATTTCATTTTAATGATTAGTAATTGTGATGTTATTAATGATTATATTATATCTCCAACTATTTTTTCAAATCTCAATAGCCCTTATTATTGGATTTGAAATATCTAGGTTCCCATATACTCTAGTATAAATGAACCATATTTCCCTTAAATGACTAATTAATCCCATTAAACCAATATTTATCCTTTTCCTTCCAAATGAAAAAAAAATCCTATAAAATAAATGATAGTTCTCTCCCTTTTATCAATAGTATTTTTCCTTGATCTAGGAAACAACATATCTAGTTTATTCAAAGAGAGTTTATTATTCTTATTTATTATATTTGAGTTTCTTATTACTCCACCATTTCATATATTATATTTTTATGTGTTTATGGGATTTAAGAATGATTTCATGTGGATTAATTCTTTTCTTTAATTCAATTATCCATTTTCTTCAATATAATGAAATTCATTGAAACTATAAAATGTTGAGTTTCCCTTAGATTAATCTTCTATAACTTTCACTTTTGATAATGAATATATTTTATGTATTTATATGATGTATAAAATTAATCTCTTGTGAACCCAAAAGGATTGACATGAACTGAAAATAAATGCATGATTTTCATTTAACAAATCATTATGAAGATGGATTTATAGAGTACATAATGTTTTTAAGAGATCAAAAAAGATGACCCTTTTAAAATTCTATGTCTGTGATTATATTGTTGTTATTCAAGAAAAATTAATTTGGAAGAGCTGGAGGAATATTGATTTTTATTTGGATCCATTGATCAATGGAGAAGAAAAAAAGTATTGGTTTTGAATCACTCACAAAGATAATAATAAAACTAAGGATTCTATATTTAGTTCTCTACTATTCGTTAACTACCCCTTAGCATATCATCTGACCTGAAATTCCTACATTATGTCCCCATGATTCTCTCATCCCCCACATATAGATAAACAAACTAATTAGATACTTCAAAAATAGAGAGAAAATTTTATAAAATAATCTAATTCATTTGGAATAGGTTTTATGAACAAAATATGATTAAAGAATAATAATGAGAATTAGAAAATTCTATAAATGAAAAATATTCACACATGTTCAAATAATTTATTAAATTGCGAGGAAGATAAGGAAAAGTGAATGATAAATGGTGATATGATAGATATTGTGGCAAGCGTGTGTGGGATAAGAGCATCACGAGGATGTCAGACAGGATGTTTAGGTCAGATTCTATGCTAAGAGCTAGTTAACTTACATTAGTGAAGTATAGAGAGAATATGCAGTTTTTTATTAAATTTATGATTGATACGCAACCATTCTTAGTTTTGGATCCATTGATAAATGGAGAAAAATAGACGTCATTATCATCAATTGTTTTGTGGTTTCCTGACAACCATATAGTCTTCTAAATAGATATAAAGTGAACATAGAATCAATAGTTTTTTATTAGATTATATCTACAGAAAAGAAACCATCTAGAAAGATGTAAAGGTAATGTTATGATATAATTTCTATATTTTACTGAAAAATTATATAATGAAACATTTATTTAACATTCATTACTCCTTGTAGAGTTCATTTATTTTAGAATATTTATATCCATATGACATGAATTTATAGAAAGAGAAACAACATTGTTTATGCTCCGTCACAGAGGTAATCTTGATGTTTTCTTTTAAAAATAATTGTCTATATAATTAATGTATTATTTAAAATTTATTATTTATTTATTTATTTTTAGTATTACTCAAATAATAATTATTTTTTTATATACGTGGATTCTTTCATTCCCATTGGGGTGCTCTATCTATATTTCATGACTTTTTGCACCAAACCATTCATTGGAAAATTCTCCCTCAAAACATTTTCACCCCTACAGTGTAGCATTTATCAGTTTATTTCATGTTCCCTCTACATTATTTATCGGAAGAGAAATGATTATTCCTCTACTCAATTAAAATGGTAATCCAGATGCTTGCATAAAAAATAATTATTCATAGAATTATTGTATCATTTTCTATTTGTGTTTATTTTATTTCTTTTTATTATTACCCATATAATTATTGTTTATTTATACATGTGGAGTAATTTGATTTAGTTGGGCTACTATATCAAACATTCATGTTTCTTCTCCCTCAAATCCTTTTTCACCCCTACAGTGTTTCATTTAACACTTTCTTTTACATTATATCCATTGTGTGTGAAGGAAGGGAAATGATGCTGCCTCTTCTCAATACCAGAGTTAACCGTGATGGTTTCATAGTAAAATAATTGTCCATATAATAAATATATTGTTTCATATTTATGATTAATTTATTATTCTTATAATTACTCAAATAATAATTATTTTCATATATAGTTGGATTATTTTATTCGAGTTGGGATGCTATGTCTATCTTGAAACCATTTCTGGACAAAAACTTCTTCATATTTATTCTCCCAAAAATCCTCTCACCCCTACAATGTTGACATTTATCCTTTCCCTTAAAATTCCCTCCATTTCTCAATCACCAGGTTAATCATGATATTTGAACAATAAAATCATTATCCATAGAATTAATATATTTTTTAATGTTTATGTTTAATTTATTTATTTTTAGTATTACTCATATTTTTTTCTTATACGTGTTGTTTTTTTCGAGTTGAGGTGGTTTGTTCAATGATTCTCCTGTAGTGTTGGATTTTCGATAAATATAGTCAATGGAAATGATGGTAACATTGATTGTTAGTATTTTTTTGAGACTTTGGGACATATAGGAATCAGCCACACCTCAATATGACACACTATGTGACCAATATGACTCAAATTACATATGTCTATTTTAAATTGACATTAATTTTAGTATAAAAGGATAATGGCTCAATGTGTCTATTATCGATTTAAAATTTAAATTGATTTTAAAAAGTATAACTCATTGAAAAATGGGAAAACAAGATTGTATTTTCTTGATAATATAGTGCATCTATTCATAAACCATTTTTGACATGTAGGGATTAGTCTTACATAAAAACGATACACAATATGATCTATATGAGTCAATTTGTGTGTTACCTGTTTAAGATGACATCTTAGTAGAAAAGACAAGTGACATAGTCAAAAATAGAAAAACACATTTGGATATTTTTGATACTTTAAGAAAAAAATACTTAAGTGAATTGAAATGTTTTGGAATCAACCACACCTCAATCCGATGCGTGGTGTGACCAGTATAACTGTAAGTGAATCTTTATTTAAAATTGACACCATTATTAGTAATAAAATATATTGATCTACCCAAAACCTAAAAAACATTCATAATATTTTGATACATTAGTAAAATTATCCATAAGTGATTTGAGAGGTTCATTAATCAGCCGCACCTCAATCAGATGCACGGTGTGAGCGATAAGACCCCATGTTTGCGTTTTTATTTACATTTTCCATCAATATTAGTAAAAATACCGACCGACCTAATGAAAACTGAGAAAAACTATTCAATTTTTTTAAATAATTTAGAAAAATTATCTATAAGTGATTTTTAATGTGTAGGAGTCAGTCGCACCTCAATATGATACACAATGTGATCATTATGAGTCAAAGTGAATGTTTCAATTCAAAACTGAAATTTTAGTAAAAAAATATAAGTAAAGTACTCAAAATTTATAAAACACATTTAGAATATTTTGATACTTCTTTAAAATGATCAATAATTCATTTGGGTCATTTTGGAATTAGATTCACCTCAATACGATGCACAATTTGACCAGTATGACTCAAAGTGCATATTTTTATTTAAAATTGTGATCAATTTTAGTAAATGGAGAACTACCTTACTCAAAATAGAGAAAACATATTAAGATTGTTTTGATACATATCAAAAATGATATATAAGTCAATTATGATCTTTATGAATCATTAAAAACTCATTCGGATATAGGATGTACCTGGTATGACTCAAAGTGTCCGTTATCAATTTAAAACCCACATTTTAGTTCAAAAAGTGTCACTCACTAAAACATGAACAAACAAACTCGTATTTTATTAATAATTTAGTAGAACTGTTCATAAGTAATTTTCTATGTGTAGTAATGTTTTATACATCAAACTGATACACTATGTGATCAAAACAAGTCAAAAGTGTTTGTTTTCAGTTTAAAATGACATTTTAGAAGAAAAAAAAGAAAACTGACGTTCTCCAAACCAAACAAACACATTCCGATTTTTTTACAATTTAGGTAAAAAATAAATAACAGATATGGAAGGTGTAGTAAATATCCAGACCTCAATATAAAGCCTGATGTGACTAGTATGACTCTAAGTACGTCTATTTAAAATGGACATCAATTTTAGTAAAAAAACTATCCTAATAAAATATGAACAAACACATTCAGATTATTTTGATACTTTACAAAAATGATCTATATGTGATTTGAGATGTGCATGAATCATATTCACCTAAATCTAACACAAAAAGTGTCCATTATTAGTTTAAAATCCATATTTTATTTCAAAAATTGTCACTCAAAAAAATACGATAATATGCGCTCCAATTTATTTTATAAGTTAAGATAAAGATTCATAAGTCATTTTTCAAATTTAGTAATCCGTTTCATGTAAAACTGATACACAATGTTATTAGAATGTGTCAAAAGTGTGTGTTTCTAGTTTAAAATGACATTTTAGTTTAAATGATAACTGACATACTAAAAACTGAGAAAACACTTTAATATTGTTTGGATACATTAAGAAAATTATCCACTAGTTATTTGAGATGTGTTTGAATCATCCAAACCTCAATCTGATGCATGGTGTGACCGGTATGACTCCAAAGGTGTCTTTCTTTTTTAAACTGAAATCGATTTTAGTAAAATTAAAATGTTATGTTAATTTATTTCTTTATATTATTACTACATATATAAAAAAATTCTTATATAGGTGTGTTCTTTTTCTCGATTAGGGGTGTTGTTTTCATAAAAAACATGAGTCGAGTCTAAATTAAAAGATAAAAGAACATTGAATTTTTTGAATATATATAATAATTTTTATTTATGTAATTATATGAACCAAATTTTAAAATTTATATATTATAGTGTTTTTTTATTTATTTGTGTTTGAAATTTTATCTTAGTTAAATCATATATCCTAACTATTTCTTGTGGATCTGTGGTGTGTTTCTAGTGCTGCGGTGTGCTATAACATCACACTATAGCAATGTGACATTGTGTTGTCACATCACACTACAGTGTGGCTCTTTATCAGTGCATTTAGTAGAATTGAAAATGGCCACATTTTTCAGCACTTTTAAAAGTGTTGATAATGGTCTACATTATCAATTCTTGCAGAAACACTAATAATGGAATATTTTATCGTGATAAAAAATTGTTTATAAATGGTTACCTTATAATTTCATAATTAAGGCACTGATAAATGGTACCATTAGAGGAACTTTTTAAATAACTGATAATGGTCCCATTTATCAATTTTTTTTAGCACCAATAGAGGACCCATTTATCAGTGGTTTTTTAGCACTGATAAAAGACCATGGGTTTTAACCTCATGCATATAGTCAACGCTTTTCTAGTGCTGATAAAGAACATTAATTGTGATCTTAATAACATGTTTTGTATTAGTGAAATGAATCACCCATGTAGTTGTCATCTATTGTTTCTATAGTAGACCTCGGTTAGATCCCTAGATCATAAATCACACCTATTGTAAACCCTTACAAAATCTCAACCACCATGATTAAGAGTATAACTACTAAAGATTACCCATATTACCACACTTTAGACACTTTCTCTGAGGTTCTATATAGAAAATTTGATAATGTATGACCTTACCTTATTTGAATAACTATGAAACTATTTTTTAGGGGGTTGAATAAGACATTCAATAATCATTCAACTTACCATAGCCTTTACTCATGTCCCTAGTCTTCCTATTCCAACTATCAGAAGTGAAACTCAACATAATATTATTAGATCTATCTAAATGAGTTCTGATGGGTGGAGGAAAACAAACTGTTTTATCCTCTTAGGACATTCTAAATATTCAATAAATGTTGTATAACCATTTTGTATGTTTTTTTGTTGATACACTTATCCATCCATCCAATGTAAGGATGAAGACCAATATTTGGCATTGTGACTATATATGCCTTGTTTCAAGGTATGAGGTGAGAAATATGTTTCATCATTATAAAATAAGTAGATTAAGTAAATATGGTCATGGATCCTTACTAAATTTCTATGAATTCCTATCCATGGTGTAACTTCAATATATCAAGAATTAATTTCAGAAATAATTGGTTCTTGAAGGCCTCCCAAGTGATACCCTGACTTCTACCATCCTATCCCATGACACTCGAACATCACATTTTGGGTCCTTGAAGCAAGATGATTTATTACTTAACATGTTGGTCCTCTAGTGTCTCGACAAATTTAAAAGAACCCTCCATGATGGCTGACATGTCATCAATATCCTATGTTACTCTAATTCCCTGAAAGGCTGGAGGATGCTGAAGAACAAATCCACCAGCACAGTATAACATGGACCTCCGTGACCCTTCTACGTAGTTTTTCACAAGCATATAGAATCCTGAATAAGGTGCGCTAACGACATCTTCCACTAGAGTATGTTAGAGAGTGTGGACTACAACACCCTCCTACAAAGATAACGATAGAATGGGGGAAATCATCCCAAAATGGAGCATCCTAACTCACATCATCTAGTGTTTTGACCACTCTTTATAAATGAGGAATAATATAATGTGGGACTAAATACAGGTTTATCTTGAATAGATAGGAAAATATAGGGCATTAATTTAAATAACTGATATGTAGCACACAACATGAATTTATATAGAATGTGATTTAACGAACATACTTCTGATTCATTAAAGATACCAAATAAAAAAACTATAATAATAATCCCATAAATGATATATCAGTGTTATTTTACTCATGAGATATGACGTTCATGGAATCTCCTACAATTGAGTCTTTAAAAATCTATCATCTTTCTACCATGTCCCAAAATAAACATGATACAAATGAAAAAACTGCTCTGATACCATTTTATAACACCCTAACCCAAACCACCAAGTTTGATCTAGAGATCCATAATAACTAATGTTCACCTCTCCATACACTAGGAGATACTTACTTGGAGTGAAGGTTTGATCACCATCAATTGGGATACTATACCCACATTATCATATCCACACACCAAATACATAAATAATATAAAAAATTAATATTAATCAAGGTGGATAATAAATCTTCATAATGTAATAATATATTTAACATGTGTCATATATATAAATATATAAGGCCTCCAATATACAAAAAAACAAACTATATATGTTGAATATAAATAAATAAGAAAAGACTATGGAATCTCTTTGATCCCATCTCAATATAACTACTAACTTCACAGTCTACTACTCAGTTGTCCTCCAAAAGACCCCTTCCCTCACCTAGATCCCTAGACATGAATTATGAATATGTATCAATATTCATATGTAGTCCATGAGTAATGAACGTAGTAGGACACACTGATGTGTCTTTAGCTTTTGTGAACAAATATAATATATGAATTCTATGATAATAATAAATTCATAATTAGGAATATTAATCACATACGAAGAATTTGTGTGCTAAAACCCCCCCATGAGCTGTATCCATACCTTCATAAACACCATACTATTCAGATAATCAATATATTCTATATATGATCAAGTAATATCAAAGATATTGGTAAGCCTATTACTCCATTTCCACAAGGAAACATATTTTTGGTTGACCCAGAAGAAAAAATATTAACAAGTTACACAATATACTCAAGGAATGAAGTGAATATGTCACTATAATGGGTTGTTCCACATGTATTTTATGCCCCTACCCTGTATATGGGTCATCCCTATTCATCTATCCATATCTAACACATCCCCCTCTAATGGATAACCAAACAATGACAGTCCACCTGTTCTAAGTACCAAAGACAATACCTTTCAACTCATGGTATGTAAACAAAAAAATATAGATAATAATAACGAAAATCATAACATATCATCTTGTTATTTTTTGGTAACACTAATAAAATTGTCGTTATTTTCATGTATGGGAAAATTAACACTATCATACTCATGGAATCAAGAAACATAAATGAGTTTCAAGAGATACACACACACACACACATGAGATCTCAATCAGTCATGGGAAAACAAGTTATGCCAACACAACAATCATATCAAGGAATAAATTGTATATAAGTTCCCCAAATTATATTTAACTTCTTAAATAATTCTCATTGATGAAGTACTCCAATATTTGTCATGGATCGAATCCGAAACACATAACACACCAACATAAATGTATATTGCATATCCAGGATCCCTATATCTAGTTTTAATTAATCCAATAATAGATTTATAAATGATACAATAGGATATTAATTTCTATAATGGATAGTCATATATTCAAATACTGTAGAGAGTTAATGAAAAAAATTAGTTCAAAGACATACTGATGAATTCTATTTCAATTCAATGGATCCATTATCAATTCCAAAAAAATGAAGATTCCTCCTTGAATATAGAATAGAAACTCATATCTAAAATGAAAATTTATTCCCTATCAATCCATAATTATAATTGTCATCCAATATGATATCTATAAATAATAATATCTCTAGATGATTGATTTATGACAACATAATAAAAAACATGCACCATTCATGACATATTTAAAACGGGTCCAAGGGATTCCATCAACATGTCAAATCCACTATAAAACATCAAAATTTATCCCAGATTACATTATATATTGATATATCATGAAGATATTTCCAACATATTATAGTATTATCAACAGTACACCTCAAGAATAGTTATTCGAAGAATAAGCATAACAAAATACCCTTGAGATTCTTATAGTTGAAGGTAGATCAAGATCTAATCAATAGGATCTATAAAATCACTTAATTCAACAATGATATAAAGAGGATGGAAGAACTAATAAGTGAATCATCATATAATCCATTAAACCATCATAGATATATCCTCATATATCAAAGAGGAATAAGAATTTATTTAGAATCTAGAGAGAACATTCCATTCCAACAACACCAGATTCATCCAACGCTGTTGAACCAATGGGAGATGAATGAGAGAGATCAAGAATCATGGAAGTGGTATCCTGGTTTAAAATAGTAGGTGTTATATAATAATTGAGTAAATGAAAATATGTAAAATTGAGTGAAATTAAAATCCATAAGATGTATTTAATGGACATTCAACTAGCCTGTACTAGTGAATTGTTGTGCCTCATTGGTAGAACAGTGTGTAAATAAAAACTACATGGGTTCTTCCTATTACACTGGAACACATGTGGGGTATGTAGAAAACTATAAACCAATAGTAACACCACCAGTGAGAAGGTAAAGTACACCAGTTCTCTTTTAGTGGTTTACAATAACCACATTCAAAGCCTCTATGTGACTCTTCGACCTTCATTAACCAAACCCTTCATACATAAAAAATCTCATATACACCATTCAAAGTGATAAACCAATTTATAAATGGGGAATTTTATAAACTTAAAACATCTCAAACATTATATTTATAGAGGGTTTTATAATTCTTCCCCTCTAATGAGTTCTTATCCTCATGAAGTATCTTAAAAGTTTTTCACAAAAAACATGAGTTATTGAGCCTGAACATTTGACTCATACTCCCAAATATACTCTTAGGTTTAGTGATGATGCCATAGAATATTGAAAAGATGATTCATATTATATGAAATTCTTTTCTCTCTATTATCTACAACCTACCCTAGGCATTCCACATATAATGTGTCAGGATTCATATCAACATCCTCACAGTCGATGACATTTGTTTGATCACGTATGTACATCCAGAGTTGAGTCACGTAAGACAAATTGTACATACTTTAGTAGTGAGAAGGAAAATCTGGACAATGAACCACTATTACAACCCACGTTTTGATCTCTAAGGGTCTAACATAATGTGGTGTTATCTTCCCATGTATTCTCAAATGTTGATGAGATAACTAAGGAGTGAATCTCAGAGAAACGCAGTGACTTATAAGAAACTACAATGTTATCCTTCTATGTCTGGAATAAGGCCTTTTTCTACTATAATCTATCATCGACCTATTATAAATTATTTTAACTCTCATGTAGGTCTCCTGTACAATACTGGGTCATACAACTGCTTCCTCACCATCCATGTTGCAAAAAATTCGTGAAAGAAATTCCCTTTCATAAAGATCAATATAAGGGTCTTTTTGAATTAAAAAATCATAACTATAATTTAATGTGGACTCAAAAATATCTAGGATATCATAACAAGTTCTAATATGGTCCAGTACACAATCCCTCTAAATTTTATCTAATATAACAACCATTCTTTCTGACTTCATATCTTCCTAGGGATGCTTTGTTTTTCTCAATCTTAACTAATTCCTTAATACTTTCTAAAATACCTATCAAAATTGTGATATAAAACATCAATCATTATTAGATAAAATTCCCAGGGTAACTCCGTGAAATAATAATATATCACAGATATATACCATTTTTGTCTCATCCATAGAGTGAGTCTCAAAAATATATATGAATTAAAAAAATTCATCAGCTGATAAAAAATCACTCAAACAACATAATGGTACATTGGTGTCCTAGTTAACCCCATCATAAATCCCATTGTGAATTCCTCTAAATTCTACCAGGGAAGATGATGTCGTTAGACTAAACATCCAGGATTATGGTGTTCAACCTTAATCCTCCTGCAGGTAAATCATTAAGAAAAAAATCCACAAATTTCCTTATTTTTCTCTTAGCACCACAACTGCCACCAAAATTCAAGGTATATATCTATTTATCTTGGATGAAATATCCACATATAGGTATGTATGTCTCTCATTAGCTCTTCCTGGATAGAAAAATAGAAAACAACTATCTCTTGTACTAAGATCATATCATCTTCATCAAATGATCATCCAAGAATTGGTTCACTACATTTTAGTTAATCTTTCATCACATAGCACTATGTATTAGTATCGTAAATATTCTTCATATAGTTCAATAAACCACCAATGGTGTGCATTTCTTCAATGCATATTTTATAGAATAATCCATCCTTTATTTCGACAATAATTTCATCAGGTACCATTATTCCCTTGAAATATGTGCACTAAGCTCTTGATCTACATGTATATTACAACTAATAGAATTTTAAAGGATGTTCCTTTACATTGTGTAGAAGAAATTTATAATTATAACATATATTGGTACTCTACCTAGTTAATCATTCTAAAATTCTGTTCCATATGTGAGAGGATATAACTGACGATCTTCTGGTGGTCCATGTGGATAATGAAACATTCTATAAAGACATGGTGTCACCAAAACAACAAATAATGGAAAAAATAGCCTTTTACATTTCATTGTTTGGGTTTTTATTCTCATTAGGTAACAATTAATGTTACACATTATATACTACCCACTATCTCTATCAATACTGTACCCCAAACAAACACATGATACATCAAAATAAATGGTATATCTAATCGCATGCTTAGGAAGAATCAAAAGTAATGTTGAAACAAAAATCCTCTTTATCACGAGAAGAACCTCCTCACACTAGTATAACCATTGTAAATATTCCCCTTTCATTATCATCATTTTCATTTATGATGATAAATGGGAGAATTCCTAGATAAAATGATAATAAAATCTCAATAAACCTTGAAAGATCCAAATCTCAAACACATTATTAGGATGTGTCTATGATAAAAAACCTATAATTTCTCTAGATATATATATATACTAATCTCAAAAACCAATATACCCAATAATTTTACCCCTCTAATATATAATTGTCACTTAAATATCTTGTTATAAAGTCGATGTTCCCAAAGTATACTCATTAATATTCCAGGATCTCTAGAGTCCTACTTTGGGGTCAGAGCATAAATGAGTTTATCTTTTAAAATTAGAATGAATAATGTGTTAAGGTATTGGTGGGAGACCATGTTCCTGAGGTAAATTAACATTTTTTGAGTATTAGTCTATTTAAAGGGAATCCCCATGTACTCATATATCCAATACCTTATCCAAATCACCATCTTTGAGATGTCCTCCTCTGAAACCACAACTAGAGATAGGCCAAATGCAGATCAATATTAGTGAACCACTTAGTTCCCCATGACTAATTAAAGAGTAAATCCGTCCAAGTAAAATGATACATATTATTCATTTTCAACTGATTGATATTATTTTAATCTATGTAATTTTTACGACTAAAATTCTCTTTTTGGCTAGAGAATTAGGTGCCCAACCTGATGACATAATATGTAATAAAATCTTTTTGTTCCATGTCCAAAAGTAGTAATTTTATATCCTTAATCAATTTTCAAACCATATGATAAGTGTTTAAATAAAAATTATGTGTACATGTAATGAGTTCCATCTCAAACTCAAATCCTCTATCAGTGGATGACCAGTGAAGTTATCTAGAATGATGTCTCTGTGAAGATCCAAAACTGGTGGAAAATATGGTGTGGATACCACTGATCCTACTAAAAAAATTATACTTGTAATCTATACAATAATTATCCCAATATATATCATTTCTAGACCTTATATACCTACTCCCAACTCCCACTTACAGATAATCCAGAACATTTCACTGTTGGGTGATTTAAATGATACCCATATCTAATAGTAATCCTTATGGGATTAAAAATAGGTGATAAAATCCATTATATGAACCACATAAAATTCAATCATCACTAGAATAATGAATACTCAAAGATATTCATAACTAAAAATTACTCTAGGACACTATAGGTATTATATTAGACAATCCACATTCCGGACCAATGGTGTAACAAGGGAAATAAATCGGAATATAACGTGATACATAAGTGATGTACTTTAATAAATTGTAAAAATATAATGGAACAGGAAGAACTGGTATAAAAAATTTGTGGAAAAAATAAGTGATCAAGAACATACCTCAGATAGTAGGTAGTCACTTACGACCTTCCACTATAGCCTCATCCACGAAATACACTTATCCAGCCTTCACATCATGACCTAGTACATAACGTGCATGACTCGCCTCATTTGTTTTCATTTGAGCCTACTATTGAGGATCTCAACAAATTACATGGTCTATTAATAAGACTATTCTTGTAAAATTGTAGAACCTTGGCCTTGAAAATATGAAGAATAACTATTGGAGATGTCCCATATATCCACACTACTAACACGTTTTCTAAGGTACGATACATAAAATAGAATAATTTATTACCTTACCAAAATTGTATCAATACAGAACTCCTCTTGTAGTGGATGAGAATAACCTAATCTACTCAACCTAGTTACCACTAACCTTACTAATATCCTCAGTAATCTTCTTCTTTATACCCAAATTTACAATCGTTGTAGTAGTAGATGATCCACCCAAATGAGCATAGAAAGGTTGAATACAACCAACTATTCAACCTTCCCTCAAGACCTTCTCAATAGTTAAGGTATTTTGTAGAACCTTAAGGTATGTTGTTTTGTAAAAACACCTAACAGGATATTATATTTTAGGATGAATACCAATCATGAACTTCCCATCCTTATGTTCATATTTTTTGGAAAATATTTTAGAATTACAAAGCAACTCGATAAAACAAACAAAGTATGCAGATTCGATCATTGATCCAAACTGAATCTCTATGAATTTCTAGACATGGTAATTCTTTATTGTATTGGGAAATAATCCACCAAATTACATGTTATTTAAGGAATACTAGGTGAGACCCCCCATTTCTATCAACCTGTCCAATAACATTCTAACATTATCTAGTGGGTCCCTAAAGCATGAACATAATTATCATTACCCATCGGTCATCTGTTTTCTCAACCAAGTTGAATACTCCGTCAAGGATTTATAACCCTTCCTCAATATAAAATGGTTTTCTTGTTCCATAAAAGGTTAGAGAATTTTGAATCTAGAATTCCCAAGAAAAGCCAACCACATACCTCAGTGTCTTCTAACCTATATAGGCACAAGAGGAAGGACTCTCGACTGAGGTGGGCCCACTACCAGTGCCACCTGATCAGGTGTGGTAGTGTTCTTTGTTGCACCTTCATGGAAATTATGTGGTGGAATATGGAGTTCCTACATAGAAGGAGGATCCAATCACATTTATCTTTTAATCCCATTTGTATCCTTTGTGGTAGAATATTCCAAAATGTGAATGGGACATTCAAAAAAACTATTTAATTAAGAGAATTCATAATCAGTCAATGGAATCAGATAAATGTTCTATTAGGAGGAAATAAACAACATAAATAATATCACTCATAGTACTATACAATTATAATTATCATTAAAAGTTATCCATAGTCATATATATTCAAAAAATTATTTCATTTTTAAGATCATTTTATTAATTAAAAAATATATGTCACATCATCATAGAAAATAGATATATCACTCAACCAATAATACAAGTTTATCTCAAACATATTTAATAAATAATGGAATTAAATTAAGAACCACTATGTATCACATAACATGTATATATATTCATCGTGATCTTATTTCCCTACTCATTTAGCATAATGCCCCCAAATCCATTTTTTTAATATAAATCCCATCAATGGTAACTTATAGGTTTTCTACACAATATTTAGCATGGTACCTAGATACTCACCTACCAAAGTCCCACATATGATATATCCATTATACCATGTCCCAAAAGTACCATAAAAGGGGGATAAAACTACTCTAATACCATTTTATAGTGGCATACCTAAACCACCGAGTCTGATCTAGAGAGCCAAAAGACCTCATGTATGCCACTCTATATGTAAGAGGCTATTGACTATAAGCAAGGGTATAAAAACAATAAATTGGGACACAATTCCCTCATTATATAACCATACATTAAAATATAAATTAGATATAAACATTCCAACTAATCAAGGTTGAAGATAATGTAATTTAATGTAACAAATGATAGAACACATGTAATAAAAATAAAAAAATAGGGATAAAAATGTTGAAAAATAAACCCAATTATATTATTTGTAAGTAGATAAATCATAAATCATTTTTTAATCCATTGGAGTCTATCAATGAATAACTACTAGATCTATGATCCACTACTCATCTATCTTACATGGTCTCATTTCCATTACCTGAATCCATATACAAAATGTATTAATGTGTATAGAGATGACCATAAAGGATGTGAGTAATGATTGTAGTAGGACACCACCAATGATTCCTCAACATGAGTTGAAAATTATAATAGATTTATTCCATGTTAATAATAAACTTTCAAGAAACATACAATCACATACTAGGCATTCTTCTTCTAAACATTCTACCAACAAACCTGATCATAACTTCTTCTTCTCTATATTGGATGTATAATAAAAAAACTTCAAAAATGATCAGGAAAATCCACATGACTGGTGAACATGTTGGTTAATATCCACAAGGAATTGAGTTTCGGGTTAGGCCAGAAGGATAATTATGAATGTGTTACATCACAACATCAATGCATTGAGTGAACATTTCACTACCATGGGTCATGCCCCAAGGTCTTCATACCCTTACCTTGTGTATGTGTCATATTCATTAGGAATTCATATCCTATGTAATTCTCATCGAAGGGATACCAGTACCATATCTGTCTACCAATTATGAGTACCAAAGAAAACCCCTCCAAAGGCAACATAAATACACAAAATAGATAATATAATAATAATGAAATGTATATAATATCATCAGGAGGAATTATTATCAATAATAATAAACTTTTTATCAATATAAATCCTGAAAAAATGATACACTATCATTGTCATGGAATCAAGAATCATAAATGCGTCTCATAGGCTACACACAGACACACACCCATATGTGATCTAAGTCATGTATGGTAAAACAAATCATTAAAAAATTGGAAATATATCAAGGATTTATTTAAATTAGCCCTAAATGGTATTAAAATTACTATATCAATCACATTGATGATGTACATCAATGTTCATCAAGGATTGAAATCAAAACAAATAGTGAACCAATGAAAAAATGCACAACATGTCAATGATGTACAAGACAAATTTTTGTTCATCAAAGAAGATGTTTAGAAAAGAGTCCCGGGGAGATTTCATGAAAATAAGGTATGTTATATATTTTCATAACTTATGTAGTCAGCCAATAAAACATTTTTTATATATTTTTTAAAATAGAGGATGCCAATTTACTAGATCTATTATCGATTCAATAGCAGATTAGGAATTCTTCATCAAATCTAGAATAGGACCGCATATATAGAATGAAAATAGATCCCTATTCATTGTATAATTATAAAAGATATCCATGATGAATTCCAAGAAAAATACGGTTCATGATGTACAATATTTTATAACTTACATAGAAACATAGACCATTCAAGAGAGATCTAACACTGTTCAAAGGGATGTTGTTGACATGCCAAATAATTCATTAATCTACCAATGGATTGACATTATAACATTAGATCATGATGGATAAAATATATATTTTCAAAAGATTATAATAAAATCATCAATATTCATTCAAGAAGTTTTTTATGAAAAATAATGACCACAAACTTGTGAGATGCTTGTAATATAATGTAGATCAATTCATGATCAAGAGAATTCGTCATGTTTGAAGATCCACCACTGATCAGTGGAGGTATTAATTCATCATTGGATCAATATATATTCTATAGATCCAACATATACAATGAAAATTCTCAAATAGGAAGTGGAATTTAGAGTATTTTTAAAGGTAACTTACTGTTCGAGCATCGCTAGATTGATTCAATAATTAAGATATAAAGAGATATGAAAAAAATATCTCAAAAACCAAGGTGGGATGAACCTAGTTAAAAATAGGTGTTTTGGATCATATTTGGGTAATTAAAAATGTGTAATATAGAGTAAGATTAAATTTACGGGGTTTGTTTGAGGCACAAAAATCCCTGTTGTAGCAGCCAAATGGTGGGCCTAACCGGTTGGCTGGTAGAACCACTAGTTGGCCAGTGACTGGACACCAATCGATAGGTGTAAAAAGAATAACCTCCCATGTTCTTCCATCACCACTATCTAGCTAGTGTGGTCTTCAAAAAAACTTGAAAACTACAATAACTCATTTATATATCTAGTGGAGTGCACCGGCTGACTGGTTTTAGTTTATTATCACAATAATCCAAGCCATTCCACATCTACTTATCCTTCAATAACCAAACCCATTATACATAAAAAAACTCCTAAAAATCCTTAAAAATTATGGAAAATATATAAATAGCTTTTTTATAAATTTAAAACATCTCATACATCAAATTTATCAAGGAAATTACAAATTTATGACACTAATAAAATATATGATTTAAAATGACCTTTTTCTAAAAAATGATTTCTTTGAATTACATCCAAAAATGATAAATTAATTTTTCTAAAAAATAGAAATTTTATCAAATAAGTTCGATTTAATATTTGGAGTCAATATAAAAAATTAATATAATAAATTACATTTTATTTTTATTCATTAAAATAAAATTAATTATTTTATAAATAGTTACCATCATAAAACAAAAAATGATAAATGTCAAAACTCTTTGGATAAAGAACCTAATTACATGTGGAAATAAAAATTATTGAGGTATTGTGACCATATATCATCCCTGTACTATATTATTATACATTTTGTGTTCTTCTTTACATGTTATACATGTTCCCTATTTAATTAAGTTAAAATATTTATAAAATTTCCATTCTCACCACTAACAAAATGGGCCAATCGCCACCTATTCAATAACACTAAATAATTTTCGTCCTTGTTTAAACTACACCCTTAATCATTACATAATAATCCAGTTTCACCATCATATAATTATGGCCCCAATATATTATTTTATTTCTGCCATTTCCATGTATTCTTCGAAGGGAAATCCAATGTCCTCAGTGTGAGTACTTCATTCCTTACTTTATTTTTTTATTACTTACTCAAATAAAATATTCTAATTCCAATTTAATAAACTAATAATTATTTATAGAATAATTTTTTATTCTATTATAATATCTATTAACCAGCTTTCCCTAGTTAAATTAAAAAAAATGAATCTTTTATTCGTGCATTGTGCAAACTACTACGTTAATGAGGAGACAACTTCTATTTTTTTATAAATATATATATATATATATTCAGTTAATAAGGAAGAAATTTAATATTAAATGTGAAATTTATCATATAATTAAGATTATTTAGATAAAATTTAACTTCATTTTCTTTCCCTCTAATTATTTGACCAATTAAAATGTTAATCGAAAGTTTTGAAAATTATCCACTCCATGATGTAACATATATAATTTTTCATAATGATAATTTAATATTTATTTTAAAATAACAAAATATGAATATTCATATTAAAATTATCAAAATAAAATCATTATTCTATCAGAATAATGATATTATTTTCTGACCATACCACTTTCATGACCATACTCATCCATTAATTATTTTATGTTCATATTTGGGTCGATCTAACCACCTACTTGAACCATGATATAAAATAATACCATGTGTGACTATAAAGAATTAAATATTGATAATATATTATATAAATAAGAAAATAATAATTTTATTTATATTTTATAATGGGAATATTAATAATAAACTCATTAATTAAGATACCACTATTTGTTTGTTCAAAATCACTGAATCATGCTTGTCACCAATTTCATCAACACAAACCGAAGAAAAACCATCATAGAATGATATTTTACCATTATAAATAGTTATTAAAAATAAATTTATGTATATATTATTATATATTAATGATGAAATTTGATATAATAATGAAGATCAATATCACTATTATGAAACTAGGTCAAAAGGATCAAGATTACCCACTCCGGATATTGAAAATAAATAATTACTACATAATATACATATATAGAATAATTATAAATAAGTTTTAAAAATATAATTTATATGAATAATTTTCATAAATTTTTGATTATGGTATTTATGTTTACTATATAGGATCTTAGAGTGTGTTTGACTATGGAAGGAAATAAGGTATGGGTTACTTGTTTCAAAATTTCACCCTAGAGATGTATTTATTCGTATAATCCATGTGATTTTTAGAATTGTTTACATAATAAAACTTTAATATTTTGTATCATGGTACTCTCATTAATAATGTCATTTAGTGTTACATTTTAAATCATATCCTCTATGTGGGGTTTACTTGAATGTTTCAATGTTTAAAAGTGGTTCTGATCACAACTTTAATTTACAAATACATGTTTAATAGTGCATCCCATTATTTATTAAATATGGTGTGTGTTTTCAATATTTCATTCAAGTGTGAAATATATTCAATTTCATGTGATTTTAATGCAAATTTCATGATCTTTTTCTCAAACACATTTTATTTTTTACATTACACATACCATGAGAGTTTCATCACCAATATCATTTCAAAATAAATATTTCGTTTGAAATATTATACATTTGAAAATTTTAAATGCCATTTTTGATGGTTATTTTGTTCCTTACTACATGTAAAATTCCTAGTATCTTTTGTTTCCAGAAATTCCCACTTCAGAAATAATGAAATCATTCATCACATTCATCAGCAGTGTCTGCTCCTTGATAAAATCAGATAATGTGATGTCAGTTCCACCTTCCATGGATTTTTCTTTATAGATTGTTTCCCTATCCACATCTACCTCAATTATTTTAGTCAGGTTTATAGAAATAATTCCCAATTCCATATCTATCTAGATTTTGGTTAGTTAAATTTCCTCTTTTATGATAGTTAAGAAACATTCGGCTAGGAGGGAGGTCACGTTGGGTATCTATGGGAATATCTTCATATTGGGTACATTGGTCACCTATGAATCTTCTTCTTAAGAGGGAATATTATATAATTAATCTTAGGAATTTATCACAAGTAATATCATGTCAATCACATGGTTATGATAATAGGGTAATAAGTATTCCATGTATGTTTTACAAACTTGAGGTAGATATAGTAGGTTTATACCTTTGAGGGAACACTTATGTTTACCATTTTTTAGAGTTAACCATAGAGAGTTGTCATATATACCATATTTAGAAGGAAAGGATCAAAACCCACATGGTTAAATGCCATATTTTATGGTCATGTCACATAACGGTTCCTTATTTTTTAACATCATATGGTAAGGATCATTGTTTCCTGAAAGGATCATCTATGAGGGATGGTGTGAGGATTAAATGTTGAAGCTACCTAGAACGGAGGTATTTTTCTCCATATTAGGAGATGGTGTCATCCCATGAAGATCATACATGTAGACTCATGTGTTCATCACACAAAGAAATTCTATCTTTTTACATCATGTGTTGATGATCTTATCATGAAATATAATTTTGTATGACCAGGATGTGATGCTTTTTAGTTTTACATCATCCATCTCAGACATATTGGAACTCACTCCTCACCCTTAGGGCTTATGTGGCCACCTCTCATGGCCCAATATTCAAGACATGTGATTATCATCACTATGAAATAGTGATAAATCCTGTGGTTGGTGTTAGGGTACCTATTCTTATATGAAACGGGCATTTGGTTACCTATTCATAGAAGTAGTAGGTATGGTAACGACTGAAATAGAGGCATAGGGGGTGTTATTTAGGGGACCGAGAAGTTATTTCTTCAAACATGGTATGGTTTTATAAAACATTTGTGTGTGCATGGGGATCTTCCATATGGGAAACTAATTGTGTCAGGAGGTATTGTTACATGAATGTTACAAAATTTCATGTAGTTCAGGGTTGTGTAAAGTCATATTCTATTTGTGTTCACCCAACTAGCCTTAAGATGAGTTGCATGAGGATCACTCAATACAAAGAAATTTCATGTCTGGGTACACAAGTGGTCTTTTATTCAAATTTTCTCCCTATTAGAGTGTATAACCACTAGTTTTGTACACTATTGTTGATGAGCATGAGATACAAACAGTAGAGCGTGAAATCAAATTCAGGAGAGAATATTTGATGGAGGGTGAGGGTCTATTTATAGTTGAAATCCTCATTTGTTAGTTCAGTACTCATTGGGAACGTATCACATTTTGTTCACTTATATTTCGTTCCCTTAGGGACTTATATGTGAGAAATGTTCAGATTAGTGTGACATTTAGAGTGCAATGTGGACGGTTTGAGAACTAGGGATATGTGTAATGCTTCTGTCTTGCACACATTAAGGATTTCTAACTTGTAGGGACCTTTGGAATAACGTCAAACATTGAAGCATCCACAAAACAATAAATCATGTTTGGGGAATATGCCTATTGTGCACATGATTCCATTTTTTGTGTGCACACATTAAAATTTTCATGAAACCTCATTATTAGCCCCGGAAAGGACCATTGGGGTCTTTCACTTGCTAGGTTCACCAAAAACTATATATCTATGGGCCTAGGTGAGAGTTTGGGGCCCTTGAATTCTACCCATAGAATATGATCTGATAGGGGACCAAAATGTCATGTTTTATGTGAAATACCGAAAAGAGTGGCTCAATTCTACCAGTGCACACAACAGGTTGCTTAGGTCATCAAACTGAGGTTGTTTACTCGACACAACTGGTAATCATCACCACTAAATAGGACAAGGGGTCCCTTGTATGGTACCTATAATTATTATATGGAAATAATTATCCATGATGCATGGAACTCCACATTTGTGTATAAATATGAGCCTTTATATTAATGTTTCATATAATTCAACCATTTTCATAACTACATCCATGATATTTTTGAACTCGTATTGAAACAGATCCAATGTTATTTTCCAAATCCCCTTCAATATTACAAGAACATTCATCTTCACACAACATTATTTTCACTCCTTGAGTCATTTGAGATGACTAAGCAATTAAACCAACCTATTATTGAAGATGTTTCCACAATTCAAAAGGAAAAAATATTGGAAAGCCTGGTATACCTATTACAATAATGGACTTTTTAAATAACAATGAATAGGAACTACCCATTTAGTGACCACCTTATATTTTGTAATTTTCTATTGATGGACGAATTCAAAATATTGAGTACAGAAGTTAATACTCTGTTCCCCATGTATACATGTGAGGATCAAATCACCCACTAGAACATCACTATCCATGGCCACCATGCCTGAGAGAATAAGAAAATCACCTTTTACACACTGAGTTGATGAATGAGGATAGTAATGGGTGGGAAACCATAGGCCATATAATTTTAATCCAAATATGGTGGAATCATCCTGAGTTGTTTTCAAGGAAATAATAAGGGATGAAATAAATAATTGGAAATGATGACAGATGGAAACTTAACAAATGAATTGGTTTGGGTGTTCTCGGTAGGCTGCACTTGTTTTTAGTACATGAATGACATGTTCCAAACATGTTCATATGATGAAGTGTGAATGTCCTAGTTATAAAACTACATTTATAAAATCTATTTCCAGAGGACCATATTAATTTCTTTCTAGAAAATAAAAAGTTCCACGTTCACCATGGGATGGTGGGAATAAACTCGTGGGATACACACTACATCAGTGGAATCCTAATGTAAGGGTTCCAATATGATGAATTTCTTCCAACATTGAATGTTTGGTCATATAGAAAGCACAATCCTCTTCTAATGAAGCACCTACAAGATTCTTTAACTAGACTGATGAAGCATAACCCGCTCTCAGAAGGATATCACATTCATGAAATGGGAAGAAATTTTCTTAAATAAATTCCTACCTGTGAGGATATCGAGATGACCAAAGTAGTTTTAGGTGATGCTAAAAAAGAGGGGCTAAGATCATATGGGTTGATTTTGGAGGAGGGAGAAAATTAATAGTGGGTATTACGTATGGTAGAGGACTGGAAACAACTTGTTTTTTTCACCAAATTCAATAGTACATTCTTTAGTGGGTGACTAATTCATTTCAGAGACACCCATTTGGGCTTACACATGAGGATACCCGTGATAGACGTAATCATGGTAGTTTGAAAAAATGGTGGACTTTGGTATACCAATTCTAGTTAGATTCTATATCTAGTTGGGATATTTGAAACGTGAAGACAAAAATAGAATAATCTATGTCCTATTGCACTTCCTAAATTGATTGATTATGGAAAAATTATGAGGCAATGTGTTTCGAAATTACATTATCCCACCGAATCCCTTCCTATGACCTTTCCTACACAACATCACTATAGTTCGTCTAGTGATGTTCAAGAAGACTTGGGGTATGGATGGAATCCATAATTATGAAAACTTTAGATTCCACCCATATTCAACCTTAGTCTGTGTGATGGTGGATAACCTTGTGGGAATATTATAAGAGATAGAGTACTTTTAGTCAATACAGAGAGGAGTGATGGTGGCCCGAATCAATGAAAAAACCTATTTCGTGCAATACATGTCGTTCTAGTTCCCTATATAGTTTTGGTGTGTATAATAGTTGACTAGGAGAGTTTACCTGTGTTCTATGGAGAGAGGAACCCCTGTAACATTTATCAATGTGGAGGACACTGATAGATGATGTTTTAAAAAAGATGATGATGCTATTAACAACCTATTTGGATGATGGAATGTACCAAGTTTATGAACAAAAATTGGGTGGTAATATACATAGGAATGATCATGAATCAGTGCATAAGGGTTGTCATGTTGTTGAGTGAGGCATCAGAGCTACAGGGAGGCAATTAGGCTGCTCTCTTTCTAGAAATCTAGACAACTCAAGCGGCTCATGGTAGAGCTGTGACAGGGGCGATGAAAGGATTTTTCACACCCCAACATCCTTGTGGGGAGGAACATCCATTGAAATGGTCATGGGAGAAATCTGGGGGCTCTAAGGCCATGATGAGCAGAGCAAGGGGGGATCTTGTGAGGAAACATAAATACTTGTTGTAGCAAGCCATGAACTCTATTATCCCCATGACATAGATGTCAATAAAAGAAAACTATGATTTAACAGCAGTTTTTTTGGGCCGGTTTTCAAAATCGTAGTTAATTTTGTAAAAAATATTTTCTATAAATGTTTTAATTCAAAAAAATAAAAAAAAATTTAGGAGCGGTTTTTTCAAAACCTCCACAAAATTGAGAAAAAAAATTAAATTTTATTTAATTATTATTATTATTATTATTATTTACAATATAATATAGTTTATTTTTTTATAATTTTAATTATTTATAATGTTTCAATTAGTAAATATTTATAATTATTAGTTAATAATATTTTTAAATGGAAATTCAATCTTCAATAAGTTGGAAAATAAACTTCCACATCAAATGATTGTAACTTATAATATGGGAGTCCATTTATTCTCTACAACTAGTCAAATTGAATCTTATAAAATGAGATAAAACCAAGGGAGATTTAAATCATATGATAATGAAATGAAAAAAATATATTCAAATTTCGAAAGTCGAAAATTGAACATGAAATTCAAACGTCCATAGCATTTAATCTGGGTGTCTGTTTGGTACTACCACAAATCAAATTGAAGCAAGCAACAATTTCAATACCTTTTATTTTTGGTACCAACACATTGAGTATTTTATCACTTTTTATTTCACCATAAAGGACCAAAAGATCTCTGAAATATAGGTTTTTGTGGCAGACCCCGATTTATTAAAAATTCAAACAGTTATAACCTCTGATCTAGGTGTCTTTTCAGCATGTGTCATATATAATATCGAAGATCATTTCACGATATTCATTTTGACTGATTATGGTGCAGAAAAAGTATTCATGGATCGGAATTTATTGTCACTTCTGTGTTTTTAGGGGTTTTAGAGGTTTTTAATGTTTTATGATTTATATAATTAAATATGATTTTTATTTTTTTTATTATTTTATTTATATAATATTAATAAATAAATTAATTAATTAATATTTCTTTATTTATTTATTTATATACTTATATAATTATATATTGTTTATTATAAATTTATATATTAATTAATTTACTTATTGATAAATTTATTTATTTATTTATGTATTTATTTAATATTTAATATATATGTATTTATTTATTTATTATTTAGTTATTATGTTCAGTGTAATTTTTAATTTATTATTAATTTATTTTTTAAAATATTAATTATTTATTAATTATTAGTTTATTATTGATTTATTAATGATTTATTTTTTATTTTTTACTTTATTAATTAATAATTAATTAATTAATATTTATTAAATATTAAATATTGAATAATAAAAACAAAATATTAGTTATTAATTAATTTTTTTTTAAATTTTAATTATTAATTATTAATTATTAGTTATTATTAATTATTTGTTATTATTTATTATATATATATATATTTATTAATCAGTAATTATTAATTATTAATTATCAATTATTAATTATTTATTATTTATTTTTCATTATTATTTATTATTAATTATTAATTATAAATTATTTTATTATTTTATAATTTATTTTTAAATTACAAAATATTAATTTATTGTATGTTTAATATTTATTTATTTTTTATTTTTTATTTTTTATTTTTTATTTATTTATTAATAATTTTCTTAATAATTTAATAATTATTTATAATTTTTAAAAACTAATTATGAATTATCTATTATTAATTCGTAATGGTCAATTATTATTTTTTAGTTTTTATTAATTAATAATTAATAATTAATAATTATTAATTATTAATTACTTAATATTTAATATTTACCATTTACTATATGTTTTTTGTTTTTTGTTTTTTGTTTTTTATTTTTATTTACATATTATATATTAATTTTTTATTTATTTATCATATATTAAATTATTTTTTATTTAATTTACTATTTATACATTACTTATATATAATATGTTATATATTATATATTATATATTATATACTGTATATTGTATATTGTATAATATATATCATCTATTATGTATTATGTATTATATATTATATCTTACATATTATGTAATATGTATTATATATTATATATTTTGTATTTAATATTATTTATTTAAGAGTTATTTTTTACTATTTACTATTTTCTATTAACTATTAATTAACTAATATTTTCTATTTATTATTAAATATTTTTTAATTACCATTTATTTACATATTATATATTTCTTTCTTTATTATTAATTTATATTCTATTTATTAATTAGTAATTAGTAACTAGTAATTATTAATTGTTCATTAGTGATTATTGATTAATGATTAATGATTAAAAATTATTGATTACTAATTATTCAATGTGTATCTATTTGTTATGAATTATTTTTTTCCAATTAATATATAAATAAATATATATAAGTTTATTAAAATTGATTTATTGACCACATAATGATCTTGTAGGAGTGGTAATGTTTTTGGAGAATAAGCAAGAGGTAAGGGGTCCAAATCTCACCCAACGTCGAATTCCAATATATGGCATAGCCATGTGCCTGAATATGGACATCTTCATTGAGATGGGCATGAGCATGGTAAAAATAAATAAATAAATTTATAAATAATGATAATAAATAAAGTAAAAAATTTTAATTATGAAAATAAATTATGAATATAAATAAATTATGAAAATATATAAATTACAAAAAAAATAATAATAAATAAATAAATAAATAATAGATAACTGAAGATAAATAAATAAATAAATAAATTACTAAATTAAAAAAAACTAAATAAATAAATTAATTAATAAATTAATTAATTAAGATAATAAATAAATTATGAAATTAAATTTTGAAAATAAATACATTATGACAATAAATAATGAAAATAAATAAATTATGAAAATAGAAAAAAAATATGATGAAAAAATAAAAAACTAAAAAAATTAAAAATTAAAAAAATTAAAAAAATTAAAAAATAACAAAAAATAAAAAAATAAACAAATTAAAAATTAAATATAATTAAAAATGAATTAGAGATGGTTTAAACCATGGATAAATCGTTCTACGATGGTTTTAAAGAACCGCTAATAGTTATTTCCCAACACACGATTTAGCAGTGGTATTCCAATACCATTGTAGAATGATTTAGCGATGGTTTAAACCACCGCTAAACAAAAAAACCATCTCTAAATACAACTTTTCGCGTAGTATGTCTTGTAAGATGTTGCAAAATGACCGTGATGATGGAGGACGTGTAGTAGAAGTTGATCCATGTCGGGGTCAAGCTTCAAAAGGTTAGGTTCACTTGGATAATGGATAAGGTGGGCTTCATGAGAGGAATACGTACCTCGTAGCCATTGATAACTTCTCATTCCAATGGGGGGAGGCCCGATCTACATTCTATCAAAGTGTGGGAGATGTTTTGTGGTGATCCAGTATATAAAAAGATACATCGAGCCATTGAATCAACCAAGGAGGTGTCAAATTGTGAGGGAATGTGAGGCTCCAGTGATATAGTGTCTTGGGGGTTAACTTTCGGCTAAGAATGTCCCCATGATAGTGATGAGATTGTGTCCTCATATGACTTCAACTTAGTTGAATTCCCTGATGTGATCTCACTAAAAACATTCCTCTTTCAGTCCTTCCTTTTTTTCAGAATCTATAACTAATTTTTTTATGGATGATCGAGATGAAAATGGTAATGGGAACCCTCCTGGAGGTGTTGAGAATGCCCTATAATATATTGTGGGGAATTCCATGGGGCCACTACCCATAGGTGGAAGAAATCGGAGTCTATCGTGGAGGTCAGAGTAATGACTTTGGAGCCCCAAGTCATTCTTGTAACTTATGGGGGACCACACACTAAAATTTTAATGGTAGTGTCCATTTTTGGAGAAGCAGTGCATCCAAGGCATCTTATCATCGATATCTCTCTGCCTCAAGGTAATAATAAATATGAATTCACCTTAAAATTCTCAAATTTTCATAGATATTTTTCATCAAATTGTATTCCTTCTAATGATCTCTCTCAACAATTGTTAAGGGATAACTCTAGCCATTGAAGTTATAACTAGAATCGAGGGTCTCCAATGGTAGGACTCCCTACCAAGACTCAGTGAATAAGCCTTAAAATGATCATTATCTATAGTTATTACACTCTCACATGATCCCAACACGTCATTTCAATAGAAAATTACCCCACATGCTCTTATTTCAAGTAACCCAAGAAAGTGTGGATATCCATAAAGTGATTATGATTGGATTATATAAAGAGACACCCCTAATAGTTGAACCAACATTTGAGGAGTTTTTCATTCAAATTGATTGGGTCTTAGTCCCACGAGAACATTTTTTAGTTTTTTGGGGTGATTCCACTAGTGGGGTAGAGCTCAAAGCTGGTGGTTGGGATGCTACCGAGGAAGAGTCATATAGAGATTTCAAACCTCTTGATTTGGATCCTAACTTGACAGAGAGGACCCTATAAGTGGACCCTGTAACTAGTATTCTTGCATCTTTCCTTAAGTAAGATTCTATGCCAAATGAAGACCTTGAATAATATTTCTCAAATATTGTGTAATGAACTAAATAGTCCACCATAGATAACGGAATAGAATATAACGTTTCAGCACCCAAAACCTATAATTTTACTTATTGACCTTGAAGGGTTCCATATACGATTGGATTGAAAATTTTGACACCTAAGGGGTGTACACTCACTATCCTCAGGAACTAGTCTGTAACATCCTTACTGAGTGGTTGTATGAGTAAAGACAACAATTGAATATCTTTTGGAACCAGAAGATGTCTAATAAAACCCAAAAGCTCTAGTAGGCCGACCAAGAAATCCAATGTTTAGAGGAGACGGAAAACGAGCATGTTATCATCCTAAATCCCCAATCGAGGTTATCAGGATTTTGAGGGCTGAGTTGGAAATGGCCAAGAATCAATCAAAACATGAAATATGTCAGATAGATGGGAACAGAGATTAGTGGGATTGGGTGTAGGTCAGGGTTGAGGAGATTTTACAGGATGAATTATAGGAGGAAGTTGATCATTGGAGGTAGAAGCAAGTCAATGAAACCACACACCAGAGGTTGGTAGAAATGGTCTGCTCAATTACTAGGGAAGAACCACAGGGGAATTTTTTATCAGACTCAAGAGATACTCCATGATGAGGATAACACTCTCTATATTCCAATTTTTCTTATTTATATGATTCCTTCATACATGGAAATATTTCTTTTTGGGAATTTAATTATCACTCTCTACCCATATTTGTGAAACAACTAGTGACCAATACATACGAACACATAAGTCATGTTTCAGGTGAGAAACAAGGGATGATCATGTGATCACTCATTCATGTGACTGTGTCAGAAGAAATATCAAACACATAGGCTCCACTATTGATTACTCACCACCGAAGGAGTTCAGGTTGAGAGGCGCTACTGATGGGGAACCAATCTCTCTTATAAACCAAGATTTTCCCCCATGTTCTCCAGTCCATGAAAAATATAAATCCATTGAAAATTAATTCTTGAAAATAAAAGGGGTATAGGAGAAATTAATCAAGATGCACGATATCTAGAACATGATGTGAGCACTATGAACATATTGGATTATGGTTGAAAATGATTGAAATACAGCATCAACATTTTTTATCTTGGAATGGGGACAAAAAAACATTGTTCGACCACAAACCATGTTCAAAACATGATACATATCTCACAATATAATCAAAAGTCTTATGCGAAATTATTCTAATATTTTAGTTGATCCATATTCTATAAGAAACATTTTTTATAGTAGTCACATTTGACTATGTAAAATGGTGGGGATCCAAATAGAGTTACACATGAAGTGTGAAGATGAAGTGATGAAATTTTTGAATGTATTCCAACACTACAAAAACTATTCCAATGTGACTTGGGGAACATTATGATGGTGTATCCATATAAAAAAGATCAAACATATCTTATATAGGGATTTTAATCATAGATTATGAGTGAAAGTTGAAGGATATGAATGATATGAATGATGTAATTATTCCGACTACTCAAGGAAAGTGATTCTTGGGAAAGGGCGTAAGACACCTATCCCTTTTACATTGTGCAATGGGGAAGATAAACATGCAGTTTAACATCATATGGCAAGGATGTTGTACTTCATTGTTTAAATTCAAATAGTGATGACATTTGACATGAATTTTAACATCATACAGTGAGAGTGATGTATCACAATGTTTAATTTTATGTGATTGGGAAGTGGTATTTAGGTGTTATGCACTGATCAGATCATCATTTTTCCTCATGTCAAATCTAGAGGGAATCCAAGTTCCATTTAATGGTGTAGAGTTGAATTTTTACCACATGTGAAAGGTTTTAGATTATAAATGTGAATGGTAATACTATGAGTCCCTTCCACAATGAATATCTAGGAGAAACTTTTAATGCACAAAATATAAGAGCGTCATGTTTGAAACATGGCTATTAGTTTAATTTTATATGTCTTGGACCTCAAGTTGGTACCCAAAAAGTGAATTTGTCACACAGAAGAGTGAAAACCCGATGTAAATTGTGTTCCAATGTAGTCCAATGTCATGAAAAAATTCCTGAGGTGATTTTCATATAGGTTAATATCATGTTGTTTGAACATGGGATCTACTATTAGTTTAAGGTCATTTTTTAGACAAATGATCACCTCTATGTGTTTTAAGTTTCATGAAAGAGTTGTAACCCCTCATTTATTCAAGGAAAGTGATGTTTGTGGGTCACAAAAAACATATGTGGTAGGTTACAAACCGATTTAAGTTAGGAGGTGAGTACCATGCGTGATTTTTGTCTGAATTGAATGCACATGGAATTGAAAAGGTCCAATGTGAATTGAGAGGCCTAAGAGGCCACCTAACATCACCAAAATCATCGATGAGATAGCTTATACATATTGTAAGGTCACTAAGTTTGGACTGAGGGTTGTATATGGTCATAATGCTTGGACTGAGGAGTACCTTGAATGGGGATGTGTAGTTTGGGGAGTTAAAAACTAGATGTTATATAAGCATCAAGGGGACTAATGCCACAAAAAACATTCCTAAGGATACTTATACACAGATTAAAGTTATTATTCTTGGACATGGAGTCCTAGTTTAGGTCATATGGTTTGGACTGTTGGCACTCGTGTGTCTCATACATGCTTTGGGAAATTATCTATGGACCCCTAAGACCACATGATACATGATCAATGCGAGAAAGAAGAAGTTGTATAGATTTACTATTTCCCAAAGGGAAGGAAAAATTAGAGGAAAGGTGGCTGAAAAATCCCTCGAGGGTGATTTCGTATTCTTGGACCTGGATAATAATAGAGGGAAATGAACAATTGATGGTAAACAACTTCTAATCATGATTGAAACATATTTTTTTACTCACATCAGTTGTAAATGATGAGAACAAATATAAAATATGATATTGGATGAGTTCAAAATTAATGATCTACTATTTTCTACTCATTTTACTTCAATGTGCGAGGCCAGGATAGTATGACCCCTAGTGTTTACATACACTAATTCCATTAGGGAGTCTATTCAGATAATGAAGATAATGGTTATCCAAATTTAGGATAGTGTTAAGAACTAAACAGAATTGGGGAATGTCATAGAAATATTTTGATGGGTGTGATTGTCCAGAGATTGAAATTTTTAGAGTCCCCATGTATCTAATGAGGATTGGAATCAAGCCAAAAAATAGTTCTAAGCCATTTTGTGGTAAGAGACTGATTTTGGTATGGTGACATCCCTTCTTTAGAGGATATCATATTATCTCACCTTAAAAGGAATCATGATGTCAAACAGGGTAATGTTCATCTCATACGTACCATATGAGGCATCCCAATTTTAGATGAGTTATGGAGGTAGTTTAGCATCATGCACTGAGGAAATCGGGCTTGGTAGTTTATAGTCATGAAACTCAGACTAGAATTGTAACTAGTTTAAACATGTATAGATTATAATGTAGGCATGGTAGGTGGTTTAAAGTAACATATCTCTATCCATGCGGTATTGGTGTCCCAAGTAATTTTTTTGAGTCCTGAAATATTTTTCACTAAATGTGAATGAAAGGTTAATGGGGGAAATCCATTATTGAATACTCTGAAAACCATACCACACATCAACACCATGACACTAGGGAGGAAAATCCCATGTAGCGAGTCGAAAAAGGGGATTGGGAATTGGATGAAGTATTTGGGTGTCACTAAATTGCACATGAGGATTTTAATCGAGCTGAACATCGTCATATAAAGAGTTTGGAGTTATAGACTTTCTTAAATGTTTACAATGAAAATAGGTGGTAAATGTTCTCTTTGTTTCTTATCATAGATTTTGGTCATATAATAATTTGTATGAGGACGTAATGCTTGGACTATGAGAAGGGGGATTCGAGTTTGTTTTTTTACTGAAAAATTTGAAGCCCTCCATGATTCCAATGACGACCTACATGACATGAAGTGATTCTGATGTTGGTTGAAAAAAATTTATACTCATATGGTATAAACCATGTCAATCAGTTTAAATTCATGTAACTTAGAGAATCAAAGTGTTTGTCTCAAGGTTACTCATGTGGAACGAGAGAGGTAATACCCAACATGAATGGATCCAAATGAGTCTTATGTACCGTATAAGTATTAGAAATAATATGGAACATTGTTTTATGTCGTAACTCTTAGACCTAGGAAAAGGTGGAAAAATTTTAGCACCGTGATTCATAGAAGGGGGTGATGTTTTTCTTGACGGTGTATGTCTATCATAGAATAGGTATAACCTGATGTGAAATGATCCTATGAGGCTCACACACCACATGAACAACCTGATACGAACATCACATAGATTGAGGTCATAATGCATGGATCATAAATGGGGCAAGTGGGGTCAAGTTTTGATAATTTTAAAATATGGAAAACATATAGAATTTTTAGTTTTTTGCATATTTTATGAGGATGTGAATCAATCCAAACACAGTTTTGGAACATAGGGTTTTATATGACAAACATGAGTAGGGATAATCCTCTCTAGTGAGGGAATTGAGACCTATCAAAAATTCCATGTGGCATCGCATTCACCAGGAATGTGGTATGGTTTTTTGATAATCTCATACTTATTATATAGGGAATCCATGTTTCAAATGGACTAAGACAATGGTTTAACATCATGCATTGAGGAAGTCAAGTATCATTGTATTTTTTCATTCAACGGAAATTATGGCTTGTAAATAGTTTAAGGCCATATATCTCAGACCTTATTCTTGTAGTTTAAGGTCATATATCATGGACCATATGGTGGATATATGTTTAAGGACAAAAATCATAGACCGATGGATCATAATATATGTTTATAGAGTTCGGACCATAGGTTATCATCTCAAATATATATGTGTAGTACGATGTGGAAACAAACTTAACTTAAATTAAGGACCAAGGATTCCCAAATGACATAAAACACATTCCAAATAAGTATCACACATATTTTAAAGTCATGATGCATAGACTTGGGCTCTAACTTAGGGTCATAATGTTCAAAAAAAAATCTCTCAACGTGAATATTATTTCATGAGAAAATTAACATTCAAAGGAGGTATGATATGCTCTCTATCCATGGTGATAACAAATTATGCTCTATTTTAATTGAAATTATGAATGGTTTAATGTCCATAAAAATTGGTAAAAAACTTCTGTGTATTTTTTTGGGTATCATTGAGGTAATGTGAGACAGTACCATGTCAACATGGAGAAATGATTGGAAGAAAATACTCTTTTTTTCAATGCTCTCACTATCCTTATTTAATTCTCCTCTAGATTATGAATGGTTGTGGACCTATTATCTTTTAGGGATTCTAGGTTATATATATGAACTTATTCTATTTATTTCTAACATATTATTTTCATATACAACAATACAATGAAATGGAAATTGAACCTTAGTGGGAAATTCTTTTTGGGTTATATACTCCATGGAATATGGGGTCACATGGGTGAAATCCAGTTGTCATATGATAGGACCACAGTGGTATATGAAGTTTATTTGGATAAAATTTACTACTCTATCCCAATATTTACAAAAAATAAAAAGGGTGTTGTTAAATGACTAAATCTATCAAATTTAATGATCATGGTAGAAGGAAGAATGGTTAGAATAGTTGTTATACTTGGTATAAAAATTATTTATCTTAGAGGATGAGAAGTTGATGTCATTGTATTTGATATTAGTTTGAATAAATATGAATTTATGGATGACATTAATGCTCAAGAACTCGATCTTGGATCAACCCTTGAACCCCAGGAGGGGAATCACATCTACCCACATAGAGGAGAAGTCTGTCGTGGTTCAGATGATCCTTCACTGGTGATCTATTACTAGAGGTATGGCCCCACAATGTAGATTCCACAAACTAAAAAGGTACATAAATACTTGGTGGCTTGGAGGATCTCTGAGGATATATGTATAGAGTTGGCATGGATTTTACATACATGACATATCGTAGAATAATCTATGAAGTCGTGGACAATGGTGGGCCAAAAGTTGCCCAACCATGGGACTAGAAGAATAGCTTCAATCCCACCTGATGAGTTCCACAGTACCCATCGTGTACATCCTACATAAACTTGGGGATCTTGTATCTTTATATGAAAAGAAGAATAATCCAATATAACCAAAATTCTTTTAAGGTAAAATAAATGTTTGGTTCACTCTGAATGGTAAACTTCACTACACACTAATGGATTGTCTCATACTCATTTGGGTATGATGGGAGAATTCCATGATGGAGAAAATCATTGAAACAAATTTTCCAATATGGAGATTCTTATACAATGTGGTAATCTGAGTATCATGACATAGAAGATCATATATCCATTTCTTTTACATGTTTTTTATCATCATCATCTAAAATGGTTTGGAAAATGAGCCTCTGATGCTCCACATAGATTATCATGTCATCCTGGACATGTTTCTCAAGATTTTAGAAAAACAATTCCTAGGTGTCAAATCAACCATTATGAGAATGAGTGACTCGAGTCACCTTTGGTTGAGTAGGAAAAAAGGACATTAGCTAATGAGTGTTCTCTAACACTGAAATGATCCCTTTATTTATGATGTTGTTTGCACCATTAATTTATTTTATGACAAATTCTTAGTCTCCTGTCACATGAACGATGGTGATATCAATCTTGAGGGAAACCTTGAGACCAGTAATATTGGCCTGATATCCTACCTAATGTTTGGTGAATACTTTTGATATTATGAATAATTATATAAGGATGGAGTACATATGGGTGATTAAGTTGATCCACATGCCTACTCTATTAAATTTGTGATTGTTTTGTCATCTATCAGTCAGTCTCTGAGAGGAACCATTGAAATTCAGGTTCAAACACATCATAGCTCGACCCACATAGAGGATAAAATCATCTAGGAATTAAAAATCCAAGGGAAACTCACCAAGGGATAGATGGGTGGCTAGAAATCCGGCCAATGTTTGACCATTGATATCATTCTAAAAAATGAAAATGATGTCAAAATACTATAGGATATCTACCCAAGAAGACAATCATCCAATTATAATGGGGAGATTTAGGATATAATTCAATGAGTCCACATTCGACACCAATAATATCTCATGCTGTTGAAGATATTTATGAATATTTTTCAATACAGAAACATACATGAGTCAAATCTCCCTGACAAGGGATTATCTATACTCGATATCAAGTATAATTTGAATATGATAGTATAAATTGTTTCCACTTCACCCATTATTGTTTTGCGTGAGGAGGAAACTAAGGGACCATTACAAGGTGGTCGAACTGAGGACCAGTGGTCTCTTTAAGATGAGTGGCATCAAAACTGGAGGTTATAGAAAATACTGCATGATGTCTGCAAAGGAGGTATGGAATTCCCCATCCAAACGGTAAACAATGCCTTTCTTTATTATGCTTGATAAGGTATTACACATTCCATCTGTATTTATGATAAATCAGTTTATATAAGATACGTGGACTTGGAGACCTCATAAATCCTAAAGGTTTATCAGGGGAGGAATTTAGTTTATAGCCTTGATCTTATCATGGCCTATCCTTATGTATCTAAATATTATGATTATGATGATGAGAAACTTCATAGAGATAACCTCAAATTCACAATAAAATGTGTTTATCATAAAATTCATTGACTATAGAAAGATGAAGACTTTTTAATTTTCTCAGATATAGTCTTGTCACAATAAATATTAGACCACAGAGTCATCCATGTATCACTCCACCAATATCCTGGGAATTGGTTTGAAGATGTGGTATATGGCCAACTGATATGTGAAAAAAATTTCAAACAAAGAGAACCACTTTATAAAATAATGTACCTTATAGAGCCCTTAAGGAAGTGGACTCCCCATCATTAGGGACCATCTAGATTTTGTTATAATTAGGGTATCCATTAATAAAAGGGAGGGCATAGAACCTGATCCTAGAATCAATCAATAAATCTATCCCTAAAAGGGGAAAATAATTCTTCGGAAAATGGTGATTGAGGTCCCAGAAGTCAATACAGACTCGTTTTGGTGGTACTTCTTCCCCACTGAGATGATTTTTTCTAGAAATCTAGGGCACAATACTTCCTTTTAAATGCTGGCTTTGATAAACATGTCATCCTAAACCTCGACCATGGCATCAATAGAATCATGAATCTTTCTGGGAGGCTACGTGAACCTGTGATGACTCATTTGGAGACAAAGACGGTGAATAGAGACATGAGGGTCTAATCATGGAATCTCATCATAGCTCCGATAAAAGAAGAAACGATGCTACTATAGTATGGCCACATACCACTTTTATTCCTCAAAAAACGTCATGACACTAATTAGAGTTAGCCTAAAAATTTTATTGGTACCGATGATTACCTAAATTAAATAATAAACAAATGGGTAACACACCCTATTCGAAGAAATAATGGGGGCATTCAAAATCTACTTCATCATTTGGGGTAGAAGATTTTCTAGTAGGATGAGGTTCTTATTGACTATCTATATCACGGGAAGCACTGGTCTCTTCTTGGGAAGAAATAGAATCCCCACTAGGGCTTATAGATCTACTGAAACTGTGGTCATAGAGGTTGTTTCACCAATTCAATCTAGCCTCTCACTGTGGGGTCCATTATTTATGTCGAAGTAATAATGTGGACACATATTCTATCTGTTAAACCATGTGATGTAGAATTGGTGATAATGTAATGGAATGTCAGCCAGAGGGAGAAATTATTGATACTTTATTTGAGTAGTGGACTCTGGTATCACCCAAGAATGTCCCATGTAAGAGTGTGAAGTAATCTGCAAAGGCTCCTTATTTTTAGGGTTATAGAAACACTATTACTTGGGGAAAATGATGAATCCTCAAATTTATGTAGTCGTTTTCTGAAACCAATGAATTTGAAAAATGAAAATTTCATTCATATATTCCCTTGAATTTGAAATAATAACCATCCAATCCCAAAAATAAATTATTTGTTCTACCGCATTGGAGAAAACCTTCTTCCCCTCTATCATGTAGTAGCTGACATCTAGACTGTGGGCTTCATAGGAGTCAGATGTGGATTTATCCCCTTAGAGCACACCTAATCAACCATTAAGGGAGTACTTGAGGCACCAGTGATAAGAGGAGAGGACAATCACATGAAAATGAATTTCGGTTCAATTTAATAATGCATTTTTGGTAGTATCCTATAAGACTAACATGAAATTATTACTTACTATAATGCCACAAAACTGGGTTTTCATCCAAGATCTACCACATAGTTTCTGATTGTTCCTATCATAACCATGTATTATCTGGTTAGAAGAGAATTTGAGATTCTATAGTCAGTCCAAGATTGTATAGAATTTTAGTCATAATGAGGTTAATCCCACAAATTAAGTCCATCAGGAAGTATCAGATCTAAAATATATTTTAAAACCTATAATTTATAGTGATAATATATTCCCTACATGAGATCACCCACATATTCTCCATTAAATGAAATTATTACATGTTATTCCTCTTTCTAGACCACCCTTGTACAGTAGGCCTCAATTAATAGCTACTTCTACTTCGAACTAGGGAGGTATTTTCAATGGATTTTCAAAGGCCACACACATATCCTTTTACAATAAGAGGGAATAATGGACCAATAAACCAGTAGGTATTCCATTGAGGTATTTCAAAAAAATGTACATCCATGCCAAAAGCAACTTTTTCCACAGGGGGATTCTCTTTAGCTTGGCGCACAATAGATGTTCTGGTGGAACCCCTATGGTCCATATAGTACTAGAAATTTCGTTCTTATGACTAGATGACCTACTCAATATAACTTTTAGTTGAATTTTGGTTGGATTAGATTTGTATATTGCTAGATGTGACTGCGCATAGCACAGTCATGATTGAGATAATCGATCAACTAAATTGGTAAATAGTGGAGGCAGGCCTGATAGAATATTATAGGAAGATAGTGTTCTGCGATCACTATGAAAAACCAATTTCCTGGTCTCAGTAACATATATGGAATAGTTTAAGGCACTGGATAAAAAATTATGGTATCTTATATGTCCTCGTCCTTTCCTTCAATGATGGTTTCCAGAGGCATCTAGTGTGTTTGCATGGTATTACACACTATCAAGCATTTTTAAGCACACCACTATCTCAATAACATTCACTATGAATTACTCATTATATTAATCGGTGAGGTCATCGGTTGATAGATGGAAATTGGATAACTTCATAACCCAAGGAACATGAAATTGTTGAGAGTACATGATAGATTCAGCGCCATTGGGGGACTTGGATTTCCCTTTGGTAACTAGTGCCTATTATTTTTGGACATAGATGGATGCGACATAGAATCAAAACAAGAGACTATAAAATGTGTGACTAACACAAGAGGATTTTACCTTCCTAATTGAGTATGTATGAAACGATGGGAATGTGTAACTGCCTTTTGATCCAACAATCATCATATAATTGTATGTTGTGTCTAGAATCATAGTACCATTACAATGATCCCTCATAGTCATTGTTGGGGTCAGTGAAGATATGGGTCTCATGTATCATGAAATCAACCAACATGAAAAATACCTGATCTACTTGGTCTTGGATCAAATACTTTAACACATAACATTCCTTGATGGTATTTTTGAGGATCCAATGGTATAAGAAATGGTTGGGTGGTGAGTTTTTCTGGAATCCAAGGGACTCTTTCACATTTTATGATTTATAATTAACTTTTCTAGGGAAAAGATGAATTATCACAGAATCTATATATCTCTGAATGAATAGGTCTAGTTCCTTTAGTATGTAAAGAAAACACTAAGATCCTAAACTGGATGTGTAGTTATTGCCACAATCTCTCATTTAGGTGGTTATTCTTGGTGAGGTAGTGCATGATGGTTCTGTACTAGGAAAGTATGCACTTGATGGGGATGCACGATGCAAGAATTATCTTGGTAGGGATAAAATTAAAAACCATTATCTACAAAATTATCCAACAACTCTACTGGATTAGGGGTCATTTTATGCATGGCTGCATCAATCTCTATTTTGTTAGGCCTTCTCACGGAGTTTGGAATAGGAATTAAGCATGACTATTTAGTTTTTTGCAAGTCTTACTCTAGATTATGGGACTTATTAAAAAACATCAGGATTCCAAATGGAATATTATATGTGATGGTGGTAGGGACCATCTCAGTTTTGACATTTCCCATGCATAACACAACCATCTTTTCTTGAGTTAGCTATATGTCGAGTGAGTAATAATGTCTTTCCATTGTAAAATATCAGACCTTTTTTTCTCATGAAGAGTTCAGAAATACTTTTCATTCATGTTGTGGACATGAAAATTTTGTAGAATAGCCTACGGAGGTCTCCCTATCCAGAAATGGAACCTATGGGAAGATGTCTCTACCTGACAAATCAGGGTCCTTCCAGTATCTACATGAAACACTGGATCTTTGAGAACTCTTACTATTACAGGGTTCCCAACATGGGACCACACCATGATATAATTGTTTCCAATTGATACAATGGGTAACTCATTCCTTTGAACCAGAAAAATATGGTATTTCAAAAATCTAGGGTTCTCTCATGTTGTTGACTCATATTAGTTGTTGCTTTATTTGATGTGGGGTCCCCACATGTCACATTACCAAGGCCTTGACATGAGTGGTGAGGGAATCTATCATGTCATATTCATGAGGGTCCCTATCTTGGAGAGGGTCATTGGGAACTAATGCATGGATAGGCTCATCAAATCATTGAACAGGATCATCAAATCAAGGGGAATCACGACCTAGATCGCTAGGCAGATAATTACATTGGTTAGGAAGGTATGGAGACTCATACATTAGTCACATTCAATACCATCATACTTCTTCACTGAAGATATGGGATAGTCCACCAAGATATAAAAGAGACATCTTTCAAAAAAGAACTTATTTCCCCACTAGAAGAGAGATGGGCTCCCACATTCTGGTTCTATAATTTAGACACCAATCATCAATGAGAGCAGTAATAATCCTTTTGTAATCGTTGAGTTTCTGGGGGAATGTAGGCTACTGTAGGATCTTTCTCTACTTTCATCACAGCCTTGAATGGATTAGAGAGAAAAAATGCTTCTTATACTTGTTTAGGTACTAACATATGGGTATCAATGCTTCATTGAAATGATTTCCCAGGCTCAGTGTCTACCTATTTTGATGAGTAAGTATGCCTATCATAGGTTCTTCATTGTTATATGCCTCCCCATGAGTTGTATCATCAGAATAAAAATTTTTATTTCTTTCCATTTACCTATAATACACTATAAAATTATGGATAACTACATTTACCAAATTGGTAATCATAGGGAAACCTTCCTCATCTATAGAGAAGCCAAGATATCATAATATAGGGTTGAAATGTGGGAAAACATACTATCCCTAGCCTCTAAACTGCACATGAGAGGATTATTATTCTATGACATAGTAGGGTAATACATTGATCATGACACATATTTTTTAAGGATTATAATAGTGAATTTCTGAATCAGTGTGACAATCCACAAAGATAACCATAATTTTGACCCATTGACACTACTATTCAATGGATTTGAGGTGAACCTGACTCCCTTGGTAGGTCAGATGATGATCATGGAGGTGGAAAAACATAACCCAGATAATCTGGTAGAAATAGATGGATTGTGCCTCAATGAGGGACTCCAGGATATTAATGTTTGGGAATCTATAAATCCATAATACCACTGACATTTTTTATAAGAAAAACCTCCTAAAAACCCTTTTTCTCATAGAATTTTTTCTTATCTGGGTCCGCCTAAGATTTCATTGATTCTAGTTGAATGATGGGTGGAAAAACTGAGGTGATCATCTCAGTGGCTAGTTTACCAGTAGAGGATTCAATGAAAAATTAAAATATTTATTGTGTGATGGGATGCCTCTTGCGGGTGGTGCCAACAACATCATCATGTCCATGGAGTAAGGAGTATTCACCACTAACTCATGTGTGAGGGAAGTGGAGTCCGTATGTGGATTGGATGAATTCTAATCATCTGAAGGAGTCATTCCAGAACCCACCATCTTTACCACTTCTCAGATGTGGGTAAATAGGTGGGAAAATTCTGGCAATATAGGTAGTTGTAGTGTGAGCCCCTTGAAGGGAGAAGAAATACATCCCACATGAAATTACTTATGAATATTTGTAGGGATATGAATGAAATTAATGTCTAAGATTGTGAACCCCAACTGTGGGGATACTACCCCCACTCTAGAGGTTAGGGTGTAGACTCCATTATTAATTCCACCATCCCCTCATAGAATAAGAGATCAATAAGATAAACAATGTCTTGTAATTTACATGGATTTCTCCTTCAACAGTGAGTGTTCTCGCTTCTGTCCCAGGATGGTTCTTCATGGCAGGGTATGTCTTCATTATGGTGATGACATCTATCTGGGTTTATTTTAATGTGGTGAGGACCTGCAATTTTTTTGGTTGAGACATAGGGATGGCCTTCTTTCTCTATATCATTTGAGTTAGGATGTCCTTCGCTCTGATTTATTTCAATTTTTAGATGACCTTCACTCTGAATGATGAAAATTTGGGGAGAACCTACACTTTGGTTGGTAGAAAAATGGAGATTCAATATGAGGTGGTCAGTATTGAAACAACTAGTAGCTTCATGTTGAAAATAGGTATTAACAGAAATTCCACCATAATAGTTTTCAAAATAGCATGGACGACCTCCAATTTTGAAGTTAAAGAATATGAGAGGAACTCCACCTATGTTGGTGTTGGAGTATAAAGGACCTCCACTTTGGCTGGTGAAGGAATTGGGGGACCTCCCTATTTTTTCTTCGAAGAGATGGGAGGACCTCTGATTTGGTTGATGATGGTGTGAGGAGGAACTCCCTAGAGAGTCACCTTGTCACTGGTTTTCTAGTAATGTCATTCGATGGTGCCGGTTGTTTATAGAGACAACCCAAGATACCTATCAGGTTTCTGGGGTATTAATACAAATATGGTGAAGACAGATCCCCATTCTCCTATTATAAGAATTTGGTGAAATACTCCATAAGTGGAAAGGTAAACTCGAGCTGTATTGGATTTCCCCTATCTGACATCATCTTGATCCAACCCACGATGTTGTTGTTGGGTGCCTTGGACTGGGGTTGCTGGGGTAGACGTGAATTTCACCTATTCCTCTACTTGAGGGACCGATTAGTATTGTAATTGAAGATGATGTTTGGGATCCTTACTAGGTGGATACAGAGTGGTATTTGTGGAAAACATGACTGTATAATACCCTACATAATTTAAATAGGGGAGTGTGTTGTCATATCCCTCTAGGAAGAGACTTCAGAAGCAATTTTTCAAAGAAAAATGGTGTGGTTTTACCCTATCTGTCCCTCGAGGGAGGAAATTTTATCGAGGAACCGATGTTTCCTAGTCATATCAGGTTATACCCCTTATGGGAATGACCCCTCTATATCATAGTACTATTAAAGGGTATCAATCATCGTCCTATTTAGGATATCTAAGGGTGAGATGGGGAATGGGTTTTTCGTAGCTGAATTCACGGAAGAATATGAGTTGTACGGGATTTCCAAATCAACAATTATCTTTCCCTCGAACCTATAGGTGATAGGTTATTGTTTTCATATATCTTTGGTCTTGATTGAATGGAGGAATCAACCATCATCACATGTACATGAAAAATGATTTACAACTACCCATAATCATCAAATATTTTGAATAATGATAGGGATTCATACTAAAAATATCAGATATGACCGATTCCTAATGCTAACTCTTCCAATCCGTAGGTCAGTTACATTATAATCCTTATTCTTTCATAATATGACCTAGAACTAGATATATAGATATGGTGACATTTTAGTATTATAATGACCCAACACTACTAGTCCCCATGTCAAGGAAATGAGTTTCACATTTGGTTCAACTTTTTTTCTGATGCTTTCACCAAGGCTCACCTACATCGCATATGCATGAAATCTTCTATTTACCCACATTTTCACTTTATAAATGGGGGGATATTTCATCTCATTCTTGGATGATTCCTACATTTTAATCAAAATGGTATGTTGGGATATTGGTTTACCTTTACATGGATTCATCCTTGGATTTCATTTCATATTCTAGGTCACCCTCAAATATTTGAGTAATATTTTTGGAACTAATTCTGGGTACCATAACTATTTTGATTCTATTTAATTACATTGTGTCTATCGTGTCAGGGAAGAAACCTTTAGTTATGAGAGTATTCACTTTGGGAATATTTGGGTATTTCTTGACATTGGGTACATTGGTCTCGTAGGTATCATCCCTTTATGAGGGAATCTATTATGAGGCTTATTAGGTGTAGAGAACAAGTAATTTTGTGCGAATAAAGTTGTAATAACACCATGGGTGTATGTATTACAATTTTTTAAACACAAGAATTCCATGTCTATTGCATGGATTATGTATTTTGAGTATAGTGACAACTTATACATTCTATAGAAATGGATCATAACATATAGTTATGATGAATCGGGGCATGATTTTAACATATTGTTGAGACATATTGGTTGATAAGAACAATCTATTTGGGCAGGTCATGTAGGTGTAACCCTATGAAGGAGGATGTCACACATGGGTTTATTGATGAATTAGAAAGCCCTATATATCTAGATTCAAGATTTTCATTCCTAGGTGGGATCACCTAGATAGTTTACCAGTGGATGATAATTCCACTCGGAGGTAGATATGGGATGTGCATCACTAGTATGGAACACATGATTTTATTATTTCTGAGATTAAAACTCAAGGAGGTTCGTTATACACCCTATTTAGAATATAGGGATAAATAACTATGTAGTTTTATTAATAATTTTATGTTCATGTGATGGGACCAATACATGAATATTAACTTCTTGTGTCCAGAATGCTCATTTCACGAATAGAGAATATTCGAGGTATGGTGTAGGGATTATGCACAAAAGTTTCTTAGAATCAGAGACTTTTTCCACATGGTTGGAGGGAGGAATCCCATTATGTTCATAAATATGGAATCATGTTTTCACCACATAGGGTAAGGGTATAGTTTTATGTCATGTATCGAGGACATTTTCATGTAGTTTAATTTTACATGACTAGGATGTGAAGGTAGTATGTTTTACATAATGTATCTTAGATGAGGGGGACTCACACCTCATACCTAGGGATTATGTGAGCATTGTTCATGTGCCTATGGGTAGGAAATTATGTTGGAATTTTCATGGATGAGTGTTCAATCATGAGGTTGATGTTAGGGTCCATATTCTTAGATGAAATTGATATTAGGATACCTATTATTAAAACAAATAGTTATGAAAATTGATTCAATAGAGGCATATGTAATGTTAGGTAATGGTCTAATAAGTTGTTTCACACAATTGGGGTAGGTTTTGGGAAACATTTGTGAGAAAAAGTGGCTCTAGAACCTGGGAAGTTGATAGAGTCCAGAGGAATAGTTTCACACATGTTTGGTAGTTTCACAATGGTCGAGGTTCTACATAGGAAACTTCTCTTTGAACACACCCATCTATCCATAATTGTATTTGTGTAAGGATCACTCAAAATTTAGGAAAGTCCTTTTTGGGCCCATAGGAGGTCTTCTAGAAAAATTATCTACCTTTGAAGGCCCGTAACCACTAGTTTTGTGCATTTCCATGGAAGAACGTGATTTGATTACAAATGTGCATCACTTTATCTCTTAGAGGGCCTCTTAGAGTGATGGATGGATCTTACTTTTATATCCTAAATGATCATATGTTGGCATGAAAATACTTGGGTACACAACTTCAGTTGTGCACTTCTCTTTCCATTTCCATGGGAGCATGTAAACACAACATATCCGGATTAAACATTCCTTTAGAATGAAAATGGGATGATTTGTGCATCGGGGATGCACAAAGTGCTTATCTATTGTGTGAAGCAATGCCTTCATTTGTGGAGGGTCATACATGTGTCATTAGAATTTAGAGTATCCATGAAATTATACATCGCCTTTGGAATGTAATTACATTGTGTGTAAGATTCCATTATTTGTGCATAGTAATCAAAAGTTTTCTGCAACCTCTTCATTCGCACCAGAATGTTTCTTAATGTTTTATAGCATGCTCCATTCACCAAAAAATGGTCATTTGAGGTCTGAGGTGTGATTTATGTACCAAAAAATAATTTACCCCTAAAACTACTGTCAATTTATTTTCCTCTTCTCACTCTCTAGGTTTTACATATCTTCTACTATATTTCATTTCCACCTTTAAACACTAATTAATTGTTTTCTTTAAATTGATCCTACCATTTAATTTTTATTGTGATCATCCTTTTTTAGACATCAATATTCAATTATTTTATTTATAATGTTCATTTTATATGCCTTCATAATTTATTAAGTCTATTTTATACTACATGAAATTCATTAAATATTTTATATTAATCTTAAATATTTTCTAAATGGGTCATTTTTGTTAAAGTGTGAAATGAATATATCTTTTACTTCTTATTTATGAAAACATATTTTTTCAAAATTTATAATTTCATATGAACCCTTAACCCAATATTTTCATGGTTTCTAAAATATATTTCATTTTTATCTTAGTTTTATGAAATATTACATTTAAAATGCTTTCAACATATCAAAGATAATTATTATTTCCCAATTTATTTCTTAAACCGACAAAAAATTATTTTTCAATTAAATTAGTATCTTTTGATATATCTTATACCTGATCATGTAAACTATTCAATTTTTTTCATCAATATTCATTCAGAAAATATCATATATAATATTATATTTTATCAAAGATATGATCCATCATTGCACTTATCTTTCCAAATAATCCTTTGAAATATACTGGATCATTCTTCCAATACCTTCTCATTATGACTACCATATATTCTATTTCTTAGACTGTGGTTTTTTCACATATATTCTACAAATTTATTAATTGAAGTGAATTATTAACTGAATAATATACCTTTTTATCTAAACTATGAAGACACCAAATACATCGTCATCTTTATTGAAGGTTATCTACGTAGAAAGTAACTGAATATAATTTGATACCCATTTAGATTCCTTGTAGTTATCTTTTCATGATCATGAATGATTTCTTTATGTTATTCTATTTGAAAAGTATATCAAACAAATTTTATTTAAATGTATTCTTCATGATGTGTTCAAAAAACGAATTTTTCAATTGGTTATTTATTGTATGAGGAATGATTTATTTCTGGTGGCACACATAATTTAGGATGAATACATGTGGGGTCTTACACCCCCCCCTCCAATGGAATGGTTAAGGATTTATTTCTCCTGAGATAATTATTGGAATTTAGTATAGAATGATCACTCCAACATATGAATCATGTATTGATGTGTTCTCTACAATGTTATGGGAATCAGGTAGTGTATCATGCTCAACATTGTTATCAAAATTATGTGGTGTATCAATTTCCACTATATTGCTTAAATACAGTGGTTTAACCTTATTTTCCATTTTATTTTTACCTATTCTCATGATTATGTGATAGTCCCACTCATGTTATTGTGAATATTATGATTTCATGGATTGTATTTATTGACTAATGTTACTACACTGTTGTAGTTAATTTTTTATGTTCAACCATTCCATACTCCGTGAATCATGATTTATAATATATGATTTATTTGGAAAAAATTACATAGGTATCCATATTATACCCATAATCACATATTATTTCACTTCTGATATTTGATTGTTATCACTTATGTTTACCCATTTAGAGAATCTATGATCATTGATTTCTTAGAATCTTATTTCCCATGGTTATAAAGATAATAGAATTATGAAATGTCTATAAGAGTTTCTTATATAGTGGATTTTTGATAGATGTTGTGGAATTGTTATAGACATAGTAGTTTATTAAATAGTAGTAAAATATTTATTTTATAAAAAGAAAAAGGGTTGTAATAATTAAATATTTTTCATAATTATATAAAAATATAAACCTAAAAAGGTACATGGAATGTAAAGGTTACATTATTTTTGAATGATTATGTAAATAAATATGTGTATCAAATACATTTTCTAAAGTATGCTATTTTTATGACTTGATTTTGGTGAATATGTTAAGGGAACCTTGCCATATACACAATTCTACATCCCCATTTTCAATGATTTTTTATATGAAAATCCAAAAACATATTAAAAAACAATTAAATGAAATAATAAAGATAATCATATAGATTTTAATTTGGGGTGCCCCAATTCACCTCACCATTACAAATTATACCACCATAAACTACTTAGTATTTATGATCAAGTAACATGCGAGTTCACTTATATTTTATCAAATACTTATAACCCCAATCATTGATTCTATCTTTACCATACTTCCATAATAGGAGGAATAATGGAATAAATTTAGCATATAACATATTATTATTAAGATCCATAATATAGATAGGTTGTTATACCATGGTGGTGTAAGGTTCAATATCCAAATCCTCCCATTAAAACATAAGATATAGATCTGGATAATACCTCTTTAACTATGATATGTGAAACACATTATAAATATACAATATTTTTTATTATATGTGTAGATGGTATGAAACTTCCCAAATATTCTCCAGTATCTCAAATAGAACAACATGTCATGGCATCAATATACCATCCTTTCCCAATCAATGATGTCTCATATGAGAAACAATTCTGAGAAACACAAAATCTGCAATGGTGAATTTATATGGATAGAAACAATGGTTGTTATATTACTTTTTATTACATTGATTCAAATATGGTCATTTACATATCAATTGAAACATAAAATTTTTAAAATAATTAATATTCAATATTGACCTGGAATGGTCACCCAATTCTATCCAAAAAAATTGTCCAACATGATCTCCCATAAATTGATTAAAATGGATCCATCTTTATTGGTGGAAAATAACTATTATTATAATAATCCTTTAGGAATTATATATCTTTCTCACTTGTAATCCCAAATTACTATATAGAAGATCTTAGTATATTTTAATGAACAAAAATAGCTTCTTCGATGTGACCATCTATTTGTGAGTGATATATCATGTTGAGTCTCAACTAAAAGACCATCGCTTTATGGAGCCTTTTATTGAATTGGTACACAATGTATGATTTTTAATCAGTAATATTAGTTGATCACTTAAATAGTAGTTTCATGATATCCTAGAATAACATGTTCCTATTTTATTCTATATTAGTCAACTCCTTTGTAGAAAAAAGTAGTCATATTTCATTAATCAATCAATAACATCCAATATGTAATTATTCATACAAATATATCAAAAATCCAATAAAAAATTCCTAGATATTTTATCCCACATCAACAAGAGATAGTTAAGATATTTCAATATCCCTATATTCTTCAAATACTCAGATTCTATCATTTTATGAGGCAAGCTTCGAGATGTGTAGTCAAGAACCACCCAGTTTATTTTGGGATTCCAATAATGATGTTTGATGTTATAAAACATATTTGTTGAATTATGGTGTACTACCCTATAAAAAAGGCCTTGGTCATTCATTACCAATGACCACAAGGTTAAATGAACCCCAACCATTTTCTGAATTAAATTAAACTATTATAATTTTGAGGCCAGTCATTTAAAGTTTATATACTATTTAGAATTCATCTTATTTACTAAAAGTACATATCAAATACTTTATTTTTGAAATCTGATCATCAAAGGTAGGTTTTAATTTTATACAAACAAAGAATAATTTATCATCATAATATTTCACATCTGGATGCATCTGATCAAAAATACTAATTTAATGACATTCATCCACATCTTCCATCACCATATAAATCAAATAGTTTCATCTCAAGGCACCGAATACCACATTCCCTTTTCCCAAGGTATGGGATAAATAAAAATCTAAGGCCTGGATATACTCATCCTAGTGTCTTAAAAGATGTTTTGGAACCATTTTTAAGGAGATATAATTCATATTTTTATGATCACTATAAAAAGTAAACTTATCTATAAAGATATAGTCATTCCATATTTTTTATAGAAGAATCATCACCACAAATTCATTGTAATTAGTGATGTTGTTGACTTGATGGGGTGTAACAAGTGAGATACATATTCCAAATCATTACTATATTAGATCAAAAGAATACCATACCCCATAAATAAGGAATAATAATACATAAAATAATTCATAATAGAATTAAGAATAATTATAATGAGATATGATCTCAATCTTTCTTTTAGTTATTTAAAAATACATATATCATTTCTCATCCCATCACTATCTCACTCCCTTTTGAGTTAGAGATGTAGATGGAGAAGCAAAATTGTGTAATAAGAAACACGACTTATAATATCAACAATGAACTATGAATATTTTTGATCACAAATATATTCCTATGTTATTGTAAAGATATTAATAATTTTATCTTATTGGGATCTATAAAAATTAATTTATATGACACCACATAAACCAAAATTTTCACTTCCTCGATCTATAATTGAGACTCATATATCTTATAATACAAGTGATTATCCATCAATTTTGGAAAATATTATAAAGAGTATTCTCTTTCACTTCTCTCATCATTGAGTGGACTAAAATATCATCCACAAAAAACTATAAAATTGATTTGAGAAAAATGTGGAAATTCAGCTCATTAATTTCATAAAAATAGTAGGATCATTAGTAATGTAAAATGGCACACCAAGATACTCTTAATTTCCATAACACCTCTTTAATGTGGTCTTAGGTGTGTCCACTTCTTTCATTGTCAACCAATGGTTTATTGATCAATAGTAACTATTTGAAACCCATATTTATTCTCTAGGATGATCAAAGAGATCATAAATTGATGTAATTTTGTACATATTATTGAAATTCACCATATTTATTTTCCAATAATCAATAAAAATATTTAGACATCTATCTACCCTCTTTTCAGAGAGAATATGTGATTACCATGGTGAAAAAATAGCATGTATAAAACCTTTCCTCTCAAGATCATCTAGATGGGCCTTAAATTAATATAGTTTGATGAAATACATTTGTTAATGGAGTATGTGAAAGGGAGTTTCCCTTGAGATTAATTAAAAAAAGAATTCCACCTACCAAATTAGAGTAATCCGTATGAAATCATTAATAAAATCAATTCTATTATAATCCACCGAAAATTGAATTTGAGCATAGGAACTACCTTCAATATATACTAAGAAAATGATGAATATATAACATGAAATTTATATGATTTATTGGATTAAATGGACTTTCAAAACCTGATCTTTAATCCCACTCATCTTGATAGATGCGAGTGTTTCTATCAAGAGAATTGAAAAAAACCCTATGGTGATACTAGTTTATTTTATATTTGAGATAATCATATTGTCAACTAAAAAGATACGATCCATCGTATTTGTTTCTGATGCTTTCGCCAGGGCGCGCGCATCCGTCTGTGGAGGACGCGCTGCCTGTTGCCCCGTATTCCCTCTTTCCAAAGGCGGGCGGCATTTGTTCCCTGTTCAGGTACGTCTGCTCCTTGATCGAAACGGGATGATGGGATGCCGGTTCTTCCTTCTGTGGATTCCTCCTCAGAACTCGTTTCCTAGTCCGGGTCTCCCTCATAGATTTAATACATTGTTCGTGAATCGTATTCCCGGTGCCATATCTTCATGGACGCCGGTTAATTACACTACTTCCGTCAAGGAATTCCATGGGGTCTTGACATGGTAGCGACCTTCGGTCGGAGTAGACGGCAACATCAGGCATGTCAGGGAATTTCTGGGTGCATGGACATTGGGGAACCTGTATTCTTCCTCATGAGAGTGCATCTCAACGGTGTAGAACCTGAGGCATGCATCTGAGGTTTTCCTCAGCTTCCCGTGTTTTACACAGGGTATGTTGCAAGATTAACATCTAGCAAAGACGGTTAAACCAAAGGCGTTACATCTGAGGTTTGCCTCAAGCATCTCATGTTTATTACAAGGTAGGCCGGGAGTTTAGCATCTTGAGGAGACGAAATAAGGGTGATCAGAACGTCCAATAGAGACGGATCGATGGTGGTGTGCCCCGTAGAGGGGAGATGTCACACCATAATGGATGATCTGAACACCACTGAGGGCGGATCAGGGGAAGTGCACCCAAGGATGGGGTACATTACCATTGGTTGGGATTGAACCTCTTGGAGGTTTCCTACATACCCTGTGTAGAGGATAGGGATCAAAACCCACGTAATTCGAAAAGGGTGATGAATCAGGGTGTACATAGAGGACAACGACCCGGAGATATGTTGGGGCTTACACATGGAATGCGGCCCATGCACCGCTATAAGTAGCGAAGAGGTGGATGGCATGATCCCACCGGGATGTGGCGGCCCGGGTGAGAATCAGGATGGGTGATGGATGGATGAATGAAGTGGAGGGGGAATGAAATGGGACCATCACATGGGAGATGGTGAAGTTGGTCTTGATCCTTGAAGAGGCTTCCTATGTATCCCCGTGGCAGGGAATCAAAGTCCGCGTAGTTCGGGATGGCGCCAGTGAACCGACGTGAAGGTGGACCTTGGTCCGATGCGAATCGTCAACGAACCGAAATGAAGCTGGACCTTGGTCTGATGGGCATCATCAGCGTACTGATGTGAAGGTGGACCTTGGTCCGATGGGAGTTAGTCTTGACTCCCAGGGAGGCTTCCTACGTACCATGCCTTGACATGGATCAAAGACCACGTAGTTCAGAGGGGTGTCATCGGTGAACCGACGTGAAAGTATACCTGTGGGTCCACTAGTGGTGGGCTTGAACCTCATGAAGGTTTCCTACGTACCATTCCTTGACATGGATCAAAGTCATCATAGTTCAGTAGGTTGATGGAATACAGTTTAACGTCATGCGGGACGATAGTGAACCCTGACGTGAATACACGACGGGCGGTGGATGTCGGCGAACTGATGTAAATGAGGGACCTTGGTCCGATTGGAGATGGGCTTGAACCTCTGGGAGGATTCCTACGTACCATGCCTTGACATGGATCAATGTCCTCATAGCTCGGATTGGGGAATGTAGTTTAACGTCATGCGGGACTGGGGTGAACCGACGTGAATGAGGTTGGAACAACCGGATGGCGGGTGGACTTGAACCTTGTGGAGGATTCCTACGTACCATGCCTTGAAATGGATCAAAGACCTCATAGTTCAAGTGGAGATTTGTCGGCGAACCGACGTGAAATTAGACCCGGGGGTCCACTATTGGTGGGCTTGAACCTCATGATGGCTTCCTACGTACCATACCTTGACATGGATCAAAGTCCTCGTAGTTCGGGTGGAATGTGCAGTTTAACGTCATGCTGGACGGGGATGAGACCCGACATGGATAAATGAAGGGTGTGCTTGAACCTCATGGAGGCTTCCTACGTACCATGCCTTGACATGGATCAAAGACCTCGTAGTTCAGACGGGTCACAACGGCTTGCCGTCGGACTGGAATTGCAGTTTAACGTCGTGATGGACGTAGGTAGAACACGATGTGAATTGGATGAGGGGTGGGCTTGAACCTCGTGGAGGCTTCCTACGTACCATGCCTTGACATGGATCAAAGTCCTCGTAGTTCAGATGGAATGTGCAGTTTAACGTCATGCTGGATGGTAATGGGACCCGACGTGAATAGATGACGGGTGGGCTTGAACCTCATGGAGGCTTCCTATGTACCATGCCTTGACATGGATCAAAGTCCTCGTAGTTCAGATGGAATGTGCAGTTTAACGTCATGCTGGATAGTAATGAGAGACGACATGAATAGATGACGGGTGGGCTTGAACCTCATGGAGGCTTCCTACGTACCATGCCTTGACATGGATCAAAGTTCTTGTAGTTCGGAAGGGATGGGTGCCAGGGTCGGTGCTCACTCTAAGCCCACGTGAGTCATGCTCGGTGTGAGAAACAAGAGGTTGCAAGGACCTGACGATCACATCATGAAGGGTGCATCCGTGAGAAGCGAAAAGGGGCTTATGCGTTAGGCAGCCCATGGTGTTGGGACTTACTCTAGGACGGAGGCCCAAAGAAAAGGACGATGATGATTTCGGGCTTGATCCTTGAAGAGGATTCCTACGTTCCATGCCTTGACATGGATCAAAGACCACGTAGTTCTTCTGATGACGGATTACCACCAATTGGTTGGTTTCAAGGGCTTACTGCTGGATTGGGTTTGAACGGATTACCGCTAAATGGGGTCACAACGGCTTATCATTGGATTGGTATGTGAACGGCTTACAGCTGAGTGGGGTCACAACGGCTTACCGTTGGATTGGGATGTCAACCGCTTACCGCTGAAAAGGAGTGACAATAGTGGATGGGGCTTATGCTAGGAAGCTGCCCAGGTGCCGCTATGGATCGACAATGGTGAATGGCGCTTACGCAAGGAGCTGCCTAGGTGCCGCTATGGAGCAGCACTGGTGAATGGGGCTTACGCAAGGAAGCTGCCCGGGTGCCGCTATGGAGCATCACTGGTGAATTGGGCTTACGGAAGGAAGCTACCCAGGTGCCGCTATGGAGCATCACTGGTGAATGGGGCTTACGCTAGGAAGCTACCCGGGTGACGCTATGGAGCGGCAATGGTGAATGGGGCTTACGCAAGGAAGCTGCCCCGGTGCCGTTATGGAGCGTCAATGGTGAATGGGGCTTACGCTAGGAAGTTTCCCGGGGTGCCGCTATGGAATTGCAATGGAGGATGGGGCTTACGCAAGGAGCTGCCCGGGTGCCGCTATGGAGCGGCAATGCAGGATGGGGCCTACGCAAGGAGCTGCCCGGGTGCCGCTATAGAGCGGCCAGGGAGGATGGGGCTTACGCAAGGAGTTGTTCGGGTGCCGTTGTGGAGCGGCAATGGTGAATGGGGCTTACACTTGGAAGCTTCCTGGGGTGCCGCTATGGAGCGGAAATGGAGGATGGGGCTTACACAAGGAGCTGCCCGGGTGCCATTATGGAGCGGCAATAGTGAATGGGGCTTACGCAAGGATGCTGCCCGGGGTGCCGCTATGGAGTGGCACTGGTGAATGGGGCTTATGCAAGAAGATGCTCGTAATATCTTCCTCATGTCAGGCCATGAGAGCATTCCAACTCACTGGTGAATTGAGGCCTTCACTTATGCACTGGTGCACAAGAGGGAGAATGCCAAGGGTATTGGAATCAGGCCACTGTAATCATGGCATTAGGTGTCTTATGCTTGGAGCATAAGGCATCTCTTATTTGGAGCAAGAGGCATCCTAGGTTAGGAACATAGGGAGAATACTATAGTTTATAGTCTTGTAGGTAGGACTGTTGGCATCTCATGCTAGGAGCATAAGGCATCTCTTTCTTGGAGCAAGGGGCATCCTATCATTTGTTAGATTGGGAAAATACTACAGTTTAGAGTCATGTATGTAGGACTATTGGCATCTCATGCTTGGAGCATAAGGCGTCTCTCGTATAGGGAAAAGGCATCTTATCATTTGTTAGATATGGTGTACTACAATTTATAGTCATGTAGATAGGACTATTGGCATCTCATGCTTGGAGCATAAGGCATCTCTTGCTTGGAGCAAGGGGCATCCTATCATTTGTTAGATAGGGCGTACTACAGTTTATAGTCATGTAGATAGGACTGTTGGCATCTCATGCTAGGAGCATAAGTCATCCTATCATTTGTTAGATAGGGGGAACTACAGTTTATAGTCATGTATATAAGACTGTTGGCATCTCATGCTTGGAGCATGAGGCATCTCTCGCATAGGGCGAGAGGCATCCTATCGTTTGTTAGACAGGGAGTGCTACAGTTTATAGTCATGTATATAGGACTATTGGAATCTCAGGCATGGAGCATGAGGAATCTCTCGTATAGGGCGAGAGGCATCCTATCGTTTGTTAGATAGGGATTCCTACAGTTTAGAGTCATGTAGAAAGGACTATTGGAAGAAGGTGCCTAGAAATGGTTGGTGTTGGGACATACGCAAGGGCGGCCCATTCTGATTCAACCTGGCATAGGAGCCAAGTGATAGGATTTGGAGGAGTTTCTTGAGGAATGGTTCGACTCAAGGTACTCGGGAAACTAATGATGAGAACCTCAACTCAGGACATAGGAAAAAAACAAAGAGGAATACATCAACTCAAGGTGTTTCATGGTGTGTGGAGGAGTGTATAAAATCATGGTATTCTATAAGTTGAAGGTGGGGAGCGCATAAGGGTGCAATGTCAAATCCCGGCATCCAAGCCCGAAATGTTCGTGGTGCGACTCTCCATTTATCATGGGGGTGACGGTTGCGAAGGGACCGGCCCGGAGGGCCGGGACCGAAGCCCGGCAATGATGCCGAGTGGGGGTGCGGGGGTGCAGCCCCCGCGGTATAGACCGGTGGGCGCGAAGGTAGGATCCTCGCGAAGGATAGGTCTTCGCGAAGTAGCTTCGCGGAGCAAGGCCTCGCGGAGCAATGGTCTCTCCTGGAGCATAGGGGTCTTGCGAAGCAGCATCGCGGAGCATGGGCTCGTGGAGCAAAGGGCTCTCGCGGAGCTTGGTCTCGCGGAGCAGCATCGCGGAGCATAGGCTCGCGGATCATGGACTCATGGAGTCTCGGCTCGCGGAGTAGCAACTCGAAGGAAGCTGCTCGCGGAGCATGGATTCGCGGAGCCGCAATGCGGAGCTCCGCTCGGCCGCCCAAGGGGCGAAGTGGCCGTGGCCGTCCCTCGGAGAAGGGAGTTGGGCTGGGTATTTATATGCAAGGGGCACTGCGAAGCCGAACTCCCGCGCCGCCTCAGGAGCTTTGCGGCGTGCTCGCGAATGTCAAATTCGTTCACGGAGAGGTACCGCCTCCGGAGCTTCGCGGCGGGCTCACGAACGTCAAATTCATTCGCGGAGAGTTACCGCCTCCGGAGCTTCGTGGGACCGCGCTGCACGGGTGCTTCGCATCGGTGCTTCGCATTAGTGCTTCGCGAGGGGTCTTCGCGGCGCATCGCAAATGTCAAATAGGTTCGCGGAGCCTCTCGTCTCATTGCTTCGCGGCGGCGCTCCACGATCACGGAGGGGGGCTTCGCGAATGGGCTTCGCGAACCAGATTTCCATCCCAACATCAAACGTCTCTAACTCCTAATCTGTAACTCCGTTCGGGACCTGCGACCTACCAAATCGAAGCTTGCGAAATGGAATACGATCTTGGCTCATGTATGGAATCATTTGGAAAATTTTGGGGATGCGTTTTCCGGGGTCTACAGTATTCAAATAGAAGGCTAGAAAATCCCATTCCATACCATTATTGGTAACCATCACATGGAAATAATAAAACATAGAACCCTAATCCTTTTTTTATCTTGGAGTAGTAAAGATACCCCTTAAATATAGAATTAGACCATATCATAGTCATGAAAGAATAAGTTCATATGAAATGAAAGAATGTGACACAATTGTATCAAATAAATCCATAAACATTTGAGGATAAATAAACAAAATAACTTTAAGGGTTTCTATAGCAAAATCAGATTCTATAGGTTCACTCTATAATGTATAAAATAACCAATATTCAAAAACTCTTCATGAATTCTTGGATTTTTAGGATTACACATTCATTTAATTTTTTTCTTTTCATATCTGAGGAGAAGGACCTTATCCCTTAGTTTCATTTGATAACTCTTGATATCCTTTAGTTTAGGTAGACCCATTATTTCTTCACTAGGGATGTTACTTAAAAAATATTTAAATTGACCAAATAGACCACATATATGATAATATTAATGATATTATCATTAATTTTGTTTATATTAGACCGAATTCCAACATTGGAAGCACACTAATTGCTTATACCATTATGGTACCATGGGAATTGAATCTGGAGGCATCATAAAATCAAAATACTATCTCATCTTGATTATTCATAGTTTTTCATTTGAAAATATGAGGAAATCTGGCTTCATCCTACTACAATAATGACACCAATCTACCCAATAGACCATACAATCTATGTCTCATCCATCAAAAACATCTTGGTCATATCACACAATGTTGGAAGGTATAAAACAACTATTATTGAGAAATCCTAAAATTTCAAAACTCTCTCAAATCATTGATCCTTGAGGTATTAATTCTAGAGGAATATATTATAAAATTATAACAATATAATAAAATTTGTGGAATGTGACATCAAAAAATGAATCACTTTCTCCATTGTAAAAAATTCCCAGGACTATTTCATCTATAGGGTCTATAGGTAAAACTACATAATGGACTTCTCTTTAAACATGAATCAATTGAGGTCCTCATAAAAGTTTCCAACATTATCACTCCCCCTAATCTAAGGCTATCTTCCTTAATAACGTATGCGAAAATAGTGAAATTGGAATTCATAGGGGTATGATGAATACCAATGATGAAATCAATTTTCTAAATCCATTCATTTGGTCCCTATAAACATTAGAAACCAAAAAATAAAGGTGGGTTCTTCTTAGTAAACTCCTGAGCATAATACACCATTAATGCATGATCCTGCTAACCTTCTCAACCAAAAAATTTAAAACTTTTTTTGAATAATATTAAAATACTAGGTTAAATATGAGGGTTAATGTAAAATACTACCCACCTCATTGGCTTGAGAAGAGATAGAGTTGCTACTTTGCCTTAGGTGACATTCACAAGTTACCCAAGGATGGGAATAAATGTTAAGTGATTAATTAATAATTGGGGGAAGATTTTTATTTATAAAATAAAACAACCATCCATGATAATCATGGCCAAACAACTATTATATGAATCATGAACACAATTTAATAAAACACATTATAATAAAAAACAGCAATAATGAAACTATAACTGTATACAATTTCAAAGTACAGAAATCGAAACAAAATCTAAAATATCAGAATATAAAGTGGCAGAAATAACCAATAAATATCAAATAATCCAAATAAAAAAACTATACGGTTCATAAAATGCTCCATTACCAAACTCCACAATACAACCAAAAGTATTATTTTTCATCACTTAACAAATGAGATACTTTTTCTTTACCCAAGCCCCCATAAACTATTTCTAAAACCATACAAAGTTCCCAGGAAATAGGTGAGTGTTGATACTCATTAGGATTTCCAGAAATGGATTCCCTACTCATGACACATAGGCAGATCATGTTAGCCCAATTATATAAAACAATTTATATGATAAAATTAATTTTTTAATAGTTTATTTCAAAGAGAATCAGTTTCTCAGCAAAATGGTTTCCATAGAAAACAACCAAACAAGTCCTTCAAAGCATTTCACAAATACATTTGGGATAATCTATTTCAATACACTCTTACACAAATGTATGACCAGATGAATTTTCCATAATAATGAGTAGTCTCTCATCATTCTAAAAATTCATTACAAGGTAACCATATACCGATACCCTAGTGAAACACGCCCCTTCCACAGGATCACGTCATTGCATATGAACACACACCAACCAGTAATTCCAAAACCATGACAAACCCATTATTTAAAACCATTTAAATAATAAAATAATTTTATTAGGATCCATTACCCAAAACCTATTTCCATGATTAGAAACAAACTACCATTTTTAATATCATCATTTTAAAATCATTCAAAATAGCACCTTGCACAATAACTCCACAATTTCCCAAACCATCACTAAAGAAAGATACTACAAATATTGTCACAAAAATTTCACAATAAATTACATGAAAGTCAAAATAAAATTAATACAGCAATTCATTTTCTAATAATTATAGTTGAGAGTGAATCCCACGCCATTAAAATCTATAGAGAAAATTAGGAAGGACACAAATTCATCAAGAAAACAAGGTTGAAAGTCCCAAAAACACAATCTTCGAACTTGTTACCGAACATTAACATTGAAAACAAATTATCTTTATTGACCACTTCCATCATTGATATACCCCAAATGGATTATATAGATGAATCCAAGAATATTAAGAAGAGGAGATCTGATAAAAATAACAAAAAACCCAGACTTACTACAAATTATGTGATTCAATGCACTGATATTTGAAAATAGATCAAACTTGTATAAAGAGTAATTGTTTTATCAGCCATTGGGAAGAGATAAAAACATGTTTTGGTCATATTAGAGGAAAAAATATTCATTAAAAATAAAATATGAGTCATATACACAAATTTAGGATCTAATTTTTCGTCATGCCTGGTTAGGGAACATGTTTAGCCAAACAGTGTGCTAACCCTACACAATCCCTCTATCCCAGAAGCATGGTTTTCCTTGGTGGAAACATGGTTTATCAAAAAAACTATACTAACTAGAATGAATTGCTTCACCTTGCATAGTTTTCAATAGTAATGTCATAGTATGTTCTAACTATGATAACATAATTTACCTCTTAAATACTCCAAAAACATTAAAATACACATCCAAAACCTTCCAAACATAACCCAAAAATATAAATACTTATAATATATAAACAAAGGGTTAATTAATTTAAACATTAGGTGTTACATTCCCCCCACCAATGGACTTTCCATCCCAAAGAAGAAGAAAACCATCAGTGCCCCGAAAGTGATTGGGCTATTGCTCAACTATTTCTTTATCTTGTTCCCATTTTTCATCAAGAACATGATCATGTTTCCAAATACCCAACACTTAGACTGATTATTTTCCCACACAATACATTATATTTCCTATCCAAAATCTTTACCAACATATAAACCAATGAAGAGTCCATCGCTAAGTCAACGTGATCCCATCAAAGCACTTAGTTAGTATCAGGCTGATACTTTTTCACCTGAGATACATGAAATACATTATGGACTAAAATAAATTATGTTTGAAATTCCAATTGATATTATACTTAAAAACCCAATAATTTATCTTAAAAGTGCCAATTTATGGAGAAGTTAACATTCTAAAATTCCCAAAACAATGATTTTCCATGTCTTGGATAGATTCTCAAGAACTCCTGATCACTCACATAAAATGAAAACAACCATCAAAAATGATTCACATATGATTTTTGATAACATTAATCCATCACCACTCTCCTCTTAATCTTATGAATCTTATACATTGTCTCTTGGACAAGGCTTAGTCCATGTAATAATGTTTCACCAGTTTCTACCAAACAAAGTGGAGAATGATAATGAAACCCATATAAAGCTTCCAAAAAGACACATGTATCTAGGAATGGTAAAAGTAATTATAATAGAACTCCAATAATGGTACATTAGCCTCAAAAAATCCACATAACTACCTTACACAAACCTGAAGCATGTCTTACCATGTTGGTATCGTCCATTCATATTGTCCATCTGTCTAAGGATGATACATTGTACTCATAGTCAACATAGTCCCATGGTCATTTTGTAGGTATTTCATGATAGAATATTTAAAACCCATATCAATATTTATTAATATCGATACTTTTATGACATTTTTCGTGACCACTTCTAAAATGTCGAATTTTTACAAGTCCTCCATTGTATGATATTCCATAATATTGATGAAATGGTCCAAAATTTTGAGATGATCCACTATCACCATCTAAAATCATGTTTTCAATCCATTTATGAGACATATCTCACAAAATACATGTGTATTTATTCCCATATCCAAATAGGTATAGTTAAGGGTGGTAACATATGCAGTGTCCATTAGTTCTCTTCCATAATCTAGTAAACGATTGGAAATATTGAAACAAAGTCATCAAATTTTCTTATTATGGACACCAAGAAAAACAATAATAATAATTCATTATACATATTATATATTTAGGATGAATAGATCATTTGGAATGGTTTTAAGCATTAAGTTGGTTTTTTCCAAAAATTCCATAGGTACTCCCTTCTGATCTCTAAACCCCAACAATAAACCTCTTTTCAGATTTCATCCCTTAAATGTCTCCCCATCATTGAGTTTTGAACTCATATTCACACATTTTGAATTGGATTTTTGTGACTCTTTCGTCATCTCAAACATATAAACCAATATCATGAAGCATCACAACACACTACATACCCTCATATTGATTCTTGAAATTTCAATATTGGTGTTGATATAGGGTTTAAATTAATCTCACTAAATGTCTTCTAGAATTCATCATTCCATTAGATTGGAACATTTTTTCTTTTAAAATCTATCTAAGGTGAAGCTATTCAAGAAAAATCCTGAACTAAACATAGATAATAACTTGAAAGATGAAGAAATATGGGTATCTCTAATGCATTCTATGGAGGTATACTGAGATAAAAACTTTGAACATTTATGGATCTATCGAAACACCTATTTTATAGATTGCATGTCCATGAAAACATACCCCTTATATCCAAAAATCATACTTTGATAAATTTCATACAAACAATGATCCCTTAGTATTCCTAACACTAAATCAAAGTGTTTCGTAGGCTTAAACCCTATCCTCGAATGCACCAATATGTCATCCAAAAACACCGCCCCAAAAGAATATAGATACCTTTGAAATATATGATTCATAAATTAAATAAATAATATTGTTGAATTCATAAGACCAAAAGGAATATATATATACTTTTAATGTCTATATCTACTCTTGAAATCTTTTTTTTTTGGAATATCCACATTCTGAACTTGTAATTGGGTATATCCTGATCGCATGTCAATTTTATAGAAAAACTAGGTTCCCCTTAATTGACCAAAGAGATATTAAATATTTTTAGGTGGTTTTTGATTCATTATATTAAATTGGTTAATATTATAATAATCCACAAAATATTAAGTGTTTTATCCACAATTTTTAATAACATGAATGATGTTTCCTGTAAAGATGTAATCAACTAAATGAGCCCTTTTATATCCATATATACTAACTAGATTATCAATTCCATTAACTTTGTAGGTTCTACTTACTAATATGGAATGAAAATAAGAATCTTCCCTAATAGGAGATCAATCCAAAAATCTATATCCCTTGTATGTGGAAACCCTATAAAATTTTTGTAAAAAAAATCTTGAAACTGATTTACATCTTTCAATAAAAAACAATTATAAATCTCATCCATTGATTCCAAGGTCAACAATTCCAATTGGTATGAGATAGTTCCAACTATTGGTGCCAACAACCTTGTTGCAGATACCATTTCATTATATTCTCCTCTAATGTGAATCTTGAGGACATCCCCAATTGTAAAACTAACCGTTCAACTATAATAATTGATGTGATCATTGAACATTGTAAACCAACCAGACCCAGGATTATTTCATAGATATCCATCTCAAGATTATATAAATCTCTTATCAATTTACCTCTATCAATATTTATATAGTATTCATTGCACATAAAGGATTTACAATATCTGTTACCTAGTGCAGCTTGATGTTTGAAAACAAAAGTAATCATCTCAACATGAAACCTAGTAAATAAATTAGATTAGAATAAATAAATGAATGGGATGAACCCATATAATAAAATATTCCATAAGGTTATAATTAAAAATAATCATACATCCTATTGAAGATAGTTTAGATTAATCATCAAAAATCACTTTCTCAGCTCTATACAACTGCTTACTCCCTACACTTTGTTCCTTATTTCCCTATTGAGATTTCACTACCTGAGGATTAGTGGAATTACTAGAATCACCTTTTTTAGTTCAATTCCACTGATGAGAATTTTCCTTCTTCCCTTGTCTCATTGAAGAATATGATTTTAATAAAACATGATATGTTCTTTGAATAGGCATCCTTGGATCACTATGCCAATAAATTTGTACATGTCCCATCTGGTTTCAATTATGACATACTCTAGGTGGTACTATTCAATATCTCTTCATATGGTCGAACAAACCACATTGAAATAATCATGGTTTCTTATTTGGTTTTTGAGGAATATCCATTGATATATAATTAAAATTCTAGGCCATCCCACTTCCATTGAAATATTTGTCCCTCATACTCTTCTTCAAAACATTATAGTTCACTCCATTTTCCATAGGAATCAATATGATTCCATTACTAACATTTATTAAGATTTCTATTTCTACCACCATCACTCTATTGACCATATCTATATATTTTATTATACGAATCACTAAAATCATAGATAAAATATCATTCCTAACTCCTGATTTAAAAATAAGTTCCTTTAGGGATGCACTTGGATCAACTTTTAGTGAAAACTGGACTAAATTGGCAAATTTAGATGTATAATCTATAAACAAGAAATTATACTACTTTAGTATGAAAAATTATACCTTTCTAGTTATCTTAAATGTATGAGGGTAGAATTTATTGTTAAATAAATCTTTAAAATCCACCGTGAAATGCCTTGGCCTAATTTAGCATGAACTGAAAAATCACACCACTAGTATGAAATAACCTCTAGTATATAAATTTTCAACTAGACTTTTATCTCAGTAGGTACACCTAGTAAATTAAATATTTGATTCATCCTATTCCGCCACACCTATACCATATCTGCTTCTAAATGAATGCAAAATATGGGTGGATCCAAATTTTAGAACTAAAACAATTATCCACTTTTCTTTTCTCATCCCTTCATTTAACTCCATCCACAATGTAAAAAAGCATGGATAATAATCTAAACCAATTTTTGGTTCATCTGTGGCTCAGGCAAAATCACATTCTTAGTAGCCACTTCTGGTTGGTTTCTATAACTCCTACCAGGTTTGATTATATATATCAAAATAAAAAATCATAATCTTATCTCTCTAGTAACTAAATTCTTAATTATCTCAAATTTATCACATCAAATGTTTTACAAAGAGGATTTCCAAAAATCTATAATTCAAATATTTTTTAAAATGAGAACATATCTTTTAAAAATCATTCCTTTTACAAAATATAAAGACTTTTCCATTCACATGATGTCACATTTGAAAATAAATCACCATTTTTAAAGAATCAATTATTTTTCACCAATTCATAAATCATTACTCGAAATGAAATATGTATCCCTAGTGTGAAGTCACTTATAAAATTCATTTCATGGTATTCTTATTGGATAAACCCATGAAAATGAGAGTAGAATTCCTATAGGTGTCTCAAAACACTCATTTGACTAGACTCCATTATATCTTTAAGATCATCATAAATATTTTATCTATTCCATTTTATGATCCACATGTGAGTTTTAAAAAATCATACTTTTTTCTACCCATCAAAATCAAAAAATAATTTTGAATGATTTCCAATTCCAAGACTAACACAATTAATACCATGAATCGAACCAACTGATGTGTCTTCTATCATCCTGACCCTCCCAATTTTCATGAGAAGAGGCATAATTTTTACATGGAATTTGGTGAAATCCCCAAAATACCAATCGTTGGCAATAAATTACAAAGTCTTCATTAATAGTCGGGGGAGATTTTTCCATTTTTTAAATAAAATAACCAACCAATATAATAAAAATAAAACAAATAGTTTATTATGAATAAACACAACATAATAAAACTCAATGTAATTCCAAACTATAAACAACCAAACTATAACCATATACAAATTTAGAGTAAAAAACAAGAAGCCGAAGAAAAAATATCAGAATTCAAAGTGGATGAAAAAACCAACAATTACCAAAGTATACAAATAAAAAACACTAAAACTACTAAAATTATACAACATACAACTCCACAATACATCCCAAAGTATCATGATTAATTACTAAATAAATGAGATACTTTTCTTTCACTAGTGTCTCAATAAAAACTAATTGCAAACACAACAAAGTTACCAAAAAGTGGGTTAGTAATGAAACTCAGTAGGTTTTCCCCAAATGACTTCCCTACTCACGTAATTAGGATAGAACATGTTATCAAAATTATATAAAAAAATTTATATAAAATTATTTAATTTATTTAACAATTTCTATTAAATCAAATAATTTCCCCGACAAAATAGTTTCCATGGAAAACAACTAGACACGTCCTTAATTACATTTTACAAATCCTTTTTGAATAACCCATTTCAATCCACATATTCACACAATAAAACCCATGTGATATTTACATGATCATAAGTGGTCTCTTGTTGATCTTCCATCGCCCCACAAGGTAACAATATACTAGTGCCCTAATGCCACATGCCCCTTCTAGAGGGCCATGTTAATGGAAATGAACACACACTAACCAATTATGCAAAAACCATGCCAGAATAGTTGTGAAAAATCATTTTTATTAAAATAATATTTTTATATAAATCCATTCCATAATGTTTCCCCCATGAATCAAACCAATCATCCATTTTTAGAATCATCATTTCAGAATTGTTCAACAAAGAACTATGCACAAGAATTCCACAATTTCAAAAACTATCGCGGAGGTAGGGCTCTACCTAGATTTTTACAATAATTTCACAGTAACATCAAAAAAATTGAAACAGATACATAATGTTCTAATAATAGTAGTTGAGTGTGAAGGAACATACCTTGAAAACTATTGAAAATATGAAGAACTACATGAATTATTCAACAAGACTAGGTCGAATATCTAAAAACACCTTACATCTAGTTCCCTAACATCAAAAAAGGAAAATATCATCATGATTCAAAAAAATAATCACAGATATATCCATAATTTATTATATTTTTTAATCCATGAGAGATAAGATTAGGTTATCTGAGAAAAATGACCAAAAACGGGGATTTTTAATGGAATATAGGATTCAACAGACAATGATTTGGAAATGGATCACTATAGAATTAAAATTAATTCTCTCCACAGCCTTTGGGAACATAATAAAACAATTTAGTGTCATATTTATAGAAAAAATATCCACTATGTTGAAAAACAAAATTAGATACAAAATTTTTTGATCTAACTTTTATCCATGCTTGCTTAGGGTGTTAGGTTAGGCAAACCGTGTGCTAACTATGCATAATACCTCTATCCCGAAATCACGGTTTATATTGGGTGGCCATATGGTTTGACCAAAAGGTGTTTGTTCCCTAATCCTACTACCTCACTTTTTATAGTATTCTATAGGAGTTTCACAGTTTTTACTAACCATGATCAAAAGGTAATCCTCTAGAAATTCCACAAAAATATTACCAAAACCCCTCAAAATCCTCCCAAACATTACCCAAAAAAATTACAAACTTACACTAAAAAAGGTTTCTTACTTTAAACCAGCTATATTATAGGTTCACTGTAAGATATTATATAAATCTCTCCCTCTATATGATTCATAAGAGTCTTTTTGGGAGATATTATCCATGAATCATTGAAAAACCTAATAAATAAGAAAATAAAATTAAATTAGAAATATTTAAACAAAAATGTTTATAAAATTTGTTATATATAAGTACTTATAATAAGAATGAAAATCTAGAAAACTCAATGGGATGAATTAATAAAATTTTCACTATTTTATCAAGACATGTTGTTTGGATGCATGGTTTGGTAGACCACAGATCGATTGTGTGAGTTCATATGAAAGATTTTAAATATTTTAAATAATCATTACATAATTTCATGATTTATATATAATAATTCATAAATTATATTTATTTGACCTTTTTGGTATATTGTTTTAATTTATTTTGAAATTAAATTTTATAATAAAACCCAAAATTTTACTACCAACTCAATTTTTTTTCACTAACAGAACCCCTTCAAAGGATACACCAGTTGTATTTAAGGATAAGACCTCACAAATTTTTTTTTGAATCCATGATCATTAATACTCATCCATAATTTCTATAAAAACCATTTGAAATGTGGTATGAGGACATAACACTTAGTAAGGGGTATGGAAGAAATATAAAACCTATTATGATGGAAAAATATAAGATATCTTTTGAAAATTTATTTTTTTTAATAATATAATATTGGTCTTACATAAATTTTTTTGTCAAAAACATAACAAAATTGTTTTTTAATGTTTTTTTATAAATGAAGATAATAATCCAAAATAATGAAATGAAATGATTTTAAATCTTTAAAAGAGCATAAACATTCCTCAAAATACAATCCTTTACCTTTGAAGAGATCAAAAAAAATTGTGATAATTAAATATACTTATCATTTAATTAAATGAAAATTTATCCAATTTAAACACAAAATAATGAATAGAAAAATCATGAAGTCATTTATAAACATTATATTCATCACACTATAAATTAACCATTTCAAGGGAATAAGATAACATGGTTTATCCAATTAACCATAGTAGGATAACCTTGTTAGATATGTCCAATATAAATTTATCAGGAGAATAAATCATTTACCAATTTATTACGGTGCTATATACTGGGCTAAATCATTATAATATACAATCCCCATGTACTATAATTTAAACAAAACATTTTAAAGTTAAAATTATTTATCATAAAACTCATTTAAAATTATTTTCCAATATATAAGTAGAAAAATTGATCCAACACATAAATATAAGTTAATTTTAAAACTACACATGAAATATTATCAAATATCATAGGGAAGATAATTAATAGAACATTATTGAATGTATGTGGAGGGAAATACATTAAAACATAAAATATATATTTTATTTAAAAAATAATAATAATTTTGTAATAACATTTTTTGCACATAAGAAATTTATAAAAAAAAAATTCTTTAGAGAATCATTAATATTTATATAATACTATTTTCAAAAAAATTAAGATGGAAAAAAATGATATCATGAAAAAAATAGAAATTAATTTCTTACATCTGTAAAAAGTGAATGTCAATGGAAATAAATTAATTGTATAACTGTTATATAAAATAATGAAAATATAAATTTTAGATAATATTAATGATTATTTTTTATAGATAATGAACATTTAGTTTTCATAAATATATATTTAGATACTTGTAATCGTAATTTTAAAGTGGGATTGGAAAAGAACCCCTAAATGTTTTTCAACATGTGATATAAGAATATATCCAATAATATATTAAATGAAATTAATTTTAATCAAAATAAAATAAGTGGAAATATAAGATAAAACAACCATTGGTTATAATTCATGTAATATTATAAATAAATTTACAAGAAAATTATATTAATGAATGACATAAAATTTACTTCAAAATCCCAAAAACATGAGTCATAGATCACATTATATATCATATAACCTCTAGAATAATAAAACTATAATAATTATTTGTTGTATTTTTATCCTTTTTCATGTTAGTTTCTTTATTATTATTTCATTTACCTCACTTATTATCTTTTTATTTCATTTACTATATTTTTAAATGTGCACGTCAGTCATTTTGAGGACATTCGATTGAAAAATTCAAAAAAAAAATTCGTGTAATTATGATGGAACAAGGTCATTTTAAAGTGGCTTTATAATCTACAAAAATCATTATATTTTTTCTATTGCAATGAAAAAGAAAAGGATTTCATTATTCTTGGAAATAATCGTCATTTAGAGAATATTGATTAAAATGATTATTTCATATGGTAAAAGGTAATTATGATTTTTTCTATTAATTTCATTATTTTGAAGGATTATTCTCCATTATAGAATCATAAATATGAAATTAATTTAATATTAAATTTACATGAAATCGTTAAATTAATTGTTATAAAATTCTATAAAAGATACAAGTTTCATAAAATATCATTGTTTAATTAGGTAGTGTTAAAGTATCATGGTATGTCATGTTTTTAAAAGGAGTTCATAATAATTAAAACATAATAAATATGTAATATTTATAAAACTATAATATTATATTTACACTAAAAGATAATTTCACTTTTATAGATCCTTTTTATTGAAAATATTAAGAGTATAGTTGAAATGAAATAACACCATTTTTATAAAACCCATATCTTGACGTAGTAACGAGTTATGGAAAGATTCTAGTGATAGGTATTGAGTGATAAATTATAATTTATGAATTAAATTTATTAAAAACCCATGATAATTACACCATAGAAGAAAAATAATATAATTTTTTAAATTGTTTTAAAATAAATAATAATAAACAAGAAAAGTGGAAAATGTTTTCAATCCCCTACACTACTATGCATACAACCTAAATTGTACATAATCTAAATCCTCTCGGGTAAGTAAATTTGGTAGTAAAATATTCTTACGAAAATGGGAAGATATTTTTAGTGAATTATTTTGGAAGAATATGGAGTGATCATTTTACTAATTTTTTATTCAAATGGAGGCAGGAATTGGTCACCCAATTCATACCCTGAAGAAATTTAATATATCAAAAGGGTTAAAATAAAACCTCATGGTACAAAGAGATAATTATACTATTGATGTGTTTTGGAATGGTTATAAATGGCTCACTTTAATATAAGAAAAATACATTGTTGTTTTAAAAATATTGTTCTAAAGGGTCAATAATTTAATTCTAAAATGGAATGTTGATCTTAATCGGATGATAGATGATATTAAAAACCATACAATATACAATCTTAGCTAAATATATCATTTTATGGGTTTTCTTAATTTATAAATCATTTTTATCATTATATATCCTTTGAATTAATTTTTATTATTAATTACATATTTAACATTACTAATATTTATAAAACAATTGAATTATGATATAAAAAGTTAAATAATTTCTTAAATAATATTTCTACCCTAGTAATTCAAGAACAAAATTAGATAAATTATTATTAGTATTAATATTCTTGAAATCATTCAGATTGAATTTTCTCCAGCATTTACATGCAATACGTAGACATTGAGAAATCATTTTTTATAATCACTCTATTTTCAAATTTTAGAAAAAATATTATTAAAAAATATAATCTATTACTCATGTTTCTGACGCTTTCGTCGGGGCGCGGGCATCCTACAATTTTAAATGATGAGTACATGCAGTTGTTGGCCCACATTCCCTCTTTCCAAATGCAGGCGACATTCGTTGCTTTATCATGGACATTTTCACCATGATCGAAACATGATGATGGGATACTGTTTATTTCTTCCGTGGATTACTCCTCAGAACTCATAACCTAGTCGGGGTCTCCCTCATAGATTATGATGTCATTTTTAAAACTCTTCACAGTGCCATATCTTCATTGAAACTGGTTAATTACACTACATTTATCAGTACATTCTTGGGGGTCTGGTGTGGGTAGCAACCTTTGGTCGGGGGAGTAGTCATGATGGACATCACTAGCATGTCTGGATGTTGTAATAATGGTGCATCTGGGTTTCTTACCTTTATTACTGGTATTCTCGAGGTCATAGAAGCCTTTGGTATCCTACATCGAATGGAGGGAATGAAATTCCATAGGCATGTCTCTAAGGTTTTCCTTAGCTTCCCATGTTTAACATAGGTTATGCTATAAGTTGAACGTCCAGCAAATACTGATCAGGCTAATCGTAACACTGACTAGAGTGGATCAGATGGGTTAAACCCCTGGAGGGAAAACTAATGTTGGGGATAATGCGTATTTAGTTACCAGGTGATGTTAAGAGTATTGAAAAGGTGATTTGACATGATCTCACTGGGATGTGGTGGATCGGGTAGGAATCAGGATGTATAATGGATGGTTAAGTGAAGTGGGTGGAGAATGAGATGGAGTTGACTCGGGGGAAATAATGATTTGGGGATTGACCATCTAAGAGACTTACAATTTATCCCTTTGGTAGGGAATCAAATTACATGTAGTTCAATATGGGGTATAAGAATAGGGTGTGAGTATATAATAGCGACCTAATGATATACTAGTGATTTTGCGTATTTAACAGCCCGAGGTTAGTCTGATGCCACTGGGAAAGACCAGAGATATGGGATCAAATAAAAGGGGTAAAAACAACTTAACACAGGATGGGAATCACAATGTCCTACCGTTGATTGGGGTACAACAACTTACCAATACATGGGATTGAAAATTGCATACAACTGGATGGGGGTGACAACGGCTAACCACTGAATGGGAGAAACAATGGCTTATCTCTGAATGGGATTGACAACGGCTTACCTCTGAATGGGGGACAATTTAGTGTCATGCAGGACAAAAGGGTAATAAAATTTAACATCATGCCGGACAGGGGTAGACTGAAGTGATGTAGTCGGTACTGATGGGTGTTCGACATAAACCTCAGGGAGTTTTCCTACGTACCTTTCCTTGGTAAGGATAAATGTCTGGATAGTTCAGAAGAGTTTGGTGAACTGACATAAAGGGGGTTAGAACCAATGTTTATTGGTCTTGAACCTCAGGGAGGCCTCCTACGTACCTTGACTTAGAAAGGATCAAAGTCCTCATAGTTCAGGATGGTGTTGGTGAGCCAACATGGAGGGTGTCAGGACTAATTGTTGTTGGACATGATTCTTAGGGAGGATTTTTACGTACCATTCTATGGCAAGGATCAAATTCCACATAGTTTCGTAGAGTGTCGGTGAGCCGTCATGGAGGGAGTCAGGACTAATGGTTGATGGGATTGAATCATAGGGTGTATTCCTACATACATTGCCTTGGTAAAGATAATAGTCACATAGTTCAGGAGAAATTACAGATTACACTCTATGGAGGTCTGGAATGGATGTCATGGTTGATGTATACTCTAAGCCCACATGAGTCATGTTCATTGTGATAAACAAGAGGCAATAGATACCTTTTGATCTCATCACAAAAGTTGCATCCATGGGAAGTGGAATGGTGATTACACATGGTTAGCAGCCTAAAGAGGAAATAGGGTATTTCATGTGGTTCATAGACCAGGGATATAGAGATTGATACTTACTCCAGGATGGAGGCTCGAGTGGGGACAATGCCCAAAGGGAGAGGGATTTAGAATAGAAGAGAGGAGGGTTTTGGTGCCCATCCCCCCTCTTTGAACATTGGAAAAGAAGAAGATAGAAGGAGTAGGGATACTGCCTCTAGAAATAAAGGCTAGGGGATTACACCAAGGTGAATGCCCTTTCCCCACAAACAGATGTCGCTCCATCAAAAAGGATTTCATTCTATGTAAGGAAAATCTCACTACTACAGAGACCAGTGGGCATAAACAATATCCGATATGGTGCACCCTGTATATGATGTGTGGGCATGGGTCACAGTTTAATGTCATGTGCTGAGGATGCTGGTGCTTGATATTTTAACATCCTGTAGCTTGGATGAGGTGGGTTCACTCCTCACCCTTAGGACATACATAACTGATACCTACACTCCCATGGGGAAGGGAAGGATTCAGCAATTCCATGTGTAGGGGGTGGGTTTGTGAAGTGATCCAATGAGGGGTCTAATTTAGCATGGCTATATGATGAATAAATAGCCATTAGCGTGCCTGTTCGAAGAAGCATGAGGCGAAGCAATGCAATGGGGAGCACCACCCAAGGGTTCCTGAAATTACTTTGTGAAAACCTAGAGGGTTTCATGGGAAAAAATCATGTGACATTGGTGTATTGTGCATAATAGAGGCTCTGACATTGTGACTTAATGTAAAGACATCACATGGAGTGCACAAGGAGAGCGGTGCACAAGATTAAAGGTTGTGCGCAAGATGGAAGGTGTGCTCGCAAGGTAGAACTATCTGTGTAAAATGAGAGGTTGCATGTTGGATGTAACGAATATGTGAAAAAGAGGTCCAATGTAGGAGGAAACTTGCATGAAAGAATGATATTTTTTGTGAAAATGATGTGGGGTAAAAGGAAATGGACGAGGATCATGTCCAAGAGGGCCCACCCGAAGGAGGACCCTTGGGGGATCTTCCGCACAAGATCCAATAACATGAGGCCAATTTGTTTTTCACATGGTCATAGAAGTGGTGTATTTTGCATAGTAGAGCATCATATCCTATCCTATCACTATCCTCGAAGGGTGGTCAATACACATAGTTTTATAGCCTACGTCCTCAGAGGCTACGCATAAGGGGCGCTGCACGAAAACGCTTAATTGGCATCTCTTTGGGTGCACAAAAATTCCCGTGCTTGAGGAATGTTGGTGCGGCTTCTAGAAATTTGTGTGCTAGCCCCATTAGTGATTTTTGGGGGGTCACCATAGAATCCATCCTTTGAAGTCACATGGGGCATGCAATTTCCCTTTTGATGTCGCATTGGGTGTGCAAGATTTTGCACACCGGCACACAATGGCCCATTTGATGTATCATTGGGCGCAAACTATTTTTCACACCGCCAGGTGGTGTTTTTTGGGCAACACTGCGTCCTTGTGCAGCCTTTGGAGGTTTTAGAATGGTTTCCATGGAACCCTACCCGTGATGTCGCATTGCACGCGCATGATTTTGTTTACTAGAGGGAATTTTGCACACACCTACCTCCCGGGTCGCAAAAACTTCCCCTTCTATTCCAAATACATTTGTTTCCTTTTTTTTCCTAGTTTTGGTCATATTTGAAATTCAGTGTCAAAAAATGCCCCCCTCAGAATCGATGCTAAAGGGGGACCTGAAGGTCAAATTATATGGGTCGAACCAAAAAAGCGAGGAAATGCCTATTCAGTGTGCGCATGAATGCAATTTGGGCATGAAAACCGCTTTCATGTGCATAAAATAAGCATTAGCGCCTATAAATAGGCTGAGGGCCCCCACATATATCCTTAATTTGACTTTTTCAACATGACTGGTGCTTTCCACTCATGCGTGAAAACGGTCCTGATCCACATGTATGTTTCCATGGCTTACTTTAGGTTTTTCACGTTGTCCGACCATTTCATGACGATAGACACTCTTGTGCACCGCATAATATTTTTCATGCCAAATAATCATTCTTTCATTCCCACCCCTTAGGATTTCAAAAAATGGCTGCCAAATAGACTGCTGCTGAGAGGGAGGATGCTGCAGCTGCAAGGAGGACTCAGATGATCATGAACCCTCAAATGTTTCATGCGTGGAGGGTTGTGTCTGATAACTAGATTCTTTTGGTATGCTTAATCAGCCTCAAAAGGATTATTTCATGAGAGATATAATTCTGTTATAGAACTTCGACCATCTGTAGGAGGTGTTGATGCCTAGTTTCAAGACAGATACTCCATGTTCATGGATGATTCACTAGGATAGTCCCCCATGGTTCCATATTACAAACAACAGCCACCAAACTATGGAATCATAGAAGACAACCATATATGTCCTAAATCCAAATATCAGAACGGTTGTGGGATGTCATCTGGATCCTAAGGAATCTACCACTCTTTAAGAAAGTACCTTCAGAAGAAGTATTACTCATGATATGAAGGGTTGGTAGGAATGGGATTTCAGATCTGTGGAAAACATCACCAATGAATGGGAATTAGCGTGTTTGGTACACTAGATATGTGAGAAATTTGGGCTAGATATCTGGTATATCAAACATTTTGAAGAGATTTGGACATCACAATTCCACTTCTACCATTAGCATGATCTGGTAGCGGAGCTATTCAGTCGCTGGTCCACTGATACCAATACCTTCAATCTCCACTATGGGGTAGTGGGAATCGGGCTATGGGAAATCCACTGCATTGGGGGAATCCCATTAGAGGGGTACCAGTATGAAAAGTTCCTCCGGATAGGAAATGTTTTGGGGGATAGGATGTGCACCCCAATCATGTCATGTATCCTACAGGAGCTGGCTAAAGTAGAGTTGAAAATAAAATATATCCTCAAGGACATGTCCTATTTAAGGTGGTTTAGTATTTTCCTGACACAGGAAATGCCTATAAAAATTTCAAGATGAGGGATGAAATGCCCGAACACATCTCAGAGTTGAATTATAGGATCATACTGGAAGTTCCTAAAGGCAAGAGAGTACCAATTGTGGGGATTTGGCATAAATGATGGTCGGGACCCAAATGTAAAATATTCCATGTTTATTTCTGCATTTTTGAGCAGATGACTATTTCCAATGAGGGAAACAAGGAAGGGGGTCCGCCCAGGGATGCTAGTGATGGCTAAGATTATAGCAGCGAAGAATATATTTAACCTGGGTGTGACAGTGTTGGCCAAGTTATACTGTATTCTGGGGCATATTTCAAGTGGAAGTATGAACAGGAGGATATATTGACCATTCTAGAATATTCAAGGCTAGGTTGTAGCCCACTGTGGTGGGTATGATTTCATGAACGTCATTTCCCACTGATAACGGTATGCGTCCATCCCACTTGAACATTGTTGGAATCAACCCACTGACGCTCAGAGAAGAGGGGATTAAACATATGATTGGAAGCCACACCCACTTCAACTTCCTCCCAACCAATACCCTAGTCAGTCAAATGGTAGATGAGGGGAGGGATCCATTAGAGTAGAGGGAGTACCAGAAAAGCATCCGGGTTCATGTACTAGTATCCTGAATTGATGGTAAAATCTTTTGCAAACCGTACATGCTGACCAAGTTCACCAGGTAGTTCGGGTGCATGAAACGTATTCCGAAGAATGTATATATAGAAGTTCATGAAGAATTTCATCATTATCTTCAATACCAACTGTGTCTCATGGTCACAACAACAGGCTTGGGTGGGATCATCACTCTTCCCCCCACCGATGTTAGTGCATTCATGTCAACAGAGTATACCAAACACTGGAGAAAAACATGTCCCAAGGTGATTATTTTGAAATGCATCCAGCAAATCAAGGTGGCTAGTATAGATCCTGAATAACAGGGAGGTAGACATGGTTCCATGGGGGTGGTGAGGTAGAGAATGGGTTGGGTGGCTAGAATGGCACATCTCGACATTTCATCGGCAGAAATATTGTGAGCTGAGAATGTGCCTCCTCCTTCTGGGTAAGGTTGGTCCCACGTGCGACCTCGTGGTCCAGCTAGAGATCATTTGGGAAACAAACTCATGTATCTCTTGATGCCAACTTCTAATGCTATCTTCCCCTCTCTGTGGCCTTCTTGGAGAACAATATGGTAGACTATGTCCATTTATTAATTGTGGTGAAGGTTAGTACACACCGGGCATGATTTTCCTGACATAGGGCACATACAGATGATGGATAAGGTAAAAATTCACCGTCGGCACACATACCTAATAGCTATGGATATGTACGAATTCTATTTTTCATAAAGGGGTTGGACATTGTATCCCCTAAGGATTTGAATAAATCCAACTATAGTTCATGAGGACAACATAGATAGAGACCAATGCTGGTTGGGGAAATCCTCTCTGTCAAAGGATATGGTGTATCCTATTACTAACATAGGGCATCCTAAACATGATCATGGTAGATCCACAGTTTAGTTTCATGCATTGAGTACATATAGAGTCATGCAGTTTAATCTCATATGATAAGAAGAGGAGTGAAAGGGAAGATCCCAGGAAGGGAGCACGTGATGTGGTAGCCATAAACCTAACATGAATAAGGACATAAAAAGACCATAATACACCACGAATCCCTGGAAGATGTTTTATTTCAGGTTGAAGGACCAAAAGTGAAATTTAGGTTAGGCTCGAGGCCAGGTGCCATGACATTATTATGAACCCCATTAGGATGGGAACCAAGTCACACGTAGTTTTGAGGGTGCAATTTAACATCATGCAGGATGATGAAAGGCATGTGTGGCATGGCTGTGCCAGTACACATCCAACCAAAACTACTAAGACCATGGCAGGAATGCTCTATTTGGGAAACAAGGAGTAGTGATGGGACTTTCCATGCACATGAAGGCACATGTTAGGGACGATGGGACACTAGGTGAGTGACGTCGCTATAATACTGACCCGCCGACCTAACACTCATAGATGCACGAAGGGGTAAAGATGGGTATGTTGGAATTCTAGTTAAACATAAGGAAGTGGCAAAATGAGAATCATAATGCATGAGATCTGGACCACAATGATAGTGGGGTGACAATTGGGGATAACTGTTTACCATGTTTGAAACAACGTATCAACATTTTGTTATCTTGGAATGGGGACAGACAAATGAGGGTTGACCACTGACCATGTTTGAAACACGAGACCATTCTCGAATGTCGTCAGAGGCCCTCAAGAATGTTGGCCCAAATGGTAGGTAAGATGATGTTGCATGAGACCAGTATGTAAAGGGGTCCTTCAGGCATGGAATATGATGAGGACCCAAATAGAGGGCTCACAAAACGTGGACATTAAATGAGGGAATGTCACTGTGAAAATTCCATACTCTGAGCTCATTTTCACAACACATCTGAGTATGAGAATAATATGTATCAAATAGAGGTATTAGAGTCCCTTTTCAAGAAAATTGTTCCTGGGGTGGTATGCTAATAGATTAATGTCATAGAGTTGATAATTAAGGTGGGACTGGGTTTGATAGAATGTGTACAGGACAATGGGGTAGCCAAACCCAATGTGTTGTTCTGATTCGGAGATCATAGTTTAGGGTCATTGAACCTATACTAGGCAGGGAAAAGACAAAGGAGTCATTTGGTGCATCAATTTCAAAACCCAACAAGAATTAGAACTGAAGAGGTACTCTCCACAACTCATGTTCCCAAATGAGTTTGGGCCAAGGGGATAAAGAGAGGGTGGTGGGATTTTACATTCTTAGGACTAGACCTACAGACGGAATGTCTGGGAATTATTACATATTCCATGAGGATGGGAATCAAGCCATATTTAGTTTTGGAAGATGTTTTGTAGTTTATTGTCATGTAGCAAGGACGATGGTGCTCTTATTTAATGGTTATAGGGCTCGAACTGTAGATACCCAGTTTAAAGTCATATACATGGGACAGGAAAAAGAAAGAAGAGTTTGGCTGGGCCTGAGGAAATGTGATGAGGAATTCCTGCATACCCCATGATTATGGGAATAAATCCATATGTAGTTCTGAAAGGGGAAAGGTGAGATAATAGTTCTATCGATAATAAGGTCTTGCAGGTCTGGCCCTCACACCAAAAGAATCAACAATTGAGAGATCTTGTTTGTCCTTTAGAATGAATGGCATTTTTTTGTGAAGCGATAGAGCTAGGATTGAATGTACATGCATTTCCATAAGAATCAATCCATACGCAAGCATTGAAAAATGGTATGATGTGTGGAAGATACCAAATATGATGTTCTCTAGAATGATGGCACCACGATGTTGTGCAATTTTTTCATCATGCGGCCAGGACGATAAGGTCATAGTTTGGGTCATGTGATGGGACCAACCATGCATTTAATGTTGTGTTGTACAGATGAAACATTTTAAAGTCGCATGGGACTAGTAATATATAGAAGAAATTAGGTTCAAGAGTGGATATAAATGGTGTGATAAATAATTCCCAATGTGAAGGAGGATGATGTCAACATCACACCGTGTGTGATTCCAAGAAGGAAACCATGGAGCAAGGGGCCAAAAAAGGTTATAGAATATGGGGAAGGAGAGACTAGATCTTAGAAGGGAAGTATATAGTGTCGTTATTTCATACCTAACGTGAATGAAGACATAATTCCACGCTTTCCACACAATGAAATCCTATACGATTCGGGACCTAAAATGCTGAACAAAAGTGTTAATTAGTGAAATTTGAGCTAGACCCAAAGACGAGATGTATGGGCATTCCTAGGTATCCCATGAGCATGGGAATCAATCTATACATATTTCTAGAAGATTATGTATAAAGAGATCTTTTTTTATGGTCTTAGAGCTCAGACCATGCAGAATCGAAACTCTTCCAAGCGAGCGCAGACCTCGATCTGGTCCCTAATCCGACATGAGTCAAACTTGGTGCAAGAAACAAGGGAAGAAGAGGTATTTACAACACATGGGATACATCTAAAGGGGAATTCTGTGCGTATCCTTGAATGATTCCTTATCATGGATTTTTCCTCCAAACATGAAAATGCACAGTCAGGAATAACACCAAGAGTGTCCAAATTTCACTTGGACATGATGGGGGTGGAAAATGATGTGGATTATGTAAAAAAATTTAAGGATTGATGGTTTTGGCATGAAGATGGAGGATAACTATTGACTGTGTTTGAAACAAAGATTCCATATCGTGTGACTTGAAATGGGAATAACAAATGAGTGTCAACCACTAACCATATTCGCAACATGGGACTTGTATCAATTTTTTTGTTTGAAACCCCCAAGGATGTTGGACCGTAATGATAGGAGATCCATTGGTCCAAGCATCCATGCCATTTGGGGGTCCCTTTAGATTTGAAGGACAATTAAATCCCAATGGAAGGGGAACACAATTCCTGGAAAATGGGTGAAAACATGTCCAGGTAGAACCCGATACTCCAGGTTCTGAACTGGAGTACTTCTGGGCATTTTGGTGAATCACCGAAGAGGGTCGAGGGACCCAACATAAGATTAGAAGACTAGACAAGATGAATATAAGTAATGGGAGTAAAGGGTACTCAAGAGATATAGGTATATGGAGTGGTTTTTAAAAACCCATTGTTAATGGGGACACAGGCCCAAACCACACCGCGTACCCCTCCCCTGGAAGGACTCAGGCCAAGGGGCCAGAATGATAAAAAAGTTTCTATGAGATAGGACCAGACTCGAAGACATTAACATTTGGGTGGTCCTACATATCCCATAAGGATAGTAATCATGTGATATGTAGTTCTAGATATGGATGTTTTATAGTTTATCGTCATACAACAAGGATGATGGTGCTCTTAGTTTAAGGTCCAAGGGCTTGGACAGTAGATACCATGTCTAATGGCATATGCATAAGACATCTAAGTGCAGAGGGTGAATCACTGCGCCTATGGTAGACCATGAAACAAAAACAATGATATAGGATAACTATTTACCATGTTCACAATACATTATATGTATTTGTGAGACTGGGATTTGGGCCAAGAATTGAACGTCACCCATTGACCACATCCTCAACATGGGGCTTGTATCAAGTTTTTGTTTGACACCCTCATGGGCATTGGCCCATAATGGTAGGATAGCCCTTGGGTAGAGTATCCATGCCATTCGGGTGTTCTTTTAGATATAGAAGATGATGGAAACCCAAATGACGGGGCTCATGAAGCACAGTGGGGCCTATGCTCATGAAAAAAATGATAAATGTAGGGGGGATGTCCCAAGGGGATATGTGTGGCACAGAAAAATAGCCCAGCGTTAATGAGGATGCGAGTCCATACAACACCAGACAATACTAAATGAGAACATGGCACAAGGGGCTAAAATGGTCAAGGTACCTAATGCTGGGTGTCCAGACCAACTATATCCATATGACCTCTCATCTGGGTGTTGCCTTACCTCAACTCCTAAGACCACATGAACAATGATCGGTGAGGGAAAAAGGAGTAGGATGAGGCTCTCCCCATCATATAAGGGTCCAACAGCTAGAATCACACTCCTTCATGAGGCAAACTAAAGCTTGAAGAGACAATAGGGAATAATGAACCACTACACTCAATGTTTGGAACATATGGGTGTGGTGATAATGACAACAGATAGCTGTTGACCAAATTCAAAACACAACATCAATATCATGTGAACTGAAATGGGAACAAATAATGAATGTCAACCGCTATCCATATTTACAACATGGAACTTGTATCAATTTGTTGTTCGAAACCCTCAAAGACGTTGGACAGTAATGGTAGGAGAGCCCTTGGTCCAAGAATCCATGCCATTTGGGGGTCCCTTTGGATGGGTAGGAGAATGGAGTCTCATGTACATGGTGTGTGTGAAGTATAAATATGCCAGTGCAATTTAAATTCATGCTGGACAATAAAATAAATGGATATTTTCTTGGGGGAGGGATACATGGTACGTTCATGATGAAGTCAATGTGAATTAGGGAAACATCCTACACCACACCATGTGTTTTGACCCAATGAGAGGTCCTGAAGTTTGGGGCTGGGCCTATGGACGAACTGTTCGGGAATTTCTACGTATCCCATAAGGATGGGAATCATGACATACATAGTTCTAAAATCCATTCAGTTTAGAGTCATGTGTTGAGGACGTGGGAGGAGGGAAAAATGAGAGAGGTTACATGGTGAAATCATCATATTCCTGAAATTATTTGGGACAAAGAAACCACATGACACCATGTGGGATCATCCAAGAGAACTATACCCAGTGGGGATAATGAAAGAGGAAACTGGGGGATGGAATCAAGATAAAGTTTCCAAGTATTTCTATGTATCCCATGAGGATGGGAATCATGACATATATAGTTATTTTGGTTTAACATCTTACAGGAAGACACACAGTTCAACATCTTGCAGGATGAAATTAAGTTTAATGTCATGGAGGATGACATAACATTTAATGTCATGCATGATAGTATATAGTTTAATGTCATTCTGGATGACATACTATTTAATTTTAGGAGGGACAATATATAGTTTAACATCATGTGGTACGACATACAGTTTAATGTCATGTGGGACATTATACAGTTTAAGTCCATGTAGTAGAAAACAGTTTAAGGTCAGGTAAAACTCTTCATTTTTATGAAAAGTATTTCTTGAGGAACAAGGCATTGGTGGGATGATTTATACACTGAGCATTCATGGTAACCAATGAGTATGAACCATTGGAGAAAACCTTGTGAATAATGAGAGGTCTATCCCATTTTGGGTCCAACTTGGGTGGTTTCTTACCAGGTATCATTGGTGTTCTTAAGGCCAACACCAAGTCACCTTGTAAGAAAGTGAAGAGGTGAAATTTATTGTTTAATGCTCTTGATATCGTGTTCTGATGCCTTTCTAGATTATATAGGACATGGAACCTTCTCTTGTTGTGCACTTCCAACTCATCCAGACATATTTCAGCTACTTTATCAAGCATTTTCAGATCATAGAATGTTTTCACAATGAGGGTAACTGAATATCAATGGGTAGGACAACCTCTATTTCTTACACCAAGGAATAAGGGGTTTCCCTGGTGGAATTATGATTCATCATCAGATAATCCCAGAAGGTGTTAGGGAGTTTGTTCAGTAAAATCTTATTATTATGAACAACAATTTTATGCAGAATATTAGAGATGGTTTTGTTGAATGCCTTGATTTTTCCATTTTCTTTCGCATGATAACAAAAGGTATGGTTAGAAAAGTTTTATTAAATAGTGTACAATTTCTTCATCTCAACTTCCTGAAAGTTCATGTAGTTATCAGTGAGGATGGTGTGAGGGACTCCAAATCAGTAGATGATATTGGAGATCACAAATTCAAAAATGGAATGGGCATTGGCCTCCTTGAGTATAAATTCCCCTTCCCACTTAGAAAAGAAATACATAGAGGTCAGGAAGAACCTACACCCGCAAGCTGTCACCGGTGGATATGGTCCCACGACATCGAGTCCCCATACTGCAAATAGTTATGATTACATTGTAGTGTAGAGAGGATATGTTGACCAATGCATAAATTTTTCATTAATTTGGCATGCATGACTCCTTTTGGTGAACTCAATGCAGTCATGAATCATAGAGGGCCAAAAATACCCTAGTCTCTGGATCTGGGGAGATAGTTTGGGCCCAGTCTAATGAGCCCTACAGAAACTAGCATGAACCTCCTACATGACTTGAAAAATTTAAACTCTTTTAATGTAACATTGGAGAACCCCATCAATCCCTCACTTTTAGAGGATCTTCTCATGACCAGGACCGTCCTAGAGGGTAAACTGAAATGTGTGTCTGCTGATTCTCTCATAATCGACCCGATCCACTAGGAGATTACCATTTTGGACATACTCGAAAAAGGAGGTTCTCTAGTCACATGTCACTTAAATCACTACAACTGGGGGACCTAGGTGTTTTGACGTGGAGGCACCAGTGGTAAGGTGGCTTACATGTGGGATATCATCATCATATGTATTGATGGGAGAAATGACTCTCCAGTGTTCCATGTTGATATTCATATCATCCTTTTCGGGCTCCACAAGTGATGTAGCTAGGCTAGCTAGGGATTCTGCTCGACTATTCTGAGATCGAGGGACATGTGTATCTTCTGGAAAAGATGGGAACTAATCCATTTTCTCGAGAGTGAATTCCAAAAATGGTATGAGCTCTATATTTTTTACGACATGGTAATCGTTGATTTTCTTGATGACTTGTTCTGAGTCCCCTTTCACATGAAAATAGGGAAAATCAATTTTTAGGGCCAACTCGAGGCCAGTAATGAGAGCCTGATACTCAGCCTCATTATTGGTTCAACCTTCTGATAACAAGAATGGATATGGTAGAATGTATTGTACTGGTGTAATGAAGACAATACTTAGGTCTACTCCTTTGAGCTTGGTGTCATTGATCCTTCTACCGGTGGGGCTCTGGGAAGCACCATCAAAGTGCATTTTCCAGCACAGAATGGCTTGGTCTACCATGAGAATTTCCTCATCAGAAAAATCAAGGTCCAGGGACTAGTCAGTAGGATCTAGGTGAGTGGAAAGGAATCCTGCCAATGTTTTTCCCTTGATTTCCTTATGAGGAACAAAATAGATGTCGAACTACTGAAGGACTACTGCCCACCGAGCTAGAAGTCCTTTCAATATGGGGCAGCTCAGGATATACTTTATTATATCTAACAAGGACACCAGCTGTAACTCATGATACTGTAGGTAATTCCCCAATTTATACACAATGAATACCAGTGTGAGGCATCTATTCTCGATAGGAGAGTATCTATTCTCTAAATTAAGGATTATTCGACTAAGATAGTAGAGACTATTCTCTGTCCCCACATTTTTCTTCTGGGAAAGAAGGGCACCGAGAGACCATTCTAGGGCAGCCATGTAAAGGACAAATGACTTTCCAGAGACAGGTGGCTCTAAGACCAGATGATGATGTAAGAACTTCTTGATTTCCTCAAAGTAAGTCTAACATTCTTTATCCCACTGGTAGATAGTGTCCTTCTTCATGAGTCGGGATAAGGGCTTACAGTTACCAGCCAAATTCACAATGAATCGGCATATGTTCGCCAAGTGTCGTTCAAAACCTCAATGCTCCTAGAGGTTGTTTGGTGGAGAAATCTGACTAATGGCCTTGATATTTTTTAGGTTGATCTTGACTCCCCTATTGATGACAACATATCCAAGAATCCATCTATAATTGACCCTAAAGGTGCACTTCAACAGATTCATCTTCAGTTGGTAGGAACAGAGCATGCTGAACACATAATTTAGATTCTTAAGATAGTCCTAGAACTGGTGAGATTTGACCACTAGATCGTCCATGTAACATTCCACCAACATCCCATGGATCAACTTAAATATGTGATGGATATCCAACTAATAGGTGGAACCTGCATTCCCAAAACCGAAGGGCATGACTTGGTAACAGAAAGTGCCTTGTGGTTCCCTGAAGGCCATAGACTCCTCTTCCTTGGAATCCATTTAGATCTAGTTATACATGGAGTACCCTTCCATGAAATAGAGGGATTAGATGCTAGAAACAACATTAATCCACAATTCCATCATAGTAATGGGAAAATAATCCTTCGAACATTGATGGATGAGATCTTGGAAGTCGATGAAGACTCTAATCTACCTATTATTATGCATAACGTGCACAATAATGGATATCCATTTTGGGTAATGGACCTCCTTAATGAAATTAGATCTAATGAGATTATCAAATTCTACCTCAACCATGGCACTGTGAGAAGGGAGCATCTTTCTGGGAGGCTGCTCGAACCTGCGATCATTTGACGGGAGACCGAGGAGGTGGATGACTACCTAAGGATCTAGTACTGAAATCTCATCATAGCTCCAGGAGAATAAATCATGATGTTTTTTGAAGAAGTCCACATACTATTGTTGCTCATCGAGGGGCATGGCTGCACTGATCATTTTGGGTTTCAGGTCTTCCTCGCTACCAAGGCTCACCTGCACCAATTCATCGACCATGGTGGAGACACCCTATTCAAAGGCAGGGGAGAATCATCTATATCATATTCTCACTTATATAGGAGGTATACTCAGTAGGAGGAGTTTTCTATGAGTCGACAGATCCTGATGGGAGGCTAGTACTAGCCTTTATTGTAGTGGACACTGCATCTAAGGACTCATGTGTTTCTGAAACCATAACGATGAAGGATGTTGATCTGATCCCATCTGGTCTTCATCCCAAGGGGACACACTTGATGATATCGAAGCAATAGTGGTGTGTTGGTCTAAGCCGGTTTATACCAGCCAAGCAGAAAAAGAAAGTATGATGTATTTCTATTTCCATGGGCAGGATATCCCAATACCATCTGAGTGTAGGAGGCTCCGGGATCACCTATTCCAGATTCGTATATGAGTACAAGGAGATCTTCAGGCATCACGTAGACTTGGGAATGTGTCCCCCCCTCTTTCTAGAAACAAAGAATCATTGTCCCATATATTGGGTTGTAGCCCCTAATCAGTGGATCGAATGATGTTGGAATCATCTAGATCTATCAACGGGTTGGTTGTAGTCATGGCATGCTCAACCTTGTATGCCTGATTCTATTGGTCTTTTCCCTTATAATAGTCTACATCTTGATAGAGGGATTCACAAGAGGAAAAGGGAGACACGTCTCCTTGAAGCATTCCCACTCGAATATTAAGAGAGTACATGAGGAACTGGTGATACGATGAAGGAACCACCTCATGAAGATGGAGCCACAGCCTGCCCACCAAAGCATTATAGGTGGTGACCTAGGAGATAACCATGAACTATGTGCTGAAAACCAGACAACCGAACATGGTCTTCAAGAAGATATTTCTAACCAGTGTCTATTTAATCCTATCACAACCCTTGATTTTTAGGTCACGGGTCTCATATCAACCTCAGACAACCCCAGTTTTCATAGTGTCTGAGTCTGGATTAGGTTGATCTCAGAGCCCATGTCGACAAGACAATGACAAATTTCCACTCCATTAAACTTGAAATTGATGTATAGTGTGAGTATGTGTCCATGTATGGGAGATCCTTAATCTTATCTATATAATGAGATGATGTATTGGAATTATATATGCTCGAACACCTAAGCATGGAATGGTTCTGTAGCTGCTACATCCGTCTCAAACTGTAGGGGGCTTCATAAAGCCTCGACAAGGGATTCACACAAATATGTTGATAGGCGAAGATCCTCAAGGATAGATATCCTTTTTAGAATGATATAAAGATTATTGAGGACATCATACTTTTGTACCAAGCCTGAATTTCTACTTAAATATGGTCTCTCTATACCAGGAGGTATAGTGGGCCCTACCAACTAGACCCATGAATGAAAGGTGCTGCGAATATCTCATTGATCCCTAGTCGAAGTCTGTATAGTGACTACTAGTTGAAGGCCAGATTAGTATGTCCAATCCGTAGCAATGCTTGGCTGGTCATGATGATGTTGATGTGGCTCTGCCTAATCCAACAACACAAAGGATGACGAAGTCAAACCTGATGACACCAGATGAAAAAGTTGTGTGTGCTGAGATTTTCACTGGACCTACTGCATGGTTTTAGTAGCATGAAAATCTGGTATAAAAGTACTGACCGAGGCACTCTGGCGGCCAATATATCCATGTATCCATCGATGCTGGAGACGACTGGGGTCTTTGGGAGGATCTTCCTGGTGCTTGTCATCATTAGGAATCAAATAGGGGTTTACCAGAACTAAGATATTAAACAAGGAATACCCTTGAACTTCACTCAAAGAGTCATCCACTACTTCATGGATTCTGGGAGGAATCTCCACCTTTGGGGGCATGATGTTTTCGAGAGTATGAGATGATGACAACATTGGTGCGGGACATTGTTTTCCCTTGCACCACTGTTGTTTTCTCTTCTGATAAGGGGACGACTAAGATGAAGATCCAAATGTAGTAGATGCATCTTATGAAGGATTTGGTCGATTCAGGCATGCACTGATAACAACATGGGCATAAGTGACAATTTTATGAGTCGTCCAGTCATCATAATTCTCAGACCCGTGGTTAGACACCTAATGCCACTCGCCTTTGCTATAACTGCTACTATCTGGATTCATGAAGAAACATGCCACATATGCTGGAGCTAGGCCTAACTAGACTATGTTGTTATCCACTTGGTCTTGAACCCAGTCTTTGAAAACAAAGAATTTTTTTAGGGTGTGCTCCCAGATTTGGTGATAGGGGAAATAATTAGGAAGATCAGTGAGGTTCGCCTCTTATAGCCTTGGTTATTAAATTATATGTACAATCCCATACACCACGACACTTCAGAAATAACTGGGGACTTGAGCCTCACTGAACGAGTAGGTCTGGTTCCTCCTGTTTGGGAAGGGGTCCTAGGAGCCTAACCCTGATGAGGTGCTGGAGGAGCCAGTTGAGGAGGGGGAGCCTGGTTATCTAGCCTTGGCTATGACGTCGCATTGTGCGGGGTCACCATATTATTCTGAGGTGGAAGATACTAGGAAAGAGGTTGCACTTTAGGTGGAGGTCCCATGTGACGTAATGAAGGAGGCTCCACTTGTAACAACTATAGTTTCACAGGTCCTCTCTTCGAGCCACAACAGTGGGCTCAGCCCTGGCAGACCTTCTCATGGGGATTGAAAGAGGTAATGGATGTGCCTAACTGGCCTATTTCAAGGCTTCTTCTTGGTGTTAGGCCTTATTAGAGAAGTCTCAAAATCCTTCGGTGTAGTTCTCAGGGATCAGAGAGGGGACCAGTTCTATCTTGACATTCTCTATGCACATCGTCAACGGTTTCTCCTAATTTAGTGGCATGTCAAGGGATTATTTGAGCACTTTCCACTAGGAGACAAAATCTACAACACACTCATTCGGCCCCTTCTTGCACTTGAAGAGGTCCAAAATACTCATCTTTTGAGTTGTGGAACTAATTTGGTAGAGAAATTTCCTATTTAGGTCTTTCTAGCCGGCTATTGATACAATGGGCAGCTGGCTGTTCAAGACGAACGTCGGCCCCTCCAATGTCTGTATGATGCAATAGAGTTTGGCAGCCTTATGCTGCATAGGAGTTCCAAAAATGGACCCACACATTAAAATAATGTGGTCCAGGTGCTATAGTGGCTCCATTGTCCCGTTGATGGGGGAAAATGTGGGACTTCTAGAACCTAAGGGTTCTGGTATATCATCTACCCATGCCGGATAAAGCTTGACATCAGGAGGAATTTCCACCTGTCGAGTCTCTAATTCCTCGAGTTGGGAAATGAGTACCACCATTGGATCATCTAGGTGGGGATTCCTATCTTAATGGGGATCCCTGAACACCAGTGTGTTGGCAGGTTCCTCAATATGGGAAGAAGGCCTGGTGGCTCATGGAATGACTGGCGGGACGACCTACGGAGGAACTGGGGGAATCTGAGCTATATCCCAGAGAATTTCTCATCTCTATGGTGGATTTGGCAACACATACCATGCCCTATTTCCATAATTTCCATCCTCAACCCTGTCTACATGGGCATGATGATCAGGGTCACCTGGAGGCAATTCGCCGAGGGGAAGTTGTGCTTTCCCTTGTTGCCTTGGATAAGGATCACCGTAGTATGGTTGTCGCTCCACAATTCATTCAGTAAGGAGGTCATCGACCATCTTCTTATATTATTTAAGATAAAAATGCAACATGGATTTTTTATGATCATCTCTTCTATCTACATTGAGCCCGATGGGTCCGAGGGCTTGATGGCTCTGAGGTGTTCCTTACCCTTGTTGGAATTTTGGTCGAGGAAAAACATCGTGGTGGGTATGGGAGGACCTATTAGATTCTTTTGATGATGAAAAATCCTTTCCAATGGATCCATGTGGTGTGAAACTCCCTCAGGTGGTATGCACTCTATGAGAAGCTCCAAATCGTTCTCAGCCCCAGTGAGACAGCCATGTTAACCGCCACCCTTCCTAGAGGCATATCCTCTATGTTTCCTAGAAAATCAAGCTAGATCTAGATGGATCTAAAATGGAGGACCTCTTACTGCCCCAACCACAGATTGGAAAATGGGTAGATTCCTCTTTGATTATCCTATGGAGAAATTTAATTCTCTGGACGCATCATTGTTGTAGGGTCCTATGGCGTCCTGGTGACTCAGAGCACTGTGCCACGGGGCGTGTTGCAAAATCCACTAAACAAAATTGTTGTCCAATGTCTTTGAAATGCACTAGAATTTTGGGGTATGCCACTTGCTGATAATTAAGGTGTAAGTGTTTTTCCCAAAGGGTTTTATGAAAACACTTAACCTCCTTCAGGGTGAGCGATTCTGGGGCACCGAAATTCGGTGCTACAACTAGACAAAATATCTCAGGGAAATGGTCTACTACAAGAATGGGACACAAAGTCCACATATTGGACTTGGGTTATATCCTCTAGTTTCCCCACTCATCTACTAGGGGCATCTGAGGAATCCGTAGTGGTACTGAGGTAGACCGCAGGGACGGTGGGATGGGAGGCTTAGAATACGACGAGCGAGATGAAAACTGTAGAATCTCAGACTATCCTCTGAAGAGTGTTGCGACACTTCCACCACATCGTAGTAAGATGGCATGATGAAATTAGTTTCTAGGGCATGGTCTATGGATACTAGAGAAGGACCACACTATTGTTCATCCACCATTGGTCTAAAAATTGCTCTCCATGATCTCTAATCAAGTGAGATAGTGCTTCTGGTGATGATGGTGGAGATTCCACGTTCAAAACCTATGGAGCATCCAAATTTCTATCCTCTTGGATATTCCTGCTATGGGTGGTGGGAATTTGATGGACCTCACATTCTAGATGTATTAGGCTGATGCGTCTTGTTCCATACCCAACCCTTGAAACAGAGGATCTAGGAGAGGCATCCATTGTTGAGTCGTATTCTACCTCAGAATCTGATAAGTAGATTGGTTTAATCTCGATTTGAATCTTCTTGGTATTCATTATATGGAGGCGATGACCTATACTCCTTCCTTAGGATGGTTCTTTGATAGAGGGTATATTTTTGGAATAACGAGGACCTTCTACCTTGCTGGTGCTGGGTGGAGAGGACTTCCACCTGATTGAGATGAGGTGCGAGTAGCACCTAGACAGATATCAAAGAGAACATGTGGATGACCTCCGTGTAAACTCACTAATGTGTAAAGGGGGTCTCCATGGAATGTGATAGAGTGGTTAGGACCTCTTCTGGAGCTGGTAGGAGCATGGGTAGGACATACATGCTTGTTTCTCCAAATAGTTTCAGTTTGAAGAGGGTCCTCATATTCATCAAGCTGAAGACAGCTAGGGCCTCCGTTTTGGGCACCGATGAAGTGAAGATGACCTTAAATTCTATGATTTTTGAGGTGAGGAGGACCTTCTCCAGCTACTATAAGGACATGTGGGGGCATGCTGGAGATTTAATGGATGTGTAACATCTCCATGCCAGCAGCCTGCTATAGGAGGAACAACTCCATATCTGATGTAATGATAGTGGTAGAGGCTTCCGTACTGAGTGTCATTATGATGGAGAGGACCCTCATTCAGATTAAAGGTTGAATAAAGAGGACCTCAACAAAGGGATTGGAATTGGGTAGGACCCGCATTCGCGATGGTAGCAGTACAGGGAGGACCACCGTAATATGTGTCATTGCCATAGGTCAGTCCGCGGCTGGCACTACCAGCGCTAGTGACCAAGAGGGTCGACCAAAACACCTCATGGGGTGCTTGGGGCCTTGATCAAGGTGGGATTTAAATGTTCCCCAACTTAGAATACACAGGTGTTTGATGATATTCATCCACAGTGGCTCGATCCACGGTAGTTGCCGACATTGATGCCCCATGGCGGGCGTCATCCTTAGTCTTTGATCGATGCTGGCGTCTGGTTAGCTAGACTGGGCTAGCGGTACAGGTGCATATCTTACCTACTTCTTGACTGGTGCGGCTGGGTGACAACGCTTCCATGACCAATTGGGGGACCTCATTGGGAACCTAGGAAATGGGATCCTAATTGGCCTTTCCCAGACATCCCCAATCTCATCAGAATAGGGGTGGGATTCATCTAAATGTTCGAGGGAGAGGCTCTCGAAATAGTTTCACGTCAGAGTGGGGAGCAGTGGATCCCTTCATGGCCCTTGGGGGATGTGGTGGTGATGAGGGGAAACCACCTCTAAATCCTAACTGGCCATATCTTGAGTCAGGCTAATCCCGTCTTCCTCGTATCAGCGGATGAGGTCATTTATCACACTTCATTTAATGAATTCGGAAGGGGAGATGGGGCATGGGTACCCAGAAGATGTTGGCGTGGGAGCTATCACAGAAGTGGTGGAGCCATACACAATTGTCGCGTTGGAATTTCCCATACCCATAGGTCAGTGAAACGGTGGTGATCAGTTTCCTATTGCGGCAGCTTGGGTCCTATAAGGCAGGGAGATTATACCATTACTACTTCAAAATGGAAATCGATGTCCAATTCCCCATCGTCATTTTGTATTCCATGGCTGGTTAGAGGGATCCACAATAACAACGTTGTAGATCATGATGACCAAAATTTTAACCACCCCGACATCTGGTGAGTCTCACGCCAGGGCTGTTATTTTATTGGTGGGACTCACTGCCAGATAAATTGATCTGGTGACATGATAATCCAATGATGTTTTGAAAACTACTAATATCCACATCGAGGAGAATAAATTCAAATTATGGTCACCATTTATATTTCTGAAACCTTTGTAGGAGAGTGCACATCCCTCTATTTTGGAGGATGAGGATTCACAGTTGTTTCCCTGCATTCCCTCTTTCCATAGGTGGGTGACATTTGTCTCTTTTTGAAGTATGTTTTCTCCTTGATCGGAAAGGGATGATGGTATGTTAGTTATTCCTTCGGTTGATTACTCCTTGAAACTCATCAACTAGTTCAGGACTCCCTCATAGATTAAAAATTTGTTTGTGAAACTCTTCTCAGTGTCATATCTTCATGGATTCTAGTTAATTACAATACTTATGTAGGGACATTCCACAGGGTCCATTCTGAGAAGAAACCTTTTCTCAGGGGATTAGTCACATTAGAAATCAATAGAATTTCTGGATGCTAGAACACTGATGCTTCTGAGTATCTTCCCCATATTATAGGGCTTCTCGTGGGTGTAGAAGCCCGATGCATCTCATATCGAATGAAGGGAATTATATTCCATATGCATGTCTCTTAGGTTTTCTTCAGCTTCCCATGTTTATCATCGGTTATGCCACATGTTTAATGTCTAGAAAATATTTATTTGACTAATTGGAACACTGAATAGAGTGGATCATATGTGTTCAACAATTGTAGAGAACAATGAAGTTGGGGGTAACACGTGGTTAGTTACCCGGGTGCTGTAAAGAGTAGTGAAGTGATGAATTGACATGATCTCACCAAGATGTGGTGTCTCGAGTAAGAATTAGGATGGATAATGGATGGTTAAGTGAAGTGGATGGAGAATTCTATTGAGTCGAGTCGAGGAAGACGATGATGATGGGATTGAGCCTCAAAGAGACTTCATACGTATCCAAATGGTAGGAAATCAAAGTCCACGTAGTTCAGGATGGGGTATAGGATCAGGGTGTGCACAGATGAAAATGATCTGATGTTATACTATGGATTACATGTGGTTAGTATCCCGAAGTTGGTCTGATGCCACTATGAGGGACCATAGATAAGGGTCCCAATAAAAGGGACAACAATGGCTTACCACTTAATGGGGCGCACAATGGATTACCGTCGATTGTGGTACAACGACATACTGCTGGATGGGATTGATAATAGCTTACCACAAGATGGGGGTGACCATGGATTACCACTGAATGGGAGTGGCAACATCTTACCACGGAATGGGATTGACAATGGATTATCGCTGAATGGGGGATAATTTATTATCATGCGGGGAAAAGGGGGCGTACAATTTAACGTCATGCAGGATAGTGGTGGACCGATATGAAGTATTCAGGACCGAACGATGTTTTACTTGAACCTCAGGGTGGATTATTACATACCTTTCCTTGGAAAGGATCAAATTATGCGTAGTTCGGAAGAGTTTGGTAAACTTATGTAAAGGTGGTCGGGACCAATGGTTTTTGGGATTGAACCTTAGGGAGGCATCCTACATACCATTCCTTGGAAAAGATCAAAGACCAGGTAGTTTGGTATTATATTGGTGAGCTAACATGGAGGGAGTCAAGACCAATGGTTGTTGGACTTGAACCTCAGACTGGCCTCCAACGTTCTGTTCCTTGGCATGGATCAAATTCCATGTAGTTCGAGAGAGAGTTAGTGAGCCGACATAGAGTGAGTCGGCACCGGTGGTTTTTGGGATTGAACCTCAGGGTGGAATCCTACGTACCATGCCTTGGAAAGGATCAATGTCCATATAGTACGATTGAGTTTAGGGATTACACTCTAGGGCGGCATGGAAAGGATGTCATGGTTAGTGCTTACTCTAAGCCCATGTGAGTCATGCTCGGTGTGAGAAATAAGAGGCAATAGAGACCTGACGATCATGCTGCAAATGGTGAATCCATTGAAAGTGTAATGGGGCATACACGTGGTTAGTAGCCCAAAGAGAAAACAAGGGATGGTGTGTGGCTCATAGCTCAGGGAGATAGAGATTGGGACTTACTCCAGGTTGGAGGCCCGGGTGGCGAAAAAGCCCAAAGGGAGAGGGATTTGGCACGGATGAGAAGAGGATTCCGGTGCCCATCCCCCCCTCTATAGAATTTGTATAGGAATAAGATAGTGGGAGTAGGGATGTTTCCTCCCACAAGAATGAATAAAGGCTTACACCAAGGTGGTTTCACTTTCCTCATGGACAGACGCCGCTCCAACAAAGAGGGTTTAATTCGATGTGAAGAAGATCACACTCTCGTGGAGACCAGTGGGCATAGAGAATGTGTGAGATGGGGAACCCTGAAAATGATGCATGGGGTGGGGTCACCAGTTAACATCATGTATTGAGGAAGATTGTTCTTAGCAGTTTAAAATCTTGCAGTTCAGATGAGGCGGGTTCACTCCACATCCTGAGGACATACACAACTGATACCTGCCCGCCCTTGGGGAAGGGAAGGCATCTAAAATGCTGTGTGAGTGTAGTGTTGTGGAGTGATCCAATGTGGTGTCCATGTTAGTATTTCTATGAAAATAAGAAATATATTTTAGCATGATTATGAAAAGAAGCATGTGGAAAAGCAACGCAACGAGGAGCACCACCCAAGGGATCTTGAAATTACTTCGTATAAACCTGGAGGGTCTCATGAGAAAAGGGTGCATGACACTAGTGTTTTGCACATAGGAGGGGCATTGACATGGTCCCTTAAGGTAATGATGGATCATGGAGAGCACATGGTGGGTGGAACACATGATTATAGGTTTTTCACATGTTGGATGGTGTGTGTACAAGCCAGAAGTGTGCGCACAAAATGTCAGGATGCCCGCGGGATGGAACATATGCGTGAAAAAGCAGTCCGACACAGGGGAAACTTGTGCTCCAGAAGGATCTCTTGCACCAAAACATCTTTTGGTAAAAGGAAATGGACGAGGATAGTTCCGAAGAGGGCCCAACTAAAGGAGGACCCTTCGGGAATATGTCACGCAAGATCCATTTCTTGGATGCCATAGTGTTTTTCGTGTGGTCGTGGAAGAGTTTTCTTTTTCACAACATAACATCGTTTCATCTTTTATCAGCTTCTTGTAAAGGAGGGGGTATGATTCCTTTTATAAATTAAGTCTTTAGAGGTTGTACGCAAGGGGTGTTGCATACATGTTTCCTCTTGACATCTCTGGGGGTGTGCAAGCATTTGCATGCCGAAGGAATGATGGCGTGCCTTCCAGACTTTTTCACGCCATCCCCTTTGGTGATTTCTGGGGGGTCACCGTGGAAGCCTTCTGTTGAAGCCACTTGTGGAGTGAATGGACCACTTTGAAATTTCATTGGGTGTGAAATATTTTGAGAGCTGTCATGGGATTTCACGCTCGGGATATAACTGATTCTCGAGCATGCCGACACACAAGGGACCCTTTGACGTCGCATTGGGCACGCAAGATTTTTCATGCCGTCGGGGGGAGTGTTGTGCGCAACCCCACGTCCTTGAACACTAGTTCCTTTATATGTTTCAGATAGGTTTTTGCAGAATCCTTTCCGTGAAATCTCATTGTGCACACAAGATTTTGTTTGTTAGAGGGAATTTTGCATGCATCCCTTGAATCTTGAATAGACCTGCCTCCTAGGTCGCAAAATATTATTCTTCTCTTCTAAATAGATTTGTTTCGGTTTATCATCCCAATTATGGACCTATCCAAAATTCTACGTCCAAACCCCATAAATATAATTGCTAAAACATATATAATAAAAATACTTCTTATCTGTATCACTATTAAAATTTTAAGATCAGAAATTTGAATTTTTTTACCTTGCATAAGTACTGGACAAATATTTGGATAATTAACTTGTTATATAATTGTAACATTTATATACATAGATAAAAATATTTAATTAGTTTTAATTTATAATCTCTATTTTTTTTATCCTTATTCACATTTAAGTATTATCTCAAAGGCACCAATTTTAAATTTTCTAATTTTGTAGGGGCAAAACAATAACACAAATAAACTCATTCATATTTATCATGATATGAAAATTAATTTATATAAGTTGAAATATATTTTAATGATATTTTGAATTTATCATATTGTTTGATATTTAATATAGGTCTCATAACTTTTTATGTTATATTTATATTCTAATTATGTTATAAAAGACATGATATTTATAGAATATTCTTTCCTTTATTATTCGCTAAAAAATATATTTTATTTCACAATAAAATAATTTCATCATATTTATATCAAAAAATAAATTTCATTTTTTAAAATTTAAATACTGAATTTTATTAATTTAACTTTTATGTAAAATCTTTCAGTTTATTAGAAAATAATTTATTAAGAATAAAAACAACAATTTTTCTCAAATAAAAAACGATATTATTTCCTCTAACCTTGATAATGATCATTATATGTATATTATAATAATAAATATCAATATAATTTTTTTTCTAACATAATTATCCATTTATAAAATATATAATTATTATATAATTATTTTAATAGATAATAATAAGAACCCATTTTAATAAAAACAATTATCCCATAAAAAACTATTTATCTCATAATGTAATCAAAATGTTTTTAAATATCTATTGGGTAATCAATTTGATAATATATATCTCTTGTTAAAATGAAATATATATAAATATACTGTAAAATATTTATTTCATAAATATATCTAAATTATTACATGGATATTAATAAAACATAAAACTGATATATCGATAAAAATACCTAGGTTGTATCATTCCCCCCCTTTGAATAAATTAAATCCTCATAATTTTATGTTATTGTTTGAACATTTAATTATTATTTATTTTCTTATTTCATAATACTTATTTTTAAAATGGAGAATAACATTATATAAATATGAATCATATGATAGTTTTAAAATAAATATATGATTATTGTTAAGGAATGAATACGTACCCTTACCAAATTACTAAATTTCATTTTTTTGCATCAGTCCTAATGAGAGAGAGTTAACAAAGATTATAAAATATTAAAACATTTTTAAAATATTTTTCAACGCTTTAATGGGGACTTCGATAAATAAACATCAAAATAAGTCCTAATAAATGAACCTCAAAAAGAAATAAAGGTAAAGATACAAAATTCATAGTAAAAGAAAAAAAGAAATGTATATAAGAGGAATGAAAAAACATTTAGGGATTTCAATCAGTATTATGAAATCTGACATTAATTAAAGAAATATAAAATTTCTATTAAAATAAGGAAAATATGACATATGAGTGGTTTAGAATATATCAGATATTTATATTTTTAAAAAACAAAACATAACCTTAGTGGTACGAATGAATAATGACATAGAGGAGAAAAATAGTCATTAAAGAGGTATAAAATTATTCTTAATTATTTTTTTTACTAAATAAGAAATTCATCAATGAAGACAAAAAATTACTTGAAAATATAATTTATCTAATGAAAAAAAGACAAAAAATAATTTGAAAAGGAGAATTTATGAGTATATATTTATATAGTAATATATTTTAAGAAGAATGATTATGAATTGGGAAAAATATAGTGAGTTTAGAAAACCCCTTTAGAATTTGGTGGCATATGTATCAGTATCCACTTATAGAGTGAACATGAAATATCATGTTGAATATCCAGAACCATATTTAAATTTTTATAAAATATTTCAATAGAGTATTATGTAAACTATATAAAGTAAAATTGGGGTATAATAAAAACCATGGCTTGAGGTGTAACACCTCGAGATTTTATGAAAAATATTATTTTTATTTTCATTAATATCTTGTGTTGTATGATACACAAAAAGGATCTTGCACAACACGCATCCGTGACTTGGCTTACATTACATGCAATCACGACCTTCCACGATAGCGTGTGTTGTACACAATACATAGTTTCCCTAAACAGCGATATGTTATATAAACTAGCCGTTATGAATAGTAATACCCAATTTTTGAAATTTTATAAATTTTATCATTCAAAATGGACTTCATTTTTGGATTCATAATATCTAAATTAACTTAGGGTGAATTTTTGGTATTTTTCTGAATACTTTCAATTTTTGATGAATAGTGAAAACACTGGGTTACTATTCAAAAAAACCGACTTTTTATTTAAATAATTATTTATTTTATTTAAATTTATTTTAGGTCATAATTGATACATAATACCTAAATAAGATCAATGCAATTCATTGGAGTCATTTTATAATAATTTTATATATATAAAAATTTTGTTGAACATTTCACCATCATTTACCCACCTCCTAGTAGAATTTTCAAATTTACATAAAACTAAATTTTACCGATTTTGTGAATGGAATTTCTAAAATCCAAGAGACACGGTTGATGTGAGTATGTAAAATGTGGTTCAATGAGATGAAAATATTTTTTTTGTGAATAGTAACTTTTTAACTTTTATTTAACACGGTTAAAAGTAAGTAGGGTAATTAAGGCTAAAAATGATGTTATTATTACCCTAACACGTGTCCTAATTCTATTGGATAAGTGTAATTCGACCCAAAACAACCTTAGGAATAAAATACGACCATTTAGGTCCACTTGGATTAGATTAGGACATTTCTTATTAATTTATTTAAAGAAAGGTTAAAATAGTTAAAATCAAAGTTTAATAAGTAAGTGATTTTTAATATAGGGTTATACATAAGATATATTCGACTATAAATTTTAATTAGAAGGGTAAAATATTTCCTACATAATGGTATTTTTTTTGTAATTTTCAGACATTAAATAATTTATTTTATTTATGACACAATGAGGATGCAGTAATTATATTATTAATGAAATATTGACATAATTGTTGTTATAAATACCCAAATAAATGAAATTTGAGAATTTTTTTGAATTAAAATAATTTTATAGGTTAATATGACATGTTAGTATTGATTTAATTAACTTTTTTCGAACTAATCATTCTGCTATGATTTTCAAAAAATCAATTACCAAATAGTAAAATAGTTTTTAAACAAAATATTATATTATTAATTGGTAGTTTATTCATAAAAATCTAAGGTTAGGCCAAATGACTTAGATAAGGTTATATATATTAATAATAAACATCTTGGGGTTCATTTGGCTTGTTATAGTATGTTTATTAACCTTATAGTGTAAGAAAACAAAAAGGACACGGTAAAAGTAAAATTATTTAACTTAAAGTTAAATCTAAATGATATGGTTAAAATAGTAACCTGAACATGTCTAAATTCTATTGGATGGGAGTATTTCGACCGCTCCCCACCTTAGCTTTGAAATAAATCAATTTGTAGCTATTAAAAATCGAATATGACTTTATAATAAAATAATATTTTTAGTTATTCCAAAGGATCCCCTCTCCTCCATTATAAAAGGGCACCTCCTCCATCTCTTCCTCACACCACATGTATCCTTAATTCTCGGCCAAACACTGCCAAATTCTCTTCTACACTTCCCTAGAAACATCCTAGAGGTCCTGGTCTTCTTCAAAGACCAATTTTATTGCCCTAAGAGATGGTCTCAAAGAGGCGCTTCAAAGAAGAGGTAATGTCTATTACCGATTCTTTCAACATTATTTCTTCTTATACTTCTTCTTCATTAGTTGTTTCATTATGAAGTAAAAACATAAGTATCACTAATATTCTTATATGTTATTATAAGTATGAAACAACCCTATTTCCCCATCTATCCATCCTATGGAAGATGAAATTACCGCGTGTGCGTACGTACGGAATACCGTCTCCACGCCATGGTGTAATCTATTTTCCACCACCACCTTGCTTGGATGGGTATAATGGTGTAAATAATGGATATATATGATTATTGTAAAGTTATATTGATTCTAAAATAGTATAAACACACTCCAATAAAATTCCATGATCATGGGAATGATATCATCGCTCGTGCATACGTACGGACTACCATCTCGACGAACGCGATGAGATTCATTTTCCATGATTAACCATTCAAGAATGATTATAGAGTATATATAATGAATAATAATGAAATATATTACATTATAATTCTACTATATTTATGTATATATATATGTATGTCATCTATTTAATTTCATTCAATTCAATAAGGAAACGAAAACAGCGTTCATGCATATGTACGGCCTACCGTCTCCATGAACGGTGTATTTCATTCCTTTTATAGATCTATAATATATATGTATATGATGATTATATATTATATATAAATCATGTTTTACATTCTGGAATTATTTAAATCAGGATATAAGTACTAATATCACGAACGACAAGTTAAAACACATACGATAAATGAAAATATTTTACACAAAACGCTACTTTAACATGGAACTTACAAAAGAATGGGTAATATAAAGTCATAAGTGAACCATATATGATATAATAACAATTAATATGTTTCTGTAATAAGTCAATGAAATTATTTAAATCATTATATAGGAGGTTCAGAAATGTACGAGGCATGTCGTTCCTAAGGTAAGGGATAATTTTGCAAATCTCATTTTTATCCGAGATTGCTTATTCGTAAGTATTTACTAGGGTTATATTTATCATCCATGTCCAAGTTTTATAAAAAAAAATCATGTATGTTTAATGTTCTTTTTACCCTTTTTTTTACTTTTACCACGTTTTATGGAAGGAATCATTCTTTTGTTTACCATACAATGAACTTTTTGACATTTCTGACAAAAGTATGAGGTTAATATTATTTTTAAGTTATACGGTGTGAACGGATTTTTACGGTTTCATAATGCCTCATTTTCATGAAGCTTACTCTACAATATTGCATGATTATTTTCAACAAAACCATTTTATTTTAAAATTGAATGACATTTTGTGAAATGAAAATGATTTTGAAGAAGATAGGATATTTTCCTCAAGAATTCATTTCAAGTGTTTTATCAAAACTATTTTCCATATAAAATGACATTATTTAATATGTTTCTATTTCAAGTATAATGTATCCATTATTTACATGTTTTGATTCTTTTTATGATGAAAAGATATCCATTTTTATATGGATTATGTTATGATGGCATGATGTTTAAAAATCGCATTATATTACATGGGTTATGCTATGATGTCTGATTTATAATTTTGTGGCACACGAAAGAATGATTTCATTATGAGATGGGTGGGACCTATATCTCCCTCCAATGAATTGGGTAATGATTTTATATCTCATGAGATATACATGGCTGGATTGATAAGTTAATCCGGTTTAGTGTTACAGGACTGAAACGAGGAGTGAACTCGATTCAGAAAGGGACATTGTCCACTAAGATGGTCTTGGAAACAATGCCTTGGCTAATATGGAAATTATAACTTGTTCTGAATGGTTTACACAATTACATGTTTTATTTCCATTATATTTTATCATTTTTTAGGTTCTATTATGATATATTCTTTACATACTTCACGATTGATGTCTTTGCTCAAGATTTTGATGTTTAAATTTCATGTTCATGTTTTTGCTTCCAAATGTTTATGGATTGTTTTATGTTATCTATGTTTGCCCTTACTAAGCATTTGAGCTCACACGTTTTATGTTTTATTTTCCCCAGCAAATAAAGAAAGGTTTTAGGTAAGGAATCAAAAAGGGGAAGATCGTAATGGGTGTTGTTGAAGATAATTCAACATAATTAGAAGTTTATTTTTAGAGTTTCCAAAGACACTAATCTATTACGATCCTTGTGTGTCTGTTTTTGTTATGTATTAAGTATTCCGCAAAATTAATGTAATGTCTATGTACATCAAGCTTTGGGTCTCTACAGTTGGTATCAGAGCCAAGTTTAGTTACCATTTGGAAACTAGGATGCGAAAACATTAGTGAGATCCCTAGAGATATTTCTAATGTATGTTTAGGACTCATCCTAAGGATAAGTATAATTATAGGATATAGTCCTAGAATTACGGTAACGTTCTCAGAATTAATCCTAAGATGTTAGATATTGAAGGTTCTCACCCTTTATTATGTTATTTTCCCTAGCATGATTTTTTCCTCTCACACTATTCTTTTTGGGTTTTAGATGATGGTTGGAACCCGAAGGAACCGTGCTGATAAATGTAAGGGAAAATGCAACGATTGTCCTCCTAAACAAACAAATGTTTTCAGATATGGAGTGAAAAATCTTATTTCTATACATACACAAGCTATGAATCAATATGGACATCTAAATGAGAAAAGAAGGGAACAATATTCTATTGAGTCCTTCATGCGGCAACATCCACCTTCTTTCAGTGGGTCTTCTGATCCACTTGTTGCTGAATAATGGATCAGTACCACTGAAAAGATATTTTCAGTTCTTCAATGTTCTGAACATGATAATGTCATCTTAGTAGTATATCGTTTGGATGGTGAAGCTGATCAATGGTGGAATCCTATCAATAATACGAGGCCAAGAGATGAAATTGAGTCCATGGAATGGGTTGAGTTCAAGAATTTATTTTTAAATAAGTACTTACCTCGTATTCTTCGAACAAATATGGAGAAACAGTTTCATGAACTAAAGCAAAAGGATGATGAATATGTTGGTATATACGAAGCGAATTTTACAAGGCTTGCAAGGTATGTATCTGGCTTTACCATCCAACCTGAAAGTAAAGTTGATTGATTCTTTTGTGGCTTAAAACCAAATCTTCAAAGGGCATTATCTATAAGAGACTTCAGTGGCTATGAAGAAATTGTGCGTTGTGATATCATGGTAGAAATGGAAGTTGGTGTTACATATTCTTCTCATGGTTTTGAAAAGAATCAAAATATGGAGTTCAAGGATAAATCTAAGAATAATGGTGAAAAGAAGATTAATGTTTCCTTATGCTAAATGTGTGGAAGGAAGCATGGTGGATGTTGTCTTAAAGGGACTACAAAATGTTTTAAGTGTGGAAAAGAAGGTCATCGAGCAGGTTAGTTTCGAAGTTATGGAAAAAGGGTTTTAATGGTGTGAATAATGAAAAGACTACAAAGAACACACCACCTACACTTCAATGATTCAAGTGCAATGAAATGGGGCATTATGCTAATCAATTCCCTAATCCAAGGGTTAACGATGATCGACATGAGCAACCAATTAAGGAAAAGGATAAAGGGAAGTCACATGTGACCACTATTTGAGATGTTTAATATGACAACGATGTGGTGGAATGATTAAGTGTTTATGTAATGGGATTCCAAAATAATTTTGGAAAATTTATGTATTTGTTTATTGTGGTTTTGAATAATTTTATAGTACCAGTTACCATGGAAAGTGATTGAGATATTTTTGGAAAGAAGAAGATATGTTCATAATGAATGGATAAGGAGAAAATGAAAAGTTTGACAGTATTCATGAGCTCATGAATGTTGTAAGGAAATAGTTATATCATGGTTTGAGTATATATAATTTTGGGGTTTTGGTATGTGGAAAGAGTTAACTTTTGACAGCACTCATGTTTTCACTAAGATTCAATGGGTATTCATTTTTCAAGAGAATACATGATTAAGGCCTCTGAATGTTTGGAATGTGACCAAAAAGACATATCTTATGATATATGGGGATCAACGATGGTATTAACCATCTTGTTATATGAAATCTCTGGTAATCATTTTCACTATATTATAAGAGTGGACTGCAGTATTATGGATAAGCCTAAAGATTGGAATGTATTATGTTGGACATAAGTTAGTATTGTTTAGGGATAAAAGTTTTTTCGATATTATTGATGGGATGATATAGTAATGTAGTTTTAGAAAAAGGAAAACATGGAGGATGGATGACAACCCATCACGTCAGACAGGGCTGTGGGAATCAAATCGACAACCGAAGTGCGATGGGCCTTTATCACACACCACTGTCCTACAGGAAGTCCTTGGTTAGTGGAAACTAGTTTTATTTTATTATGTGGTATGATATATGAAGTATAAGATCATTTTTGGAATCATATACGATTAACCTCACTATAGATGGATATATGTATATTTGATAACTTTTTCTAACCTTTTGTTTGAAATAGATGGAACGACCCATCATTCTATCACATGATCTGTTAACACTTCACGAATAACAAATTCAACTTCATTTCATTAATAGATGAAGTAGAAATTGTTCAAAGCATGAACAACAGTGAGATTGTACCAAAATAAAGTAAGTATTTAATCTAATTCAAATTCTTCAACTTTAGGGAAATGATCTTGAAAACCAAAAACGTTGTCCTAGTGCCCTTATATCCGATGACTCAGATGGTACCCTAGATCATCACAAATTTATGGCTTTGTGATTTTTAGCTTTTTCATAGCCATGTTCTCTACCACTCTCCATCAGAACATTAGGGTTAGATTTCTCTTCCATATCAATATTTTCACCTATGTTCTCCTATATAGAAACCCAGTGATAAGTTAATTTGGGTAATAGTTACGTTTCATACTTTAGTTTTTAATGAAAACTTTTGGTATTCCTTTTTACGACGTGGGTTTCAATTAAAGAAACTTTCGAGTAGTAAACCATTTCTAACCCCGATGAAATTTGAGGGAGAAATTCATTTTAGGGGGGTAGAATGTAACAACTCAAGATTTTATGAAAAATATTATCTTTAATTTCATTAATGTTTTGTGTTGTACGATACACCAAAAGGAGCTTTCACAATACGCATCACTGAATTGGTTTTCATTACACGCAATCGCGACCTTCCACGATATTGTGTGTTGTACGCAATACCGAAATTCTCTAAACAGTGATATGTTATATAAACTAGCCATTATGAATAGTAATCCATTTTTTTAAATTTTATCTTTCAAAATGGACTTCATTTTTGGATTCAGAATATCTAAATTAACTTAGGGTAAATTTTTGGTATTTTTCTGAAAACTTTCAATTTTTGATGAATAGTGAAATGACTGGGTCACTATTCAAAAAAACTAGCTTTTTATTTAAATAATTATTTATTTTATTTAAATTTATTTTAGGTCAAAATTGATACATAATACCTATATATGTTCAATGTAATTCATTGGAGTCATTTTATAACAATTTTAGATATATAAAAATTTTGTTGAACTTTTCACCGTCGTTTACCCACCTTCTAGGAGAATTTGCAAATTTACATAAAACATAATTTTATCGCTTTTGTGAATAGAATTTCAAAAATTCGAGAGAAACGGTTGATGTCAGTAAGTAATATGTGGTTCAGTGAGATGAAAATAATTTTTGGTGAATAGTATCTTTTTACTTTTATTTACCACAGTTAAAAGTAAATATCGTAATTAAGGGTAAAAATGATATTATTATTACCCGAACACATGACCTAATTCTATTGGATAAGTGTAATTCGACCAAAAACAACCTTAGGTATAAAATATTACCATTTAGGTCCACTTGGATTAGATTTGGACATTTATTATTAATTTATTTAAAGAAGGGTTAAAATAGTTAAAATCAATGTTTAATAAGTAAATCATTTTTAATATTGGGATATATATAAGATAAATTAGAATACAAGTATTCATTAGAAAGCTAAAAATATTTCCTACATAATGGTATTTTATTTTTAATTTTTAGACTTTATATATTTTAATTTATATATGACACAATGATGATGCAGTAATTATATTATTAATGACATATTGACATAATTGATGTTATAAATACCCAAATAAATTTAATTTGATACTTTTTATGAAATACAATAATTATATAGGTTAATATGACATGTTAGAATTGATTTAATTAACTTTTTTCGAACTAATCATTCTGTTATGAGTTTCACAAAAATCAAATACCAAATAGTAAAATAGTTTTTAAAACAAATATTATATTATTAATTGTTATTTTATTCATAAAAATCTATGGTTCGGCCAAATGACTTATATATGGTTATATATATTAATAATAAACAACTTGGGGTTCGTTTGTCTTGTTATAGTAAGTTTATTAACCTTATTGTGTATGAAAACAAAAATACATGGTAAAAGTAAAATTATTTAACTTAAAGTTAAATTTAAATGATAAGGTTACAATAGTAACCTAAACTTCTTTAAATTATATTGGATGAGAGGATTTCGACCCATCCCCACCTTATCTTCGAAATAAATCAATTTGGAACTATTAAAAACCGAATATTACTTTATAATAAAATCATATTTTTAGTTATTCCAAAGGTGCCCCTCTCCTCCCTTATAAAAGGGCACCTCCTCCCTCTCTTCCCCACACCACTTTGAGCCTTCATGCTTGGCCAGACCCTACCAAATTATCTTATCCACTTCCCTAGACACAACCTAGAGGTCATGGTGTTCTTCAAAGACAAATTTTAGTGCCCTAATAGGAGGTCACAAAGAGGCGCTTCAAAGAAGAGGTTATATCTGTTACCGATTATTTCCACTTTATTTCTTCTTCTACTTCTTCTTCATTAGTTTTTTAATTATGAAGTAATAAAATAAGTATAAATCATATACTTATATGTTATTATAAGTCTGAAACAACCCTATTTCACCATCTATCCATCCTACGGAAAACAAAATCACCGTGCGTGCGTACGTACGGAATATTGTCTCCACGCCGTGGTGTAATCTATTTTCAACCACCACCTTACTTGGATTGTTATAATGGTGTAAATAATGGATATATATGATTATTGTAAAGTTATATTGATTTTGAAATATTATAAATACACACCCTACAATTCCACGATCATGGGAATGATATCATCGCTCGTGCGTACATACGGACTACCGTCTCCACGAATGCGATGAGATTCATTTTCCATGATTAATCATTCAAGAATGATTATAAAGTATATATAATGAATATTAATGAAATATATGACATAAAAATTCTACTGGAATTTTTTATATATATATATCTATGTCATCTATTTAATTTCATTCAATTCAATAAGGAAACGAAAAGAGTGTTCATGCGTAGGTACGGCCTACCGCCTCCATGAACGGTGTATTTAATTACTTTTATAGATATATAATATTTATGTATATGATGAATATATATTATATATAAATAATGTTTTGAATTCTAGAATTATGTAAATCTGTATATAAATAATAATAATAAGAATGACAAGTCAAAACACATACAATAAATGAAATGATTTTACCCAAAACGCTGTTTTAACATGGAACTTACAAAAGAACGGGTAATCTAAAGTCATAAGTTAACCATATACGATATCATAACAAGGAATATGATTCTGTAATAAGTGAATGACATTATTTAAATCATTATGCATAAGGTTCGGAAACGTACAATGCATATCAGACCTAAGGTAAGGGATAATTTTGCAAATCTCATTTTTATCTGAGATTGCTTATTCGTAAGTATTTACTGGGGTTATATTTATCATCCATGTCCAAGTTTTATATAAATGTTTTCATGTATGTTTAAAGCCCTTTTTATCTTTTTTTTTGACTTTTACCACGTGTTATGGAAGGAATCATTCTTTTGTTTACCATACAAGGAACTTTTTTACTTTTTCCACAAAAGTACGAGGAGAATGTTATTTTTAACTTATACGGCGTGAACGGATTTTTACGGCTTCATAACACCTCATTTTCATGAAGCTTCCTCTACAAGATTGCATGATTATTTTCAACAAAAACCTTTTCTTTTAAAATTTCATGACATTTTTTGAAAAGAAAATGATTTTGAAGAAGAAATGATATTTTCTTCAAGAATTCATTTCAAGTGTGTTTATCAAAACTATTTTCCATCTAAAATGACATTATTTAATATGTTTATGTTTCAAGTATAATGTCTCCATTATTTACATGGTTTGATTCTTATTATGATGAAAAGATATCCAATTTGTTATATGGATTTTGTTATGATGGCATGATGTTTAAGAATCTCATTCTATTACATGGGTTATGCTATGATGTATGATTTAAGATTTTGTGGCACACGAAAGAATGATTTCATTATGAGATGGGTGGGACCTATATCTCCCTCCAATGCATTGGTTAAATATTTTATATCTCATGATATATACATGGCTGCAACAGTAATTTAATCTGGTTCAGTGTTACAAGACTGAAATGAGGAGTGAACTCAATTCAGAAAGGGACTTTGTCCACTACGATGGTCTTGGTAGCAATGCCTTGGCTACTATGGAAATCATAACATGTTCTGAATGGTTTCCACAAGTACATGTTTTAATACAATTATATTTTATCATGGTTGATATTATATTATGATATATGCCTTATGTACTTCCACAATTTATGCCTTCGCTCAAGATTTTGATGTTTAAATTTCATGTTCATGTTTTTGCTTCCAAATGTTTATGGATTGTTTTATGTTATCTATGTTTGCCGTTACTGGGCATTTGAGCTCACCATTTTTATGTTTTATTTGCCCCAGAAAATAAATAATGGTTTTAGGTAAGGAAACAAAAAGGGGAAGATCGTTAAGGGAGTTTTTGTAAATATTTCAACATGATTAGATATTTATATTCTGAGTTTCCAAAAAAACTAAACTATTATTGTCCGTGTGTGTCTGTTTTTGTTATATATATTAAGTATTCTTCAAAAGTAATGTAATGTCCATGTACATCAAGCTTTGGGTTTCTACATGAGGAATCAAAATTTAAACAAATAAACCTATATAAACATCCTAATTTTAATGTTAAGAATCATTTGAAATGTAAATAATGATAAATAAATGCAAATAAATAGACAATAAATTGGAAATACAATATAAAACAATCATAGTATATAATAAACTAAAAATTTATGGTCTTATACAATTTTGTGAGTATATAACCTAGTGAATATAGATTGATTCAATAAAAATACATTCAAATAATGTTGTGTTGGAATAAGAAATCCATAATAGTGAAATAGATAGCATAAATCCATCATGAATAAATGTAAAAATAGTTACTAATTCATTTCAATACATTTTATTTGTGAAATAGAGGGGAAAATATGATAAAGTAAAAAAATAAAAATAATGGAGACTTTGAAATTATATCATAAAAAATTGGAAAACCATGATCAGATGTTCTCTAAAAATTATATACAACCTCTATTGTAAAATTATTTATCCGAAATAATAATCAATATATATCTCACTAAATTAAGAAACCATAAATTAATGATAACTTGGATAAAATATTCTCTCAAATGATATCCAAATATTTATCTATAAAATAAAATCAACAAAATCAACATAAAATTATATACAACCCAACAGATTTCATAACCATAAAAAATTATAAAAAAAAATTTATTTCAATATAACTTTAATCAAATTGTTACCAATAAAATTTTTAATCCCCAAGGTTATCTATAATTTTAAACTTATGTTACCATAATTAAATAATATTATTTAACAAATAACTCTTATTATATCATCATTAAATCACATAAATACTCTATATTATATTAATAATATCAAGTTTATATCCAAAAAAATATAACAATATTCATCCCATATATCATTTACACAAAATATAATGTTATACCTATGGGTAACATATACCTCATTCCGGAATTACTCCTAAAACCCAAATAAATTATCCCATAATATCATTAAAAACCTACAATAAAATATTACCAGACCTAAAAAGTTTATCTATTACTTCTAAATAATTCGGATTTAGCCTAAATCCTTTTCCATGGTTATAGCCTTTAGGAGTGTAGAGGATAATATTATTGATATATCCCCATTGGATATACCCATGGTTATAGTCAATGGATACATACCTTGGATGATGTCTTTTACATTAAACAAGGTCCATGTCTTCACCCTATATCCAAGATCAAAGGACCCTGGATTTAGCACTAACCTATATTCATGAGCATTGTACCAAGGGTACAATTTAAGAAAAAAATAATTCCCCTTAGGTTTCAAACCTAGATGTCGCGTTAGAAGACAAAGTGCTATTACCATTCCATTAATATAGTTATTACACACACAAAAACACGCATATATATATATATTAATGTATATATATATATATAATAATTTATAAATATATTTTTTGTTACATTTTAAGGAACTAGAGATATGTTTTAGGGTGATTCCACTAGCCCTATTGTGACATTTTCATGGATATAGCAACCTTTTAGTGATGGGAACATCATCCCAAGACTCTAGGGTCGTAGTTTGGGGGTATATAACCATGACACCACGTGTACATGGATATATATGACCTATAGAAATAGGTAGACCATTTTATATGAGGATTAGGTCTTTATTTTTTCCCTATCCATTTGCAGACCTCAAACATGGATATAGTGTCTTTTTCAAGGAATTCCAACAGGAAATAATTTTCACCCCTAAGCACCAAAAAATATCTAACCATGGTTGGGGGTGACATTGGTTATATCTACATGGACAAATCCGAAGTCCCCAAGAGCGTTTAACATTTAATTTATGACCATACTTAAACATTTCAACCCATGATGATATTGAGCACTCTTAAATCAACTGAACCAATAAAATACTATCCTTAAAAGTTATTCAAACCCTGATCAAATACCTGGTTGTAAATATCCTACCACAACTACCTAACAATTAAATGAATTATAGATGATTTTACAATACTTATATTCTAATTTACTTTTAGGTTTATTGTTTTAGATAATTAGAAAAACCTATTACATATAAAAACCTATAGTTTTCCTACCAAAAGAAAATTGTTTCACCTGGAAATACTTATAAATAATAAACTCGCGTCATTCAATTCTAAAACCTTATAACTATATTATTGAATTTTCAATCATCCACACTGATACTCAATCCCTGGACAAATAGTTTTAAAATTTTAGATGGACACACAATTCATAGTATTTGTTATTAAAGAGAGATAAAACCTATTAGACTAATGAAATACATAAAAACCATTAAAATATATTTCTTTTAAACTTATAACATAGAACTTGTATAAAAATTACTTTCAAAAACATAACAAGATTCATTTCATAACACATTTTTTTAAACAAAAATCATAATGAAGATTAAGTAATTGAAATTATTTTCAATGTTACCTGAGAAAATATGAGAAATTTTATTCTTTAAAATATCATAATCATTCCTTCATATAATAACATTACCTCTAAATAGATCCAACCTATCACAACCCAACCTTATAAATTATTTTATTTTATTGTTTTCCTGATATGGGATTCTTTGGTTATGTTTTCAGTTGAATACTAATTTTAATTTTTGAGTTATCTAAGCCTTTGGTTGATATTGTTTTGGAAAAATAGAGTTTTTGGGATGGATAGTAGGTGGCGCATGCGTATCTCACAATTTATCGAAACCATGCACCCGTGCCTCAGAAACCACACATTAAATATTGATTTTTGATAGTAGAAACCACATGGTTGGCACACGGTTTGGAAAACTATGTAGCATAACTGTGTGATATGTCCGTTTTTGGAGAGTGATAGTACACATGGTTAGAGCACATTTTTCAAAATCATGTGAGGTTTCCATGTAATTAAAAGTGTGAAATCCCAATTTTCCCTTATTATCTTTTGACCATAATTCAGTTTTTACTCCCTATTTACTCTTATTTCACACAAAAAAGGGCTCCCTATACCCCATACCACAGTTTCCTTACCTTTTTCTTTCTTATCCTTCAAATCTAAGGTGATTTTTGTTGATTTGTTGGTCTATTTTTATGCACTATTATCCTCCCTCTCTTGTTTTCATATTTTTTTCTTTAGTGGATCCTCGCTTCGATGAACACTATGTGTTAGGGTTTATGTGTGGATTGTTTTTATTGAGTAATAAGATATTTGGATTATCTCTGTCCCTTGGTTATTTATTCTTCAAAAGTTTTGATGGATTCACACTTTATTGAGGTTAGTGATTCCATCCATTTCCTTTTCGACACATTCCATTTGATGATTAAGATTTTCTAATTTATTTATAAATGTTTTTCCCTTACATTTTCTATTTTATTTTGAATTTATTTGGTATTTTTATTATGAAAAATTTCTGTAAAATGGGTTTTCAATGGATTCATTAATTATGATTAAATACAAATGCATGCAAGGTGTTTGATAAAACTCCCATTACTTTCCAAAAGTGATATTGAGATCTTGTGATTATGTTTGGCATTGGTAGTTTTTTAATATCATGGTTTAAAAGATTAATTTTTCCTTATGTGTCATTTGGACACATCTTCATGAATTGATAATTTTGAATAAATTGTTTTGGAATGGCTACTCTTGATTTTAAATTCTTATTGGTGATATTGTGATTGGGGGAAATATTTTGATAGTCTAAAGAAGATTTATGTTCTTGAAAATGGTTTTAGGGATGATTTTATGGATACTGGAAGTATGTCATTGGATTTTGTCACATATATAGTTACATGGGTTGCACACATGAATGGAAATTCAAATTAAAATACAACTTAAAAATGATCAATTTTTCTAAAAATGTTCCCTTGATTACAAAATGGTGTTTTTGTTCACATTGTTTCTTGAAATATGATATCAAATGTGTTTCCGAGCACTTCTCTCATTTTTAAATTTAAAATTTTTTTCTAAATAATTTTCCTAAATGTCTGTTTCACACTTTTTTTGTTGTTTCATGTTTTTTACATGTCTTGGGAAGTGTTTTGGATTTGAAATGTATGTGCCTATTAATAAATTGTGGATATTTTAGTGATGTGTGATATTGAACCTGAAAATGGAAGGAAATTTATCTGTAAATGTATTTGGGTTTGAAATGATTAAATGTATGGTTGGAACTTTGTGTTGTCTTTAAAAGCTAGTTTTGAGGTTATATAATCTTAATGACCCACTTAAACATTGTGTTGTTTTGTAATTTTTGAATGGAATGTTTGTGATGTGTTTTCCTAGTGGGTGTGTAAAAAATTATTGGAAAATGGAATGAAAAATTGGGTAGTGTGAAATCCTGGTAGGTATTTTAAAAAGATTTGGAATGTAGTTTTCATTATTAAAAATGGTTGTTTCCTTGTGGGATTCATGTTATTCTGAAAGAAATGGATTTCATGTGTGTTTGTGATGCATGGATTATGATGGGAACCACTAAACCATAGGATGAGATCCCATCTAGTGTCTCATGAACATGATCTTGTTGGTATTGATTCCTCTAAACCTTGGTATTTATTCCCCATTAGTGGTTCATGCAGGGGATGTTTTCGGTTTTGGTTTTTATACCATGATTCACCATGTATTATTTATTATTATTATCTTGGGATTTCATGGAATCTTCTAGAGGGTCGAGTGATGGTTTCTTGTCAACCTAAATTAGACGGGTTCGTACCCCCATTACTTTATGGGTAATCAATTTGATATTATATATCTCTTGTTAAATGAAATATATATACATATAATGTAAAATATTTATTTCATAAATATATCTAATTTATTACATGGATATTAATAAAACGTAAAACTTATATATCGATAAAAATACCTAGGTTGTAACATTCTCCCCATTTGAATAAATTAAATCATCATAATTTTATGTTATTCTTTGAACATTTAACTATTATTTTTTCCTTATGTCATAATACTTATTTTTATAATGGAGAATAATATTATATAAATATGAATCATATGATAGTTTTAAAATAAATATATGATTATTCGTAAGGAATGAATATTTACCCTTACCAAATTACTAAATTTCATTTTTTTGCATCAGTCCTAATGAGAGAGAGTTAACAAAGATTATAAAAAATTAAAACATTTTTAAAATCTTTTTCAAGAGTTTAATGGGGACTTCGATAAAAAAACATCAAAATAAGTCCTAATAAATGAACCTCAAAAATAAATAAAGGTAAAGATACAAAATTCATAGTAAAAGAAAAAAAGAAATGTATATAAGAGGAATGAAAAAACATATAGGGATTTCAATCAGTATTAATAAATCTGACATTAATTAAAGAAATATAAAATTTCTATTTAAATAAGGAAAATGTGACATATGAGTGGTTTAGAATATATCAAGTATTTATATTTTAAAAAAACAAAACATAACCTTAGTGGTACTAAAGAATAATGACATAGAGGAGAAAATAGTCATTAAAGAGGTATAAAATTATTCTTAATTATTTTTTTACTAAATATGAAATTCATCAATGAAGAAAAAAAATTAATTGAAAATATAATTTATCAAATGAAAAAAAGAAAAAAAATAATTTGAAAAGGAGAATTTATTATTATATAATTATATAGTAATATGTTTTAAAAAGAATGATTATGAATTGGGAAAAATATAGTGAGTTTAGAAAACCCCTTTAGAATTTGGTGGCATATGTATCAGTATCCACTTATAGAGTGAACATAAAATATCATGTTAAATATCCAGATCCATATTTAAATTTTTATAAAATATTTCAACAGAGTATTATGTAAACTATATAAAGTAAAATTGGTGTATAATAAGAACCATGGCTTGAGGTGTAACACCATGAGATTTTATGAAAAATATTTTTTTTTATTTCATTAATATCTTGTGTTGTATGATACACCGAAGGATCTTGCACAACACGCATCCATGACTTTGCTTTCATTACACGCAATCGCGACCTTCCACGATAGCATGTGTTGTACGCAATACCGAGTTTCTCTAAACAGCGATATGTAATATAAACTAGCCGTTATGAATAGTAATACCCAATTTTTGAAATTTTATAAATTTTATCTTTCAAAATGGACTTCATTTTTGGATTCAGAATATCTATATTAACTTAGGGTGAATTTTGGTATTTTTCTGAATACTTTCAATTTTTGATGAATAGTGAAAACACTGGGTCACTATTCAAAAAAACCGACTTTTTATTTAAATAATTAATTATTTTATTTAAATTTATTTTAGGTCATAATTGATACATAATACCTATATAAGTTCAATTCAATTCATTGGAGTCATTTTATAATAATTTTAAATATATAAAAATTTAGTTGATCTTTTCACCGTCTTTTACCCACCTCCTAGTAGAATTTTCAAATTTACATAAAACGTAATTTTACCACTTTTGTGAATTTAATTTCCAAAATCCGAGAGACACGGTTGATTTCAATATGTAAAATGTTGTTCAATGAGATGAAAATAATTTTTGGTGAATAGTAACTTTTTACATTTATTTAACACGGTTAAAAGTAAATAGGGTAATTAAGGGGGAAAATGATATTATTATTACCCTAACACATGTCCTAATTCTATTGGATAAGTGTAATTCGACCGAAAAAAAATCTTAGGAATAAAATATGACCATTTATGTCCACTTGGATTAGATTAGGACATTTATTATTAATTTATTTAAAGAAGGGTTAAAATAGTTAAAATCAAGGTTTAATAAGTAAATGATTTTTAATATAGGGTTATCCATAAGATATATTCGACTATAAATTTTAATTAGAAAGGTAAAAATATTTCCTACATAATGGTATTTTGTTTGTAATTTTTAGACCTTAAATAATTTAATTTATTTATGCCACAATGATGATGCAGTAATTATATTATTAATGAAATATTGACATAATTGTTGTTATAAATACCCAAAAAAATGCAATTTGAGAATTTTTTTGAATTAAAAAACTTTTCTAGGTTAATATGACATGTTATTATTGATTTAATTAACTTTTTTCGATCTAATCGTTCTGTTATGATTTTCACAAAAATCAATTACCAAATAGTAAAATATTTTTTAAAACAAATATTATATTATTAATTGTTAGTTTATTCATAAAAATCAAAAGTTCGGCCAAATGACTTAGATAAGGTTATATATATTAATAATAAACATCTTGGGGTTCATTTGACTTGTTATAGTATGTTTATTAACATTATAGTGTATGAAAACAAAAAGACACGGTAAAAGTAAAATTATTTAACTTAAAGTTAAATCTAAATGATAAGGTTAAAATAGTAACTTAAACATTTCTAAAGTCTTTTGGATGAGAGTATTTCGACCGATCCCCACCTTAGCTTCGAAATAAATCAATTTGGAGCTATTAAAAACCGAATATGACTTTATAATAAAATAACATTTTTAGTTATTCAAAAGGTGCCCCTCTCCTCCCTTATAAAAGGGAACCTCCTCCATCTCTTCCTCACACCACATTTATCCTTAATTCTTGGCCAAACCCTACCAAATTCTTCTCTCCACTTCACTAGAAACATCCTAGAGGTCCTGGTCTTCTTCAAAGACCAATTTTAGTGCCCTAAGAGATGGTCTCAAAGAGGCGCTTCAAAGAAGAGGTAATGTCTGTTACCGATTCTTTCCACTTTATTTCTTCTTCTACTTCTTCTTCATTAGTTGTTTCAGTATGAATTAAAAACATAAGTATCACTAATATACTGATATGTTATTATAAGCATGAAACAACCCTATTTCCCCATCTATCCATCCTACAGAAAATGAAATTACCGTGCGTGCGTACGTACGGAATACCGTCTTCACGCCACGGTGTAATCTATTTTACACCACCACCTTGTTGGATGGGTATAATGGTGTAAATAATGGATATATATGATTATTTTAAAGTGATATTGATTATAAAATAGTATAAATACACTCCAATAAAATTCCACAATCATGGGAATGATATCATCGCTCGTGCGTACGTACGGACTACCATCTCCACGAACACGATGAGATTTATTTTCCATGATTAACCATTCAAGAATGATTATAAAGTATATATAATGAATAATAATGAAATATATTACATAATAATTATACTGGATTTATGTATATATATATGTATGTCATCTATTTAATTTCATTCAATTCAATAAGGAAACGAAAACAGCGTTCATGCATATGTACGGCCTACCGTCTCCATGAACGGTGTATTTCAGTCCTTTTATAGATCTATAATATATATATATATATATGATGAATATATATTATATATAAATCATGTTTTACATTCTAGAATTATTAAAATCACGATATAAGTACTAATATCAAGAATGACGAGTCGAAACACATACGATAAATGAAATGATTTTACACAAAACGCTACTTTTACACGGAACTTACAAAAGAACGGGTAATATAAAGTCATAAGTGAACCATATATGATATCATAACAATTAATATGTTTCTTTAATAAGTCAATGATATTATTTAAATCATTATAAAGAAGGTTCGGAAATGTACGAAGCATATCGGACCTAAGGTAAGGGATAATTTTTCAAATCTCATTTTTATCCGAGATTGCTTATTCGTATGTATTTACTGGGGTTATATTTATCATCCATCTCCAAGTTTTATAAAAAAATTCATGTATGTTTAATGTTCTTTTTACCCTTTTTGACTTTTAACACGTTTTATGGAAGGAATCATTCTTTTGTTTACCATACAAGGAACTTTTTGACTTTTCTGACAAAAGTATGAGGTTAATATGATTTTTAACTTATATAGCGTGAATGGATTTTTACGGTTTCATAATTCCCCATTTTCATGAACCATAATCTACAATATTGCATGATTATTTTCAACAAAACACTTTTATTTTAAAATTTCATGACATTTTGTGAAAAGAAAATGATTTTGAAGAAGAAATGATATTTTCCTCAAGAATTCATTTCAAGTGTTTTTATCAAAACTATTTTCCATCTAAAATGACATTATTTAATATGTTTTTGTTTAAATTATAATGTATCCATTATTTACATGGTTTGATTCTTTTTATGATGAAAATATATCCATTTTTTAATATGGATTATATTAAGATGGCATGATTTTTGAGAATCGCATTCTATTACATGGGTTATGCTATGATATCTGATTTATAATTTTGTGGCACACGAAAGAATTATTTCATTATGATATGGGTGGGACCAATATATCCCTCCAATGAATTGGGTAAAGATTTTATATCTCATGAGATAGACATGGTTGGAAAGATAAGTTAATCTGGTTCAGTGTTACAGGACTAAAACGAGGAGTGAACTCGATTCAGAAAGGGACTTTTTCCACTAAGATGGTCTTGGCAGCAATGCCTTGGCTACTATGGAAATCATAACATCTTCTGAATGGTTGCCAAAATTACATGTTTTATTCCAATTATATTTTATCATGGTTGATGTTCTATGATGATATATTCATTACGTACTTCACGATTGATGTCTTTGCTCAAGATTTTGATGTTTAAATTTCATGTTCAAGTTTTTGCTTCCATGTGTTTATGGATTGTTTTATGTAATCTATGTGTACCCTTACTAAGCATTTGATCTCACACGTTTTATGTATTATTTTCCCCAGCAAATAAAGAAAGGTTTTAGGTAAGGAAACAAAAAGGGGAAGATTGTTATGGGAGTTGTTGAAGATAATTCAACATGATAAGAAGTTTATATCTAGAGTTTCCAAAGACACTAATATATTATGATCCTTGTGTTTCTTGTTTTGTTATGTATTAATTATTATTCAAAAGTAATGTAATGTCCATGTACATCATGCTTTGGGTCTCTACAGTTGGTATCAGAGCCAGGTTTATTTACCCATTGGAAACTAGGATGCGAAAACATTAGTGAGATCACTAGATATATTTCTAAGGTATGTCTAGGAATGTTCCTAAGGTTAAGTATAATTATATGTTATTGTCCTAGAATTACAGTAACGATCGTAGAATTAAACCTAAGATGTTAGATATTGAAGTTTCTCACCCTTTATTATGTTATTTTACCTAGAATGATTTTTTCCTCTCACACTATTCTTTTTGGGTTTTAGACGATTGTTGGAACCCGAAGGAACCGTGTTGATAAATGTAAGGGAAAATGCAACGATTGTCCTTATAAACAAACAAATTTTTTGGGATATGGAGTGAAAAATATTATTTCTATACTTACACAAGATATGAATCAATCTGGACTTCTAAATGAGCAAAGAAGGGAACAATATTCTATTGAGTCCTTCATGAGGCAACGTCCACCTTCTTTCAGTGGTCTTCTGATCCACTTGTTGCTGAACAATGGATCAGTACCACTGAAAAGATATTTTCTGTTTTTCAATGTTCTGAACATGATAATGTCATCTTAGTAGTATATCATTTGGAAGGTGAAGCTGATCAATGGTGGAATCTTATCAAGAATACAAGGACAATAGATAAAATTGAGTCCATGGAATGGGACGAGTTCAAGAACTTATTTTTAAATAAGTACTTCCCTCGTATTCTTCGAACAAAGATGGAGAAGGAGTTTCTTGAACTAAGGAAAAAGGATGATGAAACCGTTGGTATATAGAAAGCGAAGTTTAAAAGTCTTGCAAGGTATGTATCTGGCTTTATCATCCAACCTGAAGGTAAAGTTGATCGATTCTTCAGTGTCTTAAAACCAAATTTTCTAAGGGCATTATCTATAAGAGACTTAAGTAGCTGTGAAGAAATTGTGCATTGTGCGATCAAGGTAGAAATAGAATTTGGTGTTACATATTCATCTCATGGTTTTGACATGAAACAAAAGATGGAGTTCAAGGATAAATCCCAGAATAATGGTGAAAAGAAGATGAATGTTTCCTTATGCTCAAAGAGTGGAAAGAAGCATGGTGGAGATTGTCTTAAAGAGACTAGAAAATGTTTTAAGTGTGGAAAAGAAGGTCATCGAGCAGGTTAGTTTCGAAGTTATGGAAAAGGGTTTTAATGGTGTGAATAATGAAAAGACTACAGAGAACGCACCACCTATACTTCAATGCTTCAAGTGCAATGAAATGGGGCATTATGCTAATCAATGCCCTAATCCAAGGGTTAATGATGATCGACATGAGCAACCAATTAAGGAAAAGTACAAAGGGAAGTCACATGTTATCACTATTGGCGATGTTGAATATGACAACGATGTGGTGTAATGAATAAGTGTTTATGTAATGGGATTCCAAAATAATGTTGGAATATTTGTGTATTTGTCTATTGTGGTTTTGAATAATTTTATAGTACCGGTAACCATGGAAAGTGATTGAGATATTTTTGGAAAGAATATGATATGTGCATAATGAATGGATAAAGAGAAAATGAAATGTTTGACAGTATTCATGAGCTCATGACTGATGTAAGGAAATAGTTATATCATGGTTTGAGTATATAGAATTTTGGGGTTTTGGTATGTGGAATGAGTTAACTTTTTACAGCACTCATGTTTTCACTAAGATTCAATGGGTATTCATTTTTCAAGAGAATACATGATTAAGGCCTCTGAATGTTTGGAATGTGACCAACAAGACATATCTTATGATATATGGGGATCAAGGATGGTATTAACATGCTTGTTATATGAAATCTCTGGTAATCATTTTCACTATATTATGAGAGTGGACTGCAGTATTATGGATAAGCCTAAAGATTGGAATGTATTATGATGGAATAAGTTAGTATTGTTTAGGGATTAATGTATTTCGATATTATTGATGGGATGTTATAGTAATGTAGTTTTTGAAAAAGGACAACCTGCAGGATGGATGACAACCCATCACGTCAGACAAGGCTGTGGGAATCAAACCCACAACCGAAGTGCGACGGGCCTTTATCACACACCACTGGCCTACAGGAAGTCCCTGGTTAGTGGAAACTAGTTTTATTTTATTAATCGGTATGATATATGAAGTATAAGATCATTTTTGGAATCATATACGATTAACCTCACTATAGATGGACATATGTATATTTGATAACTTTTTCTAACCTTTTGTTTGAAACAGATGGAACGACCCATCATTCTATCACATGATCTGTTAACACTACACGAATAACAAATTAAACTTCATTTCATTAAGAGATGCAGTGGAAATTTTTCAAAGCATGAACAACAGTGAGATTATATAAAAATAATGTAAGTATTTAATCTAATTCAAATTCTTCAACTTTTGGGAAATGATCTTGAAAAACAAAAATGTTGTCCTAGTGCCCTTATATCAGATGAATCAGATGGTACCCTAGATCATCACAAATTTATGGCTTTGCGATTTTTGTCTTTTTCATAGTCATGTTCTCTACCACTCTTTATCAGAACATGACGGTTAGATTTCTCTTCCATATCAATATTTTCACCTATGTTATCCTATGTAGAAACCCAGTGATTAGTTAATTTGGGTAATAGTTACGTTTCATACATTATTTTTTAATGAAAATTTCTGGTATTCCTTTTTACGATGTGGGTTTTAATTAAAGAAACTTTTGAGTAGTAAACCATTTCTAACCCCGACGAATTTCGAGGGAGAAATTCATTTTAAGGGGGGTAGAATGTAACACCTCGAGATTTTATGAAAAATATTATCTTTAATTTCATTAATGTCTTGTGTTGTACAATACACCAAAAGGAGCTTGCACAACACGCATACCTGGCTAGGCTTTCATTACACGCAATCACAACCTTCCATGATAGCATGTGTTGTACGCAATACCGAGTTTCTCTAAACAGCGATATGTTATATAAATTAGCCGTTATGAATAGTAATACAAAATTTTTTAAATTTTAAAAATTTTATCTTTCAAAATGGATTTCATTTTTGGATTCAGAATATCTAAATTAACTTAGGGTGAATTTTTGGTATTTTTCTGAAAACATTCAATTTTTGATGAATAGTGGAATCACTCTGTTACTATTCAAAAATACTGACTTTTTATTTAAATAATTATTTATTTTATTTAAATTTATTTTAGGTCAATATTGATACATAATAATTATATAAGTTCAATGTAATTCATTGGAGTCATTTAATAATAATTTTAGATATATAAAAATTTTGTTGAACTTTTTACCGTCTTTTACCCACCTTCTTGGAGAATTTGCAAATTTACATAAAACATAATTTTACCGCTTTTGTGAATAGAATTTAAAAAATCTGAGAGACACGGTTGATGTTAGTAAGTAAAATGTGGTTCAATGAGATGAAAATAATTTTTGCTGAATAGTATCTTTTTACTTTTATTTACCACGGTTAAAAGTAAATATTGTAATTAAGGGTAAAAATGATATTATTATTACCGTAAAACATGTCCAAATTATATTGGATAAGTTTAATTAGACCCAAAACAACCTTAGGTATAAAATATGACCATTTAGGTCCACTTGGATTAGATTTGGACATTTATTATTAATTTATTTAAAGAAGGGTTCAAATAGTTAAAATCAAAGTTTAATAAGTAAATCATTTTTAATATAGGGTTATAAATTAGATAAATTCAACTAAAAATATTCATTATAAAGATAAAAATATTTCCTACGTAATGGTATTTTATTTTTAATTTTTAGACTTTAAATAACTTAATTTATATATGACACAATGATGTTGCAGTAGTTATATTATTAATGAAATATTGACATAATTGATGTTATAAATACCCAAATAAATGTAATTTGAGAATTTTTATGAATTAAAATAATTTTATATGTTAATATGACGTGTTAGTATTGATTTAATTAACTTTTTTAGAACTAATCATTCTGTTATGATTTTCAAAAAAATCAAATACCATATAGTAAAATAGTTTTTAAAACAAATATTATATTATTAATTGTTATTTTGTTCATAAAAATCTAAGGATCGGCCAAAAGACTTAGATAAGGTTATATATATTAATAATAAATAACATAGAGTTATTTTGTCTTGTTATATTAAGTTAATTAACCTTATAGTGTAAGAAAACAAAAATACACGGTAAAAGTAAAATTATTTAACTTAAAGTTAAATTTAAATGATAAGGTTAAATAGTAACCTAAACTTGTCTAAATTATATTGGATGAGAGGAATTCGACCCATCCCCACCTTAGCTTCGAAATAAATCAATTTGGATCTTTTAAAAACCACATATTACTTTATAATAAAATAATATTTTTAGTTATTCCAAAGGGGCCCCTCTCCTCCCTTATAAAAGGGCACCTCCTCCCTCTCTTCCTCACACCACATTGATCCATCAAGCTCGGCCAACCCCTGCCAAATTCTATTATCCACTTCCCTAGACACAACCTAGAGGTTATGGTGTTCTTTAAATCCCAATGTTAGTGCCCTAAGAGGAGGTCTCAAAGAGGCACCTCAAAGAAGAGGTAATGTTTGTTACCGATTCTTTCCAGTTAATTTCTTCTTCTACTTCTTCATCATTAGTTGTTTCATTATGAAGTAATAACATAAGTATCAATCATATACTTATATGTTATTATAGGTATGAAACAACCCTATTTCACCATCTATCCATCCTACGGAAAATGAAATCACCTCGCGTGCGTACGTACGGAATACCGTCTCCACACTGTGGTGTAATCTATTTTCAACCACCACCTTACTTGGATTGTTATAATGGTGTAAATAATGGATATATATGATTATTGTAAAGTTATATTGATTTTTAAATAGTATAAATACACACCAATACAATTCCGTGATCATGGGAATGATATCATCGCTCGTGCGTACATACGGATTACGGTCTCCACGAACACGATGAGATTCATTTTCCATGATTCACCATTCAAGAATTATTATAAAGTATATATAATGAATAATAATGAAATATATGACATAAAAATTCTACTGGATATATATATATATATATATATATATATGACATCTATTTAATTTCATTCAATTCAATAAGGAAACGAAAATAGTGTTCATGCGTACTTACGGCCTACCATCTCCATGAACGGTGTATTTAATTACTTTTATGGATCTATAATATATATGTATATGATGAATATATATTATATATAAATCATGTTCTAAATTTTAGAATTATGTAAATCCGTATATAAGTAATAATAATAAGAATGACAAGTCGAAACACATAAAATAAATGAAATGATTTTACCAAAAACGCTGCTTTAACATGGAACTTACAAAAGAACGGGTAATCTAAAGTCATAAGTTAACCATATATGATATCATAACAATGAATATGATTCTGTAATAAGTCAATGACATTATTTAAATCATTATACAAGAGGTTCGGAAACGTACAAAGCATATCAGACCTAAGGTAAGGGAAAATTTTGCAAATCTCATTTTTATCTAAGATTGCTTATTCGAAAGTATTTACTGGGGTTATATTTATAATCCATGTCCAAGTTTTGTATAAATGTTTTCATGTATGTTTAATGTCCTTTTTAACCTTTTTTGACTTTTACCATGTGTTATGGAAGGAATCATTCTTTTGTTTACCATACAAGGAACTTTTTGACTTTTCCAACAAAAGTACGAGGAGAATGTTATTTTTAACTTATACGGCATGAATGGATTTTTACAATTTCATAACACCTCATTTTCATGAAGCTTCCTATACAAGATTGCATGATTATTTTCAAAAAAAACCTTTTCTTTTAAAATTTCATGACATTTTGTGAAAAGAAAATGATTTTGAAGAAGAAAGGATATTTTCCTCAAGAATTCATTTCAAGTGTTTTTATCAGAACTATTTTCCATCTAAAATGAAATTATTTAATATGTTTATATTTCAAGTATAATTTCTCCATTATTTACATGGTTTGATTCTTCTTATGATGAAAAGATATCCATTTTTTTATATGGATTATGTTATGATGGCATGATGTTTAAGAATCTCATTCTATTACATGGGTTATGCTATGATGTATGATTTATGATTTTTTGGCACACGAAAGAATGATTTCATTATGATATGGGTGGGAACTATATCACCCTCCAATGCATTGGGTAAATATTTTATATCTCATGAGATAGACATGGCTGCAACAGTAAGTTAATTTGGTTCAGTGTTACAAGACTGAAACGAGGAGTGAACTCAATTCAGAAAGGTCCTTTGTCCACTAAGATGGTCTTGCTAGCAATGCCTTGGATACTATGGAAATCATAACATGTTCTGAATGGTTTCCACAAGTACATGTTTTAATGCAATTATATTTTATCGTGGTTTATATTCTATTATGATATATGCCTTACGTACTTCCATGATTTATGCCTTTGCTCAAGATTTTGATGTTTAAATTTCATTTTCATGTTTTTGCTTCCAAATGTTTATGGATTGTTTTATGTTATCTATGTCTGTCGTTACTAGGCATTTGACCTCACCATTTTAATGTTTTATATGCCCCAGGAAATAAATAAAGGTTTTAGGTAAGGAAACAAAAAGGGGAAGATCGTTATGGGAGTTGTTGAAGATATTTCAACATGATTAGATGTTTATATTCTGAGTTTCCAAAAAAAATAAACTATTATGGTCCTTGTGTGTCTGTTTTTGTTATATATTAAGTATTCTTCAAAAGTAATGTAATGTCCATGTACGTCATGCTTTGGGTCTCTACATGAGGAATCAAAATTAAAACAAATAAACCTATATAAACATTCTAATTTTAATATTATGAATCATTTGAAATGTAAATAATGATAAATAAATGAAAATAAATAGACAATAAATAGGAAATACAATAGAAAACAATCATAGTATATAATAAACTACAAATTTATGGTCTTATACAATTTTTTGAGTATATAACCAAGTGAATATAGATTGATTGAATAAAAATACATTCAAATAATGTTGTGTGGGAATAAGAAATCCATAATAGTGAAATAGATAGCATAAATCCATCATGAATAAATGTAAAAATAGTTACTAATTCATTTCTATACCTTTTATTTGTGAAATAGAATGTGAAATATGATAAAGTAAAAAAATAAAAATAATGGAGACTTTGAAAAGATATCATAAAAAATTGGAAAACCATGATCAGATGTTCTCTAAAAATTATATACAACCTCTATTGGAAAATTATTTATCCCAAATAATAATCAATATATATCTCACTAAATTAAGAAACCATAAATTCATGATTACTTGGATAAAATATTCTCTCAAATGATATCCAAATATTTATCTATAAAATAAAATCAAAAAAATCAATATAAAATAATATACAACCCAACAGATTTCGTAACCATAAAAAATTCTAAAAAAATAAATTTATTTCAATATAACTTTAATCAAAATGATACCAATAAAATTTTTAATCCCCAAGGTTATCTATAATTTTAAACTTATGTTACCATAATTAAATAATATTATTTAACAAATAACTCTTATTATATCATCATTAAATCACATAAATACTCTATATTATATTAATAATATCTAGTTTATATCCCAAAAAAATATAACAATATTCATCCCATATAAAATTTACACAAAATATCATGTTATACCTATGGGTAACATATACCTCATTCTGGAATTCCTCCTAAAACCCAAATAAATTATCCCATAATATCATTAAAAACCTACAATAAAATATTACAAGGCCTAAAAATTTTATCTATTACTTCTAAATAATTAGGATTTAGCCTAAATCCATGGCCATGGTTATAGCTTTTCTGAGTGTTGAGGATACTATTATTGATATATCCCCATTGGATATACACATGGTTATAGTCAATGGCTACATACCTTTGATGATTTCTTTTACATTAAACAAGGTCCATGTCTTCACCCTATATCCAAGATCAAAGGACCCTGGATTTAGTACTAACCTATATTCATGAGAATTGTACCAAGGGTACAATTTAAGAAAAAAGTAAATCCCCTTAGGTTTCAAACCCAGATGTCGCGTTAGAAGACAAAGTGCTACTACCATTCCATTAATATATTTATTACATACACAAAAACACGCATATATATATATATATATTAATGTATATATATATAATAATTTATAAATATATTTTTTGTTACAATTTAAGGAACTAGTGATATGTTTTAGGGTGATTCCACTAGCCCCATTGTGACATTTTCATGGATATAGCAACCTTTTAGTGATGGGAACATCATCCCAAGACTCTAGGGTCATATGTTGGGGGTATATAACCATGAAACCATGTGTACATGGATATATATGACCTATAGAAATAGGTAGACCCTTTTATATGGGGATAAGGTCTTTATTTTTCCCCTATCCATTTGCAGACCTCAAACATGGCTATAGTGTCTTTTTCACAGAATTCCAACAGGAAATAATTTTCACCCCTAAGCACCAAAAAATATCTAACCATGGTTGGGGGTGACATTGGTTATATCTACATGGACAAATCCCAAGTCCCCAATAGCGTTTAACATTTAATTTATAACCATACTTAAACATTTCAACCCATGATGATATTGATCACTCTTAAATCAACTGAACCAATAAAATACTATCCTTAAATATTAATCAAACCATGATCAAATACCTGGTTGTAAATATCCTAACAAAACTATCTAACAATTAAATTATTTATAGATGTTTTTACAATACTTATATTCTCATTTCCTTTTAGGTTTATTGTTTTAGATAATTTAAAAAACCTATTACATATAAAAACCTATAGTTTTCCTACCAAAAGAATATTGTTTCACCTGGAAAAAATTTTAAATAATAAACCCACATCATTAAATTCTAAAACCTTATAACTATATTATTGAATTTCCAATCATCCATACTCATAATCAATCCCTTGAAAAATAGTTTTAAAATTTTAGATGGACACACAATTCATATTATTGGTTATTAATGAGAGATAAAACCTATTAAACTATTGAAATGCATAAAAACCATTAAAATATATTTCTTTTAAACCAAAAACATTGAACTTTTATAAAAATTACTTTCAAAAACCTAATAGCATTCATTTCATAAAACATTTAAAAAAAATCATAATGAAGTTTAAGTGATTGAAATTATTTTCAATGTTACTTGAGAAAATATGAGAACTTTTATTCTTTAAAATATCATAATCATTCCTTCATATAAAATCATTACCTTTAAATAGATCCAACCTATCACACCCAAACCTTATAAATTATTTTATTTTATTCTTTTACTGATATGGGATTCTTTGGTTATGTTTTGGGTTGAATACTAATTTTAATTTTTGAGTTATCTAATCCTTTGGTTGATATTATTTTGGAAAAATAGAGTTTTTCGGATGGAAAGAAGGTGGCGCACGGGTAGCTCACAATTAACCGAAACCATGCGCCCGTGCCTCAGAAACCACACATTAAATATTCATTTTTGATAGTGGAAACCACATGGTTGGCACATGGTTTGGAAAACTATGTAGCATAACTTTGTGATATGTCTGTTTTTGGAGAGTGATAGTACACATGGTTAGAGCACATTTTTCAAAATCATGTGGGGTTTCCATGTAATTAAAAGTGTGAAATCCCAATTTCCCCTTAATATCTTTTGACCATAATTCAGTTTTTACTCCCTATTGACTCTTATTTCACACACAAAAGGTCTCCCCATACCCCATACCACAGTTTCCTTACCTTATTCTTTCTTATCCTTCAAATCTAAGGTGATTTTTGTTTATTTTTTGGTCAATTTTTCTGTACTATTATCCTCCCTCTCTTGTTTTCTTATTTTTTCTTTAGTGGATCCTCGCTTCGATGAACCCTATGTGTTAGGGTTTATGTGTGGATTGTTTTTATTGAGTAATAGGTGATTTGGATTATCACTGTCCCTTGGTTATTTATTCTTCAAAATGTTTGTTGGATTCACACATTGTTGAGGTTACTATTTCCATCCATTTCCTTTCCGACACATTCCATTTGACGATTAATATTTCCTAATTTATTTATAAATGTTTTTCCCTTATATTTTCTATTTTATTATTAATATATTTGGTATTTTTATTATGAAAAATTTCTTAAAATGGATTTTGAAGGGTTTCATTAATTATGATTAAATATAAATGCATGCAAGGTGTTTGATAAAACTCCCATTACTTCCCAAAAGTGATATTGAGATCTTGTGATGACGTTTGGCATTGGTAATTTTTTAATATAATGGTTTAAAAGATTAATTTTTCCTTATGTGTCATTTGGACACATCTTCAAGAATTGATAATTTTGAATAAAATGTTTTTGAATGGCTCCTCTTGGTTTTAAATTCTTATTGGTGATATTGTGATTGGGGGAAATATTATGATAGTCTAAAGAAGATTTATGATCTTGAAAATGGTTTTTGGGATGATTTTATGGATACTGGAAGTATGTCATTGGATTTTTTTCACATATATAGTTACATGGGGTGCACACATGAATGTATATTCAAATCAAAATACAACTTAAGAGTTATCAATTTTTCTAAAAACGATTCCTTGATTACAAAATGGTGTTTTGGTTCACATTGTTTCTTGAAATGTGATATCAAATGTGTTTCTGAGCACTTCTATCATTTTTAATTTTAATATTTTTTGCTAAATAATTGTCCTAAATGTCTGTTTCACACTTTTTTTGTTGTTTCATGTTTTTTACATGTCTTGGGACGTGTTTTGGATTTGAATTGTAAGTGCCTTTTAATAAACTGTGCATATTTTAGTGATGTGTGACATTGAACATGAAAAAGGAAAGAAATTTATCTGTAAATGTATTTGTCTTTGAAATGAATAAATGTATGGTTGGAACTTTGTGTTGTCTTTAAAAGCTGTTTTTGAGGTTATATAATCTTAATGACCTACTGACACATTGTGCTATTTTGTAATTTTTTAATGGAATGTATGTGATGAGTTTTCCTAGTGGGTGTGTTAAAAATTATTGGAAAATGGATTGAAAAATTGGGTAGTGTGAAAGCCTAGTAGGTATTTTAAAATGACTTGGAATGTAGTTTTTATTATTAAAAATGGTTGTTTCCTTTTGGGATTCATGTTATTCTGAAATAAATGTATTTCAAGTGTGTTTGTGATGCTTGGATTATGATTGGAACCACTAGACCATAGGATGAGATCCCATCTAGTGTCTCATGAACATGATCTTATTGGTATTGATTCCTCCAAACCTTTGTATTTATTCCCCATTAGTGGTTCATGCAGGGGGGATGTTGTCGGTTTTGGTTTTTATACCATGATTCACCTTGTATTATTTATTATTATTATCTTGGGATTTCGTGGAATCTTCTTGTGGGTCGAGTGATGGTTTCTTGTCAACCTAAATTAGACGGGTTCGTACCCCCTTTACTTTATGGGGCTATGTGGGATGTGACAGTAGATTGGTTATTTTGAATTGACCAGTTGGTTATTGATTATGGAGCTGCATCATATGCCGGAAGTGATTCCCAACTGAAGAAGTATAGGGATTGCCTCTAGAGGTGTTAAAAAAATTTTCATGATTAATATATATATATCTCTGTGTGTGTGTGTTTTTTCTATTTATTTCATATATGTGTAGGATATTTGCGTTGTAATTTATAAATCTTTGTTAAATTTCATTTAATTTGTGTACAACTGATTAATGGTTATGTGTTTTGTATTTGTTTTTGGATCTTGTTTTTTTAAATGGGTTGTGGAATGTGAAACCATTTTTGAAAATTGAATATTCAAGTTTTGTTTTAAAAAGGGAATTTTTGGGAAACTATTTATGGTTCGTTTATTGATAAAATACCATTTTCTAAATGTATATTCAAAATAGTATTTGTGTACTATTTCTGGAATGTAAATTCAAGGACATTGTGGTGATTTCCTACTGAACTGTTTAAGCTTACACCCTAATTGTTCCTCTTAGTGTCGGTATTTTTGAGTTTTTTTCTTGTCTAGGTTTAAGGATCAGCTTTCCATGGAGTTGGTTAGTCTTATGGTAGGTGTTGACCAAGAGATGACATGGAGTTCGTTTTTCATGTTTGGGTTTCATTTTTTATATAGATTCATTTTTTTATATTTTTTAGTGCTTCTTATATCTAGATTAGTTTTTTATTTATTGTTATTCAGTTTTTGGTGTTTTTGTGATCTATCTTTGGTTTATTTGATCAATGAATTATTTAAGAAAAAATCATTCTGATTATGATTATTTTGATTCCCGGCACTAGTTTCTAGCCTGTGAAGATTGGGAATTCCCTTCAGGATATGTCTTGGATAAGTTCGGGTGTTGTGTTGGAAGAAATCACATCTTGGTTTTGGAAAAAATGGTATCATAGAAGAACCAATTTCTTTGGGGTATCAATTATCTTAGAGATTAGGAAAGTTGAGACTCAGGAGGTAGGTACAGGAAGGAATTCATGAACCCTTTTTCCTTTTGATCCTTGAGTTTCAAGGGGAAGTTTGGGATTTGAGTCCTTTGTTTTGGCATGTGGATATGTGAATGATGAATTATAATAGAGATAAACCTGTGTAATGTTTTAATCTAACATGAAGTATTTACACATGTGTATTTTGAGTTCACGGTTCAAGGTCCTCTTAGTTGTTGATTCTTACTTGGGGCATGGTGCACTATCTATGTCATCGGGTTTGGAAAGGTAACCAGTTCTTTATTCTGATAGTTTGGTGTGAGTGTTGTTTTGTTTTTTTTTCAGTTGGTTTGAGTGGGTTTTTAAAATGATAATTATTTTTTGAAATGTGAATTATTTCTTTAAAGTGGTTTCATATTGTAAATAATGGGGTTTAATAGAGAAAGTGATTTGGATTGAAAATTATATGAATGATTAGATTGGATTATGAAGGGTCAGTGTGACCCTTGATATTCTTTATGAATGTTCACATATGTGTGGAAATTTTATTTTGGCATTTGTGTATGGATGATATAAGAAGGGATGGTATAAACACATATTTTAAGGTTCATAGAATTTCATGGATGGGTATCTAAAATTTAAGGATATTCTTGGTTTTTTACAAAATGGTTTTGAAATGGAAAATGATTTGGTAGTGATTTTTCATTAAAAAATGAGTTCCTGTTTTCTAAAAAATGGATTTTGGTATTTGGATAGTGGCCTTGGAAGAAGTTAACTTTAAAAATTTGAAAAATGGTATTTTTGAAAAGGGGTTTTTGGGATGTTCTTTTGGTGTTTGGAATGTGAGCCTTTTATTACTTTAGTTGTTCTTTACGATTTTTTTGCTTTGATTTTTATTTTATTTTTCTATTCGTTGTATTGTTCAGAATATTCTTCCCTGAAATGTCCCCAAAATTTTTAGTTGGTCTTTTCTAGTATTTCATTCTTCTCATTTTTTCCCTCCTTTCCTAGTGATTTAGGTCCTTTAGAGGAAGTTAAATGGATTGAAGATGTTTAGTATTTTTTAAAATAATTGGGGACTCATGAGCTTATGACAGTGCGTGATATTCTGGGTTTGTATGAGGGTCCAACTATGGATCAGTGGATGGTTATTTATCCATCATTAATTTATGTTGGGATGACATGGGAAGTGTTTAATACCACCTTCAACTAATAATTCACACCTGAATTGGTGATGATGAAGAAGGTGGGAGATCTCATGAATGTTTACCAATGTTACTAGATAGTGATAGGTTATTTTAAAAATTTCAAGGATATAGTTTCCTTATCTTAGGATATAACATCACATGATCTATTGAAAACTCCTCTCTTACTTTGGGGAATTTTTACAAATATCAATGAGAAAGTTCTCTCATATGATGAATTTTGGTTTAGGATGATAGTGGATGAGGTGTTCCTAGCTAAGTTAGTTGTTGGAGCTTAAGAAGTTCTCAATATGGTGTCTCATATTTATTCTGAAAGTTCCCCATCCGAATAGAAGTTTATTATGGAGGAACCTATCCTAGAAGAGTTCCTTCATTTCTTCTGGCCTCTCATTCATTGGATAGTTCGATCGTATTTTTCCAATGTGCCCAATTTAGGCACTTGAATACTGTTTGTCACAATCCTCCAAAGACATGTCTTCATGGTGGTCATTTCGGTCACCTAGAGAAGTTATTTAGATGCATTTCTAGAAAATGAAGCATTGATCGGAAGCTATCATCTTCTGGATATGAGGAAAAATTGCTTCAATACATTTGGGCCCTATACATAGTCCTCAGAGAGAATTAGATCATGTATTCAAGAACATCCATGGGGGTGTGGGAAACCATATCTGAGCTGCCGTCCCTTGTTTCGGGGTAGAGACTATTGATGTTCTCTATTGCAGGTTTGGCTGCAATTTTAATTTCCATATTTTTTTAGAAAAACTTGTTGGTTATACCCCTTTGTAATCTTAATTTATATGATTATATGTATTTGGATTCTTTTTAATATATTTAGTGGAACTATTTTATTATTTTATAGTTTTTTTCCTTGGATGTGGATATTTAAATGGTTGGAATATAATAAATTGTATTTAGTTTTTATTCATTCATGTTTGGATCTATCTGCGCAAATGAAAATCGATGATTGTAGCTTATGTTTTGGATTTGTATTCATTTTTTGGTCCTTTAGTGGGTTTCCCCTTATGTTGCGGGTTTGGTTTGTGGTTGGAAATATTTATTTTTGGTAGCGGTGTTGTCTATATTTTGAAAAAAAATTATGTTGGTTTGTGTTGGGAGTTCCTGTATTGGTGAACCTGTTGGTGTGGTTAGTGTTTTTGGGTCTATAGCACTATATTAGGGTTTTAATGTTGATTGTGTTAGTCAGGTTCGTGTGGTGGGTATATCCCTATCCGTCCTTACTATTGTTATTTTTATTTCAGTTTCCTATATAAATGGTCAAGTGTGAATTCTGAAGTGAATGATCACCTCATGGTTCATGGTGCTTCACATCTTTTTTGATTTAGGGATCATGTTTTTATCATCCATCTTGGTGTCTTTTTTGGGGAAGAATTTTTTTTGTCCGGAGAATTGTCACACACCATACATGGAAATTATTTTATTTTTCCTTGTTTTGGGATCCTTTGGATGTGGTTTGCATTGAGTCTTGGTTTAAATTTTTCTATTATGGAAGCATTATGATTATTTTTTCAAAAAAATTGTGTGTTTCTTCATTAGTAGCAGATGAACTATTGTTGGTGAGTGATTAATGTAAACCATGAACCCTCATCTAGGATTTCATGCAACAAATGTAGATTTTGAATTGTGGAAACCACAAATTTGCTGCATGGTTTTGAAAATAGGGTGAGCCTCCCAGGTTATTAAAAGTGTGAAATTATAATTTTTCCCTCCCCTTTTTTAAGCCTAATTAAGGTTTTCCTCCCTCTTACCTCATTTTTTGTGACAACAGTGGCTCCCAATCACCATTACCTTTGTTGATCTCACTTTTTGTTTATTATTTTTTAGATCCATGATTAGTTTTGTTGATTTTTGATCGATTTTCCATATCTTATCTCTTTCCTCTCTAGGTTCCTTTGGTTTTCCTTGATGGATCCTTTACTGGTAGTACTCTGTGGGTAATGGTTGTCATGTGGGTTATTTTTCAAGGATGATAGGGCATGAAGATCGTCTCTCAGTCCTGTTTATTCATTCTCGTAAAATTTTGAGAAATTTTCAGATCACTGATGTAGGTGTTTCCATCTATTTCCATCCTCATACACTCTATTTGATGATTGATCTTTTCGAAAAAATTTATAAATGTGTTTCCCTTTATTTTAATGTTTTTTTATGAATTTTTTTCTTATTTTTATGATAAAAAATTTGTGTGAAATGGGTTTTCTAGGGTTTCATTAATTATTCATATATTTAAATGCTTGCAAGTTGTTTGATGAAATTATCTTTTTCATTCAAAAAGTGAAATGGAGCTATTGGGATTATGTTTGGACTTGTTTGTTTTTTGATAAATTATTTGGATTGATAAATTGGTAATTTTGTGTGGTTTTGAAGCCCCATTATGACAGTATAATTTTTAATAAAATGTTTTGGAAAAGGAACATCCAGTGATTAAATTATTATTGGTGTTGTTGTGATTGGGAGACCAATTATGTTGGTTTAAAGGAAAGTGGTTTTTTCAAAAAATGGGTTTTGGGATGAATTTATGGACACATGAATTGTTTCACGGGATAATGGTACATCCATGGGTGCACAGGGTGCACACATAGATAGGAATTAAAATGACAATGGCACATAAGATTGATATGATTTTTCTCAAAATGATTCCTTGATTTCAAATTGGTGTGTTGGTTCTTCATATGACTACTGACACCAAAAAACACATACACAAGATATTCAAAATGATTCCATATATAAACCAAGAGACTAGCCCATTTCACAATCTTCGATTTGATTGGTGGTAGATCCTGAATGGAGTTACAGATTACGAGTGATGGACATTAGAAGTTAGGCTAGAAAACTGGTTCACGAAGCCCATTCACAGAGATCCCTACGTGATCGTAGAGTAGATAAAATTGATCGGAGCCTCCGTAATCACCAAAAAGTATATGATGGAAGCCTTAGTGGGTCTGAGGAATTTGACTTCAGCCTCCACAAGAACCAAAAATTCCATGACGATAGCCATCACCACTCCATGAAACATCAGAGAATTACCTCTGATTTCAGATCACTATCCCCTTCTTGCCATCATTTTCTCCTCACAATGCAAATTTTTTCATCGCGGAGAGAACCTTAGACCTCCATCAACTATAAATAGTTTTATCACCACCTTTATAATAATGGTTTTGTCGCCCCATCGTTGGATGATCTCCCATTTAACGGTGTTCCCAAGCACTACGAAGTGATTCCCTTCACAAAGGACTCCTCCCTTTACGAAGGAGAGAAATCCATTTGGGTTTCTCGAGGATCCATGAAGCATTAAGATTTTTTAGATCAATCTATTAATATTGTTCCCTATAGGAAGGCGAGGAAAGGATCTACAAGCACTTTTCCATCAACAAGATTCTTTGTAAGACCCTGAGCTTCATGAATCCCCTAGATCTTTGAGACCATGATCTCCACGAAGCCCCATGATAGATGTGACCTTGAGCACCGTGATTCCCCATTCTCCATGATACCCTCAGCTCCGTGAAAATACATCCTCCACGATCCATAAGCTCACAAAACCCGTTTCCCTTTCAATGACATATCCTTCGCAATGATCCTAGATTTGCACCTAGTGGTATATACTGTGGGGGTGTAACCCCCGTGCCCCACTCAGGATTACTGTCGGGTTGTGGTCACACCGTGAACACTTTGGGTGGGGATGTTGACATTTTCTATTACAACCTTATGTACATACAACTTCCACCTATGAAATACCATGTTTTGAGATACTCTTCTACACACCATGAAATACCTTGAGTCGACCCTACTCCTCTAGGTCACTTTCCCATGTCGCAAGTTTAGTATCTCATCTTCAATTCCCCATATACCTTGATTCGAAACATTCCTCAAAAACTCCTCCAAACCCAATCACTTGACTCCTATGTCAGGTTAAACCTGAAAGGGCCGCTCTTGCATAAGTCACAACACCTTCCATTGCAAAGTGAATTATGCCTAATAGTCCCCTCTACATGAAAATAAACTATTGTACACCCTATATGAAGAACATAAGATGCCTTTTAAAAAAAAAATATTCCTTATATTCCAAGAATTAGATTCCAATGGTCCTCTCTACAAGACTATAAACTATAGTACGTACTATGTGACAAGTATAAGATGCCTACTATCCTGAATAATATTTGATGTATGTTCCAAGAATAAGATGCTAATAGTCCTTACTACACGACTTTAAATTGCAACATTACCTATATTTCAAAAATTGGATGCCTCTTTCTCCAAATAAGAGATGCCTTATGGGACAAGCATAAGATGCCACATGACATGATTATAGTGGTGTAATTTCATGAGAATTGGAATCTATTTTTGTATTCCATCACTCCACCTCATGATTCATGTGTCTTTCACTTAGGTTGTCATCGTCTTACTTATCTAAAGGGACCCCCTAACAGCCTAGTCCCATGCTGCTTCGGCTCACCTACCATTCTAGGACAATGCCCCAGAAGACTCTGGATGACACATTGAGTTCGGCCTTGTGTTTCGAATACATTCAGTGGTTGGACCTCATTTGTTTGTTGCCATCTTAGGCTACTGCATTGAGGATGTAGTGATTTGAATATAGTCAGTGGTTCTCTCCCTTCATCATGCCTCCCCATTTTGTTCTTATTTTTGGGCATGTGGTTAACACTTTTCACCTCCCTTTGGTTGGTTTCCAAAACCCTTTGTGTTATCTCATTTTTTCAATAGTGCATATATTTAGGCCTCAATTATATTCCTCGATCCACATGTGAGTTGGGATGCCCTCATGTCTAGACATGAGGAAGATATTTTGGGAATCATCAAAGCATAAGGGACATCCACCATTTCTGCTCCTTAGCAGCACCCATGAAGCTTCCATGTGTTAGCCCCATCCACCATTGACACTCCTTAGTGGATCCCAAGAATCTTCCATGTGTAATCCCCATCAACTGTTTCCCCACCTGAGTGGAGCTTGGGAAACATCAATGCGTAAGCCCTATCCGCCCTTACCTCTCCTTAGTGGAACTCGAGCAACTTCCATGTGTAAGATCCATCAACCCTTGACGCTCATTATGGGCACACGGGAAACTTCCATGCCTAATCCCCATCCAATATTCCCACTCCTTAGTGGCACCCAAGAATATTCCATGTCTATGCAGCATCAATCGTTGCTTCTTCGTAGCGGCACTAGGGTGGATTCCATGCGTAAACCCAATTCCCCACCATTTGTGGCCTCACCTTTGCACCACGATCATCAGGTATGTTTTTTCCTCTTCTTTCTCACATTGAGCATGACTCACAAGGGATTATATTAATAATCAACCATGAAACCCTTTTTGGTTTCCCTTATTGTGTAATCCCAATATGACCCATCTTGAACTATGTGGAATTTTATTCCCTGCTATGTGGATACATAGGAATCCTCCATACGGTGCAATCACCTCATCAATTAGTCGCGAGCACTTCACATCGGTATAGTCATATACCATATGATGTTAAACTGTATTCTATATTTCCACATTCCTAATTCTAATCTATATGCTTTCAAACTCTTTGGGTTTTTATCCTTGTCTCATAGACTAGGTATGTAGGAATCATGCATGAGGTTCAACACCAAAAATTGTTAATCCTTTTTGAACAACATGGATTTTGATCCTTGTATCCATGATAGGGTACATAGGAATCCTACATGAGGTTCAAACCCAAACACTATTAAACTCTATTTTCCCCTTTTTTGGGACCCACATCATTGGTCCATCCCTTAGTGGAATCAGACCAACTATCGGGTCACTAACCATGTGTAACCCAAAAAATGTCTTTAGGCCAATGTCCTTTGCATACACCGCAACACCAAGACCCCTTCTGAACTATATGAATGTTGATTCCCAATTTTGGGTATATATTAGAAACCTCCATGTGTTTCAGAACCTTCACCCATGTCCCATCCTGGTCTCTCCCTTGAGCCTTTGTGTTTTGGGAAGGTCATGCTGTAACCTGGATGTTTTATGTAACACCCCAAGATTTTATGAAAAAATGTTCTTTTTAATTTCATTAATGTCTTGTGTTATACGCTACACAAAAAGGAGCTTTCACAACACACATCTCTGACCTGGCTTGAATTACACGCAATCGCGACCTTCCACGATAGTGTGTGTCGTACGCAACACTAAGTTTCGCTAAACAACGATATGCTATTAATATATTATTAAAACTAGCCGTTATGAATAGTAATAACAACTTTTTGAAATTTTGTAAATTTTATTTTTCAAAATGGACTTCATTTATGGATTCGGAGTATCGAATTTAGCTTAAGGTGATATTTTGGTACTTTTCGGATAACTTTCATATTCTGATGAATAGTGAAAATTACTAAATTTTAATTAAAAACAACTTTTTTAATCGAAATAATTAATTGTGATAAATAATTAATTTGAGTGGTTTTAAAGTATATTTAAAATATATTTTTACAATTTAATACAATGTTGGTCATTGGATGTAATTTTACATTTAAACCAGTTATATACAATTGTCAATCTTTTGATAGTTATTATCTCTTAAAAACACATTATTTGTTGTGACAGCAGAAATTGATTATAAAATTAATTAATGCAACTTATATGTTCGGAATTTTGTAAAATAGAAAACATTTTTGAATTTGGAATATCAATTATAGATTAGGGTGAAAGTTTGGAATTTTTCTGAAAAACTTCAAATTTTGATGAATAGTGAAACCACTAATTGGTAGGTCAAAAACTGAATTTTGCATAAACCTTAATTTTACTGCTTCTGTGAATGGAATTTCGAAAATCTAACAGACATGGTTGATATCAGTAAGTAAAATGTGGTTCAATGAGATAAAAATAATTTTTTGGTGAATAGTAACTTTTTACTTTTTTTACCGCGGTTAATAGTAAATACGGTAACTAAGGGTAAATATGATATTACTATTACACTAACACATTTCCTAATTCTATTGGATAAGTTTAATTCGACAAAAAACAACCTTATGAATATAATATGACCATTTAGGTCCACTTGGATTAGATTATGATATTTAATATTATTTTATTTAATGAATAGTTAAAATAGTTAAAATCAATGTTTAATAAGTAAATCATTTTTAATATGGGGTTATACATAAGATAAATTCGACTATAAATATTCATTAGAAAGATAAAAATATTTCCTATATAATGGTATTTTATTTGTAATTTTTAGACATTAAATAATTTAATTTAATTATGACACAATAGTGATGCAGAAATTGTTGATCAAGTGAAAAATCAAGAATATTGTTTTTATTAAATTAATAGTGACCATAAAATGCACAAATACCTAACCAAAACTTATTTTCCATGTAAATGTAAACCATAAGCATCCAATGGTCTAATTTTTGACCATTTAGAGCCTTATAAAAGCTATTATGACACTTATATTATTTTATTTTAAATGATGCCAAAGTTGTCACCTTCATAATTTAATAAATATAACAATTTCAATATTGTGATTTTAATATGATAAATTCTAGTAAAAGTATTATTGTGAAAGGTAATAGATTTATTTTCATCATATGATTTTATTTTTATTTTTTATGCTACAAATAAGTATATTAAATAATTATACAAAAATGATGTAGTATTTATTTTATTAAGAGATAAACCAAATAAATGGTTTCAAAAACAATTAAATAAATATTATATGAACTATTTAATGTGCTCCAATAATTTTTAAGATACATATGAAATTTTATGAATCTATTAAAACTTTTAGTTCGAACATATCTTCAGTATTTATTTTATTTAAATTCAAATAAATGAATAGTGTCAAAATTGACACTATTGTTATTTTATAAAAAAACATATTATAAAATTGATTAAAAATCACAAAATATTTCAAAATTATAAATTTAAATTAATATGATCTAAAATGTTATTAAGAATCCAATTATGTACAATTCACAACAAATAAGTAATTATTTGTCATAATTTAAAAATTAGAATGTTATTACCACAAATAAAATTAAATTGTTTAAATAAGGATAAATCATGTTGATAATGTTTAAAATAAATTCCTAACATGTCTAAATTCTATTGGATGATGATATTACAACCTTATCTAATCTAATATTCGAATATGAGTCATTTTTGGAGGTTTTTATTTGGGTTTAGATTTATTATAAATTAATATTTTTAAGAATTCCAAAGGTGCCCCTCTCCTCCCTTATAAAAGGGCACCTCCTCCCTCTCTTCCTCACACAACTTTGAGCCTTCAAGATCGTCCAACCCCTGCCAAAATCCCTTATCCACTTCCCTAGAATAATCCTAGAGGTCCTGGTCTTCTTGAAAGACCAATCTTTGTTCCCTAAGTGGAGGATTCAAAGAGGCGTTTCAAAGAAGAGGTAATATCCATTACCGATCTTTTCAATTTCTTTCTTCTTCAAATTCTTCTTATTTAGTTGTTTCATGATAAAGTAATAACATCAGTATTTCGTATATACTGATATGTTATTATAAATATGAAACAACTCTAATTCACCTTCTATCCATCCTACGGAAAAATGAAATCACCGCGCGTGCGTATGTACGGAATACCGTCTCCACGCCGTGGTGTAATATATTTTCCGTCACCACCTTAATTGGATTGGTATAATGGTGTAATGAGTAACTATATATGATTATTATAAAGTGATATTTATACTGAAATATTATACATACACTTCAACACAATTCCACGACCATGGGAACGATATCATCGCTTGTGCGTACGTACGGACTACCGTCTCCACGACGCGATGAGATTCATTCTCCATGTTAACCATTTAAGAATGATTATAAAATATATATAAGAAATAATAATGAAATATATGACATTATAAAGCTACTGTATTTATGTATATATATATATATATGTATGTCATCTACTTACTTCCATTCAAGACAATAAGGAAAGGAAAACAACGTTCATGCGTACGTACAGACTACCGTCTCCATGAACTGTGTTTTTCATTTCATTTATCTATCTATTATATATATATATATATACTGAATATATATGATATATAAATCATATTTTATATTCTGGAAGTAAGTAAATCATGATATAAGTAATAATAATGTCAAGAACAACAAGTCAGAACACCTACGATAAATGAAACGATTTTACCCAAAACGCTTCTTTTACATGGAGTTTACAAAAGAAAGGGTAATATAATGTCATAAGTGAACCATATATGATATCATAACAATGAATATTATTCTGTAATAAGTAAATGACATTATTTAAATTATTATACAGGAGGTTCGGACACATACGAAGCAAATCGGACCTAAGGTAAGGGAAAATATCACAATCTCATTTTAATCCGAGATTGTTTTTACTTTGGCATTTACTGGGGTGTATTTTATCATCCACATCCATGTTCCATAAATATGTAATATTGTTTCCATCCACTTACAATAGTTTAAAACCAATTTTACCCTTCGGTGAGTTTTTAGTAAAGAATATGAAAGGAATCTTTTGTCATTTTTTCGTACGAGGTACTTTTTGACTTTTCCGACAAAAGTACGAAGAATGTTTTTTTAACTTATTCGGCATGAATGGATTTTTAAAACATTATTTCCAAGAAGCTTCCATTACAAGTTTTCAAGTTTATTTTTAATCAAATTCTTTTATTTTAATGTCGTATGACATGTTATGAAAGGAAAAATGTTTTTGAAGAAGAAAGGATATTTTCCTCAAGAATGGAGTTCTAGTGTTTTATCAAAATTATTTTCCATCTAAGATAATAAAGGGTTCTGTTCTTATCCCTATTATTAAATTTATTTGATTATGTTGTGATGGAATTATTTTTATGAATTCCTTTATCTTATATGAATTGTTTTATGATGTCATGATGTTTAAGATTCCCATTTGTATTACATGGGTTATGCAATGATGTATGATTTATGATTTTGTGGCACACATAAGAATGGTATCATTATGAGATGGGTGGGACCTATATCTCCCTCCAATGAATTGGGTAAAGATTTTATATCTCATGAGATAGACATGGATGAAATGGTAGGTTATACAGGTTCAGTGAAACAAGATTGAAACGAGTGTGACTCGGTTCAGAAAGGGACTTTGTCCAATAAGATAGTCTTGGCAATGAGTCTTGACTAACAAGAAATGATTATCTATGATTATGTGTGTATGCCACAAAGTTTCATGTTTTAAGTTATGATTATTTTCATTACATTTCACTGCCATGATTTATCACATGTTATGAAATTATGATCTCTTTTGTAGGTTAATATTTTCAAAAGTTATGTTCTTGTGTATACGATGTGATTGATATTTCTTTTGTTTACCCTTACTGAGCATTTGAGATCACCCTTTTTTGTATGTTTTCTTTTCCCCGGGATATAAAGAAAGGTTTTAGGTGTAAAAAAAAGAAGATCTTTATGGGAGATGTTGAAGATCTTTCACCAGGATTAGAATATTATATTCCGAGTTTCTAAAGACACTAAACTATTATGATCCTTGTGTGTGTGTTTTTGTTATGTACTAAGTATTCCGCAAAAGTAATGTAATGTCCATGTACGTTAAGCTTCGGGTCTCTACAGTTGGTATCAGAGGAAAGGTTTAGTCAACCTTTGGAAACTAGGATGCGAAAACGTTAGTGAGATCCCTAGAAATATTTATAAGGTATGTCTAGGGATGTCCCTAAGGATAAGTATACGTATAGGATACAATCCTAGAACTACGGTAACGATCATAGAATTTAACCTAAGATATTAGACATTGAAGTTACTCCCTCTTTATTATGTTGTTTTCCCTAGCATGATTTTTCCCTCTCACACTATTCTTTTTGGGTTTTAGAAAATGGCTGGAAATAAGATGATTTACGATAATGGAGGATATGATTGACAATGGAATGATATTATTCATGAGCAACCAAATGAAATGGGATTTGGATGTCCAAACATCATTATTATGCCGAATCAGCAATCTCATAATATGATCAATAAAGTAAAATTTGGTAAGTTTCCTGACTCGGCTAATAAGAGAAAGATGGAGTTTCATGATGATCATAGAGTAAAGAAAGTTCAATTTCCCCTATGTAAGTCATGTGGGAAGAGGCATCAAGGAGAATGTTTCAAAGGAACTGGAAGATGCTTTGGGTGTGGAAAAGAAGGACACAAAGCCAGTAAGTGTAATGGAAAAGATTCAGTTAGCACTAGGGATGAGGATAATGGTATTGCTACGACATCAACAATGGTTAAATGTTTTAAATGTGGAATGCACGGGCATTATGAAAACCAATGCCCTAAGGGAAAGTCTCATGAAGAGAATCAGTATGGCCATATGGGTAGTATTTATGTTGATGATGATGAAGAGACTACAAATGATATGTGAGATAAAAGGATTTTTGAAGCTCGGTCAATGGTTTAAGAAGGTAGTGGAATGATTAAATGATTATCAAGTGTAATGTTGTACTATAGAATAAAAAGACATCTAAGGATTGTTACATTGTTGTCTTTCCTTAAGTTTTGAAAGTTTATGATGAATGGTATGAGTAACAATGAAAGGTTATTCAGATATTTTTTTTGAAAGTGGATGATATGCACATAATGAAGTGATAAAGAGAAAATGAAATGTATGACAGTATTCATGAGCTCATGATTGATATAAGGACTAAGTGATATCATGGTTTGAGTATATAGAATTTTCGGATTTTGGTATGTGGAAAGAGTTAACTTTTGACAGCATTCATGTTTTCACTAACGTTTAATTGGTATTAATTTTTCAAGAGAATACATGATTAAGGTATTCACATGATTGGAATGTGACCAACAAGACATATCTTATGATATATGGGGATCAATAATGGTATTAAATCTCTGGTAATTGTTTTCACTATGTTATGAGAGTGGACTGCAGTATTATGGATAAGCCTAAAGATTGGAATGGATTATGTTGGACATAAGTTAGTATTGTTTAAGATGTTTTTTCGATATTATTGATGGGATGTTATAGTAATATAGTTTTAGAAAAAGGACAACCTGCAGGATGGGCGACAACCCATCGCGTCGGACAAGGCTGTGGGAATCAAACCCACAACCGAAGTGCGACTGGCCTTTATCGCCTACCACTGGCCTACAGGAAGTCCCTGTTTAGTAGAAACTAGTTTTATTATATTACGCAGTATGATATATGAAGTATAAGTCCATTTTAGGAACCATATATGATTAATCCACTAGTGCAGAAAACGTTTTTTACGTCACCATTTTTTACGTCGGTTATATAAAACCGACGTCATAATATGTAAAACGAGGTTTTTTACGTCGGTTATTTCTTAACCGACGTAAAAACCTGTGTTCGGTACACATTTAACGTCGGTTATTTTTATAACCGACGTTATTAATCGCGCGGCTTCGTTTTTTACGTCGGTTATTTTTATAACCGACGTAACAAACGCGGTTTTCGAAGGCCCTTTGACGTCGGTTATTGAATAACCGACGTAACAAACGCGGTTTTTGAAGGCTTTTTTACGTCGGTTATAAAATAACCGACGTAAAAAAAGAATCCGCAGATGTTTTTGACGTCGGTTATTACATAACCGACGTAAAAAAACGCGGATTTTGATCCATTTGTTACGTCGGTTATATAATAACCGACGTAAAAAATGAATCGGAGGAACGTTTTTACGTCGGTTATTGAAATAACCGACGTTATAAATGTTTTTAAAACAATTATCACGTCGGTTATTGAATAACCGACGTGATAACTCATTTAAAAATTTACCCAGACCCATGGATTGTCATTCGCGAGTTTACCTTCGACAGTCGCGACTCGTCTCTCTCGCGCATAAACCCGAATCGGCTCGTCCATTTCGTTGGTTTAGATTCGTTTTGCGATCATCGTTTCTCATATTTAATCTCCTCGGATCAATCATCTAAACTCGCAGCACTCAGGTAATCCTCCCACTCGTTCATTTTTTTTCGCGGATAGTAAATATATATGTGTTGTGATTTTTTTGTTGAAACTAGCTAAGATTCTTCGATTGCGAACCCTTTTAACTCGTTTTGGCACCATAATCTTATTTATCATCCCTAGATCTATTTGTTCGACTTGCAATATTGAGTAATTTTATGATTTCACTAATTTTTCATCGTTTTCTATAAATACCCGAGAGGGTTGGGGCGTGTCCATTTGGATGGGTTGCCCTTTTACAGTTGTTACTACTTTATTCACACACAACCATGGCATAGGTGCATGGATTTGGGGTCGGGGGTGTCCAGGGGGGTTTACAAGGGGGTGGGTGGGTGTGGGGGGCTGTCCAAGGGTGTGGGTGGGTGTTGGGGGGTGTCCAGGGGGGTGTCCAAGGGGGTAGGGGGTGGGGGTGGTGTCCAGGAGGGGTGGGGGGCTGTCCAGAGGGTTGGGGGGTGTCCAGGGGGGTGTCCAAGCAGGTCGGGGGTGGGGGGTTGTGTCCAGGAGGGGTGGGGGTGCTTTCTAGAGGGGTCGGGGGCTGTCCAGAGGGGTCGGGGGGTGTCCAGGGTGGTGTCCAAGGGGATGGGTGGGTGTGGGGGGCTGTCCAAGGGGGTGGCGGCCTGTCCAGAGGGGTCGGTGGGGTGTCCAGGGGGGTGTCCAAGGGGGTGGATGGGTGTGGGGGGCTGTCCACGTGGGTGGCGGCCTCTCCAGAGGGTATTTGGGGTTGTCCGGGTGGGTGGGGGGGGGGGGGCTGTCCAGAGGGTTGGGGGATGTCCAGGGGGGTGTCCAAGGGGGTAGGGGGTGGGGGGTGGTGTCCAAGAGGGGCGGGGGGCTGTCCAGAGGGGTCGGGGGTGTCCAGGGGGGTTTACAAGGGGGTGGGTGGGTGTGGGGGGCTGTCCAAGGGCGTGGGTGGGTGTTGGGGGGTGTCCAGGGGGGTGTCCAAGGGGGTAGGGGGTGGGTGGTGGTGTTTAGGAGGGGTGGGGGGGCTGTCCAGAGGGTTGGGGGGTGTCCAGTGGGGTGTCCAAGCAGGTCGGGGGTGGGGGGTTGTGTCCAGGAGGGGTGGGGGCTGTCCAGAGGGGTCGGGGGGTGTCCAGGGGGGTTTACACATCGATTTGTTTTATATTTCAAAATTGTTATATTCAAATTATGATTTTTTTCATATAAACATATATTTGTCTTATCTAAAAAATATATATATTTTTTCTATTTGTTATAGGTAATAATGAGTCGAAGTTGGATTACGGCACATCGAATGAGCAATGAATATGAGGAAGGTGTTGATGCCTTTTTGGAATTTGCTAAACGAAATGTTCCAAGTAGTGACATTTTTTTCTGTCCATGCCTGAAATGTCTGAATATGAAGAAGTTGAAAAGTAGAGAGATAAAAGATCATCTGATTTGTCATGGTTTCAATCCGAGTTACAACCCTTGGATTTGGCATGGCGAAACTGGACAGAATGTCACTGATGATAATGAATCGCAAGATGGTAACTCCGATGGAATTGAAGAAATGATTCGCGATATTATAGCAGAACAAATTGAGATAGAACCGAGAGTTGCACATCTATATGGTGATGCCGAAAAACCATTATATCCTGGTTGTACAGATTTTACGGTTTTGTCGGCGGTGTTAAGATTGATTAACCTGAAGGCGAAACATGGATGGAGTGACAGAAGTTTTACAGAGCTGCTACAATTGATGAAAGACATTCTTCTAAAAGATAACGATCGTCCAGATTCACATTATAAGGCCAAAAAAATATTATGCCCGATGGGATTGGGATACAGGAAAATACATGAATGTCCGAATGACGGCATTATATATAGGAAGGAATATGAATTTCTGAAAGAGTGTCCCAAATGTGGGACATCACGGTATAAGGTGAAAGAAAAATCACAAGCTGATGTAGAGATTACAAAGCTCCCTTCAAAGGTATTTTGGTATCTTTCTATAATTCCTCGTTTCAAACGTTTATTTGCTAATTCACATGATGCAAAAAGGTTAAGATGGCATGCTGATGAGCGGGTATGTGATGGAAAAATACGTCATCCGGCTGATTGTCCACAATGGAAGAAAATTGATGCCCAGTACCCTACATTTGGAAATGAAATTAGAAATCTGAGACTAGGCTTGTGCACAGATGGAATGAATCCATACCGAACCCTCAGTAGCACACATAGTTCATGGCCTGTTTTATTGGTAATTTACAACCTCTCTCCTGAAGTTTGTATGAAGTGCAAATATGTCATGTTGAGTATCATGATCTCTGGTCCAAAGCAACCCGGCAATGATATTGATGTATACTTGTCACCGCTGATTGATGATTTGAAACTTTTATGGGCTGATGGTATTAGGGTGTATGATTCTTATAAAATGGAATATTTTCAACTGCATGCAGTGCTTCTATTCACTATAAATGACTTCCCAGCATATGGAAATTTGTCTGGATACAGTGTTAAAGGGCATAAAGCATGTCCAATTTGCGAACAACAGACGTCATATTGTCAATTGCATCATGGGAGGAAAACAGTGTACATGGGTCATCGAAAGTTTTTGCCTATGGATCACCCTTATAGAAGACTAAAAAAGGCATTCAATGGCTCACAAGAATTTGATACTGCTCCTCAACCTTTATCCCCAGAATTGTATTTTGAGAGGGTGAAAAACCTTGATGTGACATTGGGAAAGACACAGAAATCTGGTAATGATAGACATATTTGGAAGAAAAGGTCAATATTTTTTGAGCTACCATATTGGAGGTATCATGAAGTCAAACATAATATTGATGTCATGCACGTGGAGAAGAATATCGGTGATTCTTTGATCGGAACATTGCTAGATATTAAAGGAAAGACAAAAGATGGGTTGAATGCAAGGTTAGACCTACTGTCAATGGGAATACGTTTGGAGTTAGCTCCCACTCCTAAAGGAAGACGAACATTTCTTCCCCCGGCTTGTCATACATTATCGAAGAGGGAGAAAAGTAGCTTCTGTCAGTGTCTTCATGATATCAAAGTGCCTCAAGGTTATTCTTCAAATGTAAAAAATTTTGTCTCATTGAAAGACTTGAAGTTGATAGGTATGAAATCACATGATTGTCATGTCATGATGCAACAAATTCTACCAGTTGCACTGCGTGGAATATTGCCCATCCGTGTCAGAAAGACTATAATGAGGTTGTGTTATTTTTTCAATTCAATTTGCAATAAGGCGATTGATGTGAATGCTTTGAACATTTTGGAAAAGGATGCAATTATTATACTTTGTCATTTGGAAATGTATTTTCCTCCAACTTTTTTTGATATGATGGTGCATTTACTGATTCATCTGGTTCGAGAAATAAGGCTTTGTGGACCTGTATATCTTCGTTGGATGTATCCTTTTGAAAGGTATATGAAAATATTAAAGGGATATGTTAAAAATCCATATCGACCTGAAGCCTCCATTATTGAAAAGTATATTTCTGAGGAGGTAGCAGAGTTTTGTACGAGTTACTTGGCTACGGCGCAACATATAGGTTTGCCTCCATCTCGCCATGAACGGGTTAATAATGAGGGAAAGGGGATTCGTGGCTTGAAAGTCAAATCACTGTCAGCTGAACATATGAAGAAGTTAGAATCATACATCTTGAATAACATAGCTGATGTTCAACCGTATATCACATTGCATATTAATGAGTTGAAACAATGTCATCCAAAGAAGAAAGAAATGTGGATTTTGAATGAGCACAACAAAACTTTTTTGCCATGGTTTAAAAAGACCTTGCTTGGTAGATCAGATGTATCAGAGACATTAAAATGGATAGTGGGTGGTCCATCTTTAAATGTGATAACATGGTCCGCTTATGACATTAATGGCTATACATTTCATACGAAAGCTCAGGACAACAGAAGTGCAGTTCAGAATAGTGGTGTATTGGTGTTTGCAGAAGCAATGCATTTTTCGAGTGCTAAGGACAGAAACCCAATTTCGGCATCAAGTGCATATTATGGAGTGATTGAAGACATATGGGAGGCTGATTACTTTAAAATTAAAGTTCCTGTTTTTAACTGTAAATGGTTTATCGGTAACAACAGTGTCAGACACGATGAATTTGGAATGACACTTGTTAATCTGAATAGATTGGAAGACACAGCTGATTCTTTTATAATGGCAACACATGCCAAACAAATTTTCTATGTAGTAGATCAATCAGATATGCAGTGGGCTGTTGTTTTACAAGGGAAAAACCAATATGTTGGTGAGGATGAATTTGATGAAGATGCTGATTTATGTGAGATCCCTACTTCCATGGAAAGATTAACAGAACATAATGATGAGTATGTTGAAGACATGGTTTGTGACATAAGGAACGATCACGACGAAGGAATTTGGGAAAACAATCCAACTGTACATTCCTAAAATTACAGGTAACACAAGTTTATTTCTTGTTTACATTTAGTTTTTTCATATAATGTTAGATACTGTAAATTTTTTACTTATTAAAATATGTATCAAACCAAAACGATAAAACAATAAAAACCATAAAGAAGAGAAGTCCTGGGCGCACCGGCAACCGGTCCTCTCTGTCTGAACCACCGGCCGGCCGCTGGCTCACCACCGGCCGGCCGGTGTTGAGCCAGCGGCCGGCCGGTGGTTCAGACAGAGAGGAAGGCTCTCTGTCTGGTCCACCGGCCGGCCGCTGGATCACCACCGGCCGCCCGGTGGACCAGACAGAGCCTTCCTCTCTGTCTGGATCACCAGCGGCCGGCCGGTGAGGAGCCAGTGGCCGGCTGGTGGTTGAGACAGAGAGGAAGGCTCTTTGTCTGGTCCACCGGCCGGCCGGTGGTGATCCAGCGGCCGGCCGGTGGTCCAGACAGAGGAAGGCTGTCTGGTCCACCGGCCGGCCGGTGGTGAGCCAGCGGCCGGCCGGTGGCATCAGTGATTCCACTTTTCAGCTTTCTTATGCCAACTCCTTGGCAACATTTTGCCTGTGTTTACCATGTTTATCATTGTTTAACAAGCTTACCATATTACCGATGTTTACTATTATGTAATTTAGTACACTTTTCTATTTGTGAACTAATGTTTGTTTTTTTGATTTGAAGGAAAATGACAGATCAATCAGTTGATCAGCCACATGATTCTGGAGATGAGCATATTGGTCATACATCTGGGGAGGAACATTCACATGCTCCTATTACGAAAAAGAGTTCAAAGGTTGGTAAGCGTGGGTGCACACGTTTACCAAAATTATCACTTGCCCGTACGAAGGAGGAGAGGATAGTCGTGGAGTTTGATGAGGATGATCTTCCTAGAGGTCCAAATGCTAAAGATTTTAATGGTTTTGTAGCAACTCAGGCTAAGAGCAAAGTAAGCATTCTCTATGATGATTGGAGAAGTGTGGATAAGGCGATAATTTCTCAGCTGTGGGAGACCATCTTGGTAAGATCTTTTGCTATTGTTTGACTGTTCTTTAAATGTTTCTAGTATATATAATATTTTTAACCTTTTTTTTATCAGATGACATTTGATATTCCTGACACTGGAGGAGTCAGGAAGAAATGCTTATCGTTGGCTGCTAGGAGATGGAGGGATTTCAAATCTACCCTCTCATCTGATTTCATTTATGGTCATAGGAGTCGTGAGAATCCATGTCGTATATATCCTTTTATAGATGAAGACACATGGAGAGAATTTTTTGAAAGTAGAAGAAAAGAATCATTTTTGGTAAGGGCAATGTAAACTTTTATAAGATTTCTTATATAAATGATCTTATTATTGTTTTGTTAATGATTACTTATTCTTAATTTACAGCAAACAAGGAAAGCTCATCAAGAGATCCAATCTAAAAATGTATACCCTCATAGTTTATCTCGGGGAGGGTATGCATTATTGGAAGAACAAATGATGGCAGAAAAATTTCAACAACTAAGAGCTGAGTCTTCAAGCTCTGGAGAGGTGGCCCCTCCATCCCCTCCATCTGGACATGAGAAATGGAAAAGAGCTCGGAAGGGCAAAAAAGGACAATATCTTTCGGAAGAATCGAGACTCGTAGTTGAGAGGATTGTAAGATATCTATTTTATTTATTTAAGTTTACTATTTTCGTCATATATTTCCAATCATTATAGAAAAGTTCAATTACTTATTACAGGACTCTCTTGAGGAGCAGAGTTCACAGGGGACATTTACACCATCTGGGAGGGAAGATATTTTATCTGTGGCATTGGGAAAGCCCGAACATCCTGGCCGTGTAAGAGGATATCCGGCAGGTGTATCGGTAAGAAAAGTGTTGCCATGTTCCTCAACTTCTAACGTTGAAGGAGTTTATAAAAAAAATAGAATCGTTGGAGGCTGAAGTCCATAATATTAATGCGACAATGGAGGAAAAGATTAGAGCATCGGTGCAGTTAATGTTTGCAGACTTGCAAAGACAATTTCAGGGTGCAGCTCCCACTCCACCTCTCCCAGTAGCTCCCACTCCCCCACCTCAGCCTGCGGACCCCATTTTTGATCCTCCTCCTCCGCCGCAGCTACCTACTTATTGTGAGTTGTATGTTGATGATCCTCAACATCATATAGTTGCATATGGGATGGTATATTGTATAGGAGATACGGTTCATCATCAACAGTTAGAGGTAGAGAATCAGAGGGTCATTGTACAGGATATTATAGATAGATCAGCTCGGATACCATTACCTACAGATGAGGTGACGACAGTTGGACATAGTATCGGCCATTTTTTACTTTGGCCATCCAGACTTCTTCGACTCATTACCATAGAGGTATGGATGTTATACCTTTTATTTTATATTTTTATTAATGTTTTATCATTTGAAAACTAATATATTTTTCAATTTATTTTTACAGGAATACTTCAAAGGTAAATAAATACTGTATAGACAACAACAAAGACAGATAGCTATGACATCAGATGCAGATACTAGCAGTCTTGACAAATTGTCAAGATATTCAAATTTGTTGGCGGATCATTATGACTTTACAATGGAAGCTCATGTCTGTGGACGTGAACTATGTGTGGGGATTATGAAAACTGATATCATGGAGTTTGTCACTGGAGATAAGTTGGGCATCAACGTGGTGCAAATTTTTATCATGTAAGTCTTAACTCCTTTTCCTTGCGTTATATTTATTAAAAATGTATACTTATGTCTGCTTTGTATTAGGTATATGTATAAAATTTGTGAGAGGAAGTAGCTGACAGATGTATATGGATTCGTGGACCCACAATTGATTTCCCCTGAAGCATGTGCATTGGATGAGGAACAAAGAATGCTTTATATTGCTGATAGATTTGAAAAGAATGTAATCACACAGTGTTGGATGATGCCTTTTTGTGAGAGGTATGAAACACATCCCTCTCAAAGAGTTAATTATCTTTTAACATAAAAAACCACTAACATTAAATTTCCTTTTCTCAGGGATCATTGGATGTTAGGGGTTTTTTGCCCTAGGGAGAAAACACTTTATTGGATATGCTCTCTCCATGATGATGTGCGAGAAATTTTTAAGAATATATTGGAAACGTAAGTTTCAATTTCACAATAGTTTTATATATTATAATGAATTTTAAATTTACCCCATTCGTATTATTTTCTAACAGGGCATGGGTCCACTTTCGAAAAAGCGCAAAGAAAAGGAATTACAAGATCAAATATGTACATGCGAAGGTAAAGATCCATTTATAATTTGTACATTTTGATTTATTACATAAAAATAATATATTGAATTTACACTCATTCAAACAGAAATGTCATGAGCAACAAGGCATCATCGAATGCGGATATTACATGTTAAGATTTATGTATGAAATAATAACAACTGGGACAGTTCTGAGTTTTGACCTGGTAAGATTTCCTTTTTCTAATAATATTTCAATTTGATTTATTCATTATACACGTTGACTACTATCCTTTTCCTTTGTATCTTTTTGATGACCCTCAACCCTTTACTGCTGAAGATATCAAACACTTACAAGTGGAGTGGTCAAATTATTTTACAGGTTTGATTGACTTTTAGTTGTTTGTAATGTAAAATGTAATTTTGAATATTGTCAATGTAATTGTGTATTTCTTAGTCGTTTAGGTTGGATTTAGTTTTTTTTGAAGTTGACATTGTAAGTTTTGAATGTTATATAAGTGAATGTTTAATTTTTCTCTACTTCTTGTTTTGGTCTACTGTTGATGGTTTTTCTGGTCTGGATTTTGGTATGGGGGGAGAGGTTCCAAGGGGGTGGGTGGGTGTTTGGGGGGTGTCCAAGGGATATGGGAGGGGTGTCCAAGGTGTGTTTGGGGCTGTCCTAGGGGTCGGGGGGGTGTAAATGAGGGTGGGGGGGTGTCCAAGGGGCGGGGGGTGTCCAAGGGATATGGGAGGGGTGTCCAAGGTGTGTTTGGGGCTGTCCAAGGAGTCGGTTGGGTGTAAATGAGGGTGGGGGGGGGGGGGGGCTGTCCAAGGGGTGGGGGGTGTCCAAGTGGTGGGGAGGTGTCCAAGGGATATAGGAGGGGTGTCCAAGGGGTGTTTGGGGCTGTCCAAGGGGATGGGGGGGTTTCCAAGGGGTAGGGGGGTTTCCAAGGGGTCGGGGGGGTGTCCAGGGGGTGGGGGCTGTCCAAGGGGTGGGGGGGGGTGTCCAAGGGGTGGGGGGGGGTGTCCAAGCGATATGGGAGGGGTGTCCAAGGGGTGTTTGGGGCTGTCCTAGTGTTTGGGGGGTGTAAATGAGGGTGGGGGGCTGTCGAAGGGGTGGGGGGGTGTCCAAGGGGCAGGTTGGGTGTAAATGAGGGGGGGGGGGGGTGTCCAAGGGGTCTGGGAGGGTTGTCAAGGTGTGTGTGGGGGGGGGGGTGTCCAATGGGTGTTTGAGGCTGTACTAGGGGTCTTGGGGGTGTAAATGAGGGTGGGGGTGTCCAAGGGGTGGAGGTTGTCCAAGGGATATGGGAGGGGTGTCCAAGGGTTGTGGTGGGGGAGGGCTGGCCAGGTTGTTAGGTGGGTATAGATGAGGGTGGGGTTCAGTTGGGGCTTGGGGGAGGGCTGGCATGGCTATTTTTGTTTGGTTTCTGGTTGCTTTTTGGTGAGAGCAGTGCAATTATTTAAAAATAATAATAATTTCTTTCACGTCGGTTATTTTATAACCGACGTGGTAAATAAATCGGTAGGGGTTTATCACGTCGGTTTTTTCTAGAACCGACGTGATAAACCGTTCCCGGGGATTTTATCACGTCGGTTCTTAATATAAACGACGTGATAAAAGGCCTGGGAATCGATTTACCACGTCGGTTATTGAATAACCGACGTGCTAAAACGTTTCCCAGGCCTTTTTATCACGTCGGTTTCCAAAATAACCGACGTTATAATAGGCCAGGGGAAGGGTTTATCACGTCGGTTATGACATAACCGACGTGATAAACGATATACCAGGCGTTTTATCACGTCGGTTTAGGTAATAACCGACGTGATAAAGCCCCCCGCGCATATTTATCACGTCGGTTATTATATGAACCGACGTGATAACCACCGTGATGTTAGGGATATTATGTCGGTTTTAAATAACTGACGTAAAAAACGTTATTTATAACGTCGTCCGTATTAACGTCGCCTAAAAACCGACGTAAATAATAAAAAATAACCGACGTAAAAAACGTTTTCTGCACTAGTGATCTCACTATAGAATTACTTATGTATATTTAATAACTTTTGCTAACCTTTTGTTTGAGACAGATGGAATGACCCGTCATTCTATCACATGATCTGCTAACACTTCACGAATAACAAATTCAACTTCATTTATTTAAGAGATGAAGTGGAAATTGTTCAAGGCACGAACAACAGTGAGATTGTACCAAAATAAAGTAAGTATTTATTCTAATTCAAATTCTTCAACATTAGGGAAACGATCTTGAAAACCAATAAAAATGTTGTCATAGTGACCTTATATCTGATTAATCAGATGGTACCTTAGATCGTCACAAATTTATGGATTTTTTATTGCTATCTTTTCCATAGCCATGTTATCTACCACTCTCCATCAGAACATGATGGTTAGATTTCTCTTCAATATCCATATTTTCACCTATGTAGAAACCTAGTGATTAGTTTATTTGGGTAACCGTTACGTTTCATACTTTGATTTTAAAGATTGGTTTTGGTATTCCTTTTTACGATGTGGGTTTTGGTTAAAGAAACATTCAAATAGTAAACCATTTATAACCCCGACGAATTTCGAGGGCGAAATTCATTTTAAGGGGGGTAGAATGTAACACCCCGAGATTTTATGAAAAATGTTCTTTTTAATTTCATTAATGTCTTGTGTTATACGCTACACCAAAAGGATCTTTCACAACACACATCTCTGACCTGGCTTGAATTACACGCAATCGCGACCTTCCACGATAGCGTGTGTCGTACGCAACTCTAAGTTTCGCTAAACAACGATATGCTATTAAGATATTATTAAAACTAGCCGTTATGAATAGTAATAACCACTTTTTGAAATTTTGTAAATTTTATTTTTCAAAATGGACTTCATTTATGGATTCGGAGTATCGAATTTATCTTAAGTTGAAATTTTGGTACTTTTCGGATAACTTTCATATTCTGATGAATAGTGAAAATTACTAAATTTTAATGAAAAACAACTTTTTTAATCGAAATAATTAATTGTGATAAATAATTAATTTGAGTGGTTTTAAAGTATATTTAGAATATATTTTTACAATTTAATACAATGTTGGTCATTGGATGTAATTTCACATTTAAACCAGTTATAAACAAGTGTCAGTCTTTTGATAGTTATTATCTCTTAAAAACACATTATTTGTTGTGACAGCGGAAATTAATTATAAAATTAATTAATGCAACTTATATGTTGGGAATTTTGTAAAATAGAAAACATTTTTGAATTCAGAATATCAGTTATAGCTTAGGGTGAAATTTTGGCATTTTTCTGAAAAACTTCAAATTTTGATGAATAGTGAAACCACTAAGTGGTAGGTTAAAAACTAAATTTTGTATAAAACTTAATTTTACCGCTTCTGTGAATGGAATTTCGAAAACCTGACAGACACGGTTGATATCAGTAAGTAAAATGTGGTTCAATGAGATAAAAATAATTTTTTGGTGAATAGTAACTTTTTACTTTTTTTACCGCAGTTAATAGTAAATAGGGTAACTAAGGGTAAATATGATATTACTATTACACTAACACATGTCCTAATTCTATTGGATAAGTGTAATTCGACCAAAAACAACCTTATGAATATAATATTACCATTTAGGTCCACTTGTATTAGATTATGATATTTAATATTATTTTATTTAATGAATAGTTAAAATAGTTAAAATCAATGTTTAATAAGTAAATAATTTTAAATATGGGGTTATACATAAGATAAATTCGACTATAAATATTCATTAGAAAGCTGAAAAGATTTCATATATAATGGTATTTTATTTGTAATTTTTAGACATTAAATAATTTAATTTAATTATGACACAATAGTTATGCAGAAATTGTTTATCTAGTGAAAAATCAAGAATATTGTTTTTATTAAACTAATAGTGACCATAAATTGGACAAATAACTAACCAAAACTTATTGGACATGTAAATTTAAACCATAATCATCCAATGGTCTAATAGTTGACCATTTGGAGCCTTATAAAAGCGATTATGACACTTATATTATTTTATTTTAAATGATGCCAAAGTTATCACCTTCATAATTTAATAAATATAACAATTTAAATATTGTGATTTTAAGATGATAAATTCGAGTAAAAGTATTATTGTGAAAGTTAATAGATTTATTTTCATCATAGGATTTTATTTTTATTTTTTATGCAACAAATATATATATTAAATAATTATACAAAAATGTTGTAGTATTTATTTTATTAAGAGATAAACCAAATAAATGGTTTCAAAAATAATAAAATAAATATTATATGAACTATTTAATGTGCTCCAATAATTTTTAAGATACATATGACATTTTATTAATCTATTAAAACTTTTAGTTCGAACATATCTTCTGTAGTTATTTTATTTAAATTCAAATAAATGAATAGTGTCAAAATTGACACTATTGTTATTTTATAAAAAAAACATATTATAAAATTGATTAAAAATAACAAAATATTTCAAAATTATAAATTTATATTTATATGATCTAAAATGTTATTAAGAATCCAATTATGTACAATTCACAACAAATAAGTAATTATTTTTTATAATTTAAAAATTAGAATGTTATTACCACAAATAAAATTAAATTGATTAAATAAGGATAAATCATGTTGATAATGTTTAAAATAAATTGCTAACATGTCTAAATTCTATTGGTTGATGATATTACAACCTTATCTAATCTAATATTCGAATATGAGTCATTTTTGGAGGTTTTTATGTGGGGTTAGATTTATTATAAATTAATATTTTTAAAAATTCCAAATGTGCCCCTCTCCTCCCTTATAAAAGGGCACCTCCTCCCTCTCTACATCACACAACTTTGAGCCTTCAATATCGGCCAACCTCTGCCAAAATCCCTTCTCCACTTCCCTAGAATAATCCTAGAGGTCCTGGTCTTCTTCAAAGACCAATCTTTGTTCCCTAAGTGGAGGATTCAAAGAGGCGTTTCAAAGAAGAGGTAATATCCATTACCAATCTTTTCAATTTCTTTCTTCTTCAACTTCTTCTTCTTTAGTTGTTTCATGTTAAAGTAATAACATCAGTATTTATTATATGCTGATATGTTATTATAAATATTAAACAACTCTAATTCACCTTCTATCCATCCTACGAAAAAATGAAATCACCGCGCGTGCGTACGTACGGAATACCGTCTCCACACGTGGTGTAATATATTTTCCGTCACCACCTTAATTGGATTGGTATAATGGAGTAATGAGTAACTATATATGATTATTATAAAGTGATATTGATACTGAAATAGTATACATACACTTCAACACAATTCCACGACCATGGGAACGATATCATCGCTTGTGCGTATGTACGGACTACCGTCTCCACGACACGATGAGATTCATTCTCCATGTTAACCATTTAAGAATGATTATAAAATATATATAAGAAATAATAATGAAATATATGACATTATAAAGATACTGGATTTATGTATATATATATATATATGTATGTCATCTACTTACTTCCATTCAAGACAATATGGAAAGGAAAACAGCGTTCATGCGTACGTACGGACAACCGTCTCCATGAACGGTGTTTTTCATTTCATTTATCTATCTATTATATATATATATATACTGAATATATATGATATATAAATCATATTTTATATTCTGTAAGTATGTAAATCATGATATAAGTAATAATAATGTCAAAAACAACAAGTCAGAACACCTACGATAAATGAAACGATTTTGCCCAAAACGCTTCTTTAACATGGAATTTACAAAAGAACGGGTAATATAATGTCATAAGTGAACCATATATGATATCATAACAATGAATATGATTCTATAATAATTCAATGACATTATTTAAATCATTATACAGGAGTTTCGGACACATACGAAGCAAATCGGACCTAAGGTAAGGGAAAATATCACAATCTCATTTTTATCCGAGATTGTTTTTACTTTGGAATTTACTGTGGTGTATTTTATCATCCACATCAATGTTCCATAAATATTTAATATTGTTTCTATCCACTTACAATAGTTTAAAACCAATTTTACCCTTCGGTGAGTTTTTAGTAAAGAATATGAAAGGAATCTTTTGTCGTTTTTTTTGTACAAGGTACTTTTTGACTTTTCCGACAAAAGTACGAAGAATGTTTTTTTAACTTATTCGGCATGAATGGATTTTTAAAACATTGTTTCCAAGAAGCTTCCTTTACAAGTTTTCATGTTTATTTTTAATCAAATTCTTTTATTTTAAAGTCGTATGACATGTTATGAAAGGAACAATGTTTTTGAAGAAGAAAGGATATTTTCCTCAAGAATGGAGTTCAAGTGTTTTATCAAAATTATTTTCCGTCTAAGATAATAAAGGGTTCTGTTTTTATCCCTATTATTAAATTTATTTTATTATGTTGTGATGGAATTATTTTTATGAATTCCTTTATCATATATGAATTGTTTTATGATGTCATGATGTTTAAGATTCCCATTTGTATTACATGGGTTATGCAATTATGTATGATTTATGATTTTGTGGCACACAAAAGAATGGTATCATTATGAGATGGGTGGGACCTATATCTCCCTCCAATTAATTGGGTAAAGATTTTATATCTCATGAGATAGACATGGCTGAAATGGTAGGTTATACCGGTTCAGTGAAACAGGATTGAAACGAGGGTGACTCGGTTCAGAAAGGGACTTTGTCCACTAAGATAGTCTTGGCAATGAGTCTTGACTAACAAGAAATGATTCTCTATGATTATGTGTGTATTACACAAAGTTTCATGTTTTATGTAATGATTATTGTGATTACATTTCACTGCCATGATTTATCACATGTTATGAAATTATGATCTCTTTTGCAGGTTAAGATTTTCAAAAGTTATGTTCTTGTGTATACGATGTGATTGATATTTATTTTGTTTACCCTTACTGAGCATTTGAGCTCACCCTTTTTTGTATGTTTTCTTTTCCCCAGGATATAAAGAAAGGTTTTAGGTATAAAAAAAAGAAGATCTTTATGGGAGATGTTGAAGATCATTCACCAGGATTAGAAGATTATATTCCGAGTTTCTAAAGACACTAAACTATTACGATCCTTGTGTGTGTGTTTTTGTTATGTACTATGTATTCCACAAAAGTAATGTAATGTCCATGTACGTTAAGCTACGGGTCTCTACAGTTTACTTCCTCTAGTTCCCATCGATGAATCTATTATCACGGGCCACCTACTTAGGTGTCCCATCATCCCAAAAAACTACATGTACTTTGATTCCATACCAGAAGGATATTTAAGAAGCCTCTTCGAGGTTCAATCCCAACATCACCTCCATCTTCACGTCGGTTCCATGCCATTCCTCCCGTCAACTTCATTCAACAATCCATCATACATCCTGATTCTTACTCAGGATGCCTCATCCATATGGGATCACACCATTTCCTCAATTTTTATTAGTGTGTAAGGCCCATTCATCTATATTGTTTCTTCTCCTAGAAGTACCTGGGACACGTTCAATGTGTAAGCCCTAGTATATCTCTGGGTTATTGTCCTTTGTGTACACCTTGATTCCATGTCTCACCCTCCAAACTACTTGGGTTTTGATATTTGTTGACTAAACATGGAATATAGGACTCCTCCATAATGTTCAATCCCAACCAATGGTAATCCTTGGTGTTCCCATTTTTGGGGTTCACATTCCCTGATCCTCCCATTGAGGTGTCCATATCATCCATTAAGGTGTGAACTCGTCCATTTTTGGGACACACCACCCTGGGTCCACTCATTGGGAGTTTTAACCTATCTATCTTGTGTTCCGCATTATGGGGTGCACTCATTCTGATATGCCCTCAGTGGTGTCCCAATCATCCTTCATGGTGTGATATCATCTCTGTTTGGGAAACACCACCCTAGTAATGTTTTGATTGGGAATTCTGATCCATCAACTCACTAAATCTACTAGCTTCCCCCTCCTAGGGGTACACCATCACGTTCCACCCTTAATGGTGTCCTGATCAATCCAACCCATCTCTACTAGATGTTGAAATCTTAGCCAACCCAATGTTGAATATGGGATGTGTGAGGAAAACCTCAAAAATTATACTTTGGAATAACTGTCTCTATAAGACGTTAAACCCATATCATACCCTATGTTAAACATAGAAAACTGAGGAAAAAATCATATACATGCATCTAGCATAATATATCTCACAATTGATGTGTGGTTACTCTGGTTAGGTGCTCTTTAGATGGCCTATTATTCAGAATAATACATTTATTTCAATGTCCACACATCTAAAGATTCCCCGACTTGTCTGATGTTACCATCTACTCCAATAAAGGGTTACTTCCCAAACAAGACTCATTGGAATTTCTCAATAGAAGTTGTATAATTAACTGATATCCACAATGATATGTAACTAGGAATGAGATTTGGGAACAATGAATCAAATATATGAGGGAGACCTGGAGAAGGTGATGAAGTCCAAAGAGGAATCCATGGAAGGGGATATCAAAATCCCATAAACCATTTTCAATCAATGATCAAATGTCCCTAAAGAACTGATAGATGTTGCTCACCTTTGGAAAGTAGGAATTTGGGGAAATAACTACGCATCCTCGATGAACAGATGTGTGCCCTGAAAAAATAATCCAAAATTGAAATGGTGAAACATAATGAGAAATATTTTCTATAATGTGTGGATTAGTAAAATTCAAGGAATCATTGGATAAGCATGTCACTAGATCAAACTATCTCATGGCAGGTCCCACCAAGAAAATTGTGGTCCTCACATGAAACTCACTACAGATTGGGGAATATGAATGTTGGGTGTACCGGTCTGTGACATTATAAGTGTGGATCCTTCTTACTAATCAGGGGAGAAAAAATTATATGGGGCTACTAGACATCACCTTCCTCCTTTCAGTGATAGTGGTAGAATCTTCCTACTTTCGAAGACCCATGTTTCTATGCCCGGAAACCGATCACCACCCACCCACTAATGAAAGTGACAGGGAAACACCAAATCTTCAATCCTGAATTAATCCATATCTTCTGTAATGGCCATAACATCCACAACTGCAAGGCACCCACACCATATCTCACCAACTGAACTCATTCAGAGGAAGGTGATCAATGACCTTGTTTGATGATATGAGGCCGAAGGGATTATCCCAACTCAGGATATGGCATGTCTGCACCTAGAGGATTATCCACCTCTCTACCACCACCAACCCAATGGGATTTGTATGGAGACACTCTGCCTACTCCCACCTACAACCATTTTGGGAGTATCTCCCAAAAATGATTTGATGACTCGCTCCATTACACAAATGAAGTTGGGAGTGTCCGGTACATCATGACTGTGATCCCGTCCTAGGGGCCACCAAAGAGGGCTCCCACTAGGCCACAAAATTCCACCACTAGGTCACATTGGATAAATATAAGGATATTTACACTCCTACAACACCAGCCCTAGTCAGGTTAACCCGACACCCAAAATGGGTGCATGCGGAGGAGGACACCTGCCAAGGGGTGTTGACATCAAAGGTTACGGTGGCCTGTGCCACCACCGATGCATACAATCAATCCACTATTTATAAAAGATGTGGGAACTTATATGAACAACCTGGATCTAGGCCCCAAATTTCCTAAGGGATTTTTAGTACGACTCTCTTGGGTACTGACATAGGTAGTACTCATCGCGGGATGACCTGCGATGATGCCATCCAGCATGGAGGTCCTCCCTGTACAATCACCTATGAGAGAGAATATCCTCCCTACTCCCAATATCTGCCTGGATACCTTCCCCATGCCACCATAAATCCAAAGGAAGGCCCTCCCGGCCACACTTACATCCAGCTAAGAGGTTTCATTCACACCCATGATCCTAAGTATGGAGTCATTCCTCCTGTCACAGGTCGTCGATGTGAAGATCCTCCTCTCCCGGTCATCCATTAGTGTGGGGGTCTCCCCCATGTTATTATCGCAACCAATTAAGGTCCTCATCATCCAGTTAATCGAAGAAGTAGAGGCTTTCCCCACTTCTTTGGAATCCAATGTGGAGGTATTTCTAATGCTCAGTTTGACCGGTAGAAAGTCCCAACACATACCATCACCACTAAGGGAAAAAATCAGGGAATCACTGACCATACTCCAACTAGATCTATCGGAGGTCCTTCCAACTCTAACAATCCATGAATAGGTTCTCCACTTGAACCATAAAATGTACACAGAGTCCCTCCACACGTTCCTTTTGTCATATGTTTGAGTGCTCCTCGTACCCCGAATCACCGAGGCGAAAGGACTCTATTCGCCCATATTAGTTCAGCTGAAGGTCCTTCTCATATTGAAACAAACCCTATCCTAAAGAACCACCCCAAGGAAGGAGAGTGGGTCTCTGTTACCAAAAGATGAATAATAAGAAATTATAAACCATGATTAATCCCATCATCTTATCAAATTCTTAGTGGAGTGCGATTTGGTAATGGAACCCCCACCCCGATCCTTTGTGTTAGGGGTTGAGGTAGGAAAAAGGTATACATGCCTCATCCTTCCAGAAAGTGATGTCCACCAGATCCCTACCTCCCTCCATTGATACATCGAGGAGGAAGATTTGGACTCTTTTTAGGGCCTACACATGCAATCCTCTCTATCGTCAACAATATCATTCTTTAACTCAATCAGTGATCACAAAGAGTTGTTACGGGGACTGATAAAGGACAAGAAACAACATGACCCACTTTCAGTTCCCACAATCCTTCATAGGAAGCTATAGGTTATTGTTCATCTTACTGGGATGTGGTGGCTTGGTCGCTACATTCTTCAGAAGACAACCCAAGATCCTACGGCTTGTCAAATCGCATGTTGTACTCTCCACTATCCATTATACCATCTTAATGGTTAGCTTCAGTGTGTTTATAATTCCCTCAGATCCCCCAGTTGATGAATGAGGAAACCAAGGGTTGGATCGCAAGTCTGAGCCAAGTGTCTTGTGGGACATCTTACCGTAGAACAGTTCCCAGAGATGTTTTGTCCCATTGCAACAGTTGGATTCTGTACTCTAAAATCTCTTACCCAAGAGGTGGTCATGTGCATCTTCCAGACTCTCTAGTAAACAAACTTCCATCACCATCATTGGTGGTTGGATTACACATAGAGCAAGGAACACTTGGAAGATATTGGCTAGCAATGTTTCAGGATTGACTTGGCTACGGTCCCCTATACTCAGAGCCCTAAGTCACCCGGTCTGTATCAGACCCTCCAACAACAATGCAACTATAAATTTACAATTCCACTCGAAATTATTAAGGAGGATTCCCCCCACATTTAGATCTATGGATGGGGGTAGTATGATGCCCTTTATTTTAGTTCTATCCAAAGAAAACCCAACTTGCTCAGAAATATTGATGATATGCCTTTATGTACAGTCATAGATAACATGGTTGACCTATCATAGGAAGTGAATGAGTTATAGAACCTTGAAGAGAACCTACCCCCAGGGCAGTGCCACACCTATTGGATCTGTTGAGAAGGGTTAATCTCCAGCAAAGAAATTTATTGGTCCTTACTACACCTTACGAGTAATTATCCATCGGCCGGAACCCCAATAAGGGTAAAGAGAATGTTGTGCCCATCAAACCCTATGATCCATCTAGCTCAGTGAACAAGACAAAAGATGGAATTGAATAGGCTATGCTGCTTCAACATCTCGTAGAACATATAATGATAGTTGATGACCTTTTCAGCAAACATTTTTTGGACCAGTTACCAGACTATGGTAATCCGTGACCAGGGTAGTAGGGGTAGTTAAAAATCCACCCCCCCCCCTCGATGAATTCCCTCTAAGTGACCATGACCATCTTATCCATATAGATATGATAGATTCCAGAGTTTATGGAAAGAGGGTGTGATATGACAAAATAAATCCACCTTAGTTGCGTGATAACCCACATTGGGACCCATCTCAGGTTCTCCAAGTCACTCCACAATTCGTTCCCCAAAAATTCCCATAGGCCATCCCATCTACCAATCCATGAGCCTCTTGGTCAATTTGTATGTTCAAGAACCTATCAATGCACTGGTGGTCATAGATCCTCTTCAAGACTAGAATCTATGCCATGATGATCCAATGGTTGCACTCATCACCCACATTGAGGCCCAAGAATCTAGATAGGTGGAAATCCCACTAGATGACAATCTGTATTCGGCATGGATGGATGATATGCCAACACCACTTGATTTTATAAATATATCCTTCTCACCCTTTAATGATATGGGTGAGCCATTATAGCATCTAGCCCACTTTATTTCAAGGTGTGGACAGATGTTGAGAAGTCAAGATTTGTAGGTGGACTCCAAGATCCGGTGCTTCGTATAGATGTTGGAAGGGCCTACATAAGTCTTGTACAACCAGCTACCCATCGTGTCAGTAGCCGGTTGGGAGGATCTTCAATGGAAGTATACTTTTGTAAAATTCTACCCCTAGAAGATGAGTATAGTTGACCTCTTCATGTGAAAGAAAAGCTTGACGAGTAGGTCATAGATTTGGTCACCCAGTGGAAAGGCCTCACATATTCCCTTGATATCCTACAGAATTAGGAACATATACTAAAAATGTGTGTGGGGAATTATAAAACAAAATTAGTCAACTCTATAATAACTTATAACTACTCATGGGGATTTCATGATTTTTCTGACAAATCCCAACGTGTAGAGGAAGCCTTACCATAAGCCAAGCAAGAACATGCATTTCCACCTATAGTTCCCATGAGAAGAGCCACTATGTCCAATCTCGTTGAGGTATCACAAATAGAGGCCCCCGGGCAGCTGGAGTTATTATTAGTGGAACCACCTTTATGGCCTCGCTAAGGCCCAACACCTTAGACATAGCCTCTGGACCAGTAGTTACCATGTCAGAATCATCATATTCCCCCATGTAACGTTTTTCCATAACCAAGGTTAGATATTCAGATTCTACCTCCTTGATAGGCTCTTCCAGCCCTTTGTTAGGGAAAATCTCCTTGAGCCCTATTCCAAGAAATAAGTAACTAGACCTACTAATTTAATGGGGATTAGGTCCCCAGATATTTCAGATGTTCCATGTACTAGGGAATCATATGATTACCAAAATTTAGGAGGCCTGAAGAGGCAGATCTCACTGATCACCCTAATTACTGCAACAATCATCGGATCCTTGGGAACACCCTCAAACAATGTTGTGTATTTTGAGACTGGATCCAAGACTAGATCGATAACAACATATTTAGGGTAGGTCCAGCCCCGACACAGGTGGAATGTGTGTTAATGAATTATGAAAGTGATGATGACAGCGAAGGTGAATGTCATCATGTTTTTAATAGTGGGACTAAAAAACACTATGATTGGATAACCTACAAGGTACATTCTGATTCCCATTGCATTATCCATGCATGTTTGATCCAACCCTACCCTTCATATGTCTCTACATTACCGACAACTGCTACATCTACATCGTCATCTCAGTCTTCTTCTTCTTCCTAGAAGGGAAATCCTCGAAGACACAAGGGAATCAAAGACTCCCACCGATTCCATTGTCATCATGCACTCTCAGCGATTTCATTCCGCTGGAGATAAATATTTCCCCCAAAATCCATCCAGTAATAGAGGATTCTTCAAGTGATAATACTGGGTGTTCTTCGGTTATCACTGTGGAGCTTGTAAACCTATACATGATTCTCGATGATAAAGAGTACCAGACATATCATCCCAACATCCCTAGCTAACGCCAGCATTTCCGAAGCTATGGTTTTGTGAGTTTCCATAGTGAATTGACCCGTGGTTGCATAAAAGATGTGAATGCCACAAAATCCAAAGGGTAATCCAAACACAGAGCTATGTATGCGCATCCTTATCATATTGTTTTATCATATCCACTTCCATTGCTCTTTGTACTGCTTGATTAGGCAGATCCACCATGACATCACTAAGATCATCCATGTTCTCTTGGGGATGGGCCTCAGTCAGCTAGACCTCATCTGGTATTCACTCCATGCATTGTTACTAATGATCATCGAGACATTCCTATCACTAGTCGGTTGCCGTATCAACCAGCTGTGCCTGTCATACCTCCTATAACAGAGTGAACTCCTGTTAGAAAAAGTTCTTGCATGGCATAAAATTCTGATATTCTTAGGTTTATTTCCATAATTCATTCTAAGATCTCTATCCTACAGGCTCTTCATCTGTCAGTGGATATGCACAAAGCCATTTCCAAGGATTTAAGAACCCCTATCTAGTTGGAGACGGAGGTTGTAGCTACACAGGAATTCCTTGTTGATGTAGTACATCATGTGGAATGTCAAGACATTATCTCTTTCTATAGATAAGATAAATACACCACTATTAAAGTGAAAATCCACACACTGTACATCAACGGCCATTTCAAAGGCATGGAGGTTCACCATTGTCTTTTTAAGAAGGTTTTTGGGATCAACCTTATCTATACCCAGACACTCTAAATGATGGGACTATCCAAGGATGATTTGATGCCCTATGACCAAAAATTTGAAGGTTATGATAGGACAAAGCAGATACCAGTTGACAAGACTCACCTAAAGACCCAGTTCGGTGTCCTAGTTTCCATCACTGAGTTCATGGTTTCCTCACATGAAACTTCTTATAACACGTTGATGGGTAGGCCATGTCTCCACCTACACGTGAAGGTCCCTTCATCAAATCATTAATGCCTTACATACTCCTATAATGGTTAAGTAGGTGTACTATAAGGTAATGTTTCTACCTTTGCCTCTTGTAAAGCCCGTAACTTGGATGACGACTATTACAAGAGAAAGGATAAACAGATTCAGTCTAAAGAGGCTGAACATGCAACGACTACGACCAACCCATGGACATACCTTGATGATGTCTATATTTTTCTCGATCCACTGATTGGGGGAAAATACCCTAAATTTTTGGAAATGTTTTTTGTCTCATGATCAAGGGGGAATATCATTCCCATGTATATGGAATTTCAGAAGATAACCACTTATTCCTCTCCAAATTTGTCTTGGGGAACCCCAGAGCTTCTACTCTTATAAGGTATTGGGATTTATACACTAGGGAAATGAAAATATGTCATAATTGGTTGTTTTATCAGGCTAGGATAAATCGGATCATGAAAACACACCAATATTACTTTGATATCATCAAACATGGCCCCTTAGGTAGAAGGAAAGATGGGACCAGGTCAACATATTTTGACGCCATGGTTTCGGCAGTACATGAGCTCCCCAATAAGGTGTCCATCACCGCTTAGGCTGGAACCAATGTCCCATCAGGATCTATCAAATTAGAAGAACCACCTCCTACCTATGATCCCTACTTCTTGGATATAGAAGAGGATAATGGGGATGCTCTCCCTCTTTTGAAGAGGGTTACTCCACCATGATCAATGATTTGTTACATGTGAACATCGATAATGAGATGGATCCAAAACAAACCATGATTAGTGTCGGTATTCCTATCAATGAGAAGAAATGAAATGGGGAATTCCCAAAGTAGCATCATTATGTATTCTATTAGAGTTATTAATATATTATAGGGATAAATCCTTAGGTTTTTATCTACCAAATGGGTCTTCCAGCAAATCATTGCAGGATCAAATAGCCTCCCAAAATGATGCACCCTTCTCACGATGCTATGATTGATGTCGAAGGGGGTAAGATTATCAAATACAACATCATCAAGCAGATTCAATACAGTTGATGGTTATCTAACATTGTTCCAGTCATGATGAATAAAATATAGCTTAGAGTCAGCATTGAATTCGAAGATCTCAACTCTCACTGTCTGAAGGATCACTTTCCCCTTCCTCTGATAGAACTATTGATTGATTCCACCACTGGGTTCTAGGAACTGTCTTTCATTGATGGTTATTTCGAGTATAACCAAATTTGAATGGCCCCTGAGGATGATAAGTCTCCAGCCATATGGAAACAAAAAGGTACTTTCTGCTACCAGGTAATTCCCTTAGGACTAAAGAATGAATGTTCTACTTATTTGCATGCCATGCATCACATATTCAAGATGATCCTTGGGAAATTGGTGGAATGATTTGTTGAATATTTGGTGGTCAAATCACAGTAGAACCGGGACCATTTCAAAGATATCGAGAACGTGTTCACCTTCCAATGATCCTGCCATCCCAAGATGATCCCCATAAAGTGAGCCTTCGGGGTCACCTCTTGAATCTCTGCTTCATTATCATATATAAGGAAAATGAATTCAGTCTAGAGAATATCATGTACATCATTCAGATGTCTTCTATGATCATCATTCAGGAGCTCCGAGTATTTCAAGTTCACATAGCCTAAATACAAAAATTCATCACAAATCTTGCTGGAAAGTGTATACCCATTGTAACATCCTGAGATTTTATGAGAAATATTATTTTTAATTAATTTGATGTCTTTTTTGGTATGCTACACCAAGATTATCTGTCACTATATGCAACACCGTATTATCTTATAGTATATGCAAACACTATTCTTAGCTTTTGTTGCACGCAAGAGTGACTTTCTTCAATAGCTTGTGTTGTACACAATTCCGAGATTCACTGAACAAAGATATATTGTTATAATTTTATTATGAACAAGATGTTATGAATATTATTAACCAAATTTCTAATTTTATAACATTATAATTAATCTTTCACATATTCTAAAACATGTTATGTGAACAAAATAAGTTTTTTTGTTAAAATAAGTATTTTTTCAAAAAATACAGTTTTGCCGCCTTTTTATGGGGCACCAACTATAAATCTAGTTTTTGAAAAATTTATGATTTCAATTTGACAAAATAAATTTATTAATTGCAATAAGTATATAAAAATTTAATTTTGATAATTTTTTGATATTTTTCAGTTAACTTTCAAATTTTGATGAATAGTAAAAATACGCTAAAATTTAATTAAAAACAACTTTTTTCATAAAGAAAATTTATATGGGTAAATTATCATATTAAATGGTTCTAAAGTATAAATAGAATATATTTTTACCATTTAATATTATGTATTTCATTATCATTAATTTTAAATTGAATTCATAGGTAAAAACTTTTCAATCTTTGGTAATGTTTTAAATTTTAGAACCCATTTTCTCAACATCAGGATTATTTTTAAATTAAATACTAAAACTTATGTGTTTTGAATATGCGAAAATGGATTAAATATTTGGAATCAATTGGTCCAAATTATTTTAATAGCATAATTTTTTAGACATTATGAATTGTAACTACGGTAAATTTTATTTACTATAGTTAAAGGTAAATCATGTAATTAATGGTAAAAATAATATTATAAAATTACTCTAACACTTGTATTAATATAATTGGATGATTAAATTTCTTCTATAATATATTTCTTTCAAAATGGTATCTTTTGGAACCCACTTGGATGTGATTAAGACAATTAATTTATTTTATTTAAAAAAAGTGAAATATGTATCTCTCAATCTTTAATAATTAAAGTATTTTTAATATAAGGTTATACAGAATATAAATTAAATTATAAATACTCATATATAAGATAAAATGTTTTTATAAATTATTGTAATTTATTTGGTATTTTTAGGAAATATATAATTACCTTAATATATTTTACATTAATGATGCAGAAATTATTTATTTTGTGAAAAATCAACAATATAGTTTTTATTTAAATAATAATACCAATAAAAAGACCATAAACTTGACCAAACCTTATTGGTAGATTATATAAATACACAAAGAATACAAGGGCCGACTTGTGGACCATATGGAGCCTTATAGAAAAGATAATGATATTTATATTCTTTTATTTTAAATGATCTCAAAGTTAGCACTTCACACTTTAATAAAGATAACATTTTAAAAGTTGGTTTTTTTAGAAGAAAAATTCGACTAAAAGTATTATTATAAAATATATTAGATTTATCTTAGTCATAGTATTGTATTTTTAATTTTTATGCAACAAATCAGTCTATTAAATAATCATACAATAATGTTGTAGTAATTATTTTAATAAGTGAAATATCAAATAAATGGTTTTAAAAATATTAAAATAAATATTATATGAACTAATTAGTGTGATCCAAAAATATTTTAGAAGAATATGACATGTTATGAATATATTAAATATTTTTTTTCAAACATATCCTTTGTGTGGATTTTATTTAAATTCATGTAAATGAATAGTGTCAAAATTGACACAATTGATATTTTTTTTAAAAAAAATTATTAAATAGTTTATATATCACAAAAATATTTATAAATTATAAATTAAAATTTATATGGTCTAAAATTTCATAAAGTATATAATTATGTACAATTAACAACACATATGTAAGTATTCATATAAATTTAAAATTTATAAAATTATTACCACAAATATGATTAAATAGATAAAATAAGGATAAATCAAATTGATAAGGTTTAAAATAATTTTGCAACATGTCTAAATTTAATTGTATGATTAGATTACAACCCTATCTCATCTCATATTATAATTTGAGTAATTTTTGAAATATTTATGTGGGGTTTGAGTTTATGATAATTTAATATTTTTGAGGTTTACAAAAGTGCCCCACTCCACTCTTATAAAATGGCACCACCTCCTCCTTATCTTCACTCTATTTTCAGCCTTATAGCTCATAAAAAACCTTAAAAGTTCTCTTAAAAACCTCCCTATTTATATTATAGATGTCCTGGTCTTCTCAAAAGACCAAATTTAGTTCCCTAAGAGAAAGTTTAAAAGAGGCACATCGAGGAAGTGGTAATCTCTTCTACCCATTCGTTCATGTTTCTTTCTACTTATACTTCCTCTTCTTTACCTGTTTCATTATAAAGTAATAAAATCTATATCAATAATATACTAATATGTTGTTATAAATATGAAATAACCCTATTTCACCATATATCCATCCTATGAAAATTGAAATCACTGCGTGTGTGAATGTACGACTTACTGTCTCCACGCCGTGGTGTAATCTGTTTTCCTCTACCACCATACTTGGATGGGTAAAATGGTAGAAATAAAAACATCATACAGATTTTGAGATACTATATCATCCACAGAAATTCCATTCAATAATTATTGGAATGATATCATCACTCGTGCATACGTACGGTTTACCGTCTCCACGACGCTATGAGATTCATTCTCCATGTTAACCATTTCAGAATGTTTATAAAGTATTTATAATAAATAATAATGAAATATATGACATAATAATGATACTATATCTATGTATATGTAATTTAATTACTTCCATTCAATTCAATAAGGAAACGAAAATAGTGTTCATGCGTACGTACGACCTACCGTCTCCATGAACTGTGTTTTTCATTCCATTTATCGATCTATTATATATGTATTCTGAATATATATTATATATAAATATTGTTTTAAATTCTGTAATTATGTATTCATGATCTATGTTATCATATGAATAATTAAAAGTCAAAAAATGTATGATAAATGAAAATATTTTACCCAAAACACTGATTTAACATGGAATTGACTAACGAACGTGTATTATAAAGTATAAGTTAATCATATATGATATCATAAATAATATTATGGTTTTTTATAAGTTAATAATATGTTTAAACCCACTATAAACGAGTTTCAGACACATATGAATGAAATCAGACATAATTTCAGGGATAATTACTCCAATCTCATTCTTATCCTAGATTGTTTATTCATAAGTATTTACTGGGGTTATATTTATCATCCATGTCCATGTTTTCTCAATATGTTTACATTAAATATTTACTATATTTTCATGTATGTTTAAAGTCATTTTTATGCTTTTTTATCTTTTACCACAAGGTATAGAAGGAATCTTTCTTTTGTTTAACATACGAGGTACTTTTTTACTTTTTCAGAAAAAGTACGAGGATAATTTTTTTTAACATATATGGTGTGAATGGAATTTTATGGTTTCGTAACACATTATTTCTATGAAGCTTCCTCTACAAGATTTCAGGGTTATTTTCAACATAATTTTTTTCTTCTAAAATGAAATGAAATTTTGAGAATAGAAAATGATTTTGAAAAAGAATGGATATTTTCCTCAATAACTCATTTCATGTGTTTTATCAAAACAATTTTTCATCTAAGATGAAATTATTTAATATGGTTATGTTTCAAGTATAATGTCCTTATTATTTACATGTTTTGATTTTTTATGATGAAATTATATCCATTTATTTTATATGGATTATTTCATGATGGGATGATGTTTACAAAACCCATTTTATTCATTGGGTTATGAGGAATGCTTTATGTTTAATTTATAGAAAACATAAGAATGATTTCATTGTGAGATATTTGGGACCTATATCTCCTTCTAATGAATTAGGTAATGATTTATATCTCATTATATTGACGTGACTGGAATGGAATGAAAATCTGGTTTAGTAATACAGGGCTGGAACGACAAGTTAACCCGGTTCAGTAATGGAATTTGTCTACTATGATGGTCTTGGCAGCAAAGCCTTGCCTCCTAAAGAAATCATATCATGTGCTTAATGGATTCCCACAATTACATTTTTTATTCCCATGATATTGTATAATGATTAATGTTCATTTGTGATCTATTACTTATGTACATCCAAGACATATGTCATTACTCATGTTTTTTGTTCATGTTTTTATGTTCAAATGTTTGTGGATTGTTTTATGTCTTCCATGTTTACCCTTACTGAGAATTTGAGCTCACCCTTTTTATGTTTTATTTTCCCCAGGATATAAGTAATGGTTTTAGGTAAGAAAAAAAGGGGAAGAACGTTATGGGTGATGTTGATGATCTTTAACCATGATTAGAAGATTTTGTTCTGAGTTTCTAAAGACACTAAACTAATAAAGTCTTTGGGCACATGTTTTTGTTATGTGTTTAGTATTCCACAAAATTAATGTAATGTTCATGTACTTCCGACTTTGGGTCTCTACAATTGGTATCAGAGTGATGGTTTAGTCAACCTTTGGAAACTAGGATGTGAAACATTTTGTGAGATCGCTAGAGATATTTCTAAGGTATGTCTAGGGATGTCCCTAAGGTCATGTATAATTATAGTTTATAGTCCTAGAATTATGGTAATGATCTTATAACTAAACCTAAGATTTTAGATATTGAAGGTACTCCCCCGTTATTATGTTGCTTTCCTAGCATGATTTTGTCTTTTCACACTATTCTTTTTGGGTTTTAGAATATGGTTGGAACCCAAAGGAACTGTGTTGATCAATGTAATGGATAATGCAATGCTTTTTCTCCTAAACAAACAAATGTTATGGGAGAATGAGTGAAAAATATTATTTCTATACTTACACAAGCTATGAATCATTATAGACTTCCAAATGAGTAGTGAAGGGAACAATATTCTATTGAGTCCTTCATGAAGCAACATCCACCTTCTTTAAATGGGTCTTCTGATCCATGTGTTGCTGAACAATGGATCAGTACAATTGAAAAGATATTTTTCATACATTTCCCTTCAAAACATGAAAATGCCTTTTTGGCTGTTTACCATTTAGAAGCTTAAGTATACCATTGGTGGAATCTAATTAAGAATACAAGGCCCTAAGATGAAATTGAATCCATGGAATGGGACAAGTTCAAGAACTTGTTTTTCAATATGTACATCCCTCGTATTCTTCGAAAAATGATGAAAAACGAGTTCCTTGATCTTAAGCAAAAAATGATGAATCTCTTGGTATATACATGGTGAATTTTACAAGGCTTGTAAGGTATGCATCTGCCTTTATAATCCAACATGAATTTAAAGTTGATCGATTCTTCAGTGGCTTAAAAAACAGTCTTTGAAGGGAATTATCTATAAGAGACGTCAGTATCTATGAAGAAATTGTTCACTGTGCTATCAAGGTATAAATGGTTATTGGTGATACATATCCATCTCTTGGTTTTGACATGAAACTAAAGATGGAGTTTAAGGAAAAATCTCAAAACAATGGTGAAAAGAAGAGGAATGTTTCTTTATGCTCAAAGTGTGGAAAGAAGCATAGTGGATATTGTCTTAAAGGGTTTAGAAAATATTTTAAGTGTGGAAAATAAGGTCGCAGAGCATCTGAGTGTCAACGTAATTGGAAAAAGGTAGCTAATAATGTGAATAGAGAGAAGACTACAGAGAACAAACCACCAACACATGAATGATAAAAGTGCAAGGAAATAGGGAATTATGTTAACCAATTCCCTAATCCAAGGATTAATGATGATCTACATCAACAACCTCTTAATGAAAAGGAAAAAAGATAAGTTACATGCGATCACTATTGGCGATGTTTAATATGGCAACGAAGTGGTAGAATGATTAAGTGTTTATGTAACTGGATTCCAAAATAGTGTTGTGGAATCTCATTTATAGTATAATGGAATATTGGAATATCTATGTATTGGTTTTCAATAATTGTATGGTACTAGAAACCATGAAAAGTGATTGAAATATTTATGGAAAGAAGATTATATGCGCAAAATTAAGGGATAAGGATAAAATAATATATTTGATAGTATTAATGATCTCAGGACTAATATAAGGAAAAAGTGAAACCATGGTTTGAGTATATAGAAATTTTGGGATTTTGGTATGTGGAAAGCGTAAACTTTTGACAGCATTCATGTTTTCACTATGGTTTTATGGTAATTCATGTATCAAGAGAATACATTATTAAAGTATTTACATGTTTGGAATGTGACCAATAAGATATATCTTAGGATATATGGGGGATAAATGACGGTATTCACATGTTTGGTAGATGGCCTCTCTAGTAATATTTTTCATTATACTATGAGATTGGACATAAGTATTTTGGATAAGCATAAAAATTGAAATGAATTATGTTAGACATAAGATAGTATTGTTTAAGGCTAGAACATTTGGATATTATTTCCCAAATGTTATAATAGTATAGTTTTAGAAAAAGTACAACTCGTAGAATGGGTGAGAACCCGTCGCGTTGGACAAGGATGCAAGAATGGAACCCAAAACCAAAGTGAGACTTGCCTTTATTACCTACCACTGGCCTACATGAAGTCCTTGGGTAGTATATATTAGATTTAATTTATTATGTGGTATGATATATGAATTATAAGTCCATTTTTGGAGTCATATACGATTAATATCACCATATATAGACTGATGTATATTTAAAAACTTTTGCTAAGATTTTGTTTGAGACAGATGGAATGACCCATCATTCTATCACATGATCTTCTATCACTTTACAAATGAAAAATTCAACTCCATTTATTTAAGATATGTATTGAAAATTGTTCATGGAACGACCAATAGTGAGATTTTACCAAAATCAAGAAGGTATTTCTTCTAATTAAATTTTTTCAAATTTATTGAAAGGTTCTCGAAAACCAAAAAAGTTTTCCTAGTACCCTCATATATGATGAATCAAATGGTACCTTAGATCATCAAAAATTCATGGCTTTGTGATTGTTGTCCTTTTCATAGCCATGTTCTATACCACTCTCCATCCGAACATGATGGTAAGATTTCTCTTCAATATCCATGTTTTCACTTGTATTCTCATATGAGGAAACCTAGTGCTAAGTTACATTGGGTGACCATTATGTTTCTAACTTTCCTTTTTAAAATTATATTTATGTATTACTTTTTACGATGTTGGCTTCGATGAAAAAAAAATAAATGTAGTTAGCGATTTATAACCCCGACGAGTTTCTAGGGTGAAATTCATTTTAAGGGGGGTAGAATGTAACACCCAGAGATTTTATAAGAAATATTCTTCTTAATTACATTGATGTCTTGTATTGTACGCTACACCAATATTAGCTTGCGCTATATGAAACACCGTATTAGCTTGTATTATATGAAAACACTATTCTTGGATTGTGTTTCATGCAAGAGCGACCTTCCTCAATAGCTTGTGTTGTATGAAATACATATTTTCACTTAACAATAATATATTGTTATAATATTATTATGAAAAAGTTGTTATGAATAGTATTTGTAACGCCTCAACCCCAGTTTCCCAGAGTTAGTGCATTATTTTAATACATTGGCATGATTACAAGGAATCAAGTCCCAAAGGACCGATCAGTTTACTAGTATTGGAAAATAGATTACATAAATGAATGTTACATTACACAATATGACATACAAAACAACATAAATAATCATTATGAATGCCATTATTCCCTTGTCTTAACCATGCATATCAATCACAATACACTTCTTGGAATCCTGGGGAAAATAAAACATTGAAAGGGGTGAGCTCAAATGCCCAGTAAGGGTAAGAAATACAGTAGAAACTTTCATAAATAACCATAAACATTTAAGGCAATGTATAATGATAACAAAAGCCTTTGAATCTTGAACATCAACATAATATGGAAAAAACAAAATTAAATAATGACATTTACTTATTCACATGGATATTATGCTAGTCGAATAATCACATGCAATATCACTAACCACTTTCATAACGATGGAATACATAATGCCAGACTATCATAACCACATAGCCAAGGCCTCGTGCCAAGACTACAAATAAGATTCTGTCAAGGCCTCGTGCCAAGACAGTAATTTTTCTCATGAGACCTACCAATGCATCACAGAGCTATAGTGGGATCCACCTTTCACTTACTAAGCCCAATTCATTCCTCATATGAATAGGTTTAAACATAACATAAACATTCGTATTAAAACTAGCATACGAAATGTCAATACATTCTCTATAAATCATGAATGGAATAAAAATAACACATCCACAGTCAAACATATCACAAATCCTTCAATAGATGTCATCTATAATAAATCAACTTCAAAATAGTTTAAAATCCATCAAAGGATGTTGAAATAGATGAAAATGATGAGTATAACATTTTGAGAGATATATCATTTTTGTAAAATCATTTAAAAGTCATACATTTATAAATGAATTAATTTTAAAAGATATTTTTGAATCAAAGTTTCCCATACCACTTTGAAACTTTTGAAAAGAATTATCATTTCAAAACATTCAGTTCCATATAAATAAATCCTTATAATCATTTTTAAAACATGGACATTAATTAAAAATATTTAGAGAGATAAATCGTTAAAACATTTGAAATTCTGATCTTGATAAAGAGTACCTTTCAAAATCAATAAAATCTTCATTTTGAAATCATGTTTATGAAAAATGGAGATGGATGATTAAAATGTCCCAGTAAATACTTACACATAAACAATCTCGGATAATAATGAGATTGAGGAATTAACCCTTACCAATTTGGTAACTTATGAAACATACAACCCATGAAAGAGGTATCATACAATTAATATGTAAATACACACAAATTAAAGTGTATTACATAAATAATTCAATTATGGCCAGTACATACACCACACAAAAGGTAATAGTGGAAATATGGCATGAATCTCACGGGAATAAGGAGTGAGATGAAAACCCCTTACCTTGCACTTTCCTTTAGTCGAGGGTACGTTTAACCTACTGTACGAAGGTCGTAGTATGTTATTAAATTATAACATAACCATATTAATATTTATTATATCATACATGATTCATTTATGATGTTATACTACCCATTTAATAATAATTTCCAGGTTAAATTAACATTTTGGGTATTAATCGCTTTCTTTATCGTATGTGTTTTAACTTGTTACTCTTGATTGTATCACATAGATCATGATTTAAAGACTTCCATAATATAAAACCTGATAAATATATCATATATATTTAGAAATAAATATGTATAATAGAAAAATATATGAAATGGAAAACACCGTTTATGGAGATGGTAGTCCGTACGTATGAATAAATGTTGTTTCTGTTTTCATATAGTATTGAACAGAAGTAAGTGAATAAGATATATGTAAGTACATAAATACTTATATATATATATATATCCAGTAGCATTATTATTTCATATATTATATACGTATTAGTAATATATATTTTTATAATCGTCGATGAATGGTGAACTTGGAAATGAATATCATCGCGTCATGGAGACGGTAATCCGTACGTACGCACGAGTGAAAATAAAATTCTTTTGTTATTAAAATAACATATAAATGGATGGTATATCATATATACATAATCATTATAATGTTATATTAATTCTTTACATCAAATACACATCATTATTATACCCATCCAAATAATAATATATTGAATAACAATTACACCACGACGTGGAGACGGTAAGCCGTACATACGCACGTATGGTGACATGTCATTCAAACGATGGATAGAATACTGAATAGGATTTTATAATATTTATTATAACATCACATTATATAGTAGATACTAGAGTTATTATTTTAGAATAGAAATAACAATGAAAGAATTAGTTGAAAAAGAAAGGAACTTGAAAGAGGGTGGTGAAACCATTACCTCTTCTTCGGGTTCTTCCTTTTCAATTTGATAAAAAATACACCATAAACTGGATTTATGATCAAAATATGGCCTATAGGTTGATTTGAGGGATGTTTAGAGAGTATTTGGGTAGGTTTTGGCCGAACCAAAATTCTTTTATGGTGTGACGAATTGGTTAGAAGTTGAGTCCTTTTATAAGGGGGGAGGGGCTCTTTAAGAAAAACTTAAAGTATTAATTTATAATAAATTCATATTTGGTTTCTAATTTCTCCAAAGTGGATTATTAAAATTATAAGGCTTTTATGGGTCGAAATCCATTCAACAAATATATTTTATACATGTTTTGGTCATTATATTAACCTTATCATTTAGTGTTAACTCTTGGTTAATTAGTTTAACACTTACCATGTCACTATTTATTTTTATAATATATAGTTAATAAACACACTATATACATCCAAGAGACACCCATGTGGTCCATTAATGATACATAAATAATTATATAAGTCCTTTTGATGAACCTTAGATTTTTAGGAATAGAATAAAAATTAATAATATAATATTTGTTTTATAAAATCATTTATGTAAATTTTGACACTACTCAATAATTGATTTCTGTTAAAGAATTAAAAACATTATTAATTCGAAACAAATTCATTTAAGAAATCATAACATGTCATATTAACAAATAAAATTCGTGTATGTCATCAAAAAGTTCAAATTATATTTATCATAACATTTATATTACCAATTATTTGGTACTATCATTAATATGGAAAATAATGCATCATTGTTGTGTCATATATATTTTTTAATATTAAATATCTAAAAATTAAAAATAAAATATATTTATGTTGTAAATATTTTTATCTTTCTAATGAATATTTATAATCGAAAATATAACATATATAACCTTATGTAATAATTGTTTTCATAAAATATATAAGCTTATGCATTTTTGTATTTACTTTATCTTAATTAAAATAACGTGTCCCTATCACCTACAACTAGCTCCATGGTGTCCCACAAATCTACCCAAAGATGTCCATGGTCGGAAATGTATCCAATATTAAGGTTATGACACGTTTTAGGGTAAATTATTATTATTATAATATTATTTTTTAACCCTTATTTACCGGATTTACCCTTTAACCATGGTAAATAAAATATTTACCGAAGTAATTATTCAAAATGTCTAAAAATAAAAGTTACCTATTTACACAATTTGGAAATCCTGATTCCAAATATGGAATCCATTTTCCCAAATTCAAAACACAGAAGTGGCAGAAATTAATTTAAAATTAATTCCCACTGTTAAAAGAAAAAACGTGTTTTTAAGATATAATAACTATTACAAGATTGAGACTTGTTTATGTTCGGTTTAATTGTGAAATTATTTCCAATGACCAAAATTGTATTAAATGGTAAAAATAAATTCTAAATATACTTTAAAACCACTCAAATTCATAATTTATCACTATTAATTATTTTTATTAAAAATGTTGTTTTTAATTAAAATTTAGTAATTTTCACTATTCATCAAAATATAAAAGTTATCTGAAAAGTAGAAAAATTTAACCCTAGGATAATTTCTTTATTTTGAATCCAAAAATGATTTCCATTTTTAGAGATAAAATTCATAAAATTTAAAAAATCATGTATTACTATTCATAACGGCTAGTTTGATTGGTTGTGGTGTGTGTTAGAACTCGAAGTTGCGTACAACACACGCTACTGTTTTATTCAATGAGAAGCATACCGTGGAAGCTTGGGGTGTTTCATTGTAAATTTCTGATGTCCCCATTCTAGAAAAATAAATTTATTTAGTCAAATTGAATATATAAAATTTTAAAATATTGGATTTTAAAAAGAGTTCACTATTAAAAGTTGGTAAAAGTGTATTTTTGAAAAATACATATTTTATCTGAAAAAATGAATTTGTTATTAAATTATATCTAAGAAACTCATAATATGGATTCTAAAATTATAAGGATTATATAAAGTTCAAAATTTAGTTAATACGATTCATAATCTCTTTTGAACGGCTTGTTTGGTAAGTCATGGTGTGCTTGAACTCGATATTGCGTGTAGTGCAAGTTATTGAATTATTTTGAAGAAGAAACACACTCTAAAATCCTGGGGTGTTACATTCTTCCCTCCTTCAATAAATTGTGTCCTCACAAATTGATATTGTTTTTCGAAAATAATGTTTAAAATGGAAAATGTCTTTGTGGGAAAACCCACATTGGAAATTTGGTTAACAAAATTTAGTCTTAATATGAGGAAAAGAGAAATGGAAGGGTCACCACCAAATTATGATCTCTATTAGGAGAACATTGGTGGAAATTAGAGACATATAATTTGATTAAAAATATAAATATTTATAGGTAGTGATTGAGGTCATCAATCACAAACAATTTTAAAATTGAGGTCTTAAATTCATCAATCATTGATGATTTAAAATACCATCGGTTCAAAAAACATAAGGTATTAGGATAACACATTTTTGGTTTTACGATCCCTTTAATTAATTTCTTCATAGAATAAGAGGAGAATAAAAATATATACTTGACTAGTATAGTTCTATCCTTTAAATAATTTCTACCACAAACTCATCTTTCACTCTTAAAGATAATTGAAATTAAAATATATATTCTATTTATCCGATTCGTTTGGGGTAAAAATGAATTTATAATGCATCTACTAGACATTATTAAAATAAACTACTTTATTTAATCCATAACATCTCATGGTCCAGTTGTAGGTGATACACCTGCATCCCCCTTCTGTTGTGGGTTCATGTCTCAGGGCCTTGTTGGACGTGACGAGTTGCCGCCCGACCTCCGGGTTGTCCTTTTTATAACAATCCAAAAATAATCTTCAAAAATGATTTAACCATAAAAATTGTATCAAATGTAAAATATAATCCATTCCAACCTTTAGACATATCCAAATTACTTCTGCCCAAACTCACAGTCCAAAATTTATAAGGAAGGTAAATATAATGAAGGTCTTTTTTTCCACGTAATAACATGTGAATACCTTCATCATGTATTCTTTTAAAATGTGGTAACACTCTGAATTACCATAAAACCATATTGATAACATTCATGCTCCCTTATTCCTTATAGAATACTATATATATTCCTTATATCAAAAAACTTTTAATATTCCAAAAATGATGAAATAAACAAACCATTAATCAGTTCCAAGGTTGTCAAGAATATCCAATATAATTTATCCAAATCAACCATCTCTTATTCCAATATTACTACCTCAGTTTCAAGACCATATTAGGAATTACCTTATCTTCAACCATGTATTTAAAAAAAATATTACCTTGCTATTGAGTCACTTTTCATAGTACCATATAATCTCAAATCCTCAATGAAATAGTACTACAGTACAATCCTTATTTATCTCCATATTCATATAACCAGTACATCGTTGATACAACACTCAAATGAAATAATTCTTTAATTACAGCATACGAACATTAGTCATTCCTCTTCATCTGTGTTAGTATCATTACTTTATTATTATCCAATAGCATCATTTGGGGCATACTCTGATGATTTGAACATTGATTCGCATAGTGTCCCCACTCCATGCAGATGAAGCATAGTAAATTTGAATCCTTTTTCTTACCCTCTCAATCACGAATGTAGTGTCCTTTTTCTCCACACTTATAAAAAACACCCATTCCTTTCAAAAATGTTCTAGGGTGTTTCTTCCCATAGTTATCACATATGGTAAAATTCTTCTTTTCCTTCTTCCCTTTATCTATCTTTCTCTCTTCCATAATTTTCTTCTATTGCTTCCCTTAAAAGCTATAGGACTCAGAGAACACTTTACTTATCTTATCAACACATGATACTATTTCTTCATATGATGATAATACGTGGGAGAATATTTCCCTTATAAATGATGGCTTAATACCATTAATGATATGATCCTTCTTACTCTTTGGATCATACGTATTGCTGGAGTTCACATTCATTCTACTGGGGACCATTTCTATACAATAGCATAAACTAGGTCAGTTTATGGATTGCAATGAATAATTCCAAACATGTAAAATACCTAACGTTAATTGAATGTTTTATGGATATAATCCATAATCATAAAGAAATTTTCATTGAGGAATTATAAACTCATAATCTCTTCATAATGGTTATTAATGAAAATGAGAATTATCCTATGAATATCCCTTAGGAGTGTCGTAAAGAAGAGTGCAACAAGTCCCGTTGTCATGCACCAGTTCCAATTCAAGTCTAGATCAAAGTGGTGTTTTCGGGTTTTACCCCATGGTACATCTGTTCCAGAGCTACCTCTACCTGCTCGTATCCAGACAGGGATGTATTGCTCAGAAAACTCACAAAATATCTACAATACCAAAATTCCAGGAATTTCTTCTATACTAATCCACAATGTCCATCTTAGGTCTATGTGCTCTAATCAGAGTTTATCTCAATCTAGTTTCCATGGTTTTTACTAAACATCCCATGATACCAACTGTAACGCCCCGACCCCTGTTTCCCAGAGTCAATGAATTATTTTAATACATTGGCATGATTACCAGGAATCAAGTACCGAAGGACCGATCAGTTTAGCATTCTTGGAAAATAGATTACATACATGAATGTAACATTGCAATTTAAGACATAAAAAACAACATAAATAATCTTTATGAATTCCATTATTCCCTTGGCTTAACCCTACATATCAATCACAATACACTTCTTGGAATCATGGAAAAAATAAAACATAGAAACGGTTAAGGTCAAACGCTCAGTAAGGGTAAGCAATAAAACAGAAACATTCATAAATAAGTATAAACATTTATGACAATGTATAATGAAAACAAAAGCCTTCAAAACTTGAACTTTATCATAATATGGAAAAAATAAAATGAAATAATTCCATTTACTTATTCACAAGGATATTCTTCTAGTCGAATAATCACATGAAATATCACTAACCACATTCATAATGATGGAATGCATAATGCCAGACTATCATAACCATGTAGCCAAGGCCTCATTCCAAGACTACAAATAAGATTTTGTCAAGGCCTCATGCCAAGACATTAGTTTGTCTCATGAGACCTACCGATGCATCAAGGAGCTATAGCAGTCTCCACCCGTCACATACTATGTCCAATAAATTCCACATATGAATAGGTTTGAACATAACGTAAATATTCATATAAAAACTAGCATACTAAATGTCAATAATTTCTCCATAAACCATGAATGGTATAAAAATAACACATCCACAGCCAAACATATCACAAAACCTTCAATGGATGTTTTGTATAATAAATCAACTTCAAATATGCTTAATATCCATCAAAGAATGTTTACAGAGATTAAAATGATGAGTAAAACATTTTGAGAGAAATATCCTTTTTTTAAAATCATTTAAAATTCACACATTTATGAAGGAAGTAATTTTAAAAGAGATTTTTGAATCAAAGTGCCCCATAACACTTTAAAAGTTTTGAAAAGAATTATTATTTCAAAATATTTAGGTCCAGATAAATATATCCTTAAAATCATTTTGAAAACATGGACATTAATTAAAAATATTTAGAAAGATAAATCTTTAAAACATTTCAAATTCTGATCATGATAAAGGGTACCTTTCAAAATCTTTAAAATCATCATTTTGAAATAATTTTTATAAAAAATGGACATGGATGATTAAAATTTCCCTATAAATACTTACACATAAATAATCTCGGTTAATAATGAGATTGAGGAATTAACCCTTACCAATTTGGTAACTTACAGAACATACAACCCATGAAATAGGTATCATACAATGAATATGTAAATACACATAAATTAAAGTGTATTACATAAGGAATACAATTATAGGTAGTACATACACCACACAAAAGGTAATAGTGGCAATATGGCATGAATCTCCTGGGAATAAGGAGGGAGATGAAAACCCCTTACCTTGCACTTTCCTTTAGTCGAGGGTACATTTAACCTCCTGTATGAAGATCTTAGTATGTTATTAAATTATACCAGAACCATATTAATATTTATGATATCATACATGATTAATTTATGACTTTATACTACCTATTTAATAATAATTTTCATGTTAAATCATCATTTCAGGTAATAATCACTTTCTTTATCGTATGTGTTTTAACTTGCTACTATTAATTGTATCACTTAGATAATGATTTAAATACATCCATAATATAAAACATGATAAATATATCATATAAATATAGAATATAAATATGTATAATAGACATATATATGAAATGGAAAACACCATTTACGGAGATGGTAGTCCGTAAGTACGCATAAACGTTGTTTATGTTTTCATATAGTATTGAACGAAAGTAAGTGAATAAGATATATGTAAGTACATAAATATATATATATATATATACTTAAAGAAGAATAATTATGTCGTATATTACATACTTATTATTAATATATATTTTTATAATTGTCGATGAATGGTGAACTTGGAAATGAATCTCATCGCATCGTAGAGACGGTAATCCGTACGTACACACAAGCGAAAATATCATTATTTTGATATTAAAATAATATATAATTGGATGGTATATCATATATAAATAATAATTATAATGTTATATTTATTATTTACATCAAATAAACATCATTATTATACCCATCCAAATAATGATATATTGAATAACAATTACACCACGACGTGGAGACAGGAAGTCGTACGTACGCACGTATGGTGAAATGTCATTAAATGGATGGATAGAATAATGAATATAATTGTACCATATTTATAATGACATAAAAGTATAGAGGAGATACTGGAGTTATTATTTTAGAATATAAATAACAAAGAAAGAAGACGTTGAAGAAGAAAGGAACTTGAAAGATGATGGAGAAAACATTACCTCTTCTTCGGGTTCTTCCTTTTGATTTGATAAAAAGGGCACCGTAATTTGGATTTCCTATCAAAATAAAGCCTCTAGGTTAATGTTAGGGAAGTTTATAGATTATTTGGGCAGGGTTTGGATGAACCAAAAGGCTTTGAAGGAGTTAAAAATTGGTTAGAATTTGAGTCCTTTTATAAGGGGGAGGAGGGGATCTTTAGGAAAAACTTAAAGTATTAATTTATAATAAATTCATATTCGGTTTCTAATGGATCCAATGTGTATTATTAAAAGTCTATTTTGGGTATGGGTCTAAATCCTTTCAACCAATATATTTTAGACAGGTTTGAGTCATTATATTAACCTTATCGTTTAGTTTTAACTCTTGGTTAATTAGTTTAACACTTACCATGTCACTTTGTATTTTTATAATATATAGTTAATAAACATACTATATACATCCAAGAGACCCCCAATTAGTCCATTAATGATACACCAATATTGATATAAGTTCTTTGGATCAACCTTAGATTTTTAGAAAAAGAATATAAATTAATTAAATAATATTTGTTTTATAAACTCATTTATGTAAATTTTGACACTACTCAATAATTGATTTTTGTTAAAATCTTAACTACATTATTAATTAGAACCAAATTCATTTAACAAATCCTAACATGTCATATTAAACAATAAAATTAGTGTATGTAATAAAAAATATCAAATTATATTTATTTTAACATTTATAATACCAAATATTTTGTTCTTCAATTAATAAAGAAAATACTACATCATTATTGTGTCATATATATTTTTTATTTTTCAATATCTAAAAATTATAAATAAAATATCATTATGTAGGAAATATTTTTATCTTTATAATGAATATTTATAATCAAAAATATAACATATATAACCCTATGTAATAATTGTTTTCATAAAAGATATAAGATTTTGTCATTTTTGTATTTACTTTATCTTAATTAAAATAAAGTGTACCCATCCAAATAATAATATATTGAATAACAATTACACCACAACATGGAGACAGGAAGTCATAAGTACGCACGTATGGTGAAATGTCATTCAAAGGATGGATACAATAATGAATATGATTGTACCATATTTATAATAACATCAAAGTATTTAGGAGATACAGGAGTTATTATTATAGAATATAAATAACAAAGAATGAATAAGTTGAAGAAGAAAGGAACTTGAAAGAGGATGGTGAAAACATTACCTCTTCTTCGGGTTCTTCATTTTGATTTGATAAAAAGGGCACCACAAATTGGCTTTCTTATCAAAATAAGGCCTCTAGGTTGATTTTAGGGAAGTTTAGAGATTATTTGGGCCGGGTTTGGACGAACCGAAAGGCTTTGAAAGAGTTAATAATTTGTTAGAAGTTGAGTCCTTTTATAAGGGGGAGGAGGGGCTCTTTAAGAAAAAATTAACGTATTAATTTATAATAAATTCATATTCGGTTTATAATGGATCAAATGTGGATTATTAAAATTATAAGGGTGGTATGTGTCGAAATCCATTCGACCAATAGATTTTATAGAGGTTTGGATCATTATATTAACCTATCTTTTAGTTTTAACTATTGGTTAATTAGTTTAACACTTACCATGTCACTTTGTATTTTTATAATATATAGTTAATAAACATACTATATACATCCAAGAGACCCCCAAGTGGTCCATTAATGATAAATAAATAATTATGTAAGTCATTTTGATGAACCTTATATTTTTTGGAATATAATATAAATTAATAATATAATAATTGTATTATAAAATCATTTATGTAAATTTTGACACTACTCAATAATTGATTTATGTTAAAGTCTTAACAACTTTATTAACTCGAACCAAATTCATTTATGCAATCATAACCTGTAATATTAACAAATAAAATTCGTTTATGTCATCAAAAATTTCAAATTATATTTATCATAACATTTATAATACCAATTATATGATTATTTCATTAATAAGGAATATAATGCATCATTGTGGTGTCATATATATTTTTTAATATTAAATATCTAAAAATTATAAATAAAATATAATTATGTAGGAAATATTTTTATCTTTATAATTAATATTTATAATCGAAAATATAACATATATAACCTTATGTAATAATTGTTTTCATAAAAGATATAAGCTTATGTCATTTTTGTATTTACTTTATCTTAATTAAAATAAAGTGTCCCTATCACCTACAAGTGTCTCCATGGGGTCCCAAAAATAGACCCAAAGATGCCCATGGTCGGAAATGTATCCACCAATAAGGTTATGACACGTTTGAGGGTAATTTATTATTATTATTATATTATTTTTTAACCATTATTTACCTGGTTTACCCTTTAACCATGGTAAATAAAGTACATACCGAAGTAATTATTCAAAATGTCTAAAAATAAAAGTTACCTATTTACACATTTTGGACATCTTGATTCCAAATATAGAATCCATTTTTCCAAATTGAAAACATAGAAGTGGCAGAAATTTATTTACAATTCATTCCAACTGTCAAAACAAAAAGCGTGTTTTTAAGCTATAATAACTATCAAAAGATTGACAATTGTTTATGTCCGGTTTAATTGTGAAATTATGTCCAATGACCAAAATTGTATTAAATGGTAAAAATATATTATGAATATACTTTAATTTCACTAAAATTTATAACTTATCACTATTTATTATTTTTATTAAAAAGTTTTTTTAATTAAAATTTAGCAATTTTCACTATTCATCAAAATATAAAAGTTATCCTAAAAGTACCAAAATTTTACCCTGGGCTAAATTTGATATTTTGAATCCAAAGATTAATTCCATTTTGAGAGATAAAATTTATAGAATTTCAAAAAGTATGTATTACTATTCATAACGGCTACTTTGATTGGTTGTGTTGTGTGTTAGAACTCGAAGTTGCATAAAACACACACTAATATTTTATTCAAAGAGAAGCGTACAATGGAAGCTTGGGGTTTTTCAGTGTAAATTTTTATGTCCCCATTCTAAAAAAATAAATTTATTTAGTCAAATTGAATATATAAAAGTTTAAAATATTCGATTTTAAAAAGGTTTCACTATTAAAAGATGGTACAAGTGCATTTTTGATAAATACATATATTATCTGAAAAAATGAATTTGTTCTTACATTATGTCTAATAAACTCATTATATGGATTCTAAAAATATTAGGATTATATAATGTTCAAAATTTAGTTAGTACTATTCATAACCACTTTTGAATGGCTTGTTTGGTAAGTCATGGTGCGCTTGAACTCGATGTTGAGTGTAGTGCGAGTAGTTGAATTATTTTGACGAAGTAACACACACTAAAATCATGGGGTGTTACAGTATTAACCAAATTTTTAAATTTTATAACATTATCATTTTTCTTACACTAATTATATAACATGGTATGAGAACAAAATATTTTTTTTGGGTAAAATAATTATTTTAAAAAAAATACAGTTTTGCCTCTTTTTGATGGTGAATCCACTATAAATATAGTATTTTAAGCGTTTATGAGTTCAATTTGTAAAAATAAACTTATTAATTGAAATAAGTATATAAAAATTTATTTTGATAATTTTTTAATATTTTTCTATTAACATTCATTTTTTGATGAATAATAAAAATACACCAAAATATAATTAAAAACAACTTTTTTCATCAAGATAATTTGTATGGTTAAATTATAAAATTTAATTGTTTTATAGTATATATAGAATATATTTTTACCATTTCATATTATTTAGGTCATTATCATTATATTTACATCTAATTCATTGGTAAAAACATTTCAATCTTTTGCAAAGTTTTAACTTTTAGAAACTTATTTCTCAACAGCAAGATTAATTGTAAATTTAATAATTGAACACCTATGTTTTGAATTTGGAAAAATGAACTCCATATTTGAAATTAGTAGGTCGAAATTATGTTTATATGCTACTTTTTTCTTTTTAGACATTACGAACAGTAACTATGGTAAATATTATTTACTACAGTAAAAGGTAAATCAGGTAATTAAGGGTAAAATTAATATTATAAACTTATCCTAACACTTGTATTAATATAATAGGGTGATTATATTTCATCATAAAATATATTTTGGTCGAAATGGTATCTTTTGGAACCCACTTGGATGTGATTAAGACCTTTAATTTATTTTATTTAAAGAATGTGAAATATGTCCCACTCAACCTTTAATAATTAAAGTATTTTTAATATAAAGTTATAAAGATTATAAATTCAAATATAAATACTAATTTTAAAGATACAATGTTTTTATTCATCATGGTAATTTATTTTTGATTTTTAAGAAATATATAATTACTTTAATGGCTTATACATTAGTGATGCAGAAATTATTGATTTAGTGAAAAATCAATAATATAGTTATTTTTAAAATAACAGTACCCATAAAAGGACCCTAAACCTGAAAAAACCTTATTGGTCGACTATATCTATAACCTAAGAATCTAAGGGTATACTTGTGGACCATATAGAGCCTTATAAAACATATTATGACATTTACATTATTTCATTTTAAATGATGTCAAAGATGTCCCCTTCATACATTAATAAAGATTACATTTTAAAGGATGGTTGTTTTAGAAGATAAATTAGACAAAAAGTAGTATTATGAACTCCATTAGATTTATCTTAATCTCAGTATTTTTTTTTAATTTTTATGCAAAAACCATTATATTAAATAATCATACAAAAATGTCGTTGTGATTATTTTATTAAGAGAAATATCAATTAATTGGTTTTAAAATCATTAAAATAAATATTATAAAAAATAATTCGTGTTATAAACAAATTTTCTAGATGAATATGAAATGTTAGTAATCAATTAAATAATTTTTTAGAACATATATTTTGTGTGGAGTTTATTTATACACAAATCAATGAATAGTGTCAAAATTGACACTATTGATATTTTATAAAAATAACATATTATTAAATTGTTCAAAAATCACAAAAATATTTAAAAATTATAAATAGGAGTTTATATTGTCTAAAATGTCATAAAGTATACAATTATAGACAATTTTCAACACATAAGTAATTATTTATAACAATTTAATGTTTAGAATATTATGACAACAAATAACATTAAATAGATTAAATAAGGATAAATCAAATTGATAGGGTTAAAATTAATTTCCCAAAATGTATAAATTTTATTTGATGATGATATTAAAATTTTATAACATATCATATTCTAATTGAAGTCATTTTGGAAGTTTTTATGTGTGGTTTGAATTTATTTTAAATTAATATTTTTGAGGTTTCTAATAGTTCCCCTCTCATCTCTTATAAAAGGGCACATACTCCCTCTTCTTTTCACTCAATTTTAAGACTTCAAGCTCATCCAAACCCTATAAATTACTCTTATAAACCTCTCTATTTATATTATAGAGGTTCTGGTCATCTCAAAAGGCCAACTCTAGTGACCTGAGAGAAAGATTAGAAGAGGCATGTCGAGGAAGTGGTAATCTCTTCTACCGATTTTTTCAAGTTTATTTCATCTTATACTTCCTCTTCTCCAGTTGTTTCATTATTAAGTAATAAAATAAGTATCACTAATATACCGATATGTTATTATAACTTTGAAACTACCCTATTTCACCTTATATCCATCCTAGGGAAAATGAAACCAACACATGTGTGTACATATGGCTTACCATCTCCACGCCGTGGTGTAATCAATTTTTCCACCACAACCATACTTGGATGGGAAAATGGTGGAAATAATAACATCATACTGATTCTGAGATATTATGTCATCCTATCTAATTCCATTCAATAATTATGGGAACAATATCATCGCTCGTGCGTACGTACGGATTACCGTCTCCACGACGCGGTGAGATTTATTCTCCATGTTAGCCATTCTAGAATGGTTATAAATTATATATAATAAATAATACGTAAATATATGAAATAATAATGACAATAGATTTATTTATATGTTATTTACTTATTTCCAATCAATTTAATAAGGAAACGAAAACAGCGTTCATGCATACATACAGACAACTGTCTCCACTAATGGTATATTTCATTCCATTTATCGACCTATTATATATATATTCTGAATATATATTACATATAAATATTGTTTTACATTATATAATTAAGTAAAAATTATCTATGTAATCATATGAATAATTACAAGTCATAACATGTATGATAAATGAAACGATTTTACCCAAAACGCTACTTTAACAGTGAATTGACAAATGAACGTGTAATATAAAGTCGTAAGCGAATCATATATGATATCATAAATATTATTATGGTTCTATTATTAGTTAATAATTTTTTAAACCCACTATATAGGCGTCTCAGACACATAAAAAATAAATTGGACATAAGGTAATGAATAATTATTTCAATATCATTCTTATCCGAGATTGTTTATTCGTAAGTATTTACTAGGGTTATGTTTATCATCCATGTCCAAGATTTCTCAAAAAAAATTTCATAAACTATTTAGTATTCTTCTATGTATGTTTAAAGTCATTTTTACCCGTCTTTTACTTTTACCACATGGTATGGAAGGAATCTATCTTTTGTTTACCATACGAGGTACTTTTTGACTTTTTCAGAAAAAGTACGAGGAAAATGATTTTTAACTTATACAGTGTGAATGGATTTTTATGCTTTCATAACGCATTCCTTCCATGAATCTTCCTATAAAATATTTCATGGTTATTTTCAACAAAATTATTTTCCTTTAATATTGAATGAAAATTTGAGAATAGAAAATGATTTTGAAAAATAATGGATATTTTCCTCAAGAAATAAATTCAAGTGTTTTATCAAAACTATCTTCAATATAAGTTGACATTATTTAATATGAATTTGTTTTAAGTATAATGTCCCTATTATTTATATGTTTTTATTTATTTATGATGAAATGATATCCATTTATTTTATATGAATTATCTCATGATGAGATGATGTTTACGAAACACATTTTATTCATTGGGTTATGATGAATGATTTATATTTATTTTTTGGCACACATAAGATTGATTTTATTATGAAATGTGTGGGACCAATATCTCCCTCCAATGAATTGGGTAAATATTTATATCTCCTGAGTTAGACATGGCTGGAATGGAAAGTAAATTTGGTTCAGTAATACAGGGCTGGAACGACAAGTAAACCAGGTTCAGTAATGGACTTTGTCAACTATGATGGACTTGGAAGCAATGCATTGGCTAATATAGAAATCATATCATGTGCTTAATGGTTTTCCATAATTACATGTTTTATTACCATGATATTTTATCATTATTAATGTTTCTTTATGATATATGCCTTATGTACTGCCAAGATTTATGTAATTACTCATGATTTTTGTTAATGTTTTTACGTTCAAATGTTTATGGATTGTTTTAGGTTCTCCATGCTTACCCATAATGATCATTTGAGCTCACCATTTTTATGTTTTATTATCCCCTAGATATAAATAAAGTTTTTAGGTAAGGAAAAAATTGGAAGAACTTTATGGGAGATGTTGAATATCTTTCACCATGATTAGAAGATTTTGTTCCAAGTTTCCAAATACACAAACTAATAAGGTCTTTTGGCATATGTTTTTGTTAAGTATTAAGTATTCCACAAAATTAATTTAATGTTCTTGTACGTAACGATTTGGGTCTGTTCAACCTTTTCCCCTCTCATGAATAAAGGTGCAGATTATTAGTGGGATGAGGAGTGTCAATGTGATTTTGAGGAGATCAAGTAGTACCTACTACAACCTTTTGTTTTCATGCAACCCATTCCTATAAAATCACTGGTCCTTTATGTGGCCTCCCTAGAAAAATATCTCAGTGACCTCCTCATCTTCAAGAAAAATGACAGAACTAAGAACAATTTATACTTTATCATCTTCTTTCTCCTCGATAAAGGTACTAGATATTCCTATATGGAGAAGAGTTGTCTTGTTCTGGTATTCGCAGTGCAGAAATGGAGACATTACTTACCGCACCCTGAGAAACAGTTAGTTTCTTGAGTGGATCCTCTGAAGTACATTTTGATCTGCCCCATGTTGAAAGGCCTTCTAGCTCAGTGGGCAGTGATCCTCCAATAGTTAATCAAAAAATTTATTCCTCAAAATTTAATCAAGGGACATACATTGGATGAAATCTTTTTCGCCCATACAGCTCCCACAAACTAGTCTCTGGATCATGATTTTCTAGATGAGGTAATCCTCTCGGTAGATCATGCTATTCCATGTTGAAAAATTCACTTTTATGGCACTTTTACAAGACCTATCGGAAGAAGAATCAATGATACCTGGCTCAACAGAGTGGTCCTGGGTATCATCTTCATTATGCCTACAAAATTTATCCTACCATATTCATTCATGTTGTCCGAAGGCTATACCAACAATGAGATAGAGTACCAGGCAATCATTACTGGTTTCATGCTGTCCCTCGAGATTGATATTCCCCACTTGAATGTGAAAGGGGACTCCAAACTTGTCATGAAGTAGATCAATGGTAACTAGGTCATCAGGAAGCCAGATCTCATACCACTATAAGAGTGTAACCACTAGTTGATGGCCCAATTCCCTTCTCATCTAGAGGTAACTCATGTCCCTCATTTAGAGAATGATCGTGCTAGTGCCTTTGCCAGCCTGACCAAATCTATTCTATAGTTTGATTAGTATGATTTGATTATCCATGCATGTGTCGCATCAATGAATCATCACTCCCATCACTCTGGATGATTATGATAACTAGTAGATACGACATCTTACCGGTGATACCTCCACATCCGGACCTCCATGTCCCCCTACTGTAGTGTTGGAAGAGACTCTGGACTAGAGGACCCCCTTTATTGAGTATCTCCAGCATAGTAAGCTCCTAGAAAATTAACAAGATCGTGAGTGAAACCAGCAACGCACATTGTAGTTCACCTTACAGAGTGGTCCAGTCTTGATTAGATCCTCTACAGACTAGATCTTGTAGGATTCTCCTCAGTTGAATTTAAGTAGGTGAGATTTATCAGCCATTCAATAAGTCCATGATAGTTCCTACAAGCTCATCAAACAACACTGGAAGTCTCTCAACATATCTGACTATTGGGGTATTTTTTCCTTCCAAGATCCAGGACTATATAGAGTTTTCCAAGAGGTTCCATGCATGTAAGATATATGATAATTTTGTGAATCATCCTCCAAAACCTATCCACGCTACCAAATAATCTTGTAAAATTTATGTATGGGGACTAAATGTCATGGGACCATATCCAGTGGTGACCGAACACTAGTGCAGGTTCATGCTGACTACTACAGATTTATTTTCCAAGTGGGTAGAGGTAGTTCCATTAAAGGAAGTCAAGACCCATTTTATCATTGACTTAGATAGGTCCAATATCATTTACCAATTCAGAGTCCCTCATGTTGTACTCACTGATAATGGAACAATCTTTCGGTCATCCAAACAGAATAAATTGTACTCCAATTACAAAATCTGTTCTAATCTTACCTCTCACTATCATGTCCATGAAAATGGGTGGATCGATGTGTTCAATAAATCCCTCTATAACATTACGTAGAATATGGTGTGTCATAAAAAGATGAGTTTTCGAAAAAAAACTCCCCAAAAAACTTTGTTCATATCAGAAGACAACTCATAATTGGACTCACGGGACCCCATATTCCTAGGTGTACAGAGCAGAGGTAGTCGTGCCAATCAAAATTGAGTTATCCACATTACACATAACTATCTATGATCAGAAGACACCAAAATAATTATCTAAAATCCATCTGGATGAACTAGAAGCAATTGACAAGAACATGATTTTTGTCCTAAAAAATCTAGAGAGGCATCAAAACAAGATAACAGAAGCATTCAATAAGAGAATTTTCCTCCTATAATTCTTACATGGTGAAAAGGTATTCTATTTGAGGACAACAATGATACCAAGTAGGAATCCACTAAATATGAAGTCCAAATGGGAGGTACCTTATATCATTTACAAGGTTTACCCAAATGGTGCATACTCTTTGGTCACTATTGATGGTGAGCATATTACTCCTCCAACCAATACTAAATTCCTCAAGTAGTATTTTTCTTTAAGAGTCCCACATTAATTTATACTATTCTGTGTTCACTACACAATGTTAAACTACGTGATCCGTCTAGGATGAAGGATATAAAACTACTTAGCACTTGTACCACATGACGATAAACCGCCAAATGGATTGGAATTTTAATCTGTGGCCCAACCTCAAGACCCTTAAACTTTCAAAACACATATCCCAATTTGGTGTTCTATGTAATTTATGTCTTTGTTCACATTAGGCTGTTTTTCACACACCCCACAGATCATCTAGAGACACCCTTCCTTTACCCATTGTCCTTACCCTAAGATGTTAAATTGCACAGGTACCACCATGATTCACATGTCTCTCCATTTGGGTTTCTATCATTCATTTAAATCATAAAGTACCCCATCTAATAGCATGTTATTATATCACATTGGATCACATACCATTTTGGACCAATTCCCCCAGAGAATCCTGAAGGGAAATATGACACTAGTCTTACGTTGTAAATATGGTTAGTGGTCGATGATCAATTGTTTGTTCCTATTCCACATCGCATGATATAGATATTGTTTTGTGAACATTGTTATTAGTTATCATCACTAATTATTATCATTCCTTGGTAACCCAATGATAGGAATGATTATTCACTTTTTCCGCACTTTTTTCCCACACACATGACATTAAACGGTGCATCTACAGTCCATGCTCTATGACCATAAACTAAGAACTACCAAATCCTTATCACCTAACATTAAACTACATGAAATCTCTAGAACCATGGATGGATTGATTACCATCCTCAAGGGATATATAGGGACGCCCAATAATTTTTTCCTTGAGTCCATCCGGGGTTTATATATTCTCTTTCATGGCTAATTGTCCTTCGTTCTCTCTAGGAATTATGAATTGTGTGGCATATATGAGATTATGTACCCATTCACATAGGGTTATTCTCTATGCCATAAACAGTCCTATTAAAGATACCCCTTCTCCTCATCCTTACAATATGACTTTAAACTACACGACACTTTTAAGATTACACATGGCTTGATTACCATCTTCAAGGGATACACAATAATTCCCAGTCATTTTTTCTTTGAGTCCAGATTTTTTTCATAGAATCCTCCTCCTATTTTACGAAACATGGAATATGTTCTCCGAGAGGGGGTATGTGGTGTGGTATGAGATTATGTCTTTATTAACGTCAGGTTTGCAATTGCCACAGTATGAATTATTCTCTTGAGATCCCTCCATTCACCTTTCCTCCACTCAGTTACTTTAGTCATCTTCTCTTAAATTGGGTCTCGTGACCCTCTTTGTACATTCACCAACATTTCTATATACACTATTGTTTTGGATCTAGGGTGCTAGGTTCTACATGGAAATTTTTTCATCCACTTCTACGCTTCAAATTTCTATTAATATGGGTTTTTGTCATATATATAATATGAAAGGACCCAAAAACGTCATGGATTCTATACTTTAGTGCTCTACTACCATTTGTGTCCAATGTCCCTATGGATTTTGAATGTAAATTTGACATAAGTCCCACGTTGCAAATACGGTCAAAGATCGATGCTCAATTATTTTTTTCCATTTCAAGTTACACTATATAGATATTGTGTTTCAAACATGGTCAACAATTATCCTCCATGATTACATCACCCCCATTAAGCCTTGAATACTGGTTTCACGATTCACATCTCTTTCCACTCCATCATTTAGAAGTTGAATTTTAAAACCCTTGGTGATATCCCTCAGTGTAAATTTGTGCATTATGAGGACGAAACCCTGGTGTTGTTTCATTCGAGGATCCATGTTGTTTCCCCTTTCACTATATTTCATGTTTTTCAAATATCTTCTCCATCCTTGTTCCCCAAATTGAGCATAACTCATGTTGGATTAGGGACTTGTTCAAGGTTTACACAATCTTGGAAGAACACCACTTCTTTTGGTCTAACCTCTATAACCGTAAACTAAGAACCCCCCTTTTCCTTATCGCATGACAATAAAATACACGATATTTGAGAACAATATATGGATTGATTACCATCCTCATGGGATATGTAGGAATTCCTGAACATTTAGTCTTCGGGTCCAACCCCAGGTACCTCAAATCATGTCCTCTTTCCAGACACTTGGCTCGAACTCTATTGGAAACATGTGGCATGGTAAGGACCTCTTGGGTCACCATTAGCATAAAATTTATGATATCCATGCCTTGTATTTACCTTCAGTGGGATTCATTTCTTTCTCCTATGTCCTTGATGCATGATGATAAACTGCATTAATCATTCCAGAACTACACATGGCTGGATTCCCATCCTCTTGGGATATGTTAGAATGCCCAAAGAATTTGCTTCAGACCCAGCTCAAATCTTACCTTTGGACCCCCAACCAAATGTTTCCCTAGGGATTATAGGGTATACTATCGACTTATATGATCCTTATTAATGTCAGGTTTTGCAATAACTGCACCTTGTGTATCCCTTTCCTCTTCCAAGTCGGGTTCAATTTCAACCACCATAAAATATGATTATCCAGTAAGAACTACATATGTATTTATTGTCATCCTAATGGGATACCTAGGAATTCCTGGATGTTTAGACTTATGGTCCATCCCCAACTACTCCAAATCCTTCATTATTACATTCACATGACGTTAAATAACATACATTTGTTCCGACATCATGACATTAAATAGTGTGCAGGTTTTTTATCAGGAATGTGACATAATATGGACGACCTCTTTGTTCCTCATCCACATCAGGGTTTTCTATATCACCCCCTGTGCACATTATATTAAAACAATTCCCCTCTCAATGGTACACTCTATGAACTTAAACTAGGAACTTTTATCCTCATGAACCTTGTATTTGGAAATGGATTGGACTCCCTCTACCTGACACGTCTCATTGGCATGTTCAAATTTGTCGTGGGGTAGAGTCCATAGTGTTTGATTCCACATGGACATTACATTATTTAGTATCCATTATTCATGAAAATTTTATTTGGATCTACATCCTCTTCCATGTTTTAAGGGACCCCCTTTATGGACTAGTGTCATTCCACATTGGCACACATACAATCATTGAACAATGCCATTAATGACTTCATAAGACAATTTTCAATAGGTCTCGTGTTTCAAACATGGTCTGTGGTCAACCATAATTTGTCGATCCCCACACCAGGATAACGCGAAATGGATGTTGTGTTTAAAACATGGTCAATAATTATCCTACATCATCATGCCACCAACATTGAAATAAATATCTCAGGCTCCATGATTCACATCTTTCTACTTCCATTTGTTTAAGGGGAATTCCAGCACACTCAGTTTTATCCCTCCATGTATATATGTATGTTATGTTGGTAGATCAGTATTATCGGGATGTCATTCACATAGAATTCCATTTCCCCTCATGTGTGCCTCTATATACTAAGAAAATCCCATCACTACACCTTGTTTCGCACATCGAGCTTGACAGATGTGGGCTTAGTGGTTTTGGTTGGACGTGTACTGGTGCAGGTGAACCACACATGCCTTTCATCCCATATGACATTAAACTGCACTCTCAGAACTAAGTGTGGCTTGATTCCTAACTTAATGGGGGTACACAAGAACACCTGAACCCTTTGTCTCAGTCCAATCCCAAATTTCTCCATCTTTAGTCTCTCGACCAATGATTTCCCCAGAGATTATGTGGTAGAGATAAACTGCATTAGTCCACATTCATGTCAAGTCTATAACAACTACACCATGTACACCCACCCCTTTGGGATCTCTACTTCCACTATCCATCCTACCATACGAAATTAAACTACATTGGTCCTCCAGAACTACATATGTCTTGATTCCCGTCCTCATGAAATACATAGGGACACTCGAACACATTGCCTCGGGTCCAGACCCATGTTAGGCCACCTCAGGAATATGGTCTAAAGAATCCCATTGGGAACACGTGGAGTGGTGTGATCACGTATGGGTCTCATTAAAATCCGGATATTCACTGCAAAAAACCTTTAATTTCTATGAAAAATTGACCTCAATGCATGACATTAAACTGCGGACCTACCCTAAACATGTTCATGATGCCCCCTTATAATTATGGGATGTGTCAGCTTCCTCAGCCTAGAGGATTTCCCCCGCCAGCATTGGGATCTAACCACACTATGCTTAAGAACTACGTTTGGCATGATTCTCATCCTTATGACATATATTACGAGTCTTACGAATTTATCCATAGGCCCAACCCCAAGACCATTAACATTTCTTGTCTATTTCCCCTTATCATGGTCCAAACTCTATTTCCTTAAACTAGGATCCTAAAGTTTGTGCAACATGACATTAAATGTTAGCCTCATTTCGGTATGAATGAACTTAAAAATATGTGAAATATCCTATTTATATGACATTAAACTCTTCCATGTATCGTCCTCACTGTACAACACTAAACTATATGTCTATCAAAATCATTTTCATGATGTTATACTATAAGTCATTCTAGGACCTCACCTGAGAGGTGTTGTCTAGATGTAGGTTTGACCCCAGTTCAGACTGATAGGCTCAACCGATGCATTTTTTGTCATGGTGGAATAATTCTAAGAGTGTTTAAATCCATTCAAATAACCCATAACTCCACCCCACACTTTGCATGACCCCTATTAGGATCCTCACCCACTTTCACATCTAAAGAGACCCCAAACAACATTGATTCTTGGCCTTTTGGATCACCTACCATTTAAGGCCAATGTTCCAGAAGATGTTGGAATACATTAAGGGTTAGGCCCCATGATTCGAATATGATCAACATATATCCCTTATTTGTTTTTCCCCATTTCAGGTCAACGCAATATGATTACAGTTTTTCAAATACAGTCAACATTTATCCTCCATCATCATGCCACTTCTTACTATGTTCCAAATTTTAGGTATCGTGGTCCACACCTTCCATTACCCTTCATTATGATTTATTTTAATGCCCCTGGTTTTACCCCACTAATGTACTAGATTGCATTGGGAAGAGCATGTCGATCTCCAGAGACCCCCTTTCTCTAGCTGCGACTCCTCTTATTTAAGACTCTACCAATGGTGATCGATTTTCATTTCTAACCCTATCAGATCTTCTACTATTAAACAATCTCATATTGGTGATTGGAAATCTATTATCCCTTGTTTCCCACCACGATAATGGATCACATGGGCTTATATATTTAGTTGGTTTTTTGTCAATGCGATTGAGATACATTGGACCATAAGGTTGGATTTTTCGTTAGCTATTTACTCAGAACACAATTCACATTTCCCTCCTCAATATCATTGGAACCCATTATTTGGGGGTTATTTGTTGACATGGGATAATGTTTACACAAGATATTAAAAATGTTTCCATCCAAGATCCAAGATATTATCCCATTTCACAAGATTCTATTTGAATGGTCGTAGATCCCTAATGGAGATAAAAATAATGAGTTATGGGAAATTGATGTTTGGATGGAAAATTGGTTCATGGATCCCATTCATGGATCTCCCTCTGTAATCACGGAGTAGAGAAAATTGACCAGAGCCTCTACAAGCACTGCAAAGGCCATAAAAGAAGCCTCTGCAAGTCTGAAGAGCTTGATCAGAGCCTCCTCAAGTTCCAGAATGGTCATGACAGTATCCTATGTGACTCCAAAAAATCTAATTGATCTGCCTTCAGTTATGGAGAATGATTTCCTTCACGAAATCATTTTCTTTTCACAGTGGACATTTGTTCTTCACGGCAAGCTCTGATGACCTACTTCACCTATAAATATCTGGCTCACCCCCTTCATAAGGATGGTTACTCCACCCCATCGACAGCCAATCTCGAATTTCATGGTTCTCCCCAGAACCATGTAATGATGCCCTTCGTGAAGGCCTCTGCCTTTTTTAAAGGAGGGATCCTCATTTAGGTTTTTCAATGCTTAGTGAGGCATTAAGATTTTTTGGATCACAATAATAATAATTATCCTAATACTAAGGTGAGGGCATTCTCCTCGAACACATTTACTTTTTGAAGACGCTATGTGAGATCTTAAGCTCCATGGAGCCCCATGCTCTATGAGACCTTAAGATCCATGATGCCTCATGCTCTGTGAGACCCTGTGGTCTGCAAAGCCCCATACTCTGTGAGACCCTGAGCTATGTGAATACCCATGTTATGAAAGACCCAAATCACCTCTAATGTCCATCCTATACAATACCATAACTCCCATAACCACTTTTATTTGTGAAAACCTATCCTTTGCAAAGCTCCTACCTTTCCGCCCACGGGTCCATACTACGGGGGAACTTCCCATGTGCCCCCACTCAGGATCAGTGACAAGATATGGTCCCAACCCTCCGAGCTAGTCCCTTCACTACCATCACTATCTCCCATGAAAAATGGGGAGTCACACATGAAATTTTTAGGTAGGAAAATCAACATTTTCCATTACTCCGATATGTGCATCCACCTTCAACCAATAGAATTACATGATTTGAGATACTCCTCAACACTCCATGGTATACCTTGAGTCAACCCAAATCCTCTTATTTTTATCCCATGTCGTGAGGTGAGTTTATCATATTCAATTCCCTGAGTAACTTGTGTCAAACTATTCCTCATGAAACTCCTCCAAACCAAATCACATGACTCTTATGTCAGCTTGAACCTGAAATGTCTTCTCTTGTGTAAGTACAAAAACTAGCCATTACAAAGTGCCTTATGCCTAAAAATCCTATCTACATGACAATAAAATTTACTACACCCTATAAAACGAACATAAGATGACTCTTGATCCAAAAAAGAGATTCCTTATGCTCCAATCATTATATTCCAATAGTCCTCTCTAAATAACTACAGACTATAGTGCGCCCTATGTGACAAATATAGGATACCTCTTGTTATAAATAAGAGATTCCTTTTATTCCAAGTATAAGTTGATAATATTCCTTACTACATGACTTTATACTATAGCATTTCCTATAATTCTAACATAGGATGCCTCTTACTTCAAATAAGAGACGCCTTATGTGAAAAGCATAAGATTCCTCAATACATGATTATAGTGGAATAATTTAATTAGTGTTGGAATATTTTCAATCATTCCATTGGTCCACCTCATGCTTTGTGTGTCATTAATTCGGGTCACCATTCTCTTATAGGTCTGAAGGGACCCCCTAAGGGCCTGGCCCCCTGATGCTTTGGCTCACCTAACATTTTGGCCCAACGCCTCAGAATACATTGGAGGACAGATGGAGTTTGGCCTCGTTTTTCAAATATGGTCAGTGGTTGGACCTTGTTTGTTTGTTTCCATCTTAGGATAACATAATGAGAATGATGTGATTTGAATATGGTTAGTTGTTCTATCCATTCGTCATGCCGCCCCAATTTTGTTATGAATGTCGGGCATGGTTCACACTTTTTATCTGCCTTTGTTTGGACTGATTCCAACACAATTGGTGTTTTCCCTCTTGTGCACTAGTGCATAGGTGAAGGCCTCAAATATATTCCTCAACCCACCAATGTGTTGGGATTCCCTCATGGATAGACATGAGGAAGAAATTATGGGAAACATCCATTCGTAATCCCCATCCCCCATTTCCACTCATTAGAGGCACCCAGACAACATCCACGCATAAGCCCCATCTAACATTTCCACTCCTTAGAGGCACCTGGGTAAGCATCCATTTGTAAGACCCATCCTCCATTTACACTTGTTATAGAAACCCTTGCAGCTTCCATGGGTAATCCACATCCACCCTAGCTGCTCCATACAGGTAGCCGGAAGAATTCCATCCGTAAAACCCATCCACAATTGTTTCTCCTTTGTGGAATCTGGATAGCTTATTTACGTAAGCCCCCATCAACCATTCTCACTCTATAGCAGCGCCCAAGAAATCTCCATTAATTGTCTCCACTCCTTAATGACAACTAAAAATATTCAATGAAAAATTCCTATATGTCGGTGTTTCTCTTTACTGGCTCCTTGGAAACATCTATGCATAAGCCCCATTCACTACCCTTCATGGCCAAATATTTTCACCACGATCATTAGGTATTTGGTTTCCACATGTTTCTCACACCAAGCATGAATCACATGGGCTTAGAGTAATAATTTCCCATGACACCCTTTCTGATCCATCTTAGTGTGTAAGTCTCATCCCCCACATCTTGAACAACGTGGAATTTAACTACCCACCACAGGGATATGTAGGAAGCCTCTATGAATTTCAGTATTATCATCAAATTTCTCCCAAAAAATTCACATTTTTTTACTCTTTCCTAATTGACATAGAATTTTATTCAACCTTTAATCCTAAATAATTATAAATTTTATTCATTCGAACAATGTGGGTTTTTATCCTTGTCTCCAAGTCAGGGAACAAAGGAAACCCTCATAAGGTTCAACCCCAAACAATATTAAACCTATTCAAACAAAGTAGGTTTTGATCCTTTTCTCCTAGATAGGGTAGGTTGGTAGCCTCCCTGAGGTTCAACCCAAAATACTAGTAAACTCCAGTGTCCCCTTTTTCGTGTCCCACATTATTGGTTCATCCCTTAGCGGGGTCAGACAAGCTCTCAGGCGTCTAACTATGTGTAACCCCCATCATGTCATTAGGTCATAGTCCTTTGCATACTAACCAATTCCATGCTCTATTATGAACTACGTGGACTTTGATTCCCTATCGTGAGGATACTTAGGAAGATTCCAAGAGGTTCAATCCCATCACCCATGTCCCATCCTTGTCTCTACCTTGAGCCTTTGTGTTTCGTGAAGGTCATGCCTCAACTAGGAGGATCAAATTTCTCTAGGTCCCATCCATGCATCCATTATCATGGCCCACCTTCTCACATGTCTCATTGCCCCACCAAACTATATGTACATTGATTCAATTCCACAATGATATGTAGGAAGCCTCTCCGATGTTCAATCCCAACATGACCATAATCTTCTTGTCGGTTCCATCTCATTCTACCCATCCAATTCATTCAACAGTCCGTCATACATTCTTATTATTACCAGAGATACCACATACTGGTGAGATCATGTAATTTAATCAAGATGTATCAATAGGTATAACCCATTAATCCATCTAATCTCTACTCCTAACAGCACCTAGGCTGTTATCCATGTGTAATCCACAACATATCTTAGGGTTGTTGTCCTTTTTGTACACCCTGATTGCAGGTCTCATGCTTCTAAATACATGGGTATTGATCCCTATCGACTACAAAGGGTACATAGGAAACCTCACTAAGGATAAATTCCATCCAATAGTAATCCACATTTTTCTTTTTTTGGGGTACTATTTCCTTGATCCGCCCTTTGTGGTGTCCAATCCAGCCTTCACGATGTGACATCATCCTCTTTTGGGGCACACCACCCTGGGTCCTATCTCATTGAGCATTATGACCAATCTATATTGTGTTCCCAATTCTGTGGTGCACTCTTTCAGATCATCCATCAGGGGTGTCTAGATCAGCCTTCATGGTGTGATATCAACCCTTTTTGGGATACACCACCATTGGTCCACTATCATTGGGCATTATGATCGATCCACTTTCTAAATCTCCCAGGTTCCCCCTCCTTAGGGTGAACCATTCTGATCCACAATTACTGGTGTCCAAATAAATTTTATACATCCCCAAAAAATTCTAGACATGTGGCCTACCACATGATGAACACAAGATGTCTAAGGAAAACCTCAAAAAATACTCCTTTAGAATAACTGTCTCCCCAAAACCATAAACCCATGGTATACACCATGTGAAACATAGTAAGCTAAGGAAAACCTCATAGACATGAATTTGGAATAAGATAAACCATGATATACTTGGGGTTCCTTGGGTTCTTCTCCCTTGAGATGCCCTCCTATGCGGAAGAATACATGTCTTCTAATGTACACACATCTAAAGATGCCCCCACATGTCTGGTGGTGCCGTATACTCCAACTGAGGGTTACTGCACTGTCAAGACTACTTGGAATATGTCTACAGAAGAAATGTAATTAATAGGTGTCCACAATGATATGGCACTAGGAATGAGATTCAAGAACAACTACTCAAATATATGAGGGAGACTTGGACTAGGAATAAAATTACTAGGAGGAATCCATAGAAGGAGAGACTGATATCCCATCATTCTGTTTCAATCATGGAGAAGATGTCCTTAATGAATTGACATATCCCTCCTTTAGAATATGGGAATGAGGGGAAATATCTATGCATACTCGATAGATGTATGCGCACCTTGACGAAAGCATCAGAAATAGTGAAATTAAAAATGATTTCAAATGTGTTTCCTAATTATTGTACCATTTTTAATTTTATGATATGTTTGTTAAATTGTTGGAATAAATTCTTTTTGGTCACTCCCAATGTTGTTGTGTTCTTTTCACTTGGTTTGGGAAGTGTTTTGGATTTGAAATGCAAGGGAGAATTTTTGAATGTTTGTATGAGGAATTTGTTTTTAATATTCACCTTGGAATGGTGGGAAATGTATTTTTAATTTTATATTGGTTCTAAATGATTAAATTTTTTCTTGTCACATGGTTTTTTCATGAAAATACAGTTTTAGTTTGAAATTATGTGAATCCTACATGGGAAACTTTTGACTCTTTAGGATATTTTTGGAACATATGTGATGTGTGGTTCCTATGGGAATTTTTGAATGTTTTAAAAAAGGGATTGAAATATTAGGTACCTTGAAAGACATGTTTGTATTTTAAAATTATTTAAAAATTAGTTATGAATGTTGAAATAGAGGTTTCCATGTGAGCATCATGTTCATGTTTATGAAATTTATTTCGCGTGTCATCTAATGCTTGTATTATGATGGGAACCACTACATCTTGGGATGTGGTCCCCTATAATGGCATTTTCAAAGAACCATGTTGGTATTGAGTCCAACATTATTTAATATTTGTTCCCCTTTAGTGGGTCATGCATGAGGACACTGTGGGTTATGGTTGTTATACCATGATTCACTATGAATTATCATTTTTACTATTATTATTATTATTATGTGATTTGTGGATGTATTCTAGAGGGTTGAGTGATTGTTTCATTTTAAACCTGATTAGATGGGTCAGTAGCCCCCTTGACTTGATAGGGATATGTGGGATGTGCTTTTAGATTGGTTAGATTATTGTGGGATGTTATTTATTGAATATAGAGATACACCATACGCTGATAGGTGAGTCCTAAATAAGTTGATATAATAATTGTCTCTTGAGATGTTTAGAATACGAATGTGATTAATATTGGTATCTTATGTTTATTTTTGTTGTATGTTGGATATTTGATTTGTTATTTGTAACTATTTTTTGATTTCCTTTATGTTCTACACAACCCATTGTTGTTTATCTATTTTGGTTTTCTAGTAGGATCTTGGTTTTAAAATGGGTTATGGTTGGTGAATCTTTTTTGTAAAGGAAAGTTGTGTGTTATTTTAAAAAGGGAATTTGTGGAATACTGTGGATAGATTCTTTAAATGATGAAATATTATTTTCTAAATATATTTTCAAACAAGTGTTCAAATATTGTGTCATGAAGTGGAATACATGGACTCTATGGTGATTACCTGCAGAATTTTTTAATCTCACACCCTATATATCCCTCTAGGCATCCAAATACTAGAGTTTTTTTCTTGTTTAGGTATCTGGTTTGGTTTTCCATAAAACATGATGGTCATATAGTTGGTGGTGAAGAAAGGGTCTTAAGGATATCGTGTTTCATGGTTAGGTTTCATTTTTTTAATTAGTTTCAATTTTTGTTTTTTAGTGGTTGATGTATCTATATCATTTTTTTATTTATTAATATTTAGATCTTGGTGTTTTGTGATCCCAATTTTGTTTGTTTGATCCTAGTTTCATTTGGACAAATATAATCTGAATTTGTGATTAACTGGATTCTTGGAACTAGTTTCCAGCCCTTTAGAATTGAGAATTCCCTTTAGGCCTTGTCTCGGATCGGTTCGGGTGTCATGTTGGATGATATTCTAGCTTGGTTGATGAAAAATATATCCCCTTTAACAATATAACCATCTTTTCATTATATGAAATATAATTATTTTAATTTAAAAACCATAATCTAGAATATGAAAACCATAAAGGCACCTTACAAAATCATATAAATCACTTATACAAAAAAATCAATGGAATATTATTTAACTAGTAATTTCCAATAAACCATTATAGTACAACATTAATAGATAATTATATCATAATATACTATATATAATAAATACCTTTATAACATATTTGATATATATATCCTCATATTATTTTTAATCATATAAAATTTCCATGTACTATAATTTGAAAAATTATTTAGAAGATTGTACATTCTTCATAAAACTCATTTAAAATTATTTTTAAACATAAATAAAAATCAATGAACAAAAACAGAGAGGAATGATACATTAAAAAGTACACATGGAACATTAATTTAGATCATGGAGATAAGAATTTTATATAACATTATTTAATGATTGTGGATGGAAATTCCTTAAAACTAAAAATTAGAATTTTATAGAAAAAAACATTTAATTTTTAATAAATTTCATTAAATAATAAATTATTTATAAAAAATAGGAATAAAAATTAGTTTTTTGAACCAAAAAACTTTATGAGAAATGATTTTATATGGAAAAAATGAGTAGGAAAATGGGATCATATAGAAAATGATAAAAATAGATTCCTTTTATACTTTTATAAAAAATGTCAAGGTCAAAAGAAAATTTACATAAGAAATCATTGAAATATAAATGAATTATATAAAAAAATAATATAGATGTAACGCCCCAAGATTTTATGAGAAATATTCTTTTTGATTTCTTTTAATGTATTCTTCTATATGCTACACTATGATTAGTTTTCACTATACACAACACCGTATTAGCTTGTAGTATATGAAATACTATTCTTGGCTTGTGTTGCACGCAAGAGCGACCTTCCTCAATAGCATGTGTTGTACACAATTCTGAGTTTCACTAAAAAATGATATATTATTATAATATTATTATGAACTATCCATTATTAATATTATTGACGTCATTTTAAACTTTATAACATTATCAATAATTTTACACATATTCTAGAACATGGTATGAGAACAAAATAAATTTTTCGTGTAAAATAATTATTTTAAAAAAAATTCAGTTTTTCCACCTTTTGATGGCACACCTACTTTAAATGTAGTTTGTGACATGTTTATAAGTTAAATTTGACAAAATAACCTTATGAAATTCAATTAGGATATACAAATTTACTTGGGATAATTTTTAATATTTTTCTGTTAACATTCATATTTTGATGAATAGTAAAAATACTCTAAATTTTAATTGAAAATAAATTATATCATCAAGATAATTTAATTGGTTAAATTATAATATTGAATGGTTTTAAATTATAAAGAGAATATATTTTTACCAATTAATACAATGTAAGTCATTATCATTAATTTTACACTGAATACACAGGTAAAAACATTTCAATCTTTTGTTATGTTTAAAAAATACCTATTTTTTCGACAATGGGATTAATTTTAAATTCGTTACTTCATCTTCTGTGTTTTGAATTTGTAATAATGGATTCCATATTTGTAATCAAGAGGTTCAAATTGTGTAAATCGATCATTTTTTTAGGCATTATGAACAGTAACTACGGTAAATTTTATTTACCACAGTTAAAGGTAAATCACGTAATTATGTAAAAAAATAACATTATAAAATTACACTAAGACTTGTTTTGATATTTTTGGATGATTATATTTCTCTCTAAAACATAATTGCATCGAAATGGAATCTATTGGAACCCACTTGGATGATATTAAGTCCTTTAATTTTTTTTAAAGGATAGTGAAATATGTCTCACTCAAACTTCATCAATTAAATTATTTTTAATATAAGGTTATATAGAATATAAATTTGATTATAAAAACTAATTTGAATGATAAAATGTTTTTATTCATCATTGTAATTTATTTTTAATTTTTAAGAAGTATTCAATTACCTTAATAGATTATACATTAATAATGAAAAACTTATTTATTTAGTGAAAAATCAATAATATAGTTTTTTTAAATAATAATAGCCATAAAAAAGACCAAAAACCTCACCGAACCATATTTTTCGAGTATATATAAACCATAAGCATACAAAGTTAGACTTGTGGATCATTTAGAGCCTTATAAAATATATTATTTCATTTATATTCTTTTACTTTTAAATGATGTCAAAGTTGTCACCTTCATAATTTAATTATGATAACAATTTAAAAGTTAGTTTTTTTGAATATAAATTCGAATAAATGTTTTCTTATGAAATATAATAAATTTATCTTAATCATGGTATTTTATTTTTAATTTTTATGAGAGAAATAATTTTATTAAATAAATATAAAAAAATGTTGTAGTAATTATTTTTTTAAGAAAAATATCAAATAAATGGATTTAAAAATATTAAAATAAATATTATATGAACTAATTAATATGATACACGAATTATATATATAAATATGATATGTTATTAATATATTAAATATTTTTTTCTAACATATTATCATTTTGGATTTTATTTAAATTCAAATAATTGATTAGTGTCAAAATTGACACTATTGGTATTTTATAAAAATAACATATTATTAAATTGTTTAAAAAATCACAAAAACATTTTAAAATTACAAATTGAATTTTATATGGTCGAAAATTTCATAATGTATCTAATTTTGGGAAATTCAAAACACATATGTAAGTATTTTTAACAATTTAAAATTTATAATATTATTACCACAAATAAAATCAAATACATTAAATAAGGATAAATAAAAATTATAAGGTATAAAATAAATTCAAAACATGTATAAATTTTTTTGGATGATTATATTACCACCCTATGGAATTTAATCTCTTATGTTTAGTCATTTTGGAGGTTTTTATGTGGGGTTTTAATTTATTGTAAATTATTATTTTTGAGAGTTTCCTAAAGTTCCCCTCTCCTCTCTTATAAAAGGACACCTCCTCCCTCTCCTCTTCACACCATTTTGATCATTCAAAATTGGCCAAAACCTTACCATTTCTCTTATAAAATTCCCTAGAGACATACTATAGGTCATTTACTTGTTCAAATACCAACCATAGTTCCCTAAGAAGAGGTTTAGAAGAGGCACATTGAAGAAGAGGTAATGATCTTTATCAATTCTTTCAAACTTATTTCTTCTACTACTTACTCTATATGAGTTTTTTCCATTATTAGGGAATAAATAATGTATCACCTGTATACTGTTATGTTATTATGAATATGAAAAAACTATATTACAACTTCTATCCATCCTATGAAATATGAAATCACTACGCGTGCGTATGTTCGGCCTACCATCTCCATGCCGTGGTGTAATATGTTTTTCATAACCAAACTACTTTGATGGGTATACTAATGGAAAAAAACTATATATTAGTATTTTAATGTGATATTTATTCTGAAATATTAAACACCATACACTTCAATAAAATTCCACAATCATGAGAATTATTTGTCTCTCGTGCGTACATAAGGCTTACCGTCTCCACGACGTGATGAGATTCATATTGCATGCTAACCCTTAATGAATGATTATAATGTATATATAATAAATAATCATGAAATATATGACATAATAATTCTACTGAATATATATATATATATATATATGTCATTATTGACATTTAATTTAATAAGGAAACGAAAACAACATTTATGCGTACGTACGGCCAACCGTCTCCATGAACGGTGTATTTCAATAAATTTATCGACTGATTATATATATTTATATATTGAATATATGTGATATATAAATCATATTTTAAAATTTTAAAGTAATTAATGATGAATTATGTAATCATATGATAAATTAAAAGTCAAAACACATATGATAAATGATAAGATTTTACCCAAAATGCTACTTTAACATTGAATTGACAAATAAACAATAAATATAAATTCATAGGGAATCATATATTATATCATACATTTTATTGTGGTTTGGTTAAAAGTTTATAATATATTTAATCCCACTATACATGATTTTCAGAAACGTATGGAAGAAATTAGACCTAAGGTAAGGGCTAACTTTTCCAATCTCGTTTCTATCTGAGATTGTTTATTCCTAAGTATTTACTAGGGTTATATTAATCATCCATGTCTAGGTCTTCTAAAACTATTTTAATAAATTTTTTAAAATTATTCCTTGTATGTTTAATGTTTTGTTTACCTATTTTTGACTTTTACTATTTGTTATAGAACGAATACTTCTTTTTTTAACATACATGGTACTTATTGACTTTTCCAGAAAAAGTACGAGGAGAACTAATTTTAACTTATACGGAATGAACAGATTGTTACAGTTTCATAATGCCATATTTCCATGAATATTCATCTATAATATTTCTTGATTATTTTCAACAAAATTATTTTCTTTTAAAATTTCACGACATTTTGAGAAAATAAAATGATTTTGAAGAAGAAAGGATATTTTCCTCAAGAATTCATTTCAAGTGTTTTATCAAAACTATTTTCCATCTAATATGACATTATTTAATATGGAAATGTTTCATGTATAATGTAACTATTTTTTACATGGTTTTATTTTGTTTATGATGAAATTATATCCATTATTTTATATGGATTATGTTATTATGGGATGATGTATATGAATTCCATTTTCTTAATTAGGGTATGGGGAATGTTTTTTGTTTATTTTCTGGCACACAAAAGAATGATTTCATTATTAAATGGGATTGACCTACATATACATCTAATTCATTGGGTAAAGATTTATATCTCACAAGATAGACATGACAGGAATGAAATGTAAATCTAGTTCAGTATTACAGGGCTAGAATGACAAGTAAACCCAGTTCAGTAATGAACATTGTCCACTATGATGGTCTTTCCAGCAATGCCTTGGATACTATAGAAATCATATCATGTGATTAATATTTTTCCATAATTACATGTTTTATTAACATGCTATTTTATTAGGACTAATTTTCCCTTATAATACATGCCTTATGTACCACCAATATTTATGTCGTTACTCATGATTTTGATGTTTTATGTTCATGTTTTATGTTCAAATGTTTATGGGTTGATTTATGTTGTCCATGTTTACCTTAATGAGAATTTGAGTTCACCCTTTTTATGTTTTCATTTTCCCAAGATATGAATAATGTTTTTAGTTAAGAAAACAAAATGGTAATATCTTTATAGGAGATATTGAAGATCTTTCACCATGATTAGAATATTTTCTACCGAGTTTCCAAATACACTAAACTAATACGGTGTTTAGGCATCTGTTTTTGTCTTGTATTAAGTATTCCTCAAAAGTAATGTAATTTATATTTGTGTAATGCTTTGGGATTATACAGTTGGTATCCGAGAGATGGATTATTTATTCTTTGAAACTAGAATAAGAAATATTTAGTGATATCCCTAGAGATATATCTAAGGAATTTCTAGGGATGTCCGTAAGGTTAAGTATAATGTATAGGTTACAATCCAATAATTATGATAACGATAATGAATAAACTATGATAAAAACTAAGATGTTAGGGATTGAACACACCCCCCTTGATTATGTTGTTTTCCTATGATGTTTTTTTTCCTCTCACACTATTCTTTTTGGGTTTTAGATAATGGTTGGAACCTGAATGAACTGTGTTAATGATCAATGCACTGAGCAATGCAATGATTGTCCACCTGAATAATCATATGTTATGGGAAATGGAGTGAAAATTTTTATTGCTATACTTACATAAGATTTGAATTATTCTGTAATTCCAAATGAGGAGAGAAGGGAATAATATTCTATTGAGTCCTTCACGAGGAAACGTCCACCATCTTTCAATGGGTCTTCTGATCCACTTATTGCTGAACAATGGATCAGTACAACTGAAAATATATTTTCCATACTTCACTGTTCAGAAAAATGAAAAATCATTTTAGATGTTTTCGGTTTATAAGGTGATTCAGAACAATGGTGGACTCTAATTAATAATACAAGGCCCTATGATTAATTTGAATCCATGTATTTGGTATAGTTCAAGAACTTTTTTCAACAAGTTCTTCCACATATTCTTCGAACAAAGTTGGATAAGGAGTTCCTTGAGCTTAAGAAAAATGATGATGAATCCGTTGGTATATACTTACGAGATTTTACAAGGCTTCCAAGGTATGCATCTAGATTTATAATCCATCCTGAAATTAAAGTGGATCGATTCTTCAGTGTCTTAAAACCAAGTCACCGAAAGGCATTGTCTATAAGAGACTTCAGTTGCTATGAATAGATTATGTTTCGTTCAATCAAGGTAGAATTGAATGTTGGTGTTACATATCCACCACATTGTTTTGATAAGAAACAAAAGATGGAGTTCAAGGAAAAATCATCAAATTATGGTGAGAAGAAGGAAAATGTTTCATTATGCTCAAAGTGTTCAAATAGGAATGGCGGAGATTGTCTTAAAGGGTCAAAAAATGTTTTATGTGTGAAAGAGAATGTCATCGAGTAGTAGAGAGATGATGTAATGGGAAAATGGTAGCTAATGATGCAAAAGGGAAAAGACTATAGAGAACACACCACCAATACTTCAATGTGACAATTGTAGAGAAATGGGACATTATGCAAACCAATTCCCTAATCCAATGGTTAATGATGATCAACATCAACAAACTCTTAAGGAAATAGACAATGGTAAGTCACATGTGATCACTATTGGAGATGTTGAATATGACAACGAAGTGGTTGAATGATTAAGTTTTTATCTAACGGGATTCCAAAATAGTGTTGGAGAATCTCATTTATAGTATCGTGGAATATTTGAATATCAATGTGTTGGTTTATTGTGGTTTTCAATAATTACATAGTACCAGTAACCCTAAAAAGTGATTGAAATATTTTTGCAATGTAGATGATATGATTATAATGAAGGGATAAGTAGAAAATAATATATTTGATAGTATTAATGAGCTCATGACTGATATAAGGACAATTTCCTTTCATGGTTTGAGTTTATATAAATTTTTTGATTTTGGTTTGTGGAATGATTTAACTTTCTACATTATTCAATTTTTCACTAAGGTAGTATGGTAATTCATATTTCAAGAGAATACAGGATTAAATTATTCACATGGTTGGAATGTTACCAACAAGATATATCATATAATATATAGGGGATAAATGATGGTATTAACTTTCTTGGTAGATGACCTCTCTTGTAATATTTTTCTTTATACTATGTGATTGGACAAAAGTATTTGGGATAATCCTAATGATTAGAAGGGATTAAGTTGGACATCATATAGTATTTTTTAAGGTTAGAACTTTTTGATATTATTTCTATAATGTTATAATAGTATAGTTTTAGAAAGAGGAAAACCCATAGGATGTGTGACAACACATCGTGTCAGACAAGGCTGAGAGAATCGAACCCACTACCGAAGTGCGAAAGGAATTTATTGCCTACCACTGGCCTACAAGAAGTCCCACGTTTGTATAAATTAGTTTTATTTTGTTAAACGGAATGATAGATGAAGTATAAGTCCATTTTTGGAACCATATATGATTAACCTCACCATAGATGGGCTTATGTATATTTAATATCTTGTGTTAACCATTTTTTGATAGATATAGATGGAATGACCTATAATTATATCACATTATCTACTAATAAATCACGAATGAAATATTCAACATCATTTCATTAAATAAGAGATGATGTTTAAATTGTTCATGGAATGACCATCGATGATATTACATTGAAATCATGTATGTATTTCTCCTTATGAAAAAATTAATCAACTTTAGGGAAATGATCTTGAAAACAAAAAATGTTGTCCTAGAACCCTCATATCTGATGAATCAGATGGTACCATTGATCATCACAAAATTATGGATTTGTGATTGTTCTATTTTTTATATCAATGTTCATTACAATTATTCATCTGAACATGATGGTTAGATTTCTCTTCCATATCCATATTTTCACCTATATTCTCCTATGTGGAATCATAGTGCTGAGTTACTTTGGTTGAGTATTATGTTTCTAAGATTACTTTTTAAATTTATGTTTTAATATTCCTTTTTATGATGTGGTTTTCTATGAATGAAACTTTAAAGTAGTGAACAATTTATAACCCCGACGAATTTCGAGGGAGAAATTTATTTTAAGGGTGGTAGAATGTAACACCCTGACATTTTATGAGAAATATTATTTTCAATTTCATTGTTATCTTGTTTTGTATGCTACAACAACATTATCATGCACTATACGCAACACAGTATTAGCTTTTAGTATATGCAACACTATTATTGGCTTGTGTTGAACGCCAGAGTGACCTTCCTAATAGCGTGCACAGTATGCAATGCCGAGTTTCATTAAACCAATATATATTATTATAATATTGTTATGAACTAGAAGTTGTGAATATTATTAACCAAATTATAAATTTTATAACATTATAATTCATCTTAATGATATTCTTGATCATGGTATGAGAACAAAATAATTTTTCGGGTAAAATAAGTATTTTTCAAAAAATACAGTTTTGTCACCTTTTGACGGCACACCAACTTTAAATATAGTTTTTGACACGTTTATAAGATCAATTTGACAAAATAAAATTATGTGTTGCAATTAGGATATAAAAATTTATTTGGGATAAAATTTTAATATATTTATGTTAACTTTCATATTTTATTAAATAGTAAAAATACGCTACATTTTAATTAAAAAAAAATTTATCATAAAGATAATTTATATGGTTAAATTATAATATTGAATGGTTTTAATGTATAAATAGAATATATTTTTACCATTTAATATAATTTCTGTCATTATCATTAATTTTACATTGAATTCATAGGTAAAAACATTTCAATCTTTTGCAATGTTTTAAATAAAAACTAGTTTTTTTGGATAATGGGGTTAATTTTAAATTAATTACTGCATCTTATGTGTTTTAAATTTTTAAAAATGGATTCCATATTTGAAATCAGGAGGTTAAAATTGTTTAAATAAATATCTTTTATTTTTAGGCATTATGAATAGTAACTATGGTAAATTTTATTTACCACAGTTAAAGGTAGATCAGGTAATTAAGTGTAAATATAATATTATAAAATTACACTAAAACTTGTCCTGATAACATTGGTTGATTATATTTCTCTATAAATAATTCTTGGGTCGAAATGGAATCTATTGTAACCCACATGGATGAGATTAAGAAATTTATTTCTTTTTATTTAAAGGAAATTGAAATATATCTCACTCAATCTTTATTAATGAAATTATTTTTAATATAAGGTTATACAAAATATAAATTTGATTATAAACACTCATTTTAAAGATAAAATATTTTTCCTCATCATGGTAATTTATTTTTATTTTTTAAGAAATATATAAGTACCTTAATTGCTTATACATTAATGATGCAGAATTTATTTATTTAGTGAAAAATCAATAATATAGTTTTTATTAAAATAATAATACCGATAAAAAGGACCAAAAACTTGACCAAACCCTATTAGACAAGTATATCTAAACCATAATCATACAAGGGACAACTAGTGGACCTTTTAGAGCCTTATAAAACAAATTATGACATTTATATTATTTTATTTTTGAATAATGTCAAAGTTGTCACCTTAATAATTTTATAATGATAACATTTTAAAAGTTGGTTTTATTAGAAGAAAAATTTGACTAAAAGTGTAATTATGAATTATATTAGATTTATATTAATCATAGAATTTTATTTTTAATTTTTATGCAGCAAATCAGTATATTAAATAATTATAAAATTATTTTGTTGTAATTATTTTATTAAGAAAAATATCAAATATAGGGTTTTAAAAATATTAAAATTAATATTATATTAAATGAATAATGTGATACACGAATTTTATAGATACATATGATATGTTAGGAATATATTAAAAAAATTAATATATTTTCGGTTTGGATTTTATTTAAATAGAAATAATTGAATTGTGTCAAAATTGACACTATTGGTATTTTATAAAAATAACATATTATTAAATTGTTTAAAAAATATATTTAAAAATACAAATGGAAAATAATATGGTCGAAAATGACATAATTTATCAAATTATAGACAATTTAAAACACATAATTAAGTATTTTAACAATTTAAAATTTAGAATATTATTACCACAAATAAAATCTAATCTATTAAATAAGGAAAAACATGTATAATTTTTATTAGTTGATGATATTAACACCATATTGAATATATTCTATGAAGTTGATTTGTTTTGGAGGTTTTTATGTGGGGATTTATTTTCTTATAAATTAATATATTTGAGAGGTTCCTAAAGTGCTCATCTTCTCTCTTATAAAAAGGCACCTCCTCCCTCTCCTCTTTACACCGTGTTGAGCTTTCAAACTAAGAAAATACTTTCCCATTAATCTTATCGAGATCCCTAGAGACATACTATAGGTATTTTAGTTCTTCAAATACCAACTTTAGTTCCCTAAGAGGAGGTTTAGAAGAGGCACGTCATAGAAGAGGTAATATCCCTTACCAATTCTCTCAAACTTATTTCTTCTTCTACTTCCTCTATATGAGTTGTTTCATTTTTAGGTAATAACTACACTATCAATTATATACTGATATGTTATTATGAATATGAAACAACCATATTACATCTTCTATCCATCCTATGAGAAATAAAATCACCACACGTGTGTTCGTACAACCTACAGTCTCCACACCGTGGTGTAATCTATTTTTCGTAACCAACCTACTTGGATGGGTATAATAATGGAAGAAATAACTATATATGATTATATTAAAGTGATATTTATTCTGAAATATTATACACCATACATTTCAATAAAATTCCACAATCATGGGAATGATATTGCCGCTCGTGCGTATGTACGACTTACCATCTCTACAATGCGATGATATTCATTCTCCATGTTAACCATTCTAGAATGATTATAAATTATATATAATAAATAATCATGAAATATATGAAATAATAATGCAACTTTATTTTTGTGTGTATATATATATATATGTTATTTACTTTCATTTAATTTAATAAGGAAACGAAAACAACGTTCATGCATACGTACAACCTACCGTCTACATGAACGGTGTATTTCATTCTATTTATCGATCGAATATATATATTTATATATTCAATATATGTGAAATATAAATCATTTTTTTTAATTATAAAAGTAATTAATCATGATCTCTATAATCATATGAAAAATTACACGTCATAATACATACGATAAATGAATCGATTTTACCCAAAATGCTACTTTAACATGGAATAGACAAATGAACGGGAAATAAAAAGTCATAAGGAATCATATATGATATCATAAATATTATTATGGTTCTGTTACTAGTTTATAATATGATTAAACCCCCAATACAGGAGTTTCAGATGCATACAGAAGAAATTACACTAAGATAAGGGTTAACTTTTCCAATCTCATTTCTATCCGAGATTGTTTATTGGTAAGTAATTACTGGGGTTATATTTATCATCCATGTCCATGAATTATAAAAATGTTTCCCTAAAATGTTTACTATTCTTCCATTTATTTTTAAATTCATGTTTACCTATTTTTGACTTTTACTATGTGGTATGGAAGCATTCTTTCTTTTTTTACCCTACGAGGTACTTTTTGACTTTTCCAGAAAAAGTACAAGGAGATTTTTTTTAACTTATACACCATGAATGGATTTTTTATAGTTTAATAATGTCTTATTACCATGAAGGCTTCTATACAAGATTTCAGGATTATTTTCATCAAAATCTTTGTTTTAAAATTTCACCGAATTTTTATAAAAGAAAATTATTTTCAACAAGAAATGATATTTTCATCAATAATTTATTTCAAGGGTTTTGTCAAAACTATTTTCCATCTAAGATGGAATTCTTTAATATGGATAAGTTTCATGTATAATGTCCCTATTTTTAATGTGGTTTTATTTTTTTTATGGTGAAATAATATCCATTGTATTATATGGATTATGTTATGATGGGATGATGTATATGAAACCCATTTTATTCATTGGGTTATGATGAATAATTTATATTTATTTTTTGGAACACGAAAGAATGATTTCATTATGATATTAGTGGGATGTATATCTCCCTAAAATGCATTGGGTAAATATTTATATCTCATGAGGTAGACATGGATGGAATGAAAAGAAAATCTAGTTCAGTATTACAATGCTAGAATGGAAAGTAATCCTGGTTTATTAATGGACATTGTCACCTATTATGGCCATGGCAGCAAAGCCTTGGCTACTATAGAAATAATATCATGTTCTTAATGGTTTTCCATAATTACATGTTTTATTCCCATGCTATTTTATCATGATTAGTGTTCCTTTGTGATCTATGCCTTATGTACTCCCAAGATTTATGTCAATACTCATGATTTTTATGTTTTATGTTCATGTTTTTATGTTCAAATGTTTATGGATTGTTTTGTGTTCTCCATGATTACCATTACTAAGGATCTGATATATCCTTTTTATGTTTTCATTTCCCTAGGATATAGTGAATGGTTATAGGTAAGAAGAAAAGGGAAGATCTTTTTGGGAGATGTTGATGATCTTTCACCAGGATTATAATATTTTGTACTGAGTTTACAAAGACACTAAAATAATACGGTCTTTGGGCATCGGTTTTTGTTATGTGTTAAGTATTCTATAAAAGTAATGTAACATCCGTGTACATCAAGTTTTGGTCTCTACCATATATATCTAGAAGGTTCAAATAAATTTTATTTTTGGGAGAAGGAATACATATATCCTTTAAATTGGAATGTATACAGTGTCTTTCGATTTTAAAGAGATATTAGAATATAGACCCTTAAAATGATTGTATCTTGGGATGTATGAATATATCAAAAAAGAGAGAATTTAAAATAAATGTTAATACACATAGAAAAAATAGAAATGAAACATAAAAATTGATATTATATTGAAAACAATAATATATTAACAAACTCAATGAATAAAGTATATCACTTGAGGGAATGAAATTATGTTAAGAGTCCCCTTACATTATGTCTCAAATCACCTCAACCATCTTATAACCTCCAAAATAAAAAAATTATTTTAATTATTCACTTGATTTAGAACTATTTTAATTATTATTTATTTTTTTATTCCATTAACCTCTATTATTACCATACATAATTCATTAAATAAATTATTTTTATTCATATAAATAATTTTGAGGTCCTTCGGTTCAAAAACTCTAAAACAATTGTACTCTAATTATAACAGTAAGTGGTAATTATACATTTTTACATAATATAAAATAGTTTCATGGTATTTTTATAATATCGTTTTAAAATAAAAGGAGTTAATAGGTCATTAAATATCAACAATTCATAGAATCTTCCACATGATCTTATTTTCTACACTTAAAAATGATAAGGGGGTATTACAATTATTTTTTCTATAATGAAGGTTAATTTAACATTATAGAGTATTAAATATGAAATTAATTAAATATTAATGTTATATTAAAACAAAAAATAATTTTTTAAGAATATCCATAAAATACACATTTTTATCAAAAAATCATTCTTTTATAGATAGTATAAAACTACCATGATAAGTGATGTTTTAAAAAGATTTTAAAAGAAATAAAACCAATAAAATATAAGTGTTTTATAAAAAATATATAATATAATAAAAAAAATTATATTTTCTTTTAAAAATTAATTATGTAATATAATGAAATAATAGAATAGTTTAAAAATATATACATCATTTCAGAAAAACCTAAATTTTTACATAGTGACGAATTATGAAAATACCTCAGTGAGAGATAATGAATTTCTCTCATCATCAATAAAAAAACTAATTCCAATAACATTAAAATGGAATCGTAGTAGAAAAAAAATAGATTATTTACAAAATTTTAATACATAATCATAAATGATAAAAGAGAAATAGGCTTTGAATCCATACCTTTATCTTCAAATAGAATCATTCAGATTGAGTTTAAATCCTTATAATAAAAGACATTTAGTAAGGATAGAAACATATTAATGTGGAAATGTATGTTTGTAGAATTATTTGTTAAAAATATAGAGAGAAAAAACAAATATGATATGTGTATTGAAAATTTTATAATGATTCCGTTTTATAGAAAAAATTCATTGTTGGTTTAATAAATATTCATTTTTAAGGGTAAAAAACATACTTTTAACATTAAACACCAATTAAAGTAAAATTTAGGTTTATTTTTGTAATTTCACTTTATAACCATCTAGATAACCATTGAATTAATATTTAATTGTTAAAATATTCTTTTAAAAATTATTTTCATACTATGTTACCATACAATACAATAATTAATCTAAATATTATTACTTTTAATCTATTTAATTTTACTTTTCCCCTTCTTGTACAATCGCTCCGTCAACGTAGTATAAGAAATATTTTTAATAATATTATTATTTAATATTAAAAATAGTTTAATTACTAAAATATATTTTATCATTCATAAATATAATAATCCTAAACTAGGAATAATACTATTTATTCTTATTTATATCATGATTATATTTTTAATATAATAATTTCAATTTTGTTTACCTTGGACAGGTTCTAGTGAAGAATTTGGGTAATTAAATTTTCATATAAGTATAAAATTCATAAATACACATAAAAAATAATTATACCTAATTTATCTCTTTTATGTCAATAAATTTTTTATAAACCATTAACTATTATCTCAAAGACCCCAATTTTTACTTTTTTAATGTTTTGTATGCCCTACTCAACACTGATAAATTTTTTCATATTAATCATTAAAAAATAATATATATCGATGGAAAAAAATATCAAAGATATTATCATTATACATAATCTTAGAGATTTTATATATTTTTACTAAATTTTTATGTTATATTTATATCATAATGATGTCATAATATATATGGTACTCGTACGAACAATATTCAATTTCTATTCACAAAAAAAATCAACATGATTATATAAATAAAAATAACACTCAGATAATTTCAACAAGATGATACCGAAAATGAATCCCATTTTATAAAAATTTAAATTATAAATGTTATAAATTTTACTTTCAAATAGAACTATAATTTATGTAGAAAAACAATTTATTAAGAATAATAACTATTTATTTTCTCAAATAAAAAATTATTATTATTTCATATATTGATAATTTTATAATTTTATAATTATAATAATTTGTAATTTAAAACCACATAATTAAGATAAATATCGATTTATAAAATATACAAAAATTACATAGTTTAGTAAATAGATCTTAATAAGAATTTTTTTTTAAAAAAATACATAACCCTTTAATAAAACATAATTTATCTTATAATGTAAATATAATAAATTTAAAAGTATGATGTATTAATAATTTAAATATATAATATATTTTTTAACTTGAATATATATATATATATATTATATTTAAAATAAATACTTCTTGGAAAAATTTTAATTTATAACATAAACATTATTAAAACATAAAATAGATGTATAATTACAAATATCTAGGTTATGAGAAAGGTGTTCAGAATATGTCAGATGATTTACCCAAGGTTTTATAGACCAGTTTCATAGGTATTCATTCTTATTTCAACCCATGAACCATGAATTTACTAATGGGATTCCCTTTAAAGTTACCTAAAAAATGAATACCTATAAATAACGTTCTAATTCAATATATAATTAATGACCAACCATGGTAAATCAAGACTTAACATAGGGCATTTCTGCCAATATGATAACTTGACCCCACCTTTTTTATTTTTATAGTCGAACCTCATATATACTATATTTATCAAAATTACCAAGGGAATATTATTTTATTTGTTTTAAAAAAACCCTAGGTCATCTTACCATACCACCTAGGTTAAATTATCACAAGGAATAAAACATGTTCCCTATAACCATGATATGACAATAAGTTCTGAGGGAATCAAATACAACATTTTGGAATGATTGACCTCCCAATCCAATTTTTTTATCATATATCCTATTTGGTAATGACATAATATATATCTATTTTTGGGATAACCATGGATTCTAATAAAAAAGTCAATAATAAGCGTTAAAAAAATAGACAATAATGTGATTTAAATACCCTAATTTTAAAACATAACCTTATAAAGAAAAAGAAGAACGTTTCTAAATAATATTATATTCCTAAATACTAATATATTTTAAATTGGAAATTGATCAATACACAAGAAACCGAATGGTAAATTACTACAATATGATCTCAAAAATTCCCCACATGACCTAAATTATCATGATCTCTGATAACCACAAAAATTATTTCATTGAAGGAATCAAATATGTTCGACCACTATATGTGTCTCATTTACCATTATATATAATAAATAATACCATGTCCACACACACCTAATGGGTATATCTAGTTTGTGAGAAAAATACCCAAATGATAGAACCATTCTTCGATATATTACCACCACAATGAAAACAATTATAACTAGTTTGAATATAGAATTTAGAAGATACATTTTTTGTCATCATGAAATTTTTATTTCTAATTATAATCCCTTGGAATTATAAAAATGTTTACGGGTGAGTAAAAAACTAAAAAAATGTAAAAAACACTGAGGTAAATATAGAGTGCATATTATCAACAAACCAAAGTAACGAAGGTTACATGAAATGAAATCGTGTCTTAAAATGGAACAATATGGGCTCCTTCCTTGGGACTTTTAAATAAAAAAAGGTTAACTTGTCTCCTTACTTCACAAAAAAACATAATGGCATGTGGTGAAACTATCCTAAACCTAACCATGAATTACTATATATGCCTCTTTGAGGGAAAATTACCATGTCAGTTAAGAAACTTCACTAAGGTAACTTGTTAGTGAGTAATATGTTCTAGTGTATCAATAATCGCAATTACCCAATCATCTAAACATTTATTACAAAGAGAAAATCATAAAAGATCAACTCTTATAACACATCCAACACCATCTATATAAATCACAAAAATTAATATTAAACTTACTAGAGTAAGTGCTCAACAGAATACAGAACAACTATAAAAAAATAATACATAATCAATCAATCCTTGATATCAAATAAAGGCCTATTCATCATAGAAGAATTATTTAAATAGAAATTATGTTTCAAAACTCAAATTAGAAATCCATTTTAAATATAAATACACTTTGAATAACCTTATAATCATATTAGATGATTAAAACAACTTTTATAATGAAAATCATATTAAATCTCTAGAAAGAACTCACTTTGTCCAACAAAGAGTTAAAAAAATTATAAAAGTATACATTATCCCTCAATAAATTTTTTGAATCATTATTTTTTAGGGAAACCATTAAGAAACATGTTCACCAAGTCCATAATACAAGAATGGTGGCTATATAGAGACCCATACAACAAATCCTAAAAAGGATAATCAAATTTTTCCAATACCAAGAGATTACATAGATATGGACGATAAAAAATCCTATAATCCATGAAATGTAGTTTCAAGAGAAATATTTTCTATGATAACAACCACCATGGACAACTATGGAAAATAGATATGAGGTAAATGTAAGAATATTATATTTAAAGAAGAGGTAATAAGGAATTGTAAATAAATAATGTTTTTCCAAGAAGATATTTACCTTATTTGATGAAGAGCTTCCCTCAGAGACCAAGGAGAGAATAATTAATTGATTAATAGTTGGATTTTTGGATAAATTAATGGAAATGGGGGAAGAAATATGACATACATTGCATGAGGGGAAATACTAATTTCAAAATTAAGTTTTCTAGGTAAGTCATAGTGTTTAGCCATCCAGTTTAAGAAATAGTTTGCAAATCATAGGATTATCATTGAAATGTGACTCACCCTAAAAAAAGGATTAAACTAAATGGTTACTCTTAACCATTTAATAACATTGTTGTATCTATGAAACCTGATATGATGTATCATTTATTGATTTGGCATTTCTATAACCATGCACTAACCAGTTATATATCTTTTGAATACAGCTACCCCTTCACATGGATTGGATTTGTGGTTAGTACTAATCATTTTATAACCATGAACCTAATTTGCATCCCCTTTTTCCATGATTTAGAACCTCTAAATCCTAAAATATCTATGAATAAAATATAAATGAAATAATCAATGAAAATACATTCTAATGACCCAAGCGGTGCCATATGTAATCTAACCCAAATTACCTCAACCCATGGGTACATTACTCAATAAATAATTTAATTCCATTATAAAAAAGTTTATAAAATATATATAAACAATTATTATCTTCTAATTTCAAGCACATGACCTAGTAAAATCCAATTTCAAAGTAGAAGAAATTGAAATCAAATATCATACCAAGGATGTAATTTATTATATATATGTATGATGATTTGTAAAATTATTTTTAACAATTTAATCTATATAATAGACCCATTCATAAAAAAAAGTATATCTATGAACAATAAATATGATAATAAAATATAAAATAAAAATTTATATATCTAAATAAGAAATAAACAGTTATGAACAGTTGATAAATAAATTATAAACACTTTATAAGTTTTCCATTCATTTTGAAAAATAATTAACTAAATAAATATAGACACTATATGTTTTATATTAATCTGAAATCCTTCATAATGTACATTTAATAGAATCTTACATGAATATATAATATTAAATGAAATAAAAATATCTATCCAAATAGTATTACATTAACAATTTACATGACATAAATATGAAATTATTATATTTGATTAAAATTAATCATATAAATTATAAAATATCCATTTGACAAGGTTTAAATAATTTCTCATATAAGGCTATTAATTTGAACAATTATAATTAAATATTATGAATATTTCATGACACTAAATATAAATAAATTTATTTTTTTGTCTTATTTTTTATAATTTACTAAAAATTCATAAATTAGACATAAAATTTCAACTTCAAAATTTATTATCCTAATTATAATTTTTTCCATATATGTTGAAAATATCTATTGATTATTAAAATTTAATAGTTTTTAATATTTATTTAAAAAAGATTTTATAATTTTTTTATTAATTTAAAAGGTATTATATAAATATAATTTATAAAAAATTTATAAATTAAATATAAATCCCAAAATACCTTTTCCATGATTTAAAAAAATTTTATAAACCATTTTTTAATATATAATTTAAACATTGAAAAATACATTTTTTTCATGTTTTTATGCCTTTATCATAATTAATAATATTGTCTGAAGTATAACATTTGATTGAAATATCATGTCACCCTAAAAACATAATGAACTAGTAATCTTATTTTATAAAATATAATCATGGTTTGCGGCAGGTCGGGTGGTCTGTCTCAGATAAACATGGTATGAAAACTATGAATCATTGCACACAATATATCCCATGATAGAAGAAACCATTGTTTGATTATTTTCATATGATAAATTGTGTGGATGTAGTCTTTTTAAATTTATGATATAGAACCTATAAAAGATAATCATGACATATTTTGAATTAGAAATGTAGTTTTATAAAAAAAATATTATATATCTTATAGACAATACAATACTCTATTTTTAATAACTTCGACACTATCGTGGATTCAAATTGAAATAAATCATATGTAAGGATATTAAAAACCAATTTATTTAAATTGAGTAACATTAAACAATGAATTATATCATATTACATAAAAATGTCGTGGTTTGAGACAATGTATGTTTCCAAAGAAGCAACAGAAAAAATTTCTGATCTTTTTATGAGAGGCCTTATGGTATAAATATGATAGAAATATTCCTCATTTATAAACATGAATTTGATAATAAAAGGATTATTTTATTTATTTGATACCACTTTTGGGGTTCCAAGGATTTATTGTTACTCATTGAATGTAGTTAATGAAATAAAAAACCCAATTTTTTAGAAATACCATGATTTATAACAAGAAATATGTATATATAAAACAAATAATATTCATTTCCATTACATTAATGAGATGAGCCAACTACGATCATTCCAAAAGAGTGAAAAAAAATCATATAGGATTCCAAATAACTAATTATTTTATGTTGTATCCACATGATGAATATGAATCAAAAATTTCATGGAAATATCCCTCACATCTCTCATTGTAGAAAAGTATCTCATTAACTCTAATTGATAATAAAAACAGAGTAGTATAGTGAATAGAAAAAGTATTACATGCGTTTTGTTAATCATATCTCATTGTAATCATCTCCATTTATATATCCATAGTTTAATATAATGTTATACATGATTTAAGTCATACATTTCAAAACACATATTTTAATGGTTCCACCAATCAAACATTCATCAGATGCATTCAGAATTTTATTATCCAATACGTTACATCACATGAAATGTTTAATCAATTATATCCAATGTATGTAATTATAATCATTAACTATTATTGTTTTTTCTTCATTAAATGAATTTTACATTTCAATCCACGCAATAAAAAGTAAACATATCATATAAAATGTTGACTAATGTTAGTAGGATCATTTTCTTTATAATATACATATATTTTACCATATGATATGGTAAAGATTCATCATAAGAGTTTAAAGATTTATATAATATCTCCTCAACACATTTATAAAACACAAGCTAATATTTTTGTATATTTTTAGTATGTAGACTTACCACATTAGAAAGGCTTATCCGAAAATTCCTTAATCCCTATCAAGTAAAACACATGTTTAGTAAATAAGATATTAAGTTAAAACACTCTATTTTATCCATTTCAATCACGTACTTCCATAAGTTCATAAACATTTATCTTTTAAATCATTAAACAATCTTTTAATGATCTCTATATCACTTCAAAAAAAACAACTTTTAATAATTAAACAATATAGTGTGTATGAAGTATCTATTTTCAAATAAATTTTACTTCTATCACATGATATGTTTTCTTACTCATATGTGGTTTGTGACATTTAATATATAATAAAAACTATCCATGAATTATAATATTTATATAATTCCCTAAAATAATATTTATCATTGGATTATGTATTTTGTAAATAGAATATTTATATCAAAAATTAGAAAATACGTTAGTTTTTTCAAAAGTAATTTACTCATGGATTCTTCTGGGAATGAAACAACTAGTTAAATATTCTACCCTCACACTTATTCAATGTCTAATTTTTATATCTTCCCAATACTAAAAATGGATTTATTTATATTTATATATTCACCTGTAATACAATGAATGTCTTGTAGAAATTTTATTACTTATATTAAAAAAGAATATATGGATCAGTTGCACTCAATTAATATACAACCTGGATCATATTCTCACCTTTAACTTAGAACACATTACCAAAAGTTATGGAAATTAAATATATAGGGAGACATGTACCTCTGAATTACCATCATGCTAATGATTCTAGTTGGTTTTGGTAAACCAAACTTTTTTAACTTAATTAATGATTGTTTTTTCTATCCTTCAATTAATTCCAGCTGTAAAAAACTACTTGAATATTAAAATTTTCATCCTCCATATACTTTGGTTTTGAATTCAATTCCACCATAAGATCAATCCCACATAAAAAAATAATTCTTCTTGGTTATACCATTATTTCATTGCAATCCATAATTAATTATCTAGGTAAAATAACATCTTACGTTTAAATGTGTTAACATGTAGTGAAATTTATGAATCCATTCAAGATTGGTTCATGTTTCTCCTCTTTAAAAACCATCAATACTATCTGTGGTTTAAATTTCTATTCATTGTATTTCTTTAGGTATCCATATTTCCTTCCAATAAAATGGGATTATTTATCCTTATTATTTTATATTTTATTTACTTTATTCAATGATAAATATTGTGAGTGAGAAACCATTGGTTCTCGATTCACATTAATATACCTTAATACATCTACATCATTTCACATTGTGAAATTTGTTTTTAAATGGAAATATTTTTCATCATTACGAGCCAACCTCCCCATTGATATGATAATGTGGGATTTTCATATCACATCTTTATTCGCATAAATATTATCAAATATTTTTATATAACCATGGTAAGAAAAAATGAAACATCTTCTAAATAAATTATAATTCATTCATTCCCTCTTAGAGAGAGATGCACCAAAATATTAATTTCTTTATTAAGATCAATGGCTTCAAAAAAAACATTTATAGTACGCACTATTGCAAAATAAATATCAGCTTTCTTATAATTATTTTAGGAATAATTCTATTTTGATTAAATATCCATCCTTCCATTATTCATTGATTCCAAATGTATTCTTCTACAAAAATCACTTATCGAGGATTTATATATAATAAAATGATTTTTGATTACTTATATTTTTTCATGCCTCTACTTTTAAATGTTTTAACAATGAATATATAGTACACAAGAGTCCTTTTATGAAATTGTGTAAGCCTTTATTTTATACCTTATATGTGTATTGGTTAAATTATATTACTAATAACTAGTTAGTGTTGGGTTATCTCTACCAGTATAATGATTGAAGTTATAATTTTTTTTAGTTAACTTTTATAAAAAATAGATAATTATAAAATAACAGAGGTTTTATGTTGTATGAGATAAATTATAAAATATAGAATACCCAGTTCTTAGGAAAAAGAAACATTATTACCTAGAATTTCACTATATAAGATAAACTATATTTTATGTTGAATTTAAAAATCAAATGGAAGATAAAAATATTAATTAATAATTATGATAATCTTATAAAAATATCACTAATTTTCAATAACACTATTGAGATATATATATATATATATATATTCCTAACAAAAAGTTATGTACCTATTGGATTATAGAAAATTTTAATACGGAGTAGGAAAATCCTAAAATATTTATGATTATTTTGATACCGCCATCAACATCATAATTTTATCTCTCTAGGTGATGTCTTTTAATTAAATTCCAATAACCTATGTTTCCATTTTCACTAAATCACTTAGAACCTAAAATTATGTTCATAAAATTAGACTGAATAAGAACTTTCTAGGAGTTGTGTTTGTTAGAATTATAAATTAATTATTATATGATATTTGATAATTATATTTCCCATTAATTTTAGTAGAGATTCAGTACCACTTAGTTTTCATAAATTACTACATATGGTTGGTTATGATGTAATGAATATTTAGTGTTCAAATTTGTGTATCAGAAATTTGGAACATTTTCTGAGTGTAGTATAATTATTTTTTGTGAATTAAACTAATTGATTTTATTTTTATAGAACAACACATTAATAAATGACTTAAAAACTTTTTAAAAGATGAGTAAAAACTATATTTGTACTCTTATTAAAATAAAAGGTACACCACATGGGATATGTTTTGTCTCTTATCATTCAAGATGGGACTCTGTTGATATGGGATTTTGTTGCTATAGAAAATTCATTTTGATGAGTGATTCAATATTCATAATTATATGTGTGATAATAATTTTATTGAATAAATTATATGGATATTCATTTTACAGAATTTATTTAGTTGATGAATTCATATTTGAATTCCTTTTTAAAATTATTTGAATGTTTTTCTCTATAAATATAAGAAATTTTGGATGATGGTGGTTTGGTTATGTCATTTTTTAATGTTTTTTAGTCACTCACTCTTGTTAAGTGTTATTTTGGGTCTTTAACTACTCCAATCATTTCTATGTGAATATAAATTGAATTATCCAATTTGAATGTAATGGTATTAATACCTAATAAATACTCAATAATTTTAATTGATATCTTCAGGAGGTAGGGAATGATATGTTACCATCATAGAATTAGCTTTTATATAAGTGTAACTATGTGGTTAAGATAATTTCATTAATTTATTATTAAGTTTGATACTCACAAAAAAACCACATTTGAGTTACAAATAATGTTAGTTTAATTGAATTTCAGGATAATGATTATTTTTATAATTATTTTTATTATGGATTCTTTTTAGAAATTAATATGTAAGAATTTAATTTAATTTCATAAGTATTATGGTTATTTCATACGACTCTATAAACACAAATAATACACGTCATTTTATTTGGAACTTATGGTGTTCAAAATGTGCTTCTGGTAAGGAACCACACTTTTGCGCCATGAGTTTTTAGTAATGGTATGAACCTGGAACCATACAATTATATTAAAACATACATTTAATTTTATAATTTATGGTTCTTCGATAATAAATTTGGGGTCGACCATAAAAGGTGAATTTTACTTTGGCAGCCTATTTCTATGTATAATCAATAGATCATTTGAATCATTCAACTATAGAGTTTGAAATTATTGGTTATTTCTTTGATATCTATATATTGATCTCACCACATTAGATATCTGTTTTAAAGATCATTAATGAACAAATAAATGGTTTGTGTTTAATGGATCAAATAACATTAATTTATATAGGATGTTTTGAATTTATTTGAATATTTTGAATTTGAGGTAACATGATTTATAAAGATGCTTTTATGGAACTAATTAACCAGACAATATTTGTGCATGTTGTCAAATACAAAAAGTGTATTCTTCTCTGATATAGAGGTTTCTTTAAAAAATGATATTTTAGTTTCATCTGTAGTTATAAAAAGAGATAGACTTCAGACATGTTTTTATCCTTTTCTATTCTATCAACAATTTGTTATTGTTTCTACTATATTTCAATGTTAATATTTTGTTAAAATCCCAAAACACATATATCATGGCGACAATTTTGGATACGCACATGTATTATCTTCTTTTAAGTTTTTTATCTACTTATTTTCTAAGGAATATAGTTTTATATTACATATAATTTTATTAATTGAATGTTTCCTTGATGATCATTACATTTTTTTAGTTCTCACTACAACTATAAGTTGATCCAATTATTCAACAAATGCCATCCCTTTAATTTTTTGTTTAAGTGTTGAATTCTCATACTCAATAATGGAGGAGTGTTAGATTATTGTGATAAGCCATTCATATTTTGGTTCTCTTTAAAAGAACCATAATTTCAATTAAAATCATAGCTAGAAGGTGTTAAATAACATCACTCAGTTATATATGTCCCCGAAAAATAAACCTTCCAGTGAGAATCACCAAGCTTATAGAGATAACATTGGTGGAGTACAATAATGGTTTTCTATACCCCAAACTACTATACATAATTTTTTGTTGTTCTTTACTTAATTTATTTTTCCTCTTATTACTTTTCACTAAGAGAGAAAGAAAGAATCACTTTAAACTAAAGAGGTTCATTTATAATTTCTCGGGTTATTTAAAGGAAACAAGTCACCCCATATTGTATTTTTTTATTTTTCATTATGACATAACAAATTTTAATAGATGAGGGGATTAATTTGATATATTTTTTTTATAAATCATTAATTATTCGGTTATTTCTATCCATTACCATCATTTTGTATCAGAGCCATGAATCCATTTTAAAATCCGATTTTTTATATTTAAAATTTTCAATTAGTATCTAAAGATAGAATTTAGTAGATAAATTTATTTTGATGCTAAAAATTCAAATGTAATTATTTATATGAAGATACATATCAATGGATGATCTTAGAGAAGCTATGTGGATGATCCAAGAACCTTATTTTAATGGTGATAATTAATAATTCTTGAAAGAACATTTGATTGTTTATTTAAAAAATCTTGTAATAAAGGTTTACATGAAAGAATCCAATTCTTATGAAACTTCTAAAGTATATCTCATAAATTGGAATTATGATCAAGGGAAATATTATGATCTTAATTCGAGATCAATGAATTACATTTTTGGTGGATTTTCATATGCTGAATTTAATTAATTTTCTCAGTGTTTGACAAAAAATTATTGGTTTATACAATTTTTATTGAATATGAATGAAATAATAATTTTATAAAAATATGGCACGACACCAAAAATTAAAATATGACACATTCAGAATCCATGAATATAAAAGAATCACTCAGATGAAAGGATTATTTAAAGAATATTTCAATGACATTTCTTCTCTATAAGAAGCTATTTTAGAACCAGCCTATGCATTAAAGGAACATGGAGTTTTTCCTTTTAATTTTGATGTAATGTCAAATTAATTCATAAATATATCATATTTCAAGAGTCAAAGATTAAAGAATTGATTTTAACTTTTATAATGTATGAAACAGAGATGCATATAGATGATGAAAATCATATTTCTATCAAAAAGGATGTTTCTTCACAAAAAATTAAGATGCGGAAATTTTTTGAGTTAATCCATTCATGTTCAGGTGAGAATATTTTAGATCATTGTATAAAATTTATAATGGTTTACAACAAGATAAAATATTAATTAAAATGAATAAAGAAGACAGATTTTATGAACTCATGAATGTTTCTATGTGATATGACTTTCTTGTACTTAATGGTTAATGGAAATATAATTATAAAATAATTGGTAAGATATTCATGAAGTCTAACTAGAGTTATTATAACGATTCAAGTTACTAATCCACTATAAAATCTAAAGCTGGGAATGAAAAAAAAATTGTAAATTTATATATTATGGATTATGCATATGAGGTATAATCATTTTACTCACAAAGATAAAAATTCTGAAAAAATCTCTCATGATGATCAAAAAATATTGTTTTATGCTTTAATGTAAATTTATATCATTAATTAAACATAATATAAAACCTAGAAATTTATACGATGTGGTTTGTAATGTTCAATAAATTTTTTCAAAGATAACAATATATTTAAAATCTAATCATTCCAAAAAAAATATTATACTTTACATAAATTTAAAATTTAAAAGTAATTTAAGAAGTTAATTGTTTAAAAACAGCTTATAATATCCTTATTAAGAGAGAAAAATATTTAAATTCAATTTTTAAAAAAAATTAAATTCACAAATAATGTTGGGTAAGAGAAGTAATGAAGAGATTCTCATATTATATTAGAATTATTTTTGTTCATGGTTCAAAAATAATGGGCATATCAACTATGAAATGTTTTCATTGTTGTATAAATGGACATTATACAAACAAATTTTATTTCATAAAACCTAATCGCTATGTGGTTAGTAATATTTATAATTTGAAAAAAAACATCTAAATATATATATATATATATTGAATATTTTTAAAACTAATTAAAATTTTCACCAAAATATTTAGTTTCTTACACTACCAGACCAGAAAGACTATAGGTACTAAAAGGAACCTCATTTTTATATTTTTCAGATATATAACAATAATATTCATTGTTTTATTTATTATTGGATGTTTAGAAAATGATATTTTTTTTGATCCACTATGAACTAGTTCATTATCTAAAACAAAAGATTCCGAAAACTTGATATTTTTTAATCTTGGAAATATGTCATTTTATTTCAAAATGAATTTACTATTTTATATAAGAGGGGAAAATATTTAAACTTTTTAATCTTTTTCTTTTATATTTTATTATATATATTTTTAAACTATTAAATCATTGACTAATATATTATTTTATGTAATGAATAAATTTTTTTGAATAATTTTCTATAACATCATTCATACTACTTAATATTTTATAATATATTTTTGAAATAACCATATAATTTACATTCATGTTCTAAAATGATGTATTAAGATATATTTTTAAATTGAAAATATATATTAATAAGTTTGGAATGATTAAAAACCATTTATTCATTGCAAATTCCATGTAATTTCATTGACTAATTCTTTATATAATGTCATAGGACTAGTTATCTCAAGGAAGATACAATTAAAGGTGTGTTTCTAGTATTTTATTTTTTAATTAAATTTTATATCAAGAATGATTGGTTTATCTAATTTAAATAAAATATGATTATTTTAATTAATATTTTTATTAGTTAAACTAGTTTTCTATGAAAATTTAATTTAATTGAATGTGTTATTTAATAATTTAAACATATTCATATATAATATTATTTCTTACGTGAAACGTTCCATTCATGTGTAAAATCAAAAATGAAAACACTACTTTTTTGGCATGAGAATACATAAAATCACTTCAAAACCATTAGAATAAAACCCTTCTTCTTCCTTAAAACCTTAATCCAAAATCTTTATAAAAAGATTCAAAACTTTTATCACCGTTTTTTTCAATGTTAATCTCAAAGAAGTATGATGAGGCCAGCTCAAAATACCCAAAAAGACTAAATATATATATATAGGTGAATAATTTCACACTCAAATTTTATTTTGTAAACATCTCAAACAATAATTTAATAATAAATAATTTTTAGATTCTATGATTTATTTTTTTGGAGAACAGTCAGTCTCATTAGTTGATGATTATCAAAAAAGAAACATTGAGTAACAGAAAATAATTTCATTGTTATGAAGAACCATAAGTTAAATATTTTTAAATATTTAAAGGAAGAATTATCTTTAAAAAATCTCAATATGATGATTATGAATTATTATATTGAAATAATTCACTTTTTCTTGTTTCTAGTTGGTTTGAATGTTCAATGTTTAGAAAGGAGAAGTAGTGAGTCTGAATGAAAATCTAAAAAAGAGCTAGAAGTTCATTTAAGGTGTTAGAGAATTATTTTTTTTCAACGGCATATTTTATTCATAAAAGGATGTATAAAAATTAACAAGAATGTTTAATTTCAAGAGAGCATTTTAAGGTGTTAAAATTTGATATGGTAAGTCGAATGGAGCATATTAGGTGTAACACTATTTCCAAAACAAATATGAATGTTTGAAAATAATTTCATGTTATAAAATATTCCTTTTAATCAATATAGAAAATATTTGTAGATATTCAATGAAAATTAGAAATACATGGATGATTTAAATATACCATGGAAAAAATATTTTAGATTTTTGAGTTTCAAGATGCACAATTTATCATTCACAATAGACTTAATCAATTTCTTCTATCTTAGCCTATATAAAATTGGATCCAAAATGCCTTTGTAATTACATTTTGTAAAAAAAATGTTATGTTTTTTTATTAGTTTAATATTATTCTTCACTAAAACTGAAATTAACTAAAAACACTTTATTATATAAAATTTTTATTCAAGAAATTCCAAATTTCTTTTTTGTTTAACGAAATGTGAAGAAATATGAGGATAAATATGATAAATATGAGTAAATCAACTTTATAATAATCATTTATATTTTCACTGGAGAAATTAGGTGTATAATCACAAATATTATACATTTTTTATAATATTTTTTAATTATTATGTGTTATAGGTTTTACGATAAATTCAGTTGAAATTTATTCATTATCATGGTTATAAAATTTCATTTCTTGTTGGGAAAATTTGGATAAAACAATCTTTTATATAGTGGTGTAATTAAAAAATTAATCGAGATTTATATTTTCATATTCATGTTTATATCTATTTTAAGGTTATTGTGATCATTAAATTAAGGATATTATTTGGAATATTTTGATCCAAAAATTTCATTATTGTCATATTGTATTTTATCTTCAGAAACACCCAAATTTTTATTACTAATGATGTTACATTTATTGAATTTTTTGGATAATTATTACTAGAATAATTTATTTATCAATATTCATTATATACGTTAACCTCATGGATATTTATTTGATTTATTAAGTGTTCTATTTATTTCAAAGGATTTGAGAAACACTATTTATACCCTATATATTATATAGAATGTATGGTTTTCAAACACATATTTTGTTATGGATTCATACTTTTTCACCCTATGTTTGGTGTAAAATGATAGATCAAAATCATAATTTTAGAATAAATCATTTATTGGAGGAGATAACATCATTTTATTTATCCTTATATTTTAATTGTACCATACACAATCATAAGTACTTTTGTAGTTTATAGATACATTGAAACCAACCTACGTTTGTCACAGTCAACTATGTCATTTTTAATTTTTGATTATTATAATGATTTATTATACAATCTCATTAGATTTAATATCACTTTAAAATATATTTAAGTATTTGTTAAAATGATCATGTTCAATGGATCAAATATTTATTATTTCTAAGAGTAGTTATAACTTTATGTGAGCATTAGAATTTAAATTATGATGAATTATTAAGATATTTTTATGGATCTATTTGACCTAAATAGGTTCAAACATCTTGTTAACTACAATGAGTTTATTATTCTCAGATTTATATATATATATATATATGTGTGTGTGTGTGTGTTTGAAAAATGATATTTTTATGTCCCTTGTAAATTCATGAAGTGATAAAATTTGGGAGAAAAGATATTTAATCCTTTTTTATTTCATCCATATGCTACTGCAAATACTTATATATTCTATTTTTAATATATTATTATAGAATGATAAATCATCGATTATGGATATATTTTTTAGATATACATGTTTGGCCATATTCCATGTTTTTTATCTATTGTTGTTTGAAGTAAAAAAATTTGACATTGATGATTATTTTTATACTGGTATGCTTAATTTATGTTTTTTTAGTTTCTGATAAAATTGTATGAAAAACATGTTATCCGGAAAACCATATATCATATATTTTATGTTAATGTTTTTATTAAAATCACTCAGTCATGGTGGATTTTTATATTCTCATACTATGATTTATAAATTTTTATTCCATATAAAAGAACTTCAAGTCATAATAAATTCCATATTAGGACGCTTCAAATTCCAGTAATCAAATGTTGAGGTTCTTGGAAAAGGGCATGCTAGTGAAATCACAGATATCTTGGAGAGATAATTGGAGGAGTGGACTAGAGGATTTTTATGATATAAACCACTATACTTCATTATGCGATGCTTTTTTTCATTATTTATTTTCCCCCTTTTACTCATCATTTAGAGAGTAGGAAATAAGTATTTTAAACTCAATAGGGATATTTAGAATATTTCATGTTTTTAGAAGGATAAAATACATGCCCCTCATGTGTCATATTCTTAGTTATTATAACATAAAAGTGAAGACAATTATTATGTAATTTTTTTTAATTTTTTGGAGGATGAATGTAAGAAGGGTGGGGGAAGGTATTATTCATTCTATAATGAAAATGATATGATATCCAAGAAATATTTCCCAATTATTTTACTGATTATTTTCTAGATGAAAACTCTAATGTCAGGTGGTTTACTATTTTTCAGAGTGATGATTCATAGATATGAAAAATGTGAGATATGGGATTTTACTGGATGAAGTGATAATACATATTATAAGTGTTTATTTATATTATATATTAAGGTAATGATGATACAATTGAAGTATATATTTATTATTGTTTTTGATAATATTATCTATTAAAATTTAATTATCCTAAAAAATTGGCTTGCAATATTTTTTGTTAAATGTACAACTCTAACGACTTTTATATAAAGATATAATAATTTATTCCATTGTAAATATATATTAAATCTTGATATTTCATTAAGAAACTTATATTTGATGATAGAAATACCAATTAGGATTAGCGTTTTTTATGATTCATTAATATTAAGTGGAAATAATGTCAACTTGATATTTTAATCATATATAATTTCAATTAGAGGTAATTTTATTCAAAATTAATGGTTATATTATTTTTTACATTATTATATTTAGTAAGATAATTTCTCAGGAGGAAGAGTTGTTAAGGTTTTATTAAGTATGGATCCATTGATATTTGTTAATAATTTTTTTCATTTTTTCACAGGGAATGTTTGAGAAAGATATTCATTATGATCAAATATTTTTGTGGAAACATTTAGTTTTATTATCAATGTTTCGTAGAATGATATATTTTAATTAATTAATTGAGAAACATATAAATGTATGGAAACCAAATTCCTAATGACCCACACTATTGGGTAGAATTATATTAAAGGTAATGTTATTAAGATTAAACATTATTTATTATGATCCATTGAATTGTCACATATAAATAATTGTACATTTTAGAGTGATATTAGATATCTACATAAATATATTTAATGTTTTATTTAATAAGATTTTTTTATATTACTAAAATAGATAAATCATATGGTGGGTATATATTTGATTTATTTAATATTTTAGCGAAACATGATGTATCATAATTAATTAATTTCAAATAGTTGATTTAATCCTAAATAGATATTTTTAATGAATTTTCTAGATATAAAATATATTCTCATGAAATTGTGAGAAACTTAACTGAACATTTTTATAGGAAGTCTTGTTATGTTTTGAATTTTAAATTTCTAATTGCATGATATAGGAAAGTATTATACTTCATAAATAAAAAAGTCTAGACGACAAGAGGTATTGATCAGGATATATGTGGTGTATTTTATTTTCATTGATGAAAAGTTTAAATGAAGGTTGACTGTAATGGAAGAAGTTTTCTTATATGAATAAAATTTTATACACTTAATTTTTTTTACTAATTTAAATTTCATTACAATTATTTTAATTCATTATAATTAAATGTGGTATTTTAAATTGATTAGTAAAACTCTATGGATATTTTTAGAAATATAAAATTTTGGTTAAAGAGGGAAAATTTGTAATCTTCATCTTAATAGAGTGTTGTACTGAGAAATTTCATTTTTATTGAGTGCAAAGAAGTGTATTTCTATTGGGTTATTATTTTTACGATTATATAATTTATAATTTATAATGGTTGGGGAAGAATTTCAATTATAATTTTATGATATATTACTAATAACATTTTTCATGTCATGGTACTGACCACACTACCCCAAACACACGAATCAACAAACTTCATCCTCCATGTCAAGTTACTTTCCATTATGGGTATCACTGACTCACCCACATGGGTTTAATTGCATCATAGTTAATCCATATTTATTATGAATTGGTTCCTCCCCTTTTCACATTTCAAAACTATGTCACATATCAAACATCACAAAGAAAATAAAACAACTCGTTTGATAAAAAATAAGGATCCAAACATAAAATAAATAGAAAAGAAAAAACTCAAAAAAACTTCTAGTACTAGGATCAAACATATGCCTATCACTCATATGTAATGTCTTCTAGGACACCATGCCTCCACAAGACACAAAAAAACTAAATTGTCCTTCCATAAAATTCCTTCTTATGGCGATCCTGCTTCAGTATTGGACACTACCTGCACATCACATCTCCTCAAAAACCAACTCTCCCTCGTAAATGACATGAGAGTCATCCGTAAGACACTGAAGATGTTGAGATATGTGAAATACATCAGGAACCCTCTCCTACCACAATGGAAACAACAACCAATACACGACCTCACTAACTCTTCCCACAACATCAAAGGACCGAAAAACATGGGAGAAATCTTACTCCTCTTGACGAAAATTTTTTCCCATGTTAAGGGGAAAACATCTAAAATAAATGGCACACAACCTCAAAATACAAGTGCCTCAACCTTTTATTTCCATAAATAGTTTTCTGATCCAATAATAATTTTATCATAGCATGAAAAAAATAATACTTCTTTTTTTGTTCTTATCACAACATTGGGACTAATAATTAAAGTGTCCCAAAATTATATTCTTCACAATGGAGAACAAGAGGGTCTCCCTTAAAAAGTATCAAACATTTATAATCCAATTAAAGAGTGATATTTTTTTATTGAAACTGGACAATGTTTTGTGTCATAAACAAGATACACCAAATTCTAAGACACATACCCATAACTTAAACTATAGCTTATGTATTCTCCACTCTATCTACTTGTCTATATGAGAATTGAAATCTATGTTGAGGTATAACTATCTGAACAATCATGGAGTAATCCCCTACCAAATCACAAGGTAAAATGTCCATCCTAATCAAAGAAAATGGACCTTAGAACTCCACAAAATTGCAATAACACATATTCATATCTATTTTTCAAATAATCAACTACGCCCAGATCCATTATGGATATGAAGTGGTCTAATATTATCAATTGATCCTTGATCACCCAGATAAAATAAAAACATCCCTCAGATTAGGGTAAACCTATTATGAAATAAATTTATATGTCATCCCATTTCCACTCAAGAACATCCAAAGGCTATAAAAAATTGAAAGATACATGATACTTGATATTTACCATTGGGGATACCAAGCACTTTTCTATTAACTATACCACCACACATTTCATCCTAGTACACAAAAACTACATCCTCAAATCATGATACATCAAGGGAAATACATGGTTTATAGAATAAGGTGATGTTTAAAACTCATGAAGGACTCCTCCATGAATCACTAATAGAACAAGAAACCTCCCATGAAACAACATCAAGATTCATCCATCCTCAAACCATCCCTCTAGATCAACACTATGAAAAACATTATTGTGCGTCACTTATTCTTTTGAGTCTCCCCATTGAGTCTCCTATACATTTTTCATCAAATATTTCTAAACCATCATCTAAAATAAACACCCTCTACCATCAACCATTATTACATCTAAATTAAAGGTTGTTAACTCTTCCATTTCCCCCCACGAATCCCTTGGCTCTGAAAAAATACCATCTATTGAATTCCTTATCGATGTGTTGGCTACAAAATTCTATTATTCCAATGTGTATTAGATATAAATACTTAATGCTTACGAAATTTCAGTGTACTCTACTATCGTAAATTTATATCACAAGCATAGAAGATATCCCTCATACTCTTATGATACGTGAAGACCACAACACACTCCATAATGAGGAAATGACACCAAAAAATTTATGAAAAGAATTCTACTATATACAAATAACATGTAGCATATTTATTTTCATTGGGTCATAAATTCCTTGATCCATAAGAGATAAGTGACTTCCACCACCTAAACATGAATCTTACGACTAGAATAGAATTATTAAGGAATAACTCCAAGAGAACACTCTCCCTAGAAAATTGAACCACTAAAGAACTGAAAATATTATAATTCAGTTAACAAAATTCTTCTTGGAACTGATTAGTCAACAAATAATATTTTTATTCCCAATTCAATGCTTTCAATGAAGTTCAAAATTGATAAAAATTGGAAAAATCATTTGATAATAGAATTAAAGACCAACAAAACATTGAACCTTTACCACATACATGGTATAATCCAAGGAAAATGACTTCAACTATCAACGATTCCACTAAAAATCCTTGATGGGACCCGACATTTTAGTGGAAATGATCATCTAGTGTTAAAAACCCAAACGTGAACAACTTTCTATAGAGATGGTGGTGTCAATGAACTAAAAGATAGTTAGATCCTCCATTGACTTCAATTAGATCAAGATACCATCAATGAATACAACAATGAACTGGTCCATGATCTCACAAAAATTATATTTCATCAACCCTATGAACACATCTTTTGGATTAATAACACTGAATGGAATGACTATAATTTCGATGTGACCATATCTATATGTGATGTCTTCTTTCTGGATATCACTCTCCTTCATCTTCAAATAGATATTTCCAAACTATAGATAGATATTAAGAAACCAAATCACCCCTCAGCTGGTTGAAAATATACTCTATCCTCATAAGATCATAACAATTCTTGATCGTCACCTAATTCAACCTCCGGTATTCTATGAACAAACTTAGACTATGACTATTTATCATGGTGAACAACACTGGACCATACCACAATGTAACATTGAGATAGTTAAATCACTTTTGCATCAGATTCTCTATCAAAATAATCAACTCCTTAAAAAAAGGTTCCATCCCATAAGAATACATCGATGTCTGAGGAGCACCAGGATGCAGGTATATCTCCACATCAACATCACATCAAAGGGGTAGTGTCACAACCTCCTTGGGGAAAACATCCATAAACACACTAAACACCATAAGAACTACTACCACATTAGAATTTTTTTATTGTAATAATATATCAACAAAAAATAAATAATGGGATCAACACAATGACTGCCCACTAGATAGCCTCACTCACCAATGAAAACCAAAGACCAACCATTCACATCTGAGAGCATAAATCTGATCCAGATACAGTCAATAACATCAAATATGGAATACGACCAGAAAATATTGGGGATAACATTATATTGATGCATATGTACAATGAAAATATTCCCATGTGACTAATGTGGCCCCATCATTCATCTACACCCTCAACACACATCAATGAAGCAGGTATGGCCTTTGGCTGGTGAATTCAACTCCAGGGCCTTGAGATTCATATATTTATCTAGTACAATATCATAGACTAGATTGATTACCAAAAATGATTTGAAATATCTTGAATCAAATAAGTCACAAACAAGAGAACTAATAAATTATCATTCCTCCTACGATCTCTGGCCCCTCTGGCACTACCTTCTCCACTGCATGCAACTAACCACACCCCAAATCCTCAATCTATCTCATTATGACCACATCTGGGCCCACACACATTTCAAGTTCCATTCATATAAGGAGTATACTAGGGTCATCTTCTACCCACTTCATATCCCCTCGATTCTAAATAAGCAAGTTATCCCTGTAGTTCGGATAGTATTAATTGAAAAAACTATTGTGGTTGGCACACAATCTATCCATATCCAACAAACTGAGCATGAGAATCTAATGGGCCCTTTTTGTGATGTAATTGAACCCCATAATAACAAAAACATTCAAAAATAACCCATGAAAATTATGGAGAAAACATTCCCAAGAATACCAAAAAGGTAGCTTTTTAGGTCAACTCCCTATTGGTATAAACCTTGAAGGTCCTAGTGCCTATGAACTACAATTGAAAAAAAACACTCCAAAATGAACCCATATGATCCTATATCCTGGAAAACATCCTCGTGAGTTTGTATTATCAGTCACCTTTTCATTATTCTATATCTAAACATACATTTGAAACCTAAAATTGAAAACTGCATATTGGATAGAGGGATGGATTTCCTTTTATGCAAGTCTCATCCATTACTTCTCATCTTTATAATGTTCTAGAAAAAAGGTACATGGTATTTTACCATCATTCCCAACTCTCAGATTGACATACTCTTTAGTATAAAAGGAAGAGGATCCTTCCTCTTCACTACCCTTATCGTCGAAGAAAGGAACACTTCCATGAAATCTTTCTGATATTCGACCCATAAAAACCTTCCTACTTCTAATATACTAGATACAACATCCACCACTAATGAACAAATCCACACATCGGAATAAAATCCAAAGGGACCCAGTATCCCACCGGGAATGGATCATAATGATTGAGATCTCAAGTTACCCCCAACCATATCTAGGTCTTTAAATATGAAACACTTCCACCTCACATTTCCCTAATTCCTACCACTGGAAAGCATATATTTAACTCTACCATGACTCATCCTCCTCCATTGGATCATCTATATGGTGATATATAGGATCTTATAGTGGATCCTCAACTGCTTCAGCCACATGCTGACGTCGAATATGAGTAATGGATGAAGGAAGAAACAAATATATCTAAATACCAGAAAGTATGGAATATTATTATTATAAATTTTTTTTCACTTTATTCATTTTTTGGATCTTCCTAAAATAACTAAATTCAAATAAGTATAGAATTAATTATGATGCATTTACCTCTCCTAGGTCTCTATACTGAAAATAGGTCCACCCCATATGGTCATTCAATAATCCCAGACTCCATTCATTGGATAATGGGTGGGTGACCAAAATATCAGGTCCTAGCTAGTATCCATTTCCAATTTCATATACCATGTTTCACTGACACTATTTCCACACCATCCCATGAAATCCTCACTATTACAAACTCCAAACTACATCATATATCTCATTCAACACCTCTGATATGACTATGTCATGACCCCTACCTCTAAAGATACCACAATGATGAGAGAGAAATAATGACCCACAATGTCTCAACTCCAATAGTCCCATGGTTGGCAACTAGAATTGAGGGCATAAAAATATCATGAAATGGGATCCATTTGCAACTATAATACCATATGATCTAGAGATAAGTTGAATCATCAATAAGAAAATCCATTGAATAATATAAAATAAACCAAAAATATTCCAAAAATGCATATATAAACAATACTAGTACATATAAATTCCAATAATATAAAATACCAAAAATTATTTTTTTAGACATGATATAGTTTCTATTTGTGGTTAGTGTATGAAATTTCCACCATGGTACGTGTAATATGCCTTGATAGATGAAAAATTTATATACATAGTGTGAGATTAAAAGTATAATCAGTAAGAAAACCAAATCCACTTGTGAATAAGTGAAATAATAACAATAATTCACCCATGAGAACATAGTTGAACTCATAGTGCCTAAAAAGGTCAACTATCTATCCCAACCCTCACCAATTAATTCTCAACAAATAACTGATTCCAAGTAATAAAATATAACAAGAATCACATTGATAACAGATACCCCATAACACAATCCTGCTGGTATGCAACTCTCACACCCCAACATCATACATTTTAGAACACACATATATTTGGAATACCAAATTTCTCTATAAGTATAGTCACATCACATCAGGCCCACACAAACCTATGTCACGACCCGTCCTCGGGGCTCGTGCCATGACTACCCCAAGCCCTCCTTCCATAGGCCAGGGTCTGGCGACTAGCATCAAAGGCGTAATTCCCGATAACTGGGAAAAAATTTCCTTAATAAATTAAAAGAACACCATAGAGAAAGCAAGAATTAGAAGTAAAACACTAAGTAAAACAGAGTACAGCAGTAGGTGCGGAAAGTAAAAGGGCCATAAATACAATCCCAACTATAAAGTACAACTAAAAAGGAAAACAACAACTGAAAAGTAAAACTGCAGCCTCGAGCCGTCCTCTGGAAATCCCACCTGAAAGGTGGGTACAAATAGCCTCCACAACTCCTCGGGTCCATCTGTCTGCTCCGAGTATGTCCCGTCTAGTGGTCCACCTCAAGGTACCGTCCTACTCTGCAATCCCCAACCAAGGTCAGTGTTGTCCATCGTCTGCAACAAACATAATGAATTGCGGGCAAAGCCCATACAGGGGTGAGTATAATCTACTCAGTAGGGTCCCTGAGACCCCCGATGGTCTCCAAAAATCCACAAAGGATAATCCACAAGGAAAGATACAACCACAAAGTAACATCCGACACTACTTAGGTATATGCCCATACATATACCTAAGTCACCATTTCCAGTACGCTCCATTCTCAGAGCTCAATCACAAACTAGTCCACATAGGAAAACAATTCGTAATCCACATAGGATAGAACAACACAATCCACACAGGATAGTAATCAAGATTCAGCTCACACAGGTATACTTCATCAAATGATGATAGAGACGATCACTGATCCATCTAAGTCGTCAGACCCACAAGGATCGATAGGTACTAACCCCCGCAATGACCCACAAAGGATCGATAGAAAACTAACCCCCGCAATGACCCACACAGGATCGGATCCACACAGGATCTGTAGGCGCTGGCTCACACAGAACCGCTGAGCGCTGACCCACACAGGATCAGACCCACACAGGATCGGTAGCACTAATCCATGTAGGATCGCTGAGTGTTGTAGTCGTCGCCGTCGAATCCACTGTGGATCTATGCACAGTCGTCGTCGCAGTCACATCCATCTCTAGGGTTCCGGCACACAGCAAGATCGTTTGGGAGGGTCCGCTCCACGAGCCGAGAGGCTGATACATCAACTGACACATAGTCCAGAGGTGATGTATCCAAAAGTTCTGTATCATCACCAGGAACTCAATGTCGCAGATGGCGCGTCAATAAAACGCCCGGTCTGAGAGTTATTGGCTTTTTTGTTCCAGGGGCCCGGTTGGTTTTTAAAGCAAAACCAACCCGACCGTACTCCACCTGCATCCAAACCTCGGGTGGAGTAAGCCAAATGATCTGTCTCACTAAGAGGAATCCAACAAAGTCGATGACACGTCAATCGGACATCCGGAGCTTAAGATATGTGCATTTCCGCTCCGAGGACCCGGTTGGTTTCATGTATGAACTAACCCAGCCAAACCCAAAGCATTCTGAAACGTTGAGTGCGTTATATCAAAACGACCGACTCGATTCAAGGATCACATCGCAACAGACTGTGCATCAATCGGAGGCCCGTAGCACATGTTATGAGCGTCCGACCAGAAAAGATTCGGTATTAAGGGGTTCGGGCTCGGTCCGACCCGGCCCGATACCCCCGGGGTCGACCCGAACCGGGTCCGGGTCCAGCCCGCTTGGGCGCGGCTCGGCCTGGCCTGGGCACAGCGCGCCCAGTGCACTGGCCGCGCGCTCGGCCAACCGGCCGAGCCGTTTGGGAGGGGGGGCTACCCCCCTGGTGTAACTGCGTCCCTCCATTAAATGGGGGCCATTTTGTGCTGGCCGGCCGGGGGATTTAATTCCACCGGTTTCCCTTTTGTCCGGCCGGCCTGCACCGGCCTGCCAGTTTTGCCATCAAGGACCAGCGACGGCCGATCCTTCCTCATTCTCCGACACCGGTGGCCCGGAACCGGCCGCCGGTCACCTTGCTCCGCCGCGGCCTGGAACCGGCCGCGGCCTAGTTCGTCCGGTGTGGTGCGACACCAACGCGCCCCTCCGTCGTGGCCCCACTCCGGTCGCGGTGTCTTTGGTTTCTCCGACGCGACATGATGGCATTGTGTCCTTGTTCAACTTCATGGCGCAGCACGACGGCGCCGCACATTACTTGTCGTACGATCCCGTGTGGTGCGACGACACCACGCCATTCCATCCCAACCATATTAGAAACAACATTCAAATCGGAGGAGGGTCGGCTGTGTTTGTGCGGTCCGGCCCCCTCTCCTTAATCGATAGCAACTGGTCGTAAATTCACCAATGATGACAAAGTATAATTCAAGAACAATGATAATTAAATAAACCCCTACTTGTGCGTAGCTAGAACGGGGGTTCGCCGTGGAAAACAACGTCGCGAGATGAAGCTCTGTAAGTTGACGGAGAATGCCCATGGAGGAAGTGGCATCTCATTTTCATTGACACGGGATGAATTTTGAAAGAGGGTTCGTCGTCGATCTTCGGAAACACACTGGCTGCGAAGAGGAGAAGAGACGGCACGTCGATCTCTTCTTACAGTGACGGCGTTCTTCGTCGATGTCTAGGTGTTCTTCGTCAAAGTCTTGGTGCTCTTCGTGATGGAGATAAAACACCTAAGAGCTCTCTCCTCAATTGTCCATACACAACATCCAACCAAAATAAAATAAGGCTCACCCTTATTTAATTAACTCATGCCACAATTCAAAAAAAATCAAAACTTAAATTAATTAATTGAATTGTTATGTTGGCATACTTAATGAGAGGAGAGGTAAAGTCACCCAATTAATGGGAAGTTAAAAAGTTATAATAGTTAAACAAATTAAGTGGGGGCTTAAGAGGAGTTAGGGAGTTAAGGGATTTGAAAAGGTGGGGGCTCGTGTGGGCCCCTCCTCACCTTTAATCCACTCAATAAAAACTAACAAATAGTGGATCCCACCCTAACTCCTACACTTAGGTTCTAACTCATGGAAAGGGAAATAAAATTCTTAACAAAAATTTTATTTCACTAACACTTAATCAACAAATTTAAACAATTCATAACGAGCAAACACAACTCTAAAAAAGGAGTTCCTAAGAAAATACCGGCGCTACAGTTCCATCGGTGCCCTCGGAATTCGATTCTGAGCACCTGTTCAAAAGTTAGAAAAACCTGCTTGTTCGTTCACTGAATGTACCTGAGCTAAACTTCGAAGTGAAATTCCAGGCACACCGGGCGTCAGATTCAAGTGTCGTCAGAAACTGTGTTCTTTTAAAATCCCAATGAAAAGTAAGAAAAAATTTCCTTTGAATTTTACGGGTCTTTACATTACTCCCACTTCAGGGCTTTACGTCCCCGTAAAGAAAAATCAGAAGATGGGGAAACAAATGATGGTACTGAGCACATATCTTAGCCTCCCGCTCCCAAGTGCTCTCCTGGAGGTTCCCGTGCTGCCATCTGATGCGCACTAGAAGAATCGACCGTCCTTGTAGGGCCCGCTCCTGTCGATCCTCGATCTCTACTATAACCTCCACAAAAGTATCCACATCATCAACGTCAAGCTATCTATGGTCAATGATATGTGTCAGGTCATGTGCGTATCTCCTCAGCGGAGATACGTGGAAGACGTTGGGCACCCGGTGCAAGTAAGGTGGTAGAGCCAGGCGATAAGCCACCTCGCCAATCCTGCTGAGGACCTGGAATGGTCCGATGAAGGGTGGAGATAACTTGCCGCCTCGGACAAATCTCTGTAATCCACGTCCAGGTGAGACATGCAAGAAGACGTGGTCGCAATCCTCGAACTCTAGTGGCCTCCGCCTCCTGCTAGCATATGACTTCTGCCAGATCTGAGCTGTCCTCATCCGCTCCTGGATGACCTGGATCTTCTCTGTCGTGGCCCGGACCTTCTCTAGTCCCACAAGTGCTGACTCCCTAGGGTCTGTCCAGCACAAAGGAGATCTGCAAGGTTTGCCGTAAAATGCCTTGTATGGTGTCATCCCGATGGTGGAGTGGTAGCTGTTTTTGTTCACGAACTCCACCAAGGGTAGGTGGTCCTCCCAGCTGCGACCAAAGTCGAGGACACATGCGTGGAGCATGTCCTCGAGAGTCTGAATGGTCATCTCTGTCTGACCATCCATCTAAGGGTGAAAGGCTGGTCTCAGACGTAGCTGCGTCCCGAACGCCTCCTACAACCCCTTCCAATGCCGGTAAGTAAAGCGAGCATCTCGATCGGATACGATAGGTGATGGAACACCATGAAGCCGTACAATCTCCTGAATGTAGAGATGCCCCAAGCTCTCCACTGAGCCCTGCTCTCTGATGGGTAAGATGTGTGCCGACTTGGTGAGTCGGTCAACGATCACCCAAATAGAGTCGTGACCTCTGGAAGTGCGTGGAAGTCCAGTCACGAAGTCCATAGATATCTCATCCCACTTCCACTACGGGACCTCTAAGGGGTGTACCAAGCCTTCTGGTACCTGGTGCTCTGCCTTCACCTACTAGCAGGTGAGGCATCGAGAAACGAACTCTGCCACAAGTTCCTATGATCCAAAAGAGAAACCATCAGGTTCCTGTCCTGGGGATATCTGTGCCTGAAGCGTCTCACAGTCGGTGTCCCCATGATGTGCCTCTCTAACTCGCTGCAGTAGTGGAGGAATGAATGTGAGAGACTGAAGGAAGGCTTCTCCATCTCTATCCACAAAGGATATCTGCAATGAGGCTAGCTACTCTGTCACCTCCTCATGTAGCTGAATGCCCGTCCTCCTACTGAGGGCATCTGCTACCACGTTCCCCTTCCCAGGAGTATAGACTATCTCAAAGTCATAGTCCTGGAGGAACTCGATCCATCGCCACTGTCTCAAATTCAGATCTTTCTGAGAGAAGATCTATCTAAGACTCTGATGGTCAGAAAAGACTGTAAAGCGCTCTCCCATCAGGTATTGTCTCCATGTATTCAGAGCGAAGACCACTGCTGCTAACTCCAGGTCATGGGTAGCGTAGTTCAACTCATGCGGCCTCAACTGACGTGATCCATATATGATCACGGCCCAATATTGCATCAGGACACATCCATTTCCGGTCCCTGATGCATCGCATTAGACTACGTACCCAACTCCTTCCTCAGGCAACCTCAAGATAGGTGCGCTGGTCAATCTCTGTCTCAGCTCCTGGAAGCTCTGCTGACAACTGTCAGACCACACAATGGTTTTCCCCTTCATTGTCTAATCTGAGAGTTGTGTCGCAACTCTAGAGAATTCTGGCACAAATCTCCGGTAGTATCCAGCTAGTCCCAAGAAACTCCGCACCTCCGTCACGCTCCTAGGTGGCTCCCAAGCTATCACTGCCTCGATCTTCGTAGGATCTACTACAACTCTCGCCTCAGAGATGACGCGTCCCAAGAAGTGGACCTCGCGTGTCTAGAACTGACACTTTGAGAGCTTACCATAAAGCTGGTGCTCACGTAGTGTGTCTCGTACAACCCGCAAGTGGTAGGCGTGCTCCTCCTCAGTCGTCGAGAAAATTAAAATGTTGTCGATGAAGACCACGACAAATTGATCGAGGTATGGACGAAATATCTTGTTCATGAGGTCCATCAACACTGCTGGGGCATTGGTTACACCGAATGGCATAACCAAGAACTCATAGTGGCCATACCGACACCTGAAGGCCGTCTTCCGCACGTCCTCGTCTCGAACTCTAAGCTGATGATAGCCTGACCTGAGGTCTATCTTCGAGAACCACCGTGCTCCCATGAGCTGATCAAAGAGTTCATCAATCCTCGGTAGAAAATACTTGTTCCTCACTGTCACCTGGTTCAGGCGACGATAGTCGACACAAAGTCACAAGATCCCGTCCTCCTTCTCGGCGAACAAAATCGGGGATGCCCAGGGTGAAACACTGGGTCGGATGAACCCCTTGCCCTGTAAGTCCTCCAACTATACCCGTAGCTCTCAAAGCTCAGCGGGGGACATCTGATACGCTGGAGTCGATATTGGGGCTGTCTCGGGGTATAGGTTGACATAAAAGTCTACCTCTCTGCGAGGAGGTAGCCCTGGAATGTCGTCGGGGAAAACGTACGCATACTGATCCACCACTACAGGAAAACCAGGACTCCACACGTCAACTGCTCCTAGGATGAGGCTAGACAACTGATGAGTGATGGGTTGTCCTCTCCTCTGCGAGAGTCCATCATGTGCTGCAAAGGATCCCTTCTCGCCGGTGATGGTGAACCTGCTCCCGTCAGTGCATACACATCGCACCTTGCGCCTAATACAGTCAATTTGTGAATGGAATGTAGACAACCAATCCATGCCCATGATGATGTCGTAAGGCCTCCACGCCACTACAAGAAGATCCCAGCCGAAGTTCTCGCCTACTAGAGTAAGATCACACTGCCGACACTAGTGCGTAATCATCGAGTCTGCTCCCGTAGGAGTCTATAGCCGTAAGGATCAAGCCAACGGCTCTGTAGGAATCTTCGAGCTCCGAACAAGGGCAGTGTCTATGAAAGAATGACTCACTCATGTGTCTATAAGTACTAAATCAAGGGTGTAATAGACACAAATAGTACCTCGAATCATCTCGGGTGCACCGTGGTCGTAGGCCTCTGCTGCCTGGAGCTATGTCTGTCTCTGCCCACCAGCTCCCTGTGGTCGGGGTGGACCTCTTTGTGGGGGTGGTGGTGGTAAAACCTCAAAGCATCGACCACCACCTGCTGCTCGGCCAGCTCCTCTGCCTCATCCACTTGCACCCTGCAGACCGCCACAGTTGATCCTCTACCTCTACCTCGGTGGTCCCTCAACCGTCTGCTGCTCCTCGGCACGGTGGGTCAGGCAATCACGAGCCATGTGGCCCTGCCCGCCACATGAGTAGCACTGCCTGCCTCTCGAAAGACTGGCTTCACACTGTGTGCCCCGCACTGCTGAGCCAGTATTCTGAGGTCGCCTGCCTGAGGGTCTGGTCTGCCTGGACCCATGAGTCATCCATCGACTTCCTACTGCAGAAGACTCTGCTACGTACCACCCTGCGGTGGGTCTCGACGCTGGTTTAGACTCAGAAATAATGCTCTCGATCAAAAGGGCTCGCTCCAGTACTCCTGTCTGAGTCGGAATGCTGAGGGAGATCAGCGATGCCCTGATCTCGTGTCTCAATCCCTGCTCAAAGGTCCGAGCCCAGAAGAATGGGTCCCGTACCATGTCTGTAGAGTAGCACGATAGATCGGTAAATCTCTCCGAGTACTAGGTGACCGTCATGCTGCCCTGCCACAGTTAAAGAAGCTCCTGGATGCGCACTACAGAGAGGGTGGCTGGGACAAACTCTGAGTGGAAGAGGCCCTCAAAGTCTATCCAGAGGAGAGATTCCTCATCGTGCACTTTGAGCATCAAGCTCCACCATCGGCCCGCTGCTGCGTGCAGTAGGCTCGCTGCGAGGATCACCATGAGTTCTGCTGGTGTCCTCACTAACCGAAAAACTCGTACCACTGCCTCCAGCCAGTCCTCGGCTGCCTGGGGGTCCGTCTCCCCGCAGAACCTGGGCGGTCGCTGGTGCTGGAACTCATGCAGTGCACTAAGCCGACATGCATCATCAGCGGCTGGGGCTGAAAGCATCGGTGGCTCGGTGGGTAGAGCTACCGCCAGTGCCACTACTGACAAAGGGCCCTGCACCGAGTCCTCGTCGCTCGGTGGGCTATCGTCCCGCTCGACTCTCGGAACCCTAGCTGGCTGCCGTCGTGGGGCCATCTTGAAAAGGAAACAGGTGCGACACAGTTAGAACAGTATACCTGGTGAGCTGATACAAAGTAATCACAAAGAAAACTTGAAAGATGCATGCAATCAATGTTTTCGTGCATGAAGTCGGAAATCAGAAGTCGAGGTCCTGGTGTACTGATACGTCGGCCGCTGCACCAACACTGGACTCCCTGGACTAATAACCACACTCAATACGCTTAACATTATTGCTTCACATAGAAAAAGATCAGATTCCAAGTTCTACGGTAGAACCGAACTCCTCTGATACCAATTTGTCACGAGCCGTCCTCGAGACTCGTGTCGTGACTACCCAAAGCCCGCCTTCCATAGGCCAGGGGCTGGCGACTAGCACCGAAGGCATAAATCCCGATAACTGGGAAGACATTGCCTTAATAAAGTAAAAGAATACCATAGAGAAAGCAAGAAGTAGAAGTAAAACACTATGTAAAACTGAATAAAACAGTAGGTGAAGAATGTAAAAGGGGCAGGAAATACAAGCCCAACTGTAAAGTACAACTGAAAAGGAAAACAACAGCTGAAAAGTAAAACTGCAGCCTCGAGCCATCCTCTAGAAATCCCACCTGAAGGGTGGGTACAGATAGCCTCCACAACTCCTCAGGTACAGCCCTCCACTCTGAGTATATCCCATACATTGGTCCACCTCCAGGTACCGTCCTGCTCTACAAGACCCAACCAAGGTTAGCATTGTCCATCGTCTGCAACCAACACAACGAAGTGCGGTCAAAGCCCATGCAGGGGTGAGTATAATCTACTCAGTAGGGACCCTGAGACCCCCTATGGTCTCCCATGATTCACAAAGGATAATCCACAAGGAAAGATACAACCACGAAGTAACATCCGACACTACTTAGATATATTCCCATACATATGCCTAAGTCACCATTTCCAGTACGCTCTATCCTCCGAGCTCAAGTACAAACTAGCCCACACAGGAAAACAATTCGTAATCCACACAGGATAGAACAACACAATCCACACAGGATAGCAATCAAGATTCAGCTCACACATGTATACTTCTTTGAATGATGATAGAGATGATCACTGATCCATCTAAGTCGTCAGACCCACAATGGATCGATAGGTACTAACCCCCGCAATGACCCACAAAGGATCGATAGGAAACTAACCCCCGCAATGACCCACAGAGGATCGGACCCACACAGGATCTGTAGGCGCTGGCTCACACAGAACCATTGAGCATTGACCCACACAGGATCGGACCCACACAGGATTGGTAGCACTGATCCACGTAGGATCTCTAAGTGTTGTAGTTGTTGCCGTCGAATCCACTGAGGATCTCCGCACAGTCGTCGTCGCAGTCACAGCCAGCTCTAGGGTTCCCGCAGACAGAAAGCTCATTCGGGAGGGTCCGCTCCACGAGCTGAGAGGCTGATACATAAACTGACACATAGTCCAGATTTTATGTATCCAAAAGTTCCGTATCGTCAACCGGAACTCAACGTCGTAGACGGTGCGTCAATCGGACGCCCGGTCTGAGAGTTATTGGCCTTTTCGTTCCAGGGGCCCGGTTGGTTTTTAAGGCAAAACCAACCCAACCGCAGTCCACCTGCATCCAAACCTCGCGCAGAGTAAGCCAAAAGATCATTCTCACTAAGAGGAATCCAACAAAGACGACGACACGTCAATCGGACGTCCAGAGCTTAAGATATGAGCGTTTCTGCTCCGAGGGCCCAGTTGGTTTCGTGTACGAACCAACCCATCCAAACCCAAAGAATTCCGAAACCATAATTGCGATATATTGAAACGACCGTCTCAATTCAAGGATCGCATACCAACTGACGGCGCATCGATCGGAGGCCCGTAGCACAAGTTATGAGCGTCCGACCAGAAAATATTCGGTATTAAGGGGTTCGGGCCCGGTCCGACCAGGCCCGAAACCCCCGGGGTCGTCCCGAACCGGGTAGACCCAAACTGGGTCCTGGTCTAGCCTACTTGGGCATGGCCCGACTGGTGCAGCCCGTCCCGGCCCGGCCTGGTCACACCGCGGCCAGCGCGCTGGCCCGGCACTCGGCCAACTGGCCGAGCCGTTTGCCAGGGGGGCGCCTACCCCCCTGGTGTAACCGCTGCCCCCCCCCCCATTAAATGGGGGCCGTTTTATGCTGGCCGGCGGGGGAAATTAATTCCCCCAGTTTCCCTTTTGTCTGGCCGGCCCACACCAGCCGGCTGATTCTGCCATCAAGGACCGGCAACAGCCAGTCCTTCCTCCTTCGCCGACACCGGCGGCCCGGAACCGGCCGCCGGTCACCCAGCTCCGCCGCGGCCTGGTTCGTCTGGTGCGGTGCGACGACACCATGCCCCTCCGCCGCGGCCAAGATCCAGCCGCGATTTCTTCGACGTGACGCGACGACGTCACGTCCTTGTTCAACTTCATGGCGCGGCGTGACGACGTCGTGCATTACTTGTTGTACGATCCCGCGTGGTGCGACGGCACCACGCCATTCCATCCCAACCATATTAGAAACGACATTCAAATTGGAGGAGGGTCATCCATGTTTTTGCAGTCCGCCCCCTCTCGTTAATCGATAGAAACTGGTAATAAATTCCCGAAGGACGACAAAGTAGAATTCACGAACAAAGATAATTAAATAAACCCCTACTTGAGCATATCTAGAACGGCGGTTCACCGCAGAAAACGACGTCGTGAGGTGAAGCTCGGTACGTTGACGGAGAATTCCCGTGGAGGAAGTGTCGTATCCTTTTCGTTGACATGGGAAGAAGATCGAAAGAGGGTGCCTCGTCGATCTTCAGAAATACGCTGACTGTGAAGAGGAGAAGAGACGGCATGTCGATCTCTTCTTACAGTGATGGCGTTCTTCGTCGAAGACTTGGTGTTCTTCGTCGAAGTATTGATGTTCTTCGTGATGAAGATGAAACACCTAAGAGCCCTCTCCTCAATTGTCTATTCACAACATCCAACCAAAATAAAATAAGGCTCACCCTTATTTTATTAATTCATTCCATAATTCAAAAAAAAATCAAAACTTAAATTAATTAATTGAATTGTTATGTTGGAATACTTAATTAGAGGAGAGGTAATGTCACCCAATTAATGGGAAGTTAAAAAGTTATAAGATTTACACAACTCAAGTGGGGGGTTAAGAGGTGTTATGGAGTTAAGGGATTTGAAAAGGTGGCGGCTCATGTGAGCCCCACCTCACCTTTAATCAACGCAAGAAAAACTAACAAACAGTGAGTCCCATCCTAACTCCTACACGTAGATTCTAACTCATGGAAAGGGAAATAAAATTCTTAACGAAAATTTTATTTCACTAACACTTAATCCACAAATTTAAACAATTCATAACGAGAAAACTCAACTCTAGAAAAGGCGTTCCTAAGAAAATACCGGCGCTACGGTTCCATCGGTGCCCTCGGAATTCGATTCCGAGCAACAGTTCAAAAGTTAGAAAAACTCGCTCGTTCGTTCACTGAATGTACCTGAGGTAAACTTAGGATTGAAATTCCGGGCACCCCGGGCCTCGGAATCAAGTGCTGTCAGAAACTGCGTTCTTGTAAAATCTGAAATAAAATTAATAAAAAATTTCCCTTGAATTTTACAGGTCTTTACAACCTAGGCTCACAACCCCACAAGTACAGCCACATCATGTCTCACCCAAAAATAGCTGGTCCATCACACTTTTAAAAACATATCTATAGAAGTAGGGTATCTTGATAATAATATACCTCAACCCCATTACTTACTCCTACCATTAATGAACCCATTCATATGTCACCTCATCCCATCCAACCTTCCCACAGAAACCTGGGCTACATCACTTGTCTCCCCAAAACACGTGGTCTCACAATCCCACAAGCACGACCACATCAAAATTTTCCTAAACACACTTTACCCGTCACCACCACTATCTAATGCACTAATAGACCTAAAACCATCACATCTTGTGAAGTTCCTACCTTTCATAGAATTTGGTGTGTTATAAATAAAGTACCCATCCATATGTCCTCCTCACTAGATTTTGAAAAGAACACCCCACCATGTGAATATACGGGTGTCATCATATAGTTCTCGACATGGGTGTGGTGCTTGTAGAAATCAGAATGAATGTACAGGTTTCATCATATAGATAAAAAAATCAAAACCCATGGGTTCACAACCAAACACTAACGAACTCACAAAATCACCATATTTGATGCAACCTCTAAATTCATTACACCAAACAAACCACAAGCCACATCACCCAAACCAATTCCACTTATCTAGGAAATTCATTTCATTATTAAGTATTTTACAAATTTAACCAAAAAACCCATCATTTGGTTATTCACATTTCATTCAGATACCATTAATCAAACCTGACCCCATGAATTTTAATCATTAATAATCATATATTCCATCACTATCTGGGAAACTTGTACAACTCAACCACACTTCAAAAGAAGCTCATAATCTTGATCAAAACATCAAATCACTATCACAAAAAGCAAATATGACCAAAAACTACCTTTCCACCCCAATATAATTTCACCAAACCATCAACACCCCATTCTCCAACCACGCATCAAATTCACATTGATTCCCCAAAATCACGACCACATATCACTGCACATCAAAAATAAATTTTAAATTTTTACAAGGGGGATTTTATCACATTCCACTTTATTTTTTGTGGTGTTATCACACAATATGTAATCATGGAAAAATTATTTTATTACCAGATATAATTAATTAGTTGATTTATATTTTAGGGTGATACCAAAAAATTAGAAAAAATGTAGCAGTAAGAACCCATTTTTCTAGAAAAAAACCCCAGTTTCCATAATATTTAGTGGGACATCATTTTTATACAATCCAAAATATCGCAATAGTAACAATGCTTTCAAAAAATTAATATGAATCCAATTTACCCATATATTTCAATTTACCTAATTCATTATATTTTATTAATCCATCACAACAATAACAAATTGATGAACTTAAATAAACTCCTCTCACATGGTACACAATAACGAGAAATGAGGTATTTCCTACCACAAAGAAGTTTTCCACCTCATTATGTAATGTATGGAAAAGAATAAATTCCTTAAAAAAACAACCACGCCATGAGATTTCAATGATCCATCTACACCACACTCAAAGATCATCAAAACATATCCCAACACACACCACAAATTAAAAAATCATCATAGTGACTTCTTAGGAGAATAATAATAGAAAATAACTATGAAAGGGTGAATAACTCACCACATATCCCTAACCAAAAACCTCCTGATCTAGTAGACCGAACCAAAAAAATAGGGTTAAAGGGGATCATTTAGGAATATAAGGATCATAAATAACAATATAGATTGAGGTGTGGATGAATGTATAATATTCAGATAATAAAATGACTTAAAACCTCGAACCACATAGGTTTCAGGTCATGTAACCATTACATGATGTCTATTCATGATTTCCAATAATTTCAAACATTAGATGAAAAATGTGATACATCGGTCGTTACCAAAAAACTCAAGAAATATCCCTGAAACACCTATAACCACAAAAACATGAAAATTAACTAAATCGGAAGGACAATGTCATTAGAAGTCTAACCACTAGAACATAAACTTGTTCTTTACTAGTGCATTCATGGGTAATTGTAAATGAGATAAGTCATCAATAAAATAATAATAGTATCCCATTAAACCTAGAATTATATTAATTGCAAACACATTCTTGGGACACATCCAAGACAACATCAACACTAACTTTTCTGAGAAAACTAATATATTGTTCTCAAAAACCACAAGACTTAAGAGTTTTACCTATTGAATATAGAAGTGACACATTGAAATATTTTTATAAATCCAATCTTCTAAAAGTCTACTCACAACTATATTGAAATGTATTTCATGTGTCTCTAGATTTAGTGAGTAAATGGGGATATCTTCGATAAAAACCACCATAAATGAGTCATTGTATGTGTGTAAGATACTATTTATGATATCCATGAACATTCCTTGGGAATTCATTAGTCCAAACTGAATCACCAAGTAATTTTATATCCCATACCTACTCTTAAATGACACATTTCATATGTCATCCTCTATGACCCAAAACTGGTGATAACTTGCTCATAAATCAATCTTAGGGAACCACTGAGCTCCATGTAAATTATTCAAGAGATATTAAATTCAAGATAAATGATACTTAGTCATCAACGTCACCTAATTCATCTTATAGGAATATAAGAAGGGTCAATGAAACCCATCCACTTTCTTGGTGAAAAAACTAGTTCACCCCTTAGTGATATAATCAGCCTAATATAGCACTTTTTTTCTATGTCCTCTAGCTACACTTTGAGCTCCATCATCTGGACCAATTCTATATAATAACAAGGAATTGAAATGTGCTATAAACCTATCATGAGATTTTTTTCTCAAACTAAACTCCACTATCAGAGGGAGATCATGGAATTCATTAAGAATTAAGTTTTGATGGAGATCCGAAATGGGAGGAAATGAAGAGGGGATAACAACAATTTTATTGAAATATCAAATCCAAAAATATACAACATAATCATCACAATATAGATCATGTCTTGACCAACTATACTGAATCTCAACTTCCACCCACTATCCATTATAAAATTTTCTCCCAAGGGTTGATATAAATGATACCCATCTCTAATATTAATTATATTGTGATAAAAACGAGTCATAAAATCCATCCCAATAATCCCAATAAGGATCATTGTATCTAGAATAATGAAGAATCAAATATTTGAAAAGAGAAAAATTACTATTGGATACTTGGGGAATCACTAATGATGGTCCACTTTCATGTCCAATTGTGTATCAATTAAAAGAAAATTAGATGAAAAGATAACTAATAAGTCATATAAAATTATAATTAGTGCAGATATAAAGGATTAGGAATCATCTGTATCAATAAATGTAGTAGACAATCTATAAGTGATCAAGATTTTACCTTAAACAGTAGACAATTCCTCCCCACCATTTTCAAGAGTCTGATCCATTATGTACAACTGGGATAACTCAGCTTTGTAACCTTATCCCTGAGGTATATGATTCACCAGAGTCATAATTATATGATATTTATTATGAGGACCTCAGTTAGATCCTTGGATCTCAGATCCATCATATCCTACAACCCTACCAAAACTCGACCACCCTGATCTGGAGTATAACTAATATAGATGCCTCATATTACCACACTACAAAATGTTTTATAGATATAGTTTTTGTCCAATCAACGTGTTATTTTTGTTATATTTATATTTCATTGTTAATATATTCTTACCCTAAAAATCTTGTATTAGATATACACTTTAGGGGCCTACAATTTTGATCAAGTTATAGGTGGTTTATCTACTTATTTTTTAAATAATACAGTTTTAAATTGAATATTATTATTTTGAAACTCTGCATCATTGATGAAAATTTCATCTGGCAGTTTTTATTGCAACTATAACCTAAACTAGTTATTCAAGAATCCTAATATCATTGAATTTTTATTGGAGTTTTGAGTACTCAAACTCACTCATGGTAAAGGGTTTGACTTTTATTCTAAGATGTGAATACTCTGGTTCCTGATAAATGAACCAGAATATCTAGTAAAATATTTATTGTAAGGTATCAATTTGTTTATCTCAGTTTTAGTGGTCTAAGAAAAAAAGGACCTACTCATAAAATGCACCAAGCTCATGTAGTAGAGTAGGGGATTTTTATGACCCAAACCAGTATATTTCATTGTTTTGTGTTCATTATTTTATTTCGTTTTCATCTTCTCACTCATCTATAAGATACAATGAATGAATTTATTTAAATACATGATGGGAATTATAGAATTATTCATGTTCTTAACGTAAACAATTCATCCCATATCTTGTTTTATTTTAGCAGTCATTCTAAACTAAAAATTTATTTTAGAGGAAGGGATACATTAGATATATTTCTTTTTTAAAAATACTTAATGATTTTATTTGAATGATCCATTACCACCATTTAGTATCCAATACTAGACTCTTCTAGAAACCCTATAATTTCTACTAGAAAACAATGATAGGAATGTGAATTCAGAATATAGTAGAATTATTTTTTTGGACTATAACAAGTTAGGGTTAATGAATTTACTGAAGATAAATCCCAATGGATGATCTTAGAGAATGTATGTTTATATTCAATAAAAATTATTTTTATGAGGATAATTAAATAATATGGAAGGAACTTAATATTATTTATTTGAAAAATATCTGGATAATAGTTTAATTGAAATTATAATTCCTCGAGAAATTACTAAATAAGACATGGAGAAGTGGAAGTATGCTCAAGAGAAATAATATTATCTTAATTGGAGATCTATTAATTTCATTTAATGTAGATTAGGATCTGATAAATTTAATAAATTTCTCTATGTGATACTACATATGATATGTTTAATACCATTTATATATCATAAGAAGGAACTTATAATATCTAAAAACTAAATTAAAACACTATGATTTTAAAATTTGAACCATTTTGGAATCATGAACTTGAGATCATCACTCATTTTATTGGACGATTAAAAAAAATTCAATGATGTTACTTCCATGTGAGAACATGTTCTAGAACCAGATCATGAATTAAAGGTACTTAGTGTTTTACATTATAAGTTGAATGGAATATCAATTTTTCTTCATCAATTCACACTTTTTAAAGTGTTTAGGATGACATAAGTAATTGAGACAATTATAATATATGAAATTGAGATACATGAATAAATGAAAATAATATTTCTATCAAAAAGGAAGATGATGCACTCAAAATTACTATAGATGAATTTTTTATTCATTTTATTCAGGTTAAAATGAATATATATCAGATCTTACTATAAGAATATATAATTTTTTTCAATATGAGAAAAGATAAATAAATAATAAATAAATAATTATTATTATATAAATTCAAGAAAAAGGCTCATTTTTTATCTGACATTCGTATGGTTCATGTTTGAAGGAAATATAATTATAAAATAAAAGGTAAGAAATTCATGAAGGAAAAATTTAGTTATTCTAATGATTCAAGAAAATAATCCACTTCAAATATTGAATTTTGTCATAAAAATAAAATGTTAAATCTATGTCTTATAGATCATTCTAATGAGGTACAATCTTCTTACTCACAATGGTCGAAATTTTTAAAAACTCTTTTATGATAAACTTAATAAATATTATTTTATTATTTAAGATGAATTTAAATCTTTTGGGAGAGAGATTATAAAAAATAGAAAAGATTATGATGTTTTTTATATTGATAAATAATTTTTGTCATTGAAATTTGTATGTTTAAAAACTAATAATTTAAAAATTATTTTACATGACATGAAAATAAAATTAATATACTACCTGATGAAGTTAAAACATTATAATCTTTCATATAGTAGGATTATCAAAGGATAAAATTATTTAAAACATATTCTTGGTAAAAATAAACCTCACAAAGGAATGTTTTTTATTGGTTGTAATGGAGAAAATTCCACATTATATAGGAAATATTTTTTTCTATTTGAAAAATCATGATAAAATAAACTCTTAAATGGTTTATTTGTGGTATAAATGGAAAAAATACTAAAATATTTTACTTCATAAAACGTAAATTGTGTGGTGTTAAGAATATTAATAATTCAAAGAAATAGTATGAAACTATTTATAAAAAATATACTAAAAAACATATTTGGTACTGTATATATTTAGATCCTTACACTCTTGGAACCAAAATCATGTGTCCTACTAAAGGCACCCACTTTTTATATTTTTTCAATATATTCATCTAAACTCCATTCATATATTTATGACTGGTTTTTCAAAAAAATTATATTTATTCTATTATTGACTAACTCTAAAGTTGATTATTATCTACAAAGAATGATCTTTAAAATGTAGTATTTTTAGATCTATGAATTATTACCTTACATTTTTAAATTCATTAACTCTTTTTTTATAATGGAGAAAAACTATTATAATTTTATACTTTTTCCTCTATATTTGAATATATGAATGATTAAACAATTAAATATAATAAAACTCTATTATTATATGTGATGAATCAAATTAATTTAAATATATTGATAATGTTAGGCATACTTATTAATATTTTATAATAAATTTTTAAAAATAACCATATAATTTAATTTGATTTCGTATAATGTAATATTATGATATATGTAAAACATTGTAAAATATTTTAATACATGTAGATGCTTTAAAACCATTTTATTCTTTACAAATACTATTTAATATCATTTAAAAATGTTTAATATATCATTGTAGGACATGTTTTATTGATGAAGCTCTAATTAAGGGGGAGTTTGAAGTTTGTATTGTATAACCTAAAATAGTATCATGAAAGATAGGATTATTCAATTGCAATAAAAATCAATTTTATTTTAAATAATATATTTCTTCATTAAACTATTTTTCATTGAATATTTATTTTCCTCAAAAGTTTTAATTAATTATTTAAATATATTCATATGTAATTATTATCTTACATTAAACTGACTTTCCCACTATAAAATCTGAAATAATTACACTACATTTTTTGTATTACAAACTGAAAAATCTCTTGAAAAGAACCAAAATAAAAACTTTATTTTCCATATAACCCTAATACTAACTTTTTTTAACCATTTCAAACAATTTTGCTTCTTTATTTTAATGAACTTATCAAATACCAATGATAAATTTTGGTCACACTACTCAAAGAGAATAATAAAATCTAGAACTGAAGGATGTAATCCTCAACTGCTAAGTGTTAAGCATCTTGAAAATTTATGGTATGATGGTACTTTTATATACTCATTGATTGATTTATTATAGAATATTATTTCTCATTATTTTAATATTACTTGGAAGAAATCTTCACAAAAAGGAAAATCAATTCTTAGTTATGAAGAACAATAAGTTCATTATTTTTAAATAGATAAAGGATAAGTGATCTATAAAAAGTCTCCATATAATGATGATGAATTATTCAACATAAATAGTTATCTTGTCAGAATTATATAGTCGGTATCTAAATTAAATATTTTGAAAGGAAATGTAGTGAGGCTGAATGAAGATCCCAAAAATATGTAGAAGATATTTTGATGAGTTATAAAACACTTGTGTTTCAAAAGAATATTTTAATTTTATTCAATGGAGGTATCATAATTAATATGTAATATCAATTTTGAGAGAATATTTTGTTTCTTCTAAAGTGACAATGTTATGTAAAATGAAGTATATCAAATGAAAATTTATTTCTAAATCATATCTCAAATATTTTAATGAATTTCTAGTTAAAAAATTTTATTATTTTTCAATATATCAATGATATGTAGATATTTGATGTTGAGTAGACCTGTTATCAGGAATTCTAGATACTCTGGTAAAAATAGTTTATATTTTTTACTGTGATGATTTTCCATTTAAACTTCACAGTATTTTGGATCATTTTAATCTATCATAGCCAATGTAAAATTAAATCCAAAATATATTTTTCAAGTCCTTTTTTATTTGAAATAACAAAATGTTCTATAATTTTTTATTAGTTTAATATCATTCATCACTATAAATATAATATAACACATCATTCTTCTATGGCACGTTTCCCTTTGAATAATGCAATGGCGTACATTGCATGCAACTTTGAGATTCTAACACACCACAATCAATCAAACTAGACGTTATGAATAGTAATACCTAATTTTTGGAATTTTATAAATTTTATCTCTCAAAATGGACTTCAGTTTTGGATTCGGAATATCAAAATTAGCCTAGGGTGAAATTTTGGTACTTTTCAGATAACTTTCATATTCTGATAAATAGTGAAAATTACTAAATTTTAATTAAAACCAACTTTTTTAATCGAAATAATTAATATTGATAATTTATGAATTTGAGTGGTTTTAACATATATTAAGAATACATTTTTACCATTTAATTCAATGTTTGTCAGTGGACATAATTTCACAATTAAACCAGACATAAACAAGTTCCAATCTTTTGATAGTTATTATCCCTTAAAAACACGCTTTTTTGTTTTAACAACGGAAATTAATTTTAAATTAATTTCTGCCACATCTATGTTTTGAATTTGGAAAAATGGATTCCATATTTTGAATCAGGATGGTCAAATTCTGTAAATATGTATCTTTAATTTTTATACATTTTGAATAATTATTTCGGTAAATATTTTATTTACCATGGTTAAAGGTTAAATTCGGTAAATAAGGGTTAAAAAAAATATTATAATATTAAAAAATTACCCTAAAACGTGTTCTAACGTTATTGGTTGATACATGTCCGACCATGGGAATCCTTGTGTCAATTTTGGGACCCCATGGAGCCACTTGTAAGTGATAGGGACACTTTATTTTAATTAAGTTAAAATGAATACAAAAATGACACAAGCATTTATCTTTTAGAAAAACAATTTTTAAATAAGGTTATATATGTTTCAATTTCAACTAAAAATATTAATTAGAAAGATAAAAATATTTCCTATATAGTAGAATTTTATTTATAATTTTTAGACATTAAATAATTTAATTTATATATGAGACAATGGTGATGCAATAATTACCATGCTAGAGAAAAATTAAGATGATTGATATTGTAGATACCCAAATAAATATAATTTGAGACTTTTTATGAATTAAACTAATTTACTAGGTTAATATGACATGTTAGGAATGATTTAATTAACTTTTTCTGTAGTAATCATTCAGTTATCAGTTTTTAAAAAATAAATTATTGAATAGTGTCAAAATTGACATAAAAGAGTTTTTATAACAAATATTATATTATTAATTGATATTAAATTCTTGAAAATCTAAGGATCTGTCAAAAGACTTATATCATGATAGGTGTATAATTAATGGACCACTTGGGTGTCTCTTGGATGTATATAGTACGTTTATTAAACATATAATATAAAAATACAAAGAGACATTGTAAAAGTGAAACTAATTAACTAAGAGTTAATACTTAAAGATAAGGTTAGTATAATGACCCAAACCTGTCTAAAATCTATTGGTTTAGTGGTTTTAGACCTATCCCCACCTTAAAATGTAAATAATCCACTTTTGAGCAATTAGAAACTGAATATTAATTTATTATAAAATAATATTTCTAGCTTTTCCAAAGGTGCCCCTCACCCCTCTTATAAAAGGGCACTCTCCCTTCTCATTAACTCACACATTCAAAGCCTCTTGGGTTGACAAAAACCTGACCAAATAATCTCTAAACTTCCCTCACTTCATCCTAGAGGAATTACTTTATTCAGAAAGCCATCCTATGGAACCCTTTTGATCAAATCAAAAGGAAGAACCTGAGGAAGAGGTAATGATTTCACCACCCTTTTCAAGTTCCTTTCTTCTTCCACTTCTTCTTTTTTTGTTATTTATATTATAAAATAATAACTCCAGTATCTTCTATATATTGTGTTGTTATTATAAATATGGTACGACTATATTAAGTATTCTTTCAATCCTTTGAATGGCATGTCACCATACGTGCGTACGTACGACTTACCGTCTCCATGTCGTGGTGTAATTGTCATTCAATAAATTATTATTTGGATGGGTATAATAATGATGTTTAATTCATGTAAATAATAAATATAACTTGATTATTATTCTTTCTATATGATAAAACATCAAATTATATATTATTTTAACATCAAAATAATGATATTGTCGCTCGTGCGTACGTACGGACTACCGTCCCCACAAACGCTATGAGATTCATTCTCCATCGTATCCATTCAAGTATAATACTCATTTGATGATTTAAAATAATGTTTAAGGACTTCATATAATTATGGATATGAATAATATACATCCCATTAATAACAAATATGGCTCACATAACAAAGAATATAAAGTAAAATGAACTCGTTAACACCTGAAATGACGATAATTCTAAGATATTATTAACAAATCAATGTAAAATGATCATATATGATATCATATTAATGTATATGATTCTTTTATAGTTCAATAACAATTATTTCACCATTATACTAGAGGTTAACCTACCGCCAACCATGGAAAAATTACAATGTAAGGGGTTTCTTATCTTACATTTAATTCAGTGAGATTTCCATTGTTCAACACTTATTTATTGCATGTGGTGCATGTACTGTCCATGATTGTATTCATTGTGTAATATACATTAATTTATGGGAATTTACATCATAATTGTATGATACTTATTTCATGGGTGCATGTTTCATAAGTTACCAAATCGATAAGGGAATTTGAAGTTTCAATTTCCACGCATTCGGCTTTACGCATACTTCGTTGATTATTTTACTCCAAGATTATGTGTGGATTCACTATTCATTTGATTATGTCATAATTTCCACTCCCCTTTCTGTGGATATACATTTTATACACATAATAACTCCATTAAAAAATTCTCAAGTCATCGGTATGAACTTGATAAGAGTAATTTTTACTCAATCTCGATTAGTTGAGATAAACATCCAATTCATTGGTGTTGTTTTTACTAGAATTTGTGTGAATGTCCTTTGATTGTTTTACACTGAATATCCAATCATATTTAGTGTATTTCTATTTGTCACACATAATTATATCGTTGATTTATCCTTAACCTAAGGATACGGACATTATGAGATATTTCATCTCAATTTACATTCCATTGAGACTTCTTTGTTATAAACCAAATCACTATTATGTGGTGTATATAATGTACATTAACATAGTATATCATGAATCCCTTTATTCTCATGATATTACAATGTTTTTATTACCTCAATTATTTGTATACAAGTGTCTCTATTTTGGTTAGAAACTCTAACTAAAATACTATTTTTGAATGTTTTAAATACTTATTCTTCTAAATCTTGCTCATTAATGTACATGTTTTAAAAATGGTTTTAAGGATTTATTTATATGGACAATAAAGTTTTAAAATTAAAACTTTTTTTTAAATGTTTCAAAGTGGTATGGGACACTGTGATTCAAAAATATATTTTTAAATGGATTCGTGACAAATAGTGTGACTTTTTAATGATTTCCAGAAAAAGGGGGGTATTTCTATCAAATAGTTTTGATGAATATTTTCATCTATGTGAATATCCTTCATTATTATCGATTGAGTTTAATATAATACAATACAATCTTCCATGTTGTATCGAATGAGTTATGTTTGACTGTGGATGTGCTATTTTTATACCATTCATATTTTGTAGATAACGTTTTGAAATTTTCTATGATAGTTTTAATATGAATATTTATGTTATGATTAATAATTTTTATATGAGGGATGCATTGGACGTAGTAAGTGACGGGTGGTGCCCGATATAGCTCCTCGATGCATCGGTAGGTCTCATGAGACAAACTAGTGTCTTGGCACAAGGCCTTGGAAAAATTTTATTTGTAGTCTTGGCATGAGACCTTGGCTATGTGGTTATGATAGTCTGGCATTATGCATTCCATCCTTATGAAAGTGGTTATTGATATTGCATGTAATTATTCGATTAGTAGAATATCCATGTGAATAAGTAAATGGAATTATTTCATTTTATTTTTGCCATACTATGTTGAAATTCAAGATTAAAAGGCTTTTGTTTTAGTTATACATTGCCTTAAATGTTTATTCTTATTTACGAATGTTTCTGCTATATTTTTATCCTTACAGGGCATTTGAGCTCACCCCTTTTCTATGTTTTATTTTTCCCAGGATGTGATGAAGTAATTTATGAATGACCTGCAGGGATAGTATGAGGGGATATAAAGACAAGATGTTGTTGTAGTTTTTTTACTTTATGATGTAATGTAAGACTTATGAATATATCTAGTGTTTCCAATACTACTAAACTAATCGGTCTTTCGAGACACGATCCTTTGTGATCATGCCAATGTCATGTAATAATGCACCAACTCTGGGTATCTAGGGTCAGGGCATTACAGTTGGTATCAGAGAAAGTTTAGTACAAACCTTGGGAGCTAGATTTAGATAAACTCTGATTAGATCATGTAGACCTAAGATGGACTTTGAGGATTAGTATAGATGAACTTCCTAGAATTTTGGTAGTTTAGAGATTTTGTGAGTTTTTCAAGAAATACATCCATGTTTGGATACGAGTAGGTAGATGTGGCTCTGGCACAGATATACCTAGGGGTAAAACCCGAAAACACCGCTTTGATCTAAACTCGAACGGGAACTGGTGCATGACAACGGGCCTTGCTGCACTCTTGGTTACGACACTCCCAGGGGATATGCTTTGGATAATTTACATTTCCTTTACTAACCGATTTGTAGTATTAAATATATAAGATGAGAGTAAATGACCTTGGTTAATCATATTGTTTTTCAAATTGAGAATATGGTGACATGTTAATCAAAAAATGATTTTATGACTTCTGTTACTCACACAATTCTTTCGGGTTTTAGTCAACAGTTGGATTCCAAGGAAGTCATAGTGAATTTTAGAATGATGTACAAGGTGGGAACAGTGGTGGCAATGAGAAACGAAATGGAATGTTTATAGGCGTAAAAGATATCGTATTTATGCCAAATCAATTTTCCAAAAATATGATCAACAATATATATATTAACCAATTCCCAGACTTAACAATGAAGGGAAAGGTGATGAATGATAAGAGCTCCAGCAGTGGAGACCATGGAGAAAAGAATTCTCAATTTCCATCATGCAGGAAATCTGGAAAGAGACACCCAGTAAAGTGTCTTAATGGGACAAAGAAATGCTTTACATGCGGGAAGGAAGGACATAAAATGAAGAATTGCCGAATAAAAATGAATAGTACTATGGAAAAAGATAAAAATGGTCCCCAGAGTCCTTTTATAGTCATTTGTCGTAACTGTAGGGGACCTGGAAATTACTCGAGTGAATTCCCTATTCTATAGGATATTTTCATGGTCAAAGAAGAAGCTATGTGGAAATAAATGGTTGGAGAAATGTTTAAAAAGTATTAGTGCTCCTTGTTGATGGGTTTACTTTGGAATAATTTTCTCTTGTATTTGTAACCCCGCAGTTTGCCATGTGAGAATGATATTTAAAGAATAATTATATCATCTCTTGTGGATATAGGTATAAATAACCATTTGGTGATATATGATCATTGGGGTTTGAGAGAATTATATGTTATTATTATTGTGGATGAAAATGCATGTTATGATCTAACATTTGTGGTTAAATTATGTTATGGTATTTTGAGGAATTTATCTCATTTTCGTAATGTTATAAAATATAGTTTTTGAAAAAGGACAACACGTAGATCATGTGACAACCCGTCATGTCGGACAAAGCTGTGGGAATCGAACCCACAACCAAAGTGTGATTGGGATTTATCGCCTACCACTGGACTACGGGAAGCCCCTGGATAGTGTGACTAATTATTTTTATTTAAATGATTTTATTGATCAAAAATAAGTTGATTTGGGTTCTTATGTCTTATTAAATGAATACCCTTGGTATAAGAAAATTGATTTGGTGATTAAGTGATAGATGTTATTTTAGAAGTTGTTCACTTTGTGTTGAATAATATATGCCCAAGGAAAATAGGATAGTATGGGATTTCATTTGAGGAGTAATGGTGGATTTTTATCTATGTTATTATTATGGATTTATAGTGATTTGGGTTCTTTATGGAAATGATTAGGTTAATTAATTTTATGTATGTGACTTTAAGAGTAATTAATGTAATTTGGAGAAACAATTTTACGTGGAAGACTAAATTCTTATATGTTTTGAGTTTAAATATTATTTTGGATTATATTGAAGGATTTTAAGGACAATTGATTATTGAAGGGTATTTAATTATCTTTGGGGTATTAATGGTTTAATTTTAGAAATTAAGATTAGTTTTTTTTCTCTAATGGAATATCCGTTGGGGGGGTCATCAGATATTATACTAACCATTTTGGGTTTTATTAATCTCTAAATACAAGGTAAATATATCGTCTATCCTGCGTGGATCAGGTATTTCTATATAAGTTTATTATAGCTCTTTCATTGTGACCAGGTCTTCTTGAATAATCATTGTTCAAAAAAATGATTTAGTGGTAAAAAGTTATTAAATAATGAAAATCTACATAAAAACTAAGTATATCTCATTATGTTCTTAGTCAATATAATAAACTAATTCCTCACCCTTATGTAATATAACTTAAAACAAAAAAATGTTTTCCATTTACTTTTCAAACTGGGAGACTAAGGACCATTTTTTCCCACACAAGTTTGTGATTTTCTTATTGTTAAATTTCTCCTGATCATGTTTTCTATCCCTCTCCATCAGAACTGAACACTTAGTTTATCGTTAATATCCATATTTTCCTACATGGAATCATAGTATGGGTTATCTTGGGTGACCCTTATACCTCTCTTCCTTTATTTTAAAGTGATAGTGTTATTGACTCTTTTTCCGATGTGGGACATTCCATTATATTATCAAGCCCAATTTTAAAAAGAATTGCGAGGAAAAAATTTACTGAAGGAGGGGAGACTGTAATGCCCCAAGCTTCCACGGTATGCTTCCCTTTGAATAATGCAATGGCGTGCATTGTACGCAACTTCGAGATTCTAACACACCACAACCAATCAAACTAGCTGTTATGAATAGTAATACCTACTTTTTGAAATTTTATAAATTCTATCTCTCTAAATGGAATTCATTTTTGGATTCGGAATATCTAAATTATCCTAGGGAGAAATTTTGGTACTTTTCAATTAACTTTCATATACTGATGAATAGTGAAAATTACTAAATTTTAATTAAATGCAACTTTTTTAATCGAAATAATTAATATTAATAAATTATGAATTTTAGTGTTTTTAAAGTATATTTAGATTATATATTTACCATTTAATTAAATTTTTGTCATTTTACATAATTTCACAATTAAACCAGACATAAACAAGTGCCAATCTTTTGATAGTTATTATCTCTTAAAAACACGCTTTTTGTTTTAGCAATGGGAATTAATTTTAAATTAATTTCTGCCACTTCTGTGTTTTGAATTTGAAAAAATGGATTCCATATTTGGAATCAGGATTTTCTAATTATGTAAATAGGTAACTTTTATTTTGAGAAATTTTGAATAATTATTTCAGTAAATATTTTATCTACCATGGTTAAAGGGTAAATCTTGTAAATAAGGGTTAAAAATAATATTATAATAATATAAAATTACCCTAAAACGTGTCCTAACCTTATTGGTTGATACATATCTGACCATGGGAATCTTTTGGTCTATTTTGGGACCCCACGGAGCCACTTTTAAGTGATAGAGACACTTTATTTTAATTAAGTTAAAATGAATACAAAAATGACACAAGCATGTAGCTTTTAGAAAAACAATTTTTTACATAGGGTTATTTATGTTGTAATTTCGGCTATAAATATTCATTAGAAAAGTTAAAAATAATTCCTACATAATGGTATTTTATTTATAATTTTTAGAAATTAAATAATTTAATTTATATTTGACACAATGGCGATGAAATAATTACCATAATAGTGAAAAATTAAAATGATTGATACTGTAGATACCCAAATAAATATAATTTGAGACATTTTATGAATTACACTAATTTAATAGGTTTATATGACATGTTAGGAATTATTTAATTAACGTTTTTCAATGCAATCATTCTGTTATGATTTTTACAAAAAATATATTATTGAATAGTGTCAAAATTGACATAAAAGAGTTTTTAAAACAAATATTATATTGTTCATTAATATTAAATCCCTAAAAATATATGGTTAGCAAAGAGACTTATATCGTGATAGTTTTATCATTAATGGACCACTTGGGGGGTCTCTTGGATGTATATAGTACGTTTTTAACCATATAATATAAAAATACAAAGAGACATTGTAAAAGTGAAACTAATTAACTAAGAGTTAATACCTAATGATAAGGTTAGTATAATGACCCAAACCTGTCTAAATTATATTGGTTGAGTGTTTTTAGACCTATCCCCACCTTAAAATTTATATAATCCACTTTGGAGCCATTAGAAACTGAATATTAATTTATTATAAAATAATATTTCTAGCTTTTCCAAAGGTGCCCCTCACCCCTCTTATAAAGGGCACTCTCCCTTTTCATAAACTCACACCGTCAAAGCCTTTTGGTTTGGCAAAACCCTGACCAAATAATCGATCAACATCCCTCACTTTATCCTAGAGTCCTTACATTAGTAAGAAAGCCAACCTAAGGATACCTTTTGATCAAATCAAAAAGAAGAACCCGAAGAAGAGGTAATGATTTCACCACCCTTTTTCAAGTTCCTTTCTTCTTCCACTTCTTCTTTCTTTGTTATTTATATTCTAAAATAATAAATCCAGTATCTTCTATATACTATGATGTTATTATAAATATGGTACAACCATATTAAGTATTCTATCAATCCATTGAATGGCATGTCACTATACGTGCGTACGTACGACTTACCATCTCCACGTTGTGGTGTAATTGTCATTCAATAAATTATTATTTGGATGGGTATAATAATGATGTGTAATTCATTTAAATAATAAAAATAACATGATAATTATTCTTTATATATGATATAACATCCAATTATATATTATTTTAACATCAAAAGAATGATATTGTCGCTCGTGCGTATGTATGGACAACCGTCTACACGAACGCGATGAGATTCATTCTCCATTGTATCCATTAAAGTATAATTCTCATTTGATGATTAAAAATAATGTTTATGAAGTTGATATAATTCTGGATATGAATAATATACATCCCATTAATAACAAATATGGCTCACATAACAAATAATATAAAGTAAAATGAACCCCTTAACACCCAAAATGACGATAATTCTAAGATATTATTAACAAATCAATGTTAAAAGATCATATATGATATCATATTAATGCATATTATTATTTTATTATTCAATAACAATTATTTCCAAATTATACAAGAGGTTAACCTACCATCGACCAACTAAAAATTACAAAGTAACGGGTTTCTTATCTCACTTTTAATTTAGTGAGATTTCCATTGTTCACCACTTATTTATTGCATGTGGTGTGTGTACTGCCCATGATTGTATTAATTGTGTAATGTAATTTATTTTATGGGTATTTATATAATCATTTAATGATAATTCTTTCATGGTTTCATGTTTCATAAGTTACCAAATATATAAGGGAATTTGAAATTTCAATTTCCACTCATTCGGCTTTACACATACTTCATTGATTATTTTACTCCAAGATTATGTGTGGAATCACTATTCATATGATAATGTCATTATTTACACTACCCTTTATGTGGATATAATTTTTATACACATAATAACTCCATTTATAAATTCTCATGTCATCGGTATGAACTTGATAAGAGTAATTTTTACTCAATCTCGATTTGTTGAGATAAACATCCAATTCATTGGTGTGTTTTTACTAGAATATGTGTGAATGTCCTTTGATTGTTTTACACTGAATATCCAATAATATTTAGTTTATTTATATTTTTCACACATAATTATGTCATTTATTTATCCTTAACCTAAGGATACGACCTTTATGAGAGATTTCATCTCAATTTACATTCCATTAAGACTTCTTTGTTATACACCAAATCACTTTTCTGTGGTGTATATAATGTACTTGGACATAGTATATCATCAATCCCTTTATTCTCATGATATTAAAATGTTTTGATAACATCAATTATTTTTATTCAATTGTCTCTCTTTTGGTTATAAACTGTAACTAAAATACCATTTTTAAATGTTTTAAATACATATTCTTCTAAATCTTGCTCATTAATGTCCATGTTTTAAAAATGGTTTTAAGGATTTATTTATATGGACATTAATGTTTTAAAATGAAAACCCCTTTTAAATTTTTCAATGTTGTATGGGAAACATTGATTCAAAAATCTATTTTTAAATGGCTTCTTGACAAATAGTGTGACTTTTAAATGATTTCATGAAAAAGGGGGATATTTCTCTCAAATAGTTTTGATGATTATTTTCATCTATGTCAATATCCTTCATTATTCTCGATTGAGTTTAATATGATACAATGCAATCTCTCATATTGTATCGAATGAGTTATGTTTGACTGCGGATGTGCTATTTTTATAACATTCATGGTTTGCGGATAACGTATTGACATTTCGTATGATAGTTTTAATAAGAATGTTTTTGTTATGATTAAAACTTTTCATATGAGGAATGAATTGGACCTAGTAAGTGACGGGTGGAGCCTACTATATCTCCTCGATGCATTGGTAGGTCTCATGAGACAAACTAGTGTGTTGGGACAAGCCCTTGGAAAAATCTTATTTGTAGTCTTGGCACGAGGCCCTGGCTATGTGGTTATGATAGTCTGGCGTTATGCATTCCATCATTATGAAAGTGGTTATTGATATTCCATGTGATTATTCGATTAGTATAATATCCATGTGAATAAGTAAATGGAATTATTTTATTTTATTTTTGCAATACTATGTTGAAGTTCAAGTTTAAAAGGCTTTTGTTTTAGTTATACACTGCATTAAATGTTTATTCTTATTTATGAAAGTTTCCGCTATATTTTTATCCTTACTAGGAATTTGAGCTCACCCCTTTTCCATGATTTATTTTTCCCAGGATGTGAAGAAGTAATTTATGAATGACCTACCGGGATAGTATGAGGGGATTTGAAGACAAGATGTTGTGGTAGTTTTTTTACATTATGATGTAATGTAAGACTTATGAATATATCTAGTGTTTCCAAGACTACTAAACTAATCGGTCTTTCGAGACTTGATCCTTTGTGATCATGACAATGTCAAGTAATAATGCACTGACTCTGGGTATCTAGGGTCGGGGTGTTACATAAAATTATTTAATAAATATAATATTATGAAAAAAATTATTAATCCATTTATTAATTTAGTTTTATTATCACAAAAATGAGTTGAAATATTTACAAAAAATATGTGGAGAAATATGAGAAATATGGTGAATATATCTTTATAATAATATTTTTTATTTTCATATGATAATTATTGTTGATAATCTAAACTTTTTTAAAATATTTTCAAAATATTTTTTAATTAATATATGTTATAGAATTTTGGATATCTTTTGATGAAATATTTCCATTACCATGTTTATAAAATATTATATCTTACTTGTAAAATTTGGAAAAAATATTCATTTCTATGTCTATTTTGTTAATTATTTATTTCTCAAAAATATTTTTTATTATTTATGTGTAAATTGATTATATTGGTTTTGTGATCATAAAATATAAGATATGGTTGTCTATGAGTTGATTGAAAAATTTCATTTATTTCTTATTAAATTTGATACTGATAAACACCGACATCATTCTTAAGCATGATATTTCTTTAAGTGAAAAATTGGATAATCATTATCAGAATAGATTTTTTATTCAAGAAGAATTTTAAAATCTAATCCCATATATGTTTATTTTAATTATTATCTATTATATACATTTAAAAGGATTCTAGAAACACAATTTATTCCCTACATTTTATGTGGAATATATGACTTTTGAAAACCACCATTCGTGTGGAATCATACTTTCGCACCTTATGTTTAGTGAAAATATATGGGTGAGGAATCATAATTTTGGAATCAATGCTTCATTTAAAGATATAACGTCTATTTATTCAACCCTACCATTAGAATCAATAATAAACTATCAATATTATATTTTAATTGTATTTATACACATAAGAAATACTATTTTTGACTCATTCAACCATAGAGTGTGAAATTATGGATTATTTCTATGATTTTTACAGTGATATAATCAGATATAATATGTATTTTATGTTTTTATGGGCTAATTCAAAGGATCATTTTCAATAGATCAAATAATTATTATACCAAAAGTATGTTACAACATTATTTGAAATTTTGAATTTGAATTATAAATATTTTCATGGTATTTTTATAGATCTATTTTTCCTAAAAATCCTTATGTATCCTGTTAAATACTGAGTGTATCCTCTTCTCCCTTATAGTTATGTATTCAAAAAATTATATTGTGTCATTATGTCTCTTCCCAGAAGAGATACACTTTTATGATATACACTTTTCAATATTTGTTTGTCTGATAAATTTGTTGTTACTTCTTATTCTATATTTCATTCTTAATATTTTTTTTAGCTTAAAAAATAGTTTGGTGAAAAACATATTTCTTAATATGCCAAGTGTTTTATCTAATATTGTTTAAATGAAGGAAATTTTTCATTAAAGATAATATTCCTGATACTATATCTCATTGACGATTGACTAATTTTTTAGTAGATGTTTCAATTGTAAGATTAACATATTATTGAACAATATTCATCTCATCTATTTCATTTAAATTTTCAACTGCAAGTACTCATTTGTGGTGGAGTTTTGGATTCTCAAAATAGGAAATGTATAATTTTCGTCCCTATAGAAAAACCATAAGGCCCTATAAAATCATTGTTTTGTGGTTTTAATAGCCATCACTTTGTTATAAAGGTCCCTAGAAATTGAACCTACATTTCAAAATCAAAACGATCATTGTGAGATCATTGGTGGAGTGGACTAGTGTATTCATATTCCTTAAACCACAACACATAATTATTAAATGCTATTACATTTTTTTCCCTCTTATTATTAATATTTAATACGTAATTAATGAATCATTTTTACTCAAGATGGATGTTTATAATTTCTCATGTTTTTTAAAGGAAACAATTCATCACCTCTTGTGTCATTTTCTTATTCATTTTGACCTAACAATGATGAAAATGGTTATGTGATTATTTTTATTTTTTGGAGGACGTGAGAAAGAATTGGAGGATAATTATATTCCTTTGAGTAATGGAAATGTGATAATAACCTAGAAATATTATCAATTAATGTTAGTGATTATTTTTTGAATGAAAATTTTAATTTTATGAGATTTACACACACAATCCTTTTTTTATTATTTTTAAAATCCACTTTTTGGATAAGTGGGAACCATACAAAACCACAATGCGACACGGAAAACCACAAAAACCAGTTCAAAATTCAATTTTATGAGGTTTACATTTTTTATTTGTGATGCTTTGTGTATTCTAAAAATGATAGAAAGGTGTTTTTACTAGATCAAGTGGTAAAATAAATTATATGAATTTGTTTATATCAAATAAATAGGAAACTATGAAATAGATGAAGTAGATATTCATGATTAATTAATAATCATATGTGTTAAGAATTTAATTATCCTAAAATATACTTTGGTGTTTTTTTATAAAATAGGTCACTCTACCAACCTTCATACCAAGACCATCTCATTAGTTCCACTATAAAGGTATATGAAATCTATTTTTTCTTAATAAACTTATCTTTAATGTGTAAAATACCAAATAAGATGAGGAATATTTTGTGATGATTTAATAGTAACTGGATATAATGCCAACATACTATTGAAATCATATAGAATATTAGTTATTGGAAATATTTTTCATGAGAAATGGATATATTTTTTAAGGATATTATATTTGGTCATATAATTTCTCATGTTTTTGAGTTAGTAATGTTGTAATTAATATGAATTCATTTATCACTGTTAATCAGTAAGTTATTTTATTTTCTATATGTAATTTTTGAGATAGATATTTAATAATATTGACTGTTTTTCATACAAACTTTTACTTTTCTTTTTTTATATTATATTAATTCAATCCATTTCATTAATTAATAATTAAACATGTGAATATATTAAAAAAATATTGATTTCTCAACTATATTGTTCCACAAAATCATTTTAGAGGTTATAAAAAGAATATTAATCATTATTGATTAGGTTTATTTTAATGGATAGATGTAAATTATGTTACATTTTGCAGTGAAATTAGATAATATTATAAATAGTTTTTCTGTTTCCTTTAATATGATATAAGAGAGAACTAACATGGATAAATCATGTGGTGGATATGTATTTGGTTTATTTTAGTATTTAGAAAAACATAATTTCTCATCTGTAATTTGTGTTGAAGATTTTAATTAATATTAATTAGAACCTTATGATGATTATTTTATATTTCAAGTATATTTTGATATATTTTGATGAGATTGTGAGATATTATATTGATCATTTTCACCATCTATCGTGTTTTGTTATCAATTTTTACTCGTTTATTGTATGATTTTAAAAATTTATTATACTTCATAAATTAAAATGTTTAGAGAACTAAAGGTATTGATCATACTATCTATGTTGTATTTTATTTTCATAGATGAAATTATAAAAGTTAGATTGAATGTAATAGTAAATGTTTTATTCAATGAAATAAATTATCTATAGTTGGAATTTGGTACTCATTTAAATTTCATTATATTTATTATAACTCATAAAAATTAGGTGTGGTCTTTTAAATGATTTAGTTGAACACCGATTATTTTTTGAGAAATATTAATTTTCTTATAATAAGGGGAAAATCATAATGGTATTCTTAATATAATTATGTGTTAAGAAACAAACTTTGTTATTGAGTCCCAAGTATGGCTATTCTATTAGGTTATTATTTTGATAATTTTCTTGATTAAAAATTCTATTTTTTGTAGAATATTTTCATTGAAAATATATTGATAATCTATTAATTAACTTTTTTCATAATAAAATACTCTAAATATTCATAATTTATAATATTTTGAAAGAAGAATAGGATAAGAAAATGATTCCAATATGTACGTTTTCACTAGAGTTTGATAGTTCATTTGAGAATGTACAATCAATGAGAAAATGGTATAGTTTTTTATCTGAAGTCATCCATTAATGATGTTTATGTTTTATTTATATAATTTTTAATTCTATGTATAAAAATTGATTGACAAAATGAAATTTTCATATATTGATGATTAAATTGTGAATTATATAATAAAATTGTAATCAAATTTAATCATGTTATTTATTTATTATTTATTATATAGATGTTTTATAATCTAAAACATCTCAAAATAATTTGACAGAAAAAACATTAAATTCACGATTAATAGTTGTTATATATTAAATTATAAATTAATAAAATTTTAAATATATTATTTTATGATATTTAGATATATGTTTTTGAGATATTATTGAGAGATGTTTTGATGCCATTTTTTAAATTATCCTTAATCTATGAGGAATATTAATTCATATGATATACTAATATTTAGATTTTATTGAGATGGAAATAATGTGATAAAGAATTTGATTATGCAATATATGAATTAAAGGTTATTAAAATGAAAATTACGACTCATTTCAATTTCATTCTATCATTTTGGTATCATAGTATTTAATTCAATTCATTAAAGATATATTCTTATACTCTTCATCAAAAGGAAAATATTCGTTGATATATTATATATTATCAATATATTATATACCTAAAAACCACCACCATAGATGGTTAGGGGAATATCTTTGTGGTAGAGGTGTCAAGATTGATAATAAATGTGGAACATATGATTAGATGATCAAATATTGGGATATGGAACATGTTTATTTTTTATTTCACATGCACTATGTTACATTCCATCCATGTGCACATATAATCTACATGATCAGATGATTCCCCTTGTGGAAATGATTCCACATAGGTATCTATCAAATTGGATCGTTGTTGGAAGGTAGTGTTTATTAAATCCAATATTTAGTGAACACAGTTGGATGACATGGGATATGGAATGACTCACTATAGAAAGGCATGTTCTTGTTCTTCAGGGTTCCACATAGCACTTCCACCTTGTTTAAACCCTATTATGGTTAATTTTGGTTATTATAGGCTTCATTCAAGAAGTGATATATTTATTAATCTCGTATTAAGACCTTAAATTTAAAAAAACATGTGTGGTTCATTATAAATAATTTCAGTGGTTCAATATAATTATTTAATTTAAATATTATGAAAATTGAAATTATTGAAATATTTATAATTGTACATTTATATATTTCTGTTTGGAAAATGAATGATTGATGTCATTATGTTGATTTACATTCATCGAGATTTGTACTTAACAGGTAATTATATATTATAAAAATAGGGTGTGAATTCATTTTTTTATTAATTATAGAAAACATTGTAATTAATTAATAAAAAATTTACATAATGATATAAATAGAAATATTTTTAAATAATAACTTAATTATGATGTTATAGATTATTAACGTGGGAATAAGTAAATTATGATTATATTTAACCAAATAAAAATTTTATTAAGTAATTTATATAATATATATAATATATTGTGTATGTTATTAAATACTAATTATAATACAAGAGAAAATATTAAATCCATAATAATTTATTGGGTGGATATATTGATGTCATGGAATGACTGAATTACAATATTAATGTTGATATTAAATTATTTCACCCATAAAAAATTAGTAATTTCATGGAATTGATAATATTTTAATATTTCAGATGATATAAGTAAATATTATTTTTAATAAAGTTGATAAATCATTAAAATTATTAATAATTTACCTGTAATAGTTTTAAAAAATTTAATGTATTTATCAAATTAATATAGAATAAATTTTTTATATGACTCATTTATATACGTAGAAAGTGTGTAAATTATTGATTGATGTTAATTATAGTTGTTTAATAATTAATGGATATATTGAGGTATCATAGATATTTGAAATGATAAATATACTCTAAATGAGCTGAGTTAATTTATTTTCTGTAATGTATTTTTTTGAGAAAATATGGGGACTAAAAATTCTATCATTAAGGGTGAAATATACAGTATTTAGTTTGGTTTTTATATAAAAATTTATTCTATTGATTAATTAGAATTAATGTGTCTTATAATAAATCTATTTTTAATGTTTTATTTGGATAATAGGAATTTTAAATAATTGTTTTTAAGGATAATGTGACTAGTAATGAATAAATAGATATTTTAGGATTGATAGAATATCCCTTTTATAAGGTTGTGAATATTTAATAGTTTAAATGATATATTTTTGAATTAAATATCGATTAATTATATGAACATGATTAAAAAAGTAGTGGAATAATTTGTGATGTGAATTTTATTAAAAAAATATAAATTCAATTGGGATAAATTGACCGGATTTATTTTGATGAGATAAATGTTTAAAATGATATCCTAATGATATATGAACTAAATAATTCACTAATTGTAAATTATTATTTTATTTTAATGAACTAATAATATGTATACTTATAGAGAGATATTCATTGAAATGATATATAATTTTAAAATGTATTATATATATATTATGGTTTGATTATTGATTTAGACAGTGTAACTTACTTATATACTCATCTATCATGATTGTTTTGAAGTTCAGTGACTAGAAAATATAAATAGTTGTGATACAATTTAGTTATAATATCCATACTCAAATGTCAACCAGATTTATATTACACATACCCTCTCACCCACTAATCTTGGTAGGGAATCTTGATGAATGATTTGTGTATCATTTCAAATTTACTCTTAGTTATAGTTTAAATTCCTTAAATGACCCTCATTTTTGAAATATAAGATTATACACTTTGTTGTTTACACACCCTCTCCCATAGATTCGGGATTTATGTGAATGATGAAGCATAGTACTACTATGGATTCTCACCAATATATTTACATTGATGAAAGATAAATATTTATTGACGGTTTATAACCCACATTTCTAGGTTTGGGGAAAATTGTATATTTAGTTATGACTCTATTATGAAATTGGTAAAGATGTAATCATTAATTTTCTCAATATTGTTCATATAGGGAGAATCATTAGGGGTGTATACATATGAAGGTATATGAGATGATATTATTTGTAGATATTAAACTTTTTACAAGACTTCCATCCAAATGTTGGGTGGATGACTTTCAATTTATGATAAGTGGTTTTAAATTATTATTATCATAGATAAAACCTTATAATATTCCATCCTCTATGGGTAACCAATGATATAATTATAGAAAAATAGGTCTTATATATTTGGTATTATTACTCATTTCTTCGAACTCGAGGTTTGGATTATAACACACTGGGGTTCATATACTGAGGTGTAAATTACCTCTAGTAGTACATAGTTAATAAGGTTTCTTATTATTATGATACATTATATTAATAATAATGCATATAAATTTATATGAATCCATTTTTTTTGATATTGATGATGGTATTTTTTGGGTATCTTGATAAGAAATTACCATAAATATTTTATGATTAAGGATGATGTGTAGTGTTGACAGATTTCTCAAATAACTAATTATTCATATAGTACAAAGAGAATGTACATTAATCGGGTCTGATCACTAATTTGGGAAACCATACTTTGTATTTAATTCTCTTATTTTTAATTATATTAGTAAATATGGATTATGGATGATAATGTATGTTGTATAAATATAGTAAATGTTTTATTTGGAATCTGATGATGTTTATTTCATACTACAGTAACTGCTTTCATGTCATTAAAAATCATAATTATATATATTCAAGATGTGTTTTTTATATAGTGATTCATAATTTTTTTTGAAATTTTAAAATAGATATATAATTCATATATATTTTTGTTCCATTACACAGTTTTTATTTATTTATGACATTTAGGATCACGTTTCATGATTATAGAAGACTTGTTAGGCATAGAAGAAATTATTTCCATCATTTTAGTAGATATCCATTAAACTATTCAAATCACGATTTGAGAGTTCACTTTTTGGTATGTTGGATCATATATGGTCATGTACCATTTTAACATATGGAAAAAATGAATATTTTTTATGGATACAATTTTAAAGAAAAACCTTTTGGAATGTAAGTTGTTTCTTAAAAAATAATATTCATGGATGTTTTTTATAGGTTACTTATAAGGGTTTATGTATAATGATTCAAGATATAATTCAAATATATTATAAAATATCTCACTTAGCTGATAAAGAAAATATAGTTTTTAATCACCAAAATAAAAAATTTCATCTTCATATAACATGAATTTATAACTTATATATTCTAATACCCCACGCATTAGTTCAAAATTAAGTACATTATTTTATAGGTTTACAATAAATTTGTATGCATTATTCAGTAAATAGATTCAATTATTGATTTATTTGTTAAATTTTTTTATTTATTCAATTTCATTATTCTACATCTACCATCCAATGCACCTGTATTGACATTACCAACTCATATGTTTATCTTAATTGGTATTAGAGACATACATTGAAGAAACTCTCTATAAAAGAAGAAATTTATAGTATTAATGTCACCTTTATTGATAGAGTTTTTTACTAGTATGTTTCTAGCTATTAATTAATTGCATAATTTTGTATGGTATTAGTGGTCCATGTGGAAGTCCTAACTGTGATTACTGCTTAATTAATATTTGTTTTCTTACAGATTTTATTTTTAATTTTTAAATTTAAAATTTTCAAAACTTGTTTAATAAAGTAAAAAAATTGAAATATGAATATTGGAGTTTAATATTAATATTAATTAATTTATCTATATGTGACATATGATACATATTGAGAAACTAGGAGGGAAATGGTTTGTTTCATAAAAATAAAATAAAATTAAAAAATTAAAAAAATTATGATTATATTATTATAAAAAATGTGTGATCATTAAAACATAAATAATATGTTATCAAAATGATAAATAAATAAATAAATTTTAAGTTCAAAATTCTGCAAAAAGTATACCATTATTAAATAAACATGAAATTAAAACTTATTTTTCAAAATATAATTGAATTCATATAACTTTATTTCATTTTGGAATAATTTTTAGATAAAAAACGTTTTAATAAAAAAGTTTTGTATGTCCTTAGATAATCAAGGCATCATGAATTTAGTGATTCAATACTGGGAATTATCATTGGTAATCAATTAAAATGTCCTATTTATTTATAATTTTCTCTTCATTTATCAACTATTATTAATGATGATCCATTATTCAAAATTTCTACCGTATATGTTTAGACAAAGAATTGAAATATGTGTAAGGGTTCATTCAATTTATTAAAATATAAAATTTTATGAAAAATAATTAATATCAGGTTTTTACATATGTAAAATTTTTAAATTCATAATTGTTAAATTTAATTTATATCAAAAAAATGTTGACCAATAATAATTTTCAACCCTACAAACATTAAAAGAAATATACCTTAATAGGATAAAAACATGTTTTTGAAAAACTGCAAGAAAATTTACAAATTATTAGTTCTAAAAAACTACTTCTATGATTTATAGTGATTATATTAATTAAAAATTGATTATTGATTATTAAACACCAATTATAAAATAAAAATAAACAATACATTCAAATTAATTTACTAATTATGTAAATATTTGTGAAATACAATGTGTTTCTTGTTATTATGAGAAATAAAAGGGGAAATATTGGGATATTTTTAATTATATCATCTAGTACCAATTCCATTACGTAATTTTTGGTATTTTATTACTATGAAAACGTGATGATAATAAAATATTTAATGACAAAATATGAATAAATTTTTAATGTTGATGATACATTCATTTCATAATAAAAATTCAAGAAAATTTAAATAAAAGAAAGATAATATAGAACTGAAAATGAATCTAAAGTATTAAATCATTCTTATTTATGTACATATAACTCAGTGGTTGCCATATCACTAACTTCATTCATGAGAAGATAAATGCTTTCAGTTTAATATGATATAATGTTTATGAATAACCTATTTTTTCAAAAGAATCTTCTATGTAACATTTTTAAATTGAGGACTTATTGTTTTATTCAATTCCTATGTTTGAAGGTAATGATTATGATAATGGAAAATAATGGGATTATCTTTTAGTGTTTGAATATTATTTTTAGTCCTTGAAAGTCATACAAGTCCTCCAAGGATACAAGAATTGATAGAATCCATTATGATTTATTTCTATAATAATTGGATCCCATACATAAATATATGTAAGTAATAGTTTTATTCGTCCAATAGACATTGTATTGATAGTCATCAATTGTAGTACTTTTTTTGGAGTGAACATTTATAGTTGAATTTATGTGTTTTGAATAATTTAACTATATTAGGATGTAATCATCAAATTTTTGTGGATAAAAAACATGTTTTGGTAGGAGTATAACTCAGGGTTAGCTATATGTTCAAAATATAGGGCTCTAAAGGTTAAAATGATAAGTACCAAAATCTAGATCACAGCCCAATATAGGATATTGAATAGAAATTTTGTCAATGTTTTACTAGAAATGGACTTAAATGACAAGTATAATGTAGTGAATTTTTTGGGAGGTGGTCGAATCTATAAAACAAATAATTTTTCACTATAAATATTTTGGTGGTGTTTATTATACATGATAGAGGGAGAGATGTGTGATAGAACTAAGTTTACCTTTAGTCAGTTTCTCCTATTCTATCACTTCTAATAAATAAAATATTTTTTCTCTTATGGTGTAGGGAATGTCTAAATACACATTAAATTTTTTTTAATTTATATATGTGAGTGTGATAACATTTATTATTCCATTATATAAAAATTTATCTATGTCACATGTGGCGATTTTATGTTTATTTTTAGAGCATGTTTCTCAGATTTTTGGATTCGTCATTTTAGGAATCACTGTGATTCCAAATTTTTAGATTTTGTTTGATGTTGAGGTTTTAGAAGGTTTATTATATATCTAGGGGTTTAGGGATAACAAATGGTATCCTAGATTATGGTTCAAAAAATCCTTTACTCTATTTCACGACTAGAATATTCATGTGACACATATTTTCCAAAATATGTTTTTCACCATATGGGTGTTCTATTATAAATGAAATCAATTGGAAGAATAAAGGTTCAAATTAAAAAATTAAATGGGTTAGATTTTACATTCTATATGATTTTGATTTAAGATTATTTTTTTGCAGTGATGTTGATCATCCATTAAAATAGGATAAATCAGAAATAATTGATAATGTGGAATAATAAATTATTTTTTAGAAGGAAAAATGAGTTTCTCATGTGTAGTTGTCATGGAATATTTGCTTCAACCTTTGGGATTTGAATACCAGGAAAGAGATTCTGAAAACTCTTGTATACATATTAGTGAAACCAAATACTAAGAGAAAAAAGTTTGGATATAGTGAATTTTTAGTATGAAGATATTAGAAATAATGTTAATGGTTAATCATTAAGATTATTTGAAAATGATTTGGAATCAGTTGGAATCGAGGGGATTAAAGTACATAGGGCTTATGTGAGATCTAATTCTAGTTTCTTTATTCCATGGTTCATGGGATATAATGGTTTCTGATGTCAATAACTCATATAAGAAAATGAACATAGTGTTTAAGGATATCCATGACCTCATTTTGTAAGGGTAGATTTAGTATATGAAATTATATAAATGAATTTAAACTTTATTCAATGTATAATTTATATTATTTCTATAGAAGGAAAAATTTATAATAATGGTTAAGAGAAGTAAGAAAGATCTTAAGGAAAATTAGTTGAGTCTAGATATATATACTGTAATTTTTGGAAGATGGGTAACTTAAAGAAGTGTTGTAGGGACTAGAGGGTATGTAAAAAAAATATTTTTCAGGAAGTTATATAAACACCATAGTTGCAGAAGAAAAAAACATATAGACACCTGTTATAATTCCACTAATATAATAGATTATGGATTCTGAAGTTTCATTTTATCTAAGTATAAGATAGGTTTTATAAGAAATTATGTTTATAGAAGGGTTTAGAAGTTCTATATTATTTATATTGAATCTCTAAAGATCATGGTAAAAGGTGATGTCAATGTATGAAATTAATATAGAGTCCAATTATAATTACAATGAGTTTGATGCAAACTAGTTAATAGATGGACCTAATCTTAGTAGGTTTTCTCTAGGAAGTGGGTCTGTTTAAATTTCCATTTGATTAATCATATATAAACATATTGTAATTTGTTATTTTTTTCAAAGTAAATAAACATAAAACGTTATATCTATTTGTGATGTTTGATGGAGTAAGGATTATTTGAATATACACTTTCAGATGTTTGGATTTGTCACATTCCCATTATTAGAACATAATTGAGCTGAACATGTAAGTCTTGGAAGTTAAAGTAATACTGCTGCTCCAGAATATTGAATATATAACATGTAAGAGTTGTATCCTTTGAATGTATAAGAATCCTTAAATTATTAAAAATATAATGACACATAATATTAAGATGTTAGATCTTCTTCACACTGATGTCTTGGGACCAACCCCATTTCATTCTCATAGAGGGTCACTATACTATGTTACCTTTACTGATATGAAACAAAATATATGAGGGTATTTTTACATAATTAAATATTTATGTGTTTTAAAAGATTAATTTTATATAGATACATGGTTAAAAAAGAGAGAAAATTGAATATCCAAATCCTAAGGTGTGGCAATGGAGGTGACTATGGATACAAAGAGTTCTATTGGTTTTGTTGAATGAATGGAATCTAGTTTGATAAAATTGTACCCAAAATATTAGGTAATTTCCTGGTTTTAGAATATATGAATAGAATTATAAAAGGAAAATCGTGGATCATGAAGATAGATTAATGTTTCCGAAATAAGTTTTTAGGTTGAAGCTATAAATTGTACCACATGTTTTATGAATCAGATTCCTCCAATATTACTGAGGCATGGTCATCTAGATGAATTATATACCAAAATACAAGATTATTCTTATCAATCAATATTTTTTAAGTGTTGTGTATGTTCACATTGGTGATATAAAAAATGATAAAAATGAAGTGAAATCATGATCATGTGTCTTTATAGGGTATGCAAATTGAAACATGGATTTATGGCTCAAGGGTAATCACTATTGGAGTTTTACATAATGTTAGAAAGTACTCTTTAATGATAAAAACCTATAGAAGGATTGAAACATGTGGGAAGATATGGATGAGATCAAAAAATAAATAGAGTATGCCCATGTTGATCAATATATATGACTAATAGTTCTAGATTTTATGGGGAGTACAAAAGGTCTAGAAATGCCATTATGGATAAATAGATTCGAATTATACCATACTAAGAATGTTCAATGATGTTTTCTATATGATATATTTCTTAAAAGAAGGGGAAAATTAGGTTATATTATTGACACCTATCAGGATTAGATGTTTGGTGAAATGGATTAAAACTAATCATCAATAATTTATTCATATATATTGGATAATCCTAAATCTGAAAAGAGGTGGAAATTTATAATGACATATAACACTAGTAATTAAAATAGAGGATAAAAATAGATTATTTTCCTATAATGTGATCATGAGATATAATAGAACTATAGTTGGGGAATAATTAAATATAAAATAAATGGCCCATCCATTTTTTGAATGATGTTTGTACCTTTCTAATTAAACAAGAAGTAAAATTCCTTTATAGTACATAAATGGTTTATCTACAGAAATTTATATCATGAACGTAACTAGAAGGTTTATAATGATATAATTTTCTTTTAACGTCTCGTCCACATGTACGACATGCTCACAAACATTCTGGTTATCAAAAGAGTCAAGGAGTTGAAATGTAAATTTTATGTAAGGTTCAATATAAATGATATATATGGAAAAAAGAATAATTTGGATATTTTGATCAAAAGGGACTATAGAATTTAGAATTATCTTAGTCATTATTCATGTAGATAGTTTTTTAAATATTTATAATTTTCTATATCAAATGTATTTTCCACCCTGTTAGTTGGAGAATTCATGTAATCCAAATATTAAGAACTAAAAAAAATTATGAGTCTTTGTACATGAAGAAGTTTCAATTTATATTAGTTATAAGATTAAATATATATTTCATGTTTTTTACAAGGATATACAATTCTTATTCAATGGTATTTGTTGGTAGGTTTATGGTGAATCCAGGATAGGATCACTATGAACAAATAAGTGGATTCTATAATATCTCACAAAATATAAAAATTATCATTCTATTTTGGAATGATTGAATTAGTTCAATGGTGTTTTGATATAGATTTTTGTGGATATATAGACACAAGGAAGAGAACCATTGGTATTGTTTACAATTATTGGGAATGATATAAGATAGTTTTTTTTAGTTGGTAGTTTCACATTCTACACAGATTAATGAAATTTTATTAGAATTTATATAGTTGATGTGGTGTAAGATCAATTATAGGGAGTCTATCTTCCTTGTATGGATAGTGTTACCACCCTTATATTGATTACAAAAGTTAAGGATCCATATTAACTTTACCATTAAATTCATATAATTATGTGATAATTTCATTATAATGTCTTGACATTGTTCTAAAAATAATTATTCTGAGGCTCCATCTAAGCATAGTATTAGATTAAAAACCCATATCCATAAGAGTAATATCAATTAAGGGAGAAATAGATTTTTCATATGAAATGATAAGAGATATCACAACCATCTTTGAATGACGGAATGTTGTTATAAATATGTACATGGAAAAATATTACTATATTCTCGAATGTAATTATATTTTAAAGGTACGGTTATGCATGGCTTTCTCTTCATGGGCATATGACTTGTGGTGTGGGTTATTTAGTTCTACCTGGCATACTACTTACTTTATGGGTATTAATTTTGATTTCTTTAAATTGGTGTGGGGTCTTCAGCACGATGATACTTTATCTCAAAGCTTATTAATTCTCATTCAAGTCTCCTTGAACTGTCTTATTAACAAAAACAATCAAGATTGCGGTATCCTCTTTTATTGACGCACAAAAAAATTTAGTGCCCTAACTCAACTCAAGCACGCTGAAGACAAATTTATTTTTCTAAATGGATGTAAAAGATAAAATTCGGGCCTGAAATTGATGCTTGACTAATACTACCACTAGAGGGGCCAAATGTTTAATCGTGAGAAGATCAGTGTCTATCATTCATCACATTCCTCAGATAAGAGGGCCAACTATGTTGCAAATCATCTTGAAATTAGTATGTATATCTTACCTAATTATTAACTCAGTGCACTTATATCCCCGTGATTCACATTCATCACTTCAATAGTATAGGTGATAAGATAACATCCCACATTTAAAATTGTATGAACATGTTGTTATCTTTTGTTAGGTTCATTACACTGTTTAACATTATTCTCATCATGATTCTCATGCACATATTATCTGTTATAAAGGTAAAGAAGATAATAACTAGAATAATTGAGAATATTTTAACCAAATTCATCTAGGATGTGAATGTATATGAAACTCATCATTGGATATTGTGGATGAGAATGTAAAAGATGATGTAGGAGGAAAAAATCAACATTTTGAGTGTTTTGGGAAACAATCATGCCTCGCATATAGACCTAGCATGTGAGGCGATTAATTGTCTAATTATTTAGGGAAATATCAAGTTGCTTAAATATATGATTTTAATGTATCCCCCAAAAATGATATCATCTCCAATTTGGTACTCAGTAAACCTATATATCTGAGGTATTCATCTTTATTATTCGTGGATCATCGTAGGGGTATAAAAAATTTCTAGTACCAAAACTGGGAAGTGTATATTTTGGGTTTCCCTGTATCCCTATTCCGATCCTAATTTATTCAAATAAAACAACTCTATAATTGAAGTAATGTAGCTTTAGATAAGTAGAAGTACAATATTTATGAACTCATAAAGTTATCTCTAGACCTGGATGAATGCATTTTCATAGGCCTATCTTCAGGTGTTTTTAGGGAAGGTATTATCATTAGTTACTCATGGATTCCTAGTAGCTACATGGATGGGGTGTCATGATATGGGGGAAATATATCCCTTTAATCTAAACTACATAATATAGAGAATCTATAATGATTCCTCATCCACAGAGGAATTCACTAAATAGTCTATAATAAAGGTGTCATTTTGTTGCTCTTACAATGACCTCCCTCAAGAGGATTCCCCACTCCACTTATTTATGAAAATTTAAATGGAAAATGAAATTTATAATAGGTGTGGTGAGTATTTTATATTTTTCTAGATATGACTTATTTGGAATTTAATTCGTTGATCTATTGTTCAAAGGTGGTAAGAACAACAATGTTGAGAGTAATGAGATATTGATCATTTTTTCTTCATGATTCGAGTGTTTAGAATAATATAGTAATAAAACCAGATTTGATGGTCTCCCATGTTCAAGAAAGTCTCTTGGAATTTGGAGTTAGAGTTTGTTGATCAATTTGTCTCAACATAAAAAAATGGATCGAAGCTCCATCAATCGTGTTCATCTTGAGATATAGTACCCTACGAGTCCCCTCCCTAGAAGGTCTCCAAGGACACGGGGTTTGCTGAAGACCAGCCATGAGTAATCATTAATTAAATATGGAGGGATTTTGTCTCATGGTAATGATGAACAATGGATGAATTGTTAAGGATAAAATTGGTTCTGTTATATTGGAATTCAATGCATACTTTGGTTTTGGAGACTCCCATCAATCATAAGTTGTGACTCCTCTCACAGGTATGGATCATTATATTCAGAATGACATAATCTTTACAGTGGATGTAATGGACTCCAAAAATAATTGAAAACTCCCTTCTTGATCTATGTGGTACCCCTAGAATGTATCCTCTTCCATCCGTAAGTGAGAATGTATTATAATAAACAATAGAGAAATGCTTCATACATAGGATTATGGTAATAAGGGTGAATATGTTTTAGCTGGAAATTTCTATCAAAGTTAATAAGTTTCTAAATTCTAAACATTGGTCTCATTTTATATGGGTCATCGTGGCTTAGTCATTGGTGATTCTATTTGAATTCAATTTTTTAGGCCCATATAGACTTTCTTTCTATATTCTTTTATTGTGGCTTCTCAGATTGTTTCAAAATATATAAAATAAAATTATGATAATGATAATGATCCAAAATATATTAAAATATGGAGTGTTTTAAATATAAATTATTTGTGGAAGAAAATTTTTGGAAGACATGTCGAAAAGGACATAGTTTGAGAAACTATTGGGTGGTGTTGAACCTTAGTGGGACTTAGATGATCAAGAGAAAGAAATAATAGGTTAATTGTTTGTTTTTTTAGAATAATAGAAGTAACAAAAAGAACTAAATGTTAATAGGAAGCTGTAAAATCAATATTCAAATTGGATATTTTTAGTGATTGACACCAAAATTAATATTTTTAGATTTTGATAAAAATTATTTTGGAAATATAGAATTTGGAAAAAGCACTATTAGAAAAATGATTTTTAACATCGCCTGTTTGACGTTGGTTTCTTATAAACTGACGTAAATAATTTTTATGGTGAATTTTTCATGTCATTTTTTTTAAAAACCAAAGCCATAAAATTTAAAAAAAAATGTTTTAGAAAAATCACTAATCTTTGATTTCACTGGTCGTGGTGGAAAAATGGAGTTACATATTAAAATTTATGGTTGTTGGAAGTTGATCATCTCTAAGATAAGTCCTAAATAAGTTCAACATTCAAAGGCCATAAATTTTAATCCATAACTCCGTTTTCACTCCACAACCAGTCAAATAAAATATTAAGGAATTATCTAAAACATTGTAATTTTTTTAGTTTTTCTTGTCAGTTTTTTAAAAACCATCACAAAAGTATTTTTTTGTTAATTTTTTAGCATTGGTTTGTTAAAAACCCGATGTAAAAAATATTTTTTTTAATTTTGTGGCATCGGTTTTTAAAAAAACCTACGCGAAAAATGAATTTTTTTAACCTTTTAGCATCAGTTTATTTATAACCCAATGCCAAAAAGGATAACAATTGTAATTTTTGGTGCAGTTTTCTAAAAAACTAACGCCAAAAGACCAATGTAAATCCTTATTTTCATCGGCTTCAAACAAATCTAATGCCAAAGAGTATCGCAGGATTATAATTTCAAATTTTTTCACAACGCGCGTTTAACTTTTTAAAATCCCGCCTACATATTCATACAATGAAATCAAAAATATTTTCATTTACTATATATATCTAGTTTCTCATTCATTCATCATTTTCAACATCTTCTATTCAGTAACATTTTCAACATGGCTTTAATGGTTAATTTGAACACGGTACATATTCTATTAATTTGTTTTCTTTATTATCATTATCCTTCATTTCTAAACAACTCGATTAGATTTCTTATAATGAGGATTAATTCTAATTTCTAAATATAAGTTATATAATGATAAATAACATATAATTTTGATGGAATCCCATAAAACCATTGACATATTTTTGAAGTATTATGCTTAATTTATTTCATTTTGTGTATATGATTTTAATTTATGTTTATCGTGTTTTCTTTGAAATGAGTTGTATCAATTGATGCTTTGAAAGGTTCAACTTCTGATGCCCATAATTTATGACCCGTAACTCCATTTTAGGTCCATAACCAGTCAAAACAAAGATTAATAAAATGATCTAAATCATAGAAGAAAGATACTGAATTTTTGGCATTGGTTGTTTTAAAAATGATTCCAAAAATGTATTTTTTTTTATTTATGGAATAATTTTTTAAATAACTGACGCCAAAACTATTTCTTTATTACTTTTGGCGTCAGTTTTTAAGAAAACTGATGAAAAAAGGTTATCAATTAGTTTTTTTGGCATCAGTTTTTTATAAAAAAATACCAAAAAAACAAATGTAATTCATTTTTGTTATCGGTTTACTAAAACCGACAAAAAATGTCATATTTTTTACGTCGGCGACTTCGTCGTTGGTTAAAAACCGAAGTCAAATATAAAAAAAACTGACATTAAATACCATTTTCTACTAGTAAAGGGTTGAAAAACTATAAGTTATTAGCAACATTAGAATATATAATAAACTTTAGGTCTAGAAGATAGTGTTTGGAAGAAAGGATAGATGTGTTTCTAAATACATATCAACATTCACCAATTTTTACTGAATATTAATTTGGTTAGTGATCTATTGAGGTGGATTGTGATGATGGGTATGGTGGAGTAATTTTTTTGGAAGATGATGAAACCTAGACTACTAACTGGTATCAATTATAAATATATATTGGTGGTCCATTTTACTCAAGTGAGATATAATTAATGTTAGTTATTTTAACCATATGTTGATTTATAAATTTATTATATTTCAAAAATAATTAAAAATGTTTCTCAGCTGGAATGGGGAAATTTATAAACAATGGTAACTCTTTTATTTTTCATTCGAGGAGATTTTATTTTTCTTTGGTTGTATATTCCACAAAGATATATCTACTTCATGGGTGTAAATTTATTGAGACGATGGGGTGTGAAATATTCTCTGGTCTAGATACATCATTTCATGAATGGCTATTTTAAAATTTGTGGACTTTGTTCCCCATTGTTGTTCTAATGATATCTACAGGATCGTGGTGTTAATAACTTACAATTACATAGCTATGTAATCTATAAAAGTTAATTTATTTGATTTCTTCTACATTTTATTCTTTACAATATACATAACAATCATAAAATGTAATTAGTTTTGAAAAATATATTTCTATAAGTTAATTTTAATTAAAATTTGAAGGTATATTTACTTTTACAATTTCTCAAATTTTAAATTATGTTTAATTAATTAATGATAAAATTTTTAAAATTAATAAAAACATTATATAGACATGATTTTTTTGAATATAATACAAAATATGATGAAAAAAATTTAGAGATATTTCTAAAAAACAACAATAGGTTAGAGATATACGATCTTAGGAATAATTGGTTATAAGAATGGAATAAAACTATTTTTTTTAAAATTTTTATAGTAAATAAATGATATATAAGTGTAATCTAAATGTTATTTCAAAAGAAATTTGGTTAATACTTTAAATTTTAAATTACATTAATGATCATCACATTATGAAAGAAAATTTAATTTCTCTAGGGGATAAACCACTATAATATCAAACAAAAAAACATTCTAACTATAGGAAAAAATATTGAGTCATGAAATATAATTTATTCACAAAATCAATTAATCATAAAATATCCGTAACTGGATGGATTAGAAATCCATTATCTAATAATAAATATAGTTTTAATACCTTTTAATATAATTTTATCTTCTTATTTACCATTTTCAATACTTATAAAGACTCATAATAATAACACTAATATTACATTAATTTCATCAAGGCAATTACTTGAATGAATTGATAGAAAAATAGATAATACTATCACTAATGATCCATAATCTAGTAAAAAATAAATTATTCAAAACACTATATATATTTCATTCAATATTAGAGACAACTTTATATTTAATATAATCTTGAAAAGATTAAATGGGATTAGTAAAATAAACAATGTATAGATTAATATATATATAAATTAAATTTATTAAAAAGTAATTTCAACACATTTAAAAAGTAGAAGTGATAAATAAATTTTCAAATAAATTTTAAAAAAATTAATACAATTAAGATATAAAAAAATGAGAACATTTTACATCAATTAAAAAAATACATCAAGGACTTAATATCCTTAATCATCAATGTCATATAATTTTTTGAAAATAAAATACAGTTGCATTTTTATAATAGAATTTATTTTTATAAATGAAATAATGATCTCAATAATTAATATCAAATTATTAGATTAATTAAATAAATTAAAAGGATTAATGATTCTTATAGAGAATAAAATATGCTCAGTTTGGTACTCAATGATTTAATGGATTATTTAAAAGTTGGTGGGATAATTTTCATATAATAAAAATAGGTAATAATAAGTTATCAATTATAAAAATAAAAGTAATATGTGATGTTACAAATGTACTTTTAGTAGTTTTATACTTAATCTACATTGTATTGGGATAAGAGAGTGATGATGAATGGTTACTGGAACCCTTAGAGAGGGGGAATCAGAATAACTCCTAGTGATAAATATACCGATTAAAATTTTCACATTTACCATATCATGTTCCCTTATTTAAACTAAAACATTCAATATCTCACTAACTATTGTTTTTTCAAATTTAATTTTAGTAAAAATGATGTTAAAACTATAATACAGACAAATATTTTTATGGGATCACTTGTACTGAGTTGCATCCATGGAGAATACACATAGTGATGTGTTTTTTGAGTCAGAAATTTACATTCAATATGTTCATACGTTATTTTTTATAATTAAAAAAAATTCATTAAATATTTATTTTTATAAATTTATAAATCCCAAATTATTATAAAATTATTGTATAACACATATATTTTTACTAGATTTACAATGATTTCTAAATTGAATTATACCCACAATAGGTTTTACGGACAAACCAAGTCAGATGAACATAGCTTATGTCTTGTGAGAAAACTAAAGTAGATGTAATCTCTTAAATCACAAGGGATTATACTTTATAAATATGATTAATATGTTCACGGTATATTGGATAGAGCTATATAAGTTCCTTTTGATGATGTATAACAATATCCCACCGGATGAATGTATATAAATTCCACTAGAAACATTTATGGGATGGAAGAACACATTCTCTTTGAGTAATATATTATAAATACCTACAAAACAATCCTTATATATTTATTAAAAAAAACTATAATCATTCTACCAAATATAAAATTTCATGTATTTTAATTGTGATTCATTATAATTGACTATAAGATGATAAATATAGAAAAAACCTTATCAAGTGAAGATGAGTTCATCTAATGTCATTAAAACCACCACCAAGTAATGATAAATTTAACAACTAGATGATTTATTATAAACAGAGGGATAATTTAATGAGGACAAAGGTTTTTCATCACAGGTGATCTGAAGTTACATTTAATATTTTGTGACATCTTATTACTCATGTGATTTATTGTAATATTTAGAGAGTTTTGGTCCTAAGGAATATGTGTGAGGATTATAAAATCAATTAGATTTTTTTTCAAATAAAATTTTATTCATGGAATTCTATTTGATCAAGGCCCTCGAGGGATATAGAAAAATTTTTATTCTCATATTTCTGATCCAGGGTATGTAAGGCTATATAAAAAAATTGTCTGATCTTACTGGCGTGGGATTATTTTCTCATAGATGATAAACCTTTCTAGTTTGTTGAAAACAATGGATACCCCAATCTTGGTTTTGTGAACTCATTACCTCTTAAGCATAATGATTCGATAACATTTTTATAAAACTTATATTAGATTTTATTTCATTATTTATAATGTTTACTTTACTTTTTTACATGTTTATATTTTTATAGGTAAAGTTTAATGAAGGATTAATTATTAAAATCTTTTATTTAACTATAATTTTATAATGTATAGATATAATAGTTTTTTTTATCCTTATATATCATATAGAGTTTTTTTTAAATTACTATATTAAGAGGTTAGTGATATTGTTATTATTTATTTTAAAAACTATAATTCAGTACCTCCTCATGTAGTAAACTGGTTCCACATTCAATCTATCATTTTCTATGAGAGTTTTTTATTACATTTTTCCTTTTTTTAAAATCTTTTATAGTAATGTGTATTATAGAAATGAGTATATATATATTATGAAAATTGGATGTTTTCGATTTTCATACATTATAAAATCAAAATCCTACCAAACCACCAATAATTAGCGGAGTTGACTATGAATATTGGAGTGATAGAATGAATATTTTTGTAATCAACACTACATTTGGGGAAATTATAACGATGATTATAAATTATGTTATCTCAGAAAAATAGGCTTCTAATTTTCCTAAATATAATAAAATTAGTTTTAAATCTAGTGTTTTAAAAAACAAACACTATGTCCAATATCGTACATGGTACACTACATCGATCTAAAACGAACATCTAAATATTATGATTTAAATGCTACTTTTATTACCTAGCTATTGAAATTGAGGGAATTAATAATATCAACTAAATTATGAAAATATGGTTGACACATGTTTAAATAAAGATTCATTGGTTACCAAATTTATTAGAAATGGAAATAAAAACCAATTGAATATAAAGGATGTGTTTCTATCAAAACCTAATTAAAAAGTGAATAATAAGGGTTCTAAAGTAATATCATTATTTATGGATTTTTAGTTAATGAAAAATTTAAATTATATATTAAATTTATTCTTTTAAATTCATCTTATATGTTTTATACATATGATATAATAAGAAATTCTTTTTTTTCTAGATAAAATATGTATTTTACAAAAACAATTCTATTTTACCACCTTCTGATAGATAAAACCTTTTAAATCAAGTTTCCAACACTAATATATATTATATTTTACACAATAAATAGTTCCTTTAGAATAGGGACATCCAAATTTACTTTGGTGGATATGTTGTTAAATTCTGTTAAAATCTTTATTTTAATGAATAGTGAAAAATATTACATTTTAATTCAGAATTTCCATTTCATATAATTTTTTTATAGAGTAAGATAATAATTTTAATTTTTTTTAAAGTGTAATTATATTGAGTTTTTATCATTTAATATAATTTTAGTCATTGAAAATAATTACACTTTTAAATTTTTTATAAACACATGTCAATCTTTTGATAACTTTTCCTTCAAAAAACCTTTTTTCTTGTTCAGACAATGAGAATTAATTTTAAATTAATTACAAAATTTCTAAAATTTGATTTTATAAAAACGAATTACATATTTGTAATCATAATTTCCAAATTTCATACATCTATACCATTTATTTTTTGAGATTATAAATAGAAAATTTATAATTTTTTTTATTTTCAATGATTTATGGGTAAATCTGGTAAATAAGGGTAAAAATAATATTATAATAATATTAAAATACAAGTACTAATCATATTTTATTAGTCATGGGTGACCATAAAAATTTATATCCTAATCTTTTGGCATTTGGGAACCACTTGGGTGTGAAAATTACATGTTATAATAATTAATTTAAATTAAAGTGAAATAAAACATAATTATGTATCTTTTTACTATTTTTAAGGGGGCGTTCAATAAGTAATATCTTCAGCTATAAATATTCATTATAAATCTAAATATATTTCCTACAAAATGGTATTTCTTATAATCATTATAGATTAAATAAATAAATTTAATTATGACATAATGATGTTGTTGTGATTGCTTCATCAATAATGAATTCAGATAAATAATATTATCAACATTAAAATAAATATTATTTGACATAATTTATATCATCTAACAATTTTTAGGATTAATATGACATGATAATAGACTATTTAATGGTTTTTTTCAAATTTATCTCCCTTTTTGGATTTTATTTAAATTCAATAAATTGAATAGTTTAAAAATTACCTTGATTAATGTTTTATATAAATAGTAATTTATTAAATTATTTAAAAATACTTTAAATATTTTAAAATAATAAATTTATTAGTATATGGTTAAATATTTATTTAAGTTTCCAATTAGGGTAAACTAACCCTATGTAAGTAAAATTAATATGTTCTTAACAAATAAAATGTTGTAACATCTTTTATGATTAAAAGAGAATAATTAAGGGTAAACATAAAGATAAGGATAGAAATTAACACAATACATTTCAAAAAAACTATTTTATGAGATGACTTAGATATATAATCATCTTATCCTTTCCATATCTCCTACAGAATCAACATGGATTAAAAAATTAATTTATATTAATTTAATATTTTAATACATTCCATGGGTGTCCATCCTCTCTCCTATAAAAAAAAGCCCATACCTCTCAATTAATTACACTTACACTGCCTAATAGTGTGTCCAAGATCTATCTACGAATTTTACTAAAATAAATACCTACATTCTTAGCGCCTTATTTTAGGAAAAATACCCTTCTTAGAGGTGTTTTGGAGCTCTTTAATGGCGATCAACCAAAGAAGAGGTATCGTTTTCTTTATGTTTTTCTATTTTGTTTCTTCTTAAACGTCTTCAAATATAATCCAACCATGACCATATAACTAATATAGTATCCTAAATATAATTATATTTTATTATGATAACATCATTACACTAAATACACATTTACTTTTATCAATTAGGAAAGGAAATAATCGTTCGTGCATACGTGTGAATTATCTCTTCCACAGACCGAATAATTTAATTTTTCATTACTGTCTATTAAGATATGTTATAATGATGGAATAAATATTAATATGTGATATCTATGAAATATTAATCATTATAATATAATAATATATCAGTTACATATTTACTTCTGTGTACATAAATATGATAACATTGTTGGTGTGTACGTGTGAACTATCACCTCCACGAAGCAGTGTGACTCATTATTATTTATTAAATCACTTTTATGAAAGATATAAATATATTTAAATCATTATTGTGATTTTAATATTGTCATGATGATTTTGGAAATATAAAATGACAATTACCTTATTTCCATAACTATCAATTAAAAATGTAAATTTTACTTATTCGTACATACTACCTACCATCTCTCAGATTATATTGTTGAACATTTTTCCTAAACATATTTAATGGATTAAATTCAAAAAACATGAGTTATATGTAAAAGTGATTAATATATAATTTATACTATTTTGGATATGATAGTCTTATGACCACATGGACTCTTGACATCATACCATGTTCATTTTCAACACAAGAACCGATTATCGACAAAACGTCAGACATAAACTAAAATAATTAAATAATTATTAAAACATGGTCATAAGTGATGTGATGAGAATAATAAACATGAAAGAGGTTCTGAATAAATAATAAATTAACATATGTTTATTATTCAAGAAGTTAATGAATGAAGAAGATGAGTCATACTTAAGTTAAGGGAATTTCTTAACCCAATTTCCATTATTTGGGTTTATCATATACTTCTAGATTATGTTATGATATGATTATGTGAGATGTAAATTATGATATAATATCTTGTATTAATACATTATGTTTATTCATAGTGAATACACATAATTGATTTATTTTATAACCTAAATAATTCATTTAAGGGAAATCAGAACTCTATCACCATTCAATGAGTTAAATATCCTGGTCATTGGTTTTGTTTTTCCATTAATATGCCTGAATGAAATCTTATATATTTACATTAAATATCCAATTATATTGGGTTTATTTATATTTTTCACACATATTTATGTCCTTTATTTATCCTTAATCTGTTTATATGGTCATTGTAAGAGACTTTGTCTCAATCTCATTTCATTGAGGCATATTTTGATACGAACCTCTTTTATACGTTGTGTAATTATACACTTTTACATTTATTTTCATTAAATAGTTTTCAAAAGGAGTATTTTTTATGAATAATTTTTATAAATGATAAAATTAATGTTTCTTTTTAACATATGTGGTGACAATGACCTTTCTACCGCCACATGTATTATTTGATATATGGCTTCCTTTAGAAGATGTAATGTTTTTAAAAAGAAAATTAAATACCATATTGGTTTTTTAGGTATTTTGGTATTGAAAATGTTTTTGATAATGGATTTATTTTATCAATTTCATGAAATTATGTCTTATGATTGCAATGTGAAAATGATATTTTTCATTTATACTTTCTTTTTTTGTTGTGATTATGTTATGGTACTTGGGAATTATTTACTTATATGGGTGGTTACGTGATAAACTGAGGGTTGGTGATCCCAAGATAGCTCTCGAATTCATTGGGAAATGTGATGGAGGTAAAAATTACGGTTTCTGCTAAGTGATTTTGGAAATATATTGTGATGGGTATTCCAAACATAACCATGAAGGAAACTCCCTATGTAGCTATGAAAGTTATTATATAATAATGTTATGGATTCCACAAGTTACCTTTATGATTTATGATTTATATGATATATTCATAAATCATATGATTTTACGAGGTATGTCAAAGAGATTATTTTTTATGAGTGAAAAGTAATATTTCATTGATTTATATTTATTCATGGTATATTTTTTTCATTCCTTATTTTATATCCCTTACTAATTTTTTTTCATCCCATGTTTTTGAAATGTTTTCCACAGGGTATAATGATGGGTAAGAGAATAGAGGAACTCAAGAATATTTTTTTCAAGAAAAATAAAATATTTTTTTCTTAAAGGGTTTCCATTTGTGAAAAAAGTGGATACTAAGGGTAAGTATCCACATGAAATTGCAAGGTCTATTTTTTTAATAGTTATGGACTAATTCTCGAAAACTCTATACCTAAAAAGTTCCTCACAATTAATTATTAACAAAACTCAAGATTATTTAATGTTTAAGTCGGGGGACATAAAATTAGTTATTAAATAAATCCTTGTGTTAATTTTGTTTCCACGAAATGAAATATATAAAGTTAACTTTTTCATGTCAAACAAATTTTAATCATTGGAAAAATTCTTTGGCTACTCACTTTGATTTATTTTTAACTAGAATATATATTTTTATAGTTTATTTTAATTCCTTTAAGTATTTAGTAGGAGATTCATTTTTTTGATTCTTTAGCAATTAAGGGCCATTGTGAATTTTTAAAATATTAGTGGAAAAAAATTAACTGATAGATATTCGGTTAAAAAAATTATTGATTTTATTCTTATCTAATGGGAATAAAAATAAAAACCAATATTAATAATACTATATATCTTATTAATCATATTCTAAATGATTTTATTTGAACATTCATGATGTATGAAAGTATATTAAAAATTCATTATGTAAAAATAAGAAGAAAAATGGTGGGGTATCTTTTAAATCTACATCTAAGGTTGTTAAAATAGGTAGATTAGATTTGAAATATTTGAAATATCTTTTAAAAAAATCAACATAAAGATGAAAAATAAATTTTTTATTCTGAAAATGTTGGAATAAACATTCCAATATTACCAAAAAGATTAATAATATAGTTGAAAAACAGATTTTTTACAAATACAAGAATATTTCTTAATATAAAATTTATCAGAATGATTATACTAAGTTGATATGTCATGAATTTAAGATGATAGGGCTCATCAGTCTATATTGCCTACGATTAAAGAAAAATAACTTGAAAAAAAATTATAAGCAGTTTTACAAGTTTAAATGAAATAAAAGTCTACAAGCTTCTAACACATGGATTGAAAATTGAGGAGGAAAATATTATAATAATTCATTTGAGAGTAGTCATAATAGTAATTGGTTTTTTAGATTTTATACAAGTATTCCAAAGATAAATGAATGTTTCATGGATAATTAATCTACTGAATCCCTTATTATTTTATCATTAAATAAACATTTTTATAAAAAATATTAGGATTGATGGGATTCTAATTCTACAAAATAAGTAAAATATAGGCCATATAAATATGATGATTCTTTACCTAACATTGAATAATTATCTAGATTAAGTTTCCAGAAGAAATATTTTAAACATTTCCAATACATTGATGATTATAATGCAAAACATGCCTAATAAAACTAAATAATTTATTAGCATAATTTTGAGATTTAATATCTTATATTTTAATTAGAAAAAAATCTGATTATAATAAAACTACTGAGGATAATTATTTGGTTACAAATTAAACTATGGGATCATTTATATAATGAAAATATTATCAAATTTATCTAATGGGAAGGAAAATTTTGAAAAAATTATATAAAAACCAAACCTCGTAGAAATACCTCTAGGATGGTTTTTACAAAATAAAAACCCGATTTTCAAAAAAAAATTATTCTAAAAAATGACCCCTTCACAAAATTTAATTGTGGTGGTCCTTGGAAGAATAAATGGTATTTAAATATTATAAAATATTTTTGTTTTCATAAAAAATGTTTTTATAAAGAATTGAAAACTTGAAAATATAATATTGTTGGAAAGATGAGGATTCATAAAATTTTATTTGATAATAAAATAGGACCTAACAATTTTTTCATTCCAGTATATAACATTTTTATGTTTTTATAAAGGTATGAATATTTTTAACAATAATAACTTATTTTATGTGGTCAGTGTGTGTTCCCATCGTATGACTCAAAATAAGGAATTATTTTATAATATTATAAAGATGAATGGTGTAAAAGTCACTTTTTTGATAATTATAAAAGATAAAACTATGTTATTGGTAATATCTTTCTACTTATAGAATCACTAACTTAAAAAGTTTTCATAAGACATACACACAACATTATAAGAATTATCTAATTATATGATGATGGTTGTTATATGACTTTCTAGAATTGAAATGAACTATTAAATGTTTAGAAGGGAAATTTTTTATTTCTTTTGATATGCATGAGAATGTATACACACTAAACATAGAGGAATTAGGAATACAAGATATATCTTTCCTAAGTATGAAAAAAGAACAATCTTGGTTGTGGTATAAAAGATTAGGATTATGAAATTTTAAAACACTATCCAACCTTTATAAGAATGAATAGTTATAAATATCTTAATTTTTTTAATTATTATAACATTCATGATCCTTGTCAACTTAAAAAGAGAAATATGTCATGTTTTAGATCTATTAGGTAAGTGTTGAATACTAATGTATTACAGTTAGTACACATTTATTTTTTTAGTACAATAGAAAATGAATTTATTAGTGTAAATTACTATGTATATGTGTTAGTTAATGAATGTGGTAGATACACGTGACAGTATTTTCTAAATATAAATATTGAAGCAATTTTCTTTTATATAAATTTTTTAACTTCTTTTAAAAATGATAAAACTTTACCTTTGATAATTATTCATGGTGATCATGGGGAGGAATTTTTAAATTCTTAATTTTAATCTTTTTTTTAGAAAAAGGTTTAATGCCTAACTTTTCAGAATATAGAACACCTATGAAAATTGGTTTACTGGAAATAACAAATAATTTTCATTATGATATTACTAGAACCATGTTGAGTGAATACTAAATTTGTAAAAATTTTTGGGATGAAACAATTTATACTACCTGTTATACTACAATTCATGTTTTAATAATAATTTTTCTTAAAAAAAATATTTTTGATATTTGGATATGAATAAAAAAACATTCTCACATCACATATTTTGAAAAAAAAAGTGTTTATTTTTAATACAAACGATATTTTAAACATATTTTCTCAAAGTTCAAGTATTGTAATCTTTTTGGTTCATTACAAAAAAATTAGTTCCAATATTGTTTTTAATAAATAATAACGTTCTATTTAGGAAATAGTGAATGCTGAATATAATGAAAATGATCCTTTTGTTTTCAAAAAACATGAAACTGCATCTTTAGATGATTTTACTAAAAATCATTTTCAATATATGTATGAAAATTATTATTATGAGAGAAAAAATGAATAATATTTCTCTCAAGTAGTATCACCAAAATAAATTAAACATTTTATTAAATATCATAATTTTAAAAACCCCTGAAATTTGAAATTTCCAGAGAATCATCCTATTGTAAATATTGTTGGTGATATAGGGCACCATGTTAAATCGATAATCTCCATAAGAAAATAACTTGAACATAGTTTATATTTATAACAATTAGAATTTAATAATCTTGATAAGGCTTTCTGTTATGAAGCTTTGATAAAATAAATGTAATATTAAATCTATCATTTTTAGTGTAAACATTTTTAGTCTTTGGTAGAACATTCTAAAAATTCTCCTGTAATTAGAGAAAACCTAATTAAGATACCCGAAAAAAGTGTTACATTCCTCAATGAGTGTTTTTGTTTTAGTTCTTTCTCTACCTTATTCAATTATTATTATATTATGATTATATAAAAGTCTCATCATAATATCTTACTTTTAATTAAATTAATTACTTACAACCATCTCCACTTCCATTAAATTGGTTACAGAATAATCATTAGGGTGTACGGGGGATTACCACCCCATGAATTGATTTTTTTTCATTTCCAAATCTCAAGTATAGTCATAATAATGTTTTTATTATTCATTTATATGTTTTTTATTAATTTATTATATTTTTATTAACATTATATCACACATACCATCATACAATATATATTTTTTGAATATGATATCATCCATCATGTGTACGGATGTTTTCCACCACACGAAGCAATGTGATTCATTAAGGATTAAAATTGAAGGTATAAAATATGGGTTTAATTAATATATGTGATATATATAACGTAAAAATATTATATATCGGTAATATTTCATTGACCTTTCTTTATTTCAATTCAATAAGAATGTGGAAACATTATTAATGTGCATGTATGACCTACCTTCCCCTTGAATAGTCCATTTAATTTTATATCATTAAATTTAATGTATTAATATAAATACATATATACTAAAAATAAAAAATAATTATATAATGTTTAATATTCTTTAGATTATGAAAACTTTATTGAAATAATATGTTAGAAAATAACACATAAAAACATACATGAAAAACATATTAGTAATTCCCTGAAAAGTGAATTTTACAAAAATTTGGATATAATTTTGTAAAAAAAAATTGTATGAAAATAATATATAGTAATATATATATATATATATATATATTAATAATTGTCATATTTATAATAAAAAAATTTATTTTATATGGGGATTCAATGTGTATGAATGAATTCAAGACTCGATGAAATTGATTTTTATCTCACTTTTATTTTCCCTGAGACAAATTACATATTCACCAATTATTTAATTAAGATATTGTATATAAAAACCAGGAATTATTTTTCTGATGTTTCTCATTAAAATTATTTTTATTTGAAATCCATTTTGGTTCTCATTTTTATATTGTTTATAGTTCAAAAGATACCAAATCGGTAAAAGATGTTTGCCTCAAATTTTATTATTTGAGACATATGTTATGTTATCAAAAAATATTCATTTATGAAGTTTATACTCATACCATTTGAAATATAATATCAGGAATTTACTGACCATCATATGATTTTAATTATCAATTAATTATGGTCTTTTAAGGTTCCTATGTATTATTGTTTCCAAAGAAGAAATGATTTTACGTTACAATCTTCTCGTTTATTGGGATGATTTATGATTTTATTTCCATTTGATAAATATTATGATAAATATACAAATAAAATAATTACTTTTATTTTAAATCTGTTATCCATGAAAATTTTGAGTAATAGAACAATTCTTCCACTCTTTGTTACTTAAATTAATTGGGAAATTTATTTTAAGAAAAAATGACATTAATTCTATTCTTGGTCGAAGATTCATTTTCTTCAAAAACTATTTTTTAAAAATATAAATAATTGTATAATATTTTACTATGATTTAAAAAAATTGTTTTCCCATTTTTTATGTTTTTATGTTTTTTCAATGGAATCATTATGTTGTTTTCAATGGAAAATCCATTTGGATTTTACAGAAAATATGAAAGGAGTCTTTATTTTAACATATTTGTAATTAATGAAACATCCCATCATCATATCCATTATTTTCATGAATATTCCATTATATGATCACAATGTTATTTTCAAATAAATGGATTTTCCAAATATTTTATTTTTAAAAAAGTGACATTCAAATAAGGACCTATAAATTTCGTAAGAAATGTTTGAAATTATTTTTATGCTTCCATTATAATATTTCATGTAATTTTCATTGAAGGGTATTTTATGAATTTTTTTTAAAAAAACTGATTTTTAATGAAAACTTATCTTCTTTACAAAATGTTCCAATTGATTTATCTTTAATAATACTTATCTATATAGTATGAAAACCTTTTATGTAACGTACTGTTAGCTTGGGATATGACGCAATGATACCATACATATTATTTGTTTGTATTGTTTACGTTTAGGATGAGATTATTTTTATAAACCTCATTTTAGTTCCATGGGTTATATGACTACATTTCTCAATAATACTCATAGTAAAACCCATAAGATCAATATGTATAGATTCTTTTAGAATTATATACACTATATAACAACATCAAAAAGGGAATACATAAGAATTATTGAAAACATCCTTAACATGATCATTTTATTATTTTGAACTTAAAACTTTATGGGATAACTTTGGGACATACATAAGAAAGGGGTGTATCTGAAAGCCCAGTATGGTAATAAACACAGTCTAACATAATGAGTTAAATACATAATAGACATTAATAGTTATAATGTGACATAGTAGGGGCTATAATCATAAAAATGAACAATTATTCATGATATAACATGATGCTCATAGAGGAAACACCAGAAATCTAGAAATAACAAAAAAACATTACATCATAAACATAGGTCAACTCTAAATTCAATGTCATTATGATATAAAAATACCAAGGTATGTTATGTTCAATTACTAATATATATCATATTGTCTCATGATACTAAGACATTACCAAATTAATTAAAATATTATAAAATTTTGGTTGCACACATGACTTTCAATTCATTATCTTGATTTTGTGTACTACATATGTAATAAAACGTGGAATCATTTATCCTCAAATTTAATTACATGATCAATTAGTGCTGACTAAATAAATTTATGTTCCAAATAAAATAAGTATAAGTTTATAAAGGGGAAATCCCTTGATAAGAAATGTTTATGTGTATTTACTATATATTTTTTTTGCAGTGAAAATCATGAGGAAATTTTGGAAGTATAACATGGGTGAATAAATGTTCAGATAATGTATTAATGAGAGTGAAAGAGGTATATAATAATTTATAAATAAAATGGATTGCAATTATGAATATTATAAACAAATCCCATCATTATAATTTGGAGATAAATAATAATATAATTATGAAACTTCAATAAAGAGGAGAATGAGGGGATCCATTACTCAATTTTGGCATGGTAATATGTGTACATAAAGGTTCATGGAAGAAATTGAAGAGTTCAAAAGGGGTATCTCAAAATTTGGATGTAAACTTTACAATAAGGGGGATATGTAAGAACATATCGCAACATGAAAAAATGGAATCTAGAAGAATAATATAAAATTGGTTCTCAAATAAATGGGAGAGTTGAATATCACTCTTCTTGATAGTGTGATTCCAAAATATTGGGAGGAGATTATTGAGAGCTTGGTAGAACCTTGGGGGGAATTTAGAGAGATTTGGATATATTAAACATGATTAAATTGTTTTTTTCTGAATATTAATTGGATCTTTGGTGGGTTTATATTGGAAATGAGTGGGGAAATCTTTATTGTTTCTCAAACTTATGTTTTAGACTCTCTGTAATAAAGTAATGAAAACCAAAACCTTTACCATAGTTTATGAAAATGAATTCTTCCAGATAGGGGTGTATTTAAATACATATATGGGAAAGGACCGAAATTATTAAAATAATACAACTGATAACATGGGATTGAGTCATGTCTATAAATAAATAATTCAAAAACCTTAAAATATATTATTGGTTTTGGAGGATTCATAAAAGCTTTATGAAATTAATAAAATAAACATAAAATTAAATTATTATAAATTTAAATCATGTATTAGGTCTGGGATAAGAGTTATTGAATTTAATATATCATATTTTTGGTTATCATGATATTATAGTACAAATTATATATTTTTACTATATTTAATTTATTTCAAAAATTTATCTGTCCCAAAAAATTATGAAAAAATCACCATGGGATAATTTAGATTTGATAATTCCCAAAATAATATTTATCCATGATAAATATTTTTCTAAATATTTTATTTTACACTTTTAAAAATAAAATTGATTTTTATTGATAAATGATTTGTTGTTTTGACAATAAGAGTTTTTGATGTATTATAGAAATTATATTCAATATCTTAAACATAATATTATATTTAAAATTATAAATAACCAATTAATAATAATATTTTAATAAAATATCATTTATTTCCAAAATTCATTAAATCATCAAAATAATTTTCTTAATTGAAATTTCATTTAACTTAAAATACTATTTGAATTTTTTTGTATCAAAATATTTTTTTCTCAATCTGGTTTGTTAATATTTTTTAAGTAAAACCAATAAAAAATTATTTTTATAATATTAATTTAAATTAAAGAAAAATACAAATTTTCATACAATTACAGTTAATTTTTTTATAGTATTTCTTAAAATAATTTTACCCATAATTTATCTATTTTCATTTTACTATGGTTATAAATATTTACTTCTTTTAATATTTATATTGTTAAAAATAAATATGAACTTATTACCTCATATTACTTATAATAATTACAAATATGGAATCCATATTTTAAAATCTATTCATAGAGGAGGAATAATTTAATTAAATATGAAACCCGAAAGCATGATGAAAAGTATTTTTCTGATAAATCCATTTTTCAATGAAAAGACAATTTTACATTCAAAATATAAATAACAATATTCATTATATGAATTAAAAATAATAAGAATATATATTGAATATAAAATCTAATTTCAATATTTTCTCATTAGTGGATATCTTAATTAATTATAATTTATAAATATTATGTATTTTAAAATAGTTTTCATCAATATATGTGTTTAATCCTAATAATAATTTTTTTTTTAAAATCTGGTATAATGGTGATTTAAAGGTAGTTAATTGAATTAAATAAAAATAAATAATACATATTTTTCATTGAAATCAAATTAAAATTATGAATTTACTCATAAATTAATTCACTTTTTATAATAATTTGCAATTTTAAATAAAAATTAAATTTCACTATTTACAAGAACATATAATTTTAGATAGTTACCAACATTTCTCCTAATGATAATTTTGAAATTATCATATATAAAATCGAGTTAGTTTTATCAAATAAATTTTCAAAATGTTATAGACATATATTATAATATTTTTTAAATGAAATAAAAATAAATTTTAAAGAAAATATATTTTGAAAGAATGAAAAGACATTAAAAAAGTGTTGAATTATTTACTATGCACTTTTATATATATATATAAGATGTATATATATCATAAATTATTTAATCGTCATCATATATTCAAATTTAACTTAAAAGGTAAGACATTCAAATTTAAACAATCATCATTCGTTTAGTTTTAGTATTGCGTGTCACATAAGCTATAAAACATAGTTTTCTCTTTTAAAAACACAGGAAGTTCCATTATTCAGAAATTTAATAAATTTTTCCATAAAAATAAAAAATTTAAATCTATAAAAAATAATGATAAATATCTTTATTGAACACCCACATCACATAAAGGGTTAATAAAACATCAATTTTAAATGAGAGAAAGGGAAGTACGAAGGTCATCCCATAACAACATTTACCATTAATAGAACATTAGTGGGAAGTAAAAACATAGAAATCGATGATAAAATGAATAAAAAAGAGCTAATAGAGTGTGATAGTGAGTATGGTAAGTATAAAGTCAATGAACACAAAACAATAAATCACTAATGGTTATAATACCATAAATTCATTGAAAATGATCGTAATTTAAAAAAAAATGTTGTTAAGATTTTTTTAATAGATTTAAGAAATACATTACTGTCGAGAGTAGTGAATTTTTTGGCTTTAATATATTTTACCAATGATCAATTTCATAATATATACTGTTACAGGTTTTTTAGCTTAATAATGGTTCCTAATGTAGTTGTGAATTTAAAAAATAATTTCCCATATGAGTGTAAAACAAGTTGTGTAATAAGGATTTTTTTGTGCACCAAATCCTAGTTGATTCTAGGTCAATGTGGTGTTTTCAGGTTTTACCTCTATGTACAACTGTTCCAGATCCATAATCCATTATAGTATCTAGACATGAATATATATTATATATAAAAATATTAACCTATACTTTAACAAAATTTATTGATTCATTATTTTAGGTAATTTTAACCCAATGTATTTCTATATATTATTGTAATCATAATCCCAAAAATAACTAAAACTTCCTTTGATAACAACTATGAAAACCCTACTCTCTATTACAAATTAATTCATTATTTATACCAAAAGAGTACCTATAGTAAAATTATAATGAAAGAATATTCTAGTATATTTTTGAATTAGGTAAATTAAATAACATCTAAAAATCATAATTACAGTTCTATTATTGAAAACATCATTAACATGATCGTCATATTCCTTCAAACATAAAACTGCATTGGATAAACTGAGGAAATACATAAGAAAGGGGATAGATTGAAATTTGTCAACAAAAATTCATACATAAAATGTTTAGAATGATAGATATGGAATAACATATAGCATCATTTGGAATTTTAGATAAAAGACATAAGATAATGAAGAACTTGAATAAATGGTATAATTAGATGACCCCTTAAAATTTTTTGGCATGGTAATATGTGTACATAAATGATAATGGTAGGGATTGATGAGTTTTAAAGGTTTATTTCATAATTTATAATTTAGATCTATATTATGTGATACACGAATGAAAATATCCTTACATTAACAAATAGAAATTAAGAGGCATAACATAAAAGAGGTGCCCAAATAAAATAAAGAGTGAAATATCCATTACCATGAGATTCTGACTCCAAAACCATGGGAGGAGATTTTTGGGATCTTGGGGAACCTTTAAGGGGATATATAGGGAGGATTACAAAGTGAGTATATTCTCCATGTTTTATTCATGAAGATAAATGGGAGATTGTATATGTTTATTTAGTAAATGAGTGCGGAATTCGTTATTATTTCTTAAACATAGGTTTTGGAGTGAATATAACGATGTAATAAAAAACAAAAACCTTCATATGGGTTTTCAAATTGTTTCTAAAAACATTATTGGAATTAATTACTTTATAATTATAAGGGTCTAATGAATTAAAATAATATACATTCTGATGTAGAAGTGTATCATGTCATTAAAAAATGATTTTAAATCCTTAAAGTACATTATAGATTTTTTTGGACTCATAAAGTAATTATAAAATTAATAAAATAAATTAAAATAAAATTAGTTTGAAGGTAAAATATATATTTTAAGTTTTAAAATTTATATTATTTGTTATATCATTTTTTGGCTCATCATGATATTATAATACACACAGTATATTTATAACATATTTAATTTTAGCAAAAAAGATAATTTATCTCAGCAAATTATGAAAAGATCAACATTGGATAATTTATATTTAATGATTCCAAAAATAATATTTATAATTTAAAAAAATTATATATATTTGAATGTTTACTTTTAAAAATATAAAAATAATTTATTCATAAATACTAGGTTTTTTTTGAAAATAAGAATTTTTTAACCATTATAGAAATTATATTTGATATCATAAAAATTATATAATAAATAAAAATTATCAATAATAGGTTAATATTGATATTTTATTTAAATATAATTTATTTTAAAAATTCAGTAATTCTTCAAAAGGAATTTCTTAATTCAAACTCCATATTACATAAATATACAATTGTTTATTTATAAAATCAATATATAATTTTTATGAAATTTGTTTCCTAGTTATTTAAATTTTAAATACAACAAAGAATGAATTCAGTCATAATTTAAATGAAAACTAAATATAAGTTTTTATACTATTATTGTTAGTTTTATTTCTAGTATTTGTTATAATATTTTTACCCTTAATTAACATATTTTCCTATTACAGTGGTAATAAAACTTCACTGTTATAAAAATATATAATGTTCAAAAATTATTTCAACCTTATTACCAAATATTAAATATGATGATTCAAAATATATAATACATGTTTCAAAATAAATTCATAGAGGAGGAATTATTTAATTTAATATAAAACCCTCAAGCACGATTACATGTGGTTTTTGAAAAACCAATTTTTTTGTGGAAAAGATGATTTTACATTAACAATATAACAAGTAATATTAATTAAAATAATATCCATTAAGAAATATATATATATACAAGTAATATAATAATTTCATTTAAATAATTTCCCCTTAGGATTTATTTAAATTATTTATAATGGAGAAACATTATGCATTTTGAAATAAAATTTATAAAAAATATGTTTTTATCCTAATAATAAAATTTTATTAAAATATGATATGATATATATATATATATATATGATTTTAATATAATTAATTGAACTAAATATTATAAAATTACACTAATTTCACCTACAAATAAAAATAAAAATAATAATACTTTTAAATTAATTCATTTTTTAAAATAAATAACAATATTACATAAATATGATATTTGTCATTATTCATAGAGAAATCTATATTTTCTGAAAAATAAAAAAAAAACAAATCACATTTAGTTACTTCTTTTATATAAATCATGTATTTATTTTTATCAAATAAATTTTATAAACATTCAAGAAAATTGTTAAAACATTTTTATGAAGTAAATGAAAATCATTTTTGAAGAAAACAGATTATAATGATTGAAAAGATATTACCCAAAACTAATTGATTATTTACTAATATTTTTTTCTATATATTTGATATATATAGAGACATATAATAAATTAGATAATCCTAATAATATATGATAATTTAATGGGAATGATAAAAATGTACTATTTTAGAAATCATTGTTTGTTTGGATTCCGTTTTGTGTATCACATATACTATCGAACATAATTTTCCATTTTAAAAAATCTGGTCCTTACAAGTTTTATAATGATAAAATATTTATGAAAAATACATCATTTTCTATGGATCTTATAACAGTTAAATGATGAAATGGTGAAATTATTATGAAACTAGTATCTTTTCCATATGTTATGTTATAATGATATGTTTATAAAATCAATTAAATTTCATGAATTCTATTAGGATGAATTATTTTTGAACATATGGAACACATAAATATTGTTTTAATCATTAGAAAAGTGGGACCTATATCTCCCTCCAATGCATTGGTTAAATATTTATAATTTAGGAGATAGACATGACTGGAATGGGGATTGAACCCAGTTAAGTAAAGGACTATCTCCTCTATGATGGTCTTATGAGTGAATATTGACTACTATAATGGTTTAGGGAGTGAAATCATTCTATTGAGAGGAAAGTGATACCACTAAGAATAGTGGTGTTTCCTTCTTAGGAGGTTTATCCACTCTTGGATTTACCTAATAAGTGTTGGAATTAAGCCTTGACTATTATGAAAATGATTTTCAATTCTTATGTGAATGCAACAAATCCTTGTCTTATGAAAATATTATTCTCTAATTGATCATCTTCTTTTATTATCTTATGATACTTGTCTTATTAAATATTAATCATTATTCATGATTTAATATTATTATCTTAGATATGTAGTGTATGGATTTCAAATGTTATGTATCTTTCCTCATACAATTATTCTCATGTTATTATTACATATATTCCTTATTTACCCTTAAAAAGAATCTTACCTCACCCTCCCTTATGTTTTCTATCCCTAGATTATGAATTAAGGATTTAAGCAGGGTTAAAATGGGAATATCTTTAGGGGATACATTCAAGATATTTCATGAATTAAAATTATTTTGTACCATATTCCCAATGAAAACATACTTTGTTGAATGAAAAAACGTTACCAAAAATTGATTGATTATTTTCTATGAATTTATCAATATATATATATTATGTATATATCATAATGTTTTTAATACTAATCAAATTTTATTCATTAACAGAAAAAATAAAATGGTCATATTTAAATTAACATTGTTTTTTTGTATTTGGTATTGCGCATCACAAAAACAATCAAACATAATTTACTCTTTTAAAACTTGGGGTGTCATAAGTTTTACAATGATAAAATATTTATGAAACCTACTTTTTTTTAATCGGTTATACAATAATGAAATGACGAAATTGTGAAATTATTATGAAACCTATCATTTTTCCATCAGTTATGTTGTGATGAAATTTTTAGGAAACTAATTTGATTTCATGTTGTATGTTATGATTAATGTTTTATGATATTCTGAAAGACATAATTATTGTTTTCATTATTAGTCAATTGGGCCCTATATCTCTCTCAAATGCATCAGGTAAATATTTATATCTCATGATAAAAGTAGGACTAAAATATGGATTAACCCTCGTTTAGTAAGAGACTATGTACACTCTGATATTCTTAAGAGTGAAACATTACAACTACAATTGTTAGGGTAGTAAACACATTCTTCTATGAAGAAATTGATATAACATGGAATTAAGGTGCGTCCTTTCCATGATGTTTATACACCATTGGTGTTCTTTAATTGGTTTGGGAAATGATCCATGAGTAGTAATGAAATTATTTTTAATTCTTATTTGTATGGAAAAAATCCATGCCTTATGAAGATTTTGTTATGTAATGATTCATGTTCTTGGATTATCTTATGATTTATATATTTCTAACATCCAATGATTATGCCATGATTCAATATTGTAATCACTTATATGAACGATATGATTTTCAAATCTCATTCTCCTTTTCTCATATCCTTATCCACATGATGTTCTTAAATATCTCCATTATTTACCCTTACTACGTATCATAGATCACCCAATATTCTGTTTCTTTTCCCTAAGTTATAAATAAATTATTTTATGTAGGTTTAATAAATTGGATGATTTTAATTGGATATATTCCAAAATATTTCATGAACTAAGAAAAATGTGGTCCCTGATTCCAAATACACTAAACAATGTCATCTTGAAATCAAATTAATGTAATAATTTTACTTTTAATTTAATTAATTTCTAAAAAAATTATTATTTCACATAAAAATCGTGTATTTTCACTATTTATTGAAAAATATATATTTTCTAGAAAAATATGAATTTTACCCTGAAGTTAATTTTGTTATTTTTATATCAAAAAATGGATTATGTTTTATCACATGAATTTGCAAAATCATCTAGAAAATTATTATCATATTTATAAAAAGAAATAAATATAATTTTTGAAGAAAACCATTTTTGAAAAATATAAAGTTATCTCAAAAATTTGATTAATTATTTACTAATAATTGATCAATATATATAGGATATATACATATATATATATATATCATAATGTATTTAATCCTAATGACAAATTCAAATTTAATGGAATGTATAAAATAGTCATATTTATATATTCATTTCATACTTGGAATTTGTGTTTCCTATCACATATAATATCAAAAATTATATTCTCTTCTAAAAAATGAAGGAATTACCTTTTTTTTCTAGGACTAAATATTTATGAAACATGATTTTTTCCCATGGGTCCTGAAATAAAGATATGGTGAAATAATGAAATTAATATGAAACCTTTCTGTTTTCCTTAGGTTATGTTATGATTAAATGTTTGTGAAACCAATTTAATTTCATAGGTAATGTTATAATGATTGTTTGATTATCTTATGGAACACATAAAAATGGACTTCATTATTAGATAAGTGGGACCTATATCTCCTTCCAATGTGTTGGGTAAATATATACATATCATAATATAGATAGGACTATAATGGGAATTGGACCCAATTTTGTAAGGAACTATGTCTTATATGATGGTCTTAGGAGTGAAACATGACTAATATAACATTTTGATGAGAGAAATCATTATTATATGAGGAATTTGATACCTCTGGGAATGTTGGTGTGTCCTTCCCAGGAGATTTATCCACTTGTGGAGTTCCATGAATTGTTTTGGAAATGATCCTTGACTAATAAGGAATTGATTTTAAATTATTATGTGTATTCAATAAATCCATGTATTATGCCAATGTTAATATCTCATGGATAATTATTTATGGTTATCATAAGATTAATGTCTTATTAACTACCAATAATAATGAAATTATTGAATATTATGATCTTGGATATGCAGGGTATGGTTATCAAATGTTATATTCATTTCCACATATGCTTTTTATCATATTATTCTTCTATATATCCCTTATTTTCCCTTGATAAGAATCTTAGCTCACCCTTTCTTATTTTTCGATTCACCGGGTTATGAAGAAAGTATTTTACGTAGGATTACAAAATGGGAAGATATTTATGGGATACATTCAATATATTTTAGAAATTAAGAAGATTATTTTCCGTATTTCAAGAGAAACTAAACTATGTCATTTGAAATCAAAATAATGTAATAATAATATTGTTAAAGTAAATAATTTTTCAAAATAAAAGACTATTTTACAAAACAAAATATATTTTTCACTATTCATTGGAAAAATTATATTTTAAAAAAAAATCTTGAATATTACCCATAAGTTTATTTTTATATGTTTATATAAAAAATGGATTTTTATTTCAAATAAATTTTCAAAAAATTCTTGACAATTATAATAATAGTTATAGACATTAATAAAATAATTTTTGATGAAATCCTTTTTTAAGAATGAAATGGTGTTAACAAAAATTTAATCATTATATACTAATAATTTATCTATATATTTATGATATATATATATTATTTGGTGTATTTTATAAATTAGTTAATTATATTCATATATAAATATTTAATGGATTGTATAAAATGATCATATTTAAATATTCATTCTATATTTGGCTTTAGTGTTACATATCACATATATTAATGAACATAATTTTCACATTTCAAAACTAGAGAAACTAAAATTTATTCCATGATAAAATATTTTTGAAACCTACTTTTCTTTTACATGGGTCATGAAATAATGTAATTATGAAATAAAAAAAATAATTTAAAACCTGTCTCTTTTCCATTAGTTATGTTATGATGAAATGTTTATAAAACCCATTTAATTTTGTGGGTTGTGTTTTAAGTAATGTTTTCTGATCTTGTATAACACATAAATATGGTATTTATTAAGGGATAAGTGGGACCTATATCTCCCTCTAATTTGTTGGGTAAATATTAATATTTCATGAGATAGATAGGACTGCAATGGGGAGTGAACCCAGTTTAGAATGAAACTCGGTTTCCTATGATATTATTAATAATGAACTATGAATACTATGATAGGTTGGGGAGTGAAATCATTATTCTTTAAGTAAATTGGTTCCTCTGATAATGGTGGTGTGTCATTCCCATGAGGCTTCTCCACCTGTTTAGTTCCCTGATATGTTTTTGAAATAAGATTTAACTAATAAGGAAATGATTTTCAATTCTCTTATGTATTAAAAAAATCCATGTATTAAGTAAATGTTATTCTCTCATGGATCATGATATTTTATTGTCTTATGATTTATTTCTTATTGACTACCAATCATTATGACATGATTGAATATTATGATCTTTAAAATTTAGGGTATAGTTTTCAATTGTTATGAACCATTCCTCACACACTTATTAACATGTAATTCATCCGTATATCCATTATTTTCCTTTAATGAGAATATTAGCTCCCCCATGATTATGTTTCTTTTCCCTAATTCAAAAAGGACATATTTTATTTTGGATTTCTACATGTGAAAATCATAAGTAATGAAATTCAACATCTTTCATTAATTAAAAATATTGTGTTCCATGATTCCAATGATAATGAACAATTATGGACTACATGTGTGTGTTTGTGTAATTTAATGGTTATTAATTGAAAAGTAGAATGACTAAACCTTAGTGATATCATTAGGGTAATGTCCAAGAAAATTTCAATGGATGAATCAAGTATAATAACAATTCTTAAAATTTTAGTAAAGGATATATTGGGTGATTTATGTTATCACTGAAAGAGTTTACAAAATTATTAGATTAAATAATATATTCCATAATATTTTTTTTTTCTTTAATAAGGATGCATTTATATTTTCAATGAGGTTTTATAGTAATTATTTTTCTTACCATGTTACAATATAACTCATGATAAAGGTATCCACATGATTGTTATGTGACAATTGAGAGCCACATAATAAAATTTGGGGGATTAATGTTATATTGATTTTGAGAAATCTATATACTTATTTATAAATTTTAAATTTTCAAGAGTTATAAGATCCAAAATTTATGGAATGTTTTAAGATTAAATTTGGATTAGGTTATGTATATTATTGTATTATTTTTTAATTTAAATATGCTTAACTACTTCTATGAATCTTGTTTTTATAATAACTATAGATCTATGGAATATATTTCTATTACATTATAGGTCTTAAACCCCATTAAAAGTGAATTTTAGTGATTATGGAATAAAAAAATACTTTTGGATATTAATTTCTTGATGTATGGGATGAATTGTTAATTGATCAATGTACATGATTAAATTGAGCTTATGAAATAGAAATTAAGAAATTATGTGTATTTCCTTATCTTTTTAGATAGTAAAATAAGTCCACATCTATAAGAAAGTAATATTGAAACAAAATATTAACCTGGTAATTTTTTTCCCAATCGATGGTAATTTAGATCATCACTAAATTTTGGTTTTTAGGCCCTTTACATTCCATTTATTATTCTATTTCATTTGATTAATTTAGAGACCCGAAGCTTGACGTACATGAACATTTCATTACTTTTGCGGAATACTTAATACATAACAAAAACACACACACAAGGATCGTAATAGTTTAGTGTCTTTGGAAACTCGGAACGTAATCTTCTAATCATGGTGAAAGATCTCCAATATCTCCCATAAAGATCTTCCCTTTTTTTACCTAAAACCTTTCTTTATATCATGGGGAAAAGAGAACATAAAATGGTGAGCTCAAATGCTCAGTAAGGGTAAACAAAAGAAATATCAATCATATCGTATTCATAAGAACATAACATTTTGGAAATCTTAACCTGCAAAAGAGAGCATAATTTCATAACATGGGATAAATCATGGCAGTGAAATGTAATCACAATAATCATAACTTAAAACATGAAACTTTGTGTCATTCACATATAATCATAGAGAATCATTTCTTGTTAGTCAAGACTCATTGCCAAGACTATCTTAGTGGACAAAGTCCCTTTCTGAATCGAGTAACCCTCGTTTCAGTCATGTTTCACTGAACCGGTATAACCTACCGTTCCAGCCCTGTCTATCTCATGAGATATAAAATCATTACCCAATGCATTGGAGGGAGATATAGGTCCCACCCATCTTATAATGAATCCTTTCTTATGTGTGCCACATAATCATAAACCATACATCATAGCGTAACCCATGTAATAAAATTGGGATTCTCAAACAACATGACATCATAAAACAATTCATATAAGATAATGGAATTCATAAAAATATTTCCATCACAACATAATCAAACCAATGTAATAATAGGGATAAAAACAGAACCCTTTTATTATCTTATATGGAAAATAATTTTGATAAAATACTTGAACTCCATTCTTGAGGAAAATATCATTTCTACTTCAAAAACATTTTTCCTTTCATAACATGTCATACGACTTTAAAATAAAATAAGTTGATTAAAAATAAACATGAAAACTTGTAAAGGAATCTTCTTGGAAATAATTTTTTAAAAATCCATTCATTCCGTATAAGTTAAAAAAACATTTTTCGTACTTTTGTCGGAAAAGTCAAAAAGTACCTCTTATGAAAAATGACAAAAGATTCCTTTCATATCTTTTACTAAAAACTCACCAAAAGGTAATATTGGATTTAAAACATTTTAGGTGGATAGAAATAACATTGCTTATTGAGGAAACATGGATGTGGATGATAAAATACACCCCAGTAAATTTCAAAGTATAAACAATCTCGGATAAAAATGAGATTGTGATATTTCCCCTTACCTTAGGTCCGACTTGCTTTGTAAGTGTCTGAACCTCCTGTAAAATGATTTAAATCATGTTATTGACTTATTAAAGAATCATATTAATTGTTATTATATCATATATGGTCCACTAATGACATTATATTACCCGTTCTTTTGTAAATTCATGTTAAAGTAGCATTTTGGGTAAAATCGTCTCATTTGTCGTTCGTGTTTTTAACTTGTAATTATTCATATGATTACTTAGATCATGATTACTTAATTCCAGAATATAAAACATGATTTATATATATATATATATTCAGGATATACATATATATAATAAATCAGTAAATGGAAAGAAATACACCGTTCATGGAAACGGTAGTCCGTACGTACGCATGAATGCTGTTTTCGTTTCCTTATTGAATTGAATGGAATTAAGTAGATGACATACATATAAATATAAATAATTCCAGTATCATTATTAGGTCATATATTTCATTTGTACTTATTATATATACTTTATAATCATTAATGAATGGTTAATCATTGAGAATGAATCTCATCGCGTCGTGGAGACGGTAGTCCGTACCCACGCACGAGCGATGATATCGTTCCCATGGTCGTGGAATTGTGTTGAAGTGTATGTATACTATTTCAGTATCAATATCACTTTACAATAATCATATATAGTTACTCATTACAGCTTTATACCCATCCAATTAAGGTGGTGGCGGAAAATAGATTACACCACGGCGTGGAGACGGTATTCCGTACGTACGCACGCGCGGTGATTTCCTTTTTCCGTAGGATGGATAGAAGGTTAATTAGAGTTGTTTAATATTTATAATAACATATCAGTATATAATAAATACTGATGTTATTACTTATTAATGAAACAACAAAAGAAGAAGAAGTTGAAGAAGAAAGGAATTGAAAAAGATCGGTAATGGATATTACCTCTTTTTGACGCGCCTTTTCTTAGCCTCCACTTAAAGAACTAAGGATGGTCTTTGAAGAAGACCAGGACCTCTAGGATGATACTAGGGAAGTGGATAAGGGATTTTGGCAGGGTTTGGCCGAGCGTTAAGGCTCAATGTTGTGTGAGGAAGAGAGGGAGGATGTGTCCTTTTATAAGGGAGGAGAGGGGCACCTTAGGAATATCTCAAAATATTATTTTATATTAAAGTAAAAATCGGTTTATAATGGTTCCAAAGGGTCTTATTTTGAAGCTAAAGTGGGGATGGGTCGACATCCTGTCAACCAATAGGATTTAGACAAGTTTAGGGTATTATTTTAACCTTAACAATTATATTTTAACTCTAAGTTAAATAATTTAACTTTTACCGTGTCTTTTTGTTTTCTTTCACTATATGGTTAATACACTTACTATAACATGCCAAACGAACCCCAAATTGTTTATTATTAATATATATATCCTTATCTAAGTCCTTTGGTCGAACCATAGATTTTTAGGAATAAAATAACAATTAATAATATAAAATTTTATTTAAAAACTATTTTGTGTCAATTTTGACACTATTTGATATATGATTTTTTTGAAAGTCATAACAGAATTATATGTTCGAACCAAGATGATTACATCAACACTAATATATCATAGTAACCTATAAAATTAGTGGAATTCATAAAAAGTCTTAAATTACATTTATTTTTGTATTTATAATATCAATTATGTCAATATTTCATTAATAAGATAATTGCTGCATCATCTTTGTGTCATAAATAAATTAAATTATTTGATGTCTAAAAATTACAAATAAAATACCATCATGTAGGAAATCGTTTTATATTTATAATGAATATTTACAATCGAATTTATATTATGTATAACCCTATATTAAAAATGATCTAATAAATATACTTTGATTTTAACTCTTTTAACTCTTCTTTGAATTAAATAAAAATAAATGTCCTAATCTAATCCAAGTGGGCCTAAATGATAATATTTTACACTTAAGGTTGTTTTTGGTCGAGATACACTTGTCCAATAGAATTAGGACATGTTTTAGGGTAATATTAATATCATTCTTACCCTTAATTACCCTATTTACTTTTAACCGTGGTAAATAAAAGAAAAAATTTACTATTCACCAAAAATTATTTTCATCTCATTGAACCAAATTTTACTTACTGACATCAACCGTGTCTCTCGGATTTTTGAAATTCCATTCACATAAGCGGTAAAATTAAGTTTTATGAAAAATTCAGTTTTTTAACTACCACTTAGTAGTTTCACTATTCATCAAAAATTGATGTTTTTCAGAACAATGCCAAAATTTCATCCTAAGATATATTTCATATTCCGAATTCAAAAATGAAGTCTATTTTACCAAATTCATAACATAGAAGTTGCATTAATTAATTTTATAAATAAATCCCGTTGTTAAAACAAATAGCGTGTTTTTAAGAAACAATATCTATCAAAAGATTGACACTTTTTTATGTCTGGTTTAAATGCGCAATTACATCCAATGACCAACATTGTATTAAATTGTAAAAATATATTCTAAATACACTTTAAAACCACTCAAATTAATAATTTATCACTATTAATAATTTTGATTAAAAAAGATGTTTTTAATTATAATTTAGTAATTTTCACTATTCATCAGAATATGAAAGTTATCCGAAAAGTACCAAAATTTCACCTTAGGCTAAATTCGATAATCCGAATCCAAAAATGAAGTTCATTTTGAGGGCAAAAATGTCTAAAATTTTAAAAGGTGGTTATTACTATTCATAACGGCTAGTTATAATAATATTTTAATAGCATATCGTTGTTTAGTGAAACTCGGTATTGCGTACTACACACGCTATCGAGGAAGGTCGTGTAATGCAAGGCAAGTCAAGGATGTGTGTTGTGCAAGATCCTTTTGGTGTATTGTACAACACAAGACATTAATAAAATTAAAAATAATATTTTTCATAAAATCTTGGGCTGTTACATTCTACCCCCCTTAAAATGAATTTCGCCCTCGAAATTTGTCACGGTTATAAATGGTTTACTATTCGAAAGTTTCTTTAATAGAAACCCACATCGTAAAAAGGAATACCAAAACCAATATTTTAAAACAAAAGTATGAAACTTAATGGTTACCCAAATAAACTAATCATTGGGTTTCCATATAGGTGAAAATATCGATATGGAAGAAAAATCTAACCATCATGTTCTGATGGAGAGTGGTAGAGAACATGGCTATGGAAAAGCCAACAATCACAAATCCATAAATTTGTGACGATCTAAGGTACCATCTGATTCATCAGGTATAAGATCACTAGGACAACATGTTTGGTTTTCAAGATCATTTCCCTAAAGTTGAAAATTTGAATTAGAAGAAATACTTTCTTTATTTTGGTACAATCTCACTGTTGTTCATGCCTTGAACAATTTACACTTCATCTCTTAAATAAATGAAGTTGAATTTGTTATTCGTGAAGTGTTAGTAGATCATGTGATAGAATGACGGGTCATTCCATCTATCTCAAACAAAAGGTTAGAAAAAATTATATACATAAGTCGATCTATAGTGAGATTAATCACATATGGTTCCTAAAATGGACTTATACTTCATATATCATACTGCTTAATATAATAAAACTAGTTTCTACTAAACAGGGACTTCCTGTAGGCCAGTGGTTGGCGATAAAGGCCAGTCGCACTTCGGTTGTGGGTTCGATTCCCATAGCCTTGTCTGAAGCGACGGGCTGTCGCCCATCCTGCAGGTTGTCCTTTTTCTAAAACTACATTACTATAACATCCCATCAATAATATCGAAAAAAAACTTATATCCTTAAACAATACTCACTTATGTCCAACATAATCCATTTCAATCTTTAGGCTTATCCATAATACTGCAGTCCACTCTCATAACATAGTGAAAACGATTACCAGAGATTTAATACCATCGTTGATCCCCATATATCATAAGATATGTTTTTTTGGTCACATTCCAAACATTCAAAGTCCTTAATCATGTATTCTCTTGAATACCTTAGTGAAAACATGAATTCAGTTTAAAGTTAACACTTTCCACATACCAAAATCCGGAAAATTCTATATACTCAAACCATGATATCACTTAGTCCTTATATCAATCATGAGATCATGAATACTATTAAACATTTCATTTTCTCGTTTTCCCTTCATTATGCGCATATCATCTTATTTCCAAAAAATATCTCAATCACTTGGAATACCACATCAATAAATATTGTAATACTCAATGATACAACATTATTTTGGAATCCAATTACATAAACACTTAATCATTCCACCACATCGTTGTCATATTCAACATTGCCAATAGTGATCGCATGTGACTTCCCTTTATCCTTTGAATTCAGTGGTTGCTCATGTTGATCATCACTAACCCTTGGATTAGGGCATTTATTAGCATAATTCCCCATTTCCTTACACTTGAATCATTGAAGTGTTGGTGGTGCGTTCTCTACAGTGTTTTCTTTATTCACATCATTAGAAACCCTTTTTCCATTACTTCGACACTCAGCTGCTCGATGACCTTCTTTTCCACACATAAAACATTTTCTAGTCCCTTTAAGACAATATCCACCATGCTTCTTTCCACACTTTGTGCATAAGGAAACATTCATCTTCTTTTCACCATTATTCTGAGATTTCTCCTTGAACTCCATCTTTCGTTTCTTGTCAAAACCATGAGATGGATATGTAACACCAACTTCCATTTCTTCCTTGATAGCACAACGCACAATTTCTTCATAGCTACTGAAGTCACTTATAGCTAATGCCCTTCAAAGACTTGGTTTTAAGCCATTGAAAAATCGATCAACTTTACTTTCAGGTTGGATGATAATGCCAGATGCATACCTTGCAAGTCTTGTAAAATTCACTTCGTATATAACAACAGATTCATCATCCTTTTTCTTTAGTTCAAGAAACTCCTTCTCCATCTTTGTTCGAAGAATACGAGGGGAGTACTTATTGAAAAATAAGTTCTTGAACTCTTCCCATTCCATGGACTCAATTTCATCTCTTGGCCTCGTATATTTGATAAGATTCCAACATTTATCAGCATCACCTTCCAAACGATATACTACTAAGATGACTTTATCATGTTTACAACATTGAAGAACTGAAAATATCTTTTCAGTGGTACTGATCCATTGTTCAGCAACAGGTGGATCGGAAGTCCCACTGAAAGAAGGTGGATGTTGCCTCATGAAGGACTCAATAGAATACAGTTCCTTTCTCTGCTCATTTGGAAGTCCAGAATGATTCATAGCTTGTGTAAGGATAGCAATAAGATTTTTCACTCCATCTCCCATAACATTTGTTTGTTCAGGAGGACAATCATTGCATTGTCCATTGCATTGATCAACACGGTTCCTTTGGGTTCCAGCCATCGTCTAAAACCCAAAAAGAATAGTGTGAGAGGCAAAAATCATGCTAGGGAAAACAACATAATAAAGGGGGAGTACCTTCAATATCTAACATATTAGGTTTAATTCTATGATCGTTAGCGTAGTTCTAGTACTATAACCTATACGTATACTTAACCTTAGGGACATCCCTAGACATACCGTAGAAATATCTGTAGGGATCTCACTAACGTTTTCGCATCCTAGTTTCCAAAGGTTGACTAAACCTTTCCTCTGATACCAACTGTAACGACCCGAAGCTTGACGTACATCAACATTTCATTACTTTTGCGGAATACTTAATACATAACAAAAACACACACACAAGGATCGTAATAGTTTAGTGTCTTTGGAAACTCGGAACGTAATCTTCTAATCGTGGTGAAAGATATCCAATATCTCCCATAAAGATCTTCCCTTTTTTTACCTAAAACCTTTATTTATATCCTGGGGAAAAGAAAACATAAAAGGGTGAGCTCAAATGCTCAGTAAGGGTAAACAAAAGAAATATCAATCATATCGTATTCATAAGAACATAACATTTTGGAAATCATAACCTGCAAAAGAGAGCATAATTTCATAACATGGGATAAATCATGGCAGTGAAATGTAATCAAAATAATCTTAACTTAAAACATGAAACTTTGTGGCATTCACACATAATCATAGAGAATCATTTCTTGTTAGTCAAGACTCATTGCCAAGACTATCTTAGTGGACAAAGTCTCGTTCTGAATCGAGTAACCCTCGTTTCAGTCCTGTTTCACTGAACCGGTATAACCTACCGTTCCAGCCCTATCTATCTCATGAGATATAAAATCTTTACCCAATGCATTGGAGGGAGATATAGGTCCCACCCATCTTATAATGAATCCTTTCTTATGTGTGCCACATAATCATAAACCATACATCATAGCGTAACCCATGTAATACAAATGGGATTCTTAAACAACATGACATCATAAAACAATTCATATAAGATAAAGGAATTCATAAAAATATTTCCATCACAACATAATCAAACCAATGTAATAATAGGGATAAAAACAGAACCCTTTTATTATCTTAGATGGAAAATAATTTTGATAAAATACTTGAACTCCATTCTTGAGGAAAATATCCTTTCTACTTCAAAAACATTTTTCCTTTCATAACATGTCATACGACTTTAAAATAAAATTAGTTGATTAAAAATAACCATGAAAACCATTAAAGGAATCTTCTTGGAAATAATGTTTTAAAAATCCATTCATGCCGTATAAGTTAAAAAAACATTTTTCGTACTTTTGTCGGAAAAGTCAAAAAGTACCTCGTATGAAAAATGACAAAAGATTCCTTTCATATCATTTACTAAAAACTCACCAAAAGGTAAAATTGGATTTAAACCATTGTAGGTGGATGGAAATAACATTTCATATTGAGGAAACATGGATATGGATGATAAAATACACCCCAGAAAATTTCAAAGTATAAACAATCTCGGATAAAAATGAGATTGTGATATTTCCCCTTACCTTAGGTCCGACTTGCTTTGTAAGTGTCCGAACCTCCTGTATAATGATTTAAATCATGTTATTGACTTATTCCAGAATCAGATTCATTTTTATTATATCATATATGGTCCACTTATGACTTTATATTACCCGTTGTTTTGTAAATTCATGTTAAAGTAGCATTTTGGGTAAAATCGTCTCATTTGTCGTTCGTGTTTTTAACTTGTAATTATTCATATGATTAATTAGATCATGATTACTTAATTCCAGAATATAAAACATGATTTATATATATATATTCAGGATATACATATATATAATAAATCAGTAAATGGAAAGAAATACACCGTTCATGGAGACGGTAGTCCGTACGTATGCATGAACGCTGTTTTCGTTTCCTTATTGAATTGAATGGAATTAAGTAGATGACATAAATATAAATATAATTAATTCCAGTATAATTATTAGATAATATATTTCATTATTACTTATTATATATACTTTATAATCATTCATGAATGTTTAATCATTGAGAATGAATCTCATCGCGTCGTGGAGACGGTAGTCCGTACGTACGCACGAGCGATGATATCGTTCCCATGGTCGTGGAATTGTGTTGAAGTGTATGTATACTATTTAAGTATCAATATCACTTTACAATAATCATATATAGTTACTCATTACACCTTTATACACATCCAATTAAGGTGGTGGCAGAAAATAGATTACACCACGGCGTGGAGACGGTATTCCGTACGTACGCACGCGCGGTGATTTCCTTTTTCTGTAGGATGGATAGAAGGTTAATTAGAGTTGTTTCATATTTATAATAACATATAAGTATATAATAAATACTGATGTTATTACTTTATCAAGAAACAACAAAAGAAGAAGAAGTTGAAGAAGAAAGGAATTGAAAAAGATCGGTAATGGATATTACCTCTTTTTGACGCGCCTTTTCTTAGCCTCCACTTAAAGAACTAAGGATGGTCTTTGAAGAAGACCAAGACCTCTAGGATGATACTAGGGAAGTGGATAAGGTATTTTTTCAGGGTTTGGCCGAGCATGAAGGCTCAAAGTTGTGTGAGGAAGAGAGGGAGGAGGTGTCTTTTTATAAGGGAGGAGAGAGGCACCTTAGGAATATCTCAAAATATTATTTTATATTAAAGTCAAAATCGGTTTATAATGGTTCCAAAGGGTCTTATTTAGAAGCTAAAGTGGGGATGGGTCGAAATCCTATCAACCAATAGGATTTAGACAAGTTTAGGGTATTATTTTAACCTTATCAATTAGATTTTAACTCTAAGTTAAATAATTTAACTTTTACCGTGTCTTTTTGTTTTCTTTCACTATATGGTTAATACACTTACTATAACATGCCAAACGAACCCCAAATTGTTTATTATTAATATATATATCCTTATCTAAGTCATTTGGCCGAACCATAGATTTTTAGGAATAAAATAACAATTAATAATATAAAATTTGATTTAAAAACTATTTTGTGTCAATTTTGACACTATTTGATATATGACTTTTTTGAAAGTCATAACAGAATTATATGTTCGAACCAAGTTGATTAAATCAACACTAATATATCATAGTAACCTAGAAAATTAGTGTAATTCATAAAAAGTCTTAAATTACATTTATTTTGGTATTTATAATATCAATTATGTCAATATTTCATTAATAAGATAATTACTGCATCATATTTGTGTCATTAATAAATTAAATTATATGATGTCTAAAAATTAAAAATAAACTACCACCATGTAGGAAATCCTTTTAGGTTTCTAATTAATATTTACAATCGAATTTATCTTATGTATTACCCTATATTAAAAATGTTTTAGTAAATATACTTTGATTTTAACTCTTTTAACTCTTCTTTGAATTAAATAATAATAAATGTCCTAATCTAATCCAAGTGGGCCTAAATGATAATATTTTACACTTAAGGTTGTTTTTGGTCGAGATACACTTGTCCAATAGAATTAGGACATGTGTTAGGGTAATATTAATATCATTCTTACCCTTAATTACCCTATTTACTTTTAACCGTGGTAAATAAAAGTAAAAAGTTACTATTCACCAAAAATTATTTTCATCTCATTGAACCACATTTTACTTACTGACATCAACCGTGTCTCTCGGATTTTTGAAATTCCATTCACAGAAGTTGTAAAATTATGTTTTATGAAAAATTCAGTTTTTTAACTACCACTTAGTAGTTTCACTATTCATCAAAAATTGATGTTTTTCAGAACAATGCCAAAATTTCATCCTAAGCTATATTTCATATTCCGAATTCAAAAATGAAGTCTATTTTAACAAATTCATAACATAGAAGTTGCATTAATTAATTTTATAATTAAATCCCGCTGTTAAAACAAATAGCGTGTTTTTAAGAAACAATATCTATCAAAAGATTGACACTTGTTTATGTCTGGTTTAAATGCGAAATTACATCCAATGACCAACATTGTATTAAATTGTAAAAATATATTCTAAATATACTTTAAAACCACTCAAATTAATAATTTATCACTATTAATTATTTTGATTAAAAAAGTTGTTTTTAATTATAATTTAGTAATTTTCACTATTCATCAGAATATGAAAGTTATCCGAAAAGTACCAAAATTTCACCTTAGGCTAAATTCGATACTCTGAATCCAAAAATGAAGTCCATTTTGAGGGCTATAATTTCTAAAATTTTAAAAGGTGGTTATTACTATTCATAGCGGCTAGTTATAATAATATTTTAATAGCATATCGTTGTTTAGTGAAACTCGGTATTGCCTACTACACACGCTATCGAGGAAGGTCGTGTAATGCAAGGCAAGTCAAGGATGTGTGTTGTGCAAGCTCCTTTTGGTGTAGCGTACAACACAAGACATTAATAAAATTAAAAAGAATATTTTTCATAAAATCTTGGGCTGTTACAATTAATGTAATCTATCACTCTCCATTAGTATTTGTGTATTGGTTTTCGCTTCTATTTCCATGTTTTCACTTCCAAACTATGATACCTTATTTGAATCCCTAGTATGTTTTATTCCATTTGAAATTCACGTATTTGTTTCTATTTATCAATAACATTTTTTTAACACTTTTTATTGTGTGTATTTCTATAAAATAATTTTCAAATGTTAACCCTTTGTTTAATGAGACTAATTTTTGGGGAGAAATTGATTTTAAAAAGGGTAGAATGTAACACATGAAGAATTTATGAAATAAAACTTTTTTCAATTGAATTTTATCATTTCAATATTTTTCATTACATGTAAACCTGGTGTTGACCTCACCATTTTTGATAATCCCAATTATGATTTAATATGTTTTTATAATCTCAAATAATATATATTATTCTATTTATTATAATATCATAATGATATTGTGTTAATAAGAATATCAAAATACACATTGGAAAGTGTTTTTCCAATATTCATCTATGTTTATAATTGTTCTAACTTAATCTGGAAATATCTTGCATAGAATAGATAAATGTTAAGTGATTAGTTCACTGATAGACCATGTCTTCAGGTTTACCATTACAAGGCTCACTGATATGCAAAGGTCACTGGTACAGATAGCTACCGATAGACAAAGGTTACTGTTAGAGTAAGTGTTCTGTGACACAAGGTCACCAGTACAGAGCTACCGATACACTAAGTCTACCGATATAGACTTAGTATGCTTTTTATAACAAGAGCTACCAGTACAATAAAGTTACTGATATAGAAAGAGCTACAAACAGATAGCTTCTGGTATAAGCCTACTGATACAAACAGACTAAATCACCTATATAAAACAGCTACTGGTACAAGACAGTTACCAATGGACAGTGCTACTGACACATCCAAGCTACTGATTCAGGGAAGCTGCTGATTCAATGAAGCTACTGATATAAGGAAACTACCACAAAAACTTCTACTCATACACAGAGACTAATGCTACATAGAGTGACAGCTACTAATGCAACAACCATCCTACAGACAGAAGTCCATCATTGCAAGAACACTAATACAATGAGCTACTGATGAATAACAGTCACCGTTTCTTTTACTCTACTTATCTTTTTTATCTGACAATGGTCATAATTGATGTTTTTAATTAAATTAATGTTATTAAAAGATTGTTTTTGGCATGTGAGGAAACGTACCTAGTACCCATGAAAATGTTATCAATCCCATTGTCAGAGCTAAAAGCTATAAAAGGATGGACAAAGACGAGGCACAAAATATTGATGTAAAAAGAGTGTAGAAAAGTAGTTTCACGAAGAGTACATGCAATGGGAAAAAAGAATGCTAAAAGGTGTTTCACAAAAAAGACTACTTCCAAACACGAAGATCGCTGAACATAAACAAAACCATTCTTCATGAAGGAGAACACAAGCCTCACCTTACTCAAGGAGTGAAGAACTACAATTAAATCTCTTCATTCACTCATGATGTTCATACTGAACTTGAAGAAAACGACTCTCTGTTTTTTAGAAAAAAATCAAGGAAGGAATCAGATCTTCATTCACAAATCAAGGAGTCCAGAGCTTCTTTCACAACACATAGAGCACTCTAAACTCATCTCTATCTATTTATCTCTATTGTGTTCTATTCATTTAATTTTTGAGTAGTGTGTTTACTCTGTTTTATTTACACACACACACACACACTAACTCTTGTGATTAACTGGAGGATACTAAATCCTCACACTAATCTTTCCACACTTTATTGTATCCCACATTGGATTGTGGTAGAGGTGAAGTGTGGCCTGGACAACCTGTGATCTATTGTTTGTTTCCAACAAAAAATAGTGGTAGATTTCTTAGTACCTGGACAGTCTTTGAATTGTTTTTTACCCTGATCCAGGGTGTGGATCAAAAGTTTATATAAACTGTTTGAGAGGAATAAGTCTCAACTTGAGACTGAACCTCTTGGTTAACCTTGCTATGTTATTTCAAACTATATTTTATATTCTTCTGCTAAATACTATAAATTAAAATCGATTTTAAAGTAAATTTGATATTTAAATTAGCAAGTGTTTTTAATTGTTGTAAGCTTGTAAGTTAGTTTCAAAAGTAAAATTAATCTTAAGATTAAATTGACAGAGAACTAATCAATATTTGAGAATCTAATTGAAAATTCATAACCATTAAAAATTAACTACAGTTTAACTTATGTGTTAGTTGGGGGATTTTATTCCTAAAGTTTTTAACAGAATTTTTTTATTGGAACTCAATTAATCCCCCTCTTGAGTATCCACTACGACCAACATTTGGTATCAGAGGAATTTTTTTATTTATAAAAAGTTTTCAAACCCTCTGTTTTTACAAACCGTGATTTTAGTTCTATCTTAATGATCTTAAATTTATATTAGTTCTAAATTTTATCACCTTAATTTATTTTCTAAAATCTAGTTATGGACAATAGACTAGAAGGTGTTTCTAATAACATCCCACCCTTCTTTAATGGTGTGAATTCTGCTCAATGGAAAATTAAAATGAAAATATATTTGGAAAGTATTGGTTTTGATATTTGGTCAACTATAGAATCATAATATGAGATCCCGAAAACTGTTAGATATACCTGGGATGAACCTACCAAAACAACTTACAATAACAATTATAATGCTATTAATTCCTTGTATTGTTCTCTAGGAGATGAAGAGTTTAATAGAATATCTGCTTGCAAAACTACTTATGAAATTTTGGAAACTTTGGCAATTTCCCATGAGGGAACAACCAATGTTAAAGAAATGAGGCTAAATACCTATACTATTAAATATGATAATTTTAAGATGAGACCTTATGAACCCATTTCTGACATGTACCTCAGGATTAATGATATTTTCAACACCATGAGTTCTCTAGGAAAAGCTGTTCCAGAGAAGGAGCAGATCGTGAGAATATTGAGATGTTTTCCAGACAAATGGAGAGGCACTTTTATGTCTATCTGAGAGTCATGTGACATCTGCAAGATACCTGTTAAGGAGTTGATTGGTAAATTGATGATTTATGAAGAAAAAATGAAGGTGAACAAAGATGATAATGATGAACCCAAGAGAAAATACGTGGCATTCAAGTCAACTGCTTCAATGGGAAAATTCAAGGGAAAAATACATGTACCTACTGAAAGTTCAACTAGTGAAGATTTGGATTCAGACAGTGATGAAGAAATGGCTCAAATAGCTAATATATTTAAGAAGTTCTATAAGAAGAAGAAGTTTTTCAGAAAACCAAACTACAATGGTAAGTATGATCAACATGGTATGTGGAAGACGGATTGGAAGAAGTCTGATACGGAATATATATAGTCTGCTATAAATGAAAGTGGAAAGGACACATCAAGGCTGACTATTCGAAGTTGAAATTCAAAATGAAATATGAGTATAAGGGCAAGAAGAACAATAAAGCCATGAAATCAACATGGGGTGCTTCAGAAGGCAACAAAAGTGAATCAGAGGCTACTGATTCTGAAAATAATCATGCCAACATGTGCTTCATGACTAACATATATGAGGTACCTGTTTCCCCTGTTCTAAATTTTTATTATTCTAGAAATAATAGTTATTCAGATAATGATGAAAATATTTCTAAGGCTGAACTATTTGAATATTGCAATATGCTGGAAGATACATATAATGAACATAAGTACAAATATATGTCATTGAAGAAACAACATGCTCTCACTGCCAATGTTAAATTTTCCTTTGATATAGAAAAGGAAAAGAATGCTCAACTTTTAAAAGAAAATAGTAAAATGAATATGTATAATGACAAACTGAGAAAGGACTTAGAAATGTTAAAAAAGGGAAAAGATACAATTACTCAAATTTTAGGTAAGCAAGTTGAACCAAATTATACTACTAGATAAGGCTATCATCCAGGAAAGAGACATATCACTAAAACTAGATTTATTCCTAAATCTATACAAAAGTATGCTAGTTCCAGTTCTGGAAGTTCATATGCTTCAACTAGTTACTCAAAATGTTATAGATCAAATAGATTCTATCTTTTAAAATATATTGAATCTATTGATTATCTGAGACACATAAGACTTATCTGGTTACATAAAGTGTTGCTTGCTAACATATCTAGACCCAAGAGAATCTGGGTACCAAAATCATTTTCTGTCTAAATCTGTTTTGTAGGAAACATGCTTGAAGAGTTATCACAAGAAGATATGGTACTTGTGAAGTGGATTTTCAAGGAATATGGGTGGAGATTACTCATGATTTAAAAGCTTAATAACGGTTTATGGAGGCCATGTCACCTTTGTAGATAACACTAAAGGAAAGATCATCGGCCTAGGCCAGATTGGTAACACTGATTCAGTTTTAATTTCTAAATTTTTATTTGTTGATGGTTTAAAATATAATATGTTAAGCATTTCTCAGTTATTTAATAATGTCTTAAATTTTAAATTTGAAAATGATTCTTGTAATTTATTTAATTCTAAAAATTATTTAGTATTTACTTCCTTAAGAAATGAAAATGTATTTTTTTTAGATTTGAACTCTTTAGCTGAACAAAATTTTACTTGTTTAAATGCTTTTCACAAATAGTATTGGCTATGGCATAGAATATTAGGACAGTACAATGTTAATTATCTTATGAAATTGGCTAATAATAATTTAGTTAGAGACCTACCTTAACTAAAATTCCCAACAGACAAAGTTTTTACCCCCCGTCCAAAGAGAAAGCAACATAAAGTTTCATTCAAATTATAAAAAGATGTTTCAACTTCTCAACCTCTGGAGTTGGTTCACATGGATTTTTTTGGACCATCTGGGATTTCTAGTTTGAATGGGAATAACTATGTTTATGTCTTCGTAGATGAATTTTCTAGATATACTTGTGTATACTTTTTGCTCAAAAAATTGAAGCTTGTTCTTACTTTATTAAATACTCCAAGTTTGTAGAGAACCTTAGTGTACTAAAGCTTAAGACGCTGAGCAGTGATCATGGCCATGAGTTTGAGAATCAAGATTTTGAAACCTATTTCTCATATAATAGCTACAATCATAACTTTTCTGCTTATAGGACACCTCAACAGAATTGTGTAGGTGAAAGGAGGAATAGAACCCTTCAATAAATTTCTAGAACTATGCTAAATGAGTATGACCTACTTATTTATTTCTGCGTAGAAGCTGTAAATATATCTTTCTACATTATTAATAGTGTCATAATTAGAATTGTTTTTAAAAATAACCCTTATGAGTTATGGAATAATAGGATACCTAAAGTTTGTCACTTCGGAGTTATCGGTTGCAAAGTATTTATTCTTAATATAAAGGATAATCTGAATAAATTTGACAGTTAATCTTAAAGAGTCATTAATAAAAGGACCAAATGTGTGGAAGAATCAGTGAATATCATGTTTGATGCGACTAATTCACATGAGCCTAAAACCTCTCTTGAAAATCATGAAGAAGACGTGTATGTTTTGGACCTTAATAATAAAAACAGTCGACCTTCTATGAAACCATGCAATTTTGTACAATTTCCATAACCCAATTCTATTAAAACCAAACCCACAGAAGAACCTGAGTTTTCTAGTCCTACCTTGACCAAACCAACTAGGATTATAAAGAACCATCCTTTGGATGGTGTTGTTGGTGATTTAGGTAGGGAACCAAAACTAGAGCTTCTCTACGAAATCATGTTGAAAATCAAGCTTTTCTTTCAGAGCTTGAACCTAAAAATATCAATGAAGCAATCAATAATGAATTCTGTGTAATGGCTATGCAAGAATAATTAAATAAATTTAAAAGAATCAAATTCTGGGAATTAGTTGATAGACCTAAGGAAACTTTGACCATAGGCACTAAATGGGTTCTTAGAAAAAAAGTCGATGAATCTGGAAACATCATTAGAAACAAAGATAAGCTAATTGCAAAAGGATATAGTCAAGAGGAAGGAATAGATTATGAGGAAACCATTTCACCTGTAGCTAGACTAGAAACTATTAGGATTCTACTTTCCTATGCATCTCATTTAAATTTCAAGTTATATCAAATGGATGTTAAAAGTGCGTTTCTAAATGGTTATATAGTTGAAGATGTTTTCATTGAACAACCACCAGGATTTACAAATCCTCATTTTCCAAATAGTGTTTTTAAACATTCTAAAGCTTTGTATGGTTTAAAACAACCTCCATGAGCTTGGTATTATAGACATATTAGTTTACTTATTTCAAAATGTTTTACAAAAGGAATTTCTAACCCAACCTTATTTATCAAAAGAATTTCAAATGATGTTTTGATAGTACAAATCTATGTAGATGATATTATTTTTGGATCTTCTAAAAATTCCCTATGTATTTATTTTTCAAAAAGTATACAAAATGAATTTTAAATGAGTCTAATGAGAAAAATTAAATACTTTCTTGGATTTCATGTTTTTTAAAAGGAAAATGGTATTATTTTAAATACAAGCAAGTATACAAAGGATCATTTAAAATGTTTTGGATTGGATAGAAGTAAGGGTAATGTCACACCAATGAGTACCACATGTATATTGGATGCTGATGAAACTGGGAGACCAGTAGATCAAACAAATTATAGAGGTATAATAGGGAGTCTGCTATATCTTACTACTAGACGACCAGACATTATGTTTAGTGTATTCATGTGTGCTAGATTTCAAGATAATCCAAAAGAGTCACACTTGCTTGCTGTTAAAAGAATTTTTAAGCATCTTAAATATACTATGAATTTGGGATTACTTTATCCAAAAGGAAAATCATTTGAATTAATAATTTATTCAAATTATGACTTTTCTAGATGCAAGTTAGATAGAAAGGGAACTTATGGAACATGTCACATTCTTGCAAGTCCCTAGCATCACGGTGTAGTAAAAAGCAAATCTCTGTTGCATTATCTACTGCTGAAGTAGAATACATTGCTACAGGTAGTTGTTGTGCATAGAATTCTGTCGATGAAACACACATTACTGGACTATAGTTATCAATTTAGACATGTATCTATCAACTGGGACAACACTAGTGCGATTAATATCTCTAAGAACCCTATATCTCACTCAAGGACCAAACTTATTGATGTCAGGCACAACTTTTTAAGAGATCATTACCAAAAAGGTGATATTACTCTTGAATTTATAGGCACTAAACTTTAGTTGGATGATATTTTTACCAAACCCTTGAGTTCATAAAGGCTAGGCTTCATTAGGCATGAACATGGAGTGATTAACTGTGAATAAGAGAAATCCTTACCGTTAGATGACCTGATCGTAAGCCAGATCCTACTGTTAGAGAGACCTCACTATTAGTTTTTCTCACTATTAGGTACACCTCACTAATAGAGAAACCGTACCGATAGTAAAATCCTCACTATTAGGATTCATCACCAGTAGAGTAACCTTACCAATTGATAGACCTCATTGATAGGTAGACCTCACCGATAGAATGACCACCGTTATAACATTACGTTATTTTAATTTTCGATTGCCTAAGCCAAAACTCTTATTATTTTAAAGATATTGTTTTTTTATTTATGATTCATAAATGATAAAAATGGGATTCAATTCATATCTCAATCCACTGATCCCTCTACTACTCTTCCTCTCTCAAACCCGACTCCTCGAATCCCCGCACGAAAACCCCAAACCCTTCGATCTAGAAATGGAGAAAACCAAGCTTCCTAATGTTAGAGATACCAGTGATGAGCTGAAGGTTAAGAAGCAGAAGACCACCATTGAAGCCAGTTTCAGTGGAGTTAGAACAAGATCCGCGAAGGACGTAGTGAACCCACATCTATTACATAGAGAAATAGTCATCGAAAGAGAGCTATGTGTAGAGTGAATGATGACCGTTAAGTCGATTGTTCTAAAGGTACTGGAGGAGCAAGGATGGTTATATTGTTTTTCGAACAATAATGGGCCTTACAACCCAATTTTAGTGAAGGAGTTGAATGCCAATGTTCATTATGAAAGAACTAATAAGGAAAATAGGATGATATCCTAAGTGAACGGAAAGGAGATAGCCTTTTCTTCGGATGAGTGGAGAGAGAGCATAAAAGTACCACATGAGGGTGATTATAGTTATTCATCCAAAACCATTCATCATGATAGTGATGTTTTTAGCTATGATGTTGCTTTGGAAGAGATGAATGGCAGTGGAACGAAATGGAATGTGGTAGCTACTGAAATGAATGGAGAGGATAGGCTAATGTTCGAATTTCTTCAATAAGTTATAAGGCCAAGAATGGGAGATTTTGCAAACCTAAGGTATCAGGAAATTTAGCTATTACATCTTCTGATGCATAGAGTAAAGGTCAACATGTGTAGGATGATTATGATCCAAATGAAAGATATGTCAAGGGTAAAATCAAAGACAAATTCACTATGGTATGCTATGTTGATTTTGGTCATGATCAAAGGAAAGGGTGCAGTTGAGTCTTCTGATGATACTGAAGTGGTTAAGGACAACTTTGGAATCACTAGAATCACTTTCAAGTAAATGAGGATAAGATGGAACACATGGAGAAAGTAGCATGTGTCAGATGATGGAAGAGTCTATGATAAATTCAATCTAGTGGATCACCCATGTAGGCCAAGAGATAAGAGAGATCTAGGCCTAGGATCTGATGAGGAAGAGCCAGAGTATAGTGATGAGTTTGGTGAATCGGATGAGGACGATGGACCTACCGGAGATGGAGGAGATACAGACATACCTTTTAGTCCAAAAGCTATAAAAGTTTCTCAAGCAAAGACTACTGGTGATGAGGATGACTAGCTCAATTTGAACCCTAAAGAGACATCTCAAGTCAGTGAAGTAGAAGAGGATTCAGAAAGTATAGGATCATGATTTTCATGTCTTGACAATAGAATTTCATCAAGCCTTAGTACCTTGATAGGGAATACTATTATGCCAGTATAGGAGATCCCAAAAGTAGTCAGGCATGAGGAAAAAGTTGAGATAGATAGGCTTAAAGAAATTACTTAGCCAGTCAAACCAGAAGAATTGTTTGAGAAAGACATAGTAGTTGTTAGATCCCAGATACCCCAAATAGTTCCAACTGTTATGGAAGAAGTTGTTGATGATTCATCAGAAGATGAAGTTAGTGAAGTGGCAGCTATTGATGAGAAAGAAGATGTGTCTGCATAATCATTTGATGTTGAGGAAGAAAAGATGTATGAAGATCAAGATGGATAAGAGGAAGCTCAAGTTGAGGGGGAGAAATCTACTTCCCTTGGTTCAGTTTTTGTGCTACATGACATAGTGGATTGGTCATCAAATCCAGGGTACATGGTACATGGACTCAATTATGGATATTCTGATGAGGAAGACCACCCTCAGAGTGAATCTGGTATCCTACCTAAAATAATTCAAATATTTGTGGCTGACAATTTAGTAACCAAGGAGGACCTTGAGTCCTTAACATTTGAAATGAAAGAGGCCCTAAGAGAATCAATTGCAGATTTGAAGAATAGCCTTGGTTAAGAGCTAAGGAGTGTGGAGAAATCCTTGGAGCTCTCTCTGGGATGTATCGTGTCTAGTGCAGTGAAAGAAATGTTGAATGAGATTAGAATGTTCCATACTCAATTTGAAAGATGGACATGAGCTATAGTTTCCATGAGATAATTGGTTACTTCGTTGACTGCCATGATCATTTCTCAAAACCATGTAAATACAAAGATTCGATACATCAAAAAGGTAGTCAAGAAGTTTGTGGAAGTTTTTGAGGCTTTTAAGACGTCATTCAAAGAACATATGAACCGTTAGGATGCACTTTTTCTGAAGGTGATTCGTAATTTTACTCTGTCTTTTAATGAGATATTATCTCTCTCGGTCATACCCCTTCCATCATCTAGTACCTCTGTGAACATTGAACAGATCTAAAATGTGATCCAGGAAGAGCTTCCTAAGGGCAGTACCAGTCGCACCTCTGATTCTTAGGTAATTTCTATCACCAAGGAAGTCAACAGTTTTTCTCATGAACACTTGAGAGCAGCTACTGCTACTTAGAAAGCCATTAAGAATTATGTGGATTCTTACTTTGAGAAGATCTATACCAAGATACAAATGACCAACCACTTCAAGCTTTTAATAGAGAATATGAAGCTACCTCCAGTGACTCAATAATTCAGAGAGTAGGTCAGCAAACTGAAATAATTGTCCCCTGCTTCGGATAAATTTTTGGAGAATAAAGATGATTTTTTATCTACTCTGGAGAGGGGAGGTGGAATCATTTTGGACATCATGAATTTGTTGTTACCTTTCTTACATGTGGATAGTACACCAGTCATAGTTCGTCCTGATTTACTAGCTTTAGCTCAGTCTACTTCAGTTCCTAAGATGACTCCAGTACAATACATTCAGAGACTTTCACCTATGATCCCTTAGAAACATACTAATTACCATCTAGGCACAGTTTCAGTAGCTCAGGCACCTGTGGTTATCACTAGAGTCTATAAGACTTCTCCTGCCTCTACAGAACCCAAACCTTCTAATCCTAAAGGAAAATCCCAGGAAACTTATGGGGATGTGGATTGATTGTGGCTTATATATTTGATAGGGATCCTTTTGTAACTTTTTCTGTATTTCTCTTGTAACTTTTTGACTCAAGTATTACATACACTTTTTTACCTCTGATCACTTTATGTTTTACATTTATCTCTGATACCTTGTTTATCTCTTTTTTTAATCACAAAGGGAGAGTGTAATAATGACCATCATGATATTCATTATGATGTGGATACAAAGGGAGAGAAACATATGATATATAGTCTACCTTTGATACCTATATTTTCTAATGCTGATATTTTTTTATTTTTTTTCTCTAATACATTTGACTCTCTCATTATTCATACTGAGAAACTATTATATTTTACCTCTGATCATCAATGCTTATTGTGCATTACCTCTTATATATCACTAATTATTCTGTTTTTCCTCTGATACCTTAATAATTATTTTGGATCACCTCTGATACTTTACTGATTTTTTGGGATTATATTATAATAAGTTGTGATTATCAAAAAGGGGGAGATTATTGACCTCACCTGTTTTGATAATCCCAATTATTCTTTAATATGTTTTGATAATATCAAATAATATCTATTCTTCTATTAATTATAATCTCATAATGATATTGTGTTAATAAGAATATCAAAATATTCATTGGAATATGTTTTTCCAATATTCATCTGTGTTTATAATTGTTCTAAATTAATTTGGAAATATCTGGCATAGAACAGATAAATGTTAAGTGATTAGGCCACTGAAAGACCAAGTCTTCAAGTTTACCACTACAAATCTCACCGATATGAAAATTTCACTGGTATATATAGCTACCGATAGACAAAGGTTACCATTATAGTAAGTGTTATGTGACACAAGGTCACTGGTATAGAGATTTGGATACACTAAGTCTACCGATATAGACATAGTATTATTTTTATAGCAAGAGATACCAGTACAATCAAGTTACCGATACAGATAGAGCTACTAACATACAGCTACTGGTACATGCCTACTGATACAAACATACCGAATCACTGATATAAAATAGCTACCAGTACAATCTAGTTACAAATGGACAGTGCTACCAACACATCCAAGCTACTGATTCAGGGAAGCTGCTGATTCAATGAAGCTACTGATTCAAGGAAGCTACCACAACAACTTATACTAATACACAGATACTACTACTACACAAAGTGATATCTACCGATGCAATAACTGACCAACAGACACAAGTCCACTATTGCAAGCACGTTGATACAATGATCTACTGATGAATAATAGTTAATATTTCTTTAACTCTACTTATCTTTGTTTTATCTAACAACTGTCGTAATGGACGTTTTTAATCAATTAATGTTATTTAATGATAGTTGTTGGAATGTCATGGAACTGTACCTAGTACCCATGAAAAGGTAATCATTCCCATTGTCGGAGATGAAAGCTATAAAAGGAAGGACAAACACCAGGCACAGAAAAGTGAGGTGAAAAGATTGTAGAAAAGTTGTTGCATGAAGAGTAAATACAACGTGAAAAAAGAATGCTGAAAGTTGGTGCATAAAAAAAGCATACTTCCATACTCAAAGATCACTGAACATACACAAATTCATTCTTCCTGGAGGAGAACACAAGCTGCACCATACTCAAGGAGTGAAGAAGTACAACGAAAGCTCTTCATGCACTCAAGCTGTTCAAACTGGACTTGAAGAAAAAAAACTCTCTCTTTTTCAGACAAAAATCAGAGAAGGACTCAGAGCTTCATTCAAAAATCAAGGAGTCCAGATCTTCATTCACAACACATAGATCACTCTAAAATCATCTCTATCTATTTATCACTATTATGTTCTATTAATTTAATTTTCGAGCAGTGTGTGTACTCTGTTTAATTTACACACACACTAACTCCTATGCTAAAATGGAGGACACTAAATCCTCACACCAATCTTCCCACACATTCTTGTATCCCACTATGGATAGTGGTAGAGTTCAAGTGTAAACTGGACTGCCTGTGAGCTATTGTTTTTTTCCCACGAAGAAAAGTGGTAATGGTATTAGTACTTGGATAGTCTTTGTATTGTTATTTACCCTGATCCAAGGTTTGGATCAAAAGTTTATATAAACTGTTTGAGAGGACTAAGTCTTAGCTTGAGACCGAACCTCTTGGTTAAACTTGATGTGTTATTTCAAACCATATATTATATTCTGCTACTAAGTACATTAAATTCAAATCTGTTTTAAATTAACTCTGATTATTAAATTAGCAAGTGTTTGTAATTGTTGTAAGCCAGTATGTTAGTTTCAAAAGTCAAATTAATCTTAAGATTAAATTTACTAAGAACTACTCAATATTTGAGAAGCTAATTAAAAATTCATAACCTTTAAAAATTCATTACTGTTTAACTTATGTGTGAGTTGGGGGATTTTAATCCTATAGTTTTTAATAGAAATTTTTAATTTGAACTTGATTCACCCCCTCTTGAGTATCCAATCTGACCAGCACTTGGTTTTAGCTTGTGTTACATACGACAAAGAGTTTCTTTGATAGCGTTCATGACACACAACACTGAGCTTCAATGAAAAATGAAATGATATTATTTTAGAAATGACCATAATGTAAAAGTTATTAAATATGAAAATATGCATATATTAATTTTTTTGAAATATTAATATAATTTTCTTAGTCAATATAATTTTAATTCTAAAAACATTGTAAATAATTAATCTATTTTTAATAAAGTAATTATATTCCTATAAAATATGAATTTCATAGAAATGATTGTTATATTCTTTTATGAGAAAATATTATAACTAATATATAGTTATTTTTGAAAAATTATTTGATTAAATGAACTTAATATTTGTAATCATCAAATAAAAATTAAATTATGGTGATATTTTAGGGGTTTATAGAGAATATTTATTTTATTATGAATAGTGGAAAATACTAATTTACTTGAATAAAAATTTCAATTCAATATAGAAAATAATTAAAATTCTTCATTTTGTATTAATTTCACATAATTATTATTTTTTTATTTTTAATCCACTAAATTTATTTTCAATAATGTTTCTATTTTGTATTAATATCATATTATTTATGCTTCTAAAAAGGTGTTTTTATAAAAACTATTTTAACAAGTATAGTGTTTATATATTTTATTTAATTAAAATAATCCCTAATGAGGAATGTTTTAAATGATGTTTACTTATTATATATTTAAAAAATGTAATTAAAATTCATAAAATAATTATTATTAGAACTCTATTTTATATAAAATCATCATTTTTCTTAAAACATATGCTTCCTAAAAACCCACCAATTCATCATGCCTATGGTTTTCATTTTAAATTTATTTTTTCCCACTTTTAGAAAATTGATTTGATAAAATGAACTTAATTTTTTAAATAATCATTTGATATTTTTCTTAGAGATGTTCTAAGAGTATGGTAAAACCCTATGGATAATTGGATCCTTATAGAAACTTCGTAGGGTTAGCCTCATAACCCTGCGAGTTAGGAGAGAGAGATTTCTCTTGGAGCTTGGGAGGAGGAGGACGCGTTGGAAAACGACGACAGATAAGATCGAGAATCGTTGCGCCAACATTAAAGGATCACAGCGACAATGGCATCATGATGCCTTCATCAATGATCGATTCTTTTGAAAGGTAGGGGTTGTTATTTCGATTTATTTTAACCGTATTTAAGTTTAAATGACGAACGCTGATCAACCACGAACAAGTTGATATGTGGACTCACACGTTTTGCAGGAGGGATTTTTCTTCGGGAAGGTTATGGTGAATTGATCCATGCTTTATGTTGTTGTTGATTCTTTCTATGTTTAATCCTATTAACGGGATCTGAACAATGCCGTAAAAAATAATGGTGGAGGTTCGTTCCTCAATTTTTTTTATTTGGATTTCTTCCTCCTTTTCCCCACACGTTCTTCATGTTCTTCACGGGGCGACAAACAACGGATCATTGTGCATCCGCTCTGCGACGCAATGATCCCAGATCAAAGGTTCAACACTACAAGGACATTGTGGAGGTGCAGCGACGATGGAAGATGATGAATCGGGCCATATCAGAAACAGCGTTCTTCGAGCGTTCTTCGTGCGGGGAGATCAAAACACGTTTTCGGAGCCGATCGAAGGACCGAAAATATTGGAAGTGGCTTTGTGGTGTCAGGCTGACCAAAACCTGAAGGTTTCGTGGCGATCAAACAGCTGGATCAACATTCAGAGTAGCACAGGAGGCGCGCCGGTGAAGAGAATCATTTCTTGAAATTTCCAGAATATACAGTGTGTACTTCCGAAGAACATGTTGTGTAGTACTGGCAGTACCGGCTAGGGTTTTGGGGTCAGAGAATAATCACACGGCGTGTTGGACCTTCCCCGAAGCTCGGCGTGTACTTTGGGTAGTACATGGACATGGGATGATCTACTTGGCATCAGGCGGCACGGCGTGTACAGCTTGGCAGAGGCGGCTACGCAGAGCACAACATGTAACCCGGGGAGACACGGATACAAGATGATGTACAAGACCGTGTACTCCATCACACGCCTAGACAAGGCCAGCAGAACAGGTCACAACGTGTGCTGTTTACACAGGTCAGATTACACGGGTTGGTGACCGTGTACGGGCACATGGCCAGAGTACACGGATCCAACCCCAGTTAACCAGACACGGTGTGTATTCCGTACTACACGCCATGTACTATGTTTTTCTACATGACCAGCCACACGACACGGGCCGTTGTACACGGGCATCAGCCGGGGTCAGACAATAGAGCGTGTATCATTTCTACACACCGTGTACTTTTTGGAAAATAGCTTGGTCCTTCTGTTCACTATTCCATGAACATCATTCATTTGGGTTAGTGACACTTCTTGTTTCCCTGAGGGTCAGACATATTTTCCCTCATGCGGGATTATGATCCCTTCAGCCGGACTTTCTAGGATAGAGTCAGGCATACATCCGAGAGGCCCGAATTGAGATCCTCTATCCATTCCAGACCCTCGGTAGAGTCAGGCATCGACGTGACCAACTCTACCATGCGTTGATCCTCTACATAGCAGGTTAATTCCGGATGAGTCGTGGTATCCGCCATGGCCCTGACAGTGATCCTCATCTCTGTATCAATATCTTTCCCACTCATGAGTGTGTCTCCCGTAATGAGTGCTTCTATCTACTGTATCTTTTCCTCTCAGGAGTGTGTCTCCTGTAATGAGTGTAGCTATCTCTTGTGATGGTTCCCGACGAACATCACTTCTCGGATGGGCGTCATCAAAGCTATAAGACACGTGGAGTGTGTCCTCCTAGAATGAGTGCATCACGGAATATTCGAATAGAATCCCCTACGGGGGTATGCAGTTGCGTGACTTCTCTCTAGACCACGGTTCTAGGTTTGGAGTATATCTGGTTTTTTTTATATGTTCTGTAAACATATACTATGCATAACTGACTGTACCTTTACTTTTTATTGCTTTGTGGTTTTCGGGGTCCTCTACTTAGTATTGTTATACTCACACCTGCATGGTCTTTCCCCGCACGTCTGGTGTCTTGTGCATATGAGCAGCCTTTTGACAGAGTCCATGGTGGACCCGGACAGGACCGACCTTTCTGAGTTCCCTACAGGCTGAGGCGTTCCTACAACCACGAGCGGAAGTCCTAGTACCTTTTGAGCTTATAGGTTGGACTTTGCAGTTTCAGACTCTTGTTTGTTTTCTTTTCGGTGGGCTTGTATTTTTGGCCCACTTTACTTTTATAGTAATCTACCTTTCGATGTACTCTGATGGTGGGGTTTAGTTATATGCATGGATTTTGTTCCTTAGTGTTTTACTTTTCATCATTTGTGGGCTTGGAGATGTGTGTGTGTGTACAGGTACTTAGGCAATGCCTCCCAAGTTTGTGATATGCCAACTCGGTGCTAGTCACCCGCCCTTAGCCTATTAGAGGCGGGCTTGGGGAGTTACGATGTGGGCCCCACTGGGATGAGTCAGAATAATGTGGTATCAATGGTTGTCAGTTCTACCATAGGACCAAGAGTCTATGATTTTGGTTTGGGGCAACAGTGTTATGTGTTTCAGGTTCGACTTTCAGGCCAGAGACCCTAATGTTGGTGTGGCGACTGACGTATCCATACACCATAACTCTAATAACTGGCTTTTCAACCCAGTTCACGAAAACAGTAGTTGCGGGGAAATAAAATGTACATGCATCATATAGGAATGGTTTGTGTTTTTCATGTCCTTGGTGTTAGCTATCTAGATATATTCATTGACCATGATACATCTTGTTTCTTTAAAGGATGCCTCCACGACGCATACCTGCTAGGATTCAGCCGCACGATCACGAGGATGACCACCTCAGTGACAAGGCTTTGATATAGGGACCAGCTCCCCAAGAATTTCCACCATGTGGGGAACCTGTTATACCACCACCAGTGGATCATCCAGTGGTACCTACAGTACCGACCGGAGAGGAGCGCAGGCTTAGCGCACCCCATGAGTTCCAAAGACAGAGACCCCTCAGGTTCCGAGGTGAGCCCGACCCTCGGACAGGTGAGGACTGGCTTGAAGCGGTGACTAGAGTTCTCCATCTAGTGAGGACACCAGCAGACCAGATGGTGATCCTTGGAGTGAGCCTTCTTCAGGGTTCGGCAGGACCATAGTGGAGTCTGACCACACAGACTCATGACGAGGAGACTCTTTCATGGATGAAGTCTGTATGACTCTTCCAGGAGGAGTTCTATCTGGTTACCCTGAGAGTTGTACCCATCCAGGAGATTCTTCAGCTCCAGAAGGGCAGTATGAAGGTGGCTGACTACTCATCTAGGTTCACCAACCTCTCTAGGTACTCGATGGATATGGTCAGGGATCAGTACTTCAGGGCTTGGACCTTCGAGCGAGGTCTACAATGAGACATCTAAGCTAGTGGCGTGCCTCTATGCATTTTGACTTATGCCGGAGTGCTTGAGAGGGCCTTTGTGATCTAGAGCTTCTTGGTGGAGCAGAGACAGCCGCCGGCAGTCAGCAGCTAGCAGACAGGTTCGGAGACACCGGCAGTAGGGAGTCGATGTCAAACGCAGTGATCTGGATGTGGGAGACGTGATTGGAGGACCCAGGATAGGGGATCGACAGTCCAGGGCTCTCACGGTGGATCCAGTCATCCTAGGGAGAAACGATGCTATGCAGGAGACGGTACGGGACATCTCGCTACAGATTGCCCGACCAGTCGAACTGCTGACAGGGAAGTGGTGGATGTACCACCTAGATAGAGGCATTGAATGGAGCAGGCAGATCCACCATGCAGCGGACGTGGTAGAGGAGCAGGGGGAGCTGTAGGTGGTGGCATACGCTTCGACATACTTCCACCCCCCCAGGAGGTCCGCACCAGGCTCAGAGAGCTGGGGGAAGGGGACGAGGACAACTACATGCAGTTGAGGCATACGACCCAGGGGCTCCAGAGATGATTCGAGGTACGATCTGTGTCTTTTCTACATTAGCAGTCGTACTCATAGATAGAGGTTCCAATAATTCCCTTATAGCCACATGTATTCTACAAAACCTCGAGATACCGGTAGAACCGTTGACTCGATCCTTACGCTTAGAGACACCTAAGGGAGGAGACTCGACGATCACACTCCTTTGCAGAAAGTGTGATCTTACCCTTGGAGGTGAGAGTTTCTGTTGGATCCTCTTGGGGGTAGCCTTGAGGCCTTACAACGTCATTCTTTGTATGGATTTGTTATCTTCGGTCCACGCCCAGGTTGACTGTTTTAGGAAAAGGGTGCAGTGTGTCAGTCATGATGGAACGAGGTTTTCCTTTGTCAGAGAAAAGGAAACCCAGGCAGCAAAAATTTTCTAATGGATAGGAGAGTGTAGTCAATCACTCATGAGTCTGCTAGCCTTACCCTCAGAGCAGTGGATGTTTTGAGCTCTCAGTTCCCAGCAGTGGTGGCGGAGTATGAGGACGTCATTCCAGAAGATGTTACAGGGTTACCTCCCCATCGGGAAATTGACTTTTTCATCGACTTACACCCTGGGACGACTCCATTTTCCATGTCGGCATATCAGATGGATCTCGCAGAGCTTCGCATGCTGAGGGTGTAGTTGGAGGATTTACAGAGCACGGGTTTCGTGAGACCCAGTGTCTCCCCCTGGTCGGCTCCAATCTTGTTTTCAATGAAGGCAGACAGAATTCTGAGGTTGTACGTGGATTACCGGTGCCTGAACCAGGTGACGGCGAAGAACAAATATCCACTACCGAGAATTGATGACCTCTTCGACCAGCTAAGAGGGGAACAGTGGTTCTCGATGGTTTACCATCGATCAGACTATCACCATCTACGAGTGAGGGATGAGGATATACCGAAGATGGCTTTCAGATGTTGCTACGGTCACTATGAGTACTTGGTGATGCCCTTTGGCATGAAGAACGCCCCCACAGTGTTCATGGGGTTAATGAACCAGATCTTCCATCCATACATGTACCGGTTTGTAGTGGTCTTCATAGACGACATCCTTGTGTACTCGACTTCAGAGGAGGAGCACACGAGACACCTGCAGATGGTTCTGGACATACTTTGGGAGCCCCAGCATTATGGGAATCTCTCAAAGTGTCAGTTCTAGATTCGGGAGGTCCACTTTTTGGGACATGTCATCTCAGAAGATGGAGTAGCTATGGACCCAGCCATGGTGGAGGTTGTTTTAGCATGGGAGCCACCTCAGAGCGTGATGGTGGTGCAGAGCATCCTTGGGTTGGCAGGGTATTACCGAAGATTCATTCCTGACTTCTCTCAGATATCAGCACTGATGACAGCCTTGACCAGGAAGGGGAGACCCTTCTTGTGGACATAAAAGTGTCATCCGGCTTTCGAGAAGTTGAGGCAGAGTTTGAAGAGCTCCCCAGTCTTCAGATTGCCTGAGGAAGGTGTCGAGTACGTAGTTTTCTACAACGCATCAGGGACCAGGCTCGGTTGTGTTCTGATGCTGCGACATGCAGTGATTGCTTATGGTTCGCACCAGCTTAGGCCACATGAGCAGAACAATGAGACACATGATCTCGAGTTGGTAGTGGTAGTATTTGCATTGAAGATGTGGCGACACTCCCTTATGGTTGAGCGGTTCATTATCTACACTGACCAGAAGAGCCTCAAGTATGTATTCTCCCAGAAGGATCTGAATCTAAGGCAGAGTCGTTGGCTAGAGTTCCTCTAGGCCTATGATTTCGAGATCATCATTACTCCTGGGAAGGGGAACAAGGTGGAGGATGCTCTTAGTAGAAGGTCGAGCTCACATCTGTTGAGTGAGGCAACATATCAGTTATCCACATTACAGTTATCCTTCTTGGATGGAGAGGATACAGCTTACCTACAGTCGATGGTTGTCACCCCTCCACTCTTACAGCGATTTAGGGAGGTACAACTTGGGGATGACGACTGTGTGGCTTTACATGCTCAGTTATCCACATGACATTATCCTGATGGATATTTGCAAGGTGGGGAGCAAGTACTTATTTTCAGAGGATAAACTATTGTACCAGTGGCATTCCAGGAGGAGGTCCTGAGGGAGTTTCATACATCCCCCTTGGCGGTACATCATGGAGTGGAAAAGATGTACCAAGATCTCCGACGACAGTTCTGGTGGTCAGGCATGAATAGGGCAGTACCATATTTTGATTCTCGATGCCTCACATTCCAGCAGGTGAAGGGTGATCACTAGGTTCCAGTGGGATTAGTTCACCCATGTATGTTCCAGAGTGGAAGTGGGATGGAATATCAATGGACTTTGTGACAGGCTTACCACGGATGCCCAAGGGGCATGATTCCATCTGGGTGATCGTTGATCGACACCCCAAGTCGGCCCACTTCCTAGCTATTAGGGAGCAGAGTTCTGTGGAGAGCTTGGGATGCCTCTATGTGAAAGCGATAGTTCGGCTTCTTGGCGTCCCCTAATCTATAGTCTCACACCAAGACACCTGCTTTACATCCTGGTTGTGGAAGGGATTGCAGGAGGCTTTTGGGACTCAGCTACGCCTGAGTTTAGCATTTTATCCCCAGACGGATGGTCATACGAAGAGGACCATTCAGGTTATGGAGGATATGTTGCGAGCCTGTATCATGGAATTTGGTCTCAGTTGGGAGGACCACCTACCACTAGTGGAGTTTGCGTACAACAATAGCTATCACTCCACCATTGGTATGGCACCATTTGAGGCCTTGTATAGGAGATCCTACCAGTCACCATTTTGCTGGAATGACCCCCGAGAGTCAGCAATCATGGGTCCAGAGTTAGTGTGAGCTACCACAGAGAAGGTGCAGTCATCTGAGAGCGGATGAAGACTTCCCAGAGCCAGCAGTAGTCTTATGCTGACAGACAACAAAGACCTTTGGAGTTTGAGGAGGGAGACCACGTCTTTCTTCAGGTCTCACCAAGATGATGGTTGCGAATAATTTTCCTAGGCGGCAAGCTATCTTTGAGGTTCATCGGACCTATCAAAATTCTATGCAGAGTTGGTGAGGTGGCGTACCGCCTAGCTCTACCGCCACAGTTAATTCGGGTACATGATGTCTTCCACGTGTCGTAGCTGAGGAGGTACGTGCATGACCCGTCGCACATCATCAACTGGGGTGATCTGGACATCGATGAAGGAGTGACCTTTACTGAGTACCCGGTGGAGATCGAGGATCGGCAGGAGAGGATCCTTCGTGTATGATCGATTCTCTTGGTGCATGTCCGTTGGCAGCATGAGAATCTTCAAAAGAGCATGTGGGAGCGGGAGGCTCGAATCTGTGCCCAGTACCCTCATATTTGTGAGTAGCCCTCATATTGGATTTTCGGGGACGTAAAGCCCCATGGTGGGGAGAATGTAATGTCTCATATTTTTCAGTTTAATATTTTAAATATTATATGGAATTATTTCAAGACTGGTCGTGAAGGCGGAACATCATTCTGAGGCCCAGTGATCCCAGAATGGTGGTTCAAACTTCTTTTAAGTTATGTGAGTCGGCGCTTGTGTGTGGCTGTGGCAGTTTCTAAATGGATTCCCAGATCATAATGAGCGTTCTTTGAGCATGCATCATGCAGGGAGATCAAAATGCATTTTCAGAGCCGATCGAAGGACCGAAAACACCGGAAGCGGCTTCCTAGCATCGGGGAGACCAAAACCTGAAGGTTTCATGGAGATCGGATGGCTCGATCAACGTTCGGAGAAGCACGGGTGGTGTGCCAGCGAAGAGTGCCTTTTTGGGAAATTTCCTGAATACACGGCGTGTACTTCCGAAGAACATGTCGTTTTGTACTGGAGGTGGCTTCTAGGGTTTTGGAGTCAGAGAGGAATCACACGGCGTGTGACCCTGGTCACACGGCGTGTGACCCTGGTCACACGGCGTGTGACCCTGGTCACACGGCATGTTGGACCTTCCCCAAAGCTCAACATATACTTTGGGTAGTACACAGACACGGGATGATCTACTCAGCTTCTGGCGGCACGGAGTGTACATCTTGGCAGAGGCGACTACATGGATCTTGGCGTGTAACCCAGACAAACACGGAAACATGATGAAGTAGACGACCGTGTACTCCATCACACGTCTAGACAAGGCCAGCAGTGTGGGTCACCTCGTGTATTGTTTACGAAGGTCGGAGTACACTGATTAGTGACCGTGTACGGGAACATGGCCAGAGTACATGGAGCCAACCCCAGTTACCCAGACACTGCATGCACTCCATACTACACGCCATGTACTATGTTTTTCTACACGACCAGCCTCACGACATGGGTAATTCTAAATGGGCAGCACCTGGGGTCGGACAACACAGCGTGTATAATTTCTACACATCGTGTACTTTTTGGAAAATAGATTCTTCCTTTTGTTCATTGTGCCATGAACATCTTTCGTTTGGGTTAGTTACTCTTCTTCTTGTTTCTCTTAGGATCAGGAATCTTTTCCCTCATGCAGGATAATGATCCCTTTAGCAGAAAATTCTATGATAGAGTCAGGCATCCATCCGAGAGGCCTGAATTGAGATCCTCTATCCATTCCAGACCCTAGGTAGAGTCAGAAATCGACATGACCAGATCAACCGAGCATTGATCCTCTACCAAGAAAGTGAATTCTAGATGAGACACGTTATCCACCATGGCAATAGCAGTGAACCTCATCTGTGTATCAAGATCTTTCCCACTCATGAGTGTGTCTCCCGTAATGAGTGCTTCTATCTACCATAACTTTTCCACACAAGAGTGTGTCTCCTTTAATGTGTATATCTATCTCTCGTGATGGTTCTCTATGATCATCACATCTCGGATGGGCGTCATCAGAGCTATAAGACTCGTGGAGTGTGTTTTCCCGGAAGGAGCGCATCATGGAATCTTCGAACAGAATCCATTATGGGGGAATGTGGTTTTGTGACTTGTCTCTGGACCCTGAGTCTGGGTTTTGAATATATATGGTTTGTTTTATATGTTCTGTAAACATATATTATGCATAGATGATTGTACCTTTACATTGTATTTCTTTGTGGTTTTCAGGTTCCTCTACGAAGTATTGTTATACTCACCCTTGCACGGGCTTTGGCCGCACGTCGGGTGTCTTGTACAGACGTCCAACCTTTTGACAGAGTCCAGGATGGACCTGGACAGGACCGATCTTACTGAGTTCCCTATAGGCCGAGGCGTTCCTATGACCATGAGCGGCAGTCCCAATACCTTTTGAGCTTACAGGTTAGACTTTCCAATTTCAGACTCTTGTTTGTTTTCTTTTTTGTGGGCTTGTATTTTTTGCCCAGTTTACTTTTACAGTACCATACCTTTCACTGTACTCTTTTGATTAGGTTTAGTTGTATGCATGGTATTCGTTCCTTAGTGTTTTACTTTTCATCATTTGTGGGCATGGATATGTGTGCATGTGTACAGGTGCTTAGGCAATGCCTACCATGTTTGTGATATGCCTACTCGGTGCTAGTCACCAGCCCCTGGCCTATTGGAGGTGGTCTTGGGGAGTCACGGTGTGGGCCCTACCGGGACGGGTCATGACATATTTCATGGTAAAACTACCTTATTTCTAAATAAGATTGTCTAATTATTTGTTTTTTGGAACCATCATCACCCCATGGATAACATGATCTAATGTATATGAATTCAATTAGATTCTCTATGCCTTTCCTACTAGCATCCTTTGTCATATTCAGAAAAGATTTTATTTCTCTTGGGAGAACATGATTATTTTTATTGGTGCACATTGGAATTGATATTAAAGTGGGATCTTTTGATTAAATATTGGACACATGATTTAATATTATTTATCCATATTTTTATAATGGTATAGTTTTTGAATAATATTTTTAGGGGTGTTGATCAATACTGGAGGTTCATAATCAGTTGTGACATTTTACTTCAAGAAGTAGTCTTAAATTTTTAAAATAATCAGTACATTACCTCTGAGTCAAAAAATGTCTCAAATCTATATGCATTACACTATATGAGATCTGATTCTAGTAATAAATGTTAACTAACCCCATGATTTAAGTATAAGTATTATACATTAGTTCTATTTTCTACATATTATTTATCGTTTCAAACCCTATATAGTTGTATCATATTCAAATGGTATTACAATTTATGGGGTTATTATTTGAGATAGTTATGGATCAGAGGTACTAGATTTTAGTTCTAACGATTGAAATACAAGTCCCATGGGAACCAGAAACATTGATTTTAATAATTTACTCTCTATTTTAATGGATATGTATTTACATTTTTCATGAGGGAAACCAACTCAACAATGATTCTTAATTATATGAAATGTACCACCCCACCGAAATGTTCAATTTCTTATTTCATCAAATATTACAAATGGATTATAATCCCAAACTTAATGTTTCAATATAAATTTAATAAGGGAATCATTGTGATAGATGTTTTTCTCTAAAGGTCTTGGTGGACAAAAATATCATTATATATTTTTTTTCATACTCTCTGCACTCGAATTACATAGTTCTCATTATATGTGGTGCCCATGGTCTCTATAATTTTAGACCCTGGTAAATGTTTTCTACATTTTCAATATTGTTAGAAATAAAAAATTACTTTTAAATTAGCATATATTTAGAACATTGATTAAAATTTGAGACTAAATTTGATGTTTAACATGTTAGTGAATTTAATCATGAGAACACTATTATTTACCTTATTTTTCAAACAATGAACACGCAAAAAATGGTATTATAGTGTATGATTAGTGATTTATTTAATACCCTATAGATAATATTTTCACGATATTGGATAAATTTAAAATAGTGGAAATTTATTTAATATAATTATTTAATGGTATTTTCAAAAAGGCTGTTACTAATAAACACAAATAGAAAGATTGTTACAAAAAAATCCATGTGTTCAATTTTTGGGTTGAGTTTAATGATAAAAAATGTTAATAGTTGTTTAAATGACACATATAAACATTATAAGATCATTATTTGGATTTTTATGATTTCATGAGTAATATAATGAGTCTTTGGATAGATGTCTTAATACAGGGTCATACACCATGGGTATTATCTATATTTAGTGAAAATTTCCTATACAATGTAGGTGAAGAAAATTATCAATTTTGACTAACATAATTCAATGACCACATGGTGTCAATAAATCATTTTTTGGTTTCTAGTCTAATTTATAAATATGGTATCACAAATATTACTTTTTATAGGGAATGGTTTGGAAGAAGAACTAATGGATTTATTTTAGAAATATCCAATAGAAGGTGAAAACAATTACCAATTTTTATGAAATCATTTTGAAAAAGAAAATTTGCGAAATATAAGCTCTACGATTACTGAATCAATGAATTGATAAATTAAGTAGCTGATTTTCATTGTTTTATAATGAAAAATGAAGAACATTTTGTTTATTTTAAACATGATATAGTGATTTTCAAGGCATTTTCCATATATATAAAAATAGTTTCATTTCTATGATAATATTTTTTAAAAGATTTATTTTTTTATTGTAGGGTTTGTTTGAAAAGTAACATCATTTTTTAGAAAAACATTCCCCATTTTATGTGATATATATATTGATTTTATTGAATTAAATAAATATATAATTTGGGAATCCTCGGATAATATACATAGATATGGTGTACCTTTATGTGATGGGTTTGAAAAATTATTAAATACAAATAACTAATGTATTGATTATATGAGGATGAAATATCATTATGTTATATTATCCATTGAATGAAAATATTTTAGTAATTTGAAGGATAAATATTGGTGATAAAAAATTATGAATATATGTTTTTATAAATGAGTGATGAGATGAACTATAAAAGTTGTTATGTGAAAATCAGAAGAATTATTTTGGAACTAATTATCCAAAATTTTCAAAAAATAAATAAAAAATTTATTTTATCAAAATGATCATTAGGAAAATTCTATTTACTATAAAAAAGGTTAAATATCTCTTTATTTTGAATCATGGACATCAAATCATTGAGTTATTTGATAATGCATTATAGCTTGTGACAGGGAGCAGGGATCAGTCAACTAGTGTGAGATTGTAAAGTAAGAGGGTTAATATATATTATCTATATTTTTAATAATAAATTCACAGTATTAGATTTTAAAATATTGATAAATTTCCATTTTACGATCTCTTATGATTTTGGAGTGAGGGTAAACAAAGAAATAACTATTTTCCTTTTATTTTTTTTATTTCATTTACATATAATGAATTTGATAAATATTTTCCAACCTACAATAGAATAATAAAATTTAAATTGAATGTTTGAAATTTACATATTATGATCGACCAACCTCTTAAGATATATAATAGTTTTTCTCTGATAGTTTAATGTCCAATGTCGGGATTTGTTAGTGGATTTAAAGAAAACTTGGATTATGTTTATTTGTATTGGGGGATACCTTTCTATTTTATATTTAAATTAAAACTTTGATGTAATAATATTGAATTGAGGATGGTTTTACTTGAAATTTTTAATTTTTATAAAATTATTTGACTTGAGATGAATATAAATGGAGGATTCAAATGAACTGAAAAGATATAGATGATTTTGGGCACTTTTTGGTTGATCACTATGTCCCAAATAAGGTTCCTAATAATGGTGGTAGTCCCATGTTGACCATTAGGTAACAAGTAAAGGGGTATAAATTTCCCAATGGTCATAGCCTCATATATTTTCCAGATTTTAATTAAATAAAAAAAAATTATTTACATTTCAACCTAATATATCTCACTCCTCTCCCTCTCACTCTAATGAACAAGATCCATGAGGATCCTTTCCACTCTTATTCCCCCAGTACTCTATTTATTACTTTTAATTTATGATTTTTTTTGATGAAGTGATATATTATTGTTAATTATATCATTACACACTGCTTTGTTACCTATTTCCCTTTTTATTCTTTGTTTATCAAACATAAATCCTCTAATAAATTTGTTTTTTTGTTTTTTTTATTTCAGATGTCTAGGAGTGATTCATCCCATTATTATCTACTTTTCTGACCATTATTAAGAAAAATATATGGCCCCTTTCATCTTCCATTATCTTATATGAAATTATATTGACGTTTTTCTAGTGATTTTGGTAAAGTGGATGTTTGTGACCTAAAAGTGAGCCAATATGGCTAGGGGTACTTATGTGAGAATGAGAAGAGTCCCTTAAAACATGGTCAGACATACTACTAATGATATATCTTAGTTTTTTGGGTTTCCTTAAATAATGTTTATAGTATTTTATGCTATGACTCATAATAAAACACTTTATGGGTGTTTTCACTAGATTAATGTCTTTAAGAAACATGCAGGTAATATTTGGATGATGTTCTCTGTTTGTACCAAGGTTATTGAGTCACCCTTGAGTATTGAGTTTGTCTAAATAAGAAAAAATTGTCTAAATTTATTCAAAATCTGATCCAACTGACATATTTAATTGTGATTACATTTAAATGATTTAATGTGAAATTTTCCTTTTATTAGTGTCTGACTAGTGTGTGTATATTAGGGTTGTAGTTGTCATATAATTTTTTTGAGTGAGTCTAATTACAATAAGTGTATAATTGTATTGAAAATTTCTTATCACTATAGATAATGTGACTTATAATAATTGGTACATATTTTCATATTTTAGGTATAACCTTATTGTTTTCTTGAGTTTAACCGTTTAATGGATTCACTATGATGGTCTAGTTTTCAAAAGTGATGGAATTGGTTATGAAGCCTTTCCATTATTTGTAATAAGAAAAATGGGATGAGGATTGAATTATTACCTAAACAAGGGGTGTATTTTATAATTAGTGGGTGGTTACCAATCAATGGAGTGAAACCCATTCATTCTTGTAAGCCTCTTTTGGGAATATGTTGATAGAGATATGTTGTAGTGAAACTAATCTATGGAAAATATATTTCCCTATTAAAACATGTTTATATAAAACTATTTACTATTTAAGAAATTTAATGGATTCATTTTTTATGTAATTTATTTGTATCATTATTCACCAATTCCTACTATAATTATATTATAGGATTTATTTTGTTGAACACTCTACTTTTTCCCATATGTATTCATATTTTTTAATTAGTCAACGGTTTCAAAATTTGTAAAAATGGTGGGATATAGATTGTATCTATTATTATGTCAAGATTATGAAAGTACCTCAATCCTTTTACAATGGGGTGTATTTTATTATATATATATATTACTACCATTTAATATTTTATCTATTGTGAATGTACTATTATATTGATCTAAATAGATTAAAGGAAAATATAAAATTATAAAAATCATATGAAATATCTCTAGGTTCGTTAAAATGATTTATAATGGATAAGTATCTATATGAGAATCCAAGAACTACTTACATAGGTTCTTAATTACTGGATATATATTGGGATTCATAAGAAATTTAATGGATATATTTTTTTCTTTTTATATATATTAATTATGGAAAATGAATCCCCCATATGAATGGTGTGACGCTATATAATGACCCATTTCCCTTTTATGAAGGTGACTTGGGAACATGATTCGATTTTATGGGTGATTATATATCATGGATCTAATAATGAATATAATTTGGTATAGATGATTACTATGTAGGGATTTAGGGTGGTTCAATGGTTACCATAATTATTTGGTATGTACACAAAAATATACTACAATGGTTTATGGTAAATTCTATTTTTATTATCAGAATGTAAATGGATTTATATTTTTATTATTTTTAATAGTATTTGAGACTCCCATGGCTAGTGGAATGTCTACTCTTGATAGATAATGGTTATCAATTCAGAGAGAGATGAATATTAGACTGTGTGGGTAGGGGGGAAGTTAAAGGTAGGTCGTTCAGGTTCGTGGGATACAAGGGCTAGGAGAGGTGGATGATGTGAAACAGTTATATAGGGGTCCTAGTGGGGTAATTTTAAGTGGTATTTATTATATTATGTCGATGTGTGTAACTATGTTATTGAGTGGGAAAGACCCTATGGAATATTACATTCCATGTTTAATGTATTATATTGTTTTCTATGTTTTTATCCTCACTAAATTTCTAATTTTCTCCCATAAATATACTATCCATGGTCCTATGTTCATAACACATGGTTCAAACATCCATCCCTTCTCTTCCTATACCTCCCAACTATTCATAGAGACATGAACCCATTCATATATTGCTGGAATAAATCAAGGGAAGGATCACACTGAAGACTCTCTTTTATATTTATCTTCCACTATCAATGGTCTTTATCAAGGGGTTCAATAGTTGTGCCTTATCCATCACTGGTGGGGTATAGATCTTTCTGAACAAATTGAGTTTTATAAAATCATGTTATGTTATAATAAAAAACAACCACAGTATAATTCTTATTGAATGTTGGGGATTTCAATGAACTCAGGTACAACCTAAGATGTCTCATCCCACCTTCTACAACATGGATGTGACCTCGACTCTACCGCCAACCAGCTGATCCAAGATCCTTCACCCATAACTCATCACATGGATTAACACATATTTGATGGAATTGGTGCTCATGTTTTTCTCACATGATTGGATTTATATTTTTATATTCATAAATAATTGGAGTCATTGGGGATATAGCTCATACATGACAATATAGAAGGAATTTCCATTCTAATTTTCACCATCATTATAGAGGTATGTTATGAATTATCCTATCCACTACTTAATATTGAGCTTTTGGAATATTTTAGTGGTCTTGAGATATATAATCCATACGATGAATTGGAAACACTTAATCAATATGGAATGATTTAGGAATTCATCAAGAAATTCAAATATTTGGCCCCATTGTTTCTATGTATCCCAAAACCATAGTATTTTAGGTATTTTTTATGGATTGATGGTCCTTTCATGAGTTTTTATTTCTAACCCCAATAATTATCTTTTATCCATGTTACCACTTTCTATATTAAATTTCCTCATCACTAGGGTTACATGAGATACACTTGAGGAGGGGGACCCCATTTTATTGTTGTATTCATGGTAAACCATTGAGGAAACCAGAAAAATGATCTACGTAATATCACTATACACTAACCTTCGGTGACCTTCCTCTCATGTTTCTAAATGAACCTTGGGTCGTCTTTTTGATATACCTTTCCACTCATCATCTAGTCCTCATACATGCCTCTTAACATAAGAATGGGACAAACATGGTTAGAAGGCAATATTTTTTATTGGTGTGGCTTACCTTACTCTTCTATAAATAATTTCTTTAATACCAAACATCAAATACTAAATCTCAACAAAGATGAAACTATTTGTGATCACATAAAACCTTATATTAATGATCTTATACATAATACAGCCATATAGGATGAATAACTTTATATTTTTGGGTTCTTCCATATTCAGCTCAGGTGGTCTACTCATGTTCCACCATAAGAGGGATTTCCCCAAATAAAATTAATTTCAATTTGGGGGAATCCCTTTTTTTCTTGATTCATAGTGGGGAAACCCGTAATTTCATTTATCCCACTCTAATTATCCTACAAGAAAAATTGGTTCAATCAAAACACAAGATGTGTATCAATTTAGTGGTTGTCAAATAGTTATGTTAATTAGGGGTCTCCAAAAAGCTATCTTTAAAAATTATATATTATTTAGGAAAAATCACCATAACTATCTCAAACATTGGCATCCTGAATATTATGCGTTTAATTTCTTGGTTATTTACTCAAAGAGATTTTCATACAAATTGGAGGACCATGTTTATGAAATTTTCAAGGGTAGACCATGCTCACTTCTTACACGAAGAACCTCCATGCATTCCAACAAAATATATTATAAAAATATAAAAAATGTACTAGGTACATGGATGGTTTTTATTTACTTCTTGGTAGAAATCCAGGTATGACCCCTTTATTTCTATTAGAGCCTCTATGCTCTAACATCAACTACTTGGTGTCTATCTTTGTATGAGTTTTCTAAGATCATATGGACCACCCCATTATAATCCATCATATCACAACATCTTCTTATAGCTCTTCTAGGTCCCATTATGATGATTCCTAAAAACAATCCACACTAGAATGAAAGTCAGGTATTATTTAAGGTGTAAAATCCTCTCCAAATTGGTTTATTTCACAAAAATTTAAACACCAACTCTAAAATAGTCTTATTAGTGAGAAAGTTAAAATTATTTTATTATGTGAATCAATTATCACTATATACCAAAGGTCACTATTCCTAATAAATTTCTTATTTTCAGGTCATTGAATTATTATACAAATGTCAACATTCCACTTATTTCTCCAAACATGACATTAAATTGAGATATCATCAGATCAAGATAAATTATGACAAAGAAAAATTTGTTTTTTAATCAAATTAAGAGAATTATGTGAATTTTTTTATTTTTTGGCCTTACTGATACTCTCTTTAGCTTCTAAGAAACCTTGAATTTTTATTTTCCACTTCTAAAATGGAAATTTTTGCTAATTTTTATGCTATTTTAGTCCAAAAAACTAAATAGAAGCATCACTAGGGACACATTACTATGGACCTCTAGGTCATCATTAATAATAAATTATTTTTTAACAAATGGATATGTCACCCTTTATCTATAGAAAATCACATACTAATTCCATGTTATTTCTATCCATGTTATAGACATGGATAGAACCAAAATTCATGGAATTTTCAAAAAGAGAAGACCTATGGAATTTCAACAGGTGTGGAATTTTAAAAGCCTCACATGATATTATCATTAGTATATCAACAGTTATGGGTCCATCACTCAACCACTGGTGTACCTCACCAAAATCGTGTGTTTCCACTATATTCTTGAAGCCAAATTGACTTTCCTCCACCTACAACATTTAGGTCCCATGCCCCTTTGCTCACAATGTCTTATTTTTATGCATATTTTGATCATGAATTTCATTCATAAAGGTGGTTAGTTTTTTATCATCTCTTAAAAAATCAATAACCCAAATATTTATTCATCAAACATTATCCCCTAAAAATTTCAATATACCACTTACAAAAAGGAACTTATTACACTAGTGTTAGCCACTCAAAATTGGTGGGACTATTTATTGGGTCATATATTTGTGGTCTACATGGATCAATAGAGCCTGAAATTTATTCTTCAACAACATATTACAATATTAGATCAAAAATCAAGGACGAATAATTTTTTTGGGATACCACATTGAGATAACATACAATCGAGGCGTAAATATTCTGCAGAAGATGCCTTATCCCACTATCAAGACCTCACCTCTTCAAAACTGTCTTCTTCTACTCCACATTGGATGGATGGCACAAATATTCTACATGGGGAATTTAATGAACCTTTTATTCATAAATTTATATTCACATGATAGGTAGGAATCCCAACTCACCATGGTTTCAATTTTACTTAGGTAATCCTTTACAATAAAGTCCTCCTAGTTATATCTTCCACTTATCCTTGGATAACCTAACACCTATAAAGAATCATTCATCACCCCAAGTGTATATTTAGGCATTTAATGTACCTACAAGTACCTTTTTTATATACTTTATTTACAGGGGTTGAAATCTTATGTTCATAACATTGTTTGAGAATGTGTAGTCTTCCATCCAAACAAGTATTCTACCCTTTCTCTAGTTAGGATAATCCAATCATTGGAAGTTTTTTATCTCATCTAGGATGATATATCAATGGAAATTATTTTGTTTTTACACAATTCTTGTAGTTTTGAGTTCGTTTTTGTTTTAGTTTTCATGTTTTCCAAGTATTCTCATTTACTATTATTAAAACACTCATACATGAATTCTAGATTAGGTGATTTGTTCTTTGCGGTCATTCATATATATGAATTACCTTATTCTAATATGAGTTACTGATATTATATATATCTCTACCATTTTTGTATTGAGATATTTCATATTCACAGAAATAAATTCTTCATCATATATGCCTAACATCAATAAATGGATGGCCAAACTGAATTAGTTCTCTCCTATCTCAAGGCATATCCTTGTCTTTTATTGGAGAACAACAAAAAATGTTCTTATCGATTAACCTTGGTAAAATTATTCTACAGTAATACCTTAAACTCATTAATTTGGACTACCCCCTTTGAGGTCCTCTACACCCAAAAGCCGCATACAGCTCTCAGTAACATAGCCTCAGAAATTTAGGTCACCAAAGTGAATATTTCCTTATGAGATCGATATGAGACCTTAAAAAATTCTACAATCACCATGGTTTCTAGAAACATATCATTTTCCATGAATAAAATAACCACATGTGGCTAATCATTTTTTTGTTTGGAACCGATGTCTATATAAATATTCCCCCCCATAAGAAACACTCCCTCACATGGCGTATCAATCAAATTTTATCTCCTAATTTTTATAAACCATTTTATATAAACTAAATAACAATTGTAGTGACATAAGACATTTTTTACTTCTAAGATCTCACAAATGTATTATATTTAATGTTTTTCAACTCAAACAGGTGACGAGACACCATACCACACTCACCTCTTTACCTATAGATTTGAACGGTGATTATTCACCATAACCATAACCTCACATAGTACTTTATATGCATTAATATATTAAGAATGAAATCTATCCAACCTAGTTTTTAAATCAATTGTAGGTCCATACAATGGATGAAAACAACTGGGAGCACAAATTTTTCTTCCAAAATCAGTTTCCCACTTCTAGTCTTGTGGACAAGACTGATTCTCATGAGGTGGCTAGTAATAGAATATAAAATATCCTTGATGAGTGGAATGTATATTCCTTAAAGGTAAAGGAAATAATAATGAACGAAACCCTCCTAGTCTAGTACTTTGGCAAAAAATGGTTCTATCAATATGGTTTCCCCGGTCATAGTGGCACCGGTCACGATGGTAGGGTGACAGTGGCACCAGTCATGGAGGCACCGAGATGGTGGAACCATGATGGGGGAACCATGGTGGTGCCATCGTTCATCGAAGGACCATGATGGTGGCCCCCGTCATGGCAGCACCATGACGGTGGAACATGTCATAGAAGCACCATGATAGTGTCACCTATCATGATAGCACTATGATTGTGGAACCAGTCAAGATAGCACCTTGACGGTGACACCGTGATAGTATCGCCATGATGGTGGCACCAAATCGGTCTCACCATCACGGATGCACATTGAAATGGTGTCACTACTTACGGTGGTCCACCTAACTGGTGGCACCTTTATGGTGGAACCAATACAATTTCTCATAAAACAGTTTCACACAATTTTCCCGTACATTCTATTTCTTCCCCTATTACAATTTTTCCTTTGTTTAATGGAAACCCTTCAACTCATAGCTATTATGGACCCCTCTCCAAAAATAATTTTTACATAATAATTATTTCAATCATGTGTAACCGTCCAAATGCATATTGAAACCATGATCTATCTTTAAATCTATTCTAGAATTCATATCCTATAACTCCATGATCTCATATTTTATCGCATGAGATTCATTATTCTTCTGGGATATTCTATTTTTTTATCCTTGGTGTGTTAGGAGACCCCTTCTAGAGGCTAATGGTGCACCTGTGATAGAGACTTTCCTACTCACTCTTTGAGTCCTCAGAGTTCCTCACCTACAAGTCGCACAACCCCAGTTCATGGTTTGTGGAAAAAAACATTGATCACTGATCATCTATGTAGAGATTTTGCTTCATCTCTATTTACTTTTTTTCATGCAGGGTAGGTATGATAATGTTTCCTTTAGGGATGGATGAAACCAAACATTAACACAGATAATAACTATTTTTTAATGATGGAATGGGTATGTTTGATGATGTGGATGTACTCTTTTATCCTTGCATATAAGTCGTTAATTTTATGGGAATATATCCCCTAAAAATATTGGTCATTGGTGGTCCTTCCTTGTGCAATAATGAACTCCTATCTTCAATGATGATTGAATTGTTGTAACATGGAAATTTTTTAATCACATAAACTCAGTTGATTAAATGGATGCCTAGTGGACAAAAATCCATGTGTGATCACCCCGGTTAACAAAATGGAAAGAAAGAACTAAATAAATGGAATTTTTCAATACGTAAACACCCTTGAACTATCTTGGAAATATGTTTGGTTGTTCTGCATGATGCTTGTGGGTTGACGTGGCTGGGGATGGGATCCCCTATTGTGCAGTTGTTGGTTTGTGGATCGGAGGCCATTTGGGGCCATATGTTGGCGCTTGGTATGGTTCCAATACTTCGAGGGATCTCACATATCAATTTTTTTGTTGTGACTTTACAGGAGAACCAGGTCTAAATTCTTAAAATGTTTCTTGACTATTTTTATTTCCTTGGCTTGTGTCTATACCTGTTAGTTTCCTGGTATTAATGAATTATTTAAATGGAACCACTTCAATGTGTTAACAAGAATGGGTTCAATGGGGAATTGTTTTCTAGGAATGAGTTGGGACATGGTTGTGGTGGTTGTGCTATTTATGAACGAATAGTAATGAGGGTCTTTATGTATGGGATGGTTTTGGAACCCTTATCTTGGAATCATTGCTTGTTTTCCTATATGTATAATTTAGTTCTTATTTTTCTTATTTGTACCCCACCCATGTTGAGAACATCGTTTCAAACACCCCCATTTTATAGGGAGGGTGTTCTTCCCAACACTCTTATGAGTGATTGGTTATTAGCTATTTTTCTCCTCCCTTTCCAGTGTATCCCAAGACACTTTGGGTAGGTTTTGATGGTATGATGGCCATTATAGACCAAGATTCTTCTATCAGGGTATGTTTTGGTTGTTCATACAAGTTTGTGCGGGTATTTATTATCCCAAATGTCATTGGGATGAGGTCGAGGTGTCTTCTGGTGTGGTAGTAGTTGTTTAGATATAGGAGTCTTAGGGTGTGGCGGTAGTTATTCTGGACTTGGTATCTACAAGTGTGGTTATGTTTGGTTTTGGTGTCCAAGGTGTTTTCCGTTGTTTTTTTGTTTGTGGGGACCTAAAAGGTTGTCATTGGGGTGGTAGTGGGACTACGGGTCGAATGGCGGTGGAGGTATTATGCATAGGATGTCTTCAATAACTAGTGGGTATGTGGTGTGGGGTACCCAAACATCGATGTGTTATTTCTATTACTTTACTTGATTTGTGTTATTTAGAGAATGTTCCTTAGTGAGGTTTTGGTGGATATTTTCCTTTTTAGGGGATCTCCTTATATCCATTTCTCATAGGGAATTATAATTCCTCCCTACCTGTGCAAGTGAAATTTGGATTTTACCTACTGAGTATACCTATATACTCACCCTATATTTGTAAAAAGACTTTTATGTTTCCAGGAGGACATCGAGGACCATGCTAGACCCAATTAGCTCATACTCCAGGACCGTTGACGTTGATTTTTTATTTTCTTTTGGTAATTCCCTTTGGATTTTTATTGTACCTTGTACCATGCATATGGGAATGGGTTGTTTTTTTCTTTACATTTACTTCCATTTTTTGTGTTGTTTCAGATTTAATATCTTATCATCTGATCCAACTAAATAAAAATGGTAATTACTTCCATATTATGTGTGGTTCAATACCCTTAGGGATAATCTCTACTATGGGGCCTACTGAAGGCGGGACTCATGGGTCATTATCTCTCATTCAACATGAGGAAGTATGGGTCTATATTTTTCTTATCCCTTCTCTCATCTTGGTGAATGCAGGTCATGAAAGAATGGTATCAGATGAGATAGTTGAGGGATATGATGGATTTTGTTGTTTGGAATAGTGAGTATTGCACGATATGGTAGGGAAATAGTGTTAGAAAATCATGGAATGAGAAGTAGGCTAGAGAAGACTGGCTAGGACACGAGATTTCTAGCCCCCCCTATGATCTGATGCAAGGACTCTGGACCTACCAAATGACCATGTAAATCTATATTGATTGCAGTTTAGAGACCCTATGAATGTTACATAAATCATAATAATTTTTTTATTGTGTGTATTAGGTATTTTTGGAAATTTAACATAAATAAAAAGTTAAGAAAAATTTTAATGCAATCATCTACACTACTCAGGATTAGGCATTCCTTCTTTACCTTGTAGCTATGGCACCCGGACGGAGACCACGAGTAGTGTGGGTGATCAAGGACCAAGAGTCTGATTTAACTGATCTGTAAGAGGCTAATCGAGAGGAGGAGGATGAATAGTCGTAGAGGACACTTGATGGCTTTTAGTGGAAGTCCCTCAGGAAGTATGAGGGCAGCGTCTCAGACATGGAGATTGAGAGATGGCACAAAGAGATGGTGATAGCCTTCAGCATAATCTTGGCATTGATAGAGTATTGGGTTCCACTAGCTATAAGCCATATTCCTGGAGTCGTGATTCAGGGGTGGATGATCTATCTTGGTGAGAAGAGGGAGGATGATGTTTCATGGACTGACTTTGAGAGGGTGTTCTGGGAGAAATTCCAATCTTCCATGATTAAGGATGAGAAGAGGCATAAGATACTCTCCCTTCAGAAGGGGATTATGTTAGTTAGGGATATGGGGATCATGTTCAAGGGTATCCTTTTCTTTTCTCTGGACCTCTTTCAAGATTAGGATTCTCAGACGATATGTTTAGAGGAGGAACTCCAACCTTCTCTTCAATATATTTTTACTCCCTCCACTCTACCGATGTAATTAGGGGTTCAGAAGAAGTCTAAAAGTGGTGGAGATGATGCAAATGTGGGGAGGTGTTCAATGATAGGGGATTCGGTCGGGTCATAAAAGGGGAACTCCTTAAATAGTATGCCACAAGCATCTGGTCCTTCTAGGTTTAGGGCATTGGGGAACATGCCCCAGTAGTTCTAGTTGTGACCTCCAAGTCCTCTCTTCTTCTATACAGGACTAGGACCGAGATTCTTCCTCTGTGGAATTCGTGGGAATCTTCAGAATCAGTTTTTGTACTGAGTGTACTATAGTTTGGGTGGGCAGGTTCAATGCCCAACTCAACAGCAATAGTTTCCAGCCAGTCCTTTTCAGCAGTAGTAGCGGGGACATCAAGCTTCTGATCTTCTGAGAGAAGATGTTACAGGGGGAGGCCAGCCACTTGGTGCTCTTCAGGGGCCTTGAACCAGGCATATATGGGGAGTCAGCTGATAGCCGAGGGGTAGAGGAGCTGGGTGTGGGTAGTTTCATGCCACAGAGGTAGCCATTCCAGCAGGGCCAGAATTCGTTCAAGGAATAATCAACTTGTTTATAAATATTTCCAACAACTTGTTTGATTCAGAAGATTCGTACACATTTTTTTCACCCAATCTATCCCATGATTTGGGTCTAGACACAGAGCTACATCCAGTTCCCATGGTTCTGAGTACACCAGTCGGAGGTAAGACCTACCAATCTCATGTTTTCTGGGCTTGTAGATTGATGTTTGGACCACATCAGTTTAGTGGGGACCTTCTTTGGTTATTGATGCAGCCATATGATTTAATTTTAGGCATAGAATGGTTGTCCTATGTGTGTGTTATTATCAAATGATTTTGGATAAGGGTATTTCTTTTTAAGATGGATGGCCAACGTGTAGCTTTCGTCAGAAAATGGGGTTGCTAGGAAGGCAGCTAGCGAGTGGAGCCCCTTTTCTCTTTGTTAGTTGAGTTGTCAGTGGAATCAGTAGATACAGAGAGGGTGTATGTCATGGGTATCGTTGGGGAGTTCGTGGACGCCTTCCCTAGAGAGGTTGTGACTCTACCCCCTCAATGTGATGTTGAGTTCGAGATAGACTTACAACTCGGTGCATGTCTGATTTTGATGGATCCCTATCAGAGGACACCTTCTGAGTTGCAGGAGTTAAAGATTCATATTGATGATCTAATGAAGAATGGTTTTGTTCGACAAAGAGTTCCAACCTAGGGTGTTCTAGTCTTATTTGAAAAGAATGAAGATGGTGCACTCAGGCTCGGAATAGACTACCGAAGGCTGAACTCCACAAGAGGTATGTGCTTCTCCCAAGTACACACGGCCATGTGCATGGCTGCTACACGGCCAGCACCCGGCTACCTGCGGTAATCCTGTACATGTTCTGTAATCATAAAGTACATGACATGTACATAAAAAATTACCAAAAACTCCACATTTCCCTAAAAAACACTATAAAACAATTACATGCGTGAAAAGATGATCTGGGTTCTTACAAACTTCCCCACTGAAAGAAATTTGTCCTCGAATTTCCCTTGGAATGAGGTGTAGAAGAAGAAACACTGAACAACTCTGACCACTACGATTGTACACTGACCTCCCTATCCCAAGTCTCGTCTTATACTCGCCCGTGCTACCATAGAACACGTACTAGAGGAACAGACCGGCCATGGAAAGCCTTCGCACTTCGATCAAAACTCTGGATATGAATCTCTTTGAAAGACACATCCTCCTCCAATTAAACTTCCTCGGGTTGGAAAACAAGAGATGGGTCTGAGGAGTAATGTCAAAGTTTAGAAATGTGGATGATGTTGTGCATAGACTAGAACCTCTGAGGTATTTGAAGTAGATAAGCAATCGACCTGACTCTCTCAAAAACCTCCAACGACCTGACATACCTCGGTGAAAGCTTACATTTTATCATATTCCTCTTGTGCCCCAAACTCAGTGTGACACGCAGGAAAACCTAATCTCCAACATCGAACTCTCTAGGTCATCTCCGATGATCAACATAAGACTTTTGTCGAGACTGTGCAGTATCCATCTTCTGAATCAACTCTATCTGCTCTATGGTCTCCTAGACAAGACAAGGTCCCATCATAGCTACCTCTTCAGCCTCCAGCCAACATAAGGGTGATCAGCATGGCCTACCATAAAAATCCTCCTACTGTTCCATCTAAATAGTTGTTCCAAAACTATTGTTGTATGGAAACTCCACAAGAGGTATGTTCTTCTCCCAAGTACCTCCGAAGTCCAGGATGCATGCTCACAGCCTAACCTCGAGCACCTGAATTGTACTATCGGACTGACCATCTATTTGGGGATGGTAAGCTGTACTCAAAATAACATGTGTAACGAAAGACTTTTGAAACCCCTAACAGACTCGAAAAGTAAAACACACATCTATGTCTGAAATAATGGAGTGTGGAACCCCTTCTAGATGTACAATCTCTTGGATTTACAACCATCCCAACTCATCAACACTGATGGTATCCTTGATTGGAAAGAAGTTAGAAACCTTCGTGATTCTGTCAATGACAAAACATACTGCATCATTCCCTCATGGACTACTCGGAAACCATGTCGCCAAATCCATCACGACATCCTTCCACTTCCAATAAAAAATGGTTAATTGCTGCAAAAGCCCTACTGGTCATTGATTCTCTACCTTCACTTACTGACAGGTGGAACACCTCATGACTAAACTAATAAAAAATATTTTTATACAGGGTCACCAATATCAACGGTGTAGATCACGATACATCTTGGTGACACCATGATAAACTTCCCAAATAGTAGAATGAATTTCTCTCATCAGCTCCTCGCGTATGTCTGCTGGAAACCATACGTGACCCTATAAAGGAAATATCTAATCCTTACTTATGGTCCATCTAGAAATAGGGTCCTCTCCTAATCCACTCTCTCATAGGGATAAGCCTTCAGAATCAAATAGCTTCCTCATTCGCACTCGATCAAAAAGTGTCGAGGTAGCAACTACAGTGGAAAGAAATTTTTTCCATTTCTGTCATGGACCTCCAAATGCATCTCAAATAATAGAGTCATACCACTCACTGTTAGTCTCTTGAACTGCTTGTTTCTAAGTCCTCCTACTCAACGTATTAGCCATAGTGTTACCTTTCCCAAGCGTATAGGCAAACTCAATGTTAAAGGACTGAATGTAATAAACACTCCTTCGTTGTATCAAATTCAGATCACACTGAGTGAAGATGTACTTGAGACTGTTGTGCTAGGTGAAAACAAAAAAAATCCTCTCCAAGAAGGTAATGTCACCAACAGTGTAAATCATGAACAAAAACAGCCAACTCGAGATCGTGTGTCGGGTTGTTACTCTCATGTGGCCTCAACTGTCGAGACCTGTACGCAATGACCCCTTACACCTACATAAGCATAAATCCTAAACCAATACCTGAAGCATCATAGTATACAATATATCTCATTCTTATCTCTGGAAAAACTAGTATCAGTGTTGAATTCAACCTCCCTTTCATCTTCTAAAAGGATGAATCAGAAGAATCTGACCACATGAACTTTGCACCCTTCTTAGTCAGACTCATAAGTGGCACTAATAAGTGAGAAAAGTCTTGAAAGAAACATCTGTAGTATCCAGCCAGCCCTAGAAAACTCATCACCTCAAAGATATTCTTCAGATGATCCCATGAAACTGCTGCTCTCACTTTCTCTAGGTATACTAATACTCTTATCTATGAGATATCATGACCCAATAAGTGAATCGGGTCTATCCAAAAGTGGAATTTTGAGAGGTTACCATATAACTGATGCTCTCTTGGTGTACTCCAAACAATCTCAAGATGGGTAGCATGGCCATGTCGTGTGTGATAGTACACAGAGATATCATCCATGAAGACTTCAACAAAGGAATCCATGTATGGATGAACCACTCAGTTCATCAGTGCCATGAAGTTCCAAGGAACTTTCATGAGACCGAATGACATAACCACATACTCGTATAGACCATACCTATTATGAATGGTCGTAAGAGGTATATCTGATTGTCTAACATGCAACATATGATTACCTAATCTCATGTCAATCTTCGAGAACAGCCGGGCTCCTTGAAGATGATCAAAGAGATCATGAATCCTTGGTAAGGGGTAGTGGTTCTTGTCTCTAAATTGGTTCATCTTCAGATAATCCACACAATGTCTGATGTTATCATCTGTCTTTTTTGCAAAAAGGATAGGTGAACCCCAAGGAGAAGTATTGGGTCGGATGAAACCCTTTTCCTGGAACTCCTCCATCTACTTCTTGAGCTCCTGTAACTCTGGTGTACCATCTTATAAGGAGGAATGGACACCCGTGTCACTCCTAGAACAAGATCAATAGAAAAGTATACCTCACACTATAGATGAAAACCTTTGAAGTCCTCTAGAAAGATGTACCTGAAACGATCCACCACTAGAGGAAATTTCATCTATGAATTCCCCCAGTCATCCAGATATCGACTAGCAATCTGCGCTGTAACTCCTCCTAGCGCATGATTATAGAGACCCGAAGCTTATCGTACATGGACATTACATTACTTTTGCGGAATACTTAGTATATAACAAAAACACACACTAAAGGATCGTAATAGTTTAGTGTCTTTGGAAACTCGGAACGTAATCTTCTAATCGTGGTGAAAGATCTTCAATATCTCCCATAAATATCTTCCCTTTTTTTTACCTAAAACCTTTATTTATATCCTGGGGAAAAGAAAACATAAAAGGGTGAGCTCAAATGCTCAGTAAGGTTATACAAAAGAAATAAAAATCATATCATATCTTTTTGAAAATCATAACCTGCAAAAGAGATCATAATATCTTAACATGGAACAAATCATAGAAGTGAAAATGAGATCACCATAATCATAACATGAAACTTGAATCTTTGTGGCATGCACAAATAATCATGGAAAATCATTTCTTGTTAGTCATGACTCATTTCCAAGACTATCTTAGTGGACAAAGTCCCTTTCTGAATCGAGTAACCCTCGTTTCAGTCCTGTTTCACTGAACCGGTATACCCTACCATTTCATCCACGTCTATCTCATGAGATATAAAATCTTTACCCAATGCATTGGAGGGAGATATAGGTCCCACCCATCTTATAATGAGTCCTTTCTTATGTGTGCCACATAATCATAAAACATACATCATAGCATAACCCATGTAATAAAAATGGGATTCTTAAACAACATGACATCATAAAACCATTCATATAAGATAAAGGAATTCATAAACATAATTCCATCACAACATAGTCAAATAAATGTAAACATATCGATAGAAACAGAACCCTTTATTATCTTGGATGGAAAATAACTTTGATAAAACACTTGAAATGAATTCTTGAGGAAAATATCCTTTCTTCTTCAAAATCAATTCCCTTTGACAAAACATCATGCAATTTTAAAAGAAAGAGATTTTATTGAAAATAGTCATGAAATATTTTAGAGGAAGGTTCATGAAAATAAGGCTTTATAAAACCGTGAAAATCCGTTCGTGTCGTATAAGTTAAAAATAAACATTCTTCGTACTTTTGTCGGAAAAGTCAAAAAGTACCTCGTATGAAAAATGACAAAAGATTCCTTTCACATCTTTTACAAAAAAACTTACCGAAGGGTAAAATTGGATGGAAACTATTGTAGAAGGAAGGAAATAATATTACATATTGAGGGAACATGTATGTGGATGATAAAATACACCCCAGTAAATACCAAAGTATAAACAATCTCGAATAAAAATGAGATTGTTATATTTCCCTTACCTTAGGTCCAATTTGCTTCGTATGTGTCCGAACCTCCTCTTCTTTGAAGTGCCTCTTTGAGACCTCCTCTTAGGGCACTAGAATTGGTCTTTGAGGAAGAACAGAACTTCTAGGAGGTTTCTAGGGAAGTGGAGAAGAGATTTTGGCAGGGGTTGGCCGAGCTTGAGTGGTCAAATTGGTGTGAGGAGGAGGGGGAGGAGGTGTCCTTTTATAGGGGAGGAGAGGGGCACCTTAGGAATATCTCAAAATATTATTTTATATTAAAGTCAAAATCGGTTTATAATGGTTCCAAAGGGTATTATTTCGAAGCTAAAGTGGGGATGGGTCGAAATCCTATCAACCAATAGAATTTAGACAAGTTTAGGATATTATTTTAACCTTATCAAATAGATTTAACTCTAAGTTAAATAATTTAACTTTTACCATGTCTTTTTGTTTTCTTTCACTATATGGTTAATACACTTACTATAACATGCCAAAAGAACCCCAAATTGTTTATTATTAATATATATATCCATATCTAAGTCATTTGGCCGAACCTTAGATTTTTAGGAATACAATAACAATTAATAATATAATATTTGATTTAAAAACTATTTTGTGTCGATTTTGACACTATTTGATATATGGTTTTTGTGAAAGTCATAATAAAATTAAATGTTCGAACCAAGTTGATTAAATCAACATTAATATATCATAGTAACCTATAAAATTAGTGGAATTCATAAAAAATCTCAAATTACATTTATTTTGGTGTTTATAACATCAATTATGTCAATATTTCATTAATAAGATAATTACTGCATCACTGTTGTGTCATAAATAAATTAACTTATTTGATGTCTAAAAATTACAAATAAAATACCATCATGTAGGAAATCTTTTTAGATTTCTAATGAATATTTACAATCGAATTTATCTTATGTATAACCCCATATTAAAAATTATTTACTTACTAAACTTTGATTTTAACTATTTTAACCTTTCTTTAAATAAATTAATAATAAATGTCCTAATCTAATCCAAGTGGGCCTAAATGGTCATATTTTATTCCTAAGTTTGTTTTTGGTCGAATTACACTTGTCCAATAGAATTAGTACATGTGTTAGGGTAATAGTAATATCATATTTACCCTTAGTTACCCTATTTACTATTAACCGCGGTAAAAAAAATAAAAAGTTACTATTCACCAAAAAATTATTTTCATCTCATTGAACCACATTTTAGTCCTTGATATTAACCGTGTCTCTCGGATTTTCGAAATTCCATTCACAGAAGCGGAAAAATTAAGTTTTATGAAAAAATCAGTTTTTTTAACTACCACTTAGTAGTTTCACTATTCATCAAAAATTGATGTTTTTCAGAACAATGCCAAAATTTCATCCTAAGCTATACTTCATATTCCGAATTCAAAAATGAAATCTATTTTACCAAATTCATAACATAGAAGTTGCATTAATTAATTTTATAATTAAATCCTGCTGTTAAAATAAATAGCGTGTTTTTAGGAAAAAATATATATCAAAAGATTGACACTGGATTATGTCTGGTTTAAATGTGAAATTACAACCAATGAACAACATTGTATTAAATTGTAAAAATATATTCTAAATATACTTTAAAACCACTCAAATTAATAATTTATCACTATTAATTATTTCGATTAAAAAAGTTGTTTTTAATTATAATTTAGTAATTTTCACTATTCATCAGAATATGAAAGTTATCCGAAAAGTACCAAAATTTCACCTTAGACTAAATTCGATACTCCGAATCCAAGAATGAAGTTCATTTTGAAAAATAAGATTTACATAATTTTAAAAAGTGGTTATTACTATTCATAACGGCTAGTTTTAATAATATTTTAATAGCACATCGTTGTTTAGTGAAACTCGGTATTGCGTATTACACACGCTATCGAGGAAGGTCGCGATTGCGTGTAATGCAAGGCAAGACAAGGATGTGTGTTGTGCAAGATCCTTTTGGTGTAGCATACAACACAAGATATTAATAAAATTAAAAAGAATATTTTTTTTATAAAATCGTGGGCTGTTACATTCTACCCCCCTTAAAATGAATTTCGCCCTCGAAATTCGTCGGGGTTATAAATGGTTTACTATTCGAAAGTTTCTTTAATAGAAACCAACATCGTAAAAAGGAATATCAAAACCAATCTTTAAAAACAAAAGTATGAAACGTAACGGTTACCCAAATAAACTAATCATTGGGTTTCCACATAGGTGAAAATATGGATATGGAAGAGAAATCTAACCATCATGTTCTGATGGAGAGTGGTAGAGAACATGGCTATGGAAAAGCCAGTAATCACAAATCCATAGATTTGTGATGATATAAGGTACCATCTGATTCATCAGGTATAAGATCACTAGGACAACATTTTTGGTTTTCAAGATCATTTCCCCTAAAGTTGAAAATTTGAATTAGAATAAATACTTACTTTATTTTGGTACAATCTCACTGTTGTTCGTGCCTTGAACAATTTCCACTTCATCTCTTAAATAAATGAAGTTGAATTTGTTATTCGTGAAGTGTTAGCAGATCATGTGATAGAATGACGGGTCATTCCATCTGTCTCAAACAAAAGGTTAGCAAAAATTATATGCATAAATCGATCTATAGTGAGATTAATCATATATGGTTCCTAAAATGGACTTATACTTCATATATCATACTGCTTAATATAATAAAACTAGTTTCTACTAAACAGGGACTTCTTGTAGGTCAGTGGTACGCGATAAAGGCCAGTCGCACTTCGGTTGTGGGTTCGATTCCTACAGCCTTGTCCGAAGCGATGGGCTGTCGCCCGTCCTGCAGGTTGTCCTTTTTCTAAAACCACATTACTATAACATCCCATCAATAATATCGAAAAAAAACTTCTATCTTCAAACAATAATCACTTATGTCCAACATAATCCATTTCAATCTTTAGGCTTATCCATAATACTGCAGTCCACTCTCATAACATAGTGAAAACGATTACAAGAGATTTAATACCATCATTGATCCCCATATATCATAAGATATGTTTTGTTGGTCACATTCTAAACATTCAAAGTCCTTAATCATGTATTCTCTTGAATACCTTAGTGAAAACATGAATGCAGTTAAAAGTTAACACTTTCCACATACCAAAATCCTAAAAATTCTATATACTCACTCCATGATATCCCTTATTCCTTATATCAATCATGAGCTCATTAATACTATTAAACATTTCATTTTCTCGTCTTCATTATGCGCATATGATCTTATTTCCAAAAAAAAATATCTCAATCACTTTGAATACCACATCAATAAATATTGCAATACTCAATGATACAACATTATTTTGGAATCCCATTACATAAACGCTTAATCATTCCACCACATCGTTATCATATTCAACATCGCCAATAGTGATCGCATGTGACTTCCCTTTGTCCTTTGCCTTCAGTGGTTGCTCATGTTGATCATCACTAACCCTTGGATTAGGGCAATTATTAGCATAATGCCCCATTTCCTTGCACTTGAAGCATTGAAGTGTTGGTGGTGCGTTCTCTGCAGTGTTTGCTTTATTCACATCATTAGAAACCCTTTTTCCATTACTTCGACACTCAGCTGCTCGATGACCTTCTTTTCCACACTTAAAACATTTTCTAGTTCCTTTAAGACAATCTCCACCATGCTTCTTTCCGCACTTTGTGCATAAGGAAACATTCATCTTCTTTTCACCATTATTATGAGATTTCTCCTTGAACTCCATCTTTCGTTTCTTGTCAAAACCATGAGATGGATATGTAACACCAACTTCCATTTCTACCTTGATAGCACAACGCACAATTTCTTCATAGCTACTGAAGTCTCTTATAGCTAATGCCCTTCGAAGACTTGGTTTTAAGCCACTGAAAAATCGATCAACTTTACTTTCAGGTTGGATGATAATGCCAGATGAATACCTTGCAAGTCTTGTAAAATTCACTTCGTATATACCAACAGATTCATCATCCTTCTGCTTCAGCTCAATAAACTCCTTTTCCATCTTTGTTCGAAGAATACGAGGGAAGTACTTACTGAAAAACAAGTTCTTGAACTCGTCACATTCCATGGACTCAATTTCATCCCTTGGCCTCGTATGCTTGATAAGATTCCACCATTGATCAGCTTCACCTTCCAAACGATATACTGCTAAGATGACTTTATCATGTTCAGAACATTGAAGAACTGAAAATATCTTTTCAGTGGTACTGATCCATTGTTCAGCAACAAGTGGATCGGAAGTCCCACTGAAAGAAGGTGGACGTTGCCTCATGAAGGACTCAATAGAATATTGTTCCCTTCTCTGCTCATTTGGAAGTCCAGAATGATTCATAGCTTGTGTAAGTATAGCAATAAGATTTTGCACTCCATCTCCCATAACATTTGTTTGTTCAGGAGGGCAATCATTGCATTGTCCATTGCATTGATCAACAAGGTTCCTTCGGGTTCTAGCCATCGTCTAAAACCCAAAAAGAATAGTGTGAGAGGCAAAAATCATGCTAGGGAAAACAACATAATAAAGGGGGAGTACCTTCAATATCCAACATCTTAGGTTTAATTCTATGATCGTTAGCGTAATTCTATTACTATAACCTATACGTATACTTATCCCTAGGGACATCCCTAGACATACCTTAGAAATATCTCTAGGGATCTCACTAACGTTTTCGCATCCTAGTTTCCAAAGGTTGACTAAACCTTTCCTCTGATACCAACTGTAGAGACCCGAAGCTTATCGTACATGGACATTACATTACTTTTGCGGAATACTTAGTACATAACAAAAACACACACTAAAGGATCGTAATAGTTTAGTGTCTTTGGAAACTCGGAACGTAATCTTCTAATCGTGGTGAAAGATCTTCAATATCTCCCATAAATATCTTCCCTTTTTTTTACCTAAAACCTTTATTTATATCCTGGGGAAAAGAAAACATAAAAGGGTGAGCTCAAATGCTCAGTAAGGTTATACAAAAGAAATAAAAATCATATCATATCTTTTTGAAAATCATAACCTGCAAAAGAGATCATAATATCTTAACATGGAACAAATCATAGAAGTGAAAATGAGATCACCATAATCATAACATGAAACTTGAAACTTTGTGGCATGCACACATAATCATGGAAAATCATTTCTTGTTAGTCATGACTCATTGCCAAGACTATCTTAGTGGAAAAAGTCCCTTTCTGAATCGAGTAACCCTCGTTTCAGTCCTGTTTCACTGAACCGGTATAACCTACCATTTCAGCCATGTCTATCTCATGAGATATAAAATCTTTACCCAATGCATTGGAGGGAGATATAGGTCCCACCCATATTATAATGAGTCCTTTCTTATGTGTTCCACATAATCATAAAACATACATCATAGCATAACCCATGTAATAAAAATGGGATTCTTAAACAACATGACATCATAAAACCATTCATATAAGATAAAGGAATTCATAAACATAATTCCATCACAACATAGTCAAATAAATGTAAACATATCGATAGAAACAGAACCCTTTATTATCTTGGATGGAAAATAACGTTGATAAAACACTTGAAATGAATTCTTGAGGAAAATATCCTTTCTTCTTCAAAATCAATTCCTTTTCACAAAAAATCATGCAATTTTAACAGAAAGAGATTTTATTGAAAATAGTCATGAATAATTTTAGAGGAAGGTTCATGAAAATAAGGCTTTATAAAACTGTGAAAATCCGTTCGTGTCGTATAAGTTAAAAATAAACATTCTTCGTACTTTTGTCGGAAAAGTCAAAAAGTACCTCGTATGAAAAATGACAAAAGATTCCTTTCACATCTTTTACAAAAAAACTTACCGAAGGGTAAAATTGGATGGAAACTATTGTAGAAGGAAGGAAATAATATTACATATTGAGGGAACATGTATGTGGATGATAAAATACACCCCAGTAAATACCAAAGTATAAACAATCTCGAATAAAAATGAGATTGTTATATTTCCCTTACCTTAGGTCCAATTTGCTTCGTATGTGTCCGAACCTCCTCTTCTTTGAAGTGCCTCTTTGAGACCTCCTCTTAGGGCACTAGAATTGGTCTTTGAGGAAGACCAGAACTTCTAGGAGGTTTCTAGGGAAGTGGAGAAGAGATTTTGGCAGGGGTTGGCCGAGCTTGAGTGCTCAAATTGGTGTGAGGAGGAGGGGGAGGAGGTGTCCTTTTATAGGGGAGGAGAGGGGCACCTTAGGAATATCTCAAAATATTATTTTATATTAAAGTCAAAATCGGTTTATAATGGTTCCAAAGGGTATTATTTCGAAGATAAAGTGGGGATGGGTCGAAATCCTATCAACCAATAGAATTTAGACAAGTTTAGGATATTATTTTAACCTTATCAAATAGATTTAACTCTAAGTTAAATAATTTAACTTTTACCATGTCTTTTTGTTTTCTTTCACTATATGGTTAATACACTTACTATAACATGCCAAAAGAACCCCAAATTGTTTATTATTAATATATATATCCTTATCTAAGTCATTTGGCCGAACCTTAGATTTTTAGGAATACAATAACAATTAATAATATAATATTTGATTTAAAAACTATTTTGTGTCGATTTTGACACTATTTGATATATGATTTTTGTGAAAGTCATAAAAGAATTAAATGTTCGAACCAAGTTGATTAAATCAACATTAATATATCATAGTAACCTATAAAATTAGTGGAATTAATAAAAAATCTCAAATTACATTTATTTTGGTGTTTATAACATCAATTATGTCAATATTTCATTAATAAGATAATTACTCCATCTCCGTTGTGTCATAAATAAATTAAATTATTTGATGTCTAAAAATTAAAAATAAAATACCATCAAGTAGGAAATCTTTTTAGATTTCTAATGAATATTTAAAATCGAATTTATCTTATGTATAACCCCATATTAAAAATGATTTACTTATTAAACTTTGATTTTAACTATTTTAACCTTTCTTTAAATAAATTAATAATAAATGTCCTAATCTAATCCAAGTGGGCCTAAATGGTCATATTTTATTCCTAAGTTTGTTTTTGGTCGAATTAAACTTGTCCAATAGAATTAGGACATGTGTTAGGGTAATAGTAATATCATATTTACCCTTAGTTACCCTATTTACAATTAACAGCGGTAAAAAAAATAAAAAGATACTATTCACCAAAAAATTATTTTCATCTCATTGAACCACATTTTAGTCCTTGATATTAACCGTGTCTCTCGGATTTTCGAAATTCCATTCACAGAAGCGGCAAAATTAAGTTTTATGAAAAATTCAGTTTTTTTAACTACCACTTAGTAGTTTCACTAGTCATCAAAAATTGATGTTTTTCAGAACAATGCCAAAATTTCATCCTAATCTATACTTCATATTTCGAATTCAAAAATGAAATCTATTTTACCAAATTCATAACATAGAAGTTGCATTAATTAATTTTATAATTAAATCCTGCTGTTAAAATAAATAGCGTGTTTTTAGGAAAAAATATATATCAAAAGATTGACACTTGATTATGTCTGGTTTAAATGTGAAATTACAACCAATGAACAACATTGTATTAAATTGTAAAAATATATTCTAAATATACTTTAAAACCACTCAAATTAATAATTTATCACTATTAATTATTTCGATTAAAAAATTTGTTTTTAATTATAATTTAGTAATTTTCACTATTCATCAAAATATGAAAGTTATCCGAAAAGTACCAAAATTTCACCTTAGACTAAATTCGATACTCCGAATCCAAGAATGAAGTTCATTTTGAAAAAATAAGCTTTACAGAATTTTAATAAGTGGTTATTACTATTCATAACGGCTAGTTTTAATAATATTTTAATAGCACATCGTTGTTTAGTGAAACTCGGTATTGCGTATTACACACGCTATCGAGGAAGGTCGTGATTGTGTGTAATGCAAGGCAAGACAAGGATGTGTGTTGTGCAAGATCCTTTTGGTGTAGCATACAACACAGGAAATTAATAAAATTAAAAAGAATATTTTTTTTTATAAAATCTTGGGCTGTTACAATGATGCTCGGGTCCTGCTCTGCTCACCTTGACATCCCATTCACCCTTACAAAGAAATGATCAAAACAACCACTATTTGGGCACTCTTTACACTGTCATACATTATTTGCTCTATTCCCCAACAGAGTTCCTAATATCAAGACATAAACAGAAGAAAAGATACAAAGCCCAAGGCTCTCTACAACAGTGAAAAATATAATGCTATGGGAAGCCCTTGTATCAAAAAGAGCAGAAGCTATAACTGAGGAGACTAGAATCGTACCTCAAACTATAGAGGGTCTGGGATCTTTCTCCTATTGAGTCCACTCCACTACAAAAGTCTGGTCTACATTGCGGCCCTGTGAACCTTCCTGACCACTCTGTGCTGATCCACCATATCATCGCTGGAATCCAAGAGATTTACAACAACTAAAATGACCTCCACCTCTGCCTGAATGACTAGATGACCTCTAGATTCCAGACTGGGGAGGAACTGGTGGTGTTTCTCTTGAATGAGGAGTCATCGAACAGCCCTTGTCAGCAGCTGTTGGTGAGATGATCTGATAGAAGCACTGAAAATGACTCATCATGACCCAAGATGAGCACTCCACTAGGTCCCTTAGACAATGTGGCATCATATTCTTGCACTTCCTATACTTGTAGCACACCCCTAGCTACCAGAAGATGCATCCTACCTACTCATATCTCCACGTGTAGTCTTCCTACGGCACTTCTTGCTATCAGTTGGTGGACCACTAACTCTGGATGCTGAACTGAAATGTCCCACACCTCAAAAATCCCTCAAATTTCCCTCGATGACTAGGGACTCATTGACTATAGACGATATCAATTTCAACCTAAAGATGTTTACCTGGGTTCAAATATCTTTCTTGAGACCCTCCTCAATCTTCTGTGTAGGGAAAAACTCATCTCCCCCCTAAAGGGTGTAAATCACTGTAGTATGGTGAAGCTAGAAGAATACTCCATAATAGAAAGAGTACCCTACTATAGAATCATGAACTCATGGGCTTAATTAGCCTTCAAGGTATCTAGATAGAAGTAATCATAGAAGGTGTGCTAAAACGCATCCCAAGCTAGATTCTGCTGGTGCTCCGTCTGTGAGATCACTTCCCGCCACCTCATGGAGGAGTCTCAAAGCATGTAGGTAGTGATCTTGACACTCCCCTCTAGAGGTGTCTCAAGATGATCGAAGATCCTCAACGTGATTCTAGCTATTACTTTGAAGCCTTGGGTCTTCCATCCCCTCATAAAGTGGAAGGATGATACTGTTGAAATACCCACATCAATTCTTCCATCGACAGGGAAGTAGGCGGTGCCCCCTGAAAGGTCTGTATCACCCTCATAAATCCATCCCTGAACTATGCATCAGCACCTATGTTAGGTATTACTTCCGGTGCCAAGACTAGCACAACTATAGGATCTTTCAGAAGTTCCTAATCAGCCATATTTGGTGTTGGATCACCACCCTATAACTGGCATACAACCAGAGGATATCTCAGTGGCATGACTCTGCATGGTCAAGCACACATCTTAGATCAAGATTAACGGGGACTGAAAATATAAGTGTACGAAGGGAACAAGAGAATGAAAGAATTTATGTTTTCCAAAAAATGTATACACAATGTGTATAGTGGCTACACGTCGTGTTCCCTGAAGCACTTCACATGGGCATGAAATTATGCCAAAACTTGTGATGTAACACCCCATACACACAGGTTGTTGTCCTAACACATGGTGTGTACATGGCTTCTATTCCCCTGCCAGAGTTCTCTTACCCAGCTAACACACATGGTTCTCTAAGAATATGACTACACTACACGTTCTCTCCAGACACGACATGTACAAGATGAGATTCACTGACCCGTGTTGTTAGTGACATAGATGGAAACACGGCTTACATCACATGGCATGTTTATGCCAGACACGGTGTGTGGAAGAAGAGACTCAACTGACCCATGTTCTTAGTGACACGTACGGTTACACAATTCTACAACACAGTTGTACATCCAATACACAACATGTCCTACTATGATCCCATACCCCGAGTCTCTGCCCACACAGTATGAGACACTGTTATATACTACCGGTGTGTACATAATGTACAGAGTGTGTAATTATTAAAAACAACTTCTTCCTGAATAGAAGAACACATGGCGTGTCTTTAACATCACACTCCATGTATTCTAGGTTTTTCTAGATAGTAAGCCTCAAAAACTACACAGGGAACCAAAAAACACTAAAAAGAACATTGAATGTGCCAAATTCATATCCATAAGGGCCCATACTCCCTAGAAATCGATGCTTGGTATCTTATACATGTGATATAAATGATATAAAAGACAACGATCCACCAAATTTCGGTCCATGAGGACCCATAACACATCATTAACTAGATTTTGGAGTTTATTCAATAAAAACATGCACAAACAATACCCTATCAAATAGCTGGTATTTTATCAAATCATCTATCAAAACAATATGCATATATAACACAACACCTTTCACAACAACATGTAATCACTATTTCAACCAAAATGGAATGGAAAGAATGCATGAAATTCGATTTCTAGAAAGTGCCTATATGATGCATGAGATGGCATACCCCCATCTCATCAGGTTGCAACCGAAATAGAACTTCAATAACATCAACGGTAACAACATGAAACATGTGAATCACTCATGGAGAATCAAATCAACTATAAAATTGAAAACTATAAATGATTCATTAAACGAGGAAGATTAGCTTTTCCCTATACATGGGTTATCTACTCCTAGGAGTAGATTATTACCGAGTACTTATTCCTTCTTATCCCTGGATATAGTCTTTAAACTATAAGTCAAAAAGAAAAGAATTCCATTGATACCACTTTGTAATATCTCGGTTCCAAAAGCCACCCAGAGACGCCCCGTACCTGGTTGGTCACATGGCGTCAAGTACATTTCCCCGAAAAACATAGGCTGTTAACTAGAAATGAGGCACATGGCTTTGATAGTGGGGAGACAATCCCCTCATTGGAAGAGTAACACAATGGAAGTAAAAAAAATATAATAGCAGAAGCAGTAAACATAACAAACAATACTAACAGTGGAAGACTGATTAAAGAAAAAACATAAGAACACACATATATATATGATGCATGGTACATGTGTCTTGGAAATCGTCCAAAAAGGTCACAAATTTAAAATACAGTACAAAACCCATGTACAATGAAAAGATGTAACAGCTCCACAGCATCGCAAGACTATGATTGTACCCATGCTCGCCAGCTCCAAAGCAATCAATATCCTAAATTAGAAGGGTGCTTTCCTTTATCTATACCTACAACAATATAATTTTTTTAGGCCCAAAAGCATGGCCCAAACAGGGTTTGAGAATAAATCCCAATAGGCAACCACCTCAAGATCATTTCCTAATAGTTAGTGAATATATGGTAGGTAACAAGTAAAAGAAACTAGTAAAAAAGGAAGTACCCAACAGTAATCAATCTATAATTTCAATGTAATCAGTTCCATATATCATCAACAGCTCAACAAAGCAGGTAATTCTCTAGGTAGTACTCTCAGACTAACCCCTAAGGTTAAACCAATACAAGGATACTATAAAGACTCTTTGAGGATGCTCCCTCAGTTAATTCCCACTAGAGTGGAAAGCGTTAAAGAATCTCTGAGGTAGTTCACACTGTCAATTCCCCTTATAGTCTAGCACACCAGGTTTTCACGAACCTGTGTTTGTCAAACTAGAATAACAATGTAATACGGCCAAACAAAACCTCAATAACTACTTGGATAAACAATCTATAGCATATCAATCATGTAAAATAAAATAATCACTAAATCCTATAGTACTAGTATTGGGAAAACATCAAGGAAGCCTAACTGGCTAATCATGACCAAACAATCAAAAAAACATGCATGGGAAAACACTTCCAAAGCATAGAAATCAACCCTATTCACATTCAATTAACCTATACTCAAGCATACAAGAATGGATGGAAATTAACCTGGTAAAATGGTAAACACGCAACAACCCATTCAAGGGTAGTGGAAATAATTTCACATATAACTCAAGGACATTCAACAGAATTAAACAAACCACCATCCTCTGTGTGGGGAGATATATATACATAAACCTCAAGCTTTGAATCACCCAAGAACATCGTAAATCTATAAAAACGTCTAAAATGTTCAACAGAGGATAACTTAACAAAGAGGAGAATTTAGGAAATGAATCTCTAGAAGAAGGATGATATTTACTAGGCGATCCCATCGCAATCGACGACAGTCAAATCAGATATTGGATGCTCAGTCGGGGGCTCGGAGGAAGATCACGGTCATATGGGTTCTCCCGAATGAACTAGGTTGAGAAGAAGGCCTTCCTCATGATTTGACACGACCCTGGTATGTTTAATGAAAAAAATAAAGTACACAGTATGTACTTCTTATGTACACGGCATGTACTCGCCTTTACTGGCCCCCATTTTAGGAAGTCTCCAGGTCACCACACACGGTCATTTTCATGGCCACTACATGGCCATCACCCAGCTACCCGTTGTAACTGAGTACATGGTGTGTACTTAAAAAATTTCTAAAAACTCCTAATTTCCCTCTAAAACTCTAGAAAAGAAAAATATACCTAAAAATAATATTCGAGTTCTTACAAAAACCATCCCACGCTTGATCTGGAGTTAGTAGCTATGATCTTTCCATTAAAAATATAGTGGCATTATCTATATGGGGAGAAGTGTGAGATATATATAAACCACAATATTCTCAAATATATATTAAAACAGAAATAAAATAATATGCTCTAGTGTAGATTGATAGAGATCACCAAGGATTATTCTACTCAATCCACTACCATCCTGGTAAGGAAAACAAGGTAGAAGTTTCTCTAATCAAAAAGGATCGTCCATCTATATCAATGATGAGAATTGAAAAGGATATGATTTTCTAAGATTTGCAAAGAATGGATATGGGAATCATTAATGGAAGAACACCATAAATCCTTTCTAAAATTATTTCTCAACCATCCCTCTGGATGAAAATAATGGATGATCGAAGAAAAGATGTGGAAATTAGGAAATGGGTGGAAGCTATCAAAAAATGGAAATCCTCCGATTTCAAAATTTATGTAGAAGAAGTTGTATGATTTGGGTACGATTATATGTTTCATCAGATCCGAAGATAAAGAAGTTGATCTTGAATGATGCAATAGATCATCCATTTAAATCCACCTAGGGGCCCAAGGATGTATTGAGATCTCCAAGAATGCTTTTTGTGGGACAATATGAAATGGGAGATTGCTGAATATACATCAAAGTGTCTGGTATGTTATCAAGTGAAGGATAAGAGGGAAATTTCTATGGGAATGATGCATCCACTACCCATACTAATATTGATGTGGGATACCATTACCATGGATTTTTTCAATTATCTTATAAGGATATCTAGAGGAAACAATGCTATATGGGTCGTTGTGGAAAATATTACGAAGACAACTCACTTTATAATGATTCGAGATTTCTTCTCAATGGATAAACATTCACAGATTTACATCAAATAAGTGGTAAGGATGCATGGATTAAGAAAGTATATTTTATCTGATCAAGATCCATGATTCATCTAGATGTTCTGGAAAATACACCAACATGCACTAATCGCTGAATAGAGTGTGTTCTATGGAATTCAAAAGAGGATAGGAAGAACATCTTCCACTGGTTGAATTCTCCTACAATAATAGTTTCCACTCAAGTATCTGAATAACACCATATGAATCCCTTTATGGAAAAAGGTGTAGAACACTAGTGTGTTGGGATGAGGTTGGTGGTCATAAGATGTTAGGACATGAAATGGTTGAAGAAATGGTGGAGAATGTGAAAATAATTCAGCAATATATCAAGGCATCCCAAAGTCGACAGAAATTTTATGCATACAATCGTCGACGAGACATTTAGTTTAATGTTAGAGACATGGTATTTTATCCATTTCTCCATGGAAGAATGTCATGAGGTCTGGAAATAAATTAATTTTATGTTCCAGGTACATTGACCACTTTGATATCCTTGAATGAGTCAAAGTTGTGGCCTATCGATTGGCAATCCCACCTACCATGTTAAAAGTACATGACGTCTTAAATGTATCTCTCTTATGGAAGTACATATCAGAACCTTCTCATATACTATCATCATAGGTGGTTCAGTTAGAGGATGATCTTTTTTATGAAGAGAAGCTAATGAAGATATTGGATCATAGAGAAAAAGTTCTACGCAACAACACTACTCATCTGGTCAAGGTACTATGTAAAACCATAATTATAGAGGGGTAACATGGGAAAGGGAGGAAGTAATGAAGGAAAATTACCCCCAACTATTTTGGTCCAAGAATGTAAAATGAAATATTGAGGGAGAGATTTCTTAGTGGAGGAATAATGTAACGGCCCAATGCTTTTCAAAGGAAATTAAATTCTTATAAATATGTCATAAAATCACATGAAAACACAACATAATGAACTAATAAGTATTAAGTGACCTTTAAACATAAGTTAGTCATTAATGTGTTTGGAATATTGAAAATCTAGCATACATGGTTGCAATCAGTATGTTATTTGGAGTCTGATAAGAAATACTTAATTTTTGGTGAATTTTAACCTACCCTTATGACTTGTAAAATACCCTTATGAATAGTTATATACCCTAATTAATAGTAACCTTACCTATGATATTATATAAATAATATTCATGTTTAATCTACGGTATACCTATATTTAAGAATATGTAAATGAATGTTTCGAAAACTGGTTTTTGATAATAAATTATGAATTTAATAAAATATAAAAAACAACCATATTTAGAAAATATTTTTGAAAAATGGATTTCCTTTTTGGATTCTACACATTGAAAAATAGTTATGGTGAATTTTATATATTTTTCTGAAATACTTGAATTTTTTATGAATAGTAAAATACCATAATTTACGATAAATGATATATAATGGATTTATTGAGTCACTGATGATGATCTACTGATGTAAACCCAATTATTTCAAATTCACTTGAATTTATTACTATTTTCGTCATGGAATCATCACTATTGTTGTACTTGAGGTATATTAATAAACTAATGTTTCAATAATTAAGAAAACCCTCCTCTCCTCCACTATAACCCCCCCTCACTCCCTATTCACATCACTACTCTCAAGACTTGTTCCTTGCCAATATTATGCCCTAATTTCTCCCAAATCTGCTCCACCAAGTCAACAATCACACATCTTCTTCAAAATACAAAAACCCTTCCCCTTAAGAAGTTCTTGAAGGAGGATGTCTCAAGAGGTAAATTCCACTTTCTAATTCATTTATTCTTTTAAGTTATTTTCTATTTTTGTTTCATTCCTCATCTCCATTCACCCAAATAGTATGATAACTCTAGTAAAATAAATGTACTATAATGTTTTTATTTTAATGGGATATTTCATTATCTTCTCTCCTTTCCCCAATTTTTTTTTAAATAAATGAAAGCACCGTTTGAGATGGGATAATTTAGCACATTTATGGACAACCGTTTATCAATTTATATTATCATCTATAATTATAGTCATGAAACAATTTGTGTTATAGATGGACTAGATTATTATATATGTATTATATCATATTTTTTGGTTTTGTAATTCATTAGTACAGGTGGTATTAAGTTATAAATAAAAACATGTTCTTTGTAATCAAACCCACTGATTAACCAAAATTGTTGTCACTATGGTTTTATATAATAATTAGAATTCACTCTACGTAACAAAATTAAATTCCAAACCATGTAATTTCCTAGATGTCCACTAATAAAATGTAACATCATTTCTGGAAAACCTATTTCATCTTACTTGTTTATCCAAACATGAATATAATATTACCAGTTATTAAAACCAAGTAAACAAATTAGCCCGAACAATAAAATTGAACCTCATAACCAATCAAGATAGTTATAAATGAATATAAAATGATTATAATAATCAAATTACATATATAATAGATTATTGAATTATTTATTAATAAACCTAATAGGTTTATTCAGGACTTTAATTACAACCGTAGAACACCAATGGATTTAAGGTAAGGGGTCCTATTTATTTCAGTCTTTATCAAGATTTCCTCTATGCTATGTCATTTTATGTGTAATCCATAATGATGTGGTCTGATTATAAACCTCCACCATACTTCCCTCATGATTTATAAGTGATTAAGAACTCATTTTCACTCTCATCAATACCTCTTAGGTACACCTGATACCATGCCAATAAATCGTAACGAATTATATCTGAACCTTCATTATTCTTTCTAGTTTCCATATCATTCATTATATCAAAATGGTGTTATTTTATTTATTTAGTTACATATTACAATTTATGATTATTTTTAAAAAATTCATTTATGAATACCCTTTTTTCACTCTCTTTTGGGGATATACATGTTTTTAAAATATTCCCTCCTTATAACTTTCTGATAAGAAACCCTGTTTTAAGGGAACTTCCAAAATTTTTACCCAATTTTAAGTGCACTGTATCCATTGTTTTGAGAAAAAATGTATTTATAGAATCATAATTTTTATTATTAAAACATTATTGATTCTATTTATATTTATAATCTCTATAGTATTTTTCTTAAAACTGCATGAAAAATGTTTCAATATTAATGTTTCTCAAAATCATTTCTTATATTTTGTTACTTATATTTTGAATCACATACAATGTAATATTAATATTTTACCTTATGAACATACATATATGTGCAAATCCCATTTTTTAGGGACACATTCATGATACGACCTTTGGTTATTCTTTATGTCATGATTATAGTACCCACTTCATTCCGTGGGTACCCTTATGTTTATGTATGTTTGAATATGTTTGATTATTTATGTGGCAATAATATTCATGAAAATGTTGAGATGGTTGCACCCAGATAGCTCTCCAATGCATTGGGTAAAGATAAGTCTCATGAGATGCGATGTGAAATGAGATTGGCAGTGAGCATTGACCTACACTAAAATAGAAAATGGAATTTCTAGTTAGCCTTGACCCATACTAAAATGGGAAACATGATTTTCGATTAGCCTTAACCCATACTAAAATAGGAAATTGGATTGGTGGTTAGCCTGGAGCCATAATAAAGACATGTTTTATAATTCCACCTAATTTATATGAATCCATGTTTATATGATTTCATCCTTATATGATTCAATTTTATATGTTTCATGCTTTGGTTATCATTATGTCATGCCCCTAACTCATGTTTGTAAGACATATCGTTATGTTTATTTTCTTACTTGCCTTCTTAGCTCATCCCTTTGATCATGTGTTCCCCAGGGTACCCTGTACAGATGTAAGGGCTCAATGAAAGTTAGTATCTATTTATGGAGATTAAATTTAGAAATGTTTTTTAGCCCCATGTTTTATGTTTTATTTACATTGTCTTCCATGACAATAGACTTAAATATCCTTTTAATGTACTCTGATATATAATTATGCTTAAAATTTATTAATGTTTAATGTAAAAGTCTTAGGTTGCTATCATTATTAACTCATGTCATGTTTAATGTAATATTTTTGGGGAATTCACATTATTATATGTGATTCAAGGGGTCTCAATAGGGACATGTCTTGATATATGAATCTTTGGGGCCTCTATGATTTTAATATGTATATTAGGAATCCAACTTTTGGTACTTTCAATCCTCTAACTATGACTAGTCCAACCTCTACTAAAATGACCATCATTTCTTTCTTAAATATTTTAAACAGTTTGAAATAATATATAAGCAATTTATGTATAATAAGAAACCCAAAAATGATAAACAAGAATAAAAAACTCTCATTCCATAATTTAGAAGATGTAAAAAAATTTATGATAAAATATTTCAATAAATAAAGTGTTGTTTCTTATACATTTACGGTAGTCAGAGATTCCAACTAGAGGAAAAAATACATGTAGACCTAAAATGAAAAATACCTATAATTATTTTCTAATAATTTTTACTATATATATAGAAATTTATAACCTCCATAATATTTTTGGGAACATGTGTTATAACATCCTAATGAATTATTTAATTTAATATTAATGTTATATCAAATATCATTAATCTCCATAACATCTCTAAATAAATACTTGTACCTTAATAAGATATATTTAATTGAATAAAGATACTTATAGACGCTATAAATAATCTAGGGTTCTTGAATATTACACATTAGAACTATACTCGTGAAGAATAATATATAATAATAAAACAAAACATTAGTGAGAGAAATAAATAAATTAATACAACCAAATAAAAACATTACAAATTGGTGACATTATTGTAGACGCTGAAAAAGTATGTAACTCATAGAGGATGTTTCAGAATGGAAAAGGGAAGTCATATTCAGAATCAGAGGCCGGGTCCGGAGGCCCGGGAAGTGGTGTGCGAAATAAAGGAGGGATTGCGTGAAATAAAAAAGTTTGCGTGAAGTATCCCCTAGATGCACGCAATCTAGCTAGTGAGGCATGCAATTTTTGCACGCCCCGGTTCCTCGCGGCGAGGTTTTGCGCGCCGACAGCTCCCGGCGCTGAAGATTTCACATGCCGCCTAGATTCTGCGTCGGCCGATGCCTATAAATAGAAGCAGACCCCAAACGGATTGGTGGTTGCAGAATTCAGATCGGATCTTGCGCACACAATTCGACTCCCCCCGCGTACAATATGACTTCTAGGTAATTCCCCTTTTCATGCAACCTTGCCCTGGGGATTGCCTTTGCGTGCAACTCCACTGGTTTAAGTGAATTTCCCCCCTCCTCCGGGTTCCTTCCTTGTGCGCAATCTGTGTCTCGTGCGCGCAATACCCTTCTGTGCACGCAATACCTTGGGCACAATTCCATATCCGCGTGCAATCCTCTAGCTTCAATTGCACGCCATCCCGGTGTTTTGCGCCCAAACCTTCTCTTTGCGCGCAAAACCCAGGACCCTTCACCTTGACGCCCCGTGGCTGCCGCTCTGCGTCGGCACCTGATGTATCCCCTGTCAGGCATGTGTGCCATGCATTGTTTTCTCGTATGGCCTTCCAGGCTCGTGCAAAGTAACCTCAAGGTTCCTTGGGTGGTGTTTCCCGTTTCATTTCTTTGCCTTATGCTTCTCCACATAGGCATGCTAACAACTATTGATTCTTCTCATAGCCACGCTAACGTGGACCCCTCGATGGTTCGCCATGCATCCCCCCTTCACTACGGCCTTGCTTATACCGTCCCTCCCCCAATGGGTAGTGGGCGTTGGTCATGTAATCCCTAGGGGTGTGGAGCGAACCCACCTCGTCCAAGCTGCAGGACGTTAAAATGATAAGCACCTCGTCCATAACACATGACGTTAAACTGTGGTCTGACCCTGTGCTTTGCACGCAGGGTCCCCCTAGGTCGGGCATTATTTATGCCCACTCATCTCCACGGGAATGGACTCTTCCTTGCATGGAATGAGATCCTCCTTGTCGGAGTGGTGTTTTTCCATGGGGGAAGGGCTGCCTCAGAGCGTAAGCCCCTAGCCACTCTTGCGTAAGGTTGCACCCATGCATCTCTATACTTCCCCCCTGCCAAGGCCAGTGGAGTCCATTTCCCACTGCGCTCTCTCGCACCATGGGCCTCCACCCTGGAGTAAGCCCCAGCACCAAGGCCGCTAACCATGTGTAATCCCCTGTTTCCTCTTTGCGCTGCTCAAAGCGTAAGACCCATTCTGCTTCTCACAGATGCACCCTTTGTGACGTGATCGTCTGGTCCCTGCTGCCTCTTGTTTCTCACATCGAGCACGACTCACATGGGCTTAGAGCACGCATCAACCATGACATCCTCATGGGCCACCTCAGAGCATAAGCCCCATACTAGTGAACTATGTGGACATTGATCTGTGCTAACTCACGGTACATAGGAAGCCTCCACAAGGTTCAATCCCACTATCCGATCATTCCGACCGCTCTACGTCGGTTCCCCAACCACCATGGGCGGCCTCAGAGCATAATCCCCATACCTACTCTGGGCCGACTCAGAGCTTAATCCCCAAATCCCTCATCCCAAATGACGTTAAATTGTATGCCCTTGTCCCACATGACGTTAAACTGCATCTCGTCCCGCATGGCGTTAAACTGTATTCCCCCTCTTGTGACACCTCAGAGCGTAAGCCCCATGTCTGACACCCATGTCTCATCCTGACATCCCCCATGAGCCCACGTGCCTTGGGAAGCTCATGCCCTAGCCCGGAGATCTTACTTCCTCCAGGCGCCAATCCATGCATTCATTTTCACGGGTCCCCTCTCCCGGTGTCCCACCGTACCACCTAACTATGCGGACTTTGATTCCCTGTCATGGGGATACGTAGGAAGACTCCACGAGGTTCAAGCCTGTCACTCCACTATCCATCCTGATCCTTACCCGGGCCGCCACATCCCGGTTATATCATTCCACCCCATCCCATTCCATGGTATCTGGGAAGCCGCCGACGTGCTGGCCCCAACATCGGTGTTTCCCCCTCAGGGGGCCTTCAGCCTGATCCGTCTCCACAAGACGTTAAACTCACGACATACCCCGTGTTAAACATGGGAAGCTGAGGAAAACCTCAGATGGTATACAATCCCCACGTTCGATGTGGGATTCCTTGGACTTGTGTGCCCTCGAGAAGCCCTGTGATATGGGACAGAAGATAGACATGCTGATCCCCAGCGTTAAGACCTGCCAACGACACCCCAGCATGACCATTCTCCTCACAGAATGTTGTTGCACCAACAAGACCCCTTGGAGTGTCTCGACAAAACCAGCATAATTAACTGGAGTCTATGTAGATATGGCACCGGGAATGAGCTTCACAAACCCGTATTAAATCTATGATGGAGACCAAGACTAGGTAATGAGTTCCGAGGAGGAATCCAGGGAAAGAAGAACCGACATCCCATCATCCAGGTTTCGATCAAGGAGCAGACGTCCCTGAACAAGGAACGGATGATGCCTGCCTTTGGAAAGCGGGAATGCGGGGCAACAAGAAGCGAGTCCTCCTCACAGATGGATGTTCGTGCCCTGGTGAAAGCGTCGGAAACCGAAAATGGTGAACCCGACGTGAATCCCTTCTTCTAAATATGTTGAATGGGAGAGTTCAGGGTGTCGGAAGATTATCATGTCACCAGGTCCGGGTACCCACAACCGAGACATGAAACCTGCCTGGGGTCGAGGCCGTCAGGACGTTGACCACTCCGTTCTGCGACATCATCAGCGTGGATCCCTCTCACTGGCCAGAGAAGACAGAGTGACTTTTGGCTATTGGTTGTTGATTCCTTTTCCTGTTAGTACTAATGGGTTCATCTCCCTGCTTCCAAGAATTGAATCACTGCATCTAGAGTTTGATCGCCACCTTCCCACCAGTGCAAAGGCAGGGGCAGTACCGATGCAGCCACCCCGCACAGTCCCTCCTTTTCCACAATCACATCAACTTCGACCGCCGTAGCTTCCGGGTGCTCACGCCCCCTCTCCCCTTCAGAAATCATCCAGCGAAGGGTGATCACCGACTTGGTTTGTAGGTATGACGAGGAAGGGATCATCCCCACCAGGGGCATGGCCTGTTTGGATCTAGAGGTGGTTGTGCCTCTCCACCATCTCCACCCCCGAGGGCCGCGCAGGGAGCCGCCGCTCCCCACTCCGACGTTCAACCGCTTTGGGAGTCTATCACCAGATCACATTGACACATACCTCCCCTACTCTAATGAGTTGGGGGATGTCTGGGTCCTCCTGATCAGAGACCCGTCCCAGGGGTTAATGGCAATAACCCCTGCCAGGCTGCATCGACGCCGCTACCCATCTCCCCGGGCCGAGGAGCAGGCAATCGTCATGCCCGCACCACTAGTTCCGACCCATCTGACCTGACGCCAGTGTCGGGTGTGAGCAGAAGAGAATGCCCATCTTGGGGCACCAACGTCAACAACCACTATGGCCTGAGCCACTGCTAACTCCTGCTACCAGATCTCCGCACACGTTGAGTAGGGGCAGTCGCATGCCCGATCGGGATCGAAACCCTGACTGCCCCACATGCAAGTTGGGTCGAATCTCCCGGTAAAGGTAACAGGCTATGGCCACTGCGGACCAATCTGTGGTAGTGCCACCCACCATGAAGGCTCATTCCGTGCCACTGATCTGGATAGCCGAAGGCTTATTTTCAACGGCTACGCTTCGAGTATGAAACTTTCCAGCGCCCACTACTTTGGGTATGAGGTCACTCCCCCTACCGCTGACCGCGAGTATGGAGTCGTTGTGTATCCAGTCACTCACTCACATGGAGGTCCTCCTCATGTCCCTTTTGACATATATCCCGATGCTTCTCGCACCCCGGCCTTCGGCCCCCTCTTCCCCAGCGCTATTGCGGCTAGGGGACTCCTTGATGGAAATCATCCTTACCCTGAGGAGCGACGTAGGGGCAGGAAGGTCGGGCACCGTCACTGTAAGAGGAATGTCAGGGGAGTTCTGATAGAAATTAGACCAGTCCATTTCTCAGATTCTGAGGCGGAGTACGACTCGACGATGGAACCTTCCCCCAGCCCTTCGAGTAGAGGGAAGGGATGGGGATGCGGTGCGTCAGTCTCATACTCCCTGAATGCAGGATCCGTATGATTCCCTCCTCCCTCCTAAGGTATATCCAGGAGGATGAGGACTCGGCGTACTCCTAGAGATCAAACCTTCAGTTTCCACTGGCCTCCCCGGAAGCACCTTCCACCCCTATCAGGGAGGGTGGGGAACTTTTTTGGGGACCGACGGAAGAGTCGCGAGGTGACACACCCTCGGCAAGCAACGATGCTATGACAGGAGGCCCATTCGCCAGACCATCCTATCGCAAACTGGCATCCAGGGCACTGCAACCCTTGGAGGACGACTCAGGGATCGGCGGCCAATCGGCCTGTTCGCCGTATTCCCCGCCGACCAGCCCACCAGCCCGGTAGCCTGCCTCGATGTCGTTGCCAGTTACTCGACTATTCTCGGTGGATGATTAGGGGAAGCAAGGTCTGGACCCTGAACTAGAGTCATGGAGCTTCTGGACCGTCCTCGCAGCGAGCCACTTCCCCAAGATGTTTTGGCCGGTCGTAGGATAAGATTTTGATATGCCAGAGTAACTCACCCTGGGAGAGTTTGAATGCTTCCTCCAGACTCTTCAGGTGACTCACTCCTACCTTCACCATTAGCTAGCACCTTATCACAGGAGACAAGCACGTCATGGGGATATCATTGAGCAGTGTCGTCGATTCAACCTGGCAGCGCTCCGTGCGGTTCGGCACCCTGAGTCATTAGGCCACCACGGGGCCCTCCAGCAACAATGCGTCCATAGATTTCAAGTACTCTGCAAAGTTATTGATGACGCCACCCCCCACACGCACGTCCGCAGATGGGGGCATTACACTGCCCTTCTTTTCTATTCGATCTGCCGATATACCGATTCATTGGGCGACCATGAGGGAACGTCACCAAGGGCAGTGGCAGTCAACATGGCTGACCATTCAGATGAAGGAAAAGGTGTGGAGCCCCTAGATGGGGACTCACCCCATGAGTAAAAGACACTACTAGACACATTTTGGAGGATTAATCATCAACATAGGAGCCTCCTAGGTCTCCCGGTACCCACGGAGGAACTAACACTGAGCCGAAACGTCGACAAGGGTAAAGATCCCGTCGAGTCTGTCAAACTCGCCTACCCATCTGCCTCGGTGAAGAAGGAAAAGGAAGATCCCGAGAAGGCCATGATACACCAATAGCTTGTTGAGAAAAAGAGGCTGGTTGATGAGCTCTTGGCCGAACGCATTGCAGAGTGGCAGCCTGACTACAGTAATCCTAGACCAGGACAGCAGGGGCAGGAGCACCCACTCCTTGCCGAGATTCCCCCGAGAAACCATGACCATGTTGTGTTCACCGATAGGGGAGAGGCTGGTGCCCATGGCAAGAGGGAGCGATATGTTTTTCTAAACCCTCCCGAGCGGTGAGATTACCTGGGGGATGCTGCTCTGTTTCCTCCTGCTGCCCCGAGAGTCGCTCCGCCAGTCGCCCCGCGAGCTGCTGAGCTTCACTACCATATCAAAGATCCTGGAAATGCGCTTGTGGTTAGAGATCTCCGTTAGGGCCAGAATCCACGTCCGGATGATCTGATGGACGTACTCATCACCTGCTTGGAGGCCATGGAAACTCGGCAGGTGGCAATCCCACCGGACGACAAGCCATACCCAGCAAGGGTGGATTATATGCCGGCCCCGTCGGGATTTGGGAACCCCACTTTCACCCCCTTTAACGGGACCAGAGACCCACCACAACACATGGCCCACTTCAACTTGAGGTTTGGTCCTATGTTAGAGACTCTGGCGCAACATGAGGTTGCCAAGCTCTGTTGCTTCGTTCAGACACTGGAAGGGCCAACATTCATCTGGTACAGCCAGCTCCCTGTTGGATCAGTGAGTAGTTGGGAGGAACTTCTCGAGAAATTCCTCTACCAGTTTAGTTCAACAACATGGAAGACGAACATCGCATACCGCTTCAGGTGAAAACAAAGGCCCGATGAGCGAGTCGCAGACTCCATCGCCCGGTGGAAGGGGCTCACGTACTCCCTCGACATGCCACTAACTCAAGAGAAATTACTTCCAATGTGTGTAGGGAAAGCCAAGGAAGAGATGGTTCCTTCTCTAATCACTCAGAATAACCCTGGAGGGTTTCGGGACTTCTCAGACAAGGCTCAGCACCTTGAGGAAGCCCTGCAACAGGCCAATCAGGCACGCCCGCTGGCTCATGTAATCTCTGCAAGGAGATCCGCTAGAGCCGAGCCCGCTGTTGTATCCCAGATAGAGGCCCCTAGAGAGATAGAGTTTCTGCTAGTAAGGCCAGCTCAGTAGCCTCATAGGGGTCCACCCCCACGGGCACAGCCTCCAGTCCAGAAGCGACCGCCTCAAAATCGACAGACGCCTCCGCGTAACGCACTGCCACCACCTAGGCGAGATAATCAGGCTCTGCCTCCTCAGCCTGCTCCTCCGACCCCTAGTCATGGTCAGCCTCCAAGAGCCCCCTTTACGGATAGATGGAATCATAATTACTCATATGGAGAGGCCCAGGTCCCTGGTTATTTACTTAGCTCCTTGGAGCAGAGGATCGTGCGACTTCCTAAGTGCCGGAAGCCAGAAGAGGGATGTCTCACTGACCACCCTAACTACTGCCCTTATCACCGAATCCTGGGGCACACCATCCAGCGATGCTATGTGTTCAAAGACTGGCTCTATGACCAGATTGACAACAATATAGTCAGGTTGGACCCAGCCCCGACACATGTGGCAGGTGTCTTCGTGAGATCAGATGGCAGCAGTGACAACGGGGATGAGTGGAAACAGGTTTCCGACAATGGGTCCCGGAACTATAACGATTGGATGGCCCGCAAGATGGTCTCCCATGCCCATGGAATCATCTGTGCCCACCTGAGTCAGCCAGATCCCTAAGAGTCTGTGAGCGCCTCTTTGGCATCGTCATCCCAGCATACCTCTTCCCAGAAGAGCAAGTGGCGGCGTAAGAATAAATAACACGCCCTGCCAGTGCCATCATCTTACACCACGCTTGGTGATTTTATGCCTCTAGAAATGGGGATCCCTACGTGACTCCATCCTGTAGTGGATTATTCCTCGAGTGAAATCCCTGGGTACGATTCGGTTAACACCGTAGAGTTGGTAAATCCCTTTTTGACTCCTGACGTTGAGGAACGCTAGGTGGACCTCCCCAATGTCCCCATCCATTGCCAACGTTGGTGGATCCGTGACTACGTGAATTGGCAGGGCACTGAAGTTGTCACCTCCAGTCATGTGGTGCATGCTACCGAGACCAGGTTGCAGGCCCGGTACAGAGGGAAGCACACGCAGATCCCTCACCCGGTGTCAACAGTTTCGCCTCCACCACCATTTGTATTGCTGGATCAGGCAGAACCACCTCGCCCATGTCGTAACCAGCCCAGCCCTGCCACCGAACGACTACAGCCTTCCGGTCCTAGCAAGGAAGCCACCTCCCGGGCTTCGTCTAGTGAACAGCTGGATGTGCCTGGTACCAGTCAGTCACCAATCCAGCCAGAAGGGCCCGTCATGCCTTCAATCGCAGAGTGACCTCCTGTAAGCAGAAGTTCGTGTTTGGCCCAAAAGTATGATGTTCCAAAGCACCTGGCCGACATTACGGAAAGGCTTTCTAACCTTGAGGCCCTTCATCTATAATTTGAAATGCGTGAGGTGCTCGCTAAGGCTTTAAGGAGCCCCTTCCAGTTCGAAACGGAGGTAGCGACCACAGAAGCCTTCCACACCGAGGTGATTGAGGACGCTGAATGTCAGGATGTTATCTCATTTTCCAGTGAAGATGAAGACCTTCCCATACAGGGGCACATCCGCCCACTGTACATCACCGGCCAGTTCAATGGCGTGGAAGTCTGCCGCTATCTTGTCAACACGGGTTCCGGGATTAACCTAATCCCAACTCAGACACTATGGGAACTGGGGTTGTCTAAGGATGATTTAACTCCCTCCGACCTCAGGATCCAAGGGTATGACAGGACATAGCAAACTCCACTAAGCAAGATTCGTCTGAAGACCCAGTTTGGTGGCCTAATTGCCAATACCGAATTAATGTTTGTCTCTCAAGACACTGCCTACAACGCATTGATGGGCAGGTTATGGATCCACCTTCACGCAGCGGTCCCCTCATCGTATCACCAGTGCCTAAAATACTCCGTTATGGGTTGAGTGGGCGTGCTCCAAGGAGATGTGTCTCTATTTTCCTCTTGTGAAGCCCATTACCCGGGCGGAGACTATTACAAGAGCAAGGACAAGCAGATCCTGGTAGGTGACGTCGGGCACGAAAATGTCATGAGTGATCCCTGGGAAGATTCAGATGATTCATATGTCTTCAAAATCCATTGGTTGGAGGCCACGACCCCGACATGGGGTAGTGCTTTGTTTCCTCGGGTGCCAAAAAAGGCATATTTTCGGGTCTAATCGACGACGGGAAATCACCTCGTACTCTTACACTGACCAGGCTCAGGTGATCCCCGATCCTCCTACCCCTATATGATATTGGGACGTTGGACTCATGGGAACGGCAGTACGTCATACGTGTCTATTTCACCAAGCCGGAATCGACCAGCTCAAGCCAACACGCCACTACTACTTTGATGTCCTAAAGTGTGGCCCCTTAGACCGAAGGCGATATGGGATTGGATCAGCCACCTTTGTCGCCATGGTCTCTACAGTACCTGAGTCTCCTTACGTGACGACCTCTGCCGCCCAAGCCGACACCAACTTCCCATCAGGGTCTGGCAGCCCCGAAACGGCTCCCCCCATGGACGATCCTTCCATAAGTGGAGAGGAGGACATTGAAGATGGTCCTCCTATCTTTGAGGAGGGCGTATCCACCATGGTCGACAAGTTAGTGCAACTGACCCTCAGTAACAAGGAGGACCTGAGACCGACATTGGTCAGTGCCGCTATACCCCCCGAGGAACGTCAATGGTACATAGACTTCCTCAGATAGCACGATGATGTGTTTACCTGGAGTTATGATGAGATGTTGGGACTAGATCCCCATGTGGTCGTCCACCACCTTGGCCTCCCAGCAAACCATCGCGGGTTCAAGCAGCCTCCCAAAAAGATGCACCCCTCTCATGGTGCCATGGTTGAGGCCGAAGTTGATAAGATCATCAAGTACAAAATTTTCAAGGAATTCCAGTAACCCTGGTGGCTAGCCAACATTGTACCAGTCAGGAAGAAGAACGAGTAGATCTGGGTCTGCATCGATTTCCGTGATCTCAATCGCCACTATCCGAAGGATGATTTTCTCCTTCCCATGACAGAGTTGTTGATTGATGCCACGTCTGGGTTCCAAGCCCTCTCTTTTATGGATGGGTACTCCGGGTAAAACCAGATCCGGAAGAATGCGGGTGCCACCATTCAACGGGCTTTGCACGGCATATTCAAGCCGATCCTCGGGACACTGGTGGAGTGCTACGTAGATGACCTGGTGGTTAAATCTCATCAGCACCAGGACCATCTCAAAGACCTTGAGTAAGTGTTCAGCTTCCTCCATTCTCGCCACTAGAAGATGAACCCGTTGAAGTGTGACTTCGGTGTCACCTCCGGATAGTTTCTTGGCTTCATTATTAGGTATCGAGGCATTGAGATTGACCCAGAGAAGATCATGGACATCAGTCAGATGCCTCCCCCGAGTAATATTCGATAGCTTCGAGGCCTCCAAGGACACTTAGCCAATATACGCTGATTCATTGAGAATCTGGTCGGCAAGTGTAAGCCCTTTTCTCGGCTCAAAAAGAAAGGCGCCTCCTATGAATGGGATGAAGAGAGACAGATCGCTTTTGAGGAAATCAAGAAGTTTCTGCTTCAACCTCCAGTCCTGATGCCACCCATTCCTAGAAAGCAGCTGGTCCTTTACATGGCTGCCCTGGAGGGATCCCTCGGTTCGCTTCTCACCGAGAAGAACAACAATGGAACAGAGAATAGCCTATACTAACTCAGCTACATGCTCCTCGATGCAGAAATTAGATATTCTCCCATCGAGAAGAGCTGTCTAGCGCTCGTATTTCCCGTGCAGAAATTGCGGCACTACTTGCATCACCACGAGGTACAGTTGGTCTCTCAGGTAGACCCGTTGAAATACATCCTGAACCGACCTATGTTGACTGGCCGATTGGCGTGCTGGGCGGTGATCCTCCAGCAGTTCGACATCAAGTTCGTACCTCAAAAGGTCGTCAAAGGATAGGCGTCGGCAGACTTCTTAGCTTCCCACCCAACCTCCATGGACTATCCACTGAATCTAGGCTTTCCTGATGAGGCAATACTCTTAGTGGATCACACCATCCCATGCTGGCAGATGCACTTTGACAGTGCCTCCTGGAGCCCAACCGGTAGAAGGCTCAACAATCCTAGTCTTAACAGAGTGGGTCGGGGTATCGTCTTCATCACCCCGGAGCAAACCGTTCTTCCATATTCATTCCTGTTGTCAGAAGTCTGTACCAACAATGAGGTAGAATATCATGCCCTCATCACTGGACTCGAGTTGGCTCTCGAGGTTGATGTACCCCATCTGTATGTAAAAGGGGACTCTAAGCTAGTCATCAAGCAGCTCAATGGTGACTACGCTATCAGAAAGCCAGAACTCATGACATTGCTGGAGTGCACCCTCTATCTAATGTCTAAGTACCCCTACCGGCCAGATGTCGTTCACATTCCCCGGTCGCAGAACAGTTGAGAAGATGCTTTGGTTAGCCTGGCTGCATCACTTGCGGAGCCCAAAGAGGATGATCTAATCATCCACGTGGCGCACCAGAGAGTCATTGCTTCTGTTATTCCAGAGGGAGATCGTGGCCCGTGAGTGAACCATCTCATCGTTGGCTCCCCTACATCAGGATCATCGGGGGATTAAGGCATGGTGATTGAGATAGTTCCTGACTTGAGGATGCCCTTGGTTAAATATCTCAAGAATGGCAATCTTCCGCTGGACCGAGCCGAGCGAGAACGAATCCGACGCTGCGCATCGTAGTTCACCCTTCAAAGTGGTCCCAGCCTTGAGTAGCTCCTTTATAGGCATGGGTTTGATGGGGTTCTCCTCCATTGTATTCAAGGAGTGGAGATTCCACAGGTCATGCAAGAAGTTCACACTGGTTCATGTGGTGCCCACCAGGACGGGTCGCAGCTGTCTCACCAGATTCGAAGGCTGAGATACTTCTGGCCCTCAATGATCTACGAATGCACCGAGTATGCCAAGAGGTCTCATTCGTGCCACGTTCATTCTAACTTTGTGCGTCGGCCACGAGAGACTCTCCATACTACCAAGTATTCTTGGCCCTTTACAGTCTGGGGGTTGATGTCGTGGGGCATTACCCGTCGGTGACAGCCCGCTAGTGCCGATTCATCTTAACCGCTACGGATTTCTTCTCGAAGTGGGCAGAGACAATCCCGCTCAGGAAAGTCAAGGCCTGTTCTATTGCTGACTTTGTGAGCTCCAATATCATCTATCGGTTTGGAGTACCTCATGCTCTCCTCACGGATAATGGAACCAACCTCCGAGTGGCCGAGCTGAAGAAATTGTACGCCAAGTACAACATTCATTCTGACCACACCTCCCGCTACCATGCGTAGGTGAATGGACAGATTGAGGCGTTTAACAAAACTCTCTCTAATATTCTGAAAAAGATGGTTGGTCAGAACAAGAAAATTTGGCCAGAAAAACTCCCCAACGCCCTCTAGGATAATACGACGATGACTCATAACTCCACCCAGGTGACTCCGTATTCCCTAGTATATGGAGCTGATGCCATCCTGCCCATCGAGATCCAGTTTCCCTCATTGTTCACGGTGGTCTACAACTAGAAAGCACCGAATAGAGTTACTGAAATCCGTCTAGCCGAATTGGAAGCACTGGACAGAAGTAGGCTTCGCGCTTTACATAACATTGAAAGGAATCAGAGTAGGATAGCGAGAGCTTTCAAAAAGATGGTTTGCCTCCGCTCCTTCCTACAAGGTGACCTGGTGCTGGCTCTCAGAGCGCCAATGATTCCCGGTAGGAAACCACCCAAGTTGGTGCCCAAGTTGGAGGGGCCTTTTATTGTCCATAAGGTCTATCCCAATGGCATGTATTCCTTGGTAACTATGGATGGTGAGCAAATAACTCCTCCCAACAATGCCAGGTTCCTCTAGAAGTACTTTTCCTAAGCATCTATGGTCCTTCATCACCTTAAACTGTATGGTCCCGCATGACCTTAAACAGCGCCTGGTCCCGCATGACCATAAACTGCACCCGATCCAACATGAACTTAAACTGTATTTTCCCTACATTTGGGTTCTATGGTCATGCATGACCTTAACCTGTACGGTCATGCATGAACGTAAACTACACCTTGTTCCATGTTATAAGACCTAAAACTAAGATCTTTATTTTGTCCTACATGACGTTAAACTGTGTTTTTTAGAACTACGTCTAGCTTGATTCCCATCTTAATGGGATACGTATGAATGCCCAGACCTTTCGACAGTGGGTCCAGCTTGAGGTCCGCTATCGTGTCTGTCTCACCTTTGGGACCATGACCACAAGATCGCGTGGCGTGGTATGGGATTATTTCCTCATTCACATCGGGTTTTCAATAGCTGCACCATGCGCACCATGTCCGCAGGATTATCCCTCCTATTTCATGTTCCCCATGACATTAAAATGCACCGCCTAGAACTATGTGCGGCTTGATTCCCATCATTATGGGATTCATAGGACCTCCTGAACACCTAGATGACAGGTCCAACCCTATATCTTAAGAGATCCCACGATCTTTCGGTTTCCAGGGTGTTTGGCATTACTTCCCCCTTTTCCTGGGGATCTGCCATCATTTCACCACTCGCAGACTGAGCCCTTTGACCCATTCCAGTGGTCTGCTAATGTGTTCAGAGTACTCTGTTCTAGGACCTAGAGTGTCAGATTCGACTTAGGCACATTCCATCCACTTGACAAGCTTCGTGTTCCCCTTCATTCGAGCCCCCATCATCCTTCACACCCGGAGGGACCCCCAAGAACGGCCTGGATACAACGCCAAAGGTCTCTCCTACCGTCATGGGCCAACGCCCCTGAGGGTTTTAGACAACAGATTGATACAAATCCTGCATTGTGAATGTGGTCAGCGGTTGATGCTCATTTGTTTGTCCCCATGGCTAACACGACAGGATGCTGTGTTGTGAATGTGTTCAGCAGTAATCCTCAGTCATCATGCTGGCTTCCCCGGGCCCTGAATGTTGGTTGCATGATTCACATTATGTTCCGCCCCATCATGTCAAGGTGGAATCTCGAAACTCCTTGTACTAACCCTCGGTACACCCCCACATGTCAGACAGACCAAGATGCATAACAGTGTCTCTCGTGGCTCCCGCAATCTGAGCGCTAAATTATGTGCTTGGGATTCTTCTTTACAGGTTGCATGTAGCTTGACCCTCATCCCCATGGGAAACGAGGAGTCTCCTGGACATTGAGTTTCGGGCCCAGCACAGTTGGGAGCTAGCATCTCCTATCCCTATCCTGATGGTGGGACCCTCGCCGTCCCCTTGGCCCGAGGCTCCTCTCTCGGAATCGTGCGCAGTGATGGTATTGCATCTTGCGTGTTCCCCCCGGTCCAAGACATACGACCTTAAACTGTGCTTTCGGTCCAAGCCATACGACCATAAACTGTGATGTTGGTCCAAGCCATACGACCTTAAAATGTGCTTGTGGTCCAAGCCATACGACCATAAACTGTGCCCCCTATCCAAGCCATACGACCTTAAACTCTGATGATATCGTCCTGGATGCACGACGAAAAATGGCACTGCATTGTGATGACCTCCCCATGGGGGACATCATGCCAAGTATTGGTCGATTACCATGCCACTTGTCAATGCCTTTAATGGCTTGATTATTGTGGAGACGCTAGGAATTTCTTTTGTAGGCCAGTCACCCCACAAAAGAAAGACCATTTACCTTCTAGAACAAGCAAGATATATCAAATGCCACTTCTTTTGGTGCGAGGGATAGACCCGCATGACTCCTTCGTCCTTTGCATAGGAGCCTCGTCGTGCCATGCTGACCTTCAAGAACTACGTATGTCTTGATTCTCATCCATATGTGATATGTAGGAGTGCCTGGGAACTTCCCCCCAGGCCCAACCTAACTTTTCGCGCTTGGTCTCTCGGCCTAAACGCGTCCCTGGGAGCACATAGTAAGCAGGGTTTTGCCACATTCATGTTGGCGTTTGTAATTTCTTTACCGTGTGTCTCTCATTCCCCTTCTCCTTTAGTCCAAGATCTAAATCCTAAAACTAATACCCATTCATTGTCTTTCTACGACTCGCTCTCTCTTGTGGGATTGTATGGTGTGGTGTGGGATTATGTCCTCATTCACGACAGGTTACTCGTCGTGTCGTGCCTATCCCCAGATGAGATGTGTCCCTCATCCCGCATGACGTTAAACTGTATTTCATCCAACATGATGTTAAATTGTGCTTATATAACAATGTGTGGCATGATTCTCGTCCTAATGAGATATGTAAGAACGCCCAAACATTTCGTTTTGGGTCCAGCTCTAGGGATTACCAAACCCCGTCCCTTCTTATTGTCTGCCCCTCATCCTGACTTCATGGTAAGTGATGTAATCATGACATCTACCCCGAATAAGTTTGAGATGCCCCATAAGTAATAGTGGGAAGCGGTAGTTCCCTCGCTAGAGAGGTCCTGTCTAGAAATTGGGACGACCCATGATCAGGTCGGTACGTCTGCCTAATGCACATCTGCCACGATGGTGCAATTTCAGGAGTGTTGGACTCTGTTCGAACAAACCACCACTCCACCTTCCACACTTTGTGTGCCTTTTTTTTTCAGATCCTCATTTCCTTTCATGTTTGACGAGACCCCCTAACAGTATGGATGATAGACTTTGGTCCACCTGCTGCCACAATATGGATGATAGACTTTTGTTCCACCTATTGTAGCAATATGGATGATAGACCTATGGTTTGGCTATTGTCCTGGGCTAATATTCTAGAGGACTGTCCATGTTTGACGGGACCCCCTAATAGTATGGAGGATAGACTTTGGTTCAACATCTACCACAATATGGATGATAGACCTTTGGTCTTCCAATTGTAGAAATATGGATGACAGACCTATGGTCCGCCTACTGTCCTGGGCCAACGTTCCGGTAAACTGACCGATGATATTTGAGTTAGGCCTCGTGTTGCTAACATGGTCAGCGGTCATCCCTCATTTGTTGTCCCCATTCCCGGCCAACACGATATGGATGCTATGTTTCCGACACGGCTAACAGTTATCCTCCATCGTCGTGCCCCATAGTGGTCCGAATTTGGGAAGCGTGATTCACCTTTCCTCTCCATCTCCCTATGTTCGGATGGATTTCAATTCCCCCAACATTACCCTTCTCGTGTGTCAGAGCACATTAGGAAGGTGATATATCAATCGGTCTGACGTCTCCTCCTCAGAAATCCAGGCCTGATTTCGGATGCCTGACGCTTGGTCAATGCCCCATAGTTGGACGAAATGATAGCACGAGTATCCATTGCTTCTTGAGTTGGGTGTGACCACCAAAATCATAGATATGAGTTGTTATTCATTTCAGAATTATCGTTGAGAATATTAAACCAAGGGTAAAAATGAATGAATTTGGCCATGTTTCCGATTGAGAAGATGAGCAGTACATGTAAGAAGTTCATGAGATGTCCAAAACAAAGCCCCTAGGGATCATCATGCTGAATCAATCTTTCCAGCAATGCTACCCTTTGGCTGGTAGCCTCCAGGACCGCTTCTCGCTCCTTGAAGACTCTCTCCTCATCAACCGCTATAGAGCGCAGCTTTCCAACCCTAGCTTGTGTCTGCACCCATTTGGTTCGAAGTACGGTCATCTGGTGATTTTCCTCCATCAGTTGTTCCTGCGCGTCAGCCAGCTGGGTCGTCAGTTGCTCCACAAGCTCGGAGCATGTTGCAATGAAGGCCTCCTTATATTCCGCCTTCCCTTTGAGGTTCCAGACGTCCCACTCCGCCCGCAGCAATTCTTTGGCACTCGCTGATATTTCCCGGCATTGGGAAACATCGGTGCGCCGGCTGCTCTCGCATAACTTCTCGGCCATGTAATCATGGACCGTTAGATGAAGGCTCTGAGCATTAGCCCCTCTAGAGCATAAGAAGAGCATCGAGGAATGATGTGATCTTATCCACCTCAGCCAATCCGACTGGGGATGTCAGAGAAAGTGCTGGATACACTTCCACCCATTGCGCCATGTCATTCATCTCTCCTCGGATGCCTCTGTGTCTGAGTCATCTATCTCCTTAGGGTCAGCGGGTCGGTACAGAGGGAAGGCAGCTAGCAGATCAGCAGCAGGATCTGCCCTATGGACGCCTTGATGAGGAATAAGATCCTTGATGTCTGGGAAACCTTCCTCTCTCACCCCAGTAGCGACGATGCCTCAATTAGCTTCTGACCTCACCTCAGGAACAACACCGCTGATGTCCGTCGCCCCCTGCTCACCAATTTCCGGGGCCGACTAAGTGTAGGGAGCATGTTCTTAATGTGGTGGTATGTACGCCAGTGGTTCACTCATGGATGGCCCGGGCTCCGCAGCTTGACGAGCCTCCAATGTTCAGATCACTGTGCAAGGCGTAAGCTGGTTACTTGGGATCTTTTGATACCAAGCGCCAGTAGTGAAGCATGTGACTTACAGGAATCCAGAGCATCGGTCTCCAATGTTTCGGCCGCTGCAGGATCCTCCATAATGGGAGCCCCCTCTGCGCTTGTTAATTCAATGATGGGTGTCGGATCCCCATCATGTCCCACCGGTTCCTCTCCTCCCTGCTCTGGAGGGGACGCCCGTCCAACACACAGCCACTCCTGAGTGAGGTAGAGAGATGGTTGGGAAATTGGAACAGAGAATGGATGAAGAAGGAAAATGAATGAAGATAGAGACAGAACTCGAGTATCTCAGTTATATCAAGATCAGAGCTGACAATCTCGTTGCTCTCTCGAAGACTCCCTCCGTAGGTCGCCCCTTGCGACCCCTCCCTTCAGGTTCTCTTTCTTATTAATATTCTCCTTCACCTTCGTCTTATTCGGTCTCCTCCTCCCCCTCTGACTCCTCATCATTGTTGCCTTCTCCCAGCGGCATCGCTTCCGGATCATGTTCCTGACCGAGCATCACATTCACTAGGAAAGGTGGCTCTGCACGCCGACCCCTTTTGTATGCGTATGTGTCCCTGGCCATTAGAAAATCATGTCGCATATGGAAGTTCACCCGGTCGGTAATTCAAACAAGCCCGACCTCTAGCAGTTGGATCCCGATTTGCATGATCTTTTACCAGATGGATTCAACGCTCAGCGATTACCACAGGGTCATCAAGGACGACCACAGTGCCTGTAAAATTTCATCTTGGGAAGGTTCGAGCAGGTATCTTATCTGCTTCCCGAGCAGTTCCCTGGCCGCCTCATTTGACCCCCCATGGGTAACAAGGTCGCGGCGATGCTATGTGATGTTCCCACTACTGAAGTCCCAACCTGCCCAGGCCTGACTACCTAACGCACACTTGGTTCCCCCCTTCTGGAAGCACCTTGCCTTCTTTCTCATCGCCCGGTTTCTGTGCGAGTAACCTTGAGTTGCCGGACTTGCATGTATAAAAGCCCCTCAGTGTAATCAATGGTCTAGTGTTCAGCATACTCGGTTTCTAGGCTAGCATCAACCCCGGTGGGAGGAAGAGTAACGACATCGCCAGAGCCGAAGATGGTAAACATCAACCACATCTGGTGTAAGACACAGGGATTAATCTCTTTCCAGACATCCATGAATAACTTCTTTGGAATTTGTTGGAGGCACCCGAACTGCCTGGCGAATCCGGACGGCACGTAAGGCTTGCAGATCACCTTCCCGTCGATCCGAGCCACGAGCACCCCAACCCGAATGCTCTGGAAATACTACTGCTATTCCAGAGAGCCTGGCCCGTTGTCCACCATCTGGACGACCAGGGTGGGGAATGGGCTGAAGTGGAAGTTGTTGTGGTTGCCAATTCGGATTCCTATGCCCTCTTTATTGAGCGTCATCGGCGCCACCCCTGCGATGTTCAGCAAGGACAGTCTCAGACCATTTCCCGGAGGACAGATGGTGTTTGGGAATGTGTACCCGCCGAGATGAGCTACCACCCATCCATGGAAGATCTAGAAGGGGCCACATACTCTCCGAGGCAACCCCCCTCATGAGATGCTTCCCAGGATGGCATAAAGCTTGGCCAGTACGGGGACGCCCAAGTTGAACCGTTTGTTGGCGGCCATGGTACCCGCCATCACCAGTGCTGCTGGACGGACGCCCATCATTGCGTCCTACACCGGCAGGATCCACCCACTCAGAAAGGTGGAAAGGAACCCAGCATACTGAACGTTTGGGTCTCAGGCCACGATGACGTGATAGCCCCATGATTGGTATTGCCCTGCCTCCAGGGTCCTCCAGTATGACCCATCCCTTCTCCTCTGAACCACAGTTGGGAACTGTTTACCCCATCCCAGCATCTTGACTGATAGATCATTCTCATGTAACAGGCTGAACCAGCCCCTGTACGCAATGTCCTTCAGGACGTCCTTTAACCCCATCCTCTCTTTGGCCAGCTCCAGCAGGTGCCAGGTCAGCATAGGCATCTGTGACCTATCTTCCCAGGTGTTCTTTGGAGGAACAAACTCGTCGTATTTCTATCCCTCCAGTGGGATACCTCCGATGTAGTGAACATCCCAAAGACTGATGTCGACTTCCCCATGATGAAGGTGGAATGTATTGGTATCAGGAGACCACCAAGTGAATAGCTCTAGCCCGAGCTCAGGTTGACGGTTGAAGTGGAACTGCGATGTCCATACTGCCTCGATCAGGCCGATATACCGCATTTCATCCCCGAACTAGTCGCAGGTATGGTGAACCCAGAACGCCCAGGCCCATTCACTGGTGAAGTTTCCCCCAGACCGCAGGTCCAAATCCTTCAGCCAGCCCTTCGTGTCATCCGTGATGCTCTGACAGAACGTTCTCGCATAGAGGGATGGAGAATTCTCGGCGACATGCTCGTCCCCAGTAATGGTCCTGGTCCTCAGGTTAAGTACATATACATCCATATGTCTGGTTTCCCTAGAAGGATGGCCATTATTGGTGATGTTTTAGCGAGGAAGCTCATCCTCCCAGGTCACCCATGACCGCGGCGTGTCTACCTTAATGCCCGACAGAGGGACCTCCTCCTAGATTACAAAGTTCCAGAGCGGGAGGTTGTCAGACATGGGATATGTCTTCTGGGACGGAGTCAGTAGATTGAACAAGGTTGGGTTGTTGGAGATGATCACCTTGGCGGCATAAACCTCTTCGTTCGCTGCCATTTCTATCCTATGAGTGGCGGATTCCTCGTCATCAACTCGGTTTGCGGCCATCTCCAATATATCGGGAGTTTCATGAAATCAGGATGTAGTGCGCGGAATCAGAGAGTGTCACGCGATATCTAAATTGGCGGTTCAAAATACAGGAGGTGGGCGTGCAATTGGCATGCTAAGGGTGGAATGTCCCGAGCAGGCACGCAAAGACGGCCAAAATTCGGAAGGAATTCGGAACTGCCAGAGCATTTTTGCGCACAGCCGCGGGAGCAATTTCGCGCATGAGAGCGATAAGGCTATCGCGTGGAAAAAGATGAAGTACGGATTTGGGACCCAGCACCCCTTTTTTATAGGCAAGGTCAGGGTTCCACGCCACGCGGAAAGAGAATTCCGTGCGAGCCTGTCGTTTTGCGCACCCCTTTGGAATTATGCGCGCAAAGTGCCCGGGAGACCCAGCACTTTGGCATTTCAGCGTTTCGCTCAAATACGATTCTTGCGACCGCTTGCTGATCCAATTCCGAGGGGGGAATTTGTAGACCTCGATAAAGTCTGTAACTCATATAGGAAGTTTCGAAATGGAAAAGTGAAGTCATATTTGGAATTAGAGGCCCAGTCCAGAGGCCCAAGAAGTGGTGTGTGAAATAAAGGAGGACTTGCATGAAATAAAATTGTTCACACAAAGTATCCCTGGGATGCGCGCAATAGAGCCGGTGAGGAGTGCAATTTTTGCGCGCCCCGGTTCCTCGGGGCGAGGTTTTGCGCACCGACAGCTCCCAGCGAGGACGATTTCACGCACCGCCTAGATTTTGTGTCGGCCGATGCCTATAAATAGAAGGAGACCCCAAATGGTTTGGGGGTTGCGGAATTCGGATCGACTCCTTTGCGTGAAATTCGACTCCCCCCGCACGCAATATGACTTCCATGTAATTCCCCTTTTCATGCAACCTTGCCCTGGGGTTCGCCTTTGTGCACAACTCCACTGGTTTAAGTGAATTTTCCCCCTCCTTCGTGTTTCTTCCTTGCGCGCAATCCATGTCACGTGCGAGCAATCCCCTTCCGTACGAGCAATACCTTGCACGAAATTCCTTATCCGCACACAATCCTCTGGCTCTAATTGCGCGCCATCCTGATGTTTTGCGCGCAAACCGTCTCTTTTCACGCAAAACCCAGGACCCTTCACCTTGACGCCCCTTGGCTGCCTCTCTGCGCCGGCACCTGTTGTCTCCCCTGTCGGGCATATGTGCCATGCGATGTTTTCTCGTACGGCCTTCTAGGATCATGCGAAGTAACCTCAAGGTTCCTTGGGTGGTGTTTCCCATAGCATTGCTGTAACACCCCAGGTAAATAAAGAATATGAAATTTTCATATTTATCCATATTTGTGAATAAAATATTAATATGACTTTAAAGGGGACGCTATGCTCGATGGTGTACCCAACACGCAACAACGCGTTTCTTGTGAATCTTACGTTGCACTCTAATAATAAAATAATATTATGTTAAATGGTAGTTAACATGTAGCCGTTGTATTGGATAGAATGGATAGAAATAACTAAAATATGATTATATATGTTTTTTTAATGTTTTTACATTTATCCAATAAAAGATAAAGGCATAAAATACAGAAATAATTTGATTTTAGGCGTATATGCCCTAGTATTCACTAAAGGATCACTTATCGCCTTTTGATGGAGAATCGTCATTAAATATAGTTTTGTTCACTCTTATACATCCTTTTGGACCAAATAAAACTCTTCTTAATAATTGTTACATCAAAATTTACTTTGTGTAATTTTTTGGTATCTTTCTGATAAAGTTCATTTTTGTTATGAATAGTGTAAAATGTTGTATTTTAATTCAAACCCACTTTTTAATCTAATGTATTTATATGATTAGATTATATTTTGAATTGGTTTTAAAGTGAAATTAGAATATATTTTTACCATTAAATCCAATTGTGGTCGTTGGAATTAATTTCACTTTGACATCAGACTTAAACTAGTGTCAATCTTTTGCTACTTATTGTTTCATAAAAACATGCTATTTTCTCTGACAATGGGAATTAATTATTAAATTAATTAATTTGACTTATATGTTTTGAATTTTGTAAAATATAATTCATTTTTGAATTCGGAATATCAAATATAGCTTAGGGTGAATTTTTGAGATTTTTCTGAAAAACTTCAATTTTTGATGAATAGTGAAACCACTAAGTGGTACATATAAAAACTGATTTTTCCGTTTAAATGAAATTTTCCCATCTTTGTGTTTTGAATTTCAAAAATCCGACATACATGGTTGTCATTAAAAAGTAAAATGTGGTTCAATGGGATAAAAATAATTTTTTTTGTGAATAGTAACTTATTAAGTTTTTAATCGCAATTAGAGGTAATTAGTGTAGTTTAAGGTAAAAATAATGTTTTACTAATATAAAATGAACATGAAACATGTCCTAACCTCATTGGATGTGTCATGGCCGACCAAGAAAATCCATGGGTAAACTTGGGGACCCCATGAAGCCACTTTGGCTGGAAAATGACATTAATATCTTTATATTTAAAGTTAAAGTTAAAATGAGACAAACATGAAATGTTTTACTAAAACAATTTTTACATGGGGTTATAAAAATCATATTTTTTACTATAAATATTAATTGGAAAGATAAAAATATTTCCTACATCATAGTATTTTTTGTATAATTTTTAGACATTAAATTAATTAAATTATTTATGACATCATGATGATGCAGCGATGACCTCATTATTTAACGATTTAAATAAAATGCAAAGATAATGTTATATATAAGACCTAAACATGTCCAAAAACTATTGCATGAGTGTATTCAGAACCCTTATCACCTTATCATAGAAACACATCAATGTGGGACCTCTTAAATCCGAATACCTTTTTAAAATAAAGTGACTTTTCTTTACCTTCCAAGAGTGCCACTCCTCTCCTCTTATAAAAGGCCCCAACCTCTACCTCCTTACCCACACTCCCAAAGCCTTTGGCTCATCCAACCCCTGCCCATTATGGCTATACACTTCACTATATTACTCCTTGAAGCCTCACCTTTGGAAGAAGTCTTACCAAGGAAGCCTTTGAGCTCAAACCAAAGGGAGTTACCCGATTTTAAGGTAATGTCTTCACTTGAGTACTTTTGTTTTATTATGCTTCTCCGACCCCCTAAACTCTTTTATTAATTTATTTTGTAACAAATACAGTATCATCAATATACTAGGATTTTTTTATAAGAATTATTTGAGCTACACTTTCACACACCTACATCTAATGGTTAAAGAACATACTGTTTCCATGGATGGCGAATTTCGGCCTCCTGAAACGATGATTGTTCAACATTATTTTAACACCTTCAAAGGTGGCCATTAAGATGACACTATATTTATATATGATATATAATTTTTTTATGATTTCCTTAAGCTTCTGAATTTTTCTTTTTGGGAATACCTTTATGGTTTCCATTATTGGTAAACGCGATATCTTCATTTAAGGAAATGCGGACTACCGCCCCCTCAAAGTGATTTGATTCGTTAATACCATATGTGGTACGTATAAAGGATATATTTAATGATATTATATATGATACCATACTGGAATTAAAATACTATTATGTATCATTATGTTTTAATTCCATTAAATATAAAATAGAAATGGAAGTAGCGTTCATGCGTACGTACGGTTTACCGTCTCCATGAACAGTACATTTCATTTCTTATCTCAAAATGTTATGTAATACTATAAGTACATATATATAATGGATATATATGTAATATATTACATCAAAATTATGGACATCATTCTGGAATTATAACATATATATATCTCTCTCATTTTGGTTTAATTCCATTAATATGACAAATAATGAAAGTAGCGTTCATGCGTACGTACGGCCTACCATCTCCATGAATGGTGCTTTCGTTTTTTATCTCCAATTGATATGGAATAGTATGAAATGAATATTTACTGGATATATATGATATTTTAATCATTAATACTATTCTGGAAATTATTTACTTATAACTACATGGGCAATCTTTTTTCAAACAAGTTCATTTTTGACTCATGTACCAAACATCGGCAAAAACGTCTGATATGAACCAACATTATTAAACAATTATTATAACATTATAATATTTGATATTAACTGATTAATAATCTCTAAAGGAGGTACTTAGGAAATTATTAATTGACCAAACTTTATTATTCAGGAATATAAAGAAACGAACAAGACAAGTTGGACTTGAGGTAAGGGATCCTACTCCTCTCTTTCTTTTTAAGTACACTCTGTTATGCCATTCCTTTTAAGCTCATATTTCTTGTGTTTGGGATGTTCTTTTATATTAATCGTACTTTAATTTTTATGTTCATATGATGAGAGACCCTATTCTCTCTCATCGATCCATTATGGATGTTTTGAGTGGCGCCGTTAGGCTACCGAATTTTCGTAAGAGATCTAACCTCTCTTTTTCTCTTTAAGTACTCTCTTTTATGTCACTTATTTTAAGATCCTCTTTTTTATGTTGGGGGGTGTTCTTTTATATTCCTCTTTCTATAAACTTTATGTTAATATGATGAGATAACCTATTTGATCTCATCAATCCATTTTTGTAAGTTTTATGTGGCGCTGTTAGGCTGCCGGGTTTTCGTAAGGGATTTTTCATCTCAATTTTATTCCCGTGAGATTTATGCTACATTTGCCAAAATTTCTTTTGAGTGTTGTATGTACGGCCCATTATTCTACTCTTTGTGTAATATACTTTTGTTTATGAGTATTTACATCAATGATGTATTGTCCTTCATTCATGGGGTGTATGTTTTGAAAGATATCCAAGTCGGTAAGGGAACCTTTCACCCTACTCTTTTTAAAAGACTTCTTTTGTTGGGTCTTTTAATTTACATATTTTTATGATGGGATATGTTCTCATATATCCTTATTGATGTAAATTTTATGTTTTAGTGACGAGATACACTTTTTATCTCTCATCAACTCATTTTGATGTGACGTCGTTAGGCTGTTAAGGGAACTTCTTAACCCAATTTCGATTTCTTTGGGTTCAACATGTAGTTATTGAATATGTCATCCTTTGAATATTTGTGAATGACCTTTTATTATTTTTCACATAATATCCTCTTATATTTGGTGTATTGTTTTGTCACACATAATTATGTAATTGATTTATCCTTATCCCAAGGATACCGTCTTTGTAAGGGACTTCATCTCAATCTCCTTTCATTGAGGCATATTCTGTTTTATACACAACCTTCTTTTATATGGTGTATAAACCCCTTTTACTTTTACGTTTATTCAAAAGGAATCTTTGTTATACGAAGCGTTTACTAAATGACAAAAGGGAATGTTTTTGTCGTATGTATGCGGTGACAATGACTTCTCCACCGCCGTAACCATTATTTGAGTTTCGGCTTCCTCTACAAGCCATACATTCTTTTTAAATGAAAAATAAATACCATGTTTTAATTTTCTTTTTTCTTGCTATTGAAAATGGTTTTCATAATGTTTTTATATCAATGTGTTGTATTGATATCTTGTGATTGAAAGGTGGGAATGTTATGTTTCCTTTATGCATGTTTTATGAGATACGATTATGTTAAGGTTCTTGGGCATTATTATGAAGACAGGTGGTTCCGTGATAAACTAAGGGCGGGTGAGCCTGATATAGCTCTCCAATGCATTGCGTAACGTGAAGGAGTGAAACGTTAAGGTTTCTCCGAAGAGATTTAGGGAATATACTGTGATGGGTATTCCAAACGTAACCAAGAGGGTTACTCCCTACGTAAGAATGTTATGAATGCCTCAAGTTACCTTTTATGTCTTATGATTTCCACAATTTATTCATGATTTGATGAGGTATGTTAAAGTGGATATGTTTTATGGGTAAAGTATGATTTCATTCTTCTGTATATATGAACTCATGTTTCCTTTCCATATTTTTATCACCCTTACTGAGCTTTTTATGCTCATCCCATGTTTTTTTGAAATGTTTTTCACAGGTCAAGGGAAAGGTACATGACGTGATGATAGTTTCAAGGATGTGTCAAAAAGAATCCGTGTTTTATTTTCAATATGTTTCCATTGATGGGAAGAATGAATACTGTCTTTTATGTAACCACATTGTTTAAATGTGGAATGAAATTCATGTTTCATGATCTAATTCTCTAAAACTCTAAACCTGAAAAGATCCTTAATGTGTAATCTTGTAATAACTCAAGATTAAGTAAGGTTTAATGTTGGGGCCTTATAGTTGGTATCATAGTTCGGTTTAGATAACTTTATAGGTTAGCGTATTCTTTAAGCATAAGTGGAATTACCATAATGGTTAGGATTTCAGAAAGAGTCTTAGTTTTAGATAAAGTGAATGAGTATGTGTATCTTAGTGTTTACCTTCCTCATTAGTACATGATGGTTTTGTTGATATACTCACACTGACATTTCTGTTTTTAGTGAATGGATGGATCTTGCAGGCACCAAAGAGACAACAGGTTTGAAGGAAACTGTGGTGGTTCTATGATTAAGATATTAGATAAACTGGGGGATTCAATGAGGAAACTCATGGTTGTTCTAAACCAACTATCAAGGAGTCATGATCAACCACTTGAACCTTGGTATGATCTTTAATGCATCATGTACGAGATGGACAATACATGTGAAAGTTCAGGTAATAATTATAAAGGTAACCATTATAGTTTATATGATCCTTACTTTTGAGGTAATTATGGGTTATTATATGATATGCTGGAAAATGAAAGGCATGAGATAAACTTGAGGTTAAAATATGTTATGATCATTTTTGATTATTTTATCTCTTTTTGGGGAATGATTTAAAAATTATATAGTTTTGGAAAAAGGAAAACACGCAGACCGTGTGACAACCCGTCGCGTCGGATAAAGCTGCGGGAATCGAACCAACAACCAAAGTGCGACTGGTATTTATCGCCTACCACTGGACTACGTGATGTTCCTGGTTAGTTTTACTGATTATTTTTAGTTATATGATTTTATGAATTAAGAGTAAGTTGATTTTGGGTTATTTATGAAAATGATTAACCTGTCATGGAGGATATGTGATTAGGTTAATTGCTTTTCAATACGAGACTTTAGGAGCAACTGATGTTGTTTGGAGATAAATGTTACGATTTAACTTGGAAGACTATGTGACTAAATCCTTAAAATATTTGGGTTTCAATCTTAGATTTGTTCACATTGAAGAATTAAATGGACAAATTGTTTATCGGATGGTCCTCGTTGAGCTTTGGGTTTTGTTGGACAAATTTTGGAGATTAAGAATAGATTTTATTTTTAAAGGGTTATCCTTTTCTGGATTATCTGAACTTGTACTAACCTTTTTTGTTTTGGTTTTAGTTAAAGCCTAAAGACATGGGAAGTATATAGTTCTCTTTGGTGGATTAGGTGATTCTCTAGAAGTTGATTATAGTACTCTTAATGCGAACAAGTCTCCCTAAATACTCGTCTTTTGGAAAAAATATGAGTTTGATTAAGGAATATAGTAAAAGTTGAAAGTCAACATGATAAGTGATTATGTTTCCTTATGAATAAATTCCTCAATAAAAAGTAACTTAAAAAAATGTTTTCTATTAACTTTTCCTTCTGGGGAATCGAATACCATTTAACCCATCACAAGTATGTGATTTTCTTATGGTTAACTTTCTCCTAGACATGTTTAATATCACTCTCCCTCAAGAACATGACCCTTTGCTTTTTCTTCCATGTCCATGTTTTTCTACATGAAATCCTAGTATGGGTTAACTCGGGTGACCTCTGTACTTATCTTCCTTTATTTTAAAGTGATTGTTTTACCGACTCTTGTTCCGATGTGGGACTTTCAAGGATGCTTCAAATCTCAATTTTAAAAATTGCGAGGACGCAATTCCCAAAAGGGGGGAAGGATGTAAAACCCCAGGTAAATAAAGAATGTGACATTTTCATATTTATCCATATTTGTGAATAAAATATTAATATTACTTTCAAGGGGACGCTATGCTCGATGGCGTACCCAATACGCAACAATGAGTTTCTTGGGAATCTTACATTGCACTCTAATAATAAAATAATATTATTTTAAATGGTAGTTAACATGTAGCCATTGTATTGGTGGGAATGGATAGAAATAACTAAATTATTATTATATATGTTTTTTAATGTTTTTACATTTATCCAATAAATGATAAAGGCATAAAATACAGAAATAATTCGATTTTAGGCGTATATGCCCTAGTTTTCACTAAAGGTTCACTTATCGCCTTTTGATGGAGAACCATCATTAAATATAGTTTTTTTCACTCTTATACTTCTTTTTGGACCAAATAAAGCTCTTCTTAAGAATTGGTACATCAAAATTTAATTTGTGTAATTTTTTGGTATCTTTCCGATAAAGTTCATTTTTTTAATGAATAGTGTAAGATGTTGTCTTTTAATTCAAAACCTCTTTTTAATCGAATTTATTTATATGATTAGATTATCTTTTGAACTGGTTTTAAAGTGAAATTAGAATATATTTTTACCATTAAATCCAATAGTGGTTGTTGGAATTAATTTCACTTTAAAATCACACTTAAACTAGTGTCAATATTTTGATACTTATTATTTCATAAAAACACGTTATTGGCTCTGACAACAGGAATTAATTATTAAATTAATTAATGTGACTTATATGTTTTTAATTTTTTAAAATATACTTCATTTTTGAAGTCATAATATCAAATATATCTTAGGGTGAATTTTTGGAATTTTTCTGAAAAACTTCAATTTTTGATGAATAGTGAAACCACTAAGTGGTACTTATAAAAACTGATTTTCCCATTTAAATGAAATTTTTCCATATTTGTGTTTTGAATTTCAAAAATCCGACATACATGGTTGTCATTAAGAAGTAAAATGTTGTTCAATGGGATAAAAATAATTTTTTTGGTGAATAGTAACTTATTAAGTTTTTAATCGTGATTAGAGGTACTTATTGTAGTTTAAGGTAAAAATAATGTTTTAATAATATAAAATGAACCTGACACATGTCATAACCTCATTGGATGTGTCATGTCAGACCAAGGAAACAAATGGGTCAACTTGGGGACCCCATGAAGCCACTTTGGTTGGAAAATGACATTAATATCTTTTTATTTAAAGTTAATGTAAAAATGAGACAAACATGAAATGTTTTACAAAAACAATTTTTACATGGGGTTATACAAATAAAATTTTTGACTATAAATATTATTTGGACATATAAAAAGATTTACTACATCATAGTATTTTTTTTTAATTTTTAGACATTAAATAAATTAAATTATTTATGACATCATGATGATGCAGCGATGACCTCATTATTTAACGATTTAAATAAAATGGAAAGATAATGTAATATCTAAGACCTAAACATGTCCAAAACCTATTGGATGAGTGGATTTCGAACCCTTATCACCTTATCCTCAAAACACATCAATGTGGGTCCTCTTAAATCCGAATACCATTTTAAAATAAAGTGACTTTTCTTTACCTTCCAAGAGTGACCCTCCTCTCCTCTTATAAAAGGCCCCCACCTCTCCCTCCTTACCTACACTCCCAAAGCCTTTGGCTCTGCCAAACCCTTCCCATTTTGTCTCTACACTTCACTCTATTACTCCTTGAATCCTCACTTTGGGCAGAAGTCTTCCCAAGGAAGCTTTTGAGCTCAAACCAAAGGGAGTTACCCGATTTTAAGGAAATGTCTTCACTTGAGTACTTTTGTTTTATTTTGCTTCTCCAACCCCCTAAACACTTTTTATTCATTTATTTTATAACAAATCTAGTATCATCAATATACTAGGATGTTTTTATAAGAAGTATTCGAGCTACACTATCACACACATACATCTAATGGTTAAAGAACATATTGTTTCTGTGGATGGCGAATTTCGGCCTCCCAAAACGATGATTGTTCAACATTATTTTAACACCTTAAAAGGTGGAAAATAAGATGAAACTATATTTATATATGATATATAATATGTGTATTATTTCCTTAAGCTTTTGTATTTTTCTTTTTGGGCATAAATCTATGGTTTCCATTATGGGTAAACGCGATATCTTCATTTAAGGAAGTGCGGACTACCGCCCCCTCAAAGTGATTTGATTCGTTAATACCATATGTGGTATGTATAAAGGATATATTTAATGATATTATATATGATACCATACTGGAATTAAAATACTATTATGTATAATTTTGTTTTAATTCCATTAAATATGAAATTGAAATGGAAGTAGCGGTCATGCGTTCGTACGGCATACCGTCTCCATGAACGGTACATTTCATTTCTTATCTCAAAATGTTATGTAATACTATAATTACATATATATAATGGATATATATGTAATATATTACATCAAAATTATGGATATCATTCTGGAATTATAACATATATATATCTCTCTCATTTTGTTTTAATTCCATTAATATGACAAAAAATGAAAGTAGCGTTCATGCGTACATCGGCCTACCGTCTCAATGAACGGTGCTTTTCGTTTTTTATATCAAAATGATTTGGAATAGTATTAAATGAATATTTACTGGATATATATGATTTTTTAATCATTAATACTATTCTGGAAATTATTTACTTATAACTACATGGGAAATCTTTTTTCAAACAATTTCATTTTTGACTCCTGTACCAAACATCGGCAAAAACGTCTGATATGAACTAACATTATTAAACAATTATTATAACATTATAATATGTGATATGAACTGAATAATAATCTCTAAAGGAGGTACTTAGGCAATCATTAATTGACCAAACTTTATTATTCAGGAATATAAAGAAACGAACAAGACAAGTTGGACTTGAGGTAAGGGATCCTACTCTTCTCTTTCTTTTTAAGTTCACTCTGTTATGCCATTCCTTTTAAGCTCATCTTTCTTGTGATAGGGATGTTCATTTATATTAATCTTACTGTAATTTTTATGGTCATATGATGAGAGGCCCTATTCTCTCTCATCGATCCATTTTGGAAGTTTTGAGTGGCGCCGTTAGGATGCCGAATTTTCGTAAGAGATCTAACCTCTCTCTTTCTTTTTAAGTACCCTCCTTTATGTCACTTCTTTTATGATCCTCTTTTTTATGTTAGGGGATGTTATTTTATATTTATATTTCCATAAACATTAAGTTAATATGATGATATACCCTATTTTATCTCATCAATCCATTTTTTTAAGTTTTATGTGGCGCTGTTAGGCTGCCAGGTTTTCGTAAGGGATTTTTCATCTCACTTTTATTCTCGTGAGATTTATGCTAAATTTGCCACAATTTCTTTTGAGTGGTGTATGTAATGCCCATTATTCTAATCATTGTGTAATATACTTTCGTTTATGAGTATTTACATCAATGATGTATTTTCCTTCTTTCATGGGGTGTATGTTTTGAAAGATACCCAAGTCGGTAAGGGAACCTTTCACCCTACTCTTTTTAAAAGACTTATTTTGTTGGGTCTTTTAATTTAGATATTTTTATGTTGGGATATGTTCTCATATATCCTTATTGATTTAAATTTTATTTCCAAGTGATGAGATACACTTTTTATCTCTCATCAACACATTTTGATGTGACGCCGTTAGGCTGTCATGGGAACTTCTTAACCCAATTTCGATTTCTTTGGGTTCAACATGTAGTTATTGAATATTTTATCCTTTGAATATGTGTGAATGACCTTTGATTATTTTACACTTAATATCCAATTATATTTGGTGTATTCTTTTGTCACACATAATTATGTAATTGATTTATCCTTAACCCAAGGATATCGTCTTTGTAAGGGACTTCATCTCAATCTCCTTTCCTTGAGGCATATTCTGTTTTATACACAACCTTCTTTTATATGGTGTTAAACCTCTTTGACTTTTACATTTATTCAAAATGAGTCTTTGTTATACGAAGCATTTACTAAATGACAAAAGGGAATGTTTTTGTTGTACGTATGCAGCGACAATGACTTCTCCACCGTCGTAACCATTATTTGAGTTTCGGATTCCTCTACAAGCCATACCTTCTTTTTAAAAGAAAAATAAATATGATGTTTTACTTTTCTTTTATCGTGGTATTGAAAATGGTTTTCATAATGTTTTTATATCGATGTGTTGTATTGATATCTTGTGATTTAAAGGTGGGAATGTTATGTTTCCTTTATGCATGTTTTATGTGATACGATTATGTTAAGGTTCTTGGGCATTATTATGAAGACGGGTGGTTCCGTGATAAACTAAGGGCAGGTGAGCCCGATATAGCTCTCCAATGCATTGGGTAACGCGAAGGAGTCAAAGGTTAAGGTTTCTACGAAGAGATTTAGGGAATATACTGTTATGGGTATTCCAAACGTAACCAAGATGGTTACTCTTTACGTAAGAATGTTATGAATGCCTCAAGTTACCTTTTATATATTATGATTTCCATGATTTATTCATGATTTTATGAGGTATGTTAAAGTGGCTATGTTTTATGGGTAAAGTATGATTTCATTCTTATGTATATATGAACTCATGTTTCCTTTCCATATTTTTATAACCCTTACTGAGATTTGTATGCTCACCTAATGTTTTTTTGAAATGTTTTTCACAGGTTAAGGGAAAGGTACATGACGTGATGATAGTGTCAAGGATGTTTCAAGAAAGAATCCATGTTTTATTTTCAATATGTTTCCGTTGATAGGAAGAATGAATACTGTCTTTTATGTAACCACATTGTTTAAATGTGGAATGAAATGCAAGATTCATGATCTAATTCTCTAATACTCTAAACCTGAAAAGATCTTCAATGTGTAATCTTGTAATAACTCAAGATTAACTAATGTTTAAGGCTGGGGCCTTATAGTTTCTTTGTTTTATGCTTCTCCGCATAGGCACGCTGACGGCTATTGCTTTTTCGCATAGCCACACTAACGTGGACCGCTCGATGGTTCGCCATGCGGTCCCCCTTCACCATGGCCTTGCTGATGACTTCCCTCCCACAAGGGTTAGAGGGCATTGGGCATGTAATCCCTAGGGGTGTGGAGCGAACCCACCTCATCCAAGCTGCAGGACGTTAAACTTCTAAGCACCTCATCCTTACACATGACGTTAAACTGCTGTCCGACCCTGTGCTTCGCATGCAGGTTCCCCCCCAGCTCGGGCATTCTTTATTCCCACTCGTCTCCACGGGAATGGACTCTTCCTCGCATGGAATGAGATTATCCTTGTCAGAGTGGTGTTTGTTCATGGGGGAAGGCCTGCCTCAGAGCATAATCCCCTAGCCTCTCTTGCAGAAGGTTGCAGCCGTACATCTCCATACTTCCCCCCTGCCAAGGCCAGTGGAGTCCCTTTCCCACTGCGCTCTCTCACACCACGGGCCTCCACCCTAGAGTAACCCCAAAAACAAGGGAAACTAACCACTCGTAAGCCCATGTTTCCTCTTTGGGCCGCTCAACGCGTAAGCCCCATTCCGCTTCTCACGGATGCACCCATTGCGACAGGATCATCTGGTCCCTGCTGCCTCTTGTTTCTCACACCGAGCATGACTCACGTGGGCTTAGAGCGTGCATCGACCATGACATCCTCATGGGACGCCTCAGAGCATAATCCCCATCCCATCGAACTACATAAACTGTGATCAGTTCTAACGCACGGTACGTATGAAGCCTCCACGAGGTTCATACCCACCACCATGTCGTTCCGACCTCTCCACATTGGTTCCCCGACCACCATGGGCCGCCTCAGAGCGTAAGCCCCATACCCACTTTAGGCCACCTCAGAGCGTAAGCCCCAAATCCCTCGTCCCGAATGAAGTTAAACTGTATGCCCTCATCCCGCATGACGTTAAACTGTATCTCATCCCATATGACGTTAAACTATATTCCCCCTCTGGGGCCGCCACATAGCGTAAGCCCCATGTCTCACACCCACGTATCATCCTGACTTCCCCCATGAGCCCACGTGTCGTGTGAATCTCATTCCCTAGAACGAAGATCTTACATCCTCCAGGCTCCAATCCATGCATTCATTTTCACACATTGCCTCTCCAAGTGTCCCACCGTACCACCGAACTACGAGGAATTTTATTCCCTACCATGGGGATACGTTGGAAGCCTCCATGGGGTTCGTGCCCGTCACTCCACCATCCATCCTAATCCTTACCCAGGAAGCCACATCTCGGTGAGATCCTGCCACCCATTCCCATTCCATGGTATCTGGGAAGCCGCCCACGTGCTGGCCCCATCATCGGTGTTTCCCCCTAGGGGGGCCTTCAGCCCGATCCGTCTCCGCAAGATATTAAACTCGTGACATACCCCGTGTTAAACATGGGAAGCTAAGGAAAAACTCATATGATACACAATCCCCACGTTCGATGTGGGATGCATCGGGCTTCCGCGCCCTCGAGAATCCCTTTGATAAGGGACAAAAGATAGACATACTGATCCCCATCATTAAGACATGCCAACGACACCCCAGCGTGACCATTATCCTCACCGAATGTTGCTACCCCGACAAGACCCCTTGGAGTGTCTCGACGGAATCAGCGTAATTAACTGGCATCCATGTAGATATGGCACTAGGAATGAGCTTCACAAACCTATCTTAAATCTATGAGGGAGACCCAGACTAGGTAACGAGTTTCGAGGAGGAATACACGGAAGCAAGAACTGACATCCCATCATTCGGGTTTCGATCAAGGAGCAGACGTTCCTGAACAAGGAATGGATGCCGCCCGCCTTTGGAAAGCCGGAATGCGGGGAAACAAGCAGTGCATCCACCCCACAGACAGATGTGCGCGCCCCAAAGAAAGCGTCAAAAACAATTATAAAGCACCAATATTAAATGTGGAGTAATTAAAAAAATAATATAGGTGTAAATAAATGTAAATAAATATTATAAAATCTTTGTAAATAAAAATACATCCCAAGATGTGACTCTGGACATACATGGGTTGAAACCACCAATCAACATGAAAAATATTTCCTATGTTTATAACCTAATAAATACCCACAAATAGTCTACCATTTTGAACTCCCATATGGACTTTGATACAAGTGGGGACCCATACAATCTTATTGGGACTACATTGTAGCTATCTCTCATCCCTCACTAAGATTCATATAATCCCGATTATAATAGTAATAGAAAGTATGGTATCATTTTCAAAAAACATGTCAATCAACAATTAACATAACCCAAACATATATTTTAAAACATCATTCAAACACCCATAAATACAATCCCAATATTTAGCAGAAATATATATCACCTCATAAAAACTAATATATACATATTTCATAGATGGTGAGAGTGTTTTAAAAAAACCATTTCATAGAACAAACAAGGGAATTACACATGATACTACTACTAATTTTCAATTAAAAACTTCTTTACTTCAATAATATTGAATATAAAAAAGTAAGAATCAAAGTAATTTTTAAAAGATTCCAACATGCCTCAAAGTCAAAATTATAAAACAAACAGATTAATTGTCTCTCTTAGAATACAATTTTTAAACCACGAAAAAAAATATCTTTTGGTTTATTGAATGAATCCTAACTATATTTCATATAACTAAATACATACATATATACATTAAATAATGTGTTTATATATTTATAGATTTCAGAATATATATATATATATATATCTATGATCATATAAGATATCAAGAATACATAAAGAGATAAAATTCTAGACAGTTAACATGTGATAAATACATTGATTTAATACCACTGAAGCTACAAAATAGTAAAAACCCAAAAAAACACACCTCAACATAAAGAAATAATTATTTGAAATCCATTTGAATTTAATAAATTAAATCCATTGATGAAATCATAAATAATACTTTGTGTGCATTATTTCTATATAAATAAATTCAAAACATTTAAATTTAATATGCAACGTGGATGAAATCAGTTTATGGAATTATTAATACGCTACAAGGGGTTTGGAAAATCCCTTAAAGGGTAAATAAAAAACCCAAAATCATAGATAAATCCAATTGCAAATTTATTATTGATGTTAAATCAGCAAAAAATAATGAATAGAAAGAGATATTGAAAAAATTGCAAATATATATCCTCAAAAAACAAATAAATGATTGAGAAGAGGAGAAAATAACATAACATGGATTGATGCTTTGAATTGTCTGAGTGAAAGTAGAGACATCCCTAAAACATAGATTTGCTTGAACCTTGAATCATTTAATCCAAGGATTCGAGCCTTGGAATTGTTTTGAGACATGATTTGAGGCTAAATTCGACGAGGATGAGTGCCTGTAGGAAGTGGCTTTTGCAGAAACCTTCAGTCATTGTGATGGGTTGGGGTTCTTTAAATAGATCAAGGACACTTTTATGACCACCACCAGAAAATAATAGATAAAAATACCTTTTATCAGCACTAAATTAATAATCACAAATTAGGATTCATTTTATCAGTTCTAAAACATTATTTTCAAAAATGGATTTATAATGATAATTATAACTATAATTTTTTTGTAAATATATTTGTATATTTATATATAATATAAAATATATATAAATTTTAATATAATAAATATATTAACTATTTAATTATATTTAATATTTTTTAAAATATATAATTATTTAACTATAATTAAATAAATACTTTTTTTAAAAATTATTTTTTATATTTTTTATATTTTTTATATTCATATCATTAAATATATTTATATATTTATAAATATTTATATTTATGTAACATATATATCAATATAAATATAGTAAATATATTCATTAATTAAATAAAAATATTGTTATTTAATAATTATTTAAATATATATAACTATTTAGTTATAATTTTTTAAATAATTTTTGGAAACCATTTTTATTTATATATAATTTTAAATATATAAATGTAAAAATATAGCAAATGTATTTTTATAAATATAGATATTTATAAATATTTATTTGCAGATATATTTTTAGAATAATTAGTGAATATTTAATCTTATGTATACGATGTTGAAAAGATGTGAAGTTAACAAATAAATAATGAGTTCACATTAAAAATATTAAAAAAAGGATAATTTTTATTAATTAAACAGAAAATATTAAAAAATACATGGATATAAATTTAAATAAGGATGGATAGATATTGAGAATATAAAAACATAGAATATATATATAATATGAAATGATTAAAATCCCAAAAAAATTCTGAAAATTGAATAAAAAATTATAAAAAATAAATTAACACGTACCTAAAATAAAATTAAAATTAAATAAATAAAATAAACTGATTAAGGAAATAATATATATAATATGTCATGTTATAATGAAATTATATAATAAAAAAATTGGAATAAATTACATAAATAATAGGTGTATGTGTTTCTATATAATAATTCTTTATTTACATAAGTATTTGTTTATGCGTGTTGTATATAAAAATTCATTGATTATATATATGTTTGTGAAATAAATATAAATAAAATTTGATATTATATAAATAAATATATATATATATATATATTAAATTTAAGAATCAAACAACATTCAATTATTCCCATAACTCAATGTAATTATTTAATACTTTTAAGTCGTATTATTTTTTAATTATTAACCATTATTTACCAAATATTTGACCTATTTAATGTAAAGCAGAAAAATTATGTATTATATAAGTTATATTTAAGAAATATTATATACATTTCTATATATTATATTTCATATATACTATTTATTAATATTTAGAATCTATATATATGTTTGATAAATTTATTAAATTTATCAATAATTATTTATTTAATAAAATATATATTTTTTTTCCTGATTTAAGTATTTATATTTTTTATTTGTTTAATTATTTAATTATAAAAATCTACACATTTAAAACATACAATTTATTAGTAATTATAAATTCTATGTAGTATATTAGTATATCCATTTTTATCAATAATTATTTCATTATTAGAAAATTTAATTTTTATAATAACCTCAATTTTTTTTAATTATGTATTTTATCTGGTGCCTTTATAAATGAAAAAAATATTTGAAAAATTAGTCCCTTATAATTGGTAAATATAAAGTTCTTATAATGGTTAAATTTTAGTGGCGTTAAAAATAAATCAATAATAAACAAAACTTTTTATCCGGGATAAAAACAAAGCCCTGATAAAGAGTACATTTTATCATTCCTAAAAAGTGGTGATTAAGGTTACCCATTATCTACTCTAACATAAAAGCACTAATAAATGGAAGCGTTTATTAGCACTAAATAATGAGCTCAAAAAAGGAACCCTTTATCAGTGATTGTTTTGGCACTGATAAATGATGTCATTGTTAAAGGCCTTTTTATAGTAGTGTACCACGTGAAAGAAAGATCTATAATTTAATGATGTCATGTGATTAAACCATGAGGGTGATGACCTTTATCATGTAGCTCAAACCTGTTGTGACCCTTTATTTTTTAGAAAATATGTTTCTATTTAAACTATTTTTCATAACTCTAAATGATTCAGTTCTAGCGAATATTATTTTTGGGAATATATTATTTTCTTTTATTCTATAACCATATTTTATTATTTTTAATATATATTAATTTTCATCACCCTCTTATATAATTATATGTTTCATGTTTTCTACTATTATAACTTTATCTTCTTCATAAAAAGGCATAGAAAAATGTTGTCCAAAGGAAAGTATAACTCAATGCTTTGAGTAATTACCTTTTTATGTTTCCCTTTACTTCATTCTAAGAATTTTCTAATTTCCAAACTAATTATTGTAATTGGTTTCCCAATTTTAAATTTTTATCCATATTTCTTTATTGTTTATATATATATCTTCCCATAATTATTTTATTCATTCATATGGAGGATTTTGGATTAGGTATTTTTTACCAGTGAAATCCCACATAGTTGAATTTTAGAAGAGTGTTATCATGCATTTAGATATCTCACTTTAGGGTAATATAAATATTAAAATGATTGTTTATTAAATTAGGTATTTATCAATACATTGAATATAATATTGGGAAATATATTTTAAATAACAAGGATAACTTCATTTTGAACTACATGGGACACCAACTGCACTTTCTTTCTTATGAAATACATTATGTGTTCTCTTCTTATTTATATTTTTCATTATTTTATATATAATGAATTTTAAACCCCCAATCTATTTCTATATTCAATTATTCAGTGTATTTTAGATTATAATTTGTGACTATTTCAATCTTATTTCGTGTGAGTGGCCTCCATGTGAGATTCACTTTAAAAGTGCACTATTATAAAAAAAATAAAAAAATATTAAGCTGGGAGTCATGAAAATTACCTATGGAAAAATATATTTTTAATTAAAATATAAAATATGTGAATTCATAAATATTTCAATCATTAATGTTCATGTAATTATTTATAATAATATTTAAAAAAGAAATAAAATAAACAGGAGATAAATAATATGAAAAATGATAAATTCTAAAACAAAAAAAAAATATTTGGAGGGGATGTATAAATATCACGGATTTCTAATTTATCATCCCCTCAAATTATCTCCTCAATCCACATCTCTAGCACTAAATGGTATATATTGTGGCCAGAAAAGAAATTTTAACCCCATATCCCCAAATTTTCTATCACATCCTAAAAATTCGTAAGAAACCTGAATAGAAGGTTTATGGTGAAAAAATGATTATTGGAGAAAGAATACTCACGTCACTCATAAAATTAAACTGGAATCTCATCAAAATTAGTATACATAGTTAGAGTGGACTATATGTCCATAAGTGGAATTTATTTCATGGTGGTGGAAGAAAACATTGTGGTCATTGGTGTTACCTATGATGTTAGGGAATATTTTTATCATTAAAATCTTCTCAATCATACCCATAATCTTTTTAGATTTGGTATTTGTGGCTGGTGTATCTATTTTTTTCATATTTACCCCGATTAACGGTTATTCATAATATCTCAATACTTAATTAATATTTATGATAGATTTCTAACTGTTATCTATCTTTATCATTACCTTACTCATCTCTTTGAATTCTATCTATAAAAAATATCCTACTAAATAATCCAAAATCAAATGAATTGCAGATGTGAATAATGTTTTTTTGTCCAACTAGATTACTCTAATTTGGAGATGAAGCTTGGCATATCTATGTAGTAGATGTGGAATTATAAAGAGTGTAAAAGTTTTAGGAAAACATAAAAAAGGTGGGGTCAAACAAGGAGGGTAAAGAACAAGGAATTGTGGTTTTGATATATTATGTGTATAAGGTATAATGGGTGGGGTTAAAATAAGATATCTAGCCACAAAAAAATATTAGCCTATTGACCTGTGATATTCGTCAATGTATACATGAAAAATATATGCATATCTAATTGAGGAGATTAGGATTAAGGAGGGTTAGAGGAATTGGTCTGTTCAGTATTAAGTATACATGCAATATGGTATGAGAGGTAATGTAGATTCCCATTTGAATAATATATTTTATATGTATAAATGTTTATTGATTATGAAATTAAATAAATATGGGTGTGGGGTAATTTTAATTTTATATCCATGTATGATTTTTTTCCTAACTCATTAGTTATATATTAAACATGAGGTAGGGGGATGGTATGCTAGGAATTCATAAAAATATGTAGGGATTTCATTACTATTTTAAGAGATTAGGTGGGGATAATAGGTTGTACATTATTAATTTTAGTACTACTAGTGGCACCGAGTGCCCAGTGGAGGGTACCAAACAACTAGTGAGGACTGGTAGAAAGGGGGTGATTCTAGAGGGACCAGTAAGTACCTTATATCCCTATAATAGGAACATAGATTTCCCTTGACCTATTTTTATTTTAGAAGGGAAAATTTTGAATTTGTATCCCATTACTTTAACAACATTAGGGGGATCTTTAAATCCCACTTCTTCATCCTAGATAGGATCGCTTATTTTGTTATTTCTTGTCCTTCTTCTCTGTCTCTAATTAATTCATTACTCAAAGATAAATCAATGTAATTTTTCTTAATATGTAAAAGGTAATCCTTCTATATTATCTAACTATAATATCTTTTTCTGTCTTCTATAATTTTTTCTATGGATTTTGATTTTGATTTTATGTTTCCCTAAGGAATGAAGAAATACCATATTGAATTTGGGATTTCTCTTCTACTTTCTAAATAATTCCCTGATACTCTTTTTAAATCTTCTCATTAGTATATATATAAATGTATATAATATTTTGAAATTTTATTTATTTATTTCATAAAATCGTATAGAAATTTTAGAATATTTTGGTTGTATTGCTTAGGGATTTTAAATATTGTGATATTGGATGGGTTCTAGGAGATTTCTACCGAGGTATTTATAGAGTTTATTGAATCATAAATTATAGTGGATGTTTATTTTATATTATTTGGTTATAGGATATTGTTTAATAGTTATTATAGATTTTTTATCCATTGAAGTTGGATTAGGTTATCAATGGAATTAATTAATCTCAACTATAGTTATAACAGGTGGTCGCAACCCTTAAAGGGATTTTAGGATAATATTTTAATAATAATAGCACATGATATTAAAAAAATTAATACTATAATATGAAAATTATTTTCTCATAATTATAAATAAATTTCAATTCAATGAAACTTTGATATAATAAGTTATAAAATTTCGAATGGTTTTTTATATAAACTAAGTTCCATCAATGATTAACTTTTTCATCCTTTAAGAAACTTATTTTATGACTTGTATACATTTGATATTTTTTTAATGAAATCATATGTTTCTAAATATTTTTTGATATATATATACCTATTCCTAACATGTTTTTATATGGGACCATATTATTTGATTTCATTTTAAAATAACAAAAATCATGATTATTTACCTTAACAATAGTTATAATAAACATAGAGAATGACCATGTAATCTTCAGTGGAAATACTATTTCATATATATTTTTTATTCATATAGTTATCAATATATCATAAGGATTTCAGGCTATAATTAAGGGTGGTTGGTCACAACATGTTGGGTTGGTTCACTTGATTTTCGAGTGACAATGTGTTTAAAAAGTATATATATATATATATATATATATATATATATTTCTTACTAAAATATTATATAGTTGTTATTTTTTGAAATAATACACTCTCTGTTTAAATTTTATGAAACTCTATTAAGAGATTATATATCATCTCACTAGATACTAAACAAGTTAAAAAATTTATTATTTATAATTAAACAAATGTCAATTAAACGAATCACTATTAAAGTAAAAAACAGGTTTGATAGGTTATAATAAATGATCAAGGTATCAATTGTATTTGGCTTTAAAATACATAAACCATAGTTTTTAGTTACTCTCCAAATCTATTTTCACATGTTTTTTTGTATAAATATGATTTTGAAAAAATCATTCACAATACAACACATTCCATCTTTAAACATATATTTTATGTAATCCTTTTCCACTTGATAAAATATTAATAAAAAATATCATTTTTGAAAATCATAACAATCATCTTATTTATATAAATTTTATTTGTGAAGGTATAGGTTATTTTAAATTCAAATTAATGGATTAAGTGTGGAATGAATTTAAATTTGTTTCTATATTGTTAACATTTCCTATAAGTGATTTTGGAAAAGTATTAATAATTGAACTGTTAATTCATATACCACATTAATGTATGTGAATAATGAGTTGTTGGTAACTAGTTTGTGCTCCATGGTTAGAGCTCTGTTTGGCTTTCTCCAATTGTCTCTACATACAATTCTTGTTTTCTTTGACTTCTAAATGATTATATTATATCTATATCATGATATATCCCTAGAATGAAAACCAAAAACTATTAAAATACACATATCTACAGTTACAACATTATATATTTATTTTGAGTATGAATTAATTGATATTATTTCTCTTTGTGATAGTCATGTATTTATTTTTTACATTGGGTTAGAAAATTTTATATTCAGAAGTATCATAAATGAAAATTGATATTTCTAGTTATATTAAGAATGTGTCTAGGTGTATATTTATGTTATATATTTCTAGGTATGTGATCCGACCAATGAATAAGTCACACTTTTCATGGGATGGGTTCTATTTACTAGGATAGATATATATGAGAAGGGTTTATGTGCCCTAGTTGATTGCAAATGGGATAATAGGTTTTCATAACTAGATTCACAAATGATTTATTCTCTCCTTTGATGATTTCATAGTAAAACTATTTCATTATAGATATATATATCTCAATGTGTGTGTGTGTTTCTTCATTTTAGTAAATTAGTAGAAATATTAACATGTGCAACTATTTATTCACTATTGTGTTGAGGCACCTTTGGTGGTTCCCAATTAATTATTTATCCTCACATACCTATATAGACACCACTATGGACATGTGATACATCATTATATATTTTATGTAAAAATAATATATTGATTGTGGTAGGATGTTTTTATGTCAATTTATTTTTGACTTCAAATGATTTGGTTGGGTCACTATGAATTGGGATATTGGATGTTATATTTAGTTGGAGACTATGTTTTGGAACATTTCATATTCTAGTTAAATTATATAATTTGTTTATTATGGTAACTATTATTAGTTTCATTATTAAAATTATGCCTATATATATTTATTTCCTTTATTAATGTAGAGATGTCCTGATTATTAAGATATTTTCATCGAGTCATTACATGGTGTTCTAGTAATTTGTTGTGGATACATCTAAAATATGGATGAGTTTTTCCGAACCACCAGAGGAACAATATTATTTATGATTGTTTTATGTAAGTGGTTAAATCATTTCCTTACAATATATATAGACCCATGTAACTAATCACCATGGTGTAATGAATAAGAAATTATCATAGGGTTTTTGCAATCCTATCTTGAGCACCGTTCATATATTTTGACAAGAGACGTTATATGTATCATGAGTGTGGACCAGGTTGACCTTATACCCCATAAAAATATATACAAAATCATATCCCTAAGAATATCAATTTATTTATTTTTCTATAAGATCTATCTTCCACAAAAGAGGAAAAAAATTATATAATTTTACTAGTTATGAAATTGGAATAGAAGGGACCAATTCTTTATAAGATACGTGATGAAATTACCATTCATTAAAAACCCATTTAACTTCATACATAGGACATATAAAGAATTTAACAACTATATTTCTATATTCATGGATAAAATGATCATGATCTCATAGTGGATTAAAACACCCATTTGACCCATACTATAATGGCTATTATACTTTCCAAGATGATATTTTTTGATCTCCTAATGAATGATACATTTTATTGGAATTTGGTATTGGGTACTCTTTATATTAAAATTATTGTGCATTATGATAGTTTAATATATTATTTAATCCCATTATTGATATGAAAAGTCTCCCTATAAACCCAAAAAGGTAAATAGTATTCATTATTCTTTAGAAATTAATGACTACACATTCCGAAGGCATCACTAAAATCTTAAAGTAACATATTCTTGTATAGATTACCATCATAAATTTATACTTCTACCAAATAATTATCAAATATATAATGTTAATCCAAGGTCAAATCATGAAATTATTCCTTCCTCAACTCAAGAATATACTATATATATATATATGAAATTTAGTGCCTAAATGAAAACCCCATAAATAAAATTTTTTCCATGGTAGTAATATATAAAATACATCTCATGAATATCTAATTAATTATGAATATAACCAAACTATCCATCATTGGTTTCATTTTTAAGAGGAGGAAAGGATGGGTGAAATGACCGACCCAACAAGGACCTTTTGGACTGATATAATGCCATGTGTAACACTCAAAGACTTTTACAATAGTCCAGAGGCTAGAAACTAGTGTTGAGTGGAAATATATCTTAAATTATTAGGGGGGGATTAGCTTAATAAACCTGTACTCAAATACACATCTAATTAGATCACAACCCTATTGGAAAAATAATTGTACTATCATAAGAGTAAACAAATTCATGTAATAACCTCTAAATAATATGGATTGTATAAATATAAATATAATCATAGTATAAAAGAGGGAAAATACATGCCCAAACAAAAATAAAGGGATGCCCAACCATTCAACTAATGAGGTGGAAAGACTCATGATTCCAATACTGACCACCAACCTATGGAAAATTTCACTATGTAGTATTATGCTCTAACTACATTGGGCCTTCAAATGTCACCATTTAACTATAAGTAATCTACATAAGACTCGATATATGTGAACCAATACCATGAAATGGTGAGTATATACATTCCCAATAGGAAAAATTCAAAACTAAATGAGATGAAAAAGAATAAAAGAGTCATCTCAACCAAAAAGACAAGGAGGGGAAATGAAAACAATATATATATATATATGGTTATTAAACACCCTAAGTGATTATGAGAAATATATATATTAAAAAAATTATCTAAAAATGATTAGTCTTCCCACATATTCATGGACTCCATCACCAAATCCATGAACCACACACAACGTCATGAGAATTATAATGGAGGTTTGTGACTTCCCTGATTGGTACTACATCCATGGTAGTACCGATTCTGGTGGATTAATTACTCCCTACAAGAGATTTATAATGAACAATTACCAACTCCATAGAAATATGAACACACTACAACAATATGGTGGATTAAAAATTGTACCATTATATACAATATGAATGCCCAAAATCTAGAAAGCATAATTATCATGTTATTACCAACCCCAACATTACTCCAGTGATAATTTCCTAGCTCTGTCATTGTCCAAGCATCATTAGAATAAGCATCCCTCTCATATAACTTCACATCATATCACGAGTTTAAATAATTTCCCTCAAATATTATTATGGGGAATTATTCTCAAAATAATAAATTCATGAGTCTAATTTAGTGTCTTAAAGAATGATATATGCTAGGTAGAACATTATAAAGGATGTGAATGGATTTTTTACTTGGTATACATGAGTTTTACTACCTAGTCAATCCCTACTCGTGTCTTGAAATTTCACTCAACATGTGGATGATCATGTACACTATTTTTGACCTAAGGAACGTTGTGTGTGAGTCCACCTAGTTTCCTAGGAATATACTCCATGTATCTAGAAAAACTGGATAGGCTAGGTCACAAAGAGTGTGGGCCCCCACATTTCACTATCATAGTTAACATATATGGAAAACATAGATCCTAGAGAATATGGGCTATATAGATTGTGTCCCAATGGATGATATGACATGTAATTGGGTTTTTCACAGAAAAGAAATTATTCCTCTCAATGATTATCCATTTCAGTTATCCCCCATAAATCATGTCAAATATTCATCCAAATCCATAAATCATGGATCTACCTACCTTAGAATTAATGTTTTTGACATCACATCACCATAATGTAAATCAACTTTCAAGACCATCATTAATGTATTCCTATTCATAGAGAAAATTAATTAGATCCATTAATGGATCTAATTTTCAACAAAAGTCTTGAATCTACAAGAACCATGGTGAAAATGATCACTCAGAAAAATATAAATACGAATCTTATGGTATGATGATGATTTGAATCAAATCATAAATAGTTCTACCACCACCTAAAAGGAGGTTGATGGTGAAGGATGTGAAGAATGTTGGGAGAAAACAAATGAAACAATGAAGTGAATATCAATGTTGTTTCATATAGATCAGACCAATGATCATCATAGAGAAAACACAAGAACATAGAAAAATTAAACCTCAACAAATATAAATTAAAACATTCATTAGACAAGGTCATATGAATATTGGGAGATAATGGGGATTCATAGTAGATAAATAAATCCATGTTATATATCGAGTGATTAGGAGTTGGAAAATCCATAAATTAAAATATCATACTTGAAGATTAAACCAATCATCGATGAATAAAACTTTTGTATTATTATCATTGGGAGGATTCAAAAAATATATTTTTAATGAAAAATTTTGTAGAAATATGATATTTGATCTCCAATCGTCATTCGTTCAATTCCTAATGGTCCACCAGAGTGACGTATCCTCTAGCTCATAATTTTATAATGTTATGCGAAAAATTATATAGATTGTCTATAATAGGATTTAATATATTCTTAACCTAGTTTAAAAATTAAATAAATTCTAAATTTATTAATTTACATAATGCATCCAAAACAATCACACATTGTCCCGAAGACAATTGTGTAAAACAATTGTGTTATGCATAGGGAAAACCTTGCATTCCTAATCCCACATAGGTATTACCATTCCCATATGATCCTTTGATCAGTGAGAAAATCATAATTTATTAAAATAGTTGCTTTTATGGTATAATATATTTTTTAGTTTTAATATATTTATTCTCAGATCCTCTAAAACCTATAACCCGACTATATAATTCTTCAAAAACCCAGTTATATAAGTATATATATATCTTCAAATGTGAACAGTCCAAAAAATCAAAACTGGATTCATTACATTCTCCTCACCTTTAATGATTTTCACTATAAAAATAAAAAAAAACCCTCTATAAAAGGTGAGGGTTTTGAGTTCAAATCAGAATCCCATGCCCCCATGAGCTATCTTGGATATTCCCATGCTACTAAATAACTAATAGCAGTTAAATGGATCACCTATGAAGAATACCCTCCTACTAATCCCTTATGAACTTAGGGTACTCTAAAAATTTCTATTTTGATCAACATAAATATTTTCATAGTAAAATAATGTTTGAGGGGTTATGGTTGTATCTCATCATTCTTGACACCTGGAAGAATCCTTTCAACTGGTGAAAATAAAGTTGAAAATCATGGTGATAAGAAACCTAACAAACCTTTCAAAGGACCTAAAACAACCAGATAAACTATGAGGATAACTCATTACCCAAACCAAACCACTACCAACCTCATATTCAGTAGACCTTTAGGAACATGTTATCTCCTTTCTAAAACTCCAAGGGCATGAAGTGTCAATCATTATAATATTTTACTACTCATTGAGTGGTCTTCATTAACTCATTGATTGCATGACCTTTCACAATCATTTCATGCTCGAAGATTATTCCCATAAGTTTTGAAACATAAATATATATATATTCATATAGATCAAGGTTAGTATATATGGTTACCCATATATTGATTCTAGTGTTTCTATACCAATAGTGGAGTGATAACTATTATCATAAGAAAACATCACTAATTAAGTGATGCTCCAAACTCTAACTGAATTACAACAAGTAGGTTGTCATTATATCCTCCAAATGTAGGATATTTCAATATATTGGTCCATATATATTGGTATAGAGCAATGTTCTCATCCATAAATAGGTCCCATAAAATTCATTCATATGTTTTCAGGACTATGATGTGAATCGAGCATCATGGTAAGATAAAATCATTGACTGTACCCTATGAAGTTGGATGATTTCATGAACACAAAAACACCCCAAACACTCCAAAAATCTCCCCTATTTTGGAAGTAAAAAATAATATAAATTTGTAACTGGATTTAAAATCACCCAGATTACAACATATATTTCTACTATCCATGGAATCCTCCTCATAAAATCCATCATTATAACAATTTAATTCAATTAAGGGATCTTAAGAGAAATAATTAAACTTACTGGAACCTGATGTCATACCTTCACATAATGATATTTGAGGAACTAAGAAACAAAATAAGAAATATTATTCTTCACACCACCCCACCAAAACTATAAAAAAATAATTTAATTGATATATCACTCATTAAATAAATTTTATTTGTTTCACGTCTTATTATAAAATAAACACCATGTCAAAAAACTGGGATGAATATTTTATATTCTAAACCTAACCATTAAAATTTGGATAATAAAATTGATGAAATTAATATAAATTAAAACACAATGAAAAATATATATAATTGTTTTATATAAATAATATTCATTAATAGATATGTAGTCAACTTCTAGTAAAATAATTGTTTTCTTCAATAATACATTTTCATTAAAAACGGGTATTCATATATTTCGTTAGAAAATATTATAATTATATTATTTCAATTTTAGAAATTCTATTCAATATAAGGTAATGATTTTTAAAATCATCATATTAAAATTTTCTCAGGGTGAATTTTTCGTATTCTTCTGAAAAGATTGAGTTGACTGTGAATAGTGTAAAAATACAAATTTTTATTGAAAATCATCTTTTCTTTTCACACATTTAAAAAGATAATTTTTTTTACAAATGGATTAAAAGTAAAATGAGTTCATATATATAAATAATATTCAAGTTAAGGTTATTGAGATCAGTTTTAGGATTAATTTTAGATTAGTAACATTTTATACCTAAGAAGATATTTTTTTATGAAAAATGGTTTTTTCATTATTTTTTTGGTTTAATTTTAATTTTAATTAAACCTATAATGTGAATTTAATTTAATAAATTATATCAAATTACTGAAATAATAATAATTAATTTAATTAATATAGTTAAATTAAATTGTTTTTATGAATAGTAATCATAGTAAATATATTTCGCCTCAATAAAAGAGATAATATTTGGTTAAAACCATGGTTAAAATCATAGAAATCTCTCCAAAACATGACTTTATACTATTATTTGGTTGGTGTTTAAAAAGTTTTAGTATATATAGTTAAAAATTTATTTTAAAAAATGATTTTGAATTTTGGGATTGAATCTAGACTTATGTGAAGAATAGATAAATATACTCCAAATAAAAAATTATTTTTGGCACTTTTTATTTAATATAATTATTATAATATTACATTAAGTTATTTATATATCCAATAGTATAATAACATTTTTTTTTTGTTTTACAATTTTTCTGGTAAACCAGTTTATTACTTTATTTTAAGGTGAAATGATTTTTACACTAAAATAATATATTTTTATAAAAACTATTATTAATTAGTTTTTTATTATTTTAATAATTTTGATTTTTCTATATTTGTAATTTTTATTCTGAATAATATATTCAAAATTTAGAATCATCTTGTGAAAAAAATTATAAGATAACCTTTATTTTTTGGTAATATAATTGATTTATCATTAAAAAAAGTTATTTTACCACAAAAAAGTTTAAACTAGTTTCACAGTAGTTTTACTAAAATAAAATTTGTAAAATGTATCCAACACTTGTCCAAATGAAACTGGTTGAGTTTATTTCAACCTGATCAAATATTAAATTCTAATTTTGTGATATTTTTTCCATATTACATTATAATGATATATACATATATATATATAATTTTTTTTATTAATATATGTAATTCAATGTCTTTATTTTTTTCTCCCTTGTAAAAGGAAACCACATACCATCTCTTATTTGCCTATATTGAGACATCTATATTGTCCAATACCAAGTATAATGCCAAATATAATTCTTTATAAATGTTTTATGGATAGAGATAATATTTTCAATAATTTTTTAGTCTATTTTATTTTTTAAAACACACTAACATATCATTTGATATGGAATTGCATTGTCTTTGAATTTTAGTGATATTTCAAGCCTAAATGTGAAAATTCCTTAATTATATAAGTTTAGTTTTTTTAATAGAATTTATATTTCTAGTATATATTTATGAATGTTGATCCATATAAAATTATTATTTCTTTTTTGAATTCATAATTCATGGGATAAATATTTTTCTACGGAAGAAGCTATTGATTCTATCATCTATTGGCCTAAATAAATAAGTATATCTGGAAATTTATCCTAAAAAACATGGAGGATAGAACATTAGTAATGAAAGAATATATCCAGATCAAGAATTCCAAATTCACTGATTCCACATGGATATGTAATAAATCTCATATTCTATAATCCAACATAATTATAAATGTAAAATTTATTCATTATAAAATTAGTTTAATTACTTGAACAATGAGAAAAAATAATAAACATTAATTTATTAGAAGTTGTATTCAGTAATGAAATCATAAAATCCTTACCATGTATCCAATTGATCTAAAATTTGTAAATTCAATTTAAAATTTAATTCTAGACTACTCAGTATAGGTTTCTAGTGGGAGATTAATCCATGATAAAGGATAAAAGTTGGAAAACGTTTTGGGAAGCAGCACAACAAGACAAGTCGTGATATAATTTCACTCTATGTAGAAACACTATACATCGTGTAACATTATTACAGAATGTGAAATTTTTCGAGATGAATTTTCAGAGAAAATTTCATTGATACCAAAAAATAATTTTGGCTAAGGGATTACACCACGTGCAGTTCCATTACATGTAATGATGATAGCGGGATGTAGATAATTAAATGTGATGTGATGAGGGTTCTAACTATTTTATTTATAAATTAATCCCTCACCCACCCTTCCAATTTATTCTGGGCAACCTGAACCAGAAGATGCCGTTATGTTGAATGAATTATGAAGAAGAGGAGAATTAGATAAAGTGATCAAGCCATGATGGGATAAAACACCAAACTATGGTGTGCAGCAGAGATCTAATGGTGTTTACCTTTTGAGTTTGTACTTTTTATTGTAAACTATTTTCTTTTAAATTATCCTAGATTTTTTGGGATTTATTGATGAACGTATCTTTAATTCATGTTTTCATTTTCATATAAATTCTAATATCTTTTCTTTTCATCTAATTACATTAATATACTTTATCTCATTGTTTAAATATAGTTTGTGAGTTACCGCCTTTGAGAATGATGGGTTTAATCAGTTTTGTTTGCTCAAAGGCATTTTGGTAATGGAATCACTTTCTAAAGAATATTAGAACCCATATTAAGGGTCTTAGTACAATATCTAGTAAATTTTGTTGTATAAATTTATGTATTGAGGTATAAATTGGAGAATTTAATTGGAAGAAATATTTTAAGCAATGATAATGGGAATGTCTAACAATCAAGTTTTTCCCACGGCTGCATTATTTAGTTTGTTTCCTTCAGTCTCGTTTTCTAATGATTTTTAATAAATAAAATATATTTATTATTGAAATATTTTTTTAATTTAAAATAGTTCACATAAATTATAACCCCCATTATTAATTTAAAAATCTTACAAAAAAGTAACATAGTGATAGTTTGAAAACATATACTACAACCTCCTCATAAGACAATCATGTGGTCACCACTATGCTACACTTTAAGAGGAACATTATTGATCACAGTTTTGCAACTAAAAACCCCAAAATCAATTTTTTTCAATTTTAAGGGTGGTTTTCAGAGTTAATTGTAATTGTTTTTCTATTTTTGGATTCTAACCACAAATATATAATCTTAAAAAAACAAAAAAAATCATTTTCATAGTGACTACTCCTCTGCTTGGCCTGATTTTCAAAACAATGAGGAGTCCAGTAATGAGGAATTTTATAAATTTGAACTAAAATAAAATTCTTACCAAATTCAAAAAAAATAAATCATAAAAATGGGAATTATTTCCAATTAATTAAAAAATGAAAGAACTAAAAGTGCAAGAAATGTTGAAGAAATGGAATATCATATCCCACCCACTCTTGATGCTAATTAACCTTTTGTGGATGATTTTAAAACTACTTTTGAATCCCCTTTTTCAAATTTTATGGTAGAAATTGTCAATTATTCACCAATAAAAATTTATTTTGGATATTAAATGTCTTTCAAAAATCATTATGACGACTCTATTGAATATAAATTTTCATGTGAAGTCCTATGTTTTGAAATTGAGAAATATAATCCTTTGAATGAGTATATGGTTGAGGAAGATAATATTGATCTATTAATTTTTTATGATTTTATAGAGGAACCTTAGTTTCTTTTAACTTTTTATACATTATTCTTTGACTCTAAGACAAAGCTTGAACCTAAGAATCCAAAGGGAGATGTCTCAAATCTTGACCTAATTTTCATGATTATTTTGATAATACTTTTCTAATATCTTATCCGTGTATAGATTTAGATTCCATTTCATATGTATGGATTAATTTTTTAGATGAAGAGGACTTTATGGTTTATATGGAAGAAATAATGGTGTGGCTATTTGATTACACTAGTTCACATGAAGATGGTGGTACTGATCTAATTTGAAAAGATGAAATAATTTTTAAAGATTAAATTGATGATAAACAATATCATGTGATTAAAGTTCACAAAAAAATATAGGAGAAACTAAAGAGATTTATTTTTTGGAGCTTTTACAAGTGTTGTAAGCTGCATAAGATTAGAGAGATATCATTTTTTTGGTTAATGGGGATGAAACTACACCCACAATATGATTGGGGATGATCTGTTGAAACCTTGTGACTAGAGGTAGTAAAATCTTAGCACCCACTTAGGGGTTTCAAAAAAATAATATATTCTATTCTATTTTATTTTGATTTTTTATTTCATTGATTTCAATAAAATTTTTATTCTTTGTTTTTTCATGAAGGGGTCCATGCTACATCATCTAAGAGGGTAACTCATGGATGCTACATCTAAATAAGAACCAGGTTATTTTGTTTGTTTCAAATTATTTTATTCATGTATTATATTCTTGAATTCTAATTATTATATAATCTATAAAAAATTGTTCAAAAATAAGTGTTGGGGTGGAATATTTTGGGTTGAGTGAGATTTTTGTGTTTCATTTTCAATTTATGCATGTTTTATTCATAATTTTGTTTTAAAAAAATTAATATACACTATGAATTGAAATGTTTTTTCAAGTTAAGGAACCAACATGATTCATGGAAGTATACTTAAATGATTGGTGAAATGTTATTTTTTAAGATGAATTTTGTGGAAAATATTGAAAAGACCATTTAATATTGAATTCCATTCCATTAATGATGTAAAATAATGAAAATCACTTGCTCGTGAGAATTCTAAACCAATATATCATATTCTTCACATTCACCCCACATCTTTAGTGAACCAATTAATGCTTGTTTTAACCAAAACTATACATTAATCTATACAAAACTATGAGATTTATATAAGGTGTGTTCAAAATTGTTGATGAAATGTATTTGAATGCAAAATTTCAATGACAATTCCCTCAATATTATAGACATCCCTATAAAATTGACCATTTTGAGTAATTATTAGACATGTAATTCCTAATATATAACCTCATTACAATAAAATTTTCCTATTTAACCTTCTATTAAAGTAAATTTCTTGATTTTAGTAAATATTAAGTGTGGGGGCGGGGGATTTCATTGTAGTGTGCTATATAATTTTGTGCTATGTTTGGTGGAAATTAATCTTTTTAAGAAAAATCATTGGTGATAAAATTACATTACTGAAAGATGTTCTCATATGGAGAATTCATGGAAAAAGTAGTTGTGACTTTATGGAGCACATAATGGAATAAATTTGTGCATGTTGGGAATGATAAATATATACTAATGTTTTGAGATGAAAATTGAGTGAAATTAATGTTGAATATTTTATGTTTTGGGATATTCATGGAAGAAATATTGATGTTGTTTTGGAGCTGATTTTATTCCAAGAATAAAGATGATAATACTGTGCTTATGTGATAACTAGAATCATGTAATCATTATTCAACAATGATCCAATCTGTCTTCTTATACCGTATAATTTTTCACATTTTAAAGTCAACCAGCCAATAGCCTTAGAAGAACATATTCTAATTCATTACGATGGATACCATTTTTTGACTCATTTGAGTGGATATTTAGAAATTTGTTAATCATATGGTGATCCTTACATTTATTTGGATGATAAAATCTTTTTTCAAAATTAAAATATGTTGTAGATAGAAAAAAAGTGAGGAAGGAAAACTTGTGTGTAGAGGATTGAATAAAATTGTAATGTTATGATTCAACATAATAAATAATTTTTAATTAATACTATTTAAGATACATGATATGTTGGGTTCTTTGATTTTGAGCTTGTGAATTTCAGTGACATGTTTTGAATTTTCATTAGCAACTCATTTTGAGTTCCCACTTGTCCTAGAGTCTATGATCTATATATGAGGGAATTGATAGAGATAAATTTTTAAAAATATTTTTGGAATATTTTAATTACTTAAACCCCACAAATGTGACATTTTATGTGAATTTTCATTTTTTTGTTTCTTCAGAGGTTTTTTGTGGTAGAAAGCGAAAATTCCATAATTCGGAAATTTTAGCTATTTTTAATAGATTCGTTATTTTGAGTATATCACAATCAATTTTGATTTAATTCAAATGATTAATATTATGAACACTTAATTTGTGGGATAAATATTTTTCAACAATATAAGATCTTGATTTGAACATCTAGTGGCCCAAATAAATCTGTCATTGTGAACAAAATTTCTAAACATCATGGTGGACCCCACATCAGAAATGGAAGCATATATATGGATGAAGATTTAAAAATCCATTGATTCCACTTGGATATTAAAGAAAAATAATTTTAAAAAATTCTTGAAAAATATCAATTAAATAATGATTGATTAATGAATTATTTTAATGAGTCAAATAGGGATAAAAATAAAGAAATGTTCATTTATAAAAAGTTATGTTCAGTAACTAAGTCCTGACATTTGGATCATTTATTGAATGGATCTGAAATTGGGATTTCCAATGTAATATTTAATTTCAAATAACTCTCTATAAGGGTTCCGGAGGATATTTTTTCATGAAAGGTGAGAATAGCTAGAAATATTGTGGGGAAGTTGTGATGTAGGACATGTCATGACATTATTTTACTATGCGAAACAACATTACACATCATGTAACTTCATCACATTGTGTGACATTTATAATTATGTGTTTTTAGATAAAATTTCTTTAAGTTCCACACTGACTATTTAATGAGGGATTATATGATGTGTAAATCTATTACACATCATGATGAGGACAGGATGAAACAAATTAAATGTTGCGCAACGAGGGTGATAAAGAATGTTTCTTATAAATTAAGCACTCAACCACCCTTCCAAATTATTCAGGGTAAACAGAGACTAATGGATATAGAGAATATGAAGACATGTTAATGAAGAATATACATACATGATGTGATCAATACATGAAGGGGTAAAAATACAAATGGGGGTGGGAGAGAAGATCTGAATTCATTTCCATTTTTTATTGAGTTTTTTTATTGTGAATGATTTTTTTTAAAATTATCATGGAATTTTTTTCCTTAATTCAAAGGGGTCTCCTTCATTCATTTTTTCATTATATTATAGATTATTGTGGATTGATTTTAATCTTCTTAATGCAGTTTTGTTTATCTCATTGTTTAAATTTCATTGGCAATATATCTCCTTCGAGTGTATTGGGGTTAGTCTGTTTTGGTTGATCTATGGTATTCAGGTAATCATAAAACTATCATATGAGTATTGAAACTCATATTAGAGGTCTCAACGTGGTATCTAGATAATTGTGGATTATACTTTGAGGTATTGAAGTATAAATTGGATAATTTAATTGTAATTAATATTTTAAAAAATAATAAAGAGTGTCTAAAGATCAAGGATTACCCACCGCTACCTTCATTAGTTTGTTTTCTTCAGTCTGGTTTTCTATTGATTTTCAAATACTTACATAGATTTATTGTTTAAATAAGAATTTTTAATATAATATTGTTTATGTCATTTAAAATCCTCTTTCCTAATTTTGATATTTAAGACGAACAAATTAACAAAGTGATGGTTTGATAACTTAGCCTCCAACCTCCCCGTGAGACAACCTCATGGTAACCAATGTGCTACAAATTAAAGGGAAAAATATTTACTGGAGTTATGTGATTGAAAACGATATAATCACATATACCTTATTTTAATTCAAAAATATCATCCTTTAAATACTTATGGTGCAAGAAAAAACATGTTTCTCAATAAAGAGGTGTAACTCTTAACCAAGTACATTCAATATTATTTCTTCTTCTATCTCCTCTAAATATATTTAATTTATCCTAAAAAAATATCATAAGTATTTGAAATATACTAAAATAAAATTATTATTATTTAACCACCTTTAGCCACCATAGATTACATACAATAAGAAATTAAAGTGTCTCTCATATGTATTTGTGTACTACTGCCTCTACATAGAGATATAATTTATTTTCCCCAACCGTCATTCATGGTATATTTTTTTGATATATTTATTTTTAAAATGATATTTATGATACTATTATGGTTTTCATCTGATAAAACATTATTTATCTTTACTTCCTTGTTTTTTTTAGAAAATAAAAACAACGTCCAGGTATATATACAACCTACTATCATAATTAATAGGATAATTCATTGTACAATATATATCATTTTATAGATGATTATAAATATTTAAAAAAGAATATATATATTATATTTATGTTAAAATTAAAGTTCTATATATTGTAGAATAATTATAAATGTATATGTATTAGGACCACTGAACCAAAACATGAATGAAAAATGATGTAGTTACCACATGAAATAGTGATTTTAATAAATAATTCTTAATAGATAGGTTATGATATTATATATGTAAATTATATATTATAATATTTTTAATATTTTTTAATGGAAAATACTTATAATAAATCAATATTTATAATTTTTTAGGTTCGAACATGTATAAATAAAATACTATTTGAGATAACGAATTTATGTTTCAATAGAATTTTAATAATGATTGTTCTTACATGAATTTCCATTAATGAAATTATATGACCCTTATATAATTAATCCCCTTAATTTTTAACAATCCACTATTTTTTCTAGTAAAATTATGTTTTTTGCCATTTTTCTATCTTTGGTACATTAAATGCATTAAGGAAAAAAAGAAAAGATGATATTATTTCTCTTATTTCAGTCATCAATCCTTTTTCTTCTTTTAATTTTTTTCTTTTTTTTCAGGAATTATTTTCAATATTATACAATGATAATTTAAATTCATTTTACAGATGTTTTATTTTTTAATAAAATGTTTCATTAATAATCTTGTTGTTGGTTTTTAATAAGGTACTTTTTATGAAATATATGAAATGAATAATTTTTTAATATACGTGGAATGAACATAGTTTCCCACCTATATAAAAATTAGATTATTTTAAGATCCCATTTCTTTCATTCATTATTATTTTATAATGAAATTATATTTTTATGGAAATTTTTAGATTATAAATATGTAATTTTAAATTGAAAATTGTAATTTCATAAGGAAATATCCCAATGATATTTTATAGAATATTTTGATATATGATAACATCATTGGATGTTAATTATTATTTTTAGGGACATGATATAATGATACCATATTTATTATTTATTTGAATGGTTTATTATTATGACGTATTTAAAAATTCATTAGTTTTTATGGGTTATGATATGAATAAATGATGAAATGATTTTGAAGCTTTTTTCATTTTAATAGGTTATGAAATTATGATATAAATAATGTTTTATAATCATTGGGAACACATATATAAAATTTTCATTATGTGATGGGAGATACGTAAATTATATAGATCTCTATTTCATTAGGTAATTATGGATATCTCATGAGATAATAAGAACTAAAATTTATAGTGAAACCATTTTAGTAAGGGACATTGTCCACTATGATTGTATTTGAAGTAAACCTTGTCTAAGGATAATATAGTGACCCAAATCCTTTTATATATATTTTTACAAGATTTTTTTAAAATAAATCCCCAATAATTACAACCTAAAAATAATGAGGACTACTGTCATTGAAATATAATATTACTAATACATAATAAGGAATCTAAAATATAACAACCTTATTATATTATCAATAATGAGTTCCAAAATCTATTTTAACTTCATAAAATGAAAAGGATAACTTGGGGAACTCATAAAAGAAATGGGTGATGTAAGAAATATAGTAAGGGAATAAACATGATAAAGATACATAATTTGTGATTCAATGGTATAACATGATACAATAAAAAATAAGTCTCATGAGTAATCATATAAAATTATAACATAATGAACGTGGATGATGATATTTTTTAAAAGTGTATTATGAATGACTTCCTAACTTATACTCAGAGTGTCATGTTATTTTTCATGTTTGAGAAAAATGTCACAGGGATGTGGTTTTCTTGTTTTCTCTTTAAAGGTCCATCATTAATCTTCTTGTATGAAGGAATTAGAGAAACCATCTATATAGAATAATGTGGTCTATTTTAAAAATAAAAAATATTTTCATGAAAAGAACAATGTGTATGATAGTCATGGGCCATCACAAATGGATCAGAAGCTATCTCCATCAATGGAACTGGAGACTTATGGGCCATAGGTGGCCTTGAACTTGATACATTAACATGAAGAATGTGTCCATGTAGAAAACGACATGTTTCATCCAATAGTGACTGAAATGGGTAAATTTATGCATGGCTCCACTCTTTTTATTGAGGTGATGAAAAATCCAAGTGATTTTGGGATTAATTCAATGTTTTAAGAGGAAATAATTAAATTAAAAGAATCATAGGGAATTCATGTCTTTTGGGTGGACATATATGATGATTCTCCAAGGAAAATATCTTATAGACAAGATTTTTCCATAGGTAAAAATGTTTTTCTGGAAAATACCCACCTAAAGGCAACTGAAAAATGCAGACATTCCTCTTTTAATGGTGAATTCATGAATGGAATGTAAAAGTTGATTCCCACCCCTTTGAAAAGAATGTAATTAAAGTACTACTCCAATACACCTCAGATTTTATCTACCCAATCTAATTATAAATTATCAAAAACACCAATACCGAAATCCTAAATATATTTTATACAGGTAACTCTGAATCTGTGTGGGAAATTTCTGATAATTATGATAATGGACATGACATGTCATTTTATGATCATTAAATCTACTATCTGACAGATGAGGGAAATCCTTTTTTTGACCCCTCCACTTTCATTCTACTTTTCATTATTTATAATGAATAAATAGTCATAATATTCTCTTGTGGCTTGACTTGTTTGGTAATATGACATAAACATGAGTCAAGGATAACCGCCGAGCAATATCAAATGATGAAAAAAGTCCCATAATAGATTAGGTTTACTCCCTTATTCCATACATGGATTCTATTGAGAAAAAAGGTTTTTTCTAATTCATTATAGTTCTATCTTGTTTAACCCAACATGATATTTACATGATTATGTGTTCTATAAATGAAAATAAATCTTAAAGCATAAAAATATTATTACCCATAGAAAGAAATAATTTGCATTTGAGAAAACAAATCATGGAATGTATCACCCCATCAATATAAGAAAAAATAAAACAGTAATATGTGTGATATAATTGTATATATTGTTTATAATCATTCAAAAAAATTATTAAAAGATATAAAGCGAGTTGGATAGATAATGGTCATAACAAAAAGAAATGGGTGGCTTAGAGAGATCACATATATTGTGTCCATCTCACCAAGTATATACATTATCTTTTTAAATATTAAAATTATGTTAATTATTTCCATGTTTAAGATCGTTTTTATAGTTTATTATTCATGTTATATTTAATTACACAACCATTTAGGTACATGTCATACTTCTTGATGATATTCAACTCATATATCAAAAATCACTTTTTTAAGTTGACTAAGGTCAAAAATATTATTAATTAACCATCTCCACAGTCATAATAATTTCATAATAAAATTTTTTAGAAATCAATTAAAATTTTAAAACCAACCATAATATATTGTTTTGAAAAATTAACTATGTCACAATCATGGATATGGTACATCATACGTACACATGAGTAGTGATTCCATTTTTCAAAGAAAATGATAAAAATAAGGTAAGTGTTATTTTATTATAAAATAATGATCATCATATCATAAATATAATATTAAATATTTAAATGTTAATATATGTGCCATCCATTTGATGCGTTAATGGTAAGAAAATCACATCGCTTAGTGGTAGTGTTAATCTGCACATGCACACGAACAACATTATCATATTTTAAAAAAAGGTAAGGTATTAAAATGTATGATATATTAAATTTCAAAAATTATTAATATATAATCGATATATTATATATAAAATAAATCCATCATCATAAATTGATATAATATTTGATGATGGAAAATGAATTACAACTTCTCGTGAGGTTGTAGTATGTCGTACAGATGAACGATGGTTTCATTTCCCATTTGATGGAAGAGGAGATGGATTTAGGTTATTATAATAAAATAATACAATTTAATTACGTGGAATATAAATATATTATTATATCATCAGGGTTGAATATGATGTTAATTATTTTTATGAATAAATAATACAAAATATGTTGTCAATAATGATACATATTCTTTTGAAAAACTCATTATATTTTCACGAAATGCCTTAAAAATATGGTTTTATAATAAAAAATGAAATTATGATATAGGAAAGGTAGTAAATAATATATTTGAGTTGGTATTGTTTTATCCAAAAATATTTTTAATTTTTAATAGTACAGTAGAGGAAGATCACATTATAAGTGAGAAAGAGTGATATTTTTGAAAACACCCAAATTTATTCAGAAATGGGAAGTGAATCTCAAGAAAAGTGACTAAACAACTGATAATTTATGTAAAATAGTAAAAAAATGTTTTGATACTCCCCACAAAATTTATTAATATTTCTGTTTTAAACTTTTTATTTAATTTTCATTTAAGGTAACTCACTTTTACCATTTTAGTTTTCAAGGAAGTAACTGGATTTAAACCTATAAGATTATCCTTTAAGAATAAATGGGAATTATTACATTATTTATATTTTCATATAATAAATATGAAATAAAATATTTAAAATAAAAATAATATGTTTCTAGTTATTTAATTTTAACACTTATTCATATAATACACCATCCCCATTTCAACATTAACCATGGTAATTTGTTTCTTTATTAATTTTTATGACTATAAATTCTATTTTCCTTTTTACCTGATATAAATTTTTATCATTAAAAACAATGAATCAATTTTATCATATAAAATTCCCAGACGTGTGACAATATATTTTAAAAATATACCGAAAAAACGTGGAAAAAAATGATTTTTCAAGATATAAATTTTCAAGCATATGGTGATCATAAATTAACCATATGATTAACAATAATCATAATATTAATTAAAATCAGTATAAATAGATAAATAATATTACGATTTAATTTAAATAGTTCTTTTTCATGGGTTATATTTAATAATTAAAAATGATAAATATTATGAACATAAAAATAACTTGTAAAGAACCTTGTTTTGTAGTATAAAAATAAACATATACCAAAAAAATAAAAAATTACAATTAAAATGAAATTAATAAGATAATTATAAATGAAATTTTTTATATGTATCTTTTATTCTAAATCCAAAATAAATTTATTCTTGTAAATTAATCTATTTAAATAAAATAAATGATAGTATTTGAAAAATATGTAATTTTCACTTTTCATTTAAAAATAAAACATTTTTGAAAAAACCAAATATTTCATCCTAATATTATTTTTATATGTTGTTGAAAAAAATTAATATTAATTTTTGAAACAAATTTTCTAATTGTTTTTAAAATTTATCATAATATGTTTTCATAAAAATAAGTAAAAAAAAATTTGATGACTTTTTTATAGAATAAAATATCTTAATTAAAAATTAAGTGCTTATTTCCACAGTAGTTATCAGGATATTTATATTGATTAATAATTTTATATATTTTCCATCAATTAGTTAATAATATTATTTACGTCTAATTTTAGGGCTATATTATAATGGTTATATTTAAATAATCATGGTTCGGTCAGGATCTATATTGTGTGTTGTATACGCTATCGAAAGTTGTTTTATTTTTTAAAAAATCATCGAATTACTTTATTCATTACTTAAATAATTTTACCATATAAATTTAATTTTACATAATAATATGAAAATATGTGATGGTACTTCTACTTCATGCATTCATTCTCTTCCATGCTTTCCTCTTCATATTAAAGGAAACACCATAGTAAATTTACTAGGAGAGTTGTCTTATTTCATAGAATGTTATCTATATGGTCCTAGATAATCACAAAATGATCCTCATAAGATAGTCCATATTCTATATTTACCACCTCTGAATTCAATACATGTGGGGGACATGGTTTGTAATTACTCAGTTGGGATACATTGAATACGAAATGTTTTTGATAGGGGATTGGTGGGAGTGCTAGTCAGAAATCCACAACTTTAATGCAATCAATATTCTCAAAGAATATAATGTACTTTTTGCTATTATTTCCCATATATTGAAATATAAGGACTCTATTACATGGATAAATTTATTGAAACACTTTATCTTTGACCAAAAACTCTAGGTCTCAGAAATTATTTTAATCTTAGATCATATCTCATATTTAAGAAGTCCTAATGGGTTTGTAAATGGTCTAGACCTTCTCTAACAGTTCCTCAACCAATAAATGTCCCAAAATCTTACATTCATTCAATTTATCCCAACATGCAGGTGTTATACATCTCATCCCATTAATTTTTTTTACAATGATCCATTTGAATTATTGAGTGGAAGGTATAATTTTATGAGATCTCAACTAGGCGAAGTTATTAATCACATCATCCTTTCATGTCCATCAAGCATTAAATTTACATTTCTTCCAATGTTTGAATAGTTTACTCATATTATTCATCTATTTGGGGGTGATAATACATACTAATTTTTAACATAAAACTTAGAGATTGTTGGAGGATCGTGTAGAACATAGAGGTAAATATCATATCTCTATCAGATGTAATCGATAGTGGTGTTCCATTAAACCTCCCCACCTCTATGATTTATATCCTTGAAATTTTATTAATTTATAAGTCCTATATAATTTCAATTAAGTGATAAGTCATTGGAGGAAAAAACAATACAACCAATGTGGACTTATTTCTTCTTGATCTCTATAAGAGATGAATGAAAAAGTATAAGGTGATGATTTCCCATATAAATGTTGGTATGGGTGATGGTTTCATCATCCCCTTAGACGTTTTCCTTTAGGACTTCACTTTCTATAACACCATAAAAGTTTATTTATATTTTGTAATATTCTTATTCATGTCTTACCACCAATATTTCTCTCAATGGTCTTTGTAAATATTTTTAAACCTTGGGTGGATGAAGATGTTTGACATTTTTGAATCATTCAATGATTCTTTTTTATCTCCAGATTAGATAGTACATATAGTAGTGAACACAATCTTATGACTCCTTATTCATCGATTTTGGGGTTTGAGAATTTTTATTTCTTTAAATCTTTTACATTTTTCTGATTTTCAACATCATATTTTTTATCTTTATATATATTCTCTGGAAGGGATGGTTGATAAATCATTCTAGAAAGGAATGATGATGTTATATCCTTAATGATTCACATTTCAATGATTTTTAAGGACTAAAAACATTACATCCTTCCCAAATCTCATTAGTCATAAGCTTATGAGATCCTTTATAATTAAAGAATCTTAAACATTGTTTTCATTCCAAGGATTAAAATGAACTGAGATGTCATAATCCCAAATCATTGATAATTATCTTCACCATTGGATATTAAGATTTTTTTAGGTGAATATATATTTGTGTCTCTTATTACCCATATATATTTCAATCTTCACCCTATAGAGATAATATTTCCATATTTTCCATGCAAAGAACATTACAACCAATTCCAAATAATGTGTTAGATAGTTATATTCAAGATATTTAATCTACCTTGAGGAATATGGAGTCAAATATCCATAAAAATCTAAAAAAAACTATCACTTATTTGAATTATCATTATATACTACCACCATTTCCCTACTTATGGCATCATAAGGTCTAGTGTAGTGGTAAGCCTCTATTTTAACTCAAAAATGTTATCTTAACATTCACTAATCTATAAAAACATTACCCACTTTTGAGTTATCATGGTTAGAGGGTCTGAAAATCATTATAATGTTCTCAAAAATCATTGGTAATATCCACCTAGTCTAAGAAAAATACATATCTTTATTATAGATATTGGTCGAACCAACTTCTTGACTTCCGTTATCATTAAAGGGTAAAAACATATCCATTTTCTGGTTATGATATTAAACAATAATGATAATTATTCCAAAAAAAATCATATTTAATATACATTTCATGAAGCTTACCTTTCCTCAATTTGATTATCATAGTCTTCAAATACTTATCCTGATCCCCCTTGTTTTTGAGGTATATCAGAATATCATCGATAAAGGCTACCAAAATTTGTTGAGGTAATCTCAGAATATTATATTAATTATGTCCATAAGGATTATTGGATCAGTATAGAGTTTAAAATTAATCACTATTAAATTATATAGTTAATAACTTGTTCAAAATGATGTTTTGGGAATATCTTCCATCTTCACCTTTAATTGGTGATATCCAAAATGAAGGTACACCTTAGAAACAAATCGGATCCCATTTAGTTGAACAAATAAGTTTTCTATTTGAGGAAGGAGATAATTTTTTTATCATTATTTTTTTGAGTTCATGATAATCCAATCATGGGTTCAATAACCTATCATTCATCTTGAAGAAGTGGACCAGTGGACCCCATGGCGAATCACTAAGGCATATAAAACACTATTCTAGAATTTTTTTAAATATTTTTCGTATTATACAAAAAAACTATTTCCATTTTTATGGATTCATTAATGTGGGAAGATTTGTAGGTATAAATTTTATTGATAACTCAACCTCTTGATTCGGAGGACGACCAAACAACTCTTTAGGGAATATTTCAATATAATCCCTCACAATGGGCATGTCTTCTCCCAAAATTCCCTCATTTGATTCAATCACTTATTCTAGATATTATTGATTATCTTTAAATTATATCCATGCATAAATAAAATATTCTTAGGGAGATTAATCCTCCTCCAAACAAATTTAAATAATTAGAGGATGAATTGAGATGTGTAGAGTGGCCTCTCTATCTTGATAGTTGATGTTGGATTTATATAAGTCTATCCAATCCATTCCTAATATAAAATCAAAATAATCTAAAGGAATTTAATAATATTTTCATTAATAATTACTCTACAAAAACTGACCGTGGATGAGTTATATATTAGGGATGAAATAATTTATTGATATTTTATTTTCATAGATTACTCCACCCCCATGATTTGAAGTGGTGTTGGAATAGTTTTACTAAACATTGAATAAATGAACAAATGTTTAGAACTAAAATCAAATATTATTCTAGATATTATTAAATGAATAAATAGCATTGATTTAAATAAATAATTTTTAGGATCCTCCTCATTTGCAGTGATAGTATATGACCCTCAATTTTAACTAATCCTTGTTTGGTTTTTCAATTGATTGCCTCAAACAACCCTTGTCTAATGACATTGTCAAGAATAATTCCCTCATTCCTTGTTGTTGAAACACATCCTCATATCCTTATAGTTGATTTAATCAAAATTTTATTCTTCCATGTTAATGGTTATCATCAAATAACTTTTTCACTAATTATCCACATTACCCTCTTTTCCATGTTTGAAACATTTACTAGTTCCCTTGAGATAGTTTTCACGGTGCTATATCCCACACCTATGGTATGTGGGATATTGGGATTTCTTTCCTGTATTTTATTTATCTATTGATACACCTATTGAAACATCCATTTTATGTTTCTTCTACCTAGTCCCACAAGACCAATGAGATTCACTAGTCATCATAACGAGTTTTATGGAACAACTAACAACCTCTTTATAACTGTCAAAGTCTCAATGTCACCAAATATTAAAATATTATATATTCTAATACACTAGATATGTTTTTTGACTTACTTTTGGAATTTATGATGGCTAAAGAAATATTGTGAACGTCTTTGGAAGTTTTCTCATATGCCCTAATAGACTCATCTTTCATTTTCATTAATATGAGGAACTTCCTCTACATTTTTTGATGATAATTTTACGGAAAATATTTTTGAAATTTTTTTTCATTATGTCATCCCATTCCATGAAATCGATATCCTATTACAAAATTATGTTATTGATTAGTGTCTTCCACTAAATTTCTCCACCTCAATTAGAGAAATAGGAATTAAAAATTTAACTTCCACAAAAAAATTTCAGGAAATATAATATTTTTTAATGGAGTAAATCCATTTATCATTGATAAGGATATAAAAATATTCAATAAGGCTAAGAGGCCTTTATCACATAAATGACTTCACTGAAACTCAATCTTTCTTAATTAGAGGTGTTTGTTCCAATGATTCAATATATTATCCATATCTTGATCCATTTCATCTATTACTTCTGTAATGATCTCTTATCTTTCTCACATATGGTTAAGTATATCATTGATTAAATTATTACATTTCCTATTATGTTGGTTGTTGGCATTATATTCTAGTTTCCCACTATTAACTAAAGTTAAAAAAAATATGTGAAAACATTAACATACAAAATGTAAAATAATAAATATAAAAGGAATAACATATAATTGATAATTATATACTAACTTATGATTCTCTAGGATTCAATATAGATTATCTGGGGTGTTGTTTCTTAATTTTTTTCTAAACTACCAATATTTAAATATAATTCACAAATTCTCGTAAGGTGTTTTAGAATATCCAAAACATATCGCAAGGGACTTTGAAAACCAACATTATGAAAGAACTATTCTTTTGTGCATTATTTTAAGATCAAAAAATATTACAACACACCATTTTTAGAGTTATTACCCCTATGTAAAACTATGAAAAATCCACATTCACTTATAATATATATACAAAGATGTAGTTTCATTGAAATCACTTGCTTCATGATTCAATAAATTTTAGGATTTTTTCTTATACATTGAATTATCCACAGAGTTCCGATTGAAGTATGATAGTCTCAATTCATAAAAGTAACTAGAATATACAATGATATAATATATATAGACCTAATATTTTTTAACATATTATTACACTATTTTAAACATAAATCTACACTATGTAAAAAACTATGATCACGAGGACTAGTGTATTTGGAATACTAGGCTCACAATACATTAAACAGAATTTAATACCTTAAATCAATTTTAACTCTAAATAATTAATAGGATAACCTAGGGAATACCTAAAAGAATGGGGTGATCTAAAAATAAATATATGGGAATAAACATGATCATGAGAAATAACAAGTGAGTCAATGGAATAACATGATATCAAAAAATAGATGGATAATGAGTAATCATATAGAATAATAACCTAAAAAACCTGGTATCATTAGACCATAAAAAATATGAAATTTGGAAGTAGAATATAACATAAAAAAAATGAATCAAGGATAAATATCTATACAATATAATATAGAGGACATAGTATCATAATGTATTAGGTTTACTCCTGAATCTCATAACTATTATCTAATTAATAAACACATTTACCCAAAGAATTGGATCACTATCTTGTCACACCCATAATATCATGTTCATGCCTATGTGTTCCAGAAATGTAAATAAATATTAAGTCATAAACATAAAAATTAATGATGATAAGAAATAATATTCATTTGAAGAATGGACTTATGGGTTGTATTTCACCTAAAAGGAATGAAGAATTAAATAATTATATATGTGAGAGACATATATACATAATTTATAAGAATTATTAATCATTAATGAGCGAGTGAAAGTGATTTAGAGATAAAATATTCATAACCAAAATAATAGGGTGGTTTAGAGAGATCTATTAAATTGATTTTGATCATAATTTATATTATTTTTATTATTGGATAATAAAATATTGTTAATTATTTATTTTAATACTAAAATATTTAATGTTTATAACTTATTTTATATTTAATTACATGATAAATTAGTTTCAATTTGGATTTTTTTTTGATATTCAAATCATATGCCCAAAATCACATTGGTATGTTGACTAAGGTCAAAGATATTATTAATTCATAAAATATATAATTATAATAATAAAATAATAAAAACTTTTATAAATAATTTATAAATTTAAAACAAACTTGAAATATGGTTATGAAAAATTAACTATTCTATAATCATATATATGGTAGGATATATATACCCCTGAGTGACGATTCCATTTTTAAATAATCTTGATGGAAATATGGTATGTAAAATGTTACCATAAAATAATAATAATTTTATAATAATAAAATATTAATTTTTTTATATTCTATTATATATACCATCCATGATATTCTATAATGAAAAATAAAACACATTGATTTGGGGATGAGGTAATCCACACATGCAAATGAACGACGCTATCATCTTTTAATGAATGTGAAGGTAAAAATATATATAATATATTAATTTTAAAAAATGGAAAATATTCCATGAGAATAATATATATATATATATATATATATTAAATCCATCATCATAAACATTCATGTGAGATGATGATGGAATGTAAGTAACATGGGTCTGTGAGGCAGTGGTCTATTATACACATGAATGATGGTTTCATTTCCCATTTTATTGAAGATAATATTGATGTATGCTATAACATGAACATGATAACTTTTTAGTATATGCGATATAATCATTTTGTCATATCATCTAGTTAAAATATATTTTTTTGAGGTTTGTACAATAAATAAATCAAAATGATCGGCTAAAAAGGATAACTCTTATTCGAAGAACCTCTTTATCTTTTTAAAAAAAGTCTTCATGGAGGGGGGATTATATTAAAAATAATGAATCTAATATATGGTAATATAATTAATTTATTTATTTTTTAAGGTATGTTCTTGACCAATATGATTTTTAAGTGTGTAAGGAGAGAATATGTGGTGCTCTATTATAAGTTAGGAGTGATATTTTTATATATAGCCAAAAATATTCAATAATGGGAAGTCACTATCAAGAGAAATTAATATATATATATATATTATTTATTATACTGAAAAAAATTCAATAACAATACCCAACATTAATGCGAATCTTTTTTTAAAAAGGTTATTCCCTTTACCTTTATGGTTACTCTCTTTTACTATTTTAGTTTTCACTACTGTAACTAGTTTTCTCTCATTAATTTATGATTTAATGTTTACTTGTTTTACTAATCCTTATGTCCCAAAATTAAGTTTAACAAATTAATTAATATATATTATTATTATTAGAAATATATATTTAATTTTATCAGATTATTATAGATAAGGTAAAGAATTAAATTTTAAAATAAAGCTGCATAACTCATTGAAAAACATTGTTTAAAGTAATTCAATTTGGAAGTATAAGCTGATATTATAATAACTAAATGAACTGTAAAAAAAATTATATGAATATAAATTACATTTTATAGATATTATCTATATATTTTTTAAAATAATTATTTATTATTGGTTAATTTAATAAATTTAAAACTATAACATTTATGCACTTAAAAACAGTTGGTTGAAAACTGTATTTTAGGCAAAAAAAGTTATAAAAAATAATGAAAATTTATGATCAAATTAATATTATTTATATAATTATAAATTAAATTTTTCCTATGGTTCTTTTACAAAAAATACAAAATATAATATAATGTTTAAATTATATTATTTTATAAAAAGTGAAAACAATATTTTACAAATTTCTAATTTTCACTATTTATTGAAAAATAAATCATTTACAAAAGTAATTTTACCCAAATAAATTCTGTATATGATGATTTAAAAGATTAATATTATTTTATAAAATATGATTTATCAAATTTTACAATATTAAATATATTTTTTATCAGAAAAAAACTAAAAGTGATTTTTTAAGAAAGCATATTTTTTATTTAAAGAATATCATCAATAAAAATTGAGAGATTATTTCTTAGAAATATATTGATAAATTAATATTTTTTAAGGCCTATATATATATTTTTCATAACTCAATTAATCCAATTCATACACTCCAATTTAATAGCTAGTTTATAAATCTTATTTTTAAATAATATTTGTTTGTTTAGGCTTAATATTGCATTTTGTATACACTATTGTACATAGCTTTCCTTTTTTTAAAAATGGGGTGTTATAGATAAGATAGAATATGGGGTGACCACAATCTAATATGTTAGTATCGGAAATGAGCCTTAAATAAGGAAAATATTTTATCTACTCATTTATATTCCAAACACTTATTCCATTTTGTTATGATGTGTTCTCATGAATTATTATTAATTAATGATGATTCTTCACCCTTATGACTTTCTCATTTGTTATGAAAAATCTGTATTCCAAGGATTATTATTAATGATCTTTGATTGATTTAGAACGATTAGATTATGTTATTACCATGATATTATTCCCTTATTCTTATATTATTTTAACTTTTGAGTATTGGTAGATATCATTTATATTTACCCTTAATGGTAGTATAGTCTCACCCTTTCTTATGTTTCCTTTCCCTAGTATATGATGAATTGTTTTATGTACGATATATATTAGAAGAGTAAAATGTATGAATATATTTTTATAATATATTTAATATATTTCATGAAATAATAATATTGTGCATCTCATCTCTAAAGATAAAAAAATGTTATGATTCTAGTATATATCATAATGATATTTAATGAAAATTCATTTAATAAGTTTTAATATCTTTATAAAAAGGTATGGGTATCCATAGTTGGTATCAAGGAATGGTTTGGTTGATATATTAATATTAATATTGTAGAAATTTATTAAAAACCCCGGGATAAGTTTATGCAATAATATTCACCTAAATGTTTTGGTATGTTATAGATTTTTTGATTATCTTAAAAATATATCTATGCTAGGATACTACAATTGGATGTGGTTTTGACACAAATTAATCTTGGAATAATAACCCTAAAAATAATTTTTTATATATTTTACATCATTTTTGTGCACATTTAGTATTCCCTTATTATGCACCTGTTTTGACACTCCTAAGGGATATTCTTTTCTTAACTCACATTTTTCAAAAAATTATGAAGGATTTGAATAGATGATGACCATGAATGACCAAACATAAAATTAAAGTTTATTTTATTGAAATTAATGTGGCATTATTTTGAAAACATATAAATAATTTTTCAGTATCATATTGTATCCCACTATGATTATTATTTCTTAAACTATGATTTCTGGTTTGAGGCATAGAATAGAACCTGTGGAAATTTATTAATATTTACTCTGATGGATAATGAAATTAATTACCTCCTATGAAACCAAATTCTTTAGGATGCGGAGAGAAAAATCTTTATATTATTTTTTTTATTTTTTGGAATATAAGAATCATATAGAGCTTCCAAAAAAGAAAATGAGGGAACAATGATCTATGGTGTTATTTATGAGGAAGAATCCTCCATCATTTTGTGAATCCCCTCATCCAATGGTTTCTAAGAGGTGGATTAGTACAATTTCAATGATATTTTTCTTTATGGGGCTTTCAGATCCTGAAAATGTTTTATTTAATATTTATCATTTTGAAGTAGAAGTAGATTAGTGGTGGAAAATTTTCAAAAATGTACGGCAATATGAAGAAATTTACTCAATGGAGTGGGATAAATTTAGTTTATATTTTTTCAATAAGAAATTTCATAATATTATTCATACCAAAATAGAAAAGGAATTAATTGAGCTTAAATTTAAGAATGTTAAATCCATTATTACATACGAGTAAAAAAATTTCAAGACTTAAAAAGTACACATGTGGTATTATAATTGAAAAAGAATGTTTGATTTATTTATTTTTCAGTGGATTAAAACTATCTATTTTAACCGAGTTATAACTAAGGTACATATATAACTATGAAGAAGTAATTTGATGTGCTACAAAGGTAAATATGGTGATTTGATTTCCCAACCGTCTCATGGTTTTGATAATAAAAATAAAGATATAATTCAATCGATATTATAATAATAAAATTATAGAGAGTAAAAGATAATATTTACATTATGAATGATTATAGAAGTAACATAGAGGATATTTAGTTAAGCTGACTAGTAAATGTTTTTATTATGGAATAAAATATCATTGATAAAATAAATGAGAAATTAATGTGAAGATTCCATTGAAATTTCAGAATGAAAAAAAAATATTAACAGAATACATCACAAATGCTCCAATTTTCAAAATGTACATAGCATGGGAATTATGATCAGCAGTTCACAAATCCAAAGGTTGATGATGATGATTGAAATAAACAACCTATTAATCCTATATATCAAGGGAAATATAATGCAATCACAATTGTTTATGTGGGTGAGGATATAGATGTGTGTAAAGTTATACTTATTATCCACTCTAAAATTTAAAATCTATTATTTAATTCCAGATCTACAAAATCTTTGATAGATAAATAATTTTCTAAGGGCTTCACATCCCCACCTCATTGATTAGATATTGAGTTATTAATAAAAACCCTTAATGACATCGAATTAAATTTAAATAAGTTTTGTGTGCCTCACTCTCTATTCATGAAGGGTTTTATCTCAAATCATTGGTTAATAATTTAAAATTGATGATAGAACTATTTTTCAATATTATGATGAAATATTTCTTAAATTCATTCATATTATTCCCCTAATCCATGATGTGGAGTTCATAGTTGAACTCATAAGTATGGTAAAACTAATTTAATGAATCTATATCGAATAGACTAAATTGTGTTCCCGGAATTAAAGATTCAACAAAAAGAGAAACATGATAATGTATTCAAACACCCACATATTTCACTATGGGGTGAAATTATTCTATTTGTTATAATTAATGATTGGTTAATGAATCCTTTCCTTGATTATTGGGAACATAACCAGATCACTTTCAATAACAAGTATTTTCTATCCCATATCCTTTTTTTGATTTATCAATTATTAGAAGATCATTACATTCTAAGATTTACCATTACCATGGATATTATAAATTCAAATTCAAGTAGGAGGATATACCCAACATATCCTTCTATATGTGGTATGTTAATTATGAATATATTGTAATTCCATTTTTACATACCATCGTTCCTATTAATTTACTAGATTTAATTAATAAAGTCTTTATATATTATCTTGATTACATTACTGTAGTGATAATAGATCGTATTATTATATATTCTACGTGAAGGGAACAACATGATGATCATATTATCTTTGTGATAAATACTCTGATGAATGAGAATATATATTTGAAAATTTCTAGGTGTGAATTTTTCTTTCAATAAAAATGCATTCATAGATTATATAATCTAATGTAAGGGTATGTTAGTTGGTCCATAAATGATAATAGTTATTGAATAATGATCCAAAAAAACCATTCCAACCATGATCTATAGTTTTCATTATATGGATGAATTCTGTTTATTATTTGTGATATATTTCTGATGGATAAATAATCTAATAAATATTTTAAAAAGGGTGACATTTTCTTTTAGATAAATGAATGTGGAAAAATTTAAATGATAATAAAAGCTGGTCGGTGAGTGTACCAATACATACACTTCAATAATGATTAGAGGGTCTTGTAATAATTAGTTATTAATTAAATAAGGTACTAGGATTCTTCCTTATTCCATATAATTTGATGATAACTTATTCTACAAACCAGTTGAATATTCCATGGAAAAATTACCTGGATCATGATTTGGTGTTGGTAGTATTAATTTATTTCTTGAAAATATACATTCATTATCATTATGTTCCACAATGTGATGTGTGTAACTATCATAAAATCTTAAAGTGTATATTTACATATAAGGATTTGAGAAATTCCCAAATGTGATTATAACTATCCATATATTTATTTCACATTAATACATGATTTATTACAAAAAAAGTACACATTATACAACCCATAACATTAATATGTCAAGTGACTTTTTGAATTAGTTATATATCATAACATAATAAATATGGGATATGACAACATTATTGAAAACTTCCTTAACATGTTTCAAAAAGTCCATGGATTATAAAACTGTATGGGATAACCTGGGGATGTACATAAGAAATGATAGAGTTATAAATCATAGTAAGGGGAAAAATAAAGAATAAAGTGATGTATGTTATAAAACATGAATATAATTAGGTAATAAAATGTTTGATAATCATAAACATGAATAATAAGGCATGATATAGCATAATAATCATAACATGGGAAATGTGGAAACTACATAAATAATTGCATCATAAACATAGTTCATGGATAGATGTAAAGACATCATGATGGGAAAAGTCTCATATGGGAAATAGTTTCAATCCCTTTCCTAAATTTACATCTATTGAGAATAAACATTACCCAATGTATTAGATTACTATATAATTCTAGGTGCACCCGTCAGATTCATATCTTTCTCCTGATTAAGTGTTCCACAGAGACTATACAACATGGATTTATTTATAATAATATTTTATTATATGATCATTGATTGTAGAATATATACATATAATTACAAATTTAATCAATTATAATATTATAAATGTTAAAACCCTAGATATGAAATGGGTTTGGTATTCACCAATGAATTATTTTGGTAAGGAAAATTTTGGTTAAATTTCAGAATCATAATGGTGTCACATTAAAATTCATAAAATGGGTTTATGAGATCTAAAATGATATATAGTAATTTTTACATAAAGTGGAATATAATAGGTACATTTAAATACATTTACCAATATTAGGAATTTGAAGCAGAAGTCAAAATATAATAAAGAAACACAAATAAAGAATAGAAGGAGAGGATTCCTTACTTAACTGTGTGACTAAAATTTTAGAGAGGTACCTCTTGAGAGATTGGGGGAACCATTGTGGACTCTTTATAGGGGAGTTAAGAGTAATTATGTTCTCCAATTATTTATCATGATGAGATATGGGGGCTTGGGTCAGTTTATATAGGAAATTAGTGTGTATTTCTATATTATTTTCAGACTTTGGTTTTGGACTTTATATAATAAAATTAAAAATACAAAGAACCATTCTATGGGTTTTACCGTGGATTATTTATTTTATATGGCCTATTTAGAAACATAATAAAATAATACCCTTGATTATGTGGAGGTCATTCGTACACTTAAAGAAATGATTTTAAAACCATAAAATATACTAATGGGTTTCGATGACTCTTTTAGGATTTATAAAATTAATAAAATAAAAATAAAATGACATCATTTTAAATGTAAAATATATATTTGGTCGTGTATATTTTTTATAGTACTTACTATATCATTTTTGGGTCATTATGATGTCATGATACATGCCATATATTTAAACAATATTAAATTTTTACCCAAAAATTCGACGCTCTTATAAAATAATGAAAAAAAAATCATCGGATAATTTTGAAATTATGATAAAAAATAATATTCAATTTATCAAAATAAGTTTTAATTAACTCAATTTTCACTTTTTAAATAAGATTCAATATTTATTAATAAACGATGTGTTTTTTAGGAAAATAACAGTTTTTGAACCTTTATAAAAATTTGATATGCCTTCATAAAAACAATATGACCATTTATATTTATGAAAAATATTTTATAAACATATTACATATTTAAAAAATTCATTAACTTAGAAAAAAAATTCTTTAATAGAATTTAAATATTACCCAAAAAATACTATTTCTGTTTTATTATAACCAAATAATGATAAATAGTAATATAAAGAAAATATATTAATTATACATTGAAAAATAGTTTATAAACTCATATTTTTAGGGTCTTGATACATGTTTATTTAATACACCATAATATGACCTATGGGTATGGTGCGTGATAGTGAGACTTTTATGGGATGGTTCGATGAACATGGTTTGATGTGTGATATCGATAAGATTGAACATCTCATGTAAATGGTTTCGATCATGATTATATAATTGGATATAAACATGGTATTGATCAAGGAAATATCCTTGTTTTTTATTCTCTATTATAGGTTTTGATTAGTTGGATTCATATGGTACAATCCTATAGGTTGAGGCTATCAATTCCTTTGCCTATGTTAATTGGATTTTTTAGAAACCAATATTTATATTAGCAATGTGGTCATTGTTCAATGGATATTTTATCAATAATAAATATTTTTTATGATAATTTAAATAGGATATAATAATAATAAATAAATTTAAGTGTTTTTTATAGACATAATAAATAGTTATATATTTAAATAAATCAAAAAAGGGGATTTAATTTATAACAGTTTGGGTTGTTACAGTAATCCACCCTTTGGAATTTTTTTCATAAAAATTTTATTTCATTGTGATAAAATACATGTGGGTAATTATGTTTCCTCGCCTCCTCTGGTAGCCACATTTCTTCTTCAAAGTTGTGGTTTCTCGCCAAAACATTGACAGGGTGTATTGTCTTATCCCGTGGAAAATTTCCTCTATGATAAAGCATCCTTAAAAGATTATCCTAATAGGAAATGACATTATAAATGGTATAAACTCCTAATTGAGTACATTTGTGGGGTATGGTATGTACTTTCTCAAGATGGGTTCCTGGAATACATCATGTACATGAGATTAATTTGGTGTGAGTGAATGTTGGTAAAAAGCTGCTCCGTTATTATCATTGATATCAAAGGGGACAATGTATCATCAAATAATAATTCCATTATTTCATAATATCCTCAATTTATTCCATGGATATATTTGGAGGAATAACATGTCATAATCCTTGAAATCTATGTCTTATCGAAGATTGTTAACATATATCTTATTTCAACACTAAGTTGGCTTGATGTGCAGTTGAATGGTCCCATCCTTTTCCACCATTTCATCAACCATTTTAGGACTTAGGAGTTTTCATTCCACAACTTCATCACTAAATATAGGTGTTATTCTTTACATCCCATAAATGAATTCATAGGGGGATTTTTTATTTATGTGTGTAAATTGTCAATTTTGGAGAACTCAACCAGAGTAAGATTTTGGTCCCATCCTCCTTTGAATTCAATTGAGTAGGATCTCAAAATTTCCTCACATTTATGGATTGTCTACATAGATTCGCCATTATTTTGAGGGTGATAACTTAGGCTAATGTTTTCCTCATTATTTAAATCATGTTAGAGTATCTCCCATAATATAGGGGTGAATCTTGGATCTCTATCGGATACAATTGATAGTAGTGTTCTGTGAAGCCTCGCTACTTCTCTAATATATATCCTTAAAAGCTGATTGAGTGAAAAATACTGTCCAATCATAGTAAAGTGAACAGTCATTAATAGGATATCAAACAAATACAATATATCATTATTCCCTGTTGATGTATATATAAAAAAATTTAAAACTTACGTGGTAATTTTCTCACATTTTTATGTAGGTATGGGTAATGGTTGCCTAATCCCATTGATTTTTTTCCTTTATGCTTTCAATTGTTGACATAGAAGACATCATGAGGTATACTCCATGATCCACTTCTTCATACTATCACAAAAATATTATTATCAGTGAACTTAGTAAATATTTTTGATTCCTGAGTAGATGGAGAAGGTTGAGGTATGTGAATAATCAATCAAAACCTTCGTTAACTCAGGATTTGATGGCATACATAGTCATGACCCAAATCTAAAAATTCCTTCTTCATTAAATTTGAACTCAGATTATTTCACTTTTCATATGGTTTAAACTTTCTTCTAGATTCCCACATCATTTGTTTAATAATCTGTTGATCTCTTGATAAGATATGGTTGAGTAATAATATGTAAAAATATTTTCTATGTTTGTTACTTTATAATTCCCATGCCTATATTTTTTGAGAATAAGTATACCAGTTGCCTCTAAATTCTAATCAACAATATGATTTATGGATCATTTCTACATATAGAATCTATAAAATTATTTTAATTCCCTAGATAGTAATGAATTTATCATTCATAATCCTTCATTAGATATAGTTATCTTCGTTGGACCATATTCGTCTATTTCTATGTGAATATATACTTGATGTTTTTGTAATCTGTATATATTTCATTCTTCTCCACAACGAGATAATGAAACCATGTTTTAAAATGAAGAACACTATATAAAACATTATATGATACATTTTGTAGTTATATTCATGAAAATTAAACTTCCTTGAAGCATAATGTTTTTGATCGGTTTTGAAACACCCAATGGTTCTTTATCTGATGATACGTGGAACTGCTTTCCAAAGGTAGGCTTCATGGGGTGATTTGGCCAGTGACACTTAGGAACTCACATTGGTCAATAGGATGGGAAGTTGGGCTCATCGTACCCTTTTGGGGGAATTATTAACTGTTCTGGGACTCTCTTTTTGATTTAAGATGTATTCATATGTTTGCGAATCTTTGGTATATACCCATTAATAGTATCCACAGATTATTCCTGGTTGGCAATGGTCAGCTAAACACAAGGATTCAGAATCATTTAGGCCCGAAGGTTTACCATCCCTCATTGGATTAATGACTCTGAGGATTTCGAACACAGTGAGATGACACTGATTTAAAGCCTTGTAACTAGGAACTCTGGAGTTTATTGTCATCCAGGGGGGACAGATAATGACTTGAGAATTTGGATCGAACCCACGATATGAGCTTCCTACACATCCTTATGAGAGGAATCAGAATCCACATAGTTTAGTTGGGGATGGTGCTTACACTTTGAGGTCATCCAAGACTTTGGTAAACTGACGTAAAGGGGGTAGGAATGAATAATTGTTGGGATTGAACCTTGGAGAGGCTTCCTACGTACCTCGCATAGGAGATAGGGGTCAAATTCCATCTAGTTTAGGAGTACAGTTTAACATCATGTGAGATGAAGGATAAACCGGCATGAAGAGGGTCAGAATGGACAATTGTGGGGCTTTAACATCGGAGAGGCTTATTACCTACCATGCCTTGACATGGATCAAAGTCCTTGTAGTTCACATGAGGTTGGGGTCAGGGTCAGTGCTTACTATAAACTCACATGAGTCATGCTCAGTGTGAGAAACAAGAGGAATTAGTGACCTGGTGATCATGTCGCGAAAGGTGCATCCGTGAGAAGCGAAGTGGGGCTTATGCATAGAGCGGCCCAAGAAATGAAGATTGGGACTTACTCCGGGATGGAGGATGAATGGAGACAAAGCACAACAGGAGTGGGAAAGGCCACCCCTAATTCCATATCCCCTCTTGGTCCTTCGCACCAGATATGTACGGAGGTGCATGGGTGCTACCTCTCACAAGAAAGGATAGGGTCTTACACCAAGGAGGCTGCCCATGTGCTTCTATGGAGCAGCAAAAGTGAATGGGGCTTACACAAGGAATTTGCCCATAATTTCTTCCTCATGTATGGCCAGGAGGGAATCCCAACCCACTGGTGGGTTGATGTATTTACCTATACGCTAGTGCACAAGCAGGAAAATGCAAAGGGGTGTTGGAATTTTTCCGAACAAAGGGAGATGAAAAGTGTGAATCACATGCCCAACATTCAGAACGTAATAAGGGTGGCATGGTGAAAGAGGATAGTTGTTGACTGTATTCAAAATAGAGCATCCATATCGTGTTAGCCTGAAATGGGGACAAACAAATGAGGGTTTACTACAGACCATGTTCGAAACACAGGACCTGACTCAAAGTGTTATCAAATGTCATAAGGGGGGTTGGCCCTAGATGGTAAGTGTGTTGATGTGGCATGGGACCATGATACTAGGGGATCCCTTCAAACATGCAAGGGAATGAAGATCTGAATGAAGGATGTGAAAATCATGAGGTGGAGTGAATATGTAGAGACCCAAAGCTTAACGAAAATGGATATTACCTTACTTTTATGGAATACTTAATACATAACAAAAATAGATACCAAAGGATCGTAATAGTTTAGAGTCTTTGGAATCTCGGAACATAATCTTCTAGTCATGGTGAAAGATCTTCAACATTTCCCATGAAGATCTTCTCCTTTTGTTATCAAACCTAAAACCTTTCATTATATCCTGGGGAAAATAAAACATATAAAGGGTTATCTCAAATGATGAGTAAGGGTAATCATGAATGAAATAAATCAAACCATATACATTTGAACCTAAAAACAGAAACATAATGTTTAAACATCAAAATCATGAGAAATGACAAAAAACATACCAGTACGTAAGTCATAGATCATAATGGAATATAAATCCTGATAAAATGGCTCAGAAATCAAAATTTTAATTTTGGAAAAACATTAACCACATGATATGATTCCCATTGTAGCCATGGAATTGCTGCCAAGATCATCTTAGTGGACAAAGTCCCTTACCGAACCATGTTTACTCCTCATTCCAGTGCTGTATCACTGATCCGGATTAACTTTCCATTCCAACCATGTCTATCTCATGAGATATAAATCTTTACTCAATGAATTTTAGGGAGATATAGGTCTCACCCATCTCATATTGAAATCATTATTACGTGTGCCACAACATATACATAAATCATTCATCATAACCCAAAGAATAAAATGGGTTTCATAAACATTATCTCATCCTAACATAATACTTATAAAACAAATGGATATAATTTCATCATAAGAAGAATCAAACCATGTAAATAATATAGACATTATACATGAAACATACACATAATAAATAAGGACATTTTAGATGGAAAATGGTTTTGATAAAACACGTGAAATGAATTCTTGAGGAGAATATCCTTTCTTCTTCAAAATCATTTTCTTTTCAAAAAATTCCATGAAATTTTGAAAGAAAAGAATTTTGTTGAAAATAATCATGAAATCTTGTGGTGTATGCTTTATTAAAATAAGGCTTTATGAAACCATGAAAATCCGTTCATGCCGTATAAGTTAAAAAACATTCTTCTCGTACTTTTACAAGAAAAGTCAAAAAGTACCTTCTATGGAAAAAAAACAAAGATTCCTTACATACCATGTAAGAAAAGTAAAAAATGGGTAAAAACGACTTTAAACATACATGAAACCATATTTAGAAAATAGGGACATGGATGATAAATATAGCCCCAGTAAATACTTACGTATAATCAATTTCGGATAAAAATGAGATTTACAGAATTATCCCTTACCTTATGTCCAATTTATTTTGTATATGTCTGAGGCTCCTGTATAGTGGGTTTAAACATATTATTAAATTGTAAAATAAATATAATAATATTTATGATATCATATATCTGATTCAATTATGACTTTATATTTTCCATTCATTTTTCAATTCCATGTTAAAACAGCATTTTCGGTAAAATCATTTCGTTTATCGTCTGTGTTTTGACTTGTAATTATTAATATTATTACATAGATAATGACTACATAATTTTAGAATATAAAACATGATTTATATGTAATATATATTAAGAATATACATATATATAGTATATCGATAAATGGAATGAAATAAACCATTCAGGGAGATGGTAGGTCGTACGTACGCATGAACGCAGTTTTCTGTTTCCCTGTTGAATTGAATGGAATTAAGTAGATGACATACACACACACACATATATATATATATAAACAAATCCAGTAGAATTATTATGTCATATATTTCATTATTACTTATTATATATACTTTATAATCATTCTTGAATTGTTAACATGGAAAATGAATCTCATCGCGTCATGGAGACTGTAATCCGTAAGTACGCACGAGCGATGATATCGTTCCAATATTTATTAAATGGAATTGGAGTAGATGATATAATATGTTAGAATTAGTATTATTTTATAATAACAACATATAGTTACTCTATACACCATTATACCCATCCAAGTAAGGTGGTGGGGGAAAAACTGATTACACCACGACGTGGAGACGGTATTTCGTACGTACGCACGCGCAGTGATTTTGTTTTCCGTAGGATGGATAGAAGGTAAAATAGGGTTTTTTTCATATTTATAATAATATATCAGTATATAATTAATACTGATGTAATTAATTTATAATTAAACAACTAAATAAGAGGAAGTAGAAGAAGAAATAAACTTGAAAGTGTCGGTAGAAGAGATTACCTCTTCCTCGATGCACCACCTTTAATCTTCTTCATAGGGCACTAGAGTTTGTATTTTGAGAAGAAAATAACATATATGATATAACTAGAGATTTTGAGAAGAGTAATTGGAAGGGGTTTGACTATATTCAAGTCTCAAAATGGTGTTATGAGAAGAGGGATGGGGGCCCTTTTTATAAGGGAGGAGAGGGGCACCTTAGGAAAAAACTTAAAATATTATTTTATACTAAAGTCATATTCGGTTTTTAATAGCTTTAAATTGATTTATTTATAATATAAGTTGTGGCTGGGTTGAAATACACTCAACCAATAGTTTTTAAACATGTTTAGGTTAATATTTTATCCTTATCATTTAGATTTAACTCTAAGTTAAATAATTTAACTTTTACCTTGTATTTTTTTTCTTACACTATACGGTTCATAAACATACTATAACAAGCCAAAATAAGCCCAAGTGGTTCATTATTAAAATATATATCCTTATCTAAGTCATTTGTAAGAACCTTATAATTTTAGGAATAAAATAACAATTAATAATATAATATTTTTTTCAAAAACGATTTTATGTCAATTTTGACACTATTTGGTACATGATTTTTGTGAAATTTATAACAGCATGGTTAGTTCAAAAAAAGTTAATTAAATCAGTAAAAAAATGTCATATTAACCTATAAAATTAGTGTAATTCCTAAAAAGTATAAAATTATATTTATTTGGGTATTTATAACATCAATTATGTTAATATTTAATTAATAAGGTAATTACTGCATCATCATTGTTTCATAAATAAATTAAATTATTTAATGTCTAAAAATTATAAATAAAATACGATTATTTAGGAAATATTGTTATCTTTATAATTAATATTTATAGTCGAATTTATCTTTTGTATAACCCTATATTAAAATGTTTTAGTTATTAAACATTGATTTTAACTATTTTAATTCTTCTTTAAATAAAATAATAATAAATGTCTTAATCTAATCCAAGTTGACCTAAAGGGTAATATTTTATCCCTAAGGTTGTTTTTGGTCGAATTAAACTTATCCAATAGAATTAGGACACGTTTTAGGGTAATAATAATATCATTTTTACCCTTAATTACCCTATTTACTTTTAACCGTGGTAAATAAAAGTAAAAAGTTAATATTCACCAACAATTATTTTTATCTTATTGAACCAAATTTAACATTCTGATATCAACCATGTGTCTCAGATTTTTGAAGTTCCACTCACAGAAGCGGTAAAATTATGTTTTATGTAAATTTGCAAATTCTCCTAGGAGGTGGGTAAAAGACCGTGAAAAGTTCAATAACATTTTTTTGTAACTAAAATTATTATAAAATGACTCTAATGAATTACATTGAACTTATATAGGTATTATTTATCAATTTTGACCTAAAATAAATTTAAATAAAATAAAAAATTATTTAAATGAAAATTCAGTTTTTAAATAGTAACCTAGTGTTTTCAGTATTCATAAAAAATTGAACGTTTTCAGAACAATACCAAAATTTCACCCTAGGCTAATTTTGATATTCCGAACACAAAAATGAAGTCCATTTTCAAAGATAAAAATTATAAAATTTTAAATTGTGGGTATTACTATTCATAACGACTAGTTTATATAATATTTTAACAGCATATCGTTGTTTAGTGAAACTCAGTATTGCGTACAACATAAGATATCATGGAAGGTTGCGATTGCGTGTAATAAAATCCAAGTCAGGGTTGCGTGTAGTGCAATATTCCTTTTTTTGTATAATAGAATCCAACCATATTTCATTTATACATTGAATATATATATAAACACACAATGTTGCGTAGAATAATATCTATTAAATGTACTTGAAATTTTGTATAACACGGTCCATGAATAGTGTTGCGTATACTACAAGCTAATATAGTGTTGCGTATAGCACAAGATAATCATGGTGTACAATACAACACAAGACATCAAATAAATTAAAAAGAATACTTCTCATAAAATCTCGGGGTGTTACATTCTACCCCCCTTAAAATGAATTTCACCCTCAAAATTTATCAGGGTTATAAATCGTTTACTACTTGAAAGTTTCATTCATAGAAACCCACATCCTAAAATGGGATACTAAAACTTAATTTTAAAACTAAAGTATGAAATGTAATGATTACCCAAATTAACTCATCACTGGGCTTCCACATAAGAGATCATAGGTGAAAATATGGATATTGAAGAAAAATATAAACATCATGTTTTGATGGACAGTGGTAGAGAACATGGATATGAAAAATACATAAATCACATAGCCATAAATTTGTGATGATCTAAGGTACCATCATATTAATTGGATATAAGGACACTAGGACAACAATTTTGGTTTTCAAGATCATTTCCCTAAAGATAAAAATTTTGATTTAGAAGAAATACTTACTTTCTCTTGGTAAAATCTCACTATTGTTCATGTCTTGAACAATTTCCACATCATCTCTTAAAGAAATGACGTTGAATTTGTCATTCTTGAAGTGTTCGCAGATCATTTGATAGAATGATGGGTCATTCCATATGTCTCAAACAAAAGGTTTGCAAAAGTTATCAATTATACATAAGTCTATCTATGGTGAGGTTAATCGTTTATGATTCCAAAAATGGACTTATACATCATCTATCATACTTCTTAATAATATAAAACTAATTTCTACTAACAAGGGACTTCTTATAGGCCAGTGATAAAGGCATATCACACATCGGTTGTGTGTTCGATTCCCACAAACTTGTCAAATGTGATGGTTTGTCGCCCGTCCTGAAGGTTGTTCCATTTTCTAAAACTATACTATCATAACATTTCAGAAATGAAAACAAAAATTTATACCCTTGAGCAATACAATATGATTTCCATTCCAACCTTTAGGATTATCAAAAACACTTTTGTCTGATTACTATAAATTTCATCTACCGTGCATGTGAATTCCTTCCTTTGTCCCCCATATATCATAAGATATATCTTGTTGTTGGTCACATTCCAAACATGTGAATACCTTAATCTTGTATTCTCTTGAAAAATGAATACCCATTTAACTTTACTGAAAACATGAATGCTGTCAAAAGTTAACTCTTTCCACATACCAAAATCCCAAAATTTTTATATACTCAAACCATGATATAACTTTGTCCTTATATCAGTCATGAGATCATTTCTTTTTCTATTTATCCCTTTATTATGAGTATATCATATTCATTCCAAAAATATTTCAATCACTTTCATGGTTAATGGTACCATATAATTATTGAAAACCAATACATAGATATTCCAAAACTACACGATACCATAAATGAGATTCCATGATAATATTTTGAAATCCCATTACATAAACACTTAATCATTCCACAACATCATTTTCATACTCAACATCACAAATAGTGACCAGATGTGACATCTTTTTATCCTTTTCCTTAAACGGGTTCTCACAGCGATCATCATTAACCCTTGGATTAGGGAATTTATTAGTATAATTCCCTATTTCCTTTAACATGAATCATTGAAGTGTTGGTGGAGAGTTCTCTATAGTATTTTCTCTATTCACATAATTCGCTATCTTTTTTCCATTACATCAACACTCAACTGCTCAATGACCTTTTTTTCCACATATCAATGATTTTCTAGTACATTTTATACAATCTCCACCATTCTTCTTTCCACACTTTGAGCATAGTGAAACAGTCATCTTATTTTCACCATTGTTCTGAGATTTCTCCTTGAACTCCATCTTTCATTTTTTGTCAAAACAATGAGATGGATATGTAACACCAACTTCCAGTTCTACCTTGATAGCAAAACTTACAATTTATTTATAGATATTGAAGTCTCTTATAGCTAATTCCCTTCAAAAAATTGGTTTTAAGCCAATAAAGAATTGATCAACTTTACTTTCAGGTTGGATGATAAATCCAGATTCATACATTGCAAGCCTTGAAAAATTCACTTCATATATATCAATAGATTCATCATCGTTTTTCTTAATCTCAAGTAACTCCTCCATATTTGTCCAAAGAATATGAGGTATGTACTTATTAATAAACAAGTTCTTGAACTCATTCCATTCCATGGATTCAATTTCATCTTGGGCCCTTATATTCATAATTACAGTCCACCACTGGTCTTCTTCACCTTCTAAATGGTAAACAGCTAAAATGAATTTTCCATGTTCTAAACAGTGAAGTATGGAAAATATATTTTCAATGGTATTGATCCATTGTTTAGAAATAAGTGGATCAGAATACCCACTGAAAGAAGGTGAATGTTTCCACATGAAGGACTCAATAGAATATTGTTCCCTTCTCTGCTCCTTTGGAAGTCCAGAATGATTCATAGTATGTGTAAGTATAGAAATAATATTTTGCACTCCATATCCCATAACATTGGTTTGTCCAGAAGGATAATCATTGCATTTTCCATTACATTAGTCAACACGGTTCCTTCGTGTTCCAGAAATCGTCTAAAACCCAAAAATAATAGTGTGAGAGGAAAAATTCATGCTAGGGAAAACAACATAAAAACGGGGGAGTACCTTAAATATCTAACATCTTAGGTTTATTTCTAATATCGTTACAATAATTCTAGGACTATAAATTATACTTATACTAAACCTTAGGGACATCCCTAGACATACCATAGAAATATCTCTTGGGATCTTACTAAAATTTTCACATCCTAGTTTCCAATGGTTAACTAAACCTTTCCTCTGATACCAACTGTAGAGACCCAAAGCTTGACGTACATGGACATTACATTAAGTTTAAGGAATACTTAATACATAACAAAAACAAACACCAAATTATCGTAATAGTTTAGTGTCTTTGGAAACTCGGAACATAATCTCCTATTCATGGTGAAAGATCTTCAACATTTCCCATAAAGATCTTCCCCTTTTGTCTTCATACATAAAACCATTCTTTATATTTTGGGGAAAAGAAAAAATATAAAGGGTGACCTAAAATTCTCAGTAATGGTATTCATGGATAAAATAAAACAAACAATATACATTTGAACATAAATGCATAAAAATAATGTTTAAACATCAAAATATTGAGTAATGAAATAAAACATGGCACTATGTAAGGCATAGATCATAATGGAACAACAATAATGATAAAATAGCTCAGAAATAAACCATTTAATTGTGGAAAAACATTAACCACATGATATTATTTCCATATTATCCATGTTATTGCTACCAAGACCATCTTAGTGGACAAAGTCACTTACTGAACCGAGTTCACTCCTCATTCCAGTCATGTATCACTGAACCAGATTAACATTCCATTCTAGCTATGTCGATATCACGAGATATAAATCTTTAACCAATGCATTGTAGAGAGATATAGGACCCACCCATCTCATAATGAAATCATTCTTACGTGTGCCACAACATATACATAAATCATTCATCATAACCCAATGAATAAAATGGGTTTCATAAACATCATATCTTCCTAACATAATTCCAATAAAACAAATTGATATAATTTCATCATAATAATAATCAAACCATGTATATAATATAGACATTTTTATTGAAACATAATCATAAGAAATAATGTCATCTTAGATGGAAAATGGTTTTGATAAAACATTTGAAATGAATTCTTGAGGAAAATATCCTTTCTTCTTCAAAATCATTTTCTTTTCAAAAAATGACATGAAATTTTAAAAGAAAAGAATTTTTTTGAAAATAATAATGAAATCTAGTGGAGTAATCTTCATGAAAATAAGGCATTATGAAACCATAAAAATCCATTCATGCGGTATAAGTTAAAAAAACATTCTTCTCATACTATTGCCGGAAAAGTAAAAAAGTTCCTCATATAGTAAAAAAGAAAGATTCCTTACATACCATGTAGTTAAAGTCAAAAATGTGTGAAAATTACTTTAAACATACATGAAACCATTTTTAGAAAACAAGTACATGGATGATAATATAACCCCAGTAAATACTTACGTATAAGCAATCTCGGTTAAAAATTAGATTGGCAGAATTATCCCTTACCTTATGTCCAATTTATTCTGTATGTTTCTGAGACTCCTGTATAGTGGGTTTAAACATATTATTAACTTTTAATAGAACTATAATAATATTTATGATATCATAAATGTTTCACTTATGACTTTATATTATCCATTCATTTTTCAATTCCATGTTAAAGTAGTGTTTTGGGTAAAATCGTTTCATTTATCATCCATGTTTTGAGTTGTATTTATGATTATTATTACTTAGATCATGATTAATTAATTCCAGAATATAAAAAAATATTTATATATAATATATATTCAGAATATACATATATATATAATAGATCAATAAATGGAAAGAAATAAACCGTTCATGGAGACGGTAGGCCGTACGTACGGATGGACGCTGTTTTTTGATTCCTTATTGAATTGAATGGAATTAAGTAGATGACATACATATATATATATATATATATACTAATCCAGTAGCATTATTATTTAATATATTTCATGATTAATTATTATATAAACTTTATAATCATTCTTGATTTGTTAACATTGAAAATGAATCTCATTGTGTCGTGGAGACGGTAATCCGTACGTACGCATGAGCGATGATATCATTCCCATATTTATTGAATGGAATTGGAGTGGATGATATAATATATTAGAGTTAGTATTATATTATAATAATCATATATAGTTATTCTTAAAACCATTATACCCATCCATATAAGGTGTTGGTGGAAAAACGGATTACACTACGGCGTGGAGACGGTATTCCGTATGTATGCAAATGCAGTGATTTCATTTTCCGTAGGATGGATTGAAGGTGAAATATGGTTCTTTAATGTTTATAATAATATATATGTATAGAATTAATACTGATGTTATTACTTTATAATGAAACAAATAAAGAACAGGTAGTAGAAGAAGAATGAAACGTGAAAGAGTCGGTAGATGTGATTACCTCTTCCTCGATGCACCTCCTTTAATCTTCTTCTTAGGGCACTAGAGTTGGTCTTTTGAGAAGACCAGAACCTCTATGATATAACTAGAGATGTTTAGAAGAGTAATTGGTAGGTTTTGTCTGAGCTTCAAGGCTCAAAAGGGTGTGAAGAGAAGAGGGAAGGGGTTCCCTTTTTATAATGGTGGAGAGGGGCACCTTAGGAAAAACATAAACTATTATTTTATAATAAAACAATATTCGATTTTTAATAGCTCCAAATTGATTTATTTTGATGCTAAGGTGGGTATGGGTCTATATCCTCTGTACCAATAGGTTTTAGACAATTTTAGGTTACAATTTTATCCTTTTCATTAAGATTTAATTCTATGTTATATAATTTAACTTTTACCATGTCTTTCTATTTTATTACACTATATGGTTAATAAACGTACTATAACAAGACAAAAGAACCCCAAGTGGTTCATTATTAATATATATATCTTTATATAAGTCATTTTGAAAAACCTTAGATTTTTAGTAATAAAATAAAAATAAATAATATAATATTTGTTTTAAAAAATATTTTATGTCACTTTTGAATCTATTTGGTACTTGATTTTTGTAAAAATCATAACAGCATGATTAGATTGAACTAAGTTAATTAAATCAATACTAACATGTCATATTAACCTATAAAATTATTTTAATTCATAAAAAGTCTAAAATTTCATTTATTTTGGTACATATAACATCACTTATTTTAATATTTAATTAATAAGGTAATTTCTGTATCATCATTTTGTCACAAATTAAGTAAATTATGTATTTTATAAAAATAATAAATAAAATACCATTATGTAGGAAATCTTTTTACCTTTCTAATTAAAATGTATAGTAGAATTTATTTTATGTATTACCCTATATTAAAATGTTTTAGTTATTAACCATTGATTTTAACTATTTTAATTCTTCTTTAAATAAAATAAACATAAATGTCCTAATCTAATCCAAGTGGACCTAAAGGGTAATATTTTATCCCTAAGGTTGCTTTTTGTGGAATTAAACTTATCCAATTGAATTATGACATGTGTTAGTGTAATAATAATATCATTTTTATCCCTAATTACCCTATTTGTTTTTAAACGTGGTAAATAAAAGTAAAAAGTAACTATTCACCAAAAATTATTTTTATCTTATTGAACCACATTTTACATACTGATATTAACCATGTCTCTCGGATTTTTGAAATTCCACTCACAGAAGCGGTAAAATTTAGTTTTATGTAAATTTGAAAATTCTTCTAGGAGGTGGGTAAAAGAGGGTGAAAAGTTCAATAAAATTTTTATTTATCTAAAATTATTATAAAATGACTCCAGTTAATTACATTTAACATATATAGGTATTATGTATCAATTTTGACATAAAAAAATTAAATTAAATAAATAATTATTTAAATAAAAAGTCGGTTTTTAAATAGTAACCGAGTGTTTTCACTATTCATAAAAATTTGAATGTTTTCAGAAAAATACCAAAATTTCACCCTATGCTAATTTCGATATTCCGAATCCAAAAATGAAGTCCATTTTGAAATATAAAATTTATAAATTTTCAAAAAGTGGGTGTTACTATTCATAATGGCTAGTTTATATAATATTTTAATAGCATATCGTTGTTCAGTGAAACTCATTATTGTGTACAATAAACTCTATCGTGGATGGTCATCATTACGTGTAATGAAAGCCAAGTATGGGTTGCGTGTAGTGAAATATTCCTTTGTTGTTGTGTATAATAGAATCCAACCATATTTCATTTATACATTAAATATATATATATATATATACTCTCAATGTTGCGTAGAATAACTTCTATCAAACGAACTTGAAATTTTGTGTAACATGATCCAAGAATAGTGTTACATATACTGAAAAATAATACAGTGTTGCGTATAGTGCAAGATAATATTTGTGTAGAATACAACACAAGACATCAAATAAATTAAAAAGAATACTTCTCATAAAATCTTGGGGTGTTACAGATGGAATATCTGAATGGATTCCAGCACTCATGAAATTATGCCACTGTAAACATGGTATGAGGCATCTTATGCTTGGAGCATAAGGCATATCTTACATGGAGTAAGAGGCATACAATTATTGAATGCTATGGAATGCTACAGGTTATAGTCATTTAGATAGGATTGTTTTCATATAGTTTAACGTTGTATGGATAGGATGTGGGCTGTATAGTTTAACTTCATGTGGCCATGACGACTAGGTAAGCGAGACCTAGCAATGGTGGGTGTGGGTCGTACGCAAGGGCGGCCCTTTCTGGATGAACCTAGCAAATAGAGCTAGGTAATGGGGTTATAGGAGAGTCATGAGGAGTAGGTCGACTCATGACATGTATAGGATAGATGTTGGGGCGGCGCAAGGGTGCAATGTAAAATATTGTTGACCTGGCCAGGAGGGCCGGGACTGCAGCCCAGCACTGAGCCCCAGCGGGGGTGCGGGGGTGCAGCCCCTCCGGTAAGGACCAGCGAGTGCATGGGGTTTTCTAAATGGGGTGGGCCACATAGGAGTTCGCGGCGGAGAGTTGGTCGTGAGGGACTGGCCGCGTAGGGTGTCTGCGGAGAAGAGAACCGCATAGGGGCAGGCCGCATAGGAGATGGCCATGAAGGGGGTATCGGCGATAGAGCCAGCCACGTAGGAGAAGCCACAGAGAGGCTGTCCGTGAAGGGTGCCGCAGATTAGATGGACACAGAGGAAATGGTCGCACAAAAAATGAACGTGAAAGAAATGGACACCGAGGAAATGGTCGTGAAGGAAAAGGTCGCGAAGTGTGATTGTAAAGGTGTTGACGCCTTTTCTACTTCGTGCCCGTGGAGGGGTTCCCGCCTCCATTTGGCGAATGATGCTAGTCCCCGAAGGGGTGGCCATGAATGATATGGATGCTGAGGGACTATATGTGAAAGAAAATGGCTACATGTGGTTTGCGGTTTGATTTCTTATCTATGCGGAAGAGTGCATCCGTGGATGATATGGGGTCTGGAGATGGTTGTGGATCTTTACTGCTGGGAGTGATTTCTCCAGCGTCTCCCCACGGGTTTTCACCCATCCTTACTCCTCTTTTTGGGTGCCCCTCGATGAATATTTCTAGAGTCCTGAAGAGGCTGTATTTATGGGCACACAACACTTTTTTGCAGAATCTCGTGATGGAAAACACAGTTTACGGATGACTTGGTCAATCTGCAACTCGCGAGGGGCATTTAATGCACCTCATCCGCGAACCAAGTAAGCGTTTCGTGGCTGAGAAAGGCTCCACCTCTTTTCTGCGAATGACAGCACACATGGTGTGGTCCTGTCGGCATGCTTCATGGCTCGGGCAGTTCGTGTCAGTGGACCGGCCTGGCGTTCGTCCTACATCGTGCCCGCGGAGGGTTTTTTCGCATCCATTTCATGAACGATGCTGGTTCGTGGGTGGATACGACTTCCGCCTCCATTTCAGAAAAGACAGCACACACGGCATGGGCCTATTAGCATGGTTTGTGGCGTTGGATCGGCCTGTCATTATCAGCGGTCTTCCTGGTTCACGCCTGAGTTGGTGCTCCGCCCCCATTTCGCGAACGACAGTGTCTGCGGGAGTGCAGTTCCCCGAACAGGTCGTGTATTGTTATTGGGAGCTGGAACGTGGACCTATTCGGTCCTTTTCAATGTTTTTTGGTAATTTAATTTCCCATTTGCATAATTATAAGGACCCTATAAATTACCCCCACTGGAATGGGGTCCAATCAGAATGAAGAGGAGACTATTCTGATGTAGAGTGGTCTTGAAAATCAATGGGTTATTTGGGAAATGCTCTAAATTTTTCCGGAACCAAGGGACTCAGCGAGCACAGTTTGACCTTTTCTAGGGTTTTGTAGAAAACACCAACAATCTTTTTGTCTTTTTTTTAATATCCTAATTTTTCCTGGCCCCATATGGTGTGGACCCAGTGGATATGGCTCGGATTTTTCATAAGTCAACCTTTTCGGGTTTCCGGCCTAACGGGCTTTGCGCCTCTTTTTACGACTGTTTTAATGTCCTGCCGACAAGACAATCATTACTAATGTTTTAGGTCAAACAGCTTTGAAAAGATAGGGTGGGATGAGGGCCTTGAAAAGGTTTGGTTTATTAAAATATGTCTCATTACCCTTCAGATGCAGGTTGGGGGAACTTGTTTAGATTTGACCGACATGCAGGGCATGTCTCAAGGCATGGGATCAGTATCAGCATACAGAAGTAGGAAAGCATCACTTAAGGCAGACATGACTTTGATATATGGGCTAGTGGTGATCAATATGCAGAGCCTCTGAGGGCATGGTATGCATAGTCGTACAAAGGTGTTCTTATGTTAATGACTGTCCATTTCTGATGGCCTAAGGACTTCATGGAAGCCAAGCTTATGAAAACCACCATGGGTGGATTGGAGAATTATGAAAACTAAAAGGGGTGGTTCAAAAAGGGTGTGTGAAATCGGAAAGGGTTTGGGAACATCTGTACTAATTAGGAGTGTTGTTAGGAGACCACTTTCCTACGCATTTAGATAGTGTGATGGATAGTTGGAGCATGACGAAGTTTAAAGTCATGAAGCTGGGATATTGTTCAAAATGGGATGGCTTCTCCTAGTTCATGGTAATCTCATTGGAGACATTCCACAATATTCATGCAGGGTTGTGAAAGAGGTCTGTAAACTGCTGCTCAGAATGTTTCTAAATCCCATGATGGATATGGGGCTCAGAGACCAAGAGGCATACAGAGAGATGCATTGCCTAAAGAAATATTTCCTTTGTTAGACGGGCTAGGGACTATCAATATGAAGAGCCACTGGGGTAATGGTATGCATAGTCACCCAAAGGTGTGCTTAGGTCAATTATCTTATTCTCCCGATAACTGATCAACATTAGGGAAGTTGAGATTTGGGACCACCAGGGGTGGCTTACAGGGGTTCGGCTCCTCCTAGGTACAAAGTGTGATTTATGAGGAGTGGGTGCCTGAATACAGGAGAAACATCTGAGCTAAACACTCCAAGAATTGGTGAGGTTATCCCTTAGCATGCTAGTGTGAGAGAGTGGTTTGTGCAGGTCTAGCCTATCCACTGAGGGACATAGGAAAGCCTCCATTCCTGACTAAACCCGTGACAGGTCCGACCATTCATTTTAACGTCATACGGCAAGGACGGACGAAATTTTATATTCCATGTAGTTTAATTCCACTAGATTTAGGATGGGGATCATTTTTTAAGATACTGTGCAGTTTAACGTCATGTAGCGAGGACATGGAGCATTTTTTAACCTATAAAAATGCTTTCAATTGGAGGCATTTCTATGGATTCTTAATGCCTGGTCTTTGCAGCTTCATGCTGAGTGGAAAATACATGTTCCATGCAGTTTCAATCATCATGCGGTAATGACATGGTTGCAAAGGCCACTCTTGATTAGAATGTTACAAGGCTTGAACATCTCGGTAAGTCCAAGACGTGGAGATGGATTGATGGTGTAAATCGTGGTTCCAGGGCTTCATGGATTAGGAGAGATGATATGGGGTCTCTGAGGCTGGTAAGCATATGGGGCTAGGAAGAGTGTCTCCTAAGGAAATATTGCCTTTGGTATATGTGCTAGGCAATATCAATATGCAGAGCCGCTGAGGGCATGGTATTCTTAGTCATGAAATGGTGTCCACGAGTCGATAACTTTCCACTTTCGATGGCCATGAATGATTATGAGGACTCGTGATTTTCCGAGCCATGATGTATGTAATTTGGTAGAAAAATACTTGGACATGTCAGGGATGTCTATCCCTGGTTGATGTTAAAAAACATAGATTTTACCGGTATGGGTTATACCTTTAATTCAAGTAGTTTAACATCGTGCGGTAAAGATGAAGTACTTTTAGATTAGCGGTCGTTGAGTTGGACCATTGGGTGACTATTGCTATAATTACTCGGAAGGAAACTAAATTAGGAGGATCTGGTATACTTTGAACAAGTGTGAGGGAATTAGGGTGTAAACTATAACTCTGGGGTTTCCCGGATCAGGAGGCATGACAGGGAGGCTTTGAGGCCAGTATGCGTATGGGGCTAGGAAGAGTATCGCCACAGGAAGTCTTGCCTTCGGTAGATAGTCCCAAGGTTATCAATATGAAGAGTCACTGGGGGCATGGTATGCATACTCATTCAATGGTGTCCACAGATTGATAACTTTCCACATCTGGTGGCCAGGGATGATTATGAAAATCTGAGATTGCTCACAGCACAGAGTTCGACATATGGGGATAATGGTGTCCAAGAATATAGGAAAAATCTTTACCACAATTGTATGTCGAGTCAATGTAGCCTAGCCCCGACTTGATGTTTTTAAATGTAGATCGTCACGTGAACCGTGGGAGGATACATAGGCTAACCAGGTAGGGATACCCGGGTAACATTTGGATGTGAGAGGGGAATGTACTTGTAAACCACTACTCCTTAAATTTTTGGATCGGGAGATATGATATGGGGGCCCCGAGGATGGTAAGAATACCGAGATAGGAGGAGTACCACTTGAGGAAATCCTGCCTTTGGTAGACGGGCCATGGGCTCTCAATATGCAGAGCCTCTGAGGGAATGGTATGCATAGTCATGAAAAGGTGGCCATGGGTCGATAACTTTCCACATTCGATGGCCATGAATGATTATGAGGATCTGTGATTGTCTGGGTCATGGAGTCTGACGTATAGAGAGGATGCATCCAAATGCGCAAGGAGTATTCCCATCTTGTTTCTCCATATATCTTGGGTGGGTCATGATGAAGTCCGTGTAGTTTAACATCATGTGATGAGGACAAAGTCTGTGCGGTTTAACGTCATGTGGTGAGGATGAAGGGTATATATACCTGTGTTTTCTTTTCTCGGTGGCAGGGCTAGGAGATAAGATCTTGGAGTCACTACGTATCCTGCAAGGGTAGAAATCAAGCCATACATAGTTCTTTTAAATATAATACACCCTGTACAGGTTTGGTCCATATATGGGGGAAAATGGAATTTTTTAAGTCTTCATTCGTTGGTGGATGGGCCAGGATGGGGGATCCTGAAATATCTACGTATCCTACAAGGGCAGTAATCAAGCTTTACATAGTTCTTTAAAAGAGTACACCCCATGCAGGTTTGGTCCGTACATGGGGGAGAGGGCATTTTTTAAATCTGAAAAAAGGGGCTATGCCAGGATGGGGGATCCTGGCATCGCTACATATCCTACAAGGGCAGGAATCAAGATGTATGTAGTTCTCTGAAATCTGTGTATTTTAACATTGTGCGGTGAGGATAAGGAATACACCTCTGGCATGTCTGGTTTGTACATGTGGGAAGAGAGCATTTTCAACTTCATTTTTGGAATGGTTGCGCCATGATGGGTGATCCTGGCATCTCTACGTATCCTACAAGGGCAGGAATCAAGCTGTATGTAGTTCTCTGAAATATGTGTAGTTTAATATTGTGTGGTGAGCATGAAGTCCTCTTAGATTAGGGTCATAGAGTTTGGAACATTAAGGATTGGAAGTTTAATGTCATGTAGCTCGGACAAGAGGCACTTTTGATTATGCGAAATACTTCTTCAGAAATATCACATTTGTAGGAGATGTTGTGAACTACCCGTCCATAGTGATTAGGGAATATGATCCATTGGAGTAGACCTTGTGTATAACATATGGTCCCTCCCACATGGGCTCCATCTTTGGAGGCTTCTTTCTGGGATTCATTGAGGTCTGAAGGACGAGCACCAATTAACCTTCCAAGAAAGAGAGGACAAGAACCTTTTTATTAAAGGCTCATGTGATCTGGTACTGATATACTTCTAGATTGTGAAATGTGTGGAACCGCTTCTCATCAATCTATTCCAATTCACCTAGCTATTTTTATAATTGCTCATCATTATAAAACTGATTACAAATGGAAACACAATGTGAGGGCAATTAGAGCTCAATAGGCAGGACCGCTTTTGTTCCATATAATAATGAGTACGGAGTTGCCCGAGTAGTGGGGCAGATTTTGGTTCGATGAGTCCAAAATGCATGAAGAATTTTATCTGGCCATTATTTATTGTCTTTTTCCACCATTTTCTATATAATATTGTACAGGGTCTTGTTGAAATCCTCTATTTGTCCGTTGGCTGCTGCATGGTAGCGGGATGAGTGGTGAGCCTTGATACCATATTATTGGTATAGCTTCTCCTATTCGGTAGAGAAAAAATTGGTGTTGTTATCTGTTAGTGTGGTATGAGGGACGCCAAATCTGGTGATGATATTGGCTTTCACAAAGATGGCAATGTTTCTTTCTCCGACTTCCTTAAGGGTTACATGTTCTGCCCATTTGGAAAAGAATTTGGTTTCTGTGATGATATACAACAATTGTTTTGTTGTGGCGAGAGGATATGGCCACACAATGTCCATTCCCCAGATGGAAAATGGCCAGGAGTACATATATTGATGAAGTAACTCCAGGGGTTGGTGTATGATGTTGCCATGTATTTGGCATGAGTGGCATTTTGCGGTAAATTGTTCGCAATATCATGCCACGGTGGGCCAATATTACCCAAGCCTTCGAACCTGATGGGAAATCATAGACCCTGACTGATGTGCTGTACATACTTCGGCATGCACTTCGGTCATGATGGATGTGGTTTCATCTCCATAAATGCATCTGAGGAGGACTTCGCTGAGGCTTTGTTTTTCGAGGACCTCTTGCAGACACGTGCCACCGTATAGGAAAAATTTGATATCCTTTATCCATATTTTCTCTCGTTCAGCCCTGTCTGATGGAAGTTCTCCCCTTTGAAGGTAGTTTGAAATTGGGGTCATCCAGCCGGTGGCAGGAGCATATAGATCAGGGACATGACTGAATTCGTTTTTTTCTTCCATCTTAGTCTGATCAAAAGGTAAGACCATTCAACGATGAGAAATATTGATAATTGTTTCATCCCGGTCTAGGTCAGATAGGGTTGTGGCCACATTTGAAAATGCATCGTCCTGGGCATTCTGAGACTGGGGAATATAGGTCAATGTTGGTTCTGTGGATAATTCTACCATTAACCCTCAGACATGGTCAAATAGGGGAATCGTCTCATCCTTTTTTATATCATAGTCACCATTAACATTCTTGATGACCAGTTCCGAGTCACCTTTTACATTAAGGTGTTGTTCCTGTGCCTAGAGTGCGAGCTCCAGGCCTGCAATGAGTGCTTGATACTCCGCCTCATTGTTTGTACATCCTTCTGACAAAATGAAGGAATTTGGATAGACTGCCTTTTCTGGGGACATGAGTATTATCCCCAATCCCAGCTTGTTAAATTTAGGATCCTCCATCCTTGTCCCTTTAGGACTTTGGGATGATCCATCGAAGTACATTTCCAATGTTCGGAGCTCCTCTTGAACCAAGAATATATCTTCATCAGGTAACTCAATGTATGGTATGGTGGTCCCTGTCGAGCGGTGCTCTACCAGAAAATCTGCTAACGCCTGGCCTTTGATGGCCTTTTGAGGCACAAACCAGATGTCAAACTATTTTAGGATGATTGTCCATAGGGATAATCACCTGGTCAGCATTGGGTGGCTGAGGATGTACTTGAGCAGGTTACTACTCGAGACCAAATGGACATCATGATGCTAAAGATAGTGTCACAATTTTTGAACTGCAAACCCCAAGGCCAAATAACACTTATCGATGTTGGCGTATCGCGTTTCAGCATCGATCATGGTTCAGATGAGGTAATGTAGATTATTTTCACTGCCGATGTAATTTTTTTGCATGAGGAAGGCTCCCAATGACTGCTCTAGGGATATCACATATAAGATGAGAGGACTTCCTTCAACCGGGGGCATGAACACTGGATGGCTCAATAGGTACTTTTTTAGGCTATCAGAATCCTCTTGGAAATTGTCTATCCATTACTATGTAACCCCCTTTTCATTAACCTGGTGAATTGGAAAACATTTGCCTGCAGGGTTGGCTATGAACCGACTGATGTAGGTTAGGTGCCCTTGGAATCCTCTCAACTCTGTGAGTTTGCAGGGAGGTGGTAGTCCAAGGATAGAATTTGTCTTTTTAGGGTCTAATTCGATGCCACAATGGCGTATGACGAAGCCATGGAATTTCCCTGAGGTAACCCAAAAGGCGCACATCAAGGGATTCATCATCAGGCTATGTTGTCAACGTTTGTTGAAGACAGATTCAAGGTCTGGCAGGTGATATGAGCGTTGTCTTGATTTTTCCACCAATTCATCCATGTATCATTCGACAAATGTACCCAAGAATGGTTTAAATATACGATGCATGGTGCATTGATATGTGTAACCAATATTCTTGAGACCAAAGGGCAGGAACCTGTAACAGAATATACCTTGAGGGGCTCTAAAGGCAGTGGGTTCTTCATCTTTTCAGACCATATAGATTTGATTATACTCAGAATAACCATCCATTAAGGAGATAGCCTCATACCCGTCTGTTGCATCGATTAATAATTCGGTAATCGGGACTAGGAAATCATATTTCGGGTAGTGCCGATTGAGATCTCTAAAATCGATGCAGATAAGATTTGCCCATTATTTTTCTTGACAGGGATGATGTTGGTCAACACGATGGTGTAATGGACCTCCCGAATGAAGCCTACTTTAATTATCTTATTGACCTCAACATCTATTTTGGCCTCATGTGAGGGGTGTGTTCTTATAGCGGCTTTATTATTGCACCAGTGGTCTTTTGGAAGACCTAAGTGGTGGGTCGCCACTTCAAGATTGTGTCCCAACATTTATCTGCAATTCCAGGAAAACAAATCTAGGTGCTGCTTCAGGAAGGAGGTATATACCTCGTGCTCTTCGGGATACATGGATGTACTAATGAGGGTGGTCCTCAGGTCTTCCTAGGTACCCAGGTTTAATTCCCTGATCTTGTCCACAGTGGTGGAGATACATTCCTAAAATGCAGGAGGTGCATCCCTGAGATCTTCCCCCTCTTCTTCCCCCACATTCATATCTTCTTGATCTGACGGGGGAGAGTTCCTAGCACGAGCTCTTTAGGATCCATGGGTGAGGCATCGTGGGCATCCACGCTCTATTATTTGCACCCAAATTGAGGGTCATCAATTGTTTCTACATTTTTAGGCTCAGTCATTATAGCTGAAGTCATGAGGACAGATGAGCATGTGTCTGAGCTTGAACCCCTGCTCTCAACATGGTTGATGGGCAGTGCTTAGTTTCTTCCAAGCTGCCTGAGGGGGTCATCAGTAACCATATCAAACCATTTGGAACTGGGATCCAGTCAATACCATCGAGCAATGGCTTCTTTTTCTATTTCTCATAAAACCTAGCTTCAATGTAGTGTGACTCAGAGAGCACGAAAGGGGCCTCATCAGCGTGCAATGTCCTAATTTTTCCATTGACGCAACACTTAATACACTGGTGGTAAGATGATGGAATGGCCATGTGCTTATGAAGAAACGACCTTCCCAGCAGGGAATTGAATGTTGTGTTCTGCTGGACCACCAGGAAATCCAAGTAGGCCACTAGGTTTCAAAAATGGGTTTTTAGCTTGATTTGTCCCATTGTCTTCGGTTAAATCTTGTCATAACCCATCAAAGTTGTGGCTGAGGGTATTAGGTCATCCTCACTGTATCCCAACTAACGAAGTGTCTGTAGGGGAAGGATGTTAACTCCAGAGCCATTTTCAATAAATACATTGCAGATCTCAACACCATTTAGTGTGACAGACACATATAGTGGTTTGATATGTCCTTGAATGATGGAATCATCATACTGATTGGTGAAGGAAATCACCGCGTTGCATTCAGCCGGGCCAGTATCCATCCGGTAAATTTTGATGGCAGCTACCTCGGCTTGAAACTCCTTGGGGCTGAGCAAGGCTTCAATAAGCGCCTCCCTGAGATCTGCTAACAAACTAAGGGCATCCAGGATTGATAGCTTGGCTGGTACTGATGCCATTTTCTTAAGGATATCGTATTTTTTCTCCAATGGCCGACACTTCTCTGTTTGTGGGAGTGTTTTAGTAGGCACCTTGGGAGCTGGATCACATGACAAGGAAGGAACATCTATGGGGTCAGAGGTCAACAGTGTTCCCACATTCTGGGGACTCAGCCCGACTGGTCTATTTGTGCGCACTAAGTGGCTAAACACTTGTTCCTCCTCTGATGGGTACCGCAGAATGACAAGTCCAGAGTGGCCGCTTGTGGATGTGGAGGGGTATTCTTTCTCCTGCTGAGTCCGTTGAAGGTCTCTTCTACAGGTTTCCCTAATATCAACGGTTTGGGCTGGGGTAAAACCATAAGGTTGGTTTCGGCCGCGACTGCGCCTTCCCTGGTATCCCCTGTCCCTGTGATTCCTCCTCCCAACCCCTTGCATCGGGAACTCGAGTTCGTAACCATACCCATTGTCAGAGAATGATTCCACTAGATGGATGAAATTTATGGATCCAAATATTAGCTCCTCATCCTATGACAGGTCAACCTGGTTGGTTGTCCCTGATAGTGCCATTTGTTGGGTCAGTGCCCATGGTACCAAGTTTGAGGGCATAAAATCGGGCAGTGTTGGGGCTAACTTTGGCCTTTGTTGTAGACTGTTCCACATGCTCTTGTCTCCTCCCTTTTCGATCACGCCTAGATAACTGTCTCGTGGAGGGTTGTGAGGCCGATATTTGTCAACTGTGCAGCATTAGGGGCTGTTGGAGGCAACACCGGCTACTATAATTGAGCTCGGAGTATGCCCTGATCTCAGTTGACAATCTTCTGAGTCATCTAGATATCAACATTCTTCCCCTTATTGCTGGGGACATCCTTCTATCTCATCCCTTTATTAGAGTTAGTGGTAGAAATATATGTCACATGTGTTGGGGGTGTTCCCAGTATGACATGTGCGGAGTCTACCATCCTTTGCAGGAGGTCATTGAAGATGAAGAATTCCCGAATATTGTTCCCCAGCATTCGATGGTAGGGATAGTAATTTGGCATGTCGTTGCGACATACTTCTTCAGGCTTCCTTGGCTACGGGAGGTGGAGAAAATTGCAATTCATTGCAGCGATGAAGTAGCCGTGAACATTGTCCTCTCAGAACGAGTATACTTTTTTTCTTCGTTCCTCGAACTGGTTCTGCTTCAACCCTCTCTGATCTTCCCGCTTGGGCAGAGGTGTCTGCTGATATACCGAGGGCCCTTGACGATTTGGTGGGGGCCTAGGAAGTGGAGCAGGCGTAGGGGCAGGCTTGAGCGTGACATAGGATTCTTTAGCTCTAACTGTTTGCTTTGTAGAATCCTGTGAGGCTATTTGGGACTTTAGATTGGTCTGCTGCAGGGAGTATTCAATTCTATAAGTAGTGGAAAAGAGATTGCGGAAGCTAGTGGTGCACTCTACCAGTCTGAGCAGTGTTCGTAGTGCATCTCAATGATTATCGATGCATATGGAAAGCATCTCATCTGGAGGCATGTCCTGTTCAGAGAGTAGTTCAGACCATTCCACTTGGAGATGAAATATGATACCCTATCATTCTCCCTCTATTTGCAATTCATGATGTCGCTAACCATTGTTTTCAGAAATGTCGAGCTGAAGTGGAACAGGAACAACTGTCAAAGGCCTTCGCATCTTTGTATTGACTAAGCTAGTAGACTCGTATACCAGATGAAGGAAGATCCTTGCAAGGTCCGTACGAAGAATCTTAGTTTCACTACTTCTTGTTGTTTCTGAGTTCCCATTATATGGTCTATATAAGTTGCATAGTGCATCAAGTGCTGTTCCAAATCACATGATCCATTGAAAATAGTGAATACAGGGCTACCAAAATTGGGTGGAGGAGGTGTGTTTCTCACCCAGTCTGGGTAGGGCTTTGGCTCTGGCTGTATCAGTGCGCGTCGACCATCCATTGCTTCCAATCGAGATGTCAGTGCCCCGATGGTGCTAGTGAGTCCTTTGTTTACATCCTATTGGGCCTGGTCTTGAGTGGGTGTATCCTGATAAATTTCCTGACGATCCGTCTTGGCCGACACCAAGGTTAAGGATGACGTCTGTGACACCTTCAGATGGTTTAGACGTACTCGCTCTGTTTCTTCCTGAGTAGAGGGACGTCTTTTCATTCACCTGAATCCATGATCAGGTAGTCAAATGGATCAAGAACCTTATTGGTTGGGGGCCCTGACTGTGCTTCTTCTTTTAGGGAAAACCTTAGTCCTTAGGGTGAACTTGTTAGGATTTCAAGGTGTAGCTCTTCTTGGGAAGCACTTTCAATAATACGGTTCCGCTAGAGTAGCTTGGTGCTAAGTCACCTCAATTAATTCATTTCCTCTTCCTGTCGAGCACATCTCTCTTCGAGTGTAAGTGTCTTGCTTTTATCAAGAAAAAGAGGTGGGTAAAGAGTAACCATCCCTTTATTCTTATCCTTGTTGGAATCTCCCTGGGTAAGAGGAGGAGGGTTAGCTGGAAGGGCGGCCATATTTATGGTGGCCCTCTGGTTCCAGGTGTGCACACTTGATGGTTCGTTGTGAGTCACCGGCTAACTAGAACCATCATCTTCTGATCCATCCATATTTGCATCATCTCCTCTATCACCCCTAGGGTTATCCTCTTTGGCATTCATGGATGCATATCAGAGGTTGGAGGAGATGTTATCTTCAAAATAGGAAGAGGTTCTCCTACACCGTCTACTGGACCTCCCCTTCCTATCCCTGGATTGCTTTTGGGCTGCTTGACAGAGGGTGATATAGAGAGTTCTTTGAAGCAACCTTATGATACAGCTCTCTCTTGAATGGGATGATGATTCAATGTACCAGATAGGGTAGGAACCTCATATTATTATTGTCCTCTCTAGACGAGAAAATACCGATTCTCGTGGGGGAGGTTGTTTTTGAGGTGGTAAAAATGTCCTCAACCATGAGGGATGGGGTTGGATCTGTTCCTTGGACATTGAGCCTCTTCCCATTTTTGTTTGTCTTCCGGGGGAATTTATTGTCAAAAATGCCCCCAACCCTGCAGGCTGGGGTTGACCCAAGATTTCGGCAGTGGCTACTGCTATCGCTACTTGCCTGATCTTTCATACCGCCATTCGGGGGTGAACTAGATTTGATGCCGAATTCACCTATGAATAAATCCTTTCCAGGGATGATTGGAATGACCGTTGATTAGCCTCTCTTAGGCGAGAGGCTTGTTGTATTCTTATGGTGGCCTGATTTAAGATTTTTTGAATGGATTGTTCCCATCAGGCCTAATGCTTCGGGGGATTACTCAAGTCCTGTCTTTTTTTTGTGTGTGTCACCATTCGTGAATAGGGAGACCACTCGATTGATGGCTTTTCATGATGATGTTGCAAGACATTATGCCAAATAGGTTCTTCTGGGTGGGTAGTGGAGTGAAATGTAGAGCTCCTTGTTCTCCCCATCCTCTGATATGGACTCCCAGCAGAGCATCGCCAATGAGGCGGCACAGCTGGTGCAGTGCATGGAGGTAAGCTAACTCAATGTTTCCTTTATGCCTCTCAGGTCACAGTTATCGCACCAGAGGTAGAGCTTCCAGGTCGATGTGACGCAAGAGGTATCATATTGTCTTAATGTGATATAAAAACCCATCATAGGACATGAATCTTGATTTTATCCGCTGGAGGGTAGCCCATATATTAGAGCGGATGTCGTGCACACATTATTCTGACAACTTTCAGGGTATGTCGAATTGAGAGGTGGTTGTGGGCCAAAACATAAATGGGATATCATCTCTGGCCAGTCGTTTCCTCATGTGAAACCTGTCTGTATACTCCAACACTAGTGATTCCTCTACATGGTCGGGCTAACTGAGACGCTGACCGATAGTGTGGTCGGAGGTCCTGGGCCCAGTAGGTGTTGAATTATCATATGGGCGATTCTTGGGTGGTTCAAAAAATGAATGATTCCCTAGAACATCTCCTGATCGAAGAAGGGTATCATTGGTGACTAACTGTGAATCTAACATGCTTTCTCCCATCCTTCAGAGTTCCTCGACATTTAAGGACTTTTCTGTGCTTGATTCGGCAAGGGTAGGACCTTTCTATCGATATGATATGTCAATGCATGAAGGACCTTTGCAATGGCAGTCTTGATGGCAAGGGCTACCATCACGACTTCCGCAGGGAGAGAACCTACGGGGTACACCCTAGTGAGGGCCTTTAGAATGTACCACAATGAGGGAGGTCATTCACGTTGAACAACATCTAGGCTAGGAGGGCCTCCTCTATCCGTGTCGTAAGGGTGAGGGATACCATTGCTGCATGAAGCCTCACTGCATAGAGGACTTTTGCATTTCAGACCCTGGGGAGGATCTCCAAGGTGTATCGCAGTGAGGGGAGGACATCCTAGCTGCATAGCATTATTACAAGGAGCGTCTTCGCAACAACTGCCATCAGGGTGAGGATGAACATCATGGTTTGACATTCGATGTGTATCCTGGGGAGGACCCTCAAGATACACTGCAACAAGGGTAGGACCTTCTTGTTTCTTGGGCCCATCACGGGGAGGACCTTCGCAATGGCGGTCGTGGTGGCGAGGACTACCATCACAGTTGTCGCGATGGTGAAGAATACCATCACAACTAGTGTAGGGAGACTATCTGTGTGGTACACCGTGGAGTGGGCCTTCAGAATGTACCACAATGAGGGGAGGGCCTTCTCGTTGCTTGACGTCTCTATAGGGAGGACCTCCGCTATCAGAGAAGCGAGGAATACCACTATGATCTAACGCCTGGCTGTGTGAAGTTCCATTGCGACATAACCCCTGGGGAGGACCTTCAGGGTATTCCGTTACAAGGAGAGGGCCTTCTTGTTGTGATAAGACGTCACTGTGGGGAGGGCCTCCAAAGTTGCGACTACGATAGTGAGGACTACTATCATAATCTGTGGTCCCACTGCCTGGAGAGTGTTTGCAGCGTATACCCCGGGGAGGACCTTTAGGTTGGACCACAGCAAGTGGAGGGCCTTTCTGATACTCAGTTTTTTGGTCACATGGAGGGTTTCTGTGACTCGCAACAAAAGCGAAGCTCTCGAGATTGATCGGTATATGCCCGTGGGGGAGGCCCCCATGGGTGTTCTGGGGAGGACCTTTTGAGCTGCTAGTAGCGACATTGCGGGGAGGGCCATCGCAACTGCTACTGCCACTCTGATAATAAGGTAATGGGTGGGTAGGGTACCAATCCTTTGATATTTTCTTAGCCGCATTGGGATCCCCAGATTCTAGCAGAGCGGAGTCATGAACCCCCTCTACATTTTCCAGCTGCCTTTGACATGTTTGGGGTGCTTTCTTGCAGGTAGTGGGGACGAACTTCTGTTGATAATGGCCTTCACCTTTGGTTCCCTTTCTAATTGGGTCCTGTGATGCCACCGGGATATGCCGATGAACATATTTACTTTTAGCAGGGGTATATGCCTGCTCTGGAGCATCCACCCTAATGGATGGGTGTCCCCCAGTTGTAACAAGTAAAGTTGCTTGATCTGGTTGCCCTTGCATAGCGAAATAAGGCTGACGATCTTCCTGGGTGAAAGCAGGGATGCAAATCTACTTCAAGGTTACTATCTCGTCTCTTATATGAGTCGCCTCAATTGGGGAGACATGATCATGGGCCCAAGTCCTTTCTGTTTCCGCAAATGAAATTACATTCTGGCATGTTTGGTAGATATGATATGGGATTGATACCTGCTCCTCCATCATTTCCAGGATATGCGGAGAGGCATCTTTGGCTGGAACAGGAATGAAGGCCCATTCTGGTGCCAAATTAGGAATATCCTACTCTGGTCCTCCGGTGGTTAGTGGGTACTGACAATTCTCCTGTGTCGGGGCAGGTGAACGAATCTTCCCCTGTTCCAGGATATGCCGGTTTATCTCTCCATTTTCTGCAACATCGGGATGGAGTACATTACTTACATCCTCAGGGAGTTGGCCCTGTATATGTTGGTTTCCCACCATATCGAGTTGGTGGACTTTGTTGGTTGGGAGACGTTCCCTCCTATTAATTTCCTCCATATCTGGATGGCAGACAATGTTGATCGCCACCATATCAGGATGGTAAGCGTCAAGAGCATCTGTTAGGAGCTGGTCCTGCAGGCGCTGGTTCACCACCACGTCTAGTTGGTGGGCGTCAAGACCCTAGGCAGGGAGAGGTTCCTGCCGGGTAGGTGTCGTACTATGTGAGTGACGGGCTTGATGGAGCTCTATGGGGAAGTGCACCTGCTCTTATGATGATACCAGGTCTGGATGGCAGACTTTAGAGGAGCTGACAGTTGTATGTGCCTGCTCGCGATACGTCTCTGTCACTGGGCAGCGAAGTTCCTCTCTAGGGACGAGGGTGATGACCGATCCCTGGTTGTATGTCTTCCACCCTCGTTGAGCAGTCCGAGGGGCTGGAGCTCGGGGAGCGTGGTACTAGATCCTCAGGGTGAAATCTTGCATAGCGTGAGGATATCGAGTCGTGGTGTAACCGCGACGATGCCTTTTGGTGAGGGCCTTAGAGTGGAACCCCTGCTCACTCGGGATGAATTACTGAGTGTCGACCACATCTGTGTCAATATGATAAGGGAGGTACACATTGTCTCATTCGAGGGATATGCTTCTAAAACGGTTTGAGATGGAAACAGGAGCCGTCTAGATCTTCTTTTGCGGCCGCTTCTGGGCAGGCGACTGGCGAGCCTTGGCGGATTGGAGGGTGTTCATGGATTCCTCCACCATCAGGGGAGTACCATTCAGATGTTATTCTCATATCAACGCATCTGATACCTACTGTTGAAGACGCTGGGTAGGTGACAGAGCCCTTCGTTGGTGAGGACGTCTAGTCACTGCATAGTTTGAAGAGAACACCTGCGAGTTCATCTGTGATTCCATTGAATTGATGGGAGTTCTGATTGGTACATGTAAAATATTTTAAGAAAAACAAACAACAAACCCATCAAAGAAGCATCTAATGATCCCATGCGTAATTAATGACCTTGCTCTTCCCTCCTTGTGAGTATAAGTGGGGCACCGAGTGAGATTAACTTAAACCTGTCAGGCTTGGATAAAGATTCACGTCGGGTTCACCATTTTTGTTTCGGATCAGTTTCAAAACACCCAAAGATTCTTTATCTGACGATACGTGGACCTGCTTTCCAAAGCCAGGAATTCCTGGGGTGATTTTTCCAGTAGCACTTAAGAACTCACATTGGTCTAGGGGATGGGAAGTCGGGATCATTGCACCCATTTGTGCGGAATTATTGCATGTTCCGGGACTCTCTTATAGATTTAAGACGTATTCATATGTTCGATAATCTTCGGTTTATACCCAAGAGTAGTATCCATATATTATTCCTATTTGGAAATGGTTAGCTAAATGTTGGAATTCGGAATCATTTAGGCCCAAGGTTTACAATCCCTCATTGGATTAATGACTCTGAGGAGTTCAAACTCATTGAGACAACACTAATTTAAATCCCTATAAGAGGGAACTCTAGAGTTTATTGTCATCTCGGGGGGACAGATAACGACTTCTGAATTTGGATCGAACCAATGATATGGGCTTCCTACGTATCGTTAAGAGAGGAATCAGAATTCACGTAGTTCGATTGGGGATGGGTCTTACACTCTGAGGCGGCCCAAGACATGGGTAAACCGATGTAAAGGGGGTTGGAAAGATAGATTGATTGGCTTGAACCTCGAAGAGGCTTCCTATGTACCCCGCATAGGAGACAAGGATCAATGTCCACATAGTTAGGGAGTACAGTTTAAGGTTATGTGGAACGAAGGATGATCAGACGTGAAGAGGGTCGGAACGGCTGATTGTTGGGCGTGATCCTCGGAGAGGCTTCCTACATACCATGCCATTACATGGATCAATGTCCTCATAGTTCACATGAGGCTAGGGTCAGGGTCAGTGCTTACTCTAAACTCATGCTAGTATTGCTCGGTGTGAGAAAAAAGAGTCAGCAGATACCTGAAAATCATGTCATGAATGGTGCATCCGTGAGAAGCGAAGTGGGTTTTATACTTAGGTCGGCCCGAGAAATGGAGATTGGGACTTACTCCATGATGGAGGACCAATGGCGACAAAGAGAATTGAGTGGGGGAAAGGGTACCCCTTTGTCCATCTCCCCTCTTGGTACTTGGCACTAGAGAAGTACATAGGTTCATGGGTGCTACCTCCCGTAATAATGGATAGGGACTTACACCAAGGAGGCTCCTGGGTTCCGCTATGGAGAGGAAATAATGAATGGGGATTATGCAAGGAAGTTTCCAATAATGTATTCTTCATGTCTGGACATGAAGGAATCCCAACCCACTAGTGGGTTGTGCTATTTACCTATGTGCTAGTAGACAAGTGGGATAACGCCAAGGGGCGTTGGAATATGTCTGAACAAAGGGAGATGAAAAGTGTGAATCATATGCTCGACATTCGGAACACAATGAGAGTGGTGTGTTGATAGAGGATAATTGTTGACCGTGTTCGAAACAAAGCATCCATATCACATTATCCTGAAATGGGGAAAATATGAAGGTCAACTTATGACCGTGTTCTAAACACAGGACCTGACTCAAAGTATTGTCAAAAGTCTTACCAGGAGTTGGCCTCGGATGGTAGGTGAGCCAATGCGACATGGGAGCAGGATGTTAGGGGGTCCCATCAAATATGAAAGGGAATGAAGATCCACATGTCCGACGTGCAAAGCATGAGGTGGATTGATGGAATGATTGAATGGATTCCAGCACTCTTGAAATTATGCCACTATAATCATGGCATGAGGCATCTTATGCTTGGAGCATAAGTCTTCACTTACATGGAGCAATAGGAATCCAATTATTGAATTATAGGGAATGATACAGTTCATAGTCATGTAGAAAGGACTATTTCCATATAGTTTAACATCATATGGATAAGATGATGTCCATACAGTTTAATGTCATGTGGTCAGGATGACTACGTAGGAAAGACCTAGCAATGGGGGTGTGGGACTTACAAAATGGCGGCCCTTCTGGATGAACCTAGAAAATAGAGCTAGGTAATGGGGTTATATGAGAGTCGTGTGGAGTAGCTTGACTCATGACATGTATAGGATGGATGTTGGGGATGGTGCAATGTAAAATATTGTTTACCCAACCCGGCGGTCCAGGACCGAAGCAGGGAATTGGGCCTGAGCGGGGGTGCTGAGGCGTAGCCCCTACGGTATGGACCATCGAGTGCATGGGGTTTTTCGCATGGGGTGGGATGTGTAGGAGTTGGCGGTGGAGAGCTGGCTGTGAGGGACTATCCAAGATAGATCTAGCCACGTAGGGTGTCTGCAGAGAAGCGAACCGAATAGGAACTGGCCGCGTTGGAGATGGCTGCAAAGGGGGTATCCGCGGAGGAGTCGGCCGCGTAGGAGCATCCACAGAGAGGCTGTCCGCAAAGGGTGTCCACAGATAAGATGGCCGTGGAGGAAATGGACATGAATGAAATGGTCGGGATAGAAATGTCCGTGAAGGAAATGGTTGTGAAGGAAATCACCGCAAAGGAAATGGCCACGAAGCACGTCTCCAAATGGGCTGGCGCCCGTCCTACTTCTTTCCACGGTGGGGTTCCCGACGCCATTTCACGAATGACGCTGGTCCACAGAGGGGGTGGACATGAAGGAGATGGCCACAGAGAGACTATCGTCTATGGAAATGGACACATGTGGTTCACAGTTTGGTTTCTCCTCTATGCGGATGAGTGCATCTGCAGACGATATGAGGTGCACAGATGGTCGCAGAACTTTACCGTTGGGCGCAATTTCTCCAGCGTCTCCCCAAAGGTTTTCACACGTCCTTCCTCCTCTTTTTTGTTGCCCATTGGTGAACATTTATAAGGTCTGGAAGAGGCTATATTGATCAGAACAAAGAATGTTTTTTTCGTAATCCCATTAAGGAAAACCAGATTTACGGATTACTTGGTCAATCCACAACTCGCGAGGGGCATTGAATGCACCTCATCTGTGAACCAAGTCAGCGCTTCGCAACCGAGCAAGGATCCGCCTCTATTACATGAATGAAAAAACATGTGGCATGGGTCGGTCGGAGAGATTCGTGACAAGGGAGATTCGTGTCAGGGGATCGGCTTGGAACCCATCCTTTTTCGTGCCCGCGGAGGGGTTCCCGCCTCCATTTAGAGAACGATGCTGGTTTGCGGCTGCATACGGATTCCACCTCCATTTCATGAATGAAGGCGCATGTGGCATGGGCTGATTAGTGCGGTTCGTGGTGGTGGACCGGCTTGGCGTCATTGGTGGTCTTCCTGGTTCACGCCCGCATAGGCGCTCCGCCCCCATTTCACGAATGACAGCGTCTTCTGGAGGGCAGTTTGCCGAACCGGCCATGTAATATTTCTGGGAGCTGGTACGCAGACCTGTTTGGTCCTTTTACAGGTTTTGGGATTATTGGATTTCCCCTTTGTATATTTTTCAGGACCCTAGACATTGGGTATGAATGTTTCATTTTGTATTAACATACAACCCAATACCTTCATTGAAGAATTACTAAATACCAAAAATATTTCCACACTTGTGGGTAGTGTGAGCACAAGGGAAGTGATATTCCTCATTTACAACTCCATTAATCCAACATTACATTACTCATTCTATGAAAACATTACTCCCTTATGAGTTACCTTTGTAAGAGAGTTTGACAATCATGAAAAATTTATCAAAAATCAACGATAATACCCAGTTAATCCATGGTTTGTACTGATATATATCAAAGATATTGGCCATGGAAATACTTAAATTTATTCCATCATTAAATGGTTCAACTATTTCACATTTTTGTGTTAATATTCTCCTTGAATGATATTTCCTTCAACCATAACTCACATTACCTATAATGGGAATAAATCTTCTCCTTCTATAAGGTCTTTAGAAAAATGGTCAGATTCTCCTCATAATCCTCATTGGGTTTGGATAATATTATAATATAATCTATAAAGACTACCAAATATTTGTTAAGTTAATCAATAAAGTCTCTATTCATCGTATCCTTGAATATTACTGGAGCATTAGTGAGTCCTAATGGTATTACTAGAAGCTCATAGTTCTTATACTGTGTATGAAAATAAGTCTTAGGGGAAACCTCCTTCATCGTAACATATTGATATACCAACCAAATATCCACTTTCGAGATTTATTTTTCTCCACATAGATGATCAAAAATCCATAAATATGTGTATGAGGATACTTGTTCTTCATCATTATGTTTTTGAGATCATGTTAATCAATTAAAATGTGTGTTGATCCATCGTTCTTCTTAACAAAGAGGACTGGTTAACCCCATAGTGAAGCACTTGAGCATATAAACCCTTTGTCTATATTCTATTGTGTTTTTTATTCACCTTCCTGTGTTCTATAACAACCATTACATATATAGTATTGTACAGTGGTAATTCCATAGGTATAAGCTCAATTGAAAATTTCTCACCTAATCTTGAAGGAAGACTAGTAAAATCATTGGGAAATATGTCAGCATATTCCATTACGAAGGGAATTTATTCATTCATGATTAATCCAATAGACTCAACCATTTGATCAATATTATATTTTTAATAGTGAAATAATATACTTGATTGTGATGTTAGTGCTAAATAAGATTCAACCTCCTCCTAGAACTAGTACAGAATCAGGGGTCGATTGTCAATATGAATAGTGATTTCTTTATCAAGGAAATTTATGTTGGATCTATACAGGGAAAGAAAATCCATTCCAATAATTTTATGAAATTAAAAAAATGGAGTATGATATGTTTAATTAGGAATTTTATCCCATAGATAGTTATTGTTGAGGAATTATGTTCTCAAGATGCAATAATTTCTTAATTTCACATTTTCACAAATAACACCACTTTCATGTTTTGTGGGGGTGTTTGAATATCTCTACTAAACAATAATGATATGAAGGTATTTGTAGAACCAGAATCAAAAGGTATGTTCACTATTATTGAATGAATAACTATAGTACCTATCACCACTTTGTTGTTGGGATCCACCTTAGTTGGTGTGATGAAAAAATATCTCCCTTAATAACTTTGATATTGTTGGTTGTATTTGAATAACCTTTTCTTTGTGCATTGATTTTCAAATTTCTCTGGTTATTGCAGTTGAAGTAATGAAAATGCACTCTAAGATGAATTTAGAATTAATTTTCTCAATCACTTTAGTTGTTTTATCAAATTATAAATTACTAGTCTGGTTCCCTTCTTTCCCAAACATAAATAACTTCATCATTCACCAAAGGAAATTTTAGGGGTGATTCTTTTTTCATCTTTTACAAATGGGATGTTGTAATTTCATACAACCATTACATTTTCCCTGGGGAACATAGGAATAAAACTCCACTATAAACTACTTTTCCTCAGGAAACCCTTGATATTCTCTAATCTCCATCTTGACATTGAGGGAACATCATACAATTTCCTCATATCTATCAATGTCATGGATCATAAGGTATTTTCATAGATTGGTTTAATTCCAAACAAAGAATCATTCAACCTTGAATTCAGGTGTAACAACAGAGCCGTTGGAATATTGTTAAGTCTTGTGATGTTGTTCTCCTATTCTCTTATATATTTTATTCCTTCTCCATGAGGTTGTGGAAATTTCTTTCAATATTATGAAATATAGTGTGAGTAAAACATTTATCAAAAAACATTTTCTAGAATTAGTTAAACTCCATTACACCAAAATATTCTATATTCTTTGTATTCTTGATCAATTTCCTCCACTGATTAGCTTCTCCCTCCATGTGATAAACAGCCAGTAGAACCATATCTTGTTCAAAGCATTGAAGGATTGAGATGATATTCACAATGGAGTTGATCCACTTTTCTATGATTAAGGGATCAGATGATCCATTTAAATTTGGATGCCTTTGTTGTATAAATCTCTCAACTATTTATTATTATTTTTATGGGGATTTGGGTGATCCATATGATCCATGTTTCTAATTATAACCTAAGTCAACTTATAGAGTATCATTACTTTTTTAATTCCTTCTCCCATTAGGTTGGGTATCTCATTGCGGTAAACATAACATTTCCCATCACATTGATTGTTTACAAGATTCTTCTTATATCCATCCATTGGACAGAATATAGGTAAAATTAAAATGAATATTTTTAAACCAATAAATACATTAATAAGAATTCCATGATATTTAATGATTACTTATAACTTAAATTTATTTCTTTAGCATATGAATTTATTTGATTCAATCTATGTTATTCATGATTTATTTCCTCAAATATATTTATTTAGCAATTCAACTCCATCGAATAATGGTTAATACTGATCTTACGAAAATTAAAAAACATATCCTATTCGAGTCTCAAACCAAGTGCACAATAAGGCCAATTTTTGTGCACTTGGTTAAGCCGAGTCAAGCCCAACAAACATTGTCAGTGTTGGTACCTCTATGTTCATCATTTCCAAAACCATGTACACTTGTAGTATCCATAATTGGATGTATTTAATTCATAAAAAAACTCTATAAATAATAATTTTTTTTATTTTTTATACATAGCCTTATCCCTAAGGCTCTTACTGTGGTTTTCAAAACATAATCCTAAGAAAGTATACTTTTCCTTCGATACAAACAATGACAACCCTGGTCATTGTTTCACATTAATACATGATTTATTTCCTAAAATTAAACATAATACAACTTGTAAGGTATATAATATAAGTTTATTTGGAAATTAGGCCCATAGAATAACCTATTTTATATACGATACAACAAAAATATTGAAATATTTTTTAACATGCTTCTATAATTCCAAAACTTCTAGTACTAAACAAAAAAACATGGGGATATTAAGGAGACATAGGTGAGCTGGAAATCCCATTATATTAATAAACATGAAATAAGGTGATACATGGAAGACAATAGGCAAAAAATGGGGAATAAAATGGGTGATAATCATATGCATGAATGAGAAGTAATGATATAGCCTGATATTTATAACAAGGGAAATGTAGAAACTTCTAAGAACACTACATCACAAACATAGGTCAACGATAAATACCAAGACATCATGATGGAAAATGTCACATACTGTAATCAATTTCTCTACCGACCCCAACATGGAGTATCATGATACTAATGATTACTCCTTTCATTAGAGTGCTATATAATTCTAGGTGCACCCATCACATTAATTTTATCATCAAGATTAAGTGCGCCACGTATATCATACTACATGAATTCATTAATAAAAATATTATACTCCATGTTCATGTAGTGTAGAATAAATAAATGTAATTTCCAATTTTTTTATCATTGTATAAAATTGGACACCCTTCATCGGAAATGAGTTTGGTATTTACTACACAGTTATTTGGCATGAAAAATCACTATGAAGTTTTCTTGACATAAAGATATCACATTAAAATTCATAAAATGGATTAATGAGACTAAAATGTGTGTATAGTCATTTTTAAATTATATTGGATGCAATACAGTCATGTAAACACATCTTAAAATTTTAGTAATTTTAAAATTAATGCATATGATAATATAGAATCATGAATAAATAGGAGAAGGCATGTATTCCTTATTTGAGTTTGTGACATAAAATTATTGGGAAGAGATTATAGGGAGCATGAGGGAACCATGGGAAGACTATTTATATGGGAAGGAAGAGTGTGTGTGTCCCTTGAATATTTTGAGTAAGATAAATGGGAGCTTGTGTCGAATTATATAGGAAACGAGTGATAATTTCTTTAATATTTCTCATACATAGGTTATACAATCTATATAATCAAATAACCAAAACCACAAACCATATTATTATATTTCCCTTAGTTTCTAAAAAATGCGAGTGGATATCTTTATTTAACATGGAAAATGTCTGAAATTAATAAAATAATACCCTTTCTTATGTTTTAGTGAGTTATCCTTTTAACAAAATTGTTTTAATTCATTTAAATATACTAATGGTTTTAGAGCATTCATAAAAGATTTATAAAATTAATAAAATAAAAAAAACATATTATTTAAAAAGAAAAAATATATTTGGTCTTAGATACAATTTATATTATTTATTAAATCACTTTTAGGTTATTACAATGTCATAAAACACATAGTATATTTATACGGTATTTAATTTTTAACCTAAAACTATATTATCTTTGAAAATTATGAAAATTTAACTCTTAGATAATTTAAAAATTTTGATTCCAAGAATAGTATCTGTATTATCAAAATAATTTTCTAAATATTTGAATTTTCATTTTTAAAGTTAGAATGGCCATTTATTAATAAATGATGGTGTTTTTTACAATAACTGTTTGCAATCCCTTATATTGATTACCTTTGAATTCATAAAAATTATAAAATAATTTATATTTACTAAAAATTATTTTTAAAACTATGTTATTAATATATTATGTATTTAAATAATACATTAATTCATTAAAAAAATATTCCTTTAAATTTTAATATTACCCAAAAACATAATTTCTGTTTTATTATATCAAAATCAAAAAATAGTATGAAAACATATTAAATATGCTATGAAAAAATGTAGATACTCATATTTCTAGGGACATAATACATATCCCTGTTAATACCACTTCAAATACCCTATGTTTTGGTGTGTGATAGTGCTACATTAATCTGGTGCTTCGATGAGCAGGGTTTGGGCCGTGATATTAATGATCTTAAACTTCTCCCATAAATTGTTTCACTCATGCTTATGTTATTGGAAATCATCTTGGTATTAGTAAATGGAAAATCCCAATTATTATATCACCCTTATATTATATGATAAATGTTATTAATAGGGTAAAATCCTTCTGGTTAAGGCCATCAATTACTTTTTCTAAGTCAATTGGATTTATTAAAACACTAGATTTTCCCTAACTGTGTGATAACTGTTCATCTAATATTTTATCAATGGTAAATTTGATTAATGATCATTTAAATAGGATATTATAAGACCAAAGAAGTGAATGTGTTTTATATAACCATATTACATAAAAATAGACATAAATAAATCAAAAATGGAATTTTATTTATAATAATTTTTGTCATTATAGAGATGAATATAGTTGATTAATGATTACCATTATTAAATACATTACCACTATGGTAATGGGAATAATGTGCTTATGGCCATGTGGCATAAATAAATTTTGAAATTAATATTATAGTAATATATATAATTTTTGGGGATTTAAAGAAGATTGATCATGAAATATTGAGAAAGGGGAAATATCAAATATTTTTTAAATAACTGTTCAACCATCCATCCATATGATCAATAAATAGGTATAAAAAGGGGATATAGATCTAAATATAATGGTGAGTAAATTTTTCGAAATATAGATAGGATTTGGATGGAATTATTGGTTTTAGAAACTATGTATGTGTCCCATTAATACTAGATCTGAAGAAGGAGCTACAACATGAAGTTGATAATTCTTCTTTCATATTACATCTCTGAAAATTAATATGTATACATATTTGAAAGTTTATTTTTTGTGTGACATTAGAAATTGAAAAATTATATTGTATTTATTTCTATTCTTGGTATGTGATAAATTTAACAACATAATAAAGAAGGCTAATGGGTTTTTATAACCATTACCCACACGATAATATAAATGGGAAAACACCGAAATGGATTTCATTTTTACCTCCCCAAAACATCTAAAGGACATGATTCTATTTAACATATATTAGATAGACTTACAATGTTATTAAATTTCTTTTCTAGTAGATAATAATTCTCTATTCATCATCTTGGAAGGATAAAAATTAAAGTAGTGTTAATTTTACATGGAGCACCACATTCTACTGTATCTGATCAGGATCTAATGCGTACCTTAAGAGTTTAAAGTTGTATTAAGAATATTTTTAATAGAGAGATTATTTTTATTAATGAATATTATCTAATAATATATATTGAATTAAAAAGGAAAATTAAAACTCTATAAAACATGTTGATGGATTTATTAATCAATTTGAATGGTCATTGGGATCAACACCTTCCTTTGGTACAGTTTAATTACACCAATAACATTCAATAAATAATTCAAATGGTTATTTATGAATCTATATATGCCAAGAAGTGTAGAATGACAAAATTATTCTATTATATTACAGAAATTATGATTTTGGTGCTTTAGATAGATGAAGATATGATAGAAAAGGTCATATCCATTCAACAACACATTAGTGAATGTCATAGTTTACATAATAGTTGTTCTAACAATCATGAATGAAATCTAGATTTAGAAGATGGTAAAAAATTAATGCTATGAATATATTCTTGCAATTAGGTTATGAGATTTATTTATAAAGGAAAAATTATCCCATGATATATCATCCCCTTGAAATTATTGTTCATATTTTGATGGTAGATTATAATTTGTATCTTCCACCAAATATTCTTTAAGTTCATGATGTGTTCCATGCATATCTCATGAGGAAGTCTATACAGGATATTTCACATGTATTGAACTCATATCTCATATCACTATAATGTGATCAATGTTATATGGAAATATTTTTTTATCTTCTATATCACAAATAGACAATTCTATAAACAAGGCCACTCACCTGACATATGTTTTCTGGTGAAACCATAAGTTAGTAGAAGCTGCATGAGAACCTAATTATTTGATAATGAAAACATATCCTTAGTTTTTTATATAAATGTGATAAAATATTATGATTGGAATCTTATAATGGGGAGGAATATAATAAGTCAATATTTTTTGATATAATTAACATTAAATAAATTTTATTTCTTTTATATCTTTTCTTACAATAAACTCTATATTTAAATGAACTATGATATACTTTTTATTTTTCAAATGTGATCATTCTAACCACGACATAGAAAAATATAGTATGAATTTTAGTAACCAAATTATGACAATTATTTTTAATGGTTTTATATAATTTAAATTATTTTATAAAAAATCAATCAATTTTCAGTAAAATCATTTTATACTATGAAAATAAATTTTCTAAAAAAATGGTTTCCATTTCATTTTGTGAGAAAATATTATATTAAATTTATACCAATTTTTGGGAAAAAATTATATAGGGTATCATTTTTTGAATCATAATATCAAAATTATCTTACGATGAATCCTTGGTATTTTTTTTCAAAAAGGATGATTTTACAGTTAATAGTGAAGAATACTTAAATTTGTTTAAAAATTTCTTTTCATTTTATGAATTTAATACATTAAATATTGTTTTAAAATGTTTTCAATATAAATTTATTTCATATAAATTATTAATAATCAAGATAAGGTTTTTATAATCAACCTTATTCATAATTTTTGTATATTTACTATTTATACTTACGAAGACATTTTTTTTGGGAAAAATAGTTTTGTTTTTGTTTTTATTGTTTAATTTAATATTAATATATTCTACTTCAATGTATTTAATGTGATAATATGGATTAAATATTTTGAATCATAAAAAATAACATAATATAACAGGTTGAAATTATTTTTTTATCATTATGAATCGTAATCATAGTAAAGATTATTCACCTCAGTAAACGTGTTAGAATTGGATTAAAACTATGGGATAAAGCATTAGAATCTATAATCAAATTTACTTTGTACTATTACATGGGTTATGTTTGGAATAATTATATGTTTAATTAGTTAGATAATTTGTTTTGAACATTTTTTTGAATTTTGTAATCTAATATTTTCTTTTTTAAAGATAAGTTATATTTTTTAAAAATCTAAAACTATTTTGGTTATTTTCATTTAATATAAAAGTGGGAAGATTATATTATATTTTTTCTTGAACAAAATTTATAAAAACCTTAACATGTATTATATAACCAATGAATTTAGGAAAATAAATTTATTTCAATATTTTAATGTGTAATTATTTTTATTCGTAAATCCATTATTTTTGTAAAAACATTTTTCTGAAATTTTCTTATCCATATATAAAATAAAATGTGAAAATTATAATAAGTAATCCATATTTGGAATATAAACTTCCAAATTTTATTATAAATACCATTTTATTTCTATAAATATAATTAATTTGTCATAACAAAAATTTATGTTATCATAATTAATGTTAAATGAGGTTAAAGTTGTTTAACTAGAAGATAAGGGTTAAAATGTATCCAAAACATTCAAAAATATGATTGGTATTGAATATTTCAACCTCATTACTTATTATATTTTTTATTCCATTGTTTTCTTTACATGATTATGATTCATATATTATATAATCTATAAAATAATTCTAATTATGTCATTTCCCACCCTTACAAAAGGATACCACCAAACATATCTTCTTAACACTTCATGGGCTATATATATTATAAAATACGTTTAATAATTCCATAATATACTACTCATACATATTCTAGTGCTTCTTGTATTTCTAAAATACCATCCTTTATAGGATTAAGGTGTGTGAAAACATAGGTTTTACAATAAAGTTTCATTACTGTTAACAAAGTACATTCAATTTTATTTCACTTTAAAACTCCTAAAAATCTATGATATTTATCATAAAATAATAAATAAATATCACATATTTAAAACAAATTATGATTATTTATCCACCATTATCCATAATTTTTTTTATCAAATGGTGAATGGAAGTATCTATCATTTGTATGTGTCGACTACCTCCTCCATACGACAATATAATTACTTCTCCATCACCATCAATAAGGGATGATTCTAATTGTACTTGAATGTTTATATATGATATTTTTTATATGATTGTGGTTTTTAATAATAAAATATTATTTATGTTTCTTTCTTTTTTTTAAAAAAAATTGAAAGCAACGTTCATGCGCATGTATGACCTACTTTTTCCATGAATAAGGTAAATTATATTTCTATATATAAATTTTATTGATAATTATAAATTTTTATATATTAAGTATATAATATATTTCTATCATTTTAAATTTTTTTTATAATATAACCATTATCAAGTATGAACGACTAGGATTGTTGAACAAAATCATTAATGGAAAAAAGAATAGTTATCACCATGAACAATGATTTTAATAAAGAATTGTTAATAAATTTGTTATAGAATTTTATAAGTAAATAACCTATTTTATAATATATATTATTATTGTTTCAGAATATATTTTCAATAAATATATATTTATTACACTGGAGGTTCGAACAAGTGTAAAGTAAGACGATACTTGAGGTAAAGGATTTATGTTTTAATCCAAATTTAATTGAGATTTTTTATGATTGAATCTACATTAAGGAAGATATATCATAATTATCTAATAATACTAGTTATTTATTTTCATACACTATTTTATTTTTTATCATTCATTTTTATTACCATTTTATTATCTTTGATTCATTAAATGGTTTATAAAATTATTTTTAGAAAAGATGATCATATTTCTCCTCATTTTGATTGATATTGTTTTCATACATATCCTTGTTTTTTAATAGTGTTAAAGAATACATTTTAATATACCTAAATTATTGTTTCAATTAATTTTTTCCTTGTTTTAGGTTTTATAAATATGTTTGAAATTAAAATTCTTTTAATTTTTTAAACAACATTCATTTTATAAACATAATTGTGGATTAGATAATTGTTTTCAAATACATGGATGGAATCCAAATTAATGCCATCATATAGACACAATTCATTGAATATTAATTTAAAAAATTTCATGGATTATTTACAATATATTATTTCAAAAATGTTATGGATATTTTTTATATTTCATATAACTTATTTAAAAAATAAACTTTCTAGGGAAATATTCCAAATATATTATACATAAAAATTTCACCTATGACAAATTTATTAGATATTAATTCTAATTTACTAGTGATATAATCCAATGATTCCATATTTATTATTTCTATTTTTTATTAATATATGTTTATGTAACCCCTTTATTTTCTATGAGTAAGGTTATAATGAAGTGAATAAATGTTTATGGAACCTATTTTATTTCCCTTTGTTATCATAGGATTATATGATTAATGTTTTATAATATAGTGGAAAAAATATCTATTGTTTTTTTATGAGATTTGTGGCACATAAATTATATATCCCTACAAATAATTGGCTAATGATGGATATATAATATGATAATTATTATAGGATTTCTAAGAGAACTATTTTTAGTATGAGACTCTATTTTTGATGATACTATAGTTAGTAAACCTTGACTATGTATAAGATGGATTCAAATGTGAAACTAAAAAAATATGATAAACTTGAAAATGATCCATAAATAAGGAAATTATTTTCTTTTCTTATGAATTTCTGAAAAACTTATGAATTATGATTATTATGTGTTCTCGAAACATATGATGGATTATTGATGATTTCATCGACTTATGACTTTTGTATTTGTCATAGACTTAATTTTTCGATGATTTGTGATTAATGATCATTGAATGACAATGCATGTTTATTATAAGTTATAATAATTTTCTCATACCCTTATTATTATATTATACATACTTATGATAATTGATGAATATCTCTTGTGTTTACTCTTACTGATCATTTGGAATCACCCTTTCATATATTTCTTTTACTCATGTTACAATGATTTATTGTAAGTAGGGTATGTATAAGAACATTAATACATAGGATGAAATTTTTGGGATATATTTATAATCATTCATTAAACAAGAAGATTGTGTATCAAGTACCCAATGACACTAAACCTATTTAGTTTTGGAATGGATTATAATGTCCTATAATGAATAGTAATCTAATAAGATGTAATTTCTATGTGAAAAATGTGGTTACTAAAGAAAATTATACCAAAGGTCCTCTTAAATATTCATCACCCCCAGATGTACCACTTAGGTTAAGGTATTGAAGTAACCCTTCAACACCACACAAAACACAATCAGAACCATTATCTATCATAGAAAAAAGGATATAATCTCTACCATCATAAAATACATATGCAAAATCTCATTAATATATTTGTATATTTATTGATTAATGATTGATATCTCAAAATGGAGCTTCTCTCACAAGCTATAGAAGTAGAGGTGTCACTAATATCAACTAAAGTTAATATTTCCCTCTATACACCAACAAGATCATCAAAAAAGATCAAAGCTACTCAGATACATACTCTACTCAATGAGACCCAAATTTACTATTAAGGGAATCTATAACCAATTTCCCCATTCTTAGAATATATAAAATATTAAATTCATATTAATGTAATAAATAAAATAAGTATATTTATCTCACGATGATCTCCCCTTATGAAAATATATACCCGATACTATGGTGGTCTGAGTATGCCACATAACATTCACATAGATGATAATTTCTTCCCAAGATTTTATAAATGACCAATGTTACTAGCCCCTTGTCATGGGTAATGTAACTATGCTCATGGGGTTATCATCAGCTTCTGCATTAACACAGACCGAAGACCAGTAATAGACACATTGAAGAACAACATGTACTCAGCACCTTCTTATGGAAATAAAAAAAATCAGAGATTTGGAAAATATATTACTTAGTTTCATGAAGGATTACTTTCCCTACACAATCCAATTAAAAATAACCTTTCCATTTCAAGGGAGTAAAATGTTCCAAAATCAGGAAAATTATTCTAAAACCCTCTTACAGTACGATGATATCCCAAGGAAACTATATACCTCAAACACACACTTGGGAGGCTCAAAATCTAAAACTCTTTGTATCTTCAACATTTCATTGAATACCCAACCATCTAAAATAAAATTCCAATAAAATTTAACATCATTAATCTATAACTGAAACATTGAGAGATTAATATATAATTGGCGCTCCGCATGTATGTTTAGGACCATCCTCAAATGCTTTGACTACTCTTCCTAATAAAATAGAGTAAATGAGAATGTCGTTAACAAATACAACCACTAAGCAATCCAATAATTAATTGAGAATTTATTTCATAAACATCATAATGTATATGGTAGAATTATTCATATAAAAGGGAATCACTAAGAACTCATAAACCGCCTAGTGAAATCAAAATTCAATCTTTTGAATATCCATCTCATGAAACTTCAACTAATGGTAGCCAAACTTGGGATCAACCATCAATAGAATTCTATAACATTTTATATTGCTAAATAGACCAGCAATCCTTAACAATGGTTAATTATTTGTTTTCATCACCAGATTTAGGTGTTGATAATCAAGGAATATTCACTTTATCCCATCCAACATCATGAAAAATAACAGCAAATATACCTAGGGGGGACACACTCAATTTTTGAAAACTATTCTTCTAAAAGTCACTTAACAACACCCTCAACTATCAAAGCATAGTGGGGGCCATATGGTATTCTAAAAAAATATTGGTCATGTCCCAATTTTTATGTTACTACAAAATTGGATATCTCAATATATAAGGAATCCTATAACAATAATGGGGGACACCCCCCTATATTCCAATAATATAGAAAGAATCTAAATGTTTGAAGAGTTAACTTATCCAAGGAATGTACTTAGAAATCTGTGGGAGATAAGATATATATTTCATCTTATGAGTCACACTCATTCTTCATACATTTTCTTCTCATCATTCTTTTACTATCTTTTCTTTTATGTCCAGACACATCTTACTATCCAACAATTGAATTTTTTCTAGGAATGTAACGTGGATATAAAATCCATACATAATATAATGTTTTATAACAAAATTTTAACTACTAATAGGTTCAACATGGATCTCTCTCTACTAAGTAGTATCTCACATTACAGAAAATCTGGGAAATAGTGTTTTCACCCCCCATAAGATTTCTTAACCACAACGGATGGGTTAAAGGCTCAACCAGAACCTAAGGCTCCCAAACAAGTGATATGGATATTAAATAAGGACATTCAAATATTACTATTTGTATTAGTTCAAATGTATAGAAGAAAAAAAATCAGAGCATGAATCCTCTTCATAATATAATTATCACAACTCTTTATAGATTAATATAGACCACTTCCTCAACCCACATCCCACTAAGCCTGATATAGTCCACCAAGTACTGGTGGTGGAAGTTTGAACCAACATTGACATCAAACTATAGATCACCACACCAAGCATACTCTACCCCATTATAAGAAACTCCCCCCTAGGGTCCACTCTAACAACCTATAAGATATTCAAAACCATTATATTACAACTATCATCTAGTCTTTCAAATAATTCCCACTATTTTCTATAACTTATGTAACAGAATCATGTTCTATGTGACCTTGAAAATAGAATGTATAACTACATCAGTATCAAATATGACCAGGTCCACTATGTGATCACCACACTATAGACCCCCCAGATATAGGTCGATTAATGAATATGCCTCCATTATAAAGATCCTATTGATTGACAATTTCCAGTTGAAACAGATGAATTAGTACCATGATGACCACTATGTCCTCCGGCTGATCGATGCCCCTCTAAAAGAAACTCTCTCTCAACATGGTCTGTTCTAAACCCTATTCATAATTTGGAATTCATAGAGAGACCATTCTACCCTTTTTCTCGACAATGCGGTCCTCATTAAACTTCAATGTCTAAATCTATCCATTATTATCCATATAGAGCATGAGGCCAGTGAACCTTGTCCAATACATTTTAACTACCATATCAACCTACTACATCTCTATAATCTCCAGATTACAATTATATTAGAAGTTAAAAGGATAATTATCATCATGAAACAATCCCTAAACAATTCCCTAGATATATTCACATCATCATGTGTTTAGGTGACTAGAAACTACAACCATCATTATTATCCATGAAGTAGAATCTACACATGTGAAATGATATGATCAATTGAGGTCTATATTAGTTCAAAAACTAAAACCATTGACACAAGAAAATCATATTATACTTGAGGTTCTCAATCTCCAAAATCATGAGCTATATCTTGGGTTAATAAATTTACAATATGATAATCCTATACACATATTCATCTTATCCCAAAAGAATAACAAGCTTCTCCACATGTATATAATCATCATCATGAACCACTGTAGGTGGTTCTAGGAACACCTACTTAAGTGGAAGTACTAATTCCTTCTTGGTGGATAGAACACCTCATGGAGAGGTCCCAATAATGAGGCATCTTTACTCAATGTGTAATCATCACAACCATGTCATTGTATCCAAGCTTGTGGTCATCATAGAGGGATCCTAAATATTAGCAAGACATACCATTGATAGATTAACATATATAGGAAACTGACTAAATAAGTACATGAAATTAAGAGATCCAATTATATAGGATTCATGTATAATTGGTTTCCTTATATTCATTTTCATAGAATAACGGTGTGGAAAGAATGTTATCAATGTCCAACTGTATGGATATGTGATCCACCACACCATCACCGAGTCACATAAATTTAGAGCTAAACTAGAAATACCATAATAATGATTCTCTAAGATCCAAAACTAATCCACACCCCACATATGTCCCAAAACATCATTTCAGTGACTAAACCACCTATGATACCCCTATTTCACAACCCACCAGGAACCCGCATAGACTAGTAGTAAGAAGAGTGTAACTCCACAAGACTACCTATAAAAGAAAAGGTATGGTTACTATCACTGAGTAGGTATATCTCATAAATGGTAGGATTTACCTTAATGAACTTGTATTCATTCACACCTCCAATTACATCAAAACCTTGTAGCCTAAAATATTTTTCTAACCTAAGAAAAATTATATCAAAGAAATAAACTCTAAAACATATAGAATAACAAAAATATTAATATAACCAATGTAGAAAAGGTAAATACACCTGGGAAAATATAAATAAATAGGGTTCCAACCAATGAACTGTTATGGAGGAAGATCCTGCTCATGAACTCTTGTATTGACCACCAACCTAAAATAAACATCACTAATTACTAATAAGATCCAACTTCCCTAGGCCTACAAAATTCCTTCACAAACTATGTTTCATCTACATTAGACTTGAAAAATTAAGGAATAACCATCATATGGGTGACTTAACACACACCTAGTATGATACCAAGAAAAAAAGTGGAATTTCTTCTGTAAAATAGTCATGTTAACCCATAAGACAGTGAGTGTAATGTAAACATAATAATATATATGCTCATAAAGAAATCCAAATCAGTGTGAGATAAATTTTAATGATCATATCATATATAATAATGAATAGTGTTCATAAAGGCCTATTGATACCATATATAAATATATTAACCATGTGAAACATCTCAAAAATCCAAATGGAGAACCCATTCCACACTGATGGGTACCGCATCTGAGGGATTATCAACCCCATTTGTGGACTCACATCCCTTCAGAGCTCAATGATGTTGGAGTACCCACTCTATAGATAGAGTAACCGAACCTAGTAATGCGGGGATAACCAAATCTACATGTATATTTTATATGTGTGAATATTTCCCAATAAAACCCAACCATCATAGGATTACTAACCCAACATCACTTTCATGATCATTCCCAAGCCTGGTCATTTTTCAATTTTTTATGTAATGAGAGTCCAACTCCCATCACCTCATTTATATATTAGTTATTGAATTAAAGGGTACAATCATTTACTATATAGAATTATCATCAAAATGGAAAAATCATAGCCTGATTCCAAGTCTTAAAGTAGAAAATATGAGATGCATGAACTTCTAAGAGAAGTACACAACATGGGACTAGGTGTACATAAGTTGTACTTACAAATAAAAGTATCTATGTTCCCTACTTATCAACTCATAATATGGATGTTCATGTACATATTTTGTGGTACAACTAGGTGTCCTTTGGTTTTACTACCTGTATATGAAACACTTTTCTAGGTAGGGTCACATGATGTGTGGAACCACCACACAAAGATGTCTTATTTAAATGGGTTGAAAATAATAGCTGTTATAAACCGTAGACTACATATAATTTTATCCTATTGGATACATATTGTGTAGTAATATGTTTACTTTAAAATAAATTATTCCTCTCTATAAATAATCATTTCAAATTAACCTGTACCCGAGTGGTGGGGGCTCCTGCTTCGCATTCAAGAGACCCATGTTCAAAACTGGGTGGAGGTGAATTTGTAGGGGGTATTGTAGTTGTCACTATATTATTCACTATAGCAGTTAGTGTTCAGTGTTGTAGGAACCAGAACTATTCACCTGATTTGGCCCTTTGGGACAACGATTTTGGACTACATGTCTCAATGGCCTTCAGGTCATCAATGGTCATTGGGCCTTAGGGCCTTCGGGAGACGTTGACAATTGAGTATCCCACTGCATATAGAAAAATCCATAGAAGTGGAACAGAGAAGCAAGAGTAGAAGCCACCAGAAGTAGAACTAATCAGATTGGAAGAATGGGAGGGTGTGGCAGCCACCATGAGGACCAGACACCGTGCAACTTTGTACGTGGCAATGATAGCCGATCAACAATGCAAGGTGGGGAGCTAGGTGATCAATGATGCAGATTATATGGAGGGGAAATTCAAGTGGGATGGTCCTGTAGGTCACATATTTGGCACGGTATGCCTCTAGGCCATTGTGTCATGTATTACTGGTCAGTCAAGCCTTGTTCCTTAGCCCTACGGGTCATGTACACGTTCCCCTTTAACCCTTAAATGGGGGAATATCCATAATAAAATAAAAAGAAATCCTTATGGCCATTCAGACTCTATAAAAAATCCATTAACTGATCACAATGAATCTCTTGGTAAGGAATAAAAATTGAATAATCCGGGATCATCCCCCACTCTATGTATGTTTTCATACTTTGTATCACTATATTTAAAATCATCATTCGTGTATGTCATTCCCATATACACAAACTCAAGGAAAAAATTTAACAATTTGATAGATATAATTTCCAAAAATGTTTCCTAAATCTATAGGAACTACGATCATCAGGTCCAATCATACATATATCAATAAAAATCAAGAATTATGGCCTTGACGTGAACCAAACTGAAAACAGTTCAAACGTCACCCTAAATATGTCTGATGTTGAAGGATGTGACGAACATTTGGAGACAACCATATAAACATCAATATGAATGTACCCATTGGATTATATTTATTTGGCGAGTTATCATTATAATTGAAACGGAATTATTTAGAAGAATTCATTGTCAATAAAAACAAATAAAACATTTAAATCAGCTAGGACTTTTGAAAATACGGAGATAGTAATTATTAATAACATATTAATTAATCCATATAAAAAATCAAGAAATATTTTCTAGATAGATCCATAAATAAAAAAATATATATTGATTGGATAAATCATTGATAAAGAACATTTTTTCGTCATCTTTATTGGTGATATATATGGACATTATTATAAATGAAATATCCCATAGGGATTTGATCATCAATTATTAATAATTAATTATTAAATGTCTAAATGTACCTTAAGGTGATGTATTATTTACCCCTCAAAAATATAAAGGTTATATGTATTATCCTATAGATTTTTTATAATGTGTTTTAAATCAGTTATCTTACAAGGTTAAACATTTAAAATTTTAAAAAAATTATAATTTATTTTATTTAATACATCCTCCAAGGACTTCACATCATCCCAAAACACTTTGGGTTTAAAACATATACCATGATCATAGTTGCATGTACATTATATATCCAATCGTGGTCTCATAATTCCCATAATAGAATCCTATCAAATAGAAAACCATTATTTACAAAAAGTATCATGTGTGTGGTTAAATATATTTAATGTTTTCAATCATTTTATTATGTGTTCCTATAACACATGTAATACCATTTAAAATCTAAAGGAAAACAGATTTATATATATATAAATATAAAATGGATTCAAGGAAAAAAATTGATTGCTAACAATTGTGGTGGGATGGACTCTCATTCTCACTTGAGGATAAATTTGGTATTGTTGTTTAGTTATTTATTTGGATTTTTTAGACTAGATGAAACTCAATATAGTGGGAGTAGTATGTGAATTTGTTTCTTCTTATGTAGGGATGTTGTTTTCCTAGGGTTTTTAGTCAGTTTACACCTCTTAGGGGGGACAGATTCTCCATTATTATGTCTTATGATTATGAAATTTTGTGGATGTGATTATACACTAAGGACACATCATTGAAAATTACATAATATAGTATCTAAGGTCTATAATTAATTTTATTCCATTGTCAAAGTTCTTTTAGGTTTATTGTTTTATTGAATTTGGTCAGAACACTTATTTAAAAATCCCTTATATTACAATATGTACATTTCAACCAAATATAAATTTTTATCACAAAAAAAACATTTAAGATATATCATGTATTTTTAATGAAATTTCATCACAATTATAATATTGATATCATCCTTTTCCAAAAATAATTCTTCACACGCTGATAAATACATTTTAAAATATTATACAAGGACAAATAACTCAAAAACAGATATAAAATGAAAGAATGATACAACTAATTTACTAACAAATATAATATTATAACATATTCAAAATAAACATTGGGTTAATTTTTTTACACTAGAAATAAAATTCAATGCCCATATATTTTCATAAAATATTTCATAATAATTTATAAGGAAAAATAAGAATCATAAATTATTTTTTGAAATCCTTAAAATCTTATGAAGTCTTTTTTAAAAAGTTATAAATTTCACCTTTGTGAAATAAAATATAATTTCATTTGAACATAATATCAGTACATTAACATAGAAAATTATATGATTTATATAAAACCCACAAAAAGAATAGATAAATAATATATTTAACATGGGACATCATTTCCATATCACTCTTATAAGTGGAATAACTATATGGTCCACTCCTGTACTTAATGAATTAGAGGGCTATAAAAGACCCACTCATCCATGGTTCATAATGGAACCACCAATGCTTGGTTAATAAATATAACCACCAATCTATATTTTATAATGGGACCACCTATCCTAGGTTAATAATATAAACCCCATTATGATAATTAATTATGATGATCTATAGCATAATAATAAATCATGAAATATTTCATTTTCTTCATTACACTTAGAAAAAAATACTTTTAAACTATAAGAAAATAATTGTGGATAACGAAATATTAATTCTATTTTAAAAGGGTTTTTGAATATATCTAAATCACTAATAATGAGTGATATTGTTTTTTAAAAAAGTATATCATTTAAAAGAATCTAAAAATCAAATAATGGTTATGCAAGAAGGAAAATTTTGGTCATCATATATGTAAAAATAAAGCATTCCTTTTGACTTTTATAATTAAAGTAAAATATTAATTTTTAAAACCATTAAAATAAAGTAAGTGGAAACCTAAAATTTTCATTATACTTCTTCCATGTACTTATAAATACATACTTAAAATAATTGTAAAATTTTTTCCAAGGAATAATGGGATTTTCAAGGATGACTTTAAAAGGGTAATTTTTAAAAAGGCTCCATACCTAGAGTCTGAATTGTCATGTACGTTATTTATATTCAAAAATAATAAAATTATTTCAATTATATATATATATTTAAATGCCATTATAAATTGTATTATTCCTTTTTATGTTACTTATTACCTTGATATATACGATGACATAATTATTTGAGTTTATATCTGCTTTTTTGATAATATTCATCTAATATATTTGAAATGAGTTCCATAGATGTACAATGGAAAATGAGTTAATTATTAAATAATTTAAAGAATAATAATCATGACATAATTATAATTTATATACATAAATTATAATTTTAATTCCAATAATAATATTTTGTTATTAAAAAAGAATTATGTTTCAATTGTGGGGACAGTGTTTTGTATGTATGCATGAGTAATATTTCCATTTATCAATGTCAATTATGGGAAAAAAGAGATTACTAATTGGAATTTTAATAGTTTTATATTTATCATATATAAAATATTATACCTTTAGATAAACATGTATATTTTATCCATGTGATATGGTGATGAAAAATGGATCACATCACTTCATGGAGGTGGTAGTCCCTACATACGCATGAGTGATGCTATCATTTTTCAATAAATGAATATATTTATAAAATATTTTATATATTATATTTTAGTTATTATAAATATATTATTAATATCAAATGTAAACATTAATTATATAACTATAAATATATATTATAGGTTTTGTTTTAATAGAAATGCATCGGTTGTGTAGTGGTAGTCTATCATACACACAAATACTTGTTTTTCTTCCCATATTATGGAATAGAAGATGGATATTGGTTATGAAATTAACAAAATAAATTAAAACAATATGGAATGTATTTGTTATATTATTTTTTCATGTTTGAAAAATACTTTAAGGTGTTTGATGTGGAAAAAAATAAAATTCTCGATTAAGAATTATAACTCTTCTTCAGACTACCACAGTTCATTTACACCTTAAGATATATAAGATGGGTATTATTAATAAGAAGTCCTAAAGAAAGGGGGTAGAAATTTTAGTAAGGTATTTTTAGGTATTTTCTACAACAAATGAATATTTAAGAGTATTGATAGGAAAATAAGTGGTTCACTTTCCTATGAGATGAGAGCGATACTTTAGGAATTTCCGAAAATATTAAATTAATTTAAATTAATTTTCATGTACAAAAGGATTAAAATTAAAAATATTCAAAGATATGATTATGATCAAAATTTTTATATTCCATTATTTTTACATGTTTATATAATTTTTTACCCATATTTTGTTAACCTTGTTAACCCATTTTCACGATTATGATGACAATGAAGTTTTATAGTCTTTAGGGGTTAATATAAATTATATAAAAGAAAAATTTAACCAAATATGGAAAATGGTGCATATTTTAAAACATAACCCAATAAATTCTATGAATATATTATTTTAGTAATTTTAAATATTTTAAGAACAAAATTAATAATTATAAAATATCATTAATGTTAATTTTAGAACTATTTGTTTAAGTTGGCTTTAGTAACCACAATACATCAAAGGAATTATAATATTAATCATTGAAAACATAAATATCATGTTATTTTTATCCAAAAAATTCATGGGTCATATTAGTTCCTTAAATTATATTTCCTTTGATATCATTTGTTATATTATTATATTAATAGAATAAATAATACGTCATCATTATGTAAGATTTTACTGTAATAACATCATCACTAAAAAAAATTACCCTGAGAGAAAATTAATTCATATTTAAATTTTATTGTTATAACTAAACATAACCTCTGGTTATCACTATGTTAAAAATATTATAGTTATTAAAAGGAAGAGTGTAAACTTTTTGGATTTATATTCAACGAAATATTATAAAGGAAAAAATCATTCGAAAAATTTTAAAAATGGTCATATATTATAAAATTTTATGTTTATGAATATTATATCATCTCTCAATAAAATTTAGGAAACATTTAGGGTCATTATTTAGACTTTTTTATTTTATTATTAACCATATTTACAAAATTTATCCTTTACCATAGTAATAAAACATCTAATGATACCATTTAAAATTTCAAAAAATATAAGGTTTTGATTTTTAAATTTTTTTCACAATGATTCCTAATATGGAATCCATTGTTAAAAATTTAGAACATATATGTGTAATAATTTAATATAAAATTAAAATGAAAGCACAAGATGAAAAGTAGTTTTTCAGTTAAATGTATTTTATGTGTAAAATTTATTTATACTAAATTTAAGAAGAAAATTATTTTTAAATACCATAATTGAATTATTTTAAAACAGTTAACAAATTAAATTTTAAAACTAGTAAAAAATTTAATTTTTTCTTTATAAATAATTTTAAAATAAAATACATTTTTCAATAAAAAGAAGTATTATAACTATTCATATAAAATGAAACTTTTCAAAAAAAATTCAAGGATTCACAATAATATAATTTTTATATGATGATTTAAAAATGATAAATTTTCCTCAAATAAAATTTCTAAAATTTTTAGAAATTAATTATAAAATTTTCCCAAAAAATCAATAAATAGAATTATAAATAAAATATATTTTCGATGAATAAAACTACATTAAAAAAAATTTTGTGACTATTTTTAATAATGAATCAATACATTTTTATTGATTAGTACCATTATATTTTTTTTTAATAAAGTAGTTAGTCATATTCAAAATTTCCTATTTAACAAATACGTTGTATTGATAATATTTAAATAATAATATTTTATGGTTAATTTAGGATCGGTGTTGTGATTAGTATATTTGGTTATATATGGTCTTATTTTTAAAAATTCTGGAGTGTTACACTCTCTAATTGTTTTAAAAATTTCATTGTAATTTTTAGAGGAGCCTGGTAATCAATGTTTTGAATTCGAAAATACATTTCATGGAATCCCACCTCATAAAATGGGTTAATAAAAATTCCTCTTGATAAAAGAGAATGAGAAGTATGATGTTCTTCTTGAATAACAAACCACTAATTTTATATGTAGTTAAACATTGGTTTGGTGTGAAAATATTGACATAGAAGTGGAAAATATTACCCAAGGACTAGTAGAATGAGATAGATAATATGATCCAGAGATAATTAATAACCAATAAACACATAAATCTATGATGGATGAAAAACCCACAGATTCATCCAATGATGATCATAGTTGGATAAATGTTTTATTTTCAGATCCTTTATCTATATTTGAGGAATTTTTTACCATCTAAACTTATATCATAGGTATATAAACTTAGTTAAAAAGTGTATTTTTGTCCTTTAATAAATTTCAACCACAATATCTTCTTTTCCTCCAAATGCTGAGTATTCAATATAAATTTATTATGCCTTGAATTTAACATCCTAGGTAAATAAAGAATATAACATTTTTATATTTATTAATATATGTAAATTTATTATTAATTTTACTTTTATGTGGTTTCTATGTTCTATAGCGTACCTAATACACAACAACCGGTTTCCTTGAAATCTTACGTTGCACACTAACAATATAATATTATTATTTTAAATGGTAGTTAATGCATAGCTGTTGTATTGGAAAAAATGAACCGAACTAAATACAATATGATTATATATATTTGGTACTATTTTTATATTTACCCAAAAAATTTAGAGGCTTAAAATGTGAATGAATCTAATTTTAAGCATAAATACTATAATATTCTTTAAAGAGTAAATTTACTACCTTTTGATAGAGAACCCTTTTTAAATCTAGTTTTTTCAAGTTTTTTATGTTTTATATGAAAAAATATTTTTGATCTTGAGAATCGAGACATCAAAATTTACTTTGGATGAAATTTTCATATTTTTCTGATAATGTTCATTTTTAATGAATAGTGAAAATATGATATATTTAAATTCAAAACCACCATTTAATATATTTTATTTATATGGTTAGATTATTATTTTAATTGGTTTAAAAGTGTAAATAGATTATATTTTTACCATTTAATCCAATGTTGTCCATTAGAAGTAATTTCAATTTGAAATTTTTCATTAACAAGTATTAATCTTTTAATGGTCATTATTTCTTAAAAACATGTTTTTGTTTTGATGAAGGGAATTAATAAAAAAATTAATTAATGAAACTGATATTTTTTAAAATTTTTTAAAATAGACATCATTTTTGAATTCATAATATAAAATTTATCTTTGAGTTAATTTTTGGTATTTTTCTGAAAACTTTCAATTTTTGATGAATAGTGAAAAACATTGCGTTATTGTATAAACCCAACATTTTATTTAAATTATTATTTTTAAATTTAAATTTTAATTAAAGTAAAATTAGATACATAATACCTATATTAATACAATGTAATTAAATAGAGTCATTTTATAATATGTTTAGATATATAAAATTCTATTAAACTTTTTAACGTTTTTTGCCCACCTTCTATGTGCTTTTCCAAATTTGCAGAAAACACTATTTTACTACTTCTAGGAATTTAATTTCAAAAATCCAATATTCATGGTTGTATTCAGTAAGTAAAAGGTCATTCAATGGGATGGAAAATAATTTTTGGTGAATATTAACTATTGGCTTTTATTAATAGCGATTATAGTTATTCAGGGTAATTTATAATAATATAAAATTAATATGAAACTTGTCCTGACCATATTGGAGAGTCATGTCAGACCAAGACAATCCATTAGTCAATTTTGGGACCACATGGAGCCACTTGGGTAAGATAATTACATTAATAACTTTTTATTTCAAGTAAAAATAAGATAAAAATGATTCTCTCCCACTTGAGAGCGTTCCCTCTTAGGGTTATCCTAGGTTTTCAGTCTTCCTGTCCGTTCGGTTCACTGTGGAAGCTCCTCCCCCTTGGTTCCCCCGCTTCAGTTCCGTGGGTCGCCGATACTACTTCAGAGCCGGTGTTTGTGGTTCATTTTCCCCCTTTTTCCTGTGCCGTTTCACAAACCATCTGTGGTGAAGAAGCTGTACTCCAATTTTCCCCATGATTCCCCGCCTCCTCGTTTTCACCTTCTAGCGCAGCTCTTGCCACTTACGAGATCTTGCATTTCTTCCCATCGCCGCCATCCTTCGACAGTGCCGGATCTGTGATAGGAAGGGTGGTTCCAATTCACAGACTTTTCAAGCTTCACAAACATTCTGAGCCAAGAGTTCTTGTATGGCATCCTTTTCTTGTTTCCGAGGAACTCTTAACCGTAATCGCATTGGATTGGGGGTGGGTTTTTGGTGCCACGCTTGTGAGAAATCCTGCTGCTCTATGGCTTGATTCGTGCCACTTTTTCCATGATGCTTCATCATGATTGAGAGCTCACAATGTACCTGTCATGAGGTGTCTGATCAGTATGGTCCCAGCACGAAGCATCAGGCGTGCTGAGTGGATGCGATATTTCTACCAAGGGGTGCTCACCCGCGATGATTTGGCGGGCGTTGTGTGATCACATAGAGGTGGATTCACAAAAAAACCACAACGAAGGTCTGAGATATTGGGGGTCCACGTAGTGATTGGTTCACAAAGTTGGGGGTTCGCACAGTAATTGGTTTGTGAAGAACCTACTGTGAAGGGTTGAGGTGTCGAGTGTTCGCATAGTCTCTAGTTCTGGTTGTGAGATCACGAAGAGGTTGATTCTCAATACACCTTACCATGAAGGTATGAGTCTTTGAGAGTTCGTGTTGTGTTTGATCCGCAAAGCTCCTGCCGCGGAGGTCTGAGGCCTTGTTTGATCGCGAAGGACTGAGACGTTGTGACGACGCGAAGGCCCTACTAGGGGGTCTGCTACGCGAAGTCTGGGGGGGCTCACGACCCAGGCTCTTGGGTGCGACTAAATTAAGAGGCAAAGATGGACCCAAAGGCTGTGGTTCTTATCTCAGTTGTGTGGACTGAATAAGGGGGCTGGCCCTTAAGGAATTTTGTAATTCATCTCTGGACTTGCGCTATGGAGGCTGACTTAGTTAATCAATGGAAGAGGTTCTCCCTGACAGAGAAAGAAGAGGCAGTGATCGAGGCACGGAGAAATGAAGACCCACTCTTGGAAAAACGCATGTCTCTGCTCGTAGTAGGAAAGTTCATGGAAAAAATCTCGGTAAATCAGGGGGTTCTCAAGAAAAGTCTACAGAATATCTGGAAACTTGATGCAGGAGTGGCTATTCGGGAAGCAGGGATTAACTGCATCATCTTTGAGTTCATTAAAGAGAATGATAGGGACAAAATCTTGCATGGAATACCGTGGTCCATCGATAATCAACTCCTCCTAATGGAAGAATTCAATGGGGGAGAAAATATCCAGTGAGTGAATTTAACCACCTACCCTTTCTCGATACGAAATAAAGGAATCCCTTTCCATGGAAGAACGGAACACATCATGAAGGAAATTGGGGACAGTCTAGGCCACTTTCTCAAATGGGATTGCATAGAACCAATTCAATGGGGCCCCGAGGATCGGATTAAGGCGTGAATTGAGGTGTCAGAGCCCCTAATGTGGGGAATGTTCTTGAAAATCAAAGACGCCAACTCTTGGATGGCATTCGAGTTCGAGAAACGCCCAATGTTCTATTTTTTTGTGGTCTCCTTGTCCATATGGGAAGAACATGCACCACAAAACCGAAGAATGGACCAGGTAACATCATCCTTCAATATGGACCTTGGATCCGTGCCAAAACGAATAAATATGCTTTCATCCTCGAGACGAAAAAACAAAAGGACTGGGACCATATCACGTTGGCACATTCCAACTAGGCGGAACCCACACATGGAAAAACCCTTATGCATGGACCTCTAGATCTCTCTAAGGATGACTTCCCCACTCATAGATAAAATTATGTTCTTCTTAACCCACTGAAGGACAATACTCAGGCATCCACAAGGTCGGCGACAGAGCAAAAAGAAACACCAAGGCAATGCACAAATCCAATGCTGATGCACACCGAACCACCAGATCCAGAACCTGACCCACAATCGTCTGCAATAGGCATTACAACAATGTAGGCCCATGGAATGACAATAACTCCAATGTTGGGTCCAAACACCCATCTAACATGGAAAAGGGAGCAACGTGGATAAAGTGAAGGTCATGCGGAACACCCAAAACCCAGGTTCACGAATAGGAAAAAGGAAACATTCCAATCATGGAGGAATCCCACCAAAAGAGGGAAAATGACAAGTGGTGAAACAAGTCCGGAGGAACCAAAGGCGATGGCGGGAGAGACCCAGCCCCACCTATAGAAATGATTGTGTTATGTTGGAACAGTCGGGGGCTTCGAAACCCATGAATGGTTCGCATGCTTCAGCGCAATTGCGCCCAAAGTCTCCCCGATATGGTTTTCCTATCCGAAACTATACTGGAAAACGAGGACACCAATGGTATTTCTTTGTAGTGCGGCTTCCAAGGCTGCTTTCTGGTGCCCATACAAGGCCATTCTAGGGGCCTCTTTCTCCTTTGGAAGGATAACATTGATGTTAAAATCCTGTCTTTCTCCATGCACCATGTGGCAGCGCCTGTTCAAACTGACTTGCACCCACCCTGGACTTTTGTGGGATTCTATGGCTGTCCATCCCATTATGATAAGGTGAAGTAATGGGATCATCTATGTATGATGCGACATGACATACCGAGCCCTATTCTCTATGGAGGTTATTTTAATGAGATTATGTTCCATAAGGAAAAGAGAGACAGAGTCACCCGCCACTCAGCCTCGATGTCAAATTTCAAAGACACAGTCATTAGGGCGAACCTAGTCGATATGGTGTATACAGGTAATCCATTTACATGGTTTCACGGAAATACAAAAGACACCCACATCGTTGAGCATCTTGATAGATTTCTGGGTTCTACAAATTGGATTAATTTGTTCAACATGTTTCATATAGGCCACATAGACCTTAACTATTCAGACCACTATCCAATTCTCATTGATTGTACACAAGGCGAACGAAATAAACATCCCAACAGACCCTTCAGATTTGAGAGGTTCTGGTCAAAAGACCAGGAATGTGAAGAGGTGGTCCAATATGTCAGGAAGATTTCTCTTGATGATGTTGGCAACAATCTCCAACAGGTTGCTTCCGTCTTGAGATCATGGAGCAACAAGAAATTCCACCACCCCGATAGGCATTGTGATGTCCTTGAAAAGAAGTTGCAGAACTTACTCAGGCAACCCATATCCAATGGAAACATCTCCATCATTGGTTCCACCCAAAGAGAGATAGACGGGGCCTTGCGCGTTAAGGAATGCTTCTGAGCTATACGGGCGCGTGACACCCACATTAAAGAGGCCGATGCGAATACAAGGTATTTTCACCTAAAAGCATCTACGAGGCATCAGAAAAATCCTACTATGTGTTTATGTTGACCTGATGGAAGCAATGTTTCTGATACCAGCGGTATCCATGAAGCTCTATTATGCTATTTCTAGAACCTCTTATCTACTGGAACACCTTTCGTGTCTGCTGATGTGGAATAATGCATCAGGCCTGTGATCACGGATGATATCAATCGGATGATTACAAAAGATATGATGAATGACGAGATTCACTTGGCTTTGAAACATATCCACCCCACCAAGGCCCCGACACCAGATGGTTTTTACACCCTTTTTTTAAACAATACTGGCACATCATCGGTCCCGACATCTGCAAAATGATAAAAAACAACTGGGCGGGGAATACAAGCATTTTCTCCATCAACTAAAAAGTCCTCGTAATAATTCCTAAAATCAAGAAACCCCAGGCGATCCTTGATTTTAGACCAATCAGCCTCTGCAATGTCTCTTATAAGATCTTCTAAAAAATCCTTGTCAATCAGTTGCACCCTTGGCTTCCTGATATCATCTCTGAAATCGAGAGTGCCTTCTTGGCCAAGAGATTGATTACAGATAATGCTATTATGTCCCATGAAGTGTTCCACTCTATGAAAATGTGCTCCACCACAAAAATAGGATCCATGGCATGGAAACTGGATATGATAAAATCTTATGATAAAGTGGAATGGAAGTTCCTTAGAGCTGTGATGCTGAAAATGGGATTTTCCACTAAATGGATAGATATTGTCAGGCACTGCATATATACCGTCTCCTTCAGAATCAAGGTCAATGGGGAGCTCACCATAGGATTCATCCCAACCCAAGGCCTTCCCCAGGGAGATCCCCTCTCCCATTTTCTCTTCATCTTGGTGGCTGATGTCTTTTCTAACCTTATTTCTAGGGTTGCATCCTTTAACTCTATTCATGGGGAAAAAGTCTGCCGTGAAATCCCACAAGTGTCTCATATCTTCTTCGCAGACGACTGCCTCCATTTCTTTAGATCAACATTAAATGAATGTCGGGTGATCAACCACATTATCCGGAAATATGAGCGGGCATCTGGACAGGCTATTAATCACGGCAAATCGGAAATCTCTTTCAGCGCAGGGGTGCCTCTTGCCAAGAGAGTTGAACTTTGTGCATTAGCAGGCATCAATATGGTCATTAAACACCAGAAGTGTCTCGGCCTTCCCACGGTGATTGGCCGGGACAAAAAAAGAAATTTTTGCATCTCTGGTGGACAAGATTGAGAAAAAAATTCAAGGATGGACCCCATAATGCATCTCCAAAGCTGGAAAAGAAACCCTCATTAAAGCTGTCATTCAGTCTGTCCACAGCTACTTCATGTCACTATTTATGTTCCTGATGACCATCGTCAATCTGATCCATTCCCATACTACCAACTTCTGGTGGGGGAAAAATGATGGAAGGAATAGACCCCACTGGTTGGCTTCGGAGAAACTCTACACACCCAAATCAGAGGGAGGGATGGGATTTCAGAATCTCCTTCTTTTCAACGACGCTCTGTTGGCCAAGAAAGGATAGGGCCTTATTATCCGTCCATCATCTCTCTGTGTGCGGGTAATCTGAGCTAAGTACTTTCCCCACACAGACTTCCATATTTCCTCTCACGGCCCCCCTAGCTTTCTATGCAGAAGCATTTGGGGGGGCCGAAATATCCTGGAAAAAGGGTTAGGCTAGATGATTGGGAATGGATCATCTATCAACATCTGGACCGACCCCTGGCTTGTCGATAAGGATGGTTTGCGGGCCACATCCGCCTCCCAACCAAGGCTCGAAGACGCCACTGTGAACTGTCTCTTTTCAGACCAGGGCCCGGGGTGGTGTGTGGAAAGGATCCAGGAATGGTTTAATGAAAGAGACCAAAGAGTTATACTGAGCATCCCCTGTGTCCCAAATGCTGGCCCCGCCCATCTTTTCTGTACCAATGATAATTCTGGGGATTACATAGTGAGATCCGGGTATAGACTAGCTCTTGGAATCCACTCTATTGACTGTGATGAGGGACCATGGAAAGCGATTTGGAAGCTCAACGTCCCCCAAAAAATTTGCCAATTTTGGTGGCAGGTGTGCATGGGAACACTCCCTACCATGAGCCTTCTCACTTATCGACATATAGCCAATGTTGAGTCCTACCCTTTCTGCCCGACTATACTTGAAACCCCTTGGAACACCATCATTCACTGCCCGGGAGCTAAGGAAATTTGGAAGAAATGGGGCCCGACCTCACACTACGGGAAAAATGGCTATTTGCGACGGGATTTATTCCCGTCGCAAATAGTCCCGTTAGGAATTTATTTGCGACAGGAAAATTCCCCCGTCACAAATAAGTACTTATTTGTGACGGGTTAGCTTACCCCGTCACAAAAGGACGGGCGCGGTTTGCGCGCCAAATCGCGGGAAAGTTATTTGCGATGGGCGGTTACCGCCCGTCGCAAATAACCGACGGCGGTAAAAGCTATTTGGGACGAGAATATACCCCATCGCAAATACCGGCAGCGGTAAAAGATATTTGCGACGGGAATATACCCATGTCGCAAATAGTATGTCGGCAGATATTATTTGCGACGGGACCCATTGCAAATAGCTATTTAACCGTTGACTGTAATAAATGATTGCTAAGGCAATTGCGACGGGTACCGTCGCAAATAACATTATTTGCGACGGGTATCCCGTCGCAAAAGGACCCGTCGCATCTAATCTAACCTATAAATAACTCCATCTGTTTTTTCAATTCATTCTCAAACTCCATCTTCTCCTTCTCTCAAAATTCTATTTCTAGAGTTCAGCATTTCTTAAGTTTAATTTTTTTTCCGGGGTTGATATTGAAGTTTTCAAGAACGATCAGAGATCAACCTCAGATCAATTTTAAAGGTATTTATGTTTATTTGAATTTAATATTAATTTTAAATTTTTTATTAGTTTCATTTATTTTTAATTAGTTGTAATTTAATTATGTTTAAATTGTTTTGTTACTTAATAAATTTAAATTATTAGTATCGTTCATAGTTAATGGTAATTAGGAATAATTAGTAATAATTTTCTATAATTAAGAATAAATGCTAATAATTAGTAATAAATACCAATAATTAGGAATAATTACATTATTACATAATTAGTATATTTTATTATTAATATTAAAATAATATGATTTTTTATATTATATACAATTCTCCTTTCATCTGTGTGTTTTTTGTCTCCACATGTAATATTTGTATGTGGAGACAGAAAACACACAGATGAAAGGAGAATTGTATATAATATAGAAAATTATATTATTTCAATATTAATAATAAAATATACTAATAATGTTATTATTCCTAATTATTGGTAATTATTCCTAATTATTGGTAATTTTATGAATAATTACCAATAATTAGAAATAATTAGGAATAATTAGTAATAATTAGTAACAATTACCAATAATTAATAATAATTACCATTAATTAGTAATAATTACCAATAATTAGTAATAATTAGTAATAATTAGTAATAATTATCAATAATTATCAATAATTTGTATTAATTAGTAATAATTAGTAATAATTAGTAATAATTACTAATAATTACCACTAATTAGTAATAATTAGGAATAATTACTGATAATTAGTACTAATTAGTAATAATTAGTAATAATTAGTAATAATTAGTAATAATTAGGAATAATTAGTAATAATTACCAATAATTAGTAATAATTACCAATAATTTGTAATAATTACCAATAATTAACAATAATTACCGATAATTACCACAAATTAGGAATAATTACGAATAATTAGGAATAATTAACAATAATTAAGAATAATTATCAATAATTAGTAATAATTAGTAATAATTAGGAATAATTACCAATAATTAGTAATAATTAGTAATAATTACAAATAATTAGTAATAATTAGTAATAATTAGTAATAATTAGTAATAATTAGTTATAAATAGTACTAATTACCAATAATTCGTAATAATTAATAATAATTAGTAATAATTACCAATAATTAGTAATAATTAGTAATAATTAGTAATAATTACCAATAATTAGTAATAATTAGTAGTAATTAGTAATAATTACCAATAATTAGTAATAATTACCAATAATTAGGAATAATTAACAATAATTAGTAATAATTAGTAATAATTAGGAATAATTACCAATAATTAGTAATAATTAGTAAAAATTACCAATAATTAGTAATAATTAACAATAATTAGTAATAATTAGTAATAATTACCAATAATTACCGATAGTTACCAATAATTAGGAATAATTACCAATAATTAGGAATAATTACGAATAATTAGGAATAATTAGTAATAATTACCAATAATTACTAATAATTACCAATAATTACCAATAATTACCAATAATTACCGATAATTAGTAATAATTAGTAATAATTAGGAATAATTACCAATAATTAGAAATAATTAGTAATAATTACCAATAATTAGTAATAATTAGTAATAATTACCAATAATTACCAATAATTAACAATAATTAGTAATAATTAGTAATAATTAGGAATAATTAGGAATAATTTCCGATAATTAGTAATAATTAGGAATAATTACCGATAATTAGTAATAATTAGTAATAACTATTAATAATTACCAATAATTACCAATAATTACCAATAATTAGTAACAATTACTGATAATTAGGAATAATTACCAATAATTAGTAATAATTACCCATAATTAGTAATAATTACCAATAATTAGGAATAATTACCAATAATTAGGAATAATTACCAATAATTAGGAATAATTACCAATAATTAGTAATAATTAAGAATAATTACCAATAATTAGTAATAATTAGGAATAATTACAAATAATTAGTAATAATTAGTAATAATTACCAATAATTAGAAATAATTATTAATAATTAGTAATAATTAGTAATAATTAGTAATAATTATGAATAATTAGTAATAATTACAAATAATTTGTAATAATTAGGAATAATTATCAATAATTAGTAATAATTAGTAATAATTACCAATAATTAATAATAATTAGTAATAATTAGTAATAATTAGTAATAATTAGTAATAATTACCAATAATTCGTAATAATTAATAATAATTAGTAATAATTACCAATAATTAGTAATAATTAGTAATAATTAGTAATAATTACAAATAATTAGTAATAATTAGTAATAATTAGTAACAATTACCAATAATTAGTAATAATTACCAATAATTAGTAATAATTACCAATAATTAGGAATAAATAACATTAATTAGTAATAATTAGTAATAATTAGGAATAATTACCAATAATTAGTAATAAATAGTAATAATTACCAATAATTAGTAATAATTAACAATAATTAGTAATAATTAGTAATAATTACCAATAATTACCAATAATTACCAATAATTATCTATAATTACATATAATTACCAATAATTACAAAGAATTACCAATAATTACAAATAATTACCAATAATTACCGATAATTAGTAATAATTAGTAATAATTAGGAATAATTACCAATAATTATTAATAATTAGTAATAATTACCAATAATTAGTAATAATTAGTAATAATTACCCATAATTACCAATAATTACCAATAATTACTGACAATTACCTATAATTAGGAATAATTACCAATAATTAGGAATAATTACCAATAATTAGGAATAATTACCAATAATTACCTATAATTAGTAATAATTATCAATAATTAACAATAATTACCAATAATTACCAATAATTACCAATAATTAGTAATAATTACTGATAATTAGGAATAATTACCAATAATTAGTAATAATTACCAATTATTAGTAATAATTACCAATAATTAGGAATAATTACCAATAATTAGGAATAATTACCAATAATTAGGAATAATAACCAATAATTAGTAATAATTAGTAATAATTAGGAATAATTACAAATAATTAGTAATAATTAGGAATAATTACCAATAATTAGTAATAATTACCAATAATTAGTAATAATTAGTAATAATTACCAATAATTAGTAATAATTACCAATAATTAGTAATAATTACCAATAATTAGTAATAATTACCAATAATTAGTAATAATTACCAATAATTAGGAATAATTACCAATAATTTCCAATAAATACCGATAATTTGTAATAATTAGTAATAATTACAAATAATCAGTAATAATTACCAATAATTAGTAATAATTACCAATAATTAGTAATAATTACCAATAATTACCAATAATTACCGATAATTACCAATAATTAGTAATAATTACCAATAATTAGGAATAATTACCAATAATTAGGAATAATTACCAATAATATTAGTACTATGAAAATAATAAAAAATTTATATAATATTAAAATTATCAATATTTGTAACAGGTTTTTCTTTATTCTTAACATATTCAATTCTTAAAGGGTCAATTTTTAGGTCTATCTCAATAAAAAGTTTGCTTCAGTCATGTATGATGTAAACTCTATAATTATACTTTCTTGAGTGTTTTTTCTAACAAATTATTCAAAACTAGTAATGCTTTTATATTCTATAGAAAAATATGGAACAACTAGGTCGTCAACAATCATTATTAGGTGACCGCATATGGATAAATCAACGTAGAAATCCAAACGGTTCTGGTTTAAATCTAGTATATGTAGAGGGTGTGGAGACTTTCTTATCATTTGCGGCATCAAATCCAGAATTTGTTTCCGAAGGAAAAATAAAATCACCTTATAGAAAATGTGCATTGAGAACGTTTGACACATTTGACAAAGTGGGGGGACATCTCTTGCATGTTGGTTTTCAACCATATTGTGTTTTTTGGTATCAACACGGTGAACGCAGTTCCAGAGCAGGTGATACCAATTTGATTCTGGATCCATCCCGGTTTCAAGATTTAGTACATGATGTTGCAGGTTCATCTGTTCAACATACAGAAACTCTGGCTGATATAGCTTCAAATCCTGAGTTGGCACCGTCTAAATTTTATGAGTTGTTGAGGTCTGCTATGAATTCATTATATCCTGGCTGTAAGATGAGAAAATTAGAAGCAGTTTCAAAATTTATGGCTATCAAATCAGATAACATAATGTTAAACACCTGTTTTGACCAGATATTTTGTTTGCTTAAAACACTGTTACCCGAAGGAAATGTTTTTCCTGCAAATTACTATGAGAGTAAGAGGTTGGTTCAAAATTTGGGACTTACTTGTCAGAAGATTCATGCATGTTCAAATGACTGCATTTTGTATTTTGGGGAAAATGAGTCATTGGATAGTTGTCCCACATGTGGGAAACTGAGATATAAAGAAGGACAACATGGGAAGTCTGGTTTGATTCCTGTAAAACAGTTGAGATATTTTCCGCTTACATCCAGACATCAGTGTTTATTCATGTCTAAGAATACAGCGACAATGATGTCATGGCATAAAGGGAATATTTCAACCGATTAAAGCATGAATCATCCAGCCGATGGTGATTCATGGAAACATTTTGATAGAGTGCATCCATTCTTTTCTTTAGAAGCTAGAAATGTTCGACTGGGCCTTTCCACTGATGGTTTCTGTCCTTTCGGATCTTATGGTAGTCAATATTCATGTTGGCCTGTTTTTTAACTCCGTACTATTTGCCTCCATGGATGTTGATGAAGGAGCCATATATCTTTTTGAATTTACTAATTCTAGGAAATCCGAAGAAAAATATTGATGTTTATTTAAAACCATTTATTGAAGAATTAAGTTTATTGTGGAGTACTGGTGTCACTACATATGATGTTGCAACGAAACAGAATTTCATACTGAGAGCAGCATTGATGTAGACAATTAGTGACTTCCCGGCTTATGGGATGTTATCTGGCTGGAGTACACATGGTCAGAAATCATGTCCTTACTGTATGGGATAAAAAAAGCATTTATGCTCATTCATTGAATGAAACCTTGTTATTTTGACTGTCATCACAGATTTCTTCCAGCTGATCATCCTTTTCGCAGAAATAGATCCCATTTCAGAAAAGGAACAGTTGAAAGGGATGGACCTCCAAAAATGCTATCAGGTTCAGAGTTAAAATTAGTTGTATTTTCATTACCTCCAATCACTTTTGGTCCCACAATAAACCAACAGAAAATTTCTAGTTTTGGGAAAGAACACAATTGAATTATATGTAGCATATTTTGGGATTTGCCATATTTGTTTGATTTGTTGGTCCGACACATGTTAGATGTCATGCACATTGAGAAGAACTATTTTGATAATTTGTTTCATACAGTTTTGGATACGCCAGGAAAGAGAAAAGACAATGTAAATGCACGTTTATATCTTGCCCAAATTTCCAGGCGTCCAGAACTGGAACTGTTTGAGAATGTCCGAACAGAAAGGTTACTGAAACCAAAAGCAGCATATACACTGTCTAAAGAAAACTGTTTATTATTTTGTCAGTGGATTGCAGATTTGAAACTTCCAGATGGTTGTGCTTCCAATTTGGGTAGATGTGTAATGAATGGTCATATTACTGGATTAAAAAGTCATCATTGTCATGTTATAATGGAAAGACTTCTATCCATTGGATTAAGAGGTCTTTTGAATTCTGTGATTTGTGATTCTATAATAGACATGTCTCATTTTTTTCGGGAAATTTGTGCAGCTACAGCAGATTATGATGCTCTATGAAAACTTGAAGAATATGTTGTTCTAATTATATGTAAACTGGAAAAAATATTTCCGCCGTCTTTCTTCGAATGAAGGGAACATTTGCTGTTACATTTGCCATATGAAGCCAAATGTGGTGGTACAGTACAGTCTCGATGGATGTACCCATTTGAAAGATGCCTGCAAAAATTGAAAATAAAAGTACATAACAAAGCATCTGTCGAAGGATCTATTGCATAAGCTTCTTTGCAAGAGGAAATAACTTTTTTCTGCTCCCATTTTTTTGAATATGAGTATCCTGCAAAACACAACTGAATGGGACGGAACGAGAGGAATATTGATGAAATCGACAATCAATTATCTATTTTCGACCAGCTAGAGCTTGGTTTTGGTGGAGTTTATGAACGCTGGCTTTCGGATGATGAACATCACAGAGCACATACGTATGTTCTGATCAACTGTGAAGAGATGAAATCAGTTGTAATGTAAGTGTTTATATCACTTATTGTATAATTTATGTTACAGTAAATAACTTTGGTTTTTGTAGGTTGCATGATAATCATATCAAGAAACAAATTCCACAAATTACAACAGTTGCTCTCGAGGAACGCCGACTGAAAAATTTCTATCAGTGATTTCAAAAACTGGTAACATAAATTCTTTATCATTTAGAAACTCATTCAATGTATAGTTTAATATATTTCTAATTATTTGACAAAATTTTAGGTGTCTCGACATGCTGATAAAATTGAAAAACGGCTGTGTATATTGAGTAACCCACCTTCCAAATTTGTTAAAACTTATAATGCATATGTGGTGAATGGATTTCGATTTCACACACATGGATATGGGGAATCGAAAAAAACAATGAACAGTGGAGTTAGCTTTAGAGGATCACATCATCGAGAAAATGAAGTTAACTTTTATGGCATACTTGATGAAATCATTGAACTCTATTATCTTGGAAAACATTACATAACCATGTTTAAATGTCGGTGGTTGGATACAGAGAGAGTCGTGCATGTTCATCCGACTCATGGAATCATCGATATTAAATGTAAATGTGTTCTCGCAGTAGATGAACCATTCTTATTGGCTCAATAGGCACATCACGTTTATTACGCAATTTACTGTGCTACATCAAGAGACTTGACTGATTGATGGAGTGTAATAAAAATCAATATTCGAGACAATCAGTTTAGTCAAAGTGAATGTGCTTTCACTGATCTGCAAAGAATTGAAGTTTTTCAAGAGAGTCATCAAAATCAATCTTTTTTACAAAGAGACATGAGTATCGATGATGACACCCCACATTTAAGAGTCGGTGATGACGATGATGTTAATGATGTCACATATGAATTTGAAATGGTAAGAGATGAAGCAAATGGAACTCGAATGGATATCGATGATGTTGAGGAGGAATATAAAGATGACATTGACATATATGAAGATGATGATGAAGATGAACACTGATATAATTCCATGGTAGTTATATACAATCATAATATATATATATATATATATATTAGTAATTATCAATTATTTGCTAACAAAATTAACAGTTTTTGTTTCAGATGGACGATGAGTCATTTCGTGAGTTAGCGGATGCTGACCTGCATTTCGATGCGGATGAGTTGCTGGCAGATGACCCTCAGCCTGCAGGCGCTCCATGGAGTACGCGGAGGGGGCACGGTCTTGCACGATTGATGATTCCTGACCCTGTCCCCGAGCGACGTCCACGTCTTGGATTTGATCCACGCTCATGGAGGTGTGATAACCTGTGTGATAATATGTGGATTTGACTAAGATTTCATTAATCTATTCACATAATAAATGTTTATTATTTTTACAGTTTTCCGCATATAGCAGTCGAACAGGGCAGCGCTATTTTGCGCAACTATTTCTCTCAGACGTGGACCACATGGGAGAAGATTCCCATTGATGTGCAGCTGGCCATGTTCGACCATTGGTTGGTACGTATGTAGATAAATAATTTTTATTTTGAAAATTATTTCATTTCTAACTTTATATTTTGATTTATTTGTAGGGTTTATGGTATCCGATCGAGGATACCATGCGTGTTTCCATCCACAAGGCATGGGAGGTGGCTATGCGTGATCGGTTGCGTCAATTTTTGCACAATTTAAGAAAAGCTTCCATGAGGAAAGCAGGCGTGTCAGATTTTAATGAGATATGTAGAGCACACCGACCAGAATACATTTCATCCCATGTATGGGATGGATTATGTGTGCACTGGTTGAGTGGTTCCTTTCAGAGGAGATCATCAGTGGGGAGGCAGAATCGGGGGAGACAGGAGGTGACTCATCGAGCAGGGATTCGTTCTTTCAGTACACATAGAAAACATCTGGTACGTACATTATTTATAAATATTTTATATAACTATAAATATTAACACTTTATTTTTTATTCATATAGGCTGTTGAGCACCCCGATATTACGGAGTACGACGTATATCAGAGGATGTATAGTGATCCTACTACTGGGGAGCTCAGAGGTGATCGTCAGCATCACATCGTGGTCAATATTATTTGTTTTCAAGTTTAAAAATTAACTGCATATAATATATTCACAATTTTAATTTTAAATTGCAACTACAAGAGTCATATGAGGTTGCGGCATCACAGACCCGGCCTGAGAGTCAGGCCGAGTCATCAGATCAGACCACCAGCCGTCAGTTTGATGAGGCGGCATGGATGCAGGCCACCCAGTATGCCTTCGAGAAGGGCCGGGTAGTTGGTATTAACTCTCGACTGACTCCCGGTGATTATTATGGCAGTGCTGCGATGTCGGCATCCAGCTCGAGAGGAGCTCATGCATCTTCTTCTGCTACACAGTATGAGGATCAGTTGCAATCTCAGACTGCATTGATAGAGAGTCTCTGACAGGTGCATGAGCAGATGCGTCCGCAGCAGCAGCATGAGGAGGAGCGTCGACGCCAGCAGCAGTTGCACGAGGAGCAGATGAGTCGGTGGCAGCAGCAGCACCAGGAGCAGATGGAGTACATGCGCCGACTCACTCATGCTTTAGGGATGGAGTTTCCTCCACCAGCATCTGCAGATCCCCCCCTCCCCCTCCCCCCCTCCTTTAGATTAGAGTTTGTTTTTATGTTATAAAGTTTTTTAAATCAAAATATGAATTTTTTTCTATTCGTAGTTTCAGTCTCATTATAAAATATTAATAATATTATGTTTTGTAATAACAATATTAATATGAATAATAATATTATTTATATTTTATAATATTAAATTTTATATATATATTAAAATTTTATAATATTATAATTTAATTATATTTTTTTTCATATTTGAATTATTTTAATATTTGAATGTAAAATAATTCTATTATTTTTATATTAATTAAAATAACATATTAATATTTTTTTATTTATGAATTATAATTCTAATATTATTATATTAATTAAATCATTTATTAATATTCTATTATTTTTTATTTTTGAATTATAATTCTATTATTATTATATAAATTAAAATAATTTATTAATAATTTATTATTTTTATTTGTGAATTATAATTCTATTATTATATTAATTAAAATCATTTATTAATATTTTATTATTTTTTATTTTTGAATTATAATTGGATTATTATTATATTAATTAAAATAATTTATTAATATTTTTTTTTAATTTTTTTTATAGTATTTGCGACGGGATAATATGCCCGTCACAAATAGTATTATTATTATATCCAATAAAATAATTTAATAATAGTTTTTTATTTATTTTTTTAAAAAGAAATTGCGACGGGGCCCATCACAATTACTTTTTTTAAAAGCATTTACAAATATACGAAGTATTATTTGCAACGGGAAGATTCCCTGTCGCAAATAATAGCTTCATTGATGGGCCCGTCGCAAATAATTGTTGTTGCGATGGCGTTTTCCGCAACGGGCTATTTGCGACGGGATCCTATCACAAATGGCCTGTCGCAAATACCCATTTTTCCCGTAGTGTCAGATGCCTAATTGGACATTGCCAGTGACCTCCCCAATCTTCTGATGCTTTGGTGTTCCCCCCTCTCATAGTCTAATTAAGTTTCTCTTTTCACCCTAGCTTGGATCATTTGGGTTTGGCATAACGATCCAGTTTTTCACCACGTTCATAAACCTCCCAAATTATGGATTGAAGGAGCCATTTCATGGATTGAGGGCTGGAAGGACCACAAAGGACACGTTATTCCAGATGTAACCCCCTCAGGTTCCACTCATTGGAACCCACCAATGGAAGGGAGTCTTAATCTTAACGTGGACACATTGCTCCCCAAGGATGGGCTTGTTGGTCTCGTTCTTCTGGCCTGTAATCATTGGGGGAAAATCATTATAGAAAAATATGAATCACACCATGCCTTCTGGGAACCTGCAGTTGCTGAGGCCTCTGCCATCCTTGCAGGTATGATGCTCGCTGTGGAACATGGATCGGTTGATATCATCATTGAGTATGACTGCCTCACCATGATCGATGCTATTAATCACAACGACACTGGGCTACAGTCTTTTGGCATCATCATCAGCAGAATTCACCCGCTTCGCCAAGGCTTCTCTCGATGTACCTTATCCTTTACGAAAAGGGAAGGAAATAATGCAGCCCATAAGCTAGCATCCTCAGGCCCCTTCGAAGACAACCAGCTCTGGCTGGATAATTTCCCTTCATGGCTTTTCATATGTACGACTGCTGATCTTCGACGTTAATGTTATTCCCCTACATTTAAAAAAACAAGTAAAAATAAATGTGTCATAAACATGTATTATTTTACTAAAACAATTTTAATGTGACATTATAGAATTGATATATTTGAATATAAATATTCATTAGAAAGATAAAATTAATTCTTACATCATGGTATTTTTTTATAATTTTTAGACATCAAATAAATATAATTATTTACGACACAATGATGATGCAATGTTTATGTCATTAATGAATGATTTAAATAAATAAGGAGATAAAAATTAATACAATATCCAAAACTTGTCCATTTATTATTGGATGATTTTATTTCGAACATGGACCACCTTATCCTATACTTTAAGGATTTTTTGACCTTTAGAAACTGATAATCTTTATATAATATAATAATATTTTCAAACATTCCAAAAGAGCCCATCCTCTGCCTTATAAAAATCCCTCACTTACTACCCATTTCTCACACTTCTCAAGCTCTTGGATCATACAACATCTTCTCCAATAAGCTCCCAAGATCCATCTCTTCATCTTATATTCCTTACCTTAGGCATAAATCACTTCAAGAAACCCATTTAGTTCAAACCAAAGAGAGTTACCTGATTTAAAGGTTACGTCTTCTCTTAAATTCTTTTGTTTTATTTTACATATCCAACCACCTGAACTATTTTAATTCTATTATTTCATAAAAATACCAGTATCATAAATATACTAGTATATTGTTATGAGAATTATTTGAGCTAAAATTACACACAAACCGATTTAATGGGTAAATAACAGAATGATTCTGTGGATGGTGAACTGTTGCCGCACAAAACGATGATTATTCAATTGTCTCCTATCGCCTCTCGGGTGGAAATTATGATGGAAAGTTATTTATATGATATATATATTATATTTATATTGTTTAAATTCTTCTTTATTTTATTTTATATCTTACCTTTATGGTATCCATAATGGGTAAACTCGATAAATTCATTTGAGGAACTGCGTACGACCGCCCCATCAAAATGATATGACTCGTTCATTCCATACATGGAATGTATAAAAGATAGAATATATGAAATTATGTAACATATATAAAATATATATTATACTTATATTATAATATACATGTGTATCATTATGTTTTCATTCCATTAAAACATTAAATAGAAATTAAAGTAGCGTTTATGCGTACGTAAGGCTTACCGTCTCCACGAATAGTGCATTTCATTTCTTATATCCAAAAGTTACATACTATTCTAAAAACATATATATACTAGATATATAAGATATATATGACATCCAAATTACGAATATAATTTTGGATATAATCTACTTCTGACCACATGGACATCTTATAATTATAACATGCTCATTTTTTACTCAAGTTCTAAACATCGACAAAATGTCTGATATGAACTACAAAAATTTGAATAATTGTTATAGTAGGGTAGTAAGTGATATGAAGGTAATAATAAACATGAAAAAATATTCTTATTCAAGTATAAACTAAATTATGTTTATCATTCAGGAAGAACAAGGAACATATGAGTGAGTCAAGTTGGACACGTGGTAAAGGATTCTTATCTAACTTTCAAGTCTGTGATATTTCAATTGTTCACCACCTATTTCATTAATGTGGTGTATTATGTGCTTCAATTTGATATATATTACCATGATTCCATTTATATTCACGGTATTCTATAATTCATTTTGAGGTTATTATCTTTTGGTCATACGACTCGATTTATTATAACGAGGTAAGGTGTTTTCATCTCACTTTTATTCTCGTGAGATTCATGCTATATTTGCCACCATTACCTTTTGTGTGGTGTATGTACTACTTATTATTTTACTCATTGTTTAATATAATTTAATTTATGGGTATTTACATCTTTATTTTATCATCCTTATTTCAAGGGGTGTATGTTTCGAACGTTACCAAATTGGTAAGGGAACCTTTCACCCACCTCTTTTCAAAAGACTTATTTTTATTATGTCTTCTAATTCACATTTTCTTATGTTGGGAAATGTTCTTATATATCTATATTGATTTAAATTTTATGTCCATGTGATGAGATACCATTTTTTGATATCATCAATTGTTTTTGAAATTTTAGGTGACGCCGTTATGCTGGAAAATATTTTCAAGGGAACTTCTTGACCCAATTTCAATTCTTTGGGTTAAACCTATACTTCTTGATTATGTCGTGCAATAAATATAAGTGAATGACCTATCATTGTTTTACACTTAATATCCACTTATATTGGGGGTATTTATATTTTTCACAAATAATTATGTAATTTATTTATCCTTAATCTAATGATACCATCCTAATAAGGGATTTTGTCTCAATTTACATTCCATTGAGACATCATTGTTATTATGCACGAATTCAATTTTATATTGTGTATATACTGTCCTTTGGCATATTATGTCATGAATAAATTTATTCTCAAGATATTATAATGTTTCGATTAAATGTTATTCCTTTTTTATTTGTATTGAAGCATCTCATATTATGTTAAGAACTAATTAACTAAAATATTGTTTTAAAGATTTATTATTATAAATAATTCACATTAATTGCCATGTTATAAAAATGTATTTATGGATTTATTTATATGGACATTTCTATTTTAAAATGTTAACTCCTTTAAAATATTTAAAGTGGTATAGGATACATTGATTCAAAAATTTATTTATCAAATGTTTTAAATGGTTTTGAAAATGGTTTGATAAAGCGTTGTTTATTACAATATATTAATATGATATATTGTGATTGGAATGTGGAAATGTTATCTTTACTTTATTCTTATGTTTTTTGTTATGATTACATTATGGTTATTAGTCATTGTTTATGTATACGGGCGGTTCCACCATAAACCAAAGGTGGGTGGGCCCGAGATAGCTCTCCAATTCAATGGGAAACGTGACAGAGGTAAACATTAATGTTTCTCGTATGATATTTAGGGAATATTCTGTGATTGGTATTCCAAACGTGACTCCATCTGTAGCTATGATAGCTATAATGTAAGTATGTTACGTATTCCATATGTTACCTTTATGATTTATTATTTCTGTGTGTTATTCATAAATCATATAATTTCATAAGTTATGTTTTGATTGGAAAAGTATTGGTTTCATTGCTTTGTATTTATTGATGGGATAATGTTTTAATTCCTTATTTTACATCCCTTAATGAGATTTTTATGCTCATCCCATGTTTATGAAATTTTTTCCTCATGACATAAAGAGGAATTGGGCCACCGATGAGATCAAGTAAAATTCATGCGGTCTTAAACATAGAACTTGACATGTTTCTTTTTAGGAGTTTTTATTTTTTGAAAAATAAATACTGAGTAGTAGTGTTTACATGTAATATTCATGTTTTTAGGTAATAGTTATGGCCTAATTCTGTAAAACTCTAAACCTGAAAAAATCTCCACTGTGAATTCTTGACATAATTAAAGATCAAGTAATGTTTAAGGTATGGTCCTTATATTAAATGCTAAAGTAATCATAAAAAAATCACACAATCCATAAGAGAGTAATAAATTAATCACATTATATTTATACATTAATAAAAACAAAAATACTTAACATTATGTAAGATAATTCCAAAAATTTATATAACATTATGTGATGAAATAAAATATTAATATCAAAAATTCAATTAAAATACCCAATGTTTATGAAAATTAATTCTGTAAATGTTTATCATTCAAATTTTTAATTAAATTATTGACTAAAAATTATACTGAAATATTATAATGATTTAGACACAAATTAATATAATATGAATTAACCATTTATCTATGAATAGCATCAATAACTCATAATTTCTCATAAAAACAATTTATATACCTTAATAACATAATCTCTATGATACGCTAATAATTTCTTTATATAACCTAAAAATCTATAAATAAACATTAAAATCATATATTATTCCAAAATATGATTCAAAATTGACTCATTAAATAATATCCTGAAATATCACATTATTTTCAACAATATTACAGTGATCTTATTCTAAAATAAAATTATTAACTTAATCAAAAAATCAATCTTCGGTCCTATGGTTATCTATATGATAAAAAAATATGTTCCAATATTGTAACCACCAATTATTTAATAAATTAAAAAATAATATAAACCCTAAGGGTTTTAAATAAATTTAAAACTTATTTCAGAAAAATATAATTTTATTCTTTCTTAAATAATACTTAATGATATACCTAATTTTTACATATACATAAAATCAATTAACCGTCTCAATAAATATAATTTATCACCTCAAATTTTAATCAACTTTAATCCTCAAAGGGGAGTTTCTATGAATTTTATCTTGTGATCAAAATTCAGCTTATAAACCCATCCATTACACTTAATATAACCTCACATAAAAACATTTTAATCTCCATAGTTGTCTAAACAATTTCTCTAATACATATTTAAAGTAACCAAACATAAAAAACATTTAATGTATTATCTTTAAACTACATTTTTTTTCATTTATTCATAATAATCTCCTTTTTATACTTTTAATGAACAAGGACATAAATATTACCTAAAAATATCATATATTAGAATGTTGTCACTTATTGATAGTGTCAATTTTTTCCACAAAAGAAATCATTTTTATGTTTTTTTCATTAAACATTTTTAAAACGTGTATCTATACCTCCTACATGTCATTAATCATCCATAGAACCAAAGAAAAAACATTCTATAAAATTATATGAGAACAAAAATCATACATTGGACATAAAAATTAACAATGGAACCATTAGTCAATGAAACTATATAAAAAGTTTATTTTTCTCAAAATTTATATTAGTTTCAAAATATACATTTCCATAACCATGAAATCAAATTCTCTAACCCAATATTTAGATAAAATATTTTATAATAATTTAAAAGGAAAAAATAATTCTCATAAAGGATTATTTAAAATCATCAAAATGTTATGAAAGTTTTTCCATAGATTTATAAATTTCACCCCTATGATGTATAATATATTTTATTTAATTACTTATATTCTTAAGAACATTTCTCAAATTTTTTATTCCCTTTTATTTTACTTATTTCCCTCATATATTTAATTAGTTAATCCCTTGAGTTTATTTTGGATGTTTTGATGAAACTTGACTAATGTATCCAAAATAACATCGATAGATTTACTATGGTCAAATTGGTTATTATTAAATCTTATATTTAATAATAAAAACAAAATAAATTTCATCTTTATACATAAATTATAATTTTAAAACCAATCAAGATTGATTTCAATGAATAATAAACTATATTATAATCATAGAGACATATATGTATACATGAGTTACATTTCCATTTTTCAAAGTTCATTACAGAATGAATAAAAGTAATATTTTTTATAAATAATGATAATTTTATCGGTAATAAAATTTTATATCTATAAATATACTTCTCCATATCATTCATGTGGTATGTCGATGAAAAGATATTCACATTTCTTTCTAGAGGTGGCAGTCCCAACCTACGCATGAACAACATTTGCATTTTTTCAATGAATGGAATGGATAGAAAATATATGATACATAGTCATTTTATAATGATAAATATATATTGAATATAATATATAAACACTAACTCTATAATTATCCCCATCCATGAGAGGTGGTTATAGACAACTAATTACATCAGTTTATGAGGTGGTTGTCCATCATACACATAAATAACAATTTCATTTAACCATTTTTGGAAGACATATAGATATAGTTTATTACATTAAAATAATAACAACCCAATATATTTGAGATAATATCATTTTTAAGAACAATTTAATTATGTATAATGATAAATAAATCTAAAACGCTCATTTAATCAGTATACCTCTCTTTAAGCCAGACCCATTTACATTGCGACATATGACCTCTATGGTTGGTATTAATCCAAAAATAAGGTCTCCACAACATGGGGTGAGGCGTTATGAAAGAATTTAGGTAGGTATTTTCAAATGAAAATGATTATTTATGTGTGAATAAATGAAATGAAGAGGCGTTTGTTTAAAATGGGGGACACTTTTGGAAATTCTTAAAATATTAAATTAATGTAAACAGATATTCCTGTCCAAAATGCTCCATTTTGATAATATTATAATATAATTTAACTATGAGTAAAAAAGTCCTTATAAATAAAATATTTACAAGTTTATAAATATTTTTACCCCTTTTATTTTTATTTTAATCTCCGTTAATAAATTTTTATGATTACTATGTAATTGTTTAATTTTTTTCATTCAACATGATTACAATAAAAGAACAATTTCCCCTTAAACAGATCCTGGTTTATTTTTATACCTTATTCAAATAATTTATATGAATATAGTATTTTTATAAATATTTAATCATTTAATAAAATATTTTTTTTATAAAATATGAATAATTACAATTTTGGAACTATATATTTATAATGACATTAATAACATCAAGAAAACAAATGGATTTCAATACTAATAAATTAAAACATTCGAAAATGTTTTATTTATAAAAAAATGTAGTGTATAAAAATAATTATTCTAAACTATATTACTTTTAATATTTCTAATATCAGTTATTTAATTTTTTATTAATTTAATAATGACCTAATTAACTTTTCATAATTTTTTAATGAAATTATTTAATAACTAAAAATTTATAACCAGGATAAATTATTCATTTATATTTAAAATGATTATTTACAACCAAACATATCCTTTGTTTATCAGTATATTATAAATATTATATTAATGAAAAACAACGAGTTTGACATTTTTTTCATTATATTAACGTAAATATTATAATGGTAAAAATAATATAAAAATTTAAATAGGGATGATATATTAAAAATTTTGATTTTTATGAATCATCTATTAATTTTTAGGATCATTTTTTATCCCTTATCATTTTATGTTATCTTTATTACCTTATTTACCCATTACCATATTAACAAAAATTACTAAAGTTACTACTCATAATGTCAATAAAATCCATTATGTACCAAATTTGGCCCAAATAATTCCAAATATTAGTTTCATTTGTGAAAAAATGTTCTAAAATTTATTTAAAAATTAATCCAAGAAAACATGATAAAAAAATTGTCCAAAAAATATAGTTTACATTAAAAAAAATTTATACTAAATTCTAGTATAATACATACTTAAAAATTATAATTTCATTTTTTTAAATCAAATTAAACTTATAATGTTTTAAGACTAATCCAAAATAGAGTTTTAGATCATAGGTAGTTTTCAATAAAAATCAAAATTTTCACTATTAATTGGAAAATAAATATTTTCGTAAAAGTCTCAAAATATCAACATAATAAATTATTGATATTATAAATTGAAAAATAATTTTATTTTTATGAAATAAAATATAAAAATGGATTAGTAATTTATTATAATATTTTCTCATAGGAAAACTTAAATAATTTTTTTTGAAAAAAATATATTTTTGTAGAATAAAACAACATTATTGAATAATTGATTTATTATGTATAAAAATTATGCAATTATTTTTTATTTATTAGTATTTTATTATATATTTCAATGATATTTTTTTATTTTTCACACCCATCAATTTATAATAAAACTTATAATGAAAATATTTAAATAATAATATTTTATGGTTTATTAGGCTCAGTGTTGTTTGTTGTATGCACTATTAAATGTAGTAGTATTTTTAAAAATATCATGATGTTACAAAATACTATATGTTAGAGATGAATTAATTTTACATTTGGTGAAGGTTGATTAAGGTTGTTGTATTGATGTGTTAGTTTGGGTGAAATTAATGGAATGAGTGTGTGGATGTTTATTAGTGTAGAGGTTGGAATGGGATTAGAATAGGGGTGGGTAAGAATAAATAATAATTAGTTTTTCAAGTGATACATTATCAATTTTAGGAGGATAATGTTTATTGAAATTAGAGATGAGAAAAATATAATAAAAATAAAGGAAGAATATAAAGGGTAGTGATGGAACAAAAAATGGGGGATTCTATGTTTATATAGTAATTTTATACAATTTACATTAATATATAATATTTTTTAAAAAAAATTATTGAAAATTTTATTTTAAAACTATTTACCAACCTAAGAATTATGTTATAGACCCCTGTAAGAGATGCATAGCCACCCCGAGGTGAATCAATGGTTTCCAAAACACCCACACTCAAGTGACTATTCTTATCACCAGTGAGTGTGTATGTTCTATGAAATAAAAAAAGTTATGAATATAGATATAGGTAGCTAAAATACACAGATCACAAGAGAGTTTTACATGGTTTACATAATTTTTTATCAAGTGGCCAATCCTTTGTGTCCAATTATTCCAATCCTATAATAAATGTTTTTTTTATGTTAAAAAGATCAAGGAATTAGAGTATGAATATTTTCCTAAAACCCATTTAATAGAAACATATATATGAGTGTACATACGTCTGTAAATCAAATGTAGTCCCCTCACGTGTCTTCAAATGTTGGCTCAAGTAGGTATATTCATTTTTCTTCTTAATCAGAACCAATTACAACCTATAATGATTTAAAACCCATATTACTAGATATCTCATTTCTTTTATCCTTATTTATGTGAAATATGTAAATTATTTATAATAAACATACCGCCATTTTGTATTTGGATTAATCACGACATGATCATGATGACATTAGCCAAATTTAAAATTCCTATCCAGAAACCTCCATTGTATCCTCATATTATGGTGGATTTTTTCTCCATCAGTAATATGTTTCATAGACACTATATCATGGAGACACTAGAAATTTCATATTCCTCTAGCTCAAAACTAAAACATCAAAATTCTGTTTGAATTTTTTCCTTGAACATGGCACACATGTATTATTTCCTTTTTCCATGGCATTCCCCATGAATATTCTTATAAAAAATACTGATGTTTAAACATAAAATTAATCATTTGATTTTCTAGAAAAACAGTTAACATAATTTTCATTTCATTTAAGGATATAATATTCTTATACCATATTCATTTGACACATCCCTATAGTATACCACAAATCAGGAATAAAACTATAACATATAAAGTTGTTGTTCCATATCGTCTTCTCCAAAATCTATTTTATTCACACCATTAATATTTTGTTAATGTTTTTTATGGGAAAAATATATTATTCCTCATCATTAATTCACTAAATTGCAACCAGATCAACTTTAGTTGCTCTATGTACAATCCATTAGTAAGTTGTTAATGAATACAACATGAAACCAACATCGAAACACATAAATTAACATTATCGAGAAATAAGTCAATGAATTCACTCAATGTGGAAGTTATCTAAGAACCAAAATATGACATAATAATTATTTGGTGATTTTTCCAATTCATAGTGTAATAATCAACACTATATAGAATATTTTGTAGATGAAATCTTCTCTTTCCCTTATAAATTCACATCCTGAGGGCTCATCCAAAACCAAAAGCATTAAGTAATCCTAAATTTATAAGGGAATTCAATAATTCCATGATATTAATGGGATATACCACTATATTGATGTTGGAATTTGGAATTTGGAATTTTTAAATATTATATTAAAGCTATTAAATATTATTGTCTATGCTTTTGATCACTCCAGCACTTTGAAAATTTATATTTATGTATATGCCTTACATATGTTACTTATCATCTCATGGTCTAATATATTTCCACTATTAAATATTTCAATATAAAATATGTAATTTATTTAATATGTTAAAAATAATATTAAAATACATTTTCAATAAAATATACCTAATAAAACACACTGAGAAATATGAGGTCTATTTTCCTTGGGATATTTGTTAAATAATATAATATTTTAAAATAAAAAAAATAATCATTTATCTAAAAAATATTATTATGATCATATATGTTTTAAAATTTTTATAACTACTAGTTATTACATTGGAATATATATAAAATAATTATCAAAATTCATTAAGAAGATAATAAGAATAATCCTGAGGATAATATATCAGAAGTGTTAAAAATCCTAACATAGAATCATAAAATTGGATGATCATAAATCACTAGATAAAATCATATTATAATTAAAATATATAATGGAAATATGTTATCTATGAGATACGTAATAATTTTGTATAAAATTATATGACATATTAACATAAGTCAAGGATCACTGGCAATGCGATATACCATAAAATGTAAGGTTAACTACCCATTCACCACACAAAGTATCTAATCATATGTAATAATTGAAAAATAAATTTAAACATTGTATAATTGTGGTCAAACAAATCAATATACATTATAACATGCATATTCATTCCATATAAAAAATAATAATATATAAATTATAAATATGAAATAGACCCATGGGAGATAAATGAGTTATATAATAATGTCATAATCAAAAACATAAAAATGTATCATGTAGGATCCTAGGAAACGATGGGATAAATCCACATTACACAATTTAAAGTTAATAAATAATCATAACCCATGAATATATAGATTGGGGTTACCTAATAAATAAAAAGTATATAGAATAAAAATTTATGGAAAATAATCCCATTATATTAATTTAATGAGATGTATAGACTATATTTAAAAATAAATAATATATGGTTTTCATAAAAACCAAAAAATGAACAATAATATTTGATTTATGATAATAAATATTTTTAATACCTAGAAAAATGTTTCTTTCAATGGAGAGATAAATAAAAAATAAAAATAGATATAAAATACTCCTCTATATAATATAAAGGGATAGATTTAGAAGAAATAATTGAAATTTAAAATGTAAGAAAAGTATATCTCCATAAAACCACAAGGAAAATTAAATAAACGATGTTAATATAGTATTAAATTATAATATATAATAATCATTGGTGAAAGTGAGAGAAACTGTGGGCATAAATTTAAAGATTGATTGAGTAGAATGATTCAAATTATAAAAAACATAAGGAATGAGATATTAATATTTAGGAGAACAAAAAGACATGTAATATGTAAATAATAAGGGCCAAATAATTTTTTATGAATTAAATTATCTTTATTTCATGACCCACAACAACATTGAGTAGATCATTAGACTATAGTGGAGATGAGAGTGAATCTTGAGGCCTACCATGAATAAGCCTTGAGTAGAGATTAGAAGTGAGGGTATAAAAAATTATATATGAGATATAAGAATGTGACCCCTTAGGCCCACCTCATATAATAATTTGATTGGTGACTATAACTTAAGGTATATAATATTCAAATTGGAATAGAAAACTTATATACATAGTCGGATACTCTTTATGACCCCTTATGATGTTGTCAAAAAATACTACTAATGATCTAGTGAATAAATAGACGAACCAAAAATAACCTATGAGGTCATTATCACCCAACCTCACCAAGTACCCATTACACAATATCACATCCATTTATAATAACATAATAAGGGAATAATATGATAACGATGTACCCCAAAACAACTTCCCCATAGGGTTTTCAGTCTTATGCCCCAAAATTGTGCATTATATTTCTCCCATACCTTTCAGAATCATGCCATAAAATTTCAAATATCATATCACAACCATGACTCATATCATAATAACATTATAAAAATAATAGACACATCATCATCGTATATCTTCAACCATATATCTCCACTTTATATAATTTATAAGAGTGAATGTTTAATATGAAGGACATGATCCTCATACCATCATCCAATAATACACAACCCCCACTATATATCATCATCACAACCATATAATCAGTTTATCCAGTATATTTCATACTATTACCATTTTATATTATAGAATGTATTTTTATACCTATATTGATCCATAATATCCCTACATTCAGATAGATGGGAGATCATCTAAGAGAGAGTATTCATCCAGGAATTCTCCCTCCAACCTAAATTCTAGTTAATACACATTAATCTAAAACCCTTTGGGTGCATATAAGTTTATCAACATGGGTGCGGTGAATATGAAATCACAATAAATATATATGGAAGATGCAACCACAAAACATATAAGTGAATGGGATTTTCACAAAAATAGATCTACCACACCTATCACAACCACCATAATACCACTTATACACACCAAATTCACAAGATACTACTACACCATAGATCAGGCCCACTTTCCACATATGATAATCATAATAAAATATCACTATTCCCATTGATAATATAATTTAACCATTCGAAATTTACTAATTTACTAGCCATAATATGTTCACTATTCCATTGAGTTCCATATATAATGAGAAAAAAAATTATCTATCACCCAAATTTAGTAAATGTACTACCCATTTATATCAAGTATTATAAATTTCATTTATATCTCATAGTTCATTAAATTCCATCCAACACTCAATAAAATGTTCATCACTACCAATAATTTTCATTATTTATATGAAACTATAAAACAACCCCACAAAAATTTACCAACCATGACATAATTTACCAATAACTCATTACAATCACCTATTTATTTTCAAAAAAAACCATTCCACTCCCAAAAAACCAACCATGCCATTTTTCAACATAAACATCAACCTCAACTCTTACAGACCATGGAAAAGAATCTAAAATAATTTCCAAATGTGTTCCAAAATCAAATTCTATCTATATAAAATAGCAAATTAATGAACAGAAATAAAATCATGGTAAACACATCCCACACTAACAAAACACTACAAAAATACTGGCAAATCCAATTTATTAACATCTTTTTAAACATTTTTTCATAGTAATTATTTTTGACCAACATAGATGACATTATCAAAGTTTATTTTTTCTAATTAACCTCTTCATTTATATATTTACTTTATTAAAATATTATATTTGGTGATTTCAATATCTTAATATCAAAATTGAATGCATTTATGAATCATAGTAGAAAATATTTTACCAATAATAATGAAAATCATAAAAACAAAGAAAAATATCAAAAACCTATAAACCCTTATGAATCACCCCATTCATTCAATTTCCATTCATACTCATTAATTTTATGAATTAGTTTAATATTTACCATTCACCCAACAACATTAAAACATATTACTTCTACATTAAACACAAAATTATAGTGATTTTTCAAATCCCCTACCTCAATCAAATTATCAACCAACCATTAAGTAATTATAAAGAAAGAAAGAGAGTATAACTTTGTTAAAATCACACCGGAAAATCCTAAAGAATTAAAACAAAATAATTCTCATAAAATCCATGATCAAAATACATAAATATAAAATCAATTCCACTGCCACATGATGATAATATTTAAAATGTAGAGATAACCCTAAAAGGAAATGTAGGGGAACTCACCTCAGATCACAATCAATCTATATCATATATCTAATCATGATACACTAGAAGTCCTCCACATACTAAAATATGATTTTCTCGGTTTGATGAAAAATAAAACAGAACTAAATTATTTTGATGATATTGATTAATTTATTCAATCACATAAATTTATTGCATTATATTATGAAAAATTATGGTTACACCATGGTTGGGGTATTTTCAATGAACCTCCAAAAATAAAAATGTACATCTCTTTATCTACCTATATTTAAATCCCATTCAAATTCATTAACCCTATATGACCAATGAAAGGTAATTATGTGACCCAGGAAACATGGTATGATGTCTTACAAAACAAAAAAAATCATAAAATTTACCTTTAATCCTCTATTTAAATGTATTTGTAGTCACACCACATATCACATCCATATAAAATCACACAAAATAACCATGGAAACAATTCTCTGTAACCTAGTACCTCCATTCTATGAATAAAATATTAATGATATAACATAAAAGTATCTTTTCAAAATTTTGGATTTTTAATTTTTTAAAATCCAATCTTAAATACACAATTTTGTAATTCCATCCTTTTGTCTAAACTCACAAACTATAGAACCTTCCTCTACTCTAATTATTCCATTTTTCCAGGAATCAGCAGGGCACATTCTGAAATATTATTCTAGAAAAAAATTTATCTCTACAAACATATATTTCAATATAATCTCTTCCCATCTCCTACAATATAAAATAGACACAATGTAATTATATGGGAACGTCTAAACCATTACATTAGATACAACTCAAATTATTCTCATCCCAACGAATCAAAACAAACCACAAATGGAAAATCAACTATATAAAGTTTTAAAATTACTTAAATATACCTCTTAAATATAGAAAAACCTATAATAATAGAATCAAACACCAAAAAAATATTCAATCTCAAACAAAAAAATAATAAACATTATTCTAAAACAATTCAACAAAAATTCAATCTTCTCATCCTTGAACCAAAAAATATTAAAAATATCTTGTGATACGTAGAATAAATTTACAAAAACATTAATTTATATTACTCCCATCCACCATGAATTTTAATAATAAAAACTAAATCAATAACACAGCCACATAAAACATTCTCATTAGGATATGGAATTTCTACTAGCCACTCTAATAATGAAAAAGTACTCTATTCACCTAACTCTCCCAAATCAAAGACTAGATAGTCATATAAAGTTATTAAAAAACTATGACACAGAAAATATATTAACTTTCATATTCTATAGTTATGGAAACACTAATAGATACTCTACTTAATTAACACACCCAACACCTCAAAAAGGATTATACAATAAAGAAAAATCATACTCCCTCATCTAAACGTCAATTTTCCATGACTTGTAGACACTATCAAGAACAAATGATCACTGACCTCAAAATACAAAGGTTTACACCTTAAATATGAATAAGATTACCAATATAATTTTTCCTCCTTCATCTTCTCCAAAATCTTATAGATGTTATCATTCATGCATTGTACCACATCTAGTCAATGTGTCATTGAATGTCTAGCCTTGGACCAAAAAAATATATCTTCAAGATAACCTAAAAAAACATTGAATATTTTAATCCTAATATTAGTGTGATAACTATTATTGTATAAAAACTCAACCAATTTACAGTGATTCATCTATGTCCCTAAAAAACCATGATGCATGCACATATCATAATCTCTAATGTGTAAATGGTTTTCACTATATTTTTATATTTATGATGATATAAAGTGATTTAATAGAAGAGCTGAGATCTATAAGAGTTGTAGATACAACCCCATTCTAATGAGGAGAAATGGGAATCCTATTTATTGAGAATATTTATCGAAACCTCAAAATTGTCACTATATAATCCATTTATATTCTTGTTAAAACGTCAACAAAACTTAAATCATTGACCACTAAGATGTAATAACACATCATAAACACGTAAAAAATCACCAAAATAAAAAATCATACAATCAAATATCTTTGTAAAATAGAGATGAAATCCATTAATATGTCATCCCAATTTGATAAGAGGACATCCAATTGACGAAAAGGTCCACTCAGAACATGATTCTCTACCATCAGCTACAGTTAGATTTGACACTGTGACATGAAATTAGCCACAAAACACTTCATATTGGGTCACCAAAACTAAACCCTCATTTAATGATACATCAACGATATAATAGCATAAATTATAAAATATAATATATAAACATCATATATTAACAAATCATGCAACGCTGGAGGAAAAAAATTCCTAAGAAAAAATCTAATGCCAATCATTCTTTGAACATCCATTTTGATCATGACTATTAAAGATATGATCTTGAATTTTCTTCATCTTTATGTCTCTTAGTGTAACTCCAATACTCAATGAAACCTGTATGATATCACTATAATACACTAAATGAAATATCTACCTCCAACCCCCTCACATATTGATGTATCAGTACTTTCTACTTTATCACATTCCAAGCATCTCTAGACTCAAAAACTACAAAACCATATGAATTACTTCTCAATGTATCAGGAACTATATTTCATTTACCTAGGATGAATGAGATATTGTTTTGTTCATATAATTACTCCATTCAATACCACTGATGTAGATATAGATCTTATTGTGAGAAAATAAACATTAGGATCTTATGATATATGAAGACTATAATGTTATAACTGATGAGGTAATGTGGAAAACAATCAAACAAGAACCACTATCACTGACTCAAGATTAGGGGTGGTGTAATTATTTTTATGGGTGAAAACCTCATTGACCATTATGAGTCAACATTCTTCTTATTAAATATAATTTATTCCAAAATAAGAATAACTATATTAAAAAACATGAACATCACCCCCACATATATTAGATAAGGAATAGGATCACTAATAAACATCTCATACATGTCTTGAAAAGAATTTTGTTACTAATTAGTCAATATAATATCCTGGTCTATCAAGGTCAAGGAGAATGTTGGGATATAAATAGAGAGATGTCGAACATAAACCTTTGATAATAGTTCATGAGACCACGAATGATAAAATTTTATTTTACATTCTTAGGTGATGCCCATGCAATGATTTCCTTAATCTTTTATGGATCATCTAACACTCCATAATGTGAAAATTATTCCCAACATATTGAACATCATGAATCCAAAAAATAATCCTTGAAAACATCCCATAATGCTATTGGTCCAAAATTTATTGAAAATAATCCCTTAGATGCTTAAAAAAATCATCTTATGGCATTGTGTATACATGAATTTCACCAATGGATACCATAATGGACTGATTCATTTACTGATGGTATAAATAGTTTATGAGTCCCATTAAAATAATTGGAGTGATTGTGACATTGAGTGAAATAATTACAAACTCATTGTTATCATATTAAAATTTGAATGATTAATTTTGGATACCTTTCTACTTCACTGTCATCTGGTGATATCTATTAAGAAAATAAATATTTAAAACTATGTATTCCCTATTTACTTTTTAAACAAATCATGTATCCTTAAAATGGGAAAACATTTTCTAACCATCAAAAAATTTATTCACTAGTTTTCTACTAAAAACCTCATACCATCATCCACTTTCATAAACAATAACATTAGTATACCCTATAGTGATACACTTTGTTGAATGAATCTCATCTATATATAATCATTAATCAATACCCGTTACTCCTATTACTCTAAAAATTCCATCTGATATAAATAAATTGAGATAATATATGCTCCCATAAAAAATATATCCTTAAATTAAAATCATGTATCATTGTGAGATTCTCTTTTTTTGGGAAATTTATGGAACTCTTTGAAATCTGTAAGGATCTATATCATTTATCCTCTACTAAATCTTGATATAGTCCAGCTAGTTGGGGAAATAATTCATATTTTTTTATGTAGATAATCTATTTATTTTTCCTAAAAATGATCCTTATAAATTGGCCTCCAAAATTAGTAAAAATGACTCACCTAATTATGAAACTGATAATAAAATTCAATGAATACAATAAGTTATTTCCATGAATGGTATTTTAGGTATGAATTTGATAAAATAAGGAATCCCTAAAAAATTAATATTGTCCCATTATAAGCTATAACCCTACTCGTATCAAGTAAACTCATCTAAACTCTATTTACGTAGTCATCACTAGGGGAATTATAATCCTATATACCTCAATCCCTAAATAATTGGAAAATGATGGTGTAATTGTAAAAACCAGGATCTTTGTTTTTAGGTATGCTTTCTTTTTCTGTGGTTTTAAAGGAAAATGATGTTTCTAGAAATTTTTGAAGTACATGCCATGTACATTCTGAGTACACACTGTGTACTCTTTTCCCACTCGAATTCGTGTGTTGGCCGTGTCCGGGCCACACACACGTGTGTTGTGTTGACATGGAGGCAGATTTTGGCGGAGTACGGAAAGAACTAGTACACGACGTGTACTCTAATAGTACGCACCATGTACTTTCATTTTTTATTAATCGGACCGGGGTCGCGCGTAATCACCATAAACTTCTTCTTCTAGGTATGTTTCGACCGAGAGATGTCGTACATCCGTGAAACATCTTAGGATTCCCGAGCCTCCATCTGTTAGCTGATTCGACCACCATCGATTGCGTTGGAACCGTAGTGGTGAGTTCATCCTTTTTCTTGAGTTTCATTCCTTGATTCTTCCTCCTTCACAAGTAATTGTGGTTTTAGAAGTTTAGACGTTTTCGTAGATCTATGAAGTTCAAGGGATAATCAGTCATCATGGTTCAAGTATATCAATCTCCTAGGACCTATGTTGTTGGTTTGTGCCTTACCGTTCAAATTATTTGATTTTTATGGGCATATTCCACCAATAACTTTGAATGGGGTATTGCGTTTTTACCTTTTTTCCCTTGTTGTTTTCATTCCTTTCTTTTATGATTGCGTAGATTCAAATTAATCTTATTAGTGGATAATTTGTTGTGCATGGATGTTTTTCCCAGGATTTGCTCTGTTTACGATCTTTGGGGTCTTGTAGCATTTGTCCGTTATGACTGTTCCCATGCCTTGTGTCTATAGGATGGAGTGTTTTGCATTACATGCCTGTTTCCTTGTATACTGCTTAGCCAAGTATCTCTATAGGTGTACTTTGGTTATCCATGTATCTCTATAGGTGTAGTTTGGCCTTATAACATTATTATGAACTGACTGGCATGGGACTGAGAGAACCTAGTGTTATAAAATCTAAGGGATAGACCGAGTGAGCTTCCCAGAGAGTTTATTATTTTATAGACTACAGGAGGGTAGACTGAGTGAGCTTCCTCACGGAGTCTTAGACATTATAGGCCATAGGTGATAGTCTAAGAAAGCTTCCCAGCGTGCCTTTAGATTTTATAGACTACGGGAGGTTACACTGAGTGAGCTTCATCAGAGAGTCTTACCTGGTTTGATTTCTCTTTAAGAACCTTCCCAGTTTAGAGGAATAATTGACCGAGTGAGTTTCCTCAGAGATTCTATGGTATACCTGAGGCTATAAGAGTAATTGACCGAGATAGAATCCTCAGAGAGTCTCTAGTCCTTGGGGCTAAGAGGGTGAGACCGTGTGATCTTCCTCAGAGATTCCCTGACTACCCTAGACTATAAGGGGAATTGACAGAGCGAGCATCCCCAGAGAGTCTCATAAATTCGTTTGACTAAACCAGAGTGGTTAGGCTGAGTTCACTACCCAAAGGGTTGTGGTACATTGTGGTTAGGACCAGAGGGGATGGTTGCAGGTACATCCAAGAGGGTTTCCTGTTGTGTTAGCTTATTTGTTTCACTACTGTTTTTGGTTGTGGATTGATTACTTTTGTGTATCATCCTGCTTCACTACTTACTATTTTCTGTCGACTGCTTGTTGTTGCTGTTTACTGCTTATTGTACTTTTACCTGCTATATACTCACTGACTGTTAGGTATAGATCTTCAGGTGGTTTCCTATTGGTATTTTTATCTCACACCCTGTTTGGGCCATGCTTCTAGGCCTAAGCAGACTATGTTGTTGTAGGTATAGACAAGGGAAAGCGCCCTTCGACTTCTGGTACTTGATTTCTTGGAGAAGGAGAGCATGGGACCAAGCTTTGGCTTGCAATGCTGAGGGGTTGTTTACTTTTCTTTTGTACTTGTTTTGATACTGTGGTGTTTTCAGAATAGTGACTTGTTTGGATGCTTTCCTAGAGTTGTATCCTGCATCATTCCATATATACATATGTGCTCTAGTTTGTTGATTTAGTCTTCTACTGTTTATTGTTGTTGGTTATTCACTGCTTCCGCTATTTCTTGTCTTTCTATTTCCACTGTGTACTCTGCCAATGAGGGCATAGTTTCTCCACTATCACACCCAAGGCCCTTGCTACTAGTCGGCAGCCTCTGGAATTTGGGGAAATGTGCTTATTCCTTGTGACCAGCTAGGTACGAGGTGCCTCTAGGTGGGTTTCATAAATGGAACATTACATAGTGGTGTCAGAGGAGTTTATTTTCTCTTACTTTGCTGTTTGGAGACATTATCTAGGGATAGGGCGGATTCGGTACTTGGTAATAAGTTGTTTCCGGGAGTAGCTAACCCATGTATAGGGAAAATCCATACGACCTCGTTTATTTTGGTTTTCGGATTTTGAGATTTTACAGTTGATATGATTTCACCTAGAGTGATTCACATTCCTTATGCTATTATTGCTTTAATATTACGGTTCTATTTATGTCTCAACCCGATGTGATGAGGGTTTTCCATCTCATGCATCATATAGGCACTTGTTATAAATCACATGCCATGCATTCTTGACATGCCATCTAGGGTGAATTAGCAATTGCATGTTGTTGTGATAGACTCTGTGTAGATTATGTACGCTGTTGTGATAGATACTTGATAAAAACCCTGCTATTGTAATAGATAAATTGATTGTGTTGTAATTTTATTAAATGAACACCAAATTCTAACTTTTGAGCTGTTATGGGCCCTCTTGAATCAGAAGATGGTGGATCGTGATCCTTTTTTCTCTCGTAGATGACTGTAGGCGATGCCAAGATTTGATTTGAAGGGAGTATGGGCCCCATGGATCAGAATTTGGAACCTCTTTTCCTTGTTTTCACTGTTTCTGGGCTTCTGTGCAGTTTTTGATCTACTGCCCAGAAAAACACAGAATACATGGGGTGTACTTTATGGATACACGTCATATAGTTTTCAGGCCATGTCACAGACCGTGTGACCAGAAACACGGTGTCGTGAAAATAACTTCAGAAACACTCCATGTAAAGTAGGTGCATGCCGTGTAGCTAGCTGTTTCACTAACAACACGGGCCATGGAAGCTCAAGTAGAACACTCCGTGTTGGTAAAGAACACGCCATGTAGTTTTGTCCAAGGTACCCGGCCGTGTCACGAACAAAACGGGTCAGTGTTATCTTATCCAATACACGCCGTGTTTATTTGGAACACGCCGTGTAAGGTAATATGTGTAGACGGACGTGTTACTAACAACACGGGCCACCAAGACCATGTCTAGTTCACATCGTGTCCCTAGGGAACACACCGTGTAGTCTAGGGTTTGTTTGGACCATTTGGGTTAGCCGTGTAAGGAGACTGAGGCAGGGGTTTAGAGTTCAAGTACACGCCGTGTGTGGGAACAACATTCCGTGTATTTTGGGGTGTTACATGACCAGTAGTGGCGGGAGTACACGAACATGTTAATGGCTAAAAGTAAACAACATTTAGTTTTTATACACACCGTGTAATCTTGTTTTGTAAAACGTGATAGTTTCTTCCCCCTATTCCCATTTTATACTCTTGTATTTTCAGTCTTTGTTATACGGATCTAAGGTGTGCTTTTGATCTTTCAGAGTTATGCCTCCGAGATGTCCACCGGTCGTACATCAGTCGCCAGACGGTGACCAGACACCGAATATGGCCGATCATGGACATCATGTTGATCCTCCTGCTGTGCCAGTCCTAACACCAACATTTATACCCATCGTAGGCGTCAATGCACAATTTAGGTAGGATTTCCTAAGGATGATGAAGACTTTTCAGAGAGCGCCGCCTCCTTCCCCGTCGATGGATGAGTTGACGCGGGTTTTTCAGAGGGAGCATCCTCCTACTTTTTCAGGAGATGGAGGACCCAGCCTGAAGATTCATGGTTTGAGGCCACTTTAACTATCTTCGAGCTTCTAGAGATACCCCCAGGGAATAGGGTAAATCTGTCCACCAATATGCTCCGGGACACCGCCAAAATGTGGTGGGAGGTGATCTCATAGTCATGGATCCATCAGGGGATTTCATGGGAGGAGTTCGGATGCACATTCTATGACTACTTCTATCCGGGTACCCTGAGGGCTGATCGAGTTCGGGAGGTTATGTGTCTATAGAAGGGTACACTTTCTGTCATGGAGTACTCGTCCCATTTTACTGAGCTGCATCGCTTCACACCGATACCAGCAGGTGATGAGTTCTTCCTTGCTAGGATGTTTGAGGATGGTCTCAGACAGGAGATCCGCTCCTAGGTGAATATCTTTCAGTTTACTTCTATATACTCCATCGTCAACCAGGCACTGATTACTGAGCGCAATCTGAGGGATTCTGGAGCAGTGAGCTAGGGCGGTTCAATATCCAGATCTTTTGTTCCTCCTATAGATAGTAGGAAGCGTAGTAGAGAGTCTTTTCGAGGATATCGGGGTTCATGAGATGTGTCTTCTGGAATCCAGGTTGTATGCTACCAGTGTGGTAGTAGTGGGTATACTAGGCCTCAGTGCCAGAGAGATCTGATGGAGTGCCGATATTGCGACAAAATGGGTCATCTTCAGCACTTCTGTCACATCTTATCACCTTCAGTATGTGGTATGGGATCCTCTCTGACCCCACGTTCAGGAGATTCTTCACCAGTTTCCCACCAGTCTCGGAACTGGAGTTCTTCTGACAGTTCGGGCTGAGGTGGCGGTTGCGGCCGTGGTGTTCAGTCACCAAGTCATCAGCGACATCATAGTGGATCAGCTCAGAGTGGTCATCCAGGGGTGCAGGGCCGCGGTTCTTGTCAGTCATTAACCATGGAGCAGACCTATCAAGAGCAGGATCCTGATACTTCTACAGTTTGTGGTACAATCTTAGTAGCCTCAGTTTTATCTTTATCTCTTTTTGATATTGGTGATTCACATAGCTTTAACTCTGTTGCGGTTATGGAGAGCCTTGTTCTCTATATCTTTTCTTATGCCGACTCGTTGACAGTAGACACACCTTTGGGGACAAGGACATCTAGTGTACGTCAATTCCGTGAGTGCCCTGTTGAGGTTGTGGGATGTCACTCCTTATGGGACCTCTATGTCCTAGAGATGTCGGGCTATGAAATCATTCTCAGGATGGACTGGTTGGTTCCTTTTCAGGAAGTCGTCAATTGCTATCACCACAGGGTGAGCATCATATCACCATAGGGAATATCTTTCCTTCATAGAGGCGAGTGGGATGTCTAGGTGGGTAGACCTGGACCAGATCATCTTGGGCTTGGGGAAGTAACAACCCATATTTCTAGTCTTTATCTAGATGACCAGGGGACTTCACAGTTAGACATTACCCATGTGGTGGATCATTTCAGCGATGTCTTTCCAGAGGACTTTTTAGGTTTTCCTCCGGAGTGTGAGGTAGACTTCTCGATTGAGCTCATGCCAGGAGCGGAACTGGTGTGCATTCCTCCTTAAAGGTTGGATACACCTGAATTGAAGGAGCTCAAAAAGCAGTTAGAGGTGTTGTAGACAAAGGGTTTCAACTGACCCAGTAATTCTCCTTGGGGTTCACCTATCCTATTTATGAAAAGGCATACAGAACCTTTCAGCTATGTGTGGATTATCAGAAGCGGAACCAATTGACAGTCAAGAACCGATAACCCTTGCCGAGGATAGATGACCTCTTTGATGAGCTTCGAGGAGCCCGAGTGTTCACGAAGATTGACTTGAGGTCCGGTTATCATCATTTTCATGTTAGACCATCATATATACCTCTTACAGCCTTCAGTAGAAGGTATGGTATATTAGAGTATACAGTCATGCCATTCGGTCTCATCAATGTGCCTGTAGTTTTCATGGAACTGATGAACCGAGTGTTCCAACCATACATGGACTCATTCATCGTGTTTTTCATGGACGATATCTTGGTGTACTCTCATAATCGGCATGACCATTCCACACATATTGAGATCATTATGAGTACACTGAGAGAGCATTGGTTGTATGCTAAACTCTCGAAATGCCACTTTTGGATGGACCAGATTCACTTCTTGGGTCACATTATCTCAGAGATAGGAGTTTCAGTGGACCTAGAGAAAGTGAGATCTGTAGTTTCTTAGGAGTAGCTGAAGAACATATTTGAGGTATCGAGTTTTTAAGGTGTGGCTGGATAATACAGGTGTTTCATACAGTACTTTTTGCACCTAGCAGCACCGTTGACAGGTCTGACCACGAAGGGGGAGAGGTTTTTATGATCAGATTCTTGTGAGTCAGCCTTTCAGGAACTGAAGGGGAGGCTGACGTCAGCACATATACTAGTATTTCCTGAGCCAGGAAAGGGATACACTGTTTTATTTGATGCTTCATGTATCGGGCTGGGAGCTGTGCTTTTGCAGGTAGTTGGAGTCATTGCGTATGGGTCTCATCAGTTGAGGCCACACAAGAGGAATTACCCTATGCATGATCTAGACTTAGCAGCCTTTGTTCATGCCTTATTCTGTTGGAGAAACTACCTTCTGGGAGATCACTTTGTGGTTTTCACCGACCAAAATATTCTCAAATATATATTCACTAAGCGTGATCTGAATCTAAGAAAGTGTAGGTGGGTTGAGTACCTTTAGTCCTTTGACTTTGAGCTCGCCTATACGCCAGGAAAGGGAGACACAGTGGCAGATACATTGAGTAGGAGAACTCAGATTTAGGTTGTTCAGGAAGCCAGTAGTGAGTGGAATCTTATGGATCTGTTGTCTGAGATTCACTTGGAGGTGCAAGACAGGCAGGGACATAGTTTCCTTTCTTCTATAGATGTTACCTCTACTCTACTTGATCGGGTACGGATGAGGAAACTATAAGACTCAGATGGCTTAGTTCTGGGGGAGAGTTTGTCAGGAAAGGAACCTCTTCCTATATGGACAGTGAGAGAGGATGGGATCTTTCATTTCTAGGGACGCGTATGTGTGCCATCAAACATACGTGAGAAGTTGATGCGGAATTTTCATTCCCCAGTTTGGGTAGTTCATCCTGGTGTCTCCAAGATGTATCATGATCTACACCGCCAGTACTGGTGGCCAGGTATGAAGAAAGATGTTGGTGGTTTTTTAATAAGATGTTCTACTTGTCAGCAGGTGAATGTAGAGTATCAGCGACCAGTGGGGCTTTTGCAGTAGTTACCCATTCTCGAGTGGAAGTGGAATGATGACGTGATGGACTTCGTGACTGGGTTACCAAGATTACCTCGGGGGAAGTGATGATGTTTGGGTTGTCATCGACAGGCTTACGAAGGTTTCTCACTTCTTGGCTATCAAGGAGACCTTCAGTGTGGATGATCTAGGATGGTTTTACATCCGAGAGATTGTAAGTCTACCTGGAGTTCCACTCTCCATTTTTTCAAATAGGGATGTGCGCTTTACTTCTCGGTTTTGGTAGGAATTCAAAAGGCTTTGGTTACACAAGTAATTTTGAGTACAACATACCATCCCTAGACTGATGGCCAGTCTGAGTACACAATCTAGGTACTTGAGGATATTCTCCGAGCATGCATTCTAGACATTGGCAGTTCTTGGGAGAAGCATATCCCTCTGGTGGAGTTTGCATACAAAAAAAAATTTCAGGCGACCATTTTGATGGATCCATACGAGGCTTTGTACAGTAGTCCATGCTGATCACCCTTATGCTGGCTGGTGGTAGGAAAGGTATATCTGCTGGGACCTCGTCTTTTTCAGGAGACCTCATAGTAGATAGAGCTGATTCAGAAGCGAATGGCTACAACACAATCTCTGCAGAAATCTTATGCTGATCAGCGGAGACAACCTCTAGAGTTCGAGGTCGGAGATCATGTTTTCCTACGTGTTGCACAAAGGATGGGACACAAGAGGATTCAGATACAAGATAAGCTTTCACTACGGTATGTCGGTCCGTTTGAGGTGTTGGAGTGAGTTGGGTCGGTTTCCTATTGGTTGCAGTTACCTTAGAGGTACCAGAGCATGCATGACTTCTTCCACGTCCCGCAGCTCCAACATTACTTTTCAGACCCATCACATTTCTTTCAGCCCGAGGAGGATGAGCTCGAAGCAGATGCATCATTTGAGGAGCATACCATCTGGATTTCTAATCATAGTATGAAGGTTCTCCGTGGCCAGTCTGTTCCTTTAGTATGAGTTCTTTGGCAGCATGGGGGAGTATAGGACGAGACTTGGGAGATGGAGACCGAGGATCGATCACAGTGGCCAGAGCTGTTCGGGGTTTCTTCTTCCACACCACTCTAGGGAAATTCAGGGATGAATTTCTTTAAGGGTGGATGTTTGTATGAAACCAAATCATCATTTTCAAGTATGATTCCTTTTTCTGGAGTATTAAAGGAAAATGAAGTTTCTGGAAATTTTTGAAGTACCCGACGTGTACTCTTTTCCCGCTCGAAGCCGTGTACTGGCCATGTCTGGGCCACACACACAGTGTGTAGGGGTGACATGGTGGCCGATTTTGGAGGAGTACGAAAAGACCTAGCACACGTCGTGTACTTTATTTTTTTTATTAATCGGACCGGGTTCATGCTTGATCACCATAAACGTCTTCTTCTAGGTCTAGTTCGACTGAGAGACGTTGTGCGATTGTGAAACTTCTCCAGATTCCAGAGCCTCCATCTGTATGCCGATTCTACCTCCATCAATTGCGTTGGAACCACAACGGTGAGTTATTCCTTCTTCTTGAGTTTCAATCCTTGATTTTTCCTCCTTATCAAGTTATTGTGGTTTGAGTAGTTTGGATGTTTTCATAGATCTACAACATTGAAGTGAGAATAATTCGTCGTGGTTCATGTATATCAATCTCCAATGATAGAGGTAGGTGGTTTGTGCCTTACATTTAAATGTCTTTGAGTTTTATGTGAAAATTTCACCAATACCCATGAATGGGGTATTTCGTGTTAACCTTTTTCCCCTAGTTGTTTTCCTTCCTTGCATGTATGCTTGCATAGATGTAAATGAATCTTATTAGAGGATAGTTTTTTGTTCTTGGATATTTTTTCCATGCTTTTCTCTATTTACAATCTTTGGGGTCTTGTTAGCCTTTGGCCATTATGATTGTTTCCATGACTTGTGTGTATAGGATGTAGTGTTTTTCATTACATGCTTGTTCCCTTGTAGACTGTTTATCCAAGTAGCTCTACAGGTTTAAATTGGTTAGCCAAGTAGCTCTATAGGTGTACTTTGGCCTTATAGCATTATTATACACTGATTGGCAGGAGAATGAGGGAACCTAGTGCTATGGATTATAAGGGATAGACCGAGTGAGCTTCTCAAAGATTCCTTGATTTTATAGACTATAAGAGGGTAGAACGAGTGAGCTTCCTTAGTGAGTCTTAGAGATTATAGGACATAGGGGATAGACTGAGAGAGATTACCAAAGTGCCTTTAGAATTTATATACTAAAGGAGGTTAAAACGAGTGAGCTTCCTCAGAGAGTCTTACCTTGTTTGATTTATATTAAAGAACCATCCTAGAATAGAGGATGAATTGACCGAGTCAGCTTCTTCAGAGAGTCTGTGGTATATCTGAGGCTATCTGAGTAATTGACTGAGATATCTTCCTCGGAGAGTCTCTAGACCTTGGGTCTAAGAGGGTGATACCATGTGATCTTCCTCAGAGAGTCCCTGAATACCCTAGACTATAAGGTTAATTGACCGAGCGAGCTTCCCCAGAGAGTCTAATAAATTATTATCACCAAACCAGAGGGGTTAGGTTGAGTGCACTGCCCAGAGGGTTGTGGTACATCGTGGTTAGGACCAGAGGGGATGGTTGTGGGTACTTCCTAGAGGGTTTACTATTGTGTTAGCTGATTTGTTTCACTGCTGTTGTTGGTTATGGATTTATTACTGTTTCATATCATCATGCTTCACTACGTACTGTTTACTGCCTACTACTTGCTATTCATGTTTACTTCTTATTGTACTTTTACCTGCCATATACTCACTGACAGTCGGGTGGTTGCCTTATGGGATTTTTTTTCTCACACCCTGTTTGGGACATGCTTTTGGGTCCAAGCAGACTATGTTGTTGTAGGTATAAAGAAGGGAAACTGTACTTCGACTTCTGGTACTTGATTTCTTGGAGAAGGAGAGCATGGGACCAAGCTTTGGCTTGCAATTCTGAGGGGCTATTTACTTTTCTTTTGTACCTGTTTTGGTATTGTGGTGTTTTCAGCGTTGTGAATTCTTTGGTTACTTTCCTAGAGATGTTTCTTGCAGCATTCCATATATACATATGTGCTCCAGTTTGTTGATTTAGTCTCTTGCTATTTATTATTGTTCGTTATTCACTGCTTCCGCTAGTGCATGTATTTCTATTTCCGCTGTGTACTCTGCCAATGAGGGTATATTTTCCCCAATATCACACCCAAGGCCCTCTCTGTTAGTCGGCAGCCTCTGGCGTTTGAGGAAATGCGCTTGAGGCCATGTGATGAACTTGGTACGGGGCACCTCTAGGTGGAATACAGAACTGTAATGTTACAGTAATAATGGAGCATGAATCTTTAAAAGAGAGTAAATAATAATCTATGGTTGATTATAAAAAGATAAAACCATGGACACTCTCAGTGTCATCTGGTACTAGAATATCTATAGTTTAAAACTATCAATCTCTTGCTTCTCTACATTACATTCCCTACATACAAACATCTCCACAACTAAACTCAAACCTTTGTTTCTAAGGGAATGATAAATTATGATAATAATCTTTACCCTATCCATCTTCCTTTGTTGTAAAATACTACTATTCGTACTACAAATATAAACTCCAGGTCAGCCACTAATATGTTTTGAGTAGAAACCAACTTCACATGCCAAAATAATCCTCGATGGTGGTTATGAAATACAATTACAAATTACCATAACAAAAATAAAAAAATTTATTTGGAAAAATCTCCTAGGGGATCTGTGAGAACATTCAGCATTTGAAAATTTCGAGGGATATTACTATGGTTGAATCCACTCTGGATAGAACATCAATTGTATTCAAATATTTGATCACCCATATATATCTATGCTCCTTTAGAATAATTATGAATACCCTTATGAGATGGTCCAAAATGTTATTTCATCCTCCTAATCACCTCAAATATTTTCTATAACTAAAAATACATATAAAATTTAAATAGAGAAATTGTATAAGGAATAACATGACACATATCCTTATTATGTTACCTCACTCAAGAATCCTCATCCATAAAAATATTGGGTTCTAATATTACGATTTCTATATTGAAAATCCCAACCTACCACAAACTTATGATCCCCTAATGAAGATATAGAAATTTGATTCTCTTCATTTCCATCATTATCAATGAGTTAAACTCTACGTCAAAATACATATGGTTATCATCTAAAGAAACCCATACATCCTTAAAATCTATACGATAAGAAATATAAACCACCACATCACTCATAATATTTTGGGATAGATTTTGGGGCCTAATACATAGTCTAGGAATGATACATATTAAAGGAAATCTAATGCTCATCTAACTAAAGCTCTATCTATTTACTAGAGGCTCCCATCATGCTTTTTCAAGCCTTGATGTTGAAATATATAAAAAATATTCTTCTATGATTCATCTTCTCAGGATAGATAAATAATCCAATGGTCAATCAAATCATCCACAAACACCTCTCCAACCCGATTGACACACAATTAGTGGTTGTTTTAGATATCCAAAAAGGAGGAAACTATTTATCTCAATATCAAGAAGTATTATTAAGATTAATTTAATTATACTAGTTTAATTTTCCCAAAATCACCCCAAATATAATAAAAGATAAAAAATTTATAATTCTTTTACCATCCCTATGTATCTACCCATCAATTAGCATTACACTATGTTTTGTTATCACTATTTAATGATAATTTTTATATAATCCTCAAAAGTTACTAACTCCAATATCCTTCCTAAATTTTATATATATCTCTAATAAAACGCTTTCATGACACACACTTTATTTTAACACCTCCTAGACCATGAGTGGAGGTAAATATAACCCTTTAGGTATCCCACCACAATACCTAGGTTTTGTGACTAACACCAAGGGTGTAAAAAATGAATATAAAATTCATTATACTCATAAATACAAGTAAAATATTAATGAAAAATAAACACTAATTCACCACATAATAAAAATGAAAATAAAACTCTTAAATAAATGAATTTCAAATAGAAAATGTAATCCTCAAAAATAAATCCCCAAAAAGAATGTCATATAACAGAAAATCTCACCATAAATCCAATTTATTAATGATCATATCAGTATATGAATCCTTCTTGGAAGAAAATAAATATATATGGATGATTATAATTTTATACTCAGTTGGATCCTCCTAAATAACCCGCATGAAAATGTTGAATGTTAATACGAAATTTCTACTAAATTAAAAATAGAACCACTCCAAACCAATCAAGTCACCATATCCAAAACTCCATAGTTATCACTCACCTAATATTATATCTATGTATAATAAAGTAATATGAGATGAATATATCAATGATACATCTCAAAAATAATTCTCTACTAGTTTATTTCTGTCATTCCCTTATTGAAAATTTCATAGTGCTTACAAAAATTATACATCCATGTTACGATACATCATTTATCTTATGGAAACCTCTCCATATATTATTACCATATCATCATAATCACATAAAAATCACCATTTACTTTTCATCACCACATTTCACCTCCACAAAACCATTATAATAGGGTATTAGGAATATGAAAAACATCAACCTCGTGCCCCTGATTATCATGAACCATCCCCAAAATATATCATCATCAAAATAGTGGTATCAAGGCATCTAATATATCTTAATTTATAACATTATATTTTTATAACCAATATAATTATACCTACGCCAATAAATTACAACTTATGATCCACCTAAAATGGGGATCATCAAAGATAGAACGGTTATCCATCCATTCCCTCACCGACCTATAAGTTGGTGAATGTACATGGAAACTAAATCATTTGGGAATTGGAAAGGTCATTTGGCTCATGTTATGAGAATATGATATCAAGATGAAAAATAAAGCAAAATAGAACCACAAACTATCACAAAATATGAGTTTTAGAAAAAATGAACTCTTTCACACCTATAAAAACCATCACGATTTCACTTCCTCACTGTACCCTCACCAATAACTATTACACAAAAAATCATCCCATCATTCCACACAAGGCATCCAAAATAAATAATCATAATTCCCATTGATGACATAATTTTATCATTAGGTATTTAAAATTTTCTTAATCAAATTATGCTAATTATTCTATTAAATTTCATATTTAATGACAAAAAATTGTTATCCTCTGTTCATGTTTCATCCATTCATTAACCATTCATTTAAAATATTTTCATTGTCATTTAAATCCAATAATTCAATCAATTATAACCCATAACAATTATAGAGTTCATCATAACCAGTAATTTCTATTGCACCTTGGTAACTATAAAACATCCCCACAACCATTAACCATCCACCTCTAAAACACCCTATAACATGGTTTATTCGACCACATAATTACCGCAAGATGATTCCACTACCACATAACCAACCATAAAACTATTCCTTATCAAAATCAATCCCCCATATTGATAAACATTGAATAGAATCCATGGATCCCACTATATAACTGTTACCAACAAATAGTTTTATTGATAACCATTCCTATATAATGTCATTATCATAAAAACAAGGTAAATCTATCACATAACAACAAACTATATAAAAACAAGTAGTTAATCACACAAATCGACTTTTTTAGGAATTATTTCATAATAATTAATCACATGAAAAAAATATCATAACAAAAATTAAAAATTCACAAAAAAACCATTCCATTTTCATTTTTTAATGGTTATCCATTTTAAAAAGTTATTTTAAAAAATAAATAGTATAAGTCAATATAAATATGCATTAAAATACCTTTTTTAGAAAAGGTAGGGAATATAAATATAAAAAACATAAACAATTCATGGGAAAATGTAAACATATGATAATTATCCCATTAAATTCAATTTATTTCATCCAAATTCATAATATTATTTAATTTAATTTTTATAATATTCTCAATGTAAATAAAAACATGTTACATCTAAATTATACTCAATATTATAGATTTTTCTCAAATAAGCATCCTCAGTCCAGGTGTTAACTAACTATTATACAAGAATAATGTTAGGAAGAGATGATCACTATTCTCAAAGCGTGAAATATAATCCTCAACAATCTATAACACATAAATCACTATCTAAATAATTATTTATAGACATCAAAACTAATGCCAACTAATTCCTTTTCATTCCCACATGAATTACATATAGAACAACCCAATTATAAATGAAGGGGAACACTCCTTAGATCATAATCGATCTATAAACTAAATCCAATGGATAAATCCAATTAATATAAAAGCAAATAACTCAAAAGGAAAACCTTTTAACATATATGGATCAAGAGATATTATTGTAAAGAGGAAGAATTTTGAGGGACTAACAAATTCATACAGTCACTAAAAAATAAGTCAAAATGTTGTGATAAATCACAGTCACACCATGATAAGGCTAATTTTAATTAACCTATATGAATCACAACATAAGTCTATTTACCACCAATAATTTAATTACAATTAAATTATTTATCCAAATATGAATCATAGGGTTTTCCACTATGAATTATGAACCTTAGAAAAACTCACCCAAAACAAAACCATAAAAAAAACATCTTTGTAGAGACCCAAATCTTGAGGTACATGGACATTACATTACTTTTTCAGAATACTTAATACATAAGAAAAACAGACACATAAGGAATTTAATAGTTTAGTGTCTTTGTAAACTCGGAATATAAACATCTAATCATGTTGAAATATCTTCAACAACTCCCATAACGATCTTCCCCTTTTAGTTTCCTTACCTAAAAAATTTCTTTATTTCCTGTGGAAAATACAACATAAAAATGGTGATCTCAAATGCTCAGTAAGGGAAAACATAGATATAATAAAACAAATCCATAAACATTTGGAAGAAGAAACATGAACATGAAATTTAAACATCAAAATCTTTAGCAAAGACATAAATCGTGGAAGTACGTAAGGAAAATATCATAATAGAACATCAACCATGATAAAATATAATGGGAATAAAACATGTAATTGTGGAAACTATTAATCACATGTTATGATTTCCATAGTAGCCAAGACATTGCTGCCAAGACCATCTTAGTGGACAAAGTCCCTTTCTGAATCGAGTTCACTCCTCTTTTAAGTCCTATAACACTGAACCGAATTAACTTAACATTCTATCCATGTCAATCTAAAGATATATAAATCTTTACCCAATGCATTTGAGGGAGATATAGGTCCCACCCATCTCATAATTAAATCATTCTAACTTGTTCTACAAAATAAACTTCATACATTCATCATAAACCAATGAATAAAATGGGGTTCATAAACATCATCCCATCATTTCATAATCCATATAAAACAAATGGATATTTCATCATACGAAAAGTGAACCATGTAAATCATAGAGATATTAAACTTGAAACATACACATTTGAAATAATGTCATCTTATATGGAAAATGGTTTTGATAAAACATTTGAAATGAATTCTTGAGGAAAATATCCTTTCTTCATCAAAATCATTTTCCTTTCAAAAAATTTCATACACTTTTAAAATAAAAGTATTTTTTGAAAATATTCATAAAATCATGTAGAGTAAGCTTCATGAATATGAGGCGTTATGAAACCGTAAAAATCCGTTCACGTCGTATAAGTTAAAAATAACATTCTCCTCGTACTTTTGTCGACAAAGTTAAAAAGTACCTCGTATGGTAAAAAAAGATTCCTTACATACCATGTATTAAAAGGCCAAATTTTATAAAAATTAATTTAAACATACATGAAAACACTTTTTGAAAACCTGTGCATGGATTATATAAATAACCCCATTAAATATATACGAATAAGAAATCTTAGATAAAAATGAGATTTGCAAAATTATCCCTTACCTTAGGTCCGATATGCTTCTTACGTTTCCGAACCTCCTGTATAATGATTTAAATAATTTCATTGACATATTAGAGAATAATATTCATTGTTATGATATCATATATGGTTCACTTATGACTTTATATTACCCGTTCTTTTGTAAGTTCCATGTTAAAGCAGCATTTTGGGTTAAATCGTTTTATTTATCGTACGTGTTTGGACTTCTTGTTCTTGATATTATTACATATATCCAGATTTACTTGAATAAATAATGTAAAAAATGATTTATATATAATATATATTTCAGTATATACATATATATATATGATAGATCGATTAAGTGAAATGAAATACACCGTTCATGGAGACGGTAGGCCGTACGTACGCATGAACGATGTTTTCGTTTCCTTATTGAATTGAATGGAATTAAGTAGATGACATACATATATATATACATAAATCCAGTATCATTATTATGTCATATATTTTATTATTACTTATTATATATACTTTATAATCATTCATGAATGGTTAATCATTGAGAATTAATCTCACCGCGTCGTGGAGACAGTAGTCCGTACGTACGCAAGAGCAATTATTTCATTCCCATGATCGTGGAATTGCATTTAAGTGTATGTATAATATTTTAGAATCAGTATAACTTTGGAATAATCATATATAGTTTTTTATTTACACCATTATACCCATCCAGGTAAGGTGGTGGTTGAAAACAGATTACACCACGGCGTGGAGACGGTATTCCGTACGTACGCACGCGCGGTGATTTCGTTTTCTGTAGGATGGATATATGGTGTAATAGGGTTGTTTCATACATAAAATAACATATACATATATGAGGTATACTGATTTTATTACTTAATAATGAAACAACTAAAGAAGAAGAAGTGTAAGAAGAAATAATGTTGAAAGAATCGGTAACGAACATTACCTCTTCTTTGAAGCGCCTCTTTGAGACCTCCTCTTAGGGCACCAAAATTGGTCATTGAAGAATACCAGGACCTATAGAATGATTCTAGGGAAGTGGAGAAGAGAATTTTGCAGGTATTTTCGGAGCTTGAAGGCTCAAAGTGGTGTGAGGAAGAGAGGGAGGAGGTTCCCTTTTATAAGGGAGGAGAGGGGCACCTTTGGAATAACAAAAAATATTATTTTATTATAAAGTCATATTGGATTTTTAATAGTTCAAAATTGTGTTATTTCTAAGATAAGGAGTTTATGGGTCTAAATACTCTCATCCAATAGAATTTGGACAAGTTTAGGTTTCTATTTTAACCTTATCATTTAGATTTAACTTTAAGTTAAATAATTGTTCTTTTATCGTGTCTTCTTGTTTTCTTACACTATAAAGTTAATAAACATTCTATAACAAGCCAAAAGAACACCAAGTTGTTTATTATTAATATATATAACCTTATCTAAGTCATTTTTCCGAACTGTAGATTTTTAGGAATAAAAGAACAATTAATAATATAATATTTGTTTAAAAAACCATTTTATGTCAATTTTGACACTATTTGGTAATTGATTTTTTTGAAACTAATAATAGATTTATTAGTATCAAAAAAGCTAATTAAATAAATAATAACATGTCATAGTAACATATAAAATTATTTTAATTCATAAAATGACTCAAATTACATTTATTTGGGTATTTATAACATCAATTATGTCAATATTTCATAAATAATATAATTACTGCATCATCATTGTGTCATAAATAAATTAAATTATTTAAAGTCTAAAATTAAAAATAAAATACCATTATGTAGGAAATAGTTTTATATTTCTAATGAATATTTATAGTCGAATTTATCTTATGTATATCCCTATAATAAAAATTATTTACTTATTAAACATTTAATTTAACTATTTTAACCCTTCTTTAAATAAATTAATAATAAATGTCCTAATCTAATCCAAGTGGACCTAAATGGTCATATTTTATTCCTAAGGCTGGTTTTGGTCAAATTACACTTATCCAATAGAATTAGTACGTGTGTTAGGGTAATAATAATATCATTTTTACACTTCATAAACCTATTTACTTTTAACCGTGGTAAATAAAAGTAAAAAGTTACTATTCACCAAACATTATATTCATCACATTGAACCACATTTTACTAAATAACATCAACCGTATCTCTCAGATTTTTGAAATTCCATTCACAAAAGTGGAAAAATTAAGTTTTATGTAAATTTTCAAATTCTCTTAGTAGGTGGGTAATAGACGGTCAAAAGTTCAATAAACTTTTTATATGTCTAAAATTATTATAAAATTATTCTAATGAATTAAATTGACCTTATATATGTATTATGTGTCAATTTTGACCTAAAATAAATTTAAATAAAATAAATAATTATTTAAATAATAATTCGGTTTTTAAATAGTAACCTAGTGTTTTCACTATTCATCAAAAATTGAATGTTTTCAGAAAAATATCAAAATTTCACACTTGGATAATTTCGATATTACGAATCCAAAAATGAAGTCCATTTTGAATGATTAAAATTTAAAAAATTTAAAAATTGGTTATTACTATTCATAACGGCTAGTTTTAATAATATTTTAATAGCATATCGTTGTTTAGTGAAACTCGGTATTGCGTACAACACATGCTATCGAGGAAGGTCGCGATTGCCTGTAATGTAGCCAAGTTAGGGTTGCGTGTTGTGCAAGACTTATTTGTTGTAGAGTTCAACATAAGACATCAATAAAATTAAAAATAATATTTTTCATAAAATCTCTGGGTGTTACATTCTATCCCCCTTAAAATGAATTTCGCCCTCAAAATTCGTCGGGGTTATAAATGGTTTACTACTCGAAATTTTCTTTAATATAAACCCACATCGTAAAAAGGAATACCAAAACCGATATTTAAAAACTAAAGTATGAAACAAAATGGTTACCCAAATTAACTAATCACCGGGTTTTCATATAGGAGAACATAAGTGAAAATATGGATATGGAAGAGAAACCTAACCATCATGTTCTAATGGAGAGTGGTAGAGAACATGGCTATGAAAAAGACAACAATCACAAAGCCATATATTTGTGATGATCTAAGGTACCATTGGATTCATCAGATATAAGGGAACTAGGACAACATTTTTTGTTTTCAAGATCATTTCCCTAAAGTTGATGAATTAAAAGAAATACTTACATGATTTTGGTACAATTTCACTGTTTTTCATGAATTGAACAATTTAAACTTCATCCATTAAATAAATAAATTTGAATTTGTTATTCGTGATGTGCTAGCAGATCATGTGATAGAATGATAGGTCATTCCATCTATTTCAAACAAAAGGTTATCAAAAGTTATATGTCCATCTTATGGTTAGATTAATCATATATGGTTCAAAAAATTAACTTATACTTCATATATCATACCGCTTAATAAAATAAAACTAGTTTCTACTAACCATGTACATATTGTAGGCCAGTGGTAGGTGATAACGGCCAGTCGCATTTCGGTTGTGGGTTCGATTCCCACAACCTTGTCCGACGCGATGGGATGTCACCCATCCTGCATGTTGTCCTTTTTCTAAAACTACATTACTATAACATCCCATCAATAATATCAAAAAAATTCTATCCTTAAATAATACTAACTTATGTCCAACATAATCCATTATAATCTTTAGGCTTATCTATAATACTGCAGTCCACTCTCATAATATAGTGAAAACAATTACCAGATATTTCATATAACAAGCATGTTAATACCATCGTTGATCCCTATATATCACAAGATATGTCTTGTTGGTCACATTCCAAACACTCGAAGGCCTTAATCATGTATTCTCTTGAAAAATGAATACCCATTGAATCTAAGTGAAAACATGAGTGTTGTCAAAAATTAACTCTTTCCACATACCAAAACCCCAAAATTCAATATACTCAAACCATGATATAACTATTACCTTATATCAGTCATGACCCCATGAATACTGTCAAATATTTCATTTTCTCCTTATCCCTTCATTATGCGAATATCATCTTCTTTCCAAAAATATCTCAATCACTTTCCATGGTTACTGGTAACATAAAATTATTGAAAACCACAATAGACAAATACATAAATATTCCAATAATCCATGATACTATAGACAACATTATTTCGGAATCCCATTACAAAAACACTTAATCATTCCACCACATCATTGTCATATTCAACATCACCAATAGTGATCACATGTGAATACCCTTATTCCATTGCCTTATGTGGTTGCTCATGTCGATCATCATTAACACTTGGATTAGGGCATTGATTACCATAATGCCCTATTTCATTGCACTTGACGCATTGAAGTGTTGGTGGTGCGTTCTCTGTAGTCTTTTCTTTATTCACACCACTAGAAACCCTTTTTCCATTACTTCGACACTCAGCTGCTCGATGAACTTCTTTTCCACACTTAAAACATTTTCAAGTCCCTTTATGACAATCTCCACCATGCTTCTTTCCACACTTTGAGCACATGGAAACTTTCATATTCTTTTCACCATTATTCTGAGATATCTCCTTGAACTCCATCTTTCATTTCTTGTCAAAACCATGAGATGGATATGTAACACCAACTTCCATTTCTACCTTGATAGTACAACGCCCAATTTCGTCATAGCTTCTAATGTCTCTTATAGATAATTCCCTTCGATGATTTGGTTTTAATCCACTGAAGAATATATCAATTTTACTTTTAGGTAGGATGATAAAGCCAGATGCATACCTTGCAAGCCTTGTAAAATTGTCATTGTATATACCAACAGATTCATCATCATTTTTCTTTAGTTAAATAAATTCCTTCTCCATCTTTGTTTCAAGAATACGAGGGAAATACTTATTGAAAAATAAGTTCTTGAACTCGTCCCATTCCATGGACTCAATTTCATCTCTTGGCCTCGTATTCTTGATAAGATTCCACCATTAATCAGCTTCACCTTACAAACGATATACTGATAAGATGACTTTATCACGTTGAGAGCATTGAAGAACTGAAAATATCTTTTCAGTGGTACTGACCCATTGTTCTGCAATAAGTGGATCAAAAGACCCACTGAAAGAAGGTGGACGTTGCCTCATGAAGGACTCAATAGACTATTGTTCCCCTCTCTGCTCATTTGGAAGTCCAGAATGATTCATAGCTTGTGTAAGTATAGCAATATGATTTTTCACTCCATCTCCCATAACATTTATTTATTCAGGAGTAAAATCATTGAATTGTCCATTACATTGATCAACATGGTTCCTTCGGGTTCCAGCCATCATCTAAAACCCAAAAAGAATAGTGTGAGAGGCAAAAATCATGATAGGGAAAACAATATAATAATGGGGGAGTACCTTCAATATCTAACATCTGATTTTAAATTATATGATCGTTACCGTAGTTCTAGAACTATATAATGTACGTATACTTATCCTTAGGGACATCCCTAAACATACCTTAGAAATATCTCAAGGGATATCACTAACGTTTTCGCATCCTAGTTTCCAAAGGTTGACTAATCCTTTCCTCTGATACCAACTATAGAGGCCCAAAACTTGACGTACATGGACATTACATTACTTTTGTTGAATACTTAATACATAACAAAAACAGACAAACAATGACTGTAATAGTTTAGTGTCTTTGGAAACTCGGAATATAAACTTCTAATCATGTTGAAATATCTTCAATAACTCCCATAATGATCTTATCCTTTTTGATTCCTTAGCTAAAACCTTTCTTTATTTCCTGGGGCAAATAAAACATAAAAAGGGTGAGCTCAAAATCTCATTAAGGGCAAACATTGAAAACATAAAACAAATCCATAAACATTTGGAAGCAAAAATTTGAACATTAAATTTAAACATCAAAATCTTGAGTAAATACATATATCGTGGAAGTACGTAAGGCATATATCATAATAGAACATTAACCATGAGAAAATGTAATGGGAATTAAACATGTAATTGTGGAAACCATTAAGCACATGTTATGATTTCCATAGTAGCCAAGGCATTGCTGCCAAGACAATATTTGTGGACAAAGTCTCTTTCTGAATCGAGTTCACTCCTCGTTTCAGTCCTATAACACTGAACAAGATTAACATACCATTCCAACCATGTCTATCTCATGAGATATAAATCATTACCAAATGAATTGGAGGGAGATATAGGTCCCACCCATCTCATAATGAAATCATTTTTACTTGTGCCACAATATAAACATAAAACATTCATCATAACCCAAAGAATAAAATGGATTTCATAAACATCATCCCATCATTTCATAATCCATATAAAACAAATGGACATTTCATTATAAGAAAATTGAACCATGTAAATCATTGTGACATTAAACATGAAACATACACATATGAAATAATGTCATCTTAGATGGAAAATGGTTTTGATAAAATATTTGAAATGAGTTCTTGAGGAAAATATCCTTTCTTCATCAAAATCATTTTCATTTCAAAAAATGCCATGAACTTATAAAATAAAAGTATTTTTTTTAAAGTAGTCATAAATTCATGTAGAGTCAGTTTCATTAAAATGAGGCATTATGAAACCGTAAAAATCCGTTCACGCAGTATAAGTAAAAAATAACATTCTCCTCATACTTTTGTCGGAAAAGTCAAAAAGTACCTCTTATGGTAAAAAAAGATTCCTTACATACCATGTAGTTAAATTAAAAAATGGTTAAAAATGAATTTAAACATACATTAAAACACTTTTATAAAACATGGACATGGATGATAGAAATAACCCAAGTAAATACCTACGAATAAGCAATCTCAGATAAAAATGAGATTTGCAAAAATATCCCTTACCTTAGGTCCAATATGCTTCTTACGTTTTTGAACCTCCTGTATAATGATTTAAATAATGTCATTGACTTATTACAGAATCATATTCATTGTTATGATATCATATATGGTTCAATTATGACTTTATATTACCTATTCTTTTGTAAGTTCCATGTTAAAGTAGCGTTTTGGGTGAAATCGTTTTATTTATCGTACGTGTTTGGACTTGTTGTTCTTGATATTATTACTTATATCCTGATTTAAATAATTCCAGAATGTAAAACATGATTTAAATATAATATATATTTCATTATATATATATATATATATATATATGATAGATCGATTAAATGAAATGAAATACACCGTTCATTGAGACGATAGGCCATAGGTACGCATGAACGCTGTTTTCGTTTCGTTATTGAATTGAATTAAATTAAGTAGATGACATACATATATATATATACATAAATCAAGTATCATTATTATGTCATATATTTTATGAATACTTATTATATATACTTTATAATCATTCATGAATGGTTAATCATTGAGAATGAATCTCATCGCGTCATGGAGACGGTAGTCCGTACGTACGCACGAGCGATGATATCATTCCCATGATCGTGGAATTACATTAAAGTGTATGTATAATATTTCAGAATTAATATAACTTTGAAATAATAATATATAGTTATTTATTTACACCATTATACCCATACAAGTAAGCTGGTGGTCGAAAACAGTTTACACAACGGCTTGGAGACGGTATTCGGTACGTACGCACGCGCAGTGATTTCATTTTCCATTGGATTGATAGATGGTGAAATAGGGTTGTTTCATAAATATAATAACATATCAATATATGATTGACACTGATGTTATTACTTCATAATTAAACAACTAATGAAGAATAATTGGAAGAAGAAATAAAATTGAAAGAATCGGTAACGGACATTACCTCTTCTTTGAAGCGCCACTTTGAGACCTCCTCTTAGGGCACCAAAATTGGTCTTTGAAGAAGACCATGACCTCTAGGATGTTTTTAGGGAAGTGGAGAAGAGAATTTTTCAGGCTTTGGCTGAGCTTCAAAGTTCAACATGGTGTGAGTAATAGAGGGAGGAAGTACCCTTTTATAAGGGAGGACAGGGGCACCTTTAGAATAACTAAAAATATTATTTTATTATAAAGTCATATTCGGTTTTTAATAGCTCCAAATTGAGTTATTTCGAAGCTAAGTTGGGTATGGGTCGAAATACTCTCATCTAATAGAATTTAGACTTGTTTAGGTTTATATTTTAACCTTATCATTTATATTTAACTTTAAGTTAAATAATTTTTCTTTTACCGTGTCTTCTTATTTTCTTACACTATAAGGTTAATAAACATACTATAACAAGGCAAACGAAACCCAAGTTGTTTATTATTAATATATATAACCTTATCTAAGCCATTTAGACTATCCTTAGATTTTTAGAAATAAAATAACAATTAATAATATAATATTTGTTTTAAAAACTATTTTATGTCAATTTTGACACTATTTGGTAATTGATTTTTGTGAAAATCATACCAGAAAGACTAGTTCAAAAAAAGTTAATTAAATCAATACAAACATTTAATATTAACATATAAAATTATTTTAATTCATAATAGGTGTCATATTATAATTATTTGGGTATTTATAACATCAATTATGTTAATATTTCATTAATAATATAATTACTAAATCATTATTGTGTCAAAAATAAATTAAATTATATAAAGTCTAAAAATTACAAAAAAACCATTATATAGGAACTATTTTTAGATTTCTAATGAATATTTATATTCTATTTTATCTTATGTATAACTCTATGTTAAAAATTATTTACTTATTAAACATTGATTTTAACTATTTTAACCCTTCTTTAAATAAATTAATAATAAATGTCCTAATCTAATCAAAGTGGGCCTTAATGGTCATATTTTATTCCTAAAGTTTTTTTTGGTCAAATTACACTTATCCAATAGAATTAAGAAATGTGTTAGGGTAATAATAATATCATTTTTACCCTTAATTAGGCTATTTAATTATAACCGTGGTAAATATAATTAAAAAGTTACTATTCACAAAAAATTATTTTCATCTCATTGAACCACATTTTACTTACTGACATCAACTGCGTCTCTTGAATTTTTGAAATTCCATTCACAAAAACGTTAAAATTATGTTTTATGTAAATTTTCAAATTCTCCTAGGAGGTGGGTAAAAGACGGTCAAAAGTTCAATAGAATTTTTATATATCTAAAATTATTATAAAATGACTCCAATGAATTACATTGAACTTAAATAGGAATTATGTGTCAATTTTGATCAAAAAAAATTTAAATAAAATAAATAATTATTAAAATAAAACGTTGGTTTTTAAATAGTAACCTAGTGTTTTCACTATTCATAAAAAATTGAATGTTTTCAAAAAAATACAAAAATTTCACCCTAAGCTAATTTCAATAATCTGAATCCAAAAATGAAGTCCATTTTGAATGTAGAAATTTACAAAATTTCAAAATGTGGTTATTACTATTCATAACGGCTAGTTCTAAAAATATTTTAATAGCATATCGTTGTTTAGTGAAACTCGGTATTGCGTACAACACACGCAATCGAGGAATGTCGTGATTGCGTGTAATGCATCCAAGTTAGGGTTGAATGTTATGAAAGACTCATTTTTTGTAGCGTAAAAGACATGACATCAATAAAATTAAAAAGATTTTTTTTCATAAAATCTCAGGATGTTACCCTCTAGGCCTAAATGTAATTAGTACTAACTGTAAAAAACCTCACAAAATTCCCAAGGCACCATAAAAATATGAAATACTAAATCCAAATCATGAAAATTTAATTAATAAAGGGATACAATAAGACACTTTTATGAAAATATAAAAATTATTACTTTAAAATAATCCCCTATTAAAACCCTTCCCACCACAATGCCTACCTTACACTTTGACTCAGTGATGGTAGACCCATCATCTACTATAGACAACCCTTCAATGAATGATATAGAAGGCACCATTAGAACATATTATCCTATATAAAATCTCATCTTTAATAGTGTCTCACTCCCTCCAATCCTTTCCCTTGAAATCTAACAGACAAATGAAGAAAATTAATGGGTTATGAAGGTATCAGTTATTATAGTGCATTTAATATGTAAAAGAACATTTTTAAAATAATGAAACTCTATTTGGAATAATATTTATTTGAAATAGATTCCCTTACCTTCAATATTGAATCACTTTATTATATTCTCTAATATCAAGAATAATTTAATTATATAAATTAACCAAGTTTTTAAAATCATTAATAATTTTTATTTTAATTATTTTTATGAATTTATTTTAATTTATAATTAATTTATAAGATTTAGTTTTTATCGTTAATAGTAATAGGGTTTTCTATCAAAATTTCAATAATTAATTTAGTATAACTGTAATAGTTAGTGGTATTTTTATATAACATCAATAACATATAAAAGTATTAATAAATAGGTTTGAGGTCATTATTGAGGTGCATGTGTTCAAAAGTATTATATATTCTTTTACATAGTTTTAGATCAATAATAATTTATTTTTAATCTTATTCATTAATGTTAAATTTTCCCTGATGGTCAATCTTTATATTAATAATATAATTCCTAGTTCACCATTTTAGAATCTTAATAATTTATAAAATTGATTATTTTTATTAGAATTATACATTGATAAAATTTAAAATATCCTAGAAAAGTGGTGGTGTAAATAGATATTCATCATCCACATAGATAATATGAACTTATTTTCAGTGAATAATGTTTTTCCTAAATAATTAAAAGACAATAATTTTAATTATTGGCACTTGGATGTTATGAAAAAAGATCCAAGTCACCAAATGGGGCTACACTTTTCATTAACTCTAAAAATTATCCATCAACCATCATTGAATAATGTTTCCACCTTTAAACCAATGAATTCAATCTAACACCCCATAGATTACCCAGAAATATAATTTCAGCCATAAATAGAAATTTTAATGAACATGAGAATAATATTTTTTTACATGGCTCAATACCATTGGGATACATCCAAATAACATACATACTTTTATTTGAAAATTCTCTAAAATACACTATTATATCACTATTTTGGTTGGATACAAGAATTTATTTATGAATAATATTTGACAAATAAAAAAACCTTTATTAAAAATTTATCGATAATGAAATACTTACTAATTTTCCCCTTATATTTCTTGTTATCTATATATTTCTTAAAATAATTATTTATTTGTATTTCTATGCGATTGTCTCCATGATTACATTACTTAGATGATTAATACATTTTTCATCATTACTATAGAATTAATTATCCTTTGAAATATACTTATACGGTATTATTATAGAATGGAAGATGATATAAACTTCTGAAAGAGTGATTTAGATATCAATATTTTAAACGAATATTATTTTAGTGATATCTCCATCAGGGGAAAGATAAATTTTTAAATGAAACAATTATCATTAGAGTCTATCTTCTTCAACTAAGACATATATGATCTGTATAATACCATATCCTTGATACTCATCTTATAATAAACTAGATGTTTCCACAAAATCCACTATCATGGGACTGCCTAAATTCATTCTCTATCAAAACACAATATGATAGTTTTATCCTCCCCTTATTTATATCTCTAAAAATTTCCATATTAGTTTAAAATGCACTATTTCCAGTCCAACATATAAGTATTGGGATCAATTAATCTTTCCCTTAATAATTAAGATCATTACACATGTCCCAAATGAATCATTTTTGTTAAATTAATACATCCAAGGTGAAGTTTCTCATTAAACTAAATCTATGTATTCTTTTTTTATAATTCAATCCAAATCATCAATATAACATATAATTTACTACATCATGGAACGATGGTCTCATTTATAGATAGTGTGAAATCCTTCTACATCATTATGATTGTGGCATGAAAGAAACCATTAAAGCATGTACATATGCTTAACCATATATCAAAAAAATACGGATAAAATCCCAATTAAAAAATCATTAACATCATTACAAAATTATTAAAATCAGATCAAATAATATTTTTACAATGTTTTTATATAAATATTCATGGTAATACAATAATCCATATACAAATTGAGTCAATCCAAACTTTTATGGTGTACCCCTCTCAAGAAATAGTCCACCCCTTCATGGTGTTATAAATTTTATTCTCTCATGATCACATCAACAAAAAAAATCAATATCTACAACAATATTTAACATGTTCTTCCTCACAATGCATCATTCACAACAACAGTGATATTTCTATTGTTTAGGTGTTACTACTTAAATATTTATTTTTATATAGGAAAAAAATCATACTCCTCTTTCATGACTTTAATAAAATCATAAAATTGTGATTTTATGTCCTTCACAAAAAACATTTTTTGTATTTAACCCTAAAAAAATCAATTATACTAACACAACCTCTAAATAAATGTGAATAATGAATAGAAAATGTTATCCATAATATATAGATAGTGAATATTAACTCATAAAAAACTCTAATTCTTCTCCCCCTCTATAGTCCATCCATTCTTGGCGTCTTTCAGTTACAATGTACTACTATATAGTCATTATAGAAACTTTGAGAATCCTAAAAAAGATTTTTTAAAATCATCCTATGAAACCATATTTATTAACTTACCAACATACATCCATATCTAAAATATTATCCACTTTTATTATGGTCTTTTAAAATAACAACATTACTCCACCATTGAATATTTTTTTACTTATCGTCATATATATTCATCTAGTTTCAATAAAAAACTTGTTTACTAATTCATCATTCACTTATATATGCCAAAAAATATAACCACGTTGATTATGAAATGTTTTTTCTACCATTATAACCACTAATTGAAAAAATATCAGTAATGTGAAATTATTTCCAAAAAATCAATGAAAAACTATTGGTTATAAAATTCAATCCTTTATATTTTATTGAAAATACTTACATATTTTAATTATTATATAAGAGGTATATAATATATAATTCCTTTAACCCAATTACTCAGAGTCATTGCATTATTATATAACATTATCATGATCACAAGAGATCAAGTCTCAAAGGAAGGATTAATTTAGTATCATTGGAAGTTCTAGATAAATAAATAAGTTTTACATTGCATCACGAAATTTAAAAAAACCAAAAGATTGTGTCCCCTATGAACACACTCATGTCTTTTAGCCAATCCCTACAGGTCAGTCATAATATAAATTTCTACATCCTGGGAAAATGATAACATAAGAAAGGGGTGAGCTCAGATTCTCAGTAAGGATAACTATATAGCAGAAACATTCATAAATATGAATAAACATTTAAAGCAATGTATAAGACTAGAAAACAATAATTTGAAACATAAACATACAAATAATATGGAAAAGATAAATAAAATAATTTCATTTAATTATTCACATGGATATTATACTTGTCGAATAATCACAAAAAATATCAATAGATATTTTCATAATGATAGAATGAATAATGTCTGACATCACAACTACACTGTCAAAGCCTTGTACCAAGACTAAAAATAAGATTTTTTCAAGGCATTGTGCCAAGAAACTAGTGTGTCTAATGAGACCTATCAAGGCATTGGGAAGCTATAGCGGGTTCCACCCATCACTTAGTAAGTCCAATGCATTCCTCATATGAAAATGTTGAAACATAACATAAACATTTATATTAAAACTAGCATAAGAAATGTTAATACATTAACAAGGAACCATGAATGGAGAAAAATAACACATCAATAGTCAAACATATCACAAAATGATCAGTACAATATGGAAAATCGAAACATAATAAATCCACCTCAAACAAGTGTAAAATCCATCAATGGATTTTGAGATAGATGAAATCAAAACTATTAGATAAATATATATCTTCCTATTTTTAAATCATTTAAAAGTCACATAATTATAAAATAAAAAATTTATTTTGAAAATATTCTTATAAGATTTTAAGGGAAGCATCAATGGTTTTATAATAGAAACAAATAGCCGCATTCACTATATATGTTAAAAAAGCATTCTTACCATAATTTTTTGAAAATGTCATAAAGTGCCTTGTTTGGAAAATGATAGAATGATTCCTCTAAAAAAATTAAAAATTCAAACAAGGGTATGAATGACTTTAAACCATATTCTAGTAAATAGTAAAAATGTTTTGAAAAACATTTTTAGGAAACACGGAGGATGATGATATAGAATTCTCAGTAGATGCAAATGTATAAACAACCTCGAATAATAAAGACATTGTTAAATTTACCATTAACTTGTATTTTTATTTAATTGAGGTTACATTAACCTCTTTTATAATAGGTAAATATATTTTATTAAATTATAAAATAACCACATACAAAAATAAAATATCATATATATTCTTCTAATATTTCTTTGTTAATAATATTTCAGTAGTATCATTGTTTCAAGTGTTAACTGATTTATTTTCCTTTATATGTTTTGTTATATAAGTATTTTTTTTATATGATTCATATCTAGAATTATATTAATTCCATGGGGTGTTAGCCGAGTGGTACCCACTGGTTGTACCCATTACTCTCTGTGGGAACTGGCACATGCTTGAGTCCCCCAAGACTCAGACACTGTGTGTATTATGCATAGGGTGATTCAAATCCATTTCCTTGCTGGGAGTGTGGAGTGAATCTGTGATTGGTCAGGGCCCCCAAATAGAGTCGGTGTTAGCAACCCAAATTTTAAATAGCGCCTCACTCGCTTGGCCCTCGATCTCTGCTCTTGACTCTCAGCTCCACCTTCTCCACTCTAGGGTTTCTTCCATAGAGGCATTTGGTATTCCTCCCCATTCATCTCTAGGTTTCCTTTCCTATTTGTTTTCCTTTTCTTCTCGGATACTCTCCCTTCACGGGATTCTTCGTTTAGTGGTTCCTAGGGTTTCATAACCCATGTTGTCTTTCCTCTTTTCGCCTAGGGTTTCATCCCTCTGTTTTGTCTCTTTTAACCATCTCGGTTCTCTATTTTATAGGGCTTTTGCCCTATGATTCCATCCTCCATCTCAATCTCTGTTGATGTCGAAGCTCGATCCTTCTTATGGCCTTCAGCTCTCTCATGTTTCCTTCTCCAATGATTTTATTCTCTTTGGTGGCGGTTCCCCTTCACTTTGGTCTGTCTCCATCTCTTTACTTGTCTTGTTTGTGGTTTACTCACCATTCTCCATCAATAGATTCTCTTTCTTTTAGTCCCACCATGCTGGACCCAAACCATGGTCAGCATGCTAGTTAATATTGTTTTTTGGGATTGTGTCATTGGGTGTGTTCAATGTTTGTTTTTATCTCGCAATCAGTTGATCAACTGTTGGTTTTGCGAGTCTGTTTTCTCAGATCTGGTTTTAGGAGGAATATGGTCTTTCATCCTCATCAACGAAGGAAATTATTCGGTGACTAATGATGTTTCGGTGTCACTTCTTCATCAGAAATTCTTCTTCATCACATGTGTATTTTTGTTGTCCTCAACAATGGTAATTTCTTAGTGGTCAAGGTGATGTTTCTGGTTTGAGGTTCTCTTGTATGTTGAAGTTGTTCTGGCGTCATTAGTTTAGCTGGATAATCTCATAACTGTTGCAGATTTCGATGATTGTTCTGTTGGGATGAGGTTGGGGTCTCCTATGTGGGCATGGTCGGGCAGTGGTGGGCTTTATTCGAACTCTACTCTAGTTTCTCGATCCAATGCTCTACTCTAGGTCAGCCTGGTGTGGTGGATCATTGGATGCTCTGGGATGTGTGCAGTTTATGCAGTCACCCATGGATTAAGAGGTGAAACCTGAGGTGTCTTCTCATCTTTATCTGGATTTTTGTTATGGTGCTTCTGATGCATGGTGTCTTCTTTGGTTTGATGACTTTTCAAGGCTGATCTTTGTTACAGTTCAAGTGCCGAATGTATCCTCTTTTATTTCTAGTGATTATGGCAGTATTGGTGTGTCAAGCTGCTAAGGCTCAATGTGTGATGTGGTCAATTTGTCATTGGTTCTTTCACTTGAATTTGAATTGAGAATTTGAAAATGTGGACTATGGATTCCTGAGGTGATGTATGGTTTCTATTGTTGATTTTTAATTTAAATGGATATTGCGGTAGTTTTTGAACTTTGGATGGATGTTTTGGGGTGTATTGGTGGGTCCGTTAATTGTTTCTTCTTTTGTGCTTTGTAAGTGGTCTCCTTTATCAGAAAATAAAAATAAATTACATTGGAAGAATTATATTAATATCTTAAACATTATTTTTAATCATAAAATGATAATTATTCTTGAATGGTTATGATTGGGAATGAATCTCATCGCATTTGTGGATATGGTAATCTGTACATACGAATGAGCAACAATATCATTCTATTGATGGTGAAGTCATACGTAATTTGATGGTATATCATATATAAAGAATCATTATAATGTTATATTTATTATTTACATCAATTATGCTAATTATTATACACATCCAAATAATGAATTGTTGAATAACAAACTACACCACGACATGGAGATGGTTTGTCGTACGTACGCATGTATGGTGACTTTGTCATTCATAGGATTGATAGAATAATGAATATGGTTGTACTATATATTTAATAAAATCAAGTTATTTAGAAGCTAATGGAGTAATTATTTTGTTATGTGGAGAAAAAAGAAAGAGGAAGTGGAAGAAGAGAAGGCCTTTAAAAGAGGTGATGAAATTATTACCTTTTCTTCTAGTGCTTCCTTTGGATTTGATCAAAAGGGCTTCATAGGTTGGATTTCATATCAAAGTAAGGTCTCTAGGTTTAAGTGATAGTACTTGGGACGATATTGGTGCTAGATTTGGATGAGCCAAATGGCTTTGGAGGTGTGAAATTTAGAGAAGGGGATCTACCGTTTAATAAGAGAGGTGAAGGGCCATTTTAGGAAAAGCTTGAAATATTATTTTATTATAAAATAATTTTAGGTTTTTAATGGCTCCAAATGGATTTATTTTTAGGATAATGTGGGTATAGTTCTAAATACTCTCAACCAATAGGTTTTATTCAATTTTATGTCATCATATTAGCCTTATTTTTCTATTTAGGTCTTAGTAAAACAGTTTATCTTTTATTATGTCTTCTTGTATTTTTATATTACATGGTCAATAAAAATAATATAAAATACCAAGATAACCTAGATTGGTTCATTAATGAACTATCTATTGATATATAAGTACTTTGTTCAAACCATAGATATTTAGTAATATTATATAATTTAATAATTTAGTATTTGTTTTAAAACTCATTTATGTCAATTTTGACACTATTTTTTTTGGTTTTTGTGAAACACATAAAAACATTATCACTTCGAAAAAAATGTGTTCAATCAACCCTAACATGTCATATTAACCTAGAAAAATTGTGGAAATAATATAAAGTATCAATTTACATTAATTTTAATATTTATAATATCTATTATTTTAATCTTTCATTATAAAGGTAATTAATGAATCATAATTGTGTCATAAATAAATTTATTTATTTAATTTTTAAAAATTATAAATAAAATAAAATTATGTATTATATTATTTTATATTTCTAATGAATATTTATAGTAGAATTTATCTTATGTATAACACTATATTAAAAATGGTGTAGTTATTAAAATTTGAATTTAACACTTTTAACTATTCATTAAATAAAATAATAATTAATTTCCTAATCTAATCCAAGTGCCTCAAAAATGATTGTATTTTATTTCTAAGGCTGATTATTGTCATAATAAAGTTATCCAATAAAATTAGTACATGTTTTAGGGAAATTATAATATAATTTTTACCATTAATTATACTATTTACTTTTAACCATATTTATAAAATTGAAATGTTACAATTCACCAAAAATTATTTTCATCCTACGGATCCAAATTTAACTTACTGATGTCAATCGTGTCTCTCAGAATTTTGAAATTCAATTCACAAAAGTGGTAAAATTACATTCTTATGCAAATGTTTAAATGTTCCTTGATGGTGGGTAAATGACGTTATGAAGTTCAATAAAATTTTATATATCTAATCCAATTATAAGATGACTACAATGAACTAAATAGAACTAATATTTATATTATGTATCTATTTTTATTTTGATATAAATTTATATAAAAATAATAAAAATTTTAATAAACGCATTGTTTAATTTTATACCATAATACAGTGTTTTTTCACTATTCATTAGAAATTGAATGTTTTCAAAAAAATAACAAAAATTGAACCAAATATAATTTTGAGATTCAAATTTCCAAAATGATGCTTATTTTACCAAATTGAAAAATATATGAGTTGCGTAAATTAATTAAAAATTAATTACTATTGTCAAAACTATAAAGTATGTCTTTGTGAAGTAAAAACAATCAAAAGATTGATATGTGTTTATGTCTAATTTAAATGTGAAATTATTCCCAATGACCAATACTGGATTAAATGATAAAAATATAATCTAATAATACATAAAAACCATTCAAATTTATAGTTTAACACTACTAATTATTTTTATTAAAAAAGTTGTTTTCAAATAAAATTTAGTATCTTTCACTATTCATCAAAATATAAAAGTTAACAGAAAAACACTAAAAATGTATCCAAACTAAATTTTTATGTCCCGATTCTAAACAAGATGTTTATTTTTTTCAAATTGAATATATAAAAGTTTGAAATATTGTATTTAAAAAGGGTTCACCTTTAAAAGGATGTAAAATTGCATATTTCGAAAAATAATTATTTTATCTAAAAAATTGAATTTGTTACTATATTATGTCTATGAAACTCATAATAAGGAAGTTAAAATTATATAGAGTATGTAAAATTTAAAATGCAGTTCATACTATTCATAACTACTTTTTGAACTGCTAGTTTGGTATGTTTTGGGGCGCTCAAACATGGTTTTGTGTGTAGCACAAGTTATTGAATTACTTTAAAGAGATAATGTACTATGAAATCTTGTGGTGTTACATTATATCCTATTTCAATAAATTGTGTCCTCAAAATTTGAAATTGTTTTTCAAAAATTAAATGAAAAAAATAGAAATTACCTTTTTGGAAAACCCACATTGAAAATAGGGTTAACACAATTTTTTTTAATTAGAGGGAAAGGTAAATAAAAAATTCAACATAAAATTAGGATTTAGAATAGGAGAACATTGGTGGAAATTTGAGACAAATAATTGGAAGAAAAATGTAAATATTTATAGAGAGTTATTTAGGTCATCAATCCAAAATAAGTGAACAATAAATATGAAATTGATGGCTTGAAAGCCATAAATCAATGATGACATGAAATATTATTGGTTCATCAAAACATTAGGATTACACATTTTGGTTTTAAATTTTTTTACCTAATTGTTATGAATTAATTTCTTCATGGAATAAGAAAAAAATACTTGACATGTTCAGTTCCATCCTTTAACTAATTTCTACCACAAAATCATCTTTCACTCCAAATGTTAATAGAACTCAATAATAATCTATTTATCCTAATTGTATAAGGATTAAAAAAAATGAATTTATAATTAAACTATTTGATCATTTAAAAAACTACATTATACAAACTAGGACATCGCATAGGCCAGTGGTAGGTGATGCACCCTTGTCTCCCATTGGTTGTGGGGTTCATGTCTCATGACCTTTCCAGACAGGAGGGGTTTCTACATGACCTTGAGGTTGTCATTTTTATAAAAAAAATACAAAAATAATCTTATGAAATATTTTAACCTTAAACCATAGTATCCAATTTCCAACTTAATCCATTCCAACCTTTATAATTATCCAAAATACTTTCTTACAAACTCATAATCCAAAAATATATAAGGATGGTCAACATAACATAATGAAGATCCCTTTTTACACATAATAACATTTGAGTAACTTCATCATGTATTCTCTTAAAACATGGTAACACCCTGAATTACTATAAAACCATATTGATTACATTCATGCTCCCTTATTCATTATAGAATACTATATATATTTCTAATATCCAAAAATTTTGAATACTCCAACAATGATGGAATAAAAAAACCATTAATTAGTTCTATGTTAGTCAAAAATATCCTATATAATTTTTCAAAATCAACCATCTCTTATTCCCAAATCACTACCTTATTATCAAATCCATATTAAGGTTTATCTTTCCTTCAGCAATGTATTTTAAAAAAAAATTATGTTGTTTTTGAGTCACATTTCATAGAACCATATAATGTCAAATCCTAAATGAAATAGTACAACTATACAATCATTATTTATTTCCAAAATTTATATAATGAGTACATCATCGATACAATACTCAAATGACATAATTAATTAATAAAAATATAAGAACACTAATTATTCCTATTTGTCTGATATAGTACCATAACATTATTATTATCTAATAGAATTATTTGAGGTATACTCTAATGATTGGTACATTGATTTGAATAATTTCCCAACACCTTTTAGATGAAGCATTGTGCATTTGAAACCATTTTATGACACTTGAAATAAATATACATGGTGTAATTTTTCTCCAAACTTATAACAAACTCCCATTCCATTTCAAGCATTTACGAGGGAGATTATTTCAACACTTATCACATATAGGAAAATCCTTCATTCCCTTCTTCCCTTTATCCATCATTCTCTCTACCATCCCTTTCCACTCTAGCTTCCCTTCAAATCCATCGTACACAAATAATCATTTTCATATCTAATTAACACAAGATACTATTTCTCCATATGAAGAGAATAAGTGAGGGAATATTTCCCTTCTAAATTTTGTCCTAAGCCCATGAATGATATGATCCTTATTACTCTTTGGATTATGAATAGTGTTGGAGTTCTAATTCCTTAAACTGGGCCCCTTTTCTAAACAATGTAATACACTAGATAAGTTTATGAATCACAATGCATAATTCCAAAATTGTAAAATACCTAATGAAAATTGAGAAGTTTTATATATAATCCATAATTATAAAAAGTTTTTCTTTGAGAAATTATTTACTTATAAATTCTTCATAATTTTTTGTAAATAAAATAAGAATACTTCTAAGAAAATCCCCGAGGAGTGTTAATACCAAGAGTGCAAAAATACCTATTGTCATGTACCAGGATACCCAGGGTCAAGGACTAAAATCCTTATTAGAGTTTTCACTCCAAGGTAAATTTTTGCCCGAGCCACCTCTACTTGTTTATATCTAGAGAGGATGTATTTTCTTGTAATCCCGACATAATATTTACACGACAAAATTTTTGGATGTTCTTTTATACTAATCTTCAATGTCTATATTATGTAAATGTTCTCTAATTAGAGTTTATATAAATTTAGTTTCGATAGATTGTACTAAAATTTCTCTTATACCAACTATAATTCCCTCGACCCATTTACCTAGAGTCAGTGCATTATTACATAACATTTTCACGATCAAAATCGATCAAGTCTCTAAAGACCAGTTAGTTTAGTAGCCTTGTAAGTACTAGATTCAAATATAAGATTTACATTGCATCATGAAATAAATAAAACAAAAAAAATTTATCCCATTTGAACATAGTCATAACCTTTAGCCTATCTACATAGGCCCATCATGAAATACTTCTCCACATCCTGAAAAAAAAGAAATCATAATAAAGGGGTGAGCTTAGATGCTTGGTAAGGATAACATTATAGTGGAAACTATCATAAATAAGAATAAAAATTTATGGAAATATATAAGACTAAATCCCAATCCTTTTAAACTTAATATTCCACATAATATGGTGAAGATAAATAAAATAATTCCTTTTACTAATTCATATTGATATTCTACAACTAGAATAATCACATGTAATATCAATAGATAATTTCATAATGATTGAATGTATAATTTCATACATCATAAACACATAGTCCAGGCCTCATTCCAAGACTATAAATAATATTTTTTCAAGGCCTTGTGCTAGGACACTAGTTTGTCTCATGATACCTACCGATGCATCGAGGAGCTATAGCGTGCTCCACCCATCACTTACTATGTCCAATGCATTCCTTATATGAAAAGGTTGAAACATAACATTAACATTAGTATTAAAACTGGCATATAAAATGTTTATACATTAACCATAAACAATAATTGGTATAATAATAACACATGAATAGTAAAAAATATCACAAAACCATCAATTCAATATGGAATATTGAATAATAATAAATCGCCTTCAAACAATAGTAAAATCCATTAAAGGATGTTTACATAGATTAAATAAAAACTATTTGAGAGAAATATCTTTTTTCTATTTTGAAATCATTTAAAAGTCACATAATTTTAAAATACAAATTGATTTTTAAAATTTTATTATAATCTTGTAAGGTAAGATTATAAGGTTTTATTACTTTGAAAAATATCTGCACATACCGTATAAGTTAAAAAAACATTCTTACAATAATTTTTCAAAAAGGTCATAAAGTACTGTGTTTGGAAAATGACGGAATGATTCCTTTGATTTTTTTTATAAAAATTAAAAAAAGGTATAAATGACTATAACATATATTCTAGGAAATAGTAATAATTTTTTGAAGTACATATTAAAAACACGGATGAGGATGATAATGAATTCACAGTATATGCTAATGTATAAACAACATCAGATAATAAAGATATTGTAAAAATAAACCTTACCATGTAATTTTACATAGTTGAGGGTACATTAAAATAATTTATAATAGTGAAATTATTTTTATTAAATTATTCAAGAACTACATACGTCAATATGATATCATATATCATCTTTTAATATTTATTTGTTAATAATATTTTTGTAGTATCATTGTTTCGGGTGTTAACTGATTCGTTTTCATTTATATTTTTTGTTACATAAGTCATGTTTTTTATGGATAGGTTGTATTTTCTAAATATACAGAATTATATTAAGTACATTAACATTATTTTTAACCATAATATGATAATTATTCTTCAATGGTTATGATGGGGAATGAATCTCTTCTCATTCATGGAGACTGTAATCTGTACGTACGCATGAGTGACAATATCATTCAATTGTTGCTGAAATAGTTTGTAATATAATGGTATATCATATATACAGAATCATTAGAATGTTATATTTATTATTCAAAAAAATACTCATTATTATACCCTTCAAAATTGTGAAGTGTTGAATAAAAAACTACACCACGGCATAGAGACGGTAAGTCTACGCACGCATATATGGTGACTTTATCATTCATAATATGTATAGAATAATAAATATGGTTATACCATATTTATAATAACATCACCTTATGTATAATTTACTGGAGTTATTATTTGTGTATGGAAACAAAAAATAATGAGGAAGTGGACAAAGAAAAGAACATTCAAAGAGATGATGAAATTATTACCTCTTCTTCGTGTGCTTCCTTTTGATTTGATCAAAAGGGCTCCTTAGGTTGGTTTTTTGATCAATGTAAGGCCACTTGGTTGAAATAAGGGTATTTGGGATGATATTTTAATAGGGTTTGGTAGAGCTAAATGGATTTGGAGTTGTGAAATTAAGAGAGGGGATGTACACTTTTATAATAGAGGTTAGGGGAACTTTAGGAAAATATTGAACTATTATTTTATTATAAATCCATTTTCAATATATAATGGAACCACATGGATTTATTCTGAGGAATAGTTGGGCAAGGGTCGCAATACTATCATAAAATAGGTTTTAGAAATGTTTAGGTCACCATATTAACTTTATATTTTAGATTTGTCTCTAAGTTAAATAGTTTAGCTTTTACCAAGTCTTCTTGTATTGTTATATTACATGGTTATTAAACCTACTATAAAATGACAAGAGAACATAGTGTGGTTAAATAATGAAATATCTATAAATATATAAGGATTTTTTCCGAACCATATATTTTAAGGAATATTATATCATTTAGTAATATAGTATTTTATTAAAAAACACATATATATCATTTTTGTAAGTATTGATTATTTGGTTTTTGGGAAAATCATAAAAAAATTATCACTTCAAGAAAATTATTTAATCAACAATAACATGTCATATTAACCTATAAAATTTGTGGAATGCCTCAAAAGTCTCAGTTTACTTTTATTTTAATATTTATAATATTAATTATTGTAATCTTTCCTTAATAAGGTAAATGTTCCATCATCATTGTTTCATAATTAATTTTAATTATTTAATGTTTAAAAATTATAAATAAAATACCATGACGTTTTAAATATTATTATATTTCAAAATAATATTTATAGTCTAATTTATATTATATATATACATATATAAAAAATGGTTTAGTTATTAAAATTTGAATTGAACACTTTTAACTCTTCTTCAAATAAAATAATAATAAATGCCTTAATCAAATAAAGTGGATAAAAAAGGGTCATATTTTATTCCAATGGTTGATTTATGTCAAAATACACTTACACAATAGAATTAGGACATGTGTTAAGGTAATTATAATGTCATTTATACCTTTAATTACCTTATTTACTTTTAACTCCGGTAAAGAAAATTCCAATGTTACTATTCACAAAAAATTATTTTCATCCTATTGATCCAAATTTTACTTATATATTTCAACCATGTGTCTCCAATTTTTGAAATTCAATTCAAATAAGTTGAAAAATTACATTTTATGTAAATTTTCAAATGTGCCTAGAAGGTGGGTAAAAGACTTTAAAAAGGTCAATAAAATTTTAAAAATCTATTCATATTATAAAATGAATACAATTACGTAAATTGGAAAAATATATGTATTATATATCTCGGTTGAAATTAAAATAAATTTCTGTAAAAATAATAATTATTGAAATTAATGATGGCTTTAAACAATAACATAGTGTATTTCACTATTCATCAAAAATTGAATGATTTTGAAAAATACCAAAAATTCTCCGAAATATAATTTTGATTTTCCAAATTCAAAAATGATTTCTATTTTACCAAAATAAAAACATAGGAGTTGCATTAATTAATTTAAAATTAATTCCCATTGTTAAAACCAGAAAGTGAGTTTTGATAAGTAAAAACTATCAAAAGGCTAATCTGTGTTTATGGTTAATTTAAAAGTAAATTACTTTCAACGACCAATATTGGATTAAATGATAAATATATGACCTATTTATACATCAAAACCATTCAAATTTATAATTTTACACTATAAATTGTTTGGATTAAAAAATTTCATTTCAATTAAAATTTAGTATCTTTGAGTATTCATCAAAATATAAATGTTATAATAAAAACACCAAATATTTATCCAAACTAAATTTTTATGTCTCACCTATAAAGAAGATGTTTATTTTTCAAACTGAATATATTAAAGAGTTAAATATTTTATTCAAAAAGGGTTCTCCATTAAAAGGTGGTAAAATTTCATTTAAAAATGATTATTTTATATGAAAAATTGAATTTGTTCTTATATTATTTCTAAAAAGCACATAATATGGATGTTAAAATTATATTGAGTATATGAAATTCAAAATTCAGTTAATATTATTCAAAACTTAATTTTTAACGGCTAGTTTGGTATGTCATGGTGCACTTGAACTTGGTGTTGAATGTAGCGCAAGATATTTAATTATATTAAAGAGATAACATACTATGAAATCTTGGGGTGGTAGACAAATATAATCCCATATTAAATTTAATAAAAGATCTAATAATTATATTTATTTTTAGACTAAATCCCCCCATTTTTCAAAAAATTACCAAGGGTAACTTCAATATATTTTCCCTTTATGATCTCCCATTTTTCAAGAACACTAATTCATGGTATTTTTGATTAAAAAGGAATCATTATTTCACTAATAGTAAATTTATAGATTTAAAATTCAAGGATAACCATTTGAAATTCACTTCAAGGATATAAAATACTTTGACTTATCTTTATTATTTTCTCCATGAACATTTAGTTCTATATCAACATATTAAAAAAAATTGGGTGGTTGAAATCTCATCAAGTCACTAATTTATATTTGTAACTTATGATAATAATTAATTATTTTTATGATTATGATGATCACCCACCAATCTAAAGTGTTCAACTATATTATTTAGTATTATTTTATAAATGAAAAAATACCCTGTTATAAAATTCTAAAATATTGTACATATAATTAATCAAATACTACCAATATCAAAAAAGGGGTCTATCTCAAGAGTCACTAGATATGTCTATATGCCTTAGTGATGAGGAATTATGAAAAAAATAGTTTAATTGATGGGATAAACATGACCATAAACGACTAGATTAGAATGATAATTATTCATAAAGGTCCAACAAGTAATGTTTCAAATGGTAATGTATTGACAATAATATATATCACTAAAAAAATATTTAACAGAAGAGGAGTGTATATATGATATTTAATGTAAGAGGAATATGATTTTGTAAGACATTCACATATTTTGGAGTAAGTTAATATTTCTTAGTAAGAAGATGTATCTAAATTCTGGATAGCATAGAGGAGAAGGAATTTTCCTTAGTTATTAATATTGTATAATATAATAAAAATATTTAAATAAATAATTAAAATGATTATTATAATCTATGACATCACTATAGTAGAAAATGAGAAGAATATCTAAAAAATTATGATCAAATCCTAAGGGTAATTTATGAGGATTTTATAATATTAATGGATGTATAAGTGGTAAATTTAAATTTTAATGAATACATAGATTATATGAGGAGTGAATTTATATTATTTGATGACTATAGCCCATAAATAAAATGTGAAATCAAGGAGTAGAATATCATTTATTTTTAGAAAAATCAAGTCAAAACAAATAGAATGATGTCATTTTAGAAATCATAACTCATATATAAGTTAAGGATAATGTCATTTGATGACTATTCTGTGGATAGGAATTCGGTTAATGCAGTACATGAAGAGATTTACCAAATCATGAAGAGTTAAAATTTTGATATTGTTTCCAGAATGGTTGATAATAACATCATTAGGACTAAATGGGATTTCCAAATAAATAAAAAATGAATTATTCATGGTGATTTAGGTGAAGTAAAAAATTGTTTGCATGATATATTAACATATTAAATGTATGAATATAGGTGAAATATTTTTTTCTCATTTATTGATACAAAATAATTTTATTATTCTGGGTAATTGTTCTAAAAAAGTGTTTAAATTTGACATTAATGGATATCAAATTTTTAGTCATTATTGTAATTATTTAGGAATTATTTTAAATCAAAAAACTCATGTAGTTATTAATTTGTTAACATAGGACAAAGGTGTTTGAATTGGATTATTCATTTTGCAGGCTATGTAGAGAACAATGTCAACGGTATTTGGAGCTATATTAACACATTATTAATAATGGTTTTATGAATAGTGGGGTGATCATAATATCAATATTAGAATGAAAATTTATGGAAGGAATATGTTTTCCATATAAATTTATGAAATACTATGTGGTGGATTGAACCAAGTTAAATAAAACCAATTTATAGAATTCATGAATTTAGAGTTAGAAAATCCATTAATTGAAGTGTTCACATTTTTTGGATCGAAAGTATTATAATTAGAAAAAAAATATTTTATTTTTTAATGTTTATTGAGTTGATCTATCACACTCTTCCGACCATAAGTTTTTATGTTGGTAAATTTCAAAATGAATGTAAAACAATAAGCCCCACAAGAATTTATTAACGAGGTTCACTATAAAAATTTGAGGGAAACACCCTCGGTGTATGTCAGTACTTATAGAAATCCCGCTCTACATATCATTAATTGTCATGATAAAGATCATTAATGTGTATATCCTTTAATATGTTATCCTAGAACTAAAAAGGCACACTAAATGGCACCAACAAATAATGAAACCACCAATTTGTTTTTTCATATCTTGGAGACAATCGGGCCTTCTTATCTGCATACTAGATTCAGATAAATCTTCCTTGATTAATGATAAATAATAAAACACATGTCTTTTCTAATCTCAATAAAATTAAATAATAATTTATATTTTGAATTAATCACAAGGGTTGTATCATAGTACAATATTTCCAATTGGATTTCTCAATCTTTATAATACCATATGATATAGTAAAAAATATGTTGGTCTTCTCATTATTCTTTAATGCTTGAGATATGTGGTATCATTTGGATTAGATTATCTAACTTATCCTATAATTCTTATTCAATGTGTAAGATGTTCTTCTCACGTACAATATTAGATATATCCGTACGTTTTATATATATTATCATCAATATAAAAGCATTGTGGATTCCTTCCTTTATTATAAAAATCATGATATTCAATTGTGGTTCATATAATTCTCTATTTATTACATCATAATCCAAATTATATTCTCATTTTAATATTCATAGAGTCACATTAACATTATATCTATAAAATTTAATATGGAATCTCTATTAAATCACCATTATAATATTCCCCTACTCAATCCTCCATAATTATCATTCATGTCTACCTTATACTATTCTAAATTTTAAATACATGAATACCTAGAAAATATGTATATATGATATAACATTATAAATTGGACTTAAAATATTCAAAAAATATTATAGAATAATGTTAATTGATATTAATATATTCCATCTTTTACTTCTAATATTTGTTAGCATTTTATCCCTCACGATTTCCTTTAACAATCATGAAATATTATACTTTTACTTTTGACTAAATCATGGATCAAAAAAATTCCGTGGTGTTTTTTTCTTGGTGATGAGTACAACATTATCATAATTTAATCCTCTATTGAAATATTTATTATGAGTGTTCTCATATTTTTTAAGATACTTATAAAACCATTTCATATTATCTTTAATCATGAGATAAATCTAATGTATGTTCTAAAAAAAAGATATCCTTAATGTAATATCCTAGGCTTGATTTTTTATACACTCCAATCCATGTTTCATATCCCTAAATATCTCATCATTTCATAATAGAAGCGGTGAAACTATAGCAACGACGGGCACTGTAGTAGCGGCAGGTCACTGTAGCAGTGACATAGTACTGTAGTAGTGGCGGGTATTGTAGCAGTACTATTCACAGAATGGGTTGTGGGACAAAAAAATGGGCCTACGTGCCTTGTAATGGGCTAAATGCCCTCTGGGACTTCGGGCTATGTAATGGGTCTCCCTCTACCCAGTTAAAATAGGTCATTTATTTACTTTAATAATAAATGAGGCTTTGGACCCAACTATTGAAAAACTTACATACAATCGAGTTTTATGATTTATCTAAATTCCATAACTCAAAAAATAACTATACATATAAAAAATTATAAACAACATCTCAAAACCATAAAATTACATTAGAATAACTTTAAAAAACCATTAATCATTACATGATTAATTCTATATCATATAAAACATATATAAACTCATTATAGTATATCAATGGATATTCCACTACCTTAACCAACTGCATACCTTGTTAAATAAAATTAGTGTACCAACATTAGGTAAAACTAGTATTCATGACAAGATAATCCTTTTGGTGGATTTCCTAAGTGATCATTCTGAAATTCATCATAATGATATAATATCCGGAAATCACCATAATCCATGGAACTCTTCTCATATTGTTATCTTCTCGATATAAATAAATATGACAGCCATCCAAATTAATTATACATATATTATAATAAAAAATATATTCATACTATATATATAATCACCCTAATAATATTCATGAAATTTAATTAGTTTTTTCCAGAAAATTAGTCTCCATGTAATATTGGTGGAAACTAAAATAAATTTCCTTGTACATGAATATATCTTTAAGAGTATATACAATTTAATATTATCAATTTATATCCCATTTCAAAAATGAATATTTCCATCAACTCAAATTATAAATTTGAACTGAATAATCGTAGAAACTTACTTCCTTGGTCTGAGGGGTTTCTTCAATATTCATTCATATTAAAACATTTAATGAAAAATTTCATGGAAAAAGTTTAAAATCTATTTTAAATGATACATTTAAAAGGATGGTTATTTATATTGAACATTATAAATTTCATTTCAAATAAATTATCCAATAACTTATGTAAAAATCTAGAGCTAATGTTTTTGACACATAATCAATTTTCAAAACATGTTTTTACATTGTTAATTAAAATGACAATGTAAAAAACTACTTTTCAATATACATTATCAAATAAATAATATGAAAATAAATTTATTTTACTAAAATTTCTTCCACCCATATTTTTTTAGTTTAATCATGTCAAACTAGTTGAATTTATCTTATAAAGGGAACCTTAAAACCTCTTTAATCAATCTGTCAACCTCAAATCTACTTTTTCCACCCTCGTATACCCTATGATACTTCCTCGATTATATTTATGGATTTTAAAAAACCTATGTTATCCTTTTTGTCTTAGGTGTTTTAATTTATCTTATAATATGTAATATTAATGTGTATTAATCAATATATAACATGGAATATGTGTTCCATAACATTGATAATATATTTATGAATTATTAGGTGTCACTATAGATGTTATGATTTTTTTACTAAAAAATGAATAATATTATTTATGATTTGTATTATAATTAGTTTATTATCAATTAATACATTGAATAATTTGTTTTATAATATAAAATATCTTTTCAATCACCAATATTACTTTAAATTATGAAATTTTGGTTATTTATTTTTTCCCAAGAACATTTCATGTAAAATAAAACTATATATGTAACTAAATATAATTTTTTATTTTTTAAAATAATGGTCTGTATCTGTTACCAACAATCTTTTTTAAAATAATGTTTTTAAATAGAAAATAAATAATGATGTTGAATTTTTTTTATGTTATTAGATAATTCAAAATTTCAGAAGGTTGGATTTTTTTTACGAAATTGATGACATTAATTCATACAATTATTTATTGACCATTCATGTTACTAGCACCATAAAAATATCATGATCCATTCTATTATGTACAAAATATGTACAAGTAGTGTGAATTAAATTGAGGAGATCATTACTGGTTCTAGAAAAATTATTTTCAATTATATAATTTCGAAACAAAAAGTTCAAGATGTAATTTTTTAGAAAAGATAAATTAAAAAGTGAGTTCCTATGAATAACAAAAATTAAAAATATTCTAATTGGATGAAGTAAAGATTACGTGTGGAGAACTAGCTAAAATGTATAGGTCGTGAGAAGGAATAAGGGGATATGCATATTTTTGGAATGAATTTTATTGTATGAACGTTTCCTGATGATGGATATCTTGTGGACCAGGGAATAAGAACAGATGAAATAGTTCATAAAAAGATAATGTAATAATCTATGAAGTTGTTTGTGATGATTTTTTCAGTATTGGAAAAATTAAAACAATAAAGTGTCAGATGAAGATAGATTTTGTATATTAATGAAAATAAAAGGGTAATGATTCAATAAATTTGAAACCAAAGTCTTTTATTTGATGGTTGTTTCTTAGGACTGAAGTATTTAGAAGTTTCAATAATATATTTTATCATATTTACTATGTTCCAAGAAATAGATAGGGGTAGATTAGTTTTTTTCCATAGGTTCAATATAATATGATATTACATATAGAAAATCTTTATGTAGTTTTAAGTTAGTAGCTTTTTTATAGATATATAGTTTCAAATTCAAGATGTTAGTTGAATCATTAGACAAAACATCGAACAATAATTCAATATTTGTGGCACAAAATTTTATTAAAATACATATGTTATTCTTGAATAACCTATGTGGTGTTTTTTTGGAAAAGTTTCATATTTTTTGAAAACTAGTCATTTATTGAATATTGTTTTTTAGTTTGAGAAAGTTGAAGATGCTGGTTGATGAAGATTTTCTTAAAGAGGATGATGCTGAAAATTAAGAAGTTAGAAGTTAAGAAAGTGTCTCAAACAATCTAAACTAAATCAGATGATTCTTCGTTGATCTTAAAGTTCTCACATATCATGAAAAGTTTCATGATAAAAGCTGTTGAAGAAATATTGAAGAGGATTGGCTATTTTCACTAAGCATAATTCTGAGAAAATTCAGAACCTGTTTCCTGACCCAGAAATTCAGAACCAATTTATAGAATATAAAATCCAGAACCTATTTCCTGAACCAAAAATTCCGAACATATTTCCTAAACCAGAAATACAGAACCTATTTCCAGAATCAGAAATTCGAAACCTATTTCTAGAACTAGAAATTTGGCACTTATTTCCGAAAGCAGAAATCCAAAACCCATTTCATAAAAAAGAAATTCAGAACCTGTTTCCTGAACAAAAAATTCAGAACCTATTTCATGAACCTGAAATGAAAAACCTATTTAATGAACATGAAATTTGGAACCTTTTTCCTAAACCAGAAATTCAGAACCTATTTCTTGAACCAAAAATCTAGAATCTATTTCTTGAACCAGAAATTCAGAACCTATTTCCTGAAACAAAATTTTGGAACCTGTTTCCTGAACCTGAAATCAAAAACTAATTTCCTAAACCAGAAATTCGGAACCGGTTTCCTGAACCATAAATTCTGAACCTGCTTCTTGAATATGAAATCTAGAACCTATTTTCTAAACCAGAAATTCAGAACATGCCTCCTTAACCAGAAATACAGAACCTGTTTCCTTAACCAGAAATCCAAAACCTGTTTCTTGAACCTAATTTCAGAACCTGAATTTTAGGAAGCCTTATGAGAAAATCTGGATCATACTTCTGAACATGTTATTCGGATCCTACTTCTAAGCATGTTACTTGGAATCTTGGATCCTATTACCTGAAGATGTAGTTGACCTCAAGTAAATGTTTCATGCATCAAACATCTATAGATAACGAAAAGTTCCTTAGGGAAAGAATTTTTTTTCATAAAAAAGGTTTTTCAAGAAGATTGAAGATTTAAAGAAGTCAGTGGAAGATCAAGAAAAGTTAACAACCTATATTCAGAACCTTATGAAAATATTGAGTAACATGTTGAAAAACCCGAAATGACAATTTTGAGAAATATATTGAGAGAACATGAATGGAAATTCTAAGCAACATGTTGAGAAAACTGAAACCTGATTTTTACACAATTCAGAACCTGATTTCTTAGAAAGTTTCTAAGAAAATCAAAACCAAGATCCATCATTATCATTATTAGAAAGATTTTAAGATTTCATGAAAACCCAAATTTCAACTTTTTGTAAATATCAGAGAAATATAAGGATATTTGAAGAAGTAAATGATTGAAGATTAAATGCAAGAGCTTTGCATATTTTTTGAAATTTGAGGAAGCGGGAATGATTTTCAAGTTTCCTACATTTGTTTTCTGATTTTCCATTAAATATATACTCAGATAATTTCCTAATTTCTAACTTTTATAAATGTGGAAAAGTTGGAGTGCCTGAGAATTTGATGTGAAAGGATCCTACCATCTTGAAAAAGTTTTCTTCAGTGTATGAGAATAAGGGAATAAGAATAATTTGAACTTCCTAAGAAGATTAGAATAATCATGAAGAAGTTTTTCTTGAGTTTTTAGTCTATGGAAATCTGAATCATCATTTCCTTCCAGAGAAGAACAGTTTAAAAAAAATAGATTCAAGAAAACCCAACAGAAGATTTGGAGTGATCAGTTGTAGATCAACTTCAACAATGTTCTTTTTCTTGTGTTTGGATCATTTATTATTTATGAAAACATTGTAAAATGACTGGAGTTAGTATAATCATTCCTATCGGGAGATATAATGAGTCTAATGGGAGTTGGAAAAAGTTGTATTCAATTATTTATTATAGTGGATTTCTATAGACCCACAGGAGTGGCTATGTCAACGATGTAGGTTCTCTTATTGAGGCTGAAACTTGTAAATCTTGTGTGCCTTTCTTGCCATTACTTTCTTGCATGCTTCAGTTTCATGATAAAGATTGAAAAGGAAATAAATATTAACTATTATCAAGGGTTAAGTTTCATAATGTTTTGAACGTTATAAAATTTTTAACAACCGTTAAAGAGCGCTTTCATGGGAGCCCTCAAATGATTAGTGTGATTTTTGGGTACTTAGGTGCAACAGAGTGGCTGACCAAGGTCGTCTCTTAAAGGAGGAAAAGAATTAAAACAACTTATCAAAGGTATTCTACAAATAAAATAAAAGAGAATAAAAACACTACTTGAAAAGATGTGGGTGGTTTTTTATAGTATATAAATATGGAAGATGTTTGCTGGAAGAAGATTGCATTTTTTTAATTTTGAAATGAATTTTGATTAAAAATACACAACAAGAAGATGTTTTTCTGAAAATATTTTAAAAGGTGTAATCGATCTAACTATAACTCTTCATTCAATTATTAATAATTATCATTTAAATCAATATCCACTTAATTATGATCCCCTAATTTTTTATCCCTCGAACCCTATGAGAGTTAACTTAACCATAAAGATGAAATTACTTAAACCCTAGGCTAGCTTCGGAACACGCAATCACAGAACCCTGCTTCGATTGTTGTTCTAAGGTTTTCTTATGGTCAGTGGTTAATTAGATCACATATCAATTCTGGAAATGAAGAGGAATTGTGTTTATGGAATATATTTTCTCTCTAAAAATTTATCCCGTATGGTCTTGTACTACCGATTAAGATCGCGCTCTCATAATTTACACAAAATCCCGACCTCGTATATTTTTGTGTTAATTGTTCAATTTAATTCTTAGTTTCATACAATTTAAAAACACAATTCATGGATCATATTATGTTACTTATAGTAGCTCATTTATTCAATATATTTAAATGAAGAGGGTAGAAGATAGATCGATTACTAAAAGACTACTCTTCCATGGGTGGCATAATCATCGTAGAAGTATTTTGCATGTTCAAAGGTTTATAATGGGTATATCCCAATAACACTTCTACTCAATAATTCCAACACAATTAATAATATTAAGAGAAGAAAAAATTTAAACATAACATAAGAAATGATGAGGAATAAAATAATATCAATGAAGTTTATTACACAAATGAAACATTACAAAATGAAGAAGAGAATGAGGCTTCGATGAGGGGATCTTTGCTTCAAGAGATACCCCTCTTAATATGGTTGGAGAATTTGGGTCAAAAAAATTCTCATCTGCCTCCAATATCCTAATACACTTCCCAACCCCACCAAATGAAAAAAAACAATATATAGAGATGTGGGGAGGCTAGGTTCAAAGTGGTTTCGGGTGTGAATGGGGAATCTCGGCCAAATTTTTTATGCCAAATTTGACTGCCCATTTTACCAGAAAAACTCATGAAATGTCTACCGTTAAAGAGGAAACATATGTGAGGATATGGTTCCTCTATATCCTATGAAAATTTGGGCTCAATACAATCCTAGATGAAAGATTTATGGCCGAAATATAGAAGCTTCTCCATTCTGGCGTGTCCATCCCACCTTTTACTTTATGGCCCAATTACTCCATCAAACTACATTATTTTTATATAGTGTCCTGAATAAAAGTTGTATTCCATGAATTAAGTAACATAGTTACAAAATATTATGTTCAAATAATTCAAATAAAAATATTTATGATTGAAATACTACATTGATTTTAAAAGGGTAAAACTGGAATCTTCATCAAATATTCAAACGAATGATCTAATCCCAAATACTTTCTAAATAAACATATTTAACACAATGTGATAAAATTATATCATTTATTATTCATAAAATATTCAATAGAATAGTATTTTATCAAACATATTCAACCCCCCTTCTTAGTTGTTTTTTTGATCTTTGGAACTTCAAGTGTTTTCAAAGCAGGTTCCCTTATTTTATCATTATCATGGAGAATATATATTCATTCAACTGTAGAATAATTTCTACATTCGATAGAAATAATTATTCTGGATGGAAAAATAGGATGATTCCTTTTCTCATATCTCTTGGCCTTGATGTTATTGATGCTTCTATTAATAACTTTCCACCTATTAAGAAAAAATCTTGTATGACGTTTGCTGATAAGAGAAACTTAGAAGTTAATGGAAAGACTAGAAATTCTATTCTCATTTCCTTATCAAAAAATGATTATCAAAAGGTTATGGGTCTCAAAACACCAAAAGGCATGTTGGAAAAGCATTAAATTGTTTTATAAGGAAATAATGAAGTCAAAAAGGCCAACCTACAAATCCGGCATAGTATGTTTGAAGACATCAGGATGAGAGATGATAAAACAATTGATTAATACTTCACCAAAGTTAATGAAATTGTATGAAACATCAAGGAATTCAGAGAAGACTTGGAAGATTCTATAATTGTGAAGAAACATATTATAATCCTTCCAGATAGGTTTGATTCTAAAATTTCATCTTTTGAAGATAATGAAGATTTATCTCTTAATGAACTGCATAACTTTCTTGTTTCTTATGAAATGATTAAAGATCTAATATTTAAAAATAAGGTGAAGATTAAATGGATTTTTATGATATGAGAAATATTAATATACAAGATGATGATGAATTTATTCATTTTGAATCTGTTGATAAGAAAGATAAAAAGTTGAATGAAAAAATCATGTCTCTTAAATCCAAGAACTATCGAAGAGGAAGAGGAATGTATGGAGGGATGCTTCCTCTCAAATTTTTTGAGTGTGGTGGAATCGAACACATTTGAATTAATTTCCCTAATAAAAAAGGTTGAGAATATCAATATGTTACTAATGATAATCCTCGATGGAAGAAGTATAATAAGAATAAAAAAGAAGAGAAGACTTCTAATGAATTATAGAAGACTTTTTCAAGAAATAAAATAAGTATGTTGAGCAAGAAGGTTGAATCAAAATCATTGACAATGATTCCATAGAATATTAATGTAACGAATGATTCATGATCTTCATTGAAAACGTTGAGAAAACAAATGTTTCCTCAGAGAGTGAAGAAGGTGGTGAAAAATCTTACCGAGAATATCAGCTAAGATCCAATCTTCTTGCATGGATTGAGAAAAACAAATATCTCAAGAAAGAAATTTGTGTAATGATGAAAAATCATGAAGAAGTTCATGATGGAATTAAATATGTTACCAAGAAGGATGATGAATACATTCATGTAATTTTATGTTACAAACTTAGAATTTCATAATAAGTAATGATGAATGAATATCATAGGAAGAAACTAGAAACTAAATAAGAATAGGTCCACATGTTTCAATCAAACGTTATTGAATCTGAAAATACCCTAAGGAAGATGAATGAAAACATCCACAAATCCACTAAAGTAAAATATGAGACTTCCAAGATTGCGGATAAGGCTTACCATGAGAATCAGGTGAAATATTCTCCTATCAAAAATAAAGTTTTATCTAATTCTTATAACATTTCATGTTATGGAAAAAGTATTACTAATTCATGGGTGGAGAAAGGATGTGAGAAAACTATCAATCATACAATGGTAGAAAACTCCCCCAAAAGAGGAGATATCCTACATCTTATGTTTTCTAGAGCTAAAAGATGTTATCAACCTCAACAATGTTTTCTTAGAGAAAGATCATTCTTGAATAGAAAACCAAGATTTGAGGGCTATTTCTAGTGCTGCGGAATATATGGGCACAAAGATTAAAATTTTTGGCACAATTTGTCTCTACATGGAATAAGGTTTGATCAAAGTTGAAGAAATAGTGAAATAAGAATGAGTAACAATCTGTACTCGCAGAAAGTTGAAAAGGTGAATTCTTGAGATGTCAAAAAAATTCCAACAAAGAATAAATTTGAATGTTTGAATGGATTTTGGGGAAGATGTGATCAGTCTAGACATCATTCCGAATAATTTAAGACTCTCCTTCTAGAACTAGTTTCTTATGATAATAATTTAAAGAAAGTAGAAAATAAGAAGGTTTATGGGAGAGATTTTGTTGATGAGACAACATTGAAAGAATGTTAGAAGAACAAACCTTGGTTTATTGATAGTTTTTGTTCATCCCACAAGAAAAGTGATATAAAAATCATGGAACATTTTTAATGTCACGATGGATGAGAATTTACTTTCGATAATAATAATTCCTTAAAAATTTAGGGAATCGCAACATCAGTGGTTGAAGTAGAGAAACTGAAATCTATAGAAGTCCTGCTTGTTGATGGGATAAAACATAACTTACATTGATTAAGTCACCTTTGTGATAATGGAAAAGAAGTTATCTTTAGAAAGTATTCTTGTATCATCAAAATTGTGAAAAATGGAAAAGTTATTACAAACGGAGAAAGAACAAGTGGGAATCTCATTCAAATTGGAGAATCCAATAACTATAATTATTTTAGTGCTAAAGATGAAAACATGTTGTGGAAGTGAAAACATGGACACCTTGGGAAGAAGAACATGAGTAATATTTCTAAAGTTGATGTTGTTAGAAATATTATTGAACTAAAAAAAAGAGATGAATATGTCTGTATTACGTTCCATGAAGGAAAGATAACTAACAAAAGTCATAAAAGAGATGACATTCAATCTAATAAACCACGTGAGCTTATTCATTCCGATCTATGTGGGCCGATGAGATGTCAATAACCAAAATTATATTTATACTTTATCACTTTTATTATTGAATTCAGTAGGATGACAAACAACATGTTCACGAAGCATAAGTTAGAGGATATTGAAATGTTTAAATTTTTTAGAAGAGATGTTGATAAAAAATTGGGAGCATCGATAAATAACTTGAGATTAGACAATGGTACCGAATTCACAAGAAATGATTTTGATACATATCAAAGGAAGCATGGAATCAAACATCATTATAGTGCTCCATATACTTCACAACAAAATAGAGTAGCAGAAAGGAAAAATAGAAGCTTGGTGGAAATGGGAAGAAGTATGATATTAGAATACAAGTATTCATAATTATTTTGGGCAGTAGTTGTTAGCACTGCTGTGCATGTTCAAAATATATGCTTGTTGAGACCAGAAACCAACATGTCTCTTAATGAGATGTGGTATAACAAAAAACATTCTTTTAAATACTTCAACATTTTTGGAAGTCCATGCTTTCTCAAAATAAAAATCCGGACATAGGAATGTTTGATGAGAAAGATGAAGAAGGAATATTTATGGGTTATTCGCTAAATGGAAGAAGTTACAAATGCTAGAAAAAATGTTTACAGTATTTTTTGGACTCATATGATGTGAAGGTAATTAAAAATACAAGTTCCTTCACAAAATCTGTTAAGAATACTATGGAAGATAAATTAGATAATCCCCACTAGAGTGAAAGTGACTCAGATGAGTCACATGGAGAAGAAAGTGATACTAGGAAAGGAAATGTGAGTTTTCCTACCTTACAAATACATATCGAATCTGAAAATATTAATAGGGTGTAGAAGGATCCAGTTTCGACAAGAAGGAAGTTACAATTATAAATTCAGACTTCCCTTATCAGAAAAGTTGAACCTGAATCAGTTTGAGAAGCTATTTGACATAAATAATGATTGGATGCTATGAATGATGAACTGGATCAGATTGAGAAGAATGAAACATGGGAACATGATCCAAAGAAAATAAATAATATTGTTATTGGAACCATGTGGGTTTACAGAAATAAATTGAATGATCATGGTGTGGTTACAAGAAACAAAGCAAGGCTTGTGTGTAAAGGATATGAACAAGTGGAAGGTGTGGATTTTAATGAAACCTTTGACCCTGTTGCAAGGTTGGAAACTATTAGAATTTTTCTTGCAGTGGATTCTCTTAATAATTACAAGGTTTATCAGATGGATGTAAAGTCATCTTTCATAAATGGTGTGATTGAGGAAGAAGTTTACATTGAACAACCATGTGGGTTATTACTTGATGAGGAGGAAAACAAAGTTTGTAAATTAAAGAATTCCTTGTATGGGCAGAAACAAGATCCACGAGCATGGTATTCGATGCATGAAAATTCCCTGATAAAGATGAACTTTTCTAAAGGAATGGTTGATAGAAACTTGTATGTTAAAGATGTTGTCTCTGGAAATTTAATTGTAATAGTTTATGTGGATGACATAATTTTTTATGGATATGTAGAAAATATTTTTGGGGATTTCTCTTAAGAGATGAAGAAAATTTTTGAAATGTCAATGTTGGGAGAATTAACTTTCATCCTTGGCATACAAGTTCAACAATAAGAAAAATACATTTTCTTATACCAATAAAAGTATGTCAATATATTGTTAAAGAAGATTGGGATGGAATAATCGAAGGAGGTTTCAAATCCTATCTCAGTGGGCACAAAGTGGAGTAAAGATGAATCAGGGAACAATGTGAATCAAAAAGACTTTTGAAATTTGATAGGAAGTTATCTTTATCTTACAACTTCAGGGCCTGATATTACTTATGTTATAACTCTATTTTCTTGATATCAAAGTAATTCAAAAGAAACACACATGTTGGAAGTTAATAGGATTCTGAGATATGTTAAAGGAACAACTTCACATGGGTTGTTATACAAGAGAAACAATGAGACGATGTTTCATGGTTATACAGATGTTGATTGGGATGGTGATTGTAATGATAGGAAATAAACAATAGGAGAAACATTTTTCTTTGGGGAATGATGTGTGAGTTGGCACAGTAAGAAGCAAAGTTTATTAACTTTAAGCATATCTGAATCCAAATATGTTGTAGCTACTCAGGCTTGTACTCAAATGATGTGGATGAAGGTCCAACTGGACAATTTGAAAGTAAAAGTTTCTAAACTTTTGAAGAGTCTCTGTATTAATAAAAGTTCCATTAATCTTTCTATCAATCCGGTTCAATATTCTAGATCAAAACACATTGTTATAAAGAATAACATTTTGGAAGAGAGAGGTAATTCTAGAGAAGTCTTCATGGAATATATTTCAAAAAAGTATCATATATCTTATATGTTTACCAAAGCAATGTCAAAGGGAATGTTTGTTGAACTGAGGCTACAACTCTATGTTCAACCTCCTCCCATGACATCCTAAAAACTTATAAGGAAGTATCCCCCACCATTCATTGGATTATGTTGACAAAGAAGGAGAGTAAATAACAATGTTTACTTGGATTTATTTATTGAACCATAATATATGGTTATTATATAATGGGGGAGAGAGAAAAAAAATGAAAGCGAAAAAGAAAAATGATAAAGAGAAAGATAAACGTTGAGGGGGAGTTTGAATAAGGTAAAGTTTATCCTTACATGGCCACAAATTTTTCATGTCAACAAGGGATATAAATCCTTAAAAAATATTAATTTATCTAGTAGTGTGGTGTCAGGACACTCTCTTTATGGGAAAAGATATGTTTTGGTAAATTTCATGAACCTAAGATGTGAAATTTTATTTAAGGTGAATAATTGTATTCAATGGGTTCCAAAAAATCCAAAGGGGGAGATTGAAGAACCTATGTGGTGTTTGGTTTTGAAATTTTTTTATATTTTTTGACAATTAATCTTTTTTTAAAGAATGTTTTTTTGTTACAGAATGTTGAAGTTGCTGGTTGCTGAAGATTTTATTAAAGAGGACAATGTTGAAAAATAAGAAGTCAAAAGTTAAGAAAGTGTCTCAATATTTCTCAACTAAATCAGTTGTCGCTTTGCTGATCTTAAAGTTCTCAAATATCATGAAATGATTCATGATAAAATTTGTAGAATAAATGGTGAAGTGGAATGATGATTTTCACTATGAAAATTTTGATTAAATTCGCAAACTATTTCCTGAACATGAAATTCAAAAACTGTTTCCTGAACCAGAAATACAGAACCCCTTTCTTAAAACAGAAATTCAGAACCTGTTTCCTGAAACTAAAATCCAGATCCTGTTTTCAGAACTAGAAATTCGGAACCTGTTTCTTGAACCAGAAATTCAGAAGCTATTTCCTGAACCTGAAATCCAGAACCTATTTCCTGAACAAGAAATTTGGAAACTATTTCCTGAACCAGAAATTCAGAACCTATTTCCCAAACCAGAAAATTATAACATGTTTGTTGAAACTGAAATATAGATCCTCTTTCCTGAACCTAAAATTCGGAACCTATTTACTAAACCATAAATTCAAAACTGCTTTCTTAAAATTGAAATCCAGAACCTGTTTCCTGAATAAGGAATCCAGATCCTATTTTCGGAACCAGAAATCCCGAACCTGTTTTCTGAACAGGAAATTCAGAGCCTGTTTCCTAAACAAAAAATCTAGAACATATTTCTTAAAATAGAAATTCAGAACCAATTCCCTGAACAATAAATTAGGAACCTATTTCCTGAACATGAAATCCAGAACCTGTTTCCTGAAAAATAAAATGAAACTTGTTTCATGAAACAGAAATTCAGAACCTATTTCCTGAACCTGAAATACAGAACCTGTTTCTTGGACCAGAAATTCAGAACATGTTTCCTGAACCCGAAATCAAGAACCTGTTTCCTGAACCAGAAATCTAGAACATGTTTCATGAACCTCATTTCAGAACCTATATTTAGAGAGACCTTATGAAGAAACCTAGATCCTACTTCTGAACATGTTATCTGAATCCAACTTCTGAGCATGTTACTGGGAAACTCAGATCCTACAACCTGAAGATGTATTTGAGTTCAAGTAAATGTTTCCCACAATAAACATCCTCAGATAAGGAAAACATAATTTTAGAATGAATATTTTCTCATAGAAACTGTTTTTTTAAGAAGATTGAAGAGTTGAAGAAGACAATAGAAGATCAAGAATATTTTGGAACCTGGATTCAGAACCATATGACAATTCTGAGTAGCATGTTGAGAAACCCAGAATGACAATTCTGAGCAACATGTTGAGAAAAATGGAATCACAATTCTGAGCAACATGTTGAGAAAACGGGAACCTGATTTACGCACAATTTGGAACCTGATTTCTGAGCATGTTTATATGAAAATAAGAACCAAGACCCAACTTTATCATTCTGATAATTATATAATGAGTTTAAGAAAACATGAATTTCAAAATTGCGTAAATATCATAGTTATTTAAGGAGATTTGAATAAGTCCATGTTTGAAGATTAATTGCGAGATATTTGTGGATTTTTTTGAAATTTGAGTAAGCCGGAATGATTTTCATGTTTTTCAACTTTGTTTTCTATTTTTCCTATATATATATGTGCTCAGATCATTGACATATTTTCAACTTTTATACACATGGAAAAGGCGGGGCACTAGAGAATTCAATTATAAAAGTTTTACCATCATAAAATAATTTCTTAAGTCTTTGAGAAGAATAGAATCAGAATCGTCTTACTATTATAAGAAGATCTGAATTATCTTGAAGAAGTTTTTCTTGAGTTTTTTAGCAGAAGGAAATTGAAATCATCATTGCCTTGCTGAGAAGACCTGTTTCCGGAAATCATATTCAAGAAAACCAGACTGATGAATCGGATTGAGCATTTGTGGAGTAGCTTTAACAAAGTTCATAATCTTGTGTTTGGCACAATTTTTTAAGGAAAAATTGTAAACTGGAGGGATTCAGTATAATCTTTCCTATCATGAGATAGAAGGTGTCTAACAAGAGTTGGAACAAGTCCTATTCACTTCTTTATTATAGTGGATTTCCATATACACATGGGAGTGGCTATGGAAAGGATAGAGGTTCTCCAATTGAGGCCGAACCTTATAAATCTTGTGTTCCATTCTTTCCTTACATATCATTCATGCTTGGGTTTCTTACTAAAGGTTGATAAGGAAATAAATCATAACAGGTTCCAAGGGTTATTTTTCATAATGTTTTGAAAATTATAAAAAGTTTAACAACTGATTCACCCCCCCACCATCACAGTTGTTATTCGATCCTTGGAATTTCAATTCTTAGTTGAGGTGTGAATATTGAAAAAATGTGATCAAATGAAGAAACACCATTAAGATGGATATATGTTTCTAATGATGTTATGATCATTGAAATGAGATCATAAAAATAAGTCTATACAATAAATTCACTAGATTGAATAGTTTTTTAGAGGCTGTAATTAGAAAAAAATTGGATGGTAGTTTCTGAGAGACATTACATATCATCGTAGTGTTATAAATTTTGGGGGTGATTATCTATTCTATAAAATTTTCATATTAAATTAACATTTCATTATTTTTAATTATTTCTTAAAATCCAAATTAACAACATTTTATGAATTTCTCAATTTCTAGAAAATTCAAGATGATTTTAGAATGTTCTATAAGAGTTGCCAAGATCGTTAGTGAAATTAAAATGTGGTTCAAATATTACTTTTTGAATTTTAGTGATTGGGAAAACAAAATTGGATTCCCAACTTTTCTATTCTAGAGAATATATAAATAGAAGTGAGGAAGTACAACAGTAGTTGATACAGTATATCCATGAAAAAAGTATACGTGATGAATACTTTTTATTAGTTTCAGATTCTAGCCAAGAAATAGTTTAATGTGGGAGAAATATTTACGAAAATAATTTTAGTTATAAAATATAAAAAAATATCTAGTTAAGAGTATTAGATAGAGGAAAATTAGAAGGGAATTCTCAAAAAATACTCTATAAAAATAAATATCCAATATAATTTTTTTACTATAGTCTATTAGGAATAATTTTTTTTATGAACAAGAATATTTTAGACTTTGTATCAATTGAAAATTTCAATGAGGTGAATCTTGCAGAGAATGTATAATGAAAGAACACAAAATGGGTTCATTTCAAAGAGAGAAGAATGGAAAGGGGGAAATCAGATACTAATTCCAAATAATCCTTTCTTGGAGGAGAATTAAAATTCCCATTTTTTTTCTGGCTCAAGTTTTTTTTATGAAAATTTTTAAAACTGAAAAGAGTTAGTATAATTATGACAATTAGGGGACTGAATTAGTATAATCATATTTAGCTCAAAAATTTATACAATTATTTAAAATAGTGAGATTCATGGACCTAAGAGAGTTTCCATGGTAGGGATTTGGGTTCTCACTCTAATGTAGAACCATGTAAATATTTTTTCCCTTATTTACCTGCCAAAATTTTCATTCTTGTAATGTTGTTAGAAAATCCTATGGAAATAACTATAAAATATTACAGGGATAAGTTTATCAAATATTGAAAATTTTAAATGTTAACAACTAATTCAACCCCCTCCCACATCTCAATGGCACTATGATCATCTAGGAGTATCGAATGATATAAGAAGGATGGTTCCCTTATTTAATCCTTATCAAATAAAATATAAATTCCATAAATATTGAGGTTTTATTATAATCAGTAAAGAAAATTATCATTGAAGAAATAAAATATACCTTATCTTATATCTCTTATCTTCGAGGTTATTGATGAAGTCAGAATTGGTTTTTTATATATTCAGAGTGATTATCCTATAACCTTTTATTTTAAGAATATCATTGATATTGATTGAAAGGAAAAAAATTATATTCGATTGGAATTTATAGAAAATGTTTTTTAAAGGTTATGGGCCTCAAAAAAACTAAAAATACATAGGATAATAACAAAAAAATTCAATGGAGACAGCAATGTTAGGGAAGAAAAGTTTTAATTCTTGAGAAGCAATTTTTCAGATATCATAATGAGAGATGACAAACAATTAATGATTCTTTTACCAGAGATAATTATGTCATGTGAAACCTCAAAGGTTTTAGATACATCGTGTAAGACTGTATAATTGTAAACAAACTCTTGAGACACATCCTTGATATTTCTGTTCTAAAATTTATTCCTTAGAAGATAAATTTAATTTTTATCTTGATGAATTTCAAAATTTTAAAGTTGTTTATGGAATGATAAAATCTACAGTATTTAAAAAATGAAAATAAGTATGAAATTAATTTTGAGGCTATGAGAAAGATAAAAATCATTTATTTTGATAAAAACAATGATGAATATTGTTATTCTCAATATAAGTAAGACAATGAAATGAATGAAAAAACCATTTCCTTTATATCTATAAATTATGAGAGCAGTAAGGTAGAGTATGTAAGAAAAATTCTAGATGAATGTTTTAAGTTTTGTGGAATTGGGAACATTGATATTACTTAACCTAATCATAAGGATATATAATTATAATTTCTTTTTAAATAAAACCCTCAGTGGAAATTTTTTAACAATTTTTCTAAAATGGATAAGAAGTACAATGGTGGTAAGAAAATGATCAAAAGAAATTGAAGAATCATGTTGAGTAGTAAAGTTTAATATAACTATTATGACAGTAATTCGTTAAAATGAATGTTATTATATAAATAAAACCATCTTTTTAAATTTTTATAAAAAGGATGACTCTGAAAATAGTGAAGTATAAGTAAGTGATGAAACTAATTGAGAATACTAACTACACTCTTTTCTTGTTTCTTGTCTTTGGAAGAACTAAAAACTCAAAAAAATAAATTCAAATGATGTATAATTAAAGTAAAAATGGTAGTGAAAAAATATATTTGTTGTTAAAAGGTAATAGGAAAATATTATGGAAGTTCTAACCCTCAAACCGTGAATTGATAAATTGAGAAAGATAGTAGAAGATCATAAAAAGAAGCCTATAACTAAGGATGATGATGTGTGAAAAATTCAGTTAAAACATTTATGTTGTGAAACTACCTTAATAAAGTTGAATTTAAATTTTACTAAGGCAGTATAACTAAATGAATAATAATCTCACGAAGCTAAAAAATATCACCCTATGAGACAAGATAAATATTTACCCATATAAAGTGAAATTTCATCTGGTTGTAACATGTAATCTTTAATAAAGGATTTATGAAAAGAAAAATCTTGAGTCTATGTTACAAATCATTCACATCAATAGTAATATAAACAATACCTCTATAATAATTCTTTCCCATGGAATAATGAAACAGAAAAAATATTATGACCCTTGGAAAGAAAATTATTGGGAAATATAATATTTTTAAATAAGAACAAAAATTAGTTATTATTGAAAGTGTTTTGGTTTGTTTTGGAATAGATATTATAATATTGGGCACAAAATGTGTTTACCTAGAAGAAGGTATGATATTAGAGGGTGAAAAAACAAAATAAAATATAGTAACTTTCTTAATCTATGGATAGATGGAATAGAAATATCTCCAGAAGATTATAAAAATACAATTAAAAAATAATTTTAATGCTTCAATGAAATTCATGAAATATTTGTAAAACCAATAACGATTTTATAATATATTTTAATAAATATTCTAGAAAAAAATCCATATGATAAAACAAAAAATGGGTTAGAGTGAAGAAGGTTGAGGAAAAATCATTTGCTTCTAAGAAACATTTTAAAGTAATAATTTTTAAAATAGCATGTATTATTGATAGTAATTATTCCTTGAATATGATATGATATTTTAAAATCAATAAATATATTTGAAATGGTTAGGGTTGAGTATTATCTTTTTAAAATTATAATTCCTTAAAAATAAAAAGAATATGAATAGTTGAGGTTAAAACTAAAGAATTAAAATTCAAAGAAGGTTTATATATTGTTAGGATTAAATATAACATATTTAGTATGAGCCAAAGTTTTTGATAATTTTCCATAAGCTATTCTTAGAAAAAATTCTTGTATCCTCAGAATTATGTAATACAATGAAGTTGTAACGGGAGGAGAAATAAATAGTAGAAAAATTTTCTTGTTATGAGACCTCTTTAACTCTTTTAATTTGAGATCTAATGATGAAGAAAAGATGTGGAATTTCAGGATTGGCCTCCATGTATATAAAATTATGATTATCCTCTCTAAATTATATTCCATAAGTAAATTTCTTACACTTGATGTGAAATAACATGATATTTTTATATCATTTCACAAAGGGAAGATGACTGGTATAATTTATTAGATTGTTTTAATTCATACTACAATACCTCTTGAGCTTATTCACTATAAATTATATTGGGCGATGGGAAATCATTCAATAATGGGAGATTTCAATTTTATAAAAAAAAAATTCACTTGGATAACCAGCACTATATTTATGATTCACTAATAAAAGGAAGCACAAATGTCTATATTTTTTATAAGAGAAGTTGAGAGAGAAATGAGTGTTTATTTTTTGATGTTGATAAATGATAATGAAATATAATATACATCAAATTATATTGAATTAAATTAAAATATTATTGGAATAAAACATTACTATAGTTATCAATACATCCCTCATCAAATTCGATTTTAAAAAAGAAATATATATGTTTAGAAGAAATAGGATGAAGTATGATGGAAGCTATAATATTATAATGTTTTTTGATGAGAATTTTAATGTACTATCATAAATATTCAAAATATATGTTTTTTAAGGATGTAATGAAACATGAGATCCTAAAAAATGAGGTATGACAAAAAACCTTAATTATAAAATTTCTTAGGTTTTAGAGGTCCTAATTTAATAAAAATAAAAAGTATGAATGGTGGAAAATTCTATAAAAAATATGATGATATATTTTCATGTGTAATTCACCCAATTTAAAATGATATACATGTTATAGAAAGAATTTTAAAAAATTAGTCAATTCATATGATGTGAAAGTTTCAAAAAGTATATCTTCTTTAACAAAAGATGTTGTGAATTTTTTGATGATAAGTAAACGAATTCCAAATAGAATAAAAAATGTTTTGAAGAAAGTGATCCAAGTCACATGCATGAGTTCAGAATAATATGTGGTGAGGAATGTATATTTAGAAGGAAAATGATTAAAATTCATACCGTACCAAAACTAGTTCAATATGAAAATAAGATTGGAAATAAAAAATATCCTATTTAGACTATAATTATATTGTGATTAGAAAACCATACATCACTTAACACACGTGATTAATTAGAATAAGTTTTAAAATATAATACAAAATAATGAGTACATGTAATGAATTCATAATTAGATAAAATTGTGAAATAATTCCTTAGGGCCTGTTCCACATCCAAAATGAAAAATGTTTTTGGGAGAAAGTGGGTTTATAAAAATAACTTAAATAAGTATGGAAATGATTCAATAAACAAAAGTTAACTTATTTATAAATTATATTCCTAGTTGGAAGAAGTGTATTTTGATGAAAATTATACCCCAATTGAAATATTGAAATCAATTTGATTGTTTATTGAAGTAGTTTCACATTAATGTTAAATTTTTATCAGATGGATGTAAATTAAATTTTTTGGAATGAGTAGATTCATAATGAAATTTAAGTGCACAAACATGTGGGTTTTTACTTGATATTGATAAAACCAAAGTCTGCAATATTAAGAAATCTATTCACAGGTTGAAAAAGGGTCAACATTACTAGTACTCAAAACATGAGAAATGCTATTTGTTAAAATTTTATAAATGAAGAGTTAAAAATTACTTATATGTGAATGTAAATTATTTAAGGACCCTCATTTTTATTATTTATACTGATGATTTTATTATTGTAGTAGATGGTGGAAATACTGTGAAGATTTTTGGAGGAATTTGAAATAAATTTTGAAATAATAATTCCTATATAATTAACCTTAATTATTGGATTAAAAGTCCAATAGAGTAAATGATACATTTTATAATCTCAGGAAATGTACACCAGGGAGTTTTTATAGTAGTTGGCATTGATGGTTCTAAATATGTTTCTACACCTATTTCTGTTTGTGTAAAGTTTTCTAAAGATACTGTTGGGAAGATATTGAATCATAAAGACTTAAAAAATTTGATATGAATAATGTTATATGTTATAGATTCAAGTCTAATAATTATTTATGTTGTAATGTTGTCTTCTCAATATCAATGTGTTCCTGAAGAACCTCCCTTGTTAGTAGAAAAAACAACTTTGGGATATGTAAAGGAAAAAACATCATATGAGTTGTTTTATAGAAGAAGTTTTGAAATAAACAGTCATTGATACATAGATTCAGATTAGGCTATATATGTTTGTGATAAAAAATCATCAATTCGACTAGGTTTTTACTTGGGAGAATGTTATGTGAGCTAGGAATGTAAGAAATAGAGTTCGGTGACTTTTAGCATAAAATTTATAGAATATCATTCCATTAACCTGGGTTGTTATCAAATGTTATGGATGGAATTTTAGCTAGATGATTTGAGAATGTAGTTTTATACACCATTAAAGATACTCAGTTATAATAAAAGTGCCATTGAAATTTCTAAAAGTCTTGTACAATACTAAAGACTAAATAAAATCTATATTAGGTATAAATTTATCAAGGATAATGTATTTGGATGATATTAAATTCTATAATATATTTAAATAAAATACAAAATTAAAAATTCATTCAAAAAATAAATTCCAAAAGTGAGATTTATAGGATTGAGGCTATAACTTTATCTTTTGTCTCTACCATATACTTAAAAAAAATTAATAAACTATCATATTGTTCATTATATTATGTTGAAAAAATGGAAATAAGGTACAACTTTTCCCTAAAATGGGTATAGGTATAATTTTACAAAAATGAATTTGAAGTAATAGTTTTCATAAAATGGGTTTGATAAAAAAATTGAGGTAAAATGAAAGGGCATTTTAACTTTTCATGACTGAAAATTTTCTAATCACCATGAGAAGAAATTATTTAAAAAGCAATACAATATCCATTAGTGTAGTTTTAGGAGATTCACACTAAGAAAGGTTGTAATTTGATGATTCTTTTATGAAAATGTGATTTTTTTTAAAAATTTGTGCTATGAAAAAATCTGAGTGATGAAAAATTATGAGTGTTGAAAAATGTTAATGAATGTTATCAATAAATCAAAAGGGGGTGGTTTAATTTCCATTTTTTATAACTTTTTTATATATTTCAACCAACAAGATTTTGTTAAAGAATATTTTTATTAAATAGGAGAAAAATAATGATACTAATTTGTTTGATATGAATATAAATTTTATAAATTGAGAATGTTGGAATGTATATTTTTTAAAAAAATTATAATTTTATGTAAGACGATTCTTACTGATTGTTCTAGTTCATAACATCTGAAAATATCATGATACAATCTATTGTGTATAGAGGATATTTAATGTATGTGAAGAAAATAAAGGAGATAATTCCATGTTTTGGATAGATAGTTTATAGAAACATAATTTATGGAAACAAATTTATAGTTGAAATATTTAATAGAGATAGCTCATTTAGTGAGATAATACGAAGAAAACTCATTTCCAAGTTGGTTATTAGACAGAGTAGAGCTAATGTTTTTGGAAGTAGCTCAGCTTGTACAAGATCTGAGGTAATGAAGGGGGAGATGTATATTTTTTGATATAATACCATATGAATAAAATTTTTGGATGATGTGTATAGGATTGACTAAAGAAGAAGCATCTAATATAGTGTTTTGGATAGATATATTGTATTAATATCTAATGTTTTGGTGGATTAATTTGATATGTATTTTCAAAACTACAATATAATAAAATTTTCCACATGAATTAATATTTTTTAAAAATATGAATATGTAAAGGGATAATTCAATGAATTTGAAGATAGAATCCTTGATTTTAGGAACGATTATTGTGACTGGAGACTTTAGAAGAATCAATAATTTTATAATTTATCTTCAATACCTAAATAGAAACAGACATATTTTAATAATGTTTTTTTCAATGGGTAAAATATTTGATTAGATTTTAGAAATAAATTTTATATATAGTTTTATGATACGATTTCTTATAAAGGATGACTTTTGAAAATTTAAAAACTTATTTGATTCATTTACTGAAACATCATACAAAAATTCTTGATGTCCTAGATGATTATTTCTTTAGAGTGATAAAATATAGTGAGCTAATTTAGAAATATCAGAACAAGATTATCATATGGTGAATCAATGAACTATGGAATATAATTTTATAATGAATAAATTAGATAAGAAAAATATAGTCAATGAATTCATCAAATAAATAGTTTTTCCATAATTAGTAAGAAAAAAACATTTCTAGATAAGGGTTTTAATGAAACATTATATAAATTTATAATTTGAAAACATGTAAAAATTTTTTTTTTCATAAAATATGTTTCTTATCAAATTAAAATGTTTTTGTTTGGATAAGTTTCATAACATTGAGATTATGTAAATTCAATGAATGTGGAAAATTATATAGAATTCTGGAAGATTTGGGAATTTTAATAAAGAGTTGAGAAGAATCCTTTAGAAATTCAAATTAGCATAAAATATGGTTTTATTAATTTATTTTAAGTGAAAAATGAATATTTTTTCCAACATTTTCAATTATAGAAAACCTATAAATGAGTGAAAATATATATTGGAACTTGATACTATACATGCATATCAGAAGTTCAAGTGGTGCTCGGTTCTTTTTCCGGAGTGGGTTTTCCCCAAACATTAGTTTTGTATTGAATAAGGATTTTCAAAATGGATTTCATTTTAACTATTAGAAAATGTTCCATTCTATACCACTAGATAGTGTAAAATGTGACAATGCTTCCTGATAGAGAATTTAAATAGATAATGACCTGAAAAGAAATATGAATGAGATTTTATGAGGAAAAATGTTTATCAAAATTGGAAGAGTATGGATTTTCTATCAAACACATGTTTTATTCAGGTGAAATGGATGAAGAATACTAGACATTGGAACACAAGAAGAACATATACTTGTTAGAGAATATCGGATAAAAGGAAAATGAATAGAGATTATGGATGGATCTTTGTCAGACTATAATTAAATGTTCCATATTCTTTGGTTGTGGATCAGGTCTTATTGGAAAATTTTTTAAAACTATTGGGTGTTAGAATAATCATATCTATTGTAATATTTAAGGAGTCTAATGTTAGTTTGATCTATAAATTTATTCACATTCTAGTAATACTGAATTTTAATTGACCCATGGAAGAGTCCATGGTATGGATGTCAGTTCTCAAACTGAGGCTAAATCTTGTAGACCTTTTGTTTCATATTTAATTTTCAGCATATTCATGTTTGTGAGTTTGTAAAAAGTGGTAATGAAATAACTCAAACAAGTTACATGGGTTACATTCCTTAAATTTTATAATTTATAAAAATAATACCACTAATTTAACCACCATTTTGTGTGGTTCTATGATCTTTTAGGAACATAAATAAAATTTTTATTTCCATATATTTCATTATTTTTAATAAAATAAATTATTAAATTTTTATTCATTTGTAAACATATATAATTTAATGTATTATTTAATAAAAAACATTTTTTTTTCAGTATTTCCAACAAAAATCTGTGTCACTAAATAATTATAATATAAATTTATTTATATTAAATTGTTTAGTTTTTTAAATTCTATTTTTTATTTAAATAAAATTATAAAAGTAAATTTGGATTTTTTTTCAAAATATAGTAACCATATATAAAACATGAAATATGTTAAAGGTTATAATGGATTGGAATTGTATTACTCCTCAATTAAGAAGTTATTAATATAAGGAAGCAGTTGAATTTTTTTTAATTTTCCATATGAAATATTCTGAACATCGACCCTTTTTAACCATGACTGAAATTTTTATTTATGAGAATGAATACATGTAGAAGTATTAAATATCAATAAATTTATAATGGTTTAACTCTAAGTTATCATCCATGTATCTAACATAGTGAAATTGGATAGAATTATTGATTTAATGTCAATGGTAATTTTCAAAATTAATGTTTGGCTTAAATTAATGAAATTATTTATGATATTGAAGTGGAGGAAATTGAGAAAGAACCATTGATTGAGCGCTTATGTGAAGATTTTTACAAACCATTAGATACAGGATGTAATAAATCAAAATTTTTATCAATAGTGTTAATGTTGGTATACTTGAAATATAGGAATGGATTGAGTGAAAAACAATGTATAGATATTCTAAAAATGTTGGAATACATACTTCTCGAGGATATTATTATTCTAAATTCAAATTAAAAATCGAAATAAATAATATTCCTAATGGGCTTTGGGTATAAGAAGAGACATTATTACTTGAATGACTTGGTGTTATATTAGAAGATATATTTTGGTGTATTAGAGTATCCAAAATGTGGTAAATCACTATATAAGTTGAAAAAAATATCAAAAGTTTATAAATATATTATATAATGTATCAAAACTACTTAAAATTAATTTTTTAATCTTTCTTATATTTCCTTATCTAATGAATTATTTAAAATTTCAAATGATGAAAATATTTTTTAAATGACATAAAAATTAGTGACTTTATAAATGAAAATTATATCACCCAACTGATTATCCATATTAGAATAAAATTGACAAAAACATTTTTATACTAAAATGAATTTTTAAATCATTGACTTTTACCATAGATGGTGTGAATTATTCCATATCAAATCATTAGTATAAAACATAGTTCTTAACCAATTTTCATGGTAATTTGAAAAATAATATTCGAAATTGTATTAAAGTGGAAATATATCATATTGAGTCCAAATATTTATAAACCGAAAGAACCTAAAGAAAAAATTGATTTCTACTTATCCCAATTTATTATTTATTTTATACTCTTTTTGGTGAAATGTATTAATGTGTAAAATTATAATAAAAACAAATATTTTCAATATCTAATAATTATTATGTTCACATTAATTTACTTCCTAGATTTATAACATTTCTTGAATATTTTATCAAGGGGTATAAATCCAATTTGATTTATGAAGAAGATACTTCATCTTCTCCTCTAAAAAATAAAGGAAAATATAGCATAGGGTTATAATATGTAATTTACTATATATTACTCTTATTATAGATTTAAAAAGGCATTATATGGGTATAAATAATTTTATATTTCATCAAATCAACTTTAAACTTATAAATATTTTAAGGGGATGAAATATATTGATGCAAAATTTGTGTAGACATAAATATATGGTAATACCAAAAACAAAAAATTAATGTTTTTTAACATTACATATTAGATATATCATGAGATCAAACAAGCATTGTTGTGATGCTTGTTGAGAATAATATTTTTGATTTTTTAACATGAAATTTTCTATATATTAAAGGTAATATGATGGAAGGTTTGAATTATTGATTATAGTTATTTTGAATAAGAATAAGTTTGAGGTAAGATCTCACACCTAAGAGAAAATAAACCTACATTCTTATGAGTTGTTATAAAATATAATGAGGGAGAAAATCAGTTACGTTAATTCCTTCCTGGTATCAATGTGAATCACGGATATTCTATTAGATATAAGTAATTTTGTATCACTCAATGACCTAAAGTTAATATACATTAAATCTCATTATTATAATATTATAATGCAAAATATCCTACCAATTTCATTTCATGAAATTTCCACCATCATTTTCAGATTGACCAACATCATATAGTATTATTTTTTCAATTATATTTTTAAATAAATGATAGATCTAAATTCCTTAAATAGTTTAGAGAGTGATTTAGTATATATACTTTTCAAATATAAAAAATTATTTTTACTATCATTTGTTATATAATTATATATTTAATGGATAATTTGGTATAATAACTAATGATTTTTGGTGGCATATTTCTAAATTCGATGTATCCTTACAATAATTATATAATGATATCCATGATGAATGTTAAGAATCTGTATCGATTAGATAATTCTACTGTTAAAAATTATATTTTTGAGAATGTGATTGATTTTTTTATAAAAAAACTAGTTTTTATTGGATCACATTGATTTTCTTACCTATCTCCATGAATGTGTTAGTTTTAGGGGATAGGGGTTCAATGGATTGATTATAAAATCATTTAGAGGTGATTTTTTTATTGAATAATTATACATATTGAATAACACTGATAACATTTATCCATATATATCATAACCTATTTATATATTAAAACAATGTTGTCTAATGAAAAATTATATGTGGGAAATGAATGAGAATAAAAAAATTCCATGGTTTAAAGAGACTATAAAATTTAGATCAGATACATCTAGTATATTGATATAGTTAGTTAGTGGCTCATATTTACATGTGATAACATTGTTTGAGTATGAAATTAATGGAAATAAATTTTATACTAAAAAATTGGACCATATAAGTGGGTTTCAGAAAAAATAATTTATATTTGTTTAATGAAGCAATGAGAATTTTTATTAAGAAAGGAAAAAATAGATTTCCTACATAAAATTCATTTTTCAGTGTTTTTTACAAAATATAAGAGATTGATTACAATAAATTTTGAGTTCTTATGCTCAAAAGTAAATGGGTTATTAGTAATAATCGTGTTAAACATGAAAAATTAAGAATGAAACCATAGAATATAAATATATTCAAATTTGAAAATATAAATTTTATTAAGGAAACTAATGAGAAAAAAGTATTCATTGTTCTTTATCAATCAAATGTACAGTTTGATATTATTTTACAAATAAATATATATATATATATTGTTGATGAAAATTTTTTTGTTGATGATAAATTTTTTGATATCCCAATTTCAATGGAAATAATTTTAGAGTAAATTGATGAACATGGCATAGACATAGTTTATCCCATATAGAATGATCATGAAAAATGGATATTAGAAAAAAAAATTATGTAATAACCTGATATTATATAAATATATATCTATTTCTTATTTAAATTTTCAAAATTATAAATTTTTTTATTTTATAGTTATAAATTAATTTGTTTAAGGAATATATTTTAAAAAATATGATAAATTTATTTTTAGTTTATTGTTTTATATTTTTATCATTTGATAATTATTTAACTCTATATGTACCTAGTGATTTTGTATAAATGTTTTCTTAAATTCTGTTTCCTTCTATATATATCCCTTCATGTTTCAAAAATATGGTAAGAATATTACTATAATTTTGTTTGACCACTCTAACAAATATGATGAAGATATTTTAAAAAAAATTGTTTTCTGATATAAATGTTACAATTTGATATTTATAATCTATCTTGATTATGTTTTCTTCTATTTATATCAATTCAAATATTATAATTTCCGATTTCTTTAGTATTCCAGTTAACTACATTACTGAATATTCCTAAAAATCTGTTTTTTTATTTTATTTTTTGGATCTTTTTTTTAATTTTTATTTTTCATTATATGATTTAGTTTTTTTTTATATTTTTATAATTACCATTTATAAAATTTTGATTATTGGATAGTGTCAAATCAACTATATAACTGTCCTCATTCTTCTAGGGAGAAACATATACATACTAATCCTAAAGAGCCTCATCATTCCTCTTCCTAGGAGAATTATATTGTCCTAAGGAAATGAAATATTTCAAGTGTTTTTAAACCTAGTAACACACATTTATGTAAATTATAATGTGTTCATATATAGAAAAAAATGATATCTATTGAGTTCAATGGTAATGGTAATCTTAGAGGTCTAAATTCCAAAATAGTTTAAAAGTATTATTTTCTATTAAATATCAATAAAAAGTAACCTTATTGATTTCTAATTAGATAAGTGTTGTCTAAAAACACTAGATCAATGATGGGACACCTATTATTTGTGCCTTTTATTTATATTTTATTTAACATGAAATGTTTTTTACTAGCATGGGGTTTTTTCCCTTCTCATTATATGAAAAATGATTTACCTAACACTAAATAAGTCATAATGAAATGGATTTGTTTTTAAGAGATATATGGATTTTTAATAAACCATAACATCTTATTTACTTTTTATTTTAAGAAACAATGAAAATAAATTATATATATATATATTCTTCATTTATTGATTTACATGGTTACATTATATTGTAAATATATGTAATGAATCATTTTTTGTTATCTAAATTACAAATTTTTTTATCTTTTTGAATATTGATAAAATCCTCTTTAGGATTAATAGATTTTAATCCTCCTTCCTACATAGCTGGATATGAAAAATAGAAAATATAATTTGTGCAAAAAAGGGAACATATCTCACATTATACTATTAGGTTTTTGTAGATAATATTTCATTAATCCATTTATTTTATTTATGTTATTTAAATACTTTTTAATCTCTATATTTTTTTAATTCACTAATATGTGTTCTAAATAATCTATTGGAACAACTAGTGGAGAATTACAGACACATGATATTCATACCTGAGGGTACAGAGGTTATACTGGTTAATGTGCTAGGAAATCCTACAAGCCTATGTCTTGTATCAGGATATGAGGTGGGTGTGTCAATTAATTTTTTTGGTCATTCTAGAACATCTTTGGGGAGGATGTTCATAAAGAAAAAGGAGATTCTTGATAATCTAAACATTAGGATATGGGTGGGACTATATAGAAGTGGATTATATCATTAAAATAGTAATTATTCTCAAATACTAAAATATATTTTTAGGATTTCAATCCCACTCATCGACCTCTGTCTACATATCCCACTTCTCCACCTTCTCCTATATATCCCACTTTTATACCTCCTCCACCACAGTCTTTAATTTAACAGCAGTTGTATATTAGGGATCCCTAATATAATAATATATCTTATGTAATCATATATTATATTGTGTATAACAATCATAATATTTAATTATTGATAAATCAACTTAGGGTAACAATTCATGTCATTATTGATACAATAAATATAGTACCATCCCAACATATGAGGTTTCTATTATTATAAAAAGTTTTGATCATTTTTTATTTTGGGCATAGTGAATTTTCATAAATCATATTATTATGTTATTCATAGATTATATCATTTATTTTATGTTTATTTTAATTAATTAAATAGATGTATATATATATTATAAATATAATAATTTTAAATAAATGTTATACTAAAAGAAAAATAATATTGATTCCATTAAAACATTGCATAAAACTTTTTCTAATGGAATTTAAAAACTATCAAGAAGGAAATTTTGGTTTTCTTATGTTTATGAACTTAAAATGGGTGATGATATTTATAGTTTAGATTTTATTATGAAATTTTTTAAGAGATATATCATAAATAATATAATTATATAGATGTTAAACGTCACATTAATGAGATTTCTTCCATGTAATTTTAATATTATATTCTTTAAAATTAAATAAAACTAGATTAGGGATATAACTAATTAATGTGATATTAAGATTATATAATTTGACTTAACTAAATATTTAATTTTATGTTAAGTATCTTAATACACATTGTATTTATTATTATGTGAAATCAATATATAGATTAATGGACAAATAATTTATTTCCCTAATATTAAATACGATGAAATATTATGAAAGAATAATATATATTTATTAAATATTTTTGAATGATTCAATTTAGTGTTATAATTTCCCTTATCTTGACAGGTATGAAATAATCATATTATAAATTGTTTCGTCTTTCTTTTTAAATAACAACTCAAATCATATTTTATAATATTATTAGACATTTTATATTTTTTTTTTTTCACAAGTAAAGATAGAATATTATTATTACTCCATCCATGATGATGTGAAATAAAATATTAATGAAATTATAGAGTCATATGTCTAAATATTTTGATAATTATATATAATAATAATTTTTTATTTTAAATCATAATTATCATTTTGAATCAAAACATGGGTGCACTATACGAATTTGATAATAAAAATAAACAAAAATACTAAATTTTTGGGTACAAAGTTGACTTATATTATGAGTACTATAACTTCACAGATACAAAATATATTAATATAAATTTAAAATATCATTTATTATATAAATATAATCATCTAGGACTAATCGAATGGGTATTAAATAATTACAAATATAAAATTTAATGTTTTTTAGAAATTTAAGTCATTCATATAATAATTCATTTGATTTATCTTATAGTTATATTGATAGAAAAGGTTAGTTATCTTCCTTTTAATTTAGATTTATTTTAATACATTCAACCATATCATATTTCTATGTTAATTCCTTTATGTAGAGATTGGGAATATTACTTTACTATTTTTTTTTGGTTTTAGTATATTTTTATTTTTATTATATAGTTTTTATAAATATCAGATTATAATGTTGTTGTAATATGAATAATTTTTTCATGATTTTTTTTAAATTTTTTATTGTTCTACTATTTATAACTATTTTTTATATTTTATTAAATTTTTTAATATATTACTACTTTTATAAATTATCTTTTAACTTTTTTTAAAAATAAATTAGTTATTTGTAATAGTTTTTATATAAAATATGAAATACTACTCTTTTTATGTTTGTTATTTTAAATAACTAATGTAAAAAATTCTTTCAATTTCCCATATTTTTATAGTTATATATAGTGGGTTTTATGATGACTAATGGAAAATTTTATTTTTACTATACTTACAATAAAAAAACATATAAAAAATATTTATAATGTCTCTTTTAATGATATAACTAATTAGAAAATATTACAAATTATAAAAATTGACATAAAATCCTTTTTTCTAGAATATTATCGGCACTTCTCAATCTTATCATCAACAATAATAATAACATAAAAATCTTTCAAATCCTATATTCTCATCAAATATGGTAATTATATATAGTGAAAAAAATTATTGAAAAAATAAAATGTTATACCTATTGGGTTTAAAAAAATTACCCTTTATATTTTTTGTCAATACACATAAAGAAAATGCTTTTAAATGGTGTTTCTTTAATATTTTCTTAGTCTACATTATTGAAAATATAAAAAACATCATAGATGTTGGAATAGTTTCTATCAAATATATATGCTGTTAATTATTTATTTCTTTGTTAAGATGATAAATAGTTAGAGTAGGAAAATAATAAGGATTTTTACAGTCAATAACACTATCCATAATAAAACCAGAATATGGTACCAACTCAAAATTATTTTTTTGGGGATTTAAAATTTATTATATTGGTTGATAAAAATTATTAAATATATTATCATGATATTTTGAAATAAAATTAACATAGTCATATAGACAATATAATAAATACATAAAAAAGTAACTAGATTTTTTAGCTTAACAAATCATCCTTGGAATTTAAAAATTTGTTCATATCTCTCACGCCATTGATTATTATTAATTATCTCCTCTCAATATAAAAAATTATTATTAAAAAAATTTATGATAGAATATGGAAACATATATTTTAATGAAATTATAATCACTTTTATTGAATTATATATTTCCATGAAATGTTACCTTCTTAAATATATCACAAATAACACCCCAAAATATGTATACTCTACCTAAATATTCATTAAAATAAGCAATTCATTAAATAATTTTAATGATAATATTTTTGGAACACATAAAAGATGGAGAATTATTTTCATCAATTCAATTTTGAAATTATACTCATTCTCTTCATTCCCCCAGATCGTTAACATCCCTGTTAATTCCTTGTGTAACATCTTATTACCCACATTTATGTATTTCTCATCTCACTTTTTATATTCTTATTTATTTGGTTGCATATTCAGACTCATAAGGATGGGAATAATTTTATGGATAATAGTGGTAAATTTTAGGGATGTATGTAGGTTTGAATTAAGTCAGTTTGGGTATAAATGTGTTAAAGTATTTGTAGAGTTCTCCCCATGTTCAGAAAATGCTAAATTTGTTTTGGGGGTTTTTTATTAAAATCTAGTGTTTTTATGGTCTCTAGGGAGAAAAGATGAATAATGGTTTTAAACACTATGTTCTAGTTATTAGAATAAATATTTGAATCAGTTCATGGTGTGATAATTTTACATGCCATGAAATAACAGTGCATAACGTGTAATGTTAAAATTGAGTTTTTTAGTAAAAAAGCGATGAGGTTTTTATCGTACATGGGTTTCACAGATTATTAGATGTGAAAATGGTTTCCACACCATGATGTTTTGTGAGTTGGTATTTTTGGTTTTTTTATGGGTGACATCACTTTCATTCATTTGTAGATCTCAACCCTCTTAATTAAGAGGCTCTCAAGGGTGATTATGGAGACCTCCATTTAATACAAATCATTGTTTTCATGGTTGATATTCATTGTGGATACAGATCATTTATCAATGTAATTAGTCTCCATGTTTCTTGTTTTTATTTGTTCATAGTAGTCCTGTTTTTATATGATTAGGGATCCTTTGATGTATTGTGTTGATTCTTCATGATCATTTATAGATACACTGTAAGATATTCATTCAGAGGCTAAACCATATGTTGGATGTAGTGAATATTTGAGTTTCCTTGAGGTTTGATGATATCATTATTCTTTTCTATCCCATTTTATAAATTGAATCAATTATGAGATCTGTGGATTTATTCTGGGACATATATTGTCGTCATTGTGTACTTTCTGGTTAGTGGATCCTGTTTCAGGTGTGTTCATCCCTAGTTTGAGGTAGAAGGTTCCATATCGTAACTATATTGGGTGAATTAAATTTATCTAGTATTATAAATTTATATATAAATTAAATTTCATTATTTATTGATTTATTTGTCTATGATGAAAATGGTTTTTTGATAGAATATGGATTTTCCATTACTATGGAAAAAAGAAAAGGTATTTTCAAATCGTCATGAAATGGATTCAAGAAATGGTTTAAAAACAATATATTGATGATATAGTTTGGATAATAAATAATATGGGAAGCATTAGGTACTTAATGGAATGTTTTAGTAATATCTCTCATCTATTGATATGGTACATGGGTTCCCTAATGTGGTGTTCCTCTACTCCTGATGAAAGTTGATCCCAGGACTGGATAGACTTATTTGGATGTTCACAATCTAGGATGTTTCTGTTCACTCCAATTTTGATGAATATATCTAGAGTCTTAATTCATTGAATATTCTATGTATCGATATGAATGTCCTAGCTAGGATAACCTATAGTGATCAATGGAATGATGTTACTTATGCATTCTCATGTACTATTTTATCTTGTACTTCCTTCGATTTGATATGAAATATGAAGCATTCTTTGATTTGATAGGACTGATTTGATGTGTATTATATTTTTCTGAAATTCATTCACCTGTATTTATTTTGAAATATTGAAAAGGGAAAAAATTACTTTTTTACCATTCTTTTGATATAAAAACATTAAAATCATTATCATGGATTTTTTTGTTTATGTTAGGTATTTTCATATTATTTTATAGACACATGTTGTAGAACACCTAGGTGGGATCCTACTAAGGGTATTATCTCACACCGTATTAATCCCTTAGCCAGTATATAGACCATTAAATGCCTTTCAATGATGGGATAGGCATGGTGCATCAATGATATGGAGAGTTATTCTATCATCTATGTCTGGGTAGATGGTGGTGATATGGTAGGAATTTTTACACACTCTCTCATGGAGTGGTTTTTTTCTACTTTAGTTTTCATATAATGAATGATGTTATACTTTTGGATTTTATGACTACTTTTTAGTTGTAGTGGTAATACTATCTTCCTTTAGTTATGGAATTTATGTATCTCTTCCATTAATTCACTCTATTATATATATATCATGTTGTTAATTTTAATTCAAAAAAAAACATTCTATATGGTTGTTGTTTGATTCATGGGTGTTATTAACCTACTCATGGGGATTGGGAACACCCTTTGTATAAGCATTATTTCAGGATAGGAACTAGTTTCAGAGGGTACTCAGGCTGGATTCATCACAGAATGGTATCATAGGGGGTCTATCCACAAGATTCCTTGTCATTGGACATATGATAGGCTTGAGATAGGATTGAATAGGCTTTAGAGGTTGATCCTGGTGAGTTCCTTTCCAACTCATTCAGTCATGAGATTAAAGTTACCCTGGAATGTTGTGATGTGTTACTCCAAGTCGAGTTCTCGATCTTAATATCATCTTTTTCTTTTGCTTTTTGTAATGAACTGTTATTTTACTATTGTCTGATAGTTTCATCTATTTTAGTTTGTAGTAGTACATCTCTGATATGTGTTTATCAGATTCATTGGATGTTATAGTGGATTCTCTATTAGAAAAACCTACTATAGATCATAAATATGTTGAGGTTTATGCAGTTCATGATGTTAACCATAATGTTCCTCATGTCTATAAAAAGGTTTTAGAGGCAAAACATTGAGTAGGAGGATAAAGAAATAGATGATGGGAATTCTTACATGAGATGGTGCCTTCCATTAAGAGTACAAATGAACCTTACAAGTTGAGGACTTACTAGATAAGATCAATTAGATCTTCAAATTGTTAGATACACTAAATATTATCAAGGTGAAGTGTCAAATGCTCAGTCTCAAGGATCATAAAAATGCGAGGTCAGATTCCATAGTACAGACAAATATGCATGTGTGATTAGACTATAAAGGTTTCTAGACTATATTCTTCTAGTAGGTTTGTCCGAATTCATTAATGATGTGTCATTATTTGAAGATCCTTTATTTAGAGTATGGATAGTGTTTAGTATAATCATACACCAATCAGTTTGATGATCTAGTTTGTTTCACCCCATATGTAGTAGAGAATGACCAGATAAAGGATCAAAAGTTATTGTACGGTTTGCAACAAGATATCTGATCTAAGGTATTTATACTTAAACATTAAACATATAAGGATACTATAGATAGGGAAATCATGATGGAGATGAATATAGAATGTGTGTTTGGTTATTATTCCCCTTCCATTAAACATAATGTCTTATTTAGTGGTGCATAAGGGAAAAAGAGAATGTGGAAATATTATTATAGGAGTGATGGATGTGGTTCTTAGTGGTTGTCCTCATATACACCTTCAGTTAAAAAATAGTAGTGTGCTAATGACATTCTATCATTGTAGCATGGTTTGACCTGTATAGAGGTCATTTCTTGTTCTTTAGAAGATATGTAATAGCTATGTACATTATGGTTACCTACAAAATATATATTAGGATTTGTTTATGATTATATATGATCATGTATTTTTACCTCAAATGGATTATAAGTCATAAATAGATGCTTTAAATACTGTAGGGATCTATTAATAGGCCTCAAGAGTGAATCAACATCATGAATTAGATGTGTTTACAAAAGAGTTAGATGTGGGTATATAAATCATTAAAGGTTCCATATTTATTGAATCATTAGCATAGATTTATTTATCTGATACTAGTTTTTCGAAATCATTTATATCAGGTTATTTTTTATATGCTTAAACATCGAATGGGGCTTATTCCCATTATTATGGACATAAAGACACCTATTTTGGAGATGATAGAGTCAGGATTTTTCTATCCTTGTTCTCTAATGATTTCTAACGAGGATTTAGTATGGGATTTTTTTCATTCATGATCTATATCTATTGGATTTCATCATTGAGATGTATTGTCATATTCCTCAACATGATGAGGCTGATTTCTATCATCAGAGTGTCTTGTTTCTTATGGTTGATGGGTCCTCATAGGTGTTTCAAGGAGAGTGGGATCTGATTTCTAGTCAAGCATGACCTTATTTCCTTGAGATTTGAAGAAATTTTTTCATGTTTGTGGTATAACCTGATGAAATCTATTCAATTATTGATTTGTGGTTTTATTGAAATTTTGCTAAATTATTTCTTTTATCTTCCTATATAGAGGCATGTAGAGTTTAAAAAATTCTTGGTTCCATGTTTTTAGAAAACATTGATACATTCAAGTCATATGGATCTAATTGACCTGAAAGGATTCACGATTCTGTTAGATTACTTAATGGTGAAAAGTTTTCTTCAACCAATTATATTACATTGGGACGCTTCTAATCTCATTTTATAGATGGTAAATAAGTCACTCAGATTTTGGGTGGAAAATACAATGTTAAACCAGGTAATGGTTAATAATATGTTTCCCTTTCCTAATGTGGAAGATTTGTTTGATTAGCTAAATGAGGAAAGTGGTTTTCAAAGATTGATATTAAGTTGGGTTATCATCAAATCAAATTTAAGGTGTCTGATATACCAAATATAACATTCAAGATAAGTTATAAACTTTTATAGTATATTGTGATGACATTTTTTCTAACTAAAATTAATTTTCTTTTTATGTTTAAGATGAATATAATATTCCAGTAGTATTAAGGCACTTTTTTTGTAGCGTTTTTGAGTAATTTTTTTTGTTTGACATCTAAATAAGAGAGTGAGAACCATATGGGTTTGGTTTTTGAAATCATTTGGAATAAAATTTTATAAGGAAATCCATAAAAATTAAATTTAGGGATGTAAGAGGGGAGTTTGATGGGGAAAGTGACTTCTGGGCATCGATTATCTGTTGATATTGAGAAGGTGCAGGTTTTATTGTCATGGGAAAACTACATAAAATCTTTGATATTCTTATCATCCATGAACTTACTAGATTCTATCAATAATTTGTCAAGGATTTATTAATGTTGGCATTAACATTGACTTTTCTTACCCAGAAAGGGGGGAAATTCACATGGAATGTAATATGAAAGTTTTCTTTTGATGAGATGAACATAATTATAAAATAGGATCCTATTTTTATCTCAACTAATACTTATAATGGGTATGTTATTTTATGTGATTCTTTTAAAAAAAATTTGGATTGTGTGGTTATGCAGGATGTATATGTCATATATTACAAATATTTTTGGTTTTGACCACATGATAAGAATAACCCCAAACATTATTTAATGATTTCTATGTTTATAAATATGGTTAAATATTTTTGGTAATATCATTTTTGGGAGCAGTTAAATCTATTTTCTGACCATATGAGACTATTCATTGTCTTTTCTCATAAATAATTGATTCTCAAATAGAGATGATGGGTGAAATCCCTTTAAACATTTGACATTAAAATGCCTATATCCCAGGGAAGGATAATGTCATCACATAATATCATAGTAGGAATTTTCAATCATATGATATTATTTAATGAAAGAAAGGGTAGAACATTTTCATGATCTTTCCTTAGTTTCACTAGGATTGTCAGGAGGATATTTTAGGTATGGTTCTGACTATTTTTCAGTTATCATCATATCATTTTTATTCTATTAAGTTTTTCTAGTATATAAATGTCAATTTCAATGGAATTATTGAAACATATATAGTGGGGATATTGTGTTTGTTTTGTCTATATCATCATATGGTATTCCCTATTTTTAGGATTTATTTTTCATCCAATCATCTGTGAGGAGTTTTTTTTATGTATCCTATTCCATAGGGGTTAATTTATCTAAGAACAATGAAGATTTATTCTAACATGAGATGATGATTATTCTTGGCAAGTATGAATCATGACTATTCTAATTATTTTTACCACTATAAGGCATACAAGAAAATAAATCTAAAGTATCATAATCCTTAGGGTTTTCTCCATCCTCTTCTAATTCTTGTTTGAAAACAGGATAAGGTTTCTATGAACATTTTTTGTATTACCATAGAAACCGTAATGGATTAATTCTATTTGGATGGTGATTCGTTGTTTGAAAAGGTTGGATAAATTCATTCTAATTAGGTACACCAATAAAGATGAACATTCGTGTAAGATGTATGTGAATGTTATCATGAAGTTACTTGGGGTTCATTCTTCCATTATTTAGATAGGGATCCTAGGTTTACTTTGAGATTTTGGAGTAGTCTCTATGGAGTGTTGAGGAACCAGGTTAGGATGCGTATAGCATATCATCTATAGACAGATGGTCTGATGGATATGTAATTCAGATCTTGGAGAATATTCTTCATTCTTTTGTCTTGTATTTTTTTGGATCTATATGTCATGTCCCGACCCGTACCGGGGCTCGAGCCGAAACTACCCCATGCCCGCCTCCATAGGTCATGGGCTGGCGACTAGTGCTAAGGCACAAAAAACTAGGGTAGGCCTTTTCCTAAGAAACTGTACAAACACACGCAACCAAATCAATGAAAAAGTTCAGAGAAAGGGAATGAAAGATACAACACTGCTACAAAAGGGGAAACATCAGACACGCATAGACCTCTAACCAGTACAAGAAAAGTGCTAAAAATTACTGACAAGTAAACTGAATAGTAAAAGGGAAAAAAATGTGCCCAACCAGAAAGGTGACACAACCTGGTAACAGTTAAAAAAAGGTAAACCGCTTGGGAGTCTCACACCCAGAAAGTCATGCTACGACCACTAAACATAGCCCAAGCTCATGTGTCCTCTACGCTCCTCCGTAGTCACGACTGACCTGTTCGTCGTCTGCAAGGGCACACCAAGTGCGGGCAAAGCCCAATCAGGGGTGAGTATAAAAATACTCAGTAGAATGACCCAAAAGGTCGAGGGAGCAACAAGGGAGGTAATAGAGAGAGTTCATCTCAACCCAACAAGAGAAAAGAAGCAGACTCGTCCAAACACAATGAGCTAGAGATGGTGAGAAGACGAACTTCTCATCGAGTCTTCGCTTCCTATAGCAGGAGAGTAGACTCATCCAACCAAGAGGAGCTAGAAACAGAAAGAATGTGGGATACCCTGCGCGTCTTCACCCATCCTAGAAAAAGAGTAACCGAACCCAAGGGGTGGGAACAACAATAGGATGTGTATATATTTTCCCAATGAGAAACCCAAATAAGTATGTAAGGGGATCTTTATCTCCAATTTCAGCCTAATAAAATTCACCAATAGTTTAAAGGACAGCCAACAATTAACCCAAATGTCATGCATATGATCCAAGGAGGCACAAGTCAAAGGGGCACAATCACCGCACCTCGATACTATCCTCTTTGGGCAGCACTGTCTCACCTGAACGACTTTTAGGTTGTATTGTAGGGACATTTCTCAGTGGGAAAAGTGCCCCACTTCCTCATATGTCTTTAGGTCATGTCAAAGCTATCACATCACTAACCCGTACAACCAAGGGTCCTTCTCCAGTATTCACGGAGAAAAGTCACCGACTAGCCTCATAAGAAGGTCTGAGTATGAAATGCCAACAGGTGACCCACTGCCCAGACCAGCTAGAGGGTAAACATGAATTCATCATCAAGCGACCCACTGCCCATCCCTGCAGGAGGGTAGACCCAAAATACGTATACATGCAGCCCATTTCCCATCCTTGATGGAGGGTAGACCCAAAATATGTCGACAGGCGACCCACTGCCCAGCCTTGCTGGAGGGAAGACCCAAAATACATCGACAGTAGACCCACTGCCCAGCCTTAATGGAGGGTAGACCCAAAATATGTTTACAAGTGACCCACTTCCCAGCCCTACTAGAGGGTAGACCTAGAATACGTCGATAGGTGACCCACTGCCCAGACCTGCGGGATCGTATACCCTGAAGAAGTCGACGAGCAACCCACTGCCCAGTCTCTGCTGGAGGGTAAACTCGGGATTGTTCTGGCCATCCCTAGTAGCTGGTACACCCCTAGGAAATATAACACTGAGTGGGTATCACACAACCACCCAACTCGAGAACAAATCACAATGTAGAGGTTCATCACCCATGCCATCCCTAGGTGTCACTAGAACCCCTACCGTGCGTTTGTTTGTAGTGCACCAAAGGAACCTCTAGCCATCACCCTACAATGTTTCCACATTTAATATGATCACGTAAGAGGCTCTGATCACCTATACAGATTACACCATTGTAATTATAAAGAAATAACAAGCTAGATAGACTCTTACTCGCCGAAAAAAGGATCCTGGTGGAAAAGGTAATATTCACCATAGCCATCCTGAGTGGGGCCCACACCACGATCCCTAAAAATGTCGGGCAAATTAATCCTTCACGATACTCTTGGAAAACCATGTCAAATCAACTATTCATACACATGAAGCGGAATCCTGATGAAAAATTTACAGTACGCTACACACAGCTCAAAAGATGCCCCGTGAGCCCCACACCTCAACTCTGACTTCATCGCCTAAGACCACCCTGGAAAACCTCGTCTCGATGCCAGGGTCACAACGCCACTGACAACGCTTAAAACGGACTCCGGTAGTGGAGGCTGCAATTCCCCGCATTATATACATATGGGGCACCATGGGGCCCACACCTCAGACATGAATTTAGGTAGGAGGATTGCACCGTTGTGATCCCCTCAGAATAACACTTAGAAATGATTACTCAAACACCCCAAACTGATGTCAGGTGAAAAGTGGTGTCTCACTATAAAACATACGATCTAGGCCTTGTAGGGCCCACACCTTGTCTCCAACCTGAGCACTTTGAAAAGCCTCTCAAAAATTACGCACGAGGATCGAGTTCACGCTGCTGCTGACGACACATCAATCATACATCCCATGCATGGGTTAGGTCCGACGCAACAATTAATTAATTAATTAATTAATTACTCACATTGTGTTTCGTGCTGCCGAGCAACGAAACCAACCCGCGACGTTTCTAAACAAACCATGGAAGGATTGTCTCAGATCCGGGGCCATCGCGCCTATGATGGTGCGTCAAACGGATATCTGGCTCGCGAGCCACATCCATCTAAATTTTAATAATAATTTGTTATTATTTAATTAAAATTCTTTGTGTCACCCACCATTGGGCACAGAACCCCAAAAACTCCGAAACACACTTAAAAGGGCCACCTGATCGATACGGTCCCATAACCATCGATGTCACGTCAAACGGATGCGCTGTTTAGGAGATATGGCCCCCCAATTGCAAGGGGGCCCAAAACGGGCCGGTCCAGACCGGCCGGCCCCCAGCCCAGCCACCAGTCCAGTCCAACCCACCGTGGGCCACCTAAAACGGCCATCCCTGCCTTGGGTCCGGTTCACTAAAGCAGACCGGCCATAAGGCCGATCTTGTTCGTGTCGCCGGGCAGGACCCGCGAACTGTGGGTCCCTGCTTCCTCCTAACCCCCGAGACACAACCTCGGGGTGCTTCTCCACTGACGGTGACCAGGTGACATGCGTCACGGCCTATGAAGCCTGACCTCGCCCTTACTGCACCGTGCCGAAGCCTTGAACCACTCATATCCTGAGCGTCGTACTTTCGGCTATGTCTGTTTCCTGATGCTCGAACCTCCGCTACGCCACCCCAAGCTCTAGTCACTACCCTTACTAGATCCAACACTTATGACGGTGGCCGCCACTGCTCTAGTGACCCAAATTAAAAACAGATCATGGGTTCAGGATCCTTGGTACGAGACCTTCGCAACGCCTGCCTCTCATCATTTATCAGACACGATTTGGCGCGTCTGAAAATTTTGGATGAAGAATGCCCAAGAACGATAAAAAAAAATGGGGCTCAGGAGTTGGCCGTGTTCATTTGGCCAACGCCCCAAATTCTAAAAACTATAAAATTTAAATTGAAAAAATCCAAAAATTGTCATAAGGGCAGAAAACCCACAAAAATCCTACCTCGATTTCAATGCGCGTCATAGGCGATGCGTCCATGAGGCTCCACCTTCAATCCGCCGAGGTTTCGGCGAAGATCACTCTTCGATCCGGCTAAGAATGGTAAAGAACTCCAAAGAATGGCGATGAATGGCTAGATGGAGAGAGAGAGAATGGGTGTTTAGAGAGAGAGAGTGTGTGAGTGAATTAGGGTTTTTCCCCTAACACTAAACACTTAACTCTATTTATAGGGATTCGAATTAGCGCAAAATCTTAATTCACCTCGCCCTCTTATTTTAAACTCCTACTAGGTAAAACGACCCATTTAGAACTCAAAAGAAGCCTTGGATTTTCATTCCGATGCTTCATTCGGATGTAATTCGAAAAGGAACTCTAGTGATAAAAACACTAAGTGGTCATTTCAAAATAACAATTTTTCCCCTGGGTGACATCTATCACAGCTTGCCTACGCCCAAAACTTTTACACCCCACCTAGGATAAATGGCACGCTCTGGACTCAACGGTGCCCTTGGTTTTCTCATCCGAGAAACCATTGGGATGTTACTCGAGTTTGGGCTATTAAATGAATAATTTAATTTAATTTATCCATTTTGAACACCACTAAAGTGAGAGGGTTCCGAACATCCCGTGCCGACTTATTTTATGTCGCGCCTAGGGTAAACACTGTATTCCGGACCCAACTGTGGCCTCTGATTTTTTACCTGATCAACTGTCTAAGATATATCACATTTTCTTTGCTTAATCATGTGTGCATAATATAAAAACACTTAATGTTTTTATATAATTAATCCTGGGCACACCGGGACCCAGAATTGCACGCCACCTGAACGCCCTTATCTGGAATGACGTCAAGAAATATTTCAATGTCTCAGAGTTCCAAAAACTAGGTTCTTACATCATTCCCTCCTTCATGCTTTTCATCCCCAAAAATCAAAACTAGGGAAAACAACTCAGGATATAGAGCTCACCCCTAGCTCTCCCATGCCTAAGAAAACATGCGCATCACCATGCTAAAAAAACACACGAACCAAATGGATGGTTATAATAAGGTCCTCTACTCTCAAGGACATGCGTAAGAATACACACACACCTCATCAGCTGAGACATGTGGAAGACATCGTGCACCCACTGCTACTATTGGAAGGATAGGGAAAGATGGTAGGAAACCTCTCAACCATTTTCATGATTACCGTAAGGCCCAAAGAGACTCTGGGGTCTTTCCCAGCCACACCACTACTTTCCACGTCACGATGGAAATCACGGTTTGTTTGTGAAACATGGTCTTATGATTCCCACCTTCAGAATAACCATCTGGTGAAAAACCCAAGGATATCCGGTCACACAAGGTTTTATAGTCGGTGCATCACAACCGAGACTCTCTTACATACTCCCCCAGCAAAGGATTCGGCTTCATCATCAACATACAAGCCATACCCTCCTGAAGAAACTCCAGCCAACACCTTCATCTCCAGTTCACCTCTCTCTGTGTTGGGATTCACCTGAGAATCTAGTGGTCTAATTAAACTACAAATCGGTCTTCTCGAAGATAGTGTCTCCACATTCTTAGGAAAAAACTACCACCACCAGCACCAACACAGGAAATAACGATGCCCGGTGTGACCCTCAGTAACCCCTAAAACAAGGAGTTATATGAAGGAGTACGTCACATAGTGTATAAAAAGTTCTACTGAGAAAATTAGAAAAAGACATAGAGCATATCCCTTATCATCTATTGCACTGAAGGATTGTAAACAACCCTAGCACATAGCCACCCGTGGCCCCATCCATCAGCTCCTTGAGCCTGACATGGTCCGCCTAGTGGTGGTGGAGGGACCTCGATACGTCATCTTCCAACCATAGGTAATCCTTCTTTCTGCCAACACCACCTCTCTGAGGACCACCCCATCCTCACATGGGAGTTTTCTTATCACGACATAGCATCTTTCATGGCGGTGCATCTACAAACTAACTGTATGACTCATCACATTTGGTCGAGTTGTCTCATTCCATGTGATCTCACACATCAAAAACATAGAACTAGTCCTCCCTGGGCTATCTTGGTGCTCTATGTTGTGCCCAACCATGTGCCTGAGTCTCATCAAGGGGAATCGTCCGGATTCGAGGCCCCGCCAATCGACATCCCTCGGCCAGAAATTTCTCTGTCACCAGTGCCAACTCCAGCACCCTAAGATGGGTGAGGTTTCACAAGGGCACTACGCTGGCACAAATCTCCTCTACAGATATCTAGTTCAAACATCAATGCTTGGAAGTTTCCATCATGGACCACATCCAAAGAGTAACGGGTAAGGTATGCGAACCCAGTCGCGTACCTAGCCACTGCCATCACTCCCCGCTGAAGCTCCAGCAGCTCCCGAAATCATAAAAAAATTAAGGGGGAGGGGTAGTGATCCTCAGAAAACATATGCTAGAAGATATCCCACGAGAGTACCAACTCATCGTGCTTCCGAGTAAACCTGGCTCTACTATGCCAAATTTTGTGGTGGAAAAAAACTGGCTGTCAAAGCCACCATCTAACATGTCAGTGTCTGAACAATCCTGAAGAGGTGGACCATCGACTCTAGAGAACCCTTCACTGTCTGAGGGTATGGCTAGCCATGGAACCTTAGTGGTCTTTGACGCTAGAACTCACATAGCGTGCCCAACCTGCTCTAATCATCGGTTCTCACTGCTGGTAATATCTGCTACTCCACAGGTGGAGGTGCTAATGCATGTCCTCCTAGAGAAAGGATAATCGTATGATGGATCTTGAAATGAGGCCTCTTCGCTCACGGAATCATCATCATGAAACAGAGCTAGTATCATGGTTGGCTATCATCATGGATACATCATGAACCAGATCAAGGAGCATCGTAGTCAAATGAGCACATGTATATCAACAACGATGGGGAGCTAACTCAAGAAGGAAAGTCAATGACTCAATACTATATGATGCATGAATCAACTTCCCTACAACAAGTGTCACAGTGTGCCGAGTCTACAAGCATTTTATCAGGGTCCTCATGAATGGATACCTCGACCGCCACACCATAACTGGACTTCCTGACCTGAGATCCTCTCTCGAGACACATTGACACTATTTCCCCAAAACACAACAAATACCTTTTTTAGAAACGCCCGGTCATCTCCCCATGGAATGAACCACTGTTGATACCACATTTTCATGACCCGACCCGTACTAGGGCTCGAGCCACAACTATTCCAAGCCCGCCTCCATAGGCCAGGGGCTGGAGACTAGCACCTAAGGCACAACATGCTAGGGGAGGCCTTTTCCTAAGAAATTATACACACACACACATCCATCTCAATGAAAAAGTGCAGAGAAAGGGAAAGAAAGATACAACACTGCTACAAACGGGGAACCAACATACATGTATCGACCTCTAACTAGTACAAGAAATGTGCTGAAAAGTACTGACAAGTATACTGATTAGTAAAAGGGGAAAACCCCCACCCAACCAGAAAGATGCCACAACCCGCCATTAGGTAAAACCAAGGAAAACTGATGGTGAGTCTCACAAACATAATGTCCTTCTATGACCACTGAATGCAGCCCAAGATCCTGTGTCCTCTACGCTCCTTTGTAGTCTCGACCGACCTGTCCGTCGTCAACAAGGGCACACCAAGTGCGGGCAAATCCCAAGCAGGGGTGAGTATAAAAATACTCAGTAGGATTCCCCAAAAGCTCGAGGTAGCAACAAGGGAGGTTCTAAAATGGTGAGTAGTAGATAGATAAAATAATAGGGTAAGAGTTAAAATGAGTGAGATTGAAGCTGAACCCAACAAGAGAATGGAAGCAGACTCATCCAGACGCAAGGAGCTAGAGACGGCGAGAAGACAGACTTCTCATCAAGTCTTTGCTGCCTATAGTAGGAGAGTAGACTCATCCAAACATGAGGATATAGACATAGAAATTAGGTGGAATACCCTGCAAATCATCGCCCCTCCTAGAAGGATAGTAGCTGAACCCAAGGAGTGGGAACAACAATAGGATCTGTATATATATGCTCAATGAGAAACCCAAATGAGTTTGTATGGGGATATCTATCACTAAACTCAGTCCAGGAAGTGTTACCAACAGTTCAAAGGACATCCAACGTTGAACCCAAATGTCTTGAACGTTAACCTAGGAGGCACAAGACAAAGGGGCTCTATCACCCCACCTCGATACTATCTGCTTTGGGCGGCATTGACTCACCCGCCCAACTTTTATGTTGCGTCGCAAGGACGTGTCTCGGTGGTAAATCAAACCGGCCAATAGGCCGGTCTTGGTTGTGTCGCCCAGCAAGTCCCGCGAACCGCAGGTCATTGCTTCCTCCTCACCCCCAAGGTGCGACCTTTGGGTGCTGCTCTGCTGACCGCGACCCGATGACCTACGCCGCAGCCTCTGAAGCCCGGCCCTGCCCCTGCTGCACCGTGCCGAATACCCTAACCACTACTCGCCTAAGCGCCGCACATTCAGCCACATCCGCTTCCTGATGCCCAAACCTCTGTTGTGCTACCCTGAGCTCTTACCACCGCCCTTTCCAGAGCCGGCACTTCCGATGGCTGCCGCCACCGCTTCAGTGACCCAAATTCAAAATCGATCATTGGTTCATGATCCTTGGCATGAGACCTTCGTAGCGCCTACCCCCGATCATTGTTCCAACACGATTTGGCATGTCTGAATATTTTGGACGAAGAACGCCCAAGAACAACAAACAAAATGGGGCTCGGGCGTTGGCCGTGTTCGTTCGGCCAACAACCCAAATTCTAAAACTATAAAATTTAAAATGAAAAAACTCCAGAAATTGACAAAATAGTGGAAAACCAACAAAAAACCTACCTTGATTTCGATGCACTTCGTAGGTTATGCATCTGTGAGGCTCCACCTTCGATTGCCGAGGTTTTGGCGAAGATCACTCCTCGATTTGGAGAAGAAAGGCAAAGAAAGACCAGAGAGAGAGAGAGCATGGGTGTTTAGAGAGATAGAGAGAGTGACTTAGGGTTTTTTTCCTCTATCCCTAAACACTTAACTCTATTTATAGGGATTCCAATTAGCACAGAATCTGAATTCACCGAGCCCTCTCATTTTATACTCCATCTAGGTAAAACACCCCATTTAGATCTCAATGAAAGTCTCATATTTACATTCCGAGGCTTCATTTGGATGTTATTTGAAAACTAATGCCAGTGATTAAAAAAACACTAAGTGTTCATTTCGAAATGAAAATTTTTCCCCTGGGTGACATCTCTCACAGTAGGCCCACACCCAAAACTTTTACACCCCACCTAAGGTAAACTGCATGCTCCGGACTCAACAGTGCCCTAATTTTTCCCATCTGAGCAACCATTTTGATGTTACTTGTGTTTGAGCTATTAAATGAATAATTTAATTTAATTTTTCCATTTAACACACCACTAAAGAGCGAGGGGTCCGAACGTCCTGCACCGACTTATTTTATGTCCCTCCTGGGGTAAAAACCGCGTTCTGGACCCAACCATGGCCTTGGATTTCCGATCCGATCAACCGTCTAAGAGATATCACAAATTCTTATAAAAAAACATAACAGTTTTATATAATTAATTCCGAGCACACCGGGCCTCGGAATTGCACGCTATCTGAACGCCCTACTCTGGAATGACATCAAGAAACCTTTAAAAGTCTCAGAGTCCCAAAATCTGGGTTCTTATAGTATAGATATCCATATGTTACTTGTTTAGTTTTTTATAACTATAGATATTAGCCATTGAACGTAATGGATCTATTAAAGGATTTTTATCATCACCCCTGTAGATCACTTATATATCGGTAATATTTTGGTGAGCCTTTTCGGTGGGAACAACTCTTGTTAATAAATCATTAATGAGGATTTATGATATAAATCAGGGTCTCATTATATCTCATAATTGATTGAAATATTATATATTTTAGTAGCATAATCTTTTCGAGTTTTTTGTTGGTGACTAGGTTTCAAGAAAATTTCACCTTTGTTGGGTCACTATCAGCTTGGAAAGGAGATAAATTTGGTTTTGAGATGTGTTGGGTAATTTGAGGTTACTGAACAACATGGGTAGTTTTCTTATTTCATCAAATATCTTGTTAAAATTCTGGTTATTCATGATTTTTTTCAACATATAAAATTGTAAAAAATACCATCCTGGTCCATCCCATGTTCAAATATGTGAAGAGTAATATTAGAGATACATTTTTTAGTTATAGAGAATCAAATAGAGATCATTGAATATAAATTGAATGTCATTTATAGGAATTATAATTTTTTAGTAAGATTGTTATAGTGACATGGATCAGATTCTCATGAGACATGGAGTGTGAGCTATTGATAAGGGATTAGTGGATTATCTTATTTTTGGAATATCATTCATACACATGACATCTCTGGGATAAATATTCTTATACTGTGGAGTTTGTAACATCTCATTTCCCACTTTTATGTATTATATATTTCCAATTACATATTCCTCTTTATTTGGGTGTATATGGGGACTCTCAATGACAGAGGTAGTTTGTTGGGGGGGGGGGGAATTACATATTGCTTGGGAAAGTTTGTAAATTATAATTAATGGAGTATATTTTCAAATTTATTAAAGGATTTTTAAGTTTCTCCCTTATTTTAGAGAATACTGATGTTTTTGCAGGTTTTTAGAAGAAACAAGTCATTTTGCAGCCTGTTGGAGAAATGAACACCGTATAATGGTATTACCACCATGTATTGGTCACCAAGAAGAAGCTTTGAACTAGGGTAGGGCATGAGACATTTACATGTCATAAAATAACATATCATTCTATGTAATGATAAAATTAGGGGTTTAATAAAATGGTGATGGTTTTTTCTAGGTACTTGAGAACCATGGATTACATGAATTAAGAAGGGGGATATGCCATGTAAGTATCAAATTTAAGACCTTTAGGGTGTTGAATGGATTATCTTCCTTTCATTTTTCTGTAAATATATTCCATATTTACCTATATGCTCTCAATGGAAATTTTGGGGGCCTTATAACATTTGTTTTAAATTATTTTTCATCATTATGGTTCTTGATTATTTATCCAGGTAATTATTCATTTAGTTTCTTATTTTCCTTTATTTTTGGTATCCCTTTTGGAATATTATTATAGACATGTTGATCTATCTTCTTGATTCATCTTTATACTTTCTAGAAAAATCATGAGATCTTCCTCCATAGTATAACCCTTCTGTTGGTTATGGTGGATCATTCGAGTTTCACTGGTGTATGTTGTGATCTATCCTATTCACTGACCCTCTTTTAAATTGAATTAAACATGTGTTGTGTGAAATTATTTTAGTTCATCCTTTTTCATAATTTTTTTTCCAGTTGGTGGATCGCATTTTGGGGTTTTAAGGCCCTAGTTTGAGGTTGGTGGTACTGTATCTAGACTATGTTGGATGAACTACATTGATATAGTTTTATAAAAAATTTATAAGTGAAATAACTTGATTAATTGGATATTTTTTGTGCATATAAAATGGGTTTTTGATAAAATATGAGGATTCCATTATTTTTGTAAAAGTAAAATGTACATTCAAAAAAATTAAAAATAATTATGAAATGGTTTTCAGAAAATGATTTTGATGACACATATTATAAATTAGAGCATATGAGAAACCCTGGATACTTAGGCTGAAGCTTTAGTAATACGCATCATTTTTTGATACTAACAGGGGGACAATCAGAGGGGTTTCTTCTACTTACAAGGCCAGTAATTCTAGGGACTATATATACATATTGAGAGTTTCAAGTATTTGGGTTTTTCTCTACTCTCTTGATTCGAGGCATATATTTAGCAGCTCAATGCAATAAATTTTCTATATATGGGTATGAGTGTCTGTGATATCTTGATATGGAGTGTTATTTGGAGTGATGTTACATGTTATTTTTCTTGAATTTTCATTCTTATACTATCATGTACTTGATATTATATTTCATTCATACTTGGATTTCATTGGGCTACAATGACATATGTCAAATTATTTGAAACAATTTTTCCTGGATTATTTTGGAGCCGTGGAAAAGGGGAAATTATTTTTTTCCCACTCTTCTGATATAAGTACTATAAATTGTTTATAATCCATTGTTTTAATTAAAATTGTCTATGTTATAATTATTGCACAAATACTTGTTCTGGAACACTTGGGTTGGATCTTTTAAATCAATGTTAGCTCACATCCTTTTCATCCTTTTAGCAGTTCGTAGATGTCTGTATGTATTCTGATGCAAGAAATGATATGTTCTACAATGAGGTATTGAGGTTTTCTATCATTTATGTCTGGATAAATAGTGACTAGATGGTGGTAATTATTAAAATCAATCACATGGAATATTTGGTTCCCTATTTGATTCTCTATTGCTTATTGGAATTTTACTTTGGGATTTTCTAACTAATTTGGAGTTATATTATTTATGTTGTCTTATTTTAGTTATGAAATATATGTATCTATTATGATGATTCACATTATTATTTTTTAGAAAAAAATCCCTTAAGGTTTCATTTAGGTGTTTGTGAGTTGTTGTTTTTGTTGAAAAAGATGATTGAAAACATTCTAGAATGGTTGTTGTCAAAGAATATGTTTTTAAGCTGACATAGTTTCGCAGTGTTTTCTAAATTTTTTGGTCCACAAAAAAATTATTTGTTTTTTTAATGAAGGATTTACACATGTAATTATTGTAATACCATATATCATATAAAGTATTTCACATACCTTATAACATCATCTGAAGTTCTTGTTTATATGGTGTATATAGTAGCTATGTTATGTGTACTACAAAAGAGGTATACCGACTCATATAGGGAGTCGTGGTTTGCAAACAGAAGAGATGAATTAGAAAACATAAAAATGAGATCAAGTAATGATAACCTCATAATATGAGAAAAATATTATGAATTTAATCATTATGTAAGTGGATATTCATTTTTATGGGGAATATGATGATTTAAAGGGAACCTAAAAAAATAATGTTATATATACTATAAAGAAAGTTCATTACATAGTGATAGCTAATCTGAAAAGGATTTAATAGTAATTTAAAGCAATGAGTTTTTTGAGATTTATTTTCCTATATAAAGTACCCTAATCACTTGTTTAATGGGATTTAATATAATTAGATATAACATCATTGAATAAATTTTTCTATGTCTGGAGTGGTTTATGAGGGTGAAATTCCATTTAAAAGGTATTTTGAAAAGATAATTCATATAATGCATATTACATGGAATTGATACTTATATTTTAATCTTTTCCATGAAAAACACGAGGCATACAAAACACCATCTCTTAAAAGGTCAATGTTTTTCATGATGGGTTATAGGTAGTTTTCAAAGGATCATAAACAGTTCAAAAAAGATCTATTGACAAAGAAAAAACCATGTGGTGAAGTGTAATTATTCTATAAGGTGAAAATAGAGCTTACTGGTACCATAATGTCTGAATATTTTATGAGCTGATTTAGAATAATATAATCTTCCTCTTGAGTAGAAGTGAGTAAATTTCATTGGAGAGAGAAGGGAGCCTTAAAATTATTATTGGTAGTGAACCAGGAGGGAGAGTGATTCCACTCAAAACATTGTATTAGAAGTGAGATTTAGTGGATATTATACATAGGTTAATTTCATTTGTATGATCCTTAGACACATCCATGTGTGGGGGAACAATATAAAATATCTATGTCCAATGAATGTTTTAATTATCATATAATTATCTATCCAGAAAAGAAGAGAGAGGAGTGTTTTGATTAATGATGAAACAATATCCAAAGATAGAGTTTTTCTAATTTGTCAAACCAAGATTCACCCCCTCCCTTTTAGGGTATTTAACCTATTTGGGATAATTCTTATATAATTTTAATACTTGTTGTTTCTTTTAGAAGGGAAACATAATTCATTATAGTTGTTTTTTGATTCCCGAGTGATAATCACCATCCCATTGGGTCTAGATCATCCTTTAGGTATGTGGACATTTATGTCAGGTATATGTTTTAAATGAAATCCGAGTCAGGTTAATTATACCATAAAAAATAAAGACACAATATATATTTTAATAAAGTAGGATATCATTTTATCATTATAGAGAGTGATAATTTTATATATTGTTCCTCAACCAATATAATCTTTTAATTTTAGATTCTAATTTTTGAGAGATCATTATGCATTCACATTTTGTTTTACTGATCATATTCCCCTTTTTTGGTGATGTCTTTATACCTTAATGGGATACTTCCAAATGAAGAATATTTTTTTTCCAGATCTTACTATAATAATAATATATCTCACATTAGTATTTTTTACCTTCCTAAAAATCAATACATTTATTAGATCCATAATTATGAAATATGTTAAAATGTCTCAATCTAACTTAATCATTCCACAATGTTCCTCGAGAACAATTGGTTCATCATTTTTTGGCATCCTCTCATGCAATTTGACATATTATTCAGATGTAATATATTACTTCACCATATAACATGATATATCTTGTTACATTTTCATAACTCATTCCATTAATAATTGAATTGGAAAAATGATCAAGTTTTCATTAGAAATACATCTAGTTCTTTACGATCTTTGACATGATTTATTTGGAATTTCATTCACTAAAACCAATCCAATAGTTTCTTTCCAATATTAATTATTTATTTTACTTTTCACAATTCTAATAAATCTATAAATCCATGTATTCTTATAATTATCAATGAGTCTTCCTCTTAAACTATAATTAAATCAGGCATTCTTTTTTAGTGATGATTTTTTCTAAGATTACATGGTTTAATATTGAAAACAATTATCATTTTTTTATTTCCCAAGGATAACACACCATTATTTATTATTTTATTTTTTAATTCATTTTTAAGATACTTTTTCAAATGTTTTTTTATATTGGAAAATAATATTCCTCCTCAGTGAAAACATTGATTATGAATAATACAATGACATCCACAACCAAAATATTTATTTTTTTAAAAAATATTCTTACATTTCTTCTATAGTCCTTTCCTCTAATTATCTTTACCCCTAGATGTTAGATTTATTTTAGTTTGATTTGTTGACATATTATTCCATGATACAATATAATTGGCCAAAAATCACTTAGAGTACCAACAATAGCTAATAAATCCCAATCTCCCACTCTATAAAATAATATGGAATATATAAACACCTTAAAATGTTTTTTATAGTTTATCCTTCAATAATAATTAGTTTGAGGTAAAATTTCTTTTATAATTTCTTTAATCCACCAGAGATGTATTGGTGGGTTCCCAAAAAATTTCTGAACTAATTATTTTCTAGAATTTGAATTATTACTTTGATTATGAATGCAAAAACAAATTGTTAATAATATTATCTGATAAAATTATATCTATTGTTTTGATATTTTATGAAATTCAATATTAGAGAGTCCATAAATCATATTACTTAAATATGGGGATAATTAATCCCTAATACCCTCCGTATAATTGTGAATATTATTAGATATTTTCTTAGCGTGTTTTATATTCACATATTATGTCAATTATATATTTATAAATTTTTCATCAATATAAAGATGCATCAAATAAATAGTATTATTATAAAATATAATATTATTTAACCAGTACTCAAAATCTTTTATTATATTCTGAATATAAAAATTATGCATCACATTATTCTCTTGATCAAAATATTCATGTTCCATAATTTCAATTTTTTTATCTCTATTGGTTAATTCTTATATTCAATGATATAATTTTTTCCATTTGATACAGGAAACATTTATTGAAGACATTATATGGATTTTTATTTATTCAAAAATATATCGATCCAATTTTTCAAATGATTTAACACTTATCTTCATGATCTATAATTATATCACTCTTAGATATTTATTTATTGGAGATATTTACTATCATTATTATCTTTTTTTCCATTTATTTATAACACTTAATATATTCAACTTCAATGTGGTTGATACTCTTCTATAATTATTTTAAGGTTCCACAAACATACTTTTAAATTTATTTTGGATTTTTCAATATGGTCTTTCTTAAAATAAGATATGAATCAATACTCAAATCGTCTGCAATATAGTCTACTCCAATTATACTTGGCTCATGGAGAGGAAACGTTTCTTATTAGATTTATATTACCACTTTATCAAATTAATTATTTAATAATTTCTAGATATAATTTCTTTTATACATCATAATTTTGAGTTTTACCATATAAAAGTTTCCAACAATTCTAGCTCATATTTCTTCTTAATTACCTCATGAGGGGGTTGTCAATCAGTCTATTTTTTCAGAAGGTAAATGAATTAATTATCCCTTTTAGATCATTATTATTTATTAATTTTAAATTATTTTAAGAGGTATATTTTGATCAATAATTGATATATATTTTCAAAAAAAAATCTTCTAGTTACTATTAGAAGAGAAACTCAAAATATAAAATCAATAAATCATTTATTTCGTTATAATTAAATCAAATATGCAACCATTGATATGATACCAATTTTTATAACTCTATGATTGGTGTAAACACACTTAGGTGGGAGGGGGCTAATCCCGATGGTGAATTTATCACCAATTTGGTACTAATATATTTATCATCATTACTTGTTAATTATGTTTGTATAAAAGGTGTATGAATACATAATTAGAATACACTAGTTGTTATATGACTTGAACACTACTTTTTATTGAGATAAATAATGAGAAAGGGTATATCCTTGAACTGGATGTCATAGAACCAACCAATCACACATCATACAACAAACTAAAAATGGAAGCGTCAATATTTTAATTTAATCTCTAGAACCGAACAGGTATTTCACATTAAATAGTATATTTTAATGGATCCACTATGATTACTCATTAGTTGGAAGTCAATTTTTTCATAGACTCAATAATGTATGACCATTTTTCTTAGTAAAAAATATTAAAATTGATTATTCTTAACACAATTATCTAAAATAGACATTTGAATATTCTCCAAACCATATGATATGAAGAAATCATAGGCTAATATTCACACTATTCATAAATTAATGAGATATTTTTATAAATCAAATCAATATCACCATCTTCTTCATCTATTATTTGTTAACATGTATAATTTTCTTCAAATATACAACATTATTCCACCCCCTACATTTGACACGACGAATTTTCAATATAACCACAATTTAAATTCTCTAATATTCTTTGGTTATATTAATATTAAAAAATAGTTCATCTCGGGAACCCTTTTTCACATAATTCATCTCATTATATTGTATTGTTAAATTAATAAACTCACATAAGCATTTTATTAATACTTTGGATATATAAATTACATTAAATTAACCACATGATCTTCTCTATCTCAAACCTCCATAATTTTCTTTTCATTATGCCTTATATTATTCTCCAAAATGTTTCCGTTACAAACTTACCAAAATTCATCAATGAAATGTTCTGGAAAATTAAAAATTAAACATTCATAGATATAAATTAATTAAAATTCAATAATGTCATCAAAATATTTTAATTCACATATTCATCAATGATTTCCCTCTCATGATATTTATAAATATATTGAAATATACTCCATTAAATTTTTATTGAACCAAATGTTCTAATATAATTATAATATTTGTTTCTATCTGTTTATGAAAACATCATCACAATTTAATCCTCATTCAAAGTATCCCTTTCAAGATACCTTAAATTATTTTTGGAAACATAATAACTATTACATATAATTTTGAATCATTAATTACCTGTTATATGTTTTGGAAAATTAGTTAACCTTTATGAATGGTAATAGTGACTCTTATTAACAACCTTACATCCCATCATATTATGCTTACATATCTTATTATAACACAATTATTTTTCAAAATATCAATCTACAGCTAAAATATAATTTTACTTACAAATTTGGAAATTAATATCAAACATAAAATATATTTTAGGAAATAAATTTTACTCTTATATATATAAGAGTTTTCAAATTTCACCAAAATTTGAAATAATAAAATTTCACAAGACATAACTAAAGTTATGTAATATTTATTGAACACATTAAATTGATTTTGATAAAATGAAATAAACTTAAACCATCACTATAATAATCCCAAATTACATACCACACAAAACTACTGTATAGATTATTTCAATTGACCGTCCATCTCCTAAACCACCTCATCCCTCCTACAAACACAATCCTCCTATATTATTCATGTAACCTCAATATTGAACATATGATAATACATATTATTGATATTTTAATCTATATTTACAAATTTATTCATAAGTATATAATAACCAATAAACATCACACTCTATAGAACTATTAACATATTGTGATCTTCTCAATATCATCAATTAAAATGATATTTCATATTAATAATTCACTATGAACATATATAATATCATTACTATTAAATTAGTATAATCCTTATAATATTTATATGGATTTTATAATCACTGTTAGATAAGTAGTCTCCTATAAATATTTTTAAATACGGATGTATCATTATATTTATATATATATATATATATATATGGATCTCTAATCATATATCCAATTAAAGTATATTAAATTTAATCCTCTTATGCATATGAATGGTGGTAGAAAATCATATTATTATTTTATTATATAAATAATGAAAATAAATAACTTCCATGTTACATGGTGTTTGTTCATTATTCATTATTTTTTTTGCATATATAATGGAAACATTCTAAGGAATTTCTTAATATTCTCATCAATATATTGGGTTATCCTAACTCATTCCAGTATTCCCCTCTCAATATATATTGGCATCATGATTATTGAAATCATTATTTTTTTAAAAAATATCTTAACACCATGTAGGTTCAACAAACTCTCTTTAACTCCCATGGAATGTTAGTAACACTTCAAGAAAAAGATGATGGAGAAATAATGTTTCATGTGGGTAGATTAAACATGAATCTTGTAAAAGTTTGGATCAATAATAAAACCATATTAAATCTTTTTAAATCCACATATAGGACTTGGGTAATCCCATTGATTAATTAATAAGTAAATAATATATTAAATAATATGTCAGTATTCTACGTGTTTATAATTTTTTTTACATATTTTCCAAAAATTAATTTATCATAGAAATTAATTCTATAATATTAAATATGTTTACTCCTATGGAATGTTCATAATAAATGATAGAATATATAGATAATTTAATGAATGATAAACTTTACCATTTATCTACCTATCAATAATAGGATTCTATTGTCATTATATAATTAAATTTGTTATATTATGATTTGATCCTAGTAAAAAATGATTTTTAAATTGGTATATTAGGTTTCTTAATGTTATTTTTTGGTGATGTTATTAAATGAAACATAATTTTTTTAATATCATTTAATATAAAAAAATGTTAATAATATTATTTTCATTACCTTTTACAATGGTTATTCAATAACTGATGTAGAAATAAACACTAACTGTTAGTTATAAAAAAACAGGATATTAAATATGAATTTTCAAGTTACTTATTATATAATATATGTAAAAAATTCTATTTTTTACATTTTATATATAATAAATAACATAAAATTCTATTCATTTTTTTTCAATTTCCAATAATGATAACTCCCTCTAATGAAAATACAAGATCAATAGTTTAAAAGAAATATGAAACCAAACGAAATCTCGGAAGAAAACCATAAATATCTATATTAATTTTAAATATTGTTAAAGTCTTCATTGACATAACTTTTATAGAAGAAATAAATAATGTGGAATCTGAATTTTAGAATTTAAAGAAATTTTATACTCTGATGAAAAAATTGTAATTTTCATGTGATCTAAACAAGTATTATTTGTTATAATAATATGAAATCATTAATTGTTATATCAATTGATAAAACTAATCATAAATAAATTAAAACAAAGAAAAAATAATTATAAATACTATCATGATATCACTAAATGACTAATTATTGTAAATATGATAATTATGCAATGATATGAATTGGTAGAATGATGATTGGAAATGAATATGTTTAGAGATTTAAAATATATCAATTAAAAATTAAAAGAAACTTTTATCACTATAAATTGTTGGCAGAAATTGAAAATTTCAAGGTGTTCTCTAAAACAATTGAACTCTTCATGAGAAATATGTGAAATTTTAACATTCACAATATTTATATGTTATCCAATGAGAAAAATGAGTTTCTAAAATTGGTTTTTATCTAATATAATTTAGTTTCTCATATTAGTTATTTAAATCCCAACATGAAAAAATCTCATTTTTTTAAATAGTATCAATTTAAAAACTCCATAGAATGAGTTGAATAGAATTTATTTATATAATTATATTTAAAAACATTTTAATGTTGGTTTTTAAAAAAATTATTGAATTTGTAACATAAAAGCTATTTTTTCTATTATTGTTCCTTTGTATTACATTTAGTAGATAGTGTAGACATAAGATATTCTTATATCAAGCCTAATGTTATTCCCAAGAAAAATTATATCATATACCTTGTTTTTTTATATGCAATAGAATATGAATATGTTGTATAATAACATATGTTATAGCCTAAAACATCATAGTTGTTTATCTATTTGGGGGATATCTCTATAAAAATTTTCATCAAAAGGATGATTATTTATTTCCATTCCTATTCTTTACTAGAGTGTAGAAATTCTATCTTAGAAAAGTATTCAAATACAAAATATTACCCGAAACTATTATTTATTTAATTTCAAACTCAACAAAATACCCTAAATCATGTGTGTATTTTGATCATTTTTATTTTGAAAGTATTTAACTATGATATGATTAGTTTAAATGACAATTTTGGGGAGTATAATATGTGTTTTATGCCTATCAATATAAAATACTAGTTCCATTATTTCATTCTTTATTATAGTATAGTTTAATTTCATCTCTGTAAGAGTCTAAAGAAAATAGAATATAAGCTATAAATTTAAATCAATTAATAATCCCCACACTACCCCAACATTACATTAAAATGTATCATATATGATTTCAAATGGATCCTCCAAATTTATGGTCCCCTATATTTTCATCATGATAAATCATTAATTATATACCTTAAATTATTTCTTCTCGAATTTACAGAGTATAAACAATAACATCCCCATCCCTAAATCCACTAAATCAGTGCTCTAAGCCCGGTCACCATATAAAAAAATTTCACCCTCTTTAATTCCAAAAGGTTACCAACAAGATGTGAGGGTCTGTTAAGTGATGTTGGGAGACTATACATTAATTTCCAGAGTAAGAGGAAATAGATAAAAAATTAAATAGTTGAGAAAATATGTAATAATAAGTAAACATAAATAACCAAGAATCTCCCAAACCGTTCAAAAAACCACAAATCAAAATAACCATGCCATGTCATTCTAGTAGGGTCACAAGTGAAGGAAATCCATAATAATGAAAATAGGGGAATCCCCAAAATGGTCCTCACTTAAAGTATGGAACCTCATCCATGTGCATAAAAATCCCAACTCAACTCCCAAGAACAATTCCCTTGACCTTTTCCTCACCAGCAAGCATGATGTCGGCTCGGGTATCCAATGGAGGCTTGAGCAGAGTGTGATTACAACTCAGTAGGCCACCCCCAATAGTGCCTGCAAAATATCTAGTCTAAATTGATTGTTCATTCAAGGATTAAATGAATAAAAAGTCAATAAAATACAGATTGGGTGACATTAGTCTATAAGGATAACATAATTAATTCGTAGCATAATTTCTAATTCTATTACTTCTACCATCTTCATTACTTAATTACCTCTCAGCAAGTGTTCAATGGATTAGGCCTACTCATCAATCTTAATACATAAGGGAAATAAATCAAGCCTGCTATATAACTAGGGATAACACATCATCACATATAAAACACACTTACCTTGAAGCATCGTTCAAGGGGTCTCATCAAATGAAACAATTATGGGAATAGAACATTGTCCCATTCCCTAATCTTTGCTTTTGGGGTGGAGTTTAGAGCCTCAGTACAATGTGACCCAATGGAATATCTCCTCATGTCAATACCCCAGTATATTAATTCATATACACATTAGTATATATATATATCCAATAATCACCCACATACCACATCTTAACAAACCATAACCAATACTGATAAAAATCTCACTATCCATGACAACCCCAATGAGTAATAATATTTTTTAACAATCCATTGACACATTTACCATTATCATCATGTAGTCATTTATCCCAAATCTCATTTTCTTTGTCTAACTAAATAATAATATTGACAATTTCCCCAAATTAACCCATTTTAAACATAAAAATATTTCCTTATTCTAATTGACTAAAAAAATTCTTCATTTCGCATGTTTATCCAACTTATGAATTTCATGTACAAAACCTGATTCATTTGAGAAATTTCCATCAAACCCATTTAACTCATTATTCAAAACATGAAAAGAAACCCCATAGACATTATCAACATCCAAAAATGACTATATTTATTCCCTTATAAATAATATCCTTAACCAATTTACATGTTTGACATGGGCTCTACTTATTTACAAGACCATGTCCCCCTAAGGTTCTATTAACCATGTTTTGGAGGGTCGGCTCATCCCATGGGTGTCCCTAAATTAGTCAATTCATACTCCACAAATCCCACATGGATCCTGAGGGGTTCAATTTGTCATTTTATCACCAATTTTACTTAAAATCACTTATGGTAAAAATAACACAACAAGAGAAACACAAGATTACAATTTTATATGCACATATCCATAAAAAACCCTTGGGATATAATTTGTAGACCACAGACCTAAAATATATTAATGAACACACTCTAAACTGAATTTTTAGATCCTAATCACAGCCCCATTTGACAAATAAACAGAGATTCTACCAGAAAATAATGTTTATAGAAATTTTCAAGAAGATTTCCTAAGATACAATCCCTACCTCATAAAAGATAAGTCATGATAGGTTTAGACATTCCTGAGGCATCAATCCACAACATTCGGTGCTTCAAATAGCCTAGAAATAAGGGAGATTGATCCATGGGAGATCTTGAGTGTTCTTTTTCATCACTAGGTTTCAATGGAGGATATATGGAGAGATAATCAGGTGCAGATTTAAAATCACATAATGGAAATTGTTCAATTTGTCCAACATTTAAAGGGGTTACGAGTTTACCTAAGTGATTTTACAAATCGTGTGCAACATACTGTCCATGGGGAGGTAGGTTTCACAGTTACATAGGTGGACTACATGGTTTACTTAAAAATGAATGATCTGTGCATTAAGTAATTGTACCATATTTTAGGGTTTAATTTTTAATGGTGCACAGTTTGCTTTACCATGCTCTAATTGTTCACCTTTCATAGATTGGTATCTTCTTCCATCAATTTGTTCCATAAACCCTCAATACCCCCTAAGGCCCCACACACTCCCGAGAAACATTTTATTTTACAAAAACAATGAATTGAATCCAAAATATAATCAAGGAAATACCTCCATAAAGTCTGAGATCATATATCCTACCCACCTTATAATGTCTTGTCCATGAGACGTGATACAAATAATTACCAAGATTCCAACGAAAATAGACTGGGTTATTTGGCATGCATATCTGATTCCAACTCCCTTGTTTCTTCATAATAATTTATTTATTTTCCATGAAACTCTAACCAACAACAAAACCATTCCCTACAAGGACTTATCACTATGGTCTAAAATACATATTAGATGCTTCTTAAAGGACGCATGAGCCTCATGCTCTAAATTCTCAACATTGTCCACACCGGATAGATAAGGGTGATACCATCGAAGCTGAGATACATGGAAAATATCATTCATTCTAATATACCTCTATGAAGAGCTAATAAGTAAGACACCATTATCATCTAACCCTCTACCTCAAACGAACCCATGTACCTAGGCATCAACTTACCCTATTTTTTTTTTATTCAATGGTGACTCAACATTGGAAACACCTGAATAAAGACACTATCACCCACCAGATACTCTAGAGGCTTATGATACTCATCTTCATGTGAGTTCTACCTACTTAGAGTAGTTTTCATGTGTTTCCAAATTAACTGTACCTTTACTTGTCTCCCTTAAACCTGAATCGATCCCAATAATTCAGACCCTCAAGTTTCTTACCAACACAACGTAGATCTCCATGATCTCCCATAGAGTGATTCAAATGGTCCCATCTAAATCATCTCCTAAAAACTATTATCATAGGAAAATTCAACAAAAAAATGCTTTTCTCATAGAAACTGGTAAAATCTAGGACACAATCTCTCATCATCTCCTCACAAACATAAATTTTATGATATAACTATATGTCTATCTGTGGGTGGAATGTTGTACTCAAAAGAACATGGGTATTAAGAACCTTCTATAGTCTGTGATAGAAGTGTATTATATAACATGGACCATGATCTGAAAATATAGTTCTAGGTACACAATGAAACTTCACTATCTCATGAACAGATTTATTACCCAAAAAATAAATAGTGAATGTCCCTTAAATTTGTAAGAAATGATCCCCCAACGTTAGTCAATATAGAATATCACAAATTTCGTCATTATTCTGAGGGGTCCTTAGAATACCTACTATAAAGTGCATGGTTATTTCTCCCCACATCCATTATGGAATGGGAAATGGTTGTAACAAACTACATGGGAACTGATTCTCGACCTTCACCAGCTGATAGGTAAGGCAGCACACCACAAAACTGAAAACCTCTTTCATCATTCTTGAACAAAAATATAGCCTATAATGATGAAAATGAATTTTCATCAAACTAAGATGCACATACCACTTCAATGTATGAGACTAACACATCAACTCTTATCTTATACCTGATAGCACCACAACATGGCACAAACAAAAACAATTCCAATAGCAACAACATCCAAACCAAAAGGTGAATCCCCACCGTTAAGACATTCCTTCAAATCCAAACACCCAGGTTCCTCAATATGACTCTCGATGACCTTCATAAAAAGTGTGGAATCAACTTCTATTAATGAAAAAATTATATATTTGTGACAATATTACACCTCTAGGTGCATCTCAACAAACTAGGTTATCATTATCCACTCAAAGTTGGATTTTTGAACCACCTAATTATGAGTCTTGTAACCTAGAAAATGCATAATAGTATTCCTCCTTATATGTGTACAAACCAACTCAAAATCAAAGGATTTTAGGTACAAAACCAACCCCTAATATAGAATATTGATATCACATTGGGAAGACATTGGCTTTCTTACTTTTATGATTTGTAAACACCACGAACCTCTATACCAATAAGTAATGCCTCTAACACTTTAAGGAATAAATCAAAATGACCTACTAGAGGTCATGTGTAGGGTAACTTATTTTATGTGGCCTCATCTATCATGAGAAATAGGCATAAAACCAATCATTAAGCATCATAACTAATTCCATACAAACACTTGAAGCATCAAGGAAAAATGGTATGCTTCTTACCTGGCCCAACTAAGATCTAAAATAGTGTGTTAGTCAAGTACTTCTTCAACACTTTAAAAGCACACTGATAGGCCACAAACTATATGAATATAACCCCCTTCTTGGTTAAGCTCAAAAGTGAAAATTCCAAATGGGATAAATCCCTAATGAATCTTCAATAATAATTATACAATTCTAGAAAAAATCAAACATGATAGGTATTCTTGGGTTTATCCCAAGACACAATAGTCTAAACATTCTCTTAATCAACTCACACACCTTCCTCCAAGATTAATTGACCCATGAAATGAACCTTATCAATCCAAAAATGAAATTTTTAAATCATGTAATAGATCTTATTCACTCTTAGTGTAGTCAAAACAATTCCATGATTTTTATCATGATATTCATTATTTATAGAGCACAAAAATATTTCATAAATGAAGACAACCACGAAATGATCAAAATATGGGTAAGAGGTTTATTTTATTAGATACATGAACATAGCCAGTGCATTGGTCTACCTGAATGGAATCCCCACAAACTCATACAATATGTTCCAACTCCTAAATTTTGTCATTGGTATATTAGAAGGTGTCACCTTCAACAGGTGATACCCAGATCTCATATCAATATTTGAAAACAATAAACAACCTATCAACCCTTCAAAAAGATTATCAATTAAAGGAAAAGGGTATCAATTCTTATCTATAGTCTGATTTAGATTCTTATAATCAATAGATACCCTCAATGATCTATCATACTTCTTAGAAAATAACATGGTAGACCCCCATGGAAATGTACAAGGACATTAAAACCATATAACCTACAATTAATCCAAATGATCTTTATATTCCTTGGATTTTTTTGGTGCCAATATATATGACTAAATGGAAACTAGATCAACCCTCGGAGGTACCTTTATTGTGAACTCAACATCCCTATTGAGATGTATCCTTGAGAAATCCTCAGGAAACATATCCTGAACGTGATACATCATATGTGGAAAGGAAAGCTGTTCCACTCCTCTATCATCAAGAATGAGACATGCCACTTGGGATGTTATTTCCCCCAACTATTGGAAAAATGGACCATCATGGACTACCTAGACATACCACTCACCACGAAATACATAAGCGTCTCACTCAAGAGATGTGAACATTACCCAATGAATGTAATAGTTAATGTGGTCCTATTAAAAAACCATCCAATCCCCGCCCAAAATTAGGTCAAAAAATGAAATATTTTGGACAAAAACGTTCCACAAAAATGATACCCACCAAAATTGAATGAAAAATCCATAAATTTTCTAATATCCTCAACTCACAGAACTAATAGATTATATATATAAATAACCCCACTCAAACATTCTACATTTATTCCCAATAAATATTTTTATTAAGAATATATAAAAGTGTGTGTAGAAACCGTGTCAAATATAGCACTAGAATGTTTGTAAGCTATAAGTATTGTACCTAGAATAGTAGATGGTCCATCATTTCCACTTTTAGACATAGTCTGAACCATGTTTAACTAACATTCCCCTCTACCTTGACTTCCTAGTTGAGTTCGTAGAACTTTATTTCACTACTAATATGGGTGCTCTCACCCCTGAGTACCACATTCACCTCCTCACCCGATACGATAGGTAGAGCTCCTAAAAAGTACCTAATATGGGGTAACTAACCCCCTTCCCACACTCAAAATCTATTTCAAGCCTCCATCTATTACCAAATGTAGTGGATTACTATAGAATCACTACACATTCCCCAGTTTTTATGCACAACCATAACTCAACTGATGGTCAAGGAACATGACCGCACATGTGTCCTAGTAGGACACAATGATAACCTAACACCTGATCTCTACCAAGATAGTTTAACCCTCTTTTATAAAAAATCTATATACTACTTATTTAATTGAATTTTCCAAAATAATGCTTTATACACTATGAATCCACACCACTCACATGCCCAGCTTGCACCAAAAGTCCACTACTCAGAACCCCCTAAAGGTTCCTTTCTATGTATAGGGCCAGATCCACATACACTAAAAACCAATTCATATTGATGATGTTAACCTGATACCATATATCATCCCTCATACCATCATAGAAATGTTTTTCCATAGCTAAATCATCTCCATATAACATTAGAATAAATCATGAAAAATCGTTGAAATGTCGAGCATAATTCATCACTGAAATTTATCCTTGGGTAAACCTAATAATATATGTATTGTAATCATGACTCCAAGTATCTGGATATAAATTATCCAGAAAAATCTCTTGTAAATCTTTACATAACATTCCCTTGGCATGTTTGGTCTACACCATGATTTCCCATCAGTGATTTCCCTAACCTATCAACATATATGCCACCAATTGGACTCTCTTGATAGAAGGAGTCTCCAAATTATCATGAATTCTCATGATGGATTATATCTGAAATAAGTCCACATTTTTTCTACCCTATCTAGTAAAGGTCAGAGGGTGTGTTAAGTGAAACTCACTGGTTTTATCAATCATTATTGGCACAACCCTCCATGGGTCCCATTCCACCAGTTTCATGATGCAAGAAAAATTATCATGGAACAGCTCTTCTATATTGTCGTAGATCACCACATTCTCATGACCCACTATTGAAGGATAATTATCGAGAATATCCTATTTTCACCCAATTATCACACATCTTCATGGGTAAATTTCTCTACAATTCAAATCAATATATTTAGAGCATTTTACACAAGCTATCACCTTTTTTATAAAAATAGGATCTCTTTTATACCCAAACAACTCATTCACGTAATGTATCCCAAAAGTCATCAAACACATCCAATACACCATCCTCGACAATCCCTACCATGGGTCATTGCTAGTAAAGGGTAAAATAACTTAATATGTTATATTTTTTACATTTGACATCATTTTTAAAATTTTTAGGATGGTTAAATGAAATCTTCCTCTCATAACACAGACACTCATAACATTTTTTCCAATCATGATGAATGTCACCTATATCCTTTGGTGTCTATAATTATTCATGAATAAAAAGCCTCATACCATTCTATCCATGAGAAAACTATCATAAAACCATCACATCAGACTACAAGTGCATCACCAAATGGTGAAATACCATCAATTGTTACAATGCATGTCAAGAACAATAATTCCAACCCTTGGTGACTTGTGTTTTCCCTCATACTTGGGTAAGATACTTCCAAGAATGAGCTCCTTATCAAGGTCCAACACATTCTAGTCTCCTATATACCATCCCAAATAGTAAATCCATAGAAAAGAAATACTATGATACAACTTTGTAACATCCCCATCCTTGAATCTAGTAAACAGGTACTCTGATCCAGGTCACCACATGACCTCAAGTGCGCCTCCACATACTCCATGAGTTTCTGACTAGCGATTAGGGTATATTATGTTATGTGGGGAGACTACACCATCTTTTCTAGAGTAATACAAAACATGTAACAGTTTAAATAGTGGAAATAATATGAAATAATAAATAAACAAAAATAAGAAAGCATCACCCAAATTGGGTATAAACCATAAACCTATAATTACCATGACATGTCGTACAAGTAGTTTCACAAATTGAACGAAACCCAAAATAAATAAAATAATGGAAACCCCAAAATAGTCATGAATCCTAGTCAAAAACAATATCAAAAAACATTCCAAGCCCGACACAACTATAATGAATAGGGGCCAAACCCTTATCATGATCAGCAAACATGAAATATTCATTGGTACCCAATAGAGGCCTGATATGTTTTTGACTATAACTCAGCAGTCCACCAACAATGGTGTATGAAAAATATCTAGTATAAAAAAATTGGGCATGGATAGATTAAATGAATAACACATAAATAGAATATGGTTTGGGTGACATTAGTTAACAAGATTCACTTAATTCATTCATATAATTATTCCAAATTCTCTTACTTATGATATCTCTATTACATAACTCACTTGCATAATGTTTTCAATGGATCATTCCTACTCATAAATCCCAAAGGGAAATAAATCAATCCCCAATCCTACTAGGGATAACCCATCATTTCCTATACAACACAATCAGCATGAAGGATTTTCCCAAGTGGTCTCATAAAATTCAACCATTAGAGTAATAGAACTATATCCCATACCCTAATAATTTAATTCTTGGGTGGAGTTTAAATACTCAGTCTAACTCGACCCATGGTCAGAGAACCTCATATCAATATCCCACTCTATGAAGGCATGTTCAAATTTTTATATATATCTGATCCCCATAAACATTTCACATCACAACTAGCCATAAACAATCCCTATAGAAATTTCACAATCCATGACAACCCCTATAAAAAATAATATTTTTAAACAATCGATTAACACATTTTCCATTAGTACCACATAGTCATTTTGCCCAATTCTCATTTCTCAAGCCTAACTCACTAAACTTGTTAACTATTTCCCTAAATGTAAAACATTGGGAAGGAAAAAATATTTCCATATGTTAATTTAGTTTACACATTTTTCATTTCCCATGTTTATCCCATTTATGCTTTTAAATTACAAAACATGATTCATTTTACTCATTTACATTAATCCCATTTCACCCATTATTCATTCTAATCCAATAAACCCCTTGACCATTATCCATATCTTGACATAAAAATTCATATTCTATTTTAAATTGTCACATTAACCAATTTACATGTTCTACATGGTATCTACATATTTAAAAGTCCATTTCACCCCTAATATTTATGTTAACCATGTTCGAGATAGTTGACATGCCCCATGGGTAGGCATAAGTTGGTCAAGGAATTCTCCATGAATCCCATGAGGATCGAGAGGGGTTCAATTTGACATTTAGACACTCATTTTACCAAATCTCATTAATAGTACCAAAAACACAACATGTGGAACCCAAGAACACAATTTCATTTGCATATATCTTTCTAAAAACCCTGGTTTATAACTTGTAGAGCACCTTCCTCAAGTCCATTGATGAATGTACTTTTAATTAAAGACTTATATCCTGATGAAAAATCCCTTTTAAGACACAACCTATAATACATTAGAAAATATGAGGTATGTATATTTGGAAGATGATCTCCGAAGATAAAAACCCTAATTCGTAAAAGAGACTAGATGAGAAGATGATACATACCCGGGGAGTCGATCTACAACTGAAGTTGCACCAAATGGACTAGAAACAAAGGATTGAAATCATTTGTTGGTATTGATGGTTCTTTTTTATCAATTTGGTTCATGAGTGAAAATAAGGGGAGAAAATTAAGTAGATACATAAAATATCATAATCGAAATTTTTCAAATTTTCCATCTTTTATAGGGGTGCATAGTTTACTGACATGGTTTTTGAAACTGTGATCAAACCATGTGTAATGAACAGTCCAAGGAGAAAAAGGACTCAAGGTTAATTAGGAAGGATACATGGATTACTTAATAGTGTCCCAATCATATGTTAGGCTACTATTCTGGGTTGCATGGTTTTCCAGGGCAGGCTAGACTGTTGTGTTAACTGTCTGCCCACCATGCACCTTGCACAAATTGGTATGTTTCTTCTTCCTTTCATATCCTCAAACATTTATACACTAATAATTCCCCACATACTCACAGGAAATTTTTTTTTCATAAAAACGTATTTAAACAAAAATTTATTCCATGATGTACCTCCATGAATTTCGAGATCTTATATAAACATCGAATACATTATTAAGATTTGCGTGAGAGGAAAAGAAATATAATAAAACTTTTTGATGAATAATTGGAATAAATTACCATGTTTAAATAAGATTTGTATTTACCCTATTATGAAGGTAAATGGAAATTTTCTTCGCACTTTTTAATTTTCAAGATCAACCGATATCAAGATATTTAAATTTTTGTGTTTGAGTAGTATCCCATGATATACAATTAAATTAAAATAGATTTAATTTAGATAATTGTTAATTTCCATATATATATTTTTTATATAGAATTTTTATTCATGATACATTCCTTAAAAAATCATATGCATGTAGGGATATCATCGATATGAATACGTACAAATTCTTCTACCATCCCATGAAGAATGTTTGCCTTTCAACATTTAAATTTTATTTTCACCAATGTATCCATCCTGAAATCAACTATACTCATACCCAATAAACAATTTTAGAAATTGATAAATTAAAGGGAGGAAAAATAGTATTTCATCATTATATTATGTAATAAAATATATCTAACAAAAACAATCCAACTCATCATTAATAAAGTAGATATTATCACATCATATATCATGATAATAATAATTAAATATTTCATAGGTAAAATATAGGGGAGGAACACCCATTAATTAGTTAATTCAATAATATTGAAATATTATATACATAAGAACTATTTATTTAGTAATTACTTCATGGGGGATTTTATCCCCATTTAAGTTGTATTATTGGATTAATAACTTCTTTGGGACTCAGTTTTTAGATGAAAAGGGATAGGCCTATACTCTTATATACCCAATGTTACAGACTATGTCCTTCTTCATTTTTTTAATACATCAAACATTTTTTGTTGTTCCTTTGAATCATATTCTATTAATATTGTCTACAATTCATGTCACTCTCTATAAAATTATAATTTTAAATTATTCATACTTTATTAATCTCAAATTCGGTTGGATTTATAATCAAGTGACTAAATTGGGAGAAAATTTACATCCAATGATGTTTCACTAAAGTGACATCATTCCCTAGTAAAAATATTCCAATATTACCCTGGCCTTTTATCTCTTCCTAAACCTAAATATGATCTATAATAGATTTTTATTATTTGAGTTTAATCTCTTACCATCCATACTCTTCCTTTATAATAAATATTTGAATATGACATTTAGGATAATCTATATTTTTGAATGATTTCATTGAGTAAAATGGGACGTTCTCTTATCCAACATAGAAAATTAAACATTCATTAATTATATTCAAAAAAATTGTAAATGTGTATAAGAAAATTTGACCATGAATGATTAGTACCTATATTTCATCTATTATCTCAATAATAATGAAATCCATGGGAAAAATAAACTACCCCTCCATTAATTATATATCCTTAGTGACTGAAAATGGGTACATTATAAATTAGTATTATTGTTGAAGGAAAAATATAATGGGATTAATAATTATTATTTGAACCATTATAAAAATGTTTTATTACATGAAATTATTTCATGATTCGAATTCTGAAAGGTTTTTTAGTAAAGTAAAAATATAGATGTAAATATGAAAAAATAGTCCCATATCAAAAAATTTGGGTTTGCTATATACCTGAACAATATTTAACTACCATTACCTTAGAGAAATAATGCATGATATTATAATATCTTATTTTTTCAAAAGTATTTCTTTATTAAACTTATCATATGCTGTAATTTTTTTTATCATTTCTTAAAATTTAAAAAATATATATCTAAATAATTATATCTATAGTGACCTCTTATTAAGCTACCATTATACCATAATAATATTATCTATATGGAGAATGGTATTTTGTAAGGTTACATGTTAGGTAGACTTAAATGGTATTTATCTATATTTATTACATCCAATTTAGTGTCCTTTGAGATATCCTTTTCTATATCATTTTTGTTTTATCATTCTCATGTTTGTCCTCCCATTTACCTTAATAGTCCTTATTAGTTTTCTTTCACAGAATATTTTTTTCCCACTACTAAATATTATATTCATTACCTCCACTATCAGACTATTAGTATTACCAAATACAGTACCTAATGGTCTGTCATAACATTTTTAAAAATGTTATCTCATGTGGTGCTGAATATTTTGAAGTGTGGATTAGTGATCCTTCATGAAAATTTCACAATTTTATATTTATTCATAAATTTATTGAGGTATTGATCAAATTTATAGATGTGTTATATCACCAATTATTAAAAAGAGGGATGTGAAACATGATTGTGATGCCGAAACTATTGAATGTATGGATTTTTTTTGTTAAATTTTGTATCTTGGGTATTTTTACTATTAGAAAAACATAAAAAAATTCTTGTGGAAAACCCAAAGGTTTATGAGAATTATTATCTCCTTGATTATTTTAAACTTATTTTTGTTTCACGATTTAGATTAATTTTTGAAACTAATATTCAAAATAATTTTATGTGTAGTTAATCCCAAGAATATCACTTCAACAATTTGGTTATACAAATTATTGTACTTACAATATAAATACTATTTTTGACCTATATACATACAAAATGTTTTATTTTCTTCTTATGTATTACTCTATTAATTTGAATGAAATTTAATATTCCCGATTGTTTTTATAAATTTTTCATTTTTTTTAAAAGATTACTATTTTCCTCCACTTGGTGGATACCTATTCTAATAGTGTCTCTCTATTTTTATCATTGTAAAATGTTTTTCGAAAATTAATCCATAATTTCTATTACAATGGATACTGATTTTTTATAAATCCTCCACTGACTACATTATTGATAATAGTAAGAGAATGGATTTTCAATATAGATTAAAATATTTTAAGCTATATCCAATGTCTAATTTTATGGTGTGATAGTTTTATAACTACATTCATATTATATTTTTACAGCTCAAAGGTGAATATTCCATCCATTTTTCTAAATTTTATAATTTTATTGTGACAGTTAATGGTCATCAAGGGTAAAGTATACTTCTTTAAAACATTCCTTCCATGATCATCCCATGTAATAATGAATCTAAATTATAATCCTTTCATCATAAACATAGACATAAAATTTAGTTAAAAATGGAGTCATTCAATGTAATAGTATCATTAGGAACCCCATTGTTTATAATTGTATCACAAATATCTATATAATCAAAGAGACTTAATACAGTTCATCATTTCCCATGCTTTCTAACCACTCAAGATTTTTATTAATCTGTTGAATACACTATTACATCTCAAAATTTTTTTCTTATATGGGTGTTATTATGATTCTAGAAGAAGCTCTCTCATCCTATAGAATCACACATTCCATTATTATTATTTAACAATTTATTATTTTTAATACATAAACTAGGTCCCAAATTTCATAGTCATTGATTCTGGGGTTATTTCCACAAACCATCATAGCTCATTGTCAACTAAATTGGTATTTATGGATCTGAGGGTTATACTCTATTTTTTGTTTACTTATAGGACTCATTGATCTAGTGAGAGGGGTTAAAATCATTCACGGATGACCAATGAAAGTATAAAATCACCAACATATATAAAATGGAATAGAATGTAAAACTAAAAATATTTCAATAAACATGAGTAAAAAACCCTTGTGTTTCTAGGTTGTCTCATTTTACAATATTTTTGGTATAACTAAAATATTGAAAAAATGAAAAACCCTTGGGAATAATAAAATAAAAATGATGAATGTAAAATTTTGAATATTTGAATTTATTAACACAACAAAATTTCTATTATAATATATTCTAGTTGAAAGTATATGGTTGAGCCTTTTATAACACCAATAATTCAAAAATCCATAAATAGAACTATTTTCCAATTATTGACTCCTCAATTTTAGAATACAATATATAATAAAATGTAAAATAAAATGTAAGAATAAATAATTACTCATGTAGAATAGAAAAGATAAAAAATTACTTTTAAAGGATTATTTTTCTAAAAATTCGATTTCATTTATTTATGGAAAGAACATGATTTATTAGTTATATTATCTAAAATGTAACCATAATCTATTGGATAAATTTTATTCATTAAATCACCAAATAATTAAATTTTCTATGATTAAAATATCATAAATAATGAATTCAAATCATTTTATTTTAAATAATATCCAAAATCATATACAAAAATTCATAAAAATAATTTTAAAAAATGTAAAAGGAGAAAAATATATTGAATGGAATATATAAAAGTATATAATAAACTGGATTTTTTTCAAGCCATAGATCTATATTTTACAAAAAAAAAGGTTATCTAAAACATATACCTCTCTAAAATAGTAAATTTATAAAAAATTATATTTAATTTATTTCATATTAAAAATAACAAATTTTAATACTAAATTATAAATCAAGGTGTAATATTACTAAAAACACCTTAATGGGTTTATAAAAATTACCCCATAAAAATTTCTCCACCATCCCCCGTTATTTAATTAATCAATTTCTATATTTCAACATATATTATATAATAATATATTTATGTTGAAATATAATGCTTAGACTTATTCATCAAGACATTTAAATGTACACAAAACATGGTGCAATCATTTGGGATTTTACATTTGGAATGGATTTTCATAAGTTCATGTCAAATTAATTTCATTATAATGAGAACTTAATTATAAATTTAACAAAATCAATATAACTCTACCCATTATCCCTTTCTACTATGACATGATCAGAATCAGTATTCCATAATCCATACATCACAAATTTCTTCACATCTAATTGTATGTTTATGATATGGTTTAATTCATGTGATTCATTACATATATTTATATATATATATATATCATATATTTTATTAGTTCAATAATGCACAAAATTTGTCACATTAAATTAATAATTATCACTATAATGATATTGTAATTTTTTTAATTAACTTCTTATAAATAACCATGTCATATTGTAAGTAATTACAAAGTTATTTTTTATTAACATCACAAAATTTCTCCAAACTCTTATAAATTATTATAAAGAAAATTTATTTACCTCTATATAATTGAAAAAATCCTGGATTAGGATGTATTAATTCCAATTAGTAATGATAACAATGATTAAAATATATATATTAAAAATTGAGGTTTTCTGGTGAATATGAACCTCTTCTTACTAATGAAATGTGATTATTAGACTAATTCCATTGATATAGTTTGTGAAATGTGTTAAATAAGTTGTATATAGGATCGAAAGGATATTATAAATGTGTATATATTTTTTGGAAAAATGCATCCTAAAAATGAATCATTTGTATTGGGTAGTATAAGTGTGAAACAAAACATAATCCACTATCTTGTAACAAGTATTTGTGATTTGATTAACTAGGTTATCATAAATGTTGATCATGATTGAATATACATAACTTCAATTAATGAAAACCTAATTAACTAGTGTACTAATTGAAATATATTAGGATAATCTTATAATGGATACACATAATTTTTTTTCTATGAATATGGACATTCATGTGTGTGGGGTAGGAAGAATATTATAAATGATGTGTTGTGTGAACCCATTTTTGTTGAAATTATGGTTTCACATAATATTCTAGATATAAACATGTGTGTTATGATTTATTGATAGAGGATTAAATGTTTTTAATTTTTTTTAGTGAAGTTTAGTGGGAATAATATCATGTGATAATTAATGAGTATAATTAAATGAATTGATAGGTACAATATCATAAAATAGTATAAATTTCTAATTTAGTAATGATTCATAGATTCATTTTTTTATTTTAATATTTTAAACCAATTATTTCTATTTATTAATGGTCTAGTGAATAATTTTTGAGATTAGATAGTGTTATTTTTAGCATTGATAATTTTAGTGTCCACCGTGACGGTTTAAATGATATATTATTTTATTTGGAATATTCCATTGTTTTATCTCTCTTGATAGAGATTCAGAATAAGTAACAAATTGTTAGGTGGTGTTCAAGAAAAACAATTAATGGGTAGTGGTCTAGTCTAGATCAGTGAATTTAACTATGATATATTTAACATGGATTATCATGTGTGTCAGGAGGTCATTATTTATGAAGAATAATTACTACTATAGAATGGATTTTATTGAAAAATTGATTCCTAAGAAAATTTTGTTTTTAAGTGGAACTAGTTGGTTAAGTATCAATTAGCTCAAATAATTCATGTTTATCCATGAGAGAATGATTTTATTATCCAGTGTTTTATTTATCTAGGACTAATGGGTATTAAAGATGGAATTTTTGAGTTTATGTGGAACTATTTAGGTAAGTATAAATTAGATATTTTCATACATTTTCATCTACTATAGAATCATTGTACAATCAAGTGCATTTTTCTTCCATGACTGATGGGTATTATGGATAATTTAAATAGGTTTTTAAGAGAGTATATAGTTTTTAGAATCATCTGTATGTGTTATACCAAAACCATTTAGATCCTATGGTTAATATTAATATATGATTTACAGTATGAATAATATATAAGTAATTGATGAGGATACCTCTCAATGATGATATTTTTTATTGCAGGGATTTTGTATTTACCCATGTTGAGATTTGATTATGGGATTAGAGAGAAATGATCTATAGTGGAATTTGATATGGGTGATTTATTTTATTTTTAGTTTTATTCTCTGAAGATATAAGAAGGAATTAACAATGATTTAATAGAATTATTTAATTTTTAGTGGAAATTAATAGGTTTATGTGAAGTTCATATGGGGATACATATGAAATATAATGTTTTTTATAACATTAGGAACTAATTAGGGTCTCATTAGATACCCAATGAGGTGCTCAGAAAATGGTTTGGTCATAAATGGAACATTGTGTACCAAATGATGGGGTATGATGTACTTTATGGAACAAGAATTGTTTTTTATAATTTTAATAAAAATCTAAAAACATAATTAAATTAACCAAATACACCTTACCCCTCACCCTAAGACTTATTTATTATAGATCCCAAGAGATTATAACCCCTCTTTTCCCTTCATATTCTTAATCCTCTATCTTCTTAATCACTCATATAATACGTGTTATATCTTTATATATGAAATTTTACAAATATGTTTATCCTTACACACACATTTTCTTGACTATTTCTCATATTGTTCATTACATTTTTAACATAATTCCCAAAATTTTTGGGTTTTGGTGTTATCTTCTAATTTCAACCATCCCAGGAAAATTTAACTCTTGATTATATAAAATTATTCTCATCCTTAACCACTATATGTGATATTTTAAAAAATTCATTTATTTATAATTTAATTCAAGGATGTTATTATATAGGGTATGGGTAAGTGATTATTTGTGTCCTTTAATTGAGATGATATGGCTTAGTGAGTTTGTTTGATGAAGGTTAGGACACCTTATAACCATGTCAAAAATTATACCTATGATCTCTCTTGATATTATTAATTATTATACATTAATTCAATTATTGGTTTAGGTTATAATTGATAATAAAATAATTTCTGATTTCATATTTGGAATTTTTATTGAGCAATATTATAGGGTTCTATATGGTTACATTTGATAATTATATCTTGATGTCAACCCTAGATAATGGGTTAGCTTATCATAGATATATTGAATTTAATGTCATTTTAAAGCGATGATACTAATATAACTAATTGATATCACTTTTCAATTATTTCAATAATCCTTATTCTATAATGATTATATCCAATATCCTTATATTGAGTTGGTTTAGTTGTGTTTTGGTTTATGAGTTATTTTATAGGAAGTTCTAATATTAAAATTATGTAATGATAGTGAAAATACCATATCACTATAGATAAAGTAACTTATGATAAATGTTTTTAATTTTTAACACCATGACATAAATTTTTTTCATTCTTGAGTGTTGACCATTTAAGATATCTATTAAATGTATTGGTTATTTACATGGGTAATATGGGCTATAATGCCTTCCCTTTATTGGAAATGTTACTTTTGAGAAGAGGATTTAACAATTAGTTAAACCAAGTATGGTTCTTAGTGATAGTGAGATGATACCTATCAAGGTTGTATATCTCATTATCTCTTATATTTCAATTTATGAAATATTTGGATAACTATATGAGGTTGTGAGGAACATATATGTATAAATGATTCCAATTTTATAATTTTTTATTTAAAATTAGTTTTTTGACTAATAAAAATATTTATTGTTTTTAGTGGTTTATATAGTTCACTATACATGTGGTTTCTTGTGTTATAATATTACATTCTTTCATAAGTTGATTATATTCGTTAATAAATTTTTATATGTGTATATATATCTCTCATTCAATTATATGGAAAATATTGTAATGATAAAAATGAAATATAGATTGACATAAATTTTATAAAATTTATTTATTGGTAAGATGAACATAAAATTATGTATTTTTTGAGAATATCCATATATTATAAATACTTATTATTATATATATTTTGGATATTATTTTTTGTTGTATTAAATTTGATGGATGAATTGTATAATATTTTAAACAGGTTATAAAATAAATACTAGTTTTTTGAAAATGTAATTTATATATTGGTCTTGAGCTAGACATACTTTCAATACTTATATGGGTTCCTAGGTACTCAATTTGTATATAAAATGGATTCTATGACACCTGATACATGTTCTATCCCTCTCATTATAGGTGTGAATATTAAAATGAAGTCCCACTGATATAAGTTCTTATATATAATATAGTGATACATTTAACATATATATGGGTTTCTCAAGTACACATATAGAATTTATGGATTCTTATGAATGAGAATTCCATGAAGGGATTAAAGTAGGTATAATTTTTTTATAGTGATTTAGTAATCATGTGGAACTGAGATCTACTGTTTATTTCATTCATAGAAATACAATATAAATAGATGAATATTGTTTAATGTTGTTTTTACATGTTTCGTTACCATTACATATCACTTCATATCAATCATGAACTCATATATATATAGTATTATATTAGGGAAACCATTGGTGGTTGTCGATTTAGTTGTATACTGACACCCTTCATATTCATCATGGTGTGTATACTGATTGACTTGTATTATTTAATATAAAAATTGGTATGTGGGGATATTTTCTTAAAAAATTGTTGATTTATGATGAATTTTTAAAATCAAATAAAATTATAAGTATTTGGAGAGAAGGTCTCCCAAATTAGTTGGATTAGATTTTGGAATATCCCCAATCAAAGTTTTTGGTTATTTATTTTCAGGTATTCTAACTATACACAGCTATATTAGGATTGTTTTAGAGTTATGGTAGGTATATATACATATATATAGTGTATTTCATACCTTAATACATTTATAACATCCACTCCATGATACACTATTTATAATTTTATTATTTTATATGTTCAATATACAAATGAGTTATGTTATATTTTTAAAATAATTAGGCATTGAGCAAGAATGACTCTAAAAGTGAGTAAATAGTTCCTCAAATATAAATCATGGAAAATGGAACATGTCACCCTAACTTGATTATTAAAGAACACAATTAGTGTATCTTGAGATCTAGCTTGGTTAGACTGGAAATCCATTCTAGGTTATTATAAATATACATCGACTATAAATATTTGGGTTTCGTGGTTGGCATTGATTAATGAATTACTCATGGAGAGGAATGACCTTCTATGTATTATCAACACGTCTACTTCTTCCTTTATCTCAAGTGTTATAAAAAATGGGAAATATGAATATAACATACTTAATAATATTATCTTAAAAAATACCACAATGATATTTCACATATTGGCCTATGAGTTGGAGTCAAATTTATGTTGGTTTCAACACTTATTAAACGATATTTTTTTATTATTATTAGGGGAATCAATTTTATTATTTTCCATAAGATAAATAATTCATTTATTATGGTATATGAACAAATTGTTCTTAATTTTTAGAATCATTCGATATCTCTTAGCTTTTGAGGGATTTTATATTTAATCACAATATATCACTCCACATTTAGTAATATTTTTTCTATGTCCTATATATTATTTTTTAGACAAGATATACTTCATTAAAGTTTAATGTTCTTTTATTTAGTGGATTAATATATGAAATGTTATACTAATAAGATATTATATAAATATTTATAGTAAATTCTATAATTTTGACCCAATATTTCATTTTCCTCATCCTATCTAAAGACATAAGGGGGGAATATTATAGCTCTATATTATTTTATGATTCTCTATTATCATCATCATACTTAAAATATTCATTATATTTATTTTGAAATTAATATTTCTTATCTCCATTCTATTATTTTCACAGTTTTCCTTCATAAAATTCATATTCTATTACTACCACCTTCTGATTATTTTTAATAGTTTCTTTATTTTTTTTCTAATGAAAAGTGAAATTTGATTAACTTCATTACATGGTTTCTACACTATATTACCTAATATTGTACTAGATAATCACTAAAATAATTTAGTATACTTTATCTATTAGATTCCCAAAATTCCTAATAGGGTAACAGTAGTTCAAAATAATATCACTCCCATTATTTATCTACTAATAAACATTATTTTGTATATTAATGGCGATGAAATCATTAAGGGAAGTTAATATAAATTTTAATGGATATAACATATACCATCATTATAGATTCCACATAGTTATGAGAGGCTGATAATAATGCTGAATATTTCTTGGTCCATTAGATTATGAATTATATGTGGTTAGAAAATGATTTTGGTAGATATTTTGTGCAGTTTTTTATTTATTATATAATGTATTTTATTATTTAGACCTCAAATATTCATCATAGTAACTGAGGAATTGTATTATTGGTTATTTATAACTCACATTATTTTACATGCATATTTAATTATCCTTTAATCAATGTTTATACTTCAAAATAGCATATTTAGCTCTAAATATCTCACAAGGTTCTAATGGGGGATTAAGTATAAGAGGTTATATGACGAATAATTAATTGTTATAAATAATTAAAAAAATATTCCATATATGCTTCATAGATGGTTTCATCTTTAACTATGTGAATACTTCTCCAATATAGACATTTATACCTTTTCTATAAATATTCATTCTAATCTCGCATGACCACTTTTATCTTTAATGTCAATCAATCTTGCACATAGGCATCAAGAATAACACATGAACATAAACACATTCCACAGTAAAAAAATTATTTGAATCCACATATCTATTCTAGGATGTGATAATTTTATAGAACATGACTAATTTTATAAAAAAATTAATTCACATCTTGTTGGATAAAATTTATTATCTCATTTATCAGCTTTATAATCTTTGATTCCAATGTCTATTTGTTTAGTAAAATCTGAAAAATAATTTCCCATGTGGTGATGGAACTGGACAATGGATAATGTAAAAATTAGTTTTTTCATTCATTCAATGAATCATATATTTCTTACAACTTTATATAATATATTATTATTATTTTATGCTTGAATATATCACATTTTTCTAAAAATTACATCATTTGATCATGAATATTTTTAGGTTTTATTCCTCAAAATTTTTATATAATTTGAATTTGATGAAGAAGAGACATATTCATCTTAATTTTTTTAACATTAATAAGTGAGTGATGATAATTAATGAATCATAAGTGATGCATATAAAAGAGTGGTATGTATTAAACATTCCCTTTATTTAATTGTCCCCTAGTTTTAAATTTTATATATTAGGGTATAGGTTCACTCAGTTTTATTATTTGAAGGGAAAATATCATATTTTCTATTGTTAATTTCAACAATTTCATAATAGTAGTATTATAGTGTTATGGTTCATTGGTTTTTTAACTCCTTGAGCAAGTAACAAGTGTATGATTAATGTATATTCATATTTAAAAAATTTATAGAAGAATACCTCAATCCTTAAAATAATTAAAATATTTAGAAATGATGGAAATTAAAAAAAACTTTAAGAATAAAATTATATGCTTTATTTTTGAGTTCATTTAAATTTAATCTAAAATAAAAATGTTCCCACAGTCACAATCGACCCTTCAGGGTAGGTATATATCATTCTAATATTTTTTAATCTTAATAAATGTAAAGAAATTGTCAAGAGAAGTTTTTTATATGTTTTAGGTTAAACCTTTGAGGAATGTTCATATGAAATAAATTTATTTCACTAATTATCATAGCAGTCACATCCTTATGTGTTTTTTATTACGATTACCACTAATAAAAGATTTATATTTTAGAGAAACTAATTAAATAATAAGTTTAAAAATCAATTTCTTATAATGGATTTTCATAATGTATAGGAATTTTATTCATTGATTATTTCAATGAATTCATTGGTTTCCATTTTATTTATTATAATTGATTTCATTATATTCAAATCTACCGGAGAAACATTAACCAATTCAATTAATTTATTCAAAATAAATAAATTAATCAATGTTAATTAATATTTTATCCTAAAAGAATAAGATAAATCTTACCTAATATTAATATTTTTATTCACTCTATTATCTTATATTTTCATCCTCCATAACTCCCTTTATCTATATATATCTAATTTAAAATAAATAATATAATTTTTAGATAATTATCAGTTAAAAGAATTACATAAAAATGAACTTTATTAAAAACAATGCATGAAATAATCAATTATATTAAATCAATAATCATTTAATAATAGTAAAATGTTAGTTTCATAAATATAGAATTTCAATTTTGAACTGATATTAATAATCAATTATGAAAATAAAATACTTGAAATAAAAAAGTCTCTCCAAAAAATAAAATAAGCGTTTTTTATAGACTTGAAACCAAAATGATTTGTTACTGGAAATTCATGAAAGGTGAATCTACATAAGTAAAAAAAGGAATATTCCATAGCAGTAAACCATGTAGAATTATGATATCTTATCCAATAAAATCCTAATACACTCACTATGGGGTCCTTCTATCACATTGTTTCAATGAATCATAAATATTTTTCATTAAATATTCTTAATATACTTTATTGAGGATAAGAAAATAAATTTTATTACCATCATAATAAAAGGTAAAAAAATGAATACATCATGATGTGTTGGTATTAAATCATTCCACAAATAGTATTTTCTCTTAACATAAACATTACATACATTTTAGTTGATCACAATATTTATATATACTACAATGGGAGAAGCATGAAGTGATTAATTTACTACCACTTCATGGATTTAGATTATTTTGTTTTAATAATTACAAAATTATTCAAATTTCATGACCCATCACTCAAGGGTCGTGCCATGGCTACCCCATGCATACTTTCCATAGGTCAGGGGCTGGCGACTAGCACCGAAAGGTGTATTCCCTAAAAATGGGAAGGCATTTCCTTTATAACCTATAAATACACTCAACCAAGAACACAGAAACGTATGAACAGAATTAAACTGTATCGGAAAAATAGTAATGAAAGTAAGAGGGGGTGGAATACAATCCCAATAGTAAAGGTACAAGTAAAATAGAAATTCAATATAACTGAAGAAAGAGAAAGACAACTAATGGGTCATCCATTGAGGTTCCTATATGAAGGGTATGTACAGATCACCACCTCAGCACTCCACGTCCACCCATCTCCTCTGTGAAATGACACGCCGTATGGTCCACCTCCGGGCACCATCCAGTCTAGGTACCATCATCCTCAGTCAGCGCTGTCTGTTGTCTGTTCCAAAAACAACAACGTACGGGCATAACCTGTGCTAGGGTGAGTATAAAGATACTCAGTAGGGACCCTGAGACCCTCAAGGTCCCACAAAATACAAAACAGATACACCACATAGCTTAAAATCAACCGACAACCCATTTAGGTATATGCGCAAACATACATCTAAGTTATCATGTATACCCATCTTAATCATGAGGAAAACAAAGAGTCAAACTCAAAGCCCATAGAAAATTTTTTCAACAAAGTAAGGAATACCATGAAGGTATGTAACACACAAGTACTCCACACAGAGGAATACCACCAATGTATTACCACGATGGAATGTACCACAAGTTACAGACTCAACTCACACCATGTATATCTTAGGTACAATAGTAAAGATGATTATATTTAACTGTTGAATCACCTTACTCTGTTAAGAGGCAGACCCAGGAAGGATCCTAAATCCTCATCAGACCCACAGAGTATCGTAGTACTTTGTCAGACCCACACAATATCCTAGTGCCCTATCAGACCCACACAAGATCCCTGTAACTCGTCAGACCCACACACAATCCTAGTACATCGTCAGTACATCGTCAGACCCACAAAGGATCTTAGTACATCGTCACTACATCTTTATACCCACACAAGATTCTAATACAACATCAGTACGTTGTCAGACCCACACAGGATCCTAGTACATCATCAGTACATTGTCAGACCCAGATAGATTCCTAGTACATCGTCAGCACTTCATCAGACTCAGACAAGATCCTAGTACATTATCATTACTTCGTCAGACCCACATAGGATCCTAGTATATCGTCAGTACATCATCAAACCCACATAGTATCCTAGTACATCGTCAGTACGTTGTCAGACCCACACAAGATCCTAGTACATTGTTAGTATGTCGTCATACCCACACAGTATCCTAGTACAGTATTGGTACATCGTCAGAGCCACACAAGATCCTAGGACATTGTCTGTACGTCACCAGACCCACACTGGATCTTAGTACATCATCAGTATGTAATTAGACCCACACATGATCCTACTAAATCGTTTGTATTTTTCAGACCCACAAAGGATCCTATTAAATTGTCGGTACGTCATCAGATTAACACAAGATCCTAGTACATTGTCTTCACATCGTCAGACCTACACATGATCCTAGTACATCGTCACAGCCAGCTACAGGGTTCCCGCACTAAGCTTACTTTACTCCGGGAGGGTCTGCTCCACAATCCACAGGTAAATACTACAATTTCCATGAAGTCTCACAAATAATTATCTCAAAAGGTCTCCACATTATAGGGGTCTCAACGTAATAGACAATGCATCAAATGGATGCCCAGTCTGTATGTTATTAGCCTTTTAGTCCTGAGGGCCCAGTTGAATTCGTGCTTGATACAACCTAACTGTACCCCAACTTTATCAGAATCTACTATGGGGTATACCAAATGGAAATTCTCACTCCACGGTTCTCGACGCCGTAGACGGTTCGTCAAATAGATACCAGGTGCCAAAGTTATGGCCAAAAAAAGAGTATAAGGGTTGAAATAGGTTAGGGACCAGTCCGAACTTGGTCGGACCGACCCAGTTCAGATCGACCCAGCTTGACCCGATGGGTCCAACCCATCCAGTGCTAGGCAGCCTGGCATGGCCAGTGTCCCACGGGGCGCGGGGCGGCCACGGAGGCTGCGGGCGGCGTGGGCCTTGGGAGGCCGCAGCGCAGCGGACGCTGCAGCAATTACAGAGGCCATGTGTGGCACTGGGCCATATGGTTTGTAGAGCAGCTAAGGCCACGGAGTGGTAGAGTCCATAGTGGGGTTTAGGGCCTCGGAGTTGTGGAGGACTCAGTGTATGCAAAGAGGTGGAAGATGCGGGGCCCACAGAGACCGCGGTGCAGTGCGAGGCGGCATAGAGGCCGTGGTTTGGTGGGACAGTCATAGGGTAGTAGGGCGGTCACGGTACCACAGACAGTCGCAGTTGGCCAGATGGCCATCTGTCCTCTCCGCACGGCGCGGTCGTGCGTCGCGCCTTTACTGGTGGCCGGTTCGGTCGGACTCTCTTCGTTCGTTGTCATGGCACAAAGCTGGATTTTTCCATCGTGAATAACACACCATTCATGAATAACGATAGAGGCTTTGGGCCATGTTTGTTTGGCCCGCACACTCTGCATTATAGTGGTAGCATGCGACTCAAGGGGTATTATTAAATGTAAAGGAAAAAAATTAGCACTGATCAATTTATGACACAACTCTACCACTTTTTCTTGATGATTTCGATGAAGAAGGAAGGACAATCATCAATTGAAGATGTCCCACACTGGAGGATTTCTCGAGGAAGAAGTAAAATACATTGGATAACGTTAATGTTCTTCATTGGAGAAGTTTTCTTCATTAGAGAAGAAGAATTCCTCGAAGGTTCTCCTCTTCCAATCCTTTCTCCAAATTCCACCGAAAAGGAAAAGTAGACAAAATGTTGTGTTTTTTCAATTTAATTGTGGGCACAAATTAAATTGATGTCATTAATTATGATGTGGTTGGTACCATTAATGTGGGAGGATACCAAAGGTTATCTCCCATTAAAGGGGAGTTCACGAGTTATCTCTATATTAAAGAAGGAGTTTAGGGGGTTCAGGTGGTCCCCACCCTTAAATTCAAATTGGGAGGTTTTGGGCTCCGTGGTCCCCACATCTATAACCCATGTTGAGGGGTTTCAAGAATAATAATAAAATGTAAAATAATTTTATTTTTATTTTCCAACAAAAATGTATAAACTTTCATTCACCATCAGTCTACTGCGGTCGAGGTGAAAGTCTCCATAAGATAATATCACCATTGTGAGTTAAATGGTTCTTATATATTTTCATTCCGAGAACCGGTTCAAAAGATAGAAAATCATGCTCATACATTTAATGAATGTAACTAAAAGAAAGTTCTGAAGTTTATTCCGGGCACACCATGCCTTGGAATCACCCACCGTAAATTTTCATAGATCATGAAATTCAAATATATTTATAACAAAATTCCAGGATTTTATGGGTCTTTACATTCTCCCCACCTCAGGGATTTGCATCCCCAAAAGACACATCCCAAAATTTAGAAAACAAGTGGGGGTACTGAGCACGTATTTGAGCCTCCCACTCCCATGTGCTCTCTTGGAGGTTTTTGTGCTACCAACGAATGCACAGTAGAGGTATTGACCGACCACGAAGGACCTGCTCATGTGGATCCTCAATCACTAATAGACCCTCTATAAACATCACCCCATCATCGACATCCAACTCATCATGGTCGATGATTTGAAAAGGGAAATGCACGTATCTCCTCAGCTAGTATAAATGGAAGATGTTGTGCACCCAGTGAGGCTGAGGGGGAAGTGCTAGGCTATAAGCCACCACACCAAACCCACTAAGGACCAATAAGGGTCCAATGATCGTCAGAGTTAACATGTCACCTCGGCCTAATCTTTGCAATCCTCATTGAGGTGAGACCTGTAGAAAGACGTTGTCACCATCCTTGAACTCAAGAGGTCTCTGTCTCCAATTAGCATAAGACTAATGCCTGCTCTATGCAGTCTTCATTTTCTCCTGGATGATCTGAACATTCGGTGTGGTAGCCCGTACCATCTCAGGTCCCACTTGTGCTGACTCCCCTGGGCTAGTCCGGCAGACAGGTGATCTACAATGTCTCCCATAGAATGCCTAAAAAGGTGACATCCAAATGGTGGAGTGATAGCTATTGTTGTATGAAAACTCCACCAAAGGAAAGTGATTCTACCAGCTGTGACCGAAGTCGAGGACACAAGTACACAACATGTCCTCGATAGTCTGAAAAGTCCGCTCAGTTTGGCCATCCATTTGAGGATGGAAGGAGGTGCTCAAAAGAAGTTGCGTCTCGAAATCCTCCTACAACCCCTTTCATAGCCATGAAGTAAAACATGTATCCTGATCGGAGACAATCATCGAGGGTACTCCATGTAGCCAGACAATATCCTGCACATATAGGCATCCCAAGATCTCTACTAAACCCTACTCTCTAATAGGATAAAAGTGGGCTGACTTGGTGAGTTGGTCAACGATCACCTAGACAGAGTCATGAATTCTGGATGTACATGGATGTCCTATAATGAAGTCCATGGATATCCCATCCCAAATCCACTATGGGACCTCCAAAGGCTGAACTAATCATGATGGTACTTGATGCTTCACCTTCACTTGCTGACAAGTGAGGCACCAAGAGAAAAACTCTACTACTACTTTCTTCATTCTCGAACACCTGTGTTGTTGTTGAATATCCAGGTACATATTTTCCACTCCTGGATGTACCACAAGAGGGGATGTGTGTAACACTCTCAACATTTCCTCCCGAAGTGACACTGGTACCATGGTACATCCTCTGGAGAAGATGACATCATCCCCACCTTCAAAAATTCCATCATGTGACTGTTCTATGGATATCTGAGCACATGGAGCCTCATAGTCAGTGTCCCCATGTTGTGCCTCCCAAACTCACTGAAGAGGGGGGGGGGTGATTGTAAGAGTCTGAATAAAAGATTCTTTATCCCGACCCACAAAGGATATGAACAATATGGACAACTACTTTGTCGCCTCACCTAGCAACTGTATACCAAACCATCTGCTGAGTGCATCTTCTACAATATTACCCTTCCCCGGAGTATAGACTATCTCTAAGCCATAGTCCTACAGGAACTCAAGTCAATGTCAATATATCAGGTTTAGGTCCTTTTTTAGAAGATATACATGAGACTCTTGTGATCTAAGTAGACTATAAAATGATCACCCATCAATTAATGTCACCACATATTCATGGCGAAGACCAGTGCTACTAACTCCATGACATGGGTAGCGTAGTTGTGCTCATGCTATCTTAGCTGTCAGGAACTATATGTGATCACATCTGACTACTGCATCAAGACACCTCCGAGCCTACTCCCTGATGCATTGTACTAGACTACATACCCAGTGACCTCCTACAGTAGCTTCAAGATGGGTGCACTAGTCAGCCTCTGCCTCATCTCATGAAAACTCCACTGACATCTCTCTGACCAAATGAAGGGTTTCCCCTTTTTTCAATGTTGATAAAGGTGTCTCTACCCTGGAGATGTCGGGTACAAATCTCAAGTAGAACCTAGTCAAAGAAGATACCCCTCTCCCTCCAGGGAGGTATTCTTGGAATCATCTATTGAAAATATGTCCTCATGCTCTGCCACTCTTGTTTGGAACTGATAACTCAAAACTCCAATGCATGGGTTTATACTTTGCTGCATGGGTTTCCATTTTCACTGTCTAAGGAAAACCCCATTCCAATGTTGTAGGTAAACCACAACCTTTTGTCCTAATACAGTTTATCAGAGAATGAACAGTGGATGTCCATTCCATACGAAAACAAACATCATAAGTCCTCGATGTTGCCCCCAAGGGGTTCCAACTGAAACTCTCGCCTCAAGAGTCAGATCACACCATTGGTATATGTGTGATTTTTGAGTCTCCTCCCAAAGTTATCTCCAGACGTGAGGGTCAATTCAATGCTTTAACTAGAAACTATAGGTCTTCGACTAGATTTCAGGAATGAAAGAATGATTGGTACCTAGGATTATTGATACGAAATCTAGTAGTATACACAGACCATACCATGAGTCATTCCTAGATCCCTTTGGTCTCACTCCTTGGCCGCATGAATAAACTCTCTTCCCCTGTCCTCTAGCTCCCTGAGCCTGGTGAGGTCCACAAAAAGGGTGTTGTTATGATATGTTGAAATGTACACCACCTCATGCTGCTCTTTTAGCTCTACTTCCATGTCTGCTGCACTGTAGATTCATCTATCCCTATAATATCCTCTTCTAGAAACATCTTACACGACCAATGATCCATGTATATAGTCAGTACACTGTAAGACCCAGAAAATATCCTATTATATCGTCAGTATGCCGTCAGACCCACATAGGATTCTATAATATCGTCAGTACGTCGTCAGACCCACATAGGATCCTAGTACATCGTCAGTACGTCTTCAGACCCACATAGGACCCTCTTACATCGTCAGTACATCGTAAGAGCCACACAGGATCCATGTACATTGTCTATACGTCATCAGACTCACGCATGATCTTAGTATATCTTCAGTAGATCGTCAGACCCACACCAGATCCTAATACATCATCTTTATGTCTTTAGACCCACACCGTATCCTAGTACATCATCGGTACATATTCAGATCCAAATAGGATCCTAGTACATCGCCCGTACGTTGTTATACCCACACAAGATCATTGTACATCGTCAAAGCTAGCTACAAGGTTCTCGTACTAAGCTCACTTATCTCCAGGAGGGTCTACTCCACAAGCCACTAGTCAATACTCTAAAAAACAAAAAGTCACATGATGAGGTATCTCAAAGGACCACCACGTGATAGGGGTCCCAAAACAACAAAATAGTGCATCAATGGATGCCCAGTCTATAAGTTATTAGCCTTTTAGTCCCAAGGGACTAGTTGGATTCATGATCGATCCAACCCGACCATACCCCAAATTTATCAGAATCTCCAGTGGGGTATAGCAAATGGACCCTCTCGCTCTATGGTTTCCAGGGCCATAGAATGTTCATCAAACGGACACACCGTTCCATTGTTATGAATAAAAGAGAGTATAGAGATGAAATAGGTCCGGTTATGGCCCGACCCGGCCTCGGTCGACCCGTTTCAGGTCGACCTAGCCTCGGTCGACCCAGTTCAGGTCAACCCGGACAGACCCACATAGGGCCATTTTGCCTGCCAGGCGACCTAGCCTGGGAAACAGACCGTGGGGCAGGGGCAGCTGCGGAGGCCTTGGGGGACCCTGGGCTACAGAGGCCGCGAGGCCGCGGAGGCTGCGGGGGCTGTGGAGCAATAGAAACCGTGGGGTCCGTGAAGGCCGTGGGCAGCGCGGGGCCGTAGAGTGTCAGAGGCCGTGGGGGCCATGGAGGCCGTATGCGGCGCGAGGCTGAGGGTCGGTGGAGGCCACGGGTATCGTGGAGGCTTCAGGGTGGAGCAAGGTGTCGCAGAGGCTGAGGTCTGGCAGGATGGCCAGGGTGCAGTAGGGTGGCCGCGGTACGGTGGTCTACAATAGCTGGCAGGATGGCCAGCCATCCTCTCCACACAGCGCAGCCACACGTTGAGCCTTCTTCTATGGCCGGTTCGGCCGACCGCTCTTCATTCATCACCGTGGCACAAATTATCCTGCTTACATTATGAAGAACACTCCATTCATGAAGAATGATGGTGTGATCGGGCTATGTTTGTTTGGCCCACTCCCTCCACTTTAGAGTGGTAGCAGGCGCCTCAAGGGGGATGATTCAATGTGAAGATAAAAAATTAACATCATTCAATTTAAAATACACCCCTACCTCATTTGTTTGGATGACATCCATGAGGACGGAAGGATGTTCATCGATTGAAGAGGCCCCATGTTGGAGGATGTCTTGAGGAAGAAGTAGAAGTCGTTGGAGAACGTCGGCGTTCATCATTGGAGAATCGTTCTTCATTGGAGCAGCAATCTTTGTTGGAGAAGAAGAATTCCTACAAGGTTCTCCTCTTTCAATCGTTTCTCCAAATTCCACCAACAAAAGTTTCAAAAATGTTGGGTTTCATCAGTTTAATTGTTGGCAAAAATTATCTTGATGTCATTAATTATAACGTGGTTGACACCATTAATGTGGGAGGATACTGAAGGTTTTCTCTCATTAAAGGAGATTTCATGATTTTTATCCACATTAATGAAATAGTTTAGGGGGTTTGAGTGGTCCCCACCGTTAAATTCAAATAGGGAGATTTTGGGATCAGTGGTCCCCACATCCATAACCAATGATGAGGGGTTGGAATGATAAAAATAAAATGTTAAATAATTTTATTTTTATTTTTCCATTAAAAGTGAAAAACAAAATTTCACCCATGACCTTCTACGTTAGAGGTGAAGGTCTCCTTAAGAGAATATCGGCACTACGAGTTCAAGTGTAACACCCCAGGTAAATAAACAATATGAAATTTTTATATTTATCCATATTTGTGAATAAAATATTAATATTACTTGAAAGGGGATGCTATGCTCGATGGCGTACCCAATATGCAACAACGAGTTTCTTGGTAATCTTACATTGCACTCTAATAATAAAATAATATTATTTTAAATGGTAGTTAACGCCTAGCCGTTGTAATGGTGGGAATGAACAGAACTAACTACAAAATGATTATATATGTTTGTAAATTATTTTTACTCTTTACAATAAATGATATAGGATTAAAAATGTGATTGAATTCAATTTTAAGCGTAGACATTCTAATATTCTTTAAAAGGTCGATTAACCGCCTTTTGAAGGCGAACCGCTTTTAAATCAACTTTTTGATAATTTTATGTGTTATATTTGACAAAATAAAATTCTTATTTTGAAACGGGACATCAAAATTTACTTTGTATAAATTTTTGGTATCTTTCCGATAAAGTTCATTTTTTAATGAATAGTGAAAAATGTTTTATTTTAATTCAAAACCTCTTTTTAATCTAATTTATTTATATGATTAGATTATCTTTTGAATTTTTTTTAAAGTAAAATTAGAATATATTTTTACCATTTAATCCAATAGTGGTTGTTGGAATTAATTTCACTTTGAAATTGGACTTAAACTAGTGTCAATCTATTGATACTTATCGTTTCATAAAAACACGCTATTTGCTCTGACATCGGGAATTAATTATTAAATTAATTAATGAAACTAATATGTTTTGAATTTTTTAAAATAGACATCATTTTTTTATTTGTAATATCAAATATAGCTTAGGGTGAAGTTTTGGTATTTTTCTGAAAAACATCAATTTTTGATGAATAGTGAAACCACTAAGTGGTACTTATAAAAACTGATATTCCGTTTAAATGAAATTTTACCACCTCTGTGCTTTGAATTTAAAAAATTAGACATACATGGTTGTCATTAAAAAGTAAAATGTGGTTCAATGGGATTAAAATAATATTTTGGTGAATAGTAACTTATTATGTTTTTAATCGCGATTAGAGGTAATTAGTGTAGTTTAAGGTAAAAATAATGTTTTAATAATATGAGATGAGCTTGACACATGTCCTACCCTAATTGTATGTGTCATGGCCGACCAAGACAATACATGGGTCAACTTGGGGACCCCATGGAGCCACTTTGGTTGGGAAATGATATAAATAACATTTTATTTAATGTTAAAGTAAAAATGACACAAACATGAGATGTTTTACTAAAACAATTTTTACATGGGGCTTTACAAGTCCAATTTTTGACTATAAATTGTCATTGGAAAGATAAAAAGCTTTCCTACATCATAGTATTTTTTTATAATTTTTATACATTATATAAATTAAATTATTTATGACATGATGATGATGCAGCTATGACCTGATTATTTAAGGATTTAAATAAAATGGAAAGACAATGTAAAATATAAGACCTACACATGTCCAAAACCTATTGGATGGGTTTATTTAGAACCCTTATCACCTTATATTCTAATTTTATCAATGTGGGTCCGTTTAAATCCGAAACTCATTTTAAAATAAAGGAACATTTCATTACTTTCCAAGAGTTCCCCTCCTCTCCTCTTATAAAAGGCCCCCACCTCTACCTCCTTACCCACACTTCCAAAGCCTTTTTCTCTGCCAAAACCTGCCCATTTTATCTCTCCACATACCTGTATAACTCCATGAATCCTCATTTTTGTCAGAATCCTTCCCAAGGAAGCCTTTCAGCTCAAACCAAATGGAGTTACCCGATTTTAAGGTAATGTCTTAACTTGAGTTCTTCTGTTTTATTTTGCTTCTCCAACCCCCTAAACTCTTTTTATTCATTTCTTTTGTAAAAACTACAGTATCTTCAATATACTAGGATGTTATTATAATAATTATTAGAGCTACACATACACACACCTACATCTAATGGTTAAAGAACATACTGTTTATGTGGATGGCGAATTTCTGCCTCACAAAACGATGATTGTTCAACACTCATATATCACCTTCAAAGGTGGCCATTAATATTTCACTATAATTATATATTATATATAATATGTTTATGTTTTACTTAAGATTATGTATTTTTCATTTATGGCATATCCTTTATGGTTACCATTATGAGTAAACGCGATATCTTCATTTTAGGAAGTGCGGACTACCGCCCTCTCAAAGTGATTTGATTCATTAATGCCATATGTGGGACGTATAAAGGATGTAATTGATGGTATTATATATGATATTATACTGGAATTATAATATAACTTTATATAATTATGATTCTATTCTATAAAATATGAAATAAAAATGAAAGTAGCGTTCATGCGTACGTACGGCTTACCGTCTCCATGAACGGTGCATTTCATTTCTTACATCTAAATGATTATGTAATATTATAAATGAATGTATATGCTGGATATATATTATATATATGATATATACATCATTATTATAACTCTGGATATAATGGATACATGAACAAATTGTAATTATAAAGAGCATGTTTTGACTCAAGTACCAATGATTGTTTAAACTTCCCTTATTAACATAAAATAATTACATAGAGTTCATGACATGGTAATAAGTGATATAAAAGGAATAATGAACTTGAAAAAGGTTCTTAAGGAATTAGAAATTAACTCATGTTTATTATTCAGGAGATTAAAGAACGATCGAGTCAAGTCGGACCCGAGGTTAGGGATCCTACTCCTCTCATTTTTGTAAGTACACTCTTTTATTTCATTCCTTTTAAGCTCATCTTACTTATGATTGGGATGTTATTTTATATTAATACTACTGTAAGTTTTATGTTCATATGATGAGAGATCCTATTTTCTCTCATCAATCCATTTTGGATGTTTTAAGTGGCGCCGTTAGGCTGTCGAGTTTTCATAAGGGATTTTTCATCTCACTTTTAGTCCCGTGAGATTTATGCTACATTTTCCACAGTTTCATTTGAGTGGTGTATGCACTTCCCATTATTATACACATTGTTTAATATAATTTCATTTATGGGTATTTACATATTTATTGTATGAACCTTCTTTAATGGGGTGTACGTTTCGAATGTTACCCAAGTCGGTAAGGGAAACTTTCACCCTCCTCTTTTCAAAAGACTTATTTTGTTATGTCTTTTAATTCACATACTATTTTGTTGGGATATGTTCTTCTATATCCTTATTTATTTAAATTTTATGTCCATGTGATGAGATACCCTTTTTATCTCTCATTAACTCATTTTCTTAATTTTGTAGTAACGTCGTTAGGCTGTCAAATTTTTGCAAGGAAACTTCTTAACCGAAATTTGATTCTTTGGGATAATCTTGTACTCCATGAAGATGACGTTCTATGAATAAGTGTGAATAACCTCTGATTGTTTTACACATAATATCTAATTATATTTGGTGTATTTGTTTGTCACACATAATTATGCAATTGATTTATCCTTAAACCAAGGACACCATCTTTGTAAGGGACTTCGTCTCAATCTCCATTCATTGAGGCATATTTTGTTTTATACACAACCTTCTTTTATACGGTGTATAAAACCCTTTGACTTTTACGTTTATTCAAAAGTAATCTTTTTTCTACATAGTGTTTACTAAATGAAAAAAGGGAATATTTTTGTCATTCGTATGCGGCGACAACAACTTCTCTGCCGCCGTGACCATTATTTGAGTTTTGGCTTCCTCTACAAGCCATACCTTTTTTTAAAAGAAAAATAAATACCATGTTTTACATTTATTTTATTTTGGTATTCAAAATGGTTTTCATAATGTTTTTATATCAATGTGTTGTTTTGATATCTTGTTATTGAAAGGCAAAAATGCTATGTTTCCTTTATTCATGTTTTATGTGATAAGATTATGTTAAGGTTCTTGGGCATTGTTATGAAGAAGGGTGGTTCCGTGATAAACTAAGGGCGGGTGAGCCCGATATAGCTCTCCAATGCATTGGGTAATGCGAAGGAGTGAAAGGTTAAGGTTTCTCCGAAGAGATTTAGGGAATATTCTGTGGTGGGTATTCCAAACGTAACCAAGAGGGTTACTCCCGGCGTAAGAATGCTATGAATGCCTCAAGTTACCTTTTATGTCTTACGATTTCTATGATTTATTCATGATTTGATGAGGTATGTTAAAGTGCCTATGTTTTATGGGTAAAGTATGATTTCATTCTTATGTATATAAGTACTCATGTTTCGTTTCTATACTTTTTGTAACCCTTACTGAGCTTTTTATGCTCATCCCAAGTTTTTGATTTGTTTTTCACAGGTCTAGGGAAAGGTACATGATGTGATGATTGTGTCAAGAAAGTTTGAATAAAGAATCCATGTTTTATTTTAAATATGTTTCCATTGATGGGAAAAATGAATACTGTTTTTTATGTAACCACTTTGTTTAAATGTGGAATGTAATGCAAGTTTAATGATCTAATTCTCTAAAACTCTAAACCTGAAAAGATCCTCAATGTGTAATCTTGTAATAACTCAAGATTAAGTATGGTTTAAGGATAGGGCCTTATAGTTGGTATCAGAGGTCGGTTTAGACAACTTTAGGGATTAAGAGTTTTTGTTAGGCACATGATTAGTGCCAATATCTATTATTTCAGTTAAATCCTTGTTTTATAACTTTTTTTCAGGTCATGTAAAGTCGGTTATGAATGGAAGGAGAAGGATATCAAACAACATTCATATCTCTTCCTAATGACATGCTTGAAATAATTATTGTAAAGTCATATTCGGATAATTGTGAAAATTTTTCTAGCGTACAACTCACTTGCAAGAAGTTGTTTGAGATATCAAACACCTCCACTATAACTCGTTATCATCGTGGATCATGGGTTGTTTTTAGACAAATACTATTTTCACAATATTCTCATATTTTCAAGAAAGGTAAATATTATCAAGGTATTTTCAAATATTTTACCTTATCAAAATAATTTGATGCTTATTATTATTTTATAAATGGTTCTGAGGAAGGAGACCCTTGCACAACCTATTTATATTTACATTTAAAATATAGTATCTCAGCACATAATTATGGTATTTTAAAAGGACCAATAATAGAAAGTTTCAACTAAAATTATGTCTGAATATTTTATAGAAATCATATTTTATCAAATGTTTTGGAATTATAGGTCATACATGATTATTTTCCAAAACTGTTTTTCTGTGAACACCCATATGACCCATGTTGTACAAGGTGTATTTGGATGGAGGAAGCAAATGATTTTGAAGGATCTCTAAATCAATGTTGTAATGCATGGGACTTATACCTATGTGAGCAAGATGACGATGAAACCGAGTGGACGCCATGATCACGGTATGATGTTATTCATTTTGGGAGTCATTTTATTTTATCTTATGTTTGTGAAATAAGACTTCACGAATTAAGATGTTGAGATCGTAACTAATTTGGATGAAAATGATAGGTATAAGAAAAATATTGAGGTTAAAAAAATGTTAGGGTTATTTTTGGTGTTTTATAAAAAGGACAACACGAAGACCGTGTGACAACCCGTCGCGTCGGACAAAGCTGCGGGAATCGAACACACAACCAAAGTGCGACTGGTATTTATCGCCTACCACAGGACTACGTGATGTCCCTGGTTAGTTTGACTGATTCTTTTTAGTTAGATGATTTTTTGAATTATGAGTAAGTTGATTTTGGGTTATATATGGAAATTTATAAACCTATCATGGAGGATAAGTGATTAGGTTAATTACTTTTCAATACGAGACATTAATAGCAACTGATGTTGTTTGGAGATAAATGTTACAATTTAACATGGAAGACTATGTGACTAAATCCTTCAAATATTTGGGTTTCAATATTAGTTTGGTTTAAATTGATGAATTTTATGGACAAATTGTTTATCAAATGGTCCTCGTTGAACTTTGGGTTTTGTTGGACAAATTTTGGAGATTAAGAATAGATTTTCTTTTTATAAAGGGTTATCCTTTTCTGGATTATCTGATCTTGTACTAACCTTTTTGGTTTTGGTTTTGGTTAAAGACTAAAGTCATGGGATGTATAAAGTTCTCTTTTGTGGATTAGGTGATTCTCTAGAAGTTGATTATAGTACTCTTAATGTGAACAAGTCTTCCTAAATACTCGTCTTTTGGAGAAAGTATGAGTTTGTGTATGGAATCTAATAAAATTTGAAAGTCAACATGATAAGGGATTATGATTCCTTATGAATAATTCCCTCAATAAAAAGTTACTTAAAACAAAAATGTTGTCTATTAACTTTTCCTACTGGGGACTCGAATACCATTTAACCCATCACAAGTTTGTGATTTTCTTATGGTTAACTTTCTCCTAGACACGTTTACTATCACTCTCCATCAGAACATGACCCTATGTTTTCTCCTCCATGTCCATATTTTAATACATGGAATCCTAGTATGGGTTAACTCGGGTGACCTTTGTACATATCTTTCTTTATTTTAAAGTGATTGTTTTACCGACTCCTGTTCCGATGTGGGACATTCAAGGATGTTTCCAAGCCCAATTTTAAAATTGCGAGGACGAAATTCCCAAAAGGGGGGAAGGATGTAATATCCCAGGTAAACAATGAATATGAAATTTTTATATTTATCCATATTTGTAAATAAAATATTAATATTACATGAAAGGGGATGCTATGCTCGATGGCGTACCCAATACGCAACAATGAGTTTCTTGGGAATCTTACGTTGCACTCTAATAATAAAATAATATTATTTTAAATGGTAGTTAACACCTAGCCGTTGTAATGACGGAAATGAACAGAACTAACTACAAAATTATTATATATGTTTGTCAAATATTTTTACTCTTTACAATAAATTATAGAGGATTAAAAATGCGAATGAATTCAATTTTAAGCGTAGACATTCTAATAATCTTTAAAAGGTCGATTAACCGCCTTTTGAAGGCGAATCTTTTTTAAATACACTTTTTGATAATTTTATGTGTTATATTTGACAAAATAAAATTCTTATTTAGAATCGGGACATGAAAATTTACTTTGTATAAATTTTTGGTATCTTTCCGATAAAGTTCATTTTTTAATGAATAGTGAAAAATGTTGTATTTTAATTCAAAAACTATTTTTAATATAATTTCGTTATTTGATTATATTATCTTTTGAATTGTTTTTTAAAGTAAAATTAGAATATAATTTTATGATTTAATCCAATGGTGGTCGTTGGAATTAATTTCACTTTGAAATTGGACTTAAACTAGTGTCAATCTTTTGATACTTATCGTTTCATAAAAACACGCTAATTACTCTGACAGCGGGAATTAATTATAAAATTAATTAATGCAACGAATATGTTTTGAATTTTGTAAAACAGACATCATTTTTTATTTCGTAATATCAAATATAGCTTACGGTGAAGTTTTGGTATTTTTCTGAAAAACTACAATTTTTGATGAATAGTGAAACCAGTAAGTGGTACTTATAAAAACTGATATTCCGTTTAAATGAAATTTTACCAACTCTATGTTTTGAATTTCAAAAATATGACATACATGGATGTCATTAAGATGTAAAATTTGGTTCAATGGGATTAAAATAATATTTTGTTGAATAGTAACTTATTATGTTTTTAATCGTGATTAGAGGCAATTAGTGTAGTTTAAGGTAAACAAAATGTATTAATAATATGAGATGAGCTCGAAACATGTCCTACCCTCATTTTACATGTCATGGCCGACCAAGAAAATCCATGGGTCATCCTGGGGACCCCATGAAGCCACTTTGGTTGGGAAATGACATAAATAACATTTTATTTAATGTTAAAGTAAAAATGACACAAACATGAGATGTTTTACTAAAATAATTTTTACATAAGGAGTTACAAGTCCAATTTTTGACTATAAATATTCATTATAAATATAAATAAAATTCCTACGTCATATTATTTTTTTTTATAATTTTTAGACATTAAATAAATTAAATTATTTATGACATCGTGATGATGCAGCGATGACCTCATTATTTAACGATTTAAATAAAATGGAATGAAAATGTAAACTCTAAGACCTACACATGTCCAAAACCTATTGGATGGGTGGATTTAGAACCCTTATCACCTTATCCTAGAATTTTATCAATTTGGGAGCTTTTAAATCTGAAACTCATTTTAAAATAAAGGAATATTTCTTTACTTTCCAAGAGTGCCCATCCTCTCCTCTTATAAAAGGCCCTCAACTGTACCTCATTACCCACACTTACAAAGCCTTTTGCTCGGCCAAACCCTACCCATTTTATCTCTCCATATACCTCCCTAACTCCTTGAAGCCTCACATTGGGAATAATCCTTCCCAAGGAAGCCATTGAGCTCAAACCAAAGGGAGTTACCCGATTTTAAGGTAATGTCTTCACTTGAGTCATTTTGTTTTATTTTGCTCCACCAACCCCCTAAAATCTTTTTATTAATTTATTTTGTAACAAATACAGTATCGTCAATATAATAGGATGTTTATATAAGTAGGATTTGATCAAAACATACCCACGCCTACATCTAATGGTTAAAGAACATACTATTTCCGTGGATGGCGAATTTCTGCCTCACGAAACGATGATTGTTCAACACTCATATATCACCTTCAAAGGTGGCCATTAAGATTTCACTATATTTATATATTATCTAAAATATATTTATGTTTTAATTAAGCTTCTGTATTATTTATTTATGGAATATCCTTTATGGTTACCATTATGAGTAAACGTGATATCTTCATTTTAGGAAGTGCGGACTACCGCCCCCTCAAAGTGATTTGATTCGTTAGTGCCATATGTGGGACATATAAAGGATGTAATTGATGGTATTATATATGATATTATACTCAAATTATAATATAACTTTATAAAATTTTTATTTCATTCTATAAAATACGAAATAGAAATGAAAGTAGCATTCATGCGTACGTACGGCTTACCGTCTCCATAAATGGTGCATTTCATTTCCTACCTCTAAATGATTATTTAATATTATAAATGCATGTATATAGGGGATATATATGATATATATGATATGTACAACATGATTATAACTCTTGATATAATGGATACATGAACAACTTGTAATTATAAGGATCATATTTTGACTCAAGTATCAATGATCGTTTAAACAACCGTTATTAACTAAAATAATTACATAGTGTTCATGACATGGTAATAAGTGATATAAAAGGAATAATGAACTTGAAAATTGTTCTTAAGGATGTAGAAATTAACTCAGGTTTATTATTCAGGAGATTAAATAACGATCAAGTCAAGTCGGACCTGAGGTAAGGGATCCTACCCCTCTCTTTCTTTTTAAGTACACTCTTTTATGTCATTCCTTTTAAGCTGATATTACTAATGATTGAGATGTTATTTTATATTAATCCTACTGTAATTTTGATTTTTATATGATGAGAGACTCTATTTTCTCTGATCAATCCATTTTGAAAGTTTTAAGTGGCACCGTTAGGCTGCCAAGTTTTCGTAAGGGATTTTTCATCTCACTTTTAGTCCCGTGATATTTATGCTACATTTGCCACCATTTCCTTTGATTGGTGTATGTACTTCCCATTATTATAATATTTGTGTAATATAATTTCATTTATGGGTATTTACATATTTATTGTATGACCCTTCTTCAATGGGGTGTACGTTTCAAAAGTTACCCAAGTCGGTAAGGGAACCTTTCACCCTCCTCTTTTTAAAAGACTTATTTTGTTATGTCTTTTAATTCACATAATATTATGTTGGGATATGTTCTTCTATATCCTTATTGATTTAAATTTTATTTCCATGTGATGAGATACCTTTTTTATCTATCATCAACTCATTTTCTCAATTTTGTAGTGACGCCGTTAGGCTGTCAAATTTTTACAAGGGAACTTCTTAACCCAAATTTGATTCTTTGGGATAAACTTGTACTCCTTGAATATGACGTTCTATGAATATGTGTGAATAACCTCTGATGGTTTTACACTTAATATCCACTTATATTTGGTTTATTCGTTTGTCACACATAATTATGTAATTGATTTATCCTTAAACCAAGGATACCGTCTTTGTAAGGGACTTCGTCTCAATCTCCATTCATTGAGGCATATTTTGTTTTATACACAACCTTCTTTTATAAGGTGTATAAACCCCTTTGACTTTTATGTTTATTCAAAAGGAATCTTTTTTCTACGAAGCGTTTACTAAATGACAAAAGGGAATAATTTTGTCATTCTTATGCGGTGACAATGACTTCTCCGCCGCCGTGACCATTATTTGAGTTTCAGCTTCCTCTACAAGCCATACATTTTTTTAAAAGAAAAATAAATACCATGTTTTAAATTTCTTTTATTTTGGTATTGAAAATGGTTTTCATAATGTTTTTATATCAATGTGTTGTATTGATATCTTGTTATTGAAAGGTGGAAATGTTATGTTTCCTTTATGCATGTTTAATGTGATAAGATTATGTTATGGTTCTTTGGCATTGTTATGAAGACGGGTGGTTCCGTGATAAACTAAGGGCGGGTGGGCCCGATATACCTCTCCAATGCATTGGGTAATGCGAAAGTGTGAAAATTTAAGGTTTCTCTGAAGACATTTAGGGATTATATTGTAGTGGGTATTCTAAACGTAACCAAGAGGGTTACTCCCTACGTAAAATGTTATGAATGTCTCAAGTTACCTTTTATATCTTATGATTTCTATGATTTATTCATGATTTGATGAGGTATGTTAAAGTGCCTATGTTTAATGGGAAAAGTATGATTTCATTCTTATGTATAAAAGTACTCATGTTTCCATTCTATACTTTTTATAACCCTTACTGAGCTTTTTATGCTCATCCCATGTTTTTGAAATGTTTTTCACAGGTAAAGGGAAAGGTACATGATGTGATGATAGTGTCAAGAATGTTTCAAGAAAGAATCCATGTTTTATTTTAAATATGTTTCCGTTGATTGGAAAAATGAATAATGTCTTTTATGTAAACACTTTGTTTAAATGTGGAATGTAATGCAAGTTTCATGATCTAATTCTCTAAAAATCTAAACCTGAAATGATTTTCAATGTATAATCTTGTAATAACTCAAGATCAAGTAAGGTTTAAGGCTTTGGCCTTAAAGCTGGTATCAGAGGTCGATTTAGACAACTTTAGGGATTAAGAGTTTTTGTTAGGCACATGATTAGTGCCTATATCTATTATTTCAGTTAAATCCTTGTTTTATAACTTTTTTTTAGTTCATGTAATGTCGGTTACGAATGGAAGGAGAAGGATATCAAACAACATTCATATCTCTTCCTAATGAGATGCTTGTAATAATTATTGTAAAGTCATATTCGGATAATTGTGAAACTTTTTCTAGCGTACAACTCACTTGCAAGCAGTTGTTTGAGATATCAAACACCTCCACTATACCTCGTTATCAGCGTGGATCATGGGTTGTTTTTAGACAAATACTATTTTCACAATATTCTCATATTTTCAATAAAGGTAAATATTATCAGGGTATTTTCAAATATTTTACCTTATCCCAAGAATTTGAAGCATATTATGATTTTAAAAATGGTGCTGAGGAAGGAGACCCTTGCAGAACCTATTTATATTTACTTTTAAAATATAGTCTCTTAGCACATACTTATGGTATTTTAAAAGGACCAATAATATAAAGTTTCAACTCAAATTCTGTCCGAATATTTTATATAAATCATGTTTTATCAGATGTTTTGGAATTATATGTCATACAGGATTATTTTACAAAACTGTTTTTCTGTGAAAACCCATATGACCCGTGTTGTACAAGGTGTATTTTGATGTTGGAAGAAAATGATTTTGAAGGATCTCTAAATCATTGTTGTAATGCATGGGACTTCTACCTACGTGAGCAAGATGCCGATGAAACCGAGTGGAATCCATGATCAAGGTATGATGTTATTCATTTTGGGAATCATTTTATTTTATCTTATGTTAGTGAAATAAGACTTCAAGAATTAAGATGTTGAGATCGTAACGAATTTGGATGAAAATGTGAGGTATAAGGAAACTTTTGAGGTTAAAACATGTTAGGGTTATTTTTGGAGTTTTATAAAAAGGACAACACGCAGACCGTGTGACAACCCGTTGCGTCAGACAAAGCTGTGGGAATCGAACCCACAACCAAAGTGCGACTAGTATTTATCGCCTACCACTGGACTACGTGAAGTCCCTGGTTAGTTTGACTGATTCTTTTTAGTTAGATGATTTAATGAATTTTGAGTAAGTTGATTTTGGGTTATCTATGGAAATTTATTAACCTATCATGGAGGATATGTGATTAGGTTAATTACTTTTTAATACGAGACATTAATAGCAACTGATGTTGTTTGGAGATAAATGTTACGATTTAAATTGGAAGACTATGTGACTAAATCCTTCAAATATATGGGTTTCAATCTTAGTTTGGTTTACATTGAAGAATTTTATGGTCAAATTGTTTATCGAATGGTCCTCGTTGATCTTTGGGTTTTGTTGGAAAATTTTTGGAGATTAAGAATATATTTTCTTTTTATAAAGGGTTATCCTTTTCTGGATTATCAGATCTTGTACTAACCTTTTGATTTTGGTTTTTATTAAAGACTAAATGAATGGGATGTATATAGTTATCTTTTGTGGATTAGGTGATTCTATAGAAGTTGATTATAGTACTCTTAATGTGAACATGTCTTCCTAAATACTCATCTTTTGGAGAAAATATGAGTTTGTGTAAGTAATCTTATAAAAGTTGAAAGTCAACATGATAAGTGATTATGTTTACTTATGAATAATTTCCTCAATAAAAAGTAACTTAAAACAAAAATGTTGTCTATTAACTTTTCTTACTGGGGAATCGAATACCATTTAACCCATCACAAGTTTTTGATTTTCTTATGGTTAACTTTCTCCTAGACATGTTTACTATCACTCTCCATCAGAACATGACCCAATGTTTTCTCCTCCATGTCCATATTTCCATACTTGGAATCCTAGTATGGGTTAACTCGGGTGACCTTTGTACTTATCTTTCTTTATTTTAAAGTGATTGTTTTACCAACTCTTGTTCTGATGTGGGACTTTCAATGATGATTCCAAGCCCAATTTTAAAATTGCGAGGACACAATTCCCAAAAGGGGAGAAGGATGTAACACCCCAGGTAAATAAAGAATATGAAATTTTTATATTTATCCATATTTGTGAATAAAATATTAATATTACTTGAAAGGGGATGTTATGCTCGATGGATTACCCAATACGCCACAACGAGTTTCTTGGGAATCATACGTTGCACTCTAATAATAAAATAATATTATTTTAAATGGTAGTTAACTCCTAGTCGTTGTAATGGCGGGAATGAACAGAACTAACTACAAAATGATTATATATGTTTTTCAAATATTTTTACTCTTTGCAAGAAATAATAGTGGATTAAAAATGCGAATGAATTCAATTTTAAGCGTAGACATTCTAATATTCTTTAAAAGGTCGATTAACCGCCTTTTGAAGGTGAACCTCTTTTAAATCCACTTTTTGATAATTTTATGTGTTATATTTGACAAAATAAAATTCTTATTTAGAATCGGGACATCAAAATTTACTTTGTATAAATTTTTAGTATCATTCCGATAAAGTTCATTTTTTAATGAATAGTGAAAAATGTTGTATTTTAATTCAAAACCTCTTTTTAATCTAATTTATTTATATGATTAGATAATCTTTTGAATTGTTTTTTAAAGTAAAAATAGAATATATTTTTACCATTTAATCCAATATTGTTTGTTGGAATTAATTTCACTTTGAAATTGGACATAAACTAGTGTCAATCTTTTGATACTTATCGTTTCATAAAAACATGCTATTTTCTCTGACAGCGGGACTTAATTATTAAATTAATTAATTCAACTAATATATTTTGAATTTTTTAAAATAGACCTCGTTTTTTAATTCGGAATATCAAATATATCTTAGGGTGAAGTTTTGGTATTTTTCTGAAAAACTTCAATTTTTGATGAACAGTGAAACCACTAAGTGGTACTTATAAAAACTGATATTCCGTTTAAATGAAATTTTACCACCTCTGTGTTTTGAATTTAAAAAATCCGACATACATGGTTGTCATTAAGAAGTAAAATGTGGTTCAATGGAATTAAAATAATATTTTGTATAATAGTAACTTATTATGTTTTTAATCACGATTAGAGGTAATTAGTGTAGTTTAAGGTAAAAATAATGTTTTAATAATATGAGATGAGCTTGAAACATATCCTACCCTCATTGGAGGTGTCATGGCCGACCAAGAAAATCCATGGGTCAACTTGGGGATCCCATGGAGCCACTTTGGTTGGGAAATGACATAAATAACATTTTATTTAATGTTAAAGTAAAAATGACACAAACATGAAATGTTTTACTAAAACAATTTTTACATGGGGCTTTACAAGTAAGATTTTTGACTATAAATAGTAATTGCAAAGATGAAAATATTTCCTACATCATAGTAGGCTTTTTATAATTTTTAGACATTAAATTAATAAAATTATTTATGACATCATGATGATGCAGTGATGGCCTCATTATTTAACGATTTAAATAAAATTGAAATACAATGTAAAATCTAAGACCTACACATGTCCAAAACCTATTTTATGGGTGGATTTAAAACCCTTATCACCTTATCCCCGAATTTTATCAATTTGGGACCTTTTAAATCAGAAAATCATTTTAAAATAAATGAACATTTCTTTACATTCCAAGAGTGCCCCTCCTCTCCTCTTATAAAAGGCCCCCACCTCTACCTCCTTACCCACACTTTCAAAGCCTTTGGATTGGACAACCCCTGCCCATTGTATCTCTCCACATAACTCTATAACTCCTTGAAGCCTCACTTTGGGCTGAATACTTCCCAAGGAAGCCTTTGATCTCAAACCAAAGGGAGTTACCCAATTTTAAGGTAATGTCTTCACTTGAGTCCTTTTGTTTTATTTTGCTTCTCCAAACCCCTAAACTCTTTTTATTCATTTCTTTTGTAACAAATCCAGTATCTTCAATATACTAGGATGTTTTTATAATAAGGATTCGAGATACACTTACACACACCTACATCTAATGGTTAAAGAACATACTGTTTCCGTGGATGGCGAATTTCTGCCTCACGAAACGATGATTATTCAACACTCATATATCACCTTCAAAGGTGGCCATTAAGATGTCACTATATTTATATATTATATATAATTTTTTTATGTTTTACTTAAGATTCTGTATTTTTCATTTATGGTATATCCTTTATGGTTACCATTTTGAGTAAACACGATATCTTCATTTTAGGAAGTGCGGACTACCGCCCCCTCAAAGTGATTTGATTCGTTAATGCAATATGTGGGACGTATAAAGGATGTAATTGATGGTATTCTCTATGATATTATACTGTAATTATAATATACCTTTATATAATTATGATTCCATTCTATAAAATACGAAATAGAAATGAAAGTAGCGTTCATGGGTACGTACGGCTTACCGTCTCCATGAACGGTGCATTTCATATCTTACCTCTAAATGATTATGAAACATTATAAATTCATGTATATACTGGATATATATGATATATATGATATATACATCATGATTATAACTCTGGATATAATGGATACATGAAAAACTTGAAATTATAAAGAGCATATTTTGACTCAAGTACCAATGATCGTTTAAACGCCCGTTATTAACTAAAATAATTACATAGTGGTCATGACATGGTAATAAGTGATATAAAAGGAATAATGAACTTGAAAAAGGTTCTTAAGGAAGTAGAAATTAACTCAAGTTTATTATTCAGGAGATTAAAGAACTATCGAGTCAAGTCGGACCCGAGGTAAGGGATCCTACTCCTCTCTTTCTTTTAAGTACACTCTTTTATGTCATTTCTTTTAAGCTCATCTTACTTATGATTGGGATATTCTTTTATATTAATCCTACTCTACTTTTTATTTTCATATGATGAGAGACCCTATTTTCTCTCATCAATCCATTTTGTAAGTTTTAAGTGGTGTCGTTAGGCTGCCGAGTTTTCGTAGGGGATTTTTCATCTCACTTTTAGTCCCGTGAGATTTATGCTACATTTGCCACCACTTCCTTTGAGTGGTGTATGTACTTCCAATTATTATACTCTTTGTGTAATATAATTTCATTTATGGGTATTTACATATTTATTGAATGACCCTTCATCAATGGGGTGTACATTTCGAAAGTTACCCAAGTCGGTAAGGGATCCTTTTCACCCTCCTCTTTTTAAAAGACTTATTTTGTTATGTCTTTTAATTCACATACTATTATGTTGGGATATGTTATTCTATATTCTTATTGATTTAAATTTTACATCCATGCGATGAGATACCCTTTTTATCTCTCATCAACTCATTTTATGAATTTTTTAGTGACGTCGTTAGGCTATCAAAGTTTTGCAAGGGAACTTCTTAACCCAAATTTGATTCTTTGGGATAAACTTGTACTCCTTGAATATGATGTTCTATGAATATGTGTGAATAACCTCTGATTTTTTTTAAACATAATATCCACTTATATTTGGTGTATTCGTTTGTCACGCATAATTATGTAATTGATTTATCCTTAAACCAAGGATACCGTCTTTGCAAGGGATTTTGTCTCAATCTCCATTCATTGAGGCATATTTTGTTTTATACACAACCTTCTTTTATACGGTGTATAAACCCCTTTGTCTTTTACATTTATTCAAAAGGAATCTTTTTCTACGAATCGTTTAATAAATGACAAAAGGGAATATTTTTGTCATACGTATGTGGCGACAATGACTTCTCTATCGCCGTGACCATTATTTCAGTTTCGGCTTCCTCTACAAGCCATACCATTTTTTAAAAGAAAAATAAATAACATGTTTTACATTTCTTTTATTTTGGTATTGAAATTTTTTTTCATAATGTTTTTTTATCAATGTGTTGTATTGATATCTTGTTATTGAAAGGTGGAAATGTTAGGTTTCCATTATGTATGTTTTATGTGATAAGATTATGTTATGGTTCTTGAGAATTGTTATGAAGATAGGTGGTTCTGTGATAAACTAAGGGCGGGTGAGCCCGATATATCTCTCCAATGCATTGGTTAACGTGAAGGAGTGAAACGTTAAGGGTTTTCTCCAAATAGATTTAGGGAATATACTGTGGTGGGTATTACAAACGTAACCAAGAGGGTTACTCCCAACGTAAGAATGTTATGAATGCCTCATGTTACCTTTTACGTCTTACAATTTCTATGATTTATTCATGATTTTATGAGGTATGTTAAAGTGCCTATGTTATATGGGTAATGTATGGTTTCATTCTTATTCATATAAGTACTCATGTTTCCTTTGTATACTTTTTGTAACCCTAACTGAGCTTTTTATGCTCACCCAACGTTTTTGAAATGTTTTTCACAGGTCAAGGGAAAGGTACATGATGTGATGATAGTGTCAAGAAAGATTCAAGAAAGAATCAATGTTTTATTTTAAATATGTTTCCATTGATGGGAAAAATGAATATTGTCTTTTATGTAACCACTTTGTTTAAATGTGGAATGTAATGAAAGTTTCACGATCTAATTCTATAAAACTCTAAACCTGAAAATATCCTCAATGTGTAATCTTGTAATAAATCAAGATTAAGTAAGGTTTAAGTCTGGGGCATTATATCAACAGTGTCCTAAGATTTCAATTTTGAGCATCTGTTCAAAACTTATAAAAATCCCGCTCATACTTTTACTGATTATACCTCGATAAAAGATCAAAAATTCATTCTAGAGACAATAGGCCTCGGAATCAGGTGCTCTCAATTTTCACGGACTTGTAAAATTCCCATATATTTAAAATAATCATGGAATTTTTTGGTCTTTAAATCAAACCATCCAATTGAGTTAAATCATATTAAAAATATAAAAAATCATATAAATTATGTATTTTTTTCAAACCAAACGCTTTATAGTTTTTATAGGTTCTTTTTATTGAAATTATCTTATGCAATATGACTAGAAGTCCCTGAATGGAACATACAGTGTGAGATAGATGGTTGAATGATTTTGTAAAAGGTTTTTTCCACAAGATTTATATTTTGACTGAAGATATAAACATAGATTATTTCATAATTTTTCACATTGATTTCCTATATGTACAAACCGAGGATCGAGATATCTATTTTATTTGGAATATTAGATACATAATATAATCATATTAAATGTTAATGAATTACAATTATCTAAATATAAACATATTTTTCATGGATCTCATATATCATATCTAATTTCATAGTATACCCTAATGAAAATAATATGGAAATTATTGATCTAGAAAGGCCAATAAGGGAATTAACATGGTAATAAAGATTAAAATGAGAGTCAAGGGGCATAACAAGATATCATAAGGATAATGATCATAAGCATATAATTAAGGAATATGGTAATGAAATCATATCATCATTGAGTAAATGGATATGTGTTAAAAAGTATAAGACATTACATCATAAACCTAAGTAAAAGGTCACTCTAAAGACTATAATTATAATGTTGGTAATGTCCCCTAGTAGAATTGATTAACTTTCTAATCCCTTACATATATGTCAAGAGAAATAACGATATAAAAAATAAATTGTAGAGATATATAATTATTTTCCCACCCATCACATAATATATATATATATATATATATATGCAAAATTATGAAAATAACCCATATATAAATCATTAGAATGATCAAACCCATGAGAAGGAAGTTGGATTCATAATTATGATTCAACGAATTACCAAAGGCTAAATCATAAGGATTGAAAAAATAAGTAGGAATAAAATTGTATTATTATTTCATAATTTAAAATTTACCTAGGTATTGAACATCGAATTATAATGTATAAAATTCATGAGTAGAATATGCAGAATAAAGAATAAAAATGAACTTATTGTTTTACTCATTATGAAACTAGTAAAGGGTAATTTTATGAAATAAATGATATTATTATTTTACATCAAATATATAAATTAAAAAATATAGTTCTATATAAAATAATTATATATATTTATAAGTTTTCCTTAGTTTAAAATAATTTAATGGGGGTGATTTTTTACATGAGACAAGAAAGAGGAATATTCCCTTAAATCATGTTTTCTTTAACATGCTGGTTATGAAGGGAACTAAAAACATGTAAAACCCCATAATATGAAAGTATATTTTAATGGATATATAATTATAGAATATATATAAAAAATATATTAAGATCATGATAATTATTTTGTATAAAATGGGATTAAAAGAACGAGAATATTTAACCAAAAATTAAAGAGGGTCGTACCGAGTATCCCTTACATAGATTCTAGATTCTATTTAAAATTACACATAAATTCATTAAATACATATCCAAAAACATTATTCATATATATTTAATATTATATGTTTTGTTTTATTATCCATTGTTAATTATTTTGAGTATAGTTTTTTCTTATTCAGATACTCATGGTTGTTCTGTTAATTTCTCTTTTACACTTTATGTATTTGAAAATAGTAAAAGGTGTCATAAAATAACTTCATGATATCTATAATTTTTTTGGTTTATTTACAAAATTATAAAATTTAATAAAAATTATATATTTTCCAACGAAATCCCAAAATAGAAAAAAATTAAAAAAAGGTTCCTTAATAAGGTCATTTAAGCTTTTTAAAGACATTATGATCATTTATTATTAATAAAAAATAAATTAAAATATTAATCTAAAATTATATTAATGGTGTAAAAATAATAATTTTTTATATTAAATACATTTTCAATTCCATCCATGTTCATTTTTCATGGAAAACAAACATGACATTTTATAGAGGTAGTAGTCCACATATACACACAGTAAACTCTTTCATTTTCCACGGAATGGGAGTGCAGGTATGAAATGAAATTATAATTATTTTATAATTATAATAATGATATAAATATTGTATTACCTAATTAAAAAATATTTTTAAACCTCCTATTTAATGTGGTGAGAAAAAATTGAACACTTCGTTGAAGCATTTGGTAGTCTTCACATACACATGACTTAATTTTCAATTTTCATTATGATTATGGAGGAAGGTAAAAAATATATATTAAATTAGGGTAATAATACGTAATAATTGTAATTTTTTCATTTTTTCAGACCTTTTGGATTATATTGGACTTCATGGGTTTAAAATAAATGAATAATTAGAAAAATTGGGCTTAATCAATTACCTCTCCCTTCGATGTTCTCCCCAAGGTAAATTTTTAAGGATCCTTACATTTTTCATATGCTGTGTCCAAGGAATAAAGGGAACAATTATAGTTTTTAATATATATTATTATAGACTTTTGGTTCATCTAAAACATCGGTGTTTGTGTAAAAGTAAGGAGGTAAGGTACTTTTATATTTAAAGAGAGTGTAATTTTGTATTTTTTTTTTCAATCATTCAGAGATAAAGGGTTTAAAAATAACCATTAATGGAGAGGGGAAATATTTATTATATATAATAATACCAACATAAAATACCATTCTTGTCTTTCACATTTTTATCTTTTTTCACTAGGTTAAACCACTTTTACCATAATTTTCCCTTATTCTGGAAACATCACTTTAACCCTCAGATACTAATTTTAATAGCCAAAATTAAATTTGAAATTATTACATAATTTAAAAAAAATATTATACAAGGAATTAATTTTTAAAAATAATATTTCTATGATACAGAGAAATTAAATTTTGTATTAGTGGACAAAATGTGTAAAAACCTTTTCATAGAAAAAGTTCAATTTAAGATTAAAAATTTAATATGTGATAATATTATCAATGTATTTTTCTTTCATGTAAAAAATTTATTTAATAAAATTTAAAACAATTATAGTTTTTAGGGGAATAAAAATCTAATTTATAAAAATTAATATATAATTTAAAGTAAAGACCAAAAAAGTTTCTTAGGGATAAATATTACTTATTTAAAAAAATATATGCATGTTATTTCAAATTTCAAAGTAAAATTTTAGAATTAATAAAATTTTATTCGTTAAATACTTCATAAATATTTACATATTTAAAAGTTATAATTATCCTATGAAAAGATAAAAAAAATTGAAATTCTTAGAAAAATGTGTATTTTTTAGTATTTACAAGAAATAACAACTATTTTACACAATTCTATACAATTAATACAAATTACATTTTCAAATGATGAATAAAAATATAATGTTAAATTTACTATATTCAAATTAAATAAGTTATAAAAATTAATTATATATATATATATGATTAAAACATAATAATGTTATTTGGTAAATGCACTTTAAAGCATAAAATATATATAAAAACATATTATGTTGAACATTGTTGATAACGTGATGTTAGTTCATATAATCTATTTCAAATTAAATCAGAAACATATATATTAACATTTAATGTTTCAATACAATATTTTGGGTTGTTAAATTCTCCTCCCAACTACTCAGAAATATCCCCCTCAAAATTTATATACATTAGGTGCTTCGGGTACAATTACATTTAAACACCTACACACCACACACATAGGCAATAAATTAAGGCCATATCCCCCCAATGGGATATCCACCCATCAATCCTTGTTTATTTATTAAAGAACCCATATTTACAGTGGTAATTAATCTAATTACATGGCTCGTAGGCCAAGTGTGCATGAACCCCCATTGCATGGCCCCGAATGCCCAATTTTTTGACCCGAAATCCCTTTAGTGATTAGTGTCGCTATAATAACTGAGCTAATACAATACATGTTATAGTGCCTCTAACACTATATTCCTACAACATTTCCGCTATAGAGTCTCTAGAGTAACATTCTCCCCTTGGGGTTTTAACCCCCAATCACGATGTAATATTATAGGGTTCATTACCACTAATTGAAACCCAAACTAGAAAATGTGTGTATGGGTCGCACAACAAGGACCATTGGAGGAAATACCAAGTTAGCATGTTCTATAAATTCCCCATCTATGAAATTGAATTGGATTGACCAATTCATAATATGAATAGTTCCCATGTTTAGTAGGACTCGATCATGATCTAGTTCCCTATGACAGTGAGATATCCCAACTAATAAACCAGTTGACCTACAATATAGGGGAAAATTGTGGGTACTTATGTTTCATTGTATCTTTAGGTAATGATAATTCTTATTCATATACACATTTTATCCAAATTTCATTGAAAATTTGAATTTTATTATTATGCATGAATTTTTTTATGTAGTCCATTGTCTTTAACAACTACTCTTTATAAGTGAGATCAACCCCCACTTGCACCAATAGTGGATTTAGTACATTTGATGAATATTCTATATACTTCTTCAAATTGATTCATAGAATACATCATGTATATTAGATATTTTCTTTGGGAGAGCTAGTTTGTATTCCACAATTTTGATCTGATCATGAATATCATAGGGGCTGATGTATCTTGAACATAGCTTTCTCTTCTTCCCAAATATCATAAATCTCTTCCATGATGATATGTATAGGAACACATTTCCACAAACCTAAAACTCCAAGTCTCATTGAAAAGTTTTAACAAGAATCATAATTCAATTTTGATCTATGTTTTTATATTACTAAATTATATTGACATTTTCTTCCATTTCATTAAACTTCTTAGTTCATCCAACTTTCACTGAACAACTCCATCCTATTGTGTAGGTTTTTTAAATCTCTTCACATATAGGTTTTCATATGGGACCATTATAAAAATAAATTATAAACTACTATTATATGATATCTCAACCAATATAAGTTATTGATGCCTACCTCTATTAAATTACATAGTAAAATCAATCCTAATATTCTCATGTTTTTGGATAGTTAGTTTAAATTTTCCACTAGTCTAGGATTATTAGGTAATACTGATGTTTAAATCTAGGTTTGGATTCATTTTTAAGACTCTTATTGAACTTTTAGTAGATCCTTGTAACATTATTAGATTCAATAAATAGTGGTGTTTAATATTGACTTACTAATTCTCTAACGTATATATGTACAATAAGATTTAGTGAAAATTTATTTCAAATGGAAATCAAGTGAGTAGTCATTGTAAGATATTCAAAAAAACCCATATGTAATTATTATCATTGTATGTATTTTTAAGTCCCATGATAAAATCCATGGGGTTGTTCTCCCATTTATATGTGCATATGGGAAATGGTTGAATCATCTCATTGGAAAATTATACCTTCACCCATTGATACACCATGAACATGGATTTATGTTTTATAATATCCATCTTCATATGATTCCATCAATAGTGATTTGGAGACCTTAATACTTCTTTAGGATCATTATGTTTATAAAGAATATTTTTTTATAATCATTATTCATCAAATCCTTTTTTATCTCCGACTCTATGGGTATGCATTATATTTTACCAAATATCACAACCCCATTTTCATTAATATTCAAATCAAAGGCTTTTACCATTACCATGGGATCCAACTTATTTTTTATCTCCACATCATCTTTTTGATATTTCTAAGTATTATACAATAATGATGGATAAAAATAATCTGAGAAGGGTAGGATGATGATCTTTTATACATAATTAAGATGTAAATCCCTTCCAATCCTAGGAATATAAGATCCTTTTCAATCCTTATCATAGATATGATTGAAGGTTTGTTTCTATTTATACCATATGGAATTTTTTCACTATCCTCACATGAATGTGGATTGATATGTCATGAAACATGATTATCTATAAACATTTTCATTATAAAATATTATATTCCTCCAATCCAAATACATATTTTAGGCTCTTAAATTATATATATATATATCACAATTCTCTCCATATAGATAATTCCTCTACATCTTCAACAAAAAGAATACCATATTCAACTATAGATCGATAATTGTATAATTTTTCTCAAACACCTTCAATATTATAGACTTGTATAAAATAACTTTATAATTTTATATAATTACATATCCCAAACACTTCCTTAAAGAATCAATATAAATCACAAATCCTTCCCCACTAATGGGAAGTGTGAGTATATGTGTAACAGTTTGCCTCTTATTCAACTCCACAAAGCTATATTCATATTTATATATACATACATAATTAAATCCCTTTTCAAATATATTAGTATAAATTTTTTAAAATCTAGTGATTTTTTCAAAAATCCATGTTAATACATAGATAAACTTAAGAAACTATAGTTCTCAATAACAAGTATTATTCTAGAACACTCCTCATTCACATTTATCATTGAATAGTCCATAAATATGAATTAAACTATTATAATATTCCACAAAAATGTTATATTCTCCATCCAAAACTCAAATTTAATATATATTTCATAAAAATTATTCTTCCTTAATGCCTTCTGTACAGTACTCAAATGATCATTGTCTTTCTCTTTGGTTTTTGAGTAAATATCTTCTTCATCTATCAATACTACAAAAAATTTGTTGAGGTATTATTTGAAGACATTATTTATTAAGACAATGATGAATTATATAACATTAAAGTGTCAAAATGGAATGACTATGAATAATAACTTCCCATACCATGTACAAAAGGAAGTATGGGGAATATAAAATTATTCACATTAAACTAATGATATCTTAATCTAAGGACACATTATAGAAGTATTTAGCTCCATGTAATAGATCAAAAAATTAACCAATATAAAGAAGGTGATACATGTTAATTGTCATTATAATTTTATTTTCATGATAATTAAGACATATGTGTGTCAATTCATTCTTCATCTCGATAAATAGAATCAGTGCACCCCATGGTGAAGCATATGGATATATGAAACCAATGTCCATATTTTATTATAATTCCTTATCTAGTTCATAAAATTCAATGGGGTCCATTACTATATGATTTTGTGATGTCTTTAGATATATAAGTCTATGATTAAATATGAACTCAACCTCCCGATCAAGAGGAAGGAATAACAATTCATCATCGAATACATCATTGTAATCATTTACAATTGGAATGTCTTCAAGAGTGTTTTTACCTTTGTTTTAAATATTTTGAGGTAGATATTATTTATCAAAAAGAAAATCATAAATTCTTAAGTGGAAGTTTACAAGTGAGCCTCATCATATACTTTATAAACTTATAGAATCGAAGGTTAATTTTTGATATGGAATGTGATTTCCTTCCCTCTGAAGTTGATGAATGATATATATAGTGATAACCATTTCATTACTCTTATATCATCAAATTACCTTAAATGTATAATGATAGGGATCACTCTGATATTCATATTAAAAAAATTTATTAATGGAGTGCAATATACTTGTGGTAAAAAAGTCACTCAATTAGATATTCTTATAGATAAGTTAACCTCCATGTTTTGTGTTGTTTTTTTAATTGTTCTACTATAATTGCATGATATTAAAGAATACATTGTACCTGAATAAAATTTCACATTCACTATTTTTGGGTGAATATATATGGTATCTATCAATATAGTATATTATTAATCCATATATTATATAGTGATAGAATAATACCACCCTTTCTCCCTTGGACATGGGAGTTATTTTCATTGGTTATTTACAACATACCTTTTCTTAGTGTATTTGATTGAAAAATTTCCACATTCCATACCTTTGATAAATTGGACAATAGAATAAGGAATGATATGTACATTATTATCTTCAAACATATTACTGGGATTCCTTGTCTCAGTTATATATAGATTGGCTTGTTTTCCCTCATTTCCACTCTTGATACATTTCATATTCCTCTCGAGGAAGTTTCCCAGATTCTTCATTACACACTTCAGATTGTTATTTAAACACATTTTAACTCTAGAGTTTAGGATTATATTTTTTCCATGAGTTTTTATCTATATATCCACTAATGTTAAACTCCATTCTCTACTTATTATCATAGCTTGCATGAGACAACATTGAATTACCCATTTCCATCGCAACTTTTAGAGAAATTCATTAAAATTCATTATAGGTGTAAAATTATCATAAAACAAATTCTTTAAATAGACTAACCTTTCTCCATCTATAGAATAGATTAATTTAAATTGTAGTATTAATGATAAAAACGTTTGAATATTCTGTAATTCATTTGATGTTTCTATCAAATGATCTAGTAGATTAATCATATTTATTCTTGTGTTCAAGGAACTCCCCCACCATTTTAATGATGTATTGATAAAAGAATTCATGAATTAAACCCAATCCGTGGATTCTTTTTCTTCCATGTGAATTTCATAAGGAGTAAATTAAATATATTATAAATAAGGATTTATAAAAAGTTATCAATAAATTTTTATTCTTGGTGGATTGTAATGAAAACATCCTAATCCGTATTTTTTTGATAGGTAAACTGATCTATGAATATAAAAAAGGTCATGGAAGATAAAATTTCATACAACAAGTGAAACTATAAAAACCATTGTTTTTGTGATGATTTTTTATGGATTCAATAAATAATATGGACGTATAATAAATGAGTTGAGATTGGGATTATATTCCATAATTAGTTTGTTAGAAATTATATGAATGATCATATAATAAAAAAGATTTCCAACCACAAAATCACCTTATCCAGATCAACCAAGGCATTGGGGGAGCTTGGTTCAACCAATAACTATGGAGCTAGCCTAGGAATCCCACATGATGGCAGGTGTCAGTGGCACAATCCATAATCCCACTATAGTTTGCTCGGGTGGGAGAGTGTAAGTTACATTTTTCAATAGTCCATAAGATGTAAAAGTGGCCCAGGAGATGAGTTTTTGTGTTTTGTGAGTGTTGATCTACCATTTACAACTATATGTTGTTATAAAATAGGTATATTAACAATCATGTGCTCAATGAAATAGATATTTTATGTTGAAAACCATGACTTTTTTATGATTCAACCTCTTAAAAAATATATATACATATCAATTCCATTCAATTTGTTGTATCATTACCATCTTAATAAGGCCATTAGTTATCTTCTACCATGAGCATGTTAGGGGAAGATTCCATGTGATGGTTTATTAATTCCAAAGCATATGAATGATACAACCCTGAATTTGAGAATAATTTGATCATATTATAAATTCAAATATGATAGAAAAAACATAGAACTTCATTTTTAGAAATAAATAATTTCCAAACTGAGGATATACCATATGAAACAAAAATATGATTTTTTAAAGATGGTTTTTTATATTCATGTAAGATGAGGTAATGGACGTGAAAAATAAAGGTTGTGTGAATATCATATAGGGATATGGATTTGATTTGGTGGTTGTTTTCTATAAATACCCCCATACATTGTTATTTTTATTTTGAACAGAATTCATATACAAGATAAATTTTTAGTGAAGAAATACTGAAACATAGAAAACAAGGATGATCTATATTCATTTATGGTTTCCATGGATTTTACATTTAACTTTCAAATACATCATGATCTCATGATGTCTAGTTAATTTAGTAAACCAGTATAAATAATCCCAAAGTGTTGTGGGGAGAAATAGTTTATGACTTATGTGATCTATAAGATTTGTATAAGAACTATTTATCACATAATCTGATTGATACACAAATAAAAGTATAACCATTAAATATTTTAAACATGAATTATGTAAATTTATTACGCATGAGAATTTTTGGAGAATATTATGATGATTTTACAATGAATAATTAATCAAATGTTTTGTGTTAATAGTATGAGAAAAAATATACATAAAATAATATACATGCTTGAATATCAAGTGCAGGTAGTGTGTGTAATTTCATATACATACAATAAACTTTTCATATTAATTCATATTGGTATTTATATTTAATTACACATGTTTCATGAAAAAATAATATCAATGAAGATTTTGGAAGACCATTTATTATATTACACATTCATGAAGATTGAGAATATAAACGTGATATAAATTTAATGTATAGTGTGAAATGAAGATTCAGATTTTTTTTTATGTTGTATTTATGAATGAATTACTATTTAAGATCTCATTTTTTGAGATTAGATCATTTCATGATCATTGAAAATTGTAATTGTGTTCAGGTCTTTATCAATCATAAGAAATATTTATTTCTTGACCATCTGAAAATATTGGGGGAACTAATTATAGATTGTATTGAGAATTTAATTTTTAAGACAAGAATATAAGAAAAGGTAATTGAATTTTACACAAGAATGTGTGATCCAGATAGCTTGCGAAGAAGTATTTTTTAAAATTATCTATTTTTAGTAGATCTATCCATCTAAAGAAAAGGGCTACAACTGGGGGGGTCAAACAAATAATTATAGAATAAGGTGTAGTTGGGGGGTCTAAAAAATGTTAAGGTTTGATTATAGATAGGGTTATAAATAAATTTTTATTGGTTTGGATATAACAAATTACTGTTATAATCACCTTCTATTATATTATACAATCCATGTTGGGGGATATAATTGACATGGAAGGATGACTTCCATTATAATGAACCATGTAAATCATTTTTCTGTTGTGATTTAATTATTATTGTTTCTTTTAGTGTGATAATGAGTGTTAATGATGCGGTATTAGGATTTAATTAGTGAATGATTTTGAATTAAGAGAGAAAAAATTTGAAAAAATAGTGTACAGATTATTCACCCCCACACTGTGGTACTTAATTGTTCATTGGGTTCATCCAAATGGGATTTATTTTCATGATCAGTGTCTACCACTTATCAGATTCTCCCATGGATAAGTAAACAACCTATATGGCCATATCTTGGTCAGAGAATTGAAGAACAACAAATATATTTTAAATTTAGTTATTCCATTATTTAAAAATTATAGGATCAGAAGATCCACTATATGTTTGTGGTCCCTTTTTGATAAATTACTCAAAAAAAGTCTCTCTCTCAGAGTTTATTCCACATGATTTATGTTCTTATTCATAACATGTTTCATTTATTCACATTTCTCCAATATTTTCTTAGCTCTTACTTCCATTATATTTGTTATTTCATTACAGTAGTACAAGACCTTAATAATATACATGTGTTAAAAATATTCATCCAATTTCCAATCATTTTCTAATATAATAGATAGTTAGGGATGTGAATAATTTGATTAATATGTTCATAAAAGGTAACATATAAGAATATTATGATTAAATATTACAGGATGTTACGATCCTAAAATGTTAATCTTTTAGTTTCAATCTATGTTATCTATGGAAATATTATTATTAAGTTACCTAACCTAATTGAGTTCAAAAAATGTTAAAAATCATTATAATGGTTTATAAATAGAATATGAATTATCCAAATAATATCTCTTTGGAGTTTGAAACTAGGTTTGTTGTTAATCTTATCTATCGTGAACTATGTGGTGATAAAGTTAATACCAAATCCAGCATTTTTAGGGTTATTACCCCTGGTAAATTTGTACTAGAGCCTATATCCACTTATAGTGCCTAGAGTGGTACTTCAATGCTATGAAAAACATATAATAAAAAATTTAATAAAACAATTGGACCTTATTCCATTATTAAACATATTCCTATAGATTTCACTAATATTCTATAATGTTAATCATTATATATAACTAGATTGTTCTCTGACACAAGCTATAGAAACTCAAACATTAAATTCACATTATTTAAAATAAATCACATGGATTTTCAATATGTACAATCCAAGGATATATAATATTAATTTATTTATATAATAATACACATAAATACATTATCTAGAACATAAAAACATCATAATTATATCGAACTCCAAATTATTCTTAAAACTCCCAAAGATCTTTTAAAATATCCCAAAATTCCATGGAAGAAATATGTAAGGAAAGGTATTACCCTATAAGACCAGAATACGGATGAAGGTGATAGTAAATCAAAACATGAGAGTTAAGAGGAATAACATGATATAATAATGATAATGGTCATATAAATGAAAAAATGGAATAATTTTATGAACTAATAATATCCTAGAATCCTGGAGCAGGTCGAAAAAAACATAAGTCATGGGATTACAATCATAATTCAATGATCAAACCCATGGTCATCAACATAAAGTTGAAAAAATCCCATAGTGGGTTAGGTTCAATCAAAAATTATTTATATAACTTCTCATGAGATAAATATATTGACCCAATTAACTAGAAGACTATATGACTTTGATCCCCCAAATTATAGAATGAGAATCATATATATTCTTACCACATGAGGAAACAAGACCATACATAAGTAATAGTCATGATCACACCCAAGAGTAGTAATTTGGATTCATAATTATGATTAAAGGCATCATAGAAATACAAATAATAAGAATTCCATAAATAAGGATGAATAAAATTATTCTAAACCTTTATAATTAAAAATGGGATATAGTTCAGAAATATGGAATTATAATATAGAACATTCATGAAAATAATCTTGATAAGAATGAATAAAAATGAACTACGTGGGTGAAACTTTATTGAATAACTAATGGATATTTAAGGAATGAAATAGATTAAATTTCAATAGAGACAAGAATTAAACCAGGAGGGTTATCCGTAATATAATAAGGGTTTTTTTTCAAATCTATTCATGGAATAAAAACATTTCATGTGCGTAGTTATTATCATGAGTGAAGAAATACAAAAGTTCCCTTAAATCAGGTTTACTTTAATGAGGTAATTTCGAAAGGAAATAAAGAAATGTATAACCAAAAAAATTAAAAAATTTATTTAACATGATATATATTTAACATAAATATTTAAATATATATATATATATGTCTATGAGAAAAATATTTCATAAAAATAAGAAATGGAAATATAGCATGTGACTCGTAGGTAATACCTGTGGTACATAAGATCGCTTACCTTAGGATTTAAATTTCATTCTAATTTCACATAAAATCCTATGTAATTAAATTAACTTCATTATATAAATACAAAATAAAATCATGCATCTATATTTAATTTTTTATCGTTTATGTTTTGTATTTATTTTAATATAGTTTCTTCTTGCATTGGATAATCATGATTTTTTTTGTTTAATTTCTTGGAAAAAGGGTTTTTTCCACTATCCAAGGTTTTATAATATAAAATCAGAAAATTTATAATTGTGGAGATTTATCTCCTTTATCATTTGATTAGAAAAATGTTTGTTCGATTCAAAGGTCATCCCAAAAGAGACTTAAGTTCTGAATGTTTCACTAACAAGTCTATTTAATGTTGTTAAGGTTACTATGGTCATTTCTTGTTTATAAAAAAAATATAATTCCCAATATTGTTCTTAAAAAATATTAATGGCTTCAAAAATATAAATTTTATATGATAAATACATTTTAAATTTCATCTATTTGAGGTGGTCCTTGAACACAAAACATGTTGTTTCATGGATATAGTATTCTGCACATACACATATATGAAACTTTAATTTTACATAGAGTGGGGGGGGGGGTTATGAAAAGAAATAATTATAATTTTATCATTTTTTTATTTTATAAAATTTAAATAGTAAATTAAATACCCATTTTAAATCTTCCAATTAAGGCAGTGATAAGAAATTGAAAACCCCGTTCATGGTGGGGGTAGTCTACAAATATGCATGATGATGTTTTACATTATCTCAAAGAGTTTGGAAGAAGCTATAAAATGGATATTCTATTAGTATCACAACATTTCATCATAGAAATTTTCTAAACATACATTCTTGGAAATTTCATATTTGATGGGTGTATAGGAAGAAAATAACTAGAAAAATTGGGATTAGTGTATTACATCTCCTATATATGTTCTCCCTTGGCTAACTCCTTAAGGTTTCTAAACATGGTTTGTTAGTGGGGAAAAGGCTTCAATTTTATATAGAGTTCGTAAAAGAGATACTATGGAATATTTTTATTTTAGTAATATATTTTTAATATTTGGATAAATCGTAATAAGGTGAGCTTATTTTAAAATTAACGAGAGTAACATTTTTGAAATATGTATTTTCTTTTAAATAATGTCATTAAATTATTCGTGGCCAAAGGATCCAAAAAACTAAAAATAATGGTTTCATGATATTTATATTGTCTATAATACCTAAATATTCTATTATATTATATGTATTTCACATGTTTTAACTTTTTTACTTTCTCAAATCAGTTTTACCATAAATTATATAAACCAAGGTAAATCCGTTTTCACCCTCTAAAAAAAATTAATGGCTATGATTAAAATATAAATTATTTAATAATATGAAAATTATGGTTTTTAATATGTAAATAATTTTATAAAATAATATATCTATGATTTAGATAAATTAATTTTAATATTAGTGCACATATATCATAAAAAACAATTCTAAAAAATTATATTAGTCTTAAATTATATGTGTGGGATAAGATTATATTTTTATTTAGTTTTACATGAAATAAATATAATTAAAAATTAATTTTGTTTTTAGAAAAACCCAAAACCTTGTTTAAAAAAATTGGAAAATTTATTTTTAATTAAATAATAATACCATTTTTTATCAAGACTAAAAATTAATTAAATCCAAAAATACAAAGAATGTTATTTATTAGTTCAACATAATATATTTAATTCTAAATTTTTATTCCGTATATATATATCCAATATTTATATGTTTCCATTTTATTCTTATCATATGACACTTTCAAAAAAATACAATTTTGGTTAAAATAGATTTTTCACTATTCACACTAAAAAAAATCTTTCCAATCAATATAAAAAAATAATCCTAATAAAATCTTTCACATTATAAATATAATAATATATCTCATTATATTATATTAGTTTGGTATAAGTGATAAATTTTTTTAGATATAACTGCTTAAAACATAAATTTTTTTAAAAATCAATTTTTATGGGTGAAATTTTTCTGTAAACATATTATGTTTTGAGTTAATAATAAGGTGACATTAGTTATTATCATCTAAAAAAACTTATGTGAAAAACATTTATATTCATTAGAATAGTTTATATATATAATTTATTATTTTCTATAATATATTTCTTGTCACAATACCCAAGCCTGCGTTGTAAAGGATGTTTCTATTAAGTGGAATATTCTTACAACCTAAGGACACCTAGGGGGTCTTGGTAGGACTTCATGGATTCAAACTTCTTATGTGAATGTTATATATACTATATATAGGTATTGTTTTTTAATGAGAGTTTAATAAGAATTTTTAGGCATGTGTGTGATGTTTTTTTTTACCATTTTAGTGAGTAGTGAATCATGTGTAGTGGATAAGTCAGATACCCCACAAAGGGATTTTGGAAATATTTAGTAGTTAGTCAAATTTTGGGACCATGATACAATGTATAAGGTGTTGTGATAATGTTGTTCTGTGTTCATAACATCTTTATTTTTTCATAAGATTTTCTATTGTGATATGTATTTTCATGACACCAAGAGAGAATGGATTGGCATCAACACCTATACCAATTTAAGAAAGCCTATACTATAGAATCCATTAATTAGTCTGTAGTTTTAATCAACTAGTTTCCCAAACTGTAATGAAATTATCAATATATATTCAAGATGATTATTGAGGAAGATTAAGAAAATCACAGTGATATTATAAGAGACTTAGATTAATGATATTCAATGAAATTTTTGTATATAATTTGTGATCAACAACTATAATAAAAATTGGAGGAAATACCATAGGATTGTGGAATATGAGACATATCTTGATATAGTGAAGGGTTCTCTTTTGTATTGATGGTTTTTTCCAATTACTTCAAGTTTTAATAAAATTATTGAGGTGGATATAAATTTAAATATTTGACTTGGATTAATTGGAATGTAATGATATTATTATAAATAGAACACATTGAATTACTCCTATGGATTTAGAAAATGTTAAATAATCCTGACCATTGGGTCAATGGTCGGATTCTAAGAAAATTAAAAAGACAATAATAATATTTTTTTCATATTAACACATTTGGTAAAGAACATTAGAAAAACATTAGTTAAAGAAATAAGTATATTTTAGAATCACTGGTAAGGGAAAGAGGGGAATTGATGATCTATGCTATAAATAATAATGAGGTAGATGATAATGTTCTAAGATACCTCTCAATAGATTTTTTTGTGATGTTATTTAAGACAAATAACGAAGATAATATTTTGAAACCACCCTTGGGGACACGACATTATATATTTGAAGATTCAATATATTAGTTCTTAGAGGACAATTTTAGTCCCCAAGAATATGAAAATAGTGATTTGACTTATTTGGGAAGGATATAATCTATGAGGGTCAGTGTGGTTGTAATAAAAATATAAAATTAGCGAACTTTAGGTATTTTGGTTTAATAGATTGATTACGTCAAATTATCGTTGGATTAAACTAGTTAGGTTGAATTATGTAAATTATTTCATGCCTCTAATTTTCTAATTTGTTGCTTCTTTTTAAAAATTATAAAGAGATATTCATTATTAAAAGTTATAAAAAAATATCATTGATGAAAATGGAATTCAAATTGTAATATATTAATTCACCCCCAATCTCTCAGGGTATTAACCTTGTTTGATAGGAACAAGTGTAATTAGATATAGGTTTTGTTTGAGTGTTTATCTTTCTAAATCAATATAATAATCTTTTTCAATTATAAAAGAATCGATTTATTCAATAGGAATAATTTATAGCTATGTGAAAATAGAATTCAATATTAAATTCATTCATTGGGAATGGATGTGTATAGAATCATTATGCCTGGAATCCTGAAATTTATGGGCAGTGATGGTTTATCTGAAAGCGATTATAAAGATTTAGGTTCTAAACCAAAATAAATTAATGTTTTTGGGGGATATTTTGCTATCCAAATCTATATTAAGTTTATTTTTGTCAAATGTTTCACTCTATATAAGAAAATATCCATAAAATCATTAAATATTATTAAAAAAATTTGAAGAAAAGTTTCATGTGTTGTGTAATACATTTGTAGATTTAATAATAAACATGAATGTAGATGTTAATAACTACATTTATTAAGTGAACATTATTATGGAAGACATTAATATGAATGATTAGATATTTGATGATATCAAAACTGTTTAAATAATCCTGAAAATATTACCTCCATGATTCAATTTAATGTATTAGTTCTTAAAGAAAAAGATACAATAAGGGTATGTTGGAAACCATTATTATCACACTCATTACATAAAAGAAAAGCTATAATGAAATCATTTCAGTATCAAATAGTAATTCTTTGGAGTTTTCATTTAAAGAAATGTGGACTCTCATTATTAGAGTATCCCAATTATGAAAATGTTTTTAGAGTAATATTGTTCAACCCCACTAATATTAATGTAACAAAAGATAACTTCAAAGTAAAACATCAACATGATTATTGTTAGTGTGGGAAATTTTGGAATCTATTAGCTAGGTTTGAATGAAAATTTCAAGATAATGATGAGGATGAAGACATTTTGTAGAAATAAATCAGCATTATAAATAAATAAAGTAAATCACAATAGAAATTATTCAATAATAAGAACTTATTATCTAAAGAAGTGGAATTAACAAAGGTAACAGAATTAGGGGACATTAATAATTGTAAATACCCCAGTGAATACATCTACTAGATTGTTATTATCAAGCCACCATGGGTTTACATCTATGAATAATGGGATACAATAGAGGGATGATTTAACCTCAATGTTAAACATGTATGAAATCTTGAATAAATTTATATTTTCCCATGAAAAAATAAATAAACAAAATGATTAGTTGGTGAATATAAACCCAATATATAGAAATAAAAATAGGATAAGTTAATGTTATATATAATGTTAAAACAATAAAATATATAAATTCTGTATACATAGAGACAAAATTTGATCATAGGATTAAAATTAAACAGTACTCCTAGATTATTGAATGAATGACTAACTGAGTGATAGATTAGCTCAACAAATAGATGAACACAAAGGTTAAATTAATATGTTATGATAAAATTGTGATGATTAAGAAAGATTTATTACTCTCCAAATGACATTAAAGAGTTATAGTGCACATATTTCTATATATTATTAGGTTTTTATTAGTGGATTTTTTAAAAAGGTTTTGTATTTCTTATAAGCTAAGAACATTAAAAACAACAGTGAATATATTTTTCTACTTAATTAAATGAATAATCAATTGTGGTAATTGAAAACCCCTAGGTATCCACACCTCAAACTAAAGTTGAATGGAACAAAACATATAAGGATGAGAAATTTATTGTTTATTCTACAAGGGAACACAAAATGAAACCAAAAATATACTTTTATTTTAATAGAAATATGGGAAATAACCAATATGTGTTATTAAATGAAAAAAATCAGTGGGGAAGATGAAAAAATTAGGTGTGAATATTTTATTAACATTGATATGATATTAATTGTTATTTTAGTTTTTTTGATTGTTTTATACACAAGTAAATTAATTTCTCTCAATGGGGGTAAGGAAAGCTTCTAATAGATACTCAAAGAATAAGATTTTATTAGCATAAAATATAATTAATTAAAATTAGAATACTATTTTTTTTTAAAATTCTAATTATGAAGAAATAATTTTGGAGGTCCATCAAGTGTGAATATCACAAAACAAAATATGGAAGTAGATACGGGAATTGAAAAAAATGAGAATGAAAATTTTTATGAATGTTTTATAATAAATTCCTATAAATATTTAATATTTATTTTTGAGAGTGCTTTTATATACCATGTTATGGGAAATAAATATTTTTTCACAAAATATAAAATATTTAAATTATAGCATCATTTGGTTTGGAAATGATGATGGGAAAATTATTACTATACAAATAGAAGATAAAATAGTGGAAGATACTTAAGATGTATGAAAATATTTCTATTTGAAAAATATAGTCACATTGTTGTAACTGTTGGTCAATTACATAAACCATGACTTGTGTTTACATTCAAAATAAGAAATGTATTTTGAAATGAATAGATAGTTCAACTATATTGTAAGGAAATTTCACGAAAGGAAATATTTATCTCATTAATGGATAATAGGACGGATTATTTCAATATTAGGAGGATGAAAATAAAATGTGGCATAAAAATAATGGCCATTAAAGCAGTAAAGTACATATATAATTTTATTAAAACTAAAGAATCGTGTTTAATCCCATCACATTCAAGTGATCAAACTCACAAATATGATACTTTCCAAAAATGGATGTTTTAAAAAAACATAAAATATAATGGGGATGAATTCAATAATGTTTCTATGTTGGCGAATATTGAATTATCTGGACCTATGAAAACCAAATTCATGGATTGGGAAACATATTATATCTTATATAATAATTATTAAAATAGGAATTCATAGTTGATGTTCATTTAATACAAATTTGAAGTGTATAGAAGCATTGCACATTATTAGATTCTAGATGAAAAGAAATTTAGGTTAAAAATAAAGAAATTATGAACTAATAAGGGTATGTAATTTACCCATAATCAATTATGAGAGTATCTCAAGATAAATTGGGTATTAAATCATGTTTTAATGATAAGGAATCATTAAAAAATTGAGTCATTGAGAAAAGGAATTCCATTATCAATAACATGAATTATTTAATTATCATTCAAAATAATATACCAAATGAATATTATAAAGAATTAGTTTCTACATACGAGTATATATCCAATATAACATTATTTTTTGAATTAATACAACACTCTATATATGTGTTATGGAAAAATATGATAGTTTTGTACTTTAAAATTTTTTATTAGTAAAGTTTTTATCATAAACCATGAAAATAACTAATTGATTTAATCTTACGATGATGAGGGTATTTTCCTTGGATATTTAACCAAATAAAATTAATATAAGTGTAATGATATTCTTGTGAAACTCATGGAGATAAAACAAGAAACTCTTTTTGAAAAAGAGCATAATATTAAAACAGGAGAGTAGATTTTACAATTATATAAAAATGATTTTATGGAATAAGGTGATGTTGAATTTAAATGATAATTATGGAAACATAGGGATATATAAGACTAAAAAATAGAATTATGATGATAAAAATATTATAGGTTTAGTAGCTACAAATAAAGTGAAATCCTTGGCTAAAATTAGAGTTGAAAATATTGTTTGTGAATGGATAGCTCTAGTTAAAACTCAAAGATGAAGTCTCACTAAAAATATGGCCTTTTATCTCATTTAGTGAATAATAATATCTATGATATATTTATGAATTATAATTTGGTCATGTATATAAATTAAGAGATCAACCAATTAGAGACGAACAAAACTAGAAAATTTGTTCATAGTCCAAAAGGTAATATTGTCATTAGAAACAAGTGGGTGATCTTTAAAAAGGTCAATGAAGATGGAAAAGTAACATATAACAACCAAAAAATACAATTCAAGGCATTTTACAAAGTTAATGGAATATATATGTGTCTGGTAATTTTTCTCTAGTGGCCAGATTGCTAACTACGTGGCTATTTATGGATATGGAAATGAAAAGGGGATTTCTGTAATTAAAATTACCATTGTTGAACTATTTCCATAAAGAATAATTTTAAAATAATAAAATGTATTAATTTCGCATATAAAAGATGCTAAAATGTGAATATATTTAATAACTAAGTTTATGGAATGAAAATGGTTTTATGGGATAGGTAACTATGACATTATCATGTTTTAATGAATCTTATTTTCCAATAAAAAGGATATAACCATAACCTTTACAATAAGAAATAAAATGATCAATAGATGTTTGTTATAATATATGTATATGATTTAGTTTTTATATTCTTCTAGGAGACACACGAATGTGATATTTTCAGATATATTAGTTATGAAATTGAGATATCTTTGATTAGATAACCTACACATTTTCTTGGATTAAAGGGGTTCATGGAATGAGTAAAACATTTATTTCTGAAAAAAATATTTCATTTAAAATATCAAAAGTTTTGAAATGGATAATTCAAGGCAAATGTCACATATGAAATCTTCACCAAAAATTTTTCTAAAGGATTGTGGTGGAATTTAGAATGATGTGATGGAAAAATGAACAGTTATAAGAAGCTTGTTATACAAAATAAAAAACACAACTTATTATAGTTTTAGAAAATTTCTTGTTTCTCACTACATAAGTTTTATGAGGTATTGTCACATTCTCTCTATAAATTATATACTTTGATACATCAAAAAAAATTTAAATTTGGATTTTTATTATATTACATTATTACATGTGTTATTTGAATTTAAATATACTGATTGAGTAGGTTTATATGATAACAAGTACTCAACCACATATAGAGTTTTTATCTTTTGTTTTATTTCAATACATAGTTAAGTGATAAGTACTTCTAAATTTTATTGATCATCATGATGGATGAATATATTATCGTCACTCAGGTATGTACTCAGTTTTTTTATATACGAAAATGGCTAAAGATGATATAGTAGATGTGAATTATACTATTTATATCATCTATAATAACTAGAGTAATGTTAATATATAGAGTGTCCCATCCACCATTCAAGGACCAAGAAAATTTTGAAAATATTTATCCATTTCAATGTAAATTTTTACCAAGGCTATCAGAAGTTGGATCATGTGTAAACATAAAATAAATTTCATGATATACAAATTAATACACTACCAAAATAAGATTTTTAAAGTAATTAGTTTGAACATTGAGTAAATATGACTCCCTATAACTATATTACATGGAATAGAAACCCCCCACCACTCCCCCATCGAGATCATTATTTATGTCAATGGTTATTTTTAAATCATAAATTTGATGGATATCTTTATAACCCTCAATTTTTATCATTAAGATATGTGATAATGGGTTTCATTGAAAAAGGGTGAGAATCTATCTTGAAAATAATGATTTAAAATATATGGGATATGTTATTCAACTAGATTTTATAAGCCATGAGTGATGATAAAATTGTAAAAAAATTGATTGTACATGAATTTTTATTCAGGGGAGCAGTGTTAGTGAATAGTTTGGATATAAATGAATGGTTTTCATAAGAATATTTTCATTTAATCCTCCATTCTCACATAAATAATGACTCATGTCTTATTATAGTTAGTGAATTTTTTTGAAATTTGAGTTATATTATGTTTCTAATTGGTTATAAATACTTCATGAATTAATGTGTTTGAATTATTTAATAATTATCACCAAACTAAAAGGGGTAGATTTTTGGAAAAGATCCCTTTAGATTTTGAGTTTGGGTTGTGTTTTTCATAAACAATAATTAAATTTTATTTATAATTCACCTAAATGTACATATAATTTAATAAATTATGTTGAAGTAGTTTGTAAGAGGTTGGAATAAATTATTTTTATAGGATTGAAATCAATTGGGAGACCCTCATCTAGACCATTGATTGGATTACCAGAAATTGGAAAATGTTTACTTTAGAAGGTTACATAATGATACTCTATACAGTTTCATAACACTAAAATTATATAGATACGGTTATCTACACTGGGTAGAGTTATGTTATAAAATGAATATAGTGTTTCATAATATGTTTTAGGTATGTGTATGCTATTATACATTACAATTTCTGGGTGAAGTAGAAACTTTATCATGGAGGATCCGACTAAGACACAAAGATTATGAGGATATGTTTAGTGGTTCTTGTTATCTATCTATGAAACATATAAAATTAATTATCTAATAAAGGCTATGTGTAGAAGAGTTTTTTGTTTTTTTCAATGTTCTTTTACTATAGAAATCATTGTCATCTCAAAAATAGTGTGTGAATTTACTTTAGTGGAAATTCTGTTTTGGAGAGGTATATTACATGGAATTCATCCACAACATATTAGATTCAAACAACTTTATTTTCCACAACCATTATAAGGATAATTTGATATATAAAAAACTATAACAAAATCATCGAAAACATAGATAGAATATCATCAAAACATTTATAGATCAAGGACTTGAAAAATATCCTCCATATTTAAATGATACCAAACTATTGGATTGATAAAGAAGAAACACAACACATAATAGTGAAGGGTTCCACTTTGTGTTTATGGTATCATTCAATTAGAACAAGAATTAAAAAATTAATTAGGTGTCTTAAAATTTCATGACATGAAATTAATTAATATGATTGTAATAACTATATTAAAATATGTCATCCACTTTGCAAAATTAATGTTTAGATTCAAATTTTTTTATAAAAACAACCTGTATCAGATCCTTAATTATAATTGGGACACTATTAGTTTTTAATGTGTGTTATAGATTAATTATTGGGAATAATTTTTTAGTCAATTTGTGTTTGGTTTGTTCATGTTTTAAGTAATATCCTTGGGAAGGTTTTGGATGACTAATGGGGATGTTGAAATTAATATTGTAATATATAAATGGATTCTATGATCTACTGAATATTCTACACTATGGAGAGTGTATTTGTAGTGTTATTGGGGGACTATGACACGATAAACAATTTTCATGGTTCTGATCATTTTGGAAAATCTATTGTGTGAAGATTCTGTTGTGAGGTGAAGTCTTATAAAGTTGGGTTTTTTTAATATGGGAAAATTTTATTTTTTTCCGTATAGGATGTTTATGGTGTGATGTTAATGAGGGGGCTTTAAGGATATGATATTGTGATGTAAATTTCACTATAGTCTATTTACCTTATTTATAAAATTTCTTTGTTGTCCATGATGTGGATTATGAGAACATAATTTACTAAGAACCATTATGCAATATGAATCTCCTTTGTGTCATTATTATTTTTTGATTTCAAACCCATTATGGTGTGTCCTTATGTACTATTCCATGATTATTGTTTTCTCAAATTGATTATAAAATCTTGGGGACCCTTGAACTCCACCATTCTCTAGTCCTTCCACACAAGACAATGAAATATCTAGGGAATGCATAAGATAATTTCCAACCTTCAAAACACTTTTCTTCATCCTTATAATTGGACTATCATGTCTAAGAGACTCTACCATAGAGACCTTTTATTGGACTAGATCTTGATCTACCATTGAATATGGTTGGTTTTTTGATCCAAAGTTTGTGGGATTGATCTAGTTGGTATGCGGGCATAACTATTGTTTTATATCTTACAAAATTAGTAAATTGAAATTATTTCTCTTGATGTAGTAATAAAATTTATTTAAAGTTCCATTTTATATAGTTTTTGTCTTGATATAATGGTTTGGCCTCACTTGTATTGAGACCCATGATTGAAGTGTGTTACTTGTGGGTGTGTGTGGCCATATATGATTTATTCTTTATTAGACCAATTATTATTTATATGATATTATTTTCTTGGGTGTCTATCATAGATTTTTTAAATTTTCATCTATTATCAAGAAGGTTGATTTTCTTATAATTGGATAAACATCTCCCTTGAGGAGGGGTGTGGGTTTTATGATAATTCTAAAGACTTATCATGCATGATAATAATATTAAAATATCACAAAAATGTTTAATCTATGTTAGAGTAGACCAAGTGGATGTTAAGTGTATAAAAAATTATAAATGATTAAATGTGAGAAAGACCATGTATGAGATATTATAGTTGAATTTTTTGGGTTTTTCCATATGACATGCCATCATGAAAAGAAAGAAAACCACGATAGGGTTGGGCTTGAGGTTCTATATAATGATAGAATGAAGAGGTATATATGATAAGTGTAGGGTGTTGAATTTATGTGTGGACCCCGAAGAATCTGTCAAGATATTCTATGATAGACATTTGAATATATACCATCATAATACATATGTAGGTGGGGAATCGTTTTTTGGTAGCCTTATTAGTGAATAATGAACCAAAACATGTGTGGTTTATTTTTTAAATATGAATTTATTTTATGTTTAAAATATATAATATATATATATATATATATTCACATGTGTTTGGGAAGAACATGTAGTTTCCTACTAGGTTTTGTACTCACATCATGTATAGGAGTCCTAATACACATGTAGGCATCATAATATGGTATCCATAATAGGACTAAATCCCAAAACATGGGGATGAATTTGTGGAAATTGATGATTAGAGATGGTAATGGGTTGGACATGACAGTGATGAAAAGGTGTCTTATTTATTTTTCCCATTAAATTGGTTATACTCAGGATTGGACTACCATACTAGGGGTCCGGCGTTATTACTTTTTTTATGATGGTTTTGCCTCAGTAAGAGACCAAGGAAAACATTTTTGATAAAAAGGGGCTACATGAGCCTAAATGATGGAACTTTATTATAATATTTCTCATAAAAAGGAAGTAGATCTCCAGGATGATTGTCCTTCCAAGTAATATCCTATTTGACTCCTCTATTTTCAAGAGCATAAACAACCATATTTACTTCACGGAAGGTATGGGTGATGATGCAGTTTATTTCCATAAGTGAGGTAAGACATCTCATCCAACGAGTAGTGAGAGACCATGCATGTTGCACCACCCCATTTAAAATATCCTAGAAAATAGTGGTTGAACCACTTTCAATCCAAATATTATTCCGTCCTTTTTTTGGAAAAGTCAACTGAATGGGTCACACCCAGCATCTCGTCATCCAATGACGAGGTTGAACCACAACCTCTAAAGAAACATCCATAACAATGATCACGAATGTCTCTGATGATTGCACCATAACCTTTTAGTCTTAGGTTGCCTTTTGTAGTGCCTTCAACATTCAGTTTGATCCATCCTGGATGTGGAGCTTTCTAGAATACCTCAAAAGTTTGTTAAGGCAGCCTATAGAGCCCAGAAATCATTCATTATTAGTTTTTAATGATGTGAGTAAATTGAAATGTCATCAATTATCGCATTGTGTTATTTACTTCCAATAAAAAAATTATTTCATTATTCTTCTTATGATATGATTTTGATGTAATTATTGGTATATCAATTATATAGTTTCCCCACTAAACCATTCAGACCATGAATTCTAGTTGATAACCTCTTGAGTATAGGGAGAAACACATGAGGACATAATCCTCTCAGTCCAGAATAGGTGATATGGCCTCTAGAATAAAAAAATTTTACAATGTGATTTTTAATTTTCATTCCCACTTTAATACATTTACTTTATGGTAGAATGAATTTATCTTCTGTGGAACTCTGTTAGGGGAGTCACGTAAGTGTCTAGTCATATCTTATATGGTGGACCTCTAATTTATTAGTGATAAGACTTCTATTAAAATTTCATATTTTTTATTTCATTCTATTCCTGAGTATGTTATTATAGTTATGAGATTTGGGAGTGTTAAATCATCATGACTAGGATAATAAGATCTCCAGTCATATTTATGCCTATTTTTTCTATGCAAGATGGTTTTTCTAATTAAATGTCTTGACATGTTCTTCTATGACATACTTTGATAATGTTTTATATTTCATGAACATGTGAATACCTGATTTGTTTATTATATATATGGTTGTGAATAATATCAAGGTTTGGGGAACTAACATGATCCTTGGGTAATTGTTATATTGTTATAGAATAACATATTTGGTAGCCTCTATGGATAGGTTCTCTAATATAAATCATTTGTGTGTACCTTTTTAATTCTTAGGGTACTGTCTTAATTTATCATTCTTTGGTTTTATAGGAGATTGTTTTATATTGTATAAAATTAATCCTTGAATATGTATGATTGAACCACCCAGATATGAAAAGAAGAATTGTATTTCTTTATTGAAAAACTCTATTCTACAACTTGATATTAGTAATGTTTTATCTGAGCATGATCTTATTCCTTCTCTAGTGGTTTAGGTAGCGAAAAATCTCTATCACAGATTCATTATTTAGTTCTAGTTTAAGACATAGGCATAAAAATGAAAATGATTTATTGTTATTGGAACAACATGTTCATTAATCCTCCATCCATTTATAGAATTATAGGCCCATATGATTTGAATGAGTGGATGTATTTCATTGAGGTGATATTTAATCTAGTTTTAACAAGAGAGGACCAATGAGTAAACCTTGAATCTATTGTGCTTCATGGACCTAGTAGGAGAGGGGGGTTGTCAGAAACTTTGTTTGTTTGAATGATGGTATTAGATAGGATACCCTAAATAATTTTTTATTTAAGAATTTATTCTATGATATGATGAATCTACATCAGGTGTAGGAGTTTATGGAGGTTCAATATTATATTATGTCAGTGTTTTCCTAGTATTTTTTTTAGGTAGTTTCTTTGCGACACCCCACTCCAATATCGGAATGATGTATATGATGATTAATATATTGTGATGATCCTTTTCCCAAATAAATTCATTAAGTTAGTATCTTTGGGCCAATTAAGTATCTAAAATCACATTAGAAGGCCTTTAGTACTAAGAAGGCTCTGGAGGAGGAATGAATTTTAGGCATTCTTTTTTGCTTCCAATGGACTGATTAGTAGACTCATTACTAATGTTATGGATGCCTATAATAGTAATTTTATGTGTGAGGTAAATTATTTGTTTGAGAGTGGTGGTAGGTGGAGGTGTCAAATAATATTTTCTTCACCTCCCTCTACTGGTGGTTCTTTTATCAGGTGCTCAAATATTAGAATAGAGGTAACATCAACAAGGATTTTTAAAAACTGTCTATGGTGTATCAATGTTGTGGAAATGTAGGATATATATAGTTTTTATTATGGATTCATAGATGAGTTATATTAGATCATTCAAGGATGGAGATGGAGGATTAGAGGGTATATGATCCTCATACTCTTCCAACCCAGGATAATTATATGTCTCATAAGCAGGCCTTTGGAGATGAGGGAGGCAGAGTTTATTCAATGAACAATGTTCTAGTTGGTGGAGGTGATAGAAAATTGAGTTTTCAAGATAATTTCTATATCACAATTATTTAAATCATTTTCCCTTTCATGATACAGGATCCCCTAGTTTGATTATATTATCTCAAGAATTAATGGTAATGACTTATTGGTCAAGTTATCTTGTGAGTTATTACCTCCTGAAAGAACCTTATTAGGGAAAGTGCTATGTATCTAAAGATATAATGAATTTAACATAGTGGTAAATGGATTTTTAAACCTATGGTATTTCATGATCTTTGATATAACTAGTTCCAATTTCATTTTTACAATGTACTAGTATACTAGATACCATACTCACATCAACTACAGTAGGAGACGATTATCCTTTAGTATGCCAAAGGGATATAATTTTTTTTTCACAAGGGAATATTATGTTGGATTAGGTATAATGGGTATTTACATAATTTAGATTGGTCTTTTTATATCTAATAAATATGGAGTGGTACTTTTATAATACTAGTTTATATCTCGATCCTCTATTCTTGTTGTGGTGGGTTGTTAGCAGGATTTTCTTGTAGATGTTTTCTCAAGACGTCCTCCTGATAAAGCAATTTATATTCAAATTGAACTAGTTCATGGAGACCAAACCATATTGATTATTCTATATAATATAGTGCTAAAAATGTGAATAAATTATGTTGGAAATTTAGGATTTATAGGTGATGGGTTTTATCAAGACTAAACACATCACTATGGGTGATGTTGTGTTGTTTGTAAATAAGGTGGACATTTGGCTTCATTTTTTGTGGAATACAGAAATTTGAATCAAATGATCATGAAGAATTTATAGCCATTTAAATTTATTAATGCATTTTTTATTATTTTCTAGAATCTAAGTGGTTCTCTACGATTGACATATTATTAGTTTTACACAGAAATCATTTCCAAGAAGAGGATATTTCTAAACAAAAATGAGAAGTAGATATAGATTATATAGGTATCATTCCATTCATTGAATATTGAAATATTACAAGTGCTGTATGTTGATCTCATGAAATGGATATTTCATTCATTAATGAACTCCTTTATTTTGGTGGTTTGTTGATGATACCCTCGTATATTCACAAAACATAGAGATATATGATAGACATCATGATATTTTTTTGAGTACACGTCATGAAAATCATCTCTATTTCATTCTCATGAAATGTAAAGTTACTATAAAATAGTTATATTATTCTTAAATATGTGATCTATGAGGTGGGGATTTATACAGACCCAGATATTGTAGATATTGTGCTGTATTTGGAACACCATAGAAATGTCTCTTGGGTGAGATATTTGCAGTATACACAAACAAGAATATCTTTTAGTTATTATTTTATTTTATGGGGTTAAATATTCAATATAGGATTTGGGTGGTGTCTTTACATACATTTAATTTTGATATGTCATGTTCTATGTGAATGGAAAATGTAGTTGTAGATACACTAGGTATGAGGGACGGGTAAATGGAGATAGACCTTCAGAGGAAGAATGATGGTTGACGAGATTATTGGTTGGTGGTTGGTGGATGCATCTAAGGACTATAGGGTATTTTCTTGTGATTAATTGTTAATCACATGAATATTGGTGGACTAGGTGAATCCCAACTAGGTATTGGATTCAAAATTCTCAGTAATGTGGGAACTGTTGGAATGAGGTGATGCTATTCTAGGGTAGGTGATGGATAATAATGATTATGATCAATATATATTATTGGTTTCTAAATTCTTGGAATAATAACTAACAAAGGACTCCCATTACCTTCAGTGTGAAATTTTCCCATGTTAGATGATTAAGAATCATGATATTAGAATATTATGTAAGTGTTTGAGAATGAAGAATGACATTGTGAGAATAATCTATCATTTATTGACCTAGAAGAGGATCATCAAAGTCAACCAGCGAACAGGTGCATTATTCTAGCCACCTCATATACCAATGTGGAAGTCATATAACATCACTATGACTACACTCTTTCGTCATGTTATAACAACACAATATTTACATTTTTGGATTGATACTGGAAAACATTACATAATTTTATCCATAAAAAACCTATAACACCAAAAAAATATTAGATCACTTAAATAACTAATAATCTTATAGATTTATACTTTTAGGGTATTATAAAAAACTCTTACATAAAGACATGGCTACAAAAACAATTGTTTATAAAAATCTATATATTATCCCTCAAATTTCATCACATTTATTAACCTTCGTAGGTATAACATACATAAAACTATTATTCAAAACTATAAGAAAAGAAAACATCAGAATAGTGAGATTAATTTCTTAGTAATGGTAAAAATAATCATTAAAAACTGGATTTCATGGGTGAGAATAAGATGATCTGAGATATAATAACAAAATCCTAGTGCATGAGCTTAAAATAATAAAATCAATCCCCATAAAAACCTATATTTAATAACATGATAATGAAATAAATATTTCACATGAGAAAATATTTATATATGTCATAACATTTGATCCTTTGGAAACAAATACATAAAAATGATTCCATTTAGACTGGGTGAATGTATAAATAAAACATCTTGGAAGCAAAGAATATCATTTTCTTATCACTCTTGGAATAACTCTAACATGTGCAATAACCTACCCAATAAATTCCAATAATGTTTTACGAGAATCATATAACAAGTAAAATCTATCCAACAACCCAATGAATTGGAGATATATATTAGGATCACCCATAATCATATGTTATATCACGATCAACCTTCATCCTGAACAACATCTTAGAAACATACCATAATCATAAAAAATTAAATCTTTCATTTTTCAGTATTTTAATATCCAATGTTCCTTCATAACATTATTTCCACATTAAAAATAAATGCTTTTAATGAAAATATATTTTAAATAATAATAATGCATCCACGTAAAGAAGAAGTCTTGTATCATTACAATATATCCCCGGTAGAGAAGAACTAAAATTGAGGGTTGTTATCATTGATGAATTGAAATATAATAAAATGATCATTAACACATTCTTAAGTAATATACCCTTTTCACTTTTTGAATAACTTTTAAAAACTAAATATTTTCAAAATATTATGAAAATATATTTATTTGAAATTATAATTGAAAATATATGATGGATGATTCAAATAAAATAGCATTCATGATCGATGGAAAATATTTTTCGGCTTTAATATTTAAAAATAAACATTGTTTTAATCATTTTTTAAAAATATTTAAATGTTTTCCATGGAGAAATTTTTATCAAAATTACATTTTAGAAATTTTGAAACAAGGTCACAGATCATGTAAAATAAATTTTGGAATTAATTTATTTTGAGAAAATAATATTCCTGAAAATTATTTATAAATCATGTATATGGAGGAGAAGGATTATTTATCAAATTAAGTAAAATAATGAAAGATTTTCATCAAAAAAATTTCTAAAAAATATTGAATAAAATAAAGGGAAATATGGTACTAAAATATCAAAATTCCAGAGGTATCTATAGTATAATAAAAATTTAATGGGACAATCAAATAAGGATAATATTATTTCCTCTATTTGAATATGGGAATAAATAATTTTAATAAAAATGGATTGAAACATAAATACATTATTGATTTAGTAACTTTTGAATTATAACCCCATTGATAGAATGATAGCATAATTATTTTAAATATTCAATGAGGGGGGTCAATTGGCGTTTGATAGATTAAAAAAATTTCCCCTTTGTGTCCAGTTATTCCATTAAACAAAAAACTACTCTCACATTCCCATAATAATGAATGAATTGAAATAAAAACATGCACGAGTAACAATAATTTTAGTTAGTTCACCCTCCCTACATTTTCACAAAGGAGGATACAGAGGCAATGTGCGGATGTTAAAAATTCATTAATGATTGCTAGAAAAATATGGTTCGAGCTAGATCACTTATATTCTTATGCTCATATCCCATACAATGTTTTGAACAGACTCACTATCCCTCATGGTTTATGATGAATCACAATTTGAAATATCATTTCTCTCTAAATTAAATTATGTTCACCACTCCCCCATAGTAATATTTTTTTTTCTAGATCACCTAAGAATGTTTTTAATAAATATATGAGTTCTCCATGAAGTCGTGTTTTCACCTAGTAGATGAAATGTTCTTTTCTGTGTACTATTGGTTTTTGAAAAATGATTTCCTGAACTATTTTTAGTCCCTTAATGAACTTATATTCACCAACCATGAACTGTCTTGCATCCTTTATGAACTTACTTGAACCGTGTGGTGAGATTAATTAATGGAAATGGTTTTATTCATGAACTGCCTCCACTTTGTTGATGGTTGATGCTTCGTGAACCTTTTATGCCTCACAGACCTCATCTTCTTTAAAATCACAATTTTTTTTCGAGATGCTGAACCTCACAAAACACTTTCATGAATTGTCTTCATAAACTATATCCTTTGTTGAATTTATTCCTCATGTATCTCTTCTCCTTCATGGATTTCCTCCTCATTAACTACTTCAGACTTACCTGGATTCTTCCATTGATGATCATCTCTTATGAAAAATTATCTATAAAATTGTGTGTTTATGTTCATTTTTATATGAATATTAATCCCATGAAACCCACTAATCACAAATACCCAAAACGAATAAGTGGTAAATCATTCACCATGAAAATATTATGCGGTCTGCATCGTGCCTTTTTTCATTTATGGTGTTCAATTTCTTCTATAAACAATAACCCTTTCTAGAAGCCTAAAATCACCTCATCTATATGCAAATGAATATCCTCCTTTGAATAGAGCCTTTTTAAGTAGTTTGAATTCTTGGCCTTATAAACAAAAAATGGCTTCCATCATGATTCCTAATAACTCATTTTTTTGTTCGCATAACGCACTAGCATTACTAGGTGGTCTATGAATTTCATGCTTCCAGGTCAGTGTATGGTGATTCATGAACTCCTTTGTGAAAAAAATTTATTCTCTATAAAATACACTCTCAATCATAAGGACCAAAAAACGAGAAAACATTGTGAAACTACTCCACCATAAACACATCAACTTTGGAAACACAAATCATACTGAAACACAATTAACTAGTTATCTCAACATATACAAGCACCTAAAAAACACTGATATGGTTTCTTGAGGGATTATTCTCAATGAATAATAACATTAATTACAACATTGAATATCACTAAAATAATAATATTCTAGATATAACATTTGAAATTTGTATTATATAAACTACATAAAATAATATAGGTGAATAATAGAAACATATGTCCCAAAGAATTCAAATTTAAGTCAAATAAGTCTTTTAAAACCCATTTCATTAAATTGAGAATTAATCGTTCAAGCGATTATTTGTATTAAATGTTAATCCAAAAAATAATTTTAAATAAGGTAAAAAAATTAATTTCCTTTATAATATTGGAATAATATAATCATTGAAGAAGTGATTTAACCCACTAAAACAAAATTTGGTTAAGAAACCCATACAATTGGTTCAATCAATAGTTAAATCCCCTAGGATGAAATAATTTGAATTTAAATTGAAAATAATATTATGTATGAATGATTCTTCATATTAAATGTAAAAGGTAGTTATATACACAATACACAATAAATTTAGTAAATCACCTTAAATCATGTCTGAATGAAGGGAAATTGAGAGGAAATCACTTACCTTGTGTCTAGAATTTCTATGTATGTCCTTTAACTCTTGCATAAAAAAATTATAGCAATTATTTTATTTCTTAAGAACGTTTAATATGTTAAATATATTATCATAAAATAATTTATTTCACTTATTTAAATGACATATTTAATTTATTATCCAGGTAATACCACTTCAGGTGTGTTGAAATTGTTTAATTGATAATTTAAAAATTATTTGGTATGTTAACCATGGTAAAAAGGTAATTGTCCCTTCATCAAGAGAATAATAATAATGACATAATTATAATTTTTATATATTAATTATATTATTAAAATAACCATTAATTATGGTAATGAAAAATAAATTATTTAATAGTCATTGAAATAGTTGGTTGTGTGTATGCCTTGGTTACATTTTAATTTTCCAAAGAGAATGATAGAAAGATGGTATGTACCATTTTATCTTACATAATAATTATTATATCTTATATATCATTTTATATCTTTAAATCGACTTATATATACGATCCATGAGATTTGGTGATGAATAATTAATCACATCATTAACGGGGGTGGAAATCCTCATTCACACATGAATGGCGATATCATTTTTCAATAGACTAAAAGGTAAGAAAAAATATAATATATTATATTTACATAAAGGTAATAATTTCATTAATGTAATATTTGTAAATTAAATCCATAATTATAACCATCTTTGATAGGCTGTGAGAAAAAATTAATTACATTGGTTCATGAGGTGGTAGTACTACATACACACAAATGATGGCTTCATTTCCTATTTGATTGAATTATTAGGTGGATATAAGATATTCCACTAATATAAACATATATTATTACATGGAATTTATTTATTTTGTCACGACCATTCCTCGGGGCCCGTGTCGTGACTACCCCATGCCCGCATTCATAGGCCAGGGGCTGGCCACTAGCACCAAGGCATAAATCCTGGTAAAAGGGAAGGCATTGCCTTTGTAAAGTAAACAAGCACCGCAGAGTAAGAAAGTGGAAAAAGTACACACTAAATAAAAACTGGTACAACCATATGTGCGGAAATGTAAGTGGGCCAAAATAAAAACCCAAACTGAAAGTAAAGTACAACTCGAAAAGGAAAACAGCAACTGAAATGTAAAGCCGCAACATCGAGCCGTCCATTGGAAGTCCCACCTGAAGGGTGGGTACATAAAGCCTCCACTACTCCTCAGGTCCAGCCGACTACTCCGAGTACGTCCCACCTAGTGTCCCACCTCCAGGTACCGTCCTGCTCCGCAAGCCGCCACCACGATCAGCGCTATCCGTCGTCTACAACCAACACAACGTAGTGTGGGCATAGCCCGTGCAGGGGTGAGTATAAGGTACTCAGTAGGGATCCTGAGACTCCCGATGGTCTCCCAAAATCAAAAAAGGATAATCCACAAAGGAAAGATACAATCAAGAAGTAACATCCGACACTTCTTAGGTATATGCCCATACATATACCTAAGTCATCAATTCTCATTCAGCTCCAACATCCGAGCCCAAGTACAGCCCAGTCCTCACATGAAAGAAAAATGTAAATCCACACAGTATAAAACAACACAATCCACAAAGGAAAGAAAAAAGTAATCCATATAGGATAGCACAAGACAATCCACAAAGGAGAGTAAACATGATTCAGCTCACACAGGTATACTTCTTCGAATGACGATAGATATGATCACTGATCCATCTAAGTCGTTGGACCCACAAAGGATCGAGGGGTACTAACACCAGCAATGACCCACAAAGGATCTGACCCACAAAGGATCAATAGGTAAATAACCCCCGCAAAGACACACACAGGATCGGGCCCACAGAGGACCTGTAGGCACTGGCCCACACAGGACCGCTGAGCGCTGACCCACACAGGATCAATCCCACACAGGATCGGTAGCACAGACCCACAAAGGATCGTTGAGTGTTGTATTCGTCACCGTCGAATCGACTGAGGATCTCTGCACAGTCATCGTCATCACAGTAGCAGTCGTAGCCAGCTCTAGGATTCCCGCACACAACAAGCTCGTTCGGGAGGGTCCTCTCCACGATCCGAGAGGCTGATACATCAACTGAAACAAAGTCAATATTTTATGTATCCCAAAGTTCCGCATCGTCAACAGGAACACAACGTCGCAGACGGCGCGTCAATCGGACGCCCGGTCTGAGAGTTATTGGCGTTTTTTTCCCAGGGGCCCGATGGGTTTTAAGGAAAAACCAACCCAACCGTACTCTACCTATTCCCAAACCTCGGGCGGAGTATGCAACAAGATCCGTCTCACTTAGAGGAATTCAAAAAAGTCAACGACACGTCATTCGGACGTCCAAAGCTCAATATATGGGCGTTTCCGCTCCGAGGGCCCGGTTGGTTTCGTGTGCGAACCATCCCGGCTGAACCCAAAGTGTTCCGAAACCTTGAGAGTGATATACCAAAATGACCGCCTCGATCCAAGGATCTCATCGCCTATGACAGCGTGTCATTCGGAAGCTCGTATCTCAAGTTATGAGAAAAAGACAAAAAAGGTCTGGAAACGGGGGGTCGGGGCCCGGCCCGACCCCCCCTGGGTCGGCCCGAACCAGGGGACCCGACCCGGGTCTGGGTCCGACCCGGTTGGGCGCAACCCGAGCTGGCGGGTCGGCCCGGCTCGGCTCGGCCGAGCAGCCGAGCGGAAAAAGTCGTGGGGGCGCCCAAAGGGAAGAGGTGTCGCGGCCCTGCGTGGGGCCGCGCTTGGTCAGCGGACGCGGCTTTGCCGCGTCTCGTGTCTCGCCGGACCTGCGCAGCTGCGGGTCTGGTCAGCCGCCGTGCCGGCGACCCACACCGCCGGTGGATTCCACGGGCCACCGGAGTCGCTCTGGTGGTCCGATTCCACTTCCGTCTGCGCCGTAGCTCCTCCCGGGTCCCAATCATCACTACCAGGCCCTCAAATCACAATTGCAGCCCCGTTTGTCATCGTCCGCCAATCCACGCATCAATGGAAAACTTCGGAGGGTTGTCGGGCCGTGTTTGTTTGGCCCACACCTTCCGCGTTAGGTGATACCAATCGGAAAAATATTCAACACATGAATAACAAGAAAGACACAATTTTAATAAAATTAAAATTGAACTTTGATCCGGGTTCTTTGTTTTAAAAAAAACAACCATGGGAACAAATATTGTTCTCAAATAAAACCCCTACCTCGCTGTCGCCGTCGGATGCGAGTTCGTCACGGAATTGACCGTCACGGAAGGATGTGATGGTCGCGTCGCGGGAGGGCATCACGTCGTCGCGGAAGGGCGTCACGTCGACGATCTCTAAGGTTTAAAGGAAACACGCAGATTTAATTATAACAATTAAATCCACGGTGAGGTTAAAAACCACAAAGGAATTTAAAATATTTTTATAACTCCTACCTCAAGCAGATGTTCGGAGATTTTTCGCAGAAGAAGGAACATCGCAGAAGAACATCGCAGGAGGAGAATCATTGGCGTCACGGAATGCGGCGTCATGTCGTTGATCTCCGAGGGTTCAGCGTTCCTCGTCGCCTTTCATCGAAGGTCAGTGTTCTTCGCATTCTTCATGTTCTTCGCGTTTTTCGCATTCTTCATGAAGAAGGAGGAAGATCTTTAGAGATTCTCCAAAGGTTTTACACAACATTCAAAAAGAAGGTGTGTTGGCCTTATTTTATTAACGTGCCAACAAAATGAAAACGTGTTAAGAAACGAACAAAATTAATCCATAGAATTAATTTCATCGAATAAACCGCCCAATTAATAGGAGCGTTTAATTTTTTAAGAAAACGCCCCAGTTGACTTTATTTAAAAAGGGTTTTCGCAGGTGCGTTACTTAGCGGAAAAGAAACAGTGGGGCTTGTGCGGTCCCCACCTCACAAATATCCTACCAAGAGGGTAGGATATTTTGAATTGTACCCTATCTGCTTTAACTCAGCTTAAGCAGCTTTATGTGGCTTTAAGCAGTTTTAAGTGAAATAAAATAATGTTTGATGTACAACATTATTTTATTTCTTAACTTAATGCCCAAAAATTAAAAACCACACCCGAGCAAATGCAACTCCGAAAGAGGCGTTTCTAAGAAAATATCGGTGATGCGAGGCCATTGGTGTCCTCGGAATTCGATTCCGAGCGTCGGTTTAAAAGTTAGAAAAACCCCGCTCATTCGTTCACTGAACGTACCCGATCCAAACTTCGGAAAATGATTCAGGGCACACCGGGCCTCGGAATCAGGTGCCGTCAGAAACTGCGTTTCTGTAAAATTCCAAATAAAATTAAGAAAAAAATTTCCTTGAAATTTACGGGACTTTACATCACTCCCACCTCAGGGCTTTACGTCCCCTTAAAGATACTTCATAAACTAGGGGAACAAATGAGGGTACTGAGCACGCATCTAAGCCTCCCACTCCCAAGTGCTCTCCTGGAGGTTCTCATGCTTCCATCTGATGTGCACTAGAGGAATCGACCATCCACGTAGGACCCACTCTTGTCGATCTTCGATCTCCACCGGGACCTCTACAAAAGTCGCCACATCATCAACGTCTAGCTCCCCATGGTCAATGATATGTTTCCGGTCGTGCTCGTATTTCCTCAATTGAGATACGTGGAAGACGTCGTCTCCCCGGTGCAACTGAGGTGGTAGAGCTAGCCAATAAGCCGCCTCACCGATCCTGCAGAGGACCTGGAATGTTCTGATGAAGCGTGGAGACAACTTTCCACCTCGTCCAAATCTCTGAAATCCATGTCGTGGTGAGACACGCAAGAAGACGTGGTCGTCATCCTCGAACTCTAGTGGCCTCCGCCTCTTGTCAGCATAAGACTTCTGCCGGATCTGAGCTGTCCTCATCTGCTTCTGGATGACCTGGACCTTCTCTGTCATGGCCCGGACCATCTCTTGTCCCACAAGTGCTGACTCCCCAGGGTCTGTCCAGCACAAAGGAGATCTGCAAGGTCTGCTGTACAACGCCTCGTATGGTGCCATCCCGATGGTGGAGTGGTAGCGGTTGTGGTACGTGAACTCCACCAAGGGTAGGTGGTCCTCCCAGCTGCGACCAACGTCGAGGACACATGCGGGGATCATGTCCACGAGAGTCTGAATGGTCCTCTCTGTCTGACAATCCATCTGAGGGTGAAAGGTGGTGCTCAGACGTAGCTGCGTCCCAAACGCCTCCTGCAACCCCTTCCAAAGCTGGTAAGTAAAGCGAGCATATCGATCGGAGACGATAGATGATGGAACACCGTGAGGCTGTACAATCTCCTGAATGTAGATACGCCCCATGATCTCTACTGATCCCTACACTCTGATGGGTAATAAGTGATCCGACTAGGTGAGTCGGTCGACAATCACCCAGATGGAGTCGTGACCTCTGGAAGTGCGTGGAAGTCCAGTCACGAAGTCCATATATATCCCATCCCACATCCACTCCGGGACCTCCAAGGGCTGCACCAAGCCTGCTGGTACCTGATTCTCTGCCTTCACCTGCTGGCAGGTGAGGCATCGTGAAACAAACTCTGCCACAACCTTCTTTATGCCCGGCCACCAGTGCTGTCGTCTGAGATCCTGATACATCTTCACCACTCCAGGATGAACCACCAAATGGGAAGTGTGAAACTCTCTCAGTACCTCCTCTCGTAAAGTGGCTGGTACCAAGGTACATCCTTTGAAAAGGTTGTCATGCTCTGATCCAAAGGAGAAACCATCAGGTGCCTGTCCTGAGGATATCTGTTCACGCCGCATCTCACAGTCAACGTCCCCACGATGCGCCTCTCTGACCCGTTGTAGTAGTGGAGGAGTGACTGTGAGAGACTGAAGAAAGGATGCTCCATCTCTATCCACAAAGGATATCTGCAAAGCGGCTAGCTGCTATGTCGCTTCCTCAAGTAGCTGAATGCCCATCCTCCTGCTGAGAGCATCGGCTACCACGTTCCCATTCCCAGGAGTATAGACTATATCAAAGTCATAGTCCTGGAGGAACTCGAGCTATCGCCGTTGTCTCCGATTCAGGTCCTTCTGCGAGAAGATGTACCTGAGACTCTGATGGTCAGAAAAGACTATAAAGCGCTCTCCCATCAGATAGTGTCGCCATGTCCTCAGGGCGAAGACCACTACTGCTAACTCCAGGTCATGGGTAGCGTAGTTCTACTCATGTGGCCTCAAATAACGTGATCCGTAGGCGATCACTGGCCGCTCCTGCATCATGACACATCTGAGTCTGTTCCCTAATGCATCACGGTAGACTACGTACCCTACTCCCTCCTCAGGAAACCTCAAGATAGGTGCGCTGGTTAATCTCTATGTCAGCTCCTGGAAGCTCTGCTGACATCTGTCTGACCACACAATGGGTTTCCCCTTCATTGTCAAAGCTGAGAGTGGTGCCGCAACTCTGGATATGTTCGGCACAAATCTTCGATAGAATCCAGCTAGTCCAAAGAAACTCTGCACCTCTGTCACGCTCCTGGGTGGCTCCCAAGCTAGCACTGCCTCGATCATCACGGGATCCACCACAACTCTCGCCTCAGAAATGACGTGTCCCAAGAAGTGGACCTCACGTATCCAGAACTGACACTTTGAGGGATTGTCATAAAGCTGGTGCTCCTGGAGTGTGTCTAGTATAACCCGCAAGTGGTAGGCGTGCTCCTCCTCAGTCGTCGAGTAAATCAAAATGTCGTCGATGAAGACCACAACAAATCGATCGAGGTATGGCTGAAAGATCTTGTTCATGAGGCCCATGAACAACGCTGAAGCATTGGATACACCAAAAGGAATAACCAAGAACTCATAGTGGCCATACCGATATCTGAAGGCTGTCTTCTGCACATCCTCATCTCGAACTCTGAGCTGATGATAGCCTGACATAAGGTCTATCTTTGAGAACCACCGTGCTCCCTTGAGTTGATCGAAGAGGTCATAAATCCTCAGTAGCTGATACTTGTTCATCACTGTCACCTGGTTCAGGCGATGATAGTCAACACAAATTCGCAAGCTCCCGTCCGCCTTCTTGGCGAACAATATCGGGGAAGCCTAGGGTGAAACACTGGGTCGAATGAATCCATTGCCCTGCAAGTCCTCCAACTGTACCCGTAGCTCTCGAAGCTCAGCGGGGGCCATCCGATATGATGGAGTGGATATCGGGGCTGTCTCGGGGTAAAAATAAATATAAAAGTCTACCTCCCTGCGAGGAGGTAGCCCTGGAACATCGTCGGGAAAGATGTCCGCATACTGATCGACCACTGCAGGAAAACTAGGACTCTGTATGTCAACTGCTCCTAGGATGAGGCTTGCCAACTGATGAGTGATGGGATGTCCTCTCCTCTACAGAAGTCCATCCTGTTATACGAAGGCTCCCTTCTCGCCGGTGAAGGTGAACCTACTCCCGTCGGTGGGTACACATCACACCATGCGCCTAATACAGTCAATCTGTGCATGGACTGTAGATAACCAATACATGCCCAAGATGACGTCGTAAGGCCTCGACGCCACTACAAGAAGATCCCAACCGAAGCTCTCGCCTCCTAGAGTAATCTCACACTGCCGACACCAGTGCGTAATCGTCGAGCTTACTCCAGTAGGAGTCTTTAGCCGTAATGATTGAGCCAACGGCTCTGTCGGAATCTCCGAGCTCCGAACAGGGGCAGCGGCTATGAAAGAGTGACTCGCTCTTGTGTCTATGAGAACTGCAGCAAGGGTGGAATAGACACAGATCGTACCTCGAATCATCTCGGGCACGCCGTGGTCGTAGGCCTCCGCTGCCTAGAGCTGTGGCTGTCTCTGCACACCAGCTCCCTGTGGTCAGGGTGGACATTCTAGTGGTGGTGGTGGTAAAGCTTCAAAATGTTACCCACCACTTGCTGCTCGGCCAACTCCCTTGCCTCGTCCGCCTCCTCCCTGCGAACCACCACGGTCGACCCTCTGCCTCTGCTTGGGTGGCCCCTCAACCGTCTGCTGCTCCTCGGCACGGTGGTTCGGGCAGTCACGAGCCATGTGGCCCTGCCCACCGCAAGTGTAGCACTTCCTGCCTCTCGAAAGACTGGCTCCGCGCTGTGTGCCCCGCACTGCTGAGCCAGTGTCCTGAGGCTGTCTACGTGAGGGTCTGGTCTGCCTGGACCCCTGAGTAATCCGTCGACTGCCTGCTGCGAGAGACTCTGCTACGTGCCGCCCCACGGTAGGTCTCGCCACTCGAGAAGTCTCAGCAAGAAAACTCTCGATCAAGAGGGCTCGCTCCAGTACTCCTGCCTGATTCGGAATGCTGAGGGAGATCAGTGATGCCCTGATCTCGTGTCTCAATCCCTACTCAAAGGTCCATGCCCGGAAGAATGGGTCTCGTCCCATGTCGGTCGAGTAGCGCGAGAGATCGGTAAATCTTGCCGAGTACTGGGTGACCGTCATGCTACCCTACTGCAGCTGAAGAAGCTCCTGGATGTGCACTGCTCGGAGGGTGGCTGGGACGAACTCTGCGTGGAAGAGGTTCTCAAAGTCTATCCAGAGAAGAGATGCCTCATCGTGCACCTGGAGCATCAAGCTCCACCATCGGCCCGCTGCAGCATGTAGTAGGCTCGCAACGAGGATCACCATGAGGTCTGTTGGTGTCCTCACTAGCCTGAAAACTCATACAAATGCCTCCAGCCAGTCCTCGAATCTCTGGGGGTCCATCTCCCCGTGGAACCTGGGCGGCCGCTGGCGCTGGAACTCATGCAGTGCACTAAGGTGACATGCATCGTCAGCGGCTGGGGCTAGAACCATCGGTGCCTCGGCGGGTAGAGGTACCCCCGGTGCCTCAACTGTCAAAGGGCCCTGTACCGAGGCCTCGTCGCTCGGCGGGCTGTCATCACGTACAACTCTTGGAACCCTAGATGGCTACCGTCGTGGGGCTATCCTGAAAACAAACAGGTGCGCCACAATCAGAATAGTATACCTGGTGAGCTGACATAAAGTAATCACAATGGAAACTTGAAACACACATGCCATCAATGTTTTCGTGCATTAAGTCGGAAATTAGAAGTCAGGATCCTAGTGTACTGATACGTCGGCCGCCGCACCAACATTGGGCTCCCTGGACTGATAACCACACTCAATAGGCTTAACACTATTACTTCACATAGAAGAAAGATCAGAGTCTACGGTAGAACCGAACTCCTCTGATACAAATTTGTCATGACCCGTTATCGGGGCCCGTGCCATGACTACCCCAAGCCCACCTTCCATAGGCCAGGGGCTGGCGACTAGCACCAAGGTGTAAATCCTAGTAAAAGGGAAGGCATTGCCTTTGTAAAGTAAACAAGCAACACAGAGTAATCAAGCAGAAAAAGTAAACACTAAGTAATAACGGGTACAACAATAAGTGCGGAAAGGTAAGTGGTCCAGAATACAAACCCAAACTGAAAGTAAAGTACAACTCGAAAGGGAAAACAGTAACTGAAAAGTAAATCCACAACGTCGAGCCGTCCACTGGAAGTACCACCTGAAGGGTGGGTACAGAATGCCTCCACTGCTCCTCGGGTCTAGCCGACCGCTCCGAGTACGTCCCACCCAGTAGTCCACCTCCAGGTACCGTCCTGCTCCACATGCCTCCACCACGATCAGTGTTGTCCGTCATCTGCAACCAACACAACGTAGTGCGGGCATAGCCCATGCATGGGTGAGTATAAGCTACTCAGTAGGGACCCTGAGACCCCCTATGGTCTCCCAAAATCCACAAAGGATAGTCCACAAAGGAAAGATACAATCACGAAGTAACATCCGACACTGCTTAGGTATATGCCCATACATATACCTAAGTCATCAATTCTCATTCGGCTCCAACATCCGAGACCAAGTACAACCCAGTCCACACAGGAAAGGAAAACGTAAATCCACACAGGATAGCACAACACAATCCACAAAGGAATGAAAAATGTAATCCATATAGGATAGCACAAGAAAATCCACAAAGGAGAGTAAACAGGATTCAGCCCACACAGGTATACTTCTTCGAATGAAGATAGAGATGATCACTGATCCATATAAGTCATCATACCCACAAAGGATCGATAGGTACTAACCCCCACAACGACCCACAAAGGATCTGTCCCACAAAGGATCGATAGGTAACTAACCCCCGCAAAGACCCACATAGGATCGGGCCCACACAAGACCTGTAGGCACTGGCCCACATAGGACCGCTGAGCGCTAACCCACATAGGATAGGACCCACATAGGATTGGTAGCACTGACCCACAAAGGATCGCTGAGTGATGTAGTCTTCGCCGTCGAATCCACTGAGGATCTCTGCACAGTCGTCGTCGTCACAGTAGCAGTCGCAGCCAGCTCTATGGTTCCCGCACACAGCAAGCTCGTTTGGGAGGGTCCGCTCCATGAGCCGAGAGGCTGATACATCAACTGAAACATAGTACAGAGTTGATGTATCCAAATGTTCCGCATCGTCAGCAAAAACTCAACATCGCAGACGGCGCGTCAATCGGACGCTCGGTCTGAGAGTTATTTGCTTTTTCGTCCCAGGGGCCTGGTTGGTTTTTAAGGCAAAACCAACCCGACCATACTCCACCTACATCCAAACCTCGAGCGGAGTCTGCCAAAAGATCCGTCTCACTTAGAGGAATTCAACAAAGTCGACGACACGTCAATCAGATGTCTGAAGCTCAAGATATGAGCGTTTCCGCTCCGAGGGCCCGGTTGGTTTCGTGTACGAACCAACCCGGCCGAACCCAAAGGGTTCTTAAACCATTACTGTGATATACCAAAACGACCATCTCGATCCAAGGATCGCATCTCCGCTGACGGCGCATCGTTCGGAGGCCCGTAGCTCAGGTTATGAGAAAATGACCGAGAAGGTCCGGAAACAGGGGGTCGGGGCCCGGACCGACCCGGCCCGACCCCCCCTGGGTCGGCCCGAACCAGGTCGACCCGACCCGGGTCTGGGTCCGACCCGGTTCGGCGCGACTCACCATGGCCGGGCGGCCCGACCTGGCCTGGGCATCACCCGGCCTGGCGGGTCTGCCCGGCTCGGCTCGGCCGAGCGGAGGAAGCCGCGGGGGCGCCCCAAGGGAAGAGGTGTCGCGGCCCCGCCTGGGGATGCCCTTGGTCAGCGGACGTGGCTCTGCCGCGTCCCGGGTCTCGCTGGACCCGCGTGGACACGGGTCTGGTTGGCCGCCACGCCGGCATCCCACGCCGCCAGTGGATTCCGCGGGCCCCCAGATTCGCACCGGTGGTACGATTCCACTTTCGTCTGCGCCGTAGCTCCTCCCGGGTCACAATCATCAATGCCAGGCCCTCAAATCGCCACTGCGGCCCCGTTTGTCATCGTCCGCCAATCCGTGCATTAATGGAAAACTGTGGAGGGTTATCGGGCCGTGTTTGTTTGGCCCGCACCCTCCACATTAGGTGATAACAATCGGACAAATATTCAACACATGAATAACAAGCAAGACACAATTTTAACAAAATTAAAATTGAACTTTGATCCGGGTTCTTTGTTTTTAAAAAAACAACCATGGGAATAAAGATTTTTCTCAAATAAAACCCCTACCTCACCGTCGTCGTCGGATGCGAGTTCATCACGGAATTGACTGTCGTGGAAGAAGGTGATCGTCGCGTCGCGGGAGGGCGTCGCGTCATCGTGGAAGGGCGTCGCGTCGACGATCTCTGAGGTTTAAAGGAAACACACGGATTTAATTATAACAATTAAATCCATGTTGAGGATAAAAACCAAAAACGAATTTAAAAGATTTTTATAACTCCTACCTCAAGCAGATGTTCAGATATTTGTCGCGGAAGAAGGAATGTCGCAGAAGAATGTCGCAGGAGGAGAATCGTTGGCGCCGCGGAATGTGGCGTCATGTCGTCGATCTCTGAGGGTTCACCGTTCTTCGTTGCCTTTTGTCGAAGGTCGACGTTCTTCGCGTTCTTCGCATTCTTCGCAAAGGAGGAAGATCTTTAGAGATTCTCCAAAGGTTTAACACAAAATTCAAAAAGAAGGTGTGTTGGCCTTATTTTATTAACATGTCAACAAAATGAAAATGTGTTAAGAAACGAACGAAATTAATTCATAGAATTAATTTCAACGAAAAAACTGCCCAATTAATAGGAGTGTTTAATTGTTTAAGAAAACGCCCAAGTTGACTTTATTTAAAAAGGGTTTTCGCGGGTGCGTTACTTAGCGGAAAAGAAACGGTGGGGCTCGTGCAGGCCCCACCTCACAAATATCCTTCCAAGAGGGTAGGATATTTTGAATTGTACCCTATCTGCTTTAACTCAGCTTAAGCAACTTTAAGTGGATTTAAGCGGCTTTAAGTGAAATAAAATAAAGTTTGAGGTACCATATTATTTTATTTCTTAACTTAAAGCCCAAAAATTAAAAACCACACCCGAGCAAATAAAACTACAGAAGAGGAGTTTCTAAGCAAATACCGGCACTGCGATACTATCGGTGCCCTCGAAATTCGATTCCGAGCACCGGTTTAAAAGTTAGAAAAACCCCGCTTGTTCGTTCACTGAACGTACCCGAGCCAAACTTCGTAGAATGATTCCAGGCACACCGGGCCTCAGAATCAGGTGTCGTCAGAAACTGCGTTCTTGTAAAATTCCAAAGAAAATTAAGAAAAACATTTCCTTGAAATTTACTGGTCTTTACATTTTTTATTATTTCACATTGTTTTAATAATATTTTAAGTTGTTTTAAGATGAAATAAAACTAAAACGTGAGGTTAAGAACTATACCTCTTCTTTAGAGAACTTCTTCAGGTGTGTACCTATTTCCATCTTAGGTTGGTTTTATAACCAATTCATGGAATCTCTGACTGGGATAGGGATTTTAGTAATGTAATTTTTATGTATTTGAATAAAACAAGCTATTTAAATGTTTTTAGGATATGAGAGGGTGTGTCCTCTTATAAGTGATTGGTGGGTCACTTTTTGAAATACATGAAACATTATAAAATAATATGTTCCTAAGTCATATAAAATGGATAAAAAATTACATATATCAGAACATAAGAAGGTTATGTTCTTAAAATAATCATAAAATCAAATTTTTAGATGTTTTGATATCATTTTAGAACCTATCATTTTGTTAACCCTTTTGTTATCTATTTTTATCCATTATCGTAATAATAATTATTGCAATATAAAAGGGTTATAAATTAGATTCTAGGATAAAAATTCGACCATAATTAGAAATGTTTTAAAATTCACAATAATTTTTTATCCTATTTGATTCATGAAATATTTTTTGGATTTTTAAATAATTTTAAAAAAATATATTAAATATAAGATTCTATTAATATCATCTTAAGAACTATTCACATAATTTGAATTTTTTGGAGCCAGGAAGTTATGGACTTAAAAAATAAGCTATTCAAAAAAAATATTTTTATTAACAATTTTATCCTAGAAAATATATTTCATCCAAAAATAAATATAATTATTTTGTTTTTTAAATTATTTATTTTAATTTTCTACTACTTACAGAGTCACTATATCGGCATTTAATAAAATTTCCAACCATTATTTAATATCTAAAAATTAAAAATAAAATCAAATATAAAAATAAATTGTCTCAAAAAAACATTAAGATAATTTATTAACTTATTTAAAACCCTTTCTGAACATGTAATAGAAATTTTAATGCAAGATAATGACATTTTGTTTCATTACATAAAATAATATATAATTTATTTAATCGAAAAATGTTACAAAATTACCCTAACATGTAATATGGAATTATAATGGTCTAAAAACAAACATAAAATATTATAAATGCGTTTTATGGTAATTTTAGGCCTTATATTATTATTTGTGACATTAATTACCATATTTACCATTATTATAGTGAATAATATTTTCTATGATACTATTCATAATGATGAAAACAAAAAGGAATTATTTATAAATTTTGAACCTGTTGATCAAAAATTTGGGATATATTTTGATATATTAAATTAATATGTAGTGATGAAATTTTTCTAAAATTAAACCCAAGAGCACAACGAAAACAGTTTTCTCAGAAAACTCCTTTTAAGTTTACAAATTATTTAATAATAAATTATGTATAATATTGATTGAAATAAAATTTATTATAATACTTTTTCTAAAATTCTAATTAAATATTAAATTTTATACATATTACAAGGTAACATGGTAAATACTGGAAAATAAAATATATTTTTTCGATACAAATCATTATATTTTCTATTCATTAAAAAATAATAATTTTCATAAAATTTTAAAAAATTCAACCTAAGATAATTTTGAAATTCAAAATTCAAAAATTAAGTTCATGATTTAAAATTTTAATTATATATTTTTAAATAAATAATTTAAATAAAACCATTAAATTCATAAAAACCCAATTTTGTTAGAAATAATCCCTTTTACTTTTATAAAAAAATTTAAAAATATATTAATAATGAATATAACTGTATAAATATAATTAACTAATATTAATAAATCAATTAAATTAATGTTATTTATATTAATTAAGTTGTTAAAATTTTCACAATTAAAAGAAATTGTTCCACCACAATTTTATCAAGTGACTGATTGAATGTGTTTTAAATATTTTTTAAATCAATTTTGATTTGTGGAATACAAGACATATATAAATGAAATGATTATTTAAATTTCTTAAAAAATACCATTTTTGAAAACCCACATTATAAAAATGAATAATAATAAACACTTATATATATATGTATTAGTAAATATTATATTCATTTATAATAACACATTACTATTTTCTAGAAATAAGAGAATGTTAGTGGGATGTAAAAAAATGGACATGGGGGAAACCATAATGTCCAAATAATTATATATTGTTATAGTGATCATTTATCACATGAAAGTGAATGTTCACAAGAAATTCAATGTCCACAATATCAGAAATCAATGAGGTGTAATAAATACAATAAATTCATTACAAATGAAGGTAATAAGATATCACTTTTTGTTTCATCAACCTTTTCCTATTATAAAGTGATTTATTTACTATATTGAGAAAGAAAATTACCATATAAACTATAAACATTAGAAAATATTCTTAAAAAACATTTATATATTTGAATATTTAATAAATTTCCACCATAATATATTTTCTTCTTCAAAAAATGAGAATTCAATATGAATTGCACATTCTTAAAGAAATAAAATAAATTTAAAATTGATCCCATAATCCAAAAAAGGATAACTATATATTTGATTATCTTTAAATATTATAAAACATAAATTTTTTGCACAAGGTAAGATAATATCCCATTTTTATAAACCATCATATGAATAAATAATAAATTTATCACTAAAATTATTTAATAACACCAAAAAAATAAATATAGATCATTCCATAAGTAAATAACCCAACATTACATATTTTCACAATAACCATAATATTAATGAATTTTTTAACCTCACAGGTTATATCACATTGTAAATATTATTCCCAAAAAATATAATAGCTTTTTCCTTAAATAATACTTTACATCGAAGTATACGATATACATAGGGGTTACTCTTACCATAACCAAAAAAAACATCTCCCTAGAGAAACATTAATCAATTTATAATCCTGTCACAAGAAACCTAAAAAGGTGTTGTGTGTAACATTGATCTTATGATCAACCTAAAGCATATTAACCCACGATTGTATCCATAAATATTATATTAACCTCAATTTAAAACAATATATTCTATAAATTTATGTAAACCATTCCTCTAATTGAAACTATGAGATCCTCAAACCTATACTACCGAATCTGGTGTTAAAAATATAATATTTAATTTTCTTGATTTATACTAATAAACAACACCAAATTTTATCCATCTAAATCAAAAGACATTAAAATGAAATATTTAATCACCTTCATACCTTATTTCCTTTTAGGTTTAGAGTTTTATTGATTTTTGAAAAACTCTTAAATACAAACATGGATACATAAACAATTTCTTCCTAAAATAAATATCATAAAATTATCGAAAACATAAAATTGATGCCTTCTAAAATGTCTCATATTCTTTTAAAAACAATTCTGAAAAATGTCAGTAAGTGAAACTTCATTTGCCTATGTTTCTAGAAATAATTGGTAAATTATTTTTTAAAAAATTACTAATTTCTCTATGGAATTTTATCAGATTTTTTATAAACATTGATGGATGATTTTGTATTGGAATTTATAATTTTTTTAATATTTTTTGTACCTCCACTAGTGTTTCCCACCAGTGCACACCCCCTTCTTCTTAGCTCCACATGTGATGCCCATGAAAATCCCACCCCTTGTTTCTTAGCTCCTCACATGACACGACTCCCTCTCCCCCCTCCCATGCATAGAGTATTCCCCCATTATGAATAAGACCAATGGCATGTAGTTAGACCACATAGTAAATAAATCAACTATCTTAGAATGTTTTTGTTTTATGAAAACTATAATCCCCTATTTATACATATATGATTGTATAAATATATAAATATATATATATATATATATATATATATATATATATATATTTTTGTGTGTGTGTGTTTTTATATATATGAATAAGTGTTTATATATGTGTTTCTGATTGTATGTATATATGTGTGTGTGTGTGTGTTTGTATGTATGTATATATATATATATGTCCTTATAGGGATTTATATATATGTATATATGTGTGTGTGTGTGTGTGCTTGTATATATGTTTATATATATGTCTTGTGGGTGTTTCTGTGTTTATACGTGTGTGTTTATATATATAGATACATATATATATGTTTATATATGGGTTTTATGTGGTTATATATATATATATGTATGTGTGTTTATATATGTTTATATATATTTATGTGTTTTTATATGTGTTTATATATATATGTGTGTGTTTATATATATATATATATATATATATATATATATATGTTTATTTATATTTGTGTGGGTTTGTGTCTATAAATATATGTGTGTTTCTATACACATATATAATTATATATACATATATATGTATGTATATATATATGTGTGTAATGTAATATATTTATAATTATATATACTTATACGCATTTTTAAAACTCTGGGAAAATTGTATCTAAAATACCCACGAATTTTTTAAGAAGAGGGATAAATTTAAAATATATTTTCATTTAAATATATATATATATATATATATATATATTCATATATTCATATATTCATATATCCATATATTTATTTATTTTTGTGTGTGATTGGGTTGGTGTTTCTATATAATAATATATGTTATTTTATATATTTCTAAATTTATATTTACATTGATATAGGTAAATGAGCTACAATACTAATAAAAACATGAAAAACACAAATTCAAAGAAGAACTCAGCGAGGCTCCAACTCAAGACCTCAATGAGACCCACATGGGTAGATACCATTTAGATTCTCCTGAGGTGATATATATATATAAATTTATATGTTTAAATATATATATCTATATAATGATATTTAAAATATTTTTTATTTATATATAAATATATATTTATATATATTAATATAATTATAAAATAATATATATAAAAATAAAATTATACTTATTTAAAATTAAAAAGTTTTAAAATAGTTGTAAAAGTATTAAAAGTCATTAATCACGAGCCATGATAAAACAATCCTAAAGAAAAGTATACATTAAAACATGATGAAATTATTAATTAAATCCTTGGTAACATGGAATATTTATTTCTTGTCAATGTAAAATTAGCACGTATAAATGGAATACCCTACCTATTAAATTTCAAGAATGTCTTAATAGATATCAATAACTGGTTGTCTATGTATTTTTACCCAATGCATTGGAGATATATATTTGGATCACTCATCATCGGGAGATATATCAAGCTCACCAATCATCATGATAAATCTACATGAACCGTAACAAAATCCTAGTACATTAAAGAATACATTAATCAATATTGTAATAACCATTGTTCTTTTATAGCTTGATTAACCCATAGAAATGAAATGGGTTCCATTAAAATATATTTGAATGAATCAAGATCTATCTAGTGAAATTATAAAGATGATGCCATTACTATATATACCTAGTGTAACATAAATTAAATCTGGTGTTATTATTATTGATGAATATAAATTTAATAGAAATTTAGATTAAAAAAATATTGATGGAAATACCCTTTCCACAATAAAAATAACATTTAAGGACAAAAAATTTAATAAAATATTTTGAAACTAATATTCATCAAAAATAAATTTGAAAAAATATAAAGGAATCATACAATAAAATAATTCTTATGATTTTGGGATGATCTGTTCATATTTTAAACATTAAAAATAAACATTCTTTTTGAATTTATAAAAAAAGAGACCACAGTTTTCCATGAGGAAAACAGGAACAAATTTACTTTTGAAAAAAACTTAAAATAAGGTTAGGGGTAATGAAATATAAAATTATAAAATAATTTATTTTTTAAAAATAAAATTCTCTAATACATTTAAAAATTCATGTCTTTGATAGAGAAATATATTCTAAACAAAATATTTCAATTAAAGTCTTCATTTCTTAAAAACATTTTATGAACAATTTTGGGAACCAATGAGAGAAATAGAGTAATAAAACAATAATATTATATATATATATAGATAGAGGAGAATAAATATAAAGTGGAATTATCAAATAGTGATCATATAATTTCATCTATAGGAATTCAATCATAAACAATACTTATTAAAATGGGATTGAAACATAAATCCCTTACCACTTTGGTATGTTTTGGGTCATAATTCATAAAAAAAGACTTATTACAAATAAAAATTTAATATCATAAACATAATAATATTTATGATATGTCATGTGATAATGGAATTATATACACCTCAAAAAATAATACAGATGCATAACATAAATATATGTCCCAATAAAATAAAATTTATGGTACATAACACTTATAGTGTAAATATCATTGAATTGATAATGAATCAATGAAGAGATTATGTGTAACAAATCTAAATCCAAAAAATTTAAATATCTCCTAAATAATTAATAATTAATTTCTAACATAATCTTGAAAATATATTATAAAGGAAGAAGTGATATAACCAAATTAAAGAAGATTGTGTTTAAAATCCCTTACCACTTGGTAACATTAAATTTAAATCTTATTGGATTAAATAGTTTGAATTGTAACATAAAATTACATAATGTGTCAATGATTCATGATATTAGATATAAAAGGGTATTATATAAACGATATAAAACAAATTACAATTATAAAATTATAACATGCCTCAATGTAGGGATATTGAGACAATTTCCCTAACTTCAAGTTCGAACATTCCAAGTATATAAATTAAACCTTGTCTTATAAAGTTATATTAAAATTTTTATTTAGTAATAAACTATTATATGTTTCACCTTATATAATTAAACAATATAATTATTTTATTTTAAATAAATATTTACTTATATAATCGTTTAAATACACTTCGGGTTTTTGGATAATGTTTGGTTTATAATTTCTAAATGACTTCAGTATGTTGATTTTGTTCATAAGATTATTGTTCCATTAAATCTATAGTAATAATAATTAAATAATTATAATTTTTATACATTAATTATAATTTTAATACCAATTATGAATTTTTATTATGAAAAATGAATTATGTTACATTTATGGGGATGGTAAGTCGTACGTACACATTAGTAACAATTTAATTTTTAAAGAGAATGAGGGAAAGGATGTGAGTATGAATTTATCATTCAGAAATAATTATTATAAAATAAATTATATAATGTCAGTTTAAATAAACTTATATACTCCATCCATGTGGTGTGGTTATGAAAAAATAATCACATTGCTTAATGGAGACTGTAATTCACATGTATGCATGAAGAACAATATCATATTTAAATTGATGGAAAGGTAAGAAAATATTTTATATATTTTCTTTATAGCACGATAATTATATCATGACTGTTAAATATTTATCATAAATCATTCTTTATAACCAACATGAGAGCTTCTGATGGAAAATGAATTACATGGTTCATGAAATGATAGTCCTCTGTACACATGAGATATATTTTCATTTCCCATTTTATGGAAGAAGGAGATGGATATAGGTCATGAAATTTACCTAAAAAAAGTTTATAAAATATAATTATGATATAATTTTAGTATGTGTATTAATATTAAATGAGGTTGTAATAATAAATAGAATGAAAACTAGAGATTATGAATTGTACCTCTTATTCAGACAACATATGTAGGTTTATATCTAAAGCCTTCCAATTTTTTTTTCTTATGAAAACATGAAAAAAGGATATGGGGAGGTATTTTGGGAATGTATTTAGGTATTTATTTTACAAAAAAATTATCTTTGAGTGTGTAGAAAAGAGGAGAGGGGTGTCCTTTTATAAGAGAGGGGGGGGGGGTATATTTGAAAATACATGAAATATTATAATATAATTTATGTCAAAAATCTTGTAAAATGGTTCCAAAATGACATGTTATAGAATTTATATGGGATATTGTGTTAATAAAATCATAAAATGAACAAATAGTTATATATATTTTAATAAACCTTTTTTATGAGATTATCCACTCCATTAAATATTTTTAATCTTAACCATAGTCAAAATATTTTAACTATAAAAGGGGTATAAATATTCTTAGAAGTTATAAATTGGATATTAAATGGAAAAGTAATGATAATTAAGACAATATCATGTGAAAATTGTCTCATTAAATTATATTTTTATTATTAAATATCTTTATAATTATATATTCAGTATAAAAGTTTTATAGTGGCATTTTTAGAATTATTTACCCATTTTGACATTGAAAACAACACGTAAAAAATTGATTTCAAATACTATAAATTTATCAATCAATAATAAATTATCAATAATTATAAAATAATTCTTATAACACAATTTATCTAAAAATATTACATTTCATTTTTTAAAGAATTTACCTTAATTTTGTACTGATTGTAAAAGAACAATAATGGTGTTTTGTATGCATTTATGTCAAATAGTTCTTCATGAAAAATTAAAATAATTTCAAACCATAAAAATAATTAAATAATTCTCAAAATAATCTTTAATATACATTAAAAACTTAATTTCATCCATATGTGAACAAATAATATAAATTGAAAAGATATAGAGTGATATTATTTATATTTCATTACATAACATAATATATATGTTATATTCATAAAAAAACTACAAAAATTCCGTGAATTCGAATATTTAATTATAATGTTCAAAATGAACTCATAAAATTAATTGAAGTCATGTTTTAGGGTCATTTTTATCACATATCATATTATTTTTAACATTAATTACACAATTTACCCTTATTAAGTTAGTTAATATTCACAGCCATTATTACTCATAATGATAAATAGGTATTCTTTTTAAAAAAATTTCCCAATGACTCAAAATATTTAATCCATTGTATAAAAATAAATTTAAAAATGTTTTAGAATTTAATTTAAATTTAAATGTGCAAAACGTGATAAAAATTGTTTTTTAGAAGAATGTTTTTTAAAGTATAACATGTTTTTGTTCCAAATTTATGTATAATGCTGATTAAAATTATATTTATATTAATATTTTTCATAAATGTGAACGAATTAAATTTTAAAATTAATCAAAAATGGAATTTCCAATTTTTTTATTTTAATGATATTAAAATTTTCAATACAATTCAATATTTTTCTATTCATTGAAAAATAAAAGTTTTTATATAATTCAATAAAATAACCAAAGATTTTTTTAAAATTATGAATTTTAGAAAATAATTATACTTTTTAAAATTAAAATTATTTAATTTTATAATATTGATTTTATGTTAATTTATATAATTCTTGAACTCATAATTTTGTTTAAAATAAAGCCTTTTAATTTTTATTGAAATTTACATAATATTATGATAGTGAATATAACTCTATAAATCTAATTAATGAAATTAATAATATAGGAAAATTAATTATCATAACCTTACCTATGATTTTACTTGTGGGTGAGGTAATGATGGACTTCGTGAGGGGGTTTCTCAGGACCATGTGAAGTCAAGATGTTGTATGGGGTATTGTAGAACAATTAAAAAAAGTGTAACATTTCTTGTAGATTAAAGAAAATAACCCAATAGAGGAGTTGGGAAAGCATTAAGTTTGAGATATTATATGGATATATAGACAATATTCTAATATAGTTTTTTTGAAATGGGACGTTATTTTTACATCATAGTTTTTAAATGGTTTGCATAAGGCTTTTGGGACTCAGGTAAAACAAATCATGATGTATCATCCAATGGTCGATGGAATTTTGGATAAGAAAATCTAGAAGAACGGGGATATTAATTGACTATGGGTGTTAGAATTTAGTGCATCATGGAATGATAAAATATTTTTTATGATGTTTACATACAATAATAGTTTCCTGGATTTGATTCAGATGTCATTTTTGAGAATATTTACGGGCAGTTCTGTCACTTGCCAATATGTTCGAATGTGGTGAGAGAGGTAGTTGTCCTTAGGCTAAGTATGAAGAATGGAATAACTGAGAGGTTTAATTTTATCTTTAATTTTTTGGTTACCACTTGTAGTAGATAATGATCAAAGACCAATAAGAGGTGATGACATTTGGAGTTAGTGGTGGGAGACCAGGTCTTATTGTGAGTGTTGCCTAAATTGGGGTATCATTTTTTATAGAGTAAATAGTTGTTAGATTCATTGTTTTGGATACCATTTGAGATATTTGACTTCATCAGAGAAGTGTATTAACAACTCGATCATCCACCCTGATATTTAGGTTTGCATAATGTATTCCATATCACTCATATTCATATGTATGTGCCTAATCCTATACATATAAAACTATGAGGATATTGAGTAGGAAATAAACGAATAATTTTTTTGCACCTGGTGTAAGTTATATACAAGAGAGATACGGTGTTTAGGGGGAGAATGGTAACACTTATTCATGTACATTGGAGACATGGGGTGAGCTAAGAATATGTGTGGGAGTGGGGATCTATTATTCAGACTCAATAGACCTAATTTTTTGAGTAGGCCAGTTAGAGGAACTTGTCAAGGATGAAAAGTCCTTAGAGGGGTATATTTATGAATCCCTTATATTTTATGATGTATTTTGATTTATGTTTTTTCACTTATTTTTAGATAATGTTGAGTTTGAGTTGTTCATGTTGGAAGGAATATCGTAGTGACAGTTTGAGAAGAATAAGAGGAAATTTGAACTGATTTTCAGATCGAACTAGATTCCATGGTGTGGTGTAAATTTTGTGTCATATAGGGTGTGTCTATGATATGGCATGGGAACTTCTGTATTATGAACTATTATTCTGGTTTTGGTTGATTTGATATATCTATGGTGTCGAGATTCGGTTTTGGCATGAATTCTTTGAAGGTGGATCTCAGGAAGGTCGACCAAATTTGGTATCATTTCACCTTAGATTATTGTACCAATACTGTGTTCTTATGAGGGTTTAGAGGATATATAATAGTAATTAAACATTCATTGTGGTACATTTTACTATCTTTTAATGTCTCACTATTGGACATGACATGTATTTTGGACAGGTCCTTGATCATAAAAACCAATTTGAAGAGCTGTCTCCTTTGTATTGTGATTTTATATGATTTTTAACCCATATGGGTGTGGAATTTTGTGCCTCATAGTAATTATCATTTTTCTATATTTCATATAAATTCTCAAGTTTCCTCACACCCTTCTATTTTATATACATTTCTCTCTATAGAAGTTAATATTTATAGAATCTTCAGGTGCACTTTTATCCCCCAAACTCTTAGATTAGCCCCCGAAATTGGATGATAGTGTCTTGTAAATTCTATATTGGAGAGATTTACTTAAACCATATAAATATATACCATTTATTGTGGTTATTTTGAAAATCTTTTGTGTGTATGAATGATCTAGTTGGTGTGGGTTATGACATTGGGAACATATTATTGAAAATCATGACGTTATCATTAACACACATTAGGTAGGAATATCATTACCATATGGGGCTCTTGTATATGGTTGTTGGAAAGATATTATATTATGGGATCATGAACATTAAGACTCGTGTGTATTTCATGTGGGTGTGGGTGTGGTATTGTGAGAACCATACTTGAGAAGACTGGTATTTTATGTAATTATATTGATTTCTTCTAAGTGTTTTATATCAAGTAAATCTTTTCATAAGGTATCAAGGATTTTTTTCTTATACTTTTCTACATAACCCCATTATTGGGTATTATGTGAGTTGTGACAAGGTTGAGTACTTTTCTTGATTTATTGTACTAATCAGATATCATGGACATGTTCATTCAAGATGGAGTGGATAATGAAGGGTTGAAGTGTATCCAACATGTATGAATGTAGATAATGGATAAAGACCATACATGGGCGATTTTGATCTAATGCTTCAGGAATTTCATGAGGAATTACTATCATTTTTGGATATAAAAGTATCTTAGGGTCATGAGGTTTTACTTCAAGGTAGAATGTAGACATATGACTGATGAGAATAGGGTGTTGAACTAATTTGTGGAACTCGTGGCATGTTTTGATACATGAAGTTATAGACATTGTCATCCTTATTGGCATAGTGTCACATTAGGTGGGGTTGTGGTTCATGGAAGCTTGAATAGAACATGAAAACTCATAAGTTGTTTTATTGATTATTCTCTTACACATTACATTCATGTTTTTGAACACATGATGTGTGTGTGTATATATATATGAAACATTGTTAAGTACACAATGGTGGTATAAACAAGTTTTTATACTAACACATTGTAAGTTAATTGAATGTATATGAAGACTTCATGGTCAATGATCCAGAAATGTGTGAGTGACCAATCATAAGGTGCTAAAGTGGGATAAATATGTCTTTATAGGAAGTATTGGGTAGGTATCTGATGTGATATCATGATTTCTTATTTATACTTTTTTTAGTTTCTCTACTTATACTCAGGTTGGACCTTTCACTTTGTGGATTATTTTTTATTGTATTGTCTGACTCTAATCTACGTTACATTTCTTCTATTATAATTTTTTTTATTTTCTTATGTTTATCCCTTTTATTTTATTCTTATATTATTGATATGTTTACGATGTATATATTTGGATACCTAGGGTATATTTTCCTTACTGCATCATTCATATGCTCACTAATAATTAGAAACATCTTGTTTACGTAGAGTAATTTATGCAGTTATTTAGGTAAAGATACTAGACTAGAAGATTCGGGTTGGGGAGTTATAAAGATTCTCTAAACATAATAGAATAACAATATTAGAGGGAAAATATAGATGATTTCAAAAATTATTGGAACAGAAAAATGATGTATTCCAAACCTTCTATGTAATGTAGAACAATTAGAAGAAGAATTAGTGTGATCTAAAAAACTACTTTCTCGATGTTTTGTGAAGTAATTGAATCCAATATAGTTAGAGTAAATTGAGATGCTGCCATTTGGTATACATCATTCCATGATTGAAGACTCATAAAAATAAAGGCAGTAGGAGTTTAGAATTCCCTAATAACTTTGAGTATTGATCTCGCTTCTCTATAAAAGTTTTAAACTAGAAGATTTTGTTCAAACACTTTAAAACTTGTCAAAAATTTGTGATTTTTTGTGATTCAAGTGCATTGGAACATTTCCTTTGCATGTTGTTTGGGATAAATAGTATAGGTGAACCTAATAAAATCATATGTGTCCATATTTTACAGATTTATGACTTCATTTTGACTATAAGGGAGAGATAAATGTTCATAATAATTATAGAACATGATCATTTTGAGGGGTAGTTTTAAAATTGGGATACCCTAGTTTGTAACCCACAACGTATTAGCCTTTTTTATGTCCATCTATTTTATAAATATTTTTTACCATTGAAAATAGAGTGTAAAAAGCATACAAAAAATATGTATCAAATTCTCTAAAGTATAAAATATTTCATTTCATCATGAAAAATATCTCAATAATTATCCAAAAGAAAACGAATTTATAGAGTGGATAATTTAAGAAATCATGAAAATAAATTAATATATACATAACTAAAAGTTTTCATATCCATTTGTGCATACTAATTGTACTCACAAATTACCATGTATCCATGATAACATTGTAATAAAAAATAAAATTTTTAACTCGTTAGGATTATTTTAAATATAAACATTATTAATATTTATTCAATAAATAATTTGGAATATACTTAAAATATTATTATATTTTCCTATTTGTAATCCCACACTTTTTTTAATGAAATTTCATTATTTTTTATGATTTCACATATATATATATATATTAAATTTTTAATAACCACTTAATAATAATAAAAATTCTCATAATTTTTTTAAAAAAATATTCATATATGAATTATAATGTTTTCCAAAACATCATGATAAGTCAATCCATGAATTGAACCTCTACCCTCACTATAAATATCTGTCTAATGGTATTTATGATAATAAGGATTAGATGTGGGTGTGGGGTTTCGACTATATTAATCCAAGGTAATATCATTATTTTTATAACCAAATTTTGGAACAGTATAATTGACTTTTTTTACCATTAAGTATTTTTTAATTAAAATTATCAAACATTAATAAAAAGTTAAATCTTGTAGTCTATTTCGAAAATTATCTAATAAATTATTTTGTATCAAGTTTCAATTCTAAAATAAAAATCATTGTTTTTATATTTAAAATTTTTTAACAACTAAAATTTCTATTCATTAATCATATAATTATAAAACTCATTAAAATTAACCACACAAATGATATCTTATATTGCCATGAGGATTTTTAAAAATGTTCTAAAAGAAAAAAATTATTTCAAATAACATATTTCATCTAGAAAAATGATTTAAAATAACAAATAATATTTTTTCTCAAATAAACACCACTCATAAAAATATATCAATAATTTATTAGTAAATACATAAAGAAAAATTATAAATACTGACTGGTTTTAATATGTAAAGAAATCAATATTAAATTAATTTTTAATAATTATTCATGTCTATTTGTTCACATCTAATTTTTTTAATTAGGTCCCTAAAATCTAGAATATTAAGGTATCTTGTATTATTTAATAAAACTAATTACAAAATATGACAATGATAAATGAATTTAAATAATTACATATCAATGAAAAACAAAATTGTGTCATAAAAATAAAAATTATCCATGAATTTAATTAATTTAAAGCATAAATGGATTATACAATGATGTATATATTAATAAAAAAAATGCATGGACATCAAAATAAAAAGAATTGAAAATAAAAAAGAACGTCGGTCCTATTTTTTTTATCTTCTAAGTCTCCCAGTACTACCTCCTTACCATATCCTTAGTTAAAATAAAAGCATTATCCCATATGATGTTATTGAAAAAATATTTTATATTCTTAATGATCTATTTGTGAAACTCAACATCTAAGTGAACTGTCTATTTTTATGAATAAATAAATATATGTTTAGTCCCTTTAATACATTTCATGATTAATCCCCTTTGTAATGTAGTACAAAAAAATTATTATGTTTTTTTCTAGTAAGGATAGAAAAAATAATCTTATCACATTCAATATTTTTATAAAATAAAATGGTTTATGTATAAATATGTTTATGGGAAAAAATTTCATATATGGATAGAAAACATAAAAAATCGATCAAATATGATGAAAATTTAATAAATAAAAATATGGAAATAGTTTTTGAAGAAGTGATATCCAACTTCTAGGTAGAACTTATAGTTTCTTCCATATTCATTATTTCGATGAAATAGATCCATAAAATTTAGTTTATTTTAATGAATACAATTATAAACTCTATAATTCACTATAAATTGAAGGTTGAGATTCATCAAGTAGAATTTTAATGAATAATAAATTTCTACTGAGAGGAACTTATTGTATTTAGCAATTACAAAATACAGATTTTGGGTAATTTGACCATTGTACTATTATATCCCAATAATAAATAAAAAATATAAATAGTGATTAAATGATTATATCAAAACTCATATATATTAACCCAAAAAATTATATTCAATCAATAAGATTATTTTATTATTTATTGTTTAGTCAATTAATTGTTAATGAAAAGATGAAAAGTTTGTTAGAAGAATCAATCGAACAACATGAATAAAAATTATGATATACAATCATTATATAGTAAATAAAAATACTAAAGTGTGGAATATAAAAGTCGAAAAATGAAGTATCCAATAGTCTTACTAGGTTTTCCACTAAATGTTTTAGTTGTTTATGGTTAAAGTAATCATAGTATCCATCCTTAGATCCATGATACCCTAAATTTATCAATAAATTTTATTAAAAGATAGAGAAATATTGAAGAATAAAAGGGATATATTTATCTCTAAAATTAAAATCACATTGTCCCATTTAAAAAAACTTCATATTTAAAAAATTAATACTCTATAAAATCTAATCCTCTTCAAATTTATTGAAAAATAATGAAAATTATTTACAATAATAATTATGATAGAAAACTTAGATTCATGTGGAATCAAATCTATTTGTATTTCAAATCTAATAATATAACTTTAAAATTAATCTCCAAATATTAAAGTAACCTCATAGAAGAAGTATGAAAAGTATTATAATTACAATTTTTTTAATTTTATTCAATCATCATACCTCAGATCTATAATAGAATCATTATAATAGTTAGAACCACATATGATCAAAATATAATAAAAACCAACAAAAAATCATAATGAAAACCCAAATTAATTGAAATTAATATAAACGTCTCTAATTAAATTTACAAAAACAAAAAAATAGGATTTTAATTTATCATTATTTAAGGAAAGAATATCATAATACTTAAATACAATATTGACTGAACTCTAATGTATATCTACAAACATGAAAATACAAAAAATCATGTTGAAGTAGTATCACTACATGAACTATATATTTTCTATTACACAAACAAAGCTTAAACTAGATAATAAAAAGTAAACCAAATTTAATGAAAAAATAAAATAATATCTAAAATAATATTCCAAAACACCAAAAATTCACATAAATAAATGTAATACAATAGTATCTCTATCTTGAGGAAACAAACTATCAATAACCTAGGAAGAACTATAATGAATATATATGGAACGTCTATACATAGCCTTCCCATACCCATTTCAAATATCCAATTGATTACTAGACCAACAGTTTCACATCCATAAACTAATAGCATTTAAATTAGCTCTAGAAAAACATTAGACTCCTATATCACCCTAAATAGAATAAACTAGTGAGAAATAAACCAATAAGTAGTAAACCTAAAAAATATCTAATAACATGAGAAAAAATATTGTAAGATACCAAACTTTTTTTGGATATGAATCAAGTGTGATTTCATGTATTATATTTTACTTTTTTAGCGTTATTTATTTGGTTTATACATGATGTTGTGTTTGGGGGAAAATTTATGAAAAAAAATTGGGATTTGTGCGGTTGGGGACATTTTTCCTAAACTGTGCACCCCATCCAAGAAAATCATGGAACCCTAGATAGTGGTGTTTATCTTAGACTTTGTAGAGTCTATAAAACTGTGCACCCTCAGTGGTTTAATCGTGATACCCTATAAAATAGTTGTATGGTTAGGGAAAACATTGTGATCTTGCCCGACAAACCATGAATAAGACATAAATCAACCCGAAAATTAGAATTTGAAACACCTAAACCCATGAAACTCAACCCATTAGTCCCATATAGAATTATAACACCCCTTTAATGATTTTAGATTTTCTATCAAGAATTCCAGGCCTTATAGACCTATTTTCTTCAAGAATTGAATCCCAAATCGAAGATCTACACCCCTCATGGTAAGATAAACCTATCTCACTTAGTTTCTCTTTAGTCCTTCCTTATTGTTACATCCTAGAAAGAGTTTATCTTCTATTTTGAATATATATAGATCTATTATTATATATCAGGATATATAATTTAAGGACCATGATTTGTTCAATCATGATTAAGTATTTAGATGTGTATCTCATTCCATGTCATTGTGCTCCTCAAATTTTGGGGATTTTCATTGGTGTACATTCTTAAGAAAAATTTATGTAGGTGGTATAGGATAAAAATCCATAATTATTGATTTGTATTATATATATATAATTTAAAAAAATTTCTTATGTGTTTCAATTTATTTCTTTTTAGAATTAACTAATTTGGTGATTTAATTAATTGAGAAAAAATGTGAAATTTTGGATATTGGAATTATAGATCTTGAATAATTAATTATTGAATTGATTATAAGAGAGTTGAGGTTATTGAATTGGGTAATTATTTCTTTAATTGATTAGGGGATATGGGATTATTAAATTGGGAAATTAATTAAATAATTAATTAAGGGATTCATGGGATTGTGGGTTTTGATTAATTAATTGTGAGATTAATAAACATAATTGATGTAATGAACCAACCATTTAATTTGTAATGATGTATAGATATTAATTAATTATTTATTTAATTAGTGGGATTGATATATTCATCAATTGGTGAGTTAATTAATGATATTTAGTGATTAATTAATTCTTTATGTAATAAATGAAATTTTGACACTAATTAATTATTGAGTTAATAAATTGGATTTATTGATTAATTAATTATTGAGTTAATTAATGTCAATGATAGATTAATTGATTATTTAATTAATTAATGATATTTAAAGATTAATTAATTGTTGAGTTAATAAATGGGATTGAAAAAATTAAATAAATGTTATGTTATTAATGAGATTGAGATGAATAAATAAATAATTAATTAATTAATGATATTCGGAAGATAAATTATTTCTAGAGTTAATTAATGATATTGAGATGATTAATTAATTAATTAATTAATTAATGAAATGGTGAATGGTAACAATGAAATTCATATGAATATAAATCATGAATGGTAACAATTGAATTCTGATTTTGAGATGAGATATAATGTTAACAATTGAATTATAGAACATTGTATCATTTGAAGATTGATTTAGTCTCCTATGTGGGGAGAGGAAGGTAGTAAGGTTTTCATGTCTTGAAACCAAAGGAATTTATATGTTTAAATAAAAAATAAATTGATAATGTGATAACTATTTATTTATACATTTTACGTATTTATTTATTCAACTCAATACACTTATTAATGACTAGATATTGTTTTAGACATTATTGGTGGTGGCATGCTATGTTTTTCTCGCACACTACTCAAGCATCCTAATCGATACCTAAATAAATTTCATGGTTGAATGATAGGGTAACAGAAAAGGACAAGTGCCAGGTGGATGAGTAGGGATTGATCATCAATGGGGGAACCGGACATGATTCAGGACAGACTTGGGATTTATTAGCATTTTTAATTGGAATTACATTTTGACACTAACATGTATTTTGGCATGACATATCTACTTTTTAGTTTTGAAATTGTATTTATAGTTTTTCTTATCTTTTTATACTGTAATTGTACTGGATATAATTTCATTTGGTTATTTAGTTGTTATTCTTTATTTATTTCTCTAGTTTTATTACTTTTACAAATTAGGGTATAGTCTTCCCATGATCTGTATTAGGCCCTCAATATTATTCAAAAACCTCTAAAATATATGAAGGCATGCCTAAGGCCACGTAATTGACTGACTTTGGGTTTCAAGACGTGGTACATGGGCTAGGATGTCACAAAGTTGTATGAGATCCCATTTTTCTTTACTTCAATTATTACTATTCAGAAAATGGGTACATGAGATTTGGAAAATTTGGGACTTGTTTGTGAGCTCATGCATGGGAGTATCTAACCTATATATAGAGTAGAATCGATGTAACTCCTTGAGATTTTATGATAATTATTCATTTTAATTTATTTGATGTCTTGTGTTGTATTCTACATTAAGATTATCTTGCGCTATACGCAACACCGTATTAGCTTGTAGTATATGCAACACTATTCTTGGATCGTGTAATATGAAATTTCAAGTTCGCAACATTGAGTGTATATATAAATATATTCAATTTATAAATGAAATATTTTTTGGATTCTATTATACACAACAACAAATAAATCTTGCACTACACGCAACCCTGACTTGCCTTGCTTTACATGCAATCACAACCTTCCATGATAGCGTGTGTTGTACGCAATACCGTGTTTCACTAAACAATGATATGTTATTAAAATATTATATAAAGTAGTCATTATGAATAGTACTATCCACTTTTTTAAAATTTTATAAATTTTATCTTTCAAAATGGACTTCACTTTTAGATTCAAAATATCGAAATTAGCCTTGGGTGAAATTTTGGTATTTTTTTGAAAACTTTCAATATTTTATGAATAGTGAAATCAATGAGTTATAGGATAAAACCGAATTTTTATTTAAATTATCATTTATTTTATTTAAATGTATTTTAGTTCAAAATAGATACATAATACTTATATATGTTCAATGTAATTCATTGGAGTCAATTTATAATAATTATATATATATATATATATAATTTATTTAACTTTTCACCGTCTTTTACCAACCTCCTGAAAGTATTACCAATTGTACATAAAATTTAATTTTACCGCTTATGTGAGTTGAATTTTGAAAATATGAGAGACACACTTAATACCAAGGAGTAAAATGTGGTTCAGTAAGATAAAAATAATTTTTGGTGAATAGTAACATTTTACTTTTTTTTAACACGGTTAAAAGTAAATAGGGTAATTAAGGGTAAAAAATGATATTATTATTACCCTAAAACATGTCTTAATTCTATTGGATAAGTTTAATTGGACCAAAAACAACCATAGTAATAAAATATTACCCTTTAGGTCCACTTTGATTAGATTAGGATGCTTAGTATTATTTTATTTAAAGAAGAGTTAAAAGAGTTAAAAATCAATGTTTAATAACTAAAACATTTTTAATATAGGGTAATACATAAGATAAATTCGTATATAAATAATAATTATAAAGCTAAAACTATTTCATACATAATGGAACTTTATTTATAATTTTTAGACATTAAATAATTTAATTTATTTTGACACAATGATAATGTAGTAATTAACTTATTAATGAAATATTAACATAATTGATGTTATAGATACACAAATAAAAGTAATTTTATACTTTTTATGAATTAAACTAATTTAATAGGTTAATATGACATGTTGGTATTTATTTAATTAATTTTTTTCGAACTAATCATGCTGTTATGATTTTCACAAAAATCAATTATCAAATAGTGTCAAAATTGACATAATATAGTTTTTAGAAAAAATATTATATTATTAATTTTTATTCTATTATTAAAATCTAAGGTACATCTAGATGACTTATATAAGGTTATATATATCAATAATGAAACACTTGAGGTTTGTTTAGCCTATTATAGAATGTTTATTAACCATATAGTGTAATAAAACAAGAAGACACGGTAAACCTTAAATTATTTAACTCAGAGTTAAATCGAAATGATATGGTTAAAATAGCAAACATAAACTTGTCTAAAACCTATGGTTTGAGAGTATTGTGACCCATACTCACTTAATCTTCCAAATAAATCAATTTGGAGCTATTATTCACCGAATATGACTTTATTATAAAATAATATTTTAAGTTCATCCTAAGGTGCCCCTCTCCTCCCTTATAAAAGGGAACACCCTCCCTCTTCTCTTTACACAATTTTGAGTTTTCATGCTTAGACAACCCCTACCCATTTCCCTTCTCAACATCCCTAGAAACATTATAGAGGTTCTGGTCTCCTAAAAAGACCAACTATAATTCCCTTATAGGAAGCTTAAATGAGGTGCATCGAAGAAGAGGTAATCTCTTCTACCAATTCTTTCATGTTTTCTTTCTTCTTCAACTTCTCATTAATTAGTTGTTTCATTATAAAGTAATAACATTAGTACCACTAATATACTGATATGTTATTATAAATATGATAAAACTCTATTTATCCTTCTATCCGTCCTAAAGATAAAGAATTCACCGCGTGTGCGTACGTACGGAATATCGTCTCCACACTGTGGTGTAATCTATTTTTCCACCACCACCTCACTTGGATGGGTATAATGGTGTGAAGATAAATATATATATTTATTATAAAATAATAATTATTATATGATATTATATCATCCACTCCAATTCAATTCAATAATTATGGGAATGATATCATCGCTTGTGCGTACGTACGAATTGTCGTCTCCACGACGTGATGAGATTAATTTTCCATGTTAACCATTCAAGAATGATTATAAAGTATATATAATGAATAAAAATGAAATATATGAAATGATAAAGCTACTATATTATATATATATATATATTTCATCTACTTATTTCCATTCAAGTCAATAAGGAATGGAAAACATCGTTCATGCGTACGTACGGCCTACCGTCTCCCTGAACGGTGTATCTCATTTCATTTATCTATCTATTATATATATAAAATGAATATATATGATATATAAATCATGATTTACATTATTTAAGTATGTAAATAATGATATAAGTAATAATAATATCAATAACAACAAGTCCAAACATTTACTATAAATAAAACGATTATACCCAAACCGCTGCATTAACATGGAATTTACAAAAGAGCGGGTAATATAAAGTCATAAGTGAACAATATATGATATAATAAAAATGAATATGATTCTATAATAAGTCAATGAAATTATTTTAATAATTATATAAGAGGTTCGTATAATGACCCATACTTTACATACATTGTTATCACTTCAGAATTGAAACATACTTATTAAAACATATAACAAAACCATTGTAGGACCGTATATGTATAATGTTTTTAGAAACATGGAAACATAAAAATAGGTTCATAATGCATCTACATTGTCTCCTGCTTATTTCATCATATCTAGAGCCCCTTTGGGCATATCCTACATAATAACCTTCTTCCATACCTGGGGAAAGAAAACATACAAAAAGGTGATCTCAAATGCTCAATAAGGGTAAACAAAAGAAATATCATATTCATAAGAACATAGAATTTCAAAAATCATAACCTACAAAAGAGATCATAATATCATAACATGGGATAAATCATAGTAGTGAAATGTAATCCCAATAATCATATCATAAAACATGAAACATTGTGGAATACATACATAATCATAGAGAATCATTTCTTAGTAGTCAAGACTCATTGCCAAGACTATCGTAGTAGACAAAGTCCATTTTTGAACCGAGTTCACTCCTTGTTTCAGTCCTGTATCAATAAACTAGATTAACCTTCCATTCCATCCATGTCTATCTCATGAGATATAAATCATTACCCAATGAATTGGAGGGAGATATAGGTCACACCCATCTCATAAAGATACCATTCTTATGTGTTCCATATGATCATAAATCATACATCATAACATAACCCATGTAATAAAAATGGGATTCTTAAACATCATGACATCATAACATAATACATAAAAAGACATCAAAAAATAATTCCATCATAACACAATCAAATCAATGTAAAAATAGGGATCTAAACATAACCCTATAATTTTCTTATATGGAAAATAATTTTGATAAAATACTTGAACTCCATTCTTGAGGAAAATATCCTTTCTACTTCAAAAAAAAATTCATTTAATAAAATGTCATACAATTTTAAAAATAAGTTTTTTAAAAATAAACTTGAAAAATTTTAAATAAGATTCATGGAAATAATTTTATATGAAATCATAAAAATCCATTCATGAGGTATAAGTTAAAAAAACTTCTTCTCGTACTTTGTCGAAAAAGTCAAAAAGTATATCGTACATAAAATGAAAAAATATTCATTTCATATCTTTTACAAATAATCCACCAATATGTAAAACTGGATTTAAAAAAATGTAGGAGGATATAAAAAATATTACATATTTTGTAAACATGGATATGGATGATAAATATGCCCTAGTAAATACCGAAGTATAAACAATCTCAGATAAACATTGAGATTGCGAGGTTTTCCATTACCTTAGGTCTGATATGCTCATACGTATCTGAAACTCCTATATAATGATTTAAATAATGTCATTGACTTATTACATAATCATATTCATTGTTATGATATCATACAGGGTCATATTTTTATCTTCTTATTAGTAATATTTGATTGTTACTTGTTATTCCAGTGTTCATTGCTTTATGTTCTTTTGCATCTCTTGTCGAATAAATTATTATTATTATTTTTAGGTTAGAGATACATCATTTACATAAGGTTATTAGTGTAACATATATCATATTGATTCATTTAATTCATTTATATAATCATTATTCAATGGAGATCATGTAGAACGAGTCACATCACATAGTAGAGATAGTAGGTCGTACGTACGAACGAGCGATGGTATCATTCCCATGATCGTGGAATTGTATTGAAGTGTATGAATAATATTTCAGAATAATATCACTTTACAATAATCATATATAGTTATTATTTAAACCATTATAACCATCAATGTAAGGTGGTGGTGGAAAACAGATTACACCACGGCGTGGAGACGGTATTTCATACGTACGCACGGTGATTTTATTTTCTGTAGGATGGATTGAAAATGAAATAGGATTGTTTTATATTTATAACAACATATCCATATATTAGTGATACTGATGTTATTACTTTATAATGAAATAACTAATGAAGAGGAATTAGTAGAAGAAATAAATTTGAAACAATCGGTAACGTATATTACCTATTCTTTGAAGCACCTCTTCTTAACATCCTCTTAGGGCACTAAAGATGGTCTTTGAAGAATACCAAGACCTCTATGATGTTTCTAGGGAAGTGGAGAAGAGAAATTGGAAGGCATTGTCTGAGCATGAAGGCCCAATGTGGTGTGAGGAGGAGAAGGAGGAGGTGCCCTTTTATAAGTGAGGAGAGAGGCACCTTAAGAAAAACTTAAAATATTTTTTTTATAAAGTCATATTTGGTTTTTAATAGCTCCAAATTTATTTATTTCAAATATAAGGTGGGTATGGGTCAAAATAATCTCAAGAAATAGATTTCAGAGAATTTTAGGATACTATTTTAACATTATCATTTAGATTTAACTGTAAGTTAAATAATTTGACTTTTATCATGTCTTCTTGTTTTCTTACACTACATGGTTAATAAACATACTATAACAAGCCAAAAGAACCCCAAGTTGTTTATTATTAAAATATATAACCTTATAAAAGTCATTTGGCAGAACCTTATATTTTTTGGAGTAAAATAAAAATTGATAATATAATATTTGTTTTAAAAACTATTTTATGTCAATTTTGACACTATTTGGTTTTTTTTTAAAATACAATAGCATGATTAGTTCGAAAAAAGTTAATTAAATCAATACATACAAGTTATATTAACATATAAAATTAGTGTCATTCATAAAAAGTCTCAAATTACATTTATTTGGGTATTTATAATATCAATTATGTTAATATTTCATTAATAATGTAATTATTACATCATCATTGTGTCATAAATAAATTATATTATTTAATGTCTCAAAATTAAAATAAAAATACCATTATGTAGGAAATTTTTTTATCTTTGTAATGAATATTTATAGTCAAATGTATCTTATGTATAACCCTACATTAAAAATGGTTTCGTTATTAAACTTTGATTTTAACAATTTTATCTTTTCTTTAAATAAAATAATAATAAATGTCCTAATATAATAGAAGTGTACATAAATGGTTGTATTTTATTCATAAGGTTGCTTTGGTCGAATTAAACTTATCCAATAGAATTAGGACATGTGTTAGGATAATAATAATATCATTTTTACCCTTAATTACCCTATTTACTTTTAACCGCGGTAAAAAAAGTAAAAAGTTACTATTCACAAAAAATTATTTTTATCTTTTTGAACCACATTTTACTCCGTGATATTAACTGTGTCTGTTGGATTTTCGAAACTCCACTCACATAAGCAGTAAAATTATTTTTTACGTAAATTGTTAAATTCTCCTTGGAGGTGTGTACAAGACGTAGAAAAGTTCTATAAAATTTTTATATGTCTATAATTATTATAAAATGGCTCCAATGAATTACATTGAACTTATATAGGTATTAAGTATAAATTTTTACCGTAAATAAATTTAAATAAAATAAATAATTATTTAAATAAAAAGTCGGTTTTTAAATAGTAAACTAGTGTTTTCACTATTCATCAAAAATTGAAAGTTTTCAGAAAAATACCTAAAATTCACCCTAGGATAATTTTGATATTATGAATCCAAAAATGAAGTTCTTTTTAAAAGATAAAATTTATACAAATTCCAAAATTGGGTATTACTATTCATAACGTGTAGTTTATATATTATTTTAATAACATATCGTTGTTTAGTGAAACTCGGTATTGCGTACAACACACGCTATCGAGGAAGGTTTCTCTTATGTATAACGAAAGCCAAGACAGTGTTATGTGTAGTGAAATATTCCTTTATATAACATTATACATTATAACAAAATATTTCTCATAAAATCTCAGGTGTTACATTCTACCCCCCTTAAAATGAATTTCTCCCTCTAAATTCGTCACTTTGAAATAAAAAGCTAAGGATACCTCTCCCTCATCATATCCTCAAGTTCTCATGTAGATTCTTCTAATTAGTGGATCATCCATAAAACGTTCACCAAGCGAGTGGTCTTGTTCCATAGGACTTTATCGCTACGATCCAGAATCTATATTGGTTGTTATTCATAAGAAAGATCGTGCTCTAGCGGTAAAACTTCTGAGCTGAGTACATGAGAAGGATCAGGTATGTATTTTCTCAGAAGAGATACATGGAACACATCATGAAGTTGAGAGAGATTCGGTGGAAGATCCAATCGGTAATCTACCATCCCAACATGATACAGTATTTCGAAAGGACCGATATACCTAGGGCTCAGCTTTCCCTTATTTCAAAATCTCATCACTCTCTTCCAAGGAGATATTCAAAAGAACACATTATCACCCACTTCCAACTCTAGGAATTTTCTTTGGTTATCGGAACAACTTTTTTGTAGACTCTGAGCTGTTATAATGTGTTGTTAAATAGATCTGACCTTTTCTTCCATCTCATCAACAAGATAATGTCTTAATAGCTTTCTTTCCCCAACTTCATCCCAGCAAGTTGGAGACCTGCATTTATTTCCATAGAGATCTTTATAAGGAGCCATCTGAATACAGGAGTGAAAAATATTATTATAAGAAAATTCCACTAAAGGTAGGTGTTGATCCCAACAACCTTTGAAATCTATAGAGCATGCTATTAAAATATGTTCTAGAGTTTGAATTTTTTCCATAGACTAACCGTCTATCTGAGGATGATAAGCAGTGCTGAAACTCAACCCTATATCTAGAGTTTTCTAAAGACTTTGACAGAACATCGAGGTAAACCTTGGATCCCGATAAGATATAATGAGAAGTGGTACTCCATGAAATCTTACCACTTCCTTCACATATATCTTGGAAAGCTGATCTAGAGAGAAATCTTCTCTAATAACAATGAAGTGTGCTGACTTCGTAAGATGATAAACTATAAACCAGATAGAATTATTGCCTTTGGATGTTTTTGGAATTCCAGTGACAAAGTCTATAGTGATGTTTTCCCATTTCCATTCAGTTATGGGTAATGGTTGTAAAATCCCCTTAGACTTCTGTCTCTCAGTTTTAACTTGCTTACAAACCAAGCATTGAGAGACATATTCAGCAACATCTTTTTTCATGCCATCCCACCAGAAGAACTCTTTTAGGTCCGTATACATCTTCATGCTTCCAGGATGAATAGAGAATGAAGAACTATGAACCTCATATAGTATCTCCTTCTTTAATTCTGGGATGGGAGGAACAAAAACCTGATTCTTGAACCTTATTATTTCATCATAATCAAAGTGAAATTCAGGAACATTTCTCACATTCTTTTGTAACACTACATCATCTTTTTTTCCACTTTAATCATCACACGCATAGATGTTTGAACATTCATTTGAGAAAGATATGATTTTCCCCCTTCCATTATAATACCAAGATCCATCCTTTGTAAATTCATAAATATTGGATCTTTTGTGATCCTCATCATGGATAAGCTGGCATGGTCTTGTCGACTTAATGCATCTGCCACCTTGTTTGCTTTCCCAGGGTGATAATGAACTGAGTAGTAATAGTCCATAATCAACTCCAACCATCTTCTTTAGTGCATATTCAGCTCTATTTGTGTGAATATATACTTCAATATTTTATGATTAGTATAAATATCACACTATTCACCATAATGATAATAGCTCTAAATATTTAATGCAAAGATTACCGCAACTAAATCCAAATCATGAGATGGGTAATTTTTCTAAAGGATTTTCAACTGTCGTGAGGCATAAGATATCACCATATCATATTTCATGTGAAGACACCCCAATACCTTCTTGTATGCATCACTTTAGATCACAATCCTTTCTCCACTACAAGGCAGTGTGAGCACAGGTGCACTGGATAACCTTCTTTTCAAATCCTTGAAATTATCATCACACTCCTCTGTCCATATGAACATAAATCCTTTTTGAGTAAACCTGGTGACTGGATTAGATAATCTTATATAATATTTCACAAAATGTTGATAATATCCAGCCAAACCAAAAAAACTTCGGTTCGTGGTTATGTTTGTTGGTCTCGACCATGATTCGATATCCTCTGTTTTTGCTGGATCCAGATATATCCCCTCTTTTGAGATTATTTGACAAAAAAATGAAACATTTTGAAGCCAGAATTCACTCTTGGTAAATCTGGAATAAAGCTTCGCCTTTCTCAGGGTCTTCAATACAATTCTCAAGTAATCTCCATGTTCTTCCTTGCTCTTTGAATAGAGAAGAATATCGTCTATATAGACTACCACAAACTGATCAAGACAGTCTCTAAAGACTCTATTCATTAGATCCATGAAGATAGAAGTGGCATTAGTAAGACCAAATGGCATCACTATAAAATCTTATTTTCCATACCTTGTACGAAAAGCCGTCTTTGGTATATCCTCCCTTTTGACCTTTAATTGATTATAACCTAAATGAAGATCAATCATAGAATATTATTGAGCTCTACATAGTTGGTAAAATAAGATATCAATGCATGGGAGAGGATATTTGTTCTTGATAGTGATCTTGTTATGTTCTCGATAATCAATGCAAAGTCTCATTGATCCATTTTTCATCTTAACAAACAGAATAAGTGCTCCCCAAGGTGACGCACTAGGGCATATTAATCCCTTTTCAAGATTCTATAGGAATTTCTTCTTCAATTCCTGCAACTCAGTGGGGGCCATTCTATAAGGTGTCTTTGAAATGGGCATAGCACCCGGTATGAGTTCAATAGAAAACTCAACTTCATGATTTAGTGGAAGACCTAGAAATTCTTCTGGAAAGACATCATCAAACTCCCATACAATTGGAATATTCTTAATCATGATTTTATCACCAACCATTTGAGATAAATAACCTTCATTTAGTGGAATCAAGGCCCATAAGATGGAAGAAATTTCCACTGTAAAGTTATGTTCATCCTTGCATCGATAGACGATCATAGATTGATCTGGAATATGAAATGTGACTTCCCTTATTTGGAAATTGATATGAGCTCTATATAAACAAATATAATCCATGACAAGAATCACATCAAATTATACTATAGGAAGGATCCCATGATTTTTAGGAAGCACTTTCCCACAAACATCACTTGGAGAAGAAATATAAACTTTTGATGCGACTGTTGTTCCATTAGGGGTTGTCACAGCTAACTCAACATCTAATTATTGAGGTAATACGGTGATACCCTTAGAAAATTCTTCAGAAATAAAAGAGTGGGTGGATCCAAAATAAAATAAAACATTTTGTACATTATATTGGATGGTAAGTGTACCGTTCACCACTTCGTTATTGTACTCCACATCGCTGATAGAAATTGCATGTTACTTTCCTTTGTCTTTAGCCTTATGAGTTTTTTGACGTCGATCATCATCAACAACCCTTGTATTAGGAATTTATTAGCATAATTCACCATTTCCTTGCACTTGTATCATTGAAGTGTAGGAGGTTCACTCGGTGTAGCCTTTTCTTTGTTCGCATCACTAGACATCTTCTTCCAATTATTATGTCATTCAAATGCCTGATGACCTTCTTTTCCACATTTGAAACATTTAATTGTTCCTTTAAGACAACCCCCTCCATGTTTCGTTCCACACTTTGATCATAAGGGAAAACTCATCTTCTTTTAAGTGTGATCTTTAGATTTTCCTTTGAATTCCATTTTCCTCTTCTTATCAAATGCATTTGACTGATGGGTTACTCCAATCACCATCTCAACCTTGAGAGCATATCAAAAGATTTCCTCATAGCCATTGAAGTCCCTTATGGATAATACCCATCAAAGAATTGGTTTTAAGGAACTAAAGAATCAATCGATCTTACTCTTAGGTTGGATAATAATCCCAGAAGCATACCGTGCAATTCTTGTAAAATTTGCATCGTAGGTGCCAACAGATTCATCATCCTTTTTATTTAGTTCAAGAAAAACCATCTCCATCTTTGTTCAAAGAATATGAGGGAAGTAATTATTGAAAAATAATTTCTTGAACTCGTCCCATTCCATGGAATCAATTTCTTCATTTGGCCTCGTATTCTTCATAATATTCCACCATTGATCAGCTTCACCTTCCAAATGATAAACTGCTTAGATGAATTTATCATGTTCAGAACATTAAAGAACTGAAAATATCTTTTCAGTGGTACTGATCCATTGTTCAACCACTAATTGATCAATAGACCTGCTGAATGAAGGTGGATGCTGCCTAATGAAGGATTGTACAGAATGTTGCTCCTTCCTTTGTAAATTTTGAAGTCCTACATGATTCATCGCTTGAGAATGTTGTGTGAACGTGGCTACAATATTTTTCATTCCAGCTCCCATAAAGAATGGTTTCTCAGGGGGACAATCATTGTATTTCCCGTCGCATTCAGCATTAACACGGTTCCTTCTGGTTCCAACCATTGACTAAAAACAATATGCATAGAGTGAGAAACACTAATCATAATAGTAAAACCACATAATCAAGAATAAAATTTCACTCTTTAGGCCTTATCCTAGGTTATTCATGGCCATTTCTAAAACACTAAGATTTTTTCCTATTCTTAGACATATCTTTAGGGTTCTTACTAAGGAATTCACATCCTAGTATCCAAAGGTTGACTATACCCTTCCTTTGATACCAACTATAACGACCCTTAATTTACATACATTTTTATTAATTCGGTATTGAAACATACTTATCAAAACAAATAACAAAACCATGGTAGGACCATATAGGTATAGTGTCTTTAGAAACTGGGAAACATAAAAACTTGTTAATAAAGCATCTATATTGTCTCAAGATTATATAATCATATATAGAGTCCCTTTTGTCATATCCTACATAATAACCTTCTTCCTGACCTGGGGAAATAAAACATACAAAAGGGTGAGATCAAATGCTCTGTAAGGGTAAACAAAGAAAATATCATATTCACAAGAACATAGCATTTTGAAAATATTAACCTGCAAAAGAGTTCATAATATCATAACATGGGATAAATCATATTAGTGAAATGTAATCCCAATAATCATATAATAAAACATGAAAAAAAATTCATACACACATAATCATAGAGAATCATTTCTTAGTAGTCAACACTTGTTGCCAAGACTATATTAGCAGACAAATTCCATTTCTGAACCGAGTTCACTACTCGTTTCGGTCCTGTATCACTGAACCGAATTAACCTGCCATTTCATCCATGTCTATCTCATGAGATATAAATCTTTACCCAATGCATTGGAGGGAGATATAGGTCCCACCCATCTCATAATGATACCATTCTTATGTGTGGAACAATATCAAAAATCATACATCCTAGCATAAACCATGTAATAAAAAAGGGATTATTAAACATCATGCCATCATAACATAATCCATAAAAGGAAATCATTAAATAATTAAATCATAACATAATCAAATCAATGTAAAAATAGGGATATAAATAGAAACATATATTTTTCTTATAAGGAAAATAATTTTGATAAAATACTTGAACTCCATTCTTAAGGAAAATATTCTTTCTACTTTTAAAAAAAATTTCCTTTCATAACATTTAATACAATTTTAAAAAAAGTTGATTAAAAATAAACTTGATAACTTTTAATGGAAGCATCATGGAAATAATTTTCTATGAAATCATAAAAATCCATTCATGCCGTATAAGTTAAAAAAACATTCTTCTCGTACTTTTTCTGAAAAAGACAAAAAGTATCTCGTACTTAAAATGAAAAAATATTCCTTTCAGATATTTTACTAAAAATCCACCAATAGGTAAAATTGGATTTAAAAAATTGTAATATTATAGAAAAAATAATAAATATTGATTAAACATGGATGTGGATGATAAATATTCCCCAGTAAATACCGAAGTATAAACAATCTCGGATAAAAATTGACATTATGAGGTTTTCCCTTACCTTAGGTCCGATATGCTTCGTACGTTTCTGAAACTCCTATATAATGATTTTAAAAAAATTCATTGATTTACTAAATAATCATATTCATTGTTATGATATCATACATGGTCATATTTTTATCTTATTATTATTAATATTTGATTACTACTTGTTATTCGGGTGTTCATTGCTTTATGTTCTTATGCTTGTCTTGTCGAATAAATTCTTAATATTATTTTTAGGTTATAGATAACTCATTTCTAGAATGTTATTAGTGTAACATATATCATATTTATTCATTAAATTCATTTATATGATCATTATTCAATGAAGATCATGTAGAACGAGTAGCATCACACTATGGAGACGGTTGGCCGTACGTACGCACGAGCGATGATATCGTTCCCTTGATGGTGGAATTGTATTGAAGTGTATGTATAATATTTAAGAATAAATACAACTTTAAAATAATCATATATAGTTATTATTTTCACCATTATAACCATCCAAGTATGGTGGTGGTGGAAAAAAAATTACACCATGGCGTGGAGACGATATTCTGTACGTACGCACGCGTTGTGTTTTTGTTTTCCATAGGATGGATAGAAGGTGAAATAGGGTTGTTTCATATTTATAATAACATATTAGTATATGAGTGGTACTGATTTTATTACATCATAATTGAACAACAAAATAAGAGGAAGTATAAGAAGAAATAAATTTGAAACAATCGGTAACAGATATTACCTATTCTTTGAAGCGCCTCTTCTTAACCTCCTCTTAGGGCACTAAATATGGTCTTTGAAGAAGAACATGACCTCTAGGTTGTTTCTAGGGAAGTGGAGAAGATAAATTTTCAGGGTTTTTCTGATCTTTAAGTCTCAATGTGGTGTGAGGAGGAGAGGGAGGAGGTTCCCTTTTATAAGGGAGGAGAGGGGCACCTTAGGAAAAACATAAAATATTATTTTATTATAAAGTCATATTCAGTTTTTAATAGCTCTAAATTTATTTATTTCAAAGATAAGGTAGGGATGGGTCTACATCCTCTCAACCAATAGATTTTAGACAACTTTAGGTTACTATTTTAACCTTATCATTTATATTTAACTGTAAGTTAAATAATTTTATTTTTACTGTATCTTCTTGTTTTCTTACACTCTATGGTTAATAAACTTACTAAAACAATCCAAAAAACCCCATGTTGTACATAATTAATATATAAAACCTTATATAAGTCATATTTATGATCCTTATATTTTTAGGAATAAAATACGAATGAATAATATAACATTTGTTGAAAAAAATATTTATGTCAATTTTGACAGTATTTGGTAATTGATTTTTTTGAAAATCATAAAAGCATGATTAGTTCTAAAAAGTTAATTAAATAAATAATAATATGTCATATTAACCTATAAAATTAGTTTAATTAATAAAAAGTCTCAAATTACTTTTATTTGGATATTTATAATATCAATTATGTTAATATTTTATTAATAATGTAATTACAGCATCATCATTGTGTCATAAATAAATTAAATTATTTAATGTCTAAAAATTATAAATTAAATACCATTATGTAGAATAACTTTATATATTTCTAATTAATATTTATAGTTGAATTTATCTTATTTATAACCTTATATTAAAAATGCTTTAGTTATTAAACTTTGATTTTGACTATTTTGACTCTTCTTTAAATAAAATAATAATCAATGTATTAATCTAATAAAGATGGACCTAAATGGTCATATTTTATTCGTAAGGTTTTTTTTGGTCTAATTAAATTTATAAAATATAATTAGGACATGTTTTAGGGTAATAATAATATCATTTTTACCATTAATTACCCTATTTACTTTTAACCGTGGGAAAAAAGTAAAAAGTTACTATTCACAAAAAATAATTTTAGCTTATTGAACTACATTTTACTCCTTTATATTAAGCGTGTCTCTCAGATTTTCGAAACTCCACTCACAGAAGCGGTAAAATTATGTTTTATGTAAATTTTTAAATTCTCCTAGGAGGTGGGTAAAAGACGGTGAAAAGTTCAATAAAATTTTAATACATCTAAAATTATTATAAAATGACTCCAATGAATTATAGTGAACATATATAGGTATTAAGAATAAACTTTTACCTAAAATAAATTTAAATAAAATAAATAATTGTTTAAATTAAATATCGGTTTTTAAATAGTAACTCAGTGTGTTCATTATTCATCAAAAATTGAATGGTTTCAGAAAAATACCAAAAATTCACCCTAGGATAATTTAGATATTTTGAATCCAAAAATGAAGTCTATTTTGAAAGATAAAATTTATAAAAATTCCAAAATTGGGTATTACTATTCATAACGACTAGTTTATATAATATTTTAATAACATATCATTGTTTAGTTAAACTTGGTATTGCGTACAACACACACTATCGAGAAAGGCTTCTCTTGCGTATAACGCAAGCCAAGTCAGTGTTGTGTGTAGTGAAATATTCCTTTATATAAAATTATACATAAAAACAAAATATTTCTCATAAAATCTCCGGTGTTACAGTTTGGATATGTACGAAGCATATCGGACTTAAGGTAAGGGATGATTTTGCAATCTCATTTTTATCTGATATTGCTTATACTTAAGTATTTACATGGGTTATATTTTTCATCCATTCCCATAAAATGTTTTTCATAAAGTGTTCAATATTCTTCCCTGTAAGTTTAATTTCATATTCAAACCTCTTTTACTTTTACTTTGTGTTATGGAAGGAATCTTTATTTTGTTTACCGTACGAGGAACTTTTTGAGTTTTCCGACAAAAGTACGAGGAGAATGTTTTTTTAAAACATATATGGCATGAATGGTTTTTTACGGTTTCATAACTCCTTATTTTCAAGAATAATAATCTACCATATTTCATGACTATTTTCAACAAAATACATTTCTTTTAAAATTGCATGGCATTCTTTGAAAATAAAATTATTTTTAAGAAGAAAAGATATTTTCCTCAAGAATTCATTTCATGTGTTTTTTCAAAACGATTTTCCATCTAAGATGACATTCATTAATATGTGTATGTTTCATGTAAAATGTCTATATTATTTATATGGTTTCACTTTTCTTGTGATGAAATGATATCCATTTGTTTTATATTGATTATATTATTATGGTATGATGTTTATGAAACCCATTTTACTTTTTGGGTTATGATGAATGATTTATGTTTATTTTGTGGCACAAGTAATAATAATTTCATTATGAGATGTGTGGGACCTATATCTCCCTCCAGTTCATTGGGTAACGATTTATATCTCTCATGAGATAGACATGGCTGGAATGGTAAGTTAATCTGGTTCAGTGATACATGATTGGAATGAGGAGTGAACTCGATTCAGAAAGAGACTTTGTCCACTAAAATGGTCTTGGAAGCAATGCATTTCCCAATATGGAAATCATATTTTGTGATTAATGGTTTTACATAATTAAATGTTTTATTCCCATGCTATTTTATTATAATTTATGTTCCTTTATGACCTTTGCCTTACGTAATTCCATGATTTATTTCATAACTTAAGATTTTGATGTGTAAAAAGTATGTTCTTGTTTTGAAGTTAAAATGTATATGGTTTGTTTTATTTTCTCCATGAATACCCTTACTGAGAATTTGAGCTCACCCTTTATATGTTTTCTTTTCCCCAGGATATAAAGAAATATTTTAGGTAAGAAAAAAGGGAAAATCATTATGGGAGATGTTGACGATGTTTTACCAAGATTAGATGTCACAACCCGCCTTTGGAAAGACGATGGAAGGGGCAGCAAAGGCCCCGGCCCATCCCTCTTCAAGTCGAAGATGAGATAATGACCCCTGAGTCCCGCCTCCAGTAGTCCCTAGAGTGGCGACTAGCACCAAGGGTGTAAGATTTTCACAAAATGGGAGGCATTACCCTTTTTTGTTAACCAAGATTGGGAGAAAGAATGAGTCAACACCAACCACCACCAGGTATAGAAAACTCAAAAGAAAACCAAACTACAAGAATGTTTCAATAATAAAACTGAACAAGGTACAAGAAATTCATAGTAAAAACCAACACAAATAGAAAAGGCTAAGTAGGAACAACAACGACCAACAGTAACTCCAATGTTCATACTAGTAAGGTCATGCACGACCACCAAAGTCCTCCTGACAACCTGATAGTAAATGTAGGGTGACCATACAAATAATACTCAATAAGGAAAACATATAGATCTTGTGCACATGTGGGGAGACGTACTAAAGTCCCGTGAGAAGCAGAGAAACCAACATCTAACAAGGAGTCTATCCATCCCACCTCACCGACCATTCTCACCAAAAAACAGAAGTAGTAAGGTAATAGTAAAAGAACAAAACATTTTGGTACACCCCGCACCACCATTTCCCCCACTAGCTAGCTGCTCATCCCTAATGGCAAACATCTTGATGCTACCACACTCTTCCTGCATGCACACACCAGGGCCTCACAACCATCCATCCCTTCCGGCACACACCTGGGCCTCACAACCATTCATCCCAGCCCGCACACACCTGTGCCTCATCTTGAAGACACCTGGGAAAACAAACCATAACCATAACCCTTGCTCGAAAACACCTGGGATAACAACACACAAATCGAAGCCTACCCGAATAATCTTGGGTGTAAGGTCACCTCCAACCATCACAACTGAGGGAAGAAGGAGCAGAAAGGAGAGTAACTAGGGGGAAACGCCCTTCCCCATGAAATGAGGTGTCCTACACTAAGTTCCCAATGCGGGTGGGGTGCGACTAAACCCAAAACATACAATTATACATAAATATATACCAAAACACAGCCCAACCTATGAATCCTCTAACATATACAAGTAGGTACACAAGCTCCACTGCCTCAAAAAATAGTCACAACAAAAAGTACCCAGTTCCCCTATTCATGTTATCATTAATAACAATTTAGTATGAGTTAAATCCCTTCACTATAGGGAAAATAACAGGCACATTCACAGGTGAAACAACAAAATTGGAAAAAAGTAAAAGCATCAGGTAATTTAAGCATTCACACGCAGTTCTCTTGTGAAGTCACAACTAGGGATCATGTGAGATCCCTAAAATTACTAGAAATAAAACAACCCCGAGACACAACCCCATGTCCCCAAACTCCATAAGCCAAAAGTTTCTCAACAACAGAAGATTCCACCCAAATTTGTGATAAAATCAGAGTAACCCCCCCCCCCATAGTCTCAGATTCACAACTAGAAAATGTATAACTGCAGGGGATCCCATCCCAGAAAACCATAGTCACCCGTAATCGGCCCGTGAAAGAAAAACTACCAACATAAGGGCAGGTATTTTCAGATTTAAATTATTTAACATAGTCCATGGTTCTAATTCAATTGTGCTTTATCTAGTGTTATCACATAAAGGTTTAATCCTGGGGCTTTCAATTTATTTAACCTAGTATATGTAATTAACAAATTCCGTTTTATTGTTATTTTAATATCCAGGAACATTGAGGTTTATTAGTGCACAGAGAAAGACCACCAACAACCATGATTTTCAGTGAGCATAGGCCCGTATAATTCACCATATATCAATAATAAATGAGAACAACAGGACATCGATATCCCCCTTTCATTCTTCAAAGGTCTGTTCATTATCTTCATTAAGTTGGGTTTTGTCAATTTCCAATAAGAAAAAGTCATACCCACGTCGCATGATACAAAGAAAGGAGAGATGAAGGAGAAATCCCTACCTGATTGATCTAGGATTGACATTATGTCCTCACATGGAAATCAGAAAATAGGGGTAGTAGGAACTCCACAGAACGCGATCAAGGAAAACTTCACAACAAGGGTACGAATCATCAGGAGGAAGGGTACTCTGAGCACATGGGGATAGAAAAAGAAACTTTGGGAGAAAGGGAATCCTATAGTTTATAATGACTGAGATACAGCATCCCTTGGATGGTTATGATATGGAGGAAAACACGAAACCTCAGAAGAAGTGGGATCGTGGGTTGATCATGCTGCTGGGCCACCCCACACATAACTTAAAAGGTCCCCGCCTTTGGGGGTGGTTTAAACCAATGCAAACTGCATGTTTTTTCATTTAAGGAGGGTACCTCACCAATAATTTAATTTAAACGCCATTAATGGGCATTAAGAGGCTTTAAAACAAGCTTAAAGGGGTCAAAACATGGTTTAAAAACAAATTTCCGTAAAAAGGAGGCACTACTGGAAAACCTGTGGGGGGGAAGCGAGAGCTACCGGTAGACGAGAGCTACCGGTTCGTGAAAACTACTGGTAGACAAAAGATACTGGTATCCGAGAGCCCCCGGTAGCCAAGAGCCACCAATAGCCAAGAGCTACCGGTTGGCGACAACTGCCAGTTGCCGAGAGCCACCAGTAGCCGAGAGCGACCAGTAGCCGAGAGCCACTAGTAGCCAAGAGCCACCAGTAGCTGAGAGAGACCGGTAGCCGAGGGCTTCCGGTACCCCATGGTCACTAGTAGGCTCGTTCGGCCCAACCTACGAGTAGTCCAAGGCTACCACTAGGAGTCACCGAGAAGCTGGGATGGCCTTCCAGACCACCCAGAACACCTCAAACATCAATTTTTTTCTAGGTAATAGACCCCAAAAACTCGGGCCATTACATCAGATACTTCTCAAACTATTCTCATCCCCAAGAATATAAGAACAACCCAGAAAGGGGGAAAATGGGGTCTAAACAACCACCCTCTAAAGATACTTATTAGGGGAAAACCCCTTATTTTTTTGAAAGCTGGAACAGAACCATCCCCAAGAGTTATCAACCAAAAACATTCACAACAAGAACAAGGATCACACTATACAACACATGAGTTAGGGAGTCCCCTCCTACAAGTCAGGATATTTTCCGCTTTGGGCAGCACTGACTCACCCACACGGGTTTAATCACATCCACATTAATTCATCCTAATTAGCAGTCAGGTTTTCCCATCATCACACATTCGGACATACACACAGAGAATAGGGAACAGATCATCTAGTAGCTAAGAAAAACAATTATTTCTTATATCAAATCATAAGGTACAATATCTCAACAAGGATCAGAACAAAAACAACAAGGAATTCAAAATAGCTCTGGGTATTGAACGCATAACTGGGCCTCCTGATCCCAAGTGCTCTCTTCCAGGCCACCATGCCTCCGCAACACATGAACCAAGGGGATGGTTCATCCATGAAGCACTTTCTCTTTACAATCCTCGATCTTGATTAGTTGTTCTATGGATGTCACAACATCTTCGACATCTAACACTCGCTAATCGATGATGTGGGAGTCTTCTTGTAGATATCGACGATGTTGGGAGATGTGGAAGAAGTTGTGAACTTTCTCCAACTGATGTGGAAATGCCAGCTGATACGCCACCTCACCAACATGTCCCAACACCTCGAAAGGTCCGATGAACCTAGGGGAGAGCTTACACCCCTTCCCAAACCTTTTCTACCCACGTCAAGGTGAAACCATCATGAACACATGATTTCCAACCTCGAACTCCAAGGGCATCCTCCTACGATCGGTATAAGACTTCTGCCAATCCTGGGCTACCTGCTTCCTATCACACATGAGTTGAACCTTCTCAGTGGTGCCCTACACCACTTCTGGACCCAAAACAACTGCCTACCCAATCCCTATCCAGCAAACTAGTGAAGACACAGCCTTCCATACAGGGCCTCAAACGGTGTCATACCAATAGTGGAGTGGAAGATATTGTTATAAGCAACCTCTACTAGAGGAAAGTGTCGTACCCATGATCCCCCAGAATCCAGAACACATTCCTACAGCATGTCTTCCAATGTTTGGATCATTCGTTCTATTTTCCCATCTGTCTGATGGTGGAAACCAGTTCTAAGGCGTAGTTGGGTGCCAAAGGCATGCTGTAATCCCTTCCATACTCATGAGGTAAACCATGTGTCTCGATTGGAGACAATAGATCTCATGATCCCGTGAAACCACACAACCTCATCGATGTACCTTTGGGCTAAGGTGTTCACCAGGCTCGACTTATTAATCTCCAAGAAGTGTGATAATTTTTTCAACCAATCCACCACTACCCAGATGGCATCATAGCCTCCCTGGTCCATGGGTAGCCCTATGATGATGTCCATCGATATGTCATCCCACTTCCACTCGGGAACATGTAACGTTTGTGATGGCCCTCTAGGAAAACGGTGTTCAGCCTTTACTTGCTGACACATGAGGCACTTTGCCACAAACTCTGCCACCGCCCTCTTTACCCTGGGCCACCAAAACTATCTCCTCAGACCTTTGTTCATCTTTCAGACCCCAGGATGCACCACTAAAGCCGGACCATGGAACTCACATATATCTCATTTACGCATCATCTCCGGAACGAAAAGCCTTACAAGGAAAAGCATCTGTTACTGACCATCCTCCGACCACCCCTCAGGAGAATTTACCTGATAAACATGATCCCGCATCACTTCCACGTCCGAGTCCCCCCGCTGAGACTCTTCCACCTGCACCTCTATGGATGGAACTACAGTCATCTAAAATAGAAAACCTCTTCCAACTTCCACCCATGCATCCAAATGCAAGGCCGCAAACTCTTATATCGCTCTCCAAGCTTCTGCAGATCCCCGAACTACATTCTTCTATGATTTCCTACTTCGATAATCAGCCAAAAGATACCCTTTCCCTCAGTATAAGAGATCTCGAAGTCATAATCTTAGAGGAAATCAACCCATCTCTGCTAACGCAAGTTCAGATGTCACTGGGAAAGGATATAACAAATGCTCATGTGATCTAAGAAGACAACAAAGTGATCTACAATGAGATAATTCTTCCAGAACTTCAATAAGAACACCATGTCCGCAAGCTCCATATCATGGGTGGAATAGTTACGTTCATGAGGACGTAACTTCCTAGACCCATAAGAGATCACTCCTCACTACTGCATTAGCACACATCCCTACCCAAGGCCAGAAGCATCACAAAACACTTTAAAAAACACACCTTCCCCTAGTAATCTGAGTACTGGAGCACTAACCAGCTTCTCTTTTAGGTAGCCAAAAGCTATCTGGAACGGGTCGCTCCACCCGAAGGCCTTGTGTTTCCTAGTCAAAATAGTGAAAAGATCTTCAACTCGAGAGAAGTTGGGATCAAACCTCCAGTAATATCCTACAAAACCCAAGAAACTACGAACTTCTCCCACTTTCTTGGGTGCTTCCCACAAAAATACTACCTCAACCTTTGATAGATCTACTAATATTTCCCTCTGAGACACTACGTGTCCAAGGAATTGTACCTCTCGCATTATGAACTTGCACTTAGACAGATTCCCATAATGATGGTTGTGTTGAAGGACTCCCCAAACTGCCCTATGATGTTCAACATGATCTTCCTTTGATATTGAGTAGATAAAGATGTACTCAATGAAAAACACAATGAACTGGTCCAGAAACACATGGAAAACATAGTTCATGAGGTTCATGAACGTAGCTGGTGCATTTGTAATTCCAAACAGCATGACCACGAACTCAAAGCGGCTATATCTACACCTGAAAGCTATCTTCAAGATATCACCTTCCTTCACTCTCAATGGGTGATATCCAGAACACATATCAATCTTAGAGAACCAACCTTCTCCCCTTAGTTGGTCAAAGAGATCGTCTATCCTTGGGAGGGGGTAATGATTCTTGATCGTCGCCTGATTGAACCTCTGGTAGTCTATGAATAGTCGTAGACTACCATCTGCCTTCTTTAAGAACAAAACTGGAGCACCCCATGGAGACACAGTAGGTCGGAAAAAGCCCTTATCTATCAGATCGTCAATCTGAATCCCAACTCCCGCAACTCATATGGTTCCATCCGATAAGGAGCCATCGAAATCGGGCGGGCTCCAGGATGTAAGTCTTTCCCAAACTCAACATCGCGTCGAGGGGGTAGAGTCACAACCTCATCGGGAAAGACATCAGGGAATTCTCTTACGAACTCATGGACATCCATCGTTCCTGTGTCCACCGACTCTACTGACATCCCATTCAGCATAGAATGGAGTGGATCCACATGTCGAATCCCTTCCGGATAACACTTCTCCCCAAAAAAATCCACACGGAGTCCATTCTCATTGGAGAATTCAATCCTTCTCCGATAGCAGTTGATGATGGCATGCACAGAGAATAACCATTCGATCCCTAGAATGAAATCGTATTGATGCATCTTCAATGAAAGAAGGTCTCCACTGGACTGATACGGTCCCAACATCATTCTACACCACCAAGAGAATTAAGATATGCTGGTCTGACCCCCAACTTGTGTTCTTAACACTAAGGGAACAAAAGGTCTCTCAGCATCCAGACCCAGCGCATGGGATAATTTAGGCATAATGAAGGAGTGCGAAGCTCCCGAATCAAACAAGGATGAAAAAAGACTGCGGAATAAACTGATCGTACCTTGAATGAACTCTGGTCCCGTCAGAGCTACTAACTCTGCGGTGTGCAACTGTCCATGCCCAGCTCCTCTACCTCGCTATTGTCGACCACCTCCCCGACCACGCCCAGGTCAAGGACCCTGAGGATCACCCTGGTGTCGGTCTCCTCCCGCAAGGTCATCCCTCAGAGGGTCAGGGGCATGCTTCTGCTGCTGGAAAAGCCTTAGTGGCAACGGATGCTGTTGAGGTGGGTGATGAAACTGCCCCATTCCACCATGTGGAGCTCAAGTTTGACACCTGCTCTAGACGTTTCCAAAAACTCTGGAAAAGAAACACTTCGGTCCTGGACCTATGAGAAAAGGGCGAGGGCCAGAAGCTCGGGACTGGAACTGATGATCCCTAAACCCTTCTTGTTAAAACCTGAAAGGCCCTGTTGCTGGAGACCTACTGGTGACCGAATTCCCCTTTGATGAACTTAGCTGGTTCCCTTCTCATGGTGCTCCTCCAATCGAGTGCATCTTCTCTACTATCTCAGCCTTCTTTTGTACTGCTAGGTACGTCAGAATAGTAAAGGGAGTGACAACGTACTGAAGTGAAGCATGGAGTGCCTCCTCTAACCATATTTCTCGAGGCTCCTCATCCGAAAAGAGATCTAGGGAAAAGTGCAAGAGATCATTGAACTTGATCCCTAGCTCCCTCACTGACACGCTTCCCTGCTAAAGGGAGAGCAACTCCTATATATCTTATCCTTCACTATAGAGGAGAATAACTCCTCACAAAATTCCTTCTCGAAACTGGCCCATGAAACCTCTGCCTATGTATTCTCTCTTAGGAAAAGCATCCACCACTGAAGTGCTACTCCTCTCAGTTGACTGACGACCAACAAAATCCAGTACTCCCTCAGAGCAGGAATTTAAGAGGAGGTGATGGCTAGCTCCTCGATCCATCCCTCCGTTATTGAATCAAAAATGTTTCCCTCATACTTCTCCAGGGTTTGTTACTAGAAGTAGCAGAGAGTCCTCTACCACAAGTTGTCCTCTACATCTCGGTCAACCCTCTACTGGTCAACTGCCTCAATCTGCTAGGCCTCAACTGCCTGGGTCGCTCATGGATAACATCCAGGTGCCATAGCTGCAAGGTAAGGAATGATTGCCTAATCCTGAGTAGCAAGGGAATTATTATTATTATTATTAAATTTTTTTCCCATGGTTTCCCAAATCAAATAAACCCAAAATCATTATGATGAATGTACCTTCCCTAGGGTCTCTACCATGTAATAAATGTAGTCTCACATGGCCATTTGATAGGCTCAGAGTCCTTGCATCGGATCACAGGGGGCCCTAAAATCCTGTGTCCTAGACGATCCTCCCTGGCGTATTTCACGAACTATGATAACCAAACATTGTTTCCCAACCATCCCATGAAATCCTCAATGTTCTTAACTCCAGACTCCATCCTATCTCTCATCCTACCTCTGATACCATTCTATTACGACCCTCCTTCAGCAAGAGAATGGAAGGGGTGGCAAAGGCCCCCACCCTTCCTTCTTCAAGTCGAAGATGAGATAATGACCCCAGAGTCCCGCCTCCAGTAGGCCCCGGAGTTTTGAGTAGCACCAAGGGTGTAAGATTTTCACAAAATGGGAGGCATTATCCTTTTTTTGTTAAAAAAGACTAGGAGAAAGAATGAGTCAACACCAACCACCACCATGTATTGAAAACTCCAAAGAAAACCAAACTACATGCATGTTTCAATAATAAAACAGAACAAGGTACAAGAACTTAAAAGTACAAACTAAAAGAGAGAAAAGGCTTAGCAGGAACAAAAGAGACCAACATCTACTCCAACATCCATACTATTAAGGTCCCGCACGGCCTCTGAAGTCCTCCGAACAACCTGAATGTAAACGCAAGGTGAGCATACAAAGAATACTCCATAGGGAAAACCTATAGCTCTCATGCACAAGTGGGGAGACGTACTAAAGTCACGTGAGAAGAAGACAAACCAACATCTAACAAAGAGACTATCCATCCCACCTCACTAGCCACACTCACCGAACGACACAAGCTCTAAGGTAATAATAAAAGAACAAAAAATTTGGGTACCCCCTGCACCACCATTCCCCCCACTAGCTAGCTGCTCATCCCTAACGGCAAATTTCCTGACGCTACCACGCTCTTCCTGCCCGCACACACCTGGGCCTCACAACCATCCATCCCTACCCGCACACACCTGGGCCTCACAACCATCCATACCTGCCCGCACACACCTGAGCCTCATCCCGAAGACACTTGTGAAAACAAGCCATAACAAGAACCCCTGCCTGAAAACACCTGGGCTAACAACAAACCTTTCAAAAACTACCCGATGTATCTTGGGTGTAAGGTCGTCTCCAGCCATCACAGCCGAGGGAAGAGGGAGCAGGAAGGAGATTAAATAGGGGGAAACTCCCATCCCCATGAAATGGGGTGTCCGACACTAAGCGCCCAACGCGAGTGGGGTGCGACTAAACACAAAACATACAATTATACAAAAATATATACCAACACACAACCCAACCTACTGCTCCTTTAAAAGATACAAGTAGGTACACAAGCTCCGCTGCCTCAGAAAACAGGCACACAACAAACAGTTCCCAGTTCCCCTGTTCAAGTTATTATTTATAACAATTTAGTATGAGTTAAATCCCTTCACTACTGGGCATCTAACAGGCATATTCGATGGTGAAATAACAAAATTGGCAGAAAGGAAAAGCATCAGGTAATTTAAGCATTCACACCAAGTTCTCTTGTGAAGTCACAACTAGGGATCAAGTGAGATCCCTCAAAGTATTGGAAACAAAACAACCCCAAGACACAGCCCCATGACCCCAAAATCCATAAGGAAACGTTTTCTAAACAACAGAATATTCCACAGTAATTCGTGATATATGTAGAGTAACCCCCCCCCCCCAGTCTCAGATTCACAAAAAACGAAAGTATAACAGCTGGGGATCCCATCCAAGAAAACCATAGTCTCCCACAATCGGCCCGTGAAGGAAAAACCACCAACACAAGGGCATGTATTTTCAGATTTAAAAGATATAACACACTCCATGGTTCCAATTCCATTGTGCATTAACCGGGGTTATCACAGAAGAGGGTTAATCCTGGTGCATTCAATTTTTTTAACAGAGTATACATAATTAACCAATTTCATGTTACAGTTATTTAAACATCCAGGAACACTGAGGTTCATTAGTTCACAGAGAAAAACTACCAACGGCCATGATTTTAAATGATCATTGGCCTGTATAATTCAACACATATCCTCAATAAAAGAGCACAACAGGACATCGATCACACCTTCCATTTTCATTCTTTAAAGGTCCGTTCATTATCTTAATGAAGTTGGGTTTCATCAATTTCCACAGAGGCAAAGGAATGACCACACCACATGATACACATAAAAGAGAGATGATGGAGAAATCCCTACCCGATTGATCAAGGATCTACATTAAGTCCTCGCGTGGAAACTGGAAAACAGAGGTAGCAGGAACTCTACGAAACGCGATCAATTAAAACATCGCAACAGGGGTATGACTCGTCGGGAGGAAGGGTACTCCGAGAATAGGGTGATTGAAAAAGAAACTCAGGGAGAAATAGAATCCTTTAGGTTATAAAGACCGAGATATAGCATCCCCTGGATGGTTACGATAAGGAGAAAAACTTGAAACCACAGAAGAAGGGGGATCATGGGTTGACCACGCGACTGGGCCACCCCACACATAAATTAAATGGTTCCCCCCTTTCGGGGTGGTTTAAACCGACACACACTGCATGGTTTTTCATTTAAGGAGCGTACATCTCCAATAATTTAATTTAAATTCCATTAATGGGCATTAATGGGCTTTAAAACAGTCTTAAAGTGGTCGAAACATGGTTTAAAAACCAATTTGCGTAAAAAGGAGGTGCTAATGGAAAACATGTGGGGGGAGGGGGGTAAGCGAGAGCTATATGTAACTAAGAGCTACCAGTGGGTGATAGCTACTGGTATCTGAGATCTACCGGTAGCCGAGAGCTACATGTAGCCGAGAGCTAGTGGTAGCTGAGAGCCAGCGGTAGCCGAGAGCCATTGGTAGCCGAGAGCCATCAGTAGCTGAGAGCTACCAGTTGGTGATAGCTACGAGTAGCCGAGAGCGACCGGTATCTGAGAGCTACCGGTAGGTGGGAGCTACCGATTGGTAACAGCTACCGGTTGCTGAGATCCACCGGTAGTTGAGATCCACCGGCAGCCGAGAGCCATCGGTAGCTGTGAGCTAGTACCCGAGAGGTACCGGTACCCGAGAGGTACTGGTAGCCAAGTGATACAGGTACCACAAGGTCACTGGTATCTTCGATAGGTCGAGCCAACCAGTAGGCCATGATGAACACTAGGAGTCACCGAGAAAATGGTATGTCCTTCCAGACCACCCAAAACACCTCAGACATCAGATTTTTACCAGGTAATGGACCCCAAAAACCCGGGCCATTAATTTAGAAGATTATATTCTGAGTTTCCAAAGACACTAAAATATTACGGTCCTTTGGTGTCTTTTTTTTATGTATTAGGAATTCCGCAAAAGTAATGTAATTTCCAGGTATGTCAAGATTGGGTCTCTACAGTTGGTATCAGAGGAACGATTTAGTTAACCTTTGGAATCTAGGATGCGAAAACATTAGTGAAATCCATAGAGATATTTCTAAGTTATGTCTAGGGATTCTCTAAGGATAAGTATACGTATAGGTTATAGTCCTATAATTAAGGTAATGATATTATAATTAAACCTAAGATTTTATATATTTAAGGTAATCCCCCTTTATTATGTTGTTTTCCTAGCATGATTTTTCCTCTCACACTGTTCTTTTTGGGTTTTAGACGATAGCTAGAACCCGAAGGAACTGTGTTGATCAATGTAATAGACAATGAAATGATTCTACTCCTGAACAAACCAATGATATTAGATATGGAGTGAAAAATCTTATTTCTATACTTACCCAAGTTATGAATCATCTTGGACTTCCAAATGATGAGAGAAAGGAACGATATTGTACTCAGTCCTTCATGAGGAAACGTCAACCTTCTTTCAGTGGGTATTTCGATCTATTTGTTACTGAATAATGGATTAGTACCATTCAAAAGATATTTTAGATACTTCTCTATTCAAAATAAGAAAAAGTCATTTTGGTGTTTACCAGTTAGAAGGTGAAGCAGACCATTGGTTGACTCTAATTAAGAATACAATGCCCCAAGATGAAATTGAATACATGGAATGTGATGAGTTCAAGAACATGTTTTTCAATAAGTACTTCCCTCGTATTATTCAAATATAGATGGGAAATGAGTTCAATGAGATTAAGAAAAAGGATAATGAATTAGTTGGTATATATGAAGCGAATTTTTCAAGGCCTGCAAGGTATGCATCTGGCTTTCTCATCCAACCTGAATGTAAAGTTGATCAATTCTCTAGTGGCTTAAATCCAAGTCTTCGAAGGGAATTAGCTATAAGAGACTGCATTACCTATGAAGAAATTGTGCATTGTGATATCAAGGTAGAACTGGATGTTGGTGTTACATATCCATCTCATAATTTTGACAAAAAAAACGAAAGATGGAGTTCAAGGAAAAATATAAGAAAAATGGTGAAAAGAAGGTGAATGTTTCTTTATGCTCAAAGTTTGGAAGGAAGCATGGTGGAGATTGTATAAAAGGTACTAGAAAATGATAATGTGTTTAAAAGAAGGTCATTGAGTAGCTGAGTGCCGATATAATGGGAAAAAGGTTTCTAATTACGCGAATAGAGAATAGACAATAGAGAACGCTCCACCAACACATCAATGCTTCAAGTGAAATGAAATGGGGCATTATGCTAACCAATGACCTAATACAAGGGTTAATGAGGATTGACATCAACAAACTATTAGGGAAAATGAAAAAGGGAAGTCATAAGAGATTACTATTATCAATGTTGATTATGACAATGGTGTGGTGGAATGATTATGTTTTTATGTAATTGGATACCAAAATAATGTTGTGGACTCTCATTTATAGTATTGTTGAACATTTGAATATATATGTAATGGTTTATTCTGGTTTTTGATAATTATGTCGTATAGGTAACCATGAAAACTGATTGAAATATTTTTGGAATGTAGATTATATGCGCATAATGAATGGATAAGGAGAAAATAATATGTTTGATAGTATTCATGAGCTCATGATTGATATAAAGACTAAGTGATATCATGGTTTGAGTATATAGAATTTTTTGGATTTCGGTATGTGGAGAGAGTTAACTTTTAACTACATTCATGTTTTCACTAAGGTTCAATGGGTATTCATTTTTCAGTAGAGTAAATTATTACGACATTCGAATGTTTGGAATGTGACCAACAATACATATCATATGATATATGGGGATAAATGACGGTATTTACATGCTTGGTAGATAACCTTTCTATAAATATTTATTCTTTATACTATGAGTTTGGGTAAGAATAATGATTGGAATATATTATGTTAGACATCAGATAGTATAGTTTAAGGCTAGAAATTTTTGATATTTTTTTGGAATGTTATAATTGTATAGTTTTAGAAAAAGGACAACCCGTAGGATGGGCGAAAACCTATCGCGTCGGACAAGGATGTGGGAATCAAACCCACAACCGAAGTGTTATTGGCCTTTATCTCCTACCTCTAGCCTACAGGAAGTACCTGGTTAGTATAAACTAGTTTCATTTTATTAAGTTGCATGATAGATGATGTATAAGTCCATTTTTGGAAACATATACGATTAATCTCACCATAGATGGACTTATGTATATAAATTTTGCTAACCTTATGTTTCTGACAGATGGAATGACCTATCATTCTATCACATTATCTGATAACACATTGAAAAATACAAATTCATCTTCATTTAATTAAGAGGTGAAGTGGAAATTGTTCAAGGCAAGGGAAACAGTAATATTTTACCAAAATCAAGAAAGTATTTATTTTAATTCAAAAATTCTTCAACATTTGGGAAATGATCTTGAAAACCAAAAAATTTTTCCTAGTTCCCTCCTTTATTATTAATCAGATGGTACCTTAGATCATAACAAATTTTTAGCTTTGTGATTTTCATCTTTTTCATAGACATGTTCTCTACCACTGTCCATTAGAACGTGATGGTTATATTTCTCTTCCATATACATATTTTCACTTATGTTCTCCTATGAGGAAACCAAGTGATTAGTTAATTTGGGTAACTGTTACATTTCACAATTTAGTATTCAAGGTTATGTTTTGGTAGTCCTTTTTATGATGTGGGTTTCTATTAAAGAAACATTCAAGTAGTAAACCATTTATACCCACAATGAATTTCAAAGGAGAAATTCATTCTAATGGGGGTAGAATGTAACACCCTAAGATTTTATGTGAAGTATTCTTTGGAATTTATTTGATGTCTTTTGTTGTATGCTACACCAATATTATCTTGCGCTATATGCAACATCGTATTAACATTCATTATACGCAACACTATTCGTGGATCGTGTTACACAAAATTTCATGTTCGCAACATTGAGTGTGTAGATATATATATTCAATGTATAAGTGAAATATGGTTGGATTCTATTATACACAACAACAAAGTAATCTTGCACTACATGCAACCTTGACTTGGCTTGGTTTACATGCAATCACAACCTTCCACGATTGCGTGCGTTGTACGCAATACCTAGTTTCATTAAACAACGATATGTTATTAAAATATTAAATAATACATCAGTTATGAATAGTAATACCCACTTTTTGAAATTTTATAAATTTTATCTTTCAAAATTGACATCATTTTTTGATTCGGAATATGGAAATTAGCCATTGGTGAAATTTTGGTATTTTTCTGAAAACATTCAATTTTTTATGAATGGTGAAATCACTGTGTTATTGGTTAAAAAGGACTTTTTATTTATATAATAATTTTTTATCTAAATTTATTTTAGGTCAAAATAGAGACATAATACTTGTGTATGTTCTATGTAATTAATTTGATTCATTTTATAATAATTTTAGATATAAAAAATTTTATTGAACTTTTCACCATCTTTTACCCCACCTCCTAAGAGCATTTGAAATTGTACATAAAATGTAATTTTACCACTTCTGTGAGTTCAATTTCAAAAATCTGAGAAACATGGTTCATATCAAGGAGTAAAATGTGGTTCAAAAAGATAAATTTTTTTGGTGAATAGTAACTTTTTTACTTTTATTTACCACGGTTAAAAGTAAATAGGCTAATTAAGGGTAAAAAATGATATTATTATTACCCTGAAACGTTTCCTAATTCTATTGGATAAGTTTAATTTGACCAAAGACAACCTTAGGAATAATATATTACCCTTTAGGTCTACCTGTATTAGAATAGGACACTTATTATTATTTTATTTAAAGAATATTTAAAAAGAGTTAAAATCAATGTTTAATAACTAAAACATTTTTACGATAGGGTTATATATAAGATAAATTCGACTATAAAAATTCATTATATTATTAAATGATTTCCTACATAATGGAATTTTATTTATAATTTTTAGATGTTATATAATTTAATTTATTTATGACACAATGATGATGAATTAATTACCTTATTAATAAAATATTAACAGAATTGATTTTATAAATACCCAACTAAATGTAATTTGAGACTTTTTATGAATTCAAAAAAATTTATAGGTTAATATGACATTTTAGTGTTGGTTTAATTAATTTCTTTCCAACTAATCATGTTTTTATAATTTTATCAAAAATCAATTACCATATAGTGTCAAAATTGATATAAAATAGTTTTTAAAACAAACATTATATTATTAATTGTTATTCTATTCTTAAAAATCTAAGGTTTATCAAATGACTTATATAAGTTTATATATATTAATAATTAATATCTTGGGGTTCATTTGGCTTGTTATAGTTACTTTATTAACCATATAGTGTAAGAAAACAAGAAGACACGGTAAAAGGTAAATTATTTAACTTAGAGTTAAATATAAATGATAAGGATAAAATAGTAACATAAACATATCTAAAACCTATTGGTTGAAATTATTTCTACACATACCCACTTTATCTTCGAAATAAATCAATTTGGAGCTACTATAAACCGAAAATGACTTTATTATAAAATAATATTTTAGGTTTTTTCTAAGGTTCCACTCTCCTCCCATATAAAAGGGCACCTCCTCCCTCTTCTCTTTACAAAATTTTGAGCTTTCATGCTCTGCCAAACCATTCCCATTTCCCTTATGAACAACCCTAGAAACATTATAGAGGTTATTTTCTCCTCAAAAGTCCAAATCTAGTTCCTTAAGAGGAGGCTTAAAAGAGGTGGGTCGAAGACGATGTAATCTCTTCTACCGATTCTTTCAAGTTTTATTTCTTCTTAAAAATATTCTTCATTAGTTGTTTAGTTATAAAGTAATCAAATAAATATCAATAATATACTGATATGTTATTATAAATATGAAACAACCCCATTTCATAGTCTATCCATCCTACAAAAAACGAAATCATCGTGCATGCGTACGTACCGAATACCGTCTCCACGCTGTGGTGTAATCTATTTTTCCACCACCACCTTACTTGGATGGGTATAATGGTGTAAAGAATAACTATATATAGTTATTATAACATCATACTGATTCTGGGATATTATATCATCCACTCCAATTCAATTCAATAATTATGGGAACGATATCATCGCTCGTGCGTACGTACGGATTACCGTGTCCACGACGCGATGAGATTCATTCTCCATGTTAACCATTAAAGAATGATTATAATATATATATAATAAAACATAAGGAAATATATGAAATTATAATGCTATTGGATATCAATATATATATATATATATATATATATATTTCATCTACTTACTTTCATTCAGGTCAATAAGGAAAGGAAAACAACGTTCACGCGCACGTAAGGCCTACCGTCTCCATGAACGGGGTATTTCAATTAATTTATCTATCTAGTATATATATATATATATACTGAATATATATGATATATAAATCATGATTTAAATTCTGTATGTAATTATATCATGATATAATTAATAATAAAATCATGAACAACAAGTCCAATCACGTACGATAAATAAAATGATTTTCCCCAAAACACAGCTTTAACATGGAATTTACAAAATAACGGGTAATATAAAGTCATAAGTTAACCATATATGATATCATAACAATGAATATGATTTTATAATAAGTCAATGACATTATTTAAATCATTATATAAGAGGTTCAGATATGTACAAAGCATATCAGACATAAGGTAAGGGATAATTTTGCAATCTCATTTTTATCCGAGATTGCTTATAGGTAAGTATTTACTGGCATTATATTTTTCATCCATTCCCATAAAAAGTTTTTCATAAAGTTTTTAATATTATTCTATGATATTTTAATGTCATATTTACCCCTATTTTACTTTTACTTTGTGTTATGGAAGGAATCTTTCTTTTGTTTACCATACAAGTAACTTTTTGACTTTTCAGAAAAAAGTATGAGGAGAATGTTTTTTATCTGATACATCATAAATGGATTTTTATGGTTTCATAACACCTTATTTTCCAGAATATAACTCTATAATATTTCATGAAAATTTTAAAAAATATCATTTTCTTTTAAAATTGCATGTCATTTTGTTAAAATAAAATGATTTTTAAGAAGAAAGGATATTTTCCTCAAGAATTCATTTCAAGTGTTTTATCAAAACCATTTTCCATATAAGATGACATTATTTCTTTTGTGTATGTTTCAATTATAATGTCTCTATGATTTACATGGTTTCACTTTTCTTATTATGAAATGACATCAATTTGTTTTATATGGATTATGTTATGATGCGATGATGTTTATGAAACCCATTTTACGTTTTGGGTTATGACAATTGATTTATTTTTATTTTGTGGCACAAGTATGAATGATTTAATTATGAGATTTATGGGACCAATATATCCCTCCAATTAATTGGGTAAATATTCATATCTCATGATATAGGCATGGCTAGAATGGTAATTTAATTCAGTTTAGTGATGCAGGACTGGAACGAGGAGTGAACTCGATTAAGAAAGGGACTTTGTCCACTAAGATGGTCTTGGTAGCAATTCCTTTGCTACTATGTAAATAATTTCATGTGATTAATTGTTTTCCAAAATTAAATTTTTTATTCCCATTCTATTTTATCATTATTGATGTTCCTTTATGACATATTCCTTACGTACTGCCAAAATTTATTTCACAACTCATGATTTTGATGTGTAAATATTATGTTCATGTTTTGATGTTCAAATGTATATGGTTTGCTTTATTTTCTCCATGATTACCATTACTGATAATTTTATCTCACCCTTTATATGTTTTATTTTACCTAGGTTATAAAGAAAGGTTTTAGGTTTGAAAAAAGGGAAGATCTTTATGGGAGATGTTGAAGATCATTCACCAAGATTAGAAGAATATATTCCAAGTTTCCAAAGACACTAATCTATTACGGTTCTTTGGTGTATTTCTTTTGTTATGTATTAGGTATTCTTAAACATTAATGTAATTTCCATGTATTTCAAGATTATGTCTCTACAATCTAAGTGACATGAGTGGGATTGTATTAATTGTTATTTATTTTTACAGTTGAATATTATTTCACATTGGGTGATGAACTTGTGGTGAGATGTGATTTTTGTTTTTGATATTTTCTATTAATTTAATAATGGCCCAGTGTGTCATGATAGGTATGTTTTCATACATCATTCTTGGAACATAGGTTTATTGTGACATGAATCATTATAGTCATGCATGAAATATGGGTTTTGGGTAAGTAGTTGAACATGAAATATTTTTCCCTACTTTTGAAATTAAATTAATAATGGTACCTAATATGAAGTTGAAATTGGAAAAATGATGAAAAATGAGAATAATTGGGTGTAAAAATGAGGAAATTGAATAATGGAAATGAGCTACCCTCTTTTAACAGTGACCTATATTTTGGATGGTTGAGGGTAGCATTTGCATCTCAATTTTGACAATGTCGAGAGATTTAGGGAAAAATACTTGATGTGACTTTTTCATTCTTCCCATAAATCTGTTAATATTGATAATATTATCCAAAGGTGTGTGTTTTGATTATAGAGTTATACCAACATGCTAATTCTTGTTTAGTGGATTACGGTAGGAAATAGAAAGGGATTATCCTCCAATAGAACATATGGTACTAATTGTGCCAGGTGAGGATTTTTGAGATAATTTCCATTAAAAAATTGATTGTTTCATGAAATTCATGTAATGACACAAATAGTTCATTAAGAATAGGATTTATAACCATACGAGGGAGTTTTAGTTGTATAACCCTCCAACTTTTTATGTAGCCAATGTACCTAATGGACATGAGTTGTGGATTGAGTCTATCCAAACTATACATGACCACTTGGAAACTCTTTCTTAGATGAGTGTTTAGATTTCCAAATATATGATATAAGAATTAGTGAAGCACTGTAGAGAGGTTTAGGATCTGAATGGATAGGCTGATTGTATGTTATGTATGTAATTCTTGGAGCGGTTCTTAGGGAACATATATTTAGAGACACTGAGATATAAGAGAGTGGCTGAGTTTATGAGGTTCCCTCAAGGGAGTATATTCATGATTGAGTACACTGGATTCTTTACATATTTTCATGGTTTTATTCTTGGATTAGAAGCATACGAGGACACTACATTTAAATAATTTTAATAAGGACTTAAGTGTGAAATTAAGTACCATGTCAACATTTACATGATGGAGAAGTTTTCAAAAGTAGGGGATTAAGACCTCATAACTAAAGGGGACCTAAAGGAATCTTCCATTTTATGATATATGGTTGCTTATAGATGACCATGAGGTACTTCTATAGATAGTAAGATGCGTCATTATGAAAAATTTAGCTAGATCAGGGGAAAAAGTTGGCAAGGGTGATATTCAGTAACATGTTCCCTTTATCTCGTGATTTTATACATGTTTGGTAGACTAGGACACTATCATAGATATTATCTATGACAAAAAATTGAGTACTAATCTTATAGAAATATTCGACATCTATAAAATATCTTTTGGAAATCATGATAGACTAGGAATGATGGGGCAAATAAATAGAATCAGGGTGTAGGAAAGGGATACTCTACATCTTGTCAGGCTGGCAGTTGGAGTACTACTTTTCGTGGTGGTATAGGCAGTGTACACAATATTTATAGTAATGAGTACCCATATTAGAAAAGTGATACAGGTTGGGGGAGTTAGACTACATCATAAGGAATAGGGGAAAGAAATTTTCATGCAATTCCACTTACATTTTTGGAAAGAGAGGTTGGACTTTTAATATTGATAGGTACTATTATTGTAGCCTTTACTTTATCCAAATTCTCATTTGTTGTTGGTTCATATCATTCATTTATTTCAAAACATATTTTGAATGGATTGATCCTAGAAGAGTAGTTCCTGAGTGGGGTATTAAATATAGATAAACTTTTGGGAATGCAATCTTGGGACATCTACTTCAGTAAGGTATGTTCCCTCAAAGTTGATGAGTATCATTTTCTATGTGATCTCTATATTCTTGAAATGTTATTCTTTGACCTAATCATGTGGATGGACTTCTTATGAGCATACCAATTTCATATTGATTATTACAGTAAGATAGTGTTTGTTATGTCTCCTAAGGGTAAAAATTATATTCACTATTGGGAGTTGGATCACTAGGTTTTCCAGGTAGGAAAAATTAATAAGAAACATTGAGAGATCATAGAATAAGTAGTTACTATAATGATAGATGATGGAGGTGTAAAAGAGTTTTTATTTCCACTTATAGTGGAATGGTTTTAGGATGTTTTTTAAAAGACATCTGAGGGCTTCCACTAGAGAGATATTTTGAATTTTTTATTGAGATCAAGATAAGAGATAAACCTATTTTATTCCTCCATAATGAATAAAACCTATAGAGATCTGAGAGCTCAAGAATCATCTAGTGGAGTTAGAGGATAAGGTATTTATCTATCTGAGTAAGTCTCCGTGGGGTTCACCATTGTTTTTTTCAAAGAAGAATGATGGTCGATTGCACATGTGTGTCGATTACTAGAAGGTGAACCAGGTCAGAGTGAAGAACAGATACACACTTTTAGAAATTGACAATGTTTTTGACCAGTTGATATGGGATCGTGTCTTTTACATGTTTGATTAGAGATCAAGGTTTCATCTGCTTTCAGTTATCACTTCTGATATACTCACAACTTCTTTCAGATGAATTTATGGCATTTAAGAGTTTGTCATAACATTTTTTGGGTGGACGAATACACCGGTAGTGTGTATGGCATTAGTGAACATAATTTTAGATTTGTACCAATATCACATTGTGGTATTGTTTTTGGATGAAATCAGGTTTTACTCAAATACTGAAGAGATCATGTTCTATAACTTGACACCATACTGTGTACATTGATAGAGCATTGAATGTATGTCACACTATCTAAGTATCAGTGTTTTATTAATCAGGTACACATCATGGGACACATCATCTCAATGAAAGGGTTATTATTGGACCTAGAGAAGCTACATGCAGTAGTTTCGTGGGGGCATCCCAATAATTTTTTTTATATCCATAGATTCCTAGTATGGGTTTCATTTTATCATAGGATTATCTAATATCATTCTATATTGGAAGAACCTTTTAATGGAATTACTAAGAAGGGGATATAGTCTGATTAGTTAGAAGCAATCAAGAGTTCATTCCAGGAGTTGAATAAGTGTTTGAAATAGAAAACAATATAGATCCTAACAAGGATATATGATGAGTATATGGTGTATTGTGATCCTTCAAGGATTATAAGTATATTTTTATTGATGTATGGAGATCGAGTCGGGGAATATCGGTCTTTATAGCTAATGAAACATGAACAGATAAAATCAATACACAACATCAAATTGGAAGCAGTGGTTCATGATTTAATGTGTTAGCAACATTACTTCTTTGGAAAAACATTTAATATGTATACAGATCCAAAGAGCTTAATTTGCATCTTTTTACAGCAATATTTGAATATTCATAAGTATATATGGGTTGAGTGTATGCATTAATTTTATTTTCACTTGGAATATATGCTCAAGGTGCCATGGACTATTGTTTTAGTCAATAACATGAGTTTTACATAGCACTTTTGTATGTGCTTACGCAATCCATTAGGTACATAGGTTTTATAGTTTATGACATTCCAACCATATAATTATGGGTATACGGAGCAAAATATATAGGTTATTGATAATATTCTTGGAGCATGTGTCCAAGAAATTGGTTGGCCTTGGGAGAATTACCTAGATTTGGTGGGGTTTTATTATATCAAGTTTTTTGGAAACTATAAAAATGGAACTATCTGAGGAATTTTATGGTAGGACCTGATGATAAACTCGATGCAATATAGAGGAAGTTGATTCAAATTTGTTTGGACTGAGTTTCATTAAATATACATCAAAGAAGGTACAACATATTCAGAAATGTATGGCTATGGCTCAATGTAGAAATAACTTATATATTGATATACGTATATGAAAAAAATAGTTTACAATTGGTGATCATGAATTTCTTGGGTATCTTGAAGGTTAGGTCACCACCTGATACATAGATAGGGAAACCTGGTGCCCAGGTTTATTAGGCCATTTGAGGTTGTGTTGAAAATTGGGTCAGTGGAATACGGATTGGTTCTTCCATAGAGGAAAAGTGGTATGCATGATTTTTCCATGCATCACAACTATAATAGTATCACCCTGACCGTTATCATAACATCAATGTGGTCAGTTTTTAGCTTCAAATAGATGATTACATTGAGGATTATCTAATATGCATGTTAGAACAAAATGAGAATATGTCAAGGGGAATGATCATGTTGCTAGTTTGTATATTGTGGTAGTGTGGCCATTATCAAAAGGGTAATAGGGAGAGAGAGGAAGATATGTGGGATCAATATCCAATTCTTTTTTTCTCAAAATCTTATAAATTCTTGGGAGTGCATATTGAGTATGAGTTTTTACATGGTGGGGAGATTATAAGATCCTAAACTCTTATATAGATGACTGAGGATTGATTATAGGAATTATTTTTTCATTCTATTAGCATAATTTAATTGGTTTTAACTTTGAGTTTTGTTTTGGTTAAATATATGACAATATTGAAAGAAATATAGTAGTACACGATAGGTGCATGATTTTCCCGAAACATGTGTCCTGCCCTGCAAACCGTGAAACTATACACAGTGTGAGTTTTCATAGTCGGTACATCATTTATATAATATTCATCACTATTATGAGTAATCGGGAACCCCTAAAAAATAAGTGCATGTTTTAGGATCACAAATATGCAAAACCTTGCACGAAAACTATATTAACAGAAGATTATATTTTAAATCACCCAAACCCCTAAAACTCACCCCATTCAACCACCATTCAACCATAACTGCACTTTCATGATTGTAGAGCCTTCCAGATGGATTAAAAGCCTTACCAACCACTTTTATTCATGAATTAAATCCCAGATTGAATATATACCCCTTATGGTAAGAGAATCATATCACGCATGATTTCATGTTCATACTCTATTATTCTCCAATCACAAAAAAGGGTTATTCTTCAATTTTGATTAGATATAGATATGAGATTGTAGATATTGATATATTATTCAAAGATCTTTATTTTTCTTTCATGATTTAGGGTTTCATATTTGGATCACATCCCATGGAATTGTGCGACTCAAATATTTGCTATTTCCATTTGTGATTTTTCTCTGAATTTTTTTTTTTGTGGTTTATGATTCAAAAAACAAATTCTTGATTTAGATTACATGTATATAATTGAAAAATCTCAATGATGTGTTTATAAATTCAGTATTTGATATAATTAATTGATTTGTTGATATAATTAATTTAGGTAAATTGTGTAATTGGGGATATTAGAATTATTGATCATGAATAATTAATTATTCAATTGATGATAAGAAATTGAGACTGTGGAATTGGGAAATTAATTATGGAAATAATTTAGGGATTTGATATTATTAAATTGGGTAATTAATTGATGAATTAATTATGGGATTATTTGGATGGTATATTTTCGTTGATTAATTATGAAACTAATCAAGTAAATTGATGTGTTGAACTAATCGTTAAATGGGAAATTATAAAGAGATGATTAATTAGTTGTTGAGTTAATTAATGTGGTTGAGAGATTAATTATTTATTTAGTTAATTAGTAAAACAGACTTATTAATTAATTGTTGAGTTAATGAATGATATTTAGATATTAATTAATGGTTGAGTAAATTAATGATATTTATTGATTAATTAATTATTAAGATGATAAATGTGATTGAGAGGTTAATTAATTATCCAGTTAACTAATGAGACAGATGTAACATCCCAGGATTTTATGAGAAATATTATTTTTAATTACTTTGATGTATTGTGTTGTATGCTACACCAAGATTCTATTGCACTATATACAATACCGTATTAGCTTTTAGTATATGAAAACCCTATTCTTGGCTTGTTTTGAATGCAAGATCGACCTTCCTCAATAGCATGTGGTTTACACAATACTAAGATTCACTAAACAACAATATATTGTTATAATATTATTATAAACTAGCCGTTATAAATATTATTAATGACATTTTGAATTTTATAACATTATCATTAATCTTACACTTATTCTAGAACATGGTATGATAACAAAATAATTTTTTTGGGTAAAATATGTATTTTTCAAAAAATGCAATTTTGCTACCTTTTGATAGCACACCCACTATAAATCTATTTTTTGACACGTTTATGAGTTCAATTTGACAAAATAAACTTATTCATTGAAATATTTTTACAAAAATTTACTTTGGATAATTTTTTAATATTTTTCTGTTAACTTTCATATTTTGATGAATAGTAAAAATACGCTAAAATTTAATTAAAAACAATTTTTTTTATCAATATAATTTATATGGTTAAATTATAATATCTAATGGTTTAAAAGTATAAATATAATATATTTTTACAATTTTATTATTATGTATGTCATTATCATTAATTTTACATTGAATTCATAGGTAAGAACATTTCAATATTTTGCAATGTTTTAACTATTATAACCCATTTTCTCAACTGTGAGATAAATTTTAAATTAAATACTGCAACTTATGTGTTTTGAATTTAGAAATATTGATTCCATATTTGGAATCAGTATGTCCAAATTAGGAGAATAGTATACTTTTTATTTTTAGACATTATGAATAGTAACAATGGTAAATTTTATTTACTATAGTTAAAGGTAAATCATGTAATTAAGGGTAAAAAAATATTATAAAAAATTCCTAACACTTTTATTAATATAATTAAACGATTATATTTTGTCCAAAAATATATTTTTGTTGAAATGGTTTCTTTTGGAACCAACTTGGATGTGATTAAGAACTTTAATTTATTTTATTTTAAAAAAGTGAAATACATATCACTCAAACATTAATAATTAATGTATTTTTAATATATGGTTATAAAGAATATAACTTCAATTATAAATACTCATTTTAAATATACATTGTTTTTCTTCATCATTGTAATTTATTTTTCATTTTTATGGAATATATAATTATCTTAATAGCTTATACATTAATGATCACTACTCGAAAGCTGGGTTTTCCCACCACTTTAATACTAACTGTTAAATAAAACCATTGGTATTGGAGTCCTTTACTAATGGTTTGTTCAAATGATTGGTAAAGGATGACATAGTGAATTATTTCCCAATGGTTTGAAGAAACTTTTGGGAAATATACAAAGTATTCTCCCTTTACCAATGGATTTTTCAAACCATGGGTAAAGCCCATGACGTAGGAAGGCTTTCCCAACAGTTTGTCTAATCTCTTTATAAAGAATACCTTTCCCAACGGTTTTAAAAAACCATTGGGAAAGTTTTCCCATAAATTTCCAGCATCCCTGATCTCCCATCCATGATATTTAAGTGCTAAAGCCGAGACCTAATACCTCTGTCGCTCGGAAAATTCCTACCAGATCCATCTTTAATCCCAAAGTTACTTTGTTCTATAATTTCAATATGTAAGTAGTACCTTATGTTTAATGTTTTGCCTCTTTTTTTTTCCTATTTTGATTTGAATTAAACCTGAGGTTTGTGCGGTATGCTACCCCACAATTTAGATTCCATTTTTTTGTTTTTGTTTAGTTGTCATATGTGAATCAATTTATTTGAAGTGAGGGGGTGAAGGTAGAGGGAGGTGCAGTGGGTGGGGGTGATATGGGTGGGGGAGGGGGAGTGATATTGGGGTGTTTAGGTGGGGGTTGCAATGAGTGAAGGGGGATGCACATGTGGGGCGTGTAGTGGGGGGAGTATGCTGGGGGTGAGGTGGGGGTTATAAAGGTGGTGGGTATGGTGGGTTTTGCAGGAGGGGTGGGGGAGGGGGCTGTTTAGATGGGGGTGTAGGTGGAGGGGTGGTGCTATGCAAGTGGGTGGGGAAGGGGAGTGTGCAGATTGGGGGTGGGCTGGGCAGGTGGAATCTGTTGGGGGTGAGGTGGGGGGGTGTACATTTGGCGGTGGGGGGAGTGGGGCTGTGAAAGTGGGGGTGTTGGTGGGGGGGGGGGGTTGTGCAAGTGGGTGTGGGGAGGGGAGTGTGCAGGTTGGGGGTTGGCTCCGTAGGTGGGAGTATGTAGGGGGTGAGGTGGGGGTGTACAGGTGGGGGCGGGGGTGGGGGAGGGGGGTTGTATCTTTTATATGAGGCATGTGCCTCTTATATGAGACATATTGAAAATGAATATAAATAGATTTTAATTTAGTTTTTGAGTACTTGTTATTTGATTGATGACTTGGAATTCCATGAAGAAACCAACCAAGTATTCATGTTAAAAACATATCTTTTAATTCAATTTGGACCCCCCCATAGATTCATGATTATTTGGTTTATAATAATTTGGGGAAATCCACCTTGGATTCATAGTGGTTATGATTTAGGAATCCTTGGGGGAGTCCCCCTTGGATTCTAAACTAGAGGCCTCTCTATTCACATAGGCTGGAAACACCTTTCTCCCTATAAATCCATCTGAAGTGAATCATTTTTTTCATTCTACATTCCAAATATATATGGATTGACTTAGTTTTAATGTTTTTCATCAATTATTCTTTGTTTCTATTTTGATTTGACCTAAACTAGGTGGTGACTTGTGTGGAATGACATACCAAATAATTGTAGTTTGATTTGTTTTATATTTTTTTTACAATCCAAGTGTCATTATTATATAAATCAACTTCATTTAATGTCTTCATAGCAACTAGTTTTATGTTGTTAGTGAATCATATCGACTAATGGAGGTACTGGTGAGATGTATCCCCACTCAAAGATGGCAAATGGTTTGTTTAGTCATATTTTCTCTAGGTGGATAATTGATATAAGGACGATCCATGTGAAGGGATTGGGGACTGTTGGGGTAGTGGGGTAGGTGGTTTTCCTTTTTTTTAGTGGGATGATATGGTACATTCAGTGGACTTTAGTTTGGGTGTTCTAGAATGTACTAACTTTTCACAATATTTAAAATTTTGGAATTAATAAATTATTTAAAAAACTCTCTTTACACATTCTATATATTTCATGAAAACCCTTCACTTTGTAATATCTTGAACAATGTTCAATCAGGTCTATGGTGTCTTAATGAATGTGATAAATGAAAAAATTACAAAACACATCTCACCTCAAATTTAGGCACACATAACTAAATTAATTAGTATATCTTTACATTGTTTTAATAGTTCACATCATCAAGTAGAAACTCTTTCCTTTATCATTTACATAAATATATTTCCGATTAAACTTAAATTTTATTGAATTTATTTTTTCAAAATGACTTATAACAATTCTTTTTTACATAATGTATAGAAGTTGGATGTATTATACTGATCGGATCTCAACCGATTTTCAAATCAATTTGAAGTGATTTTTAAATTTTTCATTTCAAAATGCTTCAGATAGTAGTCGTATACATGACCCATGTTTGAATTGTGTTGGTAGACCTTGGTTGAGATGTGATGAAGTCAGCTACCACATAAACAAATAGGTTTTTCAAGAAAAATACTATTTTTTGCATCACAATGGGTAGAAAATGAAAGCTCAAATTGTTGATGATCAAAATGAAAGGACTAGACTGGTGAATATTTTAGATGATGGGTTTCCATTTTTTCGTCATCATGAAAAAGAAAGGATTTTGACTCTAGAAGTAATAGATGTGAGGATAGATGATGCATCTAATAAAAATGATGATCTTGTCAGGGTGAAAAAACTGACTGATGCTGGCACGCCTCCAGTATATCGACAGTGCGACAAAATGAAAAGGCTAAAAATTTTAATCCGATTATTTCATGGGAAAACTATGTATGAGATTTCTAATACAACAATCGAAGAATAGTCCCTGGATAGCTCCCCTCCTCCCTGGACCCTGGACATCCCCCCCACCCGCCCCCCTGGACCCTAAACAGCCCCCCGACCCGACATCCCGTCATTGGGAGAGCGACGATTCAACATATATAAAAATTCATGAAAATTCACAAAAGGCTAAGGACCACCTACCTTGATTCTAGAGACAATCAAACTCTTTATTCATCATATTGGATCCCAATCTAAGCTCTCTTTAAAATGGACACCCTTTTAAGTAAAAACAATAGGCATACGAAAAACTAACCAAATGAATTTAGATTGTATTGATACTTTAGCACAAGGATCAATGGGAAATTTGTGACATGTACGAGTCAACCTCTCCTCAATCTGACAGACAATGTCGCTGGTACAACTAAAAGTGTCTCACTTTTATTTTAATTGGAAATCATTTTAAGTGAACACAATAACTAGCATATGGAAAACTGACCAAACACATTTGTATTCAATTGATACTTTAGAAAAACGATCCATGGGTCATTTCCGACATGTATGAGTCAAACCTTCCTAAATATGAGGCACTTTGTGGATGGTACCACTCAAATTTTCTCACTTTTATTTGAAATGAACAATATTTTAAGTGAAAACAAAAACTTTCATATGAAAACCAACCAAATGTATTCGTATTCTATTGATACTTTAGTACAATGTTATATGGGTCATTTTTAACATATATGAGTCTGCCCTACCTCAATCTGAGGCACAATGTGGACAGTACCACTCAAACTATATCACTTTTATTTAAAATAGACAATATTTTAAGTGAAAAGAACAACTTGCATAAACCAAACGATTTCTGATTGTATTGATACTTTAGGAAAACAATCCATGGTTAATTTATGACATTTAAAAGGAAACCCCACCTCAATCCGAGGCACGGTGTGGCCAGACTCATTCAAAGTGTCTCTCTTTTGATTAAAATGGACATTGTTTTATGTAAAAACAACAGACATAAGGAAAACCATCCAAACATATTCTGATTGTGTTGATACGTTATCATAAGGATCCATGGGTCATTTCTGATGTGTACAGGTCAACCCCGAATCAATCTGAGGAACGGTGTGGCCGGTACCACTCAAAGTGTCTAACCTTTATTTTAAATTGACAAAATTTTAAGTGAAAACAACAACTGGAATAAGGAAAACTGACCAAATGCATTCGGATTGTGTTGATAATTTAGGAAAGTGATCCTTGGGTCATGTTTGATGTGTACGAGTCAACCCTGCCTTAATATGAGGCACAGTGTGGCTGGTATAACACGAAGGGTCTTTCATTTGTTTAAAATGGACATCCATTTAAGTAAATATAACTGACATACAGAAAACTGACAAATCGTATTCAGATTGTGTTTATACTTTAGAAAAAAGATCCATGGTTTATTTTTGATGTGTACAAGTCATCTCTGCCTCAATCCAAGGCACGGAGTTGCTGGTACCACTCAAAGTGTCTCACTTTTATTTCAATTGGACACCATTCTTTGTGAAAACAACAACTAGAATATGGAAAACCAACCAAACACATTAGGATTCTATTGAAACCTTAAGAAAATGATCCATGGGTCATTTGTGACGTTTAACAATCTACCCCGCCTCAATCCGAGGCACGGTGTGGTTGGTACCACTCAAATTGTCTCACTTTTATTTGAAATGCACATGATTATAACTGAAAACAACAACTTTCATATGGAAAACTGAACAAACACTTTATTATTGTACTGATACTTTAGTATAATGATCCATGAGTCATTTGGGACGTGTAAAAATCAAACCCACCTCAATATGAGGCACGACATGGCTGGTTCACTCAAAGTGTCTAACTTTTGTTTAAAATGGATGATGTTTTAAGTCAAAACACAAACATATAGAAAAATTACCAAACGTATTCTGATTGTGTTGATACTTTAGAAAAAGATCCATCTGTAATTAGTGACATGTATAAGTCAACCTCGACTCTATTCGAGGCATGGTGTGGTCGGTACCACTCAATGTGTCTCACCTTTATATGGAATGGACAGCATTTTAAGTTAAAACAACCACTTGCATATGGAAAACTGAACAAATGCATTCATATTGTGTTTAAAAATTAGGAAAACAATCCATGGGTAATATGGGACATGTACGAGTCAAGACAACCTCATTCCAAGCCATGGGGTGGCCAGAATCACTCAAAGTGTCTTTCTTTTGTATAAAATGGACACCCTTTTAAGTAAAAACTATTGGAATATGAAAAAATGACCAATCGTATTCAAATTGTGTTGATACAATATAACAAGGATCCATGGTTCATTTTTGACATGTAAAAGTCAAATCATGCTTATTCCGTGGCACGGTGTGGCCGATACCATTCAATGTGTCTCACTTTTATTTGAATTGGGAACATTTTATGTGAAGACGACAACTAGAAAATGGAAAACTGACCAAACCAATTCTGATTCTATTGATACATTAGAAAAACGATCCATGGGTTATTTTTAAAGTGTACGAATCTACCCCGCCTCAATCTGAGGCACGTGTGGCCGGTACCACTCAAATTGTCTCACTTTTATTTGTAATGGGTAGGATTTTAAATGAAAACAACAACTTGCATACGAAAAACCGAACAAACGCTTTCTGATTGTATTGATACATCAATATAACGATCTGTGGGTCATTTGTGATGTGTATGAGTCAACCTTGCCTCAATCCGATGCACGGTGTGGCCAGTATCACTCAAAGTGTCACTCTTTTTTTAAAATGGACAATATTTTAAGTAAAAAACAACAGACATTTGGAAAACCGACCAAACGTATTCTGATTGTGTTGATACTTTATCACAAGGATCCATGGGTCATTTGTGATGTGTATGAGTCAACATCGTCTCTATATGAGGCACGGTGTGGCCGGTACCACTCAAAGTGTCTCACTTTTATTTGAAATGCACAACATTTTAAGTGAAAACAACAACTAACATTCTGAAAACTGACCAAATGCATTTAGATTCTGTGGATACTTTATTACAACGATCTATGGGTCATTTGTGACATGCATGAGTCAACACTTCCTCAATCCACGACACAGTGTGGCTGGTACCACTCAAAATTCCACACTTCAATTTGAAATAGGCAAGATTTTAATTGAAAACAACATCTTGCATATGGAAAACTGACCAAACGTATTTGGATTGTGTTGAAACATTATCATAAGGATCCATGGTCCAGCATCACAAAATCTACTTCTCAGGTGGGGAAATCCTACACCTATTCTAAAACACATGACATATAATACGCCAATCCCATCCTCAAACAGTGGGTTCTAGGACCACACCAAATTCCCTTTGGGAACCCAATACCAAATACATAATTGAATATTCATACCCACTACCCAAAATAGGGATTCATCTCACATCACACCCTGGAGACCAAATTAAAATTAGCCACATACCTCCTTATTCCAATTGAAAAGTCTATGAAAAACATGTAGGTTATTCGGGTAACCCATCTCATATGTCAATATTGGCCAATGATTTCCACTAACATATCAGGAACCATTTATACAAGGATAAATAGTCATTAGAGGAATATAAACATCCCATGTGCTTCTTATAACTCATCCTGGGTCTAAGCACAGAAACACTACCACTGTCTACCTTATGGGTATCACGATCCTTATCCACTCTATAAAATTGTTTCTATTGGTTTTAAGATAGTCAACCCAAGACCATGAGTGAACATCCCATGTGCTTTTTATAACATGTAGGTTTCTTCTCTTTTGTGTATTGGTGTTATTGTTTGAGTGAGGAATGATTTATAAATTCTGAATATTGTTATGGTTTTTATTGATTTTCAAGTCTAAATTTCTGAATTCTGGATGTATTAGATTCTTGCTTTATTTGGAATGAATTCTACATTTTGATTAATGTTATGTGTATTGTATTCTGTTTGTATTGGATTTTAATTTTTCGTTGGTGTTATAGGTGTTATTGCATTTCAATTCTAGATGTATTGTATTCTGAATTTATCTCTTGTGTTGTGGTTTGAGTGTGGAAGGAAATTTAAATTTCTAAATTTATCAATTCTGGATGAATTTGAAACATCCCATGTGGCCTTTTGGATTCTGGGTGTCTGTGTTCTTCCAGGTCATGGAGTGCAAGTTGGAGCTTGCTGCTGGCTGCTGGCTGCTGTTGCTGTGGAGCTGCAGCATATGTTTACCAACGGTTTTCGAAATTATTGGTATATCCTTTTGATATATATTATATCCATGGTTTTCTATAACTATTGGTATAAATTTAGGTATATTGTACACTATATACCAACATTTATAAACCGTTGGTATAATAGTAACTTATACCAATGGTTTTTGAAACCATTGGTATATCTCTTCATTTAACACATATAACAATGGTTTACACAGAACCGTTGGTATAAACCTATAAAAACTTCTTACTTGGACATGGTTTGGGAAACCGTTGTTATATAATATACCAATTGTTTCAGGGCATTAACCAACAGTTCTGAACCGTTGGTAAAGGCTAAAATTCCAGTACTGGATGCAGAAATTATTTATTTAGTGAAAAATCAATAATATAGTTTTTATTAAAATAATAATACCAATCAAAAGGACTGGAAACTTGACCAAACCATATTATTATATTATATCAATACCCTAAGAATCCAGGGGTTGACTTGTGGACCGTTTGGAGCCTTATAAAATAGATTATAAAATTTATATTATTTTATTTTAAATGATGTCAAAGTGGTAACCATCATACTTTAATAAAGATAGTTTTTTAAAAGTTTGTTAATTTAGATGATAAATTCTACTAAATGTATTCTTATAAAATATATTTTATTTATCTTAATCATATAATTATTTTTTTAATTTTTATACAATAAATCAGTATATTGAATAATCATACAAAAATGATGTAGTAATTATTTTATTAAGAGAAATATCAAATAATTGTTTTTACAAATATTAAAATAAATATTAAATAAACTAATTAGTGTGATATAGAAATTTTATAGATGAATATGACATGTTAGGAATATATTAAATATTTTGGTTCGAACATATCTTCTGTGTGGATTTAATTTAAATTCAAATAAATGAATATTGTAAAAATTGACATTATTGATATTTTTAAAAAATAACATATTATTAAATTGTTTAAAAATCAAAAAAATATTTGAAAATTATAAAACGAAATTTATATGTTCAAAAATGTAATTAAGTATCCAATTATGGAAATTCACAACACATAATTATGTATTTAAAACAATTTATAATTTAGAAAATTATTACAACAAATAAGATTAAATTGATTAAATAAGGATAAATAAAATTGATAAGGATTACAATAATTTCCGAACATTACTAAATTTTATTGGATGATGGATTACGAACCTATCTCATCTCGTATTTTAATTTGAGTCATTTTGGATCATTTTATGTTGGGTTTGAGTTTATTATAAATTAATATTATTGTGGTTTCCAAAAGTGCCCATCTCCTCTCTTATAAAAGGGCACCTCCTCCCTCTTCAATCCACTCTATTTTAAGCCTTCATGCTTGACCAAACCCTAAACATTCCTCTTATAAACCACTTTAGTTATATTATAGAGGTTTTGGTCTTCTCAAAAGGCCAACTCCAGTGCCCTAAGAGAAAGTTTAAAAGAGTCACGTTGAGGAAGAGGTAATCTCTTCTACCGATTCTTTCAAGTTTCTTTCTTCTTATAATTCTTGTTCTTTTGTTTTTTCATTATAAGGAAATAAAATCAGTATCAATAATATATCGATATCTTAAAATAAATATGAAACAAACCTATTTCCAATTATATCCATCCTACAACAAATGAAATCACTATGCGTGCGTACATACGGCTTACCGTCTCCACGTCGTGGTGTAATCTGTCTTTCCACCACCACAGTACATGGATGTGTAAAATTGTGGAAATAATAACAACATACTGATTCTGAGATATTATATCATCCACTACAATTCCAATAAATAATTATTGAAATGATATCATCACTCATGCATACGTACGGATTACCGACTCCACGATGCGATGAGATTCATTCTCCAGGTTAGCCATTGTAGTATGATTAAAAAGTATATATAATAAATAATCATGAAATATATGACATTATAATGATTCTGAATTTATGTATATATTATTTACTTACTTCAATTTAATTTAATAAGGTAACGAAAATAGTTTTCATGCATACGTACGACCTACCATCTCTATGAACGTTGTGTTTCATTCCATTTATCAATATATTAAATATATATATATTATTATTAATATATATTATATATAAATATTGTTTTACATTCTATAATTAAGTAATCATGATCTATGTAATAATATAAATAATTAAAAGTCAAAACACATACGATAAATGAAAGTATTTTTCCCAAAATGCCACTTTAACATGTAATTGACAAATGAACGGGTAATATAAAGCAATAAGTGAATCATATATGATATCATAAATATTATTATGTTTCTGTTATGAGTTAGTAATATGTTTAAACCCTCTATATAAGAGTCTCAGACACATACGAAAGAAATTTTACATAAGGTAAGGGATAATTCTTCCTATCTCGTTCTTATCTGAGATTGTTTATTCGCAAGTATTTACTAGGGATATGTTTATCATCCAGGCCCATGTTTTCTCAAAATGTTTTCATAAATTTTTTACTATTATTCAATATATGTTAAAAGTCACTTTTAATTTTTTTTTGACTTTTTCAGAAAATGTAAGAGGAGAATGTTTTTTTAACTTATATAACATGAATGGATTTTTACAGTTTCACAACGCCTTCTTTACATGAAGCTTCCTCTACAATATTTCATTGTTATTTTCAACAAAATTATTTTCTTTTAATATTTAATGAAATTTTGAGAATAGAAAATTATTTTGAAAAAGAAAGGTTATTTTCCTCAAGAAATAATTTGAAGTGTTTTATCAAAACTATTTCTCATCTAAAATGACATTCTTTAATATGGTTATGTTTCATGTATAATGTCCCTATTATTTACATGTTTTTTTTATGATGAAATGATATCCATTTATTTTTTATCACTACTGGAAAAATACCCAATACCAACGGTTTGGAACCGTTGGTGTAGGCCCTCAAACCGTTGGTATAGGCTATACCAACGGTTTGGAGGATCGTTGGCAAGTAAGTCGTGACAATAGGTCTATACCAACGGTTTTGAAAACCGTTGGTATAAGTAATATGAAAACCCATACCAATGGTTCTCAAAACCATTGGTATATGTATTTCAAAAAAAACATTCGGTGGGATTTGATCCCAAGACCTCTAGTTTATAATTGAATGACTTAACCACTAACCTAACATGAATTTTGTGAACATAAATTAATAAATATATTTATGTATTGTTATAATAATTTTGAATTATGATTTATATAATGTTCTCGGTAAGAAGCTTCGATTAAAAATCCAAGGACCTATACCAACGGTTCTCAAAACCGTTGGTATAGACCTATACCAACAGTTTTGAGAACCGTTGGTATAGGTCCTGTGATTTTAGGACCTATACCAACAGTTTTGGACAAACCGTTGGTATAGGGGGGACCTATACCAACGGTTTGGCCAAACCGTTGGTATAGGGTGTCTATAATGGACCTATACCAACGATTTGGCCAAAACCGTTGGTATAGGTCCTATAGGTCCCCCCCTATTCCAACAGTTTGTCCAAAACTGTTGGTATTGGTCTATATAAGTGACCTATACCAACGGTTTTGGCCAAACCGTTGGTATAGGTCCAAATTAATGAACTATACCAACGGTTTGGCCAAAACCATTTGTAAAAGTCATATTTCCAGTAGTGTATGGATTATTTCATGATGGGATGATGTTTATGAAACCCAATTTATTTATTGGCTTATGATGAATGATTTATGTTTATTTTGTGGCACACATAAGAATGATTTCATTTTGAGATGGGTGGTACCTATATCTACCTACAATGCATTGGTTAAAGATTTATATCTCAAGAGATAGAGATGGTTGGAATGGAAAGTAAATCTGGATCAATAATACAGGGATAGAATGACAAGTAAACCCAGTGTAGCAATGGAATTTTTCCACTATGATGGTCTTGGTTGCAATGCCTTGGCTACTATGGAAATCATATCATGTGTTTAATGGTTTTCCACAATTACATGTTTTATTCCCAGGATATTTTATCGTGATTAATGTTCCTCTGTGATCTATGCCTTAGGTACTTCCAAGATATATGTCATTACTCATTTTTTTGTTCATGTTTTTATGGTCAAATGTTTATGGATTGTTTTATGTTCTCCATGTTTACCCTTAATGGGAATTTGAGATAACCGTTTTTTTGTTTTCTTTTACACAGGATATAAATAATGGTTTTAGGTAAAAAAAGGGGAAGAACATTATGGGAGATGTTGAAGATATTTTACCATGATTAGAAGACTTTTCTCTATGTTTCCAAAGACACTAATATAATACGGTCTTCGGGAGTCTATTTTTTTATGTATTATATATTCTGAAAAATTAATGTAATGATCATGTATCTTAAGCTTTGGGTCCATACAGTTGGTATTAGAGAGAAGGATTAGTCAACCTTTGGAAAGTAGGATATGAAAACTGTAGTGAGATCACTAGACATATTTATATGGTATGTCTAGGGATGTCCCTAAGGTCATGTATAAGAATTGGGTATAGTCTTAGAATTATAGTAATGATCTTATAATTAAAGCTAATATGATAGATATTGAAGGTACTCCCCCTTTATTATGTTGTTTTCCTAGCATGAATTTTTCCATTACACTACTCTTTTTGGGTTTTAGACAATGGATGGAACCCAATGGAACCATTTTGATCAATGTAATGGAAAATGAAATGATTGTACTCCTAAAAAAACCATTGTTATGGGAGATAGAGTGAAAAATATTATTTCTATACTTACACAAGCTATGAGTCAATATAGACTTCCCAATGAGAATATAAGGGAACAATATTCTATTGAGTCCTTCATGAGGCAACATCCACCTTGTTTCAATGGGTCTTATGATCCACTTATTGGTAAACAATGGATCAGTAATATTGAAAAGACATCTTCCATACTTTGCTATTCAGAACATGAAAAAATCACTTTGACTGCTTACCATTTAAAAGGTGAAGCAGACCAACGCTAGACTCTAATTAAGAATACAAGGCCCCAAGATGAAATTGAATCCATGGAATGGGACAAGTTCATGAACCTGTTTTCAATAAGTACTTCCCTCTAATTCTTCGAACAAATATGGAAAAGGAGTTCCTTAATCTTAAGAAAAAGGATGATGAATCTATTGGTATGTACAAGGAGAATATTTCAAGTCTTGAAAGGTATGCATCTGGCTTTATCGTCCAACATGAAAGTAAAGTTGATCAATTCTTCAGTGGCATAAAACCAAGTCTTCAAAGGGAATTAGCTATAAGAGAAATCAGTAGCTATGAAGAAATTGTGCATTGTGCTATCAAGGTATAATTGGATGCTGGTGTTAGATATCCATCTCATGGTTTTGACATGAAAAGAATTATCGAGTTCAAGGAAAAATCTCAAAAACAATGGTGAAAAGAAGACAAATGTTTATTTACATTCAAAGTGTGGAAAGAAGCATGATGGAGATTATCTTAAAGGGACTAGAAAATGTTTTATGTGTGGTAAAGAAGTTCATCAAGTAGATGAGCATCCAAGTAATGGGAAAAGGTGGCTAATGATGTGAATGGAGAAAAGACTACAAAGAACGCACCACCAACACTTCAACACTACAAGTGCAAGGAAATGGTGTATTATGCCAACCAATGCCCATGTCCAAGGATTAAGGATGATATACATCAAAAACCTCTTAAGGAAAATGAAAAATGGAAGTCACATGTGATCACTATTGGAAATTTTGAATATGACAATGAAGTGGTGGAATGATTAAGTGTTTATTTAATGGGATTCCAAAATAGTGTTGTGGAATCTCATTTATAGTATCATGGAATATTGGAATATCTATATATTGGTTTTCAATAATTATATGGTACTGATAACCATGAAAAGTGATTAAAATATTTTTGGAATAAAGATGATTTGCACAAAATGATGGGATAAGTAGAAAATAATATGTCTGATAGTATTAATGAGTTCATGAAGAATATAAGGACAAATTGAAATCATTGTTTGAGTATATAAAATTTTTCTGATTTTGGTATTTGGAAAGTGTTAACTTTTGACAACATTCAAGTTTTCACTAAGGTTCTATGGTAATTCATATCTCAAGTGAATAAATGATTAATGTATTCACATGTTTGGAATGTGACCTAAAAGATATATGTTATGATATATGGGGGATAAATTATGGTATTCACATGCTTGGTAGATGACCTCTCTTGTAATAATTTTCATTATACTATGTGATTGGATAGAAGTATTTTGTATAATCATAAATATTTGAATGGATTATGTTAGAAATCATATAGTATTATTTAAGGATATAACTTTTTGATATTATTTATGAAATGTTATAATAGTATAGTATTAGAAAAAGGAAAACCCATAGGATGGGCGATAACCTATCGCGTTGGACAAGGATGCAGGAATCAAACCCACAACCGAAGTGTGACATGCCTTTATTGCCTACCAATAGACTACAAGAAGTCCCCGGTTCATAGAAATTAGCTTTATTTTTTTAAGTGGTATTATATAAAAAGTATAAGTCCATTTTTGGATTCATATATGATTAATATCACCATATATGGACTTATGTATATTTAATAACATTTGTTAACATTTTTTTTGAGATAGATGAAATGACCCATCATTCTATCACATGATCTATTAAAATATCACGAATGAAAAATTCAACTTCATTTCTTTATGATATGTAGTAGAAATTATTCATGGAACGACCAATAGTGTGACTTACCAAAATCAAATATGTATTTTTTTCTAATTCAATTTTTTCAAATTTATGGAAAGGATCATGAAAACCAAGAATTTTTTCCAGGTACCCTTATATTCGATGAATCAGATGGTACCATATATCATCACAAATTTATGGCTTTGTGGTTTTTTGCTTTTTCATAGCCATGTTCTCTACCACTCTCTATCAGGACATGGTGGTTAGATTTATCTTCAATATCCATGTATTCACTTATATTCTCTTATGTGGAAACCTAGTGTTGAGTTACTTTGGCTGAACATTATGTTTCTCACTTTCCTTTTTAAAATTAAGTTTTAGTATTACCTTTTACGATGTGGGCTTATATTAAAGAAACTTCATGAAGTAAACGATTTATAACCCCCCCCCCAAATTTCGAGGGGAAATTCATTTTAAGGGGAGAGAATATAACACCCCAATATTTTATGAGAAATATTATTTTTAATTACTTTGATGTCTTGTGTTGTATGCTACACCATTATAATAATGCACTATATACAACACCATATTTTCTTTTAGTATATGCAAACACTATTCTTGGCTTGTGTTTCACACAATAGGACCCTTCCTCAATAGCTTGTGTTGTACGCAATACTGAGTTTCACAAAACAATGAGATATTGTTATAATATTATTATGAACTAGTAATATTGAATAGTAGTCACCACATTTTTTATTTTATGGAATTATCACTCATCTTACACTTATCCTATAACATGGTATGAGAACAAAATAATTTTTTTGGTAAAATAAGTAATTTTAAAAAAATGCAGTTTTGTAACCATTTTATGGTGCACCCACTATAAATATAGTTTTTAAAATTTTATGAGTTAAATTTGAAAAAATAAACTTATTCGTTGAATTAAGTATTGAAAATTTTACTTTGGATAATTTTTTAATATTTTTTTGAAAACTTTCATATTTTTATGAATAGTAAAAATACGGTAAAATTAAAATAAAAACAACTTTTTTCATAAATATGATTTAAATGGTTAAATTATAATATTTAATGGGTTTAAAGTATAAAGAGAATATATTTTACCATTTAATATTATGTATGTCCTTATCATTAATTTTACATTTAATTAATAGGTAAAAATATTTCAATCTTTTGCAATGTTTTAACTTTTAGAACTCATTTTCACAATAGAGGGATTAATTTTCAATTATATACAGAAAATACTATGTTTTTAATTTGGAAAAATTTATTCCATATTTGGAATCAGAAGGTCTAAATTATTTTAATAGGATACTTTTTTTAGAAATTATGAATAGTAACTACGGTAAATTTTATTTACTAATGTTAATTGTAAATCATGCACTTAAGGGTAAAAATATTATTATAAAATTACCCTAACAATTGTATTAATAATATTGAATGATTATATTTCATTCTAATATATATTATGGTTGAAATGGTATCTTTTGGAACCAACATGGATGTGATTAAGACCTTTAATTTATTTTACTTAAAGAAAGGGAAATATGTCTCACTCAAACGTTAATAATTAAAGTATTTTTAATATAGAGTTATACAGAATATAAATTCAATTATTAATACTAATTTGAATGATAATTTTTTTCGTCATCATGGTAATTTATTTGTGAGTTTTATGAAATATAAAATTACCTTAATATCTTATACATTAATGATGGATAAATTATTTATTTAGTAAAAAATCTATAATATAGTTTTATTAAAATAATAATACCCATCAATTGAACTATAAAATTGCCCAAACATTATTGGTCAATTATATATATACCCTAATTATCCAAGTGTCTACTTGTGGGCCATTTAGAGCCTTATAAAATAGATTATGAGATTTATATTATTTTATTTTAAATGAAGTCAAAGTTGTCATGTTCAAATCTTAATAAAGATAACATTTTAGAAGTTGTTTTTTAGAAGATAAATTCGACTAAAAGTATTATATTGAAATATATTTTATATATATTTTAAATATTATTTTATTTTTAAATTTTATGCAAAAAATAAGTATATTAAATAATCATTCAAGAATGATAGAGTAATTATTTTATTTAGAGAAATATCAAATAAATGGTTTTAAAAATATTAAAATAAATATTATATGAACTAATTAGTTTTCTCTAAATAAATTCTATATTAATATGACATGTTATGAATCTATTAGAAATTTTGGTTCGAACATATTTTCTGTGTGGAATTTAATTAAATTCAAATAAATGAATAGTTTCAAAATTGGAAGTATTGATATTTTATAATAATAACATATTATTAAATTGTTTAAAAATTACAAAAACATTTAAAAATTATAAATTGAAATTTATGTGGTCATAAATGTCATAAAGTATCCAATTATGGTCAATTAACAACCCATAAGTAAGTATTTATAACAATTTATAATATAGAAAATTATTACAACAAATATGATTAAATTGATTAAATAAGGATAAATCAAATTGATAAGGTTTAAAATAATTTTTCAATATGCCTAGATTTTAGTGGATGATAATATAAAAACCCTATTGAATCTCATCATCAGATTGGAGTCAATTTTGGGAATTTTTATGTGTGGTTTGAGTTTATTATAAATTAATATTTTTGAGGTTTCCAGAAGTGCCCCTCTCCTCTCTTATTAAAGGTAATGTCCTCCCTATTCTATTCACTCAATTTTAAGCCTTCAATCTTGGCCAAACCCAGAAATTCCTCTTATAAACCTATCTAGTTATATTATAGAGGTTTTGTTCTTCTCAAAAGTCCAACTCTAGTGCCCTATAATAAATTTTAAAAGTGGCACGTCATGGAAGAGGTAATCTCTTCTACAGAATCTTTCAAGTTTCTTTCTTCTTATAATTCCTCTTCATTATTTGTTTCATTATAAAGTAATAACATCAGTATCTCTAATATACTGATATGTTATTATAAATATGAAACATCCCTATTTCTCTTTTTATTCATCCAATGAAAAATGAAATTACCGCGCATGCGTACGTACGGCTTATCGTCACCATGTCGTGGTGTAATCTCCTTTTCCACCACCACCATAGTTGGATTGGTAAAATGGTGGAAGTAATAACATCATACTGATTTTAAGATATTATATCATCCGCTCTAATTTGATTGAATAATTATTGGAATGATATCATCGCTCATGCGTACATACCGATTACCTTCTCCACAACGCGATGAGATTCATTCTCCATGTAATCCATTCCAGAATGATTATAAAGTATATATAATAAATAATCATGAAATATATGACCTAATAATGATACTAGATTTATGTATATGTTATTTACATACTTCCATTCAATTAAATAAGGAAATTAAAATAGTGTTCATGCATACGTACGGCCTACCGTCTCCATGAATAGCGTATTTCATTCCATTTATCGATCTATTATCTATATTTTGAATATATATTATATATAAACATTTTTTACATTATGGAGTTAAGTAATCATGATCTAAGTAATAATATGAATAATTTCAATTTAAAACACGTACAATAAATGAATTAATTTTACCCAAAACACTACTTAAACATGGAATTGAAAAATGAACGGGTAATATAAAGTCGTAAGTGAAGCATATATGATATCATAAATTTTATTGTGGTTCTGTTATAAGTTAATAAAATGTTTAAACCCACTATATTGGAGTATCAGTCACATACGAAAAAATTGGATATAAGGTAAGGGATAATTATTCCAATCTCTTTCTTATCTGAGATTATTTATTCGTAAATATTTACTAGGGTCATTTTTATCATCCATGTTCATGTTTTCTCGAAAGTTTTCATATAATGTTTACCATTATTACATGTATTTTTAAATTATTTTCAACCTTTTTTTACTTTTACCACAAGGTATGGAAGGAATCTTTCATTTCTTTACCATAAGAGGTACCTTTTTAATTTTTCGGCAAAAGTACGAGGATCATGTTTCTTTAAACTTATATAGAGTGAATGGATTTTTATAGTTTCATAATTCCATATTTCCGTGAAGCTTCCTATATAAGATTTCATTGTTATTTTAAAAAAATTATATTATTTTAAAATTGAATTAAATTTTGAGAATAGAAAATGTTTTTGAAAAAGAAATGATTTTTTCCTCAAGATTTCAATTCAAGTGTTTTATCAAAACTATATTACATCTAAGATGACATTCTTTAATATGGTTATGTTTCAATTATAATGTCCCTATTATTTAGATGATTTTATATTTTTTATGATGAAATGATATCCATTTATTTTATATGGATTATGTCATGATGGGATGATGTTTATGAAACCCATTTTATTTGTTGGGATATAATGTATGATTTATGTTTATTTTGTGGCACACTTTAAAATGATTTCATTATAGGATTGGTGGGACCTATATCTCCCTCTAATGAAATGGGTATAGATTTATATCTCACGAGATAGACTTGGATGGAATGGAAAGTAAATCTACTTCAGTAATACAGGGATGGAACGACTAGTAAACCCAGTTTAGTAATAGAATTTTTCCACTAAGATGGTCTTGGTAGCAATGCCTTGGTTATTATGGAAATCATATCATGTGAATAACGATTTTTCCATAATTACATGTTTTATTCCCATGATATTTTATCATGATTAATGAATCTTTGTGATCTATGCCTTATTTACTGCCAAGATTTATGTCATTACTCATGATTTTTGTTCATGATTTTATATTCAAATATTTATGGATTTTTTTATATTCTTCATGTTTACCTTTAACGAGAATTTGAGATCACTCTTTGTTTTTCCTTTTCCCAAGATATAAATAAAGATTTTAGGTAAGAAAAAAATGGGAAGAAATTTATGGGAGATGTTGAAGATCTTTCACCATGATTAGAATATTTTTTTCCGAGTTTCCAAAGACATTAAACTAATACAGTCTTTGGGACTCGGTTTTAGTTATGTATTAATTTTTCTAAAAAAGTAATGTAATGTTCATGTACGTCAAGATTTGGGCCTCTACATCTGAGGGATTAAATAATTATTGAGTTAATTAATGAGATTGATAAGATTAATAAATATTTGAGTAAATTAATGATATTGAGAATATTGATTAATTTTTTAGTTAATTAATGAGACTTAAAAGATTAATAAATTTTTGAGTTAATTAATTTTTGAGTTAATTAATTTTATTGAGATGATTAATTAATTGTTGAATTAATTAATTAAATAATTAATCATAACTATGGAATTATTATTAAAATGAGATAATGAATTTTAATAATGGAATATTAATATTGAGACGAGATATTTAATTATAAAAGTGGACTTTTATAACATGATATCCCTTGGGTATGGCGTTAGACATCATCATGGATTGAAGTAGATGTTGAAGTTTGGGTGTCCCAAAACCTAGGGAATTTATGTAGTGAAATAATTAGTAGGTTGATATTATGATAACTGTTTATTTATTCAATTGATTTATTTATTTATAAATCAACATACCATTTTTATTTACTAGATATTGTTTTAGATACTGTTGGTGATGGGATACTAAGTTTTACTTACACACTACTCAGGTTACCCAATCATTACCCAAAATGATTTCATGGTTGCATGATATGAAAAATAAAAAGGCGTATGTTATATGTTTGAGCTAGTATGTATCATTAATTAGGGAACCAAACATGTTTTGGGACATTCATGGGAGTCATTAGTGTATTTAATTTGAATTTCATTTTGAAACTAACACGTATTTTATCATGGAATATCTACTATTTAGTTTTGATATGGTATTTCTTATTTTGGTAATATTGATATAATAGTATCGTTCTGGTTATAATATCATTTGGTTACATAGTTTTATTGTTTATTTATTTCCACTGGTGCACTACTCCAATAAATATGGTTATAGTATCTACATGATTGAAATTAGACCCTTACTGCAAGTTTGCAACCTATGGAACATTAGGAGGCATGCCACAGGTCACGTAATTGATTTTCTCAGGGCACCAGGGCATGGCACTGGGATCAGGGTGTTATAAATATTATCTTGGCTGAATTCCAATATTGATATATCAAATAGATGAACATAATCCTTTATCTTCCATTTAATGAATAAAATTCATGATCCATCATGAAACGTAGATCGTGACAATTGTATAAAAAATCTTTTTTAAATCTACCTACTTATAATGTATACCTTAGAACCCATAGAATCTCACAACCTACTCAAAAAATGATCAAACTAAATTTCATTGTATTATAAAAAAAACATTAGCATCAAATAATTGAAATAAGTGATGAATATCCAAATAACATTAAGCATTGTTCCCTCCCTCTAGAAGCATCAAAATAACTTGATATATTTAACTAGGATGAAAAAATAGAATGAGTTTTTCTCAAGAATATATATATAAATTGTTTTCTTGTGAAACACAATTAAAAAATAATCATCACATAGATGTCTAGTAAATAAATGGTGGATATTATTCTGTTGTTAGTGATCATATTGTTATCTATGAACCATTGATCTAACTTCCCATATTTACTTTTTATTCATAACCCACAATAATTTATACTTGATTCCCTTTATTTTCTTCAGTTTGACCATAAATCTGGATTCTGATTCCTCTTCTACGGGGCTCTTTTAACATCCCACACAAAATATCAAGTCTCATCATGATGTTCATAGCCTAGTTGAAATTACATTTTCATACATGCATTCCATTATCCTCTATTAATTTACATTAACCAAAATATATACATAAAACATGATTAAAGAAATTAAGATTAAAATATAGATAAAATAATAATACAATTTACTGTAGGAAATTATCAAACAACTTAGGAAGTGAATTATTATTATCTAAACACACATTTAGAAAATTTAAAATCCCTCAAACTATTTAAAACGATTAAAATGAAAAAAAATTGTGTTAAAAAATTAACTTTGTAAAAAGAAACATTTGACACTCGGAACCAAAAAAATATAAATAATATTTCTTAATGAATTGGTAAAAATAAAAATAATTTAAAAAATAGAATTGAAATAATTCAATATAAAACAATAACGCATGAAATTATGATCACAAATGTGAAAAAGTATCAAATATGGAAATAAAATTAGTGAATTAAAAATTATATATACATACATATCAATTACATATTTTACCAATTCCCCAAACTATAAATTTTTTTGTTCAGAAAATAATTTAAGCCAACAAAATTCCCATAATTTAAAAAATGAAATTTTATATACTACAAAAATATTAGTATAAAATGAACATAAGTTTTCATAACAAAGAGAAATGTTATGAATATATTTTTCTAATTTTAAATATTACTTGATAAAAAATATTATCATACTCTCAATAAAATGATTTTGGTAAATATTTATCTTTTATTTTTATAATATGATTAAATATAGAATTTATTAACTGAATTGAACCAAAATCATATTTATATTAAAATATTTATTCAACCTGTCACTTTTTATATAGGAATTATATATACGAAACTCAAAAAATAATCATTAATAATAATATTGAATCATAAATAGAAATTGGTTATATAAGACTCGAAAAATATTATGGATGACTGAGTTAAAGAAATTACTAAAATCTCATCATAATTAAAATAAACTCTTCCATTAAATTTAAACACCACACTACTACCCCATAGACGGTGATTATATCATAGATACTACATGAATGTTTAATTTAATGGTTTAATTTAAATAAAAAATAATTTATTAAATTTAATTTTTTTTAATGAAAAACAGGGCACAGTAATTGAAAATTTTCACTGAAAAAAATTTAAAAGAGGCACAAAATGGTTATCTTATAAAAAATGATACACCACTAAAATACATGTGTGAAAAAAATAGTTTTTTACTTATGTGAACTATCTAATAAATACAATATTAATTTTCTACACTTCAAACTAGAATTTTTTCCAAATTTTCAATTCTGAGGGAATGAGTAAACTGAACTGCCAATGTTCAAAAATATTTTCAATTTTAAAAATTAAATATTACATAAAGATAATAAGAGGACTAAAAATAAAAAGTAAACAACCTAATATTTATTATATAAATTAATGATTTTAGAATGAACAAACATGAATCTTGTAAAATTTTCTAAAAATATTTAAAAAAATAACAAAACCTATATAATACACTTTTTGATGTAGAATAATATTTAATTACTAAAAAATCCATAAATATTACTTTATAAATATGAGGCAACTGTGAAACTTAATCAAATTTATATCCATGATAAAGAAGAATGAAATCGTTATAAAAACCATTTAATGTCCTAGAAATTACATTTTTTAAAATATGTGGGATTATTTTGAGACCAAGAGCTCATATGGAACTTGATTTCAATATATGGGGAGCCTGAAATATGTTTTTAAATATTTTTTATCTTTATTTAAAATATTTAAAATGAGTGGTTTTGTAAACTCATAGATAGGTGATCGAATTAAAAATATTAAGGCACCGTTGCATTTGGAACAAGGTCTTTACTTGAGGGGGGACTTAATATCGATTGATGTGGGTCAAGGGAAAATATAATTTTCAAACCTTTTAGAAAAATTAATAATATAATTTTCTTATTGAAAAATAAAATAAACACTTAGTATATTTTATTTGAATTTTGAATTTCATTGAAAAAAACAATGATGCAACCTGATCATAACCGAAATGATGTTTTAAAAGTGAAACAATATATTGAAACTACAACGTAGCCAATCAGAAATTATAAAATGGATTTTCTCCATTTAATTTCTATACAGAGGATGGACTGTTGGCATGATCCACAACCACTCCAAACCTTTGGTGGAATTAAATTGACAAGCAACGATCGATGAACGACCACCCGTGAAGGATTGAGGAATGGAAAACAACAGTGGTGCGATCTTCATCAACGAATGATCCATGATTGAGGTATGGGTTGTAATTTAAAATTTTATTTCCCCATTCTAGGATTTAAATGGTGAATTAAGATTAATCTAATAATAGGTTGACATGTGGTTCGATTGTTATTGTGGGAGGTTTGGTTCTGCGGGATGATTTTGGGGGAATTGAGCTTATGTTTTGTTTTCGTTCTTGATCCTCCTAATGGGAGTGGATTAATGCTACGAAAAATGACAGTGAAGGCTCATTCCTTGAATTATGGTTTGGTTTTCCACTCCCCTTTAACATAGGCATTTTTTTCATTCTTTTAGAGTTGATGAATGACCAATCATTCCACAACCATTTCTAGCCCAACGATCCAACATCATGGATCTGGAATTGACATGGAATGATGGTGGTGTGACAAAAACTGTGGAAATCCAATCGAGGTGGTGTGGGAGATAACGCACGCAAATGGATTCACACTAGAAAGGGGTCGTAATGAGGATTCGAATCCCAAATTATGAATAACGGAACATGGGATCCCAATACCCATTTATGATTGAATAAAAAACAACCAGAGTGTGTCTGATGGCCCACGGAAAGGCCGGACGACTCACAATTTGGAGCGGAAACAGCCGCATCAACATGACTTTCCTCATGGAGAATGTCGCGACTTTGGTCAGAGTAGTGACCTGGAGCCATGGATCATACAACATGCTATATTAAGAATTTTAGCGAGTCGATCTGGCCATGCGAAACAGGTCAGACGCGGTGGGTTGCAACATCACGGGAAGGCAAACCAACCCATATCTAAGGGGTCAGGCTGAAAACGATGGCCCAAGCCAATTCGGTGTTGTCTAATCCAAATAAACCAGGTCATACTCAGAAGATTGGGTTAGACCCGCGGAGCCAGACCGGGCCATGTTCTACCGCAATGGTCTAATGTGATCCACTCTCTCTGGAGCTATCGTGTGTCAATGACAACTCATCCACGGTCGACCACCTAGTCATTCCACGGGAAAATGGACCCAAATCTCACTAAATTACCCATAACATTCAAACGGAGCATCAGCATGATGAGCCGTCTACGGAGTTGGGACCCTTGAGAATGGATATTCCTTTTGGAATAATACAATTGAGTTTATATGGTGGTTGAGACATGACTTATATCTTGAGTAGTTGATTATACTAGAATCAACTGTGCTATGATCAAAAATCCTACGACCAGTTGTGACGAGAAGGAAGTGACGTGATATCCTAAGTGGCATGAAAGACAAGCGGATTAGACCTAAGTTACACAGTAGAAGTGTGGAATGTAGTCTCCTAAAAGACATGTAGAGTTGACCCTAGTGGCTTGAATGACATGAAGAACTCAATGGCCTGAAAGAGGATTGGACCTTAGTGTCCTGACAGATGAGCGATCCTCAGTGAACCGACCGATGAGTTGACCACAGTGGCCCTACATATATTTGTGATGAATGAACTTGAGTGGCCAAGGGAAAGAGCTGACCTCAATTTCCAAGAAGTCCTCGGTGACTCCTCGGGGATGAGTCCCTCACTAGTAAATTATTTTAATCTTTAAAACTGATAATATTTCTTTCTATACATTAGGTTATACTTGTGTGAGTTTTCCATTACTTCATGTGAACTTTTATTTGTGGTCATTTATTTGTGGTTTTGGGCCCATATTTGGTATTTTGTTACTCAAACCTCCATGAACATCACCTGCACATGTCTTGTATTGTGAAATTGAACGATGATTTGATAGAAACCTTGGTGGTCCAGGACCAGGCATTGCGTAGTGAAATTGAACAGGTGAGGCGTGCTCTTAATGCTTCTAGAATCATCTCTTCACCCACCATTCTGGTAAGGTTTCCTACGAAATGGTTTCTATGGACTTTTTTTACAATTGTTTTACATATTTCCTTTCACTGGTTATGTATTTTCCCCCCTTTACATTCCACTAGTACTATAAACTATCAGTAGTTCACTTAGTGGCATGTACATTATCCTTTTTAGCATTGTGGGATGGGTATGTCAGTGTGTGTGTGTGTGTGTGTGTGTAAAGGTACTCAGAAAATGCCTCCCACTTGTAGGATAATTCCTTTTTCTCTAGTCTCTAGCCCCTATCCTTTAGAAGAATGGATTTGAGTAGTCACAGCATGGGCCCTGGGGGATGGGTCGTTACAAATTGGTATCAAAGGAGGATGGTTATACCATAAGGACTGAGAGTATGTGGATTTCTTTTGGGGAAAAAGTGTTGAATGTTTCATGTTTGACTTTCAAGATTAGGGAGTCCAGTGTTGGTGTGGTTTCTGATGTATCTATAGACCAGGACCCTAACGTAGGATTTTCAACATGAAACATAAAATAACTAGGTGCATGAATCATTTAGGAATTGAGTATTTCTTCATGTTCTTCTTGAGTCAAAGTCATGTCACCTGGTATAACCTATTGACCGTTGTTCATCTTGATCTGATTTAGGATCCCTCCATGTAGACAACTGGTGATAATCCATTTTGTTCCCATTATGATGATATGCCCAGTGATGAGGCATCCATACAAGGACCGGTACTAGGGATGGACCCACTAGGAGGTTCACCTACGTTGCAACCACCCACTGATCTACAATTTCTTCTAATGCTAGCAGGAGAGGTCATATGTACGCTCAGCACCTAACATGAGTTCCAGAGGCTGAGACCTCCCAGGTTAAGGGGTGAGACTAACCCATAGGTTTTGGAGTATAGGCTTGTGGTAGTTACATTAGTCTTTCATCAAGTGAGGATGCATCTTGACCAGATTTCAATCATAGTTTCAAGATTTATTTCGGGCTTGATGAGGAGATGGTGGAGCTTGATGATCCAGAAACATGACAAGGCGACCCTCACTTAGACAGAATTTGAGTGAATCTTTATAGAGGATTTATTTATAATGATGTTTCATTCAGTGCACTTATAGGAGCTACTGCACCGACAACATGGTAGCATGACAGTAGCGGAGTACTCGAAAACATTAACCAATCTTTCTTACTACTCTATAGACATGGTGTCAGACCTATTCTTCCAGGATAGTGCCTTTTATAATGGACTAGTCTTGGAGATTAGTACATCCATTGTATATATTAACATCCGTACTCATGCTGGGGTGATGGATCGATCCTTACATATAGAGAGCTTCCTGGTAGACTATGTGCTAGCGGTCGGAGCTACGAGTAGTCCCCGGGGGGAAGAGTCATCGGTCGTGGGTAGCTAGCAGCAAACATGGGTGCCATGTTGGATAGAAATTTTGGGGTATGACCCCAAGACACATGATCAGTGGTACGATAGCCTCAGTGAAGATGGATTCATATGAGGAGTAGGGTGTGCTACTCATGCGGCAAGCATGGGCACATGGCTTGGGATTACCCAACTCACTATGCTGATAACTGGTAGATGGTTGAGGGAACCCAAGCCAGATATAGAGATTTGAGCAGGGTGTCCCATAGGGAGGAGGACATGGTAGGGGGTCAACATAGAAACAGGTGGTGGGTGGAGGTTTGAGGTTCTACCAACACCACCCCCAGGTGGTCTACTGCGGGCTCCAAGAGTCAGTGGACAGGGGTGAGGCCTTCTCTGGGAATGGAATCATACAACAATAGTTCTCTAAATATTAATAGAGGTATGATCTTTGTCTTCTCTACCTTAGCTGTTGTTTTTATAGACACATGTTCTAGTCACTGTTTCCTTTCCACAGACCTCGTTCAGATCTCAGATATTCCGGTGGAGTCGTTGGCTCAATCCTTTTGGTTAGAGAATTCTACGGGAGGGGATTTTACAGTTTCACACTAGTGATGTTAGTGTGATATTACTGTTGGAGTTGAGATATTTGGGTGGGATATCATAGTAGCGGTGTCAATCCATTATGACGTCATCTTGGTAATTGATTGTTTATCCACATTTAATGCACATATTGACTATTTTATGTGAAGAGTGTTGTGTTTCCATGAAGATGGGACTAGGATTATCATTCACTGGTAAAAATGGAGCTCTTGCAGTGCAGGATAGGCATTCTTGGAGGATGTTGTAGCCGATCTCTCACCATTTGGCTATTATAACCCTTGGTACAGTGGAAGGGAAGATTCATCACTTTCCTATAGTGTTGGATGAGTACAAATACATCTTTGCTGAGGATGTTCCTTGTTTACCCCCTCATAGGGAGGTTAACAAGGTCATCAAACTATAGCCTAGGAATACACTGCTATCCACACTAGCATATCATATGTATCCCATGGGGAGTTGTGAGTTGAGGGTAGATATGTAGGATTTTTAGAAGAAGGCCTTCGTGAGACCCAATGAGTCACCCTGGGGAGCCCTAGTATTGTTTTCCGTGATGGAAGATGGGAGACTGTGGTTTTGCGTAGAATTTTGGGAACATGAATCATGTAATTATAAAGAACGTGAATCCACTACCAAGGATCGATGACCTCTTCGATTAGCTGAATGGATTGAGATGGTTCTCAATGATAGACTATAGATTAGTATATCATCATCCACGTGTACGGGGTGATGATCTACTGAAAACAACGTATAGATATGGGTATGGCCACTGTGAGTTTATGGTGATGCCTTTTTTCATGAACAATTCTGTAGCAGTGTTCAGGGGACTCATAAGAGAAATCTTCCAGCCCTACCTAGACTAGTTCATCCAGGCCTTCATTGATGACATCCTGGTGCACTCGACGTCTGAGGAGAAGTCCTATAATCAACTACTTATATTCTTGGATGCACTAAGAGAGCACAAGATTTATAGAAATCTATCAATGTTTCAGTTGTGGATTAGGAATGTCCACTTTCTGGGACACACCATCATGGAGGTTGGGGTTGTAATAGATCAAGAAATGATATAGGCAGTGCCTTCTAGGGTGCTACCTAGGAGGGTGACTAAGGTGTAGAGTTTCTTGGGTTTGATTTGATAATACCGGAGGATTGTTCCAAACTTCTCCAAGACTGGATTTCCCATATCTTATTTGAAATGGAAGGTATATTCCTTTTTGAGGATGGAGAAGTGCCCAGAGAGTTTTAATGAGATGAGGGAGAGACTACCGAGTTCACCCATCATGAGACTACCATATGAGGTCATTGGGTATGTCATATTCTGAGACGCATCAGGGGCTAGACTAGGTTGTGTACTCATGGAGGAGATTGAACTGATCACCTATGGATCATTGTGGTTGTGGTAGAATGAGAATAACTATGTGACCCAGGACCTGGAGATAGAAATAGTTGTATTTACTTTGAAGATTTTGTGTAACTACCTTATTGGTGAGCAATTTACCATCTACTCTAACCACAAAAGTGTCAAGTATATGTTCTCCCAGAAGGACCTGAACTTGATGCAACAGTGGTGGATAGAGTTCCTACAGGACTATGACATTAATATTTTTCTATAGTCCTATAAAGGGGAATGTATTATTTGGCGTGCTCATTAGGAGATTTGGTTTGTAGTTATCGAGTGGGGCGTCAAAGTAGTTATCCATGATATAGATATCCTTAGTGGATGGTAATAGAATAGATAATATTCAATCAATGGTTGTCACTCCCCCACTCTTACATCGAGTTAGGGAGGAAAATATTGTAGATGTTGACTATGAGTCCAGATGTGTTCATTTGTCCCCATGACCTTCTCTAGAAAGATATTTGATAGGTGTGGAGCACGTCATACTTTTAAGACGGTGCACAATTTTTCTAGAAGCATTTCATGAAGAGGTTCTGCGAGAGTTCTAGACCACCCATTTGGTGGGAAATCCAGGAGTGGAAAGGAAGTACTGGGATCTCCAATTTCAGTACCGGTGGATGGGGATGTAGAATGTTGTAGAAGAATTTGTTTCTCAGTGCCTCGCTTGCTAGCAAGCGAAGGAAGAGAATCTAGTTCCTATAGGATTGGCTCACCCAATTTAGGTGATATATTGGATATGGGATGGTATATTTATGGACACCATGATTGGTTTAACCAACACATACAGGGGTCGCGATACCATTTGGGTGATTGTTAATCGACTCACCAACTCGGACCACTTCTAACCCATCCTAGAGTAGGGCTCAGTAGAGAGCTTAGGACACCTCTATTTTAGAAAGATAGTTCGCTCCATGGAGTCCTAGAGATGATTGTCTCAGTCCAAAACAAACACATTAAATCATGGTTGTGGATGGGGTTGTAAAAGGCATTTGGGACTCAGCTATGTTTGATCACATATTTCCACCCCTAGTCAGATGGTCAGAGAGTGAGTATTATCGTTGTTTTAGAGGACATGATTCACACTTGTATCATGGATATCAGCTGTAGTTGGTAGGATTACCTACCACTGTTGAAATTCGTGTACAACAACGGATACCACTCCACAAATGGTATGGAACCATTTGAGGCATTGAATGGGTGACCATGCAGATCACCATTATGCTGGACAGACTCAGGGGTCCAGATATTGTAAAATCTAAAACATAGAAGGTGAAGTACGTTCAGGAGTGGACGAGGAAAATTAAGATAAGTCAGAAATATTATATTGATAGGAGGCAGAGGCCCATGGTGTTCAAAGAGAGAGACCCTATCTTCTTTCAGGTCTGATATCGATGATGATTGGAGATATTTGGTTAGGTAATAAAGCTATATCTGAGATTAACCAAACAATTTTAGATTCTAAACAATGTTGGCGAGGGGGTGTACCACCAAGCTGTCCCCAAAATGATACATCGGGTGAATAATGTCTTCCACATATCACAAATGAGGAGGTATGTTCATTATCCATCACATGTTATCGAAGGGGTGAGTTGGATATTGAAGATGGGGTGACTTTTGAGTATTTCCCTGTATAGATTGAGGATTGATATGACTGGGTCCATTGTGGATATTTGATTCCTCTGGTGCACATTCAATAGACGCAGGAGAATCTCTAGGAGATCACTAGGAAGATGTTGGCTCAGATCCAAGCTCATTACACCCATTGTTTTTTAGCCCTTGTTTCGACTAATGATGATGTAAATCCCTAAATGTGGGGGTAATGTAATGTCCCAAAAATTCTATCTAATTTTTGGTGAATTTTTATTGTATTATTTCTCGACCAAGCGCTCAGATGGAACTTGATCCAAGACCCAGTGATCCCAAAAAAAGTGTTTGAATTTTTTTTTATTTATATTTTTATTGGATTATTTCTCGACCAAGCGCTCAGATGTAAATCCCTAATTGTTTTTTTTCCTCTCCCATTTAACCCATGTGGTTTTCTCATTATTCATGGGTTGAAAAAATAGTCAATAATTTCACAAATTTTTCTTGGTTCAATGATTTGACATATTAGATCTGAGATAGAAAAGACATGATGGAGGTGTGATGATGATGATGGAAATAGGATCGAGGCAATGCGGGGTATATCACACGTGAATGGGTTCACACTGTAGAAAGATAACAATGAGGATTCAAACCCCAAGCGAGGAAGAATGATACAGTGGATCTTGTAACCCCACTAGGATGAATGAATGGACAACCAGAGCACATTCAGTATCCCCCATAAAGTCTTACCGGAACGCTGCAGCGGTAGTAACCGACATGTAAAGAAGGTTGTGGCCTGAGAAATGGTGGTGACCAGGAGCCACAGATCAAGTTAAGGGATTCGTGTGGAATGGTGGTCGGTTGATCTAGAAGTTTGAAAAGAGATGGTTGTGGTGGGTTTACTTGTGCAGGTTGAAATAACTGGCCTGTGTCCAAGCGGGCATGGTCTTCCCAGTGGAATTGGTCGTATTCGACGGGTTGTGCTATACACGGTGGGTCAGGTCAGACCAGTAGTTCCGGTCAGACTCAGTGGATTGGATTCAACCCTGGAATATGGAACTATCTGTGGTCAACTACGATTGTCGACCTTGAGCCACAGTTGGTGGAGCTACCACGCAGCCATGGAATCTCAGCCATAGTGGACTACTATGGTTGGTGGACCAACTGCTTGGTCAGTCAATGGGCCAATAGACCCCCTTCTCACTATATTTCCCATCGCATTCAAAAGGAGAATTTATCTAACAATCTGTCTATAGAGTTGGGTACCTTTCAAAGATAAATTCATTTTTAAACACTCAAAGTGAGTTTCGGTGGAGTTTGACATACCACTAATAGTTTGAGGAGTAGATTCTCCTAGAATCAAGCATGCTTCTAGGGGAAATCTTATGACACGTTGTGATGAGGAGGAAGTGATGAGCGGACCTATGTGGCCCAACAGACAATCAGAGTAGACATAAGAATCCTAAAAGATGAGTTGACCTTATTGGCCCAACAGATGAGTGAATAAAACCTCAACTTACTATTAGAAAAGTGGAACTCAGTGGCCCAATAGTCGAGCAAACCTTAGTGATATAGAAGTCCTCAGTGATTATTGGACCTCAGTGGCCTATTGGATGAGCGGACCTCAATGGCCTGACAAACTATAGTGACTCATCAGGGATGAGTCCCTCAGTAGTACAAGATGTTCATCTTTATAACTGATAATTTTTCTTTTGATACTTTATGTTATGCATATGAGAGCTCTCTATTACATCATTTGTACTTTTCATTGTGGTAATTTATCCTGGTATGGGGTCCCAACTGAGTATTGTGTTACTCACACCTACACAGGCTTTGTCTGCTTGTGTCGTGTCTTGTGCAGATGAAAGAAACTTTGATAGAAACCTTAGTGGTCTAGGACCATCCAGGGCCCAGTGAGATTGGATAGGTGAGTCATAATCCTATGGCTTCCAATGTCTACTCGTCACCTACCCTTCAGGTAGGTTTTCATGTGGGTGGGTTTCTAGAGAATTTTTCACCATTTTATTTACAATTTTTCTTTTCTTATTCTTGTATTCTGGGCCCCATTACTTCCATCTTATACTACATACTCTCAGTGGTTCTCTTAGTGACACGAACATTTTTTTTAATAATTTTTGGCTGGGGTAGTGAGTTTTCATGTGTATATATACTCGATAAATGCCTCCCAATTGTAGAAAAATGCCTTTGGTGATAGTTTCTTGGCCCTGGCCTTTGGGAGGTGGGTTTGGGGTTTTCATGGCATAGGCCCCAGGGGACGGTTTAGGACAATCCTTATACTTCAATTCCATAATGAAAATAATAAACTAATTCACGACTTACTCAAATGAGAATTGAAGTTAGTATCAACATAGCACAAAACTACCTTTAGCATTGATAATTGTCCTTGAGTGATGAATATCTGGACAATCAATCATCATGCCCTCTATTTTTTATCAATCAAACAACTTGAATGGATTTTATAACATGAAGAGGAAATGTGTTTCCCTCAAACTTGGATATTTTTTAGTTGGATTTTGAGGTAATAAGACCATGACATCATCATCTCCTTCTAATCGAATGAATCAACATTTGATATAATTTAGAAGATATTGATCGAATGGTTATCAATGTATAATTAATCTTGAAGCTCATAATGACTCCTCATTACGTTCCTATGATGATTCATGAATTCCTCCATCTAGTAACTTCGGGTAAACATGAAATCTGGATCAGAATTACTCTTCATTTCAAAATTATTAACTAGACCACTCAAAATATAATGTCCTGGTATAATGTATAAGGCCCAACCAATATTCTTTTTTGGCCAATATTGTTTCATCCTTTATTTATCGACATTATCAAAAATACATTCACTATACATAAATATAAGAATTAATAATCAAAGATAGATTCAATTAGATGAAAATGTACAAGAAAAAATTTACAAATATCACTGAAAAAAAATATTTTTATTTAAATACAATTTTAGAATATTTAAAATTATATAAAGTATTTAAAATAATTAAAATAAAACAATATTTTTTTAATTAAAAATTTATTTAAATATAATTAAATAATATTATATAACTATTATGTAGAAAAAAAACATCAACTATATTTATAAATTTATTTTTCATTTTTTTAAATAGTAAATGAAAAAAATTAATTTTATTCATTGAAAAATAATAAAAAAATGAAACTATTATTAAATACATGGGAAATATATAAAATAATAAAATAAAATTAGTGAATTAGTAGAAAATGATAGAATATTGATTTTTTATTCTTATTGGTTGATCTGTATGGAGTTCTAGTGAATCAATTAAATAAGGAATCAACACTCTATAAGGGGTAGTTATATCAAATATGGACTTATGGACTACATGATCAAATATAACAGGATCATAAAATAAAAATTTAGCATTCCTCTTCCTCTCTAAATATTTTTCAATGAAACCCTTAGTTAACTAATTGATATCACATTTTTTATTCAACTTTTCAATCTTCTTCTCCCCCTCTTCTTACTTTTATTTCTTATTTCACTCCTCTATCTTAATTATATCAATTTAGGATTAGAATTTCGCAATGATTTCCATCATTTTATTCATATCTGAATTATATAGAGCATTAGTGGTCAATGAAAGTGTAACCATTATTGTATAAAATGGTTTTTCTCTTTAAAAGGATGATTTAGGGAATATGTAGAAGTCTTCTATAAAATGGTTTATCTTGAAATTTCATCAAAATCGATTATGTTATCTTCAATCTCAATTGGGGGAAAATCTCCTCTATTTTGTTAGCATGATTTCATTTTTAAGGTTTGTAACCGAATCAACAACTTCATTGTAATAGTTTAAATCACTCAATGTACAATAATATTTCAAAAAAAATAATGGATTAAATATTACCCATGATTAAATAATATAATTTTTTATTTTCTACCCTCAATGGTGGAGAAATGGATTTGCTATTTCAATGATCATGTGTATTTAATGTTTGAATTTGTAATTACTCTTCTTGCACTATATGACAACTAGATGCTATATTTTCCAGAACATATCTTTTAAAAATATTTAAAATAATTTAAATATTTTATAAATCCTATATAATAATTACATATAAATTTCAATTGAAAGCGATAGGTTATTTATTTGACGCATATCCAGTTCCATTTCTAGCATCATAATGATTTAGCTTTCCGTTATTTTTCCCATCATATTTTGCTTCATTCCTAAATAAATTTTATATAAGTGTTTAAAAAATTGGATGGGATTTATAATTAATAAAATAACAAATATGGACATATATGTTATTCAAACTGTCATTTTCATGTACTATGGGTCACCAAGACAATGTAATGGATCATCTAATCTTCCCCAAAGCTTGATCCTCATGTGATGTTTTCATAGTATTTGGGGAATAATTACTTAAGAATGGATTATTAGTCTGATATTTTCATCTCAAAATAAAATACATAGTTTTGATGATAAAAAATAAGATAAAAAATAATTATCTCTTATATTATTTCTTATAAAAACCATCAAAATAAATACTATAAATCCCAAAAACATTAACTAAACACACGATAAATGGTTGACCATCTATGTTAAAGGATATTTTATAATATATAAATATTAATTTATTAATTAATTATATTTTTAAATATATTAAAGACACTACCAAATTTGATATATTTTCATTTTGATGAATATCCCCTAGTTTGAACATTACTTTTTTCATCCAATCCAAGAGGAAAATATATCATAGAATCTAAAAACATTTAACATTAAATTTTATAGTTTCATATAACCTTAGATATTTTTTAATTACAAGACATTAAAATTTTATGCATAAGTTTATGTAGTGATGAATTTTTTTATGATTTTATGATTAGGTATCCCTAGTATTGGGGTTAAATTAGTTGGAGATTGGGCGAGATTAATGGGTTATTTTTCAACATAAGATGTAGTGGACTACAAAGAAAAATGTTATCCTTCTACAAGAGGGTATGGGTGGTTTTATTATTATGTTATGAAGTCTATGTAAATTTTTAATTATTGAGGGTTTTTGAGTTTAGGGTAATTTATTGTTTATTGATGTTTAGAGTGTGATTAATGGGGGATTTATAGAGGGTTTTATCTGGAATGAGGGGTTAATTAATGATCAAGGTTCATGTTTTAGTAATTTATTGTGATTATTAGTGGTAATGTTATTAGTAGGGTTACATATGATAGAATGTAATAGTTGAAATTTACTACAGTGATTAGTTATAGAATTTTCACGAAAAGGGGGTTGTATGATCCCGACCTTGTGGGGAGGTAGTCCTTATTTATAATTGGATCAAATTTACTTTTTAATGAAAGAGATTTGGTGATTAAGGGATATTTTGGGGATGTTATGTGGGTTCCAGGCACATAAAATTTGAAAAATTGTCCAATCTATGTTGAGAGCATGATTAAATCATATTTAGTAGAAACAATGAGACATAATCATGTATATTATTGAAAGGGAGTTAACGGTTGGGGGAAACATCTATGGTGGCCTAGGAAACAATATTCCATGGTGACCCCATAGCCAATGGAAGGTTCAATAAAACCACATAGTTTTTCAAACATTATAGGTTGAGTGAAAAATCATAACACTCAGTTTCCTCTTGGACAAAGGGGACTGTATGATTGCCACACTGTTTGGAAAATTGTATGTCCAACCCTTGAACCACATAAAAAAAAGTTTATACTATTTTTACAACCCAAACCTATTTCATTCTTCCCCATTTTCACCCCATTTGACCCCTATACAAATGGTGAAAAACTAGTCGCCTTCTTTTACACTTCAATGGGTGTTTCTCCTTTGAATCGTGTCTATTTAGAGTTTTTTTGATTAAAATTGCATATCCAGGTGAGTCTTGCACTCAACCCCATCCTTTTTTAATAATAAGGGTTATAGAATCATTATAATTATTCTAAAATCCCTGAAACCCTATTTTCTAGTAGAACGTGGATCGGTATTTGATGTTTTTTTGAGTTCCAATCAAGGGAAAATTTTAAGGAAGTGGAGGTCTATGAGCCTGATGTAGGCAGTCTGAATGATCTTCCCCATATTATTGATGATTTATATGTATATTTAGTTTTTATAATTATTTTTACTAGGTTTTAGTGTTTTTTATATGGTAAAGTCATTTTGGACTTATATTAAGGTGTAAAATCCTTCATGTTACCTATTATATCAATTGGTGAAATGAGACAGAACCTAGGGCTTCCCACAGGGTACATTTGTTTTGAAAAAAGAAGGATTATATTAATGGAGAATATCAGCAGTCATACATAAGCAGAGCCAAGAAGGTAATTTGTCCAGCCATAGTTGGTTGGCATCGAAGGGGCCTGAGGCCGTCAGCTGATGGGACACATTGTTTCCTTCCCTTTTATTAATGGAGAAGGTGCAGCAAGAGAAGCCTTGGCGCAGTGAGTGTATTTTTCTGATGATAAAGCCAAATGCCTGGAGTCCGGCTTCACCTTGGTTAATAGCATTGATGAATGAAAGGCAGTCAGACTCGATGATGATATATGCCAAGCCACATTCCACCGCGAGCATCATCCCAGCTAGTATGGCATAGGCCTCAGCAACTGCAGGTTCCCAGAAGGCATGATGTGGTTCATATTTTGCAGCAATGATCTTCCCCAGATGATTTCGAGATAATAGGCTGAGAGAAATAGGCCCATCCTTGGGGATATAATCATCCAAGTTAACCTTAAGACTCCCTTCCTTGGGGGGGGGGTCCTGTGAGGGGGAAAAGAGGGGTAATGCCTGGAAAAAGTGTCCTTTGCGGTCCTTCCATCCCTCAATCCATGAAGTGTCTCTTTCAATCCAGAACTCAGGAGGTTGATGAACATGGTGGAAAACCATGTTGTTACACTGAACTCAAATGATCCAGTCCAGGGTGCACTAGGTGCTTGCATCAGATGATGAAAGAGAGGAGAACCAACACATCAGAAGATCGGGGAGGTCAGAGGCAATGTCCAGTGAAGCGTCTGAAGTCGAGCCCCATTTATTCAAAATTTCCTTGGCTCTCGGGAAGTGAATGATGGCGTTCCAAGGGGTTTCAAGAATTTTCGGGCAAAAAGGGCACGTTTCAGCACTGGCCATATGTCGGTAAACAAGGAGGCTCATGGTAGGGAGGGTGCCCATTCACACCTGCCACCACATTTGGAGAATTTTTGGGGGGACATTAAGCTTCCAAAGCACTTTCTGTGGTCCCTCATCACGGTCGCGAGATTGAATGCTAATAGCCAGACTATAGCCAGATCTCACCATGAACTCTCCTAAAAAATCATTAGTCCAAAAAATATGGTCAGCGCTGGTATCAGGGACCCAGGGGATGCTCTGAATAATTTTTTGGTCTCTTTCATTAAACCATTCCTAGATTTTTTCCACACACCATCCCGGGACCTAGTCAGAAAATAGGCAGTTGACCATGGCGTCTTCATGACCTGGTTGAACGGGGGATGTGGCCCAAAAAACATCTCTATCAAGAAGCCAGGGATCGGTCCAGATGTTGACAGATGAGCCATTTCCAATCCCCCAGACCAGTCCTTTTTACAGTAGATTTCGGGCCCCCAAATACTTCTCCAGAGGAAGCTGGGACGGGGGCCAAGGAAGGAGCCACGAAAGTTCATGTGGGGAAAGTATTTGGCCCGGAGTACCTGCTCACATAAAGATAATGTGAAGTTAAGAAGGCGCCATCATTGCTTGGCCAGTTGTGTGTCATTTAATAGAAGAAGATTCTGGAATCCCATCCCTCCCTCCGACTAGGGTTTGCAGAGTTTCTCCGAGGCCAATTAGTGGGGTCGATTTCTGCCATCATTTTTCCACCACCAGAAGATGGAAGTATGTGAATGGATCAGGTTTAAGATGGCCGTTGGGAGATTAAACATCGACATGAATTAGCTGGGGATAGATTGAATGATAGCTTTATTGAGGGTTCCTTTGCCAGCTTTGAAGATGGTTTTTGGGGTCCATCCTTGAATTTGAATCTAAATCCTATCCACCAGGGCTGAAAAAATTTATTTTTTGGATCATCCAATCACCGTATGGAGTCCAAGATACTTCTGGTGTTTATCGACCAAATGGATTCATGCAGATGCACAAATCTCATCTCTCTTGGTAGGGGGCACCCTTGCGCTGAAAGAGATTTCCAATTTTCCGTGATTAACAGACTGTCCAGACGCCCACTCATATTGCTGGATCGCTTAGCTGATCACCCGGTATTCATTAACAGTGGCTCTAGAGAAAAGGCGGCAGTCGTCAGCAAAGAAGATATGTGACACTTTTGGGCTCTCATGGCAGACCTTTGCACCATGAATAGCCTTAGAGGATTCATCCTTGAAAATGAGGTTAGAGAAAACATCAGCCACCAAAATGAAGAGAAAAGGGGATAGATGGTCTCCCTGGCACATGCCTCGAGTTGGGGTGAATTATCTGGTGAGATCCCCTTTTTCCTTCATTTGGAACGAGGCAGCCGAGATGCATTGCATGACAATTTCTGTCTATTTAGTACAGAATCCCATTCTCAGCATCATAGCTCTAAGGAACTGCCATTCCACATTATCATAGGCTTTGTTCATATCCAATTTTCACGCCATGGTTCCTCTTTTTACAGTGGAGCGTGTTTTCATAGAGTGAAACACTTCATGGTCCACAATTTAATTATCAGTAATCAGTCACTTGGCCACGAAGGCGCTCTGGTTTTTGGTGTTAATATCAGGAAGCCAAGGGCGCATCCGATTGACACGGATTTTTGAGATGATCTTATAAGAAACATTTCATAGGATAATATGTCTAAAATCAGGGATCACCTGATGTTTCTTGATTTTTAGTATGAGGAAGAGGACCATTTAGTTGATGGCGGAAGTTTTTTTATTCCCCACCCAGATGTTTTTATCATTTTGCATATGTTAGGGCCAATGATGTGCATGTATTGTTTAAAAAAGAGAGCGTGACAAACATCCGGTCTTGGGGCTTATGTGGGGTGGATATGCTTCAGATCCATGTAAATCTCATCATTTTTCACATCTTTTGAATGTTATCGGTTAATCTCCTTAGTGATAACAGGTTTTATGCATTCTTCCACTTCAGCAGACATGAAAGCAGTCCCCATGGAGAATAGGTTCTGGAAATATCCTATCAAAGCTTCGTGAATATGTTTTTAAACATTGATATTAGTTATTATGAGAGTGAATATGTTAGTTGAGTTTAATTGGGCATGTGGAAATGATTAATGGGTTAATTGGAATGGTTATATGTTTGATTTTGTGAAATTAGTGATGTTTTTGAATGGATTAAATGGTGTGTTTTAGGGCATTCACCCAGATATTAATTTATTTAAATAAAATGGTGTTTTAATTTCATTAATTATTTACAATGATGTGTTGGATTCAAAAATATGAAAAATGGTTATTTCATGAGATATTTCAAATGATAATTGGAATGAGTGTGCAGAAAACTATTTTAGAAAAATAGTTTATAGCTATTTTTAGTTTTAGAAATAGAAATGAAATCATTGGGGAATGTAATAGTTTTTTAAAGGTGAAGACTAGAATTTTAAGTGGTGGCTTCAAGATTATATAAAATTAGTGTTTTGATTTGTTTCTTATTCCATGAATTTGATTTTATGGTCTGTTGGGACCATATTAATTGAAATTATTTTTCAGTTAATTTATTTGAAACCATGATAGTTTTGTAAACATATTACCTTGGTTTATTAAATTAAATAAATTATTTGGTGTTTTGATTTTTAGATGGAATAAGGGGTTTTATAGATTATTGTGAACACTGGGAATGTGATATGGTTAGTTAATAGTGAATGTGAAACTGTTAATGATGCATGTGAATATCGCTTGATGGTAGTGTAGGGTATTGAACATGACAATCTATGCTCATCGGTCTGGTTTGATAGAGGCTCTAAACCCCAAACCTATAATTCATGGGTTAGGGGGTCAGTGTGAAGATCTATACCCCTAACATTTTCATATTATGAAATTACATGGGATGAGTTTTCAAGGTTAGTTTTATGTATTGTTGAGTTGGGATATTGGACTGAGGCTCTATGCTTCCCAACATATGGTTATGGCATGGATAGGGATATTAGACAAAGGATTTATGTTTCAAAAACATGTGGAAATTACATGATTACCAAAACAAGGATCTCGACTATGTTGATAAATTTTGATTACTGAATTCCCCTTTGTGATTTAAAACTATCTAATCCCTTATGATATGGCTTAGGCATCAAGTGTGACAAGATCTAGTTCAGTTGGTTGGTTACCTCTAGAGAAATAAATGGTTAAAATGGTTAAACGATAATTTTCCAACAATTTTATATTTAAATATCTATATTTATATTGTTTCATTGTTTAATTATTTTACTCTGGTAATCTACTAACACTTTTGTGTAGATAGGTAATTGCTTCAAACATTAATATAAGTGGCCAACTAAGTTGTACTCACTCTCTTCTTAGGTCACCATGGCACGTGTGTACCTGAGAAGATGTTACTTATTTTTAGGTATAGTATCTTGTTATAGACTTAGTTTTTGGTTCATGTGTGGGTTATTTGGTTGGAGCATGAAATATTAGGTCCGGGTTGGTTCGAAGGCCCATTCTTAGGGGTCTTTTGGATGTTTTGGGGAATTAATTTACATGAATTCCTGACAACTAGTGTATTCATCATATTATAAAAACATGTTACAGTTGGTTACTTGATTGATTTCATTATATATTATCCGTTTATTTGTTCCTTTTATTTTTTATATATGTGGAAGTTGTTTCTGCAATGTAATTACACCAGAAAGTAGGTATAGAATCATTAACATTTCTCCATTGACCTGCACTGTTGGTTGGAAATCTCTACTTGTAACACCCCATGATTTTATGAGAAATATTATTTTTAATCTCTTTGATATATTCTGTTGTATGCTACACCATGATTATATTGCACTATATGCAGCACCTTATTAGCATGTAGTATACGCGAACACTATTCTCGGCTTCTGTTGCACACAAGAGGGACCTTCCTCAATAGCGTGTATTGTACACAATACCAAGTTTCACTAAACAACAATATACTGTAATAATATTATTATGAACTACCGTTATGAATATAATTAACCAATTTTTTTATATTATAACATTATAATTCATCTTACACATTTTCTAGAATGATGTATGAGAACAAAATCAATTTTTCGGATTAATAAAGTATTTTAAAAAAATGAATCTTTGTTGCCTTTTGATGGAAAATCCATTTTAAATCCAATTTTTGACAAGATTATAAGATCAATTTTACAAAAAATACTTCTTCTATTAAATCATAATATAATAATTTACATTGGATAATGTTTTGATATTTTTCTGACAACATTCTTATTTTGATGAATAGAACAAACACACTAAATTTTACTTAAAAATAACTTTTTTCATTGAGATAAATTAATTGTTAAATTATAATAGTAATTTTTTTAACATATAAATATAATATTTTTTTACCATTTCATATAATTTATGTGATTATCATTAATTTTACATTGAATTCATAGGTAAAATCAATTTAATCTTTTGTATTGTTTTAAACAAAAACAAATTTTTTTCGACAACGAGATTAATTTTAAATTAATTACAACAACTTATATGATTTGAATTTGAAAAAATGGATTCCTTATTTTGAATCAGTAGGTCCAAATTACGTTAATAGTATACTTTTTATTTATGGGAATAATGAATAGTAACTACGGTAAATTTTATTTACCACAATTAAAGGTAAATTAGGTAATTAAGGGAAAAATAATATTATAAAATTACTATAACACCTACCAATATTCTATTGGATGAATGAAAGTAGACCAATATCACCTAAGGGTATATATATAGATTAATTTCATGGACTTTTGACCATGAAAAGGATGTAATTATTGTTAAAACAAAAAAAAGTTACAACATGTCTCTCTCTTAAATCTTATATGTGTAAGAATTTTAATTTAGTGATAAACTTCATAAAACGTAGAACCTAAATAGTCACTAGAAAGATAATAAAATTATCTATATCATGGGAATTTATTTAGTATTTTTAGTGATTAATTAATTATCATTAATGGTGACACAATAGTGATGTAGGAATTATTTTATTGATTGAAATATAAAATAAATGGATTTAAAAATTTTAAAATATCTATTATATGAACTATTTAATGTGCTCCATGAATATTCTACATGAATATGAGTATTTATGAATATATTAAAAAAAATTCAAATATATCCTCTGTGTGGATTTTATTTAAATTCAAATAAATAAATAGTGTCAAAATTGACATTATTCTTATTTTATAAAAATAACATATTATTAAATTGATTAAAAATAACTAAAATTTATAAAAATTATAAATTGAAGTTTATTTGGTTGTAAATGTCAAAAATTATCCAATTATGGATAATTCATAACACATAAGTAATTATTTATTAAAATTTAATATTTAGAATAGTATTACAAAAAATAAAATTAAATAGATTAAATAAGGATAAATCAAAATGATAAGGTTTAAAATAAAATACAAACATGTCTAAATTTGGTTTTTTGATTATATCACCACCATATATCATCTCATATTAGATTTTGAGTAATATTATAGGTTTTAGGTGGGGTTGGAGTTTATTATAAATTAATATTTTAGAGGTTTCCAAAAGTGCCCCTCTCCTCTCTTATAAAAGGGAACCTCCTCCCTCTCCTCTTCACAACATTTTGTGCCTTCATTTTTGGCCAAAACCTATCCATTTCTTTTCTATACTTACATAGAAACATACTATAGTTCATGATCTTCTTCAAAGACCAAATTTAGTTCCTAAAGAGGAGGTTTAGAAGAGGAACGTTAAAGAAGAAGTAATATCCTTTACTGATTCTTTCAAATTCATTTCACCTTCTACATCCTCTTTTTTATTTGTCTAATTATAAATTAATAACATAAGTATCACTCATATACTGATATGTTATTATTAAACAACCCTATTTCACCTTCTATCAATCCTATAGAGAACGACATCACCGCGAGTGTGTACGTACGGAATAACATCTCCACGCTGTGGTGTAATCTATGTTCCACCGCCACCTTACATGGTTGGGTATAATGATGCCAAGAATAACTATATATGTTTATTATAACATGATTCTAATTATGATATATTATTGTCTCCACGATGCGAGGAGATTTATTCTCCATGTTAACCATTCAAGAATGATTATAAAGTATATATAATAAGTAATAATGAAATATATGACATAATAATGCTACTGGATTTATGTATATATATATATATATATTTCATTAACTTCCAATGAATTTAATATGGAAACGAAAACAACGTTCATTCGTATGTACGACATACTGTCTCTTTGAACTGTGTATTTCAATCCATTTATCAATCTATTATATATATTTATATGATGAATATATATTATATATAAGTCATGTTTTAAATTTTTGAAATATTTAATCCTGATATAAGTAATCATATGAATAATTACAAGTCAAAACATGTATGATAAATGAAACAATTATACAAAAAACAATGCTTTAACATTGAGTAGACAAATGTACGGGTAATATAAACTAATAAGTGAATAATATATGATATAATAATTATTATAATGTTTCTGAAACAAGTTAATAATATGTTTATACCTACAATATAGGATTCTCAGAGACATACGGAATAAATTGGACATATGGTAAGGGAAAATTATTCCAGTCTCGTTCTTATCCGAAATTGTTTATACATAAGTATTTACTGAGGTTATATTTATAATCAATGTCCATGTATTCAAAAAATGTTCTAATAAAATGTTTATTATTCTTCCATGTTTTTTTTAAAGTCATGTTTACCCATTTTTTACTTTTACTACGATGAATGGAAGAAATATTTCTTTTGTTTACCATACGATGTACTTTTTGACTTTTCTGGCAAAAGTATGAGGAGAATTTTTTTACCTTATATGATGTGAGTGTATTTTTATAGTTTCATAAAGACTTATTTACATGAATCTTACTCTAAAATATTTCATTATTATTTTAAACAAAATCATTTTGGTTAAAAATTTCTTGGCATTTTGAGAAAAGAAAATGATTTTTAAGAAAGGATATTTTCCTCAAGAATTAATTTCAAGTGTTTTATGAAAACTATATTCCATCTAAGATGAAATTATTTAATAGGTTTATGTTTCAAGTACAATGTCTCTATTATTTACATGATTTTATTTTTATAATTATGAAATGATATTCAATTGTTTTATATGGATTACATTATAATGGGATAATGTTTATGAATCCCATTTTATTCTTTGGGTCACGATGAATTATTTATTTTTATTTTGTGGAACACATAATAATTGTTTCATTATGATATGTGCGAGACCTATTTCTCCATCCAATTTCATTGGGTAAATATTTATATCTCATGATATAGACATGGATGGAATGACAAGTAAAATCCGGTTCAGTAATACATGGGATGGAACGACAAGTAAACTCGGTTCATTAATGTACTTTGTCCACTATTATGGTCTTGGTAGCAATGCCTTGTCTACTATGGAAATCATAACATGTTCTTAATGTTTTGGAAAAATTACATGCTTTATTCCCATGATATATTATCCTGATTAATGTTCCATTCTGATCTATGTGTCCTGTACTACCAAGATTTATGTCATAACTCTTGTTTTATGATCATGTTTTTACATTCAAATGTTTATGGATTGTTTGATGTTCTCCATCTTTACCCTAACTGAGGATTTGAGATCACCATTTTTATGTTTTCATTTATGCAGGATATAAAGAATGGTTTTAGGTAAGAAAACAAAAAGGGGAGGGTCTTTATGGGAGATGTTGAAGATCTTTCACCATGATTAGATGATTTTGATATGATTTTTCAAATACACTAAACCATTACGGTCCTGGGTTGTCTATTTTTTTTATGTATTAATTATTATGCAAAATTAATGTAATGTTTATGTACATCAAGCTTTGGGCCTCTACATTTGGTATCATAGCAAAGGTTTTGTTAACCATTAGAAACTACGATTTGAAAACTTTAGTGAGATCCCTAGATATATATCTAAGGTATGTCTAGGGATTTCCCTAAGGTTATATATATGTATATGTTATAGTCCTAGAATTATGGTAAAGATCATATAATAAAAACTACGATCTTATATATTGAAGGTACTCCCCCTTTATTTTGTTGTTTTCTTAGAATGATTTTTGCCTCTCACACTATTCTTTTTGGGGTTTAGATGATGGCTAGAACCCAAAGGTACCATGTTGATCAATGTAATGGGCAATGAAATGGTTGTCCTCCTGAACAACTAAATGTTATAGAAAATGGATTGAAAAAATCATATTTCTATACTTACACAATCTATGAATCATTCTGGACATCCAAATGAGCAGAGAAGGGAACAATATTCTATTGATTCCTTCATGAGACAACATCCACCTTCTTTCAATGGGTCTTATGATCCACTTATTTCTGAACAATGGATCAGTTCCATTGAAAAGATATTTTCCATACTTCCCTATTCAGAACATGAAAAATTAATTCTGGATTTTTACTATTTATAAGGTAAAGAAAACCAGTGGTTCACTCTAATTCAGAATACAAGGCCCTAAAATGCAATTAAATCCTTGGAATGGGATGATTTCATGAACTTATTTTTCAATAAGTACATTCCTTTTATTCTTTGAAAGATGATGGAATAGGAGTTCCTTGAGCTTAAGAAAAAGTATGATGAATATTTTGGGATATACGAAGCAAATTTTAAAAGGCTTTCAAGGTATGCATCTGGCTTTATCATCCTACCTGAATGTAAAGATCATCAATTCTTCTGTGGCTTAAAACAAAGTCTTCGAAGAGAATTAGCTATAAGAGACATCAGTAGTTATGAAGAAATTTTGTGTTGTGTTATCAAGGTAGAATTGGATTTTGGTTTTACATATCCATTTCATGGTTTTGACATGATACGAAAGATGGAGTTTATAGAAAAATCTCAAAACAATAGTGAAAAGAAGACGAATGTTTCATTATGCTCAATGTGAGGAAAGAAGCGTGGTGGAGATTATCTTAAATAGACTACAAAATATTTTACGTGTGGAAAAGAAGGTCATAAAATATCTGAGTGACAATGTAGTGGAAAAAATGTATCTAATGATGTGAATTGAGAAAAGACTATAGATAATGCACCACCAACACATCAATGCTACATGTGTAAGGAAATGAGGAATTATGATAAACAATGCCCTAATCCAAGGGTTAATGATGATCGACATCAAAAAATTCTTAAGGAAAAGGACAAATATAAGTGACCTGAGATCACTACTAGTGATGTTGAATATGAAAACAAGGTTGTGGAATGATTAAGTTTTTTTGTAATGGGATTCCAAAATAGTGTTCAAGAATCTCATTTATAGTATCATGGAATATTGGAATATCTATGTATTGGTTTTCAGTAATTGTATGGTATCGGTAACCATTAAAAATGATTGAAATACTTTTGTAAAGAATATTATATGTTAATAATGAATGGATAAGGAGAAAATAATATGTTTGATAGTATTAATGAGCTCATGATTGATGTAAGGACAACTTGATATCATGGTTTGAGTATATAGAATTTTTGGGATTTTTGTATGTGGATTGAGTTAACATTTGACAACATTAATGTTTTCACTAAAGTTATATGGTAATTCATGTTTCAATAGAATACATGATTATGGTATTCAAATGTTCTGAATGTGACCAACAAGATATATATTATGATATATGGGAGATAAATGATGGTATTCACATGCTTGGTAGATGACCTTTCTAGTAATTGTTTCTTTATAATATGAGCTTGGATAGAAGTATTTGGACAACACTATAGAATGAAATGGATTATATTGGACATATGTTACTATTATTCAGGGCTATAAATTTTTTTGATATTATTGCAGAAATGTTATAATAATTTAGTTTTAGAAAAAGGACAACCTGCAGGACATGAGACAACCTATTGCATCAGAAAAGGCTGTGGAAATCGAACCCACAACTGAAGTACAACATGCCTTTATCACCTACCACTAGCCTATAAAAAGTACCTGTATAGTATAAAATAGTTTTACTTTATTAAGAGGTATGCTAGATGAAGTATAAGTCCATTTTGGGAACCATATATGATTAATTTCACCATTGATGGACTTACATATAATTAATAAATTATGCAAATATTTTTTTGATAGAGACAGATGTAATCACCTATCATTATATCGCATGATATACTAACACTCCATGAATGAAAAATTCAAATTAATTTCTTTAAATAAAATATTAAGAGGAATTTGTTCATTGAATGACCAATGATGATATTACACTGAAATCAAGTAAGTTTTTATCCTTATGAAAAAAATCATCAACATTAGGGAAATGATCTTGAAAACCCAAAATGTTTTCCTAGTACCCTCATATCCAATGAATTATATGGAAGCTTATATCATCACAAATTTATGGCTTTGTGATTGTTGGCCTTTTCATAGCAATGTTCTCTACCACTCTCCATCAGAACTTGATGGTTAGATATCTCCTCTACATCCTTGTTTTCACCTATGTTATCCTACATGGAAACCCAGTGATGAGTTAATTTGGGTAACCTTTACATTTCATACTTTTAATTTTAAAATTATGTTATAGTATTCATTTTTATGATGTGGGTTTCTATGAAAGAAACTTATAAGTAGTAAATAATTTATAACCCCTATGAATTTCGATGGCGAAATTCATTTTAAGGGGGGTAGAATGTAACACCCCAAGATTTTATGAGAAATATTATTTTTAATTTCATTGATGTCTTGTTCTGTATTCTAAAACACAATTAGATTTCACTATACACAACACCTTATTAGCTTGTAGTATATGAAAACACTATTATAGTCTTGTGTTGCATGCAAAAGCAACCTTCCTCAATAGCGTGTGTTGTAGGAAATATTGAGTTTTACTAAACAATGATATATTGTTATAATATTATTATGAACTAGCCATTATGAATAGTATTAACCACATTTTTAATTTCATGACAATATAATTCATCTTAAACAGTTTCTAGAATTATGTATGAGAACAAAATCAATTTTTCAGATCAAATGAGTATTTTTCAAAAAATGTTGTTTTGCCGCCTTTTGATGGCACACCCAATTTAAATCTATCTTTTTACAAGTTTATAAGTTCAATTTTACAGAATAAACTTCTTATTTTGAATTATAATATAAAAATTTAAATTGGAAAAAGTTTTGATATTTTTCTGACAACGTTCTTATTTTGATGAATAGTAAAAACACGCTAAATTTTAATTAAAAACAAATTTTTTAATCGTGATAATTTTATAGAAAAATTATAATTGTAAATTGTTTTAAATTATAAATAGAATATATTTTTTACATTTAATAAAATGTATGTAATTATCATTATTATTATATTGAATTCATAGGTAAAATAAATTCAATATTTTGAAATGTTTTAAACAAAAACCCATTTCTTTCGACAATGAGAATAATTTTAAATTAATTACTTAAACTTCTATGTTTTGAATTTAGAAAAATGGATTCCATATTTGGAATCATTAGGTCCAAAATTATGTTAATATGAATCTTTTTATTTTTGGACATTATGAATAGTAACTACGATAAATTTTATTTACCACAGTTAAAGGTAAATTAGGTAATTAAGGGTAAAATTTATATTATAAAATTACCCTAAAACCGAAAAAATTATATTGGATGAATAAAAGTAGACCCATATCAGATAAGGGTCAGAATAGATTAATTTGATGGACTTTTGACCATGAATAATATGTAATTATTATTTAAACCAAAGAACGTGACAACATGTCACTCTCTTATATCTTATAAGTGTTGTAATTTTAATTTAGTGATAAACATAAAAATAATTACAACATAAATAGTCACCAAAAATCTAATAAAATTACATACATCATGGGAATTTAATTATACTTTTTATGGATTAAATAATTATCATTAATTGTGACACAATAGTGATGTAGAAATTATTTTATTGATTGAAATATCAAATAAATGGTTTTCAAAATATTAAAATACATATTATATGAACTATTTAGTGTTATCCACGAATTTTATATATAAATATTACATGATATGAATCTATTAAGTTTTTTTTCAAATATATCCTATTTGTGGATTTTATTTAAATTCAAATACATGAATAGTGTCAAGATTGTCATTATTGTTTTTTTATAAAAATAACATATTATTAAATTGTTTAAAAATCAAAAAATTATTTAAAAATTATAAATTGAAATTTATATTGTCTAAAATTTTATAAATTATTCAATTATGGACAATTCATATAACTTAAAAAATTATTTATAACAATTTAAAATATAAAATATTATTGCCACAGTTAAAATTAAATAGATTAAATACGGATAAATAAAAATGATAAGGTTTAAAATAAATTAAAAACATGTAAAATTTTATTATTTGATGATATTACCACCATATCCCATCTCATCGTTTAATTTTAGTCAATTTGGAGGTTTTTAAGTGGGGTTTGAGTTTACTATAAATTAATATTTTAGAGGTTTCCAAAAATGCCCCTCTCCTCTTTTATAAAAGGGAACCTCCTCCCTCTCGTCTTCACAACATTTTGACCCTTCATGCTTGGAAAAACCCTATACATTTTTTTTCTACACATACCAAAAACATACTAGAGGTCATGATCTTCTTCAAAGACCAACTTTAGTCCCCTAAGAGGAGGTTTAGAAGAGGCGCGTCGAAGAAGAGGTAATATGCATTACTGATTCCTTCAAATTCATTTCTCCATATACTTTATTTTTTTATGTGTTTCATTATAAAGTAATAACATAAGTATCAATAATATACTGATATGTTATTATGAAACAACCTTATTTCACCTTCTATCCATCCTACAGATAACAAAATCACCGCTCCTTCGTACGTACAGAATATCGTCTCCACGTCGTGGTGTAATCTATTTTCCCCCACCACCTTAATTGTATGTGTATAATGCTGTAAAGAATAACTATTTTTTATTATTATAACATGATTTAAATTATGAGATATTCTATCATCAAATCCAATTCCATTCAATAATTATGGGAATGATATCATCGCTCGTGCGTACGTACGGATTACCGTCTCCACGATGTGATGAGATTCATTCTTCATGTTAACCATTAAAAATTGATTATAAAGTATATATAATAAGTAATCATGAAATATATGACATAATAATTCTACTGTATTTATGTATATATATGTATACCGCAGAAAACGCATCTCCAAAATTTTCCAAATGCTTCCATACATGATCAAAGATCGTAGTCCATTTCGCAAGCTTCAATTTGGTAGGTTGTAGGGCCCAAACGGAGTTACGGATTAAGAGTTATGGACGTTTGAAGTTTGGCTGGGAATCTGGTTCGTGAAGCCCATTCGCGAAGCCCCCTCCATGATCGTGGAGCGCCGCCGCGAAGCAATAAGGTGAGAGGCTCCGTGAAACCGTTTGACGCTCGCGATGCGCCGCAAAGACCCCTCGCGAAGCACCGATGCGAAGCACCCAAGCATCGCGGTCCCGCGAAGCTCCGGAGGCGGTAACTCTCCGCGAACGCATTTGACGATCGTGAGCCCGCCGCGAAGCTCTGGAGGCGGTACCTCTCCGTGAACAAATTTGACATTCGCGAGCACGCCGCGAAGCACCTGAGGCGGTGCGGGAGATCTGCTTCGCGGCGACCCTTGCCTATAAATACCCAGCTCACCCCCCTTCTCCGCACGGACGGCCACGACCACTTCGCCCCATGGGCGACCGAGCGGAGCTCCGCATTGCGGCTCCGCGAAGCCATGCTCTGCGATGAGCTTCCTTCTCATTGCTGCTCTGCGAGCCGAGACTCCATGATTCGATGCTCCGCGAGCCTATGCTCCGCGATGCTAATCCGCGAGACCAAGCTCCCCGAGAGCCCTTTGCTCCGCGATCCCACGCTCCGCGAGGCCATGCTCCGCGAAGCTACTTCGCGAGACCAAGCTCCCTGAGAGCCCTTTTCTCCACAAGCCCATGCTCCGCGAGGCCATGCTCCGCGAAGCTGCTTCGCGAGACCAAGCTCCACGAGACCCCTTTGCTCCGCGAGAGACTATTGCTCCGCGAGGCCATGCTCCGCGAATCTGCTTCACGAAGACTTATCCTTTGCAAGGATCATACCTTCGCGCCCACCAGTCCATACCGCGGGGGCTGCCCCCCCGCACCCCCGCTCGAGGTCAGTTCCTGGCTGCGGTCCCGGCCCTCCAGGCCGCTCCCTTCGCAACCGTCATAGACCCCCATGAAAAATCGATAGTCGCACCACGACTTTTTCGAGCCGGGATGTCGGGATTTCCCATTGCGCACTTATGCGCTCCCGCCTTCCACCTATGGAATACCATGATTAGAGATACTCCTCCACACACCATGAAACACCTTGAGTTGACATATTCCTCTGGGTTTCATTCCATGTCGTGAGTTGAGATTCTCATCATCAGTCCCCCGAGTACCTTGAGTCGAACCATTCCTCAGGAAACTCCTCCAAATCCTATCACATGGCTCCTATGCCAGGTTGAACCAGAAAGGGCCGCCCTTGCGTAAGTCCCAAAACCAACCATTTCTAGGCACCTTCTGCCTAATAGTCCTATCTATATGACTTTAAACTGTAGTAATCCCTCTGTGCCAAACATAGGATGCCTCTTGCTCCAAATAAGAGATGCCTTATGCTTCTAGTACAAGATGCTAATAGTCCTACCTACAAGACTCTAATCTATAGTACGGCACATGTTCCAAACATAGGATGCCTCTAGCTCCAAATAAGAGATTCCTTATGCTCCAAGTGTAAGATGCTCAATGCCATGACTACAGTGGCATGATTACAATGCCCCTTGGCAATACCCCTCTTGTGCACCAGTGCACAGGTGAGGGCCTCAATTCACCAGTGAGTTGGGATGCCCTCATGGCTAGACATGAGGAAGAAACTACGGGCAGCTTCCTAGCATAAGCCCCATTCACCATTGCCGCTCCATAGCGGCACTCGGGAAGCTTCCTTGTGTAAGCCCCATTCACCAGTGATGCTCCATTGCGGCACCCGGTCAGCTTCCTAGCGTAAGCCCCATTCACCATTGCCACTCCTTAGCGGAACCCGGACAGCTTCCCAGCGTTAGCCCCATCCACAATTTCCGCTCCATAGCGGCACCCGAGCAGCTTCCTTGCATAAGCCCCATTCACCAGTGCTGCTCCATAGCGGCACCTGTGCAGCTCCTTGCGTAAGCCCCATTCACCATTGCCGCTCCATAGCGGCACCCGGGAAGCTTCCTTGCGTAAGTCCCATTCACCAGTGCTGCTCCATAGCGGCACCCGGGAAGCTTCCTAGCGTAAGCCCCATTCACCATTGCCGCTCCATTGTGGCACCCGGGCAGCATAATCGCGTAACCTCCATCCACTATTGTGACCCAAACTAGCAGTAAGCCGTTGTGACCCCATTTAGCGGTAATCCGTTCACATCCTTATCCAGCGGTAAGCTGTTCACACCCAATCCAGCGGTATGCCGTTGAAACCCCCAATTGGCGGTATGCCGTCATCAGAAGAACTACATGGTCTTTGATCCATGTCAAAGCATGGTAGGTAGGAAGCCTCTTCATTGCTCAAGCCTGAAACTATCATCATTCTTTTCTTTGGGCCTCCATCCTGAAGTATGTCCCAACACCATGGGCCGCCTAACGCGTAAGCCCCTCTTCACTTCTCACGGACGCATCCTTCGCGACATGATCGTCAGGTCCTTGTAGCCTCTTTTTTTTCTCACACTGAGCATGACTCACGTGGGCTTAGAGTGAGCACTGACCCTGACCCCCATCCCAGTGAACTACGAGGACTTTGATCCATGTCAAGGCATGGTACGTAGGAAGCCTCCATGAGGTTAAAGCCCACCCATCACCTATTCACGTCGGGTCCCATTCCCGTCCAGCACGACGTTAAACTGCATTCTGGTCCAGTGGTAAGCCGTTGCGACCCATCCTAGTGAACTACGATGACTTTGATCCATATAAATTCATGGTGCGTAGGAATCCTCTATGAGGTTCAAGCCACATTGCTCGGTCGTTCATTCACGTCGAGTTTCGCCCTCGTCCAGCATGACGTTAAACTATATGCCCCTCCCTTTGTCTTGCATGACATTAAATTGCATGCCCATTCCCACCTGAACTACGAGGTCTTTGATCCATGTCAAGGCATGGTACGTAGGAATCCTTCTAGAGGTTCAAGCCCACCATCCATTGGACCAAGGTCCACTTTCACGTCGGTTCGCCGAAAAATCCCCACCTGAACTATGAGGTCTTTGATCCATGTCAAGGCGTGGTACATAGGAAGCCTTCCTAAGGTTCAAGTCAACCCATCATCCGATCATTCCGACCTCACTCACGTCGGTTCACCCCCATCCCGCATGACGTTAAACTGTATTCTCCAATCCGAACTACGAGGTCTTTCATCCAAGTCGAGGCATTGTACGTAGGAAGCCTCCACGAGGTTCAAGCCCACCCATCATCCAATTCACGTCGAGTTCTACCTTTGTCCAGCATGACTTTAAACTACATTTCAGTCCGACGGCATGCCGTTGTGACCATCTAATCTATGAGGACTTTGATCCATGTCAAGGCATGGTACGTAGGAATCCTCCCAGAGGGTGAAGCCCATCTCCCATTGGACCAAGGTCCCTCATTTACGTCGGTTCACCGACACCCACCGCCCGTCGTTCATTCACGTCAGGGTTCACTGTCATCCCGCATGATGTTAAACTGTATTCCATCAATTATTTGAACTACGAAGAATTTGATCCATGCCAAGGCATGGTACGTAGGAAGCCTCCCCAAGGTTCAAGCCCATCTCTCATTGGACCAAGGTCCACCTTCACGTCGGTGCGCTGACGATGCCCATCGGACCAAGGTCCACCTTCACGTTGGTACGCTGACGACATCCATTGGGCCAAGGTCCACATTCACGTCGGTTTGCTGACGCATCGGACTAAGGTCCACCTTCATGTTGGTTCATTGACAACATCCATCGGGCCAAGGTCCACCTTCACGTCGGTTCACCAGCACCATCCCGAACTATGCGGACTTTGATTCACTGCCATGGGGATACGTAGGAACCCTCTTCAAGGCTCAAGACCAACTTCACCGTCACCCCTGTGATGGTCCCATTTCACTTCCCCTCTACTTCATTCATCTATTCATCAACCATCCTGATTCTCACCCGGGCCGTCACATCCCGGTGGGATCATTCCATCCACCTCCTCGCTGCTTCTAGCGGCGCATGGGCCGCACTCCATGTGTAAGCCCCAACATATCACCGGGTCGTTGTCCTCTGTGTACACCCCGATTCATCACCCTTTCGAACTACATGGGGTTTGATCCTTGTCCGCTACAAAGGGTACGTAGGAAACCTCCAAGAGGTTCAATCCCAACGAATGGTAATGCACCCCATCCTGGGGTGCACTTCCCCTGATCCGTCCTCAGTGGTGTTCAGATCATCCATTACGGTGTGACATATCCCCTATACAGGGCACACCACCATCGATCCGTCTCTATGGGACCTTTTGATCACCCTTATTTCGTCATCGAAAGATGTTAAACTCGCGGAATACCCTGTGATAAACACGAGATTCCTAAGGAAAACCTCGGATAGAATGCCTTTGGCGTAACTGTCTTCTCAAGACGTTAAACATGCTGTATACCCTGTGTTAAACATGGGAAGCTGAGGAAAACCTCAGATACATGCCTCGGGTTATGCACCCTTGAGATGCCCTCTCATGAGGAAGAATACAGGTTCCCCAATGTCCATGCACCCAAAGATTCCCCTGACATGCCTGATGTTGCCGTCTACTCCGACCGAAGGTCACTACCATGTCAAGACCCCATGGAATGTCTTGACGGAAGTAGTGTAATTAACCGGCGTCCATGATGATATGGCACCAGGAATGAGATTCACGAACAACGTATTAAATCTATGAGGGAGACCCAGAATAGGCAACGAGTTCTGAGGAGGAATCCATAGAAGGAAGAACCGACATCCCAACATCCCGTTTCGATCAAGGAGCAGACGTACCTGAACAAGGAACGAATGTCGCCCGCCTTTGGAAAGAGGGAATGTGGGGCAACAAGAAGCGCGTCCTCCACAGACGGATGCGCGTGCCCCGGTGAAAGCATCGGAAACAATATATATATGTCATTTACTTCCATTCAATTTAATAAGGAAATGAAAACAGCATTCATGCGTACATACGACCTACATTCTCCATGAACGGTGTATTTCATCCATTTATTTTTCTATTATATATATTAAAATGATGAATATATATTATATATAAACAATTTTTTACATTAAAAAAATATGTAATCATGATCTATGTAATCATATGAATAATTACAAGTAAAAACATATACGATAAATGAAACAATTTTACCCAAAACATTGCTTTTACAAGGAATTGTCAAATGAAAAGGTAATATAAACTTGTAAGTGAATCATATATGATATCGTAAATACTATTATGGTTCTAAAACAATTTAATAATATGTTTAAACCCACCATAAATTAGTCTTAGAGACACACGAATGAAATTGGACATAAGGTAAGGGATAATTATTCAAATCTCGTTCTAATCCGAGATTGTTTATTCGTAAGTATTTATTGGGGTTATATTTATCATCAAGGTCCATGTTTTAAAAAAATCATAAAATGTTTACTATTCTTCCATGTTTGTCAAAAGTCATGTTTACCCCTTTTGTACTTTTACTCCGATGAATGGAAGGAATCATTCATTTGTTTACCATACGATGTACTTTTTGAATTTTCCAGCAAAAGTATGAGGAGAATGTTTTTTTAACTTGTACTACATTAATGGATTTTTATGGTTTCATAATTCCTTATTTACACGAATCCTCCTCTAAAATATTTCATTATTATTTTAAATATAATCCTTTGTTTTAAAATTTCATGTCATTTTGAGAAAAGAAAATGATTTTGAAGAAAAAAGGATATTTTCCTCATGAATTCATTTCCACTATTTTATCAAAACTATTTTCCATGTAAGATGACATTATTTGATATGTTTATGTTTCAAGTATAATGTCTATATTATTTACTTGGTATGATTTTTCTTTTGATGAAATGAATTCCATTTGTTTTATATGGATTAAGTTATGATGGGTTGATGTTTATGAAACCCATTTCATTATTTAGGTTACGATGAATGATTTATGTTTATTTTGTGGCACACATAATAATGGTTTCATTATGAGATGGTTGGGACCTATATCTCCCTCTAATTAACTAGGTAAATATTTATATCTCATGATATAGACATGACTAGAATGGAAAGTAAAATCTGGTTTAATAATACAGTGTGGGAATGACAAGTAAACCCGGTTCAGTAATGGACTTTGTCCACTATGATGGTCTTGGCAGCAATGACTTGGCTACTATGGAAATAATAACATGTGATTAACTATTTTCTATAATTACGCGCATTATTCCCATTATATTTTATCATGATTAATGTTCCTTTCTGATCTATTCCTTCTGTACTGCCAAGATTTATGTCATTACTCATGTGTTATGTTCATGTTTTAACTTTCAAATGTTTATAGATTGTTTGATGTTCTCCATGTTTACCCTTACTGTGCATTTAGGCTCACCCATTTTATGTTTTCTTTTCCCCAGGATATAAAGAAAGATTTTAGGTGATAAAACAAAAATGTGAAGATCATTATGGGAGATGTTGAAGAGCTTTAACCATGATTAGAAGATTATGATCCGAGTTTCCAAAGACACTAAACTATTATGGTCCTTAGGTGTTAGTTTTTGTTATGTATTAAGTATTCCGAAAAAGTAATGTAATTTCTATGTACGTCAGGCTTTGGGTCTCTACACTGTCATATGTGGAGGTTCTTCTGATTTCATGTGATGACCCATCTCGGGGTACCAGATATAGTGGCCATGATGTCATGGATGTTACGAAGAGGAATTAGACCTATGTATTTTGAATTTTTATTTGCGGAATAGTACATTAGTGACTTATACATTTTTTGTGATTTTTTAATAATCTCATTCCACGGTGTATTCAACCCCATATATAACTGAAAAAATAATTTTCCAAGGGTAGAGTTTTTGTTTTATTTAGTCATATTATAGTTGGTAGATATTTCCACCATGATTTTTCACATGGATGTGATTTTAATGATTTATGAGGTCATTCCTCATGCCCATATATTGTAAAAGAGGTTGTGTGATTTCATGAATAATTTTGGGAACATTGGAGGGATATGTGATCTGTATATTTCATATAATTGATATTTCCTTGATACTCACATGTTATTATTGTTCTTTCATCATGTGGATTAGGATTGTTGATTTTTCATGTGAATAGTTGTTAATGCTTTTTTTTTAAATAATAATTTGAGTTTGGGAAGTATTTTTCAAATGTTTGGTTAATAAAAATATTTTTGTAAGTGTAAATTATTAGGTTTGGAAATGGAAATGTTTTGAAATGTCAAACCTCGGTTTTAAAATGGTGGGGCTTAATTATGATGGGAAATTAGAATATGATGGAAATTTTAGGGATATTGGTTTTGGGTATCCCTTCGGCTAGATGTTCACACTGTGTATTAGTGGTTTGGGTAGTGAGAGTGTGTTAGTTTTGAGTCCATTTTTAATAAGATGTAAGACCTTGATGGATTTTATGTTCTAGTTAACAGAATTTTTTGTCTTTTATTTGGTTTTGATCTTGATGATGTGAAATAATGTATGCTAATGTAGTTGGGGTGAATATTTATGGTTGATAATTTTTAAGTTGTTTTTTGGATCAATGACTGGGTTTTTGGATCATGGTGTCGATGTACATGTGTGAGTATATTTGTTGTGAATCCAAGATTAAATGTTTTTTGGTGCATTAGATGCAGTTCATTTTTGAATGGGGGTGGGATTGCTGTCTGTGACTAGAAGGTGGTTTCAGGTTTGATTTGTATGTGTTAGAGAGACATCCACTGTCCCATTCTTTATGTGAGTACCATTTAGGGAGTTTGTATTGTCGAATTTCAAAGTGACCCATGAGAGGGTTCTGACAAATTCTCATGCTTTTAGGGTGAATATAGAACATGCATATGTTTTGGAGTATGGAATTGGCACACATAGAGTGTTTCCTAGTATGAGATTAGCTTAGGGGATAATTGTAACAATCAATAGTGGTTTATATTTAAACTGAGTTGTTTCTAGGAATCTAAAATCATTGTAAATTGAGGATTTCCTTGAGAGAGGTTGTCCCACAGTAGCAGGTGACTTATAACATGGAGTATTGGTGGTTTCCTCAGAGATGGAAATGATTCGTAGTTGGTATCATCAATTTTTTGATAAAATTTCAGGGGTTTTCCCTGGATTTTTTCTCATGGAGGCACATGAGTTCTTGTCATTTGTTTTAAGGTTGGTTTTGAGGAGAGGGATCATTAGGGAACCTAAACCCATGGTTATTATTATGTTCAACAAAGGAATCAATGTTGAATTGGGATAGATAAGGAAAATGTGACCAATGAATAGATCAACACTTTTTTATTGAGGATACATGAGGGTGAGTGTGGACTCATTTATAGGCTTATTCTTATTAATGGTATGGTTCTGTGGTGAGATGTTGAGAGATCCTTGAGTCCAATGAGGTTGACCAATTGGGTGGCTTGGTCAGTTATGTGAACAGGTGTTTGGTCTTAGATCATGTAAGGTACATATCATGTTTCATATATTTGAGTTTATTGGGAGGCCCAAGAAATGTTTAAGGTATTTAGTTTTATGAATAGGTCAAGATGTGGGAATGTTTTCGGAAATAATGATTGGGTTTCGAATGGGTAAACATGAATCTCAATAGAATTGCATGTTGTTTTCTTTGAACACGAAGGGGAAGTATGGTTTTTCAACAAAATATTGGATTTGTTATGTGTGCTGGATCATTGTGTTTCTTTAGTGAATCACCAGGTTCATTCTGGATGGAATCGAGAGTTGTGGCAGTGGTAGTTCCAAAGGAAATATTGGTCCATGACTTCTTAGTAGAGAGTCATGGAATGATGGTGAGTTCATTTGGAAATACCTCTTGAGTTGTTATGGATGGGTTTCAATGATATGTTTGATGAAATATAAGCTCAAGACCTTTGACAAGTCATGTTTCCCCTATAGTGGGGTGTAACATTAGTGCTATAAATCATTTTTGGTGGTGTTCACCAATGAAATTCCATAAAATCGTTTTTATTGACTTATTTAAAAGAAAACAAACCAATGTAAAAGAAACAACTGCCAGAGGAAAAGGACTCATGGAGGTCTATAGTAGTGAAGACCGAGGGAATCAACTTGTACAAAGTGAGACCCACTGAATGGAAAAGATCCAAGACTAGAAAATATGGAGATCCGCTCACTAACGGTCACCTTAGAAGCCAATAAATCAGCAACAGAATTACTTTCACGCCAAGTGTGGAGAATGATAGTATGGTTGTTCACCAGTCTCTTATATCTTCTGATGTTGTATTCTATAGACCATGGGGTGTTTAAAATACCTAGAAACACATTATGAAGGATAAGTGAGTCAGTCTCAACTTCCTCAAGGGGTAAATTCTTTTGGTCTCATAGCTACAACCCCATGAGCATAGAATGTGCTTTGGCTTAAAGAGAGTCTCCCCCACCATAATAAGATAAAAAACCATAATAACATAACACCATTGGTCCCTGATCACCCCTCCTCCACGCATGATCCCAATAATGCTAGACCCATCAGTATTGATTTTGAGCCCTTGACGAGGAGGATACCATCTAAGCCATCGACCCTGCCCCACATTGGAGGCCAAACACTAGATGAAAGATGAAGCCCGAAACGAACTGAGGGATGAGGAATCCATCCAGCACCTGCACATGAGAGTCAGGTCCAGAAGGATGCTTTTAGTCTTGAGGATAATACCTATGCTGGACGCCGTAAACTGCTTATGACTTGCATCATTCTTGGAGGACCATAAACTACAACAGCCAGCTGAAAAGAGGATGGCTATTTCCTTCCGCATGGAAGCTGAGATTCTCGCCCCAGATCGTAGACCCCCAGTCACTCCCAAAAAATAGGTGTTCAAAGGTCTCTATTTTCAGCTACCTGCAACAGTTGCATCTAAAGGCTATGCTAATTCCCATCAGCTAGATGTTCACCTCAGTCGGTAGCGCCCTGTTCCTAACCCTCCACAAAAGAAAATTTAATTTTTAAGGGACATCCTTTCACCACAGAAAATCCCCCCAAGAATCTACATCATTAGGATCAGCCTGCAAAAAGTCAAAATCTCTCATAGAAAACACCCCTAAAGTGGAACCTGGGAAAATCCAGTTGTCTGGTTCATTGCTAAGAACAATACTATCAAAAACACCCTTTTGTTACTCATACAAGGTTTCCAGGATGATGTTTGTATGGACACTAGCCTCCTTGAACATGATGTCTACGGTGGGGAATCCTGGAAAAGCAAGGATCGAACCCGCCCAATTCTATTTATAGTAATAAAGGTTACCCATACCAACGATTCATCTGGTATGCTACTGATGGAAGCCAATATGAGGCTGGATGATTTGTTGCATCATATAAGGTCTTACTCTCTAAATCTGCATGTCATGCCCACACTTTCCTTGCATGTATTTTCCCCCACATCTACTTCCCCTCAAGAACCTCCCAAGCTAACATTGCATGAAGACCCCTCATAGTCCCAGAAAAACTTTTAAGGTTGATACCCCCCTTCGAGATGGGTCTTTCCAGCCTGTTCCATGAATCCTAGTGGTTTTTACCATCAAGATAATCATCTTATAGGAAGGTTGTCATCATCCTCTACATGCACACAATCACCTTTTTCTGTACATTCAGTTTGGAAATAACATGTAGAGGGATAGATGAAAGAACACTGTTGATCAAGGTGATTCTCCCACCGAATGACAAAAACATGTTTTTCCAATTAAGGATAAAACCCATAATACGATCAATAATCATATCAAAATGATGAATATGAGGTTTTTTCTGAGACACGAGTGCCCCTAGATAATCCATAAGAATCTTACCTCTATGCATACCCAACATGCTTTCCATGGAGCTAATCCTTCTGTCCAAACATTTACTAGGTGCAAAGAAGGAACTCTTATCCCTATTAATGACGTTCCCACTCCAAGTGAAATAAACAACCAGAACTCCATTGACCCCTTTAATTGATCTCCTACTTCCATTGGAAAAAAATATTGTATCATCTGAAAATACAAAGTGGGAAATTCTAACTTTCGGGTGACTTTTTTGGTAAGGAAGAATCATTCCCAAGTTGGAGGAATGATGAATAAAACGACACAAAACATCCTGGGTCAAAATAAAAAGGGAGGGTGAGAGGGGATCCACCTGTCTCAGTCCATGGACATCCATAAAGAACCCAAACTGTTTACCAGTGATGGAGAATTCACCAATGAAATAATATCATACTTTTTTTGGTGACGATTATGCCCGATATCTTGACATCGTCTCAGGTATGCAGAGAGAGATTTGGATTTATGTTTAGATTCATGATTTTTTATTATATATGGGAACTCTTGGAGGTTATTCTTATAGAGTGATATATGTAGTGTCAGATGGTAAAAACTGAACCATATATCAGTTAGGGGAGAGGTACACAAGGTGGACTAGAATTCAAAGAATTCCATTGGTGGATCTCTCGGATGTCGGGAATGGGTAGCAGTTGGTGATTTTTAGTTATTCTACTAGAAGGTATAAGTATTGGTTCCAGTTTAGGGGTTTTATTTTTAATCAATGTGTGAGACATGGTGGTTTTAATTTTTTTAGGTAAGTGGTGATAAAAACATTCCTATGGTGGGGAGCATTATGTTAGTCATGGATGTGTATTTTAGTTTGTGAAGTGGTGTGGAGGCTTCAGGATGAAAATAATAAAATTATTAGTTAAATTAATGGGTTTGTTGGGGAGGGATAGTTGGGCCATATATTTTATGGTGTATAATGCCGAGTTGTATATTGGGCCTCAGACTAATTCTAAAATGAAATCTGAGCAGTTGCATTATAGACATATTGGTGAGTTCTATAGATCCCCACAATAGTTGTGGAGTAGCAGATTCCATGATGGTGAAGTTCCACCATAGGTCGATAATAGACTATAGTGGGTGAATAAAAATGATATAAGTATTTCTTAATAGGGATGATGTCGTGTCTTGGTAGATGGGTGACTTTCTAAAATATGAAGATGGGCACCAACAGAGTGAGTCAGACAGAATGGAATGAAATTGTTTGGTAAAGGGGTGTCTATGTGGTGGGATATAATCCAACTTCAATTAATGTTGGAATGATTAGTATTCCCTAGTAATGTAATGGGTATTCAGGAGGAACAAAGTAGTCCTCTATTGAAATATGGACCAAAACATTGACCAATCAGGGTAGTTTTAATGGAAAAGTTGAATACCATATTAGGGTGGAGTTCTCAAGGATGTTGGGGAACGATGAGTTGGAAAACACATTGGGTAAGTTGTGAAGGACGAGTTGAGGTTTTATTTGTCTCATTTTCAATGATGGATGTTCTAAACTCATGAAAATCATGGTGGTGATCTATGTTATTTAGTGGGGAGTTCCATAGAGGGATGCAATCACTTAATGATGTGATCAGTGTTTGGATAAGCATGCTCATGGGTTGTAATGATTATGGTGTATCTGTTTGGGTGATGGGAGATGGATCATTTTTCAATAGTGTAGTACCTTTAGAAAAATGTTATCCTCGGGTTGGGCTTCAGATGTTTTGAAATGGAGTGAGGTTATTGGGCCTTGGGTTTTTGACTATATATTGGTTGGGAAATGTGGTTCTAATCTTCATATCCCTTTAGTGACACTAATCATAGGTAACCATTTTGATTTTGGAAACTAGGTGTGATAGTGCCAAGTGATTTGGGCCTTGAGTTATAGAAAGGATATAACCAAAGGTGTTCCAATTGGATTTCTTACGGTAGGGTAGTTCATTTTTCGTATCCTATTATGTGGTCGTTCGGTGATGTTACCAAATAATTTAAATTATGTATATGTTGGTTAGGATTAGTTTTGGTGGATGCATCCTAGGGGAGAATTAGGTTGTGATTGTGGATCAGGGTGGGGGAAATTTTTTATAGTAGGGATTCTTAGTTATCCTGAATTTTGTTACAGAATGACCATGTTCAAGGATGAACATGGAAGATGGAAGTTGATAGGTGGTCATCTGATTAGAAATATGGCCCTAGAGGCTTAGTGATTCTTGGTAAGTTTGGATTGGGGAAAGATTTATTTTATAGTGGAAAGGATGTAAGATCCTGACCATGCAGGGAGGTACGTCCTTGTTTACATATTTTTTAAAATAAATTTCGTCGGTTAATGAAATAATTTTTGGGTGTATGAGTTGTTTTGGGGGTGATACGAGGGTGTAAGGAATAGAAACCGAGTTTAATGTTCCAATATATTCAAAGATCATGGTTGGTGCACAGTTATTATAAATCATGCACCATAACTGTGCAGCCTATTGAGAGGGAGTGCACGGTTGAGGGAATCATGTCTGGTGGTCCATGAAATAGTTAATCATGGGGACCCTTTAAGTAGTGGAGAGGACATAGCTACTACATGGGTTTTTAAACCCTGTAGGTGGAAATCCAATTAGTTAGAATGTATTCCTCTTGGATAGAGGGAAACGCATGGTTGGTGAATGGTTTGGAAAACAATATGGGCAAACCGTGGACCACATAAAATGGGGTGTTTACCAGTTTCCACCAACCCTATTTACTTCTTCCTAGTTTTTCACCACATTTGATCCCCTAAAGAAAGGGTGACGAACCGATAGCCTTGTCATCCTCGATGTGTGTTTATACTTCAATTCATGCCCATTTTGTGTGAGTTTGGGTGTGAATAAAGGATCTGGGTGATTCTAATGATCCTCTATCATAATTTTCTAGATTAGGGTTTTAAAATCATTTTAATTATTTTGAATACCTAAAAACCACTTTTACATTAAATTATTTCATGAGTATTTGATAGTTGTTTGAGTTATAATCAAGGTCTCGGTTTAAGAGAGCATTCATATATGTGCATGAGGTAGGAGGTCCCAAAGATGATTTCCATAGTCTTTTTGTTTTATATGTGTATGTAGTTATTATAATGTATTACCTTGATGTGTTTTAGTGTTTTTTATTATATAAAGTGATTTAAACGTTAGAATTAGATGAACACCTTTCACAGACATAGATTGGTCTGTTGGTTATGTGATACCAAATGTAGGGATACCCATAGGGTATACTGAACCCTTGTGTAATTACCCAAAAATTTAAAAATGGAATTTAACCCATATTATATTAATTTAATATATTATAAATCACATATAATCACTTATGAGCTATAATAAAATATTTATAAATGAATAATTAATGATATAAGATGTATTTCTTGAAGTTAGGGAACCAATACCGTTGAAAGAGTAATATGACCATAGGAATAGTAATATGACCCTTATGAATAATAAACATGCCAAGTGAAATGTAGCCTCATAATGTAATGTAAAAATTATATTTTGACACCTTGTAATTTAAAATTTTAATTAATTATATCTTATTATATGTAAGAAAATATTTTAAAAATTATTAATTAAGTGTTGGTTTTTAATAAATCATAAAGTATTTAACTACAATTTTATAATTAATTTAATAATTAAAAATAAAATTTATTTTCTAAAATGTATTCATAAATTAATGTTTTTATTTTATATTATTTTAATGTAATTTTTTATTAAGATAACCTATTTCTTAACGTGTTACAAAATCAGTTATAATTTTAAAATCTATATTTTCCATGAAAATATTGATTTTAATTAAAAATATATTAAAAATATTTAGTAAATTTATTTCATAAAAATGATTTCATTTTTGAATTTTATATGTAACAAAATAGATAGGTTTAATTTTTGGGATTTTTCTGAAATACTTCAATTTTAATGAATAGTAAAATACCATAATTTTCAATAAATGATAAATATATGTATTTTTAACTCATTGTTGATTTAAGGATGCTGTAAGTAACATTATAAAGAAAAATAAATTTTTATTTTAATATATTTATAGATAATACTGAATATATTCATAGTTTTGAGGAAAATTTATAAATTATTAATTTAAATAATGAGAAAACACCCCTCTCCGCCCCTATAAATACCACCCCTCACACCCTCTTCTCCTCACACATCGCAAGCTATGGAAATTTCTCAAATTATTTACATAACTATTCCATATTCCCATTCCCACATATAGTATCTTTTGATCTCATCAAAAGGGGAATCATAGCTTCCTTGAGGAGGATCTCAAGAGGAGAATTCAAGAGGTAAATCCCCTCTTTTTTCTTTTACTTTGCTTTTGATTTCATTATTTTATTATTCTCTCCTCACCTTCCTTCGTCTAAATAGATTGATAACTGTAATTTATTAAAAATGTTTTATTTTATCATTTTAGTGTAATATTCAACATTAAAATCCTTCCTCCCACTCTATTATTATAAAAATAAAAATTTCCACTTCGGAGGGGTCAATTTTCTAACATTGTGGGTGATGCATTTTCATTTTCCTTAAATGAACTCTAGGATGTTAATAAAAGAATTAAATGGTTTAAAATAGATATCAAACTATATTTTATAAATTTATTTTTTTAGATATAACATATGAACATAATATTAAATGATTAAACAGAACGAGTTTGTTGTGATTGAAAAACCTCCAAAATAAACCAAAAACGATCATCATTAACTTTTATCTAGTGATTTATCCTCATACCATATAACAAAATTATTTTTATGATAATTTAAAATTATTAAAAATATATGTTTAAATATTTTAAAAATTATTTATATTTTCCCACATGTTAAATGATATTCAATTCAAGTATACAAGTGAATCGTTCATTGAAACTATGAAAACAAATGCTCACGAACGGTGAAATTAAACCCTATAACTCTCAGAAATCCCATTAATGAAATTAAGATGTCAATAATGAATTTAATTAATGTATAAAAATTTCTATATTTTTTAATTAACTAATATAATCTGATTATACATGATACTAACACTAAGAATGCATTTGGACTCAATGTTAGCGGAATTCTTGAACCCAACTCTCTTTCATTGGGTTTTCTCTCATTCATCCAATTTTCAGAATGTATATTCCAAAAATATAATTTATTCAACATTATATTACCTTTTCTATGATATACATGCTTTATAATTGAGTTTATGACAAAAAAATAGTTTTCCAAAAGGATACTTGAAAAAAAACCTTTTACATGTCATGATTGTTTCTTCTTGACTAATGGTTGATGATTCATGTAAGTTATAACATCGTTCAATTGGGTACCCAAATTCTATGAATTTATGATTATAAAATAAAACCCATTACATTCAATGGGGTTTTTTATGTTCAAGATTTATATATATTATTTGTGGTATGTATGATAATGTAAATGTCATGATGTGATGGGTGTGCCCAACATTATAAAGAATAATTTATATGTTATGATGTGATGGGTGAGCCTTGAATTATATATTAATACAATGCATTGGATAATATAAATAACCTCATGATATAAATTTAAATATGTGTGTACATGAATCTATCATTGTTCTCAACTACGTGTGGTACGTAACCACTAAGATATGATGATTCATTTTAATGAATCTCCACTTTCCAAGACTTTTCATATTTCTTTCTATCATCTTTATGATCTTATGCCTATGTTATGATGTTGATTATGCTCACACAAAGTGATATTGTTTCATGTTAATTTCTATCCTATTTATTGGATTTCTACTCTCCCATTTTTTATTTATTTCATCAGGTGGTTATATATACTATGTAGAATTTAGTGGCAAATAAGAATCTGGATAAGAATGAATTAAATAAATTTTTATGTTTTCTTATTTAAATGTAATGTATGGTCCTAATTTTACCAAGACACTAAACCTTTTTATCCTCGTCATGTAATGAATTTATAATGATTGTATTTAAAATTATTTAATGTTAATGTAAGAAAAATAAATGTCACATTAGTTTGTTTCAATGGAATTTTTTTTTAATTTGGGAATTAGGATTAGAGAACCTTAGTTAAAACCCTTAGTATGAGACTAATTATAAGTGAGCACCCCAGAAGAATTGTTTTATAAAATTATAAACATGGGGATAAATAAATATATGAAATTAGAATTTATTCCAAAAATTAATAAATAATTTATTCATGTCTTGATCAGTTATGTTTTTTCTAACATCTTGTATTTTATAAAATGGTGGGAACTAGGAGAATCAAAGCCAAATATCCATGGGAGGAACAATATAGTGGTTGCTCGAATGATATTCCCAACGAATTTGGAGGTAAAGTTTATATTTTTATGGTTATTCTTATCTTGTTGTCTCTAGTATTGAACAACAACCTGAATAATGTGGAATTTCCACCTTCACCTAAGAGGGAGAAACAAGCTATTTCGTGTTTTATACAGAAATGGCCAACAAAATTTAGTGTATCTTCTGATCTCCTAGGGGGATAACAGTGGGTCAACCAAATAGAGAAGATATATTATATGCTTTATTGTTATGAGATAGTGAATGTCACTCTAGTTTTTTATCATCAATATGGACAGGCAGGTCAATTGTGGTCTTTAATTAAGAACAACAAGATGAGGGAGGAAATTGAAGAGATGGAGTGGTAAGATATTAAGATAATCTTTTTTAAAAATCATTTCCCTTGAAACCTTTGAAAAATTATAAAGATAGAATTCATAGAGATGGAGAAAAATTAAGGGGAATCTATCACTTCCTAGAAATCAAATTTCACAAGGTTTTCAAGGCACACTTTTAGTTTTTTTATGAAAATGATATAAAAATTAATAAATTATTTTGTGGTTTAAAACCACACCTCAGAAAGGATCTATAAATTCGAGACTTTGGGAGGTATGAAGAAGTTGTATAATGTGATATAAATGTGTTGATGGAGTTTAGAGAACGGTCCCTTGGATATGGGGATAATAAATAAAATATGAAGTTTCAATCTAGAGGATCTAATGAGAAAGGGAAAAAAACTCAACCACACCGATATAAAAAATGAGCATATAAGAATCATGGGAACTACATCAAAGGGATGAGGGAATTCTTAAAGTGTGGGATAGAAGGCCAAAAAACACATGAATGTTAAAAAGACATGAGGATTCATGATAATGTGGTAGAGGAAAGGAGAGAACCACCCATGGTACAATGCTACAACTGTAGGTATCATGGTCACTATACAAGCCAGTTCACCAAACCACGGGTCATCGAGGATATTAAGAACTATTATCTACAAACTCCACGATATCAAAGAAATTCATATGCCTTCACTAGTATATAAGTGGATAAAGAGAATGAAGTCATACATGGTACAATTGTTTTTTCACTCAAGAATGGAAAAAGTTTTATTTAATTCTGGTTCTACTCATTTCCTTATACCTTTTAATTTTTCTAGAACTATTGAATTTAATCCCTAAAACATTGAAGTAGATATATCCAAAGAAACGCCTAGTGGTGAAATCATTGAAAACCAATATTTTAACTCATCACCTATTAGAATATTTTGGAATATTCTTTTGGTGAATCTAATAATACTTCCCTTGGTTGAATTTGACGCAATACTAGGAATGGACTGGCATTCATTATATAGAGAAAAAAAATCAAATTTTCTGAAAAGGATATATATTTTCATATTATGAACCATACCATGATCCAATACAAACTCAAGGAAGATCATGGATCTTATTTTGATAATCCTTCAACAATGTGGGTGTTGATTCCCTATGAAGAATCATAACTCGCTCAAATGTTTGAGTCAAAGAAAGTTATCAACGTAGGATAACTGTAAATCGTGAGGGAATACAATGATGAATTTACAGAAGTGTTACCCTGAATCCCCCCAGATCATGAGGTATATTTCTGAATAGAATTCATTCTTGGATCTACTCCTTTCTCAAAGTGTCCCTATAAGATGTATCCCATCAAACTGTAGGATAAAAAGAAGTATCTACAAGATTATTTAGATAAAGGGTTCATATGATCTAGTGCATCAACATGGAATGATCCAATGATCTTTTTCAAAAATAAGAATGGATCTATGAGGATGTGTATAAATTATTCAGAACTCAACAAGATCACCATAAAGAACAAGTATCATATTCCAAGGATTGATGAATTAATTGATCGGTTACAAGGATACCAGTAATTCATGAAGGTGGATCTTCATTCGGGATATCATCAACTAAAGGTGGTAAAGGAATATAACCAAATGAATACCTTCCCTACAAGGTATGGAAACTTTGAGTTTTGGTGATGACCTTTGTACTTACTAATTCCCCTATAATCTTTATGGATTTATAGAATAAACATTTTAGACATTACCTCAAAAAGTTTAGATAGCATTGATCGATGATATTTTCATCTAATCCATGAGAATGTTGGATCGTGAAGATCATCTAAGGCTTGTGTTGGTGACATTAAGGAAGGATAAGTTGTACACCAAGTTCAGAAAGTGTGACTTTTTGATGTAATATGTAACATTCTTGTGACATGTGATCACAAGAGAGGGAATTTCAGTGGAACCTTCAAAAATAAAGTCAATTGAGGAATGACCCAAACCCTATAGTGTCATATAAATCCATAGTTGTCATGGAATAGTAGGGGACTATCGAATAATTGTGAGAAAATTATCACGATTGTCAATCCCACTAAAAATTTTAATAAGGAAGAGGGTAAAGTATGTTTGGAGAAATAATTGAATGAAATATTCAAGGATCTAAAGATAAGGATGATCAATGAAAATGTAATCACATTACAAAGAAGTGGATAAATTTTTCTGATATATAGTTCTAATTCAAAGAATTTCATGGGTTTTCTACTCATGTAAAATGATAATGTGATATCCTACACCTCATGGAAGTTGAAGATCCATGAGAACAACTACCTAAAAATGATTTACATTTAGTAGCTATGTTTTTTTCACTGAAATTATAGAGGTACTACCTCTATAGTGATAAGATTTACATATATACCATTTAAAAGACCCAAAAGTATATATTAATACAAAAAAAGATATCAAAATGTGTCAAAGGATATGATTTGAGCTCATTCAAGATTATGATTATTCTACTCAATATCATTCCATTAAAGAAAACAAGGTAGTTGATGCTCTTATAAGGAAAGGGCCTTCTACTCTATCGATATTGTGCATAGAGAAAGACCATGTCCTCATGGGTATGAAAAGTATAGATTAGAAGATCATAATGTTAGGGTATACATCCTACCCTTTCCTTGATGATTTCCTAACCATTTATCCATGATAAAATTAAGGAGGTGTAAGGGGACGATTAAGAGTTACAAAACAAGTTGAATGTAGTAAAGGATGGGAAGCTGCAAGAGTTATATAGTGATGATGATGGGGTTATTTAGTATGGAATAAGGCACAATTTTCCTTCATCACCTAGGATAAAGAACGATATACTGCACAATAAACATTACTCAACTTTCTTTATCCATCTCGGGAGTACCAAGTAGTACTGTGATCTTCGAGAACACTTCTGGTAGAACAACATAAAGAATGGGATTGCAGAATAAATCTGAAGGTTCTTGATATGTCTTAAAGTTAATGTTGATAAGAAAATTTCCAATGGGATGATGATAACATTTACTATAACAATGTAGAAATTGGATAATTTCACCATGGAAATTGTTATAGATCTTTTGAAGACATCCAAAGGAAATAATATGATATGGGTTGTGGTCGAATGAATCACCAAGACGGACCACTTTATTTCTATTTCAGAATATCTATCGCTCAAAAAACATGCAATGATATTTTTATAGGATGTGGTGAGACATCATGGTGTTCCACTCTCGATTGTATTTTATCGTGAACTCAGGTTCACATCTTATTTCTAGTGGAGTATTCAAAATTCCTTGAGTAATTTATTGAATATCATCATGACCGATCCCCCCCCAAAATGATGGCCAATAAGATAAGACTATTTAGACACATGAAGATATGATAAGATCCTAAACATTTGAATTCAATGGTGGATGTGATCAATATCTCCCATTTGTTGAGTTGTCCTACAGCAATATCTTCCACATGAGTATTCAGGTGCCTCCATATAAAGATCTGTATAGAAAGTGATGTAGAGCTCAAACATGTTGGGATCATGATGGTGAATGAAATATACTTGGACATGGTCTTGTGCAGGAGATGAAAGAGAAGGTCCAAGCTATAAAGAAAAATATCAAAGATACCTAAAGATGGAAAACTAGCTATGCTGACAATGGTCAAAGGGGCATAGAGTTAGACATTTGAGAAAAATTCATCCTTAGAATATCACCATGATAGAGAGTCATGAAGTTTGGATGGAAATGGAACCTAATACCAAGGTACATTGGTCCCCTTAGGATCCTCGATTGTATTGGATATACGGCATGTCTCCTTGAACATACAAAGAATATGGCTCAATTTCATAATGTGTTACACATATCACTCATAATGAAGTATATATCATATTATTAAAATGTACTGAACTCAAGGGTGTTACTTCTAGAAGAGGATCTCTCATATGAGGAGAATCCAATAAAGATTCTAGACCAAAGGGATAAGGTTCTACAAAAAAGACAACCCACTTTGTCTATGTGTTATGGAGGAAGCATACATATCAAGAAGCAATATAGGAGATGAAGGAGGTGATGAAGTAGAAGCACCCTCACTTTTTTTTAAATCAAAATTTCAAGGGAGAAATATGTAAAGGGGGGAAGAATGTAATAAAACAAAACTTTATTAATGGATTGTATCTATTCTTATAGTAATTTAATTTAGTATAACTCAAATATATTCACTTATGGATCATAATAAAAACATAATAAATTAATAATTAAGGAAAATAAGATGAATTTATAGAATTTATGTTACCAATACATATGAAATAGTATCATAACCTCATGAATAGTAATATAACCCTTATAAATAGAAAACTAAAAAAATTAATAGTATCCTAAACTATGAGATTAAAAATAAAATTTTGGCATCTTATAAGTGAAAATATTGTATAATTTTATCATTGTATAAGTATGTAAATATTTTAAAAACTATTTATTTATTGTTGGTTTTTTCATAAGTCAAAATATTTAATTAAAATTATAAATTTATTTTAATAATTCAAAATAATAATTATTTTCCTAAAATATATTCAAAAATTAATATTTTTTTTGTTTTATGATTTAAAGATAATTTTATGATACCTTAAGTAATTTTTCAAAGTGTTAGAAAGTCAGTAATAATTTTTAAGTCTGTATTTTCCATGTAAATGGTGGTTCTTAATAAAAATTATATTATTCATGTCTAGGAAGTTATTTTAATAAAATTTATTTTATTTTTTTAAATCTACAAATTGAAAACTGGTTAGGGTGAATATTTTGAATTTTTCTGAAATACTTCAATTTTTTATGAATATTAAAATAAGATAATTTTCATTAAATGCAAAATATATTCATTTTTCTGTCATTGTTGATGTAAAGATTATTTAAGAACCTTAATCTAGAATAATACTAAATTATTTTAAAATATTAATAGATAATTTTTATACTATTTATGTTATTGATCTAAAATAATAAACTAATGGATTAAATAATGTGTAAACACCCCTCTCCTCTGCTATAAATACCACCCCTCACACCCTTTTCTTATCAGACCACTCAAGCTTTTATCCCCACCCAAATTCTACCCAAAACATTTCCCTAGACCATACATGAACTCCAGGATCTCTTGGTCTCATCAAAATACCATGCCTAGGTTCCTTGAAGAGGATATCAAGAGGATAATTCAATAGGTAAATCATCTTTCATTTTATTTTAATTTCCTCTATGTTTCATTTCTTCTTTTCTTATATCCTCACATCCCTTCATCTTAATGGAATGAAAAATATAGTACCATAACTATAATAGAATTATATATTTTTATTTTAATATTCATAAATAATCTCCTCCCTCTCACTCATTTTTTATAAAAACAAAATCACCGCCTTTGATGTGTCAATTTACAGACATCATGGGTGATGCACTTTCATTTTCCTTAAACACCATACAGGATGTTAATTAAACCATTAAATGGTTGAAAAAATATTGAAAAATTTACTTTAAAATCATATTTATGTTTATTATCTCGATTATAAATGTTATACTAAATGATTAAACAAAATGAGTTCGTTGTGATTGGAAACCTGCAAAAATAACCTAAAACGATCATCGTTAACTTTTATCAAATGAATCATCATCATAAAATATTTAAAAATTATATATAATATCATATAAACTATTTTAATATCATTTATGACATATAATAACAATTATGTATATTAATATACATGTTACACAAACTTTCATTCAAGTATACAAGTGAATCGATCATGAAAACTATGAAAACGAATGCTCTAGAATGATGAAATTATGCTCTATAACTTATCATAATTAGTATAAATTAACTAAATAAAACCGTAATGAATCAAATTAATATATAAGAATTTATTTATTTTTTAAATAACTAATCTAATAGGTTCATATAGTATATTAAGGTAAATAAATCATTTAGACTCTAGGTAAGAGGAATTCTTGAAACCAACACTCATTCTTGGGGGTTTGCCTCTTTCATCCCATTTTCTGTATGTATATTCCTAAAAAATTATTTATTAAAAATTATATTACCTTTTCTATGATATAAATTATTTCTACTTGATTTTATGACAAAAAAAATGTTTTCCAAAAAGAATCTTCTTTCAAAAAACTCAAATTTTACTTATCGAGATTGTTTCTTCTTCAGTGAAGTTTAATTATTCAAGTACATTATTCCCTATTTAATTTTTTAAAAAAAGGTTTATAAAAGTATAGTTATCAACATAAACCCATTACATTCAATGTTTTGTTATATCTTCAATATTTATATATGTTCTATGTGGCATGAATGATAATGTAAATGTTATGATGTGATGGGTGCACCCAAAATTATATAGCATAATGTAAATGTTATGATGTGATGGGTGCACCTAGAATTATATAAAGATCCAATGAATTAGCTAATGTAAATAAAAAAATTAGATAAATTGAAATATTAATGAACATGATGTTATCTTTGTTCACAGCTATGTGTGTCAGTCAACCACTAAGACTGGATGTTTCATTTTTATTCTTTTCTACATTATAAGCCTTTTCTTCTTTATTACTCTCGTTTTTATGATATTATCCCTTTGTTATGATGATTATTATGCTCACCCAAAGTTATATTGTTTAGTTTTCATATCTATCATCTTACTAGAATTTTATCTCACCCATTTTTGAAGTAAATCCTCCAATTGTAACATGTACTGAAGAGAAGTCCAAGGCAAATAAGATGTTAAAGAAAAATTAATTAAATAAATGCTTATGTTTTATTTTGTAAATTTTATGTTTGGTCAAAATTTTACTACGAAACATGACCTTTTGATACTCATAGTCTAATTATTTTATCTTCATTTCCTTTAAAATAATGTAAATATAATATAAGGAAAAGTAGTGTTTCTATACCTTATAAGTGATTACGAAATTTTTAAACATTTAGATAAGGGAATTATGAGAGTGAGTGGGTTGTAAATATATAATTGGGTATGTGGGAACGGTTAAATAATAGTTAAAATGATTATATATTGGATTTTGTGAAATTCCTATGAAGTTTTGAAATGTTTTTAATTGGTTGTTTTGGGGATATGAACAAGTTTTAGATATGTTGAATGAAAATGATGTTGGTAAGTGAGTAATGATTTAAAATACGGTGTTTATATGAAGGTGAATTAAAAAGGGTTTTTCATAAGATACTTCACATAATGATTAAAATGAGTTTGTGGCTACCATTTTGTAAAAAAATTACAGCTTATTTTGAATATTGGAAATGGAAATAAAGGACTTGGGTAATGTTGTAGTTTTTATTAAAGAGGAAGACATTTTTATTAAATGGTGGATTCAATAAAATTTTAAATTATTATTTTGATTTGTGTCTTATACCATGAATTGGAATTGATGGTCCATTGATACCATATTAATTGAAATGATTTTTATGTTAATTTAATAGAAACTATAATAGTTGTGTTATCTTGTTAACAAGATTTTTTAATTTAAATGAATGATATGTTTTTATGATGTTAACATTAAATAAGGGGAATTAAGTTTATTAAAAAGATGCTAAATGTTTAATTTATGGTTAAATTAATGTTTGGGATGGTTAAAGAAGAATATAAACATGGATTCATGGTAGTGTGGGGTATGGGCCATATGGATCTACACCAATAGTTTATGTTAGAATGGGGATCTAAATTCCACCCCAATAATGCACATGTTAGGGAGTTCAATTGACGATATATTCCTCTAAAAGTTGAATCCAATAAAACTAACTAAACCAAGGATAGAAGGTTATTTTTATATATTGTTGATTTGGGGTGTCTGATAGGGAATCTATGATTCCTAACGTATGGTCATGGAATTGGTTGGGATGTTATATTGAGGCTTTAGGCTTCCCAAACATGAGGATATAACATGATTACCAAACTGAGAATCTAGGGAAATATGATAAATTGTGAATATTGAATTCCCAATTTTTATTTAAAAATGTGTCACCCCTTATGTTATGGATTAGGCTTCTAGTGTGAATAGATCTATTTGAGATGGTTGGTTTTAATTATATAACTAAATGGTTTAATGGTTATTTTACAATTGATAAACTATTTCATATTTGATATCTATGTTTCTTTTTACTTGTTTATTTATTATAATGGGGTTATCTTCACCCATTTTGTATAGACTCGTTATTTATTTAGGCACCATTGGTGGTAGCCTACTGAGTTTTTCTCACACCCTTCTCATGATTCAATGGATGTTGGGAATAGAAGAAGATGTAATTTTTTTAGGTATATTTTTAGGATAGTGAAATGATATTTGGTTCATGAATGGGCTATTTTTTGGAGCATGGGATGTCAAGACTGGGTTGGGACATGGGTCCCTTTTGGGGGTCTTATGGTCATTTTGGTTTTGGGATTTTATTTGTATGACTGCCTACAATGTAGTGTATTGATCATAACATTATAACATGTGATACTTGTTTACTTTTCCTCTTTCATCATATGTTTTCCATTTATTTTTTCTTGTTGGTTGTTATATTTGTTTATATTACTTATGTTTTCAATTACATTAAAAATTAGGTATAGTCTCCCAAATATTTCTCTGTAGACCTGCGGTACAAGTCGGTAGCCTCTGGAATATGGGTAGGCGCACCTAATGTCATGTGATAACCCATTGTGGGGCTCTGGATATAGTGTCCACTGGGTTAGGGTTGTTATAGAGGTGAAGGGTCAAGGATTGAGAAATCAATAATATCATCTAAGATTTTAATATTTTAGTTATAATATACAAAAACCATTACATGGTTTAATGAATCATGTAATTATTTGGGTATCGATTAAATTATGTTTTTTATTTTTTACAGAAAACATATCTATCCATGATATGGTTTATGTTATAAAATATTTAAAGTTTTGGTTTTTTATAAATAGAATAGAAATGAAGTTATTTTTTAACTAACAATGTTAATTTTATGTTTTTAAAACAAAATTGAATAATACAAAACAATATAGTAACAATCAATATTGTTTAGTTCAAATTTCCTAAAAATTAATAGACATAATAGTGTTTGGAAAGATTAAATTCCTTATATGTCATAGTTTTTGGTGGGATAAGTTAATATGGGGGGTGATTTTTCCTCTAGCATGGATGATCTTTTTGGTTTGGGTTTATATATTAGTTCACTATCTATTAATAAAATCTATGAAATATATTTAGAGTTTTGATTTATATAGGATGTGATTCCAAGAAAAATACAATTATAGTTGGATTGTGGTGTTATAAATAATATATTTTAAAAATGGTTTTCGAAAAAAAATGCTTACATTATTGGTGTAATTAAATCTAGACACGTTTATATGCTATTATATTATATTTGGATTTAGTAAAGAAATCATATATGTAAAATGAGAGGGGTTTTGGTTATTGTTTGAGGATAAGGGTTGGGAATGTTGTGGAGATAAAAATGCGGTTGGTTTTATAAGTGAAAAAATAAATATATTTTCTATAAAAAACGAAAATATATATTTTTATGTGAGTTTTATCTCTGATTTTTGAAGGAAATAAATTATTTTTGGGAAAAATGGTAAATAGTGTTTTTAGTATTTTTCTGTTAATGTTATGAAATAGTCAAACCAAATGGTGTATTTCTTATCCGCCACATTGTAGTTTGTTAACCGTCTATTTGTTTTCTTTTTTAACAATCTTAAATAACTTTTTTGGTATTCTCAAATATCATATTATATCAATGTTAATGGTTCTTCTATGTTTTTATATTCCTTGTAATTTTTGATTAATAACAAAAAATTATTTTATCTTCAAAAAATAATGTACCAATTATTGCCAACATATTTAAAAACTTTTTGTTCTTATAAGAATAAACATGGGTTTTATTCTAGTTAGAACATTATTTTGTATTTAATTATAGACATTCCTTTTAATTTTTTAATTATACATAATATATAATAAATACCTATATTATGATTTTTTTAACTAGATCTCTAAATACTTTTGAATGAATATGAATGATGGTCAAATCACCATTGACATTTAAATGATTTAAAGAGGGTATAATTTAATCAGAAATAATGTTACTTTCAAATTTGATTGTTAATTACCTTTAGAATATAAAAAATTTAATTTTAATAAAAGAAAATTATCTCCTCGTTCTGTTACTTTTTACTTTTCTCTTTGATGAATTTTTCAGTATTGTAATCATCCCTCCATATCTCTCCAAGTTCATATGTTGAATTTGTTTTACAAACTTGTTTTATGTTTTTGTTATCCTTATTAAAATATTAATAATTTTTATCTATCACAAAGAATGGTATTTGAACTTATTTCCATTACCAAAAAGGAATAGTAAAGTATTTATCATTATTTTAACGATGTATGTAATGTCATGAGAGAGTCATTATGTTTATTTACTGATCTTTTATGTTTATTCTCACCATCCTATTTAAATATATCCATATTCCTTATTTTTTATGGATGATAAGGTGAGTTATTATAGTATGTTAATTAATAACACTTAGTAAATACATGTACATTATAGTTAATTATGTGGGTTCCCAAATAACTTATGTGTATATATGTAATTAAAAACTAGTAAAATATGTTTCTCTTCAAAAAAATATCATGAAACTTTTAATAATGTTCAATGTTTCCATATATTCTACCAATTGTTTATGGAATCTTTACATAAATGGAATTATTTATTATGGAAAGAGTTTATAAATTTTCCATGAAGTAAATTATTTATATTTTTAGCCAAAACAATTCTATTAGACTGTTTAAATGAATTTCATACTGATTCTTAATGTTATCAGTTCTTTAAAAATAATAATAAGATTTAATTTACTCCCTTGAATCTTTATAGAGTGTTTCCTATATGAATATTTTCTATATATTATTGGACACGAGTTAATCTAATATATTATATCACCGTAAAAGTGAAGAATGAAAAAATCAACAAGATTTTTCACTATAGTTTTGGGAACATAACATTAAATAATTCAATATATATATTTTATAACCACAAAAGGATAATACTAATAATAATTTATTACATATTTCATCTGATACTTATATTACTGTTATATGAAATGGGGATACATATATTTATTTTCCAAATACTTATAATGTTTATAAAATATGTTTGAGATTACAAGTCATCATGAAATATATACTCTTCTAGGAACTCATTTTAAATTTCTATTTCCTCTACTTTAACCTCATTGTCAGATTTTGTATTTATATCTTATTATTGTCAACATTATTCTAAAATTTCTAAAATTTTATTATTTTTTAAAAACCATTTAATAATATTTTACACTAATAAAACATTTTATTTACAACTAATATTTAATAAATATGATAACATAGTGTTATCCATACAAACATTTATCATATAGAGAATAATAAATTGCACAAATCAATCAATGAGTTTGAACACTACTAAAATATCCCCTTATATGTTAATAAAGTTTAATTGTGAATCTATTTTAGTTATATAACAAAGGTTATTCGATAAAAATTATGATCAACCCACTTTTCTAGAGATTTTTTCATTGTCTAATATCATGCATCATAATAGATTTCATATATATAATACTGATTATTAAAAACCATTGGTGGCTACATTATTTCATTTTATTGTTATAATTGATTCCATTAATTAATTATCACAAATAAGTGGATCCTCCTTTAACATTATATCAATTAATTAGGAATCAATACAAAATAACTCTACCTAAATCAGATATAGATTCATTTATGTATAACCATGCTTTATATTTCGTTCAATATGCTAGGATTGAGTATCTCATGTATTAATTGTTTCCTCACTAGATCAAACATTATTGCATATTTATATATTTTTAAGAAAATTGAAATTCTCTAATTCAATTTTAAATTTTAATTTACCCAATTCAAAGTAACATTTTTCTTGATGAATTATAAAGATCATGTCATGGTTTGTAACATAACTCAAAATATCATCTATATACATATAAAATTTCTTCTAATATCTCAAATAATTAAATTAACATGTTGTGGAATATATATTTAATACACCCTATAAATAATTTTGGTTAATTAATTAGTCCAATGGATATGAGATGGTAGTAAAATATTCTATACCAAAAATTGAAGGTTATATTTTATTAGTCATTTAAATATACTAGAATTTGTTTATAGTAACACTATCTATAAATACAAGTGAATTTATCGGGAGATGTTAATCTTATTCAAATTATAAATAATGGCGTACCAGTTAATATTAATAATAAATAATTTATAAAAACCAAATATTTAATACCTTTGAAACCCCTCTGTATATTCCTTATTTTTTATTTCTTAAAATTTAAGGGGTAATTTTTCTTGATATTTTGATAAATACTCATTCACAATCAATAGAAGGGGTTCTTTTTCTCCCGAAAACAAGCTCATTAAAGTACCAAAGAATTTATTAAATTCAAGATTATTTTCTTTCATGGTCTATTTGATTAATTTCAAGTCGAATTCCTTTGATAACAATAAAAACCTGATTTTTTTATGAATTATTATTTTTATTTAATTTTTTTTTTAATATTCATTTCACACAACATTGAATATAGTTATGTGATATGAAAGCACCAAGTTATTATTGCTTTTTACACCAAACCAATTCAATATTACAGTTCATGAAACACATATATTATCTTGTAGTAGATAAAATACTACATTTTTCTTCAGTTATACTCAATGTCAATTTCCATCGATAATATTCATGACATGAAAGACCTAGTTTTACCAAACTACAATGTATTATTAATAATTTTCTTTAAATATTATTACAGTTATCACATAGTAATTGAAATGGAATTTATGAATAATATTAATTTATTAATGAAAATATTATTTACAATTTTTTATAGGAAGAATTATATTTTTTCTAATTAAATATTAATGAAAATAAAACCCTTATAAAAATATAATAAATCATTTGCTGGAAAACTATATTTATGCAATAAAACATGTTTTACATAAATAAATTAATTAAAACACTTTTAATAAACTTTTTTAATGAAATATATATATTAATATATATATATATTTAATAAACTATTTAATGTTCATTTTTTTGTGTTTTCTATACAAGAGATAACAATAAAACCAAATTTACCCATAAAGATGTATATTTTTCTAAAAGGTAATATTACCATCTTTTTTGTTATGTTCCTATTTTAAATATAATTTTTTGAAAATTTAATATTTTTCATTGAAAAAATAAACTTAATTTTTTTAAATTTAATATCAAAATTAACATTGGGATTATATTTTGTATTTTTTAGAGAAGTTTCATTTTTTGATAAGTGGTGAAGAACGCTAAATTTTAATTGAAACATAAATTTTCATATAATTTATTTATACAAATAAATTTTATTTTAATTTTTTAATGTATTTTTTGTTAGATGATGAACATATTAATACAATTTTGTTCCTCGGATTTCATTTCATATTAATATTTGATTTAATAATATTTTAATCTTTTGAACATTTTTATATTAAATACTCATTGTTTTGTCCCATCAGTGAGATTAATTTTAAATTAATTTCAGCCCCTTATATGATTATAATTTTGAAAAATGGACACCATTTTTGGAATTATAATTATTTATTATTTCAATTTAGTTGAAATTAGTTTTTTACCAAAAATATTAGTGAATGTAATTTAAATTAATTATAGTCATTAAGGTAAAAATGAGTTTACAAGGTAGTTAATCATTAAATTTTGGGAAATAATAACCTAGAATCGTGTCTAAATGAAATTGGATGTCCATACATTGACCATATACTCAATTTTTATGAAATTAACCATTTTTTAAGGCACATTATCTAAGGGATACCTCTCAATAGTGTTTAAATTTTTATAATTGCAAGAATGAAACTTCTCCTCCACTATAAATGGGAACTCCCACAACCAATACTTATTACCTCATATCAATACAATTAGCTCACCAAAAACCTTAAACATATAATACAAACTTTCCTCCCTTCATCCTAAAGGACTAAAATTTTCCCAAACACAACTAATAAATAACTTTGGAGAAAACGATAAGGAGTTACCCAAAGAATTGAAAACATCCTTCCACATGCACTTTTATTTTATTTCATTATACACCCCCTAAATTCATTTTATTACATGATTATATATATACCTAATTATCATAAATATAATTATATTTATTTATGTTATAGAGTTTACTTACACCTACAGAAACATCCGTCAAATGCTATATGAAATAATTGTTTATGTGTATGATAGCCTACAGCCTCGTGAACTGATGTCCTTCATTTTTCCATCACCACCATTAAAAGTTATAAATAATGATGTACATGTAATTTTTATAAGATATATAAGATATATATGATATATATGATATATATGGTGTATTTATCATTCTTTATTTATTATACTACTTATACAATAATGATTTCCATTTTGGGGGAATATGATAACTTTATTTGTGTATGTGTGGACTACCTCCTCCACAACATGGTGTAATTCATTCATAGTTTACATGAAATGTATAAAGAATATGATTAGTAAAATAATATAATATATATGAAATAATAATTATAATGTGTTGATAATATATATATATATATATATCATTTACTTTGGTTTTAGAAAAATAAGAGAAGGAAATGGAAACAATGTTAATGCATACGTATAGCCTACCCTCTCCATGAATGGTGTATTTAATTTGATATTTATATCTATTATATATTATTAAAAATTATTATTTAATGTATATATATGGTATTTATATCTTGTTTTAAATTATTTAAATAATTATATTAGGATCTATATAATAAGTTCAAAAACAATCATTGAAAACATATCTGAAAAATAAAGCAGTTATCACCCAAAACATTACATTAACATTAAATTGTTAGAAAATGTGTTATATAAAGAAATAATAAAATAATAAATGTAATGATAAAAAATAATATGGTTTTTTATATGTATAATAAACATATATTTTTTTCACTGTAGGTTTGAATGTGTATGTAGAAATTCAAGACATAAGGTAAGGGTTTTCTTTTCTCACTTTTATTTCTGTGTTATGTATGATATATTCACCAATTATTATTTTTTTGGTGTATATATATTTATATGATATATTATATCATTAAATTAATTTTTATAATGATATTAAATGTTTCAATTGATGTTATTATTTCATGTACTAAACAGTTTAAAAGTTAATCGACTAGTTAGTGGATTTCTAGTCTCACTTTTATTTCTATAAGACTTATTATTTATTCACCATATTATTCTCTTATTTGGGGTATATAATACCCATTAATGTATTATATGATTTATATTCATAATTTTATAGTTATTCTTGTATCCAATTTATGACTTTTATTTCATGAGGTTTTGTGTTTCAAAATTTAACGAATTGGTAAATAAATTTTGTCTCAATTCATCTTCTTTGAGACACATGTTTTGTTAGGAACCTATATTATTATAAAAGTTTTATATATTGGCCTTTGAATTTTTATATCATTAAAATATTTTCTTTTCATTATATTTTAATCCTAATTTAATTTATTTCATCAACGAGTGTTTTTTAATGTTAGCAATGTGGTATGTGTTTATTATTAAAATCTCCTCGTTTATTAGCGTTTTTTATTGGTCTTCCATTAATAAAATATTACTATCCATATCTCAAAAAATCTCCTGAATTTTATTATACTCTAATTATTCCTGACTTATTAATGTAATGTTATCATTTTACCACACATTGTTACATAATAAAATTACAAAAAAATTAAAAAAATCCAACCTTATCTCACTCTTCAGAAGTGAATATTTTTTCATTAAATGAATATTTTCTAAAAAGAATTTAAAAAAATTAAGTAAATTTTTAAGATTAATTTCATGGAATATATTTTTCAATTGTTTTTATCATTTTTAATAATGTTTTTAATTTAATTAATATAATTTTCAAAGAAAAAGGTTTTAAAAAGGTTTTATCTTTGAAAAGTGTTTTAAATGATTTTAAAAGATTCAATTATATTATTTTAAAAGTATATTTTAAAAAAAATATTGATTTAAATGATTGAAAATAATATTTTATAGGTTTTGAAAAATAATTTCCTAGAAAAAATCTCTCAAAATATTTTATTATCTAACAATAATTTTTCAAATAAAAAATCATATTTTCCACAATAAATGATTTAAATGATTCGTAATTCTTAATTCACAGTTTCTCAAAAGGGTTATCAAATGTAAGTATCTTTAAAATGTTTTACATCTAAAAAAATAATTTTTAAAGAAAGGTTATTTCCCACAAGAAATGACCCCAATTATCTTTTAAAATCCTTCTCCCTATAATTTGATATCCATAGATATAGATTACACCTTGTTGGGTATGTGATCTGAGGGACCCATTCATTTGATTTCTCTGAATTATTTTGGTTTTTATAGCACGATGTTTTTGAAAAAAAAATCTCTTTCAAGGGTTATATATTAATGAAAAACTTTTATCCTTCATGGGTTATATATTTATGATACCTGCATCTCCTTAACGAGATATATTTCTATGAAAGAATTTTATCTTCTATGGGTATATTCATAGTAATCCCACTTATTTCCATAGGTTATTCTTTGATAAAATGATTAGGAAACTATCCTATTTTCTATAAGTTATGATATGATTACATTATTAGGATAACCATTCCATTTCATGGGTTATTATATGATTTTTATGATGTTCTATCACATGTATATATGATTACATTATTATATGGTTGAGAGCTTTATGTAGCTCAATTTAATTGGGTGATGATTTAAATCTCATGGGATAGACATGGTTAAATAAGTAGAGATCTCAGTTCATTAATGGACTATGTATACTATGATGGTCTTGGGAGTGAACCTTGACTAATAACATGGTATCGATAATGATACTTGACTATTAATATGGAATTGGGAGTAAACCTTGACAACTAATATGGTATTTTGAATGAACCTTGGCTACTGAGATGTTTTTTGAGTGAACCCATTCTAAAATAAGGAAAGGGTTGTGACTAGGGATGGTGGTCTGCCATTTCCTCATAGTTGTAACCACCATGAAGTTCCTTAATAAGATTTGGAAATGACCCTTGACATATAAAGAATTATTTTATTTTCTTACTTGTCATTAAAAATTCCATTTTTTATTCCTATTTTATTCCCTTGTAGATTATGATCTTGATTAACTTATGATTAACTTCTTATTAGACATCAATATTTATTCCATGACCTATGTATATGATCATTGATATAAATGGTATGATCTTAAAATGTTATTCACTTTTCCTCATATGTTTATGCTCATATTACTCTCATTGGACTCTTTTATTTACCCTTACTGAACATTTTAGATCATGATCACTTATGTTTCCTTTCCCTAAGTTAGGTAGAATATTTTAAGTAGGGTAACTAAATGGGAATATTGTGGTAAGAAACATGGAATATATTTCAGCAGACTAGAATATTGTGTTCAGAATCTAAAATTTTATAGTCCCCAAGAATGTAATTTTATATTGTGATTAATATTTATAAAAAAAGATATAATATCCATGTATGTTAAGACTAGGTCACTATAGTTGGTATCAACGAAAATATTTAATCCATCTTTAGAAACATGGATGATATTAATTTAGTGATATCCAATAGAAAAATTTCTATGTATATGTCTACAGATTTTGTTAAGGATAAGTCAAAGTATGAATCAATGTTTAGAAAAATATCCTACACTTAAGTGAAGGATTAAGAAAATGATTTATAAGAAATTACAACCTTTCTTTGATATAGAAAGTGTATGTGGATAAAGAATAAATGAACATAGGGATAACAACTCCAATAATAATTTATTGAGGTATTATGTATTTGTAACTATTGCATGATGATGGTATTTACTTCACAAATAGTTTATCACTCCCATGGGATATAATTTGGAAATTTAAAAATTATTCCTACATTATCATGAATTATTTAAATATAAGATGACTACAAATGACCTAGGATGAACCTATGGTGTCATTGATTAAAAATGTTTCCATAAATTAGAAATTATTTATTTGTTTTTCATGATTATGTGGCTTTCTCCTATGATAAGTGCTGCTCACACAATGCTTTGTGGCTTTATTCAATACAAAGAACTATAAAAAAAGTGGTTTAATGATAAATGTGATAATTAATTATTTATAAGTAGTCAAATGGGATGATTAATGGAGTAAAGGATTCTTACATCATGACTAATCAGTGGTCAATGAATATTATTAATAAGGTGTACCTTAATCATCTCTATTACTCACCAAAAATAGAAGGAAAGAATTTTTAGTGAATTTGGTTAATGGATACCATCAAGGAAATAATATTCAATTTCATACATATTGAAGATGTGGGAAGTTTTACAGAAATGAATTTCTAATATGGACCTAAGAATATTCGGAATGTGGGAAATAAAAACACTAATCAAGTAACTACAAAACAAAAAATGATAATTTTGGTTAACATGATGAATTTGAATAATATAATCCCTAATACATCATTGATAGCTGAATGATTTAAATTTTGAATTAAAGGAATTTGGTAAATTAATCTCCCAAGATGAATTTTGATGAAGGGAATCAGCATGCTAGAACAAGTAGTGGTTATAATGATAATGATGATGAGACTATAGATGAAGTGTCGGAGGAAATAGGTATTAAGTAATAGGATGATGTGACCATATTAATGGCTGAAATATGAAGTGGAATAATTGAAAATTTTATATGTTTGGATTCAATAATTAATTTTTATGAATTTTGAAATATATAAGGATATTGTTTTTATTTTTTTACTTAGGAATTAAAAGAATTGGTTGAATTGTTCTTAGGTACAATAAAATTGATTTAAAGTATAGGTGATAGTCATGGGAAACACACGATTAAAATAAATATAACCCTTAATATATTATTAATTATATGAAAAAAATAGGTATTAATTATTACATTATAACTGATTAATTATTTTATGACACTATAGTTTATTAAATCCTTTAATATGTTTAAAACATTTTTGACTTAAAGAATATTTCCAATAAAATTTGGAATAAGTAAACATGCATGTTTTCAAAATATATTCATGGTAATTATGTTTATTTTCATTTTTCAAGAGTGTAAATGATAAATGTGTTCACTTGTCCTGTAAAAGAAAAATAATATCTACTTTATGATATATAGAGGATCAATGTTTAGCTGATTTTGAGAATTTTAGTGACCTTCTTTCTAATGTTTTGTATTTTCATATTTAAGATGGTTTATAAGGTCAAGGATTTATATAATGGTTTTTACTACAATAAATATTTGGTTTAAGAGATTAAAATATCATCTCACCATATAAGTATTTTTTAATATTTTACATCTTATTCTTACCATTTTTTGTGATAAAGATGGATCGGATCGTCTATCATTACTTTTATTTATCTCATAATCTTCAAATACATCAAGAATGAAAAAATTCACCTTCATTTCATGGAATAAGTGATGAAGGTGATGTTGATCGAGGAAAAAGGTGATACTATTTTTAAATCAAGTATATATTCACATGAAAATTATTTAACATTTGGAAAATGGGTGTTGAAATAAAATGTTGTCCAATTGTCATCATTTTTTATGCTATCAATGACCTTTTTCATTCCACATTATTTTATGGATTTTTAATCATTATATTTATTATAACCTTGATCATTACCACACTCCATCAGAACATGATAGAAATATTTCTCTTCTATGCCCATGATTCAACATTACACCTATGTTCTCCTATGTTGAAACCTAATTAAGAGTTACGTGGGGAAACAACATTGTTTCTAATATAACATTTTCAAAAAGATTTTTTATTATTATTTTATGATGTTGGTTTATATGAAATAGATATTCATTTATTAAACCTTTGAAAACATAGAAATATTATTAGGATCAAAGTATTTTTAAGGTGGTATAATGAAATATCCTATGTTCTTACGATTCATCTTAATTTAATATTTTTTACATTTTTCATTTCCTGCAGTAGTAAATATAGATTTCTTTATATGAAGGGACAAAGATATTTATGATTTTTATGCAAAAAAAATTAAATCTTTACCCACATGATACATTTATATTTTATTTCAGTACACGCATCAATAATTTTGGGTCATGTTATACACAATGTAAAGTTCCATCAATAACATTCATAACACGTAAAACCTATTTTTAACAAAATACACTGGACACTTAATATTATTATTAAAATATTAATATAGTTTTCCCTTATCTACTAGAATGGTGTCTTTCTATATGATTAACAATATTATGAAAAAAAAAATTTCACATGAATATATGAAAAATTATATTATGACCAACTAAATTGAAATTAAAATAAAACCCTTTTGAAAACATAGGAAATCTTTTGTTGAAAAAGTAAATTTATAAAATAAAACATGTTTTAGATTAAAAAATTAATTAAACAACTTTTGTTGAGTTATTTTAATGATATATATATATATATTTTAATCTTCTATTTTAACATTAGTATTATTTTTCTCTAGACAAGTAATAAGAATAAAATCAATTTTAAGCATAAAAATTTAACATTTTCTAAAAGATAATTTTACCGACCATTAATTGCATAACTATATTAAATATAATTTTCAAAAAGTTTATAATTATAATTTAAATTATAATATTAATATTTACTTTGGGTGAATCTTTGTTATTTTCCTACGATGTTTCATATTTTAAGGAATTGTAAAAAATATTGAATTTTAATTGAAGATTGTATTCTCTTATAATTTATATATATAGATAATTTTTATTATAAATTATTTTTATAGTTTATTTATATTAATTATTAATTGATTAAAATAGTTTATATGATTTTAATCAATTTCACATTGAAATGCTATGTAAAACATTTTAATCTATTAAGCATGTTTACATTAAAAACTTGATGTTTCGTCGCGTCTGCATGAATGATTTTAAAATAATTTCTACCAATTATGTAATAAGAATCAGTAAAAATGGATTCTATATTTGTAATCATAATAATTTATAATTTATGTTAAGGTAAAATTAGTATTTTACCAAAACAATACGTCAAACTAATTAATATTAATTACAGTGATTAAGGGAAAATGAGTTTACATAGTGGTCAATCATTATCATAATGAACCAAAAAACATAAGAACATGTCCAAAATCTAGTAGATATCCATATTTGGACCATATCCTCAATTTATATAACATCAAACATTATTTTAGGCACATTATTTATTGGATACATATCAATACTGATTACCTTTTAAAATCTATAAGAATGTTACCATCATCCACTAAAATGGGGACCCCCCTTAATCTTCACAAATATATAGAAATTTTAAGTGGAAAAATGTTTCCAATTAAATACATTTCTCCTAGAGGCCTCAAATTATGTATAAATCAAACCAATTAATCCCTCCGGTGCAAATCAAAAGGAGTTACCCAAATAAGAGGTAATATACTCCCACAAGAACTTTTGTTCTATTTCTCTCTCCACCTCCATAATTATTACTATTACATGATTATATAATAACCCAATTACACTAAATATACTGATATTTTTATATGTTAAGGGTTTTATATACACCTATAAACACTTCTATAAAATTTGATACACAATCATCATTTGGGTGTACCACAGACTACCGCCTCGCGAATTGATTTCAATCATTATTCTATTAATACCTTTAAATTTTAGTAATAATGAATTAATTAATATTTTAATATGCTATATATGATATATATGATGTTTTTATGCTTCTATAATTTTAATATAACACATATCATTGTGATTTCCATTTTTTGAGAATATAATAACTTCATTTGTGGGCGTGTGGCCAACAACCTCCTCAAAGAAATATTATTCATTTACACTTTACATGGAATGTATTCAGGATGGGTTTGGTAAATTTATATGATATATATTACATAATAATTCTCTTGGATAGATAATATATATTTAATTTATGTTTATTTCATTAAAAATATGACAAGAATATGGAAACATCGTTCATGCATACATATGGCCTACCGTCCCTGTGAACGGTGTACTTAATTTCTTATTTTCATGATTTATAGATTATTATAAATATATATTACTGAATTTTTATTTTATTTATAAAATTATTTACATTATAGAAATAAGTAAATCATTATCTATGTTAAAATATAATGAGTAACAAGTCAAAGTGTATATGAAAAAAGTAGTTATTATACAAAACGTAACTGTAACATGTAATTGTTAAAAAATGGTAATAAAAAGTAATAATAAAATAAAATATAGTAGTATATATAATATTATTTCTTCATTTTATATTTATAATACGCTTATATTTATGATATTGGATATTTTAACATGTATGATTAAATTAAGTAATTTAGGTAATGGTTTTATCCTCTCACATTTATTTCTGTGAGATGTATTCAATATTAACAAATAATTATTGTTTTTTGGTTCATATGATTCCCTATGAAATTTTATATTAGTAATGGAATTTTTTAATGATATTAAATTTTTCAATTGATGTTATTAGTTCAATTAACTCCTTATTGAAAAGTTACACAACTTGTAAGGGGATTTCTAGTCTCACTTTTTTCAGTGAGACTTATCCCTTATTCAACACTAGTTTATTTTGTGTGGTGTGTATACATACCATTAATATATTGTGATATAATTATAAATAAATTAATAGTTATTTATGTATCCAATTTATGATATTTATTTCATGGGTTGTATTTGTTAAAATATACCCAATTATTGAGGCAATTTTTTCTTAATTATTCTTCTTTGAAAAACAAGTTTCATTATCCACCCATTGTCCCTTAAATGGTGTATATTGTACCCATTGAAATTTTATATAAAGAAACTAATTATCTTAATTATATTTTATGATTCATTTAATGTTATTTTTTAAAGGTAATTTTTAATCTAATTTAGAAAAGTTATATGACATTGTTGCTACAACATCATCATTTGTCGGGATTGTTTTTGATTATGATTCTATTGAAGGAATGTTATGATTAATATCCAAAAAATAGTCATGAAATTTATTATAATCTTATTATTCATTAAATATTAATGAAATGATACAATTTCATAACTCATTGGTACTTAAGATAATTAAAAAAATTATGAAAATATGACCTTATTTCTCACATCAATCAGAAAATTTTGTCATTTGAAAAGAAAATTTTAATTTTTTTTAAATTTTTTTAATGATATTTTATGATCATGTTTAAGTATAATAATTTTAAATTTTCTTAAGGTTTTTAAATCTCTCTGTACAATTTTTCAAGGTTGTATTCAACTATAATGGTTTTTAAAAATGTTTTATCTTTAAAAATTGTTTAAAATGATTTTCAAATATTCCTTTGTGTGTTATAAAAATATTATGTGCAATGAAGAACATTATAATGATTTAAAAACATATTTTATAATTTTTAAAAGAAAATTTAAATCAAAAACGTTTTTAAAAATTCTGATGCTATAATCTTTTTATAATGAGAAAATAATATTTTTATCAATAAATGTTTTAATCGATTTTGAAACGTTAATTAATATGTTTTCAACGTGGATTTCAAAGAAAAATATTTTGAGAATTTTTTACCTATAAAAATTTATTTTTAATGAAATTTTACTTCCCTCGAGAAATTATCCAAATCAACATTTAAAATTATTCTCTATTTAATGTAATATCCTTTGATATTTTTTATGCCTAACAGGAAATATTATCTAAGAATACCGTTAATATTATTTCATTGAATGGCTCTGGTGTGGATGGGATAATGCTTGTGAAACATGGTTCTCTTTCATAGGTTAGGTACTTATGAAAATATTTTCTCTCTCTTGGGTTATATGATTATAAAACCTAATTCTATTTCATATAAAATGAGGTTATGAAACCTATTTCACTTTAACAAGTTATATTTTTAGAAAACCTTTTTCTTTTAAGGATCTACAATTTAATGAAATGATAATGAAACCTATCCATTTTAAAATGGTAATGATTTGATGAAATATTTATGATACCCATTTCATTTCATGGCTTGTCATATGGTATTTTATAATCACGTGGAGCATATATATATTATTTCAAAATGTGATTGGTGGGAACTATATCTCTCTCAATTTCATTGTAAATATTTATATCTTATGAGACAAAAATAGATGTAATTGGGGGTTTATTTTCTTTCGTAAATGACTTTTCCCACTAAGATGGTCTTGGTATTAGATCATTACTACAAATATGGTATTTGGAGGGATTATATTCTACTATGATGGTCTTGGTGAAATGTGACTATTAAGAGGGTCTTGGGAGTGAACCATTACCATCATGTTGGTATGAGGAGTTAACCCATTATGTAATAAGGAAAACTATGAAACTTGGGGGGGGGGGTGTCCCACATAGTAGGTTTATCCCAAGGAATTGTCATGATTAGTTTTTTCCATGGGCCTTGATTTATAGGTAATTATTTTATTTTATTATGTGTCTGTAAAAATTCCATTTTATGTTCCTATATTTTGAAATGAGGGAATATGATATTTATTATCTAATGATTCATGTCTTATAAACTACCAATATTTATGTCATGACTCATGTATATGATCTTTGATATATAGGGTATTATATTCAAATGTTATTCTCATGTCCTCATACCTAGATTCTAATATTATTATTACATGTATCCTTTATTTACCCATACTTATAATTTAATCACACACTTTATTATGGTTACATTACCTAGATAATGAATAATGGTTTTAATTATGATTGGTAAATGGGAAGACTTTTATGAGGAACATTGAAGATATTTCTGTACAAGAGAATATATTATTATAATATTCTAAAGAAACTTAACTATTATGGTCCTTGAGCCTGTCATTTCAAAATGTTCTTTATATTCTTAAAAAATGGTGTACTATACATGTTTTTTATGTATGGTTCACTAAAATAACTACTTTTTTTATAGAATTTATTATTTATCATATATTTTTTTATTTTCATAATTTAACATGATGACATAATTATGAACATTAATATTATCTTATTATTATTGTTTTAAACTACTACTAATTGTGTATGTTATTGTAAAAAATGATATAATTTCTATCCAATTAACCTTTTGTCTACTTCAAGAATTTCATTAAATCAAAAGCTCCTTGTTCAATAACTACATGAAATTTTAAACTTATTTGAATGGAATTAATAATTCATTATTATATTTTAATGGTAGGTCATTGATTTATTGTCGAAACATTTACTTCATTCAATATATTTAGTATTATAAAATCTATATGAAATATTAATTTATCTCCCTTAAAAAACAAATATCATAAAATTCAATTTTTATATTTCATTAATTAGTTTATGATTCAAATTATAACTCATGTAAACATCATCACATCTAGTTCCATCTGTTAAATAATCTTTAGGAAACAATTATAAATCAATATCTAAAGATAAAATGAGACCTCCCAAAGATAAATTACCCAAAGATTCATGAGATAGAGAATATTATTAGATATATTAGATTTAAATTCATTTTTAGTGGCAATTGAGAACCTCATACCCGGGAAGATCACTCTTAAAACATACATCATATTTGTTTAGATAAAATATCATTCAAGAATTTTTTATATAATTTTGTTTTAAATATCTCTTTGTAAAATGTAATATTATGATGGAGTTACTTCACGGTATCTATGAACTACTTGAATTTGGATTCAATCATTCCTCAACACATAATTTTTAAAAAATTTAATATGGGGATTCTATGTATATGACTTAATATCCTTTTCTAGGTATAAATCATTCATCCACACGTTTACATTTTATTACTCTTATTTTACCACATGATTCTATATTTTCTATTTATTTTCTATATTTTTTCATCAAACAAAAATTTATTTTACATATTATTTTAATTACATATTTTTGTTTCATCTGTGTTTTTTACACTTATAATTTTAATAACCATATATTCTTCTCATGGGTTATTCTCTATAATACCCAGTAGTATATCAAGTAAACATTTTAATATTGTAATATATTTTTTTATTATAAAAAAATAAACATTATACAGTGATCTTCTGATTAAATATTAATAATATCTTCATTATTCATAAATTGATTATCGTTGTGGTTATTTTAAATAACTGAATCATAATGTGAAATTCTGACACCTTACTGAGGCTATTGGATCTAATATGAGAAATAATTTTACTAATTTCTTAGATATTGATAATATTTTTAAAAATTTATTGACACTGGATATTTATAATTATATCTATGTATAATTTTATTGAATTTGATATTTTTCATTATTTTATTCTAACCCATATTTATATTTTTTCAATAGGAATGATTTTTTAATTATAAAATTATTTTAGAGGTCATTTATAACTAAATAATTGTATATTAATGGTGATTACATATTTTTAACAATACTCACTACTAAAAATATTGTGTCCTTGTACACATCTCAAAAAATTTGTGATTTTCGGAATATATGTACAAGGTATTAGATTTAACAATTAGTTATTATCATCATTCTTTGTAAAATAGTACACTTGGGAATGTAAGTTGTTTTCCTCTTCCACTTGATAAATAACTATACTTCATAAGACATGGTATCTTAAATATTGAATTTATTTTGTAGGAATATCATTGTTTTTATTTCATGAAACATTTAATGAATTTAACAACAACCTATCATCAATATAGGCATCAATAATGAAACTAAAACACTAATGAAATACCTAGTAAAATATTTCATTTTATATACAAATGTATAATATATGATGTGTTGATATTTATTTAAAATCATTAATTATCTGACATCACTAAAAAGCTGGAATCTTTATCACGTTGAATTGAATATTGCATATAATTTTACATATTTTTTATCATCTATGGTGGTGATTATTTTTCAAGAAACTCCATCTCCAAAAAACACATGTAGTAATTAAATCTATTAGTGGGTTATTCAATCAATGAATTTATAAGCATAATAATGAAAATGGGAACCCCATTAACCATATAAAATAACTTTATACCTATTTTTTATTAAATTTATCACACACACAAATATATATATTAAAAATTTAATCATGTGTTTCTTTATGTTACATTTCATAAAATGTTTAATGTTTTATTTTATTACACTACACATCATCTCAGAGTTGTTACAGTAAATTACTGGACTAATGATTCATGGGGTAGAAGAGTCGATTGATATAAATCTACATTTCATAATGTTCATTTTCCTCATTTGAACATTACTTCATTCTAATATTCTTCATTGTGGTAATTACCTACAAACTATTACTCTTTTTCTTATAGTAATTTGAAATTTTCATTTTGTAACTATTATTGAAACATGATATTATTATAATGTTAAAAGGTTCCATTACTTTATATACTCCTATAGCTAGTAATAGGTTTATAAACCATGCACCTATAACCACAAATTTCTATGAATAAAAATCAAATGTAAAAATTGAACAAAAACTATTAAAAATTATAAGATAAAATGCATGGATTAATTAAATATAAAATATAAAACATTAATTAAATCTATCCATGGAAATAAAAATTCAAAATTTATGCACCCATTGGTGTTATTGATTCTTATGAATGATGATAAAACATTATAATGATTTGATACTCTTAAGAGATACAAGAACAAACTAATGTGTAGTATAACATAAGTACATGGTAATACCATTATGGAAACATAGATGACTAAATCTATTTCATTCACCAATTATCAAACCATTCAAAATAATTAGATTATGATTATGACTATATAAATTTAAAATGTTTTTTAAAAATTATTTAAGAAGTAACAAGTAAGAAATAAATTTAAAAAGTTTTCTTTATTACTTAAAATGTGTAATATTCTTCATCAATGGATTTATTGAATTAGTCATTTTCATGGTTGTCAATTTTTTTCAATTTCAGTATAGTCAGATATTTAAATACTATAATAATAAATTTAGTTGTGTTATTCATGAATATAAATTAATTCAATTATGTTAACTTTCCTACATTATAAGAAAAAGAAAATAATTGCAATGAATAGTTTAATTAACTTAATCATATTGTATTTACTCCCATAATAACTATCTTGGTCGAATAATTACAAAACTAATAATATATATTTTTAATAATAATTCAACATTAACCACAAAAAATACTAATAGAGAGACTTGATTATAGGAGAAGTATAATTCCTTCTGTACTTGAACCTTTTCCATTCAATAAACATTTTCACAAATGAATAAATTTTGTTCCATCAATAGTGGATTAATAATATTTTGAGATTTTTTTTGCAATAAAAATAAAAAATTAAATTAAAGTTTCCAAATAATTAGTAGAAAAATATTACTAACTCTTATATATATAATATTTATATAAATTCAAAAAAAATGAAAAAATTTAAAAAAAAATTAGATAGAAAATTTCTAAAAATGACATAAAACACATTTATTGATAGATGAAAACATTCTATGATATAGTTTTTCAAACAATGTATGGTAAATATATCATGCGATAAAAGTGGAATCTACCTTGGAAACAACCCATAAAATTGTTAAATATCCTTGGTTCGCATTCATATCCATTTACCAAAAGTGTTAATAGTGACGTTTCATTAATAAATAATTTATGTTGTGGTTTCATCATGGAAATTTATTATTCCAAATATCTTATTTGATAACATTAATAATTTATACTCTTATTTGAAACCCACTATGCTATAAATGTCCTTCCACGTTTTATTTTTATCTTATTAACTTAAAATACATCCAAATTTTCAAATTGACAAAAAATAGTTTTAAAACACTAAAAACACTGGTAATTATGTAGTAGAAATCTCTTTTATCAGTAAAATTACACTAAAAAATAGGTACTAAAACAACATGTCAATGTAATTCTAAAACCATTATATAAAACGAAACAAATTATTATATTATTTTGGATTATACTCAATCATCCTTTATAAAAACATTATTAGATCTAATAAATAAATTATGAATTGTTTATTTAAAATTTTTAATTTTTTTTGACTCCCATGTATTGGGCTAAAATCCATGATACAAAGAATTCAAGATTAATTTAAGCTAAATTTTAAAATTTTGAAGACTATATTAAATATTTTTTAACTTATTTTTTTCATATATATTATATTGTTCAAGTATATTTTGTTTTGATAAAGCTATTTCGAAAATATTTTGATATTACTTTCATTTGTTGCTTATAAAATTTGAAATTTAATATAATATTATTTTAATATAATGTTATAATATTTTATATCTATTAACTAAAATGAAGGGTTTACCCCCTAATTATATTCATATAACATTAAATATTATCATTTTTAATGATATATTTATGATCACATGGAGTTTTTGTTGTGATTAATCAATTATAATTGGCATTGGTTCTACCAAAGTTTACTTCCATGTTTTTTAAGTAATTATAAAGATCAAATGATAGAAAAAGTTGAAAATTTTCAAAGTAAAATTTAAAAAAATTGGTAAAAATATGATTACTCCATAATGAAAATTATATTTCTAGAATGGTGATTATTAACCCTTATTATCTCAACCATGTAAATGGAAAAATATATAAAAAATGATTAGTTTAATGACGTGATATTAAATGAAAATCTCATTCAATACAACGTATTAATGATGAAGGTGATAATCGTGAATATGAAAATAAATGAGTAATTTATAAATAATAATTATAAAAAAATAAATGAATATAATCTATTAGAAATTATCGATAACTCTCTGAAAATATTTTATGATAATATGAAATTAAATCTAATAAATTAATATAAGAGAATGATAAAGATGAAAATAAAAGGAAATAAATAATGATGAATATTTTCATAATTTGTGAAAAAACGATATATGAAATATTAAAAACGGTATTCAAAAACATATTATTGAATACAACTAAAATATAGGATTGTAGGAGATAACATTTTTAAGTGATACTTTACAAGAATAAAAAATAATTGTATCAATATTAAGTAATATTATTTATTTGATTAGGGTAATATTTTTATCATAGAAATCCCAATATTACATCTGTAAAAGATGAAATTAATGTAAAAACATCCCAAGTATGGAAATATATAAATATTGTTGAAATAATATCAATTTTTTAAATATAATTGTTCTAAATTCCACATTCAAAGTGAAAGGAATAGATCTTTAAATAATATATAGATGAAGTATTGTTCATAGTTGAGTCAATATGATCCAAAAATAATTAAACAAGGAAAATATATAGACGATATAATGAAATTAACTCATTTAATATTTCACTAAGAAGATAAAAGTTTTTACAAGGATAGATAAAAAACCATGAGTGTTTCCTTTACTTAATTTTTTTCACTTTTATGTTCTAATCCATCTAGACATAGTCAAATTTGATTTAATTTTCAATATTTTTTCTTTTTTATTAAATAATGTATTTATCAGTATAATTTTTTGATTAATTTAAATGTTTTAAAATTTTCCTCAAACAATTTAATTTAATTAATGTTTTATGATCCACCCACCCTTCATTACTCTAATTCTCACTTTCCCAATTTATAGGTTCATCTGTATTATTATTATAGCCATGAATTAAATTTTTTTTCCGAAATTAATAATTTAATAATTTAAAATAACCATCAATCAATGGAGGATGTCTAATGGAAGGTGATTAGTCATCTAGTATGTCTGTTCACCAACCTAGTATAGGTAGTACCATTTTTAGCCTCATTTTATCCAATTGTTCATTTAAAAATGACTGTCTATGTTATTTTAATTCCATTATAAATTGAATTATATTATAGAACAAATTTTATGAAATTTAAATTAAAGGAAACTAATTCTAGGATTTGAAGATAAAAATTGTTTATTTATTTATTTTAGAAATAAAATAATTATTAACGAACAAGAAGGAAAAGAATTAGAAAATTAAAATTCCATCAAAATATAAAAAAATGAAAACATTATGCTAGCGATATAAAAAAATAAGGTAAAATAGAAAATAGTGTATACTTTTTTATTAATATGGTAATAAATAAAAAACTCTTAACAAATATAGTTATTATAAAATATGTATCATTTACTCAAAATATTGTTCAATATAATGGGTCAACATATTAGAGAATTCATATTTGAATAGTTCAAGTTAGACAAATTACTATAATAATATAATAGTTAAATAATCCAAATTTTCAAGTCATTATAGATTCAAGAAATAAATAATTCATAATTACTTATAATAAATACTAGATTGGAATATAGTATAAGTTTTATTTATTTTGAATGTTATTGAAATTTTCGAAATCATATTAAAAATGAGCCGTTAATTTAAATTTTAATCTTATACATTCAAAATAAGAATTAAAATAATTGTAAAGGTCCAAAATATGAAAAATTAATATCTAAATTTCCTTAAAATTATACAAATAAAATAATATTATTTTATGGAAAAAACATTTAAATGAGAATCAATAATTTTTATTAAAATTATAGTGATAAATTTTTATTAATTTTGCAAACAATAAATCAAAAATGGAATGATATTTTAATTGGGGGAGTGGTTATTTTAATGAAATGTTTGTCAAAGTTTAATCTATTATACTTAAAATAATTGATAATTGGTAATCAAGATATTTATAGAATAGTTAATATAGCTTTTTAGAATCAATATATAAAATAATAATGAAAAAAGAATTAAAATAAATATATTGAGTTATTAAACATTCCCTTAAAAAATATAATTTCCAGAGTTTATATAAAATTATTTAAAAACTAAAAATTTAATGTAGTTAACATGAATGTGACATTTCACAATGTTATTATAAAAAAGTGAAATAATTATTTTTATCCAATTACTTCTCAATTTTTTATGTAAATGGAATAAATAATAATAAAATTTTAATAATTAACACAAAAAATTAGAGTAAAAATGATGTTTATTATTAAAAGAATAAAAAAATATTAAAATAAAAAGATTGATATTATTATTTTAAAAAAATAATAGTGTATGGAAAATTGAAATTAAGTAGATATTTTTGAAATAAATAAATATTGTATTTCATTATTTTATAATAAACATAGTACTCTAGATATTATTATACATTTTATTTAATAAACTTATTTTAATAAATGAAAAGTTAAGCTTAAGAATTAAAAACTATTTATGAGGAAAAATAAATAAATTTAATTATGATGAAGTAATTACAAAAACCAATCAAGAAGTTTTATATTTATGAAAATTACAATGACTAAAATAAAGAATGAAATATTAAATAAATAAGACATCAAATATTTAAGATATTTTTGTAGTAAGAGTTGATATTAAAATATATAAGATCATTATTTAGAATATAAAAAATATCAATTGTGAAGTAAAAAATAGAAATTTAAATAAAAAATTAATATTTTTGTAAAAAAAATAAATAAAAAATATAAAAATCCTTATTTCAAGGAAAAAGGAATTTCTCTTTGTTTGTAATACCTAAACCCTAGACATTATAACAGAATATAAAAAATAATGGAAAAAATTCCAATCCTTATATTATAATGAATGATTGAAATACAAATGTTTTTATTATTTATAAATAAAAAATATAATTCCTTTAATGATGAAGAAGTCAATGTGTTGGATAATAAATTTTTTTTCAATATGAATGCTCAACTGAAACACATGATAAAGGTGATATTCAGTAATATGATAATCAATATAAAAGTTTCTATAAATTATCATATCAAACTAATCACATATCTTATATAAAATATGTAAGAACAGTATGATGTTTTTTTAGGAAATGAAAATATATAAGATAAGGATAAATGAAAATAATGGGAAATAAGTATTTTTGAATAAGTTCATCATTTATGAAATAAATCAATAAATCAATATTATTATTATTGAAAATGATACAAAAATAAAAATATTGAATCCAATTAAATGGTACCATTTCATGTGATATAGCCTGAAATTTACTCGTTACCATCTGTGAAAAAGACATTATAAAAAGTGAAAAATCTTATCCCATAGTAGTAACCGAAAATTTTTAGTATGGTAAAAAACCTTTTATAAATCATAAAAATATAAATAACTCCTCCAAAACAATCATGGTATTTTTACTATATAAAGATAAGTAAGGAAATAATTCTTTTTAAAAATAAAATAGCATATAAAATTGAGTATGGGATATTTCAAAAAATAACATATTTCTTAATGAGGTTTGGAAAAAATGTCTTACTATTTTTATTGGAGGAACATATTATTTAAGAAATATCAATTCGTAAAAACCATTTTTTTTAAATGATTTTATCTATTATTTTGAAACAATTAAACAAATTTTGTTTAATAATTTTTTTATATATTTTAAATTAATTTAAATATATATCAATGTACTGAAAAAATATTGAAACACCATATATATATAAATTTTAAAATTTTATATATGGATTACTAATATCATTCATTACATTATAAAATATATATAAAATAATTTTTTCTAAAGATATCATGATGTTAAAATTATTGTTATCAAATATAATTTTAAGTATTTTTTATTATTATTATCTTATTAGTTTATTTGAATTTACTAAATACAATAATTAATTTCAAAATTGTAAAATTCTTATTCTTTATAACACTATTAAATAAATATTTATTTTAGTGTAATAAAACCCTTATTAAAAATTATTAATTGGTTTCTAATTCATTTTAAAACATTTTAACCTCAATCTATTTTATCTTAATTTCAAACCTAGAAAGAAGAACAATTATAGTTTCTAAGACCACATAATCCATGATCTAGTGTATGATTTATTAATTTGGATTAAGATACAAGGAATAAAATCCTAAAGGAATGAATAATTTTGTAGTATTGGTAAAATAGATACATATATAAATCCCATTTACATTTTAAAACATAGAATATTACATGATATTTTCTATAGAATGTCATTATTCCCCATAGAAAATCTAATATATTGACCATAAAATACTTCCTGGTATTCTATAGAAAAAAAATAAAGGTTTTAGATCAAATTCTTACTAAGGGGAATCATACTATGAAATATATTAATAAAAACGAATAATTAATTTTGAGCGGTAAATAAAAAAACATTCATGTTAATAAATAAATTGAGAAAATTATGTTTGGAAAAATAATGATGAAATAATTACTTATAAATAATAACCTAAGCATGAAACCTAACCATGGATATTCTAACAAAAAAAATAATCACATGTAATATCAATACCTAAATTCATATTCATGGAATTCATAATTAGGGGCATCTAAAACAGATCGTCGAGGTCTCATTCCAAGACATCGATATAAATGGTTAAGACCTCATCCAAAAATATATTTAGTTTGTCTCATTAGACCTGAAGATTTATTGAGGGTATATAGAAGGATTAATACAATACTTAAAATATAATATTCAATACTCATTTGAATAAATAATACAACATAATAAACAATGATTAACAAAATAAATAATTACATGTATTGGAAGAACTATTCATATGGAATATCAGTAATTTCCACAGCTTAAATGATCATAAACCATCCAAATAAATGTGATGAATGGTTTCATGAGATTACCTCATCAACATAATATTAAACAAATGAGTCTTACATAGATTAAAGCATTTTATTGTGAATATTGGAATATTTAAAGTAAAAAATTCCATTTTACATTTTTTTTAATAAAACAAATTGTACATGTAATAAAGAAATAATTTTATTTGAAAATAACCATTTAAAATGTAAATGATTATTTAAAAAGTGATTTTCATAATGGTGGGTAATTATGTTCATTCTATATATGTTAAACGAACCTTATTTTTTCACTGTAATAAGTTATGAAATTTCACTATTTTGAAGATGGTGGTAAGATTGCTTTCACATTTGTGGAAATAGAAAAAGAGGAGTTGTTTTAAAAAAGAACTTAGAATGATTTTATATTTTTCTAAAGTGTAAAAATGGGTAAAAGTTCCCTTAATAAATAATTTCTAATAGGGTAAAGACATTTTATTAGAAAATATGGTTTTGGAAGAAAAAATATTTCCGATCAAAGATAGAAATGAAGTTGAATTTTCTTTAAAGGGTTTTATTAATAAATTTAAGTACCAGTGAGTGGGGAAATTTATCTATTACATTAAACTATCCTTAATAAACATAGGCTAATATAATTAAATTGATATTTTTTGGAAATGGTAAAATAATTTTCATCAACAAAAATTCAATAATAAATAAAATCAATAAGAATGAGATTGTGAGGTAAACCATTACAATGATCATGATAAAAAAATAGATTTGATCAATGAATCAATTTTTTTAAACTTTATATCAACATAAAAGAACAATAAAAAAACATAATATAATAAAATTCATTATTAAAATAATCTTATAATAAAAAAATCATTGGTGTAGAAGCTTAATATAATGAATAAAAATGGAGTTAAAAAATCACTTGCCACACAATTCCTTTCTATTGGAAATTTTTTAACCACATGTACAGTGATTTTAAACATGTTATTAACATACACCATAACCATAATAGTATTTATTAAATCATATTTGATATTTTTAACACATCTTATAACTCATTAATTAATAAAATTTCATTATATTCATTGTTTCTAGTTTAAATTGATCAATTTTCTTATTCACATTTTATCGTTAACATTTTAGTTCATTTGAATATAATATATATCCATAATATAAACAACGATATTAATTTTATTAATATAATATTAACTATGTAGATACATTATTTGAAATGTTTATTATTGATGAACACAAAAAATGAATCGCATCGCTTTGTGGAGAAGGTGGGTCATACGTACACACGAGCGATGATATCATTCCATTAATAAATGAAATGATTAAAAAAGTTGGTGATATATTAAACTCATAGAATAAATATAATATAATATATATCACATATATTCATTAATTGTATCCTTATTACATTCCATTGAACGTGTACTTGAAAAATAAATATAGTGTTTCGTGAGGCAGTAGTCCATTATACACATAATCGACATTATCATATTTAAAATATAATGGAACATACAATGGTATATTGTATATGAAAATAAATTAAGTATAAAAATATGATATATATAATTAAAATTTGGTAAATCCATCCTTTTGTCTATTCGTGATAGGTGGTAATGGAAAAATTAATAACATTGGTTCGTGAGGCTGTAGTCTGCCATACACATGAATGATGATTTTGTAAAACATTTGATAGATGTGGATATGGATAATTATTATGAAATAAAAATAATAAAATATCAGTATATGCTATATGATTATTTTCTTATATTGGAAGTGTTCATACATTATTTAATTTGGAAAGATAATAAATAAAATGAAGGAGCTTTGTTAAGATAATTACTTTCTCTAAGAGACATGTCCTTTGGATAACCTTTTAACAACACTTGGGATTTTAATTTGGGAGGACTAGAATCTATATATTATAAATAAGGTTGTTTTAGTGATGATTAGGTAGTGTTTGGTTGATCCAAATGGCTTGGTGGCTGTGAATATGTGAGGTGATGGGGTTCCCTTTTATAAGTGGATAAAGAGAACCCTCTTGTAAATAACATGGAAATTTCCCATAAGAATCCAAAATATTAAATTCATTCATGTTAAAAATTCTCCAAAATGAACATTAATTTAAAATTTTAAAATTTAATATGGAATTAAGTCCATTAAATAATATTTTATTATGTTATTTTATCATTTTAGCCATTATATTGTTTGTTTAACCCTAAGGTAAATCCATCATTATATTAAATTTGGTAATTAATTTTAATTATTTTCACTATTAATTTACAACCAAAATGAAATTGAACATATAATAATTTATTAATTATGATGATTCAGAATATTTAATCAATTATTTCAAATTAAAATCACATGTGGAAAATCTAAATTTAAGGTTAATCTCATATATACAATGAGAAAATGGGTTATTAAAGAGAAAACGATCAAAATATTACAAATTCAGTGCATCAGAATTTTATAATAAAACTATTCTATTGATAAAAATTGGATTACTTAATATATTTTTGAAAAACAATATTCATTAAAACCAATTAAAAAAATAAACCAAAATAAATTATTTTCACAAAAAAGTTATTTTTATTTAAAATTTATCATTTTTCACTATTAATCAAAAAAATGAATCCTTTTAGGAAAAAACATCAAATTCACCCTAAGATCATTTTTATAAGATGATTTTAAAAATATTTTTTATTTTTTTAAAAAATATTTTACAAGTTCTACCAATTAATTTTAAATCATGTCCACAAAGAGTGACTAAACCGTCCTTTAGAAAAAATATGGTATATCATAAAATATTTTTTTTACTTTATAATCATTATTATTTTATTATTAATGAATATATAAATATAATTTTCATTATTTATTTAGTAATATTCATATATATAAATTTATCATCTATAAGATAACAGTCATATTAAATATTTTCATTTTAATAATACATCATGTTACATTTAAACATTGTGTTTCATAAAATTAAATATAAACATTGTATTATTTATATCACCAGATAAATTCAGTACTGCCTATAAATTATGATTTTTATGATATTAAATAAATATATAATCAAGTCTCTAGGTGATATATTTTACATTAAACATAGGGTTTCATGTAATACATACTATCAAATAATGTTTTCCTCTTTTATATTTTATAGTTGTAGCATTCTTCTCCCCTTAAATAAATTGTTTCCTGGTAGTTTAAACATGATCTCACTAAGAAATGGTGTCATATTTGAAAATTAGTTCTTTTAAAACACCCATCATCAAAATAGTTAATAAAATATCTATTTATTTGGGGAGTAATCGTAGTACAAAGAATCCATATTAATAATAATGAATTAGGTTTTTATGTAAGAGAAAACATGTGGCATGTGAAGATTTGCACATGGGAAAAATAAATAAATAATTATAGAGATTTATTGAGTTATTTAATCAGAAATGTGACATACCAACCCATGGAAACTAGAATAGTCACCCGAGCGAGCCCACAATGAGGTGGGGTAAAAAAGGGGAAAAAGTATAAAATACCAATAAAACAAGACCGAGAACTAGAATAGAATATAGAAACAAATGTAAGATACAACTAATCCAAACTGGATAAACTAAAAAACATGAAAATCTAATACAGTATGTCCCCATCTGATCAAGAATCACCACCAAGCAATCCCAATATGAATAGGGATGTAAAAATATTCATGCATGCCACAGAATGCTCTTCCATTTAACAGAATCCAACAAAAAAGCTTATAGACATCCACAAGAAGAAGTAGGGTTTGAGAAATAAGGCCTAAAAGGACACCACCAATATGATATAAACATGTTATAATGAAAATTATTCAAAAGTAAAATATTCAAAACAAAATTGTTTTACTAGTTTATTGAAAAACAAATCCACTCGAAATACTTTTTCAAATTATTGTTGATTTTTTCATTAATTTCATGCTAAATATTATAATTCCCACAAAAAAGAAATTATTTATACCAAAAATTAAATTTACATGTGATAAAATCTTCATTAAATAAATTTCCTTGAAATAAACAACCCAAAAAATAATGAACCTACCAACCATGCTCTATACTATGGGATAATATGTATAAGAAACTCAAAACCCAAATAATGCCAAATGTTGAATCAGAACTAATACCGAGGATTTCTATAGTCTATTTAGATATAATAGGTTACCTCCTAGTGGTGTCACACACACACTAAGTCTACATTTTTCTATTTCTTGATGTACCCAAGCTTCCCACTATAAAATGTTTGTGAATTTCTATTTTAAAAAACAATCTCACATTTTTATAAAACAATTCTCAACTTCTGGAAAATATTTTTCCGAGTTTCAAAATCCATTTTCAATTTAAAACCATTGAAATTCCATTTTCATAGAAAACCCCCCATATATAACATGAACCCATTCTCCAATCAATTTTAGCACATGCAAATCTATTTCAAATCTCAAGGAATCATTGTGAATAATAACAAATTCATGAAATTAAAACAACTAAATAGCTCCGCCTAGCTCAAGAGTGTAGAAAACCTAACCACAGTCGACAATAGAGATTGGCAACCACGTGATATTCCTTTGGAAGAAAAGGAACAACCATAAAATAAAAAGGAATGATAGAAACCACCATCTAATCAATAATACATAAAAAATATTCATAAGAACAACTAAGAGGAAACCTGAAAGAAAAACATACCAATAGAGAAGAATAACCTAACCCTTTTCATCAAACACTAAAAAATTCATCCAAATAAGAAGAAGACATCCAAAAAACCTAGGGAAATATCTTCAGTTAATTAGAAGTGGATAAAAAAACAAACAATCCCTCAATCACCGACACAAAACTCTATGAAGAAGAACATGGGGGTCTTAAAGGGAATGTAATATTTTACACCTCAAGAATCCCTTAAATTTTATGTTACACTAAAAAATGCATCACCTTTTTAATTAAAAACTGGTTTTCACATTACAATACCCTTATATGCTATGTAAAAACTCACACCATGAATTCAACTCAGAGGATGAGTCTAACCAGAATCATACATCGTGAAATCCTACAATATATTTTATAACTACCCAAAGAACTACATAAAAGTTAGAAAGAAATGTTGTAAATCTAATAAATCTACGATATCACTATTTTTGGTAACCTGAATATTTAGGTCCTAAAATAATCACCAAAAGAAAATGGGAAACCAAATAAAAATATAGGAATATAATTTAATGAATGGTAATAGGTTGTTACATTCTCCCAAACAAATATTTATGTCCCTAGAAACATATCAAGATCCTATATCTATAAAAGAGTATGTAATTATTTCCTCATCAATGATTATCACTCCCATGTCTAATGGTGATCCTATATAGAGTGTCATGACACCCAGGCCAAGGGAATCATTTTTCCATGTAGTACCTTATCATGGATAACCATAATATGAACTAGATTCTCAAACAAAGTGGTATCGGGATCAAGAATAAAAGAACACCATATAATCACATGATAAAGATCTAGTCAATACCTAATCAACTAGGAATCATGAAACATGTATTCTATAGATTTCAAAATAAATGGTAATAGAAACTAATATTCCACCCTGTCAGTCCCTAACATTCTAGAATGGTGTCAATAACCTTGGTATAAACTTAACCTACTTACCCAACAAACGATATACCAAGAGTGGTGAAACATTGAGAAATCCTTGATCACCACTCTCAAACGCCAATTCCCGATGACGATGGTCTGCATAATATTTTTGAGGACTATGTGCTATGATCAAACACCATCATTTTGAAATATCTGACTATTTTTTCTGACGAACAACTCTTTTCCCCACCATGGAACATTCTCCCAACTCTACCCATCAAAAGGTATATCAGCATGACCTCTTATACAAAGCCTCCAAAGGATACATCATGATCAAATAATTATAACTATTTTTATATGAAAACTATAATAATGTAAAATTTTTATCCAGATAACCACCTATATCAAGAACACAAGCTCAGAATATATCTTCATGAACCTTCATAACATTGTTTGTATGTCCAATCATCTATGGATGATAATCGATTATCAATCACAACTAGGAACCCATTGCCTCCTAAAAACCATTATAGAAACTAGATGTGTTCCTAGAGTCCTTATTAGAAAAAATTGCAGTGGGAACCCTTGGGAGCTTCACACTCTCTCAAACATACTAGTCCCTAATTGGTTACACTTTTTCATCTCATTTATTGGGAATAAATGTGTTTATTTAGTGAGTCTATCAATAGTCACCAAAATTGCATTCTTCCCACTAGTAGTACATAGTAAACCAACGATGAAATACATGAAAATATCATATCACTTTTATATCAGAATGGGTAAAGGATGAAATAGTGTTACAAGTCAATAGTGTCCCCCCTTAACTCTTTGAAAAGTGAGATATAGTGATATATGGTTTGAAACCCACCTCGTCATCCCTAACCACCAATACTAACAAACAAATTATTGTACATCTATGTATCTCTAGGTTGTGTGGACCAACAAAATCTATGTCCACTATCTAGAAACACCTACCTCAAGAAAAATGTAATAAAAAATAAGTTATAGAAGAAAAAAATAACCATTGGGGGACCTAGACAACTCACACAATGTCCCCCGCCATTTAGGATTTCTCTTAAGAATAATATCTTAGTCTCTATCATCTTCTCAAGTGAATCTCACTCAAAAAAGATGGTAAATATTTTATCATACCCAATAATTCATTTGTAGAAACCCCATATCCCCCCAAACTCATATCAATAAACAAACTCATCGGAGACCACTAATCAACTGATTCCTCCACAGATTGTGTTAGAAATTTTCTTTCCAACACATTGGACACCACTTTCCCTTTCCTAGGGATATATGACAAAAAACTCAATGGTATGAATATAATCAACCTAGCACCTTTTTTGAAGGTTTATATAGGTCTCAGATAAAATATATCTTAGGATTTGGTGATAAGAATATATTTTAAACCTCTATCCAAAGAGATATTTATATAATATTTTATTCACATGCATTACGAGTGACAACTCAAGATCTTGTGTTGAGTAGTTCTTCCACTGATGGAATAACAAGAAAGATCTATATTCCACAAATCATTTACCCTACATTAAGAAACATCCAAAACATGTACCATATCATAATTGAAAAATCATAACATGAACTTGGTTCTTGAAGAATCAAAACATGTTTTGAATTCAACCTCATCATCATCTCTTCAAAATATCTCTGACACTATTCCTTCCATTTATACTTTTACACCCTTATTGGTTAAAGATGTCATTGAAGATTTGATCTTGGAGAATTCCTAAACAAAACATCTATATTAACCCACTAATCTCTAGAATCTTCTTTACTCAAACACATTTCAGGGATGATTCTAGTAAAAAAAAATCCTTCATCTTTTTAGTATAAACTAAGACACCCCCTTTAGATAGAAACTTTTCTTATAGCATTATTTTCAAAATCCAAAACACACACTCATAAGGAATTACATACAAAGGATATTGCATCAATGTTTTAAGAATAATATTCAAATGGTCTCTATGATCCTACTCTAACATTTACTACACTAATATATTGTATATAAACACTACAACAAGTGATTCTACGAATTGTTGAAATATACAGTTCATCAAATACATGAACACTATATGAGCCTTAGTGAATCTAAATGGCATAACCAGAAACCTAAAATTCCTATATCAACTATAAAATCATTTCATGTATATATAATCCTCTTGGACTATCAACTCTTTTTCCCCGACTGTAATTCAATATCATAAAACCAATGTGCACCCCCTAGAAGATCAAATAGATCCTCAATTATGGGTAAAGAACAAACTTTTTTAATGGTCACTTGATTCAACATTCAGTAGTCAATACAAAGTCTAAGACTCTCATATTCCTTCTTAGAAAATATTATAGTCGAATACCATGGTGACATGATTTGAATAATAAATCATTTCACCTCTACATCTTCAAGACAGTTTATAAGTTCCACCAACAAAGCAGGAGGCATTCAATGGGATTGAATAGAAATGGGTATCATTCTAGGTAATAGGTCAATAATAAACTAAACCTCTCTCTATGGTAGAAAGACAAAAAAATAATATGGAAAGACCTCAAGGTATGCACACACAACTATATGTAGTTTAACACACAAACTTTGGTCAAAATCATCAAGAAAAATTTCTAAAAAATGGAATAATACTCAACTAGATTAAAGAAACATTGGTGATTCCCTTCCCAATCATGAGTCCCACTCACACAAGAAAACATTACTAACTCCATAAATAGATAAGAACTATTCTCTGTGGCAATAAAATTTTTTCTAAGACTTTATGATAACCATCCAATCGATGATGATGGTCTATTAAAAGATGATAATATCCTGAACTAATAATTCCCAATCCACCTAAAAGTCGTCGATCACCACTGACCATGTAAGAAATTTGAAACCTTATTTAGTCCTCTTTCCCAAAGGTGCATAAAGTCCCATGAAAAATGGAATAAAATCCAAATGAAATCCCAACACCTCAAACATAATTGATGGGATAAAAGAATGAGTTGAACCTGAATCAAATAACACTAATAAAATAAATGATGAAATAAATATAAAATCTATAATAATTATAACACCCCAATCTTCCACGATACTCTTCTCTATGAATAATACAGTAGCATATGTTGTACGCAACTTTGAGTTCTAACACACACCACAACAAATCAAAATAGTCATTATGAATAGTAATACCCACTTTTTCAAGTTTTATACATTTTATCTATAAAAATGGACTATATTTTTGAATTTGGAATACAGAAATTTTCTTAGGGTGAATTTTTTGTATTTTTCTGAAAAATTTCAATTTTTGTTGAATATTGAAAATCACTAAATTTTAATTAAAAACAACATTTTTAATTGAAATAATTAATAGTGATAAATTATGAATTTGAGTGGTATTAATGTATATATAGAATATATTTTTACCATTTAATAAAATTTTTGTCATTGTATAAAATTTCACGATTAAACCGGGCATAAACATGTGTCAATCTCTTGATAGTTATTATTTCTTAAAAACACACTTTTTGTTTTGACAGTGTGAATTAATGTTAAATTAATTTCTCCCACTTTTGTGTTTTGAATTTAGAAAAATATATTCCATATTTAGAATGAGTAGTTCCAAATTGTGTAAATAGGTAACTTTTATTTTTAGACATTTTGAATAATTACTTCGGTAAATACTTTATTTACCATGGTTAAAGGGTAAATCTGGTAAATAAGGGTAAAAAATAATATTATAATAATAATAAATTTCCCTAAAACGTGTCCTAAACCTATTGATTGATACATGTCTGACCATGTACATATTTCGGTCGATTTTGCGACCCCATGGATCCACTTGTAAGTGATAATTACACTTTATATTAATTAAGGTAAAGTAAATACAAAAATGACATAATAATATAACTTTTAGAAAAATAATTTTTACATAGGGTTATATATATTATATTTTCAACTATAAATATTAATTAGAAAGAGAAAAATATTTCTTACATAATAGTATTTTATATATAACTTTTATACATTTACTAATTCAATTTATTTATGTCACGATAATGATAAAGTATTTTTTTTATTAATAAAAGAATCAAAAAATTAGTATTATAAATGTGAAAATAATTTTAATTTGAAGGTTTTGATTCCAAACAATAATTTTATTAGTTAATATGACATTTAGGGATTTCTTAAATGGATTTGGTTAGAATTAATACTATATTTTAGAATTTAATAAAAATAAATTATTAAATATTGTAAAAATTGACATAAATGAGTTTTTAAATAAAAAATTTTACATTATTAATTGATATTCTATTCCAAAAAATCTAAGGACCGGCAAACAAACTTATATAATGATATGTGTATCATTAATGGACAACTTATGGGTCTCTTGGATGTATACAGTCAGTATATTAACCATATAATATAAAAATACAATGTGACAGGTAAATGTCAAACTATTTATCTAAGAGTTTAATATAAATGATATGGTTAATATATTGACCCAAACCTATCTAAAATATATTGTATTAACTTATTTCGACCCATAACCACCGTAGAATTTGAATAATCTACATTGGAGCCATTAGAAACCTAATATTAATTTATTAAAAATTAATACTTTAAGTTTTTTCTAAAGAGCCCCTCCTCCACCTTATAAAGGGAAAACACTTCTAAGAAATTCATTATACCTTCAAATCCTTTTTTATCGTCCATACTCTACCCAAATACCCTCTAAAATATCCTCCCTTAATCCTAGAATCCTTATTTTATTTAGAAAGCCAACCTATGGATCCCTTTTGATCAAATCAAATGGAAGAACCCGAAGAAGAGGTAATGTTTTCACCAACCTTTTTCAAGTTCCTTTATTCTTCAAATTCTTATTTCTTTGTTGTTTCCATTCACAAATAATAACTCCAGTATATTCAATATACTCTGATGTTATTATAAATATGGTACAACCATATTCATTATTCTATCTATCCTTTGAATGACATGTCACCATACCTTCATACATACGGCCTACCGTGTCCACGTCATGGTGTAATTGTTATTCAATACATTATTATTTGGATGGGTATAATAATTATTTGTAATTCTTGTAAATAATAAATATATCATGATAATGATTCTGTATACATGATATACCATCCAATTATATATTATTTTATTATCAAAAAAATGATATTGTCGCTCGTGTGTATGTACGGACTACCGTATCCACGAACGCGATGAGATTCATTCCCCATCATATCCATTCAAGTATAATTATCTTTTGATGATTAAAAATAATTTTTAAGTACTTGATATAATTATGTATATGAATAAGATACAACCTATCCATAAGAAACACAGCTTATGTAACAAAACATATAAAAGAAAATGAGTAAGTTAACACCCAAAATGACGATAATACAAAGACGTTATTAACAAAGAAATGTTAAAAGATCATATATGATATCATATCAATGTATATGATTCATGTATAATTTAATAACAATTATATCACCATTATACCAGAGGTTAACCTACCTCAACCAAGGAAAAGTACAAGGTAAGGGTTTATTTTACAATCTCTTCATTATCCGAGGTTGTTTATACATAATTATCTTCTAGGACATCTTTATCATCCACATCCATGTTTCATAAAAATGTATTTCAAAAAATTCTTACTAATTTAAAAAATATTTGTTAATGTTATTTATACCCTTGTTTAAATTTTATAAGATGTTTATAATGGAAGCTTTCCGTCATTTTCCAAACAAGGTCATTTTTAAACTTTTCGAAAAAAAATAAGGTAAGAATGTCTTCTTTTAACTTATATGTTGGATGTGGCTATTTTATACCATTATAAACTCTTAGAAGATTCCCTTACAAGCTTATAAGAATGTTTTCAAAGTAAATTTTTTATTTTATAATTATATGACTCTTAACTGATTTCAAAATAGAAATAAATATTTCTCTAAAAAGAGTTTTGATTTCATCTATGTCAGTATCCTTTGATGGATATTAAGTTTATTTGGAGTTTATTTATTATGATACAAAACATCCATATTGTATTGATGTTTTTTTTTGATATTTTTGACTATGGATATTCTATTTTTCATGATTTATTTTTAAATTATTGACATTTTGTATGCTAGTTTTAATACGAATATTTATGATATGTTTAAACCTTTTCATATGAGGAATGTATTGGACTTAGTAAGTGACGAGTGGAGCTCGCTATAGCTCCTTAATGCATCTGTAGGACTCATGAGACAAGTAGACGTGGAATTGGCTGAGGCCCTTTCCCAATTTGTGTTATGGTTTTTGCTTAGGCCTTAATCATTTTTAGACATCATGGCCGAGGCCTTGACAAAATATTTCAGAATGTCTGGCAATATACATTCCCCCATTATGGAAATAATATTGATGGTTCATGTGGTCATTCGACTAGTAGAATACCCATGATTATGTTTTATTATTTTATTATTTACTCAGCAAATATTCATTCCATAAATTTATTCTTGTTTATTATTGGTAAAGGCATGTGGTTTCAATTTTTTACCATGCTTAATATTTATGTCATTTTCAGCTGTATTACTTACCCTTACTAAGCATCTGAGCTCACCCCTTTCTCATGTTTCATTTTCCCAGGATATGAAGAAGTCAGTTATGAGTGACCTGGATGCATAGTCTAGGAGGCTTGGATGTTTCTATTGAAATATATTTGTGTTGTATTTCTCTTCAAGCTGTAAAGTTGATCTTATGTACGAATCTTGTTTCCAATTATACTAAACAGATCAGTCTTTCGAGACATTATTTACTTGTGATCATTCCAATGTTATGTAATGATGCACCAACTTTGGATAACTAGGTTTGGGGCGTTACAGTTGGTATCATAGAAAGTTTAGTATAAACATTGGAAACTAGATTTAGATAATATCTGATTAGAGCACATAGACCTAATATGAACTTTGAGGATTAGTATATAAGAACATCCTAGAATTTTGGTATTGTAGAAATTTTTTGAGTTTTCCGAGCAATACATACCTCTATGGACATGAGCAGGTAGAGGCGGCTCTAGAAAATATGTACCTACTGGTAAAACCCAAAAACACCGCTTTGAGCTAGACTCGAACCGGAACTAGTGCACGACAATGGGCCTCACTGCACTCTTTGTTATGACACTCCCAAGGGATATGATTAGGATAATTATCATTATCTTTACAAACCATTATGAAGGGTTTATGATTATATACTTCCTAAATTTTTTTATGATTATGGATTATATCCATAATCTGTTCCATTTATGTTAAGTGTTTTGCAAGTTTGGATTTATGTGTTGCAATTCATAAACTAATCTAGTGCATTCTATTGTTTAGAAATGGCGCGTAGTGGAAGAAATGGAAACTATATCATTGAAAGAACTACATGTAGGGATTTCCCTCCTTCTCAAGATAAATATAGTGGAGGTGGTGATGTAACTAGTGTTGATCAGCTAATAACCATACTGGGAAAACTCACTCAGGTAATGAATAATATCCTTACCCGTATGAAGCACCTAGATCCACGGTGTGGAGGATCAATGTTAGATCCCTTTATGAGGAAACAACCACCAACATTAAATGGGAGTAAGAATCCCATAATATCAGAGCAATGGATAAATTCCTTAGAGAAAATATTCCACGCCTTGGGGACAGTGAAAGGGAAAAAGTTATCATGGAAGTTTACCACCTCACTAGAGATACTGATCGATGGTGGTCATTGATTCTAAACACAAAGGAATATGATGATGTAAAAAAATATGTAATAGAGGGAGTTTAAAAATATTTTCTTAGATAAATACATTCCTTATGACCATAAAGCAGATTTGGAAAGGTAATTTATGTGTCTGAGGCAAAAGGAGGATGATAATGTCATAAAGTATGAGGCTAACATTATAAGGATAGCAAGGCATACTGCAGATTATATACCTAACCCATGAAGTAAGATTGATCATTTCTTTTATGGGTTAAAACCATTTCTCCATCGAGCATTAGTATCAGAATCCTTCTCATCATAGAAAGATATTGTCTCTTGTTCTATCAAGACAGAAATGGAATTCTCTAAGTCTTTTGACTTTAAATAAATGAAAGAGAAGAAGTGATCTGAAGAACACTCTGGGAAAGGAAATATGGAAATAGGGAAGAAGATAAGAATTGAATTTCCACCCTGTGATAATTACGGAAGGAAGCACCTTGGTGCTTGTCTAAAAGAAACAGGAGTATGCTACAAATGTGTACAGAAAGGTCATATAGCTGGTGATTGTAAAGCAAATAAAGATGATACTAATGTTTAATGCTAGAATTGCAGAGATATGGGAAATTATGAAAATGAATGTCCTAAGTTATAGGGAAACTTACCTCAGAAAATTCCAAGGGATTAAGGCCAAGCTTATGAAATCACTACTACTGAGGTTGAAGCCCCGAAAGACGCGGTGGAAAGTAATTTAATGGTTTCCTCAAGTTTATAAAATTCTTTATTTGATTCTGGATCATCGCATTGTTTCATATCTTCCTAGTTTGATAATAAAATTAGATATTTCCAATTTTATTTAACAAGGTAGTTGTCAGTTAAAACTCCTAAGTGAAGTATCATTGCTACAATGTTCTATGGATCTATTCCCATTAGGGCATATAAATGTTCTTTTTTTTCTAATCTTATCATCATACCCATGACTGAATTTGATATAATTATTGGTATGGATTGTATTTTGGACAATGATGAAAAAATTTATTGTATGAAGAAGGAGGTCATGATTTTTGATGATGATGATAAAGAACACCTTATTTTTAGAGCAGAATATTCACCACCTGATTCTTATCTTGATCCACCCACAGTAGCTCAACTAAATTTAATTATCAAAGAGGAAGAGAATGAAATAACTGTTGGTGAGTAAAGGAATGTTCAAATAGAGGATGTACCTATTGTGATAGAATATGTTGATGTGATTCTGGAAGATTTACCTGGACATCCTCTAGAATGAGAAATTGAGTTTTCCATTGATTTAAATCCTAGTTTGAGGCCTATATCAAAGTCCCCTTATAAAATTTCCACTGTGGAATTAGTTCAACTAAAGAAACAACTAGGGTAATGGAGTATTATATGATTTATTCTCCCTAGTGTTTCTCCACGGGGACCCCCTTTCCTTTTTGCTAAGAAGAAAGATGGATCTATGAGGTTATGGATTGACTACAGGGAAATCAATGCTATAACAATAAAGAACAAGTATCCCATAGACTTCATTGATGATTTATGTGACCAACTGCATGGAGCTCAATACTTTTCAAAGATTGAAATTCGATCTGGATTACATTAGTTGTGTGTGAAGAAGGAAGACATTCTGAAGACATCAATTTGAACAAGGTATGGGCATTATGAGTTTATAGTAATGCCTTTTGGATTGACTAATTCACCCTCTGTATTCATGGATCTAATGAACATAGATTTCAAGAAATATCTTGATGACTTTGTAGTGGTATTTATTGATGATATATTGGAATACCCCAAAATATATGATGATCATGAAAATCACTTGTGCATTATCCTAAAGAAACTTAGAAGACATGAATTATATGGGAAGTTTACCAAGTGTGAATTCTAGCTTCCGGAGATTTCTTTTCTTGGCCATATTGTCTCTAAAGGTGGAATTTTCATTGATACTTATAAGACCAAAGCAATCCAAGAATGGCCAGCCCCAATGAGTATTACCGAGGTACGTTGTTTTATTGGTTTAACATGTTATTATTGACATTTTGTCCAAAATTAGCCCGATTGGCTAACCCATTAACAAAGATCACACGTAAAGGGGTTAAATTTGTTTGGACAAAAGAGTGTGAAGAATGTTTTGAAGAACTGAAGAGAATATTATTCAATGCTCCTATATTGACTCTACCATCGGGGAATGATTGGTTCGTTATTTATAGTGATGCATCGAGGAAAGGAATTGGTTGTGTCCTTATGCAGAATGATAGAGTTATTGCCTATGCATCACAACAGCTGAAAATTCATGAGAAAACCTATCCTACTAATGATCTTGAGTTAGATTCTATAATCATTTCTTTGAAGATATGGAGACATTATCTCTATGGGGAAAATGTGAGATTTATACTGATCACATGAGTTGGAAGTATATTTTCTCACAGAAAGAACTCAACATGATGAAAATGAGATGGCTTTAACTACTCAAGGATTATGATTCCACGATACACTACCACCCAGAAAGGAAAAAAAGGTGGAAGTTGCTTTGAGTAGAAAGGATCATGGATTTTTGAAGAATATGAGAGTTGAAAAGGATCCTATATACATGGATCTAGTAGTGATGGATATGGGAATCACCATGGAAGGTGAAACATCAATGATTTTTCAAATGGTTTCCAAATCATCTTTACTAGAAAAGATAAAGAGGTCTCAGACCGATGATAAAGAGTTTCAAAAGAAGATTAACGTTGTAAATGATGGGAGATTGAGTGACTTTGTGTATGAAGATGGAATTTTTAAATTTGGGAAGAGACTTTGTGTTCTCGATATACCGGATCTAAAAAGAGAATTGTTGGATGATGCTCATAGTTCCAATTTCTCTATACACCCTGGGAGCACCAAAATGTATAGAGATTTGAAGGAAAATTTTTGGTGGGACAACATTAAGAGGGAGATTGCTAATTTTTTGTCAAGATGTATGTTTTGTCAAAAATTGAAAGCTGGAAGGCAACAGCCTGGTGGTGTATTGCAACCTCTTCCCATAACTGAGTAGAAATGTGATAATATCATGATGGACTTTGTCCAAAGACTCCTAGAAGGAATGATGCAATATGGGTAATTGTTTATCATCTTACCAAGTCAACACGTTTTCTTGCTATAAGGGAATTTTTACCACTTGAATATCAAGCAAGAATATATATTAATGAATTTGAGAGGCTTCATGGAGTACCCCTATCAATTGTTTCGGTTTTTGATCCCTGTTTGACATCAAGATTCTAGAAAAGTCAATCAGAAATCCCTGGATACTGAACTCTGTTTGAGTGCTGCATACCACCCCCAAACTCATAGGCAATCAGAACAAACTATTCAAGCCATAGAAGACAAGTTGAGATCTTTCTCACTTTACTTTCAGGGTATGTGGGATCAATATTTACCTCTGGTGGAATTTTCTTATAATAATAGCTTCCATTCAAGTTTTCAGATGGTACTATTTGAAGCATTATATTGAAAGAGATGTCACACACCAACCTGTTGGGATGACCTTGAGGAGAGAAAACTCATAGGCCTAGAACTGGTGGAGGAAACGATGGAAAAGGTGAAGGTAATCCAAAACCACATCAAAGCAGCTCAAAGTAGGAAGAAGAGCTATACCGATAACCGAAGGAAGGTCTTGGGATTTCTGGTTGGAGATCATTTTTTCTTGACGGTATCTCCATGGAAGGGAGTTATACATTTTTTTAAGAAAGGTAAATTAAGTTCCAGGTACATCGGACCATTCGAAATTCTAAAATGAATTGGGGTAGTATCTTACTATTTGGCAATGTCGCCAAGTCTCTCCAAAGTTCACGATGTGTTCCATGTATCATTGTTGAGAAAATACATGTCTGACCCAACTCTTCTCATCACTCATGTGGAAGTAGAACTAGATCCCGATATATCTTATTGAGAAGAGACTGTTAGGATTCTTGATACAATAGAACAATTGCTGAGAAAAAGGATGACAGGTCCGGTAAAAGTTCTATGGAGAAACCATAAGATGGAAGAGGGAACATGGGAACCTGAGGAACTTATGATGAAGAATAACCTGATTATTTTCATGCGGTAGTATTCTAGAAATTTTTAGGAAAAAATTATTTAATGTACGGGAGAATATAACTCCCCAAGCTTCCACGGTACGCTTCTCTTTGAATAATACAGTAGCGTGTGTTGTATGCAATTTCGATTTCTAACGCACACCACAACCAATCAAACTAGCCGTTATGGATAGTAATACCAACCTTTTGAAATTTTATACATTTTATCTTTAAAAATAGACTTCATTTTTGGATTTTTAATATCAAAATTATCTTAGGTGAATTTTTTGTATTTTTTTGAAAACATTCAATTTTTGATGATTAGTGAAAATCACTAAATTTTAATTAAAAACAACTTTTTTAATCGAAATAATTAACAGTGATAAATTATGAATTTGAGTGGTTTTAAATTATATTTAGAATATATTATTACCATTTAATACAATTTTGGTCATTTTATGAAATTTCACATTTAAACCGACATAAACATGTGTCAATCTCTTGATAGTTAATATTTCTTAAAAACGCACTTTTTGTTTTGACAAAGGGAATTAATTTTAAATTATTTTCTACCACTTTTTTTTTTGAATTTAGAAAAATGGATTCCATATTTATAATCAAGAGGTCCAAATTGTTTAAATAGTTAACATTTATTTTTATACATTTTGAATAATTACTTAGGTAGATATTTTATTTACCATGGTTAAATGGTAAATCCGATATGTAAGGGTAAAAAAAATACAATACTAATATTAAATTACCCTAAAATGTGTCCTAAACCTATTGGTTGATACATTTCCGACCATTGGCATCTTTGGGTCGATTTTGGGACCCCATGGATCCACATGTAAGTGATAATGAACTTTTATATTAATTAAGATAAAGTAAATACAAAAATGAAATTAGCATATATATTTTAGAGAAAAAAAATTTACATATAGTTATATATGTTATATATTAAACTATAAATATTCATTATAAATCCAAAAATATTTCATAAATAATGGTATTTTATTTATTATTTTTAGAAATTTAATAATTAAATTTATTTTTGACACAATAATAACGCAGCATTTTCCTTATTAATAAAAGAATCAAATAATTAGTATTATAAATGTTAAAATAAATATAATTTGAAAATTTTTATTCCATACAAGAATTTTATTAGTTAATATGAAATTATATTATTTCTTAAATGAATTTGGTTCTAATTAATAATGTTGTTAAGTCTTTAAAAAATCAATTATTAAATATTGTCAAAATTGACATAAATGAGTTTTTTTAAAAATATAATATTATTAATTGACATTCTATTCCAAAAAATATATATATTGGAAAAAGGACATATATAATGATAGGTGTATCATTTATATACCACTTTGGGGTATCTTGAAAGTATAAATTATGTTTATTAAACAGATTACATAAAAATACAATGTGACATGGTAAATGTTAAACTATTTAAATAAGAGTTAAATATAAATGATAAGGTTAATATAGTGACCCAAACCTATCTAAAATCTATTGGATGAAATTATTTCTACCCATACCCACCTTATACTTTTAATAATCCACTTTGGAGCCATTATAAATTGGATATTAATATATTATAAATTAATACTTTAAGTTTTTCCAAAAGAGCCCCTCGTCCTCCTAATAAAAAGACACCACTTATAACCAATTACTCATACCTTAAAATCCTTTTATTTTGGAAAAAATCTGCCCAAATACCCTGTCAACTATCCTCCCTTAATCCTAGAATCCTTACTTTAGTTATAAATACAACCTAAATATCCCTTTTGATCAAATCAAACAGAAGAACCCGAAGGAGAGGTAATGTTTTCACCACCCTTTTTTAAATTCCTTTCTTCTTCAACTTCTTCTTTAATTTTTGTTTCCATTCTAAAATAATAAATCCAATATCTTCTATATACTGTGATGTTATTATAAAAATGGTACAACCCTATTCAGTATTCTATCCACCCTTTGAATGACATGTCACTATACGTGTGTATGTACTGTCTACCGTCTCCACGTCGTGGTGTAATTGTTATCCAATACATAATTATTTGGATAAGTATAATAATGATGTGTAATTAATGTAAATAATAAATATAACATGATAATTATTCTGTATATATGATATAACATCCAATTATATATTATTTTAATATCAAAAAAATGATATTGTTGCCTGTGCGTACGTATGGACTACCGTCTCCACGAACGCAATGAGATTCATTCCCCATCATATCCATTCAAGTATAATTCTCATTTGATGATTATAAATAATTTTTAAGTACATGATATCATTTTGTATATAAATAAGATACATCTTATACATAACAACCACGACTTCTGTAACAAAAAATATAAAATAAAACACGTAAGTTAACACCTGAAACGACGATAATACTAAGATATTATAAATAAATCAATGTTAAAAGATCATATATGAAATCATATTAAGGTATATGATTCTTTTATAATTTAAAAATAATTATTTAACCATTATACAAGAGTTTAACCTACCCTCAACCAAGGCAAAGTACAAGGTAAGGGTTTATTTCACAATCTCTTCATTATTTGAGGTTGTTTATACATAATTATCTACTGGGACCTCTTTATCATCCACATCCATGTTTCTTAAAAATGCATTTCAAAACATTATTGTTAATTTAAATAATATGGTTTAAAGTTATTTAAACCCTTTTTGACCTTTTATAAGATTCTTATAAAGAAATCTTTCCGCTGATTTCCAAACAAGGTCCTTTTTAATGTTTTCGACAAAAAAAGCTAAGAATATCTCTATTTAACTTATACAGAAGGTGTGTCTATTTTATACCATTATAAACTTGTAGAAGCCTCCCTTACATGATTATAAGAATATTTTCAAAGTAAATGTTTTATTTTATAATTATTTGACTCTTAAATTATTTCAAAATAGAAAGAGATCTTTCTCTAAAAAGATTTTTGATTTCATCTATGTCAACATCCTTTGATGGATTTTAAGTTTATTTGGAGTAGATTTATTATGATACAAAAATTCCATATTGTATTGAAGGTTTTGTGATATTTTTGACTGTGGATGTTCCATTTTTATACCATTCATGATTTATGGTTAAAGTATTGACATTTCGTATGCTAGTTTTAATATGAATGTTTATGATATGTATAAATTTTTTCGTATGAGAATTGTATTGGACTTAGTAAGTGATGGGTGGAGCCCTCTATATCTCCTCGATGCATCGGTAGGTCTCATGAAACAACTATATATGGAATTGGCTGAGGCCCTTTCCTAATTTGATTTACGATTTTGAACGAGGCCTTAATCATTTTTAGACGTCTTTGCTGAGGCCTTGACAAAATGTTTCAGAATTGCTGGAATTATACATTCCCTCATTATGGAAATAATATTGATGGTTCATGTGGTCATTCGACTAGTCGAATACCCAATATTATGTTTATTATGGAATTATTTACTTAGATCATATTCTTTCCATAAAAGTATTATTTTTTATTTTTGGTGAAGCCATGTGGTTTCAATTATTTACCATGATTAATATTTATGTCATTTTTCGCTGTATTACATACCCTTACTGAGCATTTGATCTAAACCCTTTCTTATGTTTCATTTTCCTAGGATATGAAGAAGTTAGTTATGAGTGACCTGATGCCATAATTTATGAGGCTTGAATGTTTTTAATGAAATATATCGGTTTTGTATTTCTCTTCAAGATATAAAGTTGAACTTATGTATGAATCTTGCTTCCAATAATACTAAACTGATCGGTCCTTAGAGACATGATTTCCTTATGATCATGCCAATGTTATGTAATAATTCACCGACTCTGGGTAACTAGGGTCAGGGCGTTACAATTGTAGTTCGACTTGATTCAAATTCCTCTAGTGCAGACTCAGCTACATAAATTCATCCCGACATAGCCACTTAGAAACCCCCTTGTATTGAAAATGAGACCCAACACCCTTAGAAGAAACAACATAATCCTATGACCCCTTATTAAAGGAATATCTTAGCTAACTCCCATGGGAAATATTATCACATAATCACTTCATATTGATAGATCTCCCAAAATGACGACATGTTCAAGAAGTCCTCATGAACTAGGTCATGGTATGACCATACCTCCCACAATGGTACAAAATAATATATTGGTCCCCTATATATTCTCTTGAGACTAGTCCTGTAGTAAACTGACCACCCTTGCACTAGTTCTCTAAACATAAGAAGCACCCTCATAAACTGATCCATCCACTAATGCTCTGACAAAGTATGTCCTCCCCACTAGGTATGTATCATCCAAATCTACTTTAACTAGTATATATATAGATGTATAAAGGCACAAAAGAACATTTATTATCCAAATATCATACCTTATCCCCATATTAGCCCTTTGATCCTTTAGGATATCATTGGTCACATGCTCTAGTTCCAGATGCACCAACATGAAAAAGCAGCTGGAGTACTCCCGAATGGTATCCCTATTCCAATGTCTGAAACTGACGGTTCATTTCTGTACATAAACTATCTATATAAAAATTTAGGTTAATGATCTTCTTAAAATTGAACCAAGTAATAACTTCATGAAACTTTTCATTCATTATTGGGTCCTTCCATCTTCTTCTATATCCTTGGATCATATACTAATAAAATCCTATCTTAGAGTCCTCATGAGTCTTTAAAATTTTATGATCTTATAAATCCATTCAATACACTCCTATAATTCTAGTACTCATTTGTCACTATAGAAGATATGTTAATGATTCTATGTAAATTTCAATCCATAATCTACATCCCATCCTAGGTTCACTATGCCCACAGACCCTAGAGTCGGAGTTGTACATATCACTACTTCAACTATAGAAGGGTCCAATGGAGGATCATCCTATATAAATTTACTCAGGGATTCCCCTCCTATATTTGGATGCACGATTCTAGGAGGAATTATATATTAAACATAATAAGTCAACCAATAATCCATGAGAAAAATCCAAAACCATTTAACTGAAAACAAGAATAGAAAGTCACCCTTAAAAACAATAATAATTGAATGTAGTCAGGAACTCTACTATAAAATTCCAACACATTTTAAGAAGAATAGGACTATATAAATAAAATACACAAATAGTTTATTCAAATTAAAATTCACACACCAAGTACACATACATTTTAGTAATGTTAAATTAAATAATATTCCCATACAATTTATTCATGAAATAATTAACACTCAGTTTGGAATTAGTGATGATTTTCAAACCACCCATGGAAACTTGTATTTAGTACATCGGGTTTTCTTGACAAACCCCTTTTCTATACCTAATATCTAAATTTTATTGATCTTAATAATGTATACCCAAGATGCTGAAATAGCTCAGGCAGTGTTGAAATAACTTAGGCTGATTATGGCTATAATACTAAATTTAAATAGACTAACATGGGCCAACGAGACTTGTCTGATGTGTTATCCCATTAGGGGGTGTGGATAAAGAGTAAGAAAAAAACATGTATTAAATATCATCAAAACAAGACATACATCTAATGTACTGTATAGAATCAAATGAAAGATACAACAGTGATAAACTGAATAAAAAACATTATATGTCTAGACAAAAAGTCTCCATGAGTACATGTGTCACCTCCAAACTATTTTTAAATGAAAAATAATGTAACGAAAATCATGTGTGAAAAAAGTTTATCTTCCATTAACATGATTCCGAAATAAAAAATTCTACATATTCCCACATTCTGAAATAGGGTATGATCAATAAGGCCTAGTATGATACCACAAAAATAATGCATTCATGTTATAATGGAAATAATTCACAAGTTGAAGATTTAAACAAAATAGTTTAACATGGATTTTTAAAAAAAAATCAATATGAAATTCATTTTCAAATTATCCATGATAGTTTGACATGCTAAATGATAAATATTCCAATAATATAAACAATGTAGGTGATTATATCAATTTTTATATATACATGTGTTCCAATATTCGTCAAATAAACTATCGTGAAAAAAAACAACCCAAAACAAAACATCACTTACCAGTTGTGCTCTATCATTTGCGAAAATATGTACTAGAAACCCATAATCCCATACAAGGAATAAATTTGGATCTGATGTAACAATAAGGACTATCATAGACCATAGACAAATGATATGTTACCTTATAGTGGTTTCATGTACACTAAGGCTACATGTGACTCTATCTCGAAGTACCCAAGGGTCCTTCATTGCATTGTTTGTAAATTTCAATTATAAAACCCATGGTCACATTTTTTATAAAACAATTCTCAACCCCATGAAAGACTTCATCACTATTTTAAAATCCATTTTCCTTTTGAAATCAAGGAAATTTCATTTTCAAGGAAAATCCCCATTAAAACATGATATCATTCCCCTGTAAATTTTATCACATTCCATTATATTACAAATTTAAAGGAATAAATAGAATCAATAAGAAATTCAAGAAATTAATAAAATTAAACAATCCCACCTACCTCAATAGAATAGAAAACCTATCCTTATATGATAATGAGGATTGGAACTACAAGGTCTACATTCCAGAGGAAATTCACTTCCAAACACTATAATGGATTGATATAACACACAATACAATAACCAATACATAAAATAAAAGGTCTTATAACCACCAATTTGGGGGAACCCAAGAGAAAAACATACCCAGAGAGTTGAATCACATAACCATTCTAATAAATCATTGGAAGAATTGATCTGTAATAATGGAAGACACCCAAAAATACTGAGGGAAAGAGCTCTGGTTGAGGGGAAGAGTTTGTAATATAAATGATCCCACAAAACCCTATGTTGAACTCTAAAAACTTGAACACATGGAATTACACTATGTGTAATGTTTTAAATATGACGAAACCCTGAAATTTTGAGTTATGGTAAAAAAATTCAATGTTTTAATTAAACCTCATATTTCACATTACATGACGTGTAACCCTTACATAGTGTGTAAAAAATAATGTTGTGATTTCAACTCAAGAGATTATTCTAGTTGGAGTTACACCCCATGAAACCCTAATAGATTCCATGTAACTTCTCATTAAATAATAGAAAAATCCCAAAAAAATGTGGAAAATCCAATAAATCCACGACGTCACCATTACAGGTATCCTCCCAATTCAGGGCTGAAAATACTCTCCCAAAAAATGTAAACCATAGATAGTGATCAGAATATACATGATAGAAGGGTAATGGGTAATTATAAAAAAAATGAATGATAAATGGTATTTTAAGGGCCTAAAACCATTAATCTATGATGATTTACAATATTATATGATTCATTGGGAATGTGTGGAATATGATAAAAAATTTTAAAGAAAAATTTCCTAACATTAGGGGAGTATTTTACAATTTATTAATATAAAGAGATATATTTATTTGGTTATTTGGGGTATAATTACATTAAAAACATACAAGCCAGGAAGGCATTCCATATCCCCCAAGGGATATCCCACACATAAAAAATTATTTATTCAGCAGATGCCCTAAATTCCCAGTCGGAATGAATCCCATTACATGTCTCGAAGGAACAAAATCTAGCCCAAAGGCCTAGTAAAACATCATTTATACATTATGCATGTGTCACCATCTGCATGTGCCATGCCTAAGTCACCGATATCCTGTAATATGTCTGTAACACCTATTATCTATAGAAATTCACTCCCACCCTAGAGTTGAACCCAGGTATGATGCATAATTAGGGGACACCTCTACCATTGAGGCACACCCAAAATGCATATAAGGAAAAATACCTAAGTCAAACATTTTTATTTCATGATCACAATTTTATCCTTTGGATTTACATCAGTCAATTTAATATTCATCCATTACTCTATGAAATGAACATCCAAAAATGACTTTTCTTATCACTAGAGCACTGAAATTCACTTTTAATGGATCATAAGCTCAAAAAATAAGTTAAGGTCTTTCCGTATATCTCTAACCATTTTCCAAAACCAATATTCCTAACACATGTTATCTGATATACATGAATCAACATATGCTGAAGTAATACATTTAAAATGTCATCCAAGGGTCAAATTAAACTATTTTATAAAACTATAGCCATATTTCCCTTCTAAAATATTAATATCCACTACTATAGAAATTAGGTAACTGATTTTACAAAATGGTATTTTCATTATTATATTAAAAAATATGAAAAATATCTTTATCATTGTATACCATAAATGTGAATACCGACATCATGAACTTTCAAGAAACATGGTACTAACCTAAATGTCCATAAATCCTTATTCAAAACAACAATTCTTCCTTATTCTTTATGTAAAACATCTATTATTTGATATATTCATTAAATACCAAAAATCTATAAATTCCATTAATGATATAATAAAAATATTTTATAACAAATCATTAATCAATTCCAAGATAGTCTGCACTATATAATTTACATTATTCATGTCAATCATTTGTTTATACCAACATCATTATCTCGACATCAAGAAATTATTAAGGGAATCCAATCATGGTTTTTCAATAAGATCAACATTCCACAGAATCATTTTTCTTGGTCATCAATAATGTTCAACAAATGATTTCAAATCCTTAATGAAAATGTACTATAGTATAATCCTTATATATTTCATAATTCTTATAACTAGTATACCTTTAATAAAATATTCAAATTACAAAATTCTTATCTCCCAGGATTATTACATTAATAAGTCTTCGTAATCTATTGTAATAACAAATGATTATCCATTATCCATTATCTTCCCTTGAGGTATATTCCTTTGATGTTTGAGAAATTTATTTTTCTAGATCCCCATATCTCTACACTTGAATAATTTTACTTCAGAAACATTTATCTTAATCTTTCAATAATAAGAATTATTTCCTTTCTCTCCACATATTTAACATAATTACATTCATTTTAAGAAATCATCTTGTTATTTTATTCCAATAATATAACATGTTCCAAAAACCATCATTATCTTTCTCATTTTATTCATTATTTTACCTACCATCCCCTTCTTATCCTGTATCCCTCTAAATCCCTAATACCTAAAGAATTATTTCTCTATCATTTTCACACATGATATTATTCCCTTATATGGTGAGAATGATTGGGAGACTAGTTCCCATTGAAATATGGGCTTAAACCTATAATTGATATGATCATTATTAGTTTTTGGATTATGTGATTTTATGTGGTTCCCATTCATTCAATTATTCACAATTTTAAAACAATTCCATAGTGTAGATTGGACCATAACTTTATAAAACATAATGTAAAATCCAAAAAACTAGTGAAACACATAACATAAATTTAAAAAAATTAATTTATATCTAATCTCATAATCATAAAAATATTTTCATTGCGGATATCTTAATTTTCAAACACATCAAAATTTTTGGTAATGATAAATGTGAATTATCATAAGAATTAAAATTGGCTTATTAAAAATAGTTATCTAGTAATGCCCATTTTCATGCACCAGGTAATGATCAGGTGATTCCCAATGTTCCCATTTAAAATTTATTACACCTAGGTACATCTATAATAGAACGACATCCACTTATAATATAGAAAAATATATTTATTTCTACAAAAACCCACATAATATTCCTTATGAAAACATTATGATGTTCTTATATAATAGACCTTAATTTTTATAAAAGGTATATTCTCTCTAATGTAATTTTTCAAGAATTTTGTTTCCAATGATTTTACTAAACTTCTTCCAATACCAATTGTAGGGACCCCAACACTAGATTCATAGAGCAAGTGCCTTCTTTATAAAATTGGATTAATATTCAAGGAATCACATCCCAAAGGTCTGAATTGTTTAGTATTGTTGATATACTATATACAAACATGAATCACATTTACATTTTAAAAAATAGAATATAAAAAAAGTTTTTTCTTGAGAGCTCTATTATTACCCTTAGAATTTCCTTTCATATCAATCATAAAATACATCCTCTTATCATATGTAAAATAAAACATAATAAAGGGGTGATATCAGATGTTTAGTAAGGGTATGTGTACAATAGAATATTTGAATAAGTAAGGAAAAATAAATTTCAAAAGTTAACTAACTAAAAAACGTACCATTTAATCAATAAAATATAAAAATGTGGCAAATATTAATCACAATCATATAATTCCATATAAATAATAACATGAATGTGGCACATAACTATTAATATTTAACTAATCTAATAATCATTTGAAATATAAAAAACTAAATTAGAAGTGATTAAATGCATAATTATGGGCATCTAAGATGTATAATTGATACCTCATTATAACACAGATAATATTTTCATGTCTTCATTCCATGACATTAAATACCATTGAGGGATCATTCAAAGAAATCTATATAACTAGGTAAGGCCTCATCGAATCCCATAACTAGTTTTTCTCCTGATACCTATCTATGTATAAAGGTTATATAGTATTTCCCACCCATCACTTAATATAACTAATATATTCTTAATAGGAATAAATAATACCAATAAATCAGCATGCCTTAGAAAAACAGTAATTGTCTGTATTTTAATAGCTGGTTATATAAATTATCAATGATTTCACCAGTCATAGTAATCAATAAAAAAAGTCATGAATGGTATAATTAGAGTTCCTACACAACATAAGATTAAAAAAAAGTTAAAATAGATAAAAATACATTAACGTGATTTATGTAATATTTATCATATAATGTAACCTTTTACTTTAAAAATAATTTTTAAAATAAGAAAATTGATCATATAATATAGAAATTATTTTATTTGAAAACAAAAAATTAAAATTTTAATGGAAACATCAAATATATTATTTTCATGAGGAACGGTAATTTCATACATTTAGTACAATTTAAAAAAACATTCCTTTTATAATATAAAATATTTTTCATAGTTCTTTGTTCAGAAAATGTCCTGAAGATTATTTTCAATTTTTAATTAAAATCCAAATGGTAATTATTTTGGGAAAATATGTAGGATTACATTGAAAAAAAAAATATTTTAAAAAGTAAAAATGGGTAATAAAAATTAAATCAATTATTTTGAAAATGGAAATAAAATCATAACATTTTTTAAAAAATGGTATTGTAATATAATAGATTTCTGACCTATTAGAGAAATCGAGTTTGATTTTATTAAAAACATTTTATCAATTAATTTAAGAACCATAGAGTATAAAATTGGTATAACTAATTGAAAATATCATGAATGACCAGATAATAAGAAAATTAAATGTTTTTATTTTTAAATTGTTCAAAATATTCCTTAAACTGAAATCCAATAATAAATAATCTTCATTAGAATGAGATTGTGAAATTAACCATTACAGTGATCATAACATTAAAGTTATAATTAGTCAATGAATCTATTATCAAACCCAATAGTAAATAAAAATATTAAAATTTAACTATAAGATGAGTTAATAAAAAATATTTATACCATTATTCTTAAAATTAAAAAATCAATGAATTAGAAGTTTAACCCAATGAATGGAAACTGAGTGAAAAATTTACATACCTCACAATTAATTTTGATTTAAAGTTAATTAACCCATTTTTTAATGGTTTTAAAAAAATTAACATACACTAAAAGAAAAATAATATTTATAATATCATATTAGATCCTTTTATGACATATTATAACCCATTCATTAAAAATATTTCATGGTTTTCATTTTTGGGCTGCGAATTGAATCATTTTATTTTGTGAGTTTGGTCATTGATGTATTGATTCATCTTCAAATAATATATATATAAAATATATAGAATGATATTAGTTGTATTAATATCACGTTTACTCAGTATATTCATTGTTATAAATAGTTATTTAATTTTTACATATAAAATGAATCACATAACTTCGTAGAGGGATTAGGTCGAACGTATGATCAAGTGATGATATAATAACATTAATGTGTGAAAGGGTTAGGAATTGGGTGTTATTTTACCTTTTATGAATCAATATAATATCCTATATATTATCTATATTTCATAATTTTAATCTTTTTAAATTCGATGTTAATTTTAAGTGAAAATGAATCACATCGCTTCAAGAGGTAGTAGTCTGTCACACACACAAGTGACGTTATCAACTTTAAAATGAAATGGACTATAAAAATTAATATTTTATAATAAATATAAATAGGTATAATAATATTATAAATAGTATATAAATGTAGAAAATAATTAATTATAACCAATTGTGAGAGGTGGTAATGAAAAAATGAATGACATCGATTCATGAGGCGGTTGTCCAATGTATACACAAACAATGATTCCGTAACCCAATTATTGTTAGTGGATATGAATAATTATTATGGAATAAATTTAATAAAAAATCATTATGTGGGAAATAATATTGTAATTTTATTGTAAGTGAGACTACATAATTTAATTTTGAAAAATAATATAGAAAATTAAATAACTTTGAAAAGATAGTTACTTTATATAAGAGAAACATCCTTTGGAATAAGGAACCAACCTTAAATATTACATAATATTGAATTAAATGAATAATTCACATTGAGTATCTTTTTAGTTTTAGAGTTTTATAGTATTAGACCATAACTATTACATTACATCTCAAAATTTATAAGGTAGACACTTCTACTCAGTTTCCATTTTTTCATAAAATAAAAACTCTTGAAAACAAGAGTCATGTCTAGTCCCATGTTTTAGATAGCATGAAGTTTACTTGATCTCATCCTTGGCCATATTCATCTTTAGGTCCTATGAAAAACATTACAAAATTTGGGATGGGCATAAAAATCACAGTAAGGTTTATAAAACAAAGAAAATATTAATTCATCATTGCATACATAACATAAGCTCTTTAACATACCTCATGAAATAATATGGTTAATGAATAACACATAGTAAACATAAATCATAAAGGTAACTTGTGGCATCCAAATAATACTTACGTTAAAGCTATCACAGCTACGTATGGAGTAACATTTGGAATACCCATCACAGTATATTCCCTAAATCTCTTAAGAGAAACATTTATGTTTACCTCTTCCACGTTAACAAATTCATTGGAGAGATATCTCAGGCTTACCCACCCTAGGTTTATCATGGAACCACCCATATACGTAACAATTCTAAAATACCATAACATATTCATAACACATATAACAAATATAAAGGAAAAGTAACATTTCCACATTTTAGTCACAATATATCATTTAAATATATTGACATAACAAATCCATTATCAAAATCCTTTTCAATACAAACATACTTAAAATAGTATATGGTATTTATTTTCATTTTAAAAACATTACGACATGTTATGGATGCCAAAGATCAAATAATAATCACGGCGGTGGAAAGGTCATTGTCAATGCATACGTTAAAAAGAAACATTCCTTTTTTTGTGGTTAAAAAAAATGATTCTTAGAAAAATATTCCATTTTATTGAAATTAAAATTCAAAGTATTTTATAGAGTGTATAAAATAATGCCATGTATTAAAACAAAATAGGCCTCAATAAAAGGAGATTCAGATGAAGTCCCTTACCTCGTGTCCTACTTGATTCATTTGTTCATTAATTTCATGAAAAATAAACTAAAGTTAATCAATAGTTTCTTAAGAACCTTTTCAATTTTATTATTCCTTTTATATCACTATTACCAGGTTATAAACACAATGTAATCATTTAAGTTAATAATTGTCAATTTGTTGATATTTGGTACTTGAGCCAAAAATAGACTTCTTATAATTACAAGTAGTTCACATGGTCTGATGTTCATTATATCTAGAATTATATTCATAATTTAGATATAATATATATCATATATATCCTATAAATACATGTATTTATAATAGTACATAACATTTAAATGTATGAAATGAAATGCATCGTTCATGGAGATGGTAAGTCATACATACGCATGAACACTACTTTCATTTTTATTTCATGTTTAATAGATTGAAAACATAATTTAATAAAATAATATTATAATTAAAGTATAAAATAATATATAATATCATTAAATCCATCCTTTATACATCCCACATAAGGCATTCAACGATTTATATCACTATGAGGGTGCAGTAGTCCACACTTCCTAAAATGAAATTATAGCATTTACCCAAAATAGTAACCATAATGGTATAATATAAATGAAAAATAAAAAATCATAAAGAAAAAATAGACATAATATATATCATATATAAATATAGTTCAATCTTAATTTCCACCAAGAGAGGCTGTAGAAGATTATTGAACAATCATCATTTCGTGAGGCATTAGTTTTCCATCCACAAAAATTGTATGTTATTTACCCATTAGATGGAGGAGTTTGTAAGTTTAGTTAGAATAAATATTATAAAAACATCCTAGTATATTAATTATAATGTTTTTGTCGTAAAATAAAATAATAAAAAGTTTTTTTGGGGTTAGAGAAGTAAAATAAAAGAAAATATTTTGAGAGAATTAGTTACCTTTAATTCAGGTACCTCCCATTGGTTTGAACCAAAATGACTTCTAGGAGTTACTTATGCCTAATTTTAGGTTCCTAGGTCAAAGAGAGGGACATTAAGAGCTTATTTTGAAAGGTTTTGGATGACGAAATGGGCTTGATAGGTGTGAGGAATGGGTTATAGGTGAGGGCATTTTATAAGGGGGAGGAGGGACTCTTTAGGAATGTGTGAAAATATTATTTTATAATATAATTATTTGTGAATTATAAACGTCACAAACTTATTAGATTCAAATATAATATTACTAATGGTCTAAATAAAATCGTCCAATAGCAATTGGACAGGTTTTGGATATTAATTTAGTCTTTATAATATTATTTATTTAAATCATTTTTAAGGAGGTAAACACTAAATCATTGTTGTGTCATTGGAAATTTTATTTATTTGATGTCTAAAAATTATAAAATGAATACCATGATGTAGGAAATATATTTATATTTCCAAATAATATATATAGTCGAATGGTAACTTGAATAACCATATGTAAAAATTAATTTACTAAAATATATTTTTTATGCCTATTTTGTCATACATTAAGTTAATTAAAATAAAGTGTCATTACCACACTTAAGTGGCACAATGGGGCCAAAAAATAGACCCCAGAATTCCCATGGGTGTACATGACTCATATAATAATTTTAGGACAAGTCTTAAGGTAATTTTGTATTATTATGATATTCTTTTAACCTTGAATTACCCTATTTAATTCTAACCGCGGTAAATAAAATTTAAAAGTTAAAATTCACAAAAAAATTATTTTCATATTATTGAACAAAATTTTACTTACTAATAACAAAAATATATGTAAAATTTTCTAAATTAAATTCATAGAAGTTGTAAAATTTCATTTAAATGAAAAAGTCTGTTTTTTTTAACTACTACTTAGTGGTTTTCCTTTTCATCAAAAATTAATGTTCTTCTGAAAACTACAAAAAATTCAACCTAAGATATATTTGATATTTAAAATTCCAAAATTATGTCTATTTTAAAAAAATTTAAAACATATAAGTTGAATTAATTGATTTAAAAATAATTCATGTTGTTAAAAAACATGTTTTTTAGAAATATTAACTATCAAAATATTTGCACTTGTTTATGTCCAATTTCAAAGTGATATTAATTACAATGACCAACATTGGATTAAATGGAAAAAATATAATCTAATTAAACATTAAAACCAATTATAAAGATAATCAAACCATATAAATAAATTTTATTAAAAGGAACTTTTGAATTAAAATACAATATTTTTCACTATATATCAAAAAATGAATTTTATCAGACAAATACAAACAATTAACCCAAAGTAATTCTTTATGTCCCGATTGAGAAGAAGAATTTTATTTTATCAAAAAGAACATATAAATTTTACTAAAACTATATTTAGAGAGGGTTCTTCATCAAAAGGTAGTAAATCTTCATTTCAAATAATATTAGAGTATTTATGCCTAAAATTAGTATAATTCACATTTTAAGCCTCTAAAAATTATTGGATAAATGTAAAAACAATTAACAAACATATACAATCATATTTTAGTATGTTATTTTAATTTCAACCAATACAACCGCTAGGAGTTAACTGCATTTAAAATAATAATATTATATTATTAGTGTACAATGTAAGATTTCAAAGAAACTCATTGTTGTATATTGGGTATGCCATCAAGAATATCAACCATTTTCAAGTAAAATTAATATTTTATTCATAGATATGAATAATTATGAAAATTTATTATTTTTTTATTTACTTGGGATGTTACATCCTTCCCCCCTTTGGGAATTTGCGTCCTCACAATTTTTATCCACTTATCAAATTAGTGGGGGTATTTATCCCTCATAAATTTCTCAGATTCCCACATTGACTCTTCAACCATATGGGTTTTCCACAAAACATTTACCTACTAAATCACCATATTCCACAACACTTCATATCTTCAGTCAAGAATATGGACTTTTTGTTCTCCTGAAGATATATTCTCTTCCAACTGAACTACCTATGGACTTAAACCATGAGATGGATCTCGCATATACTTTTTCAAAATTAAAACATGAAAACATTGTGTTCTTGGGATAAAATTGAAGGTAAATCCCTTTTGTAAGTAATTGATCCCACCTTCTCCAAGATTTCATAGGGTCTGGTGATCCTCAGACTCAACTTCCCATTCTTACCAAAATTCATCACACTTTTCCATGGAGAAACGTTGAGAAAGACACGATCACCATCCTAAAAAGAGAGATCCTTCCTCCGATTATCCACATATCATTTTTTACTTCTCTGATCTGTTTTCATGTTCTTATAAATAAATTGAACCCTTTTGATCATCTCTTCTACAAATTATGGTCTTATCAGCTTCCTTTCAACTTCTTCATCCCAAAAAACTAGAGTTTGACCACACTTTCCATATAATGACTCAAATGGAGAAATCTATATAATGGAATGAAAACTATTATTATATGAAAATTCAACAAAAGAAATATGTTGGTCTCGACTTCCCTGGTAATCCAGTGAACAAGCATGTTGTATATCTTCAAAGGTCTGAATTGTTCATTATGACTGCCTCTCTAATTGTGGAAGAAATGTTTTACTAAAATTTAATTCTATACCCGATGACTTTTGAAGGCCTTTCCAAAATTTAGAAGTAAACCTGGGATCACAATCAGATACAATGGAGAGTGGAACTCTATGAAACCTAAATATCTCTTTAACATACAAGAAAGAATGTTGATCTAGAGACAATGCATCTCGAATAGGAAGGAAATAAGTAGATTTAGTCAACCGACCAACAATGACCCAGATTGCATTATTACCTTGAGATGTCTTTGGTAATCCCACTATGAAGTCCATTGATATATTTTCACATTTCCACTCTAGCACTAGTAAAGACTAAAGTATCCCTTTCGGTAACTGTTGCTCTTCTTTAACCTGCTGACAATTCAAAGACTTCACAGAAAAATCAGCAATATTTTTTTCATTCCATCCCACTAGTAATACTCCCGAAGATCTCTCTACGTCTTAGTACTACCAGGATGATCTAAAAATAGAGAACTATGAGCTTCACATAATAACCTATTCTTAAACTGTGAATCACATGTCAAACATAATATCTTCCCAAACCTCAATACACATTCACTATAAATGTTAAATTTAGACAACTTACCCTTCTGAACAAACTCATCCTTTTTATGTAACTCATTGTCTTCCTTCTGTGCTTCCTTTATTCCTTCTGATAGAGATGATTTCACTCACACTTGAAACAAAAAAGAAGAATTTCTAGCACAAAAATCTTCTATGATAAAGTTTATTAAATCAAAAACCAAAGGATCTTTTTCCAAACATAACATGGTTAATGAAGCATTACTTTTTTGACTCAAAGAATCATCCACTACATTTGCTTTTCCCAGATGGTAAAGGATCATGCATTCACAATCCTTGATTAATTACAACCATCTTTTCTACCTCATTTTAAATTATTTCAAAGTGAATATATACTTCAAATTTTTTTCCATTATATATTTCACATTTTACTCCATACAAATGATGACTCTAAATTTTTAATGCAATAACAACTACAGTGAATTCCAAATCAAGTGTAGGGTAATTTAACTCATGAGGTTCCAACTAATATAAAGCATAAGCAATTACCTGGTCATTCTATATAAGTACATAACCAAGTCCTTTTAGTGATGAATTACTCTAAATAAAAAACTCACCATTTCTAGAAGGTAGTTCCAAAACTGGAGCATTCAATAATCTTCTTTTCAATTCTCAAAAACAATCATCACATTCTTTTTTCCAAATGAACGTAACACCTTTTCGAGTTCACTTAGTCATTGGACAAGATAACCATGTAAAATTATCAACAAACCTCTGGTAATAACCTGAAAACCCAAGAAAACTACGGATCATGGTTATATTAGTGGATCTTGGGCATTCCTCAACAAACCTTTTTTTAGGAAGATCAATAGTTATGCCATTTTTGAAATAATGTGACCAAGGAAATAAATTTTGTATAACAAAAACTCAAACTTTCTGAATTTATAAAATAGTTTCTTTTCGTTTATGGTTTTCAAGACAGCCATTAAATGACTTTCATGCTCCTATTTACTTTTTAGAATAAACCAAAATATCATCAATGAATACAATCACAAAAATATCCAAGAACTCGTGGAAAATTCTATTCATAAGATCCATGAATAGAGGAGGTTCATTGATTAAACCAAAAGGCATAAATAAAAATTCATAATAGCCATATCTAGTGTAAATCCCGGTCTTAGGAATGTCTACTTCCAATAATTTAATCTGATAGTACCCCGACCTCAAATCAATCATAAAAAAATATTGAGCTCCCTGGAGCTAATCAAACAAATCATCGATATGAGGAAAAGGATACTTGTTCTTAATAGTGATGTTATTCAATGCTCTATAATCAATGCAATGTCTCATTGAACCATCTTTATTTTTAACAAGAAGGTTAGGTGCACCCCATGGTGAAGTGCTAGGTTAAATGAAACCTTTATTTAATAACTACTGAAATTGCTCCATTAACTCTAAAATTTCAATTTGAGCCATTTGATAAGGTGGTTATCAAATTTTCTTAGAATCAGAAACTAGGTCAACATTAAATTCACCTTCTCAATCATGTATAATACTAGGAAACTCATTAGTAAAAACATAAAGGTATTCATTTACCACTAACACATCATTAATTTGAACTGTTCCTTTGGTTTTAAAAATATGTTCAAGGTAACATTCATTTCCTTCTTTTACAAGTTTCTCAGCTTTCTGATATGTTATAAAAATTAAGGGATCATTCCTATACACAAACTGAAAATGAATACGAAAATAAAACTCTTTATCTCTACAGTCAATCTTAGTATGATAAACAGAAAGCCAATCTATACCCAAAATAACATCAAACAATATAAGAGGAAAAACAATAAGGCTTTCAGGTAGATTCTTTCTTCACATATGGACAATACGGTTCTTATAATTTCATTTTGTTTCAACATTTCCTCTAAGTGTTTTTACCATAAGTTCAAGATTCATATCTTGATATGGAATTCCTAATTTACTAGAAAACTTCTCAGAAATGAATGAATGTGTAGATCATGAATCAAACAATGAATTGGCATAATCTGAACAAACAAACTGTGTACCTAATACTACATCATTTGATGGACCAAAATCTACTGATGTTTTTGAAAATAACTTCACCACCTCTTTCTTCTTGTAGTCTAGTTTCTTTCCCTTAGTTCAGTTCTTCATCAGACACTCAATTTCATAATCACTCATTTCATTTCACTTAAAACATTTTAATTATTGTAAATCATATTTTATCTTACCATCACCCTGCTCTTTTTCAGTGAAATTATGATCCTTATGTCCCTTTTTACTACATCAGTATCACTTACATGAATTAAAAAGACATTTTCCAGCTTTCTTTTTACCAAAGTATTCACAAAATGTATACTTATGTTTCTTTCCATCAGTCTTTTTTGAAGTGTTGTTCCTTTTCTCCTGCCACCTTGACCGCTTATTCTGTTGTTTTTTCAAAGAACACCTGATCATTAGAAAAATCCATTTCCACCTTCTCTGCACATCGAACATGTTTTTCATAACATTTGGTCTCAAGAGAAGCTCAATTCCTTCAATACTTTGGATTTATTTCATAGTAAAACTGGTTGATTTTACTATCAAGATCTCGTGTAAAATTTGAAGCAACAATACTATTGGACTTAATATTGCGTCATAAGAATCCACGAAGTCATCCTCCTACCTCAATTCGAGGAATTGTTTTCCATTATATAATGAACCACCTTAGGAAAATATTTCTCAAGAAACATACCTTTGAATTCATTCCAATAAAGAGCATCAATCTCTTTATTATCCCTTATATTTTTCACCATTGACCACCATTGACCAGCTTCACCTTCAAAACGGTAAATAGTGAGACTATCCTTTTGATGTTTTGAAACCCACATGTCATCAAAAAATTTCTCTAGTCCTTTAATCCACCCTTCAGATAGAACAGGGTCAGATGATCCTTTGAATGATTGGGCATGTTGCCTCATGAAATGGTCTATTACTGAAATGTTTATCTGTGGATAATTTGGATGATCTCATGCATGGATACCACCACCATTTATAGCTCAAGTCAATTGTTCCATCACTACAACAAATTGTTCAATTCTAATTCTAACCACCTCATGTTGCTGATTTGGAAGGTTGTCTTCCTCCTGATGCTGTCCTAACAGTGTTTCCTTATTTCCTCTATGGAAACCCATTCTGAACACAGTAATATCTTAGGTTAAGAAACACAGTAATCTATAAATTTTATATCATTTTAATGTTAACAGACATAATTTATGAATATTAAATTAACATTACTCTAACTCCTAATGTTATCTAAACCATCCTCTTATACCAACTATAAGGACCCAACCATAATCATTAAATATTCATTAATTTAATGAATAATTCAAATTTAGGATCTTTTCAGGTTTAGGGTTTTAGAGAATTAGGCCATAACTATTACATTACATCTCAAAAATTACAAGGTAGACACTTCTACTCAGTTTCCATTTTTTCATAAAAAAGACTCTTGAAAAAAAGAGTCATGTACAGTCCCATGTTTTGGATAGCATGACTTTTCCTTGATCCCATCCTAGACCCAATTCATCTTTAGGTCATGTGAAAAACATTTCAAAAAGTGGGATGAGCATAAAAAGCATAGTAAGGGTTATAAAAAAACAAAGAAACATTAGTTCATCATTTCATACATAAAATAATCTTTTTAATATACCTTATAAAATAATAATATTTATTAATAACACATATAAACATAAATCATAAAGGTAATTTGTGGCATCTATATCATACTTACGTTGTATCTATCACAACTATATAAGGAGTTACAATTATAATACCCATGAAAATATATTCCCTAAATCTCTTAGGAGAGACATTTACATTTTCCACTTCCATGTTACCAAATGCATTAGAGAGCTATCTCGGGCTCACCCGCCATAGGATTATCATGGAACCACCCATATACATAATAATTCCCAAGAACCATAACATATTCATAACACATATAACAAATATTAAAGAATGATAATATTTTGACATTTCAATCAAAATGTATCATTTAAATATATTGACATGAAAATTAAATTTTCATAATCATTTTCAATACCAAAATATTAAACTGAGTATATTTATTTATTTTCCTTTTTTAAAAATTATTGCTTGTTAAGGAATCTAAAGATCAAATAACACACACCACGACAGAAAGGTCATTGTCACCGCTTACGTTAAAAAGAAACATTCCTTTTTTTGGTTAAGTAAAACTCTTCATTGAAAAAGCTTAAATTTGAATGAAATTAAAATTCATAGGATTTTATACAGCGTATAAAAGAAAGTCATGTAATAAAACAAAATATTCCTTAATGAATGGAGATTGAGATGAAGTCCCTTATCTCGGGTTCGACATGACCCTTTCATTCATTAATATCCTGAATAATAAACTAAAGTAAATTTATAATTCCTTAAGAAACATTTGGTGTTTATTATTCCTTTTATATAACTTATTTCCATGTTTTAAACATTATGTAATCATTTAAGTTAATAATGGTCGTTTTGTCGATATTTAGTACTATAGTCAAAAATAGACTTCTTATAATTACAAGTTGTTCGCGTGGTAAAAATTTCATTATATCCAAAATTATATTCCTGATTGAGATATCATTTATATCATATATATCCATTATATAAATGTATTTATAATAGTACATAACTTATGGAGGTATGTAATGAAATGCACCGTTCATGGAGACGGTAAGATGTGGGTACGCATGAATTCTACTTTCATTTCTATTCTGTATTTAATGGATTGAAAAGATAATTATATAAATGTATATTATCATTCTAGTATAATATAATATATAATATCATTAACTCCATCCTTTATATGTCCCACATATCGAGTTTAACGATTCATATCACTTTGAGGGGGCGGTAGTGCACACTTCCTAAAATAAAATTATCGCGTTTACACAACATGGAAACCATAAAGGTATTCTATAATAGAAAAAATACATAAGAATAATGAAAAAATAAACATAATATATATCATATATAAATATAGTTCCATCTTAATAGACACCATGAGACGCGGTAGGAGATAATTGAACAATCATCATTTCGTGAGGTGTTAGTTTTCCATCCACAGAAACGGTTTGTTCTTTAGCTATTAGATGGAGGTGTGTGTAAGTGTAGTTAGAATAATTATTATAATGAGATACTACTATACTGAGGGTAATAGTGTTTTTATAATATAAAAGAATAAAAATATTTTAGGTGTTGGAGAAGTAAGATAAAAAAAAGAATTTATGAGAAAATGTTACCTTTAATTCGGGTAACTCCATTTAGTTTGAAACAAATGGACTTCTTGAAGTGCCTTATGCCTAAGTTAAGGCTTCTCAGAAACAAATTGGGATGTTGAGAGCTTATTTGGGTGGGGTTTGGACGAGAAAAGGGGCTTGAGAGGTGTGATGAATGATTTAGACGTGATGACTTTTTATAAGGGGAGGAGGGGCTCTTTAGGAAAGTGTTAAAAAATTATTTTATTATATAATTATTTTCGATTACTAAATGTAAAAAACATATCAGATTCAAAGATAATATGACTCATGGTTGAAATAAAATCATCCAATATTAATTGGATAGTGTTTGGATATTATTTTAATCCATTAATATTATTTATTAAGATCATTTATTAATGAGGTAAACACTGCATCATTATTGTGTCATTAATAATTTTACTTACTTTAGGTCTAAAAATTATAAAAAATATAATGATTTATAAAATCATTTTATATTTTCAAATAATATTTATATTCTAAATGATAACTTATACAACCCTATATAAAAATTAATTTATTGAAAGATATTTTTTATGTAATTTTTTTCTTTACATTAAGTTAATTAAAATAATGTGTCATTATCACTCATTAGTGGCTCCATGAGATCCAAAAATATACCCAAGGTTCTCCATGGTATTCCATAACTCATCCAATAAGGTTATAATGAGTGTTAATGTAATTTTGTATTATTATGATATTCTTTTTACTTTGAATTACCTTATTTAACTTTAACCACGGTAAATAAAAGTCAAAAGTTACTATTCAACAAATATTATTTTCATCTTATTGAACGAAATTTTACTTATTAATAACAACCATTTATGTCAGATTTTAAAAATTAAATTTATAGAAGTCATAAATTTTCATTAAAATGAAAATTTTGGTTTTTTAACAACTACTTAGTGGTTTCACTATTCATGAAAAATTGAAGTTTTTCATAAAACTAAAAAAATTTGGTCCAAGCTATATTTGATATTCCAAATTCAAAAGTGATTTATATTTTACCAAATTAAAAACATAGATGTTGGATTAATTAATTTAAATTTAATTCCTGTTGGTAAAACAAAAAGTGTGTTTTTAAGAAATAATAACGATCAATAGATTGACACTTGTTTATGTCCAATTTCGAAGTGATAATAATTCCAATGACAAAAATTTGATTAAATGTTCAAAATATAATCTAACTAAACTTTAAAAACAATTAAATAGGTAATTAATCCATATAAATAAATTAGATTAAAATGTTGTTTTGTATTAAAATATTGTACTTTGCACTATTCATCAAAAAGTTAATTTTATCAGAAAAACACCAAAAATCTACCCAAAAGTAAATCATGATGTCCTGATTATGAATAATAATTTTATTTCGTCAAAAAGAACATATAAATGTAAAAAAAACTACATTTAAAGGATATTCAACATCAAATAGCGGTAAATCAAACTTTTAAAGAATATTAGAGTATTTATGCTTAAAATTAGATTAATCTAGATTTTATGCCTCTAAAAATTATTGGAAAAATGTAAAAACTATTAACAAACTTGTATAATAATTATGAAAATGTATTATTTCAATATTTAATTGGGATGTTAAATTTGGATGTCATTTTAAGGACCTTAGTGATGATCTTTTGGGAGGAACAATATACATATAATTTAAATAAATATTATGGGGAGGGGATTTTTTATTTTTCGATCGAACCATAGGGCATGGGGGTGTGAATAAGTTATAATACGGTGTATTATTTCACAAGTGGTGAAAGGTAACCCTCTTGGAAATTACATGGTAATTCCCCCAAATAATGTAAAATGTCAAATTCATTAACTTGATCAATTCTTCCAAATGTCCAAATATAAATATTATAGAAGTATTATATGGTTATAAGGCCCTATAATAAGGTTTTTATATGTTGATTGGTCATGTTACCCCTCCTAAATTTTTTAACCCCATAATAAATCAATTTTTACCTTAATCAGTGTAATTAATTTTTACAATTCCAAAAATCTTTTTGGTAAAAAATCTGGTTGAACTTATAATAAATTTAAAATTATTATGATTAAAAATATAATATCCATTTAATTTAATTCAACCCACATAAGTGTAATTTTTTAATTTAAATTTAATCCCAAAAAGGTGATGATAAAATAATTTTTTTATGAAAAAATCTTCAAAACATTACAATGTTTTTATTCAATATTATTACATGAAAGTTATTAAAATTCAATAAATTTGAAAAATTTATATATAATATAACTAATTATTATTTAAAACTATTTCGTATGTAATTTAATATTATAAATTATATAAATAAAAATATTTTTTATTTTTTATTTTTTATTTTTCTCAATTTATAAAAAATGAAAATTTTCCAAAAAATAGCAAAAACACACCCTAAAATACATTTGATATTTTGATTCAAAAAATTATTTATATGTTTAAAATTATATTTTAAAAAAATATGAAAATTTTATTTAAGATATTCTATGAAAAGAGCTACAAAACAATCCTTTTAGAGAAGATAGCTTTTCATAAAACATTTATTTTTTTCTTTTAAATTATTATTATTCAATTTATAACCAACAGAATACCGAAATTTTCATTTTATAGTTAGTACTATTAATACCTACCAATTTAATATCTGGGTGATAACTATATTGTTGAATATTAATATTTTAATAATATGTTATGTTTCCTTTAAACTCAATGTTGTGTGCAACATATGTTAAACTCAATGTTGCATGTAACAGAAGATAAAATCATTATACCATGTAAATAAATCTATTGAAGGGATTGAATAAATATATCATAAGGCCTCAAGGGGTTATATTTTTTATAAAAGTTGGTGTTATGTTTCATACACGTTATTTAGTATAATTTTATTATTTTAGAAATTCGAGTTCTTATAACTACAAGAAGAAATAATTTTCCATTAAAATATATTTTCAAATTATTTTTTCATTTATATTTGAAATTTTATTAAATTTCATGTATCATTTTTGTTATTTTATCCATTTAAGAATAATTTTCTTTTGAATAATAATTAATAAATGTAAAATTAGTTAAATGTTTATTTCTTTTCCAAAAATAATTTAGTAAATTTGATTAAATATTATCTTTAACATGATTTTATAATATCATTATTTAATGTGTTCTTTATTTTAGTTATATTTTTTATTTTATATTTTTAACTTTGAATTATTTTAGAAATTTTCTAATATATTATTTCTTATATTATGTAAAATTTAAATTTATAGCAGCTATATCTTAAAGTACATTAATTATTTTTTTGTTCTTTTTTGAATAATATTAAAATTAATATCTTATTCTATAATTTAACAGTCATTTAATTTTTTATTATTGGTAAATGTATATTATAATTTTATAATATAATTCTTAATGTTATTGATTTTATAAAATCATTTTAAAAAATAAATGTGATTTTGTTTTAAATATCATCATTAAAAATATGAAGATTAGTTTAAATTAAAATTATTTGTAAATTTAAACAATTATATATATATATATATTCAATTATGTGTTTTATAGAATTTTATTATATAGGATTGGTTCAACTGTACGTGTATCCAAAAAAATATAAATAAATTGAAAATAAATTTCTCACCTTGGCACTCGACCCTCTGACCACACCCCAAACCCCAACGAACCCTTAACACCCAAATTTATAGAAGGGGAAAAAATGTATTATAATTAACACTTCATTAAAATAATTTGGATATTCCCAATTATTTAATAAATCTAATATTTCAAGAGGATTTTATTTTTTGATATGTAATTTTATCTTATATTTCACTCACAAACTTTTATTTAAGTATATCTCATATAAGTGTATTATTTGGTTCTATAAATTGATCAATATTGATTTTGTGAAAATATTTTATTTTCCTGTTAAAAGTTTCATAACATATACTTAACTATATCTATTATCACTCATCATAATATTTATTTCATGGAAAATATATTTAAAATTTAATTATGCTTTCAGTTTACTATATCTCTTAACATTTTCTTTAACATTTCAATTTTAACTAATTTGGTTGGGAATTTCTTCTTAATTAATTTTTTAAATAATTTTTTAAGTAACTTTATCATTAATATGTTTAAAATATCAATTATTTACCCTCATTATTTTGAAATAACAATTATATTATTTTTATGCATTATATATTTCTCATAATAAAAAATCCTTTTTTAAATTTATTTTAAATATTTTCCCTAATTTCATCACAATATTCAATATTATGGTCTCTATAGAAATATAATATGATTATTATTATTTTATTCATTCTGTAAAACTATCCTATCTAATTAAAATTCATTAAAAACTATTAAAAATTGATTATTATGTCTTTTTCATATTATATAAATTTTGGATTTAGTTAATAATAATAAGTTTTCATATTTTTTTCATAATATCCTCGAGGAATATCACTTTCAAAGTTATATCCCTTTTATTTATTTATTTTAGATACATTTTTATGAACACCAGAATAATGTTTCTTATAAAAATATATAAATAATCAACATTTTATTTCAATATTTATTTGTGATGCTTTCTTTTCAGGGGCCTTTTTTGATTATTTATATCTCACAAAATTATCCTCATTTTAAAATATTAGTGACATATTGATCACCTATAGTGGTGATGTTTGATCCTTTTATTATGGGATAGAATGTGAGCGTTACTCAGCAAAATGTAGATAATGCTTTTTATCCCAAGACTCTCTTATATATTTAGGATATATTCATGAAATCTTTACCTATAACCATACTAGTTTCCCTTTTATTATGGTGATCAATTTCATCAAAAAATTTATTATGAAAAACAATATATATAGTTACTTTTCCTTATTTCCAATTGTAGGATAATTATTCTATTAATTAAATTTATACAGTTGGGCACTCAAAATATTATCTCCATCCTGTGAGTACACAAGTGTTGTTGACCTCGGATAAGGACCATGGAGATGGATTTTAATATATCATTTTTTGAGAATCATTACCCATATAGTTTACTGTTTTTTAAAGGAAAATAATTGATTTTATGTTCATGTGGAAATGACTATAGTGGTTCTTTTTAATCTCTTATATCCATTACCATTAATGTGTCTTTTATGGTCATAGAATTAAGACCATTGTGTTATTATACAATTAAAAAATATTAATTATTTATTATTGAATATTCATGTTCTTAAATATATATAAAGATAATTATAAGTATATATTATAATTTAAACATAATTCATTATTAATATTTCAATTATTACGTAAAAAACACTAATACTCAGCAAAATAATTGAAACATAATAAAATATGTACTTTTACTAATTGAATTTTGTTTTTTATCATATTACCCATGTTTTGAGGAATATTTGTTCCATATATAGTAAAAGAATATTCATTTTTCATCAAAGTAAATTTGGGCCTTGAATCTACATTTTTTCGGTAAAGTTAACTAGAGACTATCTCCTAAAATGTATGTAGTGTCTATGTTACCAATCCAACAATTATAACTTTTTTTATAATGTGTACAAAAAATAATGAAAAAATATTCCTTAATATACAGATCTAAATAATTTATATATTCCAAATGTTATTAAGGCATCCAAATTTGAAGATGAAATTCTATGACAGATTCTATGGCCTAGAATGACATCCCTTTATTTTAATCCTAAAAAATAGGTGAGTAGTCCAATTATGATGGAACTTTACTATATGTTAGGACAAATTGTGGAAAATATTTTATTCTTCAATTACCCACCCAAATTCATCCATCTCTAAAAAAATAATTTTAAGTAGATGAATGAACATTCATTGATTCTTTGTTCAAGGGTATAATATACTCTTTCTATAAAAATTCCACCAACTGATTCTATAACCGATTAAGTGGAATGTCTTGGTAAACTGATAGGGGTTCATCCAAAACCTCTAATATGATTATTTAATTTAGGGGTAATAAAGTAAATGAAATATTGTTTGTGTGTTTTGATGGTAATTTTATGCTACCAATTTTATTTTTAAGATTTTTTCATCAATTTCATGAAGTTATAATTCCATATTATTTATTAATAAAATATTATATTCTTAATTTATATTCTTAATTTTAAAATGTTTATACAATTTACTCATGGTGTGAATCAATTCACATAAAAAAAGAAATTATTCAAACAAACTTGCAGTGTTAGCTATTTTATTATTTTATCTTATCTAATTCAACCCTTATGAGTCATATTTCATCTTCTATTGGGAGATTTACGTTATTGGATGGATAAAAAACATAGCATTTGATCTAAAAAATTAATCTACTTGATCAGTTATTATTTTGTATACTATTAATTTTCAATCAATTATATTAATTCATAATTAAATTAGATGATTATTCACTCCTTTTGAGTCACACAGTTTTAATGATAGGCATTATGATTACTATAATGGTACAATATCTTAAAGTGTTCAAGGAAGTTATTTTTGATGTGTTTATGTTACTATACATGGGATTTCAAAGTATTAAACTAGTAATTTAGGTGGTTAGTTCTAATATTGTTTATTGAATCTCTTTAAAATTCATTAAATTTATATCTATTAAAAAGAAATTCATCTTATACAGCCATAAAAATAACATTTTATCAATCCATTATGTGTAACCAAATAATTCAACCCCATGTTGGAAATTCATATATGAATCACTCTGAATAATATTTATGTGTCTCTTGGTCATTTCTAAGGTCTCGAAAGATTTGATAAACCATGTTGGCCTATAATTCATCACTTCAATAAGATTTGTAAATTTAGGCAAACCAAAATTTGGAACCATTTTTCGCGTCCCAAGTATATGTTATTTGAAAATATTATTCTATTATCACCTCATTTTATTATTATCACCCTTATTTACCTTTATCTTTCCCCTCTATGTCTTTTTATTTGACCATATAAATCTATCACCATTCAAACAAATTAATTTGAGATGATAATTAAAAGGGATGGGTGAAAAATGAACCATTGGGTCTTCATCCTATATATCATAATCTTTTTAAAACATTAGATTCAAGACATGAGATCACTCCAATATAGGATCTTACATGTAACCAGTAACATAAACATGGTTGGGAACCAAAATGAAAATCCAAATGATATTTCCCCTAACTTTTAAAATGTGGTAGATCAAACCCTAAATGAATATCTCATAGTAGCATACACAAACTATCCCTCTTGAATTAGGAATTATTTTCTTGGAGATTTATAATTTATCATAATGACCCATGTACTAACCATAATGTAAAATATTTTTAATGGTTTTTGATGTTAACCAATTAATATCCTAGAATCACTAAGAAGGGGAGAGGTGAATCAGTGATATCTTTTTATATTATGATTCCTTTATTTTTCAAATAACCTTCATGTCTGTTTAAAGAGTCCTTTACCTACCAAAAACACACAGCCACAAGAACACAAGATCTACAAGGTTCACTACTCAGCAATAGTACTTACTTCCTTGGTAGGGTACGGAAATAATCAAATACCACACAATATACTAGAAAAAAAATCCTATGATGTAGAATACAATGAGTAGTATATCACCTTAAACTCATGTTGAACTTTGAAGACAATCCTCAAGTGTGTGTGCACCCTCTTACCAAAAATAGGGCAATACAATGTTTCAATGCTTCTTTACAATTCAACAAATGTATTCTCTGAAGTATAACTCTTTACTTTCCTACCCAAAATATAGTTAGAACTATCCTATGCACAATGGAATATGTTCAAATACCATAAATTTGTTTTGCATCCATTAAGTTATATTATGAAAAATTTGAATGCCTTACACGTAAAAATTATTTTTTTTCATGGAAACCCTATTTCGCACAACTTCCTTTTTCTGTGCAGCGTTTTACTTTTTTGTGCAACATCCCTTTTCATGAAACATCTCATTTTTTCATGAAACTCATTTAGTGTATATTTTTATCTGCTTCAGAGCATGGTATTTCACTAAGTGTTGATCATTATTAAATTAGAGGGGTCATCTCGTATTATTGGCATTTTTGACCTTGTGTGAGAAAGACTATTCCTTGCCTAAATCCCTCTCCGTGCATATAAAAACTATTTCACGCAAAATAATATTTTCCAAACTACTTATGTTTTTCGCACTCTTGAAGCCTTTTCATTTTTTGGTGTTATGATCTGGAAACCCAACATATATGCAATATTCCAAACCACATTCTATATTTTATGCAAAACCAATCTTTCACACAGCCTCATTTTTCTCACACTTCACCCAATTTTCTACACACTCTATGCCTTTTCCATTTTTCGATGTTCTGGCCATGAATCATGACTTGAGCACAATATTATAATATATATTTAAACATACATGAAAAAAGATTTTTCCATCTATTTATTTTCATGCCTAAAATTTTCGTAAACATTGGAATACAATGCCACCATAGACCGTTCTTTTTATGCTGCCTCCAGATCATCTATTCCTAATTCATGATTTTTCTTCACTTTATTTCATAACAATTCGTTATCTTTCATCCCAAAATCCACTATAGTGATATATTTGTTGTGATTTATCAGCATTAGCATCATTAGAGTTTCCATGGAAATTACTATAACTTATCTATCTTCTACTAGAATCTTTATATCCAATTAAAACTATATGTGACTAACATCTCGTTTCCTCCCCATTTCCTTCAGAAATGATTCATCATAAGATCTCCTAACTTATTATATTTTGAAATAAGAATTAGAAAAGCATCATATAATGTTCTATTCAATTAAAAAGTAAATTTATTTATCTTCTTTTTCAACAATATACAACACTCTGTAATAGAAAACTCGTCATAGTTCCTTCTCCATCCAACTTGGTCCCAATATTATTTTTTATAATATGATACCCCTACAAAAAATTGATAGAAATATTATGAGTTTATTAATTTATTTCTCATAAGGATAAAACTTAGAATTCGATAAAAAATTGATAACATTATCCATCAATTATTGGGAACAATTTTAGATAAAGTTCTATAAAAAATAAATTTCCCAAAACTAAATATTTTAACATAAAATAGAGGATTCAAAACATTTTTGAAAAAGGAGATTCTTTTATGAAACTTAGGAATGGTTTATGTATAAACATAGCATGGTACATTACCATAGTTTTTCTATACTAAAAATAGTGATAATATTTAACGAATTGTATGTTTTAGGGAAAAACCAATTCATTAGTATTATAGGTATTTGTACATATTATTAAATTCCTAAAATAATCTTATGAGTATATATAAAGTCATGTTAAAAATACCAAATTTAGGGTACCTTAGACTCATTTGAGAAGCCTAAAAAATCTTATCGGATTAACTCTCACTGGGAGGAAGAAACACCTATTGAAACTTTTTTCCCACTATGACGGTTGAAGAGATTAATCATAGTAACATTTAGGAAATTAAATTTATCAAACCTTTTTACAATTTGTTTTTCAAATATAAACATAGGACTCATAATTTCATGACAACTCATTTAAAAATATATGTGTTTCTTGGAGAAACTTATATGAAAAAGATGATATGAATATTCAAAATCAATAGTTTGAAAATAATTTCAATCTAATGTAAAATAAATATCAAGGATTTTATTAGAATGAAAATAAAAAACCCAATGAACTATAAGGTAAAATTCTATAACCTAATTGAAAATTTTCAACCCCTAACTAGTTTCACTTACAACTAGTCAAATTCTAACATATCCTAGTCATATTCTATTGACCTACCCATAAAACCATATAAAAGTAAATATATACTCCTAATACAAACAAAATATATAAAAACCCCATCATGTTTGTTTTTCTCCCATTACCTAATCAATTGTGTATAAAATAGAGAAAATTATTTCTAGATTTTCATCCATAAAACAATCATTTAAAACCCATAAGCCTATTAATGGGTAAATTCCTTCTCAATATGTCCCTTTACTCAATAGTAAACTGATAATATAATTACACACAATCAACTCTCAAAAACAATCAGTGAGGTGACTACTATATGAAATTGGGAAAATATTAAAAAAACCAAACTAACCATTACTATACCATCTAAGGCTTCAAAATCTAATGATAATATAAATGAACCACACATAAATATATGAAATCTGATGAGAATAAATAAAACTAACACCTTCCAAAAACATCTATAATGATTCTATGTTCCCTAAAATAATTAGAGGAAAACATTAACATATGAGAAATTAAATATTAATGGAAATACTATCACATGTCAAACTCAAACATACACTTCTTGATATAATCCAAAACATAAATTCTTAGAAAAATTAACTAAAAGAAATGTGTACCATCAAAATAAATTATTTATAAAAAACAATTCCTTTAAAATTATTGCATTAGTATTGTATTGTTAGTTTAGAATTGAGGAGATCTAACCCATATATTTTACTCTCTAACTCATAGATCATGGTTTCTAGGTTCCTAAGGGTATCTTATAGGATGATTTTGTAAACTATGAACACTTCATCTAAATATATGACTACATTATCCTTGAGAACCATCCAAATGAAGGAGATAGGTAACTAACTCATATCATCCATGTAAATGAATTCATAGAATATATAAATATGTTCACATGAGTTAGGAAAGGGATCATGACAATAAAAATTATGGACATGATCTTTGACATAAAAATTCACAATATAATATCTGAATTTGAGTTTGATAATGGGGTTGAATAGGTGAGTTATAACTTTAGTGTTAAAATTTAAACCCATGAAAATAAAAATGTTCAAGAAGTGTGTATATTCTAAGAAGTAATTGATTTCAATTTTTGAAATGAGAGAAATTTGTCTCATTAGCTTCAATATCATTTATACTACTCATATGATGATTTTTTAGGATCACCAATCTTTGAAACCTTGAAAAAATAATAAGAATTGAGTTTATACCCATTTAAAACAAAACTAAAATCAATTTGGTGTTTAAAAACAATTTTAAATGAACCAATTCTATCTAGAGTCCTAGAAAAGAAAACTATGTTTGATTCAACATCCTAAAATTCCTTGGGATATTCTAAACAACTCAAGATTGAATTTAAATTCTTACCTTCCACACTAAAGTATGAATTATTTGGGGAAAGCTAAACCCATCCTATTATCATTTCTTCTTATCTCACACATAACCCTGATAAAAAGATTTTTGGAATTTTGAGAATGCGTAGAAATTAAATTATGTAGACCCTTTCTAATATATGAGGGATTAGACTGTTTATCTAGGATCATATGATTGTTCTCCAAATTGATTCTAAAACATGTTTCCAACCCTAGTGTTAATTATATCTCAATAGAATGGAATTGGTGAAAAGGTAGATCATTCAGATTTTTAAAACATCTATTGAGTAAATTTTGGAAGTGAAAGACGAGCTAACAATATTCAATTGCGTTCTTTATAGGAGTCAACAGAGAATCTCAATAGATTTTATTTTGATATTATTTTTTTAAATGTATTTAAAAAATAAAATAAAAAATAATTATATAAAAAAATAAAATGTTTTTATATATTTTTTAGAGAAATTGGGAATATCATAGCATGGGTGACAACCTATCGTATTCCGAAATGCAACATGATAGAAGTCATGCCCAAAGGGCGACATGGGGTAAATGAATATCAATGATATATGTACCTCCCAACTTCTATTTTGCATCATTCTTATCTATAAAATTATATATTATAGTTTATATATATATATATATATATATATATATCTCTTTGTGTTCTTATCCTATACTTTGAGCCGGTGTTTGGGTTTTGAAAATAAACAGGCTCATTTTTTTATTTGTTTTTATTTTTATATTTTTTTATCTTGATTTAACTCAATAAGGTTACCTTGGTGTTTGAATTCTGTTATGTAGGAGATTAAGGGGTTATTTATATTAAAATATTTATAATAAAATCACCTACTATCTATAGTTCAAAAAATATTCCATAATCCACAATAATCTTGTTAGTGATTAGTGCATCGAACATGTTACATCCCAGCCTAGGTACAATGTAATGGTTACCGGAGCCAGACTACCACAAAACCTCAAGAACACCTCCTTGTATACTAGTGGCTGAAAACTACCAACAATGGTCTATTATAAATAATGGGGAGATTATACCCTCTCTTATCAGAGTAAAACAAATGAATAAAATAAATAAAAAAATACAAAATTATATATAATCTTAAAGAATACTAATTTCACAACATAACAAAAATAGAAAAAAAATATTTAACTGAAAATGGAATCATATTTTGTCTATTTAAGTATCAATGTTTCTAAAATTATACTAAAAGTAAAGTAAATAAATACTCTAAAGTGGGTCCCAAAACCACGTCTTTCTCCCTCATCCAAGCTCTATCCTTAATCGTTAATCTAACCTAGGGCCTTTACAATAAACATATCCTGAAACACTAATGTATATTCAGGTAATAATTTGGTAGCCCAGATAGGGTATGTGTACAACTCAGTAGGCCACCACCAGAGATGTATAATATAAATCCATTCAGACAATGTATACAGTTTTAAAAGTATAAATATAATAAATAATGTAAAAAAATTTACATTTATTCAATAATACATTGTTTAACCTCATAAACCCTCAGCTTCCTGAGGAAACTCGATCCTCAATACCTATTTCAAATCATTCTAGAATCAAAACTATTTTTAATATTCAATTCTCCATCATTATATCACATGTGATTCTATTATCCATTTTTCAATTCATATACTTCCAAACAGATCTATAGTCTGATCTAAATAAATGGGCGTAGAACGTCAAGTGTAGAATCCTTGGGATTATTTGGAGCATCATTCCCTCACTAAAACCCCATCGGTATTTGGATCCTTTATCTAGGTCCCTTACAACAATATTTTCATGCATGTTGGGTGTAGAACTTAATTTCTAGAACCCTATGGGTATTTGAAGCATCATTCACAGTCTCACACCCCATTTATCAATCATACATGTAAGTCATGGTTGTATAATTTCATATCTATCACCCCATTTTTAAATCATTCACAATATATCACAAATATCAAAATTTTACATAATTCACAACAATCAAGGTATGTCAACATTAACCACCTTAGCACATTTCACATCACAAAGTAACATTAATAAATTAAAAAATTAATTAATGAAAATATCGCAATTACATATTCACGTTGTTCTATTAATGAATTAAAAAATTAATCAGTCACTTCAACCTCATTAATTATGTCAATAATTAATTAATCACAACAATATTATTATTTAATTTAATAATTAATTAATCACATAATTTCCATTAGTTAATCCAAAAAATAACTAGTCTTGTCAAATAAATTAGTTAACACAATAATTAACTAACAATATCAATAACATTAATTAATTTTACAATTAACAAATTTAATAATTTATTAATAACCTTGGTTTCAATTAATTAGTTTACTAATTAGTTAATCACAACCCATTTCCATTAATCAACTCAATGATTAATTAATGTCATCAAATTCATTAATTAATTTCCAAAATTAATTAATCATGACAATCCCTTCTATTAATTCTTCAAATAATTGGTCACATAAACTACGCTAATTGATTCAACAACTAATTAACCACATAAAGTACATTAATTAATTCAATAATTAATTAATAATTTCACAACTTGTAATCTAATAATTAGTTCACTGATTAATTATTTAGAACTTGTAGTTCAATAATTTGATAATTTACACAACAATTAATTGTCTTAAAATTGCGTTACTAATTCACCAACAAGTTTATCACATAAATCCCCTTAATTAATTTCCCATATTAATTAAGATTTTAAATATATATAATTAATTCATAAATTAATTAATCAATATCCACATGATCAAAATCATATAATTAATCCCATAATTAATTATCTCACTCATGATCTTAATACTTCATAATTAATTCAACAATTAATTGTCTCAAATCTCAAATATCAACATCACATAATTAATTCATAAACAAATTATCTACAAAATTTAATAACATAAGAAGACCCAATAATTAATTTTCCATTTTATTAATCTAACTATTTTAATTACATTAACAAAAAATCCTCATTAATTTAATCTACAATTAATTAGTTACCTTTAATATCTTAATTATTCCCATGATTTAATTTAATTATTAAATAATCACACACCTAATTTCCATATCTCAAAATAAATATACAATAAGTTATCTGGATCCATGATTCTAATATCCCATTATTAATCTACCATTAATTGTCTCAATTTGGGACATAATTATCAAATATTTCTTTCTATAATTAATTACCTCAAATCACAACTCAATATCACATAATCAATTCTATAATTAATTATCAAAAATCACAATTCAATAACATATAATAAATCCTACAAGTAATTATATCAATGAAACAAATCAATATCACCTAATTAATTATAAAAATAATTATACCTATTAAACAACTTCAATATATCTATAATTAATTATTCAATTTCAAAAATCACTTTCTCTCCATAACAAATTCAATTATTAATTATTCAAAAAAAATTCATAATCCCAACCATTATCATTAATTTATTCTACAATTAATTAATCAAGTTAAACAATATCAATGAATCCATAATTAATTCCCTTAATTAATTATCAAATTCACAAATCTCAAAAACCAATAATTATTTTCCAATAAATTTTCTTGTTCAAAAATCCCTAAACCGTACAATTTCACAATTCAATAATTAATTAATTCAAATTATTTATTAATTTTATTTCTAAATCCAATTACTAAAATGATCTACCAATTTCATAACTTCCATATACATAATTAAAAATCATGACAACGGGATTGGAATTTCTTACTACCTACATCAAGAATGATGAAGAACACTCTCCAAAAAATTTCCCCATTTTGAAACAGATCCATCAATAACTTGACAAAGAACATGATCTATATATGAAACCTGAATCCATGATTAATTAAAATAAGATATTTTAACTCAAACTCTAAATCCAGAATTCCTAAATCTAGATTCAAGAAATCCATATCTATAACCAACGATTCTAGATCAAGATTTAATAAATCTAGATCTAGATTCATAATTATATAATCATCATTAATATTATATGGGATGAGGAGTGGATATGAAAGATATATCTAAATGAGAAGAACAACCACACTCTCCAGATGCTCATATGGTGTTCAGTCGAATATGGTGGTGTGCAGAGGAGCTTCAGTCTAAGATAGAGGTGCATTGAGGAGTTTTATTCCAAATCTAAGATACTCATGGAATATGTAGAAAAAGAAAAACGGTTTGGAGGGTTATGTGATGCTGGAGAGAAGATTTTAAAAAGAAGTGTGTGATAAATACACGACGTGAAATCTCATTTCATGTCATGTAAAAATTCCTAACTAATTAACCTTTTTCTAAGGTAAATCCTTTAAAACCATTTGAAAACATTAATTAAAGACTACACATTGTGTAATATACATTTATTACCTGTCAACACATGGTGAAAGATTGTTACATTGGGTTTCATCTTATTTCATTATCTGTTGACACGTGGAGAAATATAATTTCATTTTATATAGACATGTAGTGAAAATAGTTACACGGGGTGTAAATTTTATAACTTCTAAATTAATTTAATCCAAGAATTAAATACAGAAGGTCTACCAAAAAAATTAACATTGTGAATTGGGTCCATAACATGTATTTTCTTACAGCCATAACTCACCACTAAATCCTAAAATATCCCTGGAAAAAGATAAGATATTACAATATCCCCACCTTATAAGATTTCATCCTCAAGCTATACTATCAAGCACCTCTAAGATTCTCAGTAAAAAAATTTGGGCCACTAAGCATGAATATCTACTTCCCTATCCCATGATTCATCTAAAATATTTCTATGTATCCACAATAAATGGACTAAAATCACATTATTTCAGCACAACACATTTTAATTATAATCCAATACATGTATAAAATTCTTCTCAAATAATATATTAGTATAAAAATAGACTCCCACAACATACCAAACATGTTTTGAAACACATTGTTCCCAAAAAATGTAAGAAGACATACCATAATTTCAATTATAATTTCCATAAAAATATATTAGAAATAATGTACATCCACATCCTCCATGGCCCACTGAGCCTTTACCCAAGGAATTTATGCATTCACCTTATAGTTTCCAAATTTTAATTCTAACTGAAAACTTTCAACCCATGGTCTATATACAGGCATCTACTATTGAAATATCACTCCTTGTCTTTCTTGAATTGTTAACACTTAATTTCCACTAACTCAACCACCATGGCCCATGTCTTGTGATATTTATCAACTTTAATTCCCTATTGATAACCTTATACGTAATATTTCGATGGTGTTCCTTACACCATCTTGGTCTACAAGTACGCATTTATGAGCATAACCTCTAAGGACCCCATATCCATCCAAAACATTCACATAGCTTGGCGAAAAGACAAAACATTCCCATCGTACTAAGAATGATGTCTAGATAGGGGACATGATCATCACTACTGAAAAGATCTTTAAATAGTAATCAATGAATACAACAAAAATCATCCATCACCATTGTTATCTCATCTATGAAAACACATTAATCATTCTAATACCTTGGTTTCCCTTCCCCCTAACATCTCACCACAACATCTAAAAACAAACGGTCCCTCAAAAAACTCCCAACTGAGTTCCCAAACATGGGAGTTTTCACTACCCAAACCACCCACATCAAGGGATAATTAAAGAACAATGTATTCTCATTACATAACAGTAACATACTTAACAAGAGGGATTTACCAAAAAGATATCAAGTTTTCCCCACATTATCCTACCACATGGACAAAACTGAGGCATTATCACTGCCCTTAACCGTCCTACACATAGGTTAGGCTTAACAAGTGTAAAAACATTTTCATTATTTACTTTTATATTTTAAACACCCATTGTAACACCCGAGACTTTTATGTTATATAAATCATCAAAGGAATCTTTTTCTACACAACACTTGCTTGTCTTGCTTTACACGCAATCGCGACCTTCCTCGATAGCTTGCGTCGTACGCAATACCGAGTTTCACTAAACAACAATATGCTATTAAAACTAGTCGTTATGAATAGTAATAACCACTTTTTGAAATTTTATAAATTTTATTTTTCAAAATGGACTTCAATTTTGGATTCGGAATACCGAAATTAGCCTAGGGTGAAATTTTGGTATTTTTCTGAAAACTTTCAATTTTTGATGAATAGTGAAACCACTAAGTGGTAGGTTAAAAACTGAATTTTGCATAAAACTTAATTTTACCGCTTCTGTGATTGGAATTTCGAAAATCCTAGAGACACGGTTAATATCAAGGACTAAAATGTGGTTCAATGAGATGAAAATAATTTTTTGGTGAATAGTAACTTTTTACTTTTTTTACCGCGGTTAATAGTAAATAGGGTAACTAAGGGTAAATATGATATTAATATTACCCTAACACATGTCCTAATTCTATTGGACAAGTTTAATTCGACCAAAAACAAACTTAGGAATAAAATATGACCATTTAGGCCCACTTGGATTAGATTAGGACATTTATTATTAATTTATTTAAAGAAGGGTTAAAATAGTTAAAATCAAAGTTTAATAAGTAAATCATTTTTAATATGGGGTTATACATAAGATAAATTCAATTGTAAATATTAATTAGAAAGCTAAAAATATTTCCTACATGATGATATTTTATTTGTAATTTTTAGACATCAAATAATGTACTTTATTTATGACACAAAGATGATGTAGTAATTATCTTATTAATGAAATATTGACATAATTGATGTTATAAACACAAAAATAAATGTAATTTGAGACTTTTTATGAATTCAACTAATTTTCTAGTTTACTATGATATATTAGGGTTGATTTAATCAACTTGGTTCGAACATATAATTCTTTTATAACTTTCACAAAAATCATATATCAAATAGTGTCAAAATTGACACAAAATAGTTTTTAAATCAAATATTATATTATTAATTGTTATTGTATTCCTAAAAATCTAAGGTTCGGCCAAATGACTTAGATAAGGATATATGTATTAATAATAAACAATTTGGGGTTCGTTTGGCATGTTATAGTAAGTGTATTAACCTTATAGTGAATGAAAACAAAAAGACACGGTAAAAGTTAAATTAATTAACTTAGAGTTAAATCTAATTGATAAGGTTAAAATAATACCCTAAACTTGTCTAAATCCTATTGGTTGATAGGATTTCGACCCTTCCCCACTTTATCTTCGAAATAAGACCATTTGGAACCATTATAAACCGATTTTGACTTTAATATAAAATAATATTTTGAGATATTCCTAAGGTGCCCCTCTCCTCCCTTATAAAAGGGCACCTCCTCCCCCTCCTCCTCACACCAAATTGAGCACTCATGCTCGGCCAACCCCTGCCATTTTCTCCTCTCCACTTCCATAGAATAATCCTAGAGGTCCTGGTCTTCTCCAAAGACCAATCTTAGTTCCTTAAGTGGAGGATTCAAAGAGGCGTTCCAAAGAAGAGGTAATATCCATTACCGATCTTTTCAATTTCTTTCTTCTTCAACTTCTTCTTCTTTAGTTGTTTCATGATAAAGTAATAACATCAGTATTACTTACATACTGATATGTTATTATAAATATGAAACAACCCTATTTCACCTTCTATCCATCCTACGGAAAAATGAAATCACCACGCGTGCGTACGTACGGAATACCGTCTCCACGCCGTGGTGTAATCTATTTTCCACCATCACCTTACAAGGATGGTTATAATGGTGTAATGAGTAACTAAATATGATTATTATGAAGTAATATTGATACTGAAATAATATATATATACTCCAATACAATTCCACGATCATAGGAATGATATCATCACTCGTGCGTACGTACGGAATACCGTCTCCACGATGTGATGCGACTCGTTCTACATGATCTTCATTTCATAATGATTATATAAATGAATTGAATGAATGAATATGGTATATAATACACTAATACCATTCTGGAAATAAATTATCTATAACCTAAAGATAAGAATAAGAATTTATTCGACAAAACACGCATAAGAACAAAAAGTTATAAAGACCCGAGTAACAAGTAACAATGAAATATTACTAACAAGAAGCTAATAATATGACCATATATGATATCATATAAATATGTATGATTCTGGAATAAGTCAATAACATTATTTAAACCATTATACAGGAGCTTCGGACACATACAAAGCTAATCGGACCTAAGGTAAGGGAAATATCACAATCTCATTTTTATCCGAGATTGTTTATTCGTAAGTATTTACTGGGGTGTATTTTATCATCCACATCCATGTTCCCTCAATATGAAATATTTTTTCCATCCACTTGCAATAGTTTAAATCCAATTTTACCCTTAGGTGAGTTTTTAGTAAAGAATATGAAAGGAATCTTTTGTCGTTTTTCCGTACGAGGTACTTTTTGACTTTTCCGACAAAAGTACGAAGAATGTTTTTTTTAACTTATACGGCATGAATGGATTTTTAAAACATTGTTTCCAAGAAGCTTCCTTTACATGTTTTCAAGTTTATTTTTAATCAACTTCTTTTATTTTAAAGTTGTATGACATGTTATGAAAGGAAAAATGTTTTTGAAGAAGAAAGGATATTTTCCTCAAGAATGGAGTTCAAGTGATTTTCAAAATTATTTTCCATCTAAGATAATAAAGGGTTCTGTTTTTATCCCTATTATTACATTGATTTGATCATGTTGTGATGGAATTATTTTTATGAATTCCTTTATCTTATATGAATTGATTTATGATGTCATGATGTTTCAAGAATCCCATTTTTGTTTCATGTGTTATGTGATGATGTATGTTTTATGATTATGTGGCACACATAAGAAAGGATTCATTATAAGATGGGTGGGACCTATATCTCCCTCCAATGCATTGGGTAAAGATTTTATATCTCATGAGATAGACATGGCTGGAACGGAAGGTTATTTCGGTTCAGTGATACAGGACTGAAACGAGGAGTGAACTCGGTTCAGAAAGGGACTTTTTCCACTAAGATAGTCTTGGCGATGAGTCATGACTAACAAGAAATGATTTTCCATGATTATGTGTGCATGCCACAAAGTTTCAAGTTTTATGTTCTGATTATGGGGATCTCATTTTCACTCCTATGATTTGTTCCATGTTAAGATATTATGATCTCTTTTGCAGGTTATGATTTTCAAAAAGATATGATATGATTTTTATTTCCTTTATTTGCCTTACTGAGCATTTGAGCTCACCCTTTTATGTTTTCTTTTCCCCAGGTCAGGAAGATGGATATTAAGCAGAATATGCTAAAAGGGACCCTAGATAAGATGAAATAAATGGGAGACACTGTAGAAGATTTATGAACCAGTTGTTTATGTTTCCCAGTTTCTAAAGGCACTATACCTATACGGTCCTTTGTAGTTTTATCATATGTTGTAATAAGTGTGCTTCAATTTTTGAAGTATTAAAAATGTATGTAAAGTATGGGTCGTTATAGTTGGTATCAGAGGAAAGGTATAGTCAACCTTTGGAAACTAGGATGTGAAAGCCTTAGTAAGAACCCTAAGGATAAGTCTAAGCATAGAACACAATCTTAGTGTTTTAGAAATGGACTTGAATAACCTAGGATAAGACCTTAAGAATGAACATTTTATTCTTGAATTATGTGGTTTCCTATTATAATTAGTGTTGCTCACACTATTCTTTTTGGTTTAGTCAATGGCTGGAACCCGAAGGAACCGTGTTAATGCGGAATGCGATGGGCAATGCAATGATTGTCCCCCTGAGCAACCAAACGATATGGGAGCTGGAATGCAAAATCTTGTAGCCATGCTCACACAACTTTCTCAAGTTATGAATCATGCAGGATTTCCAAACGAGCAAAGGAGGGAGCAACATTCTGTTGAATCCTTCATGAGGCAGCGTCCACCTTCTTTCAGCGGGTCTACTGATCCATTAGTTGCTGAACAATGGATTAGTACTACTGAAAAGATATTTTCAGTTTTTCAATGTTCTGAACATGATAAAGTCATCCTAGCAGTGTATCGTTTGGAAGGAGATGCTGATCAATGGTGGAATCTTGTTAAGAATATGAGGCAAAGGGATGAAATTGAGTCTATGGAATGGGACGAGTTCAAGAACTTATTTTTCAATAAGTACTTCCCTCGTATTCTCTGAACAAAGATGGAGAAAGAGTTTCTTGAACTGAAGCAAAGGGATGATGAATCTGTTAGTACCTATGAAGCAAATTTTACAAGACTTGGAAGGTACGCTTCTGGTATTATTATCCAACCTGAGAGTAAGATCGATCGATTCTTTAGTGGCTTAAAACCAAGTCTTCGAAGGGTGTTAGCCATAAGAGACTTCAATAGCTACGAGGAAATCGTTCGATGTGATCTCAAAGTCGAGATGGAGATTGGAGTAACCCATCAGTCACATGGGTTTGATAAGAAGAGGAAGATGGAATTCAACGAAAAATCTAAAGAGCACACGGAAAAGAAGATGAGATTTTCCTTATGCTCAAAGTGTGGAAAGAAACATGGAGGGAGTTGTCTTAAAGGGACAAGTAAATGTTTTAAATGTGGAAAGGAAGGTCATCGGGAATTTGAATGCCGTGATAATGGGAAGAAGATGTCTAATGACGCAAACAAAGGAAGGGATACACAGAATGATCCTACAACACTTCAATGTTTCAAGTGCAAGGATATGGGGCATTATGCCAATCAATGCCCAAATCCAAGGGTTGATGATGATGGTCGACGTCAACAAACTCTTAAAGATAAAGACAAAGGAAAGTCACATGCAATTTCTATCAGCGATGTGGAGTACGATAACGATGTGGTGAAAGGTACACTTACCATCCACTCTAAAGTAGCAAATGTTTTATTTGATTCTGGATCCACCCACTCTTTTATTTCTGAAGACTTTTCTAAGGGTATCACCGTACAACCTCAACAATTAGATGTTGAGTTAGCTGTGACAACACCTAATGGCACATCAATCGCATCAAAAGTTTATAATTCTTCTCCGATCGAAGTTTGTGGGAAAGTGCTTCCTGCAAATCTTGTGATCCTTCCTTTAGTGGAATTTGATGTGATTCTTGGCATGGATTGGCTTTCTCTACATGGAGCTCATATCAATTGCCAAAGAAGGGAAGTCACATTTCATACTCCAGATCAATCTACGATCGTATACCAATACAAGGATGAACATAACCTTCCAGTGGAAATTTCTTCCATCTTATGGGTATTGATCCCACTAAATGAAGGTTATTTGTCTCAAATGGTTGGTGAGAAACTCACGATTAAGAATATGCCCATTGTAAGGGAGTTTGATGATGTCTTTCCGGAGGAATTACCGGGTCTTCCACCAAATCGTGAAGTTGAGTTTTCAATAGAACTCGTACCGGGTGCTTTGCCTATTTCAAAGACACCTTATAGAATGGCCCCAATTGAGTTGCAGTAATTGAAGAAGCAACTCCAAGAGAATCTTGATAAGGGATTCATACGCCCTAGTGCGTCACCTTGGGGAGCACCTGTTCTATTTGTTAAGAAGAAAGATGGATCAATGAGACTCTGCATTGATTATCGAGAACTTAACAAGATCACTATCAAGAACAAATATCCTCTCCCACGCATTGATGACTTGTTTGACCAACTACGCGGAGCTCAATACTTTTCCAAGATTGATCTTCGTTCAGGGTATCATCAATTAAGGGTCAAAAGGGAGGATATACCAAAGACGGCATTCCGTACAAGGTATGGACACTATGAATTTATAGTGATGCCATTTGGTCTTACTAATGCCCCTGCTATCTTCATGGATCTAATGAATAGAGTCTTTAGAGACTATCTTGATCAATTTGTGGTAGTCTTTATAGACGATATTCTTGTCTATTCAAAGAGCAAGGAAGAACATGAAGATCACTTGAGAATTATATTGAAGACCCTGAGAAAGGAGAAGCTTTATGCCAAATTTACCAAGTGTGAATTTTGGCTTCAAAAAGTTGCATTTTTGGGTTACATAATCTCAAAAGAGGGGATATCTGTGGATCCAGCAAAAACAGAGGTTATCGAAAGATGGTCGAGACCAACAACAGTAACTGAGATCCGAAGTTTTCTTGGTTTGGCTGGATATTATCGACGTTTTGTAAAAGATTTTTCACGATTATCTAATCCACTCACCAAGTTGACTCGGAAAGGAGTTAAGTTTGTCTGGACAGAGGAATGTGAAGAGAATTTCAAGGAGTTGAAAAGAAGGTTATCCAGTGCACCTGTGCTCACACTGCCTTGTAGTGGAGAAAGGTTTGTGATCTACAGTGATGCATCCAAGAAGGGATTGGGGTGTGTTCTTATGCAAAATGATATGGTGATAGCTTATGCCTCACGACAGTTGAAAATCCATGAACAAAATTACCCAACACATGATTTGGAGTTGGCTGCGGTAATCTTTGCATTAAAGATTTGGACGCATTACCTTTATGGTGAAAGGTGTGATATTTATACTGATCATAAAAGTTTAAAGTATATTTTCACACAAAAGGAGTTGAATATGCGTCAAAGAAGATGGTTGGAGCTGATTAAGGATTATGACTGCTCAATCCATTACCACCCTGGGAAAGCAAACAAGGTGGCAGATGCATTAAGTCGACAAGACCATGCTAGTTTATCCATGATGAGGATCACAAAAGATCCAATATTTATGGATTTACAAAGGATGGATCTTGGAATTATAATGGAAGGGGAAAAATCTTATCTTTCTCAAATGAATGTTCAACCATCTATACATGTGAAGATTAAAGAGGCATAGAAAGAAGATGTCGAGTTACAAAAGAAGGTGAGAAATGTTCCTGAATTCAACCTTGATTGTGATGGGATAATAAAGTTCAGGAATCGGGTTTGTGTTCCTCCCATCCCCGAATTAAAGAAAGAGCTGCTAGATGAGGCTCATAGTTCTTCATTCTCTATTCATCCTGGAAGCACGAAGATGTATAGGGACCTGAAAGAGTACTTCTGGTGGGATGGCATGAAAAGAGATGTTGCTGAATATGTCTCTCGATGCTTGGTTTGTCAACAAGTTAAAGCTGAGAGACAGAAGCCTAAGGGGATGTTACAACCATTACCCATACCCGAATGGAAATGGGAAAACATCACTATGGACTTTTTCACAGGACTTCCTAAAACATCCAAAGGAAATAATGCTATCTGGGTCATAGTTGATCGTCTCACAAAGTCTGCACACTTCATTCCTATTAGAGAGGATTTCTCTCTAGATCAGCTTGCCAGGATATATGTAAAGGAAGTGGTAAGATTGCATGGAGTACCACTTTCTATTATATCTGATCGAGATCCGAGATTTACCTCGAAGTTCTGGCGAAGTCTTCAGCATACTCTGGATACAGAGTTGAGTTTCAGCACTGCTTATCATCCCCAGACAGACGGTCAGTCTGAGAGAACAATTCAAACCCTAGAAGATATGTTGAGAGCTTGCTCTATGGATTTCAAAGGAGGTTGGGATCAACACCTACCTTTGGTGGAATTTTCTTATAATAATAGCTTTCACTCCAGTATTCAAATGGCTCCTTATGAAGCTCTCTATGGAAAGAAATGCAGGACTCCAACATGCTGGGATGAAGTTGGGGAAAGAAAGCTATTAGGACCTGATCTCGTTGATGAAATGGCAGAAAAGGTCAGATCTATTCAACAACACATAAGAGCAGCTCAGAGTCGACAGAAAAGCTATGCCGACAACCGAAGAAAAGACCTAGAGTTTGAAGTGGGTGATAAAGTGTTCTTATGAATATCTCCCTGGAAGAGGGTTATGAGATTTGGAAAGAAGGGGAAGTTGAGCCCTAGATATATCGGTCCTTTCAAAATATTGGATCGTGTTGGGAAGGTAGCTTACCGATTGGCGCATCCACCGAATCTCTCTCAAGTTCACGATGTGTTCCATGTATCTCTCCTGAGAAAGTACATACCAGATCCTTCACATGTACTCAGCTCAGAAGTTGTACCGCTGGAGCAAGATCTTTCTTATGAAGAACAGCCGATAGAGATTCTGGATCGTAGCGAAAATGTCCTACGAAACAAGACCACTCTCTTGGTAAAAGTTTTATGGAGGAACCACCAACTTGAAGAAGCTACATGGGAGCTTGAGGATATGATGAGGGAGAAGTATCCTCATCTGTTTGTTACAAAGTGATGAATTTCGAGGGCGAAATTCTTTTAAGGGGGGTAGAATGTAACACCCGAGACTTTTATGTTATATAAATCATCAAAGGAATCTTTTTCTACACAACACTTGCTTGGCTTGCTTTACACGCAATCGCGACCTTCCTCGATAGCTTGCGTCGTACGCAATACCGAGTTTCACTAAACAACAATATGCTATTAAAACTAGTCGTTATGAATAGTAATAAGCACTTTTTGAAATTTTATAAATTTTATTTTTCAAAATGGACTTCAATTTTGGATTCGGAATACCGAAATTAGCCTAGGGTGAAATTTTGGTATTTTTCTGAAAACTTTCAATTTTTGATGAATAGTGAAACCACTAAGTGGTAGGTTAAAAACTGAATTTTGCATAAAACTTAATTTTACCGCTTCTGTGATTGGAATTTCGAAAATCCGAGAGACACGGTTAATATCAAGGACTAAAATGTGGTTCAATGAGATGAAAATAATTTTTTGGTGAATAGTAACTTTTTACTTTTTTTACCGCGGTTAATAGTAAATAGGGTAACTAAGGGTAAATATGATATTAATATTACCCTAACACATGTCGTAATTCTATTGGACAAGTGTAATTCGACCAAAAACAAACTTAGGAATAAAATATGACCATTTAGGCCCACTTGGATTAGATTAGGACATTTATTATTAATTTATTTAAAGAAGGGTTAAAATAGTTAAAATCAATGTTTAATAAGTAAATCATTTTTAATATGGGGTTATACATAAGATAAATTCAATTGTAAATATTCATTAGAAAGCTAAAAAGATTTACTACATGATGATATTTTCTTTGTAATTTTTAGACATCAAATAATGTAATTTATTTATGACACAAAGATGATGTAGTAATTATCTTATTAATGAAATATTGACATAATTGATGTTATAAACACCAAAATAAATGTAATTTGAGACTTTTTATGAATTCCACTAATTTTATAGGTTACTATGATATATTAGTGTTGATTTAATCAACTTTGTTCGAACATATAATTCTTATATGACTTTCACAAAAATCATATATCAAATAGTGTCAAAATTGACACAAAATAGTTTTTAAATCAAATATTATATTATTAATTGTTATTGTATTCCTAAAAATCTAAGGTTCGGCCAAATGACTTAGATAAGGATATATGTATTAATAATAAACAATTTGGGGTTCGTTTGGCATGTTATAGTAAGTGTATTAACCTTATAGTGAAAGAAAACAAAAAGACACGATAAAAGTTAAATTAATTAACTTAGAGTTAAATCTAATTGATAAGGTTAAAATAATACCCTAAACTTTTCTAAATCCTATTGGTTGATAGGATTTCGACCCTTCCCCACTTTATCTTCGAAATAAGACCCTTTGGAACCATTATAAACCGATTTTGACTTTAATATAAAATAATATTTTGAGATATTCCTAAGGTACCCCTCTCCTCCCTTATAAAAGGGCACCTCCTCCCCCTCCTCCTCACACCAAATTGAGCACTCAAGCTCGGACAACCCCTGCCATTTTCTCCTCTACACTTCCCTAGAATAATCCTAGAAGTCCTGGTCTTCTCCAAAGACCAATCTCAGTTCCTTAAGTGGAGGATTCAAAGAGGCGTTCCAAAGAAGAGGTAATATCCATTACCGATCTTTTCAATTTCTTTCTTCTTCAACTTCTTCTTATTTAGTTGTTTCATGATAAAGTAATAACATCAGTATTACTTACATACTGATATGTTATTATAAATATGAAACAACCCTATTTCACCTTCTATCCATCCTACGGAAAAATGAAATCACCACGCGTGCGTACGTACGGAATACCGTCTCCACGCCGTGGTGTAATCTATTTTACACCATCACCTTACAAGGATGGTTATAATGGTGTAATGAGTAACTAAATATGATTATTATGAAGTAATATTGATACTGAAATAATATATATATACTCCAATACAATTCCATGATCATAGGAATGATATCATCACTCATGCGTACGTACGGAATACCGTCTCCACGATGTGATGCGACTCGTTCTACATGATCTTCATTTCATAATGATTATATAAATGAATTGAATGAATGAATATGGTATATAATACACTAATACCATTCTGGAAATGAATTATCTATAACCTAAAGATAAGAATAAGAATTTATTCGACAAAACACGCATAAGAACAAAAAGTTATAAAGACCCGAGTAATAAGTAACAATGAAATATTACTAACAAGAAGCTAATAATATGACCATATATGATATCATATAAATATGTATGATTATGGAATAAGTAAATAACATTATTTAAACCATTATACAGGAGCTTCGGACACATACAAAGCTAATCGGACCTAAGGTAAGGGAAATATCACAATCTCATTTTTATCCGAGATTGTTTATTCGTAAGTATTTACTGGGGTGTATTTTATCATCCACATCCATGTTCCCTCAATATGAAATATTGTTTCCATCCACTTGCAATAGTTTAAATCCAATTTTACCCTTAGGTGAGTTTTTAGTAAAGAATATGAAAGGAATCTTTTGTCGTTTTTCCGTACGAGGTACTTTTTGACTTTTCCGACAAAAGTACGAAGAATGTTTTTTTTAACTTATACGGCATGAATGGATTTTTAAAACATTGTTTCCAAGAAGCTTCCTTTACAGGTTTTCAAGTTTATTTTTAATCAAATTCTTTTATTTTAAAGTTGTATGACATGTTATGAAAGGAAAAATGTTTTTGAAGAAGAAAGGATATTTTCCTCAAGAATGGAGTTCAAGTGATTTTCAAAATTATTTTCCATCTAAGATAATAAAGGGTTCTGTTTTTATCCCTATTATTACATTGATTTGATCATGTTGTGATGGAATTATTTTTATGAATTCCTTTATCATATATGAATTGATTTATGATGTCATGATGTTTCAAGAATCCCATTTTTGTTTCATGTGTTATGTGATGATGTATGTTTTATGATTATGTGGCACACATAAGAAAGGATTCATTATAAGATGGGTGGGACCTATATCTCCCTCCAATGCATTGGGTAAAGATTTTATATCTCATGAGATAGACATGGCTGGAACGGAAGGTTATTTCGGTTCAGTGATACAGGACTGAAACGAGGAGTGAACTCGGTTCAGAAAGGGACTTTGTCCACTAAGATAGTCTTGGCGATGAGTCATGACTAACAAGAAATGATTTTCCATGATTATGTGTGCATGCCACAAAGTTTCAAGTTTTATGTTATGATTATGGGGATCTCATTTTCACTCCTATGATTTGTTCGATGTTAAGATATTATGATCTCTTTTTCAGGTTATGATTTTCAAAAAGATATGATATGATTTTTATTTCCTTTATTTGCCTTACTGAGCATTTGAGCTCACCCTTTTATGTTTTCTTTTCCCCAGGTCAGGAAGATGGATATTAAGTAGAATATGCTAAAAGGGACCCTAGATATGATGAAATAAATGGGAGACACTGTAGAAGATTTATGAACCAGTTGTTTATGTTTCCCAGTTTCTAAAGGCACTATACCTATACGGTCCTTTGTAGTTTTATCATATGTTGTAATAAGTGTGCTTCAATTTTTGAAGTATTAAAAATGTATGTAAAGTATGGGTCGTTATACCCATTTAGTATAATCTTTTATAATTTCAAAATATTTTTTAATTTTATGTAAGGAAACATTTTCATTTCAATTTCACATCAAATGAAATATAGTTCAATTTCACCAACATACCTAAAACCCATTTTCTGATGCAAGATTACAATGATGCTTGTAAAAAAATAATCCTAAGTGCCTAGAATGATGTATACGATTCAAATATTGTTATTTTGAAGCCCATGAGTCTATCCTAATAAATTTCAAAAACAATAATCACATTACACAACAAGTGCAACACCCAAGGTGAAATAAAATTCCACTGTAATAGCAAATTAAAATAATAAAAATCCCATTCTTGGAAATTAGGTTATCCCCTATAAATGTGGTAGCTACTCCCATGAATGAGCTCATAACCATGCTCTAACTCTTCCTAGTCTCTTGTCTACCATTCCAAAATAGTAATATACCAGAATAAGATAATAAAAATAGCTTCTAATACCACTTTATGATGTCTCGACCTAGGTTCCACACACTGGTAACCCAATCTCGGTGAACACATGACCTCAAACACACCTCCCCATATGCCAAAGGCTACCAACTAGCAGCTAGGGTCTATTATTGTTCATATAGAGAGTATACCCTCTATTACCATATTAAAACACCATTGTAAAAATGATAAATAAATGTGGAAGCATATATAATCATAAACAGTACCGATGTCACAATATAACAATAAAAATACAATATTTAAATGATAATTGAAATTTGATATGCCAATGTAGGTGTTAATGTGTCTAAAATGCTATTCATATTAAAGACACTAATGACTCCTAGGAGCATATTTAACTACGCATGTCTACCTCATCCATGATCCATACCCAATCAACAATCTAACTTAGGTTCTCTACCCTTAACATGTCCTGTAATAGTAAAGTGTATTTAGATACAGATGAGGCATCCCAAATAGTTTGTGAGTACAAATCAGTAGGTCACCATCAATATCTTCTAATAAAAATCCGGTCAAACAATATATACAGTTGTATAAAAATAAATACACGAAATAAAGTAATAAATGTTTACATTTAATCACAACCCATTACTATTAATTAACTCAATGATTAATTAATTACATAAATTTAATTAATTAATTTCCATAATTAATTAATCATAAAAATAACTTCAATTAATTCATTAATTAATTAGTCACATCAACTCTATCAATTAATTCAATAATTATTTAAGCATATAAAGTCCATTAATTAATTCAAAAATTAATTAATCATTTCCCAAGTCTCAATATAATAATTAATAGACCAATTAATTATTCATGATTTATAAATCAACAATTTGATAATCAACTCAATAATTAATTACTCTCCAATTCCATTACTAAATAAATAATTAGTTTATTACATAAATCCACTTAATTAATTTTCCAAATTAAATAACCATGTAAATAAAATTAATTAATTCATTAATTAAGTAGTCAATATTTATAAACTCAAAATATCATAATTAATCCCATAATTAATTATCCCAGTCTTAATCTCTATTCTTTATAATTAATTCAACAATTAATTATCTCAATTCTCAAATGAAAATATCTCATAATTAATTCATAAATTAATTAACTATCAATTGTAATAACCTAATAATAACCATTAATTAATTTCATAATTAATTAATATAACTACGTAAATTAGATTTGAAAAATAATCCTCATTTATTAATTACCTCATTTAAATAGTTACCTTTTCCCCCTTCGTTAATCCCATTATTTAATTTGACAATTAAATAATCACACCAAAAATTTCCATATCTCATAATTAATATATCATTAATTATATTGATCCAAGATGTTAATATCTCATAATTAATAAACTATTAATTATCTAAAATCAAGACATCATTATCACAAAATTAATTATATAATAATTATCTCAAATCACAACTCTTTATCACATAATTAATTCTATAATAAATATCTCTCTTCACAATTGGGAATCACATAATTAATTCTAAAATTAATTATCCCCATTCAAAAAAAGCAATATATCAATATTTAATAAATTTAATTACTTATTTAATGTCGACAGTCTCTGTCTCTCCAAAATTAATTAAATAATTAATTATCCCAATTCTAAATTCTATAATCCCAACCATTATCATTAACTAACTCTACAATTAATTAATAAATTTCAACAATATCAATAAATCCATAATTAATTAACACAATTAATAATAAAATTCAAAAATCAAAAAACACTATAATTAATTCATTAATTAACTATCTCATTCGACAATCACTAAATGTCAAAATTCATAATTATATAATTAACTAATTCACCAAATTAATTATTTCTATTTTGATATCCAATTACTAAATAGATCAAAAAATTCTACATCATGCATATACGTATTTAAAAATCATGACTATGTGATTCAAATTTTAGACCACCTACCTCAACAATAGTGAAGAACACTTTCAAATAGATTTCCTCAATTTGAAGTTGATCCACCGAGAATGTGATGATGAAATCAATCTGCATCTGGAACCTAAATCCGTGATTAAAAAAAATAAGATCTCTTAATTCTATATGTAAATCCAACAGGCCTAGATATAGATTCAATAATTCTAGGCCAAGATTAAACAAGCATATACATGGATTTAATAAATCTAGATCTAGATCAAATAGATGATAATAATCATTCTTTAATTTTAGAAGAGGGGCCGAAGGGAAATATGCAACTAAACAAGAAGAGCAATCATACTTGGGAGATGCACATATGGTCATTGGGCGAAGATAGTGGTGCATGGATGAGATTTGGTCCAGGAAAGAGGTATAACAAGGAGTTTTGGTCCAAGATGAAGCTATGAAAGATTCATTGGAAATTAAACGATTGTGTGGATGGTTCTGAGGTACAAGAGATAAGTTTAAAAAATTTGTGTGTGATAATTACATGGTGTTAATTCTCATTTCACGTTATGTAATAATTTATAAATTATTTCCCTTTTGAACAAGGAAATACCATATAACCATTTAGAAAAAAAATAATTAATTATTACATGTGGTGTAATATACTTTCATGAAATTTCAACATGTGGTGCAATAAATTTATAGGGGGTGTTGTCTTCTTTCATGTCATGTCGGCATGTGGAAAAAACTACTCTCATGACATATCGACATGTGCAGAAAAAAGTCCCAATTGGTTTAAATTTTCATTGCTATGAATTAATTAAATCAAAAAATTAAATTCAAAATGTCTACCCAAAATAATTCATAGAGTGAAATGGGTTCATAATGTTTATTTGTTATATAACTAGAATATACCACTTACTCCTATAAAACCACTAAAAAAGACACGATCTTACATAGAAACAAATTGGTTGCAGTACAATATTCATCTTCAAACTACAAGGCCACATTGTTCACTAATCATATTTCAAATTTCATTTTAGTACTCTAATCCTTCATTTCTTCCCCATCCTAATTTTTTTATAACACAATGGAATGTTTCATTCTAATTTTGTGGTGAAAATAAAAAATTTGTATCTGTCGATTGAAAATAATAATTATTTAACCTTTAATCTTATATTATAAATTGTGATTGTTAAAAATGAATATCAAATAATGTTTCATTCCATTAATATAATTCTAATAAATCTTTATGTACACAAGAATACATATTTGAAAAAATGGATTTCTGATGTGATTTTTCACTATCACATTTTCATCCCTTAAATAAAAATATAATAATGAATGTCACATAGATTTTGGGGTATGATATTCATTTCATAGAAATAACACATAAATAAAATAGTTTGAGATTTTTTAATGTTTAATATGAATATTAAGAAACAGAAACTATAAAATTAAAATAAAATAATAAATTTACACAGAATGTAATGGATTAACAGAAAGCATGGATTCCAAAACATCTGGATAATAAATATAAATTTTTCGAGAAAAGAGTTTGTAATCCTATATCATTTAATGGTAGTTTGAATTTTTATTGATTTATTGTTTTTATCTAAAATAATGGAGCTACTCATGTATAGGAAATTGTTTTCATTTTTAGATGATTTCTAATGGGTTTTTCCATAGAACCAGAAAAACCTAATAGGTCCAACTTCTAGGATGAGTTAATAACATAATTTTCAAGGGTATACAATCATTAGAATATCCTATGAATGATACATAATAAATATAATTGATTGATATGATGGGAGTTCATTCTCATTACACCTTATTTAGGTAATTATTTACAACACTGGTACTCTCTTATATATTTAATTCATGTTCTTGAATACTTCCCAAATCCCAATAAGGTGAATGATACCCTTGTTCTAATAATTGATAGTAATTATATTTCTACTTGAACATATATATGTGTTATATTTATCCTACTGATATGAAAATATTTATGTATTATAGGTTGTACATCATTATAACCATCTATATGCATTATAGGTTCACTATATTGTTTCATTATAACATGATAATGCTTGGTTTTAAGTAACTATCGTTTAAAGACATATAGTTGTGAACTCTATAGATTATCATTATCCAAAAAAGAGGTAAGTGTTTATGTAGTTAGTAATAGACCTATTAGATATGCTTCTTATGTATCCTTGTAAAGATAATAAAAACCCACATAGTGTAGTTATACTCAATGGGGTATATCATACCTTTTAAAGTCTCATTATAATGATAAATTCATATAGTTTAATATCATACTGTAAATAAAATTAGGTAAAAGGTTTCAAATAATTTTTAGTGATAGAATTATTCATGAAACCAATTTTGGGGATGACCAAATTGGTAATGTGGACCAACAATATTGAATTGGTATCATAAGGAATATGTCTATGTGAATATGGAACCCATTGATAGTGTGACTTGATAAGAATTTGATGAAAGGACATAGAAGGAGTATAGTCATTTGGATGGGGGTATTATTTAATAAATAATATAAAACAATAAGTATTGTAATGGGTTGATTATATTGGTTCTAAACCTAACAGGTTCATCATACATATTCTTTTGAGATAGGAATAAAATCCCATGTATTTCAAGTGACATAATTTAAGGTCATTAGATATGACAACACTATGTTGTTTCACATCATGCAGTAAGAAATTAGAAACATATTTTAATATAAACCTATTTGAATGCCTCTATTTTGAATATTATAAAAATGGAGAATGGAATAGGTATTATTCATTTAATCAACCATATATAATATATTGTGGATTACACTTAGTAGAAGGCCTGATTTGAAGAATTTTATTTCTAGTTGTATGTTCAACTCGAGTCCCTAAGCCGACACGAGTCATGCTCAATGTGATATAAAAGATATTGTAGAAGATTAATCACATTGAATAATTAGTTTTGGATGGGAATTATAACAATATAGGAATCAACAAATATAATTTTCTCCCCCATTCAATGATTTATATGTGAGGGGATATAGAAGGCACGAGGGACATAACATCAAGTAAGGAATGATATAGACTTACTTTTGGATGGATGACCATTTACAACTTCTGGTGTGTTTTTAGAGCCTATATTTGGGTACAAAACAAGGGAATATAATGATAGTGACATAGTTTAGGAAATATTTTGGGCTTACTCCTGGAGGGATTCCCTCTTTGATTCCACTCCCCATCATCTTGTATATTTATACAATTTTTATTTGGGCATATACCTCCATTGATTGAAAAAAATTCATTAATGCTTCATAACTAAATTATAATTTTTTATTTATTGAAGAAATTAAAAGGAACATCATATGATATGGATATTACCCCTATTACCTTTAATATTGGGGGCCCTGTTACCAAGGGGAGGCATGATTAGAAACTCCCTAGGGACCTAACAGTTAGAAAATATAGGTGGGGAATAATATTTACTAATGGAATGCATCTTCAAAAGAGGTAAATATAGTATGAAATAAACCCTGATTATGTTAATATGGTGTTTATGGGATATTCCTTAATGAAAACATTACCAAATGGGGGACTAGGGTAAATGAGGACAACATTTTAAGCAAGAAGCAATGTCAGGTCATTGGTCACTTAAGTGAAGACCCTAGGAAATCGGTTACCTAGGTGTACAACCCTAGGGTGATGGATATCCTATGTGGGGTGCATTGGGTGATGGGTTATACATTTGGAGGGCCCCGAGTGGTGGGTATCATAGGTAGAGTGCCCTAAGAGATGGGTCAGCCAAGTTTACAATAGAGATAAATGAGTTTTTAGGTGGGGTTCCTCAGGTGATGGGTCACTTAATATAAGGTCCTCGAGTTGTGGTTATCCCAAGTGAAGGACCTAAGAGATGGTTTCACTAGTTAAATTTCATGTGTGAAGGATCACCTAGGTGAAGGCCTTGGACATTCCCATACCACAACATAAGTTATTATATATATGTGTGATATTTTTATAGGACTCCTAGTTGATGTGTTAGAGGATTGAGTGAATAATAACTTGGATTGTTTCTCTATAATATTGAACCAGTAAAGACAATATAGTATATAATGGACAAGAAGACTATTTGTTTCCAAAAATAGGGGCCCATGTCTTGCAAGATTAATTGAGTAAGGATGTGTGCATAGGTGACCGGGTTGAGGAAAGCTGGTTGACCATATAGTACCTGGGTGAGGATGGTTAGTTGAAAACGGAGGGCATGTTTGAGGTTATCATAACAATGAGATTCAACCCTCAATATTATATTTTCATTTTTTTTTCAAAAGGTTGTTCCAAAAATCCCCCCCCCTGCCCAGAATGGTGTATGAGAAGAATTTTTAGGATTAAATTTTATGGTCACCCCACTCCCCACCTAACATGAAAATTGGGAAAATATATCTTTAACATGTTTCATGATGTGATTAAGCAGATCTTCACTATTCACTATGAGTAGGAAATGTTGGACATGCTGAGAACGCCATACTAATATGGTTTCATGAGGTTACAGTATCTCAAAGATATAGGTTTGGTCCCTGCACCACCTAATAAAATGATCATTATCATATTCCTTACCTTTAAATATTTCATTACATCATGGTGATCATGGGTGTCCTCCCCCCTAATGGGGCCACCATAGGAGGTGGAACATTACAAGGAAACCATAGAAAGGAGGCCATAGTTGGGTCTTCCTATTGAGGGGGCTTTTGTGGGGCCACCCTAACGATGCCATCTGTGTGAGGTCATTTGAGGGAAAATTATGAATTCTTCAAATTATCAATAAATTTCCTTCAAATATAGATCTTTATTTTAAATGGATACCCCTTATGATTTCATGATGTTTTGTGATATCAGGTTTTCTGTAACCCTTTTCATCTTTTAAAATGGTCAGTACTCCAAAAATTCTCATGAATGTCGAAACTTCTGCTTATATATATCTTGTAGATTCTAATCTTCAACATGGGTGTTAGGGTCGGAAGGGTCCCTCTTTGTAATATTTATCAAAGATCATGAATATTAATTAGAAGGAGTACCCAAAATCATAATTTGTACACTTATATGGGTACAAAATTATGACTATTGTGGATATACCTCATTTGGATACCTTTCTCTCGATCTCACCGGTCTCTGAGTACAAAAACATGGGGGGATAACATATCCTAAAATGTAACATTAATTCTTGTAGGAAACATACACTTATCATTCATTACTGAACATAATAACACTAATTCAGAAAGTATGAGACTCATAATAAAATCAAAATCAAACTTATAATTATTTATATTCTATTGTTGTATCATTGAACATTCCATGGATTAGGATGATCAGTGGGAACTTCATCTCATGTGACGCTTTAATGATTAGTGGATGTGGCCTACTAGGTATGACTAACATGTATAGAGTTAGAGATCCATCTCAACAATGATTCTATTTATATAGATATCTAGGTTCCAAAATGTATATCTATAATAATAGTGCTCAAATCCCTAATATTATAATCCATTGGAGGCCTCAAACTGACACTTGACATCACACTCAGGGAAAGTTAGACATCAATTTGTGGGTCATCTATATGGTTAAAATGGAGCTCATCCTAAACGGCATGTCTAATGTTTTTATCCCCCCTTTGTATATTTTTAGAGATTCTTTATATAATGACCGTAAATTTAGTAGTCGGGGGTTGGTTCCTCTCTTTATTACATTATCATAGATAATAGATTCAAATTCCAAAGGATTGACTTGTTTAGCGGTCTTCAACAACTACATACCTACATTGTATCCTTATTACATTGGTAACCATAAACATGAAAATGGAATGTGATTTTAATCCATGAAGTCGTTTAAAATTCTCCTCTTCATAACATGGTTAAAGGAAACAAATAAGGGTGAGATCAAATTCTCAATAAAGGAAAGTAAATCAGAAAAATAATGAATTAATGAGAATAAATCAACATGGAATGGTAAATAAATGATAGCACATGACATTTAATCAATTAATTGAGAGTGAAATACATCCATATACTTTATGATATCAAATATTCATTGATAAATAAAATTATAACAACAATTTAATGAAGTAAAATATTAATTATTGGACATCATGTTTGAGGCACATAGAATCCTATATCATTAAGACCTTTTACAAGATGGTTTAAAACCATAATTAGAAACATGTTTAATTTGGATGAAATATTTGTCTCATGGGATCCTGTAGGGGAATTAAGTGTCTAAAAAATATTTATCTCCACCTATCATTATCTATCCAAGTTATTTCATATATATCATATAAGTGATTAAAAAGGTTATTTTTAATCCAAAGGGTCCCATACCACTTTGATACATTGGAATTATATGCCTCATGATGGAACATAATTTAAAGAAACCCTAAAATACAATGTGTAATGAATAAATAATGACATTACATATCAAAGGGAAAATATATGCACCACATAGAAGTGAATTGTTGTCCAATAAAAAAAATTCTCAATGGAATGTATATTGAGACACAATCCCTTACCACATGTAATCGGTCAAATCGTATACACCATAAAATTCATAATTTTCAAATGAAATGTCTAATACCATAAATATAGTGATGTAAATTATATGAAATATCAAAGTGAAGTATAGATAAACCACACACATTAGTTTCACTTTGAATATGTCATATATCTCACAGAAATAAATGTGAGATAGGAAAATACTTGCCTCATGATTCCCTTTAGTGGTGCACACTTTAACCCCATTTATAATGTTTTAATGAATATTAATTACTATTTCCAAAACTATATTTATATTTATATTAAGTTATATGATGATTTTAAAACAGCTTATAACCTATTCATTAATATTATTTCGTTATTTTCTTGGTTTCAATTATGTTTGTTTCATAGTTTCGTGATTGGTTCATTTGTATGAAATTCTTGATGTTCATGTAAAATGATATTAAAACTATAGAAGTGTAAATAAATAGTGTTAATTTAAATACAAAATTATAAATAGTAATATATATAATTTTTAAGTCTTACATGAGTGAGATTCATTTAATAAAATGATAATGATAATCATTTAGTTTATTTTGGCTGTTTTTCAGAACACCACAAAAAAGTTTCATTTTATTTACAATTATGAGTATATTTTAGTTATAGATATTTATGTAGGATATAATAAACTTATTATGATATTATTTAACCTAAATAATAGTTTTATGACCATCCATGATGGAGGTAATGGAAATTAAAAAAACATTTTCCAAAAAGGCGATTAACCGGAAAAACATGGATGATAGTTTCATTTATTTGAATTATAGAAGGTAATAAAAGGGTTGCACAAAAGATATTTGATAATAAATGTAATCTTCCAGTATTAAATTTTTTTTAATTATTAATCCTTGATGGATGAAATATATGGGTATAAAATAGAATAATAAATGAATGTATGATAGGTGTTTTGATAAATTTACCTCAATATTATCACCTCTTTGAGAGGTCCTTTTGGACCTTGGATTTTGTCTTTCGGTGGTACCAATAGTAGTTATACTTGGGGAGACTAATTATGAAAATTTTTGGCAGATTATTTAAGATTTAAATTCTTTTAGGTCGAAATAGGGTGGTGAGCATTGGTATTTGTACTCGAGTGGTGGGGTTAAATGGGTAAAATAATGAATATTTTATCTTTAAAGGAAAACACATTGAGGGAGAATTAAATTCCTCTAATTTTTTATTTAATATATTTTTAGTCTTTTTAGGATCTATAAATACATCCAAAAAAGTATTAATTTCAGAAATGTTTTGGTATGTTACACACTTTTTTAAACATTATTCTTTGTCTATATTTTACATATACTGTGGTAGATAATTTTTTACCATGATATTTTTTATATAAATAAAAATGAAAATGACAAAAAAACATAATTTCTAAACTATTAGTCCTTATAATTAATCAAATATACCAAATTAAATTCACGTAAAGATATTTAAAACTAATATGATAGACATAACAAAAAAATAAGTTTTAAAAGTGAAAAGTCCAAAGGATTGAAATGTTTTTATATAAAATTTCATTTTTAATTTAATTTAAAGGAAAATATTGGTTTAAATTTTTTATAATATAACTAGTTATACTTTTAAAATAATTTAAATAATAATTTAACTATATAAATAAATTATAAGAAAAACGATTTTTAATTAAAATTCAGTAGTTTTAACTATTCATCAAAAAATGAAACATCTCCGAAAAATAACAACATTTTATTGAAAAATAATTTTTATATTAATATTTAAAACTGAAATTTATTTTTTTAGTTAAATATTATAAAATTATAAAAATTTATATTTAAATTAGTTACACCATCAAATGGTGGTGAAACTTTAATTAAAAATATATAAATTTTATTCTTAAAATTGTGATTAATATTATCATAATCCTATAAAAAATATAGGGTAAATTGAAAAAAAATTATTTAATATATGAAATATAAATTTCATTAAGATATTTCACTAATAGTGATTAATTAAATTTATTAAGGTAAAATTTCATCGAGGTCATCAAAACAATGTTTATAAAAACATGTCCTTTTTTATTCAAATTCTTCTCATTTTTATTTCTATTTAATTAATATTCAATGAATTATTTTTATATATATGTTTAAAATATATTTTCATAATTCATTTAATCATATTCCCAACCTTTAACTTAATGTATAGTTTATAACGATCATGTTAAAATAATAATATTTAATTCCATATCACTGTTCGTTTAAGCTCAGTGTTGCGTGCAACATATACTATTAATGAAATTTAATTTATTTATGAATATAACTGATATATATTCTTGGGTTATAACCATATTCCATCCTATAATGAATTTCATCTTTACAATTTTAAATATCACTTCTAAAAAAGGTTGATACGTGAAAATTATTTTGTGGGAAACCCACATCATAAAAATGGTTAATAAAATATCCCCATAATAAGAGGCAAATAGAAATGTGAAGGTCACCAAAAAAATTAGTATTTGTAAATGTATTAAATTAGTGTGATGTCAATACTTGAACATTAGATAGATATATATCAATTAGGTTATGAAGAATAATGATATAGTTCATGGTCATGAGAAAGTATACCAAAACAAAACTATAAATATAAGATAGGTAAAAGGGGCCATTGATTTCTCATTAATAAAATTAAATAAATATAAATTTCAACCCCATTAACTTATTATATTTGATGGTTTATTTTACTACCCAGATAATATCATTAGAAAATAATCTTACTTGTATTCTTTCTCTATCATAAGAATAATATTATACATTGGTTGGGCTTCAATCTACTATCGCTGGTCCCTTACACTAATGAATGAATGTTTACATTGAATTTTTTTATGCCTAAAGCACATTAATGGATCAGAATTTCCAAAATTAATTCCCTAAGATTTTAAATTTTTAATAAAACCAAAATGGTTAGAACCTGTTATCAATTAAAATAAATCAAACATTAATTCTAAGCAGAAATATACAATGTTTATCTTAATCCATTTCATAAGTAACTAATCTTAACACAATTCCAAAACATGTCTGTAAAAACTAAAGAAAAAGTTTCGAAAGAATGTCACTTAATTTCCCAAATTAACTTGTCATTAGATTCCCCAAATATAAATAATATAATGTTTCAATTCACATACCAAATATATCAATACCCTCATCTCGTTAAAACAATAGTAAAAACCTGTGCTATCAAAAATAAGATCTCAGGTTATTGATTATATTACATATATAAAAAAATGCATTAAACCATTAAATAACTAAAATAACTGATTATAATAAATTATATAACATAAAAAAATTATTTCTTTTTAAATCAACATCAATCACTTATTTTGGGATACTTTATCTAAATAAAGTGTCTAATAAAAAGATAAACTTTCTACTGTATAATTTTTCATGGTCATTAATTCTATTCAACATGTTCTCTAAAATCCTTAATGAAATAGTAATGTAGTATAGTCCTTATATATTTCACAGTTTTTATAATTATAATGTCATGTAACACATTTCGTGGATCCCAAAACACAAACACAATAATCATTCCACTAATATTATATAAATAGAATAAGGTTGACCTTGATTCCTTAACTTCATCATATGTATATTCCCTTTACACTTTGGGATTTAAATTTTATAGTTACCTATTGAGTAACAATTGAAACATTGATCATTTACAGCATCTTTAATTACCTTCCAATCAGAATCCTGGTGATCTTTTTCTCCAGACTTGTAAAAAAACTTGCATTCCCTTTAGAAATGTACTATGTTGTTTTATTCCCCAATTATCACTTGTAAAAAAATCCTTCTTTACATTTTTACCCTTTATCTTTATCTTTCTACAAAATTACTTGTTTGTAATTATTTCCCTTAGAGTAACAAGACTGATATAATTCTTTCACTGTTTTGACAGCACAAGAGACAATATCTTATATGATGAGAATGATTGGGAGACTTCTTCCCTTTAAAGGAAATGCATAAAATCATAAATGAAATGATCAATTTTACTCCTTTTGATATGTATGTAGTATAAAAAATTATTTGTTAGTAATTTTAGGTTGTATTAATACTTAGAAAAATTCTCATCCTCCTTTTTTTAAGACACCAGAATTGTCACTACATATCCACTCGCAATTCACAAGGGAAATATTTTTCCCTGAAAAGTTCCTTAAAATAGGTTTATTCCTTGTTTTTTATTTCCTAATATTATTTAGATTTTGGAATTAATGGACACCATTTATTTTCATCTCTTGATAGATGATAAGATACCATGAAATCCTTCTCCCATTTATTACATTGCAATGTGAGAAATAACTACTCTATAGAACTTATCTATTTCTCAACAAAAAATGGATGTGTAGTCCCATTGAACGATGGAATTTATTATCTTGTGATATGTTATAACATTTTTACAATGAATTATGAATCATAATACTCCATAATGTAAAGGTTATTTCTCATTACCTGATTCAGGTTTCCCAATATAGTTCTAATTTTTTAGTTCCTTCTCTAGCTTTATTCCTTTTGTCTTTCCTAAGAAGGAAATCCCTACATGGATTACATGCATTGATATTGTTACCATTCCTTCCTCTAGGATCCATTTATAAATATTTTCACACACTAGAATAGATTATAACATTATGTAACCTAAATAATAATATCAACACTAGTTAAATACATAACAAAAATGTGAGAAATCATAGCATGGTTAATATCAAAATCATAAAAAAAAATTATTTTGGGTGTTCTTATAAAGTTATCCTCAATTTCTATCATTATATTATGTTACATATTATATGTTTTCCTAAATCTAGTTCCCATTTTTATAATAATATTACTCTTATTCCAACTGTAATGAATCCTTGTCTAGTATCCTCGATTCGGTGCCTTTTTTTACATTGGCATAGATACAATGTTGAAATCCCAATGGATAGAGTAGTTTATTAGTCTTGAAGAACCAAATATAAACAAGGTAACATTATTAAATTGTTAATTATAAACATTAAAATAGAATATAATTTGAATCCATGAACACATTAAAAATTATCTTCTTCTTATATTTTGTAATTGAAATAAATATTGGTGATCTCAAATTCTTAGTAAGGGTGTGTAATGTTTAAAAATTAATGAATGAATTTGAAAAAATCAACTTAGAAACGTAATGAACTAATAAAAAATTCTATTTAATCCATAAATTGATAATTAGATGTATTAATATATTTTATCACATGAAAATTCCATGGATAATAATAATCATAACTAAAATATCAATGATTGAAATTATTAATTTTTTTATGCCAAGTTTTAGGGTCACAAAATCACTATACTATCATAACCTTTAACAAGATGGTTTAAAACCATAGGTAAAAACCCTTTAAATTTGAAAAATTATTTTTCTGTTAAGATATTGTCGATGGATCGAGGGGGTATATAAATTCTAGGACTCAACCATCATTTCCAATTAAAATCATTTCTCACATATTGAATAATCGATTTAAAAAGTTATTTTTAAATCATAGTGTCTCATATGAATTTGAAAGATTTTATTTATATGAATCACAAAGGATAATCATCTAAAAGAACATAAAATTCCATGATGAAAAAAAATAATTATATTAAATATAAATGGGACAATATATACCCCACATACAAGTAAATTTGTGTATAATAACAAATAATTCTCAATGGAATGTAATTTGAGATAGAATCCCTTACAACTTGTAATAATTCTAATCGTATACCCCATAAAAGACAAAATTACTGAATTAAAAATCTAATACCATGAATATAGTGATATTAATGATATTATATATCAAATGGTACTATATATACACCACACACCAGAGTTAAGTGGTGAATAGTTCATATATCTCACTGAAAAAAATTTGAGATAAGAAAATCGTTACCCAATGCTTCCTTTTAGTGGTGCATAATTAAAAATCATATATAATGGTTTAAAGAAAGTTATTAATCCATTAAAAAAATTAAATTCACATTTATAGGTCCTTATATTATTATTTTATAACATTTTATGACCCATTTATTAATAATAATTAATTTTTTTTTGGGTTTAGTTGAGTTTGTTTCATAGTTTCATATTTTATTCATTTATGTAAAATTATTGATGTTCTTGTAAAATGATAGTACAACTATAAAAGTGGAATTTAATATTATAATATTTTTTCCCCAATTTTAAATGGTCCCACATTTAATTTTTATTTTTTATATGATTATAATTCATTAGAAAAAATGTTAATGATAAAACATTATTTTATTTTGGAGGTTTTTCTGAACACGCCGATCATGTTTCATTTTATTTACTATTCTGAGTATATAGTATTTCTATAAAATGAAATAGGATATGTGATACTTTTTAAAATATTATTTATTCATAATATTAATTTTTTGACCTGTCATGATGGAGGTAATGGAAAATGAACAAAATCATTATTCATAGAACCGATTAACCAACATAATTGGGACTAGGGATTCATTTATTAGAATAAGAGGAATTAATAAAAGGGTTGTATAAAGGATATTAAATTATAAAAAAATATATTATGTTAACTTTTATGGAATTATTATTCTATTGGGGATGAAATATATGAGAATGTGGAAGAAGAAAATAATTTAAGAGATGTGTTTTGAGGAAATTACCTCTCGAATATCACCCCCTTTAGAGACACTTGAGCGACCCAAATTTATAATTTTGGGGAGATTATCGGCACTTGGACATTGGGACAGTGGAATAAGATTTGTTTGTAGTAATTTGATGAGATACATGTCTTGTGGGTCGAAATGGGGTGGTGAGGGTGGTATTTAAACTTCAGGTTATGTGGTCTTAAGTGATTAAAAATTGAATAATTAATATTTAAATCCAACCACATTAACATGGAATTAAACTCCAATACATTTAATGATAATAAATATTTTATAGGATGTTTAGGGCCGATAAAAACCTCAACCAACCATTAAATGTTGAAATATTTTGGTATATTAAGCCTTTTCATTTTAGCTTAAACGATTGTAACTATTTTACATATACTATGATAAATAATTTTTTTTATCACAGTAATTTTTTATTAATAAAAATTAAAATGAACATAAAACATAATTATGACATTATGATACCAAATATGGAACCCATTTTTGAAAATTCATTTCACATAATGAGAAAAATTATATTTAAAACTTATCCCAGAGACAAAATGAGAAATCTAGTTTTTAATGTGAATAGTTCAAAAGTTTGAAATGTTTTTATATCAAATTTAAATGTGAAATTGATTCTAATGAAATAAATTTAATCTAATTATATAAAATTTAACTAATTATAATTTATCTGAAATTTAAAATATATTTTATCTATATAAATAAATTAGATGAAAAATCAGTTTTAATTAAAATTCAATATTTTTTAATATTCGTTAAAAAATTAATTTGCACTGAAAAATAAAAAAAATTTACCCTAATATAATTTTTAAATTAATAATTTAAAAAAAATTAATTTCCAACATAAAACTTATTACTATGTCAAAATCTATATTTAAAATTGGGACTCCATCAAAACGTTGGAAAATGCCTTTAAAAATATATAGCTTTTTATTATTACAATTGGAATAATTCTTATCTTAAGAATATAAAACATATTTGATGAAATTAAAATAATTTTATTTACTATATGAAATATAAAGTTCATTATTATATTTCTCTATAAGTGATTAATTCTATATATTAATAAAAAATGAAATTTAATGAAAAATGGTTCTTTAAAAAACACATCCTTTATTTTAAATTTGTCCTCACTTTTATTTTTAAATAATTGGTAACCATTGAATTAATTTTATAAATTTGTGTAAAATATATTTTCAAAATTTTGTTAAAACTATTCACAACTGCTTACAAGACATCTAGTTTATAATATTCATTGGGAATAATAATATTTAATAGTAAGTCGTAATTCTTCTAAGATTGGTGATGCATAAAAGGTATAATATTGATGAAATTTAATTTAATTGAGTTTATACATACCCTAAATTATTTTCGTGTTACACCCTATGATATCGAAACATAATTGGGGAGTTAATGAAAATATCTTGTTATGTCCTAGAGAAAGAGCATAGTCTCTAAGCCAATATAAAATTTTAGTCTTTTATGATTGATTCATTGGATACCCATGAGTAGAAACTTCCATTCAAACTCCCAAAAATAATTACTCACATCTATAAAATATGGGATCTTGAGATATATTGAAAATAAATTTACTAGGGAGAGTATTATATTTAATGATATTACATTGTTCCAATAATCATGGAGGAAACGTTTTTGGTAGGATTCTTGGGCATGTGGATAAGAAAGTTTCTCTTACTCTTACATGACGCCAATAATGGATTTTGGACTAGAACATTTTTTAATTATGCAAAACTAATAATGGTGGATATTTTTGGTTTGTCCAAGCCATTATTGGGGAAGATCCACTGGTTCTTGTTGAATTTTCACACCTGGAATCGCCCCTTTCATATATCAAGGACATTCCATATTTTATGGGGGTGGATGCTGTCCCACGTTAATTTATATGATCTGCTTAGTACTATGTGGTTCCTATAATATTGGTAAATTAAATTTATGTCGGTTTTTCAAAGAATCATACTATTTTTCTGACTTGTGCGGATGATCATATGATTTTATGTATACACTGTGAATTTTAATTTTTTCTCTATGGACCACCTTCTACTCTCATAATCCTAAATGATAAAAATTATTTAGATGAGTTGTGGTATAGCATGATTTATGTTGAGGACAATGTACCAGTGTTTTAATCAATTGTGATATCATATTTGAATCATATTTGACCTATCACATTCTATTCAAATTCTAATTCATTTAATATAAAATATTATTTCCTCTAGTGGATGTGTGAAAAGAAGAAAACTATATGGTATCTTGACAACATTGGGTGATAATGTCATAGTAGAAGAGAGGTGTCTTGATAAACCTTCCCCTTGAGGGTCCATTCACCTATCAATTCTATGATTATGCTCGTACTTGGATATCGTCATACCTATGGGGTGTATTGTTATAGAACATTCATCGAGTGTCTATTGAAACTCATTTGGTCATGGGGAAATAAGTTATCAATAAGTCCTCTAAGAGGAATTCCGAAATTAAGTTACTTTAGTATTTATGTAAAAATGAGCACTAGGATTCCTCACATTCAATATTTGAACATGTTAATCAATAGGTCACACCCAGGTGATCTAGTTGGTATTAGAAATAATAGTCTCTTAATGTAGATAATCATATCGATAATAGAATTAGTTTTAATGGGTAAGAATCTTCTTCCAATTAAACAGATAAGTTAACAGGTGAATTGTAAGTGATGTATCCATAGGTGATTATATTTTGGTATGTTGAAACATGCTCAAACTATACTCAAGAATTATGGTTCCTTCTCTAAAGTGTAATTCAAATTCCATAGATTAGAGATATGATGTCTTACTTAATCATTAAATATGAGATCAACCACACCGATTTTTATAAAACATTCAAGAGTTAAATAAGTTAATTCGAGCTTCAGACTCAAGGGTCATCATCAATCGATGGGTGAAAGGAGAGAAGGATAAGAAAAAAGATCTAGGATGATTAAAATTCATCTATAAAAGTGACATTTCATAAATAATAACGTGAATTTTTTCTTCTGTGTTTTCTATAAAAATATATACCATACTCGTGATCAGAGTTGACCCATCATTGTTTAAGATCAAACTCTATCAGAGAGCCGAAGAATTTTCCAATAATATTTTTCTTAAAAAGACTAGTATGATTTTATGTATACTACTCTATTAAATATATTGGTATGTGTACATGAAAACATGAAGAATAACATAATGTTTTATTGAATATAGGCTTTCACTCTCTGTGATGGTCTATAGAACAACCCAAGGATTCCAATAATTCTTCCACATGTGATGCTCAAATTTCTAATGAAAGGGTGGTCATTCTTATCATCAAATAGAAACTATTAGAATAATACCATTCATTGGAGATATAATAACTTTTTGAAGAGATGATGGTCTCTATTTTGGGTATATAAATGGTTTCATATCAATTTTTTCAATCCCTTTCAAACCATATAGGACCTTTTGTAAGACATTGAAAACTCAACTAAACCAACTATACATAGAGAGGGTAATAAATATAAGGTGAATCTAGAGGCCATACCTACTTACCTTCTTAGTGTCTAGTCACAAATAGAGGTTTTTATTAACCCTATATAAGAGGTGGCCATCATAGAGGGCATTCATGGTCTAATATGTGGCTAATTTATTAGAAAATATGAATGTTTCTCAGTAGTGTATACAAGTTGGTCTGTATCGATACTTTATTCCTCCATCACGATTAAAAAATAAGAAGCTTCTAGAGGACATGTTGAGTTGGATTCATATATCAGGGTGCCATACACTACAGAATCCATTTTGGATGCCTAAATGTGCGAGTGTTTGTCCTTCTACTCAAATATATATAATGATTCGGTCTATATTTAATTCATTATTTCAAAGAATTTATATCAGGAACTAATATTCCCTCATCCGTTTCTTACATCCCTACAACCATTAACCTAAAAGGAATAAAGTCAGTCTATCTAAGTGTCATCATTCCTAATTTTATCTCATTTTCTTGGAGTGACTCCCAACTAGGTCATGAGACCCTCAATTATTACAAAACCAATAGTAAACATATTAATAATCAAATATTGAAACTGATATCTAAAATCCCCATTGATTAGATGAATGCACATTTTTATGGGATCCAACAATACTTTATGTTCGTAGGTATTTGGGGAATCAATTATCAAAACCACTATTCTGTTTTATAAGAATTCATTCAGCCCCCAGAGCGAGGGTAGTATATGAGTAATTCCAACTCCATGACTTAATAAATGTAAAATATATCAAACATCAGGCTATGGAATTTTAACAAACTTTTTTTATGATGCTATAAAATTAGGGGAACAACCTCCTACTAATGAATAATACTCCAATAATACTTAACTGTTTTATAAATTGAAAATTTATATGGTGAATATTTTATAATATCGAATACTTATGAAGGATACCTGATACAATAGAAAAAATTCAACTACTAGGGTATATATCACTCCCCTCATTGAAGATGTCATGCCAACATGACTAGATTAGTTTCACTACATCAGTGTTGAGGACAAATATTCCCTTTTTTTATTTTTTGTTCTCTAGATTATCCTCATTAATAAGTAATTTTTTATTGATAGAGTCTTTATACTATGGATATTCCTCTTATTTTTAACTAAAAAAGAATAAAATAATTTCAATAATTTGATTATTTTGGTCATTCTTTCACTTTTTGATATTTTATTGATTATGTATCTTACAAATCACCAAAACAATTTAATCTTCTCAGAATGTTTAAGTCAACCGAGATATCAATTTAAATACTTGATACATGATATTTTATTCCCATGCTTGCCTCATAAAATTATATAAACTCTATCACTTATTCACTTGATTACTCACATAATAATGGATTTCATGGCTCAATGGAATTGAATCTATTAACACATTATTTAAATAAAAGTGCTCAATATTTTTTCTATACTAGAGGACTATAAATCATAGCATTACTATTGTTGGGGTCTTACGTTGTACCTAAGAACTTTTCTTATTTTCTGTCTATTTCCATACCTAATATCCTCACATGTATTTATAAATAGGATGTACTTGGATTTTTCTTAATCCTCCATTTGGGTGATTTCATCATAATGAGTTTTTTTATTTTCAAGGTCAAGTACATAATATTTTTTGGGCTAAGAAATGTGTGTTTATAGTGAGAAAATAATTGATTTTTTTTTTGAATTACCTTTGTGGGTTTCCATTTTAGCAGTTCTTATGTCTCTTTCCTTAGAAAGTATAAAGGTGTATAAGTTGGATCAATATATTCTAGGGTTAAATTCCATTTATCATTGACTATGTTTTTTTATAGTTTAAGATCACATATCATTTACCAATGGTTCATGGATACATAATCAACAACATTGGAAGGGAAAAACCAATGTGAATTTATAAATTTTGATAGTACCCAATCAGAGTGAACATAACCTTTGATGATGAAAATATTTCAATCAGAAAGAGGGATACAGATCATGATGATATGAAATCCTATGAAATACATGATTTGGATATTGTTTATTAAATAAAAAGGGACATTCAAATCAAGGTTTTCAATATCATACAATTTTTATATGGTTTTAGGTCACATGATGAAGATTGATCAAACTATTAAAATAGAACATTATATTTCTTCCCTAGAAATGAATGTGATATAGATGTGTATAACATCAAGGATGATAAATCTTTTTGAGTTGATGGATTATGTAATGAGTAAATCATATATTAATTGGATTAAATTTGAAAAAATTTGATACAAAACACATTTTGGGGATTGAAGAAGAATTTTTTTTATTAAAAGTCCCTTGGTAATGTTTCCATTGAATATGAAGATAAGAGGATGGTTTTATTTTGATGCATATGTGTCTGCATGATATTATTTATTATCGGTACATATTCAAATCCATGTTGGGGAGAGACATTGTTTATAGTAAAAACATAAGTGTCCTTAGATTCATATGAGCTTTCCACTAATAACAATGAATATTTCTATGTATTTTAAAAAAAAATTATGATGTATGTTTGAAGAGAAATGAATATTAATGAAGAATTCATCCTCGTTGGGAAGTGCATCCATGTGTATGCAACAAATATTCAAGGTTAAAAAAGATCATTTGAAACAAATCCCACAAATTCATTCATATAGTTTATGTTCGTGGATCTTATACCTAATAAGATAGAATAATGACACAAAAAAGGTCTCACTAGTTAAAAATTTTCCCACACCATCTTTAAAAATGAGAAAAGATATTGAAATAATAGCTTGGGTATCTCACATCTAAGGTGGTGTCATGTCATTTTTAGTGAAAGGAAAACCATGGATAGAATTAAAAAAGAAGGTTTCACAGTGATATTTTCAGTGTATATTGGGATTAAAGAGTCCTATATATATGATGTTTATGACTCTAGTTGAAAATACATGTTGGGGGAACATATATATATCCATGTCAAGGGAAAATATATGCATATTAAAAAAGGAAGATTCCTACAAATTCATATACTTTTTTCACTCATAACCATGGATAGTGTGTGACAATATGAGTTTCTCAATACATGATATTTGGTTTATGAAATGAAAATACTTATAAGGAATATTATGGAAAATATGTTTCATCTTTTCATGATTTGGTGGTTTTATTCTTCTTTAGTGTTAGAGATTAAACCCTATGGAGATCTGGTAATGATTTTACAATATATATCAAGCCTGTGTGTGATAAAAATGTGCATTTTTTAATGTTGGGGAGATTCCATGAATAATGAAGTCCCTCAGTTTTTTTAAGAACTCAAATACTTGGATGATAATTTAAAAGGAAAGTATTACCCTATAGTGAAACTACCATGTTTTAATCCCTCATAAGGATCTCAATCTCACATTAAAAAACTGATAATAATTGTTGAATTTTTTTCTAAATATATTTTGATGAATGGATATCCATTAGCTAAGGTTCTTTTATATTTTTTGATAACATTCTAGTGTTCAGTGAGATTACCTTGACATGGGTTCTTTAGTATGAAAAAGGAGAGTAAAACATTTATGTGAATTAGGGGATTTTCTCTTTTTAATATGTATTGTTATACCTAAGATATAAAATATCATCATCACTACATATCCCAAAAGAAATGGGATTTAAGATAACTTATGTTCTAAATGAATTCCATAATTACATCTAGATCATATAGAAGGAAATGGGTTTTTTTATGGTTGTTTGTGATTATTCATAGGGTAATGGATGCATACATCATTGTGTATCTAATTCTAATGACAGTCATTGTTGAGATTATTCTCTATAAGAAACCACACATAGACCTAACTCAAATGGAGGGTAGAGTGATTTTATAAAAATCTATGATAGTTTTTAGGATATTAAATCCATTGTTCAATTTGTATATATTCATAATGAGAATCAAGAAACATGTAGTTATAATGAAAACTCCTTACATATATTTGGATCATATGTAGGATAAACATGCCATGAAAAATTGGACTCTATAAGAAGTAGTGTTAGGAATAATATAATAAATGTTCCATGAAGTTTGATGTATTTTATCATAGTTAGTATGATTTAATTAATCATAAAAAACCTCTAAGATCTTGTCAGTAATTCTTGGTGTGAGAAATAAGAGGGAGTTAAAATATTTTTTAGATCAACCGATAACACTAATCAGGTATGTTTCTAACAAAAACCACACGATATGTCATTTTTATTGTGGGTAATTTTTCCTCATTACTAATTTTATGAAACTAAGGAACTGTAACTATACGGTTTAAATTATTACCGTTAGTATTTTTTCTTTCTAGTTAATGTCACGTAGCTTGGACTATTAGTTTGGAATTTAAATAAATTATTTTTAGAGAAACTTTGAGTTCGTGATTGGAATAATATTCTCTCTATCCATTGTGACCAAATAATATTATCATTTTCAATATACGGTATTTATGGAATAGGTTCCTTCCCAATTTGGTTTATGTTTTGGATTTTTCATTCTAGGTATCATTAATTTTTGAGCACCAATACCAATTCCACTTTGGGTAATGAATGAATGAAAACATTTTATTTTATGTAATGTGATCTTTATAGTATCCCAAGCATAACATACATAAATATTACATATTTTTACAGAATTTCCAATATATGTATAAAAAATACATGAGAACTATAATGGTTTAGTGTACTTGTGTACTAGAAAAATAAATTTCTTATTTAATTCAAATCATCATCATCTAGAGCATCATTATTTATATAATTCATCCTTATAGAGTCATCATACTTAGTACCCTTGTTAATAATGTGGTTAGATTTTAAAACCTAATAATTTGTGATATAGATACTTCGTATGGGTAATCATTGGACATATCAATCAATGGTCATATATATGATTATCAGGATCAAAAAGAAATTATTATTATAAAATAAAATCAAACCCAACAATTCACATATCAAAATCATGTGTCATGGAATAAAATATTTTTATGTAACATGATTGTGGAATAATTAAAAAATTAGTCATGAGACAAGAGTTGAAATATTAATCATATCAACATGCCATAAGAGTGTGGAACCATTAATGGAAAAATAAATATATCATATTCCAAGGTTGACTACCAAGACCATCATATCATAATGTATTGTAAATAACTACCTATAACCCATATCATATTAAACACATGCATCACCACATGTTTCACATATCATAGTGGATCAAGAATCCCTTTATATTTCCAATATTAGATCATACAAATAAACATGTTCCCATATTTACCTCATTAGATATATTGATTTTCCAAATTATTCGGAAATATATAATGGATATACTCATATAATTAAAATAATATATATATGTTTCACAATATCATAAACAAATCACCATTAAAACATATCATAATCCATGTAAAAGAAACAAGTTTCTAAATGATCTCATCAAAACCAAATTATCCTATAGATAAGAAATATATTTCATAGGATCATCATCATAGTAATCCATTCAAAGAAAAAAATCAATGGTCTCATAAGATCAAAATCCCATAAAATCATAATAATCCTTTAAGGATGGTGAAATTGAATAAAAAATCCGTTAAAAGATCATATGAACATTTCATTAAAAATATGTTAAAATGATCATTTAATTTGATAACATTTTAACAAAAAAATATGAAAATATTTGGAAAATCATTTTATTTTAAAATAATAATTGAAAATTTTAAAGGAATCATCAATGAAATAAATTTTGAATATGGTGAGAAAATATATTCATTTAATAATAACTAAAAAAATATTCTTTTCAAAATTTTGAAAAAAGGTCGAAAAACAACATTTTTTAAATATTTTATGAAGATTAATATCTATAATTTATCAATTAAATACAATTTTAGTGAAAATTAAATTTTGAAATAATTTAATTTATAGGTATGAAATTTCAAAAAACAATTTTTGTATTTTATGGAGATAGATGAAAATTTTCTTTGACTAAAGATGAAATAATGTCAATAATTCTTTAAAAACATTTTATAAATAATTTTAAATAAACAAATAAAACGGTTATAATATTGGAAATTTATAGGAATAACCAGAGGATTAGAAAAGATAGGTTTTTATATGATTAAATCGTTAAAATTTAACTCTTCATGAATTTAACAAATATAATCCCAAAAACAAATGAGATTGTAACATAAACTCATACCTCAAGTATTGTATTGTTTCATACATGTTCAAAAACATTGTATATTAAATAGATATTTATTATAAATATATTAAATAAACATACTCATATATGTATATATATATAATTCCACATATTATTAACTTATAACATCTTATTAGACAATTGTAACAATGTTCCACTAAAATAACCATTCTGAGTGATAAATACATTGTCTTTCATGCATGATTCATTTTAACGGACTTTGCCCAAAAACAATGATCATGGTTACATCATATCCATATGTTTAATAATTTTATTATTATCATATATAATAATTATATACAAATTTATAACAATTCATATAATGTGGGGATAAAAAATTAATTATATCCCTTCATCGAGACTGTAGTCCGTACGTATGTATGAGTGATGTTCCCCCTTTTCAATCGATGGAACAAAAGAAAATTAAATAAAAAATATACTTTAAAAACTGTAATAATTTCATATATATATATAAATATTTAGTAATTCCATTATTATAATCATCAAAGTGAAGTGGTGGTGAAATACGAAACACATTGCTTCGTGAATGAGGTAGTTCACACACACATACGAGTGATGTTTTATTTTTCCAAAGTATAAAAATTATCCTCATAATGGTTGTTACATTATAACAATTAAAAAAAATTATTTAAGATAATTATATAATTATTTTATAAAATATAATATATATTTAATGGTGGTAAAATAATAAATAAAATTTAATGTACTCGGTTTTGAGTTATACCTATTCATTCGTAAACCTCTTTTGGATTACTCCCTGTTCCTTGAAATAATGGTATTTTGTAAATATTATAAGATCTAGTACATGGATAAGGAAGATATTATGGTGTTATGTTAGGTTTTTTCTTATATATAAGCTTCAAACTTTGTGAATATTGGATAAAAGGAGGTTCCCATTTATATGTGAAGGGAGGGGAACCCTTCGAATTACCTAGAGTATTAAATTAATATGTGTTAATTTTGAAATTTAATTGTAAAGACCCGGAAATTTCAAGGAATTTTTTTTTGGTTGACAGGCGAGAGTGTTGTAGAGGCTATCTGTACCTACACTTTAGGTAGGATCTGTGGTGGATGATCTGGGAGCTGCGCTATCTGTATCTACCCATCAGGTAGGATCTGAGGTGGATAGCCTAGGAGCTGCTTCTATTCTTCCAGTTGTTTGTCTTTTCTGTTGTACTTTCGTTCAGTCGTAGCTGTACATTTCTGTTGGGTTTGTATTCTGGCCCATTTACTTTTCAACACATTAGTTTGTACTTAGTGTATTACTTATGCTTGTACTCTGGTTGGATGTGTTTATGTTTTGTGAAGTCAATGCCTTCCCAGATAACGAGATTTATGCCATTGGTGCTAGTTTCCATCCCCTGGCCTATGGAAGGTGGGAATGGGGTAGTAACGGCATGGGCCCCGATGACGGGTCATTAGAAATTGGTATTAGAGGAGTCGGTTCTACCGCATGACTTATAACTCTGATATTTTCTTTTCTATGATGAAATAAGTGTTAGGGGTAATGAGTGTGGTATTCAGTTCAGGGAGTCCAGTTTTGGTGTGGCGGCCGACGTATCCGTACACCAGGACCCTGACTACTAATTTCCGACTATGTGCACGAAAACACTGATTGCGTGTGTGTTTCCAAAAGTTTTAAAGTTAGCTCAAACCAGGATTTTCATTATCGAAACCATAACTGCTGAAGAGCCCCATCTCTGGTGAGTAGAGTGATCCTATTACAACTCCGAGGTACTGCTCACTAACCTAAGACTGTTGAGGTACTCCTCTTGTCGAGTACCGCGGGCCAGCCACCCAAACACAGTAGTGCTTCCCGCTGGGGTCTGCCACCCAAACACAGTATTGTACCCCCCCCCTAATAGCCTGCAGAGGTACTCCTTCTTTTGAGTACCGTGGGTCTGCACCCAAACACAGTAGTGCTCCATCCTCCATGGGTCTGCACCCAAACATAGTAGTGCTTCGTCCACTGGGCTAGTCGACTCACTCCAAGTCGAGTCGGTCAAGCAGTCGTCAGGTCTCAGCCAGCTACAGGATATTTGTACTCTGTATGCTCATCTCCAAGAGGGTCCGCTCCACGAGCTATAGGTCCATACTCCATGTATAACAAATTCCCACGAAGAAGTATCTCAAAGGACCACCTCATCATAGGGGTCTCAACGCAACATACGGCACATCAATCGGATGCCCAGTCTGTGAGTTATTACCCTTTTCGTCCCAGGGGCCCGGTTGTATTCATGTGCGAACCAACCCTGCCATTTCTCAACTCTACCCCTAACTCTCATAGGGTATACTCATAGGGAGCATTTCTCAACGTGATCACCAACGCCACTAACGGTTTGTCAAATGGACGTCTGGTCTGAATGTTATCAGCTTTTCCGTTACAGGGGCCCGGTGGGATTTCGGGAACAATCCAACCTGGCCACTATCCAACTACATCCAAACATAAGGTGAAGTATGCCACAAGTTCCGTCTCATCAAGAGGAATCCAAAAAAGTCGACGGCACGTCAATCGGACGTCCGGAGCTCAAATTATAAGCATTTCCGCTCCAAGGGCCCGGTTGGTTTCGTGTTCGAACCAACCCGGCCATACTCAAAGTTCTCCGAAACCTTGAGTGTAATATACTGATTATACCGTCTCGATCTAAGGACCACATCGCAACTGACAGTGCATCAATCGAAGGTCTGTAGCCCATGTTATGGGTGTTTGAACGAAAACTGCCCGAAATTAGGGGGTTCGGGCCCGGACCGACCCGACCCGAGACCCCCTGGGTCGGCCCGAACCAGGTCGACCCGACCCGGGTCCAGCCCACTAGGGCGCAGCCCGGCCCGGATGGCGCGACCTGGACCCGCCAGCGTGGCCTGGCCCGGCCTGGGTGGCCCAACGGTCGGGCACGCTCGGGCGGCCCGCATGGCCAGCTCGGCTGGCCGAGCTAAGCGGAACAGGGGGGCATGCTACCCCCCTGTTTGAGTAACAGGGGCCCCCACATGGGGGGGCCGCTCCTTCGTCTAGCGGACGCAGCTTGGTGCCGCGTCCCCCTCAGTCCCGTGCAGCCGCTAGAACAGTCACCTGCCATCGTAGCTTCAGCCGCAGCGGTCCCTCCTGGCGGCGTGCCGGGACGCCGCCACCTCCGGGCGGCCAGCCGGTGCCGGTTGCCACCGCGCCGGCGACCCACGTAGCCAGAGAATTCCGCGGGCCACCAGAGTTGCTTCGGTGGTCCGTTTTTCAATTCCGTCTGCGCCGGCATTCACCTAGGGTCTCGCACTTTACTGTGGAATCATCAAACCGCCTCTGCGGACCATTCTGTCAATGCCCATCGATCCGCTATCAATTAAACAATCTATGGAGCCTTTGAATCACCGCAACGGCGGCGGCGCAATGGCGCAATGCTTCTTTGCCTGTTCTTCATTGTTTTTGTGTGGTGCCATTGCACCGCACCGCCTTTGCTCGTGATGCAACGAGTACAACCAAAAAAAGGGGGAGGATGGTCGGTCGTGTTTGTGCGGTCCGACCTCCTCCCATTATTACGATAACAGGCAGCTCAAACGACTATCAACAAAATAATCAAAGGCCGAGGATATAATCCACATAAATTAAATTAAACCAAACCCCCTACATGGATATTTGACGTTGCACGTCATGTGTCGCAGAGAATGGCATCGCGGGGGTCATACATAGATTCTGTGGACGTCGGGGTGCGTCTGAGGTGGAAATGACGCCTCCTTACTTGTTGCGGTGATGAAGAAGGAAGGTACATTGTCATTTGCGATGATCACCGCGGTCGGTGACTTCTCCCTTGTCGTGTAGGAAGAAGAAGATGGAAGAATCCGGGTTGCCGATTCTACTAAGTCAAGGGGTCGATCTTCTTCGTCTTAGAAGAACTGTTCTTCACGGAGAGGATGATGTTCTTCCATCCAAGAGGAATGTCCTCCTTTTACACAAGAGCTCTTTCCCTTTTCTCCCCACACAAAATGTGTTAATGTAAAATAATAGGTTCATGCTATTATTTTATTAACACAAGTATTTCTTTTCAAAATTCATAACACTTAGTTAATTAATTGAATAGTTTCAATTCATTAATTAAGGGATGTTTTGGAGAGATTTAAGGGAGAGAAAGATGAAATCGAAGGATACTCAATTTAAGATGAGTTACAAAATTAAAGAGGGGGGTTTTTAAGAGTTTTGGGGAATGTAAAAAGGTGGGGGATCATGTGGGCCCCACATCACCTTTAATCCTATCATGGGTAGTTAGGAGCTTGTGGGTCCCACCCTAACTACCCCATGTTGGATATAACAATTAGGATAAAGATTTAATTAAAAAATTGTTCCACAATTTTTTATTCAATTGATTATTAATCCAAAAAATTTTAACAACTCCTCCCAAGAAAACACATCTTCAGTTATGCTCCTCTTAAGAAATTACTGGTGCTACGGTTTCATTAATGCCCTCAGATTTCGATTCCGAGCACCGGTTCAAATGTTATGAAAACCTTCTCATTCGTTCACTGAAATTACCCGAGCTAAACTTCAGAAATTGATTACGGGCACACCGGGCCTCAGAATCAGGTGCCGTCAGAAACTACGTTCTTGAAAAATCCCAATGAAATTAAGAAAAAAAAATCCTTGAAATTTCTGGGTCTTTACATTACTTCCACCACAAGAATTTACGTCCCCGTAAAGCATTAACACAAACTAAGGATACAAAAGTGGTACTGAGCATGCAAATGAGCCTCCCGCTCCTATGTGCTCACCTGGAGGTTCCCATGATTGCTACAAAAGCGCACAAGAGGAATCGACTATCCACGTAGGACCTGCTCTTGTACATCCTCAACCTCTACTAGAACCCTACAAAAGTCACCCCATCGCTAACGTCCAGCTCTCCATGGTCGATGATATGTGTCGGGTCAGGCACGTATCTCCGCAGTTCAGATACGTGGAAGTCGTCGTTCACCCTGTGAAACTAATGTGGATGTGTCAAAGAGTAAGCCACCTCACTTACCCTGTTGAGGACCTGAAAAGGTCCACTAAACCTCAGAGATTACATGTCACCTCGGCCACTCCTCCGTAAACCTCGTCGAGGTGAGACCCGTATAAGGACGTGGTAATCATCCTCGACCTCTAGAGGTTTTTTGTTATCTCTGTGCTGTCTCATCTGCCGCGATCCATAGGCGATCACTGCCCACTCCTACATTAGGACACACCCGAGTCTTCTCCCTAATGCGTCGTAGTGAACTATGTAACCAATGCCCACTGGTTGGGCGCGCCGGGCAACCCGGCTCCTGAACGCTCTGCTAGAAGTGGTACCGCAACCCTTGAGAATTCTGGCACCAAGGTAAGTTTGGCCATCTACAGAGTGACTGAATGGACCCTATTATGCATGATTCTGTCCTATACTATCTGGGTTTTCCTTTCCTCCAACAATGGAAAACCCCATCCCAACGTTGTAGATATACCACAAAATTTTTGCCTAATACAGTCAATCTGAGAATGAACTGTGAATCCAATCCATATTGAGACCAACTTCGTAAGGCCTCGATGCTACCACCAAGAGATTCCAACTAAAACTCTCACCTCAAGGGTTAGATCAAACTGTCGGGCATAAGTACAATTATCGAGTCTCCTCCCAAAGGTATCTCCAGACGCGATGGTCAAGTCCACGGCTTACCGGAAACTCTAGGCCTGGGATAAGATTCATGGAAGGTAGGAATGATTCATATCAACGTCAGTTACTACGGAAGCTATCTATGGACACAGACTGTCCTTTGAATAATTCTTAGATCCATTGAGTAACAATCCTTGACCGCATGCAGCTACTCTCTTCCCCTGGAATTCAGCTCCCTGAGACTGGCGGGGACTACAAAGGTGGGTGATTGTAACATATTGAAATGCACACCACCTCATGCTGCTCTCCTAGATCTGCCTCCATGTCTGCTGCTTCGCAGACTCATGTGTCCTTTTAACTTCATCTACTTGAAACATTTTACATGCCCAAGTCTCTGAGACTAGTTCCAGTTTCCAGCTTTCCCACTGCTAACCGTCACTGACTGCATCCATTCAGCAAAAGAATTCACAACCGCAAAGGTTCTTTCTAGCACCCTATCATAAGTAAGAATACATAGAGAAAAGGTGATGGCTCAGATTTCCGAGCCCTGAAGCACCGATCGCAACACATTCATCGAGTACCAGGAATGTTTTGGTACTTTCCAATTAATTCTTATCTACTGACATGTCGTCCTACCAAAGCTGTATAAGCTCTAGAAAACTCTCACCCCCCCCCCTCAAGCCAGTACTCAGCTACCTGTGAGTCGGGATCGCCTCATAACATGAGGGTATGTGATGTTGGAACACGTGTAAGGTAGTAAACCTACATGCGTCACCTACTGGTATTACTGGTTGTAACTGCTGACCAACAGGTAGTGATGTATAGCTGACACACTACCCGAAGGCACTATCTTAGGCATCAGTCCACGTACCAAAGCCTCATCACTATGCAGACCATCCACATGGTCATTCAATAGAAAAAACTAGTAGAAAATCCACTATCCACTCTTCTGATGTCTCAGCTAGGCGGAAAACTCTAGCAATCGCCTCCAGCCAGGGCTCTACAGTCTGGGAATCTACCTCGCCTCGTAACCTCGGAGGCCTCTACTGTTGGAACTCATGAAATGTGCTCTGCCAGCGTGCACGGTTCGCTAGTATGGCTGGTGGTATTTTCTTACCAACAGGTGGTGGTGCTTCTAGTACACCACCCGAGGGTGAAAACATAGAAAGAGGGCCCTGCACCGGAGCCTCGTCTCTCGGTGGGCCCCATCGAATACAATCTCAGAACTCCAACTAACTTTTTCTGTGGATACATCCAGAACAGATGTGACACGGTCAATGTTTTATACCATTTTTAATTGGAAACGGACAACTGGAGCAACTCCGGTGGCCCAGGGAATTCACCGACAGTGGCCAGCACCGGCCGGCCGCACGGAGGCGGTGGCATCCCACGCGCCGCCAGGAAGGACCACCGAAACTGAAGTCGCGCCGGCAGGTGACTGGTCCCGTGGCTGTGCGGGACCGAGGGGTACGCGGCACCAGGCCATGTCCGCTGGCCGAATGTATGGCCTCCCTCAAGGGGGTTGCGGTTATGCAAATAGGATGGCAGCGCGCCCCTGTTCCACTCAGCTCGGTCAGCCGAGCTGGCCATGCGGGCCGCCCGAGCGCGCCGGGCCGCCGGGCCGCCCAGGCCTGGTCGGGCTGCGCCAGCCGGGCCGAGCCACGCCCTAGTTGGCTGGACCCAAACCTGGGTCGGTTCGACCCTGTTCGGGCCGACCCAGGGGGTCTCGGGCCGGGTCGGACCAGGCCCGAACCCACTAACTTCAGGCAGTTTTCATTCAATTGCCCGTAACATGGGCTATAGACCTCTGATCGACACACCATCAGTTGCGATGCGATCCTTGGATCGAGATGGTCTTTTCGGTATATTACACTAAAGGTTTTAGAGAACATTGGGTATGGCCGAGTTGGTTCAAACAGGAACCCAACCGGGCCCTCGGAGCGGAAATGCTTATAACTTGACCTCCGGACGTCCTATTGACATGTCATTGACTTTCATGGATTCCTATTGATGTGACGGATCTTTTGGAATACTTATCATGAGGTTTGGATGTATTTGAATAGTGGCCGGGTTGGATTGTACCCGAAATGCCACTGGGCCCCTAGAATGGAAAAGCTGATAACTTTCAGACTGAACGTCCGTTTGACGAACTGTCAGCAGCGTTGGTGATCACGTTGAGAAATGGTCTCTAGGAGTATACCCTATGAGAGTTCAATGTATAGTTGAGATATGGCTGGGTTGGTTCACACACAAAACTAATTGGGCCCCTGGGACGAAAAGGCTAATAACTCACAGACCGGGCGTCCGATTGACGCGCCGTCTGTTGCGTTGAGACCCCTATGACGAGGCGGTCCTTTGAGATACTTCTTCTTGGGAATTTGTGATATTTGGAGTATCGACCTGTACCTCATGGAGCGGACCCTCCCAGAGATGAGCATACAGAGTATGGACACCGTGTAGCTGGCTGAGACCTGAAGACTGCTTGACCGACTCGACTTGGAGTGAGTCGACTAGCCCAGTGGAAGGAGCACTACTATGTTTAGGTTCTGAACAATGGCGGATAGATCACTACTGTGTTTGGGTGCAGACTCGTGGTACTCAACAGAAGGAGTACCTCTGCAGGCTATTAGGGGGGTGCACTACTGTCTTTGGGTGGTAGACCCCGGCGGGAAGCACTACTGTGTTTGGGTGGCTGGCCCGCGGTACTCGACAGGAGGAGTACCTCGGTAGTCTTAGGATAGTGAGCAGTACCTTGGAGTCATGAGTGGATCACTGTACTTGCTAGAGATGGGGCTCTTCAGCAGTTATGGTTTCGATAATGAAAATCCTAGTTTGAGCTGTGTCTATGACCTTTGTGTTTACCTCATGATTGAGATGGGTCACTTGATAACTTAGGTATATGTATGGGAATATACCTGGGTGGTGGTTATCCGTTGATTTCAAAACCTTTATGTTTCCTCGTGATTGAGATGGGTTACTTGATAACTTAGGTATAAGTATGGGCTTATACCTAAGTAAGGGTTATCTGTTGTGTTTCTTCTATGTGGTTATCCTTGTGGGATTTAGTGAGACCGTGAGGGTCTCAGGGTCCCTACTGAGTATCATATACTCACCCCTGCACGGGCTATGCCTGCACCTCATTGTGTTGGTTGCAAACAACAGGCAGCACTGACAGAGGCCGAGTGTTCGAGGACTGGATGGTACCCGGAGGTGGACCTCCTGACGAGTCAGTAACTGGAGGTGGACTACACGATGAGATGAGACTCAGAGGAGGTTGACATGTGAGAGCGTTGTGGAAGTTATCTATAACTACCCTTCAGGTAGGATCCGTGGTGGACGATCTGGGAGATGCGCTATTTGTACCTACCCTTCAGGAAGGATCCGAGGTGGATGACCCAGGAGCTGCTTCTATTCTTCCAGCAGTTAGTCTTTTCTGTTGTACTTTCGTTCAGTGGTAGCTGTAATTTTCAGTTGGGTTTGTATTCTGGACCATTTACTTTTCAGCACTTTCTTTTGTACTTGGTGTATTACTTCCTTCTGTACTCTGTTTGGATGTGTTGATGTTTTTTAAAGGCAATGCCTTCCTAGATAACGGGATTTACGCATTTGGTGCTAGTTGCCAGCCCCTGGCCTACGGAAGGCGGGCTTGGGGTAGTCACGGAACAGGCCCCGAGGACGGGTCGTAGCATAAAGTGGAATAAAATTGATTTATTTTGTTGATATAATTATTATGGAAGTAAATCATATCATCCAATAAAATTTATACATATTTAGGTAATTGTTTTCCCCTTAAATCTTAATTTTAACCCCTATAATATTTTTTGATGATTACTATGATATCATTGATTTAATATATCTTGGATTCATGAAAGTCACTGTAAAAGGAAAATTTTCCCATTAGTTGACAACAGTTGATATGTTAGACTATATCCCATTACCTTGTACAAATATAATTTTTTATAAATTTTATATTATTTTTTAAAATATTATTTTACATAAGATACCAATGAATTCATTTTCTAGACTATTCAAATACTATGAATTAAAAAAAAGATAGAAATTTGTATTTGAATATAAAATTCTAACACATCACTAATATGGGATATTAATAAAAAAATTAAACGAAAAAAATAACTTATCGTAAATAAATTTCTTTTATTGTTTTTTAAAAACATTATTTTATTTTTATATTACTTGAACATTTTCTATGTCGGTATTGTGTAATCTGTTAAATTAATTTTTCCTTCGAAAAATATTAAAAAAAATTAAATTAATAAATAATAAATCATTAATATTTCAATAATACTTTTCTTGATCGATCATAACATCTTTTTATTACTCTTAAGAAAATTGTAGATATTAAAACAAAAAGAATGACATTTTTAATTTATTCTTTATATAAAATAATTTTAAGATATTTATTAATGTAAAGGGGAAATAAATTTCCAAAACATCAATGATAATATTATTATGTTAGAAAAGATCCTATTAAATGAAATAAAGTATATTTTTATAGAAATTTATAGTTCTTACCTCACAACGTCAACCCTATTTTAACTATTTTACCAATATCAATGTTAAAAATATTTACCATGGTTAATATTCATAATGAACAAAAATAAAAGTTTGGTATTTAAATGTTTTTAATCTCATAATTAAAAATATGGAATTATATATTCAAAATTAAATTTCAAAAATTGGTAGAAATCCACTTTAAAAAAATTTCACAATAAGTAACAGAAACCATTTTTTGAAAAATGAGTTTTTAAGCATAAAACCACATTAATTCTTGTATCATTCCTATTAAAAAAATATAAATAAATGGTGAAATAATTTATTCAATATATAATCTATAAATTTTATTAAAATCATTCATCAATAAAGATTAATTTAAATTTTAAGGAAAAAACATATTGCACATATAAAAATGGTTTCTCAGAAAAACTTATATTCTTTACATTCAAAAGATTTCATTAAATGATATATAATTAATTCATTATATACATGTGTAAAAAATAATTTTTCATTTTTTTAGTCTTATTAATACCCTACATTAAAAATTATAGGTGATAAAATCTAAATTAAATAATAATAATTCAATGTTTTATTGTAATTCATTTAAAACTGATGTTTCATGTAAACCAAGATATCGAAAAAATTAAGTTTATTTAAAAGTAAATGTAAAAAAATATCAGGGTGTTATATTCTAAAATATTTATATGAATTTAAACATTGAAATTGTTTCAGTTTAATATAAAAAAATAGTGATTTTTCTTCCTCATCACATCCTTGGCTTCCAAAATAAATGCCTCAAATTTATGGTTTTACCTGAAACTAATGACCAGGTGACTGGTCTTATCCCAATACATTTTCTCAGTACATTTCAAAATATCCTTTGGTTGTTCCTCATAATATTGATCCTGATATATGTATATGAATTTTGAGTTTTGTACATTTGAAATATGAGTTATGTATTTCTTCAATATAGAACATGGAACACATTTCAAGCGTTATAGGGATTCAGATGAAGTTCAATGTGATAAAATTCCAAACCAATATAGTGTTGAATTTTAAAATGATCAATATATCTACGTAACGACTTTCAATTACTTCCAAATCTCATGAACTTCATGTAAGGATATATTCTTAATAATTCTTTATCACAAACCAAAAACTCTAGATTTCACCATTGATAGATATCATTACTTTTCTATCAACTCTAAACATACTTGACATATTTTTTAATGAAACTAACCTTCATTTCTCATTTCTATAGCTAATACAATTATTTCCCTAACTTTACCCTTGCATGTTGGATTTTTTCACATCCTAAATAAGAGGGGTTCATAAGGATTCATCTGAAATCATGAATAAAAGATATTTTCGAATTAAATTTCACCAAATTAAGATATTTATCCGAACAACCATTGAAATAAATATGGAAATATCTCAACATAACCTATAGATTTTGATTGTTCCTATCAAAATGAATATATATTATAGATCATATATATTACTGAAACTCAAATCTGTACGCTGATCCCGATGGAAACATTTCTAGAACATTATAGTAAACCTTATATCCCGACCAGATACAATAGAATTTGGTACTCCATAAAATATTTTCATTTCCTTAATGTATATCCTAGGTAAACATTATATAAAATAATACTCTATAAATTTAATATAATTTTCTATTTTTCTTAAAATTGACTATAACCCAAAGATCATTATGGAAACCTGCTGCTCTAGGGAGTCCAATGACCCTCACTTCCATTCAGGTATGGGTAGTGGTTGTAAATTACGATTAAGATTTTTTCTCTTATCCATAACATTTTAAACGAATATAAATCAGAATACAAACTAGGAAATATCCCTTTTTATTTTGTTCCACCTAAAATAATTTTTCAAATCTCTATACATTTTCTTAATTCCATTATGAATAAAGAATGATTAACATTTATCTTCTTAGAATACATCCTTTTTCATGTAATGTATTGAGGGAACACTTAATTAGTTATAGAATATTGTCATTATATTATGATCATGGTCAAACTTAGGGATTTTGGGACTTTATTTTATAGTTCCAAATTATCTTTCTATTACTCTTTAATCCTCACCTGGATGGATGGTTAAAGTTTTATTTGAGAAAGACATGATATTCCCCCTTTCATACAAATTTAAAGAACACTCCAAAATAGTTTTCTTAATAGTTTTAGAATAAACCACTTTTTAGTGGGTTGAGTGGGAACCTATATTCCCTTAAAATTGAATTGAAAACCCCCATAACTTGTGACATATTACATACCACATCAACTAACATTAAAAATCCAAATAAAAATAATAGCACTGTGACATGCATATTATTAGATTCATTAGTTATAATGCCCACTAATGTAAATTCCTTCACCCATTCTCTTGTATATTCCAATTTCCCTCCAATAACCATCATCGTAGAAACAAATCAAAACAATTATAATCACATCATCAAATTATTCACTGGTGAAAACCAAACTCTACTGAGTGTGTATCAGAGCATAAATCACCTTATTTTCCTTCTCGCACTGGTAATGTATTTTATATTAATAATTATTAATCTTATATAACAATATTAATCATAGAATATTAAGATATTTACTTGTGAATATATATTCTCTATAATTTTCTGATCTATATATATGTCACACCATTAAGAATATAGATTATCCATCAATATATTATAAAAAACAATTATTGTTTCCAACTCCAAAAAATGATTCTTTTAATTTTTCTTATGAATTTTAAATTATAAAGAGTCATATTCTATCACTCTATGATTCAGTGTAAGAAAACATCCCATTACCTTCTTTGATTCGTCAATATGGATCAAAAACCCTTCCCTACTATAGGGTTGTAGGAGAACAGGTTTACTGACCAGTATTCTCTTTATCTCCTTGAAATTTTCTGCAAATTTATTATTCCATAAGAACATAACTCTCATTAGATTCAACATGTTGGATATATTATATAGTGGAAAATTTATCTTGAAATGTGGTGATAGTATCCATCTAACTTATGAAATATACTGATCTCGCTTAAAATGGTTAGTCTATAATTGTTTTAGTATCTTTCATCACTTAATTATCCATGAATATAAACTCACATGAGATTATATTTCCAAATAATGAAACTTTATTAATCTAATATTGACACTTGGAAAATTTAAAAGTCAACTTCTCCATCCTCAGGGTACCTAATAATATTTCCAAGTGATTTTTATGAACATCCTCAAATATCCAACATATAAAAAATTCATCTATAAATACTTTGACAAACTGATGAAGAAATTATCTATTGTATATATTCATTAAATCCATGAATATAGCAAGGGTGTTAAAAAATAAAAATGATACCACAATAAATTCATAATTTTAAAATATTATATGAATGGTTATCTTGGGTATGTCATCCTTTTTTAACAATGATTGATGATTTCTTAAATGAATTCCAATAATTAAAAAGTATTTATATAATTATATTTTATAAGAAAATTGTTCTACATAGGGTAGAGCATACTTTTTCTTGATATTTATTTTTTATACTTTAAATAATCATTGAAATGATGCATTGATCCATGTTAATTCTTATCAAAATGAATAGGTTCACCCAATGGTGATTCTGTAGGGAATATCAAACCATTTTCATGATTCTCTTATTATGTCTTGTTTGATTCGTACAAGTAAAGTAGGGATATTTCACATAGAGTCTTTGAGAAAGGTGTAAAAATATGTTTGATTTCTATTGAATACTCAACTTCGTTATTCATAGGAATAGTATGATAATATTCTAGATAGACATCAATATAATAACATATGATAATTATATCCTCAATATTAATTTTCCTCCAAAACCATATATGATAGATACCCGTCATTGATATTAGTTAATACACATAGGGAAGAATTACTTAACATTAGAAATTAATATCTTTCCTCGCCCAAATAAATAGTTTTATGTCTATTAATAATATGAAATGTCACTTCCCTTTCATGTTAATTGAAATACACACTATAAAATGAAATCCAATCAATTCTTAGAATCACATAAAATTTGACTACCATAAGAATTATACAATTTGTAGGAATCACATTCACATAAATATCAATAAGAGAGGAACTGTAAACTTAAGATGTGATCATTGTACCATTAGATGTTTTCATAGATGGTGATGAAGTGATACGCTTAGAGAATTCCTTAAATATAACGTATTTTGTAGATATATAATCAAATAATAAATTATTTATTTTAGAATGGATTATATGTTCACCTTTCACCACATAATTATTATAAACCATTTTGGATGTTGGGATCAAATTAGATCTCCCTTTATATTATGGTTTTTGACACTGATCATCAATATAAAAATTAGTATTTTTTCATTGGTTGGTGTAATTCCCATAATCAAAGAATTTGAATCATTGGGGTCTGTATGGTGCCTAATCGAAATATTATTTTCCCATATTATATCAAATAGACTCTTTATCAGATTTTTATATCTAGGGAATTTATGACTAGTTCATATAATTTAATCTACCACCCAGTTCCATTTATGACATTCAATTAGTTTTTCTTCCCACATTTCTATCATGCTTATAATTAGAATACCATTCATTAATGTGATTTATTTATGTTTTTCAGAGACATTATATTATATTTCCTATAAAAACTATGGAAATGTTGGGAATATCCAAGTTCTATTTCTACCTTGAGGGAAAATCAAATTATTTCTTCATAGATACAAAATTATCTTATAAGAAAAACCTTTGAGAGAGTTAATTGCATGGATCCAATGAATCAATCTATTTATCATTCATAGGTAATGATTAAACCAAATAAATACATTTCATATATTATTAAATTATCCCCATAGGTATGAATGGATTCATAATCCTTATACATAATCTCAATGAATTACATGTACATTTTCTGTATATAGAATATGAGGTAAGTACACACTGAAAAATATCTTCTTAAAACACATCCCATTATAAATATTTAATTTCATACTATTTCATTATATTCTTAATAATATTAAACCATTGATCCATTCTTCCTTCTAAATTATTAAGGACTATGAATGAATTGTCATGTTCCTTGTACAAAAGAATATAAAATATTTTCTCAGTGGTACTGATCCATCACTCAGGAACTACTGGATCAGAATATCTAATAAAATAAGGTTCATGTTTCCTCATAAAATACTCAATAGTAATTTTTTTCCTTCTTTGATCCTTCAAATAATCAATATGATTCATGTCCGGATATATTTGTGTGAGCATAGAAACAAGATTCTTCACTAATTCTCCCAAAGTTTCAAATTATTGAAGAGGACAATAATTTTATCATCTACCCAATTCAATGTTAACATGATTATATATAGTCCAATCCATTGAATAAAACCTAAAAACAGAGTGTAAGAATATATCAATAAAAATCTGGGTGTCCAATCAGATAATCATGAAAATAATTCTTAGGATTTCCAAAATAATGATACCACTTTACCAGCCTTTCACACTTTATATTAATCATATATCACTTAATGTTTAATATATGTTTTCTTTGTATGTATACCCATATTACTCAAAATCTAATATCCAAGAATAACTAAATTATAATTAGATACCAACTAATGTGGTCCAAGTATATCATTCCTAGATATTACATATTTTAGAGTAATATTCAATATATATATTTTATTAACATTCCCTAGAACTATAAATGATTAGTGTACTAGAGATACTAGATAAATAAACATATTTTCTAAGAACACTTCTCATATCAGATGAGATATTTCATTAAAAAGGTACCCTTAATGACTCAATATAAAAAGTACCCTTCTTCATAACCAAAGAAACAATTTAAATATAGAAGGTGGTGAGATCAAGTTATCAGTTTGGGTAAACGTGGGAGATACCACTCAATGATTATATGGAATAATATCATGAGAAAAAGGGAATGAGAATAAGTTATTATCAATAGTAAACCATAATAAGAAATTTATATATCAAAATAGTGAGTCATGGTATACAATATTAATATATTATGAGATTGGGGAGTCATCAAGAAATAAACCATGAGTTATGAGTTTAAATCATAATCATATATTCATTTCATAAGAGTATGGAACCATCATAGACATAAAAACCATATTATATTTTAAGTTTAATTACCAAGAATATAATATAAATGTTCATAATGAATCCCCACATATTCTCTATATCATAGAATATTTATCATCACAACCTGTTTCCCATACACAGTGGATGAATAATCCCTACTTGTTTCACATAATGGACTGAGTACATAAACTCATTTCTAAGAATTATATCATGAGATATAAGGCTCTACTAAAGAATTTAAAGAACTATAATGGAGAAAACAATAATATAAATAAAACTATACATATGTGTTCCACATAATCATAAATAATTAATCATCTCCACATATAATATGATTTTAAAAATTCATGGGTTTCAAAATGATCAGATAATAAAAAACAATAACCCATAGAAAATAAATGGATTTTATAAAATCATCATAATCCTCATAAGACAAAAAAATAAATAAATTGGATGCAATAATTAGATCATAAACCTAGTTAATAATAAAAATCATAGAAGGATGGTGATATAGATGAAATATACATTTATATAACTATTCATACATTTCTTTGAATCCATGAGAAAATATCCATTAAATTTTGATAATATTATAAATAAACATTAACAAAATATTGAGAAAATAATTTTCATGGAAAATGAAAATGAAAACTTTTAAAGTAATAATTAAATAAAATAATTTTCATTATTATATATAATCATTGTATACACTATTTTAACAATTTATATAATGTAGTCATGAAGAATGAATTGCAACACTTCATGGAGATGGTAGTCTATATGTACATCTCAATAATGTTATCACTTTTTGATGGATGGAGTGAAGGAAGATTAAAAAATAATTCACCATTGTATGACTATATTAATATTATAAATATAATATATATTTAGTAAATACATTGTCATAAACATCAATGATAATCAGTGATAAAAACACATTTTTTCATGTAAGTGGTATTCTACTCGTATGCTTGAGCGACGTTTTCTATTTGAATAGAATTGAATGGAGGTTGATAATAGTTGTTACATAATTATAATAAAAATTAATTATATTTAAGATATTGAAGCCATTATTTTATAAGGTATACCATAAATTATGAGGGGGTAGAAGAGAAATAAAATTGAATGTACTCGATTAATATTTATACCTCTTAGTTGAGAAACATGATTTTGATTACACCTTAATCCTTGAAATGATTATATTTTGGAAAGTACATAGGATTTAGGAAATGGGGAAGGAATATTGTATTGTATTAGGGTAGTTATTTTGATAACATTTAAGGTTCAAAAGTTTTAAATAAGAGAGAAGGTGAGGTTCTATTTTATAAGTAAAGGGATTGGTTCCCTTATAATTAAATATATTATTAAATTAATATAATATAATTTTGATGAGAAAGTGGAAATAAATTGATTTATTTGGAATATAAGATGAGAAATATTCATAATTGAATAAAAATATTAATTTAGACAATTCTATGTGATTTTTAGCCCTTATTTATTAGTTTTAACCCCACCCCAATTGACCCTTTTGATGAATACCATGATATCAATGTTTTTGACTCTATAGGTAATTAACATTACTACAAACTGAAAATTAAGCCATAAGTGGAAATTTGATGATATTAAATACCATATTGAATTAGATTTTACAATGATACTATTTTCATGATTTTTAAAAAATTTAATTTTATATTATTTATCAAAAGAAACCATTAAATAGATTTTTAAGTCTATTCATATTAGTTGAGTCTGTTGAAAAGAAGATAAAAGTAAAATTAGAATATAAAATTTTAACATATCAATAATATGTTATAATTATCTAAAAAATTAATCAAATAGAATAATTCATTAAAAATTTATTTCTTTTAATATTACATAAGCATTTATTTTATATTTATATTACATGATCACATATTGTGTTAGTGTTCAGAAAGAATTTAGGGTAATTATTAAATTAATAAAGGATAAAAAATACCAGTTTAAAATTATATTTAATTTCCAATCACAATTTCAAACTTAACATAACTTCTTTATATCCATATGAATAACATTAGAGCTATTAAAACAAATATAGTTACATTTTTTATTTATTATTTTCTTATAATAATATTATGGTCACTATCAATGGAAAATGGTATGAAATGGACAAAATCCAAACGATATCATGATTAAGTACGAACATAATCAATTTAATTTAATTAATATATTTTATTTGGATATTTGTGGGCCTCATCCCATAGTATTTACCATGTATTACCCATTTAACATTTTTTACCCTTGCTAAGATGAAAACTATTTACCATAGTTCTTATTTTCAATGAAAAAAATAGAATAGAAATATTTTACAAATTTGGAATCCAAATTCCAAATATGTGTTCTTTTTGAAAATAAAACTTTTACTAGCAATATAAATCTATTTTAAACTAATTGTAAAAAAATGAAATGAAAACTGTTTTCAGAGAAATATATTTTAAGCATAAAAATGGATTTATTATTATCTCCTTCCACTTAAACCCATTATATGAATTACTTAACATTTTTTAGAGTATATAATATAAAATTTTCTGTAAAATAATTCATCAATATCGATTAATTTAATTTATTGTGATTATAAAAAATTTCATCCATAAATAATGTTTTTCAAAAAAAACATCACTTTTTTAATTTTATATGTTTTTTAAAATTAGATACAAATGAATTCATTATATACATGTGTAGAAAATTGATTTTTTATAATTTAATTAGACCTTTTATTACTCACTAATCTAATGGATATGTGATAACTATCACATTATATATTAATAATTAAATATTATTTCATGGTTTGTTTAAACCTGTTGTTATATGTAATGAAAACTATAAAAAATATAAAATAATATTTAGAGATAAATATATCCAAAAATATCACGGTGTTATAATAATTGGCATTGATGAACTTAAAAGTTCTATAGCATAAAAAACATTTATTATTTATCTATTCTACCTCATTCAATCTCTTTTAATATTATTTATACACAAATAACTAATCACAAATGGAAATGCATGGAGAATGTAATTGGAATACAATGGGAAGAACTAGTTTTGTACATTATAAAAATGAATATGATTTTTATTTTGTATCCATATATTATGTTATGTGATAAACCCACAAATCATGATTAATTTTCTCTGGATGTCACTTATTGTCTTTTTCAACCATCTTTTACAATATATCTGATAGGTTTTTTTAAAGGCCTTTTTTCTCCATTTTCCACCCTATGGTAGTGGGATGAGAGGTTATACCTAATTCCATATAACATATTATAAATTTTTATCTTGGAAGAGAATAATTTGGGGCCATTATCTATTAGTATTTTCTATGGAAGACTAAATATTTTAATTATGATTTCCTTCATAAAACAGATGATAACCTTTGTCCCAACTTCATTGAGGGATATAACCTCATCCAACTTGGAGAAGAAGTCAATGGTGGAAAACATTCACCTTTAATTCCTTGATATTTTTGGGGGATATGGGCCCATTAAATGTATTCCCTAAATAGAAAATGACTAGGACTATTTGTTGGTATGCAATAATACTAGTGGTGGATGAATAGTATTGGCATGTATCTAATAGGAATGACATCTCTGGGTAAACTACATAAAATTATATGTCATTAAAAATGAGAAATATCTAAACTTCTTAATTTTATGGAAAATATTGGTTCCTGAATGACGTGAACCATAAGTACCCATATCTATTTCTTACATAAAATTTCTATTTTCCACCACTCTAATATCTCTAAGGATAACACGGTGAAAACATCATTTATAGATATCTTTATGATAAATTTTTCCTTGATAAAGTGTAAGGTTGTCTTCCCATCATTCGATTCCCTATTTCCATACTCTTTTGGATGAAAAAACCCTATTTTGGAGGTCTTCTAATATAGGATACAACCATCCCTTCATGAAATTAAATTTTGTTTATTGTGTAGCAGACCCCATTTATCTGCATCATGTTATTTATAGTGAACTATTTGGCTGTCCAAAACTATGAAATGTTGATTATTTTTTCATCTGGGTCTGGATATTCCATATTTTTGGCCACATTATAAAATTCATATTCTCAAAAATTATAAGAATTTTGGGTATATATAGGTGCAAGTTCAAATGGTAATTGTACCATCAACCCTCATTCAAAGAATAGAAGGGGAATAAACTCTTCCTTTGTAATATCATAATCAACATTAATCTTCTTGATTAACAATTATAAATCATCATTTATTTTTGTAATGACACGGACCCAAATAGCCACCTGAACCGTGCTAAACTGGTTGGGTGTTAATACCTTAGGTGCACCTCCCCAAATGTGAAAGGCTACTGACTAGCAGCGAGGGTCTTTTTAGGTAAAGTGGATAGGATATACGCTATGAGAGGATAATAATGGTACTGTTCTAAGTATAATAATAAAGATTCAGTGGGAAAAATGACTCAGCAGGCTTAAACTAGACCTGAAAAATAGAAACACATTCAATATTGATAAACAGTGGAATAAGTAAATATAAACAACAACAACGGAAAGTAAACACAGCAGCATGTTGATCACTAGTAACTACTACTGAAAAACAAACATGCATCCAAAGTAGGTCATACATATCCATAAGTAAAGTTTCCAATGGCTAACCAACTGTAGCAACAAAACAAGTAAGCATGTTGATATAGGAATGTAAGAAAAACAAAGTAACTATAGCGAGGAAAGACATCAAGGTCCATACCATCTCCATGAAACAACTAATGTAGCCCAGCTCCTAATGCTGGCCTCATTCCTACACGTAAATCCATAAAGTCTGTATGTATCTCGAAGGGTGCATGTAGAGTGTGAGAAAAATCTCAGTAGGATAACACCCAGTGGTGCGTACCTAATATAAGTTTTTAAGTAGGAATGAATTTATAAAGAAAACAGTAAACAACACGTTGCACAAATAAATAGAAACACCCTTGGTGCTCAACATCCACCATGGAGTGTCACCTGCTTCGCCAATGATAGAATTTCTATCATTTAACCTGACACCATGTGCCCCCTAACACCGCGTTTCTCAAGTATTGACGTCCCAAAGGAACACCGAACAGTAGTAACCTGAAAAAATAGTGATATCTATCCTCAAATAAGTATCTGGAGGGATAGTGATGTCTGCCCTCATATAATGTAACTGGAGGGAGAGTGTTGTCTTCCCTCAAATAATGTACCCAAAGGGGCAGCGATATTTGCCCTCAAATAACGGCAAGCCTCTACCCCCAACCCAATAACCTAAATTTTATCACATGAATGATCCTCAAATTCCATGTGTATTCCTATGAAAATCACCCCCCGAAACCAATAGTACCTAAACCACAACTAATAGGGGAATCTACCCACATGAGTGGTCTTAAACACCTCACCACAGAGTCTCTATGTGTGAACACTACTCACAGTTCCGAGTGAGCGGTAATCACAAAAATAGTACCCAAACCACAACACCTCTGACACCTCGTGTCGCTGCGACCATGCCACTCAAGTATGATGGATTTTCCATCCCTATAACCCTGGCCATTCCAAGCCTGACATTCATCCTAACTCAAACTGATGCTCATGGCACCCAATACCGTGGCCAAGACCACCCAACGTAACCCAGGCCAAGCCCAACTTATGATCAGCATCACTCAAGAATATCTAGGCCTTGCTCAAAAAACCCAAAAGGGTTCCATCATATTCATTTCACCAATTAAATATATTCACAATTAAATAGAACAAAATATTAGTCAAAAAAATATAAACAGTTTAATTGCACTAGCACAACAGTTATATAACAACAAAACTGAGTTCTTTAAATCCTCTAAAAAGTCATATAAAGGTTCAATAAACTTAACTAAATAGTTTGGAATAATACAATTCAATTAATACAATTTTTGTGCTCGGGAAAAAATGCCCCGATGACCAAAAAACACTCACTTTTACTCGGTCAAGAAACATAGGTAATAGGGAATACCCATAGGTATCCCATAGGTCAATGAATAGTTAAACATGCAATAATAGTTAAATTAGTGTCTCTCTCAAAATATACATATACGCGTGTTAATCTGCGCCACCCAAAGTTATGAGAAAACAAAAAATGAGTTATGTACAACCTACCCAAGACTCGTAGATATAGGCACATCTGATATCGAGATCCAATTCATAGCTGATATTCGTAGATCTACATTTCTGTCAAATCATGGAAATTCCACTCTGGGGGAAACTGCGACACGTGAGGCAAAGAATCGAGAACAAAATAAGGTGCGCGAGGTTAGCCTCGTTCTTGCGATCCCGCTACCACTTACGGATTGAAGAAAATATGAAGAATGAATAATCTATAGATAGATATGTTCTTTGGGTTTTCAAAACGGGGAGGTCCTGATGTTGGGGAAGAAGAAGATGTTTTATGAAATAAGATGCAACAGCCATTCTCTTAGGTGAATAAAAAATAGTACATGACATGTATTTAAAAACTAAACACCGTGTAGTGGACTTTGCCATACTCTGACATCAGAGGGTTAGCCACATAGCTTGGACACTCCACACGGGTTGACACACTACTTGAACCTAGCCGGTACGCAGAAGAGAAGATACACAACATTTCAAGTAACACAACAAGACGTGTAGTAGGAAATTTCTACATGGTCATCACACATCTTGTTCTCAGTGAGCACACAGCCAGAAATCACCTAACCCATACTTGGTGTGCAATTTTAATGTACATGGTGTGTAGTCTATAAATTTCTAGAACTTCCCAAATTTTCCCAATTACCTCAGGAACATGTCAAAATTTCAAACATGGTCTAGATTTTTACCCGTTATAAAAACTCGGGTTCTTAAAATCTCCCCGCCTTAATATAGCTCATATCCATGCTGTCAAATGAAACCCAAAGATGAAACTGAACATACCACTCCAATCATAGTAATCCAGACTTCCATGGTTTCAAAGGTTCAGACGAAATTCTTCTAGGGGGCTGTTTACCATAAGAATTTACAAGCTTAGTCTCAACCTAACAAAACACAAAACCAAAAAATGTTCACTAACCTATTATCCGGATGCATGGTCCTCTCGTGATGCACTGTCACCCCTGCACCTCATTGGTACTCTCGTGTTGTTTCTGACACCCAACGTATCCCACACTGCATCGGTTTACACCTCCATGAGGTCCTACATCCCATGGATGATCAAATAAAACCTAATTTCATGCACCTCAAGTAACCTGCATCCTTGATGACCCAATTCCGAAGTCACCACAAGAAACATTCATCCTCGATGCCCCTGATGCTACACATCTAATACATATATATAAATATATCACGCACCCAATAGAGTTCCAATCCCACTGAAAAGAATCTAGTGAGTCCACATAGGTCATGTGCATCAAGTGCACTCAAAACGGACATGCCTCTACAGGTCATGCCAAAAATAAAACATGGAAATCATGGCCACACCCATGGTGTACCACTAACAATCATCAACTCAATAGACTGGTCAGCCTCTGGAAATATCACAATGTGCACTTGTCCTGATGTATGGCTACCAGATGCCCAACCCCCCTACAGTGCTACCCCAGCCACCTGCCAGTGACCCCTCAACTGAATCTCATTGTACCGGTCATGTCCTCCCCGTGTAGTTGAACCTCAGCTAACCTCTCCTAGTACTGAACATGATCCAACCCCGGATGCCACTGTCTGCCCTGGTCCCTACCTTCTGGCTATCTGAGAAGGCTTCCTGTAGAACCTTTCTAGATGCTCGACCTACCCACATGCCTGAAACTCCTTTGGAGGCCTATCACAATGAGTCTGATCATGTCCTGTCTATCCACCCTAAAATAAAACCACTAATAAACTACTATGAGGTGGTCTATATGTCTTCTTGGCCTAACTGCCCTATCGGAACTCATCTTGTCCTCACTTCCTATTGTCTGAACCGTCACCTAAAACCGTTCCCCGAACACCCTAGGACATATCCCTCTGGTTTTCCTCTACTATGAGTGCCTGATTCAGCACCTTTGATAATGAACCTAGCCTAAAGATATTCACCTAGATCTTAATGGTGTGTCATAATCTATCCTCAAAGTGCCTCACCCTTGCTGCATCTTTTCTTACCATACTAGTTACAAAGCAAGACAACTCAGTGAAAGTAGCTTCATAGTCCATGACAGACATGTCTCCCTATTTAAGGCTCAAGAACACCCAAGCTCTCTCAGCTCTTAGTGTCTCAGAGTAAAAGTGCTCAAAGAACATGTCCTCATTGTCCTTCCATGATAGTCCCTCATGCCTATGAGCCTAAACCTACACATACCATGAACACTTTTCTGATCCTCTCAGCATGTATGTCGCTAGCTTGACCCTCTACCCTAGAGGCGTCTTGAGCTTCTCGAAGATCATCTACATACTCTCTATCTAGTTCTCATCTACCTATAGACCACCCTCACCCTGAAAAAGTGGAAGGTGCTGCAACTGGAACTCCCGTGTCAGATATTCCATATATGACTCCGTACCCTATGCACCTTTGTCAATCCCCTGAAATATAGGTATCAAGATAGCTCGGAGCTTCTCATCGAGCCATGGTCTGAATACTACCAAACCCAGCTGTTGTCCTGCCTGTACTGGATTTGTAACCTGATCCTATCCCTATGACTGTACATACAGCTCCTGCTCTACCTGTACCGAATCATGAACCTGATCTCGCGGCACTGTATCATCTCCCACCTGACACACCATCTGAGTTGACTAATGGGAACCTACTGAATATCATAAATGGTCAGACAGCCCACACACATAAAAATTAATGCATAGAAAACACAGATAAATAATGTATTAAAAGTTAGTTCATAACTACTACCCTTAATCTCCCCCACCACAACCATGCCCCACAGCATCTTGGCCTCATGGCCTTCTTACCCACCCTTAATAGAGCCATGTATCAAAAGTACCTTGGGTCGTGCCAGACCTGACAACTATTGTTGCCTCAAACCGACGACTAAGTCACCCAATCCAGGTGATCAAAATCACCTCAACCATAGTACCTACCAGCTCTCATAATATCCCGACCCAAATACCTTTCAATTCTAAAAATATACAAGTAATGGTATAACACATTGCAATAAAACATTAATTATATCAGGATTTTCACCTATTCACATTTCAAAGAATACAAAGTATGAAAATTTGATATTATTCAAATGGAATTATCACTTCAAAAAGCATACATGAAATTAGGAAATTGAAATACCCTAAAAATGTGCCTTTCAAAATCCAAACAACCAAGCATTGTCAAACCGGGCCAAGATTCAATTCTCCCTCACCATACCAGGTCTAGGGTTTCAAATCACAATCAATAACATCACACACCATGTGATCCTATTAGGTGGAAAACATATAAAATTTAATCTGAGCAAAAACAAACAGCAATTCCCACCCCTAAAAACGTGGCCCATCACTCGTACCTTGGGCTGCAGGCACCCAATCACAGGCTAGAATCCTTGTTCCAGTAACAACCTATCTTTGGTCTACCATAACCCAAATAGTACTTTGGAAGTAAATAAAAAGATAAGTCTCAATCTAATTAGTAGACAGCTAGACACTACTACTAAATCCCTATCAATAACTCCTCTGATACCACTTTCTAACAACCCGGACCCGAACAACCACCCAAAAAGTGCTAAACTGGTTGGGTGTTACTACCTTAGGTGCAACTCCCAAAATGAAAAAGTCTATAGACTAGAAGCGAGGGTCTTTTTAGGTATCGTTGGGAGGCTATACCCTCACGGAGGAAAATAATGGTACTCTTCCAAGTATAATAATATATATGTAGTGGAACAAATGACTCAGAATACTCAAACCAGACCCGTAGAGCAGAAAATCATTCAATATCAATAAACAGTGGAAGCAATAAATATAAACAAAATAGTAGAATGTAAACACAACATCATGCTGATCACTTGTAACTACCACTGAACAACAAACATGCATCCAAATCAGGTCATACATATATATCTGTAAAGGTTCCAATGGCTATCCAACTATAACTACAAAACAAGAAAGCATGCTAATACATGAAAGTAAGAAAAACAAAGTAACTAAAGCTAGGAAAGACCTCAAGGTCCATACAATCTCCATGCACCAACTAATGCAGCATGACTCTTAATGATGGCCTCATTCCTACATGTAAATCCATAAAGTCTACATGCGTCCCAAAGGGCCTGTGTAGGGTGTGAGACGAATCTCAGTTGGATACCACCCAACATTGCGTACCTAATATAAGTGTTTAAGATGTCATGCATTTATAAAGAAAATAGTAAACAACACGTTGCACAAATAAACTAAAACTCCATTGGTTCTCAACCGCCACCATGGAGTGTCACCTACTTTAGCCAATGTTGGAATCTCTATCATATAACCCAGCACCATGTTCCCCCTGACACCATGTGTCTCAAGTACTGACGTCCCAGAGGCATGGCCAACAGTATTTACCCAGAGGAACAATGATGTTAGTCCTCAAATAAGTAACTGGAGGGACAAAGATGTCTACCCCCAAATAACGTAAGGGGAGTGACAACGATGTCTACCCTCGAATAATTTACCCATAGGGATAGTGATGTTTTCCCTCAAATAATGACAAGACTCGGCCCCCAACCAGATATCCTAAATGCTATCCCCTGAAGGATCCGCACCTTCCATGTGGCTTCCTACATCAACCATCCCCCAAACCAAAATACCTAAACCGAAACTAATGGGGGCCTCTACCCACACAATTGGTCAAAACCACCTCATCACAGAGTCTCTCAGTGTGCACACTACTCATAGTTTCGGGTGAGTTGTAATCCCTAAAATAGTACCAAATCCACAACACCTCTGACACCTCGTGTCCCTATGACCATTACGCTCATGTCTGATGGCCTTTCCCTCCCAGTAACCTGGGTCATTCCCAACCTGACAGTCATCCTGCCTCATACCAACCCCCATGATTCCCAATACCATGGTCAGAACCACCCAACGTAACCTAGTCCAAGCCCAACCTATGATCAGCACCACTCAAGAATAATCAATCCATTCCCAACACAACCAAAAGGGTTACGACATTTGAAATTTGGTAATTACATATATACACAATTCAACAAAACAAAATAATAGGCAAAAAATTCTAAACAATTGAATGTCACTAGCCCAGTAGTTATCTAACCACAACACTAAGGTCTTTAAAGCCTCTAAAAAGTCATATCAAGGTTCAATAAACTAAACTCAACAATTTAGAACAATACAATTCAAATAATACTATTTTGGACTCCCCAGCCAAAATTCCCCAATGAGCAATGACCACTCACCCGACCCCGCTTAGGAAACACTAGTAATAGGGCATACCCATAGGTATCCCATAGGTCATTGAAAAATTAAATAGGTAATAAAAGGTAAATTATGGTCTCTCAAAATACCAAATTACGCATGTTAAGATGCGCCACCCAAAGGTCTGTGAAAACACAAAAAGAGGTATGCAGTACCTACCTAAGACACATATATGTAGGCACAACCTATATCGAGCTCCAATTTGAAGCTGATATTCATAGATCTATGTTTTTATAAAATCTTGGCAATTCCAATAGGGTGGAAACTGCGATGCGTGAGGCAAAGAATCGAGAACGAAATAGGGTGTATGGTGTTATCCATGTTTATACGATCACACTACCACCGATGGATTGAAGAACTGATGAAAAATGAAGAATCCTTATCTAGATATGTTCTTCCGGTATTTAGAATGGAGAGGTCTTGATGTTGTGGAAGAAGAAGTTTTATGAAATAAGATGAGACGACCTTTCACTTAAGAGAATAAAAAAAGTACATGGTGTTTATTTAAGAACTACACACCCTGTAGCGGCCTTTTCTGTACTCCATCTTATGTGGGGTAGACACATGGCTTGGATGTTCCACACGGGTTGACACACAACATGAAACCAGCCGTTCCGCAGAAGAGAAGATACATGGCATGTCAAGTAACACTACATAGTGTGTGGTAGGAAATTTCTACACGGTCATCACATGACATGTACATGGTGGGCACATGGTTGGTACTCACCTGACCCATACATGGCATGTACTATTAATGTACACGACGTGTTGTCTGAAAATTTCTTGAACTTCCTAGATTTTCCCAGTTACCTCAGGAACAAGTCAAAAGGTCAAACAAGGTCAGGATTTTAACCCATTCTAAAAACTCGGGTTATTAAAATTTTCATGTGGGAAACTACAATATGAAAATATAATTCTATTATATTAATTAGGGATTGGTACTTTACCTCATAATTAGTGAAACAATTTAATATTATGAAGGGATATAGACAAACTATCTTGGATTAAAATATATGGATGGCTCCTAACCAGTCCTTTTTGAGTTTGTGGGGTTCCATAATATTCCCTATAGGGATTCTAGAGGCAACTTAAAAGTAAACATATTGTGTATGGGGATGATATTGAATAGATAATACTTTTTTTGGGTTGCTCAATTTCAAGTGAATGTTTCTCCACCAAATCATGTGGTTCAAAAAATTACTTTAATACCTATCATTTTACTAAATTTCTTTGTATGAATTGAATTTCATGTCTCTTTAAGATGAATGCCCACCATGATAAACACATTGTTAATGAGAAACAATTGAGGATATATTTGAGTGGTAATTATGAGAAACTAAGTGGATCTCAGGGTTCTATGGGTAGTGACTCATACTATGAACTGTAAAGATTATTGAAAGGAAAATCTTCTCAATATATGAATATCATGGCTCAGTACATAGCATCATTACACTAAGATAATATAGACTATTATAATTCCATAAATAATTTTACTATGAAATAAAGGATACCAATAATTTATCTATGGTTTTCACATATAAAATGAGTAAATTTACATCAATTGGAGAAATTAATTCGAGTTGGACCAATGGGTATTTTTTTAGAATTTAAAAAATTTATAAACAATAATTAGTCTACTAATAGATAACTCCCCTCGTTGTCAGTCTTGTAAAGGGTAAACACTTTCCTACAATATTTTCTATAAAGCCTCAAATATATGTGATTAATTATTTAATTCCTTTAAAAATTATGAGTTTTTTAGGAGGTTACATGTGAATAATATGATTAGTTTTATTAGGATTGATTTGAATTCAATGTCCTTGTACTAGATACCGAGAAACGATAATGAGGTAATCCTAAAAGAAAATTTCAAGGGGTTTATCTTTAATGTATTATTTTGTATCTTGTTGGAGATATTATCGAGATTGTAAATATTATTAGAATGATTTTTTTATTTTTTTTAAAGATCTTTGATGTTGCATTTAATAGTCATCCATAAAAAAGTCTTGAAAATCCTATGCACATGTCATTGGTTTGTGTTTCCAATAGTATTTAATCCAAAACGTGTCATTTAGAGTAGTATATTCCTTCGGAATCCAAAAATGTTTATATTTCATATTTGAGAACCATTAAGAATTTATTTTACCCTAGATATACATTAATAATGGAAAGGGGTTGATAGAAATCAATAGTGTCAATCACAATTTTTGTAATAAGGACTTAGAAATCATATTTTTGATATTTATATTTAGATCAATGACATCAATAAAAAATTTGTTATTTTAGTTCTTTTTTTACTGGGAAAAATATAGTGAGGCTATTTGAAAATTTAACATCCATAATAAATCTAAATTTGATAAGCTTATCAACCTAAACTTAAACCATAGAATAATGAGTTAGAAGAATTATTTTTTCTTCCTTCTTATAAGCATGAAAATCTTATGAAAAGTCCAAGCAATGGATGGAAAAATTATGATCAAGCCCTAATATTTATGTGTTATTCTACGTGAAAACATCTTGGTGATACATTAGAAAATAGGAATGTATCTCTTATTATTTTGAATACATATAAACAGTAATAAATGTGTGTCATGGACCCTTATTTATACCGATATTTATTTTTTAGAGATCAATAATAGTGGGGGAGACAATTTTATAAACTGATGGAGAGGTATATATGATATCCTTTTTTTCCTTACCCTATTATTAAATGTAATTAAGGGTAGATTCAGTTCCAAAATGATAATATTTAGGGAATAAATTATTTATGGTTCCACACAATATTAGTGATATGGGAGACTTCAAATTCATCTGATGATAAGAGGGACTATTGAAAATCGATATATAAAATGAGTACAAGTTCACCTAATAGATTTTCACAATTATCTGGATTAGACAAACCATATGTACTATTGGGTTCATTCAATGTGACAGATATCATGAATACTGATGAAAGAATTTAAAAATAGGAACTTGTTACCCTAACATGATTAATTAGAAAAATATATTCATTTCTAGGATCTTTAAATGGGTTGATCAAGGTTGTTTCCAAACTTATTTGAGCAGTAACAAAGGAAATGTAATCAATCATGGTTTAATTTAATTATAGTAGTTATAATTATGCATCATTGTGCTGAGACTCACCATACATAAATAGGTCCCTAGAACTATTAAATATCGTGATTTGTTTTGTAAACGTGGTATTTGAGACATTAATGTTATGATGAAGGAGAGTTGCATGTTTTTGAACCTAATGTTAGTCGAACAAGACATTGAAAATTATGACCACTTGGAAATGAAATAATTAAGAGTCATAGATAATGTCCCCAAAATGATCTATGATTTTAATTTTTCCAATGGGTTCTACACACTTTTATTTTATACTTGGAGTGTTAGTGTATATGAGAAATAATGGGTTTCACTATAACCCAAATGGTGGATCATTTAGACTAGAATGAGGCTAATTCATGATTTTTTGGTGATTAATGTTATTCCAATGTCAATTTCATCCAATTTTCTAGATTTATAAATGGTATGAATTATTGTTATGTGGTAGTATTTACATCCTAATCTGTGAAGGGGATAACTATATGAATTTTTTTGGATTTATCATTGAATAATACAATTCATTAAAAGTGCTAATATTTAAACTATTAAGGGATTTCAAAGTCTTTCAAAAGTTCGTACATGATTTTTTTTGGTAAAATAGTGGTGTATGGTATTTAAATAATGGTTATAAACCCAAAAAAATGTTTCCATTGTTCATATATTTGATCCACATATCTATTTTTTATAATGTGTGGTCATGCATTGGAAAAAGACTTAGGGGATGAAGTGTTCAAAGATGATGGACCGAGAACGTGAATATAAATTGAGGGAATTGTTTTTTTGGATTGGTAGTGCCAAACCAGTGTTCAACCTAGCTAGGATTATCATAATGTTTCACACTTACTAGATAGTCATAAAAAATAACTATGTTTGAAAGATACTAGGGTGTTTCCACTCTTCTGATAGGATTCTTAAATTACATTCTCATGGGTCCCAACCATTTATACAGATTTAGTGAGGATATGTTTTAGACATTGGGTTCATAGAAAATTTCTTCTTCCATGATTCCCTTGGATTATATAAAATCTTCCTCCATATCTATGGTCATATATATGGAATTTAATACATATGAAAACACATAATCAGATAAGGGGTATTTTAAATTGATAAAAATACTATAACTAAATTGTATCGCTTCATTCAATGATGGATCCATTTAGTGGGGTAGTTCCTGTCCTCTCAATACTACAGGGTTGAAATCTAAGAGGTTTTGGAATGTCTTGGGAACCGATATGCTTTCATAGTATTATAAATTACTCATGAAATTCTAGTAATATAAAAATTTAAAAGATATATTATTTAATGATTTTTTATGATGACATTTTCACCATAACAAAAGAAACATTGGATGCAACTGGTTAGTTTAGTTATGACCTGAGGATGGAAACTGCTTTATTTATCATCATTACAACAATTATATTATCCAAACTCTATAAACCTCTACCTGTACCTTCATTACCTCCTATTTCTTCTTCTATAGATTCAGGAAAAAAATACAACTTTTACTAGTGGCTTTACTCAGTTTTACTTGTCCAAGAATCAAATATCTTTTAGACTATGTATATAAAAACAATTCACTCTTGAATGGTGTGGATGGATGTTTAGTAAAAGTTTAAATAATTCTATTTATCATTGAATCCAACCACATTTGGTCTTCTATAGTTTAAAAAACTAAATAACCATTATCTTTTGTCATAATGAAGTATTTAAGGACCTTCTCATCTCAAATGGAATTAAATTTATTCTTAAGATCCTCGTGTTTTGGGTGTTTATTCTATTTTATCCCACCCAAATGGTGTGTTGTTGTTGTTTTGTTTTAGGTTTAAGTGTTACATGATATTATAAGGAATTAGAAGCTTGATATGCTGTTGAGGATAGACTAAGTATGATGGTTATGATTTATAATTTACTCGTTCCATTCCCTTGGGTTTTTATCCTTGGATGATTCATAGATTTTCTTCACTAAATAGAATATTCCAATTTTATGAAACAACATAAATTTCATTGACTACTCCTAGATATTTCATTGGAATGAGTGGTGTTTATATATCATTATAAATGTTTTCTATGAAAATGTACAACAAATCTTCTTAGGTATGTTGAATATTCCAAGAGCAAGTCAAACCCTTCCACCTATCAATGAATTTTGAGACTCTCACATTATCATGTTGTTTATTATTTGAGAGAAAATTTAGTTTTTCCATTCACAATGTATAAATGAATTAATAATGTAATTTCCAAAATATATATTCAAATACAATTATTTTCATGGATAAAAAACTGGTATACCAAACAAAATATGGTCTATCTAGAGGTCGTACGAAGCATATGAGTTTGGAAGTTTCCTTTTGGTCATGGGTTCTAATAATTGGACTACATTAAGACATGAATTTTAGTATATGTTACATCAATTCCATTATTACCTTGAAATTTAGTATTATATGATTAGTAATTTTGGGTATTGAAATAGTTACTCCACCCATTTGGGGTGTGGTGTTATCTCTGGTTTCATTGGAATAATTTTCCCTTCCATATCATCCATTCAGGTTGATACTGACTCAATGGGGTTAATGGATTCATATGAGATAGTCAGTTGGGTATGAACATGTTTAGCCAAAAGGGGTGTAGTTACAGGAAGATTCTAACATAGTGGGAGTGTTTTCATTCATGGTTAATATATAATATGGGTTTTCTAAAGGTATTTTTTCATGATATGGTCCTATTTACAATCCAAATAGAGGGAGCTCCGGAAATCCTTCCAATATTTGATCTAAATAAATTTTCTTTTCAGGATCCTATAATAATGGGATGAACCAACTCTTATGTTATTAGTATTTGAGGTTCATCTTTTTATGTGATATTTTTTAAAAGATTTTTCAAAGTTTATTCCTAGAGAACCTTCCGATAATGTATATTTCCTTAGAGATACTCATTAATAAGTCTATTTAACACCTTCATTTTTTCCTCATGATGGGTGATTCATTCCTCTAACCATAGGGGGTTCATCCTTTTTAGGTAATGGTTGAGACAAAGCCACATAATTTTCATTCTCCTTATTTAAAAATGTCCATAGTGGTGGTAGATGATAATTTGGGGATGATCCAAAATTCTTATATTTCCTTATATTTCTTGTATCTATAGTATCTTTACATATTTCCTTGCGGACTTTATTTCAAATATAAGCTTCATCTTCATATTATTATACACTAGCTTGATGGTCCACATCATTTACATGGATAATGATGATGATGTTTAATGATGCATATTGTATTTTTGGTGTCACATCATCATCATAATAGTTAGAGGATTATCCAACCTTGGAGTAACAATTTAGTGATAAGTCATAATCAGCCTGATTTTTTTCTTTTTGAAGGATTGATTTTACTTGAAACCTAAAGAGGGATTCATATTTTTCTTCCAAAATTCTCTAATAACTACATTGTGAAGGTTAATTTTTTGAGAATCTACAAAAAAATACTATTGTTCACATTGCCAAGGTGAACAAATGTTCACTATATGAGAAAATTTATAAAGACCTATCTTGTACAATACCTCCTAACTAGGAAAAGACCAAATTTCATGGGGGAGGGAAGAAGAGTTAAATATCCCACCAACATTGTGGGATGGGATGATTTCATTACACTGCAACAACATTTTAGACCCATTAGAGATTTTCTTTCCTTGGGGGGGGGGGATATTGTAATATAATTTTCCATAACCCCATGGCTTGGGGTTTCTCATGATTTATACAACTATAGTTATCAATATTTCCCTCTTGATCTTGTGAATTTTCATCTGAGAATAAACTAGATGCAATATACATTATGAATGTGAGGTGCTTTCTTCCTGAGACAACGTCGCTTCCTGACGTTTGGTCATTATCAAATAAGAATAATTATCTATATTTTTAGATTATTAATGTAATATATTTAGATATATTTACAACATCGGGTCCATCATTATTTATTATAATTCTTGATTGATCCCTACTGAGTATACTGACTATAGTGTGGAGATCCTGATTCCAGGATTGTTAGGAAAAAAAATGATATTTCGTGATGTAACTCTTGGTAGGAATTTATGATCAAGGATTAATGTAAAAAAAATCCATGTTCACTAAATCCACTAATATGCATGCTATATGTAGTATCAGTGATCAACTAATGTAGGTTGGTCATACCATCAAGGCATGTCTGTTGAATATCATCATACTACATTATCAATTTTAGGCCATGTGAAGATGTAATAGAAGCAATTTGAAATTATCTTTGAAATTATTCCATTAACATTATATGGTTTTTAGGTCATGTATATGGAAATGTATTTACTTTGAGTGGTAAATATTCATCCATATATTTCAAAAAAATATTATGTATATATTTATCTACAAAATGTTTCAGAATTCTATGAAAAGTGCTAGCCTGAGGTGAGAATATGGACGGTATAGTTTCCTTTTCAATTTATTTCCACATAATAAATATATATTATTCATATTTTTTATGATATTATTTTAGTTATTCTGACCAATGTGGTTATTTATCAGCTTCCTTATTATGGATGTCAGGGTTGAATAAAAACCACTCTATTGTAGTGGAAGCCGTATTGCTCGAGGGTGGTTTAGAGGATAACTATTATATCCTGAAACCTTCTAGATGAGAATATATATCACATTTCATATACAGTTCATTTGGTGTGTCCAACCACATCTTTTAATGTTTTACACTATATGAGGTATTTCCCATAATTTATTTGGAAAGATGATTTTCATACAAAAATGAAATATCACTAAATGGAGGAATTTTGCTGCGAATGTTATAATGGGTTGGACTAATATCATCACCCAGTCTTTGACCACATAGATGAATCATAGATCTTATAAAATGGTTAGTACCTTCAGGGTACACTTTGGAAGGTTTATACCTTCATCCAATATGGTCTTCTAACTAGGAGGAGGGTCTCCAGAATGCTTATCATGAGAAAATTTCCCCCGGCTAATCATAATATTACCATGAAGATGAATTTTTTGGTAAACACTCATAGATGGACTTTAGTATCTAGTGGTATAATAATTAATGGGAGGAAAATCCAAACATAAACATTAATTTCCTTGATTTGGAAATAAATTAATAACATTTTAGTCCACAATTTAAAATTATTTGAGGGCCTCAAGAACATCGGTGTTGTGTACAAATAAATGTAAGCCTACTTTTGAGGGTATTTATATTGGCTATGAAATTCATTGTTCACATAATTTATTCACATTATAAAAATAGTCTAAAACCAAAAAACATACTATGAGTAAATATAATCACAGAGGAAAGCCTCTTAATCATGAAAAAACATTCATTCTCTTTCAAAATCAGGATGCATTCTTTTCAATTTGTGACACATTTGGTTTAACCTAGGGCATACATAATCATTAAAAAAACATTAGGTTATTATCCTATACTTATACATATCCCCAGGTTTCTCAATAATTTTTTCTCATCTTAGTTTCAAAAGGTTAACTAAACCTTACTATGATACAAACTATATGGACCCATTCTTTTCATTCATATATAAACTACTTATTTGATGAATATTCATTACATATCATAATGAAAAATGAAAAAATAATATAGTTCTAGTATATTTGGAAACGTAAACATAATAAAATTAGTTTATAAGAGAATCCCATTAATTTATTAATAAATATAGATTTTCTTAGAAATATTATTCTTGAAACCTTCTTCATAACCTAGGGAAAAGAAAACATGAAAAATTGTGAGCTTAGATGATCAGTAAGGGTAAACAAGAGATATGTTAATTATAACTTGAGTATAACATTACCATAATGGTATGATCACATGATCATAACATTTTTAATTTATATGCTTCATATCAAATATCAAAATAATGAGTAATTAAACAATTCTTGGTAGTTCATAATACATGAATCATAAAGGAACCAAATATAATGATCCATGACAGAAAAATAAAAGAATAAGATATTAGATTTTGGCATTAACATAAGATTATAACTTGGTGAACATGTATAAATAAAAAAGGTTCAATCATCAAGTTAAGGATAGGAAATCAATCCATCAGATATATTTATGGAAATGGAACAATTTACCTGCATAATATAATGGATATGATACCCATGTCTAAACATAAAATGATGTATAAGAAAACTATATCTTTGAATAATATTATGGTCTTGAAAGAAAAGTCCACACATAATATTAATGACCTGAAACCCAGGACCTTGAATAATCTAATAAACCTATAAACCATGTCCATGAATGAAATTGTAATCATGATATTAGGTTCACACTGATTATATTTACCATAGGTTTTATCCATATTTACCCAAATCATTAGAGGGATATTTAATTTTAGGCCCACCCATCACAAAATAAAAATCATATAGATGTGGTCCAAAATATTTTAAAATAATCTCATATTAAAGCTCATGAAAATAAAGGGGTTTAAGAAAAATTTCAACATAGAATAACCAATTTAAATGAAAATTGTTTCATAAACAAGTCATCATAATCACAAACCATCATGAGAAAAAATTACAATGGTGTCATTGGATCACATCTCTTGTAAAAATAAATTAACATATATGAATTTCATAGTAGTTCAAAATTTTCATTAAAATACTAGTTGGAACATTTATTGAGGAAAATAACATTTTCTCCAAAAATTTACTTTTTTAAAATATGAAAATATACCAAATATTAAGGAAAATAGATATTTTCAAGAAATAGACAGAGGATGAGAAAAAATTAGATATTATTGATAGTTAAAACATAATATTTCCTCATCAAAAACATAATCATAGATAATCTTGATAAAGATTGAGACTATACCAGAAAACACTTACCGCTTTTGTTACATTTGAATAGTAAGAATAATGAATGAAATAAACATATATCGATATGTAAATACTCATAGATTTTAAAAGAAGCCTCACAAAATATATTCATGGGTAGTATAAACAACAAAATAAATAAAAATATGTTAAATATGGAATGTATCTCAAAGAAATAAATGTATGGTTAAAATACATCATTTCAAGTATGTCTTCCTCATACATTTCCAAACTCTATCTCCTTTTAAATAACTCATTTATATCTCATATTAAGGATATGATGGATGATATTTTAGAAATAATAGCACATGTGTAATGTGAATAAGGATTTTTAAAAGTAGTTTTGGTTGGGTATATTCAATATAAAAGGCCAAAATGTTGTGAATAAGTGAGGGGGGGATGTTCCCTTTTATAATTTAAGTTTGGGGAAATTTTATAATTCCATAAAATATCAAAATATAATGAAATATATATCTATACAAATTCCACCAAAATGACATAGATTCAAATATTATACTCGATAGTGTCTAAATCCCATCAACCAGATTTTTTTTTTGGTTTTCATGGTGTTTTAAACAATACATTGGTTTTACCCCTTAGTTAACCAATTTTACCATTAATTATAGTATAATATTTTTCTCTCGTGAAATGTAACAATTTTACATATAAGGTGAAAATGACTCACAAATGTACAAGGGATAATTATTTTTTACAATATAATGTCCACCTTTTCTTCTATAAATATTTTAATTATTTTCTAATAATTTAACAAAATATTATTTTGATAAAATATCTTTAATTTAAAATTTAAATCTATACAATTAATTTCAGTTAAATACATAAATAAAATTTGGAATGAAAATATAATACTTTAAACGCACTAATATTTTACAATACTCAATAAAATTATTAGGAAACATTATATCACTAAAATAATATAACTTTTAATATTATTAAAATAATTTAGGTTATTTTTTTATTAATTGAGTAGATATTATATTAGTATTTTACATGAATTAAGTTAGAAAAAAATTATAAAAATTATAAAAAATTTGAAATATATTAGATAATTTTATTATTAAAAATATATATTTATATTCATTCATAACATTATTTTCTTCATATATAAACATATAAAACATCTTTAAAATTTAGTGAGTGATATTTTGTAACTTTCTTTTCATTAAATATTATAAAGTTTATTTTCATGAAACATTTTCCATTAAATAAATCAAATTTCATCCTAAGGTGATAAGGGTGGATTTAACTTCATCTAATATGAATTACTATGAATAATTATGGCATTTTTACTTAGTTATAACCTAGATAAACCCAATTTACCATTTATCCAGGTGATAAATTTTAGGAATCTTTCTATTCATATTGATAAAAAGGTGAATATTTACAAACTATTAACCCCATGATTCATAATTTGGAATCTATTTTATAAACTTTAATAACCATATTTGATAGAAACTAATCTTATAATAAGTGTGAAAAATGCGATGAAACCATTTTTAAAAAAAAATTATTTTTTATGTACCATAATGTTTTCTTACTATATTCAAGTATAAAATTAATTAAAAACTATGGTCTTGGATTTTATTTTATCTAAAGTAATTAATAAATTATTAGAACTAATAAAAATATAAAATTTTACTATATAAATATGTTATTCATAAATACAGTTTTCAATAAAAATCATTATTTTACATTATTCATTGAAAAATAAATCTTCTTAGAATAATATATAAATATCACAAAATTTCTTTTGATATTATGATATATAATGTTATATAATTTTTAGAAAATAAAATATATTAAATTAAGAAAATTAAATAATAATAATTTAAAAAAATCATTAAAAACAATTTTCAATGAAAATGATTTTTTTTAAAAGAAAATGACATTACATAGAATTTGGTGATTGTTTATAAATAATTTGTAGAAAAAATTATATTTAGTATGAAATATATATATATATATATAGGAATATATCATAAGTTATTTAACCATATTTATACCTACCAATGGTTATAGCGAGGTTATAATATTAATATTTAACTAATAAAATTTCATGGATTGTTTAGGCTCGGTAGTGTGTTCAATGTAAGCTTTCAAAGTAATTAAATATATTTCATAAAATATTTTGGTGATACACATAATATATACATTTCATAGTTACCTATAATAATATTTTATATTATAGGTTGTGATAAATTCAAATTTGCAGAGACATAATGAGTGGTGACTTCAACCAGTAGGATCATACGATGTGAGTCGCATTTATTAGTGCTTTTGTGGGAGATATAATTACTAGGATTTGAACATGAAAACAAAAATTATGAAATAAAATAATTTAATCTTAATTTAAACCATTATTGGGATATTTTCATGATAATTTAGATCAAAACCCAAACCATGTTTGCTGAATAACCTAAGGAGAGCCCCATCATTGTACACCTTACCCTTATGATGTATATTGGCATATTAATTTGATATATATATGGATCTTAGTAGTACGTATTTTTATATTAAATATTATAACAAAATAATTAATATATATACCTTTTCATTGTTACAATTTTTTACGGTTTGATAAAAATCATATTTTGATAGAAAGAAACAAAAAATGTATTTTTTTAGAAAATATAAAATTTCAAGTAAAACAATCTTTTTGAAAATTCAATAATTTTTAAATTAATTTTATTTTCATATAATTATATTATTAAAAATATTTATATAAAAGTTTTTATAAAATTTAGTGAATTCTAATATAATCATTATATGGGTTAGAAAACATTAATTTTCGTAAAAAATATTATTGTTCAATAAATAATAATACTGATATGAAAGTAAAAATTATCATATTTAGGAAATTTTTTTAAAAATAAATATTATTTCTGAAATTACTGTATTTAAATTATCTAATAATTAATTTTGTATAATTTTCAAGGAAATTTGAATTTTTGAGTAAAAAATAGATAAGGTAGAAATACACAGTTAGTATTGTGACTCATAATAGCCAAAAAAGTGATGTAATTAATAGTATAATGAGAATAGAGAGAAAAAAATATTTTTCAACATTAAAATAGTTTTTTGATTTATTTTATTAAATTTATAATCCCATAATAAATCCTTCAAAACCTATATTTTATTTTAACATTTTAAAATAAATTAATTTTAATCATGACTCACAAAAATATCATTAATTTTATTGTTGTAATAATTTAGATTTTATGAATTATAATGTATTTACAACCGCTCTTCTTTTCTTGAAATAATGGGAAAAAGCAAGGGAATGTTTTTTGGCATATTTTATCATATATAATCCAAACCCTTTGTTTATAAATTAATAAATAATTTCACCCTCTTTTGATATAAATACCCACCCATCCTCTGACTCATATTCACTCAAAAAAATATCATGATGTTACTCTTTCTATACTTCTCTAAATCCCTCCAAATTTATACCTAATCTCTTAAAAATCTCCTTCTAAGATTATAGAATCTTCATCTCAAGGAATGGAACACTCTCCCCTTCTTTTTATTTACAGTACATTCTCAATACTAAGCCCTTTATGTTTTTATATTTTCATGTGGTAATATGTTTCTTCAAATCCCTTTATATTCTTTATTATTCCCATGTAACAGGAGACTAACTGTAACTTTAATTTACTCCTTAATCATTTATGCACCCTCATTATGCTGTCAAAATAATCCTATTATTTTACATAACAAACATTTATTTAGTGAATACCCATCCCCATTTCCACTCATCTTTATTTAACTAGATGTAAATATAATTCATTTATTAGGGAAATCAATTCATATAATTCACAATCTATAATGTTGGGATTAAAAGTGATAAAATGTGTTCTTAGGTTTAATGATTTATGTGTCACACTTATGCAGGTACATCATTAAAATTTAATGGGTGGGATCAAAATTATATATCCCTACACTATATTGGGAAATGTTTCTATATCTTGATATGATAAGTATGGTTTGTGAGAAGTTACCCTAATCACACTATGTTATGATGTCTTGGAGTTTGTCCCCAACTCAGTATTATGATGTAATGTTTTATGTTGATGCCAAATTCCTATGTTTCCATGATATTATCATATTATATATTTATTTGATAGTCATTTTTATGATTATCATACCTTTTATGTCTCCTTGGCATGCCTCTTTAATAACATTTATTAATTTCACAATTTTATAAATTTATTATTCCCATACATGAAATTACGCCTCACCCCTTTCTTATATATATCATAAGGTTATCCCGTGTAGTTTTATAGGATAAATAAAATTTTAGTAGAATGATAATGTGGTTTAAATAATGTCATTGTATCCCATTTTTTTGTTTTTTTATGTACCTAATTTTCAAAAGAATTTGGGTTGTATAATCTTCTGGGATTGTATTATGTATTTCATTATATAATAAATAGAGAAATAAGTTTTATAAAATAAATGTTTATTCATAGTGGTTATCAAAGGAATGTCAAGTTATTTTTTTGGGATTAGAGTTAGAAAATAGTATTCAAGACTTAGGGATAATACTAGAAATAGAAAAAATACCTAAATTATGGTAAAGTATAAATTATGTGGTTTATAAGGAACAAAATAGTTGTCTGGATACTATAAGTGGATATGGCCCCCATATAGTTGTACCTAGGGACTATAACCCTGAAAATGGAATATTTTTATTTTTCTCAATCATATCCTAATGAGTAGAATAGAGGCCTTTTTGTACACCTAATTTTATACTCTCAAGGGATGTGATTTGGTATGTCCTGAACAAGTTTGGGTCAAACCTGAACTAGTCACCTCGGACGCTCTACAATAAGTCTCGAGAGGTGTTACCAATCCTCCCAGTATGGTGAAAATTTAAAGGGAATCACTAAGAGTGAAAATGGGAGTTTTCTCCAACAAATATACAATAACTAAGCAGTATAAAGGAACAAATAGACCGATGTACATATATATAAAATTTGGACTAAACATTAATTGTACATGAATCTAAATGTACAAATAAACCAGAAAACTAAACTGATAAAACCTGAAAACTAACTATCTCCATGTTACTCCACTGGTTACTTTCCAATACATCGATCAAATGTTCCACAAGGTGAATTAACTACACCAAAAACATACAAAAGAACTAAAAATAGAAGAAGAATATAGGCATGAGTATTAAAACTCGGTAGGTTATCCGGATATTCAATTCCCCATAAACATAAATTAAAATAAAAGAAACATAAATTTGAATTTTGAAATATAATATATAAATTTATGGTTTTGAAACAATGTTACATGAAAAATGCATTACAAAACAGAATGCCTGCAAGTTTTATACACAAGAATTGTAGAATAATTTCCAATGGTATGTGACTTCAAAATTTAATTTTTCTTCAAGAGGGATACTTTAAATAATGTTAATTTTTCTATAAAACACATATATTACTAAATTTTCCATCCAAATACACTATATTCCAATGATGAATACAATATATACAATGAGCACGAGTCATAGGAACATCCATAGGCACTAGCTAGCTGTCGGCCCTAGGTATCTCATATGTCATGGAAAATTAACCATAACAAATATATGTTCTCATGAAAGAGCCACTAGTAGGGAATAATACCCATAACCAAGTGGTCTCCAACATCATTATCATATTTTATTTAGTGTTTTCATCATCAAGCTTGCTATGTGAAATATGGATGAATCCACTTCAGATCAATAGCATATTAGTAAACGTCCACCCACCTAGATACTTGAGATTCCCTCTCTGTGCTAAATCAAGTTCAACATGTTATCAAAATAAATTTTCCCCTGAAAATTCGTTTTTCCTAATCATAACCATACTAAATATCCCACAAAATTGTTTCACATTTCTTTCACGAATCAATAAACCACTTACATTTTCATAAAACAATTTCATGAAGTATAATAAAGAATTTCAGATAAAATCTATTAAAAATGATCATTTAAGGAAAAATTCTCACAAATACCATATAAAAAAAGATTTTTAAGCCCCAAATTCATTTAATAAATCAATTTCATTGATCCTAAAATGACCCCACATGGTGCAACATTGATCACGTATTAAAACGATTTTTTATGAAAAATAATAAATGGGCATTTAAGCATTTTACCAAACCAACATATAACAAAGGTAAAATTTTAAAATTTAATAAATAGGTGTAAAAATTCCATTATATATAGAAAAATAATTTAAATAAACCCTTCAAAATATATATTTTACACATTAAAATCTCAATCATTTTCTTAAAAAAGCCAAATGAGACACCTACCAGAAACTCGTGCCAAAACGTTTCAAAAACCAATATATGTCTCTTTATTAAACAAAAACCACTATTTTAAGCAATACAAGGACCCCAAATATCATTTTTCATTTTGAATATACTTTAATAAATTCAACCAAGTCATTTTATGTTATATTTAGCACTCAAAAGCCAACCAATCACTTTTTCAAAAACTATCCATGATACATTTAGCAAAATAACTTCTATTTAAAACCCAAAGGGGTAAAAAACAAAATTTTAATTCTAAATATTTATTACAATATTTAAACCAGGTCCTAAAAATCACAATCCATATTCAAAAAACTAGCGAAACATTTATTTTAACTAGCGGTGTGCACTTTTATAACGAAATAACTCCATTTTACTTAAAACTATACATAAATAACCATTTTGCACACCAAAAAGATTATCCAAAGGATGAATAGAAATATATGACATGTAAATAAGGTGATAAAAGGAATAAAATATGAAACTTAAATAATAAATTCATTTGATTTGGAGAACCTACCTCAAAACCATGGTGAGAAGGAGACACACACCCAAAAACACCCATCTTGCATACCAAAACACTATATCTATGATGACCAGTACAAAGAAAACAAACCCCCCATAAAAAGGATTTTAAAAAAACCCTAGGTTTATCATGACTAGGTGAGATGATAAATCCCTGCCGAAAATAAATATTCATGACGATGTAAGAGAAAGGGGGAAGATTTCGTGAAGAAATTTAGAAGAACCACTAATCATTGGTGAGAATTCTCCCAAAAAAGGCCCAAAATGAGGGAGAACGATTAGGGAGGCACCTATGGTTGATATCCCATAGTTAAGGATCCATTTGGGAGGTGGAATAACTAAAGAATATAAAAATAAAATTAATATATAAAATAAAAAATACATTTTTTTAAATTGGAAATGGGATCACAGGCTAGCCCATTACCTGAATAAATAAACCAAATCCATTATGATTATGAATTCCTAAGGGTTCCAACAGATATGGTGGTTTGAATAGGTAATTCTAATCCAACTGTAATGATTAATGGTTTTAAAATGTTGAAAATAAAATGATTTATAAAATAATTTTTTTTAAAATCTAGAAATGGGCTCACAGTTTGTCCCAAATCTTGAAGTAATCATCCTTTTCTCTAAAGAACCCGAAAATAGAAAAGGGTAACCCATGGTAAGATTATTATAACTATATAGAAATTCAAACCTCAACATTAATATCACTCAAAACCCAAGAAATTTATTGTTATTGGAAACATACTGGATCAAAACCAAGTCATGAAAAACCAGGTGTCACAATTCTCCCCACCATTAAAACTTTCCTCCCCTATAAATCCATATCACTTTTCAGTTAACGATCAACACATAATGATTCATTATAAACATGGTCCAGCCTCTCAATCCAAGTATATATCATCCAAAATCAACATAATTAAATCCTCTTTCCAAAAAAACACTAACTCACAACCACTTATTGAGAATCATCGAAAAGATTAAGCCACCACCTCCACAACCAAGCCAAGAACCATATTGTTGGGACTTCTCCCAACAAACCCAAATATTAACCAAAACATAGTTCACTCACAAAATCCAAAGACATGGGGTGCAGAATGGGATCCCCACCATTAAATCAAATCTACCACCTGAAAATTCCTTAAAGGAATGATCTTTGACACCCGCATTGGATCTCCCAACCAATAGAGACCAACTAGAAGTGAGAAAAAAAAGAATTCATCTTGAACTAGAACTGGGCCTCACCTGCACTGGTCCACCATAAATTTCCTACATCTACCTACAAACCCATGTTAAGATTGTTATAAAATGAACATTTAAACCACCCACTCTCGAACAGAGGGCACAAGAACTGGTCCAACACATTCAAAATGGATCAAAACCCCTAAGAACTCAAGATGGAGAGGGAATGGGACCCAATAGTTTGGCCATTGAAACCAAAAAAGATATAGTGGAACCACCCCACACTCTCCATCTACTAGCAGGAAAAACCAAGACCACACATGATTCATATTGGCAGTCCACTCAGTGAAATTAATTAGAAACCTATGTTTAAGAAGTAATAACCATAAACACTGTGTGAGGGGTAATTCCACCATGATCTTTGAGAAACAATTAAAATACCAGTGATTATAAAACCACAATAAAAGTATAGAAAATTCTTTACCACAACAAAGAAGGTAGAGGCCTAGTCAAGCTCCCTAAACCGCTCGAAATTTCTTAACTGTGTGAAAAATATTTACTCCAAGGCCTATGGATGGAGCACTGATTTTTTGAGCATTTATCGCATTGTATCCATGACATAATGATCACAACACCCAAAAAACTCATCTTATAAATACCACACATTTGTTTAAATAGGAACTCAAAGATATATATAGCATCATTCTCTCTCACTCCAAATGAGGAGTAGAATGGAGAAGGAATATAGAGAAATACATCAACATCATTGAACACAACTGCTCTATCCAAAACAATTCTCACAATAGGGAAACACTTTAAATCAAGCCAAAATATATCTTTATTCCTTCAAACTAGTTGAGGAATCATCCAAAAAGGTGAATTTAATGTTTGAATTGATCCCTTAGGAAGAAAAATTGGATTTCATGCCAACGGGGAACCATACATGGACACATCACAACATCCAACATATCCTTAAAACCCACTAAACATTTCTCCAAAACCAAGACGCCAAAAAAACCCATATCAAGACACACCAATAGTATCACTTCCAATTATGAGGAAGCATAACAAACAAACATCACTTCTAAAACATTAAATATAAACCCATATAAACATTAATTTACAAAAATAGAACAAATTTTCAACTTAAAACACTTTTGAAAAACAAACAAACTTGGTGGATTTTCACATTCACCAATAGTTTCTAATAAAGTCTCACTCACATGAACATTATGGTGATTCCCGGTTCACCCTACCACTTTTCCATACCAGGAATCCATCAACATATCTATACAAAACAATGCATGTGAGCACCCATGAAGATACCAAAGGCTAAAACAAACATCCTCATTTTAAAAGCCAATACATTCATCCCAATTCAAAAATCATGTACCTTCCATATTCACATTAACCACTAAGTCAAAAAACATTTTCATAGTTCCACAAAACAAACCATCTTACCAAGCATAAAAAAGAAACCATGTAGGTCTCTATAAAAATACACTCCGTTAATTCAAATCATTTTATAGAGTCTCAACAAAACAATTTTTAAAGAACTATTTTATTTAGAACCCATTTCATTTGTTTTAAAAGAACTACCAAAACAAGGATGTCATTAAAACCTCCCTATCCCATTTTAAAAAAATCATCAATGTCTTTTTTTTAATTAGATATCTATAAAGTCCAAACCCCTTTTTTGGAAAACACTAATACCTCAAAACCAATTACCAAAACCAATTAATCATATTAAAACACTATTAAAATTCCCCAAACATCTTAATTTAGAAAAAAAATTATAATAATCTTGAAATAACTCATCCCTTACAACCATTTTATTTCAATAAACCATATGATTAGATTAAGGAAATTTGACCTCGTTAAATCATTCCACTTTCTCTCCAAAAACATGTTTCCCAAAAACCCAACATGCTCAAAACACAATTCTATTAATCATTTAAAACCTACTTCAAAAATTATCACACTAGGATTTTCAAAACAAAAATCAAAATTCACGAAAGGTATAAGAGACCCACAAAAGGGAACTAGTGTTGGTGGGTGACTTTACTATATGGTATGAATCCATATTTCAAACACACCACCAACATGGAGAGTCTTATTCGGACCATGTCCCAGCTCCACATTTCTTTTCTAGCCATTGAGCTTACATAATCCTTTATTCTAACTTCTTATATCAAATCCAAATCCCAAGAAATTATATAAGAACCAAAGATACAAATAAAACCGAACATCCTATGAACACTCAATGACCAGATCAAGAAAGATTTCAGGATTATCTTCCCGAACCTTCCCCTCATGTTCTGAAAATCCTACACCATCTACCTTGACATACCCCAAATAAAAATGGATCTCGTGAAATAAAGGTCTGCTAAGAGCTGACCCCCTTTGATACTATTTTTCTCGAACCAGTCTGGGGTGACCCTGAACAAGTCACCTGGGCAGCTCTGCGACATGTCCCGGGAGGTGTTATTGATCCACCTAGGATCGAAACAAGAATAATGGTCATTAATAAGAGTGATAAGGGAATGTTTTTTCCTAAAACAATACAACAACTAAACATCATAAATAAACATATATCCTAATATATATTTATATAAAATTTAAACTAAACATTAATTATTAATGATATTGAAAGTAAAAATGAACCAGAGAACCCAAAAAACCATCACTAAAAACCAAATATCTCTATATAACCATGTTGGTCACTCTCCAACACATCAATCAGATGTCTCTTAATGTGATCAAACTAAAGCTAAATCCTACAAAATGGATAAAAAATGAATAATATATTATTGTGTATTAAAACTCAGTAGGTTATCCCGATATTCTATTCCCAATACACATCCATTAATAAGAAGGAAATAATAAAATTAAATTTTTAAATAAAATATATAAAATATGTTTTCCAAACAAGTTTTCATGTTATACGCATTACAAAATATAATTCTGGCATGTTTTATACACAAGAATGCTAGAACAATTTCCAAAGATATGGAAAATCAAAATGAAAACAATTTTCAAGAGGTATACATTAAAGAATGTACACATAAAAATAAAAAAACATGACACTAAATGTTCCAACCAAATACACCATATTTCAGTGGTGAATAAAATATATCCAACGAGCCCGAGTCAAGAGAACATCTCTAGGAACTAGCTAGTTGTGAGCACTAGGTACCTTGTATCTCAGTGAAAAGTATCCAAAAAAATCATTCTCATTCATGATCCACTAGTAGGTAACAATACCCACAACCTAGTGGTCCCCAATATCATCATTATAGTTTAGTTAGTGTTTTCATCATCAAACTTGCAACATGGAATAAGGACGAAACCACTCCGGATCACTAGTATACTAATACACATCCACCAACCTAGATACTTAGGTTTCCCTCTTTGTGATCAATCAAGTTCCAAATGTTATAAAATACAATATTCACATGAATGTTACTTTTCCAAATAATACACACACTAAAAATCCCACAAAAATGTTTTAAATTTCTTTCACAGATCAATAAACCACTTAAAGATTTAAAAAATAATTTCAAGATGTATAACAATGTTTGGCACATAAAATCCATTAAAAACAATACTATAAGGGAAAATCACACCAATAACATATAAAGTTAGATTTTAGTGCCCCAAAACAATATAATAAATCAATTTCATGAATCATAAAATAACCCCACATGGTGCGATGTAGAACCCACATGAAAACCCTTTTCATAAAAAAAATGTCAAATGAGCCTTTAAGAACTTTACCAAACCCACACATAACAAATTTCGAAATTTCAACATTAATAAAAAGGTGTAATCACATCATTTAAAGTAGAAAAACATTTACATAAACAATTGAAAACATATAGGTTAAACATTCAATGATCAACCACTTTCATAAAAATGTCGAATGATCCACTTACTGTCAACTCATGAAAAAACGGGTCATAACCAAATACTCGCCTCTTTATAAAAACAAAAAAAATGTTGTAAAGACCTAATAGGACACCTAAAATTTCAGTTTTCATGCTTCCAAAACATTAATAAATTTAAACAAGTCAATTTATGCACATTTAGCACACAAAATCAAACTTGGCACTTTTTCGAAAACCCGGCTTGCAAAATTTAGCAAAACAACATCTATTTAACACCCAATGGGGTACAAACCCAAATTTTAATTCCAAATATTTATTAAAGTAGTTAAACAAAGTTATAAAAGACACAATACATATTCAAAAAACTATAGGAACATTTATTTGAACAATCATTGTTCACTTTTATAATAAAACAACTCCATTTTACACAAAACAAGGAAAAAATAACTATTTTGTGCACCAAATAGATCATCAAAATGTTGAAGAGAAATACTAGACATGTATGAATGGTGAGATTAGATACAAAAATATGGAACTTAAATAATTAAGTCATGTACTTTGGAGAACACACCTCAATACCCTGGCGAAAAGGAGATGGACACCCAAAAACTTCTGATTCGGGATCCAAACCCCAAAATCTATGAAGAACACCCAAAAAACCCCATAAACAATGATATTAAAACATAAAAATAGGTTGATAATGAATAGTGGATAATATAGATAATGGAAAAATTAAATAAGGAAGATGATGGCAGAAAATGTGAAAGATTTAATGAAGAAATTATGCAGAACCACTAACCTTTGGTCATAAATCGACTGAAATTATGCCCGAAATGATAGAGAATGAAGGGGGAGGCACCTATGGTCGATAGATAACAGTAAGGTATCTGTTTGGTGGATATAAGCACTGGAAATCTAAAAAATGAATAAGATATAAAATAAACAAATATTTTATTTTTAAACTAGAAATGGGCTCTTGGGCTGGCCCATTACCTAAATAGATAACCCAAATCCATCGTCATCATGAATTTATAAAGGTTCCAAATGGATTTTGTGGTTTTAATTTGTCAGGGTAGTCCATATGTGAATATGAATGGGAGAAAATTTTCAACAAAACAAATGATTTATAAAATAAACAAAATTTGTATTTGAATCTAGAAATGGGCTCACGGTTTGGTGCACATCTTGATGTAACCATCATTTTCTCAAAGAAAAAACCAAAAATGATTTATAGAACCCATGGTAGAATAGTTATAAATATATTAAACTTCAAAATGAAGATTTATTCTCACAAAAAACCCAAGGAAAGGGTCAATATTACTAAAAAACCTGATCAAAACCAAGACATGAAAAACCAGATGTGACCATTCTCTCCACCGTTAAAACTTTCCTCCCCCAGATTGCCATAACACATTGCACCTGAATGATCAACACATAAAGATTCCTTATCAACATAGTCCAGAGTCTCAACCCTAGGAAATTTCATCCAACATTAATAGAACATAATCCTCTTTTTGAAAGAAAACACCAACTCACATCCACTTCATGAGAATCAACAGAAATATCATATTACCACCTTTAAAACCAATGCAAGTACTATATTGTTGGGACTTCTCCCAATGAAACCACTGGTCACCTAAACCAAAGTAAAATCATGAAATACTATGACTTTGAGGTAGTCCTGAATGGGATCTCCACCATTAAATCACAACTACCATCTGATAAATCCTTAAAGGAATGATCTTCAAGACCCACATTGGGACACCCCACTGTTAGAGACTAACTTGAAGTGAACAAAAAATGAATTAAAAATGAACTAGAATCGGGCCTCAACTTCACAAGGCCACTAGAACACTCAAACAAAAACATTAAAATATATGTTTAGAGGGTTACATAATGATCATTTAACCTACCCACTCCCGAACGGAGGGGGAAAATAGTTCTATAACATTCATCATGGACCAAAAACTGCCACCACTCGAGGTAGGGGAGGGGGTAAAAGGGAACCAATAATTAGGCCACTTAAACCATTAACTAAATAAAGGAACCACCAATCACTCTCCACCTATGAATAGGTAAAATCAAGACCGCACCTAATTCATATTGGTGGTCCATGCTGGCACATTGATTGGAAACCTACATATGATAAGGAATAACCATAGACATTGTTTGAGGGGTAAGTCCACCAAACGTTTTGTGGAAAAATTAAAATCCTAGTGATGATAAACCACAATAAAAACATAGAAATTTACGTACCACAATAGACAAGGTAGGAGCATAGTCAATTCCCCCCACCTCTGGCGATACCCTAATAATGGTAAAAGCTTCACTCTGAGGAATATGGCTCAACCCCTGATGTTTGAAGCATATATTGAGCCTTACCTAATTGGCAAGGATCACAACACCCCATGAAACTCACTTTCTCAACAACACACCTTCATCTAAATAGGAAAACATAAATACATAGCACCATTCTCTCTCACAATGAAGAAGGAGTAGAATTAACAAGGAATATGATGAAACATGTCAACATCACCAAACACAACTGATATATCGGAAACAGTTATCACAATACGGAAAAACATTAAATCAAGACCAAACAACTCTCTATTCCATCAAACATGTCGAGGAAACATTTGAAGATGTGGATTTAATGTTTTAAAAGAATCATTAGGCTGATCAACTGGAAGTCTTGCTAATGGGGAACCATCTATGGCCACATCACAACATCCAATATATCCTTTGATACCCATTGAACATTTAACCAAAACATTGCCACCAATAAAATCCCATATCAATACACACCAAGAGTATCTCTTCCTATTTCTGAGGTATCATACCAAACCAACCACACTTTTAAAACATAAAAAAACTCACATAAACATCAATTTACAAAATCACAAAAAATAATATTAAAACACTTTTAAAAAACAAACTAACATGGTGGATTTTCCCATTCATTGAATGTTTTTCATTAAATCTCACTCACATTCACATTCTAGTGCCACTGTGGGAAACCAACCACTCTTCCATACTGAGAATATGTCAATATATCTATACAAAATCATGCATGTGATCACCCATGAAAACACCAATGTTGATAACAAACCTCCTCATTTTACAAGACAAAACATTCAACCCATTCCATAAATCTTATTCCTTCCATAGTAACACTAACTATCAAGTCAAAAACCATTTTAATATTTCCAAAAAAAAAACATATTTTTCCAAACGTGAAAAGGAAACCCCATAGGTCTCCATCAAAATCCTCAATCTTTATTAAAAAAAGAATAATTTCAATAAAACACACTTTTTCAAGACGCATTTGATTTATAACCCATTTTATTTATTATAGAAAAAATACCAATAAAATCTTTACATTCATGCAATCCTTTCCTATTTTTAAAAATTCAGCATGGTCTATTTTTTTAATCTGACATTCATAAATTCCAAAACCATTTTTAGGAAACACCAATTTCTCAAAACCAATTCATTAGCTTCAAATACTCTTCAACATTCCCAAATTTATTATTTTAAAAAAAAAATTATAATCATATTAAAATAATTCATTTATTATAACTATTTTATTTTAATAAACCATAAGTTTAGATTAAGGAAATTCAATCTCATTAAGTCATTCCACTTTTTACCCAATAATTTGTTTCAAAAAAACTCGACATGCTCAAAACATTCTTATGTTACACATTGAAAACAAATTTTCACAATTATCAAATAAGGATTTTCAAAAAACAATTAAGAATTCAAGAAATCTCTAAGAGACCCACATTAGGGAAAGGTTTCGGTGGGTGACTTGACCATAGGGTTGGTGGCCATATATTAAACACACTAGAAACATTGCAAGCCTTATTAAGACTATGCCTCAGCTCCACATGGCTTGCCCGGTCCTGAAAGCTCCTGGAGTCCATTATTCCAAAACCCCTCATCATATCCCAATCACCAAAAAAATCCATAAGAACCTAAGAAACTCATAAAATCGGACTCCCCATGGACACCAGAGGATTGGAATGCACAAGAGTCCACAACGAACTACCCTAAACTGCCCCTCACATTTTGAAAATGCTACTCCATCTACCATGACATCCCCCAAATAACAAGAGCACTCTAAAAATCAAGGTCTGCTAAGATCCAACCCCCTTTTATACAATTTTATCATGAACTAGTTTGGTTCATCGCTAAACCTGTCACCCGAGACACGCTAAAAATTGTCCTGAGAGGCATTCTTGATCTTATTAGGATGGAGATAGGCACTGAGGTAATTATTTAGAGTGACAAGGGATATTTTTTGACCAAAAATATATAATAACATAAAAGTAGAAATAAATGGACATCCCAACATGAATTTATACAAAAGTTGAACTAAATATTTATTATACATTAAAAATAAAGTATAACTGAACTAGAAAACTCAACCGACCAAACCTAACAACCATATATCTCCATGTAACCCCATCAGTCACTCTCTAACACATCAATCAGATGTCTTCCAAATTGATCAAACTCAAGCTAAGACCTACACAATGGATAAAAATAGAATAAGACTATGGGAATGTGTATAAAAACATTGTAGGTAATCCCAATATTATATTGCCAATGTAATTCCATCGAAATAGAGGATAAATCAATTTCATGTTTTAAATAAAATATAAAAGTATGTTTTCCAAACAAGTTTCAATTATACAAAAATTAAAAAATATAATGCCTTCAGGTTTTATACAAAAGAATACTAGAATAATTTACAAAGATATGAAACCTAAAAATAAAAAAAAATCAATAGGGATGATTTAAAGAATGAACACTTTTAAATAAAACACACATGCTACTGAATTTTCAATCAAAACACACATTATGTCTACAGTGAATTAAATATATTTAATGAGAATGAGTCACAAGAACATCCCTAGGATCTAGCTACCTATTGTCCCCAAGAACCTCTTTTCTCAATGAAAAATAACTATAAAAAATATATACTATCATGCATGAGACACTAGTAAGGAACAATACCCTTAACCTAGTGGTCACCAACATCATCATCATACTTTAGTTAGAATTCTCATTGTCAAACTTGCTACATGAAATAGGGATGAAACCACTCTGGATCAATAACATTCTAGTACACGTCCTCCCAACTATAAACCTGAGTTTCCCTCTATGTGCTCAATCAAGTTCCGCATGTTATAAAATACAATTTTCACAAGAATATTCCTTTTTACAACTCCTACACACACCAAATAGTGCACAAACATGTTTTTCAATTCTTTTAACGATTAATAAACCCCTTAAATTTTCATAAATGAATTTCATGATGTAAAACAATGAATTGCACATAAAATCCATTCAAATAGCTCTTCTAAGGCCAAATGATCATCAATAAAATATCCAAACATATTTGGAATCTCCAACACCATTATATAAATCAATTTCATGAATCATAAATTGTCCCTACATGGTGCAACATGGAACACACATGAAAACACTTTTCTTAAAAAAATTCCAAACATTCCTTTAAGAATTTTACCAATCCAATGTATAAAAAAGGGAAAATTTAAAACATTCATAAATATGTGTAAAAACACCAATTTTACCAGAAGAAAATATACATAAACCTTTTAAAACATTTTGGTTACACATTCAAAACTCATCCGTTTTTATGAAAATTCCTAACGAGCCACATAGCGACAACTCGTTTCAAACCGTGTAGAAAACCGATACCTTTATTTTTATAAAACCAAAAACAAATTTGAAAGACATAAAAAGACTTCATAATATCACTTTCAATTCTTCCTATATTTTAATAAATTCAAACAATACATTTTATATCAAATTTATCACACAAAATAAAACCGGGCACTTTTCCAAAACCTAGGCCTGCAACCTTTAGAAAAAACAATTCTATTTAACACCCAAAGGGGTAAAACCCAAAATTTTAATTCCATATATTTATTAATATAGTTAAAAAAGGTTATAAAAATCAAAATCCATATTCAAACCCTACTGGAGCTTTTATTTGAACAAATGGTGTGCACTTTTATAATGAAACAACTCTATTTTACACAAAATAAGGCATAAATAAACATTTTTCACACCAAATAGATCACAAAAAGGTTTAAGGGATATAATAGACATGTATATAAGGTGATAATATTAAAAAAATATGTATCATAAATAATAAAGCCATGTTATTGGGAGAACCTACCTCAAAACCATGGTGAAAAGAAGATGCACACCCAAAAACACCCGTTACAGGTTCTAAAACCCTAGATCTACGAAGAACAGACCTGAACAATCAAAAACCCCATAAAAATGAGGGTAAAACATAAATATAGTCATATTGAGACCAGGGTAGAATAGAAATAAAAGAAAAAATGAATGAATAAAGAAGAGGGAAGAGAAAGATGAAAGATTCAGTGAATAAATTAAGACGAACCACTAATATTTGATGAGAACTGTCCCCAAAATATGCCCAAAAAAGAATAAAGAAGGGGAGTTTCCATTGGTTGATATCCAAAAAAATTTCTCTATATGGGAGTTGGAATTAACAAAAAATAAATAACAATGAATAATATATAAAAGGAAAACATATTTTTTTTTTGACTAGAAATGGGAAAATGTGTTGGCCCATTACCTGAATAAATAACCCAAATCCATAATAATTATGAATTAGTTAGGGGAAAAATGTTTATTGTGGTTTTAATAGGTCATGAGAGGCCATGTGGGAGTGTAATGAGTGAAAAATGTTGACAACACAGGATTTATAAAAAAAAATTAAATATAGAAAGGGGATCACGGTCTGGTCCAAATCTTGAAGTAACTATACTTTTCTCCACTCCCCCCCCCCACAAACTATAGGGAACCCATGGTAAGATTATTATACATATATTGAACTTCAAAAATCAAAATTAATATCACCCAAAACACAATTACAGTATTTGGATTACCAACGAACTTGATTAAAATAATGACCCAAAAAACCGGGATGTGACAATTCTCCCCACCATTAAACCTTTCTGCCCCTAAAAAGCTATAACACTTTGTAGTAGAAAGATCAACACCTAATGACTCCTTATTAAAATGGTCCAACCTCAAAATACAAGGAAATATCATCCAATATCAAAGTAATATAATCCTTTTACCCAAAAAAACAAAAACACACAACCACATTCTATGAATCAATGGATAGATAGACCCACCACCTCCACAATCAATCCAATAACCAAATTGTTGGTCCATCTCCCAAGGAAACCAATGATCACCCAAACCAAAGTTCACTCATGAAAGCTAAAAATGGTGGGGGTTCTTGAATGGGATCCCCCCACCCCATTAAATCACAACTACCAACTGAAAAATCCTTGAAGGAAAGATCTTCGAGACCCACAGTGGATCTCAACACCATTAGAGACCAAATAGAAGTGAAAAAAAAATTCAAAATGAACTATAATAATACCTAACATACACAAGACCACCATAACTCTCACACAACAAACTAGAAACCCATGTTAATAGGGTTGAGACATGAACATTTAGACCACATACTCTCGAATAGAGGGGACAAGAACTGGTCCAACACTTTTGGCACGAATCAAAAAACCCCACCACTCATGGAAGGGAGGGAAGGGGACCCAATCGTTGGGTCCCTGAAACAAAAAAATAAATATAGGAAGAACCCAACTCTATACACCTATGAAATGGTTAATCTAATATCATACCTGATTCACATTAGAGATAAACACATGGACATTGATTGGAAACCTACATCTTAGATGGAATAACCATAGACACTTCGTGAGGGGTAAGTCAACCACACTTTTAGAAGAAAAATTAAAATCATTGGGATGAGAAAAAACAATAATACATCAAAACATCCTTACCACAATGGAAGAGAAATGAGCATAGTCGAGTTCCCCACACCTCTGAAGATTAACTATCTTCGTGAAAAGCTTCACTTTGTGTCCAGTGATTGGTGCTCTGATATTTGAAGCATCTTTGACAATATAACCAAGAGATAATGATCACAACACCCCATGAAACTCACTTTTTCAATAACAAAACTTCATATTAATAGGAACTCATATATACATAGCATCATTCTCTCTCACTGTGAACAAGGAGTTGTATGGAGAAGGAATACACTGAAACACATCAACATCACCAAACACAAATGCCATATCCAAAAAATATCACAATAGAGAAAGACATTAAATAATTACCAAAAAGATCTCTATTCCATCAAACGTGTTGAGGCATCATTTGAATTGGTGGATTTAATGTTTTAAATGACTGGTTAGGATAATCAACTAATAGTCTTTCCAATGGGGAACCATCCATGGCTACATCACAAAATTCAATATATCCTTATAAACCCACTGAAAAATTCTCCAAAACAGAGACACCAAAAAATCATATATCAAGACACACCAACAGTATCACTTCAAACTCATATAAATGTATTTGAAAGAAACCACACTTATGAAACATGAATAACAACCCACATTAACACCCATTTACAAAATAAAAAAATATTTAGGCTTGAATAACTATTTAAAAACAAACTAACTTTGGTGGATTTTAAACATTCACCAATGGTGTTTAATCAGGTCTTACTCACATGTACATTTTGGTGCCACCTCGAGCACCCAAACACTATGACTTACTGGGAATCCATCAAAATATCTATATAGAACCATAAATGAAGGTACCCATGAAAATTCCAAAGGCTAAAAAACATCCTCATTTTCATCCCAAAACATTCAACCAATTTCCAAAAACATGTACCTTCCATAAGCACACTAACCACCAAATCAAAAAAAATAGATATTTACACACAGAAAACTATTTTACCAAACATGTAAAAGAAACCACATAAGTCTCCATCAAAATCAAAGCCCTTAATTCAAAAAAAATTCAGTATCCCAAATAAAAAAAACATTTTAAAGATCCATTTGATTTATAACCAATTTAATTTATTTTCAAATAATTACCAAAATAATCATGCCATTCAAACATCCCTTTCGAATTTTCAGAAATTTAGAAAGGCCTCAATTTTTAATCGAACATCCACAAAGGCCCAAACCATTTATAGGAAAACCCTAACTGATAAAAAACAATTCCCAAAAACCAATTCATAATATTCAAACACTATTGAATAACCCAAAACATCCTATTTTAAAATAGTTTTCTGAATCATCATAAAATTATCCATTTCCTTCTAACCATTTTATTTAAATAAACCATAATTTTATATTAAGAAAATTCAATCCCGTTAAATCATTCCACTATCTCCCCATTAATATTTTTACAAAAAACCTAACATTCTAAAAAATTTATTATATTAAAAATTAAAAACCCACTTCTAGAATTATTACATAAGGACTTTCAAGACAAAATTCAGAATTCAATAAAGGTATAAGGGACCAACAAAAGGGATCTAGTGTCGGTGGGTGACTTGACCTTATTGTTGGCGGCCATAAGACAAACACACCACCAATATGAATATCTTTCTTAGAACCATGCACTATCTCCACATTGACTTTCAGGTCCGACGAGCTCAGGGAGGAAATTATTTCAACTCTACTTGTTATATACTAGTCACTAAAAAACCCCTTTATAACCAAACAAACTAATAAAATCAGACTTCTAATGGTCACCCAAGGATCATAATGAACAAGAGTTTGTAATGTTCTTCTTCTTCCTACCCATTATGTTCCAAAAATAATACTCCATATAACTTTAGAACTCCCAAATAATATGGGTGCTCTAAGAAGAATGTTCCACTAAGAGCCAACCCCTTTGATAAATTTTTTTCAGGAACCATTCTAGGTCGACCCCAAACAGGTCACCCTGGTAACTCCGTGAAAAGACCTGAGAGGCATTCCTAATCCATTGGGGATGGTGAAAATTGCTGAGGGAATCAGTTATAGTGTCAAGGGGACAATTTCTCCCCAAAATATACAATAACTAAGTAGTAGAAGTAAATGGATATCCCAAAATACATTTATATGAAAATTGAACTAAACATTAATTGTACAGGAAACTAAAAGTACAACTGAACCAGAAAACTCAACCTACCAAACCAATCAACCTATTATCTCCATGTAATCCAACTGGTCACTCTCCAACATATCAATTAGATATCTCCCAAGGAGTTTAAACTCAATCTAAAACCTACACAAGGTCTAAAAACAAAAAATGTATATAGGTGTGAGTATTAAAACCCATTTGGTTAGCCTGATATTCTATTCATAATGCAATTAATTTAAAATAAAATAACAATCAATTTCATGTTTGAAATACAATATAAAAAAATTATTCTTTTCATACAAGGTTCCATTCTACAGATATTAAAAAATAAAAAACATGCAATTTTTAAATAGAATAATTCTAGAACAATTTCTAATGATATGTAACTTCAAACTGAAAACAATTTTCAAGAGGGAATTATTAAAGAAAGTAAAATTTTAAATAAAACAAATATGAAACAGAATTTTTTATCCAAATACACAGTATTCCGATAGTGAATACAATATATCCAATGAGCACGAGTCATGGGAACACACCTATGCACCATCTGGTCTTGTGCCCCAGGTACCTCGTATCTTGGTGAAATGTGTAACAACCTGAGATATTATGAGAATTATTCTTTTTAATTTCATTGATGTCTTGTGTTGTACACTAAACCAAAATTAGCTTGTTCTATATGCAACACCAAATTAGCTTGTAGCATACGCAACACTATTCGTGGCTTGTGTTACACACAATTTCAAGTTCGTTTTGTGGATATTATTCTACGCAACATTAAGTATATATTTTATTTAATGTATAAATGAAATAAGTTTTGATTATTTTATACGGAACACCAAACAGAGCTTTCAATACACGCAGCCCTAACATGGGTTGCATTACACGCAATCATGACCTTTATTGATAGTCTGTGTAGTACGAAACACTGAGTTTCACTAAACGAGATATTATTATAATATTATTATGAACTAGCCGTTATGGATAGTAATACCTAATTTTTGAAATTTTATAAAATTTATCTTTTAAAATGGACATTATTTTTGGATTCAAAATATTGAAATTAGCCTATGTTGTATTTTTGGTATTTTTCTGAAATCCTTCAATTTTTGAAGATTAGTGAAAACACTAGGTTACTATTTAAAAACTGACTTTTAATTAAAATAATTATTTATTTCATTTTAATTTAATTTAGGTAAAAATTGATACATAATAACTATATAAGTTCAATTTAATTCATTGGAACCATTTTATAATAATTTTACATATATAAAAATTTTATTGAACTTTTCAACATCTTTTACCCACCTCCTAGGAGAATTTGAAAATTTAAATAAAACTTAATTTTACCTCTTCTATAAGTGGAATTTTGAAAATCCAGGAGACACAATTAATATCAAGGAGAAAAATTTTGTTCAATAAGATAAAAATAATTTTTGGTGAATAGTAACTTTTTACTTTTATATACCAGGATTAAAAGTATTTTGGGTGATTAAGGGTAAAAATTATAATATTATTACCCTTAACACATGTCCTAATTCTATTGGATCAGTATAATAAGACCAAAACCAACCTTAGTTATATAATATTATCATTTAGGTCCACTTGTATTATATTAAGACCTTTATTATTATTTCATTCAAAGAAGATTTAAAAGAGTTAAAATTAAAGTTTAATAACTAAAACATTTTTAATATTGAGTTATACATAAGATAAAATAGACTATAAATATTAATTAGAAATCTAAAAAAATTTCCTACATAATGTTATTTTATTTATAATTTTTAGATGTTAAATAATTTAATTTATTTATGACACAATGATGATGCAGTAATTACCTTATTAATGAAATATTAACATAATTGATGTTATAAATAGAAAAATAAATGTAATATGAGACTTTTTACAAATATTATATTATTAATTTTTATTCTATTCCTAAAAATAAAAGGATCGGATAAAGACTTACATAATGTTATATATATTAATAATGAACCACTTGGGGTTTGTTTGGCTTGTTATTGTATGTTTATTAACCATATAGTGTAAGAAAACAAGAAAACACGGTAAAAGTTAAATTATTTAACTTAGAGTTAAATATATATAATAATGTTAAAATAGTATCCTAAACTTGTATAAAATCTATTGGTTGAGAGGATTTAGACCCATCCCCACCTTATATTCTAAATAAATCAATTTGTATCTATTAAAAACCGATTATGATTTTATTATAAAATAATATTTTATGTTTTTTCTAAGGTGCTCCTCTCCTCCTTTATAAAAGGGCACCTCCTTCGTCTCCTCTTTACACAACTTTGAGCCATCAAGATAGGCCAACACCAGACCATTTTCCTTATCAACTTCCCTATAAAAATTATAGAGGGTATGGCCTACTCAAAATACCAACTCCAGTTCCGTAAGAGGAATCTTAAAAGAGGTGTGTCGAAGAAGAGGTAATCTCTTCTACAAATTATTTCATGTTTCTTTCTTCTTCAACTTCTTCTTCTTTAGTTGTTTCATTATAAATTAATAACATCAGTATCACTAATATACTGATATTTTATTATAAATATGAAACAATCCCATTTCACCTTCTATCCATCCTATGGAAAACGAAATCACCGCGTGTGCGTACGTACGGAATACCGTCTTCACGCTGTGGTGTAATCTATTATTCCACCACCACTTTACTTTTATGGGTATAATGGTGTAAATAATAACTATATACAGTTATTATAACATCATACTGATTATGATATATTATATCATCCACTCCAATTCAATTCAATAATTATGGGAATGATATCATCGCTCGTGCGTACGTACGGATTACCATCTCCACGACGCAATAAGATTCATTCTCCATGTTAACCACTCAAGAATGATTATAAAGTATTTATAATAAATAATAATTAAATATATGACATTATAAAAATAATGGATTTATATATATATATATATTTCATCTACTTACTTTCATTCAAGTCAACAGGGAAATGAAAATAGCATTAATGCGTACATACGGCCTACCGTCTCCATTAACGATGTATTTCATTTCATTTATCTATCAATTATATATATACTGAATATATATGATATATAAATCATTTTTTACATTTTGGAAGTAAGTAAAATCATGATATAATTAATAATAATATCAAGAACAACAATTCCAAACACGTACGATAAATAAAATGATTTTACCCAAAACGTTGCTTTAACATGGAATTTACAAAAGAGCGGGTAATTTATAGTAATAAGTGAATCATATATGATATCATAACAACATATATGATTCTATAATAAGTCAATGACATTATTTAAATCATTATACATGAGTTTCAGATATTTACGAATCATATCAGACCTAAGTTAAGGGATAGCTTTCCAATCTCGTTTTTATCCGAGATTTTTTTACTGTGGTTATATTTATCATCCATGTCCCTATTTTCTAAAAATGGTTTCATGTTTGTTTAAAAACATTTTTACCCATTTTTTACTTGTACTACATGGTATGTAAGTAATCTTTCTTTTATTTACCATATGAGGTACTTTTTGACTTTTCTGACAAAAGTATGAGGACAATGTTTTTTTAATCTTATACGGCATGAACGGATTTTTACGGTTTCATAATGCCTTTTTTTCATGAAGTTTACTCGACAATATTTCATGGTTGTTTTAAATAAAATGCTTTTCTTTTAAAATTTCAAGGCATTTTGTGAAAATAAAATGATTTTTAAGAGGAAATGATATTTTCATCAAGAATTCTTTTCAAGTGTTTTATCAAAACCATTTTCCATCTAAGATGACATTATTTAATTTTTTTGTGTTTCAAGCATAATGTCTCTATGATTTACATGGTTTAACATTTCTTATGATTAAATGATATCCATTTGTTTTATATAGATTATGTTATGATGGTATGATGTGTATGAAACCCATTTTTATTCTTTGGGTTATGATGAATGATTTATCCTTATGTTGTGGAAGAAGTAAGAATAATTTTATTATGAGATGGTTGGGACCTATATCTCCCTCCAATGAATTTGGTAAAGATTTATATCTCATGAGATAGACATGTCTAGAATGGTAATTTAATCTGGTTCAGTGTTATAGGATTAGAATGGGGAGTGAACTATATTCAAAAGGGACTTTGTCCACTAAGATGGTCTTGGAAGAAATGCCTTCGCTACTATGGAAATCATATCATGTGCTTAAGGTTTTTCCACAATTACAAGTTTTATTTCCATGCTATTTTATCATGATTGATGTTCCATTATGATCTATGCCTTACGTAATTCCATGATTTATGTCATTGTTTAGGATTTTGATATTTAAACATTATGTTCATGTTTTAGAGTTCAAATGTATATGGTTTGTTTTATTTTATCCATGCTTACCCTTACTGAGCATTTGAGATCTCCCTATATATGTTTTATTTTCCCCAGGATATAAAGAATGTTTTTGGGTAAAAAAGGGATGATATTTATTAGATATTTTTTAGATCTTTCACCAAGATTAGAAGATTGTGTTCCATGTTTCCAAAGACACTAAACTATTACGGTCCTTTGGTGTCTGTTTTTGTTATGTATTAGATATTCCACAAAAGTAAGGTAATTTCTATGTACGTCAAGCTTTTGGCCTCTATAGTTTGTATCAGAGGAAAGGATTAGTCAGCCTTTGGAAACAAGGATGCAAGAACATTAGTGATATCTCTAGAGATATTTCTAAGGTATGTCTAGGGATGTCTCTAAGGTTAAGTTTATGTATAGCTTATAATCTTAGGATTACGGTAACGATCATAGAACTAAACCTAAGATGTTAGATATTGGAAGTACTCCCCCTTTATTATGTTGTTTTCCTAGAATGAATTTTTCCTCTTACACTATTCTTTTTGGGTTTTAGACAATGGATGGATCCCGAAGGAACCATGTTGATCAATGTAATAGGAAATTCAATGATTATCCTCCTGAACAAACCAATGTTATGATAGATAGAGTACAAAATCTTATTTATAAACTTACACAAGAAATGAATCATTCTAGACTTCCAAATGAGCAGAAAGGGGAACAATATTCTATTGAGTCCTTCATGAGGCCACATCCACCTTCTTTCAGTGGGTCTTCTAATCCACTTGTTTCTGAACAATGGAACAGTACCATTGAAAATATATTTTCCATACTTCACTATTTAGATATTGAAAAGGTCAATTTGTATGTTTACCATTAAGAAAGTGAAGTAGACTAGTGGTGGACTCTAATTAAGAATACAAGGCACCAAGATGAAATTGAATCAATGGAATGTGACAATTTTAAGAACTTGTTTTTCAATAAGTACTTCCCTTGTATTCTTCAAACAAAGATGGAAAAGGAGTTCCTCAAGCTTAAGCAAAAGTATGATGAATCTTTTGGCATATACGAGGCGAATTTTACACGACTTTCCAGGTATGCATCTGGATTTATCATCCAAACTAAAAGAAAAGATGTTCGATTAATCAGTGGATTACAACCAAGTATTTGAAGGGAATTAGCGATAAGAGACTTCAATAGATATGAAGAAATTGTGCTTTGTGCTATCAAGGTAGAAATGGAATTTGGTGTTACATATCCATCCATGGTTTTGACAAGAAACCAAAGATGGAGTTCAAGGAGAAATATTAGAAAAATGGTGAAGAAATATGAATGTTTGTTTATGCTTAAAGTGTGGAAAGAAGAATGGTGGAGATTGTCTTAAAGGGCCTAGAAAATCATTTATGTGTGGAAAAGAAGGTCATTGAGCAGCTGAGTATCAATGTAATCGAAAAAGGGTTGCTAACGATCTGAATAAAGAAAAGACTACAAAGAACACACCACCAACACATCAATGCTTCAAGTACAAGGAAATGGGGCATTATGTTAATCAATGCCATAATCCAAGGGTTAATGATGATTAATGTGAGTAACCTCTTAAGGAAAAGGATAAAGGGAAGTCAAATGTGATCACTATTTGTGATATTGTTTAATGATTAAGTTTTTATGTAATGGGATTTCAAATTAGTATCATTAATCTCATTTATGGTATCATGGAATATTGGAATATCAATGTATTGGATCATTGTGGTTTTTAATAATTTTATGGTACCGATTACCATGAAAAGTGATTGAAATAATTTTGGAATGTAGTTGAAATGCACATAATTAAGGGATAATGAGAAAATAATATGTATGATAGTATTCATGAGATCATGAATGATATAATTACAAAGTTATATCATGGTTTGAGTATATAGAATTTATGGATTTTGGTATGTGGAAAGACCTAAATTTTGACAACATTCATGTTTTCACTAAAGATCAAGGGGTATTCATTTTTCAAGAGAATACATGATTAAGTTATTTAGATGTTTAGAATGTGACCAACAAGATATATTGTTGATATATGAGGGATAAATGATGGCATTCAAGTGCATGTTATGTGACCTTTCAAGTAATCATTTTCTTTATACTATGAGCTTGGACTGAAGTATTTTGGATAAGCCTAAAGATTGGAATGAATTAAGAAAGACATAAGATAGTATTTTTTAAGGCTGTAGTTTTAGAAAAAGGGACAACCTGCAGGATGTACGACAACCCATTGTGTCAGACAAGGCTGTGGAAATCGAACCCACAACTGAAGTGTGAACGCCTTTATCACCTACCACTGGCCCACAAAAAGTCCATGGTTAGTAGAAATGAGTTTTATTTTATTAAGAAGTATGATACATGAAGTATAAGTCCATCTGTGGAATCATATACGATTAACCTCACCATAGATGGACTTATGTATTTTTGATAACTTTTTCTACCATTTTGTATGAGACAGATGAAATGACCCATCATTCTATCACATGATCTACTAACACTTCAGGAATGAAAAATTCAACTTGATTTCTTTTAGTGATGGAGTGGAAATTGTTCAAGGCACAAAAACGGTAATATTTTACCAAGATAAAGTATGTATTTCTTCTAATTCAAAATCTTCAACTATAGGGAAATGATCTTGAAAACCAAAAATGTTGTCTTAGTGTCCTCATATACGATGAATCATATGGTACCTTAGATCATCAAAAAAATTTGGCTTTGTGATTGTTGGCTTTTTCATATCCATGTTCTCTACCACTCTCCATCAGACCTTGATGGATAGATTTCTCATCCATATCCATATTGTCAACATTTTTCTCCTATGTGGAAACCCAGTGATGAGTTAATTTGGGTAACTCTTAAGTTTCATACTCACTTTTTAAAATTATGTTTTAGTATTCCTTTTTTCGATTTGGGTGTCTATGAAAGAAACATTCATGTAGTAAACCATTTATAACCCTGACAAATTTTTAGGGCGAAATTCATTTTAAGGGGGGTAGAATGTAACAACCTGAGATTTTATGAAAATTATTCATTTTAATTTCATTGATGTCTTGTGTTGTACGCTACACCAAAATTAGCTTGTGCTATATGCAACACCGAATTATCTTGCAGCATATGCAACACTATTCTTGGCTCATGTTACACATAATTTCATGTTCGTTTTGTGAAAATTATTCTGCACAACATTAAGTATATATTTTGTTTAATATATAAATGAAATAAGTTATGATTATGTTATACCCAAAACCAAATGGATCTTTCACTACACGTAGCCCTGATTTGGCTTTCATTACATGCAATCAATAACTTCCTCGATAGCGTGTGTAGTACGCAATACCGAGTTTCACTAAACGATATATTATTATAATATTATTATGAACTAGCCGTTATAAATAGTAATACCCACTTTTTTAAATTTTATAAATTTTATCATACAAAATGGACATTATTTTTGGATTCGGAATATCGAAATTATCCTATGGTGAATATTTTGTATTTTTCTGGAAACATTCAATTTTTGATCAATAGTGAATACACTGGGTTACTATTTAAAACCAACTTTTAATTTAAATAATTATTTATTTCATTTAAATTTATTTTAGGTAAAAATTGATACATAATACCTCTATAAGTTCAATGTAATTCATTGGAGTTATTTTATAATAATTTTAGATATATAAAAAGTTTATTGAACTTTTCACCGCCTTTTACCCACTTCCTAACAGAATTTTAAAGTTTACATAAAACATAATTTTACCATTTCTATGAGTGGAATATCGAATATCTAAGAGACATGGTTAATATAAAGGAGTAAAATCTGGTTCAATAGGATAAAAATAATTTTTGGTGAATATTAACTTTTTACTTTTATTTACCACGATTAAAAGTAAATAGGGTGATTAAGGGTAAAAATGTTATTATTATTACCCTAACACATGTTCTAATTCTATTGGATAAGTACAATTCGACCAAAAACAACTTTAGTAATATAATATTATCATTTAGGTCCACTTGGATTAGATTAAGAAATGTATTATTATTTAATTCAAAGAAGATTTAAAAGTGTTAAAATCAAATTTTAATAAATAAAACATTTTTAATATAGGGTTATACATAAGGTAAATTCGAATATAAATATTAATTAGAAATATAAAAATATTTCCTACATAATGGAATTTTATTTATAATTTTTAAACATTATATAATTTAATTTATTTATGACACAATGATGATGCAGTAATTACCTTATTAATGAAATATTAACATAATTGATGTTATAAATACCAAAATAAATGTAATTTGAGACTTTTTATAAATTCCAATAATTTTTTAGGTTTATATGACATGATATTGTTCATTTAAGTAACTTTTTTTTTGAACTAATCATGTTGTAATTTTTTTTTTAAAAAAACAATTACCAAATAGTGTCAAAATTGACATAAAATAGTTTTTAAAACAAATATTATATTATTAATTGTTATTATATTTTTAAAAATCTAAGTCTTGGAAACATGACTTATATAAGGTTATATATATTAATAATTAACCACTTGGGGTTCTTTTGGCTTGTTATAGTAAGTCTATTAACCATATAGTGTACGAAAAGAATAAGACACGATAAAAGTTAAATTATTTAACATAGAGTTAAATCTAAATGATAAGGTTCAAATAGTAACCTAAACTTGTCTAAAATCTATTATTTTAGAGTATTTAGACCCATACCCACCTTATCTTCTAAATAAATCAATTTGGAGCTATTAAAAACCGAATATGACTTTATTATAAAATAATATTTTATGTTTTTCCTAAGGTGCCCCTCTCCGCCTTTATAAAAGGGCACCTCCTCCCTCTCCTCTTTACACAACTATGAGCCTTGAAGCTTGTCCAAAACCGGCCCATATACCTTCTCAACTTCCATGTAAACATTATAGAGGTTCATGTCTCCTCCAAAGACCAACTCTAGTGCCTTAAGAGGAAGCTTAAAAGAGGTGCGTCGAAGAATAGGTAATCTCTTCTACCGATTCTTTCAAGTTTCTTTATTCTTAAACCTATTATTATTTAGTTATTTCATTATAAAGTGATAACATAAGTATCAATAATATACTGATATGTTATTACAAATTTGAAACAACCCCATTTCACCTTCTATCCATCCTATGGAAAATGAAATCACCTCGCGTGCGTACGCACGGAATACCATCTCCACGTCGTAGTGTACTCTCTTTTTTTCACCACCACCTTACTTGGATGGGTATAATGGTGTAAATAATAACTATATATAGTTATTATAACATCATACTAATTCTTTGATATTATATCCTCCACTCCAATTCAATTAAATAATTATGGGAACGATATCATCGCTCGTGTGTACGTACAGATTACCCTCTCCACGACGCGATGAGATTCATTCTCCATGTTAACCACTCAAAAATGATTATAAATTATTTATATTGAATAATAATGAAATATATGACATGATAAAGATACTATATATATATATATATCATCTACTTACTTTCATTCAAGTCAATAAGGAAAAAAACAGCATTCATGCGTACGTACGGCCTACCGTCTCCATGAACGATGTATTTCATTTCAATTATCTATCTATTATATGTATATATACAGAATATATATGATATATAAATCAATATTTACTTTCTAGAAGTAATTAAATCAGGATATATGTAATAATAATATCAAGAACAACAAGTCCAAACACGTATGATAAATAAAACGATTTTACCCAAAACGCTACTTTAAAATGGAATTTATAAAAGAGCGGGTAATATAAAGTCATAAGTGAACCATATATGATATAATAACAATAAATTAGATTATTTAACAAGTCAATGAAATTATTTAAATAATTATACATGAGGTTTGGATACGTACGAAGCATATCGGACTAAAGGTAAGGGATAACTTTTCCAATCTCGTTTTTATCTGAGATTGTTTTACTAGGGTTGTATTTATCATCCATGTCCTTGTTTTATAAAAATCGTTTCATGTATTTTTAAAGTCCCTTTTACCCATTTTTGAATTTTACTATATGTTATATACGGAATATTTCTTTTATTTACCATTTGAGGTACTTTTTGACTTTTCTGACAAATGTACGAGGAGAATGTTTTTTTAAACTTATACGGCATGAATGGATTTTTACAGTTTCATAACGCCTTATTTTCATGAAGTTAAGTGAAAATATTTCATGGATATTTTCAATAAAATCATTTTACTTTAAAATTTCTTGGCATTTTTTGAAAATAAAAATATTGTTAATAAGAGAGTATATTTTCCTGAAGAATTCTTTTCAAGTTTTTTATCAAAACCATTTTCCATCTAAGATGACATTATTTCATATGTGTATGTTTCCAGAATAATGTCTCTATGATTTACATGGTTTCAATTTTATTATGATGAAATGATATCAATTTGTTTTATATTGATTATGTTATAATTGGATGATGTTTATGAAACCCATTTTTATTCTTTGGGTTATGATGAATAATTTATGATTATGTTGTGGCACAAATAATAATTATTTCATTATGAGATGGGTAGGAATTATATATACCTCCAATGAATTGGGTAATTATTTATATCTCATGAGATAGACATGGCTAGAATGATATGTTAATCCAATTCAGTGTTACAGGACTGGAACAAGGAGTGAACTCGATTTATAAAGGTACTTTGTCCACTAAGATGGTCTAGGCAACAATGCCTTGGCTACTATGGAAATAATATCATGTGCCTAATGTTTTGACACAATTACAAGTTTTTTTTTACAAGATATTTTATCATGATTGACGTTACATTATGATATATGCCTTATGTACTACCATGTTTTATGTCATTGATCAATATGTTCATGTTTAAACATTATGTTCATGTTTTTATGATCACATGTATATGGATTGTTTTATTTTCTCCATGCTTCCCCTTAATGAGCAATAGAGCTAACCCTTTATATGTTTTCTTTTTTCCCCAGGACATAAAGAAAAGTTTTAGGTAAAAAAGGGAAGATCATTATGGGAGATATTGAATATATTTCACCAAGATTAGAAGATTATGTTCCATGTTTCCAAAGACACTAAACTACTATGGTCCTTTGGTGTTTGTTTTTGTTATGTATTATATATTCTACAAAAGTAATTTAATGTCTATGTACATCAAGCTTTGGGTCTCTAAAAAAAGTAACCATAACAAATATTCGTTCACATCCACAAGACACTCTTAGGGAAAAATACCCAAAACCCATTGGTCCACAACATCATCATTATTGTTTAGTTAGTGTTGTCTTCATCAAACTAGATATGTGAAATAGGGATGAAACCACTCCGGATCATTAGCATACTAGTACACGTCTACCCACCATGATACTTAGGTTTCCCTCTTTGTGTTAAATAAGGTTCCACATGTTATCAAATACACTTTTCTTTTGATAATTTATTTTTCCAAATCATACAAAAACCAAAAACAATCAGAAATATTTCACATTTCTTTCACGGATCAATAAACCTCTTAAATTTATTGACATAATTTCAAGATGTATAATAAGGCTTTGCACCAAAAATCCATTCAAAAAATCTTTTTTACGGTAAAACACCCACCAATACCGTATAAAACCAGATTTTTCAGCCCCATCATAATATAATAAATCAATTTCATGGATCATAAAATGTCCCCACATGGTGAAACAAGTAACACATATGAAAACCCTTTCCTTAACAAAAATTCCATACGTGACATTAATCATTATACCAAACCAACATATAAAAAAAGTAAAAATTTAAACATCCATAAAGTGGCATACACACACCATTATAAATTTAATAACATTTACATAAAAAATATAAACATTTATGTTACACATTAAAAGCTCAACCATTATAATAAAAATATTGAACACAACACTTACCGGCAAATCGTGCCAAAACGTTTCAAAAACCAATACAAATAAATTTATAAAACCAAAAACACATTGGAAAATAATAAAAAGAACAAAAAATATCAGTTTTCATGCTATCAATACTTTAATAAATTGAACAAAATCAGTTTTTATCACATTTATCACCTGAAATCCAACCAAACACTTTTCAAAAAAATTTGCATGCAATATTTATCAAAACAACTTCTATATAACACCCAAAGGGGTAAAACCCAAACTTTTATAACAAATTTTTTATTACAGTTGTTAAACCACATCATACACATCACAATCCATATGTGAAAACTAGTGTAATATTTATTTCAACAACCGGAGTGTGCTTTTATAATGAAACAACTCCATTTTTCATAAAACAAGGCATAAATAACCATTTTATACGCCAAATAGATCATCAAAAGGTTGAAGTGAAATAATATATGTTTATATAAGGTGATAAAATAAATAAAAATATGAAACTTAAATAATAAATGAATGTTCTTTGGAGAACCAACATCAAAACCATGGCGTTAAGGAGATGCACACCCAAAAACACCCACTGAGGGTTCCAAAACCCTAGATCTATGAATACCATTTATAAAAGAACTAAACCCCAATAATCATCATGTGAATACATATCCATGGAATATCATGACCATTTGAGATGATAAATCCAAGAAAAAATGACAGAATAAGGAAGAGGGAAGATAAATGAGAAAGATTTAATGAAGAAATTAAGGAAAACCACTAACCATTGGTGATAAATCACCCAAATGAAACCAAAAACGAAGGATAACGAAGGGAGAGATTCCTATAGTTGATATCCAAAATTTAGGGATCTGTTTGGGAGGTATAATCACCTAAAAATATAAAGTTTTTTGGTAATATATAAAATAAACACAATATTGAATTTAAAACTAGAAATGGGCTAACGAGATGGCACGTTACATGAATAAATAACTCAAGTTCACATTGATTATAAATTACTAAGGGGTAAAAATCGATATGGTGGTTCTAATAGGTCAGGGGAGGCCATTTTGGAAGTTTAATTGAGGAATAATTTTCAAAACTAAAGGATTTTTAAATGAAAAAAAATTGTTTTTAATATGGAAATGAGATCACTGTTTGGCCTAATTCATGAAGTAACCTTCCTTTTCTCCAAAACCCCATTATAAAGATATGGGGACCCCATTTTAGGATTATAAGACAATTATGGAACATTAAAAAACAACATTCAACTCACCCAAATCTGAATAAAAGTATCATGACTACCAAAGAACCAGATCCAAACCAAGACATGAAAAATAAACTGTGACATGGTAAATTCACAAGCTCAATACAAAACATTATTAAGGATAAAATGAACAAAAAATTTTATATTTTCATATATTCCATTTATAACATATTTTTAAAACTATTATTTAAAATTTTAAGGATTTTTTTCATTTATATGTTATCCCTTTGAGTGAGAAATTTCACAGGGAACAAATTTTTAATACCCCACTTGTCAAAAGTGTGGGAATAAGGATCAAAAAAATTACATGAAGGGTAAAAATAAATGATTTTAGAGTGTGAATGAATAGAACCAATATATAAAATTATGATGGGGGAAACAAACCAATGTGATGGATGAAATTAATTCTACAGTCAACCATTATCATGTAGTTCAATGTTTCAAATACATTGAATAAAGACACATTGTGAAAAAATAAACTAATCCAGTGGTTTTCAATGATAAAAAACACTAATATCCTCAAATGACTTGAAATAAAGGATGAGAGTATTCCATACCAACTACTAAAGTGGATCCAAAAAAATATATGGTGACTGGTATGTCGGTTATTCAATCATGAATAGAGAATGTACTTTTTGATTCTAGTTCAACACATTACATTATATCAAAAAATGTTAGTAGAACTATCTGAATTCCACCTTAGAACATGGTATTTGATCTATTTTTAAAAATAGAAATGAGGAAATATTTTTATCCCAAGTATGTAACTACTATTCTATTTAAATTTATGGGATAAACATCCTTTGGAAACTTATGATAATACCTTTATCAAAATTTATTGAAATTATAGTTATGGATAAAATTTCCTTATATAAATACAACATGAATTTTTTATAGAATACGTTCACCCTTAGTATCATAAAACTCCCTCCAATTATATTCCAGTTCACATATGTGTATGAATCTTATCAAATATCAACATCTCAAGCATGGATATTATTTCATTAGGATAAAGCGTGTCTAGAATAAATGATTGCAACTAAGAAAAGATCATCCTTGATGAAATTACAATTTTATGGAAATATTTTCATGTTCTTCTTAGTGAATTGTTTGGTCTTCCTCTAATAAGTGAGGTTTAGTTCTCAAAAAATATTATACCTATAGACTTTATAGTATTCAGGAATCCGTATATAATTGCCATTTTTAAACATGAGGATATAAGGAATAAATTATAAGAGAAACTAGATAAAGATATTATTAGATCATGTGCCTCGCTATGGGGTGATCCTCTCATTTTTTAATAATAAGGATAAGTTAATACACCTTTTCATTGATTATTGTGATCTTGAAAAGATCAATATAATGAAAAAGTTTCCTATGGCATATATTGATTACTTTTTTTAGATATGTGGATCTTAATAATTCACTAAGGTGAATCTTCTATGAGGATATTATCAATTAAAGATGAAGAATGAGAGTATCCCCAAGACTACTTTTCATATAAGGTATGGTCACTACGAGTTCATAGTGATTCTATTCAGACTCACTAATACTCTAGCTATCTTTTTGGGCATAACAAAAATATACCTTAGGGATTACCTCGACAAATTTGTGGTAGTATTTATAGAAGATATTATAATGTACTCAAAAAGAAAGGAGAACCATGATGATCCTTTGAATATGGAAATTAAAGAACATGGGTGAAGAAAATTTATATACAAAGGAATATAAATCAGTGTTATGGATTGATAAATTAACATTATTGAGGGAACATTATCACCATGAAAGGGATATAGGTGTATGATTAAAAAACAGATGCAATTGAAAAGTGGAAAAAATTAAGATATATGATAATGATCTATAATTCACTTGAATTATCTTGGTATTATCATCGATTTTTGAGAAACTTATCATGATTTTCTGGCTCACTAACCAAGATAACTCAAAAGGGATTGAAATTTTTTTAATTATGAATTATAAGAACTATTTAAATGGTAAAATAATAGGATAATAACTCCACATTTTGTCACATTAGTAAATAGTACAAAAATATTTGTGATCTATAATGAGGCATCCAAAAAGGTATTGGGTTTTTTACACATGAATGATGGTAAATTAATAGCTAATGACTCTGTAAAATTAGTGATCCATGAGAAAAACTAACCAATATATGTTCTGGAATTGATTGTAATGATATCTACATTGATGAATTCTCATCATTAATTCTAAGGGAAGAAGTGTTACATATCTAGAGATCATAAAATTGTTAATTTTATATTCATAAGAAATTTGATCAATATTCACTAATTAAGGTTGTTATATCTAATTAAATATTATGATCTTTCCATCCATTACCATTTTGGGAAGTGGAACAAAGTAGAAGATGATCTGGGTAAAAGGGATCTTAAAGCCCTATCCATGATGAGGATTGAATGGTATCCAATATTTTAAGAAATGAAAAGTATTGGAAGGTAATAATAAAAGTATCTTCATCCTATCATACTCAAATAATATCTCCCCCATCAATTCTTGATAGGATTAAGGAGTCCCAAAAATATTATGGTGAGGAACTAAAAAATGTAGTGAATATTCTAGAGTTTAACTTTAATAAAAATGGATTTATAAGGATTGGTTTATATATTTCCCATAAAAACCATAACTAAAGATGGAAATTTTAAATGATGTTCATAACTCATCCTTATCTATTCATACTAAAATCACTATGATGTATATATATTTGAAGTTAAACATATGGTTGGATAAAATGAGAGGGTTATTTCACTATATATATCTCTATACTTGGTATTAAAAAAATTCAAGGTGAAAAAATAAAATTTAAAGGCCATGATGAAACCATGTCCCATACTAATATAGAAAAGGAAAAATTAATCAAGGATATTTTTTTGGTATCTACATTATATATTAAGTCATAAAACCTAACATTGTTGTAGTCGATCACCTTAAAAAGTAAGGAAATTTCATTTATATAAACTAAGAGTTCATTATTGAATAATTCACTAGGATATACATTACCCAAGTGATACGATGTTATAAAGTTCCAATATCTATTGTATCTGATATAGATATGAGGTTTACCTTGAGGTTATGTAAGATCATTTCACATGTGTTAGATATAAAGCTATGTATCAGTATTACTTATCAACCATAGACAGGTGGTCAGTCTGAGATAACAATTCAAACATTAAAGGATGTGATAATACAATGTTTAATGGATTTCCACTGATGTTGGCATCAACACCATCCAATAGTGTATTTCTCATATATCAACATCTCCTATTATACAATTAAAATGGAACCTTTTAAGAATATATATATAGGATGTGGTGTTAATGTCCAACATGCCAGAATGAAGATGGAGAGTAGAAGCTAATGGTATCTGTTCTTATCCAATTAATGACTGATAAGGTTCAAACCATCCAATGTGATATGAAATATTTTTAATGGAGACCTAAAAATCTATATAGGTTGTCATCTATGAGACATGTAGTTTCTGGTCACATAAAAGGTTCTCGGTTGAATATCATAATGAAATATATTTATGAGGTTTGGGGAAAGGGGAAAATAAATCAAAGATACATAATCCACTTCGAGATCCTTGATTGTATCTGAAATGTGTCCTATAAAATTTCACTGCAACAAAAATTATCTCTAGTACATGATGTGTTACATGTATCCCAATTAAAGATATGCATACAAAACCACTCATATGTATTGAACCGAATATGGTACCCTTTAATAATGATCTATAGTAAAATGATCATCTAGTGATGATATAAGAACATAGAGACAATGTTCTTAAAAATTATACAACTCCAGTGGTCAAAGTGTTGTGGTGGAACCATAATTTTGAGGATGAAACATTGGAACTAGAATAAGAAATCCAACAAAATCCCCACATCTATTTTATTCTATGAGATGAATTTTTGAGGGATATATTTTTGAGGGGGTAAGAATGTAACTACCCTAAATATTATAAATGAAATTATATTTTGAATGAATAAATTTGTTATAAAGTAATATATTTATATAAAAAATATGGACTAATCAAGTTATTTTTGAATGATATACACATTTGGATTTAAAAGACCATTAATTATATTAATCATTAAAAATATAGTCTTTCTATCCTTACCAAAATGATCATTATATATTATGAGTTATAGAAAAGTCTAATGTCAACATATGGATGGAAAGACATCAAAAAAAGTAGGATCTTATGATATGAAGACCATTGATCATAGTTTATAAGGGAGATGGAATCACTAGACTTTTCCCTTGACAATTATTAAGTCAAAATTCAACAATTGGAAAACGAATGTAATTGTTGACAAGATAATTTCAAGCTTATCAGGATCACATCAAAAAACAATGTTCTCCCCCCCCCCCTCAAGAAATTCTTGTCATCACACACCTTACTTATATGGTGTATCCTAGTTTAATAAGGTGTTATGTATCTAGAACCAAAAAGTATGAATTTTATTATTTTCCTTTCATATAAAATAATCATTATATTTTTCCCTTTTCATTATTATAATTTTATATGAGTTGATAAAAATTATATTTTTTATGATGAAAAATATTGTATTTTTTGAAAATATATTGTTTTAATTTAAGAAAATTTTCTGATAAATTCATAAATTTTGAAATAAAATTTATATTCATGTTATATTATTAAAAAATAATTTTTTTATATAAATGAAAATATAACTTATTTAAGTCTAATATTATCATTAAAAGGGTTGTAAAACTCTTATTTTCGTAAAACAAGTATTTTTCAATAAATCAGTATTTATATTTTAAATTGTAAATAATTATATTTAGATAATTCTTTAAATAAAATAAAAAATATTTTTAAAATCATAACATTGACCTTATTAAATGGTCAAATTCTCATAATTTTCTGTGACATGTGATGTTTTAAGAAAAATTTAAATACTGTATATAGTATGTATTATGAAATCATAGTATCCAAAAAGTGGTGTAATAAATATGATAAACGTAATACACATTAAAAAATTGTTTCCTCTATAAAATAATTTGTTTTTTTATTTAATAAATATTATAAACCCTTAATGAATCCTTCAAAACCAATATTATATTTTAAGGTTTTAAATTCAATTATTGGTAAACATGACTCACTTCCACATCACCAAGGATATTATTTTAGGAAATTATGTTCATGTACATATAAAATATTTCAATACAATTCCCCTTTGTAAAAACAATGGAGTGTTTTGTGGTTTTTGATATTTTATCATATAGTGTCTAAAACATATGTTTATAAATTAATAAATAATTTCCCCTCTTTTTATATAAACACACATTCACCCTCCCCATATTCATCACTAAAAAACACATTGGGAGTGAATTTACTCCACCTATGTCTATCCAAATACCTTCTAAGGTGTTCCCAAGATCATATTAATATATTATAATGTTTTTATAATCACCCTCTATAGATAAATGAATCTCATATTCTTTTTATTTCAAGTATATTATTTGTTCTAATTTCTTTTGATATCTAATTTTACTTGTATTAATGTGTTTCGACACATAAATTTATTATCCTTATGATTCCCATGTAATGGGACACCACCTTTAATTCTCAATCACCCCTTCCATAAACCATTTTGTTCCCCCATTATGTTGTTGAAATTATCATATGATTTTCCATGAAACATTTATTTAGGGAACAATAATCCAAATTTCTACTCAAGGTTATTCACTAATATGTACCTATCCTTAATTTATTTGGTACATCCACGTATGTAACCCACACTCCTTAATTGTGGGATCAAATTTGATGACTAGTATTCTTATGTTGTAGGAATTATGTGGCACACTTATTTATATACATGATATAAATGTAGTTTCTAGGACCATAACAATATATCAATCCAATGAATTATGATATATTTATATATAATGCTATTCGATACCAGGATTATGTGAGGTTTTTATAATAATAATATATTATGATTTCATTACAGTTATTGTGGACTCATGGTTATAATTTCATGTTTTATGTTATTTCCACATTCATATATTTCACAGATGTTATCATCTTATATCATGTTTCATTGATTATTTTTATCATTCTCATACATTTTATGTCTCCATGATATACCTCTTCCCAAAAATTTATTTCTATTATCGTTTTATTCTTTTATTGTTCCCTTATAGGGATTTATATATCACCAATTGCATATATAAACCCCCAGGATATCCCATGTTGTTTTAGAAGAGAAATTATATTTTAAGATCATGTTAAGTATATTTAAATAATGTATTTATATCATTATTTTATGTTGTTATTCTATGTTATTAGTTTTCAAAATCCACTAAGTCTCTTAATATTATGGGATTTTATTATGTCAGTATTTAGGTAACATATCAAGAAATAATGTGTATTTAAGATATGGGTTGTCATAGTAGGTGGAAGTTCACTTCACAATGTCAAAAATCCAAAACACAATAAGAATCATGATATTCTAAATTAGGCTATATCTTCAATCATTTTACGGGATTCAAGTGATTATAATAGATGATCCAATGATCTCCAAAACATTGGTCATACAAACATAGTAAAACTTATTCCTATGAGGAGAGGTCCTAATTTGAATGGTCTTAGATGGAACATATGGAAGATATGATAGAATATAATATATGATGCCTCTATGTTATTTCATTTTTCAAGTTAAATTAAATTACAACATTAATTCCAATATCTACACACTATATTGATTGTGTCTCTAGATCCTGTGTTTTTAGCAACAAGTTCTAGTTATACTAATAGATTCAATGGGGAAAAATATCGTGGAAGTCAAGTAAATATATTCAATTATTATATGGGTGGACACTCATACCAACATTACACATCCCTCCCCATATGATAGTATTCGTATAACATCATATATTCCCATTCATTGATCTTTTCATATCCTCATCACATGTTATCTAATAATTTTGTAAAATATAGTGCTTTAGAAGCTACTAATAAGGGAATGTGAGATTATATAAAATCATTAAGGGAGAGGTGTACAAATAATGATAGATATAAGAAAATATGAAAACATGAATGCCCATCATGATATATTTTAATTAAAGACCCAACAAAGAATGATCTTGAGTTGAGGAAATCTAGCATTAGGTAGTTTGATGAAATTTAAATATAAAAATGGGGGGCCAGTAGGTTATTGAAAATAAAGGTTCTTAAGAACACCTTTTGGATTAATGAGATGTATCCCTCTATGATTTCAAGATATCTATATCATATGTATTTCTATTTTTGGGATACATATCATTCAATAAATATATATATGAATATATATGGTATTACATTAATCATGGTGTGTGCATCCTATAAATTGGTAACATGAAGTCAACCCCTAACAGAAATCTTCATAATAACCTAATTGAGGCTGGAATATAATGTGAGAGTTATAGATTATAGTGAATTCTACTAATTACGAGTTCCATGTCACAAAATTCATTTAATAAATATTAGAGTATGGAAATAAAAATGAGTTATTATCCAACTAAACAGTGAGGAATAAAATGATGTGATAAATCTACATTCTCTATAAACAAATTTTATTTTAGGATATTCGTTTCATATATTTTTTATTTCTATATACATATTATATTTTTAATCTTATATAGTGAAAAAATATTTCAATTACACCACTAGATTCTCCCATGTACCCTATGATATGAACCAGACAAGGAAGTGAAATGCAGCTGTTAATCTTAGTATAAGAGGAGTTGTTAACAAATTACTGAGTGATAGTAGATATAGATTTGTGGGATCTACTACATTCCTTTATTATTTTGGGAAAATCAAAATTATGGATAGAGTTGAATAATCTTATGAACTTAATTGGGAATTGATAGAAAGATAATGTAGTTTCTAATCAAATTCTCATAAGTGAAAGGGAATATTCATCAAAATAAAACCTTAAAAGATTTTTTTTATTTATATATTGTATCTTTATTAATTTAGAGTATGATTTTTCAAATAAGTAACACTTTGATCTAGTTTCAACGTACGTGGAGAAGATATAAAAACATTAATTTAGCAATGAATCATTCATTTATAAATTGTATATTGATCCATTATAAGTTCTCCTACTATGTTTCTTATAGCGTATTGACAATATATCCACCTGTTTAATAGTTCATTACACATCAAGTATAGAGTTTAAGGTGGAGAAGCATTATGGTGATGATTTATAGACACCAACCATTGGAAGTGAGATCCTTATATCCCTATATTAGTCTCCCACTATTGGAAAAGAGGTTTGATATCAAGGTTTAATAGACATGTTATTTATAAAAATGACATATTTAATTAAAAGGAATCCTTAATAAAAACTAAATAGTCTCTAATTATAGTGGAATAAATTTCAATGATTTGATTAGTGTCTATGAGTTTAGTAGAGAGGATATATGTAGTGGATTATATTAATTCCCCGAAATGATGACCTTCAATGAATTTATTTAAATATATTGATAATTTATTATGATCATCATGAATATATTTATATAATACAAACTAAAAAAACATGATAGTATTCTGGATCTTGATAAACTGATGAAGAAAATATCGATCACAACCACTAAATATTATTCACCATCCCTGAAAGAATTAAATTTTTTAATTATGATTTAATGGAACATTAATAAATTTACACAAAGACATACTATATGGATTTCCCACTATAAATGTTGATGTATATTTCAATCTTTTATGTCTCTATATATAGTAAGCATTTGTAGACTGATCCTTCGATGAGAATAAATATCTCTCACACATATACAAATTGATATTTCTTTTTCCAATGGATTAGGGTCATTAGTAAACAGTCAAGGCCCTCTAGAAACACTACCCAATGATACTAAGGAGACACCCTCATGTGTGTACATCTCATAAATACATTTCATATAAATTATAAAAATGATTTAAAATATCTCATATATCAACTGAAAAGGTATCTTTTGAACCAATAATGTTAGGGGAAATTGCACTTGTTTTACCATTTGATAGAATAATGGATAAGAGATAAATGAAGTCTTATGACGTCACAGTTAAATAAAATTTGGGTTTACTCATAATTTATATATTTACTTAGTTATATAAAAATATTTTTGAATAAATTCAAATTTTCCACCACTTATAAAAGAGAGATAAGTGGATGAGAACACCACATGAATCTCCCAATCACTAGAGTCATGAAAATGTTTTAAAATTAATGGGTTCATAATTTAAATGAGTGATCCATTTATATATTGAAACATAATCACTCTAAAAAATTTGATTCAGATATTAATTCCCCCATTCTTCAATAAGATATTAGAAAGTTGATTTAGTGGGAAATATAGAAGGTAATTTATAAAGACAATATTTGATTGTTTCTCCCCCATATGTACAAAATATATCACATATTCATCAATATGTTGTTTGAATATTTCAAATATAAAAAAATAAAATAAATTTAATGGAGTAAGTTTTAGGAATATAAGGAAATAAAGAATATTAAATTAGATATTAAAAGGTTCAAATATTTGAATTTTTTAGTAGTACATTGGGAAATGGATCTATTAGAAAATTATTAATAATAAATAATTATGGATAAAGGTCACAAATTATTTAATTAAGGGTCGATTTTAGGGATATAACATTATTAAAAAATAGTTTTGGTTGATTAGAAGGTGAAATAACATTATAAGCATGATGAATATGATAATGACGAATAAAATAATGTTGGTGAATGGGCTAGAAAACTATTTTATAATGAGGGGAGAGAAGTTATGAATTTTTTTAACCTCATCATATGATAATAAATTGGAATAAATCAGTGATCCAGCTATGAGAATCGATAGAACACTCCATGTTGTGTTTTTATAACATCAGACTCACCTAAATTTTTTGATAGTTTGAGATAGACTTAAGGTTATTGTTTTTCCTCCCTATTTATCTCAATAAATGATAATATTCATTGACCTAGAAAAATTATCAGTTTCTTTATATTGACATTTAAAATTTTCTAACAAAAAAATGAACTAAGTATTACATATAAATGTATAAAAATAGAAACTCCAATTTAACTAAATCAATTAGAACATTAGATTAGTATAATTTTATGTCTGATCTGATTTTTTCCAATGAAACAAAAGTGAAAGTCCAAAAAATTGAATATTTTAGTTTTTTAGGCCATCTTATCTATTTTTTTAAATTGGAATTATTTTTTACTCTTTTAATTTTATACATTTTTTACAATGATTTATAATGGAAATTCACAATGAGTGGAAAATTGATTTTTTCTCTGGTCACCCTTTGATGGTTTTAAACATAGTGATTATAGATCCTTAATTTTTGGGTATTTTATAGTCTTTAAGGATATCAATTTTTTTGGGAAACTATAATTTAGTTTTTTAGGACCCAAACCATGTTTTAGGTTTCTTATAAAGAGATAATGGAAAATATTACCCAACATTAGTGAATTTTAAAATGATAGTATATATATCATCAAAATCCAGGAGAACACATATTAAGGTCATTATGCATGGACCAATGTAGGATAATTTTTACGGTAATGAAAAATTAAAAAAATCAGTTAATTTTATGGGAGGATATTTTAGAACAATAGTGAGGATTCTAATTTTAAAAAAATTATAAATGTAAACCTTCACATATGAAAATCTTCATATCTATATAAGAATCCTATATTTTTGAAACATACATTCATTTTATATTTATATAACAATAACGAAATTTTCCTGCAATTTATTCTCATGCAACATGGATCATGATAATGGGAATATGGTTTATACATCTAAAAATCATATTTAATCAAACAAAAACTGATATGACACAATTATGGATGATGAAATATTCTAGAAAGTTTATAAAAAATGTGGATTTTTGAGAGTTAATATTCTTTTAACATCTTTTAACAATGAAAGATGTGTGATATAAAATGAATGGTTAATATTTTTAACCAAAAAATGAAAATATGGAATTTTATGGTCTCGGAAATCTACTGAAAAATTTTGACTGATGTGACTATTAATATACCATTTAATATGTTTACCAATGGTGGATGTTGACTGATCTTGAATGAAGGGTTACATTATAATGTTGTTAAAGGAATATGGTGTCTTAAATTTCTAATATTTATCAATATATTTCACATGATTTAATTCTCAAAAAATATACATATTTGTTTAAAATTAACTTATCTTAAGTGATTAAAGGTTAATAATAAATATTATTTTATGTGTTTTTTTCATTGGGAGCTTTTTAGTTTAATCTAGTGTTATTCAGGTTTGATGAAATTTTCTAAATAAAATTATCTTAAATTCCAAGAGAAATGTCTTACGTGAATTTTTTAAAAATGGAATACACTAAAAATTATAGTGTTTTATTGAAAATTATCTTCTAATAATATTAAAAAGTCTTTCATGTGGAGATAAATATTATGACAAAAAAGAAATATCTTATAATGTAAGATAAATATCTTACATGATGGATATTATTAGAGTAAATATCTTAAAATCTCAGAAATTTATAAATATTGGATATTTGGAAAATTAAAATATCTTAAGGATTATAGAAATATCATACATATATATGATATATTAAAAATTTTCATAATATCATACCCTAGAGAATATTCTATGGATAATAATATCTTACACCACAATAAAGGTTTTATGAGACTTGAGAATTTCTTATGTAGATGAAGATATCATATGAAGGAGAAAAAGTATTATGAAATTTAATAGGCATCTAAAATTAGTAAATTTTTGGCATGAATAATTGAATATTAATACTATTATGGAAAAATGATCCATTTAATGATATTGAAGATTTTTTAATTTTTTTCATGTAGCCATTTATTTAAATGAGGAATATTTACACCAATTATTAAATTTCTATATACTTTTATAAAAATGGTGGGTGGTTTTCACATTTCCTTTCAATTAATATTACATATCCTCCACCTACTCCACATATCAATAATATAACATTTAAAAAAATTTAAAATAATATATTCTTAGGAATATATTTTAAACAAATAATTAGTTGATGTCAAAATGGTAACAACTCTCCTATTTTCACAAAAACACAACTGTTTCTATTCCTATTATTAATATTTTCTATTATTTATCAAATAGTAATATTAATAATAGTTTATTTATATTATTATTACTATATATATGCTATATCATAAGAACCTTCCATAACTACACATTGGATATATAATAATTTCTCTGGAATATCTTCATAAGATATTAGTTGTTTCTCGTATATGTATGGTAAACCAATTGTCTTTACTATGTTTCTATTTATTTATAATGTGGCAACATAATGTACTGAGGGTTTTGAAAAAAAATATAGAAATATTTTTTAATGTAGGACCTAGTAAAAAAAATTGGAATAATTATATAAAGTGATAGCTTCTTCCCCTCAACAGACCAGACCATGGGGAAAAGCATGGTTTATTAAAAAAACTCATATATTGGACTAGAAATAGTGAATTAGGGGTAGTTTTACAATCCCTATAACATATTAAAATATTTATTTCCTACTTTTTGTTTTCATTTATTTCCACATTATATAAAATATAATAATTTGGGACATATTGAAACATTTTTATAGGGGTTCTGTTTTTTTGGGTCAAATTTCAATGAACTCAATCACTCCCCTCCAGCCTCTTTATTAAACACATCATAAAAAATAATTATTATTATATCAAGATACATTTTGATTTCTCAAATATTTATAGTTTAAGTCTTAAATATAATTATCTTAGTTTCTAGAATCGCCATCATGAATGAAATAATATATATGGTCTAAGAAACTTATTTTAATAGGGAAAAAATATTTTTTGGAAGTCATAGATGATTATTTACAAGAATAATCATTGATAAATGATCAAAATGATTCTAATTTAACCTTATAGAATTGTTACAAAAGAACATGAACTATAGAGTACAAATCTAGAGGATGATTATGAGTAGACTAAAAAAATTCATCAATTAACATACAACACATAAAATCTAAAATTCGATACCTTTAAGATTCTTGATGCCGAAAAAATCATTGAAATTAGTGGATGGTTTATAGAAATCATAAATATTTATTCTTCATTGGTAACTCTAGTCCCTAAATCTGATCATAAATTAAAACCGATAAGGGTTTTTGTAGCAAATTATAATGGTATCTATACTAAAATTAAAATGTATAATCTAGTAAGGTATATAAAAACAAAAAACCTTAGGAAAACATTCATGAGTACGAAGTTGAAAATGGCTGATGAGTCATGTTATAATAAGATAGTAGAAATGGAGAATGCTACTTTGAATGTTTTATTTTAAAAAAAATTTAAATCATAAGAATCCATATTAGATTCGTTAGATGAAGTTGAATCCAACTATTATTATTTATACGGTGATATTAATTAGATTTAAAAAAATTAATAAGTTTTATAATTAGTTATAAGGAATTATGAAATCATGAAAAAGGTTTTCGAATAATTATGCACAAATGAAAGAATTCATGTGATATGGATGCATTGAGACTCAACATATGAATATTTATTTCTCTCATATTGAAGAAATGAATAAAATTTGATGGGTATTATTCATAAAATATTTTTATATGAAGAAATTGAAGAAGGATATGAAATAAACATTGTGTTCTTTTGAAGATTCTAATGATCAACATTATCTCAACTCTTATGATAACAGATTGGACTAGAAAGATAATATGTGCTTCACAACTCAGAAATAGGCATTGTAAAATGTTTACAATTGTTTTTCTGAATCTAATACTAAATATTACACATATAAATAAGTTATTAATTATTTTACCATACTTGATGAAAAAAATGAATCATATAAAAATAAGAATAAAACGCATAAAAATTTAACGATTGTGTCAATTAAGGAAGAGAATATTTATCAAAACAAATTTTAATGTTAAAGGAAAATAATAGATTCATATATTTCCACATTTTATTCAGGGAATAAAATTAGTAGTTAATTTCTGAGGTAAAATCCTTGAAATACATTTCATGTTTATTTACTAAGGGATAGGATTACCTTAAAAAAATATTTAGTAGAAATAAAGGTATTGAAGGGAAAAAAGGTATAGACAGTGATAAATAGAACCATAAAAATGTATAGAAATTATTTTTTCCCAATTTTTAAGACTAAAAAATTCCAATATTATTTTTTAAAAAATTAATATATTGAAATTATTCCAAAAAATAGTATAATAAATCCTAAATTTTGGGTTTTTGAACATACTATTATTTGTAACTAAATATAAATAAATTAACGAAGGTATTTCTTGATACTATAAATATATTTGGGTTCCAAAATCTTTAATATCTAACGATGTTGGATGTAAGAGAATTTTGGTAATAAGAAATGTTCTTGTTTAATATTTTCGTATAGGGATACGTCCAAAATGATATAAAATCTAAATAGAACATGTATAAGGGATATTCTTGTAAGATGAGTGGAAATTTATCAAACATACTAAAATTATCCACATTTCAAAGAGGCTATGTCATATTTGGTTAAAATGATAAAGGAAAAAATTATAAATGTAGTATTATTTAAATTTTTTGAATCAATCCTCATCCAAATGGTTATTTATAATTATTCTTGAAGTCTAACCTAATAATTATTTCTCTACATTATGATCATGGTTATTTGATATATTTTAATAAAAATAAAATCATTATTTTAAAGACAAAATACATAAATTTTAAAAAATATAGAACTTTAATTGATTACATTGTATATATTCATTCCATATGTAAAAAATAATTACTTTTTTCAATATTGAAAAAATGAATATTAGAGTTTCCATATAAGACATGGATATCTTAATATATATTCTTTGAGAAAATTATATAATAAAAATATAATTTTGGATTTTCCTCTAATTAATTTAGATATAAACATTTTTTTTATTTCATGCCAAATGGGAAAAACATATGTATCCTTTTAATCCTATAAAATTGGTTTCCACTTCTATACTAAAGTAAAATTTCCACATGAAATTTTTAGACTCCCTAGGAAAACTACCATCATCAAAAAATACTTCTTTATATATTGTTTAATGAATTTTCTATAATTATATGGGTTTAATTCATGAAACTTAAAAGTTAATATTGTTTTATTTATATTAAATTTTTCAGGATAGATGAAAAATAAAAATATGCAAAAATTATTTCATTAAGTTGTGACCATGGGGGAGAATTAAAAAATCACGATTTTAATTTATTTTTCTCAAAAAAGAAAATTAATGATTCATTTTACCCCCCTAGAAAACATAAAAAAATGGAATAGTATAATGAAGTAATAAGACCTTCCTTAGAATCTTTAAATTATTTTTATGTAAATGCAGCATGCATACTCATTTTTTTCCTGATGTTGTTAACATAGGATGGTATTCCATCAATAATGTTTAATGAGGCACATTTAAAGGGAACACCTTATGAACTACACAATAAAAGAAAACTAAGGGTTTGAGACTTCCAAGTGTTTGGTATTATTTTCTATTTCTTGAACACTAAGGGGAAACTTCAAAATATTGTTCCAAAGGACAATGATGTAATATTCCTATGTAAGATTACTATATCCAAATTATAGTGTTTTTAAATATAATAAACAGATGTTAAATTTTATAAATGTGAATATTATATTCACAAGAGCCTCAGATTGATGATATAAGTGACTTTATGAATAAATTTAGTCTCGAACATATTTTTTAAAACAATTTGGTTAATGTTTTATAACATGATCATAAAGTGAATTGCCTAAAAATTTTGGAATACAATAATCTTTTGAGTTTGATGCCTATATATCCCATAACCGTGAAAATATTCTCATTGAAATAGTTATATGAATCATAGATGAGTGACTAAGGGCTAGAAGAAATTTTTGTAACCTATTTGAATTTAATTCTTTTTTATCACAACTCAAAGTTGAAATAATAAAATAAGACTTATATGATATGATTTTGGTACTATCTATGAGATAATAACTAAATCAGTTCAAATGGAACAATGTATTGAAATTATTTAATAAACTCACTGATTATCCAATCATTTGAAATAAATTTGTATTTAGAAATTAATAATATGATCATCATATAATTAATAGAAATGATGTATTATTTACATCTAAAACTAATAATCGAGAAAAATGAACTAATTATGATGATATAATTTCCACCATAGCAAGAGTAGAAGCTGTTAGTATTATTTTAGAGTATACATCTCAAATTAATTTTAAGACATTATAGATGGATGTTATTTATTAATTTTTAAATGTATTTCTTGTGGAATAATTCTATATTGAAAATTCTCTAGGATTAGAAAAAATATATTTAAATTCTATTTTAAAACATATTAACGTTATAAATGGTCAAAAACTAGAACCAAGGGCTTAGTATGAAAGGACAAGTTCCATTAATTTATGATGTGATTTTTCAATCTTCTTGGAATACCTTAAAATAATTAACAAAATATTAGAAAAAGTTATTTTACTTGTACAAATTTATCTTTATAATTTCATTTTTGTCTTAATAAATCTAAATTTATATAATAATTTTAAAAAACTCTGTAAAAGATAATTTTAAATGAACATGATTGGAGAATTAAATTTCCTTATTATATTTATAATTTATCAAAAGGATTTTTAAATGCTTTATGCAATATAATATATATATATATATATATATATTATTTAAATGGTTTGGAAATGAAAATAACAAGATACATGAAACCCATATGAGTTCTAGTTTAAATTTTAACTTTGGTGAAGATGGGAATCAAGAGAAATGAAAAGATATATAGATGAATAATAAATCATTTTTATTTCTAAATATTTGTTCACTAAATATTTAGTTTTCTATTTATAGTTTTAAAATATATATGTAAAACTCTAAAGAATAAAATTTAAAAGTTTCTAAAATAATTTTTGGGCATTTAAAAAAGACTCTTTCAATTTATTTTCTCCATAAAAAAACATCTGGAATTTAATTGATTTAATATTATGATTTTGATTTTTAAGGAAGTTGGTTATATTTAAAAACAAATTAAACAATATGAAACTTTTTAGAAAAATCCATTGTTACCTAGTTGAGTAAAAAAACACGCTATTCAATTATTAAAAATTGATTCTGAAAATAGAAGTTGTTACACAAAGGTATTGTGGATAAAAGACACTTTAGAATAATTATATTTAATTTTATTCATTTTTTCATTAAATTTTATAAAACTAATGTTTTCAACATTTAAAATAATTATATATGACATTATGAAAAAAACTGATTAAAGGCATCAAATTTTAAAAAAATTTAAACAAAAGGTTAATATTTCACATGAGTTCATAAAAAATAAAAATATATTTGCTAACATTTTTACAAAACTTTTATCAGCTGAATGATTTGATTTTATGAAAAATATAATAGGATTATTTAAATTTAAATTATTTTTTTTATGTTTTATTTGTGCTTAATTTTCTATTCATCTTATTATTATTAAATTTTAGGTCTTTATAATTTCAATTTCCATTGATTTACTTATTTACATTGTGGTGACAATTTTAGTGACTCTCAGTACTCATTAGATGGGATTTTATGAATCTATGGATTGAAAATATTGATTTATTTCAAACATTGAAGTCTTTTCTATTAGAACTAAACTCAAAAAAACTTAAAACTCAATATTTTGAACCACAATATTGTTTTAATTGTCAATAATGAGATATATAAAGTTAGTAGAATATTATGATTCTTGTAGATAAAATTTTGATCATGTTCTTTTCATTGTTTTGTGTGGAAATCCTTACAATTTTAGTCGATGGATTTTAAGGATCCATCGTTGAGAAAAGTTTTAAGGTTTCAAGGCTATAAATAAGTTTTTTGTAGAAAAAATAATAGTGTTATTTTATAGAAAAAAATTCAAATACATATTTTAAAATTCTATGTTCAGTTGCACTAAGAGTGGATACTTATTTTCTGAGGTGAAGAACAAGGAATTATCAATAAAATTTATTCTATATTTTTGAAGGTTTTTATTTTCTTGATGAGGGGAGTTACCAATTCAATTTATTTATTATCATTATATATAAATTTAATCTCACTTCAATAATGGCTTTTCTTTTTTAAGATTTTACTATAGAAGAGAAACTTGTTGGAGATCTTGATCCTAAGAAAAAAAAATCTTTATGTTAATTGAAACATTAATTACAACATATGTAGGATAATTTCATAAGATATTGTTTCAAGGTCTTTACCTAGTTTATATTTTTATCATTGAGAATAAAATTAATTTTCTGAAATACTTATTATGGTATATGTATCACATTATGAAAAATATAGTGATTTTATATCGATATTGAATTAATTTATATCTGTTGTTTTAATGAAAATAAATTGAGTAAAGGAAATTTATAGAATCCAACAGTGATGTCATAAGTAATTTAGGAGTTTTTTTCTAAATAATAGTGATTTTTTATAGAGATGCTCATTTTAAAATATTATTCCCATTGAGGATGAATATTAATTTTATGGTAATTTTAATTTTATACAAGTTATTGATGTGAATGTTCTTACTAAAATATAGGTGATAATACTAGCATTACTAAGTGACGAAGGTTGAGAATATTATGGTTAAAAACCTACTGAAGAGGAACTACATGATTCTTTAAATTTATTTTTTTATGCTCCTAAATATGAAACTGTATTTCAACATATAAGTCAAAATATTCTCCAAAATAATCTAAATCTTCACATTCTTTAAAAACATTATATGTACTCTCTTATGTGATTCCTTCATACACTGTTAAATCTAGATCTAGTGCATAGTATTAGGTTTCTTATGAATTTAGCTTTAGATGTTTTTTATAAGGATAGTAACTATCGATGGTTTTGAGTATTATAACCTTATATTTCTATCTAATTATTATGACCACAAATATATTAATATACTTTTTATAGTTATTGATATGATAGAAATACCATCAAAATAATTATTAGTTGGTTAAATGATTGAGAAATTTGATGTTGAACTAGAGAGTCTTTAATGAAATGAAATTGATGAATCTTGTGAAGAATCTTTTGAATAAATTCTATTAATTTTGAAATCCAAAAGGAAATTAGTTCATATTTAACAATATCATATTGAATAATAATTGATAATATCATCTCATGAAAATAAAAGTAAAGTAAAATCTAAATTACATTGTCATTTTTTAAATTTTTCTATGATAATATTTTATAAATTAAAATAAATCAATTAATAAATTAATTTTTTGAATATTGATATTAAAGTTACAGAGAAGAAGTGAATGAATTAAATGAAATGTCTTTCTCTATATCTTATTTTGATAATATGAAAGATAATATGGTCAATAATATGGCTCATGATGAAGTGAGAGTTGAGATGATGTACGAGATAAAATTTGATTTTCTAAAAATAATGATGACATCACATTTTGAGTTCATCAAAGGTCTTATATCATTCCAAATGACTATATATTATTTTAGTTCATAAGGGAATGAATATATTTAATAAGTGTTAAAAGATGTTTCATAATATTTTTTTTAAATTAATATATTTGTTCCTTATAATGTGATATTATATAATATGATAGTCTTTAAGAGTTTAAATGGGACGTAACCTCTAAATTAAATCTTGTATAACTTTATTTAATATAATGGATTCAACATTTTGAAAAAACAATGTATTATCTTAATATTTTTTATGATTAAAATCATGTTTCTCTAAAATATACATCACTGGATTATTTTGTATCCTCTAAAATAACTATTAAGATGTTGAAAGGTATATATCCAACACAGAATTCCATCTTTGAAATAATGTTTGATAGGATTATATACATTCATAAAGATGATGATAATTATTATTCTTCAAAATATAAATCATCATATCTTGAATCTTATCATGAGATAATTGATTATACTTGAGACGCGTTTAATATAAAATAATAGTTTTTTTAGAGAAACATAGACAATTTTAGCCCATGTATTATCTATTGAACTTTTATCAAAAAGACATGTAAATATTTTGATGACTTCTTTATTCAACCGTACTTTAATGGAATTTATAAAGAATATATCATTTTCTATTAGAAGTCATGGAAATGATATATCAACATCATAATAATTTATTGACAAAATAAATTTAAAAGGATCAACATGTGTGTTGGTTAACTCATTTAATTAAGAGGAAATCTATCACTAGGTCCAATGCCTCTTTATATATATCATATGGCTAAGAATAAGTTATATTATACCATTTAACCTACCCCTTTCTATCAAAAATCTAATTTGATGTTTATTAAGGAAATTTAAATATCATCTCTACTGAATAAAATAAAGTATGATAAGGATAATTCTATGTGATATAGTTCTTACATCTAGTCTATTTGAGGGAAAGATTCAATGTGATATATGGTTCGAATTAGTGGTGACTCAAGGTCAATTGTATTCCATGATGAGATTATCCACCAATATATTTAAGAACAAATTTATTCTTAAATAATATGTTTCTCACCAAAATATTTTAAGAAAACTCATCCTCATCCTAAACATACTAACCCTAACCTTCTACTATTATACCAACAAACTTCACAACCCAAATATTGATATTATTTTTTACTTTAATTATTTTTTTAAATTTTATATTTGTTATTAATTTTTTTATTTATATTATTTATCTATACCAAGACAAATGAATATATATATTTCTTTTTTGTGATAAAAATTATAATTATTTTATAATTTAGTTTGATATACTAAATTACTTTTATCACACTACCCAATATTTATATTCGATATCATATAAAGGGGAGAATATATTAGTAAAAAATTTCTCTAGTTTACAAAATATATTAAAAATAAATTTTTATCATAGATAAGATTACTATATAAAATATTAGTAGATAAAATGATATAAATTTTAAAATATTTTTTCTGTAAATGTCAATTTTAATTTAAAATATAAAATATTTAAACAATACTTTTCTATACATATTCTTGACAAAAAAATAATTTCATGATTAAATTTTCATGAGTTTTTCATTATTTAAAAGTGAATATTGTTTTATATATTAATGTTTTTCTATCATATACTAATATATCACATGTTTTTATGTTCATAAAATCCAAATATGTTTTACTAATGAGTTTCTCTTATGTGAATATTTTTGAAGAATTAATATTTTATTATGTTTTTGTTTTGTTTGGATACTTCTAGTTCAATATACTATTATTCATGTTTGAATAAAATTTAAAAATGAAATTATATTACAAAACAAGTTAATTTCCAGCATAGAATTGTCTAAAATGCATAAAGTGGATTTTAAAATTTTAGAAAAGTTAATTATCTAGTATGTAGAATAAAAATTTCTATTTTTTTATAAATATATTACAAAACTTGGAAATATAATATGGTATATGATAAAAATCATACCTGATGAGATTTATTAAGAGAAATTATTTATGATATTAGAAAATCATACACATAGGATATATAGTGAAGTCAAATATTTTATAAAGTATGGAAATGTTGTTCATTACTTAGATTTATTATGAGTACCCAAAATATTGTATTGCACAAAATATAATGTGGAAAATAATATACTATGATAAATAGAAGTCTTATCCGACTCAATAATATCTTAATAAGATAAATATATCATGAAAATGAGAACAATTATATTGAAATTTTGTGTGTATGTGAATTTAATTAATCATAAAATGATGATATTTATGTTCTTTGTTTTAGGTAAAACATTATCCCTTCATCAAAATTGAATAAAATTTAAATTTTTTAAGGAGGGTTTTGAATTAAAGTATTATTATTAGCTCAAGAATTTAATTTTCTACAATTTTTGTGAATAAGAAGGAAGAAATAATTTCCCTTCACTTTTTTTGAATATCCAATATCTACCCCTTATTAAACATCTTGAAAAAAAATACTATAAATGATTTTATTGAATTATAGGCACTTATAAGTATATGTTTAAGTGATAAATTCTATAATTTCAATAATTTAAAAATTATCTATTCATCAAATAAACCAGTACTACGGTTACTCCCATGCTCATGGTTTTTTTCGATCTCAAAGGAGAAGAATAAGAAGAAGAAGAAAGTACCACTATTTTGATTCCATTTCATTTATTGTGTTTATAGAACCTTTCTAGGATACACTTAGGAGACATACTCATCTCTTTGGAATATCATCAACTATTATGACTTCCTTATCATAGCAACGTGCCCAATATTTTCACATTATAATGATTATATTTATTCATAAAGTGAGGCTTTATTATATTAAGTGTTTTATGAAGTCCATGGATATATCTTTTGAGGGGTGAGCCTTAAGAAAAGGCTCTAGGATAAACATTACCTAGTGGAAGCTCCATACATTTATCTAGTAAGTACCTTAGAAGATGACTAGTATATTAAAATCACAAAAACCTTAATTTTGGTGTAAGAAGAGTGTAATAGGGTTAGTAACTTTTTCATTAAACTACTAAAAAATTATTTGTTCTTTGCTCTTTATTTCAATTATTTTCCAAAACATATTTTATAGATTAATTATGGGTAGATTCAAATATATTTTAATATAGATGTCTTATTTGGGGTAAAATTTCAACAAACTCAGTCCTTACCTCTTGAGTATTTATAAAATTAATTTATTAAAATATGGGGGATTATAATATGAGGTTCTTAAAATAAATATATAAATTGTTTTAGTCATATGAGGGTCTAATTTCTGGAATATATTTCGTCACCCTATCAAGGGGCCTATTTAGATTATATATACTCATTACTAATATCCATGGATGGTTTGAGGTGATTTAGTGTCATAAGGTGAAATATATATTATATAGAAAGATAATTTTTAAATGATAATTAGAACATTATGATTTGATACTCACGAAAATTAGATTATAATAATGTTTTTAAGGGGATTTAAGTAGACGTGGATTTTTATATTGGATCATGAAAGGTGGTCTAGAAATCACTACATATCCTATAATAATTAGAGTCAGGTAATAAATAGTTCTCAGAAGAAAATCCACTATCCCAACCAAGGGTAATTGTAAGAAACTCAATATTTAAGAAGAGATTATTACAAGGGGATGGTGGGAAGGATGTGAGTGTGATTTATTTCTAATACTGATATAAGAGATCTATATTTCATGAGTGACCCTATAATAATAGGAATTAGGAAATATTAAGTTTTATATTAGATATTATTATCATTAATAACTCATACATAGGAGAAATGGGTTTCCCTAGTACATGGTTAAGGGAGATAAACCATTTTGTTAATTGAAAGTAACCTTAAAACTAACATAGTATTCTAGTCCAAAACATTCTTTGGTATGAGATAAGTGATTCAAAAGTCACTGAATATCCTATATGAACATGTTTCAGGACACATATATTTCTCAGACATAGAGGCTTCTATGAATATTTTGATAATATATACAAGTGGAATGGAATTATTTTTTCCTCATATTGGAAAATATGAGGATAGTAGATATGAATTTATGTGTTCCCAAGCTCTAGGATAGAATTTGAAATATATATGAATTATATTTTTAGTTTGTACTGTAATAAATGATTTGGGAATCAGTAAATATATTTTCGTAATTATTATTAATCCACATATAGTTATTGGTTTTATAAGTATCTATGCATATATAGATCATATACATGTGGTTAATGAAATGGTATCATCCAAGCATAAGTCTATTGGAAGATAACTAAAAATGAATTGGTATGTTCTTAAGAACTATAATGGGTTATAGAATTAAAATGAATGAATTTTTTGTTTGGGCACATGATAAAATATCTACGAGTTCTAACATATCTAATAGGATTAAGAATAATTCCACACATAGTTTTCAGTTCTATAGATATTGGAATGATCTTGATCATGTGTAAGAAGGAAAGGAATGGCATAAATTAGTTCCTTGGTGAGAATCTAAAGGAAAAAAACCTATGTGAATTGGTAAATATAATAGTAATAAGAAGAAATAATGGATAGGTTGTAGTTGGAGGATTGTTATTGGACCCAAAATAGGTGATATGGGTATCACTATATATCCTACAATAATATGAATTAATAAAAACATATTTCATAAAAAACTTACATATTATCCCAATAATGGGTTTTAAATGGAAAAATAATATGGGAGAGTAGACCATTCACTAGGAACTATTACAGAGATCTGGTTCACTGATAATAAAATTTTATCATATTTAATAGAACATTCCATGTAGTTTTTGGAACATGGGTGATAGAATATATATCTTATAGTTTTTAGGTCACATGGTAAGGACCTTAATTTCATAAATTTTGATATATTATGAGATAAAAAATACAAACGTCATCTATATATTGGAAAATTATTACTTGGGGAACCCTTCATTGGTATGAGGTTTGACACACTCTCTATGAATTTTAATTAAGGGGTACTCTCTATTAAATTACACTTTTTATATAATAAATGAACCATCCCATTTTTTATCAACATTGGGGGTTCCTTTTGGTTATCATTGTTATTCTAAATTCTACCACCAACTTCACAATATTTAATGAAATGTGATTGGCCTATTTTCTAAAAACATATAAATCATGTTACTAAAATATTTTCATGTTATTTACTGTGAATAAACATTTCAAAAAATTTTTCATTTCAATTCATTAACCCATATTTTGAATTGTTCATCTTCATCCTACTAGTACAAAATAAATATGTGAAGTGGAGATAACCAAACATCAATATGAATGACTAAGTTCATCACATACACCATGGAATATGGGGTCTTTTGGTGAATTATGGGTAGTAGTGTGATATACCCTTAATGAATTAATCATTTTATCAATCTTCATGTTTTTTCTATGTACAAATTTTTCTATAGAATATTTTATTGAAACTTATTGAAGTCAATTATCTATTAATTTTATATTTTTTGGTAGTTGTAAAAGTGATTAGACTATACATTATACTCTTATTACAAATTACTCATTTTGAATGCATAGAAATTGGTGTAATTTTCTATCAAAATTATCTGAGGAACTAAAAATATTGTGATCATATTAGACATAAAAAAAGTTGAAAATAAATGTTTCCCCAAATTCTTCCATGGTTATGGTTTAAAACTATTTTTAGAATAATTTTGAAGCAATTATGATAATATTGAACAAACTGGAAGAGGTTGGAGGGTACAAACCCATAATAAATTTTCTATAAATAGTAAGCAACCATGAGTACTTAGTAGAGTGAAAACAATCTAGGGGTTTTTGGGAGATGTTAGAATATATCTAACATGTAGGACATATTTGGGTGAATTTCATAAAATTATATATTATTTATAGCTATAAGTACCCATACATCCTAATTTGGTGAAATATATTGGACCTTTTTTTATGATCACTGCAGGTACTGTTGTTGATGACCTACATGATAGTGATGGTCTCTCCCACTCCAGTGCAACTGAGAAAGGCTCTATTAAAGTACTATTTATATAAAAAAAATTATATTTTTTCCATCATAATGATGGATTTTTCTCATCTTGATAAATTTTTCATTTTTTCATCAATATTGTTTAATATACACATTCTAATGATTTAACACAATGAGAGACATCCAATTGAAAAAATTTCATGTAGATAAAGAGAAAAAATCACCATTATTTGAAATAAAATCAAGTTCATTGATTCCATTCATATCTTTATAATAAATGTAAATACCAGTATTTAATGTTTCATATAGATAATTATCCTGCCTTTATTTAATTTCACGTGGGTTGTCCAAATTATCTAATCTATCCTACTGAGTATTTTTAAATTGTATAAAGTGATATTGTATGAGTTCAAAAATAGTTTTTAATATCAACTACCATATATTATCATGTAGGGGTATCAAATCATCTTTCATATTTTCCTAATAACTATTAATTTTTTTTATTACCTATTATGATTAACCCTTAATGAAAAATCAGTAAACTAACATCTAAATTGTTTTCTCTAGACTAAGAATTATTTCTTGATACTCTTCCATGTTGTTGGTTCCCATATTAAAGATAACAAAAGAGTATAGAAAAGGTCCTTTGTTGGTGATATGATTTCATTCCCTAAGATAAACTTTTCAAGTATTGGTTCCTTAATATCATGTAATTATATAGTTAAATATACTCTAAAATTCATTTAATATATCTATGAGGTTTTTTAGGAAAATAAAATCTCTTTATTCGTGAGTTTTTTGTTCAAATGTTACACCTTTGTGTAGGGTACAATACTAAGAAATATACATATTGTTATCAATTAATTTCAAAATAGAATAAAAAATGGGTATTTTATTATTTTCTAATGATATCCTATATTTCTAATTTCCCATAAAAATATAGGATGACTGACGATGTGTTTGAGTTGGTCTATATGGGAAACCAAGTAAATCTCAGGATAATACAGACACTAGGAAATATTCTTCACTATAAAGATAAAAGTTAGGGAAATATTTTCAAAAAAATTGTATCTTCATTAATGTTATAAAATAATTTTGATGGGATATTATAGGTTTTTCTCTTTATCAACACACTTTTTTAGGTCATGGTGGGTGAAAAGTGACAATTTTATAGTTGACACATATAGGATATATGGATTCTCTTTTACATGCTACATAAAAAATTAAGGGTGAAGAAGATATGTTTTAATATAATCTAATTCATTTTTATTATCATCATCCCCTTGGTATGTATCTCATTTTTATATTAGTTTTGTAAGGTATAAAATTTACTAATAATGTTTGTAATGAATCACCTAACATGCTCTAGGTTAATTTAAAAACATATTAATGTTTGTTGTTTTTTAGCAGGATTTTATTTATTATTTCCTTGGTCTTATTAGGTTAAACATAAATACCATGATTATGGGCCATGAATCTATGAGATTTTCTTAATTTTACAATGAACACACATTTTAATGAGTTTATCTTCACATTTCATTCATGATTTAGTGAAAACATCCTCTAAGACAATAAGGTGACTATGGAATTGGTTATATTTGAATACCAGTTTATTTATATAAAATTTCACTATCAATATATGAGAGGAAACAAATGTGGTTCATCGAATATTATAAATTTCATTTAAAAATTATTGAGCTAAGTGTAATCAATGGATATAAATATACCCCTTGAGTTACTATAAATATATTGAATTCATCATTCTCAAAAAATATTTGGATGTAATTATAGCTAGAATACCAATCCATGAGTTAAAGGGATTGAAAAATAGAAATTTCATCAATAAAAACAATGTGATTCAAATTTTGAATTACTCCTTCATATACTGTATTTTTAAATCACTAAAATCAACATAAACCCAAATTGGTCAATTATTCTTCATCATGAAGAAATTATTGGTGGAACATGTGGTATATCAGACCTCCCAAATAATTCCCTTATCCAACATGTCGACCTCTTCTTTAACCTTAGCACCTTGATTTGGATACAACTTTCTCAATGCCTTTTTTTAACTGTGAAGGATATATTAAAAACATAAATATTTAACATAAACCTAGGGAACGAAATTTGACATTATATATAATTCAAAGTTATTGTATCAGGATTATTTTAGAGAAAAGAATTGATTTTATTCGAGTCTTTAGGGGTTATGTGTACTATAATCTATGTGGGTCATGGGTATTTTTCTATAATCAAATTTAATAAAAATATTTTATTTACAATTTTAAAAACACCTTTCGCAAATTTTTTGGGGAGATTTTGTAATTGTCTCCCTATATTCCATCAAGGGTGGATGACAAAGTTAGTTTTAGAGATTCATCGTGTTGAAGAGGCATGATCCTATCCATTTAGGTCACACTAATGTAAAAAGTGTGAGTGTTTTTACAGCTATAATGATACCATGTTAATGGGGGAAAAGGTACATAATCCCTAATTTAAAATCTAATGGTACATTTACAAATGATTTAAGTGCCTAGGTTTCACTTACAATATATTAGTCAAACCAATATTCTTATAGAGAAACTCAAAATAAATATTAATATGAATTGGTCATAGAGGTATGTTTTATTATATTTATAGATGTGGAACAACCAAGACATCTTCTTGTACATCATAATATTTTATAGTGTATTAAGTGTCCATTTCATTGTTCATTGGGGTTATTATGTCTTTTCTATCATAAAATTGATTCTTAAATGATATTGATATTATGGAATTATCATCTAGAAAATGTTTTACTTTAATTATAAATATATTAAACAAATTAATGGTTAAAACTTGTTTTTTATAATTAAACAATACCCACTTCCCTTTTTTTTATTCCCTATGATCAGGTTCTATGATTAAAAATATTTAATGAGGAGTTTATCATAATAATGAACCCTAAAATTACAATAAATGGAGTAATTTAGACATTATTAATAAGATATAGGAACTATTTTACAAATTTGAATCTATATATTTCCTAATAAGGCATTAAATTTCATGTGTCAATGAACCACCAAAACCTCATAATTGAAAATGAGAACCAAAAGTTGATCCTTCTTTCTTATATTATTGAGTGTTTTTTACCCTTATCATACCCCTAGATTATCAACTTGGAAATAACCAAATATACATCCCGATATCCCAAAAGTAAGATAATTTATTCTATAATGATTCTAATTCCTAAAAAATTATCCACATGATCTTAGAAAATGATGACATCATCAATATTTCAATTCACACAAAAAGGCCAAGTGTGAAAATGTATGGTAGTATCCTAATCATTATTTATAATGTATATAACTATATGAAATTTAGTGGATTTCATTTCTACATCATATATATCAATATTGAAATCATCAATTTCTAAATATTGAGGGCATAAAAAGGATTTGATGATGGCCTCTATGTGTTCTTTATAAGGATGGAGGACATCTAAAATTTAAATCCATGATAGAATAATATACATATTCCTTTAAATATTATATTTTTGAGTTACATGATTATAACATCTACAACATAGTATTTCCATGGACTACGTTCTAGTAGACCAAATCAATAAGGAAGATTTTCCCTTCAAAAATTTAAAATCTGTCGTATATTTTTTGTTTTTTGTTTATCATTTGTTATAATTATTTTACCCTACTACTAGTTATGTGGTTGTTCCTACACTAATCTATCCACTAGCCTTAAATATGTGGAATTAATCTGAGAGGATTCATGATCAAAATGAGGACCCTCATAGTCTTGTTGGAGTTCATATATCTTATTTTCTATATTATGTATTATTTTAATGAGAGTAACACATTATGTATGGGGTCTTTATTGGGTGTTCCATCCTTTACCTTTATGGTCTCATCCACATTAGCTAGTGGGGAACCCTACTTCATAAGTGTCTTATTTGTGACTTAATAAATATAGTATACCATATTGAAAAAATGTAATTTTATGACTCCTCATAATAATAAAAATATATTTGGTGGGGTAGTTCATATTCTCCAAATAATAAGGGAAAGTTATCTAGAAGGTCTGAAATTGATTAAGAAATCTTGTGTGGGGGGCCTTTTTTATTTTCATTTTTGATGGTTATTATAAATAGTTTTGGATGTTATGGGAAGATAATGCTTTCGATAAGAATTTAGAGGGGGAATTAGGATTATAGATGGTTGAATCAGCCATAACATAATTGTTTCAAAATCATAATTGATAAAATTTTGAGTCACGTAATAATAAAGATTTTATGGTTATATATTGAGATATGTTTTCATTATACATTGTCTTTAGGTTGAACAGTAGAGAAAAAATTAACATTGACCATGGTACTATATAGGTTTACCTATATTTTTTATAACATTCTTTAGAGTATGTTTGCATAAAAAATGATGTAATCTATCTTATTCCCTAAAATTCAATTATAGGGGTAGTAATTTTTGTGAGAATTCAGTCCTACCACAATGATATTTTTTATCTCTAATCATGTAAATATGTTTTTCTCTAGGGTAGTTCTGAAATTAAAAAATCCATTTTGGATAAAATAAAATTTATTCTTCATATTTTCGAAGTTTTGATGATTTTACTCTTTCAAATACATATTATTATTACTAATATCGTTGTCTGTTGTATGTTTTCTATAAGGAGGAACTATTTTATATATAACATGTTCAACGGATAGATATAAAACTAATTATTTTTTACGAGTGATTTTTATGGTTACTGCTTTACCATATTTCCATTTTTGTGCAGTTGAAGATAGTTAAGATTCATCATTAGAGTGTAGAAGGAAACATTCCAGTCAATATTTGATGTGACCTTATTTTACATATTTTTCCATATCTTTTTAATTAATTGTTATGAATTTTAAGTTATAATTTGTGCACTTGTTATTATATATTAACACTTTTGTATTTTTGTAAATAAATTTATCAATTAAATTTTTTATAACTTATCATACATTTTAAGCTCTAAAATAGATAATTTATGTTTTACTTTATTTTTTTTAATTTTTTATTTAGTTACTAGTTTTAGTGTTCTTAAATAGTTAAATTACAATTTAATCTAACTCTCGCACATAAATATTGAAGTTTCTAATTTAACAATTCATGTAGTAAATATTGATCAATTTAAAATAATATAACCTAATTTTTAGATTTATTTTAATAATTCATTATTTACAAATTTATGTTTTTATACAAACAAAATTTATTCAAAATTTATAATTAAAGTCTTAACATAACAAAATTATTCAATAAGATGATAATTAATTGTCTACTTTAATAAATTTAGTTTTTATAGCATCTTTTTTAGATAATTTACTATATTTATTATTGAATAATTTACATCAATTTTATTTTAGAAGTTAATAATAATTTATGTTTTAATTGTATCATAATATTATCTAAGTTAATGAGACTCTTATTTTTTAAAGTGTCTTAATTAATTTTTAATTCATACATAATTAATTTCTTTTATTTTTAATCTGATTTAATTTTATAGTTTTTAGTGTTGTACCATCAACCTGTGGCACCATTTTCACTTTTCACGGTAGAACATGTTTATTCCTTTGTTGTGACTTCATTTAACTTTTCCCTATCCCCATATTTCATGTGCTAATGGTTATCATTAATGGTGCCAATGTAACTGCATCTCTTCACCGACTCACCGGTTTTCACCACTCTGTTGTGACACTGTAACTGCATCTTTTCACAGCCTCAAAGTTCTTTTATAGTGTCAATGTTATCCTCCATTCTGCCATTGTAACCACATGCACCAAACCTCAGGCACTACAATGAAGCCACTCCCGCCACCAGTGATTCTACCCATTGGGTCACAATCACCAATAACACAAATAAGTAATCCCATTTACAAACTCAAATCCGAACTAGAACCAGATTCAAAGTGAAAAATTATATTCAAACTAAAATATCGAACCTAAAATCAACCCAGTTCAAAACCCAAACAATTTTTTATCAATTTTGAGGTGGTACCACAAGAAATTGCTCAGATTTTTCTATAATGAAGGAGCTGTGAGGGTCAGTAGAAACTGCCTACCATTGAGTATCTGGGTTATTTTCACATTGACAAGGTCGGTTTGAGGAGGAGGAGATGAAGCTAAGGAGCATCCCACCAGTACTGAGGAGCTAGAGAATTACATCATCACTACTTTGGTGACCTGTTTCAAGAGGAGGTTGACCCATTTATTTGAGTAGCTAGAGAGAGAATTCATGTCTTTTCTCTACGATGCGCCACTATAGAGTAGGAGTCTGCAGCAATTAAGCTCTAATTGAGGAGTCAAGAGCACCTTTAGTTGCTTTGTCTGAAACACCGAATTTCCACCACTAAGGTCTGAAATACAAGATGGGGGGATCATCTATGACAAGAGAGTGGGAGCAGGTGCCTGTTCTTTAGGAGGAATAAGGTGTCGTAGTGTTCCTCATTCTTGGAGAAGGAATCGAAAAACCCTCCCCTCTGTTTCCTGATATTTGGGGGGGGGAGATAAAAAACCAATCTAATTTGAAAACATAACATAAAAAATAATAATAATGTTACTAATAACAATAATAAAAAAAATAAATTATGTTTTTAAAATTAGAATTAATTTACCAATAATTATTATTATTTATTAAATAATAACATTAATAATTAAATTACAACAAATATAATAAATTAATTTTTATCTAAATAGTTTTGAATATTTTTATTTATAAATAATTATAAATAATAACTTTAATGTTATTTAAGTAATGTTATAAAATAATTATAATTAAATAAATGAAGTAAAGTAAATTATTAAATAATTTAATCATAGTTATACATAGAATAAAAAGATTAATTTATAATAAATAAATATTAATATAAATTAAAAAACATTTCATCTTAAATTAACTAACTAGATAATTATCTATTTATAATAATTGACACATTTTATTAACATTGAATTATTTGTTCTCTATTTAGGAAATTTATGGTCATTCAAGAGGAAGAACCTTGTCCAGGTTCTTTCAACTAACTCATAGGGAGTTTGTTACATGGAAAAGATAGTGTGATGTGCCAATCATGAAAAAACACATGTACAATGAAATAGTAAAAGGAAATTTTAAGTGGATGAAAGGACATTATCGCACACGCTCCAAAAAATATTTATTTGTGATTTTACAAAGTGAAACACAGTGGATGCCCTTGGTCATTCTCTCAAAGAAGAAGTGAATTAAACAACTCTTAATGGGGTTTAATTAAGTGTTTAAAATGTTCCAGTGAAAGTAAATGAAATATGGTTGGTTTCTTTTTTGACTTTTCAAACAATAAATTAAACAAGAAAATGAGAAGCAACAATCAAGAGACAATTTCTTTACAAACACTTATACGAGAAGTCATATTTGATTTAATCAAACCCCTTCACCTTTCATTTATCATTATGTCTTATAATTATAATTCATCAATTATTATCCCCTAACCTTGTTAACATCCGAACCCTACGAAAATTAACGCAACCACATATATTTTTAAAAATGAGCCATAGGTTATCTTCGGGACCTTTAATTACAGCACCCTGCTTTGATTGTGATCCAAAATCCAAATTGTGGTCTATGGTCAATTAGGGAATAATATCATCCCTGGATTTGAGATTTAATTGTGTTTAGGGATGAGACTTTAACACTATAAATCTAACCCAACGTGATTAGATTTTGTGATTGATGTTTCACTCGCACGGTTTACACAAGCCCGACCATGCGGTCAAGTGCAAGTCGATTGAGTAATGTATAAATTAAAACACAATTAATAGATCATAATTAATTAATAATAGTATTTTATGGATTCAAAAAAATTAATGATGGGAGTAGGTATTAGATCAATTACGAAAGAAATCACTCTTCCATGGGTAGAGTTATCATAGTGGTGATGTTTTTCATAAGAAATGGATTGAAAAGGGAACACCCAATCTCATCTCCACTCTTATATTCTTGACCAAGAAGAAAAATAAAAATATGAAAAGAAAAAATACAGAATATTTATTGACAAAATTCACATTACAAGCATAATAACAATGAAAAATAAAGTGGAGGAGGGAGAGGAGAACCTTTTTGGAAGAGATGTTTGCACAAGGAATTACTTATTCCATGAGATGATAGGGGTTCCCAAGAGCCAATATTTCGGAATCACCTTCCCAAATCCTCTACCAGAACTCCCAAAGAGTGAAAAAATTCATTAAATAGAGTTGGGGAGGTCTAGGATTACAAAAGAAAATTAATTGTTAGAAATGCTTCCAAATTGTTTAATCCCGATTTCACCGTAGAGTTGACTTCCAAAACACTTGAATTATCTGGCCTTCTAGAAGGTTGATTTGATCCAAATAATTTCCCTGAGCTTCCCTAACAATATGGGATCAATAAACATCGGGATATAGAAGATAAAACCTAAATGGTGATGTGATGTCCAATCTGGATGGTTCAGTCCAACTTTGTCTTCATGAACCATTTACTCCACTAAAATGCACAATTAATCTCCCATGTCCTAAATAGAATTTGTATCCCATTAATTCAAAAATATGGTTAAAACTTTTTAAGTCAAAATAATTTACATAAAAATATTTGAGCCTGAAATTCTAAATGAATTTTAAAAGCATAAAACTAGAATTTCAATCAAATTTCCAAATGAATGATTTAATCCCTAATATTCTATAAATTAACATATTTATCAAAATTTGAGAAAGTTATTTAATTTATTATGAATAAAATATTTAACAAAATAGTGATTTATCAACTCCGCCACACTTACCATTTTTTACTCATGGGAAAAACCTCATATCAATTAATCATCAATATCAATTCAAAACAAATTTTAAAACATATATCCTCAAAATCCAATACCTCTACACAAAGAAACCAAAGATATCATGACTCATAAAAAACCATTATTTCAAGTTCTCTATTTATATCATTAAATATATTTCCACTTCATTTATCCTCTCATGCACAAAACACTTACCTCATTAGAATTTTCTCATGTCACACAAATGTCAACTTTTCACCAATGTCTTTCTCATCCAAACTCATACAGGGGTCACCACAGGCTTGATAAATTATGACATTGCCACCTAATGTGATTCAAAGACATATTTTTATCATTATTGATTTATAGGTTTGTTCTGTAGCTTTCTATTGGTAGGTTTTTGATGTGAAAAAATAAGGCTGAATGAGGAGGGCTTGACTCTTTTTGAAGCAAAATTGCATTATTCAAATTATCACTCAAGTATGGTTTCTCCTCAATACTATTAGTATAAATTATGCTCGATAATCATGAATAATCATGGAATGTTTACAACATTCATCATTTTATCCTCTCAAACATAGTTTCTCATGAATTCTCCAAAGAGGAATATCATTGTTTCTTCATCAGAAGCTCCAGAAAGGCACAAATTCTTTTATCATAAATGCTCTAGAAAGGTACAATGTTCAATAGAATGATTTTTTTGAATTAAACAAATCTCTTCAGAATTTAATTTTCCACCTGAAGTATCACAAAATGTGGTAGCACAACACAAGAAACCTCCCCCCACACTTAAGTTTAACTATATTATGCAATTTCACTTCAAGAGTTGGTTGGATGGGGAAAATTGGCATGTAATGTGGCTAACTTAAAAGGTTTTTCATGGAATATAAGGGTTGGTAGGATTAAATGTTCAAGGTTTGAAATTATAAAAGTTATGCTTTGAAATTGGGTCTTTAATACCAAAAAAATGACTCAATCATTTAAACATGAGTACCTCAAACCCTCAAGTTGTGATAGGAATAAATCAAATTATGGTTAAATAAAGAATGGTTTGGTTTTCTCAAGAAGTGAGGTGAATTCAATGAATAAAAAAATAATGGTTCATAATCCTCCAAAAAAGGTGATTTCAAAAAATTGACAGTGATATTGGGTGTTGGATTCAAAATTTCGAGTACATTTCATGAAATTACAAAAGATTTGAACTTGAAACAAACTCATTTTCATTAATCATTTAAGCCTAGTTTCATGGGATAAAATGTTTCACTTATTGATATGGATTTCAAAATCGTGATGATAATTATTTCATCTCAAATGATTCAAAAACACCCAAAATTATTGAAAACTAAACACACAAAATTTGAAAAACGCTCAATTTGTTATAAAAAATAATGAAAAAAGGAAAACAATTGAAATTACTAAAATAAAAGGTTCCCTCCCCCACACATAAAATATTTAATTTTCCTCAATGTGAACCCATGAAATGATATGTGCACATGAAAAGCATAATTTTAAATAGGAAAAATAATATAAAATTGAAAGGGTTAGGAACATCCTGATATGATCAAGTGATGATGGGGTCATATAGTGTGATGAAATCCACTACAATAGTAAGAAGTCCCTCAATGTATTTCATAAAACATTTCCCATTAACTATAATTATCATTCTTGTGTCCTATTGTGTGATCTCCATTACACTATAAGGAAAAACATTAGATACAATATAAGGACCCAACCATATGGAAGGCAACTTACCAAGCATCTGCTTCAATCGTGAACTGTATAAAAGGACCTTTTATCCAACATCAAACTCCCTTTGATGGATCATTATATCATGAAATACCTTTGAACATTGCTTGTAAAGGATTTAGTTCTCATATGAGGAAAATTGAATCTCCTCAAGCTCTTGAATTTGAAAATTCCTTTGAATTCTAGCTTTGACCAAATCCAGTTACATTTCATTATAGACCAATAAGTCCAATGTGTGTCTTCCATGAGGAGATGACAGGCCTTCCCAAAGACCATCTGAAGTGGGGACAACCCAATGGGAGTGTTGTATGCTATCCTATAAGGCTACAATGCATCAACCAAGCACTTTCTCCAATCCTTCCTATTTGGTTGCACGATTTTCTCAAAAATTTGATTCAATTCGTGATTTGAATCCTCAACCTGACCATTTTTTTGGGGTGGTATGGTGTTGATGTTTTTTGTGTCACCCCATACTTTTGAAGCTGGATTCTGATTGCAGAAGTGTGTCCCCTGGTCACTGATGATAGCCTTTGGAACTCCAAACCTGCAAACAAATTGTGTCTTGACAAAGTCCACTACAACATGAGAATCATCATTCATGGTGGCCTTAGCCTCCACCAATTTTCTCACATAATCAACAACAACAAAAATGTACTAGAAACCAAAATAAAATGGAAAATGAAAAATAAAATCAATTTCCCATACATCAAATATCTCACAAAATAGTATGGGTTATTGGGGCATCTCGTGTCTTCTAGAAATATTTCTATTGTTTCGGAAACATGATCATGACTTAAAAAACACATGAGCATCATGGAATAAACTAGACCAATAAAATCTAGAGTCCAAAACATTTCTAGATGTCAATTGGGGTCCAAGGTGTCCACTAAAAGAAATTGACTAAAAAATGTAAGATAGACTCAAACTCATGATCAGAAACACACCTCCTAATAACTTGATCACTACACATGTTCTAGAGGCATGGATCAGCCGAAACATAAAATCTAGACTCACTATTTAATTTTTGGACTTGATGTTTCTTTAAATATATAGGGATTTCAGATGAAATAGGGTATTTAACTGAATCAGCATACTAAGGATGCATACCTGAGATGGAATAAAAAAGCTCATTGGGGAAAGAGTCAAGAAGAGGTACCTTGTCCAAGGTGGCATCCTCTTTTGTGTGAGTAAACGTACTCATGTGGTATGAAACCAAGTTTTCCAACCCCTTATTGTCCTTTATCTCAATATCATATTCTTAAAGAAGGATCATCCATCTAATTAGCCTGGTCTTTGCGTCTGGCTTCTTGAAGAGGTACCTCAGAGCTGTATGGTCAGAAAAAACTTCTTTAGAGCCCAATAAATACGAACAGAATTTATCTAAAGAGAATATGAAAGTAATAAACTCTTTTTCCATGGTTGTGTAGTCTGATTGGGATGAATCTAGTGTCCTAGATGCATAGGAAATAACATGTGAGCGTCTATCCACCCTTTGAGAAAAGACAGCTCCAACTACGAAGTTGGAGGCATGACACAAAAGCTAAAAAGGAATCTCCCACCATGGGGGATGTATGATTGGTGGAGTGGTCAGACACCTCTTTATATCATTAATGGATGTCCTTATAGATTCATCAAAAACAAAATAATAATCCTTTTGATTTAATCAGGACATAGGAAGAGCAATCTTACAAAAATCTTTGATGAAGAACTGATAAAATCATGCATTCCATAGGAAAGATCCAACATCACACACACATGAAGGATTGGGTAAGGATGAAATGATATCTAACATAGATCTATCAACCTCTATCCCATGATTTGACACTACATTCCATAATACAATGTCATACACTACCATGAAATGACAATTTTCAATGTTCAAGACCAGATTCTTCTCAATACAATAATTCCACACCATTCTTGAAATACATAAACATTCATCAAATGCGGGTCCATATACTATCAAGTCGTCCATAAATACATTCATGAAGGTCTCAAGAAAATCAGAACATACTACTCACCATGAATCTCTGAATGGTACCTGGGGTCTTGCAAAGTCCAAATGGAATCCTCCAGTAGGAAAATGTGCCGACGAGACAGGTGAATTTAGTCTTCTCTTGATCCTCCAGAGCTATAGGAAACTGAATATATTGAGAAAATCCATCCAAGAAACAATAATGTGTCCTCCCAGCTAGTCTCTTGAGCATTTGATCAATAAATGGGTGGGGGAAATGGTCCTTGTGAGTGGAATGATTTATTTCCCAATAATCAATACACACACACCAATTATTTTTCACCCTCATTAGAACTAACTCCTCTTTATCATTTTTAATAATAGTAACACCACTGTTCTTAGGTACATCCTAAATAGGACTCACCCACTAAGAATATGAAATGGGATAGATTATACCTACCTCGAGCAAATTTTCAACCACATTTTTAACAACCTCTAGAAGTGATGGATTGAGTATCCTTTGTGGCTGCCAAACTAGTTTATCCCCATCATCCAAAATAATCTTATGCATGAAAATAGAGGGGCTAATACCTTATATGTTAGCCAAGGTCCACCCGATTACCCTAATGTTCTCCCTCAAAAGATTCAAAATAATTTCTTCATGTTCAAAAGGGAGATTTTTAGAAATGATAACAGGTAATTTCTCACCACTCAACAAGTATGAGTATTTAAGATTTGGTGGAAATGGATTGAGTTCCAGTGTAAGGGGGTGGTGTATGGATGGAGACATTGAAAGAACTGAAATATGTGCACAAATAGAATCTATATTAGAATAGAAATCATACAAATCAGAGAATAAGACATCAAATACATCAGTATAATCAACATCCATGTCATAATCAGAGTTCGCGTGATCATAATGAGAATATGAATCTGTTTCAAAATAAAATCTAAGAGTGAGTTAATCATTATAAACGAGTGCGGAAGTGCTCTTAGACTGTAACACCCGAGACTTTTATGAGAAATATTATGTTTTTATGTTATATAAATCATCAAAGGAATATTTCACTACACACAACACTAGCTTGGCTAGCTTTACACGCAACCACGACCTTCCTCGATAGCTTGCATTGTACGCAATACCAAGTTTCACTAAACAACTATATGCTATTAAAATATTATTAGAACTAGCCATTATGAATAATAATAACTGAATTTTGAATTTTATAACATTTTAATTAAACTTTTACATTTTCTAGAATGAGGTATAAAAGCAAAATCAGTTTTTTTGGATAAAAGATATATATTTTTCAAAAAATATAGTTTTACCGCCTTTTGATGGCGCACCCACATTAAATCTAGTTTTTGACGAGTTTATAAGTTCAATTTGACAAAATAAAATTCTTCTTTCGAATCAAGATATAAAAATTTACTTTGGATAAATTTTTCATATTATTCTAATAACTTTCATATTTTAATGAATAGTAAAAACACGCTATATTTTAATTAAAAACAAAATTTTTCATCGTAATAAATTATGTGGTTAAATAATAATATTGAATGGTTAAAAAGTATAAATAGAATATATTTTTACCATTTAATTTAATGTATGTCATTATCCTTGATTTTACATTGAATTCGTATGAAAAATAAATTCAATCTTTGGCAATGTTTTAACTTTTAAAACCTATTTTCTTAACAACGGGATTAGTTTTAAATTAATTACTGCAACTTCTGTGTTTTGAATTTTGAAAAATTGATTCCATATTTGGAATCCGTGGGTCCAAATTATGTTAATAGGTTACTTTTTTTTGATATTATGAATAGTAACTACGGTAATTTTTATTTTCTACGGTTAAAGGTAAATAGGGTAATTCAAGGTTAAAAGAATATTATAATAATTCAAAATTACCTTGACACTTGTCATAACATTATTGGATGAGTATTGGCCGACCATGGTCATCTTTGGGTCGATTTGGGGACCCCATGGAGCCACTTATGAAAGAAAATGACAGATTAGATTAATTAATTTAATGTAAAGGCAAAATTGGAATTAAAAAATATCGTTTAGTAATTAATTTTTATAAGGGGATATATAAATTATATTTTGGACTATAAATATTCAATGGAAATATAAAACGATTTACTACATGTTGGTATTTCTTTTATAATTTTTAGACATCATATAAATTAAATTATTTATGACACAATAATGATGCATTATTTACCTCATTAATAAATGATTTAAATAAATAAGATTAAAATGATTAAAATAACATCCAGAACCTGTCCAATTCCTATTGGATGATTTTATTTCGAATATAAGTCATCTTATCTTGGAAATTACTGTGTTTTGGACCTCTTGAAACCGAAGATAATTTTATAATAAAATAATGTTTTCACACTTTCCTAAAGAGCCCCTCCACTCCCTTATAAAAGGAGACCACTTCTATGCAATTTCTCACACCTCTCAAGCCTTTTACCTCGTCCCAAATCCACACAACTAAGCTCCCTACATCACTCTCCTCCCCCTTGAAGCTTTACATTAGGCAGAAGACTCTCCAAGAAGTCCTTTTGGTTCAAACCAAAGGAAGTTACCAAAATTAAAGGTAACATTTTCTCTTAAGATGTTTTCTTTTATTCGACTTCTCTAACCCCTAAAATCTTTTTAATCCTTTATTTTCTGACGACACCAGTATCCTGAAAATACTATGATATTTTTATGATAATTATTAGAACTACACTTAAACACAACTCTATCTAATGGATGAAGAACATAATGTTTCTTTGCTGGAAAACTAACGCCTCACGGAACGAGGATTGTTCGATTTTCCCCTACCGCCTCTCATGGTTGACATTATGATGGAACTGTAGTTATATATAATATATATTATGTTTATTATTTCTTTATTCTTCTATACTTCCCAATTATATGAAGCCTTTATGGTTTCCATAGTCGGTAAATATGATAATCTCATTTGAGAAAGTGCGGACTACCGCCCCCTCAAAGTGATGTGATTCGTTAATACCTTATGTGGGATGAATAAAGGATGTGGTTAATGATATTATATATGATATTATACTGGAATTATAATATACCTATGTATCATTATTTTTTAATTCCATTAAAATGAGAAATAGATATGAATGTAGCGTTCATGCGTACTTACGGCTTACCGTCTCCATGAATGGTGCGTTTCATTTCTTACCACCATATGTTATGTACTATTAAATTGATTATATATGATGGATATATAATTAATGCATATTATATATAAATAATTTTTTACATTTTGGAGTTAACTAAATCATTATATAAGTAATAATAACATCAAGAACAACAAGTCCAAACACGTACGATAAATAAGATGATTTTACCCAAAACGCTACTTTAACATTAATTTACATAAGAATGGGTAATATAAAGTCATAATTGAACCATATATGATATCATAACAATGAATATGATTCATTAATAATTCAATGACATTATTTAAATCATTATACAGGAGGTTCGGACTCTTACGAAGCAAATTGGACCTAAGGTAAGGGAAATATCAAAATCTCATTTTTATCTGAGATTGTTTATACTTTGAATTTTACTGGGGTGTATTTTATCATCCACATCCATGTTTCCTCAATATGTAATATTTTTTCCATCCACCTACAATTTTTTAAATCCAATTTTAACCTTCGGTGAGTTTTTAGTAAAAGATATTAAAGGGATCTTTTGACGTTTTTCGTACAAGGTACTTTTTGACTTCTCCAACAAAAGTTCGAGAAGAATGTTTTCTTTTAACATATACGGCATGAAAGTATTTTTTTTAAGAATATTAACTTTCATTTTTTCAAGTTTATTTATAATCAACTTATTTTAGTTATAATTTTATGACATGTTAAGAAAGGAAAAGTTTTTTTGAAGTAGAAAGGATATTTTCCTCAAGAATGGAGTTCAAGTGTTTTATCAGAATTTTTTTCCATCTAAGATAATAAAGGGTTCTGTTTTTATCCTTATTATTACATTGATTGGATTATTTTATGATGGAATTATTTTTAGGAATTCTTTTATCTTATATTAATTTTTTTATGATGTCACGATGTTTAAGATTCCCATTTTTATTACATGGGTTATGTTATGATGTATGGTTTATGATTTTGTGGCACACATAAGAATGGTATCATTATGAGATGGGTGGGACCTATATCCCCCTCCAATGCATTGGTTAAATATTTTATATATCATGAGATAGACAAGGCTGAAACGGTAGGTTAAACTTGTTCAGTGAAACAGGACTGAAATGAGGAGTGAACTAAGTTCAGAAATGGACTTTGTCCACTAAGATAGTCTTTGAAATGAGTCTTGACTAATAAGAAACGATTCTCTATGATTATGTGTCTATGCCACAATGTTTCATGTTTTAATTTATGATTATTGGGATTTCATTTCACTACTATGATTTATCCCATGGTATTAAATTATTCTCTCTTTTGCAGGTTAAGATTTCCAAAATGGTATGTTCTTATGAATATGATGTGATTGATATTTCTTTTGTTTACCCTTACTGAGAATTTGAGCTCACCCTTTTGTAGGTTTTTTTTCCCAGGTCAGGAAGAAGATTATTAAGTAAGATATGCCAAAAGGGACTATAGATATGATGAAATAAATGGGAGACTGTGTAGACGCTTTATGAACCAGTTGTTTATGTTTCCCAGTTTCTAAAGACACTATACCTATATGGTCCTTTCATGGTTTTGTTATATGTTGTGATAAGTATGCTACAATTTTGAAGTAATAACAACGTATATAAATTATGGGTTGTTATAGTTGGTATCAGAGGAAAGGTATAGTCAACCTTTGGAAACTAGGATGTGAAAGCCTTAGTAAGAACCCTAAGGAAAAGTCTAAGCATAGAACACAATATTAGTGTTTTAGAAAGGACCATAAATAACCTATAATAATACCTTAAGTGTGAAATTTTATTCTTGATTATATGGTTTTCAGATTATAATTAGTGTTGCTCACACTATTCTTCTTGGTTTTAGTCAATGGCTGGAACCAGAAGGAACTCTATTAATGCGGAATGCGACGGGCAATGCAATGATTGTCCCCCTGAGAAACCAAACGTTATGGGAGCTGGAATGTAAAATCTTGTAGCCATGCTCACACAACATTCTCAAGCTATGAATCATGCTGGACTTCCAAATGAGAAAAGGAAGGAGCAACATTCTTTTGAATCCTTCATGAGGCAGCGTCCACCTTATTTCAGCGGGTCTACGGATCCATTAGTTGCTAAACAATGGATTAGTACAACTGAAAAGATATTTTCAATTCATCAATGTTCTGAACATGATAAAGTCATCCTAGAAGTGTATCGTTTGGGAGAAGATGCTGATCAATGGTGGAATCTTATTAAGAATACGAGGCAAAGGGATGAAATTGAGTCCATGTAATGGGATGAGTTCAAGAACTTATTTTTCAATAAGTACATCCCTCGTATTCTCCAAACAAAGATGGAGAAAGAGTTTCTTGAACTGAAGAAAAACGATGATGAATCATTTGGTACCTATAAAGAAAATTTTACAAGACTTGAAAGGTATGCTTCTAGTATTATTATCCAACCTGAGAGTAAGATCGATCGATTCTTTAGTGTCTTAAAACCAAGTCTTAGAAGGGTGTTAGCCATAAGGGACTTCAATAGCTATGAGGAAATCGTTCGATGTGCTCTCAAAGTCGAGATGGAGATTGGAGTAACCCATCAGTCATATGGGTTTGATAAGAAGAGGAAAATGGAATTCAAAGGAAAATCTAAAGAGCACACTGAAAAGAAGACGTGCTTTCCCTTATGCTCAATGTGTGGAATGAAACATGGAGGGGGTTGTCTTAAAGGGACAAGTAAATGATTAAAATGTGGAAAGGAAGGTCATCCGGCATTTGAATGCAGCAATAATGGGAAGAGGATGTCTAATGATGCAAAAAAGGAAGGGACACACAGAATGAACCTACTACACTTCAATGTTTCAAGTGGAAGGAGATTGGGAATTATGCCAATAAATTCCCTAATCTAAGGGTTGTTGATGATGATCAACATCAACAAAATATTAAGGCTAAAGATAAAGGAAAGTCACATGAAATTTCTATCAGCGATGCAGAGTACGATAACGATGTGGTGAAATGTACACTTACCATCCACTCTAAAGTAGAAAATGTTTTATTTGATTCTGGATCCACCAACTCTTTTATTTCTGATGATTTTTCAAAGGCTATCACTGTATTACATCAACAATTAGATGTTGAGTTAGCTGTGACAACACCTATTGGCACAATAGTCACATCAGAAGTTTATAATTCTTCCCCGATTGAAGTTTGTGGGAAAGTGCTTACTGCAAATCTTGTGATCCTTCCTATAGTGGAATTTGATGTGATTCTTGGAATGGATTGGCTTTCTTTATATGGAGCTCATATCAATTTCCAAATAAGGGAAGTCACATTTCATATTCCAGATCAATCTATGATAGTCTATCGATGCAAGGATGAACATAACCTTCCAGTGGAAATTTCTTCCATCATATGGGTCTTGATTCTACATAATGAAGGTTATTTATCTCAAATGGTTGGTGAGAAACTCACAATTAGGAATATGCCCATTGTACAGGAGATTGATGATGTCTTTCCAGTGGAATTTCTAGGTCTTCCACCAAATCATGAAGTTGAGTTTTCAATAGAACTCGTACCGGGTGCTTTGCCTATTTCAAAGACACCTTATAGAATGGTCCCAATTGATTTGAAGGAATTGAAGAAGAAGCTCCAAGATAATATTGATAAGGGATTCATACGCCCTAGTGTGTCACCTTGGGGAGCACCTATTCTGTTTTTTAAGAAGAAAGATGGATCAATGAGACTCTGCATTGATTATCGGGAACTTAACAAGATCACTATCAAGAACAAATATCCTCTCCCACGCATTGATGACCTATTTGACCAACTACGCGGAGCTCAATACTTTTCCAAGATTGATCTTCATTCCGGGTATTATCAATTAAGGGTCAAAAGGGAGGATATACCAAAGACGGCTTTCCGTACAAGGTATGGACACTATGAATTTATATTGATGCCACTTGGTCTTACTAATTCCCCTGCTATCTTCATGGATCTGATGAATAGAGTCTTTATAGACTACCTTGATCAATTTGTGGTAGTCTTTATAAATGATATTCTTTTCTATTCAAAGATCAAGGAAGAACATGAATATCACTTGATAATTATATTGAAGACCCTGAGAAAGGAAATGCATTATGCCAAATTTACCAAGTGTGAATTTTGGCTTCAAAAAGTTTCGTTTTTTGATCACATAATCTCAAAAGAGGGGATATCTGTGGATCCAGAAAAAATAGAGGATATCGAAAGATGGTCGAGACCAACAACAGTAGCTGAGATCCGAAGTTTTCTTGGTTTGGATGGATATTATCGACGTTTTGTGAAATATTTTTCACGAATATCTAATCCACTCACCAGGATGACTCGAAAAGGAGTTAAGTTTGTATGAACAGATGAATGTGAAGATAATTTCAAGGAGTTGATAAGAAGGTTATCTAGTGCACCTGTACTCACACTTCCTTGTAGTGGAGAAAGGTTTGTGATCTATAATAATGCATCCAAGAAGGGAATGGGATGTGTTCTCATGCAAAATGATATGGTAATAGATTATTCCTCACGACAGTTGAAAATCCACGAGCAAAATTACCCAACTCATGATTTGGAGTTAGCTGCGGTAATCCTTGCATTAAAGATTTGGAGGCAATACCTTTATGGTGAAAGTTGTGATATTTATACTGATCATAAAAATTAAACTATATTTTCACACAAAAGGAGCTGAATATGCGTCAAAGAAGATGGTTAGAGCTGATTAAGGATTACGACTGCTCAATTCATTACCACCCTAGGAATGAAAACAAGGTGGAAGATGCATTAAGTCGACAAGACCATGCCAGTTTGTCCATGATGTGGATCACAAAAGATCCAATATTTATAGATTTACAAAGGATGGATCTTGGAATTATAAAGGAAGGGGGAAATCGTATCTTTCTCAAATGAATGTTCAACCATCTATACATGTGAAGATTAAAGAGGCACAAAAAGAAGATGTAGAGTAACAAAAGAAGGTGAGAAATTTTTCTAAATTCAACATTGATTGTGATTGGATAATAAAGTTCAGGAATCGGGTTTGTGTTCCTCCCATCCCCGAATTAAAGAAGGAGCTGCTGGATGAGGCTCATAGTTCATCATTCTCTATTCATCCTAGAATCATGAAGATGTATAGGGACCTGAAAGAGTACTTCCGGTGGGACGACATGAAAAGAGATGTTGCTGAATATGTCTCTCGATGCTTGGTTTGTCAGCAAGTTAAAGCTGAGAGACAAAAGTCTAAGGGGATGTTACAACCATTACCCATACCCGAATGGAAATGGGAAAACATCACTATGAACTTTGTCACAGGACTTCCTAAAACATCCAAAGGCAATAATGCTATCTGGGTCATAGTTGATCATCATACAACGTCTGCACACTTCATTGGTATTAGAGAGGATTTCTCTATGGATAAGCTTGCCAGGATATTTGTAAAGTAAGTGGTAAGATTGAATGGATTTCCACTTTCTATTATATCTGATCGGGATCCGAGATTTACCTCGAAGTACTGGCGAATTCTTCAGCATACTCTGGATACAGAGTTGAGTTTCAGCACTATTTATCATCCTCAGACAGACAGTCAGTCTGAGAGAACAATTCAAACTCTAGAAGATATGTTTAGAGCTTTCTCTATGGATTTAAATGGTGGTTGGGATCAACACCTACCTTTGGTGGAATTTTCTTATAATAATAGATTTCACTCCAGTATTCAGATGGCTCCTTATGAATCTCTCTATGGAAAGAAATGCAGGAATCCAACTTGCTAGGATGAGGATGGGGAAAGAAAGCTATTAGGACCTGATCTCGTTGATGAAATGGCAGAAAAGGTCAGATCTCTTCAACAACACATAAGAGCAGCTCAGAGTCGACAGAAAAGTTATGCCGACAACTGAAGAAATGTCCTAGAGTTTGATGTGGGTGATAAAGTGTTCTTACAAATATCTCCCTGGAAGAGGGTCAAGGGATTTGGAAAGAAGGGGAAGATGAGCCCTAGATATATCGGTCCTTTCTAAATACCGGATCGTGTTGGGAAGGTAGCTTACTGATTGGCGCTTCCATCAAATCTCTCTCAAATACATGATGTGTTCCATGTATCTCTCTTGAGAAAGTACATACCTAATCCTTCACATGTACTCAGCTCAGAAGTTAAACCACTAGAGCAAGATCTTTCTTATGAAGAACAGCCGATAGAGATTCTGGATCGTAGCGAAAAGGTCCTACGAAACAAGACCACTCACTTGGTGAAAGATTTATGGAGGAACCACCAATTAGAAGAAGCTACATGGCAGCTTGATGATATGATGAAGGAGAGGTATCCTCATCTGTTTGTTATAAAGTGACGAATTTTGAGGGCGAAATTCATTTTAAGGGGGGTATAATGTAACACCCGAGACTTTTATGAGTAATATTCTGTTTTTATGTTATATAAATCATCAAAGGAATCATTCACTACACACAAAATTAGCTTGTCTTGCTTTACACGCAACCACGACCTTCCTTGATAGCTTGCATCGTACGCAATACCGAGTTTCACTAAACAATGATATGCTATTAAAATATTATTAAATCTAGCCGTTATTAATATTACTAACTGAATTTTTAATTTTATAACATTTTAATTCAACTTTTACATTTTCTAGAATGAGTTATAAAAGGAGAATCAGTTTTTTGGATAAAAGATATATATTTTTCAAAAAATACAGTTTTACCGCCTTTTGATGGCGCACCCACATTAAATCTAGTTTTTGAAGAGTTTATAAGTTCAATTTGACAGAATAAAATTCTTCTTTAGAATCAAGTTATAAAAATTTACTTTGGATAAATTTTTCATATTATTCTGATAACTTTCATACTTTAATGAATAGTAAAAACAAGCTATATTTTAATTAAAAACAACTTTTTTCAACATAATAAATTATGTGGTTAAATAATAATATTTAATGGTTTCAAAGTATAAATAGAATATATTTTTACCGTTTAATTTAATGTATGTCAATAGCCTGGATTTTACATTGAATTCGTAGATTAAATAAATTCAATCTTTGGCAATGTTTTAACTTTTAAAACCGGTTTGCTTAACAATGGGATTAATTTTAAATTAATTACTGAAACTTCTGTGTTTCGAATTTTGAAAAATGGATTCCATATTTGGAATCAGTGGGTCCAAATTATTTTAATAGGTTACTTTTATTTTTTTGATATTATGAATAGTAACTACGATAATTTTTATTTACTACCGTTAAAGGTAAACTGGGTAATTCAAGGTTAAAAGAATGTTATAATAATTCAAAATTACCTTGAAACTTTTCCTAACCTTATTTGATGAGTATTGACCGACCATGGGCATCCTTGGGTCGATTTTGGGACCCCATGGAGCTACTTATGAAAGACAATGACACATTAGATTAATTAATTTAATGTAAAGACAAAATTGGAATTAACAAATATCGTTTAGTAATTAATTTTTATACGGGGATATATAAATTATATTTTGGACTAAAATTATTCCTTAGAAAGCTAAAAAGCCTTCCTACATGTTGGTATTTTTTTATAATTTTTATACATCATATAAATTAAAATATTTATGACATAATAATGATGCAGTATTTACCTCATTAATAAATGATTTAAATAAATAAGATTAAAATGATTAAAATGTCATCCAAAACCTGTCCAATTCCTATTGGATGATTTTATTTAGAATATAAGTCATCTTATATTAGACATTAATGTGTTTTATACCTCTTGAAACTGATGATAAGTTTATAATAAAATAATGTTTTAACACATTCCTAAAGAGCCCCTCCACTCACTTATAAAAGGAGACCACTTCTATGAAATTACTCACACCTCTCAAGCCTTTTGGCTCGTCAAAACTCTTCCCATCTAAGCTCCATACATCCCTCTCCTCCCCCATGAAGCCTTACATTAGGTAGAATACTCTCCAAGAACTATATTTGGTTCAAACCAAAGGAAGTTACAAAAATTAAAGGTAACAGTTCCTCTTAAGTTGTTTTCATTTATTCTACTTCTCCAACCCCTAAAATATTTTTAATCCATTATTTTGTGACAACACCAGTATCCTGAAAATACTAGGATATTTTTATGATATGTTTTAGAACTACACTTAAACACACCTCCATCTAATGGATGAAGAACATAATGTTTCTGTGATGGAAAACTAACGCCTCACGAAACGACGATTGTTCGATTTTCCCCTACTGCCTCTCATGGTGGACATTATTATGAAACTATATTTATATATAATATATATTATGTTTATTATTTCTTTATGCTTCTTTACTTATCAATTATATCAAGCCTTTACGGTTTCCATAGTTGGTAAATACGATAATCTCATTTGAGGAAGTGCGGACTACCGCCCCCTCAAAGTGATGTGATTCGTTAATACCTTATGTGGGATGTATAAAGGATGTGGTTAATGATATTATATATGATATTATACTGGAATCATCATATACCAATTTATTATTATGTTTTAATTCCATTAAAATAATAAATAGAAATGAAATTAGCGTTCATGCGTACTTACGGCTTACCGTCTCCATGAATGGTGCGTTACATTTCTTACCACCATATGTTATGTACTATTATAAATGATTATATATGATGGATATATAATTAATTTATATGATATTCAAATCATGATTTACATTTTGGAGATAATTAAATTATGATATAGGTGATAATAACATCAATTAAAACAAGTCCAAACATGTATGATAAATAAGATGATTTTACCCAAAATGCTACTTTAACATTAATTTACATAAGAATGGGTAATATAAAGTCATAAGTGAACCATATATGATATCATAACATTGAATATGATTCTTTAATAAGTCAATGATATTATTTAAATCATTATACAGGAGGTTAGGACTCTTACGAAGTAAATTGGACCTATGGTAAGGGAAATATCACAATCTCATTTTTATCTGAGATTGTTTATACTTTGAAATTTACTGGGGTGTATTTTATCATCCAAATCCATGTTTCCTCAATATGTAATATTGTTTCAATCCACCTACAATTTTTTAAATCCAATTTTAACCTTCAGTGAGTTTTTAGTAAAAGATATGAAAGGAATCTTTTGTCGTTTTTAGTATGAGGTACTTTTTGACTTTTCTGACAAAAGTATGAGAAGAATTTTTTATTTTAACTTATATGGAATGAATAGATTTTTTTAAGAATATTCCCTTAAAATATTTCAAGTTAATTTTTAATCAAATTCTTTTAGTTATAATTTTATGACATGTTAAGAAAGGAAACGTTTTTTTGAAGTAGAAAGGATATTTTCCTCAAGAATGGAGTTCAAGTGTTTTATCAAAATTATTTTGCATCTAAGATAATGAAGGGTTATGTTTCTATCACTATTATTACATTGATTGGATTATGTTGTGATGGAATTATTTTTATAAATTATTTTATCTTATATGAATTGTTTTATGATGTCACGATGTTTAAGATTCCCATTTTTATTACATGGGTTATGCTATGATGTATGATTTATGATTTTGTGGTACACATAAGAATGGTATCATTATGAGATGGGTGGGACCTATATCTCCCTCCAATTCATTGGGTAAAGATTTTATATCTCATGATATAGACATGGCTAGAACGGTAGGTTAAACCGGTTCAGTGAAACAGGACTGAAACGATGAGTGAACTCGGTTCAGAAATGGAATTTGTCCACTAAGATAGTCTTGGAAATGAGTCTTGAATAATAAGAAATTATTCTCTATTATTATGTGTGTATGCCACAAAGATTCATGTTTTAATTTATGATTATTGGGATTTCATTTCACTACTATGATTTATCCCATGTTATGAAATTATGCTCACTTTTTCAGGTTATGATTTCCAAAATGTTATGTTCTTATGAATATGATGTGATTGATATTTCTTTTGTTTACCCTTACTGAGCATTTGAGCTCACCCTTTTGTATTTTTTCTTTCCCCAGGTCAGGAAGAAGCTTATTAAGTAAGATATGAAAAAAGGTACTATAGATATGATTAAATAAATGGGAGATGGTGTAGCCGCATTATGAACCAGTTGTTTATGTTTCCCAGTTTCTAAAGACACTATACCTATACAATCCTTTCATGTTTTTGTTATATGTTGTAATAAGTATTCTTAAATTTTGAATTAATAACATTGTATGTAAAGTATGGGTCGTTATATAGACATCAAACTAGAACTAATACTCATAATCTCTCTAATCATGGGACTATCAAAATCCATGGGGTTTTTATTTGGTGGTTCAAACAGGAGATAAAAAATGAAGAATGGTCCTTTGAGGGGTACATCATGGATTCCATGACATTAAATATTGCAAATTCATCACCAAATTCTATGTAAAGAGTACCCTCAGTGAAATTTATGATAGTTTTTTCAATTTTGAGGAAGGGCCAACCTAAGATAATGGGATCAAGTGAACTTACATGATCATCCGTTATTTTAAGAATGTAGACACTTTCGGGAAGGACCATGTCTCTTACTCGGTCATGTACATCCTCATGGACTCCCACTAGATATGTCGTAGCACAATTTTCAAACTACACCACTACTCTCATCAGTTTCAACTCACCAACCTGCAAATAAACTAACACATAGTGAGTCACTACATTTATGGAATCTCCTAAATCACATAAAGAATCAAAAAAGTGTAACTCCCCTATGGTACATGGGATGGTTAATTTCCATGGATGCTTTATCTTTGTTGGCATCACATGAGTTAGTGTAATTAGTGATGACACATTAATTCCAATGTTTGTCCACTCATTTAACATGATCCCACTTCGATTGGTACAACGTTATTTTAAGAATTTTTCATACCTTGCGATTTTCTTAATTGCCTCAATAAAGATGATGTTTATCTCTACATTCTTGAATGTGTCCAAAACATCCTTTTTCATTTCATCTTCAGCAATATTCTTGGTTTGGACAACCCTAATTGGAAAAGGAAGGGGTTTAGGAGGAACATCATTAATATTTTTCTTACCTTTATCTTTCTCCTTGGGTTGCTCATCAATCCATTTTGAATGGGGATTCTCTAGAGTTGAGGTGAATCCCGAAGGAATGATAGGTGGAGAAGCATCAGTTGTTTGCTTCCAACTTCTCTATTTGGTGGTACTGACATTCCCATTTTAATTTTGAGTTTGTTGGGAAGGTAGATTTCAAGAATTCATACTTACCAGTTCATGGAGGGCGGTGGAAATCTTTATCATTTGAGTTTTCGACTCCCTTAGCTCTGAACCTTGACTCTTCAAATAATTCTATTGATTAAGAACAATTTGTTTCAAAATTACATTAGTATTAGATTCTACCTTGGCAAGGTATTCCCTTTTTGTTGTCTTGTTGATGCTTGGGCTTCAAATCTCCTTTGGGGTTGTTGGAAACCCTATTGGCAAGGTGGATGCTTATGGATGTTTTTTTGAAAGGGTGGCCTTTTTTGTAGTCCTAATGCATACCTCATATCTGATTGATCCTTCCACCCTTTGTTGTATTTTGGTGTGAAGGAATCAAACTTCCTTTGAGGATATGTTTTTTGTTGTTGCTGATAATGTCTCCTAGGATACACTATTGCACAGTCTTTTGTTTCATGTAGTTGGGGGAAACTTTCTGCTGGGTGGATTGTCTTAGTGAAAATGCCACAAGGTCTCATAGGATAGGGTTCGAATGTCTTTTGAGCCAAATTGATATGCCTCACCATAATGGTCAATAATTCTAACTTGGTATCAATTAAATGACTCTCAAGAGAAAAAGGACTTACCTGATGTCCTCCCCTAACATGTGGCATACCTCTATCGCCAAATTGTTGGGAGTTTTGGGCTATATTGTCGATCAATGCACGTGTGACTATTGGTGTCTTATCGACTAATTCTACTCCAACTGTGGCATCCACCATGCTCCTCTCCATAGGTGTGATTCCTTTATATAATCATTGTATGGGGAGTTTCTCGCTGATTTGGTGTTGTGGGTAGCTTTCACATAACTTCTTGAATTACTCCCAGTACTCATTCATTTACTCCCCTTATGCTTGTTTGATAACTAAGATTGGATTTTGGATGGATGTGGTCCTTGATGCTAGAAGAAATCTCTACATGAAAATATGTTTCAAATCATTCCAATATGTTATATATTCAGGTTGTAAATAATACATCTAATCCTTTTCAGTCCCATCATGTGAGAATGGGAATTCTATAAGTTTTATTTTATCTTTAGATACATTTAATGGTTTCATCATTGATAATACTATGTTGAATTATTTTAAATGTTTTTTTGGATCCTCACCTGATAAGCCATGAAATTTTCAAAGTAGTTGAATTACCCTATATTTTAGTTCAAAATCTGATTCGAGAGTTGGATATGTAATGCATGTAGGTTGATAATTAATATCATGTGCAGCCAACTCTCGAATAGTACTATTGTGTTCATTTTTTTAATTTTCTACCATTTTATCTTTTTTATGTTTGTTTAAGAAGAGTTTCCAATTTCAAAATTCCTAGAGTAGAGGAATTACCCAGTTTGGTAAATGTAGACACTTCCTATAGACTAAGATTGTTATATTTGATCCCTAAGGCGATACTAAATCTTGAGGCCTAGATCCAAAAGATCCTTAGGATGTGATCATGTCATAAATAATAGAAAATAGATAAATGAAAATATGTGGACACCAGTATCATTAAATGAGGTTTCAATTGATGGTCTGAACGATAAGATAAGAGAGAGGAAATAAATAAATAAAAACAAGAAAAAAATGAGAGAAAGGGGAAGGAGAAATTTGAAGAGAAAACAAAAGGAGAAAATGAAATAAAAAAATAACCTCCTATAATTTGAATAAAACACTTGCCTCCCCAGAAATGGTGCCAATTTTAAAGGACATTGTCGCACACACTCTCAAAAATATTTATTTGGGATTTTACTAAGTGCAACACAGTGGCTGACCTAGGTCATTCTCCCAAGGAGGAAGTGAATTAAAAAAATATTAATGTTATTTAAGTAAGTATTTAAATATTTTAAAGAAAATGGAATTAAATATGGGGGTTGTTTTGTGACATTTCAAACAGTAAATTAATCAAGAAAATGAGAAACGACAATCAAGAGAAATTTTCTTTTGAAACAATTATATGAGAAGACGTGGTTGATCTAATAAAACCCCATCACAATTCATTTATCATTATCCCATATAATTATTATTCATTAAATTATGATCCCCTAAACTTTCTACCGTCTGAACCGAAAAAAAATTAACACAACCACAATTATTTGTGAAAATGAACCCTAGGTTAACTTCGGGACCTTCAGCGACCCACCCTGGTTTTACCATGATCCAAAAGCCAAAATTTGTATAGTGATCAATTAGGGAAGAATATCCTCCCTGGAAATTGGAATTAATTGTTTCTAGGGATGATACTTGAACCATACAATTCTATCCCAAAGTTATTAGATTTTACGATTGAGGTTTCACTCACATGGTTTACACAAGCCCGACTATGCGGTAAAGTACATGTTGATTGACAAACATATAAATTAAAACTCAGTTAATTGATCACAATTTATGAATTAAATTATTTATATTGATTCAAAATAAGTCAATTAATGGAGTAGGGATTAGATCAACTATAAAATAAATCAATCTTATATGGGTGGAGTTGTCATCGTGGAGACGTTTTTCATACGCAATGGAATTAAAGGGGAGCACCCAATATCGTATCCACTCTTATATTCCATCCCCAAAAGAAAAATAAGAAGATGAAAATAGAAAAACACAGAAGATTTATGTATGAAAATTCATGTTACAATCATAAGAACAAATAAAAACGCTGTGTAGGTGGGAGAGGAGATATTTTTTTGGAATAGATGTTTGCACAAGGAATTACTTATTCCAAGAGTTGTGAGGGGTTCCCAAGAGCCACCCATTTGGCCAAACCTTCCTAAAGACTCGACCAGCACTACCAAAGAGTGAAAACATACTTTAAAATTTGTTGGGTAGAGCTAGGGTTACAAAATATTTTTAATTGTTAAAGTCAAATTCAACCAAATTTTTTAATCCCAATTGAACCATATAGTTGACCTCCAAAACACAGAAATTAGTTGGCATTATAGATGGATGATTTATTCCTAATCATTCCTCTGAGCTTCCCTTAATATTTGGGCTCAATCCAAGTTTAGATAAAGAAGATAAAACCTAAATGGTGAAGTGATGTCCAATATAGATGGTTCATTCCAACTTTGATTCATGGCCCATTTACTCAACTAAAATGCACGATACTACTCTAATATCCTAAATTGAATTTATATCTCTTTATATAAGGAACATAGTTACAAATTTTAAGTCAAAATATTTTACAGAACAATATTTATTCATAAAATACAACCGTAAATTTTAAAAGGGTAAAACTAGAATTTCAATCTAATTTTCAAAAGAATGACCTAATCCCAAATATTCTACAAATTAACATATTTAGCACAATCTGAGAAAATTATTTAATTTAATATCAATAAAATATTCAAAAAAAATAGTGTTTTATCAATCAGTCAAAATAGGGGTGATGTGTGGTTTATGACAGTAGGATTTAAAGCCATAGTATTAGCAGAATTTTGGTGGTGGCTATTTTTCATTTTTAAGGGGGATTTGAATGCTCATTCTCCATCTATAATCACACCATTTTGAGAGAAGGGACTCCTAGGAGATGCACTTTAGATTATTTTGAGGCCATGGAACCCAAGACCAGAGTAGTATATGAGGATTTCTTCTTCCCTCATGTTGGAATTCTTGTAATCTGTTTAATTATGTTTTCATTTTTTGTATTTATAATGAACAAATTAATTGCATTAAGCTTCATGCTCGAGGAATTACCACTTATAATGATTAAATTTTCATCCATTTTTTCTTTAACATATTAATGTGTACAGTATTGATTAGCAAGATCATTATTGAATTCAATCAATTGACTATTACAACTAGAACTTGATTTTCAAAACTCCAAAATCAATCACCGAGATTGATCATGGACACATATTTCAAAAAACAAATCACAATAAATCGTGACTTGTTGTTACTATGTTCAGTTGTCATTTTCAATTCGAACATTTCACAGTTGATTTATTTTGGAGTGGCGAACTCCGAAATCGATCAGTTTGTGTGACATAACTCCTGGAGAGGTAGGTAAGTCATTTTCTTTTTGGGGGTGCACTATAGTAACTTTTCTGTGAATTAGAATAATTTTTAAACGATTATAATGGATACTTTTCCCTGGGCGTTTTACTTAATTTTTCATTTATCAGCAATTTTATATCTATGTTTCTCAATTTTTCAACTATTTCTTACTACAATTTAGTTTATATTCAAGATTTAAAATGCTTAGTAATTTTACTTCTTTTTAATGCACACAATTAAAAAATTTGGAAGTTTTAAAAAATATAAAATCTAACCCATAACTGACAACAATGGGATCTTTTGAATGTCTTTAGAAGAATAGTGGTCATAATCACCTTCATTGTGGGGTCGACCCTACTTTTCATATATACAGTAGTTAGTAGGATTATAAATTTTAAGCTATGTTTGACTTCAAAGATGGTTCAATATTATTGGTGTCGTTTCTGGGGAAGGAACGATCCATTAATTTTCCAAAAAAATTATAAACAACACCAAAAAAATTCAAAAAAAAATTTAAAACTCTAAAAAATATGTTACATTTAATACCGAATTGCTAATTTTTTATATATTGCTGAAATGCTGTTAGTTCTACTATTGTGCCATTTTGAATTTTTATTAAACATTTTATGAGCACAAGATAATTCATTGTTACATTATAGCCTTCAAAATCTGAACTAGATATACATTTAGCTTCTCCTAAAAAATATTGTAATGGAAAATACAAATAATAGAGGGGATGAAAACAAGAATGTGCCACTGCCCATAGTTCCAGCCCTCCAGTTAACTACACTTAGGGAGTTTCAAATTCCAGTCGTATCAAGTAACCTATCACGTATTTGGTTGACCCCTAGGCCTAGGAACTATGAAATTAAGTAGTATCACCTTTCAAAACTTCTTTAATTCAATGGTCTTTTAGGATCAGATTTACTTGATTTCGTTAGAGACTTATATTGTTCTGTACACTAATTAACTCTGAGAGAGCTTTGTAAGGAATAGTTGAGATTGAGGATGTTTCAATTTTTTGAAGGGGAAGGCTAGGACATGGTTTTAAAACATAGACGAATAATGTTTTGAGACCTAGGACGAGGTGTTTACTACCTTTATATCAAAATTCTATCCTAGTAACAAAACCTTTGATATTAGGCATAAAATTATTAGTTTATGTTGGATGAGAGATAGTTATTTCACAAGGCATGGGATATGTTTAGAAGTCTCCTTATACAAAGTCACAATGACCTATTTGCTCCCCCTTTACTAATAAAGGCCTTCTATAATGTTATCTGCCATTACAACCAAACTTTAACTGACCAATTCTGTGGATATGACTTTTCTGACTCCACTGCTGATGAAATGAAACTTGTGTATGAAAATCTAGATCAAAAATCTCAGCACAAGTTCTCTAGATAGAGGGTTGTCTATAAAGGTTTATTCAATCCTTAAGCTACTATTATTAGGGATAGGGTTCTAAGGGGGAAATGTAATCATTGTGGGATGTTCGGTCACACTCATATATGTTGTCCAAATTTTGATCTCCCTATCCAATTTGACGAGAGTTCCAAATTTTTGGATTTTAGAGCTAGGATCCTAGTGACAAATGATAAATTCTCCAAACAGTACATGTCTAGTTATCAAAATCACCCAAACTTTCATTGGAAAGAAAAAGGTGTCATAAAACAGACCACTTCCCCTAACTACCAATCACACCCAAAAATTTATAACACAAACCAATATGGGGTTGAATCTTGTAATTCTCAAGGGGAGTTAAAGGCACTGTTAAAATAAGGTTTGGTAGATATCAGTTCATTTATGAAGGAAATAGTTGATAAGATTCATAATTTAGAACATCAAATAGTTCAAATGGCTAGGGATCAAGGTGATAAGGAAAATGGAAAACATTCCAACACTTTAATTATTAATCCAATAAGGAATATCATGGCTGTAACCACCAAATCTATCCTTTACACCCAAGAACAAGTAAAGAAACACTCTTGGAAAACTAAAATTGATAGAGAAGCTGAATCTTGAATGAAAAATCTACTTGAAACAGAATCTTGGAATCTGTAAATAATTGTTTAACCTGACCAGAATTTTGAAATTACATCCTAGAAAGTTCAATAACTGAGAAAAATAAAGTTGGAATTAATTAACGAATAAAATAAAAAAAAAATTAATTGAGAAGAAGGAGAATAATCAACCTGTTTTAAAAACTTATTCCCCTTACATTCCATTCCATGAATGAGTGAAGAAGAATAATGAACTTGGATATTTGAGGTTTCATAAAATGATTAGAAACTTTAGTATCAATGTGAAATTTGTTGAATCCATAGATAAAATCCCTTCATATGTTACTTTTACCAAAACGTTTCTAGAAAAATTATTGGAAGAAGTTGGAAACATTTAATCTCAATGAGGAGTGTTGTGGGATCTTGTTAAAGAAGTTTCCCCCAAAATTGAGGGATCCTAGAAACTTTATTATTCAATGAAAAATAAGAGGAAGTGGGAAACATAATTGTTTCTGTGGCTTAGGATCAAGCACCAATGTTATGCCTTATTCCCTGTTTAGAAGGATGGGTCATAGGGATTTTAAATCAACATATGATTGTCTTAAACATGCTAATTAGTTACTCACACACCCTTCAGGGAGAGAAGATGATCTATTAGTGAGTGTAGGAAAACTAACACTACCCGCGTAATTCTTTATCATAGATATGGAGTGTGATGAAAAAGACCCAATCATCTTAGGAAGACCTTTCCTTACTAAATTTAGTGATGTCATAGATGTGTCCAAGTGGAAACTAACTCTCCAAGATATTGATGATGTGGAAGAGTTTTTAGTGTTTGAAAAACCTCAATATGTTTTTGGTTGTGATTTGATAGATGTTCCTAAGAATCAATGTTTTAAAATTGAGGTACAAGCTGAGTATAGTTCTTTCCCTCTTGAGATCACAAAGACTATGATTCCCCATCCAATTGAAACATTTCTTTAGCCTTCAATTGATGTCCCACTCCTTCCTCTAGATGAGAAAAATATTTCCCTAGAACCCATTCTAAAAAGTGAGTCACATCCTTTTATTGAACTATCTCAACCCGTATTTGAATGTTTTCTTTATGATGTCAACTATTTAAGGGTTTCTGAAGTTGGGGAATGTTCTACGATGAGTCCTAATGAAAAGGTAGATTGTTCCAATTATGAGCAAGTGTATTTTTTGGGAACATAATTTCTTACTCGGTTTGGTGTTGTTTATGAAGACTTCCACCCTAAACTTTAGAAATTAACATCATTTGATTCATTTGTGGAAATTGGGTACCACATGATGGAACCTGAGTTTGATTCCTTCTTTTGAGATATTTCTGAGTTGCCTTTTGTGAAAGCTATACTGGGAACATTCGTCGAAAATATAGGAAGAGTTTTTTGATGGTTTTTCTTCTGATTCCTGGTTAGAGCTGACCTCTATGTTTTGGGGAAGACATGTAAGTATTCCTAGCCAATTTTGTGATATTCTTAGGAAGATGTATAACATTTTTAGAGCTGAGAAAGTGGTATTTATATGCCTAAATGGGCCGGACAGAATATTAGCAAATGTATTGTTGAAAGATCTTTTGAGAATATTTTTTAGTGATTCAGATGGGAAGGTATTGGTTAATCTTATTCTTGAATCATAAAATAATATTGAATCTCATACTATTAATAATCTATTCCCAATAAATGATCATGGATAGAAATATCTAGTGAAATTAAGTATGGCTGGGGACTATAAATCTAGCGCTGCATCAGAGGCAACCCATGTTCTTCGTTGTTATTGTAAATAAAAAAATTTAATTAAATAATGTCTAACTAGAGACTTTAAATTTAGTTATTCATGGGTTTCAACCTGTGTTCTTTCTTTTGTATTTAATTTTGTTTCTTTTATTGTTGAACATTTAATAAAGATCTATTGTGATGTATTTTGATTTATTTGTCTTTGGTTTTTTTATAATTTGTTTACATGATTTGGGTTTTTAGGATGTTGTTGTTGTGTAATAAAGGAGTGGAATTCCCTTATTTAATTATTAATAAAACATATTTAGTCAGGTAAGTACCTTACTATCAATTTTGATTTCATTATTCTAATCCTTACTACTTTAAAAAATATTTTTCATGTTTTTCATGAAAACATTCTGCACAATATGTTTCTGATTTAAAAAATTATGCATATGTTTAAAATTATTCTTGTATTGGAATGAAATTTTGTTGTTTGTCACTGTGTAAATAAAAATTCTGCATGTACTTCACTATTGAAAACTAAATTTCACTACTTTTAAAAACATCCCAAATCTTGAAACTAATTTTAGGTTGTACATGTTATTTGAGTTTTTGAATCTTAAATAGGTTGGGGTGTTTAGTATGAACATTTTCTACTATATTAAATGACCATGTGAATAAATTCTGCTAAACTTACTTTAACCCCAATTCACTCTAGACCCAAAATTTACATTCCATATTTGAACATAGATAGAGAATATTTGTCATTGGACTTAAATGACAATGCATGTACTGGTTTTAGAACATGGTGTAAATTAATCTTTTTGGCAAACAATATTTTATAATTTCAAAGATAGCCATAAAACATGTCATAAATCTACTAAATTGAATAATCTGTTTTTAACTTTCACTAATAAATTTTTCTTCTCCACTTTATAAGTCAACTTTGGGGACAAAATTTGGTTTTATGTATGGGGGAGGGGGTCAATTCTTGATTGTGTTGAACTGTGTTGTATTTTCAAGCTAAATAATTCATACGTAAACTTAAAACATTTTCTAAAAAAATTGCCAACATTTTCAAAAAAAATTCATAATTTTAGGCTTTCTTCTTCCTTTAATTGGGTCTTGACTAACTATGTTGCCTAATTTTTATTTAAGAGCTAATGAGAATCTAAAAATAATATGGTTGGAGATAAAATTAGTGAGTATATTTGGTGATATAATATATATTTTGGTTTAGGAATACATTTTAGAGTGATAAAGTTGACCTTTTAGTGGAGTTATGATTGTATCCCTTGGAACTATATGTTTAGTCTTATTCCTAAGGGACACATTTTTTATTATTTATTTAATGTAGTCACCTTAATGAGCCAATGTAAATGGATTTGATTTAAATATTTTGAAACTAGAATTATTTGGGAATCTGGGATCCCACAGTGAATCTCTAAGACCCCAGATGATGGGTGCATTTCCATTTACTATAATCCCTCTGTACACCATGAATAAGTGAACATGCATAGTGCTTAACACATGATACATGGCTTGGGAAAAATACAATAGAGTCTCTATGGTCAAAAATGGGTTTATTAAGGTGAGGGGAATGATGAACGCTGAATGAAGAAAGGGAAAATTCTTTATATGGGAGTCATTTAGGTTGTATCATTAAGGTGAATCACAAAAAAAATATTTTTAGAACCTAGGTGAAATGTCAAAGTACAAATTTCATATGGTTTAGTTTTTAATTCCACATAAATATTACCTCTTATCACTCTTGGAATTAGAACTTGAGTTTGGATTAAAATGAGTCACTAACCAATATCATGTATATGGCATGACAACTTCATTAATTTATGATTCATATCATCCTAGATTACCCTTTGAGTATTTGTTCTATCAAATATTCATATGAGAAATTCATTTTCTAAACCCTATTAACATGGTTTTGTTCACTGCTTTAAATATTTATACATGTTACACAATGAGGTGAGTCATACTCACTTTTCTATTTTTTCAATGATAATAAGACATGAGATTTTTTGAGGAAAAAGAATGCTTATATGTGGGGGAATTTTATGTGGCATTATTTTACATAGTTTTTCCACATCTTTTTAATTAATTTTTATTAATTTTAATTAACAATATGTGCACTTTTTACTATATATTAACACCTAAGTATTTTTATAAATAAATTTTTCAATTAATAATTTTTTATATTTTATCATGTATTTTAATATCTAAAATAGATAATTTATGTTTTACTTTATTTTTTTATAAGATTATTCTATATAGTAGTTTTATTATTATTAAATAGTTGATTTACATTTTAATCCTACTCTCACACATAAATAATGTAGTTTCTAATTTAACAATTCATGTAGTAAATATTGATTAATTTAAAATAATATAACATAATTATTAGATGTATTTTAATAATTCATTATTTAAAAATTTATGTTTAAAAAAACAAAATTTATTCAAACATTATAATTTTAAGTCTTAACATAATTCAAGTATTCAATAAGATGTTGATTATTTGTCTACTTTAATTTATTTAGTTTTTATAGTTTCTTTTTTATATAATATAATTTGTTTATTATTGACTAATTTAAATAAATATTATTTTAGAAGTTAATAATAATTTATTTTTTAATTGTATCGTAATTTTTTCTATGTTAAAGAGTTTGTTATTTATTAAAAGTGTCTTAATTAATTTTTAATTCTTAGTTAATTAATTTTTTTAATTTTTAATCTACTTTATTTTTTTAGTTTGTAGTGTGGAATCGTCAACCCGTGGCTCTATTTTCACTTTTCATGGTGCCACCAGTTTATTCTTTTGTTGTGCCTTCATTTTCCTTTTCCCAATCACTGTATTTCTTGTGGCACTGTTTCTCTTTGACGGTGCCACCGTCACTCTATCTTTTCTCTGTCTCACCAGTTCTGACCTCTCTATTGTGCCATTGTACCTCCATCATTTCACGGTCTCACTATTCCTTTACGGTGTCAATGTTATCCTCTATTCTTCCACCGTAACCTCACACACCAAAACTCACATAACGCAAAAAAGCCACTCCTGCCACCAGTGTTTCCTCCCATCAGTTCACAATCAACACAAACACAAATGAGGAAACACATTTTCAAACTCAAATTCAAACCACAACCAAATTCAATGTGAAAAATAAAATTCAAACACAAATCTGAAACCTAAAATCAACCAAGTTGAAAAAAATTACAATTGTTTATCAATTTTGAGGGGGTACCTCTAGCCACTGCTTCATATTTTACTGGACTGAAGGATCTTTGAGGGTTATTTGAAACCACCTGCCACTAATTCTCCCTATTGTTTTCACATTATCGAGGCAGATTTGAGGAGGAGGAAGAGAAACTGAGGAAGATTCCATCGGTACTGAGGAGTTGGAGAACCACATCATCAATACTTCGGTGACCTATTGCAAGATAAGGATGGCCCATTGATTTTCACAACTAGAGGGACCAGTCGAGGTCAATCTCCGCGATGTCCCGCTAGAGATGAAGAATCTACTGTAACTAAGCTATGATTGAGTAGTCGATAGCACCACTGGTTGTGCCATCTGAAACTCTGAACTTCCACCACTGAGGTTTAAAATCTGATCTGAGAGGATGAGCAGTGAGAAGAGAGTAGGAGCTAGCACCTGTTTTTTGGGAGGAAGAAGGATGTGTAGTGATTCTCTTTCTTGGATATGGAATCGGAAAACCCTCCCCCCTATACACCAATATTTTGGGGGGAGGAAAAAGAAAAAAACCCCATCTAATATAAAAAACATAAATAATAATAATGTTACTAATAACAAAAATGAATATAAATTAAATCATGATTATAAAATTAGAATTAAGTAACTAATATTTATTATTATTTAATTAATGATAAAATTAATAATTGATTAAATACATTATTATAAATAAAATTTTTATCTAAATACCTTTAAAAATGTTTATATATAAATATTTATAAGAAATAAAATTAAAGTTGTTTAAGTAATGTTATAAAATAACTGTAATTAAATAAATTAACTAAAGTAGTTGATTAAAAAAATTAATCATACTTCTAAATAGAATAAAATTTTCAATTTATAACAGATAACTATTAATATAAAATAAATAAAATTTTATCCTAAATTAAAAAAGTTGATAATTATCTATTTATAATAGATAACACTTTTTATTAACATTGAATTATTTATTCTCTATTTATGATATATAGGGTCATTCAAGAGGCAAAACCCCATCCAGGTTCTTTCAACTAACTCACCAGGAGTTAGTTACATGGTAAAAGATAGCACGATGTTCTAGTCACGAAGAAAGACATGTGTATGGTGCAATAGTAAAAGACAAGTTTATGTCGGTGAAAATAGGGGTGACATGTAGTTTATGATAGTATGATTTAAAGGCAAAGAAGTAGCAGAATTTTGGGGGAGGATATTATTCATTTTGTGGGGGATTCGGATGCTCATTCTCCTTCCACGATCACACCATTTTGACAGCCGAGACTTCCAGGAGAAGCACTAAAGATGTGCTAGAAGCCAAGGAACCTAAGAGCAGGGTAGTATTTGGGGTTTTTTTCTTCTGTTATATTGGAATTCATGCACACTGTTCTAGTATGATTTCATTTACTATATTGATAATGAACATGCTAATTGGATGAATTTCAAGCTCGGGGAATTACTACTTCTACATGTTAACATTTCCTTCTTTTTACATTAACACATTAATTTGTACAATATTGATCGATGAGAACAATATTGAATTCATTTAATTTATTTATACCACTAGAACATTATTTTAAAAACTCTACAATCAATTAGAGATATTGATCATGGACACATCTTTAAAAAAATAATAAATTCACAATACTTCAGGACTTACGATGTGTTCGTCTAGTTTTCATTTTCAATTCAAACTTTTCATAGTTGATTTATTTTGGAGGGGTGAACTCTTAAAATGATAATTCTATGTGACGTAACTCTTGGCTAGGGAGGTAAGTAATTTTCTTTTTGATGGTGCACTTTATTAACTTTAAAGTGAATTGGAGTACTTTTTATACTAGTAGAATGAAGACTTTTCCTGGTGTGTTTTACTTGATTCCTCATTTATCATCATTTTATGTCTTTGTTTATCTATGTTTTAAACTATTTCTTTCTTCAATTTAGTTTACATAAATGATTTCAAATGACCAATCATTTTACTGATTTTTAATAAACACAATTAAAAATATTTATAAATTTTAAAAAATATAAAATTTATCCCATAGCTAAAAACAATGGGGTCTTTTTAATGTTTTTAAAATAAAAGTGGTTATAATCACCTTCCCTATGGGTTCAACCCTACCTGTCACATATAATATAGTTATTAGGCTTATGAATTTTAAACATTGACTGACATCAACAATGGTTTAGGTCAATATTCTATAACAGAAAACTCTCAAAACCCACTAGGGTAAGGAATGTGTGCTATATATAAAAAACATATTATAGGTTATTTATATTTTTTTCCAAAAAAAATCCACATTGGTGATGCATATACCAGGAATAATTTGAACCCTTCCGTGAAGAAATGATGTTTTTAACCCTTTTTTATCATTGTATATATAGTTTTAGTGGTCATATATGATTATTTTCATTATTTTAAATCTTAATTGATAGAATAATTTCCATCATAGATCGTAACATATAGTTTTGAATCTGAGTGTAGGATTATTATAATAGATAAATGGAACTCCCACTAAATTCAATATAATATATTTTATATTAATCACTTCTTAGTACTCCATCATTCCTAACATTTTATCGTAATAATATAAAAAGTGTGTTTGGTTTTTCTTTAGATCTCTCGTGCCATTAAATATTCAACAGTATGGATTTCAAAAGTTCTATAGAGGCTTAAAAACCATCCACTAATCGTGTAGATTCATGTCTAGGTACACTGGTTTAATCAGACCATATGTTGTTTCCATCCATGAATTAAGACACTCAAAATGCATTTGGGGTACTATAAATTAAGGTGATTATTGAGTTTGAATATTCATTGGATATTGATATTTATATCTTTTATATGCATATGGATAGAAACATTCCAAATTTATCTAATGATCAATTTTCATAACTAGTGGATATTTTTTCTCAATTAGATATAATTATTATTAATAAATTTGGATTGAAATATTGTGTACTTGTTGATTTAACCTCAACATGACTAAATTAATTTTTTTTACCTTTTTAATGGATAAAATTACTATTTTTTGAGGGGTTTACTAATAGAGTCATTACTATTTCAATATAAGAATAATACTCCATGATTATTTTTCTTATATGTAATTCAACAATAATCTATTTCAATTTTCTCTTTCAGAATCATACTACATAGTTTTTCCTAATAAAAAATCATCAACATATTTATTAGGAATGTTTTTTATGGATGCATCCATTACATTCCATAATTTTTAGGTTCATGATAATTGATATGTATATAGTTTTAATTTGGAAGAAGCACCCAAATCATAGATTTCTCTTTAATTTATTGCGTAGGAACCTTTTTCTCACACATCATTGTAAATTACATTCTAAACAGATGTATCCTTATTTACATTCCCCTCCACATCAATTCCATGAACCCAATTATCTATGAGGTTTGTATTGATAATATTTGCTCACGTTAATCATGCAGTAGGGACTTATTAATCAACCACATTAGAGAAATTTGATCCCTCGACATATTTATAACACAATCTTAATGGAAAATGGAATTCATCATCTACTTTTAACTAGCTAGATTATTTCATAGGCACTCAATTCCCTCAAGGATTTGACCACTGTCACTGCTCCTCCACTAGAGTTAATGTGGGAGATTATTTAGGGAATATTATCTTGAGTGAATCACCCTATAACTTCTCTAAAATTGGATCAAAGTGGAGGGGATGGGACATGAACCACTTGTATTGTAGTCCATAGAGTAGTTTTTTATGGTTATTCACATAGTATGAAGAAAATATGTAGTCTCAAAGGAGGTATTAAATATGTCACAATCCAAATTGGTTGAGTTTTCCACTATGAAATTGAAACTATAGTTCAGTCTCAATTCATAATCTAGGCTTTTGAGTGTAGTGATGTGGGTAAAAATACCCGAACACTGTAGGCCTGGCTTTTCCATAATTATTGTTTTGAATATTTATATATACATTTTAAACATTCAGAATCAAATCCTGATTGGAGCAGAATGTATCATATTCATCATCTCTATTTGAGAAACTACAATAATAAAATATATATCCCAATTAATAGGTCAATATTTTCATAGACTCAAAATATATTTTATAGTTACCTATGTTTTTAATTCTTAAATATTATATATTAATAGGTCAATATTCCTATCATCTTACAAAAACATTCCTTACAACTATAAAGGTGTATTTCCTTCATAAATACACACACAATTCTATTATTTCTTGAATGATATTGACCAGATCCCATAAATAACTTTCCACATTACACTCTTCTTAGACATACCCTTCTTAAAGCCTTTCTTTATAAAATGGGGTAAATAAACATAAGAAATGGTTTGATCATATACTCAATAAGTGTAAACAAGAGAGATAACAATGATCACATAGGAATAACATGAGCACAAGGGAATGATAACATGATATTAACATCTGGAAACCATTTCCTACATAACAAAGATCAAAATATTTAGTAATTTCATGAATCTTGTCTATTCATAAGACATGAATCATAAATAAATAAAAGAGCATAATCCATGATATCATAACGTTGAAGATGGTATATGAAGATACATAAGATCATAACATTGTGAACATTTATAAATAGGAATGGGTTCACTCAATAGGTTAAGTACATAAAGTTAGGACCTCACATAAACTTATGGACATTAAGAAATTTCCACACATAAAATTTTGGATATTAAAATGGTTCCACACATAACCTTATAAACATGAATCCAATTTATCACATAACATTATGGTCCTAAAACTAGATCAACAAAAAATATTATAGTGTTGAAATCTAGGCCAACACTTAATCTTATAAACATGATTTTGGTCCATTCATAAAATTATGAACATGGAATAAATTTTATACATAACATATTCCCTCATAATCCATCTTCACCTAAAGAATTTGATAGAGATATAGGTCCCAACAACCCAATAACTAAAATCATACATATGGGTTCCATAAGATTACAAATCATTAATCATATTAGAACTCATGAAAAGAATTGGGTTTTGCAAACATTTTAGGGTATTAAAAATCATGGAAAAGAAGTGTGTTTTATAAACATTTCATTATTTCGTCAATGAATAACCCTTGGAAAAAGGACAGGTTCCGAAAATATATTATTATCATGAATATGAACCACATAGAGAAAGAATAATGATTGTATAATTGGATTTCATACCTAGTAATTTATAAGTAACATAAAATGATGTCATCTTAAATTGAAAATAGTTTTTAAATATTATTTTGAACATTATTGAGAAAAACATCCTTTCCACTTTAAAATAAATTCCATAAAATATAAAATATTCTAAAATAATAAAGAAAAATTTTCACTTGAATATGTCCTTGTAAACATTTCATGTAATCAATAAATAATTTATTTTTCCTGATCTTGTGAAATATCTTTAATTATTTACACATTTAAATGAATACTCTTTTCACAAATTCAATAAAATAAAAAATGGAAATGTTATGAAAATAAAAAAATTAATTATGTAAATAAATTTTTAAAAAATTATTTAAATTATGGTAAACATGTATTAAATTAATTATAATATTACAGTTAAAACATTAATAAATAAAATTTATTAAAAAAAGAATTTGGAAAAAAATGGTTTTTCGACTGAAGAGGTAAATATTGTCGATTTTCCTTAAAAGGATTATTTTTGTATATTTATAACATAAAAATTGGAAAATTAAAGGAACTCATTTATTCTCTAGAAATAAATTTTATTGAATAAAACTCACAAGGTTAATGATAAGTAGGTTATAGGATTTCATCATTGGAATAATAATCATAAACAATCCCAATAAATAATTAGATTCTAACATCAAACTCCTACCACTTCGGTAGCTTTCAAACTATAAACCTCGTGAAAGAAAAAATCTTAGATAGATATGTATATACCATAATTATCATGAAATTATTAATAATATAATTTCATTTAAATTATATACAATATGAAAAAGGAAGAACTGGTAAATATGACATTTATCCCAAAGAAATAGAAGTGAGATGGGACTCCCTTACCATAAGAATCAAATTACATCAAACATGTTTGAATCTCCTTTATAGTAAATATAGTATTATTATAAATATATTATAGAACTATAATTATATGTATCATACCATATATTATTTACTTATAATATATTATTGACTATTTATTAATAATTATCGGTTAAAATCCTTATTTCTGATGGTAACTACTTTGTCTTTCATATATGTTTTTGTTATATTTTTTTGATTCTCTAACTTCTATATTTGTTAAATTATATCAATAAATTTAAAAATTATATAAATATAATATATATTTGTTATTAAAATATTTATATTGATCCATAAAAATTATATATAGAAAAATGGATTACACGGTTCATGAAGATGGTAGGTCATATGTACAAATGAACAATATTTTCATTTTATCAATGGATGGAATGAAGGAAATGTGAAAATTAGTTAAACTCCATAGAATAATTCATATATAATATAGATCATATATATTCATTAAATATTTCCATTTATAAAGAATGGATAACATACCACATCGCTTCGTTGAGGTAGTAGTCCATACATATGGATGAGTTGTGTTAACTCTTTTCAAAATATTGTTTGTTAAGAGTATTGATGTTATATTATAATTCTGGAAGTATAATTATTTCACAAAAAATATAACATATATTTTTTACATACATCATTATTTCCACACGTTTGTGGTGGTAATATGAAAAATTACATTGGTTCATGGGGTTGTAGTCCTCCATACACAAGATCGATGGTTTCATTTCTCATTTGATAGAAGAGGAGACGGATGTAGGTTTTAAAAATTATATAATAAAATTATATTAAATGATATTTAATGATGTTATGATATAATAGTAGTTAAATTAGAGTTTTTGGATGTATAAGAAGATATATTTTAAAAATTATCATTTAAGAACGATACCTCTTCTTTGGGGAGGCTCAGTAGATTAGTACCAACAGAATTATTAGGATGCTTTTTTTAATAAAAATAATCCCACTATAGATTTTGGAGGGAATTAAGGTGTTAAAATTAGTTGGTATTTTATTAATCCAAATTCATTAGGAGTGTTGTGTGGAGTGGAGAGAGTGTTCCCTTTTATAAGTGGGGTAGAGGGCACACATGGGAAATTTTATAAATAAAAATTTATAAACACATTTTAAACATTCCAAAAGGATCAAAAGTGGCTCTTTATTGAACCATATATGAGATATAATATAAATATGGATATAAAATAATAATCGAACAAGTTTTGAAGTTATTTTTACCCTTATAGTTTTAGTTTAACCCTCAGTGAACTCATTTTAAACTTAACCGCGATAAATATTTTCCACTAATTCTATAATTAAATATAAAAATAAATTATGTTTACATATTTTATAATAATAATTATTTTTATTAAAAATATGGAATACATTTTTATATATTCAATTCACATAACTGGAATAATTTTATTTAATATAAAACTCGCATGCATTAGGAAAAAAATGGTTTTCCAATGAAAAAAAATTCTAAATTAAAATAAGTTTTTATATAAAAATTAAACATGAAATTCATTCTAATGAAATAAATTGAATTAGTTTTAATTTAAAATTTTTTAAAAAATATGTATTTTGATAAAAAAATTAACTGAAAATTTATTTTTTTAATAAAAATAATTATTTTTTACAATTCATCGAAAAATTAATCATTTAAAAAAATTACCATAAATTCACTATAAGATCATTTAGTATTTTTGATTTCAAAAATTAATTTTGATTTATAAAATTAAATTTCTATATTACTAAAAAAATTATTATATGTGTGTAGTATAATTTTTTTTATAAAAATACATTTTTAAATAAAAAATTAAATTTGTTATTATTCCATACATAGAAAAAATATTAGATGAATGAAAAAAAATTCAAGAAAATATATAATATATAAATTTCATTAAATTCATTAACCAATAGTGGATAATTTAGTTTAATAAAATAATAACAATTTTCATTCCAAAAATAGTTTTTTTTAATATTTTACTTTCAAATGTATTTTATTTGTAATTCTATTCAATTGGTGGCTAATGAATTTTTTTTAATTTGTAAATAATACAGTTTTTATTTTTTAGTCAGTACTATTCATTGATAAAAATTTAATTGTTGGTTTAAAATGATGATGTTTAAATATTTAAATAGTATATTGTGGTTTGTTTAAGCTCAGTATTGCAGGTAATACAAGCTATTGAAGAAATTATATTTATTTTATAAAAGTCATAAAAATTTAGAGTGTTACATATTTCTCATTTTTGTTTTCCTAATTTAGAATCATTTTAATTTTTCTCCCCCCCCCATGGAGTGTGTCTCTTTTGATCCCTTAAAACAAAAATATTTTATAGTATTGAACAAAAATAAAGCCCAACTCTTAGGTTCAAATCATGGTTTGAAAACAAACTACCAAAATCAATAGTTAGATTTATCTTATTACAAGTGAGTGGGTTGAAACAAAACAATTAGACATATATAAGGGACTTGTAACAAGATTACCCTATTTGGGGGGTAAATAATGGTATTCAAAATTAATTAAAATAAAAACTCTTCTAATTTAACTATCTCAATTAACTTATAATAACTACACCTATAAACCATAAGCATCGCATTAATTTATCTATATTCAGCTTTACTTTAGGTTTCTTGACCTATTTTGGTGTTCATTCTTAATGTAAATATAAACATGATTATTTACACTATTCACCCTCCTTGGGATACATCCAAGGATCATGCATCTGTGCTACTCACTAAATTGAAATCACTATGTATATCGATTCTTAAAAAGATTTGTGCTTTGTAACTCCTTTTTCCAGGCTTCATTTCTTAAATGGTTTTACGACAGGTCTTTATATCCCAATGGTCACTTCCTTGAACATTCTTTTTTTATCACTAGCAGTGGAAATGATCACCTTCCCATGATTTATAGACATGTAAGTCCCTTATACAACAACAATAACATGGATTCCATAATCTAATATGAATAGATTCTTAGTTTAAGACTTTTTCGCTGGTTCTTCAACTCTTATTAAAGCACCTTTATGAATAACCATCTTCTTTCTATAATACCTCTAGAAAAACATAGCAATTTTGTAGGCATTAAAATCGATCTCCTTCAACATTGGTAAGATCTTCAATAGATTACAATTACTGAATACTTTCATCCCTTAATATAAAAGAATCTATTTTATAACTTATAATTAGTTATAGAAATTTATTCTTTATACACAGATATTTCTCTAGGACTCTTACAAGTTGTTTTATAGATAATTCCCCTCTCATCATTCAATCCAACGGTTATGATTTAATCTCCACTTCCTTAGGAACCTTCCATGTGTCCCATGTAATTAATGGAATCATAATTTTATTTTTAATATGATTTAGACACCTATAGTCAAGGAATAAATACTCATCATTTTGTTTTTAGTGAAACTATATCTCATTGAAAACATTCTGGTTGTGATGTTTTCTGAATTATTATAATGTAGAACCTCCAAATTTCAGATTTTTTGGGGAGTCTGGGTCAACCATGGTGCAGTCATCACATTTCATATTCCATTATGTCTAGTTTTGTAGTAGTTTATCATGGTACTATTTTTTTGACTAGAACCACAAAACCCATCCATTTCACCCTCCATCACTCTTAAAAAATCTCTAATATGACCTCCTCTAACAACTTCTCACATAAAAAACTCTATTGTCTGGAAATATCACAGTAGTATGGTCTCCTATGAAAATAGGGACCTTTGAATTATTTACTTCTATTGAACATTCACCCTCTGCAGTGAAGGGAATGGAAACAATTTGGACTTATTATTCTTATTCAGGAACTATGGTGTAGCATTTTTTGTGACAATGTGGAGACCTAAAAATACCAAGTTTCCCCATAACTCCTCTAAAACTGTAATGTGTTGTTCCAAAATTTATAAGGCCTCAATACCTAAAAATATACTTACATGAGCATGGGTTGGCCCATGTGTAAGGATAAAACTGTTGTCTTGCCTTTATGTGAGGGCCAATTTATGTTTACTCATAGAGGGATCTAGTTGTGTATCCATATATAATGGGTTATCTACCCTTATACATAAGATATTCCAATGTGGGGAACATGATTATAGTGTTTCCCAAAACACAAAGTCTCACATTATAATTACCTCTATAATTCAAATCGTATATAAGACACTTATCTTTCTCTACATCACTATATGTGGGTAATGGGGTATGCTCCGGACCTTCTATGTGTTTCCACCCTGTGTCAGGAACCAATTATTAATCATTCCTAATTCCCCATATGCATTCTCTCCGACTTCATGGTACCGCTGAGACTCGGTAAGATTTTCAGTTCCAATTCATTTTTGAGCTTTCTTCCACATGTGCAAGGTTAAGCTGTCATGGCTAGGAATCCAATTTTAACCTTATTTTATTACACTATATCATACGTATTTATAGTGTATCCATGGAGACTATGTTATAAAATAATTTGGAGTTTTCCTATTAAATCTCCTATATGGTATATCTAGAATCTCTATAGAATATGATTCTTGTTTCATAAAATTATAATATATAGAATAGAATCTGAAGCATGTATAGATAAAATCCCTTCACAACAAACCTACTATGGCAACCACTACACCATGGGTTTTCCTGTTTTCACCGCCTTTTAATATTTTGAGATACTAACCCTGAAATTCGTTTATTTTATGCCTCCATAAATCATTCGTTTTTTCAATAATATCATTTTCAAAACATGCATAAATTTTTATTTCAGCAACATATCATGATCCCAAAAAATAATTCAATGCTTTTGGTATATTCGACATGTGTTTTCAGTAATGTTATTTTATTAAAATAAAATTATTTTTATTGGAAATAAAACACACAGACTGATTATTATCCTTGACCATCATTATTTAATATAATCCTGACAAGCCATATTTTCAAAAAATCCAACATCAAACCTTTTGAAATCCAAATAATTCCCCCTTTATATTTTTTTACAATACAGAATATAATTTTTCTCCCATTTATTTAATGAAAAAAGGACGTATCACCCCTCTAATTATATATTTTTATACCAAATAATATATCTTCTTCTACCCCTTATTCCCATTGAAATTAAAACATCCCTTTAAAGAATAATTGGTCCTTATATACATATGTCTATAAATATGGGATTCACTTTTCTTCGATCACCTCCTAGTTATAGAGAATGTTACCTTCATATCATCCCCCCTTGATGTAGGAAAAACTTCAAGAAATTTTAACTCCCCCTTTGGTATATCTTTTTTACACCCATTTGTGGGTATCTTATACAACTATTTAAAAACCACATCATTATTTTGCATAAACCACATGTTGATTAGAAAAATACTTTGAAATAAAACTTTATATAAAATAATCTTCTTTCCATATTTATTTTAACAAGATTGTCACTGAGTGAATTTACCATTTTTCACATGATATTTCTATAAATCCTATAAGACTAGTAATCAAAATTTTATTCTAGGAAATATGAGATGTTTTTTGAAAGAACTATGTTATCTATATCACTCAAGAATATCCAGAAACACATATAACATATTTAGACTTGAATCATTTATAATAAAACATATTATGTTCATCACTTTACACTGAACCATTAGTTCATAACATTAAATGACTTCATTATTATTGGCATACCATATAATTATGTAATTGATACCACCTGATAAAACATTAACTATACTTGTTTCAAGATCCTATCAATTTGATAAAATGATAATATTTTATCTCCATGAATTTCAACCCTTCACATGATTTAGATTCTTCTAAGGAGTATTAATATCCTTTTATGGGGACACATGTCACTACTAAAAAAACGGGCAAGGGAAGATCAACCTTTTATCAACACAAATAAAAAAATGCTGATAAAGGAGCCTTGTGTCAGTGCTAAAATTTTAGTGCTGATAGAGGGTACCCTTTATCTGCACTTTTTTAGCACTGATAAAGGGTCCCTTTATCAGTGTGAAAAAAGAGTTGATAAAGGCTACCTTTATCTAGGCTAAAATTTTGGCAATGATAAAGGGAGGATTTATCAGTTCTTTTTAGAGCTGATAAAGGGACTCTTTATCAGTGCTAAAAAAGTGCTGACAAATCCTCCCTTTATTTGCATGAACATTTTAGCACTGATAAAACCATAGTCCTATATTTTATAAAATCGAGCGCACAATATCCTCTATTTATCATTCCCTCAAGATCTTGCGGTATTGTACCCCTGAAACAACTCCCCCCCTGATCTTCTTGTTTCTAGTCTTTCACCGTTATCCCTACTCCTTATCCTCCCCCTCAAACCCCTTCCACGGATCCTCCTCCATGCAAACCATACATCTCATCTTTTCCACTCGACCTTACTCCCCCCAAATACTACTCCTCCATTTCTCAATGGTTAGAGGCTCCTCCCGTGAACCTCATCCTCCATCAATCGCACCTTCCCCTCTCGATGTAGCACAGAAGGCTCCCAGACCACTCGATGCTTCTTCTCTCCCTCCATCATGGGTGTGATCTACTCTAGGTAAATCTCCCACATCTCCTTTTAGGTTTATTTTTGGTGGATTGTTTTTAAAGTGTAATTTTTGTTGCTGGTTGAAGTAGTTTTTAAATGGTGTAAAGATCATTTGGTTATTCTTATATAGTGATGTCCCAAGATTAATCTGATATACTCCCTTTTGGGTTTATCATATGTAATATTAGTTATGCTGTGAAGGGTGGTAATGTGGTGTGATGTTCTTAAGTTGTTATGAGTACATATTACATGAGCCTTTTGGTTAATATTCCATAAGTTGTATTATAGAATGATTATCCTTTCTACGATAAGGAATCCTGGGTGGTAATTTTCTAAGTTGTGTCAATTTGAGTTCGGTTTAACTATACTACCTTTTACTGCATCATGGTTTGGTTTAAGGTTCTTGGAGTTAGAGGGAGGAGACTGAGGATCACACTGATATCATAGATAGTTTTAGGTCCTTGATATGGTTGAATTTTTTTTCATGGACCTTATTATATTAATATCAATTTTAATGTGGGTTGACCCTATAGATTCATGGGATAACATGACATGGTTTTTGGATCATAGTTTTATTATGGAATGGTGAACCTTTTCACATTATTATCCTTTAATTTTATATAATGGTTATAAATTTACACCATGTATCAAATTATTTCTTATTTAATGAAGTTTCTATGAAACCTAGGTGATTAGTGATGTATATTTGGATATCTTTAGACACCCTTTGATTTCTTATCTTCCAAAATGTTAAGAGATCAGCCCCTTAGAAATATAAGGTGAATTGTTTTCTCTTCTTCTTGATTCTAATCTTGAACTTTCTTCTTAGGAAGGATGTGACAACAATGATGATTCGGTTTTTGTGTTTTTTTGTTATGGTTTTAAGGGTTAATAGTCATACATAAGCCTTTTATATTACCCTCATGTGTTAAGTCTTGATTTATTTGAGTATTCTACTCATTCTTATGAAATATTTGTTAAATCATTAGTTGAGGTTGGGGTCTTGAAATTTATCCTTCTTTATTATGTGTATATTTAGGAATTATCTTGTTATTTTGTTTCCATTGGATGTATAATACTAATTAACCTAAATACTCTAATGAATTACAATAAAGGAAATTATAGTGAAGTGGGATTTTTTTATGTGATTTATGAAGTTCCATAATATTTCTTATATATTTATAGATTTATTGGTGTTGTTGCTATGTGATTTATTTATGATGTTGTGAAATAAATATCTTACTACTAATTATATGTTATAAACACATTTCATAATTTTCTTGTCACTTAAGGTAGGTAATGATTTTTTTGGTGTGGAAATATGTAATAAAATTGTTATATTTAAACTATAAATTCTACTTTAATATGAATGAATGTTTAAGGGGTAGTTTTTAGTGTGAATTTCTTATATTTTTTTCCCTTTCATGATGCTATGTTTGAGGTATTTATCACTATGATTATAAGGTTGATGGTTGATTGATGTTATTGGGAGCCAGTGGTGTGGTTATTAATATTGTAGTGAACGATGGATTATTTTGTAGTTATGATAGAAATGATATGTATTTTTAGGCATAAATTAAGTGGTTTAATAGGTTTTAGAATGTTTTTAGTGGTATTTTAATGTCATGAAAATTTATTTGTTATTGGGTGGTGTTATAGTTTCCTTTTGGCATGGAATATGGTTCGAATAAATGAAAATACTAATGGGTGATGGGTTGGAAATGATAAATGATGGATAGTTAAGTGATTAATGATAATGATTGGAATAATTATGTTTAATAATTGTTTTAAGATTGAATAAATGTAATTAATGATTAGTGAATGGATTATAGTGGGTAGTGATTTAATGATTGATTTTAAATTATAATGGTTTAAAATTGAAATTCATATGGTAATAAAAAACCAAGAAATTATAATTTTAAATGAAATGAGAAGTTGGTGATGTTGATATGAATGCTTATGTTATTTTTTGGGGATAATTTGTGTCATTATAATGGAAGTGGTTATTAGATTGTGGCAGTAACAAGGTAATGGTTGACGTGTGTGTTTAAAGTGTTAGTTTGGTGTAAAACCTTAGGAAATATTTATGTGTGACTATATACTTATTATGTTTTCTTATTATTTCTTATGCACCACCACTTGAGTCAAGTAACCTGGTTGAAATCCATAGGGATAATTTGGTTTTGAGTGTTTTTTTCAATATCTAGGTTATAGAGGGAACACATATAAAACCAATCCCTCTTCCCTTCTCCCCCATCACACTTAGTATGAGTTGTAATGGCTTATATTAGGTGTATATATACAACCTATAATGATTTTAGGTTTTGGTGTATATATATTCTTGTTGATTTGATTATGTGCATTTGGTGTGGATACATAGTTGGGGTTATGCATTATAGGAGTAGAGTATGATGTCTATGTCCTTCATGTTCACGGTATCCTATTATGATGAGGATGTGATGAGTCGTTATGAGGTGGATATAGTTTTTTATGTGTTTTTGACATGTGTATATGTGCATATATGGTTATGAGATTATATATAAGGGGTTGAATCATAAGAAATATTCCATTAGAGTGTGAGAATTACTAGATTAATGGGGAAGTGTATGTGGGGTAATTTATTATTATATATTCATTTGATACTATTTTATTATACTTGAATGTGATATTGGGTGAGTGATCCACGGTGAGGTTGGGAGATATATAACCATATATTGGAGTGTATTAGTTCTATTATTTATTCATTAAGGCATTAATATATTTCATACACATTTTCATGAGAGGTTTTGGGAAAGATCCTACTGAATATACTTGTATTCTCACCCCTATTTATATAATTATTTTTATAAGTTTTCTATGATGTATTTGGTGACCAAGATGGAAATTACTATCTTGAGGCCAGGAGTTATCGCCAGAGCCACTGGTGTAGGATTTGTTTTTGGTTTTTTATTTTAGTTACCTTTTTATGAATGAAATTTAGATTAATTATGGATTGGGTTTTTTTTATATTATATGCAGTTGATTGGTGGTTTATCTATGTTCTTGGGATTTATGATGGAAATACCTCCCATTTATTTATTTTAAACCCTCAATGCTAGTATCCAACCTATGTATTATTAGAGGTAGGATTCATGAATTACAATTATTTTCACTGCCATTTTAGGGCCAGTTCCTAGTGGTGGTGATTTATGATAGTGTGGTATCAGATCATTAGTTGAGAGTTAAGATGGAGTTTGGAATTAGACACTCATGAGGATTGAATGGGATGATATGTCAATAATATTTGTTGAAATTTTCATATGTAATAACATGGGAGACCATCTATGACACAAAATGATTACCCACCCTATGATTTAATGTAATAAACTTGAGCTTACCAAAAATATTAGGCATAATGATATTGAATGTAGGGCAGAGACCTAGAAGTGGTAGATGTATCATTCGTGATTATTCTTGTATCTAGAAGTATTTTTTGTGTATTTTTACCATAAATACTAATATTTGAGATTCAAATAGGATGGAGATGACTAAAGATTAGATGGATGCAAATCATTTGACAAAAGAGTATGAGAACGGAGTGAAAGAATTCATCATGTTTGCAAAGGATCATGCATAGGATCCTTCTCAAATCCTTTGTCCATGATTGCGTTGTTTTTTTCTAGACTAATTACTCCAAAGGAGTTGTATAAACATTTGATATGTCACGAAATAGATTATAGTTATATATGTTGTAATAAACACTGAGAAAAAGTGAATATAGCTACTGGCTGGGATAAAACTACATTTTATGGATCATTAGATATGAAAACAAATATAGAAAATGTAGAAGACTGCATGGAGGATGTGATTACATATGTCATTGATGATGAATATTGTATATAGGAAATGACAAGGACCATTGAAGATGAACTCCGTGATTTCCCAAAATTGTTTGACAAGTTAAAGAGTTGTACAAAGATGATATTGTATACTGGTTGTACTAAATATACAACATTGTCAGCTGTATTAATGTTTTATAAATTAAAAGAAGGAAACAGATGGAGTGGTGTCAGTTTTATGGAACTACTTTCTCTCTTTAATGGCATTCTCCCAGAAGATAATGAGCTCCCAAGCAATACATATGAAGCTAAACAAATGCTATGCTCGATGGGTATGATTTCGGAAAGAACACATGCCTGCCCGAAACACTGTATATTGTTTTTCAAGGAGAACCAATCACTTACATAATGCCCAAAGTGTGGTGATTCTCGATACAAGATAGATTAATCTAGTCCCACAAAATTTTTATAGTTTTTTCTAATCATTCCAAGGTTTAGGTGTATATATGGAAGTGAATAAAATGCAAGACAATTGTTGGGGCATGTGGATAAAAAAAATAAAGATAGCTAATTACATCATCCAGTCGCCTCTCCCCAATGGAAGAAAATTGACCATGAGTGTCCTGAATTTGGAAAAGTGCACAGAAACATTCATCTTTTGTTATCTATAGATGGAGTGAATCCTTTTGGTTTTCAAAATATCACTGATAGTACGTGGCCTTTTATCGTCAAAAATTATAACTTTCCACCCTAGTTATTCATGAAATGGAAATTCTTCATGTTATCTATGCTTATATGAGGACCAATACAACCATGTAACAATATTGATGTTTATTTGGATCCTTTGATCGAGGATATGATGTTATTGTGGGATTTAGGTGTTATGTTGTATGATTCTTAAAAAAGTGAATAATTCACGTTTAGAGAGATTTTTCTGGGATGATAAATGATTTCCCTACTTATGAAAAATTTTCCAGCTATATCATTAAAGGGACTCTAGGGTGTCCCATGTGTGAAGAAGATACGGAATCAGTTAGGTTGAAACATTCATTGAAATCTGTGTTTCTAAGACATCATATATTTTTACCTCATCGGCATAAGTGTCATTCTTGGACGACATCATTCAATGGAAGTTCATAACAATGCACATCACCATCTCCATTGAAAATTGATCAGCTGTTTGAGAAAGTAAAATATGTGAATACTATATTTGGTAAACCATTTTCGAAAAACCTTACGAAGATTGGTTTGAAAAAGAGATTATTATTTTTTAATTACCATAATTGAATTGTATGTACATTAGACATTTTCATGATGTGATTCATGTGGGAAAAAAGGTATATGACAGTGTTATTGTAATGTTGTTAAATGCCCTATAAAAACAAAGGATGGAATTAAGGTAAGGTTGGACATGGTTGACAGGGGAATACAAGAAGAGTTGGATCCTATGAAGGGTAACAATAAAATGTTTCTTCCTCCAGCTGCTTACACTCTTTCTAGGAAGAGATATATCAGTTTTTCAACTTCTTTAATGATGTAAAGGTTCCAAAGGGGTATTCATAAAATATCAAGAACATTGTGTCAATGAATGATTTGAAGTTAAAAGGTTTGAAATCACATGTCTTCTATGTTTGGATTCATGTTTTAATTCATATTTCTTTACATTGAATTTTCCCCAAGAATGTTCGTCATAGGTTAACCAAACCTTCTTTATTTTTCAAAGCTATATGAAGCAATTTTTTAGACCCAATGAAATTACAAGCTATGGAAAAAGTAATTGTCATCATATTATGTGAATTAGAAATACTCTTCCCGCCATCATTATTTGACAAGATAGTTCATTTGATGATTCACTTGGTGAGAGAGATTCGACTTTGTGGACCTATGCAATATAGATGGATGTACCCCATTGAATGGTATATGAAGATTTTGAAAGGGTATGTCAAAAATCGAAGTCGGCCAGTAGGTTGTATAGTGGAGTGATATATTGTTAAGGAAGCCATTGATTTCTGTACTGAATACCTATCTAATATGGAAATCATTGGTATCCTAAAATCTCGTCACACTAGACACATTGAGGGTGAGGGAATTTCTGGAGGATATGTTGTTAAAATCAGTATTACATATATAGATCAGGCCGACCATTATGTTTTTCATAATATTTGGGAGGTTTCCCCATATATTGAAACTCACAAAGAAATTCTTAGGCAGTTGAATCCATCATGGGCTGAAAATGGATATCAAATACACATAATCACCAGTTTATAGGATGTTTTCAGGACCATATTTTTAGGGAGTTAGATGAAAATATAAATTTAGTATCAAAACGTCTTCGATGGCTAGACGTTAGACCAAGTGTTTATGTATTATTTTAAAATGGATATGTGTTTAATGGTTATACATTCTATATAGATGAACATGATGAAGATAGTACCATGAAAAATAGTGTAGTTAAACTTGTGGATGAAATGATGCATGTTTCTGTTAGTAAGGACCGAAATCCAATTTATGCAAATATGTCATACTTTGGAATTATCAAAAAAAATATGGGAGTTGGATTATAGGATATTCCAATTGCCGATTTTTCAATGGAAATGTGTTGATAACAATAGTGGTGTTAAAATAGATGAATGGAGATTTGTGAATGTTTATTTTAGTAAATAAGGGTACAAAGACGAACAGTTTATAATGGCATCACAATTGGTATAAGTTTTTTATGTTCCAGATCCCGCAAACCATAATTAGTAGATTGTTTTGTTATCATCCAAAACTACTGAAGGGTCTAATGAAAATTCAGTTGAGGGTAATCCATTAATTGGTACGTCCCAATCATTTATCATCGGTCCCAATGTAGATGATGTTTTTATGTTATAGGAGGCCACAATCATGGTATTTGGATTTTTTATAGAGGTGTCAAATCCCTTCAACCTTTGAAAAAAATAAAGAGAGTTCAATAAAAAAGTTATATTTTTTTGGTAATATAGATCTTGTTATCTCATGTTATTATCTTATCTTTAATGAATTTATGTAATCTAAATTAATTGTTCAAACACTTTTTGCAAATAATGACTTCTACATGTTCTGGTTCTCCTAACCTCAAGGCTAAACAAGTCTCTCATGTTGTTGTTGTTGCTGATGTTGCTGCTTCTGCAATGGCTGCTCACAGTGCAGACCAACAACACATTTTTCAACGTGTTGCTGCTCCTAGTATTGAGGTCCAACAACAATCAACACATGTCATTGCTACCATTACAGATGAACATATAGATTATTTTGATATCGATGAAATGGTCAGGGATGATGGACCAACATCGCAGAAAATACCGGTGCGTCGCAATTGGATGGTGTTAGACAAAGTTCCTAAGGAGAAAAGAAAACGCATCAAATTTTATGTCATATGGAATGCACGAGGCCAACATGTGAATCCCAAAAAGTCTATGTTTCGTGGATACATTGGAATTTTCACTCGTCAATGCATGTCGATTGACATAGATTCATCGCACCACGTTGTGTCTGGGCTGAAGGCTATGATCTAGGAAGAAATTACAATAACATTATGAAGTTATTTCATTAATTTACTAGAAAATAAAATAATGAAATAGTGTCTTACTCTTCTCAATATCATAAAGAGTACATTAATAGTAGATGATTCACACAATAATTACGTACTAAGGATTGATGGAGGGATTCATTGAGGTTTTTGCACTATTTTAACAGAATGTCACTTGAAAGATTCCAAAGGTAAAATAAACATGCACCCACCCCTTGTCTGCACTCACCTGATATCCCAAGAATCACGGGATGCATTTATTGTCCACCGTGATTGTAACAGCCCGGGATTTTATGAAAAATATTCTTTTTAATTTTATTAATGTCTTGTGTTGTATGCTACACCAAAAGAATCTTGCACAACACGCATCCTTGACTTTCCTTGCATTAAACGCAATCACAACCTTCCTCGATAGCGTGTGTAGTACACAATACTGAGTTTCACGAAACAACGATATGCTATTAAAATATTATTAAAACTAGCCATTATGAATAGTAATAACCACTTTTTAAATTTTAGAAATTTTAGCTCTCAAAATGGACTTCATTTTTGGATTCGGAGTATCAAATTTAGCCTAAGGAGAAATTTTGGTACTTTTCGGATAACTTTCATATTATGATCAATAGTGAAAATTACTAAATTATAATTAAAAACAACTTTTTTAATCGAAATAATTAATAGTGATAAATTATTAATTTGAGTGGTTTTAAAGTATATTTAGAATATATTTTTACAATTTAATACAATATTGGTCATTGGATGTAATTTCACATTTAAACCAGACATAATCATGTGTCAATCTTTTGATAGATATTGTTTCTTAAAAACACACTATTTGTTTTAACAGTGGGATTTAATTATAAAATTAATTAATGCAACTTCTATGTTATGAATTTGGTAAAATAGACTTCATTTTTGAATTCGGAATATGAAATATAGCTTAGGATGAAATTTTGGCATTATTCTGAAAAACATCAATTTTATGAATAGTGAAACTACTAAGTGGTAGATAAAAAACTGAATTTTTCAAAAAACATAATTTTACCACTTCTGTGAATGGAATTTCAAAAATCCGAGAGACACGGTTGATGTCAGTAAGTAAAATGTGGTTCAATGAGATTAAAATAATTTTTGGTGAATAGTAACTTTTTTACTTTTATTTACCACAGTTAAAAGTAAATAGGGTAATTAAGGGTAAGAATGATATTAATATTACCCTAACACATGTCCTAATTCTATTGGACAAGTGTATCTCGACCAAAAACAACCTTAAGTGTAAAATATTATCATTTAGTCCCACTTGGATTAGATTAGGACATTTATTATTATTTAATTCAAAGAAGAGTTAAAAGATTTAAAATCAAAGTTTATTTACTAAAACATTTTTAATATAGGTTTTTACATAAGATAAAATCGATTGTAAATATTCATTAGAAAGATAAAAAGATTTCCTACATAATGGTAGTTTATTTGTAATTTTTAGACATCAAATAATTTAATTTCTTTATGACACAATGATGATGCAGTAATTATCTTATTAATGAAATATTGACATAATTGATAATATAAATACCAAAATAAATGTAATTTAAGACTTTTTATGAATTCCACTAATTTTATAGGTTACTATGATATATTAGTATTGATTTAATCAACTTGGTTCGAACATATAATTCTGTTATGACTTTCTCAAAAAATCATATATCAAATAGTGTCAAAATTGACACAAAATAGTTTTTAAATCTAATATTATATTATTAATCGTTATTTTATTCCTAAAAATCTAAGGTTTTGGCCAAATGACTTAGATAGGGATATATATATTAATAATAAACAATTTGGGGTGCGTTTGGAATGTTATAGTATGTGTATTAACCATATAGTGTAAGAAAAAAAAAAGACACGGTAAAAGATAAATTATTTAACTTAAAGTTAAATCTAATTGATAAGGTAAAAATAATAACCTAAACTTGTCTAAATCCTATTGGTTGATAGTATTTAGACCCATCCCCACTTTAGCTTCGAAATAAGACCCTTTGGAACCATTATTAACTGATTTTGACTTTAATATAAAATAATATTTTGAGATATTCCTAAGGTTCCCCTCCCCCCCCTTATAAAAGGGCACCTCCTCCCTCTCTTCCTCACACAACTTTGAGCCTTCAAGATCGTCCAACCTCTGCCAAAATCCCTTCTCCACTTCCCTAGAATAATCCTAGAGGTCTTGGTCTTCTTCAAAGACCAATCTTAGTTCCCTAAGTGGAAGATTCAAAGAGGCGTTTCAAAGAAGAGGAGGTTCGGACACATACGAAGCAAATCGGACCTAAGGTAAGGGAAAATATCACAATCTCATTTTTATCCGAGATTGTTTTTACTTTGGCATTTACTGGGGTGTATTTTATCAACCACATCCATGTTCCATAAATATGTAATATTGTTTCCATCCACTTACATTAGTTTAAATCCAATTTTACCCTTCGGTGAATTTTTAGTAAAGAATATGAAAGGAATCTTTTGTCTTTTTTTTCGTACAAGGTACTTTTTGACTTTTCCAAAAAAAAAGTACGAAGAATGTTTTTTTTAACTTATACGGCATGAATGGATTTCTAAAACATTATTTCCAAGAAGCTTCCTTTACAAGTATTCAAGTTTATTTTTAATCAACTTCTTTTAGTTTAAAATTGTATGACATGTTAAGAAAGGAAAAGTGTTTTTGAAGTAGAAAGGATATTTTCCTCAAGAATGGAGTTAAAGTATTTTATCAAAATTGTTTTCCATCTAAGATAATAAAAGGGTTCTGTTTTTATCCCTATTATTACATGGATTTGATTATGTTGTGATGGAAATATTTTTATGAATTCCTTTATCTTATATGAATTGTTTTATGATGTCAGGATGTTTCAAGAATCCCATTTTTGTTACATGTGTTATGCGATGATGTATGATTTATGATTATGTGGCACACATAAGAAAGGATTCATTATAATATGGGTGGTACCTATATCTCCCTCCAATGCATTGGGTAAAGATTTTATATCTCATGAGATAGACAGGGCTGGAACGGTAGGTTATACCAGTTCAGTGAAACAGGACTGAGACGAGGGTTACTCGATTCAGAAAGGGACTTTGTCCACTAAGATAGTCTTGGCAATGAGTCTTGACTAACAAGAAATGATTCTATATGATTATGTGTGAATGCCACAAAGTTTCATGTTTTAAGTTATGATTATTGTGATTACATTTCACTGCCATGATTTATCCCATGTTATGAAATTATGCTCTCTTTTGCAGGTTAAGATTTCCAAAATGTTATGTTCTTATGAATACGATGTGATTGATATTTCTTTTGTTTACCCTTAATGAGAATTTGAGCTCACCCTTTTATGTTTTCTTTTCCCCAGGATATAAAGAAAGGTTTTAGGTAAAAAAAAGGGAAGATCTTTATAGGAGATGTTGAAGATCTTTCACCACGATTAGAAGATTACGTTCCGAGTTTCCAAAGACACTAAACTATTACGATCCTTGTGTGTGTGTTTTTGTTATGTACTAAGTATTCCGCAAATGTAATGTAATGTCAATGTACGTCAAGCTTTGGGTCTCTACTGTTGGTATCAGAGGAATGGTTTAGTCAACCTTTGGAAACTAGGACGCGAAAACGTTAGTGAGATCCCTAGAGATATTTCTAAGGTATGTCTAGGGATGTCCCTAAGGATAGGTATACATATAAGATATAGTCCTAACACTACGGTAACAATATTATAATTTAACCTAAGATGTTAGATATTGAAGTTACTCCCCCTTTATTATGATTTTTGCATCTCAGACTATTCTTTTTGGGTTTTAGAAAATGGCTGGAAACAAGATGATTCACGATAATGGAGGATATGATGGACAATGGAATGATATTCTTCATAAGAAATCAAATGAAATTGGATTTGAAAGTCCAAACATCATTATTATGCCGAATCAGAAATTTCATAATATGATCAATAAAGTAAAATTTGGTAAGTTTCCTGACTCGGCTAATAAGAGAAAGATGGAGTTTCATGATGATCATAGAGAAAAGAAAGTTTAATTTCCCCTATGTAAATCATCTGGGAAGAGGCATCAAGGTGAATGTTTCAAAGGAACTGGAAGATGCTTTGGGTGTGGAAAAGAAGGACACAAAGCCAGTAAGTGCAATGGAAAAGTTTCAGTTAACACCATGGATGCGGTTAATGGTACTGCTACGACATCAACAATGGTTAAATGTTTTAAATGTGGAATGTACGGGCATTATGCAAACCAATGCCCTAAGGGAATGTCTCATGAAGAGAATCGGTATGGTCGAATGGGTAGTATTTTTGTTGAAGATGATGAAGAGACTACAAATGATATGTGAGATGAAAGAATTGTTGAAGCTCGGTCAATGGTTTAAGAAGGTAGTGGAATGATTACATGTTTATCAAGTGTAATGTTGTACTATAGAATAAAAAGACATCTAAGGATTGTTACACTGTTGTCTTTCCTTATGTTTTGAATGTTTATGATGAATGGTATGAGTAACAATGAATGTTTATTCAGATATTTTTTGGAAGGTGGATGATATGCGCATAATGAAGTGATAAAGAGAAAATGAAATGTTTGACAGTATTCATGAGCTCATGATTGATATAAGGACTAAGTGATATCATTGTTTGAGTATATAGAATTTTGAGGATTTTGGTATGTGGAAAGTGTTAAATTTTAACTAAATTCATGTTTTCACTAAGGTATTCAAGAGAACACATGATTAAGGACTTTGAATGTTTGGAATGGGACCAGAAAAACATATCTTATGTTATATGGGGATCGATGATGGTGTTAAATCTCTGGTAATCGTTTTCACTATATTATGAGAGTGGACTATAGTATTATGGATAAGACTAAAGATCGGAATGGATTATGTTGGACATAAGATAGTATTGTTTAAGGATAGAAGTTTTTCGATATTATTGATGGGATGTTATAGTATTATAGTTTTAGAAAAAGGACAACCTGCAGGACGGGCGACAGCCCATCGCGTCGGACAAGGCCGTGGGAATCGAACCCACAACCGAAGTGTGACTAGCCGTTATCACCTACCACTGGCCTACAGGAAGTCCCTATTTAGTAGAAACTAGTTTTATTTTATTAAGCAGTATGATATATGAAGTATAAGTCCATTTTAGGAACCATATATGATTAATCTCACTAAAGAATGACTTATGTATATTTAATACCTTTTGCTAACCTTTTGTTTGAGACAAATGGAATGACCTGCCATACTAACACTTCACGAATAACAAATTCAACTTCATTTATTTAATAGATGAAGTGGAAATTGTTCAAGGCACGAATAATAGTGATATTGTACCAAAAAAGTAAGTATTTATTCTAATGCAAATTTTCAAATTTAGGGAAATGATCTTGAAAACCAAAAATGTTGTCCTAGTGATATTATACCTGATGAATCAGATGGTACCGTATATCATCACAAATCTATGGATTTGTGATTACTGGATTTTCCATAGCCATGTTCTCTACCACTCTCCATCAGAACATGATGGTTAGATTTCTCTTCCATATCCATATTTTCACCTATGTGGAAACCGAGTGATTAGTTTATTTGGGTAACTGTTACGTATCATATTTTTGTTTTTAAAGATTGGTTTTGATATTCCTTTTTACGATGTGGGTTTCTATTAAAGAAACTTTCTCATAGTAAACCATTTATAACCCCGACGAATTTCGAGGGCGAAATTCATTTTAAGGGGGGTAGAATGTAACAGCCCGGGATTTTATGAAAAATATTCTTTTTAATTTTATTAATGTCTTGTTTTGTACGCTACACCAAAAGGAGCTTGCACAACACGCATCCTTGACTTTCCTTGCATTACACGCAATCACAACCTTCCTCGATAGTGTGTGTAGTACACAATACTGAGTTTCACGAAACAACGATATGCTATTAAAATATTATTAAAACTAGCCGTTATGAATAGTAATAACCACTTTTTAAATTTTAGAAATTTTAGCTCTCAAAATGGACTTTATTTTTGGATTCGGAGTATTGAATTTAGCCTAAGGTGAAATTTTGGTACTTTTCGGATAACTTTCATATTCTGATGAATAGTGAAAATTACTAAATTATAATTAAAAACAACTTTTTTAATCGAAATAATTAATATTGATAAATGATTAATTTGAGTGGTTTTAAAGTATATTTAGAATATATTTTTACAATTTAATAAAATATTGGTCATTGGATGTAATTTCACATTTAAACCAGACATAATCAAGTGTCAATCTTTTGATAGATATTGTTTCTTAAAAACACGCTATTTGTTTTAACAGCGGGATTTAATTATAAAATTAATTAATGCAACTTCTATGTTATGAACTTGGTAAAATAGACTTCATTTTTGAATTAGGAATATGAAATAAAGCTTACGATGAAATTTTGGCATTATTCTGAAAAACATCAATTTTTGATGAATAGTGAAACTACTAAGTGGTAGATAAAAAACTGAATTTTTCATAAAACATAATTTTACCGCTTCTGTGAATGGAATTTCAAAAATCCGAGAGACACGGTTGATGTCAGTAAGTAAAATGTTGTTCAATGAGATGAAAATAATTTTTGGTGAATAGTAACTTTTTACTTTTATTTACCACGGTTAAAAGTAAATAGGGTAATTAAGGGTAAGAATGATATTAATATTACCCTAACATATGTCCTAATTCTATTGGACAAGTGTATCTCGACCAAAAACAACCTTAAGTGTAAAATATTATCATTTAGGCCCACTTGGATTAGATTAGGACATTTATTATTATTTAATTCAATGAAGAGTTAAAAGAGTTAAAATCAAAGTTTATTTAATAAAACATTTTTAATATAGGTTTTTACATAAGATAAAATCAATTTTAAATTTTCATTAGAAAGATAAAAATATTTCCTACATAATGGTAGTTTATTTGTAATTTTTAGACATCAAATAATTTAATTTCATTATGACACAAAGATGATGCAGTAATTATCTTATTAATGAATTATTGACATAATTGATATTATAAATACCTAAATAAATGTAATTTAAGACTTTTTATGAATTCCACTAATTTTATAGGTTAATATGATATATTAGTGTTGACTTAATCAACTTTTTTCGAACATATAATTCTGTTATGACTTTCACAAAAAATCATATATCAAATAGTGTCAAAATTGACACAAAATAGTTTTTAAATATAATATTATATTATTAATAGTTATTTTATTCCTAAAAATATAAGGTTTGGCAAAATGACTTAGATAAGGATATATATATTAATAATAAACTATTTGGGGTTAGTTTGGCATGTTATAGTAAGTGTATTAACCATATAGTGTAAGAAAACAAAAAGACACGGTAAAAGTTAAATTATTTAACTTAAAGTTAAATCTAATTGATAAGGTAAAAATAATAACCTAAACTTGTCTAAATCCTATTGGTTGATAGGATTTCGACCCATCCCCACTTTAGCTTAGAAATAATACCCTTTGGAACCATTATTAACCGATTTTGACTTTAATATAAAATAATATTTTGAGATATTCCTAAGGTTCCCCTCTCCCCCCTTATAAAAGGGCACCTCCTCCCTCTCTTCCTCACACAACTTTGAGCCTTCAAGATCGGCCGAACTCTGCCAAAATCCCTTCTCCACTTCCCTAGAATAATCCTAGAGGTCCTGGTCTTCTTCAAATACCAATCTTAGTTCCCTAAGTGGAGGATTCAAAGAGGCATTTCAAAGAAGAGGAGGTTCGGACACATACGAAGCAAATCGGACCTAAGGTAAGGGAAAATATCACAATCTCATTTTTATCCGAGATTGTTTTTACTTTGGAATTTACTGGGGTGTATTTTATCATCCTCATCCATGTTCCATAAATATGTAATATTTTTTCCATCCACATACAATAGTTTAAATCCAATTTTACCCTTCGGTGAATTTTTAGTAAGGAATATGAAAGGAATCTTTTGTCCTTTTTTTCGTACGAGGTACTTTTTGACTTTTCCGACAAAAGTACGAAGAATGTTTTTTTAACATATACAGCATGAATGGATTTATAAAACATTATTTCCAAGAATCTTCCTTTACAAGTATTCAAGTTTATTTTTAATCAACTTCTTTTAGTTTAAAATTGTATGACATGTTAAGAAAGGAAAAGTGTTTTTGAAGTAGAAAGGATATTTTCCTCAAGAATGGAGTTCAAGTATTTTATCAAAATTATTTTCCATCTAAGATAATAAAAGAGTTCTGTTTTTATCCCTATTATTACATGGATTTGATTATGTTGTGATGGAAATATTTTTATGAATTACTTTATCTTATATGAATTGTTTTATGATGTCATGATGTTTCAAGAATCCCATTTTTGTTACATGTGTTATGTTATGATGTATGATTTATGATTATGTGGCACACATAAGAAAGGATTCATTATAAGATGGGTGGGACCTATATCTCCCTCCAATGCATTGGGTAAAGATTTTATATCTCATGAGATAGACAGGGCTGGAACGGTAGGTTATACCGGTTCAGTGAAATAGGACTGAAACGAGGGTTACTCGATTTAGAAAGGGACTTTGTCCACTAAGATAGACTTGGAAATGAGTCTTGACTAACAAGAAATGATTCTCCATGATTATGTGTGAATGACACAATGTTTCATGTTTTATGTTATGATTATTGTGATTACATTTCACTGCCATGATTTATCCCATGATATGAAATTATGCTCTCTTTTGCAGGTTAAGATTTCCAAAATGTTATGTTCTTATGAATACGATGTGATTGATATTTCTTTTGTTTACCCTTACTGAGCATTTGAGCTCACCCTTTTTTGTTTTCTTTTCCCTAGGATATAAATAAAGGTTTTAGGTAAAAAAAGGGAAGATCTTTATAGGAGATGTTGAAGATCTTTCACCACGATTAGAAGATTACGTTCCGAGTTTCCAAAGACACTAAACTATTACGATGCTTGTGTGTGTGTTTTTTTTATGTACTAAGTGTTCCGCAAATGTAATGTAATGTCAATGTACGTCAAGTTTCGGGTCTCTACTGTGATGATGAGAAGTTTTAGGTACATTGTGGGTGATAATACGTTGTTTGAGGATATGTGTATTCATCACTTTTATTGTCAATATTTCATTTATGAAACAACAACTCAGTACTGAAAATAAGGAAGGTGCATCAAAACCAACATAACCCTATCATAAAGCATGGATGGTGTATGCTCCACTAGATAAGAAAATGGAATGTATTTTAAATTTACAGTAATATTTTTAGGTTGAACGAAACAACATCATAATTATCTTTCAATATTTATATGTAGATTGATGAGTCTAAAACCAAAGACACTTCCATACCATGTCATGTTCTATGGGAGGAGGCACATGTGAATAAGGAGGGAAAGATAGTAAGTGAAAACACACAAAAATGTGTGGGAAATATGTGTAAGTATGACAAGATGATAAAAATATTTGTTTTAAATTGCTAATATATAAAAATAATTAGTTATTTTTCTATATTTGATAGTCACAGGAATCAGCTACTCCTGTAGCAGATATAGACCTATTATCTATGGATTTGAAGTGGCCAGAACAATATGTTCATGTTAGAGGGGTAGAGTTTGTGGTGAAACCTAAAGTATATTTTCAGAAAAAATTAAACTAATGATAGAGATAAAAAATTGAAACAAATGAGTGAAAGACTAGCTAATCTTGAAGAACGATTTCAATGGTAGGGAGAGTTTCTAGCAATATTTATGGGTGTGAATCAAGGAGAAGACACAACTTAGGAACAACCAACACATGAATATCTCACCCCACCCCCCACCAACTTTGAGGCAATCCATTCCCCTCAAAGAGATTTCATAGCCATGGTAATCAATATTCTAATAATTTTTCCCTTGAAAATTGAATCATACAAACACTAACACTTATCTTGTACAAATCTTTTACAGGGTGATAATGACATTGATTTATATCTGTCAACACCCACCAATCACCTTGTAGTGAGTGCTACATTGCTCAACATCCCAGAGGACAAGCTGCATAATATACCACTTCCGAAAGATCATCTGAAAGTGAAAATTACTGTATCTCAAGATCCAAATACAGAGCTACCAATTCCACTTGATGATGATGATATTCATACAGGAAAAAAGGCTATTAGGACATTCATTTTATGTCTATCACAACTTGTAAGAATATATGTGGAAAAATAGTTATTTATTTCCTTCTATTAAAGCTAAACCTTTAACAATTAATGGAAAATGGGTTTGAAAAAATGAATGTTTTTTTATATGGAGAAAGGGAAGGGGTGACAAGAAACATTGACTCAAAAGAATCTAAATAATCGACCAACCGATCCCAAAGAGCTACTTAAAGGACAATAACACCACCTGTTCTCTATCCACATTTACATGTATTGAAGAATCTTGTGGATACGAAAGAGGTGGTATTATTCATATATTGGTTGTTGAAAAGAATATATACAGAGAGGAAATTCATGATTTTTTTTGCTGCTAAAAATGTAATTGAGATCCATGAAAATGGTTAGATATGAATCATAGTTGTTAATATATATATATCAGGTATGTTTTCATGAATTGATTTTCTAAAAGTTGATATAATGTGCAAATTATTACTAAATGAATTTTATATTATTGACAGATGTGTATATGAAAACCAGATGAAGGAATTTCCCCATGAGACAAAATTTGGACTTGTTAGTCCTCATACCACATAAACACATCTATTGAAATTAGAGTCATAAAAAAGAATGAAATAGTGAATGTCTTGCTGAAAACATTTGAAAGAAATATTACAGATGACAGACTCTTTCTAATTCAAACTATGCAAGGGTATAAATCTATGATTAAAGAATATCAATTATATTTTCACTTAATTTATTAATTATTCCTTTTTGTGTTTTTAGGCAACATTTTCTACTTATTGCAGTGAACATGGATACTCCAATGATTTTTTTTCTAGATTCAATGCAAGGTTATTTAACAAACCGACCCCACATGATGGAGTTTGTGAATCTGTAAGACACTACATCCTATATTTTAGGTCTAAACATCAAGCATTATAATTTATATTATCTTTTACTGAGGATTATTCTATGATAGGGTGGTGTATGATTATCATCTAAAAAAGGAATGAGGATAGAGGCTAAGCCTGAGGAGGCGAGCAAGTACTATTTCTGGAAAAAATATTCGAGTATATATAATAAAATTTCACTATCCAAAAACATATAAACAAGAAGATACTTATTATCCTAGTGATGAAATTTTTTACAGTGTCCAAAATAAACAAATGATAATTATTGAGTTTATTATGATTGTAAATTTATGAAACAGGACATTTTTCATCAACAAACTGGCATCCATGAAGAGGTATTTTCACAAACAACTACTATTTTATTTAATTTATTTATTAATGTTTTATTTATATATATTTCAGTATTAACCTAACTTCCGAAAATCCTCTTACTCACAACAGGATATATATTTGTTCAGAAACAAGTGGGTCGCATACCTGATGGATGATTGTACACAAATAGCATAAAGATCTGACTTGGGAACATGTACAATTGGTGGTCATTTTTTGGAGGGGTTAAGGGGATCAAAAGATGAAACTTCGTTGTATTTAAATATTTTTATGAAAATTATAATTGTTATTAAATAAAACTTCCTTTCTCCAATGATTCATTTTTCCATTTTAACATATGAAATGCACCAGCAACATGCAAGATTGATAAACCACTTTTCTATGGGCTTTGGATAAGAAAAATCCATAAAATCTCCAAAATACCTTCATATATGACCAAACGGATTTTTATTGTGTTGATCCTTTAGGGGAACCATCCATGGGTGCATTGGTGATGTGTATGAATCAACCCCGCCTCAATATAAGGCACGGTGTGGCTAGAATCACTCAAATTGTCTCTCTTTTGTTTAAAATGGACAAAATTTCAAGTGAAAACAAAAACTGACCTACATAAATCTAATCAAACGCATTCAGATTGGGTTGATACTTTAGGAGAACAATCCATGGGTTCATTAGTGATGTGTACGAGTCAACCCCACAACAATCTAAGGCACGGTGTGACCGATATCAGTCAAAGTGTCTCTCTTTTGTTTAAAATGGACAAAGTTTTAAATGAAAACAACAATTGACATTCAAAAATCTTACCAAATGCATTTGGATATTGCTAATCCTTTAGGATAAAAATACATTGGTCATTTTTTATGTTTAAAATTCAACCAAAACTCCATCTGAGGCATGATGTGGCCAGTATATCTCAAAGTGTCTCTCTTTTGTTTAAAATGGACAAAATTTTAAGTGAAAACAACAACTGACATATGGAAATCTGACCAAATGCATTTAGATTGTGTTGATCCATTAGGATAACTATCCATGGGTTCATTGGTGACATGTATGAGTCAATAAAACTGCAATCCAAGGCATGTTGTGACTGGTATCACTCAAAGTGCCTCTCTTTTGTTTAAAATTTACATAATTTTAAGTGAAAACAACAACTGACATACGAAAATCTGACCAAATGAATTCAGATTGTGTTTCTACTTTATTATAATGATCCATGGGTCATTTTTGACATGTAAGAGTCATCCACACCTCAATTAGAGGAACGGTGTGTCCAGTATCACATATATTATCTCTCTTTTATTTCAAACGGATAAAATTTTAAGTACAAACAAAAATTGAGCTATGGAAATCAGAACAAACACATTTAGATTGTGTTGATACTTTAGTAGAACGATCCATGGGTTGTTTAGTGATGTGTAAAAGTCATACCAGCCTCAATTCAAGGAAAGTTGTTGCTTGTATCACTCAAAGTGTCGCTCTTTTGTATAAAATGGACAGAATTTTAAGTGAAAACAACAGATGATGTAAATAAATCTGAACAAATGAATTCAGATTGTGTTTATCCTTTATGAGAATGATACATGGGACATTTGTGATCTGTACAAGTCAACATCTTCTCAGTCTGAGACATGAAGAGGCCAGTATCACTCATAGTGTCTCTCTTTTGTTTAAAATAGACAAAATTTTAAGTGAAAACAACAACTAACATACGAAAATCTGACCAAACGCAATAATATTTTGTTGATACTTTCGTATAATGATTAATGGGTGTGTTGGTGACATGTACGAGTCAACCCTGCCTCAATCCAATTCACCTAGTGGCCGGTATCACTCAATGTGTCTCTAATTTGTTTTAAGTGGACAAAATTTTAAGTGAAAACAACAACAGATGTATGAAAATCTGACCAAACACATTTTTATTATTTTTATCCTTTAGGATAATTATATCTTGGTCATTTTTGATGTGTAAAAGAGAACCACACCTCAATCAGTGGCATGGTGTGGCCAGTATCACTCATACTGTCTCTCTTTTGTTTAAATTGGACACAATTTTAAGTGAAAACAACAACTGACCGACAAAAATCCAACCAAACACATTCATATTGCATTGATCCTTTCAGAGGTAAATCCATGGGTTCATTAGTGAGGTTTAAGAATCAACACCACCTCAATTAGAGGCACTATGTGACCTATATCACTCAAAGTGTCTCTATTTTGTTTAAAATGGATAGAATTTTAAGTGAAAACAACCACGGACATACAAAAATATGACCAAATGCATTCAAATTGTATTTATTATTTAGGAAAATGATCCATTGGTAATTTTTGACATGTAAAAGTCAAACAAACCTCAATCTGAGGCATGGTGTGGCCATTATCACTCAAAGTGTCTCTATTTGGTTTAAAATGGACAAAATTTTATGTTAAAAAAAGAACCGACAAATGGAAATCTGACCAAACGCATTTTTATTTTGTTCATATTTTAGGATAATGAACCTTGGGTGTATTAGTGATCTGTAAGATTCATCCCCACCTCATTCGTAGGCACGGTGTGGCTGGTATCACTCAATGTGTCTCTCTTTTGTTTAAAATGGACAGAATTTTAAGTGAAAACATCATCTAATGTACAAAAATACAACAAAACATATTAATATTGTGTTTATACTATAGGATAATGATCCATGGGTCCTTTTTTATGTTTATGAGTCAACCATTCTTCAATCTGAGGCATGGTGTGGCCAGTATCACTCAAAGTGTCTCTCTTTTATTTAAAATGGACAAAATTTTAAGTGTAAACAACAACTAACCTATGGAAATCAGACCAAATGAATTTTTACTATGTTTATAATTTAGGAAAACAATCCATGGGTGTGTTGGTGATGTGTATGAGTCAACCCCACCTCAATCAGAGGCATGGTGTGACTGGTATCACTTAATGTGTCTCTCTTTTGTTTAAAATGGACAGAATTTTAAGTGAAAACCACACATCACGTACATAAATCCAACCAAACTCATTCGGATTGTGTTGATCGTTTAGGATAATGTCCCTTGGGTGACATGGTGATGTGCACGAGTCATCACCTCCTCAATTCGAGGCACGGTGTTACCGGTATCACTCAAAGTGTCTCTCTTTGGTTTAAAATGGAAAGAATTTTAAGTGGAAACAACAACTGGCCTATGGAAATCCAACCAAACGCATTTGGATTATGTTGATACTTTAGGAAAACAATCCATGGGAGAATTGGTGACGTATACGAGTCAACCCAACCTCAATTTTAGGTAGGGTGTGACCCGTATCACACAAAGTGTCTCTCTTTTATTGAAAACAAACAGAATTTTAAGTGAAAACAACAACTGATGTACTTAAATCCGACCAAACACATTCAGATTGTGTTGATCCTTTAGGAGAATGATCCATGGTTCATTTTTGTACGAGTCAACCCCCCTTGGACACTATCACATCCCATGGACACCCCCATGGACAGCCCCCTAGACACCCACCAACCTCCCTAGACGGCACCCACACCCCTGGACACCAACCAACCTCCCCTCGGACACCCACCAACCCCCTGGATGGCACCCCCACCGTCTTAGACACCAGCCCACCACCTAAACATCCCCACCCCCTAGAAACCCCCACTCTCCACCCATGGATGGTCACCCCCACCCTCATGGACACCACCCCACCCCCCTTGGACAACCCCCCAACCTCCAGGACTGCCCCCACCCCCCTGGACACCCCTATCCACCTAGAAACCCCCATCCCCCCAAGACACCCCCTACCCCCTGCCCAACCACCCCAAACCATTAAACAACACCCCAACACCCGAAATTATGAATTGAATTATTTATCTATTTAATTAACTTATTAATTATGTGTTAATGGTGTGTGGGTATACTTGTTTTATGGGTATACTTGGTGTAATTACCTTATGAATTATGTGTTAACTTTTAATGGGTATAATTGTTGGGATGCTGAATTTTTTTCATGTCTTGTTTTGGTGTGATTATATAGGATTTTTTTGCAGCAAATTGGGAATTTATCAGTGCTAAAAGAAGCGCTGATTAAGGGAGCCTTTATCAACACTAAAAAGGCACTGATAAAGGATAACTTAATCAGTGCAAAAAAAAAGCGCTGATAAAAAGCACATTTATTAGCGCTTTTTTTAGCACTAATAAAGGAGTCCTTTATCATAACCTTTTTAGTGCTGATAATGTATCCCTTAATAAATTCTTTTTTAGTGCTGATAAAGGCTTCCTTTATCAGCGCTGTGAAAGCCCGTTTTGAGCACTGATAAAGCCTGTTTTTATAGTAGTGTCTTATTCTTGATTATATTTTCAATAATCTCTATCCACTTATGATTATAATGGACAATACTTAATTTTATTTTCAAGATTATTAAATTCATGGGTAATATATCCCCTTTAATTATACACCTCTTCACAAATATTTATACACAATAAATAATATGGGGAGAAGGGTAAATCTATGTTCCTCCTGTTTAAGAATAAGGTTATTCAGGATGAATCAACCCATCACCTTCCATATTTCCTTTTCACTTTTTTCAGATTTTAGGAAATGATTTCAATAATATCTTCATTTTATTCATCTTCACTTATATCCAAACAACTCTAACTCTTGAAAATAATCTCTCTTTTGTGCATAAACTTTCACATATCTTTTCATGGATGTTAATTTTTTTTTCCTTCCTTGGCTTGGGATTTTACAAAATTTTATAATTTATTATACATTTACATGTTACTTCATGGGTTGGATCACTAATGGATCTAACCTATATATTTATTCTCCATTTAATATTCATACTTGTACACTTATAGGTTTTTATGGGACCACATTGGAAAACATATTCCTTGAGGGTAAAAAGTTTCATCTTAGAATTCATCCTCCTTGGTGCAGCACACTTCACATTATCTTCCACATCCTTCATAGCTTGAGAAAAATATTCCTTTTTATTGAAAATTTTAATTCTTTTACTTAAATAAATTTTTTGTGATCACTGGTATTTTGGTTCAAGAAACATCATTTGTTGATTCTCTTTCTCATCCTCCACAAAATTTGACCAATTTTTTATCTTAACATGACTTTTAGAGATAATCAATCTTTTTTAAGTTATAGGAATAGAGTTTCTATGTATGGATTATTTAACCTTCAATGAATTTATCAATTTTTTATACCTTTATATATGACCAAGGTTAGAAACAATTAATAATTTACCATAATAATCATTCCTCATTTGTTTTTTCCTTGATTGAGATGTTGGGACTACTTGAGTTCTTTTAACATCTTTGGGATTGTTAGATTTGAAAAAATATACTCATGTTATGAACAAGTCATCGAAAAAAAAAAACAATTTTGTTATCACATATATTTTTAACCAAGATTTTATATTTTTCGTGGAACAAAAATTTACATTGTGACTTCATATCAATATTCCTCTTCATTATTTCACAAGTTAAGATAGATCTTAAAGGGGTATTTATTATCTTACCTGATCCTTTCATCCTCTCTTCAAGATCCCTTATATATTTCTCTTTAAAATGAGAAACCAATATATTCATATTTGAAGTATCATCCATTTATTATTATCAAATTTCCTTAATTTGGGTTTTGAGATATATGACTCAGGCCTTCAACTCCATCGAAAAGGATATTTACTTCAGAATATATTATTAAAGTTTTTCATTCATATTACATTGATCCATCATCATGTTTCCCATTATATTTGTGTTTAGATTCAAGGATACATCTTTTGTTATCATTATTTTGTTTTCCAAGGAAAAATCATATAACATTGAAGATTAGACATCAAGAATGATTCAACATTGATGTTATTTATCATTTCATGATCATTACTTGGAATAAGAACTTTTTGTTTTTTCTAATTCATAACTATTATAAAATCTCCATTTTAGCTTTAAGTTAGAGTCTGGAATTTATTTTATTTTTTCCTCATGATATTATTTAATTATAAATAGAATTCAGTTAATATTTTACCTCAGTTGGACAACCCATCTTCTGGGATAACATATTCTTTATGTTCTTATTTTTATCTTTTATTATAAGGTACTTCTCACATGCCCATTCATCATTTCCAAAAAATCATCCAATTGAATCCACATGTATTTGGAGAACTTTTAAAAATAATTTTTTTTTTGAAATAATTCTTTGAGATCCTCCAGGGATGTGTAACATCCCTCCCCTCTTCATTTGATTGAGTCGAGATGGAATTTCAACTTGGCTTCAGGTGAAACTTCCAAGATTCCAAAGGATGTAAATAATTACCTTATAATTTAATAAAATTTGGGTATGATTTTCCATTTGAAGAAAACCAACCACAATAAATAATACCATAATCAAAACCTCTCTATAATGCATGATATAAATGTATACATATTAATGTAATACCAAAAGACAAAAAAACCATTCTACACTATAACTAATATCAAAGTACGAAAGTGAAAGTATAAACTAAAAATATCAAAGACTCTATCAACATCAACACATCAACTCTCAATAAGATACAATATCCAACTCCACAATCCATGAAAAATTATCATGAAGCACCACTAAAGAAGTGATATACATTACCATTACATGTGTCTTGATAGACATTATCTACAAAAGCACCATAGTGCTATTGTAGGGGTTGTGAAATGAATATTAGTATGTTTTCAACAAATGAAATCTCTACCCATTCCACTATGATGTAACCATTTAGAACATTTATATAAATTTTTTTAATATAAATCACTTTAAATCATTTTAACAGTTTATATCAAATCAAATGAAATTCCCAACAAAACTAATTTTCAAATAAATAAACTAAAAAAATTATTTAAACCATGTGACATTACCTTTTGGGAATTATCCTTACCATATAACACAATTAAACACTCACACAATCAACCATACATTAATAGTGTAACCATAGATGGTGGAACATCATGTCCATACTCTATCCCTTAGATGGTGGTACTTCCCGACCAATAGCCAACCCATTCAACTCAAGCTTAACAATTTAATCTAAAAATCACGCCAAAACAATACTTTCCAAACCATTTCCATAAGACTATAAATTTATTTAAAACACATTTCAATGCCTCAAATAAATAATTATTTTAAAATTTTCATTTTAGAAACATGTTACCACTTTTACATTCAACCAAAATATTCAATTTTCAAAATTCCATAAACTATCACCAAAGAGGGTTTCCATCTAGCGTTTAAAAAAAATAAAAATCAATTTCATGTAAAAAATTCAATCTAAAATAAAGCCTTAATTTTCTATTAATATGTGTCAATATTGAATCCACTGACCTCAAAAACTATGGGGAAAACAAATAATGACCCGAATTCTTTAAAAAAACTGGTTTTGAATCTCAAAAAACCTGCCTTCGGTCTTTTTTTCTAACATCAATAGAGCTATATATCATTATTATTTGCATAAAAAAATATAGATCTATCCTAAATGGACTACATATATAAATCCAAGATAGGGAAGAATTGTATATTCGAGGAAAATAACCACAAACCGAGCCTCACTAAACAAATTGGCCTTCAATGAACTATGATTTTCCATTGGATCTCTAACATATCAAAGGGTAGAGTCTACAAAGACTTTGGGAAGAGGAAACAATAATCTCTAGTTTTCAATGAGGAAAAATAAGTGGTTTAGGGGAAATTCCAAGTGAGATATACTTTTTTAGGATCTATCATTTAATCATCCATAGTTGGGAGGCACTATTAGTAAGATCATGTTCCAATCATGTGTCAGCCATTACCTCAAGGAGCACCTCACATGGCTGAGCTTCACAGTTAGATATGTTATACACCAACCATGAAAAATACCTCTACCCCAAAATCATGGTTTCTTCTAAGTGGTTTCATGGTTTGGACAAACTGTGCACCTAACTATGTGCTTGACTAAAATCATGCATTTCCCTTTGAACTATTTCTTGTATGAGTTTTTTAGTTTCTAATAATAATGATCATTCCATAAACCTCTATAAAAAACCAAAAAACTTTTAAAACTTCCTCCAAATTCTCTCAAACATCACCCATATAGTTTACATACATAAAAATAGTAATAAAAGGGTTAATTACATAAAATTGGGGGTGTTATATTCTACCCACCATTGGCATTTTCATCCCTAGAAGGTAAAACTTGGAATTTCCCTGAAATAGTTGAAGCAATTCCTTGAACATTTATTTCACTTGTTCTTAATATTCTTTCTAAATTCAAAAATATTGCAACAAAACCCACACTAAACTGATGATTTTCCATGAAATAATTTCTCCTGCCTATCCAAAATTTGTAGTTGTACATGAACCAATGAAGTATCTGGGTCTTGATCAATGTAATCACATCAAATTACTTGGTTTGAATCAAGATGACACATTTTCAACTAAGATACAAGAAATGAATTATGCACTTTATTGACCATGGTGAAAATGCCAGTAGATATCCCACCTCACCAACTCATTCAATTTTTGGAAAATGGATTATATATCGAGGACATAACTTTACCTACTTCTCAAAACCCCAATGTCCAAGCCTTATAGAATTTCTCAAAAAAACATAATCATTCACCTCAAACAAAATTGTACTTTGAAGATGATATGTGTCTGATTTCTAAAAACATTCAGCTGTTACCATCCTTTTCAAAAATAAAATTAATTTTCTTTATTGTCTCTTAGACTAGGAACAACCTAATCAGTTAAGTATTATGTGTTTCCACCCAATAAAGTGTACAAAAAAAAGGATACCCAAACAGTGATTTAAACAAAGTCACATGTATCGAGGCCTGATAAATTCTTTACATAGAAACTACACTAATAGTATGTTCTCTACCCATGAGCCACCAAAATCCATAACACAATCTCGAAGCATGTCTTCAAACATTTGTATCATCCTTTTAGATTTTCCATCTATTTGGGGATGATTCGTCATAATCAAAGTCAACTAAATCCCATTGTAATTTTTATGGATTTTTAGAAACAAGACATAATAATTGGATATCGGTTTGATAGTATTGGAATTTTTACACCACACCACTTTACCACATCTCATATAAAAATATTAGACATTCCATACACCGTATGATATTTAAAAATATGGATGAAATGGGCTTACATTGTGTGTCAACCCACTATGAACCATATACAATTGGGTTTTTGAACCATTCTTGGGAGACCTGTCACAAAATACATGGTTATCCACTCCCATTTCCAAACTGCAATAGGTAAATACTACACCATGATCATTAATCATTAATATACTCCCATAACCTACTTACAAATGAGGAAACATGAAGCAAACTCATCCACCTTCCTTTTCATGTTGACCCCCAAAAACTATAATTCAATCTTCTTATACATATTATATATTCTAAGATGAACAACCCATCATTAATAGAAAAATTCTTGAAAATTTTGTTCTTAAAAAGCTATAGGTACTACCATATGACCCCGAACCCACAAAACGAAACTACCATATAGTTTTCATCACTCAATGGTCTCCTCAACATTGATTTCTGAGCTCATTAAAACTCATTCTGAATCAGATGTCTCTTGTGGATGGAAATCTTGAGAAATCATTATGAAAAGTATCCTGAAAATAATCATGAACTGCTGGAAAATCCTATTCTAGATAACATCCATCAAGGAAAATTTTAATTTTTACAACTGGTACAATATCATTCCAACTATTAGTGAAAATAATCTTGTTGTATCTACCTTTACATTCTGGTCTCCTTTAATGAGATACTCAATGCCATCATTAGTCATAAAACTAAACATTAATGTACATAAATCAATGTGAGCCTTTACATTTTCATCCAATCCATAAATAGGAATATTCTATAGACATCCATATCAATCATAGATAAATATCATATAAACTAATCAAAATCTACAATTATAGAATATGATTTACCCATGATGTCTAGACATTCTCTCTGAGCAATAAGAGTTTAATGTTTTAACACATAAGTCATTATCTCATCAATTAAACCCAGAAGATCTGAATAATTAGATGTGATAAATTAATGGAATTCACAGATATGAAACAAATCTTGCATAAGCTTAGAATTAAAAATAATCGTACCTCTTTCCATAAATTTTCTAGATTGATCGTCCACAATCACTTTCTCTGCTCCACATAACTACATACTCATTGTACTTTGTTCTTTATTTCCATGATGATATTTCCCTTATTTAAGAGTCACAGTATTCCAAGAATCACCATAGATAGCTAATTTATTCTTATGAGATGTATTATACTATTCTCATCCTCTTTGAATCATACAATGTTTGTGAAACACAAGATGTGTCCCAAACACCGAAAATGGAGCACTATGAAAATAGAGCTAAAGATTCCCCATATGATTACAATTTTATAATTATCTTTTTAGTTTTTTACAATAATGATTCATGTGATCCAATGATCAATACTAAAAATATCAAGGATGTCTCTAGGTATTTAGAGGAAGATTCACTGATCCTGTCGTCTGATTCAGAGTCATTCCATTATTTGGGAAATATGTGTCCCTATTCAGCAAATTCCCAATATTAGGTTTCCCTCTATTTCCCATATTTATCAACATGAACCTTCTACCCATATTTCCGTACATGTAATTTTCTTAAAACATTTATCTATTTATCATCCTTGTAAAATTCATTATAAAAATCATGGCAATCTTCGATTGAATATATTTCCCCATCCTCGATTCAAAAATGTGTACCTTCAAGGATTCAGTAGCAGCATCTTCAGGGGAAAGGGGGACTAAAATAATAAATATAGCCTCATATTTTATCATTGAGAAATTATAATGCTTCATGTTAAAAAATTTAACCATTATTACAGTCCTAAAAGTATAAGGATAGAATTGTTTGTTGAAATTTTTTTCAAAATACTCCCACGTAATGCCTCGGTATTATTTAGTCTAAACAAAAAAATATGAATAATGGTGTGTAAGATCCTCAATAATATATGTCACCTACATTACTTTCATCTCTTCTAGTGTGACATAGAAATCAATTATTCAATTTATCCTATTCATCAACACTTCTTCATTCTATGGTTCCGAATCACCTTCAAAGATAGGTGTATGTTTCTTCTGCAACAAAACAGAGTGATCCACTTTCCTTTGTTCATCACTTTTGTTACCTCTATCCACAACCTGAAAATCTTGTGAAATACGTTGAACTAGTTTTTTGTTCACCTATGGCTCATGTCCAACCACATTATCATCATTATATTATGGTTGGATTCAACGATGCTTACTAGGTTCCATTTTATATAATAGAAAAATTTTCATAACTCTAAATCTCTAGTAACTAAATGATTAACAAGTTAAAAATTACCATATCACAACTACCACAGCATGGCTTCCCAAAATTCCACACTTTCCATTTTTTTGACCATTTTTTAAAAAATTTCAGAATTCTTTTGATTATCAACCCATTTTATAAAATACCACTATCATTCTATTTTAAAAATATCACATTTTAAAAAAAAAATCAAATACTTTTCAGAAATCAACATTTTTCAACCAAATGATAGATAATTACACCAAATAAAAAATGAAATTTTAGAGGAAGTTTATTTCTATAAATGCAAGACGTGAAATTCTCATTGGCTAAACTCATAAAAATGATATTACACTACTATAATTGTCTCAAATACCCTTATGTTCCCAACTCTATAGTAACATGAATTTCAACACAAATAGGTTATATATTCATTTTAGACTCTGCATTTGAATTTCCAAAAATCATAATCCATTTTACCAACCAAACTCAAGGAATGAACATGATGATACAACTTGTAACACACTACCCCAACTCATTGGATTGAGTTGATTCGAAATTTATAATTTTCCTTAGGAAACATCCACAAGATGCCAAATTATAGAAATAAATTCCAAGGAAATAAATAAAATTGGGGGAAAATATCCTTTTTTTCAAATAAAAAAACCACAAGCAAGCATACCTTAACCATACCAATATGTCAGTTATGATAAAAATGTATACAAATCAATATAAAACAAATAGACATTAAAACCAAACAAAACTATAACCAATATTAGAGTACTAATGTGGAAGACTAAACCACAAATCATAGAGACTCTAAAGAAATCAACAAAATTACTCTGAACATACTCTGTACTTCAAATCAACAATCCATGCCCACGTATTATTAAGCACCTCTAAAAAAGTGGGGTACTTTACTTTTAAATATGTGTCGATAAACAATATTTGAAAATCACCAAATATAAAAATAAAGGGGTGAGTAATGAAGCACATTAGGTTTTCCCATAATTAATTCCCTAATCATTACTCTATGATTGAACATGTTACCAAATTTATATAATAAAATAATATAAAACACTTAAAAACATTTTAATATTTTACTTCAAATCAAAATTAATTCCAAACAAATCTATTTTTCCTAATAAAGAATCCAAAAAATTATTTAAACCATTTCACATTCCCTTTTTGTCATTATCTATTACGTTTCACACAATTATACACCCACACACTCAACCACATAAGCTTGGTGTTACCATTAATGGTGGAACATCACATCAATAATCTATCTCTTTGATGGTGGTACTTCATGACTAATATCTATCTCATTCAACTAAAGCATAACCATTTAATCCAGAAATCATGCCAATACAATATTTTACAAACCATTTAAATAAAAATATATCTTTATTTAAAACACATTTCCATGCATCAAAACTAAATAACCATATTAAAATTTCTTTTATAAAATCATGTTACCACATTCGCTTTCCACAAAAATACCCAATTTTCACAATTCATTAAAGTATCACAAAATATGGTTTCCATAAAGACTTTTTAAACTAATTGAAAATAAATTTCAATAAAAAAATAAATTATAAGTCAATCCTTCAGGCTATAATAATGGGATTTGAGATTGATGCCACATTCCATGGAAAATATGGTGAAAATGAAGAAGGGTACAAATTCTTTAACAAAACTAGGTTGAATATCAAAAATCCATCCTTAGATCTTGTTACCTAGAATCTAAAAATCCATATATACTCATGATTGCTGTCATCCAACATATATCAATCCTAAATGGATCAAATCTAGGAATTAAAGAGATATTGGAAGAGTAGATCTTGGGAAAACAACCAAGAACAAAGACTTTCCAAGAAATATTCCCTTAAATAAACCATGATTTTACAATGGATTGATTCTGTATCAAAGGAAAGAGTCTTTACAGCCTTTGGAAGAAGTGAAATCTGATTTATGTCCTCTATGTTGGATTAATGAGTTGTTTTTAGGAAAATCTAAGATAGATACACTTTTTTGGGATCCAATAATTAATTGTGCATGGTTAGGTCCAACAGTTAAGCACATTTTTCTCCAACCATCCACTAGGAACAACCTTATTGAGAACCTAATATAGTTGTACCACATAGTTAGACAAGCTATGAACTAATTGTGAAAAATCCCTATTCCCCAAAATCATGGTTTCTCCTAAGTGGCTACACAGTTGGGAAAAATGTACACCTATTATTGAACGAACCTAGAAATATATGTTTCACTTTTCATGGTTTCCAGTAAGAGTTTCATAGTTTGTACTAACCATTATCAAAACATTATCCTCTATAAAATCCCTAAAAACTTTCAAAAAGTATTCTAAACCTTCCAAAAAATCACCCATGCTCTTTAGAAACTTAAAATGAATGAACAAATTGTTTCTTGAAATCATGGTTGTGACGTAATGCGTTTTTTAATGAAGATTGAATTGAAATATTTCATTGATATACTTCAAGAATGATGTTTTTTCAGTTTAATAGAATAATTATATATTTTAATACTTATCATAAGACTCTAAGATAATATTACATGAATCAGGAGAACTTATTTTTCCATGATTCATTTTCATTATATCAAATAAAATCACCTTCACTGTAGATGACATCATCAACATAACATTAGATAAACTCAACGAAATAAAAAAAATTACCATACCCCTCTGACACCACATATTATACTTATAAAATATATTTAATATAACATTACCCTAAAATGGGGGTTAATTAGTATATTCACTTATAATGAAAATTAAAAATCTCAGTCCTCAATGTACCCCACATACCATATAATATCTTCACCACTCAACCTTCATGGACACATGGATTAATCTTTAACTTGATTTACATTAGGTTTATTGATATTATTTAGTGTAAATGAATAAAGAAAATATAGGCATATTTATTTACTTGGTTTACCCTCAATAGACAATATCCATAGTGTATGCTTCAACATTAATCCATGCACCAAAATCACAATGAAGATCACTTATTCCAATGGTTTGGGCTTGGTTATTCTGATTTCCAGGATCACTATATTATATTCTTTAATGATAGATCACTTCATCTTAGGTATCACTCCCCCGAATATTCCATCACATTCAAGATATCATTTGAAAGGATCTTCATTCCCAAAGTTTATGGACATGTAGGTCCCTTCTCCAAAATCATGTTTAGGGATTGTATCCTCTGTTTGGAATAGATTATTAGTTCAAGTCCTACTGGGTAGATTTATCACCTCATTTTGAAACACCTTTATACATCAACATATTCATTCCAAAATACCTCTGGAACAACTTAGCATTTATGTAAGCCCTGTAAATAAACAACTTCAACTCTAAAAAGATATTCAATGGATTCCAATTCTTCAAGAATTTCATCCCCTCCTCTCGTCCAAAATCTTATTTCTCTCTGAGAAACACATACTGAAATTTATTATCATCGTATATATGTTTCTCTATAACTACTATGTGAAAATTTATAATGTATTCATCTCTCTTTTTTCAATCCCATTCTTGGGATTGAATATCCTATTCCCTAGGATCATGAAAAGTATCCCATGAAATTAATATGATAATAACATTCCATTGAATCTGAGTTAGAAAATATAAATTAAAGTAAATACTCCCCATGCATTATTTTATAGTGAAACATCTATCTAATGTTATACTTCTTGGATGTCGTGTGATCTGAAGTGTTATGGATAGCACCTCCCATTATGAAACGTTTTTTGGTGTGGTATGGTCTTCCAGGATGAAGAATTCACTATTTAGACATAATTATGGAATGGTTTAGAGTACTGAGATGTTGTCCCCAATTTTTAACAAGATCCACAAAACTCAACCATTAACTCCTCCATCACACTTCCACAATCTCTTGTAACTACTTCACACATTTTACGAGCTATTACATGGACAAATAACTATAGTGGGATATATTTTGGTAATGGAGGACTATGAATTTTATAGTTATGTCAAATTTTGACTCTCTATGTTACAGGGCATGAATAAATTATGGACTTCTTTATCTAATCAGGAATTATGACGTAGCCTTATTTGATCCTGTGTACACATACAAATATCCAGTGGCTCTAAAGATTCTCTAAAACCCCTTTGTATTTTATTCATAATTATATGGTGTAAATAATTAAAATTCCATTATGTGAGCTCATTTTTACCCTAATATGATAAGGGATATGGTTTAATATCTTTACACGAGGGCCATTGTACCTTTACAGATGGAGGTCTCGGGCCGTGTACTCTTATGTAGTGGTTTATCTAATATTACACATCGGGTCATGTGTTAGGGTGTACCTACCACTATCGTATTATATAAAAATTGAGTCCCAAATTAGACATAACATTTGAATACCCATGTAATATAATCCTTTTAACTTCCTCCACTATTTTATATGCAAGTAATGGGTTCTTCTCCCGGCCTCCTCCACATTGTCACTAGGTAGTGTTGACCACTAGTTCTATTTGAATGCATGCTTGTGTGTATGATTTAATTCTTCTGAGTGACACTGATGATGGTTGGAATTTATAGTTCCCCTATGTTATTTATATTTCTCTCAAATGTATAAAGTCAATATATATTCTAAAGGCATTTAGGATTGGCCTTCTTGTTTTAACACTATGTCATATATCCTGATGGCATTTCCATGGAGAGTATAATATGGAAAACCATTGAAGTTACACTCCAATATCTTCTCTATGGATTTGAAAGATTAACTATGTTGTATGCTGCTCACATACACATAATTCTAAATTATTGAGTAGAATTTGTTTCGTGTATGGATAACCACCATTAGAAACATAAATAAAACTACCACTACTCTGACACATGATTTTCCATTTTGTCTAACTTTCACTCCTGTGAAACACACTCCATGAAATTAACTTTTTGAAAACACCCAAACATCTTCCAGATGAAAAATCATCACTTTTCTGGAACATATGTAAATTTTTATATCAAAAACATAACTTTCCCATCATATTTTGGATCTATAAATTACTCAATAAACACATCAACACTTTAGTTATCTTCATCGTTTGTTGTCGACAATTCAATTGTCAAAAAATAAAACTTTGTTCATTGACATTCAATAACACATATTGGTTTTAAACCTTGAATATTATTATTCACAAAACTCTTGAACAACTATATTATCAAAAACAATAAACATAAATACATTTTTATTTATAATAGTAACACCACAAAATCACCCCATGCTCTGATGTGATCATAAGACAGAGTATCTTTGGTAATCTAAATTATAACCCTGAGGAAATTAAGAGAATAATATTACAGATTTCCATACATCATGATATAATTAAGGTTCTATGATACTAGAAAATTATTAAAATCAACACAGTGTCACTAATCATCAAATACCTTGATATGGTTATCATATCCTTTATCAGTCAAAAAAATAAATTTGAGATGGTGAATTTCTCCTATAAATAAAATCTAAGAGATATTATTCCCTATATATCAAGTATCACTTGGATTTCGTACTTAAAGATAACAATATGATATAATTTTATATGTAATTTACCTCCATCCAATAAATTCGACATTATTTTTGAGAATTTGTCATCTTGAATAGATGATTTCTCAAGTTTCTTTAAACATAAATGTTATTTCCCATCACTTTTCAAATGAAGAAAGTTATTATTAATTCCTTAAACTACACCTTGTATTTTTTATGTCTATCTGAGTAAATAAATATTATCATCATCATATCTCATCGGTTGATTTGTGTGAGATAAATCCATTTGAAAGTAAATTACCTTATGTACTTTGTTTTTGTTTAACCAATTCATCTTTGTAGGTGTGATTGTTTTTGGACAAAAATGACATAGGGATAACCTTAATGATGAGGGGATAAGTTTTTTGAAAATGGAACTTTAAGAAAGGTATCATGGGGAGAAAACACGTTGTCATAATTTATTTTATTATTGTGTGGATGACTTAATAATGAGCATCCTTAAGAAGAGAATTAGGGAATATAATTTTTCCATGGTGTGCACATAAAGGTCCTTAATGTCAGATACCATGGGGATGTCCTCAAAATTTATAGTCTTTTTCTTTATAATTGGGAGGAATTACACCTTTTCGAACAGCTAAATTTCTATGGGGAGGACCCCATGGTTGTTGATTCATTAGTCTTAGTCATTTAGAAGACCTTTACCAAAGCTAGTTATTTTATCACTATTAGGGACTCTATGATATAAACCTTGGGTAGTTCCATAAATTCCTTTTACTATTGATTTCTTCACAAGTGGAGGACCTCCCTAAAAGTATATTTTCTTGTTTTGGGGAGGATATCTACAAATAATACACTGGGAAGGACCTTCATGGTTTCAAGATGATGTTGCAAAATAGGGAAGACCTATATGAATTGAATTTATATTTATATTAACTGTGATTTTACAACAATGACATCTATTAGGAAATTTAAATCTTCTTGATATGTCACTATATATAGGACCACTTCCATAGTGATTGTTTTTTTATAAAATGGTGGGTGAAATAAGACATACACCGACACTTTCAATGAAAACATCTGAGTTGTTCTTCAAATAGAGACTAGTAATCCTTCCATAGTTACTATCCAGATATGTAAATAAGTGTTAGGGATATTTCTAGCCTCATATATTAATGATTTGTGGATCATTATTCATCTTTTATTGAGTTTCATAGTCAAGAAAACGGATAAAATGACAAATGCATCAATAGTTTCGTAGGATACTAAGGGAAAATGGTGATAATTATGACTATGGATAGTGGGGAATATTTTTAGAAGTTATATGGTGGTCATCGGAGAATATTGGACATCGTCCATTACTTCACTAATTTAAGGGTGATGTGTATTATCTTAATCTAGAATAAATCTCCCAAATATATTGGTTGTGGGGATGTTTTCACCTTCTCTATAATGACTATTTATTTATAAAATGATTGGTGGGGATTCAGATCATTCAAGATTTTATAGGCTATCTTTATCCTTAGAATAATTTAATTATTAAATTAGTCACATACCATAGAACAGGAAACCTAGAGTTGAAGTTGTAGAGTTGGTGATAATATTTTCTAGGGACGATGAGTTGATGAAGTCATATTCATGAAATTGTTTATTCTGGTTATCATTGGCTTGTGATTCTCTATAACCGTAATTTTCTAGTCATTTCCCCTATATTGGATATGGTATTTTATTTCTTACGTTATGTTTATAGAGGAATCCATTTAATTTTTTTTTGTAAAATAATAAGGATAAAACACAAAAAAATTAACAAATCTGTGTAGCATCATAAATTACAATTAATCGTTAGTATATCCATCTCAAAAGTAGTGGATTTTTTATTAGGTTCACTATTTTTTATTCCCAACTCTATATATTATGTAGTTATTCCACCTTCCAAATTTGGAAAAACTCTCAATCACTTATAGTGGAAATAATAGAACATTTTATTAAATAAAAGGTTTTGGGTTAGCGTATCTCATGATTGATATTATTCCTTAGTCTAGGACTCTCAAGTAGTATCAATAAATGATCTTGAAATCATTATTATTAATAAAACTAGTTCCCCCTTTAATGAAAGAGATCGAATAAACCATGATTTGTGAGAGACACTATATGAGAGGTTCTCTATATTTTACTGCATTGGATGATTATTCTATAGATTAAATCAATGTGTATAATCAATCAATAATTTATTTTCATCTAGGTAGGTGGTTGGTATTGTGTAGTTGGAATGAGGCACATGAATAGAGATTTATGTGAATCCTTTTGAGGGGGATTATAACCCATTTAGTATGGTTCCATTTTATGATCCTTTTAATACCTTTTAAGGTCATGCGAAAAAACCATAGTGGTTCCTTTTAAGACTTTTAATCCATGACCAATGATGTGCCTTTTTGATCATGCATTTAAGAGAATTACGTATTTTTTTTATTCCCATATAACTAGGACTGCTTCCATGAATTTTATTGTAATTTCTAATAGACTTATAGGTGTAGGTACTAAAAAATTTATTGTGTGATGGTTCTTGCGAGTCTGTTTCTAGATTATTCGTAAACTAGGCCAAGGTATTTTTTTATATATTTATATCATTTATTGAAAAAAAATGTTGATTATGTTCTTGATAGTTATTGAAATAATTTTATGTAATCCATGATCCCTAAATTGATTTAGGAGTGGTACCATTGTATTCATAAAAATAATTATCCTATTTTTAATTGGATACATTATTTATTATGTGAAAGTGACACTATCAGTTATGGGGAATAGCTAGTTCAATTCCCATAATCAATGGAATAATTCATTGATGGGATGTATATGAGGGTGTGTAAAAATATAATCATGTATATTAGGAATCCATAAAGAAAAAAATGGTGAAAATGGTTTTTTAGGGTTATGACTCGAGAAAAAGGGTTCTAGAAAGGTATTTGGGGTCACTATAGTGATTGGGTTAAATCCAATAAAAGTGGATGATTATGGTTAATGCGGCACAAAAATGTAGCCTTTAAGGTCATGAAAAAATCTATTTTGGGGGAACCATATTGTTATTATAGATAAATTTTAGAGATTTAGAATGAATCAAAGAGGGAATCTTTGGTGATTTTGTTATATATTGAGGATTCTTTATATCTGTGTGTGACACCACTAATGGATAACATGTGTTTCATGGATATTCACCCTATTTATTTGGTATATTCTAATCTATAGGGAATTTATCCCTATTTTTTATGATGTATTGGGTTATGCGGTCTCATAAAAATTATAAAACAATAAATCAACACAAATATCCTTAAAACTATTAAAATACTATATATTTTGATCATGAAATAATCTATCGTGAATCCTAGTAAGTTTATCCATATAGGATTATCACTTTTTCAGTAAGGTGTTATGATGGTTTCTCTAATTAGAGAAGGATCCAAGGGGACCTTTTATATGTATATGGATTCTTGGTGCCCAAACAAACACTCCTAACCATCTCAAGTGCCCAATTATATTGATGATAATGTGAGGTTTCCTGGATTTAGTCATTATGTTTTGATAATGGATGTGAGACTAGGATCTTAGAATTATAGTGCATGACTAAGAACCTAGAATAACAGTATAATATTGGGCACCAAGAAGGGGGAATGAGGTTGGGTATCTAGGCATTCACATTTCCTTGTAAAAGATTTTGTCATTTTATGGGTTTCATGGAGTTAACAACTCATTATGTTTCAGAACTAATAATCATTCATTTATTTTGATTTCATAAAAGGGGGTTGAACATTTAAACTATTATTTTAGTAAAAAATTTAACATAAAAAGTAAATGTGCTTATTTTGAATACAAAAAATTTTCAAAAGATCACTAATTTTTTTTCAGAACCACATTTCCCCTTAGTTAAAATTCAAATTCAGTAAAGATTTGTTTGTTCAAAAAGTAATTTTTATCTAAATAATTATTTTCAAAAAGAAACTCATTCTCATCTAGGATATTATTTTTTTTTATTGGGAAAAAATGATGTTGTTTATATATACTATATTTTATATATTATTTCAAAAAATTGAATTCTTACAAACATTTTAATTAAGGTTAAAATTTTAAATAAATAATATTCATTAATGTCAATTCCAAAATTATAAAAGTCTTCAAACAATATCATACCTTTTATTACATTCCCTTCTTGAATTCCTAGAAAAGAATTACTGAATCTTTCCAGTATTGAATCTATAAGGACAAAAAATAATTTTATCCAAAACCCCTCTATACATTCAATTCTTGGTAATATGGTGGGTAGGTTCCTTTTTTTTACGACCATTGTCGATCCCTCTGCCATCTGATTTCTCCACGGATATGTGTAGAGGTCGATGTTTCCTAACCACCAATTGAATTTGTGTGGATTGAGATTGAGAATTAGTACTCGATCAAACAAGTGGTTAGTTTTGGTTATTGGACCGATTTCTGTTGTTGGTGTGGTTGCCTGGGTCATCTCCAATAGGCTTGCAGGCGTTGGAAAGCAGGTGATTCAATAGGTATAGTCAGTGAAGGTGAGGCAAATGTTACTATTAATATGAAATCATATGTGGCTATTGTATACTCCCCTGTGAGTTGCAATCGAGAAGTGGCTGGAGCTAAAGGTGACCACTCCATATTGTCCCCAGTTCGAGAGAAAGGACACTTGGGGAATAGTATAGGAATTATTGGACCAGATTCCCTAAGGATTGGAGAAAAATCTCTCCTGAAAATGACTCATGGTGTGGATGGAGCCGAGGTTAATGGGGAATGGACCAAGGTAAATCACAGGAAGGCCAAGGATAGGGGATCATCCAATGATGATGAAGCAGCCTCAGATGAGACCCCTCAGTCTCCCCCAGTGTTGGTAGAAGTGGATAAATTCAAGAGGATCTCAGATGATAGGATGTAAAAAGGGAAGATAAAGCTTACTGATGTTGGGGACTATTCGTTTCATACAGGAAGGAAGACAAAGACCCATAGAGATTCATCATACCTTTTCAATATAATGAATTCCTGTTCAGCTGGAAAGGGAATACATTTTAGAGAGCCTGACCAACCATCCTTCCATGAAAAGGTGTAGGAGTCTAAATGTGACAAGCGTGATGATCCTAACTGGTCAAGGGACATAGGGGCATCAGAGGATGTACATGAGAAGACAAGGAAGGAGGAGGCGGACCTGGAGCTTCTCCTACATTCTGTGGAAGATATATCAGATAATCATTTTACCATCAACATTCTGAAGGAGGAATCTGATAGAATGTACGCTAGATCATTTCAAGTTGACTATAATGAAGAGAATGTAGGGTGGATCGGCAGGAAAGACCAAATCTTGGATTGTGGAATCAATGAGAAGAAAATAAACCCGAATGAATACATTCAGACTTGGGATAGGATGGCTGACCATTTCAGGGATCTCATCAAAGACAACCTAGATGAAAAGGTAACTTCAATAGCATGGAGCATACATAGGGTGTTTAATACAAAACTTTTAAAGTTTTTTGGGAACAGTTCGGTAACCTCTTATGAGGTTTGACATGCAGTTGGCTTGTAATATGGTATTTATCAATTTACCTCAATGTAACCTCTTTTATAAAAATTTAATTTGGAAGGATATAAATTATATAATCTTTTAACAATAATTTAGAACATAATTTTGAGTTAATGGTCTTATTGTTTTTGAATATTTATAAAAAAACATGTTATTAGTTTATTTACCATAATGATTGTGTAATCTTATCTCTTTTCTACTGAGCCTATGTTTTTAATAATCTTATCACCATGTTGGTACTAAATTCCATATGATGCCACAAATGGAAAACTTTCAATGAACCAAAGCCATCATCCAACTCAATAATTAATTTTGTGAATGAAAAGGAGGGTGTGTGAAACTTTTGAGGTATGCATGGAAGATTTAAATCGATTCGGAATAATTTTACGTTTAAAATATGATGTATATCACTCATTTTCCATTATCCCCATTAAAATGTCTATGTAATGTGTGATTTAGAAGGCTGTATTATGGGGAAGATGTTTTGTCATGTAGAAACTTTTTACGTGCCAAATACGACCTCAAATCATCCCTTATCTAGGAAGCTTCCATGAATAATCCCCAACCATTATCTCCACTTACATGGGCCTCTTTAGGTGTAATCCCCAATTCCCATATATCAATCTACATGGGTTTTGATTCCCAAATAACCTAGATATGTAGGAAGCCTCTCTGAGATCCGAACCCAACACTCCATCCATTCTACCCAACATTCCATCCACATACATCATGATTTTACCTAGGACACCAACATCATAGTGAAATCATTCCACCCACTTGAAAATATCTAATGTGTATGCCCCATCCACTCCATCACTGCTCCTGGAAGCACTCAGACAGCTTCCTTGTGTAATTCCTACAAAATAGAACCAAGATAAATCCTCTTGTAAAGGGATGCTTCCATGCGTAATCCCCACACCATTTATAATACTACTTGGTTTTTTACCCAAGTATCCTAAACTGGGTATATAGGATTCCTCTCTGAGGTTCAATACCAACCAACGGTAAAACATGGTTCCCTTATTCCATTTTTCTACCTACCTGGTTCACCATTATAGGTTTTGTGATCCACCTTCATGGTGTTTCATCTTACCTTTATGGGACACACTTCCTTGATCCACCTCTACTAGGAATTCTAATCCATCAATAGGTAAAAAATAAAAGTGTTCCCTCATAGGTATACACCACCATTATCCACCTCTATAGGGAATTTTGGTTCCCTTATTCAAGTTGTCTACCTACCTGGTTCACCATTATAGGTTTTGTGATCCACCTTCATGTTGTTTCATCTTACCTTAATGGGACACACATCCTAGATCCACCTCTAGTAATAATTCTAATACATTAATAGGTAAACATTAAAAGTGTTCCCTCTTAGTTATACACCACCATTAAATACTTATCCTATTTTTTACCAATTTTTTCAAAGTATTATTCTTGTATATTTTCACAAAATTCATTTTTCTAACCTTTTTACCATGGAAAATGAATATTCTTTTTACCACGCACGATATGTATAGATTTAAAAATCATCTTTTCATTAAATATTCCCGTGAATTTTTAAAAGGTTAATTTTTAACAAATTGATCTGAAAATTTATTTTAAATGAAGTGTTTTTCAAAAAAAATCAATCTTCTCTTATAAGATTTCATGGAGAACTGTTTTGAAATGGTTTATAAGCTTATTTATAAGTTTCAATAAAAAATGATTTCTAAAATGTTTTCAATGCTTAATTTATATGTTCTAAAGATAATTTTCATGAAAATTGTTTTCAAAAGGTTTTATCTATTAAGAATAGTTTTTCTTAGGAAAAAAGATTTAAAGGTTTTATTCATAATCTTTCTCTGAATGGGTTATGTTTTAATGACATGTTTCTTATAAAACCCTATTCTTTTCATGGGTTATATTTCTATGAAACTCACTTATATTCAAAAGTTATTCTTTAATGAAATGATTATGAAACCCGTTTCTTTTTCCATGGGTTAAGGTATGATTTCATGTTTATGATACCCATTTCATTTCAAGGGTCATGATATGATTTTTTATGATTTTTTGGAACATTTATGTCTGATTTTATTTTGATATGGGTGGGACATAAATCTATCTACAATACATTGGGTAATGATAAATATTTTCTGGTCTCAAAGGGTACATGGGCGGGTATCCCAATTAGGAAACAAGAGGGTACATGGGAGGAAATTCCAAGGTTGAAAAAATAGGGTGTGCATGATGACATCCCAAAACCAAAACTATGGAGTACATTGGAGGGAATCCATGTTCTAAATTACGTACATGAGTGATTATCCCAACCATAAAATTTTATAAAGGCCTTGGATAGAATCCTTGATATAGGGTTTTTATATGCTTATGTGTCCACCACAATTATAATTCTAATTATTATATTATTATTTCATGGATCATTTTATTTAATTCATTATGACTCCTGTCTTATGAACATAAAATATTTTCCCCATTTTTTATGTTTATGATTTTTGATATGATGAGTATGATCTTATAATGATCTTGATCACGTTATCATACTATTATTCTCATGATATGTTTAAAAATTTCTATTTTTTACCCTTACTAATAATTTGAGCGCACCCCATTATTATGTTTCCATTCCATAGGTTATAATGAATGGTTTTTAAGTAGAGATATTAAGTGTGAAGATTATTTTAGGGAATATTGAAGATATTTTTCTGAGTTAGAATATTTTTGTTCCAAATTTACGAAGGAAATAAACAAATACAGTCTTTGGGCATCGATTTTCCTAATGTTATAAGTATTATGAAAATTTTATGTAATGTAAATGTATGTTAAGAAAGGGTAGTTATAGTTACAATCAGAGAAATGATTTAGTAAACCATTGGAAACTAGGATGATAAAAACTTATTGAGAACTATAAAGACATGAATAATGATAATTATAAGGATATATAAAACTATAGGAAATTTCATATAATTTTAGTAAAGGATGGGGTGGATAATTTTTTAGAATTGCATCCCTATATTGAAATTATATGTGGTTGTGGATCTAGCACAGATATACCAAAGGGTAACAACTATGTTAAGATGTCTTGGTCCTGACTCGAGGTAATATGGTACATGATAATCTACATTACTGAATACCTAGTTTGAAACACCCAGGGGATATTATTTGGAAATTGAAAAAATCTTAGGTTTCATGATTAATACATCCTATAAGTAATTTTTCAAGATTACGTGGATTTCATTTAGGATATGTGTTTCTCAACCCATTCTTTCTAGTTTTAGTCAATGTAGAGAACTATAAGGAAAATTTTTAACCTTGAATGTTTTAAATTTTAGAATTATGGGCATTATGAAAATTAATTTCCAAAGTGGAAATCTCATAAATATAATAATGAATGTTGTATGTGTACTGGTAACACTTATGAATATAAAGAGTCATAAAACGACATTTGAAAGTTATATGATATTATTATTTTATTTTTAATATTAATCATAAGAAGAATGATTATATTCCGGATGAGGAACCTTAAGACATGATTCATATTCAATATTCTAGGAAAGATGTATTAAGGAATAAGTTGATGAGAAGTGAGTAATGGTTTAATAATAAAGTTTTATGAATGAAGTACTTTAGTTTTTTAATTCAAAGATTATTTTATATGAATCTTGAAATACATAATTATTTCAAGTATGTGTTTTCATTAAGGATTTAAAAGGATGAGTTTAATGGTGATATAAAATTATAAAAGTGATATTTTGATTAAGGGACGGTAATTCTTAAATGTGTTCAAGTTGTTGAAAAAATTGTTTTTCACTTGGATAAATAAGTGATGGATTTAGTAAACTATATATCATTGATCACCCTGGATCTAAATATCGATTTGTAGACAAATTTTTCTATGTCATCTTGGAATAGTTTTTCAACATCGTATATTTAAGGAATATATCATTTAAATTTTGGAATGAGGAATAATTATTGTTTTCCAAAAGTATTTATGGTAATTCATGTTTTTACAGTGTTTTAATAGAATATACGATTTGGGTATTCACATGTTTGTAATGTTTGATCCAACACCTAATTTGTGATAAATGGGGGATAATTTTAATGTTGATTTGATTAATTTATTTACAATGTATGGGATTTTCATCTTTTTTAATGGATATAAGTTTAACCATTTATGAAATTTTTATGCTAAACATGAGATGAATTATTTATGAATTGAGGTTTTATTGAAAATCGTATTTAGTAGGATATTTAGTGAATATCCTTATTTAAAGGATTTCCATCATATTTATTTTGAAAGTTATATTACTATGGTTTTGAAATGGATTTATTTTATGTCGGCAGATAAATAATCAAGTCTGTCAATGATAGAGTTCTTGAACCCATGACCAAAGGATGATAAGGGTTTCACACCTACCATGGGTCAATGAGGTTTCCTGTTTTATGTGTAATTTTTTTATAAATAAATATTAATGATGAACCTAAAGTGATACTTTTTATGATTAATTTATTAGCAATATTAATTTTTAAGAATAATTAGTGGAAAATAGTTATAAATTTCATTCATTTATGGGCCTTAGGATCCTCTAAATGATTATTTTATCACTTCATGCGTCAAATTTAATTTCTTGAATCCCATTTCTTGGAGTAACAGATGAATTAGAAATTGATAAAATCCCAACCTGAGAATGAAATTTTTGTTATATAAATATATCAAGTAATTATATAACCATATATTCATGTTCAACAAAATAATTACTAAATTTTAGGAAAATGTTTAAAAATATTTATCCAAATTCCGTAATTTTTATTAAGCCGATGGACATATAAATCATCATAGATTTAGGAAATTGATCCCCTTATCTATTCATTGATCATTAACATGTTTTTGATTTATGACCTCAATCACTGGCTATAAATATTTACACATTTCCTCCAAGCCCACAATTTCACTTTCCACCTATGTTCTCCCATGAGGAAACCCAGTTATATATTACTTTTGGTAAATGTTATGTTTACAACTTTATTATATAAAATGATGTTTTAGTATTAATTTTTATGATGTGTTTTTATAAAAATAGGACATTAAATTATTAAAACATTGATAACCCAGATAAATATCAAGGGAAAATTCATTTTAATGGGCATAGAATGTAACACCCCATGATTTTTTTTTAATTTTTTTTCAAATTAATTTACTCTTTTTGATATTATGTGTTTCATGCAACACTGAAAATAGTTATTATATATATATATATATATATATTAAATCACAATGTTTAGGTTACATTGTAAATAATTCCATGTTAATCATGCACTATATGAAATATAAATTTTATCTTTATATATACATAACACTAAGGTTATCTTACATTACATGCAATTCTGACTTTCCTCGAATGATTTCATAACACGAAGACCTAGTTTTTTTAAACAAAAATATATTATTAAAATATTACTATTTAATACAAAACATATACATTAAGTTAGAGGTTATGAATAATATTAACTGACTTATGAAAATATATTTTTTATATAAATATAAAATGAATTCATTAGTTACTATGAATATAAAAACAAATTTAATATAAAAGAAAACATTTTATAGAAATCTATTTTTATACTCACAAAGCTATATTATCCTAATAAATAAAACTGATTAATATTTTTATGGGATATTAATGTAATATATATTCAATAAAATATTTATTATATTCATCCAATAGATTCGATCAGCAAAAGATAAGAAAAACCTAATTTAACACTAAAACTCAATGTTTTTATTACGGCAATTTTACTACATTTTAATATAGAACCTATTTTAAATATAAATTTTGGGACATTAATAAATATTATATGTTAAAATATTATTAATATTTTAAATTTAGTCATAAAAATTATGTTACATTTAATTTTGTTTCATTTTTCTCTGTAGTTTTATTTTTTAAGGAATAGTTAGAAAAAGTGATATTAATTCAATACATCATTTTTATCTAATTTATTTATATAGTTATATTATATTTTAATATGGGTTTATATTTTATTTAGATTAAATATTTATCAATAAATTCAATTTAGTCCATTTAAATCAATTTTACTTTGATATTGACCATAAAAACATACAAAACACATGAATGTTTTTACTTTCAAATCTGCATTGTTGTCTTGTCTACAGTATTATATTTAAATTAATTCCTACAACTTCTGTGTTTTTAATTTGGAAAAATTATTACCTATTTTAAATCATAATAATTATAATTTAAAAAAAGTCCACATAATTTTTTACTAGATATATTTTTGAAAGTAACTAAAACTAATTACATCGATTAAGGTTAAATTAAACTTAACTAGAGACTAAACCATCACCTTAAGGCCCAAAAAGACCTATAAAATGGTCGAAATATACATTTTCTGGAAATATTTTTACCATAAACTCCCATGTATATAATTAGGTCCATTATAGGTTCCACTTTTAGTCAAATAACGTGAGGGGGTTTCCCTTTTCCAATTTTTTTCAAGAATGTCACTCCTCTTACACTATAAAAAGTCCTCGTTTCCTCCCAATTCCACACACCTATCAGATCACATAAGTTAGTAAAATATATACCAAATTATATCCTCAAAATTCCTCTCTTATTCATTGAATACTACCTCTGTGAATAAATATATCTAAGGAATCCCATTGGAACAAACCAAATGGAGTTACCCAAATAAGAGGTAACATCCTTCCACAATCTATTTTTTTTATTTCTTTCTACACCACCTAAAATATAATTATTTCATGATTATATAAAAATAGAAGTATCCAGAATATTCATAGATTTTTATATATTAATTCTTAAACCTACAATTATACACACCTCCATCAAATGGGAAACGAACGTACTGTTTATGTGTAAGATAAAGTACCGCCTCACGAAATGATGAATATTCATTTTTATGTTACCACATATTATGGTGGAAATTGTGATTAACAATAAATTTATATATATTATATATTATATTTATTATTTATTAAATTTAATTTAATAATTTTACAACAGATATCTTCACACATTCCATTTTTAGTAAACATGATAATTTCTTTTGTGGAAGAGTAGACTACCACCCCCTCAAAGAGATGTGATTCAGTAATGCACTAAATAAAATGAATGAAAGATGTTTTTAGTGAAATTATATAATATGTATTCCTTAATAATTATAATTTAATGATATTATATACAAAAATACATATTTTTCATTTGGATTATTTCTTTCTATATAATAATAAAACTGAAACTACGTTCTTGCGTACGTATGACCTACCATCTCCAGGAATGGTGTGTTTCATTACATAATTCTATATTATAAAGATTATTACAAAACATATATAATTAAAAAATCCAATATTTATTTCATGGTTTAAATTCTTTAAATCATGTTATAATTATTAGTACTAAATATATAAAAAAATAAGACACATGCGAAAAACATAGGGGATATTACACAAAACATACCCTTCACATGGAATTGCTAATAAGAGGGTAATATAAAGTCATAATAAAATAATTTTTTATTTTAAATTTAATAATATTGTTATATAAAATATTTATAATTAACATCATTTTTTTATATAGGATGTTGAATGAGTGTGACAAGAGTCAATACACAAGGTATGGGAATTTCATCTCACACTTTATTCCATGGGATACATGCTTTATTAATCACTCACTTATTTTGTATGGTGTATATACATATCATAAATATATAATATGTATCTTTTAATTAAATCTATATGAATTTACAGAACCATTTTATGATTTTTTGGTCGTGGGGTTTAGGTTTTAAAATCTTCCAAATTGTTAAAGTAATTTTGTCTCAATTTTCATTATTTGAGTCGCATGCCAAGTTATACTCCTAGATTTTTCTATAAAGTGTATAAAATAAAATTTCATTATTTTAAATTGAATATCATTGTTTTATGATATTTTAAATCTCCATGAAATTTCATTTTCCTACATGGGGATTATAATTCAATGTTTTCATGTGGTAAGATTTTATTGTAATAATCTCAATGTTTATTGAGATTACTTATTAACATAATTAATTTTATGAAATATTATGATTCATAATTCAATAAAAACTCATTGAATGTGTTTTCATATGGTTGGTCTTGATTTATTCATGTATTAGTACCATTTTTCATTCTATTTTACTTACAATAATTATTAATTATTTTATGAAAATATGACCATACTTATTTCTTCGGTGAGAAATGTGTGTTTCATCAAAATGATGCATTCCAGAAACGGATTACTATTCTATTATAATAAAATCATATGACAATTAAAATAAAATATTAATATTTTTTTCTTTTATCAATGTTTTTAAATGAATATTATTTTCTCTTTGTGAATAAGGAATTTTTTTAACCTTTTTACCCTTAAAAAGGAATGTTATTTTTAATTTTCACAATATATATATATTTAACCTGCATTATTTATTTGAAGAATCATTTGAATTTTTAAAAGGATAAATTTTTAGAAAATTGTTTTAAAATAAATTTTCAAATAAGTGGTTTTCCTAATGTGTTTAGTCTTGTTTTATTTGTTTCATAGAAAATAGTTTTAAAATGGTTTATAAGATTCTTTATGATTTTGATGAAAAAAGTTTTTAGAAAATGTTGTCAATTATTAATTTATATGTTTTATTAATTATTTTCATGAAAATGGTTTACAAAATATTTCACATTTTATGAATATTTTTTCAATAAATATATAATAATTTCATTATTATGTGTTTTTAAAATATCTTTCAAAATTATTTCTTATATAAGATGAAATCCATTGGTGTTACCCATGCCTTTCTGGGAAATGATCTAATGGTTCAATTAATATTATTTCTCTAAATGGTTTAATTTATGAAGACAAGATTCTTATGAAACCTGCTTCATCTCATGGGTTATATGTCCATGAAACTCAGTTAATTTCACGTGTTATGCTTTGATGAAATGATTATGAAACATGTTTTTTTTCCATATTTTAAGGTATGATTTAACATTTCATACACCCTTTTAATTTAATGGGTTGTTATATAATTTTTTTATGATATATTGGTATAAATATGTATGATTTAATTATGATATGGGTGGGAACTATATCTCCCTCTAATTCATTTGGTAATGAAAAACAATTATGAGCTCAAAGGCTAAATGGGAGATAATACCAAGCCATAAACAAGAAAGTACACAGAAGGGCATCCTATGTTAACCCAACCATAGCATACATGGATATTCCATCATTTTAGACGAATATTCAATAAATTACATAAATACATGCGTGAGGACCATAATATTTTAGTGTCTTTGGAATCATAGAAACAAAATATTCTATTCTGGTGGATGATTTTCAACATCTCCCATAAATATATCCACCTTCAGTACTTACACTGAACGACTTTATTCATAACTTGGAGAAAGGAATCATTAGAAATGTGTGATCATCGATTCATAGTAATTGAAAATAAAGGAAATGTCTATGCATAACATGAAAAAAAGGGTATGAAACTTGAGCATAATATTTGAAGATCATCCCCTTCCTATTAGAGATCATAATATATATTGGTAGTTCATAAGACATGAATCATAAAGAAATATATATCATATGAAATGAAACCATAATATTAGAATAAAACATGGAATTGTAGAAAACACAAAATAATATATAATTATTTTCTTGTTATTCATAGAATTTTTGTCGATACTATCTTAGTGGCAAGAGTCCATTACTAAACCTATTTCCCACCTCATTCCAGCCATGTATTTTTGAACCAAGTTCACATTTTAATCTAACCATGTATTACTGAATTGAGTTCATTTCTCATTCTAGGACAGTAATATTGAACCAAGTTCATTTCTCATTCTATCCCAGAACAACTGAACCATGTTCATTTCTCATTTCAGCACTGTAATACACAACAAAGTTCATTTTTAATTCCATCCATATCTATATTTGGAGATATAAATTTATACCCAATGAATTTGGGAGAGATAAAGTTTCCACCCATCTCATAATTAAATAATACATACATATTCCAAAAAATCATAAACAATCATATCCTAACCCCTAAAATGAAACGTGTATCAAAAGGATTTAATCATATATTAACAAATAGAAAATATACAAGTTTCATAATCATTTCATTAAAATATAACCCATGAATGTGAAATGGATTTCATAAACATATAACCCAAGAAATATAAAAAAGTTTCATAAAAAAATGAAATTATGCATAACAAATTCATAGAATGAATATGACTGGAACCTTTAGATCATTTTTCAAAAGGGATTTAGTATCATCAATGGATGTAAACTTAGATGGGAGGTAATTTTTAAATAAATTTCAAAAATGTTTCATAGGTAAAATATCATTGTTATTTGAAAAATGATTTTTAATTTATAGAACCACATGAAAATAATTTTCATAAAAAATACCTAGAAAACTTATAAATCAAACTTTAAATCACTATTAAAACTTTTTACTTCAAAAAAAGTAAATAAGCTTGAAAATTTATAAAAAAATATTTCATTAAAAATGTTTTTAATAGTTATACATAAATATTTAAAACATTTTGAAAACAATATCCCTTGAAAATTGTTTTCAAAAAAAATCATAAAAATTAACCTTCTAAAAATGAAAAGGAATCCTCAAAAAAATGGTAGTGGGCAAATATGTACATGTCATTTGAGGTAAAAAGAATGTTCCTTTTTTAAGATAAAAAGGTTAAAAAAATGCCACATTCAAAAGGTGATAAGAAGATTAATTTTTTGAGATATGAAAAATGAAAAAGGGTAAAAATTTATTCTATATATTATAGTATAATGGTACAATATTGTTGGAAACACCTTTTAGAAAACAAGAATTTTATGGAACATATATATCCGACCAAAGAGAGGGTAAAGTAGGGCTTTATTAAAATCACATTATTAAATATATTATTTACCATATATTAGAAAAATTATAACAATACATGAATAAATATTAAATAAATAGAGGATCCAAAATTTCATTATTGTTCATGTGTGTTGGATCATAAGATTTCATCAAAGGAAATATATAGATAAATAGTATCGAAAAGTGGTGAGATTGTTTCAATAATCTCTTATAACCTGGTAACATTGAACCATAATCCCCATGTAAAAATTGAAATTACTTAAAGCTTAAAATATCATAATAATAATTTCATTCAGGACATAACATGTAAAAAGGATGTATATACAAATAAAAATAATTTAGGTGCATAACAAAGATTGAGCCTCAAAGAAGGAAAATTGGGACAAAACTGTTCAACCAATTTGGTAACTTTTTTAACATAAACTGCATAAAATAAATATCATCGAATTGATTTATAAACACCATTAATTAAAATTATAATAATAAATGATTACATATATTGGATGTATACACACCACAAAAAATGAATGAGTGGTGAATGAAGCATGTATCTAACATAAATAAAAAAGTGAGGTGAACTCCCCTTACTTTGTGTCATGACTCACGTTGTAATCGTTAAATCAACATGTATAATAAATATAAATTTATTATAAATTTTTAAAATAAATATATTATTATATATGTGGTTTTTTATTACCTTATATTACCCTCTTGTAAGCAATATTTTGTTAATGTTTCACTTCAGGTAATATTCTATTTATTCTTCATATGTATCTGAATTTGTTATATCTTTGGAATTTATAAATTACATCATTATTTAGAAATTATGAACCATTATATAAAAATAATTTATATAATTTATATTTTTATTTTGATAATATATATAATATATAAGTATAAAATGGAATACACCGTTCATGGACATGGTAGGTTATACATACGCATGAACGTTATTTCTGTTTAATTGATGTGTTGAAAGAAAAAAAGAAAGTAAAATATATATATATGTATATATGTATATATATATATCATTATTAAATTAAACTTATGATATTATATGTGTCTTATATATTCACTAAAACCATATTTAATACAATCCATGTAATGTATGAACAAATCATATCACTTTGAGGGGGTGGTAGTCCACACTTCCTCAAACAAAATCATTGTATTAACACATAATATAAAGTAAAGAAGATATGTGTTTTAAAAGTAATAACAAAGATTTAATAATTAATAAATACAATATATAACATATATAAATATATTTTCCATCATAATTTCAACGATGATAGGCATCAAGAAAAATTGTACAACCATCATTAGTGAGGTGGTAGTTCGTCGTACAAATAAATAGTATGTTTTTTATCCATTAGATGGAGGTGTAAGTAAGTTTAGGTTGAAAAATTAACATAAAATAATCCCATAACACTTATTATAATGTTTATTCTATAAAATTATGTAAAAATAAAGTATATATGGTGTATAAAGAAAATAATAGAACGGAATTTTGAAAAGACGATACCTCTTAATCGGGTAATTCCTTTTGGTTTTGTTAAAATGCTTGTTTAGATTTCCTTATACCCAAAGGAAGGATTATATGAGGAATTTAGGTATTTTTGTAAGTGTATTTGTCAGGTATTGGATGAACCTTATATTTTTTAGAGTTTTGAGTAAGTGGGAGAGTTGGGGGCCTTTTATGGGGAAGGAAAATGACTCACATGAACTTTCTGAAAACAAGTTAGGTGTACACATGTTATTCCCTAAAAATTTCATAAATGGAAAAAATAAATCTATAATGTAAGGTTTATGGAATCAATATGGACATTAAATAGTTTTTGAACATGTTTCTAGGTCATTTGGTCCATATGATTAAGGTTTAGTCCCTAATTAAGCTTAATTTGACCATAATCAATGTAATTAATTTTATTCATATATACTAACATTTTTGATCAAAAATAAAGGCGATATTATTGCACTCAAAATATTATACTTATTAAAATGGTTTATTTTTATTTTTATTAAATCAACTCACAATATTGAAAAATTAATTTTAATGTTAATCCCATAAATGGGATGAAATTATGGGTTTATAAAGTAGAAAGAAGTTCAAAAGTGTATTATGTTTAATTATTCAATTTCAAAGTGAAATTGATTATAATGTCCTAAAATATATTAATATATGTAGAATTTATCTAATGTGACCTTAAAAAATTAAAATATATTTTAACATTAATAATTATTTAGATGAAAAGGTAGTTTTTAAATAAAAAGTGGTATTTTCACTATTCATCAAAAAATGATGTTTTTTAGAAAAATACCAAAAAAAATAACACTAAGATATTTTCATATTTATAAATTAAAAAATGAAGTTTATTTTATCAAATTAAATTTATATACATGAATAAAATTAATTTTATTATTTTTCATTGAAGGACATGAAGTGTAGTTCATATTAATTTTAGACATATAAGGACTTTACCAAATATTATATCATTCTTTATCAATTTATTTTATTTATATAGAACCATTAAAATATATCTTAAAAGTAGTTATTAATATTTATAACACTAATTTTAATGTCCTAGTTATAATTATATCATTTAAAAATTATAATAAAATTATGCTTCATAAAAACTCAGAGTTGTGTGTAACGTACCCCATATCGGTGTTGTGGGTAGCACAATTCATATAGGTATTTCAGGTACTGCAAGACAAGTTAGTATCATGTGAAAGGAATTTATGAATTATTTTTTTAATATATATATATATAACTATTTCTAGTGTAATGTGAAACGAAAAATATCAACAGATAAATTGATTCCAAAAAAATAATACACAAAATATCATGGTGCTACATTCTACCTCCCCTTAAAATGAATTTCTACCTCTAAATTCATGTACTTTTCAAATGTTTAATAATTTAAATTTCCATCCATAGAAACCCAAATCATAAATATTAATACTAAAAATTCCCTTAAAAGGGAAATTTGGGACCATAACAATCACCCAAAGTAAAATACTATTTAGTTCCCACATATGATAACATAGGTTGAGAGTGAAGATTGTACATGGAGGAAAAGTGTAAATATTTATAGGTAGTGATTGAGCTCAGTAATCACAATCAAGTGAATGGTCATAGAAAAGTTGAGGGCCTGAAAGTCTCAAATCTTTGATGATTTAAAAGGACGTAGATTCAAAACAATTATGGGGTTTGGAAAACACTTTTTCTTTTGATAATTAACCTAATATTGAGTAATTATTTTATTGAACAAGCTTATAATGAAATATAATTACTTGATATATTTATATAAACTAGATTTCATTATTTATTTTTCTTTTATAAATTTTTAATTCATCCATTACTTCATGTAATTGACATCCCCAAATTAACTTTTATGCTAAAAATTCTAAAATACACATTTAGCATATCTTGAGGATCCTAAAAGAATGAAATGTATAACTATTTATAAAAATTAAAAGTAACATTATTGTTTCATCATAAATAATTATTCATCAAAAATAATTATACATTAACCAAGATATCACACTAGCCAGTGGTAGGCATGAAACCTTAATTGTTCTTTGGCAATGGGTTAAAGATCCCCAACCCTTCCATATTTTATTGGTTGTAACCTGACATACATTATGTCCTTTTCTAAAACCATAAAAATATAATTTTGTAAATACTATGTACATCCATTAAATAAGGTTAATCAGTAAATGCCCTTTTAACCAATATTTTATACACAATATCAATACATAAATAATTCCTCTAAATTTTAACATAAACTATTCATGAATGTTTAATATTGAAAACCTTCTAAAAGACGAAAATAAATAATAGTATAAAAAGTATCACAAAATCATCTTAACATTGATACCCCATATCTCAAAAAGTAAAACATGTTTTTCACTTTCTAAACTTGTTATTCCCCTTATCGTATGCCCCCTTGAAACATGATAATAACCTTAATTACCAAAAATCATTTTTAAAAACATACATGCTTCCTTATTATAAAGTATATTGGATCTATTCCATAAATCCAAAAACAATTTTGTAAACATTATCAATGAGAGAATAACCCACTTGTAAATATGTGATTACCTTGTTCCAAGGTAATCAGTACCATCAAATTTACTAATTCATAACAGAATTTTCTTAACATAAATAACATATTAAGTTTTACCTTCCCTTAGTCAAAATATCACCTTGTAATTAAATCACTTCACCAGTTCATCAGGAACATTAAATATAAACTAGTAAATACTAATCAAAAAACATAAGTATAGCAGTCCATGTATATTTTATTATTCATGTAACATATTTTTTTATTCCAAACTCATAAAAACATTGATTATTTCACTTCATCATTATTCTATTAACAAGGATACCTCATCCTATTACACAATATCCTTTTCTATTCACATTTCATCAATAGTTTCTTCGTCATCCACAATTTAACCATTACTCGCGCCACCATTCTAGTTCCCTTCTAGAACATTAATCAGGGGGAATTCAGATGAATAATGACCATTTCCTCCACACATGAAAAACTAAACCTTAGATTATATTTTATGGAGGCCAACATTGTCATTAATTTTGTTAACTGATCTATTTATTTTTCCCTTCCAATCTCTTAATTTGTGTCCTTCTTCTCCACAATCAAAAAATATTATTGTTCCTCTAAGAGATTCACTTGGAATATTATTTAAATATTCTTGACATAAAGAAATCCTAATATTCTTTCTCCCATGGTCTATATTACCCAAACTCTCAGTGAACTCTTTCTTTCTCTTCTATGGTGAGTTTAAGATTTGGTTAAAGTGCACGTTATTAATCATGTTCCATGAAAAATGATTGGGAATTATTACCCCATATTTCACTACAGTGATCATCCCACTTGACATCTCATTATAAAACCATCCATCAAATTAAACATTAATCTAGTTCCATTTGGTTCTCTCAATTTACTAAAACCAAAAGCATAGTGTGATCATTACCTATTATAGTAGAAAACCAAAAATTCATAAAAATATTTACTTATCAGATATCTAAATCATGAAAAGTTTCTTAATCTATGACATCCTAGGTTACTAATAGCCAAATTATATTCAAATCCATCATGAGGGTTCATGAGGAATTTGTGAATTCCCTAATCATATCCCTTCGGAGTGTCAAAGCAGGTGTACCACAAGGCCCATTATTATGCAGTAGATTACCTTGAGTGAGGCTCAAAAAATATTATCAGATTTGTTACCCCTAGTTTCATATATTATAGAGGAAAATCTACTTTTAGTATCTATAAATGGATGTATTTATAGGAAACTACTCACAATATCCTTTACAAAATTCCAGTACATTTCCTAAATGTTTACACATCCCTATATTTATCCTTAAAGACGTCCCTAGACATATCCATAGAAATATACCTGAGGATATCACTAAATTTTTCACGTCTTAGTTTTCTAATTTTGAATAAACCTATCCTTTAATAACAACTATAGTGAGCTAGGATAAACCTGCATAGATATTACATCAGTTTAGATTAATATTTAGTACATTACAAAAAATACATGCTTGAGGATCATAATAGTTTAGTGTCTTTGGAAACATGGAAAAAATATATTATATCCCGTGAGAGATCTTCAACATCTCCCCTAAAGATATACAACTTTAGTAATTCTACATAAAACATTTCTTTATAATATGGGTAAAGGAAGTATAAGAAAGGGGTAATCATAGATGCTCAGTAAGGGTAAATATATGAAATACAAAATTATACCATGAAAAAATTGTGTGGAACTTTATAATAACATTTGTAGATCATACCCTGTATATTAGATATAATAAAAATAATTTTAAGTTAATAAGACCTGAATAATAAGTAAATAAATAACATAATCCATGAAAAAATATCATAGGAATAAAAAATGGAATTGTGGCAGACTCGTAAGAACATATAATTATTTCTTTAGTAGTAAAGGTATTTATTTCAATGCCATTATAGTGGAAAAATGTCATTACTAAACAAGGTTTCCACCCCATTCTAACCCTGTATTACTGAACTGAGTTCACTCCTCCTTCCATCCATGTGTTACTAAAACAAGTTCATTTCTTATTCCATACCTATAACACTAAACCGATTTCATTTCTCATTATATAAATGTAATACTATACTGAGTTCATTTCTCATTCGATCCATGTAATACTGAACTGAGTTCATTTCTCATTCCTTCCATGTTTATCTCATCAGATATAAATCTTTACCCAATGAATTGGATTGAAATATAGGTCCCACCCATCTCATAATTAAATCGTATGTTCATGTGCCACAAAATCATAAACAAAAATATCATAACCCATAAAATGAAATGGGTATTAAAAACTGGTAATCATAACATAACCATTGTAAAAGATACATTTTTCATTATCATTTCATCAAAATAATAACATGTGAAAAAGAAACATATTTCATAAAAAATAACCATGAAAGGGAAATAGATTTCATAAACATATAACCTGTGAAAGAGAAAATAGTTTCATAAAGACCATTAAATTAATCATTACCCATTCATAGAAAAAAATATACAACCTTTAGTTCATTTCCTAGAATGGCATGTGTAACATCAATAGATGTCATCTTATATGGAAAATAATTTTTGAAATATCTTTCAAAGATTTTTCTTGAGGAAAATATATTCTCCTCTTTGAAAATGGATTTTTAATACATAAAACCATTTGAAAATAATTTTAATGGAACATACCATGAAATATAATAAAGAATACATTAAATAAATTTTAAAATCATTTTATATGAATACATATTAAATAATAATTAAAATTATTTGAAAACAATTTGTTTAAAAATACATCAAAAACATATATATAATTCATGAAAATATATTGAAAAAAATTCTTGGAAAATAAGTTTTAAAAAATTTCTTCAAAAATATCCTTTTAAAATTAATAAGAAATATTCAACATAATTATAGAAGGTAAATTCGTACATTTCATATGAGTTAAAAAGAAAATTCCAATCTCATGGTAAAAAGGTTAGAAAAAATTCCTCATTCAAAAGTATACAAGAAAATTCTTTTTAAGAGATTTGTAAAATAAAAAAGGGTAAAAATTAATTTTTAATATTATAGTATAACATTACAATATTCTTGGAAACCATTTTTAGAAAAAATGGTTTTTAATGAACATAGATATCTTACCAAATATGAGGTAAAGTTAGGCATTCTTAAAAAACACATTATTAACTATATTACATACCAGATCATAGAAAAAGGGTACCAATACATGAATATATCTTGAGTAAAAAGAGGATAATGAAACTCATGAGTGTTCTTTAAATATGGATCTTATGATTTAATCAACGAAAGCATAAACATAAATAATCTCGAAAACAATGAGATTGATTCAATAAACTCTTATAACTTCTTATCTTTAAACCACATTCCCCATGTAAGAAAGGGAAATTACATGAAGATTAAATTATCATGAAAATTATTATATTCACGAAATATCACGTTAAATATATGTATATACACCTCTAAAAAGAATTTAGGTGCTTAAAAAAACATGAGTCTCTATGAAAGAAAATTGACACAAGATGGTTTTACCAATTTTATAGATTTTTAAACACAAACCCCGTGAAATAAATATCATATAATGGATATGTAAATACCCATAAATATAAGTATAAAAATAATTCAATACATTGATTGGTAGTATACACACACCTGAAAAGGAATGAGTGGTGAATAAAGTATAATAAATATAAATTTATTATAAATATTTTTCATAACCATATTATTATATATATGATTTTAGTATGACGTAATATTATCCACTTGTTAACAATCCTCTGTTAAGGTTTCACTTTGGGTAATATTCACTTTTTTCTTCGCATGTCTCTTAATTATTTATATATTTGGAATTTATACATTCTATCATGATTTCAAGAATTTAAAACACAATATAAATAATATTTTATAAATTTATATGTATATTATAATTATCTATATAATATATAATTACGAAATCGAATACACCATTTATAGAGATGGTAGGTCGTACGTACACATGAATGGTATTTCAATTTAATTGTCATTTTGAAAGAAAGAAAGTAAAAACATATATGTATATATATATATATATATTTATTAAATTATATTTTTGATATCATATATGTATTATATATTCACAAAAATCATACTTAATAAAATCTATGTAGTGTGTGAATGAATGATATCACTTTGAGGGGGAGATATTCCACACTTCTTCAAATAAAATCATCTTATTAAAAACAATTGTTAACTGTAATGATATGTGTTTTAAAACAAATAAATTATATTAATGAAATAATAAATATAATATATAATTTTTATTAATATATTTTCCATCACAATCTCTACCATGATATGTGATAAGTAAAATTTAACAACCATCGTTTAGTGAGGTAGTAGTTCTCCATATGCATAAACTGTATGTTCATTCCATTATGTGGTGGTGTGTGTATGTTTCGGTTGAAAACATAGAATAAAAAGTCATGATATATTTTTTATAATGGTATTTTTATAAAATAATGGAAAAATAAAGTGTAGGGTGTGGTGAAAGAAAATAAAAGAATGTACTTGAGAGAATATGTTACCTCTTAATCCGGTAACTCATTTTGGTTTGTTCCAAAAGGCTTCTTTGGACTTCCCTCATAAAAAAGGAAGGATTACATGAGGGAAGGAGGTATTTTGGGATTTTTATAATTTATTTCATGACTGAGCCTAGGAGGTTTGAGAGGTTTAAGGAAGCCGGAAAAGTGGTGGTCCTTTATAGGCAAGGAAAAAGACACATTTGGAATTTTTGAAAACAAGTTAGGTGTACACATATTATTACCTAAAAATAATATTTCCAAAAAAACATAAATAAATCATTTATGTTTTATGGTCTAAATATGGCCATAATAAGGGTTTTTTATAAGTTTCTAGGTCATTTGTGTGCCTACAATGAAGTTTTAGTCCCAAATTAAACTTAATTTAACCTTAATCATTGTGATTAATTTTAATCACTTTTACTACTATTTTGGGTCATAAATTAAGTAGATATTATTAGAATATAAATTTTACACTGATTATAATTTTATATTTTTCATTTTATAAATTAAATTCATAGATTTTGAAAAAATATTACTAATGTTAATCTCGCAGATGTGACAAAATTACAGATTTTTTAAGTCAAAAGATGTTTAAATGTTTATTACATTTTATATTAAATTTCATATTATAATTGATTATAATTACCTCAATTGTATTAATATATGTATAATTGATCTAATTTAACATTAAAATAAATTTAAAATATATTTTATCATGTATAATTTTTAAATGAAAATGCAGGTTTTAACTACAAAGTCATTTTTCGTTATTCATCAAAAAATGAAATTTCTCAAAAAAATCCCAAAAATTCACCGTAAGCTAATTTTAGAATTATAAATTCAAAATTTTATTTTATTTTATCAAATTATATATTTATATGTGTATAAAATTAATTTTATTTTTTTCATAGAAGGACATGAAGTGTAGTTAATAGTATTTTTAAACATATACGGACATTTCCAAAAATCATATCATTCATTATCAATATGTTTTGTTTATATAAAAAAAATTTCAAAAATATTTGAAAAGTGGTTATTAATATTCATATGACTAATTTTAATGGCTAGGTTAAATTTATATCATTTGTAATTTTTTAATAAAATTTTACTTCACAGAAACTTCGAGTTGCATGTAACATATACCAAGTCAGTTTTATGGGTAGTACAAGCCATGTCAGTATTAAATTTAGTGAATGCCAATCCAATTTCATGTCAAAGGAATGTTTGAATTAGAATTAGAATATATATAACTATTTCTAGTGTCATGTGAAATGAAAAATATCAAATAATAAATTAATTCAAAAAAAATTCAAAAAATCTTCGGGTGTTACACATTTAAATCCCGAAACAAGAGGGTACATGGGAGGACATCCCAAATAATAAATAAGATGGTACATGGGAGGAAATTCCAAGCCCTAATTAGGTACCTGGGTGACTATCTTAAACCTAATATGTTACAAAGATCTTACTGGGCATCATTTACATAGGGTTTTTATATGCTTATGTGTCAACTACAATTACATAATGTATTCTTATATTATTCTTTCATGGATCATGTTCTTTAATTCCTTATGATTCATGTATTCTAAACTATAATTTTTTATTCCATGATTCATGATTATAATTTTGGAAATAAAGGTTATGATATTATAATGATCATGATCATTCTCTCATACCCTTATGTTTATGAAATGCTTACGAATTTATTTTATTTACCCTTACAAAGAATTTGATCTCATCCGTTTATTATGTTTCCCTTACCTAGGTTATGAACAAGGTTTTATAATTAGAAATTTTAAAGGGGTTATTTTCATGGGAAACATTGAATATATTTCACTAAGTTAGAATATTTGTGTTAAATGATTCAAAAGGCACAAAAATAGTATTTTCTTCGGGCATATGTTTTTGTAATGTTTTGAGCATTCCATAATAGTGATGTAATTTCAATGTATGTTAGGACTGGTTCATTGTACATGCCCATAGTTCCTTTATATGGAGGTCCTCCCCACGTCACAAGCCACTAGCATGAAGGTCATCTACACACAGTTCCTAGATCCAGTGGGGTCCGTCCCTACTCTAGCGCCAATAAAGATAGAGGTCCTTCCCACTTCATTAACAATCAGAACGAAGGTCTTCCCCATGCAACACACAACTAGAGTGTTGTTCCTACCCACTCCTTAGACAATCAACATTGAGGTATTACACATTTTCCCACAAGCTAAATAGGTTGTTATCTTATCAATTTTGGCATCTAACACAGAGCTCATCCCCATATCTTGTTTGATTAATGAAATGGTCATCCTTGTAATTCAACCCACTAGAGTGGAGGTCATGCATAATCCTTCAGTTTTCAAAGAGTAGGTCCTGCATTTGATGGCATCACCTGATAAAGAGGATCTCCCTATATCCCAACCAATCATAGTTGAGGTCATCCCCATTCCATCACCCACCAACACGGTGGTCCTACCCATGTTGAACAACTTCCCTGCCCCGATGATATGTCTCATGGTAGAAGGGAAAATCATAACCATTGAAGGTATATCTCCATGAAGATCCAATTATTTTTAAATCCCATTATTTTATCAGAATCTAAAGTAGAAAGCAATCAAACGATGGATCCTTTACCCCATTCGACTACATCAGAGTATGGGGTAGGATTCTGGTAGGTGAAGTTCTCTATCTCAGATGGTGAGATCCATAAAATTATCAACTCCCTTCATAAGTATATGTAGTTGGAAGAAATTGTTTCTCCCTTCCATTGTATCATAGTGCAGTCATATCTGTTATTCCTAGTGTCATTCTACACCTCTTCTATAGATAACAATGATTTAGTATAGAGTATGACTGATGAAGACCATCTGGTGGAACCATAGATAATTATTGTTACCCTCTCACATGAGACAGTGTTAATAGCCCAATCATATAGGGACATGATTATGTGGTCGGCACCACCCCCATGGAATGAACTAGTAAGAAGTGATCACTCGTTTTATTCAATGGTTCCTCCACCAGCTAGTTCAATTCCACATATATACACATCGTTGCCTCCGCTAGTTTCTCAGCCAACACCTATCAGAGATAGGGCCATCCAAGATCTAGGATCAGAATCTGAGTAGGGAAACCTAATGGATACTCTAGTTTATAACTACATATATGTCGTTATTATCTGAATTTGGTTCCCAAAATTGACATTCTAAATTCTCTCACCCAGGTCCACGCCATGTTCCTACTCTGGACTATTTGTTTAATGCATTTTCCCTCCATGATTGTTAGTTAGTCTACCCCAAGAGCTGAGGTCACATTGAAAATGCCAATCATCAATGACTCATGGGTGAGTTGGGAAAACACTTAGTGGCATAAAATCTGGCATCACCCAGCTACCACTGGACACATCAATTAAGATGTTTCTAGAGATTTTCTATGCTCTTTAGAACCATTAAATAGGAATATATATGTGTGTAAATATGTGTATAGAGATATTATACTTCCCTATATTTTAGTCCTATCCTGTGATAGCCTAAATCACCTTGTGATATTAAGGATATGCCCTCATGTACTGTCATAGTGAATATGGACGATCTTGTATTTCTTAAGGATCGGTACACTGGTGTAGGATCAAATGGATAGAAATCACCCAATGGGGTAGCACATTATTAGGTGTCCCCTCGTACCGGTCTTCTAACCCAGCATAAAAGGCATGCACTCAGCCTAGGGGACCCCCATAAAACATTTTATACCAATATAAATATCAATAATGGGAAAGACAAGGTCGGGACATCTAATCCCTATGATCCTTCTGAGGTTTTGTTAAATATTTAGGTTGATCTCATTATCTCCACCGTGTAATATTAGGTTTCATATCTGAATCTGATCATTGATGAAATCCTTGCTGAGGGGTTCCTGGATTATGGTGCTCCTTGACAGGATCATGTATCTCCACTATTGGGGTAGTATAGAAGCCACAATTCCTTGTTGTCTAGTTACCCCTTTTTGATCATAGTGATATTGGACAACAAAATATATTAGAGGCCGTATTTTAGGGAAACACACATAGTGTCTTCTTTCCAATCATCATAAGAAGAATGAGAACATCCATTGGGATCCCGATCAAGCTGCTCCACAAGTCAAACCATGAGAAGCCAATCCTGCATACCATGTTGATGAGCCTATAAACACCTTGGTCATCAGGATCCCTCATTAAGATAGAATACCCTAAAAATATGTGATAGCCATTTTCATCACTCACATTGAAGCCCTCAAGACTTGATATACAGATATCTCACTTGATAACAAGCCATATAAATCATTGGTGGATGACCTGTGAGCAACCCCCCCCCCCCCACAGATTTTTGGGAATAATACTCTTTACCCCTTTAGTGGTATAGGTGGCCTATGGTAGCATCTGGACCACATCATATCAAGGTGAAAACCCATTTTGGGGACCCTAGAGTAATAGGAAGAATCCACAATTTGATGTTTCATTTTGAAATTGGAAGGGATTGATTTTTTCTAGTATATCTAGTTACCCATTAGGTTCATCAATGGTTGGGAAAACAATTCATAGTAATTTTCTCTATTACTTTAGCTCCACCTTGCAAAAAATGCATATCGTTGACCTCTTTAGGTGAACGAAACATCAAAGTGAGTGCATCACATACTTTATCGCTTGATGGAAGGTCCTCACGAACTCCCTCAACATGCTACAAACTCAATATAAGATAATAATATTTTTTTTGGAGAAATTCAAGATTGAATTGGTCCCTACCCTCTTCACTCAAAACATCCCAAGTGTGTTTTTGGATTTCTATATGACAAGGCTTATTGAATAGGGGAAGCCTCGCAGCCAGTCATGCTGGTATGCCCATTATCTCTTAAATATCTTACAAGAATAGCCTAAAAGGTTGAAACCACCACTGGCATAGTGCAAGTGGAGTTCTCAAAGTTGTTGGATCTATTTCTAGTAGAGCCTCACCAAGCGCAGCCTCACCATTTACAGTATCCCCATTAACATCAAACATTCCCAGTGTAGAATCATTAGGTGCCTCCTCATCAAATAACACCTCCAAGGAAAGATAATGTGGCTCTGATCCCTTTTCAGACTTTATCCCATTGTTAAGTTCATGCTAGTAGATATCACTTCCTAGACAAGATAAATGGTACCTACTCTTTCAAATAATCAGAGGTCCCTAGTTACTTCCATTGTTCCTTGTAATAGGGGGTCCTGAAGCTTCCAGAGTGGAAGAAACCATATGAGGCTGAGCTCACTGATCACCCTGACTGATTTCCGTACAATTGAATCTATGTACATACCATCAATTAATGTTATATGTTCAAATATTATCTCCAAGACCATGTGGATAATGGTTTTTCAATGTTGAGACACAATTCTACACATGTACCACACATCTCTATTGATCTCAATAGTGACATAGAGGGTTCTATTTAATGGAAATACTTTTCCAATCATGGGACTCATAAGTATTTCGACTAGTTGGATCATGGGAAAGTTTCTCATGCCCAAGGAATAATCCATGCCCAATTTTTCTGGCATAAACCTCCAAATAATTCCACACCTTCTCTGGATAATGCTTCCATATCCACATCACATCCTTCTATGTCATAGAAATGTAGACACCTATGACACAATGTAAATAAAAATCCCACACTGGTGTTAAATATTTCCTACAATGTAGTTGATTTTATGCCTCTAGAAATAGTAATTAAACCCATGTTCCTCCATGAATTGGAAAAAATAATTGAAAATATTTGTGATTATACCTTTGTGAACACCGTTGAACTAGTGGACACCTACAAGGTCCCCACTGTTGAGGAATCTCAAGAAATCCCTTCGAATTCTCCCATCCAAATTCATTGAAGAAGAATTTTAGGGAATGAAAATTACTAAAATACTAAATCTATTTTTTCAATCTAGACTATTCATGCAACTGAGGTAAGATAGCAGGTTCTATATAGAGATCAACAAAAATAGTCCTCTCAACCTTTTTTTTCAGACTCAATGATGCCACTGACTGTGCTAATCATATTGGTATAATAGACATGACCACACTATGATCCGCCACATCCCACTCATTTCGTGCCTCAACTAGCCAAAAATCATCTGGTGGTGATTCTTGGTGAGTTTTCTTATGGAAATCATGATATTTCTAACAACATTTGGAATCCATTAATTCATCCAGTAGTTCTCATCGTGCCTCCAATAAAAGAGAAACACCATGTAGGAAGAAATTTTTTCTTATTACAAAAGTTTGATGTGATGAAGTACCTCACCAAATTTCTTACCAATACCTTGATTCTTTAGTCCCTATAACTATTAGAATAAATGCTTGAATCCTTCTTAGATGACTTAAAAATCGCCCTCCAATTTGAAATAGAGCTAGCGGACACAATGACCTTTTATTCTAAGGATACTGAGTGAGAATAATGTCAATACATCATCTCTTTATCTAGAGAATTTGATTTATTTCTCATGTATAGGCATATCATTCCATTGTACATCACCATCCAATTCAATGGAGTGGAGTTATATTATTGTCTTGTTGACACAGTTTCTAGGATAAATCACATATTGACCCGAACACTATGTAAGCTAAGAATAAATGAATAATATTTGAGTACCTTTAACCTAAAGATTCAGGTTTATGACATGAAAACGTAGAGAATATGTGGTAGGATCCATTTGAAGGCTCAGTTTGATGATTTGAAAGAAAACATTGAATTTAGGGTCATCTTGAAGGATACCACTTACAACGCATTGATGGGTTGGTCCTAGCTCCATATATATGTGGTAGTTTCCTCCTCATATCATCAGTACCTAAAGTACTCCCTCAATAGTCAAGAAGGTGTGATCTAAGGTGATAAGTCCCCCTTTGACTCCTGTGAATTTTTCTATATGGAAAACTTCTATTATAAGATCAAGGAAAATTAGTTTAATATCAATGAGGTTGAGTACACCACAGTTGTAGCCAGCATGTGACCAGATTTGGATGATGTGTTCATACTTCTGATTCACTAGTGTGTGGCTGTGACGTGAGACTTGGAAAATTTGTTTGTTTTTTTACTTGGGAAAATCATGTTACATCCCTATGTAAAAACAATGTCTAAAGATTACTTCGTACTCCTACACGGGTTATGCTCAAGTGATACAAAAACCCCATACTCGTGTCACATATTGAGAAGTTTTCCAAAAGTCTACAACAGTGCATTAGAACATCTTATTTTTCTATCCCAGGTTGAACCAATAGAAGAAGACCCACCACCGTTTCTTTTACATCAATCATGGAACCCAAGGTCAAAGAAATTGTAGAATTGGTATGAAAGGCTCCATCACTACAGTTTCAAAAGAGTAGGAATCACCTAGAGATGATTCCACCACTGCCATTGTGGCCACCAGTGTTCCCTAAGAATCAGTCATTCTAGAAGAAATATCTCAACCCATTATTCCCATACCTAATATGATTAATAGGATTTGGAATATGCTCCAAAGACATTAGAATATGATGTCTTTACTACCTTCTATAAGTTAGTTTGGGTGAATCTTAGTACTAAGGAAGATCTGAGGCTGATATTGATTAGTACGTCCATGCCTATATAGAAATAACATCATCACATGGATTTCCTAAAACATCACCATGATTTTTTTTCTAGGATCTATGAATATATTTCCAAGCTATACCCACAGGTCATATTCCACTATCTTAGACTCCTAGTGAATCATCCCGGGTTCATGCAACCTCCCAAAAAAATGAGCCCTTTCCATAGTTCCATGGTTGAAGCCAAAGTTGAAAATATTATCAATACCAATTTCATTAAGGAAGTTTAGTACCCTAAGTGGATAGCCAAAGTCATTCTATTTAGGAAGATCAAATGGAAGATCAAATTTTGTATAGAGTTTTCAGATATAATCCCTCAATGTCAAAAAGATTATTTTCCCATTATAGTAAGAAAACTGTGGATTGATTCCATAGAAATGTTCCAAGATCATTCTTTCATGGATGGGTACTTTAGTTACTACCAGATCAGGATGGAACTCGAATATGAGGAGTCCACCAACATTAGAGCATCACAAGGTACATTCTGTTATCATGTAATTATTTTTAGACTGAATAATTCAGTGATCCATGAACCACATCATCAAATTGATCCTTAGGATGCTAGAGGAATGATATATGAATGACTTGTTGGTTGAATTCGTCCAGTTTCAGGACTATATCAGAGATCTAAAGAAGTTTTTATACTTCCTCATCTCTAAAAATTTGAAGATGAGCCCCATGAAATGTTATTTCAGGGTTACCTCTCAGAAGCTTCTTATATTTATCATCAAATACAAGGAAATTCAGATCGACCCAGATAATATCGTATCTATCAGCAAGATTTTTCTTCCCAAGAAACATCATGTTTCTCTGATCTCTTCAGGTCCACAAAACCTACATACTATGGTGCATCATGAATCTAGATAGAAAGTGTAATACATTTTATAGGGTCATGAAGAAATGTGTTTTCAAGGATTGGGATGAAGAGTGATAGACTGCATTAGAGGATATCAAGAAGAATCATCTACATCTTCAGATTATGATTCCAACCAACTTAGGGAATCCTTTGGTCCTATATGTGACCACCCTAGAACTATCCATTGGTTCACTTCTCACTAATATGAAGAAAAAAGGTATATAGAATAGTTTGTACTAACTCAGTTGTATGCTGCTTGATGCATTGTTTAGATACTATCATATCGATAATATCTACCTTACAATGGTTTTTTCAGTGAAGAAGTTGGAGAATTATATGTTGCACCATGAGATACATCTACTATCCCATGTAGATTTGATAAATTATATCCTAAACTGCCTAATATTGGATGGTTAGATCGAACAGTGTGAAGTTATCATTCAATTGTTTGATATAAAATTGTTTCCATAAAAATCCATCAAGGGTCAAGCACTATAAGGCTTGATGGCCACCCATCTCCCTCCTAAAGAAGTGTCTCTGGATATTCATTTCCTTAATGACACTATCTTCTCAGAGGACCAATTCATGCCATTCTAGTATATTAATTTCGATGGTGACTCCTAGAAGTTAAATGGTTGATGGATCAATGATACCAAGCTCAATAGAGCAATGGAACGGATAATCTTCATCACTCTATCATAGGATATACTACCCTAATAATTGTTTTTTTGAAGTCTGCACCTACAATGATAAAGTGTATCAGTCACTTATTACTATTCTCGAGCTATCCCCCAAGATTGATGTTCCCCACATTCATGTGAAAGGAGGAACTTATTTGTCCATCAAGAAGATAAATAGTGATTATATCATCAGGAAGAATTGTTCCCTTGCTCGAGCACACTCTATAACTGATGGACCAATTCCTTTCTCATCCACTGGTAACTCTTTTTCCCCTATTTCAGAATGATCGAGCTAATGCCTTTTCCAGTATATCTACATCTCTATCATAGCCTGACTCGGATGATTGGTTCATCTATGTGGCACATCAAATCTCTTTTGGACTCATCATTTTAGGTAATGATGAAAACTAGTAGGTAAAAAACTGTACCATTGGTGATACTACATCAACACCTTTGAGTCCCCCTATAGTTGAGGAAATCTATTATTGGACTACACCTTATTATCAACTATCTACAACATGGTGCTCTCCCACAAAACTGAGCATCTCATGATAAAATCTATCGACGTACAACACAGTTAACCCTCAATAGTGGTTCCAAACTTGAGAAAACTCTATGAAAACATGGTCTTGATGAAATTCTCCTTCGACACAGACATGGAGATAAGATTCATCAGGTTACACAAGAATTTCATGCATAGTTCTTTAGTTCTCATTGATCATGGTTGAATCTATCCCATTATATTCAAAGGTTCATATACTTCTCTTACACCATGACCGATGAATAAATTGAGCACTCTAAGAGGTTACACACATGTCAGTTCCAGACCAACTTTTTACACTGACCGTTACATCCCCTTAAAACTACCATGTATTCTTGGCCCTTTTCAATGAAGAGACTGGATGTCGTGGGACCCTATCCACCAATGATAAATTCCTAGTGCATGTTCATTCTAATGGAAACGGTTTTATTCTACAAGTGGGAAAAACAAATCCCTCTTAAGGAATACAAGGCCCAATCAGGTTTTGAGTTCTTGTTATCCAATATCTTTAATTGATTTTGAGTCCCTCATGCTATTATCATCAACCAAAACACCATCTTTTGGTCAGTTGAACTGAAGAGGTTTTATTCCAATTACATCATCTGGTCCAACCATACATCCTACTACCATGCATAGAAAAATAGAAAAAATGAGGCATTCAACAAAACCTTTTTCAAAAAACTACATAAGAGGGTGGTCCAAAACTAGAAAATTTGGCCAAAAAGGCTCCCCAATGCTCTCTAGTTTTATCATACAATGGATCATAATTCCACCCAAGTGAATCCACATTCCCTAGTGTATAGAATAGAGGTATTCTTACTCATCCAGATTTGGTTTCCATCTCTTTGAATTGTTATCTTTAACTAGTAGTTGTTGGACAGAATGGATGAAGTTCATCTAAATGAGATATTATCCCTCAAATAAAACAAGTTTTATCCCTTGCACAATCATGAGAGGCACCATAATAATATTTAAAGAGTGTTCAAAAAAATTAACCTCTCCTCCTTCATCAACGGTGATATAGCATTATCTCTAAGGACACTAATCATACAATGTATAAATCAACCTAATTTAGAGCCCATGTGGTAAGGACCTTACATTATTTACAAGGTTTATCCCAATGGTGGATACTCTATGATCACTTTGGATGAAAAGTATATCAGCCCTAATCCAATTCAAAGTTTCTCAAGAACAATTTCATGTGAAACCCGTATAGTCTGAGTTTTATGAATTTAAACTACATATCCCCAGTAAAAACATCATGAATTTACACTATGTGTGAATTCTTATCTGTAATATTTTTTGTGGGGTTGGGCTACCTTCGGCCTCATTAAAATTGTGTTTGACATGAAGATTCACTACATATAACCCCTTTAAAATCCTCATCCCTTCATAGTCCAAACTCTATGACGTTAAACATGGATACCATTGTTTATGCGACATGACCTTAACTATTTATAGTAGGTCCATTAATTATTAACTTAAACTATTTTCAATGCCTATAGTCTGAGGTATATGAATTTAAATTGCATGAATTAGCATCCCAGGAGGAATACATTAAACTAGGCACACAGTCCAAGCTTTATGACCTTAAATTATAAGTCCAATTTCATCATGATTTTAAACTTTTTAATGTTTATTATGGGACTATGTGGTCTTTATTAAAACCTCTTAGGTTCTCATTCCCATCGATTTAAAGTGTTCGTGTTGCAAAAAACATTCCTTGGAACCCTTTTTCATTTTCATTCCAACAACATGACATTAAACTATGCTACCAATTTTCTATCCATATAACAATAAACCACATTTCATCAACATTATAGGTGTATGATGTTAAATTGTGTAACAACTATCGTCTTGATCATATAATGAGAAACTACATAGTTCCATCATGTTCTCTCCTAAGAAAATTTCACATTTGGCACTATACATCTACCATGTCTTTTCTTAAATAACTATATGTGGCCTAATTCCCATCCTCATGGGTTATGTAGGGACTCTCGAACATCTTTTCTTTGGGACCAGCCACAAATCCTGTAAACTATAGGCCCATTTATCCTAAATTTATTCCAAGTAAAATGGATTTAAATTGTTTGCAAGCCTATTAAGGAATGTGTTATGTAGTGTTGGTCCACTTCATCCTCATTCAATTCAGTTTAGTTATTTTTTAATGTTATTCATATTCCCCATTTCAGAATGATTACCCCCTAGTCCAAACTCTATGTCCATAAACTAAGAGATGAAGGTCTAGGAAACATGATCTTAAATAGTTCACCCCAAGTAAAAACATCACAAATTTAAGTTGCATGCGGGTTTCCTCAATGGTGGGTTGTTTGGTTCCTAGCTTCATAGGTCCTCACTCATGCTGAGGTTTTCAAGACATCATGAAACACATACCCATTTGATAAATTTCCCATATTATGGTTCAGGATATGTGAAATTAAAATAGAATTTAAATATACTTAACAAAAAACATTAAAATATGATATTATCTTAAAAAACATATGGATTCCATGTGACAATCATGGGATTCCTCATCTCTCTTATTATTGATTATTTCCTCCACATATATTGGTCTCGTACAACAAGTTTTTCTAGAACTACATATGGATTGATTCCCATCCATATGAGATATGTATGGATGTTTAAATTGTTTTCCCCAGGAGCAGTAATGAATTTATCAAAACCTCATCCCCTTGTCCCCAAAAATGGTTCAGGAACATGACCTTAAATTGTAAATAGTTTATTTAAATGTGTATAGGTAGATTAAAATCATCCTTGGATCATTCACATCATGTTTTAATTTTTCACCACCTTAACATCTTTGAATTCCCCTCTCATCAATAGTCCATGAAATAAGACCTTAAAATATTTAAAAGAGGTCCAAGAATTATGACCATAATATATTTTCATCCCCTGAAGTTTGAGTTACATGACTTCAAATTGCATATCATAACATCATCAATTCATGACATTGAACTTTTGTCTTAACTCATATAAAATCAGGATGCCTCATGTGATAAGTATGTGATGCATAAAAATTTCAACCCCATGCCCTGAAAGTGGTATTTCCTTCAATAATAATGGGATACCTCATTTCCCCCACTAGAGAGGGTCACCCTTACCAGTGAAATCTCTCACCAAAATGTGTTCTATAACTATATATGGAATTATTCCCATCCATATGTGGTTCATAGGGACACCCAACATTTTTTTCTTTGTGCCCATCTACAAATACATTAATTCTCTGGCCCCTTGGCCTCAATAACGGTCCAAAAACTATGAGCTTCAAAAATATTTATTTTATCGTATGGTGTGTTGTGTGTGTGTGCGCACCACGATATCCTCCTAGGCCTTATTCATGTCTGTTTACCCCCCCCCCCTCCTACATTCCATGTATATACCCTAAGATTGATTTTTTTTATAGTCCGAGAAGAATTACTTAAGACTATTTGACATTTTCAGGGAAACAAAAACATAAACTATTTGAACTGTCCAATTTTGGGTCCCAATTTTGGATGCGCTTCTTTCCACACCTTGATTTTTTCCTTATTTTTATTTCCATCACCTTTAAAATCCAGAAAGACCACCTAACGGCTTAGTATCCTTCCATTTTTCCTTGCCTATCATCCTAGGTCAACACCCTAATAGATATATAGTAAAAAATTATAGATAAGATGTTTTAGAACATGTCCAATAGTATATCTTGAATTTTATTTCCCCATTATTTACTAACAATTTCATAGTCCCTTGTTTCGAACATAGTCAATAGTTTATCCCTACCTGTTGGTCACCCCTGGTCTAGATATCTTAAGTCACGACTTACCTCTTCTCCATTTACCTTATTTATTTATCAAATTCAATTACCCTAAGCATCAACCCTACTATGCACTTCCACATTTTATGAGACCCACTTACCATACAATATTTCCCACATTGAGTAGGGATCATGTGGGATTAGGAGTCTAGTTTGGTGTGAACCAACATAGAAAATATTCCTAGAGGAACCCTTAGTTCAAACTCAATGACCTTAAACTAGAATCCTATATATAATAAAGATGGATGTTAAACTACATGTGAATTCTTTAGAATATGGGGTGTGGCTATGGGCCTCCTTGGACCTCATTTACATGGGGTTTTCTAATCTGCCACAACAAAATTTTCCATTGGGGATATTTTCTACCTGTTCCAACTCTATGAACTTAATCCAAGAGCCTATATTCCAAGAATCAAGACTTTGAAATTTATACAAGCCTCCTTGGGAATGTTTATTGTAGTGTCGGCCTCTTTGGACCTCTCTCACATAGGTTTTGTCACTCCACTATGCCACATATTCCCAATCATGGAAGCCTCTTTCTTATGGTCCAACCTTTATGACTTTAAAATAAGTGAAACCTCCTTGTCAAAGGAAGATAAACTATGTGATTCATCATGATAATATGATGTTGAAATCTAAAATTATTTGTCCTTTTCGTATGACATTAAACTATGTATCTGACATCCTCACCGTAAGATGTGAAATTCTGTTTTAATCATCTTCAGTTGCATGACGTATAACTACAAAATGTGAAAAGGCCTCTCCTAAGAGTTCATCGTCCCCATTGTGGGCCATCTACAACATTTTCCTAATGTTTATTTTTTACTCGGCATTCAATGTGATTCTCTCCAAGAAGATGGATACAATCTCTATTCAATCAAATACTTTTATACTAATTTTCTCTATTTCATGGTGGCATAATTTGAAGTGTATTAGAATCCATTAAAATACTTCAACACTCCATTCTCATGCTTCGCTTCCACCTTATTTGGCTCCTCATCCTCTTCCATGTATGAAGAGACCCCCTAGAAGTCTGGTATAATGCTATTTTTGGCTCACCTACTATCCAGGGCCAACATTGCTGAATTCATTGGACAACATTTTGAGATAGGTTTCTTGTTTCAATGTGGTTAGTGGTTGGCCCTCATTTTTTTGTCATTCATGTTAATGGTATAAATGTGGTGTTTGGAACATATCCATCAGTTTTCCTATATTTAAATTGATCTTTTTATGTGTTTTTAATGTCTATAATCATGATTCAAACTTTCCATTCCCTTTTTTGATATATTCTAATGCCCCTATAGTTATCCCATTCGTTCACTAGAGTACTTTAGGAAAAGTGAGTTAGCTGTTCTCATAGACCTTTTCTCTAGGAAGATCCTCTCTTGATATTGAACCCCCATGGTGGTAAGTAATCATAATAATACCCCAAGTGTTCTATTATTTCTTGAAACTCTCATAAATAAAAAACAACTCTGTGGACTTCCCATTTTTTCACACCAGGAATGACCCACATGTTCTTAGAAACTGGTTACTTTTTGACATAGAAATCTGATAGATGTTCAATATAAAAAGTAATAAAATAAATGTGTCCATCCACAAAAAAATTATTAAAAAAATGTCTAGGAATAGCATGGTAGACCCAGATAATGGATACTCTTAGTAGTTTTTTTGTAAAATAGCCACTATGGATCTGCTCGGTGATCTATCATTTCAACTTTAACAGCCTCTATTGCATAGAATCCAAGATTTTTTGACTCTTACTAGGATATTCTTCATATTCATAGGCCACAAAATGAATCTCATCATATCTTTCATGTTCCTTTCCCCAAAAACCCTTGAGAATAAAAATTTGATTAGTTACATTCTTTATTTAGTTCTCAACATCCTCTCGTTGAACCATCTGTTTGCTGATGACCCCCAATTGAGTCTTAAGGAAGACATCACACTCTCCCATATACCCTTAAGGATACTAAATATCTTGGGTGACTTATTGAAGGTTTCTCATTGTGCCATAATTTTCTTGGAATGATGAAATTTTGAGGTTTTTTCTCCCCTCATGCCTCTTTTCAGTAAGGTAATCATGAACTAGAATAGGAAGACCTCATGCATCACCCGTATGGCACACAGACTGTGAAACTAATGGTGAAGGTACCCCATATATACCACTAGTTTTAGATTAGGATTCTAACCAATGAATTTTTTAATTCACTTCCATTTCCTATGATAGATGAGAGATTCTATTTGGTGGCATCGTGATCGGATTCATCCAGTTCTTCAAAATATGAGGGATTATTCTCTAGAAAACCAAGAAGGTGGCCATTAATAGGGTCTTCCTCTAGCATACGCTCTGAGGGACTAGGATCACGGTCCTTGGGATGGCCTTCCTCACTTGATTCTTCCTCAATATCATCACCCCTACTAGAAACGAGCTAATCCCAACTAGTTTCATCACTCACAACCAAATCCACCTACTCATAAAAGGATATGGATGGATTAGCTTGATTTTTCTCCTCATGAATAGAAGAAACCATCAAAATATATCCCAAGGATGTCATGGACTTATCCACTCATTGGGATTTTAGTATTCTAAGCACTGCATGGGATAAAGTCACCTCAGTTAATCTGATCATGAAATGACATGTATGACTCTATGAAACAAGGACTTATTGGATCTGAGCACCAATGGGTCAAAATCTTAATTCATAGTGGGGACTTCCACATTAAGATACACATCAAAACTGGTCATTTTAATGATTTCCATTGTCTCCCTTCATGTTGTTTGACCATAAGCTATGTGGGATAGATAGACACTTTGAAGCTAAACCTATGTGACAATCTAAATATGGATGAATATAAAACATGATCTAACCTTCTTGGTGGGATATATATGATTATATTCCTTGGGTGTTTCGGTGCTATAGAAGTGAGTCACTCCATGAGTTTACCAGTGAATAGTCCTCAAAAAATTATAGGTAGGGTTTCAGACTCTGAGTATTTCACCCTGGTCAATTCAACCTTGGGCAGCTCACCACCCACCTCATCCTCGGGTACAAGATCTAGAGCATTCTCCTTCACACCCACTGGTGCATCATCTTCCCCCATAGTATGGTGTTCTTGTTCACTATTGTTATACTTTTCCATAATATAATTTTCTCTTAGTGGACCTAAGTAGTTAATGGAAGGGATCAAATAAAAATATGAGTAAGTTAAAATTAACAAGATATACTTAGACAACTCTGCTCGAGAGAATAAAATATCACCACTTTCTTGGGGACACCCTTGATGAGTAGCCATCCCCAAGGATTCCCCATCAAAATAATATTCTTCTTTTTCTTATTCTTCTTCATCGGTATCTTCCAAAAATAGTGTTTTTGTAACGTACCGACCCAGAATCCACTAAATTGGTGCTCCAATCTGGTGGGTTACTAGGCCTCAAGGGCACCTCCTTATATGCTAGAGGCTATTGACTAGTAGTGATGGTGTAAATGTGGTACAATGGGTAGACTATACCCTCATACCAGAGTAAGAAAACAATGGAAATGACATAGTATCATACACAATAGAAAGTAAACAGAGTGCAGAAACCATAAACAACTGAAATTTAAGATGCATTAATGATAAATTAAATGTTAGAACATCCCAAACAACAATGTCATATAATACAACACTAGTCACTGAATGGGCCTACCTTACATATACAAGAGTAAAAAAGAAACTAAAAGTAAATTATAGGGATTTACTACCAACTCTAATCACGATCACATAACCAGTCTTATAACATTGTCGAACTGCACCTGCCTGATGAAAAGAACCACACAAGACGCTCCTCTTGATCATGAATCTCTGGGCCTCATCCCTATCCACCATGAAACTCAAGATCAACATGAAAAGTAGACGTAATGTCTACATGTATAGAGAGGTTCATGGGTATGGGTAAGAATGAATCTCAATAGGACACCCCAATAATAATCCTATAAATGTCCTGGTATAAGTTTATGCAAATGTAGAGTGCTCAGCCTCACTGAGACAACACAAAATGAAGTAAACCAAATGTGAACCCATATTCAATCCCAGCGTCAGTAATCCCTATCAACTGGGAAAGTGCCACCATGTATGTACATAACTATATACTTACATATGTATAGTCCCATACATATACATATATACACAGATATGAATATCAGTTGGTATGTGAATCAAATAACATGAAACCAAAGCACATTCGAACCTTGATTCCATAATCCCGGTCAACTGGACATCAAGTGCAAGGGAATTGAGCTAGACATATTTCCACTGAAGTCGTTTTTTATCATGTTTACATTTGGGTCTTTAATTCCATCGATGTGTAACTTCTTCATCCAACACCAGAAAAGAATCTAAGAACGCAATGTCACCACAAGGGGATACTACTCATACACCTTCGTTAACCTATTCTAAACTCTAATCACTGAACTAAGGATTTTTTATACCGACAGTCAATCTTATAAAGAAATATTCCATGAAAATAAACATCCATACATTTGGTGAGATTCCATTCTACTCCTCTCAAGTCATGCATCTAACCCAAAAGTGCATCATCAATATGATCATATAACATTCATCCTATTAGCCCATCCAAGGAATTCCTATAAAAAGAATCTAAGTATAACTCAAGGAACAAAATTTATCTACCCTCTAAGTCCATCTAAATAATTCCTACAACGGGAATCCATGTATCACTCTAGGCATATAATAAATCAATCCACTGCGCACATCCAAAATCATCCCTCAACAGGTTCCATGTAACAATCTAGGTACAAACGTATACATCCAATGAGACTATTTATGGAATCCCTCAACTATATCCTTGATTCACTCAATGTTTAATTACATTCAACATCCCACTAAGCCTGTCCAAAGCATTCCTACAATGGTAATTCCAGGTATCACTCAAGGTATACAAACATCAAACCACTAAGTCTGTCCACGGAATTCCAACAACGGGAATCCATGTATCACTTAGAATAATTAAATAAATATCCCACTAAGCCTATACAATAAATTTATATAATGGTAATCCAAGTATCACTCAAGGAATACAAGTAAACATATAAGTCTCTTTAGATGAATACTATGGAAAAATTCTTGACATCACAAATATATATATATATATATTTATATCATAATATATCTATATATATCCAGGCACAACATCTAAGTCTGAGGTAATACTTTCATGTATCACTAAAATATAAAAAATAACATGGCTCGAAAGCCAGATCCCAGTAAAGAACATCTATGTATCCCAATAATAAAAACAGATCCTAGTAAAAACATCTGAGCATCCCAAAAGAAGAAAGATTCCTCACGTTAGGCTCAACATCCACCAACTATGAATCACCTCTGGTAACATCACGGAATTAATAATAGACATTGTAAGTATAAAAACCCTTCTCTTTATTATACACTTAAATCGGGATTTATTACATAAACTTTCACTTAAGAAAACATTGAGGATGGATAGGTCTAGTTTCTTTTAAAATTAGTAACCTTACATAACAAATTATAACATAAAACTAAACATCTTTATTGAAAACTAATTTTACAGGACCACAACATTTATTCATACTTAGCATTACATTGGATAACCTGAGGAAATTCATAAGAAAAGGGTGAGTAATAAAGCCTAGTAAGGGAGAAAACAAGGCATAACATGAAGAATACAATACGTGTTGGGAAATAAGAACAACAATGGGGAATAATATAAACATTAACATAAATTCATGGTATATCATGATTATCATAGCATGGAAATGTGGCAACAACATTTAACATGATAGTATCATGAGCCAAGGCTCGTTGCACATGGACCATGAGTAAACACTCATTTCACATAAATTAAGAATGATTAAACCCACGATGCACTTGAATTATCATGAGTAAACCCTCATTGAACTAGAATTATTGTGATTCTAATCTTTACCCAATTCATTAGAGTGCTATCAAGGCGCACCCTTTATAAAAATTTCATTTTATGCATAAGTTTGCCACATGGATCATACAAATTGGATTCATTAAGAATCATAATTTTTTCCACAAATAAGAGTTGTTCAATACCTAAATGTAAGTCCTCAATAAACAAGTACATTATAATAAAGTTGAATACCCTTGAAAGAGAAATGGGTATGTTGTTAATTTACATGTTGATTTTGGCATGGGAATGTTTTATGTACCTTCAACAGCATAACAACATCAAATAGAAATTGTATAATGGGTGGATGAGAGATAAAGGGGTCTATAATCAATTATACCTTAAATGTACTATAAGGGGGTCATAGAACATAATATCCCAACATATGTAATGGAATTTATATTCATAATATAAAATAATTTCTTGATTTAAATGATAAGAGATAATTTCTTTACGGAATTTCGGTATGGTAAAAAATGTACATGGTAGGAATTAATGAGAGATAAATTGGTGTCTCATCATTAAAACATTAGTAGGGAAGTATGGGGAGGTCATAAATCATATCCCAATATTTTTAGTTGAAAATAAAAGGGTATAAAAAAATAAAAAAATTTGGAGAAAAATGAGAATGGAAGAAATCTCTAACATGGAAGTGTGACACCAATGTCTTGGGAGAGGTTTGAGATTGGCTTCTTGGGAGCTTGGGGAGCCTTGGTAAGATTCTATAGAGATTAAGGCTGAGTTTAGTCAAGCTCAAATGGTTTTTAGTGAAGAGGAATGGGAGATTTAGTTAGTTTATATAGGAAAAGAGATGGATTTGTTTATTATTTAGGTTTTAGACAATACATATTAAACTAATCAAAACAACAAACCATTCCATGTATTTTCCCAAGGTTTTTTCCAAAGTGGAGTTTAAAACCATATTTTATAAGTCATATGGAAGAAATTATTAGAATATTGGGCTTCCTTATGTGGATATGAGTCACACTCTCAAGAAAAACATTTTAAAAGGATAAAATATTTTATAATCATTGGAGGGTCCACTAAGGCATCATAAATTTAATCAAACAAATATAAAATCACATTATTTTAAGGAAATAAAATATATTATCCGAAAATAACATTTATATTATTATATGATATCAGTATTGGGTCATTATGATGTCATAAAACACATTATATATATTTTAACGGTATTTAATTTTTACCCAAAAAATCAACTTCTTTAGAAAATTATAAAAAATTCACCATTGGATAATTTCAACATCCTGATTCCAAAAATAATATCTATTTCATCTAAATAATTTTATAAATAATTGAATATTTTACTTTAAAATAAAAATTGATATTTATCAAAAATTCAAGGGATTGACAAAATTAGATTTCAATCCACAATAAAAATTACAATTGTATTCATAAAAATTACATGATCATTTAGCTTTGATAAAAATTAATTTACTAATCATATTTTATTAAAATATTATTTAATTCAAAATACATTAATTCTGCAAATTAGATTTCTTAATTTAAAATTAACTAAAAATACATTTTTTCAATAAAAACTATTTTCAAAGTAACAATAATAAAATGAATGTATATTAATTATTATATAAAAAATAGTGCACATAATCATAGTGTTAGGTCCTTGTTACATAACCCCTTATAAAACCCTCATAATACCTAAGGGTAAGGTGTGTGATGGTTATAAACTTTTGGGGTGGCTTGGATAACATCACTCTGATGGTAATCTCTATTAACTTACACTTCTACCGTATGAGATTCTATTCAAGCTTAACAAGTTGAAGCTCGGCTTGGGCATGGTCAAGAGAAAAGATCAGTGATTCTACCTCATTTATGAGCTCCGGAAAATGGGATTTTTATTGAGAAATTATACTATATAAGTCCATCATTTCCTTTGTCTCGGTAAATTTTATTTGTTAAATTCATATATTTATACTAATCAGGTGATCAATGTTCAACTAATATATTAGCAATGGTAATAATTAATAGCAGTATTTTAAAATAAATTAACATAAATCCAAGGAAGTGAATATGTATTATATAAACATTTTACATAATAATACATTTTATTAGATCAAGATGGATTTTCATTAATAAAATTTAGGGTGATTACAATACTCCCCATTAAGAAATTTCCCTATCAAAATTTAAATTTACCACACTAAAATAGAAGATGGTAACTCTTCTTCATCACTTCCTCTAATTCCCACATTGCTTCTTCAAACTTGTAATTTCACCAAAACACCTAGACATGGTTCATTGTCTTATTTTGAAGAAATTTTTCTCTACGATCTAAGATCTTCATCGAATTCTCTTCATAAGAGAGTTCATTCCCCAGTTGTACCACCTCTGGATTGAGTACATGGGATGGGTCAGGTATGTACTTCCTCAGGAGTGATACATGGAATGCATCATGTACTTGAGATAGGTTTGATGGAAGTTCTAGTTGATAGGCCACTGCTCCAATGTGATCAACGATCTCCAAAGTGCCAATGTACCTTTTAATAATCATTTTCTTCTTCCCAAATCATATCTCTATTCCACAGTGATATGTGGAAGAATACCATGTTTCCAACATCAAACTCTAGGTCTTGTTGAAGATTATCAGCATATATCTTTTGTTGACTCTCGGCAGGTTTAATGTTTTGTTGGATGGTCTTAACCTTCTCCACCATTTCATCATCCATATATGGACCTAGGAGTTTCTGCTCCCCAAATTCATCTCAACATGTTAGTGTCCTGCACCTCTTCCCATAAAGGATTCTTAAGGAGACATTTGGATGCTTTAGTGGAAACATTTGTTGTACGAAAACTCAACCAGAGGAAGATATTGATCTTGTCCTCCTTTTAAGTCAATTTACCATGCTCTCAATATATCCTCAATTTTTGGGATAATCCACTAATATTGGCCACATGTTTGAGGATGGTAAGCCATACTGAGGTTAAGCTCAATATTCAGTGTGTATTGGAGAATCTTCAATAACATAGAGGTGAATCTTGGATCCCAATTGGATATAATCGATAGTGTTACTCCATGTATCCTCACCAAATACCTGATGTATATTTGTGCTAGTTGATCCAATGAGAAATACTATTGAATTATAATGGAGTGTGCAGTTTCTGTAAGATGATCTGTAACAACCTAGATATCATTGTTTCCTTTGGATGTATTCAGAAGTCCAGTGAAAAATTCCAGGGTGTTGTTCTCTTATTTAAATGTTGGTATGGTTAATGGTCGCATCATCCCCTTAGACTTCTACCTCTCAACCTTCACTTACTGACATACCAGGATAATTTATGTATACTCGGAAATATCTTTCTTCATGTTATCCCACTAATAATGATCTTAGAGATCTCGATACATCTTTTTGTTTCCTAGGTGAATGGATAAATTTGAACTATGTGCATCATCCAAAAGTTATTTCTTTATCATCATATTTGATAGAATGCATAGTCGGGACCTAAATCTCACAATTCCTTGTTCATTAACATAGAACTCTGAGGATTTCAGTTTTATAAAAGTTTCCACTTTTTTCTGAATTCTCATAACATCCTTTGGAGAACCCTTTAAACATTCCTAAAGAGACTTTTGAGAAATAATTTTTGAAAGGATTGATGATGTTCCCTTCTTTATGATTCCCATGTATATCTTCATAAAATCTAAGATGATTGGATCCTTTTAAATTCTCATCTATGATATATTCATTGGGTGCTTTCTACTTAGAGAATCTTCCACCATGTTCTCTTTCCCTAGGTGGTAATGTATTGAGTAGTCATAGTCATTGATCAGCTCTAACCATCTTTATTAGTGCATTTTCAACTCCTTCTGTGTGAATATATACTTGTGGATTTTGTGATCCATATATATTTCACACTTATAGCCAATGGGGTAATTATTCCAAACTTTTAAATTGAAGATTACTGCAGCCATCTCAATATCATGTGTTGGAAATTTTTTCTCATGAACATTCCATTTCCTTGAAGCATAGGAAATGACTTTATCATTTTTCATCAACACTCATCCTGAACCCTTCTTCATAGAATCACACAATACCACAAAAGGTCTCCATTTGTGGGTAGTGTGAGCACGAACGCAATGATAAACCTCCTTTTCAACAACTTGAATCTCCCTTTACATTCATCACTCCAAGAAAACATGAATCCCTTCCGAGTTATCATGGTAATTGTGTATTACAATCATGATAAATTTCTCAAAAAACAAAAATAATATTCAGCTAACCCCAGGAAGCTATGGATATCAATCACTGATGTTTGCCTTGGAAATCCCTCAATTGAGGATCTCTTGGATAGATCCATAGATATCACATTTCTTGTGATTATATGACCCAATAATGAGACTTAATTCAACCAGGACTCCCACTTGTTGTACTTCTCATAGATCTTCCCCTTTCGCAAGGTCCTTAGTATAGTGCTTAGATTCTCCTCATGCTTCTCCTTGGTTTTGGAGTATATTAGAATATCATCTGTAAATACTACCAAAATTATATCAAGGTAATCTATAAATAATCTATTCATTAATTATATGAATATTTCTGGACAATTAGTGAGTCTAAAAGGCATTACTATGAATTCTTAGTGCTCGTACATTGTATAAAAATCAGTTTGGGGATATCCTCCATCTTTACCCTTACTTGGTAATATCCTGACCGGATATCCACCATGGAGAAGTATTGGTCTTCATGTATCTAATCGAATAGGTCATCAATTAGGGGAATAGGATACTTTTTCATTATCAAATTTCTGTTGAGGTCACGATAATCAATTCAAAGTTGCATTGACCCATCCGTCTTCTTGATGAAGAGGACCGGTGCACCCCATGGTGAAGCACTTGGGCATATAAATCATTCATCCAAATTCTCTTATAGTTGTTTCTTTAACTCCTCAAGCTCCATAACAGCCATTACATATAGATTCCCTGATATTGGGAATTCCCTAGGTTTAATATCAATTAGGAATTCAACATCTCTTCTAGGAGGAAGACCCAACAATTCTTCTGGAAACACATTAGTGAATTCCCTCACAATAAGAACATCTTCAAAGATGGTTTCTTCCAAATACTCAATCAGTTGAGAAATATATGCATTCTCATAGGGTTTTATATCCACGATTGAGATAATGGTTCTAATAAAGATTCATCTTTCTCCTTTCACTTGTACATAATTGGGGGTCGATTCTCCATATGGATAGTGATTTCCCTATCATGGAAATTTTTGTTGGTTCTATATAAGTAGATCCAATCCATTCCAATAATTTCATCAAATTTTACTAGAGGGATTATGATGTGGTTCACTAGGAATTTAAAACCAAAAATTGTGAAAGAGGATGAGTTATATTTAGGGGTTGCAATGATTGAAACAATTTTCGTTCTCACCAACATCTTTACTTCAATGATTTGTGGTGGTGTTGGGATTGTTGAACAAAACTTTTGGGATATAAAAGAATGAATATAACTATAATCAAAAATTAAATTCATTATTCTTTAATGAATAACTAGGGTACCTATCAGCACTTTATTGTCAGGGTTCGCTTCGGTGGTAGTGATGGAAAAATATCTCCCTTTTTCCCTGGAGGTTGTTGGTTGCCTCAAAAAACCCTTTCCTTTGGGCACTAGTTTTCAAAGTTCCCTATTTCATTGTAGTTGAAGCATTGAAAAATGCGTTGAGGGTCGAATGGAGTGCTTCTCTTCTCTATCACAACAGTGGATTTTTCCTATCAGTAGTTTATAGCAAGTTCCCTTCTCTTCCAAACCTAAATCATTTCCACATCTCCATCAAGAAATTACTAGGGTGATTCATTCAGAACTTTTAGAAAATTGGGTACTGTAATTTCTTAGCACTATTGGATTTATCCATCAGACCACCATAATTAAATCCCACCTTACACTTCTTGTCCCCATAATAGCTCTAAGATTCTCTGATCTTCATTTCAACTTTTATGGAACGTAATACAATGTCCTCATAGCTAACAAAATCATGGATCGCTAGGTATTTCTAGAGACTAGGTTTTAGCCCACCAAAGAATTAGTCAACCTTGAATTTGGGGGTAACGAAGAAGTCGATGGTATTTCATGAAAGTCTTGTGATGTTTTCCTCACACGCTCTGATGGATTCATCATCTTTTTTCTTAAGGTCATGGAAGTCCCTATCTAACTTTTCTTGAATGGTCCAAGGAAAATATTTATTGAAAAACATTTTCCTGAAATCCTTTCACTCCAACACCTAGATCTCCTCCTCAAACTTCGTATTTTTTTATCAATTTTCACCATTGGTCAACTTCACCCTCCATATAATAAGCATCCAGAGGTACCTCCTCTTGTTTATAACATTGAAGGATGGATAATATCTACTCAATGGAGTTGATCCATTATTCAGAGATTGATGGATTAGATGATCAATTGAATATTGTAGGCCTTTCTCTCATGAAGATCGCAATTGAGGCATCTTCTTTATTGGGGGGGGGGGGTTGAATGTCCTTTTGACCCACGTTTCTATTCAAAAATTGAGTTAAATGAGAGAGTATCATGACAATGTTTTTGATTTCTTCTCCCATTGGATTGGGAATCTCATTAGAACAGTCGTCACATTGATCTTCACATCGGTTGTAAGCCCGAGTCCTCCTATTTCTGGCTGTTGGATGGAATAAAAGGAATGTTAGGGGTAACTCATAAAGGGGAATCCAATGAAAAAAAGGGATGAACTATAAATTAAATTTAGTTCCTTAAAATCTCTATGTTATCCATGATCTACTTCCCAATATATATTCTTAGGAAAAATTTTTAATTCCCTTAATAATGGTTCATACTAGGCTTATTATTTTACCAAAGCGTATCCCCTGAGAGTGTCGTAACCAAGAGTGATGTAAGGCCTATTTTCATGCACCAACTCTGGTTCGAGTCTCACTCAATGCTTTGTTTTCATGTTTGACCCCTAGATACATATGTGACAGAGCCCCCTCTACCTGCTCATATCAAGATAAGCATGTATTTTCATGATAAACCACTTACTCAATACTCAAAAAAAATTTGGGATACTTTTATTATACTTAGCCTTATTACTATGCCCTTCACCATGGTTTTCTAATCATAATCCCAAAAATAACCAAATAGATCATTTGATACCAACTATAATGACCTTACTCTTTATTATAAACTTAATCAGGATTTATTACATAAACTTGCACTGGATAAAACTCCAAGTATTGAGAGGTCTTGTGTATTCGGAAATTAGGATAATTACATAACAACTTAGAACATAACACTCAAAATATTTATTGAAAACTTCTTTTAAATGACCACAACATTCCTTCTTACATATAATTTCATGGGATAACCTTAGGACATGCATTAAAAAAGGGTGAGCAATAAATCTAACGGAGTAAACAATTAATAACATAAATAATATAGTACATGTTGGGAAATAATCACATAATTGTAGAATAATAAAAACATGAACATAAAGTCATGATATTTTATGATTATCATAGCATGGAAATGAGGAGACAACATTTAACATGATATTAGCGTAATCCATGGGTCAATGCACATGGAGAATTATTGAACCCTCATTTAACTTTAATTATTATGAGTAAACCCTCATTTCACTTTAATTATCATGACTATACCCTTATTGAACTTGATAGAAATATTTCATCATATTTTAAAATAATTTAGAAGTCACATAAGTATGAAGGAAAACATTTATTTTTAAAATATTATTATTTTCTTGTATGGGAAGCTTCGAAGGTGTTATAGTAGTAGAAAATGGTCGCACCCTTCATATAAGTTAAAAACATTATTTCCTTAATTTTGATGAAAATGTTATAAAGTACATTGTATGGAAAATGATAGAAATATTCCTTTCAAAACATTTTATTAAACTTAAAACAAGGGTATAAATGACATTAACTTGTATTATAATAAATAGTAAAATTGTTTTGAAATACATTTTTAAGAAACACAGATGTGGATGATAAAGAGGTCTGAGTAGAGACTCACGTATAAACAATCTTAGATAATACAGAGATTTTAAAATTAACAATTACATTATAATTTTCCTTTTTTGAGGGAATTTTAACCTCCTATATAATAGTTTAATAATTTTTTTAAAATTATACAAGGAACAGATATATAAATATGACATCATTTATGATCTTCTAATATTTCTTTGTTAATAATATTTCAATAGTATCATTGTTTCGGTAGTTAACCGATTCATTTTCTTTTATATGTTTTGTTTTGTAATTAATGTTTGTTATGGATAAGAAGTATCTTATTCATATAAATAATTATATTAAGTTCTTAAAAATTATTTTTAATCATAAAAGGAAAATTATTCTTGAATGGTTACGATGAGGAATCAATCTCACTACGTTCATGGATTTGGTAATTTGTACGTATGGATGAGTGATAGTATCATTATGTTGATAGTGAAGTCATATGTAATTGGATGTTATATCATATATAAATAATAAATAACTTGTTATATTTATTATTTACAACAATTACACTAATTATTATACTGATCCAAATAATTATGTGTTGAATAACAAAATACACCACGATGTGGAGACGGTAAGCTGTATGTACGTACAGATGGTGACTTTGACATTCATAGGATGGACAGAATAATGAATATGGTTGTATAATATTTATAATTAAATAATAGTATTTAGAAGTTATTAGAGTTATTATCTTGGTATAGGAACAACAAAGAAAGTGGAAGAGGAAGAAGAAAAGAACATGAAAGAGGTTATGAAATAATTACCTCTTCTTCAGGTGTTTCCTTTTTATGTGATCAAAAGGGATCCATAGGCTTGGTTTATTATCAAATTAATGCCTCTAGGTTTAAGTGAGGTTATTTGGTGGTATATTTGATCAGGGTTTGGCAGATCAAAATGACCTTGTAGTTGTGAGATTAAGATAAGGGGAAGTGCCTTTTTATAAGAGATCTGAGGGGCTACTTAGGAAAAGATTGAAATATTATTTTATTATAAAGTCATTTTCGGTTTCTAATGGCTCCAAATGGATTTATTTTGAGGATAAGGTTTGGATGGGTCTTAATCATCTCAAGTAATAGGTTTTTGACATGTTGATGTCACCATATAAAACATATCATTTAGATTTAACTCTTAGTTAAATAGGTTAACTTTTACCATGTATTCTTGTATTATTATAATAAATGGTTAATAAACTTACTAAAAATCCAAGAAACCCCCAAGTGGTTAATTATTAAAATATATACCCTTATATAAGACCTTTGGTCGATCCTCATATTTTTAAGAATATTATATCATTTAGTAAAATAGAATTTATTTTGAAAACTCATTTATATCTATTTTGACACTATTGAGTATTTGGTTTTTGTGAAAGTCATAACAAGTTTATCACTTCTAAAAAAATTTATTTAATAAACCATACCATGGTATATTAAACTATAAAATTCGTAGAATGCATCAGAAGTCTCAGTTTACATTTATTTTGATATTTATAATATCAATTATTTTAATCATTCATTAATAAAGTAATTACTGCTTCATCATTGTGTCAAGAATAAATTTAATTATTTAATGTCTAAAAATTATATATAAAATACCATCATCTATAAAATCTTTTCATATTTCTAATAAAAATTTATAGTTGAATTTATCTTATGTATAACCCTATATTGAAAATGGTTTAGTTATTAAAAGTTGAATTAATCACCTTTTACTCTTCTTTAAATAAAATAATAATAAAAGTCCTAATCGAATACATGTGGATCAAAAAGGATCATATTGTATTCCCAGGGTTGATTTTTTTAAACACACTAATACAATAGAATTAAAACATGTGTTAGGGTAATTCTAATATCATTTTTACCTTTAATTACCCAATTTACTTTTAACCATGGTAAATAAAATTCCAAAGTTACTATTCACCAAAAATTATTTTCATCTTATTTATCGACACATTACTTACTGATATCAATCGTGTCTCACAGATTTTTGAAATTCAATTCATAGAAGCATTAAAATTACGTTTTATGCAAACATTCAAATGTGCCTAGAAGGTGGGTAGAATATGTTAAAAGGCCAATAAAATTCTATATATCTAATGTTATTATAAAATGACTCCAAATAAATACATTTGACTAATATAGGAATTATGTATCAATTTTTACATTAAAATAAATTTAAATAAAAGTAATAATTATTTAATTAAAATTTGGTTTTAAACAATAACGTGGTGTTTTTCACTATTCATCAAAAATTGAATGTTTCTAGAAAAATACCAAAAAAACACCCTAAGATAATTTTGATATTCTGAATCCAAAAATGAAGTTCATTTTAAAAAATAAACTTAATAAAATTTCAAAAAAAATTTATTACTATTCATAACTACTTTTAAAACGACTTGTTTGATTGGTCGTGGTGTGTTAAAACTAAAATTTGCATACAACACAAGCTATTGTATTATTCAAAGAGAATCATATCATTGAAGCTAGGGGTGTAACAATATTAATGTGTCATGTGATCATCTCTTGGACCAGGTAACCTATTCATAATGTAGTGTTCAATGTGTCCATTTATTAGGACTATGTTAACCTTATTGTAGACTAAGAACATGTAGGAACATGTTTCAAAGAAAGAATTGGAACACAAACCATATAGTAATGGGCATTGGATTTCATGTCATCCTTGAGTTATGTCCCCATTTATTTTATTTTGATCATGATGCATCTCAGATATTGTTATATTCCTCCAAGATAACATAAAACTAGTATTCTATAGATGTATCATGATTAATATTCAGTTATTAATGAAACATTATTCTAGAATCATGTGTATGAGGTGGTTACTTCAGGTGGATAATGATAAGTGATTCCACCTATTAAGAATAATATTAGCCCACTTATGTTGATTCAAATGGATGATTTCTATCAAGATCAGAAGGATTAGTTCCTAGATGTGTCCAATTTTATACACCTATTATGAGTGTGGTTTTAGTTCTAGAAACAGAAACTATCCATGTTTAAGGGAGAGCTAGACCAACACACAATAATGGATTGGCTTATGTTTTTTTAGTGGTCATTCATCCTGGTTAGGATCCCTCTTGATGGTTGTTCTATAAATAATAGTTCTTTATTATGACATAGGTAATTGGTGGGCCCCTCTGTGGGTGATGTTTTATGTGGCTTCGAGAATAAGTAGAATAGTGATTATCCCTTCCCAAATAAGTGTTCTATTGACATGTATTGTAAATTCATATGGTTGTTTTAGTGACACCCAAAGCAGAGAGTATTGAGTTGTGGTTGAAGATTTACTTTTATTTGTGTCTTTCATATAAATTTTTATGTGATAAAGTGTTTTATTGACTCCTCATAGTGGAAAAATATAAGGAAAGGGGAAGGATAGCTTTAGAAAGTAGAGTATTGTGATCGAGAGGTTCGAGGTGTGATTCAAGGTATGAATTGTGTCTTCTTGGATTCAACAACAATTTTATTAAAAAATCACAAGACACTTTTTCCATATCACATCCCTTGTTGAAGACCTAGATTTGGAATTGGATCATTTTATATTGAACCTTGTGTTTAGAGGATCCCATTATAGAAGATTCAGTGGCTATACAATTCTGTTAAAAGCATAACCTAACTCTTGGAAGAGAAAACTTCACATGTGATTTCTCTATATTGGTAGTTATTCCCCATGGTATTTAATGTGGTTTTTACTAATTAAGTGAAACCCAAACCCAGAATGAATATTTAAATTAAGGGTTGTAGTGTACCTGATTTTTCAGATGAGTTTCTCCTCCTTAGGAAATAGGGAATCTCAAGAATATAAGGTTGAGATCGTATACAGGTGTCTATAGATAAATACTCTTTAGGTGGATATTGTGACCCTTATAGTATTAGAAACTAAAATATTTTAGTTCTTACAGTGGTGGAGGAGTATGAGGTCATCATCCTTGAATATATTCTAGGCTTACCTCCCCGTTGAAATATCAAATTTTTCATAAGACATGCACCTTAGGAAAACCATGATATTTGTGTCGGTATATCCAATGACCCTCACAGTTTTATGAGAGAATATGGTGTAGTGGGATAGTATAAAAAGTAATGGATTCCTATAAAAAGTTGGTTCCCCTATGTATCACTATTTTTTCCTCGAGGTGGAAGATTAGAGCTTCAGGTTCTACAAAGATTATAGCATCCTCAAACACGTGAATATCAGGAGTACATTTCCACTTCTGAGAATCAATGAAAACATGACCTACTGAATGGAGATGAGATGGTTTTAAAGGTTTAACCTCATGTTAGTTTATCTCCAACTCCATGTGCAAAGTGTTTAACTCCCCCTTTCCTAATTCCCCAAAAGAGTTTTTGGGAATTGTGAACTAGATATTTTATCCCTTCATAGACCATTTCATGGTAGACTTCATTAATGACATCCTCATGTAATTATCATTAGTAGAGGAGCACAAGAATTATTTAAGTATTTTTTTAAAATTACTTTAAGAGCACTAACTTTAAGGTAATAGTTTGATGTATATATTCTATATTCAAAAGGTCCACTTCCATGGACATTTCATCTCAGAAGTGGTAGTAGTAGTCGACCCAGAAATGTTTAAGTGGTACTATCTGGGGAACCACCAAAGACTATGGACAATATTTGAAGCTTCCTTGGGTTGGTAGGGTATTATTTAATATTCATGCTCTATTTAATCAAGACCAAGGAAACTCTATATTCATTGACCTAATAGGGGAATCCTTTCATGTGAATATATAAGTTTCAATAGTATTCTCATGAGATTCAATATAGCTAGAAGATCACTATGATAATGAGACTTTCAGAGTAGGGTGTTTAGTACATGGAATTGTAAACTTCCTATTGAGGTATCTCCACTTGTTTTCTAGTGTAGAAGTCGGTAATTATTCTTATAGATACCGATAATTGATACATCATGAGAAGAATTGCAAGACCCATGACTAAGAGTTCATGGAGAAACTTTTAACCCTAAAATCCTAGTAACATTATCTTATGGGAGAATTATTTATTCTCTATTAGGACCAAAATACACCCATGTATAAATTTACATAGTAATATCATAACCCAATGTAGAGTTAATGTCTAGGGTTCTAGGATCCTTATGAATTTTTGATATTCGGTTCTCTTATGAAGTGAAATATGTAAACAAATGCTTTGAGATGTGAATTCCATTCATAGATTTTGAGTAAGGTGATGAAATATTTAAATTCTTTTCAGTTGACCCTTTATAGACAAGGAAGGTACATGATACCTCAAGACATGTTTTCCCCCTTTTTTCTTCATATTTTTAGTTTTTAATCACTTGGTAATATCAATTTTGATATCTTACATGACTAAATAACTATAAGGAATGACTCAGATTTTTTTTGAATGTTGAGAACACATCATCCTTTTTATGTATAGATGATGTTACCAGTTACATAGTGAGAGGAGTTTATAAAGGATTTCCACACCCCCCAACTATTATTCTAGGAGTATAGAATATGTTTCAGGACCTTCGACATAATTTTTTATTTCCAAGGGTGAAGATGATCATTTATATGTTTATCTCTTGATGCCTCTCATAATAACTAGTGAAGTTCAAGGTGTCAAGATAGATGATTTAATGTCCTGGTATCTCAATGGTTTTCAGGATGGGTCTTTTATGACTAGTGATAATTTATAGTTCAATCTGAGTGATCATAGATTGATTCCAAAAATTGAAACAATTCCTATATATATAGCAGTATAGTTCGATGGATTGTTTTAAAAATTATTTCTTGTAGAATATAGTCTTTTTGCAATGATTTTCCATAGTTATTATTTCATACTTTGATTCTCTCTTCACATCATGATTATGGAGAGTATTACATGATTGTTTGGTACTCAATTGTAGTTGATAATATCATTCCACCCATAAATATATGGTTAGATAGAACATTCCATTAAGTTTATTGAGTACATTATTCAAGCTTCCATGTTGGTTTTTGGTCATAGTTGCGAGTTTTATCTACCATTTTGTGAAGTTTCATGTTACAATAGTTTCCACTCCACCATTGGTGTGACACTATTCAAGACCATGTTTGGGAGACCTTGTGGGTCATCAATGTGGTGGTTCAATCTATTGATACAATTATTATAGGATAAAAATTGATACGAGAAAGAAAAGGGAACATTCAGGTCATCCCATATTAGATGAGGTCTATCCATATTTTTTGGGTGTCTTTTGCATACAAATGTTGTAGTCCTTTTTATTTTGATGAGTGAGACTATGTTCTCCAAATTTTCTTAGCTCAATGAGGAATTTCGATAATTTTCTAAGATGGTAAGCTATCTTCAAGATCCATTTCCTCTCTTCCATTTATGCATTGTATTAGAAAGGTGGAATACCACATAGCCATACCAGAATAGATAGATTGGGTGAAAGATATATTATGTGTCATAGCTGAGGATATATGTGCATTACACATCACACATTATCGACTAGGGAGAGAATTACATTTAGGATAGAGTTACCTATTTTGGGTTCCTGGTGGTGGTTGAGGATCAGTAGAATAAGATCCTCCATGGGTAAGTGTTTACCTTAGTGGGTTTTTATAGATATCTTGGGAACCTCCTAGAGATGGTGGTGAGGGGAAAAAAATATGGGAGCTCAATATCATCACCTATTTGAGTAGTTATTTTCTTTTAAAGATGAAAATACATAAAGGTGGATAGAATTTAGTGAAAATTTTTTCTATTTAACTATTTTTAATGTTTTAAATATTATTTCTAAAGTTGTGTGTTCATTTTATGTGGATTTCCATATCCCGTAGAGCCTAAGTGTTGATATATTAAAAATATTTAATTTGATATATCACTTGCATGTAGTTTTTTTAAACATTAGATTATCTCATGAAAAATGTCTCATATAAAAAAACGAATACTTCCTTTAAATCTAAAATATTGGTTTTACCCTAGGAAAAATATAATCGTTATATGCATCATCTGTTTTATTAGAGTGAAATCCCTAGAGGATTAAATATATTAAATTATTTTAATAATTTAATGAAAATTTAATTATCTTACACTAATAAAAATTCAATTTAATCCACTATTATAAAATAACTAAGGGTTATCTATATTAACCTAGAAAAAATGTGAAGATGGAGACAGATATCTGTTTGAGAGTGCATTGGAAGGTGATCTCAGTATTGAAGATAAACAACAAACGAACTCAGAGATGTATAGAGCCAATAATGAATATGATCGATCTCAACAATGACATTGATGTTGATTCATTCATTTATAATGATCAATCCAAACATGAGGTATGGAATAATTTTTTAGATTATTTTCAATTCTTTTTTTCATTGATGAACATGAATTACTTCCTCAGAAATTAATGCATGGGTTGATATTATTGAATTATCAATAGTTATTTGTCTTCCTAGAATTAAGATTTTGTTATTAAATTACTATACATTATTTTTTCACTATCCTTAACCATTATTTAGTTTTTTTCAATAATTTTCAAATTAACAATGACCAAATTAGATTCTCACTTTTGGTTTTGGTTTTTTTCTCCCTCCATTCTTAATTCATCATCAATATTTTATATGACAAGTAATTTGAATTTCTCTTGGATATTGGTTAAATGTATTATTATCAATATTTTTGGATCATTTTTGAAATATATAAAAAATTGAGTTTGTAAATGGATGAATTTTTATGATGATGATGGAAGCTTGAGGTGGATCAAGGGTTTCTTACTGCATGGTTTTTGGTGTGTAGAGATCTGGAGAACCAATAAAGATGATTTTTTCAAATAAAGGGTAGCCAGAATCATTACACCAATATTTTTATAGATCACATTCATGTTTTTTGGGTGAAGATCATGGTAGAATTGAAGGCAGTTGAAATATGGGATAGGTTCGTGAAACAAACTAGAGTTTCTATGAAAACCCAATATACACAGCATGTAGTTCAGAATAATTCATTCCATGAAGACCCTTTTTGTGGTAGTTAGGTTTAACACGGAGAGTTAAATATCACCCACTATGTGGGGGGCCCACATTTCATGTCACTCCACTCCAAGTAGTTTGGTTTGTATAGGGGGTACACACCCAGTATTCTATGTGACCCCAAAATCATGTCTATTGGGTAACATCGTATATATTTTGAGAAAGTGAATGAGAATTGGTAGATGACACATGTTGGGTTTGTTCCCAAACATATTACATGTATAATGAGAACATTCCATATATGTATAGGAACATTTCATATGAGGTGGAATGAAATGAAAAGAACCATAAATAGTGAGACACTCTATATACCTTTATAGACATGTAGTGTACTCCTTCTAGAGTTAGTTAGAGCTTCTTTTCTTCTCAGATTAGCTACAGTGTGATCTTGGGTGAGTAACCTCAATCCTTATCTTTTTGGGTGTATTCCCATGAACCATCCCAAAGTGATTATAATGAGGTATCCCATACTAATCATAGGATGAGAGATCCCTTAGATAAGTTATTTAAAGATAGTGTTATGTATCCCTCTATGTGGCCTAGGGTGCAGTCCAATATCATTTTTCCCTAGGTTGGGTTAGGTATCTTATTTTTGATATCTAGGGTGTGTAAACACATTTATAATGGTTTATAAAATATTGGGTTAGGTAACCCCCATGGACTCTAGGCATGATCCCCTATCAATGTTTTGACATCTGTTGCCTATTGGTGTGGTCTAGTCTGATCAATTTGAGTACCTTATATGATACCTCTTTGTTCCAAAGATCTTCTTCATAGAAATAATTGATGAGTATAACCTCTTCGATGAGTTCCATTATCTTAGTAATACCTAATTAGTGAGATCCAGACGATGAATTTTACTATCTAGAATATAGTAAAATCCTAGTTTGAATGTGAGGACATGAGCTCACCTTGAGACATGGATTTTTAATTTTTTTCATATTTGGGAAATCTTATTTATTCTATTTTATTTTAATTTTTAAACATACTCCCCTTTTAGTGATTTTTGATTTTTGATTTCAAGATTTCCAACTAGGTACGGATATACTCACCTATATATGGTCTCTACCCACACATGTCATGTCTTATATTTATGAAAATTATTTCGACAAAGTCCTAGGAGTACTAGGAGATGGTAGAGCTTAGTTGTTCTAGATAGACCATGGGTGGTTCTTGGAGTTTCATCTTTGTAGAAATCCCTTTTTTCTAGTAGGATGGACTCTTTTGTAGTTTGTGTGGTCTTGTAATAGTTCCTATTTTTTCTTTTTCAAAACTTATTTAATTTCACCGATATAGCATAGTTGTTATGAATGCATTCAAAGTATGATTTTTTTATCTTTTCTCTTTTATAATACTATATGGAGATGTTTTCATGTGTTAAAGTTCTTTTGTCTTGGGAATCCCAATTGTGTGATCTTCTTACTCGAAACAAATCACGAACCCATGACCTATTATATGTGATCATAGGGTGTCATTCTCAGCTTACAAATAGATATGAAATCCCCATTGGGTTAGTTCATGGCATTTACCATTACTTGAGTTGAATAATTTTAACTTTACTTTTCTGTAATTATATCTAACATTTACACAATATATATATATATCTTCTTACCATCACACCACATTAAAATAATAAGCTTTAAACCATATTATAAACTTTCTTTTTTAACATTGAACCACTTTTATATTCTTTTATATACTTTATTTAGTGTATTTATTACCCATATATTCACTATATAAAATATTATTTACCCTTATGAAATGTATATAAAATATGTGTTACCCTTTTGCAATATGTATTATCACCTCTATGTAATCTATATTATTTATTTTTTACCTTTAAAAATAGTGTAACAAAACTATTTAGCTTTATGTGAGGAATTTTAATGACCCTTAGGCAGGTATGGAAGTCAATATTTCTTGATTTATCGTATTTTACAACTTTATGGTGTTTTTACATCATGATTATAATAAGGGTTTAAATTGTTTTATTGATTCTATAAATTCTTATTAATGATATAAAACCTATGAGAAAATTTTTCAATGTGTTTTTAAATAGACTTATATATATTTTAATTCCTCTATTCATTTACACATATGTATAGAGGAAAAAACATAAAATTTAAAATTTATTAGTTTATGTTGATTTATTTGATTTTATTATTTACAAATTCATGTTTAAATAAAACAATGTTATTAAAAAATATTTATAATTTTTAATATAGTATCTTTAATATTGATATTATAACATATATTTTAAATTAAATTTTATAATTTTTATAGAATAAAACCAGGCAATATTTCTCTGATATTTTTGACCATTTATTATGGAGTTATTTCCAAAATATTCTAATGAGTGATTTAAAATTGGTTTTATTTTTAAAAAAATTTAATTTTCAAGAACACAAATTATCAATATTTTGTTGTAGTATCTATCATAAAAAACTCTATAATATCATTATTTTCGTTTATTCTGACCAATTGAATGCTATTTTTTTTGATTTGGAATTATATTTTAAGTGGATCTAGTAGCCTTGAAATGATACATATGATATGTTTTTGAAAACCCTGTATGATATGAAAAAAGAAAAGGATAACTTCTAATACATGAAATGTACATCCTATTAAAGTATTAAAATTAACATTTAATATATAGAATCATCAATGTTGAAACAATTTTTTTAGTAATAATGACGAATCATGAACATATAATTATTAAAATATATTTTAAGTGTCAAGAATATTTTTTATACAACAAATTTTAAATCTACAACTCTCTAGTGGTTCTTTATTTTTTTAATTTATTCTATTATGGATGGGAGATATCTGAACTTAATCTTTTAAAACAAAGGTTATACTGCCTATAAAAAGTATTCATTAGTTATGAAAACCTAGTAAAATAGAAGTACACAAGTTATGAGTGATCATCTTTAAAATTTTCAATGGCTTGTGTTGCTCTATTAGAAGTGACTTGGTTCTTTTTGTTCCCACAAAATATTTGAGTGTTTAGGTTTGGGGAATAAAATTTAGAAAAAAATAGGGGTTTAGATTACACCTATTATATAATTATTTATATATCTCTCTTTATCCATCAAATTTTTTGGTGTTACACTCAATCAATTGGAGTGTGAATAGCATAGTAGGTCCACTTTGGAAAGAACCACTGAAAATTCTCTTATGTTCTTCTCTTCATATTTTTTATCCACTCTTTACACATCCTTAATTCCTAATAATTTAGTAAATAATTGTTCAATCTTCACAAACCACCAAATTTGACATTTATTTTTTGTAAATAAAAAAACTAAAAAAATACAATTCACTCACACTTGTCTATTTCCTTTAACCTTTTTGGGATGTAACATGTTTTTTCCTGAACCCATAAAAATAAGAAGAAAATTAAGTAAAATAAATTGATAAAAATATAAAAATATTATAATTATAAACCATTTATTACAATGTAATATTATTATCTACGATATCTATTGAAAGGGATCACTTGGTAGAAACAAGATTGAGTTGTGGAGAGTGTGAGGAGGGTGAAAAAATAAAGAAATTCAACACTTCTACTCTAAATTTGAATCTTTTGTGAAGAATTTTCCTCGTAAAGTGATGATATATTCACATATATTTGTTAAGGATTTTTTTATAAAAAAAATTAAATAGAATAAATAATTTGAATAAATAAAATATACACTTGGAATAAAATTTAAAAGGAGTAATGCCCTTATAGAAAATGTGGAATCTAAATAAGATTCTATGACAATCTATAGTTAAAATATTTCCTTGATTGAAGAAAACATTTGTATACATGTTTTGTGAAAAGATTATAATTATATTTTTTCTTAAAGTGATTAAAAATGAATTATAAAGCCTTAAAAATCCTATATGAACATAAATGATTCCAAATTAGAGGTTAAAGAATGGAGAATAAAATTTATTTTTGAAATGCATAAAGTATCCATGAAAATGAAATATAGATCATAATGAGATGTTGAAGAATGAATGGGAAGAAAATTTTAGGTCTATCGAGAATGAAATAAGTTACCTCAATATTAAGTTCCTAAAACAAAATGTAAAATATAATAATATAGAGTCTATCCAAACTAGAACTTCCCAAAATTCTGATAAAATAGATGTCCTCATATGATCTTCTACTTAGAATCATTATTCTACAATATCTGAATGATAAAAAAACATCAAACTATTCTGAGATGCATCTATATTTAATTCTTTGAAATAGATATCATCCATATTATAATCTATTAATATAGTTAAATATAATTTTTTTAAATTTAATTTCTTAAATAAAAAATATATAAAATAATTGATAAAGAAAAATGAGTTGAATCCTTATATCATGTCACCAGTGGATTTTATATTTTTTTGAAGTTATATATCCCTAAAAAAATTCATTCATGTGTGAAAAAATCCTAAAAAGAAAAACCTTCTGGATCTAAAAAATCAGTACAACTTGCACCTCAACTAAGAAAAAAAATCCTTCGGTAACTATTAGTATTGTTACACTTTTATATATTGTTTATTATATTTATAAAATCATATATTAATTTTTTATCCCCAAATAAGTCCCTAATTGAGGGGGAGTAGACATAATAGAATACAACCAATTGCCTACAAGAAACACACACAACATGAGAATAATATTCTCATAAATAATGAGTTTGACTACCAGGATGGATTTTTTGATTATTACTATAGAAGGGGTCATTATTATGAGGAGTTCTGTTATTCACCCTTTAGTTATCACTCATGTTCCCAGGAGAAGGTTTGACCATAACTCAGCCAGAAGCTGGATGAAAAGGAAATGAAAAAAATACCATGGGATAAAAAAATACTTCAAGGTGTTTAATAGAGAAAAATAATAGGGTGAAATACTATCAAGAGTTTAAATAAGAAATATTCAAATGAGTTCCATATCAAATTAATATTCTTCTATTATGGAATAATTTTCCATACCATCAACCATTATAAATATACCCTAAAAATCACAATTAAGTAATAAAAATTCAAAAAAATCAATCTCAAAAAGGATTAAGAATATTTTTTGAATTGATAAAATCTTTAATAAACAGTTTAGGGAGATTCCCGTGGAAGGAAACTAAGAACTTGTGAAAATAAAATTTGAAAAATAAAAAAAACTCTTTTCATATTAAAAGGAAATGTTCGATAGCCAAGCCATATCAATTGTAAGTGGTTATGAAAGATGAAAAATATTAATAAGATACAATTGTTAAAGGGATAAAATTTATTTTATATAAATAATAATTGTAATTTCATTAAAATTATTCAATAATAATAATCCAAGATTAATTATAAAACTACATGAGAGATGAAATCAATTCATGCTTAGTGAAAATGAATTTATTACTATGGTTCAAATACAAGGATAAAATATTATTAAGATTAAATAAATAATTAATTCATCAGTGGATAAAATTTATATACTTTCATTGGTTACCAAGCCATTACACATAAGGTAAAAATTAAAAAAAAGTGTTATCCCATCTTTCCCAAAGAAAAAATATATTTTTATACCAAATTTGTAAGCATGGAGGATTGAGGGAAATGAGAACCTTGGTTGAGAAAATAATCTCAACCTTATTAATGATCTTTAATAAAAAAGAGTAACACCTTATGGAATTATTATTTTCCTGGTATTTTTATATTGTCAATGTATTAAACTGGATGTGAGGAAAGATGGCGAGTAATATTTCATTGCTTGATAGAAATGTGGAAATGAGAATGTTGGGATCACAATTTAAAATTTTATGAAATCATAAATTGTACACTTTTAGTGGAACTTAAATGCAAATATCTTGATTTATATTTTATAAATTAATCCAAAATTATGAATAAAAAATGAATATTTTCAATGGTGTACATAAATATTAATAATACTACACCCATGATTGATTTCATGGTTGGTATTTTAAAGAAAATATATTATGGAATCATATCCTCAATAAATATGGGTAAGAATTTAAGGGTTCATTGAAAAGGAATAAGTTTATAATCTCACACCCTTAGCTATATATATAAAATACTAAAATTAATGGCAAGAAATAGATTTCCAATTCATGCCCAGAAAGTGAAAAATCAAGGAAAAATCAAGGATGATTATAAATCTTAGAACCTTACAAGTTATGTTTAAATGATTTTAATTTTTATGTTGTGATGAAATGTGTTAACTTGGGATGTAAATCTAATAATAATAAATTCCTCAAATTTGATTAATTGGTTTCTTCCTAATGATAGATGAATAAAATTTGAATGATATGATCATCCATTATGGAGTGCTTACTTATTAAAGGGGTATCAAGATAATAGAACAAAATAAAACATGATGAGGATAAAATAAGTACATGTCATAAGTGTGATAAAATATGAGGAGGATTCCAAATAAACTTTGGTTTGATTAAACCATAAATAAAAGAAACACCTAGTGTAATTGGTTAAAAATTTATCCTAATATCAATTTCATGATTTGGTATAAGTTACACACAATATAGTCGTAATGGGATAGTGTCAGTTGGTGATTAATATTAGATAAATTGGGTAAGGATTTATACACATAAATTTATTTTATGGGAATGTTTACATGAGCATTGGGATCGAATTTCCTTGATAAATCTATTTTTATAGCCCCTTAATTAAGATTTGGAGAAAAGTATCACATGTATTTTGATCGATGGATATATTTAAATACCTCATTTAAACACTCTTATTTAATAAACATGTTTGACCCATGTTAACTTATACATATTTAAATATAGTTACATATCTATGTGAACATGTTGTACCCATATTTCATTCATCAAATTCATTCAGAATTAAAAATCAGAAGTGATAGGTGATGTTTTTGGAAGATAATTGAGTTACAAAATTTATAAAAAACCAATGTATTTTTAATAAATAAGGTGAAATGAAAAGGAATAAGGAGAAGCACATAATAACATAAGTATATTTAAGGGTATTTAAGATAATTACAAGGGTAAATTGAAGTTCCCATGTTTTATGGTTGTATTTTTTTCCAAAAACCCTTAATATATTGTGTAAATGAGGATGATATAATATTTTTTATTAGTTGTATTGTAATAAATTATAATTTATCAACAAAAATGATAGTAATATTGAGTAAAATAAAAATTAATAATTATATAAAAAATACTGGATGAAGTTAGGGGAATTAAATAGAAATGATTAGTTCTTTAGTGTGGTTTTCATTATGTTTTTATACTATAGAAGGTTTTGTGGTATTAAGGTCCCTTAAATTTACAAGGTCCTATATATATGTTTCTTTATAAATAAAATCCAACTTCATCCAGCATCAATAGAAACCTCAACTGCATCAAGTAACCAAAACATCAATATTAGCCAAGTCTAGACAACAAAATCTTAGAGGGGGGATAGTGGCTACACAAACTGAAGAATGTGATAATGAGAAATGGATTATTAGATTCTTATATAGGGAAAATGAAAAATTGATCCTATAATGGAACTAAAAATATTAAGACTTGAGTAGATTACTAAGGAAGCATCGACACTTATTATACAGTGTGCCTCCCATATGGAATCTTATATGGGTCTCAGTTCGAGGTAGGAATTATTCATAACATAAAAAATTAGTGTTAAAATCCATATAAAGAAATAAAACTTCTTTTTAATTCTTTATTATACCTCAGGTGTCTGAGTGTTCCTACGGGGAGGTATTCCATAAGGTTTTACTTTTTTGACACCATTTAATGTAAATCATGATGACATCAACACTGATATAATCACTATGATTGATCAAAAACATTCATGTCTCATATGTAACAATAGTCAATCAGTTATCCAATCCAAAATGGGTGGGTGTTCTCAATGATCTATTATAGTTCCCTCACTTTTACTAATGATAGATTAAAGGGTGTTATATATAATGGGTGGTAAAATGGTGATTCCCACAATGTGGTCCATCAATAGTGGCCATTTTAATAAGGAAAATTCTTTGGGTTTTTTTAATATGAAAATTTGTGTCCCTATTTCATAGAGAATTTAATGATATATTGATGAAATCCTTATATAAAATTCCAATTAACTCCACATCATGTTCCATATTCAATGTAAATTTGGATATGTTCATTTAATTAGAAATTATCACTTGATACAAGGAAATATGACAATTCTTGATATTTGATCATGATTGAAAATCACGATGCGTTGGTTAAATTAGTCTTTAAATCTAAAAACATAGGATGTTTAATGGTGGAATAAGATTCATGTTTTTTAGAATTTGTAAATATATGGTTCATATATATAAAAAATAAGAAACAGTCATTTATATTCCATGAATATGAATTTTCTCTTATTGAAATGATCACAAGTCTTAAGATTATATGCCTTTCACCATAATGATTTTAATATAGTGTATATGAATTTGAATATAGTTTTTTCATAAAACATTGAAATTAATATGATACCTAAATTTTGATGATTTCTTGGTTTTATATTTCTTTTAATGAAAATATCATAATATGATTTATGATGAGATTATGCTACAATATTTTAGACCATATAGTAACTTGAAAAATCATCAAACCATGATAATTAATCATGATCATATGCAGATGTGGAAGGTTTTAATGAAACTAATTTTATATAATATGATTTTTGACATATCTATCACTCATAAAGATGAAAAACACGGATTATTTCGTGATATTTGATTTAATTTGTTTAATTTTTTTGAATGGTTTTAAATAAATAGGAGTCTCATAGTTTCCTTATTCACAAAAGGGAAAAAATATTTTTGAATGTTATGACTATTTAAGAGATACATAATAATTAAATATAATTATTTTCAACTATTTTAGTTTGTAAAAAACATTTTAATGTCTAGAAAATCAAATAGAGTCTCATCTTTGATGTCTATGCTAAAATTTTTATATTTCCAAATGTTAGACAAAAAATAATATAATACATTGATCGTTTCATTCAATAATAAAACATAACTTTTGAATATAAAAGAAGTAATACCCTATAATATTCTTATATTATATAATTAAATTGAATAGGTATAATGGACTAATATTGTTACAATTATTTTCACTCTACTATAAAGAACCTCCAATAAAAATAATTCCACTTTAATAATTTGGAACGATGTATAGAAAGAATCAACAAAATTATATTATATGCACACTACCTTATATTGCTCTGGAAATATGAAGATCTCTTTTTTGTGGTGGAAAATATCATGCATTTTAGGTTTTTCATTCGAAGATAAAGGAGAGATATTTTCATGAGATTGAGGATGACTCTGAAAAATTGGTGGTACTAGTCTAAATAATCTTGTTGAATGACTAGAAGTGTTGGTATAAATAAGGCTATTTTAGGTAAGTGGAAGACACATTCCTCACACTTGTGTGTGAATTATAAATCCACTTATAATCACTTCAAATTAATTTTATAATAAAATTCATCTACTTTTTGAAGTAGAAAAAACCAAGGATAAGGATCTCACATCAAGGGTAAACCTTATAAAATCATTGTCTATTGTTTCAGTTTATCTTAAATTGTATACTATATTTATTTGATTTTGAATTAATGATCCATTCCTCTTAACTGAGAAATAGGTTTCAGTAAAAAGTGGTGAAAAAAATAATAATTTTATAACTCACAAAAAAGTTGGGTACCAAGATTTATCCCCTCCTCACTTGTGCCCATATACATTCCACTGGTCTCTACCAAGAGATAAAATTACTATAGAAGTATATTTGAAAAATATTAATAAAAATTACATAATTGATGAAATTATTTATAAATATGATATAACTATACCATAACTAAAAATTCAGATTCAAAACAATAAAATCAATGATAACAAAAGTGATAATAAAAACATCATGATAAAATTAAGAAATTTAATAAAGGAAAATAAATGTTATTTATAGAATTAAATATTATTCAATATGAGGATGAATATTTATAACCATATTAGTCTTACATTATATATATTTCTAAATTTTAAATTACAAAATCTAATACAAATGGAAAATTAGTTATCACTAAATAATTTACTCTTAAAACTTGCGCTTTATATTATATAGAAGCATATTTTAATTTTATTCATGAAATATGAAATCCAATATAATATGATAAAAAACTAAATAAAATTTATATGGAGATAGGATCTCAAAAGTTTAGGAAAATTATAAATTAAAAATTTCTTAAATTAACAATAATGATATCTATATAAAAGGAATTTTAAATTTCTGAAAAAAATTATATATAATGTTATTTTATATTTTCTAAATCTTTTTATTAGAGAATAAAATATTTATTTAAATTAAAATATACTAATATTGTTTTCTGAAAAATATTCCATTAAGGGAGTAATGATACATAATTTTTACACATTTTTTATTTTTATTGAGAAACCTATGACTAAGATTTACTCCTTTGTGGATATTTCAGAGACTGTGTATAATACAATTTCTTGAAAATCAATGGTTTCAGTGGTTTAATCTCTTTGGAATTTGTGTCTTCTATGATTTATAACATATATTCAAATTTTTAAAATGTAAATGACTAATTTTTAATTTATTATTAACAATAAATCTATGTTTTACACTTCTACTTAAGGTTTTAATATGAATAAAAAAAATTATATTTAGATAAATGTGGACTGTATTAATAAAACATATGGAAAACTAAATTATCATTGGTGATTTAAATGAGGTGTTAGGTAGATAGGTTAAAATTTTATGATATTTAAAACATATTTTAATCTGAAATTCAAACAATGCATTGAAATGAATGATTTTATGGAAGTTATATTGTTGAGTGAAAATTATATCAGATATATAAGGCACACTAGAAAAATATTTATAGTAAGTTGGATAGATCATTTTAACATTATTTTCCAGATTACTGGTGTAATATGTATTATTCTACTATTGCTAAGAAAATTTCAGATCATCATCTATTTATTATTTATTTTTATGAATTAATTTATATTAATAACTTTCTGTTTTGATTCTTTAATTCATTGATTTCCCAACCTTTATATAGAGGACGTATTAAAGTATCATGGGGATCCATTACATGTGGTAATCAATTTCTGACTCTAATATAAAATAGAAAACATTCTAATTTAATATTAAATCATAGAATAATTTTTTTAAATTTTGATGATGATATTTACAATACTAAAATAGATTTAAGTAAGAATCATGTGTTACAAAATAAGGTTGATTTTAAAGATACTTCTCTTAATAGGGATGTTGAGTTAACATCAATGATAATTCACTTTTTGAAGACTAAATAGGATATTTTAAAATAAAATAACAGTGTGGAATGGTTAAATGATATAGATAAAAAAATTTAATAGATATGAAAATGATAAAAAATCCATTTCCCATTTAAAGTATCATAGAGGTAGTTTGATCGTTACATATGATAGGGATGAACTTTTTAATTATGTTTTTGATAATTAAAAATATATTCTAAAGTTTAGGATACCATTTTAGAAGATCTCATACCAAGTATTGTTGTGCACTAAGAAAATAATTGTTTTAATGGAATTCATACTAATGAATAAATCAAATATTATATTTTCCTTAATCTAGATATTTTTCATGGTTGATATGGATTTATTAATATTTTCATTCTATTGTTTTTGGATATTGGGCATCATTATAAGGTAAGATTAGTGAAGTGTATTTTTAAAATACTGTAATCTTCTAGTTGGGCTACGTTCTAATTTCAGTATTATTATTCCAAAAAAAATTAATATTCATTAAATTTATAAAATCATACATATTTCCATGGATAATTTTAACTAAACATGCTTTATTAAGATTATGGAAGTTAGGCATACAATTATTACTAATAAGATCATTTATAACAATCTGTTTTAATTCATACGTGGGGGTGGATCATAATTATGACATAATAAACATAGAGTGAGTTAATTTGTAATTGAAAAATATAATGTGTGAGAATTTTTGATAAAAACTATATATTATAGATGTATCTTTTAAAATGGAATTGGATTTCTTATTTAAATCCTTGGGTAATTTTTTTCATTGATAAATTAATTTGTTTAATTTATGAATTTTTTGAATCTATAAGAATATTTTTTCTTATAGAGGTCTCTCCTCAATGGTTCTTCTCATGTTCAAGGGGTTCGGGGTAAAGTGATACACTAACTTCATTAATATTTTTTATTGTAGAAGACTAAATCAGTACTGTTATTTTTCAAAGGATTAATTAAGGATATATTGAACCTATTGAATAAACCAAAGTTAAAATTTATCCATCACATTTGATATATGAATATGATCTTATCTTGTTTTTTCATAGTGGAAAAAAGAAATATTGAAATTATTAAATAAATATTTGAAAATTATGAAGAAATATCTAAGGGAAAGATATATTGCATAAAATCCCATATATTATTTTAGAAATACCACAATCAATATATGGATGTTTATTATATGAGTTCTATTGGAGTTTAATGATGTGGATTTCATTATACACACTTTATGTTCCGTTTTTTGGGTAAACCAAAAGTATTTTATTTCATTGAGATTAATAGTAAAATAAATCAAAAATTGTTTCTAGAAAAGAGAGGTCACTTTCTATTAATGGAAGGTCTTACCTAGTGTATTTTGTTATTGTTTGAAAATTGGTTAATATTTTGTTGATAAATAAATATACCTTAAATATAATTTCAAAAAATAATTCTACTATAAGACTTTTTATCTAAAGTGGGAGTTATTTGGAGGAAAATCTCATCACTACAAAATGAGTTAAATATTGAAATCCATTTGAGTCTGGAGGTATGGAATAAAAATAATTATTCATTTGAAACAAGTAAACTATGATAATATTTTATGGATAATTTCATATATATGAGGAAATTCAAGTACTTTTATCATGAATTTTTTTATAAACCTAAGATTGTTTTACACTCTTATATCGACTCCCTGGTATGAATTTCATGAATAGAGTATTATATATAAATTATTATTTACTTAATATAGTTTTTATCTTTGAATTATTTTTAAAAATATTTGAAGTTAAATTTGTTAGGGATTAATTTTCTTGAGTTTTAAGGTAATAGGGCACAATAGAAGCATTAGGTAGGTTCTATGTTTTGTTTTTTATTGATATCAATATATAAAATATTTATAATGTGATGAATAGAACCAAGGGTTATCTTAGAGGGGATATTTTATATTTAATATTTAATTAATTTAGAATAATAGTTAAATGAAAATTGATAGTACACTAGATCAATTTTATTTTCTTCTCTCAATTCACTATCGTTGTAAGGGAGAATTCAAGCAAGGATTCTTCTATGTGTATACATAGGTGCTCCATAAATATATGAACAACACTATAAATTTATCATGGTTGACAAAATTCATTCATGCCAAATTTTATTTTATTAAAACAAAATTCCCTTTTTATCTCTATTGTAATTCCTATGTTCATAAGAGAATATAAATATAACAACCCATACTTTACATACATTGTTATTACATGAGAATTAAAGCATACTTATTAAAGAAAATAACAAAACCATGATAAGACCATATATTTTTAATGTCTTTATAAACTAGGAAACATAAAAAATTGGTTCATAAATCTTCTAATTTATCTTCCGTTTATTTCATAATATCTAGATTCCCGTTTGGCTTATCCTACTGAATACCCTTCTTCCTGACATGGGGAAAAAACATACAAAAGGGTGACCTCAAATCCTCAGTAAGTTTAAACAAAGGAAATATCAATCATATCATATTCATAAGAACATATCATTTTGAAAATCATAACCTGTAAAAGAGATAATAATATCATGACATGGGATAAATCTTAGTAGTGAAATGTAATCCCAATAATCATAACATAAAACATGAAACATTATGGCATACACACATAATCATAGAAAATAATTTCATATTAGTCAAGACTCATTCCTAGGACCATAATTGTGGACAAAGTCCATTACTGAATCGAGTTCACTCCTCATTCCAGTCCTGTATCACTGAACCAGATTAACTTTCCATTCCAGCCATGTCTATCTCATGAGATATAAATCATTACCCAATGCATTGAAGGGGGATATAGGTCCATCCCATATCATAATGAAACCATTCTTATGTGTGCCATAAAATCATAAATCATACATCATAGCATAACCCATGTAATAAAATTCGGATTCTTAAACATCACTCCATCATAACATAATCAATATACAATAAGGTACATCATAAAAATAATTCCATCATAACATAATCAAATCAATTTAATAATATGGATATAAATAGAACCCTATATTATCTTAGATGGAAAACAATTTTGATAAAACACTTGAACTCCATTCCTGATGAAAATATCCTTTCTTCATCAAAAACATTTTTCATTGCTCAATCTGTGATACAATTTTAAACTAAAATAAGTTAATTTAAAATAAACATGAAAACATGCAAAGGACACTTCTTGGAAATAATTTTTTATGAAATCAAAAAAATATTTTCATGTCGTATAAGTTGAAAAAACATTTTTCTCATACTTTGTCTAGAAATGTCAAAAAGTATATCATATTGAAAATGAAAAAAGATTCATTTCATATAATTTACTAAAAATTACCTAAAAGATAAAATTGGATTAAAAAATTGTAGGGGGATAATATTACATATTTAGGAAACATGGATTTAGATGATAAATATGCCTCATAAAATACCGATGTATAAACAATCTCAGATCAAAATTGAGATTGAAGGATTTTCCCTTACCTTAGGTTTGATATGATTTATACATATCTGAACCTCTTGTGTTATGATTTTAATATTTTCATTGAATTATTAGAGAATCATATTCATTTTTATGATATCATATATGGTCATATTCTTATCTTCTTATTAGTAATATTTCATTGCTACTTGTTATTCGAGTGTTCATTGCTTTATGTTTTTATGTGTGTTTTGTCGAATAAATTCCTATTCCTCTTTTTAGGTTATAGATACATAATTTAAGGAATTGTATTAGTGGAATATATATCATATTTATTCATTCAATTCATTTATATAATCATTATTCAATGAATATCATGTAGAACGAGTCGCATCACATCGTGGAGACGGTAGGTCGTACGTATGCCCGAGCGATTATATCATTCCCATGATTGTGGAATTATATTGAAGTGTATTATGTATAATATTTAATAATAAATATCACTTTAAAATAATCTTATATATTTATATCTTCTATCTTTATGCTCATCCATGTATGTTAGTGATGAAATAAAAGATTACACCACATCGTGGAGACGGTAAGTCGTACGTACACACACGTGGTGATTACATTTTTTTTCATAGGATGGATAAAAGATAGAATATCGATGTTTCATATTCATAATAACATATTCGTATAAAATTGATACTATAGTTATAACTTAATAAGAAAACAAATCATATAGAGGAAGTAGGAGAGGAAATAAGTTTGAACGAATCGGTATAGGATATTACCACTTCTTCGACGTGCCTCCTCTTTACCTTCCCTTAGGGAACTAAATTGGCTCTTTGAAGAAGACCAGGACCTCTAGTAGGTTTCTTGGGAAGTGTAGAAGTGAAATGGGTAGGATTTTGACGAATTTGAAAGCTCAAAAATGGTGTGAAGTAGAGAGAGAGGAGGTTCCCTTTTATAAGGTAGGAGAGAGGCACCTTTGGAAACCTAAAAATTATTAATTTATAATATATTCAAACACCACCTAAAATCTCCAAAAATGAATCAATATGAATATGAGATGATATAGGGTTGTAATATCATCAACCAATAACATTTAGACATGTTTTATGTTTATTTTAAACTTTATCATTTTGATTTATCGTTATTTAATCTATTTAATTTTATTTATGGTAATAATATTCTAAATTTTAAATTGTTATAAATACAAAATTATATGTTGTAAATTTCCCATAATTGGATACTTTATTACCTTGTAGACAATATAATTTTTAAATTTTAATTTTTAAATATTTTTTTGATTTTTAAATAATTGTATAATATGTTATTTTTATAAAATACCAATAGTGTAAATTTTGACACTATTCATTTATATGAATTTAAATAAAATACACACAGAGAATATATTATAACAAAAATATTTAACAGGTTCCTAACATGACATATTAATCTATAATATTCATAGAGAATATTAATTAGTTCATATAATATTTATTTTAATATTTTTAAAACGATTTATTTGAAATTTCTCTTAATAAAATAATTACTACAATATTTTTGTATAATTATTTAATATACATATTTGTTCCATAAAAATTAAAAATAAAATAACACGATGGATATAAATCTAATATCTTTAATAATAATAATTTAAGTCCTTCTAAAACACATAACTATTACAATGTTATGTTTATTAAATTATGAAGGTGACAACTTTGACATCATTTAAATTGAAATAATATAAGTGTCATAATCGCTTTTATATGGTTCCAAATGGTCAAACATTCTATTTTGGGATACTTATGGTTCATATGTACACGAAAAATAAGTTTTGGTCAGGTTAATTGGGCTTTTAATTGGTATTTTTAGTTTAATAAAAACTATGTTACTGATTTTTCACTAAATATATAATTTCTACATCATTCAAGTATAAGCTATTAATGTAATTATAACTTTTTAAAAAATTACAATTATATTACCATGATAAAGAAAAACATTTTATCTTTAAAATGAGTATTTATAACCTAATTTCTATTCTGTATATCTTTATATTAAAAATAATTTAATTATTAAAGTTTGAGTGAGACATATTTCACTTTCTTTTAAATAATATAAAATAATGGTCTTAATCACATACAAGAGGGTTCTAATAGATACCATTTAGATCCAAGTATATTTTATGATGACATATAATCATAAAATTATATTATGGCAAGTCATATGGTAATTTTATATTACTTTTTACCCTTAATTACCTAATTTACCTTTAACTGTGGTAAATAAAATTTACCGTAGTTACTATTCATAATGCCCAAATATAAAAAGTACCCTATTAAAATAATTTATACCTAATTATTCAAAATGTGGAATCCATTTTTCTAAATTCAAAACATATAATTTTTATTAATTAATTTAAAATTAATCACGTTTTCGAAAAGAAAGGGGTTTTTGTTTAAAATATTACTAAAGATTTAATTAATTTTACCTACGAATTCAATGTAAAATTAACTCTAATGACATAAATTATATTAAATGGTAAAAATACATTATATTTATACTTTAAAACAATAAAATATTATCATTTAACCATATAAATTATCTTGATGAAAATGTTTTTTTAAGAAAAAATTAGCTTATTTTTACTATTAATCAAAGTATAAAAGTGATCAGAAAAGTATCAAAAATTTATCCAATGTATATTTTTGTATTATTATTCTAAATAAGAATTTTATCTTGTAAAATTGAACTCATAAACCTTTCAAAAAATATATTTAATATGGGTGCTCCATCGAAAGGTAAAAAAAATGCATTTTTGAAAAGAATTAATTCTTTTATCTGAAAAATTAATTTTTTCTCATATCATATGTAAGATGAATTCTACTGTTATATAAAATTCAAAATATGGTTAATACTATTTTTAATGGCTAGTATATATAATATTTTAATAACATATCATTTTTTAGTGAAACTCTGTATTTCATACAACGCAAGTTATCAATAACGGTTTCTCCTGTTTGTAAGGCAAGCAAAGATAATGTTGTGTGTAGTGAAAGCTTCCATTGGTGTTTCATATAACATAAGACATAAAAACAATTCTCATAAAATCTCAGGGTGTTACATTGTACGCCCCTTAAAATGAATTTCTCCAATTAAATTAATCACTTCGTAACAAACTGATGAAGATACATGTCACTCATTATATCCTCAAGTTCCCATAGAGCTTCTTATAATTGGTGGTTCCTCCAAAAAAGATTAACCAAGCGAGTTGTCTTGTTTCGTAGAACTTTTTCGCTATGATCCAGAATCTCTATCGTTTATTCTTCATAAGAAATATGATGCTCCAGCAGTACAACTTATGAGATAAGTACATGTGAAGGATATTGTATGTACTTTCTAAGGAGAGATACATGGAACACATCATGATCTTGAGAATGATTTGGAGGAAGCTCCAATCGGTAAGCTACCATCCCAACACGATCCAGTATTTCAAAAGGACTAATACACCTAGGGCTCAGCATGCCCTTATATCAAAATCTCATTACTCTTTTATAAGGATATATTAGTAAGAACAATTTATCACCCACTTCAAAATCTAGGTCTTTTCTTCAGTTTTCGGCATAACTTTTTTGCCGACTCTGAGATAATATTATATGTTATTGAATAGATCTGACCTTTTCTTCCATCTGATTCACAAGATTAGGTCCTAATATATTTATTTCCCCAACTTCATCCTAGCAAGTTGGAGTTCTAAATTTTTTTTCATAGAGAGATTCATAAGGAGCCATCTGAATATTGGAGTGAAAACTTTTATTATAAGAAAATTCCACCAAAGGGAGGTGTTGATCCCAACCACCTTTGAAATACATATAGTAAGTTTCCGACACATCTTCTAGTGTTTTAATTTTCCTCCTAGACTAACCATCTGTTTGAGGATGATATGCAGTGCTGAAACTCAACTCTGTATCTAGAGTATTCTGAAAACTTCGTCAAAATGTCGAGGTAAACCTCGGATCGCGATCAGATATAATGGAAAGTGGTACTCCATACAATCTTAACACATCCTTTACATATTTCCAGGCAAGCTGATCAAGAAAGAAATATTCTATAATAGCAATTAAGTGTGCTGACATCGTAAGACGATCAACTATAACGCAGATAGCATTATTGCCTTTGGATGTTTTAGGAAGTTCAGTGACAAAGTCCATAGTTGTGTTTTCCCATTTCTATTATGTTATGGGTAATGGTTGTATCATCCCCTTAGACTTATATCTCTCAGCTTTAACATTCTGAAAAACCACAAATGGAGAGACATATTCAGCAACATCTCTTTTTATACCATCCCACCAAAATTACTCTTTCAGGTCACTATACATCTTCGTGCTTCCAGGGTGAATAGTGAATGAAGAATTATAAGCCTCATCCAATATTTCCTTCTTTAATTCTTGGATGGGAGGAACACAATCCTGATTCATGAACCTTATTATTTCATCACAATAAATGTGGAATTCAGGAACATTTCTCACCTTCATTTGTAACTCTACTTATTCTTTATGTGCCTCTTTAATCTTCACATGTATAGATGGTTGAACATTAATTTGAGGAAGATAAGATTTTTCCCCTTCCATTATAATTCCATGATCCATCCTTTGTAAATCCATAAATATTAGATCTTTGGTGATCCTCATCATAGATAAGCTATCATGGTCTTGTCAACTTAATGTGTCTACCCCCTTGTTTTATTTCCGAGGGTGGTAAGGAATTGTGTAGTTGTAATCCTTAATCAGCTCCAACCATCTTCTTTGGCGCATATTCAGATCCTTTTGTGTGAAAATATAATTTAAGCTTCTATAATCACTATAAATATCACACCTTTCCCCATAAAGATAATACCTCTAATACTTTAATGCAAAGATTACCGTTGTTAACTCCAAATCTTGAGTTGGGTAATTTTTCTCATGTATTTTCAGATGTCGTGAGCCATAAGCTATCACCAAGTCAATTTACATGAGAACACACCCCAATCCCTTCTTGGATGCATCACTGTAGATCACAAAACATTCTCCCCTATAAGGCAGTGTGAGAACAGGTGCACTGGATAACCTTCATTTTAACTCCTTGAAATTCTTTTCACACTCCACCACCAAATGAACTTACTCCTTTTCGAGTCAACCTGGTGAGTGGATTAGATAATCGTGAAAAATCTTTCACAAAATGTCAATAACATCCAGCCAAACCAAGAAAACTTCAGATCATAGTTACTGTTGTTGGTCTCGACCATCTTTCAATAACCTCTGTTTTTGCTAGATCCACAGATATCCCCACTTTTGAGATTATGTGACCCAAAAATGAAACTTTTTTAAGAAAAAATTAAAACATGGTAAATTTGGCTTAAAGATTCTCCTTTATTAGGGTCTTTAATATAATTCTCAAGTGATCTTCATGTTCTTTCATTCTCTTTGAATAGACAAGAATATCATCTATAAATACTACCACAAACTGATCAATATAGTATCTAAAAACTCTATTCATTACATCCATGAAAATATATTTTTCATTAGTAAGACCAAATGGCTTCACTATAAATTCATAGTGTCCATAACTTGTACAAAAATCCATATTTGGTATATCCTCCCTTTTGACCCTTAATTGATGATACCTTGAATGAAGATCAATCTTGAAAAAGTGATGAGCTCCACATACAAGTTAGTAATTGACTTATTCCAGAATCATATTCATTTTTATGATATCATATATGGTCATATTCTTATCTTCTTATTAGTAATATTTCATTGCTACTTGTTATTCAGGTGTTAATTACATTATGTTCTTAAGCATGTTTTGTCAAATAAATTCTTATTCAATTTTTTAGGTAACATATAAATCATTTTAAGAATGGTATTAGTGTAATATATATAGTATTTATCCATTAAATTCATTTATATAATCATTATTCAATGATGATAATGTAGAACGAGTCGCACACATCATAGAGATGGTAGGCCGTACGTACGCACGAGCGATGATATCATTCCCATGATTGTGGAATTGTATTGAAGTGTATGGTGTATAATATTTCATAATAAATATCACTTAACAATACTAATATATAGTTATATCTTTCATATTTATACCCATCCAATAATGTTAGTTATGAAATAAAATATTACACCACGGTGTGGAGACGGTAAGTTGTACATACGCACGAGTGGTGATTTCATTTTTTTCATAAGATGGATAGAAGATAGAATATGGTTGTTTTATATTCATAATAACATATCAGTATATAAGTGATACTAGTGTTATTACTTAATAATTAAACAACTCATAGAGATGAAGTATGAGAAGAAATAATTTTGAAAGAATCGGTAAAGGATATTACCTCTTCTTCGACGTGCCTCCTCTTAAACTCCTCTTAGGGAACTAGTGTTGGTATTTGAAGAATACCAATACCTATAATAGGTTTCTAGGGAAGTGTAGAAGTGAAATGGGTAGAGGTTGGATGAATTTTAACGCTCATAAATGATGTGAAGTGGAGAGGGATGAGGTTCCATTTTATAAGGGAGGAGAGGGGAATCTTTGGAAATCTAAAAAATATCAATTTATAATAAATTCATACCCCACATAAAAACCCCATAAAATGACTCAATTAAAAGATGAGATTATATAGGGTTATAATCTCATCATCCAATAACATTTAGACATCTTTTATGTTAATTTTAAACCTTATCATTTTGATTTATCCTTATTTAATCTATTTAATTTTATTTGTGGAAAGAATATTATAAATTTTAATTTTTTTTATAAATACATACATATATGTTGTAAATTTCCCTTAATTGGACACTTTATTACCTTGTTGACCATATAATTTTCAATTTTTTATTTTTAAATATTTTAACAATATGTTATTTTTATAAAATACAAATACTGTAAATTTAGACACTAATCATTTTTTTAATTTAAATAAAATACAAGTTCTGAATATATTCGAAAACATATATTTAATAGGTTTCTAACATGTATTATTATTATATAAAATTCTTGGATCATATTAATTAGTTCATAGAAAATTTATTTTAATATTTTTAAGACTATTTATCTGATATTTCTCTTAATAAAATAATTACCACAATATTTTTGTATAATTATTTAGTATAATTATTTTTTCATAAAAATTAAAAATAAAATAATATGATTAATTTAAATCTGATATATTTCATAAGAAAACATTTAGTCTAATTTATCTTCTAAAACACCTATCTTCTCAAATGTAATGTTTTTTAAATTATAAAGGTGACAACTTTGACACAATTTAAAGTAAAATAATATAAGTGTCATAATCGCTTTTATAAGGCTCTAAATAGTGAAAAATTATACCTTTGGATGATATGGTTTATATTTACATGATTACTAAGTTTTTTTCAGGTTCTTTTTGCCTTTTATGGGTATTATTAGTTTAATAAAAACTATATCATTGATTTTTTATCAAATAAATAATTTTTTCATAATTAAAGTATAAGATATTAAGGTATTTATATATTACATAAAATTAAAAATATATTACCATGATAAATAAAAAAATTCATCTTTCAAATGAGTATTTATAAACGAATTTTTATTCTCTATATCCTTATTTTACAAATAATTTATTTATTAAAGTTTGAGTGAGACATATTTCACTTTCATTTAAATAAAATAAATTAAATGCCTTAATCACATACAATTTGATATTAATAGATACCATTTAGACCCAATTATATTTTTGGACGAAATATAATCATCCAATTATATTAAGACAAGTGTTAGGGTAGTTTTATAATATTATATTTACCCTTAATTACCTAATTGACCTTTAACTATGGTAAATAAAATTTATTGTAGTTACTATTTATAATGCCCAAAAATAAAAAGTGTCCAATTAATATAATTTGGACCTAATGATTCCAAATAAGGGATCCATTTTTCTAAATTCAAAACAAATAAGTTGTAGTAATTAATTTAAAATTAAACCTCTTGTCGAAAAAAACTGTTTTTGTTTAAAACATTACTAAAGATTGAATTACTTTTACCTACGAATTCAATGTATAATTAATGATAATGACATAAATTATATAAAATGGTAAAAATATATTCTAATTATATTTTAAAACCATTAAATTTTATCATTTAACCATATAAATTATCTTGATGAAAAAATTTGTTTCTAAGAAAAATATAGCGTATTTTTATTGTTCATCAAAAAATGAAAGTTATTAAAAAAGTATCAAAAATTTATCTAATCTATGTTGTTATATCCTGATTCAAAATAAGAAGTTTGTTTTTTAAAATTGAACTCATAAACTTTTCAAAGATTAGATTTAAAATGGGTGTTCCATCAAAAGGTTGAAAAACAGCATTTATAAAAAAATAATTCATTTATCTGAAAAATTAATTTTTTCTCATATCATATGTAAGATGAATTCTAATGTTATAGAAAAATTAAAATTGGTGTTAATACTATTTATAGCGGCTAGTTTATATAATATTTTAATAACATATCGTTGTTTAGTGAAACTCTGTATTGCGTACAATGCAAGCTGTCGAGGAAGGTTGCTATTGGGTGTAATGCAATCCAAGCCAGTTTGTGTGTAGTGAAATCATACTTTGGTTTTTCATATAACATAAGACATAAAAAAATATTTCTCATAAAATCATAGGGTGATACAATAAATTTCTGAGGAAATTTTAATTTTCCATATGTTGGAGTTTAGTTTTGAGAATTTGACTTCATAATGGAATTTTTTGGGTTTGGGTCCCCTAAAAAAAGTGTACCAAGTCATGGTTTAGGGTATGAAAGAGTATGAGGAAGGAAAAAAGTTTTAATCATAAGTACCTCTGTGTGACCGAGCTTCTATAGTGAAAACTGTAACACCAACAAGCTGGCCAGTTGCACAGCCCCCCCCCCCCCCCCCCATACAAGAGTTACACTAGTTAGCCTATATACATTTACCCTCTAGAAATTGGAAATTATTTATGGAAAATTATTACCCCCTTGTGTTTTTATAAGGGTATCCCTCCCCCTCCCCCTCATTTTGGTTATATAAGCCTAGATAGTATAGGTTTCCTTCCCCCTTGGCCCTCTATTTTTTGTTATTTTTATGTAATTTTCAATATGTGTCAAGGTACGTAACACTCTCTAGTGATATCCAATATTGTTCCCCTATTATTTTTATATTTTTTATTTCTCTTGGGATATGGTTCAAGGAATATTCCACAAAAGAATGTTGGATTCATCCTATGAAGATGGGGATTTCATTCTTCTTAGTAATATAGCATCCTTAGATGATGCTTGTCTACCTCAGTCCGTTGAATTGTAAAGGTCACCTTTTTATAAATATTTATTTAATTATTTCCAATTAAATGAATTTAAAATAATTATTCAAATATTTATAATGGTTAATATTTTATCTTCGGTTAGTGTCGGGGGTCTGCAATGGACCACCCACAGGTTTTTGGATTTGTATCTGATGTCAAACAATAATATTGTGATCTTTTTAATGATTATTCCATATTATATGAAACTATTTAGGTTATTTAATTAGTTTTAAATTGATTTTAATTAATTATTTTTTATTCATATGGCATGGGAAAGGTACCATGTTGGCGATGTGAGCCTAGGAGAGCTTGGAAAACCCATAGTGTGTCGTGGCAGAGTTGAATGCCCAAAGAATTAGTGTTATGAAGATATTATTTAAATATAGAGTGTCTTAAATATAGTTTGATGCTATCAATATTTTATTAAATGGTATTTAATTTGTATTCTTGTCATTGTAGTTAGTTACCCATTATTTAATTTCAATGTTTAAATTGAATTAAAATTTTAATTTGGAATTTATCAATTAATTAAATTCCCCAAACTAAGTGAGTGAGCACATATGCCTTGTTATTTGTATGGTTTTGGTTGGACACCTTCGTCACTTACAGTTTATGTTTTTACCTAACATGTCTCCTAGGTCATATGAACCCCCTTTCGATATTTTTAGCATACATGGATGAAATTCCTTGGAATTAGTGGCCCTAGTTAGAAACATTTGACACTTCCTATAAGGGGTTAGTGGAATTAAACTACATTTTCCCTCATAAGAATTATAGGTGCATGGAAACAAATTTCAACTAATATCCCTGAGATGTTAACTCAATGTGATTTATTCTCTCTCACATGCCATGACTAGGAAAAGGTGTAAAAACCTTAGGTATACCTAGTTTGGTAATGGGTTAGCAGACTTACCTAGAGTGACCTTATGGGATGAGAGGGTCTATGTGTCAACTCATAGAGCATTTCTAGCTTGGTGAACCCATGTAGCCGGTGACACCACACTATCATTAGGATGATTCTAAGAGATGTATTATCCTTTGGGTGTTAGGAGTTGACCCATGTGACTTGTTGGAGAATGAGGAGCCCTGATGGGTGCCTCTACTAATGTGTTGAATTAGGGGAATGCAGGATGTGATCTAACTCACATTTACCGACGATAACGTGTTTTTTGTATGGGTAGAGGTGGTCACTAGTCTCACCTTGGAACCCATATTGTGTATATGTTCTTAAGGGTTTGAGGAAAATGGTGATTGGATTAAGCATTTTTCTATCCCCCATTATTCCTATTATTTATGTTTTTTTATTGTATACATCCTTTGGGGAGGTCATAATGTGATCATAATATTGAAACCCAAGTATACCATACATATATATTATATATATTTTTATAATATTCAATATATATACCAAATAAACATTCTAAGTAACCAAAAAGGATTATTATAATTGGAATATAGATATATAAAAATCTTATTTATGTAAAATATTAATCATCTCTAACATTAGTTCTTTAGACAAGGTAACCTTATTTAATCATCATATGCAGTTTCCTTCTTCATTCCCTTGGAAAAAACTAAATCATAAGATTTTTTGAGATCAGATACCCAGTAAGGGTAAATGTGGGACATATCAATCGATAATCATATAAAAGAATATCATGATTATAATGTCATGAGAATATGTGACAATAAATTAAAAAACATACCCAAAAAATCATATATCATAATCAGTTGTCATGGAATAAAACATTAGTATATCCCAGTATTGGGGAATAATTGTTGTAAATTGACCATTGACCAATGGTTTTAAACCATTGGTGTAGGATAGGAAACCATTGGTATAGCCTATACCAATAGTTTTGTAAACCGTGGGTATAATAAATTTGGAGATATCTCTATACTAATGGTTTCATTGAAATCATTAGTATAGCGCCCCTGGATTCCCCTTTTTATAATGATTTTTTAAAATGTGGGTTTAAATTCTATAAAAAATGTTTTCTAAACCATTTATAAAGAATTCATCAACTAATAGGGAAAATCACACCTCACATCTTGGTCTAAACCATCACACAGCCAAAAAACATGTACCCAGACCTCAAACAACTAGCATCCAATATATAAAAATCAAGAAAAAAATTCCTTATACCAATCACAATAAAAATTTAAAACAATGAATATAATTTTATATTTCCCATTTTATAAGTTTATAACTAAAAAAATTAATACACATATATGTAATCATGTTCTGTTAACAAACATGATGTTTTATCATTTAGAAATATAGAGGATTATCTCTCTCTCTCTCTCAAGACCACCAGTATCATAAATCACATCACCAACATCATCATCACTATCAATATCATCATAACCATAATCATCACCCTAATCATCATTATTATCATCACTATGACAATCACCCTGACCATCATCACCTCTTTCAACATCAGTATCACCATTTCCATCTCCATAGTAATCTCCATCACCAAGAAATTTATTACCTAGCCACCACTAGGACCATCGTCAACATCGTCATATGCATCAAATAATTAATGAATCATTTATATGTAAGTATAAAACTTTTTGTGGTATTTAGTAGAAGTTATGGATATAATGTAGTCATAATATCCATAATTTATCATTTTCATTTTTAATATGTTTATTCTGATTCATGGATATTTTTTTGTCTCTAATACCTCTACATTATCATTTTTTCACTAAATGTGATGTTTGTTGTACGATGCTAACAAAACCTTTATAAGTGACTAAATAGGTTCAGTATCTAGTTGGAACAATACTATTTCCCAGTCAATAATGTACACTCCCATGATTCTCATATCCAAAAATCTATTGAAAATGATTTTGTGGGAAAAATTATTTTTCTTCTCATCAAGGGCCTACGAAGAAAACTATTTCCAACAAAAATTAACAATTAATTTTAAATAGATATTAAAATTTATAAACATAAAAGTTAAAAATATAATATATTTTTGTGTCGGTTTGTTTACAATACTTCCATATATCTTCTTTATTCTCGAGAAAAACAATTTTTTCCAAGGAAAAAACCCATTAATATCTAATATAACTATTTTCAATTACATTGATTATTGAAAACAATTATTTAATATTACTATATTTTTTAAAAAAATCAACTCATTGAATCCAATTGTATTTTAAAATAACTAACACAAATTTATTTCAATTTAATATATATGTATTGTATTATCCAAAAATATGTGAAACTATAATTAATCAAACTGAAATTAATGAATTTGGATTATTTTTGGGGAAGTTAAATTTAGATTATTATTTTTAATAAATTGTATCAACTTCATTTTGTACCATTTCAACTAATTATTGATTAATTTAGTTTGAGTAATAATTATTTAGGCTAATTCAAAAATTATAGATCCAATTTATCTTTTTATTTGTTTAGCTGTGAATAAAACTTATTAATTTGAATTAATTTAGGTCACTATGGATTTGTTTATTTTTATAAAGTTATGTTCTTCTTATTTTGACTAGTCTATTGTTGATTAGTTTTATAAAATATTAAACATTTTAATTTTGTTCAATTCATTTTTTAGTTGTAGTTTCATTAAATATATCATATGACATAGATTACATTTACACATATTGTAAAAATTTATTTCATTTTAGGACTGATTGTATCAAGTTTAATTCAATTTGATTTTTTTATATGTGGTTGGTTTAAGATTTTTAGGGTAAGATTTTTCCCTTTTGGTGTAATTTTTAAACATTATTTTTTATTTATATTTGGTATGTATGGATAGTGATGTTTTTTATATATAGATTCATTATATTCTCACCTATTTAGTTATAGTTTATAGATGACAAGTATTTATGTTAATATTAAATGAATATATTTAAAAGTTTTTATGTTAATTTTATTTGAAACTATGTACTTTTTACAAGATTTTAGAGTTTACATGTTAATATAGAATAGATTTATTAATGTTATTATGTAAATATTATGTGAATGTATTTTCATATTTATATGGTAAAATTAAGTTTTACAACTTATGTAATATAAACAAAAACATTTAATGACTATATAAATCTGTTTACATGTGGTTTAAAATTGAAACTATTTAAAAGTAGTTTTATATGAAATTTGAAAATATTTTAAAAAACTATTTAAAATTAGTTTTAAAAAAATCTTTAAGAGGATTTTTAAAAAATGTTTAACAGATTTTTTAAAAATAGTTTAAAAGCATTTTTTCCCTTTATTGTCTTTACTTTACACTAACTTATCTTTTGTTACCCTAATGTATCTTTATAATTACCCTTATATATCTTTATATTACCATTTTATAAATTTTTCACTCTTAAATAACTTTAGTTTACAGTTACATAACTTTAGTTTATACTTAATCAACATTTTTTACCCTTAAGTAACTTTTTTACCCTTACTTTACATTGGTTTACCTTTACATTACATGTATAGATTTATATTTACCATTACATTTTTTACCCTTTCATAACTTTAGTTTACCCTTACATAACATTTTTATATTAATTTACTTTTTTATGCTTAAATAAAAATATTTTTCCCTTACATAAATTTGTTTTACTGTTACATAACATTAGTTTTACCCTTAACTTTTTTTACCCTTACTCAAATTTGTTTTACCATTAATTAACATTAGTTTAATATTAATTAACATTTTTAACCTTATTTAAAGTAATTAATACCATACTTGACTTTTTTTACCCATATAAATTTATTTTACCCTTACTTAACTTGTATAAGTTTCTATTTACTCTTATATAGCTTCGTTTTACCCTTAACATTATTTTACCATTAATTAACTTTTAATTACCCTTGCTTAATTTTTTCACCATTAATTATCATTGTTCTACCCTTACTTAACTTAAATACTCCAATTTTCATTTATTTACACATACATTATATTATTTTACCCATGATTAAATATATTTAACCTTACATAACTTTATTGTTACCCTTAATTAAAATGTTCATGTTTTTACCCTAACATAACCTATAGAAACTTCGTATTACCTTTAATTATGTTATATTAAATTAATATTATCTTTCCACTACCATATCTCATTATCATTACGTAGATATTATAAATTTTTAGATACCCTTATGGAACTAAAATTCATAATAGAAGAATTATTTCCAAACAACGTTTTCAACTAAATTTTTATCATAACATGAGATATGAACATCATAATTGAGGTATAATCCATTTTAAATTTCTATTAGTAACTATTTAAACACAATGTTCGATGAATAAATACTTGATTCCTCTCATGTCCATGGGTCTTTAACATCCCCCAATTGTAGAGATACTTCATCAAATCGTGGTTTTTTATTTAATTTTGAATATTCTTAAAATAAATACTCAATATTATAAAACAATTTATTAAAAAAATCATCTTTGTTTTCAATATAAAACCTCAAAATTGAATAATACCTTAAAATCATCATTCTTCCAATGAAAAATAATTTCTTGACACTATGTTACTAGATGATCATTTATGATATGTATATCCACTAAATATATTACAACAATAAAAAATAATCCTTTATTTAAATCATCTTTATATTCTATCCTTAGAAAACATAATTTTGATAGATATAGAGTCATCATAGCCTCACCATCTGGAAAATTATAACAAAGATGCTACGAAAATAGTAATTCTTATTAAAATAATGATTATATAACATTAGATCTAATGAATATGTTTCATAAATTAACTCTTCATTATCATTATTTCTCTCAATTTCATTCCATCACATATTTGTAAATATTTCATTAGTATTGAATATATATTGGAGTATTTTAAATAATGGAAAGTTCCACATTACATTATATAGCATATGAGATTTTGTTCCATAACTATTTGGATTCCCTAAAGATGTGCCTGATTTTATAAAATCATTTAGGAAATTGTTGTCCTCCTAGAATAATCTATAATCTTTCGAGTAAGAATAAATTTTATTTTTAGAAAATCTAATTTTCTTAATTAACATTAATTCCATATAATTATTTTAGGTAATGGTTATATCATATATAAGTAATTAATTCATAAATATAACAATATAATCAATGAAAATATTAGAAATAGCATACATAGTTTCCCCATAAAAAATCATAATAAAAATTCTATATTTCTCATTTCATCACATTACCAATAAACTGGAGTCATGAAAGCATCATTCAATTTTTTCAGACTATAAACATCATAATTTTACAAATATGAATCATGTGTACTCTTATCATTGTCTTAGTGCCTTTTCATACTTTCTTTCTCATGATGGTGAATAAAAACATAGTCATATAATAATTTATCTAATCTGGTCCTCCCATTCAAATCATGGACATTTTGAGACTTTCTTTTCTCCACATTGTCACACTAATCAAAATGGATTATTTGAAAACCAAATTTTTTATATAGTAAATACCTTTTTTGGGACATAACCATGGTATTATGACATAATTATAACATGTTTAGGGTATAATAACATTGTATAAAGAAATATTAAATTCAAGACCCAAAGCATTATCTTACTGGTTTGGAAAATCAATTGAGATCTGATTGGTATAATATAACCCTATTCTATCAATTATGTAATAAAAAAATTGTTATATATCATATTTTAAAATTATTTGAATATTATTGAAGTAAAATCCAAAATATATTTGGGGAAAGGACACTATGTGATTTTATTACAACCACATTTAAAGACATTTAAATAATATAGAAATATAATTCATTATAAATCACTCCTCATTTTTTTATAAATATCAAATTTAACATAAATTGAATACATAATTTTAAAAAAACTTATAATATCATGAAAAGTAAAAAATTTTAATATAAAAGGCCATTTGGTAGTAATTAAATGTATATATTTATCACCCATATCCTAAATTTCATAACTCAATTCCATGAGATAACATAATACCATATATATATATATAACCACAATATTAAAATCCATTACATTCATGACAAATAACTACACATGATTCAAACAAAAAATTATATGTTTTTCATAACTGATAAACAAGTCTATATAATAATTATAATATAAAAGAAAAAAATGTATATCAAAAATAACCCAGACTATAAATAGTGGTCTATATCTCCAATGTAAAAAAACAAAACATGGAATTAGATGAAATTTTTTAATAACTGTATTATATTTTTAATTTACTAAGTGTTTTGTATGGAATAGGTCATAACAAATTATTACACAAAAAACTCCACAAAATGTATAATGCATAACCAAAACATCTCTTTAAACAAATCAAAAGAAAGGAAATTGATCATTAGATAAATATGTTTTTTACATATTTAAATTAATTTAATAATTTTTTTCATGGAACAAAAAAATTTCCATCAATATTAAATATTTTTTTGAAAACAATACTAATCTAAATATTCAAATATTATATTACATTTTAAACCAATTAAATTTTAAGACCTGAAATTAATAATTTCAATTATTAAATCAATAAATTGAATGAATGATTTCTAAACCACATAATACACTCATAAAACAAACCAATCACAATGAAAATTAATTAAAAATTAACCACATATATTCCAAAAAAAATTAATAGGATTATATTATATTTATGTAGAATCACTAAATTACTGAATTTTTTAAAAAATGAATCTACTATAAATAAATTTATTATGAAATAAAATGACAAATATATTGAAAACTAACCATATTTCAATGAATTAGTATAATAACTTTATAAAAGAATCTATGTTAGTGTTTTATACCTAGGAAAAAATTAAAACTTTTCTCGAAAGATGAGATGATATATTTGGAACTCACGAATATGATATTGTAGAATAGTATAATAAAAAACAAACTAAGGATATATTACAAGGGATTTTTAATAAAATGGATGGCCACTTGTAGGGTCAAATCTATATGATAATGAAATGGGAGTAGGTGAGGTCGTTTAACTTAGATATAGTGTGAAGGCTATAACAATGATTTCTAAAATCATTGGTATATCCTAAACTAATACAAACAATTCTTAAAAATTATTGGTGTAACATCATCTATACCAATAGTTTAAAGAAAACATTTTTATATCCTTACCATAATCAAGTTAAACCAATGGTTATTCTAAATCATAGGTATAGGGTGGACACTACCAATTTTTTTCTAAAATCATTGGTATATGTATGTTCGTATAGATCTTATTTTCAGTAGTGAATCATAAAAAATATCAATCATTGTGTATGAGTTAAAATAAAAATCATATCTATATGGTATAATAGTGTTCATCGTCATATATTTATAATCCATAACAAATGTCATGTTTTACTACTGAGACCATTATATCATAGTAGATAAGGTATCATCACTTATTTCCCAAATCATAGCAGATCCGGAATCACCACATGTTTCCCATATGAAAGTGGATCATGTATCCCTAACCATTTCCAATAGTGGATCAAGAACAAAATATCATATCCCATAATTATCCCATGATATTTAAGGACTTAACAAATGAGTTTGAGGGATTTCATGGACCCATCCATCTAATAATGATAACTATACATATGTTTTCTCCAAGATCATAAAATATTCATCATTCCATCATAGCTTAACTCATGGAAAAGAAATGAGTTTCATAAACATTTAATCACATCATAATTGTAATCCTCCCTGTGAAATAACTTTTATGGTATATTTATATCATAAACCTAATTAACAATGGCAATACTTAATGTATAATGACATAGATAAAAAATAACTTTAAAATATCATTCAAACATTTCATTGAAAACTTATGAAAATATCATTTTACTATGATAAAATTTTAAATAAAAATTCCCATAATATTGAATGGAAAATAATTTTTTAAAATATCCAATGAAACCTCTAAATTAAACATCAAATAAAATAATAGTAATGAAATTGGTAAAATCCATTCTTATAGTATATATTAAAAGAAAAAATAATTTTTATATTATTGTAGAAAGTAAAAAAACAGAAATTTCATAAAAATTTTAGAAATATTTATTTATTTAAAAATTAATAAATTCTATGATATTTAAATTTACCTTTTCAAAACATTTTAATTATAGTTTAGTACTTTTATAGAATAATTTTTAAGAGTATGTACATGGAAAAAATGTACATCAACCAAATATGATAAAAGGACAACTTTCATTTACAAGTATTTTCTTGATCATTTTCATTAAAAAAGTGTGAAAATAGAAATAATAATTTAAAATATATGAATAAATATATTAGAATAAAATATATTAGGTTTAAACTATAATAATAATAAAATTTCCCTCAATGTAAATTTATCATCGATAATACCAGAAAAAATGAGATTGTGACATGAACAATTACTAATCTCAGAATCAAAACCTAATGAAAGATAAAACCTTAAATAGATATGTAAATTTTCATAATTTTCAATATAATAATAATTAAATAGATTAAAATGTATTATATACACCACACATAATAAATAATTGGCGAATATAGTATTAGTTTCATAGAAATAAAACTAATGTAAAAAATACTTACCTCAAATCTTATCTAACTTCATACCTCTTTAAACCTCATATATAAAAAATATAGATTTATAATATATATTAATAAAACATTCACATATATATATATTATCATATATTATTTAGTTATAACATTTTATCACGTATTCTTGAATAATTATGTATTAAAATCTCTTTTCTGGGTGATAACTATGTTGTTTTTCATGTATGATTCAGTTTGGTAGAATCACTCCATAAAATTGGATAATGGTTACCTCATCTATATAATTTTATCCATTTAATGTGTATAATATTTAAAAAAATAATACACTTTTGTAACTACTCATATAAATAGGTAATGTAAAATGTATTACATTACTTCATGGAGATGGTAGTCTATATGCATGCATGAGTGATATTTCCACTTTTTAAAGAAAAAATGAATGAAAAATATAGAATAATTCACTACATAAAATATATTTTAATTTTAATATATATTAATATAATCCATAATTATATCCATAAATTTGAATCAATGATGAAAAAATAAAGGCATTGGTTTGTGGAGGTGATAGTCCACAAGTACGCACATGTGGTGGTTTCTTCTCCCATAGGATAGAATGGAGATAGATAATGGTTGTTACGTCATCATAATAATAAATTAGTACATTAAAGATAATAAATTAAATATTTTACAATTTATGAAATATATATATAGGTTTTGTGATAATAAATAAAATTTAAATAACTTGGTTACGAGTTATACATCTTAATTGAGAAACCACCATTGGCTTACACCTTAATCCTTGAAAGGATGGTATTTTAATAAAAAAAATATATATATGACATGAGGAAGTAATATATGATTTTATTAGATTATTTATTGTATGATATATAAGACTCAAAATTTTTGAATAAGGTATAATAGGATGTTCCCTTTTATAAGTGAGGGGAGGGGAACCCTTGGAATTACATAAAGTATTAACTTATAATAAATTTCTTTTCATGTTCAAATATAACTAAATTGATACATGTAGAATATAGGATGTTTATGAGTTTAATTCATATCATATAATATAATTTATTCATGCTTTGTAAATTTTTTAATCAATTACTCTTAGATTTAACCCTTATCTCTTAGTTTTAACCCTAATTAACCCTTTTGTTCATTATCACGATATCAAAGTTTTTTTTGATTAGGGGTCATAAAAGTTACTATAAAAGTAATGATGACCCATGAGTTTATAATTTTTTATATTATGACTCATTAACCATTAAATTGGAGAAATAAATTATTTTTAAGAATTTTAAATAATTAAATAATAAATTATTTAACATTAGATACCATTAAAACCAATTTCAGGACTACTCACTTAAATTTACCTTAAAGATAACAATATAGAAAATGTATTAAAAAATAAACTCTTAACAAATAATTAATATATAATATTTGTCTAAAAAATTCAAGGAACAAAATAACTCATACTAATTGTTCTACATTTAATATTTATAAAATTATTTCTTTGATTTTTCTATTTCATGAACAAGTATGGTGTCAGCGTTGCATAAGAATTTGAGATAATTATTCCATCACTAAAAATTAAAGAAAAGTTGATAAAAATTCAACCATATTTTAAATAAAATTTTATAATTTAACATTAAATATTTCTATCTCTATGAAAAAATATTAGAAATTTTGGAAGAAAAAATGACATTTTTTATTCATTACTAAAAATAATATTAAGGTAATTTTCAATGGATATTTGAAATAAAATGATAGTACATCAAGGAAGAGAATAATAATGAAGAAAGTCACCTATTAAATGAAATAATGGAAAATATTTTGGATATTTTGAGGTTTTATCCCATAGTTTTAACCCTATTTTACTCATTTTACCCTTACTAAGGTGAAAAATATTTACCACGGCTAAAATTCATAATGACCAAAAATAAAAATGGGCCTAGTTACTAAATTTTAGCCTCAAAATTCAAACTATTGAATTAATTTTTCAATATTTAATTTATATAAGTGGATGAAATCAATTCTAATATAAATTCATAAAACAGAATGAAGAACATCTTTTAGAAAAATGTGTTTTTAAGCCTCAAAATGAACTAATACCAAAATAAATTATAATTTTGTTTATTATGTAACTAATTTTATTTTATCTAATTAAAAAAAGCTTATGTTACTTTAATATCAAGTTAAAAAAGTATTTTTACTTTTAAATTTCTTTATTTCATAAAAATAAATGTGATTTTCATATAAATTGTTATTTTTTACTATTCAGTGAATTTTTTTTTAAAATTTCACAAAAATTTACCCCAAAAATTATTAAAATACTATATTTAAAATTAATATTCATTTACATAAACAAAATTTATAAAAAATCTTTAATTAATTATATTTTTATTCACAAAATTGAATAAAATTCATTTTTGATGGAAACATATTTTTGAATAATAAAATGAATTCACTAAAAATTGTGTTCATAATTTTTATGTGGTAATAAATTTGAATTTTACAAACCCTTTATACATATTTTAGATGATTTTTCTATTCTTAATCATACTTCTAATTTAATGGCTAGGTTTTAATATCCACATAATAATGTTTTATATTATATCAAAACTTGATTAAAGATCGATGTTGTGTGCTATGAAATCTATAAAGCATAGTATTCTTATAAACTAGGTTTTAGGAGTGTTAAATCATCCCCAACATAATTAAATTACTCCCACACAATTTTTTCTTTATAAACAAAGGTTTAGTATTTTCAAATATCTTTGTTGAAAACCCACATTGAACAAAGGGATAATATAAATTCCTTTGAAAATTGGAAAATGATACATGAAATTACACATATTTGGGTTCCCATATAAGAGAAAACTTAGTGGGAAGTGAACATATGGGCATGGAGGTGGAAAATAACATACTAGGAATAATAGAGTGTGATATAGTGCATGATCATTAGAAATTTAATGATCACAAAACCATAAACTTATAAAGGATTAACAAGGCCATAAATTCATTAGAACTAAAGGTGAAATAAGGACATTTTTATTTCAATATACTTTTTTCTATAGTTTATAGATTCTTTTATTATTATGATTGAGTTTATAAATATATTCACTTACTTGATTTATATTCATTTCATACGTATAATTTTATCCTTTGGTTGTTCTTTAATAAATTTACTATTTTAGGAAATCTCTAACTCTTAGAAATGAAAATTCAATATGAATTTGATTCATTCTTGAAGTGGTAAAATAAATTTTTAAAAGATTATGAAATAGATTAAATAGTTATATTACAAAGTTCTTGTAGTTCTATATTTACCAAAACTAAAATGGTTTGAACAAGTTATCCAATATGAATAAATATTCTTGAAAAAATATCTAAAATCTAAATAATAAAACAAAAATTTCAACTAACGTTAACACTATACAAAATATTCTAAACCAAAATTGAAACCCAAATATTATAATGATTTGATTGTGTATTATTCTATGATCAACTAAAAAATTATCTCCAAATAATTTTATGTCCTTATAAATTCATATACAATAACGTATATACCCTAATCATATTCTCCCAAAAATGTGATAATTATTTTCATAAATATCATTAATTACCATAAATAAATAATAAAATAATATATTTTTTCAGAAATTAACTCTAAAAAATCATCCAATACACTCTATTAATATCAATCATCTCTTTATCCCAACTATACATTATAATATAAATACGAGACATATATTAAAGGTTATTTACCACTAAATATTTTTTTCCAAAAATATTACCTACCACTAAATCAATTTTCTAGGTTTTGGTATCATTCAATATATGGTTGAAAATGTATACATAAAAAGAATGATAAAACAATACTAATATGTTTCATGATCTTTATAACCATAATATCATTGATAAAACACTTTTAAAACATAATTATTGAATATTAATACATAAACACATTAATAATTCCACTTATAAGATTGGAATATTATGTTCCCTAACTTGATCATTAATTTAAACTTATGATTATGGAAGTAAATTGGATAATTCTAAAGTTCCCCATATATACATTTACCTATAAATGGTACGTTAGGATGAAATTAATTTCTGTTTATATAACTCTAAATCTTACTTGTAATATTTATTTCTATATTGCCTTCTGTTCCATAGATGAAACTTATTATCATTCCTTTGATACATTTCCTTTGGGGATTTGTTTCACATACATGCCATGTATGAAGATTAATCTTATTTTATTCACGGTATTAATTTACCAAACACCCATGAAAAGTTATTTTTATCTTAGTAGGTATGATATAAAACTCAACAATGTTGATGTTATTAATCATATAATACGATAAATGATTTGACATAATCACCAGGATTTTCATTATAGATATAGTTTCATTTGTTATATCATGAGGATAATCATTTCATTGTTTTCCTCGTTTAGTGTTAACACAAATCCTCCTAGTTCAAATCATTGGTTAAAACCATAAACTATAGTGGGAAAAATAATTATCATAGCAAGAAGTTGTATAATCAAGAAAAATAATCCGTAGTATAACTAAATCATGACACATTTTTAAGATATATGGCACATTAGGTTTAAGCTAGTCCATTAATGGTCATAATATATTCAAATAAGTCAGAATTTTTTATAAATAAAATATGAATTGTCCCAAGAATTACCTCGGGGAGTATCTATAGAAGTGTGTATTCTTAGTCCCACTCAATTTTCACTAGTGATAGTCAATTTTTTCATAAAACAATTCAGTCTTCCAACCAACCTGACACCTGACCTAGTCTATGGTAATGCCCGAGAGGCATTCCCGATCCCACCAGGTTAGTGACTAGTGTCAGGCATAAAATATAAACCATGTAGGAATGATTTCTCTCAATATACGACCATGATAAAATAACCAAAACTAAGCACACAACAAAACCAATTCCAATTGGTCATTAATAAAAACATAACTAAATTCATTTACAATAATAACTAAGCATAACCAATCTACAAAAACAAAACAAAAAACTAAACTAGCATGGCATGATCTCCTAGTAACCACATGGTCACCACTGACCAAAAAACCAACCTACTCCAATGGAAACCAAAACCAAAAACATTCAATTGTAAAATATCTTGGGTCTACAAACACTGATCAGAATAAGTAGGGTGTGATCATAAACATCCTAGTGGGTAAGCACTGCAAATTTCATGCATTTCCTTTCCCTAAACATTACAAAAGAACTAGTTTGAAATAAATTTTAAAAATTATGTTTCATCACTTTAAAGAACCAAAAATAGGTTTACCCTTATGAAGTATAATTCCCTCCCTAATAAAAACCAATTTATAACCCCAACACCAAAATAATGTGCCAATCCATGTAATGAAAAAGAAATACTTGAGATAAAGGAACCATAAAAAACATATAGAAACTAAATGAGTAGGAAAATAAATTATCATAAAATAAAATATTACAAACATATAGATAATCATGGGTGCTTTATAAATATCTATAGAATAAATCCCAAGAAGTTCTTGGTTTAGACTCATCTTTTAGATTATGGTGAAATTTTATAGTCAATAACAGAATGACTGCTCTAAACTAGCGAATCCAATGTTACATCCCACCTAGCCGCTTAGAGAATCCATGGGGTACCAACTCATATAATATGGATCGATAAGAAAATACCACCTGGTACATTATATGATTCCCAGGAATTTCATGATTATAGTACATGGTGAATGAGGAGGTCCCCACATGTGTGGCCCAAACCAATAACCCACTTGTCACTGGGATTTTTTATACCATACATAGAAACCACCTAAGTGATTACCCCCTCCTTGTAGGGTCCACCATAGATGTTCCTATTACTCCTCATATCATCAAAGGTGACAATTGTGCCTAAACATCATGCCACATTGGAAAAAAATACAAAATACTACAAAGTTCACATCAGGCCTTTGAAATTTATAAATCAAAAAAAAATTTCAACCATATAAAAAACTTATTCAAAAACATACATTGTGTTTGAAATGTTCTAAACAATTATTTACCTCGTATAGAAACCAACCCACACATCAATGTTTTAAATGGGACAAGCCTTAGAAAATACATTTTAAATGAGTTTTTAAGACCATTAAAAATCAGTAAAATATTGAGAAACTATTGGGGTTTTATAACAATCCTAATAAAGAGTTGAGGTTAAGTAAGAGAATGATGATAAATGGAAGGTTCTATTGAAAATATGGGTATTAAGGTTAACACCATTATATATTTCCATCTTCATTTGTGTTCCTACCTATATGTGCACACCATGCCCATATTAGAAAGTCCCAACTATCTTCACCACCCAAAATTATAACTCACATATAAGAACTAAATAAAAAATGTTCATTAAATATATTAAAAAAGCCCAATTAATAGAGAATAACAAGTAAACAATACATAAAAAAGTCAAAACATATTCCAAAATACTCAATTTCACCTTTAAATTTCATGTTTAATTTTTTCAAACACATTACATATATATATATATATGAAAATTTTAATAAATCCTTTGAAAACTCATTTATACCAATTTTCCAATTTAGTAACACCACAAAAAATCACACAAATACATAAAATGAATGGAAAAACCTTTATTAATTAATTACAAACACTCAGTTATCAAATTTAATGGTTTGAAATAGAAATACATAGAAATAACAACCTTAAAAAATGTGGATGTGACAAAACTCTTGGTGGATGAAGAACCAATGCCAAGAGAAAAACCACACAACCTAACATTGAGATAAAAAAATCCAAACATCAACCCTATCTTCTAGGGTTCGGATAAGAGGGAACTCACCAAATAAAAATCTATGATATTCAAGAGAAGGAAAACATCCCAAAAATCACGGAACACTCACCTCAAAAACTTCAAGAAGCATCCATGGAGGGAGTAAAACCTATGGCAGAGGGTTTGGAGAGACCCCTTGCACATCACAAATAATATATGGGAAGGGGGCCCATTTTGGGGTTAAAATAGTGGAGGGTACAATAGGAATTTTAAAATTTTAAAATGCCTGTGTAACTCGCTGGTTTTGGCCACTAGGTTTTCCAAACCGTGCTCTAATAGTGTGATCCCTACTAGAAATGTGGGGAACCTTGTATATTTTGGTTGCATGGTTTATGAAACTATGTTACAACCATGGAAAATGGCTTTTTTAAATTGAATATTCTCCTTACATACTTTTTATATAGTTTCTCCTATACGTGTGCAAGTCGTACACCATGGCCCAACCACCAAAATGGATCTGCACTATTTTTATTGGGTCTTTCATAGTTTTTCTCAAACCATTTACAACCTGTGAAAATTAAAAAGTGCACCAAAAATTAACTAGAAATTTCCTCCTCTCTAATAGCTTGCAAGGTTTACCGACAAACTATGCATAAGGGAAAAAATAAACCCAAAATTTCCAAAGATAACGCATTATCACAAAGAACATGAATTGAACCTCAAACCAAAGAACCAATCTAATAAAATAATATAATTAAATAAAATACAAGATCGAGGTGTGATAATTATTCCCACAAAAAATCATTTTCCCCCTAGAAAGTCACCCAACTAAACAAGAACCAAGGCTCAAACAAAAGATGGGATGAAATAGAATGAAACCACCATCCCCAATGAGAATATTTTAACTTTTCCAGTCACACCCATCAAACACTAAAATAAACCACAAAAATTAGAACCACAAGGAATTGAAAATTGATCTTCCAAACATAAGAGATCAACCCCCTCAACAGTACTGATATGGGAACTCCCAAAACGAACAAGAAACCTCTGGCATAAGGGGAAACCCCTAGAAGAAACAAGAACCATACAAAAAACCTAAAAATAATTCATAAAACCTGTATGACTTATAAAACTCCAAAGTGATAAAAACTGGAAACCAGAACCTATCTACATCAATGATTAAAACACATGATAGGTAACCACATAAGGATTCACATTCACAAGACACAACTATAAGAACTACACATTGTTGAAACCATGGAACATTTCATAGAAAAGAGAAAATTACAACAATAATAACCTTTTAGAAATAAAAAAAATTATAATGAAGTGGTTCATAATGACTAAGATTAACTCTATTGGGAACCTTGACCTGTTGTCGCTCTAACATTAGAGATGAGAGTTGAACAAAGGTTCCCCACACCCTCGATGATTCTTGATAGCATGGAGTGCTTTACTTAGGGGCCAATGGTTCGAGACTTGATGTATGAAACATCTAGTTCCCCATAGTTAGAAGATGAAATCCTTGGATTAATACTTTTTTTAGAAACTACACTTACAAGAATTCCCAAGATAACCCAAACTACCACATCAAGGGAATGACATTGGATGACTACAATAAGATGACATGAAATTATCAAACTGACAGTACATTAACCACTTGAATAAACAATATAACAATAAAGAACACATAACTAAAAAATAAGACTCCTCAAGAATAGGTTCCACTAGAATAAACATCTCACAAGATGGGGAACCTTCACAATTACTGAGAAAAACGGGTTCATTAATCACCTTTGACAACACTCTAGTAACCAATTAATCCAAAAACACCTTAGAAACAAAATTCCAAAAAATAACTTAACAAGATGAGAGAACTTTCTACTAGATCTCTTGAAGAAGTCCCCACCCAAAGAGATTAATATTAAGCTGATAGTATGATGATAACTATAGAAAAATGGAAACAACTCTTCAAACTAGTCGACATAGGCCTTAACCATCCACCAGCCTTTCTGAACACTGAAAAGATCCACCACTTTCTTCTCCTTAACCTCCTCAGGGATGAACCATTAGATGAAAGTGTTATTAAACACCTCCCACATCATCCCAACTTAAAAAATGATGGGATGACCACCTTGCACTGATCCAAATATAGATTTCAAAAAACATTAAAACATAACGCACTCTCACAGCCTCAGGAGTTTCAAATTATTTGAAAACACCTTTGACTTCCTCAAGCCACTCCACAACCTTTAATGAACCTCTCTCACCATGGAAAACAGAAAAAAAAAATTATAATATCTTTACTCTGCCACTCTATTAGGAGTCTCAGTATGGCCAACAACTGAACAAAACTCGTTGGAAACCATGGGGACCATTATGGGAGGAATAATATAAAAAATTAAAAAAATAAATCCAAAAAAACAGCAAACAACAATTTAACTCAAAGAAAACTTCCAAATCAAAAACACCAAAATTTTATTCTAATCGTCACAAAAAAACCATATTTCATTTTCAAAAACACCGTATCCATTCCAATTTTCAAACATCCTTCTTCTAAGGAAACTATTAAGATATAAAACCCATCATCCAATAAAGATCCAAAATAAAATTCCTTTTTTAAATAAAAACAAAAACCCAAAACCATTTTCCCTTTTGAAAACACTTTTTTTTGAAAACCATTTTTCATTAAATATTCAACCTACACCATCCAAAATTAAACCAAAATAAAACTCACACCAATAATTTAGAGTGGGGAACTAGTGAATATATAAAATATGATGACATGGTTTAGTGAACCATTCCACAAGAAAGCACCAAACCCTAGTAGTACCTAGAAACATGCACCTAGAATCCACATGTGTCACTACTCCACATAATCCCACCACACTTCATTAGTTCACTTGTTTTTAATCCACAATTTACGTACCCAAAAAAATAAAAACACACAAATCATGAACTACCCCTTGTAACTCTAGGCTCATTGTGAGGAATAGTTCATGATGTTCTTTCCATACCTACCTCATGAGTTCTAACAGTTCAAGTATCTAACTACCTAATACCTCAAAAAACTACACTTATACCATTTTTTCAAGAACTAGGTCAGGTTTCCATCCGACCTTACTCCAAACTCACTCTAGGATAGGGCCTAAAAGGGATTCCTGATCCTCTTGGACTGGTGACTAGCTTCATGCTACAATTATAAACCAAGTGGGACCAATTTCTCCCAATAGATTTCCAAGATCAAATAACAATACTGAGCGTACAGAAAAATGAATACCAATCAATCATCAATAAAAACTTAAATGAATCCTCATACAATAATAACTAAATTTAAAAAATTAAAAAAATTAAAATTAAAATAAAACAAGAATGATAGGATTTCTATGTGACCACTTGGTCACCACCAACCAAAAGTCCAAATTTCTCTAATAAAAACCCAAACCAGAAACTTAAACAATAAAAATAGCTCTGATAAAATGACACCAAGAAACACAAGTAGGATTAGAGCATAAACATCCTAGAAGGTAAGAACCGAAGATTCCATGATTTTCCTTCCTAAAATAGTCCAAAAACACATGTTTAAAATACATTTAGAAAATTTGGTTTTATAATTTTCAAGAAACAAACACATCATTCCCCTTTTGAAAATATATTTCATCTCAATGAAAAAACATTTTATAAACCCATCACAAAAAATAAAGTACCAAGATAGTTAATAAAAAACAAATACTAAAAATGAAGAAAACAAAAAATGAATAAACTATTAGAGCAGGTAAATCTAATGTAGAAAAATAAAATAGAACAAACATATAGGTATTCATGTCTGTTTTCTAAACATCTCTTGAAGAAATATCTAGTCATAATTGGTTCAGAATCACCTTTTGGCGTATGGTGCTTCTCTATAGTCAATAATCAACTAGATTCAATAAAATAGACAATCCAATGGTATGTCCCATCTGGACTCACAACATATTTAGGGGGTAAAATCTTATATAATCATGGTCGATAAGAAACTCTCACTTGATTCTCTATATAACACCTAAGAATCCAATTATAATAGTACATAGTGAATGCATGAGGAGGTATTCATATGTATGGACTAAACCAATAACCCACATTCCACCATGATTTCTATCCCAAACACTAACAACACCTCTGTGATGACCCTCCCCTAAAAGGATCTACCATTTAGGTGCACATCCCACCACACTTCATCAAAGGTTCCAATTGGGCCTAAACATCATGCCACATTGAAAAGTTTTTTCCAAAATACCAAAAAGTACCAATCATTCCATTAAAATTTCTAAATAAAAATCATTTCTATAACATTTTGTAAAATTAGTCAAAAACATACAACAATCTCAAAAGGTGACAAATAGACCTTCATCTCATTTAAAAATGAAACCACACTTCAAAGTGATAAACTTTCCAAGACATAAGAAATACATTTGGAACCACATTTTAAGACCATTATAAACCATGAAACCTCTAATGAGAAATTGGAGTTTTAGATGAACCATTGGAGACAGATGAGTTTAAGGAGGAGAAGGATGACGAAGGGAAGGTTATTTCAAAAATATATGGTTGATGGAGAACATCATTTTATATGGTAATTTTCATTTTTGTGCCTATCGATATGTGCACCCTATGCTCATATAGATATACCAACATCCATTGTAACACTCCTTGAAATAAATACAATATACCAAAGAGAATATTAGATATTCACCACTAGCTTCACCACCCAAAAACACAACACAAAGATAAGCATTGAACCACAAAATTGTATTAAATACATGAAGAGATCCAAATTAACATATAAAACCAGGTTATAAAGAAATAACCACGGCAAAAAATATACCAAAATACGTAATTTCACCTATAAACCCGTAGTGTAAATTTTGGGAACACTTCTCATACATATAGATATAGAAATCATTGAAGAAACCATTTGAAGCATAATTTTACAAATTTTACAACATATGAAAACCACAAATATTCCCAAAAATACATCCCAATAACGAGAAATTTTTTTTTAATTAATTAGAAACACTCAAGCATCGAATGTAATGTTCCAGAAAGGAAGTGGATGGAAAGACCTACCTCAATGACATACAAAAGTGAAAAAACTCTTAGAACAGGTAGAACCAAAACCAATAGACAGAGAACAACCAATATAATTGAAAAAAAATGAAAATATAAATCCTAGCATCTAGGGTTTTTTCGAGAGAGACATAACTAAATAGAAACAAAGTAACTATAAGAGGGAGGATATGACAGAAGTAAAAGCACCCAAAGACCAGCAAAAACTCACCTCAAAAGCTTGAAGAATAATTTATGGAGTGAGGAGAACTATAGAGAGAGGGTTTTGGGTGCCTCATAGTGCAACCAAAGTGATCCAAGGGGATAAGGGGTAGATTTTTTGTTAAAAATAGGGGATAGTATAATAGGAATTTCAAAATTTTAAAACACCTAGGAAAATCACACAATTTGTCTACATGATTTTCTAAAGCATCCACCAGGTATGTATACCCTAATAGATAAGATGTATATCCCATACGATTTGGATTAAATGTTTGGGAAACCATGGGTAAATTTTGAAAAAATGGTTTTTCTAATTATAGAGACTCCCCACATGTTTTATGCACATTTTATCCAAATTGTGTGCATATTGTGTTCCATAGACCTTACACCAAAAAGTAGTTTCACATTTTCTCCAGGGCCTCACATGGTTTTTGCCAAATCGTGCATAGGCCATAAAAAGAGAACCATCTAAGAAGTAAAATGAACTATAAATGCCCTCAATCTTAACATTACACATGGTTTACATTCAAAACATGAAACAAACGATGCACAAGGCCAAAACTCACCTAAAATCTCCAAAAATCAAAAAATATCAATGAGAACATTCCATGAAAATAAACCAAAATAACCAAATACAATAAAATAATAAAATAAAAGAAAATTTGTGGTCTATGTGACATAAATTTATTACACTATATATATCTTTTAGACTTGTTACCACATCGGTGCATCTGGTGCATAGCCACATCCACTTTCCAATATCCTGATAGGGATGCATTTGCTAAAAAACTACACAATCTACACTTTACCAAATATTTTGGATGATATCCTACAATTTAACTTATACTCATGTTTTCAAAAAATATATAGTCCTAATATATAAAAATTGATAAATCATACTCTTATACCAACAATAGCGACCCAATAATAACATACATAGATAGTACATGTTTTTGATTAATACTCAATATATGTCCCAAATAACAATTCCTTAGAACCATAAATATGTAGTTTAATATTATAATAGTTATTTAAACATAATATTTAAGGGAAACATTAATCTCCTCTAACAACATTCTTTACATATGGTACCCTTCTAGACACATCATACTCAGTAACCTTCTTCATAACCTGGGGAAAATTAAAACATAAAAAAGGGTGATCTCAAATACTTAGTATGGGTAAAAATGGGAAATATATATCAATGATCATATGTAATAATATCAAAATTATAATGGTATGATAACATGTTATTGTCAATAAAGAATCATACCCATTAATTCATATATCATAATCATGATTCATGGAATAAAATTTTACTATGTCACAAAGTTGAGGAATCACAAAAATATCAATCATGAGAAATGCATTAAAATCATTAATTTATAAAAATTTAATAAGCGTGTGACACCATTTTAGGCATAGAAACCATATTTTATTTCATGTTTAACTACCTCTACCATCATATCATTGAGTATCATGTATCACTACTTATTTTCAATACCTTAATGGATCAGAAATCACCACCTATTTCCCATATCATAATAGATCATGAATCCGTAACTATTTTCCATAGTGGATCAATAACATCAAATAATTTCCCATATGTATATCATGACATAGGAGGATTTATCCTATGCATTATATTTTTTAACATATCCATCCATCTCATTATGAGAACAATACATATGTTTTCCACAATATCATAAAATATTTATCATATCATTATATCATAACCCATGAAAATTTAACAGATTTCACAATAATTTCATCATTAAATATCCATAACAGATATATAAAAATAACATGGTTTTTATCCATATATCATAACCGCAATAAATAATTAAAACCTTTAAAGTATTATGTTATTGGTGAAAATACCTTTAAAATTACATTTTCAAGAATTCATTAAAAACATAAGAAAATATCCTTTTCCTTTAAAAACATTTTAAATAATAGTTATAATAATATTGTGGAAAAAAATATTTGAAAATTAAAAGTAAAACATGTGAAAGATTATTATAAATAATGAATGTTCATTATGGTGGTAAAATCTATTCATGGCCTATATGTTACTAGAATACATTCTTTTCACACTTTTGTAAAAATTCAAAAATGACTTATTAGGAAAAGAAATTAGAAATATTACTTTTTAAAACATTTTTAAATAAATTAATATACTATTTAAATGACCCTTTTAAATCTTTATTAGTATTGGTAATAAATTTTATAAAACAATTTTGAAGAGTATGAATGTGGAAGAAAAAGTTCGTCGACTAAAGAGGAAATAAGGTCATCTTTTCATTAGAAACATATACTCAATCATTTAAAATACCAAAGAGAGAAAAATGGAACGAATACATAAAAATTAAATGAATATAAAATTTATATGGTAATATGTGGGGTTTATAATATAATAACCATATAATATTACTCGATATAAGTTTAACATATATTGTCCGGAAAGGAAATGATATTATAACATAAACCCTTACTGATTTGGTAATATCAAAATTAAAATCTCATGAAACAATGAAAAATATAATTATCTTTAAATCCTAATATATTTATTTATAAGGATCATGAAACACAATCGTGGTTATTATATACACCACTCAAAGGAAACAAGTGTTGAATATAAAATATGTCTCATAAAAATAAAAGTGAGGAGAGAAACCCTCAGATCAAGTCTTTTCTTGATTCATACATGATAAAAAATACACCATAATAAATATAGAATTATTATAAATATATTATATAACAAAAATAATATATATTATACAATATATTATTTAATTATAACATCTAATCAACCGTTTATTAACAATTATTTAATAAAATAACTCTTATGGATGATAATTGTTGTGATTTTCATGCATGTTTCAGTTTTGAAGTACCATTACTTAAATTTGTATAATTGTTCCATAATATAAATAGTATTAAAAAACACATTATTATAATATATGATCATTATATAAACATTTATAACTATTTATATAAATTTTTGTTGAATAAATTTTTGGGGAAATTGATTTACACCACTTTATAGAGACGATACGAATGAGTGATGTTCACACTTTTTTATGGATGGAACAAAAGAAAACAAAATTTTAATTTTAATTTAAAGTACTACAATAATACCATAAATATCATATATTTTCCTTAAATCCATAAATATAACCATCAATATGAAATGTTGATGAAAAATGAAATGCATCAGTTAATGGAGACGGTAGTCCACATGTGCACATGAGAGATGTTTTATTTTCCCATATGATAGAAAGTAGATGGATAATGGTTTTTACATAATAATAATAAAAATAAGTTATATTTTAGAAAATTAGTTAATTATTTTTTAATTTATATCATATATTCATATGAGTTATAAGAATAAATAAAATTGAAATCACTCGGATAAGAGTTATACCAATTTGTTGGGAAACCTCCTTTTTTTAAACCTTAAGCCTTGAGATGGTGGTATTTTTGAAATAATGGAAGTTATATGACATGGTAAAGGAATATATTACATTATTAGGTTAGGTATTTGAAAATATATAAGGATAAAACTTTTTTAATAAGGGAGAAGAGGATGTGCCCTTTTATTAGTGAGGGGAGGGGAAACCTCGGAGTTACCTAGAGTATTAAATTTATATAAATTAATATTCAAGTTAATGTGGAACAAAATTTATCTTTCTATAAAATATAAATATTATGTGTAAATATATTATTATAAAATAATCTTTATACAAGTTTAGATGATGTTTTAACCCTTATCACGTAGTCTTAACCCAGATTAACCATTTAGATGATTATCGCGATATCAAAGTTATTCACACATTGGGGGGCATAAAAGTTAATATAAAAGGAAAATTAAACATTATTAGACTATTTTTAATATTATAGAACATATCCAATTAAATTATCCAAATATAAAAATTTTATGCATCTTAAATTATTTATTCAATTATTATTTAATATAATATACCATTAATTTCAATTTTTCAACTATTCACATAGTTTGACTTTAAATAAAACAATACAAAAAATTAATTATAATATAGACTTTTAACACGTAAATAATATGTTATATTTGTCTAAAAATTCGTATAAAAAAGAATTCATCAATTTTTAATAACTTTTAGTATTTCTAATATAATTAATTTTATTTTTTTATTACATGAAAAAGTATGATGTCGACATTCCGTGAGAATTTAAGGTAATTATTAATTCATTACTAATTAAAAATAAATGAAAACTAAAAATAAAATTAATTAATATATCTGATAAATAATTAAAAATTAACAAAATATCTTTTTATCCCTATAAAAATATATTATAGATATCGATACAAAGATAGTGAAATTTTTTATTTATTCTTTTCTTAAAATAATATTAATGGAATTATCAAAGAAAGTGGAAGTAAATATCACAAATTTCAAAGATAAGACAATTAAGATCAAATTTACCACATAAAATTAAATAAATATATGTTTATTTGGAGATTTCAAAGGATTATCCAAAATTTATAACCCTTTTACTTGTTTTACCCTTACCAAGGTGACACATATTTACCACTGTTACTATACATAATGACAAAAAATAAAAGGGAAATTTTTACCAAATTTGAATATCTAGATTTCAAATATGGAATACATTTTTAAATATTAAATTTCAAAAAAATTTAGATGTAAATTTTAATATAAATCAATATAATTCAAAAAAATTATAAAATTGAGATTTTAAGCCTAAAAATGAATATGTAACAAAATAAATTATAATGATGACTCATATGTAATTAATTATATTATATATAATTAAACAAGATTTATGTTAATTTATTATTAACTTCAAAAAAATGATCATTTTAAATTACTATATATAATGAAATTAAACTATAGTTTTACAAAAATCAGTACATTTCACTATTTACAAAATAATAAATCATCTTAGAAAAATCCCATAAATTAACTATAGGGTAATATTTAAATACTAATTTCAAAAATGATATTAATTTCTTAAAAAAATTATAAAAAATAAATTAATTAATTATATTTCTCTCTCAAAAAATGTAATAAAACTCATTTTTTTAAAACAAACATATTTTTGAAGTATAAAAAGAGTTTACTAAAAATTGTGTAATTATTTATTATGAATTGATAGATAATTTTTAAATATATGAAAACATTATAAATATTTTTTAAAATTTTGTTATTCCAATTCATGCTTCTAATTTAATGGCTAGTTTTTCATAATAATATAATAATAAATTTATTGTGTATCATAGCTCACATAAACCTCAGTGTTTCGTGTTAAGAAAGTTTTCTAGAATTGTATTGTTTTAAACAAAATATTTGAGGTGTCACACATAACAACCTATATGAATTTTTTTCATATATATTGGGATAGAATTATACTTGATTGATCCTCTTAGCCTTGGTTTATTGACAAGGATCATCACAGATGATGTCACGGTGGATCAGCCTGAGATTTAGGTTCTTGATGGACTAGTATCATAGAAGGATGATAGGATATAATCAGTTCCTTGTTATGTTGGTTGGTTTTTATATGATTTATTTGGGTATACAAGACCCTTGAGATGTTGTTTTCATGTGTGATGGAATATGGTTATGGATGGGAACTGTGTGGTGTTTCCCATGAGTTATGACCCTAGTGATACATGGTTTGTGAGATAGGTGGGAGGAACTAGATACCTTGAGACTTGACTCGATTATTAGTGATTCAAAACCATATTATGGGTATGGGAAACCCATGAGAATGGTTGGTCCTATTTTATCAGTTCTGTAGGGGATGGAAGAATGGGTGAGTTCTTTGGACTACTTGATCAATGGAAAAAGGTTTAAAGACCCGAAAATTCCATGTGATTTGTTTAAAATATGGGAATTTTACATGTCTGTGAAAATTGACGGTGCATGATTCTGCGACCCAATGTTCTTGGAATGAATTTTTGAACTTTTTTTCGAGTACATTCAGTAAACGTGCAAGTGAGTTTTTGTAACTCTTGAATGGGTTATTGGAATTGAAATCTAAGGGCACTGTTGAACTTGCAACGCCAGTATTCGCTTAAGGGTACCTTCACCTCGACTGTAGTAGTTCGAGAGTGAAAGATAGTTTTTGTGGTTTTTTGTGGAAATGAAAAATAAAATAAAATAAACATTTATTTTATTTCTTGTAAACCTTTTTAAATTGGTTATGCTGGTGAGGACCACCAGAAATAAAACCTCCATTTTTAAATTCAAATCTTGGTGATGGGGACCACCTGAACCCCTCATAATGGGGGGAGGAAACCTCTCAGACCCCATAATTAATTTTATGTGTCAGCATAAAATTAAATGTTAAGTTATCAATTAATTTTATTTGTCAACATTAAATTAAATGTTATGTTAATTAATTTTTTGTTGGCTATTTTTTTCTGTTCGGTGGAATTGGGGATGGATTGGAAAAAAGTTAATTGGGAGAGAGCATGGAGGATTATTCTCTCCAACGAAGAATGCGTTCTACAATGAAGAACGTGCTCCCCAATGAAGAATTCTCACACTGACGAGGAACGTCTTCAACGAAAATGAACCGATGATCAAGGAAATGATGATTTCACTGACGTCGGTCTAACCCCAACGACATCGTCTCCTTCCATGTGGCTTCCATCAACAAATCTTTGAGTGAGGGGTTTATTTATGAGTGTTTATCACTTCCCATGTTCTTCCCTACTAAATTAAGAATGTGGATCATCTCTCATAAACTAGTTGATCCACAAATGTTTTTTGCAGGATTGGGATTAGTGATTGATAAAGGTTTTCGTGATTGATGTTTTTAAATATCTCCCATAAAAGTTCCTGATTCATGATTCTGCTGAGCCACTTGATATCACCCTAATGCAGAGGATGTGGGCCAAAAAAACATGGCCCAACCCCCTCTGTCGTTTTTCTTTATTGGTGTCTTCTTTGTGATCGTGACAGCGACCAGTGCCGTCGTTTGGCACCAGTGGAACTCGAGAACTACGATGAAGGTGATGAAATAAGGGTGACCGGGAAAGCCGGCTGCTAGTGAAGGCCTTGCGCCGCATGGCCATCCCTAGAATACCGCCACCCCGCAGCCCCACCGGGCCGCTCGTGGCCCCACCGAGCCTCATGCGGCCCCACTGCGTTGTCCCGCGACTTTGTCACCCCTGGCCAAGTCTCAACACCCATGGCCCTTCCGCACAGCCTGTGGCCCCTCCGCGTAGCCCCGAAGCCCCTCCCCATTGCCCCATGGCTCCCCCACCCCACGGCCCCGCCCAGTCGTGCCTCCCCACAACTCTGTCGCCTAGCGACACCACCGCGCCACCCCGCGGCTCCACTGCCCCATGACCCCGCTGCACCGCCTGCATCCCCACCGCGTCACCCCGCAGCTTCACCACCCTCATGGCCCCATGTCCTCCGCGCCTCCCAGAACTGCCTGGATGGGCCACCAAGTGTGGGTTGGGCCGGACCCAGCGGGTTGGGCCGACCGGGTTGGACTGGACCTGCATCCACTACGACCCATTTACTCTATTTTGGCCATAACTTTGGCACTGGACTTCCATTTATCAAACCATTAGTGGTTCTAGAAACCTTGGAGCGAGACGGTCCCTTGATTATACCCCACTAGTGTTGTGGGTAATGTTGGAGTATGGTCGGGTTGGATCCAGCACAAATCCAACCAGGCCCTCAGGACCAAAAGGCTAATAACTTATAGACCGGGTGTCTGATTGACACACCGTCTGTTATGTTGAGACCCCTATGATGTGGTGGTCCTTTTAAATACATATTCATTGGATTTCATGTTAGTTTGAGTATCGACCAGTGTCTTTAGTATCGGACCCTCCCAGAGATGATTAAGCCTAGTGTGGAAACCCAGTATCAAGTTGTGACGTGAAGAATGAAGAGTGATCATGTGTGGGACAGCACTGAGTGATCCTATTTGGGTCAGCACCTAGAGATCTTGTGTGGGTCAGCACCTAGTGATCCTATGTGGCTCAGCTCCGAGCGATCATGTGTGGGTTAGCACCGAGCGATCCTGTGTGGGTCTGCCTCTTAATAGAGTAAGATGATTCAGTAGTTACATCTAAACATATCTACAACTATACTTAAGTTACACCTGGTGTGAGCTAAGTATATACCTTGTGGTACTTTACTTCGTGGTAATACCTTGTTGGTATCCTTATATGTGGCATACATGTGTGGTACTTACCTTTATGTTATTCCTTCCTTTGTGGAATGATTTAGCTTTGGGCTTTTCGGATGGGCCCTGTGTTTCTTATTGATAAGATGGGTATACTTGATAACTAAGGTATATGTATGGGCATATACCTAAGTAGGGTTGACAGATGGCTTCATGTTTTTTGGTTTATCGTTTTCGGATTTTGTGAGACCTTGAGGGTCTCAGGGTCCCTACTGAGTATCATTATACTCACTCCTGCACGGGCTATGCCCGCACCCTATTGTGTTTGGTGCAGACAACAGACAATGCTAACTGAGGACAAGAGTACGAGGACTGGAAGTAGCTCGGAGGTGGATGTTATACGAGGTGAACCGAAAATATATCCATTCTTGAGCCATACTTACCTTTCAGGTAGGATTCGTGGTGGATGATCCAAGAGATTCTTTTCACCTAATTGTCATCTTGTACTTTCAGTTTCATGTACTTTCCAGTGTGGCGTGTATGATGGCACATGTTACTTACTGTACTCACTCTATTTACTATTAAGTTTACTTGAGTTTGTATCTTGTTGTGTTCCTGGTTTCATGTGCTTACAGGTTATAAAGGCATTGTCTTCCCAGTTTTAGGGAATACGATTTCGGTGCTAGTCTCTAGCCCTAGCCTATAGAAGGGAGGCTTGGGGTATTCACAGAATGGGCCCTGGGGGATGGGTCGTGACAAATGGATCTCTCAAGTTTATGATATGGTGATGGTGATTACATAGTGACCTATATATGTGAAGATCACCTTAAGTGATGGTACTATTAAAGGGAGGCCCAAGGTATACATATGTATCAATGTGATTTTTCAAGGGTGGGACAGGTCGACTACCTGGTTCATTGATTCTGCATGTGATTTTGAAGCATGGGGTGAGAATGGGTTGGTGAATTGATTTTTAGAATTATTCTCATTACCTAGTATTCATTTGTTTAACCTTGTAATATGTTAGGTTATTGGTTTTTATAAGATGAGTTTTGGGAATTTGGGTTAAAAATTGAATGACCACGTCAAAGGGTATTGTTATCCTGGTCTAATGACATGCAACTCTTGAGTTCATTAGTCTAATTTTCACAATTGGTTGTAGTGTTGTGCATGAGTTAGTACCTATCGAATTTATTCTCTATGTGATTTATAAGGGAATTTATGAGTTGGGGAGTGAACCATCATCTGTTTGAGGGTATGACCCTTGTTATGGATAAAATATTGGAAGGTTCTATGGGTTATATTATTGGGTTCTAGAAGTAGTTTTTTTTTTGAGATCATTTCTGAGAAGGATGACCATGTCTATAATTTACGTTCACTAATGAAGATAGTTTAATTCTTTTTGGTTGGGAGTTTTTTTTGTAATTAAAAAATAATGAAACTCAAATTGTGGGGAGTAATGCGTTAGTTGCGGGCCTATGACCCTTGAGCGGGAAGGGACATGGGAGTGTGGAGCTGAATATGGAATAGCGTTGATAGAATTTTGATTCTAGGTGAAATGATATTGATTCAATGTTGGATTCCTCAGAAAATTCCCTGGGTGAATTGGATGAAACCATGTATTGAAACTGGGATGTGGCTTTGGGATTCGAATGGAATTTAATGATATGAGTGATCTTGGATAAGAGGAGTGTCAGAATATGTTTTTGAACATAGTGATGTTTTTAATGGGTTGATGATCAAGTGGATTAATTAAAATAAAAATATGGAATGAAATTTGGTGATCATTTTTGGGTGATCACAAAATGTCTTTGGGGGTGAAGGAATTGTGATCAGGAAAGTGGTGATGCTTCAGAGGCTAAAGATGAATTCCATTGAGGTTGGTTGTGAAGATGATGTTTAACTAGTATATTTATATGATATGGAATTTTTTGAGGAGAAAACAATATTAAATATGTTTTATTGGGCGTGGAATGAATATTTTAGGGTTGGTTGGGTCTTTCTGAGGGAAACTAATCTATTCGGGGACCCCATGTATGGGAAGTGAGGAGTTTTCATTTTGGGTCAAATTTTATTTATGGGGTACTTCTATTGTCTGTCCACTATCTTCATGTGTGTTATAGTGTAGTGATATGATAACAATTTTGGGAGCATCATTGGTATCTTGTATTGGAGTTTCAATAAGAAGTTTTTATGGTGAAGGTTCCGAAGAACCTAATTTAGTAGTAGTAATATATTTCCATTGGTGAGGGGGCATATGGTTGGGATGATTAATCATATGAAGATGATAAAATCTTGTATCAGGAGTGATGGGATCTAACAATGTTCATCTTATTTTATTGATGATGGTCATAAATTTTTCATCATATTATGAAAATTTGATTTCCTTGGCTGTGGAGTTTTTTAGTAGAGAACAATTAGTATTCTAGGATAGGACACAATGAACCAACCATATTTTTATAAACAAGGTTGTTTGGGTTTATGTTTTTATGACCACTAGTAATTATTAGAGATGAGAACTGTTATAGTTGGGAGTTATTAATTCTCATGTCGATATGATTTCTTAAATTTCAAAGACATTTGAATTTTCCATACATTAGAGTAACTTTTTGAGAATTTGACTTTTTAATATAATTTTAGGGGTTGGGATCCATCAAACATGTGAATTTAGACATGGTTTGGAGTATGGAAGAGGTTAGAAATGGGCCAGGTTTTCCCCAAAAGAATCTTGGAGTTTTTGGGATATTGTTGTGGAAAATGTAATTAGAACTGGCTAGCCTCTTATGAGCCACTGGCAAGCCGGTGGCTAACAAATAGCACCCCCCATCTTAAATGAGTTTTGTCATCTAGATAATGGGATTGAATGGGGAAAAATTTCAATTTTCCTCCTCATGAATATAGATTTAGAATCCATCCTCCCTCTCATTTTTTCATGTGAGAAATGATATTTAAAGATCCCTTATCTCTTGGTCCTTATCCATTTTAGTCTTTAGGAATTTTCAAAGTGATTCATGGTATGTATTATACCCTACTGTAATCCCCTATCCTTTCATGTATGAATATTCCCCAATCATAATTCCCTTAATTTGGGTACCCACCTCGAAAGTAAACCTCGAGTTAATCCCCCAAATAACCATGAGTTAAAATATCCACCATGGTCCCTTCACATGGGATGTCCTTCTCAGTTTTATCCACAACCTTTTATCTCAAAGGGTCATACTCCACTGTGAGACATACCCTTGAGGACCTCCATAGGAATGGGTCCTACCCAATAGACTATGTGGGATTTTATTCCCATCTAAATGGGATATGTAGGAAGCCTCTCTAAGGTTCAAACCCAACACCCCAAACCAGCATTATTCTTCTGGTCCATATCCACAGTAGGGTCTAATTAAACATCAAAACTCATATCAGTTCCAGGTTTCTTGGGATACTTTAGCATAAGTACCACACTAAACATTGACTAGGAACCTTCTGCCTAGACGTCTTTACCAGATGACGCTAAACTGTATGGTTGGGTCCTCATCACATAACCTCAAAAGGTATGACATTCCCCCATTAAGCAGTACAGAACAACATAGTTTTTGATTCCTTTTAAAATGTTACAAAGGAATCCCATTTATTGGTTTGATCCAAACATTATAAAACCTTTTTTCTCCGACTATAAGGATAAATTACATATTGAAATTCATCTACATGGATAACAATAAACTCCATATTCCCCCACTATGTGGCTAAAAAACCAACATCATCGTAATAATGTCCAAGGAATCTCTATGTAGTATATAAAAGAATACCATCAGTAGAGAACCTAATATACAAAATGATATCTCTATTGATGAAGAACCACGAATACATATGGATGATTTTGAATCCCACACAAGATAATAATTGATTGCAAATATTGGGATAACCAACATCATACATGGTAATTAATCAAGGATTAATGAACATATCTTAAATATATAAGAGAGTCCTGGAGTAGGCAATAATTCCCCGCAAAATGGTGTGATGAGCCCAACCTCCCATCCTCTCGATCAATGTGAGTTCTTAAGAATCATGTGTAAAACCCCCTAATGATCACCTACCTTTGGAAAGTAGGTCCCTATGGATATATAACCATTGGGTGTTTCGAGTTCCATGAGAAAACCCATTGGAACCCGTTTGAAAAAAATGATTTCCCAAATGAAGTCACATTTCCATCGGAAACAAAAAATGGCGAACTGGATGTTAGTCCTTAACCAAGATGATAGTGTCACCAACCTATTAGTACCCTTCCATTCTCAAAGGAAATAAGGGCTGTATAGTGAAATCAATCACGCATGTGTTCATCCAAAAAGATGATACTATTCTGATGTTAATTGTTTTTATTTGACATATATACATGCACTTCCTTATAAGAACTCCCTTCAATCCAATGGCTCCCTTCATGTTTACACCTGCGAACACCCCAGCTATTTCTCAAGATGGATCCTCATCCATGAAAAAGAAACCATCATCGACCCAGCATCTTCAATGCTTGGTCTCTAATATCTAGTTTGAGAGTACCTCCAACACTGTACTATCCTGAACATGGAGGTCACCAGACCGGACCTCCAACTCAAAAAGCACCTCCAATAGTCCATTCAACGATGACCGGTGGTCTTAAAGCAGATAGTGTCGACCGTCATCTTCAACCATTTCAAGATCTTATCCCCATAATGCAACAACTATTCCCTCCCATATTTCAAGGAGATAGATCAAGATTCCACTTTTGGCCTCATCCCAAATGCATAGGAGTCATTCTCATTGGCTTATTCCAACAATCTATGTTGTGAATGTTTTGTCATAGTGAACCCTCATCATAATGATGGTATGGCCTTCAACTATCTGGCCCAGGTCCCTCAGACCCAGTCATGCAATATGGCCCATCGTGGATGACAACAATCCAACAAGGATAATGTTCACAGCTTTTCCCCTTCCAATGATTCCCACCAACCCAGTATAGTGGAAAGTAGTGAGTGGGTACATACACCAATTTTCCTTCATACATTCATCCAATAGAATCACCTGGAAGCATTCAAAGAATCCCTCCAACCAAATACAAAAACACCATATATGAAGGAACATCCATCTTCATGTACCCACCATTCCTTCCATTAGACTTGTCCAGAAGCACTCAAGGAAGTCCATCAACCATGTTTGGTGGAAAACAGCAACCAGGAACACACACCAACCAATATTTATCAAGCTTTCCAGTAGCCTCACCAGGATGCACATGGAGAATTCAGTCAGAAAGTACAAATTACATAAAGAGGGAATATTCAAATATCTTCCCATTAGTACTATCAATATCCACTAACAGAAAAGGGATTACAAGGGAAGTCCCATACAACTACTCCACATGTGGAATGGATGTATATTATTATTCCAATCACTGAAGTCATTAAGAACATCCTAGAAATGGGGAAATAGTAGACACAAATACCTTCCAATATCCTAAAAACATTCCAGAATATCATATCAACAGAGATAACAGTACCCGAGGTATGGACATATAACTATTTCCACATACCTAGGGTGAGTTGTCATTATGTCACCCTAGATAAGATACATACCTCTTCTCCCATCTATGAGGGTCATGGGTAAATATCTTCCATATCATATGGAAAACTCGATAGGGAATAAAAATGCTCTCCAACTAGAGATAATCGTCCTATCCTAATGTCCACTCCATGGATGGAATAAAAACATTCCCATGATGACCACTTCTCCTCGAAAGTGGCCCCAACTATTTATAAAAATACTTCCAAGAAAAATCCTCATTTGGCATTGTTTTAGAATCAAGAGCTTATATATAATCAGGTTTTTCTTAGAAATTGAGTTCTCGAATCCCTCAAACTTTTATCGATTTCAACTCAAGAGCTTTCCCTTGCACTAAAAAATTACAAGAGGAGTAGCATTAATTTTGAAGGTCCCCATAAAAAACTTCACCATGAAGTCTTCCTTCATGGAAACAATTTAAATGATATTGAGTTCTTATATCATGATTAGAACCATGATAAACATTCACGTAACCACAAGAAAAATGAGCAAGGTTTCCTTCCCTTTGTGGTAATTTTCCATGATCTTCCTCTCCATAATGGTGATAACTACGAAATTTATCTCCATTTTAGTGATTTTCATCGTCAAAAGAATTATCTATTTGAAAATTTAGTGAAGATAAATCCCACATATGGTAAGGTTCTTGATAATACAAGGCCATTCATATCTAATTCATTTTCGCTTGTAAGATAAATCCTTTTTTAACCAGATGATATCCCAAGGAGATGGTTATTCTTTAAAACTTACGTGGGTTATTTTCCTTCCTAAATAGAAGAGGAAATCCCAAAAAATCCCATTTTTTATGTAACAATTGGGAAGAATCCACTTTGGTTGGACCAGGTTGAGGAACTTCTAGTGGAAGATGAAGAGGATATTTCAAACATGAGGAAACATCTGAAAAAAGATGATACACAACCCATTTTTATCCTTTTCCACCACTCAATACAGTATCCCATAGGTGTTGGCAGATGATTATATACATTAAATCTTCCAAAAAATATAGAAAACTATTCATCACCTAAAATAAACGGTTTTACCATTTGATGAGTATCAAACTCACTTCAAGGTAATATAAGGGTTCAATCGACAAATTGACTTGGAATCTCTCTTGTCTTCCCAATAACATAAGATCGAGTAACAGAATGGAGAACAAGTGCATGCATTGATGCATTAATGAGTCTATGAATATTGATTTTACATACCCCATTGGGTGTTTATATCAGATGATGGGGTGCACATGGGGCTTTGCATTTCATTTAACTCCCCGGACAGTAAACCCACCAAACGTTTTCCCATGAAATGTTATTTCCCCAGACTGACTACAAAAACTAAATTTTATTCATGAATGAAGATATGCTTGACAAGAACTGGCTCCGACTGACTCTCATAATTGTCGGTCCAAAAGATAACATGTTGTGGAAATACTTTTTCATTAAGCATTTAATAATATTGATTAGGCCCCAGTTTAGAGAATGTCAATGATTAAATTATACAGATATTTGAAATAGCACAATGGACATTGAGAATGGGTGATTGATGTGGGTGAATAATAATTCCCCTAGCCCATATTCAGACAAAAACCATAAAATTAGAAGTCCAGCAATAGTAATATCATCTATATTAGTTCAAGAGAAACCCCAACCCATCGGGATGGGGGCTTTTTTAACCAAAACATCAGAGCAAGTAAATAGGGATCAAATAGTTGGGAATAAAGAACGAGAATAGCCCCATCACTTAGGGATGTGGTATTTTTACCTCAAAATCCCCTCCTCAGTAGAAATTAGTTTTTTCTCGATTATGGAAGAAGCTGCGAAATGAATCCACTAATTTTATTTCATCATGTGATTTATTAAATTCACTTGAAATGCATATAAATGGACTATCATGGGATTCCCTACAGGTTAATATTCACCATACAGTTCTTAGAGAGTCAAAAAATAGGGGTATAGGGTATCTTGGAGGACATAGAAGAAGACGGTATCCCATAGATACCAATAGAATGCCTGTAATGTGCTACACATAAAGGAATAACATCTATGAAATAATTGAATAATGTCCAGAACATAAGACTGATTAAGGGGATTCTGAATAAGAACTTACTATTCATAATATGGTCCACACCGAAACAAATGAAAAAGTAGTGCATACCCAAAACTAGAGGCTCGCCCAAAAATTGGGTATGCCCTCAAATAATCCCCCGCTAGCTCCTAGAAATCCACCTTATAAGGGAAATTTTAAGGGCCATACATTGTATCACCTTCCCCCCAGAGAAGTCCAAACCCTTTTGATAGAGGAAGTATTTTCTTAGTAAGTGGAGGAAATGAAAGAGTTGAGAAAACTCAATGATGAGTTTCTCTGAAGTAGTCTTCCTTCCAAATATACTCCATAAGAAGACCCTCAACTCGCACTTCAAGTTGGATCACCTTAGAAAAGATGTTTTCTGTAATAAATGATGTATATAGGGAACATACACTCAATGTGGGACATTATCTACTAGTATATTTTAATCCTAGAATAGTAGATAAAGAATTTAATCCATTGGGTACATAGATAGACCATGGTCAGGAATATCTTTATAAGCATACTCTTATTGGTTACCCATGGAAAATACCAGTGGTGCCACCACCAGTGGTCGTTCCATTAATCATACCTATTCAGACTCTAACTGCCACACCTATTCAGGTCCCAACACAGCTGCATATTGTTCAAATTATTATGCACACTGATGAGTCACTAAAGACTCTATTGGAAGCTATATAATGATAAAGTGTTCCAGTACAACCATAAAAAAATTCTTACATAAAATGGTAAGATCTAAAACCTCCTCTAACAAACATTTGGAATCCTATATTTCATACCTTCAGTAGGTCAAGAGATCTAAATAAGCACTTGACACATTTTTTCTCTCACTATGATATCATGATGAGGACCCCTAAGAAGCAGGAAGTAGTGGAACTCATATGCTTCGTGAAATCATTGTAGGGGACAACCTTTATATGGTATACAAGAATTCAATACCGATTGATCACTAGATGGTAATATCTCCATTAGAAATTCCACTTCAAATTCAATTCAATGCTTAAATGAAAAAAACATTGATCTTAAAAACTACAAGCAAAGGGATAATGAAAGATTCTCATATTACATTTCTCAGTGGAAAGGATTGTCTTACTCTTAGAACATTGAACTCCCTCAATAATATTGGTTGAATAACTGTTTATAAACTCTATGTGATGATTTCTGAACACCTTAGATCCCATTGAAATACACAGGATGGTTTTAGGATCTGGCCAAAATTTCTAAATAGCTAGAAAACTCATTCATAGAGACCATATCCCAGTATCAGGTAATCCCAGAATCTCGGGGAAGGAGAATATAAAGGGAAGAAGCCACTATAGTTACACTTATTTCAACCCCTTTACCCCCTACTACCTCAAATCCTACATCATACCATAGGTATTAACTACATGAGACTCAATAGCAACACCCAACACATCAATATGATTAAAGATATCAGAGGCGGAAATATTTTGAGGAGTTGAAAGCAAGGTTATTCCTTTTGGAATAACCATGTCTCTTGTTACATAATCTCATTTGTGGAAAACAACTTAGCTAAGTTTCCGAATCCCAAGAATCCTAAAAATGATTTTGATCAGGATTTCACAAACTATTTTCATTTCCTTCAAATGTTAGGGAAACCCATCCAAGAGTGTTTTTTTCAAGTACCTCCTATAAAATATTGTCGATTCTAGACAAGTGAAACGGAAAAATTCACCATCCCATGTAGAATATGTTTCTATTACAAATTTGGAAGAGGAAGGAAAGTGGAATGATATTAAAAGAAATAATTTGGAGGAGTTCAGTTACATGATGGTATGAAAAATAATCAATCAAACTCATTCCATTTTATTAACATATTTGAAATATCCAATTCTACCTCCTTCCACTTCTGTTATATAAAATAAAAATTCATCAAAATCCAAGTCCTCTGAAGTCCCATCTTCAAAGAAGAAACATGTCAAAAAGGATGAGGAAAAAATAGAAGAATATGAGCTCATGTAAAGTCCAATGTTGTCCTTGACCTTAGAAGATTTCATTCTAACCATATCAAAAGCAAAGGAACCTCCCCGCTAAATGGTACAACAAAAGTAGACCCCACAAGAATTATCTTCATCAAATAATGAGTTGATATTTGGTACCATTATTTTTATACACTTAATAGATCCCTAATAAAATGATGATGATTATTATGAACCTAATTTCCACACACTTTATTAGGTAATTGGGTTAATATTTCATCAGACATGAGGATATAGGGGATGATGTGGTTTATCTCAGAGCCACTACATCAACTAAAACCTTGATCGAACCATCTATGAATCCAAAACTTGTGGGAAGGCTCTACAACAAAATCAATAATAATTGGGGATTTATTCCTCCACACATGGAAGGGTATACCCTGACATGATAATATTGGAAGAATAGTTAGAGAATATGTTATCCCCTCCTTAGTTGGTAGGAATACCTAGACAATCTAATCCACCAAGAGCATGAGCACTTCCAGCTCCTATCCTAAGGAAAATCCCATTGCATCATGAACATATGCACCAAATGTTCCTACAAAATATAATCTTTATTCTGTAAAGCACAAACCTTTGGAAAAAAATATGATTTCTTGATGTTATTAGCCCATGTTCTAGCTAAGTTATCAATCCTAGATACTCTATGTTTGTAAAAATACCTTTGGTAAGCACTCATTGAGGAATTATTAATCCCTCAAGAATTTTAATTTGAGGTCACTGTTTCTAAAGTATATCGTGTTGAGAGTGATCCTGCAGAATTTCATGTGGTCACTTCCTTCATTGACTAAGATGAGGATGATATCATACAAGGACATATAATACCCCTGTTTATTTTTTGTAGGATAAATGAAATTAATATCTGATGATCCTTCAATAACAATGGTCCAGAGTCAACCTCATCCCAGTCTAAACACTTCATCAACTGGGTCTCAATAAATATCACTTATCCCCCACTATTTTTATTTTATAGGGTGATGCAATGTATGGGAAAGAACCTCTCAACAAGATTACACTTAGGATTCAATTCAAGGAAATTTTTTTAACTCGGGGTTCATGGTGGTTTGGTAGGACACATCTTACAATGTTCTATTTGGAAGACTTTGCCTACATCATCATCCATCCATTCAATAATCATACATAAAATGTCTCAAATATTCTATAAATGGTTAAATTGGGACATTATATGGTGGCAAAAATCCATTAAAATCCTATGAAGTACAATATATTGATGTACTATTCTATCATCATGGAGGAAAACATTCCATGGTTGATGATACCACTTGAATAAATTCCCCATGTGGCTTGGAGATGATTCATGCTAACCCTTTCAAGTAGCTCGGTGCAGATTATGTGCTGCTTATTAATCAAACAGAATGGGTGGTCTAGAATTCATGAATTCATTCAACCACTTCTACAATGTCAATCATTAAATCTGATTCGAATGGCATAGATGAAGTAATCAACCCCTTAAATGGTTAAAAAATCTTTAATGAAAATGTCTTCATTTTTTACCCTAAGCCTCAACAAAGATGATTTTATTCATCCAAACTAGAATAACTCATCATGAATATAGGGTAATGTGGAAAGAACCATTCACATTCTCTTTTTTCCCCTTCAGGACACCAATAATTCTGTATTCTAGCAACTGAACCCTAAATGATTACCTTATCTTTGGATGTCCAAAATATGGATACCCTCTTCCTTCTGAGGAACTTGTCTTATCATATCCTACCTAGGAAGTAGCGCAACCAGTGGGCCATGAGGAAGAGGAAGAAGATCGCAATTATCCCCCTCCATCATTTGAGGAAGGCATCTCTGTCATTGTGGATGAACATAGAGAAATAAATTTGCGTACAAAAGAAGATCCATGCACCACCCTAGTTAGTGTGAAATTGAATCTCAATGAATGGATGGAAAACACCTCCTACCTAAATCAGTATTGGAATGTGATTTCCTGAGATTACATATAGATTCTAGGCCTTAAACCTAAAGTGGCCACCCATCATTTGGGTTTTCTATAATATCATCAGGGATACAAGAAATCATCCTAGAGGACACACCTGACTCACACCTCCATTATTGAGGCTAAAGTGAAAAAACTCATCAAGGATGACTTTATCCAGGAAGTGATATACCCAAAATGGAGATCCAACATTTTCCTTGTATAAAAATTGGAAAATCAGATTTTACATTGATTTTAGAGATCTCAATTATCATTTTCCCAAGTATACCTTCTCTATTACAATCATGAAACTCACAATTTATGAAACAACTTGTTATAAATACATCTCTTCTATGGATGGATACTCAAGGTATAATTATAATTATATGGTCTCAGAAGATGAATAATATAAATCATTCATAGCACCTCAAGTTGTTTTCTTCTTTTGGGTTATTCCATTTTTATTAAAGAAAAATGGTTTGAAATATTAATGTGATATGTATAACATCTCCAAACACTTATTGATAAAGTTTGTCTAATTCTATGTTGATGATCTAGTGGTGAAATCTCGATAATGATTTAATCACCTAGAACACCTTGAAACCATATTCACCAAGATTCAAAATCATAATCTGAAGATGAACCCCTTGAAATGTACTTTTAGGGTAACCTTAGGAAAATTTCATATCTTTTTTGTATGCCATCGTGGAATGAAAGTTAATCATGAGAAGACTAATGCTATAATTTTCATTCCACCTCCTCAAAACATGAAACAGTGGAGAGAAATTAAAGAACACTTGACCTAAATTCAATGCTTCATAGCTAACCTCTTAGAAAAGTGTTTACCCTTTCAAAATAGATAAATAAGGGGGTCAATTATAAGTGGACCAATGACTGTCAAGTATAATTTTATTACCAAAACAAATACCTCTTATTTCCACTAGTATTTATGTCATCTGTTGAAGTAAAGACACTTGTTCTTTATGTGAAATCTGTGGCGCGATCACTGGGAACCTTCATTGAAAAAACGAATGATTCTGGGAATGAAAATAACCTTTATTATCTCAGTCAAACCATTCTCAACATATATTATATATATTTATATATTAAGAAGAGCTTCATGGTGTTAATATTTGTAGTTCAGAAGTTGAGCCACTACCTACAACTCCATGTGATCTACTTGGTTTCTCATAATAACCAACTCAAATTTATCCTCATTCTTCTTATACTGACAGGATATATGAAATGGTGGAAAGATATCATACAGTAGTTTGATATACAGTTTGTTCCTATGAACATAGTGAATGGCTAAGCATTAGTAGACTTCCACACTGAGCACCCATCTGCAGAAGAGACATCAATAAACACTGAAATGCCTTATTAAGAAATCATCTCTATTCAAGACAACCCTAGAACATGGAGAATTTATTTTCATAGTTCTTCCAGGAGTCCAACAGGTAAGATAATGGAAGACCAAACACTCAAAAAAGTTGGGTTATTAATTGTGTGTATCCCCTCAAAGAAGGTATTGTTTCCATATTTCTTTTAGTTATCAAATGGTGGTACCAACAATGAGGTAGAATATAAATCTCTCGTTGCAGACTAGTAATTGGAAGTATATGTACCCGTGAACCACCTAGATGTGAAGGGTGATTCAGAATTGATAATCAAAAATATCTATGTGGATTATTCTATCATAAAGGAAGATCTAATTACCTTTTGTGATTATATGTGGGGGTTAAAGGAATAATTTTACTCACATTCATCATTCACACATGTCCCATTTAGTCCTACCATAGGATGGATGGTTTCTTCATGGAATTTACCCAAGGTATAATGATTCCAATGAATAGGGTTTGGAGAGAGAATATCCGGTGATGAACAACTAATTTCACTCTTTATGATGGCCCAAATCATCAAAAAGTACTTGAAATGTGAGTATTTGATGGATTACATGTTAGATGGGTAGATGGAGGAGAGACTATAGATGTAATAGATGAATTGCATGCAGGATCCCATGGTGCCCACTAATTAGGGTATAAGTATTCTGATCAAATATTAAGGCTTGGATACTTATATCCTTCGATGATGCTGGATTACATAGAATTTACTATGTTTCATCCCTTCTATGTGTATTTCAATTTCATCCATCAGCCCTTAGAGTTTCTAAATATAGAAAAATTCTCTAAGTCGTTTTCCACATGGGGAATGGATGTTATTGGACCATATCCTTCAACTATAGCTAAGCAGTTTAAGTGGATATTTATGGCTACTAGTTCCTTATCTAAATGGGCTCAAGGAATACCCATCAAAGAATTCAAAAACAAAATAATTTTTATCCCTTTCAAATCTAATATCATTATCATTTTTGGTGTTCCTCATACAATATTGATTGAAAATGGAAAAAAAATTGTTCTATTGAGGTAAAGAAGCTATACCAGAAATATGTTATCAAATCCAATCCCTCATCCTACTATCATATATTGGCCAATAAAAGGATAAAGTATTTTAATAAGACTCTATAACTCATGATCTATAATATAATGGATAAAGATATAAAATCTTATCATTATAATCTCTTGCATCCCTTATGGTCTTACTAGAATACTACCCGTACAACTACATGAATGACTCTATACTCATTGGTTTACAGAAAAGAAGTAGACTTTCCCATTGATGTCTAGTTTCTATAACTCTGTATTTCCATTTATGACCAAATATATATAGATTAATAGACTCAAAAATGATTGGATGAGAAGGAGTGACTGGATGAAAAGAGATTTCATACCTTATGTATTTTGGAATTCAATCAGAACTGGATGTCACAAGCCTTTAACCAAAAAGTCCATCTACATTCATTCCTCTAAATAGAATTGGTATTGTCCATTAGCACTCTAATTATACTTGGAATGTAGCCTCCAAATCTTGATAAAAAACGGGATGGACCTTACTCCATACATAAGGTCCACATTAATAGAGATTATTCTTTAATCATAATAAATGGAGAACTCCCTACAACTCCAATCAATGCAATGTTCTTGAAGAAGTCGTTTTTGTAATCACACATTGTTTAGCATAGTTATAGGACATTAAATTTCATTTCACCATATGAATCTATGTTGCATGATGTTAAACTATATAGAATCATCGTCCTTGTTTCATGATGATAAACTGCATGACATGACGTCCTAGTCGCATGACCGAAAACTTAAAATCACCATTTTTCCTTACCACATGACATTAAATTATATGTTTAATGTTTCCATCATCAGGAATTAATAAATCTCCATGATACCATGAGAATACACTCATTATGGTCCCTCAAAAGATGAGTATCTTATATGTGTAAACCTCACTCACATTATTTCCACTCCTTAGTGGCACTCGTGACCCATTTCTCCCTATGTTTGAATTAGAATTTCAGGGAGATTAACTATAATGAACTATGTGTGGACTGATTCTTACCCTAGAAAGATATGTAGTGAAATCTAGGTCTTATCCCCTGGTGCAACCGTAATGTTTCCTTCATGTTGCGTGACCCACATACTTATTTCTTGATGATAAATCACATATTTACTCAAGAACTATATGAGGCTTGATTATAATTCATATTGAGATACATAGTGACACTAATATCATCAATATTAGACCCAACCACAACAATGAATAAAATGTCCTCCTCCCATGTGTATGAACCAAACATATAGATAGCATTTGGGAGAGTATCACCCCCCTTATGGCGTAACCTCTTTAGCGCTTTTCAGTATCCTAGTTACATGATAATAAACATCGTAACAATCATAGCATTTGGGATAGTATCACCCCCCTTTCTACCATTGGTACCTTACCATTACCTCTTCATTAACTATGTGTGGCTTGATTCCTACCCTCACAAGATGCACAGTGATGCCTAGATCTCTAATATCAGGTCCAGCCACAATTTTTAAAATCCCCTTCCCCCTTATGTGCATGAATTAAACCTGCACAGGGAGTATTTTGAAGAACTATGTGTGGATTGATACACATTCCAATGAGATATGTAGTTATGCCTAGATCTCTAATCCTGATCCCTGTCATAATTTTGGAAAAGAAAATCCCCCTTCTTTTTCCTCATGCATAAACCAAATATACATAGAGATACATTCCAAGAATTATTCTATGATTCTCATTACGATGAGATACATGGTGATATCCAGAATTCATGATTTAAGCACAACCATTAGTCTAGAAGTTATCAAAAGTCCTATTTCCCCTGTCAAAGTCTAATTGGTGTGGGAAACAACATTCAAGAACAATGTGTAGATTGATTATCAGTCTATTGAGATATGTAGTGACACACGAATCTCTAATCTTGGTTCCCTCTATGATTAAATCATAAATCCCAATTACATCTTGTGCATCAAAAAGATCTACATAGGGAGCCTACCAAGGACCACGTGAGGCATGATTGTCATCCCTATGAGATATGTTCTGAGGCCCACACTTTCATTCTCAGGCCCAACTACAATATTTCCATCACATCATGGTTGTTCACCTTTGTCTTTACTGCATGATGTTAAACTGCATGGAATTTCAAAAACTATTTGTGGATGTATTCTCATTCTATTGAGATATGTAGTGATACTTGGTTCATATCCCCTAGTCTAGCCACAATTTAGAATCCCCCACTCCTTGTGTACGGATCATACTTGCACATGGAACTTCTTCAAGAACTATGTGTGGCTTTATTATCAATCATATGAGATACATAGTGACATATAGATCTGAAATCTTAGGTCTAGATGAATCACAACAAAAAAACCACCCTACTCTCTCATGTACAAGTGATATTTATATGGGGAGATCTAGTATGAGTTCTCACATTACACATGAACTAGTATTTTTTAGAAATATGTATGGATTGACTCTTTCCCCAACAAGATATGTAGTGATGCATGGTTATTACACCCTCTTCTAGCCATAATATTCTTTTCACATAATAATATCCCACATCCTTTTAGTAAGATGTTAAACTACATGGCCAATTCTCTCACCGCATGAATTCAAACTGCATAGTACCTCTAGAACTATGTGTGTCTTGATTTCATCCCATTGAGATACATAGTGAACCCTATAACTTATTCCCTATCCCCATCCTTGGGGTAAAAGAAAATATTTCCTCTCATATATACAAGAAAAAATCTATGTATGAGATTTTATTTTAGGTCCTCCCCTTAGAGAACCCACCAAGGAAACAAGATATGTCCCCATTTTACAATGAGACAAATCAATGCAAGGAACTCTAAAATCGTGGCCAGTATCCTTCCAATGCATCTTTTTTTCATTGAAAATTTCCTCTTTCACATGTAATGATCCTAATCCTGAATACTTTTGTATCTTTATAATATTTCCTTTGCTTCTGGATGTAGAATTTATAATACCTGAGAGCTCCTTTACCTGATTATATAGTACATTCCCCATCTGGCATTTCATAAAGCCGCCCACGTAATGGGCATGTCATCCTAAGGATTCCAATTTTGAATATTATTTTGTGCCCTATTTTTCCATGCATAATAAGTCCCACATAATGGGTTTTTCAACTAGCAGTATCTTCTACCTTGGGAAAAGCATCTTCTGTCCCTTTAAGCTTTGACGATGATATACTAAAACCCACGAATCAATGGTAACCCTTTGTATATTTGTTTGATATCTTTTCTACTAACCTAAAAGTATCCAAGAACACTATTTACACATTTTCCATTTAACTTATTCAAATTATATTTGAATAACCATGGTTCATTTGACCATGTATCATACACTGTTTCCATAATATTATTTTCCTAGCCATATGGCCAAAAACTACATGCACCATACTTCTTGTATTTGGTTCATACCTGCGTAATACATCCATTCCATTCATTATATGGAAATTAAAACATAATATACCCTTTTTTAATTCTGGTACATTCTCCACAAACCAATCATTTTTCTTAGGAAAATTCGAATCTACATAATCTTTCATTGTATTTTAACGATAGAATGTCAGAATTATTGAGATCTCTTTTTCTTGACCATGTAGTATGTTCCCCAATTGGCCTTAAATATATGTCCCATATACCAAGTTTGTTAGATAAAGTATGTCATTATTTTTCAATATAGTATGTGTCCTAGTAGTCCATTCATAAAATAGCCCTCATAATGGGTTTGTCAATAGTGGTAAGTTCATTCTCGGGTGAGACCTCCTCTAACGTCATAAGCCCTTTTTCTCATACCAACCTTCAAATCTGGAAATCCTCAAATTATAGCATATAGTTGTTGACATCCATACCTTAATATAGTATCATACTTATAGAAAAATTACCTAGAATCAAAGAATCATAAAACCTTTAGTGAAAGTTAAAGACCTAAAATTATATCCCTCTAATTTCCTTGTAGTATGAACTTAAATTGCATAGCCTGCTAATGTCCTTGATCCATGACTTTAAACTGCACATCATAATGTCCTTGTTATATGAGTTTAAACTACACAACATAATATTCTTGTAGAATGAATTTAAACTACATAGTAAAATGTCCTTGCTATATAACTTGAAATTGCACAGAATAATATCAAAAAGTCCCTTTCTGAAAAAAAAACCCCTCCTTCACACATCAATTTTTTGTAAGAGTGGCTTCTCATTCATCACATAAGTTGGTACAGATGATTACATTATTCTCATACATGTTTATTTCAGAAATCCACCCAAAGTGGTATTGAGACATCCATATATTGAACTTTCCTTGTTCATCAGTAAAAAAATGTCATAATTATTTAAAATTACTTTACCCTAATATGTAGTATGTTCCCCCAATTGGCCTTACATAAAGTCTCCCCCATAATGGGCCTATTAGCCTAAAGATTCTTCTACATGTCCATAAATCATGTTCCCTAGTTTCCATTGCATAATACAACCCCCGTAATGGGTTTATCAACCAATGTTAACTTCATTCTCAGGAGACACCTTCTCTATTCTCAAATAACATTTTTCATATTAAGATATCACAAAATTGTCCTAATATTACCCTTAGAAGTATTTAAAGAATATCAGAACATTAATTGACATCAATCCTTGTTTGGGTTACAATTTAAAAAATACATGGTCAAATTTTTATTAACTAAAACATTATCCCTTTCAGACTAAAATGCATGACTTTAAAGTACCCAAAAAATGGGCACAATACTCTCTAGATTGAAAACCTATAAAGGGAACTCTGGAAAAAAGACAAGACTCGGCTTACTAGAACTATACTCAGTATGGTTTGGAAATATTGAGAAATTAAAAAGTTAAAATCTACAAATCATTTTGGGATAAAAACTAAAAAAAATAAAGGGAATCCTGAGAAAAATCCAAACCTCACCCACTAATTCTCCTCTTTATTGAACTTAGCAAATAATTTCGGTGATAACACAAAAGACCCATATTTTTGTAGGATTATACATATGACCCTATCAATAGTAATACTATGCTCACTTGGCCCATTGGATTAAAAAAATAGATCATTTTTTCAAATATGATGTAGTTCCACTTCCCACAAAATGATGCTGGAATGGATAAAAGTTCCCTAATGATACCTTATAACAGGATTCTTTTCATTTTGAGAGAATCTAATTATAATGAGAGTTTTTTTAGACCAAGAAATGTGTTCTATAAACTTTTCCATATAATTGAATATGTTAACCTCACTGGTACATTAAATGATAAGTTTGAGAAAATTAAATATTTCTAGAGGAAGGAGAAGATTGTATTTCCTTGTGTTGTGACCCAAAATGTTCTCGATAGGTCCTGAGAAGTTTGTGTTACAGCTCTCTATTTTTCATGGGGGTTAATGATGATAGAAAAAGAACCAGCCCTAAGGGTTGGGACCATAGATAGATACTGATCATAAGTAGAGGTGTGGGGGAACATCTTTCATATTATGGATAAGTAGGCTTTTCACGGTCCTTCAACCCCCCCCCCCATGTGGTACACCTATGTCGGGCAGCTACAACTACCACGTACATAACCTAGAATTTTTTACATCCCATGTGAGGTACACCAATGCTGGGCAGGTACACCGAGGACCTATGAGGCCCAGTTATCTTCCCACCCCTACATGGGACCACAACATCGTGAACCTATGTCGAAGACCTACACAAACAACATCCTTCATCCAAGTCCCCTCTATTCTTATAAATAGCACCGTTGGTCTCTTCACTTTAAGAGATAATAATTTAGAAGAACCCTAAGAGATCTCATTTCACAAAACCTTCTCCCAAATCTACCGAATCTCTCATGTATCTCTCTATAATAGGATATAAGTATGAATTAAATATAGTAACTTAAGTTAAAATTCCCTCAGGGTCTAAATTCATAAGATTCATGCACAAGGACTATTCTCCACTATGGATAAACCACTTTCATGACACCCAATCCCCTAATTAGGAACATGGGTGAGACCCTTTCAAGGACACTAAAAGAGACATAGGTTGCTTAGGTTAAGTTCTCACCCATGTTGTGTCCTCTAATAGTCCATTTCCCAAGGAATATCCAACTGACACAACCCTTGCACCCCGCTTGTATCCCTTTCAGTTCCTCCTCAGACCTGTATGGCACACCTTCATGGCATACCGATGTCAAGCACGTATTCTTAGTACCACATGATCCATCACTTAAGCCCTCATCAAAGACACTCAAGGTAGGGCCTCTCTTTACTTTGATCCCTTTTCTAAAAGGGACAAAGTTGAAACCTCCACTAAGACCTCCTAATTTACAATGCCTTTGAAAAAGGCACATCTTTATGTCTCCCTTTTGGATTTGGAACTATACGGTCATAGGTTCCCATAGTCCTATCATATGTTAAGAATCCTTAGTGTGTCTGTATGTTTGGATATATGCAGTCATGTGGACCCTTACCCAGGGGAAAGTGTTGAGGAGTTCCTGGTCTTGGATTCTAAGGATATGACTTTGTCCATCCCTTATTTTCTGTGAGATCTAGAGCCTACAGTTTGTAGTAGAGAGGTTGAGGATTATTCTTTATTTTTTTTTACAGGGAATGACATACTCCTCCCTCTCTATGTCAATAATTTTAGGGAAACCATCCTAGTGTAAGACCCTATCCTTTCATGTAGCTTTTTTCAGTCATTATCCTCTCTACATCGTCGACCTCCATTACTTCCTTACATTGTACTTTCATCCAATGTAATGTGAAGAGAGGGAATTTTCGTAGCCTCATCCTCTTCCATAATCTCCCTGACTTATTTCACTATCATACTTCTCCTGTTCCACCAGTGAAGGAGAAAAAGTGTGTGGTTTATCAAATATCCAACTTCCTCTTGTTTTTTACACTGAGCATGACTCATGTCGGCTTAGATGTTAATGATGATCAATAAAACCACACAAACCACTTGAAAAATTAAACTATGATAACTCTGATTCCTATTAACTAGGATATGTAGTAAACCCACTTAGGGTTGGAGCTAAATGTGAATCTTATTTAGGTATAATCCCTAATAATAATTACCTTAATATGGGTATCAACTTTGGGAGTAAACCTTGAGTTAAGCCCCAAAATCATCATGAGTTAAAACATAACTCATGTTCCATTCATAGGGGATATCCTTCTTAGGAGTAACCCCAACATATTATCTCAAAGGGCCATACTCCCCTTAGGAGTTCCTCCATAGGTGTGGATCCTCACCGATGAACTATGGGGGCATTGATTCTCATCCAAACAGGATATGTAAGTATCCTCTTTGAGTTTCAAACCCGACACCCCAAACTAACCTTGTTCTTCTAGTCATATCCCCAACAGATTCTGATTCAACTTGGAAACTCATATATCTTTTAGGTTCCTTGGGCTACATCTACATAAGTCTTACACTAAACTTTGTCTAGGACCTTTTTCCCCTGACTGAAATTCCAGAAGGCCCTTTTCATCTAGACATCATTTCCACATGACTTTAAACTATACGGTTGGGTCCTCGTCCCATGAACTAAAAGGTTATGATGTTCCCCATTAAGAAGCATTGAACTATGTGGGTTCTGATTCCTTTTACAAGTATATGTAGGAATCCCATTTATGGGTTTGATTGCAACATAATAAAAACTTTTGTCTCCCTAGATGAAGATAACCTACAGAGTGACATTCTTTTACCTGAATGACCATAAACTCCATAGTTCCCCACTATGTGGATAGAAATCCATAATCTTGGTAATAATGACCAAAGAATATTTATGTAGTATATAAGATGATACGATCAATGGAGAACCATAGAGACATAAATATATCACCATTTACAAAGAACCTTGAATACATACGGACAATTTTGAATCCCACACATGCTAATAATTGATTTCTAATGTTAGGATAACCCATATCATACTTGGGAATTAATGAAGGAATCACTAACATATTTTAAATCTATAAGAGACTCCCAGGGTAGGCAATAATCCCCCCCCCCAAAAGGTTTGATGATCCAAACTTCCCATCCTATAGACCAACATGATTTATTAAGCATCACAAGTCAAAATCCCAAATGAGTTCCTACCTTGGGAATGTAGGTTCTTAAGGATAAAGAACCATTGGTTTTTTCTAGTTCCATGAACAAAACCATTGGAAACTGTTCAAAAAAAATGATTTCCCCAATGAAGTCACATTTCTATCAGAAATAGTTTGTCATGCAATAGATTTATGTAATTTGTTTCATAAAAACTAAATTAAATTAATTATATAAATATTCCATAACATAGTAGTTTGTCTTAAGTTGGTTTCATGGGTCTGATGATGGCCACCCACAAGCTGTTGGCATTGGTTATAGGGAAACGTGATGATATGGTGATCTTCTCTAAAATTATTAAATATTAAGATAAAATATTTAAGTTAAATAATTATAAATTGATTATAATAAATTATTTTGGTTCAAATGAAAATATATTGGTACTCATTTGGTGAAATGTTCTTAGGAAATATTTGATGGGAGCTAGCAGGCCTTAGTAGAGCTTACATTCCTTGGAATTTGAGTTTGGAAAATAATTGTTAAGGGTAGGTGGTATTATATAAAATTCCATAGTATTTATTATTTTCTAGATGGTTAGAATTATTGGGCTCACCATTTTAGGTAGTATCCCTATATTTAATTATAATTTTTAAATTGAATTAAATGATTAATTTGGAATTCATCAATTAACATATTACCTTGAGCTATGTAATTGAGAACCTAGGCCATGTTGGTCATAGGGTGTTAGCATGACACTTTGTTTTCAAATGGATGAGACCATAACCTAAAATTTTCCTTGGGACATATGAACCCCCTTCTAAGAGGTTTGTCATGTTTGGATGAAATAACATAGAAATTGTGACCATATTTAGAAACATTTGGCACCAACTGGTAGGGGTGAGTGGAAATATACAACCTTGTCCCTCATTGGAATTAGAGGACCACAATGACACCTTATATCTAATAGGATTACTATTTTAACTAGTGGAGAGAGATCATACCTCATTCAATATGACAAGTACAATGTGGATAGACCTTAGGTGGATTGGCTTTAGGTGGGGTGAGTTAACCTTCCCAGAGTGACCTCGAGGACTAAGAAAGGTCTTTTTACATATCTTAGAAAAATAAAATCACATTACACCCACGTAGTTTTCTATACCATTCTATCTAGCTGAAAATTTTGATGGATGAATTATAATATAGGCCACAGGTTTTGGCCCAGGAGAATTATTGGATCCTGAGGACCCCTAGTGGGTAGTCACTGCCAACATGTTGTATTATGGGACCCTAGTTGGAAACCCAACTCAACGTGGGTGTGTTTGTGTATGGGTAAAGGTGGTAATGAGTTTATCTAAGAATATGTACCGTTCTAGTGATCCTGAGTGTTTGTGGGAAGTCGTGATGAGTTTAGTCATTTGAAAAACCTTGTTCTTCCATTTATTTATAATGGGTTGTGTTATACATCCTTTTGGGTGGTCCTGGTTATGAAATGAGAAACACTCATATAGGGAAGTATTTAATTTTCTATATAATATTCCCTTTGAGAGTGTACTTTTATTATTTATGGGTAATTCCAAAGTGGTGGTTTGTTTTATTTTGATACCCATTAGAGAAAACATTCTTAGTGGATGTTTGTGATACATTTGGATTATTCTCTTTGATAAGGAAAGTCATGTAGGGTAGTATATGATACTATTAGTTGTGCTTTCTTGTATATGTTGTCATGGTTAATATGGAATATAGTAATTGAACTTTCTAGGATCATTCCCCTAGTATGTGATACTTACAGGATATGATCATTCTGTAAAAAATCATATAGGGGGTCTATGATGATCTTTTATGTAAAAGGGAGACCCGAGTCTATTGTATTGGGAGGAGAGGTCATCAAGATGTTCTTAGAATCCCATATAAAATGGACAAATAATGTATGATTGATTGGTTTCACTACCCAAATTATTGACACTAACATGGTTCTGGTACATGGGATTTTGTGATCCACATGATGTGTTAAGAGAGATTATGGAATCAGGTTGAAGCATGAATTGAGGTACTATTGTTTTTTTATTTGAAATATTTTATTTATTTTGTTCTTGGAATTACACGTGAACATATAATTGAAGTAATTTATATGTAAGTTATTGCATTGGCGGTACACTATTTAGTAATGTACTCACAACTAATTTGGGTGTCCATGTCTCTTGGATACTCAGGAAGCTTTACACTTGTTGTAAGAACAAGTTAGGATGGTCCTCTATTTATCATGGTCAAGCAGAATATATTGGAAAATAATGAGATGTTGGGATGAGGAATGTCTTGGAGTGGAAGGAGAGCCACAATGTATTTTATTTTATTTTCTTCTATAATTGTGTGTGTGTGTGTGTGTGATTAGGCCAGTAGGTTATTGATATTAAATTTCAACATGTTCTACATTTCATTTAATATTTCGTGGATGTTTAATTTTTGTTTCAAATTTTTTTATTTACATTTTTTGATGATTTTGGATTACCTTATCTATGATTGGGTACTCAAATACTTGAGGTATATTCTCTATATAGTACCTCCATAGAACTGAACTTTTAGTTGGAAGCCCCTACAATTCATGGAGGTGAGCCATAGGTCTTGTGTCAGTCTAGTCTATTTAATGTTTATTGTGATTTGGGATAGGATGTTACATCTATGTTCTATAGAGGTAGTATGGGAGGACTATTCTCTCTTGGATTTAGAGAATTTTTTAGAGTCCTGTGTTCTGAAAAAAAGGACCACTCTCCCTAAAATAGTATAACATGAAATTTATATTTATAATTAAAATAATTGATAATTACACAATATCCCACTAAAAAAATTATCCTAAGTAATCTGCAGGTCAAATAATAATAATCTTATTATTATTTTCTTCACTTTTATATATTTAAATATGATTTCTTAAATAAATTAAATAATATTTATTGAAAATATGTTAAATAAAATACATCATTTCTATTAATACATTAACAAGAAACATTAATCTTCTATGTAATTTAATGAGACATGAATAATAAACATTTATTATATTAAATATTAAATAAATAAATAAATATTATATTCACTAAACTCATTAGTAAATTTTTATTTAATTTTTATGTAACTAAAAAAAGTATTTATTTTAATTTGTTTAATGGACTGGTCAATGAATGAATATTTATTTATTACCATGAGAATAATAAATAACAAATAAATTAAAACTCACATTATATAAATTTCAATATATCTTGATTGAATATATGAGATCAAATTTACTTGATTAATTATTATTTCAAAAAATGATAAAAAATTTTTATTAATATTAAATTCACTCTAATTTAATTATATTATGGATAAACATAGTATGTGACCCTCTATGTATCTTTTTTAGTGACTATGGGTAAATTTACATAATTTCTATTATCAATGTCTCAAAACATGTTAGGGACCCCACTGAGAATAATGTTTACATCACAACAACAGAAGTAGCAACAACAACCTACCAATTATTTTTTTTGTTCAATATAATCCCTTTTTTCTACCAATATCCCACCAAGTGAGATTCATCGTAGCTTCTTCACTATATATTACAAATTTATCTTTTTTAACATCTAAATATTAACTTATTTATAAACAAACATGTCTATAGATTTAACTATATAGTTTCTATTTTTATCAAAGGGATAAAAATATATTATTCTATTTAAATATAATAGAAGACTCTTTTCTTAACTTATTCAATTAATTTAAATACAATTATTACACATAAAACATATATTTCCTCACCACAAGAATATGTACTCATGTTTTTAATCCATAAAAAATGTTTGATGATATAAATTAATAATAAAATCTATTATAAGGACCAATACACACATTTAATGATGTTAAAATCCAATGAAACATTAAGCATGTTGAGTTAATATTTGTAGGTATGTCCTAATGACATCCCTCATTATAAATCATAAAGTCCAAATATCATGATAATTTAAAATAATATCTAGGATCTTATTATAGTAGTAAACTGTAACAAACTTTTGATATAAAAACACTCTGTGGGAATTATCACATTAATGTTACATAGAATAACAATCATTTTATGATAATATTTTTATTTATAGTCTAGTATTATGATGTAAAAAAGTTATTTGGATCTAGGTAACCAACTTCAATATACTCCAACATATACTAGAGGATAATTATAAAACATTTATTGTTGTGTATCTCACTTAATATTCATGATTCTACTAATATTTGTCTTTATTTGATGGGTCTTGAACATTCTCCTATATGGACACTAAACATACTATAAATTCACCCCTTTGAGAAAAATTCATCAACAGAATATACTTCGAAATTATATTCTTTTTCTATTAGTGTGACCTAGTATCCTTTCCTATAACCAATTTTATAGAATTATCACAAATCAAAGTGATATGATCTTTATTATTAGGTACAACACAAATCTCCTTGACAAAGATCTATATCCACACCAATTCAATAGTTATATCAAAAGCCGATATATACTCAGATTTGACTATATAAACAATGACCACTGACTGCATAAAACTATTCTAACATACAAATCCTATATTAAGGAAAAAACATATCATGGCTATGATTTCATATCAATCTGATTTATTTAGAAACAATCATTTATGTATCACCTAAAAACGTTCTCCTCATCACCTTTTTAAGATAATAACATATCCATTATACTCTATAGGAACTTTATAATTTTATTTAAATCAAACTAATGTTTCTCTCATTGTTCTTTTTAATATATACCTACCATGATTAAGGTGAATGTAACATCAAGACTAGTGTATAGAATGGAATAAATGATATATCCAATTATAAAATTATAAGGTATTTTACTCATTATTTCTAACCCTTCTTGTGTTTAAATAAATTGTTATTTTTAGCGATTGATATCATGTTACACATAATGAAATCCTATCTTGGATTATTTAATATTTTATATTTTCAATACCCTGAAAATGTTTTTATATTGAAATAGCCTATTCATACTTTTATATATATCTTAATAGATCATGATCCCTAGAATGTAGGTTGTTTCACCTTAGACATTCAAAAAGAATCCTTCATTCAACAATTATTTAACTAAAAATAAAAATATTATCTCATTTACCATCGATAATATATCATTTTTATATACTAATTAGAAAACTATATCAATCCCACTAAATCCTCTATATATATAGGTATCATATTCATTATTTATAAAACTAAGATCCCTTATGGATTCATAAAAATAAACGTTCCATAACCTTGATGCTTCAAAAAAATAAATTGATCTTGGAATATTTTAAAACTTATTGTCATCCTTTGGTGTCATAAAACTATATTATTATGTCATGTAGATATATTATACAAGGATTACATTATAGAAGGAAGCCTAGACAACCATTATCCAAATGTCATTATTATAGTAATATTCTATGGAAAGTAAAATTAGGATGTAATTTATGTTAAATACATGTGAAAATTTTTCATCGTAGTTTTGGAAATATTTTTCCATGAAACCTTTAAAAAACAATCAATAATTTTATGTGATAACATTACCATCCATTCCCAAATTCTTCTCCAATAACAATTTATGCCCAATGGAATTTACACCAACCAGAGGATCAACTAAAACACAATCATGGTTTTTGTATATGGAATCCATTTCATAATTCATGGACTCTTTCATCTTTTAAACATTATAGATATTTACTACATCCTTGTAGGAAATAGGTTCATTATTTTAAAATAACTTTTTTTTACCTTTCTAATTGATAATAAAACCATATAAATCTCATTATAGAAACTCTTTAGTACTTATACATAACACATATATCTATGGAACAATGTATTCCAAAGGTTCTTGTGAAATTTATTCCTTTTCTAAATCAGTATATTAATCCTTGATTTTATCAAAGTATATCTTTATTCATCAATCTCCTTTTAAGATGTTCTTCCATTCTTAAAACAAGTATTATGTCACCATTATTACATTTTTTAGGGATCAAATAGATAATATATTATTATTTATTTGGAATGTCCTTTAAATATAATCTTTTTCATCAAGTTTTTATGTTTGTCTCTTTAATTTACCTTAAAAATGATTCACATCCTGAAACATGTATATGTCGTAAAATAGATTTCACCCCATACCATAACTCATATGAAATTATTATTTCTATATTAGTTTATGCTCATTTAATCATGAATGTTATTGATTCTAAGGCTTATACCTGAAATTATAATAGGATATTTTCATGAATTCTAATTTATCTAACCATTACCAACATGGTATGATTCCTTTATTCACTTACATCATACCACTATTATGTATAATATGGAGTTAACTGTGATAGTGTCTGAAAAAAAAATTAGATAATAATTGACCTCTTGGTTGAGGTACTCTACTCCTCTATCTGAGTAATGTTTCTTTATATTATTACCATGTGGATTCTAAACTTCATTCTTGTATACGATAAATTTATCAAAGGTATCATAATGATACCTTATCATGTAAATATATTCTTATATAATTAAATAATTAGTAAAAGTAATAAATTAAGATTATCCACACATAGATTCTACTAGAAAAGTTACACACACATCCACAAGATATAATTCTATAATCTCTTCACATATCTATCATTTTTCTATAAATATAACCTTTTCCATTTTCCCTTTTAAACCGCCAATACAAATATCCTAGGATTTCATCTCAATTGAATCTAAATACCCTTATTTGTATAATTTCTTCAATCACTTCTTGATTATATGATCTTGTAGATGATTCCATAATAGGTCATGATATGTGTTTTCATAGACCATACTCAATGTATCCCCCCTAGGTTTCAATTGAATATATATAAGTAGCCCCCATATATTTTCTAAAATAATTTATTGTTTGTGACTAGCACCATTGGTATCCATTTTTTAAATGGAAGGAATCACACCCATACACTACCAAGAAAGTAAAATGGACCACTAATCAATTATTTATATATATTTATAAAGTAAAGGATACAATTATCATACCCAAAAAAATATCTATGTGATAATGACTATAATAAATAATTAAAATGATTATATGACCTCTTAAAATCCAATAAAATTTCTAAATAATCACATTCCAAATATCTTTTAAACTCTATTATGAAAAAACTCAAGAAAACTAAATAAAGGAAACCACCTAGGATTACTCATTATGATCATATTTATATAAAATTATACTTCTGTTTAAAATATATTTTTGGGGATAGACATGTGTGAAATTAAATATATAATAAAATGGGGAAATTGAGTTAGATATGTAATAAAATAAGTATTAATAAAAACATTATAAAATAACTTAGTTGTTACTTAAACTGCCTCACCTATATTGAATATATTTAATAAATTGATTAATACTATAAAAATTAAACAATGGTGAAGTGTTATTTCTAATGTATTATGTTAATTAAAGAATAATACTAAAATCGTAACACCAATATTAAAATTAACAGATCATAATATATTATTATTCTATTAGAATAAATAAATTTGAATGATATCAAGTTTTTGGATTCATATAAAAATATTACATATGGTCTAGAAACAAATATCCTTTTTTCATCCATTATAAATTATTTTTCATATCAAGAATAATATATGTTATATCATTAACTGATCATCTACATAACCATCATAAAAACATCACATCTACTTCAATATCACCATATCCACCACATCATCGCCACACCACTACATCATGGAAACCAAAACCAAATCATAACCACCACATCACCACATAATTATCTCATCAAATAATGTTTTAATAGAGATCCATCATAACCAAATAACAAGACCTAACCCTAAGACATCAATGATTGAGGGAAATGTGTACATGTTATGACCATAGGTAATTAAATTACACAAATAGGTTCATGTGATGAGACAATTATCCATTACATTCATATATGTGTATATAAATACAATTGAGAATAATCCATCATGGTCCATTTAATTATATAAATTAAATTTATAACCAAATTCTTTTATGGATTTTAAGAACTATTCATGTGATAGCATTATCCTATTAGAACCAGGGTATAGTTTTAAGATCCTGGCCATTTCGGGAGTTGTATCATGCATGAAATTAGTTACCCTTTTTCATAATGTTGATTAATTATAATTTGAGTTTTACCATGGGGTGTGTGTGTGTGAAAATTTGAGAAAAATATAAGAAATAGGGTAGTGTGTGGATGGCAAATGGTTTTCCCTAACCGTGGGCCCCATCCCAGCAAACCATGTAACCCTAGACAGTGGGTTTTTGCATGGTTAAGGCATGATTTTTCAATATGTGTTCCCTATTATGGGTAATTCTGAAAACCAAAATAATTTTCACATGGTTTAGGTGCATGGTTAGGGGAAACGGTGAACCCCTACCAAGTAAACCATGCGTAAGCATTAAATTAACCCTAAAATTTGTTTTAATTATTCAGAATCCCCATTTTAATCTAAAATAAACCCCCATTCACCCCTAGTCTCTATTTTATGATATTGGATATCTTTGGATATATTAAAAGCCTCTCTAGTGTCTATTCTTCATGATTCAAATCCTGGATCGTAGATTTGCACCACTCTTGATAAATGGATTCTATCTCATTGATTTCCTATATTTTTCCATTCTTCCCCACTATTTTGGTGGGATTTTATCCCATGCTTCATTGAATCTTGATCTATAATTGATTAATATAGATCTAGTATTTTGTATAAAGGTTTAGATCAAAGAGATATTGAATTGTGAAATCTTGATTAAGGTTATAGATCTAGATCTTATTCTACGCCGTTAATCCACATAATTTTTGTGATTTACATTGGGATATAATTCATCAATGAATTGAGGTAGGTGGTCTATTATTCAAATCTCATTATCTTGATATCAATTACATGTATGTGATTATAGAATTTATAGTGATAGTTTATCAATTGAAATTTCTAAATTTTATTAACTAATATGGTGAATTAATGAATTTAGGAATTAAGGATTCGATTGAATAATGGAAATTGTGGAATTAGGATAATTAATTGATAAATTAATTGTCAAATTATTAAAGTGGGAAATTGGGGTTAATTAATTTTTGTGTAAATTATCTAATATTTGAATTTTTAATAATGAATAATTAATGGTATATATATGGTTAAATAATTTTTTAATTAATTAATGGATCTTGGGTGATTAATTAATTGTGGTATTAATTATTGAAATTGTATTGAATAAATTGTTTCGTTAATTTATGGAAATATGTATTATTAATAAATTTTGTAATTAATTAAATCAATGATTGGTGAAATGGCCATTGTTTTTATATAGGTTGAGATTATGATTTCTTATAGTAACACATGGGTTAACAGGGGTGTGTGTGAGGGATTACATGAGGATGACTGTGAGAGATTCTATTATGATTTCTGACATTTTGTGCGAGCATTTATGGAAGAATATTGTGAGATATTATTTTTTAAATTTCCAAGGGACCATGAGTGATCTTAGAGTTATGATAGGGATAATACCGTGAGATCTTTCCAACTTTTCCTACAAATATTTTATGCTTCGTTTGGACTTAGTCACATTATTCTCTTGAGGATAGATCCCTTTGTGAGCATTAATCATAATGGACTGATTTAAATGTTTTATTAATTTTATCAAGATATTTATTATGATAATGAATAGTAATAATGATATTCATATATGTGATATCACTATGGGATAGTACCGACACTGGAACCAGCCGATGTAGGTATTGGGGATTGTGTGTCCTTGGTTACTCAAGGGGAATTTGGTTAAATAAAGAGTAATTGAATGAATGTAAATTGTTTAATTTATTGGGTATATTTTTATTATTTATACAATCGTATACAATATTATTAACTGGATTAATTTTAATTATCATTGGTGGTGGCCTACAGATTCCTACACACACCCTACTCTGTATATCTAATTGGTACCTAAATATATTTCTTGTTTATAGGATAAGATACTGGAAAATCATTATGTTATGTGGCTGAGTCAAGATGAAGTGCGGTTGAGGAAACCTGATATGGTTTAATACAGGCTTGGGATTCATCTATGCCTTTACTTTTAGATTTTAATTTTATAAACATGAAATTTATTTTAGAATGGAATCTTTTTTAATTTAGTTTAACATTGTATCTCTAGCATTGGTTATCTTGTGATATTGGTACTATTCAAATATCGTTATATGTTATTCTTTTATTGTTTCATATTTTATATTGGTTTATTACTCTAATAAAAAGAAGGTATAGTCTTATCATGATCAATAATAAACCCTCACTACTAGTTAGTAGCCTCTAGTGTATGAGGAGGTGTGTCTGAGGTCATGTGGGAGACAGGCTTGGGGCACCAGGTCATAGAACTTAAGTTGGGACATTACAAAATGGTATTAGACCCCATGCCTATTTTCTTTTTCTTTTGTCTTAATGTTTGGGAAATGTGGAAATGATACTAGGAAGAGTCAATCATTGGTTATGATCATATTCATGGGAGTTACAAACCCCTATATGGGGTAAAACCCAGGTACCCATAGTTGGATTGTTGTCATGTTTGTTTGTTGTTACAATTGAATATTATTTCACTAGGGGTGACACACTTGTTGTGTGATGTGATTATTATTTATAAAAATTGTTGAGAATTGACTCATATACTGGTATGTCATATGATTTGAGTTTCATGAATCATTTCAGGCACCTACTATTTATTTTGTGACATGCATCATTTTAGGCAAGCACGGGGAAACGGGTATTGGGTAAGTTGTTGAACTTGAACTATTTTTTCCTTTATTTGGAATTTTAAAATTATAAAATTCTGAAAAATTAAAATAAATGGGTGTCTAATTGAGTTTGAATAATGATAATATATTTAACCTTATTAACCAGGACCTAGGTGTAGGGAGGTAATGGGTAGTGATAGCACTTCGGTTTTAACCGCATTATGAGGTTTGGGGAAAAGAATAGTTTTGATTTTCATCTTATATAAAAATGATAAAGTTTTGATATGATTCTTAATAATTCTTTTTGGATTCTTAGATATATTCCTCTATGAAAATGCTTATTTAGGGGATGATAGGAGGATATGGTTGGAGATGCCTTTCCAGAAGTGGATCCTGATGCACTGATAATGCGATTTGAGGAAGATGGGGAGTAGTTATGAGAGAAAATTTCTTGATTCAAGAAATTAATTGAAAGATACTGAGGGAGGGTTGTGGAAACCATGCCTAATATAACAAGGGAGTTCCAGTTTATCACCCTCATACTTTCACTAGAGATGGTTGACCAGAGGGAGATGAGTTATTGATTAAGTCTATCCGTACTATACTTGACCAGTTTGAGACTTCTACTTCGAAAAGATTCAAATTGGTGGCCTATATGTTATTTTGTCATGTGAAGTGATGGTGAGACATAATTACTCTAGATGGATAGATGGATACTATGGAATGGAATTGTTTTTATAGATGTTCCTAGATCACTTTTATCCAGATACACTGAGAAAGGATAGAGCTTCTAAGTTCATTAAGTTAACTCAGGGAAGTATGTTCGTATTGGACTATGATGGATGCTTCACATATTTTCATCAATTTTTTCCATTTTTGGTAGGATATGAGGCTACTTCGACAAAGATATTTTATGATAGACTAATGTGTTAAATTAATTCCCATGTGAATATATTTATACTCGTGAAGTTTTCAAAAATGGTGAACTAGGATCTCATTTCTAAGGGGATCTTGAAGGAGCCTTCCGGTGGTGGAGGTTTGGATTTTTGTTGGATGTTTAAAAGGTGCGATATATAGAAGCAGGAGACATAATTATAAGAATTTCTCTAAGATAAGTGTCAAAAAGAGTAGCCAGGGGAAAATCTTGGTTACACTGGATCTTACCCAAGTGCCTTTCCAATAGTGTGGTAGTTCATGACACTTCCAGAAACATTTTCCCCAACCATTAGTAGAGTGATAAGTATATGTAAATATGGTAAATATATAGGGGTTTGGTAGGAACATGCAACATATGGTTGGTGATTGAGAAGCTATATAGAACTAGAGTGCAAAATGGGGGGTCTTCTGCACTATAACAGTCTAGCAATTGGAGTTATATTGGCCATGGTAGTAGAGGTAGCAGGTGGAGAGGTTCTAAGAAAGATGGCATGTAACGACATAGTGGTTTATCTTAGGGGAGTCAAATTGTCTCATAGAGGATATGAATAGGATAGTTACGTGCCATTTATCCTAGACTTGTGGATATTGAGGTTGGACCATTGAAGTGAGATGTATTATTATTGTAACTTCTACATTAGCTAGTACCTTATTAGAAAATGGTTCCTATCATTCTTTTATATATTCCAAACTTATTACTGGTTTTAGCCTTGTGAATAAGTTTCTAAGTGGTACAATGGAGATTTGATACACTTTTGGGAGTATAATATAGAGAAATTTATTTTCTGAGGGATGTTCTCTTAAGATCAGTATCATTTTCTGTGGGATATTTATATCCTTTACATGTTAGGATTTAAACGAATTATCGGTATGGATAGGTTAGTATCATACCAGTCCCACATTGTTTGTTACCACAGTATGGTGACTTTTACACCTTCTGAAGGTTAAAATTTCATTCACCATGGGGAGTTTGATATCCATGAGGTTCGAGTAGGGCCATTTTCTCAGTAACTAGGAGAAGTCACATCCTAGGTTTCATTTCTTTTTTGGGATGACAGAGGTGTAAATAAAGATTTTTTTCACCTATGGTAGACTAATTTCATGATTTATTTCTCAAATAATTCTCAGGGATTCCATATGAGAGGGACATGGATTTTACTATTGAGTTTAGGTCAAGCACTAATCTAGTTTCTATTCTACCATACAGAATGGCACTAATAGAGCTACAAGAGATCAAGACTAATATAGAGGAGTTAGATAGTGAGGGTTTTATCTTTATGAGTATGTCACCTTGGAGTTTACCTATGATTTTTTCAAATAAAACTGATGGGACTCTATTCTTGTGTGTTGATTTCTAGAATTTGAATAAGGTGGATGCGAGGAATCAGTTTCCTCTTTCACGTAACAATGGTCTATTTGTCTAGTTGAGAGGATCTTGTGTATTCTCAATGCTCAACTTAATATCAGGGTATCATCAGCTAAGACTTTGAACTTTTTATATATTCAGTACTACATTCAAATGTATGTTATGAGTTCATTGTAATTCTATTATGGTTGAAAAACACACATGTCGTGTTTATGGCCTTGATGAACAGAATCATCCATATATGCCTAGATCAATTTGTGTTGTTATTTTTGGATAACATCTGGGTGTACTCCATGACTCATGATGTCCTTATCCAAAATCTTGGATTCATCTCGAGTACACTGATAGAGAATCAGTTATACTCTTTGATATGTAAGTATTAGTTTTGTATTGATTAGGTACACTTCTTGTCTCACATCATATTAGAGGAAGGTCTGTTAGTGGACCCAGATAAAGTTCAGGTAGTGGTTCTTAGGATCATCCTATTAATTGTTTTTATTTTTGTATCTTTATGGGGGTTTCAAGATATTATTTAAGAATTATATAGGAAATTACCTATTTGGATGTTCCTATTTCAGGCTTGACCTAAAAAATGACAAGTTTTCAATGGTCATAATCATGTGAGAAGGATTTCTAGGAGTTGAATAAGTGTTTTACATCAAAACTAGTCTTGATCCTACCAGACCCATGTGAGGAGTATACAATGTATTATGATGCATTTAGGATCAGGCTCGGAGCTATGTTGATGTAAAGATAATGATTTGTGGTGTATGGGTACCGAGGTCTAAGGCCACATGAACAAAAATACCCTTAGAATGACCTCATGTTGAATGCAATATTTTATACTTTATATAGTTAGAGGCACTACCTATTGGGTTAAAAGATTATTGTGTATATGGATCACAAGATCCAGAAGAAAATATTTTCACAGTGATATTTGAATCTTTGATAAAAGATATGGGTTGATTATATCCACTCTTTTCATTTTTTTGCAGGAATATATACCTAGAAAGGGGAATAGTGTTAATGTTTCATTGAGAATGAAAACTTAGAAAAATGTGGATGAGGAGTCTAGTGCTGAGTGGAAGATGATGACTATGATAGATGAGATGCATGTTATGGTTCAACATAGTTAGGAGTAGAAAGATTTTATATCGGATGTGATGGATTCTATACTTTTTTAACTATATTAGAGAGAGATAGTATGAGGATCTAGAGTATTAATTATTAAGTTAAAGCCTCGAATTTCAGGAATCACCATCAGATTGGACCATTGATGAGGATGAGATCATTTATGTCAAGAATTGGGTTATTGTATCTATGATCATGATAGAGGAGTTGATGCAAGAATTGCATGTCTCGAATTGGGTGGTACATCATGGTGTGACCAAAATGTACCAAGACCTTCGATGACATTTTTGGTGGTCATGCATGAAAAAGGAAATAGTATGGTTCATGACACGATGCTACACCTATCAGTAGTTGAATGTGAAGTATCAATGACCTGGTGGTTTTCTCCAGTCTTTGTCCATTAGAGAGTATAATTGGGATTAAGTAACCATGGACTTTATGGTGGGTCTCCTGAGGATGCCTCAGAAGAATTATTCTATTTGTTTGAATGTGGATCGATTGACTGAAGTAAAACATTTATTTCCTATATATGAGACATCCTTAGTGGATCATATGGAATATTTTTATGTTTGGGAGATAGTAAATCTATGTGGGGTTCCACAAACGATAATTTCATACTGTGAATGACACTTTACTCTATGCTTATCTAAGAGATTATAGAAGGTTCATGGTATATAAGTTTTATTTAGTAAATATTTTCACCCACATATAGATGGGAAGTTTGAGAATACTATACAGGTGTAGAAGGATATGTTGCGAGCTTATGTTCTTGACTTCTGTGGTTCTTGGGAGAAGCACCTAGATTTGGTAGAGTTTAACTATAACATCTGTTATTAAGAAAATGTATAGATGAAACCATATAAGGAACTTTATATTTGTCCGTATAGATATCCTCTATTCTAGATGGGGGTAGTTGATTCCGAATTTTTGGGACTGATCTCATGTAGGAGACATCAGAATAGGTTCAGTTGAATCAAAAATGTATTTATATGGCTCATAGTAGGTAGAAGTCTTATGATGATCAACATAAATGACCCATATATTTTACATTGGATGATTTTTTATTCCTTAATATCTCTCTTATGTTGTTTCATCACAAGATATGGAGACTGGGAGAGTTGATGCCCCGGTTTTTTGGTCTATTTGAGGTTGTAAATAAAATCATGCCAATGGCGTACCTATTGGATCTTCAATATAAATATAGTGTTGTGCATGATGTTTTCTATGTGTCATAACATTAATGGTATCACCCTTAACCTTTTCATGTGATTGACGTGGGTGATGTTTAGATTGAGATAGATTTATACTTTGAGGAACATCTGATACGTGTGTTGGATTGTATTGAGAAAGTGTTGTGAGGAAAGACAGTAGTGACCCAAACATTAATGAATAAAATTCTCTTTATTTTATTTAAATGTATTTTGGATATAGAAAATACATGCACTCTTTTTATTTTATTATTTCCAATAGTATTTAAATGATTCTTAGTTATCCTTACTGTTGATAATATGGTCATTTAATAGTGATCACATGACTAGTATAAATATAGGTTTTTAAAAAATCCTTTTGACATAGAAAAAGGAAGTGATTGCCTGAAATTGTAAGATTGTACCCTATAAAGCCCATTTATCAGAGCTTCTGAGGGAGATTAATTTTTGGTGTTTTCTATAGACCAATACCAATCTAATATCCTATAACATAAGAATGATCGAACTTGTTTATGGGAGAAATTCAAGCTCATCAAGATCACAGCTTAAACCATGTTCACCAAACGCCCCATGAAAGCCTCACCATTACACACATTACTCATAGGGAATATGGTTGTGTAATAAAGGGATATGTAACAAGAATACAGCATTGTGATTATATGAATTATTTTTTTATAGAATAATGAATATACTTTCATTCTATTATTTTTACTATGTAAATGATTTTTAAAGCACAAATAATATTTTTTTGAAAATACTCAAATTTATTTAAAAAAATATATTTTGATGAATTAATGGATTTTTGAATTAATTAATTTTTTGAAAAAATATTTTTATTAAATTTAATTTATTAAATATAAATGACCATATAATTTTTATGAAGTCAATTGTAATTTTTGTCAAGGTTTGAAAACTGTTCTTATTAAAACTCATCAATTTTCAAAAAAATGTAAATATTATTATAAAAATGAAAATTAAAATATTTATAAAATTATTTAGTTAAAATTAATATTATTTTTGGAATCAGGACATTGAAATTATCCAATGGTTAAGTTTTCATAATTTTTTGAGATAGTTGAATTTTTTGGTAAAAATTAAATACCTTATAAATATATAATGTGTATTATGACATCATAATAGTGATTAAATAAAATACTATAAAAGGTATCTTTGAAAAAATATATGTTTCCATTTAAAAGGATATAATTTTAGGTTTATTTAAATTATTTTTAAACCCATAGTGAATCATCAAGGACATATAAAATATTTTTTTATTTTTAAGTCATTTCCTTGAAAGTGTGACTCAACTCCACAAAATAAAGGTAAATATTTTAATATCTTCGGCCCTTATCCTTTTAATATAATTTATATAACATCCATTTTCTAGAAACCATGGGATGGTCTATGGTTTTGAATATTTTAGTGTGTAAGGTCTAAAACCAAAATAATAAAGAATTCTCTCGCCTTTCCTATATAAACCGACCCAAGCACCGATTACTATTCAATAATACTCCTTGAATCTTGGACATATCTCTAACCCATACTCCATAGATTCCTCCCAAGGTTCCCCTAATCTCCCAAGAATACTCTCCCATGTATTTAGTATCACGCATCCAAGTAAGGGATCCTCACCTTTCTCTCTTCCTTTCAATTTAAGAACCTTGTTTCAAATTTGTCATTTCAATTTCAATTTTTTATATTTTAATCCTTTTATAATCAATTACCTACTGTCCATTTTATGTTTTTTAAATATTTTTTCATTTATCCTCCCCTATTTAGAACCTTAACCATGTTGTTACTATGCCAAAAATCTATAAGCGATTTCTCTCTTCTAATTTACATTTCAACCACTTAATTTGTATTATGCTTATTAAATTTCATTTAATATGTTGGGATATTATGTTCCATTATCCCCTTACTATAAAACCCTTTTCTAAATTATGAGAGACCAATTTCTCTCTCATTAACCCAATTTAGTAATTTCAATATGTCGTTATTATGCTGCCAAAATTGCACCAGGATTTTAAATGCCAAAATAAATGTGTAGTGAATACCAAAACCATTCCTATATCAATGGTATTAAACTTTATAAACATATAATTATATAATAGTGACTTACATACATGAATTTAACATTCCTTGATTGTGGAATAAATTTTTCTGTTGAATGAATCCTTGTTATATGAACTATGTGGAATGCATAAGTATGAGATTGAAATTATTATGAAGGTTGTTCTTTAATAGCACTCTAATGCATTGGATAATGTTTAGTATCATGATAAATTATGTTGGGATAATAGTTAACCTAATTCCTTTATATGAATTTTTTCCATCATGTTGGGATAGGGGTTTACTTGATTCCTTTATGATAATGATGTAGTTGTTTAAGTTGTTCCCAAATTTACATGTTATGATAATCATGAAGTATTATGTTCATGTTTCTATTATTCTTCATTGATATTTCTATTTCCTATCATGTATTGTATTCTTCACGTTATGCCTTTTTTCTCCTTTACTACGCTTTATAGATCACCCCTTTATTATGTATGACCTCATGTTATCCCATGAAATGCTAGGTATGAAAGAATGTTCTGGTCATGTAAAAAAATTCAATAAAGATGTGTATTTCATGTTTTAAGTTGTTATGTAATGTTCATAATCCCCAAGGACAATATGCATATCTATCTTATAAGTTATATTAAGTGCTTGTTTAGGTAATAAATCATGCTTAAATTTGAAATAAAGAGTTGGGTCTTTATAGTTGGCATCATAGGATAGGTTTAGTTATTTTTGGGATCAGGATTAGAGAGAACTAGTGAAATCCTTAGGGATAAGACTAAGTATAAGAAAAAAACCCTAAATTTTGGTGATTATATAGTAAGTGGTTTATCATGAAAATAACTAATTTTCTAGATACGAACAAGTAGAGGTGGATCTGGAACAGATTTATCTAGGGATAAAAACTAAAAACACCACTTTGACCTAGACTTAAATGGGAACTGATGGAAAAAATGGGCCTTATCATACTATTCATTTGACTACCCTAGGGGATATGATTTGGTAAATTTATAATATAATTATGAATCATTATTAAGGGAACTAAAAAATACCCAAAGAATATATATTAGGAAGTAGATCATGGATAACATAGATCGAAGCATAGAATTCTATAAGTTAAGGATATAAATTTAATTTATAAGTTATCCCTTTTTTCATTAGATTACACTTTTTTTATTTAATAGTTTATAATATTTACCCCTATTTTTTTCTTTTATTCTATAAAATGGTCGGTAATAGGAGGAATTAGGCTACAAATGATGTGAAGTTCAAAGTAATGAGTTCTCAAATGAACTTCCCAATATGATGGTAGTTATAATCAAAATCTTTTTCATGATACTCTCTTATGAAAATAAGTTTTGAATAGAAAATCATACCAAGAAGAACAAAAAACACGCCACTATGAAATAACAAGTCCAAATCCAGAGATTCATGATACAAAGGCTTTTTACTTTCAATAGATCATTTGATCCATAAATTTCCAAATAATCGATCAACTCCCTTAATATTATCTTATCCATCCTTCAATTATCTAAAAAAGAGAAGGATATATTTCTGGTTATCATTTGGAGGGCGAATCTAATAAATTTTGGACATTGATAAAAAAATATGAATTATGAGGAAGAGATCAAGGTGATGGGATGGATGGATTTCTAGATGAAAATGAAAAATATTTTCCCCCACCCTCTATATTAAGATGGAAATAGATTTTCTTTCACTCAAGAAAAAGGATGATGAATCTATTGGGGGTGTATGAGGAAAAATTCACCATACTTTCACAATACGCCTCTGGTTTTTTAATTACCCATCACTGTAAGTTTGACTGCTTCTTTGGTGTGTTAAAACCTTGCCTACAAAAATAATTGGTGATATGCATGTTTGATAGTTATGAGAATATTATCTAATGTGCCCTCAAACTGGAGAGGTAGATCAGTGAATATTAGGGGTATCATGGGGATTATAAGAGGAAAGTGAACTTTAATTCTGTTGGTCTGATAGATAAATCCAACAGTTCTAAACAATTACAGCACCCTGCTTGTCAAAAGTGTGGAGAGAAGAAACCTAGAAATTTACTAAATGTGATGAGTAAATGCTTTAGGTGTGGGAAATAAGGGCACCTAGCCAATGATTGCCGACAATAAAAAACCACTACTACAATAAAGGAAAGTAACACATCATTCATTCCTCACCTCATTGTTCATTTATAAAACTAAAAAATACTAGGGAACATTGCAAACCAGTGTCCTATAAAAAATGTTTTTGGAGGCAACCAACAACCTCCATGGAAAAAAGGTAGATTTTTTCCATCACTACCACCAATGTGAATCCCACCAATGAAGTGATGACATGTACTCTGGTTATTGATTCAAGAATAGTGAATGAACTTTTTAATTCCAATTCTATGCATTCTTTTATATCGTTAAATTTTAGTATAGGAATCTAAACATCACCATAAAGAATGGAATTATAGATTTTAGTGAAATGGAAAATGGGGAAATTATTGCATCCTAGAAATATAACTCCTCCTCTGTCACAATTTGTGGATTGAACTTCCCGGTGAACCTCATCATACATCCATTGGTGTAATTTTATGCATTTCTTTTCATGTATTAGATTTCCTTATATAGATCCAACATAAATTTTCATGATAGGTTAATCACTCTCTATATGGAGAATCAACCCCGATTCTATACAAGTGCAAGGAGGAGGATGAATCTTCTTTGTCACCATCATACCGATCAAGGATATTACCTCCCAAATGAGCATGCATATATTTCTCGGATGATTGAGTCTAAGGAAGCAACCATTATCAAAGACATTCCTATTCTGAGAGAATTCACTCATATATTTTCTGAGGAATTCCATGGTCTTCATCCAAGAAGATATGTTGAATTCTCTATTGATCTTATACTAGGGTCATTACCAATATCCAGGACTCAATAAAAAATGGATTTTATGGAGATTGAGGAGCTAATGAAAGAACTATAAGAGAATCTATATAAAGGGTTTATAGGCCCATGTGCTTTAACATGTGGTGCACCAATCCTCTTCATCAAGATGAAGGATGGGTCAATGCGCCTTTACATTGATTATCATGAGCTCAAAAAATCATGATAAAGAACAAGTATCATTTTCCACCAATTGATTAATTTCTTGACCAGCTACATGGAGCACAATTCTTCTCCAAGGTAGATCTGCGGTCAATATATTAAAACATAAGGGTGAAGAATGAGGATATCCCGAAGACTATTTTCATACAAGGTATGGGCACTATGAATTCATAGTAATGCCTTTTGTACAAACTAATTCCCTAAGAATATTCCTAAACCTGATGAATATAGTATTTAGAGATTATCTCAACAAATTTTTGGTAGTATTTATAGACAATATTATAATATACTCTAAAACCAAGGAGTAGCATGAAGAACATATGAGAACTGTACAAGATAACTTGAGAAATGATAAGCTATATGAAAAGTACAAAAAACATGAGTTCTAGTTAAAGCAAGTCTCATTATGGGGGCATATCATCACAAGAAATGGGATATCTATGGATCCTTCCAAAAAAGTCAATTGACATATGGCTGAGGCCAACATCTATCATGGATATCTATATATTCATGGGGTTAACTGGATATTACTGTGGATTTGTGAGAAATTTTTCACGATTGTCAAACCCCCTTACCATGCTAACTCATAAGGGATTCATATTTTCCTGTAATGATTATTGCGAAGAAAGATTCAGGGATTTAAAGAAGAGTATTATCACTACCCATGTGATCACAGTACCCACACATGGGGAGCATTTAATAATCTCTAATGATGCATCAAAGAAAGGAATAGGCTACGTGTTGATGAATAATGAAAAATTCATTACCTAAGACTCAATTTAGTTGAAAATTCATGAGAAAAACTATCCCACACATGATCTAGAGTTAGAAGCGGTGATATTTGCATTTAAAATATTGTGGTATTATCTATTTGTGGAGAATTATAAAATATATATGGATCCCAGATGCCTCAAATATATATTCACACAGAACAATATGAATATGGTCCAATGAAGATGGTTAGAGCTAATTAAGGTTTATGATTGCTCAATCCATTATAACCCTTGGAAAGAGAACATGGTGACAGATTCTCTAAGTATAAAGGACCCAATAATTCTATCATTAATCTTAATTGAAAAGGATCTACTCTTCGTCGATTTTATGAATATGGACATGGGAATCATAAAGAAGGGAACATCATCAATCCTTTCACAAATTATTTCTCAACTGTCTCATTTAGAAAGATTAAAATATGCTAAAAAAGATGGTGTGGTAATTAAGAAGAAAGTGGAAACTATCAGAAAATGGAAATCCTTGGATTTCAATGTTAATGAATAATGAATTGTATGATTTCGGTCAAGGCTTTATTTCCATCAAATCCATAGTTAAACAAAGAACTTTTGGATGATGCACCTAGTTTTAATTTCTCCATTCACCCAGGAAACATGAAGATGTATCAATATATCCAGGATCACTATTGGTGGGATAACATGAAGAAGGAGATCTCTAAATATACATCAAAGATCCTAGTATGTAAGATAATGAAGGATGAGAGGTATAACTATAAGGTGGTGATTCAACCATTACCCATACCAATGTGGAAATGGGAAAAAATAACCATGTACATTGTCACTGAACATTCAAAGACATATAAAGGAAACAGTTATCTCATGGTTTTTGTGGAGAGTCTTAAAAAAAATGCACACTTCATTACAATTATAGTGGATTTTTCTTTAGATCAACTATCATTAATATATAGTAGAGAAGTGCTAAGGCTGCATGGAGTACCACTATCAATTATGTCTGATCAAGAACCAAGATTCACCTCTATGTTCTGGAAGATTCTCCAAAATACTCTGAACACTTATTTGAACATCAGCTTGACTTATCACCCTCAAACAGATGGAAAATTTGAGTGTACAATCTAAACACTTGGGGACATGCTTTGAGCTTTCTCAATAGACTTTAAAGGTATATGGGACCTACATCTTCCTTTGGGGGAGTTGCCTTACAATAATAATTTCCACTCAAGAATCCAAAAATCTCCTTATGAATCCATTTTATGGGAAGGGGTCAGAACACTGGCATGTTTGGATGTAGTTGGGGAATGAAAAATTCTAGGTTCGTATATGGTAGAACAAATGGTGAAGAAGATTAAGACCATCAAACATCGCATCCAAGCACCACAGAGTTGATAGAAGAGTTATGCTGACAATCCTCAATGAGACCTAGAGTTTGATGTTAGAGACAAGGTATTCCTTCTCATATATCCATGGAAGAGAGTTATGAGATTTTGGATGAAGGGAAATATTATTCAATGGTACATCATCCCATTTGATATCCTTATTTACATCGGAGCAGTGGCCAATCAACTAGAACTCCCACCGAACTTATCTCAAGTCCATGATTTATTCCATGTATCACTCTTAAGGAATTACATACCATACCCATAACATTTAATCCATCCATAGTTGGTACCATTGGATAATGAACTCTCTGATAAATAGAAGCTGGTGAAGATATTAGATCATAGAGAAAAAGTTCTACAAAATACAAAAATTCCCCCTATCAAAGTTTTGTGGAGAAACCAAAAGTTTGAAGAATCTCTGTGGGAACCATAGGAAGTGATGCAGAAAAGCTACCATCGTCTATTTTAGTTTTGGAAAGCTAAATTTTGAGGGTGAAATTTCTTAATGGGGAAAGATTATAGTAACATGAAAATTTATGCCTAAAATTCCCTTTCTTTTAATTAAATTTCTTATGGATATATAAAACACATGCACTACTTTTGTTTTATAATATCTAGTTGGATTTAAATGACTATTATGTATCCTTACCATTGATAATATATCGTTGAATAGTGATCACAAGAATAGTATAAATATAGGGTTTTAAAAAATACTTTTGACACAGAAAAATAAAGTGATGTCCTCAACTAGGAAGATAGTACCCTATAAAGACCATTTATCAGTACTTCCGAGGGATATAGCATTTATGGACATTATTGTAGACCAAGCCCAAGATGAGATCCAACAACTTAAGTATGAGAAAACCCGGTTATAGGTGAAGTTCAAGCTCATCGAGATCATGACCGAAATCATGTTCACCAAATAACCCCATGAAAGCCCTTCCATTGCACGCCTTACTCATAAGGAATATTATGGTGTAATAAAGAGATATCTAACAATACAAAAGCATTATTATTATGTGTATTATTTTTTTATATAATAATTAATATACTTTAATTCTATTATTGTTACATTATCAATAAATTTTAAAGAACAAATTTTATTTTTTGGTTGATATTAAAATTTCTTTAAAATATCAATTTTGATGAATTAATTGATTTTTAAAAAATCTATTATTATTAAATTAATTTTATTAAATATAAATGATCATATAATATTTATGAAGTAAATTGTATTTTTTATTATGGTTTTAAAGCTGATTTTATCAAAACCAGTCAATTTTCAATAAATGACATCTTTTATTTTAGAAGTGAAAATTTACAAATTTAGAAAATTGTTTAGAAAAAATTAATATTATTTTTGGAATTATAAAATATAAATTATCCAATGGTGATTTTTTTATAATTTTCTGAGATAGTTTAATTTTTGTGTAAAAATTAAATACCATATAAATATATAATGTTTTTATGACATCATAATAGTGATGTAATAAAATAATATAAAGGGTATATTTGGCCAAATATATGTTTCCCTTTAAAATAATATAATTTTATATTTATTTTATTTATTTTATAAAGCCTTAGTGAATCCTCCCTGACATATAAAATATTTTAAAATTTTAAAATCATTTCCTTGAAAGTGTGACTCACCTCCACATAATCAAGGGAAATATTTTAATATCTTCAGCCCTTAGACTTTTAAAATAATGTATACTAGTCCCCTTTTCAAGAATCATGGGGAACATCATGGGATGGTTTATGGTATTGAATATTTTAGTGTGTGGGGTCCAAAACCAAAAAATACTAAAGATATCTGACCCCTTTCTGATATAAACCCACCCAAGAACCCATTATCCTTCGCTAGATATATTTTCAGCTAGACCACCCTCTTCCACATACTCCTTATATTCCTCCCAAGGTTCCCCTAGGCTCTCAAGAAGCATCTCTCAAGCCTCTGGGATCACACATCCAAGTAATGGATCCTCACCTTTCTCTCTTCCTTTCAATTCATGAACTTTGTTTGAAATTTATCATTTTAATTTCAATTAGTTAATATTTTTTTTACACAATTATCAACTATACATTTGATTTTATTTCAATGTTTTATCATTTATCCTATGACATTTAGATACGTACCTACGTTGTTACTATGCTGAAATTCTGTAGTGGATTTCTCTCTTCTCATTTACATTTCAAACACTTCTTTTGTATTATGCATATTAAATTCCATTTCATATGCTGGGATATTATTTTCCATTATCCAATTACTATCAAACCCTTTTATAAATTATGAGAGACACATTTCTCTCTCATTATCCCAATTTATGAATTTCTATATGATGTTTTCATGCTTCCAAAATTGCACCGTGATTTTCGGTGCCAAGATAATCATGTAGTAAATACCAAACTCATTTCTCTATCAAGGGTATTCAACTTTATAAACATATACTTATCAAATAGTGAATTATATATATTAATTACATATTCCTTGATTGGTGAATAAATTTTTATATTTAATGAATATTTGTTATATGATATATATGTCATACTTAAGCATGAGATTTAAATGATTATGAATGGTGCACCCTAATAGAAATCCAAGGATTTAGATAATGTTTATTATCATGATATTTCATGTTGGGATCAAGGTTTACCTAATTACTTTAGAGGAATTTTTTCCATCATGTTGGGACAAGGTTTTACTTTATTACTTTATGTTAATGATGTAATGGTTTAACTTTTTTCCATATTTTTATATTATGATAATCATTCTATATCATGTTCATGTTCACTTATGATTCAATGATATTTATATTTTATAACATGTATTGTAATCTTCAAGTTATTCCTTGTTTAATCCATTACTATTCTTTATAGCTTAGCCTTTTCTTATATATATCCTCAGGATATCCCATGCAAGGTTATGTCTAATGTAATGTTGTGGTCATGTAAAAGATGTTTTCAATAAAAATGTGTATTTTATGTTTTATGTTGTTATGTAATGTTCCTTAGCCCCAAATACACTATAACTCTCGATATTATGAGTTTTATTAAGTGGAATTTTATGTAATAAATCATGATTTAATATTAAATAAAGGGAAGGTTCATTATAAATACCATGTAGATAGGTTGTATACAGTTGAAATACAGGCATGTGTAAGGGGAAACATGGGAAAGGGAAGAATATATGAGGGCTCAAGGGCCCAATCTTTTTTACTCAGACTCATAAGAATTTTTGGTAGTTCATCTCATTAAAAATATATTTTAAATTGGGGAGATTGTAAGATCCTAACCTTTTCTGGAGTTGTCACGTGATTGGTTTAAAGTACATTTTTGTCTTATGATGAGTAATTTCCATTTTGGTTTTTCCTTGGGGTATGTTTTGGTATCAATTTGAGAAGAATAGATGAAATAGGGTAGTCCATGGTTAGTGTATTGTTTTCCCTAATCTTTCACCCCAACCCAATAAACAATGCGACCCTATATAGTGGAATTGTTCATGGTTGGCATACGGTTTGTCAAACTGTGAACCCTATTAAGAGTGACTATACACCCCTATAACAGAGCTTCTTGGTTTAGGCACATAGTTTGAGGAAATAATTTTCCCATGCCTAGAGTATTTTGATCAACCTTAAAATTATTTTTAATTATTCATAAACCTCCATTTTAATCACAAATTGACCCCCATTTGATCATACACTCTATTCAATAATTTAGGAGAACTATGGATATATTTAAAGACATTATTATCTCTATTATTTGTTATTTGAAACATGGATCATAAATCCCCACCCCTCTTGGTAAGTGGATTCTATCATGTTGGTTTCTCATTCTGATTATGTTCTTCACCCACTCATTTAGTGGGATGTTATCCTCTGATTCATTGAATATAGATCTATAATTGATGAATCTAGATTTATGCTTGTGTATCTCAATCTAGATATTAGATATATTTAAATTTTCAGTATTTATTTAGGTTATATATCCAGACCTCATTCTGCATCGTTACTCTACTAAATTTTGGGGATTTTTTTGGGTGATTTTTCATCAATTAATTGAGGTAGGTGTTCAATTATTGAAATATTCTAGTCTTGATATCAATTATAGGTATCTGATCATAGAATATATATGGTTTATTTATTAATTGAAATTCCTAATTGGATGAATTAATGTTGTCAATTAATGAATTTATAAATTGGTGATTTGATTGAATAATATAAATTGTTGAATTGGGATAATTAATTGATGAATTATTAATCAAATTATTGAAGTGGGAAATTAGAGATAATTATGTTTTTTTTTTAATTTTTAATTTTGGAATTGTGAACTATGAATAATTAATTCGATTATTAATTATTAGATGCTGATTTTTAAATTGATTAATTAATTATTCGGTTTAATTAATGGGATTTATATTGTTAATTAATTTTTGAATTAATTAATCAGAGATATGTGATTAATTATTTTGTGAATTAATTAATGTGATATATATGGTTAATTAATTGTTGAATAAATTAAAGGATCTTTGGTTATTAATTAATTGTATAATTAATTAATGAAATTTATGAGATTACTTAATAATTGGATTAATTAATGGAAATGGTTATGGTTAATTAATTTTAAAATTAATAAATGTAATGATTGGAGAAATTGATATTGTTTGTAGGATATTTGGTTGTGATTATATTGGTATAGAGTAGCACAATGTTTAACTAGAGCGTGAATGAGGGATTTCCTTAGGAAGACCATGAGAGCTTCTATTATTATTTCTAAAGGATTGTAAGAGACTTTGGGAAAGAAGACCATTAGAGATTCTATTTTTAACTCTGAAGGGACTTTGAGATATCATGGATTTTGGCTGAGAAAAAGAAGGTGAGATCTTTCCCCCTTTTCACAAAGAGCTTTTGTGATTCCTTTTGTCTTACTCACATTAAACCATTGAGGTTAGAGCCCTTTGTGCACATTACTCATGTATGAATAATTTAAATAATTTATGAATTCTATCAAGATATTAATTGTGATAATGAATGGTAAAAATGACATTTAGAAATGTGGTATCCTTAGGGGATAGTTTGGACTCTAGCAGGAGCCGAATCAGTTATTAAGGATCACGTGTCCTTGGAAACTCGATGGTGTTATGTGGTTAAATAAAGTGTAATTGAATAAATGTAAGATATTTAATTTATTGCTTATATTTTATTATTTATACAAATTCATACACTATTATTGACTAGATTTTTTTTAAACACAATTGGAGGTGGTCTACTGAGTCATACTCACACCATACTCAGGCTAATTGATCTTTACTTAAAAAGATTTAATGTTTGTAAGGTAGGATAAGGGAAAAGGAATTGTTTTGGATGAATGAGTGGATATGGAGCATGGTTGAGTGAAATGGAAGTGGTTTAATACCTTATATAGAGTCATACCTTCAGGTTTTCATTTTAGACACCTGACACGTATATTAGCATTGCATTTTTTTCATTAGTTGAATATTATATCTCCAGTTTTGGTCATCTTGTGATCTTACTATTATTTTATGGTTAAATTTTATTCAGTTATCGTTTCTTATTTTTCATTGGTGCATTACTCTGATAAAAACAGGGTATTGTCTCCCAATGATTGATAATAGACCCCCGCTACTTTTCGGTAGCCTCTGGAATATAGGGAGGTGTGCCTAATGTCATGTGGTGAATCGGATGAGGGCACTAGGGCATGGAACACAAGTTGGGTTGTTACAATAGGTTTATTATACCTTATGTTATAATATCTCAAGTTTTTATATATATAATTTTAATCTATTATTTCCTACATTTATAGTAAAATACATTCATGGAAAAACCAAAAAATAATCAATCAAAGAATCATGTAAAAAATCATACAGTGATGTGATAAAATCAAAAGCAACAAAGAAAACAAACATTTATAATAATTATAATGAAACATCGCAACATACAATATGAGTCAATAATAATAATTAAATATAATATAATAAAAAACATTAGTTCATGTTTTAATAATTATTCCAAAAAGAAGATAATTGTATGGAATATTACTATAAAATACATGATAAAACTTTCCTTACACATTAATTATTCTGCTACCCTATTCCATTTAATTATTTAATTACTAAAAAATAACCACATAAACTAGATTACCCATGATAAAACTCGTACAATAATACTTTTATTATAAACCATTAATTACAAGATTCCATTTTCATCAAAATTATATTATCATCCTAAAATAATTTTTCTACTTTCCATTAAAACCCAATGTAGGATAATATATTAAATAAATAATTTATATATTATTGGTGAATTAGCTGAATAAGTTCATTATTCCACACATAACATTAACATTCCATATTCCGTTTTTAATTATAGAGTTCTTTTTTAATATCATTATGTCAATTATTCATTTCCTTTATAATCATAAAATTTATCATAATATTATCCACATAATGAATCTATATATATGTGTGTGTGTGTGTGTGTGTTTGTATAAATATGATTTAGAAATTAATTTTGTAGTGCAAGCATAGTTAATAATTAAACTATAATAAGGAATAATTTCATTCATTCATATTTCTATCTTCAAACCTATTTTATTCTTTAAAAGTTCATTTCCAAAATAATTCCCAATCCCTATAAATAATCTCATGTGTGGTAAATATTATTAAATCAAAACATTTAAATTTCATAAAACTATTGAGTAAAATCACATATTTTTACATTTCAAAGTTATTAATTTTTAAAGGTTTTATTATTTAAAATTTAATTTTAATCCAAAAAATTTGATTCAAGCTTTTCAATGAAAATGGGGAAAATTCACCAAAGAAGGGACTCTCATGCAAAGAAGAATAACTCTTATGTTGGTGACGATGTCAGTCTTATGTAGGGGTGGTTAGTCTTATGTACTATGAATCAACAAATGTAATTGGTCTTACCCTAGAGGAAAAAACTCTTAATTTGGAAAAAGATCATTTATACTGAAAGAATGACTCATATATTTGAAAATTTCACCCTTACCCACCATAGATTAACTTTGATTATTAAGAAACATTTGACTAACTCTAAAACATCATTGTTATTTCTAGGGGAATATAATGTTGATTTCATCACTAATAAAAAATTAGAAGTTTTATTAATAAAAATAAGTGTAAAAAACATAAGGGTTAAAAATTTATGGCTCAATTAAGACCTATCCAAAAAATTCATATTTAAACTAGAAAATTTAAAAATTATTTAAAATTGAACCTAATTAAAAAATAACATTATCATAGTAATAAAAATGCCAAAAACACCCATGAAATATCTTCAGACTCTATAAATGATAAAGGTAAGGGTTTAAATAAATAATATCCTTTATATTAAATACCTCTTAAAAAGTTTCACCCTTGAGAAATAAAATGAAACCATAAGAAGTGACCAAAAAAATAATAGGAAAGAAAACCATGGCTTTTCACAATAAAAATAATCTCAAATGATTATTTTCCTCAAGAATATAAACCTAATGGAATTCCATAAAAAATAAAAAATATGGGTTGAAACATCTCAGTTAGATTCTAGCCACTGAGGAAAAACCAAAACAAAGGAAACCATGTATGAAATAATACCCCCATTGAAGTAAACCATTTAAAATAATTAATGTTATTTAAAAAAATCCTTTAACTCTCTGTAAATCAGAGAATATTTTGAGTGGTGCTTACTATTTTTGTTAAGTGGAAATTTATTTATCTTTATAGAAATAATAAAACACGTTTTTTCAATAATAAATAGTTTAGCTTCAAAATAACTTTAGAGATTTATTTAAATAGAGGTTCAGACTTACTAACCAATGACAGACACTGCTTCCTATGTCACAATCGAGTACCCCCCAAATACTAAGAGACTCATTGAGCCTCTAATTATTTGTTTTGGTGATGATATAATATAAAACAATATAAATGAAATACCAAACCAATTTCAGTAAATGTAGCATCAACTATATCTAAGTGAAAGTGTTCTACCATACATAATTTCTAATCTATCTCTTGGAAAAACTATAAGGCTAACACATGTTTGATGAGTCATGTCCATGATGAAGGAAACATTATTGTCTTCTAATCTTCCCAAATTTAGGTTTTATTATATAATAAACAGAAATAATTTTTATTTGGGAATATATGGAAGAATAATTATAATATTATAAGAAAACAATATAGATAAAAAACAACCTTTCCATAATCAATGCATGAAATCTCATAGAAATAAGGAAAAAAATCATTTTACCACTATTTTCAATCATAGTAACATTATCATATCTTTAAAATTTCTCTTCATTTAATCACTTTTAATTATGTTTTATTAAGTGACAAGATCAATTATAATTATAGTTTTAACAACAATAAACATAAAATAAACATAAACATTATAGTGCTTTTTCATATAAATTAATTTTGAAGATAGTAGCTATTAAAATTAGTAAACAGTGAATATTAACAAATAAATAAATTATATAATATATTAGATGATAGTTTTAAATAAGAAATAAATAATTTAAAAAATAAATAGAAACTAAAAACATGAAAATAGAAACTATGAAATAAATAAAAAGTGGTAAGAAAATATCTTCTATGAGTTTTTATTCACTTAATAATCAAAAAATTTCCACATTAACCACCCATTTCACCATCTATCCCATAATATATTAGCAAATCATTCTAAGAATTTCAAAAAATATTTCTAAATATTTATATCAAATTTTTTATATTGAATAGAATAATAACCCCAACAACTAAACATGAGGCTTTGAGAAATATCAAAAAAAAATGAATGCCACTATTTATCCTATAAAAATAACGGTTAATAATTAATAATTTATTTTTAACCATTTGTTTGAACAATATTTTTTGAGATATTTTTAAGGAAAATTTATATTAAACTCTTTCTTAAATACTACCTTTATATAATTCTCACATCGTAATACATGCTCTGAATTATTTTCTTTATTTGTGTTCCATCATACTCTCATTACATCACTTAATAAATATATTTATTAATCTTTTTTTATTTATAATCAATCAAAACATAGAAATATAAATCATGTATAAAAATTATTTCATAATGTAGTAGTTTAAACTCATATTTTCTAATCGAGGTATAAAATGTATTTATAGGTCACATAATTTAGTATTCTTGAATAAACAATTTCATATATTATTTAAAAATATTATACAAAATGTATATAATAATACATTAAAGAATAACACATTACAATAATTTAAATAATTCATCATTAATTAATATTAATCATAATAATTTTTTGGTGCGCTCTGCGATAGTCATTAAATAATAAATTTTAATCAAAAGGAATTCATACTCTAAAATTCTCTTGATTGAAATAAATTAATTCATAAATCATGAATTAAATTTCAATAATATTGATTAATTATCTTTTCTCTTAACACATGTATTAAAAATTCATTTTAATAAATTTTCTACTATAATTAATAATTTAAAAAAATCTTCCCAAAATATTTTTGAATCAATTAATAATTAATAAAATGCATGAATAATAAATAAAGATTCTAGAATAGTAAATCATTGAAAATAAAATCATTTTATACGTTCTTCATCATAAATTAAAATATATTAGCATACTATGATATTCAAAACAAAAAATTAAAATTCCTACTACACTTCTACAACTGTTATTAATTAATTTGAATTAAACTTAAAATTATGAAAAATAACATAGTATATTATGAAATAAAACTAAGAATCTCTTAATTTTATGATATTTCAGAATAAATGTTTTAACTAGTATGGGTTAATTTTTTAAATATCAATATATCATATTTATAAATACTATATTATATAAATATTGATAATCAAATAAATAAAAGTAGGTAAAATAAGAAAAAATTAAACTCTCAACATAAATGCAACCTAAGACAATGATATATACACCCATCATAAATATTATACCCAAAAATCAATCCATATTTACCCTTAAATAGTCTTAGTTCGATATCATGATCATTATAACGTATCAATCTTATCTAAGATACATAGATCATATTTAGTTTCCATGACTATAAGTATTTATATAATCATTAACATTGGGTGCTAAGAATTTGTGTTTAATCGAGTTCCCCACCTTGTTCACAGATTAGATTAAAATTAAAATACTACCCTACCAAACCCATGAAAGACTCAATTGTTCCTTACTCCAAACACCATATTATCTCTCTACCAAAATAATTTATTTACTTTTTCATGACCCACCACCACTAGAACCTAACCGAGGTCTATAATGAATAAAATTATGTCCCTTTAATCCCACCATTAATAGACCATATGTTAGGGACTATAAAAAACAGTGTTTGTTACTCAAATGAGTGTAATTACCCTTATAAGTTCCCAAGTGAATAAAATTATCCCCCAATAAAAACTATATATATATAAACTAAATGATATATTTTCTATACCAAAAACATCTCTACAAAATAATTATTTTAAAAAGTCAACGATAATGCAAATAAGACCTCCTAAACACTGATCCATTTACTAAACATCAATATTCCAAATATTAATAAAAAAAATACTATAAAATCTTGACAAATGTATTTAGTGGTGTGAAAATTGGATTATTCAATAACATCATATTTGTAAATAATTATATATCCATGTGATAAAAATGGGTTTTGATATACCTGTGTGAAATCAACTAAGAAATAAAAATTGGAAAATTAAGTTAGGTATTCAAGAAAGAATTCTCTAATAATAAATTTATAGAATCACTTAGCTATTACTTCCACTACATAAATTGAATTATTTATTTAGTATCAATGTATTAATATAATAAAAATTATTTGGTAGTGGATTTGTATTTTTTGGGGTTTATATTAATAAAAGAGGAAGCCCAAAATCATAACACTATTTTTTAAATTATTATATCATAGTATTTTATAACTCTATTGGTTTAAATAAATGGCGAAGATGAAATGTTTTTTGGATTAGCATAAGAATATTACTTAAGGAAAAGAAATGAATAAAATATATATTAACTATTATGAAAATTATTATTTCAATAACAATATAAGTCATATCATAAAATGGTCACAATTTATCATCCACATTACTATCAAAACCACACGTGTCCATCGCTGTATCACCAAAACTAACACATCATAACCACAACACTATATCACCATAACCCTGATCACATCACAACCAAAACTTAATCTCATCAACTCCTTCTATAATTGATATCATTTATAGTTTCCATACCCCTAAGCTATCATATCCCAATATAAATGTGTACATTTTATTACATTACAAATTTACATCCCATAAATAAGTACTCATATTGAAACGATGATCCAATATAGACCTCATTTGTATACCTATATACACATAAACACAATCCATCACAGACCTTGTATATATATGAATTCATGTCATAATCATAACCTATTATATATTTTATGAAATATACATGAAATAAAATTGATCCATTACAAAAAAAAAATCATAGGTGAATTATACCTTATTCCATTATATCTTTTACATATATACACATAAAAATGATCCATTACAACTTTTATATATTATAAAATATATTCATAGGAAAAGAAATATAAAAAAAATAGTTAATCACTGAAAAATCAGAAAATGATATTAAAAAATAACAACTAATCCAGAAAAAAACATATACAATAATATTATACCTAATTAGACAACATATAATACGAATAAATAATAAAAATTTAATATTTGATAATTAGACCCATAAATTCTTGTTAAATATCCCATATTAGTGGTCGTATCTGTTGTCAAAAATCCTTGGTGATAAGGGTGATGTCAATATTTATTATGTAAGAAGATCTTGGATATTTCTTAACAAATTAAATAATATTAATAAAAAATATCTCCCAATCCAGGTGTGGGAATTCATTAATTTTTTGGAGCTATTTATAAATAAAAAAAATAATCAAAGAAAACTAGAATCACTCTCTACTTTATGAGTCATGTGAAGAAAAATAAATTGAATAATTTGATTGGTCATTCTATTATTTCCTGAAAATTAATAGTGAGAATAATTATATATGGATTAGGTAATTTTATGGTTTTTTATATGAGAATTTTTCTTAAGATTGATGTTTATTTTTCTAAGTGTTTTATCCAAAAAAAATAATCCATCATCAACATATCAAAGGACCCACCCAATTGCTCTAGTGGGAACTAAATCAACCACATGGGAGAAAGTTTAAGAAAAACATCCCTAGCAACATATGGGTGAGATAGGTCACAACCTATGTAGCATCCAGGTTTTCCAAACTTTTTATACTTTTTATTTTATAAATATAAATATAAATTCTAATTAAATGTCTTTGTATTAATAAACAAATTATTTATAAAAATATTTATCACCTAAGTCATTCATTTACATATTTTATATGTAAAATATAAATTTATTTAATAAAATTATATTATAAAAAGGGTATCATAGAGGCTGAGTGATAACCCATCATATCTGACAAGGCCATGGGGCTTGAACGCATGAATGAAGGGTGACAAGAGAACATCATTTTCTATCATACTATGTGATTCCATAAATTAAACTTCCTTGATTATATATATATATATATATTATATATATAGTTATTTTTAAATATATTGTTCTATTTGATAACTATATTCATTTTATTAGTAGATTTATTTTCACTCCATCTTGGTAATTAAGTAATTTTTATGGTTACCAAAGTATGTCGCATGTATTAATAATCATAAAATTAAAACATAAAATAATTGGAGTTATTTTAAAATGAAATTTTATGTGTAAAATGATAAAATAAATGGTTAAACATAATCAATATGTTAATATGATTTTATTATTTATAGTATAGTTCTATTTATTTATAAAAGATTTTATTTTTTATTTTTAAGTGAATACATAATATTAATTAATAATTCTCCTTTTAAAATATTATATAAGATTTTTCGTAATAAAAATTCAGTAATTTTTGTAATACATTCAATAAATTTTTATATCCATTAAAATAAAAACAATTATAATAGGTGAATGCATAAAAATACTATAACATTTCATAATAACATTACTCATCAAGCATAAATATCGACTAGTATAATTAGAAACAAAAAAGGGATATAAACATAAAGTAACATTAAATTCATTAAAATAAACTCCATAGGTTTCAATTCTAACATAAAGATAACTATTTCCATAAATATCATAAAAGGAATGGTAATCATTGTGAAAATGATAGATATTGTTAGAAAATGTGTTAAAACCTTTGTAATCGATGCAGTGAATGATGAAGTGTGAATTAAAGTGCATTTCTTGGTAAATATGGTCATTTTACATTATGAGTTTGATCCAATATGGTTAACGAGAACTATGACCATAAGTCAAAAAGAAACTTTTCCATTATTATTGGTTATGTAGATGCAGTTAAGTGACCACCATGATTATTTTATAATAAAAGAAAAATTGTATTATTTTTTGTACATATAAATATATTACATTTAAATAAATTTTATGATAAATGTAGACGTTTTAGGTAAAATTTATTTCTTGGAAACAATTTTATAAAAAAGATCAAATGATAATATGTTTTAAAGAACTCCAAAGTAATTTTTATAACCGTCAAAATTTTTATTATTCTATATAAAATTTAATATTAAATAAATAATTATTTTTATTTAAAAGATAAAATAATCATATTTATAAAATTATTTTGATAAAATACAATTAACTTTTTCACATAACAAATCCAAATTATTGTAAGGGTATTTTTTGTAGTTTCCTATCACTGTTTTTTTGGTGAAAAAATGAATGTTACCATTTTTCGAGTAGTATGAATTTATGAAATCTTTATTCGGTGATTTTAATTAAATATTTTGTGAAAAAATTATTGAATCAAAATTAAATTTATTTATTATATAAATTAATAAAAAAATAAAAATTTTAATATAAAAATTTTTGTTTATAAATTTATAATTTACATTTTAGAACCAAAAAATGGAATTTTGATATAAAAACTCATTTTGGATTCAATAGAATAAATGGGTTTGTTGGAAAGTTATTTTTGAATTGGGAATGATTTTAATTTCCACCCACCATTAATAACACATTAATAATCCCAAAATTTGGTTCTAATTCATTACACTAACGAGTGGTTGGCTAATATGAAAAAATAACTGATATTTAAACCCTTAAAAAAAGACCCCCTCAATTATAGACACCCACCCCCTATTTCTATTCTCCCACACAAAAAATCAATGTTCTCTCAACACATATCACCCAAGGAGTCTTCCATTTCTCCTTCCTCTATCGTGAATAGATTTTTTGGTTCAAGGGGTCGACTCTAAGCTAAGAAGATCAAGAGAGGTAAGTTCCCTCAATCCTTCTCTTTCATTTTCATGTTCAGTCCTTTTATTTTATTTTATTTTTTGAATCCTTTTTTATATACTAACATTATTGTAATTACAAGATATTTTATTCTATTTTATATTATTTTAAATGATATTTTATTTATTCCCTCTCATTATATCATTTTTCTAAGTCGTTGCTATCCAGAAGGGTCTTTAGTGATCCTCATTCCTTTTCAATTTCATTAACTATTCAATATTATCTTATTAAATTTATTTTCATATAATATCAAGTTTTTATTCAATTTAATTACCTAGCATTTTATATGTTTTAAATTATGGTTTATTTATTCTCTATATATATATCCTTTCCAAATTCATTTCATGGTCGAAGTATGTGTTTCCCCAATCCTTATATCTAATTATAACATATAATTTATTTATTATTATATTCTTGTAAGGATTGTTTTCATATAAAAAACTTCTTTTAATTCAATGTTTTTATCAACCATTTGAATTATTTCCAATGATATATTAATTTTTATATCTCGTTATAGATTTTTTATAAGTCTTTGTAATTCTAGAACAATCCCATAACAATAAAACGATCTAAAAAATTTGATGAAGTAATGTGTGTGTGTGTTTTTAGAAAAATAATCCCTAATTGGATACTAAATTATGATTTAGTTTTTGATAAAATTCATTAAGTGGATATAACCTTGAAAAGAGTTGTCTTGGTATATCCTAGTCACCATCCAGGTGCACTGTGAATATCCTCTTACTGTGCACCCTGTTTGACACTCCCATGGGATAGGATTGAGTGATATACATGCTGTTTTAAAAACCATTATGAAATATTTATATATCATTATATTGGTCTCCTAATTTTGAAAATCCATTCATTCATCTACCTAAACACCTTTAAAACTTAGTCTATATGAACTCTTAGTGACTATAATCCCATACCCAACACCTGTAAAGGGTGTTCATTTGTAAGTTGTAAAATATATTGTTATTCATTAAGGTATTTCACATGGATATATTTATTGATTATTTTATTGGTGGAAAATAAACTCATATAATATAATGCTTTTTTATATATGGTAAGATAGACCTCGTTCATAAATTATTCTTTGAAGTTTATTTAGATAACATTACAACATTAAATAGTTAATTTTGAGGTGGATTGCGTTGTAATTTTATGTGATGAGTATCCCGATAAATAATAACCCCTAATTGAACTGATAGGTATTATGAGACAACTATGATTAGTTAATGGGAGTATACTTAGATTTTATTTAATATTTACTAGAATGAGGCCTTGATGTCATGTTTAAGATGACTTGGAGGAAGGCCATGATGGTAGTTTTATGATATCTGACATTATGTAATCCACTTACTACAAATTCAGTTATTAATATCCTAGAATGTACACATTTTTATATTGGAAAAGGATCTATTTATTATGTTAGTTTCATTTTCAATAGAATAACTAATTTTGTTTAATCATGTCAAAAAAATTTAGAAATTAATTCTCTATATGATCATTAATTATTATCGATACATTTATTCATTATTATTTTTTCCAAGATTTATTTATTATATCAGTTTTATTTGATATGTAATGACTCATTTTTTTATTAATGTCATAATGTTTTATTTATAATTTATTCAAATTTATTTTATAACCATATTGAGAATTTTATCCCATCCCTTTATAATTTTTTCTTCGAGAAACCAATAAGAGTATTACATATGGAAAATGGATTATAATTAGAATAAGAATGTTTTTTATTTTTTCATATGATTTAATTTTATATTAAATTGAATGTAATTATTATTAATGTATCTAGTTTATTAAGACTACTAAAATAATGGATCCTCTATATTTTTATATATGTACCAATGTAATAAGGGAACCACTACATCTGTGGTACTGGACTCAAGGTTCTTACTTTTGGTATAAGATGATAGTTTAATAGATTCATTAGGAACCAAATTTAAAATAACATAGTTAGAACCTAATTGAAAATTATCAAGATAACTTAAATTAAAACGCATAGTTTTCTAATTTAAGGAATATTTTAATTGATATATTCTTATATTGAATAATGATAAAGTAAATTTTATGATCATGTATTTTAACACTTTTTTAGAAAGGTCATCATAATTTTGGGATTGTTATTTAAGTAATTAGGTTATGATTATAATAAAAAACAACCTAAATAAACATATATTAATCAAAGAGTGATATAGTTTGAATTTAATTTATACTAGAATAAATTTGGGTACCTTATACATTCATAATATTTTTTACACCAAATTTGTGTACTTTTATAATATTTAGATATTATTGATTGGTCATAGTTTACTATTTTGGTTTTATTTGAAGAATAGAAATAATAGTTAGATAATTAAATTATAGTTAGGTTCTAGGTAGTTCAATTCTTGTATTAATTATGTTTTTTCAATATATAAAATTTATTCTATTACAACATAATTATTGAAATCTATTATAACCCTATTATACTTCCGAGAATATTTGATGTAAATTTTAATTGTAAGATCTAGTTCAAGTAGTCCTACCATATTTTATAGAATTCAAATTACTTGAAAGTTACTTTAAAATATATCCAACTAAACTATTAATATTAGAAATTATGATGGGTCTTAAAATCATTTACTTATATTTTAAAGACACATCATTCTCATATTACTCAATTTGGGAACTAATATAAGGGAATTCATCAATACTTTACAGTGTCATAAAAAGTGTTATTACCATCATTTATATGGTTTTAGACGAGGGTGGACTTTTTAAAACATATATATATATATATATCGTATTTTAAAAATTATGGTATGTTTTACATATTTCCACAATCAACCATGTTTTCAAACATTCCACTCAGATATTGTCCAAAGTTTTTATAGAGGAAAAGTCCAGAATTACATTTTAAAAATCTATATTTAAAATCAAAAACTACAAGAAACTATCCTTTGATTCTCGTAATCCTTTCAACAATGATGTTACCCATGTGGTTGGGCATGATAATTTATATAATTTAAAATCCTTATGATGTACTATGTTAAATCATTGATGTGACTTGAGGCACTATTGATCCTTTAAAAGTGACAACAGAATTGGAGTACCTAGTGATCATTATTTTAAAAAGATATGCTTCTAGAATATCCTTTTTATGCATTACTATATAAGGAATTATATTTGAAAAAGAGGTTTTATAATCTTTATATATTTCTTTTATTAGGGAAAAGATATTTTACATTTTCTTACCTAAGATAGTAAGGTGTGTATCTATTTAGAAACTATATATTGAGTCATGAAAACCTTTTAGATTGTCAAAGTTATTGTTATGGATAAATAATAATTGCTATTTTTGGATAAAATTTATTTAAGGTGGGTATATGTAACATCCCATATTTCCAATGAACATTTCATAATTTTTCTTTTATTAATATAAATATAAATTAAAAAAATAAATTCAATCTAATAAATTAAATATTTATACAAATATTTATTACATAACTTATTCATTTTTGTATTTTTCAATTAAAATGAAAAATTATATATTAAAATGGTTATATAAAAAGGTAAGATCATAGTTTGACTGATAACTCATCACCTCAGGCAAAGACATGGGTCTTTAACCCATTACTGAAGGGTGATTGGGGTGCATCACTTTCCATCAGCCTATGTTCCTCCCTAAATCCGCATTATATCCTTTATATATATATACATATTTTTTATTATATAATTGGTACTTCTTAAAGATGTATTTCTATTTGATAACAAAATTCATTTTATTTATAGTTCAATTTTTCATTTTATCTTGGTATTTAATTCATCATAATGGCTAACAATGTATGAAGGATGTCTTTAATATCATAAAATTATAACATGAAACCTTTTGACGTACTAGAATACGAAATTTTATATGTAACATGGAAAAATAAATGGTTAAATGTAAAATTCTGCTTTAATGAATTTAAAATTTACATTATAGTTCATTTAATTTCTAAATGTTTTTATTTTTTTTATTATATGTATATATTTTATTATATTAAATTTTGCATTTTAAAAGTTTTATTAAGAGATTTCATAATAAAAAACTAAAAATTATTTATTTCAATACATTTATTAAATAGTCCTAGAAAATAAAATACACACTATTTAAACAAGTAGTCACATATAAATATTGTACATTTTAAAAGAAAATTACATATCAAACATAAATATAGACTATTACAAATAGGAAAAATAAAGGAATATTTGCATAGGAGAATATTACATTCATTGAAAGAATCTTCATAGGTTTTAATTCCCCCATAAATATCACCCCTTCCAAAAAATCATAAAAATAAAAATAATCATTATGAAAATGATAAGTATTTATCAACTAATGTGTAAAAACCATTGTAAGTGATGTAGGGAATGAGGAAGTTAGAGATATGGTGTATTTATAAGGAAATATGGTAATTTTATTTTGTTAGTTTTATCCCAAATAATCAATTGTCATTATGACCATTAGTCAAAAAGTTAGTTGTCTATTATTATTAGTTAGGTAGATGTAATTAAGTGACCTCAAGAATTATTTTATGATATAAAAAAATTGTATTATTTTAAAACACTATAAATATATTCTATTAAAAATATATCTTATGATAAATGTATATGTTTTAAATAAAAGTTTTGTTCCTAATATAATGTTATAAAACACTTTCTAAATAATTATATAGTTTAATTAATCCCTAATTAATTTTTATAATTTTCAGGATGTTTATTGTGCTGTAAAATTATTAATTATAAATAAATAAGGTTTTTTATTTTAAACATAAAATCATATTATTTAAAAAATTATGATGTTAAAAAGAATTTCAATATTTTCATACAAAACATCAAAATTATCTTATGGTATTTTGGTAGAAAATTTGTGGCGTAGTTGATTTTTTGTGAAATATTTTTTAACTAGCACTATTATTTTATGACATAATTTTTAAGTGAGAAGGATTACGAATTTTTTAAACCATTTTAATCGATCATAATTTCGTTTTATAAGTAAAAAAATTAATTTAAAGATAATAATTTTAATTGATAAATTTATACGTTTCATTTTGGAACAAAAAATTGGATTTCTGATAATAAAATAATTTGATTGTGTGCATTTAATGGGTTGGTTGGAAGGAGACTTTAAAATTTTTTATTATTTGAAAATTATCCAACCCTCAACCAATCATTAATAATCTAGAAAAAAATTTATAATTCTTTTCACCCATAATTTGTTGTATTAAATAATAAAATAAAAAATATTTAATCCCTTATAACCATACCTCCTCAAGTATAAATACCCACCATCTCTTACCATTATCCCACTCAAAAATTATAAATATTCTCATTGTATATCTATCAAGAAGTCTCGTCCATTTCTCCCAATTCATTCATGAATAGTTTTCTTGGTTTGAAAGGTCATGTCTAATCTAAGAATTTCCAGAGAGGTAAGGGTCATCAATCCTCCTCTTTCCTTTTCTAGATCATTACATTTAATGCATTGAATTTTTTAATTAATTTTTAATTAATTGCATTATTTTCATTCCATGGTATTGTATTCTATTTGATAGTTTTTAAATGATATTTTTTTAATTCCCTTTCACTTCAGCCTTTTTATATGGTGTTATTATTCCGAATTAAGGGTCCTTAGTCCTCCTTTTTCACTTTAATGTTTATCACCTTTATTATATTGTCTTCTAAAAATTTATTTTTCTTATAATACCATTCTTGTTATTCCATGGTAGTATCTTATATTTCATGTTTTTTATATTATATTTTATTTATTCCCTCTCAAAATGTTCTTTTCCTAATCTATTACTATGCTGAAGTAAGGGTTTCCCAAATCCTCCAATTTAATTTTAAATTATAATTTCATTGTAATATTGTATTTTTAGATTAATTTTCATATTTAAAAATTATTTTTATGCCTTACTATTATCATCCACATAAATTTTTTCTAATGATAGATTATTATACCCTTCTCATTATATCCATTGACTAAGATGTTATAATGGTTGACCTATACCGTAACTATAAAACCATCCAAAAATTTTAGTGAAGTAATGTGTGGGTGTTTTTGAAGAAAATAAATTCATATTAGAGGAAGGTGTGTTAGTGGACTTAGATAAAGTTCAGGTGGTGGTTCTTAGGATCATCCTAGGATTTTTTTATTTTTATAGCATTATGGGGGTTTCTAGGTATTATTTAAGATTTATATAGGAAGTTACCTATTTAGAAGTTCCTCTTTCAGTATTGACCAAGAAAGGATAAATTTAGAATGTTAAGAAGCATGTGAGAAGGATTTATAGTTGTTGAATAAGAGTTTTATATCAACACTAGTCTTGATCCTACCAGATCCATGTGAGTAGTATACAGTGTATAGTGATGCTTCTAGGATCAGACTTGGAGATATGTTGATGTAAAGATAATGAGTTGTGGTGTATGTGTACCATTGTCTAATGACACATTAACGAAACTACCCTAAACATGACTTCAAGTTAAAATAAATGGTTTATACTTTATAGTGTTTGCGGAACTACCTGTTGGGTGAGAATTTTGTTGTGTATATGGATTACAAGATCTTGAAGTAAATATTTTCACAATGATATTTGAATGTTTAATAAAGTGTAGGGGGAATTATATGTACTCTTTTGATTTTTTTAGAATGAATATATGCCCAAAAATGGGATCAGTTTTGATGTTTCATTGAGAAAGAAAACTTACTCATAGGTGGTTCAGGAGCCTAGTGTTGAGTGGAAGATGATGACTATGCTAGATGAGATGAATTTTCTAGTTCAGGAGAGTTTGTAGTAGACAAATATAGTATCAGTTGTTTTGGATTCTATATGTTTGAACCAGATTAGAGAGAGATGGTATGAGGATCTAGAGTTTTTGTTATTAAGGTAATACCTCGAATTTGGGGAGTCACTATCAGATTGGACCATAAATGAGGATGAGATCATTTATTTCAAGAATTGGGTTGTTGTGCCTATGATCATGATAGATGTGTTGATATGATAATTTCATGTCTTGAAGTGGGTGGTATATCCAGGTGTGACCAAAATGTACCAAGACCTTTGATGACTATTTTGGAGGTCGGGTATGAAAAATGAAATAGTATGGTTCATGAAACAAAGCTACACCTATCAGTAGGTGAATGTGAAGTATAAATTACCTGGTGGTTTTCTACAGACATTGTCCTTTCAAGAGTAGAATTGGGATTAAGTAACCATGGAATTTGTGGTGGGTCTCATGAGTATTCCTGAGAAGAATGATTCTATTGGTTTTATTATGGATCGATTGACTAAAGTAGAACATTTATATCCTATATGTGAGACTTACATAGTGGATCATATGGGAGATTTTTATGTTTGGGAGATATTAAATATATGTAGGGTTCCACAAACTATTGATTCAGATTGGGACTCACATTTTACTCTATGATACTTTAGGGGATTATATAAGATTCATGGTATATAAGATTTATTGAGTAAATCTTTTCTCCAAAATATAGATGGGAAGTTGGAGCATACTATACAGGTGCTGAAGGATATGTTGCAAGCTTATGTTCTTGACTTCTGTGGGTCTTGGGAGAAGCACCTAGATTTGGTAGAGTTTAACTATAAAAATAGTTATCAATAAATGGTACAGATGTAATAATATAAGGATCTTTATATTTTTCAATATAGTTGTCCTCTATTCCTAATGGAGGTAGGTGATTCAGAATTGTTTGGACCGAGTCTCATGCATGAGACATCAAAATAGGTTAAGTTGAATCGTAAATGTATTTATACACCTCATAGTAGATAGAAGTTGTATAATGATCAACATCAATGATCCATATATTTTACATTGGTTGATTTTGTATTCATTCCAATTTCTCTTAGGTGGGTTCATCGCAAGAGATAGAGACTGGGATAGTTAGTGCCCCAGTCCTTTGGTTTGTTTGATGTTGTGAAGAGAATCAGTCCAATGGCATACCTATTAGATATTTAATAGAAATATAGTGTTATGAAAGATGTTTTCTATGTGTCATAACTTCTGGGGTATCTCCTTGAACCTTATCATGTGATTGAGGTGGGTGATGTTTAACTTTAGATAGATGCATCCTTTGAGGAACATCTGATTCCTATTTTGGATTGTAGTGAGAAAGTGATGCAAGGAAAGAATGTAACAACCCGAACTTTTATGAATAAAATTATCTTTATTTTATTTCAATTTTTTATGGATATAGAAAACACATGAACTCATTTAATTTTATTATTTATAATTGGGTTTAAATTACTATTAAGTATCCTTACTATTGATAATATAGTTGTTTAATAGTGTTCACATGACTAGTATAAATATAAGTTTTTAAAAATTTATTTTGACATAGAAAAAAGAATTGATTACCTCAACCAGTAGGATTATACCCTATGAATCCCATATATCAGATATTATGAGGGAGATATCATTTCTGGTGTTTTCCATAGACCAATCCCAATAGGATATCTTATAATGTCAGCATGATCGAACCTATTTATGGGAGAAGTTCAAGCTCATTGAGATCACAGCTCAAACCATGTTCACCAAACACCCCATGAAATCCCTACCATCGCACACCTTACTCATAGGAAATATGGTTGTGTAATAAAGGGATATGTAACAAGAATATATCATTGTGATTATGTGCATTATTTTTTTATATAATAATTAATATACTTTCATTCTATTATTGTTACTTTGTAAATGATTTTTAAAGCACAAATAATATTTTTTAGTTAATATTCAAATTTATTTAAGAAATCTATTTATTTGAATTAATTGATTTTTGAATTAAATAATATATTGAAAAATATTTTTATTACATTACTTTTTTTAAAATATAAATGAACGTATAATTTTTCTGAATTCAATTGTAATTTTTGTAAAGGTTCGAAAACTGTTATTATCAAAACACATAAATTTTCAATAAATGTACATTTTTTTAAAATGAAAATTAAAATATTTATAAAATTATTTAATTAAAATTAATTTTATTTTTGGAATCAGGACATCAAAATTACCCAATAGTGATTTTTTCATAATTTTTTGAGACAGTTGAATTTTTGGGTAAAAATTAAATACTATATAAATATATAATGTGTTTTATGAAATCATAATAGTGATCAAATAAAATAATATAAATGGTATATTTGGAAAAATATATTTTACCATTTAAAATGATATAATTTTAGGTTTATTTAATTTATTTTACAAATCCACAGTGAATCCTCAAAGACATATAAAATATTTTATGATTTTTAAGGAATTTCCTTGAAAGTGTGACTCATCTCCACAAAAGAAAGGTAAATATTTTAATATCATACGCCCTTATCCTTTTAAAATAAATTATATCCCTCGCTTTTTCTAGAAACCATGGAAAGACCATGGTATGGTCTATGGTTTTGAATATTTTAGTGTGTAAGGTCTAAAACCAAAATAAAAAAGAACTCCCCTGTCTTTCCTATATAAACTGACCCAAGCACCCATTCCTATTCAATAAATCTCTTTGAAGCTTGGCCATATCTCTACTCACTACTCCCTAGAGTCCTCCCAAGGTGCCCCTAATCACCCAAGAAGCATCTCCCAAGACATTGGGATCACACCTCCAAGTAAGGGAACCTCACCTTTATATCTTCCATTCAATTTAAGAACCTTGTTTGAAATTTTTCATTTCAATTTCAGTTGGTTATATTTTCCTTATTTTTTAATAAATTCCCTACTATCCATGTTATGTTATTTCAATGATCTGTCATTTATCCTCCCCTATTTAGACCCTTACCTACACCGTTACTGTACTGAAATTCTGTAAACGATTTCTCACTCCTCATTTACATTTCAGCCATTTCATTTGTATTATGTATCTTAAATTTCATTTAATATATTGGGATATTATGTTCTATAATCCCCTTACTATACAACCCTTGTATAAATTATGAGAGACACATTTCTCTCTCATCAACCCAATTTATGAATTTCCTTGTGTCGTCATTATGCTTCCAAAATTGCTCCAGGATTTTCAATACTAAAATAAATGTGTAGTGAATAACAAACCCATTCCTATATCAAGGGTATTCAACTTTATAAACATATAAATATCTAATAGTGACTTACATATATTAATTCCATATTCCTTGGTCATGGAATAAATTATTATGTTGAATGAATCCTTGTTATATGAACTAAGTGGTGTACTTAAGCATGAGATTGAAATTATTATAAAGGGTGTGCCCTAATAGTGTTCTAATGCATTTGGTAATGTTTAGTATCATGATACGTTATGTAGGTACAAGGGTTAACCTAATTCTTTTATAAGACTTTTTTCCATCTTATGGGGATAGGGGTTTACTTTATTCCTTTATGTGAATGATGTAGTGGATTAAGTTGTTCCCAAATTTCCATGTTATCATAATCATAAAGTATCATGTTCGTGTTTCTCTTATTCTTCATTGATATGTCTATTTCTTAAAATGTGTTGTATTTTTCATGTTATGCCATATTTACTCCCTTACAGAGCTTTATAGATCACCCTTTTCTTACGTATGACCTCAAGTTATCCAATGAAAGTCTAAGTAAGAAGGAATGTTATGGTCGTGTAAAAAATTCAATAAATATGTGCATTTCATGTTTTAAGTTGTTATGTCATGTTATTAATCCCCAACAACAATAGGCCTCTCTATCTTATAAGTTATATTAAGTTCATGTTTATGTAATAACGCATGTTTAAATATGAAATAAATAGTTTTTTCTTTATAGTTGTTATCAGAGGATAGGTTTAGTTATTTTTTGGATTAGGATTAGAAAGCTCTAGTGAAATCCTTAGGGATAAGACTATGTATAAGAAAAGAAACCCTAAATTTTGGTGATTATAGAGTAAGTGGTTTATCAAGAAAATATATCTTTTTCAAGATACGAACAAGAAGAGATGTATATGGAACAGATGTATTTAGGGGTAAAAACTAAAAACATCACATTGAGCTAGACTTAAATGGGAACTGATGAAAAAAATGGGTCTTGTTATACTCTTTGTTTGACTCTCCTGGGGGATATGATTTGGTAAATTCATAATCTTATTATCAACCATTATTAATGGACCAAAAAAATCCCCTAAGAATATATGTTATTAAGTAGATCATGGATGACATAGATCGAAGCTTAGAAATATATTTGTTATGGATAAAATTATAATTTATAATTTATACCATTTTTCATTGAATTACACTTTATGTATTTAATATTTTAAAATATTTACCCCTAATTTTTTCTTTTATTCTAGCCAATGTCTGATAATAGGAGGAATCAGGCTAAAAACTAATGTGAAGTTCAATGTAATGAATTTTCAAATGAGATTCCCAATCTGATGGGAGTTGTTATCAAAAACTTTTTCATGATTCTCTCTTATTTAACACAAGTTTTTAATAGAAAATTGGACCATGAAGAATGAAAAACATCCCAATAAGAAATAACAAGTCCCAATCGAGAGATTCATGAGAAAAAGGCCTCTTACTTTCAATGGATAATTTGATCCCTCAATTTCCAAACAGTGGATCAACTCCCATAAGATGATCTTATCCATTTTTTAATGATCTAAAAATGATAAGGTTATTTTTCCTACTAATCGTAAGGAGGTTGAATCTAATCAATGGTGGCCATTGATCAAAAATACAAATTCTGAGGAAGAGATCAAGGTAATGGGATGCATGGATTTCTAGAAAAAAATGGATAAATATTTTCCCCCATCCCTACATCTTAATATGGAAAGAGATTTCCTTTCACTAAAGAAAAAGTATGATGAATATATTGGGGTGTATGAGGAAAAATTAACTAGAATTGCACAATATGCATCTGGTTTTTTCAATACCCCTGACTACAAGGTTTACAGCTTCTTTGATGGGCCAAAACCTTGCCAATGGAAATCCCCGGTGATCCTCAAGTTTGAAAGCTATGAGAAGGTTATCTGATATGCCCTCAAAGTCGAGATGTTGATTAGTGAATATTATGGGTATCATGGGGATTATAAGAAGAAATTAAACTTTAATTTTGGTAGTATGATGGATAAATCTAATATTTCTAAAAAATTACAGCACCCCTCTTATCAAAAGTGCGAAAAGAAGCAACCTTGAAATTTACTGAAGGGGGTGAGGAAATGCTTTAGGTGTGGGAAGGAAGGGAACCTAGCCAATGATTGCTGGAAAGAGAAACTTGATACTGCAACAAAAAAAAGTAACGCATCATTTGTTCCCCACTTCATTTTTCATTTCTACAACTATAAAAAACAAGGGAACTTTTTGAACCGGTTCCCTAAGACAAAGTTTTTTTAGGCAACCAACAACCTCCAAGGAAACAAGGGAGATTTTTTCCATCACTACCACCAAAGTAAATCCCGACAATGAAGTTATGACATGTACTCTGGTTTTTGATTCAAGAATAGTTAATTATCTTTTTAATTTTGATTCTATGCATTCCTTTTTATCCTGAAATTTTAGTAGAAGAATCCAAAATTCACCACAAAGAATAGAATAATAGATTTTAGTGAAATGGAAAATGGGGAAATTATTGCATCCCATAAATATAACTCCTCCCCTGTCACAATTTGAGGATTGAATTTCCCAGGGAACCTTATCATACATCCCTTGGTGGAATTTTATGCAATTCCCAGCCTGTATTTAATTTCATAATATTGAACCAATATAAATTTTCCTGATAGGGAAATCACTCTCCATATGGAGAATCGGCCCCTGATTCTATACAAGTGAAAGGAGGAGGATGAATATTCTTTATCACCATCATACCAAGCAAGGATATTACCTCCCTATGGGCATGTATATATTTCTCGAATGATTGAGTCTATGGAAGGAACCATTCTCAAAGACATGCATATTCAAAGGGAATTCACTCATGTGTTTTCTGAGGAATTCCATGGTCTTCCTCCTAGAAGAGATGTTGAATTCTCAATTGATCTTATACCAAGGAAATTAAAAATATCCAAGACTCGATATAAAATGGATTTTATGGAGCTTGAGGAGTTAACAAAAGAACAATAGGAGAATCTATATAATGGGTTTATAGATCCATGTGCCTTTCCATAGGGTGCACTAGTAACCTACATTGAGAAGAAGGATTGGTCAATGCGCATTTTCATTGATTATTATGAGCTCAGAAAAATCTGGATAAAGAACAAGTATCCTTTTCCACGAATGGATTAATTTCTTGATCAGCTAAAAGGATCACAATTCTTCCCCAAGGTGGATCTACAGTCAATATATTAAAATGTAAGGGTGAATAAGGAGGATATCCCAAAACTTATTTTCGTACAAGGTATAGGAACTATTAATTTAGAGTGATTCCTTTCATACAAACTAATTCTCTAAGAATATTCATGTACTTGATGAATAGAGTCTCAAGAGATTATCTCGAAAAAAAATTGGTAGTCTTTATAGACAATATTTTAATATAATCTAAAACCAAGGAGGATTATGAGGAACATATAATAAATGTACTAGATAACATGCGAAATGAGAAGCTATATGAAAAGTACAAAATGTGTGAGTTCTAGTTGAAGGAAGTATCATTCTTGGGGTATATAATCACAATAAATGGGATATCTTTGGATCCTTCCCAAAAAATCAATTGAGTTATGGCTGAGGCCAACATCTGTAATGGATATCCTTATATTCTTAGGGTTAACTGGATATTATAGCCTATTTATGAGAACTTTCTCACGATTGTCAAACCCACTTACCAAGATAACTCAAAAGGGATTCATGTTTTCCTAGAATGATTAATGGAAAAAATCACAAGGGAGTTAAATAAGAGGCTTATCACTGCCCATGTGATCACACTACCCACACATGGGGAGCTTCTTGTAATCTCCAATGATGCTTCAAAGAAGGTCATGGGCTATGTGTTGATGCAGAATGATAAATTCATTACATAAGACTCAATTTAGTTGAAACTTCATGAGGAAAACTGTCCCATGCATGATCTAGAGTTAGAAACGATGATATTTTCATTTAAAATATAGTGGTATTATCTCTTTGTGGAGAAGTGTGAAATTTATATGGATCACAAAAGTCTCAAATATTTATTCACATAGAAAGAGATGAATATGGGCCAATGAATATGGTTAGATATAATCAAGGATTATGATTTCTATATCCGTTACTACCCTAGGAAAGTGAAAAAGGTGGTAGATTATCTAAATAAAAAGAACCCAACAATTTTATCATTAATGATAATTGAAAAGTATCCAATATTCATAGATTTTATGAATATGGAGATGGGAATCATAAAGATGGTAACATCATCAATCCTTTAACAAATTATTTCTCAATCGCCTCTTTTGGAAATGTTAAAATATGCTAAAAAGATGGTTTGGTAATTAAGAAGAAAGTGGAAACTATTAAAAAATGGAAATCCTTTTATTTCAATGTTAATGAAGAATGAATTGTGAGATTTGGGTGAAGTCTATGTTTTCCATCAAATACAGAGTTAAAGAAAGAACTTTTGGATGATCCACATATTTTCAATTTATCCTTTCACCTAGGAAACATGAAGATGTATCAAGATCTCCAGGATCGCTATTGGTGGGATAACATGAAGAAGGAGATATCTAAATATAAATAAAAGTGCCTAGTATATAAGAAAGTGAAGGATGAGAGGTAGAACTATAAGGGGGTTATGTAACCATTACCTATACCAACATGGAAATGGGAAAAAAATCACCATGTACTTTGTCACTGAACATTCAAAGACATATAAAGGAAACAATTATCTTAGGTTTGTTATGGATCGTCTAAAAACATGAATCACTTGATTGAAATTAGAGAGTAGTTCTCTTTGGATAAATTGGTATGAATATACATTAGAGAAGTGGTAAGGTTGCATGGAATACCACTATTGATTATGTCTGATCAAGATCTAATATTTTTCTCTATGTACTAGAAGATTCTCCAATATGATCTGAACACTTATTTAAACTTCAGCACGACTTATCACCATCAAATAGATGGACAATATGAGTGGAAAATCTACACACTTGAAGACATATTTTGAGATTTCTCAATATACTTTAAAGTTGGATAAGACCAATATCTTCCTTTGGTGGAGTTCCCTTACAATAATAATTTCTTCTCAAGCATCCAAATATCTCCTTATGAATCCCTTTATACAAAAAGGTAGAGAACACTAGCATGTTGGGATGAAGATGGGGAATGAAAAATTATAGGTTCGGATATGGTAGATAAAATGGTGAAGAAGATTAAGACCATCCAACATACATCAAAGCTACCGAGTGTCGATAGAAGAGCTATGCTGAAAATCCTCAACATGACCTAGAGTTTGATGTTAGAGACAAGGTATTCCTCTTCATATCTCCATGGAAGAGAGTTATGAGATTTTGGATTAAGGGAAATATTATTTCGAGGTACATTGTCCCTTTTAATATCCTTTTTCTCATCGGAGCAGTGGCCTATCAACTAGCACTCCCACTGAACCTATCTCAAGACCATTATTTATTCCATCTATCACTCTTAAAGAATTACATACGAGACCCATCACATTTACTCAATCCATTGTTTTTACCATTGGTTAATTTACTCTCTTATAAAGAGAAGCTGGTGAAGATCCTAGATCATAGAGAAATATTTCTATAAAATAAGACAATTACCCCTATTAATGTTTTGTAGAGAAACCACAAGTTTGAAGAATCTATGTGGGAACCAGAGGAAGTGATGCAGAAGAGCTTCCATCATCTATTTTAGTTTGTAAAAACCAAATTTCGAGGGTGAAATTTTTTAATGGGGGAACACTGTAATGACTCAAACATTTATGAATAAAATTCCCTTTCTTTTAATTAAATGTCTTATGGATATAGAGAAAACATGAACTAATTTTTTTTAATTATATCCAATTGGATTTAAATGACTGCTATATATCCTAACCATTGATAATATAGTCATTGAAAAGTGATCACAAGACTAGTACAAATATAGGGTTTTATCAAATACTTTTGACACATAAAAATGAAGTGATGTCCTCAACCAGTAAGATCATACCCTATGAGCCCATTTATCAGAGCTTTGTAGGGACATAGTGTTAATGGAATTTGTTGTAGACCAATCCCAAACCAAGATCCAACAACTTAAGCATGAGCTAAACCGGTTATGGGAGTAGTTCAACCTCATCAAGATCATGACCCAAACCATGTTCACTGAACAACCCCGTGAAATCCCCACCTTTGCACACCATAATCTTAGGGAATATGATGGTGTAATAAAGGGATTTGTAACAAGACCAAAGCATTATTATTATGTGCATTATTTTATTTATAAAATAATGAATATAGATTCATTCAATTATTGTTACATTATAAATGATTTTTAAAGCACAAATAGTATTTTTTTGGTTAATATAAAAAATTCCTTAAAAAATATATTATGATGAATTAATGGATATAAAATAATATTATTAAATTAATTTTATTAAATATAAATGATCATATAATTTTAATGAAGTTAATTGTAATTTTTATTAAGGTTTTTAAATAGCTTTTATTAAAACCTTTCAATTTTCATTAAATGTAATTTTTTTCTTCTAAGAGTAAAAATTAAGAAATTTATAATATTATTTTGATAAAATTAATATTATTTTTGTAATTGTGACATATAAATTATCCAATGGTTATTTTTTATAACTTTCTAAGACAGTTGAATTTTTGGGTAAAAAATAAATATCGTATAAATATATAATGTGTTTTAGGACATCATAAAAGTAATGTAATAAAATAATATAAAGTGTATATTCGTCCAAATAAATGTTTGCCTTTAAAATAATATCATTTTATGTTTATTTTATTTATTTTATAATGCCTTAGATAATCCTCCATGACATATAAAATATTTTAAAATTTTAAAATCATTTCCTTGAAAGTGTAACTCACCTCTACATAATCCAGGGAAATATTTTAATACTTTCATCCCTTAGACTTTTAAAATAATTTATACCACTCCCCTTTTCCATAAATCTTGGGAAAAAATCATGGGATGGTTTATGGTTTGGAATATTTTAGTGTGTAGGGTCCAAAACCAAAAAATAATAACAAATTCCCACACCCTTCCAATATAAACCCAACCAAGCACCCATTACCATTCACTAAATCTATTTATACAATAGAAAAAACTCTTCCCCCTACTACTTATAGTCCTTAAAAGGTTCCCCAAGGCTCTCAAGAAGCCTCTCCTAAGCCTTTGGGATCACGCATCCAAGTAAGGGATCCTCACCTTTCTCTCTTCCTTTCAATTCAAGAACCTTGTTTGAAATTTTTCATTTTAATTTCCATTAGTTATATTTTATTCCTTTTATAATCAATTACCCACTATAAATTTGATGTTATTTTAATGTGGGATCATTTATCCTCTCCCATTTATACCATTACCTACGTTATTACTATGCCAAAATTCTTTATGGGATTCCTCTCTTCTCATTTACATTTCAACCACTTATTTTGTATTATGATAATTAAATTATATTTCATAGGTTGGGATATTGTTTTCCATTATCCACTTACTATCCAAACCTTGTATAAATTATGAGAGACACATTTCTCTCTTACCATCCCAATTTATGAGTTTCTATATGACGTTGTTATCATGCTAAAATTACACCGTGGTTTTTGATGCCAAAATCATCCTGTAGTAAATACAAAACTCATTTCTCTATCAAGGGTATTCACCTTTATGAACATATACTTATCTAATAGTGACATACATATATTAATTCCATATTCCGTGATTGTTGAATAAATTATTATATTGAATGAATCTTTTTTAAATGATCTATATGTCATTCTTAAGAATGTGATTGAAATGATGATGAAGGTGGCACCCTAATAGCAATCCAATGCATTGGATAATGTTTAGTTTCATGATATGTCATGTTGGGATTAGGGTTTACCTAATTCCTTTATAAGAATTTTTTCCATCATGTTGGGACAAGGTTTTACTTTATTCCTTTATATTAATGATGTAATGGTTTAAGTTGTTTCCATATTTCTATATTATGATAATCATGTTATATCATGTTAATGTTTTTATTATGCTTCATTGATATGTATATTTCATAAAATGTATTTTAATATTCAATTTATGCCTTGTTTACTCTCTTATTATGCGTTATAGCTCAGCCTTTTCTTATGTATGTCCTTAGGTTATCACATGAAATGTTATGTCTGAAAAAATGTTGTGGTCATGTAAATGAAATCATCAATAAAAATGTAAATTTTAGGTTTCAATTTTTTATGTAATGTTCCATAGCCACAAAGACACTAGACCTCTCGATATTCTGAGTTTTATTAAGTGAAATTTTATGTAATAAATCATGCTTAAATATGAAATAAAGATAAGGGTCATTATAAATACCATGCAGATAGATTGTATACTGTTTAAATATAGTCATGTGTCAAGGAAAACATGGAGGGAAGAAGATATGAGGGCTCAAAGGCCCAATATTTTTGACTCAGAATCATAAGCATTTTCTGGGAGTTCATCTCATAGACAAGATATTGTAAATTGGGGAGATTGTAATATCTCGACCTTTTCCAGAGTTATCACATGATTGATTTAAAGTACTCTTTTGTATAGTGATGAGTAATTTACATTTGGGGTTTTACTTGGAGTATGTTTGGTTAACAATTTGAGAAGAATAGAAGAAATAGGGTATTGCATGGTTGGTGCATGGGTTTCCCTAATCGTGCGCCCCATCCCAGTAAACAGTACAACCTTATAAAGTGGAATTATTTTTGGTTGGAATAGGGTTTTTCAAACTGTGCACCCTATTAAGAGTAACTATACACCCATATAATAAATCCTCCTGGTTTAGGCACATAGTTAGGGGAAATAATTTTCCCATGACCAAAACATTTTGTCCAGGAATTAAATTAACCTTACAACTAGTTTTAATTATTCATAAACCTCCATTTTAATCTCAAATTGACCCCCATTTGACCCTACTCTCTATTCATTAATTTTGGAGCACTATATATAGATTTAAAGACTTTACTGTCTATATTATTTGTGATCTAAAACCCATATCATAGATCTCCACCCCTCTTAGAATGTGGATTCTATCATGTTGGTTTCCCATTCCTTTTATGTTCTTCCCCCACTCTTTTAATGGGATGTTATCCTCGTTTCATTGAATATAGAACTATAATTGATGAATCTAGATCTATGATTGTGTATCTAGGCCAAGATATAAGATATATTTAAATTTTCAGTCTTTATTTAGGTTATATATCTGAACCTCATACTACGTCATTACTCTACTAAATTTTGGCAATTTCTGTTGGGTGATCGTTCATCAATTAATTGAGGTAGGTGGTATATTACTGAAAACCTATAGTCTTCATATCAATTATATGTATCTTATCACAGAATTTATATGATTTATTTAGAAATTTAAATTTCTAATTTGATGAATTAATATGGTCAATTAATGAATTTATAAATCATCAATTTGATTGATTAATAGAAATTGTGGAATTCGGATAATTAATTGATGAATTATTAATCAAAGTATTGAAGTGGAAAATTGGGGATAATTAGTTTTTTATTTCATTGTTATATTATTTAATTGTGAATTATGAATAATTAATTGGTGTATTAATTATTAGATACTAATTTTTAAATTGATTAATTAATTATTCAATTTAATTAATGGACTTTATATTGTTAATTAATTTTTTAATTAATTAATCAGTGAGATGTGATTAATTATTTTGTGAATTAATTTATGTGACAGATATGGTTAATTATTTGTTGAATAAATTAATGGACCTTAGGTGATTAATTATTTTTAGAATTAATTATCGAAATTGATGTGATTACTTAATAATTGGATTAATTAATGGAAATGGATATGGTTAATTAATTTTAGAATTAATAAATGTAATGATTGGGGAAATGGATATTTCTTGTAGCTAATTTGGTAGTGATTATATTGGAATAGAGTAGCATACGGTTTAACTAGAGCGTGAATAAGGGATTTATATAGGAAGACTGTGAGAGCTTCTATTATTATTTTTGATGGATAGTGAGAGCCTTTGGGCAATAAAACCGTGACAGATTATATTTTTAACTCCAAAGGTACTTTGAGAGATCCTGGATTTGGGATAATAAAAAGGCGGTGAGATCTTTCCCCCCTTTCCAAGAGATCTTTTATAATTCCTTTAGTCTTACTCACATTAAACCCTTGAGGTTAGATCCCTTAGTGCACATTACTCATGTATGACTAATTTAAATATTTTATGAATTTTATCACTATATGAATTGTGATAATGAATGGTAAAAATGGCATTTAGATGTGTGATATCCATTCAGATAGTTCGGACTCCAGCATGAGCTGATGAAGGTATTAAGGATCAGGTGTCCATGGAAACCTGATGGTATATTGTGGTTAAATAAAGTGTAATTGAATAAATGTAAAATGTTTAATTTATTTCTTATATTTTATTATTTATACACCTTAAAACACTATTATTGACTATATTTATTTAAACACCATTGGTGGTTGGATATTGAGTCATCCTCACACTATACTCAGGCTTATTGATCTGTACTTGAACAGATTTAATTTTTTCAAGGTAGGATAATGGAAAAGGCATTATATTGTATGAATGAGTAAGTATAGAGCATGGTTGAGTGAAATGGATGTGGTTTGAGACCTGATTTAGTGTCATAATTACCTTTACTTTTTGGTTTTCATTTTAGACACCTGACACGTATATTGGCATCACATTTTTTTAGTTTAATATTATATCTCGAGTTTTGGTCGTCTTAGGATCTTACTATTATTTTATGGTTAAATTTTATTCAGTTATTGTTTCTTATTTTTAATTGGTGTATTACTCTGATAAAAACAGGGTATAGTCTCTCAATGATTGATAATAGACCCCTGATAATTTTCGGTTGCCTCTAGTATACAGGGAGGTGTTCTTGATGTCATGTGGCGAACTAGCTTGGGGCACCCGGGCATGGAACCCAAGTCGGGTTGTTACAATAGGTTTGTTATACCTTATGTTATTATATATCATGTAGTTTTACATATAATTAGAATATGTTATTTCATACATGTATATAAAAATACATTCACAGAAAACCTAAAAAATAATCAATCAATGAATCATATACAAAATCCTAAAACAATATGATAAAATCACAAACAATCAAGAAAAAAAACAAGTATAGTAATTAAAATGGAACATCCTAACAGAAAATATGAATCAATAATAATAATGAAATAGAAGATAACCAAGAACATTAGTTCATGTTTTAATAATAATCTCAAAAAAAGATAATTCTATGGAATATTACTATAAAATACATGATAATACTTAGCTTACCCATTAATTATTTATGTACCCTATTCTATTTAATTTTTTAATTAATAAAAAATAACTACATAAAACAGATTACTCATGATAAAACTCAAACAATACTATGTATATTATAAACAATTAATTACAAGATTCCTTTTTCATCAAAATTTTATTACCATCCTAAAATAATTTTTCTATTTTACATTAAAACCTAATATAGAATAATATATTTAATACATAATTTATATATTATTTGTGATTTATTTTAAGAAAATCATTCTTCCACACATTACATTAACATTCCATATTCCCTTTTTAATTATAGATTTCTTTTTTATTATCATTATGTCAATTATTCATTTCCCATATAATCATATAATTTATCATAATATTGTCCACATAATGAATCTGTGTGTGTGTGTGTGTTTGTTTTTATAAATATGATTTAGAAATTAATGATGTAGTACAAGAATAGTTAATAATTTAATTATAATAAGGAATAATTTCATTAATTCATATTTCTATCTTCAAAACTATTTTATTCTTCAAAAGTTCATTTCAAAAATTATTCCCAATCCCTATCAATAATCTCGTATTATAATGGTTTTAAATAGATAAAAAATCATCAACATAGAAGAAAATTATAATAATAATTAAAAAATCATAAAAAAATTTAAAATAAATTATGAATAAATTAAGATGAATAACATAATATATGACTAAAAAATGTACAATTTAAATGAGAGGGGAATAAAGATATCAGAGAATGATGTCATTACCTAGACCAAACAAGGTACCAATAGTATTTTATGATTGTAAAAATAAAAAAAAGAAACCCCTCTACATGGACGAAACCATCACTTCTGATATTGAGGAGAGAGTAAGAAATTCTAGTACCCGAAGGCATATTTGGAATAAGTAATTTTTCAATGGTTTAAGTAAATAAATTATCATGTCTCGTAGGATTATTTGGGATAGATTCAAATGAAAATAAATGCTAATAATACCTATCATTCATTCAAATATGATAAAAATAAAAAGAAGAGTGTTGATAATTAATTAATTTCTTTAAATGGAATAACAATCAAATTTTTTTGACAAAAAATGCATCTTTTATGGTTAAAAAACATATCAAGAAACATAAATTTTAGAAAATAAAATAATTTTTAGAAATATATGAAAATAAATAAGTACCCACTAAGCAGGATCATGGTCAGAAATGATATAATTATCATATTCTTTAGCTCACAAGGAATCATGTCAGGTCACTATAGATTATCTCGTACAATGATGAAGATAAAAATTGATTGATGACATACACGAAATCCTGTTGTGGTGTATCAAGTCTTCTGAATGAATGGTTAATGAATAAGATTAATATTAGGATGGAGAAATATATGAAGTGTAAACATTTATACATATTTTAGGACTTGAAATAAATATAAATTACCTATTAAAATCTTATTTAGACCCACCTAACCTCAATTCCAAAAACAAAGTGAATGAAACATTATAAATTTTAAATACCATGTTTATAAACTGCAATGCAGATCATCTCTACACATTTCCCTTTTAAAACACAAGTCAAATAAGATAATATGGATTAAAATAATGTGTGGTAAATATTATTAAATCATAACTTTTAAATTCCTTAAAACTATTGAGTAAAATCTCATATTTTTACATTTCAATGTCATTAATTTTTAATGTTTTATTATTTAAAACTTAATTTTAATTCTAAAAATTTTATTAATGTTTTTCGAGGAAAATGGGGAAAATTCACCAAATAAGGGACTCTCATGAAAGGATGAATAACTATTATGTTAGTGAGGATATCACTTTTATGTAGGAGGAAGGTTAGTCTTATGAACTATGAATCAATAAATGTAATGAATCTTGCACGAGAGGAAAAAACTCTTACTTTTGAAAAATTTCTCTTATACTGAAAGAATGACTCTTATATTAGAGAATGTCACCCTTACCCAACATAGAATGACATTGATGATTAAGAAATTTTTTACTACCTCTGAATCATCATTGTTATTTCTAGGGATACGTAATGTTCGTTTCATCACTACCAAAAAAACATAAGGTTTATTGAGAAAAATAAGTGTAAAAAACATAAGGGATAAAAATGTAAGGCTCAATTAAGACCTATCCAAAAAAATCATATTTAAACTATAAAATTTAAAAATTATTTAAAATTCAACCCAATTCAAAAATAACCTTATCAAAGCAACAATAATTCCAAAAACACCCATGACTACCCTTAAGTCTTGAAAAATGATAAAGGTAAGGGTTTAGACAAATAAAATCCCTTATATTAAATACCTCTAAAAAATATCACCCTTGAGAATTAAAATGAAATCATAAGTTGTGACCAAAAATTGTGTAGGAAATAAAACCCTGGATATTCACATTAAAAAAATCTGAAATAATTATTTTCCTCAAGAATATAAACCTAATGGAATCCCAAAAAAAATAAAAAATATGGGTAGAAACATCGCAATTAGATCCAATCCACTGAGGAAAACCCAAAACAAAGTAAAGGAAACCATGTATGAAATAATACCCCTGTTGAAGTAAACCATTTAAAATCATTAATGTTATTTAAAAAATTCTTTTAACTCTTTCTAAATCAGATAATATTTAGAGTGGTGATTACTATTTTCGATAAGTGGAAATTCAATTATGTTTATAGAAATAATCAAAAACATTTTTTCAATAATATATAGTTTATATTCAAAATAAATTTAGAGTTTTATTAAAATAGAGGTTCAGATTTACAAACCAATGATAGACCCCACTTCCTAAGTCACAGTTGAGTACCCACCGAATACTAAGAGATTCATTGAGCCTATAATTATTCATATTGGTGATGATCTAATATAAAATAATGTAAATAGAATATCAAACAAATTTCATGAAATGTTGCAATAACTATATCTAAGTGAAATTGTTGTATCATACATCATCTCAAATCCATCTCATGGAAAAAACAATAAGGTTAAGACATGGTTGATAAGTCATATCCATGATGAAGGAAACATAATTGTCTTATGATATTCCCAAATCTAGTTTTTATTATATAATCAATAGAAATGATTTCTATTTGGGAATATATGGCAGAAAAATCATAATATTATAAGAAAAAAAATATAGATAAAAAACAACATTTCCTTAATCAATGCATGAAATTTCAAAGAAATAAGGGAAAAATCATTTTAACACCATATTCAATCATATTAAAATTATATTATCTTTAATATTTCAGTTCATTTAATCTATTTTAATCATGTTTTATGAAGTAACAATATAAATTATAAATTCATTTATAACAATAATAAACATAAAAATTACAGTGCGTTTTCATATAAAGTAATTTTGAAGATAGTATCAATTAAAATTAGTAATCAGTGAATATTAAAAAATAAATAAATGATATAAAATATCAAATTATAGTTGTATATTAGTAATAAATAATTAAAAATATATATATAAACTATAAAACTTGAAAATAACAACTAGAAAATAAATAAAAAGTGGTATGAAAATAGCCATTATGTGTTTTTAATCTCTTAATACTAAACACATTTTCATATAAACCCCCCATTTCACCAGTTAACCCATACTATTATAGTAAATAATTCTAGGAATATCAATAAATATTTATAAATATTTATATCAAATTTTTTATTTTGAATATATTAACAATGACAACAACCAAACATGAGGATTTTAGAAATATCAAAAAAAATGAAATCCAGTATTTATCCATTAAAAATAAAAGTTAATAATTAATAAATTATTTTAAACCATCTATATGAACAAAATTTTTTGTGAGGTGTGTAAGAAATATTTAAATTAAATTCTTTCTTAAATACTACCTTTATATAATTCTCACATCATAATACAAGCTCCGAATATTTTCTTTATTTGTGTTCAATCATACTCTTATTATATCACTTAAAAAATATATGTATTCTTATTTTTTTGATTTATAATCAATTAAAACATAGGAATATAAATCATGTATATAATTTATTTCATTATTCAGTATTTGAAACTCAAATTTTTTAATCAAGGAATAAACTATATTCATATGTCACATAATTTAGTATTCTTGAATAAAAAATTTCATATATTATTTGAAAATCATATACACAATGTACATAAAAAATGTTCATGCATAACAAATTATATTAATTTAATTAATTCATCATTAAATAATATTAATCATAATAAGTGTTTTGGGTACTCCACAACATTCATTAAATAATACATTTTAATCAAAAAGAATTTGTAATCTAGCATTCTCTTAATTAAAATAAATTAATTCATGCATCATGAATTAAATTTCAATAATATTGTTGAATTTTTTTCTCTTAATTCATGTATTAAAATTTCATTTTAAGAAATTTTCAACTATATTAAATTATTTAAAAAAATATTCCCAAAATATTATTGAATTAATTAATAATTTAATAAAATGCATGCATAATAAATAAAGCTTCTAGAATAGTAAATCATAGAAAATAAAATAATTTTACACATTCTTCATCATAAATTAAAATATATTAGCATAATAAGATATTTAAAAAAAATTAAATTCCAACTGTACTACTATAATTGTTATTAATTAATATGAATTAAAATTAAAATTATGAAAAATAACATAGTATATTATGAAATAAAACTAATAATCTCTTAATTTTATGATATTTCAGAAAATATGTTTTAACTTATATGGGTTAATTTATTAAATATAAATATATCATATTTATAAATACTATATTATATAAATATTTATAATAAAATAAATAAAAGTACATAAAATAATTAAAAATTAAAATCTTAACATAAATGAAACCTAAGACAAAGATATATGCACCCATCATAAATTTTATACACAAAAAATTCATTTTTTTCAACTAAACAATCATAGTTGGATATCATGATCCTTATATCGTATAAATATTATCTATGATACCTATATTATATTTAGTTTCCTAGACTATACGTATTTCTATGATTATTCATAATGGGTTCTTAAAATTTGTGTTTAATCCAATTCACCACCTTGTTCATAGATTAGATTAAAATGAAAATACAACCCTACCAAAACCATGAACGACTCAGTTGTTTCAAACTCCGAACACCATATTATGTTTGCACTAAAATAAATGATTTACTTTTTCATGACCCACCACCACTGGAACATGACGTAGGTCAGTAATGAATAAAATTATGTCCCTTGAATCCCAACTCTAATAGGCCATATGTTAGGGACTATAAAGAAATGGTGTTTGTTACTCAAATGAGTGTAATTGCCATCATAAGTTCCTAAGAGAATAAAATTATCCCCCAATAAAAACTATATATATATATATAAACTAAAGGATATAATTTTTGTACCCAACCCATCTCTACAAAATAATGAATAAAATAAGTCAATGATAATGCAAAAAAGACCTCCTAAACTCTAAAACATATATTAAACATCAATATTCCAAATATTCATATTAAATTACTCTAAAATCTCAAAAAATGTATTTAGGGGTGGGAAAAGTGGATTATTCAATAGCATCATATTTCTAAATAATTATATATCCATGTGAAAAAATGGGTTGAGATAGACATGTGTGAAATCAACTAAAAAATACAAATGGGATAATTAACTTAGGTATTCAAGAAAGTATATCCTAATAATAAAATTATAGAATCACTTAGCTATTACTTCAACTTCATCAATTGAATTATTTGTATAGTATTAATGGATTAATATAAGAAAAAGTATGTGGTAGTGAATTTGGATTTTTTGGGGTTTATATTAATAAAATAGAAATCCCATAATCATAAAACTATTTTTTAAATTATCATATCATAGTATATTATAACTCTATTGGTTTAAATAAATGGAGAATACATTATGTTTTTGGATTAACATAAGAATATTACATATGGATAAGTAATGAATAAACTCACTTTAACTATCATACAAGTTATTATTTCAATTATAACATAAGTCATATCATAAAATGGTCACAAATGATCATCCACCTTACTATCATAACCACTCATGTCCATCGTTGTATCACCATAACTACCACATCATATCCACAACACTATATAACCATAACCCTGATCACATCACAACCAGAACTTAATCTCATCAACTCCTTAAATAATTGATATCCACTATACTTTTCATAACCCTAAGCTATCATATCCCAATATAAATTTCTACATTTTATGACCTGAAAAAAGTATATCCAATAAATAAGAAACATATTGAAATGATGGTCCAATATAGACTTCATATGTATGCATGTATACACTTAACCTTAATCCATCATAGATTTGTATGTATATAAATTCATGTCATAATCATAACGTATTATAGCTTTTATGAACTATACATGAAATAACATTGATCCATTACAAAAAATTCATTGGTGAATTATACCATAATCCAATATATCTTTTACATGTATACACATAAAAAGGATTCATTGCAGCTTTTATGTATTATAAAATAGATTCATTGGAAAAGAAAAAAACAAACAATAGTTAATCACCCAAAAAATCAGAAAATCATATTAAAAAAATCACAACTAATCCAAAAGAACATATATAATAATATTATACCTAATTCCACAACATATAATATGAATAAATAATAAAAATTAAATATTTGATAATTAGACACATCAATTCATGTTAAATATCCCATATTAGTGGTTGTATTTGTTGTAAAAAATCATTGGTGATAAGGGTGATGTCAATATATATAAAGTAAGAAGATCTTGGATATTTCTTGATGAAGTCAAAAATATTAATAGAAAGTAGTTCCCAATCAAGGTGTGGGAATTTGTTAATTCTTTGGATCTATTTATAAATAAAAGATATAATTAATGAAAACTAGAATCACTTTATACTTTATGAGCCATGTGAACAAAAATAAATTGAATAATTTGAGAGGTCATTATTGTATTTCATTATAATTAATAGTGAGAATAATTAAAAATGGATTGAGTAATTTTATGGTTTTTTATATGAGAATTTTTATTATGTTTGATGTTTATTTTCATAAGTTTTTTATCAAAAAATATTTATCCATCATCAGCATACCAAAGAATCCACCCAATTTTACTAGTAGGAACTAAATCATCCACATGGGAGAAAGTTTAACAAAAACATTCCTCGTAGTATATGGGTGAGATAGGTCACAACCTATATAGCATTCTGGTTTTCCGATGAAATGTTTTATAGTTTTTATTTTATAAATATATTTATAAATTCTAATTAAATTTCTTTATATTAAAAAATCAATTATTTGTAAAAGTATTTATCACCTATGTCATTCATTTATATATTTTAAAAGTAAAGTAGAAATTTATTTTTTAAAATTAATTTAGAGAAATGGTATCTTATAGGCTGAGTGACATCCCATTGCATCTGACAAGGACATGGGGCATGAACCCATGACCGAAGAGTGAAAAGAGAACATCACTTCCTATCATCCTATGTGATTACATAAATTAATTTTCCTTGATTATATATAAATATATATATTTATTTATTTATTTTTATTTATATATTTTATTATATATATGTTTATTTTTAAATATATGGTTCTATTTGATAACAATATTCATTTTATTAATAGATTTATTTTCACCCCTTCTTGGTAATTAAGTAATTGTTATGGTTACCAAATTATGTTGCATATATTAATTATTATAAAATTATAACATAAAATGATTGGTGTTATATTAAAATGAAATTTTATGTGTAACAAGACAAAAAAAATGGTTAAACACAATCAATAAGTTATTATAAATATATTATTTACAGTATAGTTCTATTAATTTCTAAATGTTTTTATTTTTTCTTATTATGTGAATATGTAATATTAATTTATAATAATCCTTTTAAAATATTGTGTAAGATGTTTCATAATAGAAATTCATTGATTTTTTTAATACATACAATAAATTATTATATCCAATAAATTAAAAACTATTACAATAGGTAAATGCATAAAAAGACTATAACATTTCATAATAACATTACTCATAAAGCATAAATATGGACTAGTATAATTTGAAACAAAAAAGGTATGTAAACATAAAATAATATCAAATTCATTAAAATAAAATCCATAGGATTCAATTTCCCAATAATGATCGCTTTTTCTATAAATATCATAAGAGGAATGATAATCATTATGAAAATGATATATATTATCAACTAATGTGATAGAACCTTTGTAATCAATGTAGTGAATGATTAAGTGAGAATTATAGTGCCATTATTGGTAAATTTGGTCATTTTATATTATCAGTTTCATCCAATAGGGTTAATGGGAACTATGACCAATAGTCAATAATAAAATTGTCCATTATTATTGGTTATATATATGCAATTAAGTGACCGCCATGATTATTTTTTAATATAAAAAAATTGTATTATTTTTTGTAACTATAAATATATTAAATTGAAATAAATTTTATGATAAATGTAAAACTTTTAAGTAAAATTTATTTTCAAGAAATAATTTTATAAAAAATCAAATTATAATATGTTTTAAATAAGTCCTAAGTAGTTTTTATAACCGTCATAATTTTTATTTTTCTATAAAAATTCTAATTTTAAATACATAATAATTTTTATTTAAAAGATAAAATTATCATATTTCTAAAATTATTTTGATAAAATACATTTCACTTTTCCTCTTAGCAAATCAAAATTATTGTAAGGGTTTTATTTGTAATTTTCTGTCAATGTTTTTTTTTGGAGAAAAAATGAAAGTTACCATTTTACGAGTAGCATGATTTTATGAAATATTTATTAGGTGAGTTTAATTCCAAAATTTGTGAAAAAATTTATTGAATCAAAATGAAATTTATTAATTATATAAATTAATTTAAAAATTAATATTTTTAATTTAAAAATTTTTATTTATAAATTTATAATATACATTTTAGAACCAAAAAAATCGAATTTTGATATAAAAATCATTTTGGATTCAATAAATTAAATGGGATGGTTGGAAAGTTATTTTGGAATTGGGAATGATTTTAATTTCCATCCACCATCAATAACACATTAATAATCTAAATAATTGGTTATATTTCATTACACTCACGAGTGGATGGCTAACATAATAAAATAACTGATATTTAAACACTTACAATAACCCCACCTCAAGTATAAACACCCACCCCCTATTTCTATTCTCCCACACAAAAAATAAATGTTCTCTCAACACATATCACCCATGGAGTCTTCAATTTCTCCTTCCTCAATCATGAATAGTTTTTTTCGCTTCAAGGGTTCGACTCTAAGATAAGAAGCTCAAGAGAGGTATGTTCCCTCAATCCTCCTCTTTCATTTTCATGTTCATTCCTTTTATTGTATTTTTATTTTTTGAATCCTTTTTTATATACTAAAATTATTATAATTACATGTTATTTTATTCTATTTCATATTATTTTAAATGATATTTTATTTAGTCCCTCTCATTATATAATTTTTCTAAGTCATTACTATGTCGATGTGTCCTCAGTGATTCTCATTCCTATTCAAATTCATTACCTTTTTTATATTGTCTTCTTAAATTTATTTTTTGTATAATATCATGTTTTTTATTCCATTTTATTACCTACCATTTTATATGTTTTAAATTATGGTTTATTTATTCTCTCAATATATATCCCTTCTAAAGTCATTACATTGTCAAAGTATGGGTTTTCCCAATCTTTATCTTTAATTATCACTTATAATTTCTTTATTATATATTTTTGTAAGTATTATTTTCATATACAAAATTTATTTTAATTAAATTTTATTATCATCACATTGAATAATTTCCAATGATATGTTTATTTTTATGTCTCGTTATAGATTGTGTATAAGTCTTTGTAATGCTATAATAGTCCCATAACAATAAAACTATCCCAAAAATATGCTATAGTAATGTTTGTGTGTTTTTTTAGGGAAATGTATCCCTACTGGAATAATAAAATGTTATTTAGTTCTTCATCAAATTCATTAAGGGGATATAACCTTGAAAAGAGTTGGCTGAGTATATCCTAGTCATCATCCAGGTGCACAGTGAATAGCCTCTTTCTGTGCACCAAGTTTGACACTCCCATGGGATATGATTGAATAATCTACATGCTATTTTAAAAAACCATTATAAAGGATTTATATACCATTGTATTGGTATACTAAATTTGAAAATTCATTTATTAATTTACCTAGACTCCTTGAAACCTTAGTCCATGTGAACTCCCAATGACGATAATCATATATCCAACACCTGTTAAGGGTGTTCATTTGTACATTTTGAAATATCTTGTTATTCATTAAGGAAATTAACTTGGATATATGTATTGATTATTTTGTTGGAGTAAAATAAATTCATAAAATATAATCCTTTTTTATATATGGTAAGAATTTCCTTGTTCAGAAATTATTCCTTGTTGTTCATTTATATAACATTACAACATTAAGTTGTTCATTTTGTGGTGGATTGCATTGGACTTTTTTGTGATGAGTGGACCAATAAATAATACCCCCTCAGTGAAATGATAGGTCTTATGAGACAACTACGATTAGTTAATGGGAGTATGTTTATCTTTTATTTATTATTAAATAGCATGATGCCTTGATGGTATATTTCAGATGACTTGTAGGATGGTTATAATGTTAGGTTTAAGATATTTTACATTATGTAATCCACTTACTACATATTCAGTTATTAATATCTTATCATATACACATTATTATATTGGAAAAGGATATATTTATTCTCTTAGTTTCATTTTCAATAGAATAACTAATTTTATTTAATAATGTCAAAAAAAAATTAGATATTAATTATTCATATGATTAGTAAATATTATCCAGACATTTATTCATTGTTATTTTTTCCATGATTTATTTATTCTACCAGTTTTATTTGATATTTAATGAGTCATTTTATTTATTAATGCCATAATGTTTTATTTATAATTTATTCCACTGTATTTTATACCCTTATTAAGTATCTGATCTCATCTATTTATATTTATTTCATTTTCTTTGAGAAACCAAAAAGAGTATTACATATAGAAAAATTATTATAACTAGAACAATAATGTTTTTCATGTTTTCGTATAATTTAATTTTATATTAAATTTAATTTAATTATATTTAATGTATCTAGTTTTCTTATACTACTAATAAATAGATACTCTATATTTTTATATATGTATCGATGTAAAAAAGAAACCACTACCTTTGTGGTACTGGAATCAGGGTTCTTACTATCAGTATAAGATGATAGATTAATAGATTCATTATAACCAAATTTAAAGTAACATAGTTATAACCTAATAGATAATTATCTTGGATAACTTAGATTAAAAGACATAGTTTTATAATTTAATGAATATTTTAATTGATATCTTATTTTATGGAAGAATGATAAATTAAATATTATGAGCATGTATTTTAACACTTTTTTGGAAAGGTCATCATAATTTTGGGATTGTTATTTAAGTAATTAGGTTAAGAGTATGATAAAATCCAACCTAAATAAACATAATTTAATCAAAGTGAAATATAGATTGAATATAATGTATAATCGGATAAATTTGGGTACCTTATAAATTCATAATATTTTTTACTCCAAATTTGTGTACTTTTATTATATTTAGATATTATTGATCTGTCACATTTTACTATTTGGGATTTATTTAAAGACTACAAATAATAGGTAGATAATTACATTCTAGTTAGGTGACAGGTAGTTCAATTCTTATATTAATTATGTTTTTTCAATATATAAAAGTTATTTTATTAGTATGTAATTATAGATATCTATTATATCTCTATTATACTTCCGAGATTATTTAATTGAAATTTTAATTGTAAGATCTTGTTCAATTAGTCCTACTAGATTTTCTAGAATTAAACATACTTGAAAGTTGCATTAAAACATATCTAACTCACCTATTTTTATTAGATATTATGATGGGTATTAAAATCATTTATCATTATTTTAAAGACACAACTTTCTCATATTACTCAATTTTTGAAATAATAAAAGGGACTTCATCAATACTTTACAATGTCATAAAAAAGTGTTATTACCATAATTTATAATGTTTTAGAGGAGTGTGGACTTTGTAAAACATATATATATATATATATTTTTTTTTTAAAAATTATAGGAAGTTTTACATATTTCTACAATCAACCATGTTTTCAACCATTCCACTCAGATCTTTTCTAAAGGTTTTATAAAGGAAAAGTCCACAATTACATTTCGAAACTCTAATTCAAAATCAAAAACTATATGAAACTATCCTTCTATGCTCATAATCCTTTCAATAATGAAGTTACTCATGTGGTTGGGCATGATAATTTATAGAATTTAAAATCCTTATGATGTACTATGTTAAATCGTTGATGTGACTTGAGGCACTATTGATCCTTTAAAAGTGACAACAGAATTGGAGTACCCAGTGATATATATTTATAAAAAGGTATGCTTCTATAAAATCCTTTTAGGCATTACTATATAAGAATTATATTTGAAATAGAGTTTTTCGAATCTTCATATATTCCTTTTATAAGGGAAAATATATGTTACATTGTCTTACCTAATATTGTAAGGTTTGTATCTATTTAGAAACTATATATTGAGTCATGAAAACCTTTTAGATAGTCAAAGTAATTGTTGTTGATAAATAATAATTAAAATTTTTTAGATGATATTTGTTTAAGGTGCGTATAATGTAACATTCGATATTTCCAATGAACATTTCATAATTTTTCTTTTATGAATATAAATATAAATTTTAAAAAAATAAATTCACCTAATAAAATAAATATTTATACAAATATTTATTACCGAAGTTATTCAATTCCATATTTTGATATTAAAATGAAAAATTATATATTAAAATTGTTATAGAAAAAGGGAATATCATAGGTTGAGTGAAAACCCATCACCTCCGACATAAACATGGGGCTTTAACCCATAACTGAAGGGTGATTGGGGTGAATCCCTTTCCATCATCCTATGTTCCTCCCTACTTCTACTTTATATCCTTTATATATATACATATATTTTATTATATACATGGTACTTTTTAAAGATATATTTATATTTGATAACAAAATTCATTTTATTAATAGATTAATTTTTCATTTCATCATGGTTTTTAATTCATCATAATGGTTAAAAAAGTATGATCGATATCTTTATTATCATAAAATTATGACATGAAACCATTGGAGGTACTGGAATGTGAAATTTATTATGTAACATGGTAAAATAAATGGTTAAATGTAAAGATTATGATTTTATGAACTTATAATTTACATTATAGTTCATTTAATTTCTAAATGTTTTTATTTTTTTTAATCTGCGTATATGTTTTATTAAATTAGAATTTTCAATTAAAAATTTTAATTGAGTAATTTAATAATAAAAATTAAGAAATTATTTATTTTAATACATTTATTAAATGGTCATAGAAAAAAAATACACACTATTTAAACAAGTAGGCATATAGAAATACTGTACATTTTAAAAGAAAATTACACATAATACATAACCATAGACTTGTACAACTAGGATAAATATAGGGATATTCACATAGAAGAATTTTACATTCATTGAAAGAATATTCATAGGTTTGGATTCACCCATAAATTTCACTACATTCAAAAAAACCATAAAAATAAAAATAATCATTAAGAAAATGATAGGAATTATCAAAGAATGTGTAAAACCTTTGTAAGTGATGTAGGGAATGATGAAGCTATAGATTTGCTGTATTTATAGGGAAATATGGTAAGTTTATATTGTGAATATTCACCAAAATGATCAATGGTCATTATGACCATTAGTCAATAAGTTATGTGTCCATTATTATTGGTTATGTAGATGTAATTAAGTGACCTTTAGAATGATTATATGATGTAATTTTTTTTTATTTTTAAAGATTGTAAATATATTCTTTTAAAAATATGTCTTATCATAAAATTACAAGTTTTAAATGAGATTTATTTTCCTCAAGCAATTTTATAAAACACTTTTTAAATGATTATCTAGTTTATTTAAGTTCTAAGTAATTTTTATAGCTATCAGGATGTTTATTATACTGTAAAATTATTAATTATAAATAAATAAGGTTTTTTATTTAAAACATCAAATCATATTATTTAAAAAATATTTTGATAAAATAAATTTCATTATTTTTACTCGTAACATCAATATGATCTTATGGTATTTTTTAGAAAATGTGTGGCGTAGCTGATTTTTTTGTGATGAAAAAATTTATCTAGCACCGTGATTTTATGACATTATTATTTGGTGAGCATGATTAAAAAAAATTGAACCATTTTATTCAATCATAATTTCGTTTTATAAGTATAAAAATTAATTTAAACATATTAATTTTAATTGATAAATTTATAGGTTTCATTTTAGAACCAAAAATTGGATTTGTGATAATACAAAAAATGGATTATGTGTATTTAAGGGGTTAGTTGGAAGGAGATTTTAAAATTAATTATTATTTGAAAATTAACCAACCCTCAAACAATCATTAATAATCTTGAAAAAAAATTATAATTCTTTTCACCCACAATTGGTTTTATTATATAATTAAATAAAAAAATATTTAATCTCTCAAAACCATAGCTTCTCAGCTATAAATACCCACCATCTCTTACCATTATCCCAAAAAAATTATAATTTTTTTCATTGCATATCTATCAAGGAGTCTCCTCCATTTCTCCCACTTCAATCATGAAGAGTTTTCTTGGTCTGAAGGGTCAGGTCTAATCTAAGAAGCTCTAGAGAGGTGAGGGTCATCAATCATCCTCTTTCGTTTTCAAGATCATTAAATTTAATGCATTTTATTTTTTATTAATTTTTAATTAATTCCATTATTTTAATACAATGATATTATATTCTATTTGATATTTTTTAAATGATATTTTATTTATTCCCGTTCACTATATCCATTTTCTAAGGTGTTATTATGTCGAAGTAAGTGTACATAGTCCTCCTTTTTCATTTTTAAGTTATCACCTTTATTATATTAGCTTCTATAAATTTATTTTTCTTATAATATCATTCTTTTTATTCCATAGCATTATCTTATATTTACTGTTTTTTATATTATATTGTATTTATTCCTTCTCTCAATATACTTTTCCTAATCTATTACTATGTCGAAGTAAGGGTTTCTCCAATCCTCCAATTAAATTTTCAATTATAATTCCTTTGTTATATTATATTTTTTGATTAATTTTAATATATAAAAATTATTTTTATTCCTTACTTTTATCATCCACTTAAATTATTTTTAATGATATATTAATTTATCCTTCTCATTATAGCCATTGTCTAATCCTTTTTAATGGTTGAACTATACCGTAAATATAAAACCATCCAGAACTTTTAGTGAAGTAATGTGTGGGTGGTTTTATAAGAAAATAAATTCATATCAGATGAAGGTGAGTTAGTGGAACTAGATAAAGTTCAAGTTGTGGTTCTTAGGATCATCCTAGGAATTTTTTTATATTTTTTATCTTTATGGGGTTTTCTAGATATTATTGTTGATTTATATAGTATTTTACCTATTTGAAATTTCATGTTTCAGGATTGACAAAAAAAAGATAAATTTTGAATGGTCAGAATCATGTGTGAAGGATTTCTAGGAGTTGAAAAAAGAGTTTTACATCAATACTAGTCTTGATCCTACCAGATCCATGGGAGGAGTATATTGTGTATTGTGATGCTTCAAGGATTATATTTTGAGCTCTGTCAATATAAATATAATGAGTTGTGGTGTATGGGTACCGGCATCTAAATCCACATGAAATAAACTACCCTATCAAAGACCTCAAGTTGAAATCAATGGTTTATACTTTATAGTGTTGGTGGCACTACTGATTGGGTGAAAAGTTTATTGTGTATATGGATCAAAAAATCTTGAAGTAAATATTTTCACAATGATATTTGAATCATTGATAAAGGATTGGGTTTGATTATGTGAACTCCTTTTATTTTTGAGTAGGAATATATTACCAGAAAGGGTAATAGTGTTGATGTTTCATTGAGAAAGAAAACTTAGGCAAAGGTGGTTCAGGAGTCTAGTACTGAGTTGAAGATGATGGATTTTCTGGATGAGATGCATGTTCTGGTTCAATAGAGTTATGAGTAGACAAATATTGTATTGATTGTGGTGGATTCAATATTTTTTAACCATATTATATAGAGATAGTATGAGGATCCAGAGTTTTTGTTTTTAATGTAAAGCCTTGAATTTGTGGAGTCACCATTATATTGGAAAATAGATGAGGATGAGATCATTTATGTAAACAATTGGGTTGTTGTGCCAATGAACATGATAGAAGAGCTGATGTGAGAATTTCATGTCTCTAAGTGGGTGGTACATCCAGGTGTGACCAAAATGTACCAAGACCTTTGATGACAATTTTGGGGGTCAAGCATGAAAAAGGAAATAGTATAGTTCATGAAACGATGATATACCTATTAGTAGGTGAATTTGAAGTATCAATAACTTGGTGGTTTTCTACAGTATTTGTCCATTGGAGAGTTAAATTAGGATGAAGTAACCATAGACATTGTGGTGGGTCTCCTATAGATGCCTTAGAAGAATGACGTTATTTGTTTTATTGTGCATCAATTAACTAAATTAGAATATTTACTTCCTATATGTGAGACTTCTTTAGTGGATCAAATAAGTGATTTTTATGTTTGGTAGATAGTAAATATATATGGGGTTCCACAAACTATTATTTCAGATTGTGACTCACACTTTACTCTATGCTTCTTTGAGGTATTATAGAAGGTTCATGGTATATAAGTTTTATTGATTATATATTTTCACCAACATATAGATGGGTAGTTGGATCATACTATACAGGTGCTAAAGGATATGTTGCGAGCTTATGTTCTTGACTTCTTTGGGTCTTGGGAGAAGCACCAAGATTTGGTAGAGTTTACATATAATAACGGTTATCAAGAAAAGGTACAGAAGGAACAATATAAGGAACTTTATATTTGCCCATATATATATCCTCTATTCTGGATGGAGGTAGGTGAGTCAGAATTGTTGGGACCGAGTCTCATGCAGGAGAAATCGGAATAGGTTTGGTTGAATTTGAAACATATTTAAATAGGTCATAGTAGATAGAAGTCGTATGATGATCAACATCAATTACCCATATATTTTACATTGGTTGATTTTTTATTCCTTCCAATTTCTCTTAGGTTGGTTCATCACAAGATATAGAGACTGTGAGAGTTAGTGCCCCGGTTCTTTGGTTTGTTTTAGGTTGTGGAGAAAATATATCCAATGGCGTACCCATTGAACCTTTCATAGAAATATAGTGTTATGCATGATGTTTTCTATGTGGCATAAATTCAATGGTATCAACCTGAAACTCATCATCTGATTGAGGTGGGTGATGTTTAGCTTGAGATAGATGTGTCCTTTGAGGAACATCTAATATGTGTGAAAGATTGTAGTGAGAATGTGTTGTGAGGAAAGACTGTAACGACCTGAACATTTATAAATAAACTTCACTTTATTTTATTTAAATGTATTGGGGATATAGAATACACATTCACTCCTTTAATTTTATTATTTCTAATTGGATTTAAATTATTGTTAAGTAACCTTACTGCTGATAATACAATTGTTTAATATTGATCACATGACTACTATAAATATAAGTTTTTAAAAAATCATTTTAACACAGAAAAAGAAATTGATTGCCTCAATAAGTAGGATTGTACCCTATGAATCCCATTTATCAAAGATTCTAAGTGAGATAGAATTTCTTGTGCTTTCCATATAACAATCCCAATATGATATCCTATAACTTAATCATGATATAACCCATTTATGGGAGAAGTTCAAGCTCATCGAGATCACAGCTCAAACCATGTTCACTGAATGCCCATGAAAGCCCCACAATCGCACACATTACTCTTAGGGAATATGGATGTGTAATAAAGGGATATGTAACAAGAATATAGAATTGTGATTATGTGGATTAATTTTTATATAATAATCAATATACATTCATTCTATTATTGTTACTTTGTAAATGATTTTTAAATCACAAATAATATTTTTTGTTAATATTCAAATTTATTTAAGAAATATATCTTTATGAAGTAATGGATTTTTGAATTAAATAACATTTTGATAAACCATTATTATTTAATTAGATTTATTAAATATAAATGATCATATAATTTTTATGATGTCAATGTAATTTTTGTTAATGTTTGAAACCTATTTTTATCAAAACCCATCAATTTTCAATAAATGTAAAAAATATATAAAATGAAAATTAAAATATTTATAAAATTATTTAGTTAAAATTAATATTATATTTGGAATTAGGACATCAAAATTATCCAATGGTGAATTTTTCATAATTTTTTGAGGCAGTTGAATTTCATGGATAAAAATTAAATATCGTATAAATATATAATGTGTTTTATGACATCATAATAGTGATTAAATAAAATACTATAAAGGTTATCTTTGGAAAAATAAATGTTTCCATCTAAAATTATATAATTTTAGGTTTATTTGATTTATTTTTTAAATCCATAGTGAATCCTCCAAGACATATAAAATATTTTATGATTTTTAAGTCATTTCCTTGAAAGTGTGACCGAACTCTACCAAATAAAGGTAAATATTTTAATATCTTCAGCCCTTATCCTTTTAAAATAGTTTATACCACTCCTATTTTTAAGAAACCAAGGGAAAACCATGGGATGTTCTCTGGTTTTGAAAATTTTAGTGTGTAAGGTCCAAAACCAAAATAAAAAATAATTCCCCCACCTTTCCTATATAAATCGACCCAAGAACCCATTCCTCTTCAATAAATATCTTTTTAAGCTCGGATAGATCTCTAACCCCTACTCCCTATAGTCCTCCAAAGGTGCACCTAATCTCCCAAGAATCCTCTCACAAGCCTTTGGGATCACACATCCAAGTAAGGGATCCTCACCCTTCTCTCTTCCTTTCAATTTAAGAAGCTTGTCTGAAATTGGTCTTTCCAATTTCATTTGGTTATATTTTCATCTTTTTATAATCAATTCCATTCTGTCCATTTTATGTTATTTCAATGAGGTTTCATTTATACTACCCTATTTATACCCTTACCTACGTCGTTACTATGCTAGAATTCTATAAGCAATTTCTCTCTTCTCATATAAAATTCAACCACTTAATTTGTATTATGCATCTTAAATTTCATTTAATATGTTGGGATATTATGTTTCCTGATCCCATTACTATAAAACCCCTATAAAAATTATGAGAAACCCATTTCTCTATCATCAACCCAATTTATGAATTTCCATATGTCGTTATTATGGTGCCAAATTTATATAGGGATTTTCATTGCCAAAATAAATGTGTAGTGAATACCAAACCCATTCCTATATCAAGGGTATTAAACTTTATAAACATATAATTTTCTAATAGTGACTTACATTTATTAATTCCACATTCCCTGATCGTGGAATAAATTATTATATTGAATGAATCCTTATTATAAGAACTATGTGGCGTAATTAAGCATAAGATTGAAATTATTATGAATAGTGTCCCCTAATATCGCTCTAATGCATTGGGTATTGTTTAGTATCATGATATGTTATTTTGGGATAAGGGTTAACCTAATTTATTTATAAGACTTTTTTCATCATGTTGGGATAGGGGTTTACTTGATTCTTTTATGTTAATGATGAAATGATTTAACTTGTTCCCAAATTTCCATGTTATGATAATAATGAAGTATCATGTTTGTGTTTCTCTTATTCTTCATTGATATGTCTATTTCCTAAAATGTATTTTATTCTTCATTTTATTACTTGTTTACTCTATTACTGGGCTTTATATATCACACTTTTCTTACGTATGACCTAATGTTATCCCGTGAAATGATAAGTATGAAGGAATGTTGTGGTCATGTGAAAAAATTCAATAAAGATGTGAATTTTATGTTTTAAGTTATTATGTAATGTTCCTACGCCCCAAAGACAACAGGCTTCTCTGTCTTATAAGTTATATTAAGTGCATTTTTTTGTAATAAACCATGTTTAAATATGAAATAAATAGTTGGGTCTTTATAGTTGGTATCAGAGTGTAGGTTTAGTTATTTTTGGGATTAGGACTAGAAATCTCTAGTGAGATCCTTTGGGATAAGACTAAGTATAATAAAAGAAACCCTAACTTTTGGTGATTATAGAGTATGTAGTTTATCAAGAAAATACATCTTTTTCTAGATACAAACAAGTAGAGTTGGATCTAGAACAGATCTATCTAGGGGTAAAAACTAAAAACACCACTTTGAGCTAGACTTAAATGTGAACTAATTCAAAAAAATGGGCTTTTTTGTACACTTGGTTTGACTCTCCTGGGGAATATGATTTGGTAAATTCAAAATCTTATTATGAACCATTTTTAAGGGATAAAAAAAGTCCCCTAAGAATATATGTTAGGAAGTAGATCATGGATATCATAGATCAAATATTAGAAATCTATAAGTTAAAGGGACAAATATAATTTATAAGTTATACCATTTTTCATTGGATTACACTTTATGTATTTAATAGTTTAAAATATATACCCCTAATTTTTTCTTTTATTCTTTCCAATGGCCAGTAATATGAGGAATCAGGCTAAAAATTGATGTGAAGTTCAATGTAATGAATTCTCAAATGAGATTCCCTATCTGATGGAAGTGGTAATCAAAAACTTTTTCATGATAATTTATTATTTAACACCAGTTTTGAATAGAAAATTAGACCAAGAAGAACGAAAAACACCCCACTAAGAAATAACAAGTCCCAATCAAGAGATTCATGAGACAAAGGCCTCCTACTTTCAATGGATCATTTGATCCCTCAATTTCCAAACAATGGATCAAGTCCTTTAAGATGATCTTATCCATCCTTCAATGATCTAAAAGAGAGAAGTTTATTTTGGATACTTATCATATAGAGGGTGAATATAATCAGTAGTGGACATTGATCAAAAATATGAATTCTGAGGAAGAGATCAAGATGATGGGATGGATGGATTTCTGGAAAAAAAATTGATAAATATTTTTCCCCTACCCTCTTTCTTTATATGGAAAGAGATTTCCTTTAACTTGAGAAAATGTATGATGAATCTATTAGGGTGTATGAGGAAAAATTCACCAGACATGCACAATACTCCTTGGGTTTTTTCATTACCCCTGACTGCAAGGTTGATATTTTCTTTGGTGGGCTAAAACCATGCCTACAGAAATCCCTAGTGATCCGCAAGTTTAACAGCTATGAGAAGATTATCTGATGTTCCCTCAAAGTTGAGATGTGGATCGGTGAATATTAGGGGTATCATGGGGATTATAAGAGGAAATTAAACTTTAATTTTGGAGGCCTGATGGATAAATCCAATAGTGATAAAAAATTACCCCACCCCTCATGTCAATAGTGAGAAAAGAAAAACCCTTGAAATTTATGGAAGGGGTGAGGAAATGCTTTCAGTGTGGAAAGGAAGGACACCTAGCCAATGATTTCCGATAAGAAAACCCCTCTACTAAAATAAAGGAAAGTAATGCATCATTCGTTCCTCACCTCCTTTTTCTTTTCTACAACTGAAAAAAACTAGGGAAATTTGTGAACCAATTCCCTAAGACAATGGTTTTTTTAGGCAACCAACAACCTCAAAGGAAACAAGGGAGATGTTTTCCATCACTACCACCAAAGTGAATCCCGAAAATGAAGTGATGACATGTACTTTGGTTATTGATTCAATAATAGTGAATGAAATTTTAAGTTCTAATTCTATGCATTCTTTTATATCCTGAAATTTTAGTAGAAATGTCCAAATATCACCACAAAGAATTGAATTTGAGATTTTAGTGAAATGGAAAATGGGGAAATTATTGCATCCCAGAAATATAACTCTTTCACTATCATAATTTTTGGATTGAACTTACCCGAAAACCTCATCATACATCCCTTGGTGGAATTTGATGCAGTTCATGGAGCATATTATATTTCCTTATATAGATCCAACGTAAATTTTCACGATAGTGAAATCACTCTCTATATAGAGAATTGACCCCAAATTCAATACAAGTGAAAGGAATAAGATTAATATTCTTTATCACCATCATATCAAGCATGGATATTACCTCTATATGAGAATGCATATATTTCTAAGATGATTGAGTCTAAGGAAGAAACCATTCATGAAGACATTCTTATTGTAAAGGAATTCACTCATATGTTTTCTGAAGAATTCCATGGTCTTCCTCCTAGAAGAGATGTCGAATTCTCTAATGATCTTATACTAGGGGCATTACCAATTTCCAAGACTCGATATAAAATGGATGTTATGGAGCTTGAGGAGCTAACTAAAGGACTATAGGAGAATCTATATAAAGGGCTTATCGGGCCAAGTGCTTTACCATGGGGTGCACCAGTCCTCTTTATCGAGAAGAATGATGGTTCAATGTGCCTTTTCAATGATTATCATGAGGTCAAAAAAAATGATAAAGAACAAGTAACCTTTTCCAAGAATTGATTAATTTCTTGATCAACTACATGGAGCACAATTATTCTCCAAGGTAGATATGCGGTCAATATATTAAAATGTAAGGGTGAGGAAGGAGGATATCCCAAAGACTGCTTTCCGTACAAGGTACGGGCTCTATGAATTCATAGTAATGCCTTTCGTACAAACTAATTCTCCAAGAACATTCATGGACCTGATGAATATAGTCTTTTTTTATTATCTCGACAAATTTTTTGTTGTCTTTATAGACAATATTCTAATATACGTTGAAACCAAAGAGGAGAATGAGGAACATGTGAGAACTATACTAGATAACTTGCAATGTGAGAATCTCTATAAAATGTACAAAAAATGAGAGTTCAAGTTGAAGGAAGTCTCATTCTTGGGGAATATCATCACAAGAAATGGGATATATATGGATCCTTCCAAAACAATGAATTGAGGTATGGATGAGGCCAACATCCATGATGGATATCCGTATATTCTTGGGGTTTACTAGATATTATCACTGATTTGTGAGAAATTTATCACGATTATAAAACCCCATTTCCAAGCTAACTCGGAAGGGATTTATTTTTTCCTAGAATGATTAATGCGCAGAAATCTTGAGGGAGTTAAATTAAATGCTTATCACTACCCTTTTGATCACTCAACCCACACCTGGGGAGCTTTCCGAAATCTCCAATAATGCTTCAAATAAGGGAATAGGCTATGTGATAATGAAGAATGACAAATTTATTACCTAAGACTCAATTTAGTTCAAAATTCACAAGAAAAACTATCACATGCATGATATAGATATATAAGTAGTGATATTTTCATTTAATATATAGATCTATTATCTCTTTGTAGAGAACTATGAAATATATATGGATCAAAAATGTCTCAAATATATGTTCACACAAAAAGAGATGAATATGTGCCAATAAAGATGGTTAGAGCTCATCAAGGATTATGATTTCTCAATCCATTACAACCCTAGGAAAGAGAAACCAGTGGCAGATTCTCTAAGTATAAGGGACCCAAAAATTTTATCATTAATGATAATTAAAACGGATCCAATCTTATTAGATTTTATGAATATGGACATGTGAATCATAAAGAAGAGAACATCATCAATACTTTCACAAATTATTTCTCAACTGTATCTTTGGGAATGGTTATAATATGCTCAAATGATTATGTGGTAATTTAGAAGAAAGTGGAAACTATCAAAAAAATTGAAATCCTTGTATTTCAATGTTATTGAAGAATTAATTGGGAGATTTGGGTCAATAGTGTGTTTTACATAAAATCCAAATTTAAAGAAAGAACTTTTGGATGATGCACATATATTTAACTTCTCCATTCACTCAGAAAACATGAATATGTATCGATATATCCAAGATCACTATTGGTGGGATAAAATGAAGATGGAGATATCTAAATATGCATCAAAGGGACTGGTATGTAAGAAAGTGAAGGATGGGAGGCAGAACTATAAAGGGGTGACACAACCATTACACATACCAACATGGAAATGGGAAAACATCACCATGTACTTTGTCACTGAACATTCTAAGACATATAAAGGAAACAATTCTCTCATGGTTGTTGGGGATCAACTTATAAAAATTGAACACTTTATTGAAATTCGAGAGGTTTTCTCTTTGGATCAACTTGCACGAATATACATCAGAGAAGTGGTAAGGCTGCATGGATTACCACTATCGATTATGTGTGATCAAGATCCAAGATTCGCCTATAAGATCAGAAGATTATCCAATATGATCTAAACACTTATTTGAACTTTAGAATAACTTATCACCCTCAAACAGATGGAAAATCTGAGTGGACAATCTAGACACTTGAGGATATATTTTGAGCTTTCTCAATAGACTTTAAAGGTTGATGGGTCCAACATCTTCCTTTGGTGGAGTTCTCTTACAGCAATAATTTCCACTCAATCATCCAAATAGCTCCTTATAAATCCCTTTATGGGAAGTGGTATAGAACACAGGAAAGTTGTGATGATGTTGTGGAATGAAAAATTCTAGGTTAGGATATGGTAGAAGAAATGGTGAAGAAGATTAAGACCATCCAACATCACATCAAAGCTACCCAGAGTTGATAGAAGAGCTATGCTGACAATCCTTGATGAAACCTTGAGTTTGATGTTAAAGACAAGGTATTACTCTTTATATCTCCATGGAATAGAGTTATGAGATTTGGGATAAAGGTAAATATTATCCTGAGTTGCATCATCCCTTCTGATATCCTTTTTCGCGTCGGGTATGTGGCCTATCAACTAGAACTCCCACCAAACCTATCTCAAGTCCATGATTTATTCCATGTATCACTCTTAAATAATTACATACCAAAACCATCACATTTACCCAATCCATATTTGGTACCATTAGATAATTAACTCTCTTATAAAGAGAAGCTAGTGAATATATTAGATCGTAGAGAAAATGTTCAACGAAATAAGACAAATCCCCCTACCAATGTTTTGTGGATAAACCAAATGTTTGAAGGATCTATGTGGGAATGAGAGGAATTGATGTAGCATAGATACCATCATCTATTTTAGTTTGGGAAAATGAAATTTCGAGGGTGAAATGTTTCTAACGGGGGAAGATTGTAATGACTCAAACATTTATGAATAAAATTCCCTTTCTTTTAATTAAATTTCTTATGGATATATAAAACACTTGAACTAATTTTTTATATTATATAAAGTTGGATTTAAATGACTGTTAAGTATCCTAACCATTGATAATATAGTCGTTGAATAGTGATCACAATACTTGTTTAAAAATAGGGTTTTAACAAATACTTTTGTCACAGAAAAATGATGTGATGTCCTCAAATAGTAATATCGTACCCTATGAATCCCATTTATTTGAGCTTATGAGGGAGATATAATTGATGGAATTTGTTATAGACCAAGCCCATGCTGAGATCAAACAACTTATTCAAGAGTGAAACTGGTTATGGGAGATGTTCAATCTCATCGAGATCACGAATCAAACCATGTTCACCAAACAACCCCATGAAAGCCCCGCCATTACACAACTTACTCTAAGGGAATATGATGGCGTAACAAAGATATATGTAACAAGACCAAAGCATTATTATTATGTGCATTATTTTTTTATAGAATTATGAATATACTTTCATTCTATTATTGTTACACTGTAAATGATTTTTAAAGCACAAATAGTATTTCTTGGTTAATATTAGAATTTTATTAAAAATCCATTTTTATGAATTAATGGATTTTTTAAAAAAAACAATATTATAACTAAATTACTTTTATTAAATAAAAATGATCTTATACTTTTTATAAATTCAATTGTAATTTTTATTAAGGTTTAAAAACTGCTTTTATCAAAACCCATAAATTTTCAATAAATGTCATTTTTTATTTTAAAAGTGAAAATTCATAAATTTAGAAATATATTTTGAAAAAATTAATATTATTTTCTGAATTATGAAATATAAATTATTCAATGGTGATTTTTTTTATTTTCTGAGACAGTTGAATTTTTGGGTAAAAATTACATACCGTATAAATATATAATGTATTTTATGACATCATAATAGTGATGTAATAAAATAATATAAAGGGAATATTTGGCCAAATATATTTTTATTTTTAAAATAATATAATTTTATGTTTATGTTTATTTATTTTATAAAGACTTAGTGAATCCTCCCTGACATATAAAATATTTTAAAATTTTAAAATCATTTCCTTGAAAGTGTGACTCGCCTCTACATACTCAAGGTAAATATTTTAATATCTTAAGCCCTTAGATATTTAAAATAATTTATACCACTCCCCTTTTCTAGAAATCATGGGAAAAATCAAGGTATGATTTATGGATTTGAATATTTTAGTGTGTAGGGTCCAAAACCAAAAAATAATAAATAATTCCCCCAACTTTCCAATATAAACCCACCCAAGCACGCATTACCCTTCACTAAATCTATTTTAAGCTAGACCACCCTCTTCCCCCTACACGTTAGTGTCCTCCCAAGGTTCCCATATTCTCTCAAGAAGCCTCTCCCAATCCTTTGGGATCACACATCCATGTAAGGGATCCTTACCTTTCTATCTTCCTTTTAATTCAAGAACCTTGTTTGGAATTTGTCATTTTAATGTCAATTGGTTATATTTTAGTCCTTTTATAATCAATTACTTACTATCCATTTGATGTTATTTCAATGTTGGGTCATTTATACTCCCCCATTTAGACCCTTACCTACGATGTTACAATACCGAAATTCGGTATGGGATTTCTCTCTTCTCATTTACATTTCAACCACTTATTTTTTATTATGCATATTAAATTCCATTTAATATGTTGGAATATTATTTTCCATTATCCACTTACTATCCAACCCTTGTATAAATTATAAGAGACACATTTTCTCTCTCATCATCCCAATTTATGAATCTCTATATGACGTTGTTATTCTTCCAAAATTGCACAGTGATTTTCGATGCCAAAATCATCTTACAATAAATACCAAACTCTTTGATATATCAAGGGTATTCACCTTTATGAACATATTCTTATCTAATAGTTACTTACATATATTAATTCAATATTACTTTATTTTTTAATAAATTATTATATTGAATGAGTCTTTGTTATGTGATCTATATGTCATACTTAAGCATGATATTGAAATGATTATGAAGTGTGCACCCTAATGGCACTCCAATGCATTGGATAATATTTCATTTCATGATATGTCATTTTGTGATCAGGTTTTACCTAATTCCATTACCGGAATTTTTTCTATCATGTTGGGACAAGGTTTTACTTTATTCCTTTCTGTAAATGATGTAATGGTTTAACTTGTTTCCATATTTATAAGTTATGATAATCATGATATATCAAGTTTAGGTTTCTCTTATATATTCATAAATATGTATATTTCATAAAATGTATTGTAATCATCATGTTATTTTTTGTTTACTCCCTTACTATACTTTATAGCTTATCCTTTTCTTATGTATGTCCTCAGGGTATCCCATGCAATGTAATCTCTGAATGAATGTTGTGGTCCTGTAAAATAATATTTCAATAAAAAAATTTATTTTAGGTTTTAAGTTGTTAAGTAATGTTCCTTATCCCCAATGACACTATACATCTTGATATTCTGAGTTTTATTAAGTGAAGTTTTATGTAATAAATAATTCTTAAATATGAAATAAAGAGAAGGGTCATTATAAAGACCATGTGGATAGTTTGTATATTATTGAAATACAGGCATGTGTAAGGGGAAACATGGGAAAGGGAAGAAGATATGAGGGATCAAGGGCCCAATATTTTTGACTCAGAATCATAATAATTCTTTGGAGATCAACTCATGGACAAGGTATTGTAAATTGGGTAGATTTTAAGATCCCAACCTTTTCTGGAGTTATCACATGATTGATTTAAAGTACTCTATCGTCTTGTGATGAGTAATTTCCATTTGGGTTTTTCCTTGGGGTATGTTTTATTAAAAATTTGAGAATAATAAAATAAATAGGGTAGTTCATGGTTGGGGGATGGTTTTCCCTAATCGTGCACCCTATCCCAATAAATAATGTGACCCTATATAGTGGAATTGTTCGTGGTTGGTATAGGGTTTGTAAAACTGCGAACCCTGTTAGGAGTGACTATACACCCCTATAATAGAGACACTTGGTTTAGGCACCTAGTTAGGGGAAATCATTTTCCCATGCCTAGAGAATTTTTTCCAGGAATTAAATTATCCTTAAAATTAGTTTTAATTATTCATAAACATCTATTTTAATCACAATTTGACCCCCATTCGACCCTATTCTCTATTCAATAATTTTGGAGCACTATGAATGGATTTAAAGACTTTACTATCTATATTATTTGTTATTTGAAACCTAGATCATAGATCTCTACCCCTCTCGGTAAGTGGATTCTATCATGTTGGTTTCCCATTCCTTTTATGTTCTTCCCACACTCTTTTAGTGGGATGTTATCCTCTGTTCCATTGAATATATATATATATATTTGATTAATCTTGATCTATACATGTGTTTATAGATCTATATATAAGATATATTTAAATTTTCCATCTTTATTTTTGTTATATTTTAGGACCTCATTCTACGTCATTACTCTACTGAATTTTGGGGATTTCTGTTCGGTGATCGTTCATCAATTAATTGAGGTAGGTGGTTTATTATTTAAATCATATAGTCTTGATATCAATTATATGTTTCTGATCATAGAATTTATATGGTTTATTTATAAATCAAAATTCTTAACATGATGAATTAATGTGGTCAATTAAAGAATTTAGAAATTGTTGATTTGATTGAATAATAGAAATTGTGTAATTGTGATAACAAATTGATGAAATATTAATCAATGTATTGAAGTGGGAAATTGGGGGTAATTAATTTTTTATTTAATTTTTGAATTTTTGAATTGTGAATTATGAATAATTAATTGGTTTGTTAATTATTAGATGTTTATTTTTGAATTGATTAATTAATTATTCATTTTAATTAATGGACTTTATATTGTTAATAAATTTTTGAATTAATTAATTAGAGAGATGTGATTAATTATTTTTTGAGTTAATTAATGTGAGAGATATGGTTAATTAATTGTTGAATAAATTAAAGGATCTTAGTTGATTAATTAATTGTAGAACTAATTAATGAAATTGATGTGATTACATAATAATTGGGTTAATTAATGGAAATGGGTATGGAAAAATAATTTTAGAATTAATTAAGGTAATGATTAGGGAAATGGATATTTTTTTGTCGGTTATTTGGTTGTAATTATATTGGCATAGAGTAGCACTATTTTTAACTAGAGCGTGAACGAGGGATTTCCTTAGGAAGACCGTGAGAGCTTCTATTATTATTTTTGAAGGACCGTGAGAGCCTTTGGGCATGAAGACCATGAGATATTCAATTTTTTACATAGAAGGGAATTTTAGAGATCATGGATTTGTGATGATAAAAATTTGGTGAGATCTTTCCCCCTTTTCCTATAAATATTTTATGATTCCTTTGGTCTTACTCACATTAAACCCTTGAGGTTAGAGAACATTGTGCACATTACTCATGTATGAGTAATTTAAATAATTTATGAATTTTATCAAAATATTAATTGTGATAATGAATGGTAAAAATTACATTTATATATGTGATATCCCTAGGGGTTTGTTCTGACTCCAGTATGAGTTAAAGTAGTTATTAAGGATCGGGTGTCCTTAGAAACCCAAGGGTGTTATGTGGTTAAATAAAGTGTAATTGAATAAATGTAAATTTTTTAATTTATAGCTTATATTTTATTCTTTATACAACTTTAAACACTATTATTGACATGATTGTTTTTAAACAACATTAGAGGGGGACTACTGAGTCATACTCACACCATACTCAAGATTATTGATCTGTACTATAATAGATTTAATGTTTTCAAGGTAGGATAAGGGAATAGGAATTATGTTGGATGAATGAGTAGGTATGGAGCATGCTTGAGAGAAATTGAAGGGTTTTGAGACCTTCTTTAGAGTCATCATTACCTTTACTTTTGGGTTTTTCATTTTAGATACCTGGCACGTATGTTGGAGTTGCATTTTTTTAGTCTAATATTATATCTCAAGTTTTGGTCATCTTATGATATTACTATTATTTTAGGGTTATATGTTATTCAATTATTGTTTTTTATTTTTTATTGGTCTATTAGTCCTATAAAAACATGTTATAGTCTCCCAATGATTGATAATAGACCCCGACTACTTTTCGGTAGCCTTTGGAATACAAGGAGGTGCGCCTGATGTCATGTGGTGAACCAGCTCAGGGCACCAAGGCGTGACTATAACACCCCAAGATTTTATGAGATATATTCTTCTTTAATTTCTTTGATGTCTTCTATTGTAAACTACACCAATATTAGCTTTTACTATTAGAAACACAGTATTATCTTGTAGTATATACAACACTATTCATGGCTCGTGTTACACACAATTTCAAGTTCGTTTTGTGGAAATTATTCTACACAACATTAAGTTAAGATTTTGTTTAATTTATAAATGAAATTGGTTTTGATTATGTTATATGCAACACCAAAGGGAGCTTGCACTACATTCAGCCCTGACTTGGCTTGCATTACACGCAATTGCGACCTTCCTCGATAGCGTGTGTAGTACGCAATACCAGGTTTCACTAAACAACGATATATTGTGAACTAGCCATTTTGAATAGTAGTAACTAAATTTTGAATTTTATGACATTATAATTCATCTTAAACAATTTATAGATCATGGTATGAGAACAAAATATTTTTTTTGTGTAAAATGAGTATTTTTTTAAAAAAATGCAGTTTTGCAGCCTTTTGATGGCGCAACCACTTTAAATCTAGTTTCTGACATGTTTATAAGTTCAATTTCATAAAATAAAATTTTTCTTTGGAATCATGATATAAAAATTTAATTTTGAAAAACTTTTCATATTATTCTGATAATTTTGATATTTTAGTGAATAGTTAAAACACATTATATTTTAATTAAAAACAAATTTTTTCATCATATTAATTTATATGGTTAAATTATAATAGTGAATGGTTTTAAAGTATAAATAGAATATAATTTTACTATTTAATATAATTCATGTCATTACCATTAATTTAACATTGAATTCATAGGTAAAAACATTTCAATCTTTGGCAATGTTTTAACTTTTAAAACCCGTTTTCTTAATAACGAGATTAATTTAAATTAATTTCTGCAACTTCTGTGTTTTGAATTTTGAAAAATAGATTCAATATTGATAATCAGTAGATAAAAATTATGTTAATAAGATACTTTTTATTTTTGGGCATTATAAATAGTATCTACGGTAAATTTTATTTACCACAATTAACGGTAAATTAGGTAATTAAGGGTAAAAATAATATTATAAAATTAACCTAACACTAGTATTAATATAATTGGATGATTATATTTTATCATAAGGAATAATTTGGTCTAAATGGAATCTATTGGAACCTACTTGGATTTGATTAAGACCTTTAATTTATTTTATTTTAATGAAAGTGAAATACGTCTCACTCAAACATTAATAATTAGATTATTTTAAATATAAAGTTATAGAGAATATAATTTAGATTATAAATACTCATTGGAAAGCTAAATTTTTTTTCTTTATCAGGGTATTTTATTTTTAATTTTTAATAAATATTTAATTACTTTAATAGTTTATACATTAATGATGTAGAAATTATTTATTTAGTGAAAAATCAATAATATAGTTTTTATTAAAATAATATAGTTTTTATTAAAATAATAATACCTATAAAAAGGACCAAAAACATAACCAAACCTTATTGGTCGAGTATATATATACACTAAGAATCCAAGGGTCGATTGGTGGACCATTTGGAGCCTTATAAAACATATTAGGACATTTATATTATTTTATTTTAAATGATGTCAAAGATGTCACCTTTAAAATTTTATAAATATAACAATTTAAATGTTATGATTTTAAGATGAAAAATTCATGTAAAAATATTATTATGAATTTTATTATTTTTATCTTCATCATAGGATTTTATTTTTAATTTTTATGCAAAAAATAATTATATTAAATAATTATACAAAAATGTTGTAGTAATTATTTTATTAAGAGATATACAAAATTAATGGTTTTAAAAATATTCAAATAAATAATATATGAACGAATTAATGTGCCCAATTAAATTTTTTGATGAATATGACATGTTATAAATCTATTATTAATTTTTTTGGAACATATCTTTTGTGTGGTTTTATTTAAATTCAAGTAATTAATAGTGTCAAAATTGATACTGTTGATATTTTATAAAAATAACATATTATTAAATTATTTAAAAATAACAAAAATATTTAAAAACTACAAATTGAAAATTATATGGTTGAAAAGGTAATAAATTATCTAATTATTGAAAATTTACAACATTTAAGTATGTATTTATAACAATTTAAAATTTACAATTTTATTACCATAAATAAAATTAAATAGATTAAATAAAGATAAATCAAGTTGATAAGGTTTAAAATAAACATAAAACATGTCTAAATTTTATTATTTGATGAGATTAAAACCCTATATCATCTCATCTTCAAAGTGAGTCATTTTTTGATGTTTTTAAGTGGGGTTTCATTTTATTATTAATTAATATTATTATGGTTTCCAAATGTGCCCCTCTCCTCCCTTATAAAAGGGCAGTTCCTCCCTCTCCTCTTCACAAAATTTTAGCCTTCAATCTTGGACAAACCATGCCAATTTCACTTCTTCAAATCCATATAAACCTACTATATTTTCTGGTCTTCTTCAAAGACCAACATTAGTTCCCTAAGAGGAGATTAAGAGAAGGCGCGTCGAAGAAGAGGTAATCTCTTCTACCGATTCTTTCATGTTTCATTATTCTTCTACTTCATATTCTGTAGTTGTTTTATTATAAAGTAATAACATCAGTATCACATATATACTAATATGTTATTATAAATATGAAACAACCTTATTTCACCTTCTATCAATCCTAGGGAAAATGAAATCATCACGCGTGCGTACTTATGGAATACCGTCTCCACATCGTGGTGTAATCTATTTTTCCACCACCACCTTACTTGGATGGGTATAATGGTGTAAACAATAACTATATATGGTTATTATAACATAATACAGATTCTGATATATTATATCATCCACTCCAATTCCATTAAATAATTTTGGGAATGATATCATCGCTTGTGAGTACGTACGGATTACTGTCTCCACGACGCGATGAGATTCATTCTCCATGTTAACCATTAAAAAATGATTATAAAGTATATAAAAGGAATAATAATGAAATATATTAAATAATAATGATACGGTATTTATGTACATATATGTTTCATTTACTTAATTTCATTCAATTCAATAAGGAAACTAATGCAGTATTCATGCGTACGTACGGCTTATAGTCTCCATGAACGGTGTATTTCATTCCATTTATTGATATACCATATATATTTATATTCTAAATATATATTTTATATATAAATCATATTTTATATTCTGGAATTAAGTAAATCATGATATAAGTAATAATATCATGAAAAACAAGTCCAAACATGTATGATAAATGAAACAATTTTACCCAAAATGCTTCTTTAACATGGAATTGACAAAAGAACGGGTAATATAAAGTCATATGTGAATCATATATGATATCATAAATATTATTAAGGTTCTGTTACAAGTTAATAATATTTTTAAACCCATTGTATAGAAGTCTTGGACATATATGGAATAAATTGGACTAAAGGTAAGAGATAATTTTCCAAATCTCATTTTTATCCGAGATTTCTTATACGTAAGTATTTTCTAGGTTTATATTTATCTTCAATGTACATGTTTTCTAGAAATGTTTTCATAAAATGTTTACTATTATTCCATTTATTTTTAAATTCATTTTTTCCCTTTTTTACTTTTTACCACATTGTATGGAAGGAATCTTTCCTTTGGTTACCATAGAAGGTACTTTTTGACTTTTCTAGCAAAGGTACGAGAAGAATGTTTTTTTAACTTATATGGCATGAATGGATTTTTATTGTTTTATAACACCTAACATCCATGAAGCTTCCTATACAAGTTTTCATGTTTACTTTCAATAAAATCCTTTTCTTTTAAAATTGTGTGGCATTTTGTGAAAAGAAAATGATTTTGAAGAAGAAAGGATATTTTCATCAAGAATTCATTTCAAGTGTTTTATCAAAACTATTTTCCATATAAGGTGAAATTATTTATCATGTTTATGTTTCAAGTATAATTCCTATATTATTTACATGGTTTTATTTTTATTATGATGAAATGATATCAATTTGTTTTATATGGATTATGTCATGATGAGATGATGTTTATGAAACCCATTTTATTCTTCGGGTTATGATGAATGATTTATGTTTATTTTGTGGAAAAAGTAAGAATGATTTCATTATGATATGGGTTGGACCTATATATCCCTGAAATTCATTGGGTAAGGATTTATATCTCATGATATAGACATGGCCGGAATGGCAAGTTAATCTGGTTCAGTGATACAGGAATGAAATGAGGTGTGAACTCCATTCCGTAAGGGACATTGTCCACTAAGATAGTCTTGGCAGTAATTCCTTGGCTACTATGAAAATCATATCATGTGTTTAATGGTTTGTTACAATTACATGTTTTATTCCCATGTTATTTTATCATGTTTAATCTTCCTTTTTGATCTATGCCTTATTAACTGCCATGATTTATGTCATTACTCATGATTTTGATGTCTTATGATCATGTTCATACATTCGAATGTTTAGGGTTTGTTTTATGTTCTCCATGTTTACCATTACTGAGCATTTGATCTCACCCTTTTTATGTTTTCTTTTCCTCGGGATATAAAGAACGATTTTAGGTAAGAAAACAAAAGGGGAAGATCTTTATGGGAGATGTTACAGATCTTTCACCATGATTTGAAGATTATGTTCTGAGTTTCAAAAGACACTAAACTGTTGCGATCCATGAGTGTTGGTTGTTATAATTTATTAATTATTCTTAAAAAGTAATGTAATGTTCATGTACATCAATCTTGGGTCTCAATAGTTGGTATTAGAGTGAAGGTTTAGTCAACCTTTGGAAACTAGGATGCGAAACCTTTAGTGAGATCCCTAGAGATATTTCTAAGTTATGTATAGGGATGTCCCCAAAGGATGTGTATAAGTATATGTAATAGTCCTAGAATTATGGTAACGATCATAGAATTAAAACTAAAATATTAGATATTTAAGGTACACCGCATTTATTGTGTTTTTTTTCTAGTGTGATTTTTTTCTCCCACATTATTCTTTTTGGGTTTTAGAAAATTATTGGAAACCATAAGATTTACGATAATGGAGGATATGATGGACAATGGAATGAAACTATTCATGAGAAACCAAATGAAATTTGATCTGGAATTCCACATATCATTATTATGCCTAATCAGCAATCTCATAATATGACCAATAATCTCAACTTTGGTAAGTTTTTCAACTCAGCTAATAAGATAAATATGGAGTTTCATGATGATCATAAAGGAATGAAAGATTAATTTCCCTAATGTATGTCATGTGGGAAGAGGCATCAAGGAGAATTTTTCTAATTAACTGGAAGATGCTTTGGGTGTGGAAAACAAGGACAGAAATCTAGTAATTGCAAAGGAAAAGGTTCAGTTAACACAAAGGACAAGTATAATGGTATTGAACAGACATCAACAATGGTTAAATGTTTTAAATGTGTAATATATAGGAATTATGCACACAAATTCTCTATGGGAAAATCTCATGAAGATAATCAGCATGGTCGCATGGGTAGTATTTGTGTTGATGATGATGAAGACACTACAAAGGATATATGAGATGAAAGAAGTGTTGAGGAATAAAATGATGAATCTCGGTCAATTGTTTGAGAAGGCAGTGGAATGATTGCATGTTTATCAATAATAATGTATGGTACTATGGAATAAAGGAAAATATAAGGATTGTTACACCATTGACTTTCCTTGACTATTTGAAAGTATATGTTGAATGGTACTGGTAACCATGGAAGGTTATTCTGATATTTTTGGAAAGAAGATGATATGCACATAATGAATGGATAAGGAGAAAATAATATTTTGGATATTATTAATGATCTCATGACTGATATAAGGACAAAGTGATATCATGGTTTGAGTTTATAGAAATTCTTGGATCATTCATGTTTTCTCACAGATTATATAGTTATACATGTTTCAAGAGAATAAATGATTAAGTTATTTACATGTTTGAAATGTGATCAACAAGATAAAACTTATGATATATGGGGGATAAATGTTGGTATTCACATGCTTGGTTGATATCATTTCTAGTAATCATTTTCTTTATACTATGATCTTTGATAGAAGTATTTTGGATAAGTCTATAGATTTGGAATGGATTATGTCAGACATCAGATAGTATTGTTTAAGGCTTGAACTTTTTTTGATATTATTTCTGAAATTTTATAATAGTGTAGTTTTAAAAAAAGGAAAACTCATAGGATGGGCGACAACCCATTGCATCCGACAATGTTACAGGAATCCAACCCACAAATGAAGTGCGACCGACCTTTTTTCCCCTACCACTAGCTTACAAGAAGTCCATGGTTAGTAGAAACTAGTTTTATTAAGAGGTATGATAGATGATGTATAATTCCATTTTAGGAACCATATACGATTAATCTCACCATAAATAGACTATTGTATATAACGTTTTCTAACCTTATGTTTGAGAAAGATGGAATGACCTATCATTCTATCTCATGATCTTCTAACACTTCATGGAAGACAAATTCAACTTCATTTCTTTAAGAGATGAAGTGGAAATTGTTCGAGGCACAAACAATATTGAGATTGTACCAAAATCAAGTAAGTATTTATTTTAATTAAAAAATTATTGATCATTAGGGAAATGATCCTGAAAACCAAAAATGTTGTCCTATTTCCCTCAAATATGATTAATCAGATGGTACCTTAGATCATCACAAATTTATGGCTTTGTGATTGTCTGCTTTTTCATAGCCATGTTCTCTAACACTCTCCATCAGAACTTTATTGTTATATTTCTCTTCCATATCTATATTTTCACATATGTTCTTCTATGTGGAAACCCAGTGATGAGTTAATTTGGGTAACCATTTCATTTTATTCTTTAGTTTTTAAAGTTATGTTTTGGTATTCCTTTTTACGATGTGGGTTTCTATTAAATAAACATTAAAGTAGTAAACCATTTATGAACCCAAAAACTTTCAAGGGAGAAATTAATTTTAAGGGGGGTAGAATGTAACACCATGATATTTTATGAGATATATTTGTTTTTAACTTCTTTTATGTCCTCTATTGTAAACTACACCAAGATTAGCTTGTACTACATGCAACATCGTATTAGCTTGCAGTATACGCAACACTATTCTTGGCTCATGTTACACACAATTTCAAGTTCATTTTATGGAAATTATTATACACAACATTAATTATATATTTTGTTTACTATATAAATGAAATAAATTTTGATTATGTTATATGAAACACTAAATAGAGCTTGCACTACACGCAACCCTGACTTGGCTTGTATTACACGCAATCGCGACCTTCCTCGATAGCGTGTGTAGTACGCAATAGCGGGTTTCACTAAACAACAATATATTGTGAACTATACATTATGAATATTAGTAAATAAATTTTAAATTTTATGACATTATAATTCACCTTACATATTTAATAGAACATGGTACGAGAACAAAAAAAATTAGGTAAAATGAGTATTTTTCAAAAAATACAGTTTTTCTGCCTTTTGATGGCACACCCACTTTAAATATACTTTGTGACATGTTTATAAGTTCAATTTGACAAAATAAAATTATTATTTTGAATCAAGAAATTAAAATTAACTTTGGATAAATTTTTCATATTATTCTGACAACTATCATATTTTAATGAATAGTAAAAACACGCTATATTTTAATTAAAAACAACTTTTTTCCTCATAATAATTTATATGGTTAAATTATAATATTGAATGGTTTTAAATTATAAATAGAATATATTTTTACAATTTAGTATAATTCATGTCATTACCATTAATTTTATATTGAATTCATAGGCAAAAACATTTTAATCTTCGACAATGTTTTATCTTTTAAAACTCATTTTCTTAACAACGCGATTAATTTTAAATTAATTACTGCAACTTCTATGTTTTGAATTTTGAAAAATCGATTCAATATTTGGAATCAATTGGTTCAAATTATGTTAATAAGCTACTTTTTATTTTTGAGCATTATGAATAGTAACTACGGTAAATTTCATTTACCACACTTAAAGGTAAATAAGGTAATTAAGGGTAAAAATAATATTATAAAATTAACCTAAAACTTGTATTAATATAATTGGATGATTATATTTTGTCCTAAGGAATATTTGGGACGAAATTTAATCAATTGGACCCCACTTGGAAGTGATTAAGGCCTATAATTTATTTTATTTTAAAGAAAGTGAAATATGTCTCACTAAAAATTTAATAATTAGATTATTTTTAATATAAGTTTATACAGAATAAAATTTAGATTATAATTACTCATTTGAAAAATAAATTTTTTTTATTTATCGTGGTAATTTATTTTTAATTTTTAAAAATATTAATTTACCTTAATAGTTTATACATTAATGATGTAGAAATTAGTTATTTAGTGAAAAATCAATAATATAGTTTTTATTAAAATAATAATACCTATAGAAAAGACCAAAAAGTTGACCAAAAGTTATTGGTAGAGTATATATATACACTAATAATCCAAGGGTATATTTTTGGTCCATTTGGAGCCTTATAAAATACATTAGGACAGTTATATTATTTTATTTAAAATGATGTCAAAGATTTCACCTTCAAAATTTAATATATATAACAATTTAAATGTTGTGATATTAATATGATAAATTTGAGTAAAAATATTCATATGAAATCTATTATATTTATATTCATCATAGTATTTTATTTTTAATTTTTATGAAGCAAATAAGTATACTAAATAATAATACAAAAATGTTGTAGTAATTATTTTGTTAAGAGATATACCAAATAAATGGTTTTAAAAATATTAAAATAAATAATATATGAAAAAATTAATATTCCCCATGAATTTTTTTATACATATTACATTTCAGGAATATATTATATATTTTTGTTCGAACAAATCTCGTTTTTGGTTTTTATTTAAATTCAATTAATGAATAGTGTCAAAATTGATACTACTGATATTTTATAAAAATAACATATTATTAAATTATTTAAAAATCACAAAAATATTTAAAAACTACAAATTGAAAATTAAATGGTTGAAAGGTTTATAAAGTATCCAATTATTGGAAATTATAAACATTTAATTATGTATTTATAACAATTTAAATTATAGAATTTTACTACCACAAATAAAATTAAATAGATTAAATAATGATAAATCAAGTTGATAAGGTTAAAAATAAACATAAAACATGTATAAATTTTATTATTTGATTATATTAAAACCCTAACACATCTCATATTTTATTTGAGTCATTTTTGGAGGTTTTTCAGTGTCTTTTGATTTTATTATTAATTAATATTTTAGAGGTTTCCTAAAGTGCCCCTCTCCTCCCTTATAAAAGGGCACCTCCTCCCTCTCCTCTTCACAAAACATTGAGCCTTAAATCTCAGAAAAACCCTATCTATTTCACTTCTACACTTCCATAGAAACCTAATATAGGTCATGGTCTTCTTCAAAGACCAAATTTAGTGCCCTAAGAGGATGTTAAGAGAAGGCGCATCGAAGAAGAGGTAATCTCTTCTACCAATTCTTTCACGTTTCATTATTCTTATACTTCCTCTTCTACAGTTGTTTCAAAATAAAGTAATAACATCAGTATCAATCATATACTGATATGTTATTATAAATATGAAACATTCTATTTCACCTTCTATCCATCCTTCAGAAAATGAAATCACCGCGCGTGCCAACGTACGGAATACTGTCTCCATGTCGTGGTGTGATCTATTTTTCCACCACCACCTTACTTGGATGGGTATAATGTTGTAAATAATAACTATATATGGTTATTATAATATAATACTGATTCTGAGATATTATATCACGCACTCAAATTCCATTCAATAATTATGGGAATGATATCATCGCTCGTGCGTACGTACGGATTACCGTCTCCACAACATGATGAGATTCATTCTCCATGTTAACCATTCAAGAATGATTATAAAGTATATATAATGAATAATAATGAAATATTTGACATAATAATGATATTGTATTTATGTACATATATGTTTCATTTACTTAATTTCATTTAATTCAATAAGGAAATTAATACAGCGTTCATGCGTACATACGGCCTACCGTCTCCATGAATGGTGTATTTCATTCCATTTATTGATCTACTATATATATTTATATAATGAATATATATGATATATATAAATCATTTTTTACATTCTATAATTCAGTAAATAAGGTTATAATTGATAATATCAAGAACAATAAGTCCAAACATGTACGATAAATGAAACGATTTTACCCAAAATGATGCTTTAACATGGAATTGACAAAAGAACGGGTAATATAAAGTCATAAGTGAATCATATATGATATCATAAATATTATTATGGTTCTATAAAAAGTTAATAATATTTTTGAACCCACTATACAGGAGTCTCAGACACATATGAAGAAATTGGATATAAGGTAAGGGATAATTTTTCAAATCTCATTTTTATACGAGATTTCTTAAACGTAAGTATTTATGAGGGTTATGTTTATATTCCATGTCCATGTTTTCTAGCAATGTTTTCATAAAATGTTTACTATTCTTTCATGTATGTTTAAATTCATTTTCACCTTTTTTGACTTTTTACCACATTGTATGGAAGGAATATTTCCTTTGGTTACCATATAAGGTACTTTTTGACTTTTCCAGCAAAAGTACGAGAAAATTTTTTTTTTAACGTATACGGCATGAATGGATTTTTACAGTTTCATAACGCCTAATTTTCATGATGAATAATCTTAAATATTTCATGGTTATTTTCAGTAAAATAATTTTCTTTTAATGTTGTGTGGCATTTTGTGAAAAGAAACTGATTTTGAAGAAAAAATAATATTTTCTTCGAGAATTCATTTCAAGTGTTTTATCAAAACTATTTTCCATATAAGATAAAATTATTTAGCATGTTTATGTTTCAAGTATAATGTCTATATTATTTATATGGTTTGATTTTTATTATAATGAAATGATATCCATTTTTTTATATGGATTATGTAACGATGAGATGATGTTTACGAAACCCATTTTATTATTTGGGTTATGATGAATGATTTATGTTTATTTTGTGGCATAAGTAATAATGATTTATTTATAAGATGGTTGGGACCTATATCTCCCTCCAATGAATTTGGTAAAGATTTATATCTCATGAGATAGACATGGCTAGAACGGAAAGTTAATCTGGTTCAGTGATACAGGACTAAAACAAGAAGTGAACTCGATTCAGTAAGGGACTTTGTCCACTAAGATGGTCTTGGAAGCAATGACTTGGATACTATGGAAATAATATCATGTGCTTAATGGTTTCCACAATTACATGATTTATTCTCATGTTATTTTATCATGGTTAATGTTCCTTTTTGATCTATGCCTTATACACTACCAATATTTATGCCATTACTCATGATTTTTATGTCTTATGTTCATGTTGTTACGTTCAAATATTTAAGGATTGTTTTATGTTCTCCATGTTTACCCTTACTGAGAATTTTAGCTCACCCTTTTTATGTTTTCCTTTCCCCATGACATAAAGAAAGGTTTTAGGTAAGAAAACAAAAGGGTAAGATCTTTGTGGGAGATGTTGAAGATCTTTCCCAATGAATAGAAGATTATGTTCCGAGTTTCCAAAGACACTAAACTATTATGGTCCTTGAATGTTGGTTCTTGTTATGTATTAATTATTCTGGAAAAGTAATGTAATGTCCATGTACGTCAAGCTTAGGTATCTACAGTGGCACCCACGTTGGGTTGTTACAATAGGTTTATTATACATTATGTTGTTATATCTCATGTAGTTATATATATAATTGTAATCTAGTATTTCATACATGTATAGTAAAATACATTCACTGAAAACCCAAAAAAATAATCCATCAATGAATCATATAAAAAATCATATAACGATATGATAAAATCACAAACAACAAAGAAAACAAACATGTATAATAATTATGATGGAACATCACAACATACAATATGAGTCAATAATAATAATCAAATAAATGATAATCAAGAACATTAGTTCATGTTTTAATAATACTCTCAAAAAAAGATAATTCTATTGAATATTACTATAAAATACATGATAGTACTTAGCTTAACCTTTAATTATTCAGGAACCCTATTCTATTTAATTTTTTAATTAATAAAAAATAACCAGATAAACCTGATTACCCATGATAAAACTTGAAAATTACTACTTATATTCTAAAACATTAATTACCAGATTCTTTTTTCATCAAAAATTAATTATCATCCTAAAATCATTTTTCCATTTTACATTAAGACTCAATGTAAAAGAATATATTAAATAAACAATTTATATATTATTGGTTAATTAGATGAATAAGTTCATTCTTCCACACATTACATAAACATTCCATATTCCCTTTTTAATTAAAGAGTTATTTTTTAATATCATTATGTTAATTATTTATTTCCCATATAATCATATAATGTATCATAAAATTACCCACAAAATGAATCTATATATATATATCTTTGTCTGTGTGTTTGTGTTTGTATAAATATTATTTAGAAATTAATGATGCAGTCCAAGAATAGTTAATAATTGAATTATAATAAGGAATAATTTCATTTATTCATATTTCTATCTTCAAACCTATTTTATTCTTTAAAAGTTAATTTAAAAAATAAATCCCCATCCTTATCAGTTATATAATATTATAATAGTTGTAAATAGATAAAAAATCATCAACATAGAAGAAAATTATAGTAATAATTAAACAATTGTAAAATAAATAAAATAAATTATGAATGAATTAAGATAAATATGTCAATATATGACTAAAAAATGTACAATTTAAAAGTTAGAGGGATAAAGATATTAGATAATGATGTCATTACCTAGACTAAACAAGGTCCCAATAGAATAGGATGAAAGTAAAAATCATAAAAAAAATATATACCCATATACTTGGATAAAACCATCACTTCTGAGACTGAGGAGAGAGTAAGAAATTTAGTACCTGAATGCGTTTCTTGAATAAGTAATTTTTCAATGGTTGAAGTAATTAAATTATCATTTACCTTAGGATTCCGTTGAATAGATTCAATCAATATAAATGATGATAATACCTTTCATTCAATCAAATATGTTAAAAATAAAAAGAATAGTGATGATAATTAATTAATTTCATTACATGTTCCAACAATAAAATTTTTAAGTGGATAAATTTAATATTTTATGGTTCAAAAACATACCAAGAAGCATAAATTTTAGAAAATCAAATAATTTTTAGAAATATATGAAAATAAAGAAAGACCCGCTAAGCAGGAGCATAGAAAAAAATGAGATAATTGGAATAGTCTTTAACTCATAGGGAATCATGTAAGGTCACTATAGCTGATCTCATGCAATGATGAGGATAAAAATTGATTTAAGAAAAACACTAAATCCTATGCTGGTGTATCTAGTCTTCGGAATGAATTTTTAATTAATAAGATTAATATAGGGATTGGAGAATATGCATAGGGTAAAAATTCATACATGTTTTAGGTCATAAAACAAATATAAATTACCTATTTAAATATTATTTAGCCCCACATAACATCAATTAAAAAACCAAAGGGAATGACACATTATAAATTTCAAATCCCATGTATATAAACTGTAATGTAGATCATCTCTACACATTTCCCTTTTAAAACATAGTTCGAATTAGTTAATACCCATTAAAATCATATGAGGTAATTATTATTAAATTATAACATTTAAATTCCTTAAAACTATTGTGTAAAATCACATGTTTTAAAATTTCAAAGACATTAATTTTTAAAGGTTTTATAATTTAAAATTTAAATTTAATCCACAAAATTTGATTCATGTTTTTATAGGAAAATCTCGATAAATCCCCAAATAAGGGACTCTCACGCAAGGAATAATAACTCTTTGGTTGGTTAGGATGTCACTCTTATATAGGGGGGTATTGTTATGAACTATGAAACAATAAATTTAATGAATATTACACTAGAGGATACAACTCTTACTTTAGAAAAAGTTCTCTTATATAGAAATAATGACTCTTTTGTTTGAAAATGTCACCTTTACCCACCATAGAATGACTTTGATGATTAAGAAAAATTTTACTAACTCTAAAACATCATTTTTATTTCTTGGGGAATATAATTTTGATTTCATAACTACTGAGAAAACATAAGGTTTTTAAGAAAAATAATTGTAAAAAACATAAGGGTTAAAAATTTAAGGCCCAATTAATACCTATCCAAAAAAATCATATTTAAATTAGAAAATTTAAAAATTATTTAAAATTCAACCCAATTCAAAAATAATCTTATCAAAGTAGTAAAAATACCAAAAACACCCATGAACTCCCTTAAGACTCTAAAAATTATAAAGGTAAGGGTTTAGAGAAATAAGATTACTTATATTAAATACCTCTAAAACAATTTCACCCTTGAGAATTTAAATGAAACCATAAGCAGTGACCAAAAAAATAAATGGAATGAAAACCCTGGCTATTCACATTAAATAAATCTACAATTATTATTTTCCCCAAGAATATAAACCTAATGGAATTCCATAAAAATGAAAAAATATGGGTTGAAACATATCAATTAGATCCTAGCCACTGAGGAAAAACCAAAAAAAAAGTAAAGGAAATAATGTATGAAATAACACCCCCATTGAAGTAAACCATTTAAAATCATCAATGTTATTTAAAAAAATCCTTTAAATCTTCCTAAATCAGATAATATTTAATGCGGTGCTTAATATTTTTGTTAAGTGTAAATTCATATATGTTTATAGAAGTAATAAAACAACTTTTTTCAAAAAAATAGTTTATCTTCAAAATAAATTTAGAGTTTTATTAAAATAGAGGTTAAGATTTACTAACCAATAACAGAACCCGCTTCCTAAGTCATAATTGAGTACCCACCAAATACTAAGAGACTCATTGAGCCTATAATTATTCATGTTGGTGATGATATAATTTAAAACAATGTAAATGAAATATCAAACCAATTTTTGGAAGTTTTGTATCAACTATATCTAAGAGAAGGTGTTGTACCATACATCATTTCTAATGTATCTCTTGGAAAAACTATAAGGTTAACACATGGTTGATGGGTCATATCCCGAATGAAGGAAACATTATTGTCTTCAAATATTCCTAAATTTAGGTTTTATTATATAATAAATAGAAATAATTTCCATTTGGGAATATATGGCAGAAAAATCATAATAGTATAAGAAAAAAATATAGATAAAAAAACAATGTTTCTTTAATTAATGCATAAAATCTTAGAGAAATAAGAAAAAAAATTCATTTTTCCACCATTTTAAATCATAGTAATATTATTATATCTTTAATATTTCAGTTCATTTAATCTCTTTTAATCATGTTTTATCAAGTAAAAAGATCAATTATAATTGCAGTTATAACAACAATAAATATAAAATAAACATAAAAATTATAGTGCTTTTTAATATAAAGTACTTTTGAAGATAATAGCTATTAAAATTAGTAATCAGTGAATATTAAAAAATAAAAAAAATGATATAAGATATCAAATGATAGTTGTAAATTAGTAAGAAATAATTAAAAAAATAAAAACTTGAAATCTTGAAAATAACAACTCTGAATCAAACAAAAAGTGGTAAGAAAATAGCCACTATGAGTTTTTATTCTTTTAATACTCAACACATTTTCACATAAACCACCCATTTCACCATCTACCCTATAATATAATATAAAATCATTCTAAGAATGTCAGTAAAAATTTATAAATATTTATATGAAATTTGTTATTTTGAATATATTAACAACCACGACAACAAAACATGAGGCTTTGAGAAATATCAAAACAAATAAAAGCCAGTATTTATCCAATAAAAATAAAGGTTTATAATTAATAATTTATTTTTAATCATTTTTATGAACAATATATTTTGTGAGGTGTGTAAGGAATATTTATATTAAACTCTTTCTTAAATACTACCTTTACATAATTCTCACATCGTAATACATGCTCAGAATTATTTTCTTTATTTGTGTTCCATCATACTCTCATTAAATCACTTAATAAATATATGTATTATTTTTATTTATTTATAATAAATAAAAACATACAAATATAAATCATGTACAAAATTTATTTCATTATGCAGTAGTTTTAACTCATATTTTCTAATCAAGTTATAAATTGTATTTATATGTCACATAATATATTATTCTTGAATAAAAAATTCTTTATATTATTTAAAAAAATTATACACAATTTATATAATAATATGTTCATTCATACCACATTACATTAATTTAAATAAATCATCATTAATTAATATTAATCATAAGAAGTGTTTGCAGTGCTCCGTACCATTCATTAAATAATACATTTCAATCAAAAAGAATTCATACTCTAGTATGCTCTTGATTGAAATAAATTATTTCATGCATCATGAATTAAATTTCAATAATATTGTTGAATTTTCTTTTCTCTTAACCCAGGTATTAAATTTTATTTTTAACAAATTTTCTACTTTAATGAATAATTTAAAAAAATATTCAAAATTTTTTTTTAAATTAATTAATAATTAAAAAAAATGCATGCATAATAAATAAAGCTTCTGAATAGTAAATCATAGAAAATAAAATCATTTTATACATTCTTCATCATAAATTAAAATATATTGGCATACTATGATATTTAAAAAAACTTAAATTCCTACCATACTTCTACAACTATTATTAATTAATATGAATTAAACTTGAAATTATGAAAAATAACGTAGTATATTATGAAATAAAATAAAGAATCTCTTGATTTTATGACATTTCAGAATATATGTTTTACCTGGTATGGGTTAATTTAATAAATATCAATATATCATATTTATAAATACTATATTATATAAATATTTATAATGAAATAAATAAAAGTAGTTAAAATAAGTAAAAATTAAAATCATAACATAAATGTAACCTAAGACAACGATATATGCACCCATCATAAATTTTATACCCAAAAATCAATTAATTTTTGCACCTAAACAATTTTAGTTTGATATTATTATCCTTATATCGTATCAATATTATCTAAGATACCTAGATCATATTTAGTTTCCTTGACTATAATTATTTCTATAATTATTCCCAAAGGGTGCTAAAATTTTTTTTTTAATCCAGTTCTCCACCTTGTTCACAGATTAGATTAAAATAAAAATACTACCCTACCAAACCCATGAAATAATCACTTTTTCTCAACTCCAAACACCATATTATCTCTCCACCAAAATAATTGATTTACTTTTCCATGACCCACCACCACAAGAACCTGACCTAGGTCAGTAATGAATAAAATTGGGTCCTTGAATCCCACCTTTAATATGCCATGTGTTAGGGACTATAAAAAAATGTTGTTTGTTACTCAATTGAGTATAATTACCCTCATAAGTTCCCAAGAGAATAAAATTATCCCCCAATCAAAACTATATATATATATATAACTGAAGGATATAATTTTTGTACCCAAACCATCTCTATAAAATAATGAATAAAATAATTCAACGATAATGCAAATAAGACCTCATAAACTCTAATCCATCGACAAAACATCAATATTCCAAATATTCATTAAAAACTATAAAATATCAAAAAAATGTATTTAGGGGTGGGAAAAGTGGATTATTTAACAGCATCATATTACTAAATAATTATATATCCATGTGAAAAAAAATGTGTTGAGATAGACATGTGTGAAATCAACTAAGAAATAAAAATTGGATAATTAAGTTAGGTATTCAAGAATGGATGTCCAAATAATAAAATTATAGAATCACTTAGTTATTACTTCCACTACATTAATTGAATTCTTTATGTAGTATAAATGTATTAATATAAGAAAATGTGTGTGGTAGTGCATTTGGATTTTTTTGGGTTTATATTAATAAAAGAGTAAGCCCATAATCATAACACTGTTTTTCAAATTATCATATCATAGTATATTATAACTCTATTGGTTTAAATAAATTTCAAAGATATTATGTTTTCACATTAATATAAGAATATTACATAAGGATAATAAATTAATAAACTCTCTTTAACTGTCATACAAATTATTATTTCAAAAACAACATAAGTCATATCATAAAATGGTCACAATTGATCATCCACATTACTATCATAACCCCTAGTGTCCATCGCTGTATCACCATAACTACCACATAATAACCAAAACACTATATCACCATAACCCTGATCACATCACAACCAAAATTTAATCTCATCAAATACTTCTATAATTGATATCCATTATAGTTTTCATAACCCTAAGCTATCATTTACTAATATAAATGTCTACATTTTATGAACTTAAAAAATCATATCCCATAAATTAGTACACATATTGAAATGATGATCCAATATGGACCTCATATTTATGTATATATACAATTAACCTTAATCTATAATAGACCTTGTATGTATATAAATTCATTTCATAATCATAACCTATTATAGCTTTTATGAACTATACATGAAATAACATTGATCCATTACAAAAAAATCATAGGTGAAATATACCTTAATCCATTATATCTTTTACATGTATACACAGAAAAAGGATCAATTATTTATTTTATGTATTATAAAATAGATTCATAGAAAAGAAACAAACAAAAAATATTTAATATCCCAAAAATTTAGAAAATGATATTAAAAAATGAAAAATTATCCAGAAAAAAATATATAATAATATTATACCTAATTACATAATATGTAATATGAATAAATAATAAAAATTAAATATTTGATAATAATCCACATTAATTCATGTTAAGTATCCCATATTAGTGGTTGTATTTTTTGTCAAAAATCCTTGGCGATAAGAGTGATGTCAATATATATAAAGTAAGAATATCTTGGATATTTCTTAATGAATTCAACAATATTAATAAAAAATAGTTCCCTATCAAGGTGTGGGAATTTGTTATCTTTTTGGATCTATTTATAAATAAAAATCATAATCAATGAAAACTAGAATCACTATCTACTTTATGATTCATGTAAAGAAAAATAAATTGAATAATTTGAGATTCCATTGTTGAATTTCATGAAAAATAATATTTATAATAATTATACAAGGATTGAGTAATTTTATGGTTTTTTATATGAGAATTTTTTTATGTTTGATTTTTATTTTTCTAAGTGTTTTATCCAAAAAAAATTTAATCCACTATAAGTATACCAAAGAAACCACCCAACTGCACTAGTGGGAACTAAATCAACCACATGGGATAAAGTTTAACAAAAACATCCCTCGAAACATATGGGTGTGATAGGTCACAACCTATGTAGCATCCAGGTTTTCCAATGAAATGCTTTATAATTTTTATTTTATAAATATAAATATAAATTCTAATTAAATTTATTTATATTAATAAACCAATTATTTTTAAAAAAATTATCACCTAAGTCATTCATTTACATATTTTACAAGTTAAGTAGAAATTTATTTTTTAAAATTATTTTAGAATAGGGTATCTTATAGGCTGAGCGACAACCCATCACATCTGATATGGTCATGGGGCTTGAACCTATGACTGAAGGGTGACAATAGCACATCACTTTCTATCATCCTATGTGATTCCATACATTAATCTTCCTTTATTATATGTATATTCATATATTTTATTATATACATGGTTATTTTTAAATATATTGTTCTATTTCATAACTATATTCATTTTATTGATAGATTAATTTTCACTCAATATTGGTAATTAAGTACTTATGATGGTTACCAAAGTATTTTTCATATATCCATTATTATAAAATTATAGCATAAAATGATTGGAGTTATTTTAAAATGAATTTTAATGTGTAACATGATAAAATAAATGGTTATACATAATTAATATGTTATTATGAATTTACTATTTACAGTATAGTTCTCTTAATTTATAAATGTTTTTATTTTTTATTGTTATTTGAATACGTAATATTAATTAATAATTCTCCTTTTAAAAGATTTTGTAAGATGTTTTATAATAAAAATTCAATAATTTTTTTAATACATTGAATAAATTATTATATCCAATAAAATAAAAACTATTACATAGGTAAATGAACAAAAAGACTATAACATTTCATAATAACATTAGACATCAAGAATAGATATGGACTAGTATAATTAGAAGAAAAAGGAATATACACATAAAATAATATTAAATTCACTAAAATAAACTCCATAGGTTTCAATTCCCCCATAAAGATAACTATTTCCATAAATATCATAAAAGAAATTATAACCATTGTGAAAATGATAGATATTATCAACGAATGTATTCGAATCTTTATAATTGATGTAGTGAATGATGAAATGAGAATTATAGTGCATTAATAGGTAAATATAGTCATTTTACATTATGAGTTTCATCCAATATGGTTAATGGGAACTATGACCATTAGTCAATAAGAAAATTGTCCATTATTATTGGTTATGTAGATTCAATTAAGTGACCACCATAGTTATTTTATAATATAAGAAAAATTGTATTATTTTTTGTAACTATAAATATATTACACTGAAATAAATATTATGATAAATGAAGAAGTTTTAAGTAAAATATAATTTTAGGAAAAACTTTTATCAAAAAAATCAAAAGATAATATGTTTTAAATAAGTCCTAAGTAATTTTTATAACTGTCAAAAAATTTATTATTCTATAAAAAAGATAATTTTAAATTCATAATTATTTTTATTTAAAATATAAAATTATAATATTTATAAAATTATTATGATAAAATAAATTTCACTTTTTCACTTAACAAATCAAAATTATCATAAATTTGTTTTTTTAATTCTCTGTCAATGTTTTTTTTGGTGAAAAAATGAAAGCTACCATTTCACGAGTAGTGTGATTTTATGAAATCATTATTAGTTGAATATAATTCAAAAATTTGTGTAAAATTTTATTAAATAAAAATAAAAGATATTAATTATATAAATTAATTTAAAAATAATTATTTAAATTTATAAATCTAAATTTATAAATTTATAATTTACATTTTAGATCCCAAAAATGCAATTTTGATATAAAATATCATTTTATATTCAATAGAATAAATGGGTTGGTTGCAAAGATATTTTTGGATTGGGAATGATTTTAATTTCCATCCACCATCAATAACACATTAATAATCACAAAAATTGGTTCTAATTCATTACACTCACGATTTTTTGTCTAATATAACAAAATAACTGATATTTAAACCCTTAAAATAACCCCACCTCAAGTATAAACACCCACCCCCTATTTACATTCTACCACACAAAAAATCAATGTTCTCTCAACCAATATCACCCAAAGGGTCTTCCATTTATCCTTCATCAATCTTGAATAGTTTTTTTAGATCAATGGGTAGACTCTAAGCTAAGAAGATCAAGAGTGGTAAGTTCCCTCAATCCTCCTCTTTCATTTTCACGTTCATTCCTTTTATTTTATTTTATTTTTTGAATCTTTTTTTCTCTACAAACATTATTTTAATTACATGTTATTTTATTCTATTTGATATTATTTTAAATGATATTTTATTTATTCCCTCACAATATATCATTTTTCTATGTCGTTACTTTGTTGAAGGGTCCTCATTGATCCTCATTCCTTTTAAAATGCATTACCTTTTTTATAATGTATTCTTAAATTTATTTTTCTTATAATACCATGTTTTTTATTCCATGTAATTACCTACCATTTGATATGTTGTAAATTATGGTTTATTTATTCTCTCTATATATATCCTTTCCAAAGTCATTACATAATTGAAGTATGGGTTTCCCGAATCCTTATCTTTAATTATCACTTATAATTTTTGTATTATATATTCTTGGAAAGATTATTTTAACATAAAAAATTTCTTTTAATTCAATGTTATTACCATCCATTTGAATTATTCCCAATGATATATTTATTTTTATCTCTCGTTATATATTTTTATATATATTTGTAATGCTATAACAATCCCATAACAATAAAACTATCCAAAAAATTTGGTGAAGTAATGTGTGTGTGTTTTTTTAGGAAAATGAATCCCTATTTGGATAATAAAATTTGATTTAGTTTTTGATAAAATGCATCAAGGAGATATAACCGCGAAAAGAGTTGGATGGGTATATCCTAGTTATCATCCATGTGCACAGTGAATAGAATCTTACTATGAACCTAGTTTGACACTCCCATGGGATATGATTGAATGATCTACATGATATTTTCAAAACCATTATAAAGGATTTATATATCATTTTATTGGTCACATAACTTTTAAAATTCATGTATTCATCAACCTAGACACCTTGAAACCTTAATCCTTGTGAAATACCAATGACTATAATCACATATCCAACACCTGTTAAGGGTGTTCATTTGTACATTATCAAATATGTTGTTATTGATTAAGGGATTTCACTTGGATATATTTATTGATTATTTTGTTGGAGGAAAATAAATTCATACAATAAAATCCTTTTTTATATATGTTAAGATAGGCCTTGTTCAGAAATTATTCTTTTTAGTTCATTTATATAACATTACAACATTAAATTTTTCATTTTGTGGTGGATTGCGTTGGAATTTTATGTGATGAGTGGACCTATAAATAATACCCCCTCAGTGAACTAGTAGGTATAATGAGACAACTATGATTAGTTAATGGGAGTATCCTTACCTTTTATTTATTATTACCCAGCATGAGGCCTTGATGGTATGTTTAAGATGACTTAGAGGAAGGCTATGATGGTAGGTTTAAGATATCTGACATTATGTAATCCACTTACTACATGTTCAGTTATTAATATCCTAGAATATACTCATTATTATATTGTAAAAGGATATATTTATTCTCTTAGTTTCATTTTCAATAGAATAACTAATTTTATTTAATCATGTTATAATTTTTTAGAAATTAATTCCATATATGATCAGTAATTATTATCATGAAATTTATTCATTATTATTTTTTCCATGATTTATTTATTCTATCCGTTTTATTTTATATGTAATTACTCTTTATATTTATTAATGTCATAATATTTTATTTATAATTTATTCCTTTGTATTTTTTACCCTTATTGAGTATCTAATCCCATCCCTTTATATTTTTTTCTTTTTCTTCAAGAAACCAATAAGAGTATTACAAATGGAAAGTGGATTATAATTAGAATAATAATGTTTTTTATGTTTTCATATGATTTAATTTTATATTAAATTTAATTTAATTATCATTTATGTATCTATTTTTCTAAGACTTCTAAAATAATGGATCATCTATATTTTTATATTTGTATCGATGTAATAAATAAACAACTACCTCTGTGGTACTGGACTTAGGGTTCTTACTATTGGTATAAGATGATTTTTTAATAGATTCATTAGGAAACAAATTTAAAATAACAATGTTAGATCTTAATAGAAAATTATCAGGGATAACAGAGATTAAAGCACATTTTTTCTAATTTAAAGAATATTTTAATTGATATATTCTATTTTGAAAGAATGATAAGTTAAATTTTATGATCATGTATTTTAACACTTTTTTGGAAAGGTCATCATAATTTTGGGATTGTTATTTAAGAAATTATTTTAATAGAATGATAAAATCCAACCTAAATAAACCTAGATTAATCAAAGAGTGATATATTTTGAATTTAAAGTATAATAGAATAAATTTGGGTACCTTATACATTCATTATTATTTTTACTCAAAATTTGTGAACTTTTATTATATTTAGATATTATTATTCAGTCACAGTTTACTATTTTGGATTTATTTGATGACTGGAAATAATAAGTAGATAATTACATTCTATTTAGGTGATAGGTATTTCAATTATTGTATTAATTATGTTGTTTCAATAGATAAAAGTTATTTTATTAGTATGTAATTATGAAAATTTATTATATCTCTATTATACTTCTAGGATTATTTAATTGAAATTTTATTTTTAATATCTAGTTCAACTAATCCTACAAGATTTTCTAGAATTCAACTTACTTTAATGTTAAATTAAAACATATCTAACTCACCTATTATTATTAGATATTATGATGGGTCATAAAATCATTTATCTATATTTTATAGACACAACTTTCTCATTTTACTCAATTTGAGAACTAATACATGGGACTTTATCAAAACTACACAATGTCATAAAAAAGTCTTATTACTATTATTTATAAGCTTTTAGTGGTGGGTGGAATTTGTAATATATATATATATATATATATTAGGGGATGTTTTAAATATTTCTACAATCAACCATGTTTTCAACCATTCCACTCAGATCTTGTCTAATGGTTTTATAGAGGAAAAGTCCAGAATTACATTTCAAAACTCTATATTCAAAATCAAAACTACAAGAATCTTTCCTTTTATGCTCACAATTATTTCAAAAATGATGTTACCCATGTGGTTGGGTATTATAATTTATTGTATTTAAAATAATTATGATACACTACGTTAAATCATTGATGTGACTTGAGGCACTATTGATCCTTTAAAAGTGAAAAAAATTAGTGTACCCAGTGATCTTTATTTTAAAAAGGTATGCTTCTAGAAAATCCTTTTACGCATTACTATATAAAGAATTATATTTGGAATAGGGGTTTTAGAATCTTTATATATTCCATTTATTAGGGAAAATATATGTCACATTTTCTTACCTAATATAGTAAGGTGTGTATCTATTTAGAAACTATATATTAAGTCATGAAAACCTTTTAGATTGTCAAAGGTATTTTTGTTGATATTTAATATTTAATATTTTTTGATGAAATTTATTTAAGGTGGGTATAATGTAACATCCCATATTTCCAATGAACATTTCATAATTTTTCTTTTATGAGTATAAATATAAATTATAAAAAACTAAATTCAATCTAATAAAATAAATATTTATAAAAATATTTATTACATAAGTCATTATTTTTCATATTTTTTAATTAAAATGAAAAAATATATATTAAAATTGTTATAGAAAAAGGGAAGATCATAGGTTGAGTGATAACTCATCGCCTAAAGCATAGAAATGGGGCTTTAACCTATAACAGAAGGGTGATTGGGGTGCATCACTTTCCATCAGCCTATGTTCCTCCCTACTTCCACATTATATCCTTTAAATATATAAATATATTTGAATATAAATGGAAATTTTTAAATATATATTTTTATATGATAACAAAATTAATTTTATTAATAGTTTAATTCTTCATTTCATCTTGGCATTTAATTCATCATAATGGTTAACAAAGTATGATGGATGTCTTTATTATCATAAAATTATAACATGAAGCCATTGGAGGTACTTGAATATGAAATTTTATATATATCACAATAAAATAAATGGTTAAATGTAAAGATTATTCTTTTATGAATTTATAATTTACATTATAGTTCATTTAATTTCTAAATGTTTTTATTTTTTCTTATTCTACAAATATGTTTTATTACATTAAAATTTAATTATAAAAGGTTAATTAAGACATTTCATAATAAAAATTAAAAAATTATTAATTTCAATTAAATTATTAAATTGTAATAGCAAATAAAATACACACTATTTAAAAAAGTAGGCAGATAGAAATAAAGTACATTTTAAAGGAAAATTACACATCATACATAAATATAGACTAGTACAACTAGGAAAAATAATGGGATATTCACGTAGGAGAATAGAACATTCATTGAAAGAATCATCATAGGTTTGAATTCCCACATAAATATAACCCCAACCATAAATATCATAAAAATAAAAATAATCCTCAAGAAGATGATATGAATTATTACTGAATGTGTAAAAAGCGTTATAAGCGATGTAGGGAATGAGGAAGTTAGAGATATGGTGTATTTATAGGGAAATATGTTAATTTCCTATTGTGAATATTATCAAAAAATTATCAATGGCCATTATGACCATTAGTCAATAAGTTATTTGTCCATTATTATTTGTTGTGTAGATGTAAGTAAGTGACTTATAGAATTATTTTATGATATAAAAAAATTGTATTATTTGTAAAGATTGTAAAAATATTCTGTTAAAAATTTGTCTTATTTTAAATGTAGATGTTTTAAATAAAATTTATATTCCTCGTATAATTTTATAAAACTCTTTTTAAATTATTGTATTGTTTAATTAAGTCCTAAGTAATTCTTATAACTGTCAGGATGTTTATTATGATATTAAAATATTAAATATAAATAAATAAAGTTTTTTATTTAAAAGATAAATTCAAATTATTTAAAAAATTATGTTGATAAAATAAATTTCATTATTTTTACTTGGAACATCAAAATCATCATATGGTATTTTTTAAGAAATTTGTGGTGTATTAGATTTTTTTGTGAAAAAAAAATTGTTTAACTAGCACCATGATATTAGGACATCATTATTAGGTGAGCATTATTAAAAATGTTGTAAACCATTTTATTAAATCATAATTTCGTTTTATAAGTATAAAAATTAAATTAACATTTATAATTTTAATTTATAATTTTATATGATTCAATTTTCGAACCAAGAATTGGATTTTGGATAATAAATAAATTGGATTGTGTGCATTTAATGGGTTGGTTGAAAGGAGATGTCAAAATTTTTTATTATTTGAAAATTAACCAACCCATAACCAATCATTAATAATCAGGAAAAAAATTATTTCTTTTCACCCATAATTGGTTGTATTATATAATAAAATAAAAAGTATTTAATCCCATAAAACCACACCTCCTCAAGTATAAATGCTCACCATCTCTTACCATTATCCCACAAACAATTATAATTTTTCTCATTGAATATCTATCAAGTAGTATCCTCCATTTCTCCCACTTCAATCATGAAGAGGTTTCTTGGTTTGAAAGGTCAGGTCTAATTATAGAATCTCCAGAGTGGTAAGGGTCCTTAATCCTAGTCTTTCCTTTTCAAGATCATTACTTTTAATTGATTGTATTTTTTAACTAATTTTTAATTAATTCCATTATTTTCATTCCATGGTATTATATTCTATTTGATATTTTTTAAATGATATTTTTTTATTCCCTTTCACTATAGACTTTTTCGAAGGTGTTATTATGTGAAAGTAAGGGTCTTCAGTCGTCAGTTTTCATTTTCAAGTTTATCGGGTTTATTATATTATCTTCTAAAAATTTATTTTTCTTATAATACCATTCTTGTTATTCCATGGTATTATCATATATTTCATAACTTTTGTATTATATTTTATTTATCCCCTCTCAAAATATCCTTTTCCCAATCTATTACTATGCCGATGTAAGGGTTTCCGCAATCATCCAATTTAACTTTCAATTATAATTTCTTTTTTATATTATATTTTTAGATTAATTTTCATATATATAAATTATTTTTATCCCTTACTATTATCATCCACATAAATTATTTCTAATGATATATTACTTTATCCTTCTCATTATAGACATTTTATAAGAAGTTATAATGGTTTCACTATACCTAAATATAAAACCATCAAAAAAATTAGTGAAGTATTGTGTGGGTGGTTTTACAAGAAAAGAAATTCATATCATAGGAAGGTGTGTTAGTGGACCGAGATAATTATCCGATAGTGGTTCTTAAGATTATCTTAGGAATTTTTTTATTTTTGTACCTTTATTGGGGTTTCTAGATATTATTGAATATTTATATAGGACTTTACTTATTTGGAAGTTACTCTTTCAGGATTGACCAAAAATAGATAAATTTTGAATAGACAAAAGCATGTGAGAAGGATTTCTAGGAGTTGAATAAGTGTTTTACATCAACACTAGTTTTGATCCGACCGGATCTGTAACACCCCAAGATTTCATTGTGCGTTATTTCTTTAAAATAATTCAATAACTTGCACTACACGCAACACTGAGTTCAAGCGCACCATGACTTACCAAACTAGCCGTTAAAAAGAGGTTATGAATAATATTAACAGAATTTTGAAAATTATATAATCCTTATAATTTTAGAATCTATATTATCAGTTTCTTAGACATAATGTATGAACAAATTCATTTTCAGTATTGCACTTTTACAAACTTTTAATAGTGAACCCTTTACAAATCCAATATTTTAAACTTTTATATATTCAATTTGACTAAATAAATTTACTTTTTAGAATGGGGACATCAAAAATTTACAATGAAACATCCCAATCTTCCATGGTATGTTTCCCTTTGAATAATGCAATGGTGTGCGTTGTATGCAACTTCGAGATTCTAACACACCACAACCAATCAAACTAGCCATTATAAATAGTAATACCTACTTTTTGAAATTTTATAAGTTTTATCTTTCGAAATGGACTTAATTTTTGGATTCATAATATCATAATTATCTTAGGGTGAAATTTTGGTACTTTTCGGATAACTTTCATATTTTGATTAATAGTGAAAATTACTAAATTTTAATTAAAAACAACTTTTTTAATCGAAATAATTAATAGTGATAAATTATTAATTTGAGTGGTCTTAAAGTATATTTGGAATATATTTTTACCATTTAATAAAATTTTGGTCATTGGACATAATTTCAAAATTAAACCAAACATAAACAAGTATCAATCTTTTGATAGTTACTATATCTTAAAAACACGCTTTTTGTTTTGACAGCGGGAATTAATTTTAAATTAATTTCTGCCACTTTTGGGTTTTGAATTTGGAAAAATGGATTTAATATTTGGAATCAGGATGTTCAAATTGTGTAAATAGGTAACTTTTATTTCTATACATTTTGAATAATTACTTTGGTAAATATTTTATTTACCATGGTTAAAGGGTAAATTCGGTAATAAAGGGATAAAAAATAATATTATAATAATAAACCATTACCCTAAAACGTATCCTAACCTTATTGGTTGATACATGTCCGACCATTAGCATCTTTGGGTCTATTTTTGGACCCCATGGTGCCACTTGTATGTGATAGGGACACTTTATTTTAATTAAGTTAAAATGAATACAAAAATGACACAAGCATATATCTTTTAGAAAAACAATTTTTACATAGGGATATATATGTTTTATTTTAGACTATAATTATTCATTATAAATATAACAAGATTTCATAAATAATGGTATTTTATTAATAATTTTTAGACATTAAATAATTTAATTTATTTATGACACAATGGTGATGCAGTAATTTCCATAATAGTGAAAAATTAAAATGATTGATATTATAGATACCCAAATAAATATAATTTGAGACTTTTTATGAATTACACTAATTTTATAGGTTAATATGACATTTTATTAAAGATTTAATTAACGTTTTTTGAAGTAATCATTCTATTATGATTTTCACAAAAATCAATTATTGAATAGTGTCAAAATTGTCATACAAGAGTTTTTAAAACAAATATTATATTATTAATTGATATTAAATTCTGAAAAATATAAGGTTTTGCCAAGAGACTTATGTCATGATAGGTGTATCATTAATGGACCACTTGGGGGTCTCTTGGATGTATATAGTATTTTTATTAACTATATAATATAAAAATACAAAGTGACATGGCAATTGTTAAACTAAATAACTAAGAGTTAAAACTAAAAGATAAGGTTAATATAGTGACCCAAACCTGTCTAAAACCTATTCGTTGAGTGGTTTTCAACCCATAACCATTTTAACATTTAAATAATACACTTTTGAGCCATTATAAACCAATCTAAATTTATTATAAATTAATACCTTTTGTTTTTCATAAAGAGCCCCTCCTTCCCCTTATAAAAGGACCCAACTTCTAACCAATTCTTCACACCATAAAGGCCTTTTGGCTCGTTCAAACTCTGACCAAATACTCTCTCAACATCCCTCAATTCATCCTAGAGGCCTTACTTTAGTCAGAAACCCAACCTAAGAGCCCTTTTGATCAAATCAAAAGGAAGAACCCGAAGAAGAGGAGGTTAACCTACCCCCAACCAAGGAAAAGTACAAGGTGAGGGGTTTTCATCTCACTCTTTATTCCCATGAGATTCATGCCATATTTCCACCATTTCCTTTTGTGTGGTGAATGTACTGCCCATAATTATATTTTTTGTGTAATACACTTTAATTTATGTGTATTTACATATTCATTGTATGATACCTCTTTCATGGGTTGTATGTTTCGTAAGTTACCAAATTGGTAAGGGTTTATTTCACAATCTGTTCATTATCCGAGGTTTTTTATATGTAATTATCTTCTAGGAACACTTTATCATCCACTTCCATGTTTCTTAAAAATGTCTTTCAAAACATTTTTACTATTTAATAGACAATGGGTTAAAGACATTTATACCCTTATTTGACTTTATATGTTTTTAAATGAATCTTTCCAATGTTTTCGAAACAAGTTACTTTTTAAAAATTTTGACAAAATTAAGGTAAGAATGTCTTTTTTAACTTATATGGTGGGTGCGGTTATTCTCCTCCATTATTACACCTTTGAAGCTTCCTTCACAAGCTTATAAAGATCTTTTCAAAATAAAGGTTTTCTCTATAATTATGTGACTTTTAAATGATTTCAAAAAAAAAGAGTTGTTTCTCTCAAATAGTATTGATTTCATATATGTCAACATTCTTTGATAAATTTTACACTTGTTTCAAGTTGATTTACTATGATAAAAATCATCCATATCGTATTTATGGTTTTATGATATTTTTGACTATGGATGAGTTATTTTTATGCTATTAATGGTTTATGATTAAAGTTTTGACATTTTGTATGTTAGTTTTAATATGAATGTTTATGTTATATTTCATCCTCCTATTAAGATGAATGTGTTGGACTAGTATGTTCTGGGTTGGGGACTGGTAAAATTAAGCCATCCGGGTTGGTGTTCGGTTATTAGAGGCACACCAGGTTGGTGTCCGGTTATTAGAGGCACTCCAGGTTGGTGTCTGGTTATTAGAGGCACTCCGGGTTGGTGTACGGTTATTAGTTCCACTCCGGGATGGAGTCAGGTTACAGAGGCTCTCCGGGTTGGGTTCCGGTTACAGTTATCCCTTAGGTCTTGGCACAGAGCCTTGACATAGAAATTAAAGTTCTGCATCATGAATTCCATCATTATGAAAGTGCTTATTGATATTTCATGTGATTATTCGATTAGTAGAATATCCATGTGAATAATTAAATGGCATTATTTCATTTTATTTTTTCCATACTGTGTTGAAGTTTAAGTTTAAAGTATTTTGTTTTAGTTATACGTTTCCTTAAATGTTTATGCTTATTTATGAAAGTTTCTGTTGTATTGCTTACCCTTACGGAGCATTTGAGCTCACCCCTTTCTATGTTTTATTTTTCCCAGGATTCCAAGAACTATATTGTGATTGATATGCAGGGTTAATACAATGGAATAATGGAATTCATAAAGGATTATTTATGTTATTTTGTATGTTATTAAGTGTAATATAACATTGATGTATGTAATATATTTTCCAAGACTGCTAAACTAATCGGTCCTTTGGGACTTGATTCTTTGTAATCATGCCAATGTATTAAAATAATGCACCGACTCTGGGTCACTGGGGTCGGGGTGTTACAGGATCCATGTGAGGATTATAAAGTGTATTTTTTTTTTAGGATCAAACTCGGAGCTACTTTGATGTAAAGATAACAAGTTGTGGTGTATGGGTACCAGCGTCTAAGGACACATGAACTAAACTACCCAAATCATGACCTCAAGTTGAAAACAATGGTTTATACTTTATAGTTTCGGCGGAAATACCTGTTGGGTGAAAAGATTATTTTGTATATAAATGAAAAGATCTTGAAGTAAATAATTTCACATATTTGAATATTTTATAAAGGAGAGGGGTTGATTATATGCACTTTTTTTATTTTTGAGTAGAAATATATGCCCAGAAAGGGGAATAGTGTTGATGTTTCATTGAGAAAGAAAAATTAGGCACAGGTGGTTCATGAGTCTTGTGATGAGAGGAAGATGATGACTATGTTGGATGAGATGCATTTTCTTGTTCATGAGAGTTGGGAGTATAAAAATATTGTATCAGTTGTGGTGGATTTTATATTTTTGAACCAGATTAGAGAGAGATAGTGTGAGGATACAAAGTTTTTGTTATTAAGGTAAAGCCTTGAATTTAGGGAGTCACCATCATATTGGACCATAGATTGGGATGAGATCTTTTATGTCAATAATTGGGTTGTTTTGCCTGTGAGCATGATAGATGAGTTGATGCGATAATTTCATGCCTCAAAGTGGGTGGTACATCCAGGTGTGACCAAAATGTACCAAGACCTTCGATGACAGTTTTGGTGGTCGGTCAATAAAAATGAAAAAGTATGGTTTATGAAAAGATTCTACACCTATCAATAGGTGAATCTGAAGTATCAATGACTAGGTGGTTTTCTACAGTATTTGTCCATTCAAGAGTTGAATTGGGATGAAGTAACCATGGACTTTGTGGTGGGTCTCTAGAGGATTCCTGAGAAGAATGATTTTGTTTGTTTGATTGTGGATCAATTGAATAAAGTATAACATTTATTTCATATATTTGAGACATACTTAGTGGATCATATGGGATATTTTTTTAATTGGTAGATAGTAAATATACATGGGGTTCCACAAACTATAGTATCAGATTGTGACTCACACTTTACTCTATGCTTCTGTAAGGGATTATAGATGGTTCATGGTATATAAGTTTTATTTAGTAAATATTTTTCACCCACATATAGATGGGAAGTTGGAGCATACTATACAAGTGTTTAAGGATATGTTGCGAGCTTATGTTCTAGGATTCTGTGGGTCTTGGGAGAAGCACCCAGATTTGGTAGAGTTTACCTATAACAACAGTTTTTAAGAAATGGTACACATGGAACCATATAAGGAACTTTATATTTTTTCATATAGATTTCATATATTCTGGAAGGAGGTTGGTGAGTCAGAATTATTAGGACCCAGTCTCATGAAGGAGACATCAGAATAGGTTTAGTAGAATCGAAAAAGTATTTAGACGGCTCAGAGTACAGAGAAGTCATATGATGATCAACATCACTGACCCATATATTTTACATTAGTTGATTCTCTATTCCTTCCAATTTCTCTTAGGATGGTTCATTGCAAGATATGGAGATTGGGAGAGTTGTTTCCTCGGTTCTTTTTTCCATTTGAGGTTGTGGAGAAAATCGGGCTAATGGTGTACCTGTTGGATATTCAATATAAATATATTGTTATCATTATGTTTTCTATGTGTCATAGCTTCAGTGGTATCACCCTGAACCTTCTCATGTGATTGAGGTGGATGATGTTTAGCTTGAGATAGATGCATCCTTTGAGGAACATCTGATATGTGTGTTGGATTGTAGTGAGAAAGTGTTGTGAGAAAAGATTGTAACGACCCAAACATTTATGAATAAAATTCCCTTTATTTTATTTAAATGTATTGTGGATATAGAAAACACATGGACTCCATTTATTTTATTATTTCCAATTAGATTTAAGTGACTATTAAGTATCCTTACTATTTATAATATAGCCATTTAATAGTGATCACATGACTAATATAAATATAGGTTTTTAAAAAATCCTTTTGACACATAAAAAGGATTTTATTGCCTCAACCAGTAGTATTATACCCTATGAATCCCACTTATTTAAGCTTCTGTGGGATATATACTTTTTGGTTTTTTCCATATACCAATCCCAATATGATATCTTATAACTTAAGCATGATCAAACCTGTTTATGGGAGAAGTTCATGCTCTTTGAGATCACAGCTCAATCCATGTTTAGCGAATTCCCCATGAAAGCCCCATCATTGCACACCTTACTCTTAGAGAATATGTTTGTGTAATAAAGGAATATCTAATAAGAATATATAATTTTGATTATGTGTATTATTTTTTATAGAATAATGAATATAATTTCATTATATTATTGTTACTTTGTAAGTGATTTTTAAAGAAAAAATAATATTTTTTGTTTAATATTCAAATTTATTTAAGAAATCTATTTTGATAAATTACATGATTTTTGAATTAAATAATATTTTGATAAAATATTATTATTAAATTAAATTTATTAAATATAAATGATCATATAAGTTTTATGAAGTCAATTGTAATTTTTGTTAAGCTTTAAAACTGTTTTTATCAAAACTCATCAATTTTCAATAAATGTAGATTTTATTATAAAAATTAAAATTAAAATTTTTATAAAATTATTTTGTTAAAATTAATATTATTTATGGAATCAGGCTATCTAAATTATCCAATGGTTACTTTTTCATAATTTTTTGAGACAGTTGAATTTTTGGGTAAAAATTAAAAACCGTATAAATATATAATGTGTTTTATGACATCACAATAGTGATTAAATAAAATAATATAAATGGTATATTCAAAAAAATATATGTTTCCATTTAAAATAATATAATTTTAGTTTTATTTAATTTATTTTATAAATCCACAGTTAATCCTCCTAGACATATAAAATATTTTATGATTTTTAAGTCATTTCCTTGAAAGTGTGACTCAACTCCACAAAAGAAAGGTAAATATTTTAATATCTTCAACCCTTATCTATTTAAAATAGTGTATACCACTCCCATTTTCCAAAAACCATGGGATAGTCTATGGTTTTGAATATTTTAGTGTGTATGTTCTAAAACCAAAGTAATAAAGAATTCCCCCACCATTTCTATATAAACTGACCCAATCAACCATTCCTCTTCAATAAATATCTTTGAATCATGGAAAAAATTTTGCCCCCTACTCCCTACAATCCTCCCAAGGCTCCCCTAATCTTCCAAGAATCCTATACCAATCCTTTGGGATCACACATCCATGTAAGGGATCCTCACCTTTCTCTCTTCCTTTCAATTTAAGAACATTGTTTGAAATTTTTCATTTAAATTTCAATTGGTTATATTTTCATCCTTTTATAATCAATTACCTACTTTTAATTTTATGTAATTTGAATGTTGTGTCATTTATCCTTTCCTATTTAGATGCTTACCTACACTGTTACAATGCCAAAATTCTGTAAGCGATTTCTCTCTTCTCGTTTACATTTCAACCACTTCATTTGTATTATGCATCTTAAATTTCATTAAATATATTGGGATATTATGTTCCATGATCCCCTTACTATAAAAACCTTGTATAAATTATGATAGACCCATTTATCTCTCATCAATCCATTTTATGAATTTCCATATGTCATCATTATGCTGCCAAATTCGCACCAGGATTTTCAATGCCAAAATAAATGTGTAGTGAATTCCAAACCCATTCCTATATCAAGGGTATTCAACATTATAAACATATAATTGTCTAATAGTGACTTACATATATTAATTCCACATTCCTTTATCGTGGAATAAATCATTGTGTTGAATGAATCCTTGTTATATGAACTATGTGGCTTACTTAATCTTGTGTTTGAAATTATTATTAGGGGTGCGCCCTAATAGTGCCCTAATGCATTGGGTAATGTTTTGTATCATGATATGTTATTTTGGGATAAGTTTTAGCCTAATTTATTTATATGACTTTTTTCCATCATGTTGGGATAGTGTTTTACTTGATTCTTTTATGTTAATGATGCAGTGGTTTATGTTGTTCCCAAATTTACATGTTATGATAATCATGAAGTATCATGTTCATGTTTCTCATATTCGTCATTGATATGTATTTTTCCTAACATTTATTGTATTATTCATGTTATGTATTTTTTACTCCCTTATTTGGCTTTATAGATCACCCTTTTCTTATGTATAACCTCAAGTTATCCCATGAAATGCTAAGTATGAAGGAATGTTGTGGTCATGTAAAAAAAATTCAATTAAGATGTGCATTTCTTGTTTTAATTTGTTATGTAATGTTTCGAAGAACCAAAGACAATAAAACACTCTATCTTATAATTTATATTACGTGCATTTTTATGTAATAAATCATGTTTAAATATGAAATAAATAGTTGGGTCTTTATAGTTGGTATCAGATGATAGGTTTAGATTAGGATTACAAAGATCTAGTGAAATACTTAGGGATAAGACTAAGTATAAGAAAAGAAACCATATATTTTGGTGATTATAGAGTAAGTGTTTTATCAAGAAAATACATCTTTTTCTAGATACGAACAAGGAGTGGTGGATCTGGCACAGATTTATCTAGGCGTAAAAACTAAAAACACCACTTTGAGATAGACTTTAATGGGAACTGATGCAAAAAACTGGGCCTTTCTGTACTCTTTGTTTGACTCTGATGGGGGATATGATTTGGAAAATTCATAATCTTATTATGAACCATTATTAAGGGAACAAAAAAATACCCTATGAATATATGTTAGGAATTAGATCATGGATAACATAGATTGAATCTTAGAAATCTATAAGTTAAGGAGAAAATGTAATTTATAAGTTATCCTTTTTTACATTTGATTACACATTATGTATTTAATAGTTTAAAATATTTACCCCAAATTTTTTCTTTTATTTTAGCCAATTGATGGTAATAGGAGGAATAAGGCTAAAAACTGATGTGAAGTTCAATGTAATAAATTATCAAATGAGATTCCCAATCTAAGGGGAGTGGTAATCAAAAACTTCTTCGTGATACTCTCTTATTTAACACATATTTTGAATATAAAATTGTACAATGAATAATTAAAAACAACCCACTAAGAAATAAAAAGTCCCAATCATTAGATTCATGAGATAAAGGCTTCCTACTTTCAATGGATCATTTGATCCCTCAATTTACAAACAATGAATCAACTCCCTTAATATAGTCTTATCCATCCTTAAATGATCTAAAAAAGAGAACATTATTTTGGATACTTATCATACGGAGGGTGGATCTAATCAATGGTGGACATTGATAAAAAAAATTAATTATGAGGAATATATCAAAGAGAATGGATGGATGGATTTTTGGGAAAAATAATAATAAATATTTTCCCCCCACCCCCATCTTACGATGGAAAGAGATTTCCTTTCACTCATGAAAAATGATGATGAATCTATTGTGCTGTATGAATCAAATTTCACTAGAATTGCATAATATGCCTCTGATTTTTTCATCACCCCTGACATCAAGGTTGACATCTTCTTTGGTGGGGTAAAACATTGCCTACAGAAATCCCTAGTGATCCGCACGTTTGACAGCTATGAGAAGATTATCTGATGTGCCCTCAAAGTCAAGATGTAGATAGATTAATATTAGGGGTATCATGGGGATTATAATAGGAAAGTCAACTTTAATTCTGGTGGTCTGATGGATAAATCCAATAGTGCTAAAAAATTACAGCACCCCGCTTGTCAAAAGTGCTGAGACAAGCACCCTATAAATTTACTAAAGGGGATGAGGACATGATTTAGGTGTGGGAAGTAGGGAACCTAGTCAATGATTTCCAACAAGAAAAACCTGTTACTACAACAAACGAAAGTAATGCTTTGTTCGTTCCCCACCTCATTTGTTCATTTCAACAACTACCAAAAACCAGTGAACTTTACAATCCAGTGCCTTAAGACAAAGGTTTTTTAGGCAACCAACAAATTCTATGGAAACAAGGGAGATGTTTTCATTCACTACCACAAAAGTGATTCCCGAAAATGCAGTGATGACATGTGCTCAGGTTATTGATTCAAGAATATTGAATGAACTTTTTAATTCTGAATCTATGAATTCTTTTTTATCCTAAAATTTTAGTAGAATAATCCAAACCTCACCACATAGAATGGAATTAAAGATTTTAGTGAAATGGAAAATGGGGAAATTATTGCATCCCAGAAATATAACTCCTCCCCTATCACAATTTGTTTATTGAACTTCTCGGTAAACCTCATCATACATCCCTTGATGGAATTTTATGAAATTATTGTCATGTATTAGCATTCCTTATATGGATCCAACATAAATTTTTTCTATAGGGAAATCACTCTACATATGGATAATCGACCCCCAATTCTATACAAGTGCAAGGAGGAGGATGAATCTTCTTTATCACCATCATAGCAAGCATAGATATTACCTCCCTATGAGCATGAATATATTTCTCAGATTATTGAGTCCAAGGAAGGAACCATTCTCAAAGATATTTCTGTTGTGAGGTAATTCACTCATGTGTTTTTTGATGAATTCCATGGTCTCTATCCTAGAAGAGATGTTGACTCCTTGATTGATATTATACCAGGTGAATTAACAATATCCATGACTCGATATAAAATTGTGGTAATAGAGCTTGAGGATCTTACTAAAGATCTATAGAAGAATCTATATAATGGGTTTATAGGCCCAAGTGCTTTACCATGGGTTCACCAGTCCTCTTTATTGAGAAGATGGATGGGTCAAACCTCCTCTGCATTGATTATCTTGAGTTCAAAAAATCATGATAAAGAACAAGTATCCTTTTACATGAATTGATTAATTTATTGATCAGTTACTTGGAGAAAAATTCTTCTCTAAGGTGGATCTGCGGTCAATATATTAAAATTAATGGTGAAGAAGGAGGATATCCCAAAGGCTGTTTTTCGTAGAAGGTACGGGCACAATTAATTCATAGTAATGCCATTCATAGAAACTAATTCTCCTAGAATATTCATTGACCTGATGAATAAAGTCTTTAGAGATTTTCTCAACAAATTTTTGGTTGTCATTATAGAGAATATTCTAATATAATCTGAAACCAAGGAGGAGCATGAGGAATATATGAGAAATGTACTGGATAACTTACAAAATTAGAATCTCTATGAAAAGTACAAAAAAGTGTGAGTTCTATTTTAAGGAAGTCTCATTCATGGGGCATATCATCACAAGAAATGGGATATATGTGGATCCTTCCAAAAAATCAATTGAGGTATGGTCGAGGCCAACATCCGTGATGGATATCCATTTTTTCTTGGGGTTAACTATATATTATCGTGGATTTCTGATAAATTTCTCACGATTGTCAAACACCCTTACCATGATAACTAAGAAGGGATTCATGTTTTCCTATAATGATTAATGCGAAGAATGGTCCAAGGAGTTAAAGAAGAGGTTTTTCAATACCGTTGTGATCACACTACCCACACATGGGGAGATTTTCTTAATATCCAATGATGTTTCAATGAAGGGAATGGGATATGTGTAGATTCAAAATGAAAAACACATTACCTAAGACTCAATTTAGTTGAAAATTCATGAGAAAAACTATCCCATGCATGATCTGGAGTTAGAATCGGTGATATTTTCATTTAAAATCTAGTAGTATTATCTCTTTGTGGAGAAGTGTGAAATATATATGGATCACAAATGTCTCAAATATATACTCACAAAGAAATAGTTGAATATGGTCCAATGAAGATTGTTAGAGCTCATCAAGGATTATGATTTTACAATCCATTACAATCCTAGGAAATAGAACAAGGTGGTAGATTCTCTAAGTATAAAGGACCCAACAATTTTATCATTAATGATAATTGAAAAGGATCCAACCTTTTTAGATTTTATGAATATGGACATGGGAATCATAAAGAATGTAACATCATCAATCATTTCACAAATTATTTCTCAATCGTCTCTTTTGGAATGGTTGAAATATGCTTAAAAAGATGGTGTGGTATTTCAGAAGAAAGTGGAAACTATCAGAAAATGAAAATCCTTTTATTTCAATATTAATGAAGAATGAATTGTGTTATTTGGGTCAACACTATTTTTTCCATCATTTCAAGAGTTAAAGAAAGAACTTTTGGATCGTGCACATAGTTTTGATTTCTTCATTCACCCAAGAGACATAAAGATGTATCAAGATCTCTAGGATAACTATTTGTGGGATAACATGAAGATGGAGATCTATAAATATACATAAAAGTTTCTAGTATGTAAGAAAGTGAAGTATGAGAGGAAAAACTATAAGGGGGTGATGCAACCATTACCCATACCAATATGAAAATGGGAAAACATCACCATGTACTTTGTCATAGAACATTCGAATACATATAAAGGAAACAATTCTCTCAGGGTTATTGCGGATTCTCTTAAAATAACTGCACACTTCATTGGTATTCACGAGGATTCCTCTTTAGATCAACTGGCATGAATATACATCAGATAAGTGATAAGGCTATATGGAGTACCACTATCGATTATATCTGATCAAGATCCAAGATTCACCTCTATTTTCTGAAAGATTCTCCAATATGCTCTGAGCACATATTTGAACATCATCACGACTTATCACCCTAAAATAAATGGACAAATTGAGTAGAAAATCTAGACACTTAAGTACATGTTATGAGCTTTCTCAATAGACTTTAATGTCAGATGTGGCCAACATCTTCCTTTGGCAGAGTTCTCTTACAACAATAATTTCCCCTCAAGCATCCAAATAACACTTTATGAATCCATTTATGGGAAGAGGTACAGAACACTGGCATGTTGGGATGAAGTTGGGGAATGGAAAATTTTAGGTTCGTATATGGTAGAAGAGATGGTGAAGATGATTAAGACCATCCAATATCACATAAAAGTTATCTAGAGTTGATAGAAGAGCTATGCTGACATTCCTTGATGAGACCTAAGGTTTGATGTTAGAGACAAGGTATTCCTATTTATATCTCCATGGAAGAGAGTTATGAGATTTGGGATGAATGGAAATATTATTCTGAGGTATATCATCCCTTTTGATATCCTTTTTCGCATTGGAGTAGTGTCCTATCAATGATCAATCCCACCGAACCTGTCATAAGTCCTTGATTTATTCTATGTATCACTCTTAAAGAATTGTATACCAGACCCATCACGTTTTCTCAACCCATATTTGGTACCATTGGATAATGAACTCTCTTATAAATAGAGGAAAGTGAAGATGTTAGATCATAGAGAAAAAGTTCTATGAAATAAGACAATTCCCCCTGTCAAAGTTTTGTGGAGAAACCAAAAGTTTGAAGAATCAACGTGGGAACTAGAGGAAGTGATGTGGTAGAGATACCATCATCTATTTTAGTTTGGGAAAACGAAATTTTGAGGGTGAAATTTCTTAACTAGGGAAGAATGTAATGACTCAAACATTTATGAATAAAATTACCTTTCTTTTAATTAAATGTCTTTTGGATATAAAAAACACATGCACTACTTTTGATTTATTATATCCAGTTAAATTTAAATGACTGTTAAGTATCCTAACCACTGATAATATAGTTGTTGAATAGTTATCATAAGTCTAGTATAAATATAGGGTTTTCACAAATACTTTTGAAGTGGAAAAATGAAGTGAGATCCTCAACCAGTAAGATCGTACCCTATGAAGCCCATTATCAGAGATTCTGAGGCAGGTAGAATTTATGGACTTTGTCGTAGACCAAGCCCAAGTTAATATCCAACAACTTAAGAATGATTGAAAACGGTTATGGGAGAAGTTCAAGCTCATTGAGATCACGACCCAAACCATGTTCACCAAACAACCCCATGAAATCATCACCATTGCACATCTTACTCGTAGGGAATATGATGTTTTAATAAAGGGATATGTAACAAGACCAAAGCATTATTATTACGTGAATTATTTTTTTATAGAATAATGAATATAAATTCATTCTTTATTGTTATTTTTTAAATTATTTTTAAAGCACAAATAGTATTTTTTGGTTAATATTAAAATTTCATTAAAAAATTAATTTTGATTAATTAATGGATTTTTTAAAAATATATATTATTATTAATTCACTTTTATTAAATATAAATGATCATATAATTTTTATGAAGTCAATTGTAATTTTTATTAAGGTTTTAAAATTGCTTTTATCAAAACCCATCAAATTTCAATAAATGTCAATTTTTATTTTAAAAGTGAAAATTCAAAAATTTAGAAAATTATTTAGATAAAATTAATATTATTTTTGGAATTGTGATATATAAATTATCCAATGGTGATTTTCATATAATTTTCGGAGACAGCTGAATTTTTGGGTAAAAATTAAATATTGTATAAATATATAATGTGTTTTATGATATCATAATAGTGATTTAATAAAATAATATAAAGGGTATATTCAGAAAAATATATGTTTTCCTTTAAAATAATATAAATTTATGTTTATTTTATTTATTTTATAATGCCTTAGTGAATCCTTCCAGACATATAAATTATTTTAAAATTTTAAAATCATTTCCTTGAAAGTGTGACTTCAATCCACATGATCAAGGGAAATATTTTAATATCATCAGCCCATAGATTTTTAAAATAATTAATTCCACTCCACTTTTCTAGAAATCATTAGAAAATCATGGGATGGTTTATGGTTTTAAATATTTTAGTGTGTAGGGTCCAAAACCAAAAAAAATAAAGATTTCCCCCACCTTTCAAATATAAACCCACCCAATCACCCATTACCATTCACTAAATCTATTTTATGCTAGACCACCCTCTTCCCCTACTCCTTATATTCCTTCCAAGGTTCCCCTAGGATCTTAATAAGACTCTGCCAGGCCTTTGGGATCACACATCCTAGTAAGGGATCCTCACCTTTCTCTCTTCCTTTCAATTTAATAACCTTCTTTGAAATTTGTAAATTTAATTGCAATTGGATATTTATTAATCCTTTTATAATCAATTACATACTATCCATTTGATGTTATTTCAATGTGGGAACATTTATCCTCCCCCATTTAAACCCTTACCTATGTTGTTACTATTCCTAAATTCTTTATGGGATTTCTCTCTTCTCATTTAAATTTCAACCACTTATTTTGTATTATGCATATTAATTTCCATTTCATATGTTGAGATATTTGTTTCCACTTTCCACTTACTATAAAAACCTTATATAAATTATGAGAGACATATTTCTCTCTCATCATCCCAATTTATGAATTTATATATGATGTTGTTAGGCTACCAAAATTGCACTATGATTTTTGATTCCAAAATCATCCTATAGAAAATACCAAACTCATTGCTCTATCAAGGGTATTCACCATTATAAACATATACTTATCTAATAGTGACTTACATATATTAATTCCATATTCCTTGATTATTGAATAAATTATTATATTGAATGAATATTTTTTATATGATCTATATATCGTACTTAAGCATTAGATTGAAATGATTATGAAGGGTGCACCCTAATAGCACTCCAATGCCTTGGATAATGTTTAGTTTCATGATGTGTCATGTTGGGATCAGGGTTTACCTAATTCCGTATAATAATTTTTTTCATCATGTTGGGACGGGGTTTTAATTTATTCCTATATGTTAATGATGTAATGGTTTAATTTGTTTCCTTATCTCTATATTATGATAACCCTGCTATATCAAGTTCATGTTTCTCTTATGCTTTATTGATATGTATATTTCATAACATGTATTGTAATCTTCATTTTATGCCTTGTTTACTCTTTTACTATGATTTATAGCTCAACATTTTCTTATGTATGTCCTCAGGTTATCCCATGCAATGTTATTTCTGAAGGAATTTTGTGGTCATGTAAACTAATTATTCAATAAAAATGTATATTTTAGGTTTTAAGTTTTTATGTAATGTTCTGTAGCCCCAAAGACATTATACATCTTGATATTATGAGTTTTATTAATTGAAATTTTATGTAATAAATCAATCTTAAATATGAAATAAAGAGAATGGTCATTATAAAGACCATGCCGATAGTTTGTATACTGTAGAAATAGAGGCATGTGTAAGGAGAAACAAGGGAAAGGGAAGAATATGTGAGGGCTCAAGGGCCCAATATTTTTTACTCAGAATCATAAGGATTCTTGGGAGTTTATCCCATGGGTAAGATATTGTAAATTGTGGAGATTATAAGATCCCAACCTTTTCTGGAGTTGTAACATGATTGATTTAAATTACTCTTTTTTCTTGGGATTAGTAATTTCCTTTTGGCTTTTTCTATGGGGTATGTTTGGGTAATAATTTGAGAAGAATAGAAGAAATAGGGAAGTTCATGGTTGGTGCATGGTTTTTCCTAACTGTGTGCCCCAGCCTAGTAAACAGTGTAACCCTATATAATGGAATTGTTCATGGATGGCATAGGGTTTGTCAAACTGTGTACCGTATTATGAGTGACTATACACCCCTATAACAGAGCTTCTTTGTTTAGGAACATAGTTAAGGGAAATCATTTTCCCATGCCTAGAAAATTTTGTGTAGGAATTAAATTAACCTTAGAATTAGTTTTAATTATTCATAAACCTCAATTTTAATCACAAATTGACCCTCATTCAACCCTATGCTATATTAAAAATTTGGGGCACTATGGATATATTTAAAGACTTTATTATCACTATTCTTTGTGATTTGAAACTCAAATCATATATCTACAACCCCCTCGGTAATTGGATTCTATCCTGTTGGTTTCCCATTCCTTTTATGTTCTTACGCCAGTCTTTTAGAGGGATGTTATCCTCTGTTTCATGGAATATATATCTATAATTGATGAATATAGATCTATACTTGTTTATCAAGATCTATATATAAGATATCTTTAAATTTTCAATCATTATTTAGGTTATATATCTGTACCTCATTCTACATCGTTACTCTATTGAATTTTGGGTATTTATGTTGTGTGGTCGTTCATCAATTAATTAAGGTAGGTGGTATATTATTGAAATCATATAGTCTTCATATCAATTATATGTATCTGATCATATAATTTATATGGTTTATTTAGAAATTCAAATTCCTAATTGGATATATTAATTTGGTTAATTAATGAATTTAGAAATTGGTGATTTGATTGAATAATAGAAATTTTGGAATTGGGATAATAAATTTCTGAATTATTAATCAAATTATTGAAGTGGGAAATTGTGGATAATTTATTTTTTATTTAATTTTTGAATTTTTAAATTGTAGATGATGAATAATTAATTGGTGTATTAATTATTATATGTTTATTTTTAAATTAATTAATTAATTATTCAATTTAATTAATGTACTTTATATTGTTAATTAATATTTGAATTAATTAATCAAAGAGATTTGATTAATTTTTTGTGAATTAATTATTGTGATAGATATGGTTAATTAATTGTTGAATAAATTAAAGGATCATAGGTGATTAATTAATTATAGAATAAATTAATGAAATTGATGTGATTACTTAATAATTGGGTTAATTAATGGAAATGGGTATGGTTAATTAATTTTAGAATTAATTAATTTAATGATTGTGGAAATGGATATTTTTTGTAGGTTATTTGGTTGTGAGTATATTGGTATAGAGCAGCAAGCGTGAATGAGGGATTACCTTAGGAAGACTGTGAGAGCTTTTATTATTATTTCTGAAGAAATGTGAGAGCCTTTGGGCAAGAATACCATGAGAGAATCAATTCTTCTCTCTGAAGAGACTTTGAGAGATCATGGATTTGGGTAGATAAAAAGACAATGAGATCTTTCCCCCTTTTCCCATAGAGATTTTATGATTCCATTAGTCTTATTCACATAAAACCCTTGAGGTTATAGCCCTTTGTGCACATCACTCATGGATGACTAATTTAAATAAATTATAAATTCTATCAATATATGAATTGTGATAATTAATGGTAAAAATGACATTTAGATATGTGATCTCCCAAGGGGATAGTTCGGATTCCAGTACGACCGGAAGCATTTATTAAGGGTTGGGTGTCCTTGGAAACCCGAGGGTGTTATGTGGTTAAATAAAGTGTAATTGAATAAATGTAAAATGTTTAATTTTTTGCTTGTATTTTATTCTTTATAAAAATTCATACACTATTATTGACTATATTTTTTTTAAACACCATTGGTGGTGGACTACTGAGTCATACTCAAACCATACTCAGGCTTATTGATATATACTTGAATAGATTTAATGTTTGCAAGGTAGGATAAGGGAAAAGTCATTGTGTTGGATGAATTAGTAGGTATGGAGCATGGTTGAGTGAAATGGAAGTAGTTCGAGACCTTCATTAGAATCATCATTACCTTTACTTTTGGTTTTTCATTTTAGACACCTGACACGTATATTGGCATCACATTTTTTTCTTTAGTTTAATATTATATCTCCAGTTGTTGTCATCTTGTGATTTTAATATTATTTTTTAGTTATATATTATTCAGTTATTATTTATTATTTTTCATCAGTGTATTACTCTGATAATAATAGAGTATAGTCTCCCAATGATTGATAATAAACCCCTGCTACTTTTTGTAGCCTCTGGAATACAGGGAGGTGCGCCTGATGTCATGTGGTGAACCGGCTCGGGGCAACAGGGTGTGGCACCCAAGTCGGGTTATTACAATAGGTTTATTATACCTTATGTTATTAAATATAATTTAGTTATACATATAATCATAATCTATAAATTCCTACATGTATTGTAAAATACATTCATAGAAAATCCACAAAATAATCAATCAATGAATCATATAAAAAATCATACAACGATATGATAAAATCATAAACAACAAAGAAAACAAACATGTATACTAATTATAACAGAACATCACAACATAAAATATGACTCAATAATAACAATTAAATAAATGATAATCAAGGATATTAGTTTATGTTTTAATAATAATCTCAAAAACATTATAATTCTGTAGAATATTACTATAAAATACATGATAATTCTTAGCTTACACATTAATTTTTCAGGTACCCTATTCTATTTAATTATTTAGTTAATAAAAAATAACCACATAAACCTTATTACCCATGATAAAACTCGAAAAATACTACTTATATTATAAACCATTAATTACAATATTCCTTTCTCATCAAATTATATAATCATCTTAAAATAATTTTTCTATTTTCCATTAAAACCCAATGTAGAAGAATATTTTAAATACCTAATTTATATATTATTGGTGAATTAGTTGAAGAGGTTCATTCTTCCACACATTACATTAACATTCCATATTCCCTTTTTAATTACAGAGTTCTTTTTTTAATATTATTATGTCAATTATTCATTTCCTATATAATCATATAATTTATCATACTATTGTCCACATGATGAAACTATACATATATATTTGTGTGTGTGTGTGTGTGTTTTGTATAAATATGATTTAGAAATTAATTATGTTGTGCAAGCATAGTTAATAATTGAATTATAATACAGAATAATTCCATTTATTCATATTTATATCTTCAAAACTATTTTATCCTTTAAAGGTTCATTTCCAAAATAATTCCCAATCCCTATCAATAATCTCGTATTATAATGTTTTTAAATAAATATTCATCAATACAGAATAAAATTATAATAATAGTAAAACTATTATAAAAAAAATTAAAATAATTTATGAATGAATAAAGATAAATAAGTAAATATATGACTAAAAATGTACAATTTATAAGAGAGAGGGATAGAGATATCATAGAATGATGTCATTCCCTAGACCAAACAATGTCCTAATAAAATAGGATGATTGTAAAAATCATAAAAAAAATAGAAACCCCTGTACTTGGATGAAACCATTACTTCTGAGATTAAGGAGAGTGTATGAAATTCTAGTACCTGAAGGCATATTTGGAATAAGTAATTTTTCAATGGTTTAAGTAGTTAAATTATCATTTCTCTTAGGATTCTGTGGGATATATTCAATCAATATAAATGATTATAATACCTATCATTCAATTAAACATGTTAAAAATCAAAACAAAAGTGACGATAATTAAATAATTTCTTTAAATGGGCTAAAAATAAAATTTTCATGATGAAAAATTAAATCTTTTATGTTTCAAAAACATATCAAGAACTATAAATTTTAGAAAATATAATAATTTTTAGAAATATATGAAAATAAAGAAAGACCCGCTAAATAGGAGCATTGTGAGAAGTTAGATAATTATAATAGTCTTTAACTCATAAGTAATCTTTTTTGGTCACTATAGATGATCTCATACAATGATGAGGATAAAAATTGATTAAAGAAAAACAATAATTCCTATTGGGGTGTATCTAGTCTTCTGAATGAATGGTTAATGAATAAGATTAATATAGGGATGGGGATATAAGCATATAGTAAAAATTCATACATGTTTTAGGTCCTGAAACAAATATAAATTACCTATTTAAATCTTATTTATACCTACCTAACCTCGATTAAAAAAATAGAATGACACATTATAAATTTCAAATACCATGTTTATAAACTACAATGCAGATCATCTCTACAAATTTTCCTTTTAAAACACTGGTCAAATTAGTTAATATCCATTAAAATCATGTGTGGTAAATATTATTAAATCATAACATTGAAAATCCTTAAAACTATTAAGTAAAATGAAATATCTTTACATTTCAAAGTGATTATTTTTTAAAGGTTTTATTATTTAAAATTTAATTTTAATCCACAAAATCTAATTCTTGTTTTTCTATGAAAATGGGGAAAATTCACTAAAGAAGGGACTCTCACACAAGGAATAATAACTCTTATATTGGTGAGGATGTCACTATTATAAATGGGGGGAGGTTAGTATTATAAACTATGAATCAATCAATGTAATGAATCTTACACCAGAGGAAAAAAACCCTTACTTTGGAAAATTTTCTATTTCACGGAAAGAATGACCCATATGTTTGAAAATGTCACCCTTACCCACCATAGAATGACTTTGATGATTAAGAAAAATTTGACTAATTTTAAAACATCATTGTTATTTATAGGGGAATATAATGTTGATTTCATCACTACTGAGAAAACATATGGTTTATTAAAAAAATAAGTATAAAAACATAAGGGTAAAAAATTTAAGGCTCAATTAAGACCTAGCCAAAAAATTCATATTTAAACTATAAAATTTAAAAATTATTTAAAATTCAACCCAATTAAAAAATAACATTATAAAAGCAATAATAAAACCAAAAACACCCATGAAATCCCATAAGGCTCGAAAAATCATAAAGGTAAGGGTTTAGAGAAATAAGATCACTTATATTAAATACCTCTAAAAAATTTCACCCATGATAATTAAAATGAAACCATAAGTAGTGACCAAACAATTAATAGGAAAGGAAACCCTGGCTATTCACATTAAATAAATATCAATTAATTATTTTCCTTAAGAATATAAACCTAAGGTAATTCCATAAAAATAAAAAATATGTGTTGAAAAATCTCAATTAGATCCTAACCACTGAGGAAAAATAAAAAAAAGTAAAGGAAACTATGTATGAAATAATACCCCCATTGAAGTAAACCATTTACAATCATTAATGTTATTTAAAAAAATCGTTTAACTCTTTCAAAATCAGATAATATTTAGAGTGGTTCTTACTATTTTTTAAGTGTAAATTAATTTATGTTTATTGAAATAATCAAACACCTTTTAAAAAAATAGTTTACCTTCAAAATAACTTATAGTTTTATTAAAATAGAGGTTCAGATTTACTAACCAATGACAGACCCCACTTCTTAAGTCATAATTGAGTACCCACAAAATAATAAGAGACTCATTGAGCCTCTAATTATTCATTTTGTTGATGATATAATATAAAACAATGTAAATTTAATATCAAATGAATTTTAGGAAATGTTGCATCAACTATATCTAAGTAAAATTATTGTATCATACATCATTTCTAATCCATCCCTTGGAAAACTATAAGGTTAAAACATGGTCGATGAGTCATATCCATGATGAAGGAAACATCATTGTCTTAAAATCTTACCAAATTTAGGTTTTATTATATAATCCACAGAAATGATTTCTATTTGTGAATATATGGCTGAAAAATCATAATAGTATAAGAAAATAATATAGATAAAAAACAACATTTTTTTAATCAATACATTAAATCTCAGATAAATAAGGAAAAAATTCATTTTACCAACATTTTCAATCATAGTAACATTATCCTATCATTAATATTTCAGTTCATTTAATCTCTTTTAATCTTGTTTTTTTCAAGTAACAAGATCAGTTATAATTACAGTTATAAATACAATAAACATAAAATAAACATAAACATTATAGTTCTTTTTCATATAAAGTAATTTTAAAGATAGTATCTATTAAAATTAGTAATAGATCAATATTAAAAAATAAATAAATCATATAAGATATCAAATGATAGTTGTAAATTAGAAAGAAATAATTAAAATAATAAATTGAAACATGAAAACTTGAAAATAGCAACTATAAAATAAATAAATAGTGGTAAGAAAATAGCCACTATGAGTTTTTATTATCTTAATACTGAAAACATTTTCACATAAACCACAGATTTCACAATCTACACAATAATATAATAAATAATCATTCTAAGAATATCAATAAAAATTTATAAATATATATATCAAATTTTTTATTTGGAATAGATTAAAAACCATAACAACCAAAAAAGAGGGTTTGAGAAATATCAAAAAAAATAAAAGCCAGTATTTATCCAATAAAAATAGAGTCTATTAATTAATAATTTATTTTTAACCATCTGTATGAACAATGTTTTATGTCAGGTGTGTAAGGAATATTTATATTAAACTCTTTCTTAAATACTTCTTTTTTATAATTCTCACAACGTAATATATGCTCTGAATTATTTTCTTTATTTTTGTTCCATTATACTCTCATTACATCACTTAATAAATATAAGTATTCTTATTTTTTTAATTTATAATCATTCAAAACATAGAAATATAAATATTCTATAAAAAAATTTCCATTATGAATTAGTTGAAACTCATATTTTCTAATCAAGGTATAAACTATATTTATATGTCACATAATTTGGTATTCTTGAATAAAAATTTTCTATATTATTTAATAATCTTATACAAAAAAAATATAATAACATGTTTATTCATACCACATTACATTAATTTAAATATTTCATCATTAATTAATATTAATCATAATATGTGTTTGGGGGTGCTCCGCAACATTCATTAAATAATACATTTTAATAAAAAATAATTCACGCTCTAGCATGCTCTTGATTGAAATAAATTAAATAATGCATCATGAATTAATTTCAATAATTTTGTTGAATTATCATTTATCTTAACACATGTATTAAAATTTAATTTTAATAAATTTTCTACTATAATGAATAATTTAAAAAAATATTCCCAAAATATTTTTGAATTAATTAATAATTAAAAAAATTCATCCATAATAAATAAAGCTTCTAGAATAGTAAATCATAAAAAATAAAATCATTTTATACATTCTTCATCAAAATTAAAAATATATTATCATACTGTGATATTTAAAATAAAAAATTTAAATTCCTACCATACTTCTACAACTATTATTAATTAATATGAATTAAACATAAAATTATGAAAAATAACATAGTATATTATGAAATAAAAATAAGAATCTCTTAATTTTATGATATTTCCTAAAATATGTTTTAACTATTATGGGTTAATTTATTAAATATAAATATATCATATTTATAAATACTATATTATATAAATGTTTATAATCAAATAAATAAATAAATATATAATAAATAATTTTAAAGATATTAGCTATTAAAATTAGAAATAAATGAATATTAAAAAATAATTAAATGATATAAGATATCAAATGATAGTTGTAAATTAGAAAGAAATAATTAAAAAAATAAATAGAAATTAAAAAACTTAAAAATAGAAACTATGAAATAAATATAAAGGGGTAAGAAAATAGCAAATATGAGTTTTTATTCTACTAATACTCAACACATTTTCAAATAAACCACCCATTTCACCATCTACCCCATAATATAATATCAAATCATTCTAGGAATATCAGTAAAAAATTATAAATATTTATATCAAATTTCTTATTTTGAATAGATTAAAAACCACAACAACCAAAACTAAGGCTTTGAAAAATATCAGAAAAAATGAAAGCCAGTATTTATCCAATAAAAATAAAGGATAATAATTAATAATTTATTTTTAACCATCTGTATGAAAAATATTTTGTGTGAGGTGTGTAAATAATATTTATATTAAACTCTTTCTTAAATACTACCTTTATATAATTCTGACATCATAATACATGCTCTGAATTATTTTCTTTATTTGTGTTCTATCATACTCTCATTACATCATTTAATAAATATACGTATTCTTATTTTTTTGATTTATAATAAATCAAAACATAGATATATAAATCATGTATAAAATTTATTTCATTATATAGTAGTTAAAACTCATATTTTCTAATCAAGGTATGAACAGTATTTATATGTCACATAATTTAATATTCTTGAATAAAAAAATTATATTATTTAAAAATATAATACATAATATATATAATAATATGTTCATTCATACCACATTACATTAGTTTAAATAATTCATCATTATTTAATATTAATTATAATAAGTGTTTGGGGTGCTCCGCAACATTCATTAAATAATACATTTTAATTAAAAATAATTTATACTCTAGCATGCTCTTGATTGAAATAAATTAATTCATGAATCATGAATTAAATTTCAATAATATTTTTGAATTATCTTTTCTCTTAACACATGTATTAAAATTTCATTTTAAGAAATTTTCTACTAAAATGAATAATTTAAAAAAATCTTCCCAAAATATTTTTTAATTAATTAATACTTAATAAAATTCATGTATATTAAATAAATCTTCTAGAATAGAAAATCATAGAAATTAAAATCATTTTATACATTAGTCATCATTAATTAAAATATATTATCATACTATGATATTTAAAACAAAAATATTTAAATTCCTACCAGAATTATACAACTGTTATTAATTAATATGAATTAAACATAACATTATGAAAAATAACATAGTATATTATGAGATAAAACTATGAATCTCTTAATTTTAAGATATTTCAAAAAAAATAGGTTTTAACTAGCATGCGTTAATTTATTAAATATCAATATATCATTTTTATAAATACAAGATTATATAAATATTTATAATCAAATAAATAAAAGAAGATAAAATATGTAAAAATTAAAATCATAACATAAATGCAACCTAAGATAATGATATATTCCCCCATCATAAATTTTACACCCAAAAATAAATTTATTTTTGCACCTAAATAATCTTATTTTGATATCATGTTCCTTATATTGTATAAATATTATATAATATACCTAGATCCTATTTATTTTCCTTGACTATATGGATTTCTATAATAATTCACAATGGGTGCTAAAAATTTTTGTTTAATCGAGTTCCCCACATTGTTCACATATTAGATTAAAATAAAAATATTACCCTACCAAACCCATGAAAGGCTCACTTATTCCTAACTCCTAACAACATATTATCTCTCCACAAAAATAATTGATTTAATTTTTCATGACCCACCACCACTAGAACCTGACCTAGGTCAGTAATAAATTAAATTATGTCCCTTGAATCCCAACTCAAATAGGCCATATGTTAGGGACTATAAAAAAATGGTGTTTGTTACTCAAATGAGTGTAATTACCCTCATAAGTTCCCAAGAGAATAAAATTATCCCCCAATCAAAACTATATATATATATATAAACTAAAGGATATAATTTTTTTATCCAAACCATCTCTACTAAATAATGAATAAAATAAGTCAACAATAATTAAAATAAGACCTCTTAAAAATTAATCTATCTACAAAACATCAATATTACAAATATTCAGCAAAAAATACCAAAAAATCTCAAAAATATGTATTTAGGGTGTGAAAATTAGATTATTAAATAGAATCATATTTCTAAATAATTATATATCCATGTAAAAAATGTTATGAGATAGACATGTGTGAAATCAACTAAGAAATACAAATGGGATAATTATGTTAGGTATTCAAGAAAGGATGTCCTAATAATAAAATTATAGAATCACTTAGCTATTACTTCTACTAAATCAATTGAATTATTTATATAGTATCATTAGATTAATATAATTATGTGGTACTATATTTGAATTTTTTGGGGTTTATATTAATAAAATAGGAAGCATGTAATCATAACACTATTTTTTAAATTACCATACCATAGTATATTATAAAACTATTGGTTTAAATAAATGGAAAAGATATTATGTTTTTGTATTAACATAAGAATATTACATAATGATAATAAATGAATAAACTCTCTTTAACTATCACATAAATTATTATTTTAATAATAACATAAGTCATATCATAAAATGGTCACAATTGATCATCCACATTACTATTATAACCACTCGTGTCCATCGTTGTATCATCTTAACTACCACATCATAACCACAACACTATATCACCATTACCCTGATCACATCACCACCATAACATAATCTCATCAACTCCATCTATAATTGATATCCACTATAGTTTTCATACCCCTAAGCAATCATATCCCAATATAAATGTCTAAATTTTATGACCTTAAAAAATTACATCATATACATAAGTAGACATATTGAAATGATGATCCAATATAGACCTCATATATATCCATATATACACGTAACCTTAATCCATCACAGACCTTATATGTATTTAAATTCATGTCATAATCATAATCTATTATAACTTTTATGAACTATACATGAAATAACATTGATTCATTACAAAAAAAACATAGGTGAATTATACCTTAATCTATTATATATTTCACATGTATACACATAAAAAAGAACCATTAAGACTTTTATATATTATAAAATAGATTTATAGTAAAATAAACTAACAAAAAATAGTTAATCACCTGGAAAATTAGAAAATGATATTATAAATCACAACTAATCCCAAAAAAACAAATATAATAAAATTATAATTCCACAACATATAATATGACTAAATTAAAAAAATAAATATTTGATAATCAGCTACATCAATTCATGTAAAATATCTCATATTATTGGTTTTATTAGTTTTCAATAATCTTTGTGATAAGGGTGATGTCAATATATATAAAGTAATAAGATCTTTGATATTACTTGATGAATTCTACAATATTAATAAAAAACAGTTCCTAATCAAGGTGTGGGAATTTATTAATATTTTGGATATATTTATAGATAAACATATAATCACTGAAAACAATAATCACTATCTACATTATGAGTCATGTAAATAAAAATAAATTGAATAATTTGAGAGGTCATTCTTGTATTTCATGAAAATTAATAGTGAGAATAATTATACATGGATTGAGTAATTTTATGGTTTTTTATATAATAATTTTTCTTATCTTTGATTTTTATCTTTTTAAGTGTTTTATCCAAAAAAATTAATCCACCATTAGTATACCAAAGAAAACACCCAACTGTACTAGTGGGAACTAAATCAACCACATGGTAGAAAGTTTAACAAAAACATCTCTAGCAGCATATGGGTGACATAGGTCAAAACATATGTAGAATCTAGGTTTACTAATGAAAATTTTTATTGTTTTTATTTTATAAATATAAATATAAATTCTAATTAAATTTAATTATATCAAAAAATCAATTATTAATAAAAAATATTAATCACCTAAGTCATTCATCTAAATATTTTACAATTAAAGTGAAATATATTTATTAAAATTATTTTATAAAAAGGTTATATTATAGGCTGAGAGACAACCCATTGCATCTAATAAGGCCATGGGGCTTGAACCCATGACCGAAGGATAACAAGAGCACATCACTTTCTATCATCCTATGTGATTCCACAAATTAATCTTCCTTTGTTTTATATATCTATATATTTATATATTTTAATAAATACATGGTTTTTTTAAAATATATTTTTCTATTTAATAACTATATTCATTTTATTAATAGATTTATTTTCACTCCATCTTGGTAACTAAGTAATTATGATGGTTACTAAAGTATGTTTCATATATTCATTATCTTAAAATTATAACATAAAATGATTGGAGTTATTTTAAAATGAAATTTTATGTGTAAAATGGTAAAATAAATGGTTAAACATAATCAATATGTTATTATAAATTTACTATTTACATTATAGTTCTCTTAAATTCTAAATGTTTTTCATTTTTCATATTATGTGAATACATAATAATAATTAATAATTCCCCTTTAAAAAGATTATGTAAGATGTTTCATTATAAAAATTCAATAATTTTCTTAATACGTTCAATAAATTATTATATCCAATATAATAAAAACTATTACAATAGGTAAATGCATTAAGAGACTATAACAATTCATAATAACATTACAAATCAAGCATAAATATGGACTAGTTAAATTAGAAAAAAAAATGGGATATACACATATTATAATATTAAATTCACTAAAATAAACTTCATAGGTTTCAATTTCCCCATAAAGATCCCTCCTTCCATAAATATCATAAAAGGAATAATAATCATTTTGAAAATGGTAGATATTTTCAACGCATGTGTTAGAACCCTTGTAATCGTTGTAGTGAATGATGAAGTGAGAATTATAGTGCATTTATAGGTAAATATGGTCTTTTTTACATTATTAGTTTCATCCAATATGGTTAATGGGAACTATGACCATTAGTCAATAAGAAAATTTTCCATTATTATTGGTTAAATAGATGAAATTAAGTGACCACCATGATAATTTTATAATATAAGAAAAATTGTATTATTTTTTGTAACTATAAATATATTATATTTAAATAAATTTTGTGTTAAATGTATAATTTTTAAGTAAAATTCATTTTCCTGAAACAATTTTATAAAAAAATCAAACGATAATATGTTTTAAAGAAGTCCTATGTAATTTTTATAACCGTCATAATTTTTTTTCTATAAAAAAATAAATTTTAAAAAAATAATTATTTTTATTTCAAAGATGAAATTAACATATTTATAATATAATTTTGATAAAATAAATTTCACTTTTTCGCTTAACAAAACAAAATTATCATAAGGGTGTTTTTTTTTGTAATTTTATATAAATGTTTTTTTGGTGCAAAAATGAAAGTTACCATTTTATGAGTATCATGATTTTATGAAATATTTATTAGGTGAGTATAATTCAAATATTAGTGAAACAATTTATTGAATCAAAATTAAATTTTTTAATTATAAAACTTAATATAAAAAATAATATTTTTAATTTATAAATTTTAATTTATAAATTTATAATTTACATTTTAGAACCAAAAAATTGAATTTTGATATAAAAAATTTTGGATTGAATAGAATAAATGGGTTGGTTGGAAAGTTATTTTTGAATTGGAAATGATTTTAATTTCCACCCACCATATATAACACATTAATAATCCCAAAAAATGGTTCTAATTCATTATAATCACGAGTGGTTGGTTAATATAACAAAATAATTGACATTTAAACCCTAAAAATAACCCCACAACAAGTATAAACACCCACTCCCTATTTCCATTGTCCCACATAAAAAATCAAGGTTATCTCAACACATATCACCCAAAAAGTCTTCCATTTTTCCTTCCTCAATCGTGAATAGTTTTTTTGGTTCAAGGGGTCAACTCTAAGCTAAGATGCTCAACAGAGGAAAGTTACATCAATCCTCTCTTTAATTTTCATGTTCAATCCTATTATTGTATTTTATTTTTTGAATCCTTCTTTATATACTGACATTATGGTAATTACATGTTATTTTATTATATTTTATATTATTTTAAATGATATATTATTTATTCCCTCCCATTATATCCTTTTTCTAATTCATTACTATGTCGAAGGGTCCTCAGTGATCCTCATTCCATTTCAAATTGATTACCTTTTTTATATTGTCTTCTTAAATTTATTTTCGGTATAATATCATGTTTTTTATTCCATGTAATTACCTACCATTTGATATGTTGTAAATTATGGTTTATTTATTCTCTCCATATATATCCTTTCTAAAGTCATTAAATTGTTGAAGTATGGGTTTCCACAATCCTTATCATTAATTATCACTTATAATTTCGTTATTATATATTCTTGTAATGATTATTTTTATATACAAAATTTCTCTTAATTCAATGTTGTTATCATCTATTTGAATTATTTCCAATGATATATTAATTTCTATCTCTCATTATATATTTCTTATAAATCATTGTAATACTTGAACAATCACATAATAATAAAACTATACAAAAAATTTGGTGAAGTAATGTGTGTGTCTATTTTTTTAAGAAAATGAATCCCTATTGGGATTCTAAAATTTGATTTAGTTTTTGATCAAATGCATAAATGGGATATAACCATGAAAATAGTTGGTTGGGTATATCCTAGTCATCATCTAGGTGCACAGTGAATGGCCTCTTACTATGCACCTAGTTTGACACTCCCATGGGATATGATTAAATGATCTACATGCTATTTTCAAAACAATTATGAAGAATTTATATGCCATTTTATTGGTCTCCTAACTTTGAAAATTTATTGATTCATCTACCTAGACACATTGAAACCTTAGTCCTTGTGAACTCCCAATGACTATAATCACGTATCCAACACCACTTAAGGGTGTTAATTTTTACCTTGCGAAATATCTTGTTATTCATTAAGGGATTTCACTTGGATATATTTATTGATTATTTTGTTGGAGGAAAATAAATTCATACAATATAATACTTTTTTATATATGGAAAGATAGACCTCATTCATAAATTATTCTTTTTTCATTTAGATAACAATACAACATTAAATTGTTCATTTTGTGGTTGATTGTGTTGGAATTTTATGTGATGAGTGGCCCTATAAATAATACCCCCTCAGTGAACTGATAGTTATTATGCGAAAACTATGATTAGTTAATGGGTGTATCCATAACTTTTATTTATAATTACCTAGAGTGAGGCCTTGATAGTATGTTTTAGATGACTTGGAGGAAGGCCATGATGGTAGGATTAAGATATCTGACATTATGTAATCCACTTACTACATATTCAGTTATTAATATCCCATTATAAAATCATTTTTATATTAGAAAAGGATCTATTTATTCTCTTAGTTTCATTTTCAATAGAATAACTTATTTTATTCAATCATGTCATAATTTTTTAGAAATTAATTCTCTATATTCTCAGTATTTATTATCCAGGCATTTATTCAATATTATTTTTTCTAAGATTTTTTTATTCTAACAGTTTTATTTAATATGTAATGACTCATTTTATTTATTAATGTCATAATGTTTTTTTTATAATTTATTACACTATATTTTATACCATTATTGAGTATCTGATCCCATCCCTTTATATTTCTTTCTTTTTCTTCAAGAAACCAATAATAGTATTAAATATGGAAAATGGATTTTAATTAGAATAATAATTTTTTTCATGTTTTCATATGATTTAATTTTATATTAAATTTAATGTAATTATCATTTATGTATCTAATTTTCTTATACTACTAAAATAACGGATCCTCTATATTTTAAAATATTTATCGATGTAATAAAGAACCTAATACCTTTTTGGTATTGCACTCAAGGTTCTTACTATTGGTATAAGCTGGTATTTTAATTAATTCATTGGGAACCAAATTTAAAATAACATAGTTAGAACCTAATAGAAAATTATCATGGATAACATATATTAAAACAAATAGTTTTCTAATTTAAGTAATATTTTAGTGGATATATTATTTTATAAAAGAATGATAAGTTAAATTTTATATGCATGTATTTCAACACATTTTTGGAAAGGTCATCATAATTGTTGGATTTTTATTTAAGTAATTAGGTTAAGAGTATGATAAAATCCAACCTAAATAAACCTAGATTAATCAAAGAGTGGTATTGTTTGAATTTAATGTATACTAGAATAAATTTTAGTACCTTATACATTCATAATATTTTTTACTCCAAATTTGTGTACATTTATTATATTTAGATATTATTGATCGGTCATAGTTTACTGTTTTGGATTTATTTGAAGACTGGAAATAATAGGAAGATAATTACATTCTAGTTAGGTGTTATATATTTCACTTCTTGTATTAATTGTTTTGTTTTAATAGATAAAATTTATTTTATTAGTATGTAATAATGGAAATATATTATAGCTCTATTATACTTCTAGGATTATTTAATTGATATTTTAATTGTAAGATCTAGTTCAATTAGTCCTACCAGATTTTCTAGAATTCAACTTACTTGAAAGTTACATTAAAACAAATCCAACCCACCTTTTATTATTAGATATTATGATGGGTCTTAAAATCATTTATCTGTATTTTAGATACACAGCTTTTTCATATTACTCAATTTGGGAACTAATATAAGGGACTTCATCAATACTTCACAATGTCATAAAAAGTGTAATTACCGCCATTTATATGGTTTTAAAGGAGGGTGCACTTTGTAAAATATATATATATATATATATATATATCTTATTTTAAAAATTATAGGATGTTTTTCATATTTCTACAATCAACCATATTTTCAACCATTCCAATCAGATCTTATTTAATGGTTTTATAGAGGAAAAGTCTATAATTACACTTTAAAACTCTATATTCAAAATCAACAACTACAAAAAACTATTCTTTTATGCTCATAATCCTTTAAAAAATGATGTTACCCATGTGGTTGGGAATTATAATTTATAGAATTTAAAATCAATATGATGCACTACGTTAAATTATTAATGTGACAAGAGGCACAATTGATCCTTTAAAAGTGAAAAAAGAATTGGACTACCCAGTGATCATTATTTTAGAAAGGTATGCTTCTAGAAAATCCTTTTATGCATTACTATATAAGGAATTATATTTGGAATATAGGTTTTAGAATCTTCATATATTCCGTTTAGTAGGGAAAATATATGTTACATTGTATTACCTATGATAGTAAGCTGCGTATCTATTTAGAAACTATATATTGAGCCATGAAAAACTTTTAGATAGTCAAAGGTATTGTTATTTATAAAAAATCATTAATATTTTTTGGTTGAAATTTATTTAAGGTGGGTATAATGTAACATCCCATATTTCTAATGAACATTTAATAATTTTTATTTTATGAATATAAATATAAATTATAAAAAAATAAATTCAATCTAATAATATATATATTTATAAAAATATTTATTACCTAAGTAATTCATTTTTTTCAATTAAAATGATAAATTATATATTAAAATGTTTATATAAAATGGGAAGATTATCGATTGAGTGATAACTCATCGCCACAGGCATGTACATGGGGCTTTAACCCATGACTGAAGGGTGATTGGGGTGCATCACTTTCCATCAGCCTATGTTCCTCCCAACTTCAAAATTATATCCTTTATATATAAATGTATATTTTATTATATACATGGTACTTTTTAAAGATATATTTCTATTTGATAACCAAATTGTTTATACTAATAGTTTAATTTTTTATTTCATCTTGGTATTTAATTCATCATAATGGTTAACAAAGTATGATGGATGTCTTTATTATCGTTAAATTATTCCCTGAAACCATTGGAGGTACTAGCATATGAAATTTTATATGTAACATGGTAAAATAAATGGTTAAATGTAATGATTATGCTTTTATGAATTTATAATTTACATTATAGTTTATTTAATTTCTAAATGTTTTTATTTTTCTTAGTCTATGTAAATGTTTTATTACATTAAAATTTTAATTTTAAAAGGTTAATTAAGAAATTTCATAATAAAGAATCAAAAATTATTTATTTCAATACATTTATATAATGGTCATAACAAATAAAATACACACTATTTATACGAGTAGGCACATAGAAATACTGTACATTTTAAAGGAAAATTACACATCATACATAAATATAGACTACTACAACTAGGAAAAATAATGAGATATTCAAATAAGATAATAGTAAATTTATTGAAATAATCTTCATAGGGTTTAATTCCCACATAAACATCACCCCTATGATAAAAATCATAAAAATAAAAATAACTATTATGAAAATGATAGAAATTATTAGCAAATGTGTAAAAAATTTGGTAAGCTGTGTAGGGAATGAGGAAGTTAGATATATGGTGTATTTATATGGAAATATGGTTATTTTATATTGATAATATTATCAATAATGGTCAATGGTCATTATGACCATTAGTCAATAAGTTAGTTTTCTATTATTATTGATTATGTAGATGTAATTAAGTGAAATTTGGAATTATTTTATTTCATAAAAAATTGTATTATCTTTAAAAACTATAAATATATTCTATTAAAAATATTCCTTATGATAAATGTAGAATTTTAAATAAAATTTATTTTCCTCATATGATGTTATAAAAACTTTTTAAATGATTTAATAGTTTAATTAAGTCTTAACTAAATTTTATAACTATCAGGATGTTTATTATGCTGTAAAATTACTAATTATTAAAAAATAAGGTTTTTTATTTAAAAAATAAAATCATATTATTTAAAAAATTATGTTGAAAAAATAATGTTCATTATTTTTACTCAAAACATCAAAATTTTCTTATGATATTTTTGTAGAAAATTTGTGGCGTAGTTCATTTTTTTGTAAAAAAAAATTTTTTAACTAGAATCATGGTTTTATGACATCATTATTAGGTGAGCATGAGTAAAAATTTTATAAACCATTTTTTCAATCATAATTTCGTTTTATAAGTATAAATATTAATTTAAAGATATTAATTTGAATTTATAAATTTATACGTTTCATTTTGGCACTAAAAATTGGATTTTTTTTATAATTAAAAATTTGGATTGTGTGAATATAATGGGTTGGTTAGAATGAGATGTTAAAATTGTTTATTATTTGAAAATTAACCAACCCTCAACCAATGATTAATAATATAGAAAAAAAATTATGATTCTTTTCCCCCCAAATTGATTGTATTATAAAATAAAATAAAAAATATTTAATCCCTTAAAACCAAACCTCCTCAAGTATAAATACCCACTATATCTTACCAATTTCCCACACAAAAATTATAATTTTTCTCATTGCATATCAATAAATTCATCTCCTCCATTTATCCCACTTCAATCATGAAGGTATTTCTTGGTTTGAAGGGTGAGGTCTAATCTAAGAAGCTCTAGAGAGGTAAGGGTCCTCAATCCTCCTCTTTCTTTTTCAAGATCATTACTTTTAATGCATTTTATTTTTTAATTAATTTTAAATTCATTCCATTATTTTCATTCCATGGTATTATATTCTATTTGATATTTTTGAAATGATATTTTATTTATTACCTTTCACTATACACTTTTCTTAAGGTGTTATTATGTCGAAGTAAGGGTTATGAGTCCTCCTTTTTCATTTTCATGTTTATCGCCTTTATTATATTATCTTCTAAAAATTTATTTTTCTTATAATACCATTCATGTTATTCCATGGTATTATCATATATTTCATGTTTTTTATATTATATTTTATTTATTCCCTCTCACAATATCCTTTTTTTAATCTATTACTATGTCTATGTAAGGGTTTCCCCAATCCTCTAATTTAACTTACAATTATAATTTCTTTGTTACATTGTATTTTTAAATTGAAATTAATATATAATAAATATTTTTATATCTTACTATTATCATCCACATAAACCATTTCTAATGATAGATTACTTTATCCTTCTCAATATATCCATTGTCTAAGCTGTTATAATGGTTGAACTATATAGTAACTATAAAACCATCCAAAAATTTTAGTGAAGTAATGTGTGGGTGGTTTTACAAGAAAAGAAATTAAAATATAGATACTACAGGTGGAATTAGTTTTGGATCTGATGCATCTATGGGTTATAACACTGAAAATAGTTTTTGAGTATACCATGGCCATCATCATGGTGCAAGTTGAATGGGCCCTTACTACGCTTCTGGTTTGACATTCTTGAGATATATACATGGATAATTTTCATGCTATTCAAAAAACATTATAAATTATTTACCTATCATTTCATTGGTCTCATATATTTTAAAATTCATGTATTCATCTACCTAAACACCTTGCCATTTTATAACTTGTGAACACCCAATGACTATAATCTCACATCTTATATTTATTAAAGGTGTTCATTCTTATGTTCATAAATAACTAGTTATTTTTTAATGGATTTCACCAAGATATATTTATTGATTATTTTATTGGGGAAAAATATTTTAATACCATATTATCATTTGTTCTATATGGTAAGATAAACCTCATTGGGAAATTATGCTAAGTAGTTCATTCACTGAATATTATGCCATTATATTATTCAGTTTTTTATGTATTGCTATGGAATTTTATGTGATGGGTGCATCAGGAATTATATATCCTCTAAGGTAAGTAGTGGGTTTTATGATACACCTAAGACAATGAAATTGGAGATTCCTTATCGTTTATATAATATATCTTGGGATAAGCCCTTATTGGTATGTTTAAGATGTCTTAGAATAAGTCCTTTGCAATATTTTTAACATATCTAACATTATGAAATTCATTCAATGTGTTTTGATTTATTGATATCCTAAAATATATTCTTTATTATGTTTTCAATGGATTTATTTATTCTCTCAGCTTCTTTTTATGGTAAAATTAAATTTATTTAATTATTCCAGAATGTTTTACCAATCGATTCACTATATGATCTGTTATTGTAACGTGTGAATTTATTTGTTTTTATGTTTTCCATGGATTTATTTATTCTCTTAGTTTTATTTGATATGGAATAACATAGTTTCTTTATTCACTTCATAATCTTTTATGTGTAATTTATTTCTTTGTACACTACACCCTTACTGAGCATTTGATATAACCCCTTTTATATTTTTTTTCATTTCCCCAAGCAAATAAGAAGATTACTAGATATAAAAAATGGATTGCAGGGTGAATAATAATATTTTTCATGTTTTCATATGTTATGATTTTTACTTTAATGTAATTTAAATCTCATTTATGAATCTTGTTTCCTAAGGCTACTAAACTATTGGACCCACTATATTGTGATCTATATACTAATGTAATAAAGTAATAATTGGATCTAGGGTACTGGAGTAGGGGTTGTTACAATTTGAGAATTGTAATGAATGAAATGTCCCAGAACTAGGCACATGGGATCATGTAGGTTAGTTCATTTGTTTGTATTGTGTGCTTATCATCATCCATGATAATAAATTGTAATGTAAAACTGGAGGTAATCCACTCTCATTTAGACTTCAATATTCCCCTTAGGGAGAACCTAAGGTAACTAAGTAGTGGAAAATAAAGTTATATAATGATTTTACACTCTATAGAAACACAACACTATTATCATGTTAAAAATATTAAAATAGAACACTATTCTGCTATGTGTCTCATTGAGCATTGTCTTTCTCTACTAAAAAACCTAGAAACTCAATGATAAATATTTACCTACTGTTAACAAGACCTACTATCAAAAACCATTATTACAATCTACTGATTACATGAATAAATAATTCTTTACCATGAGGTGTGATGGTTATGATCAACATCATAAAGAGGAAAGGATTTATAGTGAGTGTTCTGGAGTGACCGCATGATGGAATAAAAACCTAAACATAAGTAAACCAACTGAACATATATCCCTAGATTGATCACATGAAATATTTTAGATCAATCATGATTGTGATGATTAATCACACACATATCGACCATGAGTAAGATATTATTGACTACGTGAAGGTAATGATCTACCATTAGCTTAACATGATAGGTGAAATAATCCCACATTGGGAGGTACAATATGATCTATAGATCGACTACATGAGTTCCACATAATACATTATGAACATCGAGTTATCATGAAATTTAATCTACTATAAGAAGTAGAATCCACATGATATAGTTGAAATGATCCCAAATCATCAAGTTTTATTTGCATGGGATACATACCACACTAACTTAAATTACACTATATAGAATGTTAGTCTCAATTATTTTATAGGAAAAATGTAGTTACACATTCTTTTATGCAATACTATCATTATAATTTGACCATGAATTAGGTAATACCCCATATCACATGCTTTCTGTTTGTACACGATCTATAAAAAAGTGATGAATCCATGTAAATGTTATGTAAAATGCTGGAAATATTTTTATCATTAGGATTATTTTTGTTATGTTGTGGACCAATTCCTGAAACTTATATCCATTCTAAAAATAAGGATTATGTAAAGGCTTTTAAAGAGTTTTTCACAACAAAACTATTTACCACGTCACAAGGCACTGTGGTAACATGCATGTATAAGAAATAATATTCAAAGTTAGCTCCAAAACATACTAGGAGAAACCATGTTGAAGTGAATGCATGTATGCATACATAGATACTTAAAAACCAATTCAAATATCATGATAAATATATTGATGATACTGTTTTGAGAATAATTGAGATGTTAAAAGCCACATGATCAGTGGATGTTATGATAATGCGATATTAAAATTATTTATGGGATATGTTATACAAGTTCTTAAGAGATAATATATCAAATATAATATCCGTTTTATATGGTTTAAAATTAACATATATGTTACTTGATTCATAATGTATGAATCAATGAAATATTTAAGTAGAAATGTGGGTATGTATTTATAGTAAATGAGTACAAATATAAGGATCATAGAATGAGATTTTAGGATAATCAAACATTCTAATATTATGAAAATAATATTTACTAGATATTCATGATATTTATATATAAATATATATATATATAAGAAAAAAATTTATTGGGTAATGAGGATTTAGTAGCCCCTCGATGTAGATTAAATTATGGTCATATTCCATGTGGATGAAGAAGAAGAATTAGATACTATCACCATTTAAATATATTCTAAGTATTGAAGAAATAAAAGATCAATCTATTCAAAATTCCTAGTACAATGGATAATACATGATTTAGGATTGTGTGTGACTTATAACTCCACTTTTGATCACTATAATTATATCACGATGACAAAATAAATGACTTAAAAAGATTAGATCAAAGCAAGGAGAATGTTTTTTAAGACATCCCAAACCTTGTAAAAATCCTCATGAGTGTCTTAATTGTTTATTCAGTAATACATATTAATGAGAGGGTCTCACATGTATTAACATATCCATATATCTTAACTAGGATAGTTTTTTACGAATAATAGGTGATAATTAAAATGAATATAGAACTTCATAAAAGGTGACACCTGATGCCACCAAGTGTCTTCACTATCTACTAGGATCTATATTTGGTATTATAACTAATACGGGTTCATGATAAAATGAATTTATTATTAATCCTATTTATTTTTACATTGAATACATGTAGTTTATATTATATGTAAATATACAAGGGCCTCAATTAGAAGACTTATTATCAATATATGATGAATCTAAAATGGAGTTTTCATCTAAAACATTAAGAAATAGGAGGAATAAAGAGTGGAAAAGAAAAATAAAATGATTTAAAAATAATACAAGGATCTAATTCCACTTATATATCATCATAGTAATAAGAATTCATATCCAAAAATTTGTAGGTAGTGATACATTTAAAGAAGAAATCTCCAACTGTAGAGAGTATAAAGAAGATAAGTCTATTAAAAAATTTGAAGACTTATACTCTAAAATTTCTAAGTATGTGATGAAGTTAATGGGATTCTTAATTTAATGATTTATTATATAAATACTAACAATGTATATTTTCATATATTTATTGGAATCTTCAATAAAAAAAATTTATGGGACCCTCCAGAATTATGTTGGTTTAGAGGGTGTCCTTTTCAAAACTCATGGTTGGTTCCTTCTTGAAAATACTGGTAATATCCTTATGATCTATATGAAATTTACTCCACCTATATAAAGAATATTTTAATCACATTTTCATTAGAATTAAAACTACTTCAGTGTTATTGAATATTGTCTTTGACATGTTTGAGTTTAGTCTATTGCATGAAGGTGATATCCAAGATACAAATACATTTTTTGTATGCTTTCTATGGGCCCGTAAGGGTTATATGAATATAGTGTTCTAAGACACCAATACCTTTCCTTAGGATTTATATAGTTTTTTATGATTCATTTGACCAAGATTGATATCATATGACTCGTGATTATATATTATTATAACTCTTTCCTTTTTTAAAGACTTATGACATGTGTCATGATTGATTATGTTGGTATTGATTGGTATAAATATTCTTATGTTATACACATACACTTTGATTATATAATTATACCCTTATTCACTTCTTAGGACCAGTGATGAAATTCAATTATTAATTCTTATGTTTACCCTTAATAAGAAATTGATCTCACAATTATTTTTTTCCTCTTTCACGGGTTATCAGTAATTATGTTCAATAAATTATGTCTATAAGGGTCTCAAATGTATTATGATGATGACTAGTTTTCAAATATGAAAATTTGGGTATAGTGGTAAATATTTTCTCTTGAAGTCATGGGTATTGTTAGTTTATCGTAATTATCTAAAAATATAATACTAAAATGTCCCTAGGTATGTAAGTGATCTAATATTTTCAATTTATTTTTTAAGGTTTGGATGGAAAAATTGAGTCACATTTATTGGTATCAAATATAGAAATATTAAGTTTATATTTTTAGAATCAAACTAGAGAGTCCATGATTGGGGATATTATAGTTGGTATCAAAGGAATGGTTTAGATAAATTTGTAGACTATGATGTTTTCAAGTGAGGTTATCTCAAGAGTTATAAATTCCATCATGGGTTTACAAGTATAAGGTTATTCATTAGTTCAAAGTCTTATACACCCCTTTTTGGGTTTTAAGTAATTAAATATTGAGGTGATTAATGACATTTTGGGACATGTTTTATTAGATTTAGGTATTTATAACCCTTATGTTTAATGTGAGGTGTTATTTTTTGGAATAATATCATTACTTTTTTACATAATTTTAATAATATTATTTACCATTAGGTTTTATCATATTTTTTTAAGGTAATTGTGGGTTATTATAATTTGGGAATATATGTTATAGCTAACCATGGTTTTAAAAATAGATTTTTTTACTATGAAACTAATGTATAAGTTCTTTATTTTGGGGAATAATATATTATTAAGGAAAATATAACAATATGGGATTTTATTTTAAGAATAAAGGTTGAATTATATTTTGGAATCATGTATGATTTTAAAAAGTTTTATGGTGATTCAAGTTATTTATGGAAATAGTTGTCATATTTTGGAGAAAAATATTAAATTTACCTTAGAAGAATATGTGACCAAACCATTATAATCTTTTGGTTTCAATATTATTCAAGAATATTTTTAAGTATAGTTATTTATGTAATTATTTAAGTTGAACATTGGGTGTTACTATTGAATTTTAGAGATTAAATTAGTTTTTCATCATATGATGGTTTAATTGTTTTGGTTAATTATCTGACCACATGGAACCCATTTTGTTTATGGTTAATGTATAAAGATATTTATAATTTATGGTTATACTTTTATGGTTATGTGATCCTTTAAAATTTTATTTTACTTCTTCAAGTATGAAAAATTTATCTTCAATACTCATCATTTGGATCAAAAGATAACATTGTGGTGGAAATTGGTTAAAAGAAAAAATTAAACTTGTAAAGTAAGTATATTTCACAATGATTTCAGTCTAAATGTTAAAGGGATTCTTAAACTATATTAAAAGTATTTTGAATGAAAAATTATCCAAGAACCGTCATTTTTGATGAATCGGTGGTCTTTAAACTCATCACAAATTAATGGTTTTCTTGGTTATTAAATTTTATAGATAGTTTACTTTATTATGATAAATGATCTCTATAAATATCCATAATTATTTATTATTTTCATCTATGACCAAATATTTTCCGGCCACTAAAATTATAATTTTTCTCATTGCATATCTATCAAGGAGTATCCTCCATTTCTCCTACTCCAATCATGAAGAGTTTTCTTAGTTTGAAGGGTCAAGTCTAATTTAAGAATCTCAAGAGAGGTAAGGGTCCTCAATCCTCCTCTTTCCTTTGCAAGATCATTACTTTTAATGCATTGTATTTTTTAATTAATTTTTAATTAATTCCATTATTTTCATTCCACTGTATTATATTCTATTTGATATTTTTTGAAATGATATTTTATTTATTCCCCTTCACTATAGCCTTTTTTTAAGCTGTTATTATGCCGAAGTAAGGGTCCTCAATACTCATTTTTCATTTTCAATTTTATCGCCTTTATTATATTATCTTCTAAGAATTTATTTTTCTTATAACCATTTTTTTTATTCCATGGTATTATCGTATATTTCATTTTTTTTAAAAATTATATATTATTTATTCCCTCTCAAAATAACCTTTTCCTAATCTATTACTGTGTCGAAGTAAGGGTTTCCCCAATCATCCAATTTAATTTTAAATTATAATTCATTTGTTATATTGTATTTTTAGATTAATTTTCATATATAAAAATTATTTTTACCCCCTACTATTATCATCCACTTATATTATTTCTAATGATTGATTACTTTATCCTTCTCATTATAGCCATTTTCTAAGCCATTATAATGGTCGAACTATAACGTAACTATAAAACCATCCCAAAATTTTAGTGAAAAAATTTGTGGATTGTTTTATAGGAAATAAAATTCATATCAGATGACGGTGTGTTAGTGGACCTAGATAAAGTTCAGGTAGTGGTTCTTAGGATCATCACAGGAATTTTTTTTTTGGTAGCTTTATGGGGGTTTCTATATATTATTTAAGATTTATATAGGACCTTACCTATTTGAAAGTTCCTCTTTCAAGCATGACCAAAAAAAGATAAATTTTGAATGGTCAGAAGCATGTCAAAAGGATTTCTAGGAGTTGAATAAGAATTGTACATCAAAACTAGTCTTGATCCAACAAGATCCATTTGAGTAGTATACATTGTATTGTGATGCTTCTAGGATCAGACTCGGAGCTATGTTGATATAAAGATAATGAGTTCTGGCGTATGGGTATCAGTGTCTAAGGCCACATGAACGAAACTACCCTAAGCATGACCTCAAGTTAAAATCAATGGTTTATAATTTACAGTTTTGGAGGCACTACTAGTTAGGTGAAAAGTTTATTATGTATATGGATCACTAGATCTTGAAGTAAATATTTTCACAATGATATTTGAATCTTTGATAATGGATTGGGGTTGATTATATTCACTCTTTTGATTTTTGAGAAAGAATATATGCCCAAAAAGGTGAATAGTGTTGATGTTTCATTGAGAAAGAAAACATAGGCCCAGGTGGTTCAGGAGTCTAATGTTGAGTGGAAGATGATTACAATGCTAGATGAGATGCATGTTCTGGTTCAGGAGAGTTAGGAGTAGATAAATCTTGTATTGGTTATGGTGGATTTTATATTTTTTTAAAAATTTAGAGATAGATGGTATAAGGATCTAGAGTTTTAATTATTAAGGTAAAGCCACAAATTTGGGGATTCACCATCGTATTGGACCATAGATGAGGATGAGATCATTTATGTCAAGAATTGGTTTTTTGTGCCTATGAGCATGATAGAGGAGTTGATGTGAGAATTTCATGTCTTGAAGTGGGTGGTACATCCATGTGTGACCAAAATGTACCAAGACCTTCGATGACAATTTTGGTGGTCGGGCATGAAAAAGGAAATAGTACGCTTCCTGAAATGATGCTACACCTATCAGTAAGTGAATCTGAAGTATCAATGACCTAGTGGTTTTCTACAGTCTTTGTCCATTCAAGAGTATAATTGGGACGAAGTAACCATGGAATTTTTGTTGGGCCTCTTATGGATGCCTGAGAAGAATGATTTTACCTGTTTAATTATGGATATATTTACTAAAGTATAACATTTATTTCTTATATGTGAGACTTCTTTAGTTGATCATATGGGTAATTTTTATGTTTGGGAGATAGTAAATATTCATGGAGTTCCAAAAACTATAGTTTCAGATTGTGACTCACACTTTACTCTATGCTTCTGTATGGGACTGTAGAAGGCTCATCGTATATAAGTTTTATTGATTAAATCTATTTAACCACATAAAGATGGGATGTTGGATCATACTATATAGGTTTTTAAGGATATGTTGCGATCTTATGTTCTTGACTTCTATGGGTCTTGGGAAAAGAACCTAGATTTGGTAGAGTTTACCTATAACAACAATTATCAATAAATGGAAAAGATGGGACCATATAATGAACTTTATATCTGTCTATATAGATATCCTCTATTCTAGATGGAGGTAGGTGATTAAGAATTTTTGCAACCGAGTCTCATGCATGAGTCCTCGGAATAGGTTCAATTGAATCAGAAACATATTTATACAGCTCATAGTAGGCAGAAGTCGTATGATGATCAACATCAATGACCCATTTTTTTACATTGGTTGATTTTTTATTCGTTCCAATTTATCATAGGTTGGTTCATCAAAAGATATGGATACTGGGAGAGTTGGTTCCTCGGTTCTAGGGTCTATTTGAGGTTGTGGAGAAAATTGGGCTAATGGTGTACCTATTGGATCTTCAACAGAAATATAGTGTTATGCATGATGTTTTATATGTGTCATAACTTCAGTGGTATCTGCCTGAACCTTATCATGTGATTGAGGTGGGTGATGTTTAGCTTTAAATAGATGCATCCTTTGAGGAACATATGATATGTTTGTTGGATTGAAGTGAGAAATTTTTGCGGGGAAAGACTGTAACGACCCGATCATTTATGAATAAACATCTGTTTCTTTTATTTAAATGTATTGTGGATATAAAAAACACATTCACTCCTTTTATTTTATTATTTTCAATTATATTTAAATGACTATTAAGTATCCTTAATATTTATAATATATCCTTTTAATAGTGATCATATGACTAGTATAAATATAGTTTTTAAAAAAATCCTTTTGACATAGAAAAAGGAAGTGATTGCCTCAACCAGTAGGATTGTACCCTATAAAGACCATTTATCAGAGCTTCTGGGGGAGAGAGTATTTATGGTGTTTTCTATAGGCCAATCCCAATCTGATATCCTATAACTTAAGCATGATCGAACCCATTTATGGGATAAGTTCAAGCTCATTGAGATCACAACTCAAACCATGTTAACCGAATGCCCCAAGAAATCACCACTATCGCATGCCTTAATCTTAGGGAATATGGTTGTATAATAAAGGGATATGTAACAAGAATATAGCATGGTGATTATTTGCATTATTTTTTTATATAATAATTAATATACTTTCATTTTATTATTATTACTTTGTAAATTAATTTTAAAGAACAAATAATATTTTTGGGTTAACATTAAAATTTATTTAAGAAATATATATTGATGAATTAATTAATTTTTCAATTAAATAATATTTTGATAAAATATTATTATTAAATTAAATTTATTAAATATAAAATATCATATAATTTTTATGAAGTCAATTGTAATCTTTGTTAAGGTTTGAAAACTGTTTTTATCAAAACCCATCAATTTTCAATAAATGTAAATTTTATTTTAAAAATTAAAATTAAAATATTTATAAAACTATTTAGTTAAAATTAATATTATTTTTCAAATCAGGACATCTAAATTATCCAATGGTGAATTTTTCATCATATTTTTAGATAGTTGAATTTTTGGGTAAAAATTAAATACCGTATAAATATATAATGTGTTTTATGTCATCATAATAGTGATTATATAAAATACTATAAAGGGTATCTTCAAAAAAAATATTTTTCCATTTAAAATGATATTATTTTAGGTTTATTTAATTTATTTTATAAATCCACAGTGAATCCTCTAAAAAATATAAAATATTTTATGATTTTTATGTCATTTCCTTGAAAGAGTGACTCAATTGCACAAAATCAAGGTAGATATTTAAATATCTTCAGCCCTTATTCTTTTAAAATAATGTATACCACTCCCATTTTATAGAAACCATGAGGTAAAACCATTGTATGATCTATGTTTTTGAATATTTTACTGTGTAAGGTCTAAAACCAAAATAATAATGAATTCCTCCACCCTTCCTATATAAACTGACCCAAGAACCCATTCCTCTTCAATAAAGATCGTTTAAGCATAGCTATATCTCTACCCCCTACTCCCTATATTCCTCCCAAGGTTACCCTAATCTCCCAAGAAGCCTCTCCCAAGACTTTGGGATCACACATCCATGAAAGGGATCCTCACCTTTCTCTCTTCCTTTCAATTTAAGAACCCTGTTTGAAATTTGTCATTTTGATTTCAGTTGGTTATATTTTCATCCTTTTATAATATATTCCATACTGTCCATTTTATGTTATTTCAATGTGGTGTCATTTATCCTCCCCTATTTAGACCCTTACCTACGTCGTTACTATGTCAAAATTCTGTAAGAGATTTCTCTTTTCTCATTTACATTTCAACCACTTCATTTGTATTCTGCATCTTGAATTTCATTTAATATGTTGTGATATTATGTTCCATGATCCTATTACTATAAAACCCTTGTATAAATTATAAGAGATCCATTTCTCTATCGTCAACCTAATTTATGAATTTCTATATATCATCATTATGCTGCCAAAATTGCACTGGGATTTTCAATGCCAGAATAAATGTGTAGTGAATACCAAACTTGTTCCTATATCAAGGGTATTAAACTTTATAAACATGTAATTATCTAATAGTGACATACATATATTAATTATACATTCCTTGATCATGGAATGAATTATTATGTTGAATAAATCCTTGTTATATGAACTATGGGGGTATATAAGCATGAGATTGAAATTATTATGAAGGGTGCACCCTAATAGCACTTTAATGCATTGGGTAATGTTTAGTTTCATGATATGTTAAGTTGGGATAAGGGTTAACCTAAATATTTTATAATACTTTATCCCATCATGTTGGAATAGGTTTTTACTTGATTCCTTTATGTTAATGATGTTGTGGTTTAAGTTGTTCCCAAATTTCCATGATATGATAATCATGAAGTATCATGTTTGTGTTTCTATTATTCTTCATTGATATGTCTATTTTATAAAATGTATTGTATTATTCATTTTATGCCTTGTTTACTCCCTTATTGGGCTTTATATATCACCATTTTCTTATGTATAACCTCAAGTTATCCCATGAAATGCTATGTATGAAGGAATGTTGTGGTCATGTAAACAAATTCAATAAAATGTGCATTTCATGTTTTAAGTTGTTATGTAATGTTCCTAAGCCCCAAATACAATACGCTTATCTTATAATTTATATTAAGTGAATGTTTATGTAATAAATAATGTTTAAATATGAAATAAATAGTTGGGTCTTTCTATATGGTATCATAGGAAAGGTTTAGTTATTTTTGGGATTATGATTAGAAAACTCTAGTGAAATCCTTAGGGATAAGAATAAGTGTATGAAAAGTAAACCTAAATTTTTGTGATTATAGAGTAAGTGGTTTATGATGAAAATATATCTTTTTCTAGATACGAACATGTATAGGTGGATCTGGAATAGATCTATCTAGGGGTAAAAAAACACCACTTTGAGATAGACATAAATGGGAACTAATGCAAAAAAATGGGTATTGTTGTACTCGTAGTTTGACTCTCCTGGGGGATATGATTTTGTAAATTTATAATCTTATTATGAACCATTGTTAAGGGAATAAAAAAATACCCTAAGAATATATTTTAGGAAGTAGATCATGGATAAAATAGATCGAAGCTTAGAAATCTATAAGTTAAAAAGACAAATGTAATTTATATTTTATCCCTTTTTTCATTAGATTAAACATTATTTATTTAATCGTTTAAAATTGCTAACACTAATTTTTTTTCTTTTATTCTAGGCAATGGCCAGTAATAGGAGGAATCAGGATTAAAACTGATGTGAACTTCAATGTAATGAATTCTCAAATGAGATTCCCAATATTAAGGGAGTGGTAATCAAAAACTTTTTCATGATACTCTCTTATATATATAAAAGTTTTGAATAGAAAATTAGAACAAGAAGTAGGAAAAAACCCCCCACTAAGAAATAACATGTCCCAATAGAGAGATTTATGAGACAAAGGCTTCATAATTTAAATGGAACATTTGATCCCTCAATTTCTAAACAATGGATCATATCCCTTAAGATGATCTTATCCATTATTAAATGATCTAGAAAATGTAAGTTTATTTTGGATGCTTATCGTATGGATGGTGAATCTAATCAATGGTGTTCATTGATCAAGAATATGAATTCTGAGGAAGAGATCAAGGTGATGGGATGGACGGATTTCTGAAAAAAAAAATTGATAAATATTTTTCCCCCACCCTCCGTCTTAAGATAGAAAGAGATTTAATTTCACTCAAGCAAAGGGATGATGAATCTATTGGGGTGTATGAAGAAAAATTTACCATAATTGAACAATAAAAATCTTGTTTTTTCATTACCCTCGACTGCAAGGTTGAAATCTTCTTTGGTGTGATAAAACCATGCCTACAGAAATCCCTAGTGATCAGCATGTTTGACAGCTATGAGAAGATTATCTGATGTTCCATCAAAGTTGAGATGTAGATCGGTGAATATTAGGGGTATCATGGGGATTATAAGAAGAATTTAAACTTTAATTCTGGTGGTCCAATGGATAAATATAATAGTGCTAAAAAATTACATCACCCTGCTTTTCAAAAGTGCAGAAAGCAGCACCGTAGAAATTTACTAAATGGGGTGAGGAAATTCTTTAGGTGTGTAAAGGAAGGGAACCTAGTCAATGATTGCCGAAAAGAAAAACCCACTACTGAAATAAAGGAATGTAACACTTCATTTGTTCCTTGCCTCATTATTAATTTCTACAACTACAAAAAAACTAGGGAACTTTGCGAAGCAGTTCCCTAAGAAAAAGGTTTTTTTATGAAACCAAATACCTACAAGGAAACAAGGGAGATGTTTTTCATCTCTACCACCAAAGTAAATCCAAACAATGAAGTGATCACATGTAATCTAGTTATTAATTCAAGAATAGTGAATGAAATTTTTAATTCTAATTCTATACATTCTTTTATATCCTGAAATTTTAGTAGAAGAATATAGACATCACCACAAATAATGGAATTAGAGATTTTAGTGAAATGGAAAATGGGGAAATTATTGTATCCCATAAATATAACTCCTCCCCTGTCACAATTTATTGATTTAACTTCCTGTATAACCTCATCATATATCCCTTGGTGGAATTTGATTCAATTTTTATCATGTATTAGCTATCCTTATATAAATCCAACATAAATTTTTGTGATAGGTAAATCACTCTCCATATATAGAATTGACCCCTGATTCAATACAAGTGCAAGGAGGAGGATGAATCTTCTTTATCACCAGCATATCAAGCATGGATATTAATTCCCTATGAGTATTCATATATTTCTCAGATGATTGAGTCTACGGAATGAACCATTCTCGAAGAGATTCCTATTGTGGGGGAATTCACTCATGTGTTTTTTGAGGAATTCTATAGTCTTCCTCCTAGAAGAGACATTGAATTCTCGATTGATCTTATAAAATGGGCATTACCAATATCAAAGACTCAATATAAAATGGATGTTATGGAGCTTGAGTATCTAGCTAAAGAACTGTAAGGGAATATATATAAAGGGTTTATAGTCCCAAGTGCTTTACCATGGGGTGTACTATTCCTCTTCATCGAGAAGAATTATGGTTCAATGCGCCTTTTTCATTTATTAGCATGAGCTCAAAAAAATCATGATACAGAATAAGTATCCTTTTCCACAAATTGATTAATTTCTTAATCAGCTACATGGAGCAAAATTATTATCCAAGGTGGATATGTGTTCAATATATTAAAACGTAAGGGTGAAGAAGGAGGATATCCCAAAGAATGTTTTTCATACAAGGTATACGCACTATGAATTCACAGTAATTCCTTTCGTACAAACTATTTCTCCAAGAATATTCTTGGACTTGATGAATATATTCTTCAGAGATTATCTTGAAAAAAATGTGGTATCCTTTATAGACAATACTCTAATATACTCCGAAACCAAGGAGGAGTATGAGGAACATATGAGAACTGTACTAGATAACTTGTGAAATGAGAATCTATATAGAAAGTACAAAAATTGTAAGTTCTAGATGAAGGAAGTCTCATTCTTGGGGCATATCATCACAATAAATGGGAAATCTATGGATAATTTCAAAAAAAATCAATTGAGGTATGGCCGAGGCCAACATCTGTGATGGATATCCCAATATTCTTGGGGTTAACTGGATATTATCGCTTATTTGTGACAAATTTCTCTTGATTTTCAAACCCCCTTAAGAAGTTAACTCAGAAGTGATTCAGGTTTTCCTAGAATTATTAATGCGAAGAAAGCTTCAGGGAGTTAAAGAAGAGGCTTATCACAACCCCTATGATCACACTACCCACACATGGGGAGCTTTTCATAATCTCCAACATTGCGTCAAATAAGGGAAAGGGCTATGTGTTGATGAGGCATATCAAATTCATTACCTGAGACTCAATTTAGTTGAAAATTCTTGAGAAAAACTATCCCACACATGATCTAGAGTTAGAAATGGTGATATTTGCATTTAAAATATAGCGGTATTATCTCTTTGTAGAGAAGTGTGAAATATATATGGATCACAAATGTCTCAAAGATATATTCACACAAAAAGAGATGAATAGGGGCCAATGAAGATAGTTAGATATCATAAAGGATTATGATTTCTCAATCCATTACAACCCTTGGAAAGAGAACAAGGTGGAATATTCTCTAATTAGAAAGGACCCAATAATTCTACCATTAACGATAATTGAAAAGGCTCCAATCTTATTAGATTTTATGAATATGGAAATGGGAATCATAATAAAGGTAACATAATCAATCCTTGCACAAATTATTTCTCAGCCTTCTCTTTTGGAGAGGTTAAAATATTCTCAAAAAGATGGTGTGGTAATTCAGAATAATGTGAAAACTATCTAAAAATGGAAATCCTTGTATTTCATTGTTAACGAAGAATGAATTGTCAGATTGGGTTCAAGATTGTGTTTTCCATCAAATCTAGAGTTATAGAAAGAACTTTTGGATGATTCACATAGTTTTAATTTCTACATTCACCCAAGAAACATGAAGATATATCGAGATCTACCAAATCACTACTGGTGGGATAACATGAATAAAGAGATCTCTATATATACATCAAAGTTCCTAGTATGTAAGAAAGTGAAAGATAAGAGGAAAAACTATAAGGGGGTGATGAAACTATTACCCATACCAATATGGAAATGGGAAAACATCACCATGTACTTTGTCACTGAACATTTGAAGGCATATAAAGGAAACAATTCTCCCAGGGTTGTTGTGGATCATCTTACAAAAAACTGCACACTTCATTACAATTCGATAGGATTTCTCTTTGGATCCAATGGGACGAATATACATCAGAGAAGTGGTAAGGCTGTATGGAGTACCACTATCTATTATGTCCGATCAAGATCCACGATTCACCTATATGTTTTTGGAGATTCTCCAATATACTCTGAACACTTATTTGAACTTCAGCACAGATTATCACCCAAAAACATATGAACAATATGAGTGGTCAATATATACACTTGAGGACATGTTTTGAGCTTGCTTAATAGACTTTAAAGGTGGATGGGACCAACATCTTCCTTTGGTGGAGTTCTCTTACAAAAAAAATTTCACTCAAGCATACAAATAGATCCTTATGAATTCCTTTATGGTAAGAGGTACAGAACCCTGGAAAGTTGGGATGGAGTTTGGGAATGAAAAATTCTAGGTTCAAATATGGTAGAAAAAATGGTGAAGAAGATTAAGACCATCCAACATCACATCAAAGCTACCCAGAGTCGATAGAAGAGCTGTGCTGACAATCCTTGACGAGTCCTAGAGTTTGATGTTAGAGATGAGGAATTCTTTTTCATATCTCCATGGAAGTAAGTTATGAGATTTGGGATTAAGGGAAATAATATTTCGAGGTACATAGTACCTTTTGATATCATTTTTCGCATCATAGTAGTGTCCTATCAACTAGAACTCCCACCAAACCAATCTCAAGTCCATGATTTATTCCATGTATCACTCTTAAATAATTACATACCAGACCCATCACATTTACTCAATCCATAGTAGTTACTATTGGATAATGAACTCTCTTATAAAGAGAAGTAGGTGAAGATCTTAGATCATCGAGAAAAAGTTCTAAGAAATAAGACAATTCCCCCTGTCAATGTTTTGTGGAGAAACCACATGTTTGAAGAATCTACGTGGGAATTAGAGGAAGTGATGCAGCAGAGCTACTGTCATCTATTTTAGTTTGGGAAAACTAAATTTTGAGGGTAAAATTTCTTACTGGTGGAATATTGTAATGAATCAAAAATGTATGTATAAAATTCAATTTCTATTAATTAAATGTCTTATAGATATAGAAAACACATGCACTAATTTTGTTTAATTATTTCTAGTTGGATTCAAATGACTGTTAAGTATCCTAACCATTGATAATATAATCATTGAATAGTGATCACAAGACTAGTATAAATATAGGGTTTTAACAAACACTTTTGACACAGAAAAATGAAGTGATGTCCTCAACTAGTAAGATCATACCCTATGAAGCCCATTTATCAGTGCTTACAAGGGAGATAGCATTTATGGAATTTATTGTAGACCAACCCCAACCCGAGATCCAATAACTTAAGCATGAGAAAAACCAGTTACAGGAGAAGTTCAAGCTCATTGAGATCATGACCCAAACCATTTTCACCGAACAAACCCATGAAAGCCTTACCATTGTACATCTTACTCTTAGGGAATATGATGGTGTAATAAAGGGATATGTAACAATAACAAAGCATTATTATTATGTGAAATATTTTTTTATTGAATAATGAATATACTTTCATTCTGTTATTGTTACATTTTAAATTATTTTTAAAGAAAAAATTGTATTTTTTGTTAATATTAAAATTTATTTAAAAAAATCTATTTCGATGAATTAATAGATTTAAAAAAAAATATTATTATTAAATTACTTTTATTAAATATAAATGACCATATAATTTTTATAAAGTCCATTGTAATTTTTATTAAGGTTTTAAAACTACTTTTATTAAAACCTATGAATTTTCAATAAATGTCATTTTTTGTTTTTAAAGTGAAAATTCACAAATTTAGAAAATTATTTAGATAAAATTAATATTATTTTTGTAATTATGACATATAAATTATCCAATGGGGATTTTTCTTATAATTTTCTGAGACAGTTGAATTTTTGGGTAAAAATTAAATATCATATAAATTTATAATGTGTTTTATGACATCATAATAGTGATTTAATAAAATAATATAAGGGTTATATTTGTCCAAATATATGTTTTAATTAAAAATAATATAATTTTATTCTTATTTAATTTATTTTATAAAGCCTTGGTTAATCCTCCCTGACATATAAAATATTTTAAAATTTTAAAATTATTTCCTTCAAAGTGTGACTCGCCTTTACATAATCAAGGGGAATATTTTAATATCTTCAGCCCTTAGACTTTTAAAATAATGTATTCCACTCCACTTTTCCATGAATCATGGAAAAAATCTTGGTATGGTTTATGGTTTTGAAAATTTTAGTGTGTAGGGTCCAAAACCAAAAATTAATAAAGAATTCCCCCACCTTTCCAATATAAACCCACCCAAGAAGCCATTCCCCTTCACTAAATATATTTTAATCTAGACCACCCTCTTCCCCTTACTCCTTAGATTCCTCTCAAGGTTTCCCTAGGCTCTTAAGAAGCCTCTCCAAAGCCTTTGGGATCACACATCCGAGTAAGGGATCCTCACATTTCTCTCTTCCTTTCAATTCAAGAACCGTGTTTGAAATTTGTCATTTTAATTTCAATTGGTTAAATTTTAATCCTTTTATTATCAATTAACTACTACCCACATGATTTAATTTCAATTTGGGATCATTTATCCTCCCCCATTTTGACCCTTACCTACACTGTTACTATGCCAAAATTCAGTATGGGATTTATCTCTTCTCATTTCGATTTCAACCACTTATTATGTATTATGCATATTAATTTCAATTCCATATGGTGGTATATTTTTTTACAATATCCTATTACTATCAAACCCTTTTATAAATTTTGAGAGACACATTTCTCTCTCATCATCCCAATTTATGAATTTCTATATGACGTTGTTATGCTGCCAAAATTGCACTGTGATTTTCAATACCAAATTCATCTTGTAGTAAATACCACACTCATTACTCTATCAAGGTTATTCACCATTATGAACATATACTTATCTAATAGTGACTTAAATATATTAATTCCATATTCCTTGATTGTTGAATAAATTATTATATTTAATGAATCTTTTTTATATGATCTATATGTTGTACTTAAGCATGAGATTGAAATGATTATGAAGGGTGCACCTTAATACCACTCCAATGCATTGGATAATGTTAAGTTTAATTATATGTCATTTTAGGATCAGATTTTACTTAATTCCTTTATATGATTTTTTTCCATCACTTTGGGACAAGGTTTTACTTTATTCCTTTATGTCAATTATATAATGGTTTAAGTTGTTTCTATATTTCTATATTATGATAATCATGCTATATCAAGTTCATGTTTCTCTTATGCTTCATTGATATTTATATTTCATAACATGTACTGTAATATTCAATTTACGCCTTGTTTACTCCCTTAATATGCTTTATAGCTCATCATTTTCTTATGTATGTCCTCAGGTTATCCCATGCAATGTTATATCTGAAGGAATGTTGTGGTCATGTAATAGAATTTTTCAATAAAAATGTGTATTTTAGGTTTTAAGTTGTTATTTAATGTTCCTTATCCCAAAATAAAATATAACTCTCAATATTCTGAGTTTTATTAAGTGACATTTTATGTAATAAATCATATATAAATATGAAATAAAGAGAATTTCATTGTAAATACCATGAGGATAGTTTGTATACTATTGAAATACATGCATGTAAGGGGAAACATGGGAAAGGGAAGAATATATAAGGGCTCAAGGGCCCAATATGTTTTAATCAGAATCATAAGAATTCTTGTGAGTTCATCTCATGGACAAGATATTGTAAATTGGGGATATTATATGATCCCAACCTTTTCTGGAGTTGTCACATAATTGATTTAAATTACTCTTTTTTCTTATGATGAGTAATTTCTATTTGGGTTTTTCCTTGTGGTATGTTTGGGCAACAATTTGAGAAGAATAGAAGAAATATGTTATTGCATGGTTGGTGCATGGTTTTCCCTAATCGTGCACCCAAGCCCAGTAAACAGTGAAACCCTATATAGTAAAATTTTTCATAGTTGGCATAGGGTTTGTCAAACTATGCACCCTATTAGGAGTGACTATACACCCCTATAATAGAGATTATTGGTTTACGCACATAGTTAGGGGAAATCATTTTCCCATACCTAGAAAATTTTGTGTAGGAATTAAATTAACCTTAAAATTAGTTTTAATAATAAATAAACCTCTATTTTAATCACAAAGAGACACCCATTTGACCTTATGCTCTATTCAATAATTTTGGATCACTATGGATAGAATTAAAGACTTTTTATCTATATTATTTTTGATTTGAAACTAGAATCATAGATCTCTACCCCTCTCGGTAAGTGGATTCTATCATGTTGGTTTCTCATTCCTTTTATGTTCCTCCCCCACTCTTTTAGTGGGATTTTATCCTCTGATTCATTGAATATAGATCTATAATTGATGAATCTAGATCTATTCATGTGTATCTAGATCTAGATATAAGATATATTTAAATTTTAAATCTTTATTTAGGTTATATATCTGGACCTCATTCTACGTCGTTACTCTGCTGAATTTTGGTGATTTCTATTGGGTGATTGTTCATCAATTAATTGAGGTAGGTGGTCTATTTTTCAAATCCTATAGTGTTGATAACAATTATATGAATATGATCATTGAATTTATATGGTTTATTTAGAAATTGAAATTCCTAATTAGATGAATTAATGTGGTCAATTAATGAATTTAGAAATTGGTGATTTGATTGAATAATAGAAATTGCAGAATTGGGATAATTAATTGATGAATTATTAATAAAATTATTGAAGTGGGAAATTGGGGATAATTGATTTTTTATTTAATTATTGAATTTTTTAATTGTGAATTATAAATAAATAATTGGTGTATTAATTATTAGATGTTGATTTTTAAATTGATTAATTAATTATTCAATTTAATTAATGGACTTTATATTGTAAATTAATTTTTGAATTAATTAATTAGAGAGATTTGATTAATTATTTTGTGAATAAATTAATGTGATAGATATTGTTAATTAATTGTTGAATAAATTGAGGGCTCTTAGGTGATTAATTAATTGTACAATTAATTAATAAAATTGATGTCATTAATTAATAATTGGGTTAATTAATGGACATGGGTATGGTTAATTAATTTTAGAATTAATTAATGTAATTATTGGGAAATGGATATTATTTGTAGGTTATTTTTTGTGATTATATTGGCATAGTGTAGAAAAAGTTTTAACTAGAGCGTGAATGAGGGATTGCCTTAGGAATACTGTGAGAGCTTCTATTATTATTTCTGAAGGACTGTGAGAGCATTTGGACAAGAAGACCATGGGAGATTCAATTTTTAACTCTGAAGGGACATTGACAGATCATGGATTTGGTCTAATAAAAAGACGATGAGATCTTTCCCCCTTTTCCTAGAGATATTTTAGGATTCCTTTAGTCTTACTCACATTAAACCCTTGAGGTTATAGCCCTTTGTGCGCATTACTCATGTATGACTAATTTAAATAATTTATGAATTTTATTAAGATATGAATTTTGAAAATGAATGGTAAAAATGAAATTTAGATATGTGATATCCCTAGGGGATAGTTCAGACTCCAGCACAAGATGAAGCAGTTATTAAGGATTGGGTGTCCTTGGAAACCTGAGGGTGTTATATGGTTAAATAAATTGTAGTTGAATAAATGTAAAATGTTTAATTTATTACTAATATTTTATTCTTTATACAACATAATAGACTATTATTGACTATATTTTTTTAAACACCATTGGTGGTGGACTACCGAGTAATACTCACACCATACTCAGGCTTATTGATCTGTACTTGAATAGATTTAATGTTTGCAAGTTAGGATAAGGGAAAAGGCATTGTGTTGGATGAATGAGTCGGTATGGATCATGATTGAGTGAAATAGAAGTTTTCTGAGGCCTCTTTTAGAGTCGCCATTTCCTTTACTTTTGAGTTTTCATTTTAGACACCTAACACGTATATTGGCATCGCATTTTTCTCTTTAGATTAATATTATATCTCCAGTTTTGGTTGTCTTATGATATTACTATTATTTTTTGGTTATATGTTATTCATTTATTGTTTCTTATTTTTCATTGGTGTATTACTCTGATAAAAATAGGGTATAGTCTCCCAATGATTGATAATAGACCCCCGTTACTTTTTGGTTGCCTCTAGAATACTGTGAGGTGTGCCTGATGTCATGTGGCTAACCAGCTCAGGGAAAAAGGGTGTGGTACCCATGTCATGATGTTACAAAAGGTTTATTATACCTTATGTTATTATATCTCATGTAGTTATACATATAATTGGAATCTATTATTTCATACATGTATAGTAAAATACATTCACAGAAAACCCAAAAAATAATCATTCGATGAATCATACAACGATATGATAAAATCAAAAACAAAAAATAAAACAAACAAGTATAATAATTCTAATGGAACATCACAACATAAAATATGAATCAATAATAATAATGAAATAGATGGTAATCAAGAACATTAGTTTATGTTTTAATAATAATCTTCAAAACAATATAATTCTATGGAATATTACTATAAAATACATGATAATACTTAGCTTACCCATTAATTATTCAAGTACCCTATTCTATTTAATTATTTAATAAATACAAAATAACCACATAAACCTCATTACCCATGATAAAACTTGAACCATACTAGTTATGTTATAAACCATTAATTATAGGATTCCTTTTTCATCAAAATTATATTATCATCCAAAAATACTTTTTCTATTTTCCATTAAAACCCTATGTAGAAGAATATATTAAATAAATAATTTATATATTATTGGTGAATTAGCTGAAGAAGATCATTCTTCCACACATTACATTAACATTCCATATTCCCTTTTTAATTATAGAGTTATTTTTTGAATATCATTATGTCTATTATTCATTTCTCATGTAATCATATAATTTATCATAATATTTTCCACATAATGAATATATATTTTTGTGTGTGTGTGTTTGTATAAATATTATTTAGAAATTAATGAGGCAGTGAAAGCATAGTTAATAATTGAATTATAATAAGGAATAATTTCATTCATTCATATGTCTATCTTCAAAACTATTTTATTCTTTAAAAGAACATTTCCCAAATATTTCCCAATCCTTATCAATAATCTCATATTATAATGGTTCTAAATAGATAAAAAAATCATCAATATAGAAGAAAAGTATAATAATAATTAAACTATTTTAAAAAAAATATGAATGAATTATGAAAATTAAGTCAATATATGACTAAAAAATTTAAAATTTAAAAGAGATAGGAGTATAGATATCACAAAATGATGCCATTACCTAGACCAAACAAGGTCCCAATAGAATAATATTATTGTAAAAATCATAAAAAAAATTAGAAACCCCTCTACTTGGATGAAACCATCACTTCCGAGATTGAGGAGAGTGTAATAAATTCTAGTACCTGAAGGCATATTTGGAATAAGTAATTTTTTAATGGTTTAAGTAATTAAATTTTCATGTCTCTTAGGATTCCATGGGATAGATTCAATCAATATAAATGATGATAATACTTATCATTCATTCAAATATGTTAAAATTCAAAATAAGCATGGCGATAAATGCGATAATTATCATAGTTTTTAACTCAAAAGGAATCATTTCAAGTCACTATAGATTATCTTGTATAATTATGGTGATAAAATTGATTGAAGAAAAACATGAAATATCGTTTTGGTGTATCTAGTCTTCTTAATTAATGGTTAATAAATAAGATTAATATAGGGATGGGGAAATATGCATAGAGTAAACATTAATACATGTTTTAGGTCTTGAAACAAATATAAATTACCTATTTAAATCTTATTTAGACCCACTAAACCTCAATTCAAAAAACAAAGGAAATGATGTGTTATAAATTTCAAATACCGTGTTTATAAACTACAATGCAGATCATCTCTACACATTACCCTTTTAAAACATAGGTCAAATTAGTTAATATCCCTTAAAATTATGTGTTGTAAATATTATTAAATCATAACATTTAAATTACTTAAAACTATTGAGTAAAATCACCTATTTTAAAATTTCAATGTCATTAATTCTTAGAGGTCTTATTATTGAAAATACAATTTTAATCCACAAAATTTGATTCATGTTTTTCTAGGAAAATAGTGGAAGATTCACCAATGAAAGGACTCTCAAACAAGGAAGAATAACTTTGATATTGGTGAGGATGTCACTCTTTTGTATGGGGGAGGTTAGTATTATGAAAAATGAATCAATAAATGTAATGAATCTTACACCAAAGGAAAAAACTCTTACTTTATAAAAAGTTATCTTACACTGATAGAATGACTCTTATATCTGAAAAAACCACCCTTACCCACCATAGAATGACTTTTATGATTAAGAAATATTTGACTAACTTTGAAACATCATTTTTATTTCTAGGGGAATATAATATTGATTTCATCACTATTGATAAAACATAAGGTTTATTAAGAAAAATAAGTGTAAAAACATAAGGGTTAAAGATTTAAGTCTCAATTAAGAAATATCCAGAGAAATTCATATTTAAACTTGAAAAATTAAAAATTATTTAAATTTCAACCAAATTAAAAATAACCTTATCAAAGCATTAAAAATAACAAAACACCCATGAATATCCTTAATACTCAATAAATGATAATGGTATGTTTTTAGAGAAATAATATCCATTATATTAAATACCTTTAAAAAATTTCACCATTGATAATTAAAATGAAACCATAAGCAGTGACCAAAAAAAGAATATGAAAGAAAACCCTGGAAATTCAAATTATAAAAATCTCAAATGATTATTTTCCTCAAGAATATAAACCTAATTTAATTCAATAAAAATAAAAATTATTGGTTGAAACATCTCAATTAGATCCTAGCCACCAAGGAAAACCCAAAATAAAGTAAAGGAAACTATGTATGAAATAATACCCCTGTTGAAGTAAACTATTTAAAATCATTAATGTTATCTAAAAATTCATTTAACTCTTTCTAAATCAGATAATATATAGTGTGGTTCTTACTATTTTTATTAAGTGGAAATTCATTTATTTTTATAGAAATAATCAAACACATTTTAAAAAAAATAGTTTAGCATCAAAATAACTTTAGAGTTTTATTCAAATAGAGGTTCAGATTTACTAACCAATGACGGGCCCCACTTTTTAAGTCACAATCAAGTACCCAAAAAATACTAAGAGACTCCTTGAGACTATAATTATTCATTTTGGTGATGATATAATATAAAAAAATTTAAATGTAAGGTCAAACCAATTTCAGGAAATGTTGCATCAACTATATCTAAGTGAATGTGCTGTATCATACATCATTTCTAATACATCTCTTGGAAAAACTATAAGGTTAAAACATGGTGGATGAGTCATATCCATGATGAAGGAAATATAATTTTCTTCCAATCTTCCCAAATTTAGGTTTTATTATATAATCAACATAAATGATTTCTATTTGGAAATATATGGTAGCAAAATCCTAATAGTATAAAAAATATAGATAAAAAATGACATTTCTTTAACCAATGAATGAAATATTAGAGAAATACGGAAAAAATTAATTTTACCACCATTTTCAATCATAGTAACATTATCTTATATTTAATATTTCAGTTCATTTAATCTCTTTTAATCATTTTTTATTGAGTTACAAGATCAAATATAATTGCAGTTATAACAACAATAATGTAACATCCTAGGTAAATAAAGAATAATAAATTGTTCATATTTATTAATATTTGTGAATTAAAAATTAACTTTACTTTAAAGGGGTTGATATGTTCAATGGCGTACCCGATACGCAACAATGGGTTTCTTTGAAATCTTACATTTCACACTAACAATATAATATTATTATTTTAAATAGCAGTTAACGCATAGTCATTGTGTTGGTGGGAATGAACAGAACTAACTACAATATTATTATACATGTTTATTAAATGTTTTTACCTTTATCCAATAAATTTTATAGGGCTTAAAATAAGAAGGAATCTATTTTAAGTATAAATATTTTAATATTCTTTAACATATCAATTTACCACCTTTTGATGGAAAACCCTTTTTAAATCTAGTTTTTATCACTCTCAAAAATTTTGTTCGAAAAAATAAAATTCTATTTTAGAATCCGGAAAAAAAAAATTGTTGTGTAAATATTTGGTATTTTTCCGATAAAATTCACTTTTTTAATGAATAGTGAAAAGCGATGAATTTTAATTCAAAACCACCTTTTAATATAATTAATTTATATGGTTAGATTATCTTTTTAATTGGTTTTAAAGTTTAAATATATTATATATTTACCATTTAATCCAATTTTGGCCATTGGAAGTAATTTCACTTTGAAATTGGACATTAACAGTTATCAATATTTTGATAGTTATTATTTCTTAAAATCACACTATTTATTTTTTCAACGGGAATTAATTTTATATTAATTAATGCACCTTCTATGTTTTGAATTTTTTAAAATAGATATCATTTTTTAATTCAGAATATAAAATTTATCTTGGAGTGAATTTTTTGATTTTTTCTAAAAACCATCAATTTTTTATGAATAGTGAAACCACTAAGTAGTAGTTAAAAAAATTGAATTTTTCATTTAAATGAAATTTTACCACTTCTGTGAATTGAATTTAAAAAATCCTAAAAACATGTTTGTCATTATTAAGTAAAATTTGGTTCAATGGGATGAAAATAATTTTTGGTGAATCGTAATTTTTGACTTTTATTATCCGCGATTAATAGTAATTAGGTAAATTAAGGTAAAAAAATGTTATAATAATATATAATTACCTTGAGACTTATCTTATCCTTATTGGATGAGTCATGTCCGACCAATACAATCCATGGGTCAATTGTTGGACCCCATGGAGCCACTTGGGTAAGATAATGACATAAATATCATTTTAGTTAAAGTATATATAAAAATGTCATAAACTTGTATTATTTTACTAAAACAATTTTAATGTGGGGTTATATAATTGATATATTTGAAAATAAATATTCATTAGAAATATAAAAATATTTCCTACATCATGGTAATTTGTTTATAATTTTAGACATCAAATAAATAAAATTATTTATGACATAATGATGATGCAGTGTCTTCGTCATTAATAAATGATTTAAATAAATAAGAAGATAAAAATTAAAACAATATCCAAAACATGTCCAATTATTATTGGATGATTTTATTTCGAAAATTTTTCACCTTATCTTAGACTTTAATTATTTTTGGACCTTTAGAAACCAAAAATTATTATATAATAAAATAATATTTTCAAACATTCAAAAAGATCCCCTCCTCTCCTTTATAAAAATCCCTCACTTCCTACCCATTTCTCACACTTCTCAAGTCCTTGTCTCATCCAACATTTATTCCAATAATCTTCCAAGATCCCTTTCTTCATCCTAGAATCCTTAACTTAGGCAGAAGGCACTTTAAGAAACCCCTTTGGTTTAAACCAAAGGGAGTTCCCTAATTTAAAGGTAAAATATTCTCTTAAGTTATTTTGTATTATTTTACTTCTCCAACCCCATAAAATATTCTTATTCCATTATTTGATAAAAACAATAGTATAATCAATATAATAGGATGTTTTTATGGGAAGGGTTCGAACTACACTTACACACACATCCATCAAATGGGTAAAGAACATACTGTTTCTCTAGACGGTGAACTACTTCCTCACGAAATGATGATTGTTCTATTATTTCCTACCACCTCTCACGGTGTCCATTATGATGGAATTATATTTATATATGATATATATTATTATTATTTTTTCTTTATGCTTCTGTATTTTCCATTTATATAATACCTTTATGTTTTCCATAATAGTTAAACATGATAATTTCATTTTAGGAAGTACGGACTACCGCCCCCTCAAAGTGATATGACTCGTTAATGCCTTATGTTGGATGATATTATACTAAAATTATAATATAAAAATGTATCATTATGTTTTCATTCTATCAAAATACTAAATGGAAATGAAAGTAGTGTTCATGCGTACGTACGGCTTACCATCTCCATGAACGGTGCATTTCATTTCTTACCTCTAAATGTTATGTAATAATATAAATACATGTATATACAATATATATATGATATATATGATATATAAATAATGAATATAATTCTGGATATAATGAACATTTGACCACATGTACTACTTTTAGTAATAAGAAGTCCATTTTTTACTAAAGTACCAAATATTGACAAAAGGACCATTATTAACATAAATGATTACATAATGTTTATAACATGGTAATAAGTGATATAAAAGGAATAATAAAGTAGAAAAAGGTTCTTAAGAAAGTAGAAATTAGCTTTAGTTTATTATTTGGGAGATTAAATATTGAACGGGTCAAGTTGGACACGAGGTAAGGGACTTCATCTCAATCTCCTTTCATTGAGGCATATTATTCAAAGGAAATCATTTTCTACGAAGTATTTTACTAAATGATAGAAATGAATGTATTTTTAACATATGCGGTGACAACTTCTTTTCTTCCACCATGAGTATTATTTGATCTTTCACTTCCTTAACAACCCGAAATGTTTTTTAAAAGGAAAATAAATACCATATACTCTTTTATATATTTTGGTATTGAATATCGTTTTAATAATGGATTTGTTTTGTTAATATATTTAAATGATATATTGTGATTGGAATGTGGAAATGTTATATTTTACTTTATTTTTGTTTTATGTGTTTTGAATATGTTATAGTTCTTGGGAATTGTTTACGTATACGGGTGGTTCTGTGATAAACTTAGGGCGAGTGAGCCTGAGATATCTCTCCAATGCATTCGGTAACGTGATGGAGTTAAACGTTAATGTTTCTCCTTAGATATTTAGGTAATATACTGTGAAGGGTATTCCAAATGTAACTCCCTATGTAGCTGTCATAGCCTCAATGTAAGTATGATATGGATGCCACACGTTAGCTTTATGATTTGTAATTACTATGTGTTATTCATGAATCTTATATTTTTATGAGATATGGTAAAGAGATTATGTTATATATGTATTGATAAAATAATGTTTTCTTTTTTCATAACCCTTACTGGGGTTTTTATGTTCATCCCAAGATTTGAAATGTTTTTAACAGGACCTAAAGATGAATATGGTCAAGGATGGGATCAAGGAAAAGTCATTTTGTCTAAAACATGGAACTAGACATGACTCTTTTTTTCAATATTTTTCATTCTATGAAAAAAATTTGAACTCAGTAGAAGTGTCTAATTTATAAATTTTGAGATGTAATGTAATAGTTATGGCATAATTCTATAAAACTCTAAACCTAAAAAGATCCTCAATGTGAATTATTCATTTAATTCAAGATTAAGTAATATTTTAAGGTTGGGTCTTTATAGTTGGTATCAGAGGTCAATTTAGAAAAATTTTAGATTTAGGTTATTGTTAAATTAAAATCCATAAATTAATTTATGCTAATATTGAAATGATATAGCATTTAAATATTACCATGTTGTTTTGCCTAAAATATTTTTGTGTTCAGAATGGTTTTCCATAGAGGAAACAGGGCAGCTATGTTGCGACAACATTATGAGGAAGACAACCTTACAAATCAGCAACCTGAGATGGTCAGAATCAAAACTGAATAGTTTGTTATGGTAATGGAATAGTTGAATCAAGCTATAAATGGTGGTGGTATCCATGCATGAGATTATCCAGAACAATCACGAAGAAACATGTTATTTGTGGATCATTTGATGAGGCAGTATCCCCAATCATTCAGAGGATTGTTTAACCCTGTGCCAGCTGAATGGTGGATTAAAGCACTATAGATAATATTTTATGTCATGGGATGTTCATAACATAAAAATGTTAGTCTTGATGATTACTGTTTTGAATGTGAAGCTAATTGGTGGTGGTCTATGGTGAAAAATATCATGGATAGTGAGGAGATTGATGAACTTGATTAGGATGAATTCAAAGGTACATTCCTTGAAAAATATTTTCCTAAGGTGGTTTGACTTAGGATGGAAAAAAATCTTGGAATTGATGTAGGAGGATGACTCAGTGGCTACATATGAAGAAAAATTCACTCGACTAGCAAGGTATTCTCCAAATTTCATAAGATATCTTGATATTAAAATCAACCGTTTTTACTCAGGATTAAAGACAAAGTATCTAAGGGCTTCATATTCTCACAAGTTCAAGAGTTATGATAAAAATTTCCGATGACCAGATAAGGTGGAAATGGAGTTTCCGATGATCAGGTGTTCTTTGACAAACAACATAATAAGTGGTCAAGGTGGTAGCTGAAAGGGAAGAACTCTTCAAAAAAGTATGATGGTAAGAAACTTAAGTTTATATTTTGTGAAACTTTTGGTACAAGGCATGTTGGGGAATGTCTTTTGAATTCGGGTAAGTGCTACTGATGTGGTAAAATGGGATATAAGGATCATAATTGCACTAAAAAGGATTAGGGTAATGGTAAGAAAAAAAATTATTCACAATAACTGAGACGTTTTAAGGTCAATGAAATGGGTCATTATGAAAATGAGTTTCCGATGAAGAACTCAATTGAGTGAAATAATCCAGAATACAAGCAGAAAGGGTTGGTGAAATCCTTTGCAACTACTTTAGTAGATTTTGGTCCATCAAATGAAGTAGTATCAGGTACACAATTTGTTTGTTTGAATTATTCTAATGTATTGTTCGATTCAGGGTCTACACACTCTTTCATTTATAAAAAATTTTCTAGTAAATTGGGAATTCCATCTCAACGTATGAATCATGAACATATGGTAAAAACACCCAGAGGAAATTTTGAGACAAAAATAATTTATAAGAACCTTCATATCCTTGTGTGCACAAAAACTCTACCTACAAACCTTATTTTTTTCCTCTAGTAGAGTTTGATGTTATTCTTGATATATATTGGATTTCTGTTTATCATGTTAAGATTGACTGCAGAGCTAAAGAAGTTTCTTTTTAGAAAGATTTTCAGTTTGTGTAAAAGAATGAACCCTTACTTTTGATAACATATCAGGAAGCTGAGAAACTAGTAAAAGATGGATATTAATATTACCATGCACATATTGTTGAAAATAACGTAATATTTTAGATTAATTATGTGTCAGTGTTAAATGAGTACCTTGATATTTTTCTTGATGATTTTCTTAGTATTATTCCTGGTCAAGAAGTTGAATTTACTATTGACTTAGTTCCTGATGCTAAGCCAATTTCAAAACCCCCTTATCGAATGGCTCAAATCGAACATTTAGAGTTAAAGAATAAATTGCATGAGTTTTTAGATAAAGGTTTCATTCAACCTAGAACATCACCATGGGGTGATCCTATCTTGTTTGTTAAAAAAAATATTGTTCAATGAGACTTTTCATTGATTATAGAGCATTGAATAACATCGTTGTTAAGAACATGTATCCTTTGCCTCATATCAATGATTTATTTGATCCGCTCCAGGGAGCTTGGTATTTTTCGAAGATTGACTTGAGGTCAGGGTACCATCAGTTGAAATTAAACTAAGCAGACATTCCAAAGACCGTGTTTTGTACTAGATATGGAAATTATGAATTTGTATTCATTCCTTTTGGGTTAACCAATGCACCTTCTGTATTCATGGATCTTATGAATAGAATTTTCAATGAGTTCTTGGATTATTTTGTGGTTACGTTCATTGATTATATTTTGGTTTTTTTTAAAGTAAAGAGGAATATATAAGTGATTTAAGAGTTGTCTTGGAAACCTTAAAAAAAATAAACTGTATGGAAAATTATGCATGTGTGATTTTTGGTTATAACAAATTTCTTTCCTTGGTCACATTGTTTCAAAAAATGGGATAACATATTGATCCTGCTAAAATAAAAGTTTTTGAAGAATTGACAAGACCTAAAAATATAACTGAAATACATATAATTTTTGGTTTGGGAGCTTATTACCGGAGGTTTATTGAGAATTTTTCAAGGTTATCTAGTCCAATGACTAAATTAACTCCAAAAGTTGTTATGTCCATTAGGACAAAAAAATATGATGATTGTTTTAGGAATTGAAAAGAAGAATAGTGAATGCTCTAGTTTTGGCATTACCTTCCAGAGATGGTGAATTTGTTATCTATAGCGATTCTTCATTGAAATGACTTAGATGTTTCTTTATGCAGAGATATTAGTTAATTTATTATTCTTCACATTAGTTAAAACCTCATGAGTTAAGTTACCCTACACATGATTTGGAATTATCTTCTGTTGTTTTTTCTTTAAAAATTTTGAGGCATCACTTGTATGGAGTAAAATGTGAAATATATCCTAACCAAAAAAGTTTAAAGTATATATTCACTCATAAATAATTGAATATGAGATGGAGGAGATGGATGGAATTAATCACGGATTATGATTTCACGATCCATTACCATCTGGGAAAAGCAATTAAAGTGGCTAATGCTTTGAGTTGAAAAGGTAACGCTTCATTAACCATGCTACATTTGGAATGAGATCCTTTTGTTTTTGATTTGATGAACTTTGGCATAGAATTTGTTGGTGCAGGAAGTTCTACTGTTTTGTTTCAAGTTTCAGTGAGATCATCTCCATCATACATAATTAAGCAAGTGTAGAAGGAAGATAGTGAGTTGCCTAAATTGGTAGAGTTGGTTCAGAAGGGTAAGTTTCCTAAATTTAACATTGATAATGATTGTGTTTTTAGGTTCGGAAAGAGATTATATGTTCCTTGTGATTCACAATTAAAGAATGAGTTGGTATGTGAATCTCATAGTTCTCCATTTTCAGTTCATCCTGGCAGTACTAATATGTACAGAGATCTTCGAGAGTATTACTGGTGGGATGGAATGAAAGGAGATATTGTTGACTTTACTGTGAAGTGTATAACTTGTCAACAGGTTAAAGTAGAGCAGAAGTTACCGAAAGGGATGCTTCAGCCTTTACCAGTGGAAGAGTGGAAATTGGAAAATATATCCATGGACTTTGTTGTGTGGTTACCAAAGAAATCTCGAGGTAATAATGCAATTTATGTTATTGTTGATCGGTTGACTAAATCTTCTCATTTCCTTTCTATTGGGGATACTTTGTCTCTAGATCAACTTTCACAGTTTTATGTTAAGGAGATAGTCAGGTTGCATGGAGTTCCCCTCCCCATTTTATCTGATAGTGATCTTAGGTTTTCTTCTTACTTTTGTAAATGCTTTAATATTTCATTGAGTACTAAATTAAATTTTAGTACAACTTTTCATCCTCAATTATATGGTCAATCAGAATGAACAATTCAGACCTTGGAAGATATGTTACATGCTTTCTCGATGGATTATCATGGAAGATAGGACCAACATATTTATTTGGTTGACTTTTATTATAATAATAGTTTTCATTTAAGTATACAGATCGATCTGTTTGAGTCATTATATGGAAAGAAGTGTCGAACTTGATCTTTTTGGGATCAATTCGATGAAAGGAAACTGATGGGTGCAGAATTGGTGGAAGAGATGGTATCAAAAGTTCAGTTGATTTAGATTCACATGAGAACATCTCAGAGTCGGTAGAAAATTTGTGTGGATAACTGAAGGAAGGATCTATCTTTTGAGATAGGTGATCATTTCTTTCTCAAAGTTTCTCCATGGAAAATTGTGATGCATTTTAGTAAGAAGGGAAAGTTGAGTCTGAGGTTCATTTGAAGTTATGAAATCCAAGATAAAGTTGGATCAGTTGCATACAGAGTTTATTTACCTCCAATTTTATCCCAGGTACACAATGTTTTTTAGGTCTCAATGTTGAGAAATTATACGCCAGATCCATCTCATTTTTTAAGTCCAGAGGTAGTTCAGTTGGAATAGAATCTCTCTTATGAAGAAAAACCATTGCAGATTCTTGATCATAGAGAGAAAGTGTAGCGGAATAAAGTAATTCATCATGTAAAGGTTTTATGGAAAATCTATATGGTTGAAGAAGCAACATGGTAATCTAAAAATTCTATGAAGGATAATTACCCCCATTTAGTTGATAAGTGAATAAAATTGTGTGGACGCAATTTCCAAAATGGGGGAAGGATGTAACATCCCAGGTAAATAAAGAATAGGACATTGTTCATATTTATTAATATTTTTGAATTAAAAATTAACTTTACTTTAATGGGGTTTTCTATGTTCTATGACATACCCGATATGTAACAACGAGTTTCTTTGAAATCTTTCATTGCACACTAACAATATAATATTATTATTTTAAACGGTAGTTAAAGCCTAGACATTGTATTGGCGAGAATGAACAGAACTAACTACAATATTATTATACAAGTTTTTTAAAAAAATTTACATTTATTCAATAAAATTTAGAGGGCTTAAAATAATAAGCAATTCGATTTTGAGCATAAATACTCCAATATTCTTTAAAATGTTGATTTACCACCTTTTGATGGAAAACCCTTTATAAATCTGGTTTTTGTAACTCTTATATGTTCTATTTGACAAAATAAAATTCTTGTTTAGAATTGGGACATCAAAATTTACTTTGAGTAAATTTTTGGTATTTTTTCGATAAAGTTCATTTTTTTAATGAATAGTGAAAATGATGTATTTTAACTCAAAACTTCCTTTTAATCTAATTTATTTATATGGTTATATTATATTTTTAATTTGTTTTAAAGTGTAAATAGATTATATTTTAACCATATAATCCAATTCTAGCCATTAGAAGTAATTTCACTTTGAAATTGGACAATAACAATTATCATTCTTTTGATAATTATTGTTTCTTAAAATCACGCTATTTGTTTTGACAATATGAATTAATTTTAAATTAATTAATTCACCTTATATGTTTTGAATCTTTTAAAATATACATCATTTTCTAATTTACAATATCAAATTTAGATTAGGTTGAATTTTTGGAATATTTCTAAAAACCTTCAATTTTTGATGAATAGTGAAACCACCAAGTAGTAGTAAAAAACTGACTTTATTCATTTAAATGAAATATTACTGCTTCTGGTAATTGAATTTCTAAAATCTGACATACATTGTTGTCATTAGTATGTAAAATTTGGTTCAATGATCTGAAAATAATTTTTTGTGAATTGTAATTTTTGACTTTTATAAACCGTAATTAAAAGTAATTAGGGTAATTAAGGTAAAAATAATGTTATAATAATATAAAATTACATTGACACTTTTACATACCTTATTTTTCAAGTCATGGACGACCAATAAAATCCATGGGTCAGTTTTGGGATCCTATTGAGCCTCTAGGGTAAGATAATGACATAAATAACTTTTTAGTTAAAGTAAAAATAAAATTGTGATAAACATGTACTGTTTTACTAAAAAAATTTAATGTGGGGTTATATAATTGATATATTTGACTATAAATTTTCATTATAAATCTAAAAATATTTCCAACATCATGGTAATTTTTTTATAATTTTTATACATCAAATAAATAAAATTATTTATGACATAATGATGATGCAGTGTTTACGTCATTAATGAATGTTTTAAATAAATAAGATGATGACAATAAAAAACAATATCCAAAACTTGTCCAATATTTATTAGATGATTTTATTTCAAACATGGTCCAACATATATTTTACTTTAATAATTTTTGGACCTTTAGAAACCAAAAATAATTATATAATAAAATAATATTTTTAAACATTATAAAAGAGCCCCTCCTCTTCCTTATAAAAATCCTTCACTTACTAACCATTTCTCACACTTCTCAAGACCCTGGGTCAACCAAACTCTACTCCAATAAGCTCCCAAGATTCTTTTATTGATCCTAGAATCCCTAAATTATGCATAAGGCACTTCAACAAACCCTTTTGGTTCAAACCAAATGGAGTTACCCGGTTTAAAGGTAATGTCTTCTCTTAAGTTCTTTTGTTTTATTTTACTTCTCCAACCCCCTAAAATCTTATTATTAATTTATTTTATTAAAAAAACTAGTATCCCCAATATACTATGATGTTTTTAAGATAAGGATTCGAACTTCACTTACACACACATCCATCAAATGGGTAAAGAACATACTGTTTCAATGGACGGGGAACTACTGCCTCACGAAATGATGATTGTTCAATTACTTCCTACTGCCTATCATGGTGTCCATTATGATGGAAATGTATTTATATATGATATATATTATATTTATTTTTTATTTATGCTTCTGTATTTATCACTTATAGAATACCTTTATGGTTTCCATAATAGGTAGACGTGATTATTTCATTTTAGGAACTGCGGACTACCGCCCCCTCAAAGTAATATGACTCGTTAATTCCTTATTTGGGACGTATAAAGGATGGAGTTAATGATATTATATATGATATTATACTGAAATTATAATATAAATATGTATCATTAGGTTTTCATTCCATCAAAATATGAAATAGAAATGAAATTAGTGTTCATGCGTACGTACGGCTTACCGTCTCTATGAACGGTGCATTTCATTTCTTACCTCCAAATGTTATGTAATAATATAAATTCATGTATATAATGGATATATACGATATATATGATATCTAAATAATAAATATAATTCTGGATATAATGAACCTTTTACCAAATGTACAACTTTTAGTAATAAGAAGTCCATTTTTGACTCAAGTACCAAATATCGACAAAATGACCATTATTAAATTAAATGATTACATAATGTTTATAACATGGTAATAAGTGATATAAAAGGAATAATAAACTTGAAAAGAGTTCTTAATAAAGTATAAATTAACTTTAGTTTATTATTCAGGAGATTAAATAACGAACAAGTCAAGTCCGACACGAGGTAAGGGACTTCGTCTCAATCTTCTTTCATTGAGCCATATTTTTTTTTATACACGACTTTCATTTATACGGTGTATAAACACCTTTTACTTTTTATTGCATTCAAAATGAATATTTTTCTAAGAACTATTTTACTAAACTAAAAAAAAGAATTTTTTTGAACGTACGTGGTGACAACAACCTTTCCACCACCGCGAGTGTTATTTGATCTTTGGCTTCCTTAACAAGCCGAAATGTTATTTAAAAGGAAAATAAATACCATATACTCTTTTATGTATTTTTTATTGAATATTGTTTTGATAATGGATTTTTTGTGTCATTATATTTAAATGATATATTGTGATTGGAATGTGGAAATGTTATCTTTTTCTTTATGTTTGTTTTATGTGTTATGAATATGTTATGGTTCTTGGGCATTGTTTACATATACGGGTGGTTCCCTGATAAAACTAGGGTGAGTGAGCCCGATATAGCTCTCCAATTCATTGGGTAACGTGATGGAGGTAAACGTTAATGTTTATCCTAAGAGATTTAGGGAATATACTGTGATGGGTATTCTAAATGTAACTCCCTACGTAGACGTGATATCTACAATGTAAGTATGATATGGATGCCACAAGATACCTTTATGATTTGTTATTAATATGTGTTATTCATAAATATTATGTTTTCATGAGATATGTTAATGATCTTATGTTATGTATGTATTGATTAACTAATGTTTTCTTTATTTTTTTATAATCCTTACTAGGATTTTTTTCTCATCCTATGTTTTGAAATGTTTTTCACAAGACTTCAAGATAAATAGGGTCAAGGAAGGGATCAAGGAAAAGTCATGTTGTCTAAAACATGGAACTAGACGTGACTCTTTTTTCAAGAGTTTGTATTTTATGAAAAAAAATGGAAACTAAGTAGAAGTGTCTACATTGTAACTTTTGAGATGTAATGTAACTGTTATGGCCTAATTATCTAAAACTCTAAACCTGAAAGGATCCTCAATGTGAATTATTCATTTAATTCAATATTAAGTAATGTTTTAAGGTCGGGTCCCTATAAATAAACAGAAAATAAACATAAACATTACAGTGTTTTTTCATATAAAGTAATTTTGAAGATAACAGCTATTAAAATTTGTGATCATTTAATATTAAAAAATAAATAAATTCTATAAGATATCAAATGATAGTTGTAAATTTGAAATAAATAATTAAAAAATAAATATAAACCAAAAAACATGAAAATAGAAACTATGAAATAAATAAAAATCGGTAAGAAAATAGCCACTATGAGTTTTTATTCTCTTAATACACAACACATTTCCAAATAAACCACCCATTTCACCATCTATGTAACACCCCGACCCCAGTTACCCAGATTTGGTGCATTATTACATAACATTGGAATGATCACAAATGATCAAGTCTTGAAAGACCGATTAGTTTAGTAGTCTTGGAAACACTAGATATATTCATAAGTCATACATTACATCATAAGGTAAAAAAACTACAACAATATCTTGTCTTCATATCCCTTTATACTATCCCTACAGGTCATTCATAAATTACTTCTTCATAATCCTGGGAAAAATAAAACATTGAAAGGGGTGAGCTCAGATGCTCAGTAAGGATAACATTACAGCAAAATCTTTTATAGATAAGCATAAACACTTAAGGCGGTTTATAACTAAAACAAAAGCCTTTTAAACTTGAACTTCAGCATAAAATGGAAAAGATAAAATAAAATAATTCCATCTACTTACTCACATGGATATTCTAATAGTCGAATGATCACATGCAATATCAATAACCACTTTCATAATAATGGAATGCATAATGCCAGACTATCATAACCACATAGCCAAGTCCTCGTGCCAAGACTACAAATAAGATTTTTCCAAGGCCTTGTGCCAAGACACTAGTTTGCCTCATGAGACCTACCGACGCATCGAGGAGCTATAACGGGCTCCACCCGTCACTTATTAAGTCCAATGCATTCCACATATGAACAGGTTTAAACATAACATAAACATTCATATTAAAATTGGCATACGAAATGTCAATACTTTAACCACAAACCATGAATGGTATAAAAATAGCAAATCTATTGTCAAACATAACTCGTTTGATACAATATGGAAGATTGTATTGTATCACATTATCCTAAATCAAGAATAATTAAGGATGTTGACATAGATGAAAATAATTATAAAAACTATTTGAGAGAAATAACCCCCTTTTTCTTGAAATCATTTAAAAGTCACGCTATTTGTCAAGAAGCCATTTAAAAATCGATTTTTGAATCAAAGTATCCCATACCACTTTGAAACTTTTAAAATGAGTTTTAATTTTAAAACTTTAATGTCCATATAAATAAATCCTTAAAACCCTTTTTTTCAAACATGGACATTAATGAGAAAGATTTATAAGAATAAGTCTTTAAAACATTTAAAAAATGGTATTTTAGTTAGAGTTTCTAACCAAAAGGGAGACACTTGAATACAAATAATTGAGGTAATCAAAACATTTTAATATCATGAGAATAATGGAATTCATGATATACTATGTCAAAGTACATTATATACCCACATAAAAGTGATTTGGTGTATAACAACAAAGAAGTCTCAATGGAATTTAAATTGAGATGAAATCTCTCATAATGGTCGTATCTTTAGGTTAAGGATAAATCAACGACATAATTATGTGTTACAAATATAAATACACTAAATATTATTGGATATTCAGTGTAAAACAATCAAAGTACATTCACACATATTCTTATAAAAACAACACCAATGAATTGGATGTTTATCTCAACAAATCAAGATTGAGTAAAAATTACTCTTATCAAGTTCATACCAATGACTTGAGAATTTATTAATGGGGTGATTATGTGTATAAAAAGTATATCCACAGAAAGGGGAGTGGAAATTATGACATAATCAAATGAATAGTGATTCCACACATAATCTTGGATTAAAATAATCAATGAATTATGCGTAAAGCCGAATGAGTGGAAATTGAAATTTCGAATTCCCTTATCGATTAGGTAACATACGAAACATACACCCACGAAAGAAGGATCATACAATTATGATGTATATACCCATGAATTAATGTATAATACACAATTAATACAATTATAGGTAGTACACATACACCACATGTAATAAATAATTGGTGAACAATGGAATTCTCATGGAATTAAAAGTGAGATAAGAAACCCCTTACTTTGTACTTTTTCCTTGGTCGACGGTAGGTTAAACTCTTGTATAATGGTGAAATAATTGTTAATAAATTATACAATAATCATATACATTAATATGATATCATATATGATCTTTTATCATTGCTTTGTTAATAATATCTTAGTATTATCGTCTTTTCGGGTTTTAACATACTCGTTTTCTTTTATATGTTTTGTTACATAAGCCATGTTTTTCATGGATAGGTTGTATCTAATTCATATCCAGAATGATATCAAGTCCTTAAACATTATTTTTAAATCATCCAATGATAATTATATTTGAATGGATACGATGGAGAATGAATCTAATCGCGTTCGTGGAGACGGTAGTCCGTACGTACGCACGAGCGACAATATCGTTCTTTTGATATTAAAATAATATATAAATGGATGGTATATCATATGTAAAGAATCATTAACATGTTATATTTATTATTTACATGAGTTACACATCATTATTATACCCATCCAAATAATAATATATTGAATAACAATTACACCACGACGTGGAGACGGTAAGCCGTACGTACGCACGTATGGTGACATGTTATTCAAGGGGTGGATAGAATACTGAATATGGTTGTACCATATTTATAATAACATCACAGTATATATATGATACTGGAGTTATTATTTTAGAATGGTAACAACAAAGGAAGAAGAAGTGGAAGAAGAAAGGAACTTGGAAAAGGGTGGTGAAATTGTAACGCCCCGACCCCAGTTACCCAGAGTCAGTGCATTATTACATAACATTGGCATGATCACAAAGGATCAAGTCTCAAAAGACCGATTAGTTTAGTAGTCTTGGAAACACTAGATATATTCATAATTCTTACATTACATCATAATGTAAAAAAACTACAATAATATCTTGTCTTCATATCCCCTCATACTATCCCTGCAGGTCATTCATAAATTACTTTTTCATAATCCTGGGAAAAATAAACCATTGAAAGGGGTGAGATCAGATGCTCAGTAAGGATAACATTATAGCAGAAGCTTTCAGAGATAATCCTAAACACTTAAGGCAGTTTATAACTAAAACAAAATCCTTTTAAACTTGAACATCAGCATAAAATGGAAAAGATAAAATAAAATAATTCCATCTACTTACTCATATGGATATTCTACTAGTCGAATGATCACATGCAATATCAATAACCACTTTCATAATGATGGAATGCATAATGCCAGACTATCATAACCACATATCCAAGGCCTCGTACCAAGAATACAAATAAGATTTTGCCAAGGCCTTGTGCCAAGACACTAGTTTGTCTCATGAGACCTACCGATGCATCGAGGAGCTATAGCGGGCTCCACCCGTCACTTATTAAGTCCAATGCATTCCACATATGAACAGGTTTAAACATAACATAAACATTCGTATTAAAACTAGCATACAAAATGTCAATACTTTAACCACAAACCACGAATGGTATAAAAATAGCACATCCATAGTCAAACATAACTCATTTGATACAATATGAAAGATTGTATTGTATCACATTATCCTCAATCAAGAATAATTAAGGATGTTGACATAGATGAAAATAATTATCAACACTATTTGAGAGAAATAACCCCCTTTTTCTTGAAATCATTTAAAAGTCACACTATTTGTCAAGAAGCCATTTAAAAATAGATTTTTGAATCAAAGTGTCCCATACCACTTTGAAACTTTTAAAAGGAGTTTTAATTTTAAAACTTTAATGTCCATATAAATAAATACTTAAAACCATTTTTTTCAAACATGGACATTAATGAGAAAGATTTAGAAGAATATGTCTTTAAAACATTTAAAAAATGGTATTTTAGTTAGAGTTTCTAACCAAAAGAGAGACACTTGAATAAAAATAATTGAGGTAATCAAAACATTTTAATATCATGAGAATAATTGAATTCATGATATACTATGTCAAAGTACATTATATACACCACATAAAAGTGATTTGGTGTATAACAACAACGAAGTCTCAATGGAATTTAAATTGAGATGAAATCTCTCATAAAGGTTGTATCTTTAGGTTAAGGATAAATGAACGACATAATTATGTGTGACAAATATAAATACACAAAATATGATTGGATATTCAGTGTAAAACAATCAAAGAACATTCACACATATTCTTATAAAAACAACACCAATGAATTGGATGTTTATCTCAACAAATCAAGATTGAGTAAAAATTACTCTTATCAAGTTCATACCAATGAATTTAGAATTTATCAATGGGGTGATTATGTGTATAAATAGTATATCCATAGAAAGGGGAGTGTAAATTATGACATAATCAAATGAATAGTGATTCCACACATAATCTTGGAGTAAAATAATCAATGAAGTATGCGTAAAGCCGAATGAGTGGAAATTGAAATTTCGAATTCCCTTATCGATTAGGTAACATAAAAAACATACACCCAGGAAAGAAAGATCATAAAATTATGATTTATATGACCATGAATTAAGGTATAATACACAATTAATACAATTACAGGTAGTACACATACACCACATGTAATAAATAATTAGTGAACAATGGAATTATCACGGAATTAAAAGTGAGATAAGAAACCCCTTACTTTGTACTTTTTCCTTGGTCGATGGTAGGTTAACCTCTTATATAATGGTGAAATAATTTTTATTAAATTATAAAAGAATCATATACTTTAATATGATATCATATATGATCTTTTAACATTGATTTGTTAATAATATCTTAGTATTATCATCGTTTTGGGTTTTAACTTACTCGTTTTATTTTATGTGTTTTGTTACGTAAGACATGTTTGTCATGTATAAGTTGTATCTTATTCATATCTATAATGATATCAAGTCCTTAAAAATTATTTTTAAATCATCAAATGATAATTATATTTTAATGGATACGATGGAGAATGAATCTCATCGTGTTCATGGAGACAGTAGTTCCTACGTACGCACGAGCGACAATATCATTCTTTTGATGTTAAAATAATATATAAATGGATGGTATATCGAATATACAGAATCATTAACATGTTATATTTATTATTTACATGATTTACACATCATTATTATACCCATCCAAATAATAATATATTGAATAACAATTACACCACGACATGGAGACGGTAAGTCGTACGTACACACGTATGGTGACATGTTATTCAAAGGGTGGACAGAATACTGAATATGGTTGTACCATATTTATAATAACATCATAGTATATATATGATACTGGAGTTGTTATTTTATAATGGTAACAACAAAGGAAGAAGAAGTTTAAGAATAAAGGAACTTGGAAAAGGGTGGTGAAATCATTACCTCTTCTTTGGGTTCTTCCTTTTGATTTGATCAAAAGGGCTCCTTATGTTGGCTTTCTGATCAAACTAAGGCCTCTATGTTGTAGTGAGGGAAGTTGGGAGAGTATTTTGGCAGAGTTCGGCTGAACCAAAAGGCTTTGAAGGTGTGAAGAAATGATAAGGAAGAGTTCCCTTTTATAAGAGGCATGAGGGGCACCTTTGGAAAATCTAGAAATATTAATTTATAATAAATTCATATTCTGTTTCTAATAGCTCCAAAGTTTATTTTTTAAAGGTTAAGGTGGTTATGGGTCGAAAATCACTCAACCAATAGAATTTAGACAGGTTTGGGTCATTATATTAACCTTGTCTTTAAGTATTAACTCTTAGTTAATTAGTTTCACTTTTACAATGTCTCATTGTATTTTTATATTATATAGTTAATAAACTTACCATATACATCCAAGATACCCCCAAGTGTTCCATTGATGATAAACCTATCATGATATAAGTCTCTTGGCAGAACCTTATATTTTTAGGAATTTAATATCAATTAATAAAATAATATTTGTTTTAAAAACTCTTTTATGTCAATTTTGACACTATTCAATTGTTGATTTTTGTGAAACACATAACAGGATTATTACTTCAAAAAAAGTAAATTAAATCAATAATAATATGTCATATTAACCTGTAAAATTAGTTTAATTCAATAAAAGTCTCAAATTATATTTATTTGGGTATTTATAATATAAATTATTCTAATTTTCCCTATTATGGTAATTACTGCATCACCATTGTGCAATAAATAAATTAATGTATTTAATGTCTAAAAATTATTAATAAAATATCCTTATGTAGGAAATATTTTTATATTTATAATTAATATTTATAGTCTAAAATACAACATATATAACCCTATGTAACAATTGTTTTTCTAAAAGTTATATGCTTGTTCCATTTTTGTATTTATTTTAACTTAATTAAAGTAAAGTGTCCCTATCACTTACAAGTGGATCCATGGGGTCCCAAAATCAACCCAAATATGCCCATGGTCGACCATGTATTAACCAATAGGGTTAAGACACGTTTTAGGGTAATTAAGTATTATTATAATATTGTTTTTTAACCCTTGTTTACCGGATTTACCCTTTTACCATGGTAAATAAAATATTTACCGATGTAATTATCCAAAATGTCTAAAAATAAAAGTTACCTATTTAAATAATTTGAAAATCATGATTCCAAATATGGAATCCATTTTTCCAAATTCAAAACACAGAAGTGGCAGAAATTAATTTAAAATTAATTCCCGTTGTTAAAACAAAAAACATGTTTTTAAGAGATAATAACTATCAAAAGATTGGCACTTGTTTATGTCTGGTTTAAATGTGAAATTATGTTCAATGACACACATTGTATTACATGGTAAAAATATATTCTAAATATACTTTAAAACCACTCAAATTCATAATTTATCACTAATAATTATTTTTATTAAAAAAGTTTTTTTTAATTAAAATTTAGTAATTTTCACTATTCATCAAAATATGAAAGTTATCCGAAAAGTACCAAAATTTCACCCTAGGCTAATTTTGATATTATGAATCCAAAAAAGAAGTCCATTTTGAGAGATATAATTTATAAAATCTCAAAATTTAGGTATTACTATTTATAACGGCTAGTTTGATTGGTTGTGGTGTGTTAGAATCTCGAAGTTACGTACAATGCACGCCATTGCATTATTCAAAGGGAAATGTATCATGGAAGCTTGGGGTGTTACATTCTACCCTCCTTCAATAAATTGCGTCCTCACAATTGTTTTAAAAAAATTGGGCTTGATAATATAATGGAAAGTCCCACATCGGAAAAAGAGTCAATAATACTATCACTTTAAAAGAAAGAAAGAGAGGTATAAAGGTCACCCAAGATAACCCATATTCGGATTCCATGTTGAAAAACATGGATATGGATGATAAAATAAGTGTCATGTTCTAATGGAGAGGGATAGAAATCATGATCAGGAGAAAGTACACAATAAGAAAACCACAAACTTGTGTTGGGACAAACGGTCATTAGTCTCCTAGCAGGAAAGTAAACGGACAACAATTTTTTTTTAACTTACATTACATAAGGATGAGGAATTCATTTATGATACTGAATAAGAATATAAAGATATATACTTAATTTTTAAGTAGAGTTTCATTCTTTAATAAATTTCCACCACTAACTCAAATTTTTTTAAACGATGAGTATTCAAGAAGACTTGGTCACACTGGAAGAGCGAGAATAAACTTCTATAGAATCACATGATCCATGAAGGATAAACTATATATTTACATTGTGTTTAGAGATTAATCAAAACGAAAATGGTTAGTGTAATATCTAATGATCCCCCAAAAGGATATTCCTTGAGATAAATAAACACTAATCTTAATTTCTAAAATTAAACCAACAATACCCCAAAGTTAAATAAATACCATTCAATAATAAATTGTCCATAAAATCCTTCAATATAATCCAAACTAATATTAAACCCCAAAACTTATAAGAATGTAGTATTCCACATTAAATTGTATCTCCAATTGACATCATCTACTCTTAAAGTCACATACTTAACCTAATCACATATTCTTTATTATAGGTTAATAATTTCCATAAATAACCCAAATCACTATAAATCCACACTAAAAACATAGATAAAAATCCACCATTACTCCTCTAATGAAATCCCATAGTATTCTATTTTCCTTGGTCATATAGTTTTCCCAACAAAGTGAACATCTTCCAAAATAACATTTATCACTTAATCACCAAATAATTTTCCTATACCAAGGGTATTCATTTGATAAGACATAAGAACCAAAATCAACTTATTATTGATCAATAAAATCATTTAACTAAAAAAAATTAGTCACACTATCCAGGGACTTCACATAGTCCAGTGGTAGGCGATAAATCCCAATCACACTTTGGTTGTGGGTTCGATTCCCACAGCTTTGTCCGACGCGAAGGGTTGTCACATGGTCTACGTGTTGTCCTTTTTCAAAAACTATATTTTATAATATTACCAAAATGAGATAAATTCTTCAAAATACCATAACATAATTTAACCACAAATGTTATATCAAACCTTGCATTTTCATCCCAAATTATAATAACTTATAATTCTCTCAAACCCCAATGATCATATAAAACCAAGTGGCTATTTATACCTATATCCATAATAAAAGAGATAATTATTCCTCAAATATCATTCTCACATGGAAAACTGTGGGGTTTCAAATACAAGAGAAAATTATTCCAAAGTAAACCCATCAACAAGGAGCAATAATACTTTTTAAACATTTCTCCAACCATTTATTTCCACATGGATTCTTCTTTGACCAAGAAAATATCCTATAGAATAGGGCATTCACTCAGGTAATGGCCAGGTCCCCTACATTTACGGAAAATGACTGTAAATGGATTCTTGGGACTATCTTCTTCCATTGTACTCTTCATTTTTCTTCGGCAATTCTTCACTTTATGTCCTACCTTCCCACACGTAAAGCATTTCTTGGTCCTATTGAGACACTTTCCTGGGTGTCTCCTACCACATTTCATGCATGATAGAAATTGAGGGTTCTTTTCTCTATGGTCTCCATTAATAGAGCTCTTATCATTCATCTCCTTTCTCTTCCTTATTGAGTCCGGGAGTTGGTTAATATATATGTTGTTGATCATATTTTTGGAAAACTGATTGGGCATAAAGATGATATCTTGTATGCCTATCAACATTCCATTTTTTTCTCATTTCCACCATTGTTCCAACCTTGTACATCATTCTCAATGTCACTATGAATTCCTTGTAATCTAGCCATTGACTAAAACCAGAAAGCATTATGTGAGTAACAGTAGTCATAAAGTCATTTAGAGTTTAACATGTCACCATATTCTCAATTTGAAACACATTAGGATTAACCAAGGTCATTTACTCTCATATTATATATATATATTACATTAAATAAGTTTGTAATGAAATTTTAAATTATCCTAAGCAGATCCCCCAGGAGTGTCGTAACCAAGAGTGCAACAAGGCCCATTGTCGTGTACCAGTTCCCATTTGAGTCTAGCTCAAATTGGTTTTTTTGGGTTTTACCCCTAGGTACATCTGTGCCAGAGCCACCTCTACCTGCTTGTATCCAAACAGGGATGTATTTCTTGGAAAAATCACAAAATCTCTACAATACCAAAATTCTAGGAAGTTATTCTATACTAATCCTCAAAGTTCATCTTAGGTCTACGTGCTCTAATCAGAGTTTATCTAAATCTAGCTTCCAAGGTTTGTACTAAACTTCCTCTGATACCAACAGTAACGCCCCGACCCCAGTTACCCATAGTCGGTGCATTATTACATAACATTAGCATGATCACAAAGGATCAAGTCTCGAAATACCGATTAGTTTAGTAGTCTAGGAAACGCTAGATATATTCATAAGTCTTACATTACATTATAAGGTAAAAAAAACTACAACAATATCTTGTCTTCATATCCCCTCATACTATCCCTGCAGTTAATTCATAAATTACTTCTTCATAATCCTGGGAAAAATAAAACATTGAAAGGGGTGATCTCAGATGCTCAGTAAGGATAACATTATAGTAGAATCTTTCATATATAAGCATAAACACTTAAGGCAGTTTATAACTAAAACAAAAGCCTTTTAAACTTGAACTTCAGCATAAAATGGAAAATATAAAATAAAATAATGTCATCTACTTACTCACATGGATATTCTACTAGTCTAATGATCACATGCAATATCAATAACCACTTTCATAATGATGGAATTCATAATTCCAGACTATCATAACCACATATCCAAGGCCTCGTGCCAAGAATACAAATAAGATTTTGCCAAGGCCTTGTGCCAAGACACTATTTTGTCTCATGAGACCTACCGATGCATCGAGGAGCTATAGCGGGCTCCACTCGTCACTTATTAAGTCCAATGAATTCCACATATGAACAGGTTTAAACATAACATAAACATTCGTATTAAAACTAGCATACGAAATGTCAATACTTTAACCACAAACCATGAATGGTATAAAAATAGCACATCCATAGTCAAACATAACTCATTTGATACAATATGGAAGATTGTATTGTATCACATTATCCTCAATCAAGAATAATTAAGGATGTTGACATAGATGAAAATAATTATCAAAACTATTTGAGAGAAATAACCCCCTTTTTCTTGAAATCATTTAAAAGTCACACTATTTGTCAAGAAGCCATTTAAAAATAGATTTTTGAATCAAAGTGTCCCATACCATTTTGAAACTTTTAAAAGGAGTTTTAATTTTAAAACTTTAATGTCTATATAAATAAATCCTTAAAACAATTTTTTTCAAACATGGACATTAATGAGAATGATTTAGAAGAATAAGTCTTTAAAACATTTAAAAAATGGTATTTTAGTTAGAGTTTCTAACCAAAAGAGAGAAACATGAACACAAATAATTGAGGTAATCAAAACATTTTAATATCATGAGAATAATGGAATTCATGATATACTATTTCAAAGTACATTATATACGCCACATAAAAGTGATTTGGTGTATAACAACAAATAAGTCTCAATGGAATTTAAATTGAGATGAAATCTCTCATAAAGGTCGTATCTTTAGGTTAAGGATAAATGAATGACATAATTATGTGTGAAAAATATAAATACACTAAATATGATTGGATATTCAGTGTAAAACAATCAAAGGACATTCACACATATTCTTATAAAAACAACACTAATGAATTGGATGTTTATCTCAACAAATCGAGATTGAGTAAAAATTACTCTTATCAAGTTCATACCAATGACTTGAGAATTTATCAATGGGGTGATTATGTGTATAAAAAGTATATCCGCAGAAAGGGGAGTGGAAATTATGACATAATCAAATGAATAGTGATTCCACACATAATCTTTTAGTAAAATAATCAATGAAGTATGCGTAAAGCCGAATGAGTGGAAATTGAAATTTCGAATTCCCTTATCGATTAAGTAACATACGAAACATACACCCATGAAAGAAGGATCATACAATTATGATATATATACCCACGAATTAAAGTATAATACACAATGAATACAATTACAGTTAGTACACATACACCACATGTAATAAATAATTTGTGAACAATGGAATTCTCATGGAATTAAAAGTGAGATAAGAAACCCCTTACTTTGTACTTTTTCCTTGGTCGAAGGTAGGTTAACCACCTGTATAATGGTGAAATAATAGTTATTAAATTATAAAAGAATCATATACAATAATATGATATCATATATGATCTTTTATCATTTCTTTGTTAATAATATCTTAGTATTATCGTCGTTTCAGGTTTTAACTTACTCGTTTTCTATTATATGTTTTGTTACGTAAGCCATGTTTGTCATGGATAGGTTGTATCTTATTAATATCCAGAATGATATCAAGTCCTTAAACATTATTTTTAAATCATCAAATGATAATTATATTTGAATGGATATGATGGAGAATGAATCTCATCGCGTTCGTGGAGACAGTAGTACGTACGTACGCACGAGCGACAATATCACTCTTTTGATATTAAAATAATATATAAATGGATGGTATATCATATATACAGAATCATTAACATGTTATATTTATTATTTACATGAGTTACACATCATTATTGTACCCATCCAAATTATAATATATTGAATAACAATTACACCACGACGTGGAGACGGTAAGCCGTACGTACGCACGTATGGTGACATGTTATTCAAAGGGTGGATAGAATACTGAATATGGTTGTACCATATTTATAATAACATCACATTATATATATGATACTGGAGTTATTATTTTATAATGGTAACAACAAATGAAGAATAAGTGGAAGAAGAAAGGAACTTGGAAAATGGTGGTGAAATCATTACCTCTTCTTCGGGTTCTTCCTTTTGATATGATCAAAAGGGCTCCATAGGTTGGCTTTCTGATCAAAATAAGGCCTCTAGGTTGTATTCAGGGAAGTTGGGAGAGTATTTGGGAAGATTTTGGTAGAACCAAAAGGCTTTTAAGGTGTGAAGAAATGATAAAGAAGAGTGTCTTTTTATAAGAGGCGTGAGGGGCACCTTTGGAAAAGCTAAAAATATTAATTTATAATAAATTCATATTCGGTTTCTAATAGCTCCAAAGTTGATTATTTAAAGTTTAAGGTGGGTATGGGTCTAAAACCACTCAACCAATAGAATTTAGACAGGTTTGGGTCATTATATTAACCTTATCTTTAAGTATTAACTCTTAGTTAATTAGTTTCACTTTTACAATGTCTCTTTCTATTTTTATATTATATGGATAATAAACATACCATATACATCCAAGAGACCCCCAAGTGGTCCATTAATTATAAACCTATCATGATATAAGTCTCGTGGCTAATCCTTAGATTTTTAGGAATTTAATATCAATTAATAATATAATATTTGTTTTAAAAAAATCTTTTATGTCAATTTTGACACTATTCAATAGTTGATTTTTGTGAAACACATAACAGAATTATTACTTCTAAAAAGTGAATTAAATAAATCATAATATGTAAAATTAACCTAGAAAATTAGTTCAATTCAATAAAAGTCTCAAATTATATTTATTTGGGTATTTATAATATCAATTATTCTAATTTTTTCCTATTATGGTAATTACTACATCACCATTGTGTCATAAATAAATTAACATATTTAATGTATAAATATTATAAATAAAATATCCTTATCTAGGAAATATTTTTATATTTCTAATGAATATTTATAGTCTAAAATCCAACATATATAACCCTATGTAACAATCATTTTACTAAAAGGTATATGCTTGTGTCATTTTTGTATTTATTTTATCTTAATTAAAATAAAGTGTCCCTATCACTTACAAGTGGATCCATGGGGTCCCAAAATCAACACAAATATGCCCATGGTCGACCATGTATTAACCAATAGTGTTAAGACACGTTTTAGTGTAATTCAGTATTATTATAATATTATTTTTTAACCCTTGTTTACCGGATTTACCCTTTAACTATGGTAAATAAAATATTTACCGAAGTAATTATCCAAAATGTCTAAAAATAAAAGTTACCTATTTACACAATTTGAACATCCTGATTCCAAATATGGAAACCATTTTTCCAAATTCAAAACACAGAAGTTGCATAAATTAATTTAAAATTAATTCTCGTTGTTAAAACAAAAAGCGTGTTTTTAAGAGATAATAACTATCGAAAGATTGGCATTTGTTTATGTTTGGTTTAAATGTGAAATTATGTTCAATGACACACATTGTATTACATGGTAAAAATATATTCTAAATATACTTTAAAAACATTCAAATTCATAATTTATCACTATTAATTATTTTTATTTAAAAAGTTGTTTTTAATTAAAATTTAGTAATTTTCACTATTCATCAAAATATGAAAGTTATCCGAAAAGTACCAAAATTTCACCCTAGGATAATTTCGATATTCCGAATCCAAAAATGATGTCCATTTTGAGAGATAAAATTTATAAAATCTCAAAATGTAGGTATTACTATTTATAACGGCTAGTTTGATTGGTTGTGGTGTGTTAGAATCTCGAAGTTGCGTACAGTGCACACCATTGCATTATTCAAAGGGAAATGTATCGTGGAAGCTTGGGGTGTTACAGAAATCATTACCTCTTCTTCAGGTTCTTCCTTTTGATTTGATCAAAAGGGCTCCTTAGGTTGGCTTTCTGATCAAACTAAGGCCTCTAGGTTGTAGTGTGTGAATTTGGGAGAGTATTTGGGCAGAGTTTGGCCGAACCAAAAGGTTTTGAAGGTGTGAAGAAATGAGAAGGAAGAGTGCCCTTTTATAAGAGGCGTAAGGGGCACCTTTGGAAAAGCTAGAAATATTAATTTATAATAAATTCATATTCGGTTTCTAATAGCTCAAAAGTTGATTATTTAAATTTTATGGTGGGGATGGGTCTAAAACCACTCAACCAATAGAATTTAGACAGGTTTGGGTCATTATATTAACCTTATATTTAAGTATTAACTCTTAGTTAATTAGTTTCACTTTTACAATATCTCTTTGTATTTTTATATTATATGGTTAATAAACTTACAATATACATCCAAGAGACCCACAAGTGGTCCATTAATGATACACCTATCATGATATAAGTCTCTTGGCAAAACCATAGATTTTTAGAAATTTAATATCAATTAATAATATAATATTTGTTTTAAAAACTCTTTTATGTCAATTTTGACACTATTCAATAGTTGATTTTTTTGAAACACATAACAGAATTATTACTTCGAAAAAAGTTTATTAAATCAATCCTAATATGTCATATTAACCTATAAAATTAGTGTAATTCAATAAAATTCTCAAATTATATTTATTTGAGTATTTATAATATCAATTATTCTAATTTTCCCTATTATGGTAATTACTACATCACCAGTGTGTCATAAATAAATTAACATATTTAATGTCTAAAAATTATAAATAAACTATCCTTATGTAGGAAATATTTTTATATTTCTACTGAATATTTATAGTCTAAAATCCAACATATATAACCCTATGTAACAATTGTTTTGCTAAAAGATATATGCTTGTGTCATTTTTGTATTTATTTTAACTTAATTAAAATAAAGTGTCCCTATCACTTACAAGTGGATCCATGGGGTCCCAAAATCGACCCAAAGATGCCCATGGTCGACCATGTATTAACCAATAGGGTTAAGACACATTTTAGGGTAATTCAGTATTATTATAATATTATTTTTTAACCCTTGTTTACCGGATTTACCCTTTAACCATGGTAAATAAAATATTTACCGAAGTAATTATCCAAAATGTCTAAAAATAAAAGTTACCTATTTACACAATTTGAACATCCTGATTCCAAATATGGAATCCATTTTTCCAAATTCAAAATAGAGAAGTGGAAGAAATTAATTTAAAATTAATTCCTGTTGTTAAAACAAAAAGCGTGTTTTTAAGAGATAATAACTATCAAAAGATTGGCACTTGTTTATGTCTGGTTTAAATGTGAAATTATGTTCAATGACACAAATTGTATTACATGGTAAAAATATATTCTAAATATACTTTAAAACCACTCAAATTCATAATTTATCACTATTAATTAATTTTTTTTTAAAAAGTCGTTTTTAATTAAAATTTTGTAACTTTCACTATTCATCAAAATATGAAAGTTATCTGAAAAGTACCAAAATTTCACCCTAGGCTAATTTCGATATTCAAAATCCAAAAATGAAGTCCATTTTGAGAGGTAGAATTTATAAAATCTCAAAATGTAGGTATTACTATTTATAATGGCTAGTTTGATTGGTTGTGGTGTGTTAGAATCTCGAAGTTGCATACAATACACGCCATTGCATTATTCAAAGGGAATCGTATCGTGGAAGCATGGGGTTTTACAATCTACCCCATTATATAATAGAAAATAATTCTAATAATATCAGTAAAAAATTATAAATATTTATATCAATTTTTTTATTTTGAATATTTTAACAACCACAACAACCAAACATGAGGCTTTGAGAAATATCCAAAAAAATGAAAGTTAGTATTTATCTAATAAAAATAAAAGTTAATAATTAATAATTTATTTTTAACCATCTATTTGAAAAATATTTTGTGTGAGGTGTGTAAGGAATATTTATATTAAACTCTTTCTTAAATACTACCTTTATATATTTCTCACATCATAATACATGTTCTGAATTGTTTCCTTAATTTCTATTCCATAATACTCTAATTACATCACTTAATAAATATATGTATTATTTTTTTTGATTTATAATAAATAAAAACATAGAAATATAAATCATGTATAGAATTTATTTCATTATGCAGTAGTTTAAACTCATATTTCTTAACCAAGGTATAAACTATATATATATGTCACATATTTTAGTATTTTTGAATAAAACAATTCTTATATTATTTAAAAATCTTATACAAAATGTATATAATAATATATTAATGCATACCACATTAAATTAATTTAAATAATTCATCATTAATTAATATTAATCATAATAACTATTTGGGGTTCTCTGCAACATTAATTATATAATACATTTTAATTAAAAAGAATTCATACTCTACCATGATCTTGATTGAAATAAATTAATTCATGCATAATGAATTAAATTTCAATAATATTGTTGAATTATCTTATCTCTTAACACTTATATTAAAATTTAATTTTAATAAATTTTCTACTATAATGAATAATTTAAAAAAATCTTCCCAAAATATTTTTGAATTAATTAATAATTAATAAAATTCTTGCATTATAAATAAAGCTTCTAGAATAGTAAATCATAGAAAATAAAATCATTTTATACATTTTTCATCATAAATTAAAATATATTAGCATACTATGATATTTATAACAAAAAATTTAAATTCCTACCATAATTCTACAACTGTTATTAATTAATAATAATTAAACTTAAAATTATGAAAAATAACTTGGTATATTATGAAATAAAACTACGAATCAATTAATTTTTTGATATTTCAGAAAATATGTTTTAACTAGTATGAGGTGATTTATTAAAAATCAATAAATCATATTTATAAATACTATATTATATAAATATTTATAATCAAATAAATAAAATTAGATAAAATAATTAAAAATTAAAATCTTTACATAAATGCAACCTAAGACAACGATATATAAACCCATATTATATTTTATACCCAAAAATTAATTCATTTTTTCACCTAGACAATATTATTATGATGTCATGATCCTTATATCATATCATTATTATCTAAGATACCTAGATCCAATTTAGTTTCTTGGATAATAAGGATTCCTATAATCATTCACAATGGGTGCTAAAAATTTGTGTTTAATCGAGTTCCCCACCGTGTTCACAGATTAGATTAAAATGAAAATACTACCCTACCAAACCCATGAACGACTCACTAGTTCCTAACTCCAAACACCATATTATCTCTCCAATAAAATAATTGATTTACTTTTTCATGACCCTCCACCACTAGGACCTGACCTAGGTCAGTAATGAATAAAATTGTGTCCCTTGAAGCACACCTCTAATAGGCCATATATTAGGGACTATAAAAAATGTGTTTTTTACTCAAATGAGTGTAATTACCCTCCTAATTTCCCAAGAAAATAAAATTATCCCCCAATTGAAACTATATATATATATAAACTAAAGGATATAATTTTTGTACCCAACCATCTCTACAAAATAGTGAATAAAATATGTCCACAATAATGCAAATAAGACCTCCTAAACTCTAATTCATCTACTAAACATAAATATTCCAAATATTCATCAAAAAATAATATAAAATCTAAAAATAAATGTATTTAGGGGTAGGGAAATTGGATTATTGAATAGATTCTTATTTCTAAATAATTATATATCCATGTGAAAAACATGTGTTGAGATAGAAATGCGTGAAATCATCTAAGAAATACAAATGGGATAATTAAGTTAGGTATTCAAGAAATGATGTCTTAATAATAAAATTATAGAATCACGTAGTTATAACTTCTACTACATCAATTGAATTCTTTATTTAGTATCAATGGATTAATATAATAAAAAGTATGTGGTAGTGCATTTGGATTTTTTGGGGTTTATATTAATAAAATAGGAAGACCATAATCATAAAACTATTTTTAAATTTATCATATCATAGTATATTATAACTCTATTAGTCTAAATAAATTGAAAAGATATTATGTTTTTTTATTAACATAAGAATATTACATAATGATATGAAATAAATAAATTATCTTTAACTATCATACAAATTATTATTTCAACAATAACATAAGTCATATCATAAAATGGTCACAATTGATCATCCCCATTACTATCATAACCACTCGTGTCCATCACTATATAACCATAACTACCAGATCATAACCACAACACTATATCACCATAACCCTAATCACATCAAAATCAGTACTTAATCTCATCAACTCCTTCTATAATTTATATCCACTATAATTGTCATAACTTTAAGCTATCATATACCAATATAAATGTATACATTTTAAGACCTTAAAATTTTATATCCCATAAATAAGTAAACATATTGAAATGATAATCCAATATGGACCTCAAATGTATGCATATATACACTTAACCTTAATCCATCACATACCTTGTATGTATATAAATTCATGTCATAATCATGACCTATTATAGCTTTTATGAACTATAAATGAAATAACAATGATACATTGCAAAAATTCATGTGTGAATTATACCTTAATCCATTATATCTTTTACATGTATACACATAAAAAGGATCCATTACAACCTTTATGTTTTATAAAATAGAGTCATAGGAAAAGAGACAAACAAAAAAATTAATCACCAAAAAAAATAAGAAAATGAAATTAAAAATCACAACTAATCCAGAAAAAAACATATATAATAATATTATACCTAATTCCACATATAATATGAGTAAATAATAAAAAATAAATATTTGATAATCAGCCATGTCAATTCATGTTAAATATCCCATATTATTGGTTGTATTTGTTGTCAAAAATCCTTGGTGATAAGGGTGATGTCAATATATATAAATTGAATAATTTGAGAGGCCATTCTTATATTTCATGAAAACTAACAGTGAGAATAATTATACATGGATTGAGTAATTTTATGATTTTTTATATGAGAATTTTTCTTATGTTTGATGATTATTTTTCTAAGTGTTTTATCCATAAAAATTAATTCACTGTCTACATACCAAAGAACCCACCCAACATCACTAGTGGGAACTAAATCGACCACATGGGGGAAAGTTTAACAAAAACATCCCCAGAAGCATATGGGTTAGATAGGTCACAACCTATATGGAATCTAGGTTTTCCAATGAAAGTTTTTGTAGTTTTTATTTTATAAATATAAATATAAATTTTAATTAAATTTATTTATATTAATAAATCAATTATTTATGAAAATATTTATCACTTAAGTCGTTAATTTACATATTTTACTAGTAAATTATAAATTTATTTATTATAATTATTTTAAAAAAAAGGATATTTTGTAGGCTAAGTGACAACTCGTCGCATCTGATAAGGCCATGGGGCTAGAACTCATGACCAACAGGTGATAAGAGCACATCACTTTCTATCATCCTATGTGTTTCCATACATTAATCTTCATTTATTTTATATAAATGTTTATTCATATATTTTATTATACACATGGTTATTTTTAAATATATTGTTCTATTTGATAACTATATTTAATTTATTAATAGATTTACTTTCACTCCATCTTGGTAATTAAGTAATTATTATGGTTACCAAAGTATGTTTAATATATTCATTATCATAAAATTATAACATAAAATTATTGGAGTTATTTTAATATGAAATTTTATGTGTAACAAGATAAAATAAATGGTTAAACATAAACAATATGTTATTATGAATTTATTATTTACTGTGTAGTTCTCTTAATTTCTAAATGTTTCTATTTTTTCTTATTATGTGAATATGTAATATTAATTAATAAATTTCATCTTAAAAGATTATGTAAGATTTTTCATTAAAAAAATTCAATAATTTTTTTAATACATTCAAAAAATTATTATATCAAATAAAATAAAAACTATTACAATAGGTAAATGCATAAAAAGACTATAAAATTTCATAATAACATTACACATCAATCATAAATATGGACTAGTATAATTAGAAACAACAAATGGATATACACATAAAATAATACTAAATTCACTAAAATAAACTCCATAGGTTTCAATTCCCCCATAAATATCACTCTTTCCATAAATATCATAAGAGGAATGACAATCATAGTGAAAATGATAGATATTATCAAAGAATGTGTTAGAACCTTTGTAATCAACGTAGTGAATGATAAAGTGATAATTATAGTGAATTTATTAGTAAATATAGTTATTTTACATTATGAGTTCCATTCATTACGGTTAATGGGAACTATGACCATTAGTCAATAAGAATATTTTCCATTGTTATTGGTTTTGTAGATGAAATTAAGTGACCACCATGATTATTTTATAATATAAGAAAAATTGTATTATTTTTTGTAACTATTAATATATTGTATTGAAATAAATTTTATGATAAATGTAGAAGTTTTAAGTAAAATTTATTTTCAAGAAAAAAATTTATGAAAATATCAAATGATAATATGTTTTAAAGAAGTCCTAAGTAATTTCTATAACTATCATAATTTTAATTATTCTATAAAAAAAATTTATTTTAAATAAATAATTATTTTTATTTGAACGATAAAATTATCATCTTTATAAAATTATTTTGATAAAATACATTTCACTTTTTCACAAAACAAATCAAAATTATCATAAGGTTGTTTTTTTGTAATTTTCATTCATTGTTTTTGTTTGGCGAAAAATGAATATTACCATTTTACGAGTAGCATGATTTTATGAAATCTTTATTTGGTGAGTTTAATTCGAAAATTTGTGAAATATTTTATTGAATCATAATTAAATTTATTAATTATATAAATTAATTTAAAAAATAATAATTTTAATTTATAAATTTGAATTTATAAATTTATAATTTACATTTAAGAACCCAAAAAATGGAATTTTGATATAAAAAATCATTTTGGATTCAATTGAATAAATGGGTTGGTTGGAAAGTTATTTTTTAATTGGTAATGATTTTAATTTCCACCCACCATCAATAACACATTAATAATCCCAAAAATTAGTTCTAATTCATTACAATCTTGAGTGGTTGGATAATATTACAAAACAACGGATATTTAAACCCTTAAAATAACCCCACTTTAAGTTTAAACACTCACCTCGTATTTCCATTCCCCCACACAAAAAATCATTTTTCTCTCAAAAAATATCACCCAAGTAGTATTCCATTTCTCCTTCCTCAATCGTGAATAGTTTTTTTGGTTCAAAGGGTCGACTCTAAGCTAAGAAGCTCAAGAGAGGTAAGTTCCCTCAATCATTCTCTTTCATTATCATGTTCATTCCTTTTATTGTACTTTATTTTTTGAATCCTTTTTTATATAATATCTTTATTTTAATTACATTTTATTTTATTATATTTGATATTATTTTAAATGATAGTTTTTTATTCCCTCTCATTATATCTTTTTTCTAAGTCATTTCTATGTTGAAGAGTCCTCAGTGATCATCATTCCTTTTCAAATTCATTACCTTTTATATATTGTCTTCTTAAATTTATTTTTCTTATGATATCATGTTTTTTATTCCATGTAATTACCTACCATTTTATATTTTTTAAATTATGGTCTATTTATTCTCTCTATATATATCCTTTCCAAAGTCATTACATTATCGAAGTATGGGTTTTCCCAATCCTTATCTTTAATTATCACTTATAATTTCTTTATTATATACTCTTGTAAGTATTATTTTTGCATAAAAATTTTCTTTTAATTCAATTTTATTATCATCCATTTTAATTATTTCAAATGATATATTAATTTTTATCTCTCATTATAGATTTTTTATAAGTCTTTGTAATGGTAGAACAATCCCATAACATTAAAAATATCCAAAAAATTTGGTGAAGTAATGTGTGTGTGTGTTTCTTTAGGAAAATGAATCCCTATTGGGATACTAAATTTTGATTTAGTTTCTGATCAAATGCATGAAGGGGATATAACCCCAAAAAAAGTTGGTTGGGTATATCCAAGTTATCATCCAGGTGCATAGTGAACAGCCTCTTACTATGCACCTAGTTTGACACTCCCATGGGATATGATTGAATGATCTACATAATATTTTCAAAGCCATTATGAAGGATTTATATATCATTTTATCGGTCTCCTAACTTTAAAAATTCATTTATTCATCAACCGAGAAACCATGAAACATTAGTCCTTGTAAACTCCAAATGGCTATAATCACATAACCAACACCTGTTAAGGGTGTTCATTTGTACACTGTTAAATATCTTGTTATTCATTAAGGGATTTTACTTGGATATATTTATTGATTATTTTGTTGGAGGAAAGTAAATTCATACAATATAATCCATTTATATATATGGTAAGATAGACCTCGTTTAGAAATTATTCATTGAAGTTTATTTAGATAACATTACAACATTCAATTGTTCATTTTGTGGTGGATTTTGTTGGACTTTTAGGTGATGAGTGGCCCTATAAATAATACCCCCTCAGTAAACTGATAGGTCTTATGTGAAAACTATGATTATTTAATTGGAGTATCCTTACCCTTTATTTATTATTACCTAGCATGAGGCCTTGATGGTATGTTTAATATGACTTGGAGGAATTCCATGATGGTAGGTTTAAGATATCTGACATTATTTAATCCACATACTACTTATTCATTTTTTTATATCCCATCACATACTCATTTTTTTATTGGAAAAGGATCTATTTATTCTCTTAGTTTCATTTTAAAGAGAATAACTAATTTTATTTAATCATTTCATAATTTTTTAGAAATTAATTCTCTATATGATTAGTAATTATTATCCAGACATTTATTCATTATTATTTTTTCCAAGATGTATTTATTCTATTAGTTTTATTTTATATGTAATGAATCATTTTATTTATTAATCTCATAATGTTTTATTTATAATTTATTCCACTATTTTTTATACCCATATTGTGTACCTAATCCCATCCCTTTATATTTCTTTCTTTTTCTTCAAGAAACCAATAAGAGTATTACATATGGAAAATGGATTATAATTAGAATAATAATGTTTTTCATGTTTTCATATGATTTAATTTTAAATTAAATTTAATGTAATTATCATTTATGTATCTTGTTTTCTAAGACTACAAAAATATTGGATCCTCAATATTTTTATATATGTACTGATGTAATAATGAAACCACTACCTCTCTGGTACTGGACTTAGGGTTCTTACTATCGGTATAAGATGATAGTTTAATATATTCATTAGGATCCAAATTTAAAATAACATAGTTAGAACCTAATAGAAAATTATCATGGATAACATAGATTAAAACGCATCGTTTTCTAATTTAAGGAATATTTTAATTGATATATTCTTTTATGGAAGAATGATAAGTTAAATTTTAATAGCATGTATTTTAACACTTTTTTGGAAAGTTTATCATAATTTTGAAATTGTTATTTAAGTAATTAGTTTAAGAGTATGATAAAATCCAACCTAAATAAACCTAGATTAATCAAAGGGTGATATAGTATGAATTTAATGTATACTAGAATAAATTTGGGTACTCTATACATTCATAATATTTTTTACTCCAAATTTGTGTACTTTTATTATATTTAGATATTATTGATCAGCCACAGTTTACTATTTTGGATTTATTTAAAGACTTGAAATAATAGGTAGATAATTACATTCTAGTTAGGTTCTAGATAGTTCACTTCTTGTATTAATTATGTTATTTGAATAGATAAAAGTAATTTTATTTGTATGTAATTATGGAAATCTATTATAGCTCTATTATACTTCTAGGATTATTTAATTGAAATTTTAATTATAATATCTAGTTCAAGTAGTCCTACCAGATTTTCTAGAATTAAACATACTTGAAAGATACATTAAATCATATCCAACTCACTTATTATTATTAGATATTATGATGGGTCTTAAAATCATTTATCTATATTTTAAAGACACAGCTTTCACATATTACACAATTAGGGAACTAATCAAGGGACTCCATAAATACTTCACAATGTCATAAAAAGTGTTATTACAATCATTTATAAGGTTTTATAGGAGTGTGTACTTAGTAAAACACATATATATATATATATTTTTTAAAAAAAATTAGAGTATGTTTTACATATTTCAACAATCAACCATGTTTTCAACCATTTCACTTAGATATTGTCTGAAGGATTTATAGATGAAATGTCTAGAATTACATTTCAAAACTCTATATTCAAAATCAACAAATAAAAGAAACTATCTTTTGATACTCATAATCCTTTCAACAAATATGTTACCCATGTGGTTGGGCATGATAATTTATATAATTTAAAACTCTGATTATGCACTACATTAAATAATTGATGTGACTTGAGGTGTATTTGGGGTTTGGCTTTGTGGTAAGCACCCCTTAATCCTATATGAAAAATGTGGGTTCAAAACCCATTGGGTACAGGTACTGTCGTAGTACGGTAGTAGACTGTAGCAATGGCAGGTATTGTATCTGTGGTAGATCATTGTAGCAGTGGTAGGTACTATGTGGTATTGTAGCAGGTGGGTACTGTAGCAGTAATATTCACAGAATGGGCCTTGGGTCAAAAATTTGTGCCTTCGGGCCATGTAATGGGCTAAATGCCCACAGGGCCTTCGGGCTATGTAATGGGTTTTCCTCTACCATGTTAAAAGAGGTATTTTCTTTGCATTAATAATAAATGAGGCTTTGGCCCCAACCTTTTAAAAAAATTGATGTGACTTGAGGAATTATTTATCCTTAAAAAGTGACAACAGAATTGGAGTACCCAGTGATCTTTATTTTAAAAAGGTATTCTTCTAGAAAATCCTTTTATGCATTACTATATAAGGAATTATATTTGGAATAGAGGTTTTAGAATCTTCATATATTCCTTTTATTAGGGAAAAGATATGTTACATTGTATTACCTAAGATAGTAAGGTGTGTATCTATTTAGAAATAATATATTGAGTCATGAAAATCTTTTATATAGTCAAAGGTATTGTTATTGATAAATTATAATTAATATTTTTTAAATGAAATTTATTTAAGTTGGGTATAATGTATCTGTTGGGAATCGGGACGACGTAGCAGAAGCCAGTGGGCCGGGAATTTAAAATTTTCTACTTCACTGGAGTGACATAACCATGTCACCTCTAGTGATCTTGTCCCGGTTTGGTCTAAGAATCTCGCAAGGTTTAAACAGATCATAAAAATTAAACTGAACATTTACCTTGTTCGGAATTAGAATGTGTGAGTCTGCCACCAGACGCTGGCAATCATTGCTTTAAGACTCCGATGTTGAAGCCCTCTAGATCATCCACACACGCCTTATGAATCTGCACATGCATCTTTCGTCAAGATCCGGGTGCTAGCACGGATCTTTAATGATCACTTCAGTGCAGTGATGATCACCGCAAAGGAAGAAGCTTCAATCCAAGAATAATGAACTTGAAGATATTCCTTCACTTTAGAGACTCTCTCCCTAGATTCCATGAGGAGAGAGAATATCTCAATCTTGACATGTGAATAGTATATATGGGAGATCCTCTCTCTCACTTACAAAGGGAGTGTTTAAAACACGCGGCATGGATTCTCGGCCCCCTGTGTAATAGACGGCCACTATATAAGTGATATAAATAATTATTTATGACAAAATAATATTATTCCATAAATAATATTTATAATTTATCACTTACTAGTATTATATAAATATATTACGTGATAAATTTGAGTCTTCAACTCAACTCATTCCTCCTTCTAATATTAAACAAACCTAGGATATTTAAATCCATTAAAATAATATTAATACTTGTATTTACTATATAACATGTAAATACATGTTATAAATAAATTCAATGAATTATTTTAAACTTGAATAATTAATAAATTTATTTATTCTTTGGTGACCCATAGAACTTGGATAGTGCTAAGACCCTTTGGCGGGGCCCACTAAGTTCTAAATTTCTTTTCCCAAAATATGGCATATTCTCACAACGTTATTGTGTGTGACCCTCTAGGACCTTACCTCAATAGCAGTGAATAATATCCACCAACCTAGAGTGGGGTCTAGCAACCCATCGAGGACCCTATAGAGATAAAGCAAAGTCAAAGCAATGACTGCCTTCCTACGAACATGGTCCACGTAATATAATATCTGCATCATCGATATCTCAATAAAGCAGAATTCATACTAGTGTCATCATTATTTATATTGCTTTATTTTGTTTGTTGATTTTTCCGGAAGGTCTTACCTTCCACTACCATGGCCATGGATTTAATGAAGGTACAACCATCCAAATCAACCAGGCTCCAGATATCTCTTCCTGAACTCGGAAGTGAAAAATCATTTCTATATCATTCAATCAATGTCATGACATTCATGACACACCCAATACAAACTACCTCTCCATGACCTAGTTGCCATGGTTTTTGCCTTGCATCAAATGTACGTAATTAAATGAAATCCATTAATAATAATCTCAATTCTAAATACCATTACACATGTTTGTAGATAAGAATGACCAATGACTCCTAAAACATGTGGTGTTCCTATTATGCGGGTATGTCCTCATGATCTCAACTACTAGAGATCATCAAGTGTGAACTTAATGAGAAGAAGTATCAATTATTATGATCCCCCAGCACCTAATGGTCACACATCATCTATTTCCTTTCAGAATGATGTAACCAGACCATAGGACATTACATTAAGACTTCATTCATTGCATCTTAGGGTTCTCATTATAGTCTGAGATCTACTATAACCCTTTGATACAACATGTAATCTAAGGAAATTTACATAAACAAAGTTGATGTAGAAGTATCTACACTATTATTGTAAGATAAACACATTTATTATAACAAACTGAATACATGTAGTGGCAATCAAAGTACAAGAAAAGTTGGGTCTAGGGAAACAACTTTCAATAGTAACATCCCATATTTCCAATGAACATTTCTTAATTTTTCTATTATGAAAATAAATATAAATAAAAAAATAAATTCAATCTAATAAAATAAATATTTATACAAGTATTTATTACCTAATTTATTCATTTTCATATTTTTTAGTTAAAATGAAAAATTATATATTAAAATGGTTAAACAAAATGGTAAGATCATAGGTTGAGTGATAACTCATTGCCTTAGGCATGGACATGGGGCTTTAACACGTAATAAAGGGTGATTTGGGTGCGTCACATTCCATCATCCTATGTTCCTCCCTACATCCACATTATCTCTTTTATATATATATATACATATATTTTATTATATACATGTTACTTTTTAAATATATATTTCTATTTGATAAAAAAATTCATTTTATTAATATTTTAATTTTTCATTTCATATTGGTATTTAATTCATCATAATGGTTAACAAAGTATGATGGATGTCTTTATTATCATAAAATTATAACATGAACCCATTGGAGGTACTATAATATGATATTTTATATGTAACATGGTAAAATAAATGTTTAAATATAAATATTATTCTTTTATGAATTTATAATTTACATTATAGTTTATTTAATTTCTAAATGTTTTTATAATTTCTTATTCTACGTATATGTTTTATTACATTAAAATTTTCATTTTAAAAGGCTAATTAAGAAATTTCATAATAAAAATTCAAAAATTATTTATTTCAATACATTTATTAAATGGTCATAGAAAATAAAATACACACTACATAAACAAGTAGGCATATAGAAATATTGTACATTTTCAAAGAAAATTACACATAATACATAAATATAGACTAGTAAAACTAGGAAAAATAAAGGGATATTCACATAGGATAATAGTACATTCATTGAAAGAATCTTCATAGGTTTGAATTCCCCCATAAATATCATCCCTACCATAAAAATCATAAAATAAAAAATAATCATTAAAAAATGATAGGAATTATCAACGAATGTGTGAAAACCTTTGTAAGTGATATAGGGAATGAGGAAGTTAGAGATACGGTGTATTTATAAGGAAATATGGTAATTTTATATTGTTAATATTATCCATTATGATCAACGGTTATTATGACCATTAGTTAATAAGTTAGGTGTCCATTATTATTGGTTATGTAGATGTAATTAAGTGAACATTAGAATTATTTTATTATTTAAAAAAATTTATTATTTTTAAAGATTTTAAATATATACAGTTAAAAATATGTCTTATGATAAATTTATAAGTTTTAAATAAAAAGTTTGTTCCTAATATAAAGTTATAAAACACTTTTTAAATGATTATATAGTTTAATTAAGTCTTAAGTAATTTTTATAAATGTGAGGATGTACAAAATTATTAATTATAAATAAATATGGTTTTTTATTTAAAACATAAAATAATATTATTTAAAAAATTATGTTGATAAAATTAATTTCATTATTTTTACTCGGAACATTAAAATTATCTTCTGGTATGTTTGTGGAAAATTTGTGGTGTAGTTGATTTTTTTGTGAAAAAAAAATTATTTAACTACCACTGTGATTTTATGACATCATTATTAGGTGACTATGATTAAAAAAATTTAAAACCATTTTATTCATTAATTATTTTTTTTATAAGTATAAAAATTAAATTAAAGATATTAATTCTAATTGATAAATTTATATGTTTCATTTGGGAACCAAGAATTGGATTTTTGATAATAAAAAAATTGGATTGTGTACATTTAATGGGTTGGTTAGAAGGAGATGTTAAAATTGTTTATTATTTGAAAATTAACCAACCTTAAACCAATTATTAATAATATATAAAAAAATTTATAATTATTTTCCCCCACAATTGATGGTATTATATAATAAAATAAAAAATATTTAATCCCTTAAAATCGGACCTCCTCAAGTATAAATACCAACTATATCTTACCATTATCCCACACAAAATTTATAATTTTTCTCATTGCATATCTATCAATTCGTCTCCTCCATTTATCCCACTTCAATCATGAAGATTTTTCTTGGTTAGAAGGGCGAGGTATAATCTAAGAAGATCCAGAGAGGTAAGGGTCCTCAATCCTCCTCTTTCTTTTTCAAGATCATTACTTTTAATGAATTTTATTTTTTAATTAAATTTAAAATGATTCCATTATTTTCATTCCATGGTATTATATTCTATTTGATATTTTTTAAATGATATTTTATTTATTCCCTTTCACTATAGCCTTTTCCTAAGGTGTTATTATGCCGAAGTAAAGGTCATGAGTCCTCCTTTTTCATTTTCACGTTTATCACCTTTATTATATTATCTTCTAAAAATTTATTTTTATTATAATACCATTCATGTTATTCCATGGTATTATCATATATTTCTTGTTTTTTATATTATATTTTATTTATTCCCTCTCACAGTATCCTTTTTCTAATCTATTACTATGCCGATGTAAGGGATTCTCCAATCCTCCAATTTAATTTACAATTATAATTTATTTCTTATATTGTATTTTTAAATTAAATTTCATATATAAAAATTATTTTTATCTCTTACTATTATCATCCACTTAAATCATTTCTAATGATAGATTAATTTATCCTTCTCATTATAGCCATTGTCTAAGATGTTATAATGGTTGAACTATATAGTATCAATAAAACTATCCAAAATTTTTAGTGAAGTAATGTGTGGGTGGTTTTACAAGAAAATAAATTCAAATCTAGATACTACAGGTGGAATTAGTTTTGGATCTAATGTATCTATGGGTTATAACCCTAAATATAGTTTTTGGGTATACCCTGGTAATCATCATGGTGCAAGTTGAATGGCCCCTTACTACGCTTCTGGTTTGACATTCTTGAGATATATACATGGATAATTTTCATGTTATTAAAAAACCATTATAAATTATTTATCTATCATTTCATTGGTCTCATATATTTTAAAATTCATGTATTTATCTACCTAAACACCTTGACACTTTATAACTTGTGAACACCCAATGACTATAATCTCATATCTTATATTTATTCAATGTGTTCATTCTTATGTTCATAAATCACTAGTTATTTTTTAATGGATTTCACCAAGATATATTTATTGATTATTTTATTGGGGAAAAATATTTTAATACCATATTATCATTTGTTCTATATGGTAAGATAAACCACATTCGGAAATTATGCTAATTAATTCATTCACTGAATATTATGCCATTAAATTATTCAGTTTTTTTTGTATTGCAATGGAATTTTATGTGATGGGTGCATCAGGAATTATATATCCTTTAAGGTAAGTAGTAGGTTTTATGATACACCTAATACAATGAAATTGGAGTGTCCTTATATTTTATATAATATATCTTGGGATATGTCCTTATTGGTATGTTTAAGATGTCTTAGAACAAGGCCTTGGCAATATGTTTAAAATATCTAACATTATGAAATTCATTCAATGCGTTTTGGGTTATTGATATCCTAAAATATATTTTTTATTTTGTTTTCAATGGATTTATTTATTCTCTCAGATCCTTTTTTATGGTAAAAACAAATTTATTTAATTATTCCATAATGTTTTACCAATCGATTCACTATATGATTAGTTATTGTTACCTGTGAATTTATTTATTGTTATGTTTTCAATGGATTTATTTATTCTCTTAGATTAATTTGATATGGAATAACTTAGTTTCTTTATTCATTTCATAATGTTTTATGTGTAATTTATTTCTTTGTAAAATACACCCTTACTGAGCATTTGATATAACCCCTTTTATATTTTTTTCCATTTCCCCAAGCAAATAATAAGATTACTAGATATAAAAAATGGATTGTAGAGTGAATAATAATATTTTTCATGTTTTCATATGTTGTTATTTTTTACTTTAATTTAATTATAATCTTATTTATGTATCTAGTTTCCTAAGGCTACTAAACTATTGGACCCACTATGTTGTGATCTATATACTAATGTAATAAAGTAACAATTTGATCTAGGGTATTGGAGTAGGGGTTGTTACAATTTGAGAATTGTAAGGAATGAAAGGTCCCAGACATAGGTACATGGGATCATGTAGGTTAGTTCATTGGTTTGTATTGTGTTCTTATCATCATCCATGATAATAAATTGTAATGGAAAACTGGAGGTAATCCACTCTCATTTAGACTTCAATATTCCACTGAGGGATAACCTGAGATAACTAAGTAGTGGAAAATAAAGTTATATAATGATTTTACACTCTATATAAACACAACACTATTATCATGTTAAAAATATTAAAATAGAATACTATTGTGCTATGTGTCTCATTGAGCATTGTCTTTCTCTTCTAAAAAACCTAGAAACTCGATGCTAAATCTTTACCTATCGTTAACAAGACCTACTATCAAAAACCATGATTACAATCTACTGATTACATGAATAAATAATTCTTTACCATGAGGTGTGATGGTTATGATCAACATCATAAAGAGGAAAGGATTTATAGTGAGTGTTCTGGAGTGAACGCATGATGGAATACAAACCTAAATTTAAGTAAACCAACAGAACATATATACCTAGATTGACCACATGAAATATTTTAGATCAACCATGATTGTGAAGATTAATCACACACATATCGACCATGAGTGAGATATTATTGACTGCGTGAAGGCAATGATCTACCATTAGCATAACACGATAGGTGAAATAATCCCACATTGGGAGATACAATGTGATCTATTGATTGAATATATGAGTCCCACCTAGAACATTAAGAACATCGAGTTATCATGAAATTTAATCTACTATAAGAAGTAGAATCCACATGATATAGTTGAAATGATCCCAAATCATCAATTTTTATATGTATGTGATACATAGCACACTAACTTAAATTACACTGTATAGAATGTTAGTCTCAATTATTTTATAGGAAAAATATAGTTACACATTCTTGTATGTAATACTATCATTATAATTTGACCATGAATTAAGTAATAGCATGTATCACATGCTTTCTGTTTGTGCACGATCTATAAAAAAGTGATGAATCCACATAAATGTGATGTAAAATGATGGAAATATGTTGAACATTTGGATTATTTTTGTTATGTTGTGGATCAAATCCTGAAACTTATATCCATGATGAAAATAAGGATTATGTAAAGTCTTTTAAGGAGTTTTTCACATCAAAACTATTTACCACGTCACAAGCCACTGTGATAACATGCATGTAGAAGAAATAATATTCAAAGTTAGATCCACAACTTACTAGGAGAAACCATGTTGAAGTGAATGCACGTATGAATACATAGATAATTAAAAACCAGTTCAAATATCATGATAAATATATAGATGATACTGTTTTGAGAATAATTGAGATGTTAAAAGCCACATGATCAGTGGATGTTATGATAATGTGATATTAAAATTATTTATGGGATATGTTATACAAGTATTCAAGAGATACTATATCAAATATAATATCAGTTTTATATGGTTTAAAATTAACAGATATGTTAGTGGATTCATAATGTATAAATCAATGAAATATTTAAGTAGAAATGTGAGTATGTATTTATAGTAAATGAGTACAAATATAAGGATCATAAAATGTTATTTTAGGATAATAAAACATTCTAATATTATGAAAATAATTTTTACTAGATATTCATGATATTTATATATAAATATATATATATATATATGAAAAAAATTATTGGGTAATGATGATTTAGTAGCCCCTTAATGTAGATTAAATTATGGTCACATTCCATGTGGATGAAGAAGGAGAACTAGATACTATCACCATTTAAATATATTCTAAGTATTGAACAAATAAAAGATCAATCTATTAAAAATTCCTAGTACAATGGATAATGCATGATTTAGGATTATGTGTGACTTATAACTCCACTTTTGATCACTATAATTATATCACGATGACAAAATAAATGGCTTAAAAAGATTAGATCAAAGCAAGGAGAATATTTATTAAGACATACCAAACCTTGTAAAAATCCTCATGAGAGTTTTATTTGTTTATTCAGTAATACATATTAATGAGAGGGTCTCACATGTATTAACATATCCATATATCTTAATTAGGATAGTGTTTTAAGAATAATAGGGGGTAATTAAAATGAATATAAAACTTAATAAATGGTGACACCTGATGCCACCAAGTGTCTTCACTATCTACTAGGATCTATATTTGGTATTAGAACTAATACGGGTTCATGATAAAAAATTTTTATTATTAATACTATTTATATTCACATTTAATACATGTAGTTTATATTATACGTAAATATAGAAGGGCCTCAATTAGAAGACGTATTATCAATATATGATGAATCTAAAATGGCGGTTTCATCTAAAACTTTAAGAAATAAGAGGAAGAGAGAGTGAAAAAGAAAAAGAAAATTATTTCAAAATAATACAGGGATCTGATGCCACTTATATATCATCATAGTGCTAAGAATTCATATCCAAAATTTGTAGGTAGTGATACTTTTAAAGAAGAAATATCCAACTGTAAAGAGTATAAAGAAGATGAGTTTATTCAAAAAATTTAAAGACATATACTCTAAAATTTATAAGTATGTAATTAGTGAATGGTCTTCCTAATTTAATGATTTATTATATAAATACTAACCATGGATATTTTCATATATGTATTGGAATCTTCAATAAAAAAAATTTATGAGACCCTCTAGATTTATGTTGTTTTAGAGGGTGTTCTTTTCAAAACTCATGGTCGGTTCCTTCTTGAAAATAGTGGTAATATCTTTATGATTTATATGAAATTTACTCCACCTATATAAGGAATATGTTAATCACATTTTCATTAGCAGTAAAACTTCTTCAGTGTTATGGAATATTTTCTTTGACATGTTTGAGTTTAGTCTACTGCATGCAGGTGATATCCAAGATACGAATACATTTTTTGTATGATTTCTATGGGCCTATAAGGGTTATATGAATATAGTGTTCTAAGACACCAATACTTTTCTTTATGATTTATATGGTTTTTAATGATTCATTTGACCAAGATTGATATCATATGACTCGTGATTATATATTATTATAACTCTTTCCTTTTTTAAAGCCTAATGACATGTGTCATGATTGATTATATTGGTATTGATTGGTATAAATATTCTTATGTTATACACATACACTTTTTTTATATCATTATACCCTTATTCTCTTCTTATGACCAGTGATGAAATTAAATTATTAATTCTTATGTTTACCCTTAATGAGAAATTGATCTCACCATTCTTTTTTTGCCTCTTTCATGGGTTATCAGTAATTATGTTCAATAAATTATGTCTATAAGGGTTTCAAAAGTATTATGATGATGATTGGTTTTCAAATATGAAAATTTGGGTATAGTGGTAAATATTATCTCTTGAAGTCATGGGTATTGTTAGTTTATCCTAATTATCTAAAAATATAAGACTAAAATGTCCCTAGGTATGTAAGTGATCTAATATTTTCATTTTATTTTTTAAGGTTTACAAGGAAAAATTGGGTCACATTTATAGGTATAAAATCTAGAAATATAATGTTTATATTTTTAGCATCAAACTATAGAGTCCATGTTTGGGGATATTATAGTTGGTATCAAAGGAATGGTTTAGATAAATGTGTAGACTATGATGTTTTCAAGTGATGTAATCTCAAGAGTTATAAATTCTATCATGGGTTTACATGTTTTATGTTAATCATTAGTTCAAAGTCTTATACACCCCTTTTGAGGTTTTAAGTAATGAAATATTGAGGTGATTAATGACATTTTGGGACATGTTTTATTAGATTTAGGTATTTATAACCCCTATGTTTAATGTGAGGTGTTATTTTTTGGAATAATATCATTAATTTTTTTGAAATAATTTTAATAATATTATTTACCTTTAGGGTTTATCATATCTTTTTTAAGGTAATTGTGGGTTATTATAATTTGGGAATATATGATATAGCTAACCATGGTTTTAAAAATAGAATTCTTTACTATGAAACTAATGTATAAGTTCATTATTTTGGGTGATAATATATTATTAAGGAAAATATAATAATATGGGATTTTAATTTAATAATAAAGGTTGAATTATATTTTGGAATCAATCTCGATTTTAATAAGTATTATGGTGATTCAGGTTATTTATGGAAATGGTTGGCATATTTTGGAGAAAATATTAAATTTACCTCAGAAGAATATGTGACCAAAACATTATAATCTTTTGGATTCAATATTATTCAGGAATATTTTTATGTATAGTTATTTATGTAATGATATAATTTGAACATTGGGTGTTACTGTTGAATTTTAGATATTAAATTAGTTTTTCATCATATGATGGTTTAATTGTTTTGGTTAATTATCTTACCACATGTAACCCATTTTTTTTATTGTTAATGTATAAAGATATTTATAATTTATGGTTATACTTTTATGGTTATGTGAGCCTTTAAAATTTTATTTTAGTTCTTCAAGTATGAAAAATTTATCTTCAATAATCATCCTTTGGATCAAAAGATAACATTGTGGTGTAAATTGGTTAAATGAAAAAATTCAACTTGTAAAGTAAGTATATTTCACAATGATTTCAGTCTAAATGTAAAAGTAGTTCCTAAACTATATTAAAAGGATATTGAAAGAAAAATTATCCAAGAACCTTCATTTCTGATGAATCGGTGGTCTTTAAACTCGTCACAAATTAATGGTTTTTTTGGGTATTAAATTTTATAGATAGTTTACTTTATTGTGATCAATGATCTCTATAAATCTCCATATTTGTTTATTATTTTCATATATGACCAAATATTTTCCATCCAATAATTTTTTCTTACATGGAACACTCGTTATGTGTTATTCTAGATGATCTTTGTACTTATCTTTATCTCTTTTCAAGTGGAAGTCTTATTAACCCTTTATATGATGTGGGATTTCGATAATAGCATTTTAAATTTTCAAAACATTAATTATCAAGATCAAGTTTAAATTTTGAGGATGTAATTTATTAAATTAGGGAAGAATTTAACACCTCTATATTTTAAAAACTTATGTTATGCTTTATAGTGTACAATACATGAAACACTAGTCTTAACTGAATGATGAAATAATAATATTTTAAATATGATTGTTATAACCTATATATTAAATTATAGGGTATGAATAGTACTAACTAATTTTTGAAATAAATATATATATCATTTTAAATATAAATTTATTAAGAAATTTTTAGTAAATAATCAATTAATTTTTGGTAAAGTAATTTTATTCATCAAAAATATATTTTCTAAAAAATGATTTCCATTTATTTTTGTGAAAAAATATTATAATTAATTTCTAGATAACCTAGAAAAATTATTTGATAAAAAATAATTCATTTTCTAAATCATCATATCAAAAATAAACTAGGTTGACTTTTTTTCATTTTTTAGAAAATATAGATTTTAATGTTAATAGTGAAATATTCCGATTTTTGTAAAAATGTACTTTATTTACAATAAATTTAGTAATTTAAAAGTACCATTATGTGTTGAATATTTTTTAAAGTTACAAATATATTATTTATATATATTTAAACTAATTAATTACATTTTAATAATCTTTATAATACGTTTTATTATAAGTTTATTTTTGGGTTTAAAAATGAGTTGTTTCATGAAAACTGAATTTAAGTTTATAATGTTTCACCATTTTAATTAATTAAAACAAAATCTAATGTGGAATTATTTATATTAAATTTATAAATTATATATCAAAGTATAATATTTTAAATTCATATAAATATTATTACTTTTCAATGAGGTAATATAAAATCAACTAATGCTTGAAATATACATTTCTTGAAAAAACTAATTTTTCATCACCTATGCTTGTGTTATTTTAAATCAAATTATTCAAATTATAGGAATTGAATTTTGTAAAATAAATTGTATATTTTTTATCATATTAATTTATATTATCTGATAAAGTCATGTAAATTATTTTCATAATTAATAGTGAAAACATCAAACTAAATTGACATGGTTACGGTAAAAATGGATTTACCGAGTCATTAAACTAAATAGATAAGTGTTAAAATGACCTTAAAACATGTATAAAAGATATTTAATGGCCATATTTAGACCTTATATCATATAATTATTTATAATTGTCCATTTATAGTCATTTATAATGTGAGAAATATTGATACATCATATTCTTTTCAAAAATTAAAAGTGTGTCACTCGCCTCATTTATAAAAGGTCACCCACTCTCCTCCCATATTCACACACTAAAATATTTTTTTCTCAACCAATACCAATCCATATAAATTACTTAAATCCCTCCCCACAACCTATATCCTATATTTTTATCAATAGTACACCCCAATAAATCTTTTGGTGTTAACTTAAGGAGATCGCATGAAGAAGATGTATTGTAACTAATAGAGAATTTTTATTTTATATCTTTTTCCACCTCCTAAAAATATTATTCAATTATTATTTTATAATAATAAGAATATATATCATATAATTATTTTTATTATTTTTATCACATAACCCACACCAATCCCGTATTCTATCAAATGAATAACAAAACTATAGTTCTTGTTTGCAGCGGACTACTTCCTCACGGACTGATGTAATTATTTTTTCATCATCAGATCACAAGGTTGTACGTAATGATGTATTTAAAATATATATAATATATTTTCAAAATAATTATACTCCTTTATTTTTTATCACATATACCTTCCTTATTTCCATTTAATGTGGGATACAATAGTGTGGCTAGTTTGTAAGGCGGACTACAGCCTCACGAAGCGATGTGATTCATTTTTCACAAATTATTTAAATATAAGGTTATAAGAAAAAAATTAATAAATATATGTGATATAAATATGAAATAATTATGGTATTAATGACATATTTATCATTATAAAAAAGATAATATATCATTTTCTTTCTTACCTTTCTACTCATGGAAAAATGAGAATGTCTTTCGTGCGTACATACGTGTGGAATACCACCTCCACGAAGCGATGTGATTATTTTTTCATCACCAAAGCACATAGATTATATATATAAATATATATATATATATATATATATATTATTTAATTATAAAATAATATTTAAATTCTTTCTACAATGATCGTTAAAATGGTAATGTTACTCATGTGTACACACGACCTACTGTCTCCAAGATAGTAACATAGATCATTTTTCATAACAATTATTAAAGATGGTTTTAAAAGGATAATTTATTAATAAAAATTATAATTATTTCATGACTATTATTCCGAATATGTTGGACTAATGAACACTTTTACCTGGTCATCACACAAATATTTTCTAAATTAATGAATCGAATGTCCTCAAAAGACCCAACATGGACTTAACTGATTAAGTGTTTAAATATGTCACTAAAAATAAATAAAATAAATTATTTAATTAAAATATATTAACCTGTAAAAGGTTATTGAGTAATAATTGAATTGATATACTATTATTATAAATGAGTTAAATTAAATACATGGAAATTCTGAACTCGAGGTAAGGGATTTCTTCAAAACTTCCCATCATTGAGGAATATATTATTGTTATCCACCTAATTTCATCTATATATTGTATGTAATACCCATTATACATATAAGATCAGGAATTTTGTATAAATAATTTTATTTTATGTTTCAATTTTACTTATTTCATTCAATGGTATTTTACTAGAAATTTACCAAGTGGTAAATATTTTCATAACTCAATTTATTTTCATTGGGCTATATTACTTATTCATTGTATTTGATATTATAAGATTACATATTTAATGAGTTTTTATTATATTCTATTTTTTTATAATTTTTTATTTGGATTTACATTAGACATATATAATTGATTCATTGATTAATTCTCACCTCAATGTTATAATCATTGTAAGGGTTTCTCGTCTCACTTTTCCATCTATGAGCCATGTGTCATAATCACAAATTATTTTTATTGTGTGGTTTATATACTTTAAATGAATGTAATTTATGATTATTTTCATGAAATATATTATTATTTAAAAATAAATATGAGGTTCTCCCTTTGATTAGGTTTTTATCCTAATATTTCCATATCAATAAGTGACTTAATCTCATTTTTCTTTCATTGAGGCATATTTTCCTATTAAGCACCTAATTTCTTTTATATGGAATATATAATTCCAATTTTACATGTAATATAATGAATCCTTCATACTTTATGGTATTTTATTTATTAATTTTAATTATTTCATCCAAGTGGATTTGACTAGAATATTTCCATGAGGTAAAGAATTTTTGTTCTTTTCATTGGGTTATATTACTTCTTAATTGTATTTAATATTATAATATTATATGTTTAATGATGTTTTATTATATTATATTTTGTTTATAAATTTTTTATTTGGATTTACATTTTATAAAAATAATTTATTCATTAATTAATCACATATCAATTTTATGATCATTGTAAGGGTAGCTCATCTCAAATTGTATTCATTGGGACACATGTTATTTTATACACATATCTTCTTTTATGAGGTGTATATACTGCCCCTTTTATATTTTTTATCATGAATTTACATATTTTCATGATATTTAAAATTTTATTTGATATTATTCATTCAAGGTTATTGTGATTGATAATGTGTAAATGGCTTTATGATAAAATATCATTTCTTTCTAGGATTTTTATATTGAAGTTTATTTTGGGGACAAATATGATATTATTTTCATGACCTAAATCTATTTTTTATAATATATTGATAATTTTGTTTCAAATGTTTGATTTAAATTACTTACCATATTTTTTGGATAAATATCAATAAATTTTTCTATAAGTTATAGAAATTTTATATTTCTTTAGATAGAGAATCATTATCTTCCATATTGATGTTTTATAAAATATTTTCATAAGTTTTATTTTTTTTTTAAATCCTGAAATATATTTTTCATTATATTTGATGTTATTTTGAATGGTTTTACAAATTGAATTTCTTAATATTTTCCAAATGGGTCACTCTGACTCCCTTTATAAACTATTTAAAAAGAATATTTATCTTTATCATTTAAACCATGAACATATTTTCTCTCCAACATAACCAATCAATATTTTCAATAATAATTTGTATGTTTTGAAGGTTATTTTAAAATAAAATTATTTATTGAATGTTTTGTTTTGTTTTATATTTCAAATAATGTTTTTTCAAAATGATAATGATATTTTCCTCAAAAAATGTTCCAAGTGATCTTTCAAAATAGTTTCTCGTCTAAGATTACATCCTTTGATAATACTCAAAGTTAAAAGGCTATTTTCCTCAAAAAATAATTTTTTAATGTTATTTACATTAATCAATATCAAAATCCCTTGATCTAACTTATAATTCACTGGGGATATTTTTTTATACCATTAATATAATTTCTTTGCATGGATTATGATTATTTCAAATATATTTTCACAGAACCCATTTCATTTTCACTAGTTAATCCTGTTTCAAATAGATTTTCATGTAACCGATTTATTTTCCAATGATTAATCAAATAAGAAAGGCATAATGGATTTTTTTCATTATGAGATGAAAGTTATATGTACTTTATTTATTTTATGGTTCATGGAAATTGTTTACGTAGTATTGATCACCATTATAGCTCATGGGTGAACCTGATATATCTTATAAAAAATGTGTTCCCAGATAGCACTACAATGCATTTGTTGATTATTTTGGAAGTCAAACTTAAGGTTATTGAAATTTTTAAGGGTTTATATGAGTTTTTTCTAAGGGTTCTATGAATATAATTTTTCACAATATCAACTCTTTTTATTTATGCTTATTATAGGTTTTAATTATTCCTTTGAACAAAATTAATATCATATGGCTCGTGATTATTTATTATTATTACCCTTTCCTTTGTTAAACACTTATTCTATTCTTTATGATTTATTATCCACGTGTTTATGGGTATGAATATTCTTATGTTATACTCATATAGTTTTAATATGTCATCATACCCTTATTTTATTCTCATGTTAACTGATGATAATCAATTGTTAGGGATTATGTATACCCTTACTAAGAATTTTAGATCAAACTTCTTTTATATCATCTTCCCTAGGTTTTTAGTAATGATGTGAAATGAATTATGTCTATAAGTATTCCATATTTTTTTTATGCTGAAGTATTATGAAATAGTAAAATCTATGTATAGTGGGAAATAGTATCTCTTGAATTCATGGGTATTTTTTAAGTAATATTTTGTACTAAATTTCTAAAATTGAAAACCTAAAAAGTCAATTGGTATTTAACTAATCCAATATTTTCTTTTGATTTTTATGGTTTGGATGGAAAAAATTGGGTCACATTTATCGGTATTAAATCCGTAAATGTAAGGTTTATATTTTTAGCACCGAATTCAAGAATTCAGATTTGGGAATATTATAGTTAGATTCAAGAAGAATCATATAATAATAGAAATCTATTAATGGGATAAATTTTGAATTTTTGAAAAGTTATATTGACTATTGTAACATATATGGATATTTATATTAGGAATGTTGTTATATACCAATCCAATAAAAACCACATATTTATCTGAATAAAAGGATATAATGTTTTAAGTAGTTGGAAATGAAAAATAATATGTTCACCTCTAAGATATAAAAAAATAAGAAGACAGGTGAATCTCCTAAGAATGAAAATATGATTAATTAGCTGAATGTAACACGAAATAGGATAATATGATTATATTATAGAAATAAAATACATATTATGTTCCTTGTCAAAATAGATCTGATATTTAATTTAATGGGATAAAGTTGGAAGATAAAATAAAATATATCTAAGAGATAGATTTTTATATTTTATGGTCACATAAACTTCTAGTTGTGAGTTTGAAAAATTTCCTAATAAGGGTAACTAAATGGTTACTGATAAGGTGTGTGGAAAGGTGTGAAATGCTAGGATATATAGCTACTAAATGCATCACATAGCTTCATATGAAATATAATTACATGAAAAACAAATTTAAATAACATATGACTTCAAAAGTGAAATATTTTTTAAAGAATGAATCCACACCCAAGATATTTGAAATGCATGTACCTCAAGATATATTATTTATATAGCTAGGAATGTTCAAAGTGGCCAATAGGATAGATAAATCTAAAAACAATTAATTTCCTGTTTTATATAATATTAATAATCCTATCTCAACTAAAGATAACACTGAAATTAAGATTAATTACATGCTACCTACAAAAATAAAAAATTTCAATACCAAATGTGCTTGAATAATGAAAAAAGTAAAAATATCAACTTGGTTGAGAAAATATTCTTAAAATTGTTTTTCATAATGAAGGATAAATTGTTCCACCATATTCCATTAGTATATTTACAATAGTTATTTCATTTTAATGCATTTAATTTAATGTTAATCAAGGAAGTGAGTAAGATATCATGACTTGAAAGTATTCTAGAAAGAAGAAAATTGGAATTGTTATTCTAGATTTCAACATAATTTTAAGTTTTCATTCTGGTATATATTAAACATGAGATATCATGGATACTATTTGAAGGAATTTATCCACCATTATGAAGAATATATTAGTGATTCCCATGAGGGGGCATGAATAAGGTGCCACCAAAAGTAAGATCCATGAAAATTTTAATTTTATGCAAAACTCATTTTAAAATAGAAGTTTAGGTAAGAAAATTACATATATCTAAAATTATAATGATAATTTTAAATTAATTCCAAATTGGGGTTGATATTTTATGAGAAAAGTTCCTTTTAGGGGCAGTTATATATCTTGTAATTGATCTACCTAATTCATTTATTAATGTTTGAATAGTGTATTTTTCCATGAAAATATGATTAGTCTTTCGGCCCCTAAAGAAAAAATTGAGAATGGTATCACATGATTAGATTTGCGGAAATAATTGATAACCTTAGTTATTCACTCTTATTTACTACACTAGTGTATCCCATGTAGATATGCAGTTCACTAACTAAAACCTCATTTTGAGAAATTCATTTTTCATCTTTCCTTCTCTCAAAAAGTGAAAAAAAAATTAAATCATATTTAAAGTAGGTTTTGAATAATATAGTTGATGAAAAGTAACTTACTACCCCTTTATCTTTATTTTTTGTTGATAAGGGGGGTAAAAATGTTATTATATACAGATATTTACATAAAATTGGTTAATTGTATCGAAAAAAATAGAGAGGGGGTATTTAAGAGCCAATTCTTAGTGAATATTTTTTTCAATAATACTATGTGATATTGGTGATGTAAATATTTTTATAGGGGGAGATCTTGGAAGTTTCTTGAATAATTCAAGAATATTAAGAAAAAATAGATTTTATAATTAAAGTGTGAGAATGCTTTGATTGATGGTGAGTTTTTCATAATTAAAAATATTATTGATGAATATAAGATTCATTATCTACTTCATAAGTCATGTGAAGTTAATGAATTTGAAGAAAGGGAGAAGTCGTGTATATATTTTATGGAAATTAATAGTGGAGAAAATATAAAACGTTTAATTAATTTAATTTCTTTTTATTTTATATAATATGTTGGAAGATATAGGCTATTTATTTTTTTAAGGGTTTTACCAAAAACATATTATCCAACCTCAGCCGACCAAGAAACCTGATCAACTATACTTGTGGGAACTCAATCAACCACATGAGATCCAGTTAAAAATAGATAGTCTTATAATCATATGGGTTATATAGGGAATATCTTGCACATGTGTAGGTTAGTGAGGTTTTATACATAGGTTAAAGGGAGTACGCAGATCGACACGTAGGTTGGTAGTGGTTTATTACTATCCATTATGAGGGTTAATCATACTAGTTTGTGGGATATCACCATATCTTGTTTTCACTTTATAGAGACACTAATGGAGTACCTGAGGTAGTTACACAATAAAAATTTGAATTATCTTCCAATTTGGGGCCCTAGAGAAGTGAGTCATTATTTTCATATTAAAAATATATAGATAAAACACCATCACACCACTTGTCACACTGGGCATTGTCTTCCTCCTCTAAAAACCCTAGCAACTCAGTGTTGTAGATCTTTACCTATTGTGCATAGGATCTATGAGCCCCAACCAGGATTGAACTCAATTGATTACTTGACTAAATTATGATATAATATGAATTTTATGGGTTATGATAAACCTAATTAGTAAGAAGTGATCTATAGTGATTGTTCTATAGTAACTAATTGATGGCATACAGACCAACCATGGAGTGCACTGACCTTACATTCATACATGCATGGATCGATTGTATGATGATTTTTAGATAAACATTTAATGATAATATCAACCATATGTCTATTTACCATGAGTTATATTTGACCAAAAACATGAAGTTAATGACCTACCTTGATCTTCACTTGGTAGGTCAACTTACCAAACATTTGGAGATCAATTGTGATCTCCATATGGACCTCATGAATTCAACCTACCACACTAGGAACACTAATCTACCATGGATTTTAATTGACTACATTAAAGAGAATCCATATGATATAGTTGCAGTGAGTTTAAATTAGAGATTACTTTATGCATGAGATGCATTAAACACATACCTACCTAATAGCATAATGAATATTGATCTCAATTATTATGTTTTATACATATAGATCCATTAATTTAAATGAAATAATTTCATTTTATAATGATCATGGATGAATAAATTCATTATAATATAATATCTATGTTTGTGTATGATCCATACCAAAGTGAATAATTTATATACAAGTGACATCAGAGGATTCTAATATTCTAAAAATTATAAAAAAATTATCATGTCAAGGTTTGTATTATGAAACTTCTTTTCATTCTATAAAAGAATTATGTGAATCATTTTCATGAGTTTTATACTAATGAACTATTTATCATGTCACAAGACACTATGAGAACATTCACATATGAGAAATAATATTCAATTTGAGCTCCATGTTACACAAAAGGAAACCATGTTTAAGTGTATCCATACATGAATACATAGAAGATTTAAAAATAATCTATATACCATGAGAAATACAGAGATGATAATGTTATGAGAATAGTAGAAAAATTAAAATACATGTGATCATTAGAGGTTATGAGCACATGGTATTCAAATATCTATGGGGGTTATTATCTAAGACTTTGGGATATATTATATCTAATATAATATTAGTTTTAAAATATTTTAATCGACTGAATATAAAGGAGAATTCATAGTGAAATTTTTTTATAAATATTCATATGGAAATGTGAATATGTATTTATAGAAAATGATTTAAAATATTAAGATAATATACCAAGACATTAGGTTAACCCAATGTTCAATTGTTCTAAAAATAATATTCATTGTATATTTATGAAATTTCACTATGAATATTTATCTATATATAGTATAAAATGATTATTCAATAATGAATTTGTAAAACACTATGATGTTAAATAAATTATGTATAAATTTCATTCGTTTTAAGAAGGATAAAACAATACTCTATCCATATGAATTATTTCTGAGTATCAAAAAAAGAAATGATCACCACATTTATAAGTTCCACTTCTGTGAGAAAGAAGAAAATAGGAAGTGTCTGATGTTGTTCCTAATTTCTATAAAATATATTGAGACTCTCAAAATATAGAAGAAAAATTGTGATTTAAAATCAAATTGAGGATGAGTGGTGAACAAGTCCAATGTTAATGGAGTAATATTGATCAAATACTATTATTTGATTACATGTCTGATTGATTCAAGAGGGACACTTGAAGAGCTAGTCGTGCAAGTATAATCAACACCATCATTCATTCTGGAGGACTAGATTGTGTGAGATAGTAAAAGGGAAGTGGGTAATACATTACTTATAATTTTGTGTGAATTATAACTTCACTAGTGATCACTATAATTATATAGTGATAATAAAATTAGTTAATCAACAATTTGTTATAATAGAAAGTTGTATGTTTTCAAAAGGTGGTTGATCATTGTAAAACATATTATGAGATGGTTATTTTCTTATTCTAAGTTGAATTATAAGGTGAGGGTTTCATATTTATTAATAGATATATATATATTTACTAGAGAATAGGTTCGAGAATAAGATGGGATAATTCAAAAGAAAATAAATCTTAGTAAAAAATAACACATGATTCACCCATCCTCTTAGGTGTCTATATAATCCATGGGTTTCGACACATGTTCTAATAACCATCAAGAACACACAATAACACTATTAAATATTACTATAAATACCATTCTAATACTTTTCTTGATGATTAATTATTCAATTATATTATAATATTTAATTATTGATTTTTTGAACATAAGCACTTAAACATGATTACCTATGAAAAAAATCAATTTACACTACTTTATTTAACAATATTTAATTATAGGATTACATTTTTTCGCTATCATATTATTATCCTTAAATCATTTTTAAATTTAAACATTAAATCTTAATGGAGTATAATATATTCATAACATATTTAATATATATATATATATATATATTTAATTAGATAAACATGTTCATTCTTACATAAAACACATTGCCATTCTAGATTCTCTTTTCAATCAAAGAGTTCCATTTTTTAATAACATATTTTTATTTATTAATTTACCATTTATACCTATAATCTAGAATAGCATTATCAAAAAAAACACAAATAACCACACCAAAACACACACATATGATTGAAAAAAAAAGGATCAATTTAATTAATAAATATTAACAACATCAAACCCATTTTCATATATGCAATTTCATTTCAAAAATAATTATCATTTTCCATTGAAAATTTCATAAAGTAATGGTTGAAAACAAATAACACTTAATCAAAGTAGTAGTAATAAATTATAATAATTAAACAATTATAAGTATAAATTTTAAAAAAGAAGGAATAAACTAAGGCAAAAAATCAAGATAAACTAAAAAAATTGAATTTAAACGAGATATATGTGTATGTATATATATAACATATAATAAACTTATTCCCTTAGAACAAAAAATGGATCAAGAAAAGATTAGGATTGTAATAAAAATTATATAAATTGAAACCCTCCCATAAGAGAATTATCACCACCAATCATGAGGAGAGTGTAAGAAAATACTATATTATAATATTTTTTAAGAATAGTTATTTTATAAATGGTTGAAGTAATAGAAGAGTCAGGGCTCTTAAAATTCTAAGGGAGAGTGTCATACAAGATAAATGATGATAATTCTAATCATTCATTAAAATATCTTAATAATAAAAAAGGCTAATAATAGTAATTCAAACATCTATTTTGAAAGACAAAAATATATAGTTAAAACATAAAAAGGGTAGGTTTTATGGTTCCACAATATTTCAATCAATTTAAATTTTATAAGATAAAAAACTTTAGATAACCCCTACCAGATAAAAAGTTATAAGGACCCATTACAAAATGTAATTTAGAGAATTTATAGGATTATTATAGTATAAAACTCATAATTAAACCAACTTGTTTGCTATAGATGATTTCATTTGAAGTTGAAGATATAACTCAATTTAATTCACTGACAAACTCCAAGGGTGGAATCTCTAGTTTTCTAAAATTTTATAGAACAAATAATATTAGTATATGGAAGGGGAAATATGTATATATTGAAAATATAGACATGTTTTAGGTTGTGGCCCTTATGAAATTTTACCCTTTAAAATCTATTTAGTTTAAGAATATCTTTTATATAAACAAGTTAAGAATATATTTATTCTAAATTTAAAATACTGAGTGAATAAACTAGTTTTGGCTAACCTGTAAATAACTAAATTTTAAAACATAGTTCATCATAATTAATTTCCATTTTAATCTTGAATTATAAATATTATTAAATGATAAAAATTATATTCCTTAAAATTATTGCACAAAATCACCAATTTTTACATTAAAAAACTAATTATTATAGGATTTATGATTTAAAATTAAATTTTAAATCATAAAATTTGATTTTAGTTTTCCAAAAAATAATTAAAATCCACCATAGAGGGGGATCATATACAAGGATGACTCTTATATATAGGTGGATGTCACTTCTATGTAAGTGGAAATTTTAGTCTTACACACTAAAAATTGATAAACTCAATGACTCTTAATCTAGTGTAAAAAAGACACTTATGTAGGGAAAAGACTTTTATTATAAAATAATTACTCTTACCTTTATAGATATCACCCTTATGCACTTAGGATTGACTCTAAATTTTATGGAAAAGATTAAACAAAACTAAATTATAAGGTTCAATGTAAATGGAACCTATGGTTCATTTCATAGTTGAGCAAAGAGAATGACAATAATTAGGAAAAAACATAAGACTAGAAAAATATGGTTTAAACATTTATGTTCCAATAAAGATTTATCCAAAAATTATGATTAAAACTAAAAAATTAAGAAATTATATAAAATATTACAAAATTTAACAATAACCTTACAAAACATCCAAAAATTCAAAAACAACCTAAAAATCCCTCAATACAAAATAAGTTATAAAGTAATGGGTTCTAGAAAATCTATCCCTAAAATGAGTCAGGACAACTAGATTTTTTTCCTATTTCTAAGATTTTATTTTCATATTCTAGTATATATTGTATTTTATTCATATGTTCCATACCAGAACATTTTTTATATTTATAAAAAAGAAATTAATTATTTTTAATCATGAAAATAAATCCATTAATTTCTAAACTAGACATATAAATTATTATGTTGGTTATAATGTGCACATAATTACATTTCTCCAAAAAAACATTCTATAAAATTGAGACTATAATCACCTATATCTACTGAACTTAGTCTCACTCTGTAGAAAGCTTAATGATCGAACACACCTAGAGAAGTATTTTTTAATTTACTTATTTCATGTATTTGGATACATATGTGGGAACCACATATTGTATCTAATAATCAATCTGTAGAAATTGGTCGATTACACCCAATAATGGATGTTCCTAAAGCTTGACCATGATTTTTTATTGAGGATATATTCTTCTTATGGAGGCCCTTATTTCTAAAATCAATATATAAAACATACTTATCTTTACCATCCCTTTAGGTATTTTACTTCTTCAAAGGATTTCATGATGGTTCCATGGGCTTTGTACTTGCTTTAGAAATTTTCACCATGCTTTTTTTTATATTCACCATTAGAATAGAATTTCTTCCAAACATAGCATTTTATCAAATTACTGAATTAATATAATAATATTTGGGAGATAATTATCTATATTTTTCATGCATAAAATAATAATAAAACTTGAGAATATTTAAGTAATTAAGGAGAGGTTGGGGTATTTGCTCGGTTCTTTAGGAAACTTGAATCCTATAATTTCCAAATGCTCAGTGCAACCAATCATTTTAACTACAGGAGGTCTATATGGAACTCTTACCCATAGTTTTTATATAAATACAAAATATGAAATTTAATTTAATACCCTAATAATTATTATGAAATATTTCTCTTTAAATGATTTTTTCTTTGAAAGCTTGCGTTACACACAACGCAAAGCTTAAAAAAATTGTGATATACAATTAAAATATTATTATTTGAAGTAAAAGTTGTCACCTTGACATTTGATTAGAGTTCATGAATATTAATAACTAAATTATGAAAATTTTATTGTTATATATGTATAAAATGAATTAAGTAGTTATCAATTAATTACAAATGAAAATAAAAACCATTTTAAAATAAATGAGATGTTTTTATGAACAAATGTTTTTATATGTGTAATATATTTTTATATTAATAAATAAAATAAATCTTTTTTTTGAATTATTTTAATGAAATTTATATATTATATAATAAATATAAGATATTTTAAATAATAAAAAATTTATTGGCATAGGTTAAAAATAAATCTAGTTTTATGCTTGAAAATGTATTTTTTTTCCAAAAGTACTTTTTATCAAACACTTCAAACATAATTTAAAATTAATTAATGTGATTTATAAGTATTTAATTAGATAAAATTTATTACATATTTAAAATCATGGTGTTTATATTTGGTAAATAGGCACTTTTTATTTTTTTCAATATGAATAGTAACTATGGTAAAATGTATCACCTCAATGAAGAGTAAATTTGGTTAATATAGAAAAAAAATAAGTGATAAGGTCATAATTTGACATCCTAATTATTATTGGATGAAGTTAATGCAACCCTTATCTCCTTATTCAACAATTTGATTAGTTTAAGGGACACTTTTCCAGGAAAATGACTTATATATTATTTAAAACAAAGAAAGTTACAAAATGTCACTCTCTTAGTTTTAAATATACTTTTTTGTTCACATAGAAACAAAAATATGTTATGAAATAATATTCATATCATTTTTTTCATAATATAATTATATTAATTTTGTTAATTTATTAAAATAATTAGGTATTATATAATTAACTTAAATTTTTACACAAAACCAAAACGGTATTTATTGTATTAATATAAAAATAAAATAAATGATTTTAAAAATATTAAAAGTGGTATAATTTGAGTAATTTATAGTGTTAAACAAGTTTTTTTGGTGAATGTGACATATTACTATTTTTTCAAAATATTATATTCAAATTCAAACTTGTATTTATGTCTTTGAAGTCAAATTAAATTAATCGTATCAAAAATTAAAAATAATGATAATTTTTCAAAATAATATTTTATTAAATAATTTAAAAATCATAAAAACATTAAATAAGACAAGTTTTATATTATATGGTCTAAAATTTCATAACTTTTCCATTTGTTGGCCAATTTTTACCTTATATGTAAAAATTAGAACCCTTTAATATTGAAAAATTTGTTATCATAATTAAAATTAAAATTGGTTAACTAAGGGTTAATCAAAATTATAAGGTTTAAAAATGAAACCAAAAAAATTAATACATTATATTGGATGATATTATTAAAAAATATACTATATTAAATTAAAATACCTACCCATTTGGAATAATTTTTTGTGACAATGAATTTACTATAATTTAATCTTTTGAGAAATTCTGAATGTGCCCATCACCTCAATTATAAAATGGCACCACCTCCCACTTTTATTTACACCAATTTGAGACTTATATCTCCAAAAAAATATATATAATTTTTTTTAATCTTCCCATGACACATTATTGAAATTTTTATATTCCCAAAAGATCACCCCCAACATCCCTTTAGATAAGATCAAAAGTATTAATTTAAAAAAAGATGTAATCACCTAAATCAATAACTTTATTTTATACTCTTATTTACCTAATATAAATATATTATAATAACCTATATTTTCTCAGGCCCATTCATTTGAAAAAATCTTATGTTTAGGGTGTTCTGGGAGGCAATGATGGATCATTTCAAGAGTTTTACAAATTTATAGTTTTGGGTCTGTATGTTAGTACGTGGGCATGTCATCACATCCACATGTCATTGCATTGGCATTTCAGTGCATTAGTGATTCAAGTTCATTGGAATCAGTGTGTCAGGTCTGTCAGCATTGGTAATTCAGGGGCATCGGCATCGGTGAGTCAGGGGCGTCGACATCGGTGAGTCAGGGGATTCGGAATCGATGAGCTGGGAGCATCTACATCAGTGAGTTAGGGGCATCTGTGTCGGTAGGTTAGGTTGTCAATATGTCCAGGAATTGGTAGGTATGGACATCCATAGGTCGAGGTGTCTGTAGGTTTTTTCCTTAGTAGCTCAGTATTGGTGGCTCAGGGTCGGTAATTCGTGTCAGTAGCACACCTATCAATGACTCATTTCTAGTATTTCCAAGTTTTTTTTCATTTTTTCCCGGTTATGTGTTTACCTCCATGAGATGGTAACCTATAAACTCATAGTGTTTCACGAGACTATCTCCACCATTTCCAAAAGGGGATTATTAAATTCCATGTATTTCATAACATATCACTATCCTTGTAACTGTTGAGCCGTGTGGTCAAACCATGATCCGATTTTCAAGTACCATGAAATCGTCTCCCTGATTTTTAGGATCTCTCCATTTCAAAAGTTGTGATATATTCCTTCACTCTTTATTTTTATTTCTCATGGTGTTCCTAGATCCTTCCTCTCTACATGATTAGTGCCTTTACCAGAGCTCTCCATCCCAATTTCATTGAATATCCTTCCTATGAATCACATGATCCCCTATTTTTTGTGGAAGGAGGAACTTCGATCCTTTGATCATCCAAGTATGTGTTTATTTTTTCTTTATTTAATTATGAATCATGTAGGGTAGGTGTACTATGGATCTCTCATGATTAACAGCTGAATACTTTTCTGAATATGAGAATATAATAAGAAGTAAATATGATCAAAAGATTACACAGGTAAATAAAATAATGGGAAGAGAGTGGTTTGATGGTGATTTCCTGTTTTATTTGTTATCCTTTATTCTTTTATGGATTTTTGTGTCTATAAATCCTTATGAAAATAATTTCCATTGGTGGTCTTTACTTGTGAACTGTTGGTGTTTCTTCATTTTGTTATTTGATAATCGGCCATAATGTGGAAACTACTTAAACACATACACTTGGTTAAATAAATGGATTCCCTATGATCAAACCCATTGTGTGATCACCCTGGTTATAATCCAGTGGAATTAAAGTACCTCTTATGGTAAAATATGAAATTATACACATCTTATTGATAGGTGTGGCTGAGTGTTATGTTCTATTATGTTTTGTAACCATACATGAGTTGTGTGGTGTTCTTATTGGGAGCATAGTTGTAGGTACAATGTTGGATAGAGGAGTTGGTTTTTGTGAGAAGGTTGTGGTATGTGTGTTCTATAGGGTTGTGGGTAAATATTAATTGTTGTGGGATTTTCATGTGGATTAGTACAGGAGAGGTGTGTTAGAATCTCAGTCTAAGAGATTGATTGATTGTGGACTGGATGAACTTATAGGTAGCTGAACTGATTTTGTTATGTTATGATCCTGAACCGATGTTCCACAGTGGGACAATGGTGTGTTTATGGAATCGTTATGTAGTGGGACTGCATTAGGGATTTTTTTTGGTAGTAGGGATGTAGGGTTGGGTTGTGAGAGGACGTCTTAATGATTGTTGAAAAAGGTTGAACATGTGTCCAAGAGGATTGGAGGGTTCGTGCAGTGGGATTGCAGGTTTGGTTTTGATCCTTGTTTTGATATGGTTATGGATAGTAGTTTCTTAGTAGTGCTAGAATAGATTATAGTGATCCCCCCTACTTAATAGATTTCATGTGGATGAATAAAAATGGGACATAATCAAGTTCTATTGTGACTAGTTCTTCATTTAGAGGAGGAAGTAAAGGTGGTTCGTGTGGGTTGGTTATTGTTTATAAAACCATAGTATGGGCTAAGTTTTTCATTCTTATATATATATTCATATGGTATATCTTTTAATATATATATTAAACTCGTCCTTTCTGAGAACAATGTGCCTAAAACATCCATTTCATGGGGAAATGGTTTCTTTCCCAACATCCCGGTGGGAGGATGGTTGGATAGTTACTGAATTCTTCCTCGCATCCTCTTCTGGATCTTAATACTTAGGCTTATCCGAGTAGGCTATAATGGATTTAGGCTTACCATAGTCCAAGATTCTCGGAGAAAGGGTTTGTTTTGGATGAGGGGCCTAGGTGGTTGTGGGACGGGTTTGTTTTCCCAAGTATCTTCGGGATGAGGCACAGGTGTCTTTCGGTGAGTGGTGTGGTAGTTGTTTCCCAGGTGTATGTAGGTGGGAATTTGTATGGTTGAGGACTAGGTGTATGTGGGAGGGTTGTGTAAGTGAGAGTACATATGGGTAGAGTGGTAGTGTCAATATGTTATCCACTAGGGGAAAGCATTCAACCAATGGGAAATTGGTGTAGGGTACCCAAATATCAATGTGCATACACTACTACGTTACATTACTTGTGTTATTTGGTGAGTGTGCCTTAGTGAGGTTGGATTGGTTATTATTCCTCAATAAGTTCTTTGAGGTTCTACTATTTTCTCACCAGAGAATTTTTATGTTTTCCCCACATTTTCATGGGTAGCTTTAATTTACCTATTGAGTATACTTGTATGATCATCCTATGTGTTTAAACTATTTTCAACTTTTTAGGAGAAGTTTGAGGACCGCACAAGACCTTACAAGATTGGGTGTTAGGATTTGTTTTTTTGTTGCTTATAAACTTTTATTTTGGTTATTAACTTTGGATTTTTTATTGTACCTTGTATCGATTTCACTTTTGAACATGCGTGTGGGAATGGATTTTATATTTTCTTTTTCTTTTATCATTTGAAGTTGTTTTGGATTTACCATCTTATCTCTTGATCTTGTTCAATAAAAATGGTAATTCCTTATATTTATGTGTATGATTAGATAACCTTGGTTCTATTTCCCACTTTGGTCCTATTGATGGAGGGACTCCGGGGGTCGTTATCTCTCATGCATCATGAATAAGGGAGGGTCTATAATTTTTCCATCTTTTCCCTTATCTTGAAGAAGGAGGTTCGTGAAAAAATTTTATCATAGGATCATATTTTTTGAGATATAAGATGGAGTTTAAAGTTAGGCACAGTGAGGATTACGTGGGATGGTAAGGAAATGGTGTTAGGTAATCTTTTTGCGTGATATAGGACAGGGAAGACATAAAAATACACGGTACTTTAAGACCCCCTATGATATGATGTAAGGACTCTGGGCCTACCAAACGACCAAGAGTGGATACACCAATTGTGGGGTAGAGACCCTAGGAAAGTTACATGCATCATAATGACTTTTGATCTTGTGTTTCCTTTCTATTTTGGGAATTTAAAATAAATAAAGGGTTACAACAAAATTTAAAATAAAATTCCACACTACATGGGCTTAGGATCCCCTTATTTCTCTTTTCATCTATGGAACCTAAACATATCCCCAGTGTGATATGAGAATTTGAGGCATAATAGGTTGACTCGGTTGATTAGTGGAGGGATGATAGAGAAGAGGAGGATGACCACTATTAGAAGACGCTTCGTGCCTTCTAGCGAAAAACTCTGGGAAAGTACGAGGGCAGCATCTCAGATATAAAAACAGAAGGTTGGTTCAAGAAGATGGTGATTTCTTTCAACTTTATCCAGGATCTGACAGAGTACTGGGTTCCTCTGGCGGTGAGCCAGATGAGGGGAGAAGAACGTAAGTGGTGGATGCTTTACCTCGAGGAGAGGAAGGAAAATGAGGTTTTATGGGATGACTTTGAGGGGGAGTTCTGGACAGAATTCCTTTATTCCATGATGAAGGATGAGAAGATAAAGGAGATACTCTCCCTCAATCATAGGAGTATTTTATTGAGTGAACTGGATATCTAGTTCATGTATATCCTATTCATCACACTAGATCTCTTCCCAAATGAGGATTCCAGAGTGAGATGCTTAGAGGAGGCACTTCCACTTTCTCTTCAGTATTTTGTTAATCCTTTCACTCTACTAACATACCTAGAGGATCAGAAGAAGACCAAATTTTTGGAAAGGATTAACTCTTTTGGAAGTGTGTCGTGAGAGGGGAGCCTACCAAGTTCGTCAAAGGGTAAATCTGTCAACAGCAGGTCTTTGGAGTTAAGGCCTTACGGGTTTCAGCTAGCGAGAAGTAAGCCTCAACAGTTCTAGTTCTGACATCCATCTCCTAACCCTTTACCCATGGACCCAGGACCATGGTGCTATATCTATGGATGTTGTAGGAATATTCTGGATTAGTGCCTAGTTTGAGCATAATATAGTGGGGGTGGGCAGGGCCAACACCCAAATTAGTAGCAGCCATTTCACTACTAGAAAAATAACCTATAACCATGGACCTATAGCCACGGTTTAGTTGGTCTGTGGCTATAGATTAAGATATAGCCATGATTATTAGAAAACCGTAGTTTTAGAATAGATAAATCCACAGTAAAAAAGATCCCATGGAAACAGTGATTCCTCCCCATCGCGACTCATCTCCCTCATCGCGACTCATCTCCCACCCACAATCCCCTCCCTCATTGCGACTCATCTCATCTCCCACTCGTAATCCCCTCCCTCATCGCGACTCATCTCCCACCCTCAAACCATCCTCCCTCGTCATCGACCGATCGATTCTCCCTCGGCTGATCCTCACTGGATTATCCATTTGGTTCTTCCATCCCTTACGTAATCCCTCACATCCCCTTCATCGAGCATCCTTATCCTCCACTACCTTCGTCTGGCGTTCCTCCTCCAATCGGTGTGTCGGCCGAACCAACACCTTCCACAAGTGGGATACATGTGAGTTGACCCCTACACTTTATGTGAAGATTAATGCAGTTAGTCCTTCACAAAAGCTGCTTTCCAAAGCAATTCATACTATCTCTAGTGATCGTTCAGCCATACCTCTACAGTCGATGGTGATTTTCAAGGTTTTTCCCCTACTATGAACATTTCGATTGAAAAAAATACATTTATTTCATATTAATAACCGTGTTCATGTTTTTATGTATAGGTATTTCTTTTCTAGTATTACTCACACTGCTATTCAATTCCTAGGGTTTGAATGAGTATGTATTCTGAATTAACCTTATTGTATTTTGTTTACACATCGGTCAATAATTCTCTTACTGTGATGTTCATACATATTATGGAGAAAAACATTATTGCATTTTTTTTGATTTTTTATTTCTCATATTACTATATTTATACACTGAGTGTATTTTTTTTTCAACAACAACCACTTATGTTGGTGAATTCCCCTGTTTTCTAGTATTACTAATCACATATATCAATACCTTTTTGTTGTAGTAGATCATCATCACAAATATTTCTATGATATATTCTAATTTTAGACCCATGAAAGTGATTCATTATTCATTAATTAATCAATGTAAAACGTACTCACTGATTCTGATTATCATGGGTCCAAATTTTTCTCTCATGAAAATGATCTACAGTTCCATTTATTTTCTTATTGTGAATGGTATTTATGGAATCATTAATTTAAGTCCAGATGAACATATAATTTCATGCCCATTGTATTCTAAATTTCTTGGTCTCTTGATGCTAAAGGATGCAAGGAGTTGGCCTCCAATTGTGCCATTACCATCATATAGAAGAGGTAGAGAGCGTCCCAAAGAGAGGTTCATGAGCATTATCCATGTAAGAAAAGTTGAGGACATGATAATTACTGGTGAGTACTGATAGAATCCCTAAACTTGAAATTGGCTTAAGATCAAATAATGTTATGAAAGAATTTTATTCTCATCTTTGATCAGTATTTGAAAAAGATATCTTCACTACACCATAAAAGATAAAATCCAACCCAATGTATGATTCTTTGGGGTGAGTTTTAGGGTAAATAAATATATTCAAGTATCACTTAACCCTACCCTTGAATTTTAGTAAACTGTTTGGTGGGTATCATCATCATCCCTTCTATATGGTGTGTTATTCACGAAGAAGGGTACATCTTGTACACTTAGTTAAGTTTGAGTTATAGAGTAAAAAAATAAGTGGTTTTTGTTCAATTTCTCAAACTATTAATCACAAGAAAGAAGTGTTGTAAAAATTTTCAGATTTGTTCTCAAAAAGAGCCTTAAATAAGCGACGCAAAAATATTTTTCATTAAGTAATATAGAAATACTTATACAGAAGCATGTATCATAAGTGATAAGTGCTGAAAGTGCTTTTCAATAAGTTTTACCAAATTCAATTTAAATGGGATGTCATATATTTGATTTTTACACATGATGATGCATGAAAAATGAGTTCTTGTCATATCTTTCACCACCCCCCTCTCCTCCCAGATTTAGGTTAATTGCCTTTTTAAGTTTTAGGTGGGAATTGGACAATTGATGGACAGGTAGATGATGTTTGGTGGAACATATGGAGGCGAAGAACATTGAAATTAACTGGACATCATCTTATTGAATTCATGCATTCTCGGGACATCATCATTTCATATGTGACATTTCAGAAATAAATGATGAAATTCATCTTGGGGATTTATATAGATCAAGAAAATTTAGGTAATATGAAGATCAAATAAATAAATTTGATCATCCATAGGAATAATGTTTTTCCATATCATCCATATTAGAATAAATTTTGATGACAAGATGAAGTTCTTTCTAAACTTTTTAAGCTAGCTAGGTGAAAATAATTTTTTCAGCTATAACTCCAAAGAATTTAGCAATTTGATTCCTCCTGAAAACATACATGTCCTTGCTACAATAAAGCTTATATTTCCTCCAACTGATGGCTTGTCTTGAGATAGATTCATAATTCTTGAAAATCCCCTTGATTAAAGAAAGTGATCGGTCATAATTTTGAAAAAAAAATGAGAATTCCATCAACATAAAACAAGTGGGTGGGTGCTATTATCTTTCTAGTGGCCTTAACTGGTGATAAAGCCCCATAATTTGTAGCTTTTAGGAGGCATTTTATATGTTAATTCTTGATAATTCCAAATAAAACAGATGAGGGAGGATCCCCCTATCTCACTGATTGGGTATGATAGAAGTGTCTTTTGTGAGACCCACTAATAATGAAAGAGAGTCTTGATTTGTAAATAAGGTCTTGAATAAGCTTAATAAATATGGTTTAGAAACCAAAACTTTCAAGTACTTACACAGTAAAATCCTAGATAAGAGTGTCAAAATCTTTAGAGATGTCAATATTTAAATCAATATTTCTAGGCTTGGATATCCTATATAATATATTCACACATTCAAAGTTAGTATATAAATAATCCCTCACTTCCATGTATAAGCACCAACTAATTTAGAGAAACAATGGAACTTACAATAGCCCCCAAACTTATAATAGTCACCTTACTAATGAGCTTATGAAGATTATTTTTCACAATTATAGGCTTATAGAATCCAACATCAAGGTAATGTTCAACCTTTGGAATGATAGTTATTAATTGAGATTTGTTACCTACAGGAAGAAATTTTAGTATAAAAAATTATTGAACAACCTGTACAAGTTCCAGATGAGTCATAACCCAAAATTGAATTAATAAGTGATTAGAGAATCTATCCAATTAGGCTTCACTATCCTTATTATGAGATAAAAGTACCTATTTAATTTCATCCTTAGTAGGTAAGTCAGTGAGAAAGGAATTCTTACTCAAGAAATTCCATATTAAATAGAGGTTCAAAGTGAATGAACAAGGCATTGGATATACTCCCCAAATTATTAAGAGTCTCTCTATTAACCTTAATTATGGTGAACTTTTTTATATTCCTTATTTTCTTATTCATGATGTGAAAAAATCCAGTTTTTCTATCACCCTATTTGAACCATACTAATTGAACATACTTTATAATAATCCTCTTATGTGTAAGAATGATCTCGTTAATCTCATATTTCAGTATAAATATCTTAGATGAGGGGGTATCAAGGTTAGAAGAACTGTTTTGACATTTCAAAATATCATCCAAAAACTACTTGATTTACTCATTCAATTTGGTGAATTTATCCCCGGTCTATCCTTTGATAGAATATTTAGTAGCTTTAAGCTTTAACATGAGCCTTTGGAAAGCATTTCCTTCAAATCTCCTCATCCATTTCTATTGTACAATTTCATTGCATTCCTTAAAAGGGATCCAAACATTACTGAATTTGAAAGGGATAAAATGTATAATTTCATTTGTGGATAAGCACAATAGAAGTGGGTGGTGATCTGAGTAAACATTGTGAAGATCTATACAGGATAAGATATAATCCATATCAAGGCCATTAAGGTAAATAAAGGCCTTATCAATCCTATTAGACTGCCTTCTATTAACAGTGTATCTGGTCTAGGTTAACTCATCTCCTTAAGACTAAATTTCATAAAAGAGTCCATGATCAATTAATCTCTAAAAGTATATGGCTATGACATTAAAAAAAATATATAGCTTTATTTCATCAAGACTAAGAATTGAATTAAATTCCCCTAATAGTAACCAATTACAAGATGGAGGCACTGCTATAGAGACTATGTTTTAGAAGACTATCATTGATACTTTTTTATCGGATTTATTTTTCATTATTGTCACCCCCTTTTTTAAAATTATTTATTATTCCTCTGGATTCCATGCATTATTTATTTTTTCACCATTGGTGTTGCAAATTTTTTTATGCTGTTTTGGTTCTATGCATACTGCATTAGAGTCAATCAATGCTATCATTTTTGGAAATTGTTGCTCAAGATGGTTGAATTGATTGGAGTCTAACAATATAGAAATTTATTATTTTTTGGTTGCTCTAAATTCTGAAATATATATCCTATATTATCCCCTTCTCCTTTTCTCTAGGTAAGTTTCTTTGATCATTAGTACATTCTGAGAAAGTTCTATAGCACTTCTTGTTTTGTTTTACAAATTTTTCTCATGTGGATCCCTCTTTGGTTCTACCATTTTTGGCATCTGGCTTCCATATGGATCTTGAGTCGGTTAGTAATACTTCTTCCATATTCAATTATCAAAGAGTTAAATGATTTTTTCATGTTATTTTAAAACCATACGTTGGAAATCATAGCCATGTAGCTTCTCACATATTACAACCACTCACTAGTTGAAAACTCATGTAACATCAGTGGCCTTTTTTGGGAGATCATATTTATTCTCTTTATTGTCTAATTATTATGCAAAGTTAGATGATTCTGTTGTTGCTGATTCATACATTGATCTCTTGACAATTTCATTATCCAATTCCTTGCTTGGTATGGATGCCAATGATCCTCCTAAAACATTGGCAACCATGAAATTTATTGGTTCCATATTTTCCAATGTAAGAACTAGCATTCATAAAAAAACAGGATATATGTGCTTTTACATGGAGAATAAAACTTATGTTTCATTTGAGCATTGTTAAAGATAGTTTCCCTGGAAGTTGGAAATGATGGTTTATCATTCATGCCAATGATCCAATTTTCTGAATGGCTGGATGAGTTCTCGTGTCATCTATTTTCTTTACTTATACACTTGGAACCAAACAGTTTTATGTAAGTGTTTAGGCCTCTTTTTTTCTGTCCCTTTCATCAATCATTCATGTATTATTCTAATATTTAGTTATGAATTTTCTAGTTATTAAGTAGTTTATGGTATTGAAAAAGTTAAGGGCTATACTCTTCATCGGTTTTAGGAATGTTCCTGATTGAGGATGGTCCCTATTATTTTTTCATGCTGAAAATCCTTGGGAAGCTCTCTCAAAGTCTCTATAGTCAGGTATGTCCTGTAATTGAAGGGTTTTCAATATAGTAGCTTCAAGAATCCCTTTTTATTCATTTTTTAAGATTATTTAATCTTTGTAAAATATATATAACTACCTAAACTGTGTAAAATGGGTCCTTTTTTCTGTCTACAGTTGACACACTGATCACATATATATAAGAAGTTGTTATATCTCATTTCTTTTCCCACTATTTTCTTATAGGTGGTTTCTTATGATAAGACCGGTTCTATCCACCACCATTGAAGACAATGAGTTTAAGATTTGTGTAAGGTTTATTCCATTTTTATTCTTTGACCCAATTTTAATTAGGGATTTTTTGATTTTTGGGTTCCTTATATTTTTGTTGTATGTTTTGGATTTCATTGAGGTAGATTCGATTCGCTGTTGAAGAAGGATTAAATGTGTATGCATAGTTAGGCATATGCATATATAAGTTCCCCCTTTATATATATTCACTCATGGTATTATGAATACATATATTGGGGTTAGTTGCGCTTATATATAGATATGAAAAATACATACGCATGTAAGTGTAAAGGGGTATATGCATGTATAAACATATATCTAAAGACCCCCTTGTGTATATTTTCCCATGAAAATATATACATAGGGGCTAGGTGTCCTTATATATATGTTAAGTTGCATATGCATGCAAGCGGAAAAAAGGAAGATTTGAGTTGTCGTCGTCAAAAGAAAATGCGCCTTGAGGTTGAGGTAGGGTCCCTCTCTTAGCCTATTTAATTCAAGAATGTTTTAAATTGCATTTAGTTGCCTTCTTAATTTTTCATGTTTATATTAAATTTCAATTCTTGAATAAGTGTTAGTTAAGATAATTGTTTCATTTGATAAATAAGTCATGGTTTTGTAATAAAACCCCTCCAACAGAGGTATGCTATCTGCGAAAACTCACAGTGGTATACCTTGCATAACATTATTGCATTGATGTTTTCCTTATACAAGATGTCATTGTTAGTCATAAAGCACACATCATACTTGACCCTTTTTATATCCTTGTAGGGGGTTTCCCTCTTTTTATTAAAACGGTTGTTCAAATCAGCCCACACCATCCCCCCAGCACCTGCATTCGATCCCTCACCGAATTTGGTATATCAGGGGTCATCAAATCCTCTAGTCATCAAAGATTAGCATTCATTTATTTAAATATTCTGAAAAAACATCCTCTCATGCCATCCATATAATCCTATTTGAAACTAAGTGGAAGATAATGCCCCACGGATGTCGCTGGACCGGGCCAACACGCAGCGGTAACGTCGCGGTCACACTGCAGTCACACCGCAGCCCGCTGCCACCAGCCCCCTTCCACCTTAATTTCAGCCCACTGCCACCAGCATTCCAGCCCGCAACAACCCCCCTTCCACCTTCGAATCAGCCTGCACCATCCCCCCAGCACCTGCAACCAGCCCCCTTCCACCTGCATTCGAGCCCTCACCGAATTAGGTATACCAGGGGTCATCCAATCCTCTAGTCATCACAAATTAGCATTCATTTCTTTAAATATTCTGAGAAAACATCCTCTAATTCTATCCATATCATCCAATTTGAAACTAAGTGGAAGATGCTGCCCCACGGATGTCACTGGACCAGGCCAACACGCTGTGGTCATGCCGCGGTCATGCCGCAGTCACAACATGGTCACGTCGTGGTCACGCCACGGTTTGGCCCCACTCCAAAAACATCCAGCCCACACCATCCCCCTTCCACCTTCATTTTAGTCAGCTGCCACCAGTATTCCATCCCACAACAGCCCCCCTTCCACCTTCGAATCAGCCCGCACCATCCCCCCAGCACCTGCAACCAGCCCCCTTCAACCAGCATTCGAGCCCTCACTGAATTAGGTATATTATGGTTCATACAATCCTCTAGTCATCACATATTAGCATTCATTTCTTTAAATATTATGAGAAAACATCTTCTCATGCCATCCATATCATCCTATTTGAAACTAAGTGGAAGATGTTGCCCCGCGGATGTCACTGGACCGGGCCAACACGTTGCGGTCACACCGCAGTCACACCGTGGTCACTCCGTGGTCACGCTGCAGTCACGTCGTGGTCATGTCGTGGTCACGCTGCGGTCACGCCGTGGTCACGTCGCGGTCACGCCGCGGTCACGTCGCGGTCACGCCGCGGCCATGCTGTGGTCATGCTGCGGCGCGGTTTGGCCCTGCTCCAGCCACATCCAACCCACACCAGCCCCCTTCCACCTTCATTTCAGCCCGCTGCCACCAGCATTCCAGCCCGCAATAGCCCCCCAGCCTCCTTCAAATCAGCCAGCACCATCCCCCCAGCACCTGCAACCAGCCCCCTTCCACCAGCATTCGAGCCCTCACCGAATTAGGTATATCAGGAGTCATCTAATCCTCTAGCCATCACAGATTAGCATTCATTTCTTTAAATATTCTGAGAAAACAGCCTCTCATGCCATCCATATCATAATATTTGAAACTAAGTGGAAGATGCTACCCCGCAGATGTCGCTGGACCAGGCCAACACGCTGCGGTCACACCGCGGTCCTGCCGCGGTCACGCCGCGGTCATGCCGCGGTCACGCCGCGGTCACACCGCGGTCACGCCGAAGTCACGCCACGGTAATCCCATGATTTGTCCCTACTCCAACCACATCCATCCCACACCAGCCCCCTTCCACCTTCATTTCATCCTGCTACCACCAGCATTCCAGCCCGCAACAGCCCTCCTGCCACCTTCGAATCAGCCCGCACCATCCCCCCAGTAATTGCAACCAGCCCCTTCCACCAGCATTCCAGCCCCCTTTCACCTGCATTTGAGCCCAAACCAGCCCCCAGCCACCTGCAGTCCAGCTCGCATCATTTTGTTCATGCCCTTTGGATTTAATAATGATGACACTACATACCAATACTGCACACATTATATCATTAATACCTTCTTAGAAAGAATCGATGAATGATTTTGTTAATGAAATGGTTATCAAATCTCAATAGATATGTGATTATTTCAAAGATCTTGAAACAATATTTAACAATTTGCAGTAGCACAACCTAAACATGAATCTGGTGAAATGTGTCTTTAGGGTAACACTAGGGAAATTCGAAAGATTTGTGGTGTGATACCATGAAATTGAGTTTGAATCTAAAAAAACAAGTTCAGTTTTATCAATTTCACTCCCTCAGATTATTAAAGAATTGAAGGGGCTATAGGGGAACCTTTCTTACATTTATAACTTCATAGTTAACCTGGCTGACATGTCTCTATGCTTCACCATGTTAATGAAGAAGGGAGTCACCTTCCATTTCGATGAGGAATTACATGAAGCCTTTGAGATTATAAATAAATACTTACTGCACTGACCAGTATTGATTCCATTGGTGGAAGGAATTCCACTCATCTTATTTGTGTCCTTCATAAATTGATTTCTCATTGTTCTCATTGCATAGGATATGTATTTTTTTCTACCTCCCAGAGTCCTATCAACAAAAGTATGGAGAACCCAAAGATTATCTGTGTATGTCCAGGGATTGTATTACTTTCTCTAGACAAAGTAATTTTTCTATACTCTTTCTCAATATCTAATGGATGGACAAATAATTACATAGAATATGAAGCCCTAATTTCTATATTGGAACTAGCACTATAGGTGAAAATAGACTACCTAAATATCATAGGATATTCAAAGCTAGTGATAAAATATATGATGATGAATATGCAATAAAAAAAGGATGAATCGACCCCTCTCACTGGCTATGTTTGAATATTGATGGAAGATTTCCATTTTGAACCCACATTGTATCTTGTACCCTATCAAAAAATGATTTTACTAATGTAATGTCTAATGAAAACGTAGTTTTAGCTGACCCTGATCAATATGAGGTTTTCTAGCACATTACACATCGAAGGATGGTCTCATATATCATCATCTGTGACATGGAGGAAATCAGTCAGATCAAAACTTCCCTAGTTCCTGATGAACTGATATCCACCCCTAGATGGCAGGTGCCCATAATTGATTATCTTCAAAATGGGACCCTCCTGATATAGCGAGTTGGAAGGGAATAAATTTGGCATCATGCATAGAGATTTACTCTTCAGGATGGCCCAAAAGAAAAAAAATCCTTCTATAATGTGGAAAATGAGACCAACTTCTTCTATAGATAGTTAAAGAAAGTGTACCAGGAGTATACCATGTAGTATAACTGATAGAAGCCAATAGATGTTGAAAATTAGGTTGCTGTGAGTTGTTGTTTGGAAGGGGGAATAATAAAACGGGGATATTTTTTTTTAGAAAATGGATCTGCTGTGCAGATACAAGGGCAGCGGCCATCGGCCTCGCGGTGCGACCATGGGGAGTCCTTTCTTCAACTGTTATTCTTTTTTCCTACTGTAAATTCTGCTCATTATTGTAGTAGAAATCAACAAAAACTCTTGTTTTTCTTCTCTCTCTGACTTGAACACCTATCACTAACCACTCATACCGCTATCATGTAGCAACAAATGGACAATTCAGGCCTCTAATAAGTCTCTATAGAATAAGTAGTAGAAGATGGTTGAAAATAGAATAAGTCCTAGATGGACAAGCTCCTACATGATTTATGGGCCTACCATACCACCGTATGAACTACTACCAAAGAGACACCATACAAAAAACTGAGCTAGTTTTTCCCATTGAAGTCTAGTTTCCATCGCTACAAATATCTATCTGTAGAAAAATATACATTTGGGCCAGCCCTATATAGGGAACAACCCGTTCATGAACTACATGTGGGTTTAATTCTCCCATGACATGATACATAGTGACACCCATATCTATTGTCTTGGGTCCAACCACAATATTTCATTTTCATGTTATAGAACCTACATCCTTTATGAATGACATTAAACTACATGGTTTTTGAAGAACTATGTGTGGTTTGATTCCATTCATCACACAATATGTAGTGATGCATGAAGCTCCCATCCTTGGTCCAGCTGCAAAAATCAGTAGGAACAATATCCCCCTCTACATATGGGTCAGAACTACATAGATAGTTTCCCATTCAAGAACTATATGTGGATTTATTTATGTTATCACAAGATATAGAGTGACTCCTAAATCTCCAATCACGTGTCCAGCTATAATAATTAATGGAAAAATGCCCCTCACTATGTATGGGGAAGACTTGTATAGATAGTTTCCCATTAAAGAACTTCATGTGGCTATATTTACTTCATTATAGGATATTTGGGTCTAATCGGATCTCCAATATTGGGTCCATTTACAACAATCAACATGAAAATGATCCCTCCTTGCATACGAGTTAGACCTGCATAGGTATATTTTATACAAGAACAACATAAAACATTATTACTTCCATCATAGGATAAATATGGAAAAATAAATCTTTAATAATGGGTTCAATCACAACATGTAAGATGATAAAAATTCATCTCCAAACATCATACGGACTAGACCTATGTAGTAACCCATCTGAGACCCACTCTCACACAACTTAACAAAATTCCTAGTTTTCCCTTGTTTCTCCCAATGATCATTTATCATGTGAGATCAGGGAACCTGGCTTGTTAAGGGTTATTTTATCAAACCCCATTTGATACCATGTAGAATGATAATAGAGATGAACCAGTACCCAAGATACCTCTTAAGAGAGGCCTTGGAGATTATTTATAGGGAAATATAAAGATGACAAAACAATCATGTCCGATGTGGAACACCGACTCCAATAATGAAACTAAATAGTTTAAATTTTAATGATATATATTTTTAAAAATATATTATATTAATAATATCCAGTATAACCATGGTTTGATAATTGAATCTTTAATGAGTGATTTATCTAGTTCGATGTTCAGTCCACTTCTGAAAACATTGGAAAAATTAGAGAACTAAACTATCATCATCTACATTTCACAACACCTAATGAAATGTACATTTAGATTCTAAAAAAATAGTTACATATATATTTCTAGAGAATATTACTTAAATGAGTGATAAAAATACAACTTTTGAATAGTGTTAGGATTCTTGGCTAATAATGGTACTGATTAGGTAGGAAGAAGAGAACAAAAATATGGCAGAAGTTGTTATGTCCAGTAGATGTAATTGGAATAGAGTTAACAAAAAACTAAGAAGAAAAAAATAAAAAACAAAATGAAGATGGAATAGAAGAACTTCTCCTAAAAAGGCCACTTCTCAAAGGGCCTCCCAAACCTCCCATGGATCAGCTCTTAGCCACGTCATTATTTAATACCTCAACCTAACAACCATCCACCCCTACCTACTATTACCAACCCCTAGTAACTAATAAAAGTAAAAGAAAATCTTTCCCTTAGGACCTCCCACCAGCCACACCCAAATAAGGACATCCCTACCAAGCACAACTAATAGCCACACATCCACACTCCTAGCATTTCCACCCTTAGAAAAACCCACCTTGTCCTCAAGGTGAATATCCAGAAACCACTAACAGAAATTGTTTCCTAGTTGATTGCACATGCTTTAAAGACTCTCAACTCATGATAAAACTTCATCTTCATCAAGTAAACTATTGTTTCTACCATCACCAGCATCATCATCACCACCACCATTGAATTAATTTCCTGACTAGGAGAGCATGGACGACATGTTTCTTTGCTATTACAGTCAACGTATTTGAAGTACTATTGTCTCTATAAACCAATTCTTATTTGTTATTTGCCTCTAAAAGTAATAAGTGGACAAGGTTAGGCTTTCCATCATCGTTGATACCAAGAGTAGTGATAACTCCAACACCTATAACCATGGGAAACATTGGTTTGCACTCTTCATTCCAAACATCATATTGTATCATTTCATCTTTAAGACAGTTATTGGATATAACTGCAATATCCTTCTCTCCCTCCATAATAGCATTATCTGGAACATGTAGGAGCTCCTTCTGGTGCAGTGCTTCTTGAACCTTTATATCCTTTCATCCACCAACATCCCGTGTAAAACTAAACAGTTTCAACATAGATAGCCCAGCTGTAATGGAAAACCAACTATAGCCTTTATTCCCCATTCCAAAAACTAAGTGCTACTCATCCATAGTCTATTTGGCCCACCTAAGAAAACATTCCAGTACTCTGACAGGATTCTGATGTGTTGCTACTTTGAAAAACTCCAACATATGTACAGTAGGGGGTGTCTAGGTAGCGGGACTAACAGGGGGCAGGGGGACTAGCAGAGGTAGGGGGACTGGCAGGGGGTCGCAGGGGGCAGGGGGACTGGAAGGGGGACTAGCAGGGGAAGGGGGACTAGTAGGGGACTGGCAGGGGGCCTATCAGGGTGCAGGGGGGGACTGGTAGGGGGACTAGCAAGGACAGGGGGACTAGTAGGGGCAGGGGGGACTGGCCGGGGGGCTGGCAGGGGGACTAGTAGGGGGACTGGAAGGGGTGGCAAGGGGCAGGGGGGAGGGGGGACTGGCAGGGGGACTAGTAGGGGGCAGAGGGGACTGGAAAGCATGCAGGCCTGCTGTGTTTTTTTATTGAACTTTGATCTATAGGAATGGTTTCTAACCGTGGCTATAAGGCTTGTTTGTGTTTTAACTTCTGCCACGGTTTGAAACCATGGATGTAATGATTTATCCATGGTTTAAAACTGTGTATATTGGGCTATATCCATGGTTTGAACCGTGGCTATAGGCTTTAGCCATAATTTTAAACTGTGGCTATAGGAGTTGGCATATAGCCATGCTAATACCAGCCATGGTTTTTGGGCTTATAGCCATTGTATGAAATCGTGGCTATAGCCTAAATTTCTAGTAGTGTTTCCATTCATACCCTTATTGTAGTAGGTGCAGCAAGAACCCGCTCCATCGAGGTTATATGGTACTAGGGGAGGCCAACCTCAGGGTGCCCCTCACGGACCCTGAATAGGGCATAGTCGGGGAGGCAGTAGACATTAGAGAGGAAGAGGTGTTGGGCATTGGAATTTTTATTCCACAAAGGTTGTAGTTCCATCAGTGATAGAGGTTGTTCGAGGTATGATCAACCTATTTAGTACTCTTTCATGTGCCTTTATTGATTCAGAAGGCTCAAACTCCTTTATTTCACCCAATCTATCCCATGATGTCAGACTAGATGTAGAGATAATTTTCATGCCCCTGGTGCTGAGTAAACCATTTAGAGGTTAGATATGTTTTTTTGATGTCTTTAAAGGATGTAGACTGATGTTGGGGACACATAAATCTAGTGGGGATCTTCCTTTGCTATAGATGAAGCCATACGATGTCATCTTAGGCATCGATTGGTTGTTTTTTATGCATGTTGTTATCGACTGCTTCCAGATAAGAGTCGCGTTATTGGATTTGGGCAACCAATGCATAGTATTCATTGGTGAACGATGTTGTTAGGTGGGAATTCAGCATGTATATCATCTTCTTTCCTTATTATCCAAGATATCAGTGGGATCAATGGATATGGAGATAGTTGATGTTATGTGGGTTGTCTGTGATTTCCTGGATATCTTCCCTGAGGAGGTTGTGGCTCCACCCCTTCAACATGATGTTTAGTTCAGGATAGACTTGATACATGATTCTAATATGATTTCAATTGATCCATATCAAATGGAACCTTCTGAGTTATGAGAGTGTTGGATTCAGGTTGATGACCTGAAGAAGAAGGGTTTTATTCAGCCATGTGTGTTGCTATGGGGTTCTCTAATATTGTTTGAAAAGAATGTGGACGGTGGCCTAAGACTATGTGTCACGACCCGACCCAACCCAGGCTCGAGCCGCAACTACCCCAAGCCCGCCTCCATAGGCCAGGGGCTGGCGACTAGCGCCGAAGGCACAATAACTCGGGGAGGCCTTTGCCTAAGCACCTGTACACACACACATGCAGCAAACTCAATGCAACAGTGCAGAGTAAAAGTAAAGACAAGCAAAGAAAAGGAAAGGGAAACTGCTATATATATACCACAAAGTGCATCGAACTCTACAAGTACAAAGAAAGCTGAAGGAACACTGAAAAGAAAATGGGCAAAACACGCGCCCAACTAGAAAAGTGCCACAACCCGGCAACAGGTAAACAAAACAAATAGCTGATGGGTCTCCCACCTGGAACCCGGCCACGACCACCGCACGTGGTCCAAGCTCCTACACTCCACTGAAGTCATGCTCCACCTGTCCATCGTCTGCAAGGGCACACCAAGTGCGGGCAAATCCCAAATAGGGGTGATCATAAAAATACTCAGTAGGATACCCCGAAGGCTCGAGGGAGAAACAAAGGAGGTACCGAAGGGTGAGCAGTAGAGAGAACAGGGGAAAGCAAAGAGAGAACAACAAAGAGTGAAGTAGAGTAACAGTAAAGAGTCCAGCTCAACCCAACAAGAGGAAAGAAGGTAGACTCATCCAAACACAAGGAGATGGAAACGGTGAGAAGATGAACATCTCGTCGAGTCTTCGCTACCTATAATAGGAGATTAGACTCATCTAACCACGAGAAGCTAGACACGAAAAGCACGTGGCATACCCCACGCGTCTTCGCCTCTCCTGGAAGGAGATTAGCCAAAACCCAAGGAGTGGGTGCAGGAACAAGGTATATACAAGTCTATACGCTCAACAAGAAGCCCGAACAACGTCGTAAGGGGATCTCCATCCCATAGCTCATCCCAAGAAAAGAGTAGCCAACAGTCCCAGAAGTAATCTCCATCGATGCCCAGCATCTCGTACGTCTGCCCCGAACCGCAAGCCAAGGGGCTCAATCACACTACTGGAAATCCAGCATTTCCCAACGGTTTAGAACCGTTGGGAAAGGCTGGAGAACCGTTGGTATATTTTATACCAAAGGTTCTGAAAACTGTGGGGAAGTAAGCCGTTGGGAAAGGCTTTTCCCAATGGTTTCCACAGAACCGTTGGGATAGGTCAGAAAAAATCAACCTATCCCAACAGTTCTTCCAAACCGTTGGGAAAGGCCTTTCCCAACGGTTTGGCCCTTTGGGAAATCAACAGACAATTTTCTTTCCCAACGGTTTACAAACCGTTGGGAAAGTTTTTTACCAACGGTTCCATGAACCATTGGTAAAAAAAACCCTGAAACAGGGTATCCCAACGGTTTCAAACCATTGGGATAGGGTGTTTTTACCAATGGTTCCTTGAACCGTTGGTAAAAATAGCTACATAGAGCCTATGCCAACGGTTTGAAAACCGTTGGCATAGGCTTTGCTGTGCAAATTGCACAGCAGCCTGCAATTTGCACAGCAGGTCTGGTTTTTGGGTATTTTCAATTAAATTTTCAATCCAATTATGCCCTCGTTTTCAATTCATTTTTCAATCCAATTATTGTACCTATAACACATATAATGCATACATATAGAGAACAAACCAACACATACAAATAATGAAAACCAACCAACCAACACATATAATGAATCCTGAAAATATACACATCCATAATTAAAGTAGAATTCATAACCTAATTATAAACATACATAATTCATTTAGAATTCATTTTAAAATTTAGATGACAATTATACGTGGAATCCGAAATTCAATTCATAATTTGATCGGTTTTTTCTATACCATATATTTTTACCTCAAATGATGTCCATTTTAAACAAAATACATACACCTGAAGTGATACCGGCCACACCGCACCTCAGATTGAGGCGGGGTTGACTCGTACACGTCACATTTGACCCATGGATCGTTGTGCTAAAGTATCGACACAATCCGAATACGTTTGGTCAGTTTTCCGTATGCCAGTTGATGTTTTTCACTTAAAATGACGTTCTTTTGAAACAAAAGACGGACACTATGAGTGGTGCCGACCACACCGCGTCTCCAATTGAGGCGGGGTTGATTCGTACACGTCACATATGACCCATGGATCGTTCTCCTAAAGTTTAAATGGAAACCGAATGCGTTTGGTCTGTTTTCCGTATGTACTTAAAATGTTGTCCATTTTAAACAAAAGAGTGATACTTAGACTAATCTTGACCACACCGCGACTCAGATTCATCTCGGGTTGGCTCATACATGTCACATATGACCCATGGATCGTTTTGATAAATTATCAAAAGATTACGAATGCGTTTGGTCGGTTTTGCGTATGCCAATTGTTCTTTTCATTTATAATCATGTCCATTTTAAACAAAAGAGACAGAGTTAGAACGGTGTCGGCCACACCGCGTCTCGGATTAAGACGGGGTTGACTTGTACACGTCACATATGACTCATGGATCGTTGTGCTAAATTATCGATAGAATCTGAATGTGTTTGGTCGTTCTTCCGTATGTCAGTTGACGCCTTTCACTTAAAATGACGTCCTTTTGAAACAAAAGACGGACACTTTGTGTGGTGTCAGCCGCACCACATGTCGGATTGAAGCGAGGATGATTCGTAAACGCCACAAAAGACCCATGGATCGTTCTCCTAATGTTTCAACGGAAACCGAATCCGTTTGGTCGTTTTTCCGTATGTACTTAAAATGGTGTCCATTTTAAACAAAAGAGTGTCACTTAGACTTATCCTGGCCACACCGCGACTCAGATTCATCCCGGGTTGGCTCGTACACGTCACATATGACCCATGGATTGTTAGGATAAATTATCAACAGATTCGGAATGCGTTTGGTTGGTTTTCCGTATGTCAGTTGATGCTTTTCACTTAAAATGACGTCATTTTGAAACAAAAGACGGACACTTTGAGTAGTGCTGGCCACACCACGTCTCCGGATTGAGCTGAAACCACCGTGCAACATTCTAATTATTATTCGTGACGTGTACGCGTAGAGGTCATGTCAATTGGACGTGCGGTTTGCGCGGTACGACTCAATATTCGTGTTTTAAGTGATGCGCGCGCTTCGTAAACGCGCGTGAGGGGGGTCCAAACGGGCCGAAAGAAGTCGGAATGGCCTGAAATCAGACAAAAAATATGGGAGGGTGATTTATGAAGTGGTCGAGCAGACGGCACATCAATCGGACGTGCCGTGTGCCCGCGGTGACCGACAACGCAGTTCTGGTGTCATAAACGGCCAAAACGGGCGTCCAACGGTCAAATTCATAGCGGACGACCTCAGATTGAGCTGAAACCACCGTGAAACATTCAAATTATTATTCTTGACGTGTACGAAGAGACAGCACGTCAATCGGATGTGCGGTTTGCGCGGTACGACTCAATATTCGTATTTTAAGTGATGTGCGCGCTTCGTAAACGCGCGTGAGGGGGGTCCAAACGGTCCAAACGAAGTCGGAATGGCCTAAAATCACACGACAAATACGGGTGAGTGATTTCTGAAGTGGTTGAGCAGACGGCACGTCAATTGGACGTGCCGTGTGCCCGCGGTGACTGACAATGCAGTTCTGGTGTCATAAACGGCCAAAACAGGCGTCAAACGGTCAAATTCATAGAGGACGACCTCGGATTGAGCTGAAACCACCGCGAAACATTCTCATTATTATTCGTGACGTGTACGCGTAGACGGAACGTCAATCAGACGTGCAGTTTGCGCGGTACGGCTCAATATTCGTTTAAGTGATGTGCGCACTTCGTAAACGCGCGTGAGGGTGGTCCAAATGGGCCGAACGATTTCAGAATGGCCTGAAATCAGACGACAAATAATGGTGAGTGATTTATGAAGTGGTCGAGTAGACGGAATGTCAATCGGACGTGTCGTGTGCCCGCGGTGACCGACAACGCAGTTCTGGTGTCATAAACGGCCAAAACGGGCGTCAAACGGTCAAATTCATAGCGGACGACCTCGGATTGTCCTGAAAACACCGTGAAACATTCTAATTATTATTCGTGATGTGTACGCGCAGACGGCACTCCAATCGGATGTGCGGTTTGCGCGGTACGGCTCAATATTTGTGTTTTAAGTGATGTGCACGCTTCGTAAACGCGCGTGAGGGGGGGTCCAAACGGGCCGAATGAAGTCGGAATGGCATGAAATCAGACAAAAAGTATGGGTGAGTGATTTCTGAAATGTTCGAGCAGACGGCACGTCAATCGGACGTGCCGTGTGCCCGCGGTGACCGACAACGCCGTTCTGGTGTCATAAACGGCCAAAACGGGCGTCCAGCGGTCAAATTCATAGCGGACAACCTCGGATTGACCTGAAAACACCGTACAACATTATAATTATTATTCTTGACATGTACGCGCAGACGGTACGCCAATCGGACATGCGGTTTGCGCGGTACGGCTCAATATTCGTGTTTTAAGTGATGCGCGCGCTTCGTAAACGCGCGTGAGGGGGGTCCAAACGGGCCAAACAAAGTCGGAATGGCCTGAAATCAGACGAAAAATACGGGTGAGTGATTTCTGAAGTGGTCGAGCAGACGGCACGTCAATCGGATGTGTCATGTGCCCGCGGTGACAGACAACGCAGTTCGGGTGTCATAAACGGCCAAAACGGGCGTCCAACGGTCAAATTCATAGCGGACGAACTCATATTGAGCTGAAACCACCGTGAAACATTCTAATTATTATTCGTGACGTGTACGCGCAGACGGCACGTCAATCGGACGTGCGGTTTGCGCGGTACGGCTCAATATTCGTATTTTAAGTGATGCACGGGCTTCGTAAACGCGCGTGAGGGGCGTCCAAACGGGCCAAACGAAGTCGTAATGGCCTGAAATCAGAAGAAAAATACGGGTGAGTGATTTCTGAAGTGGTCGAGCAGACGGCACGTCAATTGGACGTGTCATGTGCCACGGTGACCGACAACACAGTTCTGGTGTCATAAACGGCCAAAACGGGCGTCAAACGGTCAAATTCATAGCGGACGACCTCGGATTGAGCTGAAACCACCGTGAAACATTCTCATTATTATTCGTGATGTGTACGCGCAGACGGCACATCAATCGTACGTGCGGTTTGCGCGGTACGGCTCAATATTCGTGTTTTAAGTGATGTGCGCGCTTCGTAAACGCGCGTGAGGGTGGTCCAAACAGGCCAAACAAAGTCGGAATGGCCTGAAATCAGACGACAAATACGGGAGAGTGATTTATGAAGTGGTCGAGTAGACGGCACGTCAATCGGACGTGCCGTGTGCCTGCGGTGACTGGCAACGCAGTTCTGGTGTCATAAACGGCCAAAACGGGCGTCAAATGGTCAAATTCGTAGTGGACGACCTCGGATTGTCCTGAAAACACCGTGAAACATTCTAATTATTATTCGTGACGTGTACGTGCAGACGGAACGCCAATTGGACGTGCGGTTTGCGCGGTACGGCTCAATATTCGTGTTTTAAGTGATGCGCGCGCTTCGTAAACGCGCGTGAGGGGGGTCCAAACGGGCCGAATGAAGTCGGAATGGCCTGAAATTAGACGAAAAATACGGGTGAGTGATTTCTGAAGTGTTCGAGCAGACGGCACGTCAATCGGACGTGCCGTGTGCCCGCGGTGACCGACAACGCAGTTCTGGTGTCATAAACAGCCAAAACGGGCGTCCAACGGTCAAATTCATAGCGGATGACCTCCGATTGAGCTGAAACCACCTTGCAACATTCTAATTATTGTTCATGACGTGTACGCGCAGACGTCACGTCAATCGGATGTGCGGTTTGCGTGGTACGACTCAATATTCATGTTTTAAGTGTTGCGCGCGCTTCGTAAACGCGCGTGAGGGGGGTCCAAACGGGCCGAACGAAGTCGGAATGGCCTGAAATCAGACGACAAATACGGGAGAGTGATTTATGAAGTGGTCGAGCAGACGGAACGTCAATAGGACGTGTCGTGTGCCCGCGGTGACCGACAACGCAGTTCTGGTGTCATAAACGGCCAAAACGGGCGTCCAACGGTGAAATTCAGAGCGGACGACCTCAGATTGAGCTTAAACCACCGTTCAACATTCTAATTATTATTCGTGACGTGTACGCACAGACGGCACGTCAATTGGACGTGTGGTTTGCGCGGTACGACTCAATATTCGTATTTTAAGTGATGTGCGCGCTTCGTAAACGCGCGTGAGGGGGGTCCAAACGGGCCAAACAAAGCCGGAATGGCCTGAAATCAGACGATAAATACGGGTGAGTGATTTCTGAAGTGGTCGAGTAGACGGCATGTCAATTGGACGTGCCATGTGCCCGCGGTGACCGACAACGCAGTTCTGGTGTCATAAACGGCCAAAACGGGCGTCAAACGGTCAAATTCATAGAGGACGACCTTGGATTGAGCTGAAACCACCGTGAAACATTCTCATTATTATTTGTGATGTGTACGCGCAGACGTAACGTTAATCGGACGTGCGGTTTGCGCGGTACGGCTCAATATTCGTGTTTTAAGTGATGCGCGCGCTTCGTAAACGCGCGTGAGGGTGGTCCAAACGGGCCGAACGATTTCGGAATGGCCTGAAATCAGACGACAAATACAGGTGAGTGATTTATGAAGTGGTCGAGCAGACATCACGTCAATCGGACGTGCCGTGTGCCCGCGGTGACTGACAACGCAGTTCTGGTGTCATAAACGGCCAAAACGGGCATCCAACACATTTCGAATGCGTTTGGTCAGTTTTTCGTATTTCACTTTTTGTTTTCACTTAAAATCTTATGGAAATTCATATAGAATATTTTTATATCATATTTAGTATGGATTAGATTTTAGTTGATCGTGCTATGAAACATTTCAGAGCTAATGAAATTAAGGAAGGTGGAGGGGCTGTCCGGGGGGCTGTCCGGGGGGGCTGTCCGGTGGGTGTCCGGGGGGCTGTCCGGGGACCAAGGAGGAGGGTGGGGGGGCTGTGCGGGGTCTTTTCGGGGGGGTATTTGGGGGTTGTTCAGGGGGTTGTCTAGGGTTGTTTAGGGGCTGTCCGGGGGTTGTTCAGGGGGTTGTTCAGGGGTTGTTCAGGGGTTGTTCAGGGGGTTGTCCGGGGTTGTTCAGGGGGCTGTCCGGGGGGTGTTTGGGGGGTTGTCCGGGGTCCAAGGGGGAGGGTGGGGGGGTTGTCCGGGGGGTTGTCCGGGGGGCTGTCCGGGGGGTTGTCTGGGGGCTATCCGGGGTCCAGGGTGGAGGGTTGGGGGTTGTACGGGGGGTTGTCCAGGGGGCTGTCTGTGGGGGCTGTTCGGGGGGGCTGTCTGGTGGGTGTCCGGGGGGCTGTCCGGGGACCAAGGGGGGGGGGGGCTGTGCGGTGTCTGTCTGAGGGGTGTTTGAGGGTTCTTCAGGGGGTTGTCCGGGGTTGTTCAGGGGGCTGTCCGGGGGTTGTTCAGGGGGTTGTTCAGGGGTTGTTCAGGGGTTGTTCAGGGGTTGTTCAGGGGGTTGTCCGGGGTTGTTCACGGGGCTGTCCGGGGGGTGTTTGGGGGGTTGTCTGGGGTCCAAGGGGGAGGGTGGGGGGGTTGTCCGAGGGGTTGTCCGGGGGGCTATCCGGGGTCCAGGGTGGAGGGTTGGGGGCTGTACGGGGGGCTGTCCGCGGGGCTGTCAGCGGGGCTGTCCGGGGGGTGTTTGGGGGTGTTCGGGGTCCAAGGGGGAGGGGGGTTGTCCAGGGTCCAAGAATGAGGGGGGTTGTCCAGGGAGATCACAAACACACAACCACTAAAAGACAACAGCATCCATAAAAACAGACAATATATAAAAATAACTCAACTCCAATACTATATTACAAGTCTAGATAAAACCAACAACTAGAATTGATTAAACATCAAATCTCAGTAATATATGTCAAAAATGTAACGGATCAATATGTCCCACATCAGCATCACCATCACCATCAGCATCATCATCATCACCCTCGTCATCGTCCTCCTCATCGTCCTCACCCTCCACAGCACCTTCCTCCTCGCCTTCGCCCTCCTCCTCGCCCTCCTCATCTCCCTCATCTTCCGCATCAGACTCCTCGCCATCATCATCTTCAAGCTGGACATCGGCCTGACCACCACTGGAACTACCATCTGGTGCACCATATATAGAATGTATCGACGACATGTATTCATCAATCGCTGGGCTAGCCACTGCTGGAAGTGTTGGATGTAGAACTTCAATAAATTTCATAAATGCACTGTTTTCCCTAGCAGACTGTTCTGCCATCTCTGTGGCCCTTTTCTCAGCCTGTTCTGCCTGTTCCCTAACTTGCTACAGCTCGGTGGCACTACAACTCGTAACTGAGGCAGGCCAATACCTCGTCGGGGCTATCCTAGGTCGGCAACGTACTCTGCCAGAATGATCCTCTCCCAACACCTGATGTAAGTGATCAGATGGCCCAAAATTGTCTGCTTCTTGGGCATCGAGGGCCTCTAAAGCATCCTGTTACAAATATAAATATATTATTAAGTTACGAAATAGATATTAAAATATAAAATCAACAGATTAAAACTTACAATCTGCTACTGAGTCGCTTCGTTGACAGCACTTCCATCCTTTTTTCATCTACTCGAGCAAAACAGTTTTTCTCGAGGCACACGTCCTTCAATATTTTGTACTTGCCTCTACAATGACATTGAAAACAAAAGTTATGTAAAAACTTTAGCAAATGATTAAATAATTGAGGAAACAAAAGAAAATTTAAGTCGTAAAGAAAACTTATAAACAATTGTCATACCTACTGCCTCTCATGATCCGGCATCGTCGTGCGTCCTAGTGTATGGAGGTATTTTTTTGCATCAATGTTTTTTTTATTTTTTCCAGATGATTCCTAAATAAAATTCGATAATGAAAAGGATAATATTAATGCAAAACTTGAAAGTTATTATTTAAATACCTCAAATGTAATTCATACCTTAAACTGGGTACTCGTCCAATGAGTAATCATCTGACGATACTGCTCTATAGGACAATCATCCACGACTTGTACCGCCTCTAACTCAGTGCCAACTCTAGCACGCCAGCCAATATACAGCTCATGCTTGTAGGCTCTCCAAAGCTCGCCTAAATCCTTTAGACGTTCCAGTTGTGCACCCTCACCATCAGGAAAATTAAATCGAAGCTGAAATCAAAATATTAATTCATATAAATATAAAAATAATTCATGGAATTAAATACAACAGATTTTTTTACCCATATCTCTGCCCAAGCTCTATCTTTGACCTCATGTGGAAAATTTCTCCACAACAGAGGGCTGACGGTAATGATGTCGGAGTATTTGGCAAGCGTCGCCAGAAAACTCCGACATTGCTGCCCCTGTTTTCTCAACCATCTGATTGTCTTCATTATATTCCACCATAACCTGTGTGTGACGGTTCCACACCGAACGCATGCGTGTACGGCCCTGCCCCCGCCTCATGTCAGTAGATGTATCTGTCATGAAAGAAAAACAAATATTTTATCAAAACATGTTATAATGAAAATAAATATTTCTATAAAAAAATTTTAGGGTTTTATAAATATACCTGCACTAGTCTGATCAATGAGTGGTGTCGGATCCACAGAACCTGATGGAACACCCTCTGGTGGAACAGGAGTCGAAGACGATGGAATATAAAAGCTCGGAGAGACAGAAGTAGAAGGAAAAGAAGATGGAACAGCTGTATGACCTGATGCTGACTGGGGAGTGGGAATCATCATGGGATGTGAAAATGATAGGGCAGAAGATGCAGAAGGTAGCGAAAACATGGGAGGCCTAAATACCCCGTGTGTCCCTAACGACACACTGGGATCAGAATGTGGGAAGGCTGAAATGTCAGTGGGAGGGGCAGGGTCTAGTCGGGCACGCGCAGCTCTATGTCCACCTCTGGTACGAACCCTCCTCGTACCACCGACCTAAGTACTAGGACCAGTACTAGGCTCCTCGTCGAATAACTGTCGACGTAATGGTGGATCCTACAAAAAAGTTTACAAAAAAAATTAATCACATGACATTATATATTCTGTAAATATATATATATATATATATATATATATTTGAAATAAAGTACTCACTGTAGGCACTAATGGTGGAATGCCCATCTCCTCCATCCGACGATTGTTCTCCGCCATTTTTTTTTCTCCGTCTCTCTTCAATTGGCTGCATTTCTTACATTTGAAAACAAATATGTAATTAATTAGAAAAAGAAAATTAATGTGTAAACCAAAAAACTAAATATATGAGGGAATGAGGGGATTTATTGGTAATTTAGCTATCAATTGTTTTATAAGATATTGAATGAATTTAATAAAACATACAAGTTGTAATGTTCACCAAGTCAGAAATATTGTTTGATTTGGTTTGAATACAGTTCAATTCCAAATTAGAAAATGCAATTCAAATAAAACAACAACCAATAAACATTGAAAATTCGTATAACGGTCAAGTCAGCTAAAACATATTTGTGATCAATACTAAATAAATATGAATATTACCAACCTTAACAACCCAACTCGAGGTAAACCAAAAGAATTGAGAACATGGATGAATGATTCTATATATTTCCAACCACAACTTCAGGTTCACAATCAACTCTGACAATTGAGCTATTGGAGTCATCAAAATAAATAAATGGATTGGTTCCAATGGCAATAGGGACAATGTCAATTCCATCATCAGCATCATCAAAAATATGTCTTGGAATTACTTCAACTATGACACTAAATTCAGGTTGAAGTTGATCTTTGACATAAAAACATGTTTAGCCATTGATTCCAACACATATAGTTCTTCGGTTGCAAGAGTGTGGGTCATATTAATTACTCGAAATCCACAATCATCAATAAATGTGCCATGTCTCGTCATCGAATCAAACCAATGGCATTTCATCATTGTGACTCGTCCATGAGAGTAATAATCCAATATTATTATTTTCTCAACGACTCCATAATAACCCACATTTTCAAGTCGCGGTCTACTATCTGATGCACTGGCATAACAATCTGTTGTGGCAGTAACCATAATACCATCATGTTGTGTTCTCATGTTTTTGGCTCGTTCAGTGACAATAAATCTGTACCCATTGATAACAATTGATTTACAGTCACGAACCACGGTATTAGGACCAAAAGCCAAAGCTCTTATTTCCTCAGAGACAGAGTCAGCAGACAAACTCAATACCTGCAATATAAATGACAGTTAAACTTAAGTAAATATTGAAATAATTAATTTAAACAGTAATATTTTTACCTTCAATTTTAACCAAGCAGAATACTCTTTTCTATGCAAAGTCTCTCTTCTTCTCAAAGATAAAGAACGATGCTTCCTATTTATCATTGTTTTATGTTCCCTGTAGATAAAAAAATATGAATAGTTTAACAAGATATATATGTAAGATATACATATTCAATTTTGTTACCTGATATAGTCATCGAACAAATCACAGTTGAACAAAACTGTGCGATGTGCCATCTCCCGCTCTTCAAGGCTTAATGTATTCAATGTATATGATCCAGGAATTCCTCCTATTTGAGGAAGTGATGGAAAACTGGGTTCAATTTTCTCATATTGTTCTTCTTCATTTCTCATTGGTCTGTTCATTCTTGTAGTAAGATCAGACAAATACATTGAAAAGAAATCTATACATTCTTGATCTAAGTAACCGTTCACGATAGAACCTTCGGGATGATTCTTGTTTCGAACATAAGACTTTAATGTGAACATATTTCTTTCAGTTGGATACATCCAATGAAAAGAAACAGGTCCTCCGAGAAGTATTTCAGTTGGAATATGGACAGTCAGATGCAGCATGCATGTGAAAAATGATGGGGGAAATATTTTCTCCAACTCACACAAAATTAATGGGCTGTCAACATTTTTTGCAAGAAAAACTCTGGACAACTTCTTAGGACAAAGATCTCTAAACAAATGGCACAACCGAATAACACCCACCCTTACATTATTGGACAAAAGATGACGGATTGTTATTGGAAGCAACTCATGCAGTAGAACGTGATAATCATGAGTCTTTAAAGATTTTAGATTTAACTCTCTTCTGTTGAACCCCGTTTAGATATGTTGCTTGAATAGCCATCAGGAACTCTAATAGTCTCTAAAACTTCCAAAAATTGATTTTTTTTCAGTAGGTGTCATCACATAAGAAGCACATGGAAGTTTCCATTTATTTCACTAATACGCACAGGATGCAATTCTGGTCTGATTCCCCAATCCACCAAGTCACGTCGAGATCGTAAAATCATCTTTTGTCTTCCCCTTGACATTTAGAAGAACTGAAAGCAACATTTCACATATATTCTTTTCAATATGCATTACGTCTAAGAAATGACCTAGCAAATTGGTTGACCAATAAGGCAATTCAAAAAGATACTCCTCTTCCTCCAATTGTAACAGGTTTCTGTGGAAACATTCTTTCTCTTTCTAGATTTCATTTGACCCTTCCCGGACGAAAAACTGAAATCTTTCAATTCATTAAGCACATTAGTTCCAGACATACGCTAAGGTGGATCATCGGTCTCTATAGTATTATCAAATCTTCGACGATTCATTCTATATGGATGATCCTTTGGAAAAAATCGTCGATGTCCCATAAAACTGAAACTACAACGATGTTTCAGTCTTCTGGATCGTGTATTCTTCATACAAACTGGACATGATAGTTTTCCCTTCGTGCTCCATCTAGACATCATTGCCATTAGCTGGAAAATCATTGATCGTCCACATAAGCGCAGCACGCATCTGAAATATGTCTTTCGAACATGCATCGTATGTGCGCACACCCACATCCCAAAGAAGTTTCAACTCTTTTATTTAAAGGTTGCATGTATACATCAATATCAATGCCGGGATCAGAAGGACCAGATATGAGTATACTCATGAAAGTGAAAGATTTTTTCAATACACAACCATGGGGGAAGATTATAAATGTGTATAAAAACTGGCCATGTGCTGTGCGAAGTAAGCATCTGCCCAAACGGATTAAAACCATCACATGAAAGACCCAGCCTCACATTACGCACGTCAACTGCAAAATCAGGATGTCGAGCATCAAATCTCTGCCATGCAAATCCATCTGCAGGATGAACCAACTCATCATTAGTTTTCTTTCTCTCGGTATCATGCCATCTCATTTTTATTGATATTTCATCAGACATAAAAAAGATTCTGGAGTCTGGGTGGATCAATAGAAAGTTCCACATTACTTTCTGTGGAATGCAGGATGGTGTTCCATCAGATTTTGACTTCCAGCGGGATGTGCCACATTTTATACATTCATTTCGTTCAGTGGTTTCTTCCCAGAATAAACTGCAATATTTCGGGCAAGCATGAATTTTGTTTCTGGAAAATCCAAGTTCTTCAACTAACTTCCATGCCATATAGTGGTTTGAGGGAATATCTGCATCATCTGGAAGTAAATACTTTAAGAGGGTAAGAATGTAATCGATTGCTGTATTAGAAATCCCATACATAGTTTTTCCATGAAAAAATCGGATTAAAAATTCATGCTTTTTCATTTTATCACATTGTCGATATACTGGAGTCGTGGCAGCATTATTAAATTTTTTCACCCTATCAATATCATCATTTTCACTATATGCATCAGTTGTCCTCATATCGACGTCTTCTTGAGTCGAAATCCTTTCTTTTTCATGATGGCGAATAAACGGAAACCGATCATCTAACAAATTCTTCATTCCAGTCCTTTCATTTCGATCATCACCAATTTGAGATTTCATTTTCTCCCATTGTGATACCACACAAAGTAGTTTGCTTGAAAACCATTTTTGGTTATGTGTTAGCTGACTTCTTCACGACTCAACCATGGTCTACCAACACAATTGGAACATGGGCAGTGTATGCGACCACTATCTGAAGCATTGTGAAATGCAAAATCTATAAAGCTCTCCAAATTGTTTTGAAAATCGCTTGAGATACGATCGGTTTCATACATCCAACTTCTATCCATTCTGTAAAAAGAATTCATATAAGTCATTTTGTCATAAACAATTCAATAGGATTGAACTTTAATAGAAAATACATTTAAGTAAATGATAAAGGAAGAAAATAATCATGGTATCAACTACACATGTGAAAAAAACATACTAATGTGTTATTGAAAAAATGTAAAACCAACAAGAACTTAATGTGTTATCACATCAGAGAATGCCTCATCCCATAACCATATTAGTAGGGTATCCTCATATGAAATTTACCTGTTTGAATTAATATGCACTTCCTCACCAGGTACCTGAGTAGATTTCATAGATATAATCATCTCACATCCTGTAAGGCTTCCATTATGTATGATCTGCAGAATAATTTGAGTGATCATGAATCATGCATGGGATCTTCCATGATCACTATAGATTATGAGAAGGAATTATGATAGGTCACGCGAAGAACATCAAACACATATTTTAGATAATTTGAGACATAATATAATAAAATAATGTATAAATCTATGGAATTTGGGATAAAATGTGGGTTGTCCACGAGGGTCGATGATGTTCGGACGGGGGGTTCGCGAGAGCACGACCACCCCCTGTGGCCAGCCCACCCACCCCCCCTGGATAGCGCATACCCCCCCCCCCCCCTGGATAGCCTCGCCCACCCTCCCAAACAGCCCACACCCACCTCCCCTGTAACCCCACCACCACCACCTAGACATACCAACCCCCCTGGACACCCCACACACCCCTCCCCACAAGGACACCCCACCCAGACCCTAAGACAGCCCACACCCCCTGGACAGCCCCGCCCACCCCCGTGGACAGCCTTTCCCACCCCCATGGACAGCCCCTCCCAACCCCGTGGACAACCCACCCACCCCCGTGGACGCCCCCTACCCCCTAGACAGCCCAACCACCCTCGTGGATAGCCCACCCACCCCCATCGACACCCCTTCTCCCTATGGACAGCCCCCCACCCCCTTGGATAGCCCGACCACCCCCTGGCCACCCCTACACCCTGTGGCCAGCCCACCCACCCCCCTGGACAGCCCGCCCACGCCTCCTTGACAGCCCGGCCACCCCCGTGGACAGCCCGTCCACCCTTGTGGACAGCCCGCCCACCCCCGTACCCCCCTGGATAGCCCCCCCACCCTCCCAAACAGCCCACACCCCCCTTCCCTGCAACCCCACCACCACCACCTAGACATACCACCCCACCTGGACACCCCACACACCCCTCCCCACCAGGACACCCCACCCAGACCCCCAGGATAGCCCACACCCCCTGGACAGCCCCGCCCACCCCCGTGGACACCCCCTACCCCCTAGACAGCCCAACCACCCCCGTGGACAGCCCCACCCACCCCCCTCAACACCCCTTCTCCCTATGGACAGCCCCCACCCCCTTGGATAGCCCACCCACCCCCCTAGACACCCCTACCCCCCGTGGCCAGCCCACCCACCCCCCCTGGACAGCCCGCCCACCCCTCCTTGACTGCCCGGCCACCCCCGTGGACAGCCTGTCCACCCTTGTGGACAACCCGCCCACCCCCGTACCCCCCTGGACACCCCGTACCCCACTGGATAGCCCCGCCCACCCTCCCAAACATCCCACACCCCCCTCCCCTGCAACCCCACCACCACCACCTAGACATACCACCCCCCTGGACACCCCACACACCCCTCCCCCACCAGGACACCCCACCCAGACCCCCAGGACAGCCCACACCCCCTAGACAGCACCGCCCACCCAGTGGACAGCCTTTCCCACCCCCGTGGACACCCCCGCCCACCCCCGTGGACAACCCACCCACCCTCGTGGACACCCCCTACCCCCACAATCCATTATCCAAAACATATCAAATTGGTTTGAACACAATCCATAATTCCCACAATCTATTATCCAAAACATATCAAATTGTCACCCCCTTGTTTAAAATTATTTATTATTCCTCTGGATTCCATGCATTATTTCTTTTTTCACCATTGGTGTTGCAAATTTTTTTATGCTGGTTTGGTTCTATGCATACTGCATTAGCGTCAATCAATGCTATCATTTTTGGAAATTGTTGCTCAAGATGGTTGAATTGATTGGAGTCTAACAATATCGAACATTATTATTTTTTGGTTTCTCTAAATTCTGAAATATCTATCCTATATTATCCCCTTCTCCTTTTCTCTAGGTAAGTTTCTTTGATCATTAGTACATTCTGAGAAAGTTCTATAGCACTTCTTGTTTTGTTTTTCACATTTTTCTCATGTGGATCCCTCTTTGGTTCTACCATTTTTGGCATCTGGCTTCCATATGGATCTTGAGTCGGTTAGTAATACTTCTTCCATATTCAATTATCGAAGAGTTAAATGAGTTTTTCATGTTATTTTAAAACCATACGTTGGAAATCATAGCCATGTAGCTTCTCACATATTACAACCACTCACTAGTTGAAAACTCATGTAACATCAGTGGCCTTTTTTGGGAGATCATATTTATTCTCTTTCTTGTCTAATTATTATGCAAAGTCAGATGATTCTGTTGTTTCTGATTCATACATTGATCTCTTGACAATTTCATTATCCAATTCCTTGCTTCGTATGGATTCCAATGATCCTCCTAAAACATTGGCAACCATGAAATTTATTGGTTCCATATTTTCCAATGTAAGAACTAGCATTCATAAAAAAACATGATATATGTGCTTTTACATGGAGAATAAAACTTATGTTTCATTTGAGCATTGTTACAGATAGTTTCCCTGGAAGTTGGGAATGATGATTTATCATTCATGCCAATGATCCAATTTTCTGAATGGCTGGATGAGTTCTCGTGTCATCTATTTTCTTTACATATACACTTGGAACCAAACAGTTTTATGTAAGTGTTTAGGCATCTTTTTTTCTGTCCCTTTATTCAATCATTCATGCATTATTCTAATATTTAGTTATGAATTTTCTAGTTATTAAGTAGTTTACGGTATTTTAAAATTTAAGGGCTACACTCTTCATCGGTTTTAGGAACGTTCCTGATTGAGGATGGTCCCAATTATTTTTTCATGCTGAAAATCCTTGGGAAGCTCTCTCAAAGTCTCTATAGTCAGGTATGTCCTGTAATTGAAGGGTTTTCAATCTAGTAGCTTCAAGAATCCATTTTTATTCATTTTTTAAGATTATTTAATCTTTGTAAAATATATATAACTACCTAAACTGTGTAAAATGTGTCCTTTTTTCTATCTACAGTTGACACACTGATCACATATATATAAGAAGTTGTTATATCTCATTTCTTTTCCCAATATTTTCTTATAGGTGGTTTCTTATGATAAGACCGGTTCTATCCACCGCCATTGAAGACAATGAGTTTAATATTTGTGTAAGGTTTATTCCATTTTTATTCTTTGACCCAATTTTAATTAGGGATTTTTTGATTTTTGGGTTCCTTATATTTTTGTTGTGTGTTTTGGATTTCATTGAGGTAGATTCGAGTCGCTGTTGAAGAAGGATTAAATGTGTATGCATATTTAGGCATATGCATATATTAGTTCCCCCTTTATATATATTCACTCATGGTATTATGAATATATATATTGGGGTTAGGTGTGCTTATATATAGATATGAAAAATACATACGCATGTAAGTGTAAAAGGGTATATGCAAGTATAAACATATATCTAAGGACCCCCTTGTGTATATTTTTCCCTGAAAATATATACATAGGGGCTAGGTGTCCTTATATATATGTTAAGTTGCATATGCATGCAAGCAGAAAAAAGGAAGATTTGAGTTGTCGTCGTCAAAAGAAAATGCGCCTTGAGGTTGAGGTAGGGTCCCTCTCTTAGCCTATTTAATTCAAGAATGTTTTAAATTGAATTTAGTTTCCTTCTTAATTTTGCATGTTTATATTAAATTGAAATTCTTGAATAAGTGTTAGTTAAGATAATTGTTTCGTTTGATAAATAAGTCATGGTTTTGTAATAAAACCCCTCCAACAGAGGTATGCTATCTGTGAAAACTCACAGTGGTATACCTTGCATAACATTATTGCATTGATGTTTTCCTTATACAAGATGTCATTGTTAGTCATAAAGAACACATCATACTTGACCCTTTTTATATCCTTGTAGGGGGTTTCCCTCTTTTTATTAAAACGGTTGTTCAAATCAGCCCACACCATCCCCCCAACACCTGCATTCGATCCCTCACCGAATTTGGTATATCAGGGGTCATCCAATCCTCTAGTCATCAAAGATTAGCATTAATTTCTTTAAATATTCTGAAAAAACATCCTCTCATGCCATCCATATAATCCTATTTGAAACTAAGTGGAAGATAATGCCCCACGGATGTCGCTGGACCGGGCCAACACGCAGCGGTAACGCCGCGGTCACACTGCAGTCACACCGCAGCCCGCTGCCACCAGCCCCCTTCCACCTTAATTTCAGTCCACTGCCACCATCACTCCATCCTGCAACAGCCCCCCTTCCACCTTCTAATCAGCCTGCACCATCCCCCCAGCACCTGCAACCAGCCCCCTTCCACCTGCATTCGAGCCCTCACCGAATTAGGTATATCAGGGGTCATCCAATCCTCTAGTCATCACAAATTAGCATTCATTTCTTTAAATATTTTGAGAAAACATCCTCTAATTCTATCCATATCATCCTATTTGAAACTAAGTGGAAGATGCTTCCCCGCGGATGTCGCTGAACCGGGCCAACACGCTGTGGTCATGCCGCGGTCATGCCGCGGTCACAACACGGTCACGTCGTGGTCACGCCGCGGTTTGGCCCCACTCCAGAAACATCCAGCCCACACCATCCCCCTTCCACCTTCATTTTAGCCAGCTGCCACCAGTATTCCATCCCACAACAGCCCCCCTTCCACCTTCGAATCAGCCCGCACCATCCCCCCAACACCTGCTACCAGCCCCCTTCAACCAGCATTCGAGCCCTCACCGAATTAGGTATATTATGGTTCATACAATCCTCTATTAATCACATATTAGCATTCATTTCTTTAAATATTATGAGAAAACATCTTCTCATGCCATCCATATCATCCTATTTGAAACTAAGTGAAAGATGTTGCCCCGCAGATGTCACTGGACCGGGCCAACACGTTGCAGTCACACCGCAGTCACACCGCGGTCACGCCGCGGTCACGCCGCTGTCACGCTGCAGTCACGCTGCGGTCATGTCGCGGTCACGCCGCGGTCACGCCGCGGTCATGCCGCGGTCATGCCGCGGCCATGCTGTGGTCATGTTGCGGCGCGGTTTGGCCCTGCTCCAGCCACATCCAGCCCACACCAGCCCCCTTCCACCTTCATTTCAGCCCGCTGCCACCACCATTCCAGCCCGCAATAGCCCCCCGGCCTCCTTCGAATCTGCCAACACCATCCCCCCAGCACCTACAACCAGCCCCCTTCCACCAGCATTCGAGCCCTCACCAAATTAGGTATATCAGGAGTCATCTAATCCTCTAGTCATCACAGATTAGCATTCATTTCTTTAAATATTCTGAGAAAACATCCTCTCATGCCATCCATATCATTCTATTTGAAACTAAGTGGAAGATGCTACCCCGAAGATGTCGCTAGACCGGGCCAACACGCTGCGGTCACACCACGGTCACGCCGCGGTCATGTCGCGGTCATGCTGCGGTCACGCCGCGGTCACACCGTGGTCACGCCGCAGTCACGCCACGGTAATCCCATGATTTGTCCCTACTCCAACCACATCCATCCCACACCAGCCCCCTTCCACCTTCATTTCATCCTGCTACCACCAGCATTCCAGCCCGCAACAGCCCTCTTTCCACCTTCGAATCAGCCCACACCATCCCCCCAGTACCAGCAACCAGCCCCTTCCACCAGCATTCCAGCCCCCTTTCACCTGCATTTGAGCCCAAACCAGCCCCCAGCCACCTGCAGTCCAGCTCGCATCATTTTGGTCATGCCCTTTGGATTTAATAATGATGACACAACATACCAACACTGCACACATTATATCATTAATACCTTCTTAGAAAGAATCGATGAATGATTTTTTTAGTAAAATGGTTATCAAATCTCAATAGATATGTGATTATTTCAAAGATCTTGAAACAATATTTAACAAGTTGCAGTAGCCAACCTAAACATGAATCTGGTGAAATGCGTCTTTAGGGTAACACTAGGGAAATTCGAAAGATTTGTGGTGTGATACCATGAAATTGAGTTTGAATCTAAAAAACAAGTTCAGTTTTATCAATTTCACTCCCTCAGATTATTAAAGAATTGAAGGGGCTCTAGGGGAACCTTTCTTACATTTATAACTTCATAGTTAACCTGGATGACATGTCTCTATGCTTCACCATGTTAATGAAGAAGGGAGTCACCTTCCATTTCGATGAGGAATTACATGAATCCTTTGAGATTATAAATAAATACTTACTGCACTGACCAGTATTGATTCCATTGGTGGAAGGAATTCCACTCATCTTATTTGTGGCCTTCATAAATTCATTTCTCATTGTTCTCATTGCATAGGATATGTATTTTTTTCTGCCTCCCAGAGTCCTATCAACAAAAGTATGGAGAACCCAAAGATTATCTGTGTATGTCTAGGGATTGTATTACTTTCTCTAGAAAAAGTAATTTTTCTATACTCTTTCTCAATATCTGATGGATGGACAAATAATTACATAGAATATGAAGCCCTAATTTCTATATTTGAACTGGCACTATAGCTGAAAATAGACTACCTAAATATCATAGGATATTCAAAGCTAGTGATAAAATATATGATGATGAATATGCAATAAAAAAGGATGAATCGACCCCTCTCACTGGCTATGTTTGAAGATTGATGGAATATTTCCATTTTGAACCCACATTGTATCTTGTACCCTATCAAAAAATGATTTTACTGATGTAATGTCTAATGAAATCATAGTTTTAGCTGACACTGATCAATATGAGGTTTTCTACCACATTACGCATCAAAGGATGGTCTCATATATCATCATCTGTGACATGGAGGAAATCAATCAGATCAAAACTTCCCTAGTTCCTGAGGAACTAATATCCACCCCTAGATGGCAGGTGCCCATAATTTATTATCTTCAAAATGGGACCCTCCTGATATAGCGAGTTGGAAGGGAATAAATTTGGCATCATGCATAGAGATTTACTCTTCAAGATGGCCCAAAAGAAAAAAAATCCTTCTATAATGTGGAAAATGAGACCAACTTCTTCTATAGATAGTTAAAGAAAGTGTACCAGGAGTATACCGTGGAGTCTAACTTATAGAAGCCAATAGATGCTGAAACTTAGGTTATTGTGAGTTGTTTTTTGGAAGGGGGAATAATAAAAGGGGGATATTTTTTTTAGAAAATGGATCTTCTGTGCAGATACAAGGGCAGCGGCCATCGACCTCACGGTGCGACCACGGGGAGTCCTTTCTCCAACTGTTATTCTTTTTTCCTACTGTAAATTCTGCTCATTATTGTAGTAGAAATCAACAAAAACTCTTGTTTTTATTCTCTCTTTGACTTGAACACCTATCACTAACCACTCATACCGCTATCATGTAGCAACAAATGGACAATTCAGGCCTCTAATAAGTCTCTATCGAATAAGTAGTAGAAGATGGTTGAAAATAGAATAGGTCCTAGATGGACAAGCTCCTACATGATTTATGGGCCTACCATACCACCATATGAACTACTACCAAAGAGACACCGTACAAAAAACTGAGCTAGTTTTTCCCATTGAAGTCTAGTTTCCATCGCTACAAATATCTATCAGTAGAAAAAATATACATTTGGGCCAGACCTATATAGGGAACAACCCGTTCATGAACTACATGTGGGTTTAATTCTCCCATGACATGATACATAGTGACACCCATATCTATTGTCTTGGGTCCAACCACAATATTTCATTTTCATGTTATGGAACCTACATCCTTTATGCATGACATTAAACTACATGGTTTTTGAAGAACTATGTGTGGTTTGATTCCATTCATCACACAATATGTAGTGATGCATGAAGCTCCCATCCTTGGTCCAGCTGCAAAAATCAATAGGAACAATATCCCCCTCTACATATGGGTCAGACCTACATAGATAGTTTCCCATTCAAGAACTATATGTGGATTTATTTATGTTATCACAGGATATAGAGTGACTCCCAAATCTCCAATCACGTGTCCAGCTATAATAATTAATGGAAACAATGCCCCTCTCTATGTATGGGGAAGACTTGTATAGATAGTTTCCCATTAAAGAACTTCATGTGGCTATATTTACTTAATTATAGGATATTTGGGTCTAATTGGATCTCCAATCTTGGGTCCATTTACAACAATCAACATGAAAATGATCCCTCCCTGCATACGAGTTAGACCTGCATAGGTATATTTTATACAAGAACAACATAAAACATTATTACTTCCATCATAGGATAAATATGGAAAAATAAATCTTTAATAATGGGTTCAATAACAACATGTAAGATGATAAAAATTCATCTCCAAACATCATACGGACTAGACCTATGTAGTAACCCATCTGAGACCCACTCTCACACAACTTAACAAAATTCCTAGTTTTCCCTTGTTTCTCCCAATGATCATTTATCATGTGAGATCAGGGAACCTAGCTTGTTAAGGGTTATTTTATCAAACCCCATTTGATACCATGTCGAATGATAATAGAGATGAACCAGTACCCAAGATACCTCTTAAGAGAGGCCTTGGAGATTATTTATAGGGAAATATAAAGATGACAAAACAATCATGTCCGATGTGGAACACCGACTCAAATAATGAAACTAAATTGTTTAAATTTTAATGATATATATTTTTAAAAATATATTATTTTAATAATAACTAGTATAACCATGGTTCGATAATTGAATCTTTAATGAGTGCTTTATCTAGTTCGATGTTCAGTCCACCTCTGAAAACATTGGAAAAATTAGAGAACTAAACTATCATCATCTACATTTCACAACACCTAATGAAATGAACATTTAGATTCTAAAAAAATAGTTACATATATCTTTATAGAGAATATTACTTAAATGAGTGATAAAAATACAACTTTTGAATAGTGTTAGGATTCTTGGCTAACAATGGTACTGATTAGGTAGGAAGAAGAGAACAAAAATATGGCAGAAGTTGTTATGTCCAATAGATGTAATTGGAATAGAGTTAACAACAAACTAAGAAGAAAAAAATAAAAAACAAAATGAAGATGGAATAGAAGAACTTCTCCTAAAAAGGCCACTTCTCAAAGGGCCTCCCAAACCTCCCATGGATCGGCTCCTAGCCACGTCATTATTTAATACCTCAACCCAACAACCATCCACCCCTACCTACTGTTACCAACCCCTAGTAACTAATAAAAGTAAAATAAAATGTTTCCCTTAGGACATCCCACCAGCCACACCCAAATAAGGACATCCCTGCCAAGCACAACTAATAGCCACACATCCACACTCCTAACATTTCCACCCTTAGAAAAACCCACCATGTCCTCAAGGTGAATATCCAGAAACCACTAACAGAAATTGTTGCCTAGTTGATTGCACATGCTTTAAAGAGTGTCAACTCATGATAAAACTTCATCTTCATCAAGTAAACTATTGTTTCTACCATCTCCAGCATCATCGTCACCACCACCATTGAATTAATTTCCTAACTAGGAGAGCATGGACGACATGTTTCTTTGCTATTACAGTCAACGTATTTGAAGTAATATTGTCACTATAAACCAATTCTTATTTGTTATTTGCCTCTAAAAGTAATAAGTGGACAAGGTTAGGCTTTGCATCATCGTTGATACCAAGAGTAGTGATAACTCCAACACCTATAACCATGGGAAACATTGGTTTGCACTCTTCATTCCAAACATCATATTGTCTCATTTCATTTTAAGACAGTTATTGGATATAACTGCAATATCCTTCTCTCCCTCCATAATAGCATTATCTGGAACATGTAGGAGCTCCTTATGGTGCAGTGCTTCTTGAACCTTTATATCCTTTCATCCACCAACATCCCGTGTAAAACTAAACAGTTTTATCATAGATAGCCCAGCTGTAATGGAAAACCAACTATAGCCTTTATTCCCCATTCCAAAAACCAAGTGCTACTCATCCATAGTCTATTTGGCCCACCTAAGAAAACATTCCATTACTCTGACAGGATTCTGATGTGTTTCTACTTTGAAAAACTCCAGCATATGTACAGTAGGGGGTGTCTAGGTAGCGGGACTAACAGGGGGCAGGGGGACTAGCAGAGGTAGGGGGGACTAGCAGGGGGTGGTAGGGGGCAGGGGGATTGGAAGGGGGACTAGCAGGGGAAGGGGGACTAGTAAGGGACTGGCAGGGGGCCTAGTAGGGTGCAGGGGGGGACTAGTAGGGGGACTAGCAAGGACAGGGGGACTAGCAGGGGGTAGGGGGGACTGGCCGGGGGGCTGGCAGGGGGACTAGTAGGGGGACTAGAAGGGGTGGCAGGGGGCAGGGGGGACTGGCAGGGGGACTAGTAGGGGGCAGAGGGTACTGGAAAGCATGCAGGCCTGCTGTGTTTTTTTATTGAACTTTGATCTATAGGAATGGTTTCTAACTGTGGCTATATGGCTTGTTTGTGTTTTAACTTCTGCCACGGTTTAAAACCATGGTTGTAATGCTTTATCCATGGTTTAAAACTGTGTATATAGGGCTATATCCATGGTTTGAACCGTGGCTATAGGCTTTAGCCATAGTTTTAAATTGTGGCTATAGGAGTTGGCCTATAGCCATGCTAATACCAGCCATGGTTTTTGGGCTTATAGCCATTGTTTGAAATCGTGGCTATAGCCTAAATTTTCAGTAGTGTTTCCATTCATACCCTTCTTGTAGTAGGTGCAGCGAGAAACCGCTCCATCGAGGTTATATCATACTAGGGGAGGCCGACCTCAGGGTGCCCCTCAGGGACCCTGAATAGGGCATAGTCGGGGAGGCAGTAGACATTAGAGAGGAAGAGGTGTTGGGCATTGGAATTTTTATTCCACAAAGGTTGTAGTTCCATCAGTGATTGAGGTTGTTCGAGGTATGATCAACCTAATTAGTACTCTTTCATGTGCCTTTATTTATTCAGAAGGCTCAAACTCCTTTATTTCACCCAATCTTGCCCATGATGTCGGACTAGATGTAGAGATAATTTTAATGCCCCTGGTGCTGAGTAAACCATTTAGAGGTTAGATCTGTTTTTTGATGTATTTAAAGGATGTAGACTGATGTTGGGGACACATCAATCTAGTGGGGATCTTCCTTTGCTATAGATGAAGCCATACGATGTCATCTTAGGCATAGATTGGTTGTTTTTTATGCATGTTGTTATCGACTGCTTCCATAAAAGAGTCGCGTTCTTGGATTTGGACAACCAATGCATAGTATTCATTGGTGAACGATGTTGTTAGGAGGGAATTCAGCATGTATATCATCTTCTTTCCTTATTATCCAAGATATCAGTGGGATCAATGGATATGTAGATAGTTGATGTTATGTGGGTTTTCGGTGATTTCCTGGATATCTTCCCTGAGGAGGTTGTGGCTCCACCCCCTCAACATGATGTTTAGTTCAGGATAGACTTGATACATGATTCCAATATGATTTCAATGGATCCTTATCAAATGGAACCTTCTGAGTTATGAGAGTGTTGGATTTAGGTTGATGACCTGAAGAAGAAGGGTTTTATTCAGCCATGTGTGTTGCTATGGGGTTCTCTAATCTTGTTTGAAAAGAATGTGGACGGTGGCCTAAGACTATGTGTCACGACCCGACCCAACCCGGGCTCAAGCCGCAACTACCCCAAGCCCGCCTCCATAGGCCAGGGGCTGGCGACCAGCGCCGAAGGCACAATAACTCGGGGAGGACTTTGCCTAAGCACATGTACACACACACATGCAGCAAACTCAATGCAACAGTGCAGAGTAAAAGTAAATACAAGCAAAGAAAAGGAAAGGGTAACTGCTATATATATACCACAAAGTGCATCGAACTCTATAAGTACAAAGAAAGCTGAAGAAACATTGAAAATAAAATGGGCAAAACACGCGCCCAACTAGAAATGTGCCACAACCCGGCAACAGGTAAACAAAACAAATAGCTGATGGGTCTCCCACCTGGAACCCGGCCACGACCACCGCACGCGGTCCAAGCTCCTACGCTCCACTGAAGTCACGCTCCACCTGTCCATCGTCTTCAAGGGCACACCAAGTGCGGGAAAAGCCCAAACAGGGGTGATCATAAAAATACTCAGTAGGATACCCCGAAGGCTCGAGGGAGCAACAAAGGAGGTACCGAAGGGTGAGCAGTAGAGCGAACAGGGGAAAGCAAAGAGAGAACAACAAAGAGTGAAGTAGAGTAATAGTAAAGAGTCCAGCTCAACCCAACAAGAGGAAAGAAGGTAGACTCATCCAGACACAAGGAGATGGAAACGGTGATAAGATGAACTTCTCGTCGATTCTTCGCTACCTATAACAGGAGATTAGACTCATCTAACCATGAGAAGCTAGACACGAAATGCACGTGGCATACCCCGCGCGTCTTCGCCTCTCCTGGAAGGAGATTAGCCAAAACCCAAGGAGTGGGTGCAGGAACAAGGTATATACAAGTCTATACACTCAACAAGAAGCCCGAACAACGTCATAAGGGGATCTCCATCCCATAGCTCAGCCCAAGAAAAGAGTAGCCAATAGTCCCAGAAGTAAACTCCATCGATGCCCAGCATCCCGTACGTCTGCCCCGAACCGCAAGCCAAGGGGCTCAATCACCACACCTCGACACTATCCGCTTTGGGTGGCATTGACTCGCCCGCATGGTTTTAGGTTGCATCACAAGGACGCGTCTCAGTGGGGGAAAACTCTCCTCGTACTTGAGAGTTCTGGGGGAACTTTAACCACAAGTCATCATTGCCCCACAGTCGAGAGGTCTGCTCAAAGTCGACAGGCGACCCCCTGCAAAGCCCCGCTGGAGGATCCCTGGAAGTCAACGGGTTCCCACTACAGGGATACCTAGAAAGTCGACGGGTGCCTCACTGCCCAGTCCCGTAATAGGGTAATCCACTGGAGGGTGACCCGGCTAAAGTCGGCGACGGGACCACTGCCCAGCCCAGCTGGAGGTAACCCGGCATCGGGGACCACTACCCAGCCCAGCTGGAGGTAAGCCCGGCATCGGGGACCACTGCCCAGCCCAGCTGGAGGTAAGCCCGGCATCGGGGACCACTACCCAGCCCCGCTGGAGGTAAGCTCGGAACTGCTCTGGCCATCCTTGTTGGATGGTACTGCTCAGTGAACACCGATGTACTGGCCATCCCTGCTGGATGGTAACCCACTGACGAGCCCTGCTCGATACAACCTCAGCCCTGCTTGAAACAACCTCAGCCCTGTTGGAACAACCTCAGCCCTGCTGGAAACAACCTCAGCCCTGCTGAAACAACCTCAGCCCTGCTGGAAACAACCTCATCCCTGTTGGAAACAACCTCAGCCCTGCTGGAACAACCTCAGCCATGATGGAACAACCTCCTAGGTAGAGGATCGGTGCCCGCATAAAGTGTTGGTCACACCGAAACCACAAGCTCTACCAGGGAACACGGGACAATGAGAGAAAATCCCCAGGCCTCACAAGGAAAACACGCTCCAGTCCGCTGAGTCACTGTCGAAGCGGACCGAGACATCTCATCCCAGAAAGTGGGGAAAACACCCACGCTGCACGAACACCCGTAGTCGCAAACGGTGTCGTAGTCCAGTGAAAGGGCACGGTACTGAAACCCCTCACAGTCAAAGAAGTAGAGGAACCAAACCATCTCTGCCGGCCAAACCATCGAGCACAAGACCAGGGGGAGACCGCTCAACCCTACTGGTCAGACAAAAGAGCACCAAGCCAGGGGAAACTCCACCCTTCTGGTCAAACAAATGAGCGTAGAGCCAAGGTAAAACTCCACCCTACTGGCCAAACAAACGAGCGCAAAGGGACCCTCTACGTCGCGAGAGGTCAAGTACGCAAAACAGATCACGACACGCACATGGGGCCCACACGACGTGTGGCCCCAAGTCAACCCCAACTGAGCGCACATACATTCTCAGGTACAAACAACCACACGTACCTCCAAGTGCTCCCGTATACTCCAGGAGTATACCTCATTCCAGCCCAAAAGCTATCGTGAACACGGAACCCAACGTCAACGCGAAGGCGTGACATAACAACTCCAACCTTCCCCCTCATCGGCTGAGGCACAACCAACCACATCTCGTGGGCCAATTATATCACTCTCCCAAGAGTGCACGATCACACGCCAAGGGTCCGCTAGAAACAAGGTAGGACGAACCACCACCGGAGCACCTCTCATGCTTCACATTTAACAAGATCGCGCAAGAGGCTCTGCACAACCAAACAGATTGCACCATTGTAATCCTCGCGAAAACACATGCGAGATCGACTACTTACTCGCCTCAAATGGATATCTGACGAAAAAGGTCACCAACACCGCCTCACGCCCGAACGACATCCCGTGATCTCGAGCCTCGGCCCCGAAAACAGTCGGGCGCATCGTACCATTGTGATCCCCCCAGGAAAACACGTCAAAAGCACTATTCACTTGAGTGCAATGGATATCCGGAGAACAATGTGCATCCCGGCGCACTGCACACGAGCGGTGCCACGTGGGACCCACATCCCGGTCTCAAAACGCAATGAACGGATTTCACCGTTGCGATCCTCTCGAAAAAGTACATGAAATGGACTATTCACTTGTCCAAAACGGTCGCCCGGGGATAAAGCTGGAAATCACCATCAACTCCCGAAACGGCCCTCGCGGGGCCCGCACCATCGTGCGGAATTACAGCAGGCGGACTGCGCCAACGCGATGCCCTCAGAAAAACACCCAACATCTACTGCTCGCATGCCCCGAACGGGCGTCCGGGGAAAAAGTCGCTACAAGCTGCACGCAGCTCAAAAGACGGGCCGTGGGGCCCACACCTCAACTCCAACCTCAACATCCAGAACCACCCTGGAAACCTCTGCCTCAATGCCAGGGTCACAACGCTGCTGACGGCGCTCAAAACGGACGTCGGATGCGTCCGCACCGCTCAAAACAAGATTCCCGAAAAAAACGACATTCCACTTAAAGACGCGTCGTGCCTCCGAGACCCATCGTTTCGGGAATTAAAAATTTCCAAAACCATCTCAAAAAGTCCTCCTCGTCGATACAGTTCCACAGCCACAGACGGTACTCAAAACGGACACCGGTAACGGGAATTACAGGTGTCCGAACACCGAGGGGGGGCAAGACCCCTGGGGCTGGACCGGCCGTGGACACGCGGTCCCCGCGCAGACAGGCCACGAGGGCCTGTCGCGGCCGCCGCGTGAAGACCCGCGCGGCACGGGTCTTGGTCGCCGCATGGGGGTCGCGCGAAGCGACCCCGCGGTCGTCGCTCCCTGGCGACCGCCTCCTCGTCGGGCGCTCCGCCAGACGCCCCCGCCGACGCCCCAGCACCCCGCGGCCGACGCCCAGCGCCCCCGCCGGACACCCGCTGCCGCGCCCCGCGCTTCCACCGGACACCTGCAGACACCCCGCGGACACCCCGCTGCCGCGTCGTCCTCCCTCGCCGCGCCACCGCTCGATCCTACCGGAAACCGAAAACCCGCCAACTTCGGCGGACAATTTCGAACGCCTCCGATCTCCAATTTCAAATACGAAACAAGCGTCGGAAAGAGAAAATTTCATACTACGCGTTCATGGTATTCGTTCAAAAATCCAACAACTAATCAATAGTATTAAACATGGTCGAAGTAGGTACGGAAATAGAAAATGCAAACGCAACATCCTACCTCGTGGGGCTTCACCCGAAGCTTCGCGACGATCCACCGGCACCACCGCACCTCGCCGGAGTCGCCTCGCCGGACTCTCTCTGAAGATGGAGGAGGAGAGGGAGAAGAGGGGCTTCTAGGGGGAAGGGGAAGGAGAGGAGGGAGGAGGGTGTGTTAAGGGTTTAAATAGAAAACACTTAACCACCCTCCTGTCGGCCCGAACCCGAACTCTCAGCAGGGTTGAGGTTAAGCCTCCCCTAGGGTAAACACCACCTCCCGAGCACAACGGAGGTCTCTGAATTTTAATCCGAGATCCCGTTCAAAAGTTATAAAATTTAATGTCTGAAGCCGCTAAATTACCAAAACGCCCCTGGAGCCATTTTTCACAAACAGCCTGCGCCCGCAAAAATTATACCCCTCTTAGGGTAAACAGAACATTCCAAACTCAACGATGCCCTCGGTTTTCTAATCCGAGCCACCGTTTAAGTGATACTCTAGTTTCACCATTACACGAATAAATAAATAAATTAATTTATCTGTTCAACATTCCAGAAGCGGGCGAGGGGTCCAAACGTCCCGCGCCGACAAGTTTCATGTCGTTCCCAGGGTAAACACCCCATTCCAGACCCATCCGTACACTCTTATCTATGATCTGGAACTCCGTTTAGGAGTTATCATATTTAATTGGCGTTTCTAGTGTGAACGCACTGAAAATTTAATTCCGGCCACTTCAGGGCTCGGAATCGCACGCCGTCTGAAGGCGCTGCTCTGGAATATTATCAAGAATATTCCAAAGTCTTTCACAGAAAAAACCGGGTTCTTACATCATTCCCTCTTTCAATATTTTCGTCCCCGAAAAGCAAAACTAGGGAGCAACACAGGGTACTAAGCCCACACCAAGCTTTCCATACCCAGAAGAACCCACGCACAGCTCTGCGTCACCGCACACAAACCAAAGGATTGATCTGTCCACGCTTCGTCGGCCCTTGCCGATGTCGTGCACCCACTCCAGACTTTGGGGTTAGGGCAAGGCGGTAGGGTACCTCACCGTCCCTTTGTACGTTCTCAGACGGCCCGAAGGCCCTCGGGGGTACCTCACCTCCCCTGTCAAACCTCTACGTCGCACGCCGTGACTGGAATCACCGCCCACACCTGAAACAAGGCCCGGTGATTCCCTCCTTCAGAATATCCATATGGTGGAACACCCAAGGATATCTGGTAATGAAAGGTTCCACAGTCGATGCTCTCTTACACGCTCAAAAGGTGAAAGAGTCAACACCATCGACTAAAGGAAAAGGTCTCATGCCTTTTTCCTTACCAACACAGGGTCACACCCGACACCCTGCGTCACCCTGGTAACACATCAAACAAGGAGCAGGGAGGAAAGCAGTTCACACACAGAGTCTAAAAATTCTACTACAAAAAGGTAGAAGAGCTGTAGAGCGTATCTCTTATCACCTCATGCTCTGCAGGATAATAGGCATCCAAAGCTCGCGGCTGTCCGTGGTCCCAACCGTCAGCTCTCGGAGCCTGACGTGGACCGCCTAGTGGTGATGGGGAGATCTTGTAACGTCGTCCCCCACTACCATATCCTCCCGCTCCTCTGCTATCACCACCTCTCTAGGTATTACTTCGATCGCAGCACTGCCTCTGTCGTGGTGGTGCGCCTGCTGCCTGCCCGAAACTCCCAGCAACTCGGGTCGGGCAGTCTCGTGCCAAGTGACCTCTCTTGTCACAAGCATAGCACCAAATCTCTCGGGGCTGCATTGGTGCCCTTCGGCGCCACTGTGGTGTGCGACCACACCCCTGAGTCCGGTTGTCAGTAAGCCACCTGCGTCAAGGTCCTGCTTGCTGACGCCCACTAGCTGCGACAGACGTCTCGGCTCCAATGTGTCTGCTGCCACCACCAACTCCAGAACGTGACAGGAAGCCCTCTGTCACCAGTGCCTCCTCTAGCACCCCGGCATATGTGGAAATTCCCAAGGGTACTATGACAGCACGAATCTCTCGGCGGAGACCCTGCTCAAACTTCCACGCTCGGAGGTTGTCATCATGGACCAAGTCCGGGTAAAAGCGTGCACGGTCTGCAAAACTAGCCGCGTACTCGGCCACCGTCATCCCTCCCTGCTGAAACTTCAGGAGCTCCTGAATCCGAACGGAGTGCAAGCAGGAGGGAAAAAACTCTTCATGAAACAACAACTGAAAGTCGTCCCATGAAAGCGACGACTCGTCAAGAAGCTGAGTCACCAGACTCCACCAACGCCAAGCCGATCCACGGAAAAGGCTGGCTGCCAAAGCCACTCTCTGATTTGTTGGTGTCTGCACAAGCCTGAAAAGGCGAACCACTACCTCGAGCCAAACCTCTACTGCCTTAGGGTCTGGCTCACCACTGAACCTCAGTAGTCTCTACCGCTAGAACTCACGGAGTGCGCTCAACTTGCGCTCAAGCTCAGCCTGCTATGTTGAAACTGTCTTCTTCTCAACAGGTGGGGGTGCTGCTATCGGCCCACCCGAAGAAAGGGGCTCGCATGATGGGTCCTGGACTGTGGCCTCATAGCTCACAGGGTCGTCGTCACGAACCAAAGCTGGTATCCCAGCTGGTTGTCCTCGCGGAGACATCCTGAAAATTATCAAGGAGTGTCGCGGTCAAATGAGCATATATGTATATACCAAAAGAGCAACGATGGGGAGCTGACTCAAGAAGGACAGTCAAGACTCAGTCCTATGTGATGCACAAACAAAACTTCCCTGCAACAAGTGTCTCGGCATGCCGAGTCGACAAGCGGGTTATCAAGGTCCTATTGAATGGATACGTCGGCCGTCGCACCATCACTGGAATCCCTGACCTGAGAGCCGCTCTCGAGACACATTAACACTATTGCCCTAAATCCCAACCAATTCCTTTTTATTTTAGGGATGTCTGAACAAAGTCCCAAGGAACGAACAACCTCTGATACCACTTTGTCACGACCCAACCCTACCCGGCCTCGAGCCGCAACTACCCCAAGCCCGCCTCCATAGGCCAGGGGCTAGCGACCAGCGCCGAAGGAACAATAACTCGGGGAGGCCTTTGCCTAATCACCTGTACACACACACACGCAGAAAACTCAATGCAACAGTGCAGAGTAAAAGTAAAGACAAGAAAATAAAAGGAAATGGAAACTGCTATATATATACCACAAAGTGCATAGACCTCTACAAGTACAAAGAAAGCTGAAGGAACACTAAAAAGAAAAGGGGCAAAACATGTGCCCAACCCGAAAAGTGCCACAACCCGGCAACAGGTAAACAAAACAAACAACTGGCGGGTCTTCCACCTGGAACTCGGCCACGACCACCGCACGCGGTCCAAGCTCTCAAGCTCCTACGCTCTACTGAATTCACGCTCCACCTGTCCGTCGTCTGCAAGGGCACACCAAGTGCGGGAAAAGCCCAAGCAGGGGTGATCATAAAAATACTCAGTAGGATACCCCGAAGGCTCAAAGGAGTAACAAAGGAGGTACCAAAGGGTGAGCAGTAGAGCGAACAGGGGAAAGAAAAGAGAGTACAACAAAGAGTGTAGTAGAGTAACAGTAAAGAGTCTATCTCAACCCAACAAGAGGAAAGATGGTAAACTCATCCAGACACAAGGATCTGGAAACGGTGAGAAGATGAACTTCTCGTCGAGTCTTCACTACCTATAACTGGAGAGTAGACTCATCCAACCACGAGAAGCTAGACACGGAAAGCACATGACATACCTCGCGCGTCTTCACCTCTCCTGGAAGGAGAGTATCCAAAACCCAAGGAGTGGGTGCAGGAACAAGGTATATACAAGTATATACGCTTAACAAGAAGCCCGAACAATGTCGTAAGGGGATCTCCATCCCGTAGCTCAGCCCCAGAAAAGTGTAGCCAACAGTCCTAGAAGTAAACTCCATCGATGCCCAGCATCCCGCACGTCTTCCCTGAACCGCAAGCCAAGGGGCTCAATCACCACACCTCGACACTATCCGCTTTGGGCGGAACTGACTCGGCCACACGGTTTTAGGTCGCGTCACAAGGATGTGTCTCTGTGGGGTAAAATGCTCCTCGTACTTGAGAGTTCTGGGGGAACTTCAACTACAAGTCGTCACTGCCCCGCAGTTGAGAGGTCTGCTCAAAGTCGACAGGCGACCCCCTGCCCAGCCCTGCTAGAGGATCCCTGGAAGTCAATGGGTTCCCACAACAGGGATACCTGGAAAGTCGACGGGTGCTTCACTGCCCAGTCCCGTAACAGGGTAATCCACTGGAGGGCGACCCGGCTAAAGTCGGCGACGGGACCACTGCCCAGCCCAACTGGAGGTAACCTGGCATCGGGGACCACTGCCCTGCCCAGCTGGAGGTAATCCCGGCATTGGGGACCATTGCCCATCCCAGCTGGAGGTAAGCTCGACATCGGGGACCACTGCCCAGCCCCACTGGAGGTAAGCCCGGAATTGCTCTGGCCATCCATGCTGGATGGTACTACTCGGTGAACACCGTTGTACTGGCCATCCCTGCTGGATGGTAACCCACTGACGAGCCCTGCTCGATACAACCTCAGCCCTACTGGAAACAACCTCAGCCCTGCTGGAACAACCTCATCCCTGCTGGAAACAACCTCAGCCCTACTGGAACAACCTCAGCCCTGCTGGAAACAACCTTAGCCCTGCTGGAAACAACCTCATCCCTACTGGAACAACCTCAGCCATGCTGGAAAAACCTACTGGGTAGAGGATCAGTGCCCACGTAAAGTGTTGGTCACACCGAAACCACAAGCTCTACCAGGGAACACGGAACAACGGGAGAAACTCCCCAGGCCTCACAAGGAAAACATACTCCAATCCGCTGAGTCACTGTCGAAGTAGACCGAGACATCTCATCCCAGAAAGTGGGGAAAACACCCACGTTGCACGGACACCCGTAGTTGCAAACGGTGTCGCAGTCCGGTGAAAGGGAACGGTACTGAAACCCCTCACAGCCAAAGAATCAGAGGAACCAAACCATCTTTGCCGGCCAAACCATCGAGCACAAGACTAGAGGGAGACCGCTCAAACCTACTGGTCAGACAAAAGAGCACCGGGCCAGGGGAAACTCCACCCTGCTGGTCAAACAAACGAGCGCAGATCCAGGGGAAAACTCCACCCTGTTGGCCAAACAAACGAGCGCAGAGGGACCCTCTACATCGCGAGAGGTCAAGTACGCAGAATAGATCACGGCATGAACGTGGGGCCCACAAGACGTGTGGCCCGAAGTCAACCCCAAATGAGCGCACATACATCCTTAGGTACAAACAACCACACGTACCTCCAAGCGCTCTCGTATACTCCCAGAGTATACCTCATTCCATCCCAAAGGCTATAGTGCACACGGCACCCAACGTCAATGCGAAGGTGTGACATAACAACTCCAACCTGCCACCTCATTGGCTGAGGTACAGCCAACCACATCTCGTGGACCAATTATATCACTCTCCCAAGAGTGCACGATCACACTCCAAGGGTCCGCTACAAACAAGGTAGGACGAACCACCACCGGAGCACCTCTCATGCTCCACATTTAACAAGATCGTGCAAGAGGCTCCGCACAACCAAACGGATTGCACCATTGTAATCCTCGTGGAAAAACACGCAAGATCGACTACTTACTCGCCTCAAATGGATATCCGACGGAAAAGGTCACCAACACCGCCTCACGCCCGAACGATGTCCTGTGATCCCGAGCCTCGGCCCCAAAAACAGGCGAGCGCATCGCACCATTGCGATCCCCTCGGGAAAACACGTCAAAAGACCTACTCACTTGATTGCAATGGATATCCGAAGAACAAGGTGCATCACGGCGCACCGCACACGAGCGGTGCCACGTGGGACCCGCATCTCGGTCCCAAAACTCAATGAATGGATTGCACTGTTACGATCCTCTCAAAAAAGTACACAAAATGGACTATTCACTTGTCCAAAACGGTCGCCCGGTGATAAATCTAGAAATCACCATCAACTCCCAAAACGGCCCTCGCGGGGCCCGCACCATCATGCGGAATTACAGCGGGCAGACTGCGCCAACGCGATGCCCTTGGAAAAACACCCAACATCGACTGCTCGCATGCCCCGAACGGATGTCCGAGGAAAAAGTCGCTAAAAACTGCACGCAGTTCAAAAGACGGGTCGTGGGGCCCACGCCTCAACCCCAACCTCAACATCCAGAACAACCCTGGAAACTCCGCCTCAATTCCAGGGTCACAATGCTGCTGACGGCGCTCAAAACGGACGTCAGATGCATCCACGCCGCTCAAAACAAGATTCCAAAAAAAAAGACATTCCACTTAAAGATGTGTCGCGCCTCCGAGGACCATCGTTTCAGGAATTAAAAATTCCCAAAACTATCTCAAAAAGTCTGACTCATCGATACGGTTCCACCGCCGCAGATGGTACTCAAAACGGACCCCCGTAGCGGGAATTACGTGTGTCCGAACACCGAGGGGGGGTAAGACCCCTGGGGCTGGACCGGCCTGGACCGGCCGGTCCGCCCGGCCCGGGCTGGCCGCGGACATGCGGTCCCCGTGCAGACTGGCCACGAGGGCCTGTCGCGGCCGCCGCGTGAAGACCCGCGCGACGCGGGTCTTGGTCGCTGCACGGGGGTCGCGCGACGCGACCCCGCGGTCACCGCTCCCTGGCGACCGCCGCCTCGCCGGGCGCTCCGCCAGACACCCCCGCCGACGCCCCAGCACCCCGCTGCCAACGCCCAGTGCCCCTGCCGGACACCCGCTGCCGTGCCCCGCGCTTCCACCGGACACCCGCGGACACCCCGCTGCCGCACCGTCCGCCCTCGCCGCGCCGCCGCTCGATCCCGCCGGAAACCAAAAACCCGCCAACTTCGGCGGACAATTGCGAACGCCTCCGATCTCTGATTTCAAATCCGAAACAAGCGTCGGAAAGAGAAAATTTTATACTACGCATTCATGGGATTTGTTCGAAAATCCAACAACGAATCAACATATTAGATATGCTCAATGTAGGTACGGGAATAGAAAATGAAAACGCAACATCCTACCTCGTGGGGCTTCGCCCGAAGCTTCGCGACGATCCGCCAACACCACTGCACCTCACCGGAGTTGCCTCGCTGGACTCTCGCCGGAGATGGAGGAGGAGAGGGAGAAGAGGGGCTGCCAGGGGGAAAGGGAAGGAGAGGAGGGAGGAGGGTGTGTTAAGCGTTTAAATAGAAAATGCTTAACCACCCGCCCATCGGCCCAGACCCGAACTCTCAGCAGGGTAGAGGTTAAGCCTCCCCTATGGTAAACACCACCTCCCGAGCACAATGGCAGTCTTGGAATTTTAATCCGAGATCCCATTCAAAAGTTATAAAATTTAACGTCCGAAGCCGCTAAATTATGAAAACGCCCCTGGAGCCATTTTTCACAAACGGCCCGCGCCCGCAAAACATATATCCCTCCTAGGGTAAAGGACACATTATGAACTCAACAGTTCCCTCGGTTTTCCAATCCGAGCCACCGTTTAAGAGATACTCGAGTTTCACCATTACACGAATAAATAAATTAATTAATTTATCCATTTAACATTCCAAAAGTGGGTGAGGGGTCCAAACGTCCCGCGCTGACAAGTTTTATGTGTTCCCAGGGTAAACACCTCATTCCGGACCCATCCGTACACTCGGATCTCTGATCCGGAACTCCGTTTAGGAGTTATCCCATTTAATTGGTGTTTCTAGTGTGAACGCACTGAAAATTTAATTCCGGCCACTCCGGGGCTCAGAATCACATGCCGTCTGAAGGCGCTGCTCTTGAATATCATCAAAAATATTCCAAAGTCATTCATAGCAAAAACTGGGTTCTTACACTATTCATAGAATTCTAGGACTGAATCGTGTGAAGGTCAAGAAACCTTACCCCTTTTAGAGGATCGATTATCTTTTCTACCAATTAAAGGGAGAATATTGGTTGTTAATGAGCGACCTACGGTCTGGATATCACCATTTGAGGGTAAAGGAGTTTGACATCCCCAAGACTGCTTTCAAGTGAAGGTATGGGCACTTCAAGTTCATGGTCATTCCCTTTAGTGTCACGAATGCACCAGTTGTGTTCATGGGGATCATGAACTCTATTTTTTGTGAGTATCTAGACTATTTTGTTGTCGTATTCATTGACGATATCCTGATCTACTTAAGGTTAGAGGAGGAGAAAATCGGGCATTTGAGGATTGTCTTGGAGGTACACTAACACCCCCATCTCTTTGGAAAATTTTCCAAGAGAAAGTTTTGGACATGAGAGGTGCACTTCCTTGGTCATGTGGAGTCTCAGTGAGGGATAACAGTGGACCTTTCGAAAGTTGAAATAGTTTTTTCTTTGGAATCACCCAAGAATGTGGCAGAGGTTTATAGTTTCCTAGTTCTTGAAGGCTATTATCATAGGTTTGTACCTGAATTCTCTTGATTTTTATCTCCATTGACAACCTTGATCAGAAAATACCAGGCCTTCGTGTGGTGTGAGAAGTTTCAGGTAGCTTTCAACTATATAAAATGGAAGCCAGTTGGTGCCCCAATGTTTAGGTTTCTAGAGGAAGGGGTGATGTTTGAGGTGCTATGTGAAACTCCCAGCCTAGGTATGGGATGTGTGTAAATGCATCATCAAGTATTAATTGCTTATGGGTCTTGGAAATTATGTCCTCATGCACATAATTATGTCACCCATGACCTAGATTTTTCATCAGTTGTGTTCACACTAAAGTTGTGGAGGAATTATCTCATTAGGGAGTGCTTTGTGGTCTTCACAGATCACAAGAGACTAAGGTATATCTTTTCCCAACAGGACATGAACTTCCAGTAGTAGTGGTTGGTGGTGTTCCTCTAGGATTACGACTTCGAGGTCTCCTACACCCCAGGGATAGGGAACGTGGTAGATGATTCCTTGAATAGGATGTCACAAAATGAGGAACTTTGGGAATCCATGAATGCTTGGAAGGCAATGAAGGAGTTGGATTCCTTGCACCTAGACACTGGGGAGGACAGTAGCAGAGGCTATCTGTTTCTTCTGATAGTTCAGTATTCCTTTTTTTGGTAGGTAGAGGAGTCATACTGGGGAGACTCAGAGGCTGAGGTGATTCATGATCATGTTATTCTGGGTGATGCTCTAGAAGGGTGGTTGGGGGATATCTAGAATTGGATATTCTTCAATGGAAAGATATTTGTCCCAGTGGTAATGCATGAGGGATTTATCTGTGAGTTCCATAGCTCACCCATCATGGTATATCCAAGAGTCTCTAAGATGTACAGAATATTGATGGTACAGTTTTGGTGTCCTAGGGTAAATAAGGTAGTGGCAGGGTTTGGGGAAAGGTTCTTAGTGTGTGAAAAGGCGAAGACCGAGCACCGTGTTCCTGGTAGTCTGATGCGGACCTTGTATGTTCCCTTGTGAAAGTGGGATGACATCTCAATGGATTTCATCATGGGTTTATCCATAGATCAAGGAAGATATGATTCTCTTTGGGTAGTTTTGGATCTATTGACAAAATTAGACCACTTCCTAGCAATCAAGGAGACAAGTACAGTAGATTCCATGGCAAGGAGGTATGTAGATGAGGTGGTGCATCTCCATAGATTTCTAATATCCAACATCTCGGATCAAGATTTATGGTTTACATCGCTAGTTTGGAGGGTATTGCAGCATGATTTTGGCACCCAGGTATGACTTAGAACCACTTTACACCCTCATATGGATGGGCAGGTAGAGAAGAGCATCCAGACATTGGAGGAAATGTTGTGGGGGTGTGTCTTGGATTTCAAAGGATCGAGGGTATGATACTTACCCCTAGTAGAGTTTTCATACAGCAATATTTATCACTCTATCATTTTTATGGCCTTTTTTAAAGCATTGTATGGAAGATCATTTCATTCACCTGTGTGCTGGACATAGGTTGGGGAAACAACTCTTCTTAGGCGAGAGCTAGTGTAGAACACAACAGAAAATGTTCATCTTGTGCATGAGAGGATTAAGGCATCTCAAGACCGGAAGAATTCATATGTTGATCATAGGATGAGGCCTTTAGAGTTTGATGTTTGGGACCACATGTTCTTAAAGGTCTCCCCATAGTGTGGATAGTAAAGGTTTGATAGGGGTAGTAAGCTTTCTCCCAGGTTCATTGAACCATTCTAAGTGTTCGGACGAGTTGGAGAGGTGGCATATCAGCTGGCATTTCCAACACGGTTGGAGAGGATCCATGGCATCTTTCATGACTCTCAGATTATGTTGTATCTACACGATGACTCCCACATCATAGATTGGGGAGTGTTGGATATTTAGAACAATGCTATGTTCAGGGAGAAACTTGTAAAAATTGAGGATTGTGAGGAGAAGGTGCTACGTGGATAGACATACCCTTGGTTCATTTTCTCTGGAGGAATGGTGGCCTCTAGGAGAGTTACTGGGAACTAGAAGCACAGATGTGTTCCTAGTACCCAGAGCTGTTATGATTTTTGTTCTTGTGATTACTTTATGTCTTTCTTATGATGAAATATTTGACCTTGTTTGCAGTATGATAAGTTTTTTTTCCATGTTTCTAATTTTGTGTGAAAAGCCCTAACCATGGGGAGGGGATAACCTGATCCCTATTCAAGACTCATTAATGTGGATGTGATTAAACCCGTATGGGAGAGTTAGTGCCTCCCAAAGTGGATAATATCTTGACATGGAGGAAGTAGCTCCCTAATCCATATGTCTGGACACTGTGACATTGATGTTTGTGTGATTTTTTGGGTCAGTGTTGGGTCTTAGTGTTGCGCAGTTGTTCAGAATATATTTATCAAGGACGTTGCCTTGGATGAGAGGTTTTTTCTCCATATTTAGAACAGCCCAAGGTGGTTTACTCATGAGAGGTATCTTAAGGGATGGTTTTTCGACTCTCTTTTCTTCTAGGTTGGTTTCAAATTCTCAAGGGTGAAAAAAGTTTGGGAGGTATCAGATGTAATAATTTGATTTCCCTAAGCCCCATAATTTGTAAAAATATCGTGTTTAGGGTGTTCTAGGAGGAAATGGAGGCTCATTTCAAGAGTTTTCCAAATTTCCAATTTTGGGTCGACATGTTAGTATGTTGGAATGTAAGTGCATAGGTATGTCAGCATGTCAACATGTTATTTCATTGGTGATTTATGGATGTCAGCATCGGTGATTTAGGGGAATCGACATTGGTGAGTCAAGGGCATCAGCATTGTCCATTCAGGGGCATCATCATCGGTGAGTTAGGGGTGTCAGTGTCAGTAGTTCAGGGAATCAGTAGGTCAGGGCGTCAGTAGGTCAAGGCATCATTAGTTCATTGCATCACTGGATCAGCATCGGTGTCTCAACATTCGAAGATCTTGTCTGTAGATTACCCATCGGTGACTCTACCCTAGGTTTTCCCAGTTTTTTTTCATTTTCTCCCTCGTACGTGTTTACCACTATGAGATGGTAACCTATCAACTCACAGTCATGCACTGGTTTGTCTCCACCATTTATGAAAGGGAATTATTAAATTCCCCATATCTCTTAACATCTCACTATCCTTGTAACCGCCAAGCCATGTGGTCAAACCACAATCTGATTTTAAAGTACTTTGAAATCATCTCCCATATTTTTAGGATCTCGCCCTTTCATAAACCAAGATCTCTGCATTCCCTCTTCCATTTTTGTTTCCAATGGTGCACCAAGAGCCTTCCTCCCTACACAAGTCATGCGCCTATACCAGATCTCTTCTGCTCAGTTTCTTTGAAGATCATTCCTACGACTTGCATGATCCCCTATTTGGCGCAAGGAGGAACTTCAATCCTTTAATCATCCAAGTAGGGATTTATTTTTCTTCCCTTTAATTTTGAATCTTGTGTGTGGGTATACTAGTAATCTCTCTTGAGGAACAACTTAATACTTTTCATAAGATGAGAGTATAACAGGAAGTAAATTTTAGAAAAACATAACATAGGTAAATAAAATTATGTGAAGAGAGTGGTTTGATGTTGATAAACTATTTTATTTATTATACTTGATTATTTTATGAATTTTTGTGGCAATAAATCCTGCTGAAAATCATAGATGTTGTTGGTATATTCTTGCACACTATTGGTGTTCCATTTTTTTATTTGATAATCGACTTTAACATGGAAACTACTTAAACACATACAATTGGTTAAATAAATGGAAGCCTTAGGATCAAAACTATTGTGTGATCTCCCAGGTTATAATCCAACGGAAATAAAGAACCACTTATGATTAAATCTGAATGAATACACATCCTGTTGACAGGTTTGGTGGAATTCTTTATTCTATTAAGTTTTGTAACATTACATGACTTGTGTAGTTCTACTGTTCGGAGCATGATTTCAGGTACAAGGTCAAATAGAGGAGTTGGTTTTTCTAAGAAGGGTGTGGTATGTGTCTATAGTAGAATTGTGGGTAAATAGTAATTTCTATGGAATTTTCATGTGGAGTGGTATAGGGGAGGTGTGTAGGAATCCCAGTCTAAGAGATTGATTGATTGTGAAATGGATGAACTTATAGGTAGCTGAACTGCCTTTGTTGTGTTATGGTCATGAAGCGATGCCATACAATGAGACTACAGTGTGGTTATGGACTCATTATGCAGTGCGACTATATTGGGGAATTTTTCAGGAAGTGGGGCTATGGGGATGGGTTGTGGGAGGAGGTTTGTGCGGTATAGGAGAATGATTGTTGAAAAAGGATGAACATGTGTCAAAGAGGATTAGAGGCTTCACACAGTGGGATTTTAGGTCTGTTTTTTATTCTTATTTTGATGTGGTTATGGTTGGTAGTTTTTTGGTAGTGCTGTAATAGATTACAGTGAAACCCCTCTCCCCCACTAAATAAATTTCAAGTTGTTAAATAATAAGGGGCCAAGCTCATGTGTTTTTGTGATTGTTTTTGCATTTAGGGGTGGCAGTAAAGGTGCATTGGGTGGATTGGTTATAGTTTAGAGAACTGTAGGATGGGATGAGTGTTTTCATACCTATATATATATATATTATAGTTATTTTGATTCATATATACACCCCCGCCTTATTGAGAACTATGTGTTGAACACCTCTATTTCATGGGGGAAGGGTGTCCTTCCCAACATCCAGGCAGGAGGATGGATGGATAGTTACAGACTTCTTCCTTGCACCCTCTTTTAGATCTTGCTGCTCGGGCATATCTGGACATGTTTTAATGTCTTTATTCTTACCGTAGTCCAATATTCCTCAGGCAAGGGTTTGTTTTGGATGAGGGACCTAGGTGGTTGCATTCAAGGATTTAGTTTCCCAAGTCTCTTCGGGATATGGCCCAAGTGTCTTTAGGAGAGTGGTGTGGTTATTGTGGACCAGGTGTATGGGGAAGGTAATTTGTGTGGTTGAGGCCTAAGTGTATGCAGGAATGTTGTGGTAGTGGGACTTTGTATGGGAATATTGCTATCATCAATAATTTAGTTGTTAGGGGTAAGCAGTCAACCAGTGGAAATTGGTGGGGGGTACCCAGTTTTACTTTTTGCACTTTATTTATGTTGTACTCTATTTGTTGGGTTTAGTTGTATTCATGGATTTTGTTCTTTAATTGTTTTTACATTTCAGAATTTGTGGGCTTGGAGATGTGTGCATGTGTATAGGTACTTAGGAAATGTATCCCATGTTAGTGATATGCCTACTGAGTGCTAGTCACCAACCCCTAGCCTATTGAAGCATGGGCTTGGGGAGTCGTGGTATGGGCCCCACAAGGACAGGTCGTGACACAATTATTGTAACTTATTTTTAAAATATAGAAGTTCAATATTATCCATTCAATAACGGGGTTTCTAAATTGGCTTAAAATCAAACAATAATTCAATTGTAAATCCAACTTCTCGATGTGGTATAATGCTAGGAAAATAATATAGAAAAAATACAGACATTCTTTTACTACCTACAGATCATTAATCTAAATAGTTTCCTTATTTTAAACAATATGATAAAGATAAATTTTAGTTATATATATTTATAGTTTCATAGCTTCTTGATATATTATACAAGACATGAATTCATACTTATATACAAAATAAGATCATTTCATAAAATAACTTCTTTGTTTCAATAATATATCTTAGCATTATAAATTGAAATCTAATCCATTCCCTAAAAAACATGAAATTATAAAATGGACTAGAAAATAGGGTGTTTAGATAAAAACCTTCCACATATAATAATAGGTATGTATTTTTAAATTATTATTACCTTAATAATACTCCTATATGTTTTTACTAAAAGTTGTGAACTAATTTCTTGAGGAAAAAATTCATTTTATAATAAAATTTATTATAAATTAAATAATTTATGGACCTATAATCAAATAATACATTATCATAATGTAAATAAACATGTAATGTACCTATCACCACTTTGTTCGATGGCCCAACATATACCAATGTAGTTTTTAGAGTTGGTTCCATAGAACCAAATTCTGTGTACTTTATGATAACTTATACTCATTGATTTAAATGTTAAAAAACTCCTTATCATGTAATGATTGTTATTATACACAAAATAGTATGTAATAATGTTATAAGAGTAGTTGTTTCACTAAAATTTCATAGTAGTTACCCGTTATGAAGAGAACCAATAATTTCCATGACAATATTCAGAAATATATATTCTATAGCTAGATGAAATAATTTTAGGGACAAAAATGATTCATGATATCAGGGGTGGAGACTCATAGGAATTTTAGAAATCTTCTCATGGTATACAACCATGGAAATATCCGATGTAAAATATTAATAGAATGAGACCTTCCAATAGGAAATCCACATTTAAATGTGTCATTGATTGTTCTTATCTTCATATGTGGGTATTGATCCTTAGATTTTATGATTATTATTAATGAGTGGTAAAACTCGCATACATTTATGTATTGATGAAAGTCATGATGGCATATGTTCATGGATAGGTTGGATACGTTGGGTGCATCTTGAGTAATATTGCATTAATTAACAATGTGAGGAAGGACTTTTCCCTTCAGTTCTTTAATGGAAGTTGATGTCTTAGGCCCTTTGATGGAAATGATATATCCTAAATAAATCCATAGTCACAGTGTTCTATAGGAAAGTTCAATTTCTGTAAATTCAAAGAAAGTTATATAGAGCACATAGGTTGATAGAACTAGCATGCAACCTCCTTGATTAGAGATATCATGATAAATGGATAATATTATATAGTGAGAATTTGTATGAGGTTATCACATTGTAGAATTAACTTATTTAATTATGGGTGTCTTGGTGTATAGCGATGTGTTAACCTTGGGCATTAGGCTCCTTCACTTAATTCCACTGAGAAATAGTCCTAGAGGCTCAAACACTAAGTGTGTCTATAATCTCAATTAAATAATATACTATTATTTATGATTTAACAAGTTAAATAAATATTATCTCTGGATGTGGTTTTATGATTTTTCATGTTTTCTTGATTGCATATATTTCATCCCCAGTTATTCAAGAGAATATTATTTGAGAATATTATTTTATAAATATTTTTTTAATGAATATAATATTAATTTGTTTATTGGTGAATAATGTTGCAATATTTTTTTAATAAATAATTATTCATTATTCAGGGATCGATAAATATTATAGATTAATGGAGGACTGCGTTTAATGGTCTGGTGAGAAATAATATATATTGAATATTATTTGAATAAATAATATTTAATTTTAATTCGTGAGTTTAGTGCATGTCAGGAAATAATAATATTTTTATTATTATGGACATAGGGTTCCACATGAATTAAATAAATAATAAAGGTCACTATTTCAATGAATTATTTCTAACCCTAGTGTAATATTATCCCAATTATATTAACTTTAAATAAAACCAATTCATCTTGTTGTGCTCAACATATTCATAGAATCCTCTCGAATTAATAGAGAGATCCCTTCTCCATGAATTCTCTCAAGAATAGAGATTGATCTTCCTCCACCATCAACTCTCAAGTATAGAGGTATCAATAAGAATCCTTGCTAAGTGATTCTCTAGGTGATGAAAGGTGAACGATGCAACCAATAGGTTCTATCGGGCTAGCACCTAGAGATTACTATAGTGAATTTTGTAGATTTTTAAAACATGTGTGGATCACTACTAGAGAGAATATTCCTTTGATTCCTAAAATGAAATTATAGTTCAACAAAGATCTATTATAATAACCATTAATGAAGAAATAATTCACACCGTGTAATTCTTTAATTGCTTAAATTAATTGAAAATAATATGTGATTATCATGTGTTCTGGTTCTAATGTTTTATCGATTGTCAATATTATTTAATTCAATTTCATTGATCATGGTGTTTATTTCCATGTAAATATAGTATTTATCATTGATCATGAAAAAATAAATGGCAGGCACGACCCATTTCACACTTCTGATATTCTCATAACCTTCAAGTGGTATCAGACCTGTAATATAATTATTTATAATTACTTTAAGATCTTTTATTTATTTACACATAAGTAGTTGGTTTACAATTCTAGTTCAATAATTCTTTAATAAAAATTTAAATATATTTTTATTCCTCTTAATTTCTCATAAATATAATTTAATTGATTAATTTTATGAATTAAATAAATTCAATGATCCCATTTGAAGGTTCCGAGAAGTCTAGCTAGAAAATACAAGAGTACATGTCATCTAACCTAGAGGTACACATCTTGTACTAGTGTTCAATTCAGCAAGAATTAATCCATAATTAATTAAATAAGTGTACATTTATTACAATCAGTGCATTTAATTCTACACCATGTGTTGACCAAGATATCCTAGCACATGGTCATCCAAAGTACACACTGCATAACTATCATACATGATGTGTTTCACTTTAGTCACAGGCGAGTCATGTATCTTCTAACACGGCCAAACTAACTAGTGACCGTGTAACTTGGAGACCACACAATGTGAATCCCATGTACATGTCATGTAATAAAACATTTTCCATGGGATGGTTACACATTGAGTCCCTAGGAATGTTCTATAGATAGATAGTGATAAATCATATACGACGTGTAGCTCTAATGTAAATGTCAAGTACTTTTACCAAATTAAATATAAATAAAATTAATTTATTATACTAGGAAAACCTAATTAGTATTTAATTGTATGTGTTCATTAATTTGATAGTACATTCCATGTGATGGGTTTTAATATATATATATATATATTGTTAAATAATTTTTGTTTAATGTTCAGATCTTCATACCATGTATGAGTTGTATTACAATTATTACTATATGTGCATTGAATCATAACACATAAAATAAAAATCATTTAATCCATGTAATCATTAATCTTATAGTACATTTAATGAAAGTATGTGATAAATCATGTATGCCACATGTTGTAAGAGTAAAAATTATATGAGTATAATACATGTTGGGTAGTTTGAATGGGTAGTCACTGTTATGACCTTATGTTATATTTATGTACATAGTTAATTTTTAATGAATTTATTTAATTTTTTCAATTTATTATGGATGATAATCTCAATGAAATTTGGATTCGAATTAAGATAAAATAATTGATTAATTAAAGAAGATAATTAATTAGTTTGAGCAGAATTTATCTTAAATAATGATCATTAAGAATTGAATGCTAATTTTATGAAACTAATTATTAATTCCAATAATTTGGATGATAATGATCCTAGAACAGACTATTATATGTTATTGGTTTAATTTAATTAATTATTAAATTATATTATTGGCCTACATTCCCTCTATTTTCTTATTATGAAGGGGTTTGTGTGCCCATGGTTTATTTTATGTAAACCCATTCCCCTCACTTGTGTGTGAGTAAAATAATATATAGTGGATGGGGCTCCCAAGATAGTAGATAAGGTTCATGTTTGGAACCAAGTAAAAACCAATCCAAGAGAGATACATAAGTGGATAGCTTGAAAACTACAACACAAACTATAAATGGTTGAAGGTGGTTTCTCACTAGGTCAATAGTTAGTTTATCATATGCTAGATTAACTTACCATTTGTAAAAACTCATGATCATACAACTTTATTATTTTATTCCTATCAAGTTTCATGGTTATTTCATTATGTATTTTTTTTAGAAATCACATAAATTAATGAATTAACAATCATGAAATATAGACTTAAAATAAATTGTCTTATACATAAATATTATCTAAGACATGGTTAATCAGTTAAGTAAGTCCAGATAACATTAACAAGAATATAATAAAGATAATACATGGATATGTATGAATCAAAGATAAAATCCATTAAGTATATGTATATATATTATGTTTATATATCCTTCCACTGCTTCAATTATAATAAAAACATAGTTCAAAGTTCTTGACCAGCCAAAGTTGGGGCACTTCAAATCATCCTAGAATTCTAACATAAATTTTTGGGTTGACTTAACATAGTTCGCATAAATTATTATCTTCTAAATCAGTACATGGTTTAACTGATAGGAAAGGGTTGAGTAAATCCAATTTAATGATTTTAGGACTGGGGAGTCCACTCAAAAAAATCAAGAAACTATGATTTAATGCAATTGGGATTTTAAATTCCTATAAAAACCCTTAAAATTTCCTAACCATCCAAATTTGGTGTGATTAGAAAGTTAATATGGAACCTTTCCACTAGAATTTACAAGAAATATGATATTTCAAACACAATGTTAAGGGATATCGGGTTTCGATAAAATTGTATGAGATTTAAAAAATATAATATTTATTTATTTTTATAAATTTTATCACATAAAATACTAAAACTTTTCTCATCTTATTTGTAGAAATATCAATAAAAATGACTTTAAATATATCACTATGATCCATACATGATAAGGATAACTTTCTCACTCAAACAAATTTCTAAGAGTGGAAAAGGTGCTTGCGCGTTATCCTATTCCATGAATGGAAAATATACGCACTGGAAGAACCTATTCTTGATGCACCAATTAATAAGTATAGTGAGGAAGACTTGTCTCTATATGAGACACATTTGAAAAATACTATAGATTTTCATTTTTTAATGCAATCATCCATGACTAATGTGGTTTTGAAGTAATATGAGGACATGTATGTGTACAGCATGATGTCTTAACTTCAAGGTCTCTATAAATATAAGGAGATATGAGATCTCCAATTATCTATTAAGAAATAATCTTAGAGATTTCGGTATAGTTGTCCCTCATGTAGTCAATATTATTATCTTTATGTAATGTTTATAAATCATAGATATTAAATTCCTAGAGGAGTTGTGCATAGATATCATACATTCCTCTATACCCAAGACCTTCTCCAATTTTTTTGTTAATTATACATGAAAAATAATGAGAAATTACTAATTTCATTTTAAAAGTGGATAACGACATGAGGCATGACAAACCCACAGTGCTTATAATGAATAAGAAAAGGATAACATAGAAAAGGGCCCCAAGACTCATAAAAAATATAAATCTACTGAGCATTTTACTTCCATGGAGAGAAATATCTAGAGGAAGAGCGAGGAAAAAAGAGGTAGTGTGTTTTTTATGTGGAAATAAAGGCTACTAGAAGAAGAACTACACCAAAAATCAAGGATATTCTAAAGTTTTATTCATTATTGAGTGTAATATTTCAATATCTTCACATTGGTTATTAGATACATCGTATGGTGCTTACATATATATCCAAATACAAGAACTATGTATATTAAAAAATATTTCTATTTGATAGGTGGATGTGCGAGATTCAAATGGTGTAATGTTTGCTGATCTATCCATTGGTGACTACCACATTTCATTTCCTACAAGAATGACAATGGTTTTAAGGGATTTTCATTATTTACCAACTATTACCAAGAATATAATTTTTGTAACATGCATAGATGTGGAGGGTTTATTATCATGTTTGGAAATAAATGTTTTTTCTTTTATAAATACAACATAGGTTATTGTATGGAACATTTAAATAACAGTCTTAATATATTAAATTATGAGAACCAAGTATAGTAAATAGATAACCAATCAAGTTCACATGACTCACATAACACCCAATTATGGAATCACTATCTTGGTCTTGTAAATGAGAAGTGTTTGAAAAAACCCTGTCAATATGGTTATATAGACACTTCGGAGATAAAACCACTTAAAATATGTCATTTTTATTTATAAGGAATAATGAACAAACCGCCACTTCATTGGATAGGGTGAAAGGGACACAAAGATTCTATAATTTGTGGACACTAATGTGTGTAGACCATTTTTAGTATAATCTATTGGTGGATATTGTTACTTCATAACTTTTATTGATGAATTGATTAGATATGGATATGTCTACTAATGAAGTATAATTATGATTCATTTTAGAAATTTAAAGAATTCAATAATGAAGTAGAGAATCAACTTCGAAAGAAGATAAAAATGCTTTGATCAAATCATGGTGGTGAATATCTTAACTAAGATTTTATCAACTTTCTAAAAGATTTTGGGATTCTATCTCAACTCACTCCACCTTATACACCATAGTGGAATGGTGTTAGTGAAAGGAGGAGCCATACCTTTTTATCTATTTTTAGGTTGATGATGAGTCATGAATATCTTCTATTATCCTTTTGAGAGTAACAACTATAGTAGAAAATAGAATTCCCTTCAAGTTAGGGAGTGGAAAGAAACCTATTTTTCCATTACACATATATGGGTTTGTGAGAAGTTTATTAAGGCCTTATCAAGTAAAAAAATAGAACCCTGATGAAATTTTTTTATCTTTATATAATATCCTATGGAAATAAATGGATACTTTTTATACAACCCCTCAACCAAGAAAGTGATTGTTTCTAGACAATTCATATTTATTGAGAGGGAGAACATCCTCAAAAAGCATAATGGAATAAGTATTGACTTAAATGAATTTAATTCTCAAGATACACAATAGTTTGTATAATAATATATTTCATAGGATCCCATGAAATAAGTATCTCCTGAAACACAAGTATTATTTATGAGCAATATAGAGGAAAATTAACTAGAGAGATATTGGTTTCTATCCACCAAATATGGTAACTCATTATTGGTTGAAAATTATGAAACTCTATCATAAAAAGAGAAAGTGAAGAGCTCAAAATAAACAAGATGTAAAGAATATATGAATTATAAAATGGAATCCATATATCCTAACCAATTTTGTGTTCTAGTCGATGCCCTGGTTTATGTAAATACCATAGGGTTCAAATTGGTATTCAAGAAAAAACTGGACAAGAAAAGGTAAATTAAATACCTATAAAGAAAGGATATTTGATAAAGGGTTTAAATATCTTTAAGTTGTTGACTATAATGAATCCTTTTCACCAGTTTCAATGTTTAAATCCATCAGAATTCAACTTGTTATAGCATCTTACCATAACTATGAAATTTGGTAGATGGATTTTAAAAATGATATCCTTAATGGGAAACGTTAGGAAGATGTCTATATGATACAACTAGAATGTTTTGTGACTCTAGGTGAATCCAAAACTATTTTAAAGTTATATAGATCCATTTATGGATTGAATTAATCATCCAGGTCATAGAACATTTGATTGTATGGAGCTATAAAATAATTTGGTTTCATTAAGAATGAATTTGATCCATGTGTTTATAAGAGGTTTATTGGGAAGGAATTAATTATCCTAGTAGTATATGTTGATGAAATATTACTTATTGGAAATGATATATCAATCTTATAGTATGTTAAGGACTGATTATACAAGTGTTTCTCTTCAAAGGACATAGGTAGACTGGCCTATATTTTAGGGATCAATATCATTCATGATAGATCCCAAAGGATTCCTTGACTAAGTAATAGTATATACATTGACAAAATACTAATATATTTAGTATAGAAAAATACAATAGGATATTGGTTCCATTGTCACACGGTATACATCTTTCTAAGAAAATTTTCCCTCATCCACAAAAGGAAAATGTGAGAATTTGTAAGATCTTATACACATTAGTGATAGGATCAATAATGTATTCCATGTAACATACAAGAATTGATGTTTCCTATGCATTGATCATGGTAGGAAGATACCAAGAAAATATATATAAACATAATTGATCTTATATTAAGGTTATCCACAAATATCTTAAAAGAATTAAGGATATGCTTCTAGTGTGTGGAGGAGATGGGGAGCTAGTCATCAGGGTTATGCTGATGGTAGTTTTCATATAGATCATAATGATCTAACATCATAATCAGGATATTTTTTCAATCCAGATAGAGGACTTGTGAGCTAGAAGTGTTCAAATAATCCATTTATTGTCGATTCTACAGTGGTTTCTGAGTATATATAAGGTTTGGAAGTATCCAAGGAATCCAATTGGATATGAATTTTTTTTCAGGATCATGATGTGGTACCTAACCGTAAACACCATATCATGTTATATTTTTATAATACTGTAGTGGTAGCTCTTATAAAAGTGCCAAGGTCACAACAACGAAAAAAGAACATACACTTAAAGCGTCAACTGTTGAGTTAATTTTATCATATGGGTAAAGTTGAAGTAAAAAAGATATCTAATAAAAGAAAATATGGAAGACCCCATGACTAAAGCACGATCACAGAAAAATCATGACTTTATGTGAGAGATAGTGGAGTAAAGGTAGTTAGCAGTTTCTCTAGTGAAAATGGGAATCTTTTGGATTTGGTTTCCTAAAAATAACTTCTGTGTACTTTATGATAAATTGTATTCATAGTTTTGAATATTAATAAAATCCATATCATATCATGATTTTTCTTCTCTGTAACTTAGTATGTGATAATGTCATAATAGTAGTTGTCTTACTAAAAGTTCATAGAATTTCCTTGCTATGATGAGAATGTAGAAATGCCACAACAGTAATATTAAATATATTTTCTATAACAAGATGAAATCATTTTATGGGCATAAATGATTCCGGCTATCAAGGATGGATACTTGTAGAACATTGAGGCATCTTCTCATAGTGTACACCCTTTATAATATCCAACATATGATATTATGAGAACAAGACCCACTAGTAGTAAATCCATATTTATATGTGTCATTGGATGTTCCTATATGTGTACATTCTTATTGACACTTAGAATTTAATATTATTATTAATGAGTATTATTATTTACATACATGGATATATTGATGAAAATTGTGATGACATGTGGTCACGGTGAGATAGGATATATTGGGTGCATCACGAGTGATATTGAATTAATGAATAATGTAATAAATGATTTATTCCTTATTTTCTTTAAAGGAATTTTATATCTCATTCCCTTTGATGGAAATTATATATCCTAAATAAATCCATGGATATGATGTTCTATAAATAATTTTTATTTCCATAAATTCAAATAAGTATACATCAATCCCATAGGTTTATGGCACTAGCATTCAACCTAGTAGATTAGAGGTATCATGATAAATGGATTATATTACATAGTGATCATCCTTATGAGGTATTATTTCATTGGACATTAAATTATTTCTCTATGGGTGACTTGGTTTATTTTTAGATGTTAACCTTGGAATTTAGGCTAGTTCACCTAATGTTAATGAGAAAAAGTCCTAGAGGATCACACACAAAGACTATCCAGAATCTCATTTAAATAATATATTATTATTTATTATTTAACAACTTTAATAAATATTATTCCAACACATGGTTTAATTCTTATTCATATTTTCTTGATTGCATGTATTCTATTACTAATTTTTTGAAATAATATCATGTGAGAAGAATATTTAATAAATACTTATTTTCTTTTTAGTTAACATAATATTTAACTATTTATTAGTGAATAATTCAGTGATATTTATTTAATAAATAAATTTTCATTATTCAAGGACTGATACATATTATAATGGAATGTTAGACCGAGTTTAATGGTCCAATGAGAAATAATATATATTGAATATTATTTGAATACATAATATTTAAGGTTAATTACTAAATTTATTGAATGTTAATAAATAATAATAAAAATAATATTACTATTATGGACCTGGGGTTCCATAGTGATTGAATAAATAATAAATGGTACTTGTGTAATTATTTATTTCTGACCCTAGTGGTACATAAACACAATTATATTACTTTTGAAGAGAGAAAATTCATTTTTTTTGCACAATAAATTAGAATCCTCTCGAACCCCTAGATATTTCCCATCCCTAATAACTCTCTCAAGAATGGAGAGAGGTCTTCCTCCACCTTCCACTGTTATGTTTAGAGAGATAAAGGAGTCATTGGGAATAGATTCTTGAGGCGATCAAAGGCTAATGATACAAGATATAGAATCTATCGCACTAGTTCCTAGATATTTTTACAGTGATGTTTAGAGATTTAAGGAACACTTGTGGATCACCAATAGATAAAATATACCCTTTATTCCTAAAAAATAATGATGGTAAAATGTAAATCCATTATTAGATCCATCAATGAAGAAATAATTCTAATAATTTGATTCTTTAATTTCTTAAATTAATTATAAGTAACATGTGATGATCATGTGCTCTGGTTCTGGAATTTTATCCATCGTAAATATTCCTTGATTAAATTAAATTTATCATAGAATTTATTATAATATAAATCCCAAATTGATCATCAATCATGATAAAATAAATGTAGGGAACGACCCATCACATTTTTCTATTGTGCTCAGAACCCTCGGTAGTTTCAAAGGATTTCACCACACACTTATTTTAATTGCTTAATACATCCTATCATTCATGATATTCTTAGAACACACATCCACATAATGACCTATATCCTTAAATTTAAAACTCCTTATTACCTCTCTATCTATAATGGTCTTACCACTACCAAGATCCTTTTCTTTTTAATCCTGGGACATATGTTCAAATATACCATAAGAGAAGCACTTCTAATATTTTATAAGGCATTACCTAGGGTGATTTTTACCACAACTATCATAACCCAAAACTTGATTTTATTACCTTTATATTTATTTGATAGATTCTTCCCATTTTTCAGACACCAAGACCTCATTTTATGCTTATTAACGTAAAACACCTAATCATTAGTAAACTTTGTATCCACCTTCTCATCACATCAAAAACGTTTCTCATAAATTTCAAAATCATGATATCCCAAATACCTTTGGTATCATGGCTTTAATATTAATAAAAATAGATTAATTTTAGTTCTAAAAATATACTTGAAACAATTTGGTGCATACGTTTCCAATCAGGTGAAGTTTTCTTCATATGAGGCCACTAAATATTCAACCATCTACCTCAATTTCTTGAATTTATTTTCAATCCTAATTAAAATAGTCGTAGTAAAAAAATTCTCAAGAAAAATATCCATAAATTTATTCTATTCCATGGATACAATCACTTCTCTTTCTCTAGTATTCTTAACAATTGACCACACTTGATTAGCATCCCCTTCAAAATAGTAAATAAAAATTGTTTCCTTTTTATTCTCTAAAAAATCAATGACTTAAAATTTCTTTTACCATGCTCTAATTCATCCCTTATCTACCACGAAGTCAGAACATATATTGAATGTTGGAGGGAGTTGTCTCAAAAAAATTTCCACTATCAAAATGTTTCTCTATGGCAGATCTGGTTACTATCCATCATGGATGGAACCAACATTTATAGTGTATTTCAACCAATCCATCATAAAAAAAACTACTCAGTTTCAATTGTAATGATTCTAGGTTGTTAATTTAGAAGTATATTTTCCACTTAGTACCTTCCTACTTTATCTTTATTTTATCCTCTATAGAAAACCATTTAGAACAAAAATATTTTAGGTAAATTAAAATTTTAATCTTTAAATAATATATCATGATAACCATAAAAGATAATCTCATAAGGGTTTTTACATACATTATCCCAACCTCTAAAATTATATAAACCATTTCTCTAATACTAAATATAAGGAAATAACCTTAAACAGACAATAAATTTTATCATTAGACAAGAATTGTTTTTCTTTCATTCTTAAGGATCTTTTACTTTTAGAGTTTTATAGAATTGGTGCATCACCGTTACATTATAATATATTAAATCCCCAAGTGGAAACTTTAAATTTATATCCATTTTTCAAAAATATAATACTTTTAAGATATAACATGTTTTATTTTCAAAGAATATCATTAAAATTTTAATCTTGAACTCATCATTATCCATAAACATCCTTAAAACCCTATGAAAAATATTTTAAATTACGGGATGAGACAAAAATTTCAATTTGATAAAAATAAAAGGTAAAAAAGAAATATATTATCCAATGAATACACATTAATAAATATTTTTCATAATAAACATTGAGCTCAAAATAAACATTTTTTAACTAATAAATACACATCACTACACAAATATTTTCAAAAAAACATTTCATAATATATCTCTAAAGAAAACACTCATAATTTTTTCTTTTAATTCATGAAAAAATAATGAAAACTTTTTCACAATGTCATACATTTCATATATAAGAATAATCAAAAACATATTTGTAAACTTATTCCCATTATATTACCTTGTGAAATCATAATAATTCTTTAAAACCCATATAAATAAAAGATAGAACATGTCATTAAATTTAGAAATTATTTTCATATCCTCTGAGAAATAACTCTTATAAATGGAATAACCTATCTAATAAATTCTAATAATATATTTGTAAAAACTTATAAATTTTTAACTTTATCCCTTTACTCAATGCATTGGACAACTATATCAGGCTCACTCATCTTGTTGAGCTATATCAGTCTCACCCATCCTTATGAGTAATATCAAGCTCACCCAACATCATAAAAATTTATTAATAACTATAACATAGTAATAAAACATGAATAATTTCATTTCCATCATCATACTCATAAAAATATACTTTACACATATAATAAAATCCTTTCCGGATACTAAAATTTTTATTCCATTTAAAATGATTCATGAAAATATCCCGAAAAAAGGGAAGGTGGGTATTTATTTATACCAAACATAAAATATTTTAAAGGAATAAAAACTTCAAATAATGGTTATATAATTTGGAAAACCATTTATGACTTATAAATTAAAATTTAATATTCCTTGTTTTCCTTTTGTAAAAACATTTCGTATAAAATATGTAAAAATATTCCATTCAAAAACCATTAAAAGAAATTCAAAAGAGACAAAAAAAATTAATTTATAATTAATTTATGTACATATAAAAACATTCATAAAATAATTTAAAAATATCAACCTAGAAGAAAAGGATTTTGAAAGAAAATTTTCAAAATGTACAAAATGAGGTTTATTTATAAAGAGTCCCTTGCCTTGATTATGCCTTATCATATAGATTATTTATATCAATTATAAGAGAATTCTATCAATTATTTGGTTTCCTAATAACCTTTTAATAAGTGATGGAAAATGAGTTACATAGGTTCGTGAAGAGTTAGTCCACCATTCACAGAAATGATGTTTTCATTTCCCATTTGTCTAATAGGACAAGTGTATAGGTTATTACATTAAAAAATTACATATCAATAAATTTAGGATGTTGTTTTTATGATTTCATCATGGTTGAAGAAAATTTTAAGGGGGTATAAAAATAAATAAAACCAAAAACCATTAGTTAATAATTATACCTCGTCTTCAAAAAATATCTTTAGTATTATACCCAAATACTTCCTAGCTTGTTTTTATAATAAAAAAAGGAGTATAGGGTTTGGGGGGATATGTTAGAAAGGTATTTAGATAGGGATTGTGTAGTTCCTCAACGTTATTAGACATCTAAACAGTGCTTTGAGTCGACTATCATTGGCCTTAGGCACACTTATCTATTCACCAATGGATAAAAAATAGTAGCTATAGTGTAAAGGAGTGATAGTGGGGAGAATATACCTTCTGGTGATGATATAATAAAGGTCTATGTAAATATCAAATATTTAATGGAAAAGACTAAACAACAGACACTAGACCAATAACCCACTCTTGGATAAAATACAAGCACTGATAACCAATTGAAGAAGCATAACTAAAATATCAACAATAATAATAACAACAAAAACAAACATTCCATTTATATCTAAAAACCTTAAATAATTGGTCATACAAAATAATAAGTAGAAAGGTCACTCGTGAATGACCATGAGTAAGTACATATATAATAACATACTGATACAAAAAAGAAGGAAAAAAGGAAACACCGTTAGAGGAAATAAACTCAGGTACTTTTTCATCCATCCCATGCTAAATAGTCCAACACTAAGGTCAATATTCAAATCTAGAACCCTTACATGATTACAAAGACATAAAATATACACAGTCCCCAAAGGGCCTGTGTAGGGTGTGAGAAAGAATCTCAAAAGGCCACCACATATGAATTCCTATCTTACATATGTGATTAAGCATGTTTATCTAAGTAATAAAATAAAATAGTACTACACACATGCATAATAATAACCGTATCTTCGTGTGCTCAGCAGCCATACGGGAGAGATCACCTGCTTCGACCAAAACCACAATACCTTAGTGGAGAGGATCCTAAGCATGTAGCCTAAGGAATCCCTTAATGTAGATAGTTCTAGTTGAACCCTCAAGTTCCACCTCCATTAAAGTCACTTGGGATCATCTACCAACCAAAACATTATGTCCATGTTAAGTCACCAACATCCCAAAAGCATTCCCAAGCAATAATAATTTTGTCCCTTAGACCCTTAATCAAAAATACCTATCAGATCGATGCCCAACAACCTAAGTCATAATGATACCTTTCCTCGAAGTGATAACATCATCAGCACAAGAGACAATTCCTTGAGGAATGTTGATGTATGTACTCCCAAATAATCTTTTCCAACAGCCTCAAGAACATAGAGCCTCAGCCCCAACCTTATAGCCTCATCACTTTTATCTAATGGATCCTCACCATCCCCATGGAATTGTACAATAAGTGCCTCCAACCATTTCTCTAAGACACGTCTATCAGAGGCCTCCACCCATATGAGGGGTCAATTAAACATCAACACCTAAGTCATACTATGTCCACACAACTCTAATGAAGCATTTCCCAGCACGAGTTAGCGGGAATCTCTATGTAAGAACCTAATCCACACCAATTGTTTACCTTGTTCCCCTAAAACCATTCATCTCATCCAATGGTCAAAACAATCCAATCATCATGTGGGCCTTTCCCTTAACCTAATGACCTTGTCACATCAATTGGCAGCTATGTCACCCAACTAGTGATCAAAAACACTCATAGTATATATGTCGGTCCATGCCTAACATGATGATCACATTGACTCAAATCATATTGAAAAGGATATATCAATCCTTTATTTGATCGCATTGTGTTCTAATTGTAACATAATAAGTATCACATTCAATAAAAAATAATTTAAAAAATTCAACACCCCATCCTAATCTCACCAATGTATGAATCCACTCACACACCTCTAACCATTTGTATACTTTAGGATCGTGCCCATAGGCACCTACAATGGATCCAATTAATTATTTGAAGAAAAACATTTAATTTATATCGTCTCACTTAGACTACCCAATGGAGCGCTCAAATATTCACCCCCAAAACAACGAAAAATAACCAAGAAATATGATCACCTCCTACCTTGTTTTTGTATATTCTTGAACGTCTGAACTTAGCCTCTAACTCAAAAAAATTTGGAATAAATTTGTATTTTAGACAAACACCTTCAAAATAGTGTAAAAAGGTTCGCATATATTTAGCATTCCTTATGGATATATCAAGGAAGAAAATAATTAATATAATTAAAGGGATTATAGAAATGGATCTAGAACCTTAAATAGATCAAGAAACATAGTTCAGATAAGGATGTTAACTCATCACCTAGTGGTGGACAAAATGGGAGAGGGAAATCCCTATGTGTGTGGGTGGAGGAAGAGAAAAGGGAGGAGAAGGATTAAAAGGGTAAATGGTAGTTTAATAACTTCACCCTTTTAAAGATCCTTAAGGTTTTGGAAAACCATGCACAAACTGTGTGACTCCTAATAATTAAGATTCAATCCTCTCATGGTTAGCTCACAAAATATTTTCAAACTACATAGAGCACTTGCATAGACACTAGTTAAGTGGAACTAAATGTTAAACTTTCACACAGTTTTTTGAAATCTTCTATAAACCATATAGATCTCTATACTAAAAAATACATAGTTTTATGTATTTCCATGCGCCCATTCCTATGCATTTTACCAAACTATGCTTAGTATATTTGTAGGGAACATGGTTTATCCTTTAAGGCTGTACGGATTATCTAAATCATGCATCTTTGTCTGTCCATCGCCTAAGATTGTGTTTTCAACCACTAACACACCTAAAACTCGACTAAAGTACCGATGAATTTTTCAAGCCTCTAAATCCATAAAAAAAAGAAAGGTATTGAGTAAATGAAAATCTCAGAATTAAGTTACGTTGATTGAGAAAAGAATTGTTCTACCCACAAAACTCTGAAAATAAAAAACAAGCATAGAATTTTACCAACTTTAAAAACTCAGGATGTTACAATCTCCAAACCTTAACATAGATCATCCCCAAGGTATCTAATATAAATCCAAGATAGTTCCATACTTACCCATATCTTATAAAGGTTAACTGGGACTACCCCAATCTAAAGGGAATAGGTCAACTACCTCAAAGGGTCCCGACTTTAGAATTTACCTGCCCTGGTCACATCCCAACTAAAAACTCAAAAAAACCGATGGTCCACTGACCTTCCCCAGACTCAAATTTATCTCATGAGGCATTATCTATCCAATACCTCATCAGGTTATCTAATATATAACCTAACACCCATAAAAATCCCATACCACATCAATTTTTTCCTCATGCCCATGTCACACATGGCACCTATGAGGTTTCATGTCTTAATAGATGCCCAAAATCTTCCTCCATTCCTCGCACCTCAAACAAGTCCCGCATCTTGACAATTCCTAGATTACAACGCACCTCACAAGCCATGAACATCATATATATAATGCATCTAAACTAATTACAACATTCAAACCAGTGTCTTGTTAGTCCATAGATACATCATGTTTAACTAGTGCACCCAAAACTGAAATGCCTACATACAGTTATTGCCAAACTAAAACAAAAATAAATAAAGTTATTCCCAAATTTTACATCTAACTGTAATTGGCTCACCATCCTACTATGACCCCATAAAATCTAGGGAATTCACCTATCCTAACACTCAAATACGTAAAGACCATCCTCCCTATGGTGATGAACCAATAATTGAACCCACTAAAGGGTCCCACTCTCACTACGACTGCCTCTGGGTGCAGCTAAAACGTGGCTACCATTACCTAGTACTTCTTCTGGTCCAATTTCAAAACCCTAAGTTTTCCTTGGTCTCTGGCTATCTATTATATAATCAGGATATCTAAATAAAATCATGAGATTCATGGCCTATTTGCATGCTTGACACTCCTTCGGTGCCTGGTCGTGTTGCATCCTCACATGACCTGGCTACCCACACTAGAAGCACATCATTGAAGACCCACTCTGAGGTGGTCTACTTGAGTACCTAACCTAAAATCACTATTGTAACTCATATTGACCTCAATTATTTCTATATAAAGCATCAAGAATGTAGTCACTTGAAGCCATCACCCAACATGAGTAAGACTAATTCATAAAATTTCACTCATCTATGAGCTCTTGATTCACTACCTCTGAGAATGAGGAAACCCTGAAGATGTTTTACTACACTTGAATGGAGTGTCGTAAACTATCCTTCAAATGACTCACCCTTGATGATTCTTCATCCACCATGTTGGGTGCAAAGCAATACAATTCTGTGAATGTCGTTTCATAGTCCATGACTAACATGTCTCCCTACTATAGGCTCAAGAACTCATTAGCTCTCTATGAGCTCAGTGTATCTGGGAAGAAGTTATCAAAGAAAATAGACTCAAAATACTTCCAATACAGTCCCTCATTTCTTCATGGATGAACCTACACATCCCACCAGTGCTTTTTTGGTACTTGGATCATGTACGTATCCAACTTCACCATTCAATATGGGGGTGTCTCAAACTGCTCGAATATCATATGAATCGACTCGATCTAGTTCTCATATTATTGTGGTCCACCCTCACCCTAAAATAGAAATGGGTTCTTTGATAGTAACTCATGAGTTATATACTCCATAGAAGGATCTTCTCCTTGAGCCCGCTATCAATCCCCTATATGAAAAGTACTAAACTCTCTCTGAGCTTCTCATCAAGGCACAAACCAAAAGCTATCAAATTCAATGGATTCTCTACCTATATTTTAGATTATACTTGAGATGGTGCCTATGGATCATGATATTATTGACCCTTTAGAGCCTCATCCCAACCCTTAGGGGTCTCAACCTATGATGCTCCAATGTCACTAAAACATCACCTACCTGAATCTCCATTGAAGCGCGTCTATGAGGCATCCCATAGAATAATAATACCAAGGTAAGGCATCCTAGATAACATATATATATATAACACAAATAGGTAAAGTAATAATTGGTAGTGAAAACTCACTACCCTTACCCTCCCCCATCACAATCATGTCTCACGGTATCCATCCTCTTGGCCACTTACCCACCCATATCAGATCCAAGTATCACATTTGACTCGATCCACATATGTCCAGAAGAACCACATAACATCAATATAATGACCACATTTCCCAACCTAGTGATAAAAATAACCCCATGTCATCACCCATGACTTCTCCTATAAGATCCATCCCCATAAATATAAATATATATATATATATATATATATCACATATCATAAACAAATTTCATTGCACCCACTTGTCTAGGATGGTTGAGTAAGATGCCACCAAAGAGAATCTCGGAAGGAAAACACATCTTAGATTCCATTATTGTTACTTTAGATAACCCAACCCCTCATAGAATAATCTAGTTCCACAGTGAAAATTACACACAATTTCTATCATGTCGCATGCATATATATATATGTAACATCCTATGTTCTTGATTTGAAAGCATAATAAACACACCTTTCCATATTGGGATAACTGTCCAAAGATTCCACCTTAACATTCCAAGACAAAGGTCACCTAGAATAATAGATAACAATAACAAGCAATTGTTCCAATAGAGGTATAAATCACATAAAATATCAAAGAGTAAATTAGAACAGCAATTACCACCCCTGGAAACTTGGTCTATCCCCCGTGCATGGGGCAGAAGGCATCAAAACATGAGATCTAAACCTCATTATGAAAACCTAATAATCTTAGGTATACCATATCCCAAATAGTAAGACTAAAAGAAAAGAAAATAATTTATTATAATTAGTAGCTAGTCGTAAACTACTACAAATACCCAGTCAAGAACTTTTTTTATTCCATTTGTAGAACCTCAACCAGATTAGCCACCCGAAAAGTGCTTCAGGTCAAGTTCTATTATCCTTATGAACACCTCCCAACATACCGAAGGGTTATAACTAGTAGAAAGAGTGTTAACAAGTGATATTAGAGAGATTATACCCAATGCTGATAATATAATAATGGTCCAAGTAAATATATAATATGAAACATGAAAGCAATAACACCAAATGTTGGACCAGTAATCCACCCTAGGAGGAAGCATAGGAAATATGAATCAATAGAGAAAGCATAACTAAAGTAGAAAAATAATAAAAAAAAACCAAACATTCCATTTTTATCTAAATATGAATATGTAATATTTTATACAAAATAATAAGTAGAAATGTTTCCCATGGCCAACCATTAGTATTTACATATATAATAACATGTTGATACATTAAGAAATACAAAAATCAAACTCTAGATGAGGAAATAACCTCAATAACCCTTTCCATCCATCTCATTCTAAGCATCCCAACACCAATGTACAGCTCTAAATCCTTAACCCTTACCTAATTGCAAATCCATAAAGTCTATATGCATCCCAAAGTTACCATGTAGGGTGTGAGAAAAAATATCAGTAGGCCACCACCAATGTGTTCATATCTTACATCTATTATTAATCATGTTTATCTAAATAATAAAATAAAAAATAACTACACACATGCATAATAACAAGCCACTCCCTCTGTTCTCAACAACCATAAGGGAGGAATCACCTACTTCCAAAAATGTCAGAATACCTGAGTTAAAAGGATCCTTAGTATATATCCCAAGTCATACACTAATGTAGATCATTCCAAATGATCCATCAAGTTCCACACACACTAAATTCCCTAGAAACCATGTACCAACCGAAACCTTATATCCCATTTAAGTCACTGATGTCCTGAAGGAACACCCTAGCAATAAGATTTTGGTTGCTCAAACCTCTGCTCAAAAGTACCCATCAGCTAGATGCCCAACATCCTGAGGAATAGGTATTATTGTCCTCTAAGTGATAACACCATCAGCTCAATATCCAACATCTTGAGGAATTACATTGTTCATCCTCCCAACTGATCTTATCCCAATTTCCTTAAGTATGACAAGCCAAATCCCCCAATCGACAGCCTCATCACTATCATATAATGGCTTCCCACCATCCTCATGGATTTATATGGAAATAACCTCCAAACATTTCCCTAAGGCTCATCTATCAAAGGCCTCTACCCACACAGGTGTTCAATACCACATCAACATTTGAGTCATATTATGTTTACACTGCTCAAATAGTGCATTGGCCAACACAGGTGAGCGATAATCACCATGTAATAACCTATGCCACACCAATCTTGAACTTCATGCCCTTATGACCGCATCCCTCATTTTATGGTCAAAACTATCCAATAATTACATGAACCTTGCCCATAACCTAATGATTTTATTTCCTCGATCGATGAATTTTTCACCCAAATAGTGATCAACATCACTCTATATATATATATATATATATATCAATCCACACCCAGCCTGATGTTCACATCACCTCAAATTAGATAGACAATGTTATCAAAATCCTCGGTCCAAGCCCTTCAAGTTCCCATGAAACCATAATAATAATCACAATCAATAAAAAAAATTTAATTTAAACAATTAAACACCCCGAGCTAATCTTCCCTAAGTATAAAGACACTTACGAAGCATTAACCATTTCAAGACTTGAGGATTGTGCCCATAGGCACCTCCAATGTGTCCAATTAGTTATCTAAATATAAACATTTAATTTATTGGGTCTCTCTCGAACTACACAACAAATCTCTCAAATACACGCACCTAAAACAACTATAAAATCCCCAAGAAAGATAAGAACCAACTACCTTGTGTTTTTAAACACCCTCTTGTATGGTCTTAGCATCTTACTCGTACTGATTTTTAGTAAATAAATGTTTTAGGTGGACACCCTAAAAATAGGGTAAAATATATTGCATAGATTTATTGTTTAGTACAGTGAGAGAAATGAGAACAATAAGAAATTTGATTAAAGGGCATACTGAAATGAATCCAACGCCATAGAGGAATCAATAAATAGAGTTTAGATGAGTAAATTACCTCAACACCTAGTAGAGGATGAAATTAGAGAGGGAGATACCAGTATGCATGGTAGAGGATGAGAAAAGGGGGGGAGGATTAAATGGGTATGGTTAATCCTATAATTTAACCCTTTTAAAGATCCTAGATGGTTTTCCCACATGATTTTAAAAATTGTAGGGAAATTGTGTGGCTCCTACTACTTAAGTGCCAAGCCCCATATAGTTAGCTCACATGGTTTGGCCAAACTATACTAAGCCCATGCATAGCCACTAGTTATGTGGCACTATCCATGTTCTAGGCACATGGTTTTCCCAAACCATGCAATTTCATTGAAGATACCTCTACTAAAAAATGAAAATTTTCATGCATAGTTGTGTTCCCACTTTTGCACTGATTACCAAACCATGCTCAGTACATTTTTAGGGCATAGGGTTTTTCCTTGGAGGCTTCACGGTTTTTCCAAACCATGAACCTTAGTCTTCACACCCATAAAACGTTTTTCTTGGCCTCTAATGCATGAAAAATCCATCCAAATCACTAAGGAATTTTCCAAGACTCTAAAACCATCCAAAAAATTCATTAGGTCAAGGAAACTCTCAGAATTAAGTTTCATTGATCAAGAGAAGAGTTGGCCTACCCACCAAACCCTAAAAATTCAAAATGGGTGGAGAAGTTTACTTACACCAAAAACTCGGTATGTTATACATTTATGAAAAAATGATAATTTATGTATGGAGAGGATGAGAGAGGGGGTGTCATTTTTTAAGTTGGAGAAAGGAAACAATTGTAATATTTGAAAATATTAAAATATATTAATGTCATACTCAATATGAATGGCTCCAGAATGGAAATTTTTTTAACACTAGATGAGATTTTTTCTTAGTAAATAACAATTATTTACGAAATTTTTAGGTCATTTTAAACCTATCTTTTTAATTTAACCCCTAGGAAAATCTAACCTATGGTAACATATTTTACTATTTTTACTATTCATTATGACCAAAAAATCAGTTAACCTTATTAACTAATACTAATTATTTTTATTACAAACAAGGAATCCATGTTATCAATTTCAATTTAGAGAATTGGAATAATTTAAATTAAATTTAAGCCAATAAAATAATATGAAAATGTTTTTTTCAAAAAAACTCTTTTTAAGTATTAAAATGTTTTATACCAAACTCAAGTATAATGTTGACTAAAAAGACCTTAACTGTATTATTATTAATATAAATGATATAATGTTACTATTAAACCATTTCGAAAAATTAAATTTCTAAATTCTTGTAACAACAAGAAAATATTGAATAAAAATTAGCATTTTTCATAATTCATTTAAAAAATAAAACTTTTCATAAAATTATCAAAATTTAAACTTTTTCTAATTTTGAAGTGATGAATTAAAAAATGGTATAATTTTTGAAAATTTAAAATTATAAAATTTAGGAATTATAGTTTTAAATAAATTTATATAATTCATGAAAACCTAATTTAGTTAGATATAATGTTTTTTCTTTTTGACTAAATAAATAAATAATTTTATTAATATTAATATAACTCATGAACATTAATAACACATGAAAATGATTTATTTTCAAATTACCTATGTTGTTACATTCTATATGATTTAGATTAAAAAAGAAATATTTCTTAATGATGATAGATTTAATGTATATATATGATATTACTAAGTTATTTTTCATTATATAAAAGTAATATATCATATATTTCTTTACCATTCTATTTACTGAAATGATAACGTCGTTTATGTGTATATATAGACTACCACCTCTAAGAAGTGATGTGATTACTTTTTTATCACTATATCACATGGATAGTATATATAAGTGTTTTTAAATAAATAATATGATTTTTATGATATAATGATCATTCTGGATTGATAAAATAATATTTACCTTCTTTCTATCATGATCATTGAAAAATATAAATATTACTCATGTGTACATATGGTATACCATCCCAATGATTGTAACGCGGTTCATTTTTCATAACCATATTTCATGGTTGGTTTTAAAATTATAATTTATGTATACAAATGAATTTTTTTTATTATTATCTATATGATGAAATAATGACTTCTTTTGCCATAGTCAACCCACTGAAGTCATTTTGGACATACGAACTAAATAACATCAAAATGTCTCATGTGAACTTAATTGATTAAGTAAATAAATATAAAATGGTAATAAATAAAATATTAATAATAATAATCTTGAAAAAAGTTCTTAATTAAATAAATAAGTAACATACATTTCTTATTTAGGAAGATAAAGTATGTTTGTGGAGGCCGAACTCGTGGTAAGGGATTTCATGTGAATTTCCCTTCATTAAAGAATATTTTAATGTTATGCACTTAATTTATTTTATATATTTTATATGATTCTCATTTTATATATTAAATCATTAATCCTTCATACTTCATATTATTTTATGTTACAATTCATTTTTATTCATCAAAGGGGATTTTATTTGAATGTTTCCAAAGTGGTAAAGTCCTTATGTTACAATATTCTTTCTTTTAGAGACTGTTTCTATTAAATATTACTTTAGGAAAAATCATGTAAAATTATTTTTTGAACCATATATTTTTTATCTATTGGTAATGAATTTGTTTTTCATTTTTGGTTTCTATATCATCTCTTATCAAATTAAAAACATCAATAAATATATTTTAAGTAATACTGATCTTGTGTCTTCTTTTAGATCTGTGATATTTTTGTTTCACGTCTATATATTCCTTTAAATATTTTAAATTTTTTTTACTATTCCTTAATTATTTATTAAATATATTTTTACCCATTTTTTAATTTTTATAAAAAAAATTATAAGTAATATTTATTTCATTTTCCAAACAATATACTTTTTGAATTTTTTTATAAAATTGTGAAATGAATATTTTCTTTTAACTTATACATCATGAATATAATTTCCCACCACTATGATTGATTCGTTATTTTTAACATAATTTAATTTTTTTTATATCTCTTTTGATGGAAAATCATTTCTATAATATTTTAGAAATTTTTAAATTTTAAATTAGTGATTTCAAATTGAAAAAGGGTATTTTCCAAAAAAATATTCCATGTGATATTTTAAAGACATTTTCATCAACAACGAAAACCTTTTGATGTTATTAATTCTATATAAATTCTTTATATATATCTCTTTCATATAAAAATATCTCATTATCACTCCCTTTGATGAGGTAATAAATTCCTTAAGTTTATTTATCAAATGTATTCTTTATGAAATCTCCTTTGATTACCACCATGAGGCAATATTATGCAACCCATTTCTTTCCATTAGTAATTCTTATGTATTACCTTTTGATTGATTTATTTTTTTAGCAAACAGAAGCATGTATATGTTATGATGGGTTGTTCGAGATATTACATCAATGAATTGGGTAATGTTTTGGTCTCATGAGAGGTTATGTATGGGATTAGGGAGTAAACCTAATCCATTATGGGACTTTTCCCACCATGTGATGTTGTCTTGGAAATTAGCCTTGACTTATACTTATGTCATGTTATATGTTATTTCCACTTTCATATATTTTTCTAATATTATGATATCATATTATTTATGTTATACTTCCATGTGGTTACTTATGAGCCTTCTATTTTATGATATTATGTTATTCCATTAACTCACAAGTTTTGCTTCCATATCATGTTTAATCCCTTACTGAGCTTTTTAGCTCACCACTTTCTTTTATATACACTATAGGTTATCCTATTTAGTTTTAGGACCTCAAATGTATATAGGATCTCATTATATAGAATAAAATAAGTATTTTATGGTTTAGCTTCTTTCTGGTGTATTATAAACCTAGTCTTCTAATAATTATAGGATACATCATCTTTGGGAAGTACTTATTTGATATTTATATTTAAAAATAATGTGATAATATGTTTAAAAGGTATAGTTTTCTATACTCTAAAGGTTCTAGAGGATATTTTATTAGATTATATCCTTTATTTTCATGTTTTATGTGAATATTATTTGGCCTTGGTAAACTGTTCATATACCAAAAAATTATTAAACATCACTTTAAATGGATCCATTTAAGGAATTATATAAGACGTTGTGTCTTGCACATTTTTACAATTTATAGTTCAATATGTCATCTATGATTAAGAATATCTCGGTACATGAGATTATTAACCATATCATGCTAATCGTAAAGTGGGTTAATATTAATTAGATACAAAAAATAATATTATAATATAATATATTGAAATATTTAATTTATTGTTTAAGATATTATTTTCCTTTGTTTATCATTTCAATAGGGACACTGATATTTGGGTAAAAACAATAATCGGTGCCTTGGTTTATTATGTTGTTTGATAACCTGGAGTAGTTCAGGAAGTAGATTACCATTTGAATTTTCCTCCAAATCATAGTGAAATATATGCTGTGATTCATGTATCTTAGTTGATAAAATATGAACTGTAATCATCACATGAGATCCAGTATAGTGATATGGAATCGGATAAAAATGTGTCATTCATTAATAATCTAGTGAATATCATTTATCAAATTGAAAAGAATATATTAGGTAGTATTGTTACACTTATGTGAGTATTATGATATAATAATCATGTGAAAAGGAGGCTTGATAATGGGAATCTATTATGAGGTCTTAGTGTAATAGGTTATTCATTATTGATTAACAACAATAATTCTCAGGGATGATAAGCCTTGTAGTGGAGAGTCTATAGTGACTCTTCAATTTTTAATTATGTATTCAATTTTAAATTTGAAATTTTCTATTTAATTTTATATAATATAGTTTAAATTTTATTCTAAATAAAGTCGTACAGTGGTATTAGAAAAATTTACGTATTGGGTAAACTTAAAGATGTGTATAAGATCATAAGGGATCAATTGTAGGCAACCAAGGGTCTAATTTCTAGGATAATAAGATGTTATCCACTGGGGGAACCAAAGGTTAGTGATTAACCACCAGGATCCCAATGTACTAAAAATATTTGGGTGGTGTCTTTTGGGACTCTAATGGGATTAATCCAACTCATTTTAATGAGGGGAATTTATAGAATTTCACTATCAATGAAATTGATATTAAACTATGATATTTTAGTATTATATGAATAGTATATAATAAATTCACCCTTTTATCTATTTCTCTTTATATTGATCTTTTTCTTTTGATTTATCAATCATTTATTGATGCATTTATAATTTATGTATTGTATTCTGATCATGATGGTAAACGGATTGTTTACCCAAAGTATTTTTTTAAAGTGGGTTGGTATAATGTTATGTTCTAATTCACACTTCATCTTACAATTTAGGAAAATTCTTTAAATTTTTTTATTTAATATGATTTTTATCAATTATTTATGTGGATTGATTATCGATTGATAGGTAAGTGTTATCAATCATTTTCTTGAAGTTTTATTATATTCTTTGACATGAATCATGTGTATTCTATACATGATTTTTTACACTGTGATAAATGTAATGAGAATGAAATAAATTTAATTATTAATTAATTAGATGGATTATATTACGAAATTTAGTATTTCACACATGGAAAAATACTTTAACCATAATTTAATTAATGAGATGAAGAATGGGTTCATGTTGTTCAGTGAACTAAAATGATATTTAATATTTTCTACGATAGAGATAATATTTTTTATTATTTATATTTTGAAATAATATTAATAAATATTTCTATGTTTTATTCTTTTTTTAGTTTATTATTTAATAAAATTGGTGGCATGTGAACCAAAGTTATAAAAGGGGCATGTGTAAGGGATTGAAGTTGTGTTAAATAATATTATTTTAGGAAATAATTTTTCGTATAATAAAACAATGATGATGATTTGAATTTTAATTAATGGTAATTTATTTAAAATGAAGTGATATAGATTTAAATGATTTATATATAATATGAAGGTATGTTTAAATTCTTGTAAATTTTTTATATGTGATGTAAAATAGTAAAAGTTTGTTAAAAAAGAATTCATTAAATGTATAACTGAAGGAACTAAGATTCTAAAATTTTGTTTGGGAGTTTTCATGTATAATGGTGAATTTTTAAATGGAAACATATATTTTATAGAGTTTTTTTAATAATTTTTCATGATCCATACATCACGATAAATTGTAACTTGTTATTTATTCTCTAATTGATTTTTTGTGTGATAATGAGATCTTTTTTATTAAAATTTGTAAATTGTGAAATATTTTGATCAATGGAGTCACAAGATGTAATTTTTTATGATATCCATTAAATATTAAATGCTATAAAATATGGAAATATGATTAAATGGGTTGAATTAATGACTTTTTATAAGTCATTGATTTGAAAATTTGAATAGGGAATTAGATAATAAAATAGGGTTTAAAAAGGATAGTTATTCTTGATGAATACTTATGTTTTAAGTGGCAGTTGATGTGTTAAGTATAAAATGAAATAATATGGGATATAAATAAAAATTATTTATTTATAAATTGAAAAAATGAATTTACTCTTTATATACCTAAAATGATATATATTTAATAATAAAATAAAATGTGTTGGGTGATAATGCTATATGTTTTTAAAGACTTTTTGGTTTATTTTGATTTTTTTATTGAATAAGAATAATATAATTTTTTAAAATTGGAAATTGATGAAGTAATAAATGATGTGATAGAACCTATCCTAGATTAAACACTGAATAATTTATTATATTGATGATTGATTAAGAACTAAATGATATGCTGAAATAAATAAATGAAATGTGGATTTAATAATTGATTAATTTACTAAATTATTTTTGATTATATAGTGATTTAATATAGGGGTTTGACCATAATCATGGGAGATGGTATGATATGATCTTTTACTAGGATTAAACTTGATTTATTTTATACCATGGACTTAAACATTTTTTAAGTAAATGGCATAATGATATGATATATTATAGGGTATTAACATGTGTTATGTTAAGAAATTATTTTAGTCATATTTTGAGGCATTAGTCTAATATGTGTGTATTGATTATAACATGAGGCTATGATCCATGATTTGGTAGATAAATATATAGGTAATGTGTTTGGATATGGTTTATATTAATAAACACAAAAAATATTTATTTTTATTTATCAAATAGGTAGACTTGCAATGAAGGTAAAATGGTTAGCACCCTATGTTTTATCATATGTGTTGTTCTCTATTATTGATTATTTTAAATTAATTTTATAATATCACATCATACACATAATATAATGTTAAAATATTGGTGATGTTTAGGGATTACTTATTTTTATAGTAATATTTCTCTAACACCTTGAATATATATATCTCATGTGTGTATAAGTTTTATACATGATAATAATGGTTGAAGTACCTAGGAGTATATGTAAAACTAATAAGGGAGGTTGAATTAGTGGTAATATTTTCTAATTTCCATTAAAGTATACTTAAACTATGTGAATTGTTAGATTCTTGATCGTATAAAACTTTGTTACTCACCATTACTAGTTTTAAAAAAGAATATAAATAAATAAAATGCATATGATATTTTTATAAGGTTCACCCTAAGTGTGGGTGACTATGTGTTTTGGTCTAGCACAAGACACAAATTTTCCACTAAAATCAATCAATGATTATAAGTGATATAGAAAGGTATCATCCCTTACACAAAAGTGTGCACCAACACTAATGTCTCTTAAAAATTTATTATATTTTGGTCCCCAGTTTAAAATGTAACCACCCAACAAAGTTAGAAACGTTGATTTTAATCTCAACTATTTCAATTATAAAAACCGATATTTCTTTAAGAGTTTTTAATAATTAAAATATTCTCCTACACAAAATATAAATTTATAAAAAATAATAGTTTATAACTTTAACTTATAGGATTTCATCTTTTGATATTATAAACTTATCAATACTAAATAATTTAAATGCTTTCCAAATGTCTAAAATTATTTATAATCATTTAACCTCTTCTTTAACCAATTTAATATTATGGAATATAAATGTCGAGATCCCTATAACACTTCTCTAAAATTACCATTATATATTTCAAAATGAGATAGCTCTTTATATAATAATACATGCTTCAATATATATGGAGAACACTAAATTCAAACTCTAAGACTATGGTATTTCTTAATTATTAGTTAACTTCTTTCAATTAATCCGACAATATTGATATATAAATTTTTCAAAGTCTCCAAAAAATATAATATTAATCTATCTATAAGGATTCATTAAATATCATCTATAATTACAACAAAAAATTCATGATGTTTTTTTCTTGAATTTTAACTCAGAATCAAAATATTTTATCTGTAAATTATTTAAATTTTATAAATTTTATATATACTATCATTAAATCATTAAACTTCCACATCAAATTATATAATTTCATATGAGTATCTTAAATAACTCAAACCATAAATCCTTTAAATCTTTGAAATAAATCAAAAACACTTGTTGAAATTCTGTTGTTTTTCATCTATTGATTCAACAAATAATTTGAACATTGACTTACTCTACAACCCATCTTTATAACATATGATATATAAAATTTATGATTCTCTAAACTTCTGTACATAAAAACATTTTAACTTTTGATAACCTGGATACAAGAAATTACTAAACTTGAAATAACTTCCATGTTCAACTCAAAGTCTTCTTAAATTTTGATTGACTAACTATGAGTTTCAAAAAATTCCTCAAATATTTAGTCAGAGTAGAATTTCCCAATCTGAAACTCACTCACATGGACAAATTAGGTTTTTTTATGGAACCTTAATCATGTATTCTTCCTTTTTGGTGTTTTCCATTGGAATCACTATGTTAATCACTAGTCAAAGGTAGGGAGTATGAACCCAACCCTATGGTCTATTTAAATTGTGAAGTATATGAGATATTTTAATTGATCTAATATAATATGATATTTAATATAATTAATCAGTTTATTTATGTAAAATCAAGGATTGGAAAATTGTTTTAAACCATTTGGGTTTAACTGTTGATGTGACTGGGCTTATAACTCGCCATTGGGTGAGAAAAAATTTGAATAATAAGAACTCGGATAATGGTTTAAGTGTGTTTAGAATGACATGATACCTTAGGTGATTTCTTAATGTATAATCTCTAGGAAATGGATTATTGATTTTGATATGAATGTTGATCAATTGATATAAAAATGAAAAGTAATTGAAAAACAAATGGTAATTTGAAAAATTAACAATTGAGATTCATAATGTGATTTTGTGATACCCATGCTATAATGATTATATTGAGTGGGATCTGCCATGTTCCATGCTTTATTGGTATATTGAGTAGGCTTTCCCTAGTCCCATGTTGTAATGATTATATTGAGTAGGTTATATCTAGTCTCGTTTTGTAATTATTATATTAAGTGGGATCTGACCAGTCCCATGATGTGATGCTTATATTGAGTGGCATCTACCTAGTCCCATGGTGTAATGCTTATATTGAGCAGGATCTGACCAGTCCCCTATAGAAATTCTTATATAGAGGGATATTCCCAACTTCATTTGATTATTATTTGGAATATTTTTATGTTTGGAATGGTTTTGATACATGCTTGGGGAAATTATGACATTGTGAAAAATCATGTTTATTTATGTATTATATTAATATATTAATTAATACACCTATTTATTACCTTATTTTATTCAGTTATTATTATATTGGTTTTGTTTATACATGGTGGTGTCAACCTAATCAGTTTTAATCACACCTTATTCAGACCATTGTTTGTTACCTGATTAGATTACATAGATACAGGTTTTAACTAGGGCAATGAACATTGTTACTGATTCTTTCATTTCTTTCTAGATGGAATGGAGTTTATAGATAGGTTCAACATGGCATTTGGGACTGGGATATTTTGAGATTATTTTGTGTCAGTTGATTCTTCTATTTGTATTGTATTTAGTTTGAAATTTAGACACATCTCATATTTTTATTACATGATTCATTATTATTGGTTATTGGTTCCTCCTTGTATTTCCTAGTTATATTATATATTGTTCCCATTTATTTTTCATTACTTTTATGTTTATTATTATTCTTTATTTACTTTTATTCTAATCTATACCTGTGGGTATAGTCTCCCATTATACATATCGCATCCTCCACTATTACTTGGTATCCTCTAGTGTGCGGAGAGGCAAGCTTGATGTCCCATAACCAACCCAATTTTTTCATATGAGAGAATGATGTATCGAGGGATGTTAAAAAGTGATATTAAAGGAGAAGTTTTTTATTTTCTATTTATTTACTATTTGGTAATTGTATAAAGGAGACTAGGATGTCTCGAAAATTGGTAATGAGGTTGTGCATGGGAGTAGCTAACCCATGTATGAGGAAAATTTTGAGTGCCTAGGGATGGGATTATTGTTTTTTTTTGGTCTCTTGTTATAGTTTATGTTATTTAACCTTGATTTATGTTATTAATTTTTTATGTTATTTTTTCTTGGGATTTACACTCATGGCCTGGTATGTAATGATATAACCATTCATGCATCACAATCGTCACATAGGGATATGTATTGACATGAATTGTTGATGATAGGGACATATTTATTATATGTGTAATATATTTGCCTATATGAACTATGGAATGAGATACTTGATATATTTGGAAAATGAAATGAAATGAACTATTATTCCATACTAAAACACCTGTAATCTATGTTTAGAGAGACCATGAGTAGTGGTTATCTGTTTTTGTCACCTGTTGAGGTTGACATTATTGGTATAACCAGTGTTATAAGGAGTTTGTTTGTCTTATAGTGAAAATACCTCCTTGTAATCATCGAGTTGAGAATAAAGAGAGTGGAAATTAGAATGCTCCTAATATAGATAAGTCAGATCTTTCAGTAGCACCTAATGATCATATGGATATTTTGCTTCATGGAAACTGCTTTAGGGTCATACGATCCATGGAAAGGGAGACTTTTCACATTGTTCCTTCGATGTCTATGATGATGATAGATTTTCAACTACCACATTCATCTACGTTCATTAGGAAGGAGTAACCTAGGCAGTTGAGTTCTAGATTGAGTTAGTAAAGACAATCTTAAACCATATTAAGACACATGCATAGAGGAGGGTGAATCTTACTACATATATGCTTGTTAGGTCCACTAGGCTGGATACCCCTAGAGGGAGGTGAATCAGGGTATGAAAAATTAAACAACTGCCCCTTTGATCTTGTTTCATTGTTAGACAAGACTCTCTTATCTATACTTCAAATTGTACAGTATAAACAAATATTAAATCATGAACAGGACACATAAAGTTTACTTTGTTCACACTCATTGGGATATGTCCAAGGATCATACACCAGAAATGTTTTGATGTACTAAATCCACTAAAAATATCACTGTTATTTACAATGTTCGGAGCAGACTCACTGTCCCTTTTTGTTTACAACCACTTACAATATGAAAGCTCACTACTTATTCTGAAGATCCAATCATATTTTAAATGCTTTTAGTTCCATTCAATATCACAAATGAATTCATATTACTCTGTATGTATATTCTTTTTTGAAGTTTCAATTTCATTCACTAATGAATACAACTTTACCATGGGTGTACCAGGTAATATTCCAACCTTCATGCAACCATATAATGACTAGTGTGCTTCTCCAAGCATGGTGCATAAGTGTCACCAAACCTATTGTGCGACACACACTTCTCCAATTCAGAACTTTGGAAACTCACACCCTTTTATATACAAACCAAAATTGGAATGCAAATATCAACTAGCACATAACTTCTAGATATCTTTATACTTGTGTGACCAAACCACCACTAGCATGCCCAAACCTACTTACATGAATGGAGCTCAAATTTATTCTATGTTTTGAGATTTGTGTAAAATTAGGAGGAGTATCACTCTATTTATAGGCATTTTGGTCACCCTGAGCACTGTGCGCATGTCTCCTCCCAACACACAAGTCCAACCTCCTGAGCCTCCATCGCCCTTGTCACCTTGCGCACCCAAACCAAAACATGGGAGCCTATCATTCCTTTGAAATATTTTTATGTTCTGATCTTGAAAAAAATATGGTACATGATTTTCCTAGCTTCTAAGATTCTGGCATGCAAGTCCCTTTTCCAAAAACACTTTTCTCCCTTTGCTGATTTTAAGGCACAAAAATTTGGCAAACACTAGAAAATTGTGCCAAATTGTATGTTCTCTTTTTATACCACATCTAGAACAATCATTCCTCTATCAAGGTTTTTCTGTGAATTAGGGATTGTCAACAACATTTCATGAACTCGAAAACTCACCATGTAAACCCCCATTTTCAATATATTTAACATCATGGTCTGCTTTTTCAACAAACACAACATGGCGGCCTACTTGGTCAATAAACACAATCACCTCAAAAATGATTCAATGATATCTTGAGGGATTTTTTCCTAACAATGCTCCATGGACTTTCTAATAATTAGTGAGAAATTATAGAGCATGATGTAAAGTAGGCAGTTTTATCTTGAGCAGACATCTATATGAAGTTATTGATCCAATTATATCCATGATAAGTATCATGAGTTCGTGAATCTAACGTAAGAGGGAATGTTCATGATGGACTACACTGAACATTACACTAACCTATAACACTTTTCACCATTTTTAGTTGTTTATGATATCTCCATAGAGATAAATGTTTAAGATGGGATTCTCTATGAGATCCGGTAACAAGTGACCATTTTTCAGATGATTATCTTTTGATACATGATGAATCAGGCACTCATCAAGGAATGGAATCTAAGAGAGGCCTTGAGTAGTGGCTATATTATTTCAGTATGGTGAAATTGGATCTCTTTTTCTGGTAGAAATAAGGTCCAATATGATAGTTTTAACCTAGGTAGTAGTAGAAAGAGTAGTCAAGGTAGTGGGAACCATCTTAGGAATATGTTCCATAATATAGTTTTTAGTGAGGTATGTTGGGCCACAAGAGGGCTAAGTATCTATATCATGCTTTGTTGAGTCATTCTTGCATTCTATTGGGCCATCTTCAAAAAAATAGAAATTGTCACAACATGTCAATTGTAGGGTATTGGGATAGGTATTAGAGTCTGAATAGGACTCAGCTAATCCTAAACAGATAGGTTGTTGTGGTTCCATAGGATGTTTCTGTCAAGGAAGGAGATGTGACACCCTAATATAGGAATGATAGTACTAGGTAGAGGGAATGGCTCATTAGAGTTAGTTTGGATCCTTGAATAAAAGGGTTGGTTAGATACATGTTTTGAAGAAAACCCTGGATATTGTGGATGCATGAACTTCTACCATCAGATATATGATTCTTGTATCTTCTACCCTTTCTTGTGTTTTTTTATTATAGGATTCACATTCCTTTTTATCTGCTCTTTTTTGTAAATAGTTTGAACTTGGTTGAGGAAATATTAGATAAAATATTGACCATTGATACACCATTGTGAGTATGATTATAAAACATCAATTGTTGTAAAGTGTGTTGTTTATAAATCAGTAATTACTATTTCTTAAGGGAACTGTTTATCATTGAAATTATAGGTTTCAATTTTATTATTAGAACTGATTAATTAGACCTATAATTGGATCATATTGACCGATACTGGAGGAGGGTTACCATTCAATCTCTAGAAGTTTAATCTATTATCACTAGGGTGTGTGTTATCTTTAGGATGGTCATACAAGACCAATTCAGTCTAGATTGGATTGTCTCATAGCTGAAATAGAAAGACATGTTTTAGATTATGGTGAACTATAGTAGGATTATTTTCCTCTGATGGTAGACTATTTTTAGTATGCCTTTCCTGATGATTTATATGTCTTACTTCCCAAGAGGGAGATTAATTTCAAGATCGAGTGGTTGTCGGGATAAAATTCAATCTCTATACCGCTATATAGAATTGAATTGGTAGAGATTTATGTGTTAAAAGTTGAGTTAGAAGATCTAAAAGCTAAATGTTTCTTATGTCCTAGTATGTCTCCATGGGATTCTCTTTTCCTTTTCTCCAAGAAGGATAATGGTACCTTGTTCATTTGTGTGGATTATTGTAGATTTAACTAGATGTAATTCAAGAACTGGTATCCTCTTTCATGCATTAAAGGTCACTTCAATCCACTAACAGGTGATAAGATATTCTTAAAATTTGATTTGAGATCTAGATACCACCATTTGAAGGTGAGAAATCAGACATACCTCAATGTACATTTAGGAGAATTTATGGATTGTATGTGTTTATAGTGATGTTGTTTGGTTTGACCAATGAACCATAAGTATTCATGGCCTTTATGAATTGGATATTTCATCCTTTTCTAGATTTTATTGTGGTGGATGTTTTTGATGATATCTTAGTGTACCCCAATCAGTAGATGCTAATGAAAAAACTATTGACAAAATTTTCAGTACATTGGGAGATAATTGGATTTATGTTAAGATGACAAAATAAATTTTATGGATTGATAAAGTGAACTTCTTGTTCCATGTCATCTCAGAGGCAGGAGTGTCAGTGGAACAAGAGAAATTTTCAGGTGTAATATCTTGGGAGAAACCCAACAATATCTACAATATTCATAGTTTTATGGTTTTATCTAATTATTATTAATGCTTTTTCTAAGGATTATCCCATCTAGAAGCACTGAAGTTAGGGATGACCAATAATGGAGTAAATTTAGTTTGGTAGAATGCTTACAAAAGAAAATTTTAATAGTGAGAAGGAAGGATAACCTCATCACCTATCATCACTTTACCTTTATTAGGAAACCTTATATTGTGTAATGTGATGAATACGAATTCAGACTCAGAGAAATTATGATGTAGGAGGATTGAGTGGTTTCTTATGGCTCTAGACACATAATAACACATGAGAGGAATTATCCTTCTCATGATCTAGTGTTATCTATAGTGGTACATTCCCAAATATTTTAGAGATACATTATTATGGGTTAGAGTTTTGTTGTTTACACAGACCACAATAGTCATAAATACATCTTCTTTCAACCAGTCCAAAACCTTTGAAAGAGGTGGTGGGTTGAGTATCTATAGTGTTTTGACTTTTAGTTGAATTATACCCTGGAAAAAGGAAAAATTGTTTCCAATTATTTTCTTAGTAAGATATAGAAAAAGAAAATGTGGGAGTCTTTTAATGAGTGGTGGATTATGGAACTCTTTTCAGACATGCATCAAGAAATTTATGAGTCTTAGGGGTGAGTTAATCTAACATAAACATCTTTTATACCTGTTCATTTGGAATAAATAAATATCAATTAGTTATCTGATCTGAAGGTCTTAATTCTAACTGATATCTTATATGATGGGGAGACACCATCAGGATGGTCTCTTGGTAGAAAAAATTTCTTCTTTTCCATTGATGAGTACGGATTCCTATGGTATTATGTAGGGAGATGATGAGAGAGTTTCATGCTTCTAGGTGGGTTTTACATCCTGGTTTAATAAAGGTGTATCATGATCTCAATAGATAGAACTAGTGTTCAAAAATAAATTAGTAAGTTGTATGATTTGTGGCGAGATGTTTCATCTATCATGAAGTGAAAACCAAGCATCAGAGTTCATTTGGGCTTTTATAGCCTCTACCCATTCTTGAGTGGAAATGGGATGAAGTCACTATAGATTTTATGCCAAGATTACCCAAGACACTATATAATAATGAGGAAATATGGGTGATTATGGATAGACTAAAAAATTTATCCCACTTATTACCTATCAGGGAGACCTTCATTATTAATGGTCCGGGTAGTCTCTAAGTGCACAATATAGTTTAGTTTAAAGGTGTTATGATGGGTATTGATTTTTATAGAGATCCTTGTTTTACATTGTGGTTCTAGAAGGGACTTCATACGGCTATGGGATCCCAAGTTTTTTTGAGCACAACCTATCATCCTCAAACTGACAGTTAATATGATAGACAATTCAGGTTATGGAGAATATATTATAAGCTTGTGTTTTAGATTTATGTATTTCATGGGATTATCATGTGGAACTCATGGAGTTTTCCTACAATAAAAATATCCAATCATTAATCAAAATGGAACAATTCAAGGATTTGTATGGTAGTTCAATCCATTTTCCTCTTTATTAGTCGGAGGTGGGTGAGTCGTCACTTATTGGACTTAGTTATGTAAAGAATACTTCTGAGTAGGTTCAGTTGATTAAGAGGTGTTTGGTGACTACACAGAGCTAGAAAAAATCATATGCTGACCATTAGAGATGAACTCTGAAGTTCAAGGTTATTTATCATGTTTTCCTTCGTGTGTCACCTAGGTTGGAAAAGTTCCATAATATGAAATAGGGAAAGCTAATACCTAGGTTTTTTGGGATGTTTGAGATAGGGGGTAGGTTTAATCTTGTGGCGTACAGATTATCCATTCCACAAAATTATAGTGTCATGCACGATGTGTTTCACATGTCAAAGCTTCAGAGATGTTATCATGACCCTTATAATGTGGTAAAAATTGAGTATAATGATCTTTGTGCTGATGATTCCTTTTAGGAGAATCTAATATAGATTTTGTACCATAGTTAGATGTATCATTGGGGTATAATAATACCTTTGGTTTGACTGTAGTGGCAACATGGGCATGTTTAGGAGGAGTCCTAGGAGAGGGAGTTTGATATGTGAGCATAGTAGCCAGACATATTCATTGATACCCCAGTGTGGTGCTTCTAGTATATCATAGACAAACTTTATATATGCTGGGGAGGTTTTATGATCACATATTTTTCTAAGTACATCCCTAATTTAGTTTTTTGATGGACCTTGTTAGCTGATTCTTATTCGAATATAGGGAGCCTTTATTAGGGAAAATGGCCTAAAGATTAGGGATGTATTTTTTTGAATTAATGGAGTCCATTTATAAATGTATTAAATGTGATTATTAGGATTTAATATGAGTTTGGAAGGCTTCATAGGTGGTTTGGGAACTTATATAAAAGTTGTGATGAAAAATATTCACTAGACGATTATGCATTGTGTATAGGTTACATGATGTGTAACTACCTCCAGACACATGTTGTGAACTATTTCATGACATGAAGTGGTTACACTTTGTGAACCTAATTAATTCCATGTAAATTTTGATCAAGATAAATATTAACCTAAGGTGATGGTTTTGTCAACATGTCTCTTTAATTGAGAAATACGTGATGTGAAAGGATTACATGACTTGTATTCCACAGACACGGTGGTTTTATGTGCAAATTTTATAGGATATTTTTCATTCTATCATGTAAATCCATATCCTATCAACCCTATGGATAATTCCATATGATTTTAGAGTCTCTCCCTCCCTTCTGGATATCCTAAATATGCTTCTGATTTTGAGTAAGTGTTTCAAATTTGGATCTCATTCTCTTCCATTGTCCCTTATTTGTTGTGGTAAAATATTTTGATTGCCGGTTTAGTTTGGGGTTTTGATATTAACCTCAGTTGATTTGTCTTCTTGTTTTAATCTTCTAAACCTTCTTCTGTGTTGGTGTATGTTGTTGGACGCATTGTATTAATAATTGGTTAATGGTATGGAGTCTGAACCTAACACTATGTTCTATTTAATTCTTAATTATATGATTATTATGATTGAGCCAACATAACATTCTATTTAATCTAATTAATCAGTTAATTTATTGTAAATCATGGATTAGAAAATTGTTTTGAACCCTTTGGGTTTAACTATTGATGCGACCTGGCTTATGGATACCCATTGGGTGAGAAAAACTTTTAATAATAAGAACTTGGATAATAGTTTAAAGAGTGTTTAACATGACATGAGACCCTAGGTGATTTCTTGATATAGAATACCTGGGAAATTGATTATTTATTTTTAGATGACTATTGTTCATTTGAGATATAAATGAAAATTAATTGAAAGGAAAATGTTAATTTTTATAATTAACCATTGAGATTTATGATGTGATAGTGTGATACCCATGTTGTTATATTGAGAAAGCTCTTCTTAGTCCCATGTTGTAATTCTTATATTGAGAGGGATCTATAAAATACCATGTTTTAATGATTTTATTAAGTGGGATATTCCCAATCTAATGATGTAATGCTTATATTGAGTGGGATCTTCCAAATCTTATATATTGAGGGGGATTTTCCCATTCCCATATTGTAATGATTATATTGAGTGGGCTATGCCTAGTCCCATTTGTAATGCTTATATTGAAAGGTACATACCTAATCACATGCTGTAATTCTTATATAGTGGTCTCTACCCATTTTTTTATTATTATTCTATGGTATATGGTCATGGTTGGAATAGTTCTGATACATTCTCTAAGACATTCCAGCATTGTGCTGAAGCAGGTTGATTTACGTATTATATTAATTGATTAATTAAAACACATGTTTATTTCTTTATTGTTTACACTTATTATCAAATTAGTTTTTGTAGACATCGTGGTGTTGATATACTAAGTTTTTATCACACCCTATTTTAGTCATTGTTTATTACCCAATCAGATTACATGGATATAGGTTTGAACAATGGTAATGGACCTTGTTGCTTTTTCTTTTGTTGTATTATATAAGGGTTGTAGTTTTGAGATAGGTCTATTAAGGGGTTTGGGACAAGGATCATTTGTGTTTATTTGTGAGGGTTTATTATTTTGTTTATATTTATTTCAGTTTGACATATAGACACATTTCATCTTGCCATTACATGAATAATTATTATTAGTTATTAGTTCATCCTTTTATTTCCCAACTGTATTATATACTATACTCACTATTTTTTAATACTTTGATGCTAATTATTTGTGTTTATTTCCTTGTATTGTAATCTATATTAGTTGGTATAGTCTCCCTTCTACATACACCACACCCTTACTACTATTTAGTAACCTCTAGCATATGGGGAGGCCTGATTGAGGTCCCATAACCAACCCAATATTTACATGAGAAATATTTCCAGATCAGGGGAAAATATATTCAGTATCCCTTATGTTATAAACTATTAATCTTATGTATTATGTAAGGTTTTTATATTTCTTAATTTTTTTATTTACATGGAAATAAAACTCTTACGTATTCATGTAATGTTCTTGACTTAAACGTGTTTCATTGAAAACATCAGAAAATATATTTCAAATGAAAAATATCTTACATATTAATATAATATTCCTTCCTTTTAAAATTTTGAAATATAAATATAAATATCATTAAATAATATAACTTTGAAATACTTCAACTTCTTCTAGACTCTTCAAGAATCATGAAATATCCTTAAACAATTTCTAGGTATGTTACATTAAATGATCAGTATAGCATCGTATATCTTGACTTACAAACCCTTTGGATATTTTAGTATTTATGGATCTATCAACTACCTCATCTTTAAAATTCCCTCTTAAATATAATCCATTACTCATCAAGTAACATTCATACAATAACATCTATAGTTCTTTAAAAGCATTTATTTATTTTAAAAATTTAACCCTATGTATAAATTCCTTTTATAAAACATTAATCCACTGCAAATTATGAATGTTTCATAAGTAATTATAGATATATATATCATTCAGATACAATCATATTCATTTTAAAGTAAATTACTAAATTTTTTCTTATCTTCTATGGACATATATTCTAATTTCTAGAAGATATGTAACTTCTAGATATAGAACCAATCCACCTATACATTTTCCATAGTTCATATTTTAGAAAAATAAATTCTATAAAATAAATCATCAATTTACATTAAAAACATTGATAAAATATTGTTAAAAAATAAATCACCTCTTCAATACTTAAAAATTTCCATCAGGTTCTCCAATCAACCCTGTTTTATTTTTTTAATAACATCATTAACTCTCATCAAAAAAACTTTTAACTTCTCGTCAAACCATAACTTTTCATAAAGGGAAGTTTATAGAAACCAAAATTATATATAAATAATTTTTATTAATATATTTTCATCCCTAAATGTTAAAAAAATTATTCCCATGATTTTAATCCCCCCCAATCAGCTCACTTATCTTTTCTTTGAATTTTTTTAATAAAAATAACTTCGGATTCAAAAAAGATAAAGTATATAGAAGTGTAATTATCCCCCTCCCCCTTTAAAAACAAAAATATAGAGTAAATTTGGGTAATCCAAAACTTCTTTAAGTGATAGGGAAAGGCTATACAAGAATTTTTATGATTAACTCTTAAAATATTTCTCTATGAATTGTTTTGGTGAACATACCAAAAATCTGATATTTTGTGAAAATATACTCAATATTCACATCCACATTAACATATTTATCCTTAATGGAATGATATTTTATATAAATATATTTGGATCTACAGTGTCACGCTGGTTAATTGGGAATATCAATTTCACTCTGAATATAAAAAGTAATAATTTAAGTTCTTTCAATGTTCACCTTAAAAAAAATTTATATAAACTTTTATCCATAATGTATTTGTTCATTCATGTGTTATAGAAATATACTCAACTCAGTTGTACTCAATGTAATATAAATTTATGTCTTACTATTCTAGAACACACTTATTTATACCAAAAATAAATTTCCTCCTTGTTAATTTTCTATAATTACAATATTTATCCCAATTAGTATTAGTGAATCCTAGAAATATTAGTTTATCACTTCTTATATATAATAAACCATTCAAGGTTCCCTTCAATATAATGGAATTTACTTAGAAACCAAAATTTTTTACCCATTTAAATCCCTTTGATACAAAAAACAAAAATTTACTACAAAAACAATGTCTAGTCTTTATATAGTAATATAAATCAAATTTTCAATAATCTTATTAGATTCCTTCTGATTCACACTTTTCCCAAATTTATCTTTTCTCATATTCACACCAACTATCATGGGTATAGATAATTCATTTAAATATTTCATTAAAAACTTATTCAAGAAATCCTTGGAATATTTTTATTGAGATAAAAAATTTATTTTTCTTAATAAACAACCTATAATCCCAAAAATAAACCCATATCTCCAAGAATTAAAATCTTAAAATTCATCTCTATTTATTCTAAAAATTTCTCAAAATCATACATTGTGACACTATTAAAAATTATTTCATCAACATAGACAATGAAAATTATTAATTATTTTTCTCATCATTACTATATATAAGTTATTATCAATAGTTACTTTATAAAAGTACAATTTATTTAAGATACTATCAAGTTTAGAGTACTATGATCTCGGGGGATATTTTATTACATAAAAGGATTTTTTAAACCTACACACCATGATTCCATCAATATCGAGTATAAAATATTTAGATTTATCAAAAACATTATTCCAGTTCTCTATTTAGGAAAGTGGACTTTAAATCCATCTAATAAAATGTTTAGTATCTATAAGCCATAATAGATATAAACATATTGATTACTTAAATTATTTAAATTATTAAAAACATTCCTTGAAATTTATTCCTTCCACATTTGAATAATATTTACAAACTAATTTGGCCTTATTCTTTATGAACTCACCATTTTCATTAAGATTATTTTTTAAACACCCATTTGGTTCAGATAACATTATTTTCATAGAGTTTAGGAACAACATAATAGATGTCATTTTTCTCAATCATATCAAGATCTTCATTTATTTAATTTATAAACTCCCTCTTCTCAGAAAGATTACATAATTAATTGTGGTTCAACTTGTGAAATAAGAGTTGTTTGATGTTAAAGCCTTAACTTTATTCAAGTTTTCACTAGAGCTTATTTACTTTTGATAAATTTTATAGGTTCAACATGATTTTTAAACTTACAAAATTTTATTATTTTACTTTCATATACAATTTCAACAACACTACAATAATTAGAATATATATTTCTTTAAAATGGTTTATAATCATATTCCTTTTCTATAACTTTCTTAAAAAAATCATGTTATATTATTTAAATTATTCAAAATATCTAACAAATTTCCCCTTTAATATGAAATTATTTTCAATAAATTTAAAATCATTGGATTCACCCATCTTATGTAGCCTTTTTTGAGAACTTATAGCTTCTATTATTGGATGAATATTCCATGAATACACCTTCCTTGTATTTTTTATAAAACATTACCAAATATATATTTTTTGTCCTTATTAAACATAGAATCCCAAAAAACATGATGTATCTCGCTATTTTCTTATTCATTATCCATGTCTCATAAAGATACATATTTTATTTTGGCCTAAAAAGAATCTATTATTAATATGCACAACTATATTTATATATTCTCTCTAGAAAAATTTATAAGGTTTGTGTTCCGAAATCATGGTTCTTTTTATTTTAAACTGACACTTATTTTTCTTTTCTAAAACTCCATTTTGTTGGGGAGTTCAAGGAATCCTATAATTATATTTAATCCCATTCTTAAAGAAATATGATACAAATGATTTACTAGGGAAATATTTTACATTATTTATTCTCAACTTAAAACTATATACTCACATTTATTTATCAACCTCTATTTTGAATATTTGGAACATCTATATATATTAATATTTATGTTTCATGAGCATTACATTAGTCATACTAGTGAAATACTAAATATAAGTGATAAATTAATGATCACATCTATTGGATCAATGCTATTAGTATTGTGAAGACTCTTCATGTAAAAATGTAAGTTCACAAGGAGGAAAAACTCCAAAGTACCCTTAGACCCTTCTAACTTCATCATTAGAATGTTTTAGTAGATGGTAGAGAGGTTTTTGGATGTTTATGAACTTCTAATTTTTAATTAGTATGGTGGTCAGATATAAAAAATTCATCATTTGTAGTTTTCACTTGAATGTTAAAAGTTTCATAATTTTTAATCACTTTAGGTATGGTTTTTTACCAAATTAGTTTGGTCAAGGGAACATTATTACTCTACCAGTGATAGGCAGTCAAACTAACAAAAGATACTATGTAGAGTATTTGAAAAAATCAAAGAATATAGTTATGTAAATATAGGAAGTCGGTGTGACTAAAGGACCAGGTGGGGTCCTCTATAAATGGGGGTGGGACCACTTTTCTAAGGTGTTGAACATTTATAAGAGTTATTAATCTATATGGTTTTCTAGTTACAATATTTTATAACTTTTTATTTTTATGAAATAAATATTTTTGATGATTCTTCCCATGTATATAGGTTGAAATTCTAAACTGCATAAAAACCTTATCATTTTATTTTACATGATTTAATTTATTTATTCAATTTGAATGTATATATGTGGTGGAGTAAAAAATATTGAGTATGTTTAGGTCGGTGGGTGATTTGGGTGAAGGATATTCTTCCCAGTTTCGATACACTAAAATTTAGAGGATCCTCTTCCAATGACCTGTTTCCATCATTATGATCATATAATGACTTAAATTATAGTGTCTGATGTCAATGTGGGATTCTCAATAATTATTATCAAATAACTAAGAGTTTTTTCATAAATTATTGGTAGTTTTATTGGAAAAAACTCAGATAACATTCTCATATTACTCAGAAATTTTTTGATTTAAAAGGTATTATTATATCAGAAGGTGGTGACTTTGAAATATATAGAGGTTTGAACAAAGTTATTTTATGGTAAGTATTTAAATTATTAGAGGATATAGATATAGGGATATCTCATTCATAGATATTTATAAGTTCTATTAAATTTTTGGAATCTGGAAAAATGGTGAAATGTGATTGGTTAAATTAGAATCAAAATATAGCAACCCAGACTTGAAAAACATTAACATTCCATAACTTTTTTGGAATTCATAAAAACATTATAAATGGATTCCCAAATACCGTATTATTTTAGTGACATTAGGAACATGGAAATGTAAACACTGGAAAATAAGAGAGATAAATTCTCTCCAACTATGTTCTCTGAGACTAGAACCCCTCTAAGACATATCATACATGAAATATATCTTCGTTACCTAAATAGGTAAGCATAAAAATGGGTTATCTTAGTTTCATAGTAAGGGTAAACAATTGATACATGTAAGAATAAACCTGAACATAGGGGTATGAGAACATTATCATAACATTAGAAGATCATACCTTGTATATCAAGGATCATAAACATGAGTTATGGGATAAATCTTAGTAGTTCATAAGATATGAATCGTAAGAAAATATACATCATGATCCATGAAATCATAACTCATGAATAAGATATGGAATTTTGGGAATGCATATAAGAATATAAAATCTTATGTAAAGGCTACCTATAAAGACCTTTAAAACATCTTAGTCTTGGGATATAACCACTATACCATCTTTAGGCTTGGGATAACAACCCAACAACCCTATTACTTTTAGTCTTGGGCTACAACCCATGTACCTTCTTGTTTTTTTGGATTGGTCTATAACATGTTTACCCTCTTAATTTTAGGCTTAAGCTAAAACCCATGTACCTTATTATTTCTAGGTTTGGGTAACAACCCATTTACCATATTTTTTGGTGTAATGGGATATAACCTATGTACCCTTTGATATCATATACAACTTATCATTACCCAATGCATTTTAGAGATATATAGGTCCCACCCATATCATAATAAAATAGTTTATACATGTTTTGTGAGATAATAAAACATTCATCATATAATGACCCATAAAAAGAGATAGGGTTTAGAGACATAAAATCATAACTCATAAAATGAAATGGGTATCATTAACATTTAATCACATTTTAACCTATGAAAAGGGATAGGTTCCATAATCACATAATAAATGAAAAACCTGTGAAAAGAAGTGAGTTTTAAAAGAATAAAACCCATGGAAGTGAAACAGGTGTCTTAAGGATCATTCCATCAAAACATAAAACATCTTAGAAATAATATTATTGGAACATTTGGATAGCTTCATAGAATTTTATGAGTAACATCAACAGATTTTCTCTTTTATGGAAAATAACTTTGAGAGATATTTTGAAAACATTTATTGAGGTAAATATCATTTCTTATTTTAAAATCAATATTTATAAAATAAAACACTTTGAAACCCATTTTTCATAAAAATATTTTTAAAAAAATTCTTTAAAAATTATCCATTTAAAAATGAAAATAAATCTTAAAATAATTGATTGCAGGTAAGTTTGTACATGTTTTACAACGTAAAAAGAACATTCTTTTTGCATGGTAAAACCATTAGAAAAATTTCGTGTTCAGAAAGATACAAGAATATTCCTTTGAAAAAAATTGTAAAAGATAAAAAAGGTAAAAATAAATTTTAATGATTTTAGTAGAATAGTAGAATATTCTTGGAAACGATTTTTATAAAACATTTTTTTAAGGAACCCCTATTTCCGACTTAAGAGAGGGAAATGTTTGGATTTCTTAAAAACAATTACTTAAAAATATTATGTTCCAAATAGTAGAAAAATGGAAAGAATAAATGAATATGTCATGAATAACCATAGGAAAAGAAAATTCATGAGTTTTATTCATATATGGATCATAATATTTCATCAAAGATATCATAAACATAAAAAATCTCAAAAACTGATGATATTATTTCAATAAGCTCTTACCACTTGGTAAATTTGGAACATACCCCCTATTTAAGAAAATAAAATTAAATTAATCCTAAAACATCATTAAAATAATAATATTAATTATATAACATTTTTAAGGAAGTATATACACCTCATGTAAAAAATAAAGGTTCATAATAAAACATGTGTCTAAAAGAAGGTAATTTGAGACAAAACTATCTTACCAATTTGGTATCTTTTAAAACATTAACCCCATGAAATAAGTATCATAGAATGAATATTTAAATACCCATAACTTAATTATAATAATCTTTTAAAACATACATGGTAATTATAGACACTACATAAAAGTAATGGGTGGTGAATAAAGCATGTATCTCATGGAAACAAAACGTGAGATGAAATCCCCTTACCTTGTATCTTGACTCTCATTGTACTCATTCAAAAATCTTGTATAATAAATATAAAAATATTATAAATATATCATAGAACCATTTTCTTAATCATTATACCATATAGGTTGTGATTATAGCTTTATATTACCCACTAGTTAATAAATCTATGTTAAGGTTTGACTTCGGGTAATATCCACTTTGTTTTTTGCATGTGTCTTAATTTATTATATCTTTGGTCCTTAAAATTAAATCATTATTTATAGAATGTGAACCATGATTTAAATATAATTTATATTCAGTATATTTTTTTATAATAATCTATAGAATATATAATTATAAAATATAATACACCATTCTTGGAGACGGTAAGTCGTACATACACATGAATGCTATTTCTGTTTAATTGTCATGTTAAAGAAAGAAAGTAAAAGAAATATATGTTTATATATATATATAATTATTAAATTATACTTATTATATAATATATATTCACTAAACTAATCCTTAATACATTCCATGTACTGTATGAACGAATCACATCGCTTGAGGAGGCGATAGTCCACACTTCCTCAAACAAAATTATCCTATTAACACAAAATGTAAAATATAAAGACATGTGTTATAAAAAAATTAAATACTATTAAATACATGATAAATATAATATATAATATATATAAATATATTTTACATTATAATTTCCACCATGAGAGGTAGTAAAGGAAAAAACGAACAATCTTCATTTCGTGAGGCGGTAGTTCGTCGTACACGTAAACAGAATGTTTGTTGCCCATTAGATGGAGGTGTGTGTAAGTTTAGGTGAAAAACATAGAATAAAACATAATATTATATTTAGGATACTTTTTGTTATAAAATTATGGTATAAATAGAGTGTAGGTGTTGGAGAAATAAAATAAAATAAAGGAGCTTGGGAGAAGACGTTACCTCTTAATCGAGTAACTCCCTTTGGCTTGTGCCAAAAGGCTTCCTTGGATTTATTTTTTCCCAAGGGGAGGCTTCTAGGATGAAGGGATAGATTTTGGGAAGTTTATTTTTCAAATATTTTATTAACCTAAGTGGTTTGAGAGGATTTAAGAAGAGGGAGATGTGGTGGCCTTTTAAAGGGAAAGGAAAGAACACATTAGCCATTTATTGAAGCAAGTTAGGTATTTCCACATTTTTACCTAAACAAGGCATAAAAACCCAAAAAAACTAAACAATGGAAGTTTAATATCCTAATAATGGCCATAAAATGGGTTTTGGACAATTTTATATGTCGTTTTGGGTGTTAATTTTAAGTTTTATTACATTATTAACATAATTTTTCTCTTAACCGTTGTAATTAATTTTAATCACTTTCATTATTTTTTTTGTAAAAAAAAATTCACCTTATTAGAAATTATAAATTATGATGATTCCAAAAATTTAATCCATTTTTATAAATTCTAATAACATAATTGTAATAAATTAATTTAAAATTAATCCCTCTTATGGGACAACACTGCAGGTTATTAAAGTAAAAATGTCCAAACTTTTGCTAAGTTTTTTATACCCAATTTTAAAGTGAATTTTATTATAATGACCTAAATTTTTTTAATTTATAAAAATATGATCTAATTAAACTTTTAACCCAAATTAAACATAAAATTTAACTTTATAAATAAATTATATGAAAATTCAGTTTTGAATTAAAATCCGGTATTTTTCACTATTCATCTAAAAATGATATTTCTCAGAAAAATACCAAAAATTCATTATAAGATAATTTATATATTATAAATTAAAAAATGAAGTTTATTTTATCCAATTCAACCTCTAATTTTTTTAAAATTTATTATTTTTTTCACAGAAGGACATGAAAAGTAGTTTATTTGAGAAAATAGTATTTTTAAACATATAAGGACCTTATCAAAAACTATATTTATCATGATAAGTATGATTTATTTATAAAAAAATATTATAAAAAAATATTTTAAAAGTAATTATCGCTATTTATATTACTATTTTTAATGCCTATATTATTATTATATCATTTAAATAATTATAATAATAAAATGATGCTTTATAGAAACTCGGTGTAGCGTGTAATGTATGCCAATTCGGTGTTTCATGTAGCAGAAGAAAACTTGGTTTTATGTGAAAATAATGTTTTAATTATTGATTTAATAAAAAAACTATTTTCAGTGTTTTTGGAATGAAAAATATTAAAATATTAAATGAATTCAAAAAATAATAATTCTTAAAATATTTTGGTGTCACATTCTACCCCCATTAAAATGACTTTTTCCCTTGAAATTCATATGGGTTTTAAAATATTTAATACTTGAATGTTTTATTCATATAAACCCACATTGTAAAAATGGATTCTAAAACTTTCCTTAAAATGGAAATTTGGAACCATAACGGTTATCCAAAGTAACATACAACTAGGTTTCCACATATGAAAACATAAATTGGAAGTGAATATTAGACATGGAGGGAAAGCATAAATATTTATAGGGATTGATTGAGGTCATAAATCACAAAAAATTAAATTATCAAAGAAAATTTTAGGGCCTCAAAGTCATAAATCATTAATGATTTAAAAGACCATTGGTTCAGCAAAATTAAGGTATGTGGAAAACACATTTTCTTTTGATCATTATCCTAAAATTGAGTAATTATTTTATTGACCAATAATATGAGGAAATATACTTACTTGATATATTTATATAAACAAAATTTCATTATTTATTTGTGCTTTTATCAATTTCTAATTCATTCATTACTTCGTGTAATGGACGGTCAGAAATTATCTTTGATGGCTAAAGTATCAAAATACACTTTTATCATATCTTAAGGCCTGTAAAAATAAAATGTATAACTATTTATATATAAATATTCTTAAAAAATTTGTATGTTAACATTAATCTCAAAACATAAAAAGTGACATTATCACTTCATCATAAATAATTATTCATCAAAAATAATTATACATTAACGAGAACATCTCGTAGGACAAGGGTAGGCATGAATCCCTTATCGTCTGTCATTGATAGGTTCAAGACTCGTGGCATTTCTATACATTATTAGTTGTTACCCAAAATACATGATGTCCTTTTCTAAAACCACACTAGTATAATTTTTAAAATATGATGAGCATCCTTGAAATAAGGTTAATCAGTAAATATCAATTTAATTAAGCTTCTTAATAAAACCTTAATCCACAAATACTTCATCTGAAGTTTAATTTAATAATTTGATGTGTGGTTATCCTTATAACCCTTATAAAAGTTAAAAATAAAAAATAGTATAAATAAGGTCATGAAATCAACTTAACATTAATCCCCCATGTTTCATCACATACTAAACATGTGAATACCTTCATTATATGTTCTCTTGAAAAAATTTCCATCATCTGAATTTTCATAAATCATTTTTGAAAACATACATTCTTACAAAAGATAATTCACTCTTTATTCCTTAAATAGGCTCTTATCTTTAAAAAAAACTTTTCTTTTGGAATCTTGGGTTTATCCTTATAAATTTGTAAAATAAATTTAATTTTATTAATAAAAAATTCATGTTGAGAAATTTAATCAATGCTTAGACTAATAACAAGTTCCACTAAAGGATCAATAATATTTTCATAGATCTTATTTTTACAAAAAAAAACCCATGGGAAATCCCCCACTATGGAGTTCTCCAATTATCATGGTTCACTTCATCTATTATTATTTCATATGCTTTCTCATTGTCCTTTTTCTTTAAATGTTTTTAGAACTAATCACCATTATTAACCCATGTATTTTGGAACTTTTTAGATAAATTTTTGAACTCCCTAAGATTGAAGCACGGAAGTGTGAGAGGTGTATCTTGTGGGGTTTTCTCATTATTCTCACCATTATATAACTTTTTTAATCACTTCAACATTCATTTTCTTGAGGTAATTCATTTCCACACTTAAAACATTTACTAGTCTCATTAAGAGAATTCCTTGTATGCTTCTTTCTATACTTAGATTAAAAAGAAAGGCTCATATTCTTATCTCTATGGTTTTTTTATTTTCCTTTTAACCCCATATTCCTCTTCTTTTTAAAAAATTATATTCATATATATATCCAACATCCCTTTCAAATTTAATTGAAAAACACATAATATCTCCATAGATACCAATGTATCTTATGGAAAACTCTCTTCTAAGACTTGGTTTTAAGCTACTAAAGAACCTATAAACCTTACTTTCTGGTTGGATGATAACTCCAAAAGTGTACCTCACAAGTCTTGTTAAATTATCCTCATAGGAACCAACAGATTCATCATCCTTTTCCATCAACTCAAGGAACTCCTTTTCCATATTTTTATGAAGAACAAAAGGAAAGTAATTATTGAATAATAAATTCTTGAACTCATCCCAGTACATGGATTCAATTTCATATTACTTCATCATATTCCTGATTATATTCCACAACTAGTTTTCTTCAATTTATATCTGATAAATAGCCAGAATGACTTTATAATGGTTTGAACACTAGAGAATAAAGAATATATTTTCATTGGTACTAATATAGTATTAAAAAATAAGTGGATTATAAGAAATACTAAAATAAGGTGAACTTTTCCTCATAAATGACACAATATAACATTGTTCCCTCCATTGATCATTTAGAATTTCATCATGATTCATAGCTTGAGAAATATGTGTGATCATAAAAATGTGTTTTTTCATTATAGATCTCAAAGAATTCAGAACCATAAGATAACAATCATTACATTTTCCATCACAAACACCATTAACATGGTTCCTTCATATTCTATCCATTGAATAAATCCAAAAAATATAGAGTAAGAAATAATTCTCATAGATAGGAACCACATAATCATGAAAATTCACTTATAGGATGTCTAAATTATAACACCTTCCTTAATCTATGGAACCTTAGGTTTCTCCTAGTTTATTTATAACCAAATTCTATTTAAATCCTTCATGATGGTTTGTGAAGAGTTTGGTAATTCCCAAATAATATCCCCCGAGAGTGGAAAACTAGGTCTGTAGCAAGGCCCTTATTGTGTATCAGATTACCCCGAGTCAAGACTGGAACATCTTGTTATAGTTTTTACCCCTAGGTATATCTATTCCAGAGCCACAACCACTTGTAGTATCCAGAAAAGGATATATTTCTAGTAAACCACTCACTCTATACTTTACCAAAATCCCATGACATTTTCCGATACTTTTCTTTATATGTATACTTATCCCTAGACATTTCTTTGGGTTCTCACTAAGGTTTTATCATCTTAGATTAATGAATAACTAAACCTTTTCTCTAATACCGACTATAATTAACCAGTATTAAAATACATTAACATTATAAAAAATTTAGAACACATAAAAACATTTTACAAACAGACTCCCAAATAATGTATTAGTTTAGTACCTTTCTAAACATGGAAACATAAACACTGGTACATAGGCGATCTACATTTCTACCACTAAGTTGTACAAAAATACAACCCCTCTTAGATATACCATTCATGAAATATATCTTCATAACCTAGGCAAGTTAACATTAAAAGGGGTGAGCTCAATTGCTCATTAAGGTTAAATAAGGGAGACATGTATGCATAAACATGAACATAGGGGTATGAGAATGTGATCATAACATTATAAGATCATACCTTGTTTATTAAAGATTATAAACATGAGTTACGGGATAATTCTTGGTAGTTAATAACCAATAAATCATAAGGAAATAAACATCACAATCCATCAAATAATAACTGAGGAATAAGACATATAATTTGTGGTATGCATATAATAATAGAAAATCTTATTTAAAGGATACCTACCAGGACATATATAACATTTTAGGCTTGTCCTATGATCCATGTACCTGCTTCGGTCTTGGGCTACAATACATGTACCCTCTTACTTTTATGATTCGACTACAACCCATGTACCTTCTTGTTTTAGGCTTGGGTTACAACCCATGTACATTCTTGTTTTCAAGATTAGGCTAAACCCGTGTACCCTTTGAGATCATATACAAATTATTATTGCCCAATTAATTATAGGGAGATATAGGTTCCACCCATCTCATAATAAAATCAATATACATGTGACACAAAATAATAAAACTTTCATCATATCATGACCAATTAAAAGAGATAGGTTCAATAAACATAAAATAATAACCCATGAAATGAATTGTGCATCATTAACATTCCATCACATCACAACCTATGAAATGTGATATGTTCTATAATCACTTCATGAAATCATAACCTATGAAAAGAAGTGGGTTTCAAAAATCATAAAACATGAGGAAGTGAAATGGGTGTCTTAAGCGTCATTCCATAAAAACATAAACCATTCAAGAAAGAATATGATTGTAACCTTTCAATCATTTCTTATAAGTTCATTATTAACATCAAAGGATTTTATCATTTATGGAAAATAACTTGGAAGGATATTTTGAAAATATTTTTTGAGATATATATCCATTATTCTTTGAAAAAGTCCCTTTAAAACATAAAACCTCTTAAAAAACATTTTCCTTGAAAGTATATTTTAATAATATTTTCTTAAAAATTATCCTTTTAAATATGATAATAAATCTTCAAATAATTTATGGTGAGTAAATTTGTACAAATTTTATGAGGTAAAAAGAACATTTCTTTTGTATGATAAAAATGTTAGAAAAATTCCTTGTTCAGAAAGAGACATGAATATTCCTTTGAAAAAATTGGTAAAAGGAAAAAATGGTAAAATTTTATTTTAAATATTTTAGTAGAATATTATAATATTCTTATAAACCCTTTTTATATAACATTGTTCTTAAAGAACAGAGATTTCTAATCAAAGAGAGGGTAAAGTTTGGATTTCTTAAAAACCCTTTCTTAACTATATTATGTACAAAGAGTGTAAAATGGTACCAATACGTGAATATATCATGAATAACATATGAAAATAAAATTCATGAGTGGTCTTAAGATATGGATCGTAATATTTAATCAAATTTATTATAAACATAAATAAACTTGAAAACTAACGAGATTGTTTCAATAAACTCTTACCTAAATTTGTACCATACCCCCTATTAAAGAAATTTAAATTACATTAATCCTAATATATAATTAAAATAATCATATTCATGATATAAAATTTCAAAGTAATTATATACACCTCATGGAAAAACATAGGTTCATAGAAAAACTTGTGTCTCAAGGAAGGCAATTTTAGACAAGACTGTCTTACCGATTTGGTAGCTTTTGAAACATTAACCCCATGAAATAAATATCATAGAATGGATATGTAAATACCCATAAATTTAATTATAGGAATCATTTAATTCATCCATGGTAATTATACACACCTCATAAATTAAATGCGTTGTGAATAAAGCAGGTATCTCATAGAAACAAAATCTGAAATGAAATCCACTTGCCTTATGTCTTGACACTTGTTGTACTCGTTCAACCCTCCTATATAATAATTATAAATTTTTTATAAATATATCACAGAACCATAATATTATTTATAATACCATATATGTTATTATTATGTATTTATATTACCTTCTTGTTAATAATTTTGTGTTAAGGCTTCACTTCAGGTAATATCCTCTTTGTTTTTCTTATGTGTCTTGATTTGTTATATCTATGGTCATTATATTTATATCATGATTTCTAGAATGTAAACCATGATTTAAATATAATTTATATTCATTATATGTATTTTATAATAATCTATATAATATATAAGTATGAAACGGAATACACCATTTAGGGAGACGGTAAGCCTTATGTACGCATGAACGCTATTTTTTTTAATTGTCATGTTGAAAGAAAGAAAGTAAAATAAATATATGTTTATATATGTACACATACAATTATTACACTAGATTTATTATATCATAGATATACACTACTATAAATTTTAACTATACCAACGGTTTGCAAAAACTGTTGATATAGGTCCCCTTTCCCAATGATTTGGCCAAACCATTGGGAAAATCCCACTTTGAGGTCACTTTTCTCAACTGTTTGGCCAAACCATTGGGAAATGATATGTATATCCCAATGGTTTGGCCAAAACTTTGGGAGAATCCCCCTTTGAGGCCACCTTTCCCAATGGTTTGGCCAAACCGTTTGGAAAGGGTATAGTTTTACCAACGGTTTGGCCAAACTGTTGGTAAAACCCCCTTTGAGGCCCCTTTTTCCAATGGTTTGGCCAAACCATTGGAAACTCCATACCCTTTCCCAATGGTTTGGCCAAACCATTGTAAAAATCACACTTTGAGGTAACTTTTCCCAATGGTTTGGCTAAACCATTGGGAAAGGGTGGGTACCTATCGCAACAGTTCTCAAAACCATTGGTAAAGGCATATCCCAATGGTTTTGAGAACCATTGAGATAGGTACCCTTATTTTTTATGAATTATTTTTTTGAATATCATAAAATAAATAAATACATAAATTAAATATATATATATATATATTTACAAATATATTCACAAAGGTAATTTTAGGATATTGTTAAAGTGTTTGATATATAATCAAGAGGTTGTGGGTTCAAACATCCATTGTAACTTTTTTTAATATACCTATACCAATGTTTTGGAAATCCTTTGGGTGATTTGGCGTGGGGATAGACCTATACCAACTGTTTGGGGAAAACCATTGGGAAAGACCTGTCCCAATAGTTTTCTCTAAACCATTGGGATAGGTATATCCCCATGCCAAATCACCCAACGGTTTCCCAAACCGTTGGTATAGGCTATACCAATAGTTTGGCGACCTATACCAATGGTTCCATACCATTAGTATAGGTAATTTTTTCATTATTAATATCATATATATTCACTAAACCCATCCTTAATACATTCCATGTAGTGTATGAATGAATCACATTTCTTGAGGGGGCGGTAGTCCACACTTCCTCAGACGAATTATCATATTATCACAAAATGAAAAGTATAAATAAATGTGTTTTAAAAGAATTATATAATATAAAAGAAATAATAAATATAAAATATAACATTTATAAAAATATTTTTCATCATAATTTCCACCATGAGAGGTGTTAAAGGAAAAAATGAACAATCATTATTTCGTGTTGCGGCAGTTCATCATACATGTAAACAATATGTCTGTTACCCATTAGATGGAGGTGTTTGTAACTATAGGTCAAAAACATAGAATAAAAACAACCTAGTATATTTAGGATACTAGTTTTTTATACAATAATGGGATAAATAGAGTTTAGGGTGGATAAAAAAATAAAATAAATGGTCTTGATAAAAGATGTTACCTCTTAATCAGGTAACTCCTTTTGGTTTGTGCCAAAAGGCTTCCTTGGATTACTTTATTACAAAGTTGAGGCTTATATGAGGAATTGAAGGATTTTGGGTATTTTATTGGTCATACCTTGGACTAAACTAATTTTTTTGATAGTTGTGAATAATATGGAGAGGTGGTGTCCTTTATAGGGAAGGGAAAGGACACACTTGGCATTTTTTTTAAACAAGTTAGGTGTACCCATGTTTTTACCTAAAAAAAGTAATATCAAACCAATAAAACAAAATAATGTAATTTTAATAGAATATTAATGTCCATAAAATAAGTTTTTTTCAATATTAGAGTACATTTTGAGACTTAAATTTATGGTTTAGAACTTTATTAACCAAATTTTTCTCTTAAATGTTGTAATTAATTTTAATCATGTTCAATAATTTTTTTGGTCAAAAAAAATTTGAACTTTTTATAAATTATAAATTATGATGACTATAAATATGGAATCCATATTTCTAAATTATAATCACATAATTGGCATAAATTAATTTAAAATTAATCCTGCTGATGGGATGACACTACTGGTTTTTAAAGTAAAAACGTCAAAACTTTTGTTAAGTTTTTTATACCCAATTTCAAAGTGAAATTTATTCTAACAACATAAATTGGATTAATTGATAAAAATATTATATAATTAATATTTTAATCAAAATTAATATATAATTTAATCATATAAAGAAATTAATCAAAAATGCAATTTTGAATTAAAATCAGGTATTTTACACTATTCATCTGAAAATGATGTTTCTCATAAAAGTCTCAAAAATTAGCCCTATGATAATTAAAAAATTATAAATTAAAAAATGAATTTTATTTTATAAAATTCAATTTCTAAATGTTTTTAAAATTAATTTTATTTTTTTCATTGAAGGACATGAAAAGCAGTTTATTTGAGAAAATATTATTTTTAAACATATAAAGACCTTTCCAAAAATTATACATTTCATCATAAATATGTTTTATTTATATAAAAAAAATTAAAAATTATTTTATATGTAGTTATAACTATTCATATTACTATTTTTAATATATATATTATAATTATATCATTTAAATAATTTTGATAATAAAATGTTTCATTGTAGAAACTTGGTGTTACGTGTAACGTACGCCCAGTCATTGTTGCATATAATACAAGACAAGTCAGTTTCAAGTGAAAGGAATGTTTTAATTAGTGATTCAATAATAAAAAACCATTTTCAATGTTGTGTGAAACAAAAAATATCAAATGAATTAATTAATTTGAAAAATAATAATTCACAAAATCTCAGGGTCTTGCACAAAATATATTAGCTATTGTGAGGATAAACTTATCCTAGAATATGTATCTAAATAGATAAAATAAGAGGATAAAAATTGAACTAATTGTATCCCCATTAGATATGTTCAATAATCCTACAACACTCAAAAAAGTGTATTTCATATGATGGTTATTCAGCATGAGGATGTCAGAAAAAATATATATAGTGGATCATGTGAATGATTTCATTTTGATCTAGAGACTACTTGAGTCTTTGAAGGTAAAATCCACAGATTATGTTTGGGTGATATTATTGATTTCATTATTTATAGAGTCATAGAAAACAATGTTAATATTAGTTAGTCACTCTAGTGAAAAAAGAGGCTTTATATTCAATGATGTATGGAACTTGTTACTAAATAAAGAGTTCTAGAGGAGGGAGGCACAAGAACTTTATAGATATGTATTTTGTATAGATGGAATAGGGAACTCGCCTTATCAAGTAATATGATGATGATTGGATATAGTGTTAAATCTTTTAGACCCACCCCATTGTACTAGAATAGTGGAAAATTGGGTCACCTTAAAAAGTATTATCATGATAATAAGGTAAATTTAGAAAGAATAAATTTCAGAGGAGTAATTTCTATATTATCAACTTAAGAATTTAGTAAAATATAATAAAGAGTTTAACGCTCTGGTAAAATCATAGATAATAATTTCTAAAGCATCATTCCACTGAACTAGTGATAAGGGATGCATGAAATTTTAGGTGTCTATAAGATTTGGAAGAATGAATCAAATGGATGATAAATAACTTTATGTTATAGGGAAGGTAGATTTCAAATTTTAGTATAATAATGGATGTTTTATTATCTTGATTGAAGTTAACCATATTTTGGGACATTGAAATAGCTTGATCTGAGCTGGTTAGTTGAAAAAAACTATATATGGAATGAAATATTCTGATGTAGTATGGAAAATCACTCAAGGATCTCTTGTATTAGCAAGAGTTTTAAATGATAGAATATTTTATTTGACCAGAAGAGTAGTGGGGACTATACTTGATGAAACTTAGGTAATCAAAAATTCAAATCTATGGCACATATGGTTTCAGAACCATAATGATATAGATATGAATAATATATTAGAAAAAGTAATACTAAAGATAAAACATCTAGAATTTTTATGTTTTGAGAGTTTTATACTCAATAAGAAGTGGAAGGTGATTTTTAATCTGACTAGAAGAATTTCAAAGATCTAATAGCTAGATCATGTACATATAGATGTCCAGGGACCTAATATATTGAGATATCTTGTAGAATCAAAATATTTTGTGACATTAATTAATGAAACCATGAGTAAGTATGTATATACTTCCTAAAATATATATCATAAGTGTTTAGGGTATTCATTCAAAGGAAAAATATGGTTGAAATAGAAACATGATATAATATGAAATTCTTAAGATCAAACAGTAAAGGTGAGTATACCAGAAGAAGATTATGGAACATCGATAGACACATACACATCATATATGAGAAATTTATTCTCATAATTCTTGAGAAAATTGTCATAGATGGATGGATAAATCAAAATTATTGTAAATGGTGTGGATTACGAAGCTACATTTATGAATTTTCATGTATTCTTGTGTGAAATATATTGGCACAAAATATTAAAAGATCAATCAAAACCCCTCAGTTATAAGAGGGAAAAGTATACTATAATATACATGGATGGGAAAACTATTAAATTTTACTCACCACAATGTCTTAAAATGTATTTTTTATACATATATGGATGTGAAATACTAAGATAATGTATAAGTGAAATCCTCTTCATGTATCTTCATAGGTTATGAAGATAAAGTACCTAGATTTATACTTCAGATGATGATAAAAACTTGTCATAAGTAAAAATGTTATCTCTAATGAGAAATTTATTTGGAAGTACCATAATTTTAAGGTGAATGTAGTTAAAGGAAAATAATAAACTTAAGTTCAAATTAATATGAACAAAGTAACACCCATTTTACAAATTCCAAATAGTTTATATGGATTTGAGTTTACTAGATATTCATGGATTCTGAAAGAATTTTTAGGGGATAGAATATAAGGTTCAAGGAAGATACCATTAGAGGATATAATTGAAATATTGATAACATTTGAGTCTTAGTCTAGAGTCTTGGAAGATAAAATACCAATTTTTTTAGTTCAGGAAAGAGAAGAACCATAGGTACAGTTATGGGGATCAACAAGGGAAAGAATACTTGTATATAGTTATATAGATGTCCTAAATTTCATTCTTTTAATAGATGGAGGATAACCATAAATCTTGGAACAAGTGGATACCCATTTGATTTTGGTGAGTGGTATTTTTACATGTATGAGTATTTGAGTTTTCTTTATGCAAATAACAACTATAACCTAACATTTTAACCCATTGGAAAGAGGGAAATTAAAAAAAGTGGGATTTTTGGTTAAAGGGTAAAGAAAATATAATTAAGATGAATAATTTGAGGCAGAAGGTCAATGAATTTTAGTAGAAGTAGGGAATTTGATTATTTTAAAACCTCCCTCTCATAATTAAGAATACTACCATTTTGAATTTTTTTCATCTTAGTTGATTCCCAAGGATTAATCCTAGAGAAAATTTATGAAAACATGTATTTTATTCATAGATTTCTAGAGGATCAAATTTATATAAAGCAAACTAGTGGTTTTTTTGATGAATAAATCATAAATTGATGTGTAAACTCAAAATAACTATATTGGTTGAAACAAGTTCCAAAGAAGTGAAACCAAATGTTCAGGTCATTCATGGAGGATAATTTTTTCATTTGGAGAAAGTCACATAATTTTTTCTACTTAAAGGAATATAGTAAGGGAAATTTCATAATTCTACTATTGTATGTAAACTACATGATTTTGGTGAATCTATGAATCCAAAGGATTCGGGATCATAAAAATTTCTTTTAGAGGAAGTGTGAAATGAATGATCATGGTAAATTGAGGGAAATATTGGGTAAGAAGATTTATTGGGATAAGAATATTGGATGATTGGTCTTATCTTAGAATGGGTATGTTTAGAAGATTATAGAAAAAATTTGATGACTGGATGAAAATATCTTTGAACTCACTTCAATTCTAGAACAACCAAAGCTAAAACATCCCCTTCAGTAATTTTCATTCATCTTTAACCAGTTGGAAATTCAAAATTTTCATAGTAAAAGTCACAATATCATTCATTATTTCTTCCCACAAAAAGATTATAAAAGGTATCTATACTTTTTTTACTTCCGTGATAAATCAATAATTGAGATTTATGAGCCTCACTCAATAGATCTTTCTTCAAATGGGGGTCACATAAAACACATAACCGTTTTTTGAATCTCAAACAACCATATTTATCAATTTTAAATTTATGAAAATTCCCTTTCTTAAAAAAAATACAACTTTTTCCTATAACTCATTTCCTTTCTTCTGATATTTATTAACCATTTCTAATAAAGAAGATTCTACTGATACCTAAATAAATAAATAGGAAGTTATTACAAGAATAATTTCTAATAAAAAAATCATCACATCATAAACCAATGAGTTATGTTCCAAATGTATTTGTTTTTGATGCTTTCTACAGGGTGCGTGCATCTATCTGTTTTGGAAGACGTGCTACTATTGCCCTGCATTCCCACTTTCCAAAGTCATTTGACATCCGTCGCTTGTTCGGGGATGTTTTCTACTTGATTGAAATACGATAATGGGATGTCATTCTCTCCTTCCATGTATTCTTCCTCAGAGATTTATACCTAGTCTAGGTCTCCCTTATAGATTAAGATGTTGTTCGTGAAACTGTTCCTAGTTCCATGTCTTCATGGACGCTAGTTAATTACATTTCTTTTTTCAGGACATTCCAAGGGTTCCAACCAGGGCAGTAACCTTTGGTCGGGCTAGTAGTCACATTGGACATCACTGGCATGTGTAGAAGTTGGAACATTGATGTGTCGGGGTTTTTTCCTTTATTATAGGGCTTCTCAAGGGAGTGGAGGCCTAAGGCGTCCCACATCTAATGTGGGGAATTATATGCCATAGGTGTGTCTCTGAGGTTTTCCTTATCTTTCCATGTTTATCATAGGGTATGCTACGAGTTTAACTTCTAGAGGAGATAGATTGGAATTCTCAGAACACTGATGTAAGTGGATCAGATGGGTGTGATCCTTGGAGGGAAAACTGATGTTGGGACTAACGCGTGGTTAGTTACCCGGTTGCTATTGGGAATAGTGAGGAGTTGAATGGCATGATCTCACCAGGATATAGCGACCCAGGTAAGAATCGGGATAGATATGGGTGGATGAGAGTGGATAAGGAATGATATAGAGCTGACGTGAGGGTGGTGGTGATGTTGGGATTGAGCCTTAAAGATACTTCTTATATATCCTTGTGGTAAGGAATCAAAGTCTACGTAGTTCAATGGGGTGATGGGATGCCTAAGGAGGAAACATGTATTGATGAGACCCAGAGGAAGTGGAACCTCTGGGTTGTGGCATGACCTTCCCAAAACACATAGGCTTGAGGGAAAGGATAGGATGATACATTTGTAATGTTCTTGTACTTTAAGGAGGCTTCCTATATACCTCGCATTGGCAAGGATCAAAGTCTACGTAGTTCAGAATGGGGTATGGAATCGGAGTGTCCATAGGGGACAGCGACCTAATGACATGCTGGGGTTTATGCGTGGTTAGCAGCCCGAGGTTGGCCTAACACTTGAGGGGGGACCAAAGATGTGGGTCCCAACAAAGGGGACTACAACAGCTTACCATCGATTGGGGAACATGACTGCTTACCGTCCATTGGGGTTAACAACTGCTTACCGTTGATTGAGGTTGAAAACGGCTTACCGCTGATTGGGGGATAGTTTAGTGTCCTGTGGGACAAAAATATGTGTAGAGTTTAACATCATGTAGGATGAGGGTGGACCGATGTGAAGTAGTCGGGACCGATGGGAGTTGGTATTGAACCTCAGGGAGGTATCCTACTTACCTTTCCTTGTCAAGGATCAAAGTCCACATAGTTTGGAATGGTGTTGGTGAGATGATGTGAAGGGGGTCGGGACTGATAGGTGTTGGGATTGAACCATAGGGAGGCTTCCTATGTAACTTGACTTGGAAAGGATCAAAGCCTCTCTAGTTCGGAAGAGGTGTTGGTGAACCGACGTGAAGTGGTCGGGGCCAATGGTTACAGGGATTGAACCTCAGGGAGGCTTCATACGTACCTTTCCTTAGCAAGGATCAAAGTCCTTATAGTTTGGGATAGTTTTGGGGATTAAACTGTAGGGAAACCCAAAGAGGATTTCATGTTCAATGCTTACTCTAAGCCCATTTGAGTCATGCACGGTGTGAGAAACAAGAGGTAGAAAATACTTGACGATCAAGTCGTGAAAGGTGCATTTGTGGGAAGTGTAGTTGGGCTTACACGTGGTAATCCACCCAAAGAGGAAACAGGGGCTTACATTTGTTTAGAAACCCAAAGAGGAAACATAGGCTTATGCATGGTTATTATCCTAAGGAGGAAACAGGGGATTATGTGTGGTTAGCATCCCAAGGAGGAAATAGGGTCTTACACGTGGTTAGCATCCCAATGAGATAAATATTGGGACTAACTCTAGGATGGAAGCCCAAGTGGTGACAAAGCCCAGTGAGATAGGGATTTGTCATGGAATAGAGGGGTGTTCCGGTGCCCATCCCCCCTATTGTCTTTGGCACTAAAGAAGGTAGAAGGGGGAGTAGGGATACTACCTCCCACAAGAAAGGCTAGGGGATTACACCAAGATGGTTTCCCTTCACCGCAGATAGGCATCGCTCCATAAAAGAGAATCGCATTCCATGTGGGGAAGATCTCACTCCAGTGAATATGAGGATATGTAGATATTTTCTAAGATGGGGTTCCCCATATAGAGTGTGCGGGGTGAGGTCATAGTTTAATGTCATGTAGTGAGGATGATGGTGCTTGGCAGTTAACATCCTGCAGCTCGGATGAGGTGGGTTCACTCCTCACCCCCAGGACATACATAACTGGAATGCTTTAACCCGTGGTTAAGATAAGGCACCAGAAATGTTGTGGTGAAGGGGTGTTGTGGAGTGATCCATTGAGGGTCCCACGTTAGTGTGGCTATGTGAAGAAGCATAAGGATATGTAACGCAACATGAATCACTACTCAAGGGACCTTGAAATCACTTTTTACAAGCTTGGAGGGTCATATGAGGGAAAGGTGTGTAACATAGGTGTTTTATATGTAAGCAGTGCCCGAAGATGGTGTCCGGGAGAGCAACATCAAACACATGCTAAAATGGCGCACACAAGACGAAGGGGTTGCACACAAAAGGAGATGTTTCTGAACAATAAGCGTGAAAAGAGGGGAATTTTTCATGAAAAAGGCCGGGTTGAGATGAAAACAAGGCATGCAGGAAAATGAAGGAGGTTTTCATGTAAATAGGGGAAGAGGTTTTCCACGCAAGTATAAAGGCTTGCGTGCAAGTGGAAGGGATTCTGTGTAAGTGAAAGGGCTTGTGCGTAAGTGGAAGGCCTTGCGCGCAAGTGGAAGGGCTTGTACGCAAGTGTATGGTCTTTCACTCAAGTTGAAGGGTTTTCATTCAAGTGGACCAACACTTAAATATTTGAGAGAGGGTCAATCCCTAGTGGTCCCGCATGAAGTTGGACCCTTGGGAGGCCTATTGCGGAAAATCCCATACCTGAAAGGAATCTTTTTCACATGGAAGAGGTGAATTATGAATAGGGGAGAGGGTTCATATTCTTTAGCCCCAGATGCTAGGGGTACCCTTCTATTTATAGGCAATCAGGAGCCATAGAGGCCATGTGGAACTTGGCCGGTGTGAAAAACCCTTTTCATCAGTCGGCAGCGGGAAACTTTCCACACAGTGTGTAACTTTCTATGGGGAATGCAAAAGATTTCTTTGGCATGGAATTTTTCACCCCGCAAGATGGTTTTACGCGCGCTTCTTGACTATTTCATGTGAAATTTTGAGAAGTCCTAGACCAATTCCTTCAGTCAAAATTTTCATTCAGTTTTCCCCAAATTGTAGTATGAGGCCTTCAGCAGATTCTGGCATCTAAAAATTCCCCCCTTGGAATCAAAGTTGTGAGGGGGATCAAATGTCAGATTTGGAGGTAAATGCTGAGACAAAATCCCTTTCAGGCAGTGGTGTGCATAAAACCCTTCATGTACGTGTAAAGCTTTTCGAGCACACGGAAACCTTGCCTTGGGCCTATAAAATCCCTCAGGGGTTCCCATGGTCCATAAAGATTTTCCCGTGCGATAAGCTCTGGTGCTCTTGCGCGTGAAAAATCTCCCCGCAGTTGCACGTAATCTATCCTCTATTGCATGGAATCCCCCGAATTTGGTCTTGATTTTACACACATCTGTTTTCTATGACATTTCCTTGGTTTTTCACGCTAGTCTCTGATATTTCGCACACTGTGCCAGCTTTTTCACGTAGTATTTTTCTTATACATCACCAAAATAAGATGGTTACTGATCAAATTAATATTGAAAGAGAAGATGTGTACATTGCTCAGAGGGATGATATGGTCACGAACCCTGAATTATATGGTGCCCAGAAAGTTGTATCTAGAAATCAAACTATGTTCAACATGCTAACTCAATCCCAGAAGGATTATGTGCTATCTGAAAACCTACCGATATGGGATTTTGGTATTTTAGAGGAGGTCCTTGTGTCTGAATTCGAAGTCTACACACTGTGGTCATGGTTGACTCTCAAGGATGATCTTCCTCGATAAAACATCAAAAATAATGGCCATCATATTAGAGAAACCAGACACATGACAGTCTATGTTCTGAATCCAAGGACCAGAACCATCTTAGGAGTTGAACCGGTCGACAAGGACTCTTCGGACCATTATGCAAGTACCTTTTGATAGAGCATCACTGATGAGGCTAAGGGGTGGTTGTAGGACTAGGACCTGAAGTCTGGAGGCAATTTCACAAGTGATTGTTCTTGACTGTATTAGGTACGCCAATCATGTGATCAGTTCGGGGTAGAACTACAACACATCATGTTATTCGAGGTGGTGTTGACATCGTAGTTCCATTTCCACTGCCAGCAAGAACTTGGACCAGAGCTATTTACCCGATGGTCCCCTGATACCAAAACCTTCTATCTCCACCATGGGGAGGTTGGTATCAGTCTTTGGGATGTTCATTGCATCCGGGAAATCCCTTTGGATGGGAACCAGTATGATGAATTTATTTTGACAAAGAACATATTGGGAGACTGGTCGTAGACTCCCATCCTAACATGGAACCTATTAGAGCAGGCCAAGGAGAGGCTGGGGGTCAAGGAATTTCTAAAGGAAATTGCCTACTCCAAGTGTTCCAGCCTATTTCTAAAGAAATACCTGAATATAAAGATATTAGGGTGATGAAGACGGTGACTGACCGCGGTATAGAGGAGTAAGAGAGGATCATACTGGAGGATCCTGGAGGTGGGGGAATATCAATCCTAGGGATTTATTGTGGATGAGAGCCAGGACCTGAACATCAGATACACCAAATTTCATGCAACCTTCTTAAGAGGGTGGCTATTTCCAATAAGGGATAGAATGATGGGAGTCCATCCCGCAACACTGGTGATGGCTGACATAATGGCAGCCAACTAGAGGTTCAATTAGGGGGTCCTTGTACTGGGCCAAAATTACACCATCTTGGAATGTATATCGAGAGGGGGATCACTGAGGAGGATCTGTGGCCCTTTCCAAATCCTTCATGGTTGGATCGTAGCTCACTGTGGCCGGTACACCTTCCCAAATGCCATTTGTCCCCTAGGTAATGGCCTGTAACCTTTCTTGTTGAACATTGTCGGGGTCATGCTATTGACGCTCAATAGAGAGGGGATAAGGATCGGGATTGGAAATCACACCAATTTTCCATTTATTTTATTCCCCACACGAGATGGCCAGATGATAGATGACAGGCAAAGCTCATTGGATCAAAGAGAATACTTGCAGAGCCTTAGAGGTGGGGTGCTTGTGGCTTGGGTTTATGGGAGTATTTTTTGCGAGACTTATGTGCCGCAACGATTTTCCAGGCAGTTTGGATGCCTCCAACTGATGCCAAAGAGGGTGTATACAGATGTACAAGAAGAGAAACATCCTTGCATTCTCTATTAAATGTGGTTTAATTTCACAACCTATGACTCTGGTGAGGTAATTACCTTTCCCCCTACTGGAGTTGACTTCATCCTCTCAATAAAATATACTGAACATTGGGTGGCAGCATATCTCGAAGGGATCCTATGAAAGTGAGCCCTGCAGATCAAGGTGGCTAGTGTGCAGCCTGGGTATTATGAGAGAAGACAAATCACCGTTGAGGAGGAATGGTCGGGGACAAGTCGGGCAGCTGGGTTGGTATAGCCTAGGAGTTCAATAGTGGGAACATCACACGGTGAGGTTGTGCCCTTGTCGTTCGGTGGGAGAGGGGATCATGAGCAACCTCACGGAGCATCCAGGGATCTTCCTGGGAAGCAAATAAGGTATCCTCTTCAACCTTCTGAAGACACAATTTTCCCTATGCTTTGGTCAACCTAGTTGACTATATGGTAGTCAATGGGCACTGAATCCCTTTGGAAAAAGACAGTAAGGGAGGGAATCCAGCTGCCAGAAGTTGGACTCATCAGGATTTATGATAGGGTGAACATCCATCGGCGGCACTCAAATTTGACGTCCATGGATTCATATGCATGCCAGCAGGGTCAGCTTGATGAACCACCTCTCATGGTGAAGGTAATGCTCATCCAAGAGCATGATCCAAAAAGAATGTTGTCCGAAGATGATGACAGTAATGAGGAGTCTGAGGGAAATGAGTTAGAAGAAGAGGAGGGAGAATGAGAGGGAGAAGGAGAGGGAGAATAAATTAGGGGATATGAATATGATATTGGAGGTGGAGGGTCCCAGGGGACATCCCACCAAGGGATTCTTTAGGAGAGTGGCAAGATTATTGGCTCTGATATAAAAAATAAAAGAGCTACTCGTGGTGTGCCTCAATAATTTTCCTAGCTTTTCCTCTCTTTATCACTCATAATATTCAATCAGTTTTTTTTATCATGTTCAGACGCATATTGGCACAGGTCAAGAAGCTCCCCCCAAAGGGGGGGAGGATGTGCCGATATAACAAGGTGGGAAGGCGATATCCATTATTTAACTGACAAGTGCTTAAGAATCTCCTATAGTGACAGTTCCTACAAAAACAGAAATGCCGGAGGCTAATGCTTTGATCTCAAAAAAGTTTTATCGCTCAGATACTTTTATCTGTTTTTAGAGAGCTCATTTGATCAAGGAGTTCCTTGTTTGTGCAGTAATCACATAACTAGAGGCTCAATGGGCCACTGAATCCATAACATCCACAGATGATCCAATGGAAAATGCATTGACCCACTCAGGACATATTTCTCAATCTAAGCTGGCCCCGACATCCGGTGAGCAAATGGCTGTGGACGTCAGCGATATTAACCCCAGGGTGGGGTATAAAGTTCGTGGGGGAAAATTTGATGAGACTGAGGAGAGAGGGGAAGGCCTCCCACATGTAGAAGAGTATAATACCTTGGGAGGAGTACCAAAAGAAGACCTTTTCACTGATCTCTTGGATGCTTGCCCTGACTATTGGCCTACAGACCCTGAGGAGATAGATGACTCTAATTCGGAAGTAGCTGATGAGAGTTCTATGACATGGCACAAGGGATGTAATTATATCAACTACTTCCTGAGTCATCCACAAGAAGAATGTCTAAAATGGATGGGATCACTCTACACCTAGCTACAATTTATTTATGCTCGAGGGGTAGATTCTCACCGTCTTCATGTAATGATCCATGATTACATGGTGGAGAATAAATGGGAGAATATCCAATGTTCTGATATTTCCCAGTTACAAATAAAGTTATAGAATACTCAATAATTCATGAAGGTGGAATAGGAGGTATGACGTATTGAAGAGAAAGTGAAAAAAAAGAGGCATTCATTGAAAACCACTCTGAGCTCATCAAGCAATTGATGGCCCAGATGGTGGATGCTCAGGAACAGATAGTGCAGGAAAATCATCAAATGACTAAGCTCCAAAATTAAAAATTGTGGCATAGGCCAGGGCTAATGAGTTACACTCCACAGCTACTGATGAAGAGAAGGATCTCAGGGGGCCGGAAGTAATGTTGGAGGCCACAAGTCAGAAGGTGGCCACACTGGAACAATCTATCCAAAACGTCGATCCTTCAGGGGCTTGTTTTAGCCAAACTCATAAAATTAATATTCTTTATTGCTGCTTGTTCTGAACCGCATCCATGAAGAAATTATTCACTTGTTTTTTTAGTTTAATTCATTCCAACCACAATCGTGAAATAATTATCAATACATCTCTATGCTCACGTGGGTTGTGTCTGAGGTGAGAAATAAGGGATGGTCACGTCATAACTTTGTTTGAATGTGGGAGTGTCGACCAACCTTTGGGAATCTAGGGTATAAGCCACCCATCCAGGCTTTCGAGGAGAAAATAGGGAGACATAACTGGAGAATGAATCTCTTAGAATATTTGAATTTCTACCTTCCCTATGTGCTCTACTGTACGAGTGGGGTAACACCAGGGTGTTTGAGTCAATCCAAAAATAGGGGAGTGGAATGTGCGATTCATGATACCCAAAATTTGGAACACTGTAAAGGTGGAATGACAATGAAGGATAAATATTGGTCGTGTTCGAAACACAGCATCCCTATTGCGTTATCCTAATATGGGGATAACAAACAAGGGTCGATTGTTAACCATGTTTTAAAAATGATACCTGACTCAAAAATATCATCCATTAGTCTACTGGAATACTAACCCAAAACAGTAGGCAAGCAATATGCTGAGAATAATTACTTTTAGGGGGTTATTTTAGACGTGAAAGGAAATAAGCATCCAAATAAAGGGTATGAAAAGTGTGGACAGTGGAGTAATTGGTTGTTTGATTGGAGTCCAACACTCTTGAAATTACACCACCATGGTGAAAACACATTAGGTTGGTGCATCATTCTGATCAGGGATCAAAATTACTATAGAACATGACCTCTTTGGAGAGAATCTATAACACCTCATATGGATTTGGATGATGAATGGGATATTTCAACGTCATATGACCTGGACCGAAGTTGGGGCCAAGGGGCCAGAAGTACTAATGACCCTAGATCTGGGCCCAAGGAAAAAGGAACGGACATTGCTATGTATCCCATGTAGATGATCATTGATCCAACGTAGTTCTTAAAGCATAGTGTGGTTAGAGACCAATGCTGGTAGGGGAGAATCTTCTCTTGAAAGGAAACTGGTGCATCCCATAATTATTATGGGGCATCCTAAACTTGTTCATGGTAGATCTGAACTTACATGGTTACACAAATGAGTTAGGTACATGGGGCCAAAAAAGAGGGGGTAGAATTTAAGATTCATGGGGCCATACCTGAAGACAAGATGCATGGGAGTTCATAAGTATCTCATGAGGATGGGAATCAATCCATACGTAGTTATGGAAGATGTTGTAAAATTTAACGTCTTGCGGAAGGGACATGGAGTGGTCTTAGTTTATGGTCATAGAGCTCAGACCACAGATATAATGGAGTGAGGGAGACACATGATGTGGTAAGTATAAAACCCGACATGAATGAGGAAATAAGCCCATACCACAATGTGCTCCTCGTGAGGCTTTTAGGTTGATGGATCAAAAGTGATAGTTAGGCTGGGCCCGAGGCAAAGTGCACCAGCATTACTACGTACCCCATGAGAATAGGAATCAAGCCATACATAGTTATAGAGATATAATGGTAAGGTACCGGTTCCCGAGATAATAAGGTCCTGCTGGTATGGCCCTCACACCAAAATAAACAACATTTGATAGATCTTGTTTGTCCTTTAGGGTAGATGTGTGTGTTTTTTTTGTGAAGAGATAAACCTAGGAAAAAGAATCCTGGTATTGCTACATGAATCAAGTCGCATGTGGGCATTGAAAAATTGTATGGTGGATGACTAATACCCAACATGATGTCCCCCCCCCCCCCCCCGAGTGAGGGAATCACGATGCAGTGCCATTTTTTGATGTGCATCTAGGTTGATAAGGTCACAGTTTAGGTTCATGTGATAGGACCAACCAATGCACTTTAACATCATTAAATAAATACAAAATAGTTTAAATTCATGTGGGACCATAGGGGGAATGTTCATGATGTGATAAAGCATACCTGACGTGAAGGAGGATGAGGTACAAATCACACCACGTGCAATTCCGAGGAAGAAACCTCAGGTCATGGGGCTAGAAAAGGTCAGAAAATATGGGGCTGGACATGTGAAAGAACTGTCCAGGTGTTCCTATGTATCCCATGAGGATGGAAATGAATCCATACATAGTTCTAAGGGTGCATTTTAATGTCATTTAGGATGTAATAGTTTAAGTTCATTTAGGACCATATACAGTTTAACATCATACAGGACGACATGCAGTTTAATGTCATAGTAGATAGGAGGTAGGAGGGACTATCTCCTAGAAGGGGAGTAGATGTTGGGTCTATTTCTAACCCAAAATGAATGATTACATAATCCCACACATGCCACACCATGCAATACAATAAGATTCGGTGCCTAAAAGGCTGAACAGAAGAGATTATTAGTGTACCTTGATCTGAACCCAAAGACGAGATGTCTGGATGGTCCTACATATCCCATGAGGATGGGAATCAAGCCATAAGTAGTTCTAGATATAGAAAAATAAGGAGATCTTAGTTTAAGGTCTCAAAGCTCGGACTATGGAGAAGATAAACTCTTTCAAGTGATCACAGACCTCGATCTGATCCCTAAGCCCACGTGAGTCAAACTTAGTGTGGAAAACAAGGGAGGAAGAGGTATTTTCAACACATGGGATACACGTAAAGGGTAAGTTAGTTTAGATCCCTGAATGATGCCTTACCATGGCTTTGTCCTCCTAATGTGAAAATGTGCATTGAGGGATAGTACCAAGAGTGTCGAAATTCCACTCGGACATGATGGGGTGGAAAATGATGTGAATCAAAGAACCAACATTTAAGGCTTGATGGGGTTGTCATGACGATAGAGGATAACTATTGACTGTGTTTGAAACACAAAATCCATATCGTGTGACCTAGAATGGGAACAACAAATGAGAATCAACTACTGACCATATTCGCAACGCAGGACTTCTATCAATTTGTTGTTTGAAACCCTTGAGGACGTTGGACTGTAATGGTAGGAGAGCCCTTGGGCGGAGAATCCATTCCATATAACGGTCCCTTCAAATGTAAAATATAATTAAATCCCAAATTAAGGGGAACACAAAGCCTAAAAAATGGGTGAAAGAATGTCCAGGTAGAATCCAACACTCTATGTTCTGAACCAGAGTACTCTTTGGCACATTGGTGAATCACCAAAGAGGGCCAGTGAGCCCAACTTAAGAGCAGTCAACTTGAAAAGATGAGTGTAGAGAAAGAGAGTGAAGGGTGCTCAAGAGAGATAGGTATGTGGCGTGGTTGTTACAAATCCGACGTGAATGGGGACATAATCCCATACCACACCATGTACCCCTCACTTGGAAGGACTCGGGCCAAGAGGCCAGAATGGTAAGGAGGTTTTTAAGAGATGGGGAAGGACCTAAAGACTAGATGTCTAGGCAGTCCAACGTATCCCATAAGGATGGGAATCAAACCACATGTTGTTATGAGGAATGATGTTGTGTAGTTTAACGTCAGGCAGCAAGGATGTAAATAGGGGTAAGGTACCCCAACAAGGGATGTGTATGGCATGATGAGTAGCCTGAGCTGAATGAGGACACTAGATCATACCATAAAATACAATCCCGAATGAACACTTGGGCCAATGGGACAAAAAGGTTGATGGACCTTAAAGGGGAAGTCCCAACTGGTTTGCAGTTTAACTTCTTGTGGTGAAGATGATGGTGCTCTTAGTTTAAGGTCATAGGGCTCAGACTGTAGATGTCTAGTTTAATATCATATAAAAGGGATATCTATATGGAGAGGGAGAATCATCATGCCTATGGAAAACTAAGAAATGTAAATAATGTTATAGGATAACTGTTGACCATGTTTGCAAAATAGTATGTGTATTTGTGTGACTGGAGTTTAGGGGAAAACAATTGAGCATCAACCATTGATCGCATTTACAACATGGGACTCATATTAATTTTTAGCTCGAAATCCTCGATTACATTTGCCTGAAATGGTAGGAGAGCCCTTGGGCCAAGCATCTACATTGTTCAAGGGTCCTTTTGTATATAAAAGATGATGAAAACCCAAATGATGGTGCGCGCAAAGCATGGAGTGGATTGTGCTCGTAGAAATGATGATAGATGAAGGAGGGATGTCTCAAGGGGATATGTGTGGTGTGGAAAAATAGCTCGACGCAAATGATTACGTGAGTTCAGACCACACCACACAATCATAGATGAGAACATGGGCCAGGGGGCCGAAAGGGTTGAAGGACCTAAGGTTGGGAGTCCCAGCCAACTGTAGCCATATGACCCCTCATGTGGGTATTTCCATACCACAACACCTAATCCTACATGATCAATTATCAGTGTGGGAAATAAGGAGTAGGATCAGGCTCTCCCCAGCATATAGGGGTACAATAGCTAGACTCACACTCCTGCCCAAGGCATACTGAAGCTTAAAGAGATAGTGGGGTAGAATAAACCACTACACTCAATATTTGGGACCTATGGGGGTGGTGAAAAGGACAAAGGATCGTTGTTGACCAGGTTCGAAACACATCATCCATATCATGAGACCAAAAATGGGAACAATAAATGAGCATCTACCGCTGACCATACTTTCAATTTGAGACTTATATCAACTTTTTGTTCGAGGTCCTCGACGTATTTGGCCCAAAATGATAGGAGATAACTTAGGCTAAGTATTTGTACTATTCGGGGGTCCTTTTGGATGTGAAAGATGACGGAGTCCTGAGTATAGGGAGTGTGTAGAGAATAAATGTGATCTTTCAATATAACGTCAAGAAGGATGATGAAAATGGTCAAGATATCCAGGGAAGGGGATGTATGGTGTGGTCATAATGAACCCGATATAAAGGATAGGAAAATCCGGCACCACACCATGCTTTTTAACCAAGGGGAGATTTTGAAGTTGGGGCTGGGACAACATACAAAATGTTTGGGTGTTCTTATGTATCCCATAAGGATGGGAATCAAGCCATACGTAGTTCTTGAAGGACATGTAGTTTAGCATCATGCAGTGAGGACATGGGAGAATATATGAATGAGGAGGGGAGAACAGGGTGAAATAATTGTAATCCTGACATGATTGGGTCCAAAGAAGCCTACACGACACCATACGGGATCATCCAAGGGAATTATACCCAGGGGGATAGTCAAAGAGGAAACTGGGGGCTGGACTCAAGACGAATCATCCAAGCGTTCCTACGTATCCCATGAGGATGAGAATCAATTCATATTTAGTTATTGCAGTTTACTATCTTTCAGGATAACATACTATTTAATTTCATGCGGGATATAACAGTTTAAGGTCATGTAGGAACCTGACAGTTTAAGGTCATGTAGGACCGACATACAATTTAATTTCATGCGGTAGATAAAAGTTTAAGGTCATGTAGGACCAGACAGTTTAAGTTCTTATAAGACCGACATATAGTTTAATGTCATGTGGGACATAATAGTTTAATTTCATGTAGGACCCGATAGTTTAAGGTCATGTAGGACCACATTTTCTCAGGCATAGTATTTCTTGAGGAACTTGGCACTGGTGGGAGGAGTTATACAGTCACCATCCATGGTAACCAGGGAGTATGTACCATTGGGATAAACCTTGTGATTGATGTAAGTTCCTTCCCATTTGGGATCCAATTTGCGTGGTTTTCACCAATGTATCATTTTTTCCCTCAAGGATAACACCAAGTCACCTTGCGATAAAGAGAGGAGGTGAACCATCTTAGTGAAAGCTCTATCTATCTTGTTCTGATGCCTTTCCAGATTGTGCAGGGCATGAAGCATGTTCTCATCAAGTGGATCCAATTCATCCAGATGGACTTTAGCTAGTTTATATGGCACTTGCTCATCATAGATAGTTGTGCATAATGAAGGTAACTGGATCTCGATGGGTAGGATGTCCTCTATTTCATACACCAGGGAGTATGCGGTCACCTGTGTGGAATTACGGGTCATCATTTGATAATCCCGGAGGGATTTGGGGAGCTTTTCTGGACAAATCTTCTTGTTTTGACCAACCATTTTTTGCAAAATTTTAGAGAGGGTCTTGTTGAATACCTCAATCTTTCCATTTTCTTGCACGTGATAGCGGGAGGTATGGTCAGAACAAATGCTTTACTTAGCATAAAATTTATTTAACTCAACTGCCCATAAGTTCATGTTGTTGTTAGTGAGGATGGAATGAGGGACTCCAAATCGGTAGATGATGTTGGAGCTCAAAAATTAAATGATGGAATTGGTCTTTACCTCCTTGAGTAGAAATTCCTCTACTTACTTGGAGAAGAATTATGTAGCGGTTAGGATGAACATGCACTGGAGAGTTTTCATCAGTGGATATGGTCACACAACATAGAGTCCCCAGACAGCAAAGGGCTAAGATTAATTGGTAGTGTGTAGATACTCTTGCAGCCAATTCATAAAGTTAGCATGAATTTGGCATGCATGGAACCTTTTGGAAAACTCTATGCAGTCACAGATCATGGAGTGCCAAAAATACTGCAATCTCTAGATCTTGTGAGATAGTTTTGGCCCAGTCTGAGGAGCTCTGCAAGAACCAGCATGAACCTTCGACATGACTTGAGAAATCTCAACTCCTTGAATGAAACAGAGGAGAACCCCGTCAAACTTGTGCTTGTAGAGAATATTCTCAACACCCGGTCTACTATGGAGAGTAAACTACAATGTGTGGCATCGGATTCTCTCAGGCTCGGATCGCTCTTCCATGAGATTACCATTCGATAGGAACTCAAGAAATGAGGTTCTCCAGTCATGCATCGCTTCAATCACTGCATCTAGGGGACCTGGATGTCCTAACGTGGAGGCTCTGGTGGTAAGGTGGCTTACCTGCAGGTTGTCATCATCATCTGGAGTGATGGGAGTGATGATTCTCCAGTGTGACACATGGATAATCAAATCATCATGTTCAGGCTCCTCAATTGATGCAGCTAGACCAGACAACACATCAGGTTGACCGTTCTGGGATCGAGGGACATGAGTAACTTCTGCCTGACATAGTAATTGGGCCATTAGCTGGAGGGTGCATTCCAACAGTGGTAGGAGATCTGGCTTCCTAACAATATAATCATCGTTGATATGATTGATGATTATTTTGTAGTCCCCTTTCACATGCAAGTGGGGAACGTCAGTATCATGGGCTAGCTCAAGGCCAGTAATGAGATCCTGGTATTCCACCTCATTGTCGGTGCATCCTTCTGATAGAAAGAATGAATATGGTAGGATAGATTGTGTTAGAGTGATGATGAAGACACCCATTCCTACTCTATTGAGCTTGGGGTCATTCAGAATTCTGTCGGTAGGGCTCAAGGAAGCACCATCAAAGTGCATTCTCCAGCACATAATGGATTGGTCTATCGAGAGGATTTCCTCATCGGGAAAATCAAGGTCCAGGGATTGGTCCGTAGGAGCTGAATGCACAGCGAGGAAATATACAAATGATTGCCCCTTGATATCCATCTGAGGAACAAAATTTATGTCAATTGCTAGATAATCACTACCCACTGATCTAGATATACTGTCAACATGGGGTGGATCAGGATGTACTTTAGCGGGTCTAATTGGGACACCAACTGTACCTTGTGGTGCTGCAAGTAATGTCAAAATTTATGTATTGCAAATACCAGTGAAAGGCAGGTCTTCTCGATAGGGGAGTATCTAGTCTCCGCATCGGTGAGCATGCGGCTGAGATAATAAAGATTGTTATCAATTCCCTCGTTATTCTTCTAGGTGAGAAGTTTACTGAGGGATCATTATAGGGCAATCACATAAAGGACCAAAAAAATTCTGGAAATAAGTGGCATTAAGACTAGGGGATGGAGTAGATACTTCTTGATTTCCTTGAAAGCATTATGAAATTATTCATCCCACTCATATACAGTTCCTTTCTTCATAATCCAAGAAAAGGGCTTACACTTTCCAACCAAATTCGTGATGAATTGTTCTATGTAGGATGTATGGCCTTAGAAACCTCGGAGCTCTTGGATGTTTCTTGGGAAAGGAATCTGGATGATGTCCTTGATCTTCTCTGGGTCGATCTCAATGCCCCAATATCTGAAAATGAATCCAAGAAACTTTCCATAGGTGACCCAGAAGGCACACTTCAATGGATTCATCTTCAGGTGGTGATAATGTAGGAAGCCAAACACTTTCTCAAGGTCTTTGAGATGGTCTTGACGCTGGCAAGATTTTACCACCAGATCATCCACATAGAATTCCACCAGTGTCTTCAGGATCATCTTAAATATGCAATGCATAGCTCGCTGATAGGTGAAACCTTCATTATTTAAACTGAAGGGCATGAATTGGTAACAGAAAGTACCTTGAGGTTCCCTGAAGGCTGTAGAATCCTCATCCTTAGAGTCCATTGGGATTTGGTTATACCAGGAGTACCCATCCATGAAGGAGAGGTCTTGGAACATAGCTATTGAGTTGATCCAAAATTTCATCACAAAGAGGGGAAAATAATCTTTTGAACCTTGATGGTTGAGATCTCAGAAGTCAATGTAGACTCTGATCTATCTGTTCTTCTTCCTGAATGGAATAATGTTAGCTAGCCACTTGAGTATTGGACCTCCTCATTGAAATTGGCCCTGATGATCTTATCAACTTCAGCCTTGACCATGGAACCATGGGAAGGGTAAATCTTTTTTGGAGGATTCTTAAACCTTTGGTGATTTGTTGGGAGGTAGAGGCGGTGGACCACTACCTAAGGATCTAGTCCTGGAATCTCATTTTAATTCTAGGAAAATAAATCACGGTGTTGTTTTAGGAAGTCCATGTACCATTGTTTCTCCTCGAGAGGCATAGAAACACTAATCAATGTGGGCTTCGGATCTATCTCATTACCGAGGTTCATCTGTACCAATTCATCGACCGTGGTGGAGACGCCCTCTTCAAAGGTAGTGGGGCCATCATCTAAATCCTCTTATTCACTTATAAAGGATGGATCCTCAGTAGGATAATTTTCCTCTAAGTCAATAGATCCCAATGGGAGGCTAGTAACAACCTGAGCAGTGGTAGACACTGCATTGGGGGACCCCCACGCTGTCGAAACCATAGAGATGAAAGCTATCAATCTGAACCCATGTAGACTTCATCCTAAGGGGCCACACTTGATGATATTTAAGAAATAGTTACATGTCAACTTGAGTTGGTTTATCACAGCCTGGTGAAACAAACAAGTATATCATATTTTCGTTGTCATGGGGCAGACATCCCGGTACCTTATGGGTGTAGGTGGCTCTGGGATCACCTGAGCCTAATTCATATAGAAGTATGAGGTGATCTTCCAGTGTTGCTTAAACATGGGAATGTTCTCCCCCATTTTCTAAAAAAAATTAATCATTTTCCAATGTTTGGGGTTGTAGCCTCCAATCAATGGATTGGAATGATGAAGGCATTATCCAAATCTATCCAGGGGTCGGTTGTAGCCGTATCATGCTCAACCTCGTTAGCCTGAATTTTCTTGTCCTTGTTATTGTAATAGTCAGAATCCAGGTAGCGGGGTTTACATCAGGAAAATGGAGACGTGTCACCTTGTAGGATGCCCATTCAACCATTAAGGGAGTACTTGAGGCACTAGTAGTATGATGAAGGGACCACCGCATGTAGGTGGAGGCATAGCCTTCCCATCAACACAAAGTAGGTGGTGTCCTGGGAGATAACCATGAACTCAGTGTTAGCTACCAAACCACCAAACTGTGTCTTTAGGAGAATTTTTTCGATTGGTGTCTGTTATATCCTATCATAGACATGGATTTTCAGGTCAGAGGAACTCATATCATCCTCTGACAACCCCAGTTTTCATAGTGTCTAAGTCGAGATTAGGTTGATCCCAGAGCCTGTGTCGACAAGATAGTGAAAAACCTCCATGAAATTAAAATGGTTGGTGCTGTACAGTGGGAAGATGTTCCCCTATATGTGAGATCCTTCATATTCTATAGAGAATGAGATGATGACCTGGCATTCAGCATGCTCAACTGCCTCATCATGGAAGACTTATTCAATTTCTACCTCCATCTCGAACTGGATGGGGATTCTTAAATCCTAGTTAAGGGATTCATGCATATCTACTAACAAGAGAATGGCCTTAAAGATGTAGAGCCATATTAGAATTATATCAATATGTTTGAGTACATCATACTTCTATGCCAAGTATGAGATTCTACTTATAGCAGGTCGCTCTGTGATAGGAGGTATGGAAAGCCCTACCAGCTAGGACGACGACTGACTGGTGCTGGGAATATCCCGATTCTCACTATTCAAATCCTATGGAATGACCACCAGATGAGAGCTATATGACATATACTAGAAATAGTAGAGATCAGATGATCACGGAATGGTCGAGGTGTCTTTTCCTGATCAAGCAACACAAACGGCAGTGAAGGCAGGCCTGATGACCTCAGATGATAAGGTGGTGCATGATGAGCTCTGTGCTGGGCCAGCTCTCTGGTTTTAGTGGCATGCATAGTCTGGGTATAAGTAATGATTGAGGCACTTCGATAACCCATATTTCTACGGCTCTGTTGACGATGGCGATTGTTGGGAACATTGGGAGGATCCGTCTGGCGCTCCTCGCCATTAGAAATCATGTAGGGGTTTACCAGCTCTACGATGTTTACCGAGGTGTACCATTGACTGCTACTTGAATATTCATCCACTACTAGATGTATTATGGGAGGAATCAATATCACTTGTGGCATGAAGTTGTTGAGAGTATGGGATGATGACGACATTGGTGGGGGACTTTTTTTTCCTTGCGCCATTGATGCTTGCTCTTCTGGGAAGAGGACGGTTGATTCGCTGATGTAGAGGTACTGGTTGTGGGTGATGTTTCATCTTCTAAAGGTTCAGGTTGATTCATATATGCATGAATATTTCCATGGGAATGGGATATTGCCTTATGAGCCATCTAGTCATCAAACTTCTAAGACTCATGGTTAGAAACCATATGCCATTTGCCTCTGTTGTCACTACTACTATCGGGCTTTACGAATACACATGTCACATGTGCGGGAGCTAGGACCAACAAGAATACTTTGTTATCAACCTGGTGATGTTATTAATATTCTAATGAATTATTATATAATACCGTTACTGATTTTATTAGAAATGTGCATAATTAGTGTGAAATATTAATGTTTTAATAATAAGTATAATTTTTGAACATTTTTAAAAGTATTCCAATTGAGTCAGTATACCGTTTTAATAATAACTATCACTATACTAATCCAAATTGTTTGTTTATTGTTTTTTAGGATTCTTCTTTAAATATAAAACATTTCATTAGAAGGTACCATGAGCCAATTCTTCCATTTGAAGGGCCATATGGTCCTCACAAACAAGACCAAAGAATCTGTGGAGAAACTGGACTATTCATAAAGATTGATTTACTGGGATAAATACAGAAGTCCAAATTCCATTATTATCCACCATAATTTGGGGAACAATTTAAGGATTCCAGGATAAAAATTTCAAGGCCTAGTAATAAAAAAAATAGTCCCAAATGATTCATTAAAATCCCGCCTACCATTCTGTCCGTGAATTAAAATCAGCACACATATATTGACATTTCTCCTGATGTGAACATCCATTCGAGCTGAGATTTTTCAGTTTGAAATAGGAGATATTTTTGGACAATTATTTTGAATAAATTATTTTTATTTTAGGGCATCTTCCTATTCCAAAACCCATTCACATTATTTCCTTCTAAAAATTCTGGATTGAAATGGACAGATCTGAATTGTTTAGTTAAACCACCATAACATTTTCTCCCTAAGTCCAATGGATGCCAAATATTCAAAGTTGACAGAGGACTTCAATATATACAACTTTTAAGAAGTATAAATATCCTGATTCGTCTGTATGCATGTCCAATTCGGCGATCCAAGTGGTGGGGTAATTCTGGAATGCAAACTTTCCACCATCTTGGGCTATAAATACATCACCTCCTCTCCTCTCAAAAGGGTTGGCATTTCAGAATAGAGGAGGATCAATTGGTACGAACAAGGCTCTACCAAAGGCCTGTGAGGACATTCCAAACTCAAGTTTTTACTTGATATACCCTTCCTCTTCTCTTTCATTTCATTTACTTTTGTGTTCTTCTTCATTTGAAATATTGTAAGTGTTTGTTTTGTAATTCTGTTTTAATGAATGTTTCTTCTTCAATATCTCTTAATCTCACCCACCTTCTGTTGATTAATATTAATGTTCTTAAAATAGCCTAAATCAAGTTAAAATTCATTCTATTATTTTTCTTCCTCATTCAATATAAATTCTATATTTAACAATTTCTTAATCGTTTGTGTGTGTGTTCGGCGCACTACTCTTATCTTGTCCCTCTATTTTTCTTCTCTTTATATTTCATCACCATAAAAATATATTACAAGATTAATAACCATATTAATGGATGAGTAAATCTTCCATTTGGGTGAGTTATAATTTAGGGATGTTAAGTGATTGAGATTATTTGCTCGAAGAATATTCTTTAATTTAACATTGTGTATGTTGGACTTAACATGTCATGGATTAATAACTTGTTTTGTTTAACATGTGGTTTCCATGGATTATTGGAACCATAAATACACTACCATCTACAAGATCTGATTGATATTAAAACCCTAAGTTAAGTTAAGTCTTGTATTAAAGCCTTAACACTTAGTAATTCCAATCAATATTATCTTGCGAAGTGGGTGTTAAATTAACTGCAATATAAAGCAAAGATCCAGGATATCACAAGCTTAACTCCCTAAAAATGAACTCACCCCAATATTAATCAAATTATTAAATCAAACACCAATCATTAATCACTTCATTTAAGCTCTTCAAATAACCCCCCCCCCCCCCCCCTCCAATTACAATACAATCAACTAAAAACAAACGACTATTACAAAGTATCATCAGCGAGGATTCAACCCGAGTACTGCTATACATGTTAGCAGAGCATCGGAACCTTGACCGGTCGATAGGATACAATCAGTTGTGCATTTCAAATGGCATAGTTGATGGGGATGGTTCTTTATTTAGTCATTATTTTCTGGTTACTGTAAAAAACACACAAAAAACAATGTTAAAAAAATGAAAAAAAACACAAAGAAAACCCCATCTTCTCATAAAAATCATAAACGAAAAACAAACAAAGAAAAACTTATCTTCCTTTTTCTTCCAACATCATTATGAATTCCCCTTAGCCTCCCCAAAAATCCCCCAGATTTGTTTGACCCTGAAATTGAGTGAAAACTTCACCAACTTAGGCGAAACATCAGAGATAATCAAATAATTCAAGAACCAGTCCTTGTCCAACCAGTTGAATTAGAAATGGCCAATCCTAGGGAACAATCCCTTAAAGAACTTGCTGCCCCTAATATGAATTACCAACCTCTTGGTATTCAATATCCAAACATAGAGGATGACTTTGAACTCAAATCAGGTTTGATTCATCTTCTTCTTCATTTCCACGGGCTAGCCGGTGAGGATCCACATCTCCACCTTAAAGAGTTCCAAGTGGTGTGCTCTACCATGAAGCCTTAAGGGGTTTATGAGGAACAGATCAAACTTCGAGCATTCCCTTTCTATCTAGATGACTCTGCTATGTCATGGATCTACTACCTTCCTCATGGTTCTATAACCACATTTAATGACATGAAGTGACTCTTCTTAGAGAAATTATTTTCTGATTCTCGTACTACTTCTATCCGAAAGGAAATAAGTGGTATCTGTAATTTCCCAAGTGAATCACTCCATGAATAATCAGAGAGGATCAAAAAGCTTGTTGTAACCTACCCATATCACGAAATCCCTGGTCAACTCTTGATCCAATACTTCTATGGGGGGTTATTGTCTATGGAGAGAACTCTCATTGATGTCTCAAGTGGCGGTGCTCTTGTTGATAAAACTCTTGCAGCAGAAAGAGATATAATAAGTAACATGGATATAAACACACAACAATTCCATACTCTAGCACATGATCAAGTCAAAAAATCCCAAGATAATCAATCAATAGAGCCAAACAAGATGACTGAGTGGATGAGTGAACTTGCAGGACTTGTGTGACAACGAGCTGTGGCATCCAAACCCCCAACCTCATCTTATCCACAATCACTGTTTCCTGGACCTGTCAAAAACTGTGGAATCTTCAACTCTCCATCTCATCCAACTGACACATGTCCACAACTTCAAGAGGATCAATCTAATTCATCTGGACCAATGGAGCTCAATGCAGCATATGCTCAGTGGAACACCAACCCTCAACTATCAGGTCAGTTTGTTAGGAACTTCAACCAACCTCACTCTGAGCCCTTCTCTTCTTCCTATAACCTAGGCCTTAGGTATGGTAATCCCATATCTCATCCCCCTCAATTCCCTCCTCAAAACCCAAACCAGTTTCAATATGATCAAGGTGTTGGTAACTTCCAACAACCTTATCCTTTTATTCCTCAACCTCAAAGGAACAATCCTCCTCCTGGATTCCATTATCCTAGTGAGACTTCCCAATTAGAAAACCAATACAATTGCTTTCCCAAGAACCAAAATCAAGGCAATCTCAATCTGGGACAAGCATCTTCTTCCAAGAAACCATGGGAAAGTGCAGTGGAAGATCTTTCCTCCTTCACCCGTTCTAGTCTTAAGAACATTGAGACCCAAATCGGTCAACTTGCATCCCACCTTAGTCAGCAGCAACCATCCAATTCATCCCAACTCCCTGCTCAACCCTTAACCAACCCCAAGGGTAATGTAAGTGCAATTTCACTTAGATTAGGAAATCAACTTGTTGTGCCTCATGATAAGTCCTCCAACCCCCCTTTGAATGTTGACCTAGAAAATGAAAATAAAAAGAAACTTGAAAAGAAATATGAATCCATTCCCTCACCTCCTTCAATTCCACTTAGGAACCCAATTCCTTTTCCTCAAGCTATTTATAAACCAAAGAAGTCCTTTGAACCCGATCCTAAAATTCTCGACATGTTTAGACATGTTGAAGTAAAAATTCAAATCTTAGATTCCATAATACAAATTCCTAAAGATGAAATTTTTCTCAAGGAGTTGTGTACCCACAAGATGAAACTTAGGAACTTCAAAAATATTTCCACCCAGTAGTCTATTCCCATAAAGTGCAAGGATCGAGGGACCTTTATGGTTCCATGCCAAATTGGAAGTTCCAACATTTATGATGCACTCATAGACCTAGAATCCTCAATTAAAGTCATGCCCAAATCCATATTATCCAAACTTATTATAGGTCCTTTATATCCAATGGGTGTTGTCATTCAATTGGCCAATTGAAGCACAGCTAGTCCTAAGGGAATAATTGAGGATTTCCTTGTCCGAGTCAATAATATTATCTTCCCTGCTGATTTCTATGTCCTTGACATGGAAGGTGAGACAAAATCTTATCGATCTACCATAATTATAGGAATACCATTCCTCATGACTGTGAGAACCATGATTGATGTCCATTCAGGTATCTTATCCATGGAATTCGGTGACCAACTGGTCAAGTTCAACATTTTCCAAGCCATGTGATACCCATCTGAGGATCACTCTGCATTATCAATCCATGCTTTTGAGGACACTTATAAGAGTCAATTGAACCCCATTTCATCATGTTCATGCTATTCTGATGATAAAGGATCTTGTGAAATTTTCACCATGATTAACCAAGTCATAAATGGTGAAGTTGATGTGGACCTCTCATTCATAGACTCCATAAATCTAGAGGAACTTGAAAACTCTATTGAATCCCACATCAACTCTGATCTCTACTGCTCCACCTTGGATAGTATTAAAGAAAATGAATCTGAAGAAACTGAAGTTCCTTCCTCCATTCCTGAGTTGTCTAACCCCCAAATGAAAAATGAGACTAATCTAAAACCTCTTCCTGAACACCTGAAATATGCATTCCTTTTCCATGATCACTCTTATCCTGTTATTATCTCTTCTTCAACTACTGAAACTGAGGAGTCCAAACTTGTTCAAGTGTTAGAGGAAAAAAATCCCTTAGGGTGGACCCTAGATGACATACCAGGAATCAACCCTTCCCTTTTAATGCATGACATCCACCTTGAGGAATCATCCAAACAGGTTAGACAACCACAAAGAAGACTCAATCCACTCATACTTGAGGTAGTTAGGGAAGATATCCCCAAGATTCTTCAAGATGGTATTATCTACCAAATTTTTGATAGTGAATGGGTTAGTCCAATTCATGTTGTACCTAAGAATGGTGGGATAACTGTTGTCACAAATGAACATGGAGAGGTAGTCACAACTTGAGTAAAGAACAAATGGAGTGTGTGCATTGACTATAGGAAATTGAATGTTGAAACAAGAAAAGATCACTACCCTCTTCCATTCCTTGATCAAATGCTGGAACGATTAGCTGGAAAGTCACACTATTAATTTCTTGATGGATACACCAGCTACTTCCAAATCCCAATCGCACCTCAAGACCAAGAAAATACTACTTTCACATGCCCCTTTGCAACATATTCATATAGAAAAATGCATTTTGGACTTTGCAATGCTCCTGCAACATTCAAGAGGTTTATGATGAGTATCTTTTCTGAATTCAATGAACACTGCATGGAAGTATTCATGGATGACTTCACCATTTATGGTGATTCATTTTAATGTTATTTGAATTCACTATCTCTAGTCCTCCAAAAGTGTGTCAAGTGTAACCTTGTGTTAAATTTTGAAAAATGTCACTTCATGGTTGAAAATGGGATTGTTCTAGGGCACATAGTTTCAAAAGATGGTATTGAAGTCGATCCTACCAAAATTAAATTGATCCAATCACTTCCTGAACCCAAATCTGTTCGAGATATCCATTCATTCCTCGGTCATGCTGGTTTCTATCGGAGATTCATCCATAAATTCAGTAAAATTTCCCTCCCACTCACTCGGTTTCTCCAAAATGATATCACTTTCCATTTTGATGAGGTTTACAAGAGAGCCTTCATTGAACTCAGAACTGCTCTTACATCTACCCTGATAATCCAACCCCCAGATTGGTCCTTACCCTTTGAGTAGATGTGTGATGGTTCTGATAGAGCCGTTGGGGATATTCTTGGTCAAAGAAGATAAAAGATTCTTCATGTCATCTATTATGCCTCAAAAACATTGTATGAAACTCAATCTCACTACACTGTCACTGAAAAGGAACTTTTAGCAATGGTTTTTGCCTTAGATAAATTTTGGCCCTATCTCTTACGTGCCAAAATCATCATCTTCACATACCATTTTGCTATAAAGTTATTAATCAAGAAAATTAATTCCAAACCAAGGCTAATAAGATGGATCCTAATGCTCCAAGAGTTTGACCTTGAAATAAATGATAGAACAGGTAAAGAAACCCTTGTGGCTGATCACTTGAGTAGAATTTCTAATTCTTCTCATTCGGAAATCATTGATCCAGAATTTCCAACTGAGCACCATTCATCTCTCACTCCAAAAATACCATGGTATTCCCCAATTGTAAATTACTTTTTTTCTGGTGTTTTCCCTAAATTTTTTTCAAAAGAACAAAAAATGAAGTTGAACAGTGATTCAAAATACTATTTTTGGTAAGAAAATAATCTTTGGAAAACTGAGGCAGACATGGTAATAAGGATATGTGTCAATGAAAATGAACATTCATTCATATTAGAATATTGTCACTCACTTCCCAGAAGTGGACACTTTGGAACACAAAGGACCTCCCAAAAGGTCCTAGACTGTGGATTCTTCTGGCCTTCACTCTTTAAGGACTCATATGACTTATATCAATCATTTCCCACTTTCCAAAATTTTGGCACAATTTCAAAGAGAAATGAAATGCCCAAAAAGACATTAATTTTCTGTAAGATCTTCAATGTTTGGGGTATCGATTTCATGGGACCATTTCCCCCTTCCAATGGATTCCCATACATCCTTCTTGCGGTTGATTATGTTCCTAGGTGGGTTGAGGCTAAACCCACTAGAAAGGATGATTCACATACTGTTATTGAATTCCTAAAGATGCACATCTTCCACCAATTTGGCACACCACGTGCCTTGATAAGTGAATTAGGAACCCATTTTTGTAATAAAACCATAGAATATCTTTTGAAAAAGAATGGGGTTGTACATAAAACTTCAACTAAATATCACCCCCAAATAAATGGAATGGCTTAAATTTCTAATAGATAAGTGAAAAGAGTGCTTGAGTGAATTGTAAAACCCACCAGAAAAGATTGGCCTGAAAGACTTGGTGAAGCACTTTAGGCTTATCTAACTGCCTATAAAACACCTATTGGGATATCCCCTTTTAGGATAGTTTTTGGTAAATAACATCACTTACTAGTTGAAATCCAACATAAGTCATTTTGGTCTATGAAAAAATTTAATTATGATTGTGAAAAATCTAGTTAAGATAGATTGTTGCAGTTGAATGAACTGGAGGAGCTTTGACTTGATTCCTTTGAGAATTCCATTCTATACAAAGCAAAGGCCAAGGTACTCCATGACAAAAACATCTTGAGAAATTTATTCCATGAAGGTGATAAGGTAATGCTCTTTAATTCTTGATTCCAGCTTCACCCAGGTAAGATTAATTCTCTTTGGGATGGTCCTTTTATTATTACTAATGTTTACCCATTTGGTGTAGTGCAAGTCCAAGACCCCTCTTCCAAAAGGACATTTACGGTTAATGGACATCGGTTAAAGAATCACCATGTGAGGAAACACAATCCTGGATCAACATTGACTTCAACTGGATCCCCAACTTCTACAGTCGACCAACCACTAGATGGAGATGGCGACCCACAAAATCCAAACCAGGGGGCACCTCTTTCCCTTTAAGTCTCTCTCTATCTCTTCCCCTCTCTACCTCTATCTTCTTCTTACTCTGAATTTCATTTTTTTACCACTTTCTTTTTCAAACCCTTTATTTTTTCTCTATCTATTTTGTGTTAGTGTGTTATTATTAAAAAACAAAAAAATATAAAAAAACAAAAAAAAGGATCATAACAAGAAAAATAAAAAAATAAGATTCATGATTACTCACCATCGAGTTTTGAAATTTTGTCCCACCTTTTTGGGGAGTCAACAGAAATTTTTTCATCTCAAAAATTTTGTATTTTCATCATGACTTTGGATAATGAATTTTGTTTCAAAACCAAAACATTTTTAATGCTCAATTTTTTATTTGGAAAATGATTTTCCCCACCCATGAGGAACAACATTTCCTTTCATGCCAAGGCCACCTATGGCCATCGTTTCAAAATGTGGGTTTTCACCCCCATTTGTGATTCTTGAGTTTGTGGACCTTCGAGCTGAATTTCCTACTTTAGTTTGCATTAATATGATAGAGTCATTTTATGAACCAAATGAGAATCACAATAGCCAAATAACCTCCCATTAACCATACATTAATCCTAATTTTGAAAGCCCATTCCAGCCTATGGAAACTTTTTCATAGATACCCACATTACAAGCCCTATACCTTTTCCTACCCAATATCAACATGGCTTTTCATTGCATAAGTTTTTGAAATTTATGTGTGGGGGAATGTATTTCATTGTTTGGGTACTCTTTTATTGATTTTAAACAAGTTATCATTTACTTGAGGGCAAGAATCCATTTCAGTGTGGGGGAGAGGTGTTCATTCAGTGTGTTTTGGGGAATGTAATTAACTTCCATTTAAATAATATTTTAAATGTTATTGACAAGTGTTCAAAAACAATCAAGAATGATGAAAAAAATCAAAAAAAAATGAAAAAATGGGTTGTGTCTTGGGAAGGTCAAAAATCACTCTCCATCAACCTTTGATCTTATTATAACTATTAAAATTAGTGTTGTGAGGAGATCAAACATGGTTTGGGATATGGGTGTGAGATCTGTTATATGGGTGTGAGATCTGTTTCAAGGTCAACTTTTGAAAAAACAAAGAAAAAAAGAAAAAAAAGAACACTTGCATTATATTCTTATTGGGAGAAGTTTTGTATTTTTTAAATATTCTATTTTCTCATTACCTTCATATTTTCTTCCTCTATTGTGTCTTTCTTCATACAATCATTCCCTTGTAAATATGTGTTTTCATTTCCTTCCATGTTTTATTTTAAAAAAATATTTATTTCTTTTTCTATGTTGGTGTTTTAACCCTCTTCTTCTCTATCTTGGACATTGTATTCCTACCATACCATAGCCACAAAAAACCCCTTAAAATACCTCTTGATTATTGTTCATTTTGTATAGGTATTGGAAGCTAAGATCTCTTTTCAAACTCTATGATTTTCACTTTTGGTTGGTGAAAGAGTGAACCTCCACAAATGAATTTTATCATCTTGAGAGGTGTGAGTTTTGAGTGTCTACATTTTCCATTTATAAATTTGATCATAAAAAAATGAATTAGTTTTGTAACATTTTTTTTGTGACAACTTGTGGTGGAATTCAAAATGGATGAGTGAAATAGTCTAAACCTCCCCTAATTGAAGAAAACAAAATTTTAATATTTGTTGGTGAGTGAAAATGATTTTTGTTATGTTTTTATATTTGTTGCAGATGAGGACATGAACAAGACTAATTATGGGTAGTTAATGTTATTAATATTTTCATGACTTATTATATACTCCCTTTACTGATTTTATATGAAATGTGCATAATTTGTGTGAAATATTAATGTTTTAATATTAAGTATAATTTTTTAGCATTTTTAAAAGTAGTCCAATTGAGTCATTTTAATGTTTTAATAATAAATATCACTATACTATTCCAATTTTTTTGGTTCTAGTTTTTTAGGATTATTATTTAAATATAAAACATTTCATTAGAAGGTACCATGAGCCAATTATGCCATTTGCAGGTTCATATAGTCCTCACAAACAAGACCAAAGAATCTGTGAAGAAACTGGACTATTCATGAAGATTGATTTAATGGGCTAAATACAGAAGTCAAAATTCCATTATTATCCACCATAGTTTGGGGGACAATTTAAGGAGTCCAGGATAAAAAGTTCAAGGCCTAATAATAATAAAAATGGGCCCAAATTATTCATTGAAATCCAGCCCACCATTCTGTCCGTGAATTAAAATCAGCAAACAAATATTGACATTTCACCTGATGTGAACATCCATTCGAGCTAAGATTTTTCAGTGTGACAGAGGAGATATGGTTGAAAAACTCTTTTGAAGAAATTATTTTTATTTTATGGCATATTAATATTCCAAAACCCATTCCCATTATGGCCTTAAAAGAAGTCTGGATTGAAATGGACAGATTAGAATTGTTTAGTAAAATCGCCATAATATTTTCTTCATAAGTCCAATGGGCACACAATTTTCACAGTAGACAGAGGACTGTTAAATATAAAACTATGAAGTAGGATATATTTCATTATTCGGCTGTATGAGTGTCCAAATTGGTGAGCCAAGTAGAGGGGTAATTCTGGAATGCAAACTGTCCACCATCTTGGGCTATAAATACATCCCCTCCTATCCTCTCAAAAGGGTTGGAATTTTAGAATAGAGGAGGATCAATTGGTATGACCGAGGCTCTGCCAAAGGCATGGTAGGACATTCCAAACTCACGTTTTCACTTGATATACCCTTCCTCATCTTTTTAATTTCATTTACTTTTGTCTTCTTCTTAATTTGAAATCTTGTAAGTGTTTGTTTTGTAATTCTATTTTAATGAATGTTTCATCTTCAATATCTCTTAATCTCACCCAAATTATATAGTTTAATATTAATGTTCTTAAAATACCTTAAATCAAGTTAATATACATTCTCTTATTTTTATTCCTCATTCAATCTAAATTCTATTTTTAACAATTTCTTCATCGTTTGTGTGTGTGTTCGGCGCATTACTCTTATCGTGTCCCTTTCTTTTTCTTCTCTTTATAATTCATCACCATAAACAAATATTACCAGATTAATAACCATATTAATGGATAAGTGAATCTCCAATTGGGGTGAGTTATAATTTATGGAAGTTAAGTGATTGAGAGTATTTGCTCGATGAATATTCTTTAATTTAACATTGTGTATTTTAGACTTAACATGTGATGGATTAATGACCTGTTTTGTTTAACATGTGGTTTCCATGGATTATTAGAACCATAAATACACTACCATCAACAATATCTGATTGATATTAGAACCCTAAGTTATGTTATGGCTTGGATTAAAGCCTTAACACTTAGTAATTCCAATCAATATTATCTTGCGAAGTGGGTGTTAAATTAACAATAATATAAAGAAAAGCTCCCAGATATCACAAGCTTAACTCCATAAAAATTAACTCACCACAATATTTATCAAATTATTAAATCAAACACCAATCATTAATCACTTCATTTATGCTTTGCAAACAACCCCCCCCCCCCCAATTAGAATACAATCAACTAAAAACAAACAACTATTACAAAGTATCATCACTGAGGATTCGACCCGAGTGTTGCTATACACATTAGCAGAGCACCGGAAACTTCACTGGTCGATAGGCAACAATCGTCCATGCATTTCAAATGGCTTCCTTGCCGAGGATAGTGCTTTATGTATTCATTAGTTTTTGGTTATTGTAAAAAAACACAAAAAATCAAAATTGAAAAAAATTGAAAAAAAAAACAAAGAAAACCCCGTCTTCTCATAAAAATCATAAACGGAAAACAAAAAAAGAAAAACTCATCTTTCTATTTCTTCCAACATCATTCTGAATTCCCCATATCCTCCCAAACAATACCTTATATTTTTTTGACCTAGAAATTGAGTGAAAAATTTTCCAACTTAGGAGGAACATCAGATATAATCAAATAATTCAAGAACCAGTCCTTGTCCAACCAGTTGAATTAGATATGGCCAATCCTATGGAACAAATCCTTAAAGAACTTACTGCCCCCGATATGAATTAACAACCTCTTGGTATTCAATATCCCAACATAGAGGCTGACTTTGAACTCAAATCGGCTTTGATTCATCTTCTTCCTCATTTCCACGGGCTAGCCGGTGAGGATCCACATCTCCACCTTAAAGACTTCCAAGTGGTGTGCTCTACCATGAATCCTCGAGGGGTTTTTTGAGGAAAAAATAAAACTTCAAGCATTCCCTTTCTCCCTAGATGACACTACTAATTCCTGGCTCTACTACCTTCCTCCCGGTTCTATAACCACGTGGAATGACATGAAGCGACTCTTCTTAGAGAAATTCTTTCCTACTTCTCGTACTGCTTCTATCCGAAAGGAAATAAGTGGTATCCATCAGTTACCAAGTGAATCACTCCATGAATACTGGGAGAGGTTGAAAAAGCTTGTTGTAACCTGCCCACATCACCAAACCCCTTATCAAATTCTGATCCAATAATTCTATGAGGGATTACTGGATATAGAGAGAACTCTCATTGATGCCGCAAGTGGCGGTGCTCTTGTTGATAAAACTCTTCCAGCAGAAATAGATCTAATAAGTAACATGGTTTCAAACACACAACAATTCCATACTTGAGCACATTCTCATGTCAAACAAGCCCAAGATAATCAATCAATATATCCAAACAAGATGACCGAGGTGATGAGTGGACTTACAGGTCTTGTGCGACAACTAGTTGTTGCATCCAAAGTCCCAACCTCATCTTCTCCACAATCACTATTTCCTAGACCTGTCAAAAACTGTGGAATATGCAACTCTCCACCTCATCCAACTGACATATGTCCACAACTTCAAGAGGATAAATCTCATTCATCTGGACCAATGGAGCTCAATGCATCATATGCTCAGCAGAACACCAACCCTCAACTATCAGGTCAGTTTGTTAGAAACTTCAACCAACCTCACTCTGAGCCATTCTCTTCTTCCTATAACCAAGTCCTTAGGTTTGGTAATCCCATATATCATCTCCCTCAATTCCCTCCTCAAAACCCAAACCAATTTCAATATTTTCAAGGTGTTGGTAACTTCCAACAACCTTGTCCTTTTATTCCACAACCTCAAAGGAACAATCCTCCTCCTGGATTCCATTATCCTAGTGAGCCTTCCCAATTCCAAAACCAATACAATCACTTTCCCAAGAACCAAAATCAAGTTAATCCCAATCTGGTACAAGCCTCTTATTCAAAGAAACAATGGGAAAGTGCAGTGGAAGATCTTTCCTCCTTCACCAGTTCTAGTCTTAAGAACATTGAAACCCAAATTGGTCAATATGCATCCCACCTTAGTTAGCATCAACCATCCAATTCTTCCCAACTCCCTACTCAACCCTTACCCAACCCCAAGGGTAATGTAAGTGCAATTACACTTAGATCAAGAAAGCAACTTGCTATGCCTCAAGATGAGTCCTCCAACCCCGCTTTGAATGTTGACCAAGAAAATGAAAATAAAAAGAAACTTGAAAAGGAATCTACATCCATTCCCTGAGCTCCTTCAATTCCACTTAGGAACCCAATTCATTTTCTTCAAGCTATTTCTAAACCAAATAAGTCCTTTGAACTTGATCCTGAAATGCTCGACATGTTTAGAGGTGATGAAGTAAAAATCCCCATCTTAGATTCCATAAAACAAATTCCTAAGTATGCCAAGTTTCTCAAGGAGTTCTGTACCCATAAGAGGCAACTTAGGACCTTCAAAAATGTTTCCACCCAACAGTCTATTCTCATAAAGTGAAAGGATCCAGGGACCTTTACGGTTCCATGCCTAATTGGAAGTTCCAACATTGATGATGCACTCAAAGACCTAGGAGCCTCAATTAATGTCCTCCCCAAATCCATATTCTTAAAACTTATTCTAGGTCCCTTACATTCGACGGGTGTTGTCATTCAATTGAACAATCGAAGCATAGCCAGTCCTGATGGAATAATTGAGAATGTCCTTGTCCGAGTCAATGATATTATCTCCCATGCTGATTTCTATGTCCTTAACATGGAAGGTGAGACAAACTCTTCTTGATCTCCCCTAATTCTAGGAATACCATTCCTCATGACTGCGAGAACCAAGATTGATGTCCCCTCAGGCATCTTATCCATATAATTTGGTGACCAATTGGTCAAGTTCAACATTTTCCAAGCCATGTGATACCCATATGAGGATCACTATGCATTCTCAATCCATGCTTCTGAGGACACTTCTAAGAGTCAATTGAACTCCATTTCATCATGTTCATCCTGTTTCGATGATAAAGGATCTTGTGAAATTTTCACCATGATTAACTAAGTCATAAATGGTGATGTTGATGTGGACCCCTCATTCATAGACTCCATAAATCTAGAGGAACTTGAAAAATCTCTTGAATCCTACATCAACTCTGATCTCTACTACTCCACCTTGGACAGTGTTAAAGAAAATGAATATGAAGCAACTGAAGTCCCTTCCTCCATTCCTGAGTTTTCTAACCCACAAATGAATGATGAGACTAATATGAAACCTCTTCCTAAACACCTGAAATATACAGTCCTTTTCCCTGATCACTCTTATCCTGTCATTATCTCTTCTTCCCTTACCGAAACTGAGGAGTCCAAACTTGTTCAACTGTTAGAGGAAAACAAAAAGGCCTTAGGGTGGACCCTAGATGACATACCAGGAATAAACCCTGCCCTTTGCATGCATCACATCCATCTTAAGGAATCATCCAAACTGATTAGACTACCACAAATAAGACTCAATCCACTCATACTTGAGGTAGTTAGGGAAGAAATCACCAAGCTTCTTCAAGCTGGTATTATCTACCCAATTTTTGATAGTGAATGGGTTAGTCCAATTCAAGTTGTACCTAAGAATGGTGGGATAACTATTGTCACAAATGAACATGGATAGGTAGTCACAACTCTAGTAAAGAACAAATGGCGTGTGTGCATTGACTATAAGAAATTGAATGTTGAAACAAGAAAAGACCACTACTCTATTCCATTCCTTAATCAAATTCTATAATAATTAGCCATAAAGTCACACTATTGCTTTCTTGATGGATACACCGGATACATCCAAATGCCAATCGCACCTCAAGACCAAGAAAAGACTACTTTCACATGCCCCTTTGGTACATATGCATATAGAAGAATTCCTTTTAGAATTTTCAATGCTCCTGCAACATTCCAGAAGTGTATGATGAGTATCTTTTCCAAATTCATTGAACACTACATGGAAGTCTTCATGGATTACTTCACCATTTATGGTGAGTCATTTGAATCTTGTTTGAATTCACTCTCTCTAGTCCCCCAAAAGTGTGTCAAGTGTAACCTTGTGTTAAATTTTGAAAAATGTCACTTCATGGTTGAAAATGGGAATGTTCTAGGGAACATAGTTTCCAAAGAAGGTATTGAAGTCGATAATACCAAAATTGATGTGATCCAATCACTTCCTGAACCCAACTCTGTTCAAGACATCCGTTCATTCCTCGGTCATGCTGGTTTCTGTCGGAGATTCATGCATAACTTCAGTAAAATTTTCCTCCCACACAATTGGTTTCTCTAAAATGATGTCACACACCATTTCGAAAAGGTTTCCAAGAGAGCCTTCATTGAAATCAAAACTGCTCTTACATCTACCCTGATAATCCAACCCCCAGATTAGTCCTTACCCTTTGAGTTGATGTGTGATGCTTCTGATAGAGCCCAAGGGGCTGTTCTTGGTCAAAGAAGAGAAAATAATCCTCATGTCATCTATTATGCCTCAAAAAAATTGGATGAAACTCAATCTCACTACACTGTCACTTAAATGGAACTTTTAGCAGTGTTTTTTGCCTTAGATAAATTCCAGCCCTATCTCTTAGGTGCCAAAATCATCATCTTTACATACCATTCTTCTCTAAAGTTCTTACTCAAGAAAATTAATTCCAAACCAAGGATAATAAGATAGATCCTAATGCTCCAAGAGTTTGACTTTGAAATAAAATATAGAACAGGTAAAGAAACCCCGGTGGCTAATCACTTGAATAAAATTTCTAATTCTTCTCATTCTAAAATCATTGATCCATAATTTCCAACTGAGCACCTTTCATCTCTTACTCCAAAAATACCATGGTATTCCCCAATTGTAAATTACTTGGTTTATGGTGTTTTTCTTGAAAATTTTTCAAAATAACAAAAAATGAAGTTGAAAGGTGATTCAAATTACTCTTTTTGGTAAGAAAATAATGTTTGGAAAACTGAGGCTAACATGGTAATAAGGAGATGTGTCGATGAAAATGAACATTATTTCATATTATAATTTTGTCACTCACTTCCCGAAGGTGGCCACTTTGGACCACAAAGGACCTCCCAAAAGGTCCTAGACTCTGGAATCTTCTAGCCTTCACTCTTTAAGGACTCACATGAGTTCTATAAATCATGTCCCACTTGCCAAAATTTTGGCACAATTTCAAAGAGAAATTAAATTCCCCAAAAGCCTTAAATTTTTTGTGATATCTTTGATGTTTGGGGTATCGATTTCATGGGACCACTTCTCCTTCCAATGGATTCTTATACATCCTTCTTGTGGTTTATTATGTTTCTAGGTGGGTTGACGATAAACCCACTAAAAAGAATGATTCACATAATGTTAGTTAGTTCCTAAAGACACACATCTTCTACTGATTTGGCACACCACGTGCCTTGATAAGTGACTTAGGAACCTATTTTTGTAATAGAACCATGGAATATCTTTTGAAAAAAATGGGGTTGTACATAAAACTTCAACTACATATCACCCCCAAACAAATGGAATTGCTGAACTTTCTAATAGAGAAGTGAAAAGAGTGATTGAGAGAATTGTAAAACCCAGTAGAAAATATTGGCCTTAAAGACTTGGGGAAGCACTTTGGGGTTATCGAACTTCCTATAAAACACCCATTTGGATTTCTCCTTTTAGGCTAGTTTTTGGTAAAGCATGTCACTTATCAGTTGAAATCCAACATAAGTCTTTTTGGGATGTGAAAACAAGTAATTTTGATTGTGAAGAATCTGGTGAAGATAGATTGTTGCAGTTGAATGAACTAGAGGAGTTTCAACATTATTCCTTTGAGAATTCCATTCTCTATAAAGAAAAGTCCAATGTACTCCATGACAAACACCTCTTGAGAAAGGTATTCCATGAAGGTGATAAGGTAATTCTCATTAATTCTCGATTTAGGCTTCACCCAGGTAATCTTAATTCTCGTTGAGAAGGTCCTTTTTTTATTAATAATGTTTACCCATTTGGTGCAGTGAAAGTCCAAGACCCCTCTTCCAAAAGGACATTCATGGTTAATGGACATTGGTTAAAGAATCACCATGCGAGGACACAAAATCCTGGATCAACATCGACTTCCACTAGATCCCCAACTTCTACAGTTGACCAACCACTAGATAGAGATGGCGACCCTCCAAATCCAAAGTAGGGGGAACCTCTTTCCCTTTAACTCTCTCTATATCTCTTCATCTCTCTACCTCTTTCTTCTTCTTCCTCTGCCTTTCATTTTTTTACCACTTTCTTTTTCAAACCCTTTATTTTTCTCTTTATATTTTGTGTGAGTGTGTCTTTATTAAAAACTAAAAAAAATCTAAAAAAACAAACAAAAGACATCATAACAAAGAAAATACAAAAAAAATCAGATTCATGCTTACTCACCATAGAGTTTTTAAATTTTTTCCAACCTTTTTGGGGATTCAACAGGAATTTTTTCATCTCAAAAATTTTGTATTTTCATCATGACTTTGGATAAAGAATTTTGTGTCAAAACCAACACATTTTGAATGCTCAAATTTTTTTTGGAAAATTATTTTCCCCACCCATGAGGAACTACATTTTATTTCATGCCAAGGCCACCTATGGTCGTCTTTCCAAAATGTGAGTTTTCACCCCCATTTGTGAGTCTTGATTTTGTGGACCTTCGAGCTGAATTTCCTACTTTAGTGTTCATTAATATTATAGAGTCATTTTATGAACCACATGAGAATCACAATATCCAAATATCCTCCCATTAATCATACATTAATCCTCCTTTTGAATACCCCTTCAAGCCTATGGAAACTTTTTATTCGATAGCCACATTACAAGCACAATACCTTTTCCCACCCAATATTAACATGGATTTTCATTGCATAAGTTTTTGAAATTTAAGTTTGGGAGGAATGGATTTCATTGTTTGGGTACTCTTTTATTTATTTTTAATAAGTTATCATCTTCCTGAGGGAAAGAATCTATTTCAGTGTGGGGGAGAGGTTTTTATTCAGTGTGTTTTGGGGAATGTAATTTACTTCCATTTATGTAATTTTGTAAATGTTATTGACAAGTGTTCAAAAAAATAAAAAAAAAATCAAAAAAAAAAAGAAAAAAAATGGGTTGTGTCTTGCGTAGGTCAAAAATCACTCTTCCTCAACCTTTTATCTTGTTATAACTATTAAAATTAGTGTTGTGAGGAGATCAAATATGGGTTGGGATATGAGTGTGAGATCTGTTTCAAGGTCAACTTTTGAAAAAACAAAGAAAAAAAGAACACTTGCATTATATTCTTATTGGGATAAGTTTTGTGTTTTGTAAATATTCCATATTCTCATTACCTTCATATTTTATTCCTCTATGGTGTCTTTCTTCACACAATCATTCCCTTGTAAATATGTGTTTTCATTTCCTTCTAGGTTTTATTTCAAAAAAATGTGCATTGCTTATTATATATTAGTGTTTTAACCCTCTTCTTCTCTCTCTTGGACATTATATTCCTACCATACCATAGCCACCGAAAACCCCTTAAAAAGACCTCTTTATTCTTATGCACTTTGGATAGATATTGGAAGCTGAGAGCTCTTTTCAAACTCTAAGATTTTCACTTTTGGTTGGTGAAAGAGTGAACCTCCACAAATGAATTTTATCATCTTGAGAGGTGTGAGTTTTGAGTGTCCACATTTTACATTTCTAAATTTGAGAATAAAAAAATAAATTAGTTTTGGAATATTGTTTCTATAACAACTTGTTGTGGAATTCAAAATGGATGAGTGAAACAGTCTAAACCTCCCCTAATTGGAGAAAGAAAAATTTTAATATTTTTTGGTGAGTGAAAATAATTTTTGTTATGTTTTTATATTTGTTGCACATGAGGAAATTCACAAGAATAAGTGTGGGGGAGTTGATGTTATTAATATTTTCATGAAATATTATATACTCCCTTTAATGATTTTATATGAAATGTGCCTAATTTGTGTGAAATATTAATGTTTTAATATTAAGTATAGTTTTTGAGCATTTTTATAAGTAGTCCAATTGAGTGATTTTACTGTTTTAATAATATATATCACTATATAGATCCAAATTGTTTGGTTCTTTTTTTTAGGATTACCCTTTAAATATAAAACATTTCATTAGAAGGTACCATGAGCCAATTCTGCCATTTGAAGGGACATATGGTCCTCACAAACAAGACCAAAGAATCTATGAAAGAACTGGACTATTCATGAAGATTGATTTACTGGGCTAAATACAGAAATCCAAATTCCATTACTCTCCACCATAGTTTGTGGGACAATTTAAGGAGTCCAGGATAAAACTTTCAAGGCCTAATAATAATAAAAATGGTACCAAATGATTCATTGAAATCCATCCCACCATTCTGTTCGTGAATTAAAACCAGCACCGAAATATTGACATTTCTCCTGATGTGAACATATATTCAAGCTGATATTTTTCTATGTGAAATAGGAGATATGGATGGACAACTCTTTTGGATAAATGGTTTTTATTTGAGGGCATATTACTATTCCAAAACCCATTCACATTATGGCCTTTGAAAAAGTCTGGATTAAAATGGACAGATCAGAATTGTCTAGTAAAACCGCCATAACATTTTCTCCATAAGTAAAATGGATGCCAAATTTTCAAAGTAGACAGAGGACTTATATATCTACAACTTTTAATAAGGAGATAATTCATTATTAGGTTATATGTGTGTCCAAATCAGAGATCCATGTGGAGGGGCAATTCTGGAATGCAAACAGTCCACCATCTTGGGTTATAAATACATCCCCTCCTCTCCTCTCAAAATGGTTGGAATTTCAGAATAGAGGAGGATAAATTGGTACGACCAAGGATTTTCCAAAGTCCTGGGAGGACATTCCAAACTCAATTTTTCACTTGATATAACCTTCCTCCTCTCTTTCATTTCATTTACTTTTGTGTTCTTATTCATTTGAAATCTTGTAAGTGTTTGTTTTTTAATTCTTTTTTAATGAATGTTTCTTCTTGAATATCTTTTAATCTCACCCACATTATGTAGTTTAATATTAATTTTCTTAAAATAGCCTAAATTAGGTTAAAATCAATTCTCTTATTTTTCTTCCTCATTCAATCTAAATTCTATATTTAACAATTTCTCCATCGTTTGTGTGTGTGTTCGACGCACTAATCTTATCTTGTCCCTTTATTTTTCTTGTCTTTATAATTCATCACCATAAAAATATATTACCAGATTAATAACCATATTAATGGCTGAGTAAATCTCCCATTATGGTGAGTTATAATTAATAGATGTTAAGTGATTTAGAGTATTTTCTCGATGAATATTCTTTAATTTAACATTGTGTATGTTGGAATTTATATGTCATGGATTAATGGATTGTTTTGTTTTACATGTGGTTTCCATGGATTATTGGAACCATAAATACACTACCATCAACAAGCTCTGATTAAGATTAGAACCCTAAGTCAAGTTAAGGCTTGGATTAAATCCTTAACACTTAGTAATTCCAATCATTATTATCTTGCGAAGTGGGTGTTAAATTAACTGCAATATAAAGCAAAGCTCCAGGATATCACAAGCTTAACTCCCTAAAAATGAACTCACCCCAATATTTATCAAGTTATTAAATCAAACACCAATCATGAATCACTTCATTTAATCTCTGAAAACACCCCCCCCCCCCCCCCAATTATAATACAATCAACTAAAATCAAATGACTATTACAAAGTATCATCACCGAGGATTCGACCTGAGTGCTGCTATACACATTAGCATAGCACCGGAACCTTGACCGGTCAATAGGTGACAATTGGACGTGCGTTTCAAATGGATTTTTTGATGAGGAAGGTGCTTTATGTAGTCATTAGTTTCTGATTATTATAAAAAACCCCAAAAAAACAAAGTTTAAAAAAATTGGAAAAAAACACAAAAAAACTATCTTCTCATAAAAATCCTAAACAGAAAATAAACAAAGAAAAAATCGTCTTCATTTTTCTTCCAACATCATTCTGAATAACCTGTATCCTCCTAAACAATCCCTCAGATTTTTTTGACCCTTAAATTGAGTGAAAACTTTTCCAACTTAGGAGGAACATCAAATATAATCAAATAATTCAAGAACCAGTCCTTGTGCAACCAGTTGAATTAGAAATGGCCAATCCTAGGGAACAAACACTTAAAGAACTTGCTGCCCTGATATGAATTACCAACCTCTTGGTATTCAATATCCAAACATAGAGGATGACTTTTAACTCAAATCAGGTTTGATTCATCTTCTTCCTCATTTCCACAGGCTAGCCGGTGAGGATCCACATCTCCACCTTAAAGATTTCCAAGTGGTGTGCTCAACCATGAGGCCTCAAGGGGATTCTGAGGAACAAATCAAACTTCAAGCATTCTCTTTCTCCCTAGATGACACTACTATGTCATGTCTCTATTACCTTCCTCCTGGTTCTATAACCACATGGAATGACATGAAGTGACTCTTCTTAGATAAATTCTTTCCTGCTTCTCGTACTGCTTCTATCCGAAATGAAATAAGTGGAATCCGTCAGTTCCTAAGTGAATCACTCCGTGAATACTAGGAGAGGTTAAAAAATCATGTTGCAACCTTCCCACATCACCAAATCCTTGATCAACTCTTGATTCAATACTTCTATGAGGGTTTATTGTATATGGAGAAAACTCTCATTGATGCCGCAAGTGGTGGTGCTCTTGTTAATAAAACTCTTCCAACTGCAAGAGATCTAATAAGTAACATGGCTGAAAACACACAACAATTTCATACTTGAGCACATGATCAAGTCAAAAAAGCCCAAGATAATCAATCAATAGAGCCAAACAATATGATCGAGTGGATGAGTGAACATATAGGTCTTGTGCGACAACTAGTTGTGGTATCCAAATCCCCAGCCTCATCTTCTCGACAATCACTGTTTCCTAGACCTGTCAAAAACTATGGAATCTGGAACTCTCCATCTCATACAACTGATACATGTCCATAACTTCCAGAGGATCAATCTGATTCATCTAGACCAATGGAGCTCAATGCATCATATGCTCAGCAGAACACCAACCCTCAACTATCAGGGCAGTTTGTTAGAAACTTCAGCCAACATCACTCTGAGCCCTTATCTTCTTCCTATAACCAAGGCCTTAGGTATGGTAATCCCATATCACATCCCCCTCAATTCCCTCCTCAAAACCCAAACCATTTTTAATATGGTCAAGGTGTTGGTAACTTCCAACAACCTTATCCTTTTATTCATCAACCTCAAAGGAACAATCCTCCTCCTGGATTCTATTATCATAGTGAGCCTTCCCAATTCCAAAACCAATATAATCACTTTCCCAAGAACCAAAATCAAGGTAATCCCAATCTGGGACAGGCCTCCTCTTCCAAGCAACCATGGGAAAGTGCAGTGGAAGATATTTCCTCCTTCACTCGTTCTAGTATTAAGAACATTGAAACCCAAATCAGTCAACTCGCATCCCACCTTAGTTAGCAGCAACCATCCAATTCTTCCCAACTCCCCGCTAAACCCTTACCCAAAATGAAGGGTAATGTAAGTTCAATTTCACTTAGATCAGGAAAGCAACTTTATATGCCTCAAGATAAGTCCTCCAACCCCCCTTTGAATTTTGAACTAGAAAATGAAAATAAAAACAAACTTGAAAAGGATTCTGAATCCATTCCTTCACATCCTTCAATTCCACATAGGAACCCAATTCCTTTTCCTTAAGCTGTTTCTAAACCAAAGAAGTCATTTGAACCCGATCCTGAAATGCTCGACATGTTTAGACGTGTTGAAGTCAAAATTACCCTCTTATATTCCATAAAACAAATTTCTAAGTATGCCAAGTTTCTCAAGGATTTGTGTACCCACAAGAGGAAACTTAGGACCTTCGAAAATGTTTCCACCTAGTAGTCTATTCCCATAAAGTGTAAGGATCTAGGGACCTTTACGGTTCCATGCCGAATTGGAAGTTCCAACTTCGATGATGCACTCACAGAAGTAGGAGACTCAATTAATGTCATGCCCAAATCCATATTCTTCAACCTTAGTCTAGGTCCCTTACATCCAACAGGGGTTGTCATTCAATTGGACAATCGAAGAACAGCCAGTCATGAGGGAATAATTGAGAATTTCCTTGTCCGAGTCAATGACCTTATCTTCCCTGCTGATTTCTATGTCCTTGACATGGAAGGTGAGAAAAACTCTTCTCGATATCCCCTAATTCTAGGAAGACCATTCCTCATGACTATGAGAACCAAGATTGATGTCCATTCAGGAATCTTATCCATGGAATTCGGTGACCAACTGGTCAAGTTCAACATTTTCCAAGCCATGTGATACCCATCTGAGGATCACTCTATATTCGCAATCCATGCTTCTGAGGACACTTCTAGGAGTCAATTAAACCCTATTTCATCATGTTCATCTTGTTCTGATGATAAAGTATCTTGTAAAATTTTCACCATGATTAACCAAGTCATAAATGGTGAATTTTATGTGGACCTCTCATTCATAGACTCTAAAAAACTAGAGGAACTTGAAAACTCTCTTCAATCCCACATCAACTCTAATCTCTAATGCTCCACCTTGGATAGTATTAATGAAAATTAATCTGAAGAAACTAAAGTCCCTTCCTCCATTCCTAAGTTGTCTAACCTACAAATGAAAGATTAGACTGATCTGAAATCTCTTTCTGAAATCCTGAAATATGAATTATTTTTTCATGATCACTCTTATCATGTCATTATCTCTTCTTCACCTACCAAAACTGAGGAATCCAAACTTGGTCAAGTGTTAGAGGAAAAAAAATGCCTTAGGGTGGACCCTAGATGTCATACCAGGAATCAACCGTGTCCTTTAAATGCATCACATCCATCTTGAGGAATCATCCAAACCGATTAGACAACCACAAACAAGACTCAATCCACATATACTTGTGGTAGTTAGGGAATAGATCACCATGCTTCTTCAAGCTGGTATTATCTACCCAATTTCTGATAGTGAATGGGTTAGTCCAATTCAAGTTTTACCTAAGAATGGTGGGATAATTGTTGTCACAAATGAACATGGAGAGGTAGTCACAACTCGAGTAAAGAACAAATGGCGTGTGTTCATTTACTATAGGAAATTGAATGTTGAAACAAGAAAAGATCACTAACCTCTTCCATTCCTTGATCATATGCTGGAACAATTATCCAGAAATTCACACTATTGCTTTCTTGATTTATACACCGGCTACTTCCAAATCCCAATCGCACCTCAAGACCAAGAAAAGACTACTTTCGCATGCCCCTTTGGGACATATACATATATAATAATGCCTTCTGGACTTTCCAATTCTCCTGTAAAATTCCAGAGGTGTATGATGAGTATATTTTTCGAATTCATTAAACATTGCATTGAATTCTTCATGGATGACTTCATTATTTATGGTGAGTCATTTTAATCTTGTTTGAATTCACTCTCTCTAGTCCTCCAAAAGTGTGTCAAGTGTAACCTTATGTTAAATTTTGAAAAATGTCACTTCATGGTTGAATATGGGATTGTTCTAGGGAACATAGTTTCAAAAGATGTTATTGAAGTTGATCTTGCCAAAATTAAAGTGATCCAATCACTTCCTGAACCCAACTCTGTTAGAGACATCCGTTCATTCCTCAGTCATGCTAGTTTCTATTGGAGATTCATCCATAAATTCAATAAAATTTCTTTCTCACTCACTCGGTTTCTCCAAAATGATGTCACTTTCCATTTCGACGAGGTTTACAAGAGAGAATTCATTGAACTCAAAACTTCTCTTACATCTGCCCTGATAATCCAACCCCCAGATTGGTCCTTACCCTTTGAGTTGATGTGTGATGCTTCTGATAGAGACTTTGGGGTTGTTCTTGATCAATGAAGAGAAAATATTCATCATGCCATCTATTATGCCTCAAAAACATTGGATGAAACTCAATCTCACTACATTGTCACTGAAAAGGAACTTTAAGGAGTGGTTTTTGCCTTAGATAAATTTTGGCCCTATCTCTTAGGTGCCAAAATCATCATCTTCACATACCATTCTTTTATAAAGTTCTTACTCAAGAAAATTGATTCCAAACCAAGGATAATAAGATGGATCCTAATGCTCCAAGAGTTTTACCTTGAAATAAAAGATAGAGCAGGTAAATAAAACCCTATGGCTGATCACTTGTGTAGAATTTCTAATTCTTTTCATTCTAAAATCATTGATCCAGAATTTCCAACTTTTCACATTTCATATCTCACTCCAAAAATACCATGGTATGCCCTAATTGTAAATTACTTGGTTTTTGGTGGTTTTCCTAAAACAATTTCAAAATAACAAAAAATGAAGATGAAAAGTGATTCAAAATACTTTTTTTGGGAAGAAAATAAACTTTGGAAAACTGGTGTTGACATGGTAATAAGGATATGTGTCGATGAAAATGAACATTCTTCCATATTATTATTTTGTCATCACTTCCCATAGGTGGCCACTTTGGACCAAAAATGACCTCCCGAAAGGTCCTAGACTCTAGATTCTTCTAGCCTTCACTCTTTAAGGACTCACATGAGTTCTGTCAATCATGTCCAACTTGCCAAAAGTTTGGCACAATTTCAAAGAGAAATGAAATGCTCCAAAAGACTTTAATTTTTTGTGAGATCTTTGATGTTTGGGGTATCGATTTCATGGGAAAATTTCCCCCTTCCAATGGATTCTAATAAATTCTTCTTGTGGTTGATTATGTTTCTAGGTGGGTTGAGGATAAACCCACGAGAAAGGATGATTCACATACTGTTAGTGAGTTCCTAAAGATGCAAATCTTCCACCGATTTGGCACACCACGTGCCTTGATAAGTGACTTAGGAACCCATTTTTGTAATAGAACCATGGAATATCTTTTGAAAATGAATGGGGTTGTACATAAAACTTCAACTTCATATCACTTACAAACAAATGGAATGGATTAACTTTCTAATAGATAAGTGAAAAGAGTGCTTGAGAGAATTGTAAAACCCACCTGATAAGATAGCCCTGAAAGACTTTGTGAAGCACATTGGGATTATTGAACTACCTATATAACACCCATTGGGATGTCTCCTTTTAGGATATTTTTTGGTAAAGCATGTCACTTACCAGTTGAAATCCCACATAAGTCATTTTGGGCTCTGAAAACATGTAATTTTGATTGTGAAAAATATGTTGAAGATAGATTGTTGGAGTTAAATTAACTGGAGGAACTTTGACTTGATTCCTTTGAGAATTCCATTATCTACAAAGCAAAGGCCAAGGTACTCCATGACAAACACATCTTGAGAAAGGTATTCCATGAAAGTGATAAGGTAATGCTCTTTAATTATAGATTTTGGTTTCACCAAGGTAAGCTTAATTCTTGTTGGGAAGGTCCTTTTATTATTACTAATGTTTACCCATTTGGTGCAGTGAAAGTCCAAGACCCCTCTTCCAAAAGGATATTCACGGTTAATGGACATCGGTTAAAGAATCACCATGCGGGGACACACAATCCTAGATCAACATGGACTTCCACTAGATCCCCAACATCTGTAGTGGACCAACCACTAGATGGAGATGGAGACCCACCAAATCCAAACCAGGGGAACCTCTTTCCCTTTAACTCTCTCTATCTCTTCCTCTCTCTACCTCTTTCTTTTTCTTCCTTTGTCTTTCATTTTTTTACCACTCTATTTTTCAAACCCTTTATTTTTCTATTTCACTTTTGTGTGAGTGTGTCTTTATTAAAAAATAAAATAAAAAACAAAAAAAACAAAAAAAGAAGAATCATAACAAAAAAAAATACAGAAAAATTAAGAGTCATGCTTACTCACCATCGAGTTTTGAAAATTTGTCCAACCTTTTTGGGGAGTCAACAGGAATTTTTTCATCTAAAAAAATTTATATTTTCATCATGACTTTGGATAAAGATTTTTGTGTCAAAACCAACACATTTTGAATGCTAAATTTGTATTTGGAAAATTATTTTCCCCACCCATGAGGAACAACATTTTCTTTCTTGCCAAGGCCACCTATGGCCATCTTTTCAAAATGGGAGTTTTCATCCCCATTTGTGAGTCTTGAGTTTGTGGACCTTTGAGCTGAATTTCCTACTTTAGTGTGTATTAATATGATATAGGCATTTTATTAACCACATGAGAATTACAATATTCAAATATCCTCCCATTAACCATACATTAATCCTCCTTTTGAAATCCCCTTCGAGCCTATGGAAACTTTTTCTTTGATAGCCACATTACAAGCCCAATACTTTTTCCCACCCAATATCAACATGGATTTTTATTTCATAAGTTTTTGAAATTTAAGTGTGGGGGGAATGGATTTCATTGTTTTGGTACTATTTTATTGATTTTCAACAAGTTATAATCTTCTTGAGGGCAAGAATCCATTTCAGTGTGGGGGAGTGGTTTTCATTCAGTGTGTTTTGGTGAATGTAATTTACTTCCATTTATGTAATTTTGTAAATGTTATTGACAAGAGTTCAAAAAAATCAAAAATGATAAAAAAAATAAAAAAAAATGAAGAAATGGGTTGTGTCCTAGGTAGGTCAAAAATCACTCTTCCTCAACCTTTGATCTTGTTATAACTATTAAAATTATTGTTGTGAGGAGATCAAACATGGGTTGGGATATGAGTGTGAGATCTGTTTCAAGGTTAAATTTCAAAAAAACTAAGGAAAAAAAGAAAAAAAAGAACACTTGCATTATATTCTTATTGGGATAAATTTTGTGTTTTGTAAATATTCCATCTTCTCATTACCTTCATATTTTCTTCCTCTATTGTGTCTTTCTTCACATAATAATTCCCTTGTAAATATATGTTTTCATTTCCTTCCATGTTTTATTTCAAAGAAATGTGCATTGCTTTTTCTATGTTGGTGTTTTAACCCTCTTCTTCTCTCTCTTGGACATTATATTCCTACCATCCCATAGCCACAGAAAAAAAATTAAAAATATCTCTTGATATTGTGCACTTTGGATAGGGATTGGAAGCTTAGAGCACTTTTCAAACTCTAAAATTTTCAGTTCTGTTTTGTGAAAGAGTGAACCTCCACAAATGAATTTTATCATCTTGAGAGGTGAGAGTTTTGAGGGTACACATTTTCCATTTCTAAATTTGAGCATAAAAAAAATGAATTAGTTTTGAAACATTGTTTTTCTAACAAATTGTGGTGGAATTAAAAATGGATGAGTGAAATATTCTAAACCTCCCCTAATTGGAGAAAAAAATTCAATTTTTGTTGGTGAGTGAAAATGATTTTTGTTATGTTTTTAAATTTGTTGCACATAAGGACATGCACAAGAATAAGTGTGGGGGATTTGATTTTATTAATATTTTCATGACTTATAATATACTCCTTTTACTGATTTTAAATGAAATGTGCATAGTTTGTGTGAAATATTAATGTGTTAATATTAAGTATAATTTTTGAGAATTTTTAGAAGTATTACAATTGATTCAGTTTACTGTTTTAATAATAAATATCACTTTACTGAAACAAATTGTTTGGTTCTTGTTTTTCTGGATTATTCGTTAAATATTCCACATTTCATTAGAAGGAACCATGAGCCAATTATGCCATTTTAATGGTCATATGGTCCTCAAAAACAAGACCAAAGAATCTGTGAAGAAACTGGACTATTCATGAAGATTGATTTATTGGGCTAAATAAAAAAGTCCAAATTCCATTATTCTCCCCCATAGTTTGGGGTAACATTTAAGGAGTCTAGGATAAAAGTTTCAAGGCCCAATAATAAACAAAATGGGCCCAAATGATTCGTTGAAATCCATCCCACCATTCTGTCCGTGAATTAAAATAAGCACACAAATATTAACATTTCTCCTGATGTGAACATCCATTCGAGCTGAAATTTTTCAGTGTGAAAGAAAAGATATGGGTGGAAAACTCTTTTGATGAAATTATTTTTATTTTAGGGAATATTTCTATTCCAAAACCCATTCACATTGTGGACTTCAAAAAAGTCTGGATTGAAATGGACAGATCAGAATTGTTTGGTAAAACCGCCATAACATTTGCTCCATAAGTCCAATGGAGACCACATTTTCACAGTATACATAGGAATTACATATATACAACTTTTATGAAGGGGATATTTCATGATTCGTCGGTATGAGTCTCCAAATCGGTGAGTAAAATGGAGGATTAATTCTGGAATGCAAACAGTCCACCATCTTGGGCTATAAATACATCCCCACCTCTCCTCTCAAAATGTTTGGCATTTCAGAATAGAGGAGGATCAATTGGTATGACCAAGGCTCTTCCAATTTCCTAGTAGGACATGACAAACTCAGGTTTTCACTTTAGATACCCTTCCTCTTATCATTCATTTCATTTACTTTTGTGTTCTTCTTCATTTGAAATCTTGTAAGTGTTTGTTTTGTAATTCTATTTTAATGAATGTTTCTTCTTCAATATCTCTTAATCTCACCCACATTATGTAGTTTAATATTAATGTTCTTAAAATATCCTAAATAAAGTTAAAATTCATTATCTTATTTTTCTTCCTCATTCAATCTAAATTCTATATTTAACAATTTCTTCATCGTTTGTGTGTGTGTTCGGCACACTACCCTTATCTTGTCCCTTTCTTTTTCTTCTCTTTATAATTAATCACCATAAAAATATATTACCATATTAATAACCATATTAATTTATGAGTAAATCTCTCATAGGTTTGAGTTATAATTTAGGGATGTTAAGTTATTGAGAGTATTTGCTCGATGGATATTATTTAATTTAACATTGTGTATGTTGGACTTAACATGTCGTGGATTAATAACTTGTTTTGTTTAACATGTGGTTTCCATGGATTATTGGAACCATAAATACACTACCATAAACAATCTCTGATAGATATTAGAACCCTAAGTTAAGTTAAGGCTTGTATTAAAGCCTTAACACTTAGTAATTACAATCATCATTATATTGCGCAGTGGGTGTTAGATTAACTGCAATATAAAGCAAAGCTCCAGGATATCACAAACTTAACTCCTTAAAAATGAACTCACCCCAATATTTATCAAATTATTAAATAAAACACCAATCATTAATCACTTCATTTAAGTTCTGCAAACACCCCCCCACCCAATTAGAATACAATCAACTAAAAACAAATGACTATTACAAAGTATCATCACCGAGGATTCGACCCGAGTGTTGCTATACACATTAGCAGAGCACTGGAACCTTGAATGGTCAATAGGTGACAATCATCAGTGCATTTCACCTGGTCTTGATGCCAGTTTTTAAACACATAGCACTTTTTAAGGGTGTTCCCTAAGATCTGGTGATAGGGGTAGTAATTGGGGAAATCAAGGAGACCCACCTCTTCTGGCCTCCTACATTTAGGTAAACTTAAAATCCCCTGTTCCAAAGAACTTTGGAAATAGCCGAGGACCTAAGCCTAATTAAATGAGTAGGTATGACTTCTCCTTCCTGGGAAAGGGCTCTAGGAGCCAGACCCTAATTAGGGGTTGGAGGTTCCTCTCAAAGAGGCAGAGACGGGTTATCTCGCCTGGGTGGTGGTAGCGCATTACGCAGGGAATCCTACTGGTTCTGAGGTGGGTTTTGTTGGGCCAGAGGTAGTGGCTATGGTGGCGAGACTCTACGAGGATGTATAGGCAGCTCCATAGGTAATAATTCTAGCTATCTTGGGGCCTCTATTAGGTCCACCGTAGCAGGCTCGGCCTTAGCAACCCTTCTTGTGGGATTTTCAAGAGGCAATGGTCGTGCATTTTTGGCCTAATATAGAGATTCCTCTTGGTGATGGGTCTTATCAGAGAAGTATCAGAATCCCCTTGGGTAATTTTGGATGATCATAGAGGGGACCGGTTTTGTCTTGACATTCCCCACACACATCGTCAGCAATTTCTCCTGAGTCAGTGGCATGTCAAGGGAGTATGTGAGTACTTTCCACTGGGTGAAAAAATATGTGATGCACTCATCAGGACTCTAATTGAACTTAAATAGGTTTGTAATACTCATCTTTTGAGTGGTGGAACTGAACTGGAAAAGAAATTTTCTACAAGGATCTTCCCATTCAGCTACTGACCCGATGCGTAGCTGGATGTACCAGACAAATGCAAGCCCTTCCAATGTGTGTACCAAGCATTGGAGTTTAGCATCCTCCTGGAGCACTGGAGTTCCCAGTATGGCTCCACACCTTGAGATAAAGTGGGTCAGATGTTGCAGTAAGTCACTCATCCCATTGAAGGGGGAGAAGGTGGGATTTCCGAAACCTAGGGGTGCTGGCATATCATCCACCCACACCGGATAAGGATTTCCATTAAGTGGGATTTCCACCTGTCACATTTCCAATGCCTCGAGTTGGGTGATGAGAGCCGCCATGGGATCATCTGGGTGTGGGTTTCCTAGCTTGATGGGGATCCTAGACCACCATTACATTGCTGGGTTCTTCAACAAGATAATCAGGCCCAGAGGCTCGTGGAGCTTCTGGTGGAATGACCTGCAGAGAAGCTGGTGTAATCTGATCTGGGTCTCAGGGATTGTCCAGCCACTACAGTGGATTTAGTGACACATTTTTTACCCTCTTGACATAAGTTCTATCCTCAATCCTATCTATATGGGCAGGATGGTCAGGGTCACCTAGAGGCAATTCACTGGGGGGGAAGTTGTGTATATCTCTGCTTCCCCGACCAAGGATAACCATAGTCTGGTCATTGCTCTATCGCATGCTAATCAAGGAGTTCATTGACCATCTTCTTATGATCCATGAGTTTTTGATGCAATGCATCTTTCTTGGGATCATCCTCCATCTTTTGTACTGATCCGGACAGGTCAGAGGGTTTGACGGCTCTGAGGTGCTCCTTACCCTTTTTTAGATTTTGGCTAATGGTTAATAACTCAGTAGGTCAAGGAATACCCAGTAAATTTATGTACTGTAAATTGATCCTTCCCAATGGATCCAATAGGTGTGAGACTTTCTTGGGGGTATGTCTTCCCCAAGAAGCTCTAGCTTATTCTCTTCCTCTGGTAGGTCTGCCATATTAACCGCGACTCTACCTAGAGTCATATCCTCGATATCTCCTAGAAAATCGGGCTAGATCTAAATGGAAATTAAGTGGAGGGCATCATTATTCCACCATATATGGATCTACACATGGGAGGAAGACTCCTTGATAATCCTTTGGAGAAATTTGAAGCTCTGGAGGCATCTTTGTTGGAGGGTTCTATTACATCCTAGTGACTCATGGCGTTGGGCCATAGGGAGTGCGGACAAATCAACCAAATGGAATTGTTGGCCAATATCTTGGACGTGTGCTTGTATTTTTGGGTAAGCCACTCATTAATGACGAATATGAATGTGATTCACCTAGAGGGTCTAGAAAAATCATCCAATCTCTTCCTAGGTGAGTGTTTCCAGCATACTAAAATTTGGCGCTATGACCGGCCAAAACATCTCCAGAAAATGTTCTGCTGCAAGAATGTCCCAAAAACTCCTCGGCTGAAACTTGGGTTTTGGCCCTTCATTTCCCCAATCATCAACTAGAGGTGGTTGGGGAATTGGTAACAGTACTGAAGCAGACTGCTGAGATAGTAGGTTGGCTAGTGGAGAATATGGCAAGTAGGCTGATAGGAAACTGCATCTCAGTCTATCCTCCAAAGAGTGTAGTGACTTGTCCACCACATCGTGATAAGATGGGCTGGTGACCGTAGTTTCTAGAATAGGGACTACGGCTACGGTCGGTGAACCATGTTATTTCCTATTCACCATCAGTCCCCAGAATAACTCTCTGTGATCTATGGTCACAATAGAGAACGCTCCTGGTAATGATGGTGGTGATTTCATGGTCAAACCCTAAAGAGATGCCAAGTCTTCATCCTCTTGGATGTATCTGTAGAGGGAGGCAGGGATCCAATGAACCTCGCATTCCAGAAGTATGAGGCTGATGTGCCTCGTTCCTGCCCCGACCCCTGACATGAAGGATCTAGGTGAGGGTTCTATTGTTGAGTTGTATTCTGCCTTATAATCTGAGAAGAGGCAGGTTTAATATTAGTCTGAATCTTCTTGAAATTCTTTTTATGGTGGTGACGACCATCCATCTTGTCCCAGGATAGTTCTTCGGGATAGGGTATAATTTTGTCTTAGTGAGGTCCTTCGGCCGAACTAGTGGTGGGCAGAGAGGAATTCCACCTGATTGAGCTGGGGTGTGAGGAGTACCTGGACAAATGTCAAAGGTAACACAGGGAGGACCTCCATGTCCACTGAATGACATGTGAAGAGGATCTCTGTGGGAAGTTCTGGAGTAGGTAGGACCTCCACTAGAGCTGGTAGGAGCATGGGTAGGACCTCCATGCTTATTTCCCCTGGCAGCATCAGTGCGAGGAGGGTCCTCATATTGGTCAAGCCAAACACCAGTAGGACCTCCCTGTTGGGTTCCAATGAAGTGAGGCTAACCTCCACTCCTTTGATTACTGGGGTGAGGAGGACCTTCTCCAGCTGCTGTAAATACATGGGGGAGGCTCCCATGCTAGAGATTGACTGGATGTGTAACATCTCTACATTGGCGGCACGTGGCAGGAGAAATGACTTGACACCCAATTTCATGATTGCGGAAGAGGCTTCTATACTGAGTTTCATTTCTATGGGGAGGACCCTCATTTAGATTCAAGGTGTCATGGGGCAGACTTCCACACTAATCTTAGAAGCGGAGATGACCCGTGTTCTTAATGGTCGCGGTATGGGGAGGACCTCCGTACTGGGTGTCATATCCATGGGTCGGTTCATTTCTGGCACTCCCTGCATCAGCAACCAAGAGAGTTGACCCAGCCTGCCAATGGGGCGGTTGGGGCCTCGATCTGGGTCGGGCGTCCACATGCTCCTGATTGGAATATATAGGGAACTGATGGTATACGTCGGTGGTGGCACGATACATGGTAGCTACTGACATTGATTCCCCTTGGTGGGCGTCCTCAGCTTGCGCCCGACGCTGGCATCTGGTCAACTGGACTAGGGATGGCAGTAGAGGCGCATAGCATACATGTTCCTCAGATTGTGGGGATGGGTGGTGGAACTAGAACAACCTGGTGGGGGCACTCCTTGGGAACCCATGGAATGGGATCCTGACCAAGCTATCCCAGACATACCCCACCTCATAGGAGTATGGGGAGTGAGTCATCAAAGTGTTCTGGGGAAATTCTCCCAAAATAGTTGTGCATTAGAGTGGGGAGTAGTGGCTCCCTATGCGGACCTTGGGGTGGCAGTGATGATGAGGCGTATATTCCTCTAAATCCTATAGGTCCATATCTTAAGTTGGGATAATCCCCTCTTCCTCGTATCGGTGGATGAGGTCGTTTATCACCCTTCGATGAACAAATTAAAATGGGGAGATGGGGTTTCGATGCCCAGCAGTTTTGGATGTGGAGACTATCGCAAAAGGGGTTTGACATTTCCCTTTCCCCTGTATTGGTGGATGAGTAGTGATTCATTTCCTATTACGGAATCTTGGGTCCTAAAAGGTAGGGAGATTAAACCATTTGTGATGAAACTAGGAAATTGACGCCTAGTGCCCCAGCGTCATTCTGTCTTCCATGGTTGGTAAGAAGGATCCACGCTGACAACGTCACAGATCAAGATTTCCAACATTTTAACTGTCCTGAATTCTGTTGAGTTTCATGCCAGGACCACTATTTTCTTGGTGGGACCTAGCACTGGATACATGGGTCCAGTGACACTCTAGTCCACTAATGTCTCGAATACTACTGATCTCCACATTCAGGAAAAAAACATCACATCGGGTTTACCATTTCAGTTTCCAATGATTTTTTTAGGGCGTGCGCATCCATCTGTTTCAGAGGATGCACTACTGTTTCCCCGCATTCCCTCTTTCCAAAGGTGGATGGCATATGTTTCTTATTCAAGGACGTTTTCTCCTTGATCAAAACGGGATAATGGTAGATCGGTCTCTCCTTCCGTGGATTCCTCCTCGGAGCTTGCTACCCAGTCCGGGTCTCCTTTATAGATTAAGACGTTGTTCGTGAAACTCTTCCCAGTGCCCTGTCTTCATGGATGCTGGTTAATTACACTACCTATGTCAGGTCATTCCAAGGGGTCCAGTCAGGGTAACAACCTTTGGTTGGGGGAGTAGTCACGTTGGACATTACTAGCATGTCTGGAGGCTAAAACACTGATTTGTCTAGGTTTCTTCCCCTTATTATAGGGCTTCTCGAGGGTGAGGAGGCCTAATGCATCCCACTTAGAATATAGGTAATTGTATGTTATAGTCACGTCTCTGAGGTTTTCCTCATATTCCAATGTTTAACATAGGTTATGATGCAAGTTTGACTTCTAGCATAGACATATTGGACTGATTAGAACACTGATATAAGTGGATCAGATGGGTGTGGTCCCTGGAGGGAACATTGATGATGGGACTAACGCATGGTTAGTAACCTAGTTCCTATTGGTAATAGTGAAGAGGTGAATGGTACGATCTAACCAGGATGTGGTGGCCCAGGTAAGAATCAGGATGGATATGGGTGGCTGAGAGTGAATGGGGAATGAGATGGAGCCAAAGCAAGGGGGTAGTGATGTTGGGATTGAGCCTCGAAGAGACTTCCTACGTATCCCCATGGCAGGGAATAAAAGTCCACATATTTCAGTGGGGTGATGGGACACCTAAGGAGGAAACCCATATGGATGATATCCGGAGGAAGTGGAAACTCCATGTTAGGGAATAACCTTCCTGAAACACATAGGATTCATGGAAAGGACAAGATGATACATGGGTAATGGGATTGAACCTCAAGGAGTCTTCCTATAGCCTTGCCTTGGCAAGGATCAAAGTCCATGTAGTTTAGAACGAGGCATGGAATCGGGGTGTGCACAGGGGACAGTGACCCAATGACATACTGGGGTTTACGCATGGTTAGCAGCTCGAGGTTGGTCTGACACTCAAAGGTGGACCATAGATATGGGTCCCAACAAAGGGGACTACAACGGCTTACCATCGATTGGAGAACACGATGTCTTACCATCGATTGGGGTTGACAACGACTTACTACTGATTGAGGTTGACAACATCTTACCACTAATTGGGGGATAGTTTAGGGTCATGTAGAACCAAAAAGGCTGTACAGTTTAATGTCATACAAGATGGGGCTGGACTGACATGAAGTAGTCGGGACCGATGGGATTTGGTCTTGAACCTTGGGGAGGCATCCTACATACCTTTCCTTGGAAAGGATCAAAATACACGTAGTTAGAAATGGTGTTGGGGAGCTGACGTGAAGGGGGTCAGGACGGATAGGTGTTTGGATTGAATATTAGGTAGGCTTCCTACATACCTTTCCTTGGAAAGGATCAAAGTCCCCATAGATCGGAAGAGGTGTTGGTGAACCGACGTGAAGTGGTCGGGACCAATGGTTGCTAGGCTTGAGCTTCAGGAAGGCTTCCTACATACCTTGCCTTGGTAAAGATCAAGGACCTCATAGTTCGGGAGGGTGTTAGGGATTACACTCTAGGGAGGCCCAAAGAGGATTTCATGGTCAATGCTTACTCTAATCCCATGTGAGTTATGCTCGGTGTGAGAAACAAGAGGCAAAAAAGACTTGATGATCAGATCACGAATAGTGCATCTGTGGTAAGTGGGGTGGGGCTTACACGTGGTTATCTACCCAAAGAAGAAATAGGGGCTTATACGTGGTTAGCAGACTAAAGAGAAAATAGGGACTTACGCATGGTTAGTAGCCCAAAGAGGAAATAGGGGCTTATGTGTGGTTAGAATCCCAAAGAGGAAATAGGGGCTTACGTGTGGTTAGCAACCCAGGGAGATGGAGATTGGTACTTACTCTAGGATGGAGGCCTAAGTGGTGAAAAAGCCCAATGGGAGAGGGATTTGGCAGGGAAGAGAGGAGGGTTCCAGATCCCATTCCCTCCTCTAGTATTTGGCACCGAAGAAGATAGGAGGGGGAGTAGGGATACTACCTCCCACAAGAAATGCTAGGGGCTTACACCAAGATGGTTTCCCTTCCCCACATATAGGTGCCGCTCCAGTAAAGATGATCGCATTCCATGTAAAGAAGATCTCACTCCCGTGGAGATTAGCAGGCATTGAGAATATCTGAGATTGGGTACCCCGCATAGATTGTGCAGGGTGAGTTCACAATTTAACGCCATGTGGTGAGGAAAATGGTTCTTGGAAGTTTAACATCCTGCAGGTTGGATGAGGCAGGTTCACTCCACACCCCTAGGACTTACATAACTGGAGACCTTTAACCCTTGGTGAAGGGAAGGCACCAGCAATGTCGTGGTGAGGGGGTGTTGTGGAGTGATCCACTGAGGGGTTCACGTTAGCATGGCTATGCGAAGAAGAAATATTTGTTAGCATGCCTATGAAATGAAGCATAAGACTAAGTAATGCAACATGAATCACTACCTAAGGGACCTTGAAATCACTTTGTATATGCCCGGAGGGAAGTACAGGAGAAGGGTTTATAACAAAGGTGTTTTTTTTTGTAAGAATTGCATGAAGATGGTGTCCGGGAGAGCAACATTGAACACATGCTAAAAGGGAACACATAAGAGGAAGGGGTTGTGAGAAATAAGATAGGTTTACTCATAATAGGTGCGCAAAGAGGGGAATGTTGTGTAAAAAATGATGGGTTGAGAAAAAACAAGGTGTTTGGGAAAATGGAAGAGGTTTGTGTGAAAATAGGGGAATAGGTTTTGTGCGTAAGTGGAAGGGATTACGCGCAAGTGGGAGGGCTTAAATGCAACTAGAAGGGATTACACACAAGTGGAAGGTCTTGTGCTCATGTGGAAGGGATTTCGTGCAAGTGGAAGGGCTTGTGCACAAGTGAAAGGTCTTGCACACAAGTTTAAGGGATTGCGCAAACATAAAAGGGCTTGTGTGCAAGTGTCCCAACACTTAAGGACTCGGGAGAGGGTTAAGACCAAGTGATCCCACATGAAGGAGGAACCCTGGGAGGCCTATCACAGAAAATCCCATATCTAAAAGGTATCTTTTGCGTGCAGAATAGGTGAATTCTGTGTAGGAGAGATGGTTTGTATTCTTCAACCCTAGAAGTCTGGGGTTCCCTTCAATTTATAGGTGAGTGGGAGCCACAGAGGGCACACAAAAACTTGTTCGGAACATAAAACCCTATTCTTTAATCAGCGGATCTCAACTTTCTGTGCAGTGCACAACTTTTTTCATGGTGCGCAAAATATTTCTTTGGCGTGGCATTTTTCGTGCTGTGGGACAATTTTACGCATGCTTCTTATCTATTTTTCATGACCTTTTGGGTAGTTCCAGACCAGTGGCTTTGGTAAAAATTTCCCTTCATTTTTCCCCATATTTTAGTCGGAGGCCTTTGGTAGATTTCGGCGTCTACAGTATCATAGTTAATGTAACACTATATTTACATCACAAACCATATTATACATTTTTTTCTTTATATGGATGGTAATAAATTTTAAATTAATAATCCTTTATCAATTATATACATCTCCTTTGTCTCATTTTCAAATATTTTTAAGTGAATATATAATTTAAAAATTTATGGTCAGTATATATTTTATACTTTACTTTATATAAATTATATCCCTAAATTTTTAAAGAAAACAGTACATACACTAGTTTAAGGTCTTGTGTAGGATACTCTAATTCATGAGGTTTTAATTGATGTGAGAAATAAGGAATTTTTTGATCATTCTACATTAAAACACAATCTAGTTACTTAAATAAAGCATTGATATAGATAATAAAGTCACCACTTCAGGATGGAAGGGCCAAATATAAGGAATTCACTCATTTTCTTTTCAATTCCTGGAAACATTCGTCATATTCTTTTATCCAGATGAACCTAACTCCTTTTTTGTTAACATGGTTAGTGCAGTATATAACCATGAATTTTTTTAGAAAATATTTGGTAATAGCATGATAATAAAATAAAAAAATTAATCTTAGTAACATTTATAGGTATTTTCCAATCATCAAAAAAATTAGTTTTAAAAATATCAACATGTATTCCATCTGTTGGGACCAAGTTGGCTAAAATTTGTTTTTGTATGCTTGAATAATTTTTATGTTGATTGTTTTGAATTTTTTTCATTTTGATAAAATCAATTCACCTTGTAAGAGTTGGTAGTCAGATGAAATAAGCATCGATCACAGAATATTGAATGTAAGTTTGTTAAGAAATTCCATCGGTTTTCGTTTTCTGTTGAGGAAATGTTTTCTGAGTGAAGTGGCCATCAAACACACTTTGGGTCTAGAATGATTAGTTTCAATCAGTATGAGAAGTTTCATTAGAGTCTGAATGACTTGATAAAATTTTGATGATTCTTTAATATTTTTTAAGTTTCCAACATCATGAGTTATTTTTAAACTTTTGATCCATGCTTTTTGAAAGAAAGTTAGAAAGGGTGGTGGATTCATTATAAGTGGTGCAAATCGGATTGAAGTTTGGTTGGAAAAAAAGAGGGTTCCTGAAGAATTGGAAGTCATAGAACTTTCCAATGTAAGGAATATGATTCTATACCAATCCTAATGTTATCAATGTCATCATAAATTTTTGATACTCATAGAAGTTTCTAGATGATGATAAGTGAGTATGAAGTCTTTTGGTATCATTTCATCAGTGTGAGGATCATCGAACAATGAAATTGTCTGAAGACTAAAAAGTTTGAAGTTTCTAATGTTGAATTTTTTTCAAAGCACTAATCCACTCATCCATTTGAAATAGAGTTCCACCGATCCATTGGAGGAATGATAACCCTTATTTATCAGATACAGTGTTTTTATAAAAAGATAACTAGATGCATATTTCTATCAGAGGCAGAATGGTTAAGAAAATGGGTGTGGTTTGAACAAATTAATGACACCAAAGATCGATTAAATTGAAAAAATCAATAATGTTGTCAACCATTTTCAAAAAAAAAATTTCTTCTTCTAATGGGTCAAGAGGAAAAGAACTATGATGTGTTTTTCAATGGGTCAAGAATGAAATAAGTAACTCATTCTCCCTTCCTTTGACAGGGTAATAAATTCCTTAAGTTTATTTATCAAATGTATTATTTATTAAATATTCATTGATTATAACATGAGGAAATTTTCTATAACTCGTTTCTTTATATGGATAATTTTTATTTTTATAAATTTAGATTTATTTCCTTTTTTGACACACATATGCATGTACATGTTATGATGGGTGTGCCTAGATAGCACTTGAATGAATTGGGTAATGTTTTTTTAGCATCATGAGATATTATGTATGGCGTTAGGGATTAAACCGAAACCATTATGGGAAATTGTCCACCATGTAATTTTTTTGGAAGTTATCCTTGACTTATGATTATGTCATGTTATATGTTGTTTCCAATTTCCTATATTTTCATGATCTTATGATACCATGTTCATTATGTTATTCTTCCATGTGATTTCTCATGAGGCTTGTCTTTTATGATATCGTGTTATACCTTTGACTCAAACATTATGTGTCCTTATCATGTTTATCCCCATACTTGGATTTTTAGTTCATCCCTTTATTTTATGTATTTATCATGTTATACATTCTAGTTTTATGAGAATAAATGGATTTAGGAAATCATTATGGAGAATAAAATAAGGATTTTATTTTTTAGTTTCCTTAAAATGTATTATGAACCTAGTCTTCCAATGAAACTAGGCCTCATGGTCTTTGGGTTATACTTATTGGATATTTATGTTTAAAAATCATGTCATAATAAGTGTAGAAGGCCCAACTCTCTATGATCTCTATATTATAGAGGATATTTTATTAGACTATACTGTTGATTTTGGTGATGTATGGGAAGATTATTTTTCCTTAAGAAATTTTTCATATACCAAAAACTACTAAACATCAATTCAAATAAATCTATTTGAGGAATTATATAAGAGGTCATTCCTTTCACCTTTATACAACTTAGATGTCAATTATCCATCTATGATTAGTAATAGCCTGGTACATGATACTATTATTCACATATGGCTGATCAAAAACTATGTATCTATTACCAATAGAAAAAAACATATTCTAATAAAAAAATGTATTCGAATAGAATATTTTGGCCTCTTGAGTTTATTGTTTAATATCACATTTTTATTCATGTATCACTTCAATAGGGACACTGGTGTTTGGGTAAGAAAGAAAAAAAATTATTGGTTTATTAGGTTGTTTGAGAACCTAGAGAATATCAAAAGGTAGATTACCATTTGGAAGTTCCACTGAATCATATTGAAATACATGATGTGTTTCATACATCTTAGTTAAGAAAATATGAACCGAAAGCATAAAATGTGATCTACTATAGTGATATGCAATTAGATACAAATATAACATTCATTGAGCATCTATTTCATATCATTGGTAAAATTTAGAAGAATATATGAGGTATATTGTTCCACTTATGTTAGTATTATGAGAGAAAAATCGTTCAAAAAATGATACTTGATAAAAGAAAGATGATATAAGGTCCTAGTGCAATGGGTTATTCATTAAAGATACTCAACAACACTTCTTGATGACGATAAAAATTGTAGTGGTAATTTTTTAGTGACAATAGTATTTAAAATTTGGTATTTAATTTTAAAATTGAAATTTTAAATTTAATTTGACAAAATATGGTTTAAATTTTATGTTAATGATTAATAGTGTGGTATTGGAGAAATTTAACTATTGGGTGAACTTAAAGTTTTATAGTAGGTCATTGGGGATCCAGTTTAGGCCACCAAGGGTCTAATTTCATGTATATTATGTAGGTATCCATTGGTGGTCCATCAAAATTTAGTGGTTAACCACCAAGATCCCAGGAACTAACTTGAGTTTGGTGGGGTCTTTTGGTACTATAATGGGATTTATCAACCTCGTTTTAAAGAGGAGCATTTATATAATTTCACCATTAAAGTAGTTGAGATTTAACTATGACTTTTCACTCCCATATGAATAGCATATAAAAAATTAATATGTTTGTTTCCCTCTCTTTCTATTGATCTTTTATAGGTAATATCTCATTAATTTATTAATGTATTTATAATATATTAATTTTATTATGGTCATTATGGTAAGAGGATTTTTTTCTCAAGAATTTTGTTAAAAGTAGGTTGGAATAATGTTATATTCTAATTAAATATTCAACTTCTAATTTAAAAAAAAATCTTTAAATATTTTTGTTTCATAGTATTTTTTTCCATTATTTATGTTGATTTAGAGGAAGGTGATCTCAATCATTTTCTTGATAATTAATTATTTTCTTTAACATGAATCATGTGGGGTATGTGAATTATTTTTGAAAAAGTGAGATAATTTTAATGATAATGAAATTAATTAAATTATTAATTAGTTAGATAAATTATATTACTAATTTTAGTATTTCACACATTAAAAACTACTTGAATAATAATTTTATTAATGAGATGAAGAATGGGTTCATGTTTTTCAGTGAATTAAAATGATATTTAATATTATTTATGATGGAGATAACAATTTTTATTATTTATATGATGGAATATTGTTAATAAATATTTTTTTGTGTCACATTATTATTTTTAGTTTATTATTGACTCACATTGGTGACATGTAAACTAAAGTGATAAAAGGGTCATCTGTAATAAATATAGTAATATCAATATATAACTTTTTCAAATTCTCCCAAAAATATCAGATTCAACTACCTTCATGGATTCTATAAATCTCTCCTAGAGTTTCAAAAAAACCTCTATATTTTTTGTTTCTTTAAGTCTAGATCAAAATTGTTACATGGTATCTTTAAATTCTTTAAATTTTACAAATTTAATATATACTAACATGAACATAATTCCACTTCCACTTCTAATTATACAATTTAATATGAGTGTCTTAAATGACTCTAACCATGATGCCTTTAATCATTGAAATAAATATAAAATACTTCTTGATATTATGCTTTTTTATTTATATTTCTTCAATACATCATTTGATCACTAGATTACTCCATAGACCATCTTTATAACTTATAATCTATAAAAATTATTTTTCTATCAACTTCCATACTTCTGCGCTTTGTAACTTTTGATTATCTAGAAGATTATTTGACTTTAAAACATTCCAGGTTCAACTCACAATCTTCATAACTTTTAATTATATCAGTGTGAGTCTCAAACACTTCCTCAAATCATTATTTAGTATACCTTGTGTAGTAAATTATTAATCTTTTTTATTATATAAATTTTTTTACTTTTCTTCATTTTTTATTTACATGGTATCAATACTTTTAAGTATTCATATAATTTTTTTGAATTTTCTATATTTTAGTGAGAAATTCATAAACTATCATTCATATGAAAAATATATTAGATACCAATATAATATTATTTCATTTTTCAATTTAGGATACAACTATAAACATTATTAAATCCTCTAACTTCCAGAAACTTAAACTTTTTCTAGACTCTACAAGAATAATGAATTATACATAAACAATTTTCATGTTTGTTACATTGAATAATCAGAATATAATAATTATTCTTAACTTCCAAACCCTTTAGATATATTAGTCTTCATATCTCTCTCAACTACCTCATCTTTCAGATTCTTTCTTACTTAGAATCTATCTCTTATCAATTAACATTCATACAATAACTTCAATAGTTCACTAAAAGCCTTTATTTATTTTAAAAAGTAAGACCTATTTTTAAATTCATTTTCTAAAACATTACTCCACTAAAAATTATAAATTATTCTCAAGGAAATATAAATATATGAAGCATTCAGATACAATATTATTCATTGGAAACTCAACATCTAAACTTGTTCTTGTCTTCTGTGGACATAATTTCTGATTACTGGAGGATGTGTAACTTCCAAATATATAATCAATAAATCTCTACATTTTCCATAGTTCATCTATAAAATAAATAAATTCTAGAAAACCACTCGTCAATTTACCTTAAAACATTACTCAATTGTTGATAAAAATAAAATACCACTTCAATACTTTAATAATTCTATTATTGGGTTCTCCAATCTACTCCTTTGGATTTTTTGTTCACATCATCAACTCTTAACACAGAAACTTTAAAATTCTCATCAAACTATAAATTTTCATAAAGAGAAGTGTCCTAAAACCACAATTCTAAAAAAAAGTGTTCTTTATGGAATTTAATCCCCCAGTGATAAGAAATTTGTGGCTATGATTTTAATTTTCTCCCCCCTAATCAACTCACTTATCTTTTATCCCCCTTTTAGTAGTAATAATATCTTTGGATTGAAAAAAGATAAATCATAGTGTTGTGTACTTATATCCCCCTTTAAAAAAAATATAGAGTAAAGTGGGGTAATCTATAACTTTTTTAACTAAGAGGTAAAGGCTCAACATGAAGTTTTAGGCCTAAATATTAAAATATTTCTCCAGGAATAGATTTGGTGAACATATTAGAAATTTTATCTTTTGTGGAAATATACTCTATATTCACATCTCCATTAACATATTTATCCTTGATGAAATTATACTTGATATGAATATATTTTCATTTATTTTATTTCATTGTGTTATTTTAAATATCAATTGCACTCGGATTATCAAAATTAATTTTTAATGTTCTTTAAATGTTCACCTCAAAATATTTTAAATTAACTTTCATGCACAATATTTTTCTATAAGTATATGTCATATAAATATACTCAACTTAGTTATACTCGAAGTTATATAATGTTATTTCATACTATTCCTGTGTATGAAATTTTCTACCTAAAATAAATTTACTTTTGATGTTGATTTTTAATTTTTTATAATTAAAATCTTCATCCCAATCAATATCAGTGAAGCCTATAAAGATTGGTTTATTAATTTTTCTATACATTAGACCATTCAAGGTTCCTTTTAATATAATATAATTAATGTAAAAACAAACAAGTGTGATTCATTTCAATCTATTTGATAACAAACACACAAATTTACTATGTACCAAATATATGGTCTAGGTATGGTAATATAAATCAAGATTTCAATGATTTTCACACATTCCTTCTTGTTTACACTTTTTTCTGCATTATTTTTTCTCAACTTCACATCAACTGTCATGGGTTTGAATACATTTTTTAAACCTTCGATGCCAAAATTATTAAAAAAATCATTGGAATATTTTTCTTGAGATGAAAATTTGTTTTTTTATTTCTAAAAAACCAATAATCTAAAAAATAAACTCACCTCTCAAAGAATTAACATCTCAAAATTCATCTCTATTTATTCTAAAAATTATTCACAATCATGCTCCCTATAACCATTAAAAATATTTTCATCAAAATTGACAACTAAAATTATATTTTTGTGATTATATTCTTTATATATAATTTATTATCAAATATTCCTTTAGAAAAGTTCTATTGTTTTAATAAACTATCGGTTTTGGAGTAATAATCTCTAGAGGTATGTTTTATCCCATAAAAGGATTTATTAAACCTAAACACCATTCTTCCATCACTATAAAGTATAAAATCCTCATATTTCTCAATAAAAAATATTACTCAAGTTCTATATTTAGGAAAGTGGACATGAAATCCATCTAATAAAATTTTTAGTGATTTTATGTTGTAAGAGATATAAAAAATTTGATTACTTTAAGTCTTAAAATAGGTGAAGGTGTTGTATTAAAGTTTATTCTTTCCACCTGTGAATAATTTTTACAAACTAATTTGGTATTATTTCTTAAGATCTCACCTTTTTCATTGAGACTATTTCTAAACACCCATTTACTTATAATAACATCATCTCCTTCTAGTTTATGATCAACATCCCATATGTCATCTTTCTCAATAAGATCAATCTCTTCATTTATTTCATTTGTCCACTCTTTGTACTCAATATATTTTGTAATTGATTATGGTTCAACTTCTGAAACAAGAGTTATTTGATGTAAAGACCCAAAATTTCGATGTAATTTTTTTTAATTAAATGGGAATTTGACAAGTCCACGAAAATTGACGTCGCATGATTCTGAGGCCCAGAGTTCCAGAAATGAATTTCTGAACTTTTTTTGGGTATGATCAGTAAATGTGCAAGAGGGTTTTAATAACATTTGAACCGGAGCTTGGAATTGAAATATGAGGGCACCATTGAACTCACAGTGTCATTATTCGCTTAAGGAGACCTTCACCTTGACTGCAGTAGGTTGAGGGTGAAAGATAGATTTTGGGATTTTCACGGGAAGATTAAAATAAAATTGTTTAACTTTTTATTTTTATTTTGTTGTAACCACCCTCTTGTGGATATTATGGGGTGGGGACCACCCGATCCCAAAACCTCCAAAGTTTGATTTAAGAGGTGGGGACCACCCAAACCTCTTAATGAGGGAGAAACCTCCCAAATCCCTCTTTAATGTGGAGGAACCTCTTGAGCTTCCTTCACATTAACTAAGCAAACACACCATACATAATTATGCCAACCTATGTGATTAATTAACCCAATTTGAATTTGTGCCAACAATTAAATTGGGGGAAACATATTACATTTTGGCTACTTTGAAAATTTGGTGGAATTGGGATAGGAGAAATATTGGGAGAAATCTCTCCAACGAAGAAGGTGTTCTTCCACAAAGAACGCTCCGCCAAAGAAGAACACTAACCTCAACTTAAACTTTATTTCTTAGGACTTCTTCCAACGTGGGACATCTTCATCTACAAAAAATTGACATCTGTATTACCTTGTCGCAACAACATCAATGAAAAACCCGAGGTAGGGGTTTAATTATTGTGTGATTATATTCCCATGTTCTTCTTTTTTAGAACAAAGAACGCGGATGATATTCTTTTGCAGGTTGGGAAAAACCATTGTGGGAGGCTTTAACGTTCTTTATTCTTGTTTATGATGATCCATTTTATACCACCCTAACATTGAGGGTATAGGCCAAACAAACATGTCTAGACCCCTCTACAAATCTTGTGATGATTTGTGGAGTTGAACATGACGAAGGCGATGGCGCAGCGACACTGCCCCGCCACCACCGCCACCTCGCGACCTCCACGGCCCACAGCTTTGCCACTCGTGGCTCCACCATCCGCCACTGCCACTGTCACCATCCACTGAGCTGCCGCCACCATCCGCTGAGCTGCTACCGCTATCTGTCGAACCACCATCCTACGGCCGGACCGCCTCCACGCGGCCAGTCTGCCGACCCGTGGTCGGACCGCCGACCCGTAGTCAGTCCACCTACCCGTAGCAGGACTGCCAAACCACGGTCGGTCCTCACCCTCACGGCCAGTCCACCGCCCACATGGATGGTCTGTTCACTCACATCCGGTCTGTGCCGTTGTAGTACCCACGGCCGATTCTCACCCTCGTAGTACCCCTCGGTCGAGCCTCCCTCACGGCACCCTCGTGGCCCTTGCGGACTGGGACGGACCCAATGGGCCAGGCCAAACTCAATGGGTCAGGTCGGGTCGACCCAAACCGGGTCGGCTCAGACCGGGTCGGGACGGGTCGGTCCGACCGGGTCGGACCGGACTCGGGCCCACTATGACCCGATTACTTTCTTTCGACCATAACTTTGGCATTGGACGTCCGTTTGACGAATCGTCAGTGGTGTTGAGAATATTAGAGTGAGATGGATTCTTTGAGTAATACCCCACTATGTTTTGGATTAATATGGGAAAAGTTTAGGGTGGATCGATCACGAATCCAACCAGGCCCCTGAGACTAAAAGGCTAATAACTCACAGATCGAGCGTCTGATTGACGCGCCATCTATTACGTTGAGACCCTTATGACGTGACGGAACTTTGAGACACTTCCCCATGGGACTTCATGGTAGTTAGAGTATTTGACCTGTGGCTTCAGAAGCAGTTTCCCCAAGAGCGATACGTACGAAACCCTACGACTGGATGATACTTGACGACTGCTAACCATTTCAACTCGGAGGGACTCGACTGGCCTAGTGGGGAGAGCCTTGGTGACTCGGTATAACCATGGTGGGAAGCGCCTTGGTGATTCGGCAGACCCACGGTACACAACAAGAGGATTAACTTACCAGGATATGAGGGGGAGCGCCTCTGTGTGACGTAGTAGAACCACGGTGGGGAGCACCTCTGTGTGACACGGCAGACCCACGGTACTCTACAGGAGGAGTACCTCAGTAGTCCAAGGTTAGTGGGAAGTGCCTATGTGTGATACAGCAGGTCCAATGTACTTGTTAGAGGAGGATTTCTACCGCAGTCGAGGTGTTCGACATTGTGACTGGGAATGTTACTTGATACTACCCCTAGAAAAAATCCTGGTGTGAGAAGAGTCTGTACTTCTGTGTTTTCCTCATGATTGAGATGGATTACCTGATAACTTAGGTATATGTATGGGAATATACTTAAGTAGGGTTATCTATTGATTTCATACTTTGTGTTTTATCCTTGTTGGATTTTCTGACACCTAGAGGGTCTTCGGGTCCCTACTGAGTATCGTTATACTCACCCCTTCACGGGATATGCCTACACCTTATTGTGTTGGATATAGACGATGGACAGCACTGACTGCAGCCGAGAGTACCAGGACTGGACAATACCTAGAGGTGGACCTTACGATGAGTTGGTACATGGGGGAGACGGATAGATGAGGAGTGTTGAGGAGGTAATCTGTACATACCATTCAGGTAGGAACCTCAGAGGATGATCCAGTAGTTGTCTCTTTTTTTTCTTCAGTTGTATTGTATCACAATTTTACTTGTACTTTCCAGTTGGGCTTGTATTCTGGCCCCTTTTACTTACTGCACTCACTCTATTTATAGTTCAGTTTACCTGTGTTCCTATCTTTCTATGTTCTTGGTTACATGTTCTTATAGGTTATAAAGTCAATGCCTTCCCAGTTTTAGGGAATACACCTTTGGTTCTAGTCGTCAGCCCCAGGCCTATGGAAGGCAGGCATGGGGTTAGTCACATCACGGGCCTCGGGGGATGGGTCGTGACATTTGATGTCAAAGAAAAAACATTATTCAAGTCTTCAATAAAAATTATTGACTTTTGATAAATTTTACAGGGTCAAAATTCTTTTGAGACTTCCCAAATTTTATTCTTAAAATTTTAGCTACACATTCATCATCACTATAGTAATCAGAGTATGTATTTCTTTCAAAATGTTCATGACCATATTCCTTTTCCCAAAAAATCTTATAATTCTGTATGTTATCTTTTGTTATTTATTAAAACTCTCTATATATTGTTCCATTTAATCTAGAATTAATTTTAATAACTTTTATATCATAGGAATCAACCAAATTATACAGCTTTTTTTCTTGATCCTATAGCTTCTATAATTGGATGAATATCCCATAAATACACATTCTTTTCATTTTTCATAAAACAATACCAAATCAATATTTTTTTATCTTTATTAAACATGGAATCCAAAAAACATTGAAGTATTTCACTATATGTTTATTCATGTACCATATCTCATAAGGATCCATGTTTTATTTTGGCCTTAACAAGCGTCTATTCTGATAATGAACTACTATATTTATAGCTTCTATCTAGAATAATTTTTAGGATTTGTGTGCAGAAAATATAGTTCTTCCCATTTCAACCAAAATCTTATTTTTCTTTTCTGAACTCCGTTTTTTGGGGCAGTGTAAGGAACACTATACTTATATTGAATCCCATTCTTAAAAAAATATTATTCAAATTATTTACTAGTGAAATATTTTCCATTATCTATTCTCAACATAAAAATATATAATCTTATTTTTTTATAATCCTCTATTTTGAATATTTGGAACATCTATATAGCTTCATATATGTATTTTATGAATATTACATTGTTCATCCTCGTGAAATCATCAACAAAAGTGATAAAATAAATATCACACTTTTTGGATCAATGTTGTTAGGATTTTGAAGACTATTCATGTCTTGAAGTAAGTTCACCAGAAGTAAGAAATCTACAAGAACATTTATAACTTTTTAGTTTAGGAATAGCATATTTTAGCTGATGATGTTCAGGTTGTTTGATATTTTTGAACTTTTGATGGTTACTCAATATGGTGGTTATATATTAAAAAAGCTCATCAGGTGTTGTTTTCACTAGAATATGGAAAATTTTAGAATTTTGAATCAGATCCAATATAGTTTTTCACTAAAGGAGTGACATAATGGGAATAGTTTTACTCTATTATTGATAGGTATTCAGACTAAGGAAAGTTATAGGGTGTTAGGATTTTCACAATGCAATGAATGGAGTTATGAAAATATAAGAAGTCAATGTGACTAAATGACTGAGTAGGATCCTCTATAAAGTGGGGGGACCAGTTTTATGAGGTTATGAACATTTATATGAGTTAGTGATCTATAAAGTTTTCTAGTCACAATAAATTATAACCTTTTATTTTTATGAAATAAATATTTGTTTTGATTAATCCCATATATATAAGATGAAATTCTAAACCACACAAAACCTTATTATTTCCTTTTAAATGATTTGATTTCTATATTATAGTTAAATATCTATGTGAGTTAGAGTAAATAGGCTTGAGTAAGTTTATGTTAGTGGGTGATTTGGGTGAAGGATCTTCTTCCTAGTTTTGATACATCAATATTTATAGGATCCTATTTTAGTGAATTATTTTAGACATTATGATCATATGGTGACTTCTGATGTGTGAAGTTAGTGTGGCATTATCAATAATAGGTATTAAAGAATGTGTAAGTGTTTCTCACAGTCTTGGTAGCTTGATTAGAAACAACCTAGATAATATAAATATCTTACTAATAAATTTTTCTATTTAGAAGAAATTATTATATTAGAAGATGGTGAATTCTGATGATATCAATTTCTGGATTGAAAAATTTTATGGGAAATATTTCAATTACTAGAGGATATAGATAGAGGATTGTCTCATCCAGATAGATCTATAAGTTCTATTAAAATGTGAAAAGATGGAGAAAATAGAAAAATATGAATGGTAAAATTAAGATAAAATGATGTTATGTGTTTTGAGGATAACCTTAGCCCAGAATATGGATCTAAACATCTGAGAGAGTAATACAACATCAGAGTTAAATTAAATACTTTAATATATTCTTGATAATCCTAGATCACTAAAAAAAAGTCTATTTAGGGTGATAGATATTCATTACAAGGCTATCGTAATGAATACCTATAGTAGATCATGTGAATTATTTCAACTTGATCAAGATCCTACTTTAGTATTTAAAGGTAGCATTCATAGATTATTTTTATGGGATATTAGCGTTTTCACCATTATAGAATCATGGGAAACAATGGTAATATTAGAAATAAAGTCTAGTGAAAAAGGATACTTTATATTCGAATATTTATGGAACTTGATTCTGAATAAATATATCTAGAGGAGGGAGACACAAAAACCATTCAAAAATAATTATTTATTGATGGAATAGGGTAATAACCTTATCAAGTAAGTTTAAGATTATCATATATAGAGTTAAATCTATTAGAACTAGACCAATGTGTTAGAAAAGTGGAAAAACAGGTCACCTTATAAATAATTATCATGATGACAAGGTAAATTCAAGAAGACTAAATTTTGAAGGAGTAAGTTATATTGTATCTACTGGAGAAATTAGTGAGGACCTGTTGAGGATTTTTAACACTTTAGTAATATCCTAGATAATAAATTAAAGGACATCATTCCACTACACTGATGATAAGGGATGTTTGAAATTTTAGGTGTCTATAATATTTTTAATAGTGAATATAATGGATTATAAATCTATTGATATCATAGGGAAGGTATATTTCAATGTTTATTTAAAGAATTAAAGTACTATTATATAGATTGAAGTTATACATATTTTGGAACTTTTAAATAACTTGATCTCATTTGATCAGTTGAATAAATGTTGATATAGAATGGACTTTTCTAATTGAGTGTTTAAAATCACTCAGGGTTCTCTTATCATAGCTAGAGGTGCAAAGGATAACATATTATATCTGAACAGAAGGGAAGTGGAAGCTATACTTGTTATATCTTCAATAATCATAAATTTAAATATGTGGAACTGTCATATTGGGAACCTTAATGAGAAATGTATGAAGACTCTAGTTGAAAAAGAAATACTAAAGTTATAACATTCATAATTTAAAATTTGTGATAGGTTTATACTCAATAAGTCATGGAAGGTTTTTTAATCTAAATAGATGAATTTTTAAGATCCAAAATCTAGATCTTGTACATGTGGATGTCTAGGTACCTTCTGTAGTGAAATAACAAGGATGATCATAATATTTTGTGAAATTGATTAATCAAACCATAAAGTAATTTATATATATACTTCTTAAAAAATAAATTCTAAGTGTTAGGAGTTTTAATGCAAAGGAAATATATAGTTGAAATAAAAATTTGATATAATCTAAAACACTTAATATTAGACAAAAAATTTGAGTATACTAGATAAATATCATGGAACTTATATATACATAGTGGAATCATATATGAGAAAACTATACTCATAATTCTTGATCAAATTTTCATAGATAAATAGATGAGTCAAACATTAATGTAAATGGTGTCGATTATGAAGTTACATTTAGTAATATTAGAGTTGATTTGGGTTAAAGAAGTTGGAATAAGAGCTTTATTTATCAATCAGATCCCCTTAGTGATAAAGAAACTAAATCTACTAAAATCTCTATAGATTGGAAAACTATTAGATTTTTCTCACCTCAAGGTATTTAGATATTTTTACTATGAGTGTATGGTTGTGAAATACTGATATAAGCAATAATAAAAATCTTTTGGATGTATCTTCATAGTTTATGGATATAAATAATTTAGATTTCAACTTTTGGATGATGAGAAAAATTCATCAAAGGTAAAAAATTGTCTTTAATGAGAAAGTTCATTAAAAGTGATAGAATTTTAATGTGAAGGAAGTTGAAGGTAGAGAATCAACTTAAGTTTAAATTAATGGGAATAAAGGCTCCCAAATTTCCCAAATTCTAAATATTTATATGGATTTTAGTTTACCATAATCTCGTGAATTTTGAAGTAATGTTTAGGTAAGAGTATAGGAGGATTGAGGATGATACCAGTAGAGGATATACATGAAATCTTGGTAACTAGAGAGACTTTGTATATAGTTTTATAGGATGAAATACTGGATATTTTTGTCCAAAAAAGAAGAAAACCATAGGTATAGTTATGGGGGTCAACATGGTCTAGAGAATTTGTATAAAGGTATATAGATTGCCTTAATTTTATAATTTTAATAGATAGAGGATAACCATAAATCATAGAATAAGTTGAAACCCTTAATGAATTTTGTGAGTGGAATTTAGCCATATAGGAGGATTTGAGTTCACTTCACGTAAATAATAGGTATAAGATAACATTTTTACACACTATAAAGAGGGAACTTGAAAAAGGTGGGTCTTTTGGTTAAAGGATCAAGAAAATTTAAGTAAGATGTATAAGGTGGGGTTGGGGTTAATGGATTTTAGCATAAGGAGGGCATGGAATTTTTTTAAAACTTCCCTCTCATAGTTATTCATAGTACCATTCAAACTTTTATCATCTTAATTGATTCTAGAGGGTTATTAATAGAGAAAATAGCTATGGGAAAGTATTTTTATAGAGATCTAGATGAGTAAATCTATATATAGTAAACTATTGGTTTCATGGATAAAAAAATTATAAATTGGTGTGTAAACTCAAGAAAATTATATATTGGTTGAAACACTTTCCAAGTAAGTGGAACCTGAAGTTTGACTCATTTATGGAGTATTATGGTTTCATGTGGATCAATCCAGATCCTTTTTTCTACTAAAAGATGTATAGTGATATAAATTTCATCATTCTACTATTGTAATTGGACTATATTATTTTGTTGGGTCCATTAATCCAATTGATTCATGAGATGAATAATTGATTGTTGTAGAAGTTTGAAATGATAGATCTTGGTAATGTGAGGAAAATATTGAGTATGAGGATTTAGTGGGATAAGAAGATTGCATATTTGGTCTTATCTTAGAGATAGTATGTCCAAAATATCATAGAAATTTTTTCATGGCTGGATTAAAATCCTTTTTAACTCATCTTTTCGGCCACTTAAAAATCTTCAAGGAATAATAACTATAAACTGATGAAGTGTCAAATAATTTGGTAAAATTTTTCTATGGATAAATAGTTAAAAGTATCATGTATTTCATTGTGTGAACTTGATTGGATATTACCCATTTATTGGGATTTGTGATTGGGTTTATGTAAAATCTAAGGAAATAAAATTGGGATGATGCGAAAGGGATACTAAGATATCTCAATGTAATAGAAGGTAAAACACTTTTATTTGAAGATTATGATTCATTGGTTGGGTATATTGATAAAAACATTAGGATGGAGTTGATTCTTGGAAAAGTAGAACCAGTTAAGTCTTTACCATTAGAGAAACTATGGTTAATTGTATGTCAAGGCTGCAATTAGTGATTTCACTCTCTACAATAAAAGTATAATATGATACAGGAATGGAAGCATGAATGTAAATAATGTAGTTAAAATTTATTCTTAAGGAGATTGAAAGTATTCGTTAAAATGCACCACCCTACTATGAAATTTATATTATGATACATTTGGCCAAAAATCTAGAGTTTCATGTGTGGATTAATAACATCAACCTAAAGTACCATTATATTTGAAATTTTCTTGAAGATGGGGTTTTGGGGTTTCAGAAGATAGTCAGATGATAGAACCTAGTAGATATGTTCGCCAAGTGTTTAATTCGATAAAATATGAGGATACATTGTGCCTTACTTGTAATTGGGTGAAAATAAGTGAATAATGGAGGATAATTTCATAGAATATATGTTTCTATGGAGGATATATTATTAAAAATTGTTTGAGGATGTCATGGAATCATTAAAGTAGTCTTTAAGTGGGATATTATTAGGATTGTGCAGGATTTTCATATTTTGGAGTAAGGTAACTGGAATAAGTAACTGTAGAGGACTATTAAACATTTATTAGTTTAGTGTAATTAGGTTTCATTGTATGGTAATGAGGTTGTTGTAAGTTCTTAAACATTAGATGGTTTATCAGTGTAATGGTTAGATCTATCAGAAGATCATCTGGTGTTTTTTCACTAGAATGTGGAAATTGTTAGTGTTTTAAATCACTTTTAATGAGGTTTTTAAGAACATTAGTGATTATTTGGTAGAACTATATCTCTGCCTATGATATGTTGTTACACTAATTAAAGTCATATAGCCTCTTATGCTTGAATTCACAACTACTTAAAATGATTCAACTTTAACTTCTATAACTTTGTTGAAATATTAATTTATATTTTTTTAATTATTAAAAATTTCAAAACACCTTTATTTTTCCTTACTCAAATATTATTCATTTTTAGAAATTTTTTCATCAAGATCATTCACTATCTTGACATAATATAAAACCTTCAACTTGAGTTTTTTAATTTCTTAAATGTAAGAATATTCCCATTTGATAATCTCTTATTTTACTTCACCTTTTTTCACCGTAATTTCTCAAAAATATGATTTATTTCTAGGGTTAAATATTTTTATTAAGGAAAACCTCAAGTTCATCTATCTACATATTTTCCATGTAATATTATTTACCTTCAACATCTTCACTACTTGAAGTATCTTCATGTTTTTAACATGGGCCATGAAGTTCCAAAAATTAACTACTGGGAAAATACCCTATAACAAAGGTTTGGAACCGTTGGTATAGGCCTCCAAACCATTGGTATAGCCTATACCAACAATTTAGAGAACCGTTTCCAAGTAATCTATGGGGATAGGTCTATAGAAATGGTTTTGGGAAAACTGTTGGTATAGACCTATACCAACGGTTTTGAAAACTGTTGGTATAAGTAATATGAAAATCTATACCAACGATTCCATAAAATCATTGGTATAGGTAATTCAAAAAATAATCATTTAGTTGGTTTTGATCCTAGCACCTCCCATTTGTGATTGAACGACCTAACCACTAACCTAACTTACTTTTATAAACAAAATTTCATAACTATATATATGTATTATCATAAGTATTTTAAATTTTGATTTATTTACTATCCTCTGTAAGAATATTCCATTAAAAATACATGTACCTATACCAATGGTTCTCAAAACCGTTGGTATATACCTATACCAATGGTTTTGAGAACCGTTGGTATAGGTTCTTTGATTTTGGGACCTATACCAACAATTTTGGACAGACCCTTGGTATAGGGGGGACCTATACCAATGGTTTGGTCCATATAAGTGACATATACCAACGGTTTTGGCCAAACCATTGGTATAGGTCCAAATTAGTGAACTATACCAATGGTTTTCCAAAAACCATTGGTATAGATCATATTTCCAATAGTGATTTTTAGGGACCTCTTCTTCCAAATGACTACTTTAAGTGGAGTATTATTCATCTTTATTGCTCAAAATACTACTTCTTTTATTTTTAGTGAACCTTTACTTACCTTTGTATTATTTTTTAACTTCTATTTAAATTTTACCTTGTTTCTTTCTCTGATGTTGTTTTTATTTCTCATTATTCTCATATATACCACCTTTCTTCATTAAAGAATTTATTCACAATTTACCAATTCTACCAAACATAAAACATTTAAACTTGATTTTTCCTTTATAATTTCAATTTCCTTTATTTATTTTTTTATATAATATCCATAATCCTCTTATTACCATCATTCTTATCTTCCTCATCTTTTTATTTTATTGACTACTCATCTTCCTCTTCCTATATTTTAAGAATTATCATGGATTGAATTTACAACTCCTACATAATTTTATTCTTAAATTTCATTGAATTTATCTTATAATAAGATATAGGTATGTTATAAAATTCATCAAGAGAGAAATATTCTAAATATTTTAACATAAAAACATTATCATCATGCCATTTAGTAAATTTTATCATCAACTTCTTTAATATAGTTAAATATTTCAAAGTCTCTTTAAAACCTATGATGTTGCTGACAATTTCCTTTAATATTATAAAGTAATCATTAATATATTCTCACCATACATCCTTATAAATTTTAATTTACTTCTCAAAATCTATAGATTTAATTCCTTAAATTTTATATTCCCTTCAAATATTTCATCATGTTTCTTCCAAATGTCCTTATTCATTTGGAGACTCATCGCCTTACTATATAATTTTTTTGATAGGTACATAAGAATAGTATTTCTTGCCTATCCATCCAAATATAAGTTTCTTTTACCTACAAAATTTATGAGATCAACTTTCTCTATCAGTGGAAATCCCACAATAGTTATATAAATAAATTCTAGTCCAAGTACAAGAAAATAGAGACTTGTATTATTGTTCCATGATAATATTTCCCATCAGAAGTAGGAATACCCCCACTATTGACTAAAATGAAATTCTCTATCTCTAAAAAATTGAGGATCATTCATAGGGAACCTAATTTTATTAACTCCAATTTAAGTGCTTATGGTTATATATTCCACTAATAATGGGGGTTAATTATATGGTACTATTTTATAGTTTCATTTAAAATTAAAACAAATTGTGAATTTTTGGAGTCTCGATCCTCTAAAAATTTATAACTCAACCTTAAAAATATCCAAAATAAATATATTAAATAAAATTCACAAAAAAATTACAAGGTTCACCCACAATTTTAGTGACAACATCCATTATATGTTTGGGTCCAGTTTGTGGCATAGATTTTCCACTTGGTCTCACCCAAATTTTCCCAAGTTTTTAGGGTTGAATCAGTAACTTGTATTGTATCTTGTATTGTCAAATACTCTGATACCTAAGAATAAACCTATAGGAAAATACATTATATGGATTTTTTTATATGAAGTGGCCAACTTTGGGGTTTAACTAATGTGGGTTAATAAAATACTAAGAGACCAAATTGAATTCAATTTATGATAAAGGGTTTATCTGAGTTTGTTACAAGGGATGGATTAGATAAAATTCATTTTTAATGATTTCAATTTATGATACTGAAGATTGATTCATTTAACTATATTATAAAAAAATCATCAAATATTATTTTATTAACAATAATAATCTAATGCTAATCACCTATACACTTGGAAGATCATTTTTATGTGCACCCCAAGGTAAAGGTTCTTATTATCACTTGAAGTGTGTGGCCTTAAAAATAAAAAAGTAAGAATAAGTATTAATATCATTAAATGAAATTATCAATTAATACAAGTGATTAAACATTAATATAGTGAGAAATAACATTCAATACATACCATTTCTACTCACTTGGGTCAACCCAGAAGAGGCTTAACCCTCTATTGATGTTATGCTCTCAATGGAAGCGGGAAGTAGAATCATGAGGGGGAATTGAATAAGTTAAAAAAAATAAGGAACACTCCATCATTTTTTAAATTATTTAACTATTTTATGTGTGAATAAATTCATACCTTTATGAAATGATATCAAGTAACTAAGGTGATTTAAATAAATTACAATTGAAATAAGAACGTTATAATGAAAAAGTGACATCATAACATAATGAAACAAAATAAAAAACTCCATAAATCCAATAACACCACTACTTTAAATAGGAAATTTGGAATCCTTGGTTCAATATCCAAATATTAAAATTTTCCCCAATTAATGGTGGTAGGCCTAGGTGGGTGGAAAGTTAAAGGAGAAAAATACTTTTCAACCCTTACCAAAAATCTGATCCTGCTTACATCCACCAAACAGATGTTCCAAAACAAGCATATAAATGGATGAATTGGGGTGGTATATAGAAAAATAAAATTTTCCTCCATATTTCCCCTAATATTTTATAAAATTTTATCCCAAATATATTTTTTTAAAATTTTGAATGAAATGCTGGGCTTTTTTCTAGGTCACCGAATCTATCCTAGAATTTTATCTTCAACATAGGTTTCCTATAAAACCCTTCAAAACTCAAAATTAGATATGGTCACTTTTGGACGAAATGTCAATTTTGATGTTATATATTTCTATCTCAAATTTTATCTTAATTGGGCTTGTATCATAGTTTTTATGATCTTTTTATTGGGCTTCTATCTAGTTCACTTCGCCCAAAATGTTCTTGGATCAAGGACCACTTTGGCCATATTCCTAATTGTATCTTCAATAGGTCTTGAAGGATAGAATGTTCCTCATATCATAGGAGACCTAAAATTGAAATATGAAAATAAAATCAATATCGTTGGTTGTTTTATTATGTGTTTAAAAATGTACCAAGTAATAGTGAACATTAATAAATAAAAACAATCATAATGTGAAATAATTTTAAAATTGTAAAATACACTTAAAATGGATTTTATGATTAATTAACCACATGAATATTATATATTATAAAAATTAAAATTATCCTCTTTAGTGGCGAATCACACCCCCCAACTTTATTTTTTCTAGTCCTAATAAAATTGTGTCTAAAAAATATGAAGCTTAAATTCCCTTTTCAAAAAAAAATTAATATAAAATGATAAAAAAAGACCTCATACCAAACAATTATGAAACCCATCAAAATATTTTAACAAAATATAAGTTCAAAATCATATCCCAAACCCAAACCCATTCCTTTATTCAAATTCATCACTACATTTCATACAATTTCAATTAATCATGATGATGTGTTGTGAATCACAATAGACATAGGGGTTCATTCTTATTCAAGGGGAAAAATATGGAAGCGCTGGTTGAAATAACATTTTAATATTAATATGAGTATTTATGTTTTTGTAATTTTCCATGGTAATGTAAATTTCATTCTATCAAGTCAACCCTTATAGCATGATTTTTTCAATGAATCATGGGCTCAAAGACCTTAGGGAACCAAGTAAAGCTCAAATACTCAGGAAAAATCTCAAGTTGATTCAATAAATAGAAAATTCAAATTACTAGAAATAGAGATAAAATGCCTAACTCTAGGACATAAAACTATGGAGTCACAATCTCAAGTATTGAAATCCATGCAATAGATCAATCCATTTCTCTACACTCAATTGTATTTTTTTTTGTTCTTTTTAATAATCATGTTAAAATTAAAATGATCACTAAAACTATTACATTAATTATGGGAGCCCAATAACTCAAACTAATAACCCACAATCCAATGGATGTTTATTGTGATTTTTTTGGATGAAAATATACATGATGAAAAATAAAATTAGATATAAACACATAAATGACCCCAAAACACCCTAAGAGGGGAGTGGTGAATCAGGGTGTCAACTTTTTCTTTTTAAATTGGTGGATCTTCTTACCACATTGGTAGGAACTTTTTAAAACTGTCAAAAAAATGAAAATAGGGAGATGACACATCAATTTTACTTGGTTCACCGTAAATGGATATGTCTAAGGAGCATACGCCAAAAATGTGTTGGTCATACCTAAATCCACTAATCTTTATGAGTTTAAGGATTATAATATTGGGTCATAGTCACTCTATGTCAGGCACACTACCTTTACAAATATTTAGGAATAGCTCACTGTGTCCATAATATCACTTTTGTCTACCCCCCAAGATCACTGCCTTGAGGGAAGTCAAACTCAGTTTATCAACTTGAAGGTCTCTTAAATAGATTTGCATAAACATCTTTATCTCTGTTCAACATGAGACACTATTTTCATATAATTCCAAAAATGATGCACTTGAAAGCACTGAACACACACACTAGATATTAAAAATCTTGTCAGACGCATAAGACCACACTTGCATGCAATATCCCAACTTGTGCAAGAGATTTGATAATTGTCGGGAAAGATATCTTTCAAAAAACACATACTTTCCACGCAACCATTATCTTTCACGCAACTACACCAAAGGGTTTACTTGGACTTTTCAGATTAAAGGAGAACCTTTCATGCAAGATTGAATCTCTTAAAATATTTCACACGCAAATATTTCACATGGATGATTAACCAGATTTTCGTTGGAAAATTATTCAGGATTCCTTAGGGGTAGCTGCATATTTATAGGCCCTTGATAACCCTGTGCGTAAGATCTCAATGTGTCTTTATCAGTATGTGAAACATTATTCATGATCAAGAAAAACCCATTTAACTCTGCATTGGGTGCACACACCCTTTTTTGCAACATCATCTTCCGCGCACTCCATGACATTTCCATTTTTCAAAATTCTGATCCTGAAACATTTCTTGCGTACAAGTTCCAAAAACACCTTCTATATTATGCGAAAAAACTAATATTTCACGCACACTTCAAATCTTTCGCGCACCTTCCTTTCCCAAAACCACCTTTCTCTATTTTCTGATTTTCAGCCCCAAAAATTGGTCAAACACTTGAGAATGATGCCACTTTCAATACTGCTTTAGGATCAAACTATATGGCCCCTTTCCATGTTACCTCCCTAATATTCCATGCAAGGTTTGGCAATAAAAAACCCAAACCGTGATCAACCCAAAGTATATTGACAAAAAACACAAACCAAACTCCTTTTCCAGCAAAGAACACCCTTGGTTCCAAGAAAACATTCCAAAATCTATTCTCATGAACTTAAACATGGATTAAAATTAGAATCAAGGAATGAAAAATTATTTAATATTCAGTTTCAAAGTTTAAATTGTGTATTATCATGTTTAAGGTTAAAAAGATATTTCCTTCTATTAACATACATTTTTTTCATTTAAATATATTTTTATGCACAAAAAAACAATTTTTTTATTTAATCCCCCACCCCCCAACTTAGAATAACAATTTCCCAAGTATTTAAAGAAAAGAAAATTTAGAAGGGGGTGGAAGTAGAGGATATTTGTTATAAAAGTAAATTTAAATAAGAAACATGGAGCAAAATCACTAGGTGGTTGAAGTTGAAGTTCATGATGCTTCTGATTAATCCTTTGATCTCCATGTCACTCGGAGAAGCCCCATGAATGAGGGTAGTTTGTGTTTATACACCTGTGATTTGCCTAAAATATCATTAATCTCATAATCCCTTGAATCTTATACACCAAGAAAATTCGAATACAATGGAAACCCCTTGAGGTGACCTTAACTAAAAAAACAAAAGGAATGAAAAAAGCATACCTTTTTATTTTAAAACTCCAAAACATGATTAAATATACATATAAAGGCCAGGTTTCCTCCTGTAAAGCACTTTTTTAATGTAGTTATCCCAAGATGGACCATAAATCTATCAACTTTTTTATGGTTCATAGTTGGATCAGTTAAATCATACCCCTTTTCTGGTTTATAGAATGATTTGATGAATAGTTTTAAACTAGGAACATTGGATTTTAAGACATAACCACTAGTGGGTCCTGAATCTCTAATTCCACATGAAGTTAAACATGATTCACTTTTTAAGGACCTAACCATATAGGCCATAACTTTATCTGCTGTAAATAAAGTTTTGAACTATATAGGAGAATGAATTTTTCTACTTTTAAGTGTTTAACTTTGAGATTCCAAGTTTGGTATGGTTGAAATCTAGATTTATTGATCCTTTAATAATCATAAGCCTCAATCCTAAGTTCCTTAAGTTCGTTAAGATCTAATTTCCTCTCTTTTTTGGACAAATAAATATCAAAGTTCATTTTTTGATTTCCCAAAAAACCTTATATTCAATTTAAATAGGTAAATGGCATGATTTTCTATAAAAATCCTATATTTTTACATTACTATAATGGTTTTTAACATAGTATGATATGCCCAAATGTAATCCAAGAGTTTCTCATACCAACATTTCTTAGAGGGATTGACAGTTTTTTAAAAACAATTATTAATTTACTTATATACTAACTCAGCTTAACCATTAGTTTTAGGATGGTAGGTAGACAAAACTTTGTGGAAAATCCCATAATTATACATGAGTGTCTATAAGGGATGGATTCATAAATGGGTTCCACAATCACTAATGATAGCCTAAGGAATTCCAAATCTATAAAAAAATTCACTTTCAGGAATCAGATCACAATATGATGGTCATTGGACTTAGTGGGAACATATATTCTAATGATTTGATCAAGACATAACTTGAAAAGGTATGGATCATCAAACACATAGTTTTTTGACATTAAAAAAATTCCTCTTATCTTGGGTCCCAAATAAATTTTGAATGAAACCCATAACTAAGTGGTTTTCTATGTCAACATACCATGGGAAATCACTCACAAAATAGATGTGATCATTGGGAAATGAATTAGAAATAGAAAGGTGATATCAGTTGTCTTTGAATTCCATCCTAAAGTGGTGGTAAACTATAAAATTTTAACACCCTTTTTATACATAATGGTTAAATTAAACTCTTGAAGAAGAAGGACCCAACTAATCAATCTATCTTCAGTATCTTGTTTTTTGTAAAAGGTATTTTAGAGTTAAATGATCAGTGAAGACAATGATGGGGGACCCTAAGAGATAAGACATGAATTTTTATATGGAAAATAAAATTTCAAGAAACACTTTATCAATGGTGGTTTAGTTTATTTGTGCATCATTTACATATATACTTTCAAAAGAAATCACACATAGAGTTTTATCACAATGTTTTCCAAAGACATGTCCTTTAGAGAAGTCACTCGCATCTCACATGAGTTTGAATAGAAGTTTCCAATTAGGATATTTCATTATAAGAGGAGAGATAAGATGTGACTTGAGTATAAATAATGATTCCTCACAGCTTTCTATCCATAAAAATTGATCTTATTTAACCAGAAGAGAACCAAGTGGTCATGAAATAGAGTTGAAATTCCTAATGAACCTTCTATTGAAACCAGTATGTCCTAATAAGGACCTTACTTCCTTGAATGTTTTTTGAAAATGTGAGATGATGAATGATATCAACCATATCTTTATCAAATTCAATCCCTCTAACAGAGACTAGATGTCCGAGAACTAGTCCTTCCCTTACCATGAAATTACATTTTTTCTAGTTTAGTATAAGACTCTTATCATCACATATAGAAAAAACCCTTTCCATATTTAAGATGAATCCATAAAATGTATCTATGAAGATGGAGAATTCATCCATAAATACCTATAAACAATCCCCCACCATGTTAGATAAGATTATCATCATGCAACGATGGAAGGTCCTAGGGGCATTACATAACGCAAAGGGAATGTGCTTGAGGTAAAAAGTGTTGAATCGATAGGTGAAGATCATTTTTCCTTGATCCTATATAGAGACCTCAATTTGATTGCACTCTGAGTATACATCTATGAAATAGTATAACTGATTACTCACTACTCGTTCGAGGACTTGATCAAAGAAGGGTAAGGGGAAATGGACATTCTTGGTGTATAAGTTTAACTTTCTGTAGTCAATGAACACTCTTTATACACCAATAACCCTTGTGAGAAGAATATCACCATCCATATCGGTGGTCACAGTGATTCCATCCTTCTTTGGAACAAATATAATTGGCTTACCCACTCACTCTCATTAATGGTCACTTTCAACAACTTAAAATATTTGGATTGAGTCTTTGTTGAGGTTTATGACATGGTTTAGAGTCAGATTCTAGTACAATCCAATGAGTTCCAATGACTGTGATAATCCTGTGAATATAAGAAATTTTCTATCAAACTACTTTATTATGATTTCCTCTGACATCCAAAACCATCCTCTATTGATTGGATTAAAGAGAAGAAGAAATAAAAACTATAAAGGTTCAATTGTCCCCTAAGAATGCATACTTGAGTGATGAATGTAGAACCATAAATTCTGTATCAGATTGGTTAACACTTTCAAAAGAAAGATGTGATCTTATATCAAACTCATTTTCTTTTTCTAAATTTCTTGACAGAATTAGTTCCTTCTGAATAAAAGTTTCAACAGCCGCATTGGCCAGATCAGTGTTATGAATGATTATAGACTCAATCAATATTGGATATTGGACTCTTTGTGATAGTCCATTTGTGATGGAGTCCCTCCGAAAAATTATTTTTTTTGGATCGGTCGTCATAAAAAACAAACTATTTTCGATGGGACGTGGACCCGTCACAAATGGTTCCCCCGAGACTATTTAAAAAATGTATTTGTGACGGCCTGTTGAAAATACTATTTTGGATGGGTTCCTCGTCACAAATATTTTACCTGAGATTATTTAAAAAGGTGTTTGTGATGGGCCGTCACAAAAGGATCGTTGCAAATATCTTAAAAAATAAAAATAAAAATAAACTTTAATAAAATAATATTATTAATAAAAAAAATAATATTAGAAAATAATAATAAAATAATATTGGAAAATAATCATAATAATACTAATAATAATAATATGAATAATAATAATATAACAATAATAAAAATGAAATATTATTAATATTAATAAAATATTAATATTAATATTAGTAAAATAATAAAATTCTATTATTAATAATATTATTATTAATATTATTATTAATATTATTATTAATATTATTATTAATATTATTATTAATATTAATGAAATAATAATATTGATATTAGTAAAGTAAAAAAATATAAAATAATAAAAACCTCAATATTTGTAAAAATATAAAAAAATAATAAAAACAAATAAATATAAAATTAATAAAAATTAATTAAACTAATTAAATAAAAAAATTAAATAAAAAATAGAAAATGAAATATTCACAAAAATATAAAAAATGAACTCTATTTAAATGAAAATAGTTAATATTACAAAAAAATGTATTCAAATGTTTTATCATAAAAAATATATATATCATTGAGGGGGTCCTCTAGAGGAGTTGGTGGAGATGGTGGGGGGAAATTCATCCCTAAACCACATGTCAGACATCGCATGTACTTCATCTACTCCTACTGTTGTTGTTTCCATCGATGTGTATCCTACTCCTACTACTGCTATCATCGAAGCTCTTCCTACTACTAATACTGTCATTGGCACATGTCTTGTTGTTGTCATTGACACATCTCCTCCTTCTCCTTACGCATACTCTCTATGACATCACTATGAGCTCACAGCTGCTTCTGATATTTTATAGCATATGATGATGACTCTCCATGATCGCCTCTCGAGATGGATGACGACATCGCAATGGTACCATAATAACTCACAGGCATCAATCGAGAGTCAATACTAACAACTCAGCCTTTCCCAAAGGCATACTAGGTCACCTGTATCTATGATGCCTCATCAAATTGGTGGGAAGTCAACTACGATGATAGTCAAAAAATAACGTTTTTTCCATTGATGAGTACAAACGCTTTGTTATTTCTCATATAGTATAGACATGATTTTGGATTATGTTTACTCTAGCTAGATAACATTTCATATGCTGGGAAGTCACTAATTTTCCACATCAATGTAGTTTTCAATAGGAATTTTTTTTGCAGCAACATTATATGTACTGACATCATTACTCCACATTGAATTTAACTCATCAATAAATGGTTTCAAATAAACATTAATATTCTTTTTTAGATTTCCTAGAATTAATAAAATCAAAAATATTTATGGCTCCTTCATCAACATCCAAGGAGGTAACTTATATAGAGTTATAAAGACAATACAACATGAATATTGACTTATGTAAGAACCAAATGGATAGAAACCATTAGTATAAAAACCCAATAACACATTTTGGGATTATAAAGAAAAAGAAGTATGCACTTTTTCAAAACATTTCCGTAAATCACCATTAGAGGGATGATTTAAGCTTTTACTAGTTGAAATATTGGTTTTTTCCATAAAATCAATTCTTCTGTGTTTTGAGACATAAATAAAAAATACAATTTGAGTGTAATCTAGAAATATATCAACTGTTTTATAGAAATAAATCCATAATTTTCTATAATATCCACTTTATACCTCAATTTTTCACATGTGGGGCAACTTTCTAATGACTCATTTTCAACATAATATAAGATGCAATCATTTTAAAATGCATGAATATTCTTATAACCAAGACCCATATTATGAACCAACCTCTTTCTCTTATAGAAAATTTTAGGCCACACATTTACTTTAGGTAATAGTGTTTTAACAAAAGAGAATATTCGATCAAAACAAGTATTTGAAATTCCATTATCTAATTTAATAACCATAATTTTTTTTAACCGCTTCAAATTTTCTTATCTTAAATCTGAGATATAAGGATTCCTTAGTTGACCTCAATAAATCATAAAATTTAGATAGTTTCAACTCAGGAGTTAAATCAATATCATCCTAAGTTTTAGTTTGTTGAAAAAACAGACCTACAACATCATTTACTAAAATTTTAAACTGTGATTGTTTTAGAAAAAAATTATTAGTATCTTCTTTGGAACTGAGTTCACCATGTTGAAACCAAAAAACATTATATGATTGAAAACCAAAACATAATAGATAGCCTCCAAGGTTTTCAAATTTTTCAAACGTCCTCAGAGAACATTTTTAATAATGACATTTAATTGTCCCTTCTAAAAAAATTCTGGTTCTGATGATGAAAATTATAAGAAAGCTTCAACACCCTCAATATATATATGATTTAAAATAGAACTGTTTGGATTCATGTGCTGATTTATCCAAGTGAGATCATCTAATAATGATTTTTTTACTTCCTTTTTCCATATTTCTATAAAAAATATAGAATAATAAGTTTTTTTGAATAATTTGATATAAGACAAACACTATCCATTAAAGAAAAGAAATTTAAATTCACTTTTTTAAAAATTTATAATATTTTCTATTATTTCATAGTTATTTATGGTATTTTTTTAAAATTTATACTAATATACACTAGTATACACTAATTTATAATAATTTATACTAGTTACCTCTAATTATTAGAAATTATAGTTAATTTATACTAATTACTACTAATTAAAAACTGCACAATTTTCAATGAATTAGCGGCAGTACTTTTACCCAGTGGCTCATCTCCTTGAAAATTTCTCCAAATGAAATCACTAAACAAAATCTAATCAAACATACAAATATCCATTTTTGTATGCACAAGAATAGAGCATCGGGTGGCCTCGCTTTTCTGCTTTCCATTCTCGGGGATATGAAAATGTATATTTGAATATCAAAGCATATTTTTCATAGTGATTTCAGTCCCAAAAATTTGTAAGAAGTTGATTTTTCAAGAAAAAGAGCGTCTTTTTCCTGACTTCTCATCTCCTTACAACTTTCTCTCATTAAAATCACCATAGAAAATCTACTATGGCGTACACATATCTATTCTTATGAATACAAAAATAGATATTTGTACATTTGAGTAGATTTTTCATAGTGATTTCAGTGAGAGAAATTTTCAAGCACATAAGCCAACGAGCAAAAGGAATGCCCCTAATCCACTATAAATTGTGCCAATTTATTATGAATTATTGTGAATTATTGCGAATTATTTCTAATTAATCGTAATTATTTCTATTTAATCTTAATTATTTTTATTTAATCCTGATTATTTCAATTTCTTCTCAATTATTTTTATTTACTTTTAATTACTCTTAATTAATTCTAATTACTTCTAATTACTCATAATTACTCTAAATGACTTCTAATTACTCCTAATTACACCTAATTACTTCTAATTACTCCTAATTGCTTCTAATTACACCTGATTGATCTTAATTACTCCTGATTCTTTCTAATTTATTCTAATTCCTCTTAATTACTCTTAATTACTTTTAATTACTCTTATTTACTCTTAATTACTTCTAATGACTTCTAATTACTCTTAATTACTCTTAATTACTCCTAATCACTCTTAATTACTCCTAATTACTCCTAATTGCTTCTAATCACTTCTAATAACACTTAATTAATCCCAATTAATCCTAATTAATAATAAATAATCCTAATTAATCCAATTTATTCATATTTATTACTAATTATTACGAATTATTACAATTTATTCATATTTATTTCTATTTATTCCTATTTATTCCTATTTATTCCTATTAATTCCCATTTATTCCTATTTATTCCTATTTATTCCTATTTATTCCTATTTATTCCTATTTATTCCAAACTATTCCTAATTATTACTAATTGTTAATAATTATTACTAATTATTACAATTTATTACTAATTACTACTAATTACTCATAATTACTCCTAATTACTCTTAATTAATCTTATTTATTATTATTTAATCCTAATTATTACTAATTAAAACTATTTATTCCTATTTATTCCTAATTATTACTAATTATTAATATTTATTACTATTTATTTCTATGTATTCCAATTTATTCAAATTTATTACTAATTATTACTAATTATTACTAATTAATCCTAATTAATCCAACTTATTACTAATTAATCCTAATTATTACTAATTATTACTAATTATTCCTAATTATTACTAACTATTCCTAATTATTACTAATTATTAATAATTATTCCTAATTATTACTAATTATTCCTAATTATTACTAGTTATTCCTAATTATTACAAATTATTTCTAATTATTACGAGTTATTACTAATTGTTATAAATTATTACTAATTGTTACTAATTATTACTAATTATAACTCATTATTACTAATTCTTACTAATTATTTCTAATTATCCCTAATTATTACTAATTAGTCCTAATTATTACTAAATAGTCCTAATTATTACTAATTATTCTTAATTATTTCTAATTATCACTAATTATTACTAATTATTACTAATTAATCAAGATTAATCCTAAGTATTACTAATTATTGCTAATTATTACTAATTATTCCTAATTAATACTAATTATTACTAATTATTACTAATTATTCCTAATTACTACTAATTACTATTAATTACTACTAATTAATCTTAATTACTACTAATTATGACTAATTAATCCAAGTTAATCCAAATTATTACTAATTATTACTAATTGATCCTATTTATTAATAATTATTACTATTTGTTACTATTTAGTTTTATCTATTACTAATTATTATTAATTATTCCTATTTATTTCTATTTATTACAAATTATTACTAATTTCTACTAATCTTTACTAATTAATCCTAATTAATATTAATTATTCCTAATTATTTCTAATTATTCAAAATTATTACTAATTATTACTAATTAATCCTAATTTTTCCTAATTTTTCCTAATTTTTCCTAATTATTACTAATTATTACTAATTATTACTAATTAATACTAATTATTTCTAATTAATCCTAATTATTACTAATTATTCCTAATTGTTCCTAATTATTACTAATTATTACTTGTTATTTCTAATTATTACTAATTATTACTAATTATTCTATACTATTTCAAATTATTCCTAATTATTCCTAATTATTCCTAATTATTTCTAATTATTACTAATTATTGCTAATTATTACTAATTATTACTAATTATTACTAATTATTACTAATTAATTCTAATTAGTCCCTATTAATCCTAATTATTACTAATTATTCCTAATTATTGCTATTTATTATTAATTAATCTTAATTATTACTAATTACTCCTTAATATTACTATTTATTCCTAATTATAACTAATTGCTACTAATTAATACTAATCATTACTAATTATTACTAATTATTACTAATTATTACTAATTATTACTAATTATTACAAATTATTCCTAATTATTAGTAATTATTTCTAATTATTCCTAATTATTCCTAATTATTCCTAATTATTCTTAAATAATCCTAAATAATCCTAATTATTACTAATTATTATTAATTATTCCTAATTATTACTAATTATTTCTAATTGTTAGTAATTTATCTTAATTAATCCTAATTAATCCTAATTATTACTATTTATTACTATTTATTCTTAATTATTACTATTTATTCCTAATTATTACTCTTTATTCCTAATTATTACTATTTATTCCAAATTTTTACAATTTATTACTAATTATTACAATTTAATCCTAATTAATTCTAATTATTACTATTTATTACTATTTATTACTATTTATTACTATTTATTCCTAATTATTACTATTTGTTCCAAATTATTCCTAATTATTCCTATTTAGTACTAATTGTTACTAATTATAACTAATTATTACTAATTATTTCTAATTATTACTAATCATTCCTAATTATTACTAATTATTACTAATTAATCGCTAATTATTTATAATTATTACTAATTATGACTAATTATTAATAATTATTAATAATTTTTCTAATTAATACCAATGACTACTAATTAATAATAATTAATATAACTATTAATTAATACTAATTAATACAAATCACACGTATTTGTAAAAAATAATACAAAATAAAACGATCTAATTCTAATTTAATTTAATTACAACTAATTAAAAATAATTATAACTAATATAAAATAAAATGAATAAACTATAAAATAAAATAAATAGATAAATACCTTAAAACAAAATCTTTTGGAGGATTTACACCGTAAATATTGCTCCGATTTAAATTTTTAACTTTAAAAAAATTTGAGAGAGAAAATATAAGTAAAGAGGGAGAGAGGAGTAGAGAATGGTGTGGAATGAGAGGAAACGGATGGAGGTATATATAGGTTAGATTATTTGCGGCGGGTTTATTTGTGACGGGATTCCCATCACAAATACTAACGCCTTATTAATTGGCAGTGGTGGATAAAAAGGTATTTGTGACGGGTCCCGACGCAAATACTAACCTGCCGACATACTATTTGTGACGCGGGATAAATCTCATCACAAATTCTAAAAAACATTGTCGAGTATTTGCGATCGGCCTAAAATCCCGTCACAAATACATTTCATGCGGTTTGGCGCGCAACTCGCGTCAAACATTTTGTGATGGATATCGTCTACCCATTGTAAATATCCATTTTTTCTGTAGTGAATGATTTTTATTTCACCATTTGTATCATTGATTAGTGATCCTGGAAAATCATCAAAGGATTCATCTAAAAAAGATTGAAGCCAAAGAGATAAATTTCCCTAATGTGAATAAAGGAATCAATCTCATCTTGACTTAAACATCCTTCAACAACTCCTTGATGTTCCTCTAGTTCACTATCAACACTACCTAGCCAATTTATCTTATGGATATCTTCATCATCCCCATTTTGAAACTTTTCATTGTAGATATTTAGATCGAGGATCTTGTTTCTGAAGTTCATTATCATGTTCCCATTCCTAACTCAGATGATTGAGTTTATTGTTGCTAATAAGGGAGGACCAAGGATTGTGGGGGTTTTCTCCTTAGGCCCTCAGCTTGGGTGGTTGTAAAGGAAAATGAAGTTGGTAGGGTAAATAAAATTTTCAACTTTCCCTAAAACATCCTTTAAGATCCCCTTAAGAACCCTAACACTATGATCAGTAAGTTGGAGTGTGACAGAAGTTGGTTGGAGCTCATCAATCCCTAATTAACTATACATGGAATATTGAATGAGGTTGAAAATCACTCCTAGATCACAAAAGGTCTTTGGAAACATTGTTCTCTCCAAACTCAATATTGATTTATGGATATTCAAGATCTTTTAACATAGGAGGAATGGTCTCTTGAATGGTGGTACTCAAATTATCATCCAAAAGGACTTGGTTTTTATGTGAAAATTTCCTTTTAAAATTGAAAAGGTCCTTAAGATAATTCGAGCAGGAAGGAATGGTTTGGATTGAATCAATAATGGGTATGCTCAACTTAACTTGTGAGAATATTTCCCTCAATGTTTCACCTAGTTCAGGTTAATATTTTCCTCTCAAGTGTCGAGGGAAGGGATTTGGTTGAATGATTGTTTAGTGTCATTATAGTTCCTTCACATTCTAATTGGATTTTTTAGATTCAAAGGTTTGTTATTCTACATTTTCATGTATTTTTAAAGATTTTGATGGTTCTGGGATAGTTTTTTTAGGTTTTTTAATGGATTTTATACCTCTTAAGACATACACTTATTTTATGTGCTTGTGTTAGGTTTGTGTGTAACTAGATTAACCCCTCAAGGTTAGGGTAGCCTGAGTTGGCATGGGTGCTTTTCTAGTTTTAATGATTTGCAATTCATGTTTAAGAGATGATACTTCTGATTACATTTTTTCTATTTGTTTACACAACTATTCAAGGATTGGGAGAGGGAAAGATTGGAAAGGGGCTTCTGTTGGTTGCTTTATCCTAGGATGATACTTTGGTTGTTGGATTGGTTTCTAAATGGGATGTTGGATGGGTTGTTGGTATTGGATACGATGCTATTGGTATTGGAGTGGTTGTGGTTTTAACTGGTTATGGTTTTAAAAAAAATTTGAGGGTAGGGGTTTGGTTCTTGTAGATGAAAAGGTTGTTGGTTATCTTTTCAATAGAATCATGGATGGTCATTGTACCTTGGGTTGAAAGTGTTTTGGTATTGTGGCTTCTAAAATTTCATAGCATTGACATTTTTTGTTGGTCCTAAAATTGCATCCTTTATGGAAGGTATGGGTGGGAGGTTTTTAGTATTTTGGTCATATTTTCACAAATTTTACAAATGGTCTTAATGGTTTGGATTTTTGCGACCTTTCTAAGATCGATCTCCTCAATCTTCCTAGTGAGTGCAGAAAGTTTTTTCCTTAGGATTTATTCTTCCCTAAGGCTGTTAATTACATTATATTTTGGTGGATTCTCATAGTAATGTGATGTTCCCCATGTTTTTCTTTGTTTGGACAGAATTTTTAGACACTTGTAAGCATCATTTTGGGATTTTTTTAAAGGTTTCATTACACATCATGTCAATGAATTGTGTGTTTCCTTGACCCAACCCTTCCTTGAAAATTTTAACTTGTTCTAGGATTGGAAATCCATGGTTAGGTACCATGTTGAGTGTGTCTTTGAACCTTTCACATGTTTCATAAAATTACTCACCTTGTTTTTCAAAAAAAAATTGGATTCTCTTTTAAAGTGAAATTGTTTTGTGATAGGGGAATTATTTTTTATAGAATTCTCTTTTTAATTGGTCTTAGGATTTTATTGGTGAAGGTCTTATATTTTTTAAACAATTATTTTCTTGATCCTTCAATGATATAGGAAAGAGCCTCATCATAGCTGACTCAAGTTGATGTGGTGGGCACATGGTTTCAACAATGTTGTTGAACTTCTTGACATGAAGGTATGGCATTTTTGACTCCATCCCATGTAAGGTTGGAAGGTGGTCTAGAACATGAGGTTTGAAGATATAGTGGTCTTCTCCTAGGGTATCATGTCTAATGCAGTAGGGTGAATTGTTGTAGGCATTTTTGAGGTAGTCTTTAATGGTTTGATTGACTGCATTTTCTAAGTTTGGGGCTACCTCAATTGGATTTCCATTTTTCCCTCTCGGATTTATGAGTTTCTTTCTTTGAATACCCTCCATTGAAATGGGATCAATTTTTGAATATGGATTATTAGAAATCTTAGGATCTAATAGAAAGAGGATTCTAGGTGTTCTTGACTCCCCAACCCTAGTACTATCCACCATAACTATATAACATGAATGGTCACAGTTATAGGCGGACATGCACAAAGAAAAGATAAAAAAGAAAGGGGAAAAGATAAGAGAAATGGGATGAGAAAAGAGAAATGGGGTAGAATAGATTGAATTTATAAGGTGAATTACTTTGGTCCCTAACAATGGTGTAAAAATTTAGTCTTTCCCAAATTTACAGATGTTTTTAGGGTTTAAGCGGTCTCTTGTAGTGTAGTTTGGGTTTTCGAATCCTCATATAGCTAAGAATAAACCAATAAACATGTACATTCTATGGTTTTTTTGGATATGAAATTTCCAAATTTGGGGTTTAATTTATGTTGGTTAAAAAGTAATAAGATACCTAATTGAATTTAATCTATGAGAAACTTTGGATCCTAGTTTATTAAAAGGGATGGATTAGATTAAATTCTGTTTTAATGATTTCAATTTCTTATACTCAATAGTGAATCATTTAAGGAGATCAAAACAACTTCATCACTTATTAGTTTAATGAGAACAAAAACATAATTCTAATTACCTATGCACTTGGAGGATCATTTTTATGAGCTCTCTAAGGTAAATTTCATTATTGTCACTTGCATTGTGTGGCCTTGAAATTCAACAAGGATGAATAATTATTAAGATCATCAAAAAAAATTATCAATAAAAAAATTGATTAAACATTAATAGAGTGAGAAATAAAATCCAATCCAGATAATTTCAACTCCCTTAGATAAAACCATAAGATTTTTAGATCTCCATTGATGTTTTTCTCTCAATGTAAGTTAGAATTAGACTCATGTGGTCAGAATTAAATAAGTGAAAAAAATGATCACTCCACTATTTTGTGAAGGATTTCTCTCTTCATTGCATGAATAAATTCACAACGTGATTAAATGGTATCAAAGTGTTAATAAGAATATTTTAAAATTAGAATAAGAAGAGGTTTTATTAAGTGAATAAGGTGATTCTAATGACTTATAATTTTAAGAATAACATTATAATGACAAATTAACAGCATAACATTATAATGAAAAAATTACAAAACACTCTAAATAATCTAACACCATTACCTTATATTGGAATTTTGGAATACTAGGGTCGATTATACAATATTTCTTGTCACCCTAATTAATTGTGGTTGGCCTAGGTGGGTGGAAAGTTAATGGTTATAAGACTTTTGTGCCATTCAAAAAAATTCAATATAACTTACATCCACAAAAAGATGTGCCAAAACAAGCATCCATGTGGACAAATTACGGTGGTCCATAGAAGTAGAAATTGAGGCTCCAGATGTTACCTAAAATTACATTAAATATTTGATCAAATTATTATTTTTATATATTACTGAAATGGTTGGATATTTCTCTAGGCAAGAGAATTTGGCTCAAAATTTCATTCTCAACATGGGTTGCCTGGAAGACCCTTCAAAACTCAGAATTTTCTCTGGTAATTGTTTGATGAAATGTTACTCATGATGTTATATATATCTAGTTCAAATTTTATCTTAATCAATTTTTTATTTTGGCCTCTATAGTCTTTATAGTGATGTTATCTAATTTATATCTCCCCAAATGTTCTTGGATCAAGGCCCACTTTGGTCATCAACATAATTGTATCTTCAATAGCTGTAAAAGAAAAGAATGTTCCTTATAGCCTGGGAGATTTTAAATTAAAATATTAAAATAAAATCAAGACCATGGGTAGTTTTAGGAGGTGTTCAAAAATGTACCAAGTAATAGTGAAATTTAATAAATAACAACAATCATAATGTGAAATAATGTTCAAATTCTAAAATGAACTTAAAATAGTGTTTATTAATAATTAACTACATGAAAATTACATATTATAACAATTAATATTATCTACATTAAGTGGATAATCACCACTAAAATAAATATTTGATTTCAATAATTATTGGAATTTATAATGCATTACTTAAAAGTTTTTACAAAGACTAATTACTCCTAAAAAGTTATTATATTAGCTCCCACCAATTTATAATGCTACCTCCAAAAAAAGAGAGTAAAGTCACTTTTACTCATAGTTACTTCTATAATAAAAAATGATCTTCCTATAAGCTTTATAAATAATTAAAATCAACTTATACTCACAATATAAATTTTTATAAATTAATTTTCTAGAAATTTAACTTCCAAAACTTCTCCTTAATGTCTTCTCAACTCAGGGATCTTTTATAACTTAAATGATTTCTCCACAACTCTGAAATTATCTGAAATCACTTCTCATATTCCTTGAAGAAAAAAAATCTTTAGAACTTATATTTCATGCATCACCTTGATATTTTATGATATATTTATTTTTAAATAAATCTAATTTCTTTGATATCTTTCTTTACGGACAACATCAAATTTAAAAGAACCACGATATACTATTAAACTATTATTATTTTATGTGATGGTCATCACCTGTTCGTTTTATTGGTGGGTATGAATAATGAAAAATTATTATGAAAATTTATTATTTACACATTTATAAAATTAATTCATTTTTTATCAATTGGTTATAAATTAAAATAAAATAATTTGAAAGTAAAAAAAAATATTTTTTTTATAAAAACAGTTTTTTCACACCGCGTTTCTTATCATAATAAATTAAATTAATCTCCATTAAAGAATTATTTTAATTAAATTTATAAATTATATATTCAATTAATGGTCATAATATTCATCTAATGGTTTTTACCTTGCATGGAATAAAAATAATTCCAATTTTATACTTCAAAGTACATTTTTATCATCATCAGAGATAAATTTTTATTAAACAAGAAAAAAGTACCCCCAGAAAAAAAAACCAAAAGGATCAAAAGGTCTAAAATACTCAAGAAAGACCTAGGTAGTCTAAATTACTGAATACCAATCTCATCACCTCTAATCAAATTCTCCCCTTTGGGTTTCAAAAGGAGAGAGATAGGGAAGAAAATGATATCAGGGCCTTTATTCGTAACAGCCATGGATGTGAGATGGTCTGCAACCCTATTCTCTTCCCTCCAAGTGTGCACCACTGAAGTGTTGTTGCCAATAATGTATTTACATTTTATGATGGTGTAAAAAATTGACCATGGAATTAGAAAATTTACATGAATGGATTTATGCATAATATTAGAATCAGTATCCACCTGAAAGAGATCAATATTCTCCTATTGGAATAATTGCAATCCTGTGAAAATCACTTTGGATTCTTCTTGAATTGATGTTCCTTGTCCATAGAAAGTAGAAAAATAAATAAGGACACTTCCTAGGAAATCTTGAACCACACCTATGCCGCGGATGATCCCCTCCTTACACAAACCATCCAAATTAATCTTGAGACTAGAAGAAGGAAGATTCCATCGCACCCACTGTCTATTATTCCCCCTACAGTCAGAATTTTCTAGAGAAAAACTACTTTGCAAACATCTCATAGAAGGTGCATATTTCCAGTTGTTGATACCATTAACCATATCCAACATAAGTGACCAGGTTCTCATGATGATGGATCTACTAGATAAGGTAAATCCTTCATACCTGGTCTTGAAACTGTCTTTCCAAATGCACCAACATGATGCATTCAAAATGAGATCCTTCGCTAGTCTTTCCATGACTGAGTTATTTGTTCCAAGTAACTATCATTCTAAGAAATTTCTGTCCAGACTATTAGAATAGTTAAACACTGAATAATCACTAAAGAAAATCCAGATCTCCTTATCCCATTCACTGTCAAAAAAAGAGTTGATTTTTAGTCTCCTCTTGATGCCTCATACAGCAGCAGCATTTTGAAAGAAGATTAATACCCAACATCTAGACCTTTTCATCACTTGGGACAGCCCGGTTCCTAATTCTCCAAGTCAAAAAGTTATAATTGGTTGGAATCTTCCTACTCCATACAATACGATTCCAACTATCAGACTACTCCTGAGGAAAAAGAGTCATCTAGAAATCCTTTGAAGTGAAGAACCCCGAGGTGGAGGGTGTAAACATGCACCTTTCCGGTTCTAAATTGATGCGAATGAGATCAAAAATTCCCCACTAATCTGCATCCATAAAAGCATGCATAGATCTAGGATGCATACTGGCCTCCTTGAACATAATATGAGGTACAAGACACTCAGGGTAGCCAAGAAAAGACACCACCCAATTGTGATTCTAGAAAAGGATGTTCCCTTCAACCACAATCCACTAAGAGTAACATCAGAGGGTCAGAATGAGAAAGTAAATCATCGCCCAGAAAGGGGACCCATGGCCACCCCCAGAGTTGCCCATAGCTATTGTAGACATGTTTCTTTCCTAGATAGTACTTTTCTCCACAACCTCCCATGCAAGCCTCACAGTCATACAGTGCATGGTGTCTAAAAGATTCTAAACATTGATTTCTACTTAATGAATAGGTCTCTCCATCCTTTTCCATGAGGACCAATATTGCTTAATTTTGGATAAACCATCCCAGAAAAACCTTGCTAGTATTTTATCGATTGTAGCAATGACCCCCTTTGGCACTTTAATGGATGATATATCATGGACAGGAATTCTAGATAGGACGCTATTGACAACAGTAATACGGCCCCCAAAGTAGAGGTAGTGATTCTTCGAATTCAGCACACAGCTAGTAATTATGTTCACTATCCAATCAAAGTATTTAATTCAAGTTCTTTCAGAATAAATCATGGCACCGAGGTAATCAAAAGGAAAAGATTATTTATGCATGTTAAAATTGTTGCACAAAGCAGAGACCTAACTAGTTCCACATTTATTAGAAATTTAAATGTTGCTCTTAGATATGTTGATGATATAGCCACTCTAGGAACTGTATTTATCTAGTACCCTATTGATCCCATAGGCCAACCTATTTCTAGAATTTTTGGAAAATATGGAGTAATCTGCAATCATCAAATGGGAGATAGAGGGAAGATTCAATTTCCTTCAAAAAGGAAGAATATCAACAGAATAAACTCTCTTATAGATCAGTCAACTGAGTGTATCCTACATCAAGATGAAAATTATAGGGGATAGTGGTTCACCTTGCCTTAGCCCATGGGTAGCTTTGAGAATACCATGAGACTTCCCCATGAAATACACAACCAACCAGGAAGATCTAACACATCTAAAAATGAGTTCTGTAGACCAGTCAAAGAAACCCATCTTCAAAAGCACCCTATTAATGAAACTCCATTTGATCATGTCACAGGCCTTATTCATATCCACTTTGATTGTCATATTTGATCCATGATTCTTGAGATTAATATCTCTAAGCATTTATTGCATCAGGGCTATAGCCCCTGAATTGACCGGCCTCCAACAAACCCATGTTGCTCCAGTGAAACCCACCTAGGAGTATATTTAGAGATCCATGCATTGATAATGATTGAGAGGATTTTTTAGGTGAAGTTACACATCCCCATCATCCTGTAGTGATAAATAGAGGATGGGACTTTAATTTTTTTGGCAACATGACTAGAGTAGCATCACGTGAAATTCTAGTAATATGACCGCCATAGAAAAAGCCCTGTATAGCAGCCATAATGTCCCCCTTCACCAACTCCCAAGAATCTCAATAAAAAAATCTAGGGAAACCATCGGGTCCTGGGGAATAGCTTAAGATTTTTCATGGATAAAAACACTTCTTCCTCATCAGGAATGGACTCAAAGAAAGTATTTTCCTCGATGAAACCATGATTTGGAATCTCCTCATAAAGTTTTGTGCTCCCCCTTGGATAGTCGTTCATCATATTGGGGTTAGGACCTGCCAAAAGGTTTTGAAAGAAGGAGAGAGCCAAGTTTCCAACCACATCTCTAACATTTGAGTAAAATACATCCTTCATCCTAATATTGGAGTTCACTTTCCGAATCCTCTACATAATACATGGATGAAAAAAGGTTGTATTCTTGTCACCTTCTTGCATCCATTTCATCCTTGATATATCCCTTGCAATGCGTTCCTATTTGAGAATGAGATCTTCCAGGATGGATTTATTGTTCTAAAAATCATTAAAAACTGAGTAATCCCATCCTTCTTCCAGGATAAGGTCCAGATGTGGCATTTCTTGTTTAAGGTTGTTAAAATCCGGATCACTGCTAGGAATTCCTTTCGCCCAAATCTGCAGTTGGTGTTTGATCCAACATAATTTATTACGTATAGAAACCCAGGAATGTCCCTGAGTTGATTTTTCCCACACCTCTCGCATGAGATGGTGAAACCCTTAAGTGTTGATCCACTATTCTGAAAATCGGAATCGGTCGCTCCATGTTTCCTTTCAACCAAAGACACTATCATGGGAGAATGATCAAAAATACCACATGCCATATGTTCCACACTCACCTCTAAATACTTGGATATGGTATGACAGTTGGCCAAGAATCGATCAATATGACTCCAGCAGTGCCTATTGCCTTTCTGGTTATTACACCAAGTGAAGTGATCCCCACAGTACCCCAAGTCCAAAATTCCCTTTCCAACCATTAAATGAGAGAATCCAAGGCTGTAAACATGAGGGAAAGCACCCCTGCCATGCTTCTCCTCTAGGTCAGCAAGGATTTTGAAGTCACCACCAACAGTCCAGGGACAACTCTACAAATAGAAGCCACTGAGATCCCGCTACAAGTTTTGTCTTTGTTGTGCATTGAAAATCCCATACACAAAATAACAAAAGAAAGATTTGGTCCCAGTGGTTACCTTAACCTTAATAAATTGTCCACCTTCTTGAACCAAATCCACATTTGTCTCTTTCATCCATAAGATCCAAATGTTCCAATTGATCGGATCAGAATGAATAGCCTCATGCATCCGAATTTTACAAGTAAAAACATTAATTTTATCATGATGTTATTTATTCTCCAATACTACCACTATACCAACTTTCTGATCCTTGACCTTCATGGCTAAAAAATATGTTTTCACCCAGGCCCCAATGCCATGAGCATTCCAAATTAGTATGGGTATCATTGACACGCTGAGTTCATGGTTTTGTCCCCATGTGATATGGTCATCACACTTTGAGTATAAGAACACTCATTGATAATTTTTTACTAAGATCTCATATAGACATCGGAACCAAATTATTTATAGGTTCAAGTCGAATAAGATAGTGGGGAACATAACCTGCCAGACTTCCCCTTCTTATTACTTTGATGAGTTAGAGAGGCAGAGACCTTCTCATTAGAAATAGGAATGTCCTCCAGCCAAACACCCTCTCCAATAGTCTAAAAATCATAGATAGACTGGGGCAGGCTAGGAAAGAATTCTTTAGAAACATTAGGGGTCCAATCCACCTTGAAGTGATGAGAATGGGTAGGGGAAAGAATAACAATCTGAAAAGGATCAGTGCCTTCCTCTTTACCCATTTCATTCCACATATATAAATTTAATTTTATAAAATTTATTCCATATTTGGATTCATATTAATTAATATAATTTAATAGTTTTAAATTAATTTTTTTTCATCATGAATAGTAACATTGGGAAAGATTTTTCACCTTGTTAAATGAAGTAAACTAGGTTTAATGTATGGGTTAACCCTTTAAAATATCTTTAATGCATGAATTTATCCTATTAGATGAGTGTATTTTTACCAAATATATTTTTAATGAGTCAAATAATTTATTTTAAAATATTATTTTGAAATTGGGAACCCAAGCTTGACTTTTTTGAAGGTAAGTTATATTTTATTCAAATTAAAAACTATTTTGGGGTTATTTCTTTTAATGGAATGGTTGGAAGATGAAATAAAATTTTGGATTTTTAAGAAGGTATAAAACCTTTAATTTTATATTATTTATTAAAAAATTCATTTAAACCAAATTATTATTTTATTTCAAGGTGAAATTTTTTTTACTATTAAAGTAGGCATTTCCCTAAAAACTATTTTTCATGCATTTTGTGTTCTTATATTAAAATTAATTTCTTATACCTATAGAAATTGAATATCATAGAATGAATTAAAATTTTATAATCATCATGACTAATTTTTTTAAAGTCCTATTTTATTTTTATTCATATAATTTTGTTATCATGTTATTATGGATAAGGTTAAAATGGGTTTACAGAGGTTTGACTATGAGATAAGTCTTAAGATGTGTTAGAAACATGTATAAATCTTATTTTTTGAGTTTATTTATAACCTATCATGTCTTATATTCTAATTTTGGGTTCCTTGGTTCCACTTTACATGATTATGATATATATATATATATATTATTTAATCATTTAAGTAATTCCAAGCATATCCTTTCCCTCACTTATAAAAGGGAACATCCTCTCATCCTTTATTCAACAAGTTTTTTCAATCTATATCATACAATAAATATCCTAATAATGTCCTATATTCGTTACCCATCTCATATAGATTATATTATTTCCAAAATACCATCCTTTCAAGGCTTAAGGTGTAAGCCAAATTAGGTTTCTCGATGAAGAGGTATAACTCTTAACCAATAAATTTCAATGTTATTTCTTATTCTACCTCATATAATTATATATTATATATTATAGAATAATTAATTTAGTATATTAAAAATATTAAATTTTTATTATGATGATTTTATAACCATTATCCATCTCTTTTCCATTCAATGAGAGAAAAAAACATCATTTTTTCGTATATGTGGACTACCACCTCCATGAAGCGATGTGTTTTTTTTCATTATTTCTTACCTTTGATGGTTATAATGATGAATATAATGAACATATAAGATATTTATGATGTTATTATAGTTATTTAAATTGTATTTATTATTTACTTTTCTTTTAATCCTTCTATTGAAAAGTGAAAACATCACTCATGCGTACAAACATACTATTATCTCCATGATGTGATGTAATTCATTTTTCATAACTTATTTATATGAATGGTTATACAAGTTAATATAATGAATAAATATTATAAAAAATTCATGATTAATATTCTGGATATGATGAAACTATGACCAAGGTGCAAGGATCATAACCATCAAAATGAAACATTCATGGAAAAAGGACCATTTTCACCCGAATATCCAATTTAAGGAATAATTATTAATAAAAGGATAATTGAAAATTATAAATGAATGTTACATAATAATTTATGAATTAATATAGTTCTATAATGTATTTATAATAAATAAATATTTATTATATATGATGTTTTAATGATTATAAAGAAATACAAGACTTTAGGTGATGGATTTATGTTTCAATCACATTTTAATAGGGATTATTCATGCTTGAATTTACATTGAGTAAAATTATATGATTATTATCTGAAAAAAAATTAATTGTATTATTATATTGTTATTTTAACAATATTCAAGATTTATAACCGTTTTCCACTATTTTCTATTCAAAATGCTTCTGAAAATGTTTTTAATAAAAGAGGGCCTTATTTATACTATTTTAAACAGGAATATTTATACTCCATATACATGTTCTCTAAAATGTTATTAAGAATGCTTTAATATAATAAAATTATTGTAAAAATTAGTTTTTACCCATGTTTTAATTTCTATAAAAAAAATTAAAATTAATCTTCTTGTCTTTTTCTTAACAATGTACTTTTTACCAAAGGTGTGAACAAAATCATTATTTTTAACGATTACGACATGAAACTATTTCTCACCATCAAGAACAATAAATGATTTTAAAATTACATTAAATTTTCCCATGGATATTTTCAAATTAATTCCTCCCATGATATTTTATATATTTTTAAATGTTAAATTAGTGATTTCAAAATGAAAAGTATATTTTCTTTAAGAAATATTCTAGTGATATTTAAAGTATTTTTTCATCTATGATAACATCATTTAAAATTACTTCTCGTTTATGGGGTATATGATCCAATAATACCATAATTATTCTACATTTTTATGGTTTATTATTATAATGATGATATGTTTATGAAACCCATTTATTTTCTATAGTTTATGCTATAATGATATGATGAATGATTGATGATCTTGTGCAATGCATATGAATGGTTTATGATAATGTGATAGGTGGGCCTAGAATTATATAGACCTCCAATACATTTGGTAATGATGATAGAGTTGAGAAACTCCAAATATATGATGTATATAATAAATACCAAAGAGATTATGGAGTTAAATATATGGAATTTACTCTTAAGAGAATGTTAAAAATGATCTGGTGGAAATTTACATTATAGTACTTTTTTCAAAATGAAAATATTTGGAGTTAACCTTGACTAAGTAAGTGATTTTATATAATTTTTTTTATTCCAAAAACTTATGTATTATTCGTATTATATATTATCATAGATCGTGATTTATTATTGATGATTTTACACATTTATGAATTATGTATTTTTTTATCAAAAATCCATATTCCATGATTTATAATTAATGGTATTTGATTGATTGCGTATTATTATTTTAAGTTATGATAATTTTATAAGACTCTTATGATTATCTTATGCTCACTTATGATCATTAATTGATATCTCTTATGTTTAACCTTACTGATCATTTGTTCTCACCCTTTCTTATCCTTCCTTTCCTCAGGTTATGAAGAAATTTTTCAATTAGGGTATGTCTAAGAAGTATTATATGTGAGAAGATATTCATTGGAGATATTGAAGATCATTTATTAAATAATTTCATTATGTATTTAGTCTCCAAAAATTCTAAACCTTTATGTTTTTTTGGAGTGATTTGGTATGACATGTATTGAATATTCATCTAAAATGATGTAATATATATGTATGAAATACTCGGTTCACCTGAGTCAGTATTAGTGTAGGGTTTAGTTAATTTTTGGAGATTATTATTTGATAACATTGGTGAAAAACTTGGGGATAAGCATAAGTATAGGAACATCCAATTTTTTTGGTCCAATAGAGATTATATACTTTTCCAATCAATAAATTAATGTCTAGATATTACAAGTGGATGTGGTTTTAGAACAAATTAATTTTGTGGTAATTACCCTAGAAATAGTTGATCAATTATATCTTAGATATAATTCAAGTGAATTGAAAATGGGACCTTTTTTCACACCTAGTTTGACACTCTTAGGGGATATGATTGGGTTAATTCACATTTTCTTTATGAAACATTATGAATTATTTGAATAGATGAAAACCATGAATTTTTTAGGGTAAACCTAAGGTTTCATGTATTTAAAAGGTGTAATTTTTTAAAAATACTATGAATAATTTTTCATGATTACATAATTACTCCCTATGATTATTGTTTACAAGAATATTATTTTTGGTCTTACACAATGGTTCGACCTAGGAGTAATATTCTTAACACTAAATGTGATAGAAAATTAAATGACTATCCTCATGAGAAACTAAATTAATTGGGAGATAGGATGAAAAATATTGAGCTATGATCACCCAACTCTCTCGGTCTAAGAATGGTGACTTGAATAATTCTAATATTCCAAATATAAAAAGGAAGGAACAACTCACTTTTGATTATTTTATGTGGCAACATCCACCTACCTTCACTGGTACCTCTGATCCACTCATTTCTAAGAAATATATAAGTACCATAAAAGATATATTTTCTATTCTCCTATTCTTATAAAATAAAAAAATTGTTCTAGCAGTATGTTGTTTTGAAGGAAAATCATATCATTCTTGAACTATTGTCAATAATATGAGCAAAGAGGAGTAAATTGACTCCATAACATGGGAATATTTTAAGAAGGTTTTTTTAAATAATTATTTTCTTTGAAATTTTCACATGAAAATTTAAATGGAATTCATGGAACTAAATTAGAAATATGATGAATCCATTAGTAACTATAAAGAAAATTTCACTAGATTTACAAGGTATTATTTTAATTTTATCATCGATCCTGAAAGAAAAGTTGAATGATTCTTTAGTGTATTAAGTCCATGACTCTGAAAGTCATTAGATATAAGAGAATTTGACAGATATGAATAAATTTTTTAGTAGTATCCTAAGATGGAATTGGAAATTAGAGACACTCTATGTTCTTGGGGTTTTGGAAACAAAAAAATGCAATTTTTAAGAAATTATACAAATAAAACCTAGAGAGGAAATAAAATTAGTATTAATTTATGTCATAAGTGTGGAAGGAATCATGAATGAAATTATCTTATAGGGTATAGTAAATATTTTAGGTGTGTAAATTAAGTCCATCAAGTTAAATAATAATTAAGTGATGTGAAGAGGGATTTAATTGAAAGGAATAGTGAAACAAACTCAATAGAATGTGCCACCCATGATCTAATTATATAATTACAAGTAGTATGGAAATTACATCAATTAGGGCATGAATCTGATGGTTAATAAAGACAATCATCATCAGTAGACTTTAAATCCAAAAGACAAAGGGAAATATCATGAGATCACAACTAATGATGTGGATCACGAGAACAAAGTGGTAAAAGGAACACTTACCATCCACTTTAGAACTAAAAATGTTTTATTTTATTACAGATCTACACATTCATTTATATTCAAATAATTTTATAATGGTATCATGTTTCAACCATAATAATTATATGTTAAGTTGTAAATAAAAACACATAATGGTATGATGATGTCATATCATGTCTATAGCTCATATCTGATAAAATTTTGTGGGAATATACTTTCAAAAAATCTTATTATTCTCCTTCTAGTTGAATTTATATGTGATTTTTGGAATGTTTTTCCTCTCTATATATAGAGACTATATTAATTCATAAGTAAGGGGATTCATGATTGATATTCTTAATCAACTAATGATCATATTTTGGTGTAAGTATGAATATTAACTTATAATGGAAGTTACTTTTGTTGTATGGGTATTACTTCAAATTCATGAATGATATTTATCTCAAATGGTAAAAGAGAAACTCAACATTGAAGATTTTATTTTTTTGGATTTTTTTGATGTATTTCTTAAATACTTTTCTAGTATTCCCTCAAATAGTAAAGTAAAAATTTTAATATAACTCATACCTAGTGCTACACAAAATTCAAAGACACCATATATAATAGACCTGATTTAGTTGTAGGAATTAAAGAAGTAACTATAGGATAATATTGATAAGATATTAATATACCCTAACATGGAACCATAGGGTGAACCTATTATTTTTTTAAAGAAAGATGGGCCAGTGCATCTTTTAATTTATTATAAATAGCTTAACCAGATCACAATCAAGAATAAGTATCCTATACTACATATCAATTATCTGTTTAATCAATTATAAAGAACTTTATATTTTTACAAGAATTGTCTTCAATATGGATAAGATAAATTAATATTCAAGAAAGAGGATATACCCAAGATAGCCTTCCATATGAGGTATGGTCATTATGAATTTATATTAATTTTATTTATACTTACCAATGCTCCTTATATTTTTATGGATTTAATGAATATAGTCATTTGAGATTACCTTGATCAGTTTTAGGTAGTATTTATAGATGATTTTATTATATATTTGAATATAAAAGAAGATCCTTAAGAATATTTTATGATTGTTTTTAAGACACAAATGAAGGATATGTTGTATGATAAATTTACTAAGTTTGAATTTTGGATACATAAATTTGTATTATTAGGTCATATAATATCAAGTGATGGTATATTAGTGGGTCCATAAAAGATGGAAGTTATTGAACAATGGATTAGAATAGCCACATAATAATGTTCCATAGTTTCCTTGGTTTGGATGGATATTACCATTTATTTTTGATGTATTTATCACAAAAATTTGATCCAATAACCAAGTTGACTTGGAAGGGTGAAAAGTTCCTTTAAAAAGATGAATGTGAGGAAAATTTCAAAGATCGGAAAAAAAGTTTTTCCAGTGCACCTATAGTTTCACTACCCTGAAGTGAAATTTTTTTTGTGATCTTTAGTAATGAATCAAAGAATTTACTGGGATTTGTACTCATGTAGAATGATATGGTGATATCTTATTCCTTGCACCAATTGAAAATTCATCAGCAAAATTACATAAATCATGATTTGGATTTGAAAGAAGTAATTTTTACACTACAAATATGGAGAAATTATCTATTTGGGGAATGATTTTATATATATATTGATAATAAAATATTTAAGTATATATTCACACAAAAAGAGTTAAATATGTTCCACAGAATATGGTTAGAGTTGATCAAAGATTATGAATTCTCAATACATTACCACCCTAGGAAAGTGATTAACGTGGATGATTCTCTAAGTCAAAAATACAATAAATTTTTTTCCATGATGAGTATTTAAAGAGATACTATATTTATAGATATTTAGAAGATAGATATTTAAATTATGAGGAAATGGTATATGTCATATCTTTCTTAGGTGAATGTTCAACCATTAATCTATGAAAGGATTAAAGATGTGTGGAAGGAGGATGTGAAACTGCATAAGAAAGTGAGAAATTTTCCTGAGTTCAACCATTATTGAGATGGAATGATAAGGTTTAGAAACTAAGTATGTGTCCCATTAATACTATATTAGAATAATGATCTTTTCTTTGAATCTCATACTCCATCATTCTACATTCATCCTAGAAGTATGAATATGTATAATGATCTAAAAGAGTGTTTCTAGTGGGAAAAAATGAAAAGTGATGTTACAAAGTATGTATCCCAATGCCTAGTATTTCATAAAATTAAATATGATAGACAAAATTATAATTTGATGTTACATCTATTACCCATACAAAAATTTAAATGAGAACAAATTGAAATGGATTTCATCATCAGAATCCCCAAAACACCTAAAGGGAACAATTGTTTTTGGGTTCTGGTAGATCTCCTTATAAAATTAGTACATTTTATATTTATCTGAGAATATTTATCTCTTTATCATCTTACCAATATATACATTAATAAATTTTGAAGGTTTCATAGAGTACTAAATTCTATTGTATCTAATTGGGGTCCAATTTTGCCTCAAATTTCTAGATAATTCTTTAGTAGGCTTTGGTTATAAAGTTGATTTTGAGTATTGTATATCATCCTTAAAAATATTATCAAACTAAGAGGTCCATTTAAACTATAGAAGACATTTTGATAGCTTTATCTATATATTTAAAATGTGATTGAGGTAAATTCCTTCCCTTGGTGGGATTTTATTATAACAATAAATTTAACTTCAGCATAAAGGTGGATCCCTATAAATCCCTCTATGGTATAAAGCATTGAACTCTAATGTGCTGGGATAAATTTTGGAAGATAAATCAACTAGTACTTTAGTAATATGAGGAAATTTTATATAAGTTTAGAACCATTCAACTACACATCAGATCATCTTAGAGTCAATAGAAAAGTTATACTGACAATCATTGGTGGGATCTAAGGTTAGAAGTTAGTGAAATGTTATTCCTATGATTGCCTCCTTAGAAGAAGAAAGGGTAGGTTGATCCCAAGATATACTAAACACTATGAAATTCTTGGTCATACCAGGATGGTTTCCTATCACTTTATGCTTCCACTGAATCACTCTCAATTTCACAATGTGTAGCATATATCTATACTATGGAAGTATATATATAAACCCTCACATGTAATGAATTAAAATTTAATACTACTGAAGTATGATATATCTTATTATTAACAAAAAATAGATATTCTTGATCAAATATAGAAATTTTAAGGAAACAAGACCACTCACTTGGTAAAAGTATTTTAGAAGAACTATAAATTTGAAAAAGATACATGGGAACCTGGGGATGTAATAACACAAAAGTATCCTCAGTTTTTTTATTGGAATGATGGAATATAAATGATTAAATTTTTATAAGGGGTAGAATATAACACTTTGAAATTTTATAATGAATTTATTTTTAAATAAAGTTATTTTCCTTAACAAATTTCTTTGCATTCAACACCGAGTTTAAACAAACAGTGATACAATATTAAAATACTATAATTTAATGTGACAGTTATCACAAATTTTTTGTCTTGGTGGGTATAAATAAGGATAAATAAATTATGAAAAATTTATTTTTTACACATTTATAAATTTAATTCATTGATTATTAATTGGTAAGAAATGAAAATAAAATCATTTGAAGATGAAAAAAGATATCTTTTTGGAAAATGGTTTTTATTCATGTAATGTGTTATTATTATAATAATTTAAATTAATATCTATTAATAAATTATTTTAATGAGATTTATAGATTATATATTTAATTAAATAATTTATTTTAAGGTATTATTTTGAAATTGTGAAACCAAGCTTGACTATTATGAAAATAAGTTATATTTTATTTAAATTAAAAACTATTTTTGGGTCTTTTCATTTAATGGAATTTTTGGAAGATTTAATTCAATTTTGGATACCTCAATTATGAAAAACTTAATTTCATATTATTTATCCAAAAAAATAAAGTAAACAAATTTATTACTTTATTTTAAGGTGAAATTAGTTTTACTCTAAAATCGGGTATTTTTCTAAAATAATATTTTTTTAATGTGTTTTGTGTTCTTATATTAAAATTAATTTATATCACCTATAGAAATTGAATATGATAAAATAAATTTATAATTTTGAATCACCATATCCAATTTTTTTTAGAATTATTATTTTATTTTTGTTCATATAATTATGTTATCATAGTAAAAATTGAAGTTATCACAGTTAAGGTTAAAATAGGTTTAAAGTGGTTTAACAAGGATATAAGGATTAAAATGTGTATAAAAGTGTTCTAAATATGATAATTTGAGTTTATTTATACCTTATCACATCCTATCTTTTAATTTTTGGTTCCTTGGTTTCACTTTACATGATTATTATATATATATATATATATTTTAATCTTTTAATTAATTCTAAGTGTGTCATTTCCATCACTTATAAAAGGACACCTCATCTCCCCCATTATTCACAAATTTCTAGGATTATATCTCATCCATGACCCACCATAATAACATTTTATATTACTTTACAACATCCTAGGTATTTTTTTCTTTCCAAAATATGATACTTTCAAGGCTTCATGTGTAAGACAAAGGTGGATTCACAATGAAGAGGCATAACTCATAACAATGTAATTTAAATATTATTTCATTTTTTACCTCATATAAATATATAGTATATATTATAAAATAATTACTTAATTATATTAAATATACTGAATTTTTACTATTATTGAACAACCATTATCCACATCCTTTCCATCATATGAGAAAATAAAACACCGCTCATTGAACGTGTGGACTACCGCCTCCACAAAGTGATGCATTTCACTTTTCATCACTACTTCACTTTTATGGCTATAAATATGTATTTACTGAATATATACAATATTTATGATATTATTATATTTCTTAAAGGTTTACTTTTTATTTAATTTTATTTTATTCTATCCATTGAAATATAAAAACATTACTTATGTGTGTATATATGCAACCGTCTCAATGAAGTGATGTAATTCATTTTCCATCACCACTTTATAACAATGATTATAAAATATTATATAATGAATATATATTATAAATATTTGATGATTAATATTATTTATATGACAAAACCATGACCATGGTGAAAGTATTGAAATCATCAAACCAAAGCATGCATGGAGAAAAGAACATGTTTTCAACCGAGTGTCCATTTTAAGGAAGAATTGTTAATAAAAAGAAATTTAGAAAATATAAAGGAATTATATATAGTAACTTATGAATAAATAGGTTTTTTTAATATATATATATATATAATATATATTTATTATATATGGGTTTTAATGCGTCTAAAATAAGGCAATACTTGATATAATGGATTTAAGTTTCAATCACATTTTAATTGGGATTATTTATGATTGAATTTCAATTGAGGGAAATTATATGATCCTTATATGATAAACCCATTTAAATTTCTTATAATTTTTTTATTTTTTAAATTTTTATATTTTAGCATCATTCTCCTCACTTGGTAACTCAAAATGGTTTAAAAATGTTTTTAATAAAATTTGACCATATTTATTCACTTTTAGCCAGGAATCTTTCTCCTCCATATCTCTATTACATAAAAAAATTAATAATATTTTTACTATACTCCAATGATTATAAAATATAATTTTTACCCATGTTTTACTTTCTATAAAATGTTTTTAAAAAAATCCTCTTATCATTTTCTGAATGATTTACTTTTTACTGATAGTGTGAGCATAATATTTTTTTAATGATTACATCATGAACATAATTTATCATCATCATGACCACTCAATTATTTGAATATTTTTTTACAAACTTACGTGGTTTTTTTAAAAGAATTTTTTTCTAGGATATTTTGGAAATTTTTGTATTTTAAATAAGTGATTTCAAAATTAAAGGGGTATTTCTTTTAAAGAATATTTTGATAATCTTTAAAGGAATTTTTCATCTATGATAACATCCTTTGATGTTACCTATAAATTATAGGGGATATGATTCAATGATACCATCCTTATTATTTATTTGGATGTTTTATTTTTATGATGGTGAGATATTTATGAAACCTGTTTATTTTATATTTGTTATGTTATACTAATATAATGAAGGATTTATGGTCTTATGGTATAAATATGAATAAATTATGATTATTTGATGGGTGGGCCTAGAATTATATATCCCTCAATTTAATTGGGTAATGATGATGGACTTAAGAAACTACTAAGAGGTGATGGAGATAATAAACTCATAAGATATGATGGAGTGAACTAGATAGATGTTTCTCCTAATAAAATATTGGAAATGATTGGGTAAGAAATTATATTATGGGACTTTTTCTTAAATTATAGTCTTTAGAGTTAAGCTTAACTAAGGAATTGATTTTATATTCTTATATTTATGAAAAAATATTATATATTATGATTATGATATTTTCTCATGGATTGTGATTGATTATTGATTATTCCAAACACTTATGGCTTGTATATTTTGTTATGACATAGCCTTATGCAATGATTTGTGATTAATGTACTTCCATTGACTAGTTATAATTATTGTAAGTCATGATCATGTTATCATACCATTATTATTATATTAAATTTACTTATGATCATTGATTGATATCACTTATGTTAACCCTTATTGAGCATCTGAGCTCACTCTTTCTTATGTTTCCTTTCCCCTGGTTATGAAGAATGTTTTTAAGTAGAGTATATCTAAGAAGTTTTCTAAGTGAGAATATCTTTGTGAGATATATCAAAGATCTTTCATAAAATAATTTTATTATTAACTAGTCTTAAAAGACTCTAAAACTTTATGGTCTGGGGAATGTATTATTATAAAATTTATTGAATATTCATCTAAAATGATGTGATATATATGTATGAAATTCTTGGGTCGCCTTAGTTGGTGTTAGAATGTGTTTTATTTAATTTTTTGAGATTAGGATTAGAGAAATTTGGTGAAAACCTTATGGATAATAATAAGTGTAGGATGAAATCCTAAAGTTTTTGTAGGGTATAGATTATGTGGTTTTCCTAGTAATACAACCTTATTTAGATACTAAAAGTGGACATGGTATTAGTACATATGCATCTAGGAAAATTTCCATGAATTTTTTCTAGATTATATCTCATAAATCATTCTAATTCATGGGTAATAGACCCTTATTGGGAGCTTTATTTGACACTACCTTGTGATATTCTTGGTTTAATTTAAATTTTCTTTATAAAACATTATGAAGGATTTGAATAGATGATGACCATGAATGAACTAGATTAAACCTAAGGTGTAATAGATTAAAAAGAAGGTTTCATGATTTTTACTACCTATAAATTATTTTTCAGGATTTTATGATTACTCATTATGATTATTATTTTTAACACTATGATTTTTTGTCATATTTAATGGATATACCCTAGAGGAATCATGTTATCATGGAATGTGAAAGTAAATTAAATGATATTACTCATGAAAACCCAAATTAAATAGGTTATGGGATGAGAAATCTTATGGTTATTATCACCTAACTCTCTCAGACTATGAACCATAACTTGAATCATGTTGATCTTCCAAAGATAAAAATGAAGTAACAACTCATGATTGAGTCTTTAATGTATTAATTTCCACCATCATTCAATAGTTCATAAAATACACTAAATGATGAGAAATATATATGTACTAATGAAAATATATTTTAAGTTATCTAATGTTTTGAAAATGAAAATTTTTCTTAGAATTATATCATTTTGGAAGGAGAATCAAATCAATGGTGGAATCTAATAAAGAATATGAGGTGAGAGGAGGAAATTGACTCCAATATATTGGAACAGTTTAAGGATTAATTTTTTTAATAATTATTTTTCCCCAAATTCTTTGCATGAAAATGGAAATGGAATTCTTGTAACTAAAGCTAAAGTATGAGGAATCCATTAGTAACAATGAGAAAAATTTCACCCAAACTTCAAGGTATCCTTCATATCTTATCATCGATCCTAAAAGAAAATTTGATTGATTCTTTAGTGACTTAAGAATAATTCTTTGAAAGGTATTGGCTATAAGATACCTTGATAACTATGAATATTCATTCAATTTGATCTCAATATGGAATTTCAAATTGGAGACTCTCAGTGTTCTCATGGTTTTGAGGAAAAAATAGAAAGATGGAATTTAAAAAAAATCAAATAATAAAACCCATTGAGTAAAAAAACTAATCTTAATTCATTTCAAAAGAGTGGAAGGAAGCAAAGAGTAAATTTCCTTATAGGTATTGTTAAATGTTTTATGTATAAAAAAGAATATTGTTGAGTACAAGAATATTTAAGTTATTTAAATAGTATATTCAATGAATTGAATAGTGTAAGAGATCAATTGATTGTACAATATACACTTCAATTATATAATTGAAAGGAGTATATACATTACACTAATCAGTGTATGAATCTGAGTGTTGATGAAGATAATCAGTGTCAGAAACCTCTAATTCCAAGAGACAAATGGAAAGCTCATTCGATCATAACTTCTTAAGTGGTTCATGACAAAGAAGTGGTAAAAGGTACACTTATCATCCATTATTTAACTATAAATATTTTATTTGATTCTGGATCTACCCAATCTTTTGAATTTGAAGAATTTTCAAAGGGGATCACATCACCACCTCAATGATTAGATATTGAGTTATCAGTAAAAAATCCTTATGGTATGATGATCACATATCAAGTATTTAACTCCTCTCAGATAGAAATTTTTGGTAATGTAATTACTATAAATCATATGATTCTCTATCTATTTAAATTTGATGTGATTTTTGGGCATGGATTATATCTCTCTATATAGATCCCATATCAATTTTTTAGGAAGGGATGTAACGACCCAAAGTTTCATTAATGGAAAATCCCTCTTGATCCAGTTAAATGTTTCTTTATGAAAAAAATGTTTTTATAAGATGTCAACTTCTTTAGTTTTATGTTAATATTTGTGACCGTTACTTTTATAGCCGTTGAACAGTGATCATCTGAGTAGTATAAATATAAGGCTTTAACGAAACCATTTCTACTCAGACAAAGGAAGCGATGGCCTCATCCAGTAGAATTTCCCCTTACGAATCCCATTTGTCGGAGCTCGAAAAAGAGGTGTCGTCTTTGGGCTTTGCCCTTGACCAAGCCCAAGCTGAGCTTCATCAAGTCAAGCTCGAACATGATCGTCTACGAAAAAAGTGGAAGTTGATAGAGATTACCACTCGAGCGATGTTATCCGAGCAGCCCCAAGAGTCTGTCACCATCGCGCACCTTAACCTTAGGTCTTATGAGGCTATTTTAAGGGGTTATGTAACAAATAAGTAGAACCATGTTCATGTACATTATTTTTTGTATATAATAATGAATATATTTTTTTTGATACATTGTAATTAGTTTTTAAAGTACAAATGGTGTTTTTAGTTATTATTTAATTGAGAATTATATTTTATTAAATTAAAGGATTTTTGAATTAAATAATATTTTAATAAAATAATATTTTTAATATTAAATTAATTTTTATTAAATATAAATGATCTTATAATTTTATGAATGCAATTAAAATTTTTATTAAGGTTTGAAATCCATTTCTGTCAAAACCCGTGAATTTTTTATAAATGTCGGTTTTTATTTTAAAAGTGAAAATTCACATATTTAGAAAATTATTTAGATAAAATAAATATTATTTTTGGAATCAGGATGTCGAAATTATCCAATGGTGAATTTTTCATAATTTTCTGAGACAGTCAAATTTTTGGGTAAAAATTAAATACCATTTAAATATATAATGTGTTTTATGACATCATAATGACCCAATGGTGATGTAATAAAATACCATAATCCTTATGTTCGGCCAATATGTGTTTTATCATTAAAATAATGAGGTTTTGGGTTTGTTTGACTTACTTTTCAAAGCATTAATGGAGCCCTCAAGACTTATTCAACACTTTGCCTTTTTAAATTAATTTCCATGGGAGTGTGACTCACCTCCACATAAGCAACCCTAATTTTTAATAAGTTCGGACCTTGGACTTGTAAAATATTTTTTTCCTCTTTCCTTTTCCGGAAACCATGGGCAAATACCATGGGATGGTTTGTGGTTTGGATTATTTTAATATAAGGTGTCCCAAACCTAAATAATAAAGAATTCTCTCACCTTTCCTATATAAACCCACCCAAGCTCCCACTTCCTCCTCACTCAAAGCCCTTGAAATTCTTCCAACCTCTGCCCTACTCTCTCTAGAATCCTCTCAAGGTGCCCCAAGCTCCCAAGAAGCCTCTCACAAGCCTCTCTCTATCCTTTGGAAGCACACTTCCAAGTAAGGGGTTTTCTTCCTTTCTCATTTTTGTCAATTTTCTTTAAGTTGTATTGCCCTTTTATTTTCAATTATGAATGTTGGGGTATGGTTTTTCACCTCTCCCATACTGCCCTCTTATTTTTTGAATGATGGGAGACCCCCTTCTCTATCATTAAATGCCTCCCATATACACCTGTTACTATGCCGAAATTCCGAAAGAAACCTTTTTCTCTACTTTTATATTCAAGCAATACTTTTGTATCATGAATCTAAATTCCTTTTCAATTGTTGAGACATGTATCTATATGACCTCCTTACTGTCCATTTCATGTAAATATGATGAGGAACCCCTTTCTCTCTCATCAACCTTTTTTATGAATTCTTATGTCACGCCGTTACGCTGCCGAAATCACACTGATTTTCTAAGCCAATATCATTGTGTAGTGAATACCATGCCCATTTCTCCATCAAGGGTATTCACCTGTATGCACATTTACTTATTGATTATAAAGTTTCATGTATGAATTCCACATCCCTTTATCGTGGAATAAATGATTATGTTTTATGAATCCATGTTTTATGATCCATGTGGCACACTTATGCATGAAATGAAATGTTTAAGAAGGGTGCGCCCTTTATAGCGCTCCAATGCATTGGGTAAAGTATAGTATTACGATAAGTCATGTGCAATGAGTGTTTACTCATGATAATTCAAGTGCAACGAGGGTTTAATCGTAATTCAAGTGCAATGAGGGTTTACTCATGCTCCATGTGCAATGAGCCTTGGCTCATGCTAATTCAATGTTAAGTGTTATTGCCACATTTCCATGTTATGATTATCATGCTTTATCATGCCTTTATGTTCATGTTAATCTTATGCTCTATTGATATTCCTATTGCCTAACATGTATTTCACTCCTCATGTTATTCATTGTTTACTCCCTTACTGGGGTTTATAGCTCACCCTTTTCTTATGCATGTCCTCAGGTTATCCCATGCAATGCTAAGTACGAAGGAATGTAGTGGTCATGTAAAGGAAGTTTTCAATAAAGATGTTGTTTTTCAAGTTTAAAGTTTTTATGTAATGATCCTAAGCCCCAAAGACACTAAACCTCTCGATCTTATTTGTTGGATCAAGTGAAGTTTTATGTAATAAAGCATGTTTAAGTTGTAATAAAAAGCAGGGTTGTCATAAGGGAACTCATGTTTGATATTTCTAATCAACCTATGATCATATTTTGGTGTGATTATGAATATGAACTTCCAATAAAAGTTACTTACATTTTATGGGAATTAATTCTTATTCATGGTAGATATTTAAATCAAATGGTTGGGGAGAAGCATAGAATTGAATAAATTCCTATTTTTTTGGATTATGTGGATGCATTTTCTAAATACATTTCTTGTATTCCACAAAATTCTGAATTTTTTTTCAATGGAACTCATATTACGTGTTACATTTATTTCAAATTCTCCATAGAGAGAAACCCTAATTGAATTGAAAAAATTGAATAAACAGCTCCAGGAAAATATTTGTAAGGGATTCATATTCCCTAGTGCATCAACATGGGGTTTACCCATTGTTTTTATTAAAAATAAAGATGTTTAAAATTTTATTTACATTGATTATTAATAAATTAAAAATATAACTATCTTGAAAAAGTATCCACTACCTCATATCAATGATCTTTTTGATCAATTATAAGGATATAAATATCATTCCAATATTGTATTCAATCAGAATATCATCAATTGAGAGTCAGTATAACACCCTGAGTTTTTATGAATTTTTTTTGTTAAATTAAATTTATTTTTTAGCTTTCATTACACAAAACATTGAGTTTAACTTTCATTATAAGCAAGTCTGAGTTTAGCTTGCATTACACATGAGACTTAGTTTTAACAAATAGTGATATATTATTAATATTATTATTTAAACATGACTCTTATAAAATAGCTATTAAACTTAGTGATATAAATATTAATAACTAATTTTTAAATATTAAGTATAATGGATTTATATAAAGTAAATATATTGATAAAAATTATTTCATTTTTAAAAAATACTTTATATGTTTTGAAATTAATATTTTCTCAAAAACAATTATTAATTTTTAAAAGAAAATAATAAAAGTCATTTATTCAAATTTTTTAAAATTTATTAGAAAAAATAAACTTTATTCTTTAAATCGGAATTTCAAAATTATCATAGGGTGAAATTTTGAAAATTTTGTGAAAAGATAACTTTTTCAATGAATAGTGAAAATATAATATTTTATTAAGAATTTTCATTTCTTTTAAAGAATTTAAAAATGTCCAAATTGTTTTAAGATGGTTTAAAAGTAAAATTAGTAAATTTAAATATCAATTAATCCAATTCAGTTCATTGGAATCATATTCATATTGAGTTTTTATATAAAACCTTTGTAATCTTTTAAACATTTTCTCTTTGAAAATCTATTTTCTCATCGAGTCTGTGGGATTAATTTTAAATTATTTTTTTTGTTATGTGAATTAAATTTGAAAAAATGGATTCCATATTTTAATTATCATAATTTATATTATATAATAAGTCTAAATTAATTATTTACTATAATTAATAGTAACAAAAGTAAAAAAATATTTACTAAGGTTAAGGTAAAAATGGATTTATAAGGGGGTTAAAATAAAAATATAAGGGTTAAGAATGACCCAAAACTTTTAGAAAATCAATTTTATGGACATATTTTTATCCTTTAGGAATGTGAAAAATGTGGGTACACTATTTTCTTTTAAAAATTACAAGTATGTCACTCGCCTCATTTATAAAATGTCACTCCCTCTCCTCTCCTATTCAAAATTCCAAAACCCATTAGTTATTCCATGACCTAACCAAATAAATTAATTAATTACATACTACCATATTATAATCATTACTTTTTTCAGAAATATAACCTAAGAATCCTTTCGGTGCAAACCGAAGTTGTCTGAAGAAGAGGAAACAACCCTAATCGAGTGTTTTAGTTTATTTCATCCTCCACCTCCTTAAATCTTTATTATAACATACTTGTATAATAATGTAAATATATTACATATACTTAGATTTTATTATATTATTTTAATAACATAAATCCTTCTCAATTTCCAATAAATGGGTTACGAAATCATCATTCATGTGTACAATAGAATACAGCCTCAAGAATTGATGTTATTCATTTTCCATAACCACTTATCATGGATATATATATAATGATGAATTTATTTTTTATATATGATATTTATGATATTAATATTATTTTTTTATCATTATATAACATATTCCTTCTTACATTCCATTCTATAGGAATATGTTAACACTTTTCGTGTGTATGGTGAACTATTGTCTTGCGAAGTGATGTGATTCGTTCTTTACATACATTTTACATGGAAGGTAATAAAGATAAGTTTAAATAAAAATATTTGATATATATTATATAAAAATTATTTTATAATTTTAATATATTATTTACCTTTTTTTCTTTCAATCCATCAAAAAATGGAAACAACGTTCATGTGTGCATACGGCATACTGTCTCTATGATAGTGTATTTCACTTTCTATCTCTAAATTTCATGGATTATTAAAAAATACATATATAATGAATATATATGGTATTTATATAATTTTTAAAATTATTTAGATTATGGAACCATGATCAAAGTAATAAAACAGAAAATACAAAATCAAAAGTTACATGAAAAACAAATCAATTATTACCTAAAACGTAATTTTAATAAGCAGTTTTTTATAAATGGGTAATAAAAGGTAATGGGTAAATCATATATGGAAATATAAATATGATTATGGTTTTTTTATATATTTATAATAAACTTATATTTATCATACATGAGGTTATAACATGTACGAAGTCAGTTGAGACTTAAGGTAAGGGATTTTCGTCTCACTTTTTTCTTTTGGGAGACACATTCCATATTCATCACCTATTTATTTTATGTGGTGTATATACTTCCCATGATGTATTTTAAGATTATTCTTCTAAAATTTATTCATATTTATATATATCTATTTTAGTATCTCTCTTTCATTGGGTTTAGAGTTCAAAAGTTACCAAAGTGTTCAGGGATTTTTGTCTCAATTTTCCTTCTTTGAGACATATGTTATGTTATACACCTATCATATTTTATGAGGTGTATATACAACCCCAATGATATTTAATATCATTAATTTGTTTATTCTCATGATATTTTAAGTTTCATTTAACTTTATTCTCTCATGGGGAATAAAATTCAATGCTAACAAAGGGGTAATAGATTTATGATACAATCACATAATTTATTGGGATTGTTTATATTTATGCCTCCAATGATGAAATATTATGATACATATCTCAATAAACTCATGAATTTTATTCTCCTATTGTCATGATAATACATTTTTTCATTCATTTTTTTATCCTTAAACACTAAATAATTCAAAATAATTTTTTAAATAAAACTGAATTTATTTCACTAGTTGATAGAAAAATATTTCTCATCCATTTACATGTTTTATAAGAATGTTTTAAAAAAATATTTTTCCTCTATTATTTTCTAAATTAATTTGTATCCTTGTTTTACTTTAAAAAAATTAAATTTTATATCATTTTCAAAATAAGGCATGTATGGATTTTACCAAAAATATGAAAGGAATATTTGTTTTAACATGTATGGAATGATTAAAATTTCTCTCCTCCATGACCATTATTTAATTTTAAGATTACATAATAATTTTTCAAGTTTATTTTCAAGGAAAATATTTTTGAAATTTTTTTATTTTTGAAATACAAAATTAAATTGAAAAGTTTATTTTCCTAAATAAATGTTTTAAATTATATTTAAACATTCCTTTATAAGTTTTGAAAGTTTACTTTCAAAGAAAAACATTTCAAAATTATTTTATAAAGTTTAAATTTCAAAATTTATTTTCAAATAAAGCCTATTTTTCTTAATAAATGTTCAAAGTTATATTTTAAAATAATTTTTATCTAATATTAAATCCTTTGATATTTCTTATTCTTTTCTGGGGATATGACCCAAGGATATAATGATTATTCTTTCACTAGATGGTTTATGTTTACGATGAAAATATTTTTATGAAACCCATTTCTCTTCCATAGGATATACCATAATAAAATTATTATGAAACCATCTTATTTTTCAATGGTTTATTCTTTTATTAAATGATTAAATTATTTTGAAACCTATTTCTTTTCCACATATTATGTGATCGCACCGCAATTCACTTTTTTAATTCACCCTTACACCATTGTTTTAAACTGATTTTGTATCAGAAATTAAAAATTTAATAAAAAATTGCACATCATGATTGATTCCATTATTTTATTTTAACCACTTCTAAAAATTGGTAATTTAACTTTTTTTATGTTTTCATTGTATTTTGTGGTGATTTATATGGCCCTAGCGAATTTGAAGAAAAATGGGCCAAAATGTGAAAGATTCCAAATACACTAGTGGACTAAAATGGATACTTCAACTGATTAGTACGCACAATTGGGCTGACATTTCATTAGATGATCCAAAATTTATTTTTCTAAAAATCTTATGAAGTCAAAAAATCTCAATTATTCCATTAATTTTCCCAACATATCTTATTTATCCAAGTCACTGAATCTGCATAAAGTCAAAAGTAGTGTGTTGTTTTTCATCCATATCTTGATATTTCAAACTATAAATGATTCCAAATTTTTGGTGGATATATCCAAGAGGTGGGGAAACAATTTCTTAGTTTTTAAAAAATAAATATAATACTACATGAATTCATAAAACCATGGTACAAGTGTTTTTAAAAAAACTATGTTCCCAAAACAACCTTCCACTTTGCCTATAAAATGGAACCTTCGGAACCCCAATTCTAAGTTAGAACCAGGATAAAATCTCTAAATTTTTTTGTCTTAAATTATTCATATCCTAATCTAAGAAGATTTATTGTCCTCTATCCTTTTAGGGGGATCAAGGATGAAGTCAAAATTTTATCCAAACCTCCTCCTCCTCTCGATGGCGAGCTAAACGGTGGAAAATCATTTCAAGGGACCTACACACATTTGGGAGGGAGTTATGTCACTTTTTATTCTACTAGTTTTGTTTAATTTTTGTGTTAAATATTTCACTTATGTTCTATCATAGCACCCTTATCATATGAATTCATTACTTTGGAATAATTAAGTGAAACACTTTTCATTTCAACACCGATTGGGTTGAGAATTCAAGTGGGATTCTTGGGTTGTTCTGATTGGAAAACACAATAATCCTTATTATCTTATACATAAATTATATTTTAGTATGATGTGGTTTCCCTTTTTCTATTCTTGAAGTCTAAACCTTGACAACATGATCATTGTGTCAAGGGTTTCTTCTATGTGCATTTCTTTAAGAGGTAAGAGGGGAATCAAGATCCAAACAACCCTCAACCAAATAATTCCATTAAACCATATGAAATTTTTTGAACAATGAACTATCAAAGATGTGTAGAGAATTTTAAATGACCTTATTTTTTTATAATTCTAAAAATTCCACCTTCCTTTTTCGACTATTAAACACTTTGAATTGAGTTATTTTTTTAAAACTATTTTCAAAACCACCTCCTCTTTTAGTACTTTTTATGAAAAATACACATTCTAAACCGATCAAAACTCCTTGAGAGATGAAATAGGGTCTTCCCTATACTATAAATCATCTTAAAATCATAATCAATTTCAATTTCATGACAACACGGTCATTATGTTATGATTAAATGTTTATGAAACCCATTTCATTTCATAGGTTCTGATATGATGAATATTTTATGATCTTGTGGAACACATATGAATGATTTTCATTATGTGATGGTTTGGACCTATATCTCCCTATAATTCATTAGGTAATTATTAATGTTATATGTGCTCAAAGGTTAAATGTAAGGTTATCCCAAACTCAAAAGGGGGTACACGGGATTTTTTACCAAGCTCGGAAGAGGGTACACTAGAGGTTATTTAAATCCAAAAAAAGGTTACATGAAAGGTTATACTAGTATCAAAAGAAGTTAAATAGGATTTTATCCTAATACAAAAGTAGGTACATTGGTGGTTATTTAAATCCTAACATGTTATTAATGTCTTGGTGAGTATACATGACATAATATTTTCTATGCTTATGTGTATTCCACAAATCAATGTCTTATGCCATTGTTATATTGTCATGGATCATTTTATATGATTTATTTATGATTAATATCTTATAAACTACCAATATTTATTACATGGATCAATTTTATGATCTATTATATACAAGTTGTGGTTTTCAAATTTTATTATCATGTTCTCATACCCTTATGCTCGTGATATGTTTATATCTCTCTTGTTTACCCTTACTGAGCATCTGAGTTCACCATTTCTTATGTTTTATTTCCTTGGGCTATGGAAAAAGGTATTATTTATTATATGACTAATAAGGGTGATATTTATAAATAATATAGTGAGAGATGATGTAGATCACTTATAGATTAGTTTTTTATGTGTTCATGTTTTGAAAGGCACTAGACCTAAACAATTCTGGCATAGATTGTTATTTTATATAATGAATATTTTTTTATTAATATGTAATATTTATGTATGATAATTTTGGGTCCTTACAATTGGTATCAAAGTAAGTATTAGTTAACCTTTGTAAACTAGGATGATAAAACTTTAATGATATCCCTAAGGATATGTATAAGGATAAGTATAAGGATATATCAAAGTATAGGAAAATGTCCTAGAATTTTAGTAAATGATGGAGCAATTGGTTTACAACAAATTGAATCCCTATATGGATACTACAAGTGTATGTGGATCTGAAACATAAGTAAAATGGGGTAATAACTCTAAAAAGGGTGCATTGATATGGACTCGGTCATCACCTTCTGTATGACAATGGGCCTTTCTACACACCTGTTTTGACACTCCTGGGGTATGTGCTTTGTGAATTATTGAAATATTTATAAACTATCATAAAGGATTTGAATAATGAACATGAATGACCTAGGTTAATCCTAATTTTTCATATATTTAGAATAAGGTGTCATGATTTAGACATTCTATAAAAAAAATTTAGGATTATGCGGTTTTCCACTATGATTAGTGTTTCTCGCATTATGATTTATGATTTTAATGAATAGTTGACATCCAAAGGAACCATGTTAATGCTAAGTGTGAAACATAATGAAATGATTTCCCTCCTGATCATCCAAATGTTATTGGATATGGAAAGAAAAATCTTTTTGTTATGATCATTAAACTTTCTCAATACTTGAATCATTTTTCACTTCCAAATGGGAAAAAGATAGAATAATGTTATATTGATCCCTTCATGAGGCAAAGTTCACCCTCTATTAGTGGGTCCATTGATCCACTAGTCACTAAGAAATAGATTAGTACAACTAAAAAGGTATTTTCTATTTTTTATTGTTTTAATCATGAAAAGGTCATTTTGGTTGTCTATCATTTGTAAGGTGAAGAGGATCAATGGTGGAACCTTATTAAGAATATGATTCAAGAGGATGTAATATACTCCATGGAATGGGATGAGTTTAAGAGGATATTATTCATCAAGTACTTGCATCATATTCTACGAACAAGGATGGACAAGGAATTTCTCAAGATCAAATAGAAGGATGGTGAATCTATTGGTACCTATAAAGACAATTTTATAAAAATTACTTGGTATAGTTATGGTTTAATCATCAGTATAGAAAAAAAATAGATTGGTTATTTGGTGGATTAAGACCAATTACTCAAAAGGTATTATCTATAAGGGACTTTAGAATCTATTAAGAAGTCATTCAATGTGCACTAAAGGTTGAAATGAAAATTATAGATTCTGACTCTTCATATGGTTTTAATAAGAAAAATAAGATTGAGCCTTATGAGAACTCTAACAAATCACATGGTAAAAAGAAATTTCAGTCACCTACATGCCATAAATGTGGGAAGAAGCACTTGTGTGAATTCCTGAAAGGAAAAAAGAGGTTGTTACAAGTGTGGTAATCATGTACATCAAGAAAAAGGATGTATAAGTGATGTGAATAGGTCAGTTGATGAAATTAATATATATAGAGAGATCAAAAGAATGCACCACCCACGCTCTAGTATTTTAAGTGTAAGGAGTCTTGAAATTTTGTGAATAAATGCCCCAATATAAGGGCTAACATGTATGATATGCCACAAAAACCTTTTAAGATAAAGGAAAAAGGGAAATATTATGCATTCATAATGGATAAAGTGTATCATGGTTATTAGGGAACATTATCCTCCCCTCATTAGTTGGAAATTTCATGTTTGATTTGGTATGAATAAACCCTTTGAAAATATTATTGTTCATCCTTTAGTGAAATTTCACGTGATTTTGGTCAATTATTATCTCCCACTACATGGATTTTGGAGTAGTTAAATCACATTTGATATTTTATTAGTACAAGGATGAACCCAAGATTTGAATAAAAATGTTTTTATATAAGATAAAATCTTATATAAGGAATAAATGGTGAATTAAATTTTGTATGTATATATCTATCCATGTAATATTAACTTAATATTTATGGATGCAATTATTGGTTTATGAGTTTAAGGTTGATCATGAGTTTTAAGTCATTAACTACCCTTTTAAGGGTTTATGTGATCGATTTTTATGAATAATAAGGATATTTAAAATGATATTTATGGAAATAAAACCCTTTGGTTTTTTATAATTTTTAGTAATAAAGTTATTTGAGGATGAATGCCTTTATACTTGGTGTACATATGATTAAAGTTACTATTAACCTTTAGGGTTTATATTATCTATTATATTGAGGTGATTATGGGTTGTAGTTGGTAACCATACAAAATTAGCACACTTCGTTGCTATCATAGAAGAGTTCTCTCTTGATCCTCTTATCAGAATATACATTATGTAATTGGTAAGGTTACCTGGAGTAATACATTCAATTATATCTAATTAGGATCTGAATTTTATCTCAAAGTTTTGGAGAATTCTTCCAAAATTTCTTGAAGAATAGTTTAGTTTCAACACTTCAAATCATCCTTAGATACATTACTAGTCTTAAATAAAAATTAAAACACCATAGGATATACTAAGATATTATATGTGGATTTAAAATGTGTTTGGGATCAACTCTTTCCTCTATTTTAACTTTAATATGACAATATATTTCACTCGAGAATTCAGATGGACCCTTATGAATCCCTTTATGGAAAGAATTATTGAACTCCAGTGTACTAGAATGAAGTTGTAGAAAGAAAGCTATTAGTACTTGAGCAAGCTGATGAAATGGGAGAGAAGGTTAGATCCATTTAGAAACATGTAAGGGAATAAAAAATTTGACATAAATTTTATAATGATAATCATCAGTGAAATCTAGAATTTCAAGTTAGTGAGTAGCTGTTTCTATCACTACTAGAAATTTAGGCTATAGACACGGTTTGGAATGGTGTCTATAAGCCCAAAAACCATGGATATAGGTTATAGCCATAGTTTATTGAATCATGGATGGTATTGGTGTGGCTATAGGTTAAACCCTATAGCCATGATTTCAAACCATGGTTATAGGGCTATATCCACGGTTCCAACTGTGGATATAGGGCTATAGCCACGGTTCTAACCTTGGATATAGACCTATATCCATGGTTTGAGCTCTGTATATAACCCTATAGTCAGGGTTTGAAACTGTGGTTATAGGGTTCTCCCTATAACCACTCCAATACAAGCCATAGATCATTGAACCATGGCTATAGGGCTATAGCCATGGTTTGAAACAATGGTTATAGCCCTTCCCTTTTCATAAAAAAATAGCCCCCCACCCCACCCTAGACAGACCCCCCCCCCCCCCCCTCACACCCCCTCCCACTACAAACCCCCCTTCCCCCTTCAGACCCCCCCCCCAATGCACCCATGTACAGACCCCCTTGCACCCTATACAGACCCCCCTTTCACCCCTAGATAGACCCCCCTTGCACCCTAGACAGACCCCCCTTACACCCCTAGACTGACCCCCTTGCACCCCTACATAACCCCTTGCACCCCCGGATAGACCCCCCTTTCACCCCTAGACACCCCCCCCCCCCTTTCACCCTAGATTTTACCCAGGAAACCCCCCCCCCCCCTCCTTTCACCCCTGGACAGACCCCACTTACACCCTAGATAAACCCCCTTTCACCCCTGAACAGAGCCCCTTGCACTAATGTAGACCCCCATTTCACCCCTAAACAGACCCCCCTTACACCCTTACACCCTCGGACAGACCCCCCTTGCACCCTAGACAGACCCCCTTGCACCTCTGTACATACCCCCTTTCACCCCTACGACCCCCCTTGCACCCTTCGATAGACCCCCCTTGCACCCTGGACAGATCCCCCTACCCCCTGCACACCCCCTTCCCCTGACAGACCCCCCCTACACCACCCCCTCCCTACAGACCCCCCCCCCTTGCACCCCTGGACAAAACCTCCCTGACCCTCCCCCAACAACCCCTCCATGCACACCCCCCTTGCACCCCTCCCCCCCCCCTCATGGCAGACCCCCACTACAGACCCCCCCCCCCCTGCACACCCCCCTCCCCCCTACACACCCCCCTTACACCCCTTGCATAGACCCCCCCCCCCCACACACACACACACACCCTCCCCCCTACACACCCCCCTTACACCCCTTGCATAGACCCCCCCCCCCCCCCCACCACACACACACACACACCCTCCCCCCTACACACCCCCTCCCCCCAACACACCCCCTCCCCCTTATAGACCCCCCCGGACAGACCCCCCCCCTGCACACCCCCACTTCAGACCCCCCCTTGACCCCCCCCCCCCCCTCCTAGACACCTTCTGAAATACAACCCTATAAAATACAGGGAGATCACTAAAATACATTTTCCAATGATATAAAAAATAACTAGTCAAATTAAATACATCATCGACTGGTTAAACAGAGTACATAACCTAGTTTTCAAAAACATGTATCTGAAGTGATATTCAGTACAAGTAGAAGAAACTAAGAACCGGGATAGAATAAAATGATCCACTCCTACAAAATATGCCACAAATTATGTGTTCCGTGATGCTATATTTCTCCAAAATACAGTTATGGAAAATCTTGTAACCTAGTATCCAAGATCAAAACCCTGCATTTTATCCAAGTGAAATGAATCTTACAAGTTAAGAAATTTAATCTAGAGTTTAACAAAAATACATTAATACTCAAAACTACATTCATTAATAATATATGTTTTAGTGTTCAAATAAAGGTAGTGGATGTGTCAATGTTATTTAATTATTTGAAACTTTAAATTTCAAAACAAATTATAATATTGTACTGAAGATACACGCTAGTGGAAGACATGTAAGAAAATTCAACTTTTTTATTCTCAATGCTTAAAAATCCAACCTGGTTCGTACCTCATTATCTTAGGAAATAATTTCTTGAAGTTTGATCTATTTTACATCATATTTCATAAATATAACCTTGAATGTATTTTGTTCACATGGTCTATGTTTGTTGGAGACATTGAAATACAATTATGGAACACCCCCATGCACCCCTTTGTAGACCACCTAGAACCCCCCCCCCCTCTTGGACAGACCCCCCCTACCTGGATAGACCCCCTGGACAGACCCCCCAACCCCCTCCTTGGATATACCCCCTACCCCACCCCCTCCCCCTGTAGACCCCCATGCACCCCCTCCCTCCTAGACAGACAACCCCCTCCCACATCGAAAAACCCCACCCCCCCCCCACCCTAGATATACCACCTCCCCCACCCCCTATGCACACCCCCTCACCCTGTAGACCCTGTTCCCCCTGCAGACCCCCTTGCACCCACCCCCTCCCTCCAATCTGTAAACCCACCTTGTACCCCCCACCCCCCTCAGACACCCCCATTCCTGGACCGACCCCCCCCCCCTCGGGGCAGACCCCTCCCCCCTACAGACGCACCCTCCTAGACAGACCCCCCTCCTTCCTAGACAGACCCCCACACACCCTAGACATACCCCCCCCCCCCTCCTTCCTATAGACCCCCCTTGTACCCTCCTCCTCCCACCTTGCACCACATGGACACCCCCCCCCCACTTCTAGAGACCCCCTGGATACCCCCCCCCCCCACTTGGACAGCCCCCCCCCCTTCTAGACAGACCCCCATCCCCTCCCTAGACAGACCCCCCACCACCTCCTGGACACCCCTTTGGACACCCCCCCCCCTTCTAGACAGACCCCCATCCCCTCCCTAGACAGACCCCCCCCCCATTCTATACATCCCCCCTCCTGAACATACCCCCCCCCCAACCCACCCCCTCCCTCCTAGATAGACCCCCCCTCCTTCCTGGACATACCCCCCCCCCCACCTGGGAAGATTTTCAAAGCTATGAGGAGGTTTGGTTTTAGGGAATGGTCTTGTCAATTGTTAGTTGTATGCTACTATAAGGTATTGTAATATTTTCATTATCAATAAGGTTGATGTAGGGATAGAGAGTTGATAACTTCATGTATGAATGATCCAAATTGTTATCCTTTCATAGCACAAAAATACTTGGTTAATACATCGACAACCTTATATTACAATAGAAACATAAATATGGAAATAAATTAAAGTTATTGTATAAAAAAATAAATTAGGAACATTGAATGTTGCAAGATGTAATAATATGTTATGCACTTTTCTTGATAAATATTCTCTCTTGTAATTTGTTCCTACATTGAAAACATGAAATCATGTTATTTTTAGTAAAATAATAATCACAAAAGTGGTTGTTTATTATTCAGAGTTTACCTAAATGTAGAAGAAAGAAATATCTATTTACAGAGCCTTGATGAAATGTGGTGTATTTGGATATATCTAATGTAATTTAAAATATCATATTAAATTTAGATATGTATAGGTAAATTCATGAAATGTGGTAGTGGAATAAACCCACCAAAATGAGGACAGATTGCAGGATCCAAATCTATCTTTATAAGCTATAATGAAAAAAAGTGGACATAAGGGACTGGATTTTTAAAATAAAAGGCGTTAAATCCATACCAATAACAACTAGTGGTATCATACAAAATCTGATTTGTTTCAAGTGATATCAATCCATGATTTAGTGAAAGCAATATGTTTTAAATAGGAGGGCATATTTGGAGAAACCTAATCATGATTAAATAAGGGAGTTGGAGATGGATTGTAATCGTTATTCAACTTTACCTAAGATTAAAGAAGCCTATAGAGATTAACTACACCCCATTCCCCACTTCCCCATCCCCTTTCACCCCTTCCCCACTACCCCACCCCACTTTCACCCCTTCCCCCCCCCTCCCCCCTTGCACTGCACCTGCACCCTCTCCACCCCCCTACAGACCCCCCTGCAGACCCCCCTGCCCCCTCCCCCTGCACCCTCCCCCTGCCAGTTTTCCCTCCCCCACTACCCCCCTTGCACCCACTTCCCCACTACCCCACCCCCCTTTCACCCCCCCCCCCCCGTCCCTACATACAACCAACCTCTCCCACCTTACATCCCACCTACACCCTCCCCCCTCCCCCTACCCTACAGACCCCCTGCAGACCACCCCCCTACCCCCTACCCTACAGACCTATCCACTCCCCCCTTCCTCCTCCACCCACCCCTCCCCATCCACCCTAATCTTATTCAGCCTATCTTAAGATAACCATTTTACAAATATTAATAATAACATCCATGAAGGAAATGTAGCTTCATTTCAGTTCCAGAATCTTGTACCGGGGAAATCTCAACTGATGTTCGTGGATAATACCGTCATTTTTATTAGTTTAAGTAAACTCTTTCTTCAAAAAATCATGGTCTATAAATAAGTTCAAGGGATATATTCATATTATTCCTTAATAAATCTATTGGTTATTAGAAAATCATTTTATAAAACAATAAATCAATTATAGAAACAAGTTTTCAAATCAATCATGCAATTATAGAATTCAAATTAAAGGTTTAGGTAGAGGGAACCTACCTCAACCTCAAGGTGTTATTGCTTTTGATGATGAAAACTAGAATCTTCCTTTTTTACGATTGCACGCATATACAACTTCACATATATATGAGGACACCTAACCCCTATGTACATATTTTCATGGCCAAATATGCAAATGGGGTCCTTAGATATATGTTTATACTTGCATATACCCCTTTACACTTACACATGTATGCATTTTTCATATCTATATATAAGCACACATAGAACAAATATATATATATATATATATATATATATATATTTATACTTCCATGAGTGAATATATATAAAGGGGGGACTTATATATGTATATTCCTACCTATGCATACACATTTAATCTTTCGTCAATGGCGACTCGAATCCACCTCAATGAAATTCATAACGCACTACAAAAATATAAGGAACCCAAAAATAAAAAAAGACCTAATTAAAATTGGTCCAAAGACTAAAAAAGTAATAAGACTTACCCAAATACAATTTTGAACTCACTATCTTTGATGGTGGGGGATAGAATCAACCTCACCATAAGAATCCACCTATAAGAAAATTATAGGAAAAAGAAATGATATATAACGACTTTATATATATATGTGATCATTGTGTCAACTGTACATGATAAATGATACATGAATCTATAACCAACAATGAAAAAATAATATTCAGATTGATATATACATCCTAATACTAAATAACATGATCATTAATAAATCTCTTTATTTTTCAATCATCACTCATTCAGCTCAGGTCAAAGTGATTTAAGCTATGATGAATAACCCAAGCATCGAATCAACATCATCTATCTTATTCTTAAAAAATAATGATGTTTTTTTATCAAGAAGCTCTTTCACCCCCCCCCCCCCCCCCCCGCACTAGAATCCCCTACCCCCTTTCACCCCTACCTGCCCCTAACACACATCCCTCCCAACCTTGCACCCCTCCCCTACCCCTTTCACCCCCAACTACCCCCCCCCCCCCCCCCGCACCCCACTACCCCCTACAACCCCTGCCATCTGCACACACCACTGCCCCTCCCCCCTGCACACCCCCATCCCCCCACCCCCTACCATGCATGCAGCCCACCCCTATCCTTACCCCCAATGTCCATTTATAGCTACTAAAGAACATATAACAGGCCAAAATTATTTATTAAACATTATCCAAGTCTATTTAAAATATATAAATATTCATAACATATCATTTCTGTGTCACAATCCTCCCCCTCTTTTGACATATTGTCTTTGATAAGTATCCCCTTAGGCATCCTCAAAAAAAATGGGCCACTTCATGCACACCCAAATTCATTTAAGAAAACTTAATGAATATATAGTAATATGCGGTCAAGTAAATTGGTAATTTGATCAATTTAATCAAAAGGTAAAAAAGAGTGCCCCTTAAGTTTAAAAGGTCATGATCCAAACAAGGTAGTGAGATATTTAAGTTAAAGTGTTTAAATTGGTTTTTACTAGCGTACCATGATCCCCCCTCTCACGCTATATCTAATGTTAAGACCATAATAAGACCCAACACAATTGATCATTCAAATATTGATAACCAAAAAAAAGACAAGGGATAGACAATCACTTTCCAATATGTCCAGTCAGATTCAAACTACTCTTTCACCTACAATAAACCTCAATCACTGTGAAACAGGGGACAATGATTCAAGAAACCCAAAAATATGGAATGGTTAAAATTTACCACTCCATTCAATGTTTGGGCATAGTTTAGAACTAGAATAGCTACACCCAACGATGAGAAGAACCATCCTCATGGTCATCCAAAGAGGTACACTCTATAATTGCTACTAAGACCTTTATAGGAGAATTAATTTAAATATCACAAGTCATTGTTCCAAAACATATATGATTTATACCTCCAAAAACAACAATCTCGTTTAGAACTATGGGATTAACTAAAATCACTTAAATAAGATCAAACTATAAAAATATCTTTATTAAAAATCCCCAAATTTTAAAAATAAGTATGAAAACTCATTTCAAAAAGAAAATAACATTGAAAAGAATCACACTTTCTTAAAAAAATACAAAATCCATTTCATAGGGTAAAATTAAAACTTCCCAAGTATAGAATTTTAAAAAATATTAACACTAAATTTGATAATCATGAACTTATTTAAAATAAAATCTCCCTCAAACTTCATAATGTTCTTATCTATTTTCAAAACACCACATGAATTTCATTGTAAGACCAAAAAATTCATGAAATATCACTTCATTTTTAATCATTTCCCAAATTATATAATGTAATCAAACACCTTGAAAGAATCATGTGAAAGTATAAACAAATCATAAAACTTGTTTTTTTATTCCAAAACATCCATGAGTCCCATTTTCAAATTAATCACTGAAATTTTTTTAAATTAAAACACTTCATGAAATGTATTTTCATTTTAATTCATTTAACAATTTCTTTTTAAACCATACTACTCTTGAAAACATTATACAAGATATTAAAAATACTTTACAAATAAATCCCCAAAACCAGTTTTGGAATCAAAAAATTTCAATAAATGTACTTTTATACCCAAAAAATGAAGCACCAAACATAAGAAAACCATAATTTGTCACAACATACAAACGATCTACTGATTGATTGATCGATCATAAACAAAATTAAACCATGAGGTAAGCCCCATGTTAACCTCTCTCGTATAATATTTCCCCATCATCAAGGGGAACTCAAAGGAACCTAACAAGGTCTACTAAGTCAAACATATCAATGGAAAACCATCTTAATTTATCAATCCATAATTCCATAATGTTTTAAATTATGTACATTGTTATAGATGGCCATGCAGTAAAACACATCACTCGAAGGACCTCTCACAACCCTAAAATTATTATTTCACTCTTTAAACATGAAGAAATAAAATTTGGTTTCATCTCAAGACATTTTCACATGATTTTCAAGACTCGCACATCATAAAGAACATACAAATCAACCTTCATGATCTCACTAAAGGGAAAGGTAACCTATCATTATTCCCTTTATTTTATTTATACTATCTTTATGGGAATTGAAAGAAATAAGGGGGCATGAATTTTTTTGACTTTGGAGATGTTTAAAAGTGTATGGATAAAAAACTAAAAAGGGGTATATTGAAGTTCCCAAATCAAAAAAAAATTATTATAATAAGGTTTTGAATAAGTATAGTTAAAGTAAGATGGGTTTTAAGGCTATAACTTGATGAACTCAAGTAAAGAGGTTCAAGAAAAAGTTCTAAATGTAATTATAAATCTTCAATAAAAATACAAGTTTGGATGGGTGAATAAACCATGTCTACATCATTTGATAGAACTTTGAATTCCTTGGGATTGATTGAGAATTTTATGAATTCATTTTGAGTTGAAATTGTTACCTATGTAAAGTTAAATCGAGATTTATGTTGACTAAATAAAGGTAATACTTGAAGTTAACTACTTGTATAAAAGTAGTATGAATCATGTATAAAGGTAATTTAGGGATTCAATAGCTATACAAACATAATTAATGCTCTATATAAAGGTTTCAATAAAATTAGGTAGATGCATAAAGGTAATTGGAGACCTATGTAAAGGTGAAATCACATTACATAAAGGTCATTTAGAGATTTCAATACCTAATTAAAGGTATTATAATCATTATATAAAGGTTAGGAAAGAATCTATGGGATAGTTAAGGTGATACTAATCTATATAAAGGTTATTCATGACCTACATAAAGGTCACACTAAATAAAATGAGACCATATGAAGGTAATTTGTGACCTATGTAAAGGTCATCTAAGAAAGATGATGGCTATGTAAGGGTCATCTATGATTTGTAGTGACTACATAAATTTGACTTTGGGATTACACCAGATGCATAAAAGTAATTGTGATCCATAGTGAAGAGATGAAAACCATTTCATAGGGTGCTGTGAAATGAAAACATAGCCACGCCATAGTTAATTACTAAGGGGTGTTTTGGTGATTGTGGTAATATTATAAATTTTCTATGAGAAACTATGAGTCAAAAAAATCATAGGATATTCTCATGGTGTATCAAATTAGATAAGAATGGGTAAGAATTAAAATTCAAAACCTCAATGCTATAATTTCAAGAAATTTATATAAGCATAACCTACAGCTGTGAGTTTCCACAGATAGATCACCTCTGTTGGAGGGGTTTTATTACAAAACCATGAATTTTTTATCAAATGAAAAAATTATCTTAACTAAAACTTATTTGAGAATTTCAATATAATATAAAAATAATAATTAAGAAGGTGGCTGAATTCAATTTAAAAAATTCTTCAATTAAAGAGGCTAGAAGAGGGACCCAACCTCAAAGGAGCCATGCCACACTCAGCACTTGACACTTTAATCAGAGACAACTCTAATCCACTTCATCCATCCTCTGGACATATGAACCTTTTCATATACATAAGGACGCCCTAACCATGGCCTTGAACACACACAAGTGGATCCTTATATATATGATCACATGCAAAATCCCTTTATCACCCACACACATATGCATTTTACATATATATACATAAGAACGCCTAGTCCCGTATATAGAATTTCCCTTCCATGGGCAGACATTCATATAACTAGATAAAATAATATATATATATATATATATATATATATGCTTACCAATGAATACATAGTGAGTCGCCTATGAAAAATAGCTCGAATCCACCTCAACAAGATCGAAAACACACCACAAAAATATAGGAAACCCAAAAATCACAAATGCCCTATTTAAAATTGATCTAAATAATAGAAATGGAAGAAACCTTACCTAAATTTGATGTTGAAATCACTGCCTTTTATGGCAGTGGATATAATCGGCCTCATCATAAAAACCACCTGTAAGGAAATAATGGGAAAAGAAGTGAAATATAAAGACTTCTTAAATATATGTGATCGATGTGTAAATTGTACATGAATCCAATACCAACCTCATAGACTATTGTATGCCAAACAGTTATCTCAAAATCACTAACAATCTTCTTATAACCTCATCTTCCAAATACACCTAAATTTGAATTTGTGAATCATCTTTTAAGAATATACATCCTCTTAGTACTTCATTGTTGTAGAACTAATACCTTGAGATATTTATTCCATTCTTTAAAAGTCCTCTTCTAGAAATATATTTTATACATAAACATATAGATAAAAAAATTCTTATATTGATAATTTTTCTTTCATAATTATATCTTCCAGAATCACTTTTTATTCTAAATAAACTTCTTCAGCATCATCCAAGTGTAGTTAAATTTTAAACATTAATTTCCTACTTTATAAACACAAGGATAGATTCACTTAAACTGCAGTAGGAAAATTTAGCACACATTGGTCACCTTAACCATACACACATGTCATTGATTCCTATTAATATCCATCCAAAAAATCATAAAATATATAAGTTTATTCCTCAAAAAATTAGTAACAACAAAATATTCAATATGTAATCAACTTCATTACTTTTTGAAAAACTTATCTTCCATTTTATGTATTAAACATTTGTAAACACAATATACATGAAATTTATTTACTCAAATAAATACATTCATTAATAGAACATAACGGGTCATAAAATCTTAGTCTATAAAAAATATTCTAACATAAAAACTCCAAAAAGGAAACAGAATGAAAAATTTAATGGGTAGGCTACATTTGGTTGATGATAACACTTTAAGATTCAATATTTTTAATCTAAAAAATTTTAAGAAAAATAAAAACAAAAAATGTTTCCATCAACCAAAGGCACGCAAATTATTTATAATGTTTCTATACCACATCAATTTGCTCTATATTTTCTTTCCAATCTGGTTAAAAAGATCAAAAACTGAACCACAATGTGTTGACTTGTCCTGGAAGTCCTTATAGCAAGTCTGGAGCATTAGAATCCCCTTCTAACACTTTTTGAGATCAAAATTCTTCTTAGTGAGGCAAGTCTGGATTTTTCAAGCCTCGTCCTTTCACAGAAAAGCATTCAATGTTGCCATCTCTATCACTAGTTGTGGACTCTATCCCTATCCCATGCCCTCCATCTCCATTTGACATCACAATATACTTCAGTTTAACATTTTAAAATTAGATTCAGACTTTTATTATGTCATAATGATATCTTTCAAAAGGGGGATGTTGAATTTTCTCAAGTAATGTTTTACTAAATTATTTTTCGTTTTACTTATTTAATCCAATTCAAATATTATGATTAATGGATCTCATACACATAAACTAAAACATTCACATTGTATTCATGGCCAAAATTAATGATAAAAACCCACATAATATTTTTAAATTATTAGACCCCAATGTGGGTGAAAAATTTATTATTATCTTCATGTCAATCATGAGAGAAAAATTGTCACATGTATAAAGAAATGATTATAATAGGTGAGCATGTATCATCTCTAACTTAACACATACACTTGGTGGGAACATATCATCCATAACTCAATACCATATCTAAATAGGTAGTTGTATCTTGATAGGTCATTTATATCAAATCCTTCAAATTGACAATGTTCCTATAATCTTTAATAATGGACAAGATCTTTCATATGCATCAAGATGTCACTACAACACAAAAATAGATCTATTTCCTCGACTGTAGCTCTTAAACTTCTAGTGAATATATAACCTTAACTCCATTTACATTAGCCTTGTACTCTCAATCTTTAGAGTGATCAATTAAATAATAATAAAGCATATCCTAGTTGTATTATTTATCAAATTTTGATTTATCTTTTATATTTTAGACACATCTCATATATTTTTGAATATTCTAAATCCCTTCAAGAACTTCAATCTCTGGATGATGGATTGGTTATAATAGGATGTTTATTTCCCTCACCAAACTTTGAAAACATCAAATGTAATCTATTCTTATCTGTGAAATTTTTAGAACTTTTGATTCATCTTCTTCATCTTAATTTGACATTTTCATAGATTCAAAACATAATCAGTTATTATATGACTTAAAAGATAATAAATCAAAACAAATAAATCTTACCACTTCAAATCAGATAGGTCAACGATCTAAAATCCAAGAAACCTATGGTACAAATCGGATGGAGGTGGGGTGGTCATGTCAGAGGAGAAGGACCTCGGGGAGGTGGGGTGGCCACATCTGATGAGGACTCCTAAAGGTGGTGTAGCCACATCAGAGAAGCATTGAAAATTGGTGATCCATGGTTGAGGAGGAGAATAGTAGTGAGGTAGGGGGTCATTGGAGCTGTGGAGACAGGGAGGTAAGGAGGCCACATTGGCGGGGAGGTGGCCTAGGTGAGCCGGAGCCATGTAGGAAGGGAGGTGGAAAGCGTGCACTGGAGCCACATCGTCGAGGATGTGGGGAGGCTACGTCGGATGAGGGGAGGAGGGGGAGGAGGGGAGGAGGAATCATGGGGGAGGGATCATGGGGGAGGGAAGAAATGTGGCACATCATGAAGGAGGGAGGGGGCTAGGGCAAAGAAATCCCAAAAGAGGGAGGGGGATGGGGCGGAGTAAGCCCGAGGGGTGGGGGTATAGCCATGACCATCATTAGGGTCATGGCTTTAGGTTACATATAGCCATGGTTATTATAAAATGTGGCTATAAATCTGTGTCTATAGCCCAGATTCCTAGTAGTTTATGAATTTCTCCATGGAATAAAGAAGGAAAAACTAAGACCTTGGTATATCGGTCCCTTTGAAATTATTGATCATATCATGATAGTATCTTATCATTTTGTGCTTCATTAAAACCTCTCTCAAGTCCAAAATGTGTTTCATATATCTATCCTAAGTAATTAAATACCAGATCCTTGACATGTACTGAACTTAGAGGTCATACCGCTAGAGCAAGATCTTTATTATGAGGAATAACTAGTGTAGATTTTAGATCATACATATAATTTATATGAAAAAAGACTACTTACTAAGTCAAATTTTTTGTGGTTAAACAACTAGTTTTAAAAATCTATGTGGGAACCTAAGGAAATCATTAGAAAAAATTATCCTCATTTGTTTATATCAAAGTGGCGAATTTAAAGGAAAAATTCATTTTAAGGATGGTAAAATATAACACCCTAAGTTTTTGTGATTTATTATTTTATTAAATTAAATTTCATTGATAGAATAAGTTACATGCAACACCAAGTTTAACTTTCCTTGCACACAAGTATCATGTTATTTTGTGTTTCATGTGATACTGAGTTTTAACAAACCCTGATATATTATTAAAATTATTATGTAAATGTGACCTTTATAACCTAGTCGTTAAACTTAGTGATGTGAATATTAATAAATAATTTTTAAATATTAATTATAATGGATTTATATAAATAAAATATATTCATAAAAATTACTTTATTTTTAGAAATGTTTTATATGTTTTAAAAATATTATTTTCTAAAAAAATGTTTTTTATTACTTTATGCGAACAAATAATGAAACTAGTTTTTAAAAAATTTATAAAATTTATTGTTAAAAATAAATTTCATTTTTTAAATATACATATCAAACTTATCTTAAGTTTAATTTTTGAGAATTTTTTAAAAAGATAATTTTTTTTGATGAATAGTGAAAAATACAGGTTTTATTAAGATTTTTCATTTCATTTAAAGAATTTAAAAACATAAAATAATTTTTAATATGATTTTAAAAGTAAAAATACTTCAATTATATATCTATTAATAAAATTTATGTCATTTTAGTTATTTTCATATTTATTTTTAATATATAAACTTTTTAAATTTTTGAATATTTTGTCTTTGAAAACCCGCTTGTTCATTCTATTTGTGAGATTAATTTTAAATTAAAATTTTAAAATTATATGAATTGAATTTATAAATATTAATTCCATATTTTTAATCATAATAATTTATTTTATATAATAATGGAAAATTAATTTTTTACCATAATTAATGGTAAAAACAGTAAAAAATATTTACCACGGTTAAGGTAAAAATAGGTTTACCATGGGTCAAACTAAAAAGATTATAGTTTAAATGACTTAAAACTTTCCAAACAAACATTTTATATTAATATTTTGAAATTCTATCTTATTTTTTTGATAATTTTTCCCTTTGGATCCTTTTTCATGTGAAAAACATAAATACACATTTTTTCTTTTCAAAAATTACAAGTGTGCACTCACCTCACTTATAAAATTTCCCCCCTATCCTCTCCTATTCACACTTCCAAAACCCATTGGTTAATCTAATACCTACCCAAATAACTCCCTTAAGTACCTAATATCATCATATAATCCTTATTTTGGTCATAAATTGTAAGAGCTCTAAATTTTTATAAATTACTTTTTTTTATTAATTTAATCTTTTCAATATTTTTCATTTCACAAAACACTGAATATATCTTTTATTATACAAAATCACTAAGTTTGGATTGAATTATACGAAAAACCAAGTAAATATTTCACAGCACTCAAAAATTAGATTAGCTTTGAGTACATGCAACACTATGTTTGGCTTGTGTTACACACAATACCGAGTCCCTTCGATAGCTTGTGTCACACGCAAGGCTGAGTTTTACCAAACTACAATATACTATTAATATTATTATTAAAATATTATTATAGTTACCACCTAGTAACTATAATTAATTTTTTCAATAATATTAAATAAATTTTGAAAATATGATTTACACATAAATATAAAATTAATCCTTTGGTTATCAATTAGTTAAAAATGAATGTAAGAACTATTTAAAAATAAAGAAATTACTTTTCTAAAAAAACTATTTTTCTATGTAAAACAAAATTTTATATAAATAAAATAAAAAACTAATTTTAATGAATGTTTTCAATAAAATTTATATATTACACACTCAATTAATATTTTTGATACTCATCAAATAGATTTGATAGGTATAAGATAAGAATAAATCAAATTTATGAATAAAAATATGTATTTTTCTAAAAGATAATTTTACCACCTTTTAATAGAGAACCCATTTTAAATATAAATTATGAATCATTTGTAATTTTTACTTGAAAAAAACTTCGTTTTTTAAATTGGAATATCAAAATTTACTTTGGTTGAATTTTTGGTATTTTTCTGAGAAGTTTCATTTTTATAAATAGTGAAAAATATTGAATTTTGATTCGAAACTGATTTTTGTATAATTTATTTATGTAGATAATTATATATTAATTTGGTTTTAAAGTATAATTATATAAATTATACATTAATTAATCTAATTTTTGTCATTAGAACCAATTTAACATTGAAATTGGATATAAAAACATTTCCAAATTTTGGACCTTTTCGCTTTAAAAACCCTCTTTTGTGACACGTCTAAGGGATTAATTTTAAATTAATTTATTCCAATTATATGGTTATAATTTGGAAAATTTTATTCCATATTTTTAATCATCATAATTTATAAGGGAAACCTCTCAAAAGTATTTATCTTTTTATATTTTCAACAGTGTCACTCCTCCTCTACAATAAAAGGTAAATCACCCCATCACTTCCTCACACCTCTCAAGAAACTTTTTCTCATCAAAAACATACCCAGATAAGCTCCAAAATTACCTATTATTATCCTATAAACATAAATTTGGTTACAAATCCATCTGAGTAATCCATTTTTTCAAACCAAAAAGAGTTACCGAAAGAAGAGGTAACATCCTTCAACAAGCTCTTTTGTTTTAATTTCATTATCCTACCCATCAATTATTATTATTATATGATTATATAATAACCTAAGTATCCTAAATATACCTATATGTTTTTATGTTAGTTTTTTTACCTACACTCTCACACACTTCCATCAAATAGAATACACAATCATAGTTTTTGTGTAGGGCATACTACCACCTCGCAAACCAATGTCGCTCGTTCTTCCATTTCCACTTTTCAAGGTTGAAAATAGTGATGAAAATTATGTTTTTATATGATATATATTATATTTATGAATTATTTATGCTTCTATAATTATTATATAAAACATACCTTCATTATTTATATTTTTTGTAAATACTATAACTTCATTTGTGGACATGTGGACTACCGCTTCCACAAAGCGATGTGATTTAGCCACACTTTGCATGGAATTTATTAAGGATTGGGTTGGTAAATTTATATTATATATATGAAATAATAATTCTACTGTAATTATAATATATATATATATATATATATTTCATTTACTTTCCTTCTTTCAATATGATAAGAAAATAGAACAACATTCATGCTTATGTAGGGTCAACCATCTCCATGAATGGTGTATTCTATCTCATATTTCTATATTTTATAAATAATTATAAATATTTTTATACTGAGTATATATTATATTTATATCATGTTTTATATTCTTTAAATTTTTAAATCATAATATATGTAAGATTATCAATAATAACAAGTTAAAACATATATGAAAAACAAAGCGGATATTACCTGAAACGTAACATTGACGTGGAATTGTTCATAAATGGGTAATATAAAGTCATAATAAAATAACATATGGTTATATATATAAGAATATATTTTTTTGATAAATTTATAATAATAAAATATTTATATAGGATATTTTAATGTGTATGAAGAAAATCAAGACTTAAGGTAAGGGTTTTCTCATCTCACTTTTATTTCTCTGAGACTTATGCCTTATTCACCACTCATTTCTTTTATGTTGTGTATATACTACACAAGAATGTATTCTATTATTTTTATGCATAAATTTATTAGTATTTAAATTTCTCTTTTATGATATTTATTTTATGGGGGTTATGGGTAGAGACCCAAGCTTTACATACATAGACATTACATTACTTTTTCAGAATACTTAATACATGACAAAACAGACGCCCAAAGACCGTTTAGTTGAGTGACTTTGGAAACTCAGAACAAAATCTTCTAATCATGGTGAAAGATCTTCAAAATATCCCATAAAGATCTTACCCTTTTGTTTTCTTACCTAAAACCTTTCTTTATATCCTAGGGAAAATAAAACATGAAAAGGGTGAGCTCAAATGCTCAGTAAGGGAAAACATAGAGAATATAAAACAACCCATAAGCATTTGAACATAAAAAAACATGAACATAAAACATCAAAATCCTGAGTAATGACATAAATCTTGGAAGTACATAAGGCATAGATCATAAAGGAATATTAATCATGATAAAATAGAATGGGAATAAAACATGTAATTATGGAAAACCATTAAGCATATGATATGATTTCCATAGTATCCAGGCATTGCTGCCAAGACCATCATAGTGGACAAAGTCCATTACTGAACCGGGTTTACTTGTCGTTCCATACCTATATTACTGAAACGGATTTTACTTGTCAGTCCATCCATGTCTATATCATGAGATATAAATCTTTAACCAATGCATTGGAGGGAGATATATGTCCCACCAATCTCAAAATAAAACCATTCTTATGTGTGCTACAAAATAAACATAAATCATTCATCGAAACCCAAAGAATAAAATGGGTTTCATAGACATCATCTCATCATAAAATAATCCATATAAAACAAATTTATATAATTTCATCATAAGAAAAATAAAACCATGTAAATAATAGAGACATTATACTTGAAAAATAAAAATATTAAATAATGTCATCTAAGAAGGAAAATAGTTTTGATAAAACACTTGAAATGAATTCTTGAGGAAAATATCCTTTATTCTTTAAAATCATTTTCTTTTCTCAAAATGACATACAATTTTAAAAGAAAAGGATTTTGTTTAAAATAATAATGAAATATTTTAGATAATATTCATGGAAATATGGAATTATGAAACCATAAAAATCCATTCACGTCGTATAATTAAAAAAACATTCTCCACATACTTTTTCCAGAAAAGTCAAAAAGTACATCGTATGGTAAACAATAAAAAAGATTCCTTCCATTCATTGTAGTAAAAGTTAAAAATGGGTAAACATGACTTTAAAAAAACATGGAAGAATAGTAAAAATTTTATGAAAACATTTTTTGAAAACATGGACATTGATGATAAATATAAGCCCAGTAAGTACTTACGAATAAACAATCTCAGATAAGAACGAGATTGGAATAATTATCCCTTACCTTAGGTCCAATTTCTTCTATACATGTTCAAACCCCTGGTATAATGATTTAAATAATTTCATTGACTTATTAAAGAATCATATTCATTTAATGGTATCATATATGATTCACTTATGACTTTATATTGCCTATTAATTTGTCAATTCCATGTTGAAGCAACATTTTGGGTAATAATCGTTTCGTTTATCGTACGTTTTTGGGCTTGTTTATCTTGATATTATTACTTATATCATGATTTACTTATTTACAGAATGTAAAACAACATTTATATGTCATATATATATATATATGTATTTAGTTTATATATATATATATATAATATATAGGCAAATGAAATGAAATACACCATTCATGGAGACGGTAGTCCGTACGTACGCATGAACGTTGTTTTCCTTTCCTTATTGACTTGAATGGAAGTAAGTAGATGAAATATATATATATATACATAAATCCAGTAGATTTATTATGTCATATATCTCAGTATTATTCATTATATATACTTTATCATCATTCTTGAATGGTTAACATGGAGAATGAATCTCATCACGTCTTGGAGACGGTAATCCGTACGTACGCACAAGTGATGATATCATTCCCATAATTATTGAATGGAATCGAAGTGGATGATGTAATATCTCAGAATCAGTATGATGTTATAATAATCATATATAGTTATTATTCCCACAATTATATCCATCCATGTATGGTGGTGGTGGAAAAACAGATTACACCACGTCGTGGAGACGGTAAGCCGTACATACGCACGCGTGGTGATTTCGTTTTTCGTAGGATGGATATAAGGTGAAATAGGGTTGTTTCATATTTATAATAACATATCAGTATATTAGTGATACTTATTTTATTACTTTATAATGAAACAACTAAATAAGAGGAAGTAGAGAAAGAAATAAACTTGAAAGAATCGGTAGAAGATATTACCTCATCCTCGAAGTGCCTCTTTTAAACTTCTTCTTAGGGCACTAGAGTTAGTATTTTTAGAAGACCATCACCTCTATAATGTAACTATATCGGTTATGAAGAGGAATTTTTAGGGTTTGTCCAAGCTTGAAGGCTCAATATTGAGTGAAGAGGAGAGGAAAGGGTTCCCTTTTATAAGAGAGGAGAGGGGCACTTTTGGAAACCTCCAAAATATTAATTTATAATAAACTCATACCCTACATAAAAACTTCCAAAGTGACTCAAATTAGGATATGAGTTAATATAGGGTTTTAATATCATCAATAAATAAAATTTATATGTGTTTTGATTTTATTTTAAACCTTATCATTTTGATTTATCCTTATTTAATCTATTTATTTTATTTGTGGTAATAAGATTCTAAATTCTAAATTGTTATAAATATTTACTTATGTGTTGTAAATTATCCATAATTGGATATTTCATGAAATTTTAGACAATATAAATTTCAATTTATAATTTTTAAATATTGTTGTGATTTTTAAACAATTTAATAATATGTTATTTTTATAAAATATCAAGAGTGTCAATTTTGACACTATTAAATTATTTGAATTTAAATAAAATACACACAGAAGATATATTCGAAAAAAAATATTTAATAGTTCCCTAACATGTAATATTAATCTTAAAAATTCATGGAGAACATTAAATAGTTCATATAATATTTATTTTAATATTTTTAAAACCATTTATTTGATATTTTAATCAATAAAATAATTTCTACATCACTGTTGTGTCACCATTAATGATAATTATTTAATCCCTAAAAATTATAAATATATTCAAATTATGTATATAATTTTATTATCTTTCATTTGAATATTTATGTTTTATGTTTTATAAATTTTATCACTAAATTAAAATTATTACACTTATAATATATAAGAGAGTGACATGTTGTCACTTTCTTTGGTTTTTATAATAATTAAATCCTTTTCATGGTCAAAAGTCAATGAAATGAATCTATTAAAACCCTTAGGTGATATGGGTCTACTTTTATTCATCCAATAGAATTTTGGAATGTGTTATGGTAATTTTATAATCTTATTTTTACCCTTAATTACCCGATTTACCTTTAACTATAGTAAATAAAAATTATCGTAGTTACTATTCATAATATCAAAAAAAGTAACCTATTAACATAATTTGGACCCACTGAATTCAAATATAAAATCCATTTTTCAAAATTCAAAACACATAAGTTTAAGTAATTAATTTAACATTAATCATGTTGTTAAGAAAATGAGTTTTAAAAGTTAAAACATTGCCAAAGATTAAAATATTTTTACCTAAGAATTAAATGTAAAATTAATGATAATTAATTAAATTATATTAAAGGGTAAAAATATAATCTATTTATACTGTAAAACCATTAAATTTTTATAATTTAACCATATAAATTATCTTGATGAAAAAGGTTGTTTTTAAGAAAAATTTAGCGTATTTTTACTATTCATCAAAATATGAAAGTTAACAGAAAAATATAAAAAAAATATCCAAAGTAAATTTTTATATCATTATTGAAATGAATAAGTTTATATTGTCTAATTTAACTTATAAACATGTCAAAAACTAGATTTAAAGTGGGTGCACCATCAAAAGGCGGCAAAACTGTATTTTTTGAAAAATACTTATTTTACCTGAAAAAATTATTTTGTTCTCATAACATGTTCTAGAATATGTGTAATAAGAATTATTATGTAATAAAATTCAAAATTTAGTTCATACTATTCATAACGTCTAGTTCATAACAATATATCGTTGTTTAGTGAAACTCGGTATTGCGTACAATACACGCTATAGAGGAAGGTCGCTCTTGCATACAACACAAGACAAGAATAGTTTTTGTGTATAATAAAAGCTAATACGGTGTTGTATATAGTGAAAGATAATCTTGGTGTAGCTTATAATGCAAGACATCAAATAAATTAAGAGTAATATTTCTCATAAAATCTCAAGGTGTTAAATTCTACCCCACTTAAAATGAATTTCTCCCTAGAAACTCATTGGGGTTATAAATAATTTACTACTTGAAAGTTTAATTCAAAGAACCCACATCATAAAAAGGAATACTAAAACTTAATTTTAAAAAGGAAAGTTAGAAACATAACGGTCACCCAAAGTAACTCAACACTGGGTTTCCAAGAGAATATAGGTGAAAATATGGATATGGAAGAGAAATCTGACCATCAATTTTTGATGGAGAGTGGTAGAGAACATGGATATGAAAAGGCCAACAATCACAAAGACATAAATTTGTGATGATCTAAGGTACCATCTGATTCATCGGATATGAGAGTACTAGGACAACATTTTTGGTTTTCAAGATCATTTCCCTAAAGTTGATAAAATTTTTAATAAGGAGAATTAATTACTTGATTTTAGTGTAATATAATCGTTGGTTATTCCGTGAACAATTTCCACTTCATCTCATATTTAAAGAAATGAATTTTAATTTTTCATTCTTGAATTATTAGTAGATCATGCGATAGAATGATAAGTCATTCCATCTATCTCTATCACAAAAAAAGGTTAGCACAATATATTAAATATACATAAGTCTATCTATGGTGAGGTTAATCGTATATGGTTCCAAAAATTTACTTATACTTCATCCATCATACCACTTAATAAAATAAAACTAATTTCTATAAACCAGGGACTTCCTATAGGCTAGTGGTAGGTGATAAAGGCCTGTAGCACATCAGTTGTGGGTTTAATTCCTGCATCCTTGTCTGACACGACGGGTTGTCTCCCATCCTACGGGTTATAATTTTTCAAAAACTATAATATTATAACATTTCAGAAATAATATCAAAAATTTCTAGCCTTAAACAATACAATCTGATGTCTAACTTAATCCATTCCAATCTTTAGGCTTATCCAAAATACTTGTGTCCAATCTCATAGTATAATGAAAAATATTACTAGAGAGGTCATCTACCAAGCATGTGAATACCATCATTTATCCCCCATATATCATAAGATATATCTTGTTGGTAACATTCCAAATGTGTGAATACCTTGATCATGTATTCTCTTGAAACATTAATTACCATAAAACCTTACTAAAAATATGAATGCTGTCAAAAGTTAATTATTTCCACATACTAAAATCCCAAAATTTCTATATACTCAAACCATGATGTCACTTTGTCCTTATATCAGTCATGAGCTCATTAATACTATCAAACATATTATTTCCTCCTTATCCCTTTATTATGAGCATTATCATCTTCTTTCCAAAAATATTTCAATCACTTTTTGTGGTTACCGATACCATAAAATTATTGAAAATCACAATAAACCAATACATAGATATTCCAATATTTCACGATATTATAAATGAGATTCCACAACACTATTTTGGAATCCCATTAGATAAACACTTAATCATTCCACCACATTGTTGTCATACTCAACATCTCCAATAGTGATTGCATGTGACTTCCCTTTGTCCTTTACCTTAAGAGGTTGTTGACGTCGATCATCATTAACCCCTGGATTAGGGCATTGGTTAGCATAATGTCCCATTTCCTAGCACTTGTACCATTGAAGTGTTGGTGGTGTGTTCTTTGTAGTCTTTTCTTTATTCACATAATTAGATACCTTTTTCCCATTACTTCAACACTCATCTGCTCGATGACCTTCTTTTCTACACTTAAAACATTTTCTAGTCCCTTTAAGACAATCTCCCCCATGCTTCTTTCTACACTTTGAGCATAAAGAAAAATTTGTCCTCTTTTCACTATTGTTTTGAGATTTTTCCTTGAACTTTGTCTTCTGTTTCCTGTTAAAACCATGAGATGGATATGTAACACCAACTCCCAGTTCTACCTTGATAGTACAATGCTCAATTTCTTCATAGCTACTGAAGTCTCTTATAGCTAATTCCCTTTAAAGACTCGTTTTTAAGCCACTGAAGAATCAATCAACTTTACTTTCAGGTTGTTTGATAAAGCCAGATGCATACCTTGAAAGCCTTGTAAAATTATCCTTGTATATACCAACAAATTCACCATCATTTTTCTTAACCTCAAGGAACTCCTTTTCTATCTTTTTTCAAATAATATGAGGGAAGTACTTATTGAAAAACAAGTTCTTAAACTCATCCCATTCCATGAATTCAATTTTATCTTGGGGACTTGTATTCTTAATTAGATTCCACCACTGGTCTTCTTTACCTTCTAAATGGTAAACATCTGAAATAAATTTTACATGTTCTGAATAGAGAATTATAGAAAATATCTTTTCAATGGTACTGATCCATTGTTCAGCAATAAGTATATCAAAAGGCTTATTAAAAGAAGGTGGGCGTTACCTCATGAAGGACTCAATAGAATATTGTTCCCTTCTCAGTTCATTTAGAAGTACAGAATGATTCATAGCTTGTGTAAGTATATCAATAATATTTTTCAATCCATATCTCATAACATTGGTTTGTTTAGGATGACAATAATTTTATTGTCCATTACATTAATCAACATGGTTCCTTCAGGTTCTCGCCATCGTCTAAAACCCAAAAATAATAGTGTGAGAGGAAAAAATCATGCTAGGAAAACAACATAATAAAGGGGGGGTACCTTCAATATATAACATCTTAGGTTTAATTATAATATCATTACCATAATTCTAGGACTATAAACTATACTTATACTTAACATTAGGGACATCCCTAGACATGCCTTAGAAATATCTCTAGGGATCTCACTAAATTTTTCGCATCCTAGTTTCCAAAGGTTGACTAAACCTTCACTCTGATACCAACTGTAGAGACCCAAGCTTGACATACATAGAAATTACATTACTTTTGTGCAATACTTAATACATGACAAAAAACAGAATCCCAAAGACCGTATTAGTTTAGTGACTTTGGAAACTCAGAACAAAATCTTATAATCATGGTGAAAGATCTTCAACATCTCCCATAAAGATCTTCCCATTTTGTTTTCCTAACTAAAAACTTTCTTTATATCCTAGGGAAAAGAAAATGTGAAAAGGATCAGCTCAAATTCTCAGTAAGGGAAAACATGGAGAACATAAAAAACCCATAAACATTTGAACATAAAAAAACATGAACATAAAACATCAAAATCATGAGTAATGAAATAAATCTTGGTAGTACATAAGGAATAGATCATAAGGGAACATTAATCATGATAAAATAGCATGGGAAGAAAACATGTAATTATGGACAACCATTAAGCACATGATATTATTTCCATAGTAGCCAGGCACTACTGCCAAGACCATCATAGTGGACAAAGTCCATTACTGAACCGGGTTTACTTACCGTTCCATCCCTGTATTACTGAACCGGATTTTACTTGTCATTCCAGCCATGTCTATCTCATCAGATATAGATATTTACCCAATTCATTGGAGGTATATATAGGTCCCACCCATCTCATATTGAAACCATTCTTATCTGTTCCACAAAATAAACATAAATCATTCATCGTAACCCAAATAATAAAATGGGTTTCATAAACATCACCCCATAATAACATAATACATATAAAACAAATGGATATCATTTCATCATAAGAAAAATAAAACCATGAAAATAATAGAGTCATTATAATTTAAACATAAACATATTAATTAATTTCATCTTATATGTAAAATAGTTTTGATAAAACACTTGAAATGAATTCTTGAGGAAAATATTATTTCTTCTACAAAATCATTTTATTTTGTCAAAATTCCATGAAATTTTAAAAGAAAAGGATTTTGTTTAAAATAATAATGAAATATTGTAGAGTAATATTCATGGAAATATGTAATTTTGAAACCGTAGAAATTCATTCACATCGTATTAGTTAAAAAACATTCTCCTTGAACTTTTTTCAGAAAAGTCAAAAAGTTCATCATATGGTAAACAAAAGAAAGATTTATTCCATTCATCATAGTAAAATTCAAAATGGGGTAAACATGACTTTAAAAAAAATTGAATAATAGTAAACATTTTTTGAAAATTTTTTTTGAAAACATGGACATTGATGATAAATATAACCCTAGTAAGTACTTACGAATAAACAATCTCGGATAAGAATGAGATTGGAATAATTATCCCTTACCTTAGGTCCAATTTCATCCGTATGTGTCTGAACCTCCTGTATAATGATTTAAATAATTTCATTAACTTATTCAATAATCATAGTCATTTTTATGATATCATATATGATTCACTTAAAACTTTATATTTCCCGTTCATTTGTCAATTCCATATTGAAGCAATGTTTTTGGTAATAATCATTTCGTTTATCGTATGTGTTTGGGATTGTTGTTATTGATATTATTACTTATATCTTGATTTAATTATTTAAAAAATGTAAAACAATATTTATATGTCATATATATATATTCTGTTTATATATATATATATAATTGATAGATAAATGAAATGAAATACACCGTTCATAGAGATGGTAGTCTGTACGTACGCATGAACGTTGTTTTCCTTTCCTTATTGACTTGAATGAAAGTAAGTAGATGATATATATATATATAAATAAATAAATTTTCATTATTATGTAATATATCTCAGTATTATTCATTATATACACTTTATCATCATTCTTTAATGGTTAACATGGAGAATGAATCACATCGCATCGTGGATACGATAATCCGTACATACGCATGAGCGATGATATCGTTCCCATAATTATTGAATGGAATTGGAGTGGAAGATATAGTATCTCATAGTTAGTATGATGTTATAATAATAATATATAGTTATTATTCCCACAATTATATCCATCCAAGTATGGTGGTGGTGAAAAAACATATTACACCACGGCGTTGAGACGGTAAGTCGTACGTACGCACGCGTAGTGATTTTGTTTTTCGTAGGATGGATATAAGGTGAAATATGGTTGTTTAATATTTATAATAACATATAAGTTTATTATTGATACTTATGTTATTACTTTATAATGAAACAACTAAAGAAGAGGAAGTAAAAGAAGAAAGAAAATTGAAATAATCGATAGAAGATATTACCTCTTCCTCAAAGTGCCTCATTTAAACTTCCTCTTAGGGCACTAGAGTTGGTATTTTGAGAATACAAGCACCTCTATAATGTAACTAGAGTAGGTATGAAGAGTAATTGTCAGGTTTTGGCAGAGCATGAAGGCTCAAGATTGAGTGAAGATGAGAGTGAAGGGGTGCCCTTTTATAAGAGAGGAAAGGGGCACTTTTGGAAACCTCCAAAATATTAATTTATAATAAACCCAAAACCCACATAAAATTTTCCAAAGTGAATCAGATTCTGATATGAGGTAATATAGGGTTTTAATATCATCAAAAAATAAAATTTACACATGTTTTTATTTTATTTTAAAGCTTATAATTTTGATTTATCCTTATTTAATCTATTTAATTTTATTTGTGGTAATAAGATACTAAATTATAAATTATTATAAATACTTAATTATGTGTTGTGAATTATCTATAATTGGATACTTTATGAAATTTTAGACCATATAAATATCAATTTGTAATTTTTAAATATTTTTGTGATTTTTAAACAATTTAATAATATGTTATTTTTATAAAATATCAAGTGTCAATTTTGACACTATTCAATTATTTGAATTTAAATAAAATCCACACAGAATATATATTCAAACAAAAATATTTAATAGATCCGTAACATGTAATATTCATCTTAAATATTCTTGGATCACTTTAAATAGTTCATACAATATTTATTTTACTATTTTTAAAACCATTTATTTGATATTTCAATCAATAAAATAATTTCTACATCACTATTGTGTCACCATTAATTATAATTATTTAATCCCTAAAAATTATAAATAAATTCACATGGTGTAGATAATTTTATTATATTTCCGGTGACTATTTATGTTCGAAGTTTTATGAAGTTTATCACTAAATTAAAATTATTACACTTATAAGATATAAGAGAGTGACATGTTGTCACTTTCTTTGGTTTTAATAATAATTACATTATTTTCATGGTCAAAAGTCCATGAAATGAATCTATTCCAACTCTTAGGTGATATGGTTCGTCTTTTATTCATCCAATAGAATTTTTTCAGGTTTTATGATTATTTCATAATCTTATTTGTACCCTTAATTACCCGATTTACCTTTAACTATATTAAATAAAAATTACCATAGTTACTATTCATAATATCCAAAAAATTAAAAGTAACATATTAACATAATTTGGACCCACAAGATTCAAATATGAAATCCATTTTTCAAAATTCAAAACATATAAGTTGCAGTAATTAATTTAAAATTAATCATGTTGTTAAGAAAATGAGTTTTAAAAGTTAAAACATTGCCAAAGATTGAAATATTTTTACCTATGAATTCAATGTAAAATTAATGATAATGACTTAAAATATATTAAAGGGTAAAAATATATTATATTTATACTTTAAAACCATTAAATTTTATAATTTAAAGATATGAATTATCTTGATGGAAAAAAAATTTAAGAAAAATTTAGCGTATTTTGACTATTCATCAAAATATGAAAGTTAACAGAAAAATATAAAAAATTTATCCAAAGTAAAATTTTATATACTTATTGCAATGAATAAGTTTATTTTTTCTAATTTAACTAATAAACGTTTCAAAAACTAGATTTAAAGTGGGTGTGCTATCAAAAGGTGACAAAACTGCATTTTTTGAAAAATACTTATTTTACCCGAAAAAAATATTTTATTCTCATACCATGTTCTAGAATATGTGTAAGATTAATTATTATGTAATAAAATGAAAAATTTAGTTAATAATATTCATAATGGCTAGTTCATAAAAATATATCGTTGTTTAGTGAAACTCGGTATTGTATACAACACACGTTATCGAGGAAGGTCGCTCTTGCATGCAACACAAGCCAAGAATAGTATTTATGTATACTAAAAGCTAATACGGTGTTTTGTATAGTTCAAGATAATCTTGTTGTAGCTTAAAACACAATACATCAAAGAAATTAAAAATAATATTTCTCATAAAATCTCAGGGTGTTACATTATGGTTCAAAAGTTACCAAGTTGGTAAAGTAATTTTGTCTCAATTTTCCTTCTTTGAGAAAATGCCATGTTATGAACCTATGTTTTTCTATGAGGTGTATGTACTACCATTTTACATTTTATATCAACAATATAATTATTTAAATTATATTTTAAGCTTCATGTAATGTTATTCTTTCAATATTATTATTATTAAAAGTTACAGAAGTGGTAACAGTTTATTACTACAACCTCATCGTTTATCAAGATTGTTTTTAATTATTCTTCCATTGATGAACTATTATGATCCATGTCTCAATAAATATCATGAATTTTATTATCCTTTTATTACCCATGATATCTACATGTATTGGTATCATTTTTCCACTCTTTGGTACTTAAGATAATTAAGAAAGTTTTTTTAAGAAAATATGACATTATTTCTCTCTTCGGTCAAAAGTTTGTTTTATTCACAAAAACATGTATTCTAAATATATTTATAAAAATATTTTACTATTATGTGTAAAATAAATTTTTACCCATTTTCTACTTTTTTAATAAAAAAAATGTTTTAAAATGAATCTCATGTTCATTTTTCAGTCAAGGCACCTTTCTAAACTTTTTATGGTGTAAAAAGAATGTTTGAAATATATAGATTCACCCATAATCATTCCCTTTAAACTTTTAAAGTTTATAAGGTTATATTTGAAAGAAAATTTTCCCAATATTATGTATATTATTTTTCTTTAAATTGGTTTTCAAAGAAAATAGTTTTAAAAAATGTGTTATGTTTAAAAAATATTTAAATTATTTTCAAAGCCTCCTTTATAATTTTTTAAAGTTACTTTCAAAGAAAAGGTTTTAAAAATGTTTTCAAGTTTCCTTCATAATTTTCAAAGTTATTTTCGAATAAATTTTTTTAAAAAAAATTAAATATTACTTTATAAGTTTTCAAATTTATTTTCCAAGAAATGGTTTCTAAAAAAATTCAAGATTCCTTTATATGTTTTCAAGGTTATTTTCAAATAAATTTATTTTTAAAAAAATTATGATTTAAAAAGAGTTTTTAAAATAAGAAAACATATTTTCCTCAATAAATTTTTTAAATGAAATTTTAAATCTTTATTTATAAAAAAGTTATTTTTTGAATGGTTTTATGAAAGGGGTTTTCAAATAAAGGCTATTTTTTAAATAAATGTTCTATGTGATAATTCAAAATCATTCTCCATATAAGATTAAATACTTTGTTATAGTTAATGATTTATTGGGGATATTATCCAAGAATTCCATTCATATTATTTATTAAATGGTTTATGTTTTGTTGGAATGATGTTTATGATTCTCGTTTCTCTTCCATGCGTTATATGCTTTTGAATCCCACTTCTTTTTCACAAGTTATACTTTGATGAAATGATTATGATACCTATCCCTTTTCAATAGGCAATGATATGATGAAATTTTTATGATACCCATTTTATTTCATGGGTTATGATATGATGATTTTTTTATAATCTTATGTCACATGTTTGTATGATTTTATTATATGGTGGGTGGGACCTATATCTCCCTCCAATGCATTGGGTAATGATGGATTGATCGTGAGTATATATGTTATACATGAACCTGATTACATATTCATTAAGTTTTGAATGAACATAATTATATTTTCACAATGTTATATGTGAACCTCATTACATGTTCACAATGTTATGCATGGACTCTTTTTCATGTCCATAAGTTTATATGTGAACCTGATTACATGTTCACAATGTTATGAGTGAACCTTATTATGTTTTCACAATTTTATGTGTGAACCTAATTACATGTTCACAATGTTATTCATGGACCTAGTTTCATGTCCATAAGTTTATGTCTTAGCCGGATTACATTTTCACAATGTTATGTGTGAACCTGATTACATGTTCTCAATGTTATGTGTAGACCTGATTGCATGTCCATAAGTTTATGTGATGGTCTGATTTCATGTCCTTAACTTAACGAGTGAACCTGTTTCTATTATAAATGTTCACAATGTTATAAGATGATGTGTATGTCATAATTCCATTTCTTTTTCCTATGTTATGCTTTCATGGATTATGCTCTCAATTACCTTATTATTCATGTCTTATCCAATATTTATGCAATGACTCTGGATTATGGTCTTTGATATTAAGGGTATGATATTTTAATGATATGATCATGTTATCATACCCTTATAATCATGATTATTCTTACATATCTTATTGTTTTCTCTTACTGGGGATTTAATCTCACCCATTTATTATATTTCCTTTCCCCATGCTATGAATAAAGTTCTTTAAGTATGAGTACTAAAGGGTAAGATCGTTATAGAGATATTTAAGATCTTTCACCAAATTATAAGAATGTGTTCTATGTTTCCAAAGACACTAAACTATTATGGTTATAGGGAATGTATTTTTTGTAATGTGATGAATAATCATCTAAAATTATGTAATATCCATGTATGTTAAGTCAAGGTTCTTATATAGATCTAACCTAAAAATTATTTTGGTGCAAACCAAAAGGTGTTATCTTAAGAAGAGGTAATGTCCCTAACTGAATATTTTATTTTACTTATTCTTTAACTTCATTCAATTATTATTAGACCATGATGGTATAATAAACTCAGTATATTCTATGTACTTATATTTTATTATTTTAATTTCATAACCTAAATCCTTCTCCTCTTCCATCAAATGGGTTAATAAATCGTCATTTATGTGTATGGTGGACTACTACCTCACAAACTGATATTTTTTTATATCACCACCTCTCACAGAAGGATATAATGATGGATTTATTGATTATATATGATATTTATGATATTAAAATTATTATGGAATAATTATACCACATTTTCTTTCTTAATTTTCAGTTTTTGGGAATGTGATAATGCCATTCGTGTTTACGGCGGACTACCACCTCATGAAATGATGTGATTCATTATTCGCATACATTTTACATGAAATGTAATAAGGAATGGTTTAAATAAAAATATTTGATATATATAAAATAAAAAATATTCTATAATTTTAATATATTATTTTCATTTATTTTTTCAATCTATTGAGAAAGTGGAAACAACATTGATACATAAGTACAGCATATCGTATCCATGAACGGTGTATTTCACTTATAATCTCTAACATTTATGGATTTCTATAAATAAATATATAATTAATAAATATGGTATTTATATCATGTTTAAAATTATGGATATGATGTATTCGAGATCAAATTAATAGGATCAAAAATAGAAAATTAAAAGTTATACAAAAAATAAAGCAGTTATTACCCAAAATGTACTTTTAACAAGAAATTGTTAATAAATGAGTAATAAAGGGTCAAAAGTAAATAATATATCTAATTATACATATGATTATATTTCCTTAATATATATATCATAAAATTTTATTTATTATATAGGATTTTTTAGCATCTATGAAGGAATTCAAGACTTAAGGTAAGGTATTTTCATCCCATTTTTACTTCTATAAGACACATTTCATATTCAGTACTTATTTATTTTATGGGGTGTATATACTACCCATGAAGGTATTTTATGATTCTTGTCCAGAAAATTATATATATTTACATATCCAATTAAGGATATATCTTTCATGTGTTTTATGGCTTAAAGGTCGCCAAAGTGGTAAGTGGTTTTTGTCTCAATTTACCTTCTTTGAGACATATGTTATGTTATGAACCTATATTTTTTTATGAGGTGTATATACAACCCATTTGACATGTAATATCATGAATTTATTTATTCTCATTATATTTTATGTTTAATTAAATTTTATTCTATCATGGGGCTTATGGTTTAATGTTTCGAAAGGGATAATGGCTTTATGATACAATCTCATCATTTATTGTAATATTTGTGCTTACACTTATAATGATGAAATATTATTATTATTTTAAAAAAACCAAATTTTTTCTATATTCAATAAAAAAACCCTTTCTCTTTCATTCACATGTTCACTGAGAATGTTTTTTTAAAAAAATTTATGTTCCTCTATAAGTTTTTAAATTCATTTTATCATTTTTTTACTTTCTTATAATTTTTTAAAAGGAATGTTTATATAATTTTATAAACAAAGACTATTTGGATTTTACTAAAAAAATTAAAGGAATGTTTTTTTAACATTTACTTCATGAATGGAATTTACCACCATCATGACCATTATTTTCTTTGAATCTTCCATTATAATTTTTAAAGGTTATTTTCAAGGAAAATGATTTTGAAAATGTTTTATGTTTTAGAAAAGTGTCTTTAAAATTGAAAAGGATATTTTACTCAAGAAATGTTTTAAATGATTCTTAAATATTATTTTACACTTTTTTAAATTTTTTTTCAAAGAAAATGAGTAACAAAATATTTTATAATGTTTATTTTTTATAAAAATATTTTAAAAGAAAGGTTATTTTCCTCATGAAATTTTCTAAATTATCTTTTAAAATAATTTCCCATCTAAGATGAAATAATTTGATGTTACTTATTCTTTACTATTAATATGATCCAAGGATAAAATCTATATTATTTCACTAGATGGTTTATGTTTATGATGAAAAGATGTTTATGAAACCCATTTTTCTTCCATGGGTTTTACCATGATAAAATTATTATGAAACCCACTTCTTTTTCCATGGGTTATGATTTGATGGAATGATTAAGTGATTATGAAACCGGTTTCTTCTCCATAGATTATATTATGATGAAATTTTTATGAAACTCATTTATTTTCATGGGTTCTAATATGATGATTTTTTTATGATCTTGTGTCACACATATGTATAATTTGCATTATTTTATGGGTGGTACCCATATCCCCCTATAATGTATTGGGAAATGATTAATGTTATATTATATCAAAAGATAAAGGGGAGATTATCCCAAGATCCAAATAGGGTATATGAGTGGTTATCCCAAGCATGAAAGAGGGTACATTGGAGGTTATCCCAATTCTAAAAGAGAGTGGATAGGAGGTTATCATAATCCCTAAAGAGGGTACACGCCCAATCCCAAAAGAGGTTACATGGGAGGTTATCCCAAGACCAAAGCATGTACATGGGTGCTTATCCCAATCCTAACATTTTATTAATTTCTTCATGGATATCCTTGACATAATATTTTATATACTAATTTGGATTCCACAAATATATTTCTTATGCCAATATTATGTTCTCATGGATTGTGTTCTTTAATTCCTTTATGATTCATGACTTATGAGCTACCAAATTTTATTCCATGTCTCAATTTTATGATCTATAATATATAGGGTATAGTTTAAAAATGTTATTCTCATGTTCTCATACCCTTATGATCATGATATGTTGATATTGCCCTTATTTACCTTTACAAAGCATTTGAGATCACCCTTTCTTATGTTTTCTATCCTCAGGTTATGATGAAATATATTATGTATGATATTTATAAGAAGGGTTCTAGTTATAAAGAACATGGTGGGAGTTTACGTAGATCACTTATGGACCAATTATTTTTGTGTCTATGTTTTTACATACAATATAACAAAATGATTCTTGTGTGGACTGTGTGTGTGTGACATTAAGGGTGGAATGAATTTTAAATTTCCTAAAATTTTAAGAAAATGGTGTCTAATAAATATGATTCAAATGGATAGAATAGAAGAAATGTTAATAATGAATAAATAATTATGTTTAATTAAATGTGTACATGAGTTAGAATGATGATTGTAACAATTTGTGAAATGGGTAATGTTCTAAAGATAAAATATTTTTTTTATAAAAGAGGAAAGGGTTTAAAAAGTTGTCTGATGTAAGACTTGATTAAGTAATTTGGTTTACCCCATGTTTTACATGACCCACAATAGGGATAGCATAGGGTAGTGTTAAAAGTATGATGATGAACAAGGGAATAGAATATGTGGAGTGAGTTATTTAAGGCTGATAGTATAAGATATTTTTCATCTATGGTTTAAATCATGTCAATCATTCATCAAAGTGTTTCTTGATGAAAATGTTTTGGATTATGGTTATGAATAAGGTAGGTACTTTCAAAGCATCAGGTGAACGAGGAGTTTAAAATTTGAATGTTTGAGTTTAAATATGGATGAGTTAATTATCAAAGGATGTGTGGTGATGGAAATTTTGGGTGAATCGGGTAGTGGGTATTCCTTGTGTTGTTTATTTGACCCTTATATGGGTTGTTTGGGTCAGTGATAGTTCCCTAGTTTGAGACCTTGGATTTGGGTTGTTAGGACTTGCTGGTTATGATATGGAATGGGATATGTTCTTAGGGAACCCTTGGTAGGGTTGTGGCCTTTGGTTCGCAATGCATTGTTTGGTAATTCAAGTGTGGAAACTCTCATGGTCCATGACCATATGGAGCGCATGTTGTACCTTAAGGATGGTGTATGGGTTTTGGTGACCTTGTGTGTAGGGACCTTGTGAGTTATGTTTCAATTCCAGATAGGGTTAAGTGGGAAGGTTTTTGATTTTGTTATGCAACTTGAGTTGTGGTTACGCATTGGAAGTTTTAGGGAAAGAAAGTTTGACCCCATGGCGAGATAGCAAAATGATGTAGATTCCTAAGAATATAAAGCATGGGAGATACTTAATGGGTGGAATCGAAGAAAAATTAGAACCATCAAGTTTCAGTAAATGGTATAGTTGTTCCTTGGTTCCCTCAAAAGGGAACCCGAGTGCTTATGGTAGGTTTTAAGGTTTTTTTAAGTTATTTATCATATGGATGCTTTAATCATATATTAGAATGATGATTAATGGAGGTATCTATGTTGTTTTTGAGTGAAAGACACAAGGGTGACTAAAGCACAGTTGAATGCTTTTTCTTTGAAGGTGACTCTTGAGATGAGGGTGGTCACGTGAATGAGATTTTTTGTATGAAAGGATTGGTTTTTGGGTGAGATGTCAAGAATTAATTGGATCCAATGAGGCTAACTGACTAGGTTAGCTAAATAAGATGGCGTTGATCTATACTCAGGTGATTGTTGGATTATGGGAACTAAATTTGGTTTAAGAGTGGTCACGGTAAAGTATGAAACCTTGAGGGCTCTAATGAGGTCCAGATGTGGGCATGTGCTAGTAAGGTGTGATTTCAATTGGGATAATCTTCCATTGTTCTCTATAAAAACAAGGCAGGAATCATGGTTATGCGAGATAATTTTGGTTTGATTGGTGTGGTGGACCATTTTTTTTCAATTGTTAACTATCAGGGGGTACTGAAATAGATCAAGTGGTGTGGTGGAAGTAGTACCACAAGAAACGTTGTTTTATGGATGCTTGGTGGATGGTCGTGGAGTAGTGGTGAGTCTTGGTTGGAAATCATGCCTAAAATATGGTGGTTATGTGTTGATGAGATGTGTGAGGAGGAGAATCTTGAGATATGTGGAAGGTTATTGTGTCCCATAGTAGGAGGTGACATTAGTAATAGATAATTTGGTAGTGGTGTTATTCAATAACTTCTTAGTGTAGATCAGCTATTGATGATCATTCCCGATATCTTAACATCATCCCAGTTTCATTGAGAAGATTTGGCTTTAATCCTAGAAACTTGATGGAATTTTGGCTGGATGAGGGATGTCATAGAGTTTATTCTCATGGAGAAGTATATGAGGAGCTGGATGGTGGGATATACACCATCAACAGTTCACGAGTGAGGTCCTCGGGATGGTCTGGGTGTCAAATAATTCTATAAGTTCCATTCTCAAAAACTATGAATGGGTATTGGGTGAGGTTTGTTTATTTCTTTTGGGAAAGATAGGAAACCACATCCATGTTTGGGGGTTCAGCTTATGATCTAAGAATGAGCCTTGGTGGTTTTAAATCATCATAGAAAGTTATGGTAATGACACTCCTAAGGTGGGGAGTGATAAGTCAGTTTTGGATATAGGGAGGAGAACATTGAGTTGACGTAGTGGCATTAGAATGCCAATGGGGAACCTCTGAGGTGCACATTGGGTCTCTCAGAGAGGTTAGGTGGGCATTTATTATGGTGGTTGATTGAGCCAAGTGGTGTCTTTAAGAAAAGGGTAGTTCCAAATGAAAATTTGAGATACCTGTGTTAAGTTTGTTGATGGGGTTCCTTGGATGATAGTGACAGGATTCAAGTTACTAATTTCCTTAAGAAGGTAAAAGGGGGTAGCATTCCAGTAGTGGAAGATGGGTGTTCTGGTACAAGCCATTTGGGGGCTTTCCGACCTGAGATGGTAAATAGGAATGGGTGTGGTGAGAGTGACCCACCTCTAGTTTGATGTTTTAGCGACAAGTGACATTCAGAAATGAATTCTAACTTTAGTGAGTTCAAGTTTATCTTAGTACTTGAATATATAGTGTATTAATGTCCTCCTAGGTGGTTTCAATGGAAAGGATGGAGGCTGGTGTAGGGATAAGTCCATATGGATGTTTGGGCATAGTGAGTTGGGGACACGTTAGGTATGATGTGAATGTTAAGTTGGTATTATGGTTTTCTTTATCTGATAGTGGGGGTGTAAAATAATGGAATATAGAGGAGATAATCAAAATGGTAAAGTGGTTGGTTGATGACATGATCGGAGTTTCAGGTTGTAGGGACTCGAGTAATCACTATTCGGGTGATTTTTCCCTAATAGCGAGTGTTGTCATGCGTTTAATAGGTTGAGTTCCATGAGATTTTTTGTTGAATTTGAATGTAATGTTATGGAATGGTATCATCTAGAAATAATTGGTGGATCGATGTAAGTTGGTAAATGTGGTTGGAAAGACTATGTGTTTTCCTTTGGGTGATATCGGGTTTGGGTCACCGTTAGAATTTTGAAAATAGAGTAAAATGACTCCAAGTGATTCGGTTCATGAGTTGCGAAGAGGATAAAACCAATGGGTTGCTTATTGGTTCCTCCATGAGGGTATGATATGTTAAAGTTTTCCATGTGTTTTTAATTAGGCATTGTTGCCTAATTTTCCCCTATGAAGTTTTAGTGGTTGATGTATGGTTTAAGTTGATGCGTATTTTGAGAAGTATTAGGTTCATGTTATGGGTTGTGGTGAGGAAGTATTATGGTGAAATACCATTCATTGGTTTGAATTCTATGGTAGAATTTCAATTTTCAATGAGAAACTTGGAAAGGGGTAATGGATATGCAAGCCTAGTGTCCTAATCTCTTTGTTTTGTAAGTTCAATGATGCTTGTGAGTGCATATTAAGGATGAGATATTATATGGTGGGGATTTTGTAATATCACGGTCTTCATAAAGGTATTACCTTGTTTAAATTTTGGGTTTAATCTATTTTTTTATCAATGAAATATTTCACAGGTGTATGAGAGGCCTCAGGATCTTTTGGGGGTTCGGGACATAAAAAGAAAGAAAAACATGCCAAAGAAAACTATAACAATCTGTGTAAGGCACATGGTTGTCATATAGTTAGGTAAATCATGTTTCATTCTCAGGAAAACCATGCAGTATTGGATAGTGGAATTTTTCATAGTTGGCGCATGGTTAAGTAAACTATTTGAACTCCCCAGGTAACTGTGTGATGTGGACTTCCCTTAGAAAGTGTCTTGCGCATGGTTTGTGAATAGTTTATCAAACTGTGTGGGTAAAACATGCATCCCATTAAAATATGGAAAATTTAGATTTTTTCCATTATAGTATTTTTAGATACCCACCCATTTTCTCCATCGTTTCACTCCCTCTCAAACCTATGGACTAACCAGATTGAGCTAAGATTCCTAAGGGTGGTTCTCCTTTGATTTATGGCTATTTGGAGCATCTTTGGTTGTAGTTTGAAGCCTTAGGTAAGTCTAATTCTCTTCTTGCTTCTATTTTTGTATTAGGGTTTGTAGTTTGTCCCATATTCTTCTAAATACCTAAACCCCTATTTTTCTAGTAGAATATATTTTTTGGATTCAAAGAGTGTTTGAATCCATAACTAAGGTCGTAATTAGGGTTGTGTTCATCCTAATATTCTAGGTAGGTGGTCTACAAGTTATGTCCCATAGTTATGTTGTGGATTTGTGCATGTGTGTTGAGATCATTCTTCCCTCCCATATTTCATTTGTTAACTTGAGTAATATTTAGTAAAATGGTTCGATAATTAATGATTTAGAACCCTTATCAACACCCATGGAATGCGTCAAAATTCCCAAACCTTAAAATTGATAAATTTAAGTGTAGAGTTGACTTGAGATAACATAGAACTCATATTTAATATGATGAATACTTTTAGTGGAGTCGAAAATGAAATATTGATAGTTGTTCCTAGGTTTTGATAATGACCTAAGGGGTTGTTTGGTGTGGCTTGGAAAAGGGTTAATTAGGTTAATTGAAATTTTTTTAATGGTTTATGAATTATGTTGAAATTACTAAAAGTATTAGTATATATAAAATGATGAAAATGTTAAATTGGAAATGTATTTTGAACTAAAGAACATGTAAATGGTTTTTCATAAGGGAATTGATGAAATATTGAATTGGTTAATACATGGGAATTATGGGTTGTACCTAATGGGTTGAATGTAATAATATGTTTGTGCTATGTGATATAAGAATTGTACTTGAAATGACTAAGTAGGAAATTCTTTTGAAATGATAAATGGTCTAAATAGCCTAATGAATGGTAATTGATGAATATTGTATAATGTATGATAATTTTTGGATATACTTAATGGGTTAAGGAGTGATAATGTAAATTGGGCTAAATGGATATGTAATGTAAATGGAAAATGTGTTAATGGGTTATGACATAGTATTAATTCCCATGTTGATGGTTGTGGAATGTGATTCATATTTATATTGGTTGTGTTTGGTTGTGATATGGTATGTTTATGGTGAATGGATAAATAAGAATACGCCCATGGCTTGATAGTATGGGGTATTTACATGAGGTTCTACTCAAATGGATATAGTTATAATGAGTCTCTAAACTCCACCCCAAAATGCATGGGTTAGGTAAGGGGATGGAGGATTTATTCCCCTAACAGTTTCATTCCACCTAGACTGAGGCCTCAAGGTGAAGAGAATGTGTTGATGTAATATGTTATCCCTAGTGAGATAGGGACTTGACTTATTTCCTTATTTATAGTGTTTTATTACCTTAGACCCATGTGTAGATAATGTATATTCCTAACATGTGTAACTCATGACAACAATGGATTAAGTAATGAAGATGGAATAAATAATGAAAATGGTAATAAATATAGAAATGTTTTAATTGTACTTAGTTATCTAATATCACCCAAGTTTTCCTTTTGTTTATCTTACCATTTACTTCATACTTGAATGAACTATCTATTTAGACTGTATATTTTGTATACATCATTGGTGGTGGCCTCATAAGTTGTACTCACACCCTACTCAGGCTGTTATTTGGTAACCAAGCAGATTTCATGGTTGCAGGTCAAGACAGGGGTAAGGGCCATGTGCTTGGGAGTTGAGTTGGGCTTGGGATATGTATGGATGAGGATCCAGACTTGTATTCAGGACCATTTTGGGGATTTAGTTAGTTATTTTTATTTTATGTTTCCTTCACATTTTCACAATTATCATTACATGACATGACATGGTTATTTTTATTTTTTGGTTTGTACCCAGTTTTGGTAAATGTTTATCTATTCATTTTTATTAGTTATTACACATTTTTTCTGCTATTTATATTGTTAAATATTGTTTCCTACTCTGGTAAAGAGAGTATAGTCTCCCCACATGGGTTATTAGACCCTCATTGCTAGTCGAAAGCCTTTGGCATATGGGGAGGCATTCTTGAGGTCATTTGATGACCTGACTCGGGGCACCATTTTAGTACCTCCTAGATCAGGGATGTTACAGAGTGGTATTAGAGAAGTTCATTTCTATAGTCTTGTTATTTAGGTTTGTAGAAAATAGTTTAGGATGTGTAGGGCCTTGGTAATGAGATCGTGCTTGGGAGTATCTAACACATGTACGAGGTAAAACCCAAGTCACATAGGGTGGGGATTTTTTTTCTTGATGTGTTTTGTTATAGTTGAATGATATTTCACAATTTGGTGATGTACATGTTGTGTGATGTGATGGATTTATGATATTTTTCTCATGAACAAAATGGCATGAGGTGTTTTATTCTTGCATCATTTTAGGAACCTAAGGATATAGGTGGCATGCATCCTAATAGGAACACATGGGTTGGGTGTGTGAGACGTGAAGGGTGGAATGAATTTTAAATTTTCTAAAATTTTATGAAAAATGGTGTCTAATAAAGATGATTAAAATGGGTATAATAGAAGAAATGCTAATAATGAATAAATAAATCTGTTTAATGAAAGGTGTGCATGAGTTAAAATGATGATTGTAACAAGTTGTGAAATGGGGAATGTTTCTAAGAGAAAAGATTTTTTTAAATAGGAAATGTTTTAAAAAGATGTTTGATGAAAGAGTTTTGATTAAGTAATTTGGTTTACCCTATGTTGTCCATGACCCGTGGTAGGGATATCATTGGTTAGTGTTCTAAGTGTGATGATGATCGTGGGAATATCATGTGTGGAGTGGGTTGTTTAAGGTTGATAGTATAAGATATTTTTCATTTATGGTTTAAATCTTATCGACCATTCATCAAAGTGTTTGTTAAGAAAAAAATTTTGTATTATGGTCATGAATAAGGTAGGGAATTTCTAAGAATTCGGTGAATGGGGAGTTTAAAATGTGAATGCTTGAGTTCAAATGTGGGGGGTTAATTATGAAAGTATGTGTAGTGATGGAAATTTTAGGAGAATCAAGTAGTGGGTATTCCTTGTGTTACTAATTTGACCCTATTATGTGTGGTTTGGGGTAGTGATACTTCCCTAGTTTGAGACCTTGTATTTGGTTTGTGTGGCCTTTCTAGTTAAGATATGGAAGGGGATATGTTCTTAGGGCACCCTTGGTTGGGTTGTGGCCTTTGGGTCATGAGGTGTTTTTTGGTAATGAGAGTGTGGAAACTCTCATGTGTGGTGACTATATGGAGCACATCTTGGGCATCAAGTATGGTTCTTAGGTTTTAGTGACCTTGAATGTAGGGACCTTGTGATTTTTGTTTGGATTATAGATAGGTCTAAGTGGTATGGTTGATGGTTTGGTGATGCGACTTGAGTTGTGGTTGCACATTGTAAATTTTGGGGAAAACAAGAGTGACCTCATGGAGGGATAGACCAATGATGTATTTCACTTATAATATAAATTATTTTAGATTCTTTATAGGTGTAATTGATGCATAATTAGTACCATTAATATTTGGTAAATGGTATAGTTGTTCCGTCATTCTTTTAGAAGGGCACCAGAGTGCTTATGGTAGGTTTTAGGTCTGTTTCGAAGGGTTGTATCATATGGATTCTTTACTTATCTGTTTAGATAATTATTAATGGTGGTATTGATGTTGTTTTAGAGTGAAAAAGACAAGGGTAACTGAAGTTCAATTAGATTCTTTTGTTTTGAATGTGACACCCAATATGAGGGTGGTCACGTGGTTGAGCTTGTTTGTATGAATGATTTGGTTATTGGGTGAGATGGTGAGAATGACTTGCGGTAGATGTGGCTAACTAACCAAGAAGAATGGTTGGGTGAGTAAGTGTAAATTGGGTTATTCTTAGGTGATGGAAGGCTTTTTGGAACTAAATTTGGTGTAAGAGTGGTCGTAGGATAGTGTGAAACCTTAAGGGATATAATGAGGTACAAATGTGGGCATGTGCTGGAAAGGAAAAATTTTAATTGGTATAAGAATATTTTGTTCTCTATGAAACCCAGGTTGGAACAGTGGTCATTCAAGAGATATTTGGTTTGATAGGTGTGGTGGACCATTGTGTTTTAATTTTTAACTATCATGGGGGTACTGAAAGAGCTCAAGTGTTGTTGTGTAAGTAGTTCCATAGGAAATGTTAGTTCATGGATTCTTGGTGGATGGTCTTGGAGAATTAGTGAGTCTTGGATAGAAATCATTACTAATTGGTGGTGGTTAAGTGTGGATGAAATGTATGAGGAAGTGAATACTTCCTTATCAGGTCATGGTGTCCCATAGTGGGAGGTAACATCAGTAATGGATAAATTAGTGGTGGTGTTCTTAGATAACTTATTAGTATACCGCAGCTAGTGGTGATCAAGCCCGACATCTTGACATCATCCTAGGTTCATTGAGAAGCTCTAGATTTATGCCTAGAAACTTGATGGTATTTTGGATGGATGAGGGACATCATGGATTTTATACTCATGGGGTGGTATATGTAGAGTTGGATGGTGGGATTCACACCATCAACAGTTCACAGGTGAGGTCCTTAAGATGGATCAGGTGTCGACCAACACTGTAAGTTTTGTTCTCCAAAACTGGGAATGAGTATTGGGTGAGTTTTATTTTGTTTCTTTAGGGAAATATTGACAACCACATCAATGTTTTGGGGTTCAACTTATGATGTAATCATGAATTGTGGTGGTTGTAATACCTTGTAAAAAGTGATGGTAATGAAACTCTTAAGGTGGGGACTGATAAGTCATTCCTGGATGTTGGAATAAGAATATTGAGATGATATAGTGGAACCATAATTCCAGTGAGGAACCTATGAGGTGAATGTTGGTTATCTTAGAGAGGCCAAGTGGGACTTGGTTATAGTGGTTTATTAATCCAAGTGGTGGATTTAGTCCAAGGGTAGTTCCAAATAAAAATTCGAGACACCTGTGTTAAGTTCATTTAAGGGGTGTTAAGGCATGACAAATGATTATGGCATGAAAGGTTGTGTTATATAACTCCAACATAAATCAAAATCAGAATCGGGTAAGTCTCTTGGGGTGGTATTGAAATGTATTTAATTTTTAGGTAACCTAGTCCATGTGATGTAGTTTCATTCTAATGGTGAATCTAAGTGTTCCATGAGGATTTGGTTGAGGATAGCTCGACTCGGCTGGGAGTGGGGGATAGATGTGGAAAGTTATAAATCACCTTAGGTTGATGTTTTTGGGTGAGAAGTACATTTTAAATTTTAGAATGGATTTTATTAAGAACCTAGCCTTCATTATTTAGTCTATTAATGGTAGGATTTCATGCATTGAAAATTCTGATGGGGGAAGTGGAGCCTGATGATGGTTTTGAGGGCAGTGATGTCGTGAAGGAATAATTCTACTGAAGGATTGGGATGACCTTGGTAGGTGCATTTGATTATATTGATAAGATAAAATTAATTAGGTACCTTAGGAAGGTAAAAAGGGGTATCATTCTAGAAGTGGAAAATGATTATTTTGGGATAATCTAGTCATGGGTGGTCTGACCTAAGATTGTAAATAGGAATGGGTGTGGTGAGAGTGACCCACAGCTGGTTTGATGTTGTAGCAGCAAGTGACATTCAAAAATAAATTTGTACTTGATTGAGGTTAATTTAATCTTATTCCTTGAATGGGTCATGTAGGAATGTCCTCTCAGGTAGTTTCAACAGTGAGGATGGAGGCCAATATAGGTAGAAGTCCATATGGATGTTCAAACACGATGATTTTGGAACACGCCAAGTATGATGTGAACATTGAGTTGGGATTCTGGTGGTCTTTAGTCGATATTGGGGGTGCCAAATAATGGAATATGGTGGAGATAACCATAACAAGAAAGTGTTTAGTTGATGACATGATTGGATTTTTGTGTTGGAGGGACTCCATTGATCACCAATCTAGTGATTTGGCCCTAATAGTGAGTGTTGTCACGGGTTTAATCAATTGAGTTTCCTAAGAGTTTTGGTAGCATTTTGATGTATCTTTATGGAATGGTATTTTCAAGACATGAGTGGTGGATTGATGTAAGTTGTGAAATTCAGTTTTAAATATCATGTGTTTTTCTTTGGGTGATATTAGGTTTGGGTCACCGATAGAGTTTTTTAAATAGAGTAAAATGACTCCAAGTGATTCAGGTCATGAGTTGTGAAGAGGATCAAACTGATGGGGTGTTGATTGGTTCCTCCATGATGGTATCATGTTATGTGTGAGGTTTCCATGTGTTGTTAATTAGGCATTTTTTCATAAGTTATCCTTATAAAATTTTAGTGGTTGATGTATGGTTGAAGTAGATGAGTCCTTTGAGGAGTATCTAGTTCATGTTGTGGGTTGTGTAGAGTAAGTCTCATGGGTAAATACCAAAAATTGGTTCAAATTATGTGGTAGAATTGTAATATTCAACAAGGAACTCAGAAAGGGGGAATAGATAGGCATTCCTAGTGGCATAATCTCTTTGTTTCTAAAGTTCAGTGATGCTTGGGAGTGAGGATCGATAATGATTCATTATAAGGTGGGTAGGTTGGAATATTTCAGACTTCATGAAGGTATACCCTTGTTTAAATTTTGGGTTGAATCTCTTTCTTTATCAATGAAATTTTTTCCAGGTGTATGAGGGGCCTAGGGGTGTTATGAGGGTTTGGGACATGAAAATAATGAAAATTGGGCTAATATGTCCAAGGCTCGTGGTTGTCACATGGTTAAGTAAATTTTGTGGCATTCCCAGGAAAATCGTGCAACATTGGACAGTGGTGTTCTGCACAGTTGGCTCACAGTTTAGTAAACAATGCAGACTCCTAGGTAACTGTGTGAGTTGAAATTATCTTAGAATGTTTCTTACGCATGGTTTGTTCATCGTTTATCAAACCTTGTGGGTAAATTGTGTGTCCCATTAAAATATTTAAAATTTTTAGTTTTTCCGTTAAGGGATTTTTAGATCCCCATCCATTTTTTCCCTAATTTATCCCCCTCTAAACCCTAAGGAAAAACCAAATCAACCCATTCTTCCCAAGGGTTGTTCTCCTTCATTTCAAGTCCATTTGGAGCATCGTTGGTTACAGATCGAATCCCTGGGTAAGTCTAACGCTCCTCTTACTTCTCTTTTTCGGATTAGGTTTTTTAGTTTCTCATATCTTATTCTGAATTCCTAAATCCCTATTTTTCTAATGGAATCTAGGTTGGGTATTCAAAGGTTGATTGAATCTAAATCTAAGTCCATGATTAGGGGTGCGTTCATCATCATATTCAAGGAAGGTGGTCTACAAGTTATATCTCATAGTTTTGGTGTGGATTTGCACATATGTGTTTAGATCTTGCTTCCCTATCATTGTACATTTGTTACCTTGAGTAAGATTCTATAAAATGGTATCTAATTAATGATTTAGACCCATAATTATCCCTGTGGGATGCGTTGAGGATGATTAGAATGATTTTGGGCCACCCATGGGGTGCTCCGGCATTCTTGAACCTAAAAATTGGTGAAGTTAAATGTAGATTTGACTTTCGATAACATAGAACCCATATTGAACATGTTGAATATGTTTAGTGGAGTTGAAAACGGAATATTGATATTTGTGGATAGGTTTTGATAAAGGAATAAGGGGTTGTTTTGTGTGTCTTGGAAAAGGGTTAATTGGGTTAATTGAGATTATGTCGAATGGTTTATGAATTTATGTTGAAATTAATAAAATGATTATTATATATGAAATGATGAACATGTTAAATTGGAAATGTCTAGTGAACTGAAAAATATGTAGATAGGTTTTCCTAATGGAATTGATGAAATGTTGAGTGGTTTAATACATTGAAATTATGGGGTTTACCTAATGGGTTGAATGTAATAAAGTGGATGGGCTATGTGATATAAGAATTGTACTTGAAATGAATAATTGGGAAATGATTTTGAAATGATAAATGGGATAAATGGGATAATGAAAGGGAATTGATGAATATTGGCCAATGTATGGGAATTTTTTAATATACTTAATGGGTTGAGGCGCAAGAATGGGAATTAGGCTAAATGGATATATAATGTAAATGGAAAATTGGTTAATTGGTTATGACATAGTATCAATTCCCATGATAATTTTTATGGAATGTGATTTCTATTTTTATTTTTATTTTTTTTGGGTTATGATACGGTATGTTTGTTGTGAATGGATAGAAAAGAATATTCACATGTCTTGGTAGTGTGCGGTATTGACATGAGGTTCTACGTCCCTAGTCAAGTTAGACTGAGGCTCTAAACACCTCCCTAAAATTCATGGATTGGGGAAGGGGATGGAGGATCTATTCCCCCAATGGTTTCATTCCACCCAAACTAAGGCTTCAAGGTGAGGATAATATGTTGATGTGATATTTTATCCCTAGTGAGGTAGGGACTTAACTTATTCCATTATTTATAGTAATTTATTTCATTAGACCCATGTGTACATGATATATATTCTTAACCCATGGAACAAATGATAAAAATGGATTAAGTAATAAATATGAAATAAATACTGAAAATGGTAATAAAGATAGAAACAATTTAAGTGTAGTTGGTTATCTAATGGAACCCTAGTTGTACTTTTGTTTATCTTTCCATTTACTTAATACTTTCATGAACTATATATTTCGACTATATATTTTGTATACATCATTAGTGGTGTCCTACTAAGTTGTACTACCCTCCTTAGACCTCTTTTTTGTACCTGAGAAAATTTCATTGCTACAGGTCAGGAAAGGGGAAAGGGATATATGCTAGGGAGTTGAGTCGGGATTTGGATATACATGGATGAGGATCCATACTTGGATTCAAGATAGTTTTTGGGATTTAGTTGGTTGTCTTTATTTTGGGTTTCCTTTATGTTGTCACTATTATCATGACATGACATGGTTAATGTTGATTTTTTGGTTTGTACCCAGTTTTTGGAGATGTTTGTTTATGCATTTTTATTAGTTATTACACATTATTTCTCCAATTTATATTGTTAACTATTGTGTCCAACTCTAGTAAAGAAGTTATAGTCTCTCCATGTGGATTATTAAACCCTCACTGCTAGTCAGCAACCTTTGGAATATAGGAATACACGTTTGAGGTCATGTGATGACCCAACTCAGGGAACTAGTTTAGTATCTCCCAGGTCGGGGATATTACAGTATCCTCTACATAATATTTTCTATACTAATATGTATGTTGATAATATATGTCTTATGCCAATATTATGTTCTCATGGATTGTGTTCTTTGATTCCTTTATGATTCATATATTGTGAACTACCAATAATTATCTCATGTCATATGTTTATGATCTATAATATACAAGTTATGGTTTTCAAATGTTATTTTCATGTTTTCATACCCTTTTTCTCTTGATATGTTAATATCTCCCTTTTTTACCTTTACTGAGAATCTAAGATCTCCCTTTGTTGTGTTTTTTTCCTCAGGTTATGATGAATGGTTTTATGTATGATATGTCTAAGAAGGTTTCTTGTTATGAAGAACATAGTGGGAGTTTACATAGCTCACTTATGGATCAATTGTTTATGTGTATATATTTTTAAAGGAAATAGAACAAAACTATTCCTACGTGGATCGTTATGTTATGTATTGAATATTCATTTATTAAGATATAATATTTATGTATGTGAATTTTGGGTTCTTACATTAAAGAAGTAAGATATACCAAATATAGCCTTCTGTATAAAGTATAGTCATTATGAATTTTTAGAAATTCCATTTGGACTTAACAATTCTCATGATATCTTCATGGATTTAATTAATAGAGTCTTTAGAGGATTACCTTGATTAGTTTTTGGTTTTATTTATAGAATATATTCTTATATATTTAAATACTAATGTAAATCATGAATATTATTAGAGGATTTTATTAAAGATCCTAAGGAAGGATAATTTTTGTGCTAAGTTTACCAATTGCGAATTTTTTCTATAGAAAGTATCATTATTAGATAATATAATTTCAATTGATGGTATATCATTGGTTCCATAAAATATGGGATTTATTGAAAAATGGCCTAGACTAACCATGATAATTGATATCTATAGTTCTCTTAGGTTATAAATATAATATCGAATCTTTTTGAGAGATTTCACAGAGCTATCTAATCCAACAACCAAGTTTACTTAGAATGGAACCAATTTCCTTTGGGCAGATTAATGTAAATAAAATTTAAAGGATGTAGAAAGAAGGTTGTTCAGCTCACCAGTACTTACAATATATTACTATGGAAATGTATTGTGATATTTTTTATGCATTGAATAATGTGATGGGATGTTTCATCATACATAATTATATGAGGATATCTTATTCCTCACACCAATTGAAAATTAATGAGCCAAATTACCTGACTCATGGTTTGGAGTTGGCCGTTTTATTTTTTTCACTAAAAATATGGATACATTATCTTTTTTGTAAAATATTTGATATATATAATTATCATAAAATCTTATAATATATATTCATACAAACATATTTGAATATGAGACAAATCAGGTTTTTAGAGTTGATGAAATATTACGATATCTCAATCCATTACCACCTTGATAAAGTGAACAAGGTGTTTGATGCTTTGAGTCAGAAATACCATATAAGTTTTCCCATAATGAGGATTGAAAATGATCTAATATTTATGTGTATTAATAAAATGGATCTTAAAATCATTAGGAAATTGTACAAATCATATCTTTCGCATATTAATGTTAAATTATCTTTCCATGTAAGGATGAAAGAGGTACATAAGGAGGATGTGGGACTACAAAAGTAGGTCAGAAATGTTCCTAAGTTAAAACATAATTGTGATGGAATGATAATGTTCAATAAATATAGTATGTTTCCCATAAATAATAGATCTAAAGAATTTTTTTTATATTTATCTCTTAGTTTATCATTATTTATTCATTATAGAAGTATGAACGTGTATAGATATCTGAGAGAGTATTTTTTGTGGGACAACTTGAAAAGGGATATTATAGAGCATATATCCTAATGTCTAGTGTGTAATTAATTTAAGGATTAGATACATAATTCTAAGTGTATGTTACAACCATTACCCATACCAAAATGAAAATGGGAAAACATTACCCTGTATTTTTTCATTGAACTCACCAAAATACCTAAAGGTAAAAATTTTATTTGATTTTTAGTTGGTTTACTTATAAAATCAGTACATTTTATTATAATAATATAGGATTTATCTATTTATAAAATTCCCATGAAATAAATTAAGTCAGTTTTAAGGTTTCATGGATTTCTATGTTCTATTACATCTGATTAGGATTTTAGGTTTACCTCAATGTTCTTGAGAATTATTTAGTAGGATCTTGATATAGATTTTAGTTATAGTATTTCTTATCATCCTTAAAAAATATGATTTATATAAGAGTACCATTCAAACTATATAATACATTTTTAGAGATTTAAATATAGATTTCAAATTTGGTTGAGATCAACACCTTCCTTTGGTGTAATTTTCTTACAACAACAGTTTTCACTTGAGCATATAGATGGATCCATGTGAAGCCCTCTATAGAAGGAAGTTCTAAAATCCAAAATGTTATGATAAAGTGGGATAAATAAAGATATTGGGAAATGATATAGATAAGTAAATGGTAGATAATTTTAGAGCTATTCAGCAGCACATCAGGGAATCTCTCAGTTCACATAAAAGTTATGCTAATAATCATTAGTGAGATCTAGAGTTCAAATTTGGTGACAATTTATTCCTACAAATATCATATTGGAAGATGGTTATAATATTTGAAACTAATAATAATTTTATCCCTTGATATATTAGTCCCTTAAAATTTCTTGATCATGTTGAGATGGTTGCTTATAAATTTTTTCCTTTACAGAATCTCTCTCAAGTTCATGATGTGCTACGCGTATCTATCTAAAAGAAGTACATATATCATCCTTCACAAGTAAGGAACTAACGGGTTGTACCACTAGATCAATATATATATTATAATGAGAAACTAATGGAGATTTTGGATTGAAGAGAGAAAATTTTTTGAACCATGAAAACTCACCAAGTTAATGTTTTGTGGAGAAACCATAAATTTGAATAAGCTACAAGGGAACCTGAGGATGCGATGGGGAGGAGGTATCCTTGGTTTTTTATATCATAGTGATATAATATTGGGGGAGAAATTATTATAATGGGAGTATAATGTAACAATCGGATATTTTATGATATGTTTATTTTTTAATAAATTTAATTTTTTTGATAGATTTCTGTACACACAACACTAAGTTTAAACGAACCCCGATATACTATTAAAATATTATTATTTAATGTGATATTTATAATATAGTTGTTGTATTGGTGGGTATAAATATGAATAAATAAAATATGAAAATTATTCTTTACACGTGTATAAATTAATTCACTGGTTATTAATTTTTAATAAATTAAAATAAAAGCATTTGAAGGTAACAAATATGTTTTATTTGTAAAATTTTTTTATTCATGTAATTTGTTTTTATCATAATAAATTAAATTAATCTATATTTATGAATTATTTTAATGAAATTTATAGATTATATATTCAATTAAATTATTTAACATTAATATATTGGTTTTTACTTTCCATGTAATAATAATAAATCTATTTTTATTCTTATGATTCATTTTTCTAAAAATGGTTTTCATTGAATTTTGCATGCTTATTTTAAAATAAATTTCTACCACATACAGAAATTGAATATTATAAAATTTATTAAATATTTATAATTAAATTATTTAATATAATTTAATTGGTTCAACTTAATTTTGGGTTATTATGAATAATAACCTTGGTAAAGATTAGTCACCTCAGGAAAATAGATCAAACTGGGTTAAAACTATGGGGTAAAGCTTTAAAATATCTCTAACACATGACCTTATAATATTTCATGAGTGGTTTTTGAACAAATTAATGTTTAATGAGTTAAATAATGTTTTTAAAACATTATTTTGAAATTGGGAACCAATATGGAATTTTTTGAAGATAAGTTGTATTTTATTCAAATTAAAATCTATTTTTGGGTCTCTAGAGTTAATGGAATTGTTGGAAGATTCCATTTAGTTTTCACTTGATAATAAGGTATAAAAACCTTAAATTTTTATCATTTTTCTAAAAAATGTTTTAACCCAAATTATAACCTGATTTCTAGGTGAAATTACATTTACTTTTAAATCGTTTATTTTCCTAATACTATTTTCATGCGTTATGTGTTCTGATAAAAAAAGAAATTTTCGATGACTATAGAAATTCAATAAAATAAAATGGATTATAAGTTTTTAATCATATTGTATAAATTTTTTTTATAAGGCCCCAATTATTTTTGACCATATAATTATGTTTTCATGGTAAACATTTAAGTTATCACAATTAAGGTTTAAATGGGTTTAAAGTTGTTTAACTTGGAGATAAGGCATAAAATGTGTCCAAAACTTACATAAATGTGCATGGTTGAGTTTATTTAAAACCTATTCTATATTATATTTAAATTTAGTGTTCCTTGGTTTCACTTTTCATGATTATTATATATATATTTATATAATTTAATATTTTAAGTAATTCCAAGTGTGTCTTTTTTCTCGCTTATAAAAGATAACCTCCTATCCACCCTTATTCATAAATTTTTAACCTTATATATTAGATAATTCCTAACATAATACCATAATATATTCATTCCACACATTCAGCAGATTTTATTCTTTATAAATTAACATCCTTTCAAGACTTAAGGTGTAAGCCCAAGGAGGTTTCTCAACAAAGTGGTATAACTCTTAACTGATTACTTCCCATTTTATTTCTTATTTTACCTCATATAAATTTATGGTATACATTATAAAATTATGAATTAATTGTATTAAATAGAACAATTTTTTATTTGAATTATGTAATTATCATTATCCACCTTGTTTCCATCATTTGAGAAAAGAAAACATCGCTCGTGTGTACGTGTTGACTACCACTGCCACAAACCGATGCATTTCATTATTCATAACCACTTCACTTTTATGGTTATAATAATGTATTTAGTGAATATATATGATATTATTATAGTTATTTAAAGTTTAATTATTATTTACTTTTCTTTTATTCTATCCATTTAAAAGTGAAAACATCACTAGTGCATGTGTACGGACGACCATCTCCATGAAGTGATGTAATTAATTTTTCAACACTACTTTATATAAATGGTTATAAAGGTGTATATAATTAATAAATATTATAAATATATAAATATTAATATTATATATTATTAAACCATGATCAAGTTTCAAGGACTGAAACCATCAAACTGAATCATGCATGGAAAAAGGACTTGTTTTCACTTGAATGTCCATTTTAAGTAAGAGTTACTAATAAAAGGGTAATTAAAAATTATAAATGAATGGTATATGGTAAGTTATAAATGAATATGGTTCTATACTAGATCTATAATAAATCTATAATTAATCTATAATTATTATATATGATGTTTTGAATTCATTTGAAACAAGATAAGATTTAAGGTAAGGGGTTTCTGTTTCAATGTCATTTTAATCGATATTTTTTATGCTTGAATTTACATTGAGGTAAATTATATGGTCCTTATATAATAAAACCATTTAATTTTATTATTATATAGTTTTTTTATAATTTTTATTTATTAGTATTATTTTCCTCTCTTTTTTACTCAAAATTATTTAGAAAATATTTTTAATAAAAGCCAACATTATTTCTTCTCTTTTGGTTATGAATCTTTCTCCTCTGTATTCATGTACTATAAATTGTTTTTAAGAATGTTTTTACTATATTAAAATGATTTTAAAAACCAATTTTACTAAATTTTTCTTTCTAAAATAAATTAAAATTATTTTTTATCATTTACTAAATGAGGTATTTTTTCCAAATGTGTGAGTAGAATATTTGTTTTTAATGATTACAGAATAAACAGTTGTTCCAGCTGTCATGATCACTCAATGCTTTTAAGATTACTTTACAAGTTTACATGGTTATTTCAAAATAAATTTTTTTCTATATTATTTTAGAAATTTTTAGATTTTAAATAAGTTATTTCAAAATGAAAAGGTTATTTTCCTCAAAAAATATTATAGAGATCTTTAAAGTCATTTTTAATCTATGATAACATCCTCTAATGTTACTTATGATTTATAGGGTATCTTATCAAATGATATCATCCTTATTAATTATCTTAAGGATTTATGATTAAGATGATGAGATGTTTACAATGCCTATCCCGAACTAGCCCAGATGCCCTAGTATACTCTTAATCGAGCCAGTCCTAACATAGCTCAAAGGGAATTCCTAATCCCCACGGGTTAGTGAATAGCACCTAGAATCATATAAAACTTAAAATGGAATAGTTTTCTCACAAGAACAACCTATCAACACATAACATCATAAAATAAAATATAAACTAATTGTTATTCTAAACACTCCTCAAGAACAATGGCACCATAAGAATATAGATAAACATCCCAAGGTAAAATATAAACCAAAAGAAAACACAACATCGATCAAGACATAGCCTCTAAATCCCTATGAAACAAGTATAATATAGATCAAATATTCTCTAACATCACTTCAAGGTCCTACAGGTCAAGAACACCCACCACCACTAAGTGGTTCTTTCCCTTTCCATATACCTAAAATAAAAAAGTCAACAAAAACCCAAGAGAAAAGGTAGGTTGTGATCTAAAAATACTAGTGGGGTCTCATAAAGTGTTATATAATAAATTAAATAAAAATTAAACAATTTATGATTTCAATTTAAATAAAATAAGGTATGTATATCATTTTCATATTTTAATCCAAAAAATATATTTCAAAATTATAAATGGTAGACATATCAAAATAAACTTAAAAGAAAACTTTTATATAAAGAAACTAACATGAATAATACAGCTATATAAATAATTTCATGTATAATAAAGTCAAAAAAATACAAGCAACATGGCCATATTCCATGAGTTATGTTAGATACAGGTTTTAAGAACCTCAAACCAATCAATCCAATGAGACTAATCAAGAAACATCCCATTAGGTAAAATAATTTCAAACTAGATTTAGTTAGAGTTTTCATCATCAATCCATTTCTAGAGAGTCATAGTCCTAGGGTGATTTTACTAACCACCCACTAAATACCCATTCTCACATGTGCTTCAATTAAATTTTATCTATTTCAAATTCAATATGCCTTTTAAATTTCAAAACCAATTCATGGGTTTTCATAAAATTCATGTCTTTCAAATAATATTTAATTTTAAGATAAATTTATCAATAATAAATTTAAAATAATTTCTCATTTAAAGCTATAATTTTTCTCAAAATATACCCAAAATTTTCATTGACATTACAGTTAGGGGGTTTTCACAATTTTCCATGCACTTTTTAAATAAAATATAAAATCACTTCAAATTAAGGTTTTATAAATCAATTGAAAATTAATTTAAATTAAATAAATAAATTTATTGTTTCAATTATAGGGTAAGTCCTTATGGAACCACCTTCCTTTAATCATATGATCAAAATGAACACCCGTAATGAGAACCACCAAAAAATAAAGAAGGAGAATAAGATCAAGGAATAGAACCTAGAATCAAGATATATAAAATAAAATATCCAATCCATCAAAAATAAATGGATTAAACACTCTAAAAAGTTATATAACTAAGGATGAGATAAAACCTATACCTAGGGAGAAATCACATACCAAGGAGGGATCATGATCTTCCACCAACACTTCGATTCACAAGAGAAGAGGTTGGAGGAGCTAAGAAATCCTATAGAGAGACTCCCAAAGACAAGGAAATTGATTATAGTTTAATGAGGTAAGTTTGGAATTTTAAATGGGGTCTCAGGATTTTAATTAAAAAAAATAGGGTATTAAAACTTGTTTGCACAGTTTCCTAGTTGTGCCACATGATTAGTATATTCCCTTATTAGGCTTCTGGAAAGGGTAAATGCTCTAGACACATTGTTAAACTAACCATGCTATAACTATAAAAAACCCTATATCCAAGGGTTCATAATTTAGAGATGGTTATTTCACAGTTTCAACTAACTAACCACCCCCTTCCAGTGTACTAAGACATGGTGTGCTATTTTCTAGTCCAAACTGCATGGTTTTCCCTAAACATGCTCCAATTATGAACCCAAAAAAGGCTCCAATATTTTTAAAAAGTCACCAAAAATTACATGGATTAATTTCCAAACAAATTATGATCAAAATAAGAGTGAAATTTTACCTTAAATCAATTAGCGGGATGTTATAACCTCTCCACCATAAAAAAAAATTTATCCCCAAAAATCTTATCAAGAAGTCTTTATGTTAAAGATATGAGGTTGTTGTTATCTCAATAACTACTCATGCTCCCAAATCTCATGAAAATAAAAACTATCCCTCCATAGCACATAGACCAAAGGTATATAATTCCCACAATGAACCTTTTTGTCACGACCCGCCCTCGGGGTCCGAGCCGTGACTACCCCAAGCCCGCCTTCCATAGGCCAGGGGCTGGCGACTAGCACCAAGGCGTAAATCCCGGTAAAAAGGGAAGGCATTGCCTTTGAAAAGTAAACACACACCAATCAATGTTTTCGTGCATTAAGTCGGAAATCAGAAGTCAGGGTCCTGGTGTATGGATACGTCGGCCGCCGCACCAACACTGGACTCCCTGGACTGATAACCACACTCAATACGCTAAACATTATTGCTTCACATAGAAAAGATCAGAGTTCGCGGTAGAACCGAACTCCTTTGATACCAATTTGTCACGACCCGCCCTCGGGGTCCGAGCCGTGACTACCCCAAGCCCGCCTTCCATAGGCCAGGGGCTGGCGACTAGCACCAAGGCGTAAATCCCGGTAAAAAGGGAAGGCATTGCCTTTGAAAAGTAAACACACACCACAGTGTAAACAAGCGGAAGTAAACACTAAACAAGTAGAGTACGACTGAAAGTGCGGAAAAGTAAATGGGCCAGAATACAAACCCAAACTGAAAGTAAAGTACAACTCGAAGAGGGAAAAACAGCAACTGAAAAGTAAAAGCCGCTACTCCGAGCTGTCCACTGGAAATCCCACCTGAAGGGTGGGTACAGATAGCTCCTCTGCTCCACGGGTCCCGCCGTCCGCTCCGAAGGCCCGGTTGGTTTCGTGAACGAACCAACCCGGCCAAACTCAAAGTAAACCGAAACCTTGAGTGCGATATACCGAAACGACCGTCTCGATCCAAGGATCGTGTTGCCGCAGACGGTTCGTCATTCGGAGGTCCGAGGCTCAAGTTATGGGCCAAAAACCAATTCAGGTTCGAAACGGGGGGTCCGGGTCCGGGCCGACCCGGCCCGACCCCCCCCCCCCCCCCCCCCCGGGGCGGCGCGGCGGCGGCGCGGCGGCCGGCGGCGGCGGCGACGGGGGCGCGGCGGCGGCGGCGCGGCGGCGGCGACGGTGGCGCGGCGGCGGCGGCGCGGCGGCGGCAGCGCGGCGGCGAGGCGGCGGCGGCGGCGGGTCGCGGTGGCGGCGGCGGCGGGCCGCGGTGGCGGCGGCGGCGCCTGGCGCCGCACGTGGGTGGCACGCGGGGGGCTTGATTGCCCCCGCTGTTTTGATAGGCGGCGCAGCCTTGTGCCGCGCCAATTGCAGGAAACGGCCCCCGCAAGTGGGGGCCAGCTGGAACGAACCGGGGGGTTGTTGCCCCCCCCCCCCCTCCTTTAAGAACCGCCCCCCTCTTAAAGAGGGGGGTTTTCAAGGGTTGGCCGGGGAATTAAATTCCCCGGTTTTAAGTCATCTGGCCGGCCAGCTGGCCGGCCGGTTTTTACCAACGGGACCGGAAATTCCGGTCCCGCCTTTGACTTCCGACGCCGGCGGCCCGGCCGCCGGTCTCCTCTTCCGCCGCGGCCCGGAACCGGCCGCGGTCTTCTCGTCCCGCCGCGGCCCGAAACCGGCCGCGGTCTCCTCGTCCCGCCGCGGCCCGGAACCGGCCGCGGTCTTCTCGTCCCGTCGCGCCGCGTTGGAAGGAATCATGGCACGGCGAAAGGGGCGCGGTGCCCTCGCACCGCGCCGGACGACGAATACCGCGGCCGGTTCCGGGCCGCGGCGGGACGAGGAGACCGCGGCCGGTTCCAGGCCGCGGAGGGACGAGAAGACCGCGGCCGGTTCCGGGCCGCGGCGGAAGAGGAGACCGGCGGCCGGGCCGCCGGCGTCGGAAGTCAAAGGCGGGACCGGAATTTCCGGTCCCGTTGGTAAAAACCGGCCGGCCAGCTGGCCGGCCGGATGACTTAAAACCGGGGAATTTAATTCCCCGGCCAACCCTTGAAAACCCCCCTCTTTAAGAGGGGGGCGGTTCTTAAAGGAGGGGGGGGGGGGAAACAGCCCCCCGGTTCGTTCCAGCCGGCCCCCACTTGCGGGGGCCGTTTCCTGCAATTGGCGCGGCACAAGGCCGCGCCGCCTATCAAAACAGCGGGGGCAATCAAGCCCCCCGCGTGCCACCCACGTGCGGCGCCAGGCGCCGCCGCCGCCACCGCGGCCCGCCGCCGCCGCCGCCGCGCCGCCGCGCCGCCCCCGGGGGGGGGGGGGGGGGGGGGTCGTGCCGGGTCGGCCCGGACCCGGACCCCCCCGTTTCGAACCTGAATTGGTTTTTGGCCCATAACTTGAGGCTCGGACCTCCGAATGACGAACCGTCTGCGGCAACGCGATCCTTGGATCGAGACGGTCGTTTCGGTATATCGCACTCAAGGTTTCGGTTTACTTTGAGTTCGGCCGGGTTGGTTCGTTCACGAAACCAACCGGGCCTTCGGAGCGGACGGCGGGACCCGTGGAGCAGAGGAGCTATCTGTACCCACCCTTCAGGTGGGATTTCCAGTGGACAGCTCGGAGTAGCGGCTTTTACTTTTCAGTTGCTGTTTTTCCCTTTTCGAGTTGTACTTTACTTTCAGTTTGGGTTTGTATTCTGGCCCATTTACTTTTCCGCACTTTCAGTCGTACTCTGCTTGTTTAGTGTTTACTTCCGCTTGTTTACACTGTGGTGTGTGTTTACTTTTCAAAGGCAATGCCTTCCCTTTTTACCGGGATTTACGCCTTGGTGCTAGTCGCCAGCCCCTGGCCTATGGAAGGCGGGCTTGGGGTAGTCACGGCTCGGACCCCGAGGGCGGGTCGTGACACTTTTTCTCAAAAATCAACAATCCTTACAAATGATCAGTCATGGATAAATTGAGTTCCATATCAAGGTCTTCCTAGCTCAAAACATGAGATAGGTTAGAAATATACTTTCCGATCCATGATACATGAAACACATTGTGGATCAACTACAACTATGGTGGTAAGGATAAATGGTAAGATATATTTTAAACCCACTTAGAAATATCAAGAGGACCCAAAAATGTCGAATAAATATTTCCTTACTTTCCAAGAATTTGGTGACCCAACCGAGTTGAAATTATCAAAAAAACATGGTCACAAATTGAAAACTCTAAAGGGAACTAACAATGATTTGCATAATGTTTATACCAACTCTATTCTATTACCATTATCTGATGAATCAGCTGAATATTTATCATTTTCTCTTAGACCAAACTAAATATAACCATGGAAGATTCACCAATATTCATATAATCGATAGTATATCTACAATTCCAGTCATATAAGTCCTCACAATGAGTCATTATAATTTAGAACTGGTAACTATTATTGTAATAAAAATTAACCAGCCCCAAATGGACATAACAAGATCCACCAAAGTCAATAAATCAATAATGTAGCATGTCCTTAAATATCTATATAGCTCTATTTATCAATTTATTTGTCTATAGATGAAACTTCATGCTCATCCTAACATGAAATCCCATCACCTCCTAAAGGAATCTACAAAAATGAGAAGTAAAATATAAATCCATATCAGAGACTATAGCATATGTAACTCTATGAAATCTGAAAATATCTTTCACATAGAGACTTCCCAAATCCTCAACTTTTCTTATATCTCAAATGGGAATAAAGTGATTTGATTTGGTCATATTTTTTATCACAACTCGTATCACATTCTTAAATTTTGAGTTATGTGGAAACCCAAAAAAACATATAAATATCATCCCACTTCCTAGTTATAAAAGGAAGGGGCTGAAGTAAACCCAAAGTTTTCTGGTGATCGGCCTTAACCTACTGACGGGTATAACAACTAGAACCAAATTTAGTGATGCCTCACCTCATACCTGACCACCATAATTATTTCCACATATCATATAACTTATTTTTTGTACTAGGATGCACCACCCAATAGGAATTATGGAAATATACCATCACAACCTTTCTTATATGAAAAGGTACAATATACTAGTTTTAGAAGCATAGGACACCCTAGGAGAAGAATATCATTTATAAATGGTCTTCTCAACATAAATATAGTCACTAATTCCATATAAATCATCATAAAGTGGTTGTTCTTGAAGAGTCATCTTGAGAAGAGAGGAGATCGATTGAATGTTTTTCAAAATAATCTTAGACACATATTACAAAACTCACAAATGGAACTAAGAAAATATGACCATCAAATTCTATTATTATGATGATTCCTTCATGAACTGGGTTGTAAGTTTCCTACTAAAATCATCAAAAATTACATTTCCTTGATCAGGGGTATAGGAAATTTTAAAATCAAAGGACTATAGGTACTCCACCCATCACCTCTACCAAAGGTTCAAATATTTTTGAGATAATATATAACTCAAACTTTTCTAATTATAATAAATGGTTAAAACTTGTTTAAAAAGGTAATTCTACTAATTATAAATAGTATAAATCATGGAAATGAGCTCAAGATCATGGGTTGGATTTTTTTTATCAAGTGTCCTAATATATTTAGAACCATATGCTATAATGTGATCACCCTTCATAATAATGAATCCCAAACCTAAATCAAATGCAACATAAAAGACCACATATCCCCACCCAACCTCTATAATATTCAACATTAGAGTTGAAATCAAAAGTCACTTCATAAAATAAAAATAACTCTAAAATTTTGAATACCATAAGAATTAAATCCCTTTCTAAGTGATATTGGTCATTAGGGAATCCATTTTCAAGAAATATATAATAAAATTGTGGAAATACCTCACTAATAAAAAAATAAATGAATATAAAAAACATTACATGGTTTCTCCCATGTCATAAAAAATGTCACCTTCTTAGGATCGAATGAAATACCATGTTTTGAGACCATTTTTACTAAGAAATTCACTTCCAAAATTCATAAAGTACATTTTAAGAAGCTTTGTGAAAATTCATTGATCTATTGATATTTCTAGAACTTATCTTAGATGAAACACATGGTCTCCCTCAATTTTGGAGTAGATCAAAATTTCGTCCATAAAAACTACCATGAATGAATAGATATACTTGTGGAATATTATATTCATCAACACCATAAAAACTAAAAAATCTTTGATTAAACTAAAAGGAATAAACAAATTCCCATAATGTTCCTACCTAATCATAAAGGTTGTTTTTGGGATGTTAAATTCATTAATTCTCAACCGGTGATAACCAGATCGAAGATTAATCTTTGAGAACCACTTCACCCCATTCAACTAGTCAAAAAATGGTATTATGTGGAAATGGGTAATTTTTCTTTACCATAACTCAATTTAGTTTTTAGCAATCAACATAAAAGGACAAGTTTCCTATTATATTTATTTGTGAAAAGAACAAGAATTACCCAAGTTGAAACACTCAGGAGTATAAATCCTTTTTCTAATAAGTCATCCAACTAGATCTTTAACTCTTTCAATTAATCTAGTTCCATATGGTAAGAAGGAAAATGAATTTTCTAAGTACCAGGTACCAAATAAATAGAAAACTATACTTCCCTTATTGGTAGAAAACCATAAAATCCATATGTAAACACATTAGGAAACTTTATGAAAACTGGAGGGAGGTCGCCCCTCAAAGATTCTCACTCAAAATCAAAATCAAAAACAAATATTACCCTAGCTTACTTTGGAAAATAAGGACTAAATATACTTGAAAAATGTGTCCCATTCTCCCTAAAAGAGACTGAACATCCTATCAAGTGTAGTAAAGGATACCCGCTTAAGATAACAATTAATCTAGACCTTATGAAAAATTTAGAAAACCGTCCCAAAAATTACATTATAAGGTTTATTTTCAAGAACCAAAAAATTCCATGGGATATAAATCTATTATAGAGATAAAATTCATGAAAGACATAAAATATCCTACTCTATCTTTGTTATGAGTGGTGTAGTAATATCCATCACATAAGAAAAAATCTCTATAGGAAGTTTTTTCAAATTCATAACATGAGTTGATATGAATGAATGATATGCACTAGTATTAAATAAAATAGTCAGTAAAGATAAATATATAGTAATGGTACCTCTCATTGTCACTAGACCCTCATCAAATTCCTCTAGAGACTCTTCCACTGAATCAAGATCTTCATTATAAATTCTTGTGGATAGAACCCCTTAGTTATTGAAGAATATTATTACACCACAGTACTTTTAGGAGCTCATGATCATGTAATACTACACATAGAATAAAATATGTGGTAGAACTTTTGTAGGTGGACAAAGCAACCACAAGGACTACAGATATTTGGTTCCTCAGTAAAAACATGTTTTGAAAGCCATAATTTACCACAATATAAGAAAGTTAAAGGGCATCTACCAAACACTATGGGAGGTATAGATGAACTATGATATCAAAAACCACCATGAGACTCATCATGATTTCTCTTTATTTTAAAGGAACTAACTAAACTATCTCTAGTAGTAAGAGAAACTCTTTTCAACCCTAACTTACCAGCTAGGTCAAGATCATCCATAAATTCTCTATCTAACACGTCTGTATAAGAAGTGAGCTTCATAAAAAAAATGAGTTCTGATAACAAATCAAAGACACATTTAAAATCTTTGATTCATCAGTTTCTCATTCTTCACTACCTTAGGGGAAAACTAAACAAGTTCAGAAAAGCGGTTAACATACTAAGTAATAGTCTTATCAACCTTCTAGATGTTGAGAAACTATATAAACATCAGAAAGACCATGAACTCTAGATAGAACATCCCAGTGAAAATAATTTTTAAGTATTTACACTCCAGTTCCTCTTTTTATTCACTATAACCATCTAATCCCACCATATCCTTCTAGGCCCTTCAATCTTAAAGGTATAAAACTTTTTCTTTTTATAATCAAGCATTTCTAAGAAACCAAAAAGTAGATCAATATTTTTCAACCAATTCTTATTCTCTTGATGATTATTTGATCCTTAGAAAGCTAGTGGTTTATATCAAATAAAATCATGAGAATGATCTCTAGTTTCATCTCTTCAAGGTTCCACTACCAAATATTGAATAGTAATGGGTGAAATTACCTTTCACAGATCTTGGAAAGTGTACACCACTATCTCAATAAGATTTTGGTCAGCTGGAGGATTTTCTTATTATAGTTTTCCAGAAAATTTATCATGTATCCTATTAAAATATCTTCTAAAATTCATGATGCTACACAATATCAATAAGAAACCTTAAAACATCAACAAGATACTTAGATCGTCAACTCAATCAAGTGATATATTAATTTTAATTCCATCTAATAAATTAATATTTCTAGGAATGAAAAATAATCAAATCAAGTGTGTAAAATACTTGAATCATATTAATTTAATACTCAAGGATAATTTTCCCCAAACACCCATAGTGACATAAGGATCACTATAATGATATACAGATAAGAACTCACTTATAAAAACCCTTAATGTCCATAAAAATATACCACCTTTCTACCAAGAAATCTCATAATGCATACCAACATCAAGGAAATATTCTCAACCTTCATTTGATATAATTTTTTCAGGATCCATCCTAGATACCCCATTATAATGATACTTGATATATTCCTAACATAGTTTTAAGGGTGTTTCTTAATCCCCATGGATTGGTGACTAGCACCCGGCATCATATAAAACATTGTAGGTAATGGTTTTCCGACAAAAAAATCTCATCAACACTAAATAATGTAAGATAAAACAAAAACTAGTAGGTATGATAAACACTCGTTAAAGAGAAAAGTACCACAAGAAGATAGATAAAAATCCAAAGGTAAAACATATATCAAAATAAAAAAACAATATCCATCAAGATTTAGCCTCCCAATACTTATACAATGAATGGACCATTGATCCATTGGTATCCAACATCACTCTAAAGTCCTATGGATAAATCACACCCACCACCTACAAGTGGTACTTTCCATTTCCCTAGACCTAGCATAACAAAGTCTACAAATTCATTAAGGAAAAGGTAGGGTGTGAGCTAAAAACCCTAGTAGGGTCTCACCAAGTGTTCCATAATTAATTCTATAAAAATTAAACCACTTATGATTTCAATTTAGATAAAAAAGGAATGGAATATCATTTTCATATTTTAATACAAACATACATTAAAATATATAGATGGCAGATATAACAAAATAGGATTAAGTGAACATTTTTATATAAAACATTAATATGAAACAACTGGAATGAATAAAATAGTTCTATAAAAAATGGCATGTATAATCAAGTCAAACAAAACCAAACACTATGGTCATATTCCCTGAGTTATATTAGTTCTAGTCATTAGTATCCTCACACTACTCAATCATCAATCATGGCCCAAGTATGTATTTACATATCCCTGGGATTAGGATAATGGGAGTAATAAATCAATATCCCATTAGTTAAAATCATGTCAAACTATATTTAGTTATATTTTTCATCATCAATCCATTTCTAGGGATTCAAATTCTTAATGTTCTTTTCCTAAATACACAATAACTAATCAGGCTCACATGTGATTCAAGAAATAAATCAATCAATCATGGGAAAATAAATCATTTAAAAATAATTCCAATTTCCCAATTTCAATTTCAAAATGTATTTTCTATTTCAAAAACCAAATCATGGGTTTTCATCAAATTTATGACTTTCAATAAGTTTTTCATTTTACAAAAAAAATCTAAATAATACACATTAAATCATTTCATAATATCATTTATCATTTCAATCCATCATTTTTCCTAAAATCTATACAAAATTTTCAATGCCATTGAAATTGGGGGTTTTCACAATTTTCCATACCATTTTTAAATCAAACATCAAATCACCTAAAATCAATGTTTTATTAATCAGTTGAAAAATAATTTAAATTCAATAAAGAAATTTAGGGTTTCAATTATAGGGTAAAGTTTTATGGTACCACCTACCTTTAATCACATTATCAAAATCAACACTCAGATCATAAAATACCAATGAATAATGAAGGTGATGAAGATTAAGGAAAAACTATAGAATCAAGACCCATCAAATCAAAGATCTAATCCATCAAAAATAAAGGGATTAAACACTCTAAAAATGGATATTAATAAAGAATATATAAAATCCAAACCAAGGCCAAAGTCACATTATATAAAGGGATTTAGATCTTCCACTAAAACTTTAGTTCGCAAGGGAAGAGGTTATAGAAATCATGAAATCTTCTAGAGAGACTCTTAAAGCCAATAAAATCTATTAGGGTCAAATGGGGTGAGTTTTTTTAACTTAAATGGGGTTCTTGGGATTTAAATTTAAAAAATTATGGGACTAAAAAGTCATATGCATGATTTTTTGGTTAGGCCACATAGATTATAGTAATCATTATCCCTTACTCAGCTTTTAGAAAGGGTGCATGATTTAGCCACATAGTTAAACTAACCATGTTCCAAATTTAGAAAACCTTATGTTCAAGGTTGAATGGTTTTTAGGTGGTGGTTTCACTGTTTATAATAACTTAGCACCCCCTTTTAGTGAACCAAGTCATGGTTCATGGTTTTCTAGGTCAAACCATAAGGTTTTTCCTAACCATGCGCTAATAGTGAACAACCTAAAAATCCTCCAAAATTATCTAAGAGACGCTATAAACTCCCTAAAATTAGTTCCAAATAAAGTATAACAAAAAAATGTGAAAAATTACATGATATAAAGTAACATGATGTTACATTACTAGTTTATTTTCCACGGGTTATGTTATAATGATATATTAATGACTTATGATCTTGTGGTGTATATATGAATAGATTATGATTATATGGTGTGTGGGAATAGAATTAGACAGTCCTCTAATCCATTAGGTAATGATGATAGAGTAGAGAAACTCTATAGATACAATGAAGTAAATAAAATCCAAATAGCTAATGGAGTAAATGGTATATAAGTTACTCCTAAGAGAATGATGGGAATTATCGGGTAGGCATTTCCATTATAAGACTTTATCTATAGTGATAGTCTTGAGAGTGAACCATAAAAAAGAAAGTGATTTTACATGCTTATTTTTATGCCACAAACTTATTTATTATTCATATTATATGTTCTCATGGCTCATGATTTATTATTTATGATTCTGTACACTTATGAATTATGATTTCTTTATGATAAATCTTTACACCATGATTTATGATTAATGATATTTGACTAATGTGGTATGATTATTTTAAGTTATTTTCATGTTCACATACCCTTATCATTATATTATTCTCACTTATGATCATTTATTTAGTTCTATTACATTTAGACTTACTAAGTATCATATCTCTCTCTTTTTAATGTTTCATTTCCCTGGGTTATGAAGTAAGGTTTTAATTAGGGTATGTCTAATAATTTTTCTATGTGATAAGATATTTGTGGGTGATGTTGAATATATTTGATGAAATAAGTTGATTATGTTTCTAGTCTCTAATGACTCTAAACATTTATAGTTCTTGGGAATTTATTATTATGAAATGTATTGAATATTCATCTAAAATGATGTAATATATATGAATGAAATTTTTTGGTCACCTAATGTTAGGATCTATATTATTCTTCTCTAAAATTATAATCATCAATCAATGAATTAGATCACACTTTATACAACCATACATGCTCCAATAGATATGTGTAACATGAACTCCAAACTCTGAGACTTCCATGTTTCTTAATTCACTGTCAACTGCCTTCAATGCCTATGATAATATCAGTATTTACCTTTTTCAAAGTCTCTCACAAATATAAACATCAAATATATTAAAGTATTATAAAAATATTATCTATAATAATGAACAAAACTTCATGAATTTTTGTATCTTTAAGTTTATCTCATAATCATAACTTTTCATTTTTTATATTTAACTTCTTATATATAAAGATATGTTAACACAAATTTCATTCTACTTACACTTCTATTTATTCCTCGTCCTCTGAGTATCTCAAATCACCCAAACCATGAAACCTTTGAATATTTGAAAAAAATATTACATACTTCTGGAGCTTCTGGTGTTCTACTTCCATTATTATAACACATAATTTTAACTTTATCTTAAAATAAAACCCATATTCATAACTTTTTATCTACAAAACTTCTAATGTTCTCATATTCTCCTCATCTAAACTTCAAAAAATTTGATCATTCTGTGTAACATCTTGAGATTTTAAGAAATAATTTCTTTCAAATTAATTTGAGTTATTTGATAAATTTTGTTACATGAAATACATTGTTTAGACTGATTTTTACACAACACCAGGTATATATTTCATTAAACATAACATTTATTTTCTTTGATAAATTGTGTTACACGCAAGGTCGAGTCTTACCAAATGACAATATACTATTAATATTATTTATTTAACATAATATTTTTCACCAAGTAATTGAAATGGTAGGAATGAATATTATTAATTGGATTATAAATATATGGTTTAAACATCTTTATATAATTAATCCTTTGGTAACCAATTAATTATAATTTAAAATAAAAACTAATTGAATATTAAGGATGTGTTTCTATGAAAAACTATTTTTATACCCATAAAGGAATTTTATCTTAATAAATTAAATTAATCACTATTATTAAATGATTTTAATGAAATTTATATGTTATATATTTAATCATTTTTTTTGAATTCATTAGAAAATTTTTATTGGTATAAAGTAATAACAAATCCAATCTAAGCATTAAAAGGGTGTATTTTTCTAAAAGTTAGTTTTACTCCCTTTTAATGGTAGACTCATTTTAAAAATAAATTTGGACACTTAAATAGATTTAATTTGAAAAAATAAACTTCATTTTTGAAATTGGGATACCAAAATTTACTTTGGGTGAATTTTTTGTATTTTTATGAGAACGTTCATATTTTGAGGAATATTGAATGACACCGAATTTTAATTGAAAACTATTTTTTCATATAAATAATTTATTATGTAAAATTATATTTTTAATTTATTTTTAAGTATAACTAGGTCAATTTTATATCATTAAAATCAATTTATTCCATTGTAATAAATTTCACATAGAATTTAGATATAAAAACTTCACAAACTTTTGAATATATTCACTTTAAAACCTTGTTTTGTCGCCCCATCTATAGGATTAAATTTTAAATTAATGTATGCCACTTCTATGATTGGAATTTTTAAAAATGGATTCCATAATTAGAATTAGAATAATTTATAATTTATACTAATTTGAACTTATTTTTTACCAAAGATATTAGTGAAAGTAATTAAAATTTATTATAATGATTAAGGTAAAAATGTGTTTACTTAGTGGTCAAACTTTAATCATAAGGGTACAAATGACCTATAAACATGTCCAAAACCAATTATATGGAAATTATTCAAAATTATAACATCTTGGATAAAATTGGTACCATTATTTTAGGCACTTAATGTAAGGTATAACTCCCAATGGTGTTTACCTTTTTATATTTACAAGAATGGAACTCCACCCCCACTATAAATTGGTACTCACCCTCCCCATTTATTCACATGTCTAAAGCCCTATGTATCATCCAAAACCTACCCAAATAATCTCAAAAAAATCCATTATATCATCCTAGATTCCCCAATTTAGTCATAAATCAAACCAAGGAAGTCCTTTCGTGTAAACCAAAAGGAGTTACCTGAAGAAGAGGTAACATTCTTCAACGTGAACTTTTTTTTTATTTCTACACCCATTAAATTATTAATATTCCATGCTTATATAATAAACTCATTATCCTAAAAAAATAGATATTTTTTTATGTTAATGTTTCTTCCTACACCTTCATTCACTTCCATCAAATGTGATACACAATCATCATTTGTTTGTACGACGAACTACTGTCTCGCAAACTGATGTCATTTGTTCTTCCATTACAACATTTAAAAGTTTGGGATAATTAAAAAATTAATGATTTTATATTATTTATATGATATTTATTATTTCATAAGACTTATGTAATTATTATATAACACATACCTTAATTATTTCCATTTTTTTAATACAATAACATCATTTGTGGATGTATGGACAACCGCCTCCTCAAAGCGATGTGATACGTTCACCCTTTACATGGAATGTATTAAGCATGATTTTTAAAAAAATATATGATATAAATGAAATATTTATGATATTTATGAAATAATTATCTATATATAACTATAATATATCATTTTATTCTTTCCATTTTACACACTGAAAAAAGTGATAACATCATTCATGGATGTGTGGACAACCGCTTCCTCGAAGCGATGTGATTCTTCCTTTTTCATCACCACATCACAATAATTATTTATATATGTATATATAATTAAATAATATGGTATTTATGATATAATTATCATTATTGAAATATAAAAATTACTTATCTCACGTCCATGACTTGTTTTAAAGGTATTTTTCATTTAATTTCTATTATTTATTTGTTATGGGGGTTTCTAATGCAATTTTTGAGGAAAGGATGGGTTTTCAAGATTTGGGCCAAACCGTGAGCTCATTTATAGATTTAAAAACAAAAATTTTTTCTTTTATAATTCCTTAATTTTTTAACATTTTTCACCCATTCCACTTCCCAATTAGCCTCTCATGACCTATTCAAACCACCATATCCATTTGGACCCCTTAGGAACTAATTATCATTTTTGATTTGGGTGATTTATTTAGGTATTGGGCCAACCCGCGAGCTCAATTCCTATTTTAAAATTTTATTTTAATTATTTTATATCTTATTCATTTTTTACTATTTTTCTGTGATTCCACCTCTCACATGAATCCAAAAACACAAGACTCACCCCCATTATCTATTTCACCAATTTAGATCTCATTTACATCTCGGATTAGGGTGAAACTTCTCAGGTTTTCTCAAATATTCCATATTTGAGAAGGTAATTTGATTATTTCATAAACCATTCAATTTTCACTATTTTCCCCCATTTCAGTCCCCACTTGACCTATTCATCATAATTTGATCCTCCCTACTAGTTTTGGTTACTTGGAGATTTAGCATTTGGTGTATTTGGGGAGATTTCTTCAATATCTCTAAATTAAGTGAGTTTCCTCTCATGTTCCTCCCATTTTCTTAAGGTTTCTTCCACTTTTCTTGAGGTTATAAAATTTATAGAAGTTAAGGTTTATACCAAGGGTTTTATTTTGTTTCATTTTGGTTAAATCTTGTGTATTAGGTATTTATTTAACTTACTTGTGGTGCGGCGATGGTGTGATTGAAGTTTCTCATAATGGTTTGGATTTTTTGGCACAAATGGTAGGTGATTCCATGTGTAAGAATTATTGGATGAGTTAATTTTTCTTATTTTATATTTTTATAATGATTATCTACCATTTTTTTGGTTTAAAATTTATATTTGGTAGAATTATTTAAGCGGTTGGTTTTTAAGTGGCATTTTTGTGTAAAATGAATATTTTTAGTGTGTATTCCATGTTGTGTTCAATGGGGTTGATTAATGATTCATGGAATAGTTTTATTAAAAGATATTATGGCTTCCAATTCTGGTTTTATGTGATATTTGTATTCTTTTTTCTTCAAAGATATTTTTTAGTAGGATTTTATGTGCAAAACTTGGTTACACTCCTTGGATTTGTTTTGTGGAGGTTTTAAATGGTTTCTTGATTTATGTAAGAGGTGAAATTGTGTTGCCAAATTGTTTTGGTAGGAGTATACTTTTTAAATGGTTTATTTTAATTTTAAAGTGCTATTATGTGATTTGTACTATCTTAGAAAGGTTTTGTAAAAAAATTTAAAGGATTTTTTGAAGTGTGAAAGAGAGGTGAAACGTGTTGTGGGTTATTTTGGTGTGGGTATGATTTCCAAAATGAATTTGAATGAAAAAGTGGATCATGTGACATGTGTGTGGACTGTTTGGTGTGTGTGTGTGACTTGTAAGTGGTATTTACATGTGCAAATTGTATTTCATGTCTTGTGTAACTTGTTTGAGCACAAGTGGGAAAACCCGGGTATTTAGGTGGGTGGACATGTACTAGTATACAAGTGATTCTGTGGGGTTTGGCCCCTTATTTCACATAGCAAGTTTTATGTTTACCACACTAACTAAACTATGATTATGATGTTGTTGGTGGATCACTATGTTATGTGTATGATCACTACTAGTGTATTTTTTGCACAAGAACAAATATTTGTATGGTTACTTTCACTGAGTATGAGGTACCTAGGACCCACAGCGAGCTAGTGCCTATAGTTGTTTTCCCATTACTAGTGATCATTAGATATTTTATACTTAATGTTACCATATAGTATGTTTGGATGGAGAAATTTAATAGCTTTTTCATTATATTTAAAAGTTTTTATTTCTTCTAAATTATCCCACTTGAAATCTATTTTTATTTAAAGTTTCATCTTTTAGAAATTATAACTAGAGTTTCTTGTTTACAAAACTTACAATCTTTTTTTCTTATAATGATTATCACATGGAAAATTTTTGTGGTGGAATCCTACTAGGCTTTGTCTCACACCCTGTTTACACCCTTGGGTGTAAGTATACTTGGTTGTTTTGTCATAATTTTGGGTAAATCTTTTAGTGCTAGTGGTTCGGGTTTCTTGCGGTCCTTCCTGGCACAATGTCATAGAGATGGATTAAGGGTGGTACCTCTTGCCATGAGAAGGTTCTTGGGATGTCCTTTTTGACATTGTTCCTTTTTTAGAGTCTTTGATATTTGTTCTAGATTATGTAATTAAATTCTGAATTTTTGGTAAAAGATTTTTTTGTTTGAAAAATTCAGATTTGGTTTATTGGATTCATTTGTTGTTTTATATTTATAAACTCAGGTAAATCATTACCAAATTTCATTTTTCGATACCAGGGAACTTATACCAGCCGATGGGGATCATAAACACCCTTCATGCCTTTCCACAGGCCGGGTCGGGTGCTAGTTTTTATGGCAACCATATTCGGTTCATGACAAAATGGTATCAAAGGAGTTTAGGTTCGCTCTCTTTGGTCATGTTATTTAGGTAAGAGTCAGGATAGTCTAGAGCTAGGGTTATAGGGACTTGACATTCTGGTTACGAGTTGGGTTCCTAGCTCGCATACCTCGTGACGGGATTCAATTCACCAGGGTGAGTCAGTTTTTATCTGAGTCATTTTGTTTTCATGGGTCTTCAATGATTGGGTACATAAAAAGAGAGTTAGTTCAATGGTCTCAATGACCTCGTAGGGCCTGGAAAGCCATGTGGAGTTGGGGATATTTTCTTAGAACACTCTTTGTGATAGTGAAGTAATTAGAGTATGTACTTCAACCATATGTCCAAGTCACCCACTAAAACTAGTTTCCTCTCTCATTGTCTTGTGTCCTTTTGTTTTGGAATCTTGGAATCTTGGTTTTAAAATTATAAATAAGAATTTATTTAATAAATGTGAACTTTTATGAAATGTTTTTTTAGTAAATTGGAAGTTTCTTGATTTCAAAAATGGTGGAAATGAATTTTTAGAACTATTTTGAAATGGTAAATGGTGTGTTTACACCTCTTTTAAAAGTATGAATTATGTTAGAGTGGGTTTTGAAAATATATTCCAAATAGACTTTTCTGAATTATTGACAAGTGTTTTTAGTTGAATGAAGTGTTTTGGGAATTTATGTGTGGGGTCTTAAGATAAATTTTTATTTGGTAACTAGTAATAATTTGAAATGTTTTATAAATCATTATAATCTTATTTAAATAAGAAAATATGGGGATTTAAATGGATGGGTGTTGATGAAAGGGAGATTTTTTTATAAAACTGGGAGTTTTTTGAAATGGGGTGAAATGTTTTAAAATTAATTTATGGATTGAAAATGTGTTTTTATTTGATTGATTGGGGATTTCTGAAATGTTTTGTAAGATGTAGATTAGTTTTATATTCTATGGTTAGTGGTTTTGAGAAAAAGGGAGGTTTTGGTTGAATGTTTTGGTTTTGAAAAGTGGAAGGAATTTTTGTTTTAACCTTTGATATTTCTATGAGAGACGACATGCATGGGGTCATATAGGATGATGGATGGTTAATGGAACAAATGGATGAGTTCTAGGATGTATATGAGTAGGGTTCTCGGTGTGGCATGAAAACATGCATGTGTGAGGCCCATTGGATACCATTGGTGAGTATGCTAACCACCAACCCATTTATTTTCAATCAAGTGAATTCTTTTAAAGTAAAACTTTATGTCTTGATAGTCTATTTGGGTGGTGTGTATTATGTTTTTTTTGGAAATGTTGTTATTGTGGGTTATTTTGTGTTCAATAACCCCTCTTATTTGAATTATGTTTTGGGTTTGTGTTTGGTTGGTATATTGGGTTGAAGGGATGGTTAGTGGTCTCTTCTAAGAAAAGCTTGGGAGGCCCTTTTAGTGGCTCCCATCATGTGTTCAGTTATGACTAGTGATTTTTTTTACCAATGGACTAGCTTGGTAGGGTCCTTGGGTTATCTCATTGGATAGGGTACAACCCCATTAATATTTAATGCATGACTAAAGTGCAGCCCAGATTTCTTGTCCATTGGAAATTCTTCCAGTTGATCAATGCAATGAGTCTTTTTCTAGATATTTGGAGGTTGAGTCCACACCATTTCCTTTCTTGTTTTTGTGGATCCTCTTGTTGTGGGAGAGTGTTCGTGGAAGGTTGAAAGTGACCTTAGTTCCTTAAGTTACCTGAGTCTCTAAAGGTGTAAGTAGTCCATGGTTTTCGGTGTAAAATGTTATCTAAGAGGGCATATGGGTCTTTCATAAATCTCTCTGAAATGAGGGTTTATGTTAAACCACTGGTGTGGGGAATATGGTCAAGAGAAGATTATATGGCCATTTGTAAGAAATCAGGTGTTGTTTGGGACTCATAATAAGGTCCTTATCCATATATTATTTCTATCAGTTGTGAGGTTCATGTTCGGTGACACCTTGTGATGTCATGTGCTCGTTTGAATACAAAAGAAAAGGATGTGCAATATTTTGAGAGTCTCTATTTTTTTGGAAGTGTGCCTTCCATTAGAAAATATTGACATACTCTATTTAGAGGAATGTTTTGGCATATATCCTTTTTCCTATTTCCATTTTTCATCTGAATATACAAGGGGTGATGTGTTTTTATCTTCTAAGCCCTTGTTTCAGAAAAATTTTAAGTTTTGGTAAAGTGAGTTTGGAGTGTGTTGTGTCTCGTTGAAACCATCTAGGGTCACAGTGTAGTTTATAGCACCGAAAGAAGAAGTTATATTTAGGGGTTTCCCAAGGCCTGAATGTGGGGCCGAAGATGCCTCGATCATCTGAGCTCTATCCATAGGTCCCAGAGTGAAGTTTGCAGGTAGTCAGGGAAATCCCAGGGTCATTAAAAAATTGTTGGTCTAATTCCTATCCATGGTATGAAAGATGGGAACAGTTTAAACCTTTGGTATTGTTGTCTTTCTCCAGTTGTTCTTATTTAGTGGAAAGAGTTTAGGGGAATCTCATTCCCATGTTATCTTCTAATTTCATGATTTTCCCCCTTTGGTTCCCTTTGATTTTTTAGAGAAAAGTGTGAAATTTGGGCTAGGAAGATGGTAGCGTATGGTTTGCGCACAGTTAGTAGTAATTGTGCGCCAACCTAGAAAACAGTGTGATAAGAAATGGTAGCTACCGAACGGTATCAGTATGGCCATGATCCTTGGACCATTTAACCATGAAAATTTTCATTTTTGGATAGAATGCTCTATATGGTTAGCCCACGGTTTCCCAAACTATGTGGACTAACTGTGTGGTCGTGCCAATCCTTTAAATTTTTGGGTCTTTTTTTGTCGGCCTGTGCTAGTCGGTTAAGATGATTGGTTCTTATGGTGTGGATACCCATTATTGGTCTCATGTAAGTTATTTGGGAAAATTATAATAAAATTCTACCACTTATGTTGGGGAGTCCGTTCAAGCCTCCCCATGTTAGTGTCCTGATTCTATCTTGGGAAAATTTAAGATGTCTCTTATGGTGGGGAGGCCATTTATGTATCATCATATCAGTAAATTGGTTTTTTCATCAGTCTTGTCTTGGAAATAGTTTGTCTCATTCGGAGCTATTTAACCACCAACTTTCTCCTTGGGTAATTGTTGGGATTGGAGTGAACCCAACGGTTTTTGCTGAATTGATATTGTGGTAACCATTTTCAATGTTGTTGTTCGTTCGGGTAAATTTTTTGAATCTTGTTCAGATAGTATTTGAGGTGTTTTTTTGGGATGAAGTTTGAATGTGCTTGATAATTTTAGGAAAGTGGTGTAAGTTTTGGTCAGTGAGAGTATCCCTTCCTTGATTGATCAACTAGAGATATCTTATCATTTTGGGGGCAGGCGAAACTTGGAAAAGGAGTCCATTTTGGCCTAACAGTTGGGTTTGGTTTTTAAATTTGGCCTTATTGTGGATTTATGAGGGTGGAAAGATTTATAGTGGGGAGAATTTTCACATACATGACTTGTTTTAATGTTATTTTTCATTTAATTCCAATTATTTCTTTGTTGTGGAGGTTTCCGAAGCATTTTTTGAGGAAAGTATGGGTTTCAAGATTTAGGTTAAACCACGAGACTATTTCTAGATATAAAAACAACATTTTTTTCTTTTATAACCCCTTCATTCTTTAAAATTTATTACCCATTACACTTCCCACTTGGCCTCCCCTGACCTATTAAAACCATCATATCCATTTGGACCCCTTATGAACTCATTATCATTTTGGATTTAGGTGATTTATTTAGGAATTGGGCCAACCCGTGAGCCCAATTCCTATTTTAAATTTTTATTTTAATTCTTTCATATCTTATCCATTTTTTACTATTTTTCAGTGATTCCACCTCCCACCCAAAGAAAAAAACCATAGGATCACCCCAATTATCTATTTAGTGGATTGGGAATCATTTGAATCGCATATTAGGCTCTGGGTTTCTCAAATCATCTAGATTTGAGAAGGTAATTTGATTATTTCATAAAACTTTCAATTGTTACTCTTTTTCCACCATTTCAGTCCCCACTTAACCTACTATACATCATTCGAGCCTCGCTACTAGTTTTGGTTACTTGGAGATTTGTATTTTGGTGTATTTGGGGATATTTTTTCAATATCTCTCAATTAAGTGAGTTTCTTCTCATGTGCCTCCCATTTTCTTAGGGTTTCTTCCACTTTTATTGAGTTTATAAAATTTCAAGAAGCTAAGGTTCTTACCTAGGGTTTTATTTTTTTTCATTTTGGTGAAATATTGTAACGACCCAAAATTTTGAATAAATCTTGTTTCCTAATTTTGTGTGTTATTTTATTTTTATACTCAACAAAACTGTTTCATTTAATAACATGAGTATAATTAAAATGAGACCGTTGGGTTTTGACTATTATATTACCATTGGTCAATATGACCGCTGGAAACTAAACATTTTGATTATTGTCTCTAAATACAAGTGATCTTGGTTAATTAATATAGAAAGAAGATTCGATGGCCTCACCCAGTAGTCTTGGACCAATTGAAGCCCATCTATCAAAACTTGGGAAGGAGGTAGCACCACTGGGCTTTGCTCTGGACCAAACCCAAGCCGAACTTCATCGTGTGAATCTAGAACAGAATCGCCTTCACGAGAAGTTCAAACTGATAGAAATTACTACTCATGCGATGTTGGCTGAGCCGCCCTCAGATTCTCTCACCTTAGCACACCTTACACTTAGGTCCTATGCTGGGGTTATAAGGGGCTATGTAAGGAGACCGTAACTACCTTGTATAATCCTTTGTTTTAAATAAAAATCGGGATTTCTTGTTATGATTATTTTTATGAATTTCAAATGACCGGATAAATATAGTATGCATATTTTTGATGAATTTTAGAAAATGGATATTTTAAAAATGTTTATGTAAACCTAAAATAATTAAAAATGTGTAATGATTTTCAAAAAATGGTCTTCTACAATTATTTTCAGTAAAAAATTTGGAGTCTAATAAGATCAACATAAATTTTGATGAATAGTAAATTATGAATAGTGATTTTATGCTTAGAATTAGTAATGTGACCAAATGGATTAGTAATCTCACTTAAAGAAAGTTTTAATATAATTTAGACACCTTGATTAAGTAATGTGATTCAATAAAATGGGTAAATAACGGTTTCATAAATTATTAGTCAAGTATTAGTTTTTTCAGGTGAATAGTGTTTTTTAATTAAAAATTAAATTAAAAATATTTAGAAAATTATTTTTATAAAATGGATTTCATTTTTGAACTCAGAGCATCGATATTATGTTAAGGTAATTTTTGGGGATTTTTCTAAAAAAATGGATTTTCAGTGAATAGTGTATTTATTTAAAAATTAAATTAAAATTATTTAGAAAATTATTTTTATAAAATGGAGTTCATTTTTGAAATCATAGCATCGATATTTGGTTAAGGTGAAATTTTGGGATTTTTCTGAGAAAGTTGAATTTTCGATGAATAGTGAAAATACAGTTTTTAAGTTACGGGTGTTTAATGACATCATTAAATGATGTATTAAGTATGTAATCAATATGGTCGACTTATGAATAGTAAGATAAGGTATGAGGTGTCCCAAGTGGCCAATACCATGGGAAAATACCATGGGCAAGCCCATGGTTTTTCCAAAACCACCAATGAGGTGTCCCTTGGCCATTAATGCCTTGTCCCCTCACTTTCCCTATAAATACCAAGCCATCCTCTCATCCATTAGACTCCCAACTCTCCCCCAACGAAGCTCTGGTCTCATTACCTCCCAAGTAGTCCTCCCAAGGTTCCCCCAATCCCTCAATGTTCAAACCTTTGAGTTTTAAGAGTTGTGTTTCAAGGTAAGGGTTCCGACCTCTCTCTTTCTTTTCAAGTAATCTCTTTTATGTCATTTCTTTTATGATCCATGATCTTATGTTGAAGGATGTTCTTTTATATTCATCTTACTTCCCTTTTCATGTTCATATTATGAGAGACCCCCTCTTTCTCTCATTATTTCATTTTAAGAATGTTAAACTGGCGTCGTTTGGCTACCGAATGTTTAAGGGATTCTTTCACCCTTCTCATTTTCAAGATCTATTTTCATGTCAAGTCTTTCATTTTCCTTTTTATTATGTTGGTTGATGATCTCTAAATCTATCAAACTTATCTTTTATGTTCATATTATGAGAGACCCTATTTGATCTCGTTAATTCATTTTTGTTGAAGTTTAAGTGGCGCCGTTAGGCTGCCGAATTTTAAGGGATTCTTTCACCTTTATCATTTTTCAAAGTTCTACTTTCATGTCAAGTCTTTCAAGTTACTTTTTATTATGTTGGGGTATGATATCTATATCTATCATACTGAACTTTTATGTTCATATTATGAGAGACCCTATTTGATCTCATCAAATCATTTTTGTTGAAGTTTAAGTGACGACGTTAGGCTGCCGAATTTTCATAAGAGAAATCTTATTTTTTTCTTCTTTTCATGTTCTTCATTTCATATGGTATGTCTTTAAAATTTCATTACCAAGTTCTTAAATCCTTTATATTATATTCCCCTACTGTTTTATGGATCATTTATGAGTGGTTGACCCATGTCCCCTCTCTTTTCAATGTTTTCTAAAACCTCGTAACATAGTCGTTATGTTGCAGAATTTCCGTCTCAAAATGTCTCTCTCTTTTTCTAAAGTTATTTTATTTTATTAAGTGAATACTCAAAGCTCTCTCTTCTATAGGGGTATTGACATATATACCAAGTTTTTCTATTTTAAATTCTGGGATTTACATACATGAGACCCACCTTCCTTTTTTGTGGGTTTTAAAGTGACACAAAGATCATGTCTTTAAAGCAGTTTTTAAAACGTTATGATTATGAAATGAAACTCATTTCTGTTATGCTATATGGGTTGTTTATGAAATGATTTATGATGATATATGTGCCTCACATGATGATAAAGACAAATCTAAGGTTGCGCCCTGATAGCGCTCCAATGCATTGGGTAAAGACTTAATCTCTAGATATGACAATTTAGACTGATACCTTGGTGAATAACCTTGGTAATTTTTATTGACACCTTGGGGATGGACCTTGGTGAAATGGAAATGATTGTATTTGTAAAATGTTTTAGCCACATCTTCAAGTTATGAAATAAATTATTTTTATTATGATATGCATCATGATTTCTTTCTCATGCCTTAAAGTTATTTTTCATGACTTTATTAATGTATCTCATGTTCACATGTTAAATGTTTCCCTTGTTACCCTTACTGGGCATTTTTCTCACCCTTTCCTTTTATGTATGCTCCCAGGTTATGAGATGTTGTAATGAACTTAGTATGAACAAATGAATAATCTTTTCAAGTGTTTAAGAATAATTGTTTTTTTTCTCATGTAATAAGTTCTTGGTTTCCAAGACACTAAACCTTAAAGATCCTCGGTTTTGTAAAATGTAATGAAAATTTTTGTTATAAATAGGGCGGGATTTTATAGTTGGTATCAAAGGATGGTTTAGTTATTTGTGGAAATTAGGATATGAAAACTTTAGGAAGAAGCCTATAGAAAAGTTTATATATAGAAAATCTTCCTGGTATTTTGGTGAGTATTGAGTAAGGGGTTTCCAAACAAATACATCCCTGTCTGGATACGAGCAGGTAGAGGTGGCTCTAGCACAAATGTACATAGGGGTAAAATCCAAAAACACCGCTTTGAGCTAGACTCAAATGGGAACTGGTACACGACAACGGGACTTGTTGCACTCTTGGTTATGACACTCCCGGGGGATATGCTTTGGTAAATTCATAATCTTAGTATAAACCATTATTAAAGTAACAAAGATAAAATAAAATAAAGATTCACATTAGAATATATGATCATGGATAACCTAGATTGGAACCTAGAGGATCACAAGTTAGGGTATACTTTCCTTCTACAAGTTTATCCTTCTATGCTTAAAGTTTCCTTTTAATGATTATTGGATAAGTATTCAAGCCTCGGATTATACTTTCTTTTCTTAGTTAATGGTGGGAAATGGAAGAACGTGTCCCAACAACCAATGTGATAGGAAATGTGATGATTTCCCTATTGATATGATAGAGATGACGAGAGATCAAGTTGAAAATATTGTGATTATTCCAAACCATCTATCAAAAATCACAATTAATAATTGGTACCTAGTTGAATGCCCAAATTTGTCAAGAAAGAAGAAGATGAAGTCTCAGGGAGGTTCATCGGATAAATTTGATAAGGGAAAGAAGACCCAATTTCCTTTGTGCAAAAAGTGTAAAAAGGGTAACCAAGGATAATGTCACAAAAGAACCGGGAGATGTTTTAATTGTGGGAAGATAGGGCCTAAAGTAGCCAATTTCTTTAAAAAAATGGATAATGTGATGAATGGAGATAAGGTTCGATCTAATGTACCTTATACATTTCGATGTCATAAATGTGGAGAAGTTAGACATTATCCAAGGCAATGATCTCTTGCAATGGGTGAGAAGCATGATGAGCATCAACAATCTTCGAGGACAAGGGAACAATGCAAGTCTTATGCTGAGATAGATCATGATGAATGAAGTACATGTAACTTCTTCTCAATAATTGTCTATGTCATGTTGTATTTTAGTTCATGCTCCATGAGAATATATTTAATGATTTCTAATAACATTGAGTCACTACCTACGATGGTTTTATATCATTAAGGAAAACATCTATTGTCATGTACCACATGTTGATATTGTGAATATGTTCTTAAAAAAATGGTGATTAGGGGATTAAAAGATGATTATTATTTTAGAAGATGTTCACTATTTTGGGAACCCTATTTGATCGAGGTAAATATATTACTATGGTATTTTCTTTAAGGAGTAAAGGTTGACTTATATTTTGAAGAATCAATAAATTTAAGGCAAACTTATAGTAATTAAGGTTACATATGGAAATGATTAACCTATCTTGGGGAAAATGTGATTAGGTTAGTTACTTTTGTTATAATATGATAAGAGTGGTTGATGTTGTTTGGAGATGAATGATAAATTCTATCTTGGAAGACTATGTTATGAGATCGTTCTTATAATTGGGTTTCAATCTTAGTTTGGTTTATTTTGAGGAATTTTAAGGACAGTTATTTATGGAATGGTCTATGATGAACTTTGGGTAGTACCATGGAACTTTTAAGATTTAAAAGTAGTTTTCCTTCCTATGGGATTCTTTCTTTTTGAAGAGTTGTTTTATCTTAACCTTTCTATTTTTGGGATAATGTTTAAAGATATAATAAATTGATAGTTAATCTTTTGTGGATTATGTGACTCTCAAGAAGATGATTTTTGTGATTTGATGAGACCAAGTGTTTTTGAATTCTCATCGTTTGGAGAAAAGATTAGTTTTGGTAGAAACTTATTAATGGATGAAACTCTACTTGAAGGTAGGTATATTTCCTTATGTTTTTATTCTATGTAGTAAATGAATTCCTCAAAATTATGAAAAGAAACGTAAAACAAAAACATTTTCGGTTTACGTTTCCTACTGGGTAATCAAAGATCGTTTACACACATCATAAGATTGTGATTTTCTTATGGTTAACTTTCTCCTAATCATGTTTTCTATCACTCTCCCTCGGAACTTGACCCTTTGTTTTCTCCTCCATGTCCATGTTTTCCTACATGGAATCCTAGTGTGGGTTAACTCAGGTGACCTTTGTACTTCCCTTTCTTTCTTTTAAAGTAATAGTTTTACTGACTCCTTTTTCCGATGTGGGACTTTCGATGAAATTTCAAAACCCAATTTTAAAAATTTCAAGGATGCAATTTCTTAAGGGGGGAAGATTGTAACAACCCGAAATTTTGAAAAAATCTTGTTTACTAATTTTGTGTGTTATTTTAGTTTTATACTCAACAAAACTGTTTCATTTGATAACATGAGTATAATTAAAATGAGACCGTTGGGTTTTGACTGTTATATGACCATTGGTCAATATAACCGCTGGAAACTAAACGTCTCGATTATTGTCTCTAAATACAGGTGATCTTGGTTAATTAATATAGAAAGAATATTTGATGGTCTCACCCAGTAGTCTTGGACCGATCAAATCTCATCTATCAGAACTTGGGAAGGATGTAGCACCACTGGGCTTTTCTCTGGACCAAACCCAAGCCGAACTTCATCGTGTGAAGCTAGAAAAAAAATCACCTTTGCGAGAAGTTCAAACTGATAGAAATTACTACTCGTGTGATGTTGGCCGAGCCACCCTCAGATTCTCTCACCTTAGCACACATTACACTTAGTTCATATGCTGGGTTTATAAGGGGCTATGTAAGGAGATCGTAACTACCTTGTGTAATCCTTTGTTTTAAATAAAAATTGGGATTTCTTCTTATTATGAAGTTTATGAATTTTCAAATGACTGGATAAATATAGTATGCATATTTTTGATGAATTTTAGAAAAAGGATATTTTAAAAATGTTTATGTAAACCTTAAATAATTAAAAATTTGTAATGATTTTCAAAAAATGGTCTTCTACAATTATGTTAAGTACAAAATTTGGAGTCTAATAAGATCAACATAAATTTTAATGAATAGTAAATTATGAATAGTGATTTTATGCTTAGGATTAGTAATGTGACCAAATGGATTAGTAATCTCACTTAAAGAAAGTTTTAATATAATTTAGACACCTTGATTAAGTAATGTGATTCAATAAAATGGGTAAATAATGGTTTCATAAATTATTAGAAAGTATTAGTTTTTTCAGGTGAATAGTGTTTTTTAATTAAAAATTAAATTAAAATTATTTAGAAAATTATTTTTATAAAATGGATTTCATTTTTGAACTCAGAGCATCGATATTATGTTAAGATAATTTTTGGAGATTTTTCTAAAAAAATGGATTTTTGGTGAATAGTGTATTTATTTAAAAATTAAATTAAAATTATTTATAAAATTATTTTTATAAAATGGAGTTAATTTTTTAAATCAGAGCATTGATATTTGGTTAAAGTGAAATTTTGAGATTTTTCTGAGAGTTGAATTTTCAATGAATAGTGAAAATACAGTTTTTAAGTTACGGGTGTTTAATGACATCATTAAATGATGTATTAAGTATGTAATAAATATGTTCGACTTATGAATAGTAATATAAGGTATGAGGTGTCCCAAGTTTCCAATACCATGGGAAAATACCATGGGCAAGCCCATGGTTTTTCCAAAACCACCAATGAGGTGTCCCTTGGCCATTAATGTCTTGTCCCCTCACTTTCCCTATAAATATCAAGACATACTCTCATCCATTCGACTCCCAACTCTCACCCAACGAAGCTCTGATCTCATTACCTCCCAATTAGTCCTCCCAAGGTGCCCCCAATCCCTCAAGGTCCAAACCTTTGAGTTTTAAGAGTTATGTTTTAAGGTAAGGGATCTGACCTCTCTCTTTCTTTTCAAATAATCTCTTTTATGTCATTTCTTTTATGATCCATGATATTGTGTTGAAGGATGTTATTTTATATTCATCTTACTTCCCTTTTCATGTTCATATAATGAGAGACCCCCTCTTTCTCTCATCATTTCATTTTAATAATGTTAAAGTGGCGTCGTTAGGCTGCCGAATTTTTAAGGGATTCTTTCACCCTTCTCGTTTTCAATATCTATTTTCATGTCAAGTCTTTCATTTACCTTTTTATTATGTTTGGGTATGATCTCTAAATCTATAATACTGATCTTTTATGTTCATATTATGAGAGATCCTATTTTATCTTGTCAATTCATTTTTGTTGAAGTTTAAGTGGCGTCGTTAGGCTGCCAAATTTTAAGGGATTCTTTCACCTTTCTCATTTTTCAAAGTTCTACTTTCATTTCAAGTCTTTAAAGTTATTTTTTATTATTTTGGGTTATGATATCTATATCTATCATACTTAACTTTTATGTTCATATGATGAGAGACCCTATTTGATCTCTTCAAATCATTTTTGTTGAAGTTTAAGTGACGTCGTTAGGCTGCCGAATTTTCATAAGAGAAATGTTATTTTTGTCTTCCTTTCATGTTCTTCATTTCATATGGTATGTCTTTAAAATTTCATTACCATGTTCTTAAATCCTTTATATTTTGTTCCCCTACTGTTTTATGGATCATTTATGATTGGGTGACCCATGTCCCCTCTCTTTTCAATGTTTTCTAAAACCTCGTAACATAGCTGTTATGCAGCAGAATTTCCGTCTCAAAATGTCTCTCTCTTTTTCTAAAGTTATTTTATTTTGTTAAGTTAATACTCAAAGATCTATCTTCTATAGAGGTATTCAAATATATACCAAGTTTTTCTATTTTAAATTCTGGGATTTACATACATGAGACCCACCTTCCTTTTCTGTGGGTTTTAAAGTGACACAAAGATCATGTCTTTAAAGCATTTTTTAAAATGTCATGATTATGAAATGAAACCCATTTATTTTATGCTATATGGGTTGTTTATGAAATTATTGATGATTATATATGTGGATCAAATGATCATAAAGACAAATTTAAGGGTGCGCCCTGATAGCGCTCCAATGCATTGGGTAAAGACTTAATCTCTAGAGATGACAATTTAGACTGATACCTTGGTGAATAACCTTGTAATTTTTATTAACACCTTGGGGATGAACCTTGGTGAAACAGAAATGATTGTCTTTGTAAAAATTTTTATCCACATCTTCAAGTTATTAAATACATTATTTTTATTATTATATGCCTCATGATTTCTTTCCCATACCTTAAAGTTCTTTTTCATGACTTTGTTGATGTATCTCATGTTCACATGTTAAATGTTTCCCTTGTTTCCCTTACTAGTACTTTTGATCACCCTTTCCTTTGATGTATGCTCCCAAGTTATGAAATGTTGTAATGAACTTAGGATGAACAAATTAATAATCCTTTCAAGTGTTTAAGAATAATGTTTTTTTTCATGTAATAAGTTCCTGGTTTCCAAGACAATAAACCTTAAAGATCCTTATTTTTGTAAAGTGTAATGAAAATCTATGTTATAAATAGGGCGGGATGTTATAAATATTGTGTATTAGGTCTTGATTTCACTTCCTTGTGGTGTGACGGTGGTGCGATTGAAGTTTTTTACAATGGTTTGGAGTTTTTGGCATAAATGGTAAGTGATTCCATGTGTAATAATTATTTGATGATTTATTATTACTTGATTTATATTTTTAGCATGATTATATTCCATTTTTTGGTGTGAAAATTATATTTGGTGTCATTTGTTAAGCGGATGGTTTTTAAGTGTCATTTTTAGGAAAAATGAATATTTTTTGTGTGTATTCTATGTTGTGTTTATTGGGTTTTTTTTATGATTCATCGAATAGTTTTATTAAATGATGTTGTGGCTTCCAATTCTGGTTTGATGTGATATAGGTATGATTTTGGTCTTAAAAGAGGTTTTTATAAGGATTTTATATGAAAAACATGGTTACACTCCTTGGATTTGTTTTGTGAAGGTTTTAAATTTTTTCTTGATTTATGTAAGAGGTGAAACTATGTTGCCAAACTGTTTTGGTAGGAGTGTACTTTTGAAATGGTCTATTTTAATTTGAAAGGGATGTTATGTGATGTGTACTATCTTGTAAAGGTTTTTTAAAATTGTTTAAAGTATTTTTTGAAGTGTGAAAGAGAGTTGAAACATGTTGTGGGCTATTTTAGTGTGAGTATGATTTCCAAAATGAATTTGAATGGAAAGGGGGATCGTGTGACATGTGTGTGGTCTGTTTGGTGTGTGTGTGACTTGAAAGAGTTATTTTATGTGAAAATTATATTTCATGGCATGTGTAACTTGTTTGAGTATAAGAGTAAAAACCTGAGTATCAAGGTGGGTGGACATGTAGTAGTATGTTGGTGATCCCGTGGGGTTTGGCCCCTATTTAACATAGATAGTTTGATGGTTAAAAAACTAACTAAAATATGATGATTATAATATTATGGGACCACTAGTTTATTGGTATGATACTTACTAGTGTCTCATGTGAATGATAATGGATATTTTTATGTTTACTTTCACTGAGTACGAGGTACTTGGGACCCATAGCAAGCTAGTGCCTATGGTTGTTTTCCCATTCCTAGTGCTCATTAGATATTTTATACTTACTATTGGAATACAGTATGTTTGGATGGAGAAATTCAGTAGATTTTTCATTCTATTTAAAATTGTATATTTATTTTAAAGTATCCCACTTGAATGCTGTTTTTATTTAAAGTTGCATCTTTTAGACATTGTAAGTTGCATTTCTTGTTTACAAAACTTGTAAGCTTTTTGTCTTATAATGATTATCACATAGAATATTTTTGTGGTGGCATCCTACTAGGATTTATCTCACAGCTTACTTACACCCTTGGATATAAGTATACTTGGTTATTTTTTGTAGGTTTGGGAAAATCTTTTAGTGCTAGTGGTTCGAGTTTCTAGCAGTCCTTCTTAGAGTAGTGTCATGGAGATGGATTGAGGGTGATGCATCTTGCCATGAGGAGGTTATTAGGATTTCCTTTTTGACTTTTTTTTTTATAGTCTTTGAGTTTTTTCCTAGATTATATAATTCAATTCTGAATTTTTTGAAAAAGATGTTTTGGTTTGAAAAATCCATATTTGGTTTATTGGATTTTTTGTTATTTTATGTTTATAAACTCAGGTAAATCTTTCTCAAATTTCATTTTTTTGATACCTGAACACTTGTGCCAGCCCATGAGGATAATGAATACCCTTAAGGCCTTGCCATGTGCTAGGTCAGGTGCCAATTTTTATGGTGACCAAATTTGTTTCGTGACAACTTACTATCTTCCCAAAATGACCATTTAAAAATGAGAATGTTACTCATGTGTACGTACGACATACCATCTTCATAATCGTAACCATCGTTCATTTTTCATAACCATCATTCCTATATGATTTCAAAAGTATAATTTATGTAAAAAATTGATAATTATTCCATGTTTATTATTCTATATATGGTTAAATAATAAAATCATTGACCATATTTGACCAATCAAAGTCAGTTTTGACACATAAGCTGAAAATTATCAAAACATACGACTTAAACAGTATTTATTGAGTAATTTTATATAAAATTTTTATAAGTTAAATTAAAGAAATGATAAAATTTTAAAAGTTTATGAAGTAATTAAATAGTTAACATAGTATTATTATTCAAGAATATAGAGGACAATCATGAAAAATCATACTCAAGGTAAGGGATTTATTAACTCAATTTTTATTCATTAGGTTAAAATTCTATGTCATTGGTTATTTCATTACAAGAATAAGTGTAAAATGAACTATGATTGTATTATTTTGTATTCAAAAATTTATTGTGTGGATTTAAAATTTTCATACATAATTATTTCATTGATTTATTATCACTCTAATGATACAATCTTTGTAAGGGTTTTTCACATCTCACTTTTATTTTTTTGAGATAAATTCCATTTTCACCACTTATTTTTATGGTGTGGTGTATATAATAACCATGAATGTATTTTATGATTATTATAGTTAAATTTATGGGTTTTTACATATAATTTTTATGATATATATTTTATGTGGTTTATGGTTTCAAAGTTACCAAAGTGGTAATGGATTTTTGTCACAATTTTCCTTATTTGAGTTGTATGTTATATTGTACACCTATATTGTTTTATAAGGTGTATATACTGATCCTTTGATATTTTATATCATGAATATACTTATTATAATGATATTATAAGATTAATTTAAGATTATTCCTTTCATGTGTTTAATGATTCAAATGTTTCAAAGTGGTATGGGACACTTTGGAATATTTAAAGTTTATTTTACTCAAGAATGTTTTAATGATTTTTAATGTTATTTCCATTCATCGAAATCAACAACACTTATTGTAACTTATCCTCCACTAGGAATATTTTTTATTTATACCATCCTCATTATTTTCTGGATGGATTAAGATTGTTTCAAAGATATTGTTTTGGAACCCATTTATTTTCCATGAATTAATCATGTTTCAAAAAGATTGTTTGTGAACCAAGATCTTTTCCATGGGTTTATCAATTTTTTATGATTTTTATTATTAAATTTTTTTATTCATGTTAATTGAGTATTATATGAAACAGGTGAGACCCATAAATCTTATACGTAGGTTTGAACCCCATTATAATCACATGTGAGCCCAATATAGCTTATATGAAGGTATGGACTCCATTATAACTCACAAAAAAAATAGGTGAGGCTAATATATCTTATATGAAGGGTGATCCCAATTATATATATCCAATTCATTGGGTAATGATAATTTTGGAATTTAGACATATGTTTATTTCAATTAAAAGTGTTTTGAAATGTTTTTGAATTATTTTTATGAAAATGATGCTCCAAGTTACCAAAAAGATATTTAATTGTTTGTTATGAGTTTATAATTTTTCCAATGATCTAGATTCATATCACATGGCCTTTTATTATTGATTATGTTGGCTCTTTAATTTTCCATGTTTTCATATTTGATGATCTAGGTATTGATGGGTATGATTTCATTTATGAATCACTTGTGCACTTTGATTATGTCATCATACCCTTATGCACTCTTATACTCATTTATGACATTCAATTTTTAATGCTTATTTTTATCCTTAATAACAATTAGATCTCACCCTTCTTATGTTTCTTTTTCCCTAGGTTTTAATAAAATAACATTGAATGAGTTATGTCTGGAAGGGACTTCATATGGATGATGATAATGTATTAATGTGATAAATAAAGGCTGGGTGAAGTTGAAGAAATTTTCTTTTAAAGTCTTTTGAATTGTTTATGTATAAGTTCTTCCTAATTATATAAAACTATAAACCTAAAAGGTCCTCCACAAAGTAAGTTATTTGAGTTTTCCTTTTGATATTGTAAGGTTTTTATGAAAAATATGGCTCACGATTTTCAGCATCAAATCCGGGGATATAAGGTTATGGATTTCAGAGTAGGATCCAGAAGTGTGGGTTCTAGGTTGTTATAGTTGTTATAATAATTAAATTTATATAAATTTAGACATTATGATGTTTTCATGTGATTTTATCTTAATATTTATGGATACCATCATAGGACTATAAGTTTAAGTATAATCATAAGTTCAAATTCTTATACACCTTGTTTGAGTTTTTTAAGTAGTAAAAATTTTGAGGTTATCAATGAAATTTTAAGAGACATTTTATTAGGTTTAAGTATATGTAAAACTTTTGTTTAATTAGAAGTATTACTTTAATTTTTTCGAAAATAATTTTTAAGGTATTGTTAACCTTTAGGGTCTATTTGATCTTAGATTTTGAGGTAATTATAGGAACAAAAGTATTATCATATAGGTAACCAAATGATTCAAATGTGATTTGGTGACTAAGGGAATAATGTTACTTTAAAATAATGTCACCATCTTTTGGTCTTGAAATATGGAAGGTATGATACAACCCTCGAGGTTAAAACACACTTTAATTTTGATTTTATTGATGTTATTTGGGATATAAGATTTTGGAATGACTTAGTTTCAACTTTGGGTATTACTATTAAATTTTTAAGATTATTTTATGAATTTTTATTCATATTCGGAATTATCTAACTATGTTCTAACCATTTTGGTTTTTTTAATGTATAAAGACAGGTGGAATAGCTTTAAAATACCTTTTATGGTTATATGGTCTTTAGAAGTTGATTTTAGTGCTTCTGGAATTAAAATTTCATCTTGAATACTCATCGTTTAGAGAAAAAGATGATATTTTGGTGGGAATTTATTAAAAGTTGAAATTCTACCAATCTAAGTAAGTATATCTCCTTTTTCTTTTTTTCTAGATGGTAAAATAATTCTATAACTCTAGGAAAAGAATCTTGAAATAAAATTATTATCCTAGTACCTTCAATTATCATGAACTGATGGTACTTTTGATTATGAAATATTTATGTTTCTAAGGCCCATAACTTTCTATTGATCATTCACTTGTTTATGATCAATGACTTCAATCACTCTCTATAATTATTTACACTTTTCCTCCATTCCCACCTATGTTCCCCCTATATCAGATCCTAGTTTGCGTAAATTCTAGTGACCTTTATGTTTCCCACTTTACCTTTTTAATAGGATGTTTTATTAACCCTATTTACTATGTGGGTTTCAATAAATTAATTATAAAAATGTTAATCCTTTGAAAACAAAGATGAATTTTGAGGGTGAAATTCATTTTAAGGGGGGTATGATGTAACATCCTGAGATTTTAAGAAATATATTATTTTTATTAATTTATATTATTTGATAACTTTTTTAACATGCAATGAATATTTTATATTTAATTTTATTTAATACCAATTTTATCTTTCACTACACTTAATATTGAGTTTCTTCGATAACTTGGGTTACACATAAGGTCGAGTCTTACCTAATATATACTTAATATTATTTATTTAACATAATAGTATCACTTAGTTGTTGGAATGTATGGAATGAATATTATTAACTAGATTATGAATATATGGTATATTTATTTTTATATAATTAATCTTTTGGTGGTAAATTAATTAGAAATGAAAATAAAAACCAATTGAATATAAAAGACGTGTTTCTATAAAAAACTATTTATATACCCATAAAGGAATTTAAACTTAATAAATTAAATTAATCACTATTATTAAATGATATTAATGAAATTTATATGTTATATATTTAATAAAATGTTTCTAAATTCATCCGATATGTTTTATAGGTATAAAGTAAGAACAAATCCAATTTAATTATTAAAAGGGTGTATTTTACTGAAAGACAGTTTTTTCACCTTTTAATGACAGGCTTTATTTAAAACTAAATTTTGAATCTTTTATAAATTTTATTTGAACAAATAGACTTAATTTTTAAAATTTTAGTATCAAAATTTACTTTGGGTGAATTTTATTTATTTTTCTAAGAACTTACATATTTTGATGAATAGTTAATGACACCGAATTTTAATTAAAAACTACATTTTCATCTAAATAATTTATAGTGGTAGATTTTATTTTTTATTTTTTTTAAGTATAATTAGGAAACTTTTATATAATTTAAAATAATTTATTTCATTGTATTCTACTTCACATTGAATTTATATATAGAAACTTAGCAAACTTTTGAACATATTCACTTTAAAAACCTGCTTTGCAGTCCCGTTTGAGGGATTAATTTTAAATTAATTTATACCAATTATGTGATTTTAATTTTTAAAAATAGATTCCATATGTTTATTCAAAAAAATTTATAATTTATAGTGGTCTTAAATTAATTTTTGACAAAAAATATTGGTGAAAGTAATTAAAATTAATTACAGTGATTAAGTTAAAATGAGTTTACTTATTGATTAAACTTTAATATTAAGGGGACAAATGAACTAGAAATACATAAAAAACAAATTTTCTGAACATTATTAGACCATATCCACTATTTTGTATAATTATTATCATTATTTGAGGCACATGATGTAAGGGAGACCTCCCAATAGTGTTTATCTTTTTATATTTACAAGAATGCCACTCCCCCTCCACTCTAAAAAGGCACTCACACTCCCCACTTATTCACACCTATAAATACATTTCTATCATCAAAATCCAAACTAAATAATCGAAAAAAATACCTTCTATGATAATATAATCCACACTTTTGGAAAAAAGTAGACCAAGTAATTCCTTTGGTGAAAACTAAAAGGAGTTACCCAAATAAGAGGTAACAATCTTCCATGATCACTTTTGCTTTGTTTCTTTCTCCACCCCTTCAATTATTATTATTACATGATTATAAAATAACATTAGTATCATAAATATACTTATATTATTTTATATTAAGGGTTATACCTACACCTTCACACACTACCGTCAAATGGGATATGCAATCATCGTTCGTGTGTACGGCGGACTACCGCCTCACAAACTGATATCATTCATTCTTCCATTACTACCTTTAAATGTTGAGATTAATGATTTAATTAATAATTTAATATTATATATATGATATTTATTATTTCTTAATACTTATTTAATTATTATATAACATGTACCTTTATGCTTTCTATTTTGTGGGAATATGATAACGTCATTTGTGGGCGTGTAGACTACCACCTCCTCAAAGCGATGTGATACGTTCAACATTTACATGGAATTTATTAAGGATTGTTTTAATAAAAATATATTATATAAATTAAATTATTATAATATTCATGAAATAATTATCTATTTTAATATTTAACATATTATTTTTTTCTTTCCATTTCACACACTGAAAATCGTTCATGGATGTGTGGATTACCACCTCCTCAAAGCGATGTGATTCTTCCTTTTTCATCACCAAATATAAATAATGGTGTATATTAGTATATATAATTAAATAATATGGTATTTATTATATAATGTTCATTATTTAAAGATAAAAATTACTTACCTTCTTTTCATAAGGATCATTGAAAAATGATAACATTACTCATGCGTACGGACGGCCTACTGTCTCCGTGATCGTAACGTTTTTTCATTTTTTATAACCATATTTCATATATTATTTTAATAGTATAATTTATGTAGAATTTTATATTTATGTCATGGTAATTATTCTGTAGGTGTTTAAATAATGACCTCATTGACCGTAGTCATCTAATCAAAGTCAGTTTTGACACATAATCCGAATATGGTCAAAACAAACAACATAAAAATTATTGATTAAGTAATTATAAATAACTTTTTTATAAGTGAAATAAAAGTAATCATAAAATTTTAAAATATTGTAAATAAATTAAATAATTAACATAAGTTTATTATTTGTTAATATATAGGACAATTATGAGAAATCGGACTCAAGGTATGGGATTTCTTAACTCAATTTCCATTCATTAGGTTAAACTTATTTGTCATTGGTTATGTTATGATAAGAATATGTGTGAGATGAAATATGAATGTATTATTATTTATTTAAAATTTTATTTTTTGGATTTAAAATTGCTACACATAATTATTTCATTTATTTATTCTCACTTCAATGAAATGATATTTGTAAGGGTTTTTCTCTTCTCACTTTTATTTTTGTGAGATATATTTCATATTCACCACTTATTTTTATTTTGGGGTGTATATGATTTCCATGAATTTATTTTATGATCACTATACATAAATTTATGTGGTTTTACATAGCATTTTTATGATCTATATTTTATGGGGTTTTCGGTTTTAAAGTTACCAAAGCGGTAATGGATTTTTATCACAATTTTTATTCTTTGAGACGTTTGTTATATTATACACTTATCTTCTTATATAAGGTGTATATACTGATCATTTGATATGTAATTTTATGAATCTTATTATTCTAATGATATTATAAGATTTTTTTGATGTTATTTCATTCATGAGGTTAATGATTCAAATGTTTCATAGTGGTATGTATGCTTTGGAATGTTTGAAGATTATTTTCCTTAAGAATGTTTTAATGATCTTTTAATGGTATTTTCATTCATCAAAATCAAAAACCCTTGTTGTTACTTTTCCTATATTGGGGATACATTGTATTTATACTATCCTCATTATTTTATTTATGGATTAATGTTTTTTTAAATAGATTTCTTGTAACCCATTTCTTTTCCATGGGTTAATCATGTTTCAAAGATATTGTTTTGGAACCCATTTATTTTATATGGGTTTATCTTGTTTTTATGATTTTTATGATGAAAGTTATTTATTCATGGTGTGTGAAAATTATATTAAATGGTTGATCTCAATATAACTTATACGAATGGTTGATCCCTATTATAGTTCATAGGTGATCCCAATATAGATTATACAAAGGGTTAATCCCCATTATATATCATAGAAAATATGTGATATTGATATAGCTTATACGAAGGGTTATCCCTATTATATATATCTGATGCATTGGGTAATGATAATTTTGGAAGTTTTAAATGTTTTTATTCTAATTAAAAGTTTTTTTAAATGGGTTTGAAAGGGTTTATGAATGTGATGCTCCAAGTTACTAAAAATATTTTTAATTACTTATTATTAGTTTATAATGTTTCTAATGATAGATATTGATATCAAATGGCCTTTGATTATTTATTCTGATAACTCTTTCCTTTTCCATGTTTTCATATTTGATGATCTAGGTATTTATGGTTATGATTTCTTTAATGAATTTCTCATTAAATTTTATTATGCTATCATATCATTAGGCACACTTATGCTCATTGATGACATTAAAGTGTTAATGCTTATGTTTAACCTTAATGATCATATGATCTCACTCTTATTATGTTTCCTTTTCTTTGTGATTTAAGGAAATTATTTTGAGTAAGTTATGCCTATAATTGATTTCATATGGATAATGATGATGTATTAATGTGATAAATAAAAGCTGGTTTAAGTGGGATAAATGCTAATTTAAAAACTTGTGAATTATTTATATAGGAGTTTTTCTTGATTCTCTGATGATTTAAACCTAAAAGGTCCTCTAGAATGTTAGTGATCCAAGTTTACCTTTTGATGATGTAAGTTTTAGATGACAAATTTGAGTCACAATTATCAGAATCAAATTTGGGAATTTAAAGTGATGGATTTTATAATAGGATCAAGGAGTGTGGGTTCTAGGTTGTTATATTTAAACTTTGGTATATTGTTCAACTTCAAACATCTTCTAGGTTCAACTCATGATATTATTAACTTTTTATTATCTTACTTTAATTATCAAACACTTCACTAAATCTTAAGTCATCAACCCTTATGTAAGAAACTATTACTCTTACATATTATATAAGGATTTTAGATTTACTACATTTATGAATTTCGTAATATAAAGAGTCTTATTTATTCAAATAAAGTCTCCAATTTTTTTATTTCAATGAAAACTTTGACAAAAATATTCGGTATTAAAAATATCTTATATAATAATATAATATTATTTAATTTATTTATTTCAATATATAATTCCAAAAATATTAAACTCATTTAACTTTTATTTACCTAGAATTTTTTTAGACTCAACAATAATTACAAATTTTTTTCAAACAGACATGTTTTTTGTTACATTGAATAATCATCATAGCATCATCTATCTTAACCTATGAACCATTTAGATAGTTTGGTCTTCATAGCTTTCTTGGCCACCTAAATTTTCTAATTCCTTCCCACTTAGTATCCATGTATCATACAATAACTTTTAGACAATAACTTCTATATTTCTCTATAATCCTTTACTTCTTTCACAAATCCAACTCAATATATAAAGTCCTTTTTGAAAGTAAACTCCATTTAAACTTTTGAATGATTTAAAAGGACTTATAGATTCATGTGACATCTGAATACAATAATCTTTTTTAGAAAATTAGTATACAAATTTTCACATATCTTCCATGGATATAATTTCCAATTTCTAAAATATGTGTAACTTCTAGATATGGAATTAGGCCACCATAATAGTTTCCATTGTTCAAATTCTAGATAGATAACTTCTTGAAAATCACTCTTAAATTTACCTCAAAAACATTACTCAACTATTGATAAAAAATACAATGTATTGTAAGACAAAAACAATTCCATTTGGTTTTTAATGTGTAATGGAAAGCAGAATTTATAGGTGGATAATCGAAGATAGATGGGTTATGTAGATGAATAACTGGTGATTTTATAGACACGATGATGATATTTTTTCTATGTTTTTTTTATGAGATATTATTGATGTATTACACTTTTTTACTTATAGATGGGTTATGAATTGTACTTTATTTGGTTAATTGTTATCATTGGTCATTGATGGGATTATATTGGAGTTTATTAATGTTGTAATTTACTTTATTATATTGTTCCTTATTATTATAACTATTTAATTTTGATATATTTTTTTATGATCCATTTGTGGGTAAATTTCTCCTCAAGTGATACATTTAAACCTTGAGTTCTAGTTCCCAAAATCTGATGATCAAGGAGCATACTTGAGTCTATGTGGTGTTTCTCTGCGTCAATATAGAAGTATTGGGTTGGGATGTTATAAAATGTTATCAATTTAGTTTTTATTTATATGATTTTGATTCTTAGTAAACAGATATATATGAGACTAAATTTTGGGTCTTTGTATAAAACTACATGCATGAGTGTTGGAAGAATATCCATAGTATAATTCCATGTCCTTAGGGAAGTTTAGGATAAGATTAATTTATTTTAAATGATATTTTATGTTATTATATTTACCTAGATTAAGGGTAAATAGTGGGGTGTTTGTGCATAATTTTGGAATATAGAAACATGAAATGTGTGTCAGTACATGTGATTATTATTTTATTTTGATTGGAATTAAGAAATTGATTTTAATTTAATGATTTAATTATTAATAAACTAATCCTCATTTTCCTAAATATGTCATTAATTATGAATTAGTTAACTAAAATCAACATGTTGAATTTGATAAAGTGGAATGATTAATTTAATATTATTGATTACTTTTTGTACATGCATAAGAAATGATAACTTTTATATTTGATTGATGTGAAATTATGATGTTTTGTTATTGATTTTTTTTTTGGTTTTATAGATTCATGGAACCAAAAAGACTTATTGAATAGATTCCTAGAGAATATGTGAATTAAAAGTGATGTAAAGATGGTTTCTAAGATGGGAAATATGAATATGCTTCACCCTGTGGGATATATGAGACTCTTATAGAGGTGAAAAATACAAAAAAACAAGGTGCTTCAAAATTTAGAGGGGCCTACTGTGACATCCAGTGTTAATAAACCACGTTAGTTCCTGAAATAACTACATCAAAGGGTGCCAAAACACTAGTTCTAATTCCCTAGTTATAATAACATCACATCATATAGTTAAATGGAGTATAATTTTTCTCCCATTTCCTAGTACCCTCACACCATAGGAATCCACATGACCTAATTCAGACTACTTTTCATAATACATATTGAGTGATTCCATAGAAAATTGTCAAACCTCTTTATTATAATCCATATCATGAGGTGATACAATACATAAGTAGGTATGTTTTCATAATCCACACCATGAGGTGACTTGTAACATGATCCACCCTTAGTCAAAGTAAGATGTCAAATAATAGTTTGGGAGTAGTAAACAACAAATATATATCTTAACATAACTTATAATCCTAGACCTTGACAATAAAAAATCATATCCTATGCATCACATATCCTAATATATCATCCTAGTCCTTAGCTAAAAACTATCACATCCCATGAATCACACATCATGAACACTCTACACAGTGTGTAGTCATTTTAAGCATAGTTTACCATTTTAAATATCATTACTCAAATGATCTCAAGGAACGTAAGATTTAAAATATTATTTCTATACCCTAAATTTAAAATCAAATGAAAATGAAAATTTAATTAACTATATAATCCCTAAAACATCATTTTACTTAGTTACTTAAGACCACGCTCAACCTTTTACTATATTCTCTATTTATTTTATGGTGATTTCATATCCCTTGAGATCTATTGTTATCCATTTAGCATGCTAAGGTGAATCATTCACTAGGTGGTTGAACCATTAGTCCACTTTTATTATACCACCTTTCCTTGTCCCATTAGGCCTTAAAAATCATCTCATAACCAATCCTATTTCAAGAACATGGTTCACCTCTAAGGTAAACTTCAAGGTCCTTATACCATGCATCATCCCCTTTATTGACCTCAACTCACAAGGTGAACCCATCATTGAACCATCAACAATTTATTTTAAACAATCTAAATCCCTCAAACATTATCACATTAGACTATCATAAGTTCATCATATTTTATCTAATTCTTAGACACTAATTTAAATCCCATTGTATAAAACAATCCCAAGGGTTACAAGGTGGCATGGTCTCCAATTTATCCCAATATCAAATAACCATGTAAATAGTATTTTTATGGTCTTAATCGGATATACATATTCTATTACAGCATATTTAATCATATTAGTCCCCATTTAGGTCACCCTAACCCAATTAACCATGCTTAAGTACCACACTACATAAAAATAATTAAAATTATAAAGGAAAATAGGGACCACCTACCTTATACTGACAAAATTTAACCCCTAAAATAAAATCATTTTATTTGTCCTTAAATAAGAGATATCTCAAAAACTATCCAGAAACCTATATTATGGATTTTGAGTAATATTTCATAAAATTGAAAAATAGAGAAGTGGTTGAAATAAAAAGGTATTATAATTACCTCTAGGATTATATCATAACTGATAAAATTTAATTTTGAGATCTAATAATAATTCAGGAGATAGTCCAGTAAAATAACACCAAGGAATAAATATGTTGTGTTATATGACTGGAGGGAGAGAAGGGATGAGACTTAAAAAATATCCCTTATAAAGTTACCAAAATTCCATTATTAAAAAGAGATACTAGCATAACATGATCCATAAGATCTAATTCCACCAACCAATTTATGGCCACCTAGTGTGTTTTTCATACCCACCAGAGCCTCATTGAGTACCTGATACCACCCACATTAATAATTTACCTCAAAAAATATCCAAATTAAAATAAATTCATCCCAGATTTAATATTTTAGTACTAAAGTTCAAATATGATGTACCCCTAAATATTTCAGTTTTTTACATAATTAATGTGATTTCAAGATTTAAATATCTAAATTCCAAATAAAATATTACAAATTATAATTTTATCTTCTAGTAGGTGTTTTATTTAACTTTTCAAGAGTTACAGTACCTCAAAACCATCATATAATGAAAGAATAATTATAAACATTTAGCACTTTGGGATCTGTGAGATGTGTGGGATTAGATATCTATATTATTTTCCTTTATCTATTTGTAATTCCACTCATCAATGAGGTAAAATTTATCAAACTATCATTAATCAATACACTATGTTTTACTTTCACTAATAATATGAGTGGATCTCTATCAAAATCCAATATTAATATATTTTATGAAAATTTTATGAGGTTATATTCCCTATTCTATACAACTATTTCACTGTATTAGTTTTTTCTCTTAGCCTTGGTAAATATTCTTCCATGAGACTTATTAGTTTTGAATTATTCAATGTTATTATTCCAAAAATTTATGGGTACTCTTAAGGTCAATAAAATTATTATAGAGCTCCAATTTAGTTATTTATATCTCCATCAACATCATTTTTATATAATAACCCCCTTCATAATATTTATTTTTGATGACCTAAATTGTATTTAATATAAACAGTTATCTACCAACTTCAAATAAATATTCCTTATTAATAATATTAATCAAATCATTTACCATTTTATTGAAATACATTTAAATAATAAGTGATTTTTCTCCATATTTTTTCTTAATATCTAACCCTATGAAGTCTATCAAAGAATAAAACTTTTCAAATTTGGTATGTATATCACTCAAAATTTTCCTAAGGTATTTCAAAAAGTGATAGTTGAGTCATAAGACAACTCTTGGTTATGGTAGATTATTCAACCACCTAATGTGGTGTAAAATATTAGGTTTATGAATTCCATGAAATAACAAAATTCTCTATTGATGTAATGAGGACCAGTCATATAATTAATTATGAAACTTTCTAGTATTTTCTTCTTGATATTTATTTTCTAATATATTATGGATAAATATTAATTATTCAATTTCATCATGTTTATATCTTTTAGGATTTTTTTATTTGATATTTAAACTTGTATATATTAAAAAATGGTTAAAATCTTAGTTCAGACACCAAAAATAAAATAAAAATATTTATTTTTATTTTATTGAACTGTCTCAAACAATTTTATTTTTTGTTTCCACTATTCCCTTATTTTATCATGAAATGAAAACATGGGTGTAAAAACTAGTGGTTTATCTACAATTTCTATAAATAATTCTCGACCAAAGAGATCTAGATCAAAGGTTTATTTGAGAGTGTGATAATGATATGATAGGGGATAAATGTACCTTGGAATATCTAATGAGAAGGAGTGGGGGAACCATCGATCTCACATCTAAAGAAAAATCCACTCGGTTCATCTAAACAAGGGTGAAACATTTTTGTAGAGTCTGTAACAATATTAGATTAAGAAAATCCCTTTACTTATATATTAATTGTAAGATATTTTTTTCTTATATACTATTATAATATTAACATTATCATATAATTTGGTTTTTAATCTTAATATTAAACTCATTACATAATGATAAGGGTTATTGAAAGTTTGTTATTGATTATTCAGGTATATTTTCATAACATGATATTCATTTTTTACTATTTTTGAATTTTGGAGGTCACATTGAAGTTGAATCATAAAAGAATATTTATTTTTTGAATATTTGATATGTATAAGGTAGGTGGTCTCAAATGAGCCTTGTTTTCAATTTAGGGGTCAATTAAATTATATAAAATTCATGAGGGATTTATAATTAGGTTTATGATACTAGAGAAAGACAATATCTATCATAAAAAATCATAGGGCCTAAGAGTAATTTTAATATGAGTTATTAATTTTATTTTGAATTTTTTTAATAAATGACTTAGATTTTTTAAGTTTTTTATGATATTGAAATGGAATTTTTGATACACACTTTTATATAAATATTTTTGTGTCATTATATTTTTAATAAAATATTGGTGATGTTATAGTTGGGGTTTGGCATAGTGGAAAGCATAAAATAATACTACATCAAGGATGGGGGTTCATAACCCATTGGGAATAGGTATTATAGTATCACTATATCCGAACTATAGTTGTGGTGGACTATAGCACTAGTGACACTATAGTAGTGGCAGGCACTGTAGCAGGGACTGTAGCAACCTAGGTATTGTAGTAGTACTCTTCACAAGAGGTAATTTAGGCCAAAAATATGAGGCTTCAGGGCCATGTAATGGGATTTAATGCTTACTGGGCCTATGGGCTTGGTGATGGGTCTCCTCTACATAAAAAAAATATGTCTTTTCCTTTTTCTCAATAATAAAGAATATTCAACTTGAACATTTATAAAATATACTGGTAATGTTATTTGCTTAATATTATGATTTTTTAAGATGAAAAATATGATATGGTCATTTTTTAAAGTCATTTTTCAATTTGATCATCTATTAATATTTTTTTAGAATTAAAATTTAAAATATAAATAACTTTTTAAAATGTGATTTTTAAACCTTAAAATTTCAAAAAAATCAAACAAATTTTAGCCTTATAACTTTATTTTATCTCTCTTTATCTTTTATGAAATTTGACTCAAAACTATTTATGTGTTAAATATCATATTGTCTCTTGATATATTATGTATGATTTTTTATAAGAATTATTAAAAGAAAATTATTGAGTTAATATGGGTAAATTTTGTCATTGTATATGATTCAAATATTAAGATTTCAAAAAAAATTATGCACTCAGATCAAAACTTTTTTTTCATAATTTTTGGGATATAATTATTAATATTTTAATATTTTAAACTAAAATGTCTTGTTCAATTCATATATATTGATGTAAAAATTTATATTTTTTGGTTAATTGCATAGGGTAAATATTTAGTGATCAATTACTTATAAATAAATTTTTTATTGATTTACCCTAAACACACCTTAACATACTAAGGTTTGGAGGATTTTTTAATATTTTTCATTTAAAATTGATCTAAGGATGGTTGAATAAAATTACAACATCCTGATTATAAATTTATATTATGGTTATCTAGAAAACAAATTACGTGAATTTGAGATTGAAAAAATTTCTTGCTTGATATTTATGTAAGATTTTGAATGAAGAAACAAATGTTATAAAAATTCCAAGTAGTGGATATCTTGTCAATTAACCACATATTAAGACAAAAATAAGGAAATCGATTAAAAACATGTAAAATTATGTATTTGGATTTGTATTACACTATATAAAATGTTTTAATAGATCCATAGAACCCCAAAATTGACCCTAAGAATTTTAATATAGCTAAAAAGTTAAGGGAGTAAATAAATGAGTTGTATAACTTATTTGTGGAGAGAAATAAAAAATTGTGTGAAAGATATGTTAAGCATTCAAAGTTTTATTTTCTAGTCAATTTGATCCATACTAATATCCTATATGGAATTACTAATAATGAAATTTTCATGATATTATATTTTCTAAATGATTCTTTTTTTTAATATAATATCATCAAATCATTCTATTTTATTAATAAAATCATTAAAAAAATTATCCATGATCTTCCAAGATACATGAATATAAAAATGATTATATTATTTATTATGGAGAATATTTTGATAGGGGATAATGAAAAATATATCATTTATAAATATGGAAATCATTGAGTAATGGTAAAATATGAATGAATGTAATACCATGTAGAATGAAAAAAAAGTAAATATCTTATAAATTTGTTACATTACGTTCTCTTAAATCCTTGTTTTCAATGGTTATTCATACCATCCAGAATTGTAGGGCCCATAAAATGAAATTATATAGAAATTAATAATTATGGAATCATTATACATTTAAAATATTTACAATTTTATATGAAGTTTGATTTATTATATTGAAATTTATCTTTGAATAAAATGAATGTATCTTAGTATTGGAAATTGATGGTATTAACCCTTTTGAACCTTTAAATACCACTTGTAAAATATGGAAAAACATTTTTGATATATAAAATATACCTCTCAAGATGTCTATAGACCACAATTATTTAATTATTTTCATGATTATTATAGGAAATTAAAGTTTATAGTTGATATTGATTTATATCATCATCCACTAATACAAGGATTACAAAAATTATGGAATGATGATATAGAAACATTTTATGCATCAATGAAAAAAAATGCATATCAATCCCATGTGGACCATTAGTGAATTCCATAGACAAGAAAAACTATCTGGTATAAATACTTATGCTAGTTTGGCTAATCCTATTTTTAATTTTTATTTTGAGCCTCAATTAATACCTCATAAAAATGGTGATTTATATGTCATATATAATTCTTTGATTAATCTCATAGATTTTGGTTTAACATCACACAATTTAATGGAAATTTTAATTAAGAAGTCCATTGAGTTTAGTATATTGTTCAAAAATCTTGAGATAATTAATAAATATTGATAAAGAATTTAAGGGATACTATCAATTGAAAAAAGTTATAAAACAGTTTTCAGTGCATCATCAAAAATAATTTGAGAAAAATAATGGAGTAAAATGAGTATATTTCTCAAACTTCCTTATTAAGAATTTAACTTTCTATTTCATAATCATGAAGATATGAATATTGATAAAAATGTCTATGATAATGTGATTTTTATATTACTAAATGAGTGCAGAGAATCAAAGTATCATATTAATTCTTGTGACGACATAGAAATAATGAATATAATTTTCAATATATATAAAATCATAATGGGAAGTATCCTTTAATAATTATTTCAATGAAAAATATAGAAAAATATATCCTCCCTTGAAAATTAGATAATATTAAAGTACCTGATGGATATTCAAGTAACATTTCAAGATTTATTTCCTTAAATGATCATAATTTACATAGATTTAAAATTAATTATTCACTTATTTTAATAGGCCAGTTTCTACATTTAGAATTTCATAAATTATTTCTTAAAAAAGTAGTTATGGTTTTAATTGAGTTATTAACCTTATTAATTAATATTTTTAAGGAAAATATAAAACCAAATTATTTTGATAATCATAAGGAAAAAATTTATATCCCTTTTTAATTTTTAAATGATATTTCCCCCTTTATTTTTCAATGTGGTAATTTGTTTCACTACGAATTTGGATAAGGAAGCTAAAATATGAGGACAATAATTTTATCAAAAGATATATACCATTGAGGGGTATATTAATGATATTTTATTATCATTAATGAATTTAATTTTATCAAGTAATTTTCTAGACATTTTTTATTTTTGGTAATTTTTTATTTAGGTTCTTAGTTTATTTGAAGTTATGCATTAAAAATAAATCTCAATTTAAAGGAATTATTGTTTAAGATTATCTATTTTAATACTATCTAACTTTTTTCAAGTTATTTAAATAAAATTAAGATAATATTTAATCTAGTTTCAAATGTTGATTAAATCACTAGTAATTCTTATTATAATAAAAATAATCAGTCTTTCTAACTATAGGTTGACCTGTTAGAAATGTATCAAATTTTACACTAACATAATTAGAGTTATTAAAAGAATATTGATATGTGTTACCAAGAACACTCAATTGGTAAAAAATAATTTGTAGCACTCCAACATGTTTATCTCATTGAGAGATGACTCTAATTGGCATGAATATAAGAATTATTATCATGCTGATCATGACTTCTATTTTTTGATTTCATAGAATATTTATTGTCAGTTTTTGGTTTTTGGTTGAGGAAATAAATGATGTGTCTAACACCCTCCATCATTTTTCTTGGTGTTTCCCTTATTTTCCATTACATAAATAGGGTATGACCCTATCCTATTTGAATATTTAAGAACTGATAACAAAAAAGAGATGACTTAGGAATCAAACATTAAATGAACAGAGATAAGAAAGGGTGTAAATAAAGAGATTTTCAAATGGTTTTCACATCGTGTAAGCTCATAATTAAAAACATATTTATAATGTTTTTTTAATTGATTAATATAAATAAAAATATTTTATAACCTCTTATAATGATAATGTATATTGATAATCAAGCTATAGGGTTGAACAATTTGAGGTTTTTGGTTTAAGGTCAAATGAGGCATTCCAGAAGATTTGATGCTTATTATATTAATGGTTTTAAGTTTCCTATAATTTATCATGATAAATATTTTAAAATAAAAAAGTGGTATATTTATACTTAAGAAGATGTGATAATATATAAAGTTGGTTGATATCATCAAATTATACTATTATGGACAATATTTATTTATGTTATTCAAATAAAATTGGATTGATATTCAAAGGTAAATGAGAAAAGATTTATTTCATTTTACTCCTATCAACTTCTCTCACTTTATCCATGTTCATGATCGTGAATACTATAATCCATATATCTTATATTTATAATTAAAAATTGTGTATTAAGTATATCATAAAATAGTTAAAGGTTGTTGTTTTTGTGCACTTGAAATAGAGGGTCTTGTATGATATAGGTTATGAAGTTGAATAATAATTTTATACTATTGAACTCCATAAAGAACAACCATTAATATTTTTTTACTAAAAATAATTAAATGGTTGGTTTTTTAAGGTAGTGTGAAGTTAAAGAAGTAATATTAATGATGGATGATATTGAAAATATAGACAATAAAGAAGAAAATTATTGATTATATAAATAATTAATGTCTCTAAATTACTATTAAAAATTTTAATGTTTTCTTTTTAAAATTATAATTGATTTACATTAAGTATTTTATATGTTGTATAAATTGTTTATATTGTATAAATATCATGGAAAAAATGAATTATATACCCCAATATATCAGCATAATCAAATACACAGGTGTAATATTCACATTAAAAATTCCACAGAAATTATTGTAAGCTGGATAAAAGTTTTGAGTCCTTATCTCTCCCAGATGATGTGGTCACTCCACCATATGATACAACTATATTGAGAAAAAATTTAGCATTTATACCTTCTCTATGATAATAGAGGGTTACCCTTATTGGTATGTACTCCATTATGAATATATATATATATATAACTAAATTCATTTATTGAACATGTAAAAATAACACAAAAAGGGATGCCAATATAATTATTAAAAAATGTTTGGTAATTAAAATAACTTTAAATTATTGTATCAATTAATTAATATGGGTTAAGATTATGAGGCACAACAGAAGTAGTCAAATACATAACCAATAATTTTTTTCAGTGGTTTCTTTGGATAAAATCTTTATAATTATATGAATGCAACCCCAAAATATCTGAAGAAAGGATATTTTCACATATATTTTATAATTAATTTATATAATAATAATTACCTCATATTGATAATTATTTATTAATTGATGAATTTGTTTGAAATTCTTGTCATATTATCATTGTAGTGAAGAATCCAAAGCATAATTCCTCTAGTTTAATATATACAAGCCCCAAAAATCTCGAAAAATATATATTAGAACTTCACGTTATATCATATAAGAACCAAACATCTTTTTTCGTTCTCCATTGATCGCAATAAGAATTATCTTAGTATTGAAATATTCTTTTTGGTTCCCTTGGACTTGATTGGGGGAAGATCAACTCTAACTATTAATATCATTCTTGAATTGTTCTCTCTTGGGACTCAATATAATTCTCTTGGGAGAATATAATTATTAAAAACTATTTCTATCTCATCCAAAATGATATAAATGGGTTGACATTCTTAGGTTAGATAATTAATAATTACATATAGGACCTTATCTAATTATTAACTATAAATAAACCTCATGTAAAATGATAATATTGTCATTATTATATTCTATGAAATGTTATAATTAACATGATTCACACTCAAATTTACCCAAGAGATGAAGGTATAATGGTCCTTGTAGTTTAGCTAGGGTTGTCGAATCCTCAGAGACCTAAGAAGAAACCTATAGACACATACATTCTATGGACTATTTTTGGCTATGAAGTGGACAAATTGGGTTGATTTAATATGGTTTTAAATAAACTCTAAGAGACTTAAGTGAATTCAATTTAAAATAATGATTTGATCCTAGATTATCACTTGGGGTGGATTGGACGTATTCCCTTTTCAATTATTTTAATTTCTTATATTTGAGATGAGTTCATTTAAGGAGATCAAACAACTTCATCACTTAATAATTCTATACCAATACACCATAATACTAATCACCTATACACTTGAAGGATAAAATTTATGAGCACTCCAAGGTAATGTTTTGTATTAGCACTTAAAGTATGTGGCCTTAAAATTCAACAAGGATGAAGAAGTTTTAAAATCATCAAATAAACATCTCAATTAAAAGAAGTTATTATACATTAATGGAGTGATAAATAACATCCAATCCAGCCCCTTTATACTCCCTTGGATCAACCCATAAGTGGGTTAGCCCTCTATTGATGCTATGGTTTCAATGGAATCAGGAAGTAGACTCGTGAGGGAGGAATTGAAGAAGTAAAGAAACAAATAAAAAGAAAATGATCACTCCACCGTTGTGTGAATAATTTCACAAGGTTTGGTGTGAATAAATTCACACCTTGAGGAAACAGTATCAAAGTGAGATGTAGAAGAACATAATAATATTATAAAGAGAACATTTATTAAGAAACTAGGATGAATTAAAACAACTTACATGTGGAAGACAAACTTGAGACAACAAAATCGCAGCATAACATTATAATGAAAGAAAGCTCAAAATATGATCAAATACTTCACCACCACTACCTTAAATAGGCATCTCAAGAAGCATGTGTCAAACTCAAAATAGTACAAAGCATCCCACTTGATTATGGTAGGACTAGGGTGGTAGAAAGTAAGGGAAAGTGTACTTCTTTATCCTTGACCTGAGGTGGCAGCTAGCTTTCATCCACCGAACATACGCATCTGAATGGACTTCTAGATGGCCGAATTGGAGTGGGCCATAGAAGAAAAAAGTAAATATCCGGATGTATCATAATTTTTTGTAAAATTTCATCCCAAGTGGATATGTGGTTGCCGATATATGATTAAATTAGTGGGCTGTTTTTCTGGGCTGCAGAATCTAGACCAGAATTTTATCTCTAAATTGGGTCACCTTAATAACCACATTGAATGCTAAATTAGCACTGTCTCATGAAGAATTATTTTTTCCTCTATATTTATTCTAGAATCCCATGAAATTGGGCTTCATTGGGCTTGTTTTTTGGGCCCCACATTCTCATCAGTGGGCTGGTGTCCAATCTACCTTCTCCAGAATTGTTTGCATGAAATCCCATTTTGGTGATCTTCCAATGTGAATCTTCCAACACTCCAGAAGTTTGAATTATTCCCAATATAATTATAAACCTGAAGATTAAATATTAAAATAAAATCAAGATCATTTGGTACTTTAAATGATGTTCAAAAATGTACCACATAATAGTGCATTTTAAGAAGGAATTACAATCATAATGTGAAATGATGTTCAAAGTGTAAAATGCACTAAAATGGTGTTTGTAAATAATAAAGCACATGAATATTATATATATTAACAATGAATATTAGTCTCATTTAGTGGATAATCACACCCCCAACTTGAGTTTTTCTAGTCCTGAGAAAAATATATCTCAACAATATGAAATTCAAATTCCCTTTTCCAAAAATATTTTAATACACAATGATCACCAAAAACCCTTATACCAAAAAATCATGAAACCCATCAAAATATTTTAATACAAGATAGTTTCATAAGTATATCCCAATCCTAATCTCATTCCTTTGTTCAAATTAATCATCATATTTCATCCAATATCAATTAAGAGTGATGATGTGTTGTGTATCGCATTAGACATGGGGGTTCATCTTAATTCAAGAGAGAAAACATGGAAGTGCTAGGTGGAATCACATTTAAATATTAAGATGAGTATTCAAATTCTTTTTATTGTTTTTTTTTTGCAATTTTTCCATGGTAATGGAAATTGAACTCGAAATAGTCAACCCCTATAGTGAGACTTTGTCGATGACTCCTAGGATCAAAGACCTTAGGGCACCAAGTGAAGTCCACATAATTGGGCATCATATCAAGTTAACTCAGTCAAAAAAATTAAAATTACCAAAAATAGAGATAAAATTACTAACTATGGGCTATACAACTATGGATTCTCAATCCCCAAGTGCCAAAAGCCACGCATTAGGTCATCTCATTTCTCTACGTGAAAATTTATTATTATTTTTAAAAAAAATTATTAAATACTCATATTAAAACTAAAATGATCACTAAAACTATGCTATTTATTTGAGGGACCCCACAAACTCAAACTAATACCCCACTATACAAAGGATGTGCGTTGTGATTTTTTTTATTTAGATGAAAATATAAACCATGAAATATCACATTAGACAGCCACACTTTCCAAAATTTATGATCATGAAATTATACATGGATTAAAATAAAAATAAGGACATGCTAAATTATTTTATATTTAGTTTTAAAGTGTACAATGTTTATTATCATGTTCCAGGTTAAAGAAATTTTTCCTTCCATTAAGGCACACTTTTTTTCAAATAATTCATTTTTTTTATATAAAAGCAATTTAATTTTATCTCCCCCTACTTAAAATAACATTGTCCCCATTGTTTAAAGAAAAGAAATTTTAGAAGGTGGTAGAGGTAGAGAATGAGAGTTCAAAAAGTAAATTGAAAATGAGGATCATGGAATGAAGTCACCTGGTGGTTGAAGTTGAAATTCTTGCTTCTCCCTTTTAATCCCTTGATCTCGATGTCACTCTGAGAATTTCGTAGTGGAAAAAAACAAACAAACAAAACAAAAAAAACTATATATATATACATATATATATAATAAGAAAGTAAAATATAAGTATATATATAAAAATTATAGAATAAGGAAGCACAAAAATCCATAGGTTAGTGGTAAGCGCACGCCCCTATCTCCCTTCGGTCCTAGGTCCGATTCCCCACGACTTCGCTGGTTGTGACGGAGTTTGACCCATGACCTATGACGTGTCTTTTTTTTATTAATATATATATATATATATATATATTATTTTAACCTAAAAACACATAAAAATAAAACAAAATGATGATAAATTTTCTTCATTTTAAATTTCTGGGTAAGTTATTACTCAAGTATCACACCATGTGACATGGATGAATATGGTGCTCCCCTTTCATACCCATCCATAGTCATAATAGAAGAATAGGTCAACAGTCTATTTTTTTAGTTTTAAATATCAAAATGATTAATTAATCATATTTGAAAAATAAATATGATTACAAAAATATTGGAAACATGAAAACCACAGGTTGCCTCCCGTGCAGCGCTTTTGTTTAATGTCGTTATCCTGACATGGATCCTAAATCTATCAATTTTTTTCAGGTTCATAGGTTAGCTCAGATAACTCAACCTCTATTTCCTATTTATTGAAAGATTCAATGAATGGTTTTAACCTATGACCATTAACCTTGAAAATGTGACCACTAGTGGGATCTTGAATCTCTACTACCCCATGGGGGTACACATGATTCATTATGAAAGGACCTGACCATCTAGACCTTAACTTTCTCAGGTGTAAATGATGTTTTGAACTATACAAGAGAAAAAAATTTCCCAGTTCAAAATTTTTGACTTTGATATTCCTAGATTGGTAGGCTTGAACTCTAGATTTATTGATCCTTGAATTTTTATAAGCCTCCATCCTTAGTTCCTCAAGTTCATTGAGATCTAATTTCCTTTTTGTTCCTGCTAATGAGTGGTCATAATTTATTTTCTTAATTGCCCAAAAATTTGTATGCTCAATTTCAATAGGTAAATGGCATGCTTTTCCATAAACCAACCTATATGGTGACATTCTTAGGATGGTTTTTTATGTTGTACGATATTCCCAAAGAGCATCCAAAAGTTTCTTAGACCAATCTTTCCTATAAGGATTGATAGTTTTTTCAAGAATATTCTTAAACTCCATATTTTCTAATTCAGCTTGACCATTGGTTTGAGGATGTTACACAGTGGAAACTTTATGAGAATCCCATACTCATACATGAGTGAAGAGAATGGACGATTGTAGAAATGGGTTCCTCAATCACTAATTATAGCCCTAGGAATTCCAAATCGAGAAAATATGTGCTCTTTCAGAAATAGGGTCACAACATGATGGTTATTAAACTTGGTGGGAATGGATTCAACCCATTTTGAGACATAATCAACAGCTAAGAGGATATAGAGGTATCCCCTAGAGTTTGGGAAGCGACCCAATAAATCAATTCCCCAGTAGTCAAAGATTTCAATCACAAAGATGGGAGTGAGTGGCATTTGATTCCTTTTTGTGATTGACCCTGCTTTTTAACACTTAGGACAGCTTTGACAAAATTTATAGGAGTCCCTTGAGAGGGTGGTCCAGAAAATACCACACTAAAGAATCTTAGAAGATGTTTTCTCAGAGGAAAAGTGACCTCCATATGCCTCACTATGACAGAATTTAATGATGGACTCTTGTTCGGATTCTAGGACACACCTCTTAATGACTTGGTCATGGTATAATTTATAGAGGTATGGATCATCAAACACATAGTGTCTAACATCAAAAAGGAATTTACTTTGATCTTGAGTCCCTAAGAATTTTGGAATGACTCTTGTAACTAAGAAATTGGCTATGTCGACATACTAAGGGCAGTCACTCAAAGAGTATAGGTGTTCATCGGGAAATGAATCAGACATAGAAAGGTGATTATATTTGTCTTTGAATTCCATCCTCGAGAAGTGATCAACTACAACATTTTCAATTCCCTTTTTAACCATGATTGTGAGGTCAAATTCTTGTAAGAGAAGGACCCACCTAATCAGTCTAGCCTTAGCATCTTTTTTTGGAAGAGGTATTTTAGTACATAATGGTCAGTGAACACAATGATGGGGGATCCTAAGTGGTAGGACCTAAATTTCTCTAAGGAAAACTCAATAGAAAGAAACTCCTTTTCAGTGGTGGTGTAGTTTATTTGGGAATCATTTAAGGATTTTCTTGCATAAGCAATGACATAAGAAGTTTTATCACAATGTTGTCCTAACACAGCTCCTACAGCAAAGTCACTGGCATCACACATAAGTTCAAAATTAAGGTTACAATTTTGATATTTCATAATGGGAGGAGAGGTTAGAGAGGATTTGAGGGTTGAGAATGAACCCTCACAACTTTCTGTCCAAACAAATAGAGAATCCTTTACTAGGATATCACAAAGGGGGTGGGATATTGAACTAAATTCCTTGATGAATCTTCTATAGAAACCAGCATGTCCTAAGAAAGACCTCACTTCCTTGATAGTTTTGGGTGATGGAAGGTGAATAATGATATAAACCTTGGATTTATCAACTTCAATCCCCATACTCGAGACTAGATGGCCTAGAACTAGTCCCTCTTTAACCATGAAATGGAATTTTTCCCAGTTTAGGACCAGATTATTTTCTTCACATCTTGACAAGACTCCCTCCTATTTTAACATTGATGTAAGGGAAACCCAGTTCTTTCAACTTAGGAGGAATGGTCCCTTGAATGGTGGTACTCACATTAGCTACCAAAAGGTCTTGGTTTTTATGTGAAATTTTTCTTTCAAAAGTGTACAAGTCCTTAAGGTACTTTGAGTAGGCTGGTATGGTTTGGATTTCATCGAGAAGGGGAATGTTCAACTTGACTTGTGAGAAGATTTCCCTCAATGTTTCACTTAATTCAGGCTTGGTTTTCCCCCTCATTCATTGAGAAAATGGTGCAGGTTTTGGGGTTGTTTGTTAAACAGTTGTTTCTTTCACATTGTTATCAGTTTCCTCAGTTTGATCTTGTGGTTCATTTTAATTTTCATTAGAGTTTTAATCTTCAGATGGGTTCTGAATTATTTGTTCAGGTTTCTCAATTGATTTCCCACTTCTTAAAATAGTCATATCCTTTAGTTGTTCATGAGTTTTTTGAGTATAACTTGACTCTCCACTTAAATTTGAGGATGGTACCACCTGAGTAGGCATGGGTGCCTTTCTAGTTTTGATGGTTTTAAGTTATTGTTTAAGGGAAGAGACTTTCGAGTTCATTCTTTCCATTTGTTTGCATAGTTTCTCTAGGATGCTTTGTGGAACAGTTTGGGTAGGTGTTTGATAAGTTAGGTTTATCCTAGGGGGATATTTTGGAGATGGGATGGTTTGTTGAAAATGGACTGGTGGCTGTAGGTATTGGATAGGTTGGGTTTGGAACTGGTTATGGGTTTGGTAGTTCTAATGGGGGTAAGGATTTTGTCCCTGTGGTTGGATAGGTTGTTGGTTATATTTCCAGTGGAAGCCTGGGGGTCATTATACCTTGGGTTGAAGTTATTTTGGTATTGAGTTTTTTGAAAGTTCAAAGAATTTACTTCCACTGGGGGTCCTCCTAAAATAACATCCTAGATGGATGGAATGGTTGGGCAGTTGTTTGTCTTATGGTCATGTTTGTCACAAATTGTTCAAATAGGGTCTAAAGTTTGGATTTCATGAACTTTCCTAAGGTCTATCTCTTCAACCATCCTAGAGAGTGCTGCGAGTTTAGCCCTAAGGATTTCCTCTTCTATAAGTGTATGAATTCCAGTAATTATTTGTGGATTTTTAGAATAAGGTGAAGTTCCCCATGTTTGGTTTTGTTTAGAAAGGCTTTCCAGATACTCGTAAGCATCATTTGGGGCTTTGTTTTTAAAATTTCTATTACACATCATGTCAATGAATTGTTTGTTCCTCAGACCCAACCCTTCATAAAAAATTATCAATTTTCCAGGAATAGAAAAACCATGGTTTGGAAACATGTTTAGAGTTTCTTTGAACCTCTCCCATGTTTCATATAATTACTCTCCCTCTTTTTCAAAAAAAAATTGGATATTATTTTTAAGTATAATTGTTTTGTGGTGGGGAAAGTATTTTTTGTAGAATTATTTTTGTAGTTGGTCCCAAGAGTTAATGGATGATGGTATCAAATTGTTTAGACAATTTTTAGCTCGATACTTTAAAGAAAAAGTAAATAACCTCAACTTATCTAATTCTAGTTGATGTGGGGGACACATGGTTTCTATAATGTCATTGAACTCCTTAATGTGCAGGTAGGGCATCTCGGACTCCATTCCATGGAATGTGGGAAGGCGGTTTAGGACATGGGGTTTAAGATGTAGTTTTCATCTCCTAGTTAATTGTGTCTAATGAATGATGGGACATTGGTCTAGGAAGGTGTGAGGTAGTCATTCATGTTTTGATCGACCGCATTCCCCAAGTTTGGGGCTGCCTCATTTGGATTCCCATTTTGGTTTCCACTCGGGTTTATGAGTTGGTTTCTTTGAAGACCTTTCATTGAAATGGGCTCAATTTTGGACTCTAAAATATCAAGAGGATTAGGATTTAATGGAAACAATCCCCTATATTCACTTGACTCCCCAACCCTAGGACTTTCCACCCTAACTAGACGTTTTGATTGATCACGGGTGTAGGCAGACATGCACCAAAAGAAAAAAATGAGAAAGGGACAAGATAAGAGATCTTGGGTGAGAATAGAAGAAATGGAGGATAATAGAATGGGTGTGGAGATGATTTACTTGGGTCCCTGGAAATGGTGCCAAAATTTGATTCATGCTCAAATTTACCCAAGAGATGAAGGTAGAACGGTCCTTGTAGTTTAGCTTGGGTTGTCGAATCCTCAGATACCTAAGAAGAAACCTATAGACACATAAATTCTATAGACAATTTTTGGATATGAAGTGGCCAAATAGGGTTGATTTAAGATGGTTTTAAATAAAATCTAAGAGACTTAAGTGAATTCAATTTAAAATAATGAGTTGATCCTAGGTTATCACTTGGGGTGGATTGGACGTATTCCCTTTTCAATTATTTTAATTTATTATATTTGAGATGAGTTCATTTAAGAAGATCAAAAAAATTAATCACTTACTGATTTTATACCAAAACACCATAATATTAATCACCTATACACTTGTAGGATCAAATTTATGATCACTCCAAATGGAAAGGTTTGTATTATCACTTAAAGTATGTGCCCTTAAAATTCAACAAGGACGAAGAAGTTTTAAAATCATCAAATAAAAATCTCAATTAAAATAAGTGATTATACATTAATGGGGTGATAAATAAAATCCAATCTATCCCCTTGATACTCCCTTGTATCAACCCATAATTGGTTTATCCCTCCGTTGATGCTATGGTTTCAATGGAAGCGGGAAGTAGACTCATGAGGGGGGAATTGAAGTAAAGAAAACAATAAAAATAAAATGATCACTCCATCGTTGTGTGAATAATTTCACAAGGTTTGGTGTGAATAAATGCACACCTTGAGGAAAAAGTATCAAAGTGAGATTTATAAGAACATAATAATAGTATAAGAAGAACTTTTATTAACAAACTAGGATGAATTAAAACAAATTACATGTGAAAGAAAAACTTGAGACAACAAAATCACAGCATAACATTACAATGAAAGAAAGCTCAAAATATGATTAACTCCTTCACCACAACTACCTTAAATAGGAATATCAAGATTAATGGGTCGAAATCCCAATAGTATAAAGCATCCCACTTGATTATGGTAGGCCTAGGGTAGTGGAAAGTAAGGGAGAGTGTACTTCTTTATCCTTGACCAGAGGTGACATCCATCTTTCATCCACCAAAGAGAATTGTATGAATGGCCTTCTATATGGATGAATTATAGTGGTACGTATGAGATAAAAGTAAATATCCGGATGTCTCCTAGTTCTCTGTAAAATTTTAGCCCAAATGGATATGTGGTTGTTGAGATATGATTAAATAGTGAGCTGTTTTTCATGGGCCGTAAAATCTGGCCCAGGATTTTATCTCTAAATTGGTCCGCCTTAATAACCACAATAGAGGTCGCATTAGCATTGGATCCTACAAAATTATTTGTTCCTATATATGTCTTCTAGCATCCTACGAAATTTGAGCTTCATTGGGCCTGTATGTTGGGACCCACATTCTCATCCGTGGGATGGTGTCCAATCTGCCTTCTCCAGAATTGTTTGCATGAAATCCCATTTTGGTGATCTTCCAATGTGAATCTTACAACACTCCACAAGTATAAATTATTCAAAATATAATTATAAACATTAATATTAAATATGAAAATAAAATTAAGATCATTGGGTACTTTAAATGATGTTAAAAAATGTACCACATAATGGTGCATTTTAATAAGGAATTACAATCATAATGTGAAATGATGTTCAAAGTGTAAAATGAACTAAAATAGTGTTTATGAATAATAAAGCACATGAATATTATATATATTAACAATTAATATTAGCCTCATTTAGTGGATAACCATCACATATATTTAAATATCATCTTTTAAATAAATAAATCACTATTTATCTAAATGATATTAAATAATATATATCATTTCATCCAGATCCTAATATAGACCCATCAGTCTTCCTCATAATTTATCAAACCTTGAATAATAAATATGTATTTATGTGTCTAAATAAATATCATTATATATTATCGATTCAATAAATAAATATATATTATGTTCACAAATAGGTGAATAAATATTTATTTAATATTTAAATCAAATATATTCCAAATATAAATAATCGGTGATTGAATTTATGAAATCAAGATAACCTAAATAATTATTATTCCTTTATTTTGAAAATAATATTTATTATAATATTAAATTCAAATATAATTTAACTGATATTCTGAATATACGTAGAATGTGACCCTCTAGGCCTCTTTCTTAGTGGAATTAGGAAAGCTGGCCTAAAGTCCAAGATTAGTGTCTAGAAACATGTCAATGATCCCATAGAGTAAGAAATTAATTTTGTATTAAAAACAACCTCATATGAACACTTAATATGTAATATAATCCTTTTTTCTCAATATTACATCAAGTAGGTAACATACTTGTGTTATCCTATGTACTTGATATATATTTCTTTAACTACCTGAAATGAAATAAGTTAAAAAATGACATGGTCATTGACTTAATTAGATATTTCCATTTCCATAAAATGGCCAGAGATATCAAATTCCATTAATATGGAAAGTATAAATCCTTTCTTTAATTATTCATTATTTCCATATCACTTATGTCACACCCAATGTATAATACCTCTCTATGAACATATATCATCCTTGTTTTTATCAATACATAAAATTATGTTATTTATGATATATATTAATAATAATTTCAAGTCTAAGGACTAATATATATACATTCACATATAGGAATATTCAATGACACATTCAAATTGTGGAATTTCTTTTGGAGGGTTTGTTCTTATAACCTCCAATATTAAATATTACCATGTTTAAACTTCATGAGAAAAATTCTTAATGTATTATGATCCCCCTCCACCATATATTCAAACATAGTCTATGTCCCATTGGAAATATTTCATCTAACTATATAACATATTTTTAAGTTTATTTTCATAGCACTTTCAGTTTCACATTATAGTAGCGAACTGTTATAACCTTTCTATGAGAAAAATACTCTAAGGACATTATCACATTAATATTTTTTAGAATAACACTCATCTTATGATAAGGTAATTAATAGTATTTAGGTATTTAAATATTTGAGTGATTGAAAGTAAAAAAATTAATCAGTTCTAGTTAACCAACTCCAACATAATCCCACTTTTACTTGATCCAACTATTGATGGTCGTGTTATCTCTCACATTATAAACATTATTACACTAAGGTATAAATATAGTTTTTTATTCTTCCACATTATTATGTATATTATAATTATTTTGATTCCACCCATTTGATAAAATCCTTTAAGTGGTGATATCACTAATTATTAACTTTTTTCTCTATCATAAACTTAACATATTATATAAAACTATAGTCTAGAAAAAAAATGTTTATAAACTACTTCTTAAGATGCATCAAAATTGAAAACATAATAAATATTATATAGAAATGAAAACCACTGGCTGTAATAAATTTCAATTTCATATTACCTTTGCCTTTCTATGATACTAGATAAAATTTATCAAAAGGAAAACTAGTTTATATCCCATTTACAACTAGTATTCCTACTTCTCCAAATACTAGGACCTCAACCAATTTTTCTTTCCCAGGTACTATCAGATAGTATTGACTATTAACCTTTATAACTCCTCTATTATTGTTTGATAGTTTCCATCTATTATTTATACATAATAAATATTAAACCCTAGAGAATATCATGGAATATGGGATATATCCCAAACTAATCTTAGGTATATGAATTTTTATTCATCATAATAATTTCCTCTTGTTCTTTCATACTTAAACTTGGAGAGATTCCATACCTTGTGATATAGGGAATAATTTAGTCTTTAATTGTTTTATCTTGTAGTTTTCAATACCTTGTCAACATATATACTATGAATTTATATAAATAACCCCATATATGTATGTTTGTAGATCTTATTTCCTGGAACTTTGGTTGTTAGTTTAGTCATTCTTAGAGAAACATTTTATATTAAGTCTTACAATTTTGTAAGACTTAAAATATATTTTCAATATGTTATCCATAAATTTTCCTTGGAAAATTATAGTGATCCCACTAATCTATTATTGAAACCTGGAACAAATTTATTCTTAATCAAACCAAATCCTTATGGATTCATTAAAATGAATATTATATTATCATTATTCATACTTCAATCCATAAATTGATCTTTAAAACTTTCATACTTTGTCAGATTTTTTTGATGTCACCAATCCTTCTGGTTCAATCTTGTAAAAATATTCTGATGGATTTATATAAGGAATGTGATATTGAAATTTAATAACTCAATATAATTATCATAAAATATTCCTATAACAATTATAATTATAAGGGATTTTAGTATGGTGGTTGTATATGTTTTTATTATAGATTATGTCAAGACATCGCTTAAAATTTTAGTAACTAATCAACATTTATTGATACCATCTTATATTATCCATGTATAGTTTCTATTGAATACCCACCAATATCTTTACATAAACTAGAGAAGCTAACAAAATATGGAACTATATTTTAGTTAATTGAAACTAACTCTGAATTCATATAAACTTTACAATCATAGTAGGTTTATATTTATTTATTACTTATAGGATTAATTACTATCACCGAATAATATATTACCTATCTTAGTGAATATAAAACCATGAATTTAGTTTTAAATTTCCCAAGAAGTATACGAATCTGGAATGACTCCTCTCACTATGTCTTATAAAGATGAGTGTTCCTATTCCAACACATATGCATATAAATCCTAGACTTCATTGAATTCTATCCTTCTCCTGCTATCTAAAAAGAGATATTATTATCTCTTATAAAAATATAGGTGGTCCTAACTAATAATTTCTATGTTATGTATGGTAATATCCTTAGTATCTATAGAATAATTAATAGGATGTAGTTATATTTTTCTTGATATATAGTTTTAGCTAAATCTATATTTAAAAAATGGTTCTCAATAAACACATAAGGCTATGAAATAATGTACTCATATAATATCATAACTTATATGATATCCATTAGTCGATATAGTTGGCATAAAATAAAATTTTTTGTTGTTATTTGTGAAATAAGTCTTGAAAGTTATTATGGAAGACTTGTGATAAATATCATACTTCACATTTATCCTCCTTGTACTATCATCAATTCTTTCATATATATATAAGTAAGTGTGAGTTTAGGAGTAGCTCCACTCAATATTTAAATTATTAATGAATACTTGGTTAAGATATTCTCTAATAATTCTACCCATAAGATCATGTGTCTGTTAATAAGTGTATTCATTACTTACATTTTACATTCTTAAAATATCTTAAAAGAATCTCATGAAGTATATTAACTTAACTCTATCTTATCTTAATAATAGTTTATATAGTCTAGATAAACTAACTCTAAAATATTTATGGCATATATTTAATCCCAAAGGTCTAGTTATATAGAACATAATAAGTAAGTACGTCAAATAAATAATTTTTTAGATCCAAACGTATTAAAAATCCTTCTAGTTTTATCCTCAAAAACAACTTTTAGTAAGATTTTTCTAAGAATTATCTTACCAAAACTAGATATGAGATATATATTTTATTTTCATTAATTATTAATAATATTATATAATTTTTATTCAAGTAATACTAAAATATTAAGTATAAAGTACTATAATTTCCAAATTTAAATAATGTCTTGTTGTGTATAACTAGAAATTGAGATAAATATTTTCATAGCACTCGATTCAAAATAATAGTTTCACAATAATCAATCAACTCTGAAATATGAATTTGTGTGCTTCTCTTTTTTTACTAAGAAATCACTATTTTTCATCAACATAGAGATTCCAACTTACTTTTTAAAATCCTTATATACTTTCTTGGTTCTTGTATTTGAATAAAAATATGTACTTATTACCCAATAAGTAAAAAACATAAATATTACTTGTAATTATGAATATACCTGAAGTAGAATATTATTCTTGACACTTATTCAATTCATTTCAGTTCCTCTTATAGTGACCTTTATTACCATATGTGAACAAGAAAACCACATGTTCATTTCCCTCCGTCTAAATATTTTTTCTCTTTGAAGGATGTTGTAAAGGATCCATCAACTTAAAAATATTTGTGTACTTTTAGCCTTGTATGTCATAGTGTTCATCATAATGGGTGTGTAACTATGTTCCCAACAATACTTATATTCTTATATAATCATAGTCAAATTATTCTTGAGAAGATCCTACATATTTTTCACCTTATAATTCTGTATGAATATAGTGAATCTAGGAGGTGAGGGTGACAATATGATATGAATGAATAATTTCTTATGAAAATATAAGTTTAATGTCACTAACTGATTGATGTAATTTGGTATTTTGAAGGAAATGTCACTATATGGGTGCTATTATTCTAGTTTGGGGAAAATATTGTTTATATTAATCATTTATCACTTCTTTTTATGGTATATGATACAAGATATCATTGTGTATTTATCCATGTATTTATATTAAATCTTCATATCTCAATACATAGCTGATAGAATGATTCAATGAAAATCTAAATCATCCTCTATGTATCTATTATAGTCATCCTTATCACCTTCTCTCACTCACTAGGGTGGATGATTAAGAATAAGGGATCAAACATATAATACAATTGTTTTTTGTAGTGGTGTGATGTATAAATGACAGTACCACTCTTGGAAATTTTTGATGGTGGGGACATAATTTTTTTAAGAAATGATCATAGTGTTATTGTGATTTGATTTTCTATTTTATATAATAAATAAAATCATATTTTAGTAATTTATCTTGATTTATAAGTGTGATGTAATATATTTTATTTTATTATTATCCAGCTATTTTATTAGACCCAAATATCACTTACCATTGGATTCAAAGTATCATATTGTGTGGATATTCTCATGGAAAAGATCCATATGTACCTTCTCAAAATACATACATGATTCTCACAAATTACTTTTAGTTACGCAGTTATGGAAACTATATTAACTCACAACTCCTTGATCCATTGAGTGGACTTCTCAATCCTGAAATTATTTACTCATATTTTCTCAACACTTAACTCCAATTTTCACCAAGTCTTTCTTGGGAAATATACCCTTCATTATCACTAGGTTAAGTCAGCCCAAAACTTTAGTTATAGATCCTCAATAATTTAAATCTTACTGACTTGGTTCAGAATAGTACTTCGAACTATGGTTACATTATAACTCAAAGTGATGGAAGTATTTTATAACTTAATATTTTAATTAGAAATTTTGTTTATCTTTATGCATGTATATTATTTATTTTATCCTTTAAATTATTGTTAATATTATGTGTATTTACATAATTAATTAACCATGTCAGATAAAATAATTTATGCATAATTAATTTATTTTATTTTATCTTATCATGCTTGTTAATTCATTTACTTTATATGATCATGTTTAAACATCAAATAAACATTTCATCATATAAATAAATAAATAAATATTTATACACTATATAAAAAATGTGGTATGATAATGAGATTTTAACTTCTAATTGATTTATTAAACATATTATAAACCAAATTTTAACCCTAGAGAATGACTCATTGAGTCAGACTTGGATTGAGTTACAGTATTACACATTTAACATTTGTATCTTCTTAGTTTATTTCACCTCATCTTGGTCTTGAACTATCTCCAATATCATGTGGGATACTTCCTTTATATATGATTATTCTCCAATAGGTGAGGGGACCTAGGGGTTTGGGGATAGATAAATAATTCATAGACATGTAGGACCATACATAATAAGAAGGAAGTTATGATATCATTATAGTTAATATAATAATAAATTTATCATAAAAAGGCATAAAATGAATAATTAAATTAAATAAAAACCCAACACATACATAGGTTTTTAAATATCATGATCATTCATACATTAAATCACTACACAATTAAATTATATATAATTCATCTCAATCCACTCTTTATTAAGATAAATTTCTCAAATTAATAGATTAATAATATTAGTAATTAATTAATTCATTTCTATTCATTAATCATCTAAAAAATACTTGAGATTATCAAACACTATAATTTTAAATAAATTATTTTTAATTTAAAAATAAATAAGTACAAAACATGTACCCTTTTATGTCTACTTAAACCTATTTCTGGAGTTTAACTATTACACAATATTTACAATCACCTGACACTACATGTAACTAATATTTTTTATAGTTGTTATCATGTATGTTGTACTTACTTGGAATGCGGGCCTTCAAATCATGTCATGATATATATGACATGTTCTTTCATGGTTAAACTCATGTAGTTTTTATGGAATGTTTAACTACATGGTGTGACATTATATAAGTTGTGTGTACCACCGGTGATGATCGTGAAGTGCGTGGAAAGTATAAAAACTATATATGACATGTATCTAAAGAATTAAGTAGAAAATAAGTAATAAATAATTTAATATCCCACATTATCAAATAAAATTACTTAACATTTAATTTTTATGGAAAACCTTATCACATGATGTATATATCTGGTTAAATACCATATATTTTGTATTTTCTTTAATTAATTTTCATTCCATGTGCTTGACTCACATATCATGAATGTTTTGGCATGTACCTTACATGAGTTTCCCTAGATTACAAGTCTTGTACAACCAACTACATAGTTTGTGATTTGTTACCAGACACCTGAACTACATTCATAGTGACTCATCTTGTATCTCATGTAGGTTGTTACATGTTTCATAGAGTGTATATCCTGTTATATGTTGTGAACTTCCCATAAGTTCATGTCTCTTAGATGGTGATCAATACGTGGCATGATTAATTACATGCCACATACTTTAACCACATGAATTTTATAATTTATTTAAGTATAAATTATATGGGGTTACATGGTATATATGCCAATGACACACCATATACCCATGTCATGTTGTGTTATAAATGGAATTTGATACTTGAAATGTAATAATGTCACATACTGAACCCCCACATGACATTTTGTGATTTTTGTGGCTCATCCAGGCATGGTTGACCATGGGTACATGGCATGTACTTTTTAGTTACACACCCTATAAATATACCACTTGGCCAAAATATTCGACACCTATGGATGGTATCTTTGAGCATTCTTTATTTGTTATTGGTCATATGAAATATAATAATTGTATTATTTTAACTTTCAAATTAAATAATGAAAAAACTATAAATGAAAATCTAACAATCAAATGTGTAATTCATCATCAAATAATAAATAAATAAAAATTAATATGTGGTTTTTCTGATACCACTTAATGGTTCTAGGGAACAATAGAAGTGGTCAAACTTGTTCCTAATAATGATTTTTATTTAGAAATAATTCTTATAATTATAGGAGTGCATCCCCGAAATATTTTAAGATATGATTTTTCACAATTAATTTATAAATAATTTATATAATATGAATTAACTCAGCTTAATAATTCTTTCTTTGTTGACTAATTCAGTTTACCTTCTTATCATACCATTATATTGGTGAAGAATCCAAATAATAATTCCTCTAGATGTATCTAAACATGCTATGAATATTGAAACATCGCCAATGGAACTCTATGTTCTAGATGAATTTATGTGTTTATAGATGATAAAATGAACATTTCAAAAAATCACCATATCCATAGAATTAATTATATAGTTTCATTTAAATCAAATGTATATAGATATCAACATCCATTAATGTATAAGAGATAAATCTTTTCTTGACTTGGTCAATAATTTCATATCACTTATGATGGACCCAAATCACTCTACCTTACTATGATTATATTCAATCATGGTTTTTATCAATACATCAAGATACATGATTCATGATATACATTAATAATAATCTCAAGCTTTAGTCCTGATATAAACATATACCAACAAGATTATATAATGGCACATATAACATGTGGAATTCTTATTAGTGATTACATTCTCATAATCTCCTATCTTAGAGATTATCAAGTGAAAACTTAATGAGAATAAGTATCAATGTCTTATGATCCCCAAGTAAATAATATTCAAAAATAATAATTTTCTTTCCAGATATATTTTATCTAACCATAGAACATATATTTAAGAATATTTTTATAGAACCTCAAGGTTATCATTATATTGGGGAACTGTTATAGATTTTCAATGATACAGAAACTCTAAGGACACTATAACATTAGTTTTATATAGAATAACACTCATAATGTGATGAATTATTGATTAATATTTGGGTATTTTAATATTATGGTGATAAAAAGTACAAATTTAGTTGGTTCTATGGAACCAACTCCGATAATGGGGGGTCAAATTTAAATGTTTTCATATATATGGATAGATTTTGGGAAATTTTTCTTATGAGATGATAACACACTACATAAATTATAGATATTGGATACATATTTTGATTTCTTGGATGAATAATTTATTCATCATACAAATAAAGAAAATATTAATTTAGTATTTATAAATTATTAATTTAAATGATGTGGTCAAAAATATTAATAAACATGTAATTTTTTATGGTTTTTATTTTTAAATGTTCTTCCATTTTGATGTTACTAATTCATTTTTATACACACAAACATTGAAAAACTTTAGTACTAAATATAATCACTTAAATTGGAGTGTTTGACCCAAATTTAATGACATATATTTGAGAATTCAATAGATATATGAGAATATGCTTAAAGGGGTATCTTGAGACCAATGGAAGATATTTTTCTACATTAACAATGAAATATCACATATGGTGTTAAAAAAATTTATAGTAATCTGGTAACATGGTCAAAATAGAATTATAATTTTTCTTAATTTTATTTTTTTTAGAATTCATGTATAAATAATGTATTGAGTTATGGGAAGTACCCAATAGATTGTGATGAAGAATGTTATATTAGTTTTCAATAGTTGAAAAAGTCAATATATATTGAATGAGATTGAATAACCCAATTAATGGGGATATTTAAGTGAGATAAAGCTTATATTTTTTGTTAATAATGTGAAATGTTGATAAATTAGTTATTTCTTCCTTAAAGACTCGATATACAGGATCAAAAGTGAATCTTGATGAGTTTGAGAAGAAATTGATGAGATGAGGAACTATTAATATCAAGTAAGTTTCACATATAATATGAGATAATTATGGAATGTTGAGGATTCCAATTTTCTATGAATTAAATAAAGTTGTTGGACTATATCAGTTATCTCTTGAAGATTAGAATTTAAGATGAGTTTTATGAAGTATAGATATTGTAATATATGTCTTCTATATAAAGAAGTAAAATTATACTAGATGTAATTATAAGGTTTGTCTTTGTGTTATTATGTATAAAAACTTATGAAATATCAATATGTACACACATGGATAATGATTAAGGGATAATTTCATATTGACAAAGGTTTTTTATTTATTAATAATTATTTGAATCGCTCTAAATTAAAGGAATTTGTTAAATATGGACTAGAGAAAGAGTCGAGGTAGTGAAATATTCATTTAAGTATTCAAAATGAATATTTATATATTTAATAGTATTTAAAAATTTTAATGCATAGTTTTATAAAAGTCATATTAATTTCTAAACTGTTTTGAGTTGTTTTGAGATGATTTAAATTGGATAGAGATGAGTTGAAAAGATTCTGAGTTGATTTGATAACTCAGAAGAAAATTGTAAAAATATATGAGTTAACATGAATTTATACAATCTATGTATGATTAAAATGAAGATCCTAAATCTTGTAAAATATTCACTCTGAATTTAATCTATCTATATAAGAGTAAACCAGATGTTATATATGAATAAATCTAAAACTAAAGTGGCTATGTAAGTATAATTTGAGGTTACTTATGAATAACTTCTATTTTTTATGGGATTAATAAGAGAAACTTGATTCACATGTAATATTAAATTTCATTTTATATAATATTAAACCAAATATTTCAATGCTCAAGTATGAGTAATTTTGACGATATTTAAGAGTATCCTATTTTTCAATAGATATTAAAGATATTTCTAGAGGTTATGTAAGATTAAATGGTTGTTATCTTAGGTGAAGTGAGATTTATATTAGATGATTCATTAATATTATTCATTGAATAAATATCATGATGTTATTTTATGATCCATGATTCAATACATTAATACTTCTAATATTTAATGGTGGATATAACACATTGATTAGGAGCTTTGAGCCATTATTATATTTTCATGTGATTGTGTAGAAATAGAAAAAATAATTTTTGTGGTTTTTATAGGCTTGAAGTCAAGTTTTAAAGAGATTTAAATAAAAATATTCAAATCATATTTTTTAGGATATTTTTGTGAGAATTATAGAGATTCAAAAAGAAAAGGTTTTGACTTCATTTATGAAGATTGGAACTGGGATATTTTTCAATGATGAATATTTTACCATTTTCAAATTTGGAGATCATGATATCATACATTTCAGAAAAGTTTCCAAATATAAATATTATAAAATATTCAAATGATCAATAATGATTTTATAATGATAATATTAGTCAGATAATATTATAGTATGAGATAAGTATATGTAAAGTGTTTCTAAATATCATATACATCAAAGTATCTTAAATAAGAAAAATATAGTGATATCTAAATTAAATTAATATTTAATTTCATTTAGTATATAAAGTAGTTATCATCACTATTTATTATAATAAGGCTTTATTTTTATTTATGAAGAATAAAATGTAGAGTTTCTTGTTGGATTAGATCATTGATCATTATGATGATGATAAATATCTATGTGAATGATATTATTGATGAATAAATTATAATTTGAATTTTTTTATTTGAATAAAAAGCTCTGTCCATTGATAATGTGACATACCATATTTAAATCAAGATCTTTTTCAATAATTATTTTAGTTATAGTGAATATATATTACTTTGAATTGATCCAAATGATTCAATGATATAGTCACCCATATTGGGGGGAAACCATGTAAATACCACATGTGGTTGTCCTATTTCATTTACTAATTTTAATGTGGTGTGTTATTTTGGGTATCATTAATAATATATATTCATGCCAATAGGTATAAAGGTTTAAATAGGTTAGATACAAAATAATTTGGTACAACATTGACCATACAGATTCACCCCCCCCCCCCCTGAGTGTAGATACATTATTCAATGGGAATATCAATTGGTATTAGAGTATGAGGTTATAAATATGATTGGATCTATTATTTCCTAGTTTTTATGAAATTATCATATTTGAAATGTAGATTTAAAGAAGTTTGTGAGTTCCCTATCAAAGAAAATATGGAGGATATATCATCCATAACCTTGAATAATGGGAAGAAAATATAATAGAAGAATCAATTAAATATATCATTAGTGAATAAAGATAAATATGATTCATCATTAGTTAAAGGTAGTAAAGGTGGTAAATTTTAGGTTATATCAATTGATAGTTTCCCTCTTGTAGAATCAAGTTTAGGTTGTGATGAGTTGGTATCAAATGAATCACTTTGTGATTATTATTATAAAAATATAGACTATTTTAAAAAATCCTTGTTGAATTGTTTACTTTTATATTTAAGTTTTTCAATGGTCTATAGTATGATAAAAAAATATTAATATTTGGATGCAAATGTATTTGACAAGGCAATGGATAAGAATATTTAAGAATAAAAAATCTCATTAAAGTGGCTAAAGATAAGGAGAAATTTTATGGTTTTGTAAATAAAAACACTCCTTAACTGAGTAATATTTGAAAAAAATACATTTTATAAGAAATATTAAAGTAGAAAATTATTTGAGGGAATGATCCATACATTAAAATAAATCATTGATGTCAAGAATTCGCAATTAGAGACAGAGGAAAATAAGATAAAGGATCTTGGAAATTATTTACATGTAAAAGATTAGATACATGAAGATAATATTTATAGGATGAATAGAGAATATAAATAAAGAGAGATATCAATTAAGAATAAGAAAAATACTTTCAACATGAAGTGTATTGAGTTTTAAATCAAACATAGAAATCTGAAAGTGACACAAGATCAGTTTTCCCAAGTTAATGAGAGAAGAGTTATTACCATAAAAGTTTATAATGATATCATTACTTTTAAAAAACTTCATATTTTTAGAAATAAGGTCTTGAGAAAATCTATTGATATATATATACTACAATCTCAAATAAAAAATTTGACCCATGCTTTATAAAATGTGGTTTGTGCTAATGTCGTTTTAATGGATAGTGTAGGTTGATAAATGAATTATATAAAAAAATAGGTGGAAAAATTATGATAAATCAACCATTATATCAGGGGTGTATGTGAGTAATATAAAAAAATTAGATCCCCAAAAATATCTCAAAATAAGGGTTATTTAGTCCAAAACCTAATAACTACTCAAGTTTTCCAGATTGTTATTAAAGGTAAAAAATCAAGTTTTATTAGTAACTATTAGTGTTGTAAAAGTTTTATACACAAGACTGTTGACTTATTTCATGAAATTTCAATCAAAAAGTCATATATCAAGGGGATAAAAGATTAAATGAAGAATCATTCTATTATATTGATGAAAAGTACATAGAATTAAGTGAATCTATTCAGAAAAAATATATTTGAAAGTATTGAAAATTTTATATAAATTGTAACAATAGTGGTTAGTGTGGTGATGAAATATGGTACATACATACCAGGTAAGATGCTTATACTGTTTAAGATATAATACCAAATAAATGTGATAAATAAAATAAATAATAAAGGAGAGTTCACCTTCAGGGTGTATGGAAAAGGAAAGTGTTGAATAAAACACACCCATGAAGGTTGATAAAGATGCTACACCAAAAAGGAAGAGATGGTCATGTTGATTAAGAAAAGGACACATAATGGATCATTTTAAGCAATTCATGAATACAAATTATTAAGATAACATGTTATAGAAACAAAGAATATAATAAATTTAAGAAATAAATAAAAAGATTGGATTGGTGGAAGAAATTTGTGATAATGAATAATAATTAAAAATTCTTTAGAAGTTATCAAAATGAGGTGACTTCAAAAAATTGATAATCTATGTGAAAGGTGTAAAACTTAGGATATATCCCGATAAAATTTATGAAAATTATTCCAGAATAAGAGGATATATTGAAAAAAATGAGGAAGCATTAAGGGATACATGTTTCATTATAGTTGAATTGAAAATAAAAGTTCCACACAGGGAAGGAGTAGGAAAGGGGGGAAACCATGAATATAAATAGATTCATTTCTATAAATACAAATGAGAAATTATCAAGAATTCATATAAAATTAGATCTAAAATTGGGCTGAGAACCAACTCTCAACATTATTTATCTTACTAATGAGAATTATAGATCCCATATTTTTCCTATATCCATTTTTTTTGTTTTTCTATACAAGGAATTGAAGGAGATGTATTCTAGGGGAATTTGAATAATGAGAATATTATGAAAGTATTACAACATAATTAGATTTATGTCATGGGTTGATACATCACTATTTTATGAGATCTTGAATACAATTTTGGAGAAGGATACTTGGAGTTCATATGTAAAATATATCAACCCTTACGAATAAGTTTTTAGAGATCATCCCTTGAGGGGGATTAGATTTAAATATTCTAGATATTATTATTTTATGTATAACTAAAAATCTGTAAGTTTCTATAATTTTTAATTATTGAGGTATGTTGATCATATTTTCCCATACTTTTTTTGATTAATACGAATATAAATTTAAATGGGATAAGTTAGATAATTATGTGATATGTAAATTGAGGAATACATAGTTGTTAAGTAGAGATATAAGAAGTTAATTTTCCACTCATGTTTTCTACAATAATCATTTCTCAATTATAATTTTATTTAATTGATTTAAAACCATCAATTAGTGATATCATTTGTATTTATTATCAATATGGGGGGATAAAGGAATGGTATAAATGAATAATTTTTACTTCTACTTGAAATGGGTATTGAAAACAATTCCAAAGGGGGATTGAAGTTCCCGATGGATTACGATGATGATTATTTTTTCAATATTTGATAAAGTAAATATATGATAAATGAGAATAAATAGCCTAATTAATAGGGATATTTATGTGAAATGTGTCTTGGAGTTTATATTGTGGACATATTCTTCTATGAATATTGAGAAATATTAATGAATTAATTATTGTTGCCTTAAATACTTGGAATGTGAAATCAGAAGTTCATCTTGTTGAGTTTGAGAAGAAACTGATGATTTGAGGAGCTATGGATAATAAGGAAAGTTCACATATATGTGAGATAAATATGGAATAGTAACAATTTCAGTTTTTCTATGAATTAAATCAAGTTTCTAGACTGCATCAATTAGCTATTGAAGATGATAAGTTAAGTTAATCGATATTTCAATATATAATGTATCTTTGAATAAGTAGAATGATTCTAGATTTAATTATGATTATTGGTCCCAAGTAATGTGAATACCTTTATAGGTGGTGAATAAGGGTATGTTTATTTCCTAAAATAACCCTCATAAATGATCACGTTCCATAGTTATTAGGAATACTCTCTCCCTCATAACCAATATGAAGTGATAAAGTATATAAAATAAGGATACAACAATTTTACTTAGTTTACTCAAACCATATTAATCCAAGGATCATACACCAGTGATGTATTGGTGTACCAAAATAACTAAGAACACTTATTTTATAATTTTTAATGGTCACACTAACCATATGGGTTTAAAACAATCAAAAAATAGATATATATCTACTCTCAAACACTTAGGGGACTCACTTATCCTCTAAGTATTGTAGTCTTCAATCTTCATGAACTACGAATAATACTATACATGTGATGGTGTATTTTTTTCTTTACCTTATTCCACTAATATAACTACACAAACTTTAAATGATGAATCCTCATGTAACTCACTTCCCTTCTTCTTTAATTTCTAAGCACTGGTATGGAACTCCCTTCTTATTCTTCACTTGTTTCTAGCTCTTGTCCTAGAATCCCTCATATGTGCTATTTTTCTAGCACTTATTTGGAATTAATTCCTGTCCATTTTTTTTATGATCCTATATTTATTATTTTTATAAATATATTTCTACCCTTAAAATTTGTAATCGGTTTTTTTTGAAAATATTTTAAATTATCGTAAGTAAACTCTGCAATTTCAATATTGTACCTTCTCACTCATAAAATCTAAAATTAATAGTTCATGAAATAAATATCTATTTAAAAATGAAATGATAAATTAAAAAATATCTAGTAAATATGTATAATATTTTATTTTTAATTCCTTCAAGTATCATAGCATGGATCCTCAAATATTTACAGACTTTAGACCTATTATGGTTCAATAATCTTCCATGATGTAGATGTCTCTAACTTTCTAGAACCATTGAAACTTTCCCAATATTCCTTCATAGTGAAATATCTATTTTTCATTGTTACTAATTTCAATAATACTTTATGATATAACCTATTATAGTATGAAACTCCTTTGTAGCATAGACACCTTCAAATCAAAAAATTAACCAAAATCTACCTCAACCGCTTTGTAGTGTGGTCATTCCTTCCATGGATCAATTGCTCTGGTTCCTCTTTTTTAATAAAGTAAATAATAGTACATATTAAAATCACCTATTATATCTCCAAATACTTTACCATAATTTAATCTAAAAATTCAACCATGGTGCATTTCAAAATTCAACAGTTAAATGCAATATTCCCCTCAAATGGATAAAGTAATAACTCTTTAACATTTTTTAATGAACTCCAGTCATAGTTCAACCCGCGAGCTTGCAGCATGATTTCTGTTCTACAGAAAAACTCATAAAATAGCTTCCAACTTATTCCAAAACTCCATAATCATTATTCATGAATTTTTAAATTTATTTGGAAGACACTTAAATATACTTTTTAATAAACACAACCCAAAAATGTTATAATGGTACTTTTATAACAATATCCCCTATTAGGTTTGTTAATAACCCTTCCAAACTAGATCCAACACCTTATTTCCAAAGAAAAAAATATCTTAATTGATATATAGTCTGAAATGGATTACTTATAGATAGGGAATCTATAATTAACTAATAATAAACTTGATTCCCACATTATTCACTCTTGTCATTAGAAATAATAATTAAATGAAAAATTTCTCAAGAAAACACTTCCTTGAATTTCATGATTTTTAAAACTCATAAAACCAAACTACTAATTTACCTAGATAAAAAATAAAGAACTATCCCCATTTATCAAACACTATCAAGGAATAATCCTCATTTTCAATAGGAATAAACACTCTATCTTCATAATCTAAGTATAGAAAAATTATCTCAGGTAACTTATGGATAATCTCTCCCACTTAAAAAACCCCAAAGATCACTTCTCTAAAAGTTTAAAAGATAGTGGTAGAAATAAAAATAGTTAATTCAAGATAATAACCATACCTTTCTACACATAGAAAATACCATAGGGGATTGGGGGTTCCTTATCCTACCCATCTAGTTAGATTGACATGGTTAGACTCTAAGATCCAATTGATTCTTCTAAAAATCATCTTTGTGTAGTGCCTTTTACATGATATTTGTAACCTAATTTTGTGTTAACACATACTCCAAATTCACTTGCCATTGTTCAAACTTATCCTTGATGAAATGGTACTTTATCTCAATTTGATTTGTTCTTTAATGGTTAATGGGATTTCTGCTAAGATTGATATCTCTCAAGTTATCCCACATTATTGAAATATGATATTTCACATTAACTCTAACATCCTCAAGTTATTACTTCATATATAGAAATTGGTTACCATTTTTATTAGTCATGATGTATTCATCTTATAAAATTCTTAGAGAAATTTCATATTTATTCTTGATTATACAATAATTACACAAATCACCAAGATAAATTGGATCACCTATGTTGAACCTTCTTAATCTACATTAGTGAATCCCAAGAAATCCTACTATAATTTTTTTGATAGAAAATCATAAAATAAAACATGTTATTTATATACTAAATTACTATTTTCACTGATTTCATGTGGATGTATATAGAAAATTTTGGTGATATGCATCTTGGCATGTGGAAAACACAATTTCAGTTCATGCCATTATCGGGTACAATAGGCTCCCAATGATTTTCCTATATTATATTACATAAACCTCCTTTCCAAAATTATATTTTGAAAGCTTCATCATGGGATGTTGTTGTTATTGAATTTGATTATTCCATTATAAATCTATTAAGAACCATTTTGGAATATTTTTTATTAATAAATGAATGTTTCATACTTCCCTTGAGTTAACTATAAAATATATAAAATATATTAACTCACAAATCATGGAAATATCAAACTCATACCTCATATATTCTTCAAAAACTTTGCATTGGTATTCATCTGATCATCCAAAAAATTAATATATAAGGGAAGAAATATCCTTTGATCATTATCCTACTTAATGTCGAGATTGTGATCAAATATAACTCACTCTAACCCAATATTTATAAAGTATTGATCAAGCCTATAATACAAGGTTTTTATTGTTTTATATAGCCCATACAACACCTTCTTAAACCAGAAAACTTTTCTCCCATATTCATCTAAAAAATACATTTGGTTTCTCTATATACACTTACACCTCAAGGAATCCATTAAAGAATATAGATTTGGTATCCATCTGGTAAACCTAGAACTTCCTTTACACCTAAATATCCAAGAAAAGTAGAATAGTTTCTAATTTGGCTATGGGATAAATTACACATCAATATCAATACCTTTAATTTGGGAATAACCCTTTCACAATATTTATGCTTTGTTCTAAGTCACCTTATTATATTCATTGATTTTTATGAAACACACACTTGGTTCTAATGAAATTTTATCTTTCATCCTTGGAATAATTTCCCAAGTCTAAATTTTTTCAATCAAGTCAAACTCTTCATGCAATTCTTTGAACCAATTACCATTTATAGAATACTTTCTTTATGAATTTAATCCTTGTTTCATACTACCCTTGAAGATGTTGAACCTGCTTTGTGTTCCTCATCATTGGTGTCTTCTTTTGAGTCTAACATTTCCCCATTTATCCCCTAGACTTCTCACTTCGTCATCACTTTCCTCTGAATCTTCATCACTATTTTTCTGAAAAAACATCTCATTATTTTTATAATTATACACATTTTAAATTATAGTTCCATCTAGAATTTCAATTATTTTTTCAATGCTCATATTATAAAATTTGTAGCCCTTAATTTTGTATGAGTATCTAAGAAAAATTCCTTCATCCCCACAAGATTTTAACATTTTATTCAACTATTGTTATAGAATAAAGAATGTACTTATGAAAACTTAAAAGTATTTAAATTCTTGATTATTCTCATACCATATATCAAAGGTTGTCTTCTCTTCACCTAGACACAAAAAAAGTAATATAAAAGATATATACTATTGTAATAAATGCTTATGTCCAATATTTCTATTGTATATATTTCTCCATTAACATCATCCATGCTATATTGTTGATGATTCAATTCCTATTATCGATTACACTATTTTTTAGGAAATCCCTAAAGATAAAATTTGGTACCTTATCCCATACTTCTTGATATATTCTTACACCAGGTTATTGGTGAATTATGTACCATTATCAATTCTAAAGTTTTGAATTTTTATCCCAAGAATATTCTCCACCAATATTTATTAGTACTTAACACACATGAAAAATTTTGATTTATGGGAGATAACTATCATACATGTAATCCTACTATAATAATTGATGAATAGAAGATAATTCCATTTTCTATAGATAGATTTGGGTGATATCATCCCACCTGCATCAATGTCCACCAAATTGAGTAATCTCCCTAATTTATTTTCTTCTGACTTTTATTTATTCTGAATGATTTTCCCATTTTGAAAAGTATCACATGTGTGAATGTAATCATCTGTGAGTATAGGTAAACCATGATATCCTTCGTTATTGACAAAATCCACAAAGGAATTTTGGATCTAGTGGTCAAATATCTTATTCCACAATTTATTCTATGTATTTGTGGTTATGAAACATATGTATTCTTCTCCACCAAAAAGATATAAATTCACCTTTATGCAATTTTCTTGTATAAAAATTATACCATATATTCTATGTAAAATGAATTCATTATTATTTAAACTAACCACATGTCTCATGTAACAAAATTGAATCACTCTTAGTATATTTTGACCAATAATTTAAACAATTAAGATTTATAAGTTCCTTAAGTATTTACCTCTAATTTTATCTTTATCGAAGCCAGTGATCTTTATCCCTTCATCATTTCCAAAGATAAAAACACTATCTTTTTCATTTTTTATATTCATGACAAGATCTCTATTTCCCTATCATGTGGGAATTACAAACACTTCCCATGACACATACTCTTTCTTGGTCCATTTATCTCTAATAAATTTCTATAACACTCTCCTTATTAGCATTTTATCACTTGTTCCATGTCCAATACCTCACTTCCTTTGGTGGTTAACGTAATTATTTTACATTAATATCCATTGAACCAACCTCAAATTGTAGGTTCACAAATTTATTATGATTTTTCAACATTTTTAATGATGTTTCTATATACTAATATCTACTTTTATAATTCTTCTTTAACATACCACTTTACACCCTTTAATCAAAATTCATGGATTTTTTTCCATAATATTTACACAAAAATAGTAGTTTTAAAAAACATTCCGCGTGAAATAATTTCGACTTGTCTATGTTTGTTCCACTTGTGATTTGAAATTTCATTTTTCTATAGAACATATATATTATGTGTTTCCTATATTTCAAAAAATATATATTCATGGTTCATTATTGTGAATCTTTTTATCTCAAAATATATATTTCTATATCTATTTTGATTCATGAAACTCAACCTTTTAGGGAGTGAGTTATTGTGGTTTTACATCAATCGCTGCTAATTTCTTATTAAGATCAATAACCTCAACATATTTTCCATTATTTTTAAACCACTGCACTTGTAGGAAACTTTTAAGTGTTACCATTGACACCCCATATTCCTCCTTAGGTTCACTAGCAGCTTGTACACTCTAACTTTCTAAATCCATGTCCAGAGTTAGAAGTATCAGTAGATTTTTGAGGTATCATCATATTAACATAACTTTATCTTTAAGATCAACAATTATTTAGACATGATCCTTTATAGAATCATTATATCCATCCATGATAAAAACCTAATCTTTAATTTTTATCTTTTACTAAATTAACTTTTTTATGTTTTCTAGATTTTCTTATTTTATCCATTTAATCTCAGCATTCAACTTTTACTTTTATTCTTCATACTATAGTATGTATAGTTAAGAGTTGTATATCATTCAATTAGATTAATTTTAATTTTCTCTCTAAACATAAATTTCATTGAGAGTAGATTATAATTCAACATTGAGGTCAAATATTCCCTCAATTTTAATATCTTCATCATCATTATTCTCTGATTATGGTATGTTTTTTAATTCCATAATAACTTCCCCATTGAGTTCTTTAGAGTCCTCAATCACTTTAACTTATGTTTCTTCCAAGATAATATCTTCTTTTTACAACAAGTTCTTTCTTTTAAAGAAATTGTTTTATGAACTCCTTTTTTATTCGACATCCATAGATGATTTCTTAGTGGGTACTTTATCTTTATCATCAACCTATAATTTCTTTAGGAACTTTGTTTCTAGATTCCTAGATAACTTTTCTATATCAAAAAAAAGTAAGTGGAAGTTTTTCATTGAATATTAACTTTCCCTATTTAAGGTTTGGGAATAATAAATAAATCATCTGATCAACTTCACTTTCATCAGAATATTCTTCCAAACTAAATTTCTTTATTTCTTATATTTTCACTTCCTGAGAATTTTCTTTCATTATAGACTTATTTTCATTGTTCCTCATATCACATGAAACAATAGTACAACAAAGACTATCCAGTGTCACTTACTTTGTATCTTTTTTATAACACCCCAATATTTTAGAATATATTTCCCTTTAAATAAATTTATTTCTTTAATAGATGTTTTTATAAAAAACATTGAGTTTAAAAAATCTACATTATACTATTAAAATATTATTATTTAAACATGATCGTTATAGCCTAGACATTAAAATTAACACGATGAGTAGAAATAACCACTTTGTAAAAAATATGTATATTTTTTTATATAAATAAAACATATTGAAAATTAAATACTCAATTTTTATTAAAGTCTTTATATTCTTCAAAAATACATTTTTCCTCCAAAATGATTTTTATTACTTTTTGTGAAAAAATAAAATAATTATTTTTATTAATTTTATAAAATATATTTTTAAAAATTAACATGATTTTTTAAATCATCTTTTACAAATTTTCTTCAAGGTATTTTTTGATAATTCTCTAAAAAATATTGATTTTTTATGAATAGTTAAAATACTGATTTTTACTCAAAGTTATCTTTTCATTTCAAGCATTTTAAAATTTACATTTTACTATAAAATGTATTAAAAGTAAAATTAGTTAATTTATATTATTAAAAATTTAATTAAAGTTATTTAAATAAATTTTATGTTGATTTTTTGTGGAAAAACTTTTCATACTTGAGAAGTCATTTTTTCGGGAAAATTGCTTTTAGTCGCATTTTACCGGTTTAATTTTAAATTAAATTATTCCACTTCAATGAATTAAATTTGATAAAATTTATTAAATATTAAGAATCATATTAATTAATATAATTTAATATATAACACTTAGTTTTTTTCATTATTAATAGTAACCATAGTAAATATTTATAATCTCAATAAAAGAGGCGAAATTGTGTTAAAACCTAGGGTTAAAACATTAAAATAACCTTAGAAATTTACTTCATCCTATTTTATGATTGTTTTTTGACCAAATTTATCCATAAGGAGTTAAATAATTTATTTTAAATCATTATTTTTAATTTTGGAACTCTATCCTGACTTATGTGAAAATAACTTATATTTTATTCAAATTAAAAACTATTTTTGGGACTTTGCATTTAATGGCATGGTTGGAAGATTACATTAATTTTTTTGATTTCTCCAAAAGTATAAAAACCTTATTTATTTTATTATTTTTCCAAAATATCTTATTTTAAATTAATACCTTACTTTTATTTAAGGTAAAATTGTTTTTACTCTTAAATTAAGTATTCTCATAAAAACTAGTTTTCATGTGTTTTGTGTTCTTGTATTAAAATTTATTTTTACCACCTATAGAAATTAAATATGATAAAATTGATTCAAATTTTATAATTATAATTTTCAATTTTTTTTAAATTACCCTTTTATTTTTTTCATATAATTAAATTATCATGGTAAAAAGTCAAGTTATCACGATTAAGGTTTAAATTAGTTTAAAGTGGTTTAACTAGAAGATAAAGCCTAAAATGAATCCAAAAAATTCTAAAATATGGTTTTTTTAGTTTACTTTAACCCTATAACATCTTATATTCTAATTTGGGTTGTCTTTTATCTACTTGACATGATTAGGATATATATATTTTTTAATATTTAGAGTAATTCCATGTGCATTTATTCCATCCCTTATAAAAGGATATCACATATCCTCTCCTCTCCACACACAAAATTTTTTCTATATCATCCTAGAAAATATATAATACCTTCCTATATTTCATCCCCACATTTTATATCATTTTTATCTTCAAAATACCTTCCTTTAAAGGCATAATGTATAATCCAAAATAGGTTTCTCAATAAAGATGTATAACTCTTAACCAAGCATTTTAAATATTATTTCTTCTTATACCTATTATTAATATATGATATCCATCATAAAATAATTAATTTGGTATATTAAATATAATTAATTTTTATTATTATGATGTAACAACCATTATCCACCTTATTCCCATCTTTTGTAAAATGATAGTGTTGTTCGTGTGTATGTGTGTACTACCACCTCCATGAAGTGATGTGATTCATTTTTCATTTTCAATTTATATAGATGGTAATAAGAATATATTTAATGAATATATAATATATATGATATAATAATTATTCTATAATATTTAATTATTATTTACCTTTATTCCATTTCATCCTTCAAAAAGTGAAAACATTATTCTTGAATATGTATGGCCATCCATCTCTATGAACGGTGTAAATAATTTTTCTATATTTTCATTATATGGATAATGATAAATATATATATACACACACACATATATATATATATAATGAATATATATTATATTTATATAATTATTAAAATTCTATAGATTATTTAACCATGATCAAATTGTAAGGACTAGGAATGCTGATCCAAAACATGTGTGGAAAATGGAGCAGTTATCACCTGAAACCATGATTTTAATAGATAAAAGTTAATAAACGGGTGATAAAATGTTATAAGTAAATCATATATGTTATGATATATATATAATTGAAGTTATTTAATATATGTATAATAAATCTATATTTATTTTATAGGAGTTTCAAACATTTATATAGAAAGATAAGACTTTAGGTAAGGGTTTTATAACACCCTGATATTTTATGAGAAGTATATTTTTTTATTTAATATGTTATATGGAAAGGAATCTTCTACTACACACAACACTAGCTTGGCTTGCGTTACACGCAATCGCAACCTTCCCCGATAGCATGTGTAGTACGCAATACCGAGTTTCACTAAACAATGATATATTATAATATTATAAACTAGCCGTTATAAATAGTATTAACTGATTTTTGAATTTTATAACATTATAATTCATTTTATACATTTTCTAGAATGAGGTATGAAAACAAAATCAGTTTTTTGGATAAAAGAAGTATTTTTCAAAAAATGCAGTTTTACCGCCTTTTGATGGCGCACCCACATTAAATCTAGTTTTTGACAAGTTTATAAGTTCAATTTGACAAAATAAAATTATTTTTTAGAATAAGGATATAAAAATTTACTTTGGATAAATTTTTCATATTATTCTGATAACTTTCATATTTTAATGAATAGTAAAAACACACTATATTTTAATTAAAAACAACTTTTTTCATCACAATACTTTATATGGTTAAATTATAATATTTAATGTTTTTAAAGTATAAATAGAATATATTTTTACCATTTAATATAATTTATGTCATTAGCATTAATTTTACATTGAATTCATAGGTAAAAATGTTTCAATCTTTGGCAATGTTTTAGCTTTTAAAACCCGTTTGCTTAACAACAGGATTAATTTTAAATTAATTACAGAAACTTCTGTGTTTTGAATATTGAAAAATGGATTACATATTTGGAATAAGTGGGTCCAAATTATGTTAATATATTACTTTTATTTTTTTGATATTATGAATAGTAACTACGGTAATTTTTATTTACTATGGTTAAAGGTAAATAGGGTAATTCAAGGTTAAAAGAATATTATAATAATTCAAAATCACCTTGAAACTTGTACTAACCTTATTGTATTAGTATTGTCCGACCATGGGCATCATTGGGTCGATTTTGGGACCTCATTGAGGCACTTGGTAGTGACAATGACAATTTGGATTAATTAATTTAATGTAAAGACAAAATTGACATTAACAAAAATCTTTTAGTAATTAATTTTTATAAGGTGTTATATAAATTATATTTTCGACTATAAATATTCATTGGAAATCTAAAAATATTTCCTACATAATGATATTTTTTTTATAATTTTTAGACACCAAATAAATTAAATTATTTATGACACAATAATGATGAAGTATTTACCTCATTAATAAATGATTTAAATAAATAAGATTATAATGATTAAAATATTTTCCAAAACATGTCCAATTCTTATTGGATGATTTTATTTCGACCATGAGTCATCTTATATTCATCTTTAATGATTTTTGGACCTTTTTAAACCGAATATAAGTTTATAATAAAATAATATTTCCACACTTTCCAAAGGTGCCCCTCTCCTCCCTTATAAAAGGGAACCTCCTCCCTCTCTTCCTCACACCAATTTGAGCCTTCAAGCTCAGCCAACCCCTACCAATTTCACTTTCCCACTTCCTTAGAAACCTACTAGAGGTACTGGTCTTCTCAAAAGACCAACTATAATGCCTTAAGAGAAAGTTTAAAGGAGGCACTTCGAGAAAGAGGTAATACCTTCTACCATTTTCTTCAAGTTCCATTCTTCTTCTACTCCCTCTTCTTTAGTTGTTTCATTATGAGGTAATAACATCAGTATACCTCATATACTTATATGTTATTATGAATTTGAAACAACCATATTTCACCTCGTATCCATCCTACGGAAAATGAAATCATCGCGCGTGCGTACGTACGAAATACCGTCTTCACGCCGTGGTGTAATCTGTTTTCCACCACCACATTATTTGGATGGGTATTATGGTGTAAATAATAACTATACATGATTATTGTAAAGTGATATTTATTCTGAAATATTATACATACACTTCAATACAATTCCATGATCTTGGGAACGATATCATCGCTCGTGCGTACGTACGGCCTACCATCTCCACGATATGATGCGACTCGTTCTATATGATCTTCATTGAATAATGATTATATAAATGAATTGAATGAATGAATATGATATATATTACAGTAATACCATTTTGTAAATGATGTATCTATATCCTATAAAGAGGAATAATAATTTATTCGACAAAACACGCATAAGAACAAAAAGTAATAAACACCCGAATAACAAGTAGTAATGAAATATTACTAATAAGAAGCTAAGAATATGACCATATATGATATCATAATAATAATTATGATTCTAGAATAAGTCAATAACATTATTTAAATCATTATACAGGAGGTTTGGACACTTACGAAGCAAATCGGACCTAAGGTAAGGGACAATCTCACAATCTCAATTTTTATCCGAGATTGTTTATACTTCAGAATTTGCTGGGGAATATTTATCATCCACATACATGTTTCCTCAATATGTAATATTATTTATATCCTCTTAAAATTGTTTAAATCCAATTTTACCCTTCGTTTAGTTTTTAGTAAAAGATATGAAAGTAATCTTTTGTCGTTTTTCGTACAAGGTACTTTTTGAATTTTCCGACAAAAGTACGAGCAGAATGTTTTTTTAACATATACGGCCTGAATGTATTTTTAAAACATTATTTACAAGAATATTCCTTTAAAAGTTTTCAAGTTTATTTTTAATCAACTTCTTTTAGTTTAAAATTGTATGACATGTTAAGAAAGGAAAAATGTTTTTGAAGTATAAAGGATATTTTCCTCAAGAATGGAGTTCAAGTGTTTTATCAAAATTATTTTCAATCTAAGATAATATAGGGTTCTATTTCTATCCCTATTATTACATTTATTTGATTATGTTGTGATGGAAATATTTTTATGAATTCCTTTATCTTATATGAATTGTTTTATGATGTCACAATGTTTAAGATTCCCATTTTTATTACATGGGTTAAGCTATGATGTATGATTTATGATTTTGTGGCTCACATAAGAATGGTATCATTATGAGATGGGTGGTACCTATATCTCCCTCCAATGCATTGGGTAAAGATTTATATCTCATGAGATAGACATGGCTAGAACGGAAGGTTAAACCGGATCAGTGAAACAGGACTGAAAGGAGGAGTGAACTCGGTTCAGAAATGGACTTTGTCCGCTAAGATAGTCTTGGCTATGAGTCTTGACTACTAAGAAATGATTCTCTATGATTATGTGTTTATGTCACAAAGTTTCATGTTTTAAGTTATTATTATTTGGATTACATTTCACTACCATGATTTATCCCATGTTATGAAATTATGATCACTTTTTCAGGGTAAGATTTCCAAAATGTTATGTTATTATGAATTTGATGTGATTGATATTTATTTTGTTTACCCTTACTGAGCATTTGAGCTCACCCTTTTGTATGTTTTCTTTCCCCAGGTCAGGAAGAAGGTTATTAAGTAAGATATGCCAAAAAGGGACTATAGATATGATGAAATAAATGGGAGACAGTGTAGATGCTTTATGAACCAGTTGTTTATGTTTCCCAGTTTCTAAAGACACTATACCTATACGGTCTTTTCATGGTTTTGTTATATGTTGTAATAAGTATGCTTCAATTTTGAAGTATTAACCATGTATGTAAAGTATGGGTCGTTATAGTTGGTATCAGAGGAAAGTTATAGTCAACCTTTGGAAACTAGGATGTGAAAGCCTTAGTAAGAAACCTAAGGATATGTCTAATCATAGAACACAATCTTAGTGTTTTAGAAATGGCCATGAACAACCTATGATAATACCTTAAGTGTGAAATTTTATTCTTGATTATGTGGTTTTCCTATTATAATTAGTGTTTCTCACACTATTCTTCTTGGTTTTAGTCAATGGCTGGAACCCGAAGGAACCGTGTTAATGCGGAATGTGACGGGTAATGCAATGATTATCCCCCTGAGCAACCAAACATTATGGGAGATGGAATGAAGAATCTTGTAACCATGCTCACACAACTTTCTCAAGATATGAATCATGCAGGACTTCCAAATGAGCAAAGTAAGGAGCAACATTCTGTTGAATCCTTCATGAGGCAGCATCCACCTTCATTCAGTGGGTCTTCTGATCCATTAGTGGCTGAATAATGGATCAGTACCACTGAAAAGATATTTTCAGTTCTTCAATGTTTTGAACATGATAAAGTCATTTTAGCAGTGTATCGCTTTGAAGGTGATGCTGGTCAATGGTGGAATCTTATTAAGAATACGAGGAAAAGGGATGAAATTGAATCCATGGAATGGGATGAGTTCAAGAACTTATTTTTAAATAAGTATTTCCCTCGTATTCTTCGAATAAAGATGGAGAAGGAGTTTCTTGAATTGAAGCAAAAGGATGATGAATCTGTTGGTACCTACGAAGAAAATTTTACAAGACTTTCAAGGTATGCTTCCAGAATTATTATCCAACCTGAGAGTAAGATAGATCGATTCTTTAGTGGATTAAAACCAAGTATTCGAAGGGATTTAGCCATAAGGGACTTCAATAGCTACAAGGAAATTTTTCGATGTGCTCTCAAGGTTGATATGGAGATTGGTGTAACCCATCAGTCACATGGGTTTGATAAGAAGAGGAAAATGGAATTCAAAGGAAAATATAAAGACCACACTAAAAAGAAGATGATTTTTCCCTTATGCTCAAAGTGTGGAAAGAAACATGGAGGGAGTTGCCTTAAGGGGACAAGAAAATGTTATAAGTGTAAAAAAGAAGGTCATAGGGAAATTGAATGTCGAAATAATGGGAAGAAGATGTCTAATGATGCAAACAAAAGAAGGGATATACAGAATGAACCTACTACACTTCAATGTTTCAAGTGAAAGGAGATGGGGGATTATGCCAATCAATGCCAAAATCCAAGGGTTGATGATGATGATCGACGTCAACAAACTCTTAAGGCCAAAGATAAAGGAAAGTCACATGCAATTACTATCGGCGATGTGGAGTACGACAATGAAGTGGTGAGAGGTACACTTACCATCCACTCTAAAGTATCAAATGTTTTATTTGATTCTGGATCCACCCACTCTTTTATTTCTGAAGAATTTTCTAAGGGTATCATCGTATTACCTCGACAATTAGATGTTGAGTTGGATGTGACAACCCCTAATGGCACAACAGTCACATCAAAAGTTTACAATTCTTCTCTGATTGAAGTTTGTGGGAAAGTGCTTCCTGCAAATCTTGTGATCCTTCCTATAGTGGAATTTGATATGATTCTTGGCATGGATTGGATTTCTTTATATGGAGATCATATCAATTTCCAAAGAAGGTAAGTCATATTTCATATTCCAGATCAATCTATGATCGTCTATCGTTGCAAGGATGAACATAACCTTCCAGTGGAAATTTCTTCTATCTTATGGGTCTTGATTCCACTAAATGAAGGGTATTTATCTCAAATGGTTGGTGAGAAACTCACGATTAAGAATATTCCCATTGTACGGGAATTTGATGATGTCTTTCTGGAGGAATTTCCAGGTCTTCCACCAAATCGTGATGTTGAGTTTTCAATAGAACTCGTACCGAGTGCTTTGCCTATTTCAAAGACACCTTATAGAATGACCCCAATTTAGTTGCAGGAATTGAAGAATCAACTCCAAGAGAATATTGAAAAAGGATTTATATGCCCTAGTGCATCACCTTGTGGAGCACCTATTCTGTTTTTTAAGAAGAAAGATGGATCAATGAGACTCTGCATTGATTATCGAGAACTTAACAATATCACTATCAAGAAAAAATATCCTCTCCCATGCATTGATGACCTATTTGACCAGCTATACGGAGCTCAATACTTTTCCAAGACTGATCTTCGTTCTTGGTATCATCAATTAAGGGTAAAAAGGGAGGATATACCAAAGACAGATTTCCGTACAAGGTATGGAAACTATGAATTTATATTGATGCCATTTGGTCTTACTAATGCCCCTACTATCTTCATGGATCTGATGAATAGAGTCTTTAGAGACTATCTTGATCAGTTTGTGGTAGTCTTTATAGATAATATTCTTGTATATTCAAAGAAAAAGGAAGAACCTGAAGATCACTTGATAATTGTATTAAAGACCCTGAGAAAGGAGAAGCTTTATGCCAAATTTACCAAGTGTGAATTTTGGCTTCAAAAAGTTTCATTTTTTGGTCACATAATCTCAAAATAGGGGATATTTGTGGATCCAGCAAAAGCAAAGGTTATCGAAAGATGGTCGAGACTAACAACAGTAATTGAGATCCAAAGTTTTCTTGGTTTGGCTGGATATTATCGACGTTTTGTGAAATTTTTTACGATTATCCAATCCACTCACCAGGTTGACTCGAAAAGGAGTTAAGTTCGTGTGGATAGAGGAATGTGGAGAGAATTTCAAGGAGTTGAAAAGAAGGTTATCCAGTGAAATTGTGCTCACACTTCCTTATAGTGGATAAAGGTTTTTGATCTATAGTGATGCATCCAAGAAGGGGTTGGGGTGTGTTCTTATTCAAAACGATATGGTTATAGCTCATGCCTCACGACAGTTGAAAATCCATGAGCAAAATTACCCAACTTATGATTTGGAGTTAGCAGCGGTAATCTTTGCATTAAAGGTTTAGATGCATTATCTTTATGGAGAAAAGTGTGACATTTATACTGATCATAAAAGTTTAAAGTATATTTTCACACAAAAGGAGTTGAATATGCGCCAAAGAAGATAGTTGGAGCTGATTAAGGATTATGACTGCTCAATTCATTACCACCCTGGGAAAGAAAACAAGGTGGCAGATGCATTAAGTCGACAAGACCATGGTAGCTTATCCATGATGAGGATCACAAAAGATCCAATATTTATGGATTTACAAAGGATGGATCTTGGAATTATAATTAAAGGAGAAAAATTGTATCTTTCTCAAATGAATGTTCAACCATCTATACATGTGAAGATTAAAGAGGAGCAGAAAGAAGATGTCGAGTTACAAAAGAAGGTGAGAAATGTTCCTGAATTCAACCTTGATTGTGATCGGATAATAAATTTTAGGAATCGGGTTTGTGTTCCTCCCATCCCAGAATTAAAGGAGCTGCTGGATGAGGCTCATAGTTCTTCATTCTCTATTCATCCTGGAAGCATGAAGATGTATAGGGACCTAAAAGAGTACTTCTAGTGGGATGGCATGAAAATAGATGTTGCTGAATATGTCTCTCGATGCTTGGTTTGTCAGCAAGTTAAAGCTGAGAGACAAAAGTCTAAGGGGATGTTACAACCATTACCCATACCTGAATGGAAATGGGAAAACATCACTATGGACTTTGTCACAGTACTTCCTAAAACATCCAAAGGAAATAATGTTATCTGGGTCATAGTTGATTGTCTTACAAAGTCTGCACATTTCATTGCTATTAGAGAGGATTTATCTCTAGATCAGCCTACCAGGATATATGTAAAGTAAGTGGTAAGATTGCATGGAGTACCACTTTCTATTATATCTGATCGGGATACGAGGTTTACCTCAATGTTCTGGCGAAGTCTTCATCATACTCTGGATACAGAGTTGAGTTTTAGCACTGCTTATCATCCTTAGATAGATGGTCAGTCTGAGAGGACAATTCAAACTCTAGAAGATATGTTGAGAGTTTGCTCTATAGATTTCAAAGGTGGTTGGGATCAATACCTACTTTTGGTGGAATTTTCTTATAATAATAGCTTTCACTCCAGTATTCAGATGTCTCCTTATGAAGCTTTCTATGGAAATAAATGCAGGACTCCAACTTGCTGGGATGAAGTTGGGGAAAGAAAGCTATTAGGACCTGATCTTGTTGATGAAATGGAAGAAAAGGTCAAATCTATTCAACAACACATAAGAGTAGCTCAGAGTCAACAAAAAAGTTATGCCGACAACCGAAGAAAAGACCTAGAGTTTGAAGTGGGTGATAAAGTGTTCTTACGAATATCTCCCCCAAAGAGGGTCATGAGATTTGGAAAGAAGGAAAAGTTGAGCTCTAGATATATCGGTCCTTTTGAAATTCTGGATCATGTTGGGAAGGTAGCTTAACAATTGGCGCTTCCACCAAATCTCTCTCAAGTTCACGATGTGTTCCATGTATCTCTCCTGAGAAAGTACATACCTGATCCTTCACATGTTCTCAGCTCAGAAGTTATACCGCTGGAACAAGATCTTTCTTATGAAGAACAGCCGGTAGAGATTCTAGATCGTAGCGAAAAAGTCCTACGGAACAAGACCACTCGCTTGGTGAAAGTTTTATGGAGGAACCACCAATTAGAATAAGCTACATGGGAACTTGAGGATATGATGAAGGAGAGGTATCCTCATCTATTTGTTACGAAGTGATGAATTTCGAGGGCGAAATTCATTTTAAGGGGGGTAGAATGTAACACCCTGATATTTTATGAGAAGTATATTTTTTTTATGTAATATTTTATATGGAAAAGAATCTTCCACTACACACAACACTAGCTTGGCTTGCGTTACACACAATCTCAACCTTCCTCGATAGCATGTGTAGTACGCAATACCGAGTTTCACTAAACAACGATATATTATAATATTATAAACTAGCCGTTATAAATAGTATTAACTTAATTTTGAATTTTATAACATTATAATTCATCTTATACATTTTCTAGAATGAGGTATGAAAATAAAATCAGTTTTTTGGATAAAAGAAGTATTTTTCAAAAAATGCAGTTTTACCGCCTTTTGATGGCGCACCCACATTAAATCTAGTTTTTGACAAGTTTATAAGTTCAATTTGAAAAAATAAAATTCTTCTTTAGAATCATGATATAAAAATTTACATTGGATAAATTTTTCATATTATTCTGATAACTTTCATATTTTAATGAATAGTAAAAACAAGCTATATTTTAATTAAAAGCAACTTTTTTCATCGCAATACTTTATATGGTTAAATTATAATATTTAATGTTTTTAAAGTATAAATAGAATATATTTTTACCATTTAATATAATGTATGTCATTATCATTAATTTTACATTGAATTCATAGGTAAAAACATTTCAATCTTTGGCAATGTTTTAACTTTTAAAACCCGTTTTCTTAACAACAGGATTAATTTTAAATTAATTACTGCAACTTCTGTGTTTTGAATTTTGAAAAATGGATTCCATATTTGGAATCAGTGGGTCCAAATTATGTTAATATATTACTTTTATTTTTTTGATATTATGAATAGTAACTACGGTAATTTTTATTTACTACGGTTAAAGGTAAATAGGGTAATTCAAGGTTAAAATAATATTATAATAATTCAAAATTACCTTGACACTTGTCCTAACATTATTGGATGAGTAGTGGCCAACCATGGGCATCCTTGGGTCGGTTTTGGGACCCCATTGAGCCACTTGGTAGTGACAATGACAATTTGGATTAATTAATTTAATGTAAAGACAAAATTGACATTAACAAAAATATTTTAGTAATTAATTTTTATAAGGGTTTATATAAATTATATTTTAGAATATAAATATTCATTGGAAAGATAAAAATATTTCCTACATAATGATATTTTTTATAATTTTTAGACACCAAATAAATTAAAGTATTTATGACACAATAATGATGAAGTATTTACCTCATTAATAAATGATTTAAATAAATAAGATTATAATGATTAAAATATTTTCCAAAACATGTCCAATTATGATTGGATGATTTTATTTCGACCATTAGTCATCTTATCTTCATCTTTAATGATTTTTGGACCTTTTGAAACCGAAGATAAGTTTATAATAAAATAATATTTCCACACTTTCCAAAGGTGCCCCTCTCCTCCCTTATAAAAGGGCACCTCCTTCCTATCTTCCTCGCACCAATTTGAGCCTTCAAGCTCAGAAAACCCCTACCCATTTCACTTCCCCACTTCCTTATAAACCTACTATAGGTACTGGTATTCTCAGAAGACCAACTCTAGTGCCTTAAGAGAAATTTTAAATGAGGCACTTTGAGAAAGAGGTAATACCTTCTATCGTTTTCTTCAAGTTACATACTTCTTCTACTCCCTATTCTTTAGTTGTTTCATTATGAGGTAATAACATCAGTATCCCTCATATACTTATATGTTATTATAAATATGAAACAACCCTATTTCACCTCTTATCCATCCTACGGAAAATGAAATCACTACGCGTGCGTACGTACGGAATACCGTCTCTACGCCGTGGTGTAATCTGTTTTCCACCACCACATTATTTGGATGGGTATTATGGTGAAAATAATAACTATAAATGATTATTGTAAAGTGATATTGATTATGAAATAGTATACATACACTTCAATACAATTCCACGATCATGGGAACGATATCATCGCTCGTGCGTACGTACGGCCTACCGTCTTCACAATGTGATGCGACTCGTTCTATTTGATCTTCATTGAATAATGATTATATAAATGAATTGAATGAATTAATATGATATATATTACACTAATACCATTCTTTAAATTATGTATCTATATCCTATAAAGATGAATAAGAATTTATTCGACAAAACGCGCATAAGAACAAAAAATAATAAACACCCGAATAACAAGTAGTAATGAAATATTACTAATAAGAAGCTAAGAATATGACCATATATGATATCATAACAATAATTATGATTCTAGAATAAGTCAATAACATTATTTAAATCATTATACAGGAGGTTTGGACACTTACGAAGCAAATCGGACATATAGTAAGGGACAATCTCACAATCTCAATTTTTATCCGAGATTGTTTATACTTCAGAATTTGCTGGGGAATATTTATCATCCACATACATGTTTCCTCAATATGTAATATTATTTATATCCTCTTAAAATTGTTTAAATCCAATTTTAACATTCGGTTAGTTTTTAGTAAAAGATATGAAAGTAATCTTTTGTCGTTTTTCGTACGAGGTACTTTTTGACTTTTCCGACAAAAGTACGAGAAGAATGTTTTTTTAACTTATACGGCCTGAATGGATTTTTAAAACATTATTTCAAAGAATATTCCTTTACAAGTTTTCAATTTTATTTTTAATCAACTTATTTTAGTTTAAAATTGTATGACATGTTAAGAAAGGAAAAATGTTTTTGAAGTATAAAGGATATTTTCCTCAAGAATGGAGTTCAAGTGTTTTATCAAAATTATTTTCCATTTAAGATAATATAGGGTTATGTTTCTATCCCTATTATTGCATTTATTTGATTATGTTGTGATGGAAATATTTTTATGAATTCCTTTTTCTTATATGAATTGTTTTATGATGTCACGATGTTTAAGATTCCCATTTTTATTATATGGGTTAAGCTATGATCTATGATTTATGATTTTGTGGCACACATAAGAATAGTATCATTATGAGATGGGTGGTACCTATATCTCACTCCAATGCATTGGGTAAAGATTTATATCTCATGAGATAGACATGGCTAGAACGGCAGGTTAAACCGGATCAGTGAAACAGGACTGAAACGAGGAGTGAACTCGGTTCAAAAATGGACTTTGTCTGCTAAGATAGTCTTGGTTATGAGTCTTGACTACTAAGAAATGATTCTCTATGATTATGTGTGTATGCCACAAAGTTTCATGTTTTAAGTTATTATTATTGGGATTACATTTCACTACCATGATTTATCCCATGTTATGAAATTATGATCTCTTTTGCAGGGTAAGATTTCCAAAATGTTATGTTATTATGAATTTGATGTGATTGATATTTCTTTTGTTTACCCTTACTGAGCATTTGAGCTCACCCTTTTGTATGTTTTATTTCCCCAGGTCAGGAAGAAGGTTATTAAGTAAGATATTCCAAAAAGGGACTATAGATATGATGAAATAAATGGGAGACAGTGTAGATGCTTTATGAACCAGTTGTTTATGTTTCCCAGTTTCTAAAGACATTATACCTATACAGTCCTTTCATGGTTTTGTTATATGTTGTAATAAGTATGCTTCAATTTTGAATTATTAACCATGTATGTAAAGTATGGGTCATTATAGTTTTTATGTTAAATTTCATTGTTTACTAGGATTGTATAGATTATGTTTCTGATATTAAAATTGCCTGATCTAACTCTCAATAATTCTCATTAATTTTCTTATCCCATGTTTATTTTTTGATATTACATTTTTTATTTCATTTTACTCTTTTTAAGTACTCAATATACCAAAAGACTATTTTTAAGGAAAATCAAATTATTTCTCTCTTCAATTGAAAATTCTTTTTCTTCCATGTCCATGTTTCCTAAAAATATTTTTAGGAATTTTTTTAATATTCTCTAATGATTTTTAATTTAATTTTTAAATTTTTTTTAATTTTTAATGTATACAGCATGAACAGAATTTCCCATTATCATGACCAATAAATTATTTTAAGTTTCCTTTACAAGTTTATAATATTATTTTAAAATAAAATGTTTTCCATAATATTTTGTAAATTTTTAGATTTTAAATATGTGATTTAAAAATAAAAATGGTATTTTCCTCAAAATATATTCCAAGTGGTCTTTTAAGTCATTTTCATCAAATATAGTATCCTTTGATGTTACTAATTTTTTACTGAGGATATGATCCAATGATACCATACTTATTTTTTTCTAGATGGTTTATAATTATGATAATGATATGTTTATGAAACCCATTTATTTTGTTTGGATTATTATATAATGAATTGTTGAAATGTTTATGAAACTCATTTCATTTTCATGAGTTATTATATATGATAAATGATTTATGAGATTATGAAATACATATGAATGGATTGTGATTATGTGATGAGTGGGCCCAGGATTATATATCCCTCTAATACATTGGGTAAAGATGGATATCTCATGAGATAATAAGGATTGTAATGGGGAGTGAACACAATTCAGTAAGGGACTCTATCCAATATGATAATATTGATATTTAACCTTGACTAAGGATAAAATAGTTTGGGGATTAAACCCAAACCACTATAATAATATTGGTATTAATCCTTGACTACTAAGGAAATGATTTTCTATGATTATGTGTATGCCTCAAATCTATGTCTTATGCTAATGTTATAGTCTCATAACTCATGTTCTTTGATTCCTTTATGATTCAAGTCTTATAAACTACTGGGTTTTTTATCATTACTCAATATTAGGATCTATGATATACAAGGTATTGTTTTAAAATTTTAAGAACATTTTTTCATACTCTTATACTCATGTTATGTTTAATTAATAAATGACATATCCCATGTTTACCCTTATTGTGATTCTGAGATCACCATTTATTATGTTTCATTTCCCTGGGTTATGAAGAAAGGTTTTAAGTTTTATATGTCTTATAAGGGTGCTATTTATGCATAAATTAGTGGGAGATTTTTTATATATTTTATAAAAAAATATTTATGTATCCATGTTTCCAAAGACATTAAACCTATATGATTCTAGCATAGATCATAATGTTATGTATTGAATATTCATTTAATAATATTTAATATATATGTATAAAATGTATGGGTTTTTATAGTTGGTATCAAATAAAGTTTTATTTATATTTGGAAATTAGTATTAGAAAACTTTAGTGACAACCCTTAGGATAATCCTATTTATAATATAATTTCCTAAGTAATGGTAAAGTAGTGTGGTTTTCCTAGAAAAACATCCATATTTGGATACTAAAAGTGGACATGATTTTAACGCAGATGAATCTAGGGATAATAACCCTAAAATAGTTGATCGAGTAAATATTATCCATTATTTTGGTGCATGATGAGTGTACCCTTATTTTTTACCTGTTTTGACACTCTTGGGGATATTATTAAGCTAAATCACATTTTCCTCATGAATGATTTGAATATATGATAACCAAGTATGGCCTAGGTTAAACCTAAGGTAACATAAATTAGAAAGAATGTTTTATGATTTAGACATTATATGAATGATTGTTTATGATTATATTATTGATCACTTAGATTAATTATGTTTAATAGTCATATAATCTATTTTGGTTTTAGTTATGGATTGAATATTAAACAATGAAGTTTAGGTGGGGATAAGTACACTCAAATATTGATATATGTTATTTGATAATAGCTATATGAATTACATTATGTCATGAAAAGTCTATAGTAATGTTAATTCCTATCTTAAATTATTAGGTATTGAGATATTAGTGAAAATTTGTAATGGTAAAATGATTTCATCTCAAGTCTATCATTCTTCTCTGATTAAAGTTTGTGGGAATATACTTCCATAAAATCTTTTTATTATCCCTATATTATAATTTGATATTATCTGGGCATGGATTGTATTTATTTCTATAAATCCTACATCAATTTTTAAGGAAGGGAAGTTGTGTTTTATATTACAAACCAACATATGATCTCCTATTATTATGATAATAAATATAAACTTCTGATGGAAATTATATCCATTGTATGGGTCTTTATTCCAATAAAAGGGGGATTTTATCTCATATGGTTGGGAATAAACTCAAAATTAAATATATTACTATTGTTTGGGAATTTTTTATGCCTTTATAAAATAGCTTCCTAGACTTACACTAAATCATGAAGTTGATTTTTCAATAGAAATCATACCTGGTGCTACACCAAGTTCAAATACACCATATATGACGTCCCCAATTGAGTTTTTTGGAATTGAAGAACCAAATACATGAGATTATTGATGAGGGATTCATTTAGATAAGTGCATCACCTAGGTGTGAAACAATTCTTTTTGTTAATAACAATGATAGATTAATGATACTCTACATCGATTAAAGGGAACTTAACAAGATAACTATCAAGAATAAGTATCATCTACCCCATATTAATGACTTTTTTTACGAATTGAATAGATATCAATACTTTTACTAGATTTATATTCATTTTCGATATCATAAATTGAGGTTCAAGAAGGATGATATACCCAATACATCATTTCATACAAGGTATAGACACTATATATTTATAGTGACACCATTTGGTCGTACTAATGAACTCGTTATCTTCATGAATTTAATGAATAGATTATTTAGAGATTACCTTGATGTGTTTATGGTAGTATTTATAGAATATATTCATATATATTCAAATATCAAGGAATATAATGAATATCACTTAAGGATTTTACTAAAGACCCTAATTAATGAGAAGTTGTATGCAAAATTTACTAAGTGTTAATTTTTTCTATAAAAAGTTTCATTTTTTGGTCATATAATCTCAAGAGAGGGTATATTGGTGGATCCATCAAAGATAAAGGTTATTAAACTTTTACCCAAACCAGCCAATGTGATTGAGATATATAGTTTTCTTGATCTGGATGGATATTATTAATGATTTGTGTTGAATTTATCATGGCTATATAATCAAATCACCAAGTTAACTTGGAAGGGAGAATAGTTCCTTTAGATGGATTAATGTGAGGAAAATTTCAAAAAAAATAAAGAGAATGTTAGTCAAAAAAAATATTTTTACACTACCCTATAGTGGAGAAGCATTTGTGATCTATAGTGATGTATCAAAAAAGTTATTGGAAAGCATCCTCGTATAGAATGATATGGTGATAGCTTAAACCTCATGAAAATTGAAGGTTTATGATAAAACTTACCCAAATAATGATTTAGAGTTAGCTATGGTAATTTTTTTAAATAAAGATATGGAGAAATTACCATTATGAAGAAAGGTTTCACATATATACCGATAATAAAATTTTTAAGTATATATTTACTTAGAAAGAGTAAAATATGTACCAAAGAAGATATTTGGAGTTTATTAAATATTATGACAACTCAATACATTACCACCACGGGAAAGCAAATAAGGTTATTGATGCTTTAATTTTAATTAATCTTTCTAGATTATCTATGATGAGGATCACAACAGATATAATATTTATGGATTTTCAAAGGATAGATCTAAAAATATTGAAGGAAGGGGAGAGATCTTATCTTTCTCAAATGAGTGTTTAACCATATATACAAGTGAACATTAAATAGTTTCAAAAGAATGATGTATATTTTAAAAGGATGGTGAGAAATGTTCCTGAGTTAAACCTTGATTGTGATGGAATGATAATATTCAAGAATAATATATGGGTTCCATCCATACCATATTTTAAGAAGTTGGATGAATCTCATAGTTCATTATTATCTATTTATCCTGGAAGTATGAATATGTATAGTGATTTGAAAGAGTAATTTTGGTGAGAAAACATGAAGAGAGATATTGTAGAATATGTATCTCGGTACTTGGTATATTAGAAAGTTAATTCTTAGAGAAAAAAATTATAAGGGGATATTACAACCATTACCCATAATATAATAGAAGTGGGAAAACATCGCCGTGGATTTTTTTCATTAGACTCCCCAAAACATCTAAGGTTTATAACACTATTTTAGTTGTATTCGATCACCTTGAAAATTCAGAACACTTCATTGTTATTAGATCTTAATCAGATTTCCATTATATATATTAAGGGATTTTTAATGTTTTATGGAGTAACACATTATATTCTATTTTATCATGATTTATGGTTTTCCTATAAGTTCTAGTGAAGTATTCAGCAACCTCTTGATTAAGAGTTGTGTTTTAGTACTGTTTATCATCCTTGGATAGATAGTCGGTATAATATAACCATTTAAACCATGTAGAATGTGATGAGGACTTTTTATATGGATTTAAAAGGTGGTTAGTATCAACACCTTCATCTATTTGAGTTTTCTTACAACAATAGCTTTCACTTTATCATTCATATGGATCCTTATGAATCATTTTCTGAAAAGAAGTGTAGAACTCCAATGTTTTGGGGTGAAGTTAGAGTAAGAAAGCTATTAAGACCTAAGATAGATGATAAAATGGTAGATAAAGTTAGATCCATTCAGAAACACATTAAGTCATCTCAAAATTGATATAAAATCTATATTGATAATCATCAGTAAAATATATAATTCAAAGTTAGGGAGAAGGTATTTCTATTAATTTATATAAGGAAAAATGTTGTGAGATTTGGAAATAAGGGAAAGTAGATCCCGGGGTATATTTCCCCCTTTGAAATTATTGATCGAGTGTGGATTGTATCTTATCACTTTGGGATTACACCAAACCTCTATCAATTTCATGATGTGTTCCATGTACCACATCTAAGGAAGTACGTACTTGATCATTTATATGTACTGAACTTAGAGGTTGAATTGATGGAGTGTGATATTTCCTATAAAGAACAGCTAGTAGAAATCCTAGATCATAGGGATAAATTTCAATGGAACATGACTACTCATTGGGTTAAAACTCTCTGTAGTAATCAAAATTTTGAATAAGCTACTTGGGAACCCCAGCATGTGATAAAATAAAGATATCCACATTTGTTTTCATCAGAGTGATAAAATTTTGAGAGATAAATTCATTTTAAAGGGGTAGAATTTAACACCCTAATATTTTATAATATATTTCTCTTTATATAAATTTTATTTCTTTGATAGCTTATGTTACACGTAACATCGTATTTAAAAAAACATCAGTATACTATTAAAATATTATTATATAAATGTTATTGTTATAATGTAGTCGCTAAAAATAAAATTATGAATTGGAATAACCAATTTATAAAAAATATGTACCAATTTTTTATAAAAACAAAACATATTGATAATTAAGTACTTAGTTTTTAGTAATGTCTTTATATGCTTCAAAAACACATTTTCCTTAAAAATGACTTTTATTGATTTTTATGAAAAAATAAATTAAATATTTTTTTCCAATTTTAGAAACTTAAATTTAAAAAATAGGTTCATTTTTTAAATAATCATTTCAAAATTACCTTAGAGTTAATTTTTGATAATTTTCTAGAAAGATGATTTTTTGGATGAATAGTGAAAAATACTGATTTTTCTTAAAAAATGTATTTTTGTTTTCATGATTTTAAAATTTCCATTTTAATTTAAAATGATTTAAAATTAAAATTTGTTCATTTATATTATGAATAATATTATTAATTTAATTTTAATTAATTTCATAATGTATTTTGGTAAAAAAACGTTTTATATTTGAGAAGACATTTTTCCCTAGAAAACTGCTTTTCATCGCATTTTGCTGGTTTAATTTTAAATTAGATTCTATCACTTATGTGAATTAAATTTGATAAAATGGATTAAATATTTTTGAATCATAATAATTTATATAATTTAATATGAATAAATTAATTTGTTTTCATTATGAACAGGAACCATAGTAAATATTTTTCACATCGGTAAAAGATATGAAATTGGGTTAAAACCATGGGGTAAAACATTAAAATTACCCTAACACTTAACTTTAGGCTATTTTATGAGTTTTTTTCGATCAAATTTATTTTTAAAAAGTTAAATAATTTATTTTAAATCATTATTTTGAACTTGGGAAGCCTAGATTGACTTTTATGAAGATAAGTTATATTTTATTTAAATTAAAAATTATTTTTTGGTCTTTGCATTTAATGGAATGGTTAGAAGATTGAATTCATTTTTTCCTTTCTATAAAGGTATAAAAACATTCCTTATTATATTATTTAACTAAAAAAATTATGTAAATAAATTCATTACTCTTTTTCAAGGTAAAAATTATTTTTACTCTTAAATATGGTATTTTCCTGAAAACAGTTTGTCATTTTTTTGTGTTCTTATATTAAAATTAATTTTTACTGACTATATAAATTAAATATGATAAAATATATTATAAATCTAAAAAAATTATTTCCAAAAAATATATATAATTATCATTTTTTTTTATATAATTACATTGTCATGGTAAAAATGTTATGTTAACACAGTTATGATTATAAAGGGTTTAAAGTGGTTTAACTAGAAGATAATGATTAAAATATATCCAAGACATGACCAAATGTGGTTTATTTAGTTTATTTCAACCCTATAAAATTTTATATTCTTATTTGGTGTGACTTTGTTCCACATTACATGATTATGATATATATATTATTTAATATTTTAAGTAATTTCAAGTGTGCCCCTTTTCTCCCTAATCAATGGATACCACCTCTCCTCTATCCTTCACACTTCATGAGCCTTGTTTATTAGAAATTATATACCATAATACCTTATTATCTTCATTCACCACATTTCATATATTTTTTTATTTTAAAAATACCATCCTTTTAAAGCTTAAGGTGTAAGCCAAAAGTGGTTTCTTAACAAAGGGGTATAACTCTTAACCGAGCATTTTCAAGTTTATTTATTATTATACCTTCTATAAATATATGTTATACATGTATAATAATTACTTCATTATCTTAAATATAATAAATTTTTATTATGATTATGTAAGAACAATTTTCCACCTTCTTCCCATCTCTTTTAAAATGATAACGTTGTTCATGTGCACATGTGGACTACAATCTCTACGAAGTGATATGATTTATTTTTTATTTCTACTTTACATGTATGGTAATAAGGATAGATTTAGTGAATATTTATGATATATATTATATATTAATGATTCTGTAAAGGTGAATTATTATATACCTTTTGTTCCTTATATCCTTTGAAAATTTAAAACATTGTGCATGCGTACGTACGGCCTACCATCTCAAAAAACGGTGTAATAATTTTTTTGTCTTTACCTTTTATGGATAAATATATATATAATGAATATATATATATATGATATTTCTATTATTATTAACATTCTATTGATGATGGAATCATGATCAAAGTAGAAGGACCGAGATTTTTGAACTAAAGTATACATGAAAAAATAGAACAGTTGTTACACAAAACTATGATTTTAATAAAGAAACATTAATAAATAGATGATAAGATGTTATAAATAAATCATAAATTTTATTATATATATAATTACATTTATTTAATATATTTATAATAAATTTATATTTATTATACATTATGTTTGAACACATAATAATAAATACAAGACTTGATGTAAGGTTTTTATGTTACAATCTCATTGTTTATCGGGATTATTTATGAGTAAGTTTCTGATGATGAAATTTCACAAAATACCTATCAAAAAATATCATGAACATTATTATCAATTTTTGGTTTCTATATATTAAATGTTTTTATTTTATTTTCCTCTCTTTAAGTACTCAAGAGACCAAAATAATATTTTTAAGGAAACCTAACTTTATTTATTTATTCTATTGAAAACCATTTTTCTTCCATGTCCATGTTTTCTAAAATGGTTTCAAGAATGTTTTTACTCTTCTCTAATGATTATTTAAAGTAATATTTAACCATGTTTAACATTTTAAAAAATATTTTAAAATGAATCTTCTTTTAATTTTCGGAATAAGTCACTTTTGAGTTTTTATCAAAATTATAAAAGGGGTCTTTGTTTTATTGTACACAGCATGAATGAAATTTACCCCCATCATGGCCACACAATGGTTTAAAGATTCCTTTAAAATTTTACAAGTTTATTTTCAAATATAATTTTTTCATAATATTTTGAAAAATTTTATATTTTAAATACGTGATTTCAAAATTAAAATTTTATTTTCCTCAAAAGGTGTTCCAAGTGATCTTTTATGGATATTTTCATCTAATATGACATCCTTTGGTATTACTTATTCTTTACTAAGGATATGATCCAATGATACCATCCTTATTCTTCATCTGAATGGTTTATGATAATGATGATGAGAATTTTATGAAACCTATTTATTTTCCATGGGTTTTGTTATGATGATTTGATGAAATGTTTATGAAACCTATTTCTTTTTAATGGGTTATGAAATAGGACGAATGATTTATGATATTATAGAAAAAATTTGAATTTATTGTGTTTTTCTCATGGGTGGGAATGGAATTATATATACCTCTAATTCATTGGTTAAATATGGATATCTCATGAGATAATAAGGACTGGAATGTGGAGTGAACCCAGTTTAGTAAGGGACTTTTCCCACTATGATAGTCTTTGGGGTGAAACTTGACTAAGGATATGATGGTTTAGGGATTGAAACCAATACACTTTGATAGTCTTGGAAATGATAATTAAATAATAATTAAATTATTTTCTATGATTATGTGTATGAAAAAACATATGTCTTATTATAATGTTATTCTCTCATGGATCATATTATTTTATTTTTTTTATGATTCATATCTTATGAAATGATAAGTTTTTTTCAGGACTCAACATAATGATCTATGATATATAGGGAATGGTTTTATAATTTTAATATCATGTTATCATACCATTATGCTCATGTCATTATTATGTGGTAATTGATATATCCTTTGTTTAACCAATACAATTTGATACACTTTGATAGTCTCAGGTATAATGACCCATAATTTACATAAATTTTTATTACTTTAGAATTGAAACATAATTATTAAAACATATAACAAAACCATGGAAGGACCGTATAGGTATAGTGTATTTAGAAACTCGGAAACATAAACAACTGGTTCATAAAGCATCTACATTGTCTCCCACTTATTTAATCATATCTAGAGTCCCTTTTGGCATATCCTACTTAATAACCTTCTTCCTGAACTGGGGAAAGAAAACATACAAAAGGGTGAGATCAAATTCTCAGTAAGGGTAAACAAAGGAAATATCATATTCATAAGAACATAGCATTTCGAAAATCTTAACTTGCAAAAGAGATCATAATATCATAACATGGGATAAATCTTAGTAGTGAAATTTAATCCCAATAATCATAACATAAAACATGAAACTTTGTGTCATGTACACATAATCATAGAGAATCATTTCTTAGTAGTCAAGACTCATTTCCAAGACTATCTTAGCGGACAAAGTCCATTTATGAACCGAGTTTACTCCTCATTTTTGTCATGTATCACGAAACCAGATCAACCTTCTGTTCTAGCCATGTCTATCTCATGAGATATAAATCTTTACCCAATGAATTGGATGGAGATATATGTCCCACACATCTCATAATGATACCATTCTTATGTGTGACACAAGATCATAAATCATACATCATAGCATAACCCATGTAATAAAAATGGGATTCTTAAACATCATGCCATAATAACATAATTCATAAAAGGACATCATAAAAATAATTCCATCATAACATAATCAAATCAATGTAAAAATTGGGATAGAAACAGAACCCTGTATTTTTCTTATATGGAAAATAATTTTGATAAAACACTTGAACTCCATTCTTGAGGAAAATATCCTTTCTACTTCAAAAAAAACATTTTTCCTTTCATAACATGTCATACAATTTTAAAAAGAATTTGATTAAAAATAAACTTCAAAACTTGTAAAGGAAGCTTCATGGAAATAATTTTCTATGAAATCATAAAAATCCATTCATGTAGTATAAGTTAAAAAACATTCTTCTCATACTTTGGCTGAAAAAGTCAAAAAGTATCTCATACTTAAAATGACAAAAGATTCCTTTCATATATTTTACTAAAAATTCACCAATAGGTAAAATTGGATTTAAAAAATTGTAGGAGGATAGAAAAAATATTACATATTGAGTAAACATGGATATGGATGATAAATATGCACCAGTAAATACCGAAGTATAAACAATCTTGGATAAAAATTGAGATTGAGATTTTTCCCTTACCTTAGGTCCAATATGCTTCCTATGTATCTGAACCTCCTGTATAATGATATAAATAATGTCATTTACTTATTAAAGAATCATATTCATTTTTATTATATCATACAAGGTCATATTTTTATCTTCTTATTAGTAATATTTAATTGCTACTTGTTATTCGGGTGTTCATTGCTTTATGTTCTTATGCATGTCTTGTCGAATAAATTCTTATTCTTCTTTTTAGTTTATAGATACCTCATTTACATAATGGTATTAGTGTAACATATATCATATTTATTCATTCAATTCATTTATATAATCATTATTCAACGAAGATCATATAGAACGAGTCGCATCACATCATGGAAACGGTAGGCCGTATATACGCATGAGGGATGATATCATTCCCATGATCTTGGAATTGTATTGAAGTGTATGTATACTATTTCAGAATAAATATCACTTTAAAATAATAATATATAGTTATTCTTTACACCATTATAACCATCCAAGTAAGGTGGTGGTGGAAAACAGATTACACCATGGCGTGGAGACGGTATTTCGTACGTACATACACGCGATGATTTCGTTTTCCATAGGATGGATAGAATGTTAAATAGGGTTGTTTCATATTTATAATAACATATTAGTATATGAGTGGTACTGATGTTATTACTTCATAATGAAACAACTAAATAATATGAAGTATAAGAAGAAATAAATTTGAAACAATCGGTAACAGATATTATCTCTTCTTTGAAGCACCTCCTCTTAACCTCCTCTTAGGGCACTAAAGATGGTCTTTGAAGAAGACCAAGACCTCTAGAATGTTTCTAGGGAATTGGAGAAGAGAAATTTTTAGGTTTTGGCCGATCTTGAAGGCTCAAAGTGGTGTGAGGAGGAGAGGGAGGAGGTGCTCCTTTATAAGGGAGGAGAGGGGCACCTTAGGAAAAACTTAAAATGTTATTTTATTATAAAGTCATATTCGATTTTTAATAGCTCCAAAATGATTTATTTCGAATATAAGGTGGGGATGGGTATAAATACTCTCAACCAATAGATTTTAGACAAGTTTAAGTCACTATTTTAAACTTATCATTTAGATTTAACTGTAAGTTAAATAACTTTACTTTTACCATGTCTTCTTGTTTTCTTACACTATATGGTTAATAAAATTGCTATAACAAGCCAAAAGAACCCCAAGTTGTTCATTATTAATATATATAACCTTATCTAAGTCATTTTTTCTAACCTTAGATTTTTAGGAATAAAATAAAAATTAATAATATAATATTTGTTTTAAAAAACTATTTTATGTCAATTTTGACACTATTTGGTAATTGATTTTTTTAAAAATCATAACAGCATGATTAGTTCGAAAAAAGTTAATTAAATCAATACTAACATGTCATATTAACCTATAAAATTATTTTAATTCATAAAAAGTCCCAAATTACATTTATTTGGGTATTTATAATATCAATTATGTTAATATTTCATTAATAATGTAATTACTGCATTATTATTGTGTCAAAAATAAATTAAATTATTTAATGTCCAAAAACTATAAATAAAATAAAATTATGTATTAAATCTTTTTATATTTATAATTAATATTTATAGTCGAATTTATCTTATTTATAACCCTATATTAAAAATGTTTTAGTTATTAAACTTTGATTTTAACTATTTTAACTCTTCTTTAAATAAAATAATAATAAATGTCCTAATCTAATCCAAGTGGACCTAAATTGTCATATTTTATTCCTAAGGTTTTTTTTTGGTCTAATTAAACTTATCCAATAGAATTATGACAAGTGTTAGGGTAATAATAATATCATTTTTACCCTTAATTACCCTATTTACTTTTAACCATGGTAAAAAAAAGTAAAAAGTTACTATTCACCAAAAATTATTTTTATCTTATTGAACCACATTTTACTCCTTGATATTAACCGTGTCTCTCGGATTTTCAAAACTCCACTCACAGAAGGGGTAAAATTATGTTTTATATAAATTTTTAAATTCTCCTTGGAGGTGGATAAAAGACGGTGAAAAGTTCAATAAAATTTTTATATATCTAAAATTATTATAAAATAACTCCAATGAATTACATTGAACTTATATAGGTATTAAGTATAAATTTTGACCTAAAATAAATTAAAATAAATAATTATTTAAATAAAAAGTCAGTTTTTAAATAGTAACCCAGTGTTTTCAATAATTGAAAGTTTTCAGAAAAATACCAAAAATTCACCCTAGGATAATTTCGATATTATGAATCCAAAAATGAAGTCCATTTTGAAAGATAAAATTTATAAAAATTCCAAAATTTGGTATTGCTATTCATAATGGCTAGTTTATATAATATTTTAATAATATATCGTTGTTTAGTGAAACTCGGTATTGCGTACAACACACGCTATCGAGGAAGATTGCTCTTGCGTATAATGCAAGCCAAGACAGTGTTGTGTGTAGTAAAAGATTACTTTATATAACATTATACATAAAAACAAAATATTTCTCATAAAATCTTGGGTGTTACATTCTACCCCACTTAAAATGAATTTCTCCCTCAAAATTCGTCACTTTGAAACAAACAGATGAGGATACATCTCCCTCATCATATCCTCAAGTTCCCATGTAGCTTCTTCTAATTGGTGGTTCCTCCATAAAACTTTCACCAAGTGAGTGGTCTTGTTCTGTAGGAATTTTTTGCTATGATCCAGAATCTCTATCGGTTTTTCTTCATAAGAAAGATCGTGCTCCAGCGGTACAACTTCTGAGCTGAGTACGTGAGAAGGATCGGGTATGTACTTTCTCAGGAGAGATACGTGGAACACATCATGAACTTGAAGGAGATTCGGTGGAAGCGCCAATCGGTAAGCTATCTTCCCAACACGATCCATTATTTTGAAAGGACTGATATACCTAGGGCTCATCTTTCCCTTCTTTCCAAATCTCATTACTCTCTTCCAACGAGATATTTGTAAGAACACTTTATCACCCACTTCAAACTCTAGGTCTTTTCTTCGGTTATTGGCATAACTTTTTTTTCGACTTTGAGCTGCTATTATGTGTTGTTGAATAGATATGACCTTTTCTGCCATCTCATCAACAAGATCAGGTCCTAATAGCTTTCTTTCCCCAACTTCATCCCAGCAAGTTGGAGTCTTGTATTTCTTTCCATAGAGAGATTCATAAGGAACCATCTAAATACTGGAGTGAAAGCTATTATTATAAGAAAAATCCACCAAAGGTAGGTGTTGATCTCAACCACCTTTTAAATCCATAGAGAAAGATCTTAACATATCTTCTAGTGTTTAAATTGTTCTCTAAGACTGACCGTCTGTCTGAGGATGATAAGTAGTGCTGAAACTCAACTCTGTATCTAGAGTTTGTTGAAGACTTTTCCAGAACTTCGAGGTAAACCTAGAATCCCGATCAGATATAATGGAAAGTGGTACTCCAAGCAATCTTACCACTTCCTTCACATATATCCTGATAAGATTATCCAAAGAGAAATCTTATCTAATAGTAATAAAGTGTTCCGACTTTGTAAGACGATCAACTATAACCCAGATAGCATTATTTCCTTTGGATGTTTTAGGAAGTCCAGTGACAAATTCTATAGTGATTTTTTCCCATTTCTATTCGGGTATGGGTAATGGTTGTAAAATCCCCTTATATTTATGTCTCTCAGCTTTAACTTACTGAAAAACCAAGCATCGAGAGACATATTCAGCAACATCTCTTTTCATGCCATCCCACTAGAAGTACTCTTTCAGGTCCCTATACATATTCATGATTCCAGGATGAATAGAGAACGAAGAACTATGAGCCTCATCCAGTAGCTCCTTCTTTAATTCTGGGATGGGAGGAACACAAACCCGATTCCTGAACCTTATCATTTCATCACATTCAAAGTGAAATTCAGGAACATTTCTCACCTTCTTTTGTAACTCTGCATCTTCTTTTTGTGCCTCTTTAATCTTCACATGTATAGATGGTTCAACATTCATTTGAGAAAGATAAGATTTTTCCCCTTCCATTATAATTCCAAGATCCATCCTTTGTAAATCCATAAATATTGGATCTTTTGTGATCCTCATCATGGATAAGTTGGCATGGTCTTGTCTTTCTATAGTGATATTTTGTGTGAATATATACTTTAAACTTTTATAATATGTATAAATATCACACCTTTCACCATAAAGATAATTCCTCCAAATCTTTAATGCAATGATTACCGTAGCTAACTCCAAATCATGAGTTGGGTGATTTTTCTCATGGATTTTCAACTGTCATGAGGCATAAGCTATCACCATATAATTGTGCATGATAACACACCCCAATCCCTTCTTGGATGCATCACTATAGATCACAAACAATTCTCCACTATAAGGAAGTGTGATCATAGGTGCACTGGATAACCTTCTTTTCAACACCTTGAAATTATCTTCACACTCCTCTGTCCACATGAAATTAACTCCTTTTCAAGTCAACCTGGTGAGTGGATTAGATAATAGTGAAAAATCTTTCATAAAACGTCGATAATATCTAGCCAAACCAAGAAAAATTCATATCTCGGTTACAGTTGTTGGTCTCAACCATCTTTCGATAACCTATGTTTTTGCTGGATCCACAGATATCCCCACTTTTGAGATTATGTGACCCAAAAATGAAACTTTTTTATGCCAAAATTCACACTTGGAAAATTTGGCATAAATCTTCTCCTTTCTCAGGTTCTTCAATACAATTCTCAAGTGATCTTCATGTTCTTACTTACTCTTTGAATAGACAAGAATATCGTCTATAAAGACTACCACAAACTGATCAAGATAGTCTTTAAAGACTCTATTCATCAGATCCATGAAGATAGCAGGGGAATTAGTAAGACCAAATGGAATCACTATAAATTCATAGTGTCCATACCTTGTACGGAAAGCCATCTTTAATATATCCTCCCTTTTAACCCTTAATTGATGATACCCTGAATGAAGATCAATCTTGGAAAAGTATTAATCTCCACGTAGTTGGTCAAATAAGTCATCAATTCATGGGAGATGATATTTTTTCTTGATAGTGATCTTGTTAAGTTCTCAATAATCAATGCAAAGTCCCATTGATCCATCTTTCTTCTTAATAAACATAACAGGTTCTCCCCAAGGTGATTCACTAGGGCATATGAATACCTTTTCAAGATTCTCTAGAAGTTGATTCTTCAATTCTTACAACTCAATTGGATCCATTCTATAAGGTGTCTTTGAAATGGTCATAGCACCCGCTATGAGTTCAATTGAAAACTCAACTTCACGATTTGGTGGAAGACCTAACAATTCCTCCGAAAAGACATCATCAAACTCCCGTAAAATGGTCATATTCTTAATCTTGAGTTTCTCACAAACCATTTGAGATAAATAACCTCCATTTAGTGGAATCAAGACCCATGAGATGGAAGAAATTTCCACTGGAAAGTTATGTTCATCCTTGTATCGATAGACGATCATTGATTGATCTGGAATATGAAATGTGACTTCCCTTATTTGGAAATTAATATGAGCTCCATATAAATAAAGCCAATCCATGCCAAGAATCAGATCAAATTCCACTATAGGAAGGATCACAAGATTTTTAGGAATCACTTTCCCGCAAACTTCAATCGGAGAAGAATTATAAACTTTTGATGCGATTGTTGTGCCATTAGGGGTTGTCACAGCTAACTCAACATCTAATTGTTGAGGTAATACAGCGATACCCTTAGAAAATTATTCAGAAATAAAAGAGTGGGTGGATCCAGAATCAAATAAAACATTTGATACTTTAGAGTGTATGGTAAGTGTACCTTTCACCACTTCATTATTGTACTCCACATCGCTGATAGAAATTGCATGTGACTTTCCTTTGTCTTTAGCCATAAGAGTTTGTTGAAATCGATCATCATCAACAACCCTTGGATTATGGAATTTATTAGCATAATTCCCCATTTCCTTTCACTTGTAACATTGAAGTGTAGGAGGTGCACTCTGTGTAGAATTTTCTTTGTTCGCATCACTAGACATCTTCATCCCATCATTGCAGCATTCAAATGCTCGATGACCTTCTTTTCAATATTTGAAACATTTACTTGTCCCTTTAAGACAACTCCCTCCATGTTTCTTTCCATACTTTGAGCATAAGGGAAAACTCATCTTCTTTTCAGTGTGCTCTTTAGATTTTCCTTTGAATTACATTTTCCTCTTCTTATCAAACGCATATGACTGATGGGTTACTCCAATCTCCATCTCAACATTGAGAGAACATAGAAAAATTTCCTCGTAGCTATTGAAGTCCCTTATGGATAATGCCCTTCTAAGACTTGGTTTTAAGCCACTAAATAATCGATCGATCTTACTCTCAGGTTGGATAATAATCCCAGAAGCGTACCATGCAAGTCTTGTAAAATTTGCTTCGTAGGTACCAACAGACTCATCATCCTTTTGCATTAGTTCAAGAAACTCCTTCTCCATCTTTGTTCGAAGAATATGAGGGAATTACTTATTGAAAAATAAGTTCTTGAAGTCATCCCATTCCATGGACTCAATTTCATCTCTTGGCCTCATATTCTTGATAATATTCCACCATTGATCAGCTTCACCTTCCAAACGATAAACTGCTAAGATGACTTTATCATGTTCAGAACATTGAAGAACTGAAAATATCTTTTCAGTGGTACTGATTCATTGTTCAGCCACTAATGGATCAGTAGACCTGTTGAATGAGGGTGGACGCTGCCTCATAAAGGATTCAATAGAATTTTGCTCCTTCCTTTGCTCGTTTGGAAGTTCTATATGATTCATAGCTTGAGAAAGTTGTGTGAGCATGGCTACAAGAGTTTTCGTTCCATCTCCCATAATGTTTGGTTGCTCAGGGGGACAATCATTGCATTGCCCGTCGCATTCAGCATTAACACGGTTCCTTCGGGTTCCAGCCATTGACTAAAACCAATAAGCATAGTGTGAGAAACACTAATCATAATAGTAAAACCACATAATCAAGAATAAAATTTCACGCTTTAGTTATTATCATAGGTTATTCATGGACATTTCTAAAACACTAAGATTTTGTCTTATGCTTAGACATATCCTTAGGGTTCTTACTATGACTTTCATATCATAGTTTCCAAAGGTTGACTATACCCTTCCTCTGATACCAACTATAATAACTCATAATTTACATACATTGTTATCACTTCACAATTAAAACATACTTATTAAAACATATAACAAAACCATGGTAGTACCATATAGGTATAGTGTCTTTAGAAACTGGGAAATATAAACAACTGGTTCATAAATCATCTACATTGTCTCCCACTTATTTCATCATATCTAGAGTCCCTTTTGGCATATCCTACTTAATAACCTTCTTCCTGAACTAGGGAAAGAAAATATACAAAAGGGTGAGCTCAAATTCTCAGTAAGGGTAAACAAAGGAAATATCGTATTCATAAGAACATAGCATTTTGAAAATCTTAACCTGCAAAAGAGATCATAATATCATAACATGGGATAAATCATAGTAGTGAAATGTAATCCCAATAATCATAACATAAAACATGAAACTTTGTAGAATACACACATAATCATAGAGAATCATTTCTTAGTAGTCAAGAATCATTTCCAACACTATCTTAGCGGACAAAGTTCATTTCTGAACTGAGTTTACTCCTCATTTCAGTCCTGTATCACTAAACCGGATTAAACTGTCATTCTAGTCATGTCTATCTCATGAGATGTAAATCTTTACCCAATGCATTAGAGGGATATATAGGTCCCACCAATCTCATAATGATACAATTCTTATGTGTGCCAAAAGATCATAAATCATACATCACAGCATAACCCATGTAATAAAAATGGGATTCTTAAACATCATGCCATCATAACATAATCCATAAAAGGAAAACATAAAAATAATTCCCTCATAACATAATCAAATCAATGTAAAAATAGGGATAGAAACTGAACCCTGTATTTTTCTTATATGGAAAATAATTTTGATAAAACACTTGAACTCCATTCTTGAGAAAAATATCCTTTCTACTTCAAAAAAACATTTTTCCTTTCATAACATGTCATACAATTTTAAAAAGAAGTTGATTAAAAATAAACTTGAAAACTTTTAAATTAATCTTCAAGGAAATAATTTTCTATGAAATTATAAAAATCCATTCATGTTGTATAAGTTAAAAAAACATTCTTCTCGTACTTTGGCCGAAAAAGTCAAAAAGTATCTTGTACTTAAAATGACAAAAGATTCATTTCATATATTTTAATAAAAATCCACAAATAGGTAAAATTGGATTTAAAAAATTGTAGGAGGACAGAAAAAATATTACATATTGAGTAAACATGGATGTGAATGATAAATATTCCCCAGTAAATACCGAAGTATAAACAATCTCAGATAAAAATTGAGATTGGGAGGTTTTCCCTTACCTTAGATCTGATATGCTTCGTATGTATCTGAACCTCCTGTATAATGATTTAAATAATTTCATTGACTTATTATAGAATCATATTCATTGTTATGATATCATACATGGTCATATTTTTATCTTCTTATTAGTAATATTTGATTGCCTCTTATTATTCGGGTGTTCATTGCTTTATGTTCTTATGCATGTCTTGTTGAATAAATTCATATTCTTCTTTTTAGGTTATAGATACCTCATTTCCAGAATGGTATTAGTTTAAAAGATATCATATTTATTCATTCAATTTATTTATATAATCATTATTCAACAAAGATCATGTAAAATGAGTCATATCACATCATGGAGACGGTAGGTCGTACGTACACACGAGCGATGATATCGTTCCCATGATCGTGGAATTATATTGAAGTGTATGTATACTATTTCAGAATCAATATCAATTTACAATAATCATATATAGTTATTATTTACACCATTATAACCATCCAAGTAAGGTGGTGGTGGAAAACAGATTACACCATGACGTGGATATGGTATTCTGTACGTACGCACGCGCGGTGATTTCGTTTTCCGTAGGATGGATAGAAAGTGAAATAGTGTTGTTTCATATTTATAAGAACATATAAGTATATGAGTGATACTTATGTTTTTAATTCATAATGAAATAAATAAATAAGAGGAATTAGAAGAAGAAATAAATTGGAAACAATCGGTAACGGATATTGCCTCTTCTTTGAAGCGCCTCTTCTTAACCTCCTCTTAGGGCACTAAAGATAGTCTTTGAAGAATACCAGGACAACTAGGATGCTTCTAGGTAAGTGTAGAAGAGAAATTGGCAGGGTTTGGCTGAGATTGAAGGCTCAAAGTGGTGTGAGGAGGAGAGGGAGGAGGTTCCCTTTTATAAGGGAGGAGAGGGGCACCTTAGAAAAAACTTAAAATATTATTTTATTATAAAGTCATATTTGGTTTTTAATAGCTCCAAATTGATTTATTTATAATATAAGGTGGTTATGGGTCGAAATACTCTCAACCAATATATTTTAGACAAGTTTAGGTTACTATTTTAACCTTATCATTTAGATTTAACTATAAGTTAAATAATTTTACTTTTACCGTGTCTTCTTGTTTTCTTACACTATATAGTTAATAAACTTACTATAACAAGCCAAAAGAACCCCAAGTTGTTCATTATTAATATATATAACCTTATATAAGTCATTTTTCCGAACCTTATATTTTTAGGAATAAAATAACAATTAATAATATGATATTTGTTTTAAAAATTATTTTATGTCAATTTTGACACTATTTGGTAATTGATTTTTTGAAAATCATAACAGCATGATTAGTTCAAAAAAAAGTTAATTAAATCAATACTAACACGTCATATTAACCTATAAAATTAGTGTAATTCATAAAAAGTCTCAAATTACATTTATTTCGGTATTTATAATATCAATTATGTTAATATTTCATTAATAATGTAATTACTGCATCATTATTGTGTCATAAATAAATTAAATTATTTAATGTCTAAAAATTATAAATAAAATTCCATTATGTATGAAATATTATTATATTTATAATGAATATTTATAGTCTAATTTATCTTATGTATAACCCTATATTAACAATGTTTTAGTTATTAAACTGTGATTTTAACTATTTTAACTCTTGTTTAAATAAAATAATAATAAATGTCGTAATCTAATCCATGTGGACCTAAATGGTCATATTTTATTCCTAAGGTTGTTTTTGGTCTAATTAAACTTATAAAATAGAATTAGAACATGTGTTAGGGTAATAATAATATCATTTTTACCCTTAATTACCCTATTTACTTTTAACCATGGTAAAAAAAGTAAAAAGTTACTATTCACCAAAAATTATTTTTATCTTATTGAACCAAATTTTACTCCTTGATATTAACCGTGTCTCTCAGATTTTCTAAACTCCACTCACAGAAGTGGTAAAATTAAGTTTTATGTAAATTTTCAAATTCTCCTAGGAGGTGGGTAAAAGATGGTGAAAAGTTCAATAAAATTTTTATATATCTAACTTTATTATAAAATGACTCCAATGAATTACATTGAACTTATATAGGTATTAAGTATAAATTTTGACCTAAAATAAATTAAAATAAATAATTATTTAAATTAAAAGTTGGTTTTTAAATAGTAACCCAGTGTTTTCAAAAATTGAAAGTTTTCAAAAAAATACCAAAAATTTACCCTAGGCTAATTTTGATATTCTGAATCCAAAAATAAAGTCCATTTTGAAAGATAAAATTTATAAAAATTCCAAAATTGGGTATTACTATTCATAATGGCTAGTTTATATAATATTTTAATAACATATCGTTGTTTAGTGAAACTCGGTATTGCGTACAACACACGCTATCGAGGAAGGTTGCTCTTGTGTATAACGCAAGCCAAGACAGTGTTGTCTGTAGTGAAATATTCCTTTATATAACATTATACATAACAACAAAATATTTCTCATAAAATATCAGGTGTTAAATCAGGTCCTGAAAGGATTTCGGGCCACCCAAGGCCTTCAGGCCAGTTGATTCTCAAGGCCTTCGAGCCACCTTAAGGCTTTTGGGCCACCCCAAGGCCTTCAGGCCACATGAAATGCAAATGTACCAGTCAGACTTCAAGGGACAAGGCCCTAGATTAGGATTCAGGGAAGGTGAATTCATTGGAGAAGAGCTAACCAGAATTGGAAGAATGAGAGGATATGGATTTGTCATCGGTACCAGGCATGTGCAGCTTTTCATAGGATATCTAGCCAACTAGCCCTGTGAAGGTGGAGTGTGATATCATGACATATGCTGGGGAGGAGCAGTTCCAAGCTGTCTTGTCTGGGTGATTCATCTAAGACCTATGGGTCATGTAATTGTCTCTAGCCTTTGGTCCTTGTAAGGGTTCCACCTCACCCCTTGAAAGGTGGATTATCAAAAATAATAAAAAAAATGAAGGCCTTCAGGACATTCTGAACGATTAGTTATAAATAATGTAGATATTTTATAAATAAGTTGTTTATGTATCCAAGTTTTCAAATACACTAAACCTATATGATTCTTATGTGGATCTTAATGTTATGTATTGAATATTCATCTAATAAGATGTAATATTTATTAACTAAAAGTATGGGTCGCTATACTTTTCCTTGATCACTAATACCTTCATTTATAAATGTGATAATTATATTCTCAATATCCACTTAAAAAAATTAATATCATCCATATTTTCATTAGTTCTATGGATATCCACCACAAGAATGTTTACCTGATCAAATAAAGCATCAATAGTCTCATTCGAATGTATCCTAAAATCCCCATACTAGTTCCATAAAACTTTCAATTTAGCTTTAAAAACCATGGATCACCTTTGTAAATACTATAAATATTTTCCCACATATAAAGATATTATCTATATGAAATAAATTTTATGTATATAGAAATATATAATGATCTTACAAATATTTTGACCCCTTTAACGTTGGAATCAAACTCCCTTCAGTTTTTTTCTAATCACGCTCTAATCTCTATACAGGTTTAAATCCCATGTGTGGTAGATTTGTATACATACATTCCCAAAGATCAAAAATATTATTTTGTCTAATTCTTCCATATTTTAAAGTTATTTCCATCAAGGATTATAATCTTCATATTTTTTATGATCACAACCATGTATTTAAAGAGAGAGAACATATTCAATAACCTTCATCTTTGATGCCACTTATTAGTCCCAATAAATTTGAATACCCTAAGAAGGAGGTTAATCAATATATTTCTATTTCATAAATTGAATATCTCTTATGATATTGTTCCACCATTATTAGGAACACTCTCTCCCTCACTATCGGTATGAAGTGATAAAGCACAAAAAATAGGGAAACAACAGTTTTACTCAGTTCACCCACACTGGGTTGATCTAAAGACTAGACACTATCAATATAATGATGTAAAGAAAATAATAAGCTCGCTTATTTTACAATTTGGAGTGGTTATATTGACTCTACAGTTTTGCAACCTTTAAAAAATATAAATATCATTGGTCTCAAACACTCCATGAACTCACTACTCCTATGAGTATTTTTGTCTATAGTCTTCACAATCCAAGAATAATATTACACTTAAAATTGTTTATTTCTCTACTTCACCTTATTCCACTTAAAAAAGCAACAAAATATTCTAGTGAGAAATCCTTTTGGAACTCCCTTATCTTCTTCTTTAACTTTCCAACACTGGTATAGAACTCCCTTATTCCTCATCACTTGTTTCTAGTTTTTTGACAAGAATTTCTCGTATAATCTATTTTTTAAACACTTATATTGAATTCCTTATTCTCTTTATTTATTTTCATAATCCTCTCTTTATTATTTTTTAAAATATATATCTCCCCTTATTGCATCCAAAAAAAATTATAATCATTTTTTGTGAAAATTATTTTAATTAGGGAAATTCAAGTCCATAATTTTCATGTTTCACCTTCTCACTCATCATATCTACAAATAATAGTTTATGATGTGACTCCCTCATTTATAGCATAGTTTAATGTTAGAAACCAAATACAAAAAAAAATTGTATAATATCTCATTTTTAATTTCTTTAAATATCACTTCATGGATCACTTGATATTCACAAACTCTAAACTTATAGTGGTGAAAATATCTTCTATTCCATGGAGGTCTATAACTTTCCAAAACAACTAAAACTCATATCATATTCCTTTATAGAACAATATATATCCCATGGAATGTATGATTTCAATCATAATTTATGATATAAACTATTTTAATGAGAACCCCTTTTGCAATGTGGACACCTTAAAATCAGAAAATTCACTAAAATCTACCTCAAACTCATTGTGGAGTTGCCATTCCTTACACTGTGAAACTAATCATATTCCCCTTTTACTATAAAATAAATAATCTTATGCATTCCCCTCATATTTAAAATAAATAATATTATATATCCAAATACTTTACTATATTTTCATCTAAAATATAACCATGACACAATGAAAAATCCCATGGTTCAATGAAATCTTATCTTTAAATGGATAAAGGAATGATCCTTACACATTCTCCTTAGGTCATAAAAATGACATCTATATAGTAGTCTAAATAACTCTTATGTTTTCATCCTCTTCTATGAAATGAATATTATAATCATAGGAGATGACCCTTGTGTTTTTGTGACTTGGCTATTTTTTAGTGAACTCCAGTCACATGCAACCCATGTAAATACAATGTGATTTTTCCCTACAAACAGAACTCCTGCAACTACTTTCAACTTCTTATAAAAATCCATAAGCCTTATTTATGGATTTGTAAGATCCTTTATATGATCCTTCAATATCCTTATCAACAAAAAACCCAAAAATTGTCAAAGGGATTTTTTGCTATCAATGAGGATTATCTTTCTGGTATTATGAATGAAGACTATTGCAATATCTATATTTACACACATGGATAACTATTGAGAGTAGATTTCATATTGAGAAAGGTGTTCTATTTATTTTTTTATTATTTTAATTACTCCAAAACTAAAGGAATTTTTTGAGTATGGAGCTAAGAATGATTTGAGGTAGTGGAAGATTCATTGAATTACTAAAAATGGGTATTTATATATTGCATCGGCTTTAGGAACAGAATTGAATAGTTTTATGAAATTCCAATGAATTATTTAATTGTATTAAATTTTCCTAGATTATTTGAAGTTGATGGATATGGGTTGAAAATATTATGAGTTTATTGGAGAAGTTTGGAGAAATATATATAGATATGTAAGTGTAAACAATAATTTATACTATTTATGTATGATTAAATTATAGATCATAAAACTCATGTAATATTAATTTAGAAGTTACTTTTCTTGTGTAAGAGTAACCTAGATATTACATATGAATAATTCAGAAACACAAGTGAATATGGAAGAATAAAATGAGGTTAGGTATGAGTAATTCTTAGTTTTCAAAGGCTACATAATAGTAACCCAACTCTCATGTAATATTAAATGGTATTTCACATTATAATAACCCTAAGTGTCATGGGTTGACATATGATTACATTTTAGGATATGTAAGAGTAACCTGTTATTTCAAAAGATATATAGGATCTTTCTGAGGGTCATGTAAGATAAAATAGGTGTTTTATTAGGTGAAGTTATATTTTAAATATATTATTCTTTTTTTATTAATTAAATTAATATCACAATACTATATGATGTGACTTGATTTTTTTTAATGGTGCTATGATTTTAAGTGGAATATTACACCATTAGTTGGAGATTTACACTATAATTATATTTTTATGTGAGTATGAAAATGTGGAAAAAGAAGTTATGGGATTTTTGGATTCTTGAATTTAAGTTCTTAATAGATTTAAATAGATATATTCAAAGAATATATTTTAGGATCATAGTGTAGGAATTATAAAGATTTTTAAAAGGAAAGTTTTGGACTATATTTATGATGATCAAAGATGATATATTTTTTCACGGTCAATATTTAACTAATTTCAAATTTTCTGATCATGATATCATGATTTTTCATGGAAGTTTCAAAATTTTAATATCATAAAATATTCTTTTGATCAATAAATATTTTGAAGTTTCAAGTAGATCATGAAGTCACTTAGAGAGGGGGGTGAATCAGTGTGATAATTTTTACAAAATTATATTCTATTTTAACTATCCCCACTTTATATTCAAACCAATATCTCAAATAATATGTATAGATATATTTATACACTCTAACAAAATTCACATGAAAATTAGTAGAGAAAGTAATAGAATCGGAACATTGTATTTTTACAAGGTTCAATCTCAATATAGTAATATATAACCTTTTATGTTTGGTTTGAATTCTGAGAGATGGATTTATCACTAGTGTAGAAAATTGATTAAAATTGGGTGAGAAGGTATCATCCTAGACTCAACACCGACACTATTTTATTTTCTACTGAAAGAAAACTTAGGTTAGGGTATATATCCACATCCCTATGAAAATAATTATCTCTCGATAATAGAGGATTGGATTAGATTATATTGGACCTTTTTGGTATATAGTCTCCTGACTGGTTTGGTTTAGATTATACTTTTATCCTCTAGTTATCCAAAATTATCCAACTTCCTCGATTGAAAAAGATCTCTGGTATAATTTAAGATGTCACTGCATCACCAATGAAAGATATTCTTCCTTGGTAATAGGTCTTTGACTTCCATTCTATCTTATAGTATAGTAGCATTCATTCTAGCCTTGTTCCTCTCGACATAATATCATAATGATTAATGTGTATGAATGGTAGGTTTCTTCACATTTTCTTCTTACTCAATATTTTTCTTCTTCGAGAACCTTATCACTAAGATCAAAAAAAAATGTTCCATCCATTCTCAATAATTTTATTTTTTCTTATAAGTATTATTTTATGATATAGGGGTACCATAGAAATGTTATTTAGTCCGAATTCTCCTTATTCTTCTTCTCTTCTTATTCTTGTCTTATTTTTCTTCTTACTCAATGTACGGGATCAACTTTATAGAATATTTTCATTTTTCTCTCTTTGATACACATGAATCTAACTTATAATACTCTATCTACTATCTCATTATCTTTCTTCGATACTTGAGATATTTAGTGGTAAAGTTGTATTAGGTTATTCTCAGTCACTTCAATTTATATTCTCTTATTATTCTTATTTTTTTCTTCTCATAATCATGCGAATAATTTTTCCATATTTTAATATGGAAAATCTTCTTTTAATTAAAACAATGTGAATATTCTTGGGAAATACTATATCTTTGATTAACAATAATGATTTTCAAATCTTTACATTTGAAAATCCTATTGTTGAGATGGTATGTTAGTATGATATACTCTGTAATACCAAATGTAGGATCGAAATAATAGAGATACTAAATGTAGTATCTAGTGATTCTCAAAACACAAGAGGGGGTGAATTGTATTCTTTAAAAATTCTTTTGGAACTTTTAAAGATGGTTATGTTTAACATGGTTAAACAAAGTAATTAACAGAACCACTAGTTCTACACACTTTCTTGATTCAAGAAATATGATTCTGAGAAAGTGAATCTGAAAAGATGGTTTTAGAAAATGAAACTTAATGAAAGTTTACAACAATGAAGATTCTACCTTAATGCGTATAGAATCTTACTAAATCAAAGTACAATTATAAGGAAGTATAAGATAGTTATACTTTCCTCAACAAATAAAATGCAGTGGAAAACTTATAACAAAACGAGTAACAAGTAGTAAATATTTTAACCCGAAGAGAAGGGTATCCAACAGCCTTGTATAACGGTCCCTTGATTTATGCTTTCGATAAATTCTATCTTACCCACACTAGGGTAATCCCTCAATATGAAGATCGGAGTTTGTCTTTCTATACCCACAATCCCTCAACTTCAAGGTAGTCGGAACCTCTGTCTTCCTCAGCAATAAATCCCTCAACTTCAAGGTAGTTGGAACCTCTGTCTTCCTATCCCAGAAAGCCCTCGATTGTACACAACAACAATCAGAGTCATACAAAGAAAATCTGAACAAGAATTTCAGTACGCACTAAGCATGAAAGTCTCTCTATAGAAATCACTTCAACAACATATAATCTCTAGATTCATAGAATAGTATTGAGATCTTTTCAAATGAGCTCCTATTTATAGGAACAACACCAATGTTCGGCTCCCTCCTCCAACGGTCATATTTTTCCTTGAATTTTGGAGGGACCTATACATATGTCACTCGAACAATGATTAGTTAGTAACTGAATTCACGACATCGCTTTATAAAAAAAACAAGTGTAAGCAAAAATATGTTTACATAACCAAAAAAAAATATTTGGAATATAAGTAAATAAAATTTTGGAGTCTAACAAAAAAAATGAATTTGAAGTCTATAATACAAGGATATTCGGATTTTGTTTTCTAAGGAATTTGGAACCTAAACTCTATAGAATTCTGGAGTCTAAATTTCAAGGAAATTCGAAATCTGGATTCACAAGAATTTGGAACCTGAACTTACAAAGTTTGGAGTCAGAGTTCATGATAATTTGAAGTCAGAGCTCATAGGAATTCATAACCTAAATTCAGTTTCATAAATCAGAAGAATTCGTAATAAGAATTCAGAGTCAGTATCCATAAGAGTTCATACTCAGAATTCAAATTCAGAATTTAGAGTCAGAACTCAGAAGAGTTCGGATTCTGAATTCAGAGAACTCAGAGTCTGAACTCAGAAGAGTTTGGAGTTAGAATTCGTATTCAGAATTCAGAGTCATAACTCAGAAGAGTTCGGATTCTGAATTCAGAGAACTCAAAGTCAGAGCTCATAAGAGTTCGTAACCATAATTTTGAGAATTCAGATCATAAAACAAAATGCTTCATATCTAGGTAATTATATGATTCTGAGGTTTTGGTTATAAATCAAATTTTACACTTAGAAAAATTATGATATAAACAATGAAAACATGGTAAGGATAAATTTCCTTGGGGAAGGAAATTTTTCCTTATAGAAGTAAAACACATGGAAAAAAGAGATTTTCCTTGAGATAAGGTGTTTGTGATTTTCAAAACAAGAAGGAATGTTAAAGTCATAAGAAGACTTTATTGACTCAACAATCTCCCCAGAACATAAAGGAATGGAAAATTCATAAGGAAAACCTTATTGACTCAACAATCTCCCCCTTTTTGGAAAGCACAAACATTCTTACGAAAAAGAATAAAATGACTTAGAAAATATTTTTCTAGACTTTGAAAATAAAACTTATCTCCCTTTTCTCATTGTCAAATATGAATACGACTAACTCCCCCTTGGGCTTTAAAATACTAAGTATCGTATTCTAGATTTTCGAAATGGGACTTTTCATTATCTTGAGTATAGAAATCTCTATAATGAAAACTCCCCCTTAGATAAACTCCCCCTTACTTAGAGATATTTCATCTTTTCTTAGAATTCTTTTTCCTTTCTCCCCCTTTGTTTTTTTCAAAAAGAATTTGATGGAATGGAAAAGAAATTATAGTACCTGAAATATTATTACAAAGCATGAAAAGAGAAACGAGCAACCAAAATTTCATTAAGATTATAAGAATTTGTAAAAGGAAAGAAAATACAACAAAAGATCGGATTGGATCTATTTTCCTTCCTTTTCCTTGGGTATCAACTTCTTTACTATAGTTTTAAGCTTCTTTAGCTCCTTTTGGTCTTCCTCTGCTTGCTTCTCTAAGGCTTTGATCTTTTCTTCCTAAGCCTTCAGAGCCTCTACTTGAGCCTTCAACAAGTCATCTTGCTTCACTAGCTTCTCTTCAATCTCGATCCAGATATCCCTTTATCTCTTCCAGATTTGAGAAACAGAGTACAAATTCCCATTTATATCCTTGACCTCCTAAATCTGAGTATTCTGCTCAAGATTTAGCTTTTCCTCAAATCTATTTATGAGATCCTTGATTTTTCTATCTTCAATATCAAAGGCTTCCTTAACATCATCTTGAAACCCATCAATCTCTCTCAAATATTCAACTATATTCTTTGACTAGCTAACTATTTTCTTACAAGATATTTTGTGGGCTTCATAGTTGATAAGAAAATATTTGAAGTCTGATTCCAACTTGACACACTTGTCCATCACCATGGACACTGATTCTGATTTTTGGTTCAAATTATGTTGAAGCATTTGGCATCTAGAATAAATTCATGGGAAAATAAGAATGGTCCCAACAAGCTTCTTCAAGGATTGGACTACAAAATCATGTCCCATAGAAGATGATTCTTAATCTTAGACTTTTCTTGGTGAGGGCTCTTTTTCTAGCTCAACAAGATTCCTTTTTGAAGATCCACCAGCTTCCTTCTTCTTTGAAACAACTTTAGTAGGTGTAACCTCAACAGCCACCTATTTCCATTTATTGGTTCTTGGAATGGCTTCCTCATATAGAGATTTATGTTCACTGTCAAACTGCAGAACAATCTTATCTTCATCTACCTTTTCCTTCTCATCTCTAGTCTCAACATCTTCAGGATGTATGAAATCATGGTTTGAACTTTCTTCCTCAGACAATTTATTAACTTCTTCTTCTCCCTTCTCATCTTCACCTTCCTCATCCTTCCTAGGAGTTGGGATCTTTGATGACTCTACTTCAGAAGTTCATATTGATAGTTTCTCATATGGGGTTTCCTTTTCATGATAATCTTCAACTTGTTTTATAAGGTCTTCAGTTCCATCACTACTTTCAACCTCTTCTTATCCTTTTTCTTCAACTGCCTTTTCTTCAATAATCTTTTCTTGGGATTTTTCTGGAGTGAAAAAATTCTTCCCTGGAGTCTCAGGTAGGTGTTCAACCAAGAAATATTTCAGTACTAGGATGTTCTCAGAAGCTATTTCAGTATCCCTCAGAAGGGATTTCACAATTTCAGCCTCAGACATTTTCTTCTTCTACTTATCTTATTTGGCTTGCTTCTCAATCTCATCGGTCGCCCTCTCTTTCAAATCTTTGGACTCTGCAGGATCCAATCCAAACTATGGCTCTCCTTCCTTCCGATTCTTTTTGTCTTCCCTCCACTTGGAAACAACCTCATCTGGATAATCTTTCTTCTTCTTGGGATTTGGAGGTGCGGATTAAGTTCCTTTAGCCTCTGGGATTTTACCTTGAAGTACTACTTCTTTCTAGCCTTTTTTGATGGTTCAGAAACTTCTTGTTCCTTTGGAATAGATTCATCCTCTTCCTATGGTAAGTCATATAATTCTCCTGATTCCTTAGAAAAACCAACTTTCATCCTTTTTAGAGTGTCATCACTAATCATCATGACTTTTTAGTTCCTCAACTTTGAACTGCAAAGAATTTTAAAATACTCAAGGCACAGAACAATGAGATTGGAGAGGATGGCTGGATACATGATAATATGTGCTTTCAAGTTCCCATTATTAATATTCTCTATCGTAATGAGAATATGCTTCATCAGGTTTATCTTCCTCAGATTCATCAGAAAATCTAGAATGAACGTGTCACTCTTCTTCAAGGTGTCCTTATCACCTTTTATCAGAATGATAAAACCCTAAACCCACAATTCCAGGATCCGATTATTTGTAGTCAAATGAGAAATCTTTGCAGTCTTTACATCTGTAAGCCCAAAACACTCCCTAGCTTTTACTTTGACAAAACATCCTTGAACATCTGGCGACTTATGGGAACAAAATTCAGCTTCCCCTTCGAATGGAACTCCAACCAAACTTGTTTCCTTTGTATAAGATAGACCATAGGTCTTTCTATATCTTTTGAATGAAAACCTTTCTCTACCTTCTTCCTTAAAGAAACTAACTGATTCATAGAACTCAATAAGGAGATCCGGATACACCAAGTCTTGAGATCCTAGCTTCGATATGCAAAAACTTTCTCATCCATTAAGCTTGATATTCTTGGAGATTATAGAATCATATTTGTTGATGAAATTCAGATGCACCAACATTTATCTATATACTTTCCACTCTGGAATCGGCTTGACAGTAGACATATCCTTCTGAGAGGATTCTTCTGCAGACATTCAGACTTGAGAAAACTCTGAGAAGTTCAGAATGGGCTTTTGTAAGAGGGTAAGAACTTAGACACGCAAAGGCTTGAAATTGATGTGGGACAACCCTTTGGGGGTCCTTTATATATGGTTTGATGTGATTCATAATATTCCCATCTCGATCCAATGGCTGAGAATTTTTCTGATCATATCTAATGGTTGAAATGATAGCCGCAAGGAAAATTTGGTAGGATATGATCTTTTGAGGTTTTTAAAGGAAAACATTTGGATTTAAGGAAACTAGAATCTGAGAAATTTTAAAAGAAACAAAAGGAACTACCAGCAAGTAAAAGGTGATTATGAAAACTCAAAAAAGATTCATACCTTTTGGATTTCTTGGAAGATTATTCATATTGAGGAAAATTCTTCTTGAAGAACTTTAGATTCCAGGAAAAGGAAAAAAATTTGACTAAGGAAAGAAAACATTATTACAGAAAAAAATGAGTACGAAAATTTTCATTACAAAAATATTCATTACAAAAATCTTCACTACAAAAATATTCATTATGAAAATTTTTATTACGAAAATATCAAATACGAAAATCTTCATTATGAAAATTTTAAAAACTTCATTACAAAAAATTTTGAAAACTTCATTACAAAAAATTTTGAAAACTTCATTATGAAAAATTTTGAAAACTTCATTAGAAAAAATTTTGAAAACTTCATTACGAATTTTTTTGGAAACTTAATTACGAAAAAATTTGAAAACTTTATTATGAAAGATTTTAAAAACTAACAATAAAATGTACTCCCCCTATGAAAAGGAGTTTATTACTGTAAGTAGATTGATTCAACAAGAAGTTAACAAGGAGGATTACCTTATGGTTACCATTCCTAACTTCTGTTTAATGTATTCAAATCTATCAGAGGGTAAAGATTTTTTGCAAATATTATCAAGTTGATCTTGCATTCTGATAAATTAAAGAATGATAACTCCTTTTTGTGTGTGATCCCTAAGAAAGTGATGCCTAATATCTATGTGTTTTGCATGATATTTATGTGTAGGGTTTTTACTAAGGGTAATGGCACTTGTATCCACAACACTTGAGCACAAAAACTTCCAACTTCTACATATTCAGCTTCATCAGTGGAAAGTGATACTGAGTGCTTCTTCTTGCATGACCAAGAAACTAATGAATATCTTAAGAAATGACAAGTTCTAGATGTAATATTTCTATCCATTATACATCCACCAAAGTCAACATCTGAAAAACTTTTCAAAAAAAATCATTTCTAGAAGTATAAAAGAGTCCTAAATCCATTTTTCCATTTAAGTTTTAAAAAAAAAATCACTACCTTTAAATGAGATTCCTTAGGATTGAATTGATATCTTGAACATAAGAATACTGAAAACATTAAGTCTAGATGACTAGATTTCAAGTAAAGTAAACTTCCTATCATACCTCTAAAATATGTTTGATCTACTGGTTTCCCAGCTTCATCAAGATCAAGTGTGTTTTAGGTACCAATGGGAGTACTTATACTCTTAGTTTTGTCATATGCATAATTTTTTAGAAGGTCTTTAATATACTTATGTTGGGATATATAGATTCCTTCTGGTTTTTGAGAAATTTGAAAACTAAGGAAAAATGTTAACTCACCCATCATACTCATTTCAAACTTAGATTTCATTAGATCTGCAAAGGAATCATTTAAAGATTGCTGAGTTGAACCAAATATAATGACATCAACATAAATTTGAATAATCAAAACATTTTTCTTATCTTTCTTTATAAAAAGGGTTGGATCTGTATTTCCCTTAACATAATTATTTTGAAGCAAAAATCTTGTAAGTCTATCATACTAGGCTCGAGGGGCTTGATTAAGTCCATACAAAGCTTTGGTAAGTTTAAAAACATGATCAGGAAGTTTTGTATCTTCAAAACTAGGAGGTTGTTCAACAAAGAATTCATCTTGTACATAACTGTTAAGGAAAGCACATTTCACATCCATTTGAAAAAGTTTGAAATTGAAGAATGCTTCAAAGGAAAGTAAAATATGAATAGATTCAAGTTTAGTTACTGGAGCATAGGTTTCATCATAGTCTATTCCCTCTTGTTGATTATTTCATTTAGCAACTAATCTGGCTTTATTTCTTACTATGATTCCATTTTCATCACACGTATTTTTGAAGACCCATTTTACTCCAATAATAGAAGTTTCCTTAGGTCTTTCAACCAAGGTCTAGACTTTATTCCTTTCGAATTCATTTAGCTCATCTTGCATAGCCTTTATCAAATCATCATCACCTAAAGCTTCATCAGTGCTTTTTGGTTCTAATTGAGAAAGAAATGCTAGATGTTCTACTTCATTTCTTAAGGAACTTCTAGTCCTTACAGGTTGATTCACATCACCAATGATACTATCACTGGGATGATTCTTTAGAAACAACTGATTAGGGTTTTGTAAAACATGTTCATCAATATAGGGTAGGAAATCTTCTGGGTTAAATGCTTCAGAAACATTTTCTTGGACATTTTCTTTATCAGAAGGATCTTCTAACAAAGTTTGATAATCAGTTTTTGAAAACACATCTGAATATGTAGGTTGGGGTTATTTAAAAACAAAGGGATCAGTTTCATAAAATTTGACATGTACTGTCTCTTCAAAAGTACAAGTGTTTTTGTTTAAAACTCTATAAGCCTTATAATTTGTGAAGTATCCTAAGAAAATTCCTTCATTAGATTTTGTTGTGAATTTATGAAGATTATCTTTAGTATTTAGGATGAATAATTTGCATCCAAAAATCTTGAAGTAGGAAAGTCTAGGTTTTCTACCATTCCATAACTCATAAGGATTTTTATTAAGAAAATGTATAATTAAAACTCGATTTATAGTATAACAAGCAGTACTTACAGCTTCAGCCCAAAAATGTCTTGCAATAGAATATTCACTCAACATGTTTCTAGTTATCTCTTGAAGAATTCTATTTCTTCTTTCAACAACACTATTCTGTTGAGGATTTCTGGGTGCTGAGAAATTTTGAGTAATGCCTTTTCTACTACAAAAAGATTCAAAATCATAATTTTGAAATTATCCTCCATGATCACTATGAATAGTTTTCAATGGAAGGTTTTTCTCATTTTTAACTTGGGCTCTAAAAATTTTAAAATATGAAAAAGATTCAGACTTCTTTGCTAGAAAATAGACCCACATAAATCTAGTGTAATCATCAACTAAAACAAATACATAATACTTGCCTCCAAGGATTCTAGTTTTTGTAGGACCAAAAAGATCCATATGCACTAACTGTAATGCATCAGTAGTTGAGACTTCACCGATTGATTTAAAACTTGATTTATGTTTCTTTCCATATTGACAAGGGTCATAAACTTTTAAAGAATCAAATCTAAGCTCCGGTAGATCCTTAACTAATCTTTTCTTATAAATTTTTCATAGGTTCTTAAGGTTACAGTGACCTAACCTTCTATTCCACAACCAAGAATGATCTTCCAATGCACTAAGTCAAGGTAGGTCTTGGATCCTAAGGTCTTCTAAGTTTAGTGTGTAAACATTCTCTTGCCTATGGGAAGAAAGAATAAACTCTTCCTTGGAATTGTGTATTAAGCACTTATCATTCCTAAAATTCACAAGGTAACCTTCATCACATAATTGTCTTATGATAATGAGGTTGTGCTTAAGACCCTTAACAAATAAAACATTTGAAATAAAAGTTTTTCCAAGAAGAATGATGTTACCTATACCAATAATTTCTCCCTGAGCATTATCTCTGAAAGTTACTTTTCCTCCTTTTGTCTTGATAATCATTTCAAAATAGTTTTTGTTACCAGTCATATGTTGGGAACATACACTATCCATGTACCAAGTATTATTGTTGGTACCTTCTCTATTTTCCTGAAAATAATAAAAAGTTAGGTTTTTGGAATCCAAACTTTCTTGGATCCGGAAATCTCAAAAAGTAAAATTTTAGGCACCCATATCTTTTTAGAAAAATAGGCTTTATGAAATCCTAAAGAATGGTTTTTTTAGGGAACAATTTTTTTCCCAATTCCCACCACACTGACACTTAGTGCAGAATGGAACACTTTGAGGAACAAAAAATTTGTTACTAAAAACCAGTTTGGAGCTAGTATAACCAAAACCAGAACTATTCCTTAGAGGTCAGATTTTAGAATACATCTTATCAAAATTTTCTTTACCTAAGGTAAAGTTTGACAAACACTTCCTCAAGGAAAAAATTTGGATTTCAGTTTGATAACCAAGTTCTTATCTTCTAAAACATTTGATTTTGAATTAGAGTTAGGCTCGAAAACATTTTTCTTAGAAATTATGTTTTCTAGATCCTTAGAAAGTTTATTCTTCTCAGAATTTACTTCTACAAGATCTTTTGAAAAACTTTCAAAATCAAAATTTTTCTTATCAATATCTTTAGAAAGATCTGATATTTCCTTAGTAAGAATATAATTCCTAGATTTTGCCTTACCAAGATTTTCATGAGTTTTGAATTCTCAATCTCAAGGAGTTTAGCAAACCTACAAACTTCTTTATAGGTAGGTAAAGTATTATCTTCATCAGAAGAAGATTATTTATCTGAAGAGTTATAATATTTATCATTACTATAATTTTCATTTAAAGAAACATTGGTCATTGATTCAGCATTGTGTACCTTATCCATTAAGTAATGATTATCAATAGGTAGTCTGGCTATTATACTAAGAATCTTTTGTCTAGAAGATTTGTAATCTGATGATTCATCTGAAGAGTCACTACCACTGGCACTCCAGGTGTCGTTAGATTTCAAGAATTTCTTATCATTAGATTTGTAGTACTTCTTTCTGTTTCTTTTAGAATTATTTTCCTTTCTTTATTTTCTCTTAAGCATAGGAAAATCAGGTCTTATATATTCAGCTCTCTTGCATTCATAACATGTAACTTCTGAGTCTTTCTTATCTTTCCTTTATTTCTTCTTGTATTTAGATTGAAAGTTCTTTTGTCCAAAAATCTTGTTCATTCTTCGAGTAATATTGGAAAATTAATTCTCTGAAGATTCACTTCCACTAGATTCGGGTTGAATAACAACCTTCTTAGATTTGGATCTGGTAACTATCTCTGGAGTCTTAGATTTCTTATGGTTTGAAGTTGTAGTAAAAGCAACACTGCCATTCCCATTCTTCTTCTTTATGTTATTAGCATCTCTCTTCATTCTAGTCTCATGTTGAACAAGAGTTCCAAATAGGTCATCAAGAGAAATTTGAGTAACCTTTCTATTCTCATCAATAGTAGTTCTCTTGGATTCCCACTCATTGGGAATAATGTCTATGATCTTATCAACAAGAGCTTCATTGTCTAATCCTTTCTCACTCATTGATTGTAAACTATTCACAATAGTCATGAATATTTGTTGTAACTTACATATGGGTCCTCTATAAGGAAAGAAGAAACCATGATATTCAGCTCTGAGTATGGCTCTTCTTGTTTCAATTACTTTGGAAGTTCTAAAGTGTGTAACTTCAAGTTTCTTCCATATATAATTTGATGCTTCACAAGATGAAATTTGGCTATATATATTTCTAGTCATAGAACAAATCAAAGTATTTCATAACTTATAATTCAGTTGATATTCATGCTTTTCTTGATTGGTGAAGGTACTAACTTCCTTGTTAGGGATTTTATATCCTCTAGTAAGCATAACAAAATTATCAACTCCAGTATTGATAATGAATGTCTTCATACGATCTCTCCAATATTAATAGTCATTCCCATCAAAAATAGGTAGTATTGTTGGATTGAGATTTTCTATGGAACCAACATTGATTCCTGCCATCTTTGAGAAAAAATCTTCACAAAAACTTATTAGTAATAAAATTTTGTAAACAAGGAAAATATTCCTAAGAAAGGAAAAATAAAACAAGTGTATATCTAAGAAAAATATGAATCTGAACTTTATGAGTCCAAAAAACTGATTCTGAGAATAAGAATAAGATGAATTCTCCTATTAATCTAATCATGAGAATAATTCAGATTGAACCAATGCTTTGATACCAATTGTTGAGATGGTATGTGAGTATGATATACTCTGTAATACCAAATGTAGGATTGAAATAATAGAGATACCGAATGTAGTATCTAGTGATGCTCAAAGTACAAGATGGGGGATGAATTGTATTATTTAAAACTTTTTTTAGAACTTTTAAAGATGGTTATGTTTAACAAGGTTAAATAGAGTAATTCACAGAACCTCTAGTTCTAAACACTTGCTTGATTCAGGAAATATTATTCCGAGAAAGTGAATCCGGAAAGATGGTTCTGGAAAATGAAACTTAATGAAAGTTTACAACAATAAATATTCTACCTTAAACCGTATATAATCTTACTAAATCAAAGTACAAGTATAAGGAATTATAAGATAGTTATACTTTCCTCAAAAAATAAAATGTAGTGAAAAACTTGTAAAAAAACGAGTAACAAGTAGTAAATATTTTAACCCAAAGAGAAGGGTTTACAACAACCTTGGATAAAGGTCCCTTGATTTATACTTTCAAGAAATTATATCTTACCCACACCAGGGTAATCCCTCGATACGAAGATCGGAGTCTGTCTTGCTATCCCCACAAGACCTCAACTTCAAGGTAGTCGGAACCTCTGTCTTCTTATCCCCGGAATCCCTCGATTGTACACAGCAACAATCGTAGTCTCACAAAGAAAATCTGAACAAGAAGTTTAGTATGCACTAAGCATGAGAGTATCTCTCTAGAAATCACTTCAACAGCATGTAATCTCTAGAGTCATAGAATAGTATTGAGCTCTTTTCAAATGAGCTCCTATTTATAGGCACAGCACCAATGGTTGGCTCCCTCCTCCAACGGTCATATTTTTCCTTGAATTTCATAGGGACCTGTACATGTGTCACTTAAATAACGGTTAGTTTGTAACTGAATGCACGACGTCATTTTATAACAAAAACAAGTATAAGAAAAAATATGGTTACATAACCAAAAACCAAAATTCGGAATGTAAGAAAATAAAAGTTTAGAGTCTAAATAAAAATGAATTCAGAGTCTATAATACAAGGATATTCAGATTCTATTTTCTAAGGAATTCAGAACCTGAACTCTATATAATTCCAGAGTTTGAATTTCAAGGAAATTCGGAATTTGGATTCACAAGAATTCGGAACCTAAACTCAAAAAGTTTGGAGTCATAGTTCATGAGAATTAGGAGTCAGAACTCATAGGAATTTGTAACTGGAATTTGGTGTCATAACTCAGAAGAATTCGTAACAAGAATTCAGAGTCAGTATTCATAACAGTTCTTACATATAATTCGTATTCAGAATTTAGATTTAGAACTAAAAAGAGTTTGGAGTCTGAATTCAGAGAACTCAGAGTCTAAACTCAGAAGAGTTCGGAGTTAGAATTCATATTCATAATTTAGAGTCATAACTCAAAAGAGTTTGTAGTTTGAATTCAGATAACTCAGAGTCAGTGCTCATAAGAGTTTGTAACCAAAATTCTAAGAATTCGGATCCTAAAACAAAATGCTTCATATCTAGGTAATTCTAGGATTCTGAGGTTTTGCTTATAAATCGAATTTTACACATAGAAATATTATGATATAAACAATGAAAACATGGTAAGGATAAATTTCCTTGGGGAAGGAAATTTTTCTTTATAGAAGTAAAACATATGGAAAAAAAAGATTTTCCTTGAGATAAGGTGTTTGTGATTTTCAAAACAAGAAGGAATGGTAAAGTCATAAGCAGACCTTATTGACTCAATAATCTCCCCCAAACATGAAGGAATGGAAAAGTCGTAAGGAAAACCTTATTGACTCAACACCTATAATAGTATATCAGTGATCTTCAAAATCTATTCTCATTTAATTCTATACTAATCATGGATTTAATAGTTTCCAAATTACCAATATCATGATATTTAATCACTTAATGATTATCTCAACAATTCTTGATATTTATCTCTAGTATTCTTACATTTTGTTAACTGGTAGAACCTACGTATCGCCTGTAATCTCAAAATTGAAACTTAAATATTCTCCTTTTAACAATTTTATATGCACTGGATAGATCATTACTTTTCTAAATTTCTCTCTCATAACTTTTATGTATCATGTAAGGTACCCTTACATATCATAGTGTGTTTTGGTACTTTTTCAAATCTTATATCCCATGAGTACCCTTATATATTATCTTTGAAAACTATAATTACCTTTATTTATGATGAACTGAATCTTACATATCACAATATATATCTGGTAATTTTCCAGTTATTCTATTTTTATCACTGATTTCCTTTACATGTCAACTTGAAGTTACTCTTATATATCAATATAAGGTTTTTTTTACTTTTTCAATTCTTCTACTTCGACTCAGAGGGACTCTTACATATGCTCTTATGAACCCTTATGTATCAACGCAAGGTTTTCCACATTTTTATATTTCAATTATGCCTAGTATAAAGACTCTTACATATAGATGTAGCTTTTAATACTTTAATATTTTTTTTCATGTACAAGTTTTTTTCTATCTTTATGTATCACTCTGAGTAACTTTACATATTCCATAACTTTTCTAGTTTTTTTCTTATTCTTAGAGGTGATTCTATGTATAGAGCTAACTCTTGGAGTTATATTTGTGTATCATAGGTAGATTATAGACTTTATTAATTTCTCTAACATTTTTTTTAGAATTACTTTTACATATTTCCTATAATGTCCCTTACGTATCAATTCCTTTTTAAACTTTTAGATCTAAAACAAATTATAGAAATTTAATCAATAAACTCATAACTTCTTCAAATATTCTTAGGGATTCATGATAGAGATGATATTTACATTGTTTTCATATGTATTTTAATGATTTAATCCCTTCTATTTTTTTAATTTGACCTGAATTTCAGCACTTTTTTTTTATGAATTTTTTACTTAAATGTGAAAATTACTTAATTAAATATTTTTATTAGTTTTTTATATATTTGGTATTTTAGGAATAAATTTTTGTAAATAGATCCAAATTGAAAATTAACTTTTTCATAGTTTTATGGTTTGTCTGGTTCATTTTCTTTAGCTATAAAAAAGTTTATATTCAAACACCAAGATTCCAACAAATCATTCAAAATTGGAATATAAATGGTTATAAAAAATTGAAATTCCCTCATTAAATAAGAAATATATTAGGTTACAAGGCTTAAAATGAGTTTATTTGGGTTTTTAATAAAATTGAACTTGAAGGCACAAATGATTATTAAATTTAATTTAGTAATTTGATCATTAATCCAGTTCATACACGTGTAAAAGTAGAGGAAGATGAAAAGTTTGTTCATATATAAAAATTATTCTTCAGTAATTTGGTTACAACTTATTCTAAAAATGTTTAAATAATTCTATATTTTGTGGGAGCATTGTCATGATATAGGGGAAAAACTTTTAATAATATAACATTATGAGTATCTACCATTTACTGTGCCAAATAGTATCAAAATTTTGGTGGACTGAAACTGAAGGGAAAATTTTTCCACCCCTCAACCCTATAAATATGTGTCTCCACCTTCATTTAAGTGTGTTGGAAGGAATAGGAGGGTTATGTTGTAATATTAACATTCTAGAGTTCTCATTTCATGTTATTATCTATTATTAACTTATCTCACTTTCTCTTTCTTATTCGAGGCCCTCGAATGGAGGGGTAATTTTTGAGTGATTAGGGAAGGGGGTTTTATTTTTGTAATGCTTGAATTATTACGCTTCATGGAATAAAACCCTTTCTTTGTTTTATTAAATTGGATTTAATATTATAATATTAGTTTTTATTATCAAGTAATATCTTATTTAGTTTTAGATTCTAATATTATTATTTCTTTTGTTGACGATCATATTATCCCTATACTAATTTCTAGTTTATAGTTGATGGAATAGACCAATTATTAGTGGTGAAATACTTAGATATTTTCAATAAATTTGGGAGGGGTATTGGACACTCTTGATTGTTTAGGAAAAAGAAGACTTGGTCGGGTATTTCCTAAGTCAATTGGGGAATTCCCAACAACTATCTCAAACATTGGAAGAATGGTAGACCAAGATAATATTTTAGTAAGGGTTATTCTCACTATCAATAGTTGACCAAGGGGTGAGAGGAAGAGATTTTGGAATCTCACTTTAATCGGATTATTATAAGAGGATTAGATAACGTAGAACTAGGATAGCATTATATTTGAAAGACTAATCCTGACCTAATAACCCTTATTATCAATCTATTTTCAAACCATGTTTTATTCTTTTCCTTTTTTTAAGAAGTAAACAATTTCAAAAACACCCCCAGTTTTTCTATGATTTAAAGTGAAAAACTTTATTGGTGTGTTCTTCTCTCTAGAGACAACCTAAGTTAACCACTATACTTCATTCTAACTTAGGAAATATCTGCTTTTTCCAAACACAATGACAAGAACATATCAAAACGTATAATTGTTTCTATGGTGGTAGTTTCAAAAATATAATTATAAATATATTAATATTTTCAAATTAAAATTTTAAAAATAATAGATTCTTCTATTGACTCACCCCCCCCCCAACAATTGAGAGGTTATTTCTATATATATTATATAGATATGGGGACCCATAGTTTCAATAGGTAGATAGGCATTTAGAGAGATATTTGAGGATCTCAAGTAGTAACTTTAACCATCTATTATAGAAGACTTGGAAAAGAAAATCACTAAGATGACAAAATACTTTCCATAGTTATATCAACATTTGGTCAAGGTATAAAAAGATCCCACCAATATGACCTATGAAGAAGATATCCAGGAGGTTGAAGAACTACTTTAAGAACCATCTCTCCCTTGTATTTCTGAGATGATACCTGAGGCACTCATAGAGAAACACATATTACTAATTGGTCCAATTAAGGGGGGTTAAAAAACCTTGAATTCACTAATTTTTACTATTTATCAAAGTAATATAAAAAATCACCCACTTTTTTTTTGAAAAGACAAACTCAACATTTTTTGAGTATGCCTTAGAAGAAGAAGAAAAGGATATTATGGGATTTGAAGAAATATTAATGAATCCACTACCTATATTAAAGAAAAAATTAAAGGGATATTCATAAAAGAACATGATATCATGGTTGAGGTACTCAAAGGAGTAGAAATTTCCTTATATTTAATTCCTTTTGATTTATCACTGCTTAAACTACAAACTAACTCCTTTTATGTTGAATAATCCAGACTATCTAAGAATAATTTTTCCCTATAATTGAAGAAAAACCTAAGTTAGCAACCATTTAAGAGTATATTGTGATGGAAATTATATAAAAGGATGACCAGTGTGATGGATAAGAGTTTATACAAGTAGTAGTTTAATCAAAGAAGAAGGACCCATATTTTATCATATCTCTACCTTACGAGCCATATCTCATTTATAAGAGTGTGGATTTGATACAAACTATTCATGGGGACAATAAAAAAAGGAAATATGATTCCATCTGAAAAGAAATTTATGTGGTGTTTCATCTCAAAGAAAATCCACCCACCATCAGACTATGGATAACATCTAGATTACCTATCTAGAGACAGTTAAAACCCAAGACCCACTAGGGGTTAAACTAAGATCTCTACTTATTTTATGTCCCTTTATATTTCTATTTCTATTTTCTTTTATTTTAGTAAATTTTAATTTTTTTATTATCTACTTTTTCTTTTTAGTGTTTAGTGAGCATCACTTAGGAGATTAAATCAATGTTTCACTACCAATAAATTAAGTTTTACCCCTCATTAACAATTAATTTATTTTGGGATTAAATTAAAATATACTTACATATTAAATATACTTTAATTAATTGAGGTAAATGTATCCTTTAAGTGTGGGGGACCCTTGTAGCTTAGGATTTACAATTTTCTATTTTACAAAATTATGTGTCTTTTTGAAATTTTTGTATGTTTCTTTTTTTCAATTTTTTTGTGTTTTTTGAAAATTTTGAGCTTGAATGGTTATCTTTTTCATGTTTAAAACCCATGTCAATGAGTGAACCAATTTATCCCATTAATCCAAACATAAATTAATTCTCAAAATTTCTTTCTTTCAAGTTAAAATCTTTGATAATTTCATGAAAAAACCTCTGATTTTTGAATCTCATGCCACATCACATTGTTTACATTTTTAAAATCACCATCTTGTGAGTCTTTTAAAACTTTCTTACATATTTTTCACATTCACATCACTTCTTGAGAGAACCAATACATTATTAATTTAACTATAATTTGATTTATTTCTATCAAAACTTAAGGGTTTTATGTGATTGTGTTGAAAATGATTAAGTCACTTATTTGATTTTAAAATACACATTTTCAATAAAATCATTTTTATGTCATCCTACCCATACATTTAATCCTTGTAGCCCTTAATTTCCATGAACAGTATATCAGTTAATAAAATCACAAGACATTTTCCTTATCCATCCATATTTATAAGTAAAATTAGATAATCTAGTTTAATTAAAGTGTGGGGGAGTTGTCATGTGGTGTGATGCATCATTTTTTTCTTATTTTGGAGAAAAAGAAGAAGAAAAATAAGTTTTTTTCTGCTAAAAGTTATACCCTATTGGAGATATTGAGTATAATTATAAAAAATGTTGAGATGGAGTTTCTGGAAAAATCAATTTTTTGATGATGAAAATATGTATTTTCATTCAAGATAAGGGATGGTAAATCACATCAATTTCTTGAAATTTGAAGCACCCTCACTTACTTTCAAAATCAAGTTGTTCCTAATTAGAAAATATGAATCAAGAATTTAATTATGTTTAACGTAATTGAGTGGATATCAATTTTTTTTATTGAATGGTGTGCACTTTCCTAAATTTTTCTTGATCATTAGAGTTTATTTTCTACTCAGGGGAGTGAGGAGGATACCATACTTGAGTGAAAATTATAATCATACAATTTTACTTCAAAAAGATCCAAAACCTGCTTATTCTACCTCAGAATTTTTGACATATAAAACTAACCAACTGAAATCCACTGAACAGCCCATAAAATTCCTCATGATAAGAATAAGTCCTTAAATAATATCAATTGGAGATGTTCAAATTTATAAATATTTTGGTGACTCTTTTATGGGTTTGGAGGATAAAATCTTTATTAAATATATACATATATGTGATGAGGGAAAATTCATGTGATGCAAGTGTTTTGTGTGAATGGGAGGAGAATTAAAGTGGAAATGGATTGGAATTTCTAAATATAGAACTTGAAATAATGGTTTTTAGGAGGCATGGTATCATTTTTTGTGTTAAATTGGTGGATCTCATTGGTATGTGTTTTAAATTTTTAAATTTGATTTTGATGCTTACTTGTCCAAGTGCCCAAGTTATAAGAGTGGGGGGATTGATAGATATGATATTTTTATTGTTTTTCATGTTTATTTAAATGATTAATCCCCAAAAATTTATCAATTTGATTTAAATTTAATTATTTATAGTTTTTTGATGAATTTTGAGCTTAAATATGAAAATTTATTATTTTTTTATTTTTAGCAGTTTTTTATCTCTTTGGTATTTTGGGAATAACTTTTTGTAAATGGATTCAAATTGAAAAAAAATAATTTTTCTAGGGTTATATAGTTTTTTGGATTAATTTTCTTCAACTGGACTAAGTAAATATTCAAACACCAAGAGGCCCAAACAAATCATTCAAAATTAGAAGATGAATGGTCAGATAGAATTGAACTTATCACATTATACAAGGAATATCATGGGCTACAACAATTAAAATGAGGTGATTATAATTTTTACTAAAATATTACTTGGATTATTTCATGTAAATTAAATTTTATATAGAAATTATCTCATTAATATAGTTGATACATGTATCAAATTAGAGAAAGATGAAGAGTCCATTCAGCTATAAAAATTATGATTTGTTAATTCTATTAAAACTTTTTCTACACATGTCTAAATATGCTTATATTCTTAGGGATAATTAGAAAGATATATTTAAAAAAATAAGAAGAAAAAATTCTAAGAATCATTCATTTACTATATCAAATATGCTCAAACTTTTAGTGGATAGAATTTAGAGGGAAAATTTTCCACCCCTCCATCATATTAATATGTGCCTACATGTAATAGACCAACCCAATCCAACCAGACCGGTCATCCAAGTAATCTCATTATGGGTTGAGTTATAACAAAGATAACAAAACAAGTCTTTTATATAAGGAAAAAAATACATGAAACGAGAGTACAAAATGAAAACAAAGGGAGATACAACTGTGTTAAACAAGATAAACTAGAAAGTATAACAAGTCTAGACAATAAGTCTTCATGTGACCAATCATCACCTCCAAACCATCCCAAACTGAATAGAAATGTAAATAGAGGTATGAAAACTATATAAGTTTATACCCTTTATATGTATCTAAAAAAAATTTCTACAGCTGCCCACAGGCAGAAGTAGGTTATGAGAAATAGAGCCCAGTAGGATACCACCAAAAGATCTATACAAGTTCTAATAAATAGAATGCATAAGTCCGAGATTTAAAACTAAATATTTTTACAATAATTTTTTTAAATAAAAAAAATTTAAAACCTTTTTTAAACAATCATTGAGTTTCCACAAATTACATGTCATATTTTTCAAATCCAAAATAAAGAAGGTAAAGACACTGAAATATAAACATCCATGTGATCCAACATTCATGAAATAATTTATCATGTAGTAAATAACTAGAAACAATAATGAACCTTCAAGTTGGGCTCTAGACTATGGGACAATACGTACTAGACACTCACAGTCCTAAAAAGTAATAGGTTTGGATCCAACTAATATTGAGTCATTCTATAGTCTATAGATATATAAGAGGTTATATTATAGTGCTTTCATGCACACTAAGGCTGCTTATGTCTCTTTCTTGACACACCCAAGTCCCCTATTGTGAAATGTTTGTTAATTTATATTTTGAAAACCATTATCACTTTTTTATAAAACTGTTTCAAAGTTAATCTAATCTTATTCAAGGTTTGAGTATCCATTTTTTCATTTAAAATCAAGGTAATTCTGTTTTCAAGGAAAAAACTCTTTAAAACAAGAACCCATCCCTTTTCAATTTCAACACATAAAATCCCATTTAAAATATGAATAAATCAATAAGAACAAAAATAAATTCATGAAATTAGGACAATTGAATAGATCCACCTACCTCAAGGATGTTGAAAACCTAACTACCATTAACAACAGGGATTAAAACCATAAGATCTACTTCAAAAGACAAGGCATGACACGATACTGTAAAGCATTAATAGAAAACACAATATTATTACCAATACCTACCTTAAACAGTTCCACAACCACAAATGAGAGAGAAACTGAGTGATCCAGAGGGAAAGGAGTTACCCAAAAACACCTAGGGTAAGAGCTATAGATGGGAGGAGAAGACTTTAAAAGAGAATGAAGCCTCAAACACTCGCATAGAACCCTAAAAGCTGCAACTTGGGGGATTATATGGTGTGTCATATTTTACATGTTGTGAAACTCATTTTTTTAAGTTATTCCAAAAAATGCATCACTTTTTAATTAAAAACTGAATTTTTACATTACATGGAGTATAACCCTTACACGAAGTGTACAAACTCATGTTCTGAAATCCATTCACAGGATCTATCTGGCATCCATTACATGTCATTTAACTCCATTACATGTCTTGTAACTACCTACAGACCAGCAGAAACTATAGTTTTATGCTGAAAATTCCAACAAATCTCTAACTTCACCATCACAAGTATCCTCTTAGTTAAAGGTCAAAAATACTCACCCGATGAAAAAGGAAACCAAAGGTAGAGATTAGAACATACCTAACAGAAAGATAATGGGTAATTACAATCTCCCCACAAAAAATATTTATATCTCTGGAATGATCTCAAGATCCTGGATCTATAAAAAGATAAGACCATTACTGGCTCATTAATGACTCTCGCCCCCACATCTCATGGTGATCCTATTTTCACTTCCATAATACTTGGACCAGGGGAATCATTTTACCATGTGGTATCTTATCCTGGAGATCCATAATCTAAACTGGATGTTTAACCAAAGTGTTATCAATATCAATATCAATATCCTCTCATCTAATCACATGGTAAGGATCTGGTACATACCAATTTAACTAGGAAACATGAAACATATCATGGATAGAATTCCAACAAGATGTAAAGTCCAACTGGTAAGCCACCCTCTCTAATCGCTCAATGATCTCAAAGGGTCCCACAAACTACAATGCCAACTTACACTTCTTACCCAATCAACGATGTCCCAAGCAAGGTAAAACTCTAAGAAAGGCACGATCGCCAACCTCAAACTCCAAAGGCTGGTGACGATGGTCCACATAAGATTTATGATGACTCTATTTCATGATCAAATGCCTATGGATAAACTTTACCATCTCTTTCATCTCCTGAACAACACTTGTCCCAACCAAGGACCACACTCCCAGCTCTACCCAGCATAAGGGAGATCGACATGGCTGCCCATACAAAACCTAAAAGGGTTTAATATTGATTGATTTCTGATAACTATTATTAGAGGAAAACTCAACCAAAGGTAAATGTTTTTTCCAATATCCACCAAAATCAAGCACATAAGCCTGAAGAATATCCCCAAGAACCTGGATATCCCTCTCTATCTATCCATCCACCTATGAATGATAATCCATGCTTAATTTCAACTAGGAACCCATTACCTCTTATAAACTTTTCCAGAATCTAGATATAAACCTCGATTCCCTATTAGAAACAATTGTAGATATAACCCCATGAAGTCTCAAAATCTCTTATACATTTAAGTCTCCAAGATATTCCACTTTATTCATTTCCTTTATTGATAATAAATGCTCTGACTTAGTGATTCTGTCAGTAATCACCCAAATTTCATCCTTCCCACTATGATTTCATGGTAAACCAATGATGAAATCCATGTAAATATCATCCCACTTCCATAACAAAATGGGTATAGGCTGCAACAAACCTACAGGTCTCTGGGTTTTTTTTCTTAACTCTTTGATAATTGAGACACTATGATACAAAATATACAACTGACCACCTCATTCCCGTCCACCAATACTGAAATCTCAAATCACGATACATCTTTGTATCCCCAGGGTGCATGGACCAACATGAATAGTTTCCACTATCTGAAAACTTCTATCTTATGGGGAAGGGAAGAACCAACCTGCTTCATAAGTACAAAGCTCTATTGGGAGGCTGAGACCACTCACTTGAGGTCTCCCCAGCATTTAGGATTTCTCCTAAGCATCGAATATTGGTGTCTATCATCTGCTCAAGTTGAAATCTCTCATAAAAAGATGAAACAACCTTTTATAAAAGCCAAGAATACTATTCCACCAACACCATTCACTCCCAATCTCATATCAGAAAAAAAAATCATCATAGACCACTACTCAATTGATTTATTCAAGGCTTATGTTGGAAATTTTCTGTTCAACGCATCGACAACCACATTTCCTTTCCCAGGGGTATATAAAATACCAAATTAAAAAATTCTAATGATACTCAAACCAACGTCTCAATTACAAGTTCAGATCTATCTAAGTAAATATATATTTTAGGCTCTTATAAATAGATTATACAATAAACCATTCCCTAAAGAGATAGTGATGCCATATTTTGATTTCATGCATAACAGCTACCAACTCAAGATCATGGGTAGGGTAGTTCTTCTCATGAGGATGTAACTAACGATATCCATAAGCCACAACATATTTCCCCTACATAAAGAAACATCCCAAACTTATACTAGAAGAATCACAAAAGACATCATAACCCAAACATGGTTACAAAAGAATCAAAATTGGTGATGAAGTCAATCTCATCTTCATATCCTCAAAATATCTCTGACACTTTATGTTCCATTCAATCTTTACACCCTTATGGATTAAATATTTCATCGAGGATGCGGGCATGGAAAATTCCTGAAAAAAAAACTATCTATATTAACCCACCAAACCCAAGAATCTCTGGATCTAAAACGCTTTTCTAGTCTACTCCCAAGAATAAATTTTTTCACCTTTTCGAGATATACTGATATTCCCCTATTAGATATCACATACCCCAAAAACATCACCTCTTGGATCTAAAACACACACTTGGAAATATTACCATACAGACAATGTTCTTTCAAGGTTTAAAGAATGATATTTAAATGGTCCATGTGCTCTTTATCTATCTTTAAGTATACTAAAATCTCATTCATGAACACAAAAATAAAATAGTGTAAAAACTAATGAAATATTTGGTTCATGAAATCTATAAATATCATAGGAGTGTTAGTGATTTTGAATGGAATAACTAGAAACTTGAAATTTCCATATCAACTCTGAACATCTATCTTGGTTATATCCTCTTCTAAGACTCTCTGATGGTGGTACCTTGACTTCAATTCAATATTAGAAATCCAACAAGCCCCTATAATCTAATAAAAAAGATCATAAATTCTAGGTAAATGATATTTTTTCTCAAAATTCACCCAATTCAACTTTAGATAGTCAATACAAAGCTTGAGACTTACCTATATCTTATTAGGAAAGAGTATAGGTGAATCCCATGGTCACATACTAGGATGGATAAATCCTTTCACTTATAGGTCCCCAAGATTGAATTTAAGATCCACTAACTCAACAAGCACCATACGGTGGGATGGCATAGAAATGGGAATCATTCTAGGTAACAGGTCAATAGTAAACTCCACTTCATTCTATGGTGGTAAACCAAAAAAATCATTTAGAAATATCTCATGGTGCGCACACACAAAATCATGTAACTGACTGCCTAGGAAAAGGTCAATTGTATCAACAAACATTTTTGAAAACTAACATGAGATTATGTCGGAATAAGAAACAACAATCCCTTCCATCCTCAATCTAAAGTCCCACTCACCCTTGAAAACATGAGTGACCCCATCAGTGGATAAGAAATATACCTGATGATGATAATAGTATATTTGTTCCTTCACACTCATGATACAATCCATGCCGATAATCAAGTCAAAGTTGTTAATATCAAGCACTAATAAATCCCAAACCACCTCAACGTCAGCTATCATTACCGAAAACATGGTGCACTTGAAACCTTGTTCGGACCTCTTTCCCAATGGAATAGAAATATCCAACAAGAATGGAATAATCTCCACACATAATCCCAACATGTAATCCAATTTTGATTATATAAAATAATTATTATCACCTGTATCAAAAAAATCCATAACCATATAAGACCAAATAAACACCATTCCTCTAAAAGTAGCTAGACTTGATTTATATTCCTATGGTTCACATTATTCCACATAAATCCATCTATACTTATCCACCTAGACATCCCCATTGTCCTTTTAATGAGACTCACCACTATTGGGAGCATCATCTTGAACCTAAAACCCCTTAAAGAAAGTGGATACTACCTTATTGCCTTGGGACATCTTATCACAGAAATGTTTTAGATAGCCAGATCATCCACAAAGATGACAAGTCCTAAGAGCCTATGTACAATGAGTCTTGGTATGACCATTCCTCCCACACTAGTAGAAAATAACCTATTGTTACCCTGATGAATCCCCTAAGACTGATCCTATAGAAAACTGACTACCCATGCACTTATTTTTCTGACCAGAAGAAGCACCCTAGATAAATGTTACACCAACTGAAGATCCACGCAAACCTTTCCTTCTAGAAATGTCTACCTCATCCAAATATTATTTATCCAATACCTCCACAAATTTTTTAAGGAATAATAGAACTCTCATTGACTGAATATCATCCCTCATCCACATCTCAAACATTCGATCCTTTAGGTAATCATTGGTGACAAGCTATGGCATTAGATGCACCAACTTAGCAAAATGGGTGGAGTACTCAAAAATAGTAAACTCCTCTTGCTCCAAAGTTAGAAACTATTGGGTATTTTGTGCATGTAAATTATCAGGATAAAACTAATGGTTCAATATTTTCTAGAAATAAACCTAGTTAAAACCTTTTTGCAACTTAGCTTGCACCAAAAAGTCCCACCATCTTCTTCCTAACCCCTTGATCATATACATGGAAAAACCCACCTAGGAATATTTCGGAGTCTTTAAAAGGTTGAATATCCTCTCAATACTTTCAAGCCACTCCTATGATTCTTGTGTCCCTTTTTCACCCTAGAAGACAGGTAGATTTTTATTGGTAAATTTTGAGCCATGATCCACTACTCATCCCAAGTTTATGAAATTCACTGAACCCAGAGTCTGAATGGTACAGATAACTACTTCCACCAAATATGGTTCGACCAGAGGATCCACTTATATAACCTGCCTCATGGATTCCCCTCTCATATTTGTAAAATATCTTTTATGAGGAATTTTCTATTAAACACAAGAAAATAACCCATCATGAATGATTAAATTCCAAAACCATAGAACCATATTTTGGAATCCAAAAATATGCTTTCAAATAATAATAATTTAAAGAAAAGTATGGATTCTTTTAGAAAAAGGAAACACATTTATAAAAGAATAGGTCTATATAAATAAACTCCCTACTTATTTTATTCAAACTACCTAACACACAAAAAATCCACAAACTAGTATATATATCAATTTAAATAAATTTTCCATGAAATTCATTCAAATTAACCCATATATCAGATCTCAGACTTAGTAAAAATTTTCTGACCACCCCTGGTACCTCAAATTCAGTCATGGGAGTATTCTGGATATGCCCATTTTTCACACCTATAATCTAAATTCCAACAATCCTTCTCTTGTCTACCCAATACATTGAAATAAATCCTGAAATTCTAACACACTTCAAGTTGAGTATTCCTTTGATACCAAATTGTAACAGACCACCCCGGTCCAACCAGACCGGTCAGCCAAGTTATCCCTTTATATAAATAATAAAAAAACAAGTCTTCAATATAAGGAAAATAATACATACATCTAGATTAAAAATTCAAAAAAAGTTAGATACAATTAATCCAAATAAGATAAACATAAATTATGAAAATTTTGGACAACAAGTCTCCATGTGACCAATCATCACCTAAAAACCATCCAAAACTGAACAACAAAATAAATAGAATCCTAGAAACTACATAATTCTCTCCCCTTTACCTATATCCTGCAAAAAAAGTTCTACATCAACCAATAGAAATAAGTAGGGTGTGAGAAATATAGCCTAGTAGGAAACCACCAAAATATCTATATAATTTCTAATAGAAAATATAAAAAAGTATAAGATTTTAAAAAAACAATTTTACAAGGATTATTATAAATAAAACAATTTCAAAACCTTTTTCAAACAATACTTGAGTTTCCAAAAATTGTATGTCATATTTTTCAAATCCAAAATAAAGAAGGTAAAGATACCAAAATATAAACATCCATGTGATCCAATATCTATGGAATAATTTATCATGCAATAAACCAGAAACAATAATTCACCTTCTAGTCAGGCTCTAGCCTATGGGACAATATGTACTAGACACTCATGATCCTAAAAAGTCATAAGGTTGGATCCAAAATAATATCGAGTCCTACAATATTCCATTTATATACAAGAGGTTACCTCCTAGTGGTGTCACATACACTAAGGCTACCCGTTTCACTATCTTGACGCACCCAACTTATCTACTGTGCAATGTTTTTCAATATTTATTTTTAAAACAATGCTCACTTTTTTATAAAAAAACATTTTTAATTAAAGAAAATCAACTTTAGTGTTTGAGAATCCATTTTTTCATTTCAAATAAAGGAATTTTTATTTCTAAAGAAAACCCCTTTAAAACATGAACCCATGCCTTTTTTGATTTCAACACAAGAAATCCCATTTAAAATCTCAAGAAATCAATAAGAAAAACAATAAATTCAAGAAATTAGAAAAATCAAATAGATAAAACTACCTCAAGGATGTAGAAAATCTAACTTCCTTTGACAATGGTGATTAGAAACCACAAGATCTGAATTTGAAAGACAATGAATGATAAGAGAAAACAAAATATTGATAGAAAACATGATCAGATTACCAATACCTACTAAAAATAGTGCCATAACCACAAATGATATAGAAATAAAGAGGAAGTCTTACCTAAAGAGGTAAGGTACCTAGTCCTGTTAATAAATAATTGAATGGAGCGATCCATATGGAAATGAGTCACCCAAAAATGCTTGGGGTAAGATCTTTGACCATGAAGAGAAGGATGAAAAATAAAATGAAGCCTCAAACACCCGCACAGTACCCTAAAATCTACAACTCGAGGGATTACATGGTGTTTAATATTTTACACATCATGAAACTCATTTATTTTAAGATATACTAGAAAAACATGTTGTTTTTTAATTAAAAATGGATTTTCACATTAAACGACCTATAAACCTTACATGACATGTACAAACTCATTCTATAAAATCCATTCATGATATCTATCCAGTAGGTATTACACATCGTGTAACTACCCAATGACCAGCATAAACTATAGGTTTGTGCTGAAAATTCCAAAAAATCTCTGACTTCACCATCATGGGTATCCTCCCAATTCAATGTTGGAAATAATCACCCAAAGAAAATGGAAACCAAAGGTAGTGATTAGAATATACCTGGAATAAAGGTAATAGGGTGTTACACTACACCTCCATTCAATGATATTGGGAAAAAGAGGAGGGATATGCTGAAGGATTAATATTTTGGAGTGTTTATTTCATTTTATTCTCTTTTTTAAACATCTCTCACTTACCCTTTATTCTCTGAGACCCATCAAATAGAATGTTAATTTTTGAGTGATTGGGGAAGGGGAGGTATTATTTTTGTAATTCTTAAGTTCTTTCACTTCATGGAATAAAACCCTTTCTTTCTTATATTAAGTTGGTTTCAATATTCTAATAATATTTTTATTATTAAGTAAAATTATATTTGGTTTTATATTCTATTATTGTTATTTCCTTGGTTGATGATAATTATCTCTCTCTATTATGATGTGGTTTATAAATGATAGAATAGATCAGATCTTAGTGGTGAAGTACTTGGTGATTTTCAATACATATGAGACGGGTAGTGGACAGTCTTGATTGTTTAGAAAAAATAAGATTTGATTGGGTATTTCCAAATTTAATTGGGGATATTCACTGCCACTCTCTCACACATTGGAAGGAGGGTCGACCAAGCTAATATTTTATTAGAGTTATTCTCATCATCACCATTTGACCAAGGGAGTAAGAGGAAGCTATTGTGGAATCTCACTTTAATTAGCTTAGTAGAATAGGATTGGATAACTTGGAACTAGGATAGACATGAATTTAGAAGATTGACCTTGACCTAATCACTATTTTCATCAATATATTTTAAAACCTTGTTTCATTATTTTTCTTTTTTTAGAAGAACATAATTTCAAAAACACCCCTAGTTTTCCTCTAATTTAAATTGAAAAACTTAACTATTGTGTAATCTTATCTGGAGACAACCTAATTTGACCACAATACAACATTCTAACTATGTAAAACAACTTAAATGACTTTGGGAATTTATCAATCCTTATTAAACCTATTTAATAAAATTTCTAAAGCATATTGTATCATATAAGTACTATCCATCCAATGGCCCGAAGGCCTTCAAATTTTTTATTATTATAATATAAAACCTCCTTTTAAGGGATAAAGGGGTTGAAACCCATGCAGACTTCATAGACATAGGAGAAATCACACTCAAAAGGTAGAAAAATAAAACCAAAATGACAACATGAGGCTGATCCTCCCTAGCATTTGATCGTGATGAATCTCTCCATCGTTGCAAGGTTATTCAGTAAACAAGTGTCATGTGTCAAAGCACGGGCCTGATTCGATGGCTGATGCCATACCCTCGCAAACAACCAAATCCAAAAAACTCTTCAAAGATAGATCTTCAGCTCTGGATCCTCCTTTGAAGCAAGTACCATGAAGTCAAGTCTAGTTCCATATACTTCCCACCTTCAAAAACAAACCATCCAAGCAAACAACTTCCACCATTCAAACAAAACCAACAATAGTTTCACAGACCATTCACCAAAAGCCTTCACGAGTAGCAGCGACTCCACCGCACAGTGATGCAATGCAAACACACCCAAAAAATACCAAATTCAAGACCATTGAAATTATTTAATCACATATTATTGAGTTGTTTAGAAGATAGCTCTTCAAAATTAGTATCATTTAGTAGATGGTTTTCTATTTATCTACTATAAATTTTCATTAATTAATTACAATTTTAGTACAAAAATCATCATATATGTGTAGGATTCTTTTACAACACCAAGTAGAATATAAATTAAACTAATTTTCCAATAGATGAGTGAATTTTGAATAGTATTTACAATAGAAAATAGATTCATTCAATTTTATCCCAGAATTGAAATTATTTATTCATTGGGATCTTCCTCGATCACCCAATACATATTTACAATCAGCATACTCATTAACAATAAAAAAATCATCACAACCCATTGGTATATTCAATCTCTCCATTTATATTTTTTTGTTAATGCCCTTAACTGGATCACATATATTACTATTGAAGAGCTGAAGTTTGGATTGTATTTGATGTCAATAAGTACTACTATCATGGTAATAAATTTTTCAATATGTGTTGAATGGTCTAAGAATAAAGGATGGGTTTGTTTCTCATTCAAAGGGTTAAAGTAATATGAAGTGAGGTATTGTCATTATTTTCTATTGGAAAATTAAATGAAGTTGTTACTGCATGAAGATCCTAAAATTACAAATTTATAGTAGAATCCTTTAAATCATACAATTTTTAATTTGATATTTAGTGTGAAAATGTGTAGTCCTATAAATTATTATTTCTTTTTGAAACACGTAACTCTATAGATTTTTTACATTTAAAGGAGTTGGATTGCTATTTTGGTAAAAAAATAAAAAAAATTATGTGTCAAAAAATGTTTTAGTTGAGGCCATCCATAGGAGAAAGATCAAGTTCACTCATTGTTAGTAATGATAACAAGTTCAACCATAGTCATATCAAGTGGTTATGGGTGAAAAGAAACAAGCATGGGTTGGTTCTGGCATAAGGTTCATAGGGTAGCTTTAGGGAAGATCCACCATATGGGGAAACAAGACATTAAGTGGTTATAAAGTAGGTTGGTTTCATGGGAACTAAATTTATGGATATGGCATGCTTCAGTTAATTTTCAAGCAGTATACCAAATAAAATTTGATATAAGATCAAGGGTATACAAACACTATTCATAGTATTAAAATTAACATGCACTATGGATGAAATGATGACATATTTTTCATCTTCCTCGCATATTAGATTTTTTATGCAGGAGGTATGTGTCACGCATGAAATAGTATGTGGGTTCATGTTTCACTCACTAAGAATGCATCAAGCATGATTCAGTTGAGTGAAGCACATTGAAGATCAATTAATTGAAGAAAATAAACAAAGATAGGATGTTCATGTACTTCAATTAAAATAATAATTATAAAAATATATCATATAAATTTTTTATGTAATGTTTAGTTTTTGAAATCAATAAGAATTCATTCAATATATGAAGTCAGTTTGTGGAAGTTGTGATGCGAGGTCTGTATGCAGATGATTAGTATGAAAATTATGTCTTTGGATGAGTAGTATGTGATGTATGTAGCATGTAGACATGAATTATGAAAAGGAGTTTTAAATTAGGAAAACTTTAATGGGGTTTTGTGGGAAATATAGTGATCGTATGTAAGGGAAGTATTGTTTGTGGATGAAAAGTGGTGTGATTTACGGATTCGTAAAGTGCTAAATTTTGTATCACTATTGAATATAAATATATACTAGTAGCATCATTAGAAGATAAATAATAGGAAGATGAGATTATATAAATTTTGAGATATGTTCTCTTTGTATTCACCTAGTTTAGAGGATTCCTTACACATTGTAAATATATCATGATTATCTTGAGAAATGGATCTTATATGATATTATATTATATGAATTTCATGAAATTCATTTATATATAGAGATACTACTGCTAAATACATAAAAAATATTATCTTTTTATGAAGGAAGTTCTATATTTGACTTATTTCGTAAAGAAGAATGTCAGAGAATATTATGAACTATAATTATGCAAAGAACCATGCAATGAACTACATTTTCATGAAGTGAGTTTCACATGAGATTAATTGTGCTAAGTTGTACGGTAAAGTTCATGGAATGAGTTAAATTTTCATGAAGATATTTTTGTAAGAAAGGATTTTTTTTAGAAGCTAATTTTAGGATATTTTCTAGAATTAGTAGGGTGATTCGGTTTTGAAAAACATTTTTGTGAATAAAAATAGATAACACTGTCTGTATAACATTCAGAAGATAAAAATGAGAATAACTGGAAGTTACTAAGATAGTAAATAGTGAAAAAGACTGGTATATTATTTTAGTGTGATTATATTCCAAACATTAAAGTAATTGAAAATTAAGAACTCTAAATATTAATTTATTAAAATTTAGATCAGACAAACCACTTACATGAAGTTGGAGTTGTTTAATTAGTAGTAGTAAAAGATTTTCATTGAGGAAGAATATTTGATCTTATTGATTTAGTAACATCAAAATCAATTGTGAAAATAATGAAATTAAGAATATAATAATAGATAGATAAAAGATACTGAAGCTAGGAGTTTTTAAAAAATGATAAGAATACTTGCAGTGCCAAATAATTTATTGAATTAAGGAAGAAAAATATCATTAAAGACATGCAGACATCAAGAAAGACTGGATGATCTAGTTATATTTATAAAACATCAAAGTTCTTGAATAAGTGAGTTCACATTTCTATTGATCCAATATTCTCTAGGAGGAAGATCTGTATCAATAATTTTAGAAGATACTTGGAGTAAATAAGTGATCTTTCTTATTTTGGTATGAACTTTTTGTACTAATAGTGAGAAGTTGGTGTTCCAGTGAGATTATGGAATATTATTAAGTAACTCTATGTTGTTGAATATATTTTTAATATTATTGATTTAAACACTTTCATTTATAGTGGAAGAATATATTATTGGGGTATTTAATCAATCACAACAATGAGTAGGTACTCACATCAAGGTCTAACCTTGTAAAAACTAATGTGTATTTTTTTCATTTAATTTTTTCAATATTCATGTAAGTTTGAGAGACATTAATTGATAGGAACTATATCTTAACTAGTTATAGAATTTTAATTAAAAATAATAATTTTTAAAAAAGATATCACTAATTCACCCCCCCCCCCCACCAGGGATCTAACCAATTCTGGGTACTTAAATTAGTATTAGAGCTATCCATATTCCCTAGGAAAGATCTAATATTTACTAAATAATTCAATGATTATTCATTTATAAAATAAGTAAGATATTGCTATCAATGCAAACATGAAAGTTTCAACCAAAACATTAATGAACAAGAAGAAAAATGGAGGCAAATAAGTTTAATAAAATGTCAAAGAAGAAGGATAATTCACTACTACCTCAAGGTAAACTAATTATGATTCTCCTAATGAATGAAGTTCTAGTTGTGATGAATTTGTAATTAATTAATCACTTATTGATTTTTACTTTGAGGTTAAGGATTATTTTAAAATAATACCTGATGAGGTTATTAAATATATATTATATTTTATCAATAAATTATAAGATAAAAAGTCAAAATTAGAATAAGAAGTTTAATTTTTGGATAAAGTTATGTTTGAGAAGATACAAGTGTTCAAAAACCTCATCAAAGATATATAATCCAAATAATATCACCTGTTATTCTACAAATTAAATCATAAATTGGATAAAGAAAACTTTTAAAGAGAAATTTATGAGAAGTTTGAATATGATAAAATTAGTGAATAAATAATCCTTTCTTTAAAAGAACCACACAAGTCTACTCTTGGTATCAAAAATAACCCGCTAGAGGTTAAATCTATAATAATCAATGGGCATGATAATTATCTATAATAAAGTATCATGTTTTATGAATAATGTCTTGTTAAATTAAAGAATTATTGGGAAAAATTTTAACATTAGTTTAGGATAAGATGAATTCTATAAACATAAAGTGTCTAGAATTAGAGGTAAAATTAATAGATATGGAGTTAGCATAGATTGAAACTTCCTAGATACCTAAGAATAAAAAGGTTCTCATAGAAATATCTAAAGAGATACTTGTTCTCATAAAGACTTATATCAGTGGAAAAAATCTTGAAATTATATTGTAATCAATATATAATAATCTCTTAGAAAAATTTAACCCATTGTATAGTTAATTTTGTTTTCACTAATGGATTTTCATGTTCAATCACAAGTTATAAATTAAAAACTAGAAAAAATGAGTTCATGAAAATGCCAATAACTTTATAATCACATCAAGGTAGGATGATAAAATATAAAAGAAAATCATATCCTCAAACAAAACTCAAAAGAAGGGTTATTCTATCCAAAAATAGATGGAATTAAAAGTCGGACAAACTATAACCAAATGTAAAAGAACAATGTTGGAATAATATTTCAATGTATATAAAATATAAAATATATATATATTAATGAGGATAAAAGATGAATCAAGGATAATACTTGTTATAAATTATCAATATCCATTAATAATATATTTAGTTTCTTAGTGAACTTATTTTATTACTGAAACAGAATTGGTGATAATTTTGAATAGTGTTAGTATATACCACCCATGTACAAATCATATGTTAATATAAAGAGAAGGCCACAGTAAAAACATAAGAATATGAGAAATTAAGATGAATATATCTTTAGGAGTAATAAAAAGAAAAGTGATGAGTATTATACTACCAAGAATATAAATAATAAATCTTTATAGGATGTTAAACCCAAGTTTAGATTATTATATTATGGTATAAAGGGTCATACCATGGACCATTATAAAGAGTCCATAGAAATTATAATTAAAGAAAATAAGTTTAATTCAAAAAGGGGATCAATTAAAGAGAGAGATAAGTGGATGAATTTGGTGGTTGAAATTACAGAAGAGAAGTTGATGATAAAGTTTCTAAGAATCCATGTGAAATGTCCAATAAATTTGAGTATGTTAGGAAGGAGAGTCTAATTATTTACCCAATATAATTAAATATTTATAGACTAATGGAAAAATCATAATCAAGTGGAAATTCTAAAGGGAAACAGGTTATTTCACATGAATAAGAGATCAAATTTCATGTGAGGTTGTCCAAAAGAGATGACCTAGGAGATATTAAAAATAATTCATATGAAAGGTTCAAGGAGGATAGAAATGTTTTAAAGGACTACATGACTACCCTACTAACTTAATAATAATTACTAAAAATGATTAATCAAGCACCAGGATATGAATTTTAATTGTTATACATGGTAATAAATCTAAAGAAAGTAAATAATACATGATACCCAAGGAATATTGGATTTAGAAAAACAAATGGAGTATAAGTTTGAAGAGTTATCAAGAATATAGAGTTATAATGAGAAGATTTTCTGGGTTGAGATCTAAATCCCATACATGTTGCTCTTATTAATAAGCTTACTAAAAACTCACCTTATCCCCTTGTATTTATATGTATGTGTTTTCATATAGGTAATTTAAGGTCATATTTGAAAAATGAGAAAAATATAAAGGTTGTAATTTCTATACATCAAGAAGAAATATTCATCATGGATCTGGTAACCACCATGATAAAGAATGTAGTGTATCCTGTGAGGGGTATATTACATATGGAAGATGTGGTCGAAAATAAGTTCTTTTTATAAATATAGATTATGGATAGCCTATAAATATTTTAAGATAAGGTATATCAATCACACTTTTCTAATCCTGTTATGATTATAATAAATATTTTCATAAAGGGGAGTGATGGTTTATGGGTAAGAAAAGTCAAATTGGGAGTTTTATAACTTATACTTGAATATTTACAATGTGTTTGTTAAAGACGAGTGTAGTCTAAAAAATATTCATAAATATGATTAAATATACCCTAAAAAATTAAGTTTAAGTAATATCAAATGTTCAATAGATTGGTGGACAAGTTTATGTCTAAGTGGATTCACTCATGTTTTCTACATTGTGTCGGAGCATATTGACTTAGATTTCAATAACTAATGGCTCATTTCTAAGATACATGTGATTTCAACATTCTTAAAAAGTATTTTATCTGGTTATTATGAAAGAGATATAATAATTTTATTTTAAGAAATCATGAAGATAAAGATGAGAATACCTTCCCTAAATTTCATACTATTTTATTTATCATCAATAAGGGGGAGAAGAAAAAGGCACACATATTGAAATAAATATTTTAAGGTATTGAAAACACATCCAAAGGAGGATATTTAATATCCCAAGTTTGGATTGAATTTTTTGTCAATAATTAATGTTGTCATTGTGATAAAGTTTTCAATATGCGTTGAGAGGTATGAGAAAAATGGATGAAGTCATTGCTTATTCAAAGGAGAAATTTAATCTCACTAATGAAAAATAAGTTTTTCCATATTGTCTTTTTTTGGATTTTTAACATCAGTTACCTAATGAAATTGTAAATACATTTTTTAAGTTTATTATTGTTAATTGATGTGTAAAATTTTGTTTTACATCAGTTTTTAAAACATCATCATAAAATTTAATCAAAAACTCCATGATGGAATGATTTTTCTACCTTGTTTATTGTATAAACAGTGTGAAAAAACCATTTATCATGTTAGTTATTTAAAATAACCAACGTGGTAAACTATATTTCACATAAATTATATAATAATTAATATGAAAACCCCATTTTTCCTTAATTAATTTCAATATTGATTACTCAGTGAAATGAAAATACAAGATATATAATGTAGAACAATTAAGAAACCAAATGAAATCAAGAAATATAAACTTAAATCTTTGACTTTAACTCCATTCTTGTTGTATTTTTCTTCAATTAATTATATTGTTTGTTGATATTAATTTTATTTTGAAAAAAGAAGTCATGAGGAAAAAAATATGTGAATGCAGAGTCATTTTAAACTCTGATTGATGAATATCATGTGTAATATTCATATTTTAACTTGACTGAAAGAATAATTCTTCATCATAAGAAGATAAATCTTCAAAAAAAGAAAATTAATTAAGATAAATAATTATAAAAAAATAAATAATGATATAATAAATATAAATAGAATGAAGAAATCATTTAAATGAGAACTGTTGGAAGGATGTTATGGATCTGTAACTCCCTGGGAAAAGTGAGTATTAAGAGGATAAATATTAATACCCATTTCAAAAAGGTGAACCCTACTTTTTGGAAGCCTACCTGATTAGAAATCCATAGTTAAGTGTGGTTATCCTAGAGTAATGATCGAGATGGGTGACCTTTTGGAAAGTTTCCCAAGGTGTGTGTGATGAGGAAAAAACACACTAAAAGAATATGTGATGGCCTATGGAGACAATCATTAGTTTGATAAGAAACCCTAGTGAGTAAGAGTATTTGGTGTGTTGGGAAGGCAACTAAGGTATTACAAGAGACCCATGGGGTCATATTACTAGGTTCATTTCCTGGGTAAAGTTAGGTTATAAAAAATGGTATTAGATCCAATGCCTAGCTAGAAGTGCAAAGGCACTACCTGGGTTTGAGTCATAGGGTCCACAATAAGGGTGTTGTGATTTAAAGGGGTGGAGAGTGTAACACCTATTGAAAAGTGATACTTAATAGTCTAAATGTTACTAACCATGTCAATAATGTTCACCTTTATTTTTAGGTGCCTACCTGATTAGAACTCCACAATTAAATATGCTTGGCCTGGAGTAGTGATCAGTATGGATAACTTTATGGAAAGTTTACTATGGAATGTGTGAGTGAGGAAAAAACACACTGGAAGAATATGTGTTGGCCAATGGGGATAGTCAATGTGTTGGCCTATGGGGATAGTCATTAGTCTGATAAGCGGCCCTAATGAGTAATACCATGTGGTGTGCTAGGAAGGAAACCAAGGTATTATAGGTTACCCATGGGATTAGATGACTAGGATCATGGATCAAGGAAGATTTGGTTGTGATAGGATCAACAGATGGACAAAGTGAAAATAGTAAAAGAGGGATTATAAAAACTTATATAGTATTATTTATAAATTTTCTCATGTAGATATAAATTTTAGGCGGTATTTTAAAAATTAGAAGGTATGCTATGAAAAAAATTCAAAATTACTATGTGGGAAGAAAAAATTTAGTTTTTGCATCGATTATTCAAATAACTTATGTAAAAAACTCTCTTTAGAGGTGGTTTTAACATTGATTGTCTACTAAACAATGTTAAAACATAAATTTTAACATCATTTTCTACATAACCAATGATAAAAAATGGTTTTAACATTTTTTGGTAGATAACCAACATTAAAACTCACTGGAAAATGGATTTAATGTCAGATATATAAATAACTGATATTAAAAATTCTTAACATCAGTTATTTAATAACTGACATAAAAACGCCAACATGAAATTCTGTTTTTATACTAGTGGCTGAAGTGAGGTGTTTCTATTATTGTTTGGTGGAAATGTAAAAAAACATGTTACTACATGAAGGTAATGGATTTACAAATTTCTAATAGAATCCATTAAATTAGATAATTGTTAAGCTGATCTTTAATGTGAAAAAATACCTAGTACTATGAAGAATTATTTCTTTTTGAAGCATAGACTTGTATAGTTTTGAGACAGATAAATTAACTTCCTTATTATTTTTTAAAATGAATTTATATTTTACAATTTTCAAAAAATGTTCTAATTGAGGCTATCCATGGCTGCAACCTTGACTATAGATATTTCTATCCATAGGAGTAATCTCAACCATAGCAAGCCCAAGTGGTTATGGATAAAAGGGGACAAGTGTGGATAGGAATGGTCATGTGGATCATGTGGTGGTGTTAGAGAAAATCTATCATGTGGGGTGTCATGGAGGAAAGTGGTTATAAGATGGGGTGGCTATATGGGAATTCAAATACCAGCTACAACGTTCTTTGGTTAATATTCAAGCGGTACACCAAATAAAAGTTTGATGTGGGATCAACGGTATGAAAACATTGTTCATAGTATTAAAATTTATACACTCCATGGATGAAATGATTATGTATATATAATCTTCCTCTAACACTAGGTTTTTTATTTGATGAGTATGTGTGTTGACGCACCTTTTTGTCACAGAGTCTAACGACTGAAAAAGGGAAATACCTTAGTCCAAAGTGATTCATCCTTTGAAGAAACATAAAAAATTTGACAAAGGCATGAATAAGGATTTATTCACACTTGGGTCGCGCAAGTTTCACCATGGTCACGCAAGTATACCTGCGCGCCACATATTGGTCTCTCAGGTGACTTGTGCTCCCTCTTTGATTTTTTTCCCAAGGTCTTCCCTGGCCTATAAATACCCCTTGTGGGCCCCCCATTTAGAGGATGGAAAAATTCCAAAAGTTAGATTTAAGCTTTGGTCGCTTTAGTCTCTGATTGAAGTCTTCTGGTCACTTCTAAGGTAATTTATTACCTAGAATGGAAGATCTAAACAGGGGAAACAAGGTCTAAGTGTTGAAACTCATCAACACTTGCACGCCTAAGTGGCCATCCCTTAAGGGAAACGGCTACACTTGCACGCCGCCTTATCCCTTCAAAAAAACTTGTGCGCCACTCTTTTGGAAGCCTTTAGGGATAATAATAAGGGCTTGGGCCATGTCTTGCCTAAGTATTACCTTAAGGATTGACCATCGCGCAAGTACCCATGTGTCGCGCAAGTATACTTACGCGACCATGACTTGCGCACCCACGCAGGACTTGCACGCCTCTCTCTTTTTGAGTGCCCATCCTACCTATTCACTTGATTTCTTCAAATACACCTCTCCTCTTCAAGATTTAAACTTCAGAACCATCTTTAAAACCATTTATAGCATGTTTCCATTATTCGTCTCCTTATCTGAAAGGAATTTTGTGGAACATCTCTCAAAACCTAGTGATTTACATAGCTTCATGTCACTAAGGTGAGATATTTCATTCATTGAACCTCATCCTTTAAGATGAGAAGTTCCCTAACCTAGGCCTCCTTTTCAGGAATAAGCCCCAGTCATAATTTCTTTAATTTGGGCATCTTCCTTAGGAGTAATCCCCACTCATAAATTCCATTAACTTAGGCCTCCTTCTCAGGAACAAGTCCTAAGTCCCAAGTCTCCTTAACAAATAGGCCTCCTTCTCAGGAATAAGCCCTATGTCTCAAATTCCCCTAACCTGGGCCTCCATTTCAGGAGTAAGCCCCAGTCATAATTCCCCTAACTTGGGCCTCCTTTTCAGGATTAATCCCCAGTACAAGTTCTCAAATATGGGCATCCTCTTTAGGAGTAAGCCCCAAAATCCAAATTCCCTTAACCTGGGCCTCCTTCTTAGGAGTAAGCCCCAGTTTTCAAGTCCCTTTAACCTGGGCCTCTTTTTTAGGAATAAGCCCCAGTCATAATTTCTCTTAACCAGTCTTAACTTATTTTTTATTTGGGATTCCTTCTTAGGAATAAAACCCAATCACAAGTCCCCTCCTAATTTGGAAATCTTCCTCAGGAGTAATCCCCAAGTTAGAATATCCAAATCTCCATAAATCACATATACCTTTATGGACCTTGTTCCCAGGATTCTTCTCTAAAATAAGTCTGGATCTTTATCTATTTGGGAAATCATATATACATAAGCCCCATATCATTCCTTGTGACCGCATCTTTCATGGCACAAATTTTCAGGTTTACTAATACCTCTTTTTTCTCACACCGAGCATGAATCACGTGATCTTAGAGTATAAAAGTAACCACGACACATATCTTTGGTTCATTAGTCATACGTAAGCCCTACAATTCCCAACCGAACTATGTGGACTTTGATCTCTACCTTACAAGTGGAGTACGTAGGAAGCCTTTCTGAGGTTCAAGCCCATCACCCATTAACTCTCATCTGTCCCATATGACATCAAACTATATATTAATTCCCGAACTACGTGGGTTTCGATTCCTTTTCTAAACAAGGATACGTACGTATCCCATCTGCGGGTACGATCCCAACTCTGAAATATTCCATGTCCTTCTGAATGAAAATAAAATTCAAGTGCCCCACTCAGTGGCTTTAAAACCAGTATGGTTATCATAATGACCAAGAGATATTTATATAATGTATTGAAGGATACCATTGGCTAAGAATCTCTAACAAATACAGATGATTCTCTATCAATGAATAACCGCAAATACATATAAAAGATTCTATAAATCTCATACATATTAATCATTGATTGTCAAATCTAAAGGAAAGCTCATTTTCATACCTGGTAATGTAATAAGGATTTAAGAACATAACTGAAATCTATAAAGAGATTCCAGAAGTAGATAATAATTCCCCTAAAAAGGTGTGATGAGTCCGACCTCACATCCTCTTGACCAATGCAAATTCTTAAGCCTCATCGGTTCACAACTAATGAGCACCTACCTTTGGAAAGTAGGTCCAAATGGATATAGAATCATTGGATGTTTCTGGTTCTATGAACAAACCCATTAGAAACTGATTGGAATGTTTGAACCTTGAAAAAACAAGGTCATCCCCATTTTCAGAGGAAACAAAAAATGGTGAACCCGACGTGAATCCTTAACCAAGTTAAAATGATTTTTTACTTATTTGTTAGGCCCCTATTTAAACTCAATGAGAGGTCCAACGAAACAATCAATAACATATGTGTTCATCAAAAAGATGTATTGGCCGAACTTATCTTGATTATGTCTGTTATATCCAATAGGCACTCTTTTCCAAGATCTTCTGCATTACAGAAATGGCTTCGCTAAAGTTCACACCTGTGAATACCTCTACTGTGAATACTTCTGCTGCTACTTCTGCTGGATCGTCGTCTGCTCTAAGGACAACATCACCTACTCAGCATCTTCAACACTGGGTATCAAATGTACTGGTTAATGAATATCGTCGACACGGTACTATTCCGACTATGGAGGCCACTCGACAAGCCCTCCAAGTCAATAATTCACCCTGGTCATCCGGACAGTGATGACCAGCAATCAAGAAGCAGGTGGTGCCAACCACCGTCTCCAACCATTCTGGGTCGTTATCCCCAGAATGCAATCACTATTCCCTCCCATATTATGAGGACGTGAATGAGAAGGTTGCTCAAGGACTTAATTCAAGGATACAGGAGTCCTTCCCGAGGACTCCCATCAACAATCACCGCCAGACTCATACGACAGTGCGCCCTCAACATGATGAGGGTTTCATCTCCAGGCGTTCGGCTCAGGTTCCTCGAACCCGAGAAGGAAAGACGAACCACCAAAGGCGATGACCGGTCAATAGTGAGCAGGTTCTTATCTCTGCCATTTCTGGAGAATTCCACCAACCTAACTTGGTGGAAATCAACGAACGGGTACACAAACTCGTCCGTTTTAATTCCACTGTCCAGCAGACTCATCTGACAGCAACACGCCATTACCGCCAGGAAATTATAGCGGAGTACTATAGACAGGAACATACACCTGTTTATAAATCATCAGCTAGTAAGAAGGCTCGTCTAACTACATACGATGAAGCCTGCCAACCCAAGGTGTTGACAACTGGTAAACAGACACATACACCTGCTTACACTCATCAATCTTGTCAGCAGCCTCGTCTGCTAGTATTGAAGGAAGTTCATCAACCACATTTGGTGAAGTGAAATCAGTATGCACATACACCTGCTAGTATTGATCAAGCCTACCAACAGTCTCGTTTGGTAGCACCTGGAGAAGTCAGTCGAAAATCTCTAATGACAAAGAGGAGGCAAACTCAACTCTCTGCCCCCACACATGAGTACTGTCAGAATTTACTAGTAGGAAAAGGAGGACAGGAGCAGGAACACACACCTACTCCAAGCACGGAATAGACATATATCCCCATTCTGGCGGCTGAATTCACCAAACACGTTCTAACAATGGTGAAGGAGCAGAATAAAATCCCTACTCATATTCTTGATGCCTTTCGGGATATTATAACAGCTTCAGTATCATCACAGGGAAAGAAATGAAAATCTATCCCTATCAGTGGAGTGACACATCAACAGATCACTCCAGAACAGATACACACCTCTGTTCTAGTCCAAGAGGGTTGTGGGGCATACTCCCCCATGTCATATGGACAACCAAGTTAGGCACATACACCTGATTTGAGCGGAGATAATCAGCCTAACATGACTATTTCTCCTGAGAAGGCACATACACCTGCCCATAATAACCACTTTCATCAACAAGTGGTTCCTAAAGTGAGTAAGAAGGCGTCTAAGAAGAATACCCATCCAGCACAGTCAAGAAATCAAGGGCCAATATGTAATAAGGCCTTACTCGATGTTGGAGTTCTTGATGCACTCAGACAATTATCTGTTGCAACTCAAGATTTTGCTCTCTCAGTTCCCAATAGTGGGAATATTAATTCTGAAGGTCTTCATCAGACACTTCCTCATGAAGTCTTGCTTCATGAAAATATGGTCGATCTCAAAGTTTCATCTTCAGATGAGAGCCACAATAACCCTCTGTGTGGTCAGAAGACCAAGGAGAAAAATGTTTCATCTTTTGTTGTAACCCACCATGGTGGTCCTCCCCATGATGATGAATTTAGCTGCAAAAGTCCTCTCTACAGTAATAATTCGCATTTCCTGGAAAATTATTCAAAGGAAAATGCAGTTACGAGAAAGCCCTCTTATCTTGAGGCACTTGCAAATGTGAAGCCAGTCATGTATGATGCTTTACTATTAGTAGGTGAAATACTTTCTCAATCAGAAGATAGGCCAGGGTCTAGGTTATTCTCCAAACCACCCCTAGGTCATTTATATTTTAGTTTGATAAGTGAATTCTCTACTGATCTTGTTGAATCTGATGAATCAACAAGGAAGCACCAGCTCTGGTCTAATCAGGTAGAAGAATCTTCATTAAATGATAAAGAGGAAGTGCTGAATATGAGAAAACAACTGGAGAAAGGTGAAGTGCCAGTCATGTTTTGGCCTTTGGCTGACTCTCAGTATGACATTCCAGATATGTTGATGGAAGATTGTATTCAAGATATTCGTCTCAACATGTGGAAAACTCTTTATCAACTGAAAAAGAAAATATTATCTTATGATGAATATGAAAATGATGTCAAGATAATATAAGGGTTACAACGCCAAATTGACTTGGAATCTCTCTCAGTTTCTCGATATCTGAAGGATGAAAAGCAGTAGATATCCCTTAAACGTTCATGCCTTGGCGCATTAAGAAGATTGCACCAGTTAATTTCCAATTCTATATCTGGTATTCATATCAGGGGGTGGGGTGTTCATAGAGCACTACATTTCACTGTACTCTCTATCCAACAAAGATTGTCAAAAATGGTCTCATGAAATGTTATTTACCATGGCCATCCATAGTCAATTGGATTTTTTTGTAATCAAAGGCTCGCTCAAGAACATGCCTCAACTAGTTCTTCTCAAAACCAGGCACACAGAGAACAATTTGTCGAATTACTCCTGCATTAGGCAAATGAGAATATTGAACAGGCTTCTCATTTAGAGCATGCACATCATCAAGTGATAGAAGTGTCAGAAATCATCCAACGTTCATTTAAACCAGGTGATTTGAGTGGATTTCAGTTGATGCATCTAGACAAATTATGTACTAAAGTTCTTAAGATCAGGAGAGGTTTTAAGAAATTCTCAGATATAGCAGCTCAAGAACCACCCCAGCTTTCCAGACTGGGGACTCTTTTAGCCCAACCCTCAGAATCAATAAATAGGATTCGAGGATTTGATCAGGAATAGCAGGAACAGCCCCAGTCCACGGGACTGGGGACTTTTTCAAATCCTCAATCTCTTCCTCAGAGAAAGTCAGTCTTCTCTTGATTAGGGGGAAAATCCTCAAGAGGAACAAAAAGCCGAATTATTAGGAGATTCCCTCCACATTACGGTTCGTCAAGAAGTTCCTGAGGGATCAAATCAACAAAAGGCAATGTCTCGTCAAGGACATGGAAGAAGAAAATATCACAGAAATGCCGATAGAAGGGATGTAATGTGTTATGCATCAATTAATTTCATCAATGTCATTGTTGCTGATCCCCCATAGGAGGCTCACTCAGAGGGATCAGATTAGGAAGCTCCTGCTCAAGAAATTTTACACACAGACGTAAATGAAGAAGGTGTGCGTACACAAAACCAAAGGCTTGCCCAGAATCTAGGTATTCCTTCAAGTAAACCACTTCCCCCTCTCCGAAAGGGATCCAAGAAGGGGAAAGGAAATAATCAGGCTACATTCCACCATTCCTCTAGAGAAGTCCAATCGCTCTCATTAGAGAAAAGATTTTCACAATAGGAGGAAGAAATGAAGGAATTAAGGAGGTTGAATGCAGAACTACTTCAAGGTAGTCTTCCTCCTAAGTGTGCTGGAGTTAGTCAGCCAAGGTAATTTGTTGCGACTACGTAGATGGATCAAGATTATCCTCCTTTACCAGTACACCCTCACAGGTCTAGTCCTATGGTTCATGTGCAACAACAATCGGTGGTGCTACCATCTGTTGCAGTACCAACCACCACACCTGTCCAAGCTCTAGTTATTGCACCTTCTCAGGTCCAAGCTCAACCGGATGTTTCTCAAAAGTTAATGACTACCATTGAGTCATTAACAGCTCGGTTGGAAGCTATGGAGGGAAAACGATCTCAATTTCAACTAGAAAAGAGATCTTACCATGAATGGGTTGATGCAATTCCTCCCCCATCAAATTTTTCACATACCACATTCCCAATATTTAATGGTTCGGGAGACCCAGAGCAACACTTAACACATTTTGTTTCTCATTGCGATCCTATGATGGGAACCCCTCAACAACAAGAAGCAGTTAAGCTCAGGTGTTTTGTACAGTCATTACAAGGGCCTGCTTTTGTCTGGTATACAAGCTTGCAATTCTGGTCAATTACCGGGTGGGAGGATCTCCATCAACAATTCCTTATTCAATTCAGCTAAACTTTTCCAAAGACGATAGTTTTTGATCTTACAAATTGTAAGCAAAGAGATAATTAAAGGGTATCATATTTCGTTGCTCGTTGTAAGGGATTAACATATTCCCTGAGCTTAGCACTCCCTCAAGAAGAGTTGTTGCCAATCTGTGTGACAAATCTGTGTGATGAGTTCCGCACGCTGTTGATCCCTGTGAAATAAACAGGAGGGTTTCGAGACCTTACTTTGATCTCTCAGCAAATTGAAGACTCTCTTATAAAGACTAAGGATAAAGCTCGTGTAATTCCATTAGCTCCATGAAGTAGAATGGGTAAAGAAGAGACTGCTACAGTTACGCTTAAACAAGCACCTGTACCTGCTTATACTTAAAAACCTTCATCTTACCAAATGGATCCACCTCCTGAGCGTCAAAAACAGAGGCCATTTCGTCAAGATGATCAAAGAGATCAAATACGGAAACAATTTGAGGATCTAAAGAGCAAAGTTTATTCTTTCCGAAATGAACAAGTTCCTGGTTACTTCATTTCAGATCTGGAAAATAATTTGGTTCAATTGCCAAGTCCCAAAAGGCATAATAAGGAAGGAGATGAAGACCTTCCCAACTATTTCCCATTTCATTAGATGTTGGGGCATCCCATTTAGGAGTGTTTTGTCTTCAAAGACCTCCTACAAAAAATGGTGGACTCAGGACAAGTCAAACTGAAAGGCTATTCAGCTCAAGTAGCATGTGTTACTGCTACAAATCCAGAGGAAGAAGGCGAGTGGCAAGAAGTAAAAAACAAAAATGTGCAGAAATATGATGATTGGATGGTTAGAAAAATGATCAACCGAATTCATGCCATTTTGAGAGCTCAATTGAAGAAACCAATTGTGTATGCTGCTATGAATGCCATAGAAAAACCCTCTTCATCAGAGGGAAAATCCTCGAAGAAATGGCATAATTCAAAGAAATAAGAAAAATAAGAAGAATATGAGATCATGTCAAAGCCCAAGTTGTCTATAACTCTGGAAGATTTTATGCTATCTACTTAAAATCCATGGGCACCACTCCACCAAATGGCACAGCCTAAATTGGATAAACAGACAGAGTATTCATCAGATAAAGAGTTGATTTTTGGTTCTGTTAACATGATTCACTTAATAGATCCTTATGCCAGTCATAGCTTCGATCTTGATGAGCCTGAGTTCCCTGTATCAAACAGAGGAATTAGAGGGATTTCTAGAGGTCTGGGATACAGAGGAAGATGTGGATATCCCAGAAACCACTATTCCAATTCTACCCCTTCTAGAACTGTGTATGCAGCAGAAACTCGTGGCAGAGCCCTTCAGCGGGCTAAACAAGAACAAGAAAATTCTTCCACCAATAGCATATTCAGTCCTAGCACAATTATTCTAGAGGATCAGTTAGAGGTTCCACCTTCTTCGTCTCAGCAAGTAAATAGACCTATTCGGTCTAATCTTCTAAATCCAGGAGTATTCCCAACTCCTACCCCGATACAAGATGCATCTACTTCCAAAGCATCAACTTCTAAGACACCTGTGAAACCACATGTTCCTATTGGGAAACGTAGACCTTTGGATCAAAAATATGATGTCTTGAAAAATTTGGCCCAATTACTGACTAAGTTATTAATTTTAGATGCCTTGAACCTATCAAAGGATCTTCGGGAGGCACCCATTGAGGCTTTGTCAAGTCCTTAGGAGTTCAAAACTAAAATTGTTGCAGGTGAAGTCTACCATGTAGAGAATAATCTTGCAGAATGCCATACAGTGATATATTTCATAGATGAAGATGAGGATGATGTTGTGCATGGATATATTAGACCTTTGTATTTATCTATTAAGGTCAATGGTGTGGACATCTGAAGAGCTTTCATTGATAATGGTTCAAGAGTCAACCTCATCCCCATTCGTACACTTCGTTGATTGGGTCTCACAGAATCTGATTTATCTCCTTCTACTTTTATGTTGCAAGGATATGATAAAAATGAACAAGAACCATTGGGTGAGATTACACTCAGAACTCAGTTTGGAGATCTTGTATCCAAATCATATTTTATGGTTGTTGATCACGATACAACATTCAATGTTTTTCTTAGAAGACCTTGGCTACATCAACATGCAGTTATCCCTTCATCATACCATCAATGCCTCAAATATTGTTTCGATGGTCAAATTGGGACATTGTATGGTGATAAATTTCCTTTCAAAACATGTGAATCCCAATACATTGAGCCAGAATTCTATCACATGAAGGGTAAGGAGAAATCCGTGATGAAGGAGGTCACCAAAGTTAATGCTCCATATGGTTTGGAAAAGATTCCAGTAAACTCATTCACACATGTGAGTATAGATTATGTGTTGCCTATCAGTCAAATTGATAGGATAGACCCGAATCCAAATACTTTTATGAAAACTTCCATAATGTCAATTACGACAATCAAACCAGATGGCATAGGAGAAAGTGGTGATTCACCAAGTAATGATGAAAGTTCCAATGGAGATGTCTTCATTTCATCCGCTGAAATCCAGCAAGTCTATACTTTTCCAAACAGGCCAGAAGAAGTTATAGCAATGTTAGAGGTGAACGATGATGTCAATTCTCAATACATCATCTCCTCTTTATTACTCAAGGAAGACCCTTCATCGTTAATAGGGTCAGAAATGGAAGCCTCTTCTTCAAGATGTTCAAATTTTAACATCTCTCCTGATCATGGAAATTTTGTTTCATCATCTACTATGCAAGTAGAAACAGAAGAAGTAACACATATTGAAGAAGAAGAGGAAGATCTCAGGTATGCTCCTCCAGCATTTGAAGAGGGTATCTCTACCACTGTAGATGAACTCATAGAAATAAATCTGTGTACAAAAGAAGATTCATACCCCACTTTAATTAGTGCAGCCATGACTCTTGAAGAACAAGAAATGTATATTTCATTTTTAAATAAAAATCAAGATATATTTGCTTGGAACTATACAGAGATTCTCGGGCTTGATCCTGATGTTGCTACTCATAGTTTGGGTTTTCCAGAAGAACATCAAGGATTCGAACAAGCTGCAAGAAGAACACACCCAACTTATGCTTCCAAAATTGAAGCTGAAGTGGATAATCTTATCAAAGCTAACTTCGTCAGAGAAGTTCAATATCCCAAGTGGTTGGCTAATATTATCCCTGTGAAAAAGAAGAATGGACAAATTAGAGTTTGTATTGATTTCAGATATCTTAATCGGCATTGTCCTAAGGATGATTTTCCAGTTCTGATTACTGAACTCTTAATTGATGCAATAGCTGGATATGAAGAACTTTCCTTCATGGATGGATATTCTGGATATAATCAAATCTGAATGGCTCCAGAAGATGAAGAATCTAAAACTTTCAAATCCCCTCAGGGTGTGTTTTTCTATCAGGTAATGCCTTTTGTCCTGAAGAATGCAGGCACAACATATCAGTGTGCCATTCATCGTATCTTCAAACCATTTTTAAGGAAATTTTTTTAATGTTATGTGGACGATTTGGTGGTTAAATCCAAACAATGTTATAATCACTTGGCTGATTTGGAAGTCATATTCCACAAACTTTGGCAACATAATTTAATGATGAACCCCTTAAAATGTGCTTTTGGGGTAACCTCAGGAAAATTTCTCAGCTTTATTGTACACCATCGTGGTATCGAAGTCGATCATGAGAAGACAAAGTCAATCCTTGGTATGTCACCTCCTCATAATTTGAAATAATTGAGAGGGATTCAAGGACACTTGGCCTATATTCGGTGTTTCATCACCAATTTGGCAGGCAAAAGTTTACCCTTCACCAAATTGATGAAGAAGGGAGTCACTTACCAGTGGACTGAAGAATATCAAGAAGCATTAAATATTATCAAGAAATATTTATTGATTCCACCGGTATTAATTCTACCTATTTAAGGAAGACCGCTTATTCTTTATGTGACAGCTTTAGAGCGATCATTGGGTGTCTTCCTTGCTCAAAAGAATGATGCTGGGAATAAAAATAGCCTTTACTATCTCATTTGAACTATGCTTGAAGCAGAAACCCAATATTCAAGTATTGAAAAGTGTTTCCTAGCATTAATATTTGTAGTTCAAAAGTTGAGACACTACTTTCAATATCATGAGGTCCATTTGGTATCTCGCAATAACCTGCTCAAATTTATCCTTAGTCGTCCAATGCTTACAGGACGTCTAGCAAGGTGGGAAGTTATTTTGAAGCAATTTGATATCCAATATGTGTCTCAAAAGGAAATAAAGGGCCAAGCTCTGGATGATTTCCTTGTTGAACACCCTTCAGTAGAAGATACATCTTCAGATATTGAACTTCCTGATGAGGAAGTCTTCTCTATTCAAGATAGTCTTCAAACATGGGAAATTTACTTTGATGGTGCTTCCAGAAGTCCTACAGGAAAGAAAATGGACAATTCTAAATTCAAAAAAGTTGGGTTAGGAATTGTGCTCATTTCTCCAAAAAAGGAAGTATACCCTATTCCTTCTCATTATTGGGAGGCGGTACAAATAATGAAGTAGAATACTAAGCTCTCATCGTAGGATTGGAGTTGGCGCTTCAAGCACAAGTGAATCACTTAAAGGTGAAAAGTGATTTAGACCTGGTAATCAAACAAGTCAATGGGGATTATGCCATTAGAAAAGAAGAGTTAATCCCTTTGTATGATTACGTCAAAGAGTTAATGGCAGAATTTCCTTCAGAACCGACATTTTCTTATGTCCCACGATCACAAAATGCACAAGCTGATGCATTGGCTAATATAGCTACAGCTCTGAAAGATACAAATCGGGACAAGACAATCATTAGTATTGCCCACCATCATACAATTTCACCTTATGTTCAAACCATAATAGAGGAAATCACTAAAATTATTCCCATTTCTGAACCATATGGTCATACTACAGGATGGATGACACCTATCAAGGAATACCTTAAAATGGAATAATTCCACCTGATAGAGCTGGGAAAGAACAAATCCAGTGATGTGTGGTCAATTTTACTCTTTATGATATCTCATATCACCTAGAGAAAATTCTCTACAAAAGAGGTTTTGATGGAATTATCTTAAGATGCATTGACGGTGAAGAGACAATGGCTATCATAAAAGAAGTGCATGCAGGAGTTTGTAGTGCCCATCAGTCCGGACATAGACTATCTGATCAGATTAGAAGGCTTGGATACTTTTGGCCTTCAATGATACAATATTGTGTTGATTTCAAAAATAAGTTTCATTCTTGCCAAGTACATGCCAATTTCATTCATCAACCCCCAGAGTTACTTCATACAGCTAAATACTTTTGGCCATTTTCCACATGAGGAATGGATGTAGTAGGACCTTATCCTTCAGCTACATCCAAGCAGTTTAAGTACATTCTTACTGCTACTGACTTCTTTTACAAATAGCTATAGGAAATACCTCTCAAAGAAGTAAGTTCTAAAATCATTTTTAGCTTCATCAAGTCTAACATAATTACTAGATTTGGTGTCCCTCATACCATATTGATGGACAATGGCACCAAATTCTGTTCATCCGAGGTAAGGAAGTTGTATCAATAATACAACATCAAATCCAACCATTCCTCTTGGTATCATGCAGCGGCCAATGGCCAAATAGAAGCCTTCAACATGACTCTTTCAAACATACTACAAAATATGGTGGATAAAGATAAGAAATCATGGCCTGATAAACTCTTTCATGCTTTATGGGATTATCGAACCACCTCCCGCACTGCAACGCGGTCAACTCTATATTCATTGGTATATGGAATAGAAGTAGTCATACCCATTAAAGTTCAATTACCCTCACTTAGGGTAGCCATTTGTGATCAGTCATCTACAGATGAACAATCTAAAAAGTGATTGGATGAATTGGAATGATTAGACGAGAAAAGATTGTGCACCTTGCACCACTTGGAAGTCTATCAGAATCGAATATCACGAGATTTCAACAAAAAAGTTCATATTAGTTCATTCATTCAGGGAGAATTGGTATTTGTTATCAGAACTCCAATGATACCAGGAAAGAAACCTCCCAATCTGGAGCCAAAATGGGAAGGACCTTATTCAATACATAAGGTCTACTCCAATGGAGCTTATTCTTAAATCTCAATGGATGGAGAACTCATCACTACTCCAACCAATGCTAGATTTCTGAAGAAGTATTTTGTGTAACACAAATACTTATACGTCCCGCAAGATGTTAAACTACACCATCACTGTTCTATGCATATGACCTTAAACTATTTGCACCATCGTCTAACATGATGTTAAACTGTACCAACGTCCAGCAAGATGTTAAACTGCATCATCGTTGGTCCATGCATATGACCTTAAACTATTTTTCCTTATGTACAACATGGTGTTAAACTATGATGTCCTAGATACATGACACTAAACTGTACAGAAGTCCCTTACGTCCAACATGACGTTAAACTGTGACGTCCTAGCTACATGATGCTAAACAGTACAGAAGTCCCTTACGTCCAGCAAGACGTTAAATTGTGTCCTCTTTTTTCCTTACTGCATGACGTTAAAATGCACAGTCCCCCTTTCATCCAACATGATGTTAAACTATGTTGTCCCTATCGTCTTAGCTACAGGACGCTAAACTGTATAGCACCCTTATTGTCCAACATGATGCAAAGCTATGTTCACGTCCAACATGACGTTAAATTGTGTCCCTATATTTTTCCTACATGACGTTAAACTGTACTTCTCATTCATCCTATATGAGGTAAAACTGAACAAAGTCCCTTAATACGTCCTACATGACGTTAAACTGTATTTTGTCCCTGCTACATGACACTAAACTGTGCATCACCAATATTCCTCACTATAAGACTTTAAACTACAGTCCCTTCATATGTCCTACATGACATTAAATTGTGCATCGTTAAGGTTGTTACTACTTCTTGTTTCTCACACCGAGTATGAATCATGTGATCTTAGAGTAAACTTCAACCATAACACCCTCTCTAGGACGCTAACCATGTGTAAGTCCCAACACCATTTTTAGGTCGTTGTTCTCAAAAACAACTTGATTACTAATTCATTCTTTAATTGAACTACATGGACTTTGAACCTTTCCATCTAGGCTGAGTACATAGGCAACCTCCTGAGGTTCAATCCCAAAATCAATCTCTTCACATCGGTTCACCTTCGTCACATATGATGTTTTTTTGTGAAACCACCCCCAGAACCAATATTTTTTACATTGGTTCACAATCGTCCTTGTTATATGACATTAAACTGTTCACACTTTTGTCTTGTACGACAATAAACTACAACATTCTTTGACACCCTCACCTAAGAGGGAATCATTACCTACATTGATTTCCAATCATCTTATATTCCAAAGACTATGTGCATACATAGCAATTCTCAAACCTTTTATCTTGGGTCAAACCATCATTGCACTAAAGTTCCCTTTCACCCTTCACTTGTACGAAACAAATCTGTACAAAGGGTATTTCAAGAACTATGTGTGGCTTGATTCCCATCCTTATGGGATATGTAGGAATGCTCGAGAATCCCTCGAATCCAGCCACAAGTTTTTGGGCCTAACCAAAATTTTCAATTTCACTCCCTTCGCTGAAAAGTACCTGTGAAAAAACACACTATGTATTCATTATTATGGTCCGAACTCTATGACCCTAAACTAAGATTTTCTATACTATCGTCCCACATGACGTTAAACAGTATTTCAAGAACTATGTATAGATTGATTCCCATCCTTATGGGATACGTAGTGAATTCCAACATTTTAATTCAGGACCCAGCCACAACATGATTATGGTTAGAATTGTTCTATGTATCTTCTACATGCATTGGACAATGCCCATTTTGATGTGTCATACTCCTAACCTTAAATATTTCTAGATCTCCATAACCATTTTCTTGACTTCTGTTCAAAAATCGTCTGATAACTAAGAATTCTTTTTCTTGACCATACAGCATGTGCCCTTAGGTGGCCTTGCATAAACAGTCTACATAACATACCTGTCAGCCAAAAGATGCTATTATTTGACTATGCATCCAATTCCCTTAGGTGGCCCTGTATAATTCAACCCCCTAACGGGATTTTCAAATAGTGGTAACTTCATTCTTGGGAAAAAAACCTCTATTGTCCTTAGTTTGCTTATCTAAAATATGTAAGGATTCACAAAAAAAATAGCCATCATTAACATATTTGTCCCATGCACTTTTTTATGATCTGAAAGTATTTAAGTCTATGGTTTATATTTCCCTTACCTACATTTGGTTTACACCTTCGTAGGAGTGACATTCATCCAGTTCTTAGACAATGTTATTTGGAAATATTTTATCCATATTCAAGTACCTCTCTCCATACAGAAAACTCTATGCTTTAGAAAATTTGAATCTCTATAAACTTTCACTGGATTTTTAGCAGTAGAAAAGTAAATTTCTAAGAGTTATTTTGTCTGATTATGCAGCACGTGTCCTTAGGCAGCCTTACATAAATAGTCTACATAACAGACCTGTCAGCCAAAAGATGCTATTATTTGACTATGCAGCCAATGCCCTTAGGTGGCCCTGCATAATTTAACCCCCTAACGGGTTTGTTAAATAGTGGTAACTTCATTCTTGGGAAATACTTATTCTAATGCCTTTTAGCCCTTTTTTATATCATTCCTCATATTCAAAATTTCTTAATTCATAGTTTACATGTTTTCCTCCATACTTGAATATGGTGATATGTTTTCAGATAAATTATCAAGGAATTGAGTCAATTTTAATCCATTCGGTCAAAGATATTTAGACCTTAAAACATTAGAATTTTTATATCCGATGTGCATGACTTTAAACTGCCTACAAAAGACAAGGGAACTATGAACAAAAGTCAAGTTTCATCTCACTAAACATACATTTTGTATGATTTAGGTAATATTGATCAATTAAAGATTCAAAGTTTGTAGGGTTATTTTTATAATCCTAGTAAAAATAAAACTATGTTTACTAGTCCCATTGGCTTAGGTAAAAAATTAAAGCAAGTAGCAAAGGAAATCATGCACAAATGATTGAAGATGAAGGTGTCTTTAATTAATGCACAAGAGTTAGAAGGACATCCATAGACTGGAGTCTCTTCTCTTTTCCAGGAATTACAAAAGGTTGTCAACATAAATCTTCATTTGATTTACAACATCCTGCGCTTCATCAGCAACCAATTGAAGCTCATTCACTCGACCAGCTTTACTCTTTTCAGCTTGATGGAGTGCTTTCTTGGCATCTGTAAAGGCTTTCATACCATTCATTTTAACTCCTTCCAATGAACTATTAAGCTGGTCAAGTTCCCCAGTAACAGCATCTAACTGTTGCTGAAGGTGCATCTGCTGGACAACTTTCTCCTTGATCTTATACTTCAGCTCCTTTAAATTGGCAGCATGATCAGCCTCATCTCGGGACACCACAGCCTCAAACTCGCTGATATTGGCTAACAGCCTCACCCTGGTCAAATCTTGATGGTACTTTTTTCCCTGCTCCCTTCTTAGGATGACTTTTTTCACTACGGTATGGATCTCTTAATATCCAAAACCGCCAAGTCCCAACATGACGAACAGGGATGATAGTCAGGGGATCTTCGATGATAACTCTTCAAGAGGCACTTCAGATATAATCTTCTATATATTCTTCCATGCCTTGTATCGTGAAAATTGGAGCGCCTTTTGTACTTCAGGGTCCGACGCAGCATCATTGTCACAGGGGGGAATATAATCTGGGATTAATTCACTTAAAGAAGTGTCATGTTCTACTTCTTCCCCCCTGACCCCTATTGTTTCACTCTCTATTCCCGTTGGGGTGGAAGCTAAGGCTTCACCTCCAGATCTAGCCACTAAAATTGACAGCCCTTCATAGTCAATTGAAATATTTTGGTTAGTTTCAAAGGATGAAAAAAGTTGATTAAGTTGTCTTACAAATTAAGTAAAACCACAAATATTTTTATCCCTTACCCAATGGTAAATCAGCAACATGAGAAGGCTCCTCCCCATCTTTCCCAGCTTCAATAGGATTTTCAGGATGAGTTTGAGGAAGCTCTACTGGGTTCAGATCCACTTGAACCAGTATCTCTGTAATAGTAAGGTTGTCTGTACCCCCTTCAGGCATTGGAAGTTCAGCAGCTTGTTCAGATGGAACTGCACATTTGAACCATTCATGGTCAGAGATGTAATAAGAAGTTATTTTAACAGGACGAAGGATAACACTCACGTCCAAAATCTTCTAAATTACATGGTAATTTAACATGATCTAAAAAATCTTCAAAAGATGCACCAAGTTCCATCATTTCATCCAATTTTATCTCAGATTCCTGGTTAGTCTCACCAGTGGGAGCATTTGATACATTTTCTTGGCAACCTTCATGCTATGACCTCTGATCCCGGACATCGTCTTCAGGTAAAATTGTAGCATCAGTTGTAATGGCCGCCAAAATTTATAGTGCAAGGGTTGAACCTAAAGTATCACAGAATTGAAGTCAGTTGATGTTTCATTCAACATTTTATGAAGCATTGTTAATTTATCAGAAGCAGGCTCTTCTATCCTTGAAACAGCAGCAAGAGGGATACTGGGAACAGACGCTGGCTCTTCTCCAGGAGCAGTCAAGTCAACCTGAACTTGTGATCATTCACCAGCACCCTCTGTCATCCTCAAAGGAGGGTCAGTCCTCTCCCTCAGAGGAAAAATTAAAGAATCCCCTAAAATCCCAAGAATTATGAGCAATATTTTCATGGATTAAAACTCATGACTATTTGAAGGACTTACCACTACTGATGAATCATTTAGCTATGGACTTCTTCCTTCGATGCCTTTGCTTCTTTGGCTTCTTAGGAGTGTTGAAATCATCATCTCCAAATACAGGAATTGGAGAATGAAAATCCATGTCTAACTCCTCCTTCATGGCTTGCTGGCCTAGAGATATCTCACCCGGATCACGAGGAGATTCATTAGCCCCGATGGCAGTACCACCAGGTCTATACAATAGTGAAGGAGCCTCAGCAGTTCTTTTCTTTGCAAGATGCAGGATTAAGAAAGTAATTTCCTTGTGTAACAAATCTTTAATTGGAATCAAGTTACAAAGCAAAATAAGGAAAGAGACTTACATCTTCAGGAGCCACGTAATTGTGACACTCCTCATCTCTGGAATCACCAGTCCCCTCAGTGGCGCCATGATCTATTATTTCCTTCACACGCTTGGTGATATGAATGGAATCATCAGTGGCATATATGAGCATATCCATCTCTCTGATGTAAGCCCGCACTTCATCGGGGTTATCCTTGTAACGGATATCTATAGAAGCCTGAAGATTCCCTATTCCAGGAATTTTTATCCCCTCTCACAAATCCAGCCAGGCAGTTTCAGCATCGTAATATAAACTTCGCCATGTCTGGAAAGCCTCTGGTCGTAGATATTTAAAATGCGTACTAGAAGGCTGTGAGGAGGGTCCTACAATCTTAGACTTCAGCTTCTTCCCAGCTCCTGCAACTATAGATAAAAGATAAGAAAATAAGACTTTTTTCTCTATAAAGTAATGATGATTAAATTTCCCCAATGAAGTAACTCACTAGGAGTCGATGGAGTTGGTCTCTTGATTCTGATAGGAGGATTATATCTGGCACGAGGCCACTTTGCCACATGTTGTTCCTCATCATCCCCATCTTGGGAATCCGGCGAGTTAGCCCTAGGTGAGGAACCTGATGAATCATCTCCAGGTGGTGAAGTGTCACCTTCCTGATGAAGGGTTTCTTTCTCTATAGTTCTTTTCTTTTTCCCCACCTAATAAACTGAATGATTCAGCACCCCTTCAGGGTATGATGCTATCCAGTTCTCGGCATACCATGTATCCAAGTTACTTTCCGCTTTGTCAACTGGTAGATCAAACACTGCCCCAGTGTTCTCCATAGATGTTAGCAACCATAGTTGTCGGGCAACCATCGGATGCTGCTCTGACCTGACATGAATAAGAGGGGATACAATAGTCTACTGCAGACACTTTAATTGGCGTGCAAATATCTATGAAGCATAGGCCTCACATATAATCTCTCCATTAATCTCGGTGCCGAGTACACCATCTCTGCAAGTCAGCATGTATGCCCTCAATTCCAGACCAGCGGTTCCATCATCAAAAAACCACCCGGTTGGCAGGTTTCCATAAGGAAAGAAATTTAATTCCTTTTACATGCTCAACCTCACCTTTATATCATAGGGGTTAAGGGCTAATGGAGCAATTCCAGAAAATGCCTGCACTGATGGCCTGAAGGAACTTCCAGGAACCTGTACTTCATTCTATACATTATATGTCCTGAAGTGAGTGGTGATCCATCCCCACAAAACTTGGAATGGTTCCACTATTCTCAAATGAGACTTACCTATAAAGACATGGAGTAAGATCCTGTGAATATTTTCCAAAATGGGGGTATCCAACCCAACCATTTTCTTCTCATCCAACTTGGCTGCCATAACGAAGGTCCCTGGCCTGACGCCTCCCTTCGAATCCCTGACTGGAATAATATAAACACTGATCCACAAGGCTAAGAAGCCCGCCAAATAGGTCTTTTTTGGGATTCTCTGATTTACTTCATATCCCCATTTCTCAAATTCTCCTTCTTCTAGGGTCGGCCAAAATGTTCCAAGAGAACACCTCTTCTCTATTCTGGGACAGGTAGTAGGACGAGTACAGGTGGACCCCTTATCCTTTTAATTCTTCTCCTCCTTCTTGATAAGGAACATATTCATCCACTCCTCTGGATGAATATTATTTCTAGAATGAGTTAGGGAGGTCTTTGAACTCTTGAGCTTGTGGAAAATTTTCAATAATTCTCGAGCCAAAACCGGAGTCTTCTCTGAATCATTCTAAGTCTCCTTGGGAGGGATGAATTCATCATACATGTCACCCAGAATTGGATCCCCTGAGATCTTGTGGACATCCCACAGACTGATGCCTACTTCTCCATGATTCAGATGGAAAGAATTGGTTTCTGGGCTCCAACAGTTGATTAGCTCCGGTACAAACTCATCATTTCTATAGACATATGTCTTCCCAGACAAGACGGCTTCATATATCGCATCTCCTTTAAAATCCTCAACAAAATCTTCATAGGTTTGTCGCACCCAATATTCCCACATCCAAGTTGGATTCACACCTCCTCTAGGACGGAAGTCCCAACTCTTCTTCCAGCCTTCGGATTGATCCATTTGAGAATTTCAGAAGATTGAAGGATAACAATGTGGTTGCAGCTCGGGCTTGTGAGGTTTCAGATCTAGTGCACAAGAGCTATGGTGCATCATATAGGCCTTCTCCACTGTTCCAGTATTTATAAATTCTCCTACACTTGAGATATTTGCTGAAGTAAAATTGGTGTAATTCTGAAACCAAGAATGTGGGAGATAGTTCTTTGCCTCTGGAATGTTGACATCTTGCAGATGACCATGGCCATACAGAGGCAAGTAGATGCTCTGTGTAAAGTTAAGATGATACTTCTTCAAGTACTTGGCCAAATATGGAAGAGTGTTGTCATAGATATCATAGTTATCATGGCCTACGATGTTCATCATATCATCAATTCGCTTTCTGGCCAGTTCATCAACAGTTTTGATTCTTCTGGGAGCCATTGAATCTGCACAAAGTTCAAATAATTAACTATTAAGTGAGTTGTTTTTTCATAAAATTTGTGAATAAAAAGTAAAAAAATGGCTAAGACATTAAGTCATGCAATTATAGTTTTGTCGCGCAAGTTTTTGGCACGCAAGTATCGCCGCACAAGTCCAAATACCACTACAAGAAGAGCGACACAAAGAACCAGCGGAAAACAAGTAACTTGCACGGCGAGAGAAACTTGCACAGCGAAAGCGGAGATCCTTGAGAACCGATTTCTTTGTGCGAGGAATGGCCACATATATATAAGCCAGGCTGCACCCCTGCGCGCCGAAGCCTGCGCGACTCGCACCTGCGCAACGCCATCTGCACGCTCAACACTTGTGTGCCGCTTTTCCTTGGTTTTCTTCTTTACCTCAGAGTAACATCCTCATTATTTTTGGATCCAACTCTGAGGGGGGACTTTTGTTGATTCTCCTTTCCGTCACAGAGTCTAATGACTGAAAAGGGGAAATACCTTAGTCCAAAGTGATTCATCCTTTGAAGAAACATCAAAAAATTGACAAAGTCATGAACAAGGATTTCTTCACACTTGGGTCATGAAAGTTTCACCATGGTTGTGCAAGTATACCTGTGTGCCACATATTGGTCGCACAGGTGACTTGTGCACCCTCTTTGATTTTCTCCCAAGGTCTTCCCTGGCCTATAAATACCCCTTATGGGCCCCCCATTTGGAGGACGAAAAAATTCCAAAAGTCAGATTTAAGCTTTGGTCACCCTAGTCTCTACTTGAAGTCTTCTGGTTACTTATAAGGTAATTTCTTACCTATAATGGAAGATCTAAACAGGGGAAACAAGGCCTAAGTGTTGAAACTCATCAACACTTGTGCACCTAAGTGTCCAGCCTTTAAGGGAAATGACCACACTTGTACTTCGCCTTATCCCTTCAAAAAAACTTGCACGCCACTCTTTTGGAAGCCTTTAGGGATAATACTAAGGGCTTGAGCCAAGTCTCACACAAGTATTACCTTAAGGGTTGATCGTCGCTCAAGTACCCATGTGTTGCGCAAGTATACTTGTGCGACCAGGACTTGCGTGCTCATGCAAGACTTGCGCGCCTCTCTCTTTTTGAGTGCCCCTCCAACCTATTCACTTGATTTCTTCAAATCCACCTATCCTATTCAAGATTTAACCTTCAGAACCATCTTCAAACCCATTTATAGCATGTTTCCTTTGTTGGTTTCCTTATCTGAAAGGAATTCTGTGGAACATCTCTCAAAACCTAGTGATTTAAATACCTTCATGTCACTAAGGTGAGAGATTTCATTCATTCAACCTCATCCTTTAAGATGAGAAGTTCCCTAACCTAGGCCTCCTTTTCAGGAATAAGACACAGTCATAATTTCTTTAATTTGGGCATCTTCCTTAGGAGTAATCCCCACTCATAAATTCCATTAACTTAGGCCTCCTTCTCAGGAATAAGTCCTAAGTCCAAAGTCTCCTTAACAAATAGGCCTCCTTCTCAAGAATAAGCCCTAAGTCTCAAATTCCCCTAACTTGGGCCTCCTTTTCAGGAGTAAGCCTCAGTCATAATTCCCCTAATTTGGGCCTCCTTTTCAGGAGTAAGCCCCAGTCCAAGTTCTCAAATATGGGCATCCTCTTTAGGAGTAAGCCCCAAATTCCAAATTCCCTTAACCCGGGCCTCCTTCTCAAGAGTAAGCCCCAGTTTTCAAGTCCCTTTAACCTAGTACTCCTTCTTATGAATAATCCCCAGTCATAATTTCTCTTAACCAGCCTTAACTTCTTTTTGATTTGGGTTTCCTTCTCAGGAATAAAACCCAATCCCAAGTCCCCTTATAATTTGGGCATCTTCCTCAGGAGTAAGCCCCAAGTTAGAGTATCCAAATTTCTATAAATCACATATACCTTTATATACCTTGTTCCTAGGCTTCTTATCTAAAGTAATTCCTGATCTTTATCTATTTGGGCAATCATATATACATAATCCCCATATCATTCCTTGTGATCGCATCTTTCGTGGAATAAATTGTCAGGTTTACTGATACCTCTTGTTTCTCACACTGGGCATGACTCACGTGACCTTAGAGTATAAAAGTAACCAAAACACATCTCTTTGGGCCATTCGTCATACGTAAACCCCACAATTCCCAACCGAACTACATGGAATTTGATCTCTACCTTAGAAGTGGAGTACGTAGGAAGCCTTTCTGAGGTTCAAGCCCATCACCCATTAACTCTCATCTATCCCATATGACGTCAAACTATATCTTAATTCCCAAACTACGTGTATTCTAATTCCTTTTCTAAACAAGGATACATAGGTAGCCCTTCTGCAGGTACGATCCTAATTCTGAAATATTCCATGTCCTTCTGAATGACAATAAACTTCAAGTGCCCCACTGAGTGGCTTTAAAACCAGTATGGTTATCATAATGGCCAAGAGATCTTTATATAATGTGTTGAAGGATACCATTGACTAAGAATATCTAACAAATACAGGTGATTCTATATTGATGAAGAACCTCAAATACATATAAAAGATTCTCTAAATCTCATACATATTAATCATTGATTGTCAGATCTAAAGGAAAGCTCATTTTCATACCTCGTAATGTAATAAGGATTCAGGAACATAACTTAAATCTATAAAGAGAGTCCCAGAGTAGACAATAATTCCCCTCAAAAAGGTGTGATGAGTCTGACCTCCCATCCTCTCGACCAATGCAAATTCTTAAGCCTCATCGGTTCAAAACTAATGAGCACCTACCTTTGGAAAGTAGGTCCAAATGGATATAGAATCATTGGATTTTTCCAGTTCTACGAACAAACCCATTAGAAACCAATTGTAAGGTTTGAAACTTAAACAAACAAGGTCATCCCCATTTCCAGAGGAAACAATGTGTCATGTATTTTACAACTAAGGGGGGTTCTAGTTACACTCACTAAGTACGCATCAATCAAGAATTATTTGAGTGAATCATACAGGATATCAAAATAGTAAATAAAATCAATAAAGGTAGGTTTTTTTAATAATTCATTTATGATGGTTAGTATGTGAAGACAACATTTGAAGATGTTATGTGATGGTTAGTTCAGGAATTTAGTTCAAAGAATCTACTACACGAGATTGGTATGTGAAATATTAGTAGGTGAATCTAGTTTGTGGATGAGTATTTGTTGAAAATCCTTTTAGTCACATTAGGGTGAGAAGATTCAAGGGAAAAATAGGTGAATGGAACTAAGGAGAACTATGTACCTCACTCAGGTTGACCTGTGCGCACCCAGCCTGTACTATAAGAGGCCCGCGTAGGTCCTACCTATGTGGACTGGAAGGATCAGCCCACCTGCATGAGCCACATGTCTTATAGACCTATAAAGATTATTTCCTTCACACAGGGTCCTGAAATTTCTTATAAATAGGACCGTGGGGATTATCATTTAAAAAACTGGAAGATCAGAAGAAACCCTGATGCTCTGCTCACCTTAGTCCTTCACTAAGGCCCTCAAAACCATCTAGGTATCTATCAGAAACTTGATAGAAGATGTAATTAAGGGGGATAGATGGATTATAGTTCCTCCATTATTTGTAACACAAAACACCAGTCTGAGGAGCCACTTCCCCCCAGCAGAAAATTATTAGCATGAATGTCTCCTCCCAAAAATGGGACCTACGTGAGACCCTTCCAGAGACACCTAAGGAAACAGTTGGATCCTAGAGAAAGGCCTCACCTAATTTTTGTTTCCTAGGATCCCTATCTTAAATAATTTACTTCTATCTCACATAGGTCCATCCTATAGGAATCACTACCAATCTACCTAGGTCTACCCTATGCAAGAATCATTCTTCTCACCTAGGCCTCACATACGTGAACCCCCTTCTATTCACCCAAGCATCACCTACTCAATCCATCCTTTGGGCCCCTTTTCCATGCCATCGATGGAAGGGAACATCCTTCCATGGGACTCCCATGTGAAGGGGTTTAAACCAAAACCTCCAACGAGGCCTCTATATTTTCATGATCATGGTGAAAGACACACTAGCATGTCTCCCATTCAGTTGTGCATTCCCTCAGTAAGATTTTTTAGATAATTTTCCTACCTGATGGGTAGGTTCCTCTGGGTGTTTATAGTTTTTCATCCCCTTGGTAATGAGGACCCAAACCTTGGTTTTGGTGTCAAACACATCCCATTTTAGATATTAAGGGCTAGTTCCTTGTTCTTCCCTCGTCATATATAAAAGTAGGACCTTACCATTTCAGACTATGAGGGGAGCCACATGCATTTCCCTTTGATTAGGGACAGCTCTTTATCCTCATCTCATATTCTCTATAACTGGGAAGAGTTCATCCCTCTTTTAGTAAGTCCCTATCCTTTCTTTTGGGTCATACCTCCATGGGTGAGTAAGTCCCAACCCCGAGTTATAAAAACAAGAGAGGAAATGAAAACATAAAATCCATTTCTCTCTCTTGTATCCTTGGCCTCATCCACCAGTGTATGAATTAGATTTTTTGATTTGTATGATCTTACACTTGATCTTGTTTCTCACACCAATCATGAATCACATGGTATTATAGGTTATTGACAATCATGACATCCACACAATCAAATACATGTCTCAGTAGAGAATTATTTTCTAGATCTTCTTATCACCTTCCTTCAGAGATAATCCATAGGCATGGGTCTTAAAATCCATGAATCCATATCAAATTGATGCATCCCCTATGAGAAAAACTTTCATGGGGACTCCATAGGAGATGTTCCTCATCCTTATTGAACTACACAGGCTTTGATTCCTACCCAATTGGGATATATAGGAAGCCTCATTGAGGTTCAAACCCAAAACCCCAAATTCACCCTAATATTCTTAGGACTGCATCCCTAATAGGTTCACATACAACCTGGGAGGACACATCCCTTCAATATCCCCAAATATTCTTTAGTGTAAGTCTCATTATAGCTTTAACTAGTAACCTTTCGCATAGATGTATTTTCTACATGACATTAAACTGCATGGTTTGGTCATTTTCACATGACCTTAAAAGGTATCACTACTGGAAATTCGGGCTATAGCCATGGTTCTAAACTGTGGAAATAGGCCCTTAAACCGTGGCTATAAGTAATATCCACGGTTTGAGAAACCGTGGCTAAGTTTGGCGTGGATATAGGCCCAGTCCTATAGCCACGGTTCCAAACCGTGGCTTTAACTCTATAGCCACGGTTCAAACCGTGGCTGTATACCTAATTCCATGGTTTGAACCGTGGCTATACTAAAGGCCGGACAGGCTTTATTGCCACGGTATAAAACTGTGGCATTAGGTCTATAGCCACGGTTAAAAACCATGGCAATAAACCAATAGCCACGGTTTAAAACCGTGGCTATAGGGTCTCTAAAACCATAAAAAATACCCCCAACCCCCGCGACACCCCCCTGGACACCCCATGGACACCCCCCTGGACACCCCCTGGACACCCCCCTGGACACCCCCTGGACACCCCCTGGACACCCCCTGGACACCCCCTGGACACCCCCTGGACACCCCCTGGACACCCCCCTGGACACCTCCTACACCCCTCCCCTATGCCCTGCAGACCCCCCCCCCCCCCCCCCCCCGCCCCCGCCCTCCTCCCAACTACCTTGTAGACCCCCCCCCCCCCCCTGCTGGACAGCCCTCCCCCCCGCACCGCCTGGACAGCCCCCTTGCACCCCCCATGCCCCCCTGGACAGCCCCCTTGCACCCCCCTGGACAGCCCCCTTGAACACCCCCCTGCACCTCACTAGACTGCCCCCCCCCCCCCGGACATCCCCCTTGCACCCCCACAGGACAACAGTAAGGAAAAGAGCTGAATGATTCCAGCTTTGCATGGTCTGAAAAAGAAATTTCAGCGAAAGGTTGACGTGAAGGAACAATATGTCCCTGGGCTGCAATTGATTCCACTTGATGATGAAGTGACAATTCAGAACATGCTGCTAGGTACAATTGATTGTCGCAGATTGGGGAAGTTTTTCTTACCTTCTTCTCTCGATGGCCAAGTCGTACGAACTCTCTCGATGGGGTTGGAGCCTAGTAATAAGTCATCACTGTAGCCTAGACCATGTGTTGAAGATTCAGAAATTTGTGGTGCTAGAGTTCAAAGGAAAGGAGATGATTCAGAGGCTGAGTATGGAGACGGACGAGGAAAACCTTTTTTATTTGCAGTAAACAGTCCAGAAGTGTGCCTTAGAAGTTTCCAGACTGGTTCTTTTCCTTGGTTAGCAGTTGCATGGCAATTCTACAGAGCTTTTGTTCACTACTTGGTACCTGGCTGGGTGAATGTTGTTGTTCAGCCCTACATCGAACCACAACACCCCCCCTGCCCCTGCCCAGTCCCCTCCCCCCTGCTACTTTCCCCCCCTCCCCCTGCTAGTTCCCCCCTCTCCCCTGCCAGTCCTTCCCCCCCCCCAAACCCCCTAGGACAGACCCCCCCCAGACCCTGGACACCCCCCCAACTGCCATCCCCCCCACCCAGGACAGACCCCCCCAGACCCTGGACACCCCCCACCCAACTTCACTCCCCCATGCACCCTTGCACACCAGCATGCCCCCCAACCTCAACATGCCCCCTCCCCCCTATTGGACACCCCTCCCCCCTGCTGGACACCCCTCCCCCCTGCTAGACAGCCCTCCCCCCCTACTGGACAGCCCCCCCCCCCCCTGCTGGACAGCCCTCCCCCTGTTGGACAGCCCTCCCCCCCTGCCGGACAGCCCCCCCTTCCAGACACCCCTCCCCCCACACCTCCCCCCTACTGGAAAGCCCTCCCCCCTGCTGGACAGCCCCCCTCCCCCCATCACCCCCTGCACCTGCACCCCCCCTTCCCCCTGCCCCCCTCCACCCTCCCCCCTGCCCCTGCCCCCTGCCCCCTGCACCCCTGCCCCCCTGCACCCCTACCCCCTCCCCCCTTCCCCCCTGCCCCCCTGCACCCCCAACACCCCCCCCCCACCCCCCGCACCCCCCCTGACCTTGCCCCCATCCCCCCTGCCCCCATCCCCCCTTCCCCCCTCCCCCTAGCACCCCCTACACCTACACCCCCTACATTACATATACATGACTGGGGATTTGGCTCCCTCTCACTCAAGCCAGGTGCAGTACATATACATGACTGGGATCGGAAATTCAACCCATATGAAATTGGTAAGACCTTAGTTCAGGTATGGGTTAAAATCTATGGCTTAAACTGGGTTTTATGTCATCCTAGAATTCTATATGAGATTGCATTAGCTGTTGGAGTTCCAGTTAAGATGGATCGAGAAACTGAAATAGCTCGATTTGTCCATTATGCTAGATGTCTAATTGAAATAGACCTTTGCTCCACATTAGTAGACAAAGTTTGTTTATCTACTGATGAAGAGGAGCTGGAACTTAATGGAATTTGAGAACATACCAAAATTTTGCCCATATTGTAAGGTCATTGATCATGAGGTTAAAAAATACAGAAGATCTGTTATTTTCACCCTTTGTTCTCAACGAGGACATGATCATAAATCATGTTCCAACCTTGATTTGGAGAGGAAAACAATACAAATCAATAAAGATTGCACCTCTAGTTCTGACAACCCTGTTAATAGGCAGTTTTCTGAGCCTGTTAACCAAGGGATGGTTGTTTATGACTCCAAGAATGATAATGAGAAGGTCTATACGCCTAGCCATAAAACATGGGCTGACATTGTGGAAGAAGTTGTGGATCCTGCACCTGTTCTCCCTGTTACTACTACTGTCCATTCCTATGCTCAAGTGGTTTCTCAAAGCAAGGAACCCAGGCCCCCTTCACTATTTCAATATGATTCTGCTCATATTTATACTAGTAAGGAGGTTTCCTCCTTGCTGGTGTGGCCAATGAAAGTCTCATGGCACAAGATTTACTTTTCTGCTGCCTCTAGTGATGCCTCTAGTGCACAGGTAAACATAAATCTGAAGGAATATGGACAAGACACAGTGAAGGAGGCGGATATTGTTAATAAACAAAACCAGCCTGCCCTTGTTTCTCATTTTTTTGAATTTGGGAAAGTGTAGTGTGGGATTCCTACTTCTGCTGACCATTCTGTTGATGCAAAAGTTGTTGCACCTAGTTTTGAAGAAGTATGTATACTTCTAGGGGAGCCTTCTCCTGATCAGACTACTTCTTCTAGTGTGCAGGTGGTGTCAAAATCAAAGACAACAAAACAGATTGCTGAACAGCCCCGCCCCCTGCTGGACACCCCTCCCCCCTGCCGGATAGCCCGCCCCCTGCCTGACAGCCCGCCCCCCTGCCGGACAGCCCACCCCCCCTACTGGACAGCCCCGCCCCCTGCCTGGACACCCCTCCCCCCTGTTGGACACCCCTCCCCCTGCTGGACACCCCTCCCCCCTACTAGACAGCCCTCCCCCTTACTGGACAGCCCGCCCCCCTGCTGGACAGCCCTGCCCCCCTGCGAGACAGCCCGCCCCCCCTACCGGACACCCCTCCCCCCTGCCGAACACCCCTCCCCCTGCTGGACACCCCTCCCCCCTACTGGACAGCCCTCCCCCCCTGCTGGACAGCCCCTCCCCCTGCCTGGACAGCCCCTCCCCCTGCACCCAGCCCTATATCCATCCCCCACCCCCTACACCCATCCCCCTCACTACCCCCCTGCACCCCCAGTCCTTGCATAATCTGTTGAAGGACCATTCGCTGAGTCCTTGCATAATCTGTTGAAGTCCAAAAAAGAATACAAGCAATAGACACCACAGTTGTACACCCCTCCCCCTGGACCACCACCCCTGGACACCCCTGGACCACCCCCCTAGACACCCCCTCCCCCATGTTGGACACCCCTCCCCCCCTGCCTGGACAACCCCTCCCCCTGTTGGACACCCCTCCCCCTGCTGGACACCCCTGCCCCCTACCCCCTGCCCCCTACCCCCTGACCCTGGATACCCCAGGACAGACCCCACCCCAGGACAGACCCCCCCCAGACCCTGGACACCCCTGCCAGTCCTGCCCCCCCCCCCCAGACCTTGGACACCCCAGGACAGACCCCCCCCCCAAACCCAGGACACCCCCCCAGAACCTGGACAGCCCCCAGACCATGGACACCCCCCAGAACCTACCCCCCCCCCCAAACCTAGACCCCCTAGGACAGACCCCCCCCCCCAGACCCTGGACATCCCAGGACAGACCCCCCCCCCCCCACTGGACCCCCTAGACACCCCATGGACAGACCCCCCAGGACAGCCCCCCCCCCCAGACCCTGGACACCCCAGGAAAGACCCCCCCCCCACTGGACCCCCAAGACAACGGATGGATGTCATGGGCTATTGCTAAAAGACCGAATCCGGCTGCTGAAATCAGCAGTAAGTAAGAAGAGGTAAATGAAGAAAAATGAATAAAATTTTCCCCCTACTGGACACCCCTGCCCCCTGCCCCCTGCCCCCCTTGACCCTAGACACCCCAGGACAGACCCCACCCCAGGACAGACCCCCCCCCCCCAGACCCTGGACACCCCTGCCAGTCCTGCCCCCCCCCCCCCCCAGACCCTGGACACCCCAGGACAGACCCCCCCCCAGACCCAAGACACCCCCCCAGAACCTGGACAGCCCCCCAGACCATGGACACCCCCCAGAACCTACCCCCCCCCAAACCCAGACCCCCTAGGTGGATTGAAAAATAGTGGGGGACTAGGAAGGAGTTCATAGTGGCTAAATTGAAGTGGGATCTTGGAATTGTAGTAGGGCTTGAGTTTGGATTTTTTAGTGAGAGTGGAAATGGCCCTGGAATAGCTGGTTTGATTTTGGTGGGTTGGCCATGGGATTTTTATAGTGCATCGAAAAAGGGTCACTAGCAGGGTTTGGTTTGGTGTGAAATTCAGTCAAACGGTTGTGGGAACCATCATGGAAGCAACTACCAAATACAGACCAGAGCTAGTCTCCTCTATAGTGAAGACCCTTCATGGAAACTCTTCAAGAAAACTAGGTCTCCAGTTGCATCTTTGTCCATAACAAACAAGCCCTGTTTTCATAGGCACAAACAGACCTCCCTTTGCTAGCTTGTGGGGGAAATGTGGGAACTCCAGCATGAAATAGGCCCTCAGAATAGAACAGCCTCTTTGGAATTGCATCAAACAGATTTTTTGTAGCCTTTAAAACTCAACTTGGCAGTGATCATCCTCCTCCAATGAGTGCAACATGAGATGAGGGAATTATGGAAGGAATTTCATCTAAAACAGCCAAAAGTAGACATTGAATTTCCATCACAACAAGCTGATCTGGTTCAGACGACATGTACAGAGGATGAGGATGATCTGGTTCGGAAAACAGGTGAAGAGGATGAGGAAAATGAATAATTACCGAACAAATATTATGTGATACATGTACAATAAAATATTCCAGACAATTCCAAACCAATTTTTTCAGTTGAATTGAGCCTTTGTACCACCTGATATGCACGTTTTGTGGAAAGATGGATGAGAGGCAGCACTGAGAGGAGATATAGTTTAGGAATGAGGAAATATGAAAAATTATAGATCTAACCATTCAATGTTTCTCTAAGGAGGATTAACCACCGCAGGGTGTCGTCCTGGAGCAGGGCCAAATCACGGCGTGACCGCGGCGTGACCGCAGCGTGACCACAACGTGTTGGCCCGGTCCAGAAACATCCCCCCTGTCTGGACACACCTCCCCCCTATCTGGACACCCCCTCCCCTGTCTGGACACCCCCCCTACTATCCCAAATCTAGAATCCCACTTACCCTAAAAGACAAGAGAGACCCCAAAAAGAGATTTAAACTGAACTCAAAAATGAGAAAATTCAATCTAGTACATAACATCGATCATTCTATCTATTCAAATAATAATGTCAAATACCTCCAAATCATGCACTAAGAGATCCCACACCACTTAAAAGTTGGAAACCATCACATAACACACATGAAATTTAAAACATTACATGGACCTCTTTACTAAAGGCATGTATGGATCCAACAAGATATATAGTATTTGGATTTAAGAACTACATTTAAACTAAAATTGACGATATAAAAGAATGAGTAACTTCAATACCAATTAACTCTAACAAAATAGAGATAAAAAATAAACACCATACCTTTATAGTAGCTGGACATGGTATAGATTCTTTTAGTGCATACTCTAAAATATAAAGAAATTTAGTATTAGCTCCCCCTCATCACTCTTGCACCACCCCCCCCCCCCCCCCCCCGGCCCCCTGCTACCCCAGCCCCCCTCCCCACCCCCCCCCCCTGATACCCCAGCCCCCCTGCCACCCCCCAGCCAACCTCCACCCCCCACCCCCCTGCAGCCCACCTGCACCAGCCCCCAACCCCTAGCTGCACCAGCCCCCTACCACCCCCCAGCCCACCAGCACCGGTCCCCCCCCCCTGCATTCCACCTGCACCAGCCCCCAACCCCAACCCCCAGCTGCACCAGCCCCCCCCTGCAGCCCCCTGCTACCGCAGCCCACCTGCACCTGTCCCCCCTCCCCTGCCCCCTGCTACCCTAGCCCACCTGCACCAGCCCCCCACCCCTCTCAGCCCACCTGCACCAGCTCCCAACCCCAGCCCCCTACACCAGCCACCCCCCCAGCAACCTGCTACCCCCATCCCCCCTGCCACCCCCCAGCCCACCTCCACCCCCCCCCCCCCCCACAGCCCACCTGCACCAGGTGTGGTCATAAATCTGCTATGACTGTAGATTTCATAGGCAATATCAGGTCCCATGGAAATCAGAGTACATAATGCTACCAAAATATTATCATAATGGATTTTACACCTAAATTGAATATCATCATCAGCAATGGGTTTTTGTGTTGAAGAAAATTTAAAGTGTTTTACTAGGAGTACATTGGAAATTTTGAGAGATTCAAACATGTGTCTATTTTTAATATTTAATATTTAACCATTTTGAGATAAGTAAGAAAATTTATTTGGTCTATCTCTAACAATTTCAATGACTAAGGTGTTATTAGCTATGCCTAAGTCTTTCACTTCAAACTTACCATTATTTTGTGATTTTACAATAATTATGAGGCTCATGTTCTTACAAATTGTAATCATGTCATCAACATAAATCATCAGATTTCATGTAGTATTGCATTAAACAAAACATTGGAATTATGATTTGAAATAGAGTTACCAGATTTTATAGCACCGTGCTCACTATTTATAGGTGGTGAAATAGTTATACCTAGTGCCTGTGAAGTATCTGTGGGATGTTTTATGATATTTTCCAGATCTTGACAGCACTGCATTTTCTCTATAGAGACATTCATAACCTGCATGGGCTTAGGTTCTTGGACAGCCCTCTTGCACCCCCTTGCAACCCCCTGGACAGCCCCCTTGAACACCCCCCTGCACCCCCCATGCCCCCCTTAGTCCCCCATGCTCCCCCTGCACCCCACTGGACAGCCCCCATGCCCCAATTGGACAGCCCCACTGGACAGACCCACTGGACACCCCCTGCACCCCCTGGACAGCCCTCCCCCCCTGCCGGACACCCCTCCCCCCTGCTTGGACAGCCCCTCCCCCTGCTGGACACCCCTCCCCCTGCTGGACACCCCTGCCCCCTGCACCCTGCCCCCTGCACCCCACTGGACAGCCCCCATGCCCCAACTGGACAGCCCCACTGGACACCCCCTGCACCCCCTGGACACCCCTCCCCCCCTGCTGGACACCCCCCCTGCCGGACACCCCTCCCCCTGGCCCTTTCTACACCCCCTAGAATGTGTTTCTATTGATATAAATGATCATCTTATTGAGTTATGTTTTGTATTAGAAAACATACCAAAGTACAATGAGCATTGCAGGATGATAGGCCATGCCACTGATAAGTGTAGAATTGTACAGAAATTCTGCAAGCCATCCTCTATTAATACTTAGTTGAAAGATGCTCTGAAAGGGAAAAATATTAATACCACGGCGTGACCGCGGCGTGACCACAGCGTGTTGACCCGATCCAGTGACATCCGCGGGGCAGCATCTTCTGGCTAGGAGCGAAGGAAGCGGGAGGAGGCTGGAATGCGGGTGGAAGGGGCTGGTTGCAGGTGTTGGGGGGATGGTGCGGGCTGATTCGAAGGTGGTGGGGGGGGCTGTTGCGGGCTGGAATGCTGGTGGCAGCGGGCTGAAATGAAGGTGGAAGGGGGCTGGTGTGGGATGGATGTGGCTAGAGTAGGGCCAAATCACAGCGTGACTGCGGCGTGACCGCGGCGTGACCGCGGCGTGACCGCGGCGTGACCGCGGCGTGACCGCGGCGTGACCGCGGCGTGACCGCGGCGTGACCGCGGCGTGACCGCGGCGTGACCGCGGGGTGATCGCAGCGTGACCGCGGGGTGACCGCGGCGTGATCGTCGCGTGACCGCGGCGTGACCGCGGCATGACCGCGGCGTGACCGCAGCGTGTTGGCCCGATCCAGCGACATCCGCGGGGCAGCATCTTCCGGCCAGGAGCGAAGGGAGCGGGAGGAGGCTGGAATGCGGGTGGAAGGGGACTGGTTGCAGGTGTTGGGGGGATGGTGCGGTAATATTCGAAGGTGGTAGGGGGGATATTGCGGGCTGGAATGCCGATGGCAGCGGGCTGAAATGAAGGTGGAAGGGGGCTGGTGTGGGCTAGATGTGGCTGGAGCAGGGACAAATCACGGCGTGACTGCGGCGTGACTGTGGCGTGACCGCGGCGTGACCGCGGCATGACCGCGGCGTGAACACGGCGTGACCGCGGCGTGACCGCGACGTGACCGCGGCGTGACCACGGCGTGACCGCAGCGTGACCGCAGAGTGTTGGCCCGATCCAGCGACATCCGCGGGGCAGCATCTTCTGGCCAGGAGTGAAGGGAGCGGGAGGAGGCTGGAATGCGGGTGGAAGGGGGCTGGTTGCAGGTGTTGGGGGGATGGTGCGGGCTGATTCGAAGGTGGTGGGGGGGCTGTTGCGGGCTGGAATGCTGGTGGCAGCGGGCTGAAATGAAGGTGGAAGGGGGCTGGTGTGGGCTGGATGTGGCTGGAGCAGGGCCAAATCACGGCGTGACTGCGGCGTGACAGCGGCGTGACTGCGGCGTGACCGCGGCGTGACCGCGGCGTGACCGCGGCGTGACTGCGGCGTGACCGTGGCGTGACCGCGGCGTGACCGCGGTGTGACCGCGGCGTGACCGCGGCGTGACCGCAACATGTTGGCCCAATCCAGCGACATCCATGGGGAAAAATCTTCAGACCAGGAGTGAAGGGAGCAGGAGGAGGCTGGAATGCTGGTTGAAAGGGGCTGGTTGCAGGTGTTGGGGGGATGGTGCGGGCTGATTCGAAGGTGGCAGGGTGGGTGTTGCGGGCAGGGGGGATGTTCAGACATAAATACACCGACCGAGATGCTCGGATAAACCAAGACTCCATTGCTCGGATAGAGGCGATCTAGAAATACTTCTGCATGCAGTAACTATCAGAAGGTTATAATCATAGATGAAATGGTTCAAGATAACTAGACACAATATGAGAATTTTAATGTAAAACAACCAAATGAAGGGGTCGTGCAATGACACGAATGGGCAGAGTGAGAATATCAGATTGATCATCGGATGGAGTACACAGCAATCAGAGGAAAGAATATGCGCTGTGAGAATACAATATGCAATGGAGGATCATCGGATGGTCCAATAAAATTGTACGCTAAGTAGACACCCTATGATCAGACGATTCAGGTATAACATACCCGGTAGTAGAAAAGTTGAAAGACTATGATATGAATCTACATACACAAGAGTTGGAGCACCAAAAAAATGCAACTACTGATGATCATGTGATAATAATACAATCGAGCTGAGTAATAAATACAATAAAGCATCTAATAATCATATAACTCCCTTGAAAGTATAGAGAATAGTTGATGTTCAATGTATAAAGAATGATATGTTAGATCTGGATGCATGGAGAAATTAAATTGCATAAGATAAAATTATATTTTTCATTAAGAGAATATTTTGAAAAGCACATTTACAATTTTGTAATTTGAATAAAGAATTCAGAGTACATAAAACAAAAAGCATGATGGAATAAGTTATTACATACCGTTAGGTACAATGATGACATTGATATAGTACCTGAGTCAGTTGTTTGGGATCTTGCACCAGAAGAAGCACCCTATAAGCAGATAAACGGTAATGTCAAATTGAATGACTACTCATATATTGAACATAGGTGGATAAAAGAATAAAAATGGAATAAACCTTACCCAAATCTTGAACTCATTGTCTTCGATGGTGGTGGATAGAACCGGTCTTATCATAAGAAACCACCTATAAGAAAATAGTGGGAAAAGAAATGAGATATAACAACTTCTTATATATATGTGATCAGTGTGTCAACTGTAGACAGAAAAAAAAGGACACATTTTACACAATTTAGGTAATTATACAAATTTTCCAGATATTAAATCATCTTAAAAAATGAAGAAAAATGGATTCTTGAAGCTACTAGATTGAACAACCTTCAATTACAGGACATACCTGACTATAGAGACTTTGAGAGAGCTTCCCAAGTAGGATTTTCAGCATGAAAAAATAATAGGGACCATCCTCAATCAGGATCATTCCTAAAACCGATGAAGAGTGTAGCCCTTAACTTCTGCAATACCATAAACTACTTAATAACTAGACAATTCATAACTAAATATTAGAATAATACATGAATGATTGAAGAAAGGGACGGAAAAAAAATGCATAAACACTTACATAAAACTGTATGGTTCCAAGTGTAGAAGTAAAGAAAATAGATGACACGAGAACTCATCCAGCCATTCAGAAATTTGGATCATTGGCATGAATGATAAACCATCATTATCATTTTTCAGGCAGCTATCTGTAACAATGCTCAAATGAAACAGAATTTTTCTTCTCCATGTAAAAGCACATATATCATGTTTTTTTTATGAAATCTAGTTCTTACATTGGAAAATATGGAACCAATAAATTTCATGGTTGCCAATGTTTTAGTAGGATCATTGGAATCCATACCAAGAAAGGAATTGGATAATGAAATTGTCAAGAGATCAATGTATGCATCAGCAACAACAGAATCATCTAACTTTGCATAAGAATTAGACAAGGAAGAGAAGAAATATGATCTCTCAAAAAAGGCCACTCATGTTACATGAGTTTTCAACTAGTGATTGGTTGTAATATATGAGAAGCTACATGGCTACGATTTCCAATGTATGGTTTTAAAATAACATGAAAAAATCATTTAACTCTTAGATAATTGAATATGGAAGAAGTATTAGTTGGTGCTTATACATGGAAGTGACAGATTATTTATATATTAACTCTGAATGTGTGAATATATTATAGAGGAGATCCAAACCTAGAAATATTGATTTTAAATATTAACATCTCTAAAGATTTTGACACTCTTAGCTAGGATTTCACTTTTTAAGTACTTGACAGTTTTGGTTTCTCAACCATATTTATTAAGCTTATTCAAGAACTTATCTACAAATCAAGACTCTCTTTCATTATTAATGGGTCTCACAAAAGATACTTCGGTCATACCTAATGGGTGAGATAGGGGGATCCTCCCTCAACTTTTTTATTTGGAATTATCAGGGATTAATATATGAAATTCCTCCTAAAATCTACAGATTATGGGGCTTTATCGCCAGTTAAGGCCACTAGAAAGATAAGAGCACCCACCCACTTGTTTTATGTTGATGAAATTATCATTTTTTGTCAAAATGATGACCGATCACTTTATTTCATCAAGGGGATTTTCAAGCATTATGAATCTCTCTCAAGACAAGACATTATTTGGAGGAAATCTAAGCTTTATTGTAGAAAGGACATGCATGTTTCCAGCCCCCAGCCCCCAGCCCCCTGCCCCCTGCCCCCCTCCACCCTGCCCCCTGCCCCCCTCCATCCTGCCCTCTCCACCCTGCAAGAACGCTTAGTCTCCCCATTGAATTTGATAGGAATTCCCACAACCGGTTCACTACCCCAAAGGATTTGAGAATTCCAAAAAAACAACTTAAGCCCTAAAAGAGAATCCGAGTTTGAAAAGCTTAGTGAAATAGTCAATAACATGTTCAGAGATTTCTTCCTTGTTATGCAAGATACATTATCCAGTTCTAATAAAAGATAAAGGCCAGTTGGCCCTTCGAATTCATTGAAGAGAGTTGAAGAATTTTGTGTTCCTGTCCCCATCCTATATCCATTTGATTCTGAAAGTTTCCTTTTGAACACCTTCCCTCTTTGTAATAAGAGAGTTTAGCCTGGATATAACACCCAATTCTATTGAAATGTCCTGACTAAAATCAGAATTAGTAGCTTCATCTTGAATATGTTGCAGAGTCGACTCGAGAGTGAGGATCTCTTTATCCAACCCACTCTAATTGGCCTTGCTCCAAATTCTCAGTTGGGACTTTAGTAACCTCAACTTGTAAGAGAAGGCCGATTCACCCCAGCTACAATTCATGCTGAACCAGAAACTTTTAATAAGATTGTCACATTCAGTCTGAAAAGACCAAGCATTATTGAATCAAAAAGGAAGAGGCATTTGTTGGTCTTTACTCTTGAAACTAACCAGAATTGGATGGTGATCTGAAGCAAATTTAGGAAGAGAAATTCTGGAAATTGAATCACATACATTCAGGAGATAATCTGCTCATCAATGGCAATAACTTCAACCTTTCCGAATGAATAATGAGAAAAAAACCCATAAAAGATCCCCATAACTAGTGGAACCACTAGCAGCAACCAAATTAAAACCAAATTTATTAAGTCCAGCAAAGCCTAATGAAAAACAAGCTTTAGGTTCAGAAATTCCAAGAAGCTTGGGCTTGTGAACCTGAATGTGCCTGTGCAAAGCATTGACTGTCACAGAAATTCCTCACATTCAGATTTTTTATTTTCTCTCTTGTTGTGCCAGTCCCCCCACCCTCCCCGCCCCCCATCCCACCTGCACCAGCCCCCCCCCCCCCTCGCAGCCCACCTACACCAGCCCCCAACCCCATCCCCCAGCCCCTAGCTGCACTAGTCCACCCCCAGCCCAGCTGCACCAGTCTCCCCCACCCTCCCCAGCCCCCTGCACCAGCCCCCCCCCCCCAGCCACCTGCTACCCCCTGCCACCCCCCAGCCCACCTCCACCCCCCCCCCCCCCGCATCCCACCTGCACCTGCCCCCAACCCCAACCCCTAGCTGCACCAGCCCCCCCCCCCAGCCCCCTGCCACCCCCCCCAGCCCACCAGCACCAGTCCCCCCCCCCCCCCCGCAGCCCACCTGCACCAGCCCCCAACCCTAGCCCCCAGCTGCACCTCCCCCCCCCCCCCCCCCCGTCCCCCTACTACCCCAGCCCACCTGCACCTGTCCCCCCTCCCCAGCCCCCCTGCACTGGCCCAAGGATCCTACATTGTTTCACCAAGGGGCTACATGGTTTATACTTGGCTATGCGCAACTCATGCTAAAAAATTGTGTGCAATTAAAAATGAATATAAAATTATCCTCACTAAGGTAGGTCATACTATTTTCCTCAAACCATGCACCTTAACCATGAAGAGTATGGAAACCTCAAAAATTTCCATGTTCTGACCTGGAACTCCATGGAGATAAAAACCAAAACTCTACTTAACCAAATAACAATAAAAGAACTATGCAATGACATAGGGGCTATCATAAACTCCCCGCCATGATACTTTTCCTCCTAGAATTTCCTTGGTCAAAACTAGAGACAAAGGAAAATAGATGCAAAGGAAAATAGAACTAGCACACTGTGACCAGAATTTTTCTAGTACATTGTATCTTTTACTGCCTCTCTCAATGTCTCCCAACATTGTGAAAGTCTTACCACTTCCGATCTGCGTATTCACGTTACACATTAGGGGGTGAAACAAGATAAAACAGAACTAGCACAGTAAACTGCAAATAAGTGAAATCTTGGTGTGAAGTGATGTAAAAGTAAAAAATCTCACATTGTTGTGCCCTATGACACCCCCTAGAAAATGGTGCATGGGATTATAGTATCTTATCCTCAATACAAAAACATGTCATCAGTTTGTATGATGGATATGTGGCATGGATGTCGTTACCAATTAGAGGAGTTATTTTTGGAATTGTATACACTTTCTACTAATTTCTATGAAAGGGGAAAATAAAATCCCCCTGGATAGACCCTGGACACCCCCCACTGCCCTCCTGCACCAGTTGAGAATCACTGCATTGCACTGCATCCTGTTGAGACGTAGTGTAAAAATGTTTAACAAACTCAAGTGAAACTGGAAATGCAAATTCTTGGAGAGAACTACAAATAATTCAACGAATATATGAGAAAACACCTGTTGCGAATCACTGCATTGCACTACATCCTGCAAATTTCAACATTATAAGAAAGAGCCCATATGATAACCTCCTCCCTCATCCCTAAATCGTTATAAATGATAAAACTAATTAATGGAACACAATAGAAAAATATATATTATATATGATATTAACGGACATAAAATAATGAGATGAATCCATCAATGATTGATAAAATAAAAAACCTCATAAAACTAAAACAATGACCCTACATAAATTACATATGGTTCCCTAGATCTATATAAAACTATTAAACCATCCCTTTAGTGCCTTTAAACCCACCACATACTGACCTCCTAGATAATTTATATATCCCACTCTACTAGAAATCACTAATTGTGCTTACAATTCCTTTGTAAAAGTAAAATTATAACCGCCACTCCAATCATAATGAAAAATAATTAGAAGATGGCCCATATCTACATGAGTGATACTTCCTAGGGTCAAAATGGAAAACCATCTGAGTTTGTATATTTATTCCACATATAAAAAATTAATCCTTTGACTCTAGAAGAAGGGAATGATAAAGTCTTTCCCTAACCAATTGATCATCATCCACAACTTGTAGAATAATCTCCTTTCCTATTCTTACTTCTACTAGATCATTATGATCCTATTATCTCCTAATTATTCACCTCAAGTTCAATTTAAATAAAAAGATACATTTTATATCCTTCATAATTAGGAAGAAAATGTGATAAACCTTTGAAAGTATGTCTAACATCAACCCATACTCAAACTGATGATACATAGAATGCTCATCACCTCCCAAGGTTAGAGAAAATTTCTGCAACTCCATGAACTAGGAAGAATATTATATAATTCATATGCTTAAATACATAAAAACTTGCTTCGGCGTCGGAAGAGAGGAGTTGGGGAGGAGGCGTCGGGGAGGAGGCATCCGGGAGGAGGGTCGCGGTGAGGAGGAGGGTCGTGGTGAGGAGCCGTCGGAAGAGCTGAGTAAAGGAGGAGGGTCGCTGTGAGGAGGCATCGGGGGGGAGGGTCGCGTCGGGAAGGAGGGTCGCAGCGAGGAGCCATTGGGGAGGAGGGCGCGGCGAGGAGGGAGCGGCGAGGAGGCATCGGGGAGAAGGAGGGCGCAGCGAGGAGTCGTCGGGAAGGAGGAGGGCACGGCGAGGAGGCGTCGAGGAGGAGGAGGGCGCGGAGAGAGGGAAAAGGAGGCGCCCAATGATAATTGGTAGAGAAAAAAACGGGTTATGATTTAGCCACGGAGAGGTATATGAATCGTGGCGGTAGAAGAGATATAGACACGGACCTATAAAACCGTGGCTATAGGTCCGTGGCTATAGCCCAGATTTGTAGTAGTGTATGATGTGTCCTGTTAAGTGAAACTGAACTACATGGGTTTGGATTCCTTTTAAAAGTATATATAGGAATCCCATCTCATGGGCCTAATCCTGACATCAAAAAAACGATCATTTTACAAGATGATGATAAATTCTAGAGCATCCCGCTATGTGGCCTAAAACTAGCATCATAATAATAAATAGCATAAGAGTCTCTAATCTATTCACAAACGATGGAGAACCTTGGATAAATATAGATATCTCCATTGATGAAGAACCTCATAGAAATACATATAATTCTAAGTCTAATCCATGCTAATAATTTATTGTTAACCTAAGGGAAACTAGTGTTATATTTGGGATTTAATAAAGTATCCATAAATATATCTTAAATATATAAGAGAGTCTTGGAGTAGGATATAATTACCCCCAAAAGAGTATGATGATCCCATCCTCCCATACTCTCAACCAATGTGATTTCCCAATCATTTTTGGATCATTATCTAATAACCACCTACCTTTGGAAAGAGGTTTCATGAAACATCTTGAATAAGGGAACCATCGGGTGTTTCTGGATCCATGAAAAAACACCTTTTGGAACCCATTTGAAAATTTTGAACCCAACATGAATGATTTTTGCAACATTAAAACCCCAAAATCAACCATTAGTACATGAAATTTATTTTCATTAGAAACAAAAATGGTGAACCCTATGTGAATCCTTAACCAAAATTATTTTCATCCACATGTCAAACCCCTTTCTCACAAAATGAAAGAGGTCCAAACATGGGATTTAAAACAATAAATTATGCATGTGTTCTTTTATTGAGATACTAATTTGATAGGTTTTTCTTTTTTGTGTTTGTCATATATATATATACACTTTAAACTAGAACACCCTTCAATCCAAATAGTGTTTTACCAGTTCCAGCAACCATATGCTTCTACTACTACACAAGCTAAGTACTCACCTAACCCGATGACACCATCACTGACCCAGTATCTTCAACGCCAAGTCTCAAACATAATAATCTGATATTAACACTGAAATGGTACCATACCTACCCTAGAGGCGGCTAGACAATCCCTCCAACTCATGAATCCCCACTAATCATTCACTCACCAGCGGCTACTGGCCTAGAAGTAGATAGCACCAGTTGTTGTATCAAACCTTTTTGGGAGTCTATCTCCAGAATGTATCAACAATTTCCTCCATTATATTAAGGAGGTAGATCAAGAGGTCACTGAAGGCCTCATCCAAAAATCATAGGGGTCCCTCTAAAGGGTTCCTACTAGAAAATGTCACACGGAAACAAACCCTCAGCATGATTAGGGTGTTTCCCTTGGGTGTTCAGACCAGGTCACCTATACCCGAGCACTCAGGACCTCCCACCAAGAAAAGTGACCAATTAATAGGGAATAGGGACATGCCTATGTTCCCTCCAGAGAATCCTACTAACCAAATATGGTGGAAAATGTGAGTAGGCACAAATACCTATCCACTTCCACCAACCCTATTAGTATTGTTTGGAAGCATCTAGAGAAGTCCACCAATCAAATACGATACCAAACTAAGAGTGGGCATGCACACATTCCCACATCTATCAAGCCTATCAACCTATCCTTAAAGCATTCAAAGAAACCATTCGGTAGATCTCAGTGATAAACAGGGGCAAACCCATATATTTTCACCCACACCTGATTATTTTACATATATACTGATAGAAAATGGAGGATAAGAGCGGGAACACACCCCAGGTCTAGCCATGGAATGGGCATATATCCCCCACTACTACAAATTCAGCCTTTAACAGCACTTTTCTATATCATGAATAAAAAATCATTGATAAAGGGGTTCTTTATCAGTTCTAAAAAAGTGCTAATAAAGGCTCCCTTTATCAGCGCTTGTATAAAATCATTGATAAAGGTGCTCCTTTTATCAGCACAAATAAAAAATAACTAATAAAGGGGTCCTTTATCAGCGCTACTAAAAAAGCATTGATAAATGGTATATTTCATAAAAAAATATATTCCATTAAAAATAATATATTAATATAAAAAATATTTAAATTGATATAAATATCATATATTTTTTTAAATATGTTTTAGATAAGTCTAAATAGTACTTTACACTTAATATATAATAGATTTAGTTAAAATGTATTAAAAAATAATTAAAAAATATTATTAATTAATAATTTCTTAATTATTATGGAGTAATAGTCATTTAAAAAAATTTTGATGACAAAAAATAAATAAATGAATTAATGAACATTCTAAGAAAAGTTGAAAACATGACTTGAACTTCAAAAGGTCATAAATTTTTATCTAGGTGTCCATTTGGGATCAACCATATATCAAATTAAACCCTATGATGAGCTCTAAATTAGTGACCCAAGGGAATCAGATTGCATTTTTTAAGGCCCAAAAGGCCTCCAAAACTGAGTTTTTATTCAGGTTATCCCAATTTTTTAACATTTGATTGAATTTCAGCCTCGTTTAAGGAGGTCTTTTTGCCCATTTTTAGTGGGGACTGAATTTATTCTCTAGTATTACATTCAAATTGATATTATGGTTTTGAAATTTTATCATTTATCATAATATAGTTTTATTTATAATTAAATATGTGTATTTTTTCTTATATTTACTTATAATAAATCATGTGTATAAATACATATATCAAAAAATTTATATAAAAATGTATTTTAAAATATATAAAATAAATATTTACTATTAATTTTATTTAAAGTAAAAAATTATCCATTTTATTTACCTTGTAAAAAATCATTAATATGTGTGTATTAATAAACTGATATATATTTATAATATATTCTAGTATATGTAAATGAATATTAGTATATAATATATTACACATAAACATATATTTTATAAATGTATTTAAAAATAATTAAATAAATATATGAATAAAAATATACATGTAAATATATATAAAAATAAATAAAAATATCGAAAAAATGTAATAAAATAAAATGGTGCAGTGGTAAAGGCATTCAAATACTAAAAGGGAGGTCCAAGGTTTGAATCTAGGTGTGCAGAAGAGGGATGGAATTTCCAAAAGTGGTATTAAAGAGTGGGGGAAGCACTGTTAAAGGAGGAAAGATAATACATGAAAAGTGTTGATAAAGGGGAGAAAGTACTGATAAAGGGGTGGTGAAGAGTGTTCCAAACAAAAAATAACCCCCCCCCCCTTTAACAACACTTTTTGTGAGTGTTTGTAAAGGTAACCTTTATCAGCGCTAAAAAAAGTGTTGTTAAAGGAACCCGTTATCAAAAATTGAAAAAAAATGTTGATAAAGGCCCCCTTTAGCAACACTTTTTTATCACTGTTAAAGGGTTCATTTATTAGTGCTTTTTACGAGTTCTAATAAAGGTCAGCTTTTAACATCGCTTTGGTACACAGTGCTTTACGAGCACTGTTAAATCCCAAAACTAGTGATGTTAAAAGTGTGTTTTATAGTAGTTCTTGTTACAGCTACTGAATTCACCCAGTATATCCTGAAAATGGTGTAAGGGTGGACGCAAGTTACTTCCCACATCCTAAAAACTTTTCAAGATATAATAATGAAAACGGTAGTGGTTGAGGGGTGAACACACAACTCCATCCTCACAATTAAGGTGACTCATCAACATAATATGCAGGTCACTTCAGATAAAACACACGTATTTTCTCCCATCTAGGAGGTTCATGGGCCAACTCCCATGATATATGGACAACTAGATCAGGTTCATACCCCTGTTCTAATAGAAGGTTGTCAATTTACTCCAATGTACACTCCAGGGTAGGCACGTATCCTAGCTAAAAGTATAGAAAACTATCAGTGAATTTTGGTAGTGATACAAGATCTAATAAAACAAAATTATGTATATGAATTTCATTATCCAAAACAAGCATCCATAATCACCCACAAGATAGAATCCAAAAATAATCCTCACCAAAGTTGATTGGAAAATGAAAAAATCTTCTATGATGTCACTCTGCTTAATAATGGAGTTCATGAAGCCCTCATACATTTATCTATGATGGTTCAGAATCCTACTCTTATGTTACCAATTTATAGAAGTAGTAGTTTCAATTGTGAAGATCCTCCCCACAACCTTACTACGAGTAGTTCCATAGGTCATCCCCATATATATTTTCATGAAGGTTTACTTTATGTTCTGAATCATATTGATCAAAATATATCATCTTAGGATAAGCGATGCAGCAAACCTCCACATGGCTAGAAGATAAAATAGCATGGTGGTCCTCCCCTTGTTATCATCCTCCCCTTACTATCATCCTCCCCTTACTATTTTACTCCCTAAAGATCCTCCCCAGGGTATACACTATAGAAATTCTACTTACAATTGGACATCAAACCATGATGGAAGTCCTCCCCATAGTAACATTTCATTTCATCAAGAAGGTCCCCCCCCCCTTTCCAAATTAATTATGAGAAATCCCTCCTATCATAAGAAACTTGGGAAAATGAGTCTAGTAATTCCTAATGCATCATCATTGAAAATTGACACTGGAAGACATCTTGAGACAATAGTCATTGTCCGAACTACCCCTTGCCTTCCAATATGATAGAAGAAATCCCAATCAATCCTACTATTTATAATAAATCAGTAGGAAAACATCCACTTTGGTTGGACCAAGTTGAGGATCCTCTATAGAAAGACAAAGAATACATGTTACTCATGAGTAGATGGTTATATAAAGAAAATATACCAATCATGTTCTATCCTTTAGCCACTCCCCAATACAGTATTCCAGAGATGTTTTTCAAAGATTGTGTTCATGAAATCCACCTAAATATATGGACCACTCTTAGTCAATTAAAAAAGTATTTTCTTACAATCAATATCAAGTCCACATCAAGTTAATAGAAGTTATACACTATCAAATTGAATTGGTATCCCTCCTAGATGCACGACACCCACAATTGAGAAAATAGTAAAGATCCCTTAAACACGAATGTCTTGATGCGTTAAAAGAATTGTGTCATCCGATCACCAATGCCCCATCCTATTTTTATATCATAGAATGGTATGATCACAAAACATTGAATTTCACTTAACTCCCCAATCATTAAATCCCACTAAAAGTGACATCATAAAATTTCATAACCTCAGGTCAAATTCATTAAATGGACTCTATTCACAATTTATAGAATGGTCAGAAAAATTCAACCCTAACTAAATCTCAAAGATTTTAGGCCAGAAGAGATAAATCCATCAAAAGACTCCTATAGCAACCATCTTGAAATATTGAGTAGGCCTATCGCTTAATGGAATCCAATCAGCAAGCATCACCGATATCTTTGGAAGTAGGTATATTAGGTGAAAATCATACAATGCACCCATCCCATATTCAAACAAATCTCCATAAAATCAATAGGGTGGTAATGGCAGCAACATCCATGAAAATACAAGCACAACCCCAGCTCGCAGGTTTGGAGGAATTTTAACACAATCTTTGAGGTCAAAAAACCAAGCTCACATAGTTATGGAAATGGAATTGAAATAGCCCCATCCAATAGGGATGAAGGATTTTTTAAATAAAAATAATCCTCAATAGAAGTTAGTTTTATCCTGATTAGGTGGAATACCACAAAATTAATTCTCCCATCTCATCATATCTTGTGACCCAATATCCTCACTTGGAACATGCATGAAAAAAAATTCTAATGATTCCCTTCGGATCACTATTCATTATATGATCTCAATAGGACTAGGGAAAGAGAGGGAGAGACCTCATCATGGGAAAAAACAAAATAAATATCTTAATTAGGTTGACGAAATACCTGTAATGTGTTATGAATCAATGAACATAATTAACACCACCCTTGAAGATGCTACAGAACAAGAGACCGATGTAGAGTAATAGGAGGAAGGTTTTTTTCATAATATGATCCACACTGAAATTACTGGAGAAGGTGTGATTACCCAAAACTAGAGGCTTGATGTGAATTTTAGGATTCCCTTGACTACTCCACTACTTCCTCCTTGAAGTTAATCAATAAAAAATGGTTAAAGGTAAGTCCATACACAACCCACCTCCCGAAGAGGTTGAACTCCTCACACTTGAGGAAAGATTCACTCAGTGGGAGAAAGAGATGAAGGAGTTGAGAGGACTCAATGAAAAACTACTCTGAGGTAACATCCCTACAATATATGTTCAATAGAAGAGTATCACTCAAATTTTGGGAACCCTAAATTTCTAATTTTTAATGGCTTGGTAAACCCAGAGAATAATTTTACATAGTTTGAGTCTTGTTATGATCCCATGATGGGAACATCAACACAAAAATAAGAAGCAAAACCCAGGTACTTCATGCAAACAATAAAAGGGTCATCCTTCATATAGTACACTAATCTTTTAGCTTGGTCAACTGTGGGATATAAATATATCTATCAATAGTTTCTCCTTCAATTCAACTCAATGTTGTAGAAGAAAATAGTCCTCAACTTCTCAAACTACAAACAGCATGAGATTGAGAGGGATTTGGATTTCAATACTTAATGGAAGGGGTTTATCTACTTATTAAACCTAAATCTCCCCCAAGAAGATTTGGTGTACATATGTATAGAGAATCTTCATGATGAGTTGTGTACACTGCTCATTCTTGTGAAATATACAGGTGGTTTTGGGATCTTGCTATAGTTTCTAAAATATTGGAATATTCCATCTTGTGAACCAAGGCCAAGTTCTGAGTAATTACATAAGATCAAGGGAAGAGAGTAGGGGAAGTAAACGCTACCACGGTCACACTTAAGCTAGCCCCTTCACTAGCACCATCTCTGAAGCCCACTCCATATCATGTGTCACCCCCTCCTAAGGATCGACAACAACTCCCACCTCATTAGGATGAGTGAAAATAGCTAAGAAGAAACCAATTCAAGGAACTAAAGAAAAAAATTATTCATTCTGAGATGTGTAAGTTCTTGTCTACTTCATCATGGATTTGGAGAATAACTTGCTCAAGTTTCCAAAGACTAAGAGGCCTGATCAGGCTGGTATAGAAGATATCAAAAAATATTTCCCCTTACATTGGGATTTGTGTCACACTATCTAGTAATTATTTTTTTTTAAATAAATCTTTTAAAAATATTGGACTTTAGGAAATTAAAACTAGGAAAATAACCCATGCAGGTAGCATGTGTTTCTGTCACTAATCCATAGGAAGAGGGTAAATGATAGGAAGTTACCATAAATAATGAAAAAAAATAGTGATGGGGTGAATAAAAAATAATCAAATAGAATCATGTTATCCTCTTCAAATAATTTTAACAACTAGATATGCCTCTATCCACTTTCTCTATGACACAGATGACTCAGTCAGTACCGCAGTCCTTTAAAGGCCAGTCTTCTAAAATGTGATATGGTCTAAAGGGAAGAAAAAAAATGCAGGAAGATGAACCTATATTAAATGAAAAAATTTGTCTTTTAATCTATTGGAATTAATACCTTCAATCCCAGAAACATGGTCACCACCTCACTAAATGGTAATACAAGAGTTGACCCTCCAGACAAAATCCTCATCAGATAAGGAATTAATCTTCAGTTTCATTAATTTCATTCACTAAATGGATCCTTTCTCTTATAATGAATATGGTTATAAACCTAATTTACCTACATCTGATGAGGAATTTGGGTAATATGCCATAGGGGCCAAGGATACAGGGGAAGACATGGTTGTAGTTGAAATCAATACTTCATTCACTTCCCCTCTTGGACCATCTATGCTACCGAAACTCATAGGATATCCCTCAAATGAGTAAAGTAGGAGAAATAAATTTCTCCCACATATTCCAATAGTCACCCTAATCCAATAATATTTTAGGATCAATTAGAGGGGGAACCATCATCAAATCAACCTTGGTGAGCAAGAAGACTTATTTGACCTAACCCTCCAAGGATAGGAGCACCTTTAACTCCTGTTTATAGGGCCAATCTACCCATGTCAAGTGATTTGGTTCCTAAATAACTCATGAGAGAGTAGTATCAAGATGGGAAGCATGGAACTTTATCCCATAATTATGACATTTTAAATTAGTTAGACCTCGTGATATCCAAGTTGTCGATCCTGGATGTTCTAAGTCTATCAAAAGACCATCAGAAATCACTCATAAAGGATTTGTTAAGCCCTCATGAGTTTTAAGCTGAGGTTTCTACTGCTAAAATATATTGTAAAGGGATCAATAATATATAATTATACATGATAATATCTTTAATGGAGTAAAAAAAATATGTCTTTATATAAGTACACATCATACCCTTGTATTTTTATAGCAAGATAAAGGATAATAATGTTCAAAAGAATTTCATTGATAATGGAACAAGAGTCAAACTCATTCCAGTTCAAACACTCTATCAACTAGGTTACATCAAGTCCCACTTTTTACCTTTTACTCTATCATTACAAGGTTATGAAAAGAGAGAGAAAAATCATCTCAGAAAAATCAAGTTCATGGATCAGTTTGGGGGCCTTGTGTCTAACTCAAAATTTCTAGTTGTTTATAAATATATGACTTTCAACATTCTGTTAGGAATTCCTTGGTTTCATCATCATGTTTAAGTCCCCTCATCATGTCATCATGTATTAAATATTGCATTAATGGTCAAATTGGGATGTGGTATGATGATAAAGACCCATTTGAATCATGTAAAACTCAGAATATCGATACATGATTATATCAAATGGAATGGAAATAACCCATGACCAACGGTGTCACCTGGGTCACTACCTATAATGATTTGGAAATGAACTTGTCCAATCCCTTAAAATAGCTCAATAAAGAACATGTGTTTCACATCAATCATATCAAAGTCATGGGCCCAAATTTGAGCACATAGTCAACAACCTTCATGATATTAGTCATGAAAACTAATACCATAAGCACTAAAAAGTTAACTGACTCTCTAGATAGTGGTAAAAGGTTAAATGAAGACACCCTCATTCCATCCCCTAATCTTTAATAGATCATTTCCACATCAGCTGAATCAGAAGAGATGGACATGACACCAAGAGAGAATGAAGATACTAACTCTCTATCCCTTATCTCTCCTCTAGAGATTCAAATAAACTCCACATTTTCAGTTGTGTTAGAGGAAGATACTTCACCTTTCAGATGTTAAAATTTCAACTCCACTCCTAACTCTGAAAAATTTCCTTCATCACCCGCTCCCCCTAAGAGTAAGGTGGGAGATGAAGAGGAATGGGAAGAGGGAGAGGAGGAGGACCTTAGTGGTTCTCCTGTAGTATTTGAAAAATGTTTCTCTTCCACCATTGATAAACTCAGAAAAATAAACATGGGTATATAGGAGGACCCATAGTCTACCTTGATTAGTGTGTCCATGTCTTAAAAATAACAAGATGTATATACCTAATTTAAAAAGCATCACCAAGATGTGTTTTCCTATAATTACATATAAATGACATTTCTTAGTCATAAGGTGGCCACCCACCACCTGGGATTTCCAAAAAAAACTATAGATACAAACAGATATCTAAAAGGAAACATCCAACTCATACTACCAAAATTGAGGCTGAATTGGACAAGATTGTTAAGATTAATTTCATTTGGTTAGTGTATTATCTGAAATGGATAACCAACATAGTATTGGTAAAGAATAAGAATGGAAAAATACATGTCAGCATTGACTTAAAATATATCAACCCGCACTATCCAAAATATGATTTCCCAGTTCCAATAATAGACATACCGATTGGTGTTACATCCATATATTAGGCACTTTCCTTCATCGATGACTATTCAGGGTACAATCAAACTAAATGTCCTCAGAAGATGAATAATACATCACCTTTAGGTCCCCCCAGGGATTATTTTTCTACCAAGTAATGTCATTTTTCTTAAATAATTATGGTGTTGTATATCAACATGTCATGCATTGCATATTCAAACCCTTTTTGGAAAGGTTTGTTTAATCCTATGTCAATGATCTGGTGGTTAAGTCCAGAAATTTTTCTGAGAACCAGAATGATCTGGAGACCCTCTTCAACAAACTTTGATAGCATGGCATGAAGATGAACTCCTCAAAATGTTCTTTAGTATTTACCTTAATAAAATTTATCATCTTAATGGTATTCCATCACGGCATTGAAGTTGATCCTGAAAAAAACAAAGTCCATCCTTAACATGTCACCTCCTCAGAACCTCAAAGATTTGAGGGGTTTATAGGGAAATCTTTACTATATTTGGTTCTTTATAGAAAACATTGCAGAAAAGTGTTTTCCTATCACTGGGTTGATGAAAAAGAGGGTCACGTATCAGTAGACTGATGACTTTTAGGAAACATTTTACAACATCAATAAATACCTCTTGATTCCACTAGTGTTAATGCTGCCTGTTGAGGGGAAAATGCTCATTTTGTATGTGATATCCTGGGGGTGATCACTAGTAACCTTCATCAAACAAAAAAATGACATTAAGAATGATAAAATCCTCTATTATATTGGTTTAACCATGCTTGATACCAAGATTCATTATTCAAATATTAAGAATAGATACCTGTTATTAATCTTTATGGTTCAAAAACTGAGGCACTACCTGCAGCACCAAGAGGTTCATTTGGTCTCTCAAAATAACCCGCTCAAATACATCCTCAGTAATCCTATTTTGACTGTATGTTTGGAATGGTGGGAAGTTATCTTGTAGTATTTTTATATTTAGTTCATGCCTTAGAAAAAGGTAAAAGTCCAGGCTTTATAAAATTTCCTTGTAGAACATCCCTATGAAAAAATGATGATGTTGAATATCGAATTTCCCAATTAATAGATCTTATCTATTTAAGAGGGCACCCAAATATGGGAGATTTATTTTGATGGCACATCCAAGATCCCAGTAGGGAAGATAATGGAATACCCCATGCTTAACAAATATGGGTTAGGAGTCGTACTTATCTCTACAGAAAAGGTAGACTTTCTTTGCTCCTTCCTATTTTATGAAGGTTATACAAACAATGAGGTAGAATATTAGGCCCTATTTGCAGGTATAGAATTGTCACTTCAAATTCTAGTGGACCAATTAATGTTGAAAGGAAATTCAAATTTGGTAATCAGGTAGATCAACAGTTATTATTCCATTAGAAATGATGAGTTAATCCCCTTGCTTGACTATATCAAAGTAATAATTGTAGAATTCCCCTTAGAGTTGATATTGACTCATGTACCATGATTTTAGAATTCCCAAGTGGATACATGTGAAAATGAATCCATGGTTTTGGTGAATACATACCAGGATGAAATAGTCATCAGCATTGTGCATCATTGAATGGTGTTGTTATTTGTTCGTGTTGACAAGGAAGAAATCAACGAGGTTAATTATATCCCTAAACTAGATGATACTATAATTGGTTTGATGATAACCATCATGTACTACCTTTAAAATAGAGTGATCTTGTTGGATAGATCTAGAAAATAGAAAATTTGATGATGAAAAACCCACTATACTCTTTATGATAGCCCAAATCACCAGAAAGTCCTCTATAAACAAGGGTTTGATAGAACCCTTCTCAGGTTAATTAATAGAGAAGAGATAGTCGGTTCCATAAAATAAGTACAAATAAGAGCCTTTGGAACCCATCATTTAGGTTTTAGGATTTCCAATCAAATCCATAGGTCTAGGTACTTCTGGCCTTCAATGAGGCAGCATTGCAAAAAATTTACCTAGTTTCATTCCTACCAAGTGCATGCCAACTTTAGCCATCAACCCATGAAGTTTCTACACACATCCAAATACATCTAGCCATTTTATATATGGGGAATGGATATTGTAGGTTTGTACCCTCTATCTATGACCAAGAAATTCAAATACATTCTCACTACTACCAACTTCTACTCTAAATAGTCTAAACCAATACCCCTCAAATAATTTTGGATCAAAATCATTTTCATCTTCATGAAATCCAACAACATTACCATATTTGGTGTCCCTCATACAATATTGATAAATAATGTCACCAATTTATATTCTAGTGAGTTGAAAATCTGTATCATGAGTATAATATCAAATCTAACCATTCATCTTTCTATCATGAAGCAGCTAATGGACATATTGAGGCCTTCAACAAGAATTTATCAAACATACTCCAGAATATAGTGGATAAATATAAAAATTATTGGCATAAAATTCACTTAAATACCTTATGGTCCTATTTTATGGAAACCCACACCACCACATGGGTGACTGGTTGCGCCCAAATTTACCCTACAGGTATGCGGTCGTTGTAGTACAAGTAGGGGTCGAGTCCACAGGGACCGAAGAAGAAACCGAGAGACACTCTGATTTTGGAAGGATTTGGCTATGGAGTGGCCAACTATTTGGATTGATTTTATTTGAAAAACTACTGAATTAATTTAAAGAAAATAAATTAAAACATACACTTACTTAGTCTAAAACAATTAATGGAGATGAGATGATCCTAAGTTGTTACTAGGTTAGATTGGATGTATTTATTATCTTATAACGTTCGTTTCACTAATTCAAGACGTGTCCACAAAATGATATAATTCCTCAACATCATTCACCAATTTAATCCCTCACAATTCCAAGGCTAATCACCAATGCACTTAGAGGATCAATTTAATGATCACTCCAAGGAATTGGATCGTACTAGCACTCGAAATGTGTTATTGTTAAAGTTGGCGAATATGAAGAAGAAATTAATCATCAAATGGAAATCTTAAATTAATGAAATGATTAAAGAATTTTAGATCATAAAATAACATCCAATATTCCCCATGCAACTCCCTATGACCAACCCATAAGGGTTTAGCCCTCCATTTATTCTATTAAATAAATGGAAGCGGGAAGTCGACTTAAAGAAGCAGAATTGGAGAAGAAAAATAAAACAATGAAACGATCACTCCACCGTTGTGTGAATAAATTCACAAGTGCTGGTGTGAATAAATTCACACCTTAAAGAAACGGTATCAAAGTGATAAGAAGAAAAAAAATAAAAAGATGAAATGAAGAACTTTTATTGAGAACTAATATGATTCAAATAACTTACATGAGAATGAAGAATGATTACAACATCAAATGGACAGCAAAACATTACAATGAAAACAAAGCATCCAAGATGATAAGAAAAATTTCCACCCCCATTCCCTTCACCACTAGCTCATTATATTGGAATATTAGGATCCTTAGGTACATCCCCCAAAAATTAATTCACCCCCCAACAATTAATAGAGTCAAATGGAGGGTGAATAATCAAAAGGAAATTGATGTTTCGAATTTGACCCGGAAAACTGTCCAGATTCATCCACCACATTGACGTGTGAATTAGAAATTGAAGAAGGCCGAATCCGGAGGAGTTGTAGAAGAGAAATATCTTCTTTAATGTGTATTACATAAGCTAACAAAATTTCAGGACATTTGGCGCATCCGTTTGGAAGTTATGGTCGAAATGGTGGGACGGATTTCTGTGCATTAATGACGACTCCACCATTTAAATCTCAACTTCAGATCTCTTTATCCTCATAAAAACATCAGAATTAGCTCCGGACACAGTTGGATAAAATGATCCTCATATTTTTATCTTTCTACTGTATAAATTTGAGCTTCATTGGGCTTGTTTTATGGGCCCCACATTTGTTTGATGGGCCTTAGGCCCATTATGCTTTTTCAAGCAAGTTTCTGCCTTCAGGCGCAAAATTATCCATCTTCCTTTAAGATTCATCCATTGGACCTAAAAGATAAAATGTTCCAAACAAAGTGATAAATCATATACCAAAATTTCAAATTAAAATGATGAATATTGTAATTTCCACAAGCAAATTATTGAGTGGGCCCAAATTGACATTTTAAGCATGAATTGCACAATGATGGGAAATGAAGTTCAATTTCTGAATTGGACTAAAATTGATGTTTATGAACTTTTAAAAACATTAATATTAAGATCCTAACAATGAATATTAGCCACTTTCAGTGACTAATCACACCCCCCAACTTGAGTTTTGCTAGTCCCGAGCAAAATAAATTACAAATATAAAATCCAAATCCTCTTTTCCAAAAACATTTAAATACACATTACTCACCCAAATATCTAATACCAAAAAAAAATTATGAAAACCCATTAAAATCATTTAAAACAAGCTAGGTCTATAAGCATATCCCAAGCCCAAGCCCATTCCTTTGTTCAAATTCATCGCCACATTTCATCCAATTCCAATTAAGCATGATAAAGTGTTGTGCATCATAAAAGATATGGGGCCCATTTTATTGTTCAAGGGGAAAAAATGGAATCTCTAGGTGGGAATCACATTAAACCTTAAGATGAGTATCCTTTTTTTTAATTTTTTTTTTTTTGATTTTTTTTTGATTTTTTTTTTTTTTTGTTTTTTTTTGGATACTCAAATTAAACTAAAATTGACCCCAGAACCCTATGCTATAATGAAAGGGACCCAAGAACTCAAATTTACACCCACGATCCAGTAGACGTGTATTGTGGCATTTTTATTAAGAGGATGAAAATGTAAACTTTGAAAAATCACATCGGACAACTGCACTTTCCAAAAACTATGCTCATGAACTTAAACTTGCATTAAAATCAGAATCAAGGCATGCAAAATTTATTTGATATCCAATTTTAGACTTTGCAATGTTTGTTATCATGTTCAAGGTTAATGGAATTTTTCTTTTCATGCATGTTTTTATTCAAAAAAATCATTTTTTATCCCCCCCCCCAACTTAGAATAACACTGTCCTCAGTGTTTAAAGAAAAGAAAAGTTAGAAGGGGGTAAGAGAGGAGTTCAATGAAGAAATTTAAAATGAAAATCATGGAATAAAGTCACCTGGTGGTTGATGATAATAGTTCATGTCATAGTCTCCCTTCAATCCTGGATTTGAGTCTCAGCGGCTTGGATGGTGGTGAATGGATTTTCCTTATGGATTTCAACATGTCCTTTTATTTTTTTTTAACCTATAAAAAAAATAAAACAAAACAAAATAAACTGATGATACATTGTCTTCTTTATATTTTCTGGGTAAGGTATTACTCAGAGATCACACCACGTGACATGGATGAATATGGCGCTCCCCTTTCATACCCATCCTTACTCATAAAAGAAGAACAGGTCAACAGCTTATGGTAATTTATTATATGAAAAATAAAATGATTCAAAATGATTGGAAACAAGAAAACCATGGGTTTCCTCCCATGCAGCGCTTTTGTTTAACGTCGTTAGCTCGACTTGAACCCCCCAACTTATCCAATTCCAACTTTCAAAATTTTAATTAACCCATCTTTCTCTACTTCAATAATATTTAGATTGATTATTTGTTTGAAATATGTTTCATTTGAAATCCTTTGTTCTATAATGAGCGGTAAAATCCATGTAATATCAGAAATGGTTGATTGAATTGAATATCTAGTATTGCCTAAGACATCAATAAACATTCCCAATTTTTTAGTTTCAAGAGGATAATAAATTGGAATTTCATGGTATTGGTTATCCACATTTAAGAGTGGGGAAGAAGGGAGAAAATTTTTGAGTTCAGGTTGATAAAAATTTACAAAAGAAGAATGGAAATTTGAATCAAAAACAGTTTCTTCTCCATGAAATTTAAAAATAATTGGTTCCTTTTGAAATTTTGATTCCTCCCAAAAAATTTTCTTTTGAATGTCGGTAGTGGGTATAGACTCAATATTTGTTAACTCTCCCAATGGTTCAATGATTGGTGATTCTAAAAAATCATTTTTGGTGCAATATTCTGGACATTCAATCCTTGAAAAATAATTTCCCTCTTGTGAATTCATGAAATCAATTTCATCCTGATTTAAATACTCATCAACAATTCCTTCATGTTCTTTATCTTGAATTTCAACATTACCTGACCAGATCTCTTCATTATCCAACTCTGTATTCCAAGATTTTAAAGTGGGTTCTTTACTAAATTCACATGAGTTATGTGGGAAAAAACATTCTTCTATAAGTGATGTGGAAAGGTCATCCTGAGTGGGAATGGGTTCTTCATATGTCTCAATGTTTTGTATTTCTAATCTCAGTGATGAAACTTCTGAATTCATTTTAACCATTTTTTCACACAAATGTTCAAGAATTTTTTCAGAATTAGGATTGATTGTTGTTTGTACATCATGGACTTCCTCATTATTTATCTTTTCAATCATTCTTGATAGGTATGGAAATTGATCTTGTAAACATTCAGCATCTCATTGATTGTACATCTCATCTGGTGTGGTGTATTCAATTAAGGATTGGTCAATGAAATTCCCTATGTGAGGTGTTTCCCAATATTGATTTCCAACTTTATTATAGCATTGATTTATGAAGGGGTATTTTGGAGGATAATCCATTGGAATTGATTGAAAATTAGTTTTGGGGTTTTTTTGGACACACAGAAATAGAAAGGGGAAAAGAGAAGAGAAATTGAGGTGAGAATAGAGAATTTGGGGTGAGAAAAGAAGATTTGGGTCTAAGTTACTTACTTGGTCCCCGGAAACGGCGCCAAAATTTGGTTGCGCCCAAATTTACCCTACAGGTATGCGGTCGTTGTAGTACAAGTAGGGGTCGAGTCCACAGGGACCGAAGAAGAAACCGAGAGACACTCTGATTTTGGAAGGATTTGGCTATGGAGTGGCCAACTATTTGGATTGATTTTATTTGAAAAACTACTGAATTAATTTAAAGAAAATAAATTAAAACATACACTTACTTAGTCTAAAACAATTAATGGAGATGAGATGATCCTAAGTTGTTACTAGGTTAGATTGGATGTATTTATTATCTTATAACGTTCGTTTCACTAATTCAAGACGTGTCCACAAAATGATATAATTCCTCAACATCATTCACCAATTTAATCCCTCACAATTCCAAGGCTAATCACCAATGCACTTAGAGGATCAATTTAATGATCACTCCAAGGAATTGGATCGTACTAGCACTCGAAATGTGTTATTGTTAAAGTTGGCGAAGATGAAGAAGAAATTAATCATCAAATGGAAATCTTAAATTAATGAAATGATTAAAGAATTTTAGATCATAAAATAACATCCAATCTTCCCCATGCAACTCCCTAGGACCAACCCATAAGGTTTTAGCCCTCCATTTATTCTATTAAATAAATGGAAGCGGGAAGTCGACTTAAAGAAGCAGAATTGGAGAAGAAAAATAAAACAATGAAACGATCACTCCACCGTTGTGTGAATAAATTCACAAGTGCTGGTGTGAATAAATTCACACCTTAAAGCAACGGTATCAAAGTGATAAGAAGAAAAAAAAATATGAAATGAAGAACTTTTATTGAGAACTAATGTGATTCAAATAACTTACATGAGAATGAAGAATGATTACAACATCAAATGGACAACAAAACATTACAATGAAAACAAAGCATCCAAGATGATAATAAAATTTTCCACCCCCATTCCCTTCACCACTAGCTCATTATATAGGCATATTAGGATCCTTAGGTAAATCCCCCAACAATTAATTCACCCCCCAACAATTAATAGAGTCAAATGGAGGGTGAATAATCAAAAGGAAATTGATGTTTCGAATTTGACCCGGAAAACTGTCCAGATTCGTCCACCACATTGACGTGTGAATTAGAAATTGAAGAAGGCCGAATCCGGAGGAGTTGTATAAGAGAAATATCTTTGTTAATGTGTATTACAGAAGCTACCAAAATTTCAGGACATTTGGCGCATCCGTTTGGAAGTTATGGTCGAAATGGTGGGACGGATTTATGTACATTAATGACGACTCCACCATTTAAATCTCAACTTCAGATCTCTTTATCCTCATGAAAACATCAGAATTAGCTCCGGCCACAGTTGGATAAAATGATACTCATATTTTTATATTTCTACTGTATAAATTTGAGCTTCATTGTGCTTGGTTTCTGGGCCCCACATTTGTTTGATGGGCCTTAGGCCCATTATGCTTTTTCGAGCAAGTTTCTGCCTTCAGGCGCAAAATTCTCCATCTTCCTTTAAGATTCATCCATCGGACCTAAAATATAAAATGTTCCAAACAAAGTGATCAATCATATACCAAAATTTAAAATTAAAATGATGAATATTTTAATTTCCACAAGAAAATTATTGAGTGGGCCCAAATTGACATTTTAAGCATGAATTGCACAATGATGGGAAATGAAGTTCAATTTCTGAATTGGACTAAAATTGATGTTTATGAACTTTTAAAAACATTAATATTAAGATCTTAACAATGAATATTAGCCACTTTCAGTGACTAATCAGTGACCCCGTATTCATTGTTATACAGGACAGAAGAAATCATGACCATTGAGGTATAATTTTCCTCACTTCACATTGCCATCTATGATCAATTGTTCATAGATGAGAAATACCAAAAATGGTTGGATGAGTTGAAACAACTCAATGATAAAATACTACATACCTTTCATCACTTGTAGGTCTATAAAAATTGGATATCATGGGATTTTAATAAAAAATTCATCCTCCACTCATTCCTCCAAGGAGAACTAGTACTCGTCCTCAGGACCCCAATGATACTAGGGAGGAAAGCTCTAAAGCTTGAGCCAAAGTGGGAGGGACCTTATTCCATACACAAGTTATACTCTAATGGATATTATTCATTGATATTTATGGATAAAGATCTCTTTATTTTCCCTATCAATGCAATATTCCTCAATAAATACTTTGTGTGATAAAGAAACCTTCATCCTTGTCGTATATTGTCAAACTGCATGGGTTCCCTCATCTTTGTTATGTGAATTTAAACCATGTATCATCATTGGTATTTTATTAATTACCTTAAAAGTTAAATATATCTTACTCATTTAATGATGATAAAATAAATGAATTTTGGTCCTAAATGTAATACCTTAAAAGGAAAAACATATGGTCCTAGTCATACAACCCAAAACTACAAGACACCATAGTCCAAGTTGTAGAACTCTAAACTAAATAACCTGATGTCCTAGTCATAAGAAGTTAAACTATATGAAAATATCCTTTCTATATGAATCAAAACTACATGGTTCACATCCTTGTTGTATAATTTAAAACTTCATAACATTTCAATCCATTCTTGAGGGGATCATGATACTCAGTGCTGGTTTCCCACCACACCTTCGTTATATAACAACTTATGACTTGATTCTCATATCAATGGAATATTTAGTGATTCCAAAATCTTAAGTCCTTGTCCCATTCATAAAGAAAAAAATCTCCATCTCCTATATAAAAACAAATATCTATATAGGGTACTTCACACTCTATGGCTAATGTCGGTCCAAATTCTCCCTTTGTGCTCAGAAAAATTCATTTCATGCATCATACTTCTTGTCCTAGGAAATTTTGAATCTACATAAGCTTTCCTTGGCCATTAGAAATATAATGTTAGATTCATGAGGTCACCTTTTTTTAATATTCATTGATACACCCTAGTTTTTATTTGCATATGATTCCCACCAAAAGGTCCTATCAACCAAAGGCACATATTTCCTTAAGAGAGGCCTCTTTTATCTGTGTAATCCCTAAAAACATTTTAATGGAAACCTATTTTCAAAATGGACCCTATTCATTCCTTGTGTTTTTTTACCATATCAATTCTCTTGATATGATAACCCCTAAGGTCATGGTTTACAATCACCTTCTTCACATTAGAAGTATGTCGGAAGATCCTTGGCCCAGTAATCCTTATATCACTCGTCATCACTATGACATATGCTCTTAGCTGTATGACCTAAAACTAAAAGACACCCATAGTGTCCTAGTCACATAATATTAAACTGTACAACAATGTCTTAAACACAATATGTTGAGATATAGTCTTAATTTTTATACCAAGAATAGGATTCCTTGGGAAACCAGCTCAGGAAACCCATATCACAAACATGGGATACCTCTCATAAGATGACTACCTAAGAACCTAGATAATATTTATGGGGATTCATGCCTTCCTTTTTATGTTGGGTAACCTTCTTCCTTAATGAATAACACTAAACTTCATGGTTAACATCCCTCTCATTCAATGTTAAAATCATATAACTACATGTGTCTTGATTCTCATTCACATGAGATACGTAGGGACACCCAAATCCTACATAAAGATCTAGCCAACACAATATCAAAATTCCTCTATCCTTCCTTTTAATTGCCTCTATGTGGTGAAAAAAACCATTTCCACTCCTTATTTCTCACACTGGTCATGGATCACATGATATTAAGAATTTTGGTAAAGTATTCTCCACATGATCAAGACATATCAGTTCATGTCAGGGTTAACATGGTCCTAAATTCAATACATTAAAAGGAACACCAAATGTCCACCCCACATGATTTTAAACTACATGGTTTACATATCTTGTATGATATAAATCCAAGAATAATGTGTAGATTGATTATCTCTCTAATGGGATATGTATTGAATCTCAGGTCCTACATACTAGTTTATCTTCAATATAAAACTTCCCCCACTCTCTTATGTATAATCCAAATCTACATAGGAGGGTCTAGTATAATTTATCACCCCATTTGTGACCTCATACTAAAAAAAATCTCCTTCTCCACACAAAAATTCAATCAGTGTGGTGATTCTATTATATAACTACATGTGTCTTGATTCTCTATTTAATGAGATACGTAGAAACACCCAGATCCTATACCATAGGCCCAACCACAATGCAAAAAAACCCTCCCTATGTATGGATAATACTTGTGTAGGAAATATTTATCCCCATTCTTAGGTGATTTTGACATTAAATGATCATTCCATATGCAAAAACCTTCCTTAAAAAATTAAACTCTATGTATGGATAAATTTCAATCATCATAATCTTTCCATGGTCATTAGTAATAGAATGTATGATACCTAAGGACACCTTTTTCTAACTATAAAATGATACACCCTAGTTTTTCTTTATGTAAGTCACCCACCAAAAGGGCATGTAAACCAGTGGATGTCATTATTTAAATATCAATTGATACTCCCCAGTTTGGTTTTTCATAAGTCACCCACCAAAAGGGCATGTCAACTATAGGAACACTCATCCCCAAGATAAACATTTTCTAACTCTGTAATCCCTAATAACATTATGTTGGAAACTGTTTTTTGAAAATGGTATGAATTTATTCCTTACATATGTGTCCCATATCACTCCTCGGATCCAAAATCCCCAAGATTATAGCTTATAACTTTCATTATCATGCCTGAAGATGATGGAACATTCTTAGGAAGATCACTGTGAAAGAGTAAATCACTAATCTTTCAATCAAATATAAATGACCTTAAATTGTATCCCTCCATTTCTTTTCCATAAGATGTTAAACTGCACGGTCCATGTATTGTTCACACGACATTAACCGGGTGATGCTTCGACCCTCATCAAGGAGGATCCTTTTATATTGATTCTCATTATCCACCACATCACCCCAAAGAACTAAATATGACTAGATTCTTATTCTATCAAGAAATTTATTGATAGAAATATTCTCCATTCTAGGCTCAGATTCCATAGCATACAAATGGTTTCTATTCCTCTATTCATGGACACAACCCCTACCTGGGCAGAAAGTTTTGTATTTTTTCTAGGACCCCTCCTTTGTGATCTTACGGTCAAAATAGTATTCCCCTCAATTATATACAAACCAAAATTGTATAGGATTGGTAATGGATAGTGCCAACCTAGATGCTCCCTTAATTCTCAGACACACTCCCTTTGCAAACCACCCTTTGTGGTCTTGAGAAATCTGGATCTTCATAAACTCCCCATACATTAGTAATAGAATTTTTATACCTAAAGACACCTTTGTTTTGACTATCCATTGATACACCCCCAATATGGATTTGCATAGGATGCCCACCAAAAGATACCATCAACCAGAGACATGTTCATACTTAGTAGAAACCTCTTATATCACTATAATCCCTGACAACATCATGTTGGAAGCTGCTTTTCAAACATGGTTTCCGGTCATTCCTTACATATTTGTCTCATATCATGTTCTAGATCCATAAATCACAAAATTAGGACTCAAAATTCCCCTTTGTGTACCTGAATAATGTTAAAACATTATCAGCCAGCAATCCATGCTAAGGTCATCATTCCATAACTCATGTTCAAATTTGTTTGACCTAGAAATTTGTTGTATTAGTTTGGATTGCAATAATATAAACTACCCAAAAAAGAGGCATAAAACTTTTTAGGTTAAAAACCCAAAAAATGCAGCCTAAGAAAAATCCAAGTCTCACTCGCTAAGTCTTATTCATGTTTGATTTAGGAAAAAAATCAAAGTGATGACACAAAAGACACAAAGTATATAGGGTCTATCATGTGACCCTTAGAAATAGTCAAACTATGCTCATTGGGTCTAAAGACTTAGTAAAAAATAAAATCACCCTCATTCTTATCATTGTAACTATAACACATTGACACAATATAATTCAATCAAATGAGTCTCTATCAAGGTTATATTATGACTATAATGACTACATGAACACAAAAATAGGTGATCAAGGAACAAAAAAAATCATTTTCATTCATGTTTTAAAATGTGAGGGAACTTCCACATGCTAGATCCTCTCTTATAAGTTTTACAAGTGTTCCTAAATATATTATTTTACTTGTTGGAATTTGGATCGAGAATTATCTATATTTTTTTGAAACCCATCCAATTGTGTGGAATGTAATCCTCATCATGATAAAGTTTTTCCTACTCCATAGCAACAGAATCCATACCTTATGATAGGTACCACTTTAATATTGGTTGTGTTGGACCATCTATTCCTTCATAGAATCCAATTCTTCTTTAAGATGCATCATTTGGAGATATTTATAATTAATGTGATGATTGTTCTCTTCTACCTCCTTAGTATGTATGAACTCTTCCTAGGATACAATAGCTATAAGATCTTTAAATTTTCTTACTATCTACACCTCAACATATTATAATTTTTTCTTCCCTTCTAATTTCCAAATGATTGACTTTACAGAATATTGAATCATGTGGTAATAAAAACCATCACACTCCAAAATGGAAAATAAAAGACGGTGAATTCACAATGATGGATATTTGAGAAGTTTATCTAAAATTATCTTTCATATATCTCACCAAACAATACAGTGTGTGGTGAAAAATTAATCATGTGTCTCAAAGATTAACTCAAAACTAAATTCATAGGGAGAGATGTACTCTGGGATTAACATGCTCAATGAGGCACTCTGCTCTGATCCCTTGTAAATAGTATCAGATCCACCTTTTGTTGTTAACTAAAAGGGAATGGAAGCTCCTCCCTCAAGCTCAGACACAGAAGTTGATGGTGCTGAATAATAGATAGAACTCATCATTCACGTTAGGGGGTAATAGGTATAAAAGGAAGTGAAAGAACCAAATAAGTTAATAACACTCACCCATTAGTGGATCAACTAATGTTATTGATATCTCCCTAAAATAAATGGTCTAAAAACTTTGAACCATTATTTCCTTTTAGGAACATTACCTTGAGTTTTTTTGAGGCCCAGGATGGATGGATCTCAATAATATCCCACTTTGGGGACCTCAATGGTTGTTCCTTCAGTATTGGGAGCAATATGGGCTTCAATGCCTTGGTCATGGATCTCTTTGTAAATGTTTTATATGTAAAAAAATTTACAATTAAATCTTTGGTGAAAGATATAAAATTTAAGAAGGTCGACCATGTTTGAAAGAATAATAAAAAGAAAAATCACATCTATCCAATTCCCTATAAAAGTCTCGTAACTCCTCCAGAGAAGTAGGAAAATTATATTTTTTAAAATATCCTCAAATTAAATTATTTTATTATATAAATACTTGTGTATCACAACATTTACACTAGTAGGGGTATTCAAGGTGTGTGGATCATGACCCAGATTGGCTCTATCATCGATTCTATCTACCGAATTCTCAGGAGGCATGGCTTCTTTAAACCCTGCAAAGTCAAGAGTAGCACTGGTACCTTCATCGGACTACCCAATACTTTCATCCCCTTCTATAACGGTGACAATGCTGATGGTTTTTATTGTAGGGTCCTCCATTGTATATGATGGAACTTAAATATTGTGAGGAAGAAAGTCAGTGACTAGTACATGACACCTTATTATGTGAATCTAACATTACCAAGCCATTATTCCCTCTCTATAGTAATGGGAGTGGATGCACCTTCGTCTCTCGATACTTCTTCTTTCAAAGGGATAGATTCACCCAAACAAGTCTATTCCTTGCTCATAATGTACCTATTGATCCTCATAGGATCAGTGTTTGTCCTTTTGAGGGAGGTGAGTGAAGCAGATCCTATAAAAGGAAAGCATGGTCAAATTGGTATGTCAGGTGAGTCATAGGATTAAATTATAGAGAAAAGACTTATTGTGGTGTATACTCTTAGACAAATTATTTTTCCTCTTTTGTTTCTTCCCCTAAGATGGTGATGGGCCTATCTTGCTCATCTTAGTTTCAAGTAATAGAGGTGAAAGTTTAGAATATCCTCCCACCATCTCCTCCCTCAACATCCTATGAACTGAGGATAGCTATGAGGACTTGGGAGACTCACTCCCAACTCTGATGGTGGTGCCCATCAACCCATAATTTGGTGACTCAGATTCCACCCTTGGTACCCCCTCTTCTCCTCCTAACTGCAAGATAAGTCCCCTTAAAATTAATGATGATGGATAGGGGAGGGAAAGGATAAGGTAAAGAGAGATATACCTTATTAAAGTTGATGTAATCATCCCATTCCTCATCAGATCAACCATATATTCCCTCAACAACAGCTTAGGATATCTTGTCAATTACTTTCTTTTTGGCTAGGATTTAATCATTGGTTGTATATATTAACATATCTAGCTTCTGAATATATTTCCAAACCTTGGAAAAATTATCACTAGGGTAAAGGTTAGAGGGAACTCAGATATCCCCAAGTTGTGGGATATGTATTCCATCCTATAGAAACACCCATAAATATCATATGTACTAGGTTATACCCTAACAAGAGTAGATTTCCAAAGGCCACACATAATCTGAATTTCCCATAATGAACTTCTAGGAAGACTCAACAACCTTTGACTTTGAGTCCCATTCATGTCTCTTTACTCTAATAGGATACCGTAAAATTAGAGCTCAGGCCTCCCCCCAGTGATGATGACTAGACCACATCATCCTAGAAGATATTGTATTTTCAACCCTGACATGATATTTAGACTTTTACCATGATTATTTTAAATACTTTGGAGCTCCAGCATCATCATCCTCAGGCTGAGCCTTTCTAACACACTTTCCACACCCAGTAGTCGTCATAGCCTTAACTCAGGGGATGATTTCTGTCAGATCCCCTCGAGGGTAGTAAGAAATCCAAGCACTGGCATACCCATATTTTATCCCAATGGATGCACTTGATAGAGGTTGATTGGTTTATTCTTGGGATGCATCTAAGTCCATGAGGATCCAAAATTGTTGGGACACCATCAGATATTTCTCAAACCGAATGTGTGGGGGGATAAATTTTTATATTGTAGACACTTGAATAGCGAGAAAATTGATATGAATAATAGGCCTCATATATGATCTTACTGTCAATATGGGATTTCAGTATATTTTCTATGAATACAATCATGTATGACCTTAGGTTGTAATTACCATGGCCATTATCGATGAACGTTTCAGTGGGTGGATCACTATATGGGAAGAAGTTAAACTCTCCTAGTATGTTCATATTATTAAGGGCTTCACCATATTTCTTAGATAAATTTTGGACACCAGAAACAGTCTGAATGAATGGGTGAAACCGGTATTTAGGAAATTTAACTCCACTAAACATGTCATAAAAGTTGAAGTATAGTGAAACCCACCCTATTCATAACATGAAATAGCCTTGCAATTTGGTATGGGGCCTTTTCGGTGTACACATGCAGTAGACACAGGTATATTTTTTCCATAAGAGTGGCATCCAGTCCTATTTGGCTCCCTTTTTCTAATTTGGATACTATGATGAACATCCCTTACCTCATGTTTCCATTAGATTCATGGATCGGTGGAAGGTAGGTACTCAACCACATCGTCATAAATCTGACGAGACATGTACTTTGGGAAAAGTAAGACTTGACTTTATAACCCCACCAGTTATACTATCCTTGCTCCAATATAGACCATAATTTTTTATAATTTCTTCGGTTCTCTATTGATGGGAATCCCATATGGTGTTTTCAAGTAGGACCTTATCCTTTTGGCTTGAGTTTTTCCTTCATCCATTCTTTGGGATGGACGTTATCCCTTGGGCAAGGTTCACCCTTCTTAATATAATATTTTGGGACATCTTTAATAGATCATGCACCAAAATAGGAATCCTTTCAGCATCATATTGAGTGGAATTTGATAGGATAAACTCATTATACATCTCTCTAAGGATGGGAGATCTAATTATTTTATATACATACCAATGGATAATTCTGAATTTTCCATGCATGAGATAGAAATTATTTGTCTGAGGTCTTTATCATCTCAATAGTTTATGAATGATGTTCAAGTTCTTGTAAATATACATCTATTCCACCCAAAAAGACTCATAAATTTTGGTGTTTTGTAGTTCATTATTAAATTTTGTGCAGGTTTGGTGCACCCAGTACACGCACATCCATTCATACTTGAATCCCCCTCCATAAAAAAAGTCAAATCATTTTTCCTTCCTTATGATTGGTCTGTCTTGGAAGTATGGAATATTTACTAATATTAGTGAGGTTTTGATTCATTCATTTAAGGATTCAAATCAATGACACATATGTTGTGAATAATGATGCATTTAGTAGAAAATTTCCTTTCATTAATAAATACACCCTTGGAGGAGATGTTAAAAGTGGGACAATTGGTGTATTCCACAAACCAAAACTTTATCACGTATTTCTAAAAACTTTGGGGTGAGTTCATCTCTCAGAAGTTAGTGATTATATAGAGGTAGATAATTACTTTATGGGTACTCAATTTGGTACTTCTTTAAGTGTTTTTCTAGGTCTGATAAGGTGGAGTCACACATTCTGTAGTAATATGGCCCAATAGTTTTAATCATTTATGAAACACGAGTATAATCTTGTTCATCGGAAGCCCTTGAAGCATCCATTAGAAATATGTAATGAAGTATCAAGATTTTAATTAAAGTTAAAATCTTTGTTTTTTTAAAAATTCATAAATTTGGAAAATTATCCTCATGCGGGTCACTCTCCCATGTGACCTCGCACAGGTCACTCGCTCAGGGTTCTCTATCACGTTAACAAAGTCATACCAAGTCCTTGTGTGAGAGGACTCTCTAGAAATATTGCACAAATGAAAATCATGATGAGAGAAAGTAAGAATAAGAGACTATAATGGTGAGATTAAGAAAATAGAAAAATAATAAGGAAAAATCATTGAGCAGTCAATGGTATTTATAGATGCAGACAACCTACACGAATGACCTACAAGGACGACCTGAACTGAGTACCTGTGTGGCTGACCTACATGCACTACTTGTGTGGATTATTTGATAGGTAGACATTTTTATTACTCTACCTTAGGATCATACCCTATTATTTTTATTATATCCAATCCTAAGGGGGGATTTTGAAGACATAATTTTTTTCACATGAGGGTGAGAAGCGTCAAAGGAAATACATCAAGAAATAAATAGGTGAAGGGAAATAAGGAGAACCAAGTACCTCACCCAATTCGACCTGTATTCACCCACCCTATGTGCTAAGAGGCTCGTGCGGGCCCTACCTATGCAGAAAAGAAGAAGAATCCACACCTATGTGAGTCACCTGTATGGGTGAATTATTTCACCCAAGGTCCCAAAATCATCTATTAATAGGACCCTGTAGCTCCTCATTTGAAAAAACTAGAAGATCGGAAGAATCCTTGACACTCTATTTCACCTAGTCCTTTACCCAAGCCCTCAAAACCATCCAGGTATCCCTCCAAAACCCTGGAGAAGAGATGATTAAGGTTAATATTGTGATTATAGTTCCTCCAGTTTGTGGAACACAAAACACCTAAGCGAAGATCCACTTCCCCCCAGCCGACAAGTACTAGCGTGAAGGTCTCCTCCCAAAATAGGGACATGCATTAGGACCTTATAGAGAAACTTGAGGAAACCCTTAGATCCTATATAAAGTCCTTTCCCAATTGTTGATTCCTAGGGTTACCATCAATAAGAATTCACTTATATATCGTACAGGTACACCTTGCGCAAAGAAAATCCAGTCCGCCCAAGTCTACCATGCATGATACTCTTTATAATTGCCCCGGACTCTCCTGTGTGAGCCCCCTTTTTCTCACCTAGGATTCAACTACATGAAACATAATTTGGGACACTTTTTAATGCTACTCATGGTAGGGAACCTCCTTCCTGGGGAATCCCATCTAAGGGGTGGAAATCAAAACCCCCATCAAGTCCTCCATATTTTCATGACCATAGTGAAAGACACACCAGTGTGTCTCACATTAGGTTGTACATTCCCTTGGTAAGAGTTTTCCAGAACTTGTCCTACCAGATGGGTAGGGTCCTTAGGGTGTTTAAATTTGTGAATACCCTTATAAATGAGGACCCCAACCTTGGTGTTGGTTCTAGGGATCTCTCATTACATATGATGAGGGTTGGTTCCTTGTACTTCCCTTCTCATCTCTAAAATTGGTACCTTCCCATTTCAGATAGTGAGGGGAGACACTTGTCTTTCCCTTTTATGAGGGATAGTACCTTATACTCCTTTCATATTTTCTATAACTGAGAAGATTGAATCCCTCTTAGATTAATCCCCTGGCCTTTATTTTAGTCTATACCCCATATGTGTGCATAATTCCTAACCTCAGGTTATGAAAACAAGAGAGGTGATGGGAACACCAAATCCCTTTATCTCTTACATAGACCTAAACTCATCCAATAGTGGATGAAGGAGATTGTGTGGTTTTTCATATCTTCCTCTTCCTTTTGTTTCTTACACCAAGCATGACTCATGTGGTCTTAGAGGTTAGTGACAATCATGACATCCGCACAATCATTTTCATGTCTTGGTAGAGAATCCTTTTCTGAATCTTCCTCTTGCCTTATTCAAAGGGCCTCCATAGGTGTAGGTCCTAAAACCCATGTATCCATCACAAAGTTCCATATCCCCTATGATAAAAACCTTCAAAGGGACTCCATTGGAGTGGGTCCTCAACCCTATTGAACTATGAGGGCTTTGATTCCCATCAAAATGGGATACATAGGAAGCATCCTTGAGGTTCAAACATAATAACCCAAATTCACCCAAATCCTATTAGGACTGCATCCCCAGTAGGGTTATATCCAACTTGGGAGGCCACATACCTTACAAGTTCCCCTAGGCCTCTTCGGGTAAGTCCCATGCTAGATTTGACTAGGCACCTTTCACCTAGACGTCCTTGTCACATGATGTTACACTACACGGTTTGGTCCTTATCACATGACATTAAAAGGTATAATGTGTCCCATTAAGTGGAACCAAACCACATGGGTTCTGATTCCTTTCACAAGTATATATATAAATCCTATCTCATGGGATCGATCCCAACATCAAAAAAAAACTCTTGTCTTCTTGGATAATGATAAATTCCATAATTCCCCACTATGTAGATTAAAAATGGCATCATAATAATAAATGACATGAGATTATATAATTCTTTCAAAAAAGGGTACCATCAATGGAGAACCCTGGATACATACATATATCTCTAATGATGAAGAACCTTAGATACATATAGATGATTCTAAATCCAATCCATGCTGATAAATGATTGTTCACCTAAGGGTAACCCATGTTATATTTGGGATTTAATAAAGTATTTTTGAATATGTATTAAATCTTTAAAATATTACCATAGTAGGAAATAATTCCTCCCAAAAGCATTTTATGAGCCTGAACTCCCATCCTCTCGGCTAATGTGAGTCCCCAAACATTTTTGGACTATTCCCCAATACTTATATGCCTATGGAAAGTAGTTTCATGAAATTTCTTGGATAAGGGAACCATTGGGAGATTCCAACTCCACGAACAAACCCCATTGGAAGCTATTCAAAAATGGTGAACCCAATGTGAATGATTATGCAACATTCAAAACCACACAATCAACCGTCGGGATGAGAGATGAATTTTAATCATAAATAGTAGTATGTGATGCATGTAGTATATACACATGTAGTATATGAATGAGTTTGTGATAAATAAAACTACTAAGGGGTTATGCAAAAAGGATGATGATTTCATGTATAGGTAGTGTGGTTTGTGAATAAAAAGTGATGTGATTTGCAGATCCACAAAGCACTAAATGTTGTATCATTGTTTCCTATAAATATGATCTAGAATCATCATTAGTAGATAATAGAGATTAAAACAAGAAGAAAAATATTTAGAGGCATGATATCTCTTTATTTTCATGAGGTTTATAGGATTCCTCATGCATTATACTTTTATCATGATTTTCTGGAGTGAAAGATCTCAAGTTAAACTATATTTAGAAAATTCCATGAAAAGTAGTTTTGTAAATAGATACTAGATCTAAGTACATGAAAATTATTATATTTTCATAAAGGAAGATCCATTTTAGATTTGTTTCATAAATAATAAAGTCAAATAATACTACAAACTAGATTTTATATAAAGAAACATAAAATGAACTACATTTTCATGAAAAGAGTTTCACATGTGAGTAGTTGTGATAATATGTAGTTAAAATTTCTTAGAATGATTTAAATTTGTAAGAAGCTAGTTTCATGGGAAAGGAGCTTTGATAATCTGATTTGAGGAGATCTACCAAAAGTAGTAGTGTGATTCAATTGCATGAAATAGTAGTGTGAATCAGAATAGAGAACACAACCTATATAAGTTTTGAAAGATAAAACTGAGAAGAATCAGGAGTTACTAAAGCTGGTAAATAATGAGAAAGACCAACATATTATTTCAGTGTGATTATATTACAAAAATTAAAGTTCTTGAAAATTAATAAATCTAGAAATTAAGTTCTCGAAAGTTAGAGTTCATGGTCGACTTGCATGAAATTTTATTTTTTTACTCAATGGAAGTAAAAGACTAGTGCTGAAGAAGAAAATATGATCTTATTGATGAAATGACATCTAAAATAGTTGTACAAATCACGAAATTAAGAAGAAAATAATATATATAGAAAATATATGGAATCTGATAGTTTTCAAAAGGGGGGAAGAAGATTTGTAGTGCCCAATCATTTGATGAATTAAGGGATAACCATATCATTAAAGATATAGATACATTGTGCAAGACCAACCAATATTGTTTTAATAATTATATATTAAAGTTATTAAATAAGTGATCATGTATAGTTTTGTTGATCCAATAGACTCTAGGAGGAAGATCAGTATCAATAATTGTATAAGTAATGAGGATAAAAGAAGTTATCTTTCTTATTTTTTTGATATTTTTACACTAACATCAAGAATGTGTTATTTTATTGGGACTCTAGAAAAGAATACTAGGACTCTATCTTTTTAAATGGATTATGAAGATTCCTTTTATAACCACTTGTGTTTATAGTAGAAGAATATGTGATTAGATCATCTAACGAATCACAGTAAGGAGTGGGATCTCAAATTGAGGTTAAAACTTGTAAAAATTGTTGTGTACTCTTTCATTTAATTTATAAAATATTTGGTTAAGGTTAAGAGACACAAATTGATAGGATCAAGATCTTAACTGATCACAAAGGTTTAATTAAAAAGAAAAATTCCTAAAAAAGGGGTCATTGATTCACCCCCATGGATCTAATAAATTATGGGAACTTCAACTATTAATATGTATTTTATAGTTCTCATTTTATCTCCCACTTATTGACAATAAATGAAAGGGTGAAAGGATAAGGTAAAGTCTTACTCATTGAATTATTCTCCCAAAATTTGGAAATTGCATTTTTACCCATTTATTCTCCCTTTATTGAAAGTTACAACTTAATTCACTTAAGAGAAGGGTGGAATCACATTTCACTTAGTGATGATCCATTAATTAATCAACTCTATGTTTTATTAAGCTATATAAGTGTAAAAAACCAAGATTGATTAACCTATAGATAAAAGATTCCTATAAAACTATTCAGTATGTAATGCTAACTGAGATATCTCTTTACATGGGTTTTTCAAGAAAATTTTACAAGGAATTTATAACCTTCACTCATCTCAACAAACACGTCAAAACATTATAACACAAGAAAGTCCACACCCCTTAAATTTATCTTCCAAATTAAAAAAATCTCACTTTCATAGTCAGATTTAATTTAATCTAAACAAGGAATGTAAAGGGATTAGCATACATCATTCTCAAATTTCTCTTAAAAATTCCAAATTTCATATTCACGTGTAATAATATTATCTATCCATTTTATCATATTCTAAAATCCTCCCCAAGGGATACAATCCATCATTATTCATCATGGTTGTCCTTATTCAAAGTAAAATCCAAACATATTCTTCTGATACCATTTGAAATTTTTCAAGGATGAGACAAGATACCAATTAAAGCATTCCATGATAGACAAGTCTTATTATTTTATATCAATAATATTATTCATCTATTTCTCCCCCTCAATGAATCACCTTTAATTTCCTACATAAATAAAAAAACAATATATATATATATATATATGTGTGTGTGTGGGAAGAAGGTGATTATATTTTTCTTATTAATGAGAGAAACAGGGGTGAAATTTATTTCTCAACTCAGAAACCCTTTTCTTCTTAGCTCTAGTTTAGTGATAACTCCTCATGCTTTCTCCTCATTTGATTTTATAAACTTGATCTTCTTTATATGGCATGTTCTTTAATTTAATTTTATCTTTCATCCTATGTGGAATTGTCTTATTCAAAAAATTTATCAATTCACATTAAATATTTTATACTTACTCTATCTTTTTATCCATTTCCAGTTGCACTAGACATATGGTCATGTATTCCTTAGAAACATTCTAAAATTTATTATTGTGTCAAGACTCAATTTTAATAATAGTTTTATTGTCACATGAAGTCACTAGTTATTTCCCTTTGTTTATCCACAAATCCCTTTTTCCTAGTATCTATGTCATGCATTTGTTAGGAGTATTTCTAGTCTATTTTCACCTTACACGTAGCTTCTCATCGGCCATTAAGTTATCTTTATTTGGAAACTTCTATAATTATTCTTCTTTGAGGCCTTCCATTAAACAAATAATATTTTTTATTTCTTGGATTGGCTCAATTTATTATTTAATATTACTTCTTATATACCTGATATTCATGAATTGTTTACAAAATTCTATGGTGTGTCCTTTTCTTCCATAGTAGAATCATTTTTCTGTATTATAGAATCCATATTATCATTATTCTTGGGAGTGATTTATTCAAAACTCTTAACTTATTTACAGCCCAAGGTTTAACCACCTTATATTCTCACTTATTTCTTTATATTTGTCTTCTTTTCCAATCAATATATGAGTTTTTCTATGTATTAATAAACCAACACTCATCATCATAATAACCACATTTTTTACAATTCCCATGTAAATTTTCAAGGTTTTAAAATATGTTTTTAGTGAATAGATTCTTATTTTATTTGTGTAATTTGCTTCTATTAATATTTTCTACCCCTTAATATAGGCCTTTTTTAATCTTTATAATTTAAAATATTGAGAAAACATTAAATTTCCTTATTCCCAAAACTCTAACAGCACTAAAAATGGCCAATAAATCTTGTTCTCTTTCCTTTGGTTATAATATGGAAAACTTTTGTAGCTTATTATTTTTGTATAGAAACATAATTATTTTGGGATCTTCTTGGGGAGATTTTTTTTCATATGATAACATCCACCTATGATGTTATAGTGTATTTTTTATCATTTTTATCCATCCACCTTTTTTATATTTTTTATTTTATTCTGCACTAGCCATTGAAACAGCATTAGTACATAAAACCTTTTCTAGGAAAAGGATTACCTTTTTCCATGAGATTTTAGTAGATATATATCTAGATGATCTCAATATATTTTTGATACTAATGTGATTATTTTTAGAGATAATACTCTAATCACAAACTTTCATGGAATCCTTCCCTTTTTTATAGGCATGGGAAGTATCGGTATGTGTCTCCTCTAGATTTCTCATTTTGACTTCTTGTTCAAGAAACTTCATGTTAAGTATATTTTTCACATCCTCAGATGATATTAACTTTTCTTCCCATTATCTCTTCATTATCACAATATGATCTTCATGAATTTTATTTATTTCTTGTAAATATTTTTCAATATCCTTTACCCTTTAGCTTTAATCTCCAAATGAGAATCCTTGATATCAATAATAGCTTCCAATGTGTGGATCTTATATTCTATTATTTTCTTAATCTCAACTTTTTAACCATTTAATTTATGCAATGATTCTTAATCTAATGAAAATTATCATTATAAAGTAATAAATATTGTTTGTTGTCTTCAAAAATCTAAGTTATAGTTTTTCACTTTTACAACACTATAACCAATGCTTTCTCTATATCATCAGCTTGTAATTTCATCTATGTTTTCTCATCAATTACTCCCTTTATAACCCATATATATAAGTAAAAATTTCAATAGAAAATTTATTCAAGTACTTATTTACTTCATAATATGGGCCTTTAGCTATTTCAATAGACTCATCTTCCTTGTACTCTTTACACCCTTAACTTGATTATTTTAGAGAATCATAATCAATAGATTTAATATATGAACTACCAATTTGATTAAATTTAATTAGTGGTGTAACTTATTTCTTCTTTGAACTCTTCCTTAACTTATTTACCTCTTTTTTTATTTTTCACTAAGTTTTTGTTTGAAACCTTCATTTATACTTTGACATGGATGGAAACTTTATTCTCTATGTGAGTCAATTCTAGATATTCTTTAAATATACACTTCATATATTTTATAATAATAATTGGGAAATAAAATAGATCCCTGGAATAGATATTATATCACTTGAAGTGCCTAGTGCATCATGAAGTCACTCTGAGAAGGGGTGAATTAGTGTGACCTTTTTTAATGAATTATATTCTCTTTTAGTTATCCTCTCTTGATATTCAAATATCTATATTAGTTAAGATATATGGACCTATTTATACACTCTTAGAACATAATTACCATATGAAAATTAATAAATAAATAAATAAAATAAGCACATGTTATTTTTAAAAGGTTTGATCTCAATGTAAGAATTTACTCCTTACTATGTTTGGGTCAAGTTCTAAGACATGGATTTATCACTGGTGTAGAAAAGTCAGTAAAAATGGGTGAGAAGGAATAATCAATGACTCAACACCTACACTACTAAATTTTACTCCATAGGAAACCTTAGGTAAGGGTTGATATCCACATCCCTAATAAAATCACTATCTCCCAATAATAGGGGCTTGGATTTAATTATATTGGATCCCTCCAATCTTTAGTCTCTTAACTGGTTGAGCTTAGATTATAATAGTAACCAACAGTCCTCCACAATCCTCTAACTTCCTCTATCAAAAAATATCTATATTATACTTCAGGATATCACTCCATCGCCAATAAAAGATCTTTTTCCTTAGTAATAGTCCATTGACTACCAATCTATCTTCTGGTACAGTAGCTTACACATTGGCCTTGTTCTTCTTGACTCAATATTAGAATGATCAATGTGTATAGTGTTGAGATTTTATTGTTATTTGTTTATATTTTATGTTTTTAATACTATAAATACCTCACAATTTTAATGGAAATTAAATATTTTCATAATTCTATTGTTTATATTTAGTAATTAAAATTTTTCACACCTATATTTACTTCAATGTTTTTAAGGGATTCTATAGTAACTTTTTAAACTTATAAAATCCTTGTTATTACTTGATTAATTTTTATTAAAGTTTTTTATTATTGAGTTTTTTTATAAGATTTAGTTATTAGTTGTTTTTTATAAAGTTTTGATCTATGGTATTTCAACCAACTATGAGTTTGACCACAATGGTCAATTGGTTTATGCCTTACTAATCTAGTACTAGACACATCCTTAAACCTACCACATGTGTCACATTTTTTAATCTGGAACTCATCGCAACCTCAACCTACCAAATGTATAACTTAACTTTTCAGGTCTATTTCTTTGACCATGAATCACTCAATCTTCTGTATGGTGTTTTTTATATGACTACATTAATTTTATTAATAAAAGATAGAAGCTTGAGTTTTATAGTGAGATTGTATATAGGAAAGTTTTTTTTATAAAAAGATAATAGAATCCTTCATATAGAACTATGTGATTTATAGGAAGTATATTTTAAAATTTTATGACTTAACGCATGAGTATTTATTCAACCAAATTGATGTGATAATCATCGACTGTGAAGCATTCATGTCTGATGAACCGCTTAGTGCATATCGTTCTAACATGATTTCCACATGCCAATGCAGTAGGCCTACAGTGAATCAGCATCACTATATATATCATGTGTGGTGTTTTCCTATCGTACATGCAGTTATGAAACTGAATTATACAATTGGATCGTTCATGATAAACTCCACCTATTATAATGGACTTCTTCATCAACTACAAGCTTCATTTTTTGTTCATGCAGTATCTCTACTTGATGCATGATATTTCAATCAACTGCACCTTGTACTGAATGACCGCACATTATTATGGCATGGTAATTAAATCAACCTTAAGGATCCCATATTGGGCAGATCGACTATGTGTTTAAAAATATGAAATTCTATATTATACTATGTTTTCATATTATTTCATTTTATGATTTACTACAAGTTTATTCTAATCATTTTAAATAATTTCATTTCTCTATAAATTTTTATAAATCTTATACAGTCTATAAAAAATGATATTGGAAAATTTTAATTAGTTTTAAATAATGATTTAAATTCTTATTTATTTGTGAATACATATACATTATATGTTTTAGAATTTAAAATACATTTATTATTTTATTTATTTATTTTAACTATTTCTAAAAAAATTAATGAAAATATATTCAATGTATTATTAGTGATTTAAATGTATGTTTTTATTCATAGTGCATAAATACAGTAAGTATTTTTGAAATTTGAATTTTATAGTAGAATTATCTATGGATATGTATAGATATCTTTAACATATTTTTACGGAGACTTTGGAGTGTTTAATGATAAAATAAAACTGATTTAAATTATTCTTTAATTTTTTAAATTAAAGTGATTTTTTATTATAGAATGATAATTTTATCTCTCTTTGATAATTATGAAGTCTAAATTTGAATTTTTTTACTCTATTGGTAATTGGATTATTGGTGTTTTGTGATTTATTTAAAGGTTTTTGAGAATCATTCAAAGGAAATAATAGTTATGAGACACCAAATATAAATTTTTGTGATGAATTCATTTAATGTGAACTTTCAACTTTCAAACTCTCAAAGTGTTGTATGATTCTATGATCTTGTGTAAAAAAGTTACATATAATGGATGATATCTTAAGAAACCTATTATTCTACAACTATTGTTACTTCCTTGATGATTCATTATGATCTTCTACTCAAAGACCAGTGGTTGTGATTCATTAGTATTCTATTAATTTATCTCCATGGTTATATTTTTGTATGCTCTAATTTTTTCTATCTATCTCATCTATACTCTAACATTGTTTTATGATTTTCCAACCCAAAATAATTCTATCTCTTTAGGTTGAGAATCCTGGAATATAAAATTCAAAACCATTTTGGTTATGACTTCCATTGTCTAAAATAAATTTTGTAAGGATTGTGACTCTACACACAAAAGACAGGTGTCTGGTTTTACCTCCTATAGAAAATGTAGGATTTTAATAGGTTATAATTCTCAAAAAAATATACTATTAGTGAATTTTCATCTCTCAATGAGTAATGAGGTGTAAGAGTAGAGTAAGTCCACTTAGGACCGTAATACTATAAAATCATCTATGTTCTGTATTTACTTTCCACTATATTTTATCACTTGATAATTAATTTTGATAAATAACTTTAAATTTTAATTTATATAATTAATTAATTTCTTTAAAATTTTAATCTTGTCCATTGACCCGCCCCCCCATTTAGACCATCTTTTATGACCATATTAGACCTTAAAATTAGTATTAAAGCATATTCCTCTTTGATATAGTGTCTATTATTTATATTTTATTATGTTAACTTGATCATCCTAGACCTCATAGTCTAAGGAAAACGATCATTGTAAGACGACATGAATGAATGTACCTCATAATCCATCACACCTTGATGGAAATTATTATGGTTATTGGAAATCTAGAATAGAGGAATACCTCAAGCCATTAAGAATAGATAACTAGACTAAAATGGTAAAAATATATAAGTCACATGCCTCTAACCCTAAAACACTTACTGGAAATAATTCTACTAAGTATGTTCTGAATTAAAAAATTATGAATATTTTATATTGTACTATTAACATCAGTGTGTTTAGATATGTGTTTTTCTATAATACAGATCATGAGGTCTAGAAGATTCTACAATTTACTTACCTTAGATTAGATAAGATGATTATAATTAATATTGAAATTCTTTGGGTTTAGTATCAAGATTTCAATATGGGTGAAGATGAAATCATCAACAAAATTTATGCTAATTCACAAGCATTGTGAATGAAATGAATTCCCCTAGAGAAATATTGAAGAAAATTATACTTTTTGAAAAATAGTCATGAGATTTATACCCAAAAAGTGGCATTAAAATAAGGCTGTTATCAATGAGAGTAAGAATTTCAAATAATACACATTGGATGAACTCATTGAATCACTTCTTAAATATGAACTTGAGTTAAAGAATATTACAGAAGAAGATACTTCAATGAAGAAAATTATTACTTTAAAATCACATATGAATGCTTCTTATAAATATTCTAAATATGAGTTATAATAAAGTGATAAAGAATAAATAAATAATTATAGAAAATTTATTTATAATCTGAAGAAGAAAAATAGAGAGTTCAAGAAGCATCCTATAAAAGATCTGAAGGATGACTGAAAAGGAAATAAATGCACCACAAGTAAGTGTAATAATGTTTCAAAACTAAATTGTTATAAATGTAGGAAAATTTGACACATCAAATCTGATTATCCAAAATTAAAACATAATAAAAGAAATAAAAAAAAAGAGATATGTGTATATAATGTTAGATGTATCTGCACTGAATAATTGAATTGGAATTGAAAAAGATTCAGTTAACCTATTATTGATGGCGAAAAATATAAATGAGTTCGGTAATGATTTTGATTCTAGTCCTGGTTATGACTATGATATTGATGGTTATAGCTTTGATAATCTATATGAATAAAATGAAAAACTTAAAAAATATTTTTTAAGGGTTACTGAACTATATAAATAATTAAAATAAGTGAATAATAAGCTTATCAAGGAAATTAAGAAATTTAATAAAGAAATTGAACATTTAATAAAATTAATTTTTGGTTTAAATGGATTTAAATCTAATGGATTATACATTGTTTAGAAATAAAATGATGAAAATAAGGAATAAAATGAAAAATTAAGAAATTTTACTTCATTTTCAAAAAGTTATATTTATAATGATTGTAGTTCTATTCAAAAGGAGAATGATAATCTCAAAAAGGAAGTTATTAGTTTGAAAGAAAATTTATCTACATTCTTTAATGGTAAAAAAATATATGATAAGATGATGACCATAATAAAATCAAATAAATATAAATCTAGTTTTGGTTATAATCTTCAAATTACTAAAATGTTAAAAACTTATTTTATTAAGAGTACTAATGGATGTATATCTAATATTACATGATTTAGATATGGTATAAAATAAAATTATACTAATGAATGTTTTTAAGATTCTATCAATCCCTTGGTTATACTAAAACTTTTATTTTTAATAATTTTTCTTCTAGAGTACCTTATATTAAATGTTTAAAATGTGTTTGGGTACTTAAAAATTCTTATACTAACCCAATTGGACACAAGATAGCATGGTCATGAAAATTGTTTTTTAAATTAATATTTTTAGGAAACATGCCTTAATATTGTCAAAGATACATGGTATATGGGTAGTAGATGATCCATAAATATGGCTAGATATCCATCAATGTTTGTATAATTTAATCAATGTGATGGATGATTTTTTACATTTGGTGACATCTCAAATGGAAAGGTTAAGAGATTTTGAAGTATGTATTTCTAATATTGTTTTAATTTCTAAATTTTTATAAATTGAATGTTTGACTGGAAATTAAATTTTCATTATGAAAATCACTTTTATAGAAAAATTGGGATACCTTTCATGTTTGAAATAGGTAATCAAATGACACCATAATAAATCACCAAATTATTGAAATCAAGTTTAAGTATATTAGAAGCCTTACCTAAGTATAGGCTACATTGAAGAGCAGTGACCTTCGTGTCTGGGTCATCCGTGATGATGTCTTCAAAACTGTAGGCCATATTTTCCCAAGTTTTAATAAGTTCTTCTACACTAATATTACTTTCATTGAATCCATGTGACAAAATGATATTTTTATTATTGATCCATAATGCCTATTTCTTATTGATGTCAACCTAAATCATCATATCAACCATCCTATAAAACTCCTCCTATGTAGCATTGATCTAAAATTCTTCCTCTAACATTTCTTCATTATAATAAATGATGGGTTCCCATGCTTCACATTTTTACCAAGTCTCATTATCTATAACCCTAAACACACTATTAGCAACCACTTACTCCTGAGTCAGATCTTCCAATATACCACCACCCAGTTTTTGTTCATTGACCTCCCCACACTCCACTATCTTCTTCTCACACTGAATAATTGACCTACCCTTGCCTTCCTGGTCATGATACATGGGTTCAATTTCCTTCGCCTTATTTTTTTTTGGCGGACCTTGTCTCCATTGGATTAGGTAACTGAGAATAGTTATTACATCCTTTAGACTTCTGTACCTTTGAAAAAATACAACCCTTGAATCACTTTTGCCTTTTCTCCCATTCTTCCTCCTTAGGATGTCTAGGCCTCTTCTGTGCACTTCATAAACATTTTCTACTAAAACTTTTCTAGAAATATCCTCCTTCAAATCTATCCCATAAAAGATTTGATCATCAAATATTGGTATTGTATTTTGGATTCCCATTCCAATTTGAGTTGCATCACCTTTTTCCAGTACCAAGCCATCAATCTTCATATTTTTAAATAAATTATTAACATTAATAGTCAAACTGGTTCTTCTTGAATTTTCCCTTATTGTTGTATTAACCCATCCCTTACTGCCTCTACTGGCTATAAAAACTATTACATCTTCCTCACCTGTCGCTTGAAACACCTCTTTATCTTTTGATCTATCTCTTATTTTCCCTTCTTACCCATTAGATGCCAGCATAGTTACATTCATTTGAATCTCCACAGTACCTGTTGCACACACCCCCTATAAGTTTTATTTCAATATACCAAAAATGTTGACTACTTTCGAATTGGGTAGTAACGATTGTGACTCCTTATACATGATGACTTCCTTTTATGTTCCATTCAGAGCCCACTAATCAGCTACCAGCCCAATAGACAATTTTATCCCCATAAACTCCCCGCCCTCATGTGGACCAAATTGCACAACCTTCAAATTACTTTGATCAATTGAAATTACCAATTCAACTTATACCTTTGGACCTTCACCAGAACCAAACACTAATCCCTTACCACTTCCTCCTAAAATCACATTCATTTGCTGGTAGATATCCACACCCCCACACCTACATACATCCATCAAGTGGTCCATTTTATTGTATAAAGATAAAAAATCAATCCACAACTAAAAATCAATAATTTTTTTACTGTGATACTCTTCCCTAATTTTAATCCAAATGTATTTGGCTATAATTCTTGAAACATAAACTTCCATGTATATTCAAGGATAAACAGGGTGATAAACTGATCTAGTTCGATTTTTGAAACATAGATATAGACCAACAATATTACCTAACATTATAATAATCAAAGGATTTTTAAAAGGTAATGGAATTTCAAGAAAACTAACCCAAACAGTCATGGTTGGGGTATCATGTTTCATGTGGAAATCGTAAGTCCACCTGAATAAGAAGAACCAAGATCTATTTCATATGAAAGGGGGCACTAGAACAGGACCTTACCAATTCATTCACTATTGAGAAAATAATAATTATGCACATGTTGTTGAGTAGACCCACTGTTTATTGGTCCTATAATCCCCATGATCTGAAAATAAACCTATCGAATGATTCCACTAAAGAAAGACACTATTTGAACCATGAAATCAACATCATATTTAGAAGAGATGAGGCATCATTGAACTCTGAGGATGAAATTGAAAGTTTTGGGAAGTTATCAAATAGATATGGAACTTTAGGTCTAAGTGATATCTGAGGGAATAAAGGAAGGAAAATAGGGTTGGAAAAGGGAGATAAGGAATGAGACTAAGCTCCCTCGAAGGATAATAGAGGTACCTTCCCCACCATGGAGGGAGGGACCAGCTCATCAGCCATTGTTGTTAGGTCAAAGGGGAGTCACTCATAGTCTCAAAGTTACTCTCACCTAGTTTGAAGATTTGAAACAAAAATTAATTAGTATTTCACAATTATTCAATTATGGATGAGTGTTAAATTTAAAGATAATAAATTTTTATTTTTCAAAAATGAATATGTTTTATTTTATGCTAATAAGAATGAGAATATTTATTACATTGATTTTTCTAAATTAAATAACTATAATTTCAAGTTTATTAATGATATTGAAATTTATGACATGTTACAGAATCAGAGGATTGGACAAGTAAAATTTTAACTGTTAAATTAAATTTAAAAGAAAGGACATGTGAAGTAGTTACCCAATTTTAAAATTAATAATAATTTTACTTTTGGTTATTGTTTAAAAGGTAAACAATATAGAGTAAGTTTTAAATCTCTCAATGAATTTATAAATTCTATACCATTAGAAATTGTTCACTTAAATTTATTTGGTCTTATACATATTACTAGTTTAGGATGAAATAAATATGTTTTCATAATTGTTGATGATTTTAATAGATTTACTTGTACTTATTTTATATATCATAAAAGTAAAACTTTGTCTATATTTATTAATTTTTATAATAAGTTTATAAATCAAAAGTTTATTTAATTATTTCTATTATAAGTGATAATGGATGTGAATTTTTTAATTTTTAATTTGAAAATTTTCATGAATAAAAGGGTTATTTTCATAAATTTTATGCTCCTAGAATGCCACAAAAAAAAATATAGAATATATATATATATAGCTATTTTAGAAATGGATTGAACTATGTTAAATGAATATAATTTACCTAAATGTTTTTGGGCTAAATATTTGAATACAGAATGTTATATTTTAAATGGATTTTTAATTATACTATTTTTAAAGAAAAAAACTTTATGAATGGTTTAATGGAAAAAATCTAATATTGGTTATTTCAAAGATTTTGGGTATAAAACTTTTATTTTAAATACTATAGATAACTTAGATAAATTCTATAGTAAAAGGGATGAAGGAATTTTTTGAGTTATATTAATAAAATTAAAGATTTTAAAGTTTATAATAAAAGAACTAAAGTTGTAAAAGAATTTTTTTCATGTTAAGTTTATTGAAAATGTTTTGAAAATGGATTATGTTTTAGATAATTTTCAAGAAAAATTTAAAGAAATTAATTTAGGTGAATAAAAACCTATAATTGATAATGTAATTGTTGATGGGGAGCCTACTCCTTCTAATATTATTCCTAATACTTTTCAAATTCATAAAGACCACCCTATTTATATTTTTATTAGTAATGTTTATTCTATTGTCAAAACTAGAAATTATATTTTGAATTTTTATGCAAATTTTTATTTTGTTTCTGATTGTGTGTCAAATAATGTTTTTGATGCTTTGAATGATACTAATTGGATTGTTGATATGAAAGATGAACTTAATAAATTTTCTAGAAATAATGTTTAGAAATTAGTTTAAAACTAGTAGATAATCATGTGATTGGAAAAAAAGTATTTTTATAAATAAAATAGATAAATATAGTCAAATTATTAAGAATAAATATAGGATTGTGTCTCATGGTTATTGTCAAGAAGGTATATATTTTTACATATATTTTTCATCTATATATAGAATTGAATCTATTATAATTTTGATAACTTTTGTGAATTTTCAAGGTTTTAAGTTATTTTAAATGAATTTTAAAAGTTTTTTTAAATGGTTTTTTTTTTTGAAGAAGTTCATGTTTCTTAACCACCTAGTTTTGAAAATGAAAAATTTTCTAATCAATTTTTTAAGCTATCAAAATATTTATATAGCCTTAAGAAAGTACATTCCACATAGTATAATAAACTAACTTTATTTTTTTGGAAAATTATTTTTATAAAGTAAAATTATATCCTAATTTGTTTCATTAAAGGATTTAAAATGATATTTTATTTATAAAAATTTGTTTTGATGATGTTGTTTTTGGATCTTCAAGTGAATTAATTTGTAAAGAGTTTTCTAATTTGATGTAAAGTGAATTTGATATGATTTTAATGGGTTAAATTAAATTATTTGTTTAATGATGTGATTGGGTATATTGTGATTTGTTCTATCTAGATGGATCCAGTATTGTTTATTCTGGTTCGATCTCACTGGCTCTTCTCTGCCTTTTACTACTGCCATTCCCATTGTTGTGAGGTTTTTAAATCTGATAAGGGTACATCTGTGGTTCTGATCGGAGTGGACTCGTGACCATAGTGGCGCTTTTGTTTTACGACAACCCTGATACCATCATCAGTGGCGCCCTCTTGGTGCAGGGTTGGGCCACCCAATCCTAAGTGACGATGGCATGTTCTCATGCCTCTTGGGTTTCCTTCTGAGCTTATGTGACTATAGTGGCTGGGGGTTTGAGGAGGGAAGTGGTGTTGGTCCAGGATGATCTTTGATAGTGGCACTTGGAATGGTCATTTCAGAAGTGCGAATAGTTTTTTATTGCGAGGTCTATTGGTATGGTGATGCACCTGGACTCGACCCATGGATTAGACCCCAGAAGTGGTTTTCCAAATCTACTCTTCATCATTACAATGTTTTTCGGATTTGTTTGTTGAGAGGGTATGATGATAGTCATCGGATCGGACATGTGCTTTGACATAGGACACTTGCTTATTGTTAATCCTTTCAACGGTGGAGTGCTTTTCCATGTTCATATGCTGGGGAGGGGTAGCTTCATGTGTCAGTTTGGTTTGTCTCGCTATACCTTCAGGTCGTGATTTTTTTTAAGTCGATGATGTCTTGGGTCTCCCCCCCCCCCTCCTTCTTCCCTTAAAAGGGGGTTTATGTTTATGTTTCTGTTAAAATAATAAAAAATTTAAATTCCTTTGGGCCATTGGATGAAATGTTTAGAGACATGATTGGTAGTGTGTTATATTTGACTGCTTCTAGACCTGATATTTTGTTTAGTGTGTGTTTATGTTCTAGATTTCAATCTGATCCTAAGTAATCTCACTTAAAATAAGTTAAGTGAATTATTATATTTGTTAAAGTATTTGTTAATTATGGATAATTTTATTTAATATTGAATTTTTTTTATTTTATTAGTAAATCTGATTCTAATTTTTGAATATGAAAACTATATAGAAAGGTTATCTCAGGTATGTGACATTTTCTTAATAAAATCTTAGTTTCTTAGAGTTTAAGAAAACAATTTTTTTTGCTTTATCTACTAATGAAAGTGAATATATATCTACTACTTGATGTTGTTCTCAGTATTTATGGATTAAACAAACATTTTATGGCTATGGTTTTAATTTTTAAAAGATTTATATTTTTTGTGATAATTCGTTTTTTATTTCAATTTCAAAAAACCTTTTACAGCATTCTAGAAAAAAGCTTATTGACATATGATTTTATTTTATTCAGGATTATATTAACAAAGGAGATATTATTCTTGAATATATTCCTATTAAAAATAAACTTACTAATATTTTTACCAAACCATTGGATATTTCAAAGTTTGAGAATGTAACTCCCACAATTTGAGGTATTTCCCTATTTTATTATGTATTTTTAAGTTATCAAACCATTAGATTTTTCTATGGACTTTGTCACCGATCTACCATGGACACTTAAGATGCAAGATGTTATTTGGGTGATTGTGTACCGACTCACCACGTCAACACATTTCATTCTGATTAGAGAGTCTAATATAGTAGAAGACTTGGCAAAACTCTATACCAAGAAAGTGGTGAAATTGCATGGAGTGCAGATATTTATTACCTATGACCGAGACCATAGATTGAATTCATGGTTTTGGTGATCCTTAAAACAATATATAGTGACCCTATCCTTTTACACATATTATTACATTATTTTAAAAATAATTAACCATCAAATTACAAGCCAAGGATCATAAAGTATAGTGTCTTTAGAATATTACATACATAATTAGAAAGCATGAAACCAAAATAAAAATATCTTTTATTTAATCTTCATAATAATATCCTAACACCATTTGAGACCTTAAATATTCATAGGAAACATATTTAATACATGAAAAAATAGATGAGCTAAAAATAACAGTAATAGAATAAACATAAGAACAAAGTACATCACATGGGTTAGAAGGCATAACTTGATGACATAAAAAGACAAGGAACATGAATAAACATATAGAATCATAAAATATATGACATGGGATCATATAATAATGGAATAATAGTAATGTGTAAGAAACATAAAACATGACATAAGCATGAGTCAATCTTCATTACACATGGAGGGGCATGATTCAAGGCTAACCACCAAGACTGTTGCACATGGAGCACGAGTCAAGGATAACCACCAAGACCATTTCACATGACGTATCATAAGACTAAACATAACCAAATGTATTAGAGCACTATATAGGTGAAACCATAAGAAAGATTTTACGAATATGTGTGAAAGATTAATAATCATACATAAGGAATCAAACATAAACATAAGGGTTACCCCTGGAAATAATTGGGAATCATAATCATGTCAAAGGCATAATAAAAGGGAATATCATAATGGTGTCCATGGAATAAAGGATTTAAGTAATACATGGACATTAATAAGGTAAAATAGGAATATATAATTATAATTTATTTCAATGTGATTTTAAAACATATAAAAATAGTGTTTAAGAAACCTTTATAAATAAAACATTTTAGTATGGTTTTAAGGAAAATATTAATGATTCTTTAAAATGGAAAAGGCACAGTTGTTTGTATAAAACCAGAAATGAAACAAGATAGTTTTTAATGATAAAATAAGTGATTTTATAATAATAATGGTTTATTAGAACACATTATGTAGTGAACTTGAAAATGGGTGAGAAATCAGGAAGTTCCCTTTAATCGGGCTTGCTTATAGGGAAGAATTGAGAAGGAACCTTTTTAAAACATGTATTTCCCCATAAAAGAACGATGATATGATATAGAAACATGATTTTGGAATATATGAACATAATTTATAATAAGTAAAAAAAATAAGTATTACATTTTGGTAAAGAGAGATAAAGAGTAACCCGAATGAAAAATTGAGGTTTAGGTAGAATCTCTTACCTTATGTTCAAAATGGTTCTGCACTTGATCTTAATGTCATGTATAATAAAATTAAATCTATTAATTGATTAATTAAGAACCTTTTATACAATTATTTGATTTATTTTAATTTCATTAATTTCATTTATGTCCTTGTTATGGGTTCTGAGATTCAATTTCATCATTCAGGGGCATTGTTTTCCTTGGTTTTCATGATCAGTTTACTTGTATACATGTACAGAAAATCATGTAAAATTATAATGGTTGTCCAGAATTGAATTTATATGTTATTAATAAAAATATAGAATATTAAATGATTATATAATTCATTTTTTTATTTTTTATTTTGAGTATTAATCATAGATAAGACAGTAGTAATAATCATTTAGATTATTTTGGCGGTTTTTCGATCATCACAAACTAGTTTTGTTTTATTAATTAATATTATATATATAAAATGGTTCCAGAAAATTAAATGGGTTTTAATACATATATTATAATATTTTTTAACCATAAAAATTGTTTTATGTCCATCCTTAAAGGTAGTAATGGAAATTGAAAACTTGTCTCCCTTGAATGCGATAAATTAACACATCACGGATATTGTTTTCATTTTTAGAACAAAATGAGGAGGGGAAATAAATGATGATGGATTATTCCATTAGAATAATAACATTATAGTATATTTAAGGTACTATATTTATCATACCATTTATATTAGGGGAGTTGCGGATAGGATAATAAAAATAAAAAACTTGAAAATAAAATAACTTAAAAAGAAATTAAAAGAAAATATAGAGGATTTTACCTCTTGAATCATTCTTCTTGAGAACCTCATTAGGGGGATTGGTTTTGGTATTTTGTTGAGAAAAAGGATCATGTATTTAGAGGAGTGTATTGGGAATATATTTGAGTATAATTTGTACAAGGCTCCAAGCTTTAGATATGTGAGGAGAAGAGGTGGTGAGGGGTGGTATTTATAGTGGAGGAGATGGGTGTTTTCTCATTATTTTATTCATTAGTTTATTATTTTGGCTCAAAACTATGAATAGTTTGATAATTATCACAAAAACTATTAAATTAATGAATTATAGTTTGATATTTTGGGATTACATCATGCATACATCATCTATGACTCCCTAATTCATGTATTTAGTTTTTATCATAAATTATCATATTTTACTATTCACCAAAATTTTAAATATTTTAGAAAAATCCCAAAAATTCACCCTAAACATTTTTTGACATTTAGAATTAAAAAATAGACTTAATTTTATGAAAATAATTTTATTAATATGATAAATTTAATTTTTAATTAAAACAATCATTTACTTGGAAAATAAAGATTTTAAAATTAAAATTGATTTTCTAACACTTTGAAAAATTAATTAAGGTCTCATAAAATTATCTTATAATGATAATAAAAAAATATTAATTTATGAATAAATTTTATGAAATTAAATTTCTTTTAAATTGTTATAATAATGATAAAATTGTAAATAAGAAATTATGTTTCACAAAAATATCAATACTTAATTTAACATTTTTAAAATATTTATTTACTTATACTATGATATAATTATATCATATTTTCTTTTATAAGATGGATAAGTTGTATATATAATTTCATTGGTTAGGTTACTATTCTATTGGTAATATTACTATTCCTAAGGGTCGCATTTCTTTTCCAAAGTTCAAGATACTATTCCATTGGTATATGTTCCTTAACTTATAGAAATACATATTATTTTATTAATTATTCATTTATAAAGTTTTTATTGTGTTATCTATGTGATTTTTGTGTTATTTATATTGTATAACATAATTATAATAAGGTAATTTTCATTAGTAAAATTTTGGGTTGTTATATTCTTCCCCCCTTATGAAATTCCTCCCTTGAAAATTTGTTTTACAAACTAAACAAGTGGGGGTACTTCTAATTCATCACATCCTTTAGTTCCCATGTTGCATATTCATACTTATGGTTCCACCATAGTACTTTAACTAGGTTAGTAGTCTTGTTGCGTATAAATTTATCTCTACGATCCAAGATCTTCATCAGTTGTTCCTCATAAGAGAGATCGTTCTCCAACTCTACCACCACTGAATTCAGTACATGTGGGGGATTTGGTATGTAATTTCTCAAGAGGGATACATGGAATACATTGTGTACTTGATAAATGGTTGGTGTAATTTCTAGAATATAATCAATAATACCAAATGGGTCGATGTACCGGTGATTTAGCTTTTCCTTATTCTCAAATCTCATGATCTTATTCCATGGAGATATATGGAGGAATACCATGTCTTCAACCTTAAACTCAGGGTATCTTTAATGATTGTATACATATCTATTTTGTCAACTTTGGGATTCCTTGATGTGATACTAAATGGTTTTCACCTTCTCCACCATTTCAGGTCCTGGTGTCTTGTGTTCACCAACTTCATCCTAGCATTCCAGTGTTCTACACCTTTTCCCATAAAGGGATCCATAAGGTGCTATTTAGATGCTTGAGTGGAAACTTTTGTTGTGGGAGAACTCAAACAGAGGTATATGTCAGTACCATCCACTCTTTAAGTCTATAGAACATTCCCTCAAAATATATTTCAATGTTTGAATAGTCTGTTTAGATTGGAAAATAGTTTGAGGATGATAGGTCGTATTGAAGTTCAGCTTAGTGTTTAGAGCATGTTAGAGACTTTTTCAGATCTTTGAGGTGAATCTTAGATCTTGATAGGATATAATCGATATTGGTACTCCATGACTCCTTACCACTTCTTTGATGTATATCCATGTAAGTTGATCTAGAAAGAAGTACTCTTGAATTTTGATAAAGTGATCTATCTTTGTAAGACGATCCACAACCACCCATATAGAATTATCTCCTCTCGATGTCTTTAGAAGTACAGTGATAAAGTCCATGGTGATTTTTTCTCATTTCTATATTGGTATGGGTAATGGTTTCATAATCCCATTATACTTTTTTCTTTCATCCTTCACTTACTGACATACTAAGTACTTTGATGTATATTCAATGATCTCATCCTTCATATTTTCCCACCAATAGTTTTCTCAAAGATCTTGATACATCTTGGTACTCCCTAGGTGAATAGATAATGTTGAGATATGTGCATCATTCAGAATCTATTTCTTTATCTCTAAATTGTATGGTACATATAGTTGTGACCCAAATATTATGAATATATCCTCATCGATCTTAAACTTAGAGTATTTCTCATTACTAATAGCTTCTACCCTTTTCTGAATTTCTACATCATTCCTTTGAGCATCCTTTATTTTCTCCATAAGGGATGGTTAAGAAATAATTTGAGAAAGGGTTGATGATGTTCCTTACTTAATGATTATCATGTCTATCCTTTATAGGTCTAATAAGATTGTATCCTTTTCAATTCTCATCATTGATAAAGATATAGGATCCTTTCTACTTAGAGCATCTTCCACCTTATTTTCTTTACTAGGATGGTAGTGGATTGAGTAGTCGTAATCTTTGATGAAATATAACCATATTCTATGGAACATGTTAATATCCTTCTATGTGAATATATATTTTAGGCTCTTATGATTAGTATATATCTCACACTTATCCCCATAGAGATAATGTCACCGAATTTTTAATGTAAAGGTCATAGATGCCAACTCCAAATCATGCGTAGGATAGTTTTGATCATGAATTTTCAACTGTCTTGAGGTGTAGGATATCACTTTATCATTTTTCATCAGTACATATCATAATACCTTCTTTGAAGCGTCATTGTACACCAAAAAGTGTTCCCCACTTGTCAATAGTGTGAGCATTGGTGTAGTGATAAGCCTCTTTTTTAACTCTTTGAAGTAGTATTCACATTCACTAGTCCAAAAAAAATTCACTCCCTTCTAAGTCATCTTGATTAGTGGGTTTTAAAATCATTATAAGTTCTTCAAAACTATTTGGTAATACCCGGGTAGACCAAGTAAACTTTGGATCTCCGTTACAGATGTTGTCCTGGGCCACTCTTCGATTACCTCGGTCTTGGAAGGGTCCACAGATATTCCTTTACTAGTGATAACATTCCCCAATAATGATAATTCCTCCATCCAAAACTCATATTTACAGTACTTTACATAAAGTGTCTCCCTTCACAAAGTCTTCAGCACAGTATTAAAATACTCCTCATGCTTCTCCTTGCTTTTGGAGTATATCATAATATAATCAATAAAGACTAACACAATTTTTTCAAGGTAATATCTAAAGACTCTATTCATTAAGTCCATGAATATTGTTAGACCATTAGTGATTATGAATAGAATCACTATGAAATCATAGTTTCCATACCTTGTTTGAAATGTGGTCTTGGTAATATCTTCTTTCTTCACCTTTAATTGGTGATATCCCGAACGAAGGTCCACCTTAGAGAAATAACTGGACCCCTGTAGCTAATTGAACAAGTCATCTATCTATGGAAGAGGATACTTATTCTTTATCATGATTTTATTGAGCTCATGATAATCTATGAATAGGTTTATTAATCCATCCTTATTCTTGATAAAGAGAACTGGTGCACCCCATGGTGAAGCACTCGGTCATATAAAACCCTTTTCTAGATTCTCTTGTAATTACTTCTTCAGTTATTTTAGCTCAATGCTGGACATTCTATAAGGTGTATTTGATATAGGTAGAGATCCAAGAATAAATTAAATTTAGAACTCAACCTCTTAGTCAAGAGGAAGACCAGGAAACTATTTGGGGAACACATCAGTGTAGTCCCTCAAAATGGGAATCTCTTCGATCATGATTCTCTCCTTTGTCTCAATAATTCAAGATAGATATGCTTGCTTATAAGGCAATAATATCCACAGTTTATATGATGATTATAAAGGAGTTTCATCTTCCTCCTTACACTTTTAAAGAATTTAAGGATGCTTTGGGATGTTAAGAGTGATCTCCCTTTCCCGACAGTTGATGTCATATTTGTATAACTATAGTCAATCCATGCCCAAAATAGCATCAAACTCTACTAAAGGGAGTAAGACAAGATTTTTGGTAGTTTCAGTTCACAAAAATTAACCAGGGAGTAGTTATATACTTTGGATGCAAAAATTTCCCCATTTTCTGTTCTCACAGATAACTCAACCTCCATATTTTGAGAGGATGTTTAAATAGTTTTACTAAATTTTCAAGATATGAAAGAATGCATAGAACCAAAATAAAATATTAAATTTTCTATTATGGAATTAATAACCAGAGTACATGTCACTACATCATTTTAGAGCTCCACCTCAGTAGTAGTGATAGCACATTCCCTTCCTTGCTACCTTGGATGTTGTTGTTGATTGCCTGCAGCCACCCTTAGCTTGGGTAAATGGTTCTCATTATACCTATTTTCCTTGCATTTAAAACACTTAACTACATGTTGAGTGTTGATCTAAAAATTCCTTTCTTCTTCTACATTTGTGGGATTCTTCATATCCCTTTGGCAGTTAATATCCATATTCCCATCTCTTCCATATTTGAATAATCTATTGGTTCCCTTTATATAGTTACCAGGATGCTTCTTCCCACAACTTTAACACGTGGGATATTGGGTTTTCTTTCCATGATGGGATTTATCTGTTGATTTTCCCATATTAAACTCTATCTTTCTATTTTTATCATCGATCCCATGATACCATTGAGAGTCTTCAATATCCATTTCAACCTTGAGGGAACAATATAAAATCTCCTCATAGCTATCAAATCTCGAATCACCAATGTTTTTTATAGACTTATATTTAGTCCACTAAAGAAGCAATCCACCTTTCTTTTGGTGTTCATGACAAATCCAGAGGCGTATCATGCAAGACTTGTGAAGTTTTCCTTATACGCCCTAATAGAGTCTTCTTCAATATACTTCAGTCTGAGGAATTCTATTTCCATCTTGAGATAGAAGGTTTGGTGAAAATATTTATTGAAATTTATTTTCTTGAATTTCTCCCAATCCATGGAATCAATTTCCTCTTTGGAATTCATGTTCTTGATTAGTGTCTACCACTGATCATCTTTCTCATAAAAATGATAGATCGCCAGCACAACTTTCTATTCTTCTGAGCACTGGATGATAGAGAATATCTTCTCAATAGAGTTAATCCATTATTCTATGATAAGGGGATTAGAAGATCCACTAAACATGGGATTCCTTTTTCGAATAAAGGATTCAAAAACAACTTTCTCTTTATTATAAGGAGGGTGTTACACATGATTTGATTTATTATTCATAACTTGATCTAGTTTATCAAGTACTATTGTAAATTTTTAAGCACCCATTACCATCATATTTTTCATATCATTAGGGCAATCATCACATTTCCAATCACATTGATTTTTGGCATGAGTTCTTTTATTTCCATCCATTAACTAAGAAAAATAAAGTACAATTATGGGGATTGAATACTTAGATAATAATAATATAAAAAAACATCAAACATAAAAGGATAAACATATAAAAGAAAATTATATCCTGATTTTTGATTCCCTGGGTTTTAATCTAGGTTAACCATAGTGATAGAATTATCCATAGGGTTCTTACTAAAGTGCTCTAGTCCTAATCTCAAAAAATAACTAGATCATTCTATAATATAAAATATAGTTACCCTAGCCTTTTATATATATTATTAAATGATTTTAAGCATAATTAACCATCAAATTACAAGCCAGGGATCATAAATTCTAGTGTATTTGGAAGATTAGATACATAATTAGAAATCATGAAACCAAAATAAAAACATCTTTTATTTAATCTTCATAATTAGTTCTTAACGCCATTTGAGCCCTTAAATATGCATAGGATAACCTAGGGAATACATGAACAAAGTTATGATCTAAAAATCTCATTAAAGGAATAAAAATAAGAATAAAGTACAACACATGGGTTGGAAGGCATAACTTGATGACATAAAAAGGCATGGAACATGAATAAACATATGGAATCATAACATATATAACATGGGATCATGTAATCATGGAATAATAGTAATGTGGAAGAAACATAAAACATTACATAAGCACGATTCAAGTCTCATTGAACATGTAGGATCATGAGTCAAGGCTAACCACCAAGAACATTTCACATGGAGCATGAGTCAAGGCTAACCACCAAGACCATTGCACATGACATCTCATGAGACTAAACATTAACCAATTCATTGGAGAGATATCTAGGGGAACAAATCAAAACATGTTCATGAGTATTGTTTCACATGAATAATCATACATAAGTAATCAAGCATAAATATAGGGGTTGCATATGGAAAGAATTGGGAATCATAATCATATCAAAGGCATAACAAAAGGGAATATCATAATAGTGTCCATGAAATAAAGGATTTAAGTCATAAATGGAAATTAATAAGGGAAAATATGAATAGATCATGATAATTTGTTTCAATATTATGTGAAAACATGTAAAAATAGTGTTTAGGAAACTTTTAGAAATAAAATATTTTAGTGTGGTTTTAAGGAAAATATTAATGATTCTTTAAAACGAAAAAGGAATAATTTTTTGTATAAAACCAAAAATGAACTGAGATAGTTTTTAATTATAAAATTGGTGATTTTAAAAAAAAATTGGATTAAAATATATTTGGTAGTGCACTTGAAAATGGGTGAGAAATTGGGACATTCCCTTTAATCGGGCTTGCTTATCATGAAGAATTGAGAAAGAAACCTTTTAAAAACTTGTATTTACCCATAAAAGAAGGATGATATGATCTAGATAAATGATTTTAGAACATATACACAAAATTTATAATAATTAAATAAAAATAAATAAGTATTAAATTGGGTTAAATATAGAGAAATAGTAACTCAAAGGAAAAAATGGAGGTTCGGGTAAAAATCTCTTACCTTATGTTTGAAATTGTCCTGTACTTGATATTAATGTCCTGGATAATAAGATTAAATCCAGTAATTAATTAATTTAGAAACTTTTATACATATATTTTATTTATTATAATTTCATTAAGTTCATTTTTGTCCTTTTTGATGGGTTATAAGATTCAATTTTATCGTTCGGGAGTGTTGGTTTCCTTGGTTTTCATGATCAAATTACTTGTATACATGTATAGAAAATCATGTAAAATGAGAATGGTTGTCCAGAATTGAATTTGTATTTTATTAATGAACATAAAAAATATTAAATTATTATATAATTCATTTTTTAATTTTGGGTGATTATGAATCATTAGATAATATGTTAGGGATAACCGTTTAGATTATTTTGGCAGTTTTTCGATCATCAAAAACTAGATTTGTTTTATTAATTAATATTGTGTATATAAAATGGTTAAATAACATTAAATAGTTATAAATATATATATTATAATATTTTTAACCGTATAAATGGTTTTATGACCATACTTGAAGGTAGTAATGAAAATTAAAAACTCGTCATCCTTGAATGCGATAAATTAACACATCACTGACGATGTTTTTATTTTTAAAACAAAAAGGAGAGGGGAAAGAAATTATGATGGATTACTCCATTATAAAAATAAAATCCCAATATATGTAAGGCACTATATATATCATACCATTTTTATGAGGGTATAATATTAAAATAAAATAGCTTGGAAATAAATTAAAAGAAAAGAAAGAGGCTTTTACCTCTTGAATCCTTCTTCTTGAGAACCTTTTTAAGGGGGTTGTTTTTGGTATTTTGTTGAGACCAAAGTCTCCTCAATGTGAGTGAAGGTCTTGGAAATATATTTTATCAGAATTTTGACAAGGATAAAATCTTGATAGGTGTGATGAGAAGAGTTGGTGAGGGGTGGTATTTATAGTTGATGAGAGGGGTGTTTTCCCATTATTTTGTTCATTAGTTTATTATTTTGGCTCAAGACTATGAATAGTTTGAGTATTATGATAAAAAAATATTAAAATAATTAATTATAGTTCTATATTTTGGGATTATATCATCTATACATCATCTATGAATCCATAATTTATGTATTTAGTTTTTATCATAAATTATCTTATTTTACTATTCACCAAAATTTCAGGTATTTTAGAAAAATACCAAAAATTCACCCTAACAGTTTTTAGACATATAGAATTCAAAATTAGACTACATTTTATGAAAATAATTTTATAAATATGATAAATTTAATTTTTAATTAAAACAATCATTTACTTAGAAAATACAGATTTTAAAATTAAAACTGATTTTCTAACACTTTGAAAAATTAATTACGGTATCATAAAATTATATTATAATTATAAGACAAAAAATATTAATTTATGAATAAATTTTATGAAAATAAATTTTCTTTTAAATTATTATAATAATGATAAAATTGTAAATAAGAAATTATGTTCCCAAAAATATCAATACTTAATTTGACAATTTTAAAACATTTATTTACTTATACTATGATATAATTATACAATATTTTCATTTATAAGATGTCTATGTTTTATATATACTTTCATTGGTGATGTTACTATTCTATTGTTAAGATTACTATTCGTAAGGTTTGCATTACTATTTCAAAGGTCAAGTTACTATTCCATATGTATATGTTCCTTAACTTATAGAAATACCTCTTATTTCATTAATTCTTCATTTATAAAGTTTTATTGTGTTCTATATGTGATGTTTATGTTTTTATATTATATAATATAATTATAAGAATGGAGTTTTCATTGATAAAATTTTGGGTCGTTACACAATCCCTTAGCACTCAGTTGACTATGATCATGGTATGTCATCCCCAAATAGATGTTTAGTCAAAACACATGATCCAAAAATTGGAATATATGCTCTGAGAAAGTGTTATGGATTTTGGTGGAATTTTTATATAACAAAATTTATCATACCATGATAACTATGGATATATTTGATGCATTTTATGGACATGAATATAGATCTTCTCTTTATTGGGTATAGATTGGGGAAAATTCATTGATCAAACCAAGTATTATCCATGAAACTAATACTAAAATCCAGATGATCTTGAAAAGGATGGAAAGGCCCAAATCCATTATAAATTGTATGCATAACATCAATGATGACCCTTATATTTTTACATTAGTGACCATGTATTCTTAGAAGAATCCTTGAGATTGGGTCACCATAATTTGGGAAATCATGGAAAATTAGCTCCTTAGTACATCAAGCCATTTGATATTTTGGAACATATTGGTGATGTTACATATTGGTTCACCTTACCATTGAGATTCAGTGTTGTCCACAACATTTTCCAAGTATCCCTATTAAATAATTACCATCCTGACCCAATCCATGTGATATATTGGGACCATGTTTCCCTTGAAACAGATGATACATTTATTCATTCCCTAATTCATATTTTGGATATATAAGTAACACTTTTTTGAGGTAGATGAATATCTTTAGTATGGGTATTTTGGTAGCATGGTCTGATTTAGGAGGAAACTTGAGAGTGGGAGAAGTTAATATCGGATCAATGTCTTGGACTCTTCCATTACAACACTGGAATATAGCTTCTCAAGGAAAATAAACCCATCGTTGGGAGAGTTTAACATCCTATATTTGAAGAATCCCCCTATTTTATTATGTATTTTCAAGTTAAATAATGATCAGGTTGAGTTTCTGAAGCTTTTGAGTGGTTTTGGGATATTTTGGGAAGGTTTTATGAGGTACACGATTTGTGCATGGTTAAAAAAAATTGTTTGTTGTTCTCTAGGTAATTATGCCAGAGTTGGAGGGGTCTTCTGGATAGGTGCACGGTTGGCACACATTTTGGATAAACTGTGAGGAAATCGTGAAACTTGGTAAGTTTTTTGAAAGAGTTAATCTACACATTTGGCACAAGATTTTCCAAACTGTGTAGACAAAACATGTGATGGGGATAATTAATTCCAAAAAAATATTTTTAACCCACAAAAACCTTCATCCCACCTCTCTTCTTCTAGACTCTCAAGACTTATCCCTTCCCTATGTGTTTATGAATATCTTCTTCCTTATGGTGCTTGATTTTAATGGATCATAGTGCATTGGATCTTAGATATAAAAGGAATAAAAAGGGGAGCCCATATCTATGAGATCATGGTATGATTCTTCATATCAAATTCATTGGAGGTAGGTGTCTTCTCCTATATTTCCACTTTCTCCTAGAATGTGAAATCTCATTATTTTATAAACGTATTGCTTTTAATTTTGTTTGAAACCCCTATTGAAATCCCTATTGGAATCACCTTTTTCTTGATTGGTCTTAAAATCTAGAATTGTGGGTGACACCCACAAGTTTCTTGATTAAATGATTAAATAAATTTAGTTTTCAAAATAAAGGTCTTGAATGTGGGAAATTGTCATGAACATGATGTTAATAACATGGAAACAATACATACAATTTAGGTCACTGCCAATAGAAAAGTGAAAATATGGAAAGATAATCAAGGAGTTTAACTTATTTTGTCCTATATTAAGACTATGTGGTAGCTTTACTAGAAGGATTATAAAGTAAATGAAGGGATTTAAAATCTCTAGTTCCAATAAACAAGGGATTAAACCCACTTACAACGTTAAAAAAAGAAAAAAAAAGAAGACTAGAGGATTGATGGCCTTACCTTTCCAAGAGTAAGCTCTTATGACCAATTGGTTCCACTCATATCAAAGTTTGATGATGCAAGTCTTGGGAGTGAAGGATAAGAGAGGGAGAGATTAGAGAGTATAAATCAACTAATAAATAGGATTAAATATTAATGGGTGTCATTTAGGGGGTTAAATTTTGGGTATGAAATCACCAAACTATTATTTTCAAAAGGTATTTTTCTAAGAAATCTACTAGGTACTGGTTACAAGACATTGATTACCTGATTTCTCAAGCATAACCATCTATAGCAATTTCACCACACTGGGCACCTAGTTTGGACCCACTACTTGTCCACTAGCATATTGCAACTAACCCCTTCTCTTTTTCTCTATAAACTCCTTCTCAAAACACCCTAATCATGTTTTCCACATATAGGTTTACCCCTAATAAAATTAAAATATTGTAAATAAATGGAATTACTTTTCCATAGAGTTCTGAGTTATTACATAAATAATCTATTTTTTAAACAAGAAAATCTCATTTTTATAGTGGAAATATCATCATCACATAAAATTTATGATTTGTTTTTTAAGATTTTATTTTCTTTCACTATTTAAGTGATTTTTTAAAAAAATATTTCAATCCCCTTTTAGCATAAACCTTATTTGTGATTTATTATCTTTGAAATTATTTTATTCTTCCTCACTTATCAATAATTTTTTATCTTCCACATTAGACATAAGAATCTTCCCAAATTTATCCATTAATGATTCATCGTAGTCTTTCCTATTTTCTATTAAATATCATTCCTTATTATATAAAAAAATATTTTGATTTTAGAATATGCATTATCATGGTATTTTTATTATTCTTCCTCCTTTTAAAATTTACAAAATTTATTTTATATTCAAATTTTGGAAGAACCATCATAGTTATTTTCAAAAACATTTAGATTAGTCAAACTCACTAAAAGAGTCTAATTATACTATTCTTGATTAATCTTAAAGGGAATTTCCCATGAAAATTTATTTTTCTTCTATAAAGATCATTTTATATAAAATAAAAAGATTTATCATAACTTATATCAATATATCCAACACTTATGTAATGTATCTCATTTCAAATATGTGTATTATATTTTAATTTATGCATTTATTTTATAAAAATGGGGCTCTAAAAACATTTTATATTCCAAATATATTATTTAAACAAATTAAATAATTTCAATATCACATATTTCACATTATTTAAACCTTTGTCATATCAATTATAATTCAAATTAAATATTATGAACAATTCATAATTCCATATGAACTTCTTTATATTTTACTTTATTTTTAAATTTATAAACACTTTATAATACACACTTATAATTTAAATATAAACACTTTATATCCTATTTATAATTTATTACATATAATTTGAAAAGGTGTTTAGTATTCACAATTAATATTATAGAATATTTAATTAATAAATGTTCCATAACTATCTAATAAATTAATATTAAATATGTTATAATTAATTGATTTATACATTTTATAAATTAAATAAATATTCCAAAATATATTTTCCTATAATTTATAAACATTTTATAAATTGCATAATTAAATTCAAAATCAAAAAAATGGAAAAATTAAAATTTTCATGATATTGTATGTTATGATGTATAGATATTGTATAATGTGTCCAGTATCACGTCTAACGAGTGGGAACCATGGTCAATGATTGATAGTGGATCATTATAAATCATATTCTATGATAGATAACTACAGGCTATGATGTCTCATTCAACAGCTAGAGAATAATATTTTATGATATCATTTATATCTTATAGATGATATGATGCTAATTTTTTCATACCTGGATCATCATAATCATATCATACAACTTCCCATATTGTATGCTACAACATTTATAAAACCAAAGGATTTCACTATATCACTTCCTATGATATCCTATATCATATAGTGTGAATATATCATAGATTATGACATTTTATGTCATAAATATAGACAGAGTAAAATTTCTATATCATTTTTACGACATCCAATGCGATATCACATTTTCTTCATTTTCAAACATGCTTTTGAGAATCAGGAAGCATTGTAAGGATATAATGACATATATGGGTTTCTAAATATTGAATAATAGTTACTCAATATAGATGAATACAATAAAAACTTTAAATCTCGAGATCACCATGCTTTGAAAAATGAAAACCATGTATAAACTAAAGGAACTTATAACTTTCACTAAAGATGGTTTTTGCTGTTTTATTTAATCACGGTGTTTAATGAAGAACATTAAGATATAGACAAAGGATTCCTTTATCTAGGGTGTATCCATGAGTCAACTGAATAACCCAACACTTGGGTAGGATCCTCCTAGTTTCTAAGGAAAGAGAATTAAGAGATTTTTTGAAAATTCGGTAGAGAAATCTTGGGAAAGGATCTCACACACTTCTTATGGAAATTTCATCCTTTATATAGGTTTTAGGGACACTCCCCAAACCTCCCATGCATTTAGTTGTATGTTTATAATGCATGTGTAAATGGAATGGAAGTTATTACTCTTCGTAACCCCTAAATTGATACATTTTTCATATGAATGAATTCTAGAATCTCTCATGCAATTCATTAGATGAAACATTAAAAATAAATGATAGCTTATATGGAATAGAACCAGAATGCTAACATTTAGAATTAATTTTCATTTATCAATCATAATATTCCATGTGAATTGTATATTATGATATTTCAAATCATCACAATATTCCAATGAAATGTGCTTTGAATAGTCAAGGAAGTTATTATATGATATCACTATATCATATTAAATGATATACACAATGGCTTATAATATTTAATTTACAACATGTATTACATGCCCTATGAAATACTCATAACATAAAATACTATATAACCAAAAACATGTTATATTAGATTTAGGGAATATCTTCATCAAAAAGGTAGTTTGAAACACCCATTTTAGGTCTCTTCATATACTACTCCCCGAACTCCATAAAACAAAGCCTTCTCTTATGGGTGTTTCACCCTGTCCAAGTCATGCTGAAAAATCAAAAAATCTAAAATAGTCCCTGAAATGGCTATTAAACCATGAAATCTTCACAAGCTATTTTGTCCTAGCTAAAACTATAATTTTAAAGTAATACCATGGCATCCATATATCCTCATAAAAATTCCTTCATTCCTTTACATTGAACTCATCTACAAATAGACTCTCAATCATCTATGAGCATGTTGTCAATAAATACAATATGAAATAGCCATCAAAACTCTTAAATTAATTTCCTCAATAAACAAGTTATATAATTCCTCTAACATAAAGGTAATTCAAACACCACACTACGGGATAGAGTGGTTTTTGTGAGAGTAAAACAACTCTAAGTGTAATATCATTGATGTTTTGACCATGTCTTAATTAAAAATAACCAGTAGATCCCCCATTTTTAACTCACTGCATGAGGGATCTTCAGAAATGAGAGAAGATAAAAGAGAGGGAGGGAAGAGAAGAAAATAGAGGGGAGGATTTTGTGATAAATAGACCTATAATGAGGATTAAAAAAAACTTTAATATTTTTTTATAGTGGTGTAATGAAAAAAACTACCTCAGTTCTAAAAAAATCATGAAAGTCCCGTGGAACTTATAATGGATCACCATCAAAACTCTTGTGACCACTAGTTTTCATATGGCACCCCATCAAGGTTTTAATAGAGAATATGTAGTGGTTGATCCACTATATGCACTTCTAAAATTCATTTGGTCTCCTACTAAGTTTTTAGTAGGATCCTACCTATTCCAAATTTTCCCCTTCTTCAAAATATAACAAAATATATCTTGATCCTCTTCTAACCACTTATTTTTATAGCCTCATTTTGATAGAATAAATGCATAAATTAAAATATAATACACATATTTGAAATGAGATACATTACATAAGTGTTGGATATATTGATATAAGAAATGATAAATATTTTTCTATTATATAAAATTATTTTTATATAGGAAATGTAATTTATTATGGGAAAATCCCTTAAAAATTAATCAAGAATAGTATAATTGGACTCTTTTAGTGAATTTTAATAATATAAATGTTGTTGAAAATAAAGAAGATGGTTCTTCCAAAATTTAGATATAAAATAAATGTTGTAAATTTAAAGAGGAAACGTAATCAAAATACCATGATAATGCATATTCTAGAATCAAAAGAAAATAATTTTTAGAAAATAAAGGAGATTTAATATAAAATAGGAAAGACTATGATGAAACATTAATGGATAAAGTTGGAAAGATTCTTATGACTAATGTGGAAGATAAAAAAATGGTTGATAAGTGAGGAAGAATAAAATAATTTCAAAGAGATTAAATCACAAATAAGGTTTATGCTAAAATGGGGTTGAAATATTTTAAAAAAATCACTGAAATGGAGAAAGAAAATAAAATATTAAAAATGAATAATAAATTTTATATGATCACGATGTTTACACTATAAAAATGAGGTTTTTTTAAAAAAAATATTATTTATTTAATGACCTAAACCTTTATGGGAAAGTAATTCCATTTATTTATAGTATTTTAATTTTATTAGGGGTAAACCTATATGTAAAAAATGGGATTAGGGTGTTTCGAGGAGTTAAAAGAGAAAAGGAGAAGGGGTCAATTGCAACATACCAGTGGATAAGCAGTGGGACTAGATCAGGTACCCAGTGTGGTATAATTTCTATATATGGTTATATTTGAACAATCAAGTACTCGGTGGCTTGTAACTGGTACCTGGTAGATTTCTTAGAAAAAACACTTTTTAAAAGGATAGTTTGGTGATTTCATATCCAAAATTTAACCCAATAAATGATACCCCTTGGGTTTTCATCCCATTTATTAGTTGATTTATACTCTAAAAATATCTCCCTCTCCTCTCCTTTCTTCTCAAGCCTTACATTATCAAACTTTTATATAAGTGGAACCAATTGCTCATAAGAGCTTAATCTTGGAAAGGTAAGGCTATCACTTCTCTGGCCTTACCTTTTTTTCTTTTTTATGTTGGTAGTGGTTTTAATCCCTTGTCCATTGGAACTAGGGGTTTTAAATCCTTCATTTACTTTAGACTCCTTCTAGTAAAGCTACCACATAGTCTTGATATAGGAAAAACTAAGGTAAACTCCTTGATTTTATTTCTAGATTCACACTTTTCTATTGGTAGTGCCCTAAATTGTATGTCTTGTTTCCATGTTATGCTTTCTTAAAATTCCTATTTTTCATATTATTGAAGTAGGAAAGTGGATGTATAAAATACTCTTATTTATTGTTTTATTATATTTTTGTCTTTTACTACATGATTTACACTCTTTTATTGTGATATATCTTATTTTTTGGGTTTTCCATAGATTTGAGTATGTTGGAATATATGTATATCATGGTATATGAATTATAATAGGTACCCACATGTTTATGGATAGGTGGTTCATATGGGATGGTCTCACAACACCATGACTTTGAATGAGTCATTGGAACTCTAACTCGATGAAGCAAACATGTGTGTGTGTGTGTGCTCATGTGTGTGTGTGTGGAAAAGACCATATAGGTTAGGCATGGTCACGATGCCAATCTTGTGCCACATTGAATTCTTCCACCAAGTGATGACTTGGGACTGGAGGGATGGATACCACTCACAAGTTGGACTATTAAAGGGGGCCTTCGAGCAGTGGTTGCATTGATTGGTGTTATTCATGGGTGTGTGGGTTCATTTCATGGGTGTATTTTTTGTGTGAGATATTTTATTACATTATGATATGTGTGTGTGTGTGTGTGTCACTAGTTTTTATGCTTCTACCTATCTTTTATTTTAAATAAAATGTGAGCTAACAGACTTCTTATTTTGGTGGATTTTGGGTGAAGTCTCGAGGTTTTCCTACTGGGTTTTATACTCACCCCGTACATTTGAAATTTGGTGTGTATGAAAACATTGTTTATCATGATATGGGTAAAGGGAAATTTTCTTATTTTTCTATTAGAACTCCATGATATTGTGTCCATGGATATCTAGAGTTGGAGCTTGGGGTGACAGTCGAGTCTTGGAGTTTGGAGTGGTTCCACCTTGGTGCCTTAAGTATTTTTTTCCTTGAGTCTTATCTACTTTGAGTTTTATTTATCTTGAGATTTTCATCTTCTATTTTATTTTATCTTTCTTCATTACTCAAATATTTTTTATTATACCTTTGGAGTTTATTCTGGTTTTGTAACATGCATCATATTGTGTCTTCTTATTACAATCGGATTACAAGTTGTTTCTTTAAGGGAAAATTGTCTATTGTGATTTATTAAATCCCATAACATTTATTATTATTTTTTATTGTCCTAGAGACATCACCTAAGGTTAGTGGAAATTAATTCCTTCTCAATCTAATGGTTCAGGTTATGATATTTCAATTAAAGTAAAATATGAGAATGAAATGTTGGAAATTTAGTTTAAAATTTTTATTTTAATTTGTTCTTTACTTGATTTAATATGAATCTATTAAGAGGGAGTTAATCTGATGTTTAAGCTAAAACTTTTTCAATATGTTTTCAATCTAATTGAATAAATATAATTATTATTTTGAAAATTTTCAAAAAGGGGGGAGAATTTTATAAAATCTTGTTTCAGTTTTGTAATTTTCTAAAAGGGAGAGTTTTTTGGGATTATGTTGATGTTTGTTTATATTTTATGTTTTGAATATTATAAATATCTCACAATTTTATTGGAAATTAAATATTTTCATAATTATGTTATTTATATTGAGTAATTATAAGTTCTCACACCAATATTTACTTCAATGTTATTTATTGTTGAATTTATATTTTTTATAAGATTTAGTTTTTAGTTTCATTTTATCATGTTTTGATCCATGGTATGTCAACCGAATGTGAGTTTGTTAAGTAAGCACAAAGGTCAATCGACTGTGCCTTCCTAAGCTACTACAAGATAAAGCCTTAAACCAACCACATATGCTTCATGTGTTAATCCAAAACCCACAACATCTTCAACATATCGAATGTATAATAAGACCTTTTTTGGCTATTGATTCAACCATGATGCACTCAATCTTCTTCATGGTTTTTATCATGCGACTGCATGAAGTTCATATATACAAGATAAAAGCTTGAGGTTTGTGGTAAAAGTGTATGTAGTGAAGTTTGTTTTAAGAAAACGATAATGGAAACTCACATGCAGGGGCATGTGATTTACAAGAGGTCAATTTTCACCTTGCATAACCTACCGCACAAGTATTCATTTGAACTCATCAATGCAATAAGCATCGAATGTGAAGTTTTTGTGTCTGATTAACTACTTGTTGCATACAATTTGAATCTGATCACTACATGAAAATGTTGTAGGTTTATAGCGAAGCGGGGTCATTGTATCGGCCACCTGCAGTGTTTTCCCATCGCATATATAATAATAAAACTGAAGTATACAATTGACTCACACGTTCTAAACTTCACCTACCACAACAGAATTCTTCATCGACCATAAGATTTATTTCTTATTCATGTGGTAGCTCCACTTTTCACATGATATATCAAGTGACCACACGTTATGATGGAATTGTAAGTCAATAGATCACAAGGATCTCACAAAAGGTGGATTGATAGTGTGTTTAAAAATATGGATTTCTATAGTATACTGTGTTTTTTCATGATCTTTGATGTTATGATTTACTGCAAGTTTATTTTAATTATTTTAAGTAATTTCATTGTTCCATAAATTCTTATAAATATTATACAATCTATTAAAAATGTTTTTGGAAAGTTTTAATTAGTTTTAAATAATGATTTAATTTATTCTTTATTTGTGCAAACACATATAACATCTGTTTCATACATTCCAATACATTTATTATTTAATTTATTTGTTTTAATTATTTCTAATTTTTTTAATGAAAATATATTTAAAGTGTTTTAGTGATTTAAATTCATGTTTTTATTCGTACTGCATAAATACAGTGAGTATTTTTTAAATTTAAATTTTACAGTCGAATTGTCTTGGGATATTTATGGATATCTTTGACCTATTCTTATGGAGGTGTTTTGGATTATTTAATGATGAATTCAAAATGATTTGAATTAGTATTTAATTTTTTGAATTCAAATGATTTTTTTGTTACAGGTTGATAATTTTCTCTCTTTGATAATTATGAAGTTTGAATTTGAATTGTTTTACCCGGTTGGTGATTGGTTTGTTAGTTTTTTCCAGTTTTTTAAAGGGATTTGAGACTCGTTCAAAGGACACATGAGTTGCAAGACAACGAATATACATTGTTGTGATGAATTCCTTTGATGTGAACTTTCAACTTTTAAACTCTCAAAATGTTTTACGATTATGTGATCATGTGCAAACAAAGTTGCACATGCTGGATGATCTCTCAAAGAACCTACAGATACTACTATTTCTTTGATAAGACATTCTAATTCGTTGTTCAAAGACCATTGGTTATGTAACGACCCAAAATTTTATCAATGGAAATTCTCTTCTTATAATTATGTCATATAGTATAAATCACATAGAGGACACAATATAAACTTTATAAATGAAGAATGAATGGAATAAGAGGTATTTCTAAAAGTTAAAGAACCTATACCGATGGAATAGTAACTTGACCTTTGGAATAGTAATGTGACCATTAAGAATAGTAATCTGACTAATAGAATAGTAACCTCACCTATGAAAATATAAATAAAATTTAGGTATATTATAAATGAAAAAACAATATATTTATTTCATGGTATAACCAAATAAATAATTTTAGAAATGATAAATTAAGTGTTGGTATTTTTGTAAGTTATAAATATTTAATTACAATTTTATAATTAATATAATGATTTAAAAGAAAATTTATTTTCATAAAATTTATTCATAAATTAGTATTTTATTGTATTATGATTATAAGATAATTTTATGAGACCTTAAGTAATTTTTCAAAGTGTCATAAAATGGGTTATAATTTTAAAATCGGTATTTTTCTGATCAGTGATGATTTTAATTAAAAATTAAATTTCTCATATTTAGAAAATTATTTTCATAAAATGGAGTTTATTTTTAAATTCTATACATTGAAAAATGGTTATGGTGAATTTTTGGGATTTTTCTAAAATAGTTGAATTTTTTGTGAATAGTAAAATACAGTAATTTATGCTATATATACATTATAATTTAAATACACAATTCCTTAAGTCATTTCTAATTTAATAACCATAATCTAGAACTCTCCATTAATTTAATATATTTAGTGATAAGTTTCAAACTACTCATAGTCTTAGCCAAAATAATAAACTAATGAATAAAATAATCAAAAAAACATCACTCTCCTCCACTATAAATATCACTCACCTCTTCTCTTCACACCTTCCAAACCTTTAAGCTTGTCCAATTTCTACCCAATCCTCTTCTCAATCCTCTTCCCCATATCCAGGAGCATTTGGTCTCAACAAAAGACCAAAAACGATCTCCCTGAGGTTCTTAAGGAGAATAATTTAAGAGGTAAAATCCTCTTTCCTTTTTTTAAATTTCTTTTCATTTTCTTTTATTTTCTTTTTCTATCCTCATCTTCCCTTATCTAAGTGGCATGATAACTCCAGTATCTTATATATACTTTAATGTTATTATTTTAATGGAATAATCTATCATCAAACATCTTCTCCTCCCTTTTATTCTAAAAGAGAAACGTCATCCGTGAGGTGTTGTTTTATAGCCTTCAAGGAAAACAAGTTTTCTTTTTCATTTAACACCTTCAAGGTTGGTCTTAAAACCATTGTAATAGTTGAAAAATATTGTAAAATGTATTTTATAACCTTTTTATCTTCTGGAACTAACTTATATACATAATATTAAATAATAAAATAAAATGAGTTCGTTGTGATCGAATCATCCTCATATCTGGAAACAAGATAATATATGAGACCAATTAAACTTCTAGAAGTTCATTAATAACATATAATATCAATTCTGGTTAAATATCTTCATTTTACACGATCTTCCATACATGTATACAAGCGAACCGATCATGAAAACCAAGAAAACGAACACTCTCGAACGATGAAATTGAACATTATAACTCATCAAAATGGCCATAAATGAACTTAATAAAATTATAATGAATCGAATAAATATAGAAGAGGTTCTGGATTTATTAATTAATTAATCTAATTTTATTATCCAATATATTAAAGTGAAAAAAAATATTTTGGACTTAAGGTAAGGGGATTCTTGAACCCAATTTCCTTTCTTTGGGTTATCCCTCTTTCATGCCAAATTTCAGTATGCATGTTCTTTTAATATTCCTCAAATATAATTTATTTTCCTTCCCTTTTCTTTTTTGGGATATACATGTTTCCAATCTAGTTTTATACCAAACATTTTATTCCCTTTTATTTTGGGAACTCCGAAGTTTATGATTATATGATTTGTGAAAATAAACTCATTCCTTTCCATGGGTTATCTTATGTCTAAGATTGATATATGTTCTATGTAGCATGCATGATTATGTAAATGTCATGATGTGACGGGTGCACTCGGAATTATATAGTGCTCCAATGCATTGGGTAATGTGATGTATCTCATGAGATAATATGCAATATGTGTGAACATGATGCTAGCTTTGTTCACAAATATGATGTTATGATTATGCGCATATGTTATACATGAACATGATGTTAGCTTTGTTCACAACTATGTGTGATAGTTGACTACTAAGACATGATGTTTCATTTTTATGAATTGTCACATTCCATGCCTTTATCTAATGCTTCATCTCATGATTATGATGATGATCCCATACTTATGTTATGATGATGATGATTATGCTTGTTTGTGTTATATTGATTCATGTTCTTATCTATCCTCTTACTAGGCTTTTAGCTCACCCCTTTCTTTGATGTATATCCTCAGGTGATTACTTGTACTAAGGAGAAAAAAGAATTAAATAATGTTTATATTTTATTATGTAAATGTTATGTTTGGTCCTAATTTCCCCAAGAAACTAAACCTTTAGATCCTGGTTTTGTAACGTTATTATATTGTTTATCTGGGTCGCTATAGGCTATGCTCCATATGTCTTCTACAACTTAATCTGGCTGGTTTTGTTTTAGTCTGCTCTAATTATTTTTATCTATCTCACTTTTACTCTGACGTTGGTTTAAGATTTTCCAACCCAACAGAATTCTTTCACTTTGGGTTGTGACTCCTAGATTCTAAAGTTAGGACCGTTCGGGTTGTGAATCTCATCTAAAGTCATTTTTGTAAAGTTTGTGACTCCCCACACAAAAGTTAGGTGTCTAGTTTTACCTCTTATAGAAAATGTAGGATTGTAATGGGTTATGATTCCCAAACAGAAATTAGGCTATTAGTGAATTCACATCTCTCAAGGAGTAGAGACGTGTAAGAGTGGAGTAGGTCTACTTTGGACTGGACTGCTATAAAATCTCATGCATTCATTCTTTACTTTCTCGCTGCATTTTATCATTTGATAATTAATTCTAATAAATAACTTTGATAACTAATTTAGATAATCAATTCATTTCTTTAAAATTTTAATCTAGTCTATTCACCCCTCCTCCTCTAGACCATTTGTCATCACCATCTAATACCTAACATATAGATGACAGGTTTCTTCACGTTGACTTTTTCCTCATTCTTCTTCTTCTTCAAGAGTCTAAACACCAAGATCAAGAACAACTGTTTTAGTATCATCCATTCTCATAAAATCTCTTATTTCTTCTAAATTTTCTTCTAAGATATAAAAATATCATAAGATAGGTCTCCAGTCATGCTTCTCCTTCTTCTCCTTCTCTTCTTCTTCTTCTTCCTCAATGCATAGTATCAACGCCATAGAATATCGACTTAGAATACAGTATTTTGTAGGAAAGAAGTATTAGGTTCTTCTCTCTCACTTCACTTTTCATTATCTTATTCTTCTTATTGTCTACTTAGAATCACGTGACTATTGTTTCCATATTTGAATATAGAAAATATCCCTTAAATTACATCAGTGTGATCTTCTCAATAACTTCTTGTCTCAACCGGTGTAATAAAAATACATATCTTCTTATTCAAACCGGTTGACAATATTCTTGGGAAATCCTCTAGCTTTGATCACCATTAATGATTTTCAAATCTTTTCATTTGAAAATCCTAGAATAGTCGAGTAGCGATCTTCTCAATCTTTTCACATTTAATTCTCCATTAATCACGAATTGAATCATGACTTAATCACCAGCATCATGATATTTAATCACTTCGACATCGTCATATTTTGATCTCTAGTAATCTCCCATTTTGCTAACTAGTAGACCATTACATATCACATATAATCTCCATGTGAACCTTAAGTATTCTCCTTTTAACCTTTACATATGCACTGGACAGTTCATTACTTTTCCAAATTCCTCTATGATAACCTTTATGTTTCAGGGAATATATCCTTACATATCACAATGTGTCTTGGTACTTTTTCAAACCTTCTATCCCTCACAATGTGTCTTGGTACTTTGTCAAACCTTTTATCCCCCAAGTACATCAATTCTTTTGTTCTACTCACCAAGTACCTTTACATTTCAGCTTGAAGTTACTCTTACATATCATATAAGGTTCTTTTTATTGACTCTTCTAACTCATAGGTACTCTTACATATGCTCATGTGAACCCTTACGTATCGAGGTAAGGTTTTTCCCTTTGTTGCATTTCAAGTGTGCCTAGCAACAAGACTCTTACATGTCTAGGTAACACTTTTCCAATTTTCCATTTACATGTTTTGGACTACCTCTGAGTATCCCTTTGTTGCATTTCAAGTATGCCTAGCAACAAGACTCTTACATGTCTAGGTATCTTCCAACACTTTTCCAATTTTCCATTTACATGTTTTGGACTACCTTTACGTATCACTCTGAGTACCTTTACGTATTTCATGCCTTAACTAATTTTTAGCTTCATCTCAGAGGTACTCTTATGTATATAGAGGACTATTGGAGTTAATTTTACGTATCACATGGAAATTATGGACTTTTCCGATTTCTCCAACATCTATTTCATAGTTACTTTTACTTATTTCTTGTGATGACCCTTATGCAATAATGTTTTTCCTTTGTGCTTCTTTAATCATAACTCCTTATGTTGTTCAATAGGCAATTCTTCAAACTCAGAAGTATCATGTGGTAAATAGTGCTCTCTTCATCCAATAGAACCTATCATTAACTCATTATAAGATCAACACAACAATCATCAGAAATATGTAGGTTGCTTTCATAACACCAAGCATCATCTCAAATAAACTCTTTTGCCAACTTCTAAGTGAATCCTCAATAGCGTGTACAATGGTAGAAAACTTTAAAATTGTATCTCATAATTCAACTTCTTCATTCATTAAGTTATTCTATCACTCATACATATTGAAAGTCAGCATACTCATTAGCAATAAATACAATCATCAAAATACATTGGACACTTACGAGTTTAAAAAGAGAAGATGGGTTGAAGAAGATTGTAGTATGAGAGAAGCTGATGTAAATTGGTGCTGAATATTCCCTATGTCTAGGGCTCAAAACTACTGTTGGATTTTATTCCATGTCAAAGGGAGTTGTGATCACTACTACTTATCGAAAAGCTTTCTATTTGTTGAGGAAGAAAACAACATGAAGTTTCTTTGATCGTTTTGATGGTGAGAAATTCATGATGTTATTGTTTTAGCAGTCAATGTTTTTGTTTGAGGAAGAAGATATATTCTTTGATGTTGTGACATCCTGAAGTGAAACAGATGTATTCAATAAGAAGGTTGTTAACACTTAATGTAAACCGAAGGGACCCAATATAAAGAACCTATTATGAGACAGTTCTCGGGATTAAGGATGATACATTGTATTCACTTTTGATTATAGTGGATATCTCTCTCACAAATTTGATTTGAATGAAACAGATGTATTCACCCACATTGGGGGGATAAACCAACCCCATTCAAATGTCTTTGGTGGATCCCAACCATCATCTGCTATTATGCCATCTACTGGGTGTCCAAGCACTTTCATTGATCGAGAAGCGCAAAGGCAGATTCTGATGTTGAAAGAAAAATTAGAACAGATTTTGATGTTGAAAGAAAAATTAGAACAGGAATTATACATGAAAAAACAGGATGAGGGACAATCTAAAATGGAAAATACTCTTGTATTTTAAAGGATGACAAGCATGGTATTTGACAAGATTTCAAGTTTGATAGTTCATCATCCACGGTTAAATTGTGTTTATAAGTTCATTTATATAATGATACAAATTATATTTTGCCTACTGGGTGTCCAAGCACCTTCATTGATCGAGAAGCGCATAGGGAGATTTTGATGTTGAAAGAAAAATTAGAACAGAAATCATACATGAAAACACAGGATGAGTGACGATCTAAAATGGAAAATACTCGTGTTTATATCTTTATTTATATAATTATACAAATTATATTTTGTTTACTGGGTTTCCAAACACTTTCATTGATCGAGAAGCGCAAAAGGAGATTTTGATGTTGAAAGAAAAAATTAGGATAGAAGTTATACATGAAAACGCAGAATGAGTGACGATCTAAAATGGAAAATACCCTTGTATTTTAGAGGATGACAAGCATGGTATTTGACAAGATTTCAAGTCTAATAGTTCATCATCCACATTTAAATTGTGTTTATAAGTTGGTTTATTTATATAATGATACAAATTATATTTTGTCCACTGAAAAATGATGTTCCATGTTTTGTAAGTGTATTATTTTTCATTTATATATTCATGTTTTTGTGAATGTAATTACTTAATGTTCCGTCTGTGGACAATACATATTTGACTTGGATTAATTATAAGTGTAAAGTCAAACAAAGTGAAACTTCTGGGTGAGATTTTTGTATTTTATATTCCAGGGCCTAGATTAATTATAAAGATTTAACGAAAGTATTTTTGTAACTAACACCCCTCAACATCAAAATGAACATGAGAGGCATTTTGCTAGCACAAAACATAAAAATAAAATAAGTGTTTTGTTTAGCTTCTATGGCAAGGCGATACCTCAAAATCAATATCCAAGATCTTCATAACCAACACATCCCCAACTCCCTTCTCCCTTTACTTTCTCTTCTTAACATTTCATTGAAACAATTTCATCAGGCAGGCTGCTGCTAAAAAACAGTAACTCAATACTGAAACAAACATTGCCATGGACATATGTGCAAGAGCTTTTCTAATACCTAAAAATTTGGGCTGTTAAAGATTCTTTACAAACTCACAGATTTGCTGGGCCGAAAAGTCACAACAAGGAATGATTCTTTACCTTTCCCAACTTAAATTTAGTAAAAATGGCGGAGAGCGTGCTCTTGGTGTGAACCGGCGAGCGGACAATCGTCTGCCGATGTGAGCGGTTAAATGGCTTCAAGGTTTTCAAAGATTTCGAATCACCACCCAATCCCTGCAATAAAAAAAAAAACAAAAGGCTATCAACTCACTAGAAAAAGCATGGTTAAAATTTCCAATAAACATACGTCATGCTATAAACATTTTAAAATGTTATCTGGGATTAAGGACAAATATAAAGGGCTAAGGATGAAATCCTGAGAGAGAGAAACAAAATGGAGAATACAACGATAACGGCTTTCGTTCATCAATTGCTAAGAACTCTGTAAATCAAACATCACAGAACAAACATTAAAAAAACGAAATTTTTCTCTTTGAGATCATGCATTGTGATCATCCCTGTAGCATGACCAAATAATCAGATTTGTTCATTAGATCTGGTTATTTTTTCTTCTATTATTTGTTGTGTTGGATCACAGTTTTTTAAACTCCTCATTTCAGTTGAGTGCACACTGTTTGTACGTCGTGTGGTTTTGGGTTAGAGTTTGGGGATAAGACTGTTGTAAGGTAGCAATTGTTAGTACTCAGTTATGAAACACAGCACAATTAATAATTTAGAAGAGGAATTTATCATTACCCCCGCGGGTGAGCAGGGTGGTTGGGGTGGGAGGGGTTTGGGGCGTGCGTCGTGGGGTCGAGTCCCCGAGCGCGTGTTTTCTATTATTGCATGTGTTGTAAAGAAAAAACTTTTAAGAGGAGTTTATCACACTCCAAGAAAAAGTGAAAAAGCATGAGCTCATCTATCACTTCAGCAACAAGCATCAATAAAGGAGGTTGAAGTTCAAGAAATTCATTGAATTTTTCTTTCATTTGGAGCTCGATGCTTGAAGGACTTCAATGTTGGTTTTCAGTTGAGATGAACTTATGACACCATTTCAACTTGTCAAGTGGAGCTCCAAATGAAAGATACTTGAACTGCTGTCCTTGCATGCAAAATGAGTGGTGGAACTGTACAACTGTTACAAAAAATGCAAACTCAAGGCCTTCTGCCCAATTAAAAGATGGAAGGCAGTATAAATTGAAATCCTATATAACAAAAACCAGCACAACAAAATCAAAAAAGAACGTTGTTTAGTAGAGTTTGAGAAACAAGCTGCTGTTTTCTTTATGGATGGAATAACCTCCACGACTATCAAAATGCTTAATATGTGCTGAGATTACAGGAACTATTTGGAACACTAAATGATTTTGTATGATTTTTTTTCCGCAAAGGGAAAGGACCCGATGAATAACCTAGGAAGATGTTTGAATTGGGGTCCTAGAACCAACTTCCGTGTACTTTATGATAACCTGTATTCATAGTTGGTAATTCTTTAATTGATTAAATTAATTATAAATAATATGTGATGATCATGCGCTCTAGTTCCAGCATTTTAACCATTGTCTTTTCTCTTTGATTCAATTCCGTTGATCACGGCGTTTATCGTTGAGTAAATCTCGAATTGATCATCGATAATGAAAAAAATCAAAGTTGGGCACGACCCATCGCACGCTTCTGCTATGCCCGAAACCTATAGAAAAGTCGTTATTTGGAGTGAGCTGTCTAAATTAGTGTTGTGTGAGAAAAGTAGAATCGGAAGGGCTTCTAGGAGGCATGAGAATCCATCCCAGGCAGTGATGCTAAAGCAAATCACTTAAAAAAACAAAAAAAAGGGCAAAACAAAAAAGAAGGGTTTATAAGCTCAATGCTCTTCTTTTCTTGGGTCAAGACTTGTATGTACATTGAAACAAAATAGTGTCACGAGAAAGGGGCAGCAATTTGTGACACGACATGATAACACGACTTGAAAACAACACAAAATTAGCAAGTTTGTGTTTGAATATTCTAACAATTAATATACAGGTCGTCTTCGTGTTGACATGATTAATAATTGTCATATTCGGGTTGATTTGTTCAACCTAAATCTGACACAAAATGATCCCCTTTAATTAAATGTGTCATAAGCTGACCTGTTTAGTTTTACTAATTGTGTTGAACATGTTGGGTCGGGTCAAATTGGGTTTTGCAGAATCGTGTTTAATCGGGTTGTGCTGTGTTATTTAAAACGAAATTGAATTATACCCCTAGTTGTGTTAAATGGATCGTGTCACGCTACACGTATGGTAAACTTTTTGTGTTTGTGTTTGAGTTTTCTTACAATTAATAAACGGGCTGTGTTTATCTTGGATATATTCACGCTCATGTCAGTAGATGACATGACACCAACATGACCCTCCAACATGAATTGCACCCCTAGTTGTTGAAAACTTCATAAAATGGCATTAATACGAGCCCGTGAAAAGATTTGTGATGCATGCGTAGGCGATAAGAATGACCCAACCCTATTGAAATGTATTCAATGAAACTGTACCAGAATTACAGTGGAATCTGGAAAAAAGGTCAAAGGAAGCCCCAGTCCCCTACTGCTGTACGCCTAACCACCTCCCCCTGGCTGGATTGCTTTACCCCTTCTAGAATATATTTTTGATTCACCCGTGTGGTCCCAAGTCCTATTATTGGCCGCCCCTTGAAGAGCAGACTTGTCCTCAAGGCTGCACGAAGGGAACTGGTTCTGGATGACGAACTGGTCTTCCCAAGTGGCCTCCTCAATTGGCTGATTGTGCCACTGAATTGAGACTTGGCTGCAGAATGTCATCCTGGAGCTGAGAGCATCGGGACAATATAGCAAGGGGTTCCGAATGTGGTGTCTCATCGCCCTGCAGATCGTGGGGCAGAGAGTTAGAGACGGACTGCTCTCGACTGCCCGTTTGAGTTGAGAAATGTGAAAAACTGGGTGGATTCTGGCAGTGTGAGGAAGCTCCAACTGATATGCAACAAGGCCAATTTGTTTGAGGACGGTAAAGGGACCATAAAAACAGGGAGACAACTTCTGGTTAATCTGACGAGCTAAAAATGTTTGTATGTGTGGACAGAGCTTAACATAAACCTGCTCACCTATAGCAAAAGTGTCGGAACGACGATGTTCATTAGCCTGGTGGCACATGATATCCAGGGACCGTTGGAGGTGATACCGCAGCTGCTTTAAAGCCTCTTTGCGATCGGAAACAGCCTGGGCAACAGCTTCGACTTTAAGATCTGACGGCAGAAAATTGTTAATTGTCGGAGGCTTCTGTCCATAAACAATTTCAAAAGGAGTGGTGTTGGTGGAAACAAGCCAAGTTGTATTGTAGGAATATTCTGCCCACGGTATCCAGAAAGAACAATTTTTTGGCTGGTCCCCCGAAAAACATTGGAGATAAGTTTCACAGCAACGATTGACCACCTCTGTTTGGCTGTCCATAGACAAATCTGTCCACACAGTGTGAGGAATGTCCAGAGGGTGCAGAAGTCCAGCCGGAGACAGAGTGAAATACTTGTTTTGTTGACAGGTGGTGCATTGGCGGACAAAGTTTTGAACCTGTTTTTTCATACCTGGCCAATATAAAGTAGCTGCCAATCTTAGGTAGGTTCTGTAAAAGCCAGAATGACCACCTTGTAGGGTTGCATGATTCTCCTCAATGAGCTTGAGGCACCTATGGTGAAGTGGTGGGTAAAACGAGCCGGGCCTTATAAAACAAAATCCCTTGATGTAAAGAAAAATGAGGAGAAGTTGGCTGACCAGATTAGAGGGCCTGGAGGATGTGTTGAAGCTGAGGATCCACCGAGATATGCTGAAGCAAGGTGCGGCCATCCTCCCACTATGGGGTGGACTGGAGCAGGTGTATGGTAGCTTGCTCAGTGCATCAAGACAAAGTGTCAGCTGCTGAGTTGTCACAGCCTGGTTTATATTTGATTTCGAAATGATAACCCGATAATTTGGCTATCCAATTTTGTTGATCCGTCGTAGCAATACGCTGGTGCAGGAGAAATTTCAGGCTACGCTGGTCGTAATAAACAATAAAAGGGCATCCCAACAAGTAAGGACGTCAATGTTGGATAGCTAAAACCAAAGCCATAATTTCCTTTTCGTAGGTTGATTTTGCCGAATTGTTAACTGATATTGCCTTGCAAAAATAGGCGATTGGCCGGTGATGTTGCATAAGAACCGCCCCAATACCCGAACCCGAGGCATCACATTCTAATTCAAAGGGTTGGGCGAAATCTTGTAAAGTAAGGACCAGGGCTTGAGTTATGAGTTCCTGGAGACAAAATAATGTTGTTGTAGCAGCGGGTGTCCATGAGAATCCATTTGTCTTGGTAAGAGCTGTGAGGGGTTGGGCAATGGCACCATAACTTTGGATAAACTGGTGGTAATACCCGGTGAGACCCAGAAATACGTGAACCCCTTTAACTGTTTGAGGAAGAGGTCAGTCCAAAACCGCCTGTATTTTGGTGGGATCCATAAATGTTCCTTCAGAGGAAATAACATGACCCAAATATTCCACTTATTGTTGAGCAAAATGGCACTTGCTTTGATTGGAAAATAAATGGTTGTCTAAGAAAACTTGTAACGCAGCTGTGAGGTGAGAAAGGTGTTGCACCCAATTCAAGCTGTAAACAAGAATATCATCAAAAAAAAATCAAGATAAATTTGCAAAGGGCCGAAACAAATCATTCATGGTGGCCTGAAATGTAGAGGGAGCATTAATTAGCCCAAAAGGCATAACTAAATACTCATAGTGGCCATTGTGGGTCCGGAATGCCGTTTTCTCCACATCCTCATCACGCATCCGAATCTGATGATAACCAGATTTGAGATCGAGTTTGGAGAAATAAACCGTGCCATGTAGTTCATCTAATAATTCTTCCACCACTGGAATCGGAAGCTTGTCGGGAATAGTTTCCTTATTGAGTGAACGATAGTCATCACAAAGGTGCCACGAACTGTCCTTTTTGACCAGTAGGACGGGACTTGAGTAAGCACTGCAGCTTGGACGAATGATGTCGGTGCGCAACATTTCCTGCACCTGAGTTTCAATTTCATTTTTTTGGTAATGGGGGTATCTGTAAGGCCAAACCATAATCCCATGGCCAGCGAGGGGGAAGGTCTGTAGGAGCCTGAAAAACTGGAGCAAACTGAGTTAAAAGCTAAGACAAACTTCAATGTTGTTGGGCTGTCAACGTTGGAATAGAAGCAGGGGTTTCCCCCCCCCCCAAACAAGAGCCGATTATAACCACTTGGAATTGGGCGAAGGAGCCGATGTTTCAAGGAATTGGCCAACTGTAATGGGAGATCTGTTCCCCGAATGCAGTAAGGACAGTTATCAGCCGAGAACTGCATAATCATAGTGCTGGTTTGTGTGGACATCCCCCAAAGCACGCAGTCATGCAACACCTAAAATCAAATCCAGATTTCCAATACCCAGAACATGGAAGTCAACCGAACAAGTATAGTCACCGATTGAAAGGGTTAACTGAGAATAAATCCCCAAAGACCAGGTTGTGCACCATCCCCCAACCAAATGCGCATCCGCTGGGGGTTGTGTGTTGGAAAACCGAGAAAATGAACCAGCTGTGGCGAGATAAAATTATGTGTAGCGCCACTATCAAGGAGGATGAGGATCGAAATTCCAGTAAGAGAGCCCACAACTTTCATGGATGGGGGCCCGAAGGTAGGGTGCTTCTGGCCAAAGGGGCAAATATCAAGAAGTTAGCAGGTCATGATGTTGCAGGTGGCCTCAGGTGGGGAATCAGATTGAGGGAAGTCAGATGGTAGCAGGGTCTACTCATCAACCTCAGAATCATCTTCACCGAGAATAAGGATCCACAGCTTGGGATCGGCGCATTTATGAGTGGGGGTATAGGGCAATGCATAGCGAAAACAGAGACCCTTGCGTTGGCACTCTTCCCACACCTGCGTAGAAAGTTGCCGCACACCCCGCGCCGTAACCGGGGGATGTTTAGACAAGTCGAAGGAGGAGTCGCTGGATCGCAGAGGGTCGCCGAAGCGGGAGCGAAAAGCAGAGCTACCACGCGGAAGTATTGAAAACCGTGGATGAAACGAAGTCGACTCTCACTCTAGCAGAATGCAAAGGAACGCAACAAATGGAAGAACCAATGCCGCGATTGAGAGCAAGTTCAACATGGCAGGCTAACCGCGTAGCCTACAGCCGAGTGTCAGGATTGTGTATACGAACTCAAGAGCGAATCGCATTGCGCAATCCGTGCAAAAAATAACCGACATATTGTTGTTCGGGTTACCAAGGTAAGAGTGGAGACAAATATTCATATTCTTCTATATATTCCTGGACGAAATTCTGTTGGTGAAGAGCACCAAGTTCTTCGCAGGGATTCTGTATCTCCAAACCACTGAAGCGCTCCAATAATTCAGTGCGAAACAAAGGCCAGACCGGATCGGGATAGACCTCCTGGAGGATTGTGAACTAATGAATAGTGAGACCCTTCATACTGACCTGAGCAAGAGGAATCTTCATATCATCGGACATCTGATTAATACGGAAATATAATTCCGCTCAGGTGAGCCAACCACGAGGATTTGTGCCATCAAAGACAGGCAACTCAACGCAGCGACCCACAGAATAATGATCAGAGGTGTGGAAGACGTCGTCCGCAGCAAGCCGAGGATCAGAAAAAGGAAGAGGGAGTCAATTATCAATCAACGTACCAAAATCGGCAGAATGCAAGGGTTGCTTCTCACGTTGGCGGAGCATGAGATGACGAAACTCCATTTCAGCGGTCATCTTCTAATCCCACACCTGATCCGATCGATGTTGGCCTTGTCGGAGATCATGAAACCCTGATGGAGATTAGCAACAGAAGTAGACAATTGAGAGAGAGTTGTCTCCACAGCGTCGAGACGAGCTTCAACAGCTTCCACGTGAGTGTGCGTTTCCATGAAAAAATGAAGATTGCAGAAAGAAAGGAGGAGCACGCGCAGCAGGTCAGACCAAATTGATAGGAATGGGCGATCACTATTGAAATGTATTCAATGAAACTGTACCAGAATTACAGTGGAATCTGGAAAAAAGGAAAAAAGGAAGAAAAAAAAGCAGAAAACAGATCCTCGAGAGCCCCACTTTGGTCTCCTGCCCGAGACTGACTGACTACTTTTCTAAAACAGAAAGATACCTAGGCTCACTTCCCACACGCCCCTATTTAACAGCCCTGGTCCCTAGTTCTGTACGGCTAACCACCTCCCCCTGGCTGGACAGCTTTACCTGTTGGATTGGTGTTGCCCGATCCGGTTGGGCCGAATGCTTGTGGTCCGCAACTGTCGCGGGTTGACTTTGGTTGGGCCGAATGCTGACCACTGTAGCGGAGCTAACCGACCGACACCGACAGGCGCTGTAGCGGTGCGGACTTCGGGGTCAACTTTACTGTAGCGCTTTTGACAAAGCCAGCCGCCGTTCACTGTAGCGACGCGGACCACTTTTTCGAACAGTGATCGTCTTCTCCATTGTTTTATAGCCCATTTTCGGGCTAGGGTTTCTACTGAAAAACCTCTGTAATTTGTTGCTCCCGATATAGTGAATTCTGCCTCTCCCGTGGACGTAGGGATTTTTCCCAAACCACGTAAATCGCTGTGTCCTTATTTGCTTTCTTTTCTTTCGTTTTCTCATTTCTGTCGTTGTGTTTCCCGACGATTCCGCAACATTACCCTTTCTAGAATATACTTTCCATTCACCCGTGTGGTCCCAAGTCCTATTAGTAGGTGATCGCGAGGTACAACCACAAAAAACTGAGAAATCAAGTGAGGCTAGCAGACCACAAAAACTGTGAAATCAAGTGACGCTAGCACATGGTTGGACTAGTGAAGCTGTTGTCAGCATGCAGAATCTTATCATACTCTTACCATCGAACAGGTGATATAATAAATATATCAAAAAGGAGGGCAGTAAGCAAAGCCAAGCCAAGGCACTTCGGGAGAGGTGTATTTCACGCCCTGGGATTTTGTAACTTTTTGGCAATTTATAGAATTGATGTTTTTTTTGGCTAAAAAAATGTGACTGATCAAATGCTATAGACTTCGGGTACAAGAATTATAATTGAAATGGAAGCACAAATAGCCGTCAAATTGAAGAAAATTGAGTTATTCTTAGAGAAGATTGTGGAGTAATTCTCCCCTCCTTTTCACATTGCAAGCCAAAGGCCAGGCCCTTCATCCAGACAACTTGTACAATCAAAAGGTACATAAAAACTTCAGATGCAACCACAAAACTAAAATAACATTTGAGAACATGTAATAAAGGCGTACATTTATGCTGCATATTCACATGAAATAACATTTTCATGGAAGGATAGAAAACAAAAGAAAGAAATAACAGCAGCAGACGTAACTTAAACATGACGAGCAGAAGGCACTGGACTGACTCAAAGCAATGAGCAAAGTAATTTGTGCTTAAATACTCTCATTCTTTACTATGAAACTTGCACTTAGAAAAATGTTGGACACATCTGTGTTCCTGTTGATTTTGACATTACCCTCTGTGTGAATCCAAAATTTTGCTTAATCGAACCCGCAACAGGAACGCCACTTTGCAGGTGAAGATGAGACGTTGAAGATTTTGTCTGCATACCATCTTCAGCATCTATATGAACAAAAATTATACAACAGATTATAGCTTCTGATTAGAAGAAAATGTCAAAAGAACACCAGAGGAATCATGTTATCCATACATACCCAATAAATGAAACACCCCGGAACTTTTAAAGGTTGTTTGGGCAGCTACAGAGCTGTAACGCAAAAAAAAAAAACAGATGCATGATCTACCCTTCAAAATAATTGCAGCACAGGACAAGAACAGACAGGAAGGGAACAAGGGAGAGAGCAAATGTAACAGACTAACCTCACTGATGCATTGACAGCTTTCGGAGTAGGGTTTGTTTCTGAAGACATATACCAGGAAAGACTTTTTGGTTCAGGGTCATCTACATCTGACATAACAATTTTAAAAACAAATGGACAAAAGTAATATTCAGAAATCAAAGCCAAGAAAAACCAAGCACCTGAAGGATCAACACAAGGTCTTGCTTGACTGTAGCTCTGCCTAGCCTCTGGTTGTATGTGCGGAGTAAAATGTACCTTCTTGTTCATAGAATCTAGGAGGAAGAATCATTAAAAAAATAGATGAATGACGTCAAAAAAAGGTAATCAAGATCTGCAAAGCTGTCAACAAAAGCAAACAACAACTGATCTTACTTGGTAAGATATAGTGCTTTTGATGCCTAGGTGTGAATGCCAGCAACTGCTGCTGTCTGAGACCTTCTTTGTCCGTGTATGTTTGGCTAGTAAGAAGTTTCTATTATTAACAAATTAAATTCAGCTCTTTCCAATTTAATGGTGTTGACAGATAGCATGCTTCTGAATGAAAGCAAAAAAAAAAAGGTTACCTGATTCAAACAAAGAACTTTCAGCTCAATTGTGGAAACATCCAGAGTTTGTTGCTTGAGAAGGTCCGTCAGCTTGTAAGCAACAGTGCCCAAGTGATCAACAGCATTGACTAGGGCTCGTTGAGCATAATCTTTTAGGTTGTCCAATACCCTATACAGATTGGAATGGATCATTCAGTGTGAGGAAAGTGACCAAATACATCACATCACTTGAACCAAGCAGATATCAATCCAAAAAAATTCCAAAAAAGGTTTGGAGCATTTTTCAGGACAAACTACTGTCCCCTTGTTATTCAGAGCATGCTTTCATTGAATAGATGTTCAACCAGAACTTCATCAGCATCTCACTATAAACACACATCTTCTATTACCTATCTTGTGGGCCGTTTTGATATTAAATTTGTTAGCCATGTTCCCTGATGGCAACCAGCAGACCATGAAATCAGATCCAGATTCAAATGACTCAATGATGAACACAGAAGGGTCATTAAAGACAACAAGAAGGCAGGGCCTCTAACAAGTCGACAACAAAAAATCACATCAGCTATGAGAGCATCTGTCCAGCGTTCTAAACCTACATTTCATTCAACCCTTGATTCTAGAAAATCATTCACTAAACTATCCTTAGCATATTACCTTAACAAGTTGGGTACTTTGAACTACTGTCAAAACCTCAGCTGAGGCAGAATTAATTGCATGCAATTCACAGTCATGCGATGAGCTTTTACACTAAGTTTGGTAGAGGTGATTTGAGGATAAAGAAGAAGAAATAGGGAGATGCCAATTTCTTTTGGTTTTTTGGTTTAATTTAATTAGTTGGGGAGAAATGATACGGAGAGAAATGGATTTCTCTCCAATGGCTTATTTTATATCCCAAAAATGGAATAATTTGGAGATAAATCATTTATTTTCTTTTACTAAATCCCTTATCCAGACAAAATGGAAGGAAATCGTAATCTTTACTTTAATTTATTTTATGAATTCTATCATTAATTGTTTTAGCAAACATATTGTTAACACTCTTAAGCATAAACATATCAGCACAAGCATCCCTAGAGCATTATGGCCCAAAATCTTTAAATAAAAGGGGCATCAGATACGTTAAATAATAGTTCTCCACTCCACCCATTTGTTGAAGTTTAAAAAATTGTTATGTTTTGACAACAGAAACCTTGCAAACAGCATTTAAACTCCAAACCAGCTGTTATCATCCCCAACGTAGATTTGAACGTTGACAGCAGTGAACAATCACTGCCACCTTCTTCGCAGATAAGATTGCCTATGGGTAAATAATTTCACAAAACAGTACAACATATTAATCAGGAAAATTGCAAAGATTGCCTCACATTTGCTTCTGCTCGCTGTGAAGATAAGAATTTTCACAATATTCTGCGGCGGAATATAGCTGAGGCCTCAGGTTCTTCAGTTCCTGAAATAACAATGTTATAAAGATCCAAAAAAAAATCAAGCATGAATCCGGTGCAACAACAAAAACATAGAGAACTAAATTCCAAAATGACATAATGATGCAAACGAACCAGGAAAGAATTAATGTTTTACACGGGAACTGTAACTTTCAACAGATTCAACAAATTCAAACTATATTGGTCTGGCACAAGTAATGTTTCTTCTAGCACACATGGTTAGAAACAATGGACGCTGTGGTGTGTCCGGATAATTCAAAAAAGCAGAACTATCAAACCCTTCAAATCCATAGAATAACCATATGTCGCAAGTCAAAATCCAAAATTTGAAGCCAAGACAGACGATACAACAACCCTGGCCAAATCAAGATATGGCAGCTTCAATTGGTCAGGGGAAAGAATGTCTTTAATGGAAAAAAATTTCCCAGGAGTATTTGAATCCCCCTCCCCCCTCAGACTAACGATTACGGACAATTTCAATCTTCCCTTTATTCAAAGAGCAGCAAGGTATACAACAGATTTTTTGCCGAGATTATTTTCCCTGCCACGCCTCCCAACCAGAAACAGCGTAATTTTCTCCCCTACAAAATTATAATACTGTCATCCCATCCGAATTTTAAATTTCAAGGTGTTTCAAGTTGAGTCGGTAATTGGAAGAAATCAAAGGTGGGCAGTAAGAGAATTTTAAAATATTGAGATATGATTGAGATCCAACAATCTCATAAATGAAGAGGATAAATAAACCAATCAATCAATCAGCCAAAAGAGAAAGAGAGGGTAGGTACCTGCAAGGCCTTAACGAAACCGGTGCTCTTATCCATGGAGACCTCGTCGAAAATCATGGGAGGCTTGTCGCGTCGTTGGGGCGGCTGCGCCTGCACCTCCATCCCTCAAAACCTCAGCAGAGCGAATCCAGGGAACCTGAATGCATCAGTTCATCAACGCGTAACCCTAAACGGCCAGCTATAGATACGAAACGATAGATGAGATCGGGAATATGGTTGGGGGTGGGAGAGTGGGGAACCACAGGTGAGACAGGGAGGGAGTGGAAGCGAAGCAAATGGGAGGGAATGATAAGGTTTGGAGTGGATCGGAAGGGAAAGTGACGTATCGGGTGGTTACAGAGCGGCTTCCCCCACAGGCAAACGGTGGTTTTGCGATCGGACTGCAACCCCGCGCGGTGACGGAAGAGGGGCTGGCTTGATAACGGTTTCCTCCCCAGAGATCGGTAGGCATGGAATAGTAGGAGGTGATTTGAACATTTAATTGTATTAAATGGAATAAAATAATAAAGTAAGTTAGTAAAAATATCAATGTGTGTAAAGAAATATTGAGAATTTGAATATCACAAGTGAGAGGTTTTTAATGGAATGGAATGGTATGGTGTGACTTGGATTGAAGTCCAATAAGAGATTTTTTAAAATGGGCTATTGTATCCATTCTTTATGACCCTTAAATCAAAGGATCTAAGATGAAATGGACTGATAATATATATAATATTCACAAAAATATAAAAAAAATATAAAATGATAATTTTGACACCTATAAATAAAAAAATGGTTTATTGTGTTAACTTTCATAATGTTATTTTCAAGAATTTAACGTGTTATTCATTGGTTATGTCATTTAATTTGAGTTTTCGGTTAAAAATTCAAGTTTTTTTAGGTTATGCATGAGTTGGATGCACACTCATTATAACACCTTGGTATTTTTATAAAAACCATGTTCGATAACGCATATGACACGCAACACCGAGCATAAACGAATCACGAGATATTATTATTTAAATTTGACAGTTATAACCTAGGTGTTAAATTGACGGATATGAATAGGATTAACTGCTTTATGAAATATACATAAAGACTCTACTCAATATAAATGTATTGATGACTGATTAATAAATAATCACTCAATTTTTAGTAAAATCATTTTATTTTTCAAAATATGTTTTCTTCAAAAATAGTTTTTATTGTACTTTGTTAACAAATATTACAATTAATTTTTAGAAATTTTATTTGATAAAAGGATATCATTTTTTGAAATCAGCATATCAAAATTAGCTTCTGGTGAAATTTTGAGATTTTCCTGAAAATTTTGATTTTTCAATCACTACGGGAAAAGGGACTTTGGTGACGGGCTATTTGCAACGAGTCTATCACCCATCGCAAATAGTCCCTTGACAAGGACTATCTATCACGACCCGACCCTAACCGGGGCTCAAGTCGCAACCACCCCAAGCCAGCCTCCATAGGCCAGGGGGTGGTGACAAGCGCCGAAAGACACAGCCTGAATGGGAGGTCTTTATCTAAGTAATTGTACGCACACACCCGACCATCTCAATGCAGAAGTGTAGAAGAAAAATAATAAAAAGATGCAACAACTAGAAAGTAAACCAGTTATGCAAAACCTCTAGAGTGTACAAGAGTATGACAGTGTAAAAATGAAAAGTAAAGAGGCCAAATACACGTTCAACCAGAAATATGTCCCAACTCGATAGAACAGAAAAGTAAAATGTTGAGAGAGCCCATAACTTGACAACCAAGCTACAACCACTGTACACGGTCCAAAGTACCAGGTATCCTTAAGGTCATCTGTAGTCACCGTCGACCTGTCCGTCGTCTGTATAAGACACGACATGTGTGGGCAAAACCCATACCGGAGTGAGTATATACATACCCAGTAGGATACCCTGAAAGCTGAAGGGAGAGCGGTAAGAGATACAACGGGAATAAAAAGATAGTAGATAGTACACAAGATGCAAGATACAATAAAAGAGAAATAGCTCAACCCAAACAAAGAGATAATAACCTCATCTGAACAGTGTTGGGATTTCTGATTTAAAATTTAAATAATGAGGAGAGATAAAATTATTAATGGAGGGATTTTCTCAACATTAATGGAGGATTTTCTCCCACTATTAATGAAGAGTTATTCTCAATATTAATTGATAAAATTATGAATGTTGACCGCATTAAATTGGAGATATGGGTTGGGTGTCTATATAAGAGGATGCGATAGCATGTTTTGGTATGTGGGCTGGCAAAGATGTAGCCGCCAAGAGAGAAACGAGGAAGGGGTTGTTGCATTTGCGGTAACCGGTGCGAAGCGAAGATGAATGAAGCAGATGTGATGACGCCGATGATGATGGCGTGTCAACGACGGTGATGATTGAAGATGACGACGATGACAGTGCCATGTATCGAAAGTCCTCTTGGTTGCAGAGATCAAGCGACGTGTCCCGGTTGTGATGATTGGCGGTACGAACAAAAATGGCATGTTCATGGTGTCGGTGTTGCATTGTAAAAATGCCTTCAGGTGTGGTGATGTTAAAAAGGCCTTCGGGTGATGTAAAATTCCTTCTGGTGTGCTGTGTAAAATGCCTTCGGGTGATAAAAAACCTTCAGGTGAAATCTTCTCCTCTTGTGTGTTTCTGCAACGACGACTTCCACTACGGCGCCGGGCTCCGCGCCCCAACAGTGGTATCAGAGGGATTGGTTGAAGTGCTCAGTTGCAGAACACAGTGGCAAGCATTTGGTGGAGCAGCTTATCAAGGACTCAAGACTCGGATGTCATCGGAAATGACGGTGGTATCAGAGGTGTTGCTGGAATATCGAAAGTCTTCTTGGTCATGGGTGTCATGCAGAGTGTTCCGTTCATTGGGTGACATTCAGAGCTTGGTGGAGTCAGTGATCAAATTGACCCAAATGGTGGATATGAATGTGGAGTTTTTGAATTTTAAATCAAGGTGGAGATTGTTGGGATTTCTGATTTAAAATTTAAATAACGAGGAGAGAGAAAATTATTAATGGAGGGATTTTCTCAACATTAATGGAGGATTTTCTCCCACTATTAATGAAGAGTTATTCCCAATATTAATTGATGGAATTATGATGGAATTATGATGGAATTATGAATGTTGACCGCATTAAATTGGAGATATGGGCTGAGTGTCTATATAAGAGGATGCGGTAGCATGTTTTGGTATGTGGGCTGGCAAAGATGTAGCCGCCAAGAGAGAAATGAGGAAGGGGTTGCCGTGTTTGCGGTAACTGGTGTGAAGTGAAGATGAATGAAGCAGAGGTGATGACGCCGACGATGATGGTGTGTCAACGGAGGTGATGATTGAAGATGATGATGATGACAATGTCATGTATCGAAAGTCCTCTTGGTTGCGGAGATCAAGCAGCGTGTCCCGGTTGTGATGATCAACTGTACGAACAAAAATGGTATGTTTATGGTGTCGATGTTGCGTTGTAAAAATGCCTTCGGGTGTGGTGATGTTAAAAAGGCCTTTAGGTGATGTAAAATTCCTTCGGGTGTGCTGTGTAAAATGCATTCAGGTGATAAAAAGTCTTCGGGTGAAATCTTCTCCTCTTGTGTGTTTTTGCAATGAAGACTTCCGCTGCGGCGTCGGGCTCCGCACCCCAATAAACAGAAGGGCTCAACATGGTGTGTATATGAACTACACGTCGAGTCTTTGCCACCTATAGCAGGAGAGTAGACTCATTCAACCATGAGAAACTAAACATGAAAATCATGTGTCATACCTCACACGTATTCGCTCACCCCAGGAAGAAGAGTCGCCAACCGTTCCAAAAGTTCATCAATGATGCCCAGCACCCCACGCGTCTGCCCAGAAGTAACTGTCCAAGTTAAGTCATGTCTCGTCACTATGTCGCACAGTTGAGGGGCCATAGTCTCTAGTTAGAGGACTCATGCCTTGGTACAATAAGAGGGTCATACTCTGATAGTTGATGGAGGAATCATGCTCTGCCCAGCTGGAGGGTTCCACTCTAGAAGTCGTCGAGGACCCATACCCAGCTTGACTGAAGGTTTCCACTTCATAAGTCATCAAGGACCTATTGTAACATCCTATTAATGTTTTCAAGTATTCTAAAATCTCTCTTTTTATTGAGCTTTGGTTGGGTCTCATTTGGGGTTATTTCGGGTTAAAATTTTAAAAGTTTTTGAAAATTTTGGGCTAATGCACGATTGTCGCACGATTTAGCGCACGGTTAGTCAAGTCGTGCGACCTCTTAGGAGAAACCGTGTGGGTCTTCCCAGGAAACCATGCTTACAAGTTTTAATTAATCTGATTTTAAGTTTTAAAATATCACCCCCACCTTAGGGTCCCCAATGGACTGGTATAAGCAAAAAATGATTTATCCCATCCTTAGAGCTCCCAAGAAGGATTTTTGGCCCCTCAGATCCCTCTTGGAAGCGATTTGAAGCTTGAGGAACGCCCTTCGATTTTCTCTTAGTTAGTTTCCTCATCCCGATCCCATTCTCCCGCGATCTCTCTTCTTATCTCTAGGGTTCCATGGATCCTTTTTTTGATTTGTTGATATAATACCCACTGTTTTGGATCCAAACCTAGGTTTGATTCATAGATCTTGGTTGTCGTTGTTCTCTATAGAAGTTTTCCTTGTACGACTTGTGATTTGAGATTTGTTTATCCCGTGATAGGTGGTTCTATTACGATGCACAATTTATATCAACCCTAAATTACTTTGTTTAATTTCAATTGTTTGAATTAAATTCAATTTCTTGGTTTTGATTAAATGGCTTTCATTTTTTTTTGGAAAACCCCAATTCCATTGAATTAAGGTTTTTAAGAAAAATGGATTTTTGGCATGAAATTGGAAAATCCCCAATTCCATTGAATTGGGGTGTGTTTTTAGAAAATTTTGAAATTTAAATTTTGTATTTGATGGAAATTGTTTCAATTAAATTTTTTAATTTAATTGTGGAAATGGTTTTGATTGAAAATTGTGAAAACCCTCAATTCCATTGAACTAAGGGTTTGTTATGAAATTGATGGAATTTGTTAAAAAACTAAATTGTTAAATTAAATTCTGAAATTGGATTATGAAATTGAATGGTGAATTGATTTCAAATCCCCATTTGTGAAAATGGATTAAAATGGTTTTGATATAAACCTTAGGGTTTTATCTTAGTGAAAAATACATTGTTTTGATTAAAAACCCGTTATGGTTTTTAAATGGGAAAATTGATATATTTGAAATAGAGAATGGGATTTAATTTCATTTTAAGCAGTCATTAAATAAATTATTCATCATTGTTTTTTACTTGATCACATGCAATCTGTAAGTAGTTAGTTAGCTATTTGGATGACACTTTACGATTTACAATGTTCTAAAACATCATATTAGCACATCACATCCCTTAGGCAATGGTGACGAGCCCTCTTTGGCCTTGGTTCAAAGGGACTTATGTACATACTATAGTTCACCTTGAGTGTGGGGACCCTATAGCCTGGAACCATCACACCTTCTTAGGCATATGACCATGCTTATCATTTATTTGTATTTCAAATGAATATATTTCATTATTGCAAACTGCTTTACATGCCTTGTGAATTTATATAAACTATTTTATACAAAATTTTATATTTAAGCCATCGTGAAAAGTGAAATTTGTGTAAATAACCCCTTTTTCTAAAGGTAATTCCAAGTATTTCCATATTTTGAAAGCTAAATCATGATTTGTTTAAATATTATTTTGAAATATAAAACCCATTTATTTGAAAATTGAAAGCACTTTCTTGGTTAAGTTGATATTGGCATATTGTTGTGGAATCCTTGGAGAAATCCTATTGGGATTGTTCTCACACCCTACTTGTGCCTTTGGGTGTTTGTAGATTACCTCCTTCCATGTTCGGTCAAGGGAAATGAATCACTTGGAGGTGGTTCTAGCTGTTGAACCGTGGACTTTGTGAGTTGCGCCTGAGTTGGGAATTGAACAGATTTTCTTGTTTTATGATACTTGGTTGTAGTACTTGGGATTGTTTATGCCTGTTTGACTTTTGGTACATTACTCCTAGTGGGGTTTCTTTTGATATGCATATTGTCTTGTTTATTTTACTTCCACAATGTTTGTGGAAAAACTGTTACCACTTTCATTCTGTATGATGCCAGGTGCTAGTCATCGACCCATGGGGATTAGGAACGCCATTTGGGCCATGTCGAGATTGGTTCTAGTGTCGGGTTACCAGGGTACCCAAAACGGTTCGTGACAATGTGGTATTAGAGATCTAGGTTTATTTTTTTTCTTAAAGTCAAAATGCATTTATGAAATCTTGTCAGGACTTAGGATGTAGTTGTGATTGAGTGTCTAACCAGCTCTCACTGCAATGAACCTTAAGTTTCCAAGGGTGGTTTGAGAAAGACTTCTTGTCGATTATTTCTAGTCTTTTCCCTATTTTTATTTGGATAGGTTGAAATCCATATCTTGTTTGTTCTATATGTTGGAATTTGTTGAGCAAAGTATTGTTTTCAACAATACATGTTAATGTTATTTAAAGGGGGAATTTATTGAAAATAATACTCTGTCTCTTTATGATAATTTTGATGCTCACAAATACCCTTAGTTATTTTCTAATGATTTTATTTAGTATTTTGCAAGAATTTATTAATTTATTTTACTCTTGAGATAACGAGAATTTATTACTTATTCAGAATCTGCTTTAGCGCGTTCTAAAATCACGGTTCGTGCCTTACGTAGATAAATATAGCGCGGAATCTGCTTTAGCGCGTTTTGGAATCACTGTTCATACCCTACATGGATAAACGTAGCGTAAGGATGAAAAGCGTGTATACTTTTTGAGATAATAGAAAAGTATGGTTAAACAACCATACGTTTTCAGAAAAGTATGGAAGGAGAAGAAACTTACGTTAGGAAGGAACCTTACGTTTTGGTTATCAGAAAATTATGGAAGGAGAACCGTACGTAAATTCTAAACGTTACATTTGTTTCTCAAAAGTATGGTTCATCAATCTTACTTTTGTAAACAACCATACATTCTTGGAAAAGTATGGATCAAGTAAAAGTATGGATCTTTTATTGTACGTTTGAGTGTTGAAGAAAAAGTATAGATGATCAACCCTACGTTTGTGTTCAATCTTACGTTGTCAACTCTACGTTTGTGTTCAACCTTACGTTGTTAATATTACGTTTGAAGACTATGTTATTAACCCTACGTTTTGAGGCCACATCATCAACCTTACATTTGGCATCAGAAATTTTGACAGACGATATTTATGTGCAATGATCAGTAAGCTGATTTCTGGGAAGATTTCAAGCCAAATTTAAAGTCATTTTTTAAAGTACAACTTTGACTGATTCAAATCCGTTTTATTAATGGATTTAAGATCGAACTAAAAGGATCTTTTTATGCTGAGTCTTAAGGGAAGTTACGACTTCTCTATAAATTCAAATTTTTGAATATCGCGAATCAGAAGGCGACTTTTATGGATCTAAATGTGCAGGAGATATGCTTAGCTTTAATATATATATGTTCTCTCTGAAACACCAAAAAATAAGTGTGTATGATGATCGATCTATTATTGAAAAAGGTGGAAAACAAAGATTGCAACTATTCGCGTTGATCTGCTGATTCAAGAGAAGCGTCAAAGCTCTGTTTATTCAAGAAGAAGAAACTCGATAGAAGATTCACCTGTTCTACATCGAATATCTATTGTGGATCTACTACTGCTGAAGTTGTGAACTATATCTCTATATACACTGTAACTGGATCAACTCAGAACTGCTTCATCTTGAAGATCAATATTTCTAGAGACTTCGATCCATCTGCTGTCAATTGCATTCTGTTGTAACTGTGAAGATCAACTGGAAAATTTCTTTCTGAAATTCTTTTTATTCTTGAGTAACCAGCTTCTCGTTCTAAGCTGTGTAGGTTTGTGTTTGAATTAGAAGGCTTTGTTTTGCCTTGGATTATAAAGGTGTCAACTGCCTGTACTCAGTTGTGAATCGGTCTGTGGAAAAGAAGACCAGATAGTGAAAATCACCAAGCTCGTGGAGTTGAGTGTTGGTGGAGTGGACTAAGGGCCTTTTGTTCCCCGAACCACTATATATCTTTGTGTTCTTGATTTTACTTATTCCGCTGCATGGTCAAATCTGATAAAATATAAAGGACAGAACTCGTTCAAGAAAAGAGTTATCGAAAAATTGCAAAAGACACAATTCACCCCCCCTCTTGTGTATAATCTGTAGATTCAGATCCAACAATTGCTATCAAAGGTGGAGCTTCTGATAGAGCCTTAGAAAGCTAGAAGCATTTAAGGATTATACAACAGAGCATCATGACTGATACAAGAGAAGGGATGTCAATGGTCAGAGCACCATATTTTAATGGAGACAACTATGGTTGCTGGAAATCGTGCATGATAATATATCTGAAAAACCTCGGATATAGAGTCTATTCAAATATTATGACTCCATATGAAATTCCTGAAAATCCTGAGACATGGAGTGCTGCTATAGAGGCAGAGTACGATATGAACTCAAAGGCTATGAATGCAATTATCTGCAGTCTAGGACCAGATGAATTTAATAGAGTATCTCAGTGCCCGACAACATATGAGATGTGACAAACAATAGTTGTGGCATATGAAGGAATAAACAATGTGAAGCAAATGAGATATGCAACTGCCAAATTGAAATTTGATACTTTCAGAATGGTTGAAGGTGAGAGCATTACCCAAATGAATGAGAGATTGACAGAAATTGTCAATAACATAACAGCTCTAGGAGAACCTATCAAGCAGGTTGATCAAGCATTAAAAGTACTGAGAGTACTTCCTACTCGATGGAATGGTATCTTTGCTGCAATCAGACAATCAACACCTGTCAAAGATCTAACTATGAGAGAGCTGATTGGTACACTGATGATGTATGAAGCTGAAATGCAAGATGAGGCTAATGAACATAAAGTGCTTATCAAAAGAGAAGATACTACCTTGAAGGTAACTTCACAATAAAAGAATAGAAAGATGAAGAACAAATAAGTCAAAGCTAAATCAGAAAGCTCTGACTCATCCAACTCAGATGAAGAACTGGCTCAACTAGCCAGAAAATTTAGAAAATTCTACAGCAAGAAAAGAGGCTTCAAAAAATCCTTTAAGGGAGATAATAAAGAAGTAAGATGTTATGAATGCAAAAAGATGGGGCATATCAGACCAGATTTCCCACAATTGAAGGATGCAAAGAAGAAGAAATTCTTCAAAAGAAATGATTTTGAGCAGAAAGAAAAGAAAGCTATGAAAGCCACTTGAAGTGTATCTGAAGAATCCGGTAGCTCTTCTGAATCAAGATCAGAGAAATAAGAAGTCAATCTAAAAGAAAACATGTGTTTTATGGAAGAAATTGATGAGGTACACTTATATTACTCCTCTGAATCAAATTCTGAATCAAGCTACACAAATGAAAAACTTGCAGCCTACTGCAATATGATTGAAGAAAGATATAACTCACTATTTAAGAAACATAAGTCACTAAAAAATATACATAAAGTCATTTCAGATGAAAGAGATACAATGCTGAAACAACATAATGAATTAACTGATAAATACAATTTGATTAACACTAACTATATTAATTTTGAATCAAGAATAAAAATACTGCAGGATGAAGTAGAATCTTACAAATAGGCTGCATTGGTTTTTACAAAAGGAGAGAATTCATTAAATGAAATTCTTACAAAAACTATCATTAAAAAGGAGAGATTTGGAATTGGTAGTAAAAGAGAAAAATCAAAGCTATATAAAAATTATTTTGCTCCCAGCTCTAAAAAGGTTAATTGTAATTTTTGTGGGATAAAGGGACATGTAGCTAAAAACTGTTTCTTAAGACAACCTCAAATTTGTGGTATTAAGAAAGCCTATGTTTCAAAATACTTATATGATTAAGCTAATTTTAAAAGAACAAAGCAAATCTGGATACCCAGATCATTGCTAGCTAACACCCCTGGACCCAATAAAATATGGGTACTAAATCAATTTGTTTGAATGTCTCTGTAGGTAGCAGGCCACCAGAGAAGAAAAGATATATGGTACATGGACAGTGGATACTCAAGACATATGAGTGGAAACTCATTGAATTTTTCTTCACTCACTCAAAAGTAAGGAGGACTTTTCACATTTTGTGACAATGCCAAAGGAAAAATCATTGGCATTGGAACTATTGGAGATCCAAAAACAGTCTCAATCAACAAAGTACTTTATGTACAAGGACTAAAACACAATCTGATAAGTATCTCTCAACTTTGTGATGATAGATATACTGTTGATTTTATTAACAATTGTTGTACTGTTTCTAAAGATAAACTTTTTAAATTTAAAGCACCAAGAACTGAAAATGTCTATACTTTAGATTTAAATTCTTTGTGTAAACAACAAGTAAACTGCTTGACTGCTAAAGTAACTGAATCCTGGATCTGGCATAGAAGACTTGGTCATTGTAATGTATATGTTTTACATAAGTTATCTAAGAAACATTTAGTTTCTGATTTACCTAGTCTCAAATTTGAAAGTGACAGATTTTGTGATGCATGTCAACTTGGCAAGCAACACAAATCATTCTTCAAATCTGTTAATAATGTTTCTACGTCTAAACCTCTAGAACATATTCATATGGATTTGTTTGGACCTTCAAGAGTATCAAGATTATCTGGTAAATTATATGTATATGTTTTAGTTGATGAATATTCAAGATTTACATGGATTTTCTTTTTGAAATTTAAAAATGAAGCTTTTATGTTATTTGAAAGTTTCTGCAAATCTGTTCAAAATGAAAAAGGGTTCAATATAATCTCATTGAGAAGTGATCATGGTAGTGAATTTGAGAATCTGGAATTTAATTCCTTTTTCTCAAATATGGGTATTAAACACACCTTCTCTGCACCAAGAACACCTCAACAAAATGGGATTGTAGAAAGAAGAAATAGAACTATTCAAGAAATGGCTAGAACTATGTTAAATTAATATAGCCTACCTATATGTTTCTGGGCAGAAGCTGTGAATACAGCTTGTTATATAATTAATAGAGTTTTAATTAGACCTATTTTGAAAAAGACACCCTATGAACTATGGAATAATAGAAAACCTAAAGTAAATTATCTTAAAGTTTTTGGATGCAAGGTTTACATCTTAAACACCAAGGTTAATCTTGGTAAGTTCGATCCAAAATCTGATAAAGGTATTTTCTTAGGATATTCTGCTACCTCCAAAGCTTATAGATTTTATAATAAGAAGTCAAGGATTGTTGAAGAATCAGTTCATGTGAAATTTAATGAATCTGATCCCTTTGAGAAAAGGACAGAACAAATGGATGAACTTGACTCTAATGATAACATGAGACTTGAGAATTTAAAGAATAATTTTGAAAATGATATAAAAGAAATTCAGTCCAGTTCAGAGGAACATGATACTGAAGAATCTTTAAATATATTACCTAGACAGTCTAGAACCCTAAAGAATCACCCTTTAGAAATTGTAATAGGTGACCTAGAAATTGGTGTTCAAACTAGAAGAAACTTAGGAAACCTAGTGGAATTATTTGCCTTCCTATCTCAACAAGAACCCAAGACTATAAAAGAAGCTTTAGATGATGAAATATGAGTAATAGCAATGCAAGATGAGTTAAACCAGTTTAAAAGAAATGAAGTTTGGGAATTAGTGGAAAGACCTAAAAATTATCCTGTAATAGGAACCAAATGAGTCTTTAGAAATAAATAGGATGACCAAGGTACAATAACTAGAAATAAAGCAAGATTAGTAACTAAAGGATATAATCAAGAAGAAGGAATAGATTATGATGAGACTTTTTCACCTGTATCTAGGTTAGAAGCCATTAGAATCCTTTTAGCCTATGCATCTTATATGAATTTTAAATTATTTTAGATGGATGTTAAATCTTCCTTTTTAAATGGTTATTTAATGGAGGAAGTTTATGTTGAACAACCTCCTGGTTTTGAAAAATATCAAAAATTTGATTCTGTTTTTAAACTTACTAAAGCTCTTTATAGCCTTAAACAAGCACCTAGAGCTTGGTATGAAAGATTAAGTTCTTTTCTTTTGAAAAATGATTTTACTGTTGGAATGACAGACCTAACACTCTTTAAGGAAACTGTGAAAAATAATATTTTATTGGTTCAAATTTATGTTGATGATGTAATCTTTGGATCAACTAATAAAACTCTTTGTCATGAATTTTCAAAATTAATGCAAGAATAATTTGAAATGAGTATGATGGAAGAATTAAATTTCTTTTTGGGTCTTCAAATATTTCAAAAAGATTTTGGAAATGTTTTAAATCAAAGCAAATACATTACTGATTTACTTAAGAAATTTGGACTTGAAAATAGCAATCCATTTACAACTCCTATGTGTACTAATATAAAACTTGATTTGGATGAAACTGGGAAATCAGTTGACAACAAGTTATATAGAGGTATGATTGGTAGTTTGTTATATCTTACTGCTAACAGGCCAGATATAATGTATTCAATATGTCTTTGTGCTAGATTTCAATCAAATCCTAAAGAATCTCATCTAACTACTGTTAAAAGAATTTTTAGATATTTAAAAGGAACTATTTTTCAATCTCTTCTTTATCCAAAAACTTATGATTTCAATTTGATTTCATATTTAGATGCTGAATTTGGAATTTGTATATTAGATAGAAAAAGTACATCAGGTACATGTCACTTTTTAGGAAAGTCTTTAGTATCATGGTCTAGTAAGAAACAACATTCAGTTGCCCTGTCAAAAGCTGAGGAAGAATATGTTTTTGCTGGTAGTTGTTGTGCACAAGTGTTGTGGATGAAAAACACTCTTATGGACTTTGGATTGAATTTTAATAATACACCTATTTTATGTGATAATACAAGTGCAATTAATATTTTAAAAAATCCTATTAGTCATTCTAGAACTAAGCACATTGATGTAAGACATCACTTTTTAAGAGATCATTTTATTAAAAAAGATATATTTTTAGAATTTATAAATACTGAAATTCAATTAGCAGATATTTTTACTAAACCACTTCCTACTACAAGGTTTGATTTTATTAAGGGGGAGCTAGGTTTATTTAATTTTACATAATTTTTATTTTTTAATTTGCTTTTATTTATTTATGTAAATTTTATTTTGTTTATTGAATACTGTTTAAGATTTTCTTTCTTTCACCATATTCAAATTTTATTTGTTTTAAATATATGTAATGATTAGTGATTACATGGGAATCAAGGCCATCAGAGCCTTTTCGACTTCTAAACCCTTTCACTTCTATCGAAACCCTTTTGAAATCTGAAAATCGCACTTCCTCTCCTAAACCCTAACCTCCGAACCTCTGAAACCCTAACCTTTAAACCTTTAGAGACTCTCACATAAATGGTAAGGACTAAAAGAGACAGTGAAGCTGATCCAAGAAATGCCAAGAGACAACGCACCGAGGGAAGAAAAATCTTACAAGGCAAGGTAATCGATCTCGACTGGTTATTTTAGATAGATCTGTTGCTGAAGCAAGTGCTGTCATTTCATAATCTTGAACAAATGTTCAACAGTGAAAATATGGAATTTCTGTATGAAGTAGAACTTAGATACTTCTTCAAATCTGTATAGTTTAGTCTGGGAGATACCGAGGACAGTATGTTGGCTAAGATAGAGGATAGGGATTTCTTAATCTCTTTAGTAGAGATTAGTCAGATTCTCAACTGCCCTCATGAGGGAGTTTTTCATTTTGATTTGAAAAATATTGGAGATTTTGTTCATAAATTCGAAGACATCATGTCTTTTCTTTTTGGTACTAAGACAATAAAGAAAATGTTTGTCAAGGATTTGGAGCCTGATCATAAGATTTTGGTCAAATTTATTCAGAATGGAATAGCTCCACGAATGACAGAAATGGAAAATATTTTGTACCCAGATATGTATATAATGTTTCTTTTGTTAAGCGATATTAAGTTAAACTTTCCAAGATACATGATAAGGTATCTCAGTTACTGCTGTCAAAGCGAGGCCCAAATGAATTTCTACCCTTATGGTCAATTTATTTCTAAACTGTTGTTTAAGAAAGACATGGTGAGATTAGTGGATGCTCGAGTTAACTATCATCATAGTAATATGTTTAATGCTGGAACTTTGAGGAAAGTTGGATATTTCTGGAGCAAAATTAAAGGAAAACTTTTACCAGTAGGAGCTGAGGAAGACTCAGAGAGTGCTCAGGCTCAACCTGCTAAGTCCAAGGAGGGACAAGCTGAATCCAGAGTCAGCAATGTATCAAGAAGGATTCACTTTGAAGTGACAGATGTTGAGGAATACAGAAGTCAAGAGGGACATCAATCAAAAAGAAAAAGACCAGTAAATGAGGAAGTCACTTCCCCTGCTTTGGAAACAACCACAAAAGCTTTATTTTCTTATTCTTTTGTAAGGGAAGCTATTGTTGATAAGACCATGAAATATGCTACTGAAAGAACAACACCAGTAGAGGGATCAAGAGTTCCAGAAAAAGCTAAAAGGGAGAATCAGGAACAGATTGTAGCTGATGTTGAAGTTGCACTTCAACAGGAACAAGAGATGGAGGCAGTGCCTGGTGAAGAAGTGGCCAGACCTCAGGAAACTACTGAAAATATTGTTCTTGAAATTCCAATGGAAGACAAAGATGCAGATGAATGTGATGAGCATGCTTCTGAAGCTGAAATAGAGGTACTTCAAGAGGATTTTTCTATGGAGGAGTTTGAAAACTCTAAGGAAAAATCTGTGGACCAACCCTCTCAGGACAGAGAAAAACAAAAATCTGATGCTGAATCATTACCTTTGGTACTGCTGCATCAACCTGAGACTGTGAATCAAGCACAGGGTTCATCTGATTCAAGGAAAGAAGAAGTTGAATAACTGTACATAAAGGTATCTCAGTTGGAATATGAGAATGTTTCTCTAAGAAATGCCTTAGATTTAGAACATTTAAAGTTTCAAAAGCTGAAGGAGTGTACAGTTTCAAGGAAAGAAGTTGACAATTTTAAAGAGGATATGCTGACTGCTGTTACACAATTGAAATCTAAAATGGTTATGAAGTTAGATTTATCAGACCTGAAGTTGTTTATGGAGAATCAATTTGCATCAGTTGCAAATAATGTTGTTAGTGGATCAGGTACTTCACCTGATTTAATCAGAAGGTTTCAGGCTATCACAACTATGATGAGCAACATGAATGATAGGATACAAGATATTCAATGTAATAGTCCTCCTTTGTTAGTGTTTATGGACAATCGGAAGTTCTTAGTGGATCAACTGACATCTAGTGAGCCATCGATCAGAATTCTGTTAAATCTGTTATCAGAGAAGCTATCAGTATTTATTGAAAAAGAGGAAAGGATGCATGATTTTTTTAGAGTCAATTTAATTGAGAACATTCATATGACTCAAGAGAACAAAGATCTCATTATCAAGATTGGAGATGGGATGATGAAGAGACTTCGGGAACAGTTTACAGAAATCAAGTCTACAATTCAGAGGAGATAGAACCTGTTGCCTATCTTACCCAAACCTTGATTCCTGTGTATATCATTTTCATGTATATACTGCTGTTTTTGAATGAAAATTTCCTTCATTGTTTATTTTTTTCTTTCTTTATTTGTTTTACTGACTTTATTTTTGATATGCCAGTACTCTAGATTTAATTATTGATAAATAGTTCATAATAGCATTTACTAACAGTTCAGTGCAATATTAAAAGTGTTAAAATCCATGATTTTTCATTCTTTTTTATATCAAAAAAAATGGGGAGAATTTGGATAAATACAACATCAAAACCTCAACATTTTATTTAGGGGGATAATTAAATGAGAAATTTGGTTTTATAATTATCTTTTTGGTGGAGAAGTTTTTATTTAACACTTTATAACTAATTTTGAAAGTTAATTTTGTTTAAATAATTTTAATTATTTTATGGGTTTTGTGATTATCAAAAAGGGGGAGATTGTTGAGAAAAGTATTATTTTCAACAATACATGTTAATGTTATTTAAAGGGGGAATTTATTGAAAATAATACTCTGTCTCTTTATGATAATTTTGATGCTCATAAATACCCTTATTTATTTTCTAATGATTTTATTTAGTATTTTGCAGGAATTTATTAATTTATTTTACTCTTGAAATAACGAGAATTTATTACTTATTCAGAATCTGCTTTAGTGTGTTCTGGAATCACTGTTCATACCTTACGTAGATAAATATAGCGCAGAATCTGCTTTAGCGCATTTTGGAATCACTGTTCATACCATACGTAGATAAACGTAGCGTAAGGATGAAAAGCGTGTATACTTTTTGAGATAATATAAAAGTATGGTTAAACAACCATACATTTTCAGTGAAGTATGGAAGGGGAAACTTACATTAGGAAGGAACCTTATGTTTTGGTTATCAGTAAAGTATGGAAGGAGAACCTTACATTAGGAAGGAACCTTACGTTTTGGTTATCAGTAAAGTATGGAAAGAGAACCGTACATAAATTCTAAACGTTATGTTTGTTTCTCAAAATTATGGTTCATCAATCTTACTTTTGTAAATAACCATACATTCTTGGAAAAGTATGGATCAAGTAAAAGTATGGATCTTTTACTGTACATTTGAGTGTTGAAGAAAAAGTATGGATGAACAACCCTACGTTTGTGTTCAATCTTACGTTTTCAACCCTACATTTGTGTTCAACCTTACGTTTTTAATCTTATGTTTGAAGACTATGTTATTAACCCTACGTTTTGAGGCCACGTCATCAACCTTACGTTTGGCATCGAAAATTTTGACAGACGATATTTATGTGCAATGATCAGTAAGCTGATTTATGGGCGGATTTCAAGTCGGATTTAAAGTCGTTTTTTAAAGTAAAAATTTGAATGATTTAAATCCATTTTATTAATGGATTTAAGATCGAATTAAAAGGAGATTTTTATGCCAAGTCTTATTGGAAGTTACAACTTCTCTGTAAATTCAAATTTTTGAATATCATGAATCAGAAGGCGACTTTTATGGATCTAAATGTGCAGGAGATATGCTTAGATTTAATATATATGTGTTCTCTCTGAAACACCAAAAAAGAAGTGTGTATAGTGATTGATCTATTATTGAAAAAGGTGGAAAACAGAGATTGCAACTATTCGCGTTGATCTGCTAATTCAAGAGGAGCATCAAAGCTCTGTTTGTTTAAGAAGAAGGAACTCGATAGAAGATTCACCTGTTCTACATTGAATATCTACTGTGGATCTACTACTGCTGAAGTTTTGAACTATATATCTATATCCAATGCAACTGGATCAACTCAAAACTGCTTCGCCTTGAAGATAAATATTTCTAGAGATTTCGATCCATCTGTTGTCAATTGCATTCTGTTGAAATTGTGAAGATCAACTGGAAAATTTCTTTCTGAAATTATTTTTATTCTTAAGTAACTAGCTTCTCGTTCTAAGCTGTGTAGGTTCGTGTTTGAACCAGAAGGCTTTGTTTTGCCTTGGATTGTAAAGGTATCAACTGATTGTACTCAGTTGTGAATCGGTCTGTGGAAAAGAGGACCAAATAGTGAAAATCACCAAGCTCATGGAGTTGAGCGTTGGTGGAGTGGACTAGGGGCCTTCTGTTCCCCGAACCACTATAGATATTTGTGTTCTTGATTTTACTTATTCCACTGCATGGTCAAATCTGATAAAATATAAAGGACATAACTCGTTCAAGAAAAGAGTTATCGAAAAATGGCAAAAGACACAATTCACCCCCCTCTTGTGTATAATCTGTAGATTCAGATCCAACAGAATTGATTTCCCTTGTAGCTATGTTTGAGTGTTAATATGATGTCTTCCTTTTTGTTTGTTGATGTCGTATAACATCATGCCTATAAGAATACATGCAAATCAGATCTAGGAGGAAGCTCTTACTAAACCTCACCGAGCAAATCCTATTGTAGATATGAATCTGGTTGAGGTGATTGTGCGCACTGTCCAAGCTCTGGGACAACCACCACCTACAGTTTCCGTTCAGGCTCCAGTTGTGGAACCTTAGAGGGACATTCTCAAGATTTGTTCTCAAGAGTTCCTTCACTAAAATACAACACCATTCAAGGGCTCAAATGATCCTCAAGAGGATGGGTAATGGTTGATCAGGATAGAACACTTGTTTTGATTCTTGGATACACCTGAAGAAATCAAAGTGAAGTGTTCCACCTTCATGATGGAAGGACCAAGCAGAAGATAGTGGGACACAATGGTGACAACAAAGAAACTTGAGGGATTAGAGTGGAAAGACATAAAAGTTCTTTTCACCGACCAATTCTATCCAGAGTCGATGTTTTCGACCAAGGCTATAAAGTTTTTCAAACTTGAGTAGGTTGACAGGACTATGACAGAGTATGCAAACCATTATTCTAAGTTCGTGCACTTCACACATGAGATTGTATCAAATGAGAAGATGAAGGCTTGAAGGTTCGAGTTAGGACTTCGTTAGGATATTTGTTCTCAATTTTTCTTATTGAATCTACCTTCTTATGTTGATGTTTTGGATATAGCACTTATGGTTGAAATGGACCTGGCTACTAAGTTAGGGTTATTGGGAGTTTCTTTCTCTCCCAATGGAAGCATGAGTTCCTTTAAGGGAAAGCTGGAGCATGATGATTCTCATGGTAGTTTTTGATAGTAGGGTCATTCTAGACCTCCTACAGTGCCAGAAATAGGTCCTTTTATTTTCTACCAGTGTGGAAATCTAGGAAATTCAAAGAGGGTTTGCAGTGAGGAACCTAAGAACTGTGGTTCCTGTGGATGCTCAGGTCACCTATAGAGATCATTTCATGTTTATTTTACTTCGTGTAGTGGAATGTTATCATCATCTCCTCCTAAAACTATGGGGAAATCAGATGCTTCATGTATAAAAGGGTTCCAGCCACATGCATTCAGAATGAAGCTACTTCATATAGTGGAAGAGTCTCCAGAGGAAGCAGATATGGGTCTAGAAACCGTGAGAGGCACTATTACTATAGATTTGTCATTAGCGACTGGTCTATTTGATACTAGTGTATCTTATTCATTTATTTCAACCCATATTGTTAGTATGCTTAATCTTTTTATAGAGATTTTATCTTGTGAAATAAATATTACTACACCCCTTGATATGAAGAGAGATAATGGTCTCTATAGTCCTGCTTGTGTCTTCTCTCTATTAGATGTCAAGCTTGCTTGGAGTTTTTTTGGTTCTCAACATAAAAATTCTTGACATCATATCCAAGATTGATTGGCTCATTACCAATAAATCCTGTATTGATTGTTATCTTCGACAGGTCTCCTTTACTACACCTAATGGTGCGTGCCATGTCTTTCAAGGAGAATGAGACCCAAGGTCAAGTAGAGTTAGACCTTCTTATCCAAAGTTGGGGAAAGTAATATCAGTGTTTGTCTTTGATCTAGAGTGGGAATCTTTGAGTGGTGATGTCCCTCTAGTTTTTATCAAGTTTCCCAATGTGTTTCCTTATGAATTCTCTAGTTTTCCACCAATAAGGGAGATTGAGTTTTCCATTGACTTAATTCATGATAATCAACCAGTTTCTATTCCCTCTTACTGCATGGAACTAGCTAAAATGAAGAAGCGGAAGTCCCAGTTGGGTGATCTTCTTGAGAAAGACTTTATATTCCCAAGTGTGTCACCTTGGGTTCCACTAGTCCTCTTTACTAAAAAATTTGATGACACACTTCACCTATGTGTTGATTACCAAAAGCTCAATCGAGTGATGATAATTAACAAGTATTTGTCGCCAAGGATTGATGATCTGTTTGATCAGTTGAAAGGGGTGAATTGTTTTTCAAAGATTTATCTTCACTCTAGTTACCATTAGTTAAGGATAAAAGAATCTTACATTTAGAAAACCGCTTTTCAGAGAAAGTATGGTCATTATGAGTACCTTGTTATGCCCTTTGGTCTAACCAATGCTCATACAATATTTATGGTGTTAATGAATAGTATTTTCCATGAGTATCTTGATACCTTTATGGTAGTCTCTTTGGATGAAATCCTTATTTACTCTATGTCCAAGGAGGATCATGTGCATCATCTGAGAACAGTCATGAATTTATCGAGAAATCACCAACTTTATATCGAGCTTTTAAAGTGTGAATTTTGGATTAGGAAGTGAAATTCTTGGGATATATGGTGTTAGAACATGGTATTTTAGTTGACCCTGAGAAGGTGAAGGCTGTTATAACATGGGAAAAATCACAAAATGTTTTTGATATTTGGATCATATTGGGTCGAGCTGGGTATTATCATTGGTTCATTAAGGACTTCTCAAAGTTGGATTCTCTGATGACTTCTCTAACTCAGAGGGGAGTCAATTTTGCTTGTAATGAAAATTTTTAGAGTTATTTTGTTGAGATGAAGCATATTTTGACTACTACACTGGTGTTTACTCTTCACACAGCTGGGCGGGGCTATGTAGTATTTTATGATGCATCAGGTTCAGGCTTGGGTTGTGTTCTTATGTAAGGTGATCATGTCAGTGCCTATGGATCTCGTCAACTTAGGCCACACAAGATGAATTATCTGACCCATGAACTTGAAATTTTAGTTGTTATGCATGCACTTAAAAGTTAGAAACACTGTCTTTATAGAGAAATTATTACCATGTATTCAGACCACAAGATCTTGAGTTATATGTTCTCTCAAAAAATATTTGAATCTTCACCAGAGGCATTGGGTAAAATACCTGAAATCATTCAATTTTGACATCACCTATACCTCAGGGAAAGGGAATGTCATTGCAGATTCTTTGAGCGGGAAGCTTTTGACCTAGGAAGTGAAATAATCTATGGAAGAGTGGAATTTGATGGATCTCTTTTCATAGTGGCATATTGCAGTCCAGGAATCAGGGGATGAGGTTTCTTTAGCCAGTTTCCAGTTGAAATCCACTCTTCTTGATATGATTATTCAAGATCAGTAGCATGATGATGGGTTCTGTAGCATTAGAGACTCTCTTTATGGTGGGGAGGCTGTTGTCGAGTGGTCTTTCTCTAAAGAGGGTAGTTTATGCTATCAGAATCACTTTGTTGTACTGTTAGCAGTAAGGAAAGTTGTTATGGGAGACTGTCATAACTCCCAGTGGGTTGTTCACCCAGGAACCAAGAAGATGTTCTATGATATGCGGTGATAGTTCTAGTTTCCTGGTATGAGATTGGACATTGCTAAGTTTGTCTCTCGTTACTATACGTGCCAGCAGGTAAAGTTTGAACACTAGAAGCCTTCAGGTTTGCTTCAACCACTTTTAGTCCCTACTAGGAAGTGGGATGAGATCTCTATGGACTTTTTTATTGGGTTTCCACACACCTAGAGAAGGAAAAATGAAATATGGGTTGTGATTGATTGACTGAATAAATTGTCCCACTTTATATCCATTCATGATACAACCAAAGTTGAGGAGTTGAGAAATCTATATGTGAAAGAGATTATTCATTTGCATGGATTTCCATCTGTTATAGTCTATAATAGATATTCTTAGTTCACTTCTCATTTTTGGAGAGGCCTTTAGGAGAAACTGGGATCTCATGTCTTTTTGAGTATGGAATACAATATGTAATCAGATGTCCAGATAGAAAGAGCTATATATATTCTTGAGGATATGATTTTTTCTTGTGTTCTTAACTTTAGTGGGGCTTGGGATGATAATTTTGGGATAGTTGAGTTTTCTTATAGCAATAGTTACCAGTCTGTGATCAGGATGCCTCCTTTTGAGGCCTTGTACGGCTGACCTTGTAAATCTTCATTATGTTGGTCAGAGGTTGGTGAAAGTTCCTTGGTTGGACCAAGTTTGGTGTAAGATATGAAAGCAAAGATTTAGTTGATTCATCAAATAATGTTGAAAACATAGAGCCTATATAATTATTATGTTGATCTTCATTGTAGAGATTTGAAAATTTTAATTGGTGACCAGGTGTTCTTGGAAGTTTCACCTTGGTTGGGTCATCAATGGATTGAGAGGTAAGGGAATCTTAATCTTAATTTTATGGTACCTTTTGAGGTTTTTGAGAAGGTGGGTAAATTTTCTTACCATTTACACTCCCACTGTAAATGATGTCGATACCTAACGTGTTCTATATATCCCAATTACAAAAGTATCTATCTAATCAATCTCATGTTCTGAGTTGACATGATCTTGAAGTTAAACCTGATTTATCCATGACTGAACGACTAGTTAGGATAGTTGATTATGAAAACAAGGTGCTTTGTGGGAGGAAAATACCTTTGGTTCATATGCTATGGCAACATGGTTATGATAATCATGAGACGTGGGATAGGGAGGCACTGATGAGAGAGAAATTGACTTATCTTTTTTGCATGAAAGCTTCTGAGTAGAATTTATGGGGACAAAAAGTTTCTATGGTGGAGAGGTTGTAACATATTGTTACTGTTTTCAGGTATTAATAAACCTCTCTTTTTATTAAGCTTTGTTTGGGTATCATTTGAGGTTATTTTGGGTTAAATTTTTTAACAGTTTTAAAAATTATGGGCTAGTGCACAGTTGGCGTACGATTTTCCCAAACTGTATGCCCTATCAGAGCAAAATGTGAAACCCAAAGAAGTGGTATTTTACATAGTTAGAACAATTTTAGTTATGTTGTGTGCCCTCTTAGGATAAAACATGCAGACTATTTAAAATTACCACATGACCAGGCTACATGATTTAGTCTAACCGTGCAGGTCTGCCCAGAAAACTGTGCGTACGAGTTTTAATTAATTGGATTTTAAGTTTTAAAATCCCGAACCCCCCTTTTAGGGTCCCTGATGAACTAATATGACCTAAAAACGATTTCTCCCATCCTTGGAGCTCCCAAGAAGGATTTTTGGCCCCTCAGATCCCTCCTATAAGAGATTCGAAGCTTGAGGAACACCCTTTGATCTTCTCTCGATTAGTTTTTTCATCCTGATCTCATTCTCCCATGATCTCTCATATTCTCTCTAGGGTTCCATGGATCACAATGTTGATTTTTGGATCTAATACCCACTATTTTGGATCTAAACCTAGGTTTGATTTATAGATCTTGGTTTTTGTTGTTCTCCGTAGGAGTTTTCCATGTATGGATTTGTGATTCGAGATCTGTTGATCCCGAGGTTGGTGGTTCTGTTACAATGCCCAATTTATATTAGCCCTAAATTTATTTGTTTAATTTCAATTGTTTGAATTAAATGAAATTGATTGGTTTTGATTAACTGTCTTTCAATTGTTTTGTTTGAAAAAACCCAATTCCATTGAATTGGGGTTTTTAAGAAAAATGGGTTTTGGCATGAAATTGAAAACCCCCCAATTCCATTGAATTGGGATGTGTTTGTGGAAATTTGTGAAATTTAAATTATTTAATTAAAATTGTGGATTTGATGGAAATTGTTTCAATTAAATTATTGAATTTAATTATGGAAATGGTTTTGATAGAAAATTATGAAAAACCCCAATTCCATTGAATTGGGGGTTTGTTATGAAATTAATGGAATTTGTTGAAAATTTAAATTATTGAATTTAATTATGAAATTGGATTGTGAAATTGAATGGTGAATTTATTTCAAATCCCTATTTGTGAAAATGGATTAAAATGGTTTTGATGGAAACCTTAGGGTTTTATCTTAGTAAAAATGCATGTTTTTCATTAAAATTCCATTATGATTTTTAAATGAAAAAATTGGCATATTTGAAATGGAGAATGAGATTTAATTTTATTTTAAGCAATATTAAAATAAATTTCCCATCGTTGTTTTGTACTCGAGCACATACAAGCCTTAGGTATTTAGTGAGCTATTTGGATGACACTTTACGATTTACAATGTTCTAAAACATCATATCAGCACATAACATCCCTTAGGCGATGGTAATGATTCCTATTTAGATTTGGTTCAAAGTGACTTATCACTACAAAATAATTATCTTTTTTTAACAGGGGTATATTTGTTGTTAAAAGTTTATTTTCTATTGGTAAAATGTTTTACCAGCAAAAATTGTCCCGTCACTAAACTGTTGGTAAAAACTCTATCACTAAATGTTATTACGACATATAAAATGATTTTTCTTCAATTATAATAAGACCAATAGATAATATATATATTAGTAAAAATGTTTATCAATGAATTAATATGACTAATATATCTATTGGTAATATTATTAACATTTACAAACATTATCAACAATTAATATTTGTTTGTAAATTATACTTCAAAAGTTCGTATTCCAATATTTATTGTTAAAATTTTATATTATATTTATTAATATAATTATATATAATATATAATTATATTTATTATATAATAATTACAAAATTATCTTATATAAAACACCAAAAAACTGAGACTTTATTTGAAAAAATGCATTCCAATATAATTTAAATACATGCTCAAACTTCATGAAAAGACAAGAAGCTCTAAGAAACATATTAAAAACATGTTTAAACATGTTCAAACACTAAAGAGGCTTTACATGGAACTCAATGAAACTTCATCAGCAATATATTTCTCACAAACACTAGATGTCACTATTGTGGAATCCCCATAACTTCACATGGACTATTATCTACTATAGTGGATCAGGACATGCACAACTTCACCATCATCCCTTTGACTGTAGTGGACCACCCTTCTATGCTTGAAGTATTACTTGTCTCTACTCCCTCCACTTTAGACATGCACCATCATGAGCAACGTTCTGATAACACAAACAAAACAATAGCCAAATAGTTTTCATTTAAATGCAAGGTATAAAAATAATAATACATGATATAAACAAGAGGATAATCTAACCAGTGGAAAAACAACCATACGATAATCTAACTAGATACCACAATAATAAAATTATCCAATTGAAACAATAACCATAAGATAATCTAACTAGATACCACAGTAATAAAATTATCTATCTTGACCAAAACAAGAATATATAACGAATACCAAAACAATTTCCATAATGCATGATATAAAAACAACCAGTGACCATAAGATATAGAATATGGAAATAGAAACTAAATTTTTAACATTGATTCACCTAAGAAAAACACTCACAGTAGCTAGAATGGAAGGAACATGAAAAAATTGAAGGGATTTACAAGCCATAGAATTTGAAATTGGAGATTTTCACCTGTTGTTATCAGGAAATGAGAAAACAAAAAGAAATATAGGAGATACATGACCAAAACTTCTTAAAGACCAGATCTTATGGCCAAATAGAGTCTATTGAATCAATGATTGATAGTCGATGTTGAAATAGTGGGTTCCTTAGACCCAACTATGCAGTGATTTTGATTACCGTATCATGTGAACAGTTGGATATACCTAATTATTACTTACCATTATAGTGTAGATATATCTAAATCCACTATTTAATGGTAATGTCCATAAATTAATTGTCCCATCGAAAGGTTATAGTAGATCCCATGCTATAATGAGAACCTTGAGATACTATGACATTAATCTTAAATAAAGATCCTATGGTCTAGATACATCTCACTAACTAGACACAGTATATGTTAGACTATCTGGTGCTGGGGGATCATAAGCATTGAGACTTCTTCTCATGAAGTTCGTACTTGGTGATCTATAATAGTGAGATCATGAGGACATTCCCACCAATAGGAACACCACATGTTTTGGTGTCATTGGTTGTTCCTATCTATGATCATGTGTAATGGTCTCCTGACTTGTGATCACTATCAATGTATGCCATTTGATCACGTACTTTGATGTAAGATGAAAACCATGCTATTGAAATCATGGCGAGATAGTTTTTTTTGGGTGTGTCATTGGTGGCGTGAAATTGATTGAATGGTCAAGAAAGGATTTTTCGCTTCTAGGTTATAGAAGTAATATATCTTAGACCATGTTGATCAGGATGGTAGTACCTTCATAAGACCATGGCCATGACAGTTGAGGGTAAGTTTTTCCAGTTAGATTAACAAATAATAAAGCAAGAAAAGGGCGATGAAACAGGTGTGCATCCTGCTTTATGAGATAATTAAAGATAAATAGGTTATATTACAAAGTATGTGTTCGTAGGTTGGTTGTCCCTACTGTGAAAATCATTATCTCTTTAGGGGACATGATATGTTACTAGACCCCTTTCTTGGTCTGTGAATAATATTCACTACTATCAAGATAAGGACCTAGAGGGTCACACAAAATAGCATATTCGATAATCTATACTATTCAGTTAAATAGGGATATTGGACATGGTGGGCCCCACTACTAGGGTCTGAGATTTTTACAAGGAGAAACAATCACTAATGAAATAAATAAATTCATATTATTCAAGTTAAGAATAATGATCATTGAATTTATTTATTAAATTTATTTACAAGTTTTAATTAAATACATGAAAAATATTATTTGAATGAATATTAAAAAAATATTTAAGGTTCAATTAATATTTGTGGGAATGATGAGTCGAGTTAATGACTCATTTATTATCACGTAATATATTTAATACATTAAAAGAAAGTGATAATGATATTTATGACTTATTTTAGTAGCCATAACAAGTATTTTATAACGTGTTATTTATTTGGGAGGATAGGTGGCAATACCAGATATTTTCTTAACACTCTATAAACAGAGGAGAGGAGTTTTCCATGAACTATTCACAACCTCTATCTATCCTCTTCTTTCTCCCACATCCTAGAGAGAGAGGCTATGGATATAAGGATCTCAGATCGAGCTCTCTCTCAGGCATCACAGGCAATGTGATGCGGTGATTGTTGGAGCATCGAAGGAGTTGTCAGATCTCCACTCTAGCACCCAGATTTTGATTCTCAGCGCCCCTGTAGTTTTTTGAAGTGCGTATGGATGATCTAGTGGAATTTGGCTTCGAATTCTTCAAGCAATGATCACCAAAGATGAGCAGACATCGTGTGTTGCTTCGGATCTAAACCAGGTATTTTACAGTTTATTTTTGTGCTTAATCTATTTCATGGGTGATCCTGAGAATGTGATCGGGTAGTGATTCACCGACATTGACAAGTTCATGTCGTTTGTTGGGGAATTTTTTTAAAATCCCATTGTTGGGGATTCCTCTACATGCCCGGTTCCTTCAAGTGGTATTAGAGCCTCTCTTGAAAGTTTTTAAGTCAAAACAAATTAAATTTTCATTAATCTTTGAAGAGGGTTTCATTACGGTCCCAACGCCGTAGACGAATTCTGAATCGGACATCGGATGTCCAATTTGCGGTCATCCGAAGTTTTATTTCTGATTGAAGTTTAATATACGGGTTTAATTTTGTGAAGAACGTTTTAATTAAATCATACAATTCTGACTAGATCGACCACCATAATAATTTTTTCTAGTGATGTTTAATTATTATTATTATTATAATAGTTTTATTATAATAATAATAGTTTTATTATAATAATAATTTAATTATTATAATATTTTTATTATAATGATATTTTAATATTATAGTATTATTATTACTTTCCTAGGCCTATATATACTTTAGTAAAATTTTAAAAGGGGTTGGAATTTTGTTGGTCGGGTGTGTGGAAAAGATTAAAAAAATGGATGTGGGCTAGCTTATCACATAAGACAAAAGAGAAAAAAAGAGAGAAGTCTAGGGGGAAATCCCCTTCTTCCCCACAAAGATGCACCACACCAGGCCGATGATCAACCTACCTACCACGAATCTCCCATCAGACCAGCCTCACATGAGGTAGCCGCCGCCCCCTACAGTGGCACGTTCCCCCACCAGAACCCCCCTCCTGGCAGCAGCGCTCTGCCCCGCTATGGCGCCTCACTACGACACCCTGCACCACCCAGATCTAGCACCCCATGTCGCCTCCGGCTAGCAGCCCTCCTCCATGGCATTTTTTCGCCTCCCCTCCTGTGCGAGACACCGGTGCGACCTCTTCCAGTCCTGGAGATCCAGATCCGGCTGGAGCTGTGACCTACCGACACCCTGTTCTGCTGGCTAGGAGACTTCATCCACCGTGCCAAAATCCAGGTCTAGGCCACCCCTCACCAGCATCCTTCACCGCTCGTCTGGTGACCCCTCCAAACCACCCTAGAGTCACACCAGACTCTTGCTTCTCCCCTCCAAGGAGACCCTACCGCTCGAATCTGTCGTGGCTACCACATCCAGCAGACCTCCAGCATATTGTCGACCACCTGTGAGGGTTGACTTCTTCTTGTTGGCTAGCTAGCCTAGGCTAGTGCCTTATGTGGGTTGAGACTCTACTGACCAGTTGTCTACATGAGAGCCATCCTGAACCACCAATGTTGTTTCCCTCAGCCACGCAACACATCCACACCGGGTCAGGTAACCCCTGGTGTGAGTATTGTTGGACCCGAGCTGATCTAAAATGTATTTGGGCAGGTTGGCCCATCCTGGAATGGGCTTGGGCAGACCTTCTTGGCCTAAATCACCCTTCCATGGGGTCGGCACATCCCTGAATGGGCCTGCATAGGTTTGAACCGACCCGCACAGGTCCGCCCGGGGTTTTCGGTGCCCAGGTAACTATAATTTAATCAAAAACTTAATTAAAAAATTAATTTAATTTTCGTTGAAAATTAAATTAATTAAATATTAATTTTTTAATTAATTATTATAGTGGCATAAATTAATTTAATTTTCTGTTTAATTAAATTAATGAATTAATTCAATTTTAAGTTTTAAAAATTAAATTAATCAATCGGGACTGAACGATATAAATATTTAATTAAAAATATGAGTGAATTTTTAATCCAATTAAATGAAATCAAGTTTATTTTAATGTGAGTTTGATTTAATTCTACATTTATTTATAAATACATGAGTTAAGGCATATTTTACTAGTCATAAGCTGTGGACCGACCAATGCATGTTTGGTGTGTTTTTCATTTAATTAATTTATTGCAATGGTTTTGTAATAATTAGTTTAATTAAAAGGTGATCTGCAAGTCATCTTAGTGTCATTATATGTATAAGGGCACAAACTTCCACTAAATAGTTGTATTTTTACTCTCCAATTCCCCTTGCCTGCGTGAAAGTACTTTTGTATAGTGGCGAGATGAAAAGTGATGCTTTTTCATGCCAAGTGATGGCGATGCACCAAGCAAGAGATGTGATGCATTGGAGGGGAAAACACTTCATTTCGAGTCACAAGCGACATGACTCAAGGTATACCCCCTAGGATCTAGGTTGATCCATTATTCACTCAATGGATCAACCATTAGAATTGGATCATGATCAGGTCGTCATTTTATTTTTACATGGTTTATTATATTTGTGTATGTGTTGTTAACGCATGAACACATAGAGTAATAATAAAAAAGCATGCACAGATAAAATGAACATGTGACGCAATGAATAATTCTATTTCATGCATAGTTAGTTGTGAGTGTGATCACATAGTACATGCTAATAAAAATAGAAATTTATTTCTTTCGTTACATTAAACAATAAAACCCTCAAATAAATATCAAGTCAAAACCACCTTTCATCATTCAAATTTGGACAAAACCAGCTGTTTGGGGTGCCGGTCATGCCAAAGTTGAGGGTGACTCTTACTAACGAGTAATTCTTATGAGAGTGGTGGGTTGAATTAACTAAAATTGCAGTAAAGAAATAGCCATAGATAGCTTATTGTAATTTTATAGGCAAGTGTTGAGTAAATCAAGTTATAATTTAAGAAGCTGAGACTTCACACAACAGATCAAGGAACCACGAGTTCATGCAGTTGGCCAGTCTAACGCCTACCTTGAACCCTATAAGTAGTGGCATAGTCAAATATTGTAGACTATACGGGGTGATTCGGGGATCCTTTCCACTAGAATACTCAAGTGACAAAGTATTTTGATTCTAGCACAGAGGGTTCCTAGAATTTGATAAAATAGTGGGTGAAATTTAATTATTTAATTAATTAATCAAAATGTCTAAACTGGTAATCCATATGAAAGTACTAATTTGTTAAAATTTATTTTTTTCTAGAAAAATGGAAAGTTATACCGTAAGTTTAAAAATTGTGATAAATAATGGACAAAGTAAATGTTCTCACTAGCATGAGTTCCAAGAATAGTACAGGCTCTTACACACAATACTATTGGAAACTTAGGGTGTTTGTGTCCCTAATCTATTAAATTATCTCAGGAAGTGAGGATGAAATTACTTACAATAGAATAATGTACAAAACATATGATGGTTATGTCATTATGATTTCATCAACATCCAGTGTTAGTTGTGGTCGCTACATCAGGACATGAATGATATAACATGAAGTCTCATCTCCGAGTAATTTTCAAGGAGAAAGAAAAACAATGATATGAATAGGTAATGGTTACACTGGATCTATGTAAATTGAAAGGAAGGTTATGATCTTTTAATACATCCTATTATAATATCATTTCACCCCTTTACTCAAGTCTCGTTTTAAGATTATAAAATGAATAAGTATTGAGTAAACACTTCATTACCAATTTAGGTAAGGATCTCCAAGTAAATAAGAATAACAAAAACAATTTCATTTTTAATTCTTATGGTGAATAGATTGAAAGACAGGGTGAACATGACAAAGGAAAGTAATGCTAAGGGAATATTTGTAACATCCTTCAATAAATAGGTATTAACAGGAGGTTATTTTCATTGAAAATTATGAAATAAAATTATGGAAGTTTAAATGCAATCAACTGAATCAAAGAAGCAAGTATCACTTATTCTTCAGGTTTATTCATCAAAGTAAAAGTAATTTTTTAGTTTTAATTATTGGGTATTTAATACTATAATCCAATCACATATGTGTAGTGAATACGGTAACCAAGAGATTATTGAAATATTACTAGAAGTTAAAATTATTTTCCAAGTGGCTGAGAAAGGGTGATACCTAGGACAGTGGTGATAAGTACACAAATTTTTATTACCAAGTGAAAAATTCATGTAGAATTATTATTGAGTATAACCAAAACATTAATCTCATGTGTCCTTGGACATAAGGATACATTATTCCAGGTTCAAAAATTAATGTTGTCTTTGGTATTTAATATGCAACCAATAGTTCTATCATACTTGAATCATGGGAAATAAGTGATGAATATAAAATATAAGACTAATACCCAGTTGTGGCATGACAATTCTTTGTTAAGTAAAACTAACAGTGGATGTCAAATTTATACCTAGTATGGTATTTAGGATCAGTATAGCTAAACACCTTGGTTATTATTGACGTATTTAGTTTCAAAAAAGAAACCTTTATAAATAAAGGTATGCCACAAAGCATTTGAAATTAGTCCAACAAGTGACCATGAATTGTTTCAAGGGAAAGCTAGCGGAAAAGATATTATTGGTCGGAGTGGACACTCAAGAGGGGGGGTGAATTGAGTTCTAATAAAAATTTCTGTTAAAAATATTTCTCTTAAAATCGCCCTATTTAAAAACAAAGTTAAACTATAGTGAATTTATACAGAGTGTAAATGTTCAATTAGTTTCTCAAAGATTGATTAGGTCTCAGTTAATTTAATCTGAAGATTAAATTGACTTTTGAAACTAACTTACTGGTTTACAATAAGTATAAACAATTGCTAATTTAACTATCAAAGTAACTTTAAAACCACTTATATTTCAAAGTAGTTAGCAACAGAATATGAAATATATAGTATACTTATGACTTAAACCAAAATGAACAACAGATGTAACCAAGAGGTTCAGTCTCAATCTGAGACTTAGTCCTCTCAAACAATTTATATAAATTGATCCACACCCTGGATCGGGGTAAACAACAGTACAATACTGTCCAGTTCTAAAGACCTCTACCACAGTTCTAAGTGGGAAAACAAACAACAACTCACAGCTTTCCAGGTTGTACTCGACCTCTACCACTATCCACAGTGGGATACAAGGGAGTTAATAGAGTTCCAATGAGGATTTTAGAATCCTCCAGCTTAGCTCAAGAGACAGTGTGTGTGTAAAATAAACAGGGTACACACACCGCTTGAAATGTAAATGAAATAATCGCTAAAGAAAGTGTGAATGAGTTTAGAAAAGTTTTAGTGATTGGCAGTACAGCTCTGGACTCGTTTGATTTGTCAGAAAAGCTTCTGAGTCCTTCTATGGTTTTTGTTCTGAAAAACAGAGTGTCGTTTTCTTCCTTGGTTCCAGGTTCAGTTTATCAGCCTGAGTGCATGAAGTATTTGTTGTAGTTCTTCACTCAAATGCAGCTTGTGTTCTCCTCTAGAGAAGAATTGCTTCGTGTATGTCCAGTGTTCTTGGAGTATGGATGTAGCCTTGCGCGTATGCACCATGTTTGAATGCTGTTGAGCCCTTTTTCTTTTTCACCCTTCGTGTGCCTTTTTAGTTCCTTGATTCTCTCTGTATGCACACCTCATGTTCACTACTATCTAGATAGGTCTTTATCTTCCCTTTTATAGATTTCAGCTTAAGTAAAAAGGAATGATTACTTTTTGCATGGGTACTAGGTACGGTTCCCTGACATGCCAACAAGTATCATTAAATAACATTAACTGTATTAAAAAAATCAAATGTAACCCTTAGCTTAATAAATAAATAGTATTGAGTATAGAGTTTGACTAGTTGGTCAATCATTAGTAGCCTTCTGTTGGTAGATGTGTACGGTGGACTTTATGTAGCAATGGCCTTCTATCGGTAGCTCTTTAAACTTGTATCGATAGCTCTTTGCACTTGTATCAGTTGCTCTTGATATCAGTAGCTCTTACTTTGTGTATCGGTAGCTCTGTACATATCAGTAGCTCCTTCTATCGGTAGACTTACTCTATGTATCGGTAGCTCTGTACATATCGGTAGCTCCTTCTATCAGTAGACTTACTCTATCGGTAGCTCGGTAGACTTGTTTTATCGGTAGCTATCTGCATCGGTGACCTTGTTATATCGGTGACTCTGTCTATCAGTAGCTCTTGGTCTATCGGTAGCTCTAGTCTGTCGATAGATCTAGCTTAGTTCCAGTGATTATGTGTATCGGTAGACTTATGAACATCGGTATCCCCATTCTGTACTATCAGAAAACTTGTTCTATTGATAACTCTATATTGGTAGCTTGTTCTATGCTTATCGGTGGACTTGTACATATCAGTAGCTCTGTATCAGTAGCTATACGCAGATCAGTGACACTAATCTGTTTTATGCAAAACATATCGGATTGGGTTAGAATTACTTCAGAACTCATACAAACATGGATAAACATTGATTAACATATTTCAAGGATTATTTTAATATTATTATCATCTTGATAATAGAATATCATAGATTTTGCGAATTAGAATATAGATAAACATTAATTGGGATTATCAAAGTATGTAAAAGCATAGTTGGAATTATCAAAACAGGTGAGTTCAATAATCTCCCCCTTTTTGATAATCACAACTTATGATATTATAGTTTTAAAACAATGAGTAGTTGTATCAGAGGATATATCATTAAATGCAATTATCTCAGAGAAAACAGTATGTTATAGAACATAATGTATCAGAGGTAGAATTAAATGCAATGATATCAGAGGGGAAAAGCATGGTAGTTCTTCCTTAGATAACATTGCTCCCCCTTTGAGAATATTTCTCCCTCTTTGATACTTAGATAGATAATATTTCTCCCCTTTGTGATAAGAAAAAAGTGGGAAACAATAAAGAGAAGAACAAAATGAGAAGTAAAATAAAGTCAATTGTATTATATATTGCAAAAAGGTACATAGAAAGAAAAAAAAATTCAAGGGATTCATATCAAACATATTAGCCACTTATTCAATCCACATCCTCAATGTGAGATTTTCCCTTTGGTTCAGAAGAGGATTCAGACTGTGTGGATGCTAGTGAAGGCTTAGGAATTCTAGAAATGATCATAGGAGGCTGAGCGACTGAAACTGTTCCTGTTCTGTACTAAGGAGTTCTTTGAGTGATCATAGGTGTAAGGCTTCGAATGGATTGAGCAGGAGTCATCTAAACATGAGCAGTAGAGGCAGAGGCAGGTAAAGATGGAGGTACAATCACTAGCCGAGCATCGACATGCAGGAAAGGCAACAAAAGATTTCTGAAATCCATAATTATTCCTCCTCCTCTCTCCATATCAGATATGAAGTTATCCTTTTTCTCCATAAAATTTTCCAAGGCTGGAGTCAATTCCCTTAGTTTGATGACTTTCTCTCTGAAGGCTTGATTGACAGGTGGTAACTTTAGGTTTTCTAATAGAAGTTTGAAGTGATTGTTGAGTTTATTCTTGGTGAAAATCTTTTGGAAATAGGAGTCCACCTTTTCTTTTACTTCTTTCTGAGAGGTAGAAGATTCTCTCATATAGTCTTAGACTATCTTCATTATTTCTATAGATGAATCTCTAGTAGAAATCACAACTTTGATCAGGTCATATGAGTCCACAGAGCCACTGGTTGATGCTGAACTAAGATCCTCCTTCATCACAGCTCGAATCTGATCCACATCCACTGAAGGTCTAGAAGAAACAGAACCAATAGAGAAGGTTACTATTTCCTTGAAATTTTTGGTCAACCCAATAATAAGATTTTGGACTTGGGAATCTTGGGTTTTAACATGATATTTCATGGAGGTTTTAAAACCTTCAAACACTGAAACCATCTGGTTTACAACACTTTTGACATAGGCTAAGTCCTTGTCTGCTTGGGATTTTGAGCACATGTAAGAGTCTAAAGAGATAACAGATTTCTTTAGAGCTTCAATATCAGCTTCCAGTCTAAATACTTGAGTCTGGAAGTCTTTAACTTCTTCCACTATTTCTTCCACAAAGGTTTAAAATTACAACCGAGAGAGAGTTAAAAAGATTTTTCCAAATTACTCATCTCTTCAACAAAGCAGTGCTTCAACTCAGCAACAGAAGCACTAAAGGACTCCTTCAGCTCATCCTTTAAGGATTCAAGGTCATCCCTAGTGATCATATTAGCAGGAGAAATCACAACAGGTGATCTTTCAGATGCTATACTGGCCACTGAGTCAGTCATAATCGATTGTATTGATGACACCAGTGATGCTTCCATCTTCTTTGTCTCTTCCACAAAACCATCCTTAAGATTTTTCTTCAAAGTATCCAGGTCATGCATTCTGACCACGTCTTCAGGTAACAACTCAGTCTCAACATCATAAATAATCTTTGGTCTATTGAGGGATGGCTCATTATCAGAATCAGGATAGTCTAATCCAAAAACCAAAAAACATGGGTCTTCTGCCCAGTCCTCAATATCAATAGCCACTGACACACTTCCAAACTTGGTTTGATGCTCCCCCTCAATGGGTGAAGTCTCATGTACAACAACAACATTCTCAGTAGGTATTTCTTCCTGAGGAGAATCTTCTACTATCAATTCCATCTCTGCAACAGCTGGAGGGTCCTCTGGATTAGGTAAAACTTCTTCCATTTCTCCTACTATATCCTCAGTAGTCACAACTAAGCTTCCAATTAATGGACTCAGACTTAAGCAGACAAAATCAGAGGCTTCAGATTCATTCTCCTTTTCTTCTTTATGCTCAGGGGCTAGCTGGTCTTCCTCATTAGCAGGAGTCTCTCCTTCTACTAAGGCTTCCTTTTCTGAAGATACAATTTCAGCAGTAGAACTTGGAGGTAAGTACAGATCTCTTCCATCATCCATAGAAGTCTCTTCTTCTTCAGTCTCGTCACTGTACTCAGGTTCTTCTTCATCAGGTCATAGACCTGGATCCCTCACATCCTTAGGTCTTGAAGGATGATTCACAAGATTGAATTTATCATACACCTTCTTGTCATCATTAACCCATTCTCCTCTCCATGGGTTCCAATTTATCTTCATGTATTTGCAAACAATGGTTGTGATACAAAAATTATTCCTTATTACCACTGTCTCATCTTGAGACTTAGCTACCCCTTTCACTTTGATCACCACAGAGATCAACTTGGAAAAGAATAGGGAATTAGTCTTTTATTTTGGCCTTGTTATGTCTTCCATTTATATCATCAGCAATCTATACAGATTCACTTTTACACAATGTCTCAAGATATGCAGGAGATAAATATCCTGATATCTTAAATTCACAAAGTCTCCTCTCCTTGGTATTAAGACATGCTGAACAAATTTGAACAACAATTTGTTCTCCCCATCCATTTCAGCAGCCACTACTTGTCTTTGATTTCCATCACTGGTGAGCTCCACCAAGGTAGTATCATAATTGAATATATCACTTTTAGGTAGCATAGATTTCGAGACATATCTAGATACACCTTCATGCGGAACCTTCAAGCATTCATACCACTCAACGTATGAAAAAGACATCTCCTTTCCATTCAAAAAAGAAGTCACTCGGTTCTCATCTTCTAATTTCTCAAAGCTTACAAACTCATAAAACTGTTTCACTAGCTTCAGATGGTAGGGGACATTGTTGTTCAAAAATAAATCTACCCACTTTTGATCTTCCAGCACTTCGAGCACTAATGACTTGCTAGGAAACAACCATTCCACGCACAACTCTTTTTCAATCACAATAACTCTATTCTGCAAATGAGGATTCACTGGTTGCCTACCCGACCTAGTTCTACCAACACTACCACTTGCTTCTGGCTCAGATTTCTACTTCTTTGCTTTCGGCTCATTAGAGTCATCTCTGATGGTAGGAAGTTTGGTTTTTTCCATCTCTAGTTCGAGGGATTCAGGGTTTTCGAGAGATTCGGGAGCTAAGGTTTGAGGGTAAGGGTTTTAGGCTTGGTGGATTGAGAAGTATCTAGGACTTTGTTTTTATCATTTAGGAATCATAAAATAAATAAATAAAATGAAATAAAGTAAAAACGATTCAGATTCTGGTGGTAGACATAAGTTTAAAACAACACACTCATCGGTAAGGTTTATCAGTGAGAATTACTATCAGTGAGGTCCATCGGTGAGGTTACATCGGTGAGGCTACATCGGTGAGGTATTCACATCGGTGAGGTATTCACATCGATGAGATATTCACATCGGTGAGATATCCACATCGGTGAGGTTTCCACATCGGTGAGGTAGCTACCGATCAAGGTTAATCATTCCTAACTCATGCCTTATGTAACTTAACCTATCCGAACTCAAAGGTTTGGTGAAAATGTCAGCTAATTGATGTTTACTACCTATAAATTTAAGAGTAATATCACCCTTTTGGTAATTATCTCTCAAGAAATGGTGCCTTACATCAATGTGTTTGGTCCTAGAGTGAGATACAGGGTTCTTCTAAATGTTTATTGCACTAGTGTTGTCACAATTGATTGAAACATGCTTAAAATCATATCCATAGTCCAAAAGAGTGTGTTTCATCCACAGAATTTGTGCACAGAAACTACCAGCAGCTATATACTCTGCTTCAGTAGTGGAAAAATATATAGAATTCTGCTTCTTACTACACCAAGATACTAAGGATTTTCCCAATAAATGACATGTTCCAGATGTGCTTTTTCTATCCAACTTGCAACCAGCAAAGTCAGCATCTGAATAACTCATTAACTCAAAGGATTGTTTTTTGGGTAAAACAAACCTAAGTTTTCAGTGTGTTTAAGATACTTAAAAATTATTTTAATAGCAAGTAAATGGGATTATTTTGGATTAGCTTGAAATCTTGCACACATACATACACTAAACATAATATCTAGTCGACCAGCAGTAAGGTAAAGTAAGATTCCAATCATACCTCTGTAATTGGTTTGATCCACTGGTTTCCCAGCTTCATCTGCATCCAATTTACAAACTGTACTCATAAGAGTATCACTTTCCTTAATACTATCCAAACCAAAACGTTTTAAAAGATCCTTTGTATATTTACTTTGATTCAAAATAATAGCATTTTCATTTTGAAAAACTTGAAATCCAAGAAAATATTTAAATTATCCCATTAAACTCATTTCAAATTCATTTTGCATACTCTTTGAAAAATCAATACATAAGGAATGTTTAGAAGATCCAAAAATAATATCATCAACATAGATTTGTACTATCAAAACATCTTTGGAAATTCTTTTAATAAAAAGATTTGGATCAACAATCCCTTTAGTAAAACTTTTTGAAATAAGAAAATTACTAAGTCTATCATACCAAGCTCTTGGAGCTTGTTTTAAACCATATAAAGCTTTAGAAAGTTTAAAAACTTGATTTGGAAAATGAGGATTAGTAAATCCAGGTGGTTTTTTAACAAAAACATCTTCAGTTATAAAACCATTTAGAAAAGCACTTTTGACATCCATCTGATATAACTTGAAATTTAGATGAGCAACATAAGCAAGTAAGATCCTAATGGATTATAATCTTGCTATAGGAGAAAAAGTCTCCTCATAGTCAATACCTTCCTCTTGAATATATCCTTGTGCAACTAGCCTATCTTTGTTTCTAACTATGTTTCCTGATTCATCAACTTTGTTTCTAAAAACCCATTTAGTGCCTATTGTCAAAGTGTCCTTGGGTCTGTCAACTAATTCCCAGATTTTGTTTCTTTCAAATTTATTTAACTCTTCTTGCATATCCATTACCCAAAATTCATCATTGATTGCATCATTGACATTTTTAGGTTCTAGCTGTGAAATAAAAGCTTGATGTTCAACCTGGTTTCTTTGAGAAGCTCTAGTCTGTGTCCCTCTATCAAGATTACCAACAACAACATCCAAAGGATGATTCTTTAGAATCCTAGTTGATCTAGTAAAGGTAGGACTAGAAATTTCTAGTTCATCTCTAAGTTCAGGTTCTATAGCAGAAGATTCTGGAATATGTCCAGAACTGGATGTTTTTACAGTAGGTTCTTTAGTTTTATCATTAAGGTCCAGAACAGTCAAATCTTCTTCAAGATTTTCAAGAGAGGTTTTAGGCTCATGTGGATCTGTTTCATCAAACTTGATGTGAACAGATTCTTACACACATTTGGTCATTTTATTAAAGACTCTATAGGCTTTTCTAGTTAAAGAATAACCAAGAAAAATTCCTTTATCACTCTTAGAATCAAACTTTTCCATATTATCCTTTGTATTGAGAATAAAAACTTTGCAGCCAAAGACTCTAAAGTAACTAACTTTGGATTTTCTATTATTCCATAGTTTATATGGGGTCTTCTTGAGAACAGGTCTAATTAAGACTCTATTAATAATATAACAAGCTGTATTCATAGCTTCAGCCCAAAAATAAATAGGCATATCATACTCATTAAGCATGGTTCTTGCAATTTATTGAAGGGATCTATTTCTTCTTTATACTACACCATTCTGCTGAGGTGTCCTAGGAGCAGAAAAGTTGTGACTATAGACATTGTGTGAGAAATAAGATTCAAACTCATGATTTTCAAACTCACAACCATGATCACTTCTCAGGGTTTTAATCTTAAGTCCACTAATTATTTCTACAGACTTGGAGTATTTAACAAAATAAGAACAAGCTTCACTTTTGTGAGCCAAGAAGTATACCCAAGTATATCTAGAAAAGTAATATAATAGGACATAGACATAGTGCTTCCCATTTAAACTAGAAAATCTTGAAGGTCCAAACAAGTCCATGTGAACCAATTTGAGAGGTTGAGAATTTGAAACTTCTTTCTTTGATTTAAAAGAAACTTTATGTTGCTTTCCCTTTTGACAGGGATTGCAAACTTTTTCAGTTAGGAATTCAAGTTTAGGTAGGTCTCTAACTAAGTTCTTCCTAGTCAATTTTCTAAGTGAATGGATGTTGCAGTGTCCTAATCTTTTGTTCCATAGTCAAGACTCTTTATGAAAAGCATTTAAACAAGTAACATTTTGCTTAGCTAAAGAATTCAGATCAACAACATAAAAATTTTCATTTCTTAAAGCAGAAAATACTAAAACATTTTTAGAGTTAAAAACATTATAGGAATCATTTTCAAATTTCACATTAAATCCATCATCACATAATTGAGAAATACTTAACAGGTTATACTTAAGTCCATCAACAAATAAAACTTTATAAATCAAAACTGAATCACTGTTACCAATCTATCCTAGGCCGATGATTTTTCCTTTAGAATTATCACCAAAGGTGACATGACCTATATAAACTTTGATTAAACTCTTGAATCATGAGTAATCTCCAAACATGTTCCTTGAACATCCACTTTCCAAGTACCATACCTTCTTGTGAGAACTCTTTAAATAGGTTTCCTACAAAACAGATTTAAACAGAAAATGATTTTGGTACCCAGATCTTCTTAGGTCCAGAAAGGTTAGCAATCAAAGCTTTAGGTACCCAGATTTTTCTTATAGGTCTCATATAATTTACAGAATCAATATATTTTTAAAGATAAACTTCATTTGATCTATAACCATATGAATAACTAGTTGAAGCATACGAATTTCCAGAACTGGAATAAGCAGAATTTTGTCCAGATTTAGGAATAAATCGATTTTTGTTAAAATGTCTATGTCTGGGTTGGTATCCCAAACCATTAGTGTATTTTGATGCAACTTGATTTCCTAACATTTGAGTTAGAGTATCCTTTCCATTTGTGAATTTTTATAAGTCCTTTCTAAGTTTCTCATTAGACATTTTCGGTTCTGTATTTTCCTTTAAAAGTTGATCATTCTTTTCCTTTTCTACATCAAAGGCAGATTTAACATTGGTAGTGAGAGCATACTATTTCTTTAATGACTTATATTTGTCCTTAAGTTCATTACATGTTTCTTCCAGCATGTTACAATATTCAAACAATTCAACCTTAGAAATATCTTCAGAATCAGAATCAGATTCTGCATCATCTCCAGAATAATAGGAATTTAAAATAGGAGTATCTAAGGTTACCTAAGATGTGTTGGTCATGAAACACATGTTGGCATGATTCTTTTCAGAATCAGAAACTTCAGATTCACTTGTGCTGTCTTCTGAAGCACTCCAAGTAGCTTTCATATATTTCTTGTACTTGTTGTCCTTATAATCATATTTCTTTTTGAATTTTAATTTTGGACAGTCATCCTTGATGTGTCCTTTCCTCTTGAATTCATAGCAGACTATATCATCTTCCTTATCATACTTCTTCCAATCCTTCTTCCAGTGACCCTTTTTGTCATAATTTCCTTTGTAATTTGATTTTCTAAATAATTTCTTCTTCCTATAGAACTTCTTGAATCTCCTGGATATTTGAGCCATCTCAGCATCACTGTCTGAATCTGAATCTTCATTGGTTGAACTTTCAGTAGGTACATGTATTTTCTCCTTGTCTTTGCTCTTAGAAGCAGTAGACTTGAAAGCTACAGACTTACTTTTAGGTTCATCATCCTCCTCCTTATTTACCTTGAGTTCTTCCTCATACATCATTAATTTACCAATAAGCTCTTTTACAGGGAGAGCACCAATGTCACATGATTCTCTGATTGAAACAGAAGTGCCTCTCCATCATTCTGGTAGACACCTCAAGATTCTCATGATTTGTTCCTTTATTGGAACAGCCTTTCCAAGAGAGATCATAGTATTGATAATCTCATTGAACCTGAGATACATGTCAAAAATAGGTTCATCAGTCTTAATTTTAAAATTATCATATTTAATAGTATAAGTATTTAATCTCATTTCTTTAACATTGGTTGTTCCCTCATGAGAAACACTCAACGCATCCATATTTCATAGGAAATTTTGCAAGCAGATATTCTATTGAACTCTTCATCTCCTAAAGCACAATACATGGCATTTATAGCTTTACAATTATTATTTTAAGCAGTCTTTGTAGGTTCATCCCAAGTAGTTCTTTCAGTTTCTGGAATTTTATATTGTGACTCTATAGTAGTCCAGATATCAAAACCCATACTTTATAAATGAATTTTCATCTTAAGTTTCCACTGGGCATAGTTGGTACCATTGAAGAAAGGTGGCCGGTTAGTAGCATAACCCTCTAGTCTATTATCCATAACTATATTTTAGCAAATAATTTTAAAGTGATAAAATTTAGAACTAATATAAATTTAAGATCTTTAAAGATTCAACTAAAATCATAGTTGAAAAACAGAATATTTTGAAAACTTGTATTAATAAAAACAACCTTTGATACCAAATGTTGGTCGGAGTGGACACTCAAGAGGGGGGTGAATTGAGTTCCAATAAAAATTTCTGTTAAAAATATTTCTCTTAAAATCCCCTTATTTAAAAACAAAGTTAAACTGTAGTGAATTTATACAGAGTGTAAATGTTCAATTAGTTTCTCAAAGATTGATTAGGTCTCAGTTAATTTAATCTGAAGATTAAATTGAATTTTGAAACTAACTTACTGGTTTACAATAAGTATAAACACTTGCTAATTTAACTATCAAAGTAAATTTAAAACAAATTATATTTCAAAGTAGTTAGCAGAGGAATATGAAATATATAGTATACTTATGACTTAAACCAAAATGCACAGTAGATGTAACCAAGAGGTTCAGTCTCAAGCCGAGACTTAGTCCTCTCAAAAAATTTATATAAATTGATGCACACCATGGATAGAGGTAAACAATAGTACAATACTATCCAAGTCCAAAGACCTCTACCACAGTTCTAAGTGGGAAAACAAACAACATCTTATAGCTGTTCAGGTCATACTCGACCTCTACCACTATCCACAGTGGGATACAAGGGAGTTAATAAAGTTTGAGTGAGGATTTTAGAATCCTCCATCTTAGCTCAGGAGACAGTGTGTGTGTAAAATAAACAGGGTACACACACCGCTCTAAATGTAAATGAAAGAATCACTAATGAAAGTGTAAATGAGTTTAGAAAAGCTTTAGTGATTGGCAGTGCAGCTCTGGACTCGTTTGATTTGTCAGAAAAGCTTCTGAGTCCTTCTATGGTTTTTTTTCTGAAAAACAGAGTGTTGTTTTCTTCCTTGGTTCCAGTTTCAGTTTATTAGCCTAAGTGCATGAAGTGTTTGTTGTAGTTCTTCACTCAAATGCGGCTTGTTTTCTCCTCTAGAGAACAATTGCTTCATGTATGTCCAGTGTTCTTGGAGTATGGATGTAGCCTTTCACGAATGCACCAAGTTTGAATGCTGTTGATCCCTTTTTATTTTTCACCCTTCGTGTACCTTCTTAGTTCCTTGATTCTTGTTGTATGCACACCCCGTGTTCACTACTATCCAGCTAGGTCTTTATCTTCCCTTTTATATCTTTCAGCTTCGGTAAAAAGGAATGATTACTTTTTTGCATGAGTACTAGGTACGGTTCCCTGACATGCCAACATGTATCATTAAATAACATTAACTGCATTAAAAACATCAAATGTAACCGTTAGCTTAATAAATAAATAGTATTGAGTATAGAGTTTGACTGGTCGGTCAATCATTAGTAGCCTTCTGTTGGTAGACGTGTACAGTGGACTTTGTGTAGCAGTGACCTTATATCGGTAGCTCTTTAAACTTGTATCGGTAGCTCTTTGCACTTGTATCGGTAGCTCTTGATATCGATAGCTCTTACCCTGTGTATTGGTAGCTCTGTACATATCGGTAGCTTCTTCTATCGGTAGACTTACTCTATGTATCGGTAGCTCTGTACATATCAGTAGCTCCTTCTATCAGTAGACTTACTCTAATGGTAGCTCGGTAGACTTTTTTTATCGGTAGATATCTGCATCAGTGACCTTGTTCTATCACTTACTCTGTCTATCAGTAGCTCGTGGTCTATCGGTAGCTCTGGTCTGTTGATAGCTCTAGCTTAGTTCCAGTGATTATGTGTATCGGTAGACTTATGCACATTGGTAGCTCCATTTTGTACTATCAGAAAACTTGTTCTATTGATAACTCTGTATTGGTAGCTTGTTCTATACTTACCGGTGGACTTGTACATATTGGTAGCTCTGTATCAGTAGCTATACGCAAATCAGTGACTAACACTTGTCTGTTTTATGCAAAACATATCCGATTGGGTTAGAATTACTTCAGAACTCATACAAACATGGATAAACATTGATTAACATATTTCAAGGATTATTTTAATATTATTATCATCTTGATAATATAATATCATAGATTGAGCGAATTAGAATATAGATAAACATTAATTGGGATTATCAAAGTATGTAAAAGCATAGTTGGGATTATCAAAATAGGTGAGGTCAACAGATACTTTATATGATTCCTTTAAGTAATTAAGGAATGAAAAAGTGAAGTAAGTGCATGGTCAAAATATATGATTTTCTTCGAGCTGGCATGCTGAAGAATATATTGACTACACAATTATCGATCATGATAATGTAGCATGGAGTAATTCCAAAATGCACATAATCTTATCTACATCAGGGCATTGATGTTAATGAGGAGGATTGATGATGGAGTCTTACATGTTAACATTGATCAACAAAATGTAGCGTGGATCAATTATTAAATGCACATTTTATACATAAAATTTATGATATAAGTAGTATGAATGTTGCAACTTGTAGAAAATTTCGTTATATTTCATGACATTCTTTACAAATAACAATGATTTCCCATAACCATATGTCAACTAAAATGACAAATGGATATCATATGAGTCCTAATATGATGGAAATCCATTATGTCATAAGGAAATGTGTTTGAATTCAAAGAGTTTTTTAGGACATAAACAAGTTTTCATCAGGAACAAACACATTGTGCACCTATTGTAATTATCATAACAGTTGTTTTGGATATTACATAAATATTAAAGATAGAAAAGTTTTAGTCAAGTGATAGACTACAATTCTATAAAAGGGTGCACATCTCTATTAGAGATATTGGGAGCTATATTGACTTGGGTATAGTCAATGATAGTGATGCACATATGGTTGTCATATGAACTAGTTACATAAGTAGATGTAGAACATAGTATGTTCCAGAGACACATTCTGCGTAGGAAGGATAAAACCATGGTGATGTTTTTTGTTTTCACCACGATCGGTGATCTATTATTCAATGTAAATAATATTTCCTACAAGTAACCAGTGTATGGAAATTAGATAAGATTGAAAAGATCAATTAAAATTTAATAATGTATTCCATGTATCAAAATTCAAAGGGGCTTATTATTTTGAATACCGCGGTGGGTATTCAAATGAGTTGATACATGGATGGTACAAGAATAGTACCAATAATGCTTGATTGGTTTCACCAAGTCGTTATGCCTAAATCTGTTATAATTTTACCTATCATAGATAATTTCTATGATCATATTATTAGGCATTAGATGTCATGACCATTAATCATGGAAGGTGTCTCCATGACACAACCAAAAATAGATGGTCACGTCATAGAATGCAAATAAAGGTTTCAAGTTACTAAAATCTAGTTTAGGATTGAAGTAGGAAATGAGATCATAGAATATACATTTGTAATAAATGTTTTCCATGTGTCTATCAAAGGTTAGTGGGAGTTCCAAGGTTTTCCAAGAAAAATATGTTCGAAAACATATGGAAAACAAACTGGTCTTCAAGTTAGTTAAGACCAAGAAAAAATTTATTCTCTAGTGATTGACTTAAAGCAACCTAAGTTTTAGGTTACATGATCTACTGAGGTAGATATAAATATTTCTTGGAACTAGTCAATAGTACATATAGTGACATGGTATTGAAAAATAAAAGTTGGAACAATTCAATATATAATTGTTACCTATGTCACACGACATTATCTCTCAAGGTTGACATGTTTGAGACATGGAAAGAGATTAATGTGGCGAGTTGAATTCTGTACACTTTTGTGATGTATTAATCACGTATTCCATGATATTTAAAAATAAATGATATTGTAAAAATATACTTTATAGTAGGAAAATATCAGTTATTTCCAGGAGCACTACAAGTGAAACAATCAGAACTATCTGTTTGTACTTTGACAAGTACAAAATATTTGAACCTGGTAAGTGGAGAAGTTAGGATACTAGTTTTTCAGGGGACACAAACTAGTACTACATAGATATATGTGATCTAATGTCATAGTTAGTCTAAAGTGATGAGAGAGAGAAGCTCATATAATCTATTAGTAGACAAACCTACAAGGACTGTGTATGTTGCATCTTTTGAGGCAGCTAAGAAGTAGTCATATGAAACGATTTGTTCCAGTTCTTGGAATTGTACTTGGTAAGAAAAGTATTATCATAATGTAAATTATGATATTTTTACTAGACAAGATGTCAAGTTTTGGCAGTGGAAAAAAGGGATATACTTAGGGATACCATCTCTTGAGAAGTTTTACTCAGGTAGATGAGGTCGCAAATAGCAGTCTAGCCACATGGAAAAATCATGGAAGGCCCCGCTGCTAAAGTCATTACTCAACAAAAGCACAATTTTTATCATGTGATTAGCTAACAAATTTTGTTAGTAAGTTGTATCTAGTACAAGTGGGAGTGTTAAAATAGTGGGTGCCCTAGACCCAACTATATAGTGCTTTTGATTACTATATCATGTGTACAGTTGGATATACATAATGATTACTTACCATTAAAGTGTAGATATTTCTGAATCCACTATTTAATGGTAATGTCCATAGATTAATTATCATATCGAAAGGTTATAGTAGATATCAATCTATAATGAGAACCTTGAGATACTATGACATTAATCTTAAATAAAGGTCTTGTGGTCTAGATACATCTTACTGACTAAGCATAGTAGATGTTAGACTATCAGGTGTTGGGGGATCATAATCATTGAGAATTCTTCTCATGAAGTTCACACTTGGTGATCTATAGTAGTGAGATCATGAGGACAAACCATCCAATAGGAATACCACATGTTTTGGTGTCATTGGTTGTTCTTATCTATGATCATGTGTAATAGTCTTCTGACTTGAGATCATTGTCAATGTATGTCATTTGATCATGTACTTTGATGCAAGACAAAAACCATGATGTTGAAATCGTGGTGAGGTAGTTTGTATTGGGTGCATCATTGGTGGCATGACATTGATTGAATGGTCAATAAAGGATTTATGGCTTATGGGTTATAGAAGTAATATATATCAGAACATGTTGATTAGGATAATAGTAACTTCATAAGACCATGGCCATGACATTCAAGGGTAAGTCCATCCAGTTAGATCAACAAATAATAAATCAAGAAAAGGGCAATGACACAAGTGTGTGTCCTGCTTTATGAGATAATTAAAGAAAAGGATATTATATTACATAATATGTGTTCATAGGTTGGTTGTCACTGTTGTGACAATCCTTATCTATTTAGGGGCCATGATGGGTTGCTAGATCCTGCTCTTGGTCTGTAAATAATATTCACTTCTATCGAGATAAGGTCCTTGAGGGTCACACACAATAACATATTCGAGAATATGCACTATTCAGTTAAATAGGGATATTGGACATGGTGGACCCCAATATTGGAGGATTTATCCATGGAGAAATGATCACCAATACAATTAATAAATTCATATTATTCAAGTTAATAATAACAATCATTGAATTTATTTATTAAATTCATTTATAAGTTTTAAGTAAATACATGAAAAATATTATTTGAATGAATATTAAAAAAATATTTAAGATTCAATTAATATTAATGGGAATTATGAGTCGAGTTAATAACTCATTTATTATCACGTAATATATTTAATATATTACAAGAAAGTGATAATAATATTTATGACTTAGTTTAGTACTCATAACAAGTCATTTATAGCATGTTATTTATTTGGGAGGCTAGGTGGAAATACTGGGTATTTTCTTAAAACTATATAAATAGAGGAGGAGAGGAGTTTACCATGGATTATTTAGAGCCTCTCTCTCTCCTCTTATTTCTTTAACATCCTAGAGAGAGAGTCTATGGATCCAATGAGCTCAGATCAATCTCTCTCACAAGCATCGCAAGTAAGATGATGCAGTGATCATCAGAGCATCAAAGGAGTTATTGGATCTCCACGCTAGTACCCAGATTTTGATGATCGACACTCTTGTAGTTTCTTGAATCATGTGTGGACAATCTAGAATAATTCATCTTCAAATTATTTGAGTAGTGATAGCCAATGATGAGCATATTTCGTAGATGACTTCAGATCTAAACCATGTATTTTATGGTTTATTTTTGTGCTTAATATCTTTCATGGGTGATCCTAAGGAAGTAATCAGGCAACTATTCACCAACATCAACAAGTTCATGTTGTTCGTTAGTGAAAAATTTTAAAATCTAATTTTGGGGATTCCGCTGTGTTCCCAGTTCCTTCAGTTGATGCCTTGAAATGGAAAAATATGAGTGGGAGAACACTGGTGCAGATAAAGTGACTTAAAGAAAACACATGAAAATAAACAAAACAAATAGAAAACCAAAACACCCATAATTTACAGCACTACCAAAACAACATCAAAAGCATGGAATCTGTAACCAGACTAAAGCTTGACTTTCATTACTCAAATCCAGATGATAACTCCCAGTCCAACAAAAAATAACAGTTAGAATGCACAAAAAAACCACTCTAGATAGGCCTAAACAGTGGGAAAGGAAAATAGCTATTAGAATACACCAAAAAACCACTCTAGAGAGGCCTAAACAGTAGGAAAGGAAAAGATGATCTAGTGCACCAGTAGAACAATTCTGGAATCTAACCATAACTCAAACTTTAGGAACCAAAAAACTCACCCAAATGAAATAGATAGCAACTTTAGCCTGAACAACAAGTGAAACTACACAATCTGCTAATAGCTGCTGCAAGTACTTGATCGAGGATGAAAAATAAGAGAATCAAAATAAACACCATAAAAAACACTATAATATAGGACACTAGTTCCAAAATCAATGTTAATCCAAAAAAATCACAATGAAAATAGAGCATATTAAATTCATAACTTACCTTTATATAGGAACTAATTTCTAATAAAGTTTTCTTGTTAATAATGTAGTAGAAACATGTTGAGAATGTAATTAAAGAACAATAGTGTGTCATCACAAGCATCCCTTATAGATCGAGCATTCAAGATATCTAGACACAGTTTTTTAAAAAAAAATAGAGGATGTGAAATATCCAAGATTTGAAAGAGGGATTCACCGACCCAAACTGGTTTTTTATGTATAGGTCCTGAATGGACACTTGTAATAATACATCATATGGAAAACTATGAGAAGTCTAACATTTATTCCAACTTTAATTAATAACTACCGACAAGTTCTAAATTAATATGAAAATTAAATTTTAATAACCTAAGATTTATCAACAATTACTAAAATGTCATAACTATATATTAACAAAGAAACTAACTTTCAAATAACATATAGATTAAGTAATTTTAAATATTAAAATAAACTATGATTCATTAACAAGAAACAATATTATTTTATGACCACATAAATATATCATTGTGATATTCAAAATATAAATGAAATTCAATATAGATATCTACTATTATACAAAGTCCAACTAATTAATATTTGAACACAAGGCATGCATTTTAAAAACTCTTTAATGTACAAACTCTAAATATCAAATTCAATAGTACACTAAATGATTAATATAACAAAATTAATATAATGAATTTGAACATCACATAGAATGGGAATCATACATTAATAAAGAAAAGGCACAACATTGTAGCATTCCATATACCAAATCAAAAAATGAACTGTAACCATATTCAAAATAGACAAACATTATTCACAAAAGTAAGAATGAATCCCCTTCTAATTAGGTAATTTAGGATGCAATCGTATGTTAAAAATTCAATCTCAACTAATTAAAGGTTTAAAATTTCAATGTGGAATGTATGTTTTACTATAATGTAGAGAATGGAAACATTTTAGTTCATTTAAAATGGAATTTGTATCTAGAATGATAATTACTAAGGAGTTTGATCGGTCTAGATTTTAATAAATCACTCATTCATATTCATGGTACCTTACTCCTATTCAATATCAAAGACATTATGCAACAATTAATTATCATGTGTAAAAAATTTATTTTCAATGGGACCAATATATTAGTATTAAAGATACTATATAGAAGCGGTTCATCATTTTTATGATGACTAGCGTTAGGTTTTTATCTGTGAGTGATGAAATGTAAAATATAGGAATTAAATCAATATTCAAGCCTAAAATTGGGTAATCATGAAATAAATTTCACATTTTTTTCACTTCCAACGTGTTCCTCACATCCTAATTCATCTATTTTTTGACAAAATTTTACTTTTTCACACATTTCATCAAATTAAGTGAATAATTCGATTGAGTATGAAGTTATATACTAACAAATTCCTGAGATAATTATTCCCATCCAACCATAGAAAAGTTCATTTGAGAGAACAAAAAAAATTCACCAGAAGGTGTACCTTTGCTGCTGCTTATCCAATCAATCTTGAAGAGTTATAGGTATGTCATCTCGATTAGCTTCAATTACTATATAATTAAGAAATGGAAGAATTTCCCCTTCCTTTAAATTGACAAAGATAAATTTTCCTTCACTACTATGATGCCTAGAACTAACAAAAACAACTCTTTCAGGATTCAACTTAGGAGATTTCTTGGGGATCATAATTCCAGTAGGGGTCTTGGAATTTGTAAGAATCCTCTCCAAGAGAACATAATTCAAAGTTTTAATCAAACACTTTTCCATATGATGAAATAAGCAAAGAAAGTTTATTTCATATAGAGTGTCTCTAGAGAAGTATGTAATTAGCATCCCAAAGTAACCCAAAAAAATAACATGAATATGAAATCTTGTTTAATCTAAATTTCACTGAATAACTGACTTAAATTAAATTAAATTCAAACAATATATACCCATGATTTTACATGATGAAAAATTTAATAGAGGAAGTACATACTAGATAAGAGGTCCAAATATGGATGGATTTAATGAGAAATGGGTTTATTTCCATGCCCCTTCTTACACCTCGTCTCTATAGTTTAAAGAAGAAAAAAAATAAAAAATTAGTGGATGGGGGAATGAGTAGTTGTAGATAATTGGGTGTGTGGGTGTGGGATGTGATGAACTAGGAGTGTGAGTGCATGTAGGGATCGCTACAACATTGGTGGCGAGGGACGAAGATCGGGAGGCCATCGTGTGTGGGTGGGTGTGGTGGGGGCTCCGAGCAAAGGCATGGGGATATGTTTTATTTTTTTCATTATTTTTCCTTTTTTTAAATGACTAATTATGATATAATTCTTTCATTATTTGTTTGTAACAGATTTATATGTTGAAAGTAAAATGTTGGAGATAATAATTAATAATAATGGATTAAATTGTTGGAAAAAAATGTAGGTATTAATATGATAAATTAAAAAAAAAAATTATTAGTAAAGTATATGTTGGTATTAAACAATTAATAAAAACAGATATATTTTTTGGTATAAAGAAATGTTGGTACTTGAATTTAATACCAATAAAACATAATATCTATTGGAATTACTCATTTATACTAATACATATATTGTTTGTCACTAAATTTATGTTGGTAAAAGTAAATTTTTTTATAGCTTATGTACATACTATGGTTCAACCTGAGTGTGAAGTCCCTATAGCCTGGAACTATTGTACCTTCTTAGGCATATGAACATGTTTATCATTTGTTTGTATTTTAAATGAATATATTCCATTGTTGTAAATTGTTTTACATGCCTTGTGAATTTATATGAATTTTTTTTATATAAAGGTGTGTATTTAATCCATTGTGAAAAGTTCCATTTGTGTAAAGCACACATTTTTTTAATGGTAATTCCATCATTTGAAATGTGTTTCCATAATTTGAAATGTGAATCATGAATTGCTAAAGTATTTCCATCTTTTGAAAGCTAAAACATGATTTGTTTAAATATGCTTTTGAAATTCCAAACCTGTTTATTTGAAAATTGAAATCACTTTCTTGATTAAATTGATATTGACATCTTGTTATGGAATCCTTTGTGAAATACTATTGGGATTTGGTTCACACTCTACTTGTGACTTTGGGTTTTCGTAGATTACCTCTTTCCAGGTTTGATCAAGGGAAATGGATCACTTAGAGGTTGTTCTAGCTGTTGAAACATGGACTTGGTGAGTTGTGTCTGAGTTGGGACTTGGGCATTTTTTCTTATTTTCTAGTACTTGGTTATAGTACTTGGGCTTGTTTATTCCTTTTTGAATTATGGTACATTAATTCTAATAGTTTTTTTTGATATTCATACTATCTTGTTTCTTTACTTCTACAATTTTCATGGAAAAACTGTTCCTACTTTCATTCTGTATGATGTCAGGTGCTAGTCACTGACCCATGGAGATCAGGAACGCCCTTCGGGTCATGTATGGATCAGTTCGGGTGTTGGGTTACTAGGGTAACCGAGCTGGTTCATGACAATTATGCCCAAATCGACTGGAGGGTTCCACTCAGGAAGTTATTAAAGGACTCATGCCCTATGATGATAGGAGGGTTCCACTCTAGTTATCGAGGACCCATGCCCAGCTAAACTGGAGGGTTCCACTCAGGAAGTCTATAGAGGACCCATGCCCTGTACTGATAGGAGGGTTCCACTTTAGGAGTCGGTAAAGGACTCAAGATCTGTGATGATAGGAGGGTTATACTCTAGGAGTTTTTAAAGGACCCATACCCAGCTTGACTAGAGGGTTCCACTCTAAAAGTCTTCGAGGACTCATGCCCAACTCGACTGGAGGATTACACTTGGGAATCCACTAGCGATCCTGCATGATCACTGTCATTGTTGAGCATTTACTCACCAATCATCATGCCTAAAACATTACAAATTGTATCTAAAAATCCAAAAATGAGGGAACCATTTAGTTCTATGCAGAAAAAAACTTAGGATATGCTACTCACAATCCAAAATATGAGTTCAAACAAAGGATATAATAAACCTTAAAGTTTCCTCATAATGAACCAATTAGTACATGGAATTTGATGGAACCCAAACGGTGTGTGGTCCCACTCCACCACCTAGTCATATCTCTGGAAAACACACGACTCCCAATCCATGTAGAAGTACACGTCCTGCAGGTGGACTGCATGATGTGTCTAAAATATCTGGGACCAGGCTATGTATTTTTGGTCATGTCTGTGTACTTAAACATGTGTCCATGTACTTTGGTACATGGTGTGTTGCTTCACATGGGGTACCACCCACATGCACCAGTCATGTTTGTGTACTTCAGTACATAGCCATATGCCTGGCTGTGTACTCACATAGGGAGCCCTGCCCGTGTGATCCACCACATGACTCGTCCATCCAAGGATAAGGTACACAACGTGTAGGAGGGATACATGTCATGACATCTTTATAATCCTATGAAACCTTAGCTGCCATAGCCATGAGGCTACAATCTATGTGTTTATCATGGTACATTGTGTATAATCAGGATTTTCATAGTTTCTTAGATCCACGATCCATGCCTCAAATATAGCCTCACTGCTTCTATTTTGGCCCTATCTCTGCTAAAAAATAGTGTATTTGGCCATGGATCATGGTTTTTATCCATCGTTCATGAGAAATCAGGTCACATAATTCTGGGGGGTGCTTCGTACAAGCTTCTTGTCTCAGATCCTTCTAACTTTGATTATTCGATCTCTGATCATCAAAAAGATCATCCTCAATCTACAAACATACCATATCTATGCCTGATTCATCAATTCCTCCCTCATTCTCAAATCTATCATGATTCTTGGAGTTCGATCAGGCTCAGTACTACCCAACAATGTTAAACTAGGACCGTAGAGTCAAACCAGTGAATAACGTGAAGATATTGAGGGGGAAAATTACAAAAACAAAGTTTTAGAAATTGTTGCCAAGATTTCCTATCCAATGACCAAGAATGAGAATATCCAGGGTTAGAAAATAATTGAAGTAATCAATTAAATCGGTATGTGTGATCATGCCAAGGATCCAAAATTAGTGTAAATCAATAAAGGGGATTGACCTGCTCAGTAAATTTAATAAAAAAGGCCGTAAATCACAAATTAACAAGTCCTACATGAATATTATATCATTATGTCGAAGAATGCACTTACTAACTATTGAAGGACATTGTTTCATTCATTGCACTCTTATTTTCTCTGATATGATGTTTCGTCATCATTCGATTCAATTCTCTAATAGAAAAAATGAAGGAGAATCTCTCAGAAGATCCCAGGATTATGAGTCTAACCCTAGGAATATCTTCATGGAAGTATACTTATAGATTTTTTTTGTTTAGGTTAAATAAATAAATAAATAAATTTATACAATGAACATACCGCCAACATGCAAGATTTATGAACTCCCCACATCGACCTATTTTAGGCCATGCCTAGGGTAAACATTGTGTTCCAGACTCAATCATGGTATCATATTTCTGTCCCAAGCTTTCTTTTGAGATTTATCTTATTTTATTTAAGAAACCGGGCATACAAAATACAAAATATATTTAATATTTTTATAAAATTAATTCTGGGTACACCAGGCCTCAGAATCACATGACATATCATCGCCTAGCTCTAAAAATATATATAGAAATATTTTAAAGTCTTACAAGGCAAAAATCAGGTCTCTACATCATTCCCTCCTTCATGTTTTTCATCCTTGAAAAGCAAAACTAAACAAAAAACTTAGGATACTAAGAAAACACTTGGCTCTCCCACTCCCAGGAACTCTCCTACATATTCCCATGCTACCACAACATAAGAACCAAGGGGATGGTTTGTCCATGAAGTGTCCTCTCATGTTAATACTCGATCACCACCAGGTGCTCTGCAAAGGTGGCTTCATCCTCAATGTCCAGCTCGTCCTAGTCGATGACGTGCATGGGGTCATGCACGTATCTCCTCAACTATGAAACATGGATGACATCGTGCACCTTCTCTAGCTATGGGGTTAGGGTGAGGCAATAAACAACATTATCAACCCTCTACATGATCTCGAATGGACCGATGAACCTCAGGGATAGCTTGAATCCCCAATTGAACCTCTGTAATCTTCATCATGGGGAGACTCTCAGGAAAATGTGGTCTCCCTACTCAAACTATAGGGGCCTATGATGATGATCTTTGTAAGATTTTTGTCTACTCTGGGTCATTCTCATTCACTCACAGATGACCTGGACCTTCTTTTTCATCACCTGAACCATCTTTAGGCCCACAAGAGATGTCTCGCTGATCTTTTTCCAACACAAGGGTGACCTATAAGGTCTCCCATACAGGGCCTCAAAAGGTGTCACGTCAATGATAGATTGGTAGCTATTGTTTTATGCAAACTCTACCAATAGAAAGTGATCCTACAATCTCTGGACAAAGTCTAACACACAATCCCTCAACATATCCTCCAACACCTGGATAGTGTGCTCAATCTACCCATCAGTCTGGGGGTGGAAGCCTATACTCATCCTCATTTGGGTCTCGAATTCCTCATTTATACCTCTATAAAATCATGACATAAACCATGAATCATGATCATAGACAATTGCTGAGGTCACCCCATGAAGTTGAATGATCTTTTATACATAAAAATTCCCCAAACTCTCCACTGAACTCAACTCTCTAATAGCAAGGAAGTATACCAACTTCATGAGTCAATCAATTATAACCCTGATGGCGTCATGCCCCTTCATTGTGCATGGAATACCTATCACAAATTCCATGGATATTTCACCCCACTTCCACTATGGGATCTCAAGGGGCTGCAAAAAACCTTCCAGAACTTGGTGCTCAGCCTTCACCTACTGATAGGTGAGACACAAGATAAAAACTCAACAAAAATCCATCACATGTTGAACCAAAAAAACTATTGATGAAGGTATCTGTACATCTTCCATACAATAGGATGTACTGCTAAGGGAGACGTGTGGAGATATTGTATCACCTCCTCCTTCATCCTGACTAGAACCACCATCTATCCCTAGAAAAAGATGATGTGATTATCTCCTTCGAAATATCCATCTGGTGATTCCACCATGGATATCTGGTCATGTAAGATCTCATAGTCAATGTATCCAAGCTGAGACTCTCTCACATGCTCGAGAAGTGTAGGAGTTAACACCATCTACTATAGAAAAGTTGTACCCTCCTGCTCCACCAAGTTCAACTGTAAGGAAGCCAACCGCTCAAAAGGCTTATGCACTAAGTGAGTCTTAGACTTACTACTAAGGGAATTTTCTACTAAATTTACTTTCCCCATAGTATAGAATATCTTGAATTCATAGTTCTATAGGAATTATAACCAACACCACTATCTCAGGTTCATGTTTCTCCATGTGAATACATGCTTGAGACTCTGATGGTATGACTAAACCACAAAGTGCTCCCCCAGAAGGTAGTTCCTCCACATCCTCAACGTGAAGACTACCACTGTTATCTCCAGGTAGTGAGTCACGTAGTTCTTCTCGTGGGATCTCAAATTTCTCAACCCATATGTGATAACTGCCTATCGATGCATCAGTATGTAGCCAAGACCAACTCCCGAGGAATCACAATACACCACGTACTTCATACCCTCCTCTATTTGTCTCAACACTGGAGCACTCATCAGCCTCAACTTCAACTCCTCAAAGTCTCCATAACACTTCTTAGTATAAGAAAACTACTTCCCTTTCCATTTCATGGTAGTCAAATGGGTTTTGATTCTAGAGAAGTCTACCACAAACCTCCTATAGTACATTGCCAAGCCAAAAAAGATTTTCACCTCTGACACACTATTGGGTGGCTTCGAAGAAAGAAATATATTGTTCTTTTCTCTATCCATGGACAAACCATGCTAAAAAATGACATGCTCTAGAAAGTGAACCTCATGAATCCAGAACTGACACTTCAAGAGCTTCACATAAAGCTGGTTCTATCAAAGAAAATCTAGAACCATCATCAAGTGCTTTGCATGCTCCTCATCTGATATAGATTAGATGAGTATGTCATTGATGAAGATGACCACAAACTGGTCCAAGTATTGCTAGAATACCTGGTTCATCAAATCCATAAACATGGCGGGGTAATTTTTCACACCAAAGGGCATCACTAGGAAATCATAGTGTCTATAGAGACATCGAAATTCTAGTTTTGGAATTTCAGCATCACGAACCCTCAAATGGTGGTAGACAGATCAGAGAACAATATTCGAGAACCATCTCACATTTCACAACTGGTCAAAGAGGTCGTCAATCCTCGGTAATGGGTACTTGTTCTTTATAATGTCCTAGTTTAGTTGATGATAATCCATGAAAAACTGTAAGCTCTCGTCTGTCTTTTTCATGAACAACACTAGAGATGCTTAGGGGGACACACTGGGTTTGATGAAATCCTTCTCTCAAAGTTCCTCCAACTACAACTGTAGCTCTCAGAGCTTGGTAGGGGCTATCTGATATACCGTATAAGATATTGGAGTGGTGTTGGGATGTAATTCGATGAAAAACTCCATATCTCACCTTAAAGGTAGTCCTGGAACATCCTTGAGGAAGATATCTATATAATACTCTATAATTGAAGGAATTCAGATACATTAAAAGACTTTTTCACCAATATCTACACTTTCCAACTGATGGGTGATGGGATATATTCTCCTACTCACAAAACCCGCTTTCCCTACCATGATATATCTCTCTCTAGAAAAAGGATAATCTCATCCCATTAGTGCATAGTCATTTGATTTGTCAGTGATGATAATTATTTTGGGCTCAGAACATGGATAATCACTCTATACCCAAGATGACATCATATGGTTCCTTCGTGATGACCAAAAGGTCCCATGTGAACCTCTATCCACCAAGATATATCTCTCACTACCATTAGATAAAATATACAGAAGAAGTATTCCATGTAGGAACTTTAAGTTGAAGCTGTTGGACTAGTGCCTCAACTAGAAGCTAGAGCTCTCACACCAAGAGTATAGAGATAAAGTAAATACTGGAACTCATGTCTACGAATACTAAAGCAAGATTAGAAAACACACAAATAATACCTCTTATTATCTTTTATGCTATGGGGTCATAAGCCTCCAAATCCTACAGCTGTTCGCGGTCCCGACCACCTGTTCCCTGAGTCTGACATGGACCATCTAGTGATGGTGGTGGAAGGATATCATAATGTTGTCTACCACCTATAGATCCCTCCTTTTACCCTACCAACTCTGCCTCCCTGGGGACCACCTTGACCTCGCCTGGGATATCCCTGATCACGATGCTACTTCTACTGTGGCAGTCCATCAGCTATCTGTCTGCACTCCTTGGCATGAATAGTTAGACAATCATATTCTATGTGATCTCACCCATCACAAGAATACCAATGACCCTCTTCAAGATTCCATAGTGATCTGTGTTGTCCCTATACTACACGACCACATGTCCAAGTCTGATCACAAAAGGATCTTCTGTGCCAAGATCTTGCTGACTAATTCTTGGTAGCTGCTACAGATGATTCAACTCTATGATGCCCACTGCTAGCTCTAGCTGTCTAGTGCCCCTCTAACAGAGAGATCTCTATCACTAGTGCCTGATCCATCACCCCAACATAGGTGGGGATTCACAAGGGAACCACTCTGGAATGAATCTCTCTACGGAGTCCCTATTCAAGATTCCATGCTCGGAATTAGCCATCATGGATCATTTCAAGAGATTACCGGTTAAGGTCTGTGAACCTCATTGCATATCCATCCACCATTATCTCTCTTTGATGTAGCTCCAGAATCTCCTAAATCTAAATCGAGCACAAGCAGGAGGGGTAATACTCCTCATGGGACAATTACTAGAAGTCAGGCCATGAGAGTGTTGACTTATCATGCATTTGAGTAACAAGACTCCACCAACACCCAATAGCTCTGTGGAAAAGGCCAACTGCCAATGCAACCACCTGACCTATTGGGGTCCGAATAATAATGAATATATAGACCACTGACTCCAATCAATCCTCTACTTCCTGAGTATTTGGCTCACCATGGAACCTCAACAACCTCTAGCATTGGAACTCATAGAGCGCGCTAAGCCTACACACATCCTCAGCCTGCTCTATTGGGACAATCTATTGCTCAACAGGTGGAGGTAATGGTACCTACTCACTTGCACTATTACAAAACTGGGTTTATCCAGCGTTAGAGCTTTAAAAATGCTATCCAAAAGTGATGTTGAAGAACCCCTTTGTCAGTGCTAGAAAAAGTGTGGTTAAAGGGGGTCTTTAACAATGCTTTTTTTAGCGATGTTAAAGGGGGTCTTTAATAGCACTAAAAAAAGTATTGTTAAGGAGGAACCATTATTATTGCTTGTAAAAAATCACTAATAATGACCCACCTTTATTAGTGCTAGTAAAAAATCACTGATAAATGGGGGGGGGGTCTTTATTAGTGCCTTTTTAAAAGTGCTGATAAATATCCCCTTCATCAATGCTTTTTTACTAGCGCTAATAAAGGGTATATTTCAAAAAAAAAATATTTAATTAAAAATAATATATTAATGTATAAATATATTTATATTGATATAAACATAATATATATTTTTAAATACATTTTGGATAAGGCTAAATAGTAAATTACACTTAATATATAAGATAATTAGTGAAAATGACTTATAAAATAATTTAAAAAATATTATTAATTAATAATTTAATAATTATTATAGAGTAATATTCATTTAATAACAATTTGAAGATAAAAAATAAAAAAATCAATAAAATATTGAAAATAAGCTGAAAACATAACTCGAACTTCAAACAACCATAAATTTTGATTTGGGTGTCTGTTTGGGCTCTACCATATATCAAATAGAAGATTGAGACAAGATTTATGCCCTGTTGACCCAAGGGAATCTCGGTCACATTTTTCAAGGCAAAAAGGTCCAAAAGGACTCCAAAACTGAGTTTTTAGTCGGAGTATCCCAGTTTTTTAACATTTGATGAAATTTTAGTCACATTTAAGGGATTTTTTTGCCTATTTTCAATAGGGACTGAATTTATTCTTAGGGATTACGTTCATATTGATATTATGGTTTTGAATTTTATCATTTTTCATATTTTAATATTATTTATAATCAAATATATATAAATATATACATATTTTTTATATATTCACTAATAAAAATTTAATTTTATAAATAAATATTTAAACATATTTATATATAAAATGCATTTCTCAATATATAAACCTTATATAAATAAAAAATAATATCCTTTTTATTTAAAATAAAAATGTATGAATATTTATATACCTATACAATTTATGTATATATAATGTTTATATATATATATATATATATTTGTGTGTGTATTGAAAAACATATATATATATTTATCTATGTATTCTAATATATGTATATAAATATTAATATATAATATATATAAATAAATATAAATATGTATAATTATATATAGAAACACACACACACACACATGTATGTATGTCTATATGTATTTATAAACACACACATACACAAAAAAACATATTTTATATATATATTAATATATATATATGGATAAAACAATGTAATGATATATATATGTATATATATATAGATAAATATATCATAAAATGGAAAACAAAACAGTATATAAGAGTGGAAAAGGCGCTAGCGTATAAGCTAGAGGTCTTAGGTTTGAAACTCACTGGAGGAAGGGGTGTGCGTGGGAGACTAGAATTATAAAGCACTGATAGGGGGAGGTTCACCTGATTGAGTAGGTAACAAGTGCTGATAAAGTGGTGGGGGGGGGGGTGGAGAGCAATGATAAAATGTAGGGCGGGTTTGAATAAAAAAATTATCCCCTTTTATCAGGATGGCCTTTATCAGTGCCTGTAGAAGTGCTAATAAAGGGTCCCTTTATCAGTGCTAAACCAAAATGCTGATAAATGGTGACTTTTATCAGTTATTTTCCAGCGCTGATAAAAGCCTAGGGCTTTTAACCGTGCTTCGGTAATCAGTGTTTTTTAGCACTAATAAAGGCCTATTCTAGCACTGTTAAAGGACTATTTTGTAGTAGTATTGGAGGGGGGAGATCATGGGATAGACCATAAACTAAGGCCTCATTGCCCATTGGATCTTCATCATGATCAAGAATTGGTATCCTAGCTAGCTATCATCGTGGAGGCATCCTGAAAGTTATCAAGACATACCACGACTAGATAAACATATATACATATCAACAATGGGTAGATGGCTCAATAAGGGCAGTAAAAGACTCAATACTATATGATGCATGTACCCTTGATCCATGCAACCAATGTATCAGTATGTCAAGTCAACAAATAGGTAGTCAAGGTCCTGGTGAATGGATACATCAGCTTCCTGCACCATCACTAGATTCTCTGGCCTGAGAGCCACGCTCGATTCTCTGATACCAATCTTTCATAACCCAACCCTAACTAGGGCTCAAGCCGAAACTACCCCAAGCCTGCCTCTATAGGCCAGGGGTGACGACAAGCACCAAAAGGCATATCCTAAATGGGAGACCTTGGCTCAAGTATCTATACGCACACACCCAACCATATAAATGCTGAAGTTTAGAGGAAAAATAATAAAAATATTAAACTTATAGAAAGTAAACCAAACATGAAAAACCAATAGGGTGTATAAGATTACGACAGTGCAAACTAAAAAGTAAAGGGAAAAATACACACCCAACCAGAAATATGTCCCTACCTGACAGAATCGGAAAGTAAAATGACGAGGGATCCCAACTCCTAAACTCCAAGATGCGACCACCATATGTGGTCTAAAGTAACAGGTATCCATAAGCTCCTCTATAGTCACCGATGACCTATCTATTGTCTACATAAGACACGACATGTGTGATCAAATTCCATACAGGAGTGAGTATATACATACCCAATAGGACACCCTAAAATATTAAAGGGGAGTAGTAAGAGATACAATATGAATATAAAGATAGTATATAGTACATATGATTCAAGATATAATGAAAGATAACAAATCAACGCAAACCAAGATAGAGTAACTTTATCCAAACACAAGGGGGTAAACATGGTGTATAGATAAACTACACATTGAGTCTTCGCCACTTATAGTAGGAGAGTAGAATCATCCAACCCTGAGAAGCTAAACATAGAAATCACGTGACATACCCTATGCGTCTTTGCATCCCATGGAAGGAGAGTAACTGAATCCAAGGGTATGTATACAAGACTATAAATATATTCTCAGTCAAAATAATCCCAAATGAGAGAGAAAGGGGATCTCAATCTCACAACTCATCCTAGGAATAAGAGTGGCCAATAGTTCCAAAATTCCATCAACAATGCTCAACATCCCACGCATCTTCCCAAAAGTAACTGTCTAAGTCAAGCCATGCCTCGTCATTATTCCATACAGTCAAGGGGACACAATTTCTAGGTAGAGAACCCATGCCTTGGTACAATAGAAGGGTTCCACTCTGATAGTCGATGAAGGACCTATGCCCTAACCAATATGAGATTTCTGATTTGGTGGTAGAGGACCCATACCCAGCCCAGTTGGAGGGTTCCACTCTAAAATTCGTCAAGGACCCATGCCCAGCTCGACTAAAAGGTTCCACTCGGGAAGCTGTCGAGGACCCATGCCCAGCTCGACTAGAGGGTTCCACTCAAGAAGTCTGTAGAGGACCCATGCCCTATGCTGACAGGAGGGTTATACTCTAGTCATTGATGACCCATGCCTGGCTCGACTAGATGCTTCCACTCGGGAATTCTATAGAGGATCTATGCCTCATGCTAATAGGAGGGTTCCATTCTACACTACTGGAAAATGGGTTTATACCCATGGTTTTCCTGAAAACCGTGGGTATAGACCCACCTATACCCACAGTTTTCATGAAACATGGGTACATGTGACATTTTCTAACCTATACCCATGGTTCTGGCTAAACTGTGGGTATAGGGTACCCACGTAAGCACGGGAAGACAAAAAATTGCACGGGAATGCCGCGGGAAAACCAATACCCACGGTTTATAGTGAACTGTGGGTATAGGTGGCACCTATACCCATGGTTTTTATGAACCGTGGGAATATCCTCTGATATATAAGCCTATACCCATGGTTTATGAAAACCGTGGGTATAGATAACACCTATACCCATGGTTCTATGAACCGTGGGTATAGGGTCCCTTATTGTTTGAGTCCGAAAAAATATATATAAGTTAATGTATATATAATTTTAGAAAACTATAGTTGTTGTACTGGAAAAGAAGCTTTAGTGTTTAATCATAATTCAGGGTTCAATACACACCATGTACATTTTAATTATACCAGGTTTAAAAAATATATATATAAATCAATATATATTAATACTTTGGTAATATTAAATTGGCGTAGTGATGGAGTAGTTTTTGTGTTAGGCAGTGATGCAGGTTCGAATCATGCTACAAATGTTTTCCTATACAGGTAGTTTAAATTAATATATTAAGGTAGGTATAGAATTTTATAAGGAAAAAGAGAAACAACCTGGTTGGAAAGATGGAGTACTTTAAGTAACTGGTCACGGGTTCAATTCATGGTGGAATACTATTTTTCAATGCAGTTAATTTATATTAATATATATACTTAAATATATATATATTTTAATGAAGTTCAATCAGAGGAGTTGGTTAGGCACTCAGCAATTGAGCTGCAGGTCATGGGAGCGAATATCGCTGGCAGTGTTAAACTGAAGATTTAAAAAAATTTCTGAAATTTTATACCCACAGTTCTATAACTATGGGTATAGGCAATTTTGTAAACCCATGGTTTTAGAACCATGGGTATAACACTATGACACGCTGGAAAAAAAATATACCCACGATTTTTCAAACCGTGGGTATAGGCCTTTGACCTATCCCAACGCCTTGGTAGCCCACGGTTACCCAAATCATGGGTATATGCTATACCCATGGTTTTGAACCATGGGTATAGGTCATTTTTCTAGTAGTGCTAGGATTATATAGAGGACCCATGCCTTGTGATGAAAAGACAGTTCCACTCTAGGAGTTTTTAGAGGACCCATTACCTATGATGATAGGAGGGTTCCACTCTAAGAGTCGGTAGAGGACCCATGCCCTACTCAACTGGGGCGTTCCACTCTAAAATTCTTCTAGGACCCATGCCCAGCTTGACTGGAGGGTTCCACTCAGGAATCTACTAGCGATCCTGCGTGATCACTACCATTGTCTAGTTACAAGTGCCTATCATGGGGTGTGAAAAAAATAAATATTTTATAAGTTAAAATGCAGTATAGTGGTTAACCTAGGTTTTATCAAGAGAATAGAACTCAACAACTGCGTTTGTCATTTGAAATTAGAGAAAGAAGTGAGATTGTTTTTGAAATTGTTTGAGTTTTCAAAAAGAAAGAAAGTAATTAAAATAAAGGTTTAACAAAAATGGATTAAGAGAGTGATGGGATTAGGGTATAATCACCCTTTTCAATTTCATCATGGTAATAAAAATCATTCCCCCTCTTCCTATTGAATGATAAATGAAAGACTTCTCGATCAAGTTGTTAATCACTCTTGGTAGAAGGATGCAATGAAAACCAATCTTGTGTGCATGAAAATTCATAAATTATACCCAAACAACTAAGGAAATTCCCAATCAATAATTTTTACTCCTTATAAATATATAAACAATTCACTTATTCTACACATGTGGTAATAATATCTAGACACTCGCCACCTAACACAATATGCTCGATCAAGAAAAAATGCACTAGGTAGAGAGATTTTAAAGATATTCCACCAAAGCTATAAACAATGAATGGCACAAAAACTCTAAATATGATCACATTAAGATAATTAGACACCACTAAAAATAGAAATTATTCAATATAAAAAGTTATTTTTAAATTAAAGTGAAAAAATACGACATTACAAAAGGAAAACCCCCTTCCCTGATCAACCAAAATATTTACCCCTCCATGTGAAAGGCAATAGAGTTGAATGGGGAAGAAGAGAGAATTATGAAAATAAGAAAAGATAAAAATGAAAATCCAAAGCACTTCAAGGTTAAAATCCTCTATCATATCCCCTCCTTCACCTTCTTCAACACCTTTGAATGGAAGTGGACACTCATATTTATAGGGTTGAGGGCTGAAAATTTTCCCCTCTAGATTAATTAATTTGAAAGTTTGAGTTTATTTAGCATGATAAATAGATAAATATCATGAATGTGTATTAATAAAAGTTTTTCCTATATATTGTTTCATGATCCTTCCAAATATAAACTTCTTTGGAAAATTTTATAAAAATTTATGACCAAATTAATGAAGAAAAATGTAGGAGACTCTTCAACTCCCTCCACTTTGGGAAATTAAATAGATACCTTAATTACTGAAATTATCCATAAAATTTATTTTTGAAAATGATAATCAGAGTCCTATTTAGAATCCATCTAGAATAACCACATTTGAATTTCTCTATATTGAGATATTCCTCCATTACTAAGGTGGGGTCCATTCTGTCAGCCAGAAAAATATCTCCACTTGATTTATTTTTCCAGGATAGCATGTCTTGAATTGTATTTGGGTCCATAAGACAAAGTCAAATCCCATGAATAAAGGAATAATACAAAAAAATCATGGTAATTGGATTAAAATTTTAAAAGTTATGCTCAAAAAATAGAAGCTCCAGAAAACTGTTAAATTACCAGAATTAAGCAATTTTCACAATTAAGCCCAAAATTCACCAAAAAATACTAAAATAATGAAAATAACCTCACATTGATTAATTTTAAGGGATTAAATCATTGAAACATACATGAAAAATAATGAAAATACTAATTCTATCAATTCCCCCAAACTTGCACTCAGACTCCTAGACAAGTCAGCATCAAAATAAAATCAAGTAAAATTCAAAACACATACCCATGAGATCCACCAATTCCACACCAAGAAACAAAAGATATAACAAATAATAAAAAACCAGTATTTCAAGTTCTAAATTCATATTATTCAATATATTTCCACTTCATTTCTCCTCCCATGCACACAAAACACCCACATCACATGAATTTTTTCTCACATCACAAATGTCAATTTTCAAAAAGGATTTTCTCATCAAAACTCATGAAAGGGTCACCATAGGATTGATAAATTACTAAATCTCCATATGATGTGAGTTAAGGATATGTTTTTATCACGAGGACTTTACAGGGTTGTTCTATGGATTTTAGTTGGAAAGATTATATGTCAAAAAAATTCTAAGGCCAAATGAGGAGGGCTTGGATCCTTTTGAATCAAAATTATAAGATTTTAATTTTTACTAAAATATGGTCTCCTTCTCATTCCCCTTAGTATAAAATAATTTCCATCATCATAAAAACTCAAGGAAAGTGCACACCATTTATAATTTTAGTATAAAAAATGGAAATATTCTCAAATAAAAATTTTCTTGAAAGCTCCAGATAGGCACAACTTTATTTCTCCTTTGGAAGCTTCAAACAGGAAAAAATTCTCTTATCATGATAGCTCTAGAAAGGAAAAAATTTCAAAATAATGAATTATTTAGTAGAAAAATAATCTCTTAAAAATTTTATTTTCCACCTGAGGTATCACTAAATGAGGTATCACAATACAAGACAACTTACCCTCCACACTTAAGTTCAACTAGATCATGCAATTTCACTTCAAGAGCTGGTTGGATAGGGAAAATTAACTTGTAATGTGGTTAAACTAATAGGTTATTCATGGATTATAAGGTATACATGGATTAAATGAACAAAGAAGACTAGAACAAAAAGTATTCACATGAAAATGGGTCTTAAAAATCCAAATAAATTCCTCAATCATTTAAAACACAAGTACCTAAAACCCTCAAGTTTTGATAGGAATAAATCAAATTCTAGTTAAAATAAGAAAGGTCTAGTTCACTCAATAAGTAAGGTGAATGAAATGAATATGAAAAAAATAGTTCATAATACTCAAATGAAAGTTATATAAAAGATAATTATAGTGAGATGTGGCATGGAATTCAAAAATCAGAATAATTTTCATGAAATTCCCATAGATTTGAACTTGAAATAAAGTCATTTTCATCCTTCATTTAAGCTCAGTTTCATGGTAAAATTTTGTTCACTCATTTTCATGGGTTTAAAAATTGCAATGATAATTATTTCAGTTCAAAAGTTTCAAAAATAGAAAAAAATTGAAAAATAAACACACATAAAATTAAAATAAACACATTTTTTTTGAAAAATAGGAAAACAAAAAATTGAAATTCAAAAAACTAAAAAGGTTCCATCCCTCACACTTAAATGATGCAGTGACCACAATGCATTCAAATGGATTTAACATATAATAATATTTGAAAATGAATCACAATAAGCAAGTAAGTGTAAAGGGGAGGTATAACTTGATGGATTTTATTGATAAATATACTGGAGGAGTGTGATATCATCCATTTGATATTATAAAATGGTCCCATAGATTTTTTTCCAGCTTGTTTCCATTAATAGTGAATGGATCATTATATCCATACTTCACAATATGAACAACACTTAATGGATATACATGAGTAACTATAAATGGAACTTTCCATTTAGAATGCAGTTTATCTAGAATCAGCTTGATTCTTGAGTTGAATAACAACACTTTGTCTCTAGTATGGAAGTATTTTAGTTGTATTAACTTGTTATGATACACCCTTATTCTCTCTTTATCAATACTAGAATTTTAAAAATCTTCACTTATAATTTCCTCCATCTACTGAAACTATAATATTCTCTCTTTTCCAGTGATTTCAAGATCCAAATTCATCTTCCTCACAACCTAATATGCCTTATTCTCTAATTCTATAGGCATATGAAAACTTTTTCCCATAAATCAACATATATGGTCTCATCCCAATCAGGGTTTTATAGGCTGTCATATAAGCCCATAATGTGTCTTCCAACCTTTGGCTCTAATCATTACTATTTGGTTTTATAGTCTTTTCCAAAATTCCTTTGATTTCCCTGTTAGACACTTTAGCTTGACCATTAGTCCATGGATGATAAGAAGTTGATGTTTTATGTTTCACCCCATAATTCTTCAACAAAGAATCTATTCTACTATTGAAAAAGTGAGTCTCCTAATCACTAATGATGGATCTGGGAACTCCAAACCTACAAAATATGTTAGCCCTAACAAAATCACAAACAACTTTATCATCATTAGTCCTTGTGTCTTTTGTTTCCACCCATTTGGAAATATAATTAACCAAAAGCAAGATATAATAATTTAAAAATGAAATTGAGAAATAACCCACAAAATCTATCCCCTAAACTTAAAAAATCTTACAAAAATTAAGTGTATTTTGGGGCATTTCTTGTATCTTTGAAATATTTTTAGAAAATTGACAATTTTCACACCTTTTTAAAAATTCACGAGTATCTTTAAAAATGATGGGCCAATAAATTATAGATTATAAAACCATCCTTGTTATAATTTGAGGTATAAAGTGGCCTCCACAAGATAAAGTGTGGAAAAACTCAAAGATAGAACCAATTCCAATCTCAGGAAAACATCTTCATATCACTTAGTGATTGAAAATCTTCCAAAGAAATGGATCATCCTAAATATAATATCTAGAATCATATTTTATTTTTTGAATTTGGTGGGAATTTAAATGAGATGGGAATTGAGATTTTATCAGGTAATTGACCATGTCTGCATACCAAGGCACTTCTCCTTCAATCAAGTACAACTTCTCTCCTAGGATGTTATCATTCAATGGTTCTTTGTCTGGAATTTTAGCTTTAGCAGTGTTGGGAAGTCTGCTTAAATGACCATCCACTTAGTTCTCAACTACCTTATTGTCCTTTATTTCTATGTTGAACTCATACAGCAGTAACATCCATATCAATAGCCTTGGTTTATCTTAATCCTTCTTCATCAAGTACCTAATATCTTCATGATCAGAAAACACAGTGACTTTAGTACCAACCAGATATGATCTAAATATTTCTAAAGAAAAAAATGATAAAAACTCTTTTTCTATGGTTGTGTAATTGAATTAGGTCAAATATAAGGTTATTGTGTAATAGGTAATGACTTGTGTACTACCCTCAATTATCTAATAAAGTACTACACCAATTGCTTGGTTGGAAGCATCACAAATTAGCTTTAATGATTCTTCCCAATTTGGTGGATGCATCACTTTTGGTGTAATCAATTAACTATTAAACTAAAAAAGGCTTCCATACACACACCATTGAAATAAAAATCAACATCTTTCAAATTAAATCTTGATAGAGGGAGAGTAATATTACTAAAATATTTTGATAAAACTTTTATAGAATCTTTCATGTCCTAAAAATGATCCAACATATTTCACTAAAGTTGGGTAAGGCAATTAATTTATCACTTCAATTTTTGATTTATCCACATAAATGAATTTTTTTAAATGAAATGACCAATTAAAATTCCTCTCTCAACCATGAAATTACACTTTTCAAAATTTAAAACAAGATTATTTTCAATGCCATTTTTTTAAAAAAATACAGATTTTTTAAATAATGGTCAAATAAATTTCCAAAAACTATGAAATCATCTAAGAAAACCTCCAAGAAATCTTTAACGTGATCAGAAAAAATACTTACCATGAACCTCTGAAATTAAACTTAATCATTACATAATCCAAATGAAATCCTTTTATATGAAAAAGTGCTGAAGGGATAAGTAAAGGTTATCTTCCATTGATCCTTATGAGAAATAGGTACTTGTAATACCCTAAAAATCCAACCAAAAAGAAATAATTAGTTTTCCTTGACAATATCTATATAATTTTTTCAATTAAGGGGATGGGGAAATAATCTTTCTGAGTGACCTGATTCAACTTCCTAATATCAATGCACACTCTCTAGCTATTCCAAGTTCTCACAGGGATTAATTCATTATTTTCATTCCTCATAGTGGTTAGGATAGTTTTTTTGGAACTACATGAATGTGGATAACCCATTATGAATATGATATGGGATATATTATCCTATATTCTAAGATATTCTTGATCTCCTTCTTCACAACCTCCATCAAGGTGGGATTCATCCTTCTTTGGGGCTATCTGACAGGTTTGGAATCTCCCTCAAGAATAATTATATGTGAGAATATTGTTGGGTTTATTCCTGGGATATCACCTAAGATCCACCCTATTGCTTGGAAATTATCTCTAAAAAGCTCAACCAAAGATTTTTATCAGGTTTTAGATAGATTATTAGCAATTATCATTGGTAATTTATCTCTCTCTCTAAGGTACAAACATTACAAATTAGTGGGGAGTGGTTTTAATTATAGACCTGGGGGATACTCAAGAGATGAAATTAAATTTAGTTTCCCCACTTACAAAGGTTAGACTTCCAATACACAGGAAATCATATCATATTTTTCATTATTTAAAAAATCATCAATGAAATCAGATTTTACCTCTTCTTCCCACATGAAATCAGAATCTTCAGTGTGTTGGGAATCCATGTGTTTAGTGAAACTTTAAATGGAAAAAATTCTCTCATAAGGTTAATATTTCATTATAAATACCTGATTCTTCAATTGGATCAATATAAACTTCATGGGAGAGTGAAAAGAGTGAGTGACCATTCGATGGGTGCCTTAGAGATTCAAAAATATTGAAGTGGATAATGTTATCTCCAAACTCAATGGTGAGTGTCACTTCATGAAAATTGATGATGGTTTTGGCCATATTTAATAAATTTATCCCAAAAATGGTGGGTGAGTGTGATTAGATTCTATATTCTTCCATATTTATCACATAGAAGTCTGCTAGAAATAAGAGATATTTGACTTTAACAAGGACATCCTCCATAACTCATGCTAGGAAGACTATGGATCTATTTTCAAGCTAGAACACCACTCTTGTGGGATTAAATTATCCCATATGAAAAGAAGTTTATACTGAGTGAGGAAATATATTAATTAAATCACCTAGATCACAAAAATCATTAGATAAATTTAAAGAACCAATGGTGTATGGAATGGAAAATGTCCTTGGATCTTGAAATTTGGTTGAAAACTATGGTGTGATAAGGGTTGAGACACTTCTTCCCAAGTTTATCCTCTCATTACCTTGAAGTATCCTCTTATTGGTGATTTATCCTTTAAAAATTTAGTATAATTTGGAATTTGTTTGAGTGATTTAAGAAGGGGGATATTAATTTCCACTTTCTGGAAGGTGTCCAATTTTTTTTAAGTGATTCTTCCTATAATTTCTTTGATTCAATCATCTTTGATGGAAATGGTGGGGGTAAGTCTTTATTCTCCATTTGTTTACTTTGAAACTGTGCTTCTTTTCTCTTCCTCCTCCTCTTTCTTCTCTTCTTCATGGTGCATTTTCACAAAATTTTCAAAATTTCCAACTTCATTCTCTCTCAGATTAGGTGGTCTTGTTTTAGGTTCATGGGATGCTAGTGGTGAGAGTTATTTCCCACTTATTATTATTATTATACTGAAATCTTCTTTTGGGTTTTGAATTATCTGGGAAGGAAGTTTTCTTGGGTTTTTAGGCATGATTTCAGCAAGACTTCCCACCATGTTTTCTAGGTTATAAAAATTATCCTCCAAGCCCTCAAACTTGGATTATAGCTATTCCACAGAAGGTTGTGTGCTGGTGGATGGTTTCTCATAGGGTATTTTGAAACTGGGTGTTTGGTGGAATTTTTGCTAGAATGGTTGTTCTTTTGGAAGTAGGGAAATATATTTGCATAAATAATATCAATAATTCATTCTTATAAAACAAATATCCTGGTTTTAGTCCATACAAACATTATTTGGAAGATCCTTCCAATTAAAATAGGAATGTCTTCCACTTTACCTGCTCTTCAGATACTCCTTGTGGTCTAAAAGTAGAGCATATATATGTGAACTCTTTAATATGTTTTTTTGGGTCTTCACCTGCCAAACCATGAAATTTTGAAAGAAATTGGATCATGTTAGGTTTCATCTAAAAATCATTTTATAACGCTATAATGAAAAGTTTATTGTTTTGATTAATGAATTGTGGTGCACAAAGGTCTCTAAGGGTTTGGTTCTGATTTCCAGCCACGATGAAAGACTTAGAGTGAACACTTGAAGTTTCACTCGAGTCTGAAAGAGGAATTTCTTCAAATTCAGATTGAAAATTTAGGTTTATAAGTATATTAAAAAAGGTTCTTTCAATTTTAGGATCTAGGGAGAAAGGTTCAGTGCTTGAGGTATAATCATGTAATTTTGAAGAGAAAAGAAGAAAATAAAAGAAGAAGAAAAAAGATTGTTGGCACCACCTCCCCAGAAACGACACCAAGTTTCGACATGTACCTATAATGGGTCATTAAAAAAATAAATAATTACTAATTTAAAATTCAGTACAGTGGTTAAACTAGGTTGTCACTAGATAGGAGCCCTTAACCATCACGTTTTTTCACTTGAAAGTAGAGAAATAAGTGAGATGTTTTTTGAAATTGTTTGAGTTTTGAAAAAAAAGAAAGTAATTAAAATAAAGGTTGAACACAAATGGATGAAGATAGTGATGGGTTCAGGGTAGGATCATCTTTTAAAATGTCACTGTGTTCATAAAAATCATCCCCCTCTCTTTCTATTGAATGATAAATGAAAGACTCCTTGATTGGTTTTTCAATCACCCTTGGTTAAAGGATACAATGGAAACCACTTCTGTGTGCATTAAAATTCATAAACCATCCCCAAAATACCAAGGTAATTAACAATTAGTAATTATTTCTCCTTATAACTCTTGAAAAAATTCACTTATTCCACACACGTTCCAACAATATTTTGACCGCCACCACCTAACACAATCTACTCGATTGAGACAAACCGCACTAGGCAGAGGGAGTTTAAATATCTTCAACCAAAGCTATAAAAAATGAATGAAACCAAAACCCTAAATAATATCAAATTAAGAGAATTAGACACCACTAAAAATATAAATATTTCAATAGACTAATAGAGTTTTAAATTAAATTATGAGACTCTAATATTAAAAAAGGAAAACCCCCTTCCCTGATCACTCAAAAGATTTACACCTCCATGTGAATGGTAATAGAGTTGAATGGGGAATAATAGAGCATTATGAAACCAAGAAAAGATAAAATAGAAAATAAAAATCACTTAAGGTTACAATACTATAGCACATCTTCTCATTCACTTTCTTCAACACATTTGAATGGAAGTGGTCACTCATATTTATAGGGTTGAGGGGTGGAAAATTTTATATACAGATTCATTCATTTAAAAGTTTTAGTTTATTTTGCATGATAAATGGAAGAATATTAAGAACGTGTCTTTATAAAAGTTTTCCTATATATATTTTTCATGCTAACTCTAAATATTAGTTTATTTGAAAAAGTTTCAAAAATCTTATGCCTGAATTACTAAAGAAAAATTTTTCTTCTCAAGGAGACTTCTCAAATCTATCTACTTTGGGGAATTAAATGGATTCCTTAATGGTCGAAATTCTTAATGAAATTTATTTTTCAAATGTGTGTTGGAGTCACCCTTATAATCCAACTGGACTAACCACATTTGGATTTCTCTAGGTCAATATATGCCTCCATTACTGAGGTGTGGTCCATTTTTTCGGCTTGAAAAATTTCTCCACTTCATTGTTTTTTATGATTTAGTGTGTCTCAAATTCGATTTGGGTACATAAGAAAAATTCAAAGACCAAGAATAAAGGAATCCTAAAAAAACAAATCACTACAATTGGATCAAAATTGTAAAATTTATGCTCTAAAAAAATAATCTCCAAAAAATGTTAAATTTCCAGAATTAAGCAATTTCACAATTAAGTACAAAATTCTACAAAAATAATAAAATAATTAAAATCACTCACATTGATTAATTGAAAGGTATTAAATCATTGAAAAGCACATGAAAAATAATTTAAATACTAACTCTATCATCAAGAATCGCCTAACCAAGCATAGTTTCTGAAATATTCCACATCGTACCTCAAAAGCCACAACCAAGGGAACCATCAGGTTCTACATGGAAAAACACTTTGGATAGGGTAATCACGGGCCAAAATCCAAGTTCAAACAAAGGAGATACAAAACCTTGAAGTTTCCTCAGAATGAACCAAGTAGTATATGGTGTGTGAGGGGGCCCACACAACGTGTGGTCCTGATCCACCACCTGGATGTGTCTTTGGCCAACACACAACTCTAAATCCATGTATAAGCACATGCTATGTAGGTGGACTACATGACATGTCCAACCCATCGGGGACCTGCCCATGTTTTTTTGGCCGTGTCTGTGTACTTTACCCCATGTTCGTGTACTTCAGTACATGGCTTGTTGCTTCACACGAGGTACTGCCCGTGTGCATTGGTCGTGTCTGTGTACTTCGGTACACGGCTCTATACCTAGCCCTGTACTCCCACATAAAGTACTACCCGTGTAATCCACCACATGGCTTGTCTATCCGGGTATAAGGTACATGGTGTATAGGAGGGCTATACAATGTGTCATCTTTATAATACTTTGAAACCCTAGCCACTGCAGCCAGGGGGCTACACGCCATGTGTTTATCACAGTACACAATGTGTAGTTGGGATTTTCATAGTTTTTCATATCCATGATCCTTACCTAGAATCCAACCTTGCCGCTTCGATGTCGACCCTATCTCCACTCGAAAATAGTGGAACTGGCCATGGATTGTGATTTATGATCATCGTTCACCGGAAACCAGGTCCTGTCATTCTGGGGGCTGTATCACATGAGACACTCACCTCAGATCCTTCTACCTTCGATTATTCAATCTCTGATCATCAACATGATCATCCTCAACTCACAACCATCTCAGATATGTGTCTGATTCATCGATCCATCCCTCGTTCTTGAATCCATCACAATTTCGAGGGTACGATCGGGCTCGGTACCGCTCGACAATGTCGAACCGGACCACAAGGTCCAACCCATGAAGAACGCGAAGATATTAAGGGGGAAATGCACAAGAATACAAATTTAGAAATTGTTGCCAAGTGTTCTTGTCCAACGATCAAGAACGAGAATATCTGAGGTTAGAAAACAATTGAAGTAATCAATTAAATTGGTACGTGTGAGCACGAAAAGGATCCACAATTGGTACAGATCAATAAAGGGTATTGATGTGATCAATCAATTTAATCAAAAAGCGTGTAAACCATAAATTAATGAGTCCTATCTGGATATTGAATTGTTCATCATCAAAGAACGTGCTCGCCAATGATTGGAGGACGTTGTTGCGTTCGTTGCGCTTCAATCTGCTCTAATACGACATTTCGTCATCGTTTAAATTGATTCACCAATAGAAAAAGGAAGGAGAAGCTCTCAGTACATCCCAAGATTGTAAAACTAAACCTAGGAATATCACCATGGAAATATACATATAGAATTTATGTTTAGGTTAAACAAATTGATTAATTAATTAATTTATCCACTGAACGTACCGCCAATGGGTGAGAGGTCTGAACGCCCCGTGCTGACCTATCTTAGGTCACGCCTAGGGTAAACACAATGTTCCAAACTCAACGGTGGTTTCAGATTTCTGATATGAGTTTCCATTTAAAAATTATCCTATTTTCTTTAAGAAACCACATGCGTGATATAAAATATATTTAATAATTTTATAAAATTAATTTCGGGTACACCAGAGCTCATAATTGCAAGTCGTCTTAGTGCCTAGATCTGGAAATATATATAGAAATATTTCAAAGTCTTATAAGGAAAAAATCGGGTCTCTACACCATTTGAGATGGGAAGCAAATCTTGTAGCAAATAGTCCTTGATAAAAAAGTAATTGTGATGGGAATGTTTCCCCGTTGCAAATACCTTTGGCGCAACATGTGCGCCAAACCCCGAGAAAGGTATTTGTGACGAGAATATTCCCCCATCATAGATATCTTATGTCATTATTATTATTTGTGATGAAAATTAATTCCTGTCGCAAATAAACTGTCAGTATAAGAGTATTTGTGACGGGACCCGTCACAGATTCCTTTTTTTACCACCGACACAGTTATTAATGGTGGGTACTAATTGTGATGGGAACCACCGCAACTAATACTATTTATGACGGGAATCCCATCACAAATTATCTAACCTATATATTCCTCCCCATCCGATTTTTTCATTCTCTTATCCTCTGATCCCCTCCTCTGCTCTCCTCCTCTTCTCCTTAAACTTTTAAAAGTTTTTAAATTTTATAGGGAAGCAAATTTTTTATTTTACATTTGCTAAAAGATTCAGTTTTAAGGTATTTATTTAATGTTTTTAATTTTAATTATTTTAATTTATTTTATATTAGTGATAATTTTTATTAATTAACAGTAATTAGTTTTAATTAGAATTACTTAGTTTTATTTTGCAGTAATTAGTTTTAAGTAATAGTAATTATTTTTAATTTGAAGTATTTAGTTTTAATTATTAATAAATATTTTTAATTAGAAGTGTTTAGTTTTAATTAATAGTATTTTTAATTATTATTATGTAGTTTTAATTATTAAAAATTAGTGGAAATTATTATAAATTAGTGGTAATTATTAGAAATTAGCAATAATTAGTATAAAATACTAGTATTTAGAAAACATTAGTGGTAACAGGCGGGAATTAGTAGAAATTAATAGAAATGAGTGAGAATTAACATAACTTAGTAATAATTTATAGATTTTAGTAATAAATAATAATATTTTAAAGTAGTTTGTATTAATAAACAGTAATTAGTAATTAATAATCTGTAGTAATTAATATTATTTTTCAATAATTAAAGGTAAATATTAATAATTTTAAAACAATTAGTAAAAATTAGCGGTAATGAGTACAAATTAGCGATAATTAGTAAAAATCATCGGATAATTATTAAAAATGTATGGTAATTTTTAGAAACGAGCATTAATTATTAGAAATAAGCGGTAATTATTAGAAATGAGCAACAATTATAAGAAATCAACGGTAATTATTAAAAATTAGTGGTAATTAATAGAAATTGATGATAATTATTAGAAATGAGTGATAATTACTAAAAATTAGCTATAAATAGAAAAAATTAGTAGAAAATGGTAATAATTAGTAGTAATTAGTAATAATTATTACTAGTTAGTAAAAATTAGCGATAATTAAAGGTAATTACTAAAAATTGGACGTAACTAGTAAAAATTAGTGATAATTACTAAAAATTAGCGGTGATTAGCGGTACTTGGTAAAAATTAGTGTTAATTAATAGTACTTAGTAAAAATTAGTGGTAATTAGTGATACTTAGTAAAAATTAGTGGTAATTAGTAAAAATTAGTGGTACTAAGTAAAAATTAGTGGCAATTACAAAAAAATCAGTGTTAATTACTAAAAAATAACAGTAATTACTAAAAATTAGCGGTAATTACTAAAAATTAACTATAATTACTAAAAATTAGTGAAAATTACAAAAAACTAGTGGTACTTGGTAAAAATTAGTTTTAATTAGCGGTACTTAGTAAAAATTAGTGACAATTAGCAGTACTTAGTAAAAATTAGTGGTAATTTGTAAAAAATAGAAGTAATTAGTAAAAAATAGAGGTAATTAATAAAAATTAGTGATAATTAGTAAAAAATAGCAGGAATTACTAAAAATCAGCAATAATTAGTAAAAATTAGTGGCACTTAGCAAAAAGTAGCAGTAATTACTAAAAATTAGCAGTAATTAGTAAAAATAGCAGTAATTACTCAAAATTAGCAGTAATTAATAAAAATTAGTAGTAATTACTAAAAATTAGTGGTAATTAGTGGAACTTAGTAAAAATAAGTGTCACTTAGTAAAAATAAGCAGAAATTAGTAAAAATTAGAGGTAATTACTAAAAATTAGCGGTAATTAGCTGTACTTAATAAAAATTAGAGGCAATTAGTGGTACTTAGTAAAAATTAGTAGTGATTAGCATTACTTAGTAAAAATTAGCAGCACTTAGTAAAAATTAGCTGTAATTAATAAAAATTAGTGCTAATTAGTAAAAATTAGTGATAATTACTAAAACTTAGTAGTAATTAGTAATAATTAGTGATAATTAGTAATAATTAGAGTTAATTAGTAATAATTAACAGTAATTAGTAAAAAATAGCTGTAATTAGCAGTAATTAGCAGCAATTATTGGTAATTAGTAATAATTAGTGGTAATTAGTGGAAATTACTAAAAAGTTACAGTAATTACTAAAAATTAGCAGTACTTAGTAAAAATAAGAAATACTTATTAAAAATTAGTGTTAATTAATAAAAATTAGTGTTAATTGGTAAAAATAAATGAAAAATAGATAAAATGAATAATATTTACAAGTAAATTACATTTTTTTAATTTTATACCCTTTTTTGCATCGTATTTTTCTTATATAAAATTATTCATATTTTTTTTTATTTTATATTTTTAGAGAAATATAGAACAAGGATGTCGACAATAGTCTTTATACATGATTGTGATGTGATAAATCATCACATAAATCCAAACAGTTTTGGTATAAATCATATATACATTGATGATATTGAAGCCTTTTTAACATTTGTATTATCAAAAATAGAATTTGTTTCAGAAGGGAAAATTATGTGCCCTTATAAGAAATGTGATCTAAGGAGGTTTGACAAATTTAACAATATTGGGGTTAATCTATAGCATTTTGGTTTTTGAAAAGATTGTGTTTTTTGGTATCAACATGGTGAACACATTTTCAGAGAAAATATTAATAATTTGGTTCCAGATCCATCATGGTTTCAAAATTTAGTATACAATGTTATTTGTCTGTATTTTTAATAAACTTAAACTTATGATGATATTGATTTCACTCCTGAGTTAGTACCATCACAATTTTATGAGTTATTGAAGTTTGTTGAGGATGTCTTATATCCTAGTTATAAGATAAGAAAACTTGAGGTGGTTGAAAAATTTATGGCTATTAAATAAGATAATGAAATGTCACATAGCTATTTTGATATGATATTATCTTTGGTTAACTCAATGTTACCTAAAGTAAATGTGTTACCTATAAATTTCTTTGAGAGTAAGAGGCTGGTTCATAATTTGGTTATTGGTTATCAAAAGATTCATTCATGTTCAAATCATTGCATCTTATATTATTATAAAAATGATTCATTAGTTAGTTATCCTACACGCAGACAATCGAGGTAAAAAGAGAATCAACTAGGGAAGTCTAGATTGATTCCTGTTAAATAGTTGATATATTTCCTGCTTACACCCAGACTGTTTCATTTATTTATGTCTGAGAATACAGTGTCATTAATGTCATAAAGAAAAACCAATATTTCAACCAGTAAAAGATTAAATCATTATTATGACGATGATTTGTGGAAACATTTTGACCATGTACATTCGTCTTTTGCTTCAGAAATCCATAATGTGTGATTGGGTCTTTTTTATTAGTGGTTTCTGTCTATTTGGTTCTTATGACAGTCAATATTCTTGTTGACCCATTTTTATAACTCCATACAACTGACCTCCTTGGATGTTGATGAATGTGCCATATTTTTTTTAACTTATTAATTTTAGGACATCCAAAAAATAATATTGATGTTTATTTGAAGCCATTGATTGATGAGTTAAAATTATTATGGAGTAATGGTGTCAGTACTTATGATGCTATTGTGAAACAAAATTTTCTTGTGAAAGCTGCATTAATGTGAACAATTAGTGACTTTCCAGCATATTACATGTTATCTGGCTGGAGTACACATGGTCCAAAATCATTTCTATATTGTATGAGTGCAAACAAAGCATTTATACTCATAAATGGGGGAAAAACTTGTTTTTTGACTATCATCATATATTTTTTCCTATTAATTATCCTTTTCTAAGGAACAAAAATCATTTCATAAAAGGTACAATTAAAAGAGATGAACCTATAAAAATGATCTTAGGTATTGATTTAAAATAAATTGCCTCTTTATTAACTCCCATTACCTTTATAATGACTATAAACCAACAAAAAATAGATGGCTTTGGGAAATATCATAATTGGATTAAACAAAGTATTTTTTGGATCTTCCACATTGGTCTGATTTGTTGGCTCGTCAAATGTTGGATGTCATGCATATTAAGAAGACATATTTTGATAATATATTTTATACAATTTTAGACACCCCTGGTAGACCAAATATAATGTAAAGGCATGATTAGATCTTTTCCAAATTTACAGGTGATTAGAGCTTGAGTTGTTTGAAAATGATAGATCAAAAAAGTTAATGAAGCTAAAATCGGCTTATATACTTTTCAAAGATAACCATTTATTATTTTGTTAGTGGATTAAAGATTTGAGACTATTAGATGGTTATCTTTCCAATTTGGCTAGATGTGTGATAAATAGTCATATTATAGGATTAAAAAGTCATGATTATCATGTTATATTGGAAATACTTTTAACGATCAGATTTATAGGTTTATTGAATTCTTTAATTTGGGATGCACTAATAGAATCATATTATTTTTTCTAAGATATCTGTATGTCTATGATATACTATGATTCAATAAAAATACTATAAGAAGATTTTGTTTTAATTTTATATAAGTTGGAATTTTTTTCCACTGGCTTTCTTTGATTCAATGAAGAATTTGATATTACATTTTCCACATAAAGCAAAATGTGGAGGTCTAGTACAGTTCTGATGGATGTACCCATATGATAGAAGCATGTAGAAACTAAAGAAAAAGTTACACAATAAAGAATAAGTTGAAGGGTCAATTAGAGAAGCTTATTTATAAGAGGAAATTTCTTTTTTCTACTCCTATTATTTCCAACCTGAATATCCTTTAAAATATAACCGAATGAGATGTAATGAGGGAAATTTTGATGATACACTAAACATTCAATTATTAGTTTTTAATTATCCTGAACTTGGCTTTAGTGGAGTTCATGAATAATGAATTTTAGATGATGAACATCACAGGGCACATACATAGATTTTTCTCAACTGTGAAGAAATGACATGATTTGTACAGCGAGTAATACTAACACATATTATTTCATTATTTTTTTAAAAGTAAATTAATATTATTTTATTTGTATATTATATAATGATCATATTAAGAAATAATTTCCATAAACTACACCAGCTACTCTTGAATAATGTTGATAATATAATTTTTCCTACTGGTTTCAAAGATTGGTAAAGTAAATTTTTTATTGTTTAACATGTGCAATCAATTTATTATTAGTTATATAGTTAGTTTTTTCAATTTTTTAGGTATCAAAACATGTCGATAAAATTGATAATTTATTGTGTGTACTGAGTAACCCACCATCCAAAATGGTTAAAACTTATAATTCATGTGTTGTTAATGGTTTTCGATTTCATAGAAATTCATATGGTGAATAAAAAAACAATGAATGGAAATGTTTTCTTGAGAGGATATCATCATAGATAAAGTGAATTTGATTTTTATGGAATGCTATATGTAATAATTGAGCTATGTTATCTGAGATAGAATTATATAATGATGTTTAAATTCCATTGGTTTGATACTGATAGAGGATTGTGTATCCATCTTCACCATGCGATCGTCGACATTAAATATAAAATCCTTCTTGTAGTAAATGAACCATTCTTATTGGATCATAAAGCACACCAAACATACTATACAAATTATTGTACTACTTCAAGAGAGTTAATTGATTGGTGGATCATTATAAAAATGAAATCCCATGAAAATAAGTTTATGTAAAGTGAATATGGTTCTATTGAAGTAAAAGTAATTTAAAATTTTCAAGAGACAACTCTAAATAAATTTTTTCAACAAATAGACATGAATATTGATGATGACACCCCATAGTTACGGGTAAATGGTGATGATGATGTTAATGATGTAATAAATGAATTTGAATTAAAAATTGATGATAGAGCTAAAAAAACTATAGAAATTGATGATACTAAGGAGGAAGATGAAGATATTGACACCATAATATAATTAGATGAGGATAAAGATGAAGAATGACACAATTAATTATTGGTTATAGTCAATATATATATATATATATAATAATCATCTTCAATTATTTGCTAAAAATTTTCTTTTTGTGTTTCAGATGGCTGATGAGACATATGATGACATCTTTTGTGACCACTAGGAGGCCATACTACCTAGTGATGAGCTAGATGATATGTCATCAGACCCTTAGGTTGCAGGTGGTGTGTTGACTTAGAGGGGTCTTGGTCTTGTGAGATTCATGATTCCTAACCCTATTCTTAAGCGACGTCCACATCTAGATTTTGATCCATGCATGTAGAGTCATGTTAAGTTGTGTAATTTAGATAATTTTCATCACCATTTATTTTAAATAATTTATTTATAAACTAATTATTTTTTTATTTTTTATGTTTTCCTATAGTTTTTCACATATAGCTGTTGGGAAGGGGAGTACTATTCTGTGGAATTATTTTTACAGATCATGGGTGACCTGGGATCATATTCCCATTAATGTTAGGTAGAGAATTTTTGATCATTGGATGATATGTAAATATATAATAGTTATTTTGAAATTTATTTAATTATTAACTTTATATTATTAATTATTTGTAGGGTTTATGGTATTCCATCAATGATATCATGAGGAAATCTATCTGGGAGTCCTAAGAGGCCTTCATACATGACCGATGTCTTAAGTTTTTGTACAATCTGAGGAAGAGAGCCATGAAGAAAGTTGGAGTTACAATTTTTGATCAGACTTACTACAACCATTGACCCAATTACATCTACTCTCGAGCTTGGTATGGATTTTTGTCATATTGGTTGGAAGACAGTTTTCAGGGAAGAACATTATTAGGTCAGCAGAATCGGGGGAGACAGAAGGTTACCCATAGATATGGTAGTCGTATATTCAGTATTCATCAACGACATTTGGTAAGTATTTTTATTTAATAATTTATATAACTTTAAATATAAACTATTTATTTTATTTTTCATATAGGCAGTTGAGTAGCCTAATATTATAGAGTTTGATATGTACAAGAGGATGTACACAGACCCTATCACTAGAGATATTACTAGTGGTCAATAGTGATATATTATGGTAAATTTTTTTATTTTTAGTTTTAAAATTAACTAAAAATAATATTTTAACTATTTTAATTTCAGATTTAATTTTAAGGAGTCATATGAGGCCGCGAATACTCACACACATGGTGAGAGTTAGTATGAGACTGAGGTTTAGGACACCAGTATAGTGGGATTTGATAGTGCAACATGGATATAGGTGACTCAGTATGACTTTGAGAAAAGATGAGATGTTAGTATCGGCTCTCGCTTAACACCTAAGAGTTATTATGGCACTACAATGATGCTGTTGTCCAGCTCAAGGGGAGTTTGTGGAGAGTCATCATTATTGGATGCACAGTATGAAGAGAAGCTGCGATATTAGGATAAGGATATAGAGACCCTATATAGAGAGCATGGAGAGTTTCATCAGTAGCATGAGTAGTAGTAGGATGAGCTGCATCAAGCACATGCATAGGAGTAGTAGCAGATGATGGAGTATATGCAGTGTTTAGCATAGGGTATAGGGATGAAATTCCCTCCTCCACCTTATCTAGATGAACCTCCCCCTCCCTAGTGATTTATGTATTTTTAGATACATTTATTATTTTAAACATTTGGATGATTTTTTTTGTAAATATTGTTATTAATTCATAAATTTACAATTTCATATACTGTGTTTTTTATATTATTATATTATTTTTATTACTATTTTTTATGTTATTGTGAATTTTTTTAATTTTTTTTAATTTTTTCATTTTTCATTTTATTTTTTGATTTTTTTAATTTTTGTAATTATTTAATATGGGACCCCAATCCCATCACAAATAGTTTTTAAAATTATTTTTGATGGGATTATTGGCTTTTTGTGAACATTATTTGCAATGAGAGATGTCTCTCGTAGCAAATAAGTACACATATAAAAACATCAAAGATTTTTACAATGGGAAAACCCCCATCGCAAAAAAGGTATTTGTGATGTATTTTTCACTAACAATCCATTTTCAGTGGGGACCCATCACAAATGACTATTTGCGACGGGATCCCATCGCAACTAAGGTATAATCTAGCAGTGAATGAATAATAAAAAATATTGATTTTTGTTAAAAACTATATTTTCTTTTAAATCATTTTCAAAGTAAAATTATTTTTTGGATTAGTTTTAAAATTTTATTAGTTATTTTTGATTAAATATAATCTAAATATATTATTTGGAATAAATTTTATACTTGAATTTGGTATAAAAACATTTTTATACTTAAAAAGACATTTTTTTCTAAAAAACTATTTTTCATTGCATTTTTCATTTTAATCTTAAATTATTTTTTTATCACTTTTAGAAATTGAATATTGAAAAATGGATTTCATATATGAAATTAGGAGGTATTGATTTGGTAAATTGGTCCATTTTATTTTTTATCATTATGAATCGTAACCATAATAAATAATTATCACCAGAGTAAGGGTAAATCAGGTAATTAAGGTTAAAAATAATATGATAAAAAAATAAAAAAACACTCATATTTATCCTATTGGATGAGTGGAGTTCAGAAATGTCTATATAAGTTTTGAAAATATGGAAACTTTGTGCCATATTTCTTTTATTTTGAACTTTATATTATTTTATATAAAAAAAGTAAAAAAATTTCATTCTCTTTATTTTATTATCTCTAAATTTTTGACATAGAGATAAATAGAGGCCATTTTCAGTTCTAAAAGGGTTATTTGAAAGATAAATGATTTTTTTATCATGTTAATTTATTTATAATTTCTAGTGTAAGATCTCATGTTTTGAGCGATTTGAAATTTTAAGGGAATTTGAACCTTCAGTTTGGTGAGAGGAATAAATATCAATTTAATATTTAAATGGTAATTATGAGAGTTGGAACACTCTAAAGTGTTGTTTTTGGATGGGTTCTAAGGATATAAAGGTTCCTTAGGAGTTTTGTGGAGTTCCAGGAGTATCAAGATTCAAAATATAGAGTTTTATAAAGGCTAAGGGTGGCACACGTTTAGTGCACAATTAGTGCTAACCGTGCACCCCAAACCATGTGACCCTATAGGGGTGTCCTACACTTTGTTAAACCATGCACCTGAGGCTGCATAACCCTATGAGACCTATTTAGTAAATTTTAGATAAAAATACATGGTTGGTGCATAGTTTTTCTAACCATGCACCTAGTTGTGTGAGGGGTGACCTTTTGGATAGTGGATACGCATAATTGGTGCATGATTAGTCAAACCATATAGCCTAACCACGCACTCCTTTAAAAAGGGTGAAATTATGATTTTTCCCCTCCCTTATTTTGACCCTTATGTCTCATTTATCCTCTTTAATTCACACAACATCCCACCATGGGTGATCTCTCCTCCTCTCTCACCTAGGTTTCTTTGGATCTCCTTTTTTCTGGCTCTGATTTAAGCATCATTCATTGCGTTGGATCCATCTCAACAAGAATATGAGTGTTATTTATTTTTCTATCATTCATGAGAGATGTAAAATGATAGTATTGTGTGTTATAAGTTATGGTTGATCCATGTATGGAATGGTAGAGGTGAAATGAAATTTCATGTTGATTCAGAAGGATATTTTTGGTTATTTAATTCATTTAAAGTGAGCATATGGATAGGTTGGTTCTATGGGAACATGTGTGACATAGCTCATGTGATTTTGGTGATGTTGATAACTGGATGTGAGATGACTTGGTTTTTTAGGTTGAGGTAGATGGTGATGACTGATGCCACAATTGGGTGATGTGATTTACAGGTGGAAATAGAGGTCCATTTGAGGTGTGACTTAGGTTGTTGGTGATTGTCTCTCACTGAGGTTGGATAATAGAATCATTGGAGTCATGTGCACATAGGATCAAGAACCAATGGGGTGGTGTTGACCAATCATTATGGGTGGAGGCCTCTGTAGATATTGCGGTATAGGGGATGGCGATGACTATCATTTCAGAGGAGGTTCTCACCATAGAAATACATGGTTGATAGCCTGTGAGGCCATCATATGGGGGATAAGGGTCACCATTATGTTAAACCAATTTTATGGAACTATGGAAGGATGAGTATCATTATGCCTTGGGATTTTATGATATTAATCTAATAGTGATTGAACAAGTGGAACTCTGAGGGACTTGTGATATGTTTATGGGCATGCCGAAGGTATGTAAGATTTACTTGAAATGTTGTATATGGGGTAATGGTTGGAACATGATTTCATTTGGTATGGAGATGGGTGAGAGAAAAAGGGTTCTCTAGTATGACAGATAGTGGATGCATTGTTCCACTCTGATATTGACTGAAGCAGGTAAACACTCCCTTATGGATGTTGAGCACAAGTGTGATGATTTATGTGATGTGTGAGTAGTTTTTGTTTATTTACATTTTTCATACACTGATATATATATATATATATATATATATATATATATATGTAATATAGAAACACATTGGTGGTGGATTACTGAGTCCATACTCACACCCTGCATGTCCCCCTTGGGATGTGTGTGGACTTTATTCATTTGAGTGCAGGAAAGGGACCAGGTTCATGGTCTAGAACTTAGTGAGTTGGGATGTGTTGAGGGTGAATATGATGGATGGCATAGTTTTTGGTAGATGGATTGGGTGGTTCCTCTATTCCAAAATGGAGATATTTTTGATTTTTTATTACATACTTATATGACCAGCCCATGGGTGATCTTTCATACTTATTTATGACTATCATGGAATATGGATATTATCTATTATGTGTAGCAGGTTTACTTTTGAATTTTTATTGATGTTGTTTTATATTGCTTCCACTGAGTTGTATTATCACTTCTACAGTGCTGTTATTATTACCATTATTATTATTATCTCAAGAGGGTATAGTATCCTCACTATCACCCAATATACCCTCATTTCTAGTTGGAAACCTTTGGCATATGGGGAGGTGCACCTAAGGCCTCATCGAACACCAGATTTGAGAACTAGTTAAGTGTTTCCTGATTTAGCACATGAAAAATTGGCATCAGATATGGTTGGTTATAAATTGGTATCAATGTAGGTTTTTATTATAATGTCATAACAGTGTTTAGATGGTTGCCAAGAAATATTAAAGGTAGGGTTTTTGAATAAGTTTTTTATTTGGGGTATGGTAGACTAGAGCCTAGAAAAGTGTCAGAACTTGGGATAGTGGTTATGTTGTGTGTCTGGATAGAACCTGCATGAACCGAAGTCCAAGTTACTTGGGAAAAAAGGATTGTTGTTATGGTTTTTCATGGTTATATTTAAGCTATTTGATTTAATTGATTATGTATTTTATATTACTTCTTTTTGTTTATCCTCTTGGCTTGATATTTAAGAGAAGATCATTCATGAATCATGAAAAACACTTAGGTTTACATGAAATATGTGTGTGATTATGATTGTTTCTTGGAACTTAGAATATATAATAAGGGGGTTGTTCTATTTAAAATTTCAAAAATAGGATAAAGAGTGTTTTACTACATATCCTCTTGGTGGAATTATACTTATACAACCTAGGTATGTGGTTAATTTTTTGATTTGTATGCGATCCTATGTGTGTATGGTGTATTTGGAGTCTAACTCTGATATGAGTAGGTGGGAATGAGGGAAATGGGTGATATATTTAATGTGTCAACAACATATTAAAAAATGATTTCCTACATAGCCTCTTAATGGTATTCGACTCATCCATCCCAAACTGGCGGTTTCCGGTGTGATTGGTATGCGATTTCTAACTTTGATATGGGTAGGTAGGGGGCCATGAGGCAAGATGATATGTGTTATGGATGCAGTAGGGAAGTTTAATGGCGATGAGATACATTTCCTGTTACATATTTCCCTATTTTTTATATCTGGACTGTTATCATTGGTTTTATCCATGGATTTTGGATCTTAGTGTGATTCCACCTAGATGTCCAATGGTGGAGTGTTAGGAGAGAGGATATGTGGTGCTACTATGGAATGCATAGGATGAGGCCCTTAAGGGAGGTAGTGAGCATGAGCCACAGGTGGAGGCTCTGAATCATGTGGGACAACCATAGTAGATAGAAGAGTTCGGGCCATGTTTAGATGAGGAACTTAGGGAAAGCTTGGTGTGGGTCATTCAAAGCATTGGTTGGGGAACTCGGGGTGCTGATCCATCCATTTCATATCTGGTGTGGGAGTTTCAGCTGTGACAAACCCCTTTGTTTTGGGGTGATGGTGGACCAAAGTTAGTAGAGTACTGGATAGATTCTGTGTAGAATTTATTCGATTAGATTGAGACACCCCCAGAGTGGAGGGTGAATTTGGACACTTATATTCTCAGGGGGATGGAAAAGCGTTGGTGGGATCTACAAGTACATAAAGGTAGGCATGATGGGTTGAAATGGAAGGATTTCAAGTCTATGTTCTTTGAGCATTTCTTCCCCAATACATTGAAGGCAGATTGATCTTGCGAGTTTATGAACCTATAACAAGGAGTCACAATGGTCATGGACTATGCTGGAAGGTTCACGAACATATCACATTTTTCACCCTCTATGGAAGGATATGACTTCTCTAGGGTGAGATGGTTTGAGGATGGTTTTCAACATGCTATCAGGGTACATATGAACACATTTAGGTTGACCTTGTTCCTAGAGGTAGGAAATCAAGCATTGATAATAGAGGTAAAATTGATGGATATAACCTTATTGATCTAGATGGTAGTGTCATGTGATCTAGGAAGTGGAGGTTCAGGTAGCTGAAAGCAAGGCCATGAGTAGTCTTATCAGGGTAGTCAGGTCAGAGACTCGGGAATTCCAACGAGGAGTGGATCGTCAATGATATGATTCTAATTTGGGTAGCTGGGACATGTTCAAAATCAATGCAAGTGTCCTCTAAAGGAGTATCAGGCATGCAAGAAGATGAACCATCTAGAGAGATTTTATCAAAAGATATCTCAAACAATTAGGAGTTAGGGAGTGAGTCAAACTAAGAGATTTAAGGTGGGAGTGGGAGAAGTACCAGAAGTGAGTATCCAATATATGATTACATGTGAAAAACATGGAATAAAGAGATAGAGAGACCAGGAACTGGGGTAAGTGTCCGGTAGTGAGTATAGCTCCATAGAGAGGATAGGCATCTGGTAGTTGAGCTTCAGACCAGGTGCATGCAACTGAGCTAATAGGTTCAGGTTAGGTTGGGGATTCTATGATGGTTAAAGGTACACCATGAGCATGGTTTTTTTCTTTTGGCATGAAATAAATGGGTGCATGAGGTATACGTGTGGTTGGTGAATTAACCAGGTGTTGGTTAATATGTGAGCACTAGGATTAGTGAATGAATTATAGGGAATTTATAAGCATATGTGAACTTTTCTAGGCATTATACATATATGATGTGGGAAATTTTGGGCATCAGGCATGATGTAGGACTTTTGGACATTATTTGTGATGCATGACCTAATGGGAGTCATATGTGATACAGATGTGCGATGAGCATACGATGAGATGCAGGTTTGATGGTATGTGATAGTTGGAACGTGTTTTTATAAGGGAATGGTTGATGTGGGACCATAATAATGTCATGATTTGGGTTAGTAAGTGGAAAGGTAGGTGATTCCTAAGGCGGGGTTCACCACAAAAGGAATTGTCCATGATTTGGTGACCAAGGTATTCTAGGATATTGGAAATGAGATGGATATGTTTGGTATCATCTCATAGTATAATAAAGTGTGGAGAAAGATACTTGGGTTAAGATAGAGATATTCTATCATCCTATGGATAGATAGATCAGGGACAAGATATGGTAAGGTGGGTAGGTTGTAAGATCCCGTGTTTTGAGTGAGTTGAAATTCCAAGGGAATTTTAACCTCCAGTTTAGTGAGTAGAACAAATATCAATTTAAGCTTTGGAAGGTAATTTTGAGAGTTGGAACACACTTAAGTGTTGTTTTTGGATGGGGTTTAAGGCTCAAAAGGGTCCTTGAGAGTTCGGTTGAGGTCCAGGAACATCGAAATTTGAAATCCCAGGTTTTGGAAAGGCCAAGGGGGGCACACAGTTAGTTCTAACCATGCCCCCAAACCATACAATCCTATAGGGGTGTCACATAGTATGTGAAACCATGAACCTGATTCCACATTAACATGAATGACCTATATAGTAAATTACATATTTAAATTCATGGTTGTAACATGGTTTGTCTAACTGTACACCTAACCATGCGAAGGGGGTGGCCTTTTGGACAGAGGGTGTGCACGGTTGGCATATAATTAGCCAAATCATGCGGTTTAACCATAAAACCCTTTTAAATGGGTGAAATTATGATTCTTTACATCCCTCATTTTAAAAATTAAGACTAATTTCTTCTTCTCTACTCACATAGTATCCCACCATGGATGAGATATCCTCCTCCCTCACCTAGGTTTCTTTGGATATCCTTCATTTAGGCTCTGATTCAAGCATTGTTCATCATGTTGGATCCCTCTTGGTAAGACTTTGAGTCCTATTTCTTATTTTATTATTTTATTTCACTATAGTAGATTCTATTTCCATGTGATCTCATATGCCCTATTTTTAGTGTGTTTTTCTATTATTTTGTTTTCTATCATTTTGACTCAAACCAAAGGCCTATATCAAATGAGTAAATATTCTTAAGCACAAGGTAGGTGGTTCATAGATTTATCCTAATTTATACACGTGTTTATGTGACATGTGATAAATAAGTGTGAGTGGGGTGGTCCGGGTGTGACTATTTTTATATTTATTTCTTTTTTTATCATTCTTGAGAGATTCCAAAGGGTAGTATCATGTGTGATAAGGTATGTTTGATCTAGGTATGGCATGGTAAAAGTGAAAAAGAGTTCTATGTTGATTCAAAAGGGTGTTTACAGTTATGTAATTCATTTAAAGTGATCCTATGAATATGTTAGATCCATGGGAATACATGGTTCATGGGTAGTGTGATTTTGGTGATGTTGATCACCGAATATGAGACAAAGTGGTTTTTTAGGTTGAGGTAGATTATGATAACCAATGCTGCAGTTGAGTGATGTGGTTCACAGGTGGTGATGAAGGTTTTTCAGAGGTGTGGCTTAGGTTGTTGGTGATTTATGATCATTGAGGTTGTATAATAGAATTTTTGGGTTTATGTGCACATAGAATCAGGATCCATTGAGGTGGTGTTGGCCACTCGTTGTGGGTGGAAGCCTCCGTAGATATTGAGACATAGGGAATGATGATGACCATCAGTTCAGAAGAGGTGATCACCATAGAAAGCCACAATTTATGGTGTGTGAGGCCATCAGATGGGGGCTGAGGCTCACCGTTATGTTGAAATGATGGTTCAAACTATGGAAGGATGAGTATCACCATGCCTTGGGATGTCAGGCTATTAAGTTGATGGTGATTGAACAAGTGGAAGTCTGAGGGACTTGTGATATATTTATGGGTGTGCCTAAGTGATGTCAGATTTACTTGAATTTTTTTACATAGGGTAATGTGTGACATCCCCACCTGAATTCCACTGAATAGTGCCCTGATCTAGTGGACCACATGGCCTTAGGTGCACCTCCTCGTATTCCAGAGGATGCTGACTAACTGTGAGGGTCTAAGTTGGTACAATGGGGAGACTATACCTTCAATATCAAAGTATAATATCGGTATAATAAACAAAATAATAGTAGAATCATAATAAATAATTTACATCAAAAGGTAAAGCATCCAATAATGATAAATAACTAACATATAGTATCATATACAAAATTATGAAATGTCATATGTTCATCAAATTAATATGGAAATAATATCAGTAGACATGCAATAAAATACTCATATCAAATGAAAAAATACCAAAAATTTTATCTCTAAAATCATCACAAGACATAGCTCGATATTGTGCTTCCCCACTCCCATAATATAAGCAACTTAAGTATCAACCACCAAGTGCTTTCCCCTATCCCTACCCGCATCCATATAATCTGCCCAGGTACCATCAGCAGCCCAGATAGGGTGTAATATAAAATCAGTAGGCCACCACTAACAACGTCTATAAATATCCAGTTAGTTTATATAATATGGAAGTGTGAAGATATATAAATGATAGATAGTAATAAAAGCTATAAATGGGTCGACTCTGGTTCCTAAAAGTTACCAGGCCGACATAACTTACTTCGGTCAGCTCTAGACAGATTCTGAATAAGTAACCAAGTGTATACACATATATGGTCTATATACGTAATGATGTCTATGGCCATATATGTGGCTAATGATACTATCATAGACTTAAGGTTTAACTCAGGAATCCATAAGTTGTAACACGAGTCTCACAAGTATCAAGGGATGCAATGCGCAATATCATATGAATAAGGGATATCAATTCTAGTATCATACAATAGGGTCACCATGACCAAATCACAATAGTAAGGGTCATCATGCCTATATATATCATATTTTTAAGGGCTTCCATGCCTAGTATCATATTTATAAGGTATTTCATGCTCATATAATATCACTAGAGTCACCATGCTCATATCTCAATTATAGGAACTCCATTCCCATATCAAATTATAAGGTTTCCATGACTGTATTACATCATAGGGTCACCATGATCATATCACATTATAGAGTTTCCATGCCCGTATCACATTATAGGGTTGTCATGCCCGTATATAACAATAAAGGGTCATCATTCCCATATATGAAAATAAAGGGCCATCATCCCCATACAACATAAATCACAGGGGTCATCATGCCCATTTATCAAATTAGTGACAAGTAGTAAAAGGCTTCAATACGATCCAATAGTTAATTCATAACTCATTAAAATTCCTTAATAACAAGGTTAAAACCATTGTTCAATTTAATTTGGTGATGTGGTCATAAAACTCACCTCCATTCAATTAATTATAAATTGATAAGTGTGTTATCCATGCTATAACACCACAATTATCCATTTCATTTATGATATCACAATTAGAAGTCACAACAGAACCAAATAAAAGTTGGTTTGGACCTTTATGCGTTTATAATAACCATGGAAATTTCATTGGAACACCTCAAGGGGTGGACATAATTAAAGGGGCATCTAATATAATATGTATTAAGGGATGATAGGCTAATTCTATCATGAATATTTAATTAAACAATTTTTATGTATTTTAAGGAAATTCATGGAGAATCTGGGGTGTGGCATCATAATGCATAATAAAATGAAACAATAATTGAGGGATAAATACCAAACCACCTACCATATACCTATATAGAATAAATCATCAAGTATCAACCATTGATTTGATCTAGATTTGGAGAAAATTAAAAAATATACAAATTCCCTAAAAACAGGTCATATGAGCCTACACCTAAATAATTTCATAGAGAGGAAGAAAAATAAAGAAAGGAATAAGATGAATAGAGGGATCACCAATATGAATCCAACAATATGAACAAAGATCAAATTAAAGTTTGAATGGAGAATTTATCATGAAACCTAGGTGATGGAGGCTTAACTCTCAAAGGATAAGAGAAATTGTGGTTGTCCACCAGAATGAAGAAAAGGAGGAGAGGTTTTAAACATATAATTCATTAAGGGAACTTAGTTAATTTTACCCAAAATTCAAGGGTTGCACAGTTTGGCCGCAAGGTTGACCAAATCACACACCAACCTTTCACACCTTAATGCATTAATACCCCTCTTGCACAGTCACAATGCATGATTAGAAAAACCATGCACTGACTATGCATTTGGCCTCTATCAAAAAATGAAGAAAAATTGCATGGGAGTGAAACCCTAGGTGAATGTTTAGGGAAAACCATGCATCCTATTCTACTCACTGAAATGTCCCACATAGTTAGGAGAAAGCATGTGGGATGGGAAAATCAATTTTTACTAACTGTGCGGACCAATGCTTTCTTCCACCAACCGAGAATATAGGATCAAAATAATCCATGGACACCCTAGTATCTTCCATAGCCTTGTTATGCATTCACATTAGGTCAAAATAGAATATTTAAACTGTAAAAATAAAAGATCTGCACCTCATATAAAAACTGGGTTCTTATAGTCTTCCCCCCTTAAAGAAACTCATCCCTAAGTTTCCCTTCTAAGGGTGGTAAAACACTGTCTGAGAACAACACTCTTCATTGAGAACATGCATCAACCTCACACTCCCAAGTCTTATCTTGTACCTGGTTGTGCTACCATAACACCCATACTAAAGGGACAAACCATATCCAGAGAGCCTTCATGATCAAATCAATGATGCATATGAGATACTCTTCAAAAGAAGCATCAATATCTAATTCAACATCCTTAGGATCAAAAGTATGAGATAAGTCAGCATGATAACAATAAAGCTGTAAAATGTGGAAGACGTAGTGCATGAAATGGTACCTTTTAGGTAAAAGAAACTGATAGGATACCAGCCTGATTATCTCTAAGATCTCGAAAATCCTGACATAACACGGTGATAAATTCCCTTGCATCCATATCTGTCCATTCCCAAGTATGGGTGGTACCCATAATAAAACACAATCTCCGACCTAAAAATTTAGAGGTCATCGATAGCAATTTGCATATGATTTCTATTTGGACTGAGCAGTAGAAATATGATTTCTAATAAGATAAACCTACTCTGAAGTCTCTTGAATGAGACAAGGACCTAGTAGCATTGCCTCTCTTACCTCTAACTATCACAGGGGTGAACAACATGACCTACCATAGGGCCTCATATGGATCCATATGAATTGTTTATTAAAAGCTATTATTATTATAAAACTTTATGAGAGGTGTTTTCTTCTACCAAGAACCATATAATTCAAGGATGCATGCTCGAAGTATGTCCTACAACACTTATATAGTCTATTCTAACTAGCCATCAGTCTGAGGGTGAAAATTTGTGCTCAAAAGCACCGGTGTACCCAAAGATCTATGTAACCCCTACTACAATATAGATGTAAAAAAGAAACCCTATTCGAAATAATAGTATGAGGGACCCAATGTAGCCATATAATCTCATATACATACAATCTTCCTATCTTACCAACTGAGATAGTTTCTAAGATAGTAATTAAGTGAGATACCTTGTCCATTTGATCCATGACTACCCAAACCACATTGTTACATCAAGGAGAACTCAACAATCCAACCACAAAATCCATCTCAACATCTTCCCCTTTTCATTCCAAGATTGGAAATGACTGTAATAATCAAGTGGGCCACTGGTGTTCTACCCTCACCTGCTGGTAGGTGGAAAAATTAGTGATAAAACCCGCAATTTTATGTTTCATTGCTTGCCACCAATACTGATGGCACATATCACGATATATCTTAGAGATACCTAGGTGAACTTCCCACTGAGAATCATGTGACTCTCACATCAAATTATCTCTTATTTTCATAGAAACCAAGATACTCCCATGTATATATAGGATTTCTTCATCATCTATAGACCAATTTAGAGGTGGGTCCTCACTAGACGTACTCTCTCGTAGGAACAAGCCTTCAGGATCTAAAAATTGCCTCATCTTTACTCTATCCATAAGTGAAGAGGTCACTAATAGTGATGAACATACATACTATCCATGATGGTCCTAAACCTCTATGTGTATCTCAAAAAATAGGACTATAAGCTTCCACTCTCTACTAGCCTCCAAAACTATTTGTGTCTGAGTCCTCCTACTCAAATCATCAATAATAACATTTCCCTTCTTAAGTGTATAGGATAGCTCAAAGTCAAAGGAATATAGATATTCAACCCATATTCATTTACTAGTATTCAATACACACTATGTAAAAATATACTTGAGGCTTTTATAGTCTATAAACACCAATAAACTCCCACTCATAAGGTAATGAATCCAACAATTCAAAGTATTAACAACAATTTCTAACTCTATATCATACATCGGGTAATTATGCTCATGAGGCCTCAGCTTCCATGACCTGTATACAATGAATCAACCTTCCTACATTGGAAATTATTCTAGACTGATACTTGATGCATCAAAATACACTATATAGCTTTTGCCTGACTCTAGAAGAACCCAGATCAACACTGAAGTCAATATCCTTTTCAACTTCTGAAAGGCTGGCTCATAGGCTTTTGACCATATAAAATTCACACCCTTCTTAGTAAATCCCATAAGAGGTGCTTCTAAGTATGATAATTCTTGTACAAAGTACCTATAATATCCATCTAGCATAAGAAATTCTATATATCAAACACATTCTTGGGATGATCCTAGGTAACTATAGCACTCACACTCTCTAGGTCAATTACTACTCCTGCCTCTAAGATAATATGACCCAGAAAGTGTACCTTTTTGATATAGAAGTATCATTTATTGAGCTTAGAATACATATGGTTCTCTCTCAACATATTCAAAATGATCTCAATATGTTTGGCATGGTCACTTATAGTATAAGAATACACTAAAATGTCATCTAAAAACACCACCACAAAAGAATCTAGATAAGGTTGGAAAACCCAATTCATCAAAGCCATGAAAATGACTAGCACATTCGTAAGACCAAACGAAATAACCAGATACTCATATAAACCGCAATGACTACAAAAATCTGTATGTGGTATGTCTAAAGGTCTAACATGAACTTGGTGATAACCCGAACAAAAATTGATCTTTGAAAAAAATATTTCTCTTCTAATTTGGTTGAAGAGATCATCTATACAGGGTATTGAATACCAGATTTTAACCATCAAATGGTTCAATTTCCAATAATCCACAAAAATCCTGAGGGTTTTGTTCACCTTCTTGGTGAAAAGAAATGGTGAACCCCTAGGAGAAGTACTGATTTGTGTAAAAAATTTGGTCTCTAAATACTCTAGATACTTCTTGAGATCCTACAACTCAGTAGTATCCATCATGTACAGAGGAATGGATACCAATTAAGCTCTAGGAACTAGCTTGATAGTAAATTCTACCACTCTCTCATAAGGTAGTCTAGAAAATTCATCGGGGAAAATATCCCTAAAATGATTGACTACAGGAGGGAAATCATTTTGATGAAATCCCTGATCATCCATGTAAAAGTAATAAATATGGGAAGTCACTCCACCCATCCTAAGATGACCTGATCTAGATATACCTACATGGACATCCCACTCACCCTTTTGATTATAAGTACCACCCTTTAGTGATGTGAACAACACCCTCCGGCCATATAAATCCACATAGGTATGATAGGGAACCAACCATTCCATATCGAGAATGTAATAAAATCCTATCATATTGAGGATGAAGAGGTCCCATAAGAATTAGTTACTACCTACCTCAAGGAGGTATTCCTTGTACTAGCCTATACTCTCTGAGCGTATGCGCAAAGGCATGTCAAGAATCATAACACCACAAAAGTACTCAACATGAAGCCTAAGGATATACAAAATAGCCACAAAGATGAAGGAATATGAATAAAATATGTCAAATAAGGTATAAATAATATTAGAGGATAATAGAATAGTACCTCAAATGGTAGATGGCCCGACACCCTGCTCCTCTGGTATAGGCTGCACTGAATAAATCTGGCCTGATCCATGACCCTATGTTGCATCTTGACTACCTTAAGTGGGTCCCCTCTACAAGTGATGTATATCAGAAGCCTGGATACCTCATCCATGACCTCCTTCTCAAACTGTATGGCTAGTAGTACTCTAGCTACCTACTTGGTGAGGTGCTACTAATCCTTCTCTTGAAGGTGGAGTTGATAAGGATCCTCTCCCACTAGTAACAAATGGGAAGGTCCTGCAAAAACATCGAAAATGACCTCATATTTTTCAAACTCAGCACTCAAAGGGATATCTAACACACTAGATATTCTTATACCTAGTATTCTCATACTAGCGACAAACCACATAACTGTCAGTGGGTGTCACCTGGCTGCCACTTCTCACATGTGCAATCTCAAATCGTCACTTCCAACCGCTAGTCGAACCACTAATTTGTCTCGGTTTTGAACTGCCCTAGTTCAAACCATCAACTTCCCTCAGATATTTCTTAGTTATTAGAGCCTATATCACTATATCAGACATGATATTCAACCAAAAAATATTTACCTAATAACAAATAGGATGCCTAAGTCTGTCCTCAAATCATCTCACTTTCACTGGACCATCATCATTATAGATAGGCGAAAAGTTAAATCTCTATAAAACAAGTTGAGTAGTCCATAACCAACATATAACCCTGATATAGGTTCATAAAATCCATATAATGATCATCCCTTAGGGTCTCAGGGTACAAATAGTCACAAAAGATCAACTAGAAATCCCTCCAAATCACTTCCTGATACTGACCTACCTAGTTTAGAATATCCCACCAACATTTAGCTGATTCATGAAGCATATAAATAGTGAGATTAAATCTCCTCATAGGAGGTGTCTCAAGGTGATCAAATATATATAAGACTATCTCCATCCATAACTTTGCATCCCGAGGGGCACCATCCCATGAAAATGTTGGTGGGTGTTGCTGTTAAAACTCCCATATCAACTATCCCATAGAAAAGGGAAGGTTGTGTAGCTCCCTATATGGTCTACATAAACCATATAAACTCCCCTAAAAACCAAAAATCATCTCCTTCATTAGGGATGATAGGCGGTTCCATATGTGACACTATTAGAGGTATCACTGGTGGCTCAGGGCCCACCACCTCCATACCATGTTTGTCACCACCCTCCTAGAACACAACTAGAAGATGTCGTGGTAGAATAGATCTACAATTCCAAATACACACCTCATATAGGATTTAACAATTAAAATTTCATAGATACAAAAATAGTATTGTTACAATCCTTCTTATGTAATAGTCACACCCCTTTTCCTGCTCAAAGAGTCTAGTATAGATGATAGGAACAATTTTATAAAACATAAGAGATACTACCTACTACCCTCTATAAGTCCAGGTCTGTGTCAAGATATGTGTTTTACTACATGGGTATTGGTATAAAAACTATCAAATGCACTTTATAGATGAAAAAACCCTTTAAATTACAATTGTAATCCCTATTTAACAGTTACTATTATAATTTAGAGTTTATTTAATTTAATTTAATGTTCATTTATATAGAATTTATCTTTAAAATATTGAACTATACACATCACAACTTCTAATTTATAAGGGCCCATACACCTCATAAATTGAAGTGTGACATCAATTCAATATAAACCATTCACTTATAAAGTCCCTGCATGAAATGTTAGCATAATTCATGGATTTAATAATAAGGATCCCAAAACATACATCAAGAAATGCACACAGTAATATAAATGTGGCCTTGAATAATTCTTGGCATATAAATCCTGTAAGGTGCCTAAAATGATGCGTGATCAATCCTTTCTTTCCATATTAGGTCAAGGATAAAATACAACCCTCAATCATAAAGATAACCATCACACATCATGTGTGTTACCCAATGGTGGAATCAAATCAATTGTAATAGGAATAAACCCAAATATCATATCCCATCCTAGGTAATTTGGATTTTTACTATACATGGGTTAGCTACTCCTAGAAATATCTCATTACCAAATTCCAACACATTTTTGACCATCTATCTAATATTCCCAAATGATATGACAAAAGAAAAGAAATTTCTCTAATACCACTTTGTGACATCCCGACCAAGATGCCACTGAACGATGCCTCGATATGGGGGGCCACATGGCCTGAAGCACACCTCCCCATAGGCCAGAGGCTACTGACTAGCAGTGAGGGTCTAAGGTGGTTTGGTGGGGAGACTATACCCTCAATATTAGAGTAACACAAGGGTATAATAAATAGAACAATAGTTGAAGAATAAAAAATAAATAACAGCAGAAGGTAAAACATCCAGTAATAATAAATAACTAACATCCTGTATCACATATAAAATATTGATGTGTCATATGTCTATCAAAGTAAATAGGTAGGAATATTAGAAATCATGCAATACAATACTCATATCAAAAGAAAAAAAATACTAAAAATTCTATCTCCAATAGCATCATGATCTATAGATTGGTCTTATACTTCCCCACTCCCACGCTATAATAAACTTAAGTATCAAACATTGGGTGCTTTCTCATGTCCCTAACAACATCCACACAATCAACTCAGGTACCATCGGTGGCCTAGATAGGGTGTGAGATACACTCAATAGGCCACCACCAATGGTGTCTATAAATATCCATACAGTTCATATAATATGGAAATGACATATATATAAATGATAAGAAGTAATAACAAATATAAAGGGGTTATCTCTGGTTCTTCAAAGCTACCAGGCTGACACTACCTACTTTGGACCATTACAGACAAACCCTGAATAAGTAACCACATGTATACACATATATGGTCTATATACATAGTGATGTCTAAAACCATATATGTATCTATTTCTACTATCCTAGATCCAAGGTGTAACTCATGCATCCATGAGCCATAACATGAGACTCACAAGTATCAAGGGATGCAATGCTTGATATCATATAAATAGGGGACACTGTGCCCAGTATCATAATAGTAGGGTCTCCATGCCCGAATCATAACAATAAGGGTATTCATTCCATATATAATATTTATAATGGTCATAATTCCCAATATCATATTTATAAGGGATGTCATTCCTGAATCATATCACTAGGGTCTCCATGACTGTATCATAATTATAGGGTCACCATGCCCTTATCACATTACAGGGTCCCCATGCCTGTATCAAATTATAGGGATTCCATGACCATATCACATTATTGGGATTCCATGATCATATCACATTATAGGGTCATTATGCCTGTATATAACAATAAAGGGTCATCATTCTCGAATATAAAAATAAAGGGTCGTCATGACCATGAAACACAAATCATAGGGGTCACCGTTCCCATTTATCAAATCAACGATAAGTGATCAAAGGCTTTAATACGATATTATAGTTAATTCATAACTCATTAAAATTCATTAATAATAAGGGTGTAACCATTGTATAATTTAATTAGTTTACATGATTATACTATTCACCTCTATTAAATTCATTATAGGTTGATAAGTGTGTTAGCCATGCTATACCACAAAAATTATCCATTTATTTATGATATCACAATCATAATTCACTCTAGAAGAAAATAACAGCTGGGTTTTCTCTTTAGGAATTTATAATAACCATTGAAATTTCATCGACACATCTCAAGGGGTGTCCACAATTGAAGGGGGGCCTAATCTAATATGTATAAAGGGATGATAGGATAATTATATCATGGATATTTAATTAAATAAGGTTTACATATTTTAAGGCAATTTATGGATAATTCAGTGTGAAAAATCACAATTCATAATAAAATACCACGGTAATTGAGGTATAAATACTAGAACACCTACCTTATGACTATATAGGAGAACTCAACCAGTATCGACCTTTGATTTGGTCCAGATCGGGAGAAAATAGAAAAATAGAAGAATGACCTAAAAATAGGGCATATAAGCCTACACCTAAATAACTTCATCAAGAGGAATACAAACAATGAAATGCATAAGATGAATATAGGAATCACCGACACACATCCAAAGAGACATACATAGATCAAATTAGAGTTTGGATGAAGAAGTTATCATCAAACCTAGGTGATGGAGGCTTAGATATCAAATGGGAAGAGAAATGGTGTCCATCTACTGGAACAAAGAAAAAGAGGAGAGGGTTTAAACATATAATTTATTAAGGTAACTTTTTCAATTTTACCCAAAATCCAAGGGTCATACAATTTGGCTGCACAATTGGCTAAACCCTATGCCAACTGTGTGCACCTCACCGCCTCAATACCTCCCTCGCATGGCTAGGGTGAATGGTTAGAAAAACCATGTGCCGACCGTGTGTTTAGCCTCCTTAAAAAATAGTAGAGAACCTGCATGGGTATGAGACCATAGGTGCACGGTTAGGGAAAATCTTGTTCTCTATTTTTCTCACTGAAATAGAACACACAGTTAGGAGAAATAGTGCATGTTAGGTGGCACAATTTTTACTAACCATACGACCTAATTCTTTCTTCCACCAGCCAGGGTTCTGAGCTCCGAATAGGCCCCAGAAACCCCTGTATCATCCATATCCTCATTAGGTATCATATTAGGTTAAAATCAATGATTTAAATTGGAAAATAATTGATCTTTATATCATATAAAAATCAGGTTCTTATATAATGATTGAAACATGATACCATTTGGTATGGATATGGGAAGAAGTCTGAGGGTTTTTTGGTATGATAGATAGTGGATTCATTATTCCACTATGACATTGGATGAAGTAGGTAAATTATCCCTTATGTCTGTTGAGCACAATTGAAGTAGGTTATGTGATGTGTGAGTAGTTTCTATTTATTTACATTTTTCATACACTGATATATGTATGGATTTAATATAGAAATACATTGGTGGTGTCCTACTGAGTTCATAATCATACTATGCATGGTCCCCTCAGAACACATGAAAAAGTTATGTATTTTATTATAGGAAAGGGACTTGGTTTGTGGTCTGGACCTTAGTGTGTTGGGATGTGTTGAGGGTGTATAGGATGGATGACATAGTTTTAGACAGATGGACTAGGTGGTTCCTCTATGCTGGAGATATTTTTGAGTTTTTCTTATGTACATATATGATCAACCCATGGGTAATCTTTTATACTTATGTATGACTATCATGGTATATGGATATTATCTATTATGTATCGCAGGTTTACTTTTGGCTTGTTATTTTTGTTGTTTTATATTGATTCTGATGAGTTGGTTTATCGCTTCCATAGTGTTTTTATTATTACCATTATTATTATCTCTATAGGGTATAGTATCCCAACTATCACCCAATATTTCCTCACTACCAATCGGAAGCCTTTTACTTACGTGGAGGTACATTTAAGGCCTTGTGGTGCACCATCTCAGAGCACATATTAAGTATCCCCCAGACTGGGGCATGACATTTATTGATGAATGTAATTAATTATTTTAATTGTGTGTGACACATGTAATTAATTATTTAAATAAGATGGCCTATGCATCATCATCATTTCTCATTCAATATATATAAGGGTCTGTGTCATGACCCACCTTCACCAAGATGAGGGAAGGGACAACAAACTGCTAGACCCTTCCTTCCTCAAGTTGAATGAGAGATAATGACTCCCGAGTCCCACCTTCAATAGGCCCTAAAGTGGAGAATAACGCTAAGGGTATAGAATCACATGTAATATGGAAGGAATTACTCTTTTTATTTAGTAGGATCTGGAGATAAAATGGTAAAAACCCAATAAAATCCAAAACTGAAGGTAAAAGTAAATCCAAAAACCATTCCCATATGCACGTTCAAAGATAAACCCATACAAGTAAAAGAAAAATCCAAAGGGAAAGTACCAAAAGAAAGAAAACAACAACAACAAATGTCCCAACGTTCGAGCTAGTATGGCCCCGCACGGTCTCCGAAGTCCTCTTAGAAACCTAAAAGTAGTTTTATATATGTAGGGTGAGTATACAAGTATACTTAGTAAGGAAAATGAAAAGCTATTTATGCACAAGTGGGGAGGCATTCTAATGTCACATGAGAAAAAAGAGACAACCAAAGCACCTAGTAAGGAAACTATCCACCCAACCTCACCAAGGCACACTCCCCAAATAATGAAAGTCAAGTAAAATAATAGTAATAACACATCGATGTTTGGGTACCTCACACCACTTTCCCTCTGGTTATTGAAGACATTCTACACGTCAGACCTCCCTTGCCATTTTCATTGCAGTCCCACTACCGCCCCAACAACAACCTTATGGGCCACCATAACCACATATCCTGCCCACAGACACCTAGACCACCACAAACACACATCCCACCCGCAAAAACCTAGGTCACCACCACCATACATAACCATTCCCACAGACACCTGGTCCAGAACAACCACCACCATGCCCGAAGACACCAAGGCCTCATCCTGAAGACACTTGGGAAACAAAACCACCCACACACACCTGGGCCAACCACCACAACCATCCTTCTTGAATAATCTTAGGACATAATGGACCTCATTCCATCACAGCCTGCCTGAAGAGTCTTGGTCTACTCAGGATAGGGAGCAGAAAAGGAGCTAATAACCAGCCACTCCTAGAAGTGTTGGAAAAAAAGCCTCCCCCATGAAATGGGGGTCTTCGGCACGAAGTTCTCAACATGGGTGGGGTGAGAATAAGAAAAACAAGAACTAAATTTATACACATAGGTAGGAAAGCACTCATCCCAACCTAAGGGTCTTGAAACCAGCCCATACACAAACACCCTCATTACTATTCATTTATACAAAATCACAACAACCACAACCAAAGCACAACTCATTCCTAGAAAACAATTACCCATTAAACCCATTATCATTATCATATTAAAGTGATTCCATTTAAATAAATCTTCACTACTGGGAAACTAACAGACATATCCACAAGACAAGGAAGGAAAAATATCCAAGTAGTAATTTAAGAGTTCACACACGGTTCTCTTATAAAGTCACAACAACAAAAGGGATCCGTGAGATCCCTCTAAGTACTAGAACCAAACCAAGCCCCAACATACATCCCCACAAAACCTTAGACCCACAAACCAACAATTGAACAATAGGGGATCCCATCCCCATTCACATCACCCCACAAGCATCAAGAAGAACATATGTGCTTATTAACAGAACAAAACAAAGGAGTTTCCAGATTTAACCACACCATTTATCAGGTTACTTCCTTTAATTTGGTTAACTGGGGTGATCACACAAGGATTATTATTCATTGGGAATAAATTTAATCAATCGAGTTTATGTGATTAACCATATTCCATGTTACAACCATTCAATCATAGGATTATCCAAAAAATAGAGATTCATTAGTGCATAATAAAGGACCACCAATGACCATGTTTTTTAGTGGATATAAACCCATATAATTCAAAACATATAATCAAAGATAAAAGAGTAAAAAACATCATCAAACACACCCCTTAATTCTTTAAAAACCATCTATTATATTTGTTAAGGTTTAGTTTCATCCATACCTGAAGGAACATTATCGTACCGACCCTGCATGATACATAGTAAAGAGAAATGAAGTAAAACCCTACTTGGATGATCAACGATCAAAGTTTTCTCCTCACTCCAAGAATTAGGGATGAACGACTTGTAGGGGAATAACTCTAAGGACTCTAAGAGTGAGTAGAAAAGGCTCTATTATGGGTGCACAACTATCCTCTGGTAGAGGGACTCCAAATGCACCAAGTAAAGGAAAATAGACCAGCCAAGAAGAATAAATAAACTCAGTGAGATAAAAGGCGAGATCCTAGAGTTATAGGATATGGAATATTGAATGTCTTTAAAGGTGGATTGTGGTTTTTCCACACGATTGGGTGGTTACACATGATGAAATTAATTATTATTTAATAATTCTCCTTGGAGAGGTGGTGATAATGGCTGTAAGTTAAAGGGTTTCCTTTAAAAGGGTAAAAACCATGTGCCAGGGGTGGAGCTGAAAATAACAGGAAGAAATGGTGACACAAGGAAAAGGCCACATGTTTTCTTAAGTTAAGGGTTGCCCTACTATTTGGGTATTTTAGATATCATTTATGGACATTAAATTCCTTTGAAAGGTGTATTAAAACACTTTTACATCAAAAGATATGTTGCGGGAGCGGAACTGGAAAAAAGTTGGAAACTGAAAAAAAATGAAGGGTGGGACACCATTTTGTTAGACACTGTAATGGTGCCACTGGTTTGGTGGAAAACCGTAAGTGGTGCCACCATTTCGGTGTGCGATCTCTATAATTCCAACGTCATGGTGCCATTGGTTCAATGGAATATTGTAATTGGTGACACTATTTCGGTGTGTGACCGTGATGGTGTGACTGCAACGGTGCCACTGCCATGGTGCCACCATCACAGTGCCACCATAAATGGTGACACTTTCATGGTTCCGCCATGACCAGTGCCACCATCACGACACTACTATGACCAGTGACACTTTTTGGTGGAGCTTTTTGGAGGAACCAAGTTTTTAGAAAACTCCTTAACGAGTCACCGATGGTCCCCATGATACCCCAAAAACTAGAAATTTGGAAAAGTAATGGACCAGGAGTGGTCTAGGAAATTATAGTCTATGTGAGTAGATAAAAGTTACTTATCTATATTACGCATTACCAAGACCCCCTCACCCACATGTGAGTATTTTTGTACTATGATGAGGATGATATAAGACACAAACAATGCTAAGACGAAGTGGTATCCCAAATGAGATGTGGAAACATTGGACCGAGGAGCAAGCTATAATAAGATCAGAGACCCAACTCAAGTATTATATCCCTAGGTCATGGCTGGTCTATTGAGTTTAAATGGACTAACCAATAATAGATTCTCATGATCAATAAAGTAGTTTATTTAATTTATGCATTGTTTATTATTTTTTGCATTTGTAAGCTAGCATGATCACATAGAATAATAAACTAAAATGTATAGATTAAATAAATTTATGAAATGATGAATGTTTTTCCTATTTATTGCATGGTCAATTGTGAGTGAAATCACATAGTATGTGAATATAAAATTGAAAATGATTTCATTCATCGATAAATAATAAAAACCCTCAAGGAAATATTAATTCACAAATTCCTTCCATTATTTGAATTTGAACACAACCATGTATATAAGGTGCTCGTCAACCCTAGTTGAGGGTGTCACCTACTACTGAGGAGTTCTTATGGGAGTGATTGTTTAATTTATCTAAAGATGAAAACAAAAAAGTATCCATAACTATATTATTGCATATTTGGAGGTAAAGTGTTGAGTAAATCAATTTTATGATTTTAGAAGATGATAATTCACTCAACAGATCAAGGAGCTATGAGTTAGTGCAGTTAGTCAAATGCCTACCTTGAACTCTATGAGTAGTGACGTGTCCATAACTTGTATACTATGAGGATAGTTTTCTAGGATATTTTCCACTGGAATACTCAAATGACATTGTGTTCCAAGTCTAGTAGTGAGGAATACTAGAGTTAGATAAAATATTGGGAGAAATTTAATGATTTAATTAATCGGTAATGTCTAATCAGTAATCAAGATAAAAGTAATAACCGACTAGATTTTTTATTGTAGAAAAATATAAAATAATACCATAAACACACTAAGAATAATATTGGATAAAGAAAATGTCTAAACTAGTATGAATTTCCAAGAGTAGTATAGGAACTTCTACAAAGTACCATGATATTGAAAATTCAAGGTGCCAATGTCCCCAATAAATGTTAATCCTTCTTAAGAAGTGAGGGTGAGAAATATGATTACAGGATACTCATATATAACACATATAATGGTTATTTCATAATGTTATAATCAATTCCTGATGTGAGTTGTGGATATAACCTTAGGAAATGGATGATTTCACATTTTCTGTCATATTTTAGAAGCCTAAAAGGAAAAAGTGAAGCTAGATATGAATGGGTGATGATTATATTGGAAACATGTAAATATGAAATATGAATCATGATCTTTCAATACATACAATTCTTATATATTTTTCACCCATATACTCTAGTTTTATTTAATATCATAAAAATGAACATCATGGATAAAATACTTGATTACATTTTGGGTAAGGTTCAACAAGTTGGTAAGAACTCAAATAAAGATCAATATTTAGTTATTATGGTAAAAAATTTGAAAGAAAATGTGAAAAGATCAATGGAAAGTGTGATGCTAAAGACAAATTAACAATTTCCTTAAAGAAAAAATATAGTTCATTATACAGGAGGTTATTTTATTTGCATTTCCTGAGATAAGACTGTAGAAGTTCAAATGAAATGAACTGAATTATAGAAGAAAGTAATCACTTATTCTTTAGGTATATTCACAAATATAATGTGATGTTTCTATCATACTTCTTGGGTAATGAATAAAATATTCCTATTATATATGTGAATTTAAATAAAGTAACCAAGTAAGTATAAAAACATTATTATAAGTAAGGTGTTTTCTCCAAGTGGTTGAGAAAGGGTGGTTTCTAAGTTAGTGGTGAGAGGTACACAACTTATATATTTCCATGTTTATTGATTCTAGTAGAACTTTTGTTAAGTATAACCAAAACATTTATCTCTTGTGATATAAATAAGAAAAAATTATTCCATTTTGGAATGAATTTTGTTTATGGCATTTAATATGCAAGTAATAGTTTAGTAATGTTTAAATCATAGGTAATAACTGATGAATATAATATGTAAGACTCTATTATACCTAATTAAGGCAAGATAGTTTTTTGTCAAGAAAAACTAAATAGTTTTTAAGGATATACCCAATGTGGCTTTATACTATTTGGATTAAAAGAACTTAGTTATTTTCGACACATGTACTTATTTATTTTTGGACAAAGAAACCTTTAAAAATAAAGTTAGTCTATAAATCTTTCAAAATTAGTTTAGGTAGAGAGCATGAACTATTCCAAGATTAATTGATAGGTAAATTGATATACATTATAAGATTCCTTTAATAGTTTTAAGGAATGTTGAATTGAAGTATGGTATATTCATAGTGAGAAGATATGAGTTTCTTCAAGCTAGCGTGCTGAAGAATATATTGAACAATAATTCATTGATCATTATAATGTAGAGTGGTGTAATTTATAAATTCACATTACCTTATACATATCAAAGTTATAATATTTGTAAGGAGGATCGATGATTAGTATTACATGAAAATGTTTACCATTAAAATGTAGCATGGAGTAATTCCTAAACACATATTTCCTTATACACATTAAATTAATGATCTAAGTAAAAAGAGAATCAATGTTGATACATATATGCATTGAAAAAACTTACATTATTTTAGAGATATGCTTTGAAAATAGAGGTGTTATCCCATGACCATATGTTGATTATAATGAAAAATGGATATCATACAAGTTATGGTATGATATAAATTCATCAATGTCACAATAACATGTGTTTAGATTCAAATTATTTGTTAAGGATATAAACAAACTTACATCAAGAAAAAACACTATGTGTATTGAAAGTAATTAACCTAAAGGTTTATAAGGATATTAAAGAAAAACCTGAGATAGAAAAGTTATTTTCAAGTGCTAGGATATATTTTTATAGAAAGGGTGCACATCTCTATTTGAGATAGTGGGAGAAAGATTGACTTGGGTTTAGACAATGCTGAAGATGCATAAATAGTTGTCATAATAAAAAGTTCCACAAGAGAATGTGGAAGAGGAATGTTCTAGAGACAAATACTACGTAGTAAGGATAAAACCATTATCATGGTTTTAAATTCACCATGTTAGGTGATACTTTATTCATTGAGAATAATGAATCTTATAAGTAAGTAGTATATGGAAACTAGCTACAATTTACAAGATCAAATTAAAATTCAAAAATGGATTCCATGTATCAAAGTAAAAGGGATTATTATTTTGAATATTGCGGTGGATATTCAAGTGAGACTATACATGGGCGGTACAAGTTTGGTACCAATAAGGATTTATTGGTTATTCCTAAATCCATTAGAATTTTACGTGTCACAACTACATTCTATGATCATTAAAATTTTCCATTGGATGCCAAGACCAACAATACAACCAAAAAGAGTTAGTGACATCATTTAATGTTAATAAGGGGTTCAGGTTACTAAAATATAGTTTTATATTGAATTAAGAAACAATATCATAGAGTATTCATTTACAATGATTTTTTCTATGTGTAATATCCTAGCCTGGGTGCCGCTATAACCGGTGCCCTAAGCCGGATCACGACATGACCTCAAACATGACTCCCCATACACTATATGTTACCAAATATCAATGAGGGTATTATGGATATTATGGGGTGACTATAACCTTGATGCATGATGTTTTTTTGAAACACTGATCAATATTTTATTTATCTAAGCATGCAATATAGTTCACACGTAGGGTCAGTCTCGAGGAGGCAGCTCAGACAACACTGAATTTCTATTATCAATATTTTTATTATAACTAATATAAAACTAAATAATATAAATATGGGATTTATGAAAGATTCATGTAATATTAATATATATATATATATATAATTAAATGAAAATAAAATTAATATAGATAGAATGCTTGATGTTAGACATAAAGGAGATCCTCCCAGGAGAACACCCATAGTGAAACTTCATCATCTCATTATTAGTTTAAAATATAATTAATTAACATGCTCCATTATATGAATTATAATCCTATTCCACCCATGTTTTGAATATATAGTATACTCAACAATCACTGAGAGACCACACATCCACCTCCTCAATCAATAGAAAATATTTCAGAAGTGAAAGCCAAGTCTCGGGTGGCAAGCAGGGACACAAAGACACATTTCCCAATAATTCCCCCCTCATCCTAACTCTAATAAAATAAGAAAAAATAAAAATATATTAAAAAAAACTTGGTTTCAATACTATATTTCTCCCCTGGGAACTTCCATGGGATAGTTACTCATGATCACGAGTATTAGAGATCACAATAGAGAACAGTGAGGTGGAAACATAAAAGATAAAAATATTATAAAGAGAGGAAGTAGAAGAATAAAATATACTAAAATTTCAAAATACTATTAAAAAAACTATAAAACTATAAAAATTTCTATAAAAATTTCCAACCTCTTGAAATAAAGAAGAAATACTTTTTTATAGGGAGAGGGGGTGAAAAATTCACTCCAAAAAAATCCTCCAAATTTTGCCTCATGTTAGCCCCATTAAATGGAAGAATTGGAAAGATTTGTCTTATATAAATTTTTCATTTATGTCTACCACACACACTAAAAAATATCATCTTGATTAGACACCATATGAAATAGTTATGGATGATTTACTCTAGATAATTAATCTATCTAGGCAGACTCTTCATATTCCTAAAATACAGTTTCCCATTCATTTATAGCCTTAAAAGAAGAAGAATCAGACATGGAAACCTTTATCAAAGTTTTTTACTAATATATTCTCCACATTTATCTCAAATTTAATCTCATTTTTATTTTCCTTTTATCAGATATGGGACCAACATAAAAAATTACCAGATCTGTGCATAGATTTAGAGGCCCAACATGTGATTGGATTTTGGGCCTTCAAATGGTGGATTGAGCTTTGGGTCTAGAAGAATGAAATTAATCACAATGAAAATTGAAAACTAAAAAGAATAATTATTCAACTTGGATCAGTGTAGAAAAATATATGGCCAAAATACATAAATAAATTAAAACAATTAAAATCCAAAATTAGGCCATTTTAGAAATTAAGCTCAAAATACTACTAAAACCATAAAATTTGACAAATAAACTTAAAATAAAACTTTTTGAGATTAAAAACATTGAAATTAAAAGTAAAATAATTGAAAATATTTTCTCTATATATTCCCCCACACTTTAACATTTCACTTCTAGGAAATCATCTTATATCAAGGTCAAAACAAACTTCCCAAAGCATAAATGACAACACAATTCAATTGTCACATCAAAGAAAATATCATGCCTCCTAAATATATTAAAAATACCTAAATCCCCAAAAATAATAAAAATACAATAAATTTTATGTTAAACCTCAGGTGCATGTTATACCTACCTCCTCAAAAAATATTTCTCTCTTCACTCAAGGATTTTTTATGTGGATTTGTTCTCTTTCTCAATAACATGTGTGATTTCCATAGGTTTGATATCCTCATTGTATCTACACTTCAAAAATTAATAAATGTGTCTATCATGCAGTATTTTTCATGGGTTATTCTGAGGATAAGGGTTGTTAGGTTTAAAATGTAAAAACATCATAGGCAGAATGAGGAGGGTTAGGATCTAAAGTGTTGTAAATGCATAAAAATAGTTTTGCTCAAGAGTGGAATGCTCCTCAATCAGCTTGAAAAAGAATCACATCCAAAAAATATTCCTTTTATTGGGAAGTTCACAATTGAAATTTTAGAATAAATGATAAATTTTATCCCTCTTTTCCTACATTTTATCATTGTTTTAGCTTGGATTTAGATCTCAATTTATCTTTAAAATCATGTTTTTGGGAAAAAGAGAGGCATATTTTGTTCTTAAAATATTGGTGAACAACCATCCCATATTTGAAATGATATTTAGGCCACCCATATATATTTATATCATAAAATTTCTTCCTCAAAATCATAAATAAATAGGGAAACACTTTTTTTATTCATTTTAGATCAAAAAGATTCTCCAGGAAAGAAAAATACAACTCATCTTTTCCCTCCCCCACACTTGAGTTCAACAAAAATCATGCATTTTACTTTTAGAGCAGGTTGAAAAGGGATAAATGGATTATAATGTGGATTACTAACAAGGTATTTCATGGATACTAGTGGATTAATAAAGGTTATATGTAAAGGTAGGACAAAATAAGAGTTTAATTTAAAAAGGGATTTAAAAGTTGTGCCTCAATCATACTTGATAAATTCTATGAACTCTAACATCTTTGAAAAAGAGAAAAAAAGAAATTTATGGATTACGAAACATGTCTTAATACTGTCAAGAAAATTATAAATGTAAAGAATATGTCAAAAATGTTTAGAAAACTCTTGGTTTGGGAAATATTTTTAATTCATATAGTACTAGTGCACCTGAGTTTCACAATCAACCAAACTTCATCAAATGAGAATATTTGAAATCAGAAAACAAAATCCATTCTGAAATAATTTAAACACTCAAACATTAAAATCATGAAATGTTCCAAAAATACTAAGATGGTTTTAATTTTACAAAGTATTTTATTCATCTAAAGAATCCTAAAAAGACACCATAAAATGAAAAAAATAAGAAAAATTTATAAAAATATATGAAAAACTAAATGGAAGAACACAAAAAATTCCTAAAAATAGATTTTAATCCCCCACACTTATTCCATTTAATAACCAATTTTTCATTCAAATTAGATCAATAAATATTTTCATATAGAATTTTAATTGTGAAATAAATAAATCAAAGGAAATACAACTTGATTTATTTTTTAGTGGAGGCTTTGAGTTAAGCTCTTAGAAAATACCATTTTAGAACTACATGAAAGAAAGTAACAAAACATAACATAAGAAAAATAAATAAATAGACAGATAAAGGGAAAATAAAATGGATAAATATTTCTTTTGACCCCAAATAGGTGCTAGGTTTTTACTGCCCCTAGTCAGGTAGTTGAAGTGGATTGTCCCCAATCAAAAGGTGGGTCTGGTTTCTTTGATTTCAACCCCCACATGTGACTTTTATATGTGTCTATGAGTAAAAAATGAGAATGAAGAACCACAAATAATATAATAAAATTCCCAATCTCTAAGAATGAATAAATAATTTTAGGTCTGAATTTGGAGGGAAAAGAAAATAGGGGTTCTCCCTATTTACTTATATGGTTTCTTCCTCCATATGGTATGCAAGTTTATATAGAGGAGGCAGTCGCATCACCATATAATTATCCATATATTCTTTTATAGACAACAATTGTGTGGAATCTTCCTTAACATACAAGGTCTTCTCTATTTGTGTTATACCATAAATTTTAGAAAAAGATAATTCATAAAATAATTCATCTTGGATAACATTAAAACATGAAGAATCAATAAATAAATCTCACCTTTCAAGTAAGTCAACTTAGAAATTAACATCTTCTTGTAGGAACATTGAGAATTAAATCTTAGTAGGTGAATCTTCATCATCATCATCAAAAGAAAGAGAAAGGTAGAGAGGTACTTATTTTTAGTTATCAATGATAGGAAGATCAAGTTTTACGTTATCTTCAACAAAGTGATTCTAGGATTCTTCTAAAAAATTTTGATCTCCCATAAGTATATCAACTGACATGTTTTCTTCAAAGACCTCCACGATCAATGATTGAGAGTGGGATGATTTTATTAATTCCTTTAGAAACTCTTTTTTAGTTGTCTCAGGTACTTTAATATAACAAATTATTGGTGAAATATCCTCCACCACTTGTTCTGGTTAGGGTTCAAGTTTAGGTTTCTCCATCAGTGCACGAATATATTCTTCTACCCTTTTAAATATGCTCTTCAGTTTTTTATGTCTTATTTAAATTCTTTCATATAATATTTTTGAATTTATTATTATTATTTCACCTGAGAGTAGTCAATCCATACATAATAATCACAATTTGAATACATCATGGATAAATAATATTTTTTTAGTTTTTTAAATTTATGTTTTTTTATGAAAAATAGTGCGTGAAAGTGTTGAGCCTCCTCAAAAATGATGCCAACTTGATGCATGAGTTTTTTTTTGTAGATACCCGATCAATATTTTATTTGCCTAAGCATGCAATATAGTACACACCCAGGGTCAGTCTCATGGAGGCACCTCACACAACACTAAATTTCTATTGCCACTATTTATATTTTAACTAATATAAAACTAAATAATATAAAGAGGGTGTGTTCTAAATATTCATGTAATATTAATATATGTACAATTTAATGAAAATAGAATGAATGACGATAGAATTATTGATGTTAGACAACAAGGAGATCCTCCCACAAGAACACCTAGAGTGAACCTTCATCATCTCATTATTAGTTTCAAATCTACTTAATGAACATGCTCCATCTTATGCATGGAAATCCTTTTCTAACCATGTTGTGAATATAAAATGCACTCAATGATTATCATGAACTAGCCTGGATACTATGGTACCCTAATAACCGAGATAGTCCTGACATATCCTAAAGGGTGTTCCCAATCCCCACAAGTTGGAAACTAGCACCTGACATCATACAAAATAAAACTGGGAATAGTTTTTATACATAAACAATAAAATAAATAGTTACAATTCAGTATGATCAAAATTAAAATCCACAGGTATAATTGTAACATAAGTCAAATAGGTGTAAAAAACCCAAAGTAAATTATCAAAGTACTTGAAAATAGGATAAACAAACCAAGTCCCAATGGACACTGCAGCTCAATGCCCAAAGATCAACAACAAATACCACACCCTAGTGGTGCTTTTCCCTTACTTGGACATGGTAGGAGGAAATATACAAACACCCAAAAGAATAGGTAGTGTGTGATCTAAAAGACTAATAGGGTATCACAAAGGATTCCATAATAAGATTCCAAAATTAATTAACCACACAAATCTTTCAATTTTAAATAAAAAGGTATGGAATTTCGAAAACACATTTTAAAAAAATCATGATTTACATTTCAAATTCTGGAAATATGTATTTATAAACAATTCCTTAATAAAAATTTATATAAAACATTTTACATAAATTCACAAGACATTTATAATTTTTTTACAAACAATGGAATATATATCAAATAATCATGAATGAAAAACATGGACATATACCAAGAGGTATGATAGTTCTAGGTTATGGGATCCTCACACAATCATATGATGATAATGGAAATGTGCACATATCTCTCTCTAATATTGGCCAAAGAAGACTAACAAACATCCCACTATGGATAAGATCTGCCAATATATTTATTTTAGAGATGTAAAGCGTCAATCCATTTCTTGGGAATTCCTATCCTAGTGTATTTTTTCCTAATAAATCACTAACTACATAGGCTTTAATGTTATCAAACAATAATAAATAATCCAAAATTTATTTCAAAACTATTTAAAATATAATTAACCCATTTTCCATTTCAATATTCCAATTTCCATTTAAAAACAAAATGTTTTTAGTCAAATCATGCCTTTTTCCAAGTTAAAACCAATGGGTTATTATCAAAAAAAATTAATCCATTTTTCTCAAATAAAAATTTGAAATCAATTTCATAAATCAATTTCACAATTTAAAATTCACAATTTAATTTCCATAATTTTACATCAAATATAAATCACAAACCAATCAACTGAAATTGGGGTTTTCCCTAATTTCATGCCAAAGAAACTCAAAATCCCAATTTACAACAAATTAGGTTTTTATAATTCAATTGAAAGCAATTTAATTTAAATAAAGAAATTTAGGGTTAAATTAGTTGGAAGATCTTAAACAAAACAACCTACCTCAGGATTATAGAATCATGAATCACAATGCCTACAACGAGAAACTCCAACAAAGGACGTTAGCAAAGGAGATCTAAGAATCAACCCTAGATTCAAAATATAAAACAATGTGTATTATATCCTAAAACAACATGGAGATCTACCAAACTCTAGGAATGAGATAAGGGGGGCATGAGAGAGACCATGTAGAGAATATTCACATACCTAGAGGAGATCGAACATGATTATCTACGCCTCGATCGACCTAGAAAGGGGATTGGGGGGGGGACCAAAAATGGGTCTCTGAGAGCTTCCAATACCTAATAAATCATTATAGGTTTAGTTAGGCTTGAGAGGGGGACAAAATGGGGGTTTCATGAATTTTTAAACAATTTTTGGAATTATTAGAACCCACACACATGGTTAGTTGGGTAGGGACACACAAATTTTCAAATTGTGAGCCATAAATATGCACCCCTAATAGTGGGTTACATGGTTTCTCCTTGGTGGGTGTACACTTTTTAAAACTATGTTCAAAACATGTAAACCCTCAATGCCTGGGTTTAAATGGTTTGCACAAGTAGGGTGCACGGTTTGGGAAAACTGTGTTCCAACTATGCACATCGTAAAAAGTTACAAAAATTTCCAAATTTTCACCTAAAGCCTCCCTAAACAAGACCCAACTAAGCATGATAAAAATAGGGGCTTAAGAGTACTTGAAAACAGTAATAGGATGTTATAATATCCCTACCATAGTAACTTTTTATCCCTATAAATCCCATTAAGAATCTTCTATGTCAAAAAGATGAGGCCACTGCTCTCTCATCAGTGACTCCCTCTCCCAAGTCTCATGAGTATCAGAACCATGATTCCATAGAACTGGAACCAAAGGTATTATATTCCCATGAAGTGCCTTATTTCCAAAATCAATTATCCTGATTGGATTCCCAGTCACAGATAAATTAGGCTTGATGTTAAGATCACTCTAGCTCAGAACATGACATGAATTAGAAAGATACTTTCGTAGCTAAGATACATGAAACATGTTATGTATCGATGTTAGCTGAAGTAGAAGTTATAAATGGTAATACACTTTCCCCACCTTCTCAAAAACCTCAAAAGGTACCAAAAAATAAGGAGCAAGTTTCTCTTGCCTCCCAATCCATCGATGAACCAACTGAGGTGAAACTTTTAAGAACACCTGGTCACCAACTAAAAATTTAAATGGTCCTCAATGACAATCAACATAATACTTATACCATATATGTTCTGTCAACATTCTCTGATGAATGAAATGATTATTTCCTATCATATATTGAACCAAGATCAGTCCAACCAAGGAACTTTCACCAATCTTCAACCAAAAAAATAGATATTTATAAGGCCAACTATACAAGGCCTAAAAAGGAGACATCCTAACCATATACTAATAAATATTGTTATAATAAGACTCAAACATACTTATATGATCATCCCAATCCCTACCAAAATTTAGAATGTAGTAACATGACATATCCTTAAGAATTTGTATAGTTATTTTAGTCTGGAAATTTGACTATGGATGATATGCTGTGCTCAAATGAACCTGATGTCCCAGTGCCTCCTAGAGATCTCTCTAAAAGAGAGAAGTAAATTGGGGATCTATATTAGATACTATAGTAGATAAAACTCCATGAAAATGAAAAATCTATTTCACATAGATATTTCTCATCCCCTAAACTTTTCTTGTATCATGAATAAGTATAAAGTGATCCAATTTAGTCAGCCTATCGATTAAAACCCATATCACATTATTATTTCTCTAGGTACACAAAAAACCAATAAAAATTCCACAGAGATCTCATCCCACTTCCAAGTTAGCACTAAAAGTGGCTAAAGAAAACCTAAAGGTCTCTAGTTATTGACCTTGACCTATTGAAATGTATAACAACGAGAGAAAAATTTAGAAATTACCTATCTCATGCATGGGCACTAGAATTTACATTGCATGTCAAATAACATCTTTATGGTTCTTGGGTGAAGTACCCACTGGGAATTATGTAAACCCCCCATAATAACTTTCCTTACTACTAATGTCCCAACAAAATGATTCTGATAACATATAATTACCTCCTTGGAGAACGACCACTCAACAATGGTCTCACCACCAAAAATAGAGTGTCTAATTCTACAAAACTCATCATTAAGATTCTATTACTAAAGAATCATTTTGAGAAGAGAATAGGTCAACTGAACACTAGTCAAGACAACATTAGTCCATGATTCCCAGACTCTAATATGCAATTGTGTAAAAATAGCCATCCAGTTCCACTATTCTGATGATTCTTTCATGGAATAGGTAGGAAGTTTCCTTCTTAAATAACCCACAATGAAATTATCTTTCCCTAAGGTATAGGTGATGTTAAAGTCAAAAGATTTTAGGTATTCCACCCAAAAAATATGGTGAAGATTCAAATATTTTTGAGAGAAGATATAAATCAAGATAGTGTGATTGGAATATATGGTAAACCTTTCTCTGAAAATGAAATAACACAAACTCTTTAGTGCATTAATCACAAATTCTAGTTTGAGGTCATGGGTTGGGTAATTATTCTTATGTGTCCTAAGTCTCTGATATCCATAGGCAATGATATGATCAACCTTCATAAGAACATAGCCCAAAACTAAACCTGATGCATCACATAATGCCACATAGACCTACTTGACCTCTAGAAGAGTCACATCGATGTAGTAGTCAAAATTCATTTCAGCTCAACAAAAGAATTCTGATATTTTTCATCCCAAGAAAACTTCACTCCCTTTCGAGTTCAAGCATTCATTGGAGAATCCAACTTTGAGAAGTCCTTTACAAACTAGAAATAATATCTAGATAAACCTAAGAAGCTCTGAATCTTGAAAAAATTTCATAGTTGTTCCCATGTCATAACAGTTTTCACCTTTTCAGGGTCAACTGAAACACTATGTTCCAACCCCATGTATCCCAATAAAATTCACTTCCTGAATCTAGAAATCACATTTTAAAATCTTGGAATAAAGTCAATGTTTTATCAATAATTCTAGAACTACTCTCAGATGATACACTCGATCCTTATAGGACTAAGAGTAAATAATGATGCTATCCATAAATACTACCATAAAGTATCAAGATACTCATGAAAAATTCCATTCATTAAATCCATAAAGACTATAGGAGAATCAGTTAGAACAAATGGAATGACAAGGTAATAATAATGGTCGTACCTAATCTAAAAAGTGTTTTTGGGAATGTTAGATTCTTTTATTCTCAAATTATAGCAACTAGATCAAAGATCAATCTTATATAACCAATTTGACCCTTTTAACCAGTCAAACATATCATCAATCTGTGTAACAAATACTTTTTCTTTATTGTAACTCAATTGAGTTTTCAATAATCAACACAAAGGTGAAGTGACCCATTAACTTTATTAGTAAAGAACACAAAATCCACCCAAGGTGAAACACTTGAGAGTGTATGATGCCTTTCTATAAAAGATCATCCAACTAAGACTTCAACTCTTTCATTTTAGATGGTTCCATATGATAAAAAGGAATAGATACTGGTTGATTACCAAGCACTAAATCAATAGAAAAATATACATCCCTTAACAGTGGAAAACCAGATAAGTTCAAAGGAAAATCATTGGAAAACTCTACAAAACCTAGAGGGAGATCACCACTCAAATATTCTCACTCTAGATCAATAATGAACACAAATATTACTTTCCCAAACTATAGATAATAAGGTCTAATCTACTCGACCTCAGGTCCCATTCTCCTTGAAAGATATGGAACACCCCATCGAGTGTAGTGAAAGAGACTCATCAAAGATAAAAATAAATTTTGGATTTATTAGTAATGATCCAATCCATCCTAAAAATTATGTCAAGAGGTTTCATGTCGAGAACCAAAAAATCCCAAGTAAGCTCAATATCCAATGGAGAGAAAACACAATCGGGACTACAGAGACCCTGCTCTCTCTTTGATTTGAGGGGTGTAGTAATATCCATCACATAATATAAAAGCTTCATAGGAAGATTATGCATATTCACAACATAGGTTGAAATAAATGAATGAGATTCACTAGTATCAAAAAAATCAGCCACTAATGATGAACCTATAGTGATGATACCTCTCACAGTCCCTGAACCCATATCTATTTCCTCTAGAGACTCTTCCACTACATGAAGAATATTCATTCCTGATTCCTATGGATAGAACTCCCTAATTCACAAGGCATCTGATTGCACCATAGTTTTATTAGGTTCTGATGATCTCATGCCACTACATGGAGTAAAATAGACATGAAAGAACTTCTATAAGTGACTTTAGAATCTGTAGAAACCACATGTCTTGGGTGCCTCTGAGCAAACCCATTTTGAATGCCTTGGATTTCCAAACTAGTAACAAATCAAAGGGCCTCTTCCAGGAACTAAAGGAGGTCTAGAAAAACCCTATTATCGAGAACCACCATGAGAATCATCATGATTCCTATTACATTTATGGGAACTCACATAACTACCATTTGAAGAAAAAGGAACTCCCAAAAACCTTGACTTACCTACCAGTTTTATTTCAATAATTAACGCTCTATCAATGACATCAACATAAGAAGGAATCTTCAACAAGAAAACCTAAGAATTAATATTATATCAAATTACCATATCAAATCTTCAAGTTTAATCTTCTCATTTGATACTATCATAGGTGAGAATTGTATAATCTCAGTAAAGTGATTCACATATTCGGTCACAATACTATCAACCTGCTTGAGTTTCAAAAACTCCATAGCCTTTGACAACACAATAGACTCTAGATATAATTGGTTATTGAAAAGAATTTTAAAGTCTTTCAACTGTAATCCCTCATGCTTCTTCGTCATTGACATCATGTCCCACCATATCCTTCTAGATCCATATAGCTTGAAGGTGGGATATTTCACCTTGATTTAATAATGTGTTTCTATGAATTCAAATAGAATATCATTATCTCTCAACCAATCCTTATCCAATTGAGGATAATTAGATCCTTGGAACACTGAAGACTTTTGGAAAATGAAATAATAAGCATGATCCCATAAAACATCACTTTTAGGTTCCATAAATAGATCCTAGATGGGAATTAGTGCCGGTGGCTATCCCAGATCATGGACAACACGCTCAATAACCTCAACCAGATTCTGGTCCATGGGAGGATTTTCTCACTGTGTTTCATCAACATCTTCTTCCTAGATCCGATTTTCATGTATTCTTGGATTCATGATGCTACAAAACATCAAAAGATAATATTTAAGACATAATAAGGGTTACACATAACAACTATCAAATAAGAAAAATAGGGAAAATTAATCTTAATAAATGAGAGCACAAGATTTGTATTTCATCCTATCCAAATAAAAAGCAAGGAAAAGAGTAGAACTAATTATCAATATGTATTTTCAAAAACAAACCTAGAGACTTAAGGATAATTTATGTGAGAGTTGGATAGACACTCATTCATAACTACCTTCTAATCCCCGACAAGATTATATGACTACATACTGATATCAAGGAAAGATGCTTAACCTGCACCTTTTATACCACTTTTTCATGAGCTAACTTGGATACCATGGTACCCTGATAACTGAGATGGTCTTGACACATCCTAAAGGGAATTTCCAATACCCATGGGTTAGTAAATATCACGTGTAATCATACAATATAAAACTTGGAATGGGTTTTCCACATAAAAAGAAGAAGAAACAATTACAAGTTAGTATGCTAAAAAAAAACTCCACAGGGAGAACTGTACCAAAAGTCAAACATGTGTAAAAAACCTAAAGTACATCATCAAAGTACTATAAAATAGGATAAAAACCCCAAGTCACAATGGACACAATATATTAAATCCCAAATATCAATAGCAACTACCACCTCCTAGTGGTGGTTTTCCCTTACTCAGACCTGGCAGGAAGAAATATAAAAATTCCCAAAGGCACAACTATGATGTGAGATAAAATCCCAGTAGGGACTCACTAAGTATTCCATAATAAGATGCCAAAATTAATTAACCAAATAAATATTTCAATTTTAAATAAATAGAAATGGCATTTCAAAATCTCATTTAAAAAAAATCATGTTTTACATTTCAAATGATAAAAAGAAGTATTTATAAACAATGTATTAATAAAAATTTATATAAAATGATTTACAAAAATTCACAAGGAATTTGTAAAATAGTTTACAAAAAATGGAATATATATCAAATAATCATGAATGAGAAACATAGAAATCTACTATGAGGTACTATAGTTACAAGTTATGGGATACTCACACACTCATATAATGATAATGAAAATGTTCACACATGTCTCTCGGACACTGGGCAAAGAAGACTAACCAACATACCATTGGGGATAAGATTTGATAATATATTTATGTTAGATTTATAAGCATTAATCCATTGATAGGGAATTACCATCCTAGTTTTTTCATCCCTAATAACTCACTAAATACCAAGGCTTGCATGTGATCAAACAAAAATCAATAATGGGAAATTTATTTCATTTTTTAAATACAATTAACCCATTTCCCATTTCATTATGCTAATTTCTAGTAAAAAAAGAAAACTGGTTTTTAATCAAATCATGTTTTTTTTCAGGATAAAAAATGGGTTATTATCAAAACAATTTAATCTTTTTTCTCAAATAAAAATTTAAAATCAATTTCAAAAATAAATTTCACAATTTAAATTACACAATTTAAATTCCACAATTTTCTATCAAATACAAATCACACCCCAATTCCCCAAAATTGGATTTGTTCCCCAATTCCATGCTAAAGAAAATCAAAATACAAATTTATAAAAAATTAGTTTTTCATAATACAATTAAAATAAATTTAATTTAAATCAAGAAATTCAGGTTTAAATCAATTAGAAAATCTTAAATGGAACCACCTACCACAGGATTATAGAATCACGAATCATAACACCCTTAACAGGAAACTCCAATAAAGAACATCGATAAAGGAGATCTGAGAATCAACCCAAGATTAAAGATATAAAACTATGGTGATTAAATCCTCCAAAAATACATAGATATAAAAAATAATAGGTAAGAGAGAAGGAGAAAGAAGGAGAGACCAAGAAGAGAATATTCACATACCCAGAGGAGATCAAACGCGATTTACTACACTTTGATCTTCCTTGAAATGGGTTTGGAGGATAAAAAATGGGTCCTTGAGAGCTTCCAAGACCTAGGAAATAATTCTAGGTTGAGTTAGTCTTGAGTGGGGGATAAAATTGGGGGTTTAGAAATTTTTAAACAATTTTCAGAATTATTAAAACCTAGGAACACAGTTATCTGGGTGGGGTTGCTTGGTTTGTCAAATCTTACACTCTAACTATGCACCCTTACTGGTGGGGATGCACAGTTTCTACTTGGTGGGTGAAAATTTTTTCAAACCATGTTACAACTATGAAAACCCTCAATACCTAGGTTTTCATGGTTTTCACTAGCATGGCACATGGTTTGGGAAAATAGTGTGCTAACTATGCACAACCTAGAAAATTCCAAAAATTTCCAGATTTTCACCCGAAGCCTCCCTAAATGAGACCCAAAGGTGAATTTATAACTAATATTCCCATTGGAATAACTATAATAAAATACGAAACATTAAAAATAAATGCAAAAAACCTAGGTTCAACACTGGATTTCTCCCCGGAGAACTTACTCAAGTTAGTTACTCATGATCATGAGTATTATAGATCTTAGTGGAGAAGAAAGGGGTGGAAAAACACAAGATAAAAATATTAGAATGATAGGAAGAAGAAAAATAAAATATAATAAAAATTTATAATACTATTAAAATATAAAATAAACTAAAAAACTATAAAAAAATTCCAACAAAAGTTTCCAACCCTTTGAAATGAAGAAGAAACACTTTTTTATAGGGAGAGGGGGTGAGAAGTTCACTCTAAAATGATCCTCCAAATGTTGATTCTTATTGTCCCAATTAAATGGAATAATTTTAAATATTTTTATTCTTGAAAGTTGTTCCTTTATAACTCCCCTATGCACCCACAAAATATCATATTTATTGGACACTAGATGGAGGATTTAGGATCAATTTACTCTATAAAATTAATATGTCTAGGAAGGCTCTTCGTATTCCCCAAATCCAGTTTCCCATGCATTTATGGCCTTTATAGATGAAAAATAAGGCATTAAAATCCATTTTAATGTTTTTAATTAATATATTCTCTAGATATATGTCAAATTTTATCTCATTAGGATCATCCATTTATGAGATATGCACCCGCCATAAAAAATAACCTGATCTATGCACAAATTTTGATGCCTGAATCATGAGATGATTTTGGGCATTCAAATGGTGGATTGAGATTTGGGTCCAGAAGAATTAAATAGATCCCAATGAAACTAGAAAACTAAAAAAGAATAATTTTTCAATTTTTATCAGTTTTGAAAAGGTTATATCCAAAATATATAAATAAATAAAAATAGTTAAATCCAAAATTAGGCCATTTTTACAATTAAGATCAAAATACTACCAAAACCGTAAAATGTGACAATTAACCTTAAAATAACACTTTAGGGGGATTAAAAAAATTGAAATTAAAATTATAATAATTGAAAATATTTTCTCTTTTAACTCACTTTAACAGAGTAATCCAACATTAAAAATCAAGATGAACATCAATATGAAATAATAATAAATACCAAAAACATCACATACTACATTTCCAAACTGAGGAAGTACCCAAAAACCAATATAGTAAAACATGACATGTCATGATAGTCTTAATTACTAGAAGTAAATCACAATAATATTCTAAAGAAAATCCTCAAATTGAGTCTCACATTAAGTTTGGACCCCTCATCCATGATCAGTCCCATATCCCACATCAACCATCTAGAATAGGTCCTTTACCCTTATCCTAACCTACAACCATGATGTTTTCTTGGGTACTTAGAAGCAGCCGAATTAGGGTGTATTTACAACTCAATAGTACATCACCAAAAATTTCTAGAATAATATATAGACTAATCACAGTGTATGCATAAGTATAAATAAGAAAGGTGAGTAAATAATTAGAATAGTTTTCATTATTTAACAATATTTAAATTAAACACTCTTGTTCTTAGTTCCTAGTGTCACCCATACTCATCAAACCTACTTCAGCCAAATGTAGGTCATTTGAACCATGTTCCAAAGGGGTCATAAGTTGGTAAAAAATAAGCATCCATCCAAGTATCCAAACAGGATTTGGAACACCATGTTTGACCATCCCAACCATGATATGGAGCACTATGTCCATACCCTTAGAGTAAGGAGTGTAAATCATTTCTCTAAAAGTTACTATATATAGGGGAACCTAGAGGGGTAGTCTAGACCACCCAAGGGATAGAAGAATTAGTCCAAAATCCCAACCAACCATTTTTTCACATTTTCAAAGGCTCATTATCATTAACCTTTTTATCAAACAAAGACAACACACATGAACCATTTCATTTATCATAATTCAATGGTTCATTAAATTCAATATATTCTCAATTTCCATATTTAGGTCATTTCACCCTTAAAGAACCATTACAACCATTTATCATCCCTTTCAATCCACTTAACCACATGAAAAAACCCTTTTAACCATTTATCACATTTACCCATTTACAAGACACAACTCATTTAACTTATTCAAGTCAACCCAAACAACCCTTTATTATATTCCTATATGATTTCTATAATTACAATTGGTTTAATCTCATAAACCCTTTAATTAACCATTTTAAAAACTCAATTATCATGTTCATGTAAGTGTCACACCCCATGGGTGACCATATTCCTGGTCTAATCAACCTCAATGAATCCAACATGGATCATGAGGGGTTCAACACACCATTTATGCACCCATTTTATCATTTCTTATCAAGGATTAAAATGCACAACATGATGATACAAAGCTATAAACATACATATAAATTAAACATCATGACTATGAGATATAACTTGTAGACCACCTACCTCAAGTTCATAAATGAACGCTTGTTTAAACATGACCCTTGATTCAAGACCAAACAAACCTCAATGCCCAGTCTAAGAATCTACTGGAAAATAAGGTTTTTTAGAATTTAGAAGGAGAATAAAAATTATACAAATCCTCTTCTAGAAAATATAATAAAGAGGAGTGGTAGAATCACCTAGATCTTTGATTCGAAACTAATAGTTCTTCAAACAACCCAAGATTGATGGAGAATCACCCTTGAGGGATGAGGGAGCCCTTGGTTTGTCACTCTAGCTTCTAGAGGTGTAAGGAGGAGAAAAATTGGGTAATAAATCATAAAAAATGATAGGGAAAATGGGAAATTTACTCTTTTAATGAGGCACATGGTTTGGATGCACGGTTGGCCAAACCTTGCACCAATAGTGCTCCACCCTCTATCCAAGAGGGGGCCTGGGTTGAACGATATCTTAGGGAGCCCACATAGTTTGTAAAACCATATGGAGGTCGTTCATTTGGATCTGTCAAAATCCACATGATTTCTAATCTACCCTTGCATGATTTTTCAACCATAAACCCTCCCCCTATAGACTTCATGGTTAAGGTGCACGATTAGTGCTAACCATGTTCCAACCATGCACCCTACACAATATAACCTATTTTATTCCTCTTTTATGTCCTGAACCCCTAAGACACCCCCTGAGTTCTCTCATATTATTTTAAAAAATTCATCAACTATTTTAAATAGTGTTAACTCAAAATTTAAACAAGAACTCACCTCCTCGAAATGTTATGATCTTACAAACTCCCCACCTTATAATAGACCATCCTCAAGATACACCCCCAAACATTACTAAGCCTTCAAGGTAAAAAGGTAAAGACACTAGGCCCACATACCCATCTCCCTTTCTCAAGTTTCCTCTTTAAAAGTTACCATGATACCACAACACTTGGACCAATGACACAATCCTAACCCAAAAAATCATCTCACTGTGATCCACAATATGAACTAGATGATCCTCAAATGATGCATTAGTTTCAAGCTCCACATCATCAACATAGATTATATAAAAAGGGCCAGGGTGATACTTCCAAATACGCGACACATAAAAAACACCATGCATGCCACTATACCTATTTAGAATAACCAATCAGTATTACACTGATCTCATCCTATCCACAATCTTAAATAGACCCACATACCTGGGTGCCAACTTTCCCTATTTCTAAATTCAATGGTGACCCAACCTTATCAACACCTGAAGGAACAAATGGTCACCCATCGTAAACCCAATAGGTTGAAAACATCAATCAGCTTATGAATCTTTTCTGCTCTGAGCCATAGCCATATGATTTTGAATCAACTAAATCTGCACTAATATCTTCTACATGAAACTCAGTCACAACAACTCTGATTCCCATACTTCTATCCAACATAAGGGTGATCTACATGGCCTACCATAGAGCACATTTTATAGTGCCATTTGAATAGTCACCTGATAACTATTGTTATAGGTGAACTCAATGAGTGATAAATGTTTCTCCCAAGATACACCAAAGTCTAGGACATATTCTATCAATATTTACTCTTGAACTTGAATATTACATTCTGATTTCTTGTCTGTCTGTGGTTGAAAAGTCATACTCAGAAATACCTGAGTACATAGTTCCTTCTATAAACCTTATCAGAAGTGAAAAGTAAAATAAAATCATGATATGAAACAATACTCCATGGTACTCTGTGAAAATGTGTTATCTCCCGGATGCATAGGTCTCCCAAATGGTCAACAGTGAAAGTCTTCTAAATTGGAAATAAATATTCTACCTTATTCAAGTGCTCCACAATAACCCAAATTGTGTCATTATTCCAAGGATTCCTTGGGAAAACCACTATAAAATTCATAGTAACATCATCCTACTTCTATTATGGAATAGGAAATGAATGTAACAAAAAAATGGATCATTTATGCTTAAAATTCACTTACTGATAGATGTATAATTATTTCATGAAACTTAGAATATCCTCTTTCATACTTGATCAGTAATAATGTCTTCAAAGATATCGGTACATCTTGGTCAAACCAGGGTGCACTACCCACTTTGAAGAATGAAATTCACGCATCATCTAATCCATCATACAAGTAAGCACAAACACACAACCACAAATTTGAATAATCTCATCCTTATAAATAGTCTAATCATAATGTGTCTCCCCTCCTTCAAAACTATCTCACAAATCCATACATTCTGAATCATTATATTGTATTCTACTAAAATGGTTTAGAATAGATTCCTAAAAAAGACAAGGACATGAGTGTCATTAGCTCATGCTCCTCCCAAACACCTAGAAGCATCTTAAAAAAAATCCATCATCTTCCACTCATAACTAGAATCTTGAACCTCCTGATTCTATGAAATTTGACTCAATGAATCTACAACACTATTCCCCTTCCCTATCATGTAATCTTACTCGAAGTCAAAATACTACATGTACTCAACCTAGCTTTGTTACTAATGATTCAAGTCACACTATGAAAATATGTACTTAAGGATCTTATATTCGGTATAAAAAAACTTCACATTTCAAGGAATAAACCACTATATCCAATTCAAGATAATTCATAGGATATTTCTATTTATGTGGCCTCAACTTCCATGATCCATACACCATGAATTGACCCCCCTACATTAACACTACCCCAAGTACAATCCTAGATGCATCAAAAAACAAATTATACTTCTTACCTGGACCTGATAAGATTAATATCAATATAGTGTTCAAACGTCTCTTCAATTACCAAAAATCATTCTTCCATACTTAAAAACACTAAAACTTTAAAACCTTATTAGTTAGGATCAAAATAGGTTATACTAAGTGTGAAAAATATTAGTGAACCTTTTGTAGTAACCTTATAATACCAAAAAAGCTTCAAATATCAAAAATATTCTTGGGATGCTTCTAAGAAACCATTGCTTGAAACTTCTCTGGATCCGCTGAAACACATTCCTCCAAGATGATACAACCCAATAAATAAACCCTGTGGATCCAAAAGTGACACTTTGATAGATTCATGTATAGATAATTCTCTCTCATTATACTTACGATGATGTCAAGATATTGGGCATGGTTGTCATGAGTCTAAGAGTACACCAAGATTTCATTCATAAAAACAAATAAAAATATATACAAGCACAAGTGAAATATTCAGTTCATCAAATCCATAAACATAACAGATGTGTTCGTTAACCTGAATAGCATTATGACAAACTCATATAAACCATACCTATTTGAAATTAGACTATGGTATATTATAAGTTATCACCCTTAGATGATGATACCCTGACCTCAAATAAATCTTGGAGAACATAAAATCACCATTATTATTGTCAAAAACATCATTGAAACACTTATGAGTATATCAGTTATTAACCTTTATTTGATTCAAATTCTGGTAATCGACACAAAACTGAAATGTTCCATCAAACTTCTTAGAAAATTTTTGGAGAACCCCATGGTGATGTACTTGGAAGGATAAAACCTTCATTATCCAATTACTCTAACTGATTTTTATTTTCCCAGAGTTCTATTTCTTTTATTCTATAAGGAAGAATAGAAATGGGCTCAGATCTAGGCATAAGCTCAATCATTAATTCAATCTATCTCTTAGGTGGAAGCCCTAATAAGTCCTCAGGAAACAAATCCTAAAACCGATCCACCATAGTAGGAAATAAATTATGCTCTAATTACTCATCATCTATAAAAAGACTCATAACTTGGGTTGTGATCTCACCCAGTTGTGGAAGAACTGTCCCTTCATAACCTACCATGATATCCCATTCCCTTCAATGAACATCAATGTCACCCTCAATAGATGTGAAACTCACTCTCCTACAGTACCAACCAATGTGGTCCTCGTAAAAAACCAACCACTTTATCCCCATCATCAGGTTAAAACTGAACATATCAAGCATGTATAAGTCCTAAATGATATGGTACCCACCAACCTTGAGGTTTCACTCCTTGCATTATCAAATAATTTCTACTCGTACTCCTAATGGTGGGTCAATCGACATAACCCCACACATATATCCCATCGATAAACCCAAAACATTAAAAATACAAGTAGATATAAAATAATATGAGGCCCCTATATTAAATAAAGAACAAGAAATAATGGAATCTATAAGAATCATACCTTGAATAGTTGATGGTCTAGCCTCACCACTACCAGGTATAGAATGAACTGCATGGAGATGACCTACCCATCTACACTATTTTCTAGTCTCAGTTCATGGTGCTGAACTGCCCTAATAATATGGATTATCTTGTCTTAAAGTACCATGTCCCCCATCCCAACCAGTATGGATGGTGGAACTCTAACCACCTAACTAATATTGTGTTGCATACCTCCTACTGGTGCTCTATACCAGCCTAGATCCTCCAACACTGTCTACCTGCTGTGGGTTCCTATAGAACCTCTATACATGACCCATCCTACTGTATGATAATAATTACACTAGTGGTCAAGTATATTAACCAAGCATATTGACCGGTCTACCAAACTAATAGAAGACGACCAAACTACCTCCCTACGAGATAGTTCCTCTTCCCTTCTCACTTTTTCTGCCACTACTTTGGTGGAAATTATCATAATGATGCTTCTTACTATTGGAATATGTACCACTAGATCACCCAAATGAAATGATCTATCAACCACTAAAAGCCTCTTTCCGGTTCCATTTAGATATAAGAGACTGATCCACTACCTCATAAAACCTCTTTAAACAAAATATATTTACCTAAGACTTGATCTCACATCGTAGTCTATCCTGAAAACATATGTCCACAAATACCAAATCTCCTATCAGTGTTGGAGAAAAACACTACAAGTCTATGAAGTGGAAAAAATAATTAATTAATAACATATTTCCATATGTTAATCATATAAACTCTTCATCTTTCCTTTTACTCAAGGTCTCAGGGTAAAAGTGCTCTAGGAATTTCTCCTAGAAGTCCTTTCATGTCACACCCTCTGACTGATCATCCTAAACTTGAATATCCCACTAGCATTTCACTACTCCTCATAACATGTAAGATACCAACTTGACTCTCTTCTTAAAGGGAGTCTCTAAATTAACCAGAGTCATCTAGATGTACTCAATCCAAAAATATTCTTCCTTAGGTTTACCCTCTCTGGTAAATGTCGGAGGGTACCACAACTAAAACTCTCTCATCGAGTCAAACATACTCGAAACATTACACCCCATGTCTCTCTCCATAAACTATAAAAAACAAGATAAATTCTCATGAAACTTATCTTCCCCTATATTACTCGAAATCAACAGAGGTTCCTATTCCACTATTGGAGAATAATTCTCGGTGATGTCCTCACATTCCATTACTAATATGCATCATCATGGTGGAATCTCTCTATAATGTCAAACACATGTCTTAAAACACATAACATAAGGTTCCAAAAATTATCCAAAAGAGGGATCATATTTAGTCATAACAAATTACCCTGTATAAACTATCCCAATGAGTACAAACACCATGCCATCACTACCCTAAACCATCCCTATCCTAGGACATGGTCAACACAGTGTAGACCAAACTTACATAATCAAAAGCCTTTTATTCAAAACCATTTCATCCATTTCACTTTAAAACAACATAAATAGTTCTCATTCAAGCAAAATTTTAACCTTTTCAATTTATAACTTTCCAATTGATATAATTTTCAACCTCATTATTAGGAACTATTTTGTTAAAGCTTCAAGTAAACTAAAAAAGTGTTTTAATTTACCAAAAACCACTATAAATCACTTTTCTAAGAGTTCATAACATGATGCATGTCACATAAATCATGAGTGCCTAAAATGATTCATGTACATAGAAATATTGTTCTATTCTAGGCCATGAATAAAACCCTATTAAACAATAACACCATAGAATAAGTGAATTACCCAAGGTGAAATAATATCCAACGGTAACAAAAAACAAAAAACAAAAACAATCCCAACCTAGGTACTTGGGTTTCCCCCCACACATGGGTTAGATACTACCAAGAAAGATATAATTTAAAAGGCCCGACACATCATAATATCCCATATAACATTCCCAAATAGTAAAACAACAGAAAAGAAAAAAGAGCTCTGATACCACTTTATAACATCCCGAACTAGGTACCACTATAACCAGTTCCCAAATCCAGATCAACATATGACCTCAAGAACACCTCACCATATGCTAGAAGATACCAACTATTAGTGAGGATCTAATAGATCTTGTGTAGAGACTATACCCTCTTTACCAAAGTAAAATAGTAGTGTAAATCAAGATGAACATCAATATGAAATAATAATAAATACCCAAAACATCACATACCGCATTCCAAAATTTAGAAAGTACCCAAGAAACAATACAGTAAAATATGAAATGTCATGATAGTCCAAAGTTCCATAATTAAATCAAAATAAGATGCTGAAGACAATCCCAAAATCAAGTCCTGACATCACGTATGGTTCCCTCATCCATGATCTATCCCATATCCCACATCAACCTCTAGTATAGGGCCTTTTCCCTTATCCTGACCCGCAACCATGAAGTTTTCTCTGGTTCCCAGTGGTAGCCCAAGAAAGGTGTGAGTAAAACTTAGTAGGCCACAACCAATGGTGTCTATAATAATATCCAGTCTAATCAAAATATATACATAAGTACAAATAATAAAGGCCAAGCAGTAATTAGAACATTTTTCATTATTTAACAATATTTAAATTAATTACCCTTGTTCTTAGATCCCAATGTCACCCATACTCATAAAACCTACTTTATCCTAATTCTAGTCATCTGAACCATGTGTCAAAGGGGTCACAAGTTGGAAAATATGGAGCATCATTCCAAGATCCTAACTAACCATTTGTTCAAATTTTCAAAGGATCAACGTCATTAACCTTTTTATCAAAAAAAGACAACTCAGGTGCACCATTTAATTTATCAAAATTTCATATTTCATTACATTCAACATATTATAAATTCCCATAGTTAGTCCATTTCACCCTTAAATAACCTTTACAACCATTTTCGCCCCTTTCAAGCTAGTTAACCACATGGAAAATCCTTTTAAACATTCCTTAAATTTACCCATTTACAATACATAACTCATTTAACTTATCCAAGTCAATATAAACACCACTCTATTACATTATAATATTCTTTCCACAATTAAATTTGATTTAATATCATAAAACCTTAAATTAATTATTTAGCATCTCAATTTTCATGTTCATGGTAGTGGCACACCCCATGGGTGACTATAGGCCTGGTCTAATCAACCTCAATGAATACAATGGGATCATGAGGGGTTAAATACACTATTTACACACCAATTTTATCATTACTTACCAAGGATTCAAATGCACAGAACAATGACACAAAGTAAAAATCACATAAACATAAATTAAATATCAAGACTATATGATATAACTTACAGAACACCTACCTCAAGTTTGTAGATGAACAATCTCTCAAACATGACCCTTGATTCAATACTAAAAAACCTTCAATTTCCAATATAATAATCTTATAAAAAACAAGGAATATGAGGCTTTAAAATGATAAGAACATGTCCTATTACAAAAAATTGAATAAAGAGTAGTGTTTGACTGACCTAAAGCTTTGATTCACAACCAACGGTGCTTCAAATGACCAAATATTGAGGTAGAATCACCCTTAAAGGTGGTGGAATCCCTTGGTTTGTCACTCTAGATACTGGAGGTGGAAGGAGGAGAAAAATTGGGTAATAAATAATAAATATCTAGAGGAAAAAGTGGGAAATTTCATATTTTAATGAGATGTACAGTTTGAACGTACGATTGGCCAAACCATGTACCAACTATGTGCCACCCTATGTCAAATAGGGGGCCTGGGTCTCACATTCTCATAGGGAGCCTACATGGGTTTTTAAACCATTAAGAGGATATGTGTTTGACTATGTCCAAATCTACAAGTTTTCTAGGCACCCCTTGAATGGTTTTTCAACCATGAACCCTCCCCCTACAGGCTGTATGGTTAAGACGCATGGTTTGTACTTACCACATGCCAATCATGTGTCCTACACAACATATCCTCTTTTCTTAGTCTTGTATCAAACCCCTAGGACACCCCATGAGTTCCATCATATTCTCAGAAAACATTTCATTCACTATTTGAAAGGGAGTTGACTCAAAATTTAAACAAAAATACACATACTCAAAAGGTCAAGATCTTACACCATGTGTTTGTAAGAGGTTAGTGGGAGCACCACTATTTTCCATGTAAAATATGATTGATAATATATGGAAAATAACTATTATCCTTACAGTTAGTTAAGACTAGGATGAAAGTAACTCTCTATAGATTAACTTAATGTAGTAACCTAATTTCTAGGGAACTGGATCTACTAAGGTTGACCTAATAGTTTTTTAGACCTAGTCAATAGTACATATACTGACAAGGTATTACAAAATAATAATTATAACAATTCAATAGAGAATTGTTACTGGTTTCACATGGAATAAATTCTTCTAAGAATACATGTATGGACATCAGAGGAGATTAATTTGTGAGTTTAATTCCATACACTTCTAGGATGGATCAATCACATATTCCAAGCTATTTACTAGATGTGATATTGACAAAAATAATTAATGGTAGGAAAATATCAGTTATATCCAAGAGAACTGCATGATAAGTAGTCATAACAATCAAATTGTACTTGAGTAAGTACAAAAGATATGTACCTGTTATGTGGAGAGGAAGGTATTCTAGTTATAAGGGGACACAAACTAGTCTTCCTATAGATTAGTATGATCTAATATAATATTTAGGCTAAGGTAATGATCAAGACAAGATCATTCAAGCTAGTGGTATCCGTGTCTATAAATATTGAGTGTGTTATGGATTATATGGTAGCTAAAGAAGTAGTATAAAATATGAAATTATTTTTTCCAGTTCATGGAATCACACCTAGTAAGTAAAGTTTTTTCATGATGACAATTATTAGATTGGATAGCTAAAATTTTAAGTTTTAATAGTTTAAAAAAGGTATATACTCAGGGATAACATCTATTATAGAGTATTACTCAAGAAAGTGAGGTCGTAGATAATAGAGTTACCATGTAACAGAGATGTGGAAAGCCCATAAATAAAGACATAAATCAAAAGAAACATGATATTAATCATGTGAGAGCTAATAAGGATTGTTAACAAGTTGGATATAGTGTAAGTTGAAGTGTTTTAATCATGGTTTCCCTAGACTCAGCTAAAATAGTACTTTTTGATTACCAAACCATGTATATAGTGATTTATTCTTGATGTAAACTTACCATTATAGTGTTGATATTTTTGTGTCCACTATTTTAATAGTAATGTTCATATATTATTTTTCATATCAAAAGGTTATAGAAGTTCCCAATCTATAATGATAACTTCAAGATACTATGACATCAACATTAAAAAAATTCCTATGGTCAAGATACATCATACTTACTGGACACAAATGATGTCTACCAATTAGGTTTTGGGGGATCATAAGCATTGATACTTCTTCTCATGAAGTTCTTACTTAGAAATCTTGAGTATCTGAGATCATAAGGACTAATCTACTCATAGGAACATGACATGTTTCAGGTATCATTGGTAGTTACTATCCATAAACATGTGTAATGGTCTCCTGACTTGAGATTATCATCGGTGTAAACTATTTTATCTTGTACTTTGATTCAAGGGAAAAACTATAACAATGAAGTCATAACAATTTATCTTTCATTGGGTGCATCATTGGTAGTATGACATTGATTGAATAACCAAGAAATAATTTGTCACTTTTATAGGAATAGATATCTCAGGATCAGTTTATTATGACGGTGATACCTTTACTAAATCCATGTCCATGGTAGAAGAAGTTAAGTCTATCCAGTAAGGTTAATGAATAATAAAGAATCACCACTACAAAATTGGGTTTTAACAACACTAGTAAAGTACCTTTAATAACACTTATAAATAGTTTTCTCACAAGATATGTTAAAGGTAAGTCTTTAAAAGTGTTAAAAAAAGCATTAATAAAGGGGTCCTTTAACATCGCTAAAAAAAGCACTATTAAAGGCTCCTTCAACATAGTTTTTTTAGCACTATTAAATGACCCCTTTAATAGTGTTTTTTTAGCATTGATAGACACCTTTATCAGTGACAAAAAAATGCTGTTAAAGGGGGTAAAATTATATTTTTTAATACCTTTATGATCATTACCCCTTTATTAGCGCTCCATCCCCTCTTTATCAGTGCTTTTCACCCCACCACCCCTTAATAATGCTTTGTGAATTTAGAGCCCCCCTACGCACTCTTGGATTAGAACCCTACACCTCTTCTTTGAACATAGAATGCCTTTACCACTACACCATGTTGTTTTGTTGTCCGTTTAATGGTATTTTTGTTTATATATATATTTACATATATATATTTTCATATATTTATATAATTATTTTAAAATACATTTATAAAATATATGTGGGAATGTGTGATATATATATACTTATATTTATTTAAATATATTATATATTATATTCATTTACATATACTAGAATATAATATAAATATATATCCATTTATTAATACACACATATATGTATATATAAACATTATATATATATATATATTATAATGTAAAAAGTGATTAGATGTTGTTTTAAATACATTTTTAGAATCTGTATTTATTTACATATATTAGAACACACACAGACATATTTGTTAATTATTAACACACACATGTTTATATATAAACATTACTTGTATAGGTGTATATATACATATTAATGAATTTTTATAAGGTAAATAAAATGGATAATTTTTTACTTTAAATAAAATTAATTATAAATATTTAAAAATACATTTTTACATAAATATGTTGATATATGTATTTATACAAATGATTTATTATAATAAAATATAATAAAATATGAAAATATTTAATTATAAATAAAAATAAATTGAGAATAATGATAAAATTTAAAAACCATAATATCAATATGAATGTAAGCCCTGTAAAAGAAATTTGTCCCCACTGAAAATGGAAAAAACACCCCCTTAAACGAGGTTGAAATTCCATTGAATGTTAAAAAATTAGGGCACCCTGACAAAAAACTCAGTTTTGGAGGCATTTGGCCTCAAAAATCATGAACGGGTGTTAATCCCATTGAAAGATTTAATTTGATATGTGGTTGAGCCCAAATGGACACCTAGATCCAAATTTATAGCCGTTTGAAGTTCAAGTTATTTTTTCAACTTATCTTTGATCGTTCATTAATTAATTTAATTTTTACATCATCTAATTGTTATTAAATAACTATTACTCAATAATAATTAGAAATTAAATATTTTATAATATTTTTTAATTATATTATATGCCATTTTCACTAAATATATTATATATTAAGTGTAAATTCTTATTTAGCCTCATCTAAAATGTATTTAAAAAATATATATTATATTTATATAAATATAAATATATATTTATATATTAATATATTTTTTTATGAAATATTTTTTTATGAAATATTTTTTTATGAAATATATCATTTATTAGTGCTAGAAAAAAGGGATGATGAAGGGTGGCCTTTATCAGCGTTTTTTAGCACTGATAAATGCTCCCCTTTATCAGTGCTTTTCTAAAAGTGTTGATAAAGTCCCACCCTTTATTACCATTTTTGTCTAACACTGATAAAGGAGGGGCCATTATCAGTGCTTTTTTATAAGCGCTGATAAAGGACCCCCTTCAACAACTCTTTTTCTAGCACTAACAAAGGGGGTCTTTAACAATGTTTTTAACTAGAACTTTTAAATTCCCAGTACTGGATAAAACTAGTTTTGTAGTACTGCATGAAAAGGATGATGACACAAAATGTGCTTCCTACTTTATGAGATATCATGAGATAAAGAGATTATATTTCATGACATGTGTTTGTAGGAAGGTTGTCGTTGTTATGACTATTTTTTTATCTCTTTAAGGTCCTTGATGAGTTTCTAGAATCCAATCTTAGTATATGAATAATATTCACTAATATAGAGATAAGGGTCTAGAGGGTCACACACAATAGTGTATTCAAAATTCTTCCCAATTATGATAAATAGAAGTTTAGGACATAGTGAGATCCACCACGGGTTCTGAGATATGTCCAATGATATATGATTTAAAAAGAATAAATAAATTTATATTATTTGAGTTTAGAATAATTAGCATTGATTTTTTTATTAAATTTATTTACAAGTATTAAAGTAAATACATGGAAAATATTATATCAATAAATATTATTTTAATCTTCAAGGTTCATTTAATATTTGTGGGAATGATGAGTCATGTTAATGGATTAGTTTTATCACATAATATATTTATTGTACTATAATAAAGTGATAAAAATATAAATGATATTTATGAATCTGTAAAGCAGTCATAAGATTCTATTTATAGTGATTAATAAATATTCAGAGCCATAGACCCTTTTTGGATATTTTAGAAACTCACTTTAAAATAGGAGGAGGATCTCATGGTGATAACTATTCAAAAAACATTCATTGAGAGTCTCTCCATCCTATATTACTTTTTAGATAGATAAGATCTCAATCCAAGCAACTATATTGAGCTCCCCTTCACACATAATAGGAATGATGATGTGGTGATTATCCCAACATCAAATAATTAATTTGGCCTTTGTGATAGCACCCAAAATATGATGATCGATGTACATGTGGACTTTTCAAATGTGTGTGGATGATCTAAAAGGATTAAACTTTGGATTCTTCAAGTAGTGATCACAAATTATGTTTATATGTTGACCATATATTTATATTGAACCAATTATTTTTTTGTTTTATGTTTTTCACTTAAAATTTATCATGTGGGATCCTTGGTCTTTTACCAAGGCTGTACTTCACCAGCGATGATGTAGTTACATTGATCATCGATAAAAAAATTTAAATCCCCAGACCACTGGCTTCTACTACAGGCCTTGATACCAGCAAGTTAAGACTTATTCTCAAAAGATGAATTTATTTATATGGAAGACACCTTCACCACTACAAACCTAGATGATAAATAAAAATACTTAGAAAATAAAATTCCTTCCAAGCATGTAAAACCTAAAAAATACATAAAAAATATCCAGGGCTATCCACATACTGGTTTCCTCCTCAATAATATTCCAAGGCCAAAATAGAGGAAGAAAAAGAGGCAGAAAAGGAAGATGAATCCAAATATGAACTAGAAAAATAAGTGGAGAGGATTTCTGTTGCATTTATAAAAGACTTACTTGAATATCTATGAAGGAAACAAGATGATGAAGAATAATAACCCACTAAAATTTGCACTGAATTTGTAGAAGAAAAGGAATAATCAAAAATGGAAGAAGAAGATGAGTTGGATGTACAAATCAAAGAGATCCCTATAAAATTGGAACAAATATAGTCAGCTTTTGATTAAGAATATCACCAATTTTGAAAAAAATATAAATTATTTCTAGATCCCTTCAAACTGTCAAGATTTTGGTCACCTCCTTATATTTTCAATATGATTTTAATAAGGAGGAGATGAGTTGAGTCAGGTGTTCTCTAAATTCAAAATTAGGTGAACCCAAGAAGTTTAACTTTGTGTCATATTCCCATCAGCCAATAAAGGTGAAGGTCGAGCTAAATAACCATAAAAAGAGAATCTTTTGAGAGAAACCCTGAGTTTTTTATTGATTTCTAGTACTTTATTTTTATTACTTTCTTATTAATTAATTTTATATTAGGAATTTAGTTTATGAATTTAGTTTAGACTCCCCTAATATTTTTAAACTTTAATGAATAGACCTTGTGCTTTGATGTGTTATTTGATTTTGCAGGTCCAAAATGAAGAAACATACATGCAATAGAAAGTAAATTAAGAGGCAATACCAAGATGAAGAATATCAAATTGATAGGGGAGTATGAGTTTTAATTTTAATATTTTCTATTTCACTCCTAAATTTTATGATTTTGAAATTTTCATTAGAAAATACATGACATACACTTGTGATTCTTCTTTAACAATTGATCCAAGAGATAAAAAAAATTCTTAGGAAAATCATAATACCAAGATTTAAATTTCATTATCAATAAATTTTAATGATAAAAATAAGGGAATTAGTAAATAGAGATAAACATGAGGATTTAGATTTGATAACACATGATTTATAGAGATTTATTATTTTCTATAAATGATTTTTTGAGACTTACCATACTTTGAAAATCTAAAATTTATGTTAATTGGTTTATTTTTAGTGTGAATTTCTATGATATATTTTACCAATCAAATGTTCTAATTCTTGATAAATTTTCTTATCCTAATATTTCATATTCTTTCTTGATCATATTTCTTAATATAGGCTCAAGAATGCTTTCATCTAGAACTTTTTTTGTAACTTTTTGAAGTTATGATTATACAAATTCACTTTTAATATGATTGAAGAAAATTTTATTGATTAATACCTTTATCCTTAGACTAAACATTAAATTAATCCTCTTAATCCCATATAATCCATGAATACCCTTGTCTCATAAGATCCACATTACAAGCCTATATTATCCTTTTCTACCCTACTCAAATTATTTTGCATGATTATAAAAAATATGAGTGTGGGGGAGATGGTTCCATGGTGTCAGGTATATGGATATTGAAATAGATAAGTGTGAGGGTATTTTCATGGGATACGATGAGGTTCATGATTTTCATCCATTGCACTTTATTGCACACCCTCTTGAAAAAAAGAAAAATAGAAAAATAGATTTAGTTTTAGAGGGTCAAAAATCACCATTCCTTAACCAATTAGTTTTATAATTTGGGGGTGAGTGGTGGATGTGAGACTTTTCCAAAATCAACATTCAAAAAAAAGAAAAAAAATATAAAAAAAAACAAGAGGGTGTTTCATTATTTGTATTCATCGATTTGTGGATTTTCTTTGATTATGAGGAAAAGGGTAGATTTTATTTTAAAAGGGATAAATTTTTATTGTCCCATTATTGATTACCATTCAAAGTAATTTAGAGTTTAACCTCCATTTTTAGCTTTACTTATTTTTAAATTTTTTACCTACATATGCTGAATCCTAAGATTCATTTTAATATAATTAAAAATCCCACATGATTATTTTTTATTTTGTATCTATGAGTGGAGAAAGTAGATCCATTGAAAGCTTATGGTAAGGATCATGATTCAATGTTTGAGAATAAATCCATTTACATTTGTACCTTGAGTGATGAGCGGAAATAATTTAAAATGAGGTAAATTATAATTGGAATACACATTGATTATGAATTGATAAATATGAATTGAATAATGAATAGGCATGATAAATTCAAAAGAAAAAAAGTAAAATGCATGATTGAATCATTTTTTTGAAAAGTGAGGATACAATACTGTTTTTACATGTGATGATTGAACATTTAATTACCCATTCATTCACTATAATTTGTTGAAATTTCATTTAAATCATGGTAGATTGAGCATCCTTTATAGTATGTTGATATTTTATTCTTGAGGATAATCCTAAATTCAAGTGTGGGGGGATTTGATGTGTCTATTTCATACATGCATTTTTAAATATTAAATATAATTATTTTTTTAATTAAAATGTTCAATATTTCCTTGATATTTATCATTTTATTCATTTGTGGTAGGTTACATGTGAAATGAATTCAAAGGAAAAAATAAACAAAAATATATAGAATTAATGATGTGAAAGGATGTTTCATGATGTGGGATAAGTCAAGGCTCAATTTCATGACACAAAGAAAAAAATAGTAGAATATGCTATAAAACAACTATTCAAATCATGAAACACCTATTCATAATGTAAATAACATAAAAAAATCTTTATGTGAGAAGGAGAAGAGGAAAAATGGAGCCTGGGTTCAAAGTATGAAAAATCACATCATGACACCCCATGTCACCTAGTGAAACTAGATTACAAGATTCTCTAGATTCAATTTTGTGACATTCATGGCCAAGACTCACATTTAATGAATCAAGGACCCCCATGATTAACTTGTACACATTTATTGGATACTTTAATAGTAATTAAAGATTCTTTGGGGCTGTATTTACACCTATAAATACAAGGCCTGGTTGCTGCTGTAAAGGGAGATGAATACCATATCCAAAGTAAAGGTTTTTCATTATTGCAAAGTCTTTCACCGATCCTACTCTGTAATTTTTGTACGATTTTTCATTTCATTTTTTACCACACTCTCATGGATAGCATGAGGGGATGATTTCTTTTATGGAACAACATGAATGATAATGGGGAATTGGATTTATCAAGGTATTTATAATTTTAATTGCAATTCATGTTCGGTTCTCACACTTTTCTTCATTATTATCCCTTACCTATTTCTTTTTACATGAGAATTGTAATGAGAGGTGTGGAAATGTGATTCAATATCTCTCTATGTTTAAGCATGACCATTACCTTTGTTAGTTTGAGTGTTATTTATTTAGTGTGAGTTCTAGGGTGTAGACTTCCTCCATGACCATTGTCTTAGTTCTTAATATATGTTTAAATACATTTTTCGGTTACCCATTATTTTATAATCCTAAGTACCTAGCCATGAGAAAATGATATTTTATGATGGTGAGTGTTAATATAAATCAAGGTACTCTATAGGACCTAATTCTAAGATCTTCATAATTGTAAATTGATTATTTTATGCCTTATTATTCCTTGAACATGTATTTATTGCTACCTTACACTTTTTTTTATTTTCTCTCCATCTCTCTATCTCTCACAAAATCAATGCTCAGTATTTTATATTTAATTTCTACAATCATTAATATAATTTAAGTCTTTATTATTAAATTAATTATTTTTCCCAAACCCGTCCTTATGGGATCAACCTCGGGACTTGAATCCTATACTACTTAATTTTATATTTAGTGATTATAGTTTCATGCAATTTATAAATTTATTAATTAATTATCCCTATTATAATTAATGAAACCTTTTGTAAGTACCAATTATCACCCAATATTCTTCAAAATTTATATGATAATCTATGAAGAAAACATATAAATATAATTTAAAAATCAACACATGATAGGTTTAAAGGATATATTTCCTAAATCATTAAACACATATGATAGGTTTTGGTTATATAATATAGTGTGATATATGTGAAGGAGATATACCCTAAAGACTTTTTACATGTGGTACAATTGGATATATTGTATTATATTATAAGGTGATATCATAAAGCATGGATTCATGTTGTTTCCAATGCATATCATGCTATAAGATTGTCCATATTATAAGGATTGTTCTTATGAAAGTCATAGTATATAAATTTCCATATTGTATGAAATTTTATTTGATACAATGTTCCTGTCTTAGATACTTGTGGAAACTAAATGATAATATCTATCATTCAATAAGTATTCCATGTAATTTGTCATAAATAAACCAATTTATAAGATAGAATGTATATAATTTTGATACATTCATGAAAGGGTCTCATGGAGTGGTTGAGACATTTATTCATGGGTTATAACACATGATTAAATGAATGAGTGCTCGAGGGGAGTCCTCAAGGGATCTATATAAGAAGGTAGTACCCATTCAATGGGTTAGAGTGTGTACATGAAATCCTACCCAAGCCTTAGAAAAAAATCCATCACCTCAAAGCTCTCTTATCCTACCTCCTTTACACGATGAGGCACTGTTATACCATGGAGGGTGGAGGATCTCACTTGTATGATGAGCGATTCAGTTTCATCCCATAGATACCTCCAAAGGAGGGATATTATTTAGCTGCCTCTATTGTGATCTTCACCAAGCTTGGATGAAGATTATTTTTTATTATGATCAATGGTTTAGGGTACACATTATATTAACATCATTTAAAAAATGTCTGGTTTCATTTATCTTGAATGTTTGATCTTGGTTTGAGTTTATTTATTTATTTTTCTATCTTCAAAAAGTGTTGTTATATCCCTTTGAAACCCAGTAGTGGTATTAAAGCCTCACCATGATTTTTGATTCATGAAATCATGCTGAAAAATGAATTTTTTAAAGTCATGTCGTAATTCATAACCCCTATCATAAAATAAAATACAAAATTTTGTTTTGTATGGCTGAGTTGTGACTTATGATATGGGATATCATAAGCAGTGACTCAGTATAAAAAATTTGGTTTTGTATTAGTCATAGTGTACTACTCATGTTTTAATATATGAATTATTTAATTATTTAAAAGTTATGAACTTGTTAATTATTTATAGATATAATTTTTTTATATCGTGAATATGTGTATTATTTATTTTAAAGTTGTTAAAATGATTCTAGGAATTATCATACATGCATCTAAGGAGTTACATGCTAGGTATAGTGAATTTAGTTTTTATCTACCTTAACCTCAATTTGTATTTAAAGTCATTAACTTGAATTTATTTGTTGAATATAGTTTATGAATATTAGGTAATAAAGTTATGATGAATTGAAATATATATGGAGTAAATTACCCCTCTGTAGAGGGACTTTGGATTAGACTTCCCATTGGCTTAGAGGCTTATGCCTTATTTTATAAATGTGGAGGATGGAAATATATGGGTCCAGGCTTAGTCATGAGGGGATTACTAATTTCATATAATTATAAACCTTTACATGAGGGTTAATGCACCTTATGCATAATATTTAATTCAATAGGTGTTAATGTATTTGGATTCTATTTTTGGGTGTGTAACACAAACTCTTGGTGGTGTAAGAGTTACACATCAATATGGTTTGAACATATTGGTATGGTGGATATAATAGTATTATGATCTAAACCACTAAGAATGTAATGGGTAATTTCATTACATACCTAGGCACCCATTCTTGTTATTATTTTATAGTTACAATTAGTTTGGAAACCATAATGGTTAGGGTACTAGAGGAACAGATTAGAGTATATTCATATGGTGAATTATAAAAAGAGTTTTCCTCTCAAATATCCAAGAGTTATATATAATATGATTGGTATGATATCCTACCTAAATAACTAAGTAGTGAGAGAAATTTCATAGTATGCTCATTGCTTAGTGAAATATTGATCATGGTCCACTAATGGATATGATGAGTTTAAAAGGGTTTATCATATTAATGGGAGACTATTTAATAAAATTCCTTATTAAATATTAGTAAAACATGATACTCATATTATAAAAATTTTGTTATATATAAATAAAATCATTATTATAAAACTTATCTTTTATATCAATCCTATAAGAAGGAGAAGCTTAATGCAAGAGACTACTGTGACTAGTAACTTAATTAGAGTTATCAAGTAAGAATAAATTCCATGTGTTAGAGAAAATAACTTCTTGAGTAACCAAACATTGAATTTGTTCAACAATATGAATCTAAATTATTATAAGAAGCATAAAATGATTCACTTGAGGTTTTAAAGGCATTTGATTCATGGTGATCTATGGAATTTTAGTCTCTAATAATGTACTCTATATGATTGAGTATGATAATGAATTAGTGAGACTAGAGGTTTTCTTAAGGATTATTATAGTCAATGAATTCATCTTATTGTCATCTATAGAAATATTCTAACAATATAAATGAGTTCAAATTTTTTTTACCCTATGATTGTAAATTTTTTCAGAATAGATGAATTGGGAATACTATACCCAATATATAGTGTTGTATAGACATCAAATGTGGGAAAAAGTTTCAACTGGAAGAAGAAAAATTAATATGGGAGTCCAACAATGTTTATTTATGTAGCCAGTCAAGGTCATTGAAATCTAAATTCAATTTTAAGGAGTAATCTTTCCATATAATATAATTATTCGGGATATATGAAGGGGGTTTTGAAACTCCATGGAATTTCCATGTCATGTATTAGTGTTATCTATACCAATTATTTAGTTTTAAAGGGTAAATGATATGAAATATATACTTTACAAGTGTTTTAAATACATATTAGTTCAAAATCATTGGAAAAATTTATAGATCTTATAGACTATATTCAAGTGATGAAGAAAAGAGTTACTATATCAAAGAGTTTAATGAAAAAGAAAAAACCAAGCTCAGATGGTTCTAAGTAAAATATGTGTATCTTCATCTCATTTCTATTATATGATAAGAGAAGTTGTTTACTAATAAATATTTTTATGAACAATATATGATAAATAATTATATATGTAATACCTCATGTGTATATAATGGTTGGAAATCCAAGTGAAATTTTGAACTTTTCAATTAATGCATGGGTTAAATTTTAAGTTGGGCCTCAGAATTGATTTCTAAAGGTTGAAACCCCTAAAGGGGGTAATTTGGACATATAATGGAGGTCAAAGGGTGGCCAAGAGGTTCAGGAGAGAACCATATGGATGTAGATCTATCTGAGGAACAATCTGAAACCATCAACTAGCTAGTACTCACCCACCAACTAGCCGGTGGGGCCGAAAGTGGCTTGGGTACCACTGGATAGCCAGTGGTCCAATACTAGCTCAACAATGGGGTTAAAATGGGAAAAATAACTATTTTACCACATTAAATTTTAAGGGTGCTAGAACCTTCCTCCTCTTCCTCTTACACATGCAGTCTAGGCTCTCCCCTTCCTATTCTCTTTAGGACCCTTCAAGGGGATGTTTTTAAGGAATGTTATCATCAATTTAAGGTATAGAATTGGTTCCATAGACCTCCATTTTTCTCCCCTATAATTTATCTAATTTCCCACTTCTATGGGTAGGGATTTGAATCTTATTCCACTGGATCATAGTGGATTCGACCAAGTATCAAGGAGATTTCATTCTACCCATGTAGAGGACATCCTGAGACAATTTTAGAGTGTCTTCATTTGTTGAATCATCAAAGGTATGTTGTAACCCCTAATTTATAAATATGTTTTTATTAAAATTAAAATTAATTGGTTATGAAATTGATGGAGTAGGTTAGGGATTTTTCCTGGGTTGATGTTGGGGGCCTACTACTGACCTCCTATGGGTTGTTGGTCATGGTTTTGGCATGATGAGGTCATCTAATGAGATTTTAGTGATTACGAATCTTTATAATTAAATTTATTAATTAATTATGAATAACATAATTAATTAATTTGGGTTTTTTGGATCTATTTAAGGCCTTGGGTGAGTTTCCAATGGCTAGGGGAGCATGGATAGTTTTGGGGGGTGCTTGAAAATCCCAAACAAAGATTCCATGTATTGGAATTAAAATGGAAATGGATTCATCTAGAGGTAGGTTATCCTAATACTGACACTATGGATTATAGATGTAGTTATATGAATTTTTGTGTATGTGGTATTGCTCTTAAGGTAGTGTCCTTGTTAACAATGAATGATTAATTTAATTTAAATATATTTTTTTATAAATTAAAATAGTAAAATTCATACGAGAAACCGAGGATAGTGAGAAAGGTTTTTGGGCCACCATGGAGCTAGAACACTAGCTTTAAACCTTTACCGCTGATGTCTAAACCCAAAAAAGAGTTTAATAAGATGTGGACACCCCCAAGAAAGGGGGTGTTATGAGACTGTTGATAGATGACCCTAGTATCTTGAGTGAGGAACTATGATTTGTGTTTAGCCTAGGTGGATAAATCTTAAGTAGAATAGACATGGGATGGGTGAGTTGATTGGTCTAGAGTGAACTGATATATATATATATATATAATTCTTGTTCCATCTCTTGAGACTTTCAATAGTGTTTCATACCCCTTAAGGCTTGTGAGGCCATGAGATGACATTGATAATGCCAAGAGAACAAGATGTCCTATGAATGTCGGGCATTGGCCCGAGAGACCATTTGTGATTGAGGATCACAAGTGGGATACCTCCATTTTAGTGATGTCCTAGGGGACCTCTATGGTTGCCCCTACATGAGATTAACTCAAGAGAGAGTATGTGGATATGGGTAGATATGATAGCGGGTGTCACCTAGAACCCATACCAAACATATGATTCCAAGGGTCCATGGGTAGTGTGATGGGAATGGGTGTTTGTAAAACCTTTGGTGTGCTTTATTTTGTTATGTTATCCTAGTATGTGATTGCACATGATGCTTGGAAATTGTTTGTTGTTCCTAGCACTAATTTTATTTCCCAAGATGTTTAGGAATCAACAATTGGCATAGATGAGACCCTAGGATTCTTGATATGTTTGGAATCCAGTATCTTAGTATATTAGGGCCATAAAATAGTGCAGAAATTATTTTTAATGTTGTTTTTTTTCTTTTTTTATGTCGGTTATTGTCCACCTTTATTAAAGGTGATGTTGTAAATTTGTCTTTAATGTTTCTTAAAAAAATTAATGTTGTAAATGAATAATGGAATTGTTTTTTCATATCGATTTTCTAGGAACCGATATAGAATTTTTTTCCACATCAGTTATATAATAACCAACATAATAAACAACCGTGATAAGGTGATTTTCACTTTGGTTATCCTATAACAAATGTAAAAAATAGTGTTTTTGAGACCGTTTATCTAATAACTGACATGAAAAAACCCCATTGAAAATGGGTTTTTATGTCGATTATTTAATAACCGATGTAAAAAAATATCATCCACATCTATTCCTACATAAATGATGTGGAAAAGCTTTGAGTTGAAATTTTTTTTACATCAGTTATTAAATAAATGATGTAAAAAATCATCTTCCACATTGGTTCTTAAATAAACAACGTGAAAAACGATAAATATTGGGTTTTCATGTTGATTATAAAATAACCGATGTGGAATTATTTTTTAAAATATTTCATTTAAACCTTCCTTCCCACAGTTGACCAAAACAACAAACAAATATAATACAAACAAAATCATCAAAAAAACAACTCAAAAATACACATTTACAATTACAAAATTCAAAATTACAATATTAACTAAAAAAACTAAAATACAACCAAACCTATAAAATGATTTTACCATTAAAATTGTAAGTGTGTGATCTCTTGTGCACTATAAGGCTAGGGTCATCCAAAATCTATAAATTAAAATGAAAACATTTAACATGTATGATGAATAAAACAAATGAAATATTAAGGAATTTTTTTGAGGAAATATAACCTTCTGGAACTTCTTAACTGCCCCAATTGAAATTATTTTATACACAAATCTTAACACATAATATCCAAATTATTTTACACCTTCTTTTTTATGAAACTGCTATTTTAATGAGTTTTTTAATTCAATAAAACATTATTAAGTAATACATCTAAAATGTTCTAATTATAAATGAAAAATCACATTTTGTTTTACATATTTGATATTTCTGATTTTTTATTCAGGTTTGTTAAAAAGGAATTACATCCCCTATTATAAAATAATATGAATGAAATAAATTTAATATTCATTATAATATAAACAAGTATTAAGAAATTCAAACTCACAATTCCAATACATTATTAAAATTTCTTCTCACATCACCATGGATATATCATAACCAGTAAAGTGTCTTATACCTTGAAAAAAACACCTAACATCCAATGGAAACTGATATAAAAGAAAATTTAATTTTATTGGTCATTATGTTAAAAGATAAATAACACTTTGTGAGATATATGTTTCATACTTCACAAGATAAGGAAACATCCATCACTGAGTAATTATATTCTATTCAAATATTTCAGCAATATAAACTGTTCTTTATTCTTCATTCCTTGTTTATGATTCAGGTGAAATGAAATGAGGGTCTATAAATCCATATATATCTATATTTTCATTCTCCTCACACATTTTATAAAGATACCTAATACAAAATAGATATAAGTATAAATTTTCAATAAATTTAATATAGGGAAAGATTTATCTTAAGACTTACATGGAAAAAACTTACATCATGTTGATGCTCAAATGATTTCCAGTTACAAGCTCCATGATATCATTTTTCAAAATCCCCATAGTCATTACACACCCACATACATTTTATTCCATTGGAATATCATAATACTCAACAACAAATTTTAATATCTTGACAATCTTTCAAGACTACTAGAATTTTTATCTGAACTCATATACCTTTGTATTTTTTATTGTCTATATAGTATTTATTTACCTTTAAAGTATTCATATAAATAAATAGATAAATATATAAACTTTAAAATGTTAAAAAAACTTTAATACAAAAATGAAATAAAAGATAAAATATACATATACCTCTATGGTAATATGTCGAAGAAGTCTAGATGGCCAAACTAAAAAGCAGCTGATACTTTATCCAACTATCCTCACCTCATTTGTAGGTAATGGTACTCCAACTGATATATCTATAATATCCTGTATAGTGACCCTATAATGCTCTATCTCTAACAGTTAATGATGAATGATATCTACAGTATAAAATATCACCCCATACACAACAATATTATACTGTAGATCATCAACATATAACTCACAATAACAAGGAAGTTGTGGAGTAAGGGGTGTAGGAGTAGGATAAAAAGTGGGATCTACAAGTGGAGGTGGAGGAGTGGGGTCTATAGGTAGAGGTGGAGGAGGGGGAGCTGCTAGTGGAGGCAGAGGAGTAGGAGTTGCAGTCTGAAACTATATTTGAATGTTTGAAAACATGGACTATACCGATAATATGATATTATCCCCCATCATCACATTAATATTATAAAATTGAGACACCAAAGATTCTAATTTTTTTATAAAAACCTTCCATTACAGAAGTTGAAGAATGTGGAAATACTTTTCTCACTGATAAACCTGTCAGGTATCCTTATACACAACCTGGGTGTTTAGGCTTTCCCAATGTTGTAGATAAAATATCCTGCCTACCCTCAGCTACAAAGACCCCCTGTGTTCTCTTCTCCTTAATAGAATCCTGTTTGAATTATTTGAAAAATCATACAATGATTTAAAATATATAAATAATTTAGTTAACTTAAATAAATAAAGAAAAAATATTACAATCTTCTCAGCCACAACCCTCAACTCTTCTATAATATATTGTCCTTTTTTCTCATTTTATCCCTATTCCATTTTTCATGTCTATTTAGGGGGAGGGTGGGGGGAATCCTCTCCAGGGCTTGAAGACTCAGCTCTCAGTTTTGGAAATTTTCAGCCCTCATTTGTTCTTCTAATAACATATACCCTTCCTAAGATAAAGTATGCGGGTATACATTTTTTGATTGGATTTCTAGATGAGATATCCTAAATTACTATAAATTAAGAATAATAAACCATTAGTAATATCATTAATATAAAAAAGCTTCTAAAATTTTACATTGCACTTACCAAAAATGCTTATTTTATTCTACTTTCAACAAATTGCTTCAATGTGTCTTCATATATAAAAGGATATATATCACATGTATTTTGATGCTACCTATGCCCAAAAATGAAAATATATGTGAGGGTTAATTTAAAATCCCTCCATCTCCTAACAACCAATGTCAAACATTTCTTCTTAACTCCTCCAATGTTAGGTATATCACGTGTCATCTGATAAGAAGGTGGAAAACATATATTACTATAAACATTTCAAGATTAGAAAACAATAATAAACGAGCTTACCAAAATGGTATGCCATAACTGAGATATGTAACTTTCTCAACACTTCTCCAATCATTAATCAAAATACTGACTTTTCTTTTACCCTAAACTGATATAAAACACATGATTTTTTTTGCATTAGGACCTCTTGTAATATAATTATCATCAAAATCTAGCTAAAAGGACCAATTTTAAATATTACTATCACTGATAGGGGGAGGGAGGGGGGGAGGGTGAATCAGTGTTGGGGAATTTTTAATCCAATTCCAACATTTTATCCCTGTACCTCTTAACATGTTAGGATCTTGATTCTCTTATTCTCTTTTCCCTCTCACATGCAATAATATGAAAGCTGTAAAAACATCACATGATATTTTTACAAGGTTCACTACTCAATAAGAGAAGATACATCCTTTCCATGTATGGGTATGACCAGTACATGGATTCTCCACTACAATATAATAACAGGTTACAGTGTGTTGACCTATAAAACAATACTTAGACCAATGTGAGTCCCTACACTTTAGAGGGGGGAATGAAACAATTATACTTCCCTAAACTGGTGATGAACAAGTCCAAATTGCAGCTCCTTGCTGGTTCTTTATACTGCCTCTGGAGACAGTCTGATTTCTTATTGAATAAGGAAGTTTCTTCTTTGATCTTCTTTAGTTCCCTTTACTTGGTTACTTGCAAGTAGTAGGCAAGAAACTCACTTATTCTTCTCTCTTATTCAGTGAAAAATAGAATGAACACTTCTTTTTCTTTTGTCTAGAATCACAAGTGCCTATGTGATTGTTAAAACAATGAGAACAATCTTACTTGGCATCATTAAAATCACCTTCTTCACCTTTATTCTTTTCATGTATTCATGAAATCATGCATGTAGAATTTGGATAATCTCCTCCTTTTCTTTCACTTCTACACACGTGCACCCACTGTATTTATTCTTTATTTAAATTATTTCACATATGCATGTGCATGAAAGAGTGCATGCGTATGATGTGGTGTATTCTCAAAAAAAATGAACATAATGTCCACTTCTTCTATCTTATGCACAAACACTAATGGGCATAAGCCTTTTCACACACACATTTCCTATTATCTTCTTTAATATATATTCTTTTCTATTAACTTGGTTCAAGTGTCTTTAATTCATGCACATGAGTGCATTCATGTTCATACTTCCCATATTCATGAAAAATCCTTCTTCTTTAAAACCCCCCTACAAACAGTACAGTTTTAACATGAAAAAAGGAGGATGTTTACCTTCTTTTAGACCATGGGGTCCACAATTCTTCTTCATGCAAAAGTTGTAAGGTTTTGTGTCTTCTCAAGGCACATCAAGGGTGATCTTGCGCCTATAGTGTGCCTATGATATCTCATTCACGAAGCATGAAGACAGTTTGGATAAACTAGTCATGTGTTTGTGGTTCTAATTCTTCGCACAGGGTGTGTGGATCTTCCTTATTAACTAGGATGCTTTGAGAGTGCTTAACACTTGTAAAATTTCTATAGGACTCCCCTTTCTTTGCGAAACCAGAATAGTTCATGGAACCTTGCTTGTCTTTCATGAAAGAGATGCTCGAAGAGAATATATTTCTTAAAATGAATGACCTAGGGTATGTGGATGGAAACAACTTGATCAGCCTTGGAGATTCTCTTTTTATAGGTGAGGATAACATCCTTTTCTGCATTCAAATACCATAGGATATAATCCTCTAATCCTTCCTTTGAACATCCGAGATATTTGGCTTCAAAATATTCAAACTATGGGTAAAAGATATGATGTAAATCTTAGAATATTTCCTTTTTTATTTGTGTGAAAAAATATTCTCATGTATGCATTTAAGATCTTATAAAATCTTCATTTAAATCCATCACAAATTATCCATCTGTCCTTGAAAACATTTTTTTCCTCCGCCAAGACTTCTCCTTCAAGATATCCACATGGATGCATGATATAGATTGCATGCATGGTATCAGTTCTATCCAATAGCATTCATGATTTCAAAAATGATCTTCCTTTGATAGCCTGAGATCATCCATGGTGGTTTGTTCTCTTCTACGGTGAGTATAAGTGGCAGTGTCAAGTGCTGGGAGGAAGAAGAGAACGAAGGGTTTGAAAAACACGGGCCTGAGTTTAAAGGCAGAGGTTGCTGGAGATCAGATGACCCTCGTTCAATTTGGCGAGGTACGAATGTGATGGATGGTGATGATTTCATGTGAGATTTGATGGAATACTGGGATCTCTCCTAGTGTTAAAAAATTTCACCCCACATAAAAATAGAGATGCAGTTGGAGTATGGTTTATTAATAAACTCCTACAACAACACGCCCAGAATTATCCTCACCCCCTCCCGGTACCGCCCCGTACTGGTTCTACAAGCGCGCTCTACACCCACTCTCTTAATGGGCCTTTAGCCCAATCTATTCATGTACCTCTCCCTATACACTCCTGTGGGATTATACATGGCCCTGTCACTATTTGGTTGGCCTAGCTAGCCTCCCTTAGGTGCGGTTGACCCTATGGCCTGCATGCGCCTAAGGCTGAAGCTGGCTGGTCAGCTAGTGAGTTGGCCTTATTTTTTAAGTGAGCCACATAAAAAATACTTAAGTGTAGAATGAATTGCCACCTTCAAATTCCAAGCCCATGCACACTCTCCCTTCTTCTCTTCTTCTTCAACCATCATGTGATAATCTTCTCCACTTCATGAAAATCACATGAATCTTCCCTTTTTTTTATGGTCACACTCAAATCTTCAATTCACCACATAATCACTCATAAAAAAATGAAGTATTTAATGACCTTTTTAAAATGATCAAATTAACCCTCTTTATTGTTGTAGACAATGTATCCCTTTGATACATGTAATTTTAACTTAGGACCAATGCACCGATCTTCTGATTTAAACAACATGAATAATTTCCCAAGCATGACATCTAATGCTATATTTCTATAAAAATTCTCTATGCATCATCACTTGAACCATTCTCTATTAACTTTTGAGTTCTTTCTTCATTTTTTCCAATATTGAAAACTGTTGACAATAGATATAAAAACACACACAAAAGTGGTCCCAACAATACCCCCTTTGTATTTATTGTAAATACTTCAAAGTTATCTCAAATGAATGTGTCAATATAAAAATGTGAATCTTCTCTCTCCCCTTTACTTTTCTTTGTCTCCACCTTTCACTTTTCGAACTTTCATTTCACTTTATCTCCCCCTTATTGACAAGAAATATAAATTTCATTGGAAAAGGGTATCAATCCATTCTTAAGAAATGTGCCATCCATCATGTCATTCTAAGTCTACTTGAGAAATGATTAGTGTAGAAAAAAATAGGATTTGATTTAGACAAAAAATCCATCCATTACCCACTAATATAATACATTAAGAATTGAGAACACATATACTTGTCTTTAAGGGTTTTCCACTTTCATTCCAGGTTGAAGATAGTAAGTGTGAGATTAATCTTTCTAGGAACAATAAACCTGAAACTCCTATAACCACTTCAACAGATAGATCAAAAACATTTAATTGAAATAAGTAGGAGAGGTGACCTTGGGGAAATTCCATTCTTATTATGTCACTGATTAATTAAGTTAACCCCCTTTGTAAGATTATCTTTATTTTGAGTAACTAAGGATGAGATATTATGTAATGAAATACCCTTTCAAATGACACGATCTTTAAGAAATTTCTAGAATAATTAAATTTTATGCTAATTGAAATAATAACTCTAGTAGATTCTTCATTTTTATCCCACTCAAGAGAAACACTCCTCGTCATATTAATCAAAGGATATAATTCATTATATTAATATTTGAATATTCAAAATAATCTTCCAAGGATGGAAACTTCTTCAGGTTTTATATCATGTGTTGATAGCACTCACTGCTTCTTAGGTTCTCCCCCTAAGATCTTGCTTCACCTTCAATTCCCTATATTATCAGAACAAGTACAATACAAAAAGATTTAAGAGAATATGGTGGATCATCTTTTCTTCATTAATGTGAATATCAAGGTTGAGAAGGTTTTCTCAACCAAGATGATCCGTTTTCTCGACTCCTCACACTTGCACATTTGATATTGAATTTTGACTTTGGTTGTGTGGATATTATTATTTATTCTATTTATTTATGTGTGATACTTATTTCTTCAAGAGATTTTAAATTACTAGTATCTCCTGGTGAAATTTTCATCTTCTTAAGAAATTCTTCTTGTGCTAGAATAAATTCAATGCAATTTATAAAAATGTGACCATCCCTGTTTCCCCTCACACATAGAACTTCTTTATCTTAATCTGATGGCTTATCTTTGATTTTTTCACTAGAATTAGCTTATGAATCTTCTATTTTCCTCATTCTTTCCAAATCTTCGGGCCAGATAACCAACATGTCATTAGGAACTATGGAGGCAAGTTTGGATCTTCCACATGGGTTCTTATGAGTGTCATCCTTCTTGGTAGTTCTTTTGGATGCACCAATCTTCAACTTCTTGGATTTAGAATCCAAGTTATTCTCACCTTTCCTTCTTGGAATCTTCTTAGGATATTTTTTTACAACATTCTTATGATTTCTTACCAAGGTAGATTCTTTATTCTTATCCATCTTTTGTGGTATTATTTTCTTATTAGTATTGGATACCTGTTGAGATGATCATGCACCAAACATGTGACTACTCCCATTACATACATCACAAATGTTGTCAATCAATCCAAATTTTTTTGTAGTATACAGATGCTTCTAGATCTATGGATGTTGCTTCTTCCTATCTAGATTTATCCCTCTTGTAATGGTATTGCTTTATGATTTTATATTTTGAGGATTGTACCAAAAATTTAATACACAATTTCCAAATCTATTTCAGCACCAACATTGACCCAAAAATCTCGATTTCCTAACATCTTTTGTATTGGATTGTTGATTCTTCTCTAATACGTGTTGTGATTTCTATGGGAGAAAATATTCCACATTTTTCTTTATATACACCTTAGGTATGGTGGTAGGTATCTCCTCACCTTTCTTCATCCATTCTTGTTTTGAATCTATCTTCTAACCTGCACTATTTGTGTAAACATATTTAGAAACATGAGTACAAGATGGTATAGATGGTACCTTATTCTTCTCATCTTTTTGTGATATATCATTGAGTGAATTCATGATATTATTATCACATGTTGGAGGTATTTCAACCTTAGAGTCCTCTAATGAGAAATGAGTGCTAGTAGTAACTGTGTTCTTCTTTTGTGAAGTGTCAATATGTGTCTTTTAAATATTGTCCAACTGATCTTCCAAATTTAGACATTTCATATGGAGGGTGATTTTCTTATCTTCAATCATAATCATTTTTTCTTCACAAGCCTTCTCTAATATTTCAACTTTATCTTCGTACAGATTAAATTTATTTTGTAACAAAGAGTCAAGTTCCTTGATCTTCTTGGAAGTCTCTTCCAAATATAAACCCTTGACATTAGTGCTCTTCTTTAGCTCATCTTCAAAGGCTTCAACTTGTATGGAGAGCTTTATAAATTCAATAAATTTTTCATGCAATACTTTCTCCAAAACATTATTTTCTTCTTACAGTTGGGTGATATCTTCCTACATGCATTGAAATACTCCACAAACTAGGGATGTTATATCTTCAGGAATACCATGAAAAATATCTCCTAATCTATCAACTGATAATTCTTGAGAATTTGATGATTTATCATCACCACTTGTGCTAACATTTTCATTATGAGAATAATTTTCAAATGTACTAACACATACATCCTAATCATTTGAGGTAGGAAGGTTATTCATATTCTTGATAGAAACTTGATTCACCTTCTCATTAATTTCCAAGACCGATGTCTCCTCATTGTCATCAAGGAATCTAGAACCAGATACTTCCTCTTATTTAGTTAAGAGGGTCTTCTTCTTCTTCAAATTTCTATTATCTTTCATTTTACTATTTATCATGGTCTTGGTATATATGGCCTTCTTCTTAGAGATAACAAAATATTCACCAAAATTGCACTTCATTGTTAACTCTAGAAAGAAACTCAAGTCTTCAAAATAGAATATATTCACTATAGAGAATCCAATAGAGGTTAACCTAGCTCTAATACCAACTGAAAGGACCATTTTGGTATATTCCTAACACCGAGAGGGGGGGGGGGGTGAATCAGTGTTGGTGACTTGTTAATCCAATTCCAACATTTTATCCCTGTACTTCTTGACCTATTAGGATATTGATTGTACTTTTCTCTTTTACCTATCACATGTAATTATATGAAAGCATTAAAAATAGAACACAATATTTTTACAAGTATCACCACTTAATAAGAGTAGATAAATACTTTCCATATATGGGCATGACCAGTACATGGATTCTCCACTATAATATAGTAAGAGGTTACAATGGGTTGGCTAAGAAAACAATCCTTAATCCAGTGTGAGTACCTACATTTTTTAGGGGGGAATGGAACAATTATACTTACCTGAACTGGTGATGACCAAGTCCAACTTCCAGCTCCTTGATGGTTCCTTATAATGCCTCTGGATATAGTCTTCTTCCTTATTAAATAAGGTAGGTTCTACTTTGATCTTCTTTAGTCCTATTAAATTTGTTACTTTAAAAGTAGTAGTCAGGAAAATCACTTATTCTTCTCTCTTCTTCAGTGAAAAACTGAATTCACACTTCTTCTTCTAGATAGAATTAAAAGTACCTATGTGATTGTTAAAATAATGAGGATCGACTTACTTGGAATCATTAGTATCAAATTATTCTCCTTTCTTCTTTTCATGTATGCATGAAATCATGAATTTAGCATTTGGATGAGCTCCTCCCTGTCTTTCACTTCTACACATGTACACCCACTGTCTTGATTCTTTATTTAAATTATTTCATGTATGCATGTGCATGAAAGTGTGTATGCATGTGATGTTGTGTATTATAAAACAAAATGAACACATTATCCACTTATTATCTCTTGTACACAAACCCTAATGGGTGTAAAACTTTTCACACACACTTCCTCTTCTCTTATTCTATTATCTTCTTTAATTTTGACTTGGTTCAAGTGTCTTTAATTCATGAACATGAGTCCATGCATTTACATACTGCCCATATTTATGAAAAATATCTCTTCTCCAAAATAAAACCATGCAAATAGTATGGTTTAAACTTGAAAGTAGGAGGATGTTTACCTTCATGCAGATAGTGGGGTTCACAGTTCTTCTTCTTGCAATAGGTTCACAATTCTGTGTCTTCATAAGGCACAACAAGGGTGATCTTGTACCTATAACATGCCTGCAAGATCTCCTTAACGAAGCATGACGAGGGTTTGTCTAAACTAGTCATGTGTTCACAGTTCTCCTTTTTTGAATAGGGTGTTTATATCTTATTTCTTCTCAAGGAAACTTCTAGAGTACTTAACACTTGTTGAATGCCTGCGGGATTCCCCTCTCTTCATGAAACTAGAACGGTTCACAGAACCTTGCTTGTACTTCATGAAAGAGATGCTTAGAGGGACTCTGTTTCTTGAAACAAAATCCCTCAGGTATGTGGATGACATCAGCTTTATCAGCCTTGAGGCTTATCTTTTTATAGGTGAGGATAACATCCTTTTACACATTCAAATCCTGTAGGATATGCTCCTCGAATCCTGCCTTTGAATAACCAAGATCTTCGACTTCAAAATATTCAAATTGAGGGTAAAATATATGCTGAAAATCTTGGAATATTTCCTTTTCTTTGTGCGATAGAATATTCTTGTGAATGAATTCAAAATATCATAAAATATTCATTTAAATCTAGTGTGAATTATCTATGTGTCCTCAGAAACTTTGTTTTCCTTAGTCGAGACTTCTCCTTCAATATATCCGCATTAATGCAAGATTTAGATTTCATGAATGATCTTAGTTCTATCCAACAAACTTCAAAATGTCTAAGTGATCTTCCTTTGATATCCCGAGATCATCCATGGTGGTTCAGTCACTTCTCCGGTGAGTAGTAGTGGTGGCATCAAGCGATGGGAGGAAGAAGACGACGTAGGGTTTGAAAAACACATGCCTGAGTTTGAAGGCAGAGGCCACAGGAGATCGGACGATCCTCATTTACTTTGGTGAGGTGCAGATGTGATGGACGGTGATAATTTTATGTGAGATCTGATGAATGGATGGGATTGGTCCTACTGTTAAAAATTTCATCCCACATAAAAATAGTGATGTGGATGGGGCATGGTTTATCAATCAACTCCCACAACAACATGCTCAAAATTCTCCTCTCCCCCTCCCAGTACCACCCCATACCGGTTCTACGGGTGAACCCTATGCCCACTTTTTCATGGGCCTTTTTGCCAATCTATTCACAGACTTCTCCTTGTGTGCTCCTACAGGCTGATACATGACCCTGATGCTCACAGGCTAACATGGATGGCCTCCCTTAGGTGCGGTTGACCCTGTGTTCCGCATGTGCCTAAGGTTGAAGATAACTCGTCGGCTAGGGAGTTGGCCTTATTTTTTAAGTGATCCACATAAAAAATACTTAACTATAGAATGCATGGCCACCTTCAAATGCCAATCCCATGCACACTCTTCCTTATTCTCTTTTTCTTCAACCATCACGCTATAATCTTCTCCACTTCATGAAAATCACATGAATCTTCCCTTTTTTTCATGGTCACACTCAAATATTCAATTCACCACATAATCACTCATATAATAATGAAGTGTTGCATTACATTCTTCAAATACTCGAATTCACCCTCTTCATTATTGCAGATAATTTATCCCTTTGATACATGTTATTTGAACTTAGGACCAATGCACCAATCATTTGATTTAAACAACATGAAGAATTTTCCAAGCATGGCATCCAATGCGATAATTCCATAAAAATTATTCATGCATCATCACTTCAACCATTATCTATTAACTTTGGAGTTCCTTCTTAATTTTGGCCAATATTGACAACTATTGACCAAAAATAAAACTTCACACACAAAAATGGTCCCAACACAATCAGTATCCTCTGGTCCTAGCTACGAGTAACTGATATTTTTTATAAATGTGTGCTTCCATATTTATCGACCCTTGAGCCTTTTTTTGGCTCTATGGGAGTATATAACTCTTTTAAGTAAGGATGAGGATCACGAAGAGGAGAATGTACATGTTCCTCCCCATTGGTATGAGTACACTCATCACCATAAGTATGTGGTTTATCAGTTGATTAATCTGTCTTATCCAACAAATCAAATCAACAAACAATTAGTACACAAATATACAAATTCAACTTACAATATTAATGTAAATAAAAAATGAAAAATTATGAAACACAAAAGTAAACTAAAACTTGACACGTTATTATTCATATTTGTGATAGTTAACTAAAGTTCTAAAAATAGTAATGATATATGAAATGTCATGTAAATGAATGAAAACAAATCCAAAAATGGTGTAGGAATATTAAAAATGGTCCAACATAATAAATCATTTTTTACATAAAAAATAATATTTTTTCAATATAATCTTATAATTTTTTTATTTAACATATTAGATTTAAAATAATTTTATTTCAAAAAAATCAATAAATAGATAAGTTATGCAAGGGTAAACATGGTAAACTAAACAAAAATAAACTAATATAAACAAACATTTTAACTTATTATTTTTAATATGTGTTTTAATAAATAAAATAAAATTTACATATCTAACATTTTATGAAATTTATAAAATTAAATGAGAAATAAACATATCTTACTTAAAATATTTGGATTGTACTAAATGATTATTTTCCCAAATTCCTTCATCATGATCATTCCTTATGGCACAAACCATGTCTAAAATGTGCTCATCATTATTTTATGTTAATATTTCCTTGAAAGTAGGAATCTCACATAAATTAGAATCTTCTTCAAGTTTATCATCACCAACATATTGGTTTTTCCTTGTAAAAAAATAGACCACTGCATATCAGATTGATCAAGAACATAGAATTTTTTTTCATGTGTTTCCATTATAAAAGGATCAGCTGTGTATTCCAATATATTCAGATTATTAAGTGTCATTCTAAATTCATCGTGTTTGACACTGTTGTTACTAATAAAACATTTATAGTTAAACACTATAACTTTAAATTTAATGTAATGAACCTCCCATATTTCTTCAATGACTCCATAATATGGACTTTATGCCTAAATTAGTGTTTTTTCTTTAGAACTCAAAAAATGCATTGCTTATGCAAAAACCAATACACCACTATTCTAAACTGCACTTATATTGTCTTTATATTTTATATGAAATCTATATCCATTAATGTCATACCCAGACCATCTTATCACATTTAAAAATGGACCACCAACTAACCATCTTAATGTTTCTGATGCATCTGATCTACCAAGCATGATCTTTTTAAACCATGTAATTTTTTTTGTTATGCTCATTCAAAATCCGCATATCTTTATTTTTTGGATGACATTATTTCAACAAATTAATATGAAATTTTATATATGGTTGAACATTATCTATGATATTTAATAAGTATAAATGTACCTTATTTATCTGAACACATGAAAAATATTTGACCTTCAAGCCACAAATACCCTTTCACCCATAATTAACTCGTTCATGGCTAGATGGAGGCAAACCAATGTGCTCAACCATAGACAATTAGTTTGTAAAAAACTCCAAAAAATCCTCAGAAATATACTTTTCAACAATATAGGCTTTATATTGATATGTATTCTTCCATTTAATATTTTCATATACCTTTCAAATGGATACATCCACATAGATATAAAGGTCCAAAAATCTCTATTTCTCAAACCAAATAAACCATTAAATGCACCATTATTTAAAAAAATATGGAGGAAAATATATTTGCAATTGAAAAAGTATATAAATTTCTTCATTTTATAAAATGTTCAAAGAATTCTGATCAATCACTTTATTACAAATTTAATTGAAAAAATAGCACACCTTCATGATAGTCTCTCTAACACAGATAGACAATATTCCATGTAATGAAATCGATAGAAGTTGTTTCATCATGATGTGAAAATCATGATATTTCTTACCTACCAACTTCAAATCCTTTAAAGACACAAATTTTTTTATATTTGAAGAATAAACCTATGACACTTTGATATCATAAAGACACTAACAAAAGCTAATTTTCTCCCTCTTGGATAATGTATGAAAATCCAGGGGAAGAAATGTTTGCCTTCCATCAAGAGTGGGAGCTAAATACAAATTTATTCCCATTGATAGTAAATATAATCATGCATTCAACCCATATTCAGTCTTTCCTTTAATATCTAACAATGTTCCAATCAAGCTATCAAATATATTCTTCTCCACATGTATGAAATCAATATTATGTTTTAACTCATTATATCTCCAATATGGTAGGTCAAAAAATATTTACTATTTCTTCCAAATATTTATATCATTACCAGATTTATGTGTCTTTCCAAATGTCACATCAAGGTTTTGTACCCTCTCAAAATACTAATAATTGGATAAAGGTTTTGGAGTAATATCAAATTCTTATGAGCCATCTAATTATTTTTTAATCTTCTATAGGAGTGTTCCATAGACAAAAACTTTCTATGACCCATGTATACTGTTTTTATTCCATGATGTAGTTGATAATATGATGTCTATTTTTCACAAATTGGACACACTTTATGCACCTTAACACTATATCCAAAAAAAATTCCATATGTTGGGAAGTCATTTATAATGAACATAATCATTGCATGTAGTTGATATTATTCCTTTTTATAAGAATAGTACACCCTAATTCCATCATTCCATTAGAGTTTAAAATAATAAATGGTGAAAAGAAAATATCAATATCATTTTCAAGTTGATTTGGTCCTAAGATCATTAAACTCAACATGACATATTTTTACCTTATACAAAATTCAGGAGATAAGTTATAAATTACCAATAAAATAGGCCATGAACTATGTGTGCTACTCAGGTTTTGATATGGATTAATTCCATCTATTTAGAGTCCAAGTATGAGATTTCTAACTTCATTTACAAATTTAGTAAATTTCTGATCAATTTTATTCCACTGTGAACAATTAGCTGGATGTTGTAATTTTCCATCACATATCCATTCATCTGCATTCCATATTATCCTTTTTGTATCATTTGAATTTTCAAATAAATTTTTCAAATGAGGAATTATAAGAAGATACCAAGATTTCTTAGTAGGGGTCTCTATAACTTCTAAATCATCATGTAATTTTTCATTCAAATTATATCATGGCATCCCACATTTAGGACACTTTGATAGAAATTCATATTCCTTCCTATATAGCACACAATCATTCAAACATGGATGTATTTTTTTGTACCCTATTCCCATAGGCCATAATATTTTCTTCACTTTATAATGTGAATAATGAAGATCACTGTCTTTAAGAAGAATATATTTTAATAATTATAGAAAATCAATAAAAATGTTATCACTCCAATCACATTTTACCTTCAAGTTAATCAATATTAACACTGATGATAAAACCATAAATTCTGTACAACCAGATATAATGGTTTTTCAGAATCACCATATAAATTCTCAATTTTTGGTTCTTTCTCGATTACCTCTTCTTCAATATCACAAACCATTTCTCAAATTTCATGCAAGTTATCATCTTATAAAGCATTATCATCATTAGATCTGAAATTTTACCTAGTTTCACCATACCAAATCCAAGGGATGTAACTCATATTAAAACCATAAAAATTAAATGATCTTTGATCTCTCTTATTTTGAAATTATTCATATTTAAACATTTCAATAATGAAAAAAACATATCATTTTTAGAACATTTTGTTTATAAAATTCCAAAAAATCATCAACATTTGCCTCATATTCATCACTTATTTGATGTGCCGTAATCCAACTTCGATTCATTATTATATAAAAAAATATAAAAAAATATCTTGCCTAAAGAATATAGTTGAGATAAAAGTAATAATAAGTTAGTCAAGTCAAATAAGGTTTATATTTATATCAAAGATGTCATCATTTGAAAGTAACAAAACTTTTAAATTTAAAAAAAATATATATGCTTATTTGAAAAGTATAATTATAAAATTTAGACAATAATTTAATATAATTTTAAATAAAATTTATAAATAGGATGTAAACCACTAATCAAAACATAGAAAAATATCAGAGTGACTATAATTAATTATATAACATATAATAAGGATTTTAGGATAATTATGAATACTTCATGATTTTTTATTTAATAAATCATGTAAATTTTTATATAATATTAATTATAAAAAATTAATATAGATAACCAAAGGTTCCCCTAAATATATGACATACGATTAGTCACTAAATTTTTTCCCCAAGTGGTTCTATGCTGTCTATTAGCCCACAAGTAATATGATTAATGGGATGAAACTATCATTATATAATACATCATCAAGCCTTAAATTTCTATAATGAAATAATGATATACATAGAACACAACTTACCATCATGGCCTCATTAGTTTTCAACCCCTAGTATGAGAAAATGTATAATTAAGGGAAACTATCCAAAGTGAAATGATAGCTAGTGCTGTACTTATCCTCAACTTACTATATTACTTTCCAATGCTCCTACATGATATAGTAATCTCAAAAAATGTCTACTTTTTCAATTCTATATAATAATGAAAATATCACTATTCCATCAATTTATAATAATAACATCTAGGAGAAGAATCTATAAATTCCAAATAGTCAATAATAGTCATAAACATTCCAAACATGCCATTAAAAACCTTTGAAGCACCTCTATGTAAAACATGAAATTATTAAAGATAATAATAAATAATAATTATTTCAATAAAGATAGATCATTTAGGAATTACTATGATAAAAATAGAAATCTCAAGCATCCATAGTTTATTAAATAAATAATTATTATATAAAAACACATACTCGGATGTCGATGAAACCTTAAGTCCATCACTAAATGACAATGAATAGGGGATATGAATGATTATTATAATTTTTTTCCATTAAAATCCCCCTAAAAATCTAGGGTTTTTTAATATTTAGAAAAAAACACATATTTCCCATGAACCATAAATATAAGAAGATTTAAGAGAGAATGGAAGGAGGGGAGGATGAATAAAATGAAGGTGATAAAGGGATAAATAACATACCAAAAAATTTTAATGAAATGATAAGATCCATATATGAATTTTAAATAATGAGGCTGATAAACCTTAGAAGTAATGTGATATTTGAGTAAATGTAAATGAAAAAAAGAGAGATAGGTAACCCACGACTTTGAACGACTGAAATCGAGAAATAATTGATGTGTGAGACTTACTGAAGAGTTGAGAGATTAGCAGATCGAATAAATACAATTAACTAATAAAAAATGAGAATGTATAATGAATTAAAAACAATATTTTAGTCCATTGGAATGAAAAAATGAGGTTAGGGTTTCCGTGTGTGAGTGAGACGAGTCAGCCTTTGCGTGATCGAATAACACAAAACTCAATCAAAATAGGAATTCATAAAATTTTAAAGGTTTATCACATTGGTTATTATATAATCTACATTATAATATATTTTTTTCAGCCTTTTTATGTCGGTTATTGTATAACTGACTTGAAAAAGTGGATTTACCACACCGATTAAAAAATACCGGATGTGAAAAAGAAAATGTCATTGCTTTATCACATCGGTTATAAAATAATCAATGTATTAAATCAGATTTTTCATGTTTGTTATTGTATAAATGACATAAAAAATCATGGTACTTGTTTTTTCATGTCTGTTATTATAAAAACAACATGGAAAATAAATACAAATGGATTTTTCATGGAGGTTATAAATAACCTACATGGTAAATCCGATGTGAAAAATACATTTTGAACTAGTGATATGCCTAGATTGGGTAAAATTTGATGATTTGGTTGATGTAGGAGTGGTTTCCTAGTGGTGGTACCTAGGATCCAGCATCAGATCACATGTGTCCATGTATATAGAAAGGCCCAGGAAGATAGGGATTACTCTAATATTGTGATACCATGGAGAATGCCTGAGTGTTAGGATTTGAATGGCGATACCAGTATACCATTGAGGATTCCAGTGATGCTATGGATTCAAATGGTGGTATGAGGTTATGGGTGGGCATATATCCTTGAGTATAGATATAGGTTAGCCTGAGGGTGCTGTCAGGTCCCCTCGATCAATGCCTAAAACTCTCCTAGGATTGGGTGGATGTACTAGATATAGTATGACTAAGGAGATGAGTTTATTACATTCCTAGAAGATTGACCATGGGATCCAAGGAGGGTATTCCATTTTTATTTCCTAGGTTTACTAGGAATCATTCATTCATGGGCATATAGGATTTTTTGGGGCCTCCCCCTCTTAGGATCTAGACCTTAACCTAACATTGAAAATGGCTAGGTACTACCATGGGGTTCATCCTGAGGGCTTGAGAAAGAGTGATTCCTAGTGATTCCCTATGGTATACTACTCATCAGTGGAGGAGTAGGATTGGGGTCCCTAAAGTGAGTATAAAGGTTCCTATGAGATGATTCTCATGACCAGAGACACTCTGATGTTGTCCAAAAAAGGTACGATTGATCGGGGTATTATACTTGAGGATCAATGATGGTTATCTAGTGAGGCCTAGGTTTATGTATACACCCTTAGGGAAGTTTTGTATGGTGGTTGGAATGGTCCCTATGATGTGACCAGATAAATTCTAACATCGGTCCCCTAAAATCATTCCAGTTGGTTTTATTTATTTTGTTTAGTGGTTTATTTAGTTATTCCAAGCATGTAACATGCAAATATCACTGCATTTCTACTATAGTATGAGACCAAGTTGGTGTTTTACTATTGATTTATATAATTACACTATGCTCGCACTTGGGTACTCAAGCAGCTCTCACTGGTTATAGGTTTAAGTTTGGTTGAGGCTTGGGATTATGTGTTTGAGCTAGAGAAGCTCAGATGTGATTAGATATTGGAGTGTGGTATGACTTAATTATGTATTAGGACCTAGTCTATATCTTATTTCTTTTAGTTATCCTATATTTTTTATTGGCCTAGTGGGCGATCAGTCTTGTATATCTATCTTTCATTTTGATATATCATGTTAAATTTATTTATTCTTTCCATATACTCTAAATAGTACGATTCTTGGTTATTTACTTATGATTTATCACTATGATATGGGGGTATAGTCTCCTGATAATATTTATTCAGATCCCTTCTACTAGATGTAAGCCTCTAGAAAATAAGGAAGAACGTTTGAGGTCATGTGGCAGTCCGGTATGACTACTATATGGATTGAGATAGGTCAAGGCATTACAAAGTGGATTCAAAAGTGTTTTTTATTTTTATTACTACTTAGGATATGGTATCCAGGAGTTTTAAGGATGTGTCAGAGCCTGTGATAGATACTAGGTTGGTGCATCATGAACACCTATTTGGGTTATAAGTCTAGGTTATCGAGGATGAGATTGATATTATGAATTTTCAATGTTACAATTGATATGATTTCACCTTAGGTGACACACATGGTGTTTTTATTTATAATTATTATGGATTTTTTACTCTTTTACTCCTAGAAAAATACAAGATATGAATTTTATCTCTTTTTCCATAGAGGAAAGAATCATCTCATGCATTATGAGTTGGTACATAGGATTCACATGACATGTAGGGAACTTTTAGTTTGAATTTTTCCATTGACTAGAGATTCAATTATTTAAATTTTTAACAAATTATCACATGTAATTTTTCTGTATAAGTATTTTTTGGAAGTCTACTCATTTGGACCAGCATTTATATGTATTTATTCCAATTAATGCTCATATGGATCTACGATGAGATATTTTTTGATGTAAAAACACAGTAACTTAGTGTATGGGACATGAGGTGACCCTAGTGGGTTAGTAAACCAAATGGTTTCATAGTGGGAAACCCCTAGTGGGTTGATATTTCTTAGTTTTGGATATTTAATGTGCCAGTAACAACCTATATGATGTTTTCCCATCTATATTGGAATTAAATTATATGTAACCAAACCCTATGTTTATGGTTCTTTGATATGGATTATCTAAGGGAGATGCACGTTGTAGGTGTACACCCATGTGGTGTGACCATATTCTCAATTATCTTAAGTGCCAATAACAACCTATATAGTGTTTTCCCATATAGATTGGAATGAAATTTTACACATCCAAGTTAGTGGATATGGTTTTCTTTGGTATAGATCATCCGGGATGATTATGTTATGTGTTTATGACCCTATATGAGTTGGGATCCTCAAGTGAGAAATATCATGGGTTTATTATAGATGATAATTAGTTCCCTAATAGGTTGATGACTTGAAAAAAGGTTCCTGATAGGCGTGTTTATAATACCCATGAGTGGATGGATTGGCATGTGCATTGTTGTGATATTATGAGAAGGGAATAGAATATTACCTGTGAGCTATGACTTAGTGGGGACCTGAATTTAGGTCTAGTTGGGAGAACTAGAGACCTTAGATATGTGACTTAGTGTTTCATGAGTTATTTACTAGATATGTTCAAGGGTAACCCATGATAGGGGTTAGCCCAGGAACTTGTGTGCCTTAGAGGCGGGAGGGAATGTGTAAATGCCTTGGTTTGAGATTGATGCATGAGAGGTGCTATCAGTTTTATGGTATAAGTATGGTGAAACCTTATTATTTTATGGGGAAATAACCTTGAGTGCTAGAGCTATTTTTTGAAACTGACCATGAAGGGTGGGATAGTTTGGGTGCCTGACCCTATTAATTCTAGATGCACTTTAGCAGTATGGGTAGAATCTTGTGGTTTTAGAATTGATTCTGGTAGGTAAGTTCCATGTGATGAACAATGGCACAAATGGATTTCCATATTTTCAATAGGAGTGCTAAGGGAACTTGGTTTAAATTGGACTGATATATCACGAGCATTCTCAACCTGGTTTTGAGGATGTGCGACTCATGGGATCATGAGTCGAGCTGATTATTGGGTGGTATGGGTTATTATTTCTATTGTATTTAGATGAGATCTAGGTAACAAGTGATTAATATATGTTGAAAATATTGAATTCAAAACCAGTGATGATCATGAATAGGCTGAAGGCCAATGGGGCTTAGCAGATTTCTTGTGGGGCCAGTAGCATGGGAGTTTGATGAGCATGTATCAGGTGGAGAAACATGGACGCAGTGATGGAACTTGTTGAGGTGGCACTCAATGAGATAAATAAAGTCATCCATATAGTGGGGAGTGTACCATTATCCATTGAGGTCATGATCCTCATTATGATTTGAATTTTGGTGGTTTCCATGGATGATGGTCCCATGAGTTGGGAATGGGTGTTAATGGGTGTTTTGGGTTGGTAATCAAGAATGAGTGGGTTTGGATATATTGGTAGTTATTTTCAGTGATAGATGGGGCATGAGCCATGGTGATTGGGTTTTTGACCCACCGATGCGATAACAAGGTCACTCCTTTGGTGGGGAGTGTGATGTTGGTCATAGGTGGTATGATCCTCATGTTTCAGGGGTCATCGGGGAATGGGATCAGTTGTTAGATGATCATTAGGTAATTTAGATATCACTAGATAAATAAATATTAATAAAAATAGATTTTTTAGGGAATTATCAGATGTATCTCGAGCATTAACTTTGGGTTTAGGATGATTTTGAAATGGTCTGAATTTGATTGGATTGATAATGCTCCAATGATCATGTTAAGAGAAATAAGGTGGAATTTTCCAATTGAGGATTTGGTCAAAAATCATACCAAAAGTCATTTTAAGACTTTAGGGGATGTATCTGAACAATCTCTAGGTGCCTTTTAGAGTAAAGGCATTAGGATCGGGTAATGGGTGGTGTGTTGGCATCAGGAGCCAAGCATTTTGAGGAAGGTCAAACAAAGGATTTCTAAATGGTCATTTTGTATATAAATAGATTTAATGAGTTAGAAACCAAATAATATGTGTTGTTTTAGATACAGTAGATGTGTTTTGATCATTGGACAAGGATTTTCAAGGAAAGGTCAGTGTTCTCGTATTATGCTTGGATGGTGGAGGCATGACCATTTTGGATTGAAAATAAGAATTAAGAGTTGGTATCAACATTGAATGATGCTATAATGTGTGTGATAAAGTTTGGTGTGTTAGTAATCATGATAATAATGTCATCAGACCACTGGTGATGTGGTTTGGCAGGCAGTTTCAAAAATGGAAGGCATAGTGGTTTGGAATTAGCCTCTTTGAGCTTGTCCCTATAGCGGGGAGCACCATGATCCGAAAAATAAATCGAATGGGGAAATGTGGGTGTATTAGGATGGAAATATTCTTTAGAGTTTCATCCTAATGTTTTTATAGTAAAGACGAGTGTTGGATTGTGTTTTGGTGGGTTGAGCATCTCATTTTGGAATTGTGCTTAGAAAGCACATTCGGTGTCCCGGAGTGGAACATGGCTATTTAAATGAGAATTGATTGCTCCAGTAGACCAAGGATGATTATGAGATGCTTGTAAAGACTTATCATTAACAATAAGTGTTATATTAGGGAGTTTTTAATACCCTGTATGTATGGATGGGTTAGAAATTCAAGGGAATTTTTGAACATTTCAATTAGTGGATATGTCAGATTTTAAATTGAATGTTAGAATTTATTTCCAAAAGTTGAAACACCTCAAAGGGGGTAATTTAGATGTGGATTAGAGTTATAAGGGTGGATGTGAGGTTTGGAAGAGCACAAGAGGTATTCTAAGCTAGCCGGCTAGCCAGCGGCCTGGGTTCCACAACAGGTGCCACTGAATATCCAATGGCCTAGTAATGGCTAGTTGGTGGGGTTAAAAGGGGGTAAAATTAATATTTTCCCACAAACAAATTTAATGGGGATGACTCCCTTCCTCCTTTTCCTCTCATGTGTGTGGTCTGGTGTCTCTTCCTTTACTCTTCTCTTCAAGTCCCTTTAAGGGGGATTTTCTAAGGGCTTTTCTAATCAATTTAAGGTAGGTCCTTGGTTCCATCAACCTCTGTTGATATTCCCCTCAACTTTCTCTAATTTTAAACTTCCATGGATAGGGATTTGAAGTCAATTACACTAAATCATGGTGGAATATCCTGAGCATCAAGGTGATTTTTTAGCCTATGTAGAGGACGTCTCAAGACAACATTTGGGTGACACTGTTTTTATGTGTTAGAGAAGGTATGTCATGCTCCCTAATTTGTTATGTTTTTTTCATTAAAATTAAAATGAATTAATTATGTAATTGGTGAAGTAGGTTGGGGATTTTCCTCAGGTTGATGTCAGGGGTCTGCTTCGGACCTCCCATGGGTTTTTGGTCACATTTCTAACATGAAGAGTCCATATAGTGAGATTTTAGTGATTATGAATATTTAAAATTAAATTAATTAATTAATTATAAATGATATAATTAATTAATGTGTGATTTTTTTGCTTGATTTAGGGTCTTAGGTGAGTTTTCAATGGCTGGTAGAGCATGGACGACCTTGGTTGATGCTTGGATATCCTAGGAAGAGCTGTTAGGTAGTGTAATTAAAATGAAAATGGATTCTTCTTAAGGTAAGTGGACCTGGTACTATCCCTATGGCTTATGAAAGATGTTATATACATGTGTCTATGCGTGGAATCTTCTATAAAGTGATAGAAATATTGTCACTAAACTATTAATTTAATTAAAATATTTTTGGTTAAATTTCATAGTAAAATTCATATAAAACCCGAGGATAAAGAGACAAGGTGACTAGGATACCATGGACCTAGTATACCAGCTTAATGCTTTGGCCACTGATGGTGGAGGCCCAGAAAAAGTGGTTACTCATACGTGGACACCTACAAGAGGGGGGGGGGGTGATGGGTCAGTGAATGGATGACCTTAGTAGGCTAGGTGAGGACCTGTGAGTTGTGTTTATCCTAGGTGGATAGACCTTATGAAGAATATACATGGGTTGGGTGAGTTGGCTAGTTTAGAGTGACCCTAGAAATAGAGATGGTACTTAATATATGTCTTGAGACTATCAACAATGTGTAATACCCCTTGAGGCCCATGAGGACATGAGACGACATTAATGATTCTGAGGGAATGATATTCCTTCCAAATTTTGGGCTTTATCCTAAGAGACCTATTATGATCAAGGGTCTTAAGTGGGATGACTTTGCTATAGCGATAACCCAAGGGACCCCTATGGGTATCCCTCCATGCGATGATCCTAAGAGGGTGTATGTGGTTATGAGTAGAGATGGTAGCAGGTGTCACTTAGAAATCATAACGAACATGTGATCCTGTGGGACCATATGTTATGTGATGGGTATGGGTGTTTAACAATCCTTTGGTGCATTTTATATTATTATGTTTTCATGGTATGTGATTGCCATGGATGCCTAGGAATCGACTGTTGGGCCTAGAAAAAATTTTATTTCCTTAGAAGAACAAGAATCACTTGTTAGAATGGATGAGACCCTAGGATGCCTGATATGTTTGGGATCCAATATCATGGTATATTGGGGGTGGATAACTAGATTGGTTATCATCCATTGACTTGGTTGATGCAGGAGTGGATTCCTAGAGGTGGTAACTAGAATCCAACATTAGAGTGTGTGTGGACATGTATATAGGAATTTCTGACAAGGCAAGGGTTCCTCTAATATTGAAATACCATTATTAATACATAGGTGTTAGTATTCTAATGGTGATACCAGTAGACGATTAATAATTCCTAATATTCCCAAGATTTTAATGGCAATACGAGGTACCAGGTAGGAATATATCCCTGAGCATAAATATTGGAGATCCTAAGGGAAACTGTGGTATCCCCTCAATCGATGACTAGGATATCCACCAGGAATGGGTGGGTACACTAGTTTGGAATGAATAAGAAGCATAGTGTATTGGATACCCATGAGATTGATCATTGGATCTAAGGAGGGTATTTACTTTTGATTTCTTGGGTATCCTATGAATCCATCATGCCTAAACATATAGTATTTCCTAGGACCTCCCCCTATTAGGAATAAAATATTAATCTGAAATTGATAACACTCAGGTATTAACATGGGGTTCAGCCTAAGGGATTTAGGATGAAAGATTCCTGGTGATATCTTAGGGCCAGCTACTCATAAGTGGGGTGTGGGTGTGGTATCACCAAAGTAAGGATAGAGGTTCCCTTGTGGTGATGCTCATAATCATAGACACTTTGATGATGGTTATCAAGTGAGGCCAATGTTTATGTATAATCCCTTAGGGAAGTTATATTATGATGGTTGGCATGGTCCCCATAACATACCCAGAGAAATTCTTGTATCGAGCCAAAAAAAGTATCCTGATTGGTATTATTTATTTTTCTCAGAGGTTTATTTATTTATTTTAAGCATGTCACATACATATATCACTAAATTAATGGTATAATATTAGACTATTTTGGTGGTTACATACTTAGTTATGTACTCACACCCTATTTGGGTGTCCATGACACTTGGGTACCCGAGTATCTCTCAATGGTTATAGGTGAAGGTTAGGACAAGGGACAAGATCTTATGTTTGAGATGGAGCAGGTCATATGGGATTGAATATTAGAGTGTGTTTTGGATCAATGATGTATTAGGGAATATTATGTATCTTATTTCATTTTTTACATTGTGTTTATGATTGACTTAGTGGGAGATCGGTCCTATATGTCTATCTTTCATTTTGATATAATATGTTCAATTTATTTATTCTTTCTGCATACTCTGACTTATATGATTCTTGGTTGTTTACTTATGATTACTCAATATGATAAGAGGGTAAAATCTATCCCACTACACCTTATAATACCCCTTTTCTAGTTGGTATCTTTTGGAATATTAGTAGGTGTTCTTGAGGTCACATGGAAATCTAGTCTAGCTATTGTATAGAGTGATATGGGGTAGGGTATTACAATATACGAATGATTTATGATTCATTAAATTCCATAACATATTTTGACAATAAGATAAAGATATATTTTTTTATCTAAGATAGAGGAGTTTATCTGGATATTTGTTAAATTATGAGGGATATGATCCCACCACCTATCAATGGAATATTTTAAAGAATAATATTCTTTTCAATTAAATTCTCCAAACACATAGAATGTGATATATAATATAGAATAAATAGTTGTTTTTTAAATATTTCTACTAAAATAAAATAAGTCTTATTTCCTAACAAGATGGAGTTTTTGTATCTTAGAAATATATTTTGAAGAGAATATAGTGTTTAAGAGACTAGTGAGGGGATGTTTGGACATATAGAAGTTCAAAGTTAACAAAAAAAGGATTGTATTGGTCAAAAATTAAAGTGATCATCAATTAATATCCTAGAGTTTAATATATTGGATGTTTAAGAAAAATGTAAAGAAATATATTTAGTTACATTGAGAAAGTTAATATCATTATTTTTTAAAGTATTATTCCATTCAAAATATAAAATTGAATGTCACTTTATCCTAAAGGATTTTAAGATTTGTTGGTAAGTAATAATGTAAATAGTTATATTAATTATTATAAAATCTCAAGGAAAAAGTTCGATGAAATGAGTTCTAATAATTATAATGATTTTATAATTATGAACTATTATAAGTAGAATACAAAATTTAACATCATAAAATTTTATTTTGTGAAGTTAATAAGTTTTAATATAGAGATGAACATTAAGAATATGATTCTTAAATCTCAACATTATCCAAACTTTCTTTCTTTATATATGTTACTTAATAAATATTTTAATGTTAGAGTTTTATCAAGCAGTCACATAGAGATGTAGTAGGAATTACATATAGATTTAATTAGTTAACAAAATCCCAGAAAGTGCACCAAACACAAGGTTGATCTAGAAGTAAAATATATATGATATGTTAGGAAGGTTCTTATGTATGGTTTTGTTAAGTATTCTTATAAGAGTTTAATAATATTAAATGTATCATATAAAAAGAAATATACACTTTATCATTCTTTTACACTGGTTGCATAAATGTATATATAGACATACATTTCATGAAATGTAATGATAATTGACCTCATAAAGTATGAATTTGAGTGATTCCTAAATGATATCATGGAGTACTATAGGTTATGAAAAAATTTTAAGGTTATTGTGAGTGATATTTTTGTATGAAGATATGAAATATGATTATGAGGCCCAAAAAATGTTTTTGTTTACTTAATAACCCACTCAGTATACCACATGAAGTGTCATACACTATCTATTTGGTATAATAGGGGATTATAGATTATATTTGGAGTCCCTAGTACCCAAGGTTAGGAAGATACCTAGAATGGAAACCATTATACTTTTATACCTTTCTTATGCAATACATGAGGCTTAGATTATTATTTAGTGGTTGGGTATTTTGTTGATCATGTTATTGTTTGGAAATAAACCAATATGGGATTTTTCCTCTAATTTTATGAGTGAAATCTAGGATCTCGATTGAGATAGACTAGGGAGTGTGCAGTTGCACCTAGATAGTACATATGATGTGATTATCTATTCAGGTGAGGGATAAGTGTTGTGATCATCCTAAAAGTGAATTACATGTGATGTATTCATCTACTCAGTCAATATATACTTATATAATTGAGAACATATGAGTTGGATATATGGGATTGACATACACCATTTTCTATAGTCACTCGATGTCTTAGACAAAGGGTAATTATGAGAATGAACACTAGCATTCAATATAAATGGTGGAAATGAGTATATAGATATATGTGTTTAATAAAGATCAAACTAGGTCCTTTTATAGATTGAGTAGAATTGATTATTTGCAAGAGTATATTCTTTGCTTATATTTATGGGTCCAATGATTCATATTTATTTTCAATACTACAAAGTCTTATGGGGTTACACCTTTTTATTTACTGAATGGAGATTAATTTTGAATAAGAGATATGATATAAAAGTGTTTTAGAGTTTATCCAAAATAATATTGGATGGGAATTCATAAGGTATTGCATATGCTGTGATACATGATGAAGTTGATGATATCTTTCCAAAAGTGTTTTGTAAGATATTAAAAAGATTTTTGGATATTATTTCACAAGTTATCATATATGATATGAAATAAGGTGAAATGGAATATAAGTCTTTTGGATTTAGTATAAGTGGGAGATTGAAGGAGATATTCCCTATAAATTTTTTACATGTGATGTAATTTGATATATTTTATTCTATGATAAGGGGAATCATAAAGAATGGTTTTATTCTACTGCCAATGCATATCATAATATATGATGGGATATATCATAAGGCTTGGTCTTATGCATGTCTTGGTATATGAATGAATATATCTCAAGTCATTATACTTGATACAATGTTTATGTATTTGACACTTATAGTAGCTGAATGATAATAGTCATCATTTATAAAGTCTTATATATTGTTTTTCATAAATAAAACATTTTATAAGATGAAACATAAATGATTTTGATACATTCATTCAATGGTTACATGATGTGGTTGATGAATTTACTAATGAATTATAATTCATGAGTAAATGAATTAGTTCTCGAGGAGTGTCCTTGAAGAAATTATATAAGGAGGAAGCTCCCATTTTATGGGTAAGAGCGTGTTCATGAAATCCTACCCAAGCCTCGACCAAAACCCCCTCATCCTGAATTTCTCTTCTCCTACCTCCTTTACATGATGAGGCACTAGTATACTATAGAGGGTGTAGGATCCCGATCATATGATGAGTGATTCAACTTTAGTACATGGATAATTCTTGAGTAGGGATTTCATTTGGCTACCTCTAATGTGATATTAATTAAGCATGGATGAATATTATTGCTGTTGCGATCAATGGTGTAAGGTACACATTATGATAACTTTATTTATAAAATGTTTGGATTCATTTATCTAGTATGAATGATCTTAGTTTGGGTTTCTTTATTGATTCCACTATGTTTAAATTTTTTTAGTATTGGGATTATTAATCTTCTTCAAGTTACAAGATTTATCTTATAAAATGTTCAATATCCAGAAGTTTTTCTTGTTATTGTCACAGAAATTGTAGTATCCACCTTCAACTTGTAGAAATGTTAACCAAAAAATTGTGTACTTATGATGGTTCAGAAGATTGGTCTATGGGTGTGGTTAATAGTGTAACAAATAATACGACTGAGTTAGTGGAAGCCTCAATTGAATGGTAAAGTTAACAGATGTATGAACACAAATGTTGGATGGTGGAATAACCAATTTTACCAGTTGATTAGCTCTATAAATAATGGTGGGAGAAACTACTGATGGTGTATCTTGTACTTACTTTGAGTGTAATAACTGAATAATTAGTGAAAGGATTCCCATCCTTATAATTTTGTAAATATAAAAGGTTTTTAGTGTTCTCCCATGGGTGGAGGCTGAAAGTCCTAAGTACATATTTTTTGTTTGTCCAGTTTACTTTTTATATTGATGTTTCTTTACTTAGAGTTTTATTGTGTAACTCGTATGTGTCTTAAGAGAGGAGATTTAGGGGAACCAAAATTCATAATTATAATACTATAAAATTAAAGGGAGGTTCTAGTAATTGGAATTCTACAATGCATAACTACCAGTGGATACAAATTTTCAGTGAACCTTCATTCAAGCATATGATGTTTGTATTAGTTATTCGGATTTTTTTCCTGACAAGTTTTATCAGAGAACTTGGTTGGACACATTTGAAAAATAATGTTACTTTTCACACTTTCCTAAGAGTCATGTTGATTTTAATTGGTGTTTATTGTTATTAGAAGATATGATAATGAAATAATTCAAATTTAGGATTAGTTAGTTTGATGAAACTAACTATGGATTTTGGAGGATACAGATAGAAGACTATCTCATATATATGGATCTCAAACTTCTATTGGGCAGAGAGAAACCTGACAGGAGGGAGAAAATTAAATGGTAAAAAATAGATAGGAAATCATTTTTCTTAGTAGGTATAAAATTGACACAAAATTTTGACTTCAACATTTGTGAAAAGAAAACCACAACTAAGTTAATGGAAGCCTTGACATAAATGTATGGAAAACAAATATCCTTAAACAAAGTTTTCTTAATGAGTAATTTTTTATCCTGAAGTTATCAGAAGGACGATCAACAGTAGATCATGCAAATAATTTCAACATGATTCTAAGCCATCTCAAAGTAGTGAAAGTTTATTCCTTTCATTAATTTAACATTATTCAGATAAGGATGCACTAAATGAGATGGTTGAGTCATTGGAAGCCTCAATTAAATAGTGAAGTCAATAGATAACTGAACAAAAATGTCGAGTGGTGATTAAACCAATTTTACTGGATGACTCCCTCTATAAATAGAGGTAGGATTAGCTGTTGATGGTGTATATTGTACTTAATTTAACTATAATCTATATAAAATTAGATATAGAGATTCATATCCTTGTACTTTAAGAAATATAAATAATTTTTAGTGTTCTCCTATAGATATAGGAAAAAATCTACACCACATAATTTTAGTGTGTCTAGTTTACTTTTTCTATTGACATTTATTTACTTAGAGTTTGAGTGTGTTACTAGTGTGTGTATTAATAGAGTTGATTAATGTGTAGTATTCTTCTTGATTCTAGTACTCTAAAATGAAAAGTAAATTTTGATGTTTAGAATTATATGATTCTAAACTACCGATGCATTTGAATTTTCCTAAAATTTCATTTAATCCTATAGTGTTTTTATCTATTATTTAATATTTCTTCACAACAATTAGATCCCTTCAAAACCTAGTAATTGGCATATTTCAAGGCATATTATTCCAATGCGTTATCTAAATCATAGTGCAAAATTTTCTATATCATAATGTTGTAAATCATAGTGTATAATTACTATAATATTCTATGATTCAATAGAAAGAAAATGTTAATATGTTAACATATGAATCATTACCCACATAATCTATCATTAATATAACATTTCATTTGATAAAATAAATGGGAGGATTGGAGAATTCATGTGATGAAACTATTAGAAAAATATGATTTAACATCACCCTTTTAATGCCAATTTTATCATAACCAATGTTAATATTGAAACAAGAAGGATTTGAATGTCATTTTTATCATAACTAATGTTGAAATCATTTAAAAAATATAATATGAACAACCTTCACCTTATTTTTTTGAAAAAATCTTTATAAAACCCTTATCCACTCAACTTTAAACTACACCCACCCACACTCAATCTTCTATGTTTGTTTGATTTTTATAATTCTTTTTTTTCATTGTTTCTCTTCGATCTTTAGTTATTTTTCCTTTTTCATGACCCTAAAATTCATTTGGTCCATTTAAACCCTTATCTTATCGACTTGTGACCACACTCTAACTTTTTTGTTCAATCGATTTTCTATTTTATTTTTGCAAACTTTTTTCATCAATATTTCATCATTTCCCCTTCTTCCACTTCCCTAGAGAGAATTCATCTAACTTAAATATCTATTTTCCATTATTACCCTCTATATTTTGTAAGTTATTTTTTATTTTTATAATATTAAATAATTATTTTTTAGTTATCAATTACATTCATTCATTGATTTATTTATATCTATATAATTGTGAATTAATTTTTTTTATAATTAGTTTAAGTTTATAATTATTTTGTGATTATAAATGTTTATTGATTTTAAATTATTGGTGTAATTTGTTTTTAGTTATAAATTTTTGTATTCATAATTTTTTTTATTTATATTTTTTTTGTCATTATAATTATTGTAGTTAAAATCATTTATTTCTATTATTTTTTTTTCAATTATAATATATATTTTTTCATTATAATTACTTTTGGTTATAAATTTTTTCTGGTTTCATTTTTTTCAATTATAAATAATTTTCTAGGTATAAATTGTTTGTTAAAAATTTATACATGTTTATATATTTATATGATTATTTGTTTTAAATTTATATGTTTATATATATGTTTTAAAGTTTATATGTTTAATACATTTATCTATTATATTGAGACTTTAGGTTATTAATGGATTGTAATTAGATAAAGGATTTAATAACTAGCAATGAATATGAGAAAGCGGCTGACAATTTCTTGGAATTGTCTAAATGAAATCTTGAAAAAAATATATGATTTTTAGTCCACGCATGAAGTGTTTGTATATGATAAGATTAGGGTATAAATAAATCAAATAACATATGATTTTATATGGTTTTAATCATAATTATATATGTTGTATTAGGCATGGTGAAATTAAAAACAATTCAAGATCTAATGATGATGAAGATGTTTAACATGAAACAAAGGATTGTCTCGAAGAATTAAATCATGATATATGTGTTGAACCCATTGGAGAAATAACACGTTGAATGATTCTATAGAGATGCTAAGAAACAAATATTATCAGGTTTCACTAAAATTAGTGTTATCATAAGTGTTGAGATTAGTTAACTTTAAAGTAAGAAATGATTAGAGTGATACAAGTTTCATTGAATTGCTTAAACTTTTAAAAGAGCTACTTCTAGAAGGAAACTGGCTTCTAGATTCCAATTATGAGGTAAAAAAATTATATCCAATGGGATTTGGGTATAAAAATATACATTAGTTACCAAATTATTTTGTTCTATATAGGAATGAATATGAAATTTATTATAATGTTCTTAATGCATGACATCATGATATAAACTAAATGAAAAATCCAACCGTGATTCAATATCAAGAATAAAAACCAAACCTCCATCTAAATCAATATGGTTTCTTCCAATGATTTCATATTTTAAGCATCAATTTTAAAACTCAAATGAGTTAATTTGGATAATATGGCATATGAATGAGAGAATATTTGATAGAAACCTACACAACCCTACCAATTCACTATAATGGAATAGATTTGGTTTTTTTTCTTTAGAGTTTGGAAATGAAGTTATAAATCTCAAAAATGAGAATGTTTATAGATCGAATGAATCCATATGAGAGAATTAGTTTTTAATACAATTCATGTCCTATTATGTTGGTTCTCTATAAATTTTTCCCATAGATATATATGAATAGAAAACATGTGATAATGAGTTTGATGGTTTCTAGTCCAAAACAGCCTAGAAGTGATATTCATGTTTATCCATAACCATTGGTTGATGATTTAAAATTTATATGGTATACAAGTGTTATAGTATTTGATGTATACAATAAAGAGTATTTTATTTTGTGTGCTATGATAATGTTCACTATAAATGACTTTCCTACATATGGAAACATATGTGGTTACATTGTTAAAGGACATAAATCTTGTCCAATTTACAAAGAGGGGATTTTATATAATCAATTTTAGAATGGAAGAAAGATATTTTACATGGGACATTAGAGTTTTTTGATAATGAATCATCCTTATGAAAAATTAAAAAAAGGCATCTAATGGTTTTCAAGAGTATGTTTTTTACTCACAACCATTTTCAATCAAAGAATATTATGATAAGGGGAAAACAATAATATCATATTTGGAATGAAAGGATGTTCTGGTCATCAAAAAAATACATGTAAGAAATGGTCCATTTTATTTAATATACCTTATTAAAAATATTTATATGTAAAACATAAAATTGAAGTTATACATATATAAAAAAATATATGTTTCAGTTTGTTAGGAAATTTTATAAATATAAAAGGGAAGGAAAAAGATGGAATGTATACAAGAATGAACTTAATAACCATGGAAATACATTTGGAGTTATATCCCACTACGAAAAGAAACAAAAAATATTTTCCTTTGGCTTTTCATACATTAACAAAGAGTGAGAAAATATTTTTTTTCAATATATGCATGTTATTGAAGTAACTAGTGGGGTTTCTTCAATTTTGAAAAATTTAGTTTCATTGAAGTATTTAATGTTAATTGGTATGAAATCTCATGACTATTATGTGTTTATTAAACAAAAAATATTGGTTTAATTGCATGGTATGTTTCTAATTCCTGTCAAAAAAATTTATCATCAGATTGTGTTATTTTTTTCAATTCAATTTGAGGTAAATTCATAGATCCAAATTTATTAGATGTGTTAGAGAATAAATTTGTCATTTTAAATTTTCAACTATAAATATATTTTACATCATTTTTTTGATATAATGGTTCATATACTGATTTATTTAGTGTGATAGATAAGGATATTTTGGAATTTTTAATTACATTGGACATTTCCATTTGAAAGATATATGAAAATTTTAAAAGGATATGTTAAGAATAAACATTGACCAGAGGCATATATTGTTCAAGAATATATATCATAAGAGATTATTGATTTTTTTATGAATTATTTATTTCGATTATAGAATATTGGTGTCCCTATATCTTGAAATTTTATAGTTGATTGTGAAAGTAAAGGGATATGTGGATTAGAGGCAAAGTTAATTCCACATGATGATGTGATTCATGCACATTTATTAATTTTGAACAATATAGGTGAGGTTCAACCATATATATAATCACATATTAATAGATTCAAGGTATGATATCTAAGAATAAATGAAAATTGGTTAATGAATTCATATAAAAACACATTTATTTTATGGTTTAAGGATAAATTAAACATTGTTTTATCCATATTAGAAACATTGAAATTTTTATTAGGGGGACCAAGTGTTAATGTGATCAAATGATCTAGTTTTGATATTAATGGTTACACATTTTATATAAAAAACTAGAATGATAAGAGTATAATTCAAAATAAAAGAGTAATGTTCATAGCTAAAGAACTATATTTTTCAAGTGCCAAAGATAAAAACCTAATTTTTACAACAACAACATATTTTGGAGTTGTTGATGATATATAGAAGATCAATTATACTAAATTTCGAGTACTAGTATTTAAGTTTAAATATATTTATAGTAATAATGGTGTGAAACATGATGATTATAGATTTAAACTTGTTCAGTTGAAAATATTTAGTTACAACGAGGAATCATTTATCATGGTGATGCATGAAAAAAATATATTTTATGTTATTAACCCATCAAATGATCAGTGATTTGTTGTTTTGAAAGGGAAAAATTTAATTTGGGTGATGTGAATATTGATGATGTTTAAGTCTTATATGAAATATCTTCATAAATTACAATATTACATGAGGATAAAAATGACCATGTTATAGACATGGTCCATGCAACATGAAATGATCACATAGAAAGGATATGTGAAAGCACTCCATTACTCTCCTAATAAATTAGGTAATTATATTTTTTTATGAAACTATCAAAATTAAAAACATTATTTATTAAATTTGATATTTATATATATATATATATTGATAATTATTTAATTTTTTAATAATTTTTATATCATTATATTCAGATATCCATTTTTTGATTGAAAAAGTTTGCCTTCATCATTTTATTGTAACTATTTTATTTATATTCTTTTGTTTTTACTTATACAATTTTATTCAACAAAAATATTTATAATTTTAGTCCTATTTTTAAAATATATATATTTTACTTAAAAGATAAATTTATTTATAATCAAATACAGTTACATAAAATTAAAAATTTTTAGATAGTCATTTCTGTCACTTTTTTGTTAATTTTTATATTCATTAGTTTTAGTTACACATTTTTGGATGAAAAGGATAACATTCCCTGATTTGATTTCTATCATGAATAATAAATTTTTTATTTATGAAAATTATTGAATTTTAATCCAATATAGTTACATAAACATTCATTAAAGTTGCATACATCAATCTAAATTACAGACACAGAGGCACGAGAATTGTGATATACACATTTCTTTATATAAATATATCTATAGTAATTAAATTATTTAATAAAATTAAACTTATATTTTTTGAAATTATGTATATATCTTCGCCTTAAAGTAGGATGATACCTAAATATGGTAGGTATGATATTACAGATTTACCAAAATTTCTACTTGCACATGGAGAGTAAAGGTTGATAATTGAGTTTGATGATACCGACCACCCAGTTGGCCCACATGCCGATCTATTTAAGAGTTATGATATGTAAATTTCATGAATATGACTTTGGATATATAATTCATATATTTTTATTAAATAATTGATTAATCTTTCTCATATTTTAACCTTTTAACTAGTTTTTTGATTTTTAGTGGGATTTTACAAATATTTAGAAAAGGAACAATGTAGCGTGACACCAAGAAACTAAAGCTTCAATGGAGTTGGAAAGAGTTAAAGAATATAAATAAAATCATATTCAAAATATAAGAGAGGATCTGACAGCGATGGAGGCCGCAGCGAGGGCGATCCGCTAACCCTACGGCGATGGCGGCCGCCGTGGCCCCTTCCCCCATCAGGGGGGAGGGGTCTTCGTCTCCAACTCATGCCTCAGGAGTTGCGCAACCGCGAGGTAAGGATTGCTTTGGATCCTCGCCGGACGTGGGTTTCTTCCTCCCTACAATCGACGTTGCTCCGAAGGTACCTGGGTGCGTTTCAGGTCAACCTATTGTCCCAGTCTCAGTGAAGGAATTCCATGAAGCTTCAGCTTTACTTTCCTCGGTGCTAATCGTGAGGTTTACGAAGCGGCGACCTCTGGTGGAGCACTTCGACAAAGCAATCAATAAGAAGTGGGGTTTGAAACACCGTGTGCTTGTAAGTATACTAGGACCGCGTCAATTCCTTATTTTATTTGCGGATGAGGAAGATTTGGGAATGGCTTGGTCGCGAAAGAGGATTCCTTTCTGTGGCCTCCAGTTCCACTTACTGCGCTGGTCCTTTGAGGCGCACATGAACCGTGACTCATCTTACACGACAATTTGGATTCAATTGCCTGGACTTCCTCTGCCTTTTCAGAATATTGGGTTATTGAGATCAATAGGCAACTCGATAGGGCGTTTTGTATGCAGTGATCAAAGAACAACTTCCATGTCTCATCCCTTTTCGGCCAGAATTTGCATGGAAATAGACCTTGCAAGAGTGCCTTCGGAGCTTGTCTGGATTATAATTGAAGAAGAGTACAGGTACGCTCAATCAATAGTCTATGAATCCTGGATCCCATTCTGCTCCTTTTTTCATAAGCAGGGCCATGATGAACATGGTTGTCGAAGGAGGTTCAGGGGTGGTGGAAGTTCTGATGTTCCAGCTGTACCAGCAGGTGTTCCTTCGGAAGGAGAAGTGGTCACCATTGGTGTCGAGAAAGGCAGCGATCAGTCTTCACCTGCAGGCAGGCCTCAAGTTTGTCACGCTCCTTCCAAATCAGTTGGGGACATTGAGCCGATGGTCCAGGGGGTGATGTCAGGGGAGGTAGATGTTCCATTGGTAGGAGTACAGGTGGAAGTGAATGAATCTAGAAGAAAGGAGACCATATCTGGGGCTGTGGTGTCTACCCCTCCAGAGGTTTCTGGATTGGCCAACTGGGAGAATGGTAATCATAATGAACTGATCCTTGATGCTGCAATCAATATACTGGGCTGGGACGTGGATGGGGTATGTAATCTCCAGTATATGGGTAGGGGACTTGAGCTTCAGTAGGGCTTGGGTGAGCCTGAGATGCCAGACCAGAACACCTCAACAAATCTGATTAAGTTTGGGGTGGATGAGGCTATTCCTTGTTCCTCAAACTGATTTGCTTTACTGGAAAATCCAGATGTTGTAGTGGACCATGCTGGGGAAGATGAACCAATACCTTTCCATCAAAATAATGAAGGTGATATAACTAATTGTGGTATTTCCCATGGAATGATGGTTAGACAGTCTGGTGGTGGTGTGGCTGATTCGGAGGGAGTCAACATGGCTGCATCAGATCAGGTGATTGAGGGGGTTCCAACTTAGAAGCATAGTATTATTTGTAAAAATAGGAAGGGGAAAAAAGATTACTCCTTGCTTCCCCCTCCATTGGAGACCCGCTCTGCGAAGAAACTACCGGTGACAATGTCCAATGTGGTGAACCAGGCTTTAAGAAAGGGGAACATAGATGAAATTGAAATTTCTACTGGGAAGATAGGGACTAGAAAGGAACCCATCCTTAGTTCCGAGGAGGATATGGTCGAGGAGTTCCTGTATGTTGACATTCCACAGGAAGAGGCTGACATGATGGGAAGGGCGGTAAGAGTGGAAGTTGATCACGAACAGGAAAAGTGGATTGACAAGCAATACTTGATCTTAATGAGAGGCTTCAATGACAAGAAAATCAGCAAAGAGGAATATATCCGCACTTGGGACAAAATGGAAAACTATTTGGAAGATGTTATTGGAGAAGATCCTGGGGCTAAGGTATGGATAATACATTGGAATCTCTACAGGGAGGAAAGCAATAATAGGATAAGGTTGTATTTTGGTAACATTTCCTTTTCTTATGAGGATTCGCCCTCGGTTTGACTTGGGAAGTGCAGTCGGGGCTTCCTCATCAGGCTAGAGCACTCTACCATTTCCTTGGAAGGTCATTTGGGACATGGCTGATTTGGAGGGATGTCAACATCGGGAGGGACCATGCTTGCATGGGATCGCCGAGTGTCCAGCTTAGGGATGGTGGTGTTGTTGTTGCGTGTATGTGGTAGTTCCTGCTCTTTCTGGTGTTTTTTGGGTTTGTTTGGCTGTATTGTTGGACTTTTGGTTTCTCAATTTTTCCACAAAAGTGTTTTCTTAATAGAAAAAATAATTGTCAGGAAAATATAAGAGAAAGAATACCATGACAAAAGATACATATAGAACACTTTCTAATCACAAAAGTGAAGAATCGGGGAAAAATGAGGCTTCTAGAGTTGGAAATTGATATTTCACATCATAAAACACTTATAGGGAATGGAAAATTTACAAGGAATGAAAGTAGTAAAAATCATGCAGTGGAAAAATCATAAAAAATGGAGATACCATACTTTTTATAGTGTGAATCATACCTTCACACCATGAAAGTATTCAGGTATACCCAGTAAATAATGTTTGATGGAATTTTCAAATGAAAAATCAATTTTTCATATCCATACCACCACTCAACAAAAAAAGAAAGACTCAAGGAAAATTATGATGGATATTTATAAAAAAAATTCATCACAAACCCCATGAAAGTCTATGACTGGAGAGATGAGATGCTATTACCAAGAGAGTTCTGGAGACCAAAGTCTACGACGAGAAGTTGCGCTGCTACAGGGTCCTGATCATTCTTCTTCTTCAGTTTTCATTAATGTTTTATTTTATTTCTTTCATTACCTCTTAATCCTTAATCACTAGGATGAGGGATAAATACCTACCTTATTATAGGGTTATGTATCCAGAGGGAGAAGGTTTAGTTTTATATTTTTTATTAATTTACTGGTTTGTTGCAATTTATTTATCCAATTCCAATCCATTTCTTTTTGTTTAACTATAAAAATTGGTTAATAAAATTAGAAGGAAAATTTTAATTATTAAACTAGTTACCCAAAATTATTCATGACTATTTTTTTTATTTAGGGAAACTAGGTTTAAACATAGTATCAAGAAAAAATTGATCTGACAATGCCCTAAATTACCTGACCATGGGAAAAGGGGGATTGCCATATTGAGGATAAGATACCAGGATCATTGGATCCACCTCATATCAACTTCAATAATACACATGGATTAATAATTTAATTACTAAAATAAAATTTCACCTAAACCTTAAAACTAAAAACCCCCTCCATGACTTTAAATATGATTTCAAACAAACCAATCTACTTTTCCTTCATTTTCTGATTTCTTCAAACTATATTCAAACCTATTTATAATTATTTCCCCTTTATTTAATCAATCAATAAAATTGTTTTCTTTAAAAACCTAAAAAAAATAATTCACTATATCGCGGGTTTGAACTTCAACTTTTATATACTATATTTTAATTTATTAAGTAGCAAAGTTTTAATTTTATAATTTTTGTATTTTGATTAGACCCATAGAGAAATAATGACACCCTACAGTCCTGTCAAGTTACTTAGATATGTAGAGTCATTGTATGATAAGTATTTTATTCATTGATTGGAGGGGCATCCACCATTTAACCAAATATCAGTTATAGGAGTCCAAAATACTACAATTTATAAAATTATTTATTTACTTTTCCAATGTTTTAAATATTATACATTTAATATGACTAATATTAATCTATTCAATTATAGATGAAATTTAAATTTCAAGAGATGAAAAAAATTAAGAAAATGTGCCCATCCTTTGCGGAAACTAGATGAGGAGATTTTAATACAAAGTTGACTTAATATTATATTTTTAGAAGTAAATAGAATCAAGATCCATGTTTGAAGTATGGGTTTCTAAATACAGATATATGGGAAAATTTTTCTCTAGTCGCCATGAGGAAGCCTTTATGGTAGGTAATTATTATTATTAAAGTTTATTTGTTAAATTAACTTTAATTAATTGATAACTTATTAATTTTTTATTTTGTAATAGGCTTCCAGGAAAGCTCACCAAGAGATAAAATCCTAGAATTTTTACCCACACACATTATCACATAGAGGATATCCTTTATTATAAGAGAAAATATTTTTCAAAAAATTTAATTAATTAAGAGCCAAGTCAAGTAGTGGATCCAAAGAGGTTCAATACGGCCATCCATCTCCCCCCCTCTTCATGAAAAATAGAAAAGGGTGAGGAAGACAAAAAAAGGTAAGTTTATTACTGATCTAATAAAAGAAGTTGCTGATAATATTATAAATAATCCATTATTTTTTTCTTTAATATTACTATTTTGTAAATTCATCCCACTAATATAACTTTTGAAAAATATTATTTCATGAATCCCTTTAAGAGAAAATATATAAGGAAAATTTATTCTTGAGGGTAGGATGGATATTCTTACAATAACTTTAGTAAAGATAAAACACTCAGATTGCATCAAAGGATAATAGGAGGATATTGGTTTTAGAAATTTTTTGGCCACCATAGTATGAAAGAGATAGAGGAATAATAAAAAGGAGAAATGGATTCCTTGAAGTATGAGTTGCGATAGTTGAATAAATCAATAAATGATATAATTAAATAATATGTACATGTTATGTTTTCAAAAACAATGAGATAAATGCATCTTGTATAACTAGCCTACCCAGATCACCCACCTCCCCATTTAGACTCAATCATGTATTATGAGCTGTATATTGTGGATCCTCATGCATGTATTGAAGCATATAGAATTATAAATCATCTAGGGGATTATGTACATTATCATATTATCTTGTTAGGTTAGGTTATTATAGTTGTAAATGATATTATTGATCCAAGTGCTCTAGAACCACTACCCACTGAGGAGGTGACCACAGTTAGATAAAGTATTTATCATTTTTACATTTTCCATCTAGAATTTGTCATCAATTAACATATGAGTTATATATTGTTTATTTATTTTTTTATCATTAAATTCAAATTAATTATAATTTTCTTCTTATACTTACCATATAATAGAGTATTTGAAATTAAAGGAATCATTGCAAAGGAAAAGAAAATCTTAGGAACCAACACCTTCAGATACTCATCAGGATCTTTATGAGATAATAATTTTAACACAAGTTTCTTATATATTATATAATTATTACACTTTTACAATGTTTTTTGATATTTATGGAAGATATTATATGTTAACTATGTTTAAAAATGACATCATTGATGTTGTAAAGGGTTATGAGCTCACTATTCTAATCAGGTATCTCCACACAATTTTCATACAATATGATTTCAATTGTGTTTATGGTTTTATGGATCCAAAATATATTTTAAATTTTGTGAAATACATAAAACAAGATTCCATAATTAAATATATATATCTAAAAGATTAAAAAACATGAAAAATATATGTTGGTTTTTTCATTCCTTTACTAGTAAGAAAACATATATAATTATAAAAGACCATTCATTATACCACTATCAATGATGATTTTTTTATATTTTAGTGGATATTGGATGTTATGCATATTTTTCCCAAATGAATGTAAGGCATATTGGTTATGTTCCTTATTGGGTAGTGTTTGAAGAAGATTTAAAAAGTTGTTAAAGGAGTAATTCTTATTCTATTATTTTAGTTATTTAATCTTTATATTTTCAGTTTAAATATGTTTTGATAATTAATATTTTAAATTACAATAGGTCATGGATTGAGTTCAATGAGACTCACTTTTAAAAAATGGAGATAAAAAAATTGAATATGCATAATTTCAGATAACTTTTATATCATTGAATTCTTGTTTTTAATTACATATCTAGTGTTTATATTTTAAAAATATTTTTTCATAAACACAATGTTGTCATCATAGAAGGGGTTTTAAATGTGGGTATTATGTTTTATGATTCATTTATGAGATGATCACAACCAGAACAACAAAATATTCAGGAAAAAACCAGTTACATTAGAATACTTATAATTTTAAAAAATATGTTTTATTTTTAAATTAATAAAACTTTATCTCTATTTCCGACATAATCTACTAATTCATGATCCACTGTCATATATGTGATTTCTTTTGAGGTATTTTTCTATTTAATTTTTTTTACTTTTTCCCCTTTGGGTTCCTTTGAGATTTTGGAGAAAAGTAGGATAACTTGGGTGGACAGTGTGTGGTGCATGGTTGAAACACAGTTAGTGGTAACTGTGTGCCCAACTGAGGGAACCATGCGACAGGTGGCTAATTGAGGCAGTAGCTACCGAACGACCAGTGCATGGTTAGTTAGACCATGTGCCTTGGCCCAGGTAATTGTGCGGTAGGTGGGAGGTTTGAGGTAGCAGCTACCACACAACTTACACATGGTAATTCAGACCGTGTGGTAGGTTCTGCATGGGCAGTGAGGGCAACACAATCACTACACGGTTTGAAAAACTATGCAGACTAATCATGAGGCATGTCCATGTCATTAAAAATTAGTTTTTATGTTTTATCTCTCCCTGATTTTAAACCCTAACCCATCATTTTTCTCTCCCACTCGGGATTCCTCACCGTAGACATGCCTCCCTCTCCTTCCCCCTCCCTTGGAGATCCATTTTTGTGCTGGATTTGGTGTGATTTATCCTTTATTCTTCAAGAAAGTTCCTTCTATCCTTGATTACTTTTCTATTATAGGGTTTCTTACCTCTTTATTTGGGGTTTATATCCTTCAGTGGGTTGGGTGCTGAATATAGGGTTCAATCTTGGTTAATAGGGTTTATTCTTGATATTATAGGTTTGATCTTACATATTTAAGGTGTAGTTGGAATTTTACACAGGATTTTAGAAGTTTCTACACCCAAGGTAGGTGGTTTCATGCTTAAACATTATTTGATGAATTTGAAATACTTTGTCAAGTGTTTAAATTTGTTCTATGATTTATGTGTGTGGTTTGAAAGGTGTTTTGAATGGGTTTTATATGAATGTGTCTTAAAATTTGTTTTTCTAAAGGAATGGTTGGTGGTGACAAGGTGATGAAGATGGATATGTAGTCGAATCAATGTGTTGTAGGGTGGTTTGGGAGACTTGCGCAATTTTCAGAATTCAGTTGGATTTGATCTTGTTTTTTTAATTTTAAAATTTTAATTTCCTCTCACTGATTTGTGTGATGTTTTTGGACTGTGTGATGTTCTGAACTAAATTCAGTTCCCACTCCATCCATGAAAGTGGTTTTATTAAAATAATAATAATAATGATTTGGATAAAGGAAAATTGGGTGTTTTCAAGCATGAACCCTTGTTGGGGATTTTGCATGTGTTCTAAAAATGATGCAATGTGTTTATTAAATTGTTCAAGTGCTACGAAACATGTTTTAGAATAGTTTTGGTGTGAGTTAGGATTTTGAAGTGGTTTCAATTGTGAAGGTAGTGATTTCTTTTGCATGTTTATATTTTTTTGGATTGTGTGAGTGAAAGTAGTGGTTTATGTGACATATGAATTATGAATTGAGCATAAAGGGAATCCTAGGTGACTAGATGGGTGGACTAGGATTAGTATGCTAGTGATTTAGAAGTGGATTCAACCCTAATTCACTTAGTAGGATTGACTATGACAACACTTTTGGACACATGACGCTCCAAACAACAGACCATATACCCCACACCCCACCATCCGGTGAAATCTATGCTAACTGGTCTACTAACTGGACCAAGAATCTGGATATCTCCCCTAGCCAGTTGGGGATTTATTTTTCCTCCCCAGAGATTTAAACTCGCAGATGACTGGAATAATAACCATTGGGGATCATATTCCATAGTGGTACTCATGACGCTCCTTGGTGGATGTTAAGTCCTAGTTCCCAGCTTTTGAATCACGGGAGAGGCATATTAAATACTAGTGGGGCCTAGGGACAATACCTACCACATGGGTGAACCCCACAGCCAAGTCTTTATAAAGGGGCTGGGGCATGGACATACTATGATCCAGATTTTGTGTAGGTATGTTAATTTTTTTTTATTGGACCCATGAATCTCCTGAAAACAGACCATATACCCCGTATCCCACCATTCGGTGGACTCTGTGCTAACTGGGCCACTAACTAGGCCGATTATCTGGATATCTCCCCTAGCTATATGGGGATTTATTTTTCCTCCCTAGATATTCAAACCTAGGGATGACAGTATAATAACCATTGAGGATCATCTCTAGTACTACTACACCATATGGAGTAGTGGTACCAAAGATTCTCCCAAGTGGTTATTATACCAGTATCCACCAGGTTTGAATATCTAGGGAGGCTAAATAAATCCCCAGCTGGCTAGGGGAGATATCCAGATACCTAACTTTCTTAGTGGCCCAGTTATTGTATATTCCACTAGATGGTAGTCTTTGGGTTATATGGTTCGTTGTTGGGAGCATCACAGGTCCAAAAAACACTAACTAAATATTGTTGATTATTATAGACCAATAGAATTTTGGATATTTCTCCTCTCTAGTGGATTTTACATGAGGATGTTGATAGTTGTGGTGTCTATACCACTTTTCACCAAGACATGATGTCTCTAGGGTCACAATATTAGCTAGTTCCTATAGGGATCTACCATGACTTGGTGATCTATTGAGATATTGTACACACCATCGACATACAATACACCTTGTTGTGTATTTAAAAAGGAACCATGTTTATAAAATCCATATCTAGAATTTTTAATAAAACTTTCATTTTACTTGTCTAATAATGTTTATAGCATAGAATATTTTTTTGGGTGGCATCCTACCGAGATTTGGACCACATCCTACTTACACATTTGGGTGTATGTAGACTTGGTTATGTTTGACACAGGTAAAGGAAAGGTGTTTGGAGATGGTGGATTAGGTTGCTATAGGTCTTATTTATGCAAGGTTTATGGTGGTGTCTTGAGGGTAGTGATACTCTTTCTATATTGTGGTTTTTGGTATGAGTTTTTCTCCCCTTGTTATAGTCCCTTTTTGGATTTTGTTTAATGTTGTTAACATTAAATACAAAAACTAGTTATTCCTTGTTTGGTTATGAAATTTTAGCTTTGGTTTATTTATTTCTTATTTGATTTATAATTATTAATTTGGGTCAAATCATTCCCATATTTATTATTGATACCTGGGAAATTGTTTCCATCCTGTGGGTATTAGGAACACCCTTCGGGTCATGCCACAAATCAGGTCGGGCGCCGGTTTGGATGACGACCCATCTTGGTTCATTAAAAAATGGTATTAGAGGAGGTTTTCTCTTCTTGGGTTATGTTATTTGGGATGAGTCTAGATATACTAGGGTTAGGATTGTTGGGACTTGATGTTCTAGTTGCTAGTAGGGTGCTTGGATAGCACAACTCATGACAGATCTCAAGTCACCATGGGATGTTGGGATTTCTACTTGACTTCCCCTCTAGGTGAGACGTGTAGGTAGCAGACTGTACATGAACAATAGGTGGGGGTGAAGTGGTTTTTTTACGTTATTTTGATGAGTTTTATTTTTTTAGATTTATTAAATGTTGGTGTTTGTGGTTATTGCTGAGAATTTTAAGAATGATGGTGTTAATGGTTTTCTTTATGATTATTGATTTTTGTATCAAAATGACTCCTTGGATACTTCCTATGAAGACATGGGAAGAGGCCAGAGAGATTTATCCCTCACCAATTGATATGATACTAGTGTAAGCTGTGGTCTGGGATATTAAAGCCATGGGAAAAGGAGTGGTCCTAGTACTGCTCTAGTTAGAGAAGCTGAACCGAGCCCAAGTAAGAACAAAGCTTAGGAGTTTCTCAAGAACACGCCTCCTTCATTTCGGGGAAATGACGAGCCTTAGCAAGTAGAGGAGTGTCTTGATAATATTAATAGAATGTTTTAATTTCTTGACACTCTTGAGGAAGTCGGGGTGAAATGTGCCTCGTTCCTAATAGAAGGACCTAATTGGAGGTGATGGGACTCGATAGTCCAAACTAGGAAGACCAAGAAGATGAGTTGGAGGGATTTCAATATCATCTTCAATGAGCAGTATTTTCCTTAGGTATTGGCCTACGCGAGGTTATGGGAGTCTATGGATCTTTCCTAGGGAGACTGGTTAGTGATGGATTATGACAATCACTTTGCTGAGCTAGTGCAGTACGTACCTGTGATTATTTCCAATGATAAAATGAAAGCTTAGAGATTCGAGATGGGATTGAGAAAAAATATTTATTATTAGGTATTTTTGTTCAAGATAAAGACCTATGATGAGGTGGTTTATCACACTTTCATGGTTGAGATCGATCAAAAAGGAAAGTATGGGTTCTCCGGAGTAGTGTTAGCTATGGGAAGTGGTATCACGTCAGAGAAAAAGGGAAAGCAGGATGAGAAGGGGAAAATAGAAGTGGTAGTTTAGGCCATCCTTCCTGATAGTATTTATTTGTGGATTCTAATTCAAGATCCATTTTGTGCCACCAGTGTGAGAAGGTGGGGCACATTTGACCTACTTGCACATATCCACCAAAATCCTATCATCGATGTGGAACAATAGGGAACTTGAAGCGATTCTATTTAGTCGCACATTCTTATTAGAGTGGAGCATGATCTATGGCTTCTAGAGGGACACCATCCTTGTCAAAACCATCAAGGACCAGGGGATATAAGTTTGGAATTGATGGTGGTATGGTTGGATCATATTCTAGGAAAAGTTAGTTTTGGGAAGAGCCTTAGTCTAGTGGTTGGTCTCAGGATCAGGATGAGGAAAATCATCTTCATGCAGTGGACCAGGTACCAGAAAGATCGAATTTAGGACCTTAGACAGTTCTAGGTACCATTCTGATTGCATCATCTATAGATACTATTATGTTTGATACTAGTGCTTCTGTTTTTTTATTTATGCTCATATTTTGAAAATTTTTATCTTACCAACTCATCTCATGTCCTTTTTGATGGAGTTAGTAACACCATTGGGTAAGAAGAAGGATATGGGTCTTAGGTTACTATCTTGCACACTCTCTGTGTTGGGGGTTGATTTGGAATGGGATTTCATGGTCTTAGATATGGAACCTTTTTATGTAATCCTTGGCACGAATTGGATGGTTTTCTTCTAAGAACATATTAATTATTATGGGTGATGAGTGAGTTTTATGGAACCTGATGGGAGTATTTAGGTTTTTCTTGGAGAATGGGATCCTCGGTTGGGTCATGTTAGACCTCCACTCCTAGAATTAGGTAATCTTATTTTTAATTTATCATCGCTTGTGATGGAGGATGAGGGTGGTGCTATTTAGGGTGGATTACCTCCTATAGTGGATGAGTTCCTATTGGTATTTCCAAATGACTTTTCAGATTTACACCCAGAGCGGGATGTGGAGTTCTTGATTGATTTGGTGATGGGGACACAACCTGTATCTATTCCCTCATATCATATGACCCCCACCAAGTTGAGGAAATTAAATATACTTCTAGAATATTTGGAATCCAAAGGGTTTATTCACCCAAGAATCTCCCCTTAGGCCACCCTAATCTTATTTGTAAATAAGGATGACAAATCTCTTCAGTTATGTATCAATTACTGAAAGTTGAATAAGGTGACCATCAATAAAAAGTATCCTTTGCCTCAAATTGATGACTTGTTTGATCAATTAAAATGATAAAGGTGGTTTTTTAAGATAGAATTGCATTTTGGTTATCAAAAATTCATTAAAGAAGCAAATGTCCAAAAAATGGATTTCTGAAGTAGGTACAACCATTTTGAGTATTTAGTGATACTATTCAGATTGACTAATGATCCAGTAGGTTTTAAGGTTCTTATGAACAAGGTGTTCCACCGGTATCTCAGTTCTTTTTTCATGGTATTTTTGGATTCCATCTATTGGGAAAAAATCCCTCAAGGCATCTTTGAATCATTTTTGAGCTGATTGTGTTTGTTGAAAAAGTGGACATCTGTGTTGTGATTGTTGACAAAGAAAACTAGAACATACAAATTAGTTGACAAAGGGGATTTCATGGTGGCATGTTGAGTTCAAGGGCTGTGTCTAACGATCCATGTTTGATTCAAGAATGTCGACAAAGTAATGGATGATCTGGAGGTGGTACAAAAAGAGAAGATACAAGATGGCGCCGTTTTCCATTGTTTTCTAAATTTTTGGGCTTGAAAATCGACAAATGAAGAAAAGTGGTTTTTGGAAAAGGGACTTTCCCACCGTGTACTTGAAGGAGAGGAAACTTTTGCGCCATATGTTTTTCAAGATCAAAGCATCAAAATATGGCAAATGGATAAGTGTCGTGCAAGTTTTGGAGTTGGTCGCACAAGTGATTTACGTGGCAGGAGAATTGCGAGACGAGACTTGCACACCGAAGGGAGACTTGCACGCCATCGTGTAGGGTGTTCAAATGCCCATAAATACAGGTAAACCCCTACTCATTTGGTGCAAAGTTAAACACTTAGAAAAACCAGAGCTCCCGTCGTGTAGGAGTGATGGTCACACAAGTGGTGTGTGGTCACGCAAGTAGATGTTGCACTCCAGGGGATAGCTGTGCGTCCAAGGTGGTTTGGGAGAGGAAGGAAGAGAGTCGAACGGGTTATGAGTTGAAGAAGGAAGTGTCGCGCAAGTGGTTTGGTGACACTTGCACACCAAGTTTTTAAGAAGTGCTAAAATTTTTGGTTGTGCGCCAATATTGGTTTGGGCGTAAAAGGGTGTGCGTCATGCAAGTTTGGAGTTGGAGAATCTTGTGTCGCGCAAGTGGCTTAGGTGGACTTACGCGCTAGTTTTGAATTGCGTGCCGAGACTTGCACGCCGACTTAGAGAAGGGTGCCAAGTTAGGTTGTTTCACGGTAGTGATTCAGGGCTGCGTGGATGCTAGAAGATTGCCCGATACCTTCGGTGCAAAGTGAAATTCATCTACAGGTGAAAGTTGGACTTCAACAGAGTATCCACATACAAAAGAGGATGTATTCATTAGTGATAATGAAGAGACCTACAGGTCTATAAACTGTGAGTGAATACTTTCAGAGCAGTGAGAAAAGGAAGAGGAAGAATGTGGTCCTCTCCACCGGCAATGATCTATAGAGAGAGAAATAGGGAGTGACCCTTGGGAAAGAAGTGAGCTGACCCAAAACATTGTAAAGGTAGTGAGACTGGGAATAGAAGTGATCTATCCCGAACCTTGTAAACAACACTGCGCTTTTAGTGGATTTGGTACATCGGCACATTTCCGGTGTATGTTCCTTGGACGTAGCCTAGTGAGGGTGAACCAAGTAAAAATTGTTGTGTCATGTGCATTATTTACTTTCTGTTTATATTGTGCAATGGAAAAGAGAGAGAAGAGTGTTTTTCTTAACAATGAAACAAGATCAGAATCGGCGTTAATTTTCAATTAGTCATACCCTGATTCACCCCCCCTCAGGGTATTCGACCTTGTGGACCTAAAAATTGGTATTAGAGGGAAAGGTTGATATTAGTTCTTCCCTCAATAGAGATCACTAATCATAAAGGGATTTTGATCTTTGACGGAAGTAATTTTTAGATATGGAAGAATCTAATGCAACAATATTTCTGATCTTTGGGAATGGATGTGTTTTCAGCAGCTATGCTTGGTATCTCAGCTAACATTAATAGTGAATCATTATCAAAAACTAAAAGAAGGGAGTTAGATGCTGATGAAAAGGGTATTAATGCTTTAGGTGGAGCCCTTTCAAATTCTATCTTTATGAAGGTTATGTCATGTAAAATGTCACATTCTATGTGGGAAAATATTTTGAACATATATGAAGGGGATACAAAAGTCAGAGAGGCAAAGATGCAAGTTCTATGGAACAAATATGAAGATCTGAGAATGAGCCTAAATGAATCTGTTGATTCTTTTTTTGACAGGGTAAATGCTGTTGTGGAAGACATGCAGGTTCTTGGAGAGGTCATCAAAGATATAAATATTGTGAAGCATATTTGAGGAAACTTCCAACTCGATTTAATCCAAAAGTCTCAGTCTTGGAAGATAAAGACCCAAAAGAGCTGACGTTGGATAACCTGTATAGTACCCTTGTTGCATATGAAATGAGGAATGATGAAAATGATTCTATAGAAAAGGGGAAATCCAAGGAGGTGGAATTTAAGGCCATGAAGAAGATCACCATTGAAGACTCTCATGAAGAAGAAGAGACAAATGAGGTGATGTCATTCCTCTCCTCAAACCTTCAAAGAGGAAAAAGAATGTTTAAAGGGAAGCTTCCAATTTCTTGTTTTCGATGTGGAAAGGTTTGACATCTTGCAGAAAGGTTCCCCAAAAAGTTTCAAGAATAAAATGATGAAGATGAAGTTGAAATTCCCAAGAAGAGATCTTCATCCTATGTGAAAGGGAAGAAGCAGTTCAAGAGAAATTTCTTCAAGAAGAAGAATCTTCTTTCACAAGAAATAGATAATTCAGATAAGTCTGAGGTTGAAGAGGTAGAGGAGATTGAAAATTGCAAAGATCGTGGAGAAAATTCTATGGTGGCAGTCATCAGTAGTTCTCAAGAGAAGAATGAAACTGAAGGTGATGATGAAGAAGAATAAGTTGAGGGAAGAGTTGACATGCAAACTGAGTTAGAGGCTGATCTTGAAGAGATAGATGTTTGGAGAGCCAAAAAAAATAAAGCTAACAAAGTTGTTCATGATGCCAAACTCTATATACAGCAGCAGGAAGAAGAGAAGTCGGAGTTGATGGAAGAAATTGAGAAACTCAAGTTATCAACACCAGAGAACTCAGAATCTGTTCGTGAGTATAAGCTCAAAATTGAAGAATAGAAAAGGGATATCGATGGATTGAATAGAAAATTAAAAGATCATGTCAAGTGTATCGAAGAACTTGAAGAAGAAGTGGTCAGTCTGCGATGAAAAATGAAGGATCAAGAAAAAATCTTGACCCCCAATGTGATATCCGAAAATTAGTCTATTCAGAAGACAGAAAATATGAAAGAGGAGGATAGTATTTCAGCAGGAATAAAGCAACAATTGAGCTCAGATGCCAAGGCTGAATTGGGGATTGATCAAAAACAAAAAGCTGTAAATATGGATGTCATATCGGAAGCATCCACTCTGAGATTGAAGGTTGATTTGGGCAAAAAACAGAATCAGAATATTCAAAGATCCCAAAGGGAAACTCATAGTGCAGAAGTAACATAAAGGAATGCACTTTATATCAGGTGTTACTGTTGTAGAAATATGGGACATTCACAGTATGTGTGTTCTATAGCCAAGAGATATCGAAGGGAACAAGAACAGAGGTGGAATCCAAACAAAGAATGGTTTACCAGAACATATTTTGAAGGAAACTGTTTTTGGTGCGGAGGATTTGGGCACATGGCTAGGTACCACACTTCGACCATATAGAGAAATGTGCCAAAGCAGAATCAAAAAGTTCACAAGCAGCAGACCGATAAACCAACAGGTGAGTTAAAAATGTAGAATAGATTTGCGACTTTGCAAGATGAAGTTATTCCATCATACTCTGAGAAAGAGTAGAAGTCTCAATTCATGCCGAGTGTGAATGAAAAAATATGGACCAAGAAGAAGAAGAATGAGAAGGTTGTGGTGGCAGAAATTGCCCTTAAGTCATCAGATCGTTCTGGTGTGTGGATCCTTGATAGTGGTTGCACATCTCATATGAATGGCAATAAGGATGTTATTACATGCCTAAAATATGACAAATAAGGAGTTTTAAAATTTCAAAAAGATGAAGGCCTAAATATTGTTGGCTCAGGAAAGGCCAAGTTTGGGGGCAAAGAGATGAGACGTGCTGATGTCTTTGTAGTAGAGGGTCTTAGTCATAACTTGCTCAGTGTCAGTAAACTATGTGACTCTAGGCACTCTATCCGATTTAACAAGAAGATATGTGGTGTGAATGGAAAAGATGGAGCAATCATTCTACAGGGAAAAATGATAAAGAGAAATCTTTACCTTGTAAGTGGGGAAGAAGATATGTGTCTTTTATCTAGAGAGGAATAAAACAAGTTGTGGCATAAGCGACTTGGTCATCTATGCCAACCATCTATGGAAGATCTTGTAAAGTGTGATGCTGTTAGAGTCCTTCCCAAATTATCACACGATCGCACTCATACGTGCGATGATTTCTAACAAGGGAATATCATCAGAAATACATACAAGAAAAAGGAATAGAAATCAACCAGAGTGCTCGAATTGGTGCATGCTGATGTTTGTGGACCGATCTCACCATGATCCATAAATGGGAAAAGGTACTATATCCTTTTCATTGATGATTATAGTAGAAATGGCCTAGGTATTTTTCATTACCCATAAGACAGAAGTGTTTAGTTGTATTAAGCAGTATAGGAGGGAATCATAAAGGATGATTGGGCAGAAAATTCTGAAGTTTTGTACTGATAACGGTACAAAATTCACAAATAGTCAAGTAGAAGACTATCTCAAGAAACACAGGATAAGGCATCGAGTTTCATCAGTAAGAACTCCCCAATAGAATGGAGTAGTTGAAAGGAGAAATCAGATCATCAACAACATGGACAGAACAATGCTTATTGAAAAGGATATACCAAAGAAAATTTGGAAAGAAGAAGTTTTGACATCGGTCTATATTTCGAACAGGGCTCTGTTGTGTCTGAAAGAATGGAAGACTCCATATAAAATGTGGTACGGAAATAAACCAACATTGAAATACTTTCGAATCTTTAGAAGTAAGTGTTTCATCCTAAACAAAGAAAACCATAGGAAGTTTGAGTCACGGGGAGATGAGGGGATATTCCTTGGATACTCAGGTAAAAGCAAAGCATATAAATGCTTCAACAAAAGGTTGGGAAAAATTATTGAGAGCAATGACATCACTATTGTGGAAAATGAAGAAATTATTAAACATCACAGTGAACAGTTTCTTGATGAAAGTGATGAAGAGGATAGCAATACAAGAGGAGCAGAAGTGGCAGATGATGACTCAGAAGAAGACACTGATGATAAACATGAAAGTGTCAAGTCTGTGTATACAAGGAAGCCAAAGAGTCGAGCTAAAATTGATAAGCATAATATCATTGGTGATTAGACAGCTCCATTTCAGAAAAGAAGAATGAAGTCAATGCAGCATACATCTTTCTTATCACAGGTAGAGCCAAAATGTTTTGCTGATGCAGCTAAAGATGAAAATTGGGTTTAGGCTATGAATGAAGATCTTGATCAGATTGAAAAGAACTAGATGTGGGAGATTGTTTTGAGGATAGAAAATAAGAACATCATCGGGACTAAATGGGTCTTTCGCAACAAGATGAATGAATATGGCACAGTGATTCGAAACAAAGAACGACTGGTGTGAAAAGGATACTCCCAAATTGAGGGTATTGATGTTGATGAGACATTTTCACCAGTTGCAAGGCTGGAGACAATCAGATTATTTTTATCCATAGCAGTGCAAAGAAAGTTCAAAGTATTCCAGATGGACTTCAAATCTATATTTCTAAATGGTGCTTTGGAAAAGATGTTTACATTGAGTTTCCAGATGGTTTTCTCATTCATGAGGATGAGAACAAAGTTTGCAGGCTAAAGAAGGCATTGTATGGGCTAAAACAAGCACCAAGATCATGGTACTCAAGGCTTGATCAGTACTTAAAGAAGCTTGGTTTCCAGCGTGGGGGAGTTGATTACAATCTCTATTTCAACAAAGATAGTAATCAAAGGATGATGATGTTGGTTTATGTCGATGAAATAATATTTGGCAGATCAGATGAAGCTCAGTGCAGACAGTTTTACGAATTCATGAAAAATGAGTTTTAAATGTCAATGATTGGAGAGCTAACGTTTTTCCTTGGTCTTCAGGTGATACAAGGAAGGAATGGAACATTCATTTCTCAATCCAAAAATGCAAAGGAGGTTTTAAGGAGGTTTGGAATGGATAATTACAAGGATATGAAGACTCCGGTTGCTACCTGGATGAAATTATCAAAAGATGAGGATGGCAAGGCAGTTAATATCACAGAATACAGGAAAATCATTGGAAGTCTATTCTACTTAACTACAACAAGTCCTGAAATTGTTTTCGCCACATGCCAAGTAGCAAGATATCAGAGGAATCCCAAGGAAAGCCATATGCTCGTAGTGAAAATAATACTTCGGTATATCAAAGTAACCGTGGATTTCGGTCTAATGTATAATGACAAATCTCAATCAGTTTTATTAGGTTACACAAATACAAATTGGGATGGTTCAGCGGATGATAGAAAATCAACGTCAGGTAGTGCATTCTATCTTGGTGGATTGTGTATTATTTCTTAGCTAAGAAGGAAGCAAGATTACATTTCATTGAGCACCGCAGAAGCTGAGTATATTACGACCACTCAAGCATGCACACAGTTATTGTGGATGAAGCAGCAGATTGAAGATATGAGATTTGAAGTAAAGTCTCCGACCAGAATCCAATGTGATAACTCAAGTTCTATCAATCTTAGAAAATATCCAGTTCATCACTCAAGGACAAAGAAAATTGTGATAAAATATCATTTCATCAAGGAGAAGGTTGAGCAGGGAATCATGAAGTTGGAGTATGTGCCTACAGAGCTACAGGTTGTAGAAATTCTAAAAAAGGCCTTACCCAAGGAATCCTTTTAGAGACATCGATTGGCTTTGGGAGTTTAGTTGACTCCCCACACTTAAAAGAGTGTGGATGTGAAACCACCCCCTCTCCCTGAGGTATGATGTGTTTTTCCTTAATGTGATGATATGTGTTCTCTACTCTGTTACAGACTACAAAGGAGTGACCTTTGGGTTCATTGACAAAGGGTGAGAAAATATTGATTGTTCAAGGGGCAGACAATGTGGCTATTTGAGAAATCATGACAGATACGGGGAGAAGATGACAGGTGGAGCAGCCAGATAGCGGGAGTTGAAGCTGGTTCAAAGTGCTTAGCTAGAGGTTAGCTTGGACAACACAGGCAATAGTGAGCTATGAGTAGATAGGGGGAGCATTTTAAATCTGATGATACTAGAAGTGATCGATCAAAGAATAGATATCACGACATCTGAGGATCATGATGATAGTAGAAGAGTTGTGTTGGGATACGACAAGAATATTTCCAAAAATTGGTATCATTTTGGTGTCAACAGTGGGTGTCAAAGATGAAGTGATTCATTGATGAAATTTTCATTTACTCTTGTTTCTCACACCGAGCATTGATCATGTGGGCTTAGAGTATTTGTTGAGTAAATCCTTGATCTCTATCAGAATCGCAATAGGTGAATGGTGGATGAAGAATTAACGATGTATCTTTTTATGGAAGAGTTGTCAACAAACCCAAAGGGGGAGATTTTTGGGAAAAAAATCCCTCAAGGCATCATTAAAGAGTTTTTGAGGTGATTGTGTTTGTTGACAAAGTGGAAATCTGTGTTGTGATTGTTGACAAAACAAACCATGACATACAAATTTGTTAAAAAAGGGGATTTCATGGTGGCATGTTGAGTTCAAGGGCTGTGGTTAACAATCCATGTTTGATTCAAGAATGTCGAAAAGGGAATGGATGATCTGAAGGCAGTACAAAAAGAGCAGATACAAGGTGGTTCCATTTTCTACTGTTTGTCAAATTTTTGGGCCTGAAAATTGACAAATGAAGAAAAGTGGTTTTTTGGAAAAGGGACTTGTGCGCCGTGTACTTAAAGGAGAGGAAAATTGTGTGCCATATGTTTTTCAATATCAAAGCATCAAAATATGGAAAATGGATAAGTGTCGCGCAAGTTTTGGAGTTGGTCACCCAAGTGATTTGCACGACAGGAGACCTACGCGCCAAGACTTGAATGCCGAAGGGAGACTTGCGCACCATCGCGTAGGATGTTCAAATGCCTATAAATATAGTTCAACCCCTCCTCATTCGGTGTAGAGTTCAACACTTAGAAAAATCAGAGCTCCCGTCGCGCATGTGTGGTGGTCGCGCAAGTGGTGTGTGGTCGCGCAAGTAGAGGTTGTGCGCCAGGGGATAGTTGTGTGTCCAAGGTGGTCTGGATAAGGAAGGAAGAGAGTTGCATAGGTTCTGAGTTGAAGAAGTAAGTATCGCACAAGTGGTTTGGTGACACTTTCATGCCAAGTTTTGAAGAAGCGCGAAAATTGTTGGTTGCGCGCCAATATTGGTTTGGGCGTAAAAGGGTGTGTGTCGTGAAAGTTTGGAGTTGGAGAAGCTTTCATCGAGCAAGTGGTTGAGGTGGACTTGCACACCAGTTTTGACTTGCACGTCGAGACTTGCACTCCGGCTTAGAGAAGGGAACCAAGTTAGGTTGTTTGACGACAGTGATTCAGGGCTGCATGGAAGTTGGAAGATTTCCTGATACTTTTGGTGAAAAGTGAAATTCATCTACAGGTGAAAGTTGGACTTCAACAGAGCATCCACATACAATAGATGATGTATTCATTAGTGATAATGAAAAGAACTACAGAGCTATAAACTATGAGTGGATCATTTTCAGAGAAATGAGCAAAGGAAGAGGAAGAAGGTGATCCTCTCCACCGACAGTGAGCCAGAGAGAGATAAATAAGGAGTGACCCTTGGGAAAGCAGTGACCTGACCCAAAAAATTGTAAAGGTAGTGATCCTGGGAATAAAAGTGATCTATCCCAAACCTTGTAAACAGTAGTGCACTTTTAGTGGATTTGGTACATCGGCACATTGCCGATGTATGCTCCTTGGACGTAGCCCAGTGAGGGTGAACCAAGTAAAAATTGTTGTGTCCTATGCATGCTTTACTTTCTGTTTATATTGTGTAGTGGGAAAGATAGAGAAAAGTGTTTTTCTTAACAGTGAAACAAGATCAGAATGGGTGTTAATTTTAAATTAGTCATACCCTGATTCACCCCCCCTCTCAGGGTATTCATCCTTGTGGACCTAACACCATCCAAGTTTATTCTGGATCTGAGGAAGAGCATGAGTGTCATTTGAGGATTGTTTTGGGCACTCTTCAGTATCATCACCTTTATGAAAAGTTTTAAAAGTGTACTTTTTGGATTAGGGAAGTAGAGATTATGGACAAAATTATTTTTTAAAAAAGGGGTTTTAGTGGACCCTGATAATATTATTGATGTTATTCCATGGGAGAAACCGAGGAATGTGTTTGAGATTAAAAGCTTCTTAGGCCTGGTAGGGTATTACAGGCAGTTTGTTTGGGACTTCTCTCATATTGCTTCACTCATGACTGAGTTCACTCAGAAAGGAGTGAATTTTAAATTGATCCTAGAATTCCAAACATCCTTTTAGGAGATAAAGAGATGGTTAACTACAACTCCAGTGTTGATTTTTCTATAATTGGGAAAGGGATATGTGGTCTATTATGATTCCCCAGGTATGGGTCTCAAGTGTCTGATTATGTAGGGTGATCATGTGGTGGAGTATGCTTCTCTCTAACTCCGACCACATGAAAATAATTACCCAACCCATGACTTGTAGTTAGAAGTGGTGATTCATGCTTTAAAGACGTGGCATTCTTACCTTTTTGGGGAGAAATTTTTGGTCTACTTTGATCATAAGAGCCTGGCCTATATTTTCTCCCAAAATAATTTTAATATGAGGCAACACCATTGGGTTGAATATCTACAGGGTTTTGATTTTGATATCATCTTTACCCTGGGTAAAGGTAATGTTTGGCAGATGCATTGAGTAGAAAAGTGCTGGTGTAGGCATTGAAAGAACATAGTGATGAGTGGACATTAATGGTACTTTTTCCCCAGTTGCATCTAGAGACCAAGGAGCATAGTAGAGGTGCTTTCTTATCCAATGTTTAAATGAATCCTTCTCTTTTGGAGTTGATTCAGAAGGACAAGCCTAGTGATGAGTTGTTCTAGGAGTATAATAAGTTTCTTTTTTTTGTGGGGAGACACCTTGTGATTGGTCATTATCTCTCGAGGAACCTTGTGTTTTAGGGGTTTCTTTTTGGTTCTGTTATCTCTGAGAAAGGTGGTGATGTAAGATATCCAATAGTCTCAATGGTTTGTTCATCTTGGTGCTACCAAGATGTATTATGATGTGCATCAACAGTTCTGGTGTCCATGTATAAGGTGGGATATAGCCAACTTTGTGTCGAGGTGTTACATGTGAAATCAGGTAAAAGCAGAGCATCAAAGGCCATACAGATTACTTAATCCACTACCTATTCCTACTTGGTAGTGGGAAGAGATCTCCATGAATTTTATTATTTTTTTAGCTCATACACCTCATGGAAGGAATTCCATTTAGGTGGTTATTTATTGTTTGAACAAATCAGTCCATTTCATTCCAATTAGAGATTCAGTTAAAGTGGATGAGTTGGCTCAATTATATGTTCAAGAGGTAGTGAGGATCCATGGTGTTCCATCAGCAATAATTTACATAAGGGACCCTCGTTTAACCTCCCAGTTCTAGGAAGGCCTTCAAAATGAAATGGGGTCATAGGTGAAGTTGAGTGTGGCATACCATCCTCAAACATATGGTCATATGGAGCAGAAGAATCCGATTTTGGAAGACATGCTCCGGGCATGTTTCTTAGATTCCAGCGGTTCATGGGACAACCATTTGGGAATGGTTGAATTTTCATATAATAATATATAGAATTATTCAATTAGAATGTCTCCTTTTGAGGTGATTTATGGTCATCCATGTTGGTCTCCTTTGTGTTGGGATGAGGTAGGTGAGGCCTCGCTATTAGGGCTGATTCTGGAGCAAGAAATGTCTAAGAAAGTAAAGTTGACCAGGTATTGATTATTGAAAGTTCAGAGTCACCCCAAATCTTATGCTGATCATAGGCATTGAGATCTTGAGTTCTACCTGGTAGGTGGCTGATTGAGATAACAACTACTACACGACCAGTTCACAGTTAGTAAAACTATATGCCTCAGCCCAAGTAACCATGTGGTAGGTGGCCGGTTTGAGGAAGTAGCTACCACATGGCTTGTACATGGTTAGTCATACCATGCGGGATAACCGTGTGGTAGGTTCTTCTTGGGCAGTGAGGGTAACACGATCGCTGCACGGTTTGAGAAACCATGCATACTAACCATACAACCAATCCAGGTCATTAAAATCTGGTTTTAATGTTTTCTATCCCCCTATTTTAAACCCTAAACCCTAATTTTTCTCTCCCAATCAGTATTCGTCACCCTAGGCATGCCTCCCTCTCCTTCCCCCTCCCTTGAAGCTCTATTTTTGTGCCATATTTAGTGTGATACCTCCTCAATTCTTCAAGTAAGTGCCTTATCTCCTTGGTTCCTTCTCTATTTTAGGGTTTCTTCCCTCTTTCTTTGGGGTTTCTCTCATCCCACGGGTTGGGATCCAATTTTAGGGTTAGATCTTGGTTCTTAGGGTTTATTCTTGATTTTATAGGTTTGATCTTGCATCTTTAAGGTGCGTTTGGAGTTTCGTATCTGATTCTGGAAGAGTCTACACCCAAGGTAGGTGGTTCTATGCTTAAACATTATTTGATAAATTTGAAATGCATACTTGAGTGTTTGAATGTGTTCTATGATTTATGTGTGTGGTGTAAAATGTGTTTTTAATGGTTTTAATATGCATATGGCTTGAAAGTGTTTTTTCTAAAGGAAAATTGGGCATTTTCAAACATGAACCCATGTTGTGGATTTTGGATGTGTTCCAAAAATGATAAAACATGTTTATTAAATTTTTCAAGTGATGCAAAACAAGTTTTAGAATATTTTTGGTGTGCTTTGAGATTTAGAAGTAGTTTCGGTTGTGAAGGTAGTGATTTATTATGAATGATTATAATTTTTTGGCTTGTGTGAGTGAAAGTGGTGGTTTAGGTGACATATGAATTGTGAATTGATCACAAAGGTAATCCTAGGTGACTAGGTGGGTGGAATAGAACTAGTATTCTAGTTATTCATAAGTGGATTCAGCCTGGATTCACTTAGTGGGATTGGCGATGACAACACTAACTAAATTTTTATGATGATTGGAGACCACTAGAATTTTGGATGTTTCTTCTCTCTAGTGGATCGTGCATGAGGATGTGGATGGTTGTGGTTTCTATACCAATTTTCACTGAGATATGATTTCTCTAGGGTTATACTCTTAGATAGTGCCTATAGGTATCTCCCTTTAATTGGTTCTCTCTTGAGATATCGTACACAGTATTGGCATACGGTACACCTTGTTGGGTATTTAAAAAGAAAGAATGTTTTCATTTAAAAATATTTTCTATAAAATTGTTTCTAGCCTCTTTTATAAAACTTTCATTTTACTTGTCTAATAATGTTTATAGCATGGAATCTTTTATTGGGTGTAATACTACTCGGATTTGGCTCACACCCTACTTACACCTTTAGGTGTAAGTAGATTTGGTTATGTTTGAAACAGGTAAAGGCAAGGAGTTGGGATATGGTGGATTGGGTTTCTAGATGTATTCTTTGTATGAGGTTGATGGTGGTGTCTTGAGGGAGGTTCTCCTCTTTTTCATATGGTGGCTTTTGGGATGGGGTTTTCTCCCCTTTCTGTATCCACATTTTAGATTTTTTTAATGTTTTAAAAATTAAATCTAAAAACTAGTTATGCCTTATTTGGTTATGAAATTTCATCTTTGGTTTATTTATTTATTAGTTGATTTATGATTACTAATTCAAGTCAAATCATTCCATTATTTATTATTGATACCCAATAACTTGTTTCCAGTCCATGGGGATCAGGAACGCCCTTCGGTCCATGCCATAAATCGGGTCGAGCACTGGTTTGGATGATGACCTAGCTTGGTTCGTGACATCCACTCTGCAATGGTTCGATGAGAATTTCATTGCAGGGCTGCATTCAAAATGTAGGTAGTCACTAGAGTTTCTTACCTATAATGATACAAAATGTATGTTGGTTGAGAGGATGGGAGACTAGGTTCATCACACTTTTTTGAGGTGATTCTTATATGATACTAGGCTCTCTTATAGATTTAATACATTTACATGAATCCTTCCCAAATCCCAATGAAGGACTGGTTAATCCTATTCCAGTGATATGATTAAATCCATGTAGAGATGTTAACATCCATGTGCGGTAGAGGTTCTTCATGTTTATCTTATTATTTCATGATGCTTTGGTTTAAAGCTACATAGTTGGTTACTCTGGTATTTTTCTCTATCCTTGGAGGCTGTAAGTGTTTATGATGTTGGGATAAGGCCCATGAGAGGGGATTTCTATGTATCCCTATTATGGAAATTAGAACTCACATAGTTTGGTTCCTCTTAATGGGACACATCAAAACTTTTAAGGTCATGTGACAAGGACCACTTCTAAATATTTTAATGTCACGTGGAATATAAAACTAGGAAAAAGGTACATAGAAATATCTAGTGTGGGAATTATGCATGAGAAACCATTTTTGGTTTATCTTGTTTGATAATGAATAAATATAATAAGGTATGAATCATCTATGAATCATCACTAAATGATTCCTTGGCTCATCACCAGATATGGATGATTCTCTTTATACTCATCTGTATAAGTACCATGCTCGTCATAGAGGAGGTAGCTATCTCAAGTTGGGAATTACACCAAATAGGGGGCACATATATGAGAACTAAGAGGAGTTTCTTGACATGAGGCATATTAGAAAACTAGGAGGAGAATCATGACTCATGGTATCTTAGGATACTGAGAGAAGTATCTCAACTAAAGGTGGATATGAGGGAACAAAGAGGAGTATCATGAATCAAGGTGAAAATGGGATATCTTATTCTCATCACATAATAGAAATGGTGTATTTAAAGATATTAGGATCGAAACTTAGAGAGGAATCCCATATATCCTAAATAATATGAATAAAAACCTATATAGTCTAAGTCATGCAATTTAAGGTCATGTGATGGGACTAGCCTATGTAGTTTAATACCATGTATCAAGAAAATGTGTTATAAAATTTATATTCATATTGTTAGAACCATGTTGGAACCTATAATTGTGTACCAAGAACTTTTATTCCAAGGATTTTAGTAGTGTGAAGCCCAAGATAAAAATACTACTACTATAAATGGGCTTGGGATTCATGTTCTTAGGGTATATATTCTAGTACTTGTTTTATTTAATTTACTTAGATTTTTTATTATAAGTAATTTAGATTATACCCTAGCTAAATCGTTTTCCATCAATGGCTAACCAAGATGGCTTGCTCACTTTCGGGAGTTACCTCAACCGCACCCATGAGCCAGCTGGCTAGCTAGTATAGGAGGTAAGGGGTGGGTAGAGGCACCCATCCAAAGGGAGCATACCCACACCATGGGTCAACAACACAATAAAGGAGAGGGTCAACATGGGTCAATGTTGGTGAATGGATGCATAATATGGAAGCAAACCCCTTAAACGCTCTTGGGTGGCTTACCACATGACTTTTCTTATAAGGCAGAACCACACCATGTGGAAAAATTGATGTGGGACTCGTCTTTGTGGGTCACTGTTCCTCCATGTTTAATTATGCCATTGTCATAAATACTAATATAAAAGGGCCTAGGATTCATTTTATAAGGGAACATATTATACTCACTGTTTCATCTAATTTAATTATATTTTTATTATTTTTAATTTAGATTATCCCCTAGATAAAAATTTGGACACCAATGGCTAACCAAGATGGCTTGCTCCCATGTAGGAGTTACCTCAACTGCACCTAGGAGCCAGTTGACCAGCTATCATATGAGGTAATGGGTGGGCAGAGGCACCCACACAAAGGGAGCACAACCACACCATGGGTCGAAAATACAACAAAGTAGAGGGATGGCATGTGTCAATGTTGGAAAATAGAGGCATGGGCTAGAAGCATACCCCTTACATGCTTTTGGCCAGCTTACCACATGACTTTTCTTATAAGGTGGAGCCACACTATGTGGAAAAAATGATGTGGGAATCATCTTTACGAGACACTATTCCTCCATGTTTAATGACGCCAATGCTGAAAATACTAATATAAAAGGGCATGGGATTCATTTTATAAGGGAACATATTCTAGTACTTGTTTTATGTAATTTACTTATATTTTTATTATAAGTAATTTAGATTATACCCTAGCTAAAAATTTGGCCAGCAATGTCTAGCTAAGATGTCTTGCTCATATGTGGGAGTTACCTCAACTGAACCTGGGAGCCATCTGGCCAACTAGCATAGGAGGTAATGGGTGGGAAGAGGAACCTACGCAAAGGGAGTACAACTACTCCATGGGTTGGTAGAGATTCAAAGGAGAGCGTCGATATGAGTCGGTGTTGGAAAATAGAGGCATAGGCTGGAAGGATACCCATTAAACACTTCTGAATGGCTAACCACATGACTTTTTCTTATAAGGAGGAATCACATTGTGTGGAAAAAATGATGTGGGACTCATCTTTACGGGACACTATTCCTCCATGTTTAATGACACAAATATTACACTGGTGAGTTTTTTATTTAGGTTTTATAAAAAAATGAAAATAGTTCTAGGTTTTTTTTGAAAACTATGTCAGAAAAGAGGCATGGTGCCTTCATTATTTTGTTTAAGTAGAAAGGCATCAGGGTACAGAAGGCCTTCTTTATCCTTTCAAACAATTTTTTTTACAGTTTTAAATATACTTTTTTGTATATTCAAATTTTTTATTTTGTTTTGTTTTGTTTATATATATATAAATAAAAAAATTCAGCAGAATTTATCTACTATTTAATATCCAGCATTAATTCCATTAAATTAGTATGAAATTTTGACAAAAACCCTCACCCATGGATCCCTTTTATAAGAGGGTATGGCCTAAAAATCATTTTTCATTTTCAATGTGAGATTCAGGTTCCCCTTTTCCTACATAGAACATTTTGTATTTCCAATTTGAGATTTAGGTTCTCCCTTTCATGCAAAAAATTAATAATATATTATTGTTAATAATTTTTATTCAATTAAAATGGTTTATAGTTAGGGTTTCTAGGATGAAATGTAGTTCATGAATTATGTCATGAAAATGTGCTTCTATACAAATGTAGTGGACTATGCAGAAGATACCATACGATCCTCTTTCTTTTTGATGGATTTTGATCTCATGATTCTCTCTTGCATACGGTATGTGAAATAAATAAACTTTCATACCATGGAGATTGATTCTAAATATGAGTATGATAATATGATAATTCTATGAAATGTAAGAGTATAATAAGTGGATATAAATGCAGCATGTAGAAGACCTTAGTGCTATGCCAGCATGATGCTGCCATATAGGATCATCTGAACCTGAATGGAATTTTTGAAATCATCTAAGGATGATTTTCTACAAATCATAGAAAACACTTTTTGATACTAAGTTTTTAGACACCATTTAGTATGCAGAATATGGTGTTGTATATGAAAGACCCTTAGTGAAGAAGTCACCATACAGATGAGTGCTTTACAGAAGAAGATATCCGTTCATAGATGAGATGTTATGTGGTAATTCCATGTGAATGATCACCATGCAAATGAATAATTCCTTTAAATGTGAATTTTGAAGATGCATGAATTCTATATAGAGAATAACAATATACAGTGATGGTTTTAGTATGTGAATATGAATACAGTTCATGGATTAAAATGGTTTGTGGTGTATATAAATCGTGAAGGAAGGATAAATGAAGTATGCGAGAGATCACCATGATGGATGAACCGAAGCACATATAAAGTCTGAAATGTGACTAAGTATGGTTTTACAAAAACCATAAAAATAGTTTGTGATGGTGAGCATGTAGATGGAGTGCACTATAAGGAATATAATACCAGTTTGAAAAGATGAATGGATTGCAGATCAAGACAGTTTGCAGAATAGAAAGAAAAAAATATAGTATGCGGGATGCAATGTAATTTGCGATCTGAGGCATCATTTTTATGATCCCCGCATAGCTAATAAATTCCTTTATAAATTAAAGAGATATTTGGACTTCCATGCTATGTGATTTAATAATTTTCAAAATAAAATAATATCATGTGTCATTTGTTGTCCAAGGCATCATTTTATAACCCCTTCATAGAAAATAAATTCCTTTGCAGATGCAAGTTCCATGAGGACTACTATGTTATATGAGGATGAGTTCATGAATGTAAATAGTACTCTCATGTAAAAATAGTTTTTTATACATTTTATAAATTTATTTTTTAAAACGACCAAGGTTAATTTTTTTTTAAAAATACGCCACATGGGTTGATGGGAAAAGATGACATTGATGATGCCACCTTCCCTCCTCCACACCGCCTTTGGACCGAATCAATGACATGGAAAAGGCAGTGGGGGGATGCTACCTTTTGCCTCATGCATAGGCAAAAAGAAGCATTACCGATGCCACCTTTTCCTCAGCTCCCTATAAAAGGGCACCCCTCCCCATTATCTTCACTTGATATTTCACTATTCTCTGCGAAATTCCCTATTTATCTCTCTAAAAAGATTCATTTTCCGTGCGGTGTAGTCGATGGTCCAAAAGAAGGTAGTTTTTTTCGAAGCATTATTTAGAGGTATTTTTATATTTAATTTAATGTTTTTTATTTATTTAATGGAATTATTTTTAGTTTTAAATATTTAATTTTTAAGTAGTTTATTTAGTATTAAATATTTTGTTTATTAGGTTATATAATTAGTTATATATAGTTTGGAATAATTATTATTGTTAGTATATATTAATTATAGATTAAGTATAAATTAAGTATAGATTAAGTATAAATTAAGTATAGATTAAGTATAGATTAACTTAGGATTAAGTATTGTGAAATTTTGGTAGCGTAAAGATTATGTGGTTATCTAATCAATAAAATCCCTATCTGGATACAAAAAAGTGGATGTGGCTCTGACACATATGTATCTAGGAGTGGAAACTCCGACAAAGAGTTTCGGGTTTGACTCAGGGTATCCTAGTACACGACAACGAGTCTTGCTGTGCTCCTAGTTTGACATTCCTAGGGAATATGCTTAAGATGATTCATATTTTCTTTATAAACTACTAAAATATCTAAGTAAAGAAAAATCAAATTAGTATATTTATCAATGATAAAATGATAATTATGATGTTATATAATGAAATAAGGAAAAAACACTAATGAATGAAAGTTATTATTAGTAATTAAAGATGTTATGTATTAAGTAGTTTAATTAGTTATATATAATTTATAAATAATAATTATTATTAGTAATGATTAATTATAGATTAATTAATGATAACTTAGGATTAAAAATGAATACATATGATTAGTTAATTGTAATTAACTAATGAATATAATATGATTAATTATTAAAGAATAAGTAATTAATGAATAACTTAATAATGATTAACTAGTGATTAAAGAATGATTCATTAGTTAAAAAAGTTATTATTAGTAATTAAATATGTCATGTATTAAGTAGTTTAATTAGTTATATATAGTTTAGAAATAATACTTATTATTAGTAATGATTAATTATAGATTAATTAATGATAACTTAGGATTAAAAATGAATACATATGATTTTTTAATTGTAACTAACTAATGAATATAATATGATTAATGATTAAAGAATAAGTAATTAATGAATAACTTAATAATGGTTAACTAGTGATTAAAGAATGATTGATTAGTTAAAAATGTTATTATAAGTAATTAAATATGTTATGTATTAAGTAGTTTAATTAGTTATATATAGTTTAGAAATAATACCTATTATTAGTAATGATTAATTATAGATTAATTAATGATAACTTAGGATTAAGAATGAATACATATGATTAGTTAATTGTAATTAACTAATGAATACAATATGATTAATGATTAAATAATCAACAATTTAAAGAACAACTTCATAATGATCAACTAGTGATTAAAGAATGATTGATTAGTTAAAAACTGTACTAAGAAAACCAGTTGATAAAATGAAAATTATGATTATATAAAATGAAATGGAGAAGAAAATGTTTTAAAATGTAAGTATCATAAAGATTATATAGTTTATAAATAATATTTATTATTAGAAATGATTAATTATAGAATAATTAATAAAGAACATAGGATTAAAACATGAATTCATATAATGATTATCATATTTTAGGGTATAAAAAGGCGTCTTAAAATTTCATTCTAATAAATATTATATTGTCAACCATCATTGGTAATATTTGTTACACTATCATAATTTTTATGAAAGAAACATTTTTGATGTAGAGAGTCATGTTTGCTTATGTGTACTGCTATGAGAAGGTTATTCAAACTAAGCAAGGGGCTTCTTACATGACACAACCAATAATGGTAGTTAGTACAACTAATTGTGTAACCATAAGTGACCTTCAAGAGAGAATTTGTGGTTCCTTAAATCTGGTACCTGATCAAGAGATAAAGTCTATGAGCTATACACATTTTTAATTCCTAACAACATTGCGATATCTATCTTGTCCATTGGTTGCTAATGCGCAGTGGGTCCAAACAATTAATTTATTTTCTCAACAGTAAGATGCTACCATGATGGAGTTATATGTTGATGTTTCTACTGTACAACAACAACGTTCAGTTGTATGAAGACGTATAATTACAAGAGTGGTTGAAGAAATTATTCCCCATGAAATTGAGCCTATTCCAAATGATGTAGAAGAGGAAAACCTAGATGATCTTTTGGATATACATGTCAATCTGACTTATAATGAGGAGTTTCATAATGAAAGATCAGATGGTGACAATAGTGCTGATGAGGAGGGACCAACGAAAGTTAGGGAGGAGGTTTCTAGAAATGCATTAGTTGTACATCAACCTTGACCTATAATAAATCATCCACCACTCCTCGCATCTTGGTTAGAAGAAATGACACGTGTGCCTAAATTCGACAATAATGTTCTCACACTGGCAACTGAGTTCCCTAGAGTTGTACCAGATATGTTTAGTGAGTTGTAAAAACCATATATGTTGGAAGGAATTTTCCAAGTAAAGATGCATTAAAAAGCATGCTAAAGATATTTGACATTGAGAGGCCCTGTTGCTATATATTTCATGAATCATGTCTTAGTAAATATTTCATATGGTGTGAAAAGTATGGGTATGATTGTAGATTTCACTTGAGGGAGATTCCAGACATTTCATTTGGAGGTTGGAGAATCTCGAGGATTAAGGTAGCTTATACCTGCATTTAGCCAATCCTAACATAAGACAATACCTCATTGTATGTAGAATTTGAGTCATATATTGTTATTGAGATGATTATGACATGTCAAGATGTTCCAATAGCCCTTGTGCAAGAGAGGATACAACAAACATTCAGTTATAAGATTTCCTATAATAAGGAATGGATGGTAAAACAGAAGGCAATTGTGAAGGTATATGGTGATTAGGATGACTCATATTGGGTGTTGATATAATTTCTAGACATACTGAGGCATCATAACCAAGTTTTCTTCTATCTTGATATAAAAAACATGTGTCTCACGATAACTGACTTGATCTATCTCGTGTTCAATTTCATCAATTGTTCTAGGCATTCCTCCCCCGTATCTTTGCATTTCGTTTCAGGAAAAAATTCATTCAGATTGATGGAACATTTCTATATGGAAAATACAAGGGAGTATTGTTGATTTTGGAAACCTAAGATGGAAACCGTTCACCTTTTATGCTTTCCTTTTCCATTGTAGAGAAAGAAAACTATGAATCATGGGGTTGGTTTCTGGCATGTATCAACAACAATTTCACCAAAATTTAGGGTGTTTGTTTGATATGTAATCACCATCAGGAAATTAATGAGGAAATCATTGCGGATCCTGATACATAGAGATATCCAAATGCACATCATCAGTTTTACATTAGACACATTGATTGCAATGTGCATAAACAATTCCACAACGAACCGATGAAGAAGGCAATCATGAGGCTTTGTACGCATTGTATTTTTTTATTTTTTTTTACTATTTCAACATAAAGATAAAATGAAATTATATAAAATATCATCTATTATATGTATCATATGTGTCTAATCAATGGTGTTTTGAAGAAAGTTTTGATCAGTGCTTTTTAGGCATTGATATTTTGTCCAACTGTAGGGATACAGATGGAGCGTCCATATCTATGCCTCGGTTGGAGGTGTAGATTCAAAATTTATCTGATGATGCTGACGAGAAGACTGTCATGAATTATTCCTGTGCATATATATTACATCTCATTGGTGGGAACATGTGTACTGATCACTTGGGGATGCACGCGCACATGATGTATCAACCCCTACTAGAGGACTTTGATTGGGTCGAGACGTATAGTTGGGGATCAGACTGCTTGACATACACGTAAAAAGCATTATGAAAGATATCCCATAGGGACCGCATAGGTCTCGGGTGTTTCTTCATCCTTATTCAGATGTGGGCATGGTAGAACATCCCCGCATTCTTCCCTGAGCTTGCTGGTCTGCCGATCAAGATGGAGGTGCTGCATGATGCTCCACATGGACACTGGTATGATCGGTCATTTCTTTTGGTTTCTGATGCTACTAAGAGTTACTGAATTTAATTTATCATTTTTTGTCACTATCGATGATTTATTTTACAGGTGGTGTCAACGACATAATTTTGAAACGGTTCTGAGACACCATTTGGGTGTATATTGGCTCAAGTTGGACTATCTCTTACCTGATCAGGTATGTATATACAATCTATCACTATCTAAGAAATTTAATAATAACATCAATTTTGGTTTTTAGTCAGGAGCTTTTTTGACAAAGTCACATGTCATTTCAGATTTCATGGCTTCCATACTGGAGTATTATGGACTAGTTTCCAGCATACTACATTGTTGGGATTGAGGATGATATGACTGTAGTGCCCCTCATTCACTTTCATAGTATTGAGTGGCAACAACCTGATAGATTCATGTGCCAATTTTTCTATTTTCAACTGATTCTATTTCCATTGAGACAGACAGTGGAGCTTTATCGGATGAAGCTGATAGGGAGACAGGATGAGGACTGGCCCCGAGTACATGCCTGCTTTATCGACTGCTGGCACAGATGTGCAGAGTTTTGTATTCAGGGTGTAACTACGAATCAATTCTTTCTTTCAGAGAAGGTTGAGTATGAGCCATGGTATAGAATGAAGTCTATAATGTATCTTACCCGACACAGCAGTGAGATGTAGAGGATGGTAAGTCAATAAATTTCCATTAGTTTGTTTATTTAACTCTTTTTTAATTCAATTTGAATCTATTTACATGGAAGTCACACAAATCATCTTGTTTTCATGAGTGATGAAGAGGAGGAGGGGGTATTTAGTAAGGAAACCATCTATACTGCAGCGCTGGAGGCGAGGGAATCTTTTCATGCACTTTCTGAGAGAATATTTTAGCGTTTGACCTAGAGAGAGGAGGTTCCTGCCCCAGAGGAGCATCCTATAGCTGCTCCTGGTGCTGAGGAGTGACGACCACAATGACGTAGATGACATCATGCTGTATGTGAGGCCTCACCTATTCCACAGGCAGAGGTCATCCCTCTAGTAGTCTACGATCAACTGATTCATGATGTGCCTCAGGTGGCAAGGGATCTATCTTTTCGGATAGGATATCCACATTTCTCTCCATCTTGGGGTCCATATCCATCGCGGCCTTGGGGTCCAGATCCATCACAGCCTTGGGTTCTAGATCTATTGCAGACTTAGAGTATATCTCCATTGAAGTCTTGGGGTATAGCTCCATTGCAGTCTTGGTTCCCCCCTGTGATAATGACAACTCCTTTTACCACCATAGTGGAAGAAGGATCCAGAGGGCAGTACAAGATGCAGTTAACAACTCCTCCCACTAACACTCAAATAGAAGATGTGACATTCGATGTTCCAGTGCCCGAGGATCATCCCTCTCTAGGTCATCAGACTCCACTGTGCACTCGATGCAGATGTCCTATTTGCAGACCACCATGTGGGATAGAATCTCCTTACCATAGACATAGACATTGATTATACATGTTCATTTACATGTTTTATGTCTACTAAAATAAAAATACTATTATTAATATTACACCTTCTTATATGTTTATCTCGTATTTTAGTTTTCATTTATATTTTAGGCATAGTTTACATTTTACATCTTTCAGAGTTGATTATTTGAAACATAGAAATAATTATTAAATTTCAAGTAAATGACTTTAAGAGATTAAAAAATATATAGTATAAAAATAATGTAAATAAAATTTAAAAGATATCTGAATCATCTAAAAAGTTGTTTAAAATAAAGAGTTTCATAAATAAAATAAATAAATGATAATGAAAGGAATGTAAGAAAAGTAACTCAGAAGTGGGAGTGAAAATAATGAATGTTGAGGAGGATCCTAATCCACCTACTTGACATTGAAATCCTATAAAATATAAACTATAATACCCATATAAATATAAATTAAAAACTCAACTACTTATTATATTTTTAACCAATGTTTAAAATTTCATTCATATCGGTCTTATAGTTTATATTATATAGGATAGCAAAGGCATGTATTTAAAACATTTTTAAGATTCAAGTAGGTGGATTCAAAAACTTATAAATTATTTTTCATCAACATTTTTTAAGAATTTTTTTTATTTTAAACTACTTATTATATGTTTAACCAATTTTTAAAATTTCATTCATATCGGTCTTATAGTTTATATTATATAGTCTAGAAAAGTCACGTACTTGAAACATTTTTAAGTTTCAAGTAGGTGGATTAGAAATGTTATAAATTATTTTTCATCAAATTTTTTTAATAATTCTTTTTTATTTTAAACTATTTATTATATTTTTAATAAATTTTGAAAATTTCATTTATATTGGTCTTATAGTTTTTATTATATAGGGTAGAAAATTCACATACTTGAAATATTTTTAAGTTTCAAGTAGGTGGATTAGAAAGCGTATAATTTTTTTTATCAACATTTTTTAAGAATTTTTTTACTTACAATTAAATGTTATATGTTTAATCAATTTTCAAAATTTCATTCATATTGTTCTTATAGTTTATATTTTATAGGTTAGAAAAGTCACGTACTTGAATAAAAGATAAATTATGTTGAAAAATTAAGTTTTATTTATATATATAACCATAATAACATAATAATAAAACATTAAAATTTTAAATATAAAAAAAATAATTAAATTAGATTTTTTTATTATTATTTTAAGACAAAGGAGGCATCACCAATGCCGCCTTTACGCATAAACGTAAAGTAGGAATCAAATATGCTGCCTTTAAGGCGTATTTTTTTTAAAATTAACCTAGGCCATTTTTTAAAAAATTTTAGAAAGCGTATAAAAAAAATCCATGCAAAAATCTTCTTTTGAGCCTTCCATGTGGAGATCCTATATAATCACCCTCCTATGAAAACCTCCTCCAACCACCTATTGTGATGTGGCTAATATTTTCAGAACAATGGTTACATACCACTACCTATAAATCCCAGAACCATTTTTGATATGAGAGGGGGAGATAATTTTTTGGAGGAGGGGATATAGAGTGGGAATAAAAGATATAGGAGGATATGGATTTCTAGAACGTAGGTAGGTCACTGAGTAGGGAGCATTAAAAGAGGAAGAATAGTGAAACACTAGTAAAGAGGACACAACTCAGATTGGAATCCCTCTCCTAGATTCACTCATGTAAAATTACCCACTTTCAAACTTGGGTAGAGAATTAGAAAGGTGATCCAAAGCATCCCCTTTGCAAGGAAGTATTTCAAAAAAGAAATTCCTCCACAAGACATGTTATTCCAAATGTTATGAAAACAACCCCTATCAAGGCTCCTATCAGGAATCACTTTTGTGAAAACCTTTGCAAATCCCCTGGCTAACCATTCATGGAATTCCTTAAGGTCAATTCCATGTGTACAAAACTTTACAAGGTTCTATATGAGGACCCCTCATTAAATTATACATGATTCTCCTATGCAGTTATCCTCCTTAACAAATACCTTCATGGAAACCCCTATGCGAGCATATGATTCTATGTAAAATTGAAATATAGGAATCCTTATAGTTATAATCCCCCCAAAAAATTTATTAATCATGATTTTAGAGAATCCACATGGTTAAAAATATTAAATTACCATGGTTCTAGATACTTCTCATGGTTCCAGAAATTTGGGCATCCACCTAGATGTAATAACTGATCAAATCTTAAATTAATCATGAGTTGAGATACTCTTCATTATTAAATATTTAATTAATCATGATTCAAGATACTCCTCATGATTAAATCTTTAATTAATCATGAGTTTAGATACTCCTCATGGTTAAAATATTAAATTACCATGATTCGAGATACTCCTCATGGTTCTAGAAATATGAGTGTCCTATTATGTGTAATCCCTGAAAAAATATTAAATTAACCATGAGTCGAGATACTCTTCATAGTTATAGAAACATGGGAATCCTCCAAGGTATAAGCCCTGCAAAAATATTAACCTAAACCACCTAATAGATTAGATATCTTCGGGCAGCCTATGCGTAATCCCTACCTTAATTACTTTTGTCTCCCTTTTCATGAAAAATAAACCATTTTAAGGTAGACTCAGTGTGTACTTCCTACTTTGAAATCTAATGATGTGATCTCATGAAATCAAACTGATCTTACACTATCTCTTGTTTCTCACACTGAGAATGACTCATGTGGGCTTAGAGATATATGATGATCATACCATCCACATTATGATAGTGCCTCTATTATGGGCCTCCTATTTAGGTATAAGTCCCAACCATTCCATCGAACTACATCGGATCTAATTCCTATTCATATCAGGATATGTAGGATGCCTCTTCGAGATACAAACCCAATTTCATTTCAACTCTAGCCATTTTATTGAACTATATGGGTTTTGATTCTAGTTTTCATAGGATATATAAGATACCTCTATGAGTTTCAATCCCAACTCCAAAACACTAACCGCCTCCCTAGATGACAATTAACTCCAGAGATACCAACTATTAGGATTAAAAGAATGAATCATAAAATTAATAAGAGAATGATGTGGAACCTCTAGAGGTTTACTCCAGACACATGGTCTTGATCAGATCATTAACACAAGGGTAACCAGCCTTGTAATGGGATTTGGGAAGGATTCATGAATACATTTGAAATCTATAATAGAGTACCGAAGTTGAAAATAATTCCCCCCAAAAAGGGTGTGATGATCCCAACCTCCCATCCCCTTTAATAATGCATTTTTTGAGATGTTATTGGAAAAATCCAAGTGACCACCTGCCTTTGGAAAGAAAGTCCACATTAACTCAAAATGAGAGGTGGCATGAAATCCATCAAAAACAAAATGGTGAACCCTATGTGAATATTTAAACTGTGTTATACTTTAATAATTAAATGTTAGGAAATTATCATGTGAAACAAAATGGCCTGATATAAAACCTTTAACTATGAAAGAAATCAGTCAAACATGAAATCTTATATGTGATGTTGCACATATGAGTATCTTGTTTGTGTTTCTTACTCAGAACACTCAGACATCAATCCAAATGGAATATATAAATCCACCAATGAATTCTAATCTCATTAGAGATGCTATTATCATCTGTTGGAAAAATACACAACACTAGTATACATGTCAAACATATGAATTTACTTCCATAGAGACCATGGCCTCATATACTTAACATACACTTTCATCAACACAACACCTCTAGTGCTAGGGAAAAAATGTACTTGCACGGCGGTATCATTGCAATTGCTCCATCCCAAAACTGGAATCATCTCATGAATGTATCCATAGGATGAATCCGCATACACATTCCAATCAATTATGGGATGCGAGGATTCAAGTTTCACCCATTTTCACATCCATTAATTTTTGGTATCCTATCCCCAGAGGGTAGTAACTTATTCCTTCCCTATCTTGGGGAGGTGGAGGATGACATCCATCATGTTTGGGAAACAACATAGGATTTACCTAGGAAGGGACATATTCACTATGGTCATCATCACTAATGTTTTACACCAATTCAATAACAAACTAAAGAAGAAACAATGCCTATCCTGGCCATCCATATTCAAGCATCCCAAAGACTACTCACAGGGGGGAGCCAACCACTGAAATTCTATAGCAGGTCCATGTATCTCCTACCACCAACTCCTATGAGGCCCACCAACACATCTAAATAGTGTATTAGGGATGATTCTAGATTATCAGTATCCATAAACATCAATAATCTATGAAGCTATCCATAGTGATAGTAGAATCCCAAGGAAGACCCTAAAAAATAGGGATGGATGCATTTTTCCCCTAAAAACATCTCCAATATGATCTATTGTGCAGAAACATACCCAGATCATAGATATTACACACTAAGGAAATATATTTTTCCTCTCACATGTTTCACATCAGTGAATGTCATCATTGTTAGACCAATTGATAATGAAAATTATAATAATATTGATAAGGAGATAGATATGGTTACATTCACTACCCACCCATCATCTGACCATGGTAAACCTCTATCAACTGAAAAGAAGATTTCTCATCTCAAATTAGAAGTTGTAAAACTTCAATAGTTCAAAGATAAGTTACTCAGGGGAGGAAAATGATTTTATTAGAGTCATTATATAGAATATTTTTATTCCTTCAATTGAACCTATTCAATGTGAGAAGGTTTCTTGACCCATAATGTAATAATCGATCCACCCCCTTGAATTGAGATTACATCAATCATACCATTATAATACGACACTGATTGATTTCCAAGTGATCCCACCACTAGGAGGACATCGACTACCACTTTAGGGAAATCATCCAAGGTTAAATCAGATTGGGATATTTCAGGAATTACTAGATTCCCTCATTGATCATATGGATTCTCTTGAAGGATTACATGCACTGGTAACACCCGAGAGGAAGCTGTATCATGAGTGGGTGGATTTGACTCCCCCCTACCAACTTTTCTAACCCACAATTCACTATATTTAATGGAGTGGGTGATCCATAACATCATATTTCCCACTTATCTTCCAAGTGTGGCCTAATTTTTGGAACTCTAGAACAACAAGAGGCTTCCAAACTTGGATGATTTGTGCATACCTTTGAAGACCCCACCTTTTCTTGGTATAATAACCTTCTAGATGGGTCTATCTCAAGCTAGGAATATATCTATCAGAAATTCATCTCTACACTGAGGAAAATTAAAATACTCGACCTCTATAATTACAAGTAGTAGGAAAATGAGAGAGTCATGGATTTCATTACAAGATGGAAGGGTCTGACATATTCTAAGGGAACACAAATTCATTAGGAACAATTACTAGGGATATTTGTGGAAAATCTATAAGATGCATTATAAAATGTGCTTATTCCTATGAATTATCCTAGTGGTTTTTGAGAGATCATGACTATAACACAACATACAAAGGATTCTATTCATAGAGTCAAGGAAATATCTTATTAAGAAAACCATCACAGATATGGAATCCAGGGAATGTTGAAGCAACTATGGTCAACCTAAAGCTAAAAAGTATGAGGTGAAATGGACTTGAAAGTATTAAGGATAAAATTTATTCCTTCTATAATGATGAAGTCCCCAGGTACTTCACCATTTCCCTGGAAGAAAACCCGATCATGCTTCCAAAAATCAAGAAGCCAAATAAAGCAGGACATGATGACCATCCAAATTACTACCCTTATCATCATATACTGGGTCACATGATCCAAGGATGATTCATCATCAATGGTATAATATAGAGGATCATTGATAATGGTCATATGTCATTAGATGAACCCAATTCACATGTAGAATATGTTTTAACCATCTTTCCTAAAAGGGATTCCACCCACCAAATGATCAAAAGGATGCTAACCCACCAAATGAGAAAAAGGGTTCTGAACCACCAAATGATAAAAAGGGTGTTGACCCACCAAACAAGAAAAAGTGCACCGACCCACCAAATTAGAAAATGGTAACCTTCCCAATAAATGGGATATTCAACTAAAGATTAGAAATAATTCTACTGAATTTCTATCATCATGTTATCAACCAAGTAAGAAGACTATCCATTTGGTTTTGATGAGCACACTCTTGATAAGGTTGATTATACATTTCTTCAATCTTATGAGCTCCAAAATATTGTCTTACCCTCTTCCCCAATAATTGGTGAATGGGGACTTAATGATACCATTCCAATCTCTATAAAAGGTATTATCGACCATATCTATGCTTCAGAGTGCAACATTGATGGAAAATATGACCAATGTAAACAAAATATCCAATATCTAGAGTTTAAGTTGAGACTCCCATAATTTTTCACCTATCCTACCCTTGAAGATGGAAAGGGTGTTAAGGATTCTTCTTCTTCTCATCCCCTTGAGGATGATAGGTCTATCTTTGTCGAAGAACAAATTTCTCAATTAAAGTAAGAAAATTATGATCTCCACGAAGGGATTATGAAGACGATTCATGGATCTTATACCCATGATGTAATAAAAGTATCCTCTTATAGTGGTCCTCCTTGTAGTGAAGTACCCCATCCCATAGGGATGTGGGTAATTAAAAAACTTACACCCCTCATCGGGTGAATTCTAGACCATGTTCCACCTCAACCTAGCCCACAAGGATGGGGGGATTTTCATATTTTAATGTCCCTCATCCCACAAGACTAGGGTAATTTTCATATTTTCCACCTCATCATCAAGTGAATTCTGAAAATTTTATGACCTCAATAGTTTCCACAAAACTTTTAGAAGAGTCAAAGTTCCCTAGTCTGTGGGAGACATCATCAATATCTGGGGCATCTAATGCTTCATCTTATCCCACTGAATTGATCAAGTTAAGAGAAATGCCTTTAAAATCTTGAATTTAGCCACGTTCCCATACCAATAAAGGAATATGTAACAAAATGGGGAAGAAATGTCATCATTTATCACTTGATGATAGATAAAGGAAAGTGTACTCCTTCCACTTGAAGCATGTCCCCAAGTATTTTTCCTATGACATGGAAAATAATTTGATTGAGATCCCATGAATTAAGAGACCTAAAGAGGAAAATTTGAGATAACATCCAAAAAAACACCCTTACTATATATTGTTAGGAAATAAAATCAAGGTATTATTTGTCTTCAAGGATTTAATTCATATGAAAATATATGAGGGGATATTGGATCCACTAATAACTGAATCTCAACATCATCTATGTGGAAATCCTGATCAAAAAACACAATGTGTATCAAATACTATGGGCCATCCATCCCTCAGATATAGAAAAAGTAAATTCTATCCCTTTAAGTCTATGTATGTGGCTTCATACTTTGCATTTTAATTGGAGCACAACCTCCTCGAGCTCACGAGGATCTGGAGACTCATGGAGGTAGTCATGAAAGATCATACCAATTATTGTCCCCACCACCAATTTTTAGGAAATACAGTTGAAAAATGATTTTGATTCAAAAATCAGCTCAATAAAAAAGTATATGAAGAATTTTTAGAGTTAGATAATCCTAAGGCTCATGCCACATGCACAGGAGTTATTCTCATTCCACCATAAGATTACCATGCCTTAAGAGTTACAACCAAAATGTTCTAATCACATGAACTTAAACTACAAGGTATCATATTCCTTTCTTTATGAATTTAAACAAAAAATAGGTCCTATTATTATGAACTTAAACTATAAGAAATCACTATGGTCTTAGTAATATGACCCAAAACTACAAGAAACTATAATATGAGTTGTACAAATTTAAATTACAAAGAACCAACATCCTAGTTACATGATGTAAAACTATACAACATGATCCCCAATTACCAATGTAACAAAAATTATATATCTCACACAATAAGAACATGATTACTTGTATGACAATATTAAATACCCCATGAAATTAACACAGGATACCTCATATAAGAGAGAATAGACACCTCACATGAACATCATGAGAAAATGCCCCACCCTCTGGATGAAAATTATTTTCCTTACTGTATGACTATAAACTACATGTTCAACATCCTTACCACAAGATGTTAAATTGTATGATTCATTATCCATCATGTTAATTTAAACAACTTGATTCCTTGAGTCCTCATTAGAGTGGATATCATGCTCCTGATGTTAGTCTCTAACCACAATGCATCATAGAACTACGTGTGGCTTGACTCCTATCTACACAGGATACATAGTGATGCCTAAACCTCATGTCTTAGAGCCAAATGAAAATTCCCCCCTTCATAAGATGATTTTCACCATCCATTAGCCCCCGAGAAATCTCTTCACTTAAGATCTATTTATTGTTGGCAGACAAATCCATCTTTCCACAACTATCATTCAAATATTTACAACCTTAAACTATAGAAACCATATCAAAACAACATGCATCTTGATTCCTATCTATATAGGATTCATAGTGACACCAAGATCCCAAATCTTAGATCCAACCGCAATAAAAAAATGTGTGTGTCCCCCTCCATACATATGGGCCAGACTTATGTAGGGAATATTCCATCCAAGAACTATATATGTCTTGATTATGACCTCTATGAGATGCATAATAATGCCCAAATTCTATATCTTGGTCTAAAAACTACTTGATGGAAATGCCCATATCCTTTCTTCTAATCACCTCTATGAGGTGAAAGAAACCTTTTCCACTCCTTGTTTCTCACATCGAACATAGCTCACATGAGATTAGGAGTTTTGGTGAATGATTACCCACATGATCAAGGTGTATCAGTTCACATTAGGGTTAATATGATTCTAGATGCAAGACCTTAAAAGGCACACCAAACATCCTTAATACATATTATTAAACTACACGGTTGATGTATCCTTTATGATATAAATCTGAGAACTATGTGTGGATTTATTCTCACTTTGATGGGATATATAGTGAAACCCAAATACTATATCCTAATCCATCCACAATAAAAAAATACCCCCTCACTCTCATGTGTATGATCCATGTCTACATGGGGAATTCTCGCATAGGTTTTACTTCTATTTTAAAACCCATTCTAAAAAAAATAATTTTTTCCCAAATGGGAACATGTTCGATGATGGGGGACTTGTTTAAGAACTACATGATGTTTGATTCCCATTTCAATGGAATACATAGTGATGCATGGACCCTCAGTCCTAGGCCCAACTATATGTTCTTCTTCATAAGTGAGAATATCTTCACTAGAATTCAGCCCTCAAGGCCTCTCTTCACACTGGGTTTGTTATGGATGCCTGGATATGATATCTCACCCCACCATTTGTCAAATCTATGTGACCCTAAAATGTAGTGACCCATATTCCTCATCACATGATGTTAATCTGCATGACATTTAGTCTCTTCCACATGACCTTTAAACTATGTGGCATATAGTCAGGCCCGCACGACCATGAATTTCTCAAGGAGGACACTCTCAAATGATTTTAATCAATAACCATGAAAACCCCATACATATTGAGTTCCAATTCCACTCTTTGTGAGGTTTAAATGAACCTTCCTTTCAGTCATGATTGTGACACCCCAAGAATTTGTGTTTCATGTAATGATAATTTCTATGTTCTTATGTTGTTTATTACCCAAAAAAAACTTATATATTATGAAAAAATAATAATATGATGTAATGGAATAAGCACATGAAATGGATGCAAGGAGTTTTATTCAAATAAGAACACCGTCGTGGTTACAATACAATAAGATCAAACAGAAAATCAAGATAACCAAAGATACTTATTAAAAATTCTATCAAGATTACAGGAAGACCACCCAAAATAATGAGAACCCCGAGAAGGAAATAAGGATCCTTTGTATCCATCATAATGAACACGAGAACATCCAAAGTCACTGCAACTACAGTAAGAACCAATGGTATAATGAGAACCATTTTCCCCCTTTGAGTTTTATGGAACTCCTAGGCTTGGTTTTATATGGTAATAATGTGACCATTGCCTTGGTAAACCGTGGAACTCTAACAGATATAAATATAGCTATTGGATTCATTGAATAATTAATTAAAAACTTATAAGTATATTTTAGTTCACCAAGTAATTAGGTTATGGAATTGAAAATTATGAAACTACTTCTAACAATGAGCTTTAAGAGAATATCATGAAATGTTTTGAATTATGCATTTGTATTTTTGATATATAATAAGGAATTCAAAACATGTTGCAATTGTTTCAAATGTATTGTAAAGATTATATTTAGAGACTCAAACTATGTTTAATTTCTTTTAATTTAATTATAATTTTAATTAAGCTATGTTTTGGCCACTATAACACAAGTATAAGAATTATCATTCAATTTATAACTTTTTATGTTTAGTGTTTATAAACTAACATAGATTATACTTTTAAGACAAAGTTTTATTTATAAACATTAACCTTATAATGCTTAATAAAATCCATGTATAAATAGGATAATTTCAATATACTGTTATTAGTTTTTCATTAAAACTTCATATTTTTTTTAAAGTTAGGTTATATAAAAATTTGGGCCTGCTAGGGCCAGACCTTTTATAGATGGGCTGAGGGAGGTGGCACACTCTGGGTGGCTGAGCCTAGCCCTCAGCCCAAGCCTGGGAGAGCCCAAGCTCAGGCATAAGTCTCCCGAGGGGCGCACAGGAGCATGGGAGCATATGAGCACATGTGTGAGCGCAGCGCGGGCGTAAGGCCACGGTGAGTAGAAGGTAGGTCGAGGCCTATGGGGGAGTAGGAGCCCATGTGTAATGCCCCCTGAGTGTGTGTTGTGTGTTTTATGAGTGTTGAATCGGAGGCTGAGGCTTATAAAGGAGGCGTGAACATCCCACCGATTCGATGTGGGAAGTGATTTTTCAGGAGAAATGCAATCATGGCTGTTGGATCGATTATCGAGTGATCTGGGCTGTCAAAATCGATCCCACGTTCGACTTTCAGCAACCACGACAAATCGCCACATTTAGGTGGACCATTCGATCAAATATAGATCTAATATCAGCTGTCTGAGAGTTTTAATAAACTACGTCATCTATGGGACATCCGATCAGAATTGCACTTGATCTGAACCATCCACTACCTTTATAAATCATAGATGCATCTCAGCCCTTGATTTTAGGCCAGATCTGATCCTGGACATCAAAATTCCTCCCATTTTTCCTCTTGAGGCATTGTCTTCTTCCCCGCAGCATGCCTTGAACCAGTAACTCTACACCCTACATGTCATCGTTTTTCTCCTCCCGTGACAGCCGATGGTCTCCCTCCTTCACACGATATCCACAAGGGATGAATTTTAGTTTCTTTTAAAGGCCACTTGGGCCTCGTTTTTCCACTCATCTTGCTTTAAAATAATCTGCATAGGTATAATATATAAACTACACTGAAGCACCCGAAGAACCTCCCGGTTCCTTGCACCCAAGACTTTAGCGGATCTCAGCAAATCCTCCAAGTTCTCCAGCACCTCCCAAGACCCTCTTCCTCCTCGATTTAAGGTAGGGGAGTAATCTTTGACTTTCTTGTTTTAATTTTTGGGTATATACATATATATACACTTGTAATATTAGTTATGTTTCCCTATAGTTTGTGGTTATTTCTTCCTTCAAGGGTTGCAAGATCTTAAGATAATGGACCCCTAGTATGGACACCCCATGCGAATTTAATTTTGTGCCTCAACTTATAATCGGTTATATATATATATGTATATGTATATGAAAATATGTAAGTATAAACTACCTAACTCTCAGATCTGCATAAACCTCTTAAGCTGGATTAAGGATTTTTGAGTTTGAAATATGAGATAATAAAGGACTAAAGTGCATGGAGACACTTTGTGTAGGAAATCTTTATATCTAATAATGTATGTTCTTATATATAAGCACACATAATACAATTTTGGTTTTTAAAACAACTCAATATTTGTACCCTAGAAATTCAATCCATGTTTTAATTAATTTACAAGTGAAAAACCAACATAGAATGAGAATCTTGCATATACTTGTGACGGGTAATTGGGTATGTGGGTACAGATGTATGAATGCCAACTTTGACTTCCATTTTCTTTTAAAAAATTCTATGGTTTGTGAAGAAAGAAATAAATATATGTTTCAAATGTTTTTGTCTTGACTGATCACTACATTTATGCATGCCCCATTGGATGAATATCTACACAACATGAAACCCTAATCATGGTTTTCCAAATTCTTTCATTTTATGTTCTTAGTTCTTGAATATAGATATTGGAAGCTTGTGGATTCATGTTCATAGGAACTCATTGCTCTTCACCTTTTAGAAAATGCTAATGTTTAAAGTTTGAGTCATATACATTTGTGTTTTAACATTTAATGTAGTAAACAAATACTTAATTAAAACAAATGATTGAGATAATGTAAGTTTAGTAAACTGCATGAAATGATAAGTTTGCCTCTTCATTTGTTATGTTAAGTTTATCTTTTTATTTAATCATGAATGATCTTGATTAATATGGTTATGGAATTTGTCATCTTAAGTGATCAAAATAGTATTTCTTGTGTGGTACTCTTAAATTATGTACTAATTAATGACTTGACCACATAATTCATAGTTTTGTTCCAAACTCATTACACATGTATTAATGTGAATGATTGTAATATTTAAACTTTTATGCCCTTTCCTGAGTTTATGAATTTAATTGTCCAAGGTGGTGTGGAACACCTTGAATAAAATATAAAGAGAAATAAGAAACCAAGTAATCTGTACAATTGGTTTGATATGTGATATGTAATTTAATAAATTGAAGTGGGATATGCACTTTGATTTAGAGGTATGAGGAAATGCATTGGACTTATTATGTGACGGGTGGAGCCTGCTATAGCCCCTCGATTCATCGGTAGGTCTCATGAGACAACTAGTAGCGGATTTGGCCGAGGCCTTAATCATTAGACATCTTGGCATGAGGCCTTGACATAGCTCGGCATATGCACTTTCCTCATTATGACTATATAATTTAATTAACCAGAAAAATATTCATCTAGTAGAATATTTGGTTAAAAGAGCTTATGGATTTTTGGCCGTGGCCTTAAATCATTAGAAATCTTGGCCGAGGCCTTGATTAAATGTTTCAGAATGTCCTGTATATTTATTTCATGACATATATTTAGAACTCAGTGATTTTAGTATTCAGTGTAAGAAATTGAATTTATTATTTTTTTAGCGCAACTCTGATTATGCATTACACTTAGATATTAATCTTGTACTTGAATTTCAATAGAAAATGTATTTTTTGTTATCCTGCATGTGCTTTTCCTTAATAGAATATGTTAATGTTAGCATATTTTAAATTATGCACTTATATCCCTTAGATAATTGACATGGTATGTTTAATGTGTTACATTTTTTTTTAAAGGAAATGCTTTATGGAAATTTTAAAGAATTTTTTTAAAAGTTATTTTGAGTATAGTATGTTATTTTTAAACCCCTTACTAGGCATTCGTATGCTCACCCTAAATTTTTAATTAAAAATTTTCAAGTAACTGCTTTTAGTAGATGAACCTTTTTAGCAGCAGCTGGTTTTCTCAGGGCCTGAACTGAATTCGATCCTCTGTATGGCACCATCTCTGGGTACTCGAGAGCTTGGGTCTTGAAAATGATTCATTTCTCCTACCCAAAAAACATGTTTATAACTTGATGGTATAACCATGTAATTTTATTAAACCTCTTAAACACCCCTTTATCCAATCAACCTACTTTATAAATTTTTATTCTTGGATCATAAAGTTCCTTGAGTTGATTAATAATCTTGGTTCTCTCTCACATGGAAATTTTGGTAGCGATGTTTGACTGACCTGAAGGGACCCTTTTAGGAAATTATGGTGAATAACATATTTTTCCACATATCCTATGAGGCAACCCTAGTGGAAATTTTGGTCCTAGAGGAAAAATTCCACCTGAACCCCATGCACTTTTCGGATATTTGGTTTAGTAATTTCTTGAATACTCCCACCAATCTTTGTCGACTATGAATGAAATTAGTTTTACACCATTAATAATGGTTATTCTACTCACACTAGTCTCTAGTATTGATTTATATATTTAAGGACACGATTTAATTTATCCATTTCCTTGTTCAAAAGGATCAATATTTTATTTTTTGTTTCATGCCATCATGCTCTAAAACCACTATTGAATAGCCTCCAATTGGTCTAAAATTAATAACCTTAATCTAAATTGAATGGTTTGGTCTATTAGACTCACCTTCCTTATATATGAGTTACATATATATAAGATCCCCTAACATATGGTAATATATCTATAAACTTATGCAAGGATATGAATTTACCTTCCATATAAGCATCCCAAACCAATGTAAGGTTTCTCTAAAGATGCTTAAAAAATCTTCACATAAGTTTAACTTATCATGGTTACATGAATTCGAAATCTACAATAGTTGTCCTCAATAGATAATGTTAAACTGCATTTCCAACATACATACTACAAGACATCAAAATTCATGGTCAATATCCTTATTTTATGATGTAAGAATTGCATGTTGGTGTTTCCCTCACCTAAGAGGACCTCCAATCTTAGATCCGGTCACCTATTGTACCACTATTTAGAATTACATGGGACTTGATTCCCATTCATGGGACATGTAGTGACACACAAAACTCCTGTATCAATCCCATTTATGAACTTATCCTACACTAGTTAGGTTTATTATGATGGAATTAGATCCACCTATGTCCCTATATTCACGTCAAGGTTTTTTTGCTTGGACAAAAATCTTAACCCTTTGTGTTCCAAGCTATAGGACCTTAAATATCAGCACCTCAAGATATTTTATGCACAACACCAATGGTCTAGGATGTAAGGATTTAAAAGGAACAATAGTTGGTAAAAGATATTCAACCTTAAACTACAATAATTATACATCCTCATCACATAACGTTAAACTACATGTCCAACATCCTTGTCACATGACATTAAACTATATGATACTCATATAAGATACACAAAATCAAATTTTGGAGAAAGGTCCTCATTATATGACCCTAAACTGTATAACATCTGAGTCCTTATAGAATTCCATTAAATTAAAAAATACATGGTCTATTATATGTGGCCTATTACCTACATTAGAGCAAGATCCATGTAAAGGTACCTGGTATATGAAACCTATCTATAAATCAATAGTGGGGTTGAATACTTCATTTTCTAAAATAATACCAAATATTCTATATTGGATACTATCTATGGAGCTTTACATTTTTTCAATCCAATACCTAGATGAAATATAAAAATTCCTCTCACCTATGTGAGAGTTAAATCAATATAGGGTCTCTTTACAATAACTAAAAGTGGATTGATTCCAATATCATGGGATAAGTAATTATTCCTTGATCTTTTATTTTTAGGACCAATCGTGATTTTTCATTGATTTCAACCATAGTCCTCTATGAAATCCAAATACATTTAGAGATTCTTATTTTCATTGAAATGAAAATTTCCCCACATTTACCTATCATAAACTCTAATGTGGTTTGAATGATTTACTAAGTGGAATTTTTTTTCTCACACCGATCACAACTCATGTGATCTTAAAGGACCCAGAGAGTCATTTTGAATAACATGATTGATTTTTATTCTTATTCAAAGATAGGGAACTTAGTTTTTATAGCATGAAATTAAAATGTTTATGAGGCGTATCTGTATAGGAGATTCTAAAACATGTTCTCTAGTTTATGGAAACATGATCTGAATAAAATTATCTATCCTCTGTATGTGAGTCAGTTCTATTTATTAGGCCTTTTAATTTAAAAACTACACATGGCTTGATTCTAGTTTTGCTGAGATATGTAGTGGTGCCAAGGTTTCTTATCCTAGGACCAATAGAAATTTTTTTCCTATAAACCATGACCATAATTTTTTTTCCACACCATGGAATAATCTATTCTGGAAATGGGCTCATCTTTTCACATTAGGTTATACTATGATTTCACTACGTAAGATGTCCCACCCTTTTAGTCCAAGTTGTGCGGCCTTCAACCTTAGTAACATTTGGTCCAAGCTATATTACCTCAATATTTATCTCTTAATGGTCCTAATTTTATGAACTTAAACTAAAAATCAAAATAATATGAGGTTTTATCCCTTCTCTACAATAATTAGATCTATATATGGTGGCATAAACTTTAGGGTGATTGAAATATTCTTGAATATTCATGTTATCCATGAACCTATTTCATACCTTCTTATGGATGAATCATCAAGTTCCTTGAGTTGATTAATCCTCTTGGTTCTTTAAATTATGAAAATTTTGGTAGTAAGGTTTGATTGATCTGAAGGGACTATACTAGGAAATGATGGTGAATATCACAGTTTTCCCCTAAGCCTATGAAGTAACCCTTAGTAGATGTTTTGGTTATAGAGGAAAGTTCCCCCTAGACTCAATGCATTTTCACTAAATTTAGTGTTGTAATGGATAACCTAATCCCACCAATCTCCATTTAATGAGTGTGGTATTAGTTTTCCACCATTACTAATGGTTATTCTATTCCCACTAGTATCCAGTTCCAATTGATTCAAACATTCATAGGTTATGATTTACACACTTAATAAACATTGTATTCAAGAAGATTTAAGTACCCTCAAAGTTATTGATTTTTTATTATTCCCACTTTCAAAGAAATATTATGACTCTATTATTGTACCCCTTCCTACCTAGGTGTATCACTCCTTTTCAGATGATGAATCCTTAAGTTGATATTCTCATATTGGAAAATTACACCCGACTAGGGTCCAAGATTCATGACCATAAAATGAATGTGTCATTCTGATAACTATGACCTTAAACTATATACAATCAACCATGAGATCATCTATACTAGTATTGTCTTATCTATTTACACCAGGTTTCTGTTAGACCTTGCGATATGTAACATCTTACCCAATATTCTTGGTCAAATTTTTGTGGCCTTAAAACCACATAAACATTTAGTCAAAGTTGTATAAACTTAAATTATAACCCTACATTGGTTTAGCTTGCACAAACTTAAAATGATAATGGAATGAGTCATAGTGCTCACCAGGTTGAAAACCCACAAAGGAAACCCTGGGAAAATACCGAGTCTCTATTCTCTAGGAATACCCCCTGTATAGACTATGGAAAAAATAGCATTTAAAACAAAAGGAAAATACATTAAACTTTTTATGATGAAAACCACACAAAGGGAGGCCTAAGAAAAAGAAAATATCCTTCCCACTAAGCCTCCCCATTAATGGATTAAGAAAAATTTAGGGTAAAAAAAGGAGATATAAAGCTTATAGGGACCATCATTTGGCCCTAGTAAAAACTGATCTATGCTTTCTAGGTCTATTAGACTAGGAAAAAATTATAGCATGTATTTATTTATCAGGATACATATGAGGGAACCTAGTCCCATCATGACTTTAAACTATATGACACTAGGTAAATCCTATAGAACCTTAAATTTCTTAGAGTGTACCACTATGTGTGGACTGAATTGTGGAATGAGAGCCAGATCCATGTAATATCCCCATAGATTCATGGTTCCTTACACATGAATCCATATAAAAGAGATGATATTCTCTCTCCTTCATATGATCTAGATCTATGTAGGAGATTTTATCATAAATTTCTTCATTAATGAACCTATTTTAAAAACCTTATCCATCTATTTATGATTTTGATAAACATAGAATATCCTTTATTAGAACTAAGTAATTCTTGATTACCATACCATGGGATATGTAGAGAGGTCCGGATCCTTATCTTAGACCCAACCACAAATTCCTTTATATCTAATCCCATTTCTATCTAATCCCCTTTCTGTCCTGCAATCTATACAAATTCTGATTTTAGGGCATTTGTTCCCTAATCTAAGATCATTTTTGTGAGATACCTTATTCCTTTAGAAGATTATGCATCATGGAAATATGAAGGTTATCTATCTTGGAAACCCAAACACATCGAGTTGAGCTTCACCTATTGGTAGTGAAAAAGAGATCCTAGTCAACACACTCCCTTTATGGAAAATCCTCTCATTGATATCATTATCATATCCCTTTATATATACAATTATTCATCAAAGTGATCAAATGTTTACCTTAGAATTAAATTCATTTCATTCCAAATGAATCCAATTTTTGGGGGAGGGGTATTTGTTGGCACTATAATTTTGTACTAGGAACTTAGTTGCTAAGGAGTTGAGTAGTGTACAGACAATACAAGAAATACTAATATAAAAGGGATTGGGATTAATTTTATAAGGTCACACATTATATCCATTATTATATCTAATTTACTTAGAATTTTATTATATGTAATTAATATTATCTCCTAGAAAAAAACATGGATAGCCTTGGATAACCAAATTGTCCATCTCAACCAGGCACATGTAGTAGTTACCACAATTTCACTCTAGAGTCAACTGACTGGCTAGCACATGCGACAAGGGGTTGGTGGAGGTACCCATAAAAAGGGAGAACAACCACATCGCATGTCTATAACACTACAAAGGAGAGGGATGGCATGGGTAAGTGTTGGAGAATGGAGTAATAGGTTGGGAGTGGACCCCTTACACACTTTTGGATAGCTTGATGCATGCATTTTCTTATAAGATAGATCCACATGCATGTAAAAATAGACATGGGACTCATATTTTTGGGACACTATTCCTATACGTTTAATGATATGCATATTACACTGGCCACATGATCTGTTCATTCCCAGACATCTGATCAATCCCCCGATCATCTTAAACCCCCCACATACTAATCCTTCTGTGGATGAAGGGATTGTAGATCGATTAACTACATACAAGATTTACTTACACATGATATTGACTCAACCTTGACAGAATTATAGAAATTATATAAGTACGGTTCTCCATAAACGGTGAGAATAGAATTTGAAATTAGTTTATGGAAACTATATGGTATGTGTAAGATTCAGTGTTTCATGTTAAAGACTTTATGTGAATGAGATTCCATGTGGGATTGTACAAAGATCAAAGGAACACTGTAATTTAGCAAAGGAAGGATATTTGCAAACTATCAGAACATTTTATGAAGTGAGGTTGAGTTTTTTGGATGTAGTGAGTGCTATGCGATGAGGGTATCCCGGATGAAACATAGTTTGTGAGTTATGTCATGAGAACGTGATACCATATAGATGTAGTGGGGAGTTTTTTTATTATGTTTTATGATTTTTTTTAAATGTGTAGGGAAATTTTTTTATATATGTTCTTAAAAAGAGAAATTCCCACCAACACATTTCGGTTTAGTCGAAAGGCAACCAATGGGATGTTTCCTTCCCCCCCACCTTTTCCCCGGATCGATGACATGATAAATGTGGTGGTGGTGGTGGTGGTGGTGGTGGGGGGGTTCCTCCTTTCACCTAAATCAAAAGTGAAAGGTGATAGTAGGGGTGTTTCCTTTCTCCTAATGTAAATGTGTAAGGAAGAACCCCCTTTCGCCTTTTCTTTAATTCCCTATAAAAGGGAACCCCCATCTCATCACTTATAATTTTAATCATCTCTCTAGATTACATATCTTATCTCTCTAAAAAATTCCTTTTCGTGTGCAGTGGATCTAGTGGTCTAAAAGAAGTCCCATTTTTTGCGAATCATAATTTAGAGGTATTTTTTATTTAATTTAAAGTTATTTATTTATTTAATTGAATTATTTTTATCTAGTTCTAAATAAGTTATTTATTAAGTTGTTTAGTTAGTTCTAAATATTTTATTCATTAAGTAGTTTATTTGGTTTTATATATTTTGAAATAATAGTTATTATTATTAATGATTAAGTGAAGATTAACTAATGAATAAATTAGGAATAATCATTCTAAAATTTTTGTAGCATAAATATTATGTGGTTATCTAAGAAATAAAATCCTTGTCTGGATACAAACAACTAGATTTGGCTCTAGCACATATGTACTTAGGAGTAACAACAATGATAAGGTGTTTCAGGCCTGACTCAGGATAACCTAGTACATAAAAACAGGCCTTACTGCACTTATAGTTTGACACTCCTAGGGGATATGCTTTAGATGATTCGCATTTTATTTATAAAATACTAAAATACCTAAGAAAAGAAAACATCAAATCAATATATTTATCAATGATAAAATTATAATTATTATCATATAAAATGAAATGGATAAGGAAAAATACATTAAAGAATGAAATTTATTATTAGTAGTTGAATTATTTTTAGTTAGTTTTAAATATGTAGTTTATTAAGTAGTTCAATTATTTATATATATTTTATAAATAATAGTTATTATTAGTAATGATTAAGTATATATTAATTTATGAATAACTTAGGGTTAAAAAATGAATACATATAATGATTAACTAATAATAATTAACTAATTAATATCATATTATTAATGAATGAATAAGGAATGATTATAAAGTTATTAAAGAATCATTAACTAATGAATAACTTAGTAATTATTAACTAGTGATTAAATAATGATTAACTAATTAAAAACTATACTAAGAAACAATAGTATCATAGTTTAGGATATAAGAATATGTTCTAAAATTTTAGCATCATAAAGAGTATATAGTTTAGAAATAATAGTTATTATTAGTAATGATTAAGTATAGATTAATTAATGAATAAATTATGATTTAAAAATGAATACACATAATTATTAGCTAATAATACTTATCATTGATAAAATGACAATTATTATCATATACAGTGAAATGGAGAAGAAAAAACACATTAAAAAACACATGCTTGCTTTACAACATACAATAAATACCTTGACATTTTTCATTAGAACATGGATTGGATGAGATGAGCCTCACTTTATATGTGAGGTAAAATTAAGCTTATTTTAAATTGATAGCTTAATTAAATTTTCTAAAGGTATGTACTTAACTTTGGAATTTTGAAAATCTTTCGGCCTTCTAATGAAATATAAGATATCATTTAAGATATGTTATTAGAAGGTTAAAATATTTTCAAAATTAAAAAAGTTAAGTACATATATTTAGAAGATGTTATTAAACTTCCAATTAAAAATAAGATGGATTTTACCTCATGTTCTAAGTGAGGCTCATCTAATCCAAACCATGTTCTATTAAAACATTTCAAAGTATTTCTTGTATCTTTTAAAGAATTTATGTGTTATTTAATGTGTTTTTTATTATCCATTTCACTTTATATGATCATAATTTTCATTTTATCAATGATAAATAAATTGATTTACTATTTTCTTCTTTTTTACCTCGGTTTCCAAAACATTCTGTGACTTATATTATAATAAAATTTTATATAATGAAACATTAGTATTATATTTTAGGGTATAAAAATACTTTATAAAATTTTACTATTATGAATATTATATGGTCATCCATCATTTTCAATATTAGTTACACTATCATAATCTTGATCAAATTTTTCTTTTGACATAGAGAGTCATTTTTTCCTATGTGTACTACTATGGGGTGGTTATTCAAACTAAGTAATGAGATTCTTATAGTGCACAACCAACAATAGTGGTTGGTACAACATATTGTGTAACCATAAGTGAACTTCAAGAAAGAATTCATGGTTCTTTAAATCTGGGACCCAATCAAGAGATCAAGTCTATGAGCTACAGAAATTTTCAATTCCTAGCTACATTGTGGCATCTATCTTTTCCATTAGTTAATGATGTGTAGTGGGTACAAGAAATAAATTTATTTTCCCAACAATAAGATGGTAACATGATAGAGTTATATGTTGATATTTATACTATACAACAATAACGTCCAGTTGTACGAAGACATAAAATTATAAGAGTGTTTGAAGAAGGCCCTCCCTATGAAATTGAGCCTATTCTAAATGATGCAGAAGAGGAAAACCTAGATGATATCCTAGATATACATGTAAATATGACTTTCAATGATGATTTTTATAATGATGAAGCATATGGTGAAAATAGTGCTGATGAGGAGGGAGTAATGTAAGTTGGGGAGGATGTTTCTAGAAATGCATTAGTTGTACAACAACCTCAACCCATAATAAATCATCCACCACTCTTCACATATTGGTTGGAAGTAATGAAACATGTGTATGAATTCGAATGAAATGTTCTCACACCTGCAACTAAGTTTCCCAGAGTTGTACTAGATAAGTTTAGTGAGATGGAAAAAATCTTATATGTTGGAAGGGATTTTCCAATTAAATATGAATTAAAAAATATACTAAAGAGATTTCACATTGAGAGGCATTGTAGATATATATTTTAGGAATCAGGCCATAAAAAATACCTGATTTAGTGTGAAAAGTATGAATATTATTATATATTCCTCTTGAAAGAGATTCCAGACATTGTATTTGAAGGTTGGAGAATCTCAAAGATTGAGGAAGTACATACCTGTGTTCAGCCAAACCTGACAAAATATCATACCTTATTGGATGTTGAATTTGTGTTATCTATTTTTGTTGAGAGGATTAGGGCATACCAAGATATTTATATAGACCTTGTGTAAGAGAGGATAAAAAATCAGTTAAAAGATTTATTATAATAATGCATGGATGGTGAAATAAAAGGAAATTATAAAAGACTATGGTGATTGGGATTACTCATATCGGGTGTTGCTGAAATTACTGGACATAATGATTCATAACAACCAAATTGTGTTACAAATTCATACAAAAGAACATGTGTCTCAAGATAATCGACTTGATCCATCTCATGTTCAATTTCATCAATTTTTCTGGGTATTCCTCCCCCACATCTCTTCATTTCATTTCAGAAAACCTTTTATAAATATTGATGGAATGTTTCTATACAGAAAATACAAGGGTGTATTGTTGATTGTGGAAACCCAAGATGGAAGTGATTCACCTCTTCTACATTACTTTTATATTGTGTATAAGGAAAACTATGAATCATGGAGTTAGTTTTTTGCATGTATCAACAACCATTTCACCCGAATTCAGGGTGAATGTTTGATATCTGATCATCATCGGGCAATCAATGAGGCAATCAATGTAGAACCGAATACCTAGAGACCCCCAAATGAAAATCATTAGTACTGCACCAGAAACATTTCTAGAAATGTGTGAAAATCATTCTATAACAAACATATGAAAAATGCAATCATGAGACTTAATACACATTGTCTTTGTTATTTTTTACTATTTCAATGTAAAGATATAATCAATTTATATGAAATATAATCACTTATATGTAGTATATGAGATGTATCAATAGAGGTTTGAAAGAATGTTTTGAATAAATCCTCAAGTCTAATCAAGAAGTGTATGATTATATAATGCAGATTCCAAAAGAAAAATAGACATTGGCATATGAAGAGGAGAAGAGCTATGGACACATGACCATAAACATTGTTGAGTTGCATAAATGGTGTATTCAAAGGTATTTTTAAGTTACCAATAATTACCCTAGTTCAGGGTAATTTTTATCATTGAATGAAGTACATTATTGATAGAAAAAAACTTTCCTCATATGGGATTCAGCAGGGGATAATGTACAGAAAGCCCTTTCAACAAGAGATTGAAAAGAAAATTGAAGAAGATTTTGGTTATAATGTATTAATTTTCTATCAAGAAGTTTATTTATTTGAAGTTAAAGAGTATTCAAATCCCATCAAAAATATAATCAGTGAAAAAATGGTGATATTACTGGAAGCGAGACAATGTCAATGTGGGAACTTTGAGGCTTTATGGTTTCCATGAACACACTCCATCACAACATGTTCCTCTGTGAACATATCATGGGAACCATATGTTGATCCAATGTACCATATGTACACCATTTCTAACTGTTATGTGGCACCATGAACACCTATTGGAGAGTTTTGATATTTTCCAATGCCCTAAGGCCAGCCGATAGTTATACCTGACATCAACTGATAGTGTAAATGAGGGAGACTGAACACAGAAGAATGATATGGATTGGACTCAAGAATAAGGGAAAATTTCGAGATGCACCATATGTCATCAAGAAGTTCATAACCAAAAACAATGCCTTAACATTGCTAGGTTAAATTCACAGTCTCATCCACAATGATGTATTTTGTCTATTGTAATATTCTCATATTTTAAATTTTGTGGTGTTAATATAATATCCTTAATTTTTTATAATTTTTTGACATTTATTAAATATTTTCAAAATTCAAAAGTTAATTACATTCTTTTAGAAGATGTCATTAATCTAGTACTTTAAAATAAACAGGATTTTAACTGACTTCCGAAGATAAGATCATCTCATCCAAACCATGTTCTATGGAAATGATGATGAAGACGATGTCATAAACCTAACCCATAACCAAGAAGAGGAAAAAAGTGAAGAAAGTGAAGAAAGAAAATCGAATAAAGTGGAGAAGCGAAGAAAGTGAAGAAATAAAAGAAAGTGAATAAAGAGAATAAAGCGAAGCGAAGAAAGAAAAGAGGGGGAGACATTGACACATAATCAATATATCCATGACTAAAACATAAAGAAATCATGTGAGAAAATAATCATGAAACATACCATTATGTGGGAAATAATAAAAAAATTACAAATCACACCATTTTCTAATAAAATTTTAGATAACAAAGAAAAAATGTGTGAATATATATATAACTATATCTTACAAAACACCCTTTTATAGGTAAAAAAATATCTTAAAAAAATCCAAATATTATTTTAGAAACATGAAGAAATGCCCTTTTCTTTTGGTAAAAAATAACTTCATAAAACAATGTGAATAAACATGGAATGTGTTATATTCTAAAAGACATAACATTCTACTGATCATCATGTTATATCTACATTTTAAACTTATAACTCATTTAATTTTTTAAATATAGATGGAGGATACTATAATACTCACTATGCAGGCTAGGCATGTATCCTAGGTCGTGCTACAGGGTGGAGAGGTTCGATAAATCAGGGTGCATCGAGCGTACAATTTTCATTACAGGCTGCCTCCACCTGCCATTATACCATACCTGCATCATGCTAGATTCTATGAAATTTCAATATTTTATTTCATATTTTTTTACCATCACCTACTTTATACCCTCCCAAATAGAGGGATACCAGAGACACATACGTTCCACTTGATTGAGAGAGATATAACCATCACCCTCAAGGATGTAATTATCTTTATTGGTCTTCATATCTAGGGGAAAACCATTATTGGACCCACTCATGCATACTGGAATGACCTTGTTCAGATATTTCTAGGTGTCGACATTCTGGATAACCCTAGGGCAACATATGGAGGGTCAATTTCTATGAGATGGATTGAGGGACACTTTATACCTTTACCCGATGACGCTGATGATAAGACTTTCATGAATCATGACCGAGCATATATATTAAAAATCATTGGAGGGACCATGTGCACTAATAACTCAGGTATGAATGTGCACATGATGTATCTTGGGATAAGGGATGAATTTGATTGGGTCGGGATGTACAACTGGGGATCTGCATGCTTAACTTACTCTTACTTGGCATTTTTCACAGCATGCTGCACATATCGTAAGGATATCAAGGGATGCATAATCTTTCTTCAGATGTGGATATGGGATCACATCCCCATACTCTTCCCTCATCTTGATGGTCAGCCACTACCTATAGAGGTGCTACATGATGCTCTTCATGGTTGCTGGTATAATCACTCATCTATATTGATTCTGCTTCTAGTAGGAGTTTTTGAATTTATTTTCTTATTATTTATCATTTTCAATGTTTTATTTTATAGTTAGACTCAGAAACACAACTTCAAGAGAATTTCAACACACCATTTGGGTGTATATCATCTCAAGTTGGACAATCTCCTACCTGATGATTTAAGTATATACAATCTATCATTGTCTAAAAAATTTAATAATGACATAAATTTTGGTTTTTAGTAAGGAATTTTTTGACAAATCTCACATGTCATTTCAGATTTCATGGATTATATACTAGGATTTATTGGACTAGTTTACAATATACAACACTACTGGACTTCATGATGATATGGCTACAGTGCCATTCATTCACTTTTATATTATTGAGTGGTAGTATCCTAACAGAGTCACATGCCATTTTGGATGTGTTCAACCCATTCCATTATCACTGATACAGTTATAGGATCTTCATGAATCGAAGATGACAGGGAGGTAGGATGTGGACTATCATCAATGACATGTAGAGTATCTTGACCTATGAGGGAGACAAGCAGTGCTTCATATCCATGGTGTACCTACGATGTGATTCCATATTTCATAACAGGTCGATTATGAGCCATGGTATAGAATGAAGTCTATTATATCTTACCTGACACAACATAGAGCTTTATGATATGGTAAGTCAACAAATATAAATTAGTTTGTTTATTAAACTATTTTATAATTAATTTTGAATTTATTTAAAACTTACTCATTCAGAGCAGCTTATTTGCATGAGTGATCAAGCAGAGGAGGGGGTCGCTAGGCTGGCAGTGATCTATGCTGCAACACTGTTGCTGAGGATAGACTATCATGTGTTTCATGAGAGAATATTAGATATTCTACCCAAGAGAGTGGAGGTTCTTTCCCATAGAGTGAAGGTTCCTGCTCAGAAACCTCCTCCAACAATTGCTGATTCTGAGGATCCATGATGACGATGATGTATACCATGTCATCTTTCATGTGATCCCTCACCCATTCCACAGGAAAAGGTTGGCCCTCTAGCAGTCTATCCTCATTCAATTGTGGATGTGAATCAGGTGGTATGGGATCCATCTTTCTTGACTCAATATCTATAGTTTTCTCCAACTTGGGGTGTTGATCCTTCACAGCCTATGTGGTTCCCCCAGATGATTACGGAAGGTCATTCTACAACGCTAGTGGGATAAGGATCGGGTGAAAAGTACGACATCCAGTCGACACCTTATCCTACTAACACATAGGTGGATCATGTGATGGTTGATGTTTTAGTGCCCGAGGATTAGCCCTCTCTGGGTCATCATACTCCACCCCATCACGGAGCTTAGAAATCTTGATACGGCTGTCAGATTCGTAGACCAACTTGTGGGATGGAATCTCCCCATATACATTGATTATAATCATTCATGAATTTTGAAGTGTTTTTTTACATACTTTATAACCTTTATTAATAACTTTAGTTGGTATATTTTTGTGTTTATTATGAGGAACAAGTATGAAACTTATGAAAAGTTCAAATAGTTTTAGAATAAATTACATAATCAATTGGGAAAAGATATTAAGATTCACTAATCAAATCAACGTGTTGAATAAATTATCTAGGAATTCAATAATCATATGAGAGATTGTGGAATTGTTTCAAAACTCACTCCTCATGGAAAACCATAGTTGAATAGTGTGTCTAAGATAATGAATCATTCTTGATTGGATATGATTCAATCAACAATGAGTTAGTGTGATCTTATTATTTCATTATGTGGGTATACTATGAAAATAGTTTTATTTTTACTTAACCTTTTTCTATCTAATGTAGTCATAAATACACTATATAATATATTCACTGGTAAATGTCACAAAATATATTTTATTAATATTTGAGGTTGTGAATCACTCATATAAAAATTGGTTTCTTATAAACATAACCCTACATTTTCGAAATGATTATTTGTTGTCTATCTTAAGAAAACTATGGGATATTAATTGTAAAATCTAATAGAGCACAAAGTGTTTGAGGATGAAACTAGTATATTACTTGAGAATGAATATATTAATAGAGGAGCCATTGAGATGAAATTTTATCTTGGAGAAGTTAAGGACCATAAAAAGGTTCTCCTTATATGGAAGTTGACTCAGTTCCATAAAGAGTTGTGGAATAACTAATTCAAGTTACAAAATAACCTCAATGATCTATTAGGATTCATTATAAGCTTGAGATATATGAATTTATTATGAAAAATGATGATGAAGAAATGTTGATAGATGATAAACTTACTACCTATTGAGAGTACATTGAGAGTTATAACTCTAAGAAATAGTTAAAAACCATAGAATCCAAAATGGAATTCGTGCACATAAACTAAGTTTGGAACTTGGTGGATGAACATGAAGGGGTGATACCCATAGTTTTTAATTGATTTTTTCATAAGCAAAATAATATGGATAGTAGGGTGTCTACCAATAAATAACACCTGGTGGAAAATGTTGCAAAAAATTAATGGAATTGACTATAAAGAAACATTTTTATATTTTGTGTTGATAAAGTCTATTAAATTTTTTTATATAATAACCTAGATCTCATATACATATTATTACATCATATTTTTCAAAAACATCTATATAATACTCCCAAAAATCGAGGTCCAACATCTTTGGGAATTGGGTATATGATAAAAACAATAACATCGTCTTTTATTCCCATCCCCGTACTTTCTCATTGACCTCACCATACTCTTACTAAATGGAATATCTTGAAGACTTAAATAAAAGAAAGGGTGGGACATAAATCCTGTTAAGGATGTCATAGGATAAAATTAGATAATAATTCTTGAGAGTCAATAATCATAGAATAAAAACAAAAATGGAATGATTATAAAGCATCACTTAAAAACATGGCATAAGAGTCAAATATCATAAGAGTATGCTAAACATAAGAGAGTATAAAGTGTAACACAAACATAACACATGTCATCATAATGTATGTAACACCCCAATATTTCATAGTACATTATTTCTTCAAAGTAATTTAATAACTTGCACTACACGCAACACCGAGTTCAAGCACACCAGGACTTACCAAACTAGCCGTTGAAAAGCTGTTATGAATAATATTAACTGAATTTTGAACTATATATAATCCTTATAATTTTAGAATCCATATTATGAGTTTCTTAGACACAATGTAAGAACTAATTCATTTTTTTCAGATAAAAGAAGTATTTTTCAAAAAATGCACTTTTACCGCCTTTTAATGGTGAACCATTTTTAAATCCAATATTTGAAAATTTTATATATTCAATTTGACAAAATAAAATTCTTCTTTATAATCAGGACATAATAATTTAGTTTCAATAAATTTTTGGTGTTTTTCTGATAACTTTCATATTTGGGTGCATAGTGAAAAATACTATATTTTAACTGAAAACAACCTTTTTAACCAAAATAATTTATAGTGTTAAATTATACATTTTAATGGTTTGGAAGTATAAATAGATTATATTTTTACCATTTAATCCAATTATGGTCATTATAATTAATTTCACTTTGAGATTAGACATAAACAAGTGTCAATCTTTTGATAGTTATAGTTTCTTAAAAATACGTCTTTTGGTTTGGACAATGGGAATTAATTTTAAATTAATAAATGCAACTTCTATATTTTGAATTTGGTAAAATAGACTTCATTTTTTAATTTGGAATATCAAAATTATCTTAGGGTGAATTTTTGATATTTTTCTAAAAACTTTCAATTTTTGATAAATAGTGAAAAACACTAAGTTATTATTTAAAACCGACTTTCCATTTAAATAATTATTTATTTTACTTAAATTTATTTTAGGTTCAAATAGATACATAATACCTATATATTTTCATTGTAATTCATTGGAGTCATTTTGTAATAATATTAGATATACAAAATTTTATTGAACTTTTCACCGTCTTTTACCCACCTCCTAGGAGAATTTGAAAATTCACATAAAACTTAATTTTACCGCTTCTGTGAGTGGAATTTAAAAAAACCAAGATACATGGTTGATATCAGTAAGAAAAATGTGGTTCAATAAGATAAAGATAATTTTTGGTGAATAGTAACTTTTTACTTTTATTTACCACAGTTAAAAGTAAAAAAGGGTAATTAAGGGTAAAAATCATATTATTCTTACCCTAAAACGTGTAATAATTCTGTTGGTTAAGTGTAATTAGACCAAAAAAACCTTAGGAATAAAATATGAACCTCTTTGGTTCACTTGGATTAGATTAGGACATTTATTATTATTTAATTCAAAGAAGAGTTAAAAGTGTTAAATTCAAAGTCTAATAATTAAAACATTTTTAATATAGGGTTACACATAAGATAAATTTGACTATAAATATTCATTAGAAATATTAAAATATTTCATATATAATGGTATTTTATTTATATTTTTTAGACATTAAATAATTAAATTTATTTATGACACAATGATGATGCAGTAATTACCGTATTAATGAAAGATTAAAATAATTGATATTATAAATATCCAAATAAATGTATTTTGAGACCTTTCATGAATTAAACTAATTTTATAGGTTAATATTACATATTAGGGTTGATTAGATGAATTTTTTTCTAAGTAATAATACTGTTATGAATTTAGAAAAAACAAAATACCAAATAGTGTCAAAATTGACATAAAAGAGTTTTTAAAAAAAATATTATATTATTAATTGATATAATAGTTTTAAAAATATAAGGTTCGGCCAAAAGGATTATATAATAATATATATGACATTAATGAACTAATTGGGGTTCTATTGGCATTTTATACTAAGTTTATTAACCATATAATATAAAAATACAAAGAGACATGGTAAATGTCAAACTATTTAACTAAGAGTTAAATCTAAAAGTTATGGTTAATATGGTGACCCAAACCTATATAAAACCTATTTGTTGAGTATTTTTAGACCCATACACACATTATCCTTTAAATAATACATTTTTGAGCCATTAGAAACCGAAAATTATTTTACTATAAAATAAAATTTGAAGTTTTTTCTAAGGTGCCCCTCACCCCTCTTATAAAAGGGAACTCCCCCTTCACTATAATTCACACCTCTAAAGCCATTTGGCTTATCCAAACCCTGCCCAAATATCCTCCCAACTATTATAACTTCATTATATAGGACTTCGTTTGGTCATAAAGCCAACCTAAGGATCCCTTTTGATCAAATCAAAAGGAAGAACCCGAAGAAGAGGTAATGATTTCACCACCCTCTTTCAAGTTCTCTAATTCTTCCACTTACTCTTTCTTTGTTGTTTAAATTATAAAATAATAAATCCAGTATCTTTTATATACTATGATGTTATTATAAATATGGAACAAATTTATTCATTATTCTATCCATATTATGAATGATAATGTCACCATGTGTGCGTACGTACGACTTACCGTCTCCACACTGTGGTGTAATTTGTTATTCAACACTATGTTATTTAGATGGATATAATAATGATTAATATGTATATAAATAATTAAAATAACATGATAATGTCTCTGTAAAATTAATATACCATCCAATTCCACACCTTTAATGAAATGATGTTGTCGCTCGTGCGTACATACGGATTACCGTCTCCACGATGCGATGAGATTCATTTCCACATTCATCATTCATCGACGATTATAAAAATATATATTACTAATAAGTATGTAATATATGAAATAATAATTCTAATGGATATATATATATATATATACTTAAATATATCTTATTCACTTAGTTCAGTTCAATACGATATGAAAATGGAAACAACGTTTATGCGTACATATGAACTACCTTCTCCATAAATGGTGTTTTCCATTTCATATATATGTATATTATACATATTTATATTCTAAATATATATTATATATAAATCATGTTTTATATTCTGGAAGTATTTAAATCTTGATCTAAGTTATACAATCAAGAGTAACAAGTTAAAACACGTACGATAAAGAAAGCGATTATTACCCGAAATGTTAATTTAACATGAAAATTATTATTAAATGGGTAGTATAAAGTCATTAATGAATCATGTATGATATCATAAATATTAATATGGTTCTGGTATACTTTAATAACATACTACGATATTCATATAGGAGGTTAAACGTACCCTTGACTAAAGGAAAGTGCAAGGTAAGGGGTTTTCGTCTCACTTCTTATTCCCGTGAGATTCATGCCATATTGCCACAATTACATTTTGTGTGGTATATGTACTGCCCATAATTGTATTCTTTGTGTAATATGCTTTAATTTATGTGTATTTACATATTCATTGTATGATACTTCTTTTATTGGGTGTATGTTTCATAATTTAAGAAATTGGTAAGGGTTAATTTCACAATCTCTTTATTATCCGAGGTTGTTTTTACGTAAGTATCTACTGGGACCTCTTTATCATACACATATATGTGTCTTAAAAATGTATTTAAAAACATATTTTATTTACTAGAAAATGGTATAAAGTCATTTATAACCTTGTTTTACTTTTTATAAGATGTTTTGAAAGGAATATTTCTGTAGTTTTCCAAACAAGGTACTTTATAACCTTTTTGACAAAACTAAGGTAAGAATGTCTTTTTTAACTTATACGGAGGGTGCGACTATTTTCTACCATTATAACATCATCAAATATTCCCTTAAAAGTTTATAAGAATATTTTCAAAATAAATGTTTTCTTTTATAATTATGTGACTTTAAATGATTTCAAAATAGAAAGGGATATTTCTCTCAAATTGTTTTGATTTCATCTATGTCAACATCCTTTGATAAATTTTACACTTGTTTGAAGTTGATTTATTATGATAAAAATATTCCATATTGTATTTAAGGTTTTGTGATATGTTTTACTGTGGATGTTCAATTTTTATACCATTCATGGTTTATGGTTAAAGTATTTACATTTCGTATGTTTGTTTTAATACGAATGTTTATGTTATATTTCAACATCTTCTTAAGATGAATGTGTTGGACTAGTATGTTCTAGGTTGAGGAACAGTAAAAGTAAGCCCTCTGGGTTGGGGTCTGGTTACAAAAGACCCTCCAAGTTGGAGTTCGGTTACAGAGGATCTTCAGGTTGGAGTCCGGTTATAGAGGCTCTCTGAGTTGGAGTCCGGTTAGAGAGGCTCTCCAGTTTGGAGTCTAGTTACAGAGGCTCTCTGGGTTGGAGTCTGGTTACAGAGGCTCTTTGGGATGGAGTCTGGTTATAGAGGATCTTCAGGTTGGGGTCTGGTTACAGTTAGCCCCTAGGTCCTGGTAGGAGGCCATGTCACAAAAATTAAACTTCGACATTATACATTCCCTCATTATGAAATTAGTTATTACATTTGATTATTCGACTAGTGGAATATCCATGTGCATGTTTATATGGTAATTTTTGATTTATTTTTCCATATTATGTTCAAGTTTATAATTAAAAGGCTATTTTTTATTACACATCTTTCCTTAAAATTTTATAGCTTCCACTAAATTATTTACCCTTTCTAGGCATCTGATCTCACCCCTTTCTTATGTTTTATTTTCTCAGGATTCCAAGAAGTGTATTATGACTGATATGCAAGGTTAATATAAAGGGAATAATGACGTTCTCAAAGAACTATCTATGATGTGTTTTATATTTTAAATTTTAATGTAAAGTTAATGTATGTAATGTATTTTCCAAGACTTCTAAACTGATCGGTCCTTCATGACTTGATTCCTTGTAATCATGCCAATTTATTAAAATAATACACCGACTCTGGGTAACTAGGGTCGGGGCGTTGTAGTTGGTATCAGAGGAATTTTAGCAATAACCTTGAAGACTAGATTTAGATAAACTCTGCTTAGAGCACATTATCCTAAGATAGATTTTGGGGATCAATATAGAAGAACTTCCTATAATTTTGGTAATGTAGAGATTTTGTGAGTTTTCCAAGAAAATACATCCCTATTTGGATACAAGCAGGTAGAGACAGCTCTGGCACAAATGTACCTAGGGGTAAAACCCGAAAACACTATTTTGATCTAGACTCGAATGGGAACTGGTGCACGACAATGGGTCTTACTGCACTCTTGGTTACAACACTCCTGGGGGATATGCTTAGGATAATTCTCATTTTCTTTACAAATAGTTATGAAGGATTTATGAGTATATACCTCATCAAAGAAAATATTTTTATGGATTATATCCATAAAATATTCAATTTACATTAGGTATTTTACAAGTTTGGAATTATTCATTGAAATTCATAAACTGACATAGTCTATGCCATTGTATAGAAATGACGCCCAGTAGAAGGAAGGTGAACTACAACAATACGTATAATCCAAAGAGTAAGAAGGATCATATATTTCACGGTATTAATCCAACATTTAGAAGGGAAATAGTCTCCTATGTATTCTCAACATATAGTATCATGTGCTAATAAGATAAGTAAAGAGTTCTCTGAGTCCTATTGATTTGAAGGAAAAAAAAGAGAAGAAACTAATAGAAGAGATAAAGATGGATAAAGGGAAGAGGGAAAAGAAGGATTTTCCCATATTTGATAACTGTGGAAAGAATCACCTTGGTAAATTATTGAATGGAATGGGAGTTTTTTATAAGTGTGGAGAAAAAGGACACCAAGTACATGATTGAAAGGGTAAGAAAAAAGTTTCAAATGTACAATGCTTCATCTGTAAGGAGTTGGGACACCATGCGAATCAATGTCCAAATCATCAGAGTATACCCCAAATGCTTCTATTGGATAAGAATCAAGTTATGATACTACCTAAGATGAAGAGGAATGATTAAGAGTTCTTATGTTGTTATTAAAGTATTGTGTCATTTGAGTGTTGTATCAATGATGTACTGGTTATATGAATTATGGAAATAAATAAGGATTGTACTGCAGTACTATTTCATTGGGAATTTGAGATTATATGGTCCTGATACTAAGGTAGTAATTTTTTAATAAGAGATGGTTGATTTGGATAAATTATATTGGATATTCTTGACTATCTTAGAACTGATTAATAGTTTGTTTATTTCACAATTGCTGGAGTATTCAAAAATTTTTCATATAAGGAATATATATAGTATTCTATAAGGAATAAGGGATCACGAATGTAATAAATAAGGTTGTTACCATGTTTTGAAATAATACATGATGAATATATACACATGTTATTACGTGGTAAAAAGGATCTTCATTGTGTTTAACATCCTTATAAATTTTGGACTGTGAGTTTGGATAAAAGTATTTTGGATAAGTCTAAAGGACGGAATAGATTAAGTTTGAAATTGGATATTATTGTTAAGGTTATTTTTGGATTGTTATAAAACGGACAACATGTAGACCGTGTGACAATCCATCACGTCATACAAAGCTACGGGAATCAAACCCACACCATAGTGCGATTGGGATTTATTGCCTACCACTGGACTACATGAAGTCCCTGGATGGTATAATCTAGTTTTTTAAAGGGTCTGATAGGTGAATTATAAATTCATTATTTTTGGAACCCTTAGGATAAATAGAATATTTTTTGAATTTTTTTGGAGTGAAAGATGATTTTGTGGTAGGAATTAGTTAAATAATGTAACTCTACTTGTCAAGTATATATATATATTCCCTCTTATTAAGAGTAAATTTTATTAACCCAATTTCCGATATGAGTTCTCCACAAAGGTATTTTCAATTTTCAACCTTTTATTTTCGAAGAACAATTTAAAATTGCGAGGATGCAATTTATTAAATGAGGGATGAATGTAACACCCCAAGATTTCATAGTACGTTATTTCTTCAAAGTAATTCAATAACTTGCACTACACACAACACCGAGTTCAAGTGCACCACGACTTACCAAACTAGCCGTTAAAAAGCTATTATGAATAGTATTGACTGAATTTTGAACTATATATAATCCTTATAATTTTAGAATCCATATTATGAGTTTCTTAGACATAATGTTAGAACTAATTCATTTTTTTTAGATAAAAGAAGCATTTTTCAAAAAATGTACTTTTACCGCCTTTTAATGGTGAACCCTTTTTAAATCCAATATTTGAAAATTTTATATATTAAATTTGAAAAAATAAACTTCTTCTTTAGAATAGGGACATAAGAATTTAGTTTCAATAAATTTTTGGTGTTTTTCTGATAACTTTCATATTTGGGTGCATAGTGAAAAATACTATATTTTAACTGAAAACAACTTTTTTGACCAAAATAATTTATAGTATTAAATTATACATTTTAATGGTTTGTAAGTATAAATAGATTATATTTTTACCATTTAATCCAATGCTGGTCATTGTAAGTAATTTCACTTTGAGATTGGACATAAACAAGTGTCAATCTTTTGATAGTTATAGTTTCTTAAAAATACGCCTTTTGGTTTTGACAATGGGAATTAATTTTAAATTAATAAATGAAACTTATATATTTTGAATTTGGTAAAATATACTTCATTTTTTAATTCAGAATATAAAAATTAGCTTAGGGTAATTTTTTGGTATTTTTTTGAAAACTTTCAATTTTTTATGAATAGTGAAAAACACTAAGTTATTATTTAAAACTGACTTTTTATTTAAATAATTATTTATTTTATTTAAATTTATTTTAGGTCAAAATAGATACATAATACCTATATTTTTTCAATGTAATTCATTGGAGTCATTTTGTAATAATATTAGATATACAAAATTTTATTGAACTTTTCACTGTCTTTTACCCACCTCCTAGGAGATTTTGCAAATTCACATAAAACTTAATTTTACCGATTCTGTGAGTGGAATTTAAAAAATCTAAGAGACACAGTTGATATCTGTAAGAAAAATGTGGTTCAATAAGATAAAAATAATTTTTGGTGAATAGTAACTTTTTACTTTTATTTACCACGGTTAAAAGTAAAAAGGGTAATTAAGGGTAAAAATGATATTATTCTTACCCTAAAATATGTTATAATTCTATTGGTTAAGTGTAATTCGACCAGAAAAAACCTTAGGAATAAAATATGAACCTCTTTGGTCCACTTGGATTAGATTAGGACAATTATTATTATTTAATTCAAAGAAGAGTTAAAAGTTTTAAATTCAAAGTCTAATAACTAAAACATTTTTAATATAGGGTTAAAAATAAGATAAAATAGACTATAAATATTAATTAGAAAGATAAAAATATTTCCTAAATAATGGTATTTTATTTATATTTTTTAGACATTAAATGATTAAATTTATTTATGACACAATGATGATGTCGTAATCACCGTATTAATGAAAGATTAAAATAATTGATATTATAAATATCTAAATAAATGTAGTTTGAGACTTTTTATGAATTACACAAATTTTATAGGTTAATATGACATATTAGGGTTGATTAGATGATTTTTTTTGAATTAATAATTCTTTTATGAATTTAGAAAAAACAAAATACCAAATAGTGTCAAAATTGACAAAAAAGAGTTTTTAAAACATATATTATATTATTAATTGATATAATAGTCCTAAAAATCTAAGGTTCTACCAAAATACTTATATAATAATATATATTACATTAATGAAACAATTGGGGTTCTATTGGCATATTATTGTAAGATTATTAACCATATAATATAAAAATACAAAGAGACATGGTAAATGTCAAACTATTTAACTAAGAGTTAAATCTAAAATTTAAGGTTAATATAGTGACAAAAACCTGTCTAAAACCTATTGGTTGAGTATTTTTCAACCCATACCCACCTTATCATTTAAATAATACATTTTGGAGCCATTATAAACCTAAAATGATTTTATTATAAAATAATATTTTAAGTTTTTCCTATGGTGCACCTCACCCATCTTATAAAAGGGAACTCCCCCTTCACTCTAATTCACACCTTCAAAGCCATTTAGCTCGGTAAAATCCTACCCTAATATCCTCCCTACTATACTACCTTCATCCTAGAGGACTTCCTTTTGTCATAAATCCAACCTAAGGATCTCTTTTGATCAAATCAAAAGGAAGAACCCGAAGAAGAGGTAATGATTTCACCACCATCTTTCAAGTTATCTTATTCTTCCACTTACTCTTTATTTGTTGATTCAATTATAAAATAATAAATACAGTATCTTCTATATACTATGATGTTATTATAAATATGGAACAACTATATTCATTATTCTATCCATCTTATGAATGATAATGTCACCATGCGTGCGTACGTATGACTTACCGTCTCCACGCCGTTGTGTAATTTGTTATTCAACATTATGTTATTTGGATGGATATAATGATGAGTAATATGTATATAAATAATTAAAATAACATTATAATGTCTCTGTAAAATTAATATACCATCCAATTCCACACCTTTAAGTAAATTATATTGTCTCTCGTGCGTATGTACGGATTACCGTCTCCACGACGCGATGCGATTCATTTCCACATTCACCATTCATCGATGATTATAAAAATATATATTACTAATAAGTATGTAATATATGAAATAATAATGCTAATCGAGAGATATATATTTATATATATATATTTAATTACATATATCTTATCCACTTAGTTCCATTCAATACGATATGAAAACGGAAACAACGTTTATGCGTACGTACGGACTACCATCTCCATAAACAATGTTTTCCATTTCATATATATGTATGTTATACATATTTATATTCTAAATATATATGATATATAAATCATGTTTTATATTCTAGAAGTATTTAAATCTTGATCTAAGTGATACAATCAAGAGTAACAAGTTAAAACACGTACGATAAAGAAAGCGATTATTACCCGAAATGTTAATTTAACATGGAAATTATTATTAAATGGGTAGTATAAAGTAATTAATGAATAATGTATCATATAATGAATATTAATATGGTTCTGTTATAATTTAATAACATACTATGATCTTCATACAGGAGGTTAAACATACCCTCGACTAAAGGAAAGTGCAAGGTAAGGGGTTTTCATCTCACTCCTTATTCCCGTGAGATTCATGCCATATTGCCACTATTACCTTTTGTGCGATGGATGTACTTCCCATAATTGTATTCTTTGTGTAATAAACTTTAATTTATATGTATTTAAATATTCATTGTATGATACTTATTTCATGGGGTGTATGTTTCGTAAGTTACCGAATTGGTAAGGGTTAATTTCACAATATCTTTATTATCCGAGGTTGTTTTTACATAAATATCTACTGGGACCTCTTTATAATCCACATCCATGTTTCTTAAAAATTTATTTCAAAACATTTTTTATTTAGTATACAATTGGATAAAGTCATTTATAACCTTGTTTTACTTTTTATAAGTCATTTTGAAAGGAATCATTCTGTCGTTTTCCAAACAAGGTACTTTATAACCTTTTCGACAAAACTAAGGTAAGAATGTATTTTTTAACTTATACGGCGGGTGCAGCTATTTTACGCCATTATAAAATCATCAAATCTTCCCTTACAATATTATAAAAATATTTTAAAAATAAATGTTTTCTTTTATAATTATGTGACTTTAAATGATTTCAAAATAGAAAGAGATATTTCTCTCAAATAGTCTTGATTTCATCTATGTCAACATCCTTTGATAAATTTTACACTTGTTTGAAGTTGATTTATTATGATACAATTATTACATATTTTATTTAAGGTTTTGTGATATGTTTGATTGTGGACGTTCTATTTTTATACCATTCATGGTTTATGGTTAAAGTATTGACATTTCATATGCTAGTTTTAATACGAATGTTTATATTATATTTCAACCTCTTCTTAAGATAAATGTGTTGGACTAGTATGTTCTGGGTTGGGGACTGGTAAAAGTAAGCCCTCCGGGTTGGAGTCTGGTTACAGAAGACCCTCCGGTTTGGAGTCCGGTTACAGAGGCTCTCCGGGTTGAAGTCCAGTTACAGAGGCTCTCTGGGTTGGAGTCCGGTTACAGAGGCTCCCGGGGTTAGAGTCCGGTTACAGAGGCTCTCCGGGATGGAGTCTGGTAACAGAGGATCTCTAGGTTGGGGGTCCGGTTACAGTTAGCCCCTAGGTCCTGGCACGAGGCCATGACACAGAAATTAAACTTCGACATTATACATTCCCTCATTATGAAATTAGTTATTACATGTGATTATTCGACTAGTAGAATATCCATGTGCATGTTTATAAGGTAATGTTTGATTTATTTTTCCACATTATGTTCAAGTTTATATTTAAAAGGCTATTGTTTTTATTACACATATTTACTTAAAAGTTTATAGCTTCTGCTAAATTATTTACCCTTACTGGGCATCTGAACTCACCCCTTTCTTATGTTTTATTTTCCCAGGATTCCAAGAAGTGTATTATGATTGATATGCAGGGTTAAGCTAAAGAGAATAATGGCATTCTCAAAGAACTATCTATGTTGTGTTTTATGTTTGAAATTGTAATGTAAAGTTAATGTATGTAATCTATTTTCCAAGACTCTTAAACTGATCGGTATTTCGAGACTTGATTCCTTGTAATCATGCCAGTGTATTAAAATAATGCACCGACTCTGGGTAACTGGGGTCAGGACGTTACAACGTTTATAATTATAAAGAATAATAATATTATAGTTATCTAATAATTACAAAAGACGTAGTATTTAAATATATGAAACATTGAATAAAACCCTATATAAGTGATTTCTAACAATATAAAAATAAATCATAATGTTCAAACAATATATTTATAAATATAAAAATATGTATATTTTTTTGTTGAATGGAGGTAGGCCCCTACCGCCTTTCAAGAACATATTTTTTTAGAATGTTAACCTACACATTTTTTCCCCACAAAACTCTTAAAAAAAACTATGCAGTGGGCTATGTGAAAGATACCATGTGATCTGTTTTCTTTGTGATGGATGTTGAGCTCACAATGCAAACTTACATACTATAGGCGAAATAAATAAACACACATACCATGAAGATTGATTCTGCAGATGAGTATGTGAATACGATAATTCTATGTAACGCTGAGTACAATACATGAATATAAATACAGTATGTAGAAGACCCTGGTGCCATGCCAACATATGCTACCATTCGTGATCATCTGAACCTCGATGGAATTATCAAAATCAGCTAAGGATGGGTTTTCAAAGAGCATAAAAAATGCATTGAGATGTTGAGTTTGTAGATTCCATGCTATATGAGAAATATGGTGTTGTATGTGGAAGAACCTATGCGAAAAAGCTAGGATTTTTTTAATAAGTTTTTTTAAAAAAATATTTTTTTTAAACATGTCAGGTTAAAAATATTTTTAAAAATATGCCACAAAGGAGGCATCACGGATGCCACCTTTGGTCCCGGGTGAAAGGTGGCATCAACAATGCCGCCTTTCCCTTAAAACCCAAAAAATATATATATTTTTAAATTTTTATTTTTATTTTGTTTTATTTTGTTTATATATATATAAACAAAACAAAATAAAAAATAAAAAAAATAAAATTTTCAGAAAAATTTATCTACTATTTAAAATCCAGTAGTACTACCATTACAATAGTCTATATTTTGACAGAATATCTCACCCAAGGCTCCCTTTTATAAGAGTGATTACCCTGGAAATCATTCTGCATTTCCGATGTGGGATTCTGGTTCTCCCTTTCTTGCATAGAACATTCTGCATTTCCGATGTGGGATTCTGTTTCAAGTACCCGAATTTGAAAGACTAAAATATAAACTATAAGACCAATATAAATGAAACTTAAAACATGGATTAAAAATATAAGAAATAGTTGAAAACAAAAAGAATTTCATAAAAAATGATGATAAAAAATAATTTATAATATTTCAAAACAACCTACTTGAAATTTAAAAATGTTTTAAGTATGTGACTTTGAAACCTATAAAATATAAAATTGAAGACCAACATAAATGAAACTTAATACATAGATTAAACATATAAAAAATAGTTCAAAATAAAAATAATCTTGTAAAAAATGTCGATGGAAAATAATTTATAAGTTTTCAAAGACACATACATGAAACTTAAAAATGTTTCAAGTATGTAACTTTGAAAGCCTATAAAATATAAACTATAAGACCAACATCATTGAAACTTAATACATGGATTAAAAATATAACAAATAGTTAAAAATAAAAATAATTTCCTAAAAAATGTTGATGGAAAATAATTTATAAGTTTTCAAAGACACCTACATGAAACTTAAAAATGTTTCAAACATGTGACTTTGAAAGCCTATAAAATATAAACTACAAGACCAATATAAATGAAACTTAAAACATAGATTAAACATATAAAAAATAGTTGAAAATAAAAAAAAATTCATAAAAAATCTTGATGAAAAATAATTTATAAGCTTTCAAAGACACCTACTTGAAATTTAAAAATGTTTCAAGTATGTGCATTTGAAAACTTATAAAATATAACTATAAGACCAATATAAATGAAACTTAAAACATGGATTAAACATATAATAAATTATTTGATTAGTTAATTAATATTATTAATAATTAATTATATAAAAATTAATTAGTTAATTAGTAATTATTAAAAAATAATTATATAATAATTAATTAGTTAATTAGTAATATAATTATTATGTATATAATAGTTAATTAGTTAATTAGTAATATAATTATAAATTATATTTATTCATTATAGTTAATAAATAGTAATTATGAAAAATTATTATATAAAAATTAATTACTTATTTGGTAATATAATTATTAATTTTATAATAGTTAACTAGTTAATTAGTAATATAATTATAAATTATAATTTTTTATTATAATTATTAATTAGTAATTATTAAAAATTATTATATAATAATTAATTAGTTAACTAGTAATATAATTATTCTTTATAATTATTCATTATAATTATTCATTATAATTATTCATTATAATTATTAATTATAAATTATTGATTATTAATTATTAATTATTAATTATTAATTAGTTAATTAGTAATATAATTATTAATTCTATAATTATTAATTATATAATTATTAATTGTATAATAAGTAGTTAGTTAATTAGTAATTATTAATAATTAATTATATCATAATTAATTAGTAAATTAGTAATATAATTATTATTTACTTAATAATTAATTAGTTAATTAATAATATGATTATTAATTATATAATACTTAATTAGATAATAAGTAATATAATTATTAATTATATAATTAGTAATCAGTTAATTAGAAATTATTAATCATTAATTATATAATAATTAATTAGTTAATTAGTAATATAATTATTAATAATATAATAGTTAATTAGTTAATTTTTTGAGAAAGATAGAGCCGAGGCACTTTTTATAATTAGTTAATTAGTAATATAATTATATATTATAATTATTCATTATAATTATTAATTAGTATTTATTAAAATTTAATATAATAATTAATTAGTTAATTAGTAATATAATTATTAATTATATAATAGATAATTAGTTAATTAGTAATATAATTATAAATTATAATTTTTCATTATAATTATTAAATAATATTACTAATAATAATTAATTAGTTAATTTCTAATTATTAATATGTAATTATATATTAATTAATTAATTAATTAGTAATATAATTAGTAATTATAAAATAGTTAATTAGTTAATTAGTAATATATTTATAAATTATATTTATTCAATAAAATTAATAATTAATAATTATTAAAAATTATTATATAATAATTAATTAGTTAGTTAGTAATACAATTATTAATTATATAATATTTAATTATTTAATTAGTAATATATTTATAAATTATAATTATTCATTATAATTATTAATTAGCAATTATTAAAAATTATTATATAAGAATTAATTAGTTAGTTAATAATATAATAATTAATTATATAATTATTAATTAGTTAATTAGTAATTTGTAATTATTAATTATATAATAATTAATTAGTTAATTAGTAATATAATTTTTAATTATATAATAGTTAATTAGTTTTTTTTGAGAAAGATAGAGCTGGGCCCCTTTTTATAATTAGTTAATTAGTAATATAATTATAAATTATAATTATTCATTATAATTATTAATTAGTATTTAATAAAAATTAATATATAATAATTAATTAGTCAATTAGTAATATAATTATTCATTATAATATTTAATTATTAATTAGTAATTAATAATTAATAATTATTAATTATATAATAATTAATTAGTTAATTAGTAATTATTAATAATTAATTATATAAATTACTAATTAGTTAATTAGTAATATAATTATTAATTAGTTAATTAGTAATATAATTATTAATTATAATGAATAATTATATTAATAATAACTAATTAATTATTATATAATAAACAGTTAACAATTATAATTAATAATTATGTAACTAATTAACTAATTAAATATTATATAATTAATAATGAATAATTATAATTAATAATTATATTACTAATTATCTAATTAATTATTATAATTAAAAATTATATTACTAATTAACTAATTAAATATTAAATAATTAGTAATTATATTACTAATTAACTAATTAATTATTATATAATTAATTATTAATAATGAATAATGAATAATTATAATAAATAATTATATTAAAACTTAACTAATTAACTATTATATAATAAAAATTATATTACTAATTAACTAATTAATTAATATATAATTAATAATTATATAATTAATTAATTAATTAATTATAATTTAATTAAAAATTATATAATTAAAAATTATATTACCAATTCTTTATTATATAGTTAATAATGATATTGTTAATTGAAAAATTAATTATATAATTTATAATTAATAATTAACAATTAAAAATTATGTTACTGATTAACTAATTAATTATTATATAATTAATAATTATATTACTAATTAATTATTATATAATTAATAATGATATTACAAATTTGCTAAGTAATTATATAATTAATAATTAATAATTAATAATTATATTACTGATTAACTAATTAATTATTATATGATTAATAATGATATTACTGATTTACTAATTAATTATATAATTAATAATTAATAATTATATTATTGATTGCCTAATTAATTATTATATAATTAGTAATTATATAATTAATATTTATATTTTAAATTAATTAATTAATTATTAACTATTTATTATATGTTTAATCCATGTTTTAAGGTTCATTGATATTGGTCTTATAGTTTATATTTTATAGGCTTTCAAAGTCACATACATGAAACATTTTTAAGTTTCATAATGGCATCTTTGAAAACTTATAAATTATTTTCTATCAACATTTTTTACAAAATTATTTTTATTTTCAATTATTTGTTATATGTTTAATCCATGTATTAAGTTTTCATTTTTGTTGGTCTTCTAGTTTATATTTTATAAGCTTTCAAAGTCACGTACTTGAAACATTTTTAAGTTTCAAGTAGGTGGTTTTGAAAGCTTATAAATTATTTTTTATCATCATTTTTTATGAAATTCTTTTTTGTTTTCAACTATTTATTATATGTTTAATCCGTTTTTAAGTTGCATTTATATTGATATTATAGTTTATATTTTATAGTCTTTCAAAGTCACATACTTGGAATAGAATCCCACATTGGAAGTGTAGAATGTTTTGCGCAGGAAAGAGAGAACCAGAATCCCACATTGTAAATGCAGAATGATTTTCAGGGTAAGCACTTTTATAAAAGGGAGCCCTATGTGAGAGTTTCTGTTAGAATCCAGACTGCTGTAATGATAGTACTGTTGGGTTTTAAATTGTAAATAAATTCTGTTGAAAATTTTTGTGTATATATATATATAAACAAAAAAATAAAAATAAAAAATTTTAAATACAAAATATAGTATTTTTTTCAGTTTTAAAATAAAGGCGGCAACGGGGTTGCCGCCTTTCCCTCAGAACCTAAAGGTGGCAGTTGCCCTGCCGCCTTTAGGATGTATTTAAAAAAAATTGACCTACTCAATTTTTATAAAATATTTTTTTAAAAAACCTATTAAAAACTCCCCCTGCGTAGCGAATAAATTCCTTTGTAGATACAACATCCTTTAGACTACTGTGCTACGTGAGGATAAGTTCACAGAGGAAAATAATGAGTTTTTTAAATAAGTTTGGATTCTGACAGAATCTTTCACCAATGGCTTCCTTTTATAAGAGGGCTTACCCTAAAAATCATTCTGTATTTCTGATGTGGGATTCTGTTTCAAGTACGTGACTTTGAAATACTATAAAATATAAACTATAAGAAAAATATAAATGAAACTTAAAACATGGATTAAACATATAAGAAATAGTTGAAAACAAAAATAATTTCTTAAAAAATGTTGATGGAAAATAATTTATAAGGTTTCAAAGACACTTACTTGAAACTTAAAAATGTTTCAAGTACGTGACTTTGAAAGCCTATAAAATATAAACTATAAAACTAACATAAATAAAACTTAAAACATGGATTAAATATATAACAAATACTTGAAAATAAAAAGAATTTTATAAAAAATATTGATAAAAATAATTTATAAGTTTTCAAAGACAAATACTTGAAACTTAAAAATGATTCAAGCACCTGACTTTAAAAAACTATAAAACATAAAATATAATGCCAACATCAATGAAACTTAAAACGTGGATTAAACATATAAAAAATAGTTGAAAATAAAAACAAAAATAAAAAAAATGATGCTGAAAAATAATTTATAAGCATTCAAAGACACCTACTTGAAACTTAAAAATGTTTCAAGTGTATGTCTTGAAAAACCTATACAATATAAACTATAAGACCAAAATAAATGAAACTTAAAATTTGAATTAAAGATATAATAAATTATTTAATTATTTAATTAATAATTATTAATGACTAATTTATAATTATGAATTATAATGAATAATTATATTACTAATTAACTAATTAATTATTATATAATTATTTTAAATAATTACTATTTAATAATTATAATGAAAAATTATAATTTATAATTATATTAATAATTAACTAATTAACTATTATATAATTAATAATTATATTTCTAATTAAATAATTAATTATTATATTAATTTTTAATAAACACTTATTAATAATTATAATGAATAATTATAATTTATAATTATATTACTAATTAACTAATTATAAAAAGAGCCTCAGCTCTATCTTTCTCAAAAAATTAACTAATTAACTATTATATATTTAATAATTATATTACTAATTAACTAATTAACTATTATATAATTAATGATTAATAATTAATAATTAACTAATTACTAATTATATAATTAATAATTATATTACTAATTAAATAATTAATTATTATATAATTAATAATTATATTACTAAGTAAATAACTATTTATTAAAATAATAATAATTATATTACTAATTACTAATTAATAATTATATAATTAATTATTAATAATTACTAATTAACTAAATAATTATTATACAATTAATAATTATATAATTAATAATTATGTTACTAATTTACTAATTAGTAATTAATAATTAATAATCAGTAATTAATATTAACAATGAATAATTATAATGAATAATTATAAACAATAATTATATTACTAATTAACTAATTAATTATTATATAATAATTTTTAATAATTAATAATTAATAATTATAATGAATAATTATAATTAATGATTATATTACTAATTAACTAATAAACTATTATATAATTAATAATTATATTATTAATTAACTAATTAATTATTATATAATAATTTTTAATAATGACTAATTATTAATTATAATGAATAAATATAATTTAAAATTATATTACTAATTATCTAATTAACTATTGTATACTTAATAATTATATTAATAATTAACTAATAAATTATTATATAATTAATGATTAATATTTACTAATTAACTAATTTCTAATTATATAATTAATAATTATATTACTAGTTAACTAGTTAATTATAATATAATTAATAATTATATTACTAAGTAACTAATTAATCATTAAATAAATAATAATTATATTACTAATTTACTAATTAATTATTAACTAATTAATTATTAATAATGACTAATCAAATAACTAATTATTATACAATTTATAATTATAGAATTAATAATTATAATAAAAATTAACTAATTAGTAATTGATAATTAATAATCAATAATTGACAATTAATAATTATAATGAATAATTATAAAGAATAATTATATTATAAATTAACTAATTAATTATTATAAAATAATTCTTAGTAATTAATAATTAATAATTATAATGGATATTATAATTTATAATTATATTAATAATTAACTAATTAACTATTATATAATTAATAATTATATTACCAATTAACTAATTAATTATTATATAATAATTTTTAATAATTACTAATTATTAATTATAATGAATAAATATAATTTATAATTATATTAATAATTAACTGATTAACTATTATATACTTAATAATTATAATACTAATTAACTAATTAATTATTATATAATTAATGATTAATAATTACCAATTAACTAATTACCAATTAACTACTTAATAATTATATTACTAATTAACTAATTAATAATTAACTAATTAATAATTATATTACTAAGTAAATAATTAATTTTTAAATAAATAATAATTAGATTACTAATGAACAAATTAATTATTATATAATTAATTATTAATAATTATTAATTAATTAACTAATTATTATACAATTAATAATTATATTATTAATAATTATATTACAAATTAACTAATTAATAATTAATAATTAATAATTAATAATTATCATGATAATCACAACGAATAATTATAATGAATAATTATAATGAATAATTATAAAGAATATTTATATTACTAATTAACTAATTAACTATTATATAATTAATAATTATATTACCAATTAACTAATTAATTATTATATAATAGTTTTTAATAATTACTAATTATAAGTTATAATTAATAAATATAATTTATAATTATATTACTAATTAACTAATTAACTATTATATACTTAATAAGTATATTACTAATTAACTAATTAACTATTATATACTTAATAAGTATATTACTAATTAACTAATTAATTATTATATAATTAATTATTAATAATTACTAATTCACTAATTAATTATTAAAAAGATTAATTAAATAATTAAATAATTTATTATATGTTTAATCAATGTTTTAAGTTTCATTTATATTGGTCTTATAGTTTATATTTTATAGGCTTTCAAAGGCACATACTTGAAACATTTTTAAGTTTCAAGTAGTTATCTTTGAAAGCTTATAAATTATTTTTCATCAAAAGTTTTTATGATTTTTTTATTTTCAACTATTTATTATATTTTTAATCTATGTTTTAAGTTTCATTTATGTTGGTCTTATAGTTTATATTTTATTGAGTTTCAAAGTCACGTACTTGAAACATTTTTAAGTTTCAAGTAGGTGTCTTTGAAAACTTAAAAATTATTTTCTATCAACATTTTTTTTGAAATTATTTTTATTTTCAACTATTTGTTATATTTTAATCCATGTTTTTTGTTTTATTTATTATGGTCTTATAGTTTATATTTTATAGGCTTTCAAAGTCACGAACTTGAAATATTTTTAAGTTTCAAGTAGATGTCTTTGAAACCTTATAAATTGTTTTCCATCAACATTTTTTAGAAAATTCTTTTTGTTTTTAACTATTTTTTATATGTTTAATCCATGTTTGAAGTTTCATTTATATTGCTCTTGTAGTTTATATTTTATAGTATTTCAAAGCCACGTACTTGAAACATAATCCCACATCGGAAATGTAAAATGTTATGCGCAGGAAAGGGAGAACCAGAATCCCACATCAGAAATGTAGAATGATTTTTAGGGTAATCCCTCTTATAAAAGGGAGCCCTGGGCGAGAGCTTCTGTCAGAATCCAGATTGCTGTAACTATATGAATATATATATATATAAAAAACAAAACAAAACTAATTTTTTTTAAGAAAATATTTTTTAGGGGAAAGGCGGCATCGCTGATGCCGCCTTTATGGCATATTTTTTAATTTTTTTAACCAAACAGGTTTTACAACAATATTTTTTTAAAAAAAACTTATTAAAAAAATCCGAAAATAATACTCTCTTGTAGAAATATATTGGCGATCTTGTGTTGTGGAGCTCCTACACAATCACCCTCCTATGTGAAGCTCTTGCAACCACCTATTGTAGTGTGGCCAGTAGTTTCAAAACAATGGTTATATACCCCTACTTATAAATCCCAACACCATTTCAAAGATGAAATGGGGAGATTATTTTTTGGAGGAGGGGATTTAGGAAGGGAATAACAGGTATAGGATGACAAGGATTTTTAACACATAGGTAGGGCATTGAGATAACATTTTTAGAGAGCATTAGCAGAGGAAGAAGAGGGCAACACAGGTAGAGAGGACACGACTTAGATTGGACTCACTCAGGTAAAATTTATCAGTTTCAAACTTGGTTAAAGCCTTAGTAAGGTGATCTTATGCATCAACTTTACAGAAATTCTTTTAATAAAGTAATTCCTCTACATGACATATTATTCCAAATTTTATGCAACCAACCCCTCACAAGGCTCCTACGCAAACTTGATTTCATGAAAACCTTCGTGAATCCCCCAACTAGCCTTCACGAAATACCTTGGGCCCAATTCCATGCAGCCATCCCTATACAAGGTGCTATATGAGACTCCCTCATGAAATGCTACATGATTCTTCTATGCAACTATCCTCCTTGGAAAATCCCTACAAGGAAACCCCTATGTGAGCATATTATTCTTCAAAAACATGAAATGAGAATCCTTATAGGTATAAGTCCTGTTAAAAATATTCATTAACCATGATTTAAGAGACTCCTCATGGGTAAAAATAATAAATTACAAAGAGTCAAGATAGTCTTCATGGTTCCAAAAATTCAGGCATCATCCTAGGTGTAAGCCCTGACCGAATCATAAATTAATCATGAACTGAGACACTCCTCATGATTAAATATTAAATTAATCAGGAGTCAAGATACTCCTCATGATTAAATATTCAATTAATCTTCCTTTTTACGGCCTAAATACATTCAAATTTTTATTTTATTTAAATCAAAACCCCCTTTTAAGGTAAGAAGGTTAGGGGGGAACCCAAACATACATCATCGACATAAAACATTTCAAGACCTAAAGGTCTAACGAGACAAACCAAACTAAAAACATGGAGAAACCCCTACCCATCAAATGATTTTGGAAATATCTTCACTAGTGCATGGATGAATAGAAAGCAAGTGTCCTATATCAAAGCACAGGCCCGATCCGATGGCTTACGCCATACCCTCTCAAACATCCAAATCCATAAAGCACTGCAGTGATGAACAGTAGCTCTGGAACCTCCTCTGGGGCCTGATCTGCTTGGTCAAGTCCGAGTGCATCACCGTACCAACATGGCTCACAAACCTTTCCACCATTACAAGAATAAAAAACCATAAAACCTTCAACAACGACCATCCTAAACCAACCCCACCATCCTGCTTAGAACACTCCCATCATCACAGCCACAAAAGTCCAGAAGGTATCCCAAAGAACACAAGTTCAAGTCATCGTCACATAGAACTGGATAACCCAACCCCGCGCAGAGAGAATGCCACCAGTAAGGGAATCAAGGTTTTCCTGAAATAGAAACACATCTCTAGGCATGGTTCTTCTTTGATCAGAAAAACAATGCTCCTTCACCAAGTTCCAGCACAATCCTAATGGTGACAAGGAGCACATAGAAGGACCATTGAAGTTGAAATAGTACAATCCAATAAACAGATCCATCCAAAGAGTGAAATCACAACATCATCGAATTAAACGCGTGTCAAACATCATTGAATCTAAAACCGAGGAGCCTCCATCCTTCAAAGAAATGCAGATCTGGCCCTGAGCCGCACTGGAAAACCACTAGAAGCACACCTGGTCACACTGGACCAAGCCCACTTCAACACGTGAACGCTCCAGAGGGATCACACCGGGCTGACGATTAAAGCACCACCAATGAGACATCGGGTTGACCACCGAAGAACCACCAAAAAGTGGTGGTGCCGGACACACTGAGACATTCCGAGATGACCTCCAATGTACTGCCGAGAAGCAGTGATTCCGACCGCACCATCGCTTGTTATCGATAGAATGCCTCGCCAAGACGATCACCAATGTTCCACTGAGAAGTGGTGCACTGCCACTACGAGTAGATCTCAGCCCGAGCGATGACTCCCATACTGAGTCAAACCCACCACCACTGTGAGTAGATCCTAACCTGAGAAACGACACCCACTTCCAAACAAGCGACACCAACCAATCCAAGATGAACCCACTGTTGCCTCAAACAAATCATAAATTACCCATGAGTCGAGATAATTTTCATGGTTATAAAAATATGGGAATCCTCTTAGGTAAAAGCTCCATAAAAATATTAACCTAAACCACCAACTTGGTCAGATATCTTTGGGAAGCCTATGCATAAGCCCTACCTTAATTCATTCTGTTTCCCCTTTCACGACACAAGAACTTTTTTCATGGTATCCTCAATGCATAATTCCTCATTTAAAATATAATGGTGTGCTCTCATGCATTGTGATTGATTTTACACTGTCTCTTGTTTCTCATATTAGGAATGACTCATGTGGGTTTAGAGATCTATCACTAGTATAATTTTTAGCTTTCGAGGAGGGTTAGTTAGAGCGACTTCCATTTGGAAGTCTCTATTGATATTATTAGCGACCACTAAATGTAAGTCGTTGTATTTTGTTTACAGCTCGCACTAATTTTTACTTTCCCCCTCATTTACCCTCCCCGACCCCGGGACCCAATTTCCCTCTCCCCTGTGTTTCCCTCCCCAACCCCGTGACCCTCCCCCATGTTCACCCTCCTGGTGACCCCGATACACCATGCGACCCTGGCGACCCCGATCCCCTTGCCACCATGATGTCCCCCCGCGACCTTGAGATACCCCTGCAACCCTGGCACCCCCACCCCCTTGCCTTGGCATTGCACCCCCCATAACCTTGACACCCCCACAACTCGGTGAACCCACCGCCACCTCCGTGCGGCACCTTCAGATAGTACCACTATCGTCGTTCCCTCCCGAACCTGCTGCACCCCTCCGGTGAGTCCTCATGTCCCACCTCTGTTTAACACTCCCGCCCCATTACACCCCACCATGTAGAACCCTCTTAAGCTTTGTCTAGCTATTCCACTCCTGTCAACACATTCATCCCCTATCAAGTCCAGTCGTCGAACCTATATCATCAAGCCATTGCGCCATCATGGATCTGCAATCGATTCACTCCCTATTACCCATGGTCAAGTCCTCTGTAGGTAAGTCATTGTTTGACTTCCACAATCCATTATGTAGGTTATTTATGAAAATTTTATTATCTAGATAGATCTCTCAGAGAGGGAATATTTTTTGATTCATGACCAAACCTACAAATCCCATGAATCCTAGTAGTGCAGCACATACCCTGCCCTTGATTTCAATTTGAAGTTTCTGGAAATCATGAGAAAATTCACTCCAATATCCACATCCCATGTTGGAATCATAATTCTTCACTATTGAAGTAGATCAAAATATATATATAGATATGTCACAATATCACCAAAACCAATCCACTTCATTTATTTGTCCTTAAAAATAGATTTTAACTCATTAGTTTTTATGTTTTAATGATATGTTTTTTTAGAATTTAAATAAGATATTTAAATTATTTTATTTATATTAAATAAAGATTTGGATAAGAGATGGATTTATATGCAAGATAGGTTTTATGATAAATATTATGAGGGGATTAAGCGATTTATGGATTTCACTAATAGATTTTCAAGCGATTTGTTTAGTTTTCCATACAGAAAATGTGAAAATAGATATCTCTTCAGATAAGATAGTATTAGATAACATTTTTTTTGAATGGGTTTTTGAAAAACTATAAGACATGGACACGTCATGGAGAAGAGTCCGTTTCATTTCATCAATCAGAAAGTATTCATATGAACGTTGATTCGAGAACAATCGATCTGATGAACATAATTCTCAATGATATGATGCATCGGTTTCAACCTGAATACAGTAATGTCGTAAATGATGATGTTGGATCGAGTAATCCTCGTTCTTCTATAGATGGATAAGAATTGAAATTATTTGAAATTCTTGAAGATGAAAATACTTAATTATATCAAGGATGCACTAAATTTAGTAAATTGTCATTCATAGTTGAATTGTTACACACGAAGGCCTTGAACCAGTGGTCAGACACCTCATTCGACATGTTGTTGGTATTGTTGAAGAAGGTACTCCCTGTTAGAGCATAGATTCCAGAGTCATTCTATCAAGCTCACAAGTTGACAGATGATCTTGGTTTTACATATGATACCATTGATGTTTTTCATAATAATTATATGTTGTTCAGAAAATAGAATTCAAAATTAAATATTTGTACTATTTTTTGCACATCTAGGTGGAAGGCCAATGAGATTAATCAATGTAGTCAGATTCTTACTAGAAGAGTCTTGAATCAAGGGAAAAAAGTTGTCACTAAGTAGATGTGTTATTTCCCATTGAAACTGAGACTGAAGAGATTATTCATGTTAACTAAAATTTCTAAATTGATGAATTGACATTCAGAGAGAAACAATGATGTTGATAAATTAACTCACATGGTAGATTATTTGACATGGAAAGAGTTTGATCAAAGACACCCAAACTTTTCCTAGGATGATTGTAATGTTCATCTGGGTTTGGTATCATATGGTTTTAACCCATTTAGGTGCATGGTTGGTGCGACACATAGTACATGAATAGTGGTGTTGGTTTCATAAAACCTTCCCCCATGGGTATGTATGAAGCAACCATTTTTGTTACTGTCAATTATAATTGATGGACTGAGAGGACCTGGTGATAAAATTGATGTTTATATGCAACATTTGATTGACGAGATGAAATAATTTAGGGCCAATGGTATAATGAATTTTGACTGGGAAGCTAATGAAATGTTTAGACTCTAGGCTGATTTGTTATGGACAATTAATTACTTCCCAGCATATGCTAACTTATCAGGTTGGAGTACAAAAGGAGAATTCACCTGTCCTTATTGTAATAAGAGTAATAAATATATATGGATTAAGCAATATAGAAAGTGGTCATATCATGTTCATAAACACTTTCTTCCTCCATTGCACATGTTCAGAAAAGACCGTGTGTCGATTGATGGTAATAGAGAGCATGAACCATCACGACAAATACTGAATGGGGTTCAAATTCATGAACAACTTGATCAAGAAAACATCAGTACAATGTATGATTTTCAAGATTTATTGGATCCTGTATTACATTATATTCCTATTGCAAATAGATAGTGCAGTCATAATTGGAAGAAGAAGAGTTTTTTTTTGAATTCCATTATTGGAAATTTCATGAACTGTCCCTCAGGACCCATGCCGTGACTACCCCAAGCTCGCATTCCATAGGATAGGGGATGGAGACTAGCATTGGAAAGGCATATCCCTAAAACGGGAAGGCATTGCCTTTTTTAACCTGTATAGACACACAATCAAAGAACACAAAAAGAAGCAACCACTAAGTAAAATGTTTTAGTAAAAAGAGTGCTGAAGTAAAAGTGGTCCGGAATACAAGACCAACTGTAAAAGTACAAGTAAAACTGAAAAGTATAATACAACTGAAAAGGGGAAAACAACTCCCAGATCGTCCACCAAGGATCCTACCTGAAGGGTAGGTACAACTCATGATCAGTAGTCCCCACGTCACATCATGGAAAATGGTCCACCTTTGAGCATAGTCCATTCCTAGCTCCCTTAGCCTCGATCAATGCTCCATGTCATCTTGAAAATACACAAAAAGGCGAGGGGGAAGCCCGTGCAGGTGTGAGTATAACGATACTCTGTAGGGACATTGAGACCCCATAAGTCTCTTAAAGTTCCACAAAGGAAAAACCACAAAGCAAGACATCAACTCTACTTAGGTATATTCCTATACAAATACCCAAGTTATCAAGATATACTCATATCATACATGAGGGAAGTATACAACAAAGGTAACACAATAAAGAAAGAAGTACCACATAGGTAACACCAAGAAGATAAAATTACCACACAAGTAAAAGTATTAGTTCAAACAAAGTCTCAGCTCAAACCAGGTATTAGTGAAGTAAAGAAATACAGATGATTAGTCACAAATCTAGATCATATTATTATATCAAGAGGGAATGATTATGACCATACAGAGTTTGACCCATATAGGATCGATAGGTAACAAACCCCCGCTAACCCATATAGGATCTAACCCACATATGATCGATAGGTAACTAACCCCCGCAATGACCCACATAGGATCTGACCCACACAGGATCAATAGGTAACTAACCCCCACAATGACCCTCACAGGATCTGACCAACACAAGATCGATAGGTAACTAACCCCTGAAATGACCCACACAAGATCTGACCCACATAAGATCGATAGGTAACTAACCCCTGCAATAACCCACACAGGATCTGAACCACACAAGATCGATATGCGCTGACCCACACATGATCGCTAAGTGGTGACCCACACAGGATCTGACCCACAAAAGATCGGTATGTGCTGACCCACACAGGATTGTTGAGCACTAACCCACATAGGATCTCACCCACAATGGATTGGTGCTGACCCACACATGATCACTCAGTACTAACCTCCGTATGATCTATCTCCAACCCCCGCCTCACCGCCAACCACTAGATTCCTCACAGCCTGTGTGCTCGAGTTTCGTAGTATCTTCCCCTCGAGACATCGATCATACCATTACCACCACAAATCTCTACAAAGGAGTAACCCAAAGGACCACCATGTCTTAAGGGTTCCAACGCGATAGACGATGCATCAATCAGAAGCCCGGTCTGTGAGTTATAAGCGTTTTAGCTTCGGGGGCTCGATTGGATTCTGGTTTGATCCAACCCAGCTATACTCAAACTGTCTCCAAAACTCAAGTGGAGTATACCAAAAGTACCATCTCGATCTAAGGATCCCAATGCCATAGAAAGTTTTTCAAACAGATGTCCGGTTCTCAAGATACAGTTCTTTAAGTGTTTCTGGACACGGTGGGGCCTGAGTTTGGTCCGACTCAGTCGGACCAACCCGGTCTGACTTGGTTTGGGTTGGGGCGTGGTGGGCTCAGCCCACTGGGCTGAGGTTTGGCCCGACCCGCAAGGGGGGAGGCCCACAAGGGGGTGGCCTAGCTCACAAGGGGCGGCCCGACCAGAAAGGGGGTGGCCTGCAAGGGGCAGCCCGACCCAAAAGGGGGAGGCCAATAAAGGGAGGCCTGTAAGGGGGGCAGCCTGCAAAGGGAGACCTATAAGGGGGAGGCCTATCCTGAATAAGGAAGCCCATAAAAGTTGTCTTGGCCGCGTAGGGCGCGACATTCAAGGGGCAGCCCGACCATTGTATACCCGAGCTGGAAAGGGTGAAACGTTCCCCCCAGTATCCTGAACGGACTGAAGGCTATTCAGTTTCGTGAAATGGAGGCGCCACCTGGTCACCGTGAAACCTTCACGGCAGGTTCCTCCTCTGTCATGGCTTCGGTCGTGGCTTCTTCTCATTGGCGGCAAGCTGGTCACACCTCCTCCCCTTCCATGGCTGGCTGATGTACCGACCACCTCCTTTGTCTGCTGTGGCTGATGAGCCGCGACCCCCTGCTCACCGGTAGTGCGCGACGACACACTGCACTTCCTCCGCGGCTGGACAATGCTGGCTACTCCGATGACCACCATGGATTTGTGTCGTGGCCTCCTCTTGCAACATTCTTCGATGCTATCCTTCTTCATAGTCGGTCAATGTCGCCACGCTGACAGTATTCCATGGAGAACACAAGCGTTTAGCAAAGTAGCAGAGGGTCTGGGGCTAGGTTCGTTATGCCCGCACCCTCTGTGTTAGCTCATAATAGGAGGGTGGATAAAGGGTTGGATAAATTCACTTGAAATAAAAATAATAAAAACCTCTACCTCAAATCATTGGAAGGTGCTCGTGATTGAGTAAGTCTCGTTTTTTTTGTCCCCGCAACAAGCCTCCCATGATGCCGCTCGAACGTCAATCTTCTGTTTGGGGTTTCGGTGTCGCTCTTCACTGCTCATCGAAACCAACTCTATCCTCCAAGGGTTTGGTGTCTCATCATTTTACCAGCACTTCGTTTCTTGGTGAAGTGGTATCGGTACCTCCTCCCATGCTCCATATAAATAGGAGAGGGGGTGGGTAAGTAACGAAGTCGAGAATTAATGGGGCTCATTAATTAGGAAGCTTCCTAATTTTCCCAACATTATTGTTACTTATATTGAGGGGTCAAGCTATTTAATGGCTTGAAACATCGCTTGGTCCCACACTCTGCTTGTCCGTTGGAGGATATGAAAGAAAATAAAATAATAAAGTTATTTTATTTTATTTCTTTTAAAAAGTCAAAAAAACATAACATTTTCCTCAAACCTACTTTTGTAAAAGTAAAGTATTCCTTAAGAAAATCTCAGTGCTACGGATTCAACAATGCCCTCAGATTTTTAATCCGAGCACCGATTCAAGTGTTAGAAAATGCCACTCACGCATTTACTGAATATACCTTAAAAAAAGTTCAGAAATTCATTCCAGGAACACCAGGCCTTAGAATCACATGCCGTCAATTTTCACAAACTTTTAATAATTCCATATAATAAAAAAATTACATTGAACTCTGGGTCTTTACATTCTCCCCACCTTAGAGATTTTTTCCCCGAAATCCATAACATAGAATAAGGAAAAAAATGGAGATAATGAGCATGAATCTTGGCCTCCTACTCCCATGTTCTCTACTGGAGGTTCCCATGTTGCCAGTGCAAGCACACCAAAGGTATCGATCACCCACGAAGGACTCGCTCCTATCGATCTTTAATATCTACTGGAACCTCCACAAATGTCACCCCATCATTAAAGTCCAACTCGCTATAGTTGATGATGTGAGATGGTTCATGAATGTATCTTCTCAGCTAGGATATGTGGAAGATTTCATTCACCCTCTCCAATTGTGGTGGAAGTTCCAAGTGGTACTCCACCTCACCTATCCTCCGAAGTATCAGAAATGGTCCGATAAACCTCAGTGATAACTTACTGCCTCGGTCAAATCTTTATTATCCCCATCGAGGAGATACTCGTAAGAAAATGTGGTCCCCCCTCCTGGAAATCCAAAGGTCTCAATCTCCTATCAAAATAAGACTTTTCTCTACTCTTTGTAGTCTTCATCTGCTCCTGGCTAATATGCACCTTCTCAGTGGTAACTCATACCAACTCTAGACCCATAAGTGTTGACTCCCCTAGGTCTGTCCAGTATAGAGGTGATCTACAAGGTCAACTATACAAAGCCTTGAATAGTGCCATACTAATGGTGGAGTGGTAATTGTTGTTGTATGAGAACTCCAGCAAGGGCAAGTGATCGTCCCAACTGTGGCCAAAATCTAGGATGCATGCATGAAGCATGTCCTCCAGCGTATGAATAGTTCACTCCATCTGACCATCTGTTTGAGGATGAAAGGCAGTGCTCAAACGTAGATGAGTCCTGAACGCCTCCTATAATCCATTTCACAACCGGGATGTAAAATGTTCATCATGTTCAGAGATGATCATTGATGGAACCCCATGAAGTCATACAATCGCTTGTACATAGAGTCATCCCAATCCCTATACTAATCCCTACTCTCAGATGGCTAAGAAGTGGGATGACTTTGTGAGTCCTTCAATAATCACCTAGATGAAATCATGTACCCTAGATATACATGGAATCCCTATCACAAAGTCTATAGAGATTCCACACCACTTCCACTCTAACACCTCTAGTGGTTGCGCTAAGCCTGTTGGAACCTAATGCTCGACCTTCATTTTCTGACAAGTGATGCATCGTGAAACAAACTCTGCCACCGCTTTGTTCATCCCTAGCCACTAGTGCTGAAACCGGAGGTCCTGGTACATCTTCACCACACCAGGATGTACCTCTACAGGGGACGTATGGAACTCCCTAAATAGCTCCTCCCGTAGCACCACCAGTATAATGGTATGTCCTCTGAAGAGGATGACGTGATCCCCACCTTTAGAAAATTCATCAGGTGCCTATCTTGAGGATATCTGAGCACGTCAAGCCTCGTAGTCAATAACCCCGAGCTGTGCCTCCCTGACTCATTGAAGGAGTGGAGGAGTGATTGTCATAGCCTGGAGGTAAGATTATCCATCTCTATCCATGAAGGATATCTGCATCGTGGCTAGCTGCTTTGTCACCACACTCAGTAACTACAAACCAGACCTCCTATTGAGTGCATCTGCTACCATGTTCCCCTTACTAGGAGTATAGACTATCTCAAAGTCATAGTCCTAGAGGAACTCTATCCATCACTGCTGTTTTAAGTTCAGGTCCTTCTGAGAAAATATATTCTTGAGTCTCTTCTGATCATATTAGACTATAAAACGTTCTCCCATCAAGTAATGTCACCACATCTTCAAGGAAAAGACCACTACTGCTAACTCTAGGTCATGAGTAGCATAGTTTTGCTCATGTTGTCTCAGTTTTTGTGAGCCATAGGTGATCACTGCTCTCTCCTGCATCAGGACACACCCAATTCTGGTCCCTAATGCATCTAAGTATTCTACGTACCCAATGCCCTCTTCTATTAGCCTTAATATGGGGGCACTCATCAGTCTCTGCCTCAGCTCCTGAAAACTTTTCTGGAATCTCTCCATCCATACAAAGGGATGTCCTTTCTATGTCAATGCTGACAAGGGTGCTGCAACTCTAGAAAAATCAGGAACAAATATCTGGTAGCATCCTGCCAACCCTAAGAAACTCCGTACCTTGGTCACACTCTTGGGTGGCTCCCAAGCAAGTACAAACTCTATTTTTGATAGATCCACTGAAACTCCAACCTCTGAGATAATGTGTTCTAGAAAGTGGACCTCTCGTATCCAGAACTAGCACTTTGAGAGATTACCATAAAGCTGGTGCTCTTGAAGTATATTCAGAACTATCTGTAGATGATAGACATGCTCCTCCTCCATCATTGATTATATCAAGATGTCATTGATGTAGACTACCACAAAGCGATTGAGGTATGGATGGAAGATCCTGTTAATGAGTCCCATGAACACTGATGGGGCATTGGTCACACCAAATGGCATAACCAAGAACTCATAGTGGCCATACTGACATCTGGAGGCTGTCTTATGTACATCTTCATCTAGTACCCTGAGCTGATGATAACCTCATTTGAGGTCTATCTTTGAAAACCAATGAGTTCCCTTCATTTGATTGAAGAGATCATAAATCCTCAGAAGTGGATAATTTTTCTTCACGGTCACCTAGTTTAGGCACCGGTAGTCTACACAGAGTCTCAAACTCCCATATGCCTTCTTGACGAACAGAATCGGGGCTTCCTATAGAGAAACACTAGGCCTTATGAACCCATTTCTCTGTAATTACTCCAACTGTACCCGTAACTCACGAAGCTCCACAGGAGCCATCTGATATGATGGTATAGATATCGATGTCGTCTCGGGGTATAGGTCAATATAAAAGTATACCTATCTATGTGTAGGTAGTCCTGGAATATCATCAGGAAAGAAATCATCATACTGGTTCACCACAATAGGATAATTTGGACTCTCAACATATACTACTCCGAGGGTAAGGACAACCAACTTACGTGTGATCGGCTGTACCCTCCTCTGGGGAAGTCCATCCTATTCTAAAATGGTTCCCTTCTCACCGGGGAAGGAAAAACTGGTTCTATCTATGCGGACACATGACACTTTGCGCCTAATATAGTCAATATGAGTATGGACTGTGGATAACCAATCTATACCCAAGATGACACCGTAAGGCCTCGAAACCACTACTCAGAGATCCCAGCCAAAGCTCTCACCTCCTAGAGTAACCTCACACTATCTACAACAGTGTGTAATCATCGAATCTTCTCCCGTAGGAGTCTCTATCTGTAAGGATCGAGCCACCGACTCCACCAAAATCTCCAAGATCTAAACGAGGACCATGGAAATAAAAGAGTGACTGGAACCTGTTTCTATAAGTACTGAAGCTAAGGTTGAGTAAACAAATATTGTACCTCTAATAATCTCTAGAGAACTGTGGTCATAGGCCTCAGCTGCCTCGAGCTGAGGTCTTCCCTCTCCTCCTCCTCCCTTTGGTCAGGGTGGACCACCTAGTGGTAGTGGCAGTAGAACCTCGTATCGTCACCCACTGCCTACTGCAAGGCCATATCCTCTACCATGTACACCTGCCGCTTGCAGACCTCCTAGATCAAATCTCTACCTCTGCCTCAGCGGTCCCTTGACCATCTGTTGATCGTCCGTATGGTGGGTCGAGCAGTCATGAGCCATGTGACCCAGCCCGCCGCACGTGTAGCACTACCTATCCCTCATCTAACCTCCTCTGCCTCACGAGCTCTGCACCTCCGACCCTTTATCCCAGGGCTGTCCACCAGAAGGCCTGGTTCTCTTGGACCTTTGTGTCATCTGCCTACTACCAGCCACATATGACTCTTCTACTTGTCGCCCGATGCTGGGTCATTCTGTCATTGACTGCTTAGCTAGGAATCTCTCTACCAAAAGCACTCACTCTAGCACCCCAACCTGCTTCAGTATACTGAGCGATATCATTGATGCTCTGATCTCCCGTCAGAGACCCTGCTCAAAGATTTGGGCCCTAAAGAAAGGGTCTTGTACCATGTTGGTGGAGTAGTGGGAGAGATCAGTGAATCTCACCGAGTACTGGGCCACAATCATGCTACCCTGCTATAAGTGCATCACCTCCTATATACGCACAGAGCGTAAGGTCGCTAGCACGAACTCTGACCTAAAAAGGCTATCAAAGTCCTCCCAGACTAGGGTCACCTCATCGTGCATCTGAAGCATCAAGCTCCACCATCTCTCTAATTCTACCTGAAAAAGACTGGATGCTAGGATCAATATAAGGTCAACTGGAATCCCATCCAAGAGGAAACCTCTGACTATAGCCTCCAGCCAATCCTTAGCCACCTGTGGGTCCATATTGACTCAAAACCTCGGAGGCCTCTACCAATGAAACTCTTGCAATGCGCTCAGTCAGTATGCACCCTCTACTGGTGGGGCTAGTGGCAATGACTGCCCAATGAGTAGTGGTGTTGTTGGTACACCACTCGAAGGTGCTCTCACCATAAGAGGGCCTTGCACTGAGGCCTCATCACTCGGTGGGCTGTCATCACATACTATATCAGGAATCCCGACTGACTGTCTATGTGGTGGCATCCTGAAAGAAGATAGGTTTTCCAAATTCAATAAGTTATACCTGGTGAGATGACTCAAAATATCACAAGAAAAACTATTTAAAAACATAAATAATCAGTGTTTCCGTGTACTGAGTTGGAAATCAGAATTCAAGGTCCTGGTGTATGGATACGTTGGCCACCGCACCAACACTGGATTCCCCAAACTAAAAACCACACTCATAATACATAACAATATTGTCACAGAGAAAAGATCAGAGTCCTAATTATTTGGTAGAATAAACTCCTCTGATACCACCATGTCATGACCCGTCCCTCAAGGCCCATGCCGTGACTACCCCAAGCCCGCCTTCCATAGGCCAGGGGTTGACAACTTTCACTGGAACGGTGTATCCCTAAAATCTGAAGACATTTCCTTTTTAACCTGTACAGGTACACAATCTAAGAACACAATAAGAAGAAACCACTAAGTAAACTGCTATAGTAAAAAGATTGCTAAAGTAAAAAGGGGTCAGGGTACAAGCCTGACTATAAAAGTACAAGTACAACTGAAAAATACAATACAACTGAATAGGGGAAAACAACTCCTAGATCATCCACCGAGGATCCTACCTAAAGGGTAGGTATATCTCACAATTAGTTGTCCCTGTGTCATGTCACACCAAATGGTACACCTCCAAGAACTATCCAGTCCTAGCTCCCTCAGCCTCGATCAATGATATACATAATCTGCATAAGACACAACAAGGTGTGGGAGAAGAACGTGTAGGGGTGAGTATAATGATACTCAGTAGGGACCCCGAGACCCCAAAGGTCTCCTAAAGTTCCACAAAGGAAAAAAATGCAAATCAAGACGTCAACTATACTTAGGTATATTTCTATACAAATACATAAGTTATCGAGATATACTAATCTCATACATGAGGGAAGTATACCACAAAGGTAACACCACGAAGGTAGAAGTACCACCTAGGTGACACGACAAAGATAGAAGTACCACATAGGTAAAATACATAGTTCAAACAGAGTCTTAGCTCAAACCAGGTATTAGTGAAGTAAAGAAGTACAAATGATTAGTCACGAAGCTAAATCATCTTATTCTTTCAATAGGCACTAATTATGACCACACAGAGTGTGACCCATATAGGATCAATAGGTAACTACCCCCCACCGACCCACACACTATATGAACCACATGGGATCGATAGGTAACTAACCCCCATAATGACCCACACAAGATCGATAGGTAACTAACCCCCGCAATGACCCACACAGGATCTGACCCACACAAGATCGATGGATAACTAACCCCCGCAATGACCCACATAGGATTTGACCCACATAGGATCGATAGGTAACTACCCTTTGTAGTGTCCCACACAGGATCTGATCCACACAGGATTGATAGGTAACTAACCCCCGCAATGACCCACATAGGATCTAACCCACACAGGATCGATATGCGCTGACCCACACAGGAATGTTGAGTGCTGACCCACAAATGATCGGTATGCGTTGACCCACACATGATCACTGAGAACTGACCCACATAGGATATGACCCACACAGGATCAGTGCTGACCCACATAGGATCACTTGGTACTAACCTCTGTATGATCTGTCTCCAACCTCTGCCTCACTGCCAGCCCCTGGATTCCTCGCACCTGGTGCACTCAATTTCTGTAGTATCTACCCCTCAAGATATCGGTCGTACTTGTACTACCACTAATCTCTACAAAGGAGTAATCCAAAGGACTGACATGTCGTAAGGGTTCCAACGCGACATACAGTGCGTCAATTGGATGCCCTATCTATGAGTTATAAGCTTTTTAGCTCCGGGGGCCCTGTTGGATTCGGGTTTGATCCAACCCAACTGTACTCCAACTGTATCTAAAACTCAAGTGGAGTATACCAAAAGGATTGTCTCGATCCAAGTATCCCAACTCCATAGACGGTTTGTCAAACGAACATCTAGTTCTCAAGATATTTCCCTTTAAGGTTTTCTGGGCCAGGTTGGGCCTAGGTCTTGTCCGACACGGTCAGACCGACCCGACCCGACCTATTCTAGGCTAGGATGTGGCGGGCTTAGACCGACTCACAAGGGGGCAGCCCAAAAGGGGTGACCTAGCCCGAAAGGGGGAGGCTCGCAAAGGGTGGCCCACAAGGGGCAGTCTGATACAAAAGGGGGAGGCTGACAAAGGGCGGCCTACAAGTGTAGTGGCCTGCAAAGGACGACTCACAAGGGGGCGGCCCAGACCGAAAGGGGGTGGCCCACAAAGGGAAGCCCACAAGGGGAGGCCCAACCCGAAAGGGGGAAGACCATAATGGGCGGCCCGCAAGGGGGCGGCCCAGCCTGAATAGGGTGTCCTGTAAAGGGTGGCCCGACTGTGAAGGTTGTGTTCCACAAGGAGCAGCCTGGACATTGTCCGCTCGAGCTAGAAAGGGGGAAATGTCCCCCCCAGGTATCCCAAATAGACCAGAGGATGTTCAGTTCTGTGAAACGGCAGTGCCACGTGGGCACCGCCCAGTCCCCCCGGAACCCACACAGTGGGTTCCTCCTTCGCCGTGGCTTTGGTCATGGCTTCTGCTTGCCGGCGGTGCGCTGGTTGCACCGCCTCCCCTTATGCGGCCAGCCGATGTGTTGGCTGCCTCCTCCGTCTGCCACGATTGAGGAGCTGCGGACCCCTATTCATCGGTAGTCCGCGACGGCGCGCCACACTTCCTCCATGGACGACTAGTTTTGGCCACTCTGATGACTACTACAAATTTATTCTGTGGCCTCCTCTTGCAGCGTGCATCGGTGATCACATTCTTCGTAGCCAGTTGGTGTTGCCATGCTGGCGGTATTCCACAGAGAACGCAAGGGTGTAGCAAAGTAGCGAAGGGTCTGGTCCAGGTTCGTTAGGCCTGTGCCCTCCGCGTTAGATCGTAACATGAGGGTGGATAAAGGGTTCAATAAATAAACTTGAAATAAGGAAAATCAAAACACCTACATTGATTGTTGGAGTGCACTCGCGATTGAGGAAGTCTCGTTGTTCATCATGCCCACAATAAGCCACCCATGACTTCGCTCAAACGTCGATCTTCGGTTTGGGGTTTCAGGGTTCAAGTGTTGCTTATCACCGCTCGACGAAACCGACTCCATCCTCCAAGGGTTTGGAGTCTCATCACTTTACCAGCACTTCCCTGTTTGGTGAAGATGTGCCAGTACCTCCCCCCAAGCTCCATATAAATAGGAGAGGGGGAGGGTAAGTAACAACGTTGGGAATTAATGAGGCTCATTAATTAGGAAGCTTCCTAATTTCTCCAATGTTTCTGTTACTTAGATTTAAGGTTTAATCCATTTAATGGATTGACACATCGCTTGGTCCCACTCTCCGCTTGTCCATTGGAGGATATGAAATAAAATAAAATAATAAAGTTATTTCATTTTATTTCTTTTAAAAAGTCCCAAAATTTAACTTTTTCCTTAGACCTACTACGGTCAAATTAAATTCTTCCTTAAGTGAATCTTGGCACTGCAGATTCAACGGTGCCCCCAGATTTTTAATCTGAGTACCAGTTCAAAAGTTAGAAAATGTAACTTACACGTTTACTAAACATACCTTAAAAAAATTCCAAAATTCATTTCAGGCACACCAGGCCTCAAAATCACACGTCTTCAATTTTCGTAGACTCATAATAATTACATATAATTAAAAAAGATTAGATGGAAATCCAGGTCTTTACATTCTCCCCACCATAGGGCTTTTCATTCCTGAAATCCACAACATAGACTAAGGAAAAAAATGTGGATACTGAGCACAAATCTGAGCCTTCTACACCCATGTGATCTCCTGGAGGTTCCCATGCTGCCAGCGAATGCACACTAGAGGTATCGATCACCCAAAAAGGACTCGCTCTTTTCGATCCTCAATCTCTACTGGAACCTCTACAAACGTTGCCCCATCATCAAAGTTTAGCTCACCATGGTCGATGATGTGAGATGGGTCATGCACGTATCTCCTTATCCAAGATATGTGGAAGATGCCATGCACCCTCTCCAACTACGATGGAAGTTCCAAGTGGTAATACACCTCACCTATCCTCTGAAGTATCAGAAATGGTCTGATAAACCTCGGTGATAACTTGCCGCCTCAGAAAAATATCTATAGTCCCCATGGAGGAGAGACTCATAAAAAAACATGGTACCCCTCCTAGAACTCCAAAGGTCTCTGTATCCTATTAGCATAAGACTTCTGTCTACTCTGTGCACTCTTCATCTTCTCCTGGATGATCTGCACCTTCTCAGTGGTAGCCCATACCAACTCTGGACCCATAAGTGTTGACTCCCATGGGTTTGTCCATAATATATTTGATCTGCAAGGTCAACCGTACAAGGCCTAAAATGGTGCCATACCAATGGTGGAGTGGTAACTATTGTTGTATGAGAACTCCACCAAGAGAAATTGATCCTCCCAACTATGAACAAAATCTAGGACACATGCACGAAGAAAGTACTCCAGCGTATGAATGGTTCACTCTGTTTGATCATCCGTTTGAGGATGAAAGGTGGTGATCAAAGGTAGCTGAGTCCTAAATGCGTCCTGTAATCCCTTCCACAACCGGGATGTAAAACATGCATCATGGTCAGAGATAATCATTGATGGAACCCCATGAATTTGTACAATCTCCTATACGTAGAGGCATCCCAAGCCCTCTATTGATCCCTACTCTCGGATGGGTAAGAAGTGGACAACTTGGTGAGTCGGTCAATGATAACACAAATAGAATCATATCCCCTGGACATACATGGAATCCATGTCACAAATTCCATGGAGATTCCATCCCACTTCTTCTCCGGCACCTCTAGTGGCCGCGCTAAGCCCGCTGGAACCTGATTCTTGACCTTCACTTGTTAAAAAGTGAGGCATCGTGAAACAAACTTTGCCACTAATTTCTTCATCCCTGGCCACCAGTGCTAACACTAGAGGTCCTAGTATATCTTTTCCACACCAAGATATACCGCCCGAGGGGACGTATGGAACTCCCTCAACACCTCCTATCATAGCACCACCAGTACAATGGTACATCCTCTGAAGAGGATGACTTGCTCCCCACGTTCATAAAATCCATCAGGTGTATATCTGAAGGATATCTGAGCATGTCGAGCCTCGCAGTCAATGTCCCCAAGCTGCACCTCCCTAACTCGCTAGAGGAGTGGGGGAGTGACTATCATAGACTGGAGGTAAACTGCTCCATCTATATCCTTGAAGGATATCTACATCGCAACTACCCGCTCTGTCACCTCACTCAGTAACTGGAAACAAGACCTCCTGATGAGTACATCTGCTACCATGTTCCCCTTCCCATGAGTATAGACTATCTCAAAGTCATAGTCCTGGAGGAACTCTATCCATCACCATTGTCTCAGGTTTAGGTCCTTTTGAGAAAAGATATACCTGAGACTCTTGGGATCAGAGTAGACTATAAAACGTTTACCCATAGAGTAATATCGCCACATTTTCAAGGTGATGACCACTGTTTCTAACTCCAAGTCATGGGTAGCATAGTTCTGCTCATGCTATCTTATCCATCGCAAGACATAGGTGATCAATGATCACTTCTGCATTAGGACACACCCAAGTACGGTCCCTGATGCGTCGTAGTAGACTATGTACTCAATTCCCTATTTTGGCAGCCTCAAGATAGGGTCACTCATCAGTCTCTGCATTTTCTCCTAAAAAATCTTCCGTCATATCTCCATCCATAAGAAGGGATGTCCCTTCTTTTTCAATGCTCACAAGGGTTCCAAAACTCTAGAAAAGTCAGGAATGAATCTCCGGTAGTATCCATCTAACCTCAGGAAACTCTGTACCTTGGTCACACTCCTGGGTGGCTCCCAAGCAAGTACAAACTCTATTTTCACTGGATCTAATGCAACTCCAGCCTCTGAGATAACCTATCCCAGAAAGTGGACCTCTCATATCCAGAACTAGAACTTTGAGAGCTTACTATAAATCTAGTGATATCGAAGTGTATCCAAAACTATCTGTAGATGATAGGCATGCTCCTACTCTATTTATGAGTATATCAAGATGTCATTGATGAGTACTACCACAAAGCAATCGAGGTATGGCTGGAAGATCCTGTTCATGAGTCCCATGAACACTATTGGGGCATTGGTCATGCCGAATGGCATAACCAAGAACTCATAGTGGCCATACTAACATCTGAAGGTTGTCTTCTGTACATCTTCATCTCGTACCCTGAGCTGATGATAGCCTGATCTGAGGTCTATCTTTGAAAACTAATGAGCTCCCTTCAGCTGATTGAAGATATCATCAATTCTCAGAAGTGGATAATTGTTCTTCACAGTCACCTAGTTCAGGCACTGGTAGTCTACACAGAGTCTCAAAATCCCATCTTCCTTCTTGGCGAACAAAATCGGGGCTGCCCAGGGAGAAACACTAGTCCTTATGAACACCTTCCTCTACAAGTCCTCCAACTATACTCGTAACTCACAAATCTCCACAGGATCCATACGATATGCTGGTGTAGATATTGGTTCCGTCATGGGGTATAAGTCAATGTAAAAGTCTACCTCTCTGTGTATAGGTAGTCCCAGAACATCATCAATAAAGACATCGGCATACTGGTCCACCACTATAGGATAGTTCGAACTCTCAACATCTACTACTCTAAGGTTAAGGCCAGCCAACTGATGTGTGATTGGCTGCACCCTCCTCTGGGCAAGTCCATCCTATGCTGTATAGGTTCCCTTATCACTGGTGAAGGAAAGCCTGGTCCCATCTGTGTCGACACACCGCACTTTGTGCCTAATACAGTCAATCTAAGCATGGACTATGGATAACCAGTCCATACCCAAGATGATGTCGTAAGGACTCGAATCCGATAATAAAAGACCCCAGCCGAATCTCTCACCTCCTAGAGTATGCTCACACTGCCAGTACTAGTGTGTAATTTTCAAATATTCTCTCATAGGATTATCTAGCCATATGGATAGAGCCAACAGATCCACCAGAATCTCCAAGCTCTGAATGAGGGTCATGGAAATAAAAGAGTGACTGACACTTGTGTTTATAAGTACTGAAACTAAGGTGGAGTAGACACATATCATACCTCTAATATTCTCTAGAGAGACATGGTCATAGGCCTCAGCTACCTAGAGTTGAGCTCATCCCTATCCACCTGCTCCCTCTGGTCGGGGTGGACCACCTAGTGGTGGTGGTGGTAGAACCTCATATCATCGCCCACCGCTAGTTACAAGGCTAGATCCTTTACCACGCCCGCCTTCTACTTGTGGAACTCCTCGATCAAATATATGCCTATGCCTCAGCGGTCCCTCTAACGTCTTCTGGTCTTCTGTATGGTAGGTCGGGAAGTTGCGATCCATGTGACCATTCCCGCCACACGTGTAGCACTGCCTCTCCCTCTTCTGACCTCCTCTACCTCACGAGCTCCACACCTCCAACCCTATATCCTGGGGACGCCCACCAGAAGGCCTGGTCCGCTTGGACCTCTGTATCATCTACCCACTACTAGATGCAGATGACTCTTCTATGTGTCGCCTGATGGTGGGTCTCGCTGTCGGTGCCTACTCAGCTAGGAAGATCTCCACCAAAAGTGATCGCTCTAGCACCCCAGCCTACGTCGGTATACTGAGCGATATAATCAATGCTCTGATATCCCATCAGAGACCCTAATCAAAGGTTTGGACCCTGAAGAAAGGGTATCATACCATGTTGGTGAAGTAGTAGGAGTGATTAGTGAACCTCACCAAGTACTGGACCACAGTCATGCTACCCTGCTGTAATTGTAGTAGCTCCTGTATACGCACATAGCGTAAGGTCGCTGGGATGAACTATGCCCCAAAAAGGCTCTCGAAGTCTGCCCAGACTAGGGTCTCCTCGTCGTGCATCTAGAGCATCAAGCTCCACCATCTCCCTGTTACTCCCTGAAAAGACTGGCTGCTAGGATCACCATAAGGTCAGCTGCATCCCAACCAGGCGAAAAACTCTGACTATAGCCTCTAACCAGTCCTCAGTCGCCTGTGGGTCCATCTCACCTTAGAACCTCAGAGGCCTCTACCACTAAAACTTGTGCAATGCGATTAGTCTGCATGAACCCACTGCTAGTGGGGCTGGTGTCAATGGATGCCCAACGGGTAGTGGTGATGCTGGTACACCACCCGAAGGTGCTCTCACCGTAAGAGGGCCCCACACTGAGGCCTCATCGCTCAGTGGACTGTCATCACGTACTCTATCAAGGATCCTAGATGGCTATCTACATGGAGGCATCCTGAAAAAAGACAGGTGTTCCACAGTCAATAATTTATACCTAGAAAGCTCAGTCAAAATATCACAAGAAAAACTCTTCAAAAACATATGCAATTAGTGTTTTCATGTACTGATTCAGAAATTAGAATTCAGGGTCCTAGTGTATGGATACATCAACCGCTGCACCAACACTGGATTCCCCAAACTGAAAACCACGCTCATAACACTTAACACTATTGCCACAGAGAAATGATCAGAGTCCTAGTTCTTTAGTAGAACCGACTACTCTGATACCACTTTGTCATGAAAAATCCTTTGGGGCCCATGCTGTGACTACCCCAATCCTATCTTCTATAGGCTAGGGGATAACGACTAGCACCAGAAAGGTGTATCCCTAAAATAGGAAGGAATTTACTTTTTAACCTGTACAGACACACAGTCCAAGAACACAACAAGAAGAAACCACTAAGTAAACTGTTGTTGTAAAAAGAGTGCTGAAGTAAAAAGGGGCCAGAATACAAGATCAACTATAAAAGTAAAGGTACAACTGAAAATTACGACACAACAGAAAGGGGAAAATAGCTCATGGATCATCCACCGAGGATCCTACCTGAAGGGTAGGTACAACTCATGATCAGTAGTCCCAACATCATATCACACCAAATGGTCCACCTCTGAGCACCGTCCAGTCCTGGCTCTCTTAACCTCGATCAATGTTGTACGTTGTCTGCACAAGACACAACAAGGTGCAGGCAAAGCCTGTACATGGGTGAGTATAATGATACTTAGTAGGTACCATGAGACCCCATAGGTCTCCTATAGTTCCACAAAGGAAAAACCACAAATCAATAAATCAACTCTACTTAGGTATATTCCTATACAAATACCTAAGTGATCAAGATATACTGATCTCATACATGAGGGGAGTATACCACAAAGGTAACACCCCAAACGTAAAAGTACCACACAAGTAACACCACGAAGATAGAAGTACCACACAGGTAAAAGACTTAGTTAAAACAGAGTCTCAGATCAAACCAGGTATTAGTGAATTAAATAAGTACAGATGATTAGTCGTGAAGATAGATCATCTTATTCTGTCAAGAGACAATACTTCAAACCATATAGAGTCTGACCCACATAGGATTGATATGTAACTAACCCTCGTTGACCCACATAGAATATGACCCACACAAGATTGATAGGTAACTAACCCCCACAATGACACACATAGGATCTGACCCACATAGAATCGATAGGTAACTAACCCCCATAATGACCCACACAAGATATGACCCACACAGGATCGATTGGTAGATAACCCTTGTAATGACCCACACAGGATTTGACCCACATAGGATCAACAGATAACTAACCCCCTCAATGAACCACACAGAATCCGAACCACATAGGATCGATAAGTAACTAACCCCCGCAATTACCCACATAGGATCTTACCCACACATGATCAATATGCGCTGACCCACACAGGATTGATGAGCATTGACCCACACCGGATCTAACCCACACAGGATCTGACCCACATAGGATTAGTATGTGCTAACCCACATAGGATCGTTGAGCGCTAAAACCACACAGGATCTGACTCACATAGGATTGGTGCTGACCCACATAGGATCGCTCAGTACTAACCTCCGTATGATCTGTCTCCAACCTTAACCTCACTGCCAGCCGCTGGATTCCTCGCACCTGGTGCGATCGAGTTCTGTAGTATCTTCCCCTCGAGATATCAGCCGTACCACGACCACCAATAAAATCTGCAAAGGAGTAAACCAAAGTACCGACATGTATTAGGGTTTCAACGTGACAGACGGTGCGTCAATCAGACGTCTGGTCTGTGAGTTATAAGTATTTTAGCTCCGAGGGACCGGTTGGATTTGGGTTTGATCCAACCCGGACGAACTTGAAGTATCTCCAAAAATAAAATGGAGTATACCAAAAGTATCTTCTCGATCCAAGTATCCCAACGCTGCATACATTTCTCTAAACGAATGTTCGGTTCTCAAGATATGACCCTTTAAGTGTTTCTGGGCCCGGTTGGACTGACCCGGCCCGACCCTGTGTTGGCTGGGCTACGGCAAGCTTGGCCTGCTGAGCTGAGGTCTGGCCTGGCACACAAGGGGGGAGGATCAAAAAGGGTGGCCCACAAGGGGGCGACCTCACCTGAAAGGGTGCGGCCCACAAAGGGCGCCCCGCATGGGGGCGGCCCGTAAAGGGCACCCCGCATGGGGGCGACCTGGACAGAAAGGGGGAGACCCCCAAAGGGCGGCACACAAGGGGTGGCCCAGCCCAAAAGAGGGAAACATGCAAAGGGTGACCCGCAAGGGGGCGGCCTGGCCTGAATAGGGCAGCCCACAAAGGGCGACCCTACCGTGTAGGGTGCGGCCCGCAAGGGGTAGCCTGACCGTTGTCCGCCTAAGATAGAAATGGGGAAACATTCCCCCCAATATCTCAAATGACGTAGAGGCCATTCAGTTTTGTGAAACAACAACACCACATGGGCACTGCTCAGTGGCCGCGGAACTCGCACGGTGAGTTCCTCCTCTGCCGCAGCTTCAGCCGCGGATTTTGCTCATCGGCGGCACGTTGGTCACACCGCCTCTCCCACTCGCCGGCGGCGTGCCTGTCACACCGCCTCCCCTTCCATGGACGACCGATGTGTCGACCGCCTCCTCCATCTGCCATAGCTGACGAGCTGCAACCCCCTGTTCACTAACGATATGCCACGACACACCACACTTCCTCCACGACATGCCAATGTCGGCCGCTCCGATGACCGCCGTGACTTTGTGCTACAGTCTCCTCTTGCGGCGTGCGTCAGCACTCACCTTTTTTGTTGTTGGTCGGTGTCACCGCACTGGCAGTATTCCATAGAGAACGCAAGGGTGTAGCAAAGTAGTGGAGGGTCCAGGCCGAGTTTGTTAGGGCCACTCCCTCCATGTTAGCTCGTAATAGGAGGGAGGATAAAGGGTTAAATAAATTCACTTGAAATAACAATAATCAAAATCCATACCTCAAATCATTAGAGAGTGATCATGATTGAGGAAGTCTCATTGTTCGTTGTCCCCACAACAAGCCACCCATGATGCCACTCAAACATTGATCTTCGGTTTGGGGTTTTGGTGTCGCTCGCCACCACTCACTAGAACCAGCTCCGTCCTCCAAGGGTTTGGTGTCTCGGCACTTTACCAGCACTTTGCTGCTTGGTGAAGCTGTTCCGATACCTCCCCTAAGCTCCATATAAATAAGAGAGGGTAAGGATAAGTAACAATGTTGGGAATTAATAGAGCTCATTAATTAGGAAGCTTCCTAATTTACCTAACGTTGATGTTACTTATATTTAAGGGTCAATCCACTTAATGGATTAACACATCACTTCGTTCCACACTCCACTTATCCATTGGAGGATTTCAAAGAAAATAAAATAATAAAGTTATTTTATTTTATTTATTTTAAAAAGTCTGAAAACTTAACTTTTTCCTCAGACCTACTACAGTCAAAGTAAAGTCTCCCTTAAGTGAATCCCAGTGTTGTGGATTAAACAGTGCCCTCAGATTTTTAATCCGAGCACTAGTTCAAAAGTTAGAAAATGTCATTCATGCATTTATTGAACGTACATTAAAAAAAATCAAAAATTCATTTCGAGCACACCGGGCCTCAGAATCATGTGCCGTCAATTTTCACAGACTCGTAATAATTCCATATAATTAAAAAAGTTACATTGAAATCCAGGTCTTTATAGGAAATATAATATTTTAAGACATAATTTATATGTGATGCACATTGAAAAAAATGTATATGATAATATACAATGCACCATTTTAGGCAGTAAGGGGAAATAAAAGGACAATGCTAATTCTCGAAGTGATTTGAAAGAAATGGGATTGGAAAGAACTTTACATTTACAGATAGGTGAAGGTAATTGGGCATACATGTTTGTTGCACAATACAAAATGAGTAAAACAAAGAAACAAACATTTCTATCAATTTTTAAGACTGTCAAGGTTCCATATGGTTATTTCTCTAATATTTCCAAGTGTGTCAATATGATGAGCATGACATTACAGGGGTAGAAAAGTAACAATAATCATATTTTGTTTCAATAGTTAATTCCTATAGCAATTCGTGATTTCTTACCTACCTAGGTTGTTGAGCCATTGATTAAAGTTTCTAATTTTTTCAGACAATTCTGTTCAATGAATCATCACATTAGTGATTTGAAAAATCAACAGGATAAGATTGTACTTTCACTATGTCACCTAGATAAACTATTTCCACTGTCTTTTTTTGATTTCATGGTTCACTTAACTATGCATTTAACTGGTGAAGTAATTTCTGACAGTCCCATGCAATTCAGTTGGATGTATCCAATAAAGCGATAATTAAATACATTAAAATGGTATGTGCACAAAAAATCTCATCTGGAAGATTCAATTTCCAAGAGATGTTTAATGGGTGAGTTTACTAATTTCTATACTTCATATATTTTTGAGGTTGAAATAAAGATAGATAAACCCTCCTAGAATGACAAGGGTCCAATTAGGGAAGGAATAACATTTGATATGCACAATGATGAGTGGGTTAAAGCTCATCGATATGTGTTTTTCAACACTCCATTAGTTATGCCATTGATACAGTAAGTTTTATAGTTTATGTGTATTCTATTTTAATATTTATTTTATTACTTACCTTTTATTGTGTTGTGATTTAGGATGTATATCGCTGAGTTAAAATGTGAAAGGCCCCGTGCAACTGATTATCAAATCCAAAAACAACATTTCAACACATTTCATGCATGGTTCAAGACTCATGTATATATAAATAATTGGTCTAATATTTTTATAGTGAAACTTAGTTGTATTTTCACAATCCTTTATCCATTGAACCATGTGAAATTTGTATATTGAAAATATATATGATTTAAGTACCCATAATGTGAGCGAATAACTCAACCAACTAGCTAATAGACCATTTATTACAGCTCTTTGTGATAAGAATTTGAATGATAACAGATTCCGAGTTCGTATTAGTGATGTTGACATGAACCAATCCACACAAAATTGTGGAATTGGTTGTTCTTTTTTTGGTACAGGTTATTATTATTGATTGCTGAGAGATATTATTGAGGTTATTTATCGTCGTGGATTAAAACACATATTGTTAAGGTGTGATTGGGTCAATTCGATTCTTGGAACGACAGTTGATGACTTCCAATTTACATTAGTAAACTTTAACAATATGCAATATAAAGATGACCAAGTAAGCAATGATCCATTCATACTAAAATCAGATGTAGAGAAAGTTTAATTTATTGGCATTGATTCTGATTAGAAAGTTGTGGTGAAAATTTATAGAAGAGGGGTTTTTATGATTGACCAAGAGAAACCTAATGTTGTCGCATTTTCTAATCAAACACTTGAACAAACAATATTAGTTGTATGAGATGAAGATATAGAATGGGACAAAGAGACAATTGAAGGAGATACGATAGACTTTCATGATTATTGAAATTTGTAATTATTTCCCTAGTTAATGTTTGTAAAAATATTTATGAGTTATAAATGTATAAAAATTGCTTAATTTAACTATAATTTTTTAATGTAGGTATTTCACAGGGTGGTCAGAGTGGTTCACATGATGTTTTCGATATGTATGTTTTCATTTTTATAAATTAATTGATTGTAATTTTTTGTGTATATTTCCCTAATTGTTTATAATTTTTAATTAAAAATTCATTTATATTGTAATTGAATTATTATTTTATGTTTATCAGGATATAGTTTGTCTTCTAGTAGACACATGGGTCCTGGTAGAGGGGTTCAATCTTGGAAATCTGGAGTCCGATTGGATGTGTTATTTGATGACACATTTCCTCCAGTCGGAGAAGGTTCAACTGTATTGATTCATCAGTTTGGGCATATGATATGAGACCCAAAAAGATTCCCTCTGATGACTCATGATTGGACTTATTTCCCCTATAATATGATTGAAAAATTATGGAGGTAAGTTAAGGTAAATTCAATGTTTATTTTTTCATGATATTTGTTTTATTATTATCACATATACTGACTATTTTTTTAATAGGATAATCTGATATCCTATCCAAATGAGTTTTGGGCCATATGTATCACCAAATGCCAAAAATTATGGAAGGATTACAAGGGAAGGGTGAAGAGAGATCACTAGATACTCTTTATAGGTGTGCCAGAAATTCTACAACAAGTCCCTCTGAGCATTCTTCCCACGCAGTGGCATGATTTGGTTGTGTTTTAGTCGAGTGAGGTGACAGTGGTAAAATTTATTTCTTTTAATATAAAAATGAATTTTTTTTATATGTCTATTAACTGAATACATTGAATATAGGCCAAGTTTTCTCGTCATTCATGTAATCAGGTGATGCAGGGAACACCTTCCAGACTTGGCACTCAACATGTGTCATAGCTCAGACATGATGTAAGTTTAGAATTCACTATTCATTCATATATTAAAAATATTGTAGTATAACATGGTGAACCCCTTTATTATAGTTACACCAATGAGGTGAACTGATCGATCAGATGTCCATATGGGTGTGGAATCATAGGGCAGGTGATCCCAATGTTGCTGGTGTTATAGAAATCAAATTATTTACTAATAAATGTATTTTTATTTTATATAAATTATTCATATTTTTTCATTGATTCATTATGTATATGCTACAATCTCAATTTGATGCTCAGTTAGCAGAGTTTCCAGAGGATCAACGTTGCAGTACTGTGCATAGAGATGAGATATTTCAACGTGTCGTGGGGTGTGACAGTCATGGTTATTCTTTGAATTATGGCGGCGGTATCCCACGATGTGTAGTTGTTAGAGCAGAGGTGATGGGTTCATGTAGAGATGTAGGAATGCACACACAGACTAAGATAGATGTTTCCATGCAGGCTATGTAGCACAAAATGGATGTGTGATTTCAACAGTTACATGCAGAGTATGAGGATAGTTTATCACAAATGTCAGCACATATCGATGAAGTGATAACGCAATGTCCTGTTGATGTACACAAGTGGCACCATAGGTAAACAATAAAACAAACTATACCCATATTTACTTCTATTGATATGTTTAAGATACATAATATTGATATATATTGTAGGCTCCAGATATAGCTGGTGGACAACGTATTGATATTGGTCATCCAGATGAGGATGAACCCCATGCATGAGGTAATTTACATTACTATTTTAATATCATACATGATTTAGGAATTAATAATTATTCTCAAAACTTTAGTTTTATTTACAAATCTGTATTTTATTTTTTTAATTCTTGTGATTTAATTCATTCTTATAAAGTTTACTTATTTTTTAATTATGATATATTACATAAAACTTCAATTTATTAAGATTTATCTTTCTTTTAAGTTTAATTGGATGGTTTTTGGAGCAGCCTCTTTCGATGAGCATCACACACATGTAGAAACATATCCATTTCTTGTTGGTATAATATTCATTACCTGGAATAAATTAAGAATAACAGGCTTTAGGATGTGCGGTGTGCGCAGTACGACTAAATATGTGTTTTTTAAGTGTTTTGCACACTTAAAAAACGTGCGTGGGGTGGTCAAAACCATCAAAATTACCTCATAATTCCATGAAATCAGACAATAATAATTGGTGAGTGAATTGTAAAATGGTTGAGCAGAGGACACATTAATCAGAGATGTCGTGTGACCGTGGTGACCGAAAATACAAATTTGGTGCCATAAAAGACCAAAATGAGCGTTTAACAGGCAAATGCATAGAGAAAATTCTCAAAATGAATTTAAATCACAAGAAAATAATATAATTATTATTCTTGACATGTATGAGGAGATGGAATGTAAATAGGACATGCAGTTTTCTCCATACGACTGAATATGTGTATTTAAGTGTTTGGGTGCTTGAAAAACATGCGTGGGGTGGTCAGAATTGGCCGAACGACCTCAGAATTCCATTAAATCAGATAAAAACAACTAGTGAATGAATTGTGAAATGTTCAGGAAGATTGAATGTTAATTAGAGGTGTCGTGTGACCATGGTGACCGAAAATGAAAATCTGGTGCCATAAAAGACCAAAATGAGCATTTAACGGTCAAATGTACAGAGAATGTAACACCCCAAGATTTCATAGTGTGTTATTTCTTCAAAATAATTCAATAACTTGCACTACACGCAACACCGAGTTCAATCACACCTTGACTTACAAAAAAAGCCATTAAAAGTGGTCATGAATAGTATTAACTAAATTTTAAACTTTATATAATCCTTATAATTTTAGAATCCATATTATGAGTTTCTTAGTCATAATGCAAGAACAGATTCATTTTCAGTATTGCACTTTTATCAACTTTTAATAGTGAAACCTTTTTAAATACAATATTTTAAACTTTTTGACTAAATGGAGACATCAAAAAAATTAAAATGAAACATCCCAAGCTTCCACGGTATGCTTTCCTTTGAAAAAAACAGTAGCGTGTGTTGTACGCAACTTCGAGTTTTAACACACACCACAATCGATCAAACTAGCCGTTATGAATAATAATACCTAATTTTTGAAATTATATATATTTTATATTTCAAAATGGACTTCATTTTTGGATTCTGAATATCTAATTTAGCCTAAGGTGAAATTTTGGTACTTTTCGGATAACTTTCATATTTTGATGAATAGTGAAAATTACTAAATTTTAATTAAAAACAACATTTTTAATCAAAATAATTAATAGTGATAAATTGTGAATTTTAGTAGTTTTAAATTATATTTATAATATATTTTTACCATTTAATATAATGTTGGTCATTGGACATAATTTTACAATTAAACCGAACATAAACAAATGTCAATCTTTTGATAGTTATTATCTCTTAAAAACACGCTTTTTGTTTTGACAGTGGGAATTAATTTTAAATTAATTTCTGCCACTTCTGTGATTTGAATTTAGGAAAATGGATTCCATATTTGGAATTAGGATGTTCAAATTTTGTAAATAGGTAACTTTTATTTTTAGACATTTTGAATAATTACTGCGGTAAATATTTTATTTACCATGGTTAAGGGTAAATCCGGTAAATAAGGGTTAAAAAATAATATTATAATAATACTAAATTACCCTAAAACGTGTCTTAACCCTATTGGTTGATACATGGTCGACCATGGGCATATTTGGGTCGATTTTGGGACCCCATGGATCCACTTGTAAGTGATAATGACACTTTATTTTAATTAAGTTAAAATGAATACAAAAATGACACAAGCATATATCTTTTAGAAAAACAATTGTTACGTAGGGTTATATATGTTGGATTTTATATTATAAATATTCATTAGAAATATAAAACGATTTCCTAAATAATGATATTTTATTTATAATTTTTAGACATTAAATAATTTATTTTATTTATGACACAATGATGTTGCAGTAATTACTATAATAGTGAAAAATTAAAATAATTGATATTATAAATACCCAAATAAATATAATATGAAATTTTTAATGAATTAAACTAATTTTCTAGGATAATATGATATATTAGGATTGATTTAATTGACTTTTTTTTGAAGTAATCAATCTTTTATGAGTTTCACAAAAATCAACTATTGAATAGTGTCAAAATTGACATAAAAGAGTTCTTAAAACAAATATTATATTATTAGTTGATATTAAAATTTTAAAAATATAAGGTTCGGCAAAGAGACTTATATCATTATAGGTTCATCATTAATGGACCACTTGGGGGTCTCTTGGATGTATATAGTAAGTTTATTAACCATATTATATAAAAATACAAAGAGACATTGTAAAAGTGAAACTAATTAACTTAGAGTTAATACTTAAAGATAAGGTTAATATAAGTACCCAAACCTGTATAAATTCTATTGGTTGAGTGGTTTTCGACCTATCCCCACCTTAAACTTTGAATAATCAACTTTGGAGCCATTAGAAACCGAATATGAATTTATTATAAATTAATATTTCTAGCTTTTCCAAAGGTGTCCCTCACCCCTCTTATAAAAGGGCACTCCTCCTTCTCATTTCTTCACACCTTCAAAGCCTTTTGGTTCGGCCAAACTCTGCCCAAATACTCTCCCAACATCCCTCACTACAACCTAGAGGCCTTAGTTTGATCAGAAAGCCAACCTAAGGAGCCCTTTTGATCAAATCAAAAGGAAGAACCCGAAGAAGAGGTAATGTTTTCACCACCCCTTTTCCAAGTTCATTTCTTCTTCCACTTCTTATTCCTTCATTGTTACCATTCTAAAATAATAACTCCAGTATCATATATATACTGTGATGTTATTATAAATATGGTACAACCATATTCAGTATTCTATCCACCCTTTGAATAACATGTCACCATACGTGCGTACGTACGGCTTACCGTCTCCACGTCGTGGTGTAATTGTTATTCAATATATTATTATTTGGATGAGTATAATAATGATGTGTAACTCATGTAAATAATAAATATAAAATGTTAATGATTCTGTATATATGATATACCATCCATTTATATATTATTTTAATATCAAAAGAATGATATTGTCGCTCGTGCGTACGTACGGACTACCGTCTCCACGAACGCGATGAGATTCATTCTCCATCGTATCCATTCAAGTATAATTATCATTTGATGATTTAAAAATGATGTTTAAGGACTTGATATCATTCTGGATATGAATAAGATACAACAAACATGGCTTATGTAACAAAAAATATAAAAGAAAATGAGTAAGTTAACACCCAAAACGACGATAATTCTAAGATATTATTAACAAATCAATGTTAAAAGATCATATATGATATCATATTAATATATATGATTATTGTATAATTTAATAACAATTATTTCACCATTATAAAGGAGTTTAACCTACCCCAACCAAGGAAAAGTACAAGGTAAGGGATTTTCTTATCTCACATTCAATTCCGTGAGATTTCCATTGTTCGCCACTAAATTATTGAAAGTGGTGTATTGTGTACTGCCATTTGATATATATTATCACGATTCTCTTTATATTCATGTAATTCTGTAAATCATTTGGTGGTTATTAACTTTTGGCCATACGACTCAGTTGATTAACGTGGTAAGGGGTTTTCATCTCACTCCTTATTACTGTGAGATTCCTGCCATATTGCCACCATCACCTTTTGTGTGGTGTGTGTACTGCCCATAATTATATTCTTTGTGTAATACACCCTAATTTATGTGTATTTACATATTCATTGTATGATACCTCTTTCATGGGTTGTATGTTTCATAAGTTACCAAATTGGTAAGGGTTATTTCACAATCTCTTCATTATCTGAGGTTGTTTATACGTAATAATCTACCGGGATCTCTTTATCATCCACATCCATGTTTCTTAAAAATGTATTTCAAAACATTTTTACTATTCACAAGAATATGGGTTAAAGTCATTTATACCCTTGTGTGACTTTTTATAAAGGAATCGTTCCGTCGTTTTCCAAACAAGGTGATTTTTAACCTTTTCGACAAAATTAAGGTAAGAATGTTTTTTTTTACTTATACGGCGGGTGCGGTTATTTTCCGCCATTATAAAATCTTCAAAGCTTTCCTTACAAGATTATAAGAATATTTTCAAAGAAAATGTTTTATTTTATATGTCTCTTAAATGATTTCAAAAATATAAAGTGATATTTCTCTAAAAAGTGTTTTGATTTCATCTATGTCAACACCCTTTGATGGATTTTACGATTATTTGAAGTTGATTTATTATGATATAAAACTTCCATATTGTAATGAAGTTTTGTGATATGTTTGACTATGGATGTGCTATTCATATAGCATTCATGGTTTATGAGTAAAGTATTGACATTTCGTATGCTAGTTCCAATAAGAATTTTTATGTTATATTTCAACCTTTACTTCATAAGAATGTGTTGGACAAGTATGTTCCAGGTTGGGGACTGGTTAAAGTAAGCCCTCCAGGTTGGGGACTGGTAAAAGTAAGCCCTCCAGGTTGGGGACTGGTAAAAGTAAGACCTCCGGTTTGGTCTCCGGTTATTAGAGGAACTCCGGGTTGGTGTCCGATTACTAGAGGCACTCCGGGTTGGAGTCCGGTTATTAGAGGCACTCCGGGTTGGTGTCCGGTTATTAGAGGCACTCCGGGTTGGGTTCCGGTTACAGTTAGCCCCAAGGTCTTGGGACGAGGCCTTGAAAAGAAATTAAAGTTTAGCATTATACATTCCATCATTATGAAAGTGGTTATTGATTTTTCATGTGATTATTCGATTAGTAGAATATCCATGTGAATAAGTAGATGGCATTATTGCATTTTACTTTTGCCATACTATGTTGAAGTTCAAGTTTAAAAGGCTTTTGTTTTAGTAATTCATTGCCTTAAATGTTTATTCTTATTTATGAAAGTTTCCGCTATATTGTTATCCTTACTGGGCATTTGAGCTCACCCCTTTTCTATGTTTTATTTTTCCCAGGAAGTGAAGAAGTAAATTATGAATGACCTACAGGGATATTATGTGGGGATATGAGTGTGGATTATGGAGACAATATGTTTTTGTAGTAGTTTTTCATTTTATGATGTAATGTAAGACTTATGAATATATCTAGTGTTTCCAAGACTACTAAACCAATTGGTCTTTCAAGATTTGATCTTTCTTGTGATCATACCAATGTTATGTAATAATGCACCGACTCTGGGTAACTGGGGTCGGGGCGTTACAGTTGGTATCAGAGGAAGTTTAGTACAAACCTTGGAAGCTAGATTTAGATAAACTCTGATTAGAGCACGTAGACCTAAGATGAACTTTGTGGATTAGTATAGAAGAACTTCCTAGAATTTTGGTATTGTAGAGATTTTGTGAGTTTTCCAAGCAATACATCCCTGTCTGGATACGAGCTGGTAGAGGCGGCTCTGGCACAGATGTACCTAGGGGTAAAACCCGAAAACACCGCTTTGAGCTAGACTCGAACGGAAACTGGTGCACGACAAAGGGCCTTGCTGCACTCTTGGTTACGACACTCCCGGGGGATATGCTTAGGATAACTCTCATTTTCTTTAAAAATTATTATGAAGGGTTTATGAGTATATACTTCCTCAAAGAAAACATTTTTTTTATGATTATGGATTATATCCATAAATAGTTCAATTTATGTTATGTGTTTTACAAGTTTGGGATTAGGTATTGTTATTCATAAACTAATCTAATGTATGCCATTGTTTAGAAATGGCGCCCAGTAGAAGGAATGAGAACTCCAGAAATGCACATGATCCAAAGAGAAGGAAGGATCATATCTTTCATGGTCTTAAGCTAAAATTTATAAGAGAAATAGTCTCCCATGTGTTATCATCATATGAATAAATAATATCATGTGTTGATAAGATAAGTAAAGAGTTTACTGAGTCCTATGGCTTTGAAGGGAAGCAAGAGAAGAAAAGGATGGAAGAGAGAAAGATGGATAAAGGGAAGAGGGAAAAGAAGAATTTTCTCATATGTGGCAACTGTGGAAAGAAACACCCTGGAACTTGCCTGAAAGGAATAGGAGTTTGTTATAAGTGTGGAGGAAAAGGGCACAAAGTACGTGACTGCAAGGGTAAGAAAATGGTTTCAAATGTACAATGCTTCATTTTCAAGGAGTTTGGACACTACACGAACCTATGTCCCAGTCATCAGACTATGCCGCAAATGATGTTATTGGATAATAATCAAATTATGATACTACCATAGATGAAGAGGAATGATTAGAGTTCTTATGTTGATTATGTCAATTGAGTGTTGTATCAACAATGTACTTGTTATAATAATTATGGAGTATATAAGGATTGTACTGCAGTACTATTTCATTAAGGACTTGAGATTGTGTGGAACAAAGAAAAGTGACTCAATAGCAGGATAAAGTTTTGGAAAATATATGGTTGAGAGAATGATAAACCATAATATAGTTCTGATACCGAGGTAGTGATTTTGGAATAATACATGATTGTTTTGGATAAATTATATTGGATATTCTTGACTACCTTGTAACTGATTAATGATTTGTATATTCCATCATTGTTGGGGTTTAAAACATTTTTGGATTAATGAAGTATATCCAGCATTCTATATGGAATAAGGGAGAATGAATGTAATCAATAAGGAATATGGTAATTCAGGATGTTTCAGTATATTAAAAGAATACATGATGAAGGTATTCATATTCTATTGCGGGGTAAAAAGGATCTAAAATATGTTTACCTTCCTTATAAATGTTGGACTGTGAGTTTGGACAGAAGTATTTTGGATAGTTCTAGTTTGGATTATTTTGGATTGCCATAAAAGGACAACCTGGAGGTCGGGCGGCAACCCGTCGCGTCCGGCAAGGCTGCGAGACTTGAACCCGCAACCGAAGGGCGACAAGGGTGTATCACCTACCACTGGCCCACGTGATGTCCTGGATTAAATAATGTAGTTTTTTTAAAATATCTGGTAGATGAATTATAAATTCATTTATTTTGGAACCCGGTACGAATAGTATAAATAGAATTTTTTTACGTTATATTATCTTTTATAGTGAAAGATGAGTTTGTGGTAGAAATTTATTAATGGATAAAACTCTAATTATAATGTAAGTATATCTCCTTATGATCTTAGCCAATCTCATAAATAAATTCCTCAACATTAATAAAAGGAACTTAGAACAAAAATGTTGTCCTAGATGGTACCTTAAATCATCACTAATTTATGGATTTGGGATTGTTGGCCTTTTCATAGCCATGTTCTCTGCCACTCTCCATCAGATAATTGATGGTTAGATTTCTCTTCCATATCCATATTTTCCTACATGGAACCCTAGTATGTGTTATTTTCGGTAATCTTCATACTTTCCACTCTTTATTTTAAATAGAGGCCTCATTAATTCATTTTTCGATGTGGGATTTCAACTAGGATATTTTGAAACGTCAAAAATGTGTTATCCCATTACCCTATATTTTGTTGAACCGATGGTACTTCAAATCATCATAGATTGATGAGTTTAAGGACCTCAATTTTATACTTGTTTGTGATTTATGACCTCAATCAATACTTATAAATATTTACGTTTTTCCTCCAATTATATGTCTCTAATTGCCACCAATGTTCTCCTAATCAAGATCATAATTTGGTGGTGACCATTTCATTTATCTTTTCCTCATATTAAGACTAAATTTTAGTAACCCAATTTCCGATGTGGGTTTTCCCACAAATATATTTTCTATTTTCAACCTTTTATTTTCGAAGAACAATTTCAAATTGCGAGGACGCAATTTATTGAAGGAGGGGAGAATGTAACACCCCAAGATTTCATAGTGTGTTATTTCTTCAAAATAATTCAATAACTTGCACTACACGCAACACCGAGTTCAATCACACCTTGACTTACAAAAAAAGCCATTAAAAGAGGTCATGAATAGTATTAACTAAATTTTAAACTTTATATAATCCTTATAATTTTAGAATCCATATTATGAGTTTCTTAGTCATAATGCAAGAACAGATTCATTTTCAGTATTGCACTTTTATCAACTTTTAATAGTGAAACCTTTTTAAATACAATATTTTAAACTTTTTGACTAAATGGAGACATCAAAAAAATTAAAATGAAACATCCCAAGCTTCCACGGTATGCTTTCCTTTGAAAAAAAAAACAGTAGCGTGTGTTGTACGCAACTTCGAGTTTTAACACACACCACAATCGATCAAACTAGCCGTTATGAATAATAATACCTAATTTTTGAAATTATATATATTTTATATTTCAAAATGGACTTCATTTTTGGATTCTGAATATCTAATTTAGCCTAAGGTGAAATTTTGGTACTTTTCGGATAACTTTCATATTTTGATGAATAGTGAAAATTACTAAATTTTAATTAAAAACAACATTTTTAATCAAAATAATTAATAGTGATAAATTGTGAATTTTAGTAGTTTTAAATTATATTTAGAATATATTTTTACCATTTAATATAATGCTGTTCATTGGACATAATTTTGACAATTAAACCGAACATAAACAAGTGTCAATATTTTGATAGTTATTATCTCTTAAAAACACGCTTTTTGTTTTGACAGTGGGAATTAATTTTAAATTAATTTCTGCCACTTCTGTGTTTTGAATTTAGGAAAATGAATTCCATATTTGGAATCAGGATGTTCAAATTGTGTAAATAGGTAACTTTTATTTTTAGACATTTTGAATAATTACTGCGGTAAATATTTTATTTACCATGGTTAAGGGTAAATCCGGTAAATAAGGGTTAAAAAATAATATTATAATAATAATAAATTACCCTAAAACGTGTCTTAACCCTATTGGTTGATACATGGTTGACCATGGGCATCTTTGGGTCGATTTTGGGACCCCATGGATCCACTTGTAAGTGATAATGACACTTTATTTTAATTAAGTTAAAATGAATACAAAAATGACACAAGCATATATCTTTTAGAAAAACAATTGTTACATAGGGTTATATATGTTAGATTTTATATTATAAATATTCATTAGAAAGATAAAACTATTTCCTACATAATGATATTTTATTTATAATTTTTATACATTAAATAATTTATTTTATTTATGACACAATGATGTTGCAGTAATTACTATAATAGTGAAAAATTAAAATAATTGATATTATAAATACCCAAATAAATATAATATGAAATTTTTAATGAATTAAACTAATTTTCTAGGATAATATGATATATTAGGATTGATTTAATTGACTTTGTTCGAAGTAATCAATCTGTTATGAGTTTCACAAAAATCAACTATTGAATAGTGTCAAAATTGACATAAAAGAGTTCTTAAAACAAATATTATATTATTAATTGATATTAAATTTTTAAAAATCTAAGGTTCGGCCAAGAAACTTATATCATGATAGTTTCATCATTAATGGACCACTTGGGGGTCTCTTGGATGTATATAGTAAGTTTATTAACCATATTATATAAAAATACAAAGAGACATTGTAAAAGTGAAACTAATTAACTTAGAGTTAATACTTAAAGATAAGGTTAATATAAGTACCCAAACCTGTCTAAATTATATTGGTTGAGTGGTTTTCGACCTATACCCACCTTAACCTTTGAATAATTAACTTTGGATCCATTAGAAACCGAATATGAATTTATTATAAATTAATATTTCTAGCTTTTCCAAAGGTGCCCCTCACCCCTCTTATAAAAGGGAACTCCTCCTTCTCATTTCTTCACACCTTAAAGCCTTTTTGTTCGGCCAAACTCTGCCCAAATACTCTCCCAACATCCCTCAATACAACCTAGAGGCCTTAGTTTGATCATAAAGCCAACCTAAGGAGCCCTTTTGATCAAATCAAAAGGAAGAACCCGAAGAAGAGGTAATGTTTTCACCACCCCTTTTCCAAGTTCATTTCTTCTTCCACTTATTCTTCCTTTGTTGTTACCATTCTAAAATAATAACTCCAGTATAATATATATACTGTGATGTTATTATAAATATGGTACAACCATATTCAGTATTCTATCCACCCTTTGAATAACATGTCACCATACGTGCGTACGTACGGCTTACCGTCTCCACGTCGTGGTGTAATTGTTATTCAATATATTATTATTTGGATGGGTATAATAATGATGTGTAACTCATGTAAATAATAAATATAACATGTTAATGATTCTGTATATATGATATACCATCCATTTATATATTATTTTAATATCAAAAGAGTGATATTGTCGCTCGTGCGTACGTACGGACTACCGTCTCCACGAACGCGATGAGATTCATTCTCTATCGTATCCATTCAAGTATAATTATAATTTGATGATTTAAAAATGATGTTTAAGGACTTGATATCATTCTGGATATGAATAAGATACAACAAACATGGCTTATGTAACAAAACATATAAAAGAAAATGAGTAAGTTAACACCCAAAACGACGATAATTCTAAGATATTATTAACAAATCAATGTTAAAAGATCATATATGATATCATATTAATATATATGATTATTGTATAATTTAATAACAATTATTTCACCATTATACAGGAGTTTAACCTACCCCAACCAAGGAAAAGTACAAGGTAAGGGATTTTCTTATCTCACATTCAATTTCGTGAGATTTCCATTGTTCGCCACTAAATTATTGAAAGTGGTGTATTGTGTACTGCCATTTGATATATATTATCATGATTCTCTTTATATTCATGTAATTCTGTAAATCATTTGGTGGTTATTAACTTTTGGCCATACGACTCAGTTGATTAACGTGGTAAGGGGTTTTCATCTCAATCCTTATTCCTGTGAGATTCATTCCATATTGCCACCATCACCTTTTGTGTGGTGTGTGTACTGCCCATAATTATATTCTTTGTGTAATACACCCTAATTTATGTGTATTTACATATTCATTGTATGATACCTCTTTCATGGGTTGTATGTTTCATAAGTTACCAAATTGGTAAGGGTTATTTCACAAGCTCTTCATTATCTGAGGTTGTTTATACGTAATAATCTACCGGGATCTCTTTATCATCCACATCCATGTTTCTTAAAAATGTATTTCAAAACCTTTTTATTATTCACAAGAATATGGGTTAAAGTCATTTATACCCTTGTGTGACTTTTTATAAAGGAATCGTTCCGTCATTTTCCAAACAAGGTGCTTTTTAACCTTTTCGACAAAATTAAGGTAAGAATGTTTTTTTTACTTATACGGCGGGTGCGGTTATTTTCCGCCATTATAAAATCTTCAAAGCTTTCCTTACAAGATTATAAGAATATTTTCAAAGAAAATGTTTTATTTTATATGTCTCTTAAATGATTTCAAAAATATAAAGAGATATTTCTCTAAAAAGTGTTTTGATTTCATCTATGTCAACACCCTTTGATGGATTTTACGATTATTTGAAGTTGATTTATTATGATATAAAACTTCCATATTGTAATGAAGTTTTGTGATATGTTTGACTATGGATGTGCTATTCATATAGCATTCATGGTTTATGAGTAAAGTATTGACATTTCGTATGCTAGTTCCAATAAGAATGTTTATGTTATATTTCAACCTTTACTTCATAAGAATGTGTTGGACAAGTATGTTCCAGGTTGGGGACTGGTTAAAGTAAGCCCTCCAGGTTGGGGACTGGTAAAAGTAAGCCCTCCAGGTTGGGGACTGGTAAAAGTAAGACCTCCGGTTTGGTCTCCGGTTATTAGAGGAACTCCGGGTTGGTTTCCGGTTATTAGAGGCACTCCGGGTTGGTGTCCGGTTATTAGAGGCACTCCGGGTTGGGTTCCAGTTACAGTTAGCCCCAAGGTCTTGGGACGAGGCCTTGAAAAGAAATTAAAGTTTAGCATTATGCATTCCATCATTATGAAAGTGGTTATTGATTTTTCATGTGATTATTCGATTAGTAGAATATCCATGTGAATAAGTAAATGGCATTATTGCATTTTACTTTTGCCATACTATGTTGAAGTTCAATTTTAAAAGGCTTTTGTTTTAGTAATTCATTGCCTTAAATGTTTATTCTTATTTATGAAAGTTTCCGCTATATTGTTATCCTTACTGGGCATTTGAGCTCACCCCTTTTCTATGTTTTATTTTTTCCAGGAAGTGAAGAAGTAAATTATGAATGACCTACAGGGATATTATGTGGGGATATGAGTGTGGATTATGGAGACAATATTTTTTTGTAGTAGTTTTTCATTTTATGATGTAATGTAAGACTTATGAATATATCTAGTGTTTCCAAGACTACTAAACCAATCGGTCTTTCAAGATTTGATCTTTCTTGTGATCATACCAATGTTATGTAATAATGCACCGACTCTGGGTAACTGGGGTCGGGGCGTTACAGTTGGTATCATAGGAAGTTTAGTACAAACCTTGGAAGCTAGATTTAGATAAACTCTGATTAGATCACGTAGACCTAAGATGAACTTTGTGGATTAGTATAGAAGAACTTCCTAGAATTTTGGTATTGTAGAGATTTTGTGAGTTTTCCGAGCAATACATCCATGTCTGGATACGAGCAGGTAGAGGCGGCTCTGGCACAGATGTACCTAGGGGTAAAACCCGAAAACACCGCTTTGAGCTAGACTCGAACGGGAACTGGTGCACGACAACGGGCTTTGCTGCACTCTTGGTTACGACACTCCCGGGGGATATGCTTAGGATAACTCTCATTTTCTTTACAAATCATTATGAAGGGTTTATGAGTATATACTTCCTCAAAGAAAACATTTTTTTATGATTATGGATTATATCCATAAATAGTTCAATTTATGTTATGTGTTTTACAAGTTTGGGATTAGGTATTGTTATTCATAAACTATTCTAATGTATGCCATTATTTAGAAATGGCGCCCAGTAGAAGGAATGAGAACTCCAGAAATGCACATGATCTAAAGAGAAGGAAGGATCATATCTTTCATGGTCTTAAGATAGAATTTATAAGAGAAATAGTCTCCCATGTGTTATCATCATATGAAGAAATACTATCATGTGTTGATAAGATAAGTAAAGAGTTTACTGAGTCCTATGGCTATGAAGGGAAGCAAGAGAAGAAAAGGATGGAAGAGAGAAATATGGATAAAGGGAAGAGGGAAAAGAAGATTTTTCTCATATGTGGTAACTGTGGAAAGAAACACCCTGGAACTTGCCTGAAAGGAATAGGAGTTTGTTATAAGTGTGGAGGAAAAGGGCACAAAGTACGTGACTGCAAGGGTAAGAAAATGGTTTCAAATGTACAATGCTTCATTTTCAAGGAGTTTCGACACTACGCGAACCTATGTCCCAGTCATCAGACTATGCCGCAAATGATGTTATTGGATAATAATCAAGTTATGATACTACCACAGATGAAGAGGAATGATTAGAGTTCTTATGTTGATTATGTCAATTGAGTGTTGTATCAACAATGTACTTGTTATAATAATTATGGAGTATATAAGGATTGTACTGCAGTACTATTTCATTAAGGACTTGAGATTGTGTGGAACAAAGAAAAGTGACTCAATAGCAGGATAAATTTTTGGAAAATATATGGTTGAGAGAATGATAAACCATAATATAGTTCTGATACCGAAGTAGTTATTTTGGAATAATACATGATTGTTTTGGATAAATTATATTGGATATTCTTGACTACCTTGGAACTGATAAATGATTTGTATATTCCATCATTTTTGGGGTTTAAAACATTTTTGGATTAATGAAGTATATCCAGCATTCTATATGGAATAAGGGAGCATGAATGTAATCAATAAGGAATATGGTAATTCAGGATGTTTCAGTATATTAAAAGAATACATGATGAAGGTATTCATATTCTATTACGGGGTAAAAAGGATCTACAATATGTTTACCTTCCTTATAAATGTTGGACTGTGAGTTTGGACAGAAGTATTTTGGATAGTTCTAGTTTGGATTATTTTGGATTGCCATAAAAGGGCAACCCGGAGGTCGGACGACAACCCGTCGCGTCCGACAAGGCTGCGAGACTTGAACCCGCAACCGAAGGGTGACAAGGGTGTATCACCTACCACTGGCCCACGTGATGTCCTGGATTAAATAATGTAGTTTTTTTAAAATATCTGGTAGATGAATTATAAATTCATTTATTTTGGAACCCTGTACGAATAGTATAAATAGAAATTTTTTTTACGTTCTATTATCTTTTATAGTGAAAGATGAGTTTGTGGTAGAAATTTATTAATGGATAAAACTCTAATTATAATGTAAGTATATCTCCTTATGATATTAGCCAATCTCATAAATAAATTCCTCAACATTAATAAAAGGTACTTAGAACAAAAATGTTGTCCTAGATGGTACCTTAAATCATCACTAATTTATGGCTTTGGGATTGTTGGCCTTTTCATAGCCATGTTCTCTACCACTCTCCATCAGATAATTGATGGTTAGATTTCTCTTCCATATCCATATTTTCCTACATGAAACCCTAGTATGTGTTATTTTCGGTAATCTTCATACTTTCCACTCTTTATTTTAAATAGAGGCCTCATTAATTCATTTTTCGATGTGGGATTTCAACTAAGATATTTTGAAACGTCAAAAATGTGTTATCCCAATACCCTATATTTTGTTGAACCGATGGTACTTCAAATCATCATAGATTGACGAGTTTAAGGACCTCAATTTTATACTTGTTTGTGATTGATGACCTCAATCACTACTTATAAATATTTACATTTTTCCTCCAATTATATGTCTCTAATTGCTACCAATGTTCTCCTAATCAAGATCATAATTTGGTGGTGACCATTTCATTTATCTTTTCCTCATATTAAGACTAAATTTTAGTAACCCAATTTCCGATGTGGGTTTTCCAACAAATATATTTTCTATTTTCAACCTTTTATTTTCGAAGAACAATTTCAAATTGCGAGGACGCAATTTATTGAAGGAGGGGAGAATGTAACACCCCAAGATTTCATAGTGTGTTATTTCTTCAAAATAATTCAATAACTTGCACTACACGCAACACCGAGTTCAATCACACCTTGACTTACAAAAAAAGCCATTAAAAGAGGTCATGAATAGTATTAACTAAATTTTAAACTTTATATAATCCTTATAATTTTAGAATCCATATTATGAGTTTCTTAGTCATAATGCAAGAACAGATTCATTTTCAGTATTGCACTTTTATCAACTTTTAATAGTGAAACCTTTTTAAATACAATATTTTAAACTTTTTGACTAAATGGAGACATCAAAAAAATTAAAATGAAACATCCCAAGCTTCCACGGTATTCTTTCCTTTGAAAAAAAACAGTAGCGTGTGTTGTACGCAACTTCGAGTTTTAACACACACCACAATCGATCAAACTAGCCGTTATGAATAATAATACCTAATTTTTGAAATTATATATATTTTATATTTCAAAATGGACTTCATTTTTGGATTCTGAATATCTAATTTATCCTAAGGTGAAATTTTGGTACTTTTCGGATAACTTTCATATTTTGATGAATAGTGAAAATTACTAAATTTTAATTAAAAACAACATTTTTAATCAAAATAATTAATAGTGATAAATTGTGAATTTTAGTAGTTTTAAATTATATTTAGAATATATTTTTACCATTTAATATAATGTTGTTCATTGGACATAATTTTACAATTAAACCGAACATAAACAAGTGTCAATATTTTGATAGTTATTATCTCTTAAAAACACGCTTTTTGTTTTGACAGTGGGAATTAATTTTAAATTAATTTCTGCCACTTCTGTGTTTTGAATTTAGGAAAATGAATTCCATATTTGGAATCAGGATGTTCAAATTGTGTAAATAGGTAACTTTTATTTTTAGACATTTTGAATAATTACTGCGGTAAATATTTTATTTACCATGGTTAAGGGTAAATCCGGTAAATAAGGGTTAAAAAATAAAATTATAATAATACTAATTTACCCTAAAACGTGTCTTAACCCTATTGGTTGATACATGGTCGACCATGGGCATCTTTGGGTCGATTTTGGGACCCCATGGATCCACTTGTAAGTGATAATGACACTTTATTTTAATTAAGTTAAAATGAATACAGAAATGACACAAGCATATATCTTTTAGAAAAACAATTGTTACATAGGGTTATATATGTTGGATTTTATATTTTAAATATTCATTAGAAAGATAAAACTATTTCCTACATAATGATATTTTATTTATAATTTTTAGACATTAAATAATTTATTTTATTTATGACACAATGATGTTGCAGTAATTACTATAATAGTGAAAAATTAAACTAATTGATATTATAAATACCCAAATAAATATAATATGAAATTTTTAATGAATTAAACTAATTTTATAGGATAATATGATATATTAGTATTGATTTAATTGACTTTTTTCTAAGTAATCAATCTGTTATGAGTTTCACAAAAATCAACTATTGAATAGTGTCAAAATTGACATAAAAGAGTTCTTAAAACAAATATTATATTATTAATTGATATTAAATTTTTAAAAATCTAAGATTCGGCCAAGAGACTTATATCATGATAGGTTCATCATTAATGGACCACTTTGGGGTCTCGTGGATGTATATAGTAAGTTTATTAACCATATTATATAAAAATACAAAGAGACATTGTAAAAGTGAAACTAATTAACTTAGAGTTAATACTTAAAGATAAGGTTAATATAAGTACCCAAACCTATCTAAATTCTATTGGTTGAGTGGTTTTCGACCGATCCCCACCTTAAACTTTGAATAATCAACTTTGGAGCCATTAGAAACCGAATATGAATTTATTATAAATTAATATTTCTAGCTTTTCCAAAGGTGCCCCTCACCCCTCTTATAAAAGGGCACTCCTCCTTCTCATTTCTTCACACCTTCAAAGCCTTTTGGTTCAGCCAAACTCTGCCCAAATACTCTCCCAATATCCCTCACTACAACCTAGAGGCCTTAGTTTGATCAGAAAGCCAACCTAAGGAGCCCTTTTGATCAAATCAAAAGGAAGAACCCGAAGAAGAGGTAATGTTTTCACCACCCCTTTTCCAAGTTCATTTCTTCTTCCACTTCTTCTTCCTTTGTTGTTACCATTCTAAAATAATAACTCCAGTATCATATATATACTGTGATGTTATTATAAATATGGTACAACCATATTCAGTATTCTATCCACCCTTTGAATAACATGTCACCATACGTGCGTACGTACGGCTTACCGTCTCCACGTCGTGGTGTAATTGTTATTCAATATATTATTATTTGGATGGGTATAATAATGATGTGTAACTCATGTAAATAATAAATATAACATGATAATGATTCTGTATATATGATATACCATCCATTTATATATTATTTTAATATCAAAAGAATGATATTGTCGCTCGTGCGTACGTACGGACTACCGTCTCCACGAACGCGATGAGATTCATTCTCCATCGTATCCATTCAAGTATAATTATCAATTTATGATTTAGAAATGATGTTTAAGGACTTGATATCATTCTGGATATGAATAAGATACAACAAACATGGCTTATGTAACAAAACATATAAAAGAAAATGAGTAAGTTAACACCCGAAACGACGATAATTCTAAGATATTATTAACAAATCGATGTTAAAAGATCATATATGATATCATATTAATATATATGATTATTGTATAATTTAATAACAATTATTTCACCATTATACAGGAGTTTAACCTACCCCAACCAAGGAAAAGTACAAGGTAAGGGATTTTCTTATCTCACATTCAATTCCGTGAGATTTCCATTGTTCGCCACTAAATTATTGAAAGTGGTGTATTGTGTACTGCCATTTGATATATATTATCATGATTCTCTTTATATTCATGTAATTCTGTAAATAATTTGGTGGTTATTAACTTTTGGCCATACGACTCAGTTGATTAACGTGGTAAGGGGTTTTCATCTCACTCCTTATTCCTGTGAGATTCATGCCATATTGCCACCATCACCTTTTGTGTGGTGTGTGTACTGCCCATAATTATATTCTTTGTGTAATACACCCTAATTTATGTGTATTTACATATTCATTGTATGATACCTCTTTCATGGGTTGTATGTTTCATAAGTTACCAAATTGGTAAGGGTTATTTCACAATCTCTTCATTATCTGAGGTTGTTTATACGTAATAATCTACCGGGATCTCTTTATCATCCACATCCATGTTTCTTAAAAATGTATTTCAAAACATTTTTACTATTCACAAGAATATGGGTTAAAGTCATTTATACCCTTGTGTGACTTTTTATAAAGGAATCGTTCCGTCTTTTTCCAAACAAGGTGCTTTTTAACCTTTTCGACAAAATTAAGGTAAGAATGTTTTTTTTACTTATACGGCGGGTGCGGTTATTTTCCGCCATTATAAAATCTTCAAAGCTTTCCTTACAAGATTATAAGAATATTTTCAAAGAAAATGTTTTATTTTATATGTCTCTTAAATGATTTCAAAAATATAAAGAGATATTTCTCTAAAAAGTGTTTTGATTTCATCTATGTCAACACCCTTTGATGGATTTTACGATTATTTGAAGTTGATTTATTATGATATAAAACTTCCATATTATAATGAAGTTTTGTGATATGTTTGACTATGGATGTGCTATTCATATAACATTCATGGTTTATGAGTAAAGTATTGACATTTCTTATGCTAGTTCCAATAAGAATGCTTATGTTATATTTCAACCTTTACTTCATAAGAATGTGTTGGACAAGTATGTTCCAGGTTGGGGACTGGTTAAAGTAAGCCCTCCAGGTTGGGGACTGGTAAAAGTAAGCCCTCCAGGTTGTGGACTGGTAAAAGTAAGACCTCCAGTTTGGTCTCCGGTTATTAGAGGAACTCCGGGTTGGTGTCCGGTTATTAAAGACACTCCGGGTTGGTGTCCGGTTATTAGAGGCACTCCGGGTTGGGTTCCGGTTACAGTTAGCCCCAAGGTCTTGGGACGAGGCCTTGAAAAGAAATTAAAGTTTATCATTATGCATTCCATCATTATGAAAGTGGTTATTGATTTTTCATGTGATTATTCGATTAGCAGAATATCCATGTGAATAAGTAAATGGCATTATTGCATTTTACTTTTGCCATACTATGTTGAAGTTCAAGTTTAAAAGGCTTTTGTTTTAGTAATTCATTGCCTTAAATGTTTATTCTTATTTATGAAAGTTTCCGCTATATTGTTATCCTTACTGGGCATTTGAGCTCACCCCTTTTCTATGTTTTATTTTTCCCAGGAAGTGAAGAAGTAAATTATGAATGACCTATATGGATATTATGTGGGGATATGAGTGTGGATTATGGAGACAATATGTTTTTGTAGTAGTTTTTCATTTTATGATGTAATGTAAGACTTATGAATATATCTAGTGTTTCCAAGACTACGAAACCAATCCGTCTTTCGAGATTTGATCTTTCTTGTGATCATACCAATGTTATGTAATAATGCACCGACTCTGGGTAACTGGGGTCGGGGCGTTACAGTTGGTATCAGAGGAAGTTTAGTACAAAACTTGGAAGCTAGATTTAGATAAACTCTGATTAGAGCACGTAGACCTAAGATGAACTTTGTGGATTAGTATAGAAGAACTTCCTAGAATTTTGGTATTGTGGAGATTTTGTGAGTTTTCCGAGCAATACATCCCTATCTGGATACGAGCAGGTAGAGGCGGCTCTGGCACAGATGTACCTAGGGGTAAAACCCGAAAACACCGCTTTGAGCTAGACTCGAACAGGAACTGGTGCACAACAACGGGCCTTGCTGCACTCTTGGTTACGACACTCTCGGGGGATATGCTTAGGATAATTCTCATTTTCTTTACAAATCATCATGAAGGGTTTATGAGTATATACTTCCTCAAAGAAAACATTTTTTTATGATTATGGATTATATCCATAAATAATTCAATTTATGTTATGTGTTTTACAAGTTTGGGATTAGGTATTGTTATTCATAAACTAATCTAATGTATGCCATTGTTTAGAAATGGCGCCCAGTAGAAGGAATGAGAACTCCAGAAATGCATATGATCCAAAGAGAAGGAAGGATCATATCTTTCATGGTCATAAGCTAGAATTTATAAGAGAAATAGTCTCCCATGTGTTATCATCATATGAAGAAATAATATCATGTGTTGATAAGATAAGTAAAGAGTTTACTGAGTCCTATGGCTTTAAAGGGAAGCAAGAGAAGAAAAGGATGGAAGAGAGAAAGATGGATAAAGGGAAGAGGGAAAAGAAGAATTTTCTCATATGTGGTAACTGTGGAAAGAAACACCCTGGAACTTGCCTGAAAGGAATAGGAGTTTGTTATAAGTGTGGAGGAAAAGGGCACAAAGTACGTGACTGCAAGGGTAAGAAAATGGTTTCAAATGTACAATGCTTCATTTTCAAGGAGTTTGGACACTACACGAAGCTATGTCCCAGTCATCAAACTATGCCGCAAATGATGTTATTGGATAATAATCAAGTTATGATACTACCACATATGAAGAGGAATGATTAGAGTTCTTATGTTGATTATGTCAATTGAGTGTTGTATCAACAATGTACTTGTTATAATAATTATGGAGTATATAAGGATTGTACTGCAGTACTATTTCATTAAGGACTTGAGATTGTGTGGAACAAAGAAAAGTGACTCAATAGCAGGATAAATTTTTGGAAAATATATGGTTGAGAGAATGATAAACCATAATATAGTTCTGATACCGAGGTAGTGATTTTGGAATAATACATGATTGTTTTGGATAAATTATATTGGATATTCTTGACTACCTTGGAACTGATTAATGATTTGTATATTCCATCATTGTTGGGGTTTAAAACATTTTTGGATTAATGAAGTATATCCAACATTCTATATGGAATAAGGGAGCATGAATGTAATCAATAAGGAATATGGTAATTCAGGATGTTTCAGTATATTAAAAGAATACATGATGAAGGTATTCATATTCTATTACGGGGTAAAAAGGATCTACAATATGTTTACCTTCCTTATAAATGTTGGACTGTGAGTTTGGACAGAAGTATTTTGGATAGTTCTAGTTTGGATTATTTTGGATTTCCATAAAAGGACAACCCGGAGGTCGGGCGGCAACCCGTCGCGTCCGGCAAGGCTGCGAGACTTGAACCCGCAACCAAAGGGCGATAAGGGTGTATCACCTACCACTGGCCCACATGATGTCCTGGATTAAATAATGTAGTTTTTTTAAAATATCTGGTATATGAATTATAAATTCATTTATTTTGGAACCCTGTACGAATAGTATAAATAGATTTTTTTTACGTTATATTATCTTTTAGAGTGAAAGATGAGTTTGTGGTAGAAATTTATTAATGGATAAAACTCTAATTATAATGTAAGTATATCTCCTTATGATCTTAGCCAATCTCATAAATAAATTCCTCAACATTAATAAAAGGAACTTAGAACAAAAATGTTGTCCTAGATGGTACCTTAAATCATCACTAATTTATGGCTTTGGGATTGTTGGCCTTTTCATAGCCATGTTCTCTGCCACTCTCCATCAGATAATTGATGGTTAGATTTCTCTTCCATATCCATATTTTCCTACATGGAACCCTAGTATGTGTTATTTTCTGTAATCTTCATACTTTCCACTCTTTATTTTAAATAGAGGCCTCATTAATTCATTTTTCGATGTGGGATTTCAACTAAGATATTTTGAAACGTCAAAAATGTGTTATCCCAATACCCTATATTTTGTTGAACCGATGTTACTTCAAATCATCCAAGATTGATGAGTTTAAGGACCTCAATTTTATACTTGTTTGTGATTGATGACCTCAATCAATACTTATAAATATTTATGTTTTTCCTCCAATTATATGTCTCTAATTGCCACCAATGTTCTCCTAATGAAGATCATAATTTGGTGGTGACCATTTCATTTCTCTTTTCCTCATATTAAGACTAAATTTTCGTAACCCAATTTCCGATGTGGGTTTTCCCACAAATATATTTTCTATTTTCAACCTTTTATTTTCGAATAACAATTTCAAATTGCGAGGACGCAATTTATTGAAGGAGGGGAAATGTAACACCCCAAGATTTCATAGTGTGTTATTTCTTCAAAATAATTCAATAACTTGCACTACACGCAACACCGAGTTCAATCACACCTTGACTTACAAAAAAAGCCATTAAAAGAGGTCATGAATAGTATTAACTAAATTTTAAACTTTATATAATCCTTATAATTTTAGAATCCATATTATGAGTTTCTTAGTCATAATGCAAGAACAGATTCATTTTTAGTATTGCACTTTTATCAACTTTTAGTAGTGAAACCTTTTTAAATACAATATTTTAAACTTTTTGACTAAATGGAGACATCAAAAAAATTAAAATGAAACATCCCAAGCTTCCACGGTATGCTTTCCTTTGAAAAAAAACAGTAGCGTGTGTTGTACGCAACTTCGAGTTTTAACGCACACCACAATCGATCAAACTAGCCGTTATGAATAATAATACCTAATTTTTGAAATTATATATATTTTATATTTCAAAATGGACTTCATTTTTGGATTCTGAATATCGAATTTAGCCTAAGGTGAAATTTTGGTACTTTTCGGATAACTTTCATATTTTGATGAATAGTGAAAATTACTAAATTTTAATTAAAAACAACATTTTTAATCAAAATAATTAATAGTGATAAATTTTGAATTTTAGTAGTTTTAAATTATATTTAGAATATATTTTTACCATTTAATATAATGTTGGTCATTAGAAATAATTTTACAATTAAACCGAACATAAACAAGTGTCAATCTTTTGATAGTTATTATCTCTTAAAAACACGCTTTTTGTTTTGACAGTGGGAATTAATTTTAAATTAATTTCTGCCACTTCTGTGTTTTGAATTTAGGAAAATGGATTCCATATTTGGAATCAGGATGTTCAAATTGTGTAAATAGGTAACTTTTATTTTTAGACATTTTGAATAATTACTGCGGTAAATATTTTATTTACCATGGTTAAGGGTAAATCTGGTAAATAAGGGTTAAAAAATAATATTATAATAATACTAAATTACCCTAAAACGTGTCTTAACCCTATTGGTTGATACATGGTCGACCATGGGCATCTTTGGGTCGATTTTGGGACCCCATGGATCCACTTGTAAGTGATAATGACACTTTATTTTAATTAAGTTAAAATGAATACAAAAATGACACAATCATATATCTTTTAGAAAAACAATTATTACATAGGGTTATATATGTTGGATTTTATATTATAAATATTCATTAGAAATATAAAACTATTTACTACATAATTATATTTTATTTATAATTTTTAGACATTAAATAATTTATTTTATTTATGACACAATGATGTTGCAGTAATTACTATAATAGTGAAAAATTAAAATAATTGATATTATAAATACCCAAATAAATATAATATGAAATTTTTAATGAATTAAACTAATTTTATAGGATAATATGATATATTAGGATTGATTTAATTGACTTTTTTCGAAGTAATCAATCTGTTATGAGTTTCACAAAAATCAACTATTGAATAGTGTCAAAATTGACATAAAAGAGTTCTTAAAACAAATATTATATTATTAATTGATATTAAATTTTTAAAAATCTAAGGTTCGGACAAGAGACTTATATCATGATAGGTTCATCATTAATGTACCACTTGGGGGTCTCTTGGATGTATATAGTAAGTTTATTAACCATATTATTTAAAAATACAAAGAGACATTGTAAAAGTGAAACTAATTAACTTAGAGTTAATACTTAAAGATAAGGTTAATATAAGTACCCAAACCTGTCTAAATTCAATTGGTTTAGTGGTTTTCGACCTATCCCCACCTTAACCTTTTAATAATCAACTTTGGATCCATTATAAACCGAATATGAATTTATTATAAATTAATATTTCTAGCATTTCCAAAGGTTCCCCTCACCCCTCTTATAAAAGGGCACTCCTCCTTCTCATTTCTTCACTCCTTCAAAGCCTTTTGGTTCGGCCAAACTCTGCCCAAATACTCTCCCAACATCCCTCACTACAACCTAGAGGCCTTAGTTTGATCAGAAAGCCAACCTAAGGAGCCCTTTTGATCAAATCAAAAGGAAGAACCTGAAGAAGAGGTAATGTTTTCACCACCCCTTTTCCATGTTCATTTCTTCTTCCACTTCTTCTTCCTTTGTTGTTACCATTCTAAAATAATAAATACAGTATCATATATATACTGTGATGTTATTATAAATATGGTACAACCATATTCAGTATTCTATCCACCCTTTGAATAACATGTCACCATACGTGCGTACGTACGGCTTACCGTCTCCACGTCGTGGTGTAATTGTTATTCAATATATTATTATTTGGATGGGTATAATAATGATGTGTAACTCATGTAAATAATAAATATAACATGTTAATGATTCTGTATATATGATATACCATCCATTTATATATTATTTTAATATCAAAAGAATGATATTGTCGCTCGTGCGTACGTACGGACTACCGTCTCCACGAACGCGATGAGATTCATTCTCCATCGTATCCATTCAAGTATAATTATCATTTGATGATTTAAAAATGATGTTTAATGACTTTATATCATTCTGGATATGAATAAGATACAAAAAACATGGCTTATGTAACAAAACATATAAAAGAAAATGAGTAAGTTAACACCCGAAACGACGATAATTCTAAGATATTATTAACAAATCAATGTTAAAAGATCATATATGATATCATATTAATATATATGATTATTGTATAATTTAATAACAATTATTTCACCATTATACAGGATTTTAACCAGCCCCAACCAAGGAAAAGTACAAGGTAAGGTATTTTCTTATCTCACATTCAATTCCGTGAGATTTCCATTGTTCGCCACTAAATTATTGAAAGTGGTGTATTGTGTACTTCCATTTGATATATATTATCATGATTCTCTTTATATTCATGTAATTCTGTAAATCATTTGGTGGTTATTAACTTTTGTCCATACGACTCAGTTGATTAACGTGGTAAGGGGTTTTCATCTCACTCCTTATTCCTGTGAGATTCATGCCATATTGCCACCATCACCTTTTGTGTGGTGTGTGTACTGCCCATAATTATATTCTTTGTGTAATACACCCTAATTTATGTGTATTTACATATTCATTGTATGATACCTATTTCATGGGTTGTATGTTTCATAAGTTACCAAATTGGTAAGGGTTATTTCACAATCTCTTCATTATCTGACGTTGTTTATACGTAATAATCTACTGGGATCTCTTTATCATCCACATCCATGTTTCTTAAAAATGTATTTCAAAACATTTTTACTATTCACAAGAATATGGGTTAAAGTCATTTATACCCTTGTGTGAATTTTTATAAAGGAATCGTTCTGTCGTTTTCCAAACAAGGTGCTTTTTAACCTTTTCGACAAAATTAAGGTAAGAATGTTTTTTTACTTATACGGCGGGTGCGGTTATTTTCCGCCATTATAAAATCTTCAAAGCTTTCCTTACAAGCTTATAAGAATATTTTCAAAGAAAATGTTTTATTTTATATGTCTCTTAAATGATTTCAAAAATATAAAGAGATATTTCTCTAAAAAGTGTTTTGATTTCATCTATGTCAACACCCTTTGATGGATTTTACGATTATTTGAAGTTGATTTATTATGATATAAAACTTCCATATTGTAATGAAGTTTTGTGATATGTTTGACTATGGATGTGCTATTAATATAGCATTCATGGTTTATGTGTAAAGTATTGACATTTCGTATGCTAGTTCCAATAAAAATATTTATGTTATATTTCAACCTTTACTTCATAAGAATGTGTTGGACAAGTATGTTCCAGGTTGGGGACTCGTTAAAGTAAGCCCTCCAGGTTGGGGACTGGTAAAAGTAAGCCCTCCAGGTTGGGGACTGGTAAAAGTAAGACCTTCGGTTTGGTCTCCGGTTATTAGAGGAACTCCGGGTTGGTGTCCGGTTATTAGAGGCACTCTGGGTTGGTGTCCGGTTATTAGAGGCACTCCGGGTTGGGTTCCGGTTACAGTTAGCCCCAAGGTCTTGGGACGAGGCCTTGAAAAGAAATTAAAGTTTAGCATTATGCATTCCATCATTATGAAAGTGGTTATTGATTTTTCATGTGATTATTCGATTAGTAGAATATCCATGTGAATAAGTAAATGGCATTATTGCATTTTACTTTTGCCATACTATGTTGAAGTTCAAGTTTAAAAGGATTTTGTTTTAGTAATTCATTTCCTTAAATGTTTATTCTTATTTATGAAAGTTTCCGCTATATTGTTATCCTTACTGGGCATTTGAGCTCACCCCTTTTCTATGTTTTATTTTTCCCAGGAAGTGAAGAAGTAAATTATGAATGACCTACAGGGATATTATGTGGGGATATGAGTGTGGATTATGGAGACAATATGTTTTTGTAGTAGTTTTTCATTTTATGATGTAATGTAAGACTTATGAATATATCTAGTGTTTCCAAGACTACTAAACCAATCGGTCTTTCGAGATTTGATCTTTCTTGTGATCATACCAATGTTATGTAATAATGCACCGACTCTGGGTAACTGGGGTCGGGGCGTTACAGAGAATGTGCTTGGAATGACTTGAAATCAAACAAAAAAATATAATTATTATTTTTTATGTGTATGAGGAGACAGAACATCAATTAGATGTGCGATTTGTGTGGTATGACTGAATATGTGTTTTTTAAGTGTTTGGTGCGCATGAAAAACGTGCGTGGGGTGGTCAAAACTGACCAAACGACCTCGAAATTCCTTGAAATCAGAAAAAAACAACCAGTGAGTGAATTTTGAAATGGTTTGGTAGATGGCACATCAACCAGAGGCATCGTGTGATTGTGGTGATCGATAACACAAATCCAGTGCCATAAAACACCAAAATGAGTGTTTAACAGTCAAATACATAGCGAACGTGCTCAGAATGACTTGAAATTATAGGAAAGAAATATAATTATTATTATTGAAATGTAAAAGGAGACGACACATCAATCAGACATGTGGTTTTTATGGTACGACTAAATATGTGTTTTTAAGTGTTTGGTGCGCTGGAGAACGTGCGTGTGGTGATGAAAACCGGCCGAAAGACCTCAGAATGCCATGAAATTAGACAAAAAAACAGTTAGTGAATTGTAAAATGTTTGGGAAGATGACACGTCAATCAGAGGTGTTATGTGACCATAGTGACCGAAAATGAAAATATGGTGCCATAAAAGACCAAAAGGAGCATTTAACAGTCAAATGCATAGAGAATGTGCTCGGAATAACTTGAAATCTGACGAAAACATGTAATTATTATATTTGATGTGTATGAGGAGATGAAATGTCAATCAAATATACAGTTTGCGTGGTATGACTGAATATGTGTTTTTTAAGTGTTTGATGCACTTGAAAAATATGCATGGGCTGGTCAAAACCGAACAAACGGCCTAAGAATGTCATGAAATCAAACAAAAACAACTAGTGAGTGAATTTTGAAATGGTTGGGCAGATGGCACGTCAACCGGAGGTGTCGTGTGACTGCGGTGACCGAAAATGCATATCTGGTTCCATAAAACACCAAAATGAGTGTTTAATGGTCAAATGCAAAGGAAACGTGATTGGAATGACTTGAAATAACATTAAAACAATATAATTATTATTCTTGACATGTATGAGGAGACAACACATAAATTGGACATGCATTTTGGATGGTACGACTGAATATGGGTTTTTTAAGTGTTTGACGTGCTTGAAAAATGTGCATGGGGTGATCAAAACTGGTCAAAAGACCTCAGAATGCTATGAAATCAGACAAAAAAAATAGATTAGTGAATTGTGAATTGTTTAGGCAGAAAAATGTCAATCAGAAGTGTCGTGTGACCACTGTGACCAAAAATGAAAATCTGGTGCCATAAAAGACCAAAATGAGTGTTTAACAGTCAAATGCAGAGTAAACATGATCAGAATGACTTAAAATCTGAATAAAATAATATAATTACAATTTTTGATGTGTACGAGGAGATTGAACATAAATTGGACATGTGGTTTCCACGGTACGATGAATATGTGGTTTTTAAGTGTTTGACGTGCTTGAAAAATGTGCGCGGGGTGGTCCAAACCAGCCAAACGACCTCAGAATGCCATGAAATTAGACCAAAAAAACCGGTGAATGAATTTTAAACTGGTCGGGAAGACAACATGTCAATCGGAGGTGTCATGTGACTGCGGTGACCAAAAACAAAAATTTGGCGCCATAAAACACGAAAACGAGTGTTTATCAGTCAAATGCATAGAGAACATGCTGAAAATGACTTGAATTCATAGGAAAACAATCTAATTATTATTCTTGACATTTAAGAGGAGACTTCACGTAAGTAAAATGTGTGGTTTTCATGATACGACTGAATATGTATTTTTAAGTGTTTGATGCGCTTGAAAAACATGTGTGGGGTGGTCAAAACTAGCCGAACAACCTCAAAATTCCATGTAATTAGATGAAAACAACTAGTGAGTGAATTTTGAAATTTTGAGGTATATGACACGTCAATTAGAGGTGTAGTGTGACCCAAGTGACCGAAAACGCACTTCTCGTGTCATAGAAGACCATAACATGCATTTAACTATCAAATGCATAACAAATGAAATCGGAATGACTTGAAATCAGAATAAAATAATCTAATTATTATTTTTGATGTGTAAGAGGAGATAGAACATCATTTAGATGTGTGGTTTTTATGGTATGACTGAATATGAGTTTTTAAGTGTTTGGCGTGCTTTCAAAACATGCGTGGGGTGGTCAAAACCGAGCGAATGACCTCAGAATGCCATGAAATCAGACAACAACAATTGGTGAATTAATTTTGAAATGTTTGGGTAGAAGACACCTCAATTAGAGGTGTCGTGTGACCACGGTGACCGAAAATTCACTTCTCATATCATAAAAGACAAAAACATGTGTTTAAATATAAAATATATAGAGAACGACATCAGGATGACTTGAAATCAGATGAGAAAAATCTAATTATTATTTTTTACATGTACGGAAAGACAAAATGTCAATCAGACATGAAGTTTGCACGATACAGCTGAATATGTGTTTTTAAGTGCTTGACGCACTTGAAAAACATGCGTGGAGTGGTCAAAACTTTTCAAAAAACCCCGAAATTCCATGAAATCAGATGAAAGCAACATGTGAATTAATTGTGAAATGGTTGGGAAAATGACATATCAATCAGAGGTGTCGTGTGATCGCGATCACCAAAAACGCAAATCTGGTGCCATAAAACACCAAAACGAGCATTTAACGGTCAAATACATAGAGAACATGATTGGAATGACTTTAAATCACAAGAAAACAATCTAATTATTATTCCTGATGTGTACAAGGAGACAACAAGTCAATTGGACATGCGGTTTTCATGGTACGATAGAATATATGTTTTTTAAGTGTTTGTCGAGCTTGAAAAACGTGCGGGAGGTGGTCAAAACCATCCGAATGACCTAGTAATGATATGAAATTAGATGAAAACAACCAGTGAGTGAATTGTGAAATGTTTGGGGGTACAAAACATCAATCATAGGTTTCGTGTGACTACGGTGACCGAAAACCCAAATCTGGTGCTATAAAAGACCAAAACGAGCATTTAATGATCAAATGCACAGAGAACGTGCTTAGAATGGCTTTAAATAATATTAAAACACATTAATTATTATTATTGACATGTAAGAGGATATGGAATGTCAATTGGACATGCAATTTTTGCGGTACAGCTGAATATGTGTTTTTAAGTGTTTGGTGCGCTTAAAAAACGTGTGTGGGGTTGTCAAAACTAGATGAATGACCTCAGAATGCCATGAAATTAGACTAAAACAACTGGTAAATGAATTTTAAAATGTTCAGGTATACATAACATCAATTATAAGGGCCATGTGACCACGATGACCACAAACGCAAATCCAGTGCCATAAAACACAAAAATAAGCGTTTAATGGTCAAATACAGAGTGAACATGCTCGAAATGACTTGAAATCATAGGAAAACAATATAATAAATGTTCATGAAGTGTAAGAGTAGAAAATATGTCAATTATACATGAATTTTGCAAGGTACGACTAAATATGTATTTTTTAAGTGTTAGGCGTGCTTGAAAAACGTACGTGGGGTGGTCTAAACTGACCGAATGACCTATGAATGCCATGAAATCAAATGAAAAAAAATCAGTGAGTGAATTGTGAAATGGTTGGGTATACAACATGTCAATCAGAGGTGTTTTGTGACCACAGTGACCGAAAATGCACTTCTCATGTCATAAAAGACCAAAACATGTGTTTAACAGTCAAATGCATAGCGACCAACAACGAAATGACTTGAAATCACTAGACAAATGACTTATTATTGTTGGTGAGGTGTGTGAGCATATGAAACATCAATAAAAATGTGGTCCAATTAAAACCATAGAATTAGAGATTTTAAATTTTTCAAAAGGTATTCGAAATTATTAATATATTTTAAAAATAAAATACTTTCAATCTGTTACACTAAGCTTGAATTGAAATATGTTATTGCATTTCAATTATTTGTTGGGATTTTTTTCAGTACTATTTTTTTTTAATTTTTTCATACAGTTATATTTGATGATGGATGTGGAGCTTGGAAGATGACAAGATGAAGAGATTTTCATGCGTATGAGTTTAGATATTTTGGAAAGTTTTTTTTTGTGATTGTGAAATATAGGGTTTTTTATTGTATTGATGGAATATTTTTTAAGAAAATAAAAAAACTTATAGCGACTTCCATTTGGTGGTCGCTATAGGTAATTTTGGCAGCACCCATAGAGACTGCCAAATGGAGGACACTATTAGAAACACTGACGTGCCTAAAGCGTCCACCGTTTGGTGGATATTAGGCATCCACTATAGACCTTTAGCGATGAATTTTGTCTGTTGCTAAAAGCCTTTATTCTGCTAGTGTATGATGATCATCCTATCTACATTATAAAAGTTCATCCATTATGGGCCTCATATTGAGGTATACGTCCCAACCATTCCATCAAACTATGTGGGCTCTAATTCCTGTTCATAGAAGGATATGTAAAAAGCCTCTTTGAGGTCCGAACCTAATTTAATTTCTCCTTTACCCATTCTATCCATCTACATGGGTTTTTTTTGCTATTTTCACAGGATACATAGTACACCTCTATACAGTTCAATCCCAACTCTAAAACACCAACCGCCTCCTTAGACAACAATAAAATCTTGAGAGCCCAACTAGCTATCTTTAAACCATTTCATATTAAAATTAATAAGAAAATGATGGGGACCTCTAGAGGTTTATTTCAGACACATGGTCTTGACCAGATCATTAACAAAGGGGTAACCAAACCCACATTGAGATTTGGGAAGAACTCATGAACATGCCTTAAATCTATATGAGTGTCCCAGAGTAGGACATAATTCCCCCCAAAAAGGGTGTAATGAGCTTGACCTCCCATCCCCTTGACTAACATATTTTCTAAGATGTCACTGGAAAATCCAAGTGACCTCCTGCCTTTGTAAAGTAGGCCTCATTAACACGAAATGAGTTTGGGTGTAAAATCCTTCAAAAATAAACTAAAATTTTATTATTATGATGCATCTCAATTATTCTAATAGAACAATAAACTAATCCTATAAGCCTAAATGAGTCACACTTTGTGTAATAAATAATATATAATATAAGATCAACTATATTAAATGAGAGCATTAAGCTAGGGATTGAATGAGATTATGCTTTGAACATCCCTTGTGGGATTGTTGTGTCGTGGAAGGGGTGACAATATGAAACTAAGTGGGGATTATGCATTGGTGCTTCCTTGAGATACCTGACCTAATAGGTGAGTCAGATGAAGGTACTGTTTGTGGAATACACCAAGTAGGATTCCCATATATGATAATCAGGAGGAGTATATCGACTGATGGTAGATGGGGTAACCAAGAGGAGAATATCAACTCAATGTGATTGTGCGGGATCAAAGTTGGGGTTACCAATATTTCAACCCAAAATATGTCTAACATGGTTTGAAAATTTTATGGCGTGACTCTTGATTTTTTAGGGGTTAGTGATGGAAGTGAAATGAAATGAACTAAATCTGACCACCCACAGCTTGAAGAAGATTCCATGTTCATTGTGTTATTGAATATGAAGACCCATGATCTGAAGAAGGCAAACCACAGATCCATCATCGATCCGGAGCCAAAGTAGGTGTCGGTTGATACCTCTACAAACCCATTTTGGAGAATAGAAATCAGATCTGATGTTGAACTGATTGAAGTATAAGAACCCTAAATGATGTCGCTTCCACCATTGAGAAACCAAACCACCATCGCCACACCCCCCCAATACCCAAAGACCGCACTTGTCGTGTAGCCCATTAAAGCCCGAGAATCCCACTATTGGAGACTGAAACCATAGGTTCTCGCATGAAGAGATCCAGTCATGATTGACTGAGGAAGATAGTGATACCGGTGAAGAACCCATACGAAGCTGATCTGACCTCCAGAGGGAAGAAAACGACTGAGGTCAACCAAGTGCTCCCTTGAAGAAGCCCTAATATTAATAATGAATAAATTTAAAAGATATATATATATATATTAATAATATCAATAATAAAATATATTAATATAAATAATAATAATTATTTTTTTTGTGAAATTGATGTTGTGAAATTGGTCAATTGAAGGAAAAGTGAAATAATTCATATAACGATGTTGAATTCTCAGGATAACGATGAAGAAGTAAAAACATCTTAATCAAAATATAACAATAAATAAAGAGCACAAGTATATGGCCACTCAAAAATTCACACACAATTCCATTATCAGGTCACCGTATTTATAGATTACAAAAGTCTTGATCCAACAAACAAAATTAATTCCAATGAATCATATCCAATTGTGGGCATACAAATGGTTTTGTCCATATGAAGAGACTTGTTAGGAAATTAATATAACTCATTCATTATGATTTATGACATCCACATAATTAATATGAATTTATAACAACCCCATTAGATGTCATAATACCATGGAATCTAATATAAAAAACCCTATGGGTAAAAAAAGTTAATCCAAATTAATATGATTCCATTCTATGTTGCCTCATTAAAAACCTTATCAAAAAACCAAATGGGAAAAACTAATTAAGGGAAAAATAGTATAGCATTCCCAACTCCCCCTCATAAAATCATGATAGACTTTTTAGTCTTCAAATTATAATTTTATAAAATAATTTCCCAAATGTTGAATTTGGAAATGCCTTTGTGAAAAAATATGAAAGATTCTCACAGGACGTTATTTACTAGATATCAATATCACCATTATTTTGAAGGTCATGAGTGAAAAATAATTTTGGTGAGATATGTTTCATTCTGTCACCTTTAATAAACCTACCTTTTAACTATTCTCTACACCCAGTATTTTCTTCATATAATATGGTGAGAATATTATTATTCATATCTAATCTATAGTTACTCATAATATGATTAATCATTGATCTCAACCAAATACATTCTCGACTTGGTTCATGAATAACAATCAACTCAACATAGTTTGAGGAAGTCATATAAATGTTTTGTTTTATAGAAATCTAAGAAATATCAGTTCCACCATATTTAAACACATATTTATTTTGAGATATTTATTTGTGTAGACCAGAAATGTATCCATCATAAGCAAAACCAACCAACTTTGGTTTTGAAGATTTAGAATAAAGTAACTATTGATATTTTGAACCTTGGATGTAGCTTAATACAAGTTTGATACCATTCCAATGCTGACGAGTATGATAGGAACTATAAATTTCCAATAAATTTATATAAAATGATATATCAAGTCTTGTATTGTTTTTAAGGTACATCAGTTCTCTTATAGCACTCAGAAATGATACTTCAGGACCAATTAGTTCTTCATAACCCACTCGTGGTTTAAAAGGATCATTATCTCGATTAAGATATCGTAAAACCACTGGTGAAATTAATTTATACTATTATTTCATATTAAATATCTATAAGACTTTAGAAATATATCGTGATTGATGAATGAAAATCCCATCATTAAGATGTTCAATTTTTAATCCAAGGAAGAACTTTGTATTTCAAAATTTTTTCATTTCAAATTCTTTCTTCAAATATTCAAATGCCTTAGAAAGTTCATCATTAGTCCCAATTTTATTTAAATCATCAATGTATACTAAAATGATCAAAAAATTATATTCAATATTCTTATTGAAGACACATTTCTTCATCAAATATTTACTTAGACAGTTATACCACATGCACCTTAACTGATTTAATCTATATAATGATTTATTCAGATTAACGGAATAAAGATCTTGAGATCCAATATATTTTAATGGAAATTGGAATCCTAATGGGATTTTCATGTAAACATCATTATCAATATCACCATAAAGATATGTAGTCACAACATCCATCAAGTGTAATTCAAGTTTCTCATATATAACAAATGTTATGAGATACTGAAAGGTTGTTGCATCCATTAAAGGAGAGTATGGTTCATCATAATCAATCATGAGTTTTTTTAGAAGCCTTGAAAAACTATTCATGATTTATATCTCATGAATTAATTATTTTTATTTCTTTTTCTCACAAATACCCATTTGTATCCAATAGTCTTAATCCCTTCAAGGGTTTTCATGATAAACCCAAAAAATTCACATTTATCAAGTGAGTCTAATTGAGATTGGATTGTGACTTTCCATTTTCCCAATCTAGCCTTTTATGAAATTCATTAACTATTTTAGGTTATTGATCCTCATCCCTAATTTCAAGGGATACATTTTATGAATTTTTTTATCAACAATGGTCTCCACTAAGTTCCAACATCTTCTAGTATTGGTGAAATTTATTGAAATTTCCTCTTGATCATGTTCATGTTCTTCTGGTACATTTACATTTTCTTCATATTCATTCATATCTTCAACCAATATAGGTTGTTTCCCCTTTATTTGATGGGGTTTTTATATTTTTAACAAAGTGGTCTCCCATGCTTTAGGCACAGATTGGAAGCATTGTTGGTAATACCATCATATTGTACTTCTAGGACATCTATCCATACCAATGCATTCACAGTAGGTATATATGATTTTGTAACCCTTTTTGAATCATTAAATTCATCAGGAAATTTATTTTCTAAATTTTAAAAATTAATGATCTTTTGAACTTCAAGTTCACTCATATTTGTACAAGGATCAATATGTAACAATGATGCTGCCTTCCATGACATTTCTTTGGAATTAAATTGATTTTACCCTTTGAGCATTGGAAATAATTTTTCATCAAAATCAAAATAAAAAAATCTTGTTTTAAATAAATATCCTATTATAATCTAAAGATATTTAATTATCTAAGGAGATTCAAAACCAACATATATCCCCAATCTTCTTTGGGGTCCCATTTTTTTCATTGCGGGGGTGCTACAAGCACATATACAACACAACCAAATATCCTTAAGTGTAAAATATTTGGCTAATAGCCACGAGATAATTGCAAAGGGGAAAACTCATGATAGATTTATGGTCTTATTTTAAGTAGTTCTAATGTATTAAAAATTCTATGTCCCCATTCCAAAATGGTAAATTTAGTTTTCATAAGTAATGGTCTAGCAATAAGTTGTAATCGCTTTATAAATGATTCAGATAGACCATTTTGTGTATGAACATGAGATACATGATGTTCAACACTTATTACTAAAGACATGTAATAATTATTAGAATAATGTGATGAATATTCAATAGAATTATCAACCCTAATATGATTAATTGAATAATCATGGAATTAAACCCTTAACCTTATTATTTGGGAAAGTAATTTCGAAAACACTTGGTTGTGAGTGGAAAATAAATACACATGGTACCATATAATTGAATCATCAATAAAGATCATAAAATATATAAATGGTCCACATATAGCACTATGAATTATTTCCATGAACATTGGGGATTCAGTCCCAATATTTGATGGTTATGGTCTTATGATTAATTTTTGTTGAGAACAAGCAGCACATGAGTAATCATGGGGGTGTAAGAATCATTTTATCAACCAATGGATGAACATGAATACATTTAATTATTTTCCTCATCATTATTGATCCAGGATGACCCAAATGGTCATGAAAAACAGTAAATGTATCATGGTAAGTAAACTTATGGTTTACTATGTTTGATTCAATTATAAAAATATTGACAAAGTGCAATGAAGAAGTATTAAAAGCTTCTCTTGAATCACTTTTGTTCTCATTATTAATGCCTGTTATATAGAGGTATTAAACACCTCCTTTATCCATAACATCTATATGATATCCATTATTCTGAATATCTTTAAAACATAGAAAATTTCATCGAGAATTAAGAGAAAACAAATCATTATTTATCATAATATGTATACCACCAGGTAGGCATATTCTTCTTATTCTAGAGAATTAAATTAATTTTGAACTACCTATTAATGTATATACATGAGAACTCCCCATTTTAAAGGTGATAAAATATTTCTCATGTTTAAGAATTGTGTGAATCATTGTTCTGTTGATGAGGCAAATATATTTATCATGGAAATTATTACCAATGGATTAATTTGTATCATCCATTTATATTTAAATTAAATTCAACATACATATAAGGAATAAAATAAAGGAAGCAAAATGAAACCTGGGATATTTAAAAATATCACAAAACCAAAACCATAGTTAATTATAACCACAAACATACAAAAACCAAAAATCAAACTTCAATTCCATCATGAGCATTCATGATTGATCTAAATGATCCTCACCTTTAGGGTGTGAAAAATAATCAGAAATATCAAATTTTATAATAGTATCATCATATTTCAACGCCTAGTTACCAAAATTTGATTCAAAATTATTTTCCTTTAATTTGATAGATTATTGATAAATATCAACAAAATTCTTTGTCATATGATAGGTATGCAACCAATTCCCCTTCATGCTACATCGAAAATTGTTACTTTCATAACTCTTTGATTTATTCATTTGTGACTGTTCATTATTAGACCACTTCTGGTGGTTCCCTTTCCTCTTCTCATTTGGTGTATGACCACCTCAAGCAAATGAGTTTCCTCATCCTTGATTGCCTTTATTATTACCATAACTTTGATTAAAATTAGTCACATTCTACTCAGGGAATGGAGCCACACCAATAGGTCAGGATTCATGATTTCTCATCAGGAGTTCATTATTATGTTCAACAATAAGAAGGTGAGAAAGTAATTCAGATTATTTTTTAAAACCTTTCTCAAGATATTGTTGTTTTAGAATGACATTTGAGGCATGGAAATTAGAATAAGTTATTTCCAACATATTAGCATCAGTGATAGTATCTTCACATAATTTTAGTTGTGATGTTATTTTAAACATTACAAAGTTATATTCACTTACCAATTTATAATCTCGGAATTATAAATGACTCCTCTCAAACCTTTCTCTTGGAAATATTACAAGTCAAATATGATCATACCGGTCCTTGAGATTCTTCCATAGCACCAAAGGATCCTTCACTATAAGGTAATTATTCTTTAGATACTCATAGAGGTGATGAAGTAGAAATATTAGGGGTCAAGAATGGTCTTGAGAGGAAGTGATATTTCCAAATTTAATTTATTTTCTAATACCTTTTGCATAAAGGTTAATCTCCACATCCAGAATACAAGATAAGTAATTATTCCTAGAAATTTCATGAGGGAAAAATCCATGCTTCACCATATTCACCATGGAAAATTTATCTTACTGGTATGACTAACCTTTTTTACTTTATATATAAATCATGATGATAACATGTTGTGAAACTGATGTTGTGAAACTAGTTGATTAAAGGTGAAGCAATTTTTTATATAACGATGTCGAATTCTTGGGATAATGATGATGAAGTAAAAACATCTCAATCACAATAGAATATGAATGAAAGAAAAAAAGTATATAGTTACTCAAAAATATACACACAATTACATTATAATGTCACCATATTTATAGATTACAAAAGGTTTGATCCAATGGAAAAAATTATTCGAACGAATCAGATCTAATGTTGAGAATAAAAATGGGTTTTTCCATATGAAGAGACTTATTGGGAAATGAATAGACCTCATTCATTATGATTTATGACATCCATATAATTAATGTGAATTTATAACATATATGAATATATATATATATAATATTAATAATAATATAATTAAAAATAAAGAATAAAAAATATGCTCGACATGCATCTGATCCCAAAAAAATGATTGGATTTTTGTGTGCATGCTTGACTAATGAGGCCCAATTTATGTATTTTATTACTATGTTTTTATTGTGTAGGTATTATCCAAGACCCTGGGGGCATAGGAAATTTTAATGGAAGTTTTTAGAATTTTCTAGATATACCCAAGGAAGTTGACTGAAGCAGGGGAAATATCCACACAGGTCATGTGAAGATTTAACAACTTATGCATGCAGAGTACAATTGGTTTTTGGAGATTTTAATTAGTAACTATTGAGGATAAAATATAGTGACAAAAATTTCACGTGCAATCAATGGAGTTATCCATAAAGCTGAGTATAAGGCCCTAACCTTAAACATTTCATAATCTTAAGTTAAGTCAATAATTTGACTTTATTTCACATTAAATATCCTTTTATGTTTAGAGATTTAGAGAATTTGGTCATAACTCATACATAAAACCTTAAATATTACAAATAGACACTTCTACTCACTATCTAATTTTTTTATAGAACAAAAACTTAAAAAAACATGGTTCATTTCATGTTTAGATAACATGACTTTTCCTTGATCCCATCCCTGAACCTATTATTATTTATGTCCTGTGAAAAACATTTCAAAACTTTGGAATAACATAAAAATCTCATTAAGGGATATGTAAAGAATGAAAACTGTTAGTCTTGTGAAAAGATGTAAACCATGAATACTTTGTCATAAAGTAATACTTTTCACCTTTAAGAAGTAGCAAAAACACTTCACTGAATATAAGATCATTTCTTACCCTTTTTATAACAAAAAGATTACCATAAATCCCATAGAAATCCACATATAACATATAAAGGTAACTTGATACATAAACATACTTAAATGGAATGACCATATGGTCGACTTCCACATATATCACTAAATGGAATAGCTATACAACCAAATTTTATACCCAATGCATTGGAGGTTATAACATAACCACCCATCCTTGGTTTATCCCAGAACCACCCATCATTGGATTATCACATAACCACTCGTCTTTAGTTTATCATGTAACCACCCATTAAATATTTTAGTTCCATTATATAATCATCACACAAAAAAATTCAAATATCAACATTTTAATCATTAAATTTTATTTTCAATCACAAGAAATAATTTCAAGATATTGAAATAATAAATCCAATTTCAAGACCATTTTCAATACCAAAACACCCAGAAAAGGAATAAGGGATTTTCTCCTTTTAGAAAACAATAATTCTTATAGAGGAAGCCAACTATCGAATAACAGTTACGACGAAATAGAGGTTGTTATCGCCGCATACGTTAAAAATATTCCTTTTTTTGTTTAGTAAAATGCTTCGTAGAAAAAGATTACTTTTGAATGAAATTAAAATTCAAAAGTTTGAATATAAACCATATAAAATAAGTTTGTGTATACAATAAAATATTTCTCAATGATAGGATATTGAGATGAAATCCCTTACCTTGAACCCGACTTGTCTCATTCGTTCTTTATATTCATGAATAATAAACTTAGGTTAATTTATACTTGATTAAAAACCTTTTCCAAGTTTATTATTCATTTTATATTACTTATTATCATGTTACAAAAATTATATAATTTCAAATGGGTCATTTTTTTGATATTCGGTATTTGAGTCGAAAATGAACTTATTTTGATGTAAATTGTCCATTTAGTCAAAAGTCCATCATCTCCAAAATATTATTCAGGATTAAAATATCATATATATCCTGTATATATTTATTTAGAATATTTCAAAAAATTTGGAGATAATAAGTGAAATGCACCGTTCATGGTGACGGTAGGCCGCACGTATGCATGAACGCTACTTTCATTTCATTGTCATATTAAAGGAATGAAAAGAAAATGATACATAAGTATATTATAATTATGGTATAATATCTATGTTATATATGTTACAAAATTTCATTAACTGCATCCTATATACGTTCCATGTATGGTATGAATGATTCATATCACTTTAAGGGGGCGATAGTCCACACTCCCTCAAATGAAATTATTGTATTTACACAACATGGAAAGCAAAAAGATACGTTATAAATAAAAACTATTGAATAATAAAGGCAATATAAATATAATATATATCATATATAAATATAGTTCTATCATAATGGACACCATGAGAGGTTGTAGGAGAAAATTTACCAATCATCGTTTCGTGAGGCAGTAGTTCGCCGTACACAAAAACAATATGTTCGTATCCATTAGATGGGTGTGTGTGTAAGTGTAGTTCGAATACTTCTCATAAAAACATTATAGTATATTTAGGATAATGATGTTTTTGTGTAATAATATAATAATAATAGCATATGGAGCAGATAAGAAAAATAAAGGAAATGAACTTGATAGAAGACGTTACCTCTAAATCGAGTAACTTCTTTTGATTTAAGCCAAAATGATTTCTTGAATTGCCTTCTGCATAAGGTAAGGCTTATAAGTGGAAGGTATAGATTTTTGGATATTATGTCGGCATATTTTGGAAAATCCAATAGAATTTAGTGGTGTGAGTAAGTGGGTAGAAGTGGTGTCCTTTTATAAGAGGGCGGAGGGGCACTTTAGTATAGTCTTGAAATATTATTTTATTAAAAATTGATTTTTGAATTATAATAGCACCAAATTGATATAATTCGTGGATAATATGAGGATGGGTCTAAATATTCTCAAACAATAGGTTTTAGATAAGTTTAGGTCATAAAATTAACTTTATCTTTTAGCTTTAACCCTTAGTTAAAAACATTAACTCTTACCATGTCTTCTTGCATTTTCTTAATATATAGTTACTATAGTTACTATAAAATGGAAATAGAATCACAAGTGGATCATTAATGAAATTTTTAATATTATATAAGTCATTTAGACGAATATTATATTTTTAGGACCATTATATCATTTAATAAAATAGTATTTTGTATTAAAAACTCATTTATGTTAATTTTGACACTATTTAGTAATTGATTTTTGTTGAAGTCATAAAAACTTGATTCCTTCAAACCAAAGACATTAAATAAAATATAATATTTCATAATCATCAAAAAAATTCATTTTTGTCATGAATGTTTTTAAATTATATTTATTTTAATATCTATAATATCATTTATTTGAATCTTTAATTAATAAGGTAATCACTAAATCATCATTGTGTCATAAATGAATTTAATTATTTAATATATATATTTTTAAATAAAATACCATGATTTAGGAAATAATTTTATCTTTATAATTACTATTTTTAGTCATAGATTTCAATTATATATTCCTACCTTAATTTTTTAGTAAAAAGATACATGTTTATGTTATATTTACCTTTTCTTTAAATTAAATATTATAAAATGTCATTTTCACACCCAAGTGACTCCCAAATGCCAAAAGTTCAGAATAAAGATTATCATGGTTGGAAATATATCATAAAATAGGATTATGAAACATTTAAGGTAGTTTTATATTATTATAATATTATTTTTACCCTTATTTAACCGATTTACCCTTTAACCATAGTAAATAAAAATAATTACTGAAGTTACTATTCATAATGTCCAAAATTTAAAGGTACCTATTTACACAATTTATAACTTCTGATTAAAAATATGTAATTAATTTTTACAAATTCAAAACACTGAAATTTTAGTAATTAATTTAAAATTAATTCTCATTGTCAAAACCAGAAAGCGGGTTTTTAAGAAGTAAAAACTATCAAAATATTGACATGTTTTTATATCCAATTTAAATGTGAAATTACTTACAATGACCAAAATTAAATTAAATAATAAAAACTTAATCTAAATATACTTTAAAACCAATTAAAAGTACAATCTAACTATATAAATAAATTAAATAAAAAGGAATTTTTGAATAAAAACACAGTTTTTTTCACTATCCAGTAAAATATAGATTTTATCAGAAAAATATCAAAATTTCATCCAAAATAAGTTTTGATGTCCTGTTTCTAAAGAAGAAGTTTATTTTGTCAAATAAAATATATAAAAGTGACAAAAACTAGATTTAAAAAGGGTTCTTAATCAAAAGGTGATAAAATGAGCTTTTAAAAATATTATAGTATTTTATGCTTAAAATTAGATTCATTGTAATTTTAATCCTCTAAAATTTGTTGGAAAATGTAAACACATTTAAAAAAATGTGTAATCATATTGTAGTTAGTTCTTTTTATTTCCACCAATACAATTACTAGGTGTTATCTTCCATTTAAAATAATAATAATATTATTGTATTATTTTTTCGGTATAACTCAAAGTTGGGTGCAACGTAAGATTTTGGAGAAACCCATTATTGCATTCGAGTATGCTATCGGAAAAAATGTCCCCTTTAATGTAAAATTAATATATTATTAATAAATATTAATAGACATGAAAAAGTATTATTCTATACATACTTGGAATGTTACATCATTCCCCCCTTTTGAAAATTACGTCCTTACAATTTTAAAATTTGGCTCAGAAACTTCATTGAAAATCCCACATCAGAAAAAGAGTCAATAAAACTACCACTTTAAAAGAATGAAAGATAAGTACAAATGTCACTTGAGATAACACATACTAGGATTCCATGTATGAAAACATGGATATAGAAGAGAAAAATAACCATCACGTTCTGATGGAGAGTGATAGAAAACATGATGAGGATAAAGTTAACAATTACAAAACCATAAATATGTAATTAGTTAATAGGTTATTGATTTATCCTTATGTAAATAAATCAGATATAGTTTTGGTTTTAGGATCCTTTTCATAAATTTGAGGAATTATTTTACTACTTAGAATTAGAACATAAGGAAATATACTTACTTTAATTTTAGAGTATCATCCTTTAATCAATTTACACCACACACTTATATTTTTCTTCAAACAATGATTATTAAATATGGATTTTCACGCCTAAAGCACTGTAATAAACTTCTAAAAACTCATATAATACCCAAAAATGTTAAATATATCTCTCTCATACCTTGAAACATTGACCAAAACCAAAATGGTTAGTACAAGATAAGATAATCCACCAAAAAGAATAATACTTTATAAGGAGAATGACTACTTTTAATCTCCAAAATTCAACAATAATACCCATTTTATACATAGACCATTAAAAAAACATCCTTAAAATTCCTCAAAAAAATCCAAACTAAGATTGAAACCCAAAACTTAGAAGGATTTGATCATATAGTCTTCCATGATAAATCTCAACATTTAACTCCAAATAATATCAACTACTCTTAAAGTATCATACCAAAAGGTAATTAACCTAATCACATTTTCTCCATGATAGGTTAATCATCTCCTTAAATACTCTAATTCCCCATAAGTCCACAATTAAAATCATAGATTATTCCCAAAATATAATTCAACCATAAATCTTCAATTAAATTGCATATTATTATATTCACCTTAATCATATAAAGTTCCCAAAAATAGAGAACATCTTCCGAAATAACATTTATCACTTAATCCCCAAATCATTTTTTTTCTAATACCAAGTATATCCATTTGATAAAACATAAGTTCCCAAAATCAACTTATTCTGATTCCATAAAATCATTAAACAAAAAGGTAAAAGTCATGCTAGCCAGGGACTTCACGTAGTCCAATGGTAGGCAATAAAGCCCTATCACACTTCAGTTGTGGATTCGATTCCAACGGCCTTGTTCGATGCGACGAGTTGTCACCCTTCCCATGAGTTGTACTTTTTTATAAAACTATATAATTCTTAAAACATTCCCAAAATGAGATAAAATCATCAAAATAACCATAAAATATTTTAATCTCAAGTTTATCTCATTCCTTTCATTTTGTATCCCAAAATATAATAACTCACAATTTCTTCAAATTAAAGGATCATATAAACCCTAAAGTTTCTTTATAATTATTTCCACAAAAGAAAATATAATTATTCCTCAATTAACATTTTTACATAATAAACTTAAGGGTTACATATACTATAAGTCTTCCAAAGTAATCCCATCATTAAAAAATTTAAACATATCATCATCCATAGATCCAACATAACACTTAAATTCCTAAAATGTAGACATCTTAATCATCAAACATTCTATATGATCCTTTATTAATGTTTTTCCATATTATTCTTTAATACTTATTTCCTAAAAAAAATCATGCATAATTTCCTAATATTTAATAATATCAAAACATTAGTTAAGAAATAATCCATACCATTCATAAGTCATTTTCATTTTCCTCAACTTCAATTAAAATGGAATTAGGTATTGGTAAACATATATTTGTATGGTCCTCGTGATCCTATTCTCAAACTTTCTTCGTAGGAAATCTATTTGCATAATGACCATGCACACCACATTTAAAACATTCAATTGATCATTCAGAAAGAACTTATTTCCCTTTCCTAGAGTCAACTGAAGGCTTCCTTTTTCTATGGTAGGTTATTGCATTATGACCTTCATTACCACATATATAACATCTTCCCATACCTTTAAAACATTTCCAAGATGTTTCTTTCCACATCCTTGACACATAGGTCGTTGAATATACTTAACTTTATGATTATTACCTAAACATCCATAGGTATTTGTTTCTCATATATATTATACCTTAGAAAAATCACCAAGGTTCAAGTGGTAAATCATGACTCTAGATAGCTGGTTTAGAATAACCACAAGATTTGTCATTGAATATCCCATTTCATTAGGTTGGTTATTCAGAAAACCACCACAGGTTCCTTCACATCCATTTTTACTTTGGCGCCTACTAGATCCATCCATTTACTAAAACCAAAAAGGTTAGTGTGAGTATATCAGAAAAATAATCATATACTATCTTATGAGTAGGGAAAATACTAAGATATACTTATTCATGTTATATTAAACTCATTAAACTTATCTAAAATAACTATAAATATTTATAATATGCTAACAATTGTGGTTATATATAACTTGTCGTTTATTCTTAAATAACACCCTAACCTCTAAAATTATCTAAACTGACCTTTGATACCAACTATAAGGACCTGACCTTAAACTTTACATAATCTTGAGTTAAGTAAAGAATTCAAATTTATTTCACATTGAAGATTTTTTCAGGTTTAGAGATTTATATAATTAGGTCATAACTCATACATGACAACTTAAATATTATTAGTAGACACTTCTACTCACAATCTAATTTTTTTTCATAAAACATAAACTTATAAAAAACATGGTTCGTTTCATGTTTAAACAGCATGGATTTTCCTTGACCCCATCCTTGACTCTATTATACTTTAAGTCCTATGAAAAACATTCCAAAAATTGGGATGATCATAAAAATCTTAGTCAGGGATATGTAAATGATGAAAACTTTTAGTCTTGAGAAAACATGTAAACCATGAATACTTTATCATAAAATAATACTTTTCTCCTTTAAGAAGTAGTAAAAACACTTCACTAAATATAATCTCATTTCTTAACCTTTTTGTAACCAAAATATTACCATAAATCCCATTGAAAGCAATATATAACATATAAAGGTAACTTGGGACATAAACATACTTAAATGAAATAACTATATGATCAACTTCCACACATATTACTAAATGGAATAGCCATACGACTGACTTCCATACCCAATGAATTAGAGGTTATAACATAACCACCCATCCTTGGTTTATTATGGAACCACCCATCATTAGTTTATCATGTAACCATCTGTCTTTGGTTTATCATGTAACCACCCATCAAATGTACAATTATCATTATATAATCATCATACATAAAAGATTGAAAATATCAACATTTCACTCATAAAATTTCATTTTCAATCACAAGAAATCATTTCAAGATATTGAAATAGTAAATAAAATTTGAAAACCATTTTCAATACCAAAACACTCAAAAGGGAATAAGGTATTTCTTTTCCTTTTAAAAAACATTATGCCTTATAGAGGAATCAAAATATCAAATAATGGTTATGACAGTAGAGAGTTCATTATCACCACATACGTTAAAAATATTCCTTTTGTTTTTTAGTAAAATGATTCATTTAAAAATATTAATTTTTAATGAAACTAAATGTCAAAGGTTTTATTATACACCATATAAAATAAGGTCGTGTATACATTAAAATATGCCTCAATGAAAGGAGATTGAGACAAAGTCCCTTACCATGAATCTGACTTGTCTTTTTCATTCTGTATGTTCATGAATAATAAACTTAGGTTAATTTATACATTATTTGGAATCTTTTCCTACTTTAATATTCATTTTATATTACTTATTATCATTTTATAAATATTATATAATTTTTATGGGTCATTTTGTTGATATTCAGTACTTGATTTGAAAATAAACTCGTTTTGATGTAAATTATCCATGTAGTCAGAAGTCCATCATCTCCAGGATATTATTAATGATTTAAATATCATATATATAAAATATATACGTATTTAGAATATTTCATAACATTTGGAGATAATAATTTAAATACTCTGTTCATGGAGACGGTAGGCCTTACGTATGCATGAAAACTACTTTCATTTCTTTGTCATATTGAAGGAATGAATAATAAATGATACATATGTATAATATAATTCCAGTATAATATATAATTCATATATGTTACTTAAGTTCATTAATTCCATCCTTTATACATTCCATGTATGGCATGAATGAGTCATATCACTTTGAGGGGGCAGTAATCTACACTTCCTCAAATGAAATTATTGTATTTACACAACATGGAAAGCATAAAGGTATGTTAAAACAAAATTACATAATCATAGATAAAATATAAATATAATAAATATCATATATAAATATATTTTCATAATAATTTCCACCATGATAGGTGGTATGAGAAAATTTAACAATCATCGTTTCCTGAGGCAGTAGTTCACCGTACATAGAAGCAATATGTTTGTATCCATTAGATGGAGGTGTGTGTAAGTATAGTTCAAATACTTATCATAAAAAATACTAGTATATTGAAGATACTGGTGTTGATATTAAATCATATAATAATATGATCATAGAGAATGGAGAACAAAAATAAAGGAAAGGAACTTGAGAGAAGATGTTACTTCTAAATTGGGTAACTTCTTTTGATATGAGCCAAAAAGATTTATTGAATTTCCTTCTTCCCAAAGAAATGATTATAGGAGGAAGTGAGGGATGTTTGGAGATTATTTGATCAGAGTTTTTATGATCTAAGAGGCTTGAGATGTGTGAGTAAGTGGGTATAAGTGGTAGCCTTTTATAAGATGGAGGAGGGGCACTTTAGGAAAGTCTTGAAATATTATTTTATTAAAAATTAATTTTCGAATTATAATATCTCCAAAGTGATATAATTCCAGGATAATAAAATCATGGTTATAAATACTCTTAAACAATAGGTTTTATACAAGTTTATGTTATAAAAGTAACCATATATTTTAACTTTAACCCTTAGTTAAAAACATTAACTCTTACCATGTCTTCTTATATTTTCACAATATATGGTTACTATAGTTACTATAAAATGACAATAGAACCACAAGTGGATAATTAATTACATTTTTAACATTATATAATTTATTTTTCTGAATATTATATTTTTATTACTGTTATATCATTTAATAAAATAGTATTTTGTTTTAACAACTCATTTATGTCAATTTTGACACTATTTAGTAATTGATTTTTTTTAAAGTCATAACAACTTGATTCCTCCAAAAAAAGGAATTAAATAAAATATAATATGCCATAATAATCAATAATATTCATTTATGTCATGAAAATATTAAAATTAAATTTATTTTAATATTTATAAAATCATTTATTTGAATCTTTCATTAATAAGGTAATTACTACATTATCATTGTTTCATAAATAAATTTATTTATTTAATGTATAAAAATTATAAATAAAATACCATAATGTAGGAAATATTTTTAGATTTATAATGACTATTTATAGTCATAGATTCCAATTATATAACACCACCTTAAAATTGTTTTAGTAAAAAGATACATTTTTATGTTATATTTCCCTTTTCTTTAAATTAAATATTATAAAATGTCATTTTCACACACAAGTGGCTCCCAAATGCCAAACGTTCGGACTAAGGATTCTCATGGTAAAAAATATCTCATAAAATAGGATTATGAAACGTTTTATGGTAGTTTTATATTATTATAATATTATTTTTTACCCTTATTTAATTGATTTACCCTTTAAACATGGTAAATAAAAATAATTAATAAATTTACTATTCATAATGTCCACAAATAAAAGGTACCTATTTACAAAAATTTGAACTTTTGATTACAAATATGGAATTAATTTTTATAAATTCAAAACAATTAAATTATATTAATTAATTTAAAATCAATTCCCATTGTCAAAACCAGAAAGCAGGTTTTTAAGAAGTAAAAACTATCAAAAGACTAACATGTGTTTATGTACATTTTAAATGTGAAATCACTTCCAATGACCAAAATTATATTTAATTATAAAAAATTAATCCAATTACACTTTAAAACTAATTAAAAGGATAATCTAACTATATAAATAAATTAGATGAAAAATATGTTTTGAATTAAAACGCAGTATTTTTCACTATTCATTAAAATATGATTTTTTTCAAAAAAATACCAAATTTTCAACCAAAGTCAATTTTGATGTCACACTTATAAAGAAAAAGTTTAATTTTTCAAATATAACATATAAAACTGACAAAAACAAGATTTAAAAAGGGTTTTTCATCAAAAGGCGGTAAAACTATCTTGTAAAAATATTATAGTATTTTATGCTTAAAATTGGATTAATTCTCATTTTAAGTCTCTAAAATTTATTAGAAAATGTAAAAACATTTGAAAAACATGTATAATCATATTTTAGTTAGTTCTTTTAATTTCTGTAAATACAATGGTTATGCATTATCTACCATTTAAAATAATAATAATATTATTGTATTATTTTTCAGTATTACTCAAAGTTGTGTGCAACATAAGATTTCAGAGAAACCCATTGTTTCATGTTGAGTATGTTATCATAAAAAGTGGATCATTTAATATAAAATTAACATATTATTCATAAATTTTAATAGATATGAAAAAATATTATTCTATAAATACTTGGGATGTTACAATGAGACTCTGAGCTCATACCAGTTTATGGAATGAACATTTCATTTTATTCAGGGGAATAATATAAAAATAAAGGGAGGAAACATCCATATTTACATCAGCCATATACTCACACCGGATAATAGAGGGAGGTAGAAGAGGATTGCGTGATGAGGAGTACTGGATTTGAAGCTAGTGCTTGAGGAAATAGATAATATGGATGTTTCCATTTTTCTTCCTTATTTTATTTTGGATCTCTATTTTCATTTCCATACATAACTAATTTTCACAGGGGAATCATATTTAAATGTTTTTAATATTATTTAAATGTTATTATCTCTTTATTGAAACAATTTTAATGAATTTTAAGTTCAATATTCTAATTTATGTTCATTATGAGTATCACTTTTACAATACACTATGATCTGATAAGAGAAGGTAGTGAATTATTTTCTCTTGAGAATCTATTGAAGTATTTAAAATGGAAAAGATATACATATCTCTTCTCTATATTTAACACATCAATATCTAAGTGTTTATCAGAATATCATCACTAAGGTAGAATAATTGAACTATGCTTTACATTGAGTGATAGCTCAGTGCATCAAAACCATTTCTTCTAGTCACTATATATTTACAATTAATTTGAGTATAGATAATTTTTTAATAATTTTAGGGCATTCTGATACCCTTATTCTTCATCCTTTGGTTGGATTCATTTGCTTTAGTTTTTTCTCAAATTCTCACCACTTCACTATATCACTATTTCTTGGAGTTTTTGCTGTTGTTTTTTATTGTTTCCAGTTTTATTTTGGTCATACTAAAGCATTAATTTTACTTCCCTATGGAATCAACACCTTTATCACCATTATATTAATTATAGGTAGTTGTAGGGTTTTATATTTATTAAATTTTTGTGATTCTCAAGGATGTTCGTGTCAAATTTTAGCACCATTTACAGGGAAGGTACATGTGACCAAGTCAATATATAACAAAAACTAAAAAAAAAAGAAAACATGGGAATCTAAAAAAATAAAAAAATAAAAAAATTTCAATTTTTCCCCCAGAAATTATTCACTGTCTATATGCACACAAATTATTCTAATTAAGAACTTGAAAATATGATTTTTGAAATCAATAAACACTATTATATACATAGAAAAAAATAAGTGAAAAATTGAAAACTTGTAAAACTTTGATTTAGGAAGAGATGATAATCAAAACTTGAATGTTCTAAATCCTATTATTCATTCCCATAAGAGACCTAGGGTTAAAGTGTTTCAACTAGAAATAGTTTCAAGTAATCCATCTTATATAAGGTTGTCTCCAAGGTCTAGAAATTTCGAGATTAATCAATATCATCTCTCTCATCTTCTTTATTTTAATGGTCTTCCAATATAGGTCTCTTTAGATTTCATTAGATACTTTTACAGTTCTATTCAACATGCGCCCCTGTGAGGTCTAAGTGAGGAAGAGTTGAGGTTGAGGGTTTTACCATTATGTATTAAAGTTAGGGTTATGGCATGGTTCTAGAAACTTGATGAATAAATATTTAAAACCTGGGATGAGGTGTTTAATGCCTTTGTATCCAAATTTTACCTTAGGAACACCACCATCAAGGTTAGGTATAAGATCACTGGATTTTTCTAGGATAAGGGAGAGTATAACGACCTTGATTTTTATTACATTAATATTACATAATTTTAATGATAAAAAACATAAGAACATTACATGACCAGGATCCAAATTTTTATTGTCTTGGGAAAATTAGGATAAAACATAAATTTTACAAAAAAAAAACATTTATTTAATTCCTTCTTCTCTAGCTTCTCTGAGGTCTTCACATTTTTCTTTGTACAAGTAATCACTTGAGGATATAAATCAAAAAAGGGTGAGATAAACTCCTAGAAAGAGTATATATAAGAACATGAAACATTATAACACAGGTTGAGAACAATAATAAGATAATAATAATATCATAATTATGATAGTAATCATTTATAAAAGTCTTATAATGTGGCAATGAAAAAACTGAAACATCATGTATTAGTGGTCAACTACGACACATAGTTTTGAATAAAGATAGCATCATGTTCATGAATATTTCACTTTTATCATGAGATACATAACATTACTAAATTGATTATAGCACTATGTAATTCTGGGCTCGCCCGTCATATAACATTTACACTGCGCTCACTACTACAACCTTCCCCTTTATCAGCGCTAAAAACCAGCATTAACAGTGCTAGAAAAGCACTATTAATTCCGGCGTAGATAAAGGGGGGGGGGGGGGGTCCCCTATATCAGCGCTTCTCAGAGTGCTGATAAAGGGGTACTTTATCAGCGCTTCGTGGAGCACTGATAAAGGTCACCTATATCAGCGCTCCTTTAGCGCTGTTAAAGGTGTCCTTTATCAGCGCTAAAAAAGCGCTGATAAAGGCCCTGGCGCCTGCACCTAAAAAATAGTACCTGCACACCTGCACACCAGAATACCTGCACAAAGTAGCACATGCACACCTGCACACCATAGCACCCATACCCAATATTTTGACTGATAACGGTATATACATTTACTTAACATCATGAATACAAAAAAACGCATTTTTATATACATTTCAAACATTGTTTTACATGGTTACATTTACAATTATTCAACAACAGTTATAAACATTCATGTTTCATCCTTTGATATCCGTGATCCGCTCTCGACGGTATTTGTTTCCGAACAAAGCATCTGAACTCAAGGAAAAAAATTCACCTATATAAGAAAAAAAATATTATGTTAGTAATGAAATAAAGAAAGAAATTAAAAAAGTAATATGAAAGAATACATTAATATGGAAATGTGAAACTAAAATATGAAATTTTAAACTCAAAAGTTTTCATTTTCATAACAATGAAAGGGAATAATGTAAAATCAATATGTTTTTGATTGATTTATCTTATTTAATAAATACTGATTCTTTATCTAATGAAAAGCTTTACCGGTCACACCGTGCATCGGATTGAGGTGCGTTTAATTCATACACGTCAAAAATGACTCGTGGATCGTTGTCCTAAAGTATCAAAACAATCCGAATGCGTTTGCTCGGTTTGGCGTATGTCATTGGTGTTGTTTTCCAAAGTTTCTGTTATTTTCAAACTGATATTAGACAATTTTAGCCATACCAGTCACAACGTGCATCGGATTGAGGTGCGGTCGATTCGTACACGTCAAAAATGACTCTTGGATCATTGTCCTAAAGTATCAAAACAATCCGAATGCGTTTTCTCGGTTTGCTGTATGTCATTGGTGTTGTTTTCCAAAGTTTATCTCAATTTGAAACTGATATCAGACACTTTTAGCCATACCGGTCACACCGTGCGTCAGATTGAGGTGCGGTCGATTCGTACATGTCACAAATGACTCTTGGATCATTTTACTAAAGTATCAAAACAATCCGAAGGTGTTTTCTCAGTTTGGAATATGCCATTGGTGTTGTTTTCCAAAGTTTATGTCATTTTCAAACTGATATCAGACAATTTTAGCCATACCGGTCACACCGTGCGTCGGATTGAGGTGCGTTCGATTCTTACACATCAAAAATGAGTCGTGGATCGTTTTCCTAAAGTATCAAAACAATACAAAGGAGTTTTCTCGGTTTGTCGTATGTCATTGGTGTTGTTTTCCAAAGTTTATGTCATTTTCAAACTGATATCAGACACTTTTAGCCATACCGGTCACACCGTGCGTCGGATTGAGGTGCGGTTGATTCGTAAACGTCACAAATGAATCGTGGATCATTTTAATAAAGTATCAAAACAATCTGAACGCGTTTTCTTGGTTTTCCGTATGTCATTGGTGTTGTTTTCCAAAGTTTATCTCAATTTGAAACTGATATCAGACACTTTTAGCCATACCAGTCACACCGTGCATCGGATTGAGGTACGGTCGATTCTTACACGTCACAAATGACTTATGGATCGTTGTACTAAAGTTTCAAAACAATACGAATGCATTTGCTTGGTTTGGAGCATGTCATTGGTGTTGTTTTCCAAAGTTTATGTCATTTTCAAACTGATATGAGACAATTTTAGCCATACCGATCACACTGTGCGTCGAATTGAGGTGAGGTCAATTCTTACACGTCACAAATGAGTCTTGGATCGTTGTACTAAAGTATCAAAACAATCCGAAGGAATTTTCTCGGTTTGCCATGTGTCATTGGTGTTGTTTTCCAAAGTTTATGTCATTTTCAAACTGATATCAGACAATTTTAGCCATACTGGTCACACCGTGCATTGGATTGAGGTGCGGTCGATTTTTACATGTCACAAATGACTCATGGATCATTGTCCTAAAGTATCAAAACAATCCGAAGGCGTTTTCTCGGTTTGGCGTATGTCATTGGTGTTGTTTTCCAAAGTTTATGTCATTTTCAAACTGATATCAGACAATTTTAGCCATACCGGTCACACCGTGCATCAGATTGAGGTGTGGTAGATTCTTACACATCAAAAATGAGTCGTGGATCGTTGTACTAAAGTATCAAAACAATCCGAACGCGTTTGCTCGGTTTGGCGTATGTCATTGGTGTTGTTTTCTAAAGTTTATGTCATTTTCAAACTGATATCAGACAATTTTAGCCATACCGGTCACACCGTACGTCGGATTGAGGTGTGGTAGATTCGTACACGTCACAAATGACTCATGGATCATTTTCCTAAAGTATCAAAACAATCCGAACGCATTTTCACGGTTTGGCGTATGTCATTGGTGTTGTTTTCCAAAGTTTATGTCATTTTAAAACTGATATCAGACACTTTTAGCCATACCGGTCACACCGTGCATTGGATTGAGGTGAGGTCAATTCGTACACGTCACAAATGACTCGTGGATCGTTTTCCTAAAGTATCAAAACAATCCGAATGCATTTGCTCGGTTTGGCGTATGTCATTGGTGTTGTTTTCCAAAGTTTATGTCATTTTCAAACTGATATCAGACACTTTTAGCCATACCGGTCACACTGTGCGTCGGATTGAGGTGTGGTCAATTTTTACATGTCAAAAATGACTCGTTGATCATTTTACTAAAGTATCAAAACAATCCGAATGTGTTTGCTCAGTTTTCCGTATTTCATTGGTGTTGTTTTCCAAAGTTTATCTCAATTTGAAACTGATATCAGACACTTTTAGCCATACCGGTCACACCGTGCATCGGATTGAGGTGTGGTTGATTCGTACACATCACAAATGACTCGTGGTTCTTTTTACTAAAGTATAAAAACAATACGAAGGTGTTTTCTCGGTTTGGCATATGTCATTGGTGTTGTTTTCCAAAGTTTATGTCATTTTCAAACTGATATCAAACAATTTTAGCCATACCGGTCACACCGTGCATCAAATTGAGGTGAGGTTGATTTTTACATGTCAAAAATAAGTCGTGGATCGTTTTCCTAAAGTATCAAAACAATCCGAACGCGTTTGCTCAGTTTGGTCTATGTCATTGGTGTTGTTTTCTAAAGTTTATGTCATTTTCAAACTGATATCAGACAATTTTTGCCATACCAGTCACACCGTGCGTCGGATTGAGGTGCGATCGATTTTTACACGTCAAAAATGACTCGTGGATCGTTTTTCTAAAGTATCAAAACAATCCAAACGCTTTTTCTCGGTTTGTCATATGTCATTGATGTTGTTTTCCAAAGTTTATGTCATTTTCAAACTGATATCAGACACTTTTAGCCATACCGGTCACACCGTGCGTCGGATTGAGGTGCGGTCAATTCATACACATCAAAAATTACTCGTGGATCGTTTTACTAAAGTATCAAAACAATCCAAATGCATTTTATCAGTTTGGAATATGTCATTGGTGTTGTTTTCCAAAGTTTATGTCATTTTCAAACTGATATCAGACACTTTTAGCCATACCGGTCACACCGTGCATCGGATTGAGGTGCAGTCAATTCGTACACATCACAAATGACTCGTGGATTGTTTTCCTAAAGTATAAAAACAATATGAATGCATTTTCTTGGTTTTCCGTATGTCATTGGTGTTGTTTTCCAAAGTTTATCTCAATTTGAAACTGATATCAGACACTTTTAGTCATACCGGTCACACTGTGCGTCAGATTGAGGTACGGTCGATTCGTACATGTCAAAAATGACTCGTGGATCGTTGTCCTAAAGTATAAAAATAATCCAAAGGCGTTTTCTTGGTTTGGTGTATGCCATTGGTGTTGTTTTCCAAAGTTTATGTCATTTTCAAACTAATATCAGACAATTTTATCCATACCGGTCACACCGTGCATTGGATTGAGGTGCGGTCGATTTGTACACGTCACAAATGAGTCGTGTATCGTTTTCCTAAAGTATCAAAACAATCCGAAGGCATTTTCTCTGTTTTCCGTGTGTCATTGGTGTTGTTTTCCAAAGTTTATGTCATTTTCAAACTGATATCAGACACTTTTAGCCATACCAGTCACACCGTGCGTCGGATTGAGGTGCGGTCGATTCGTACACATCACAAATGACTCGTGGATCGTTTTCCTAAAGTATCAAAACAATCTGAACGTGTTTGCTCGGTTTGACATATGTCATTGGTGTTGTTTTCTAAAGTTTATGTCATTTTCAAACTAAGTAGTAGGAATTCACTAATCTAAGGATATGAAACATAAGAAAGGGAGATTATAGATGCTCAATAAGTGTAAAGGGAGATATCAATGACCATATAAAGATAACATAAGTATTAGTAATTCACCTTCATTGTCCTATTTGTTTACATTCTTCGATCAGGTACGCTGCTCATTCGTTTCTAAAGACATTTATATCATCTTCTGAATAGGATTTTTTGCGACAGTCATAGTAGTACCGAAAAAATATAAATACACAAAGGATTAATAAGGATTTTAAATAAAGTAGTAATTATTTTCAAAAATACCTCTTCAGGGATGCTAGTTTGTTCATGAAATATGATCTCTTTCATAAATTTACAAACATAATAACCGAAGTCCTTGTCATTTGTTTGTTTCAGACTCTGCAAAAACATCGACAAAAATAATTAATTTGTTTTGATATGTATTTGGATAGTGAAATATAATTATATATACCCATATACTTCTCCATTTGTAGATCTTGTGGGCATTGTCGTCCTTATGCCCTGGATTCATTCCAACCTTTAGACGATATTCATACACCGCCCTATCATAACAAAATCCTCATTAAAAGATAATATAAATTATATAAATAGATATTTAGTTCTAAAATGTAGGATCTAGTGTATTACAAATTGAAAATCGCCATCATGTTTGGTCGGTTAGTTGGATATCCATGCAGTGAATCCAGAAAATAAATCTTTGGAGTATCCAAATTGACTGCAATGAGCATCCAATGTTCCCTAAAAACACAAAAAGAAATAAGTATTGATAGAAATGAAAATATAATTGATATGATTAAAATGTAGAGTTTTACCCTTGCATCGTTGGTATTAAAAAGAGCCTGTCAGTCGTAATTCTTCTTTGAAACGTTCTGAGCAGATTTGACATCAATTCAGCCTGAAAATTAGAATCTATTTCTGTTCGTTGTGTAGAAATGGTGTGAGGACTAACAAGTCCAAATTTTTATTCATGGGAAAATCCCTTCAATTGTTTTTCATATATATGCCTGTGAAAAATATGAGATGTATTTATCCATAATTATCAAAGTATATCAGCTTCTGTAAAATCAAACCATGAAAACATACCTCATGTAAACATTTATAACTGAGGTGCCTAGCCAGTCATATGTGATGATCTCAGAAACAACGTCTGCCCTAACAAAATCTATTGTTTCCTCTTCGTACATATCTTTTTCACAAACAATTGTATGACTCTTTCCATCTTTCATTTTCATATCCACATGAGATTGCTATGATATTAAATGTGGATATAGAACGGGCGGGGTGAACACGCTCTCAGTAGATCGTTTTGATTGGTTGGTTGATCCAATCTTGGAGCCGCTCTTTCGTTTTAGCTTCTCCATTTTATCCTTATGTAATAAAATTCATTGGTTCAGCCATTTTCTAATTTAATGTTAAAGGTTTTGCTTAAAAAATGAACTGGAAATGAATACCTCCTGGTCAACGTGTTTTGTTACAAGATTCGACGGCCATGCAACGAATGTTCCAATAGATTTTTCCACTGTATGAATGTCGTCATCGTCATTTGGAACAAGTAGCTCAGTGCTTGGCTCATGAGCTACGTTAATCGACACTTTGACATGACTGGTTGGAAGTGGTCTGAAGTGTAGCGTGTCATTCTTCATATTGAACACCATAGCCCTCACTACAAGGCAATGGGTGGGAGTTGACAGATATAAATCACAGTCATTTTCACCCTACAGAATATCATTAAATGAAAGGTATCAGTGTCTATGTGATTCACATCTCAGAAAAATAAATATTATAACATTGATTACCTCGGTTAAGTCAGGTCTTTGAGGGGAATGGCTCGCCTCAAAGCTGGTGAGGGGTGGATCTTCTCATGGGGGTTGTTCTTGAGTTGTTTGTTCTCTTCGCCTCTCCTCCATCAAACTCTTTAGCATCTCTCCCTGAGTTTGGATTAGTTATTCAAGGGTAGCTACTCTATCTCTCATTACATGAAATTCTTTAGTTTGTTCATCCTCTTATTTTTTTTCTTAAAATATGTCTTGGGTGACACCCCAAAACCCACACCTCTGACGCGTCCATACTATTCTGGCTGTTTCAAGGCCGTTGAAAGTATGTCTGCATCCGATGCGGGTGTTGTTGATTCCTATGACTATGTCAAATAGAAAATATGAAAAAATAAGTAATCATCGTTATGTAATAGTGATTTAAAGCAAAACAAGTTTATATTATGTCATACTTACACATGTTTCCCACACTTTTTGTGTGTTTTCATCTATCAGTTTCTCCTCTTTATTAACACGAGCCTCCTTCCATATCACATGGCGTGGAATGGAAGTGACTTGAGATTTTTCTTCATCAATCTGCATATAAACAGAGAAACATGGTTACAATGTTGTTTTATGTCACATAAAATTATTACAGTACATTTAAAATACATACCAATTGTTTTTCAATTGAAGCGTACCCCAACCTTGCTTTACGGTAGGGGTACGCTGGTTTTGCTGTCCATTCTTTATTTTCAGCACTCAGTTGCTGTTTCATAAATAAAAACCTATCAATCAATGTGATGAATACAAGCAACGTTACACAACGTGTAACCAAACACAATGTACCTGAAAATTCTTTTCCGCACGACGGTTACAAAACGCATCCCACGTTCCTTGGGATATCAAGTGTGCATAAAGAGGAGGTGGGTGTGGCTTGATTTTCCCTTCGGCATCTTTCAGATGAATTTTCGTTAAAATGGTGCGAAAGCCTCTATGAATCCTTCCTGCCAGTCTGAAAACATATTCTTTGTGCAAAACATCTACTATAAATGCACTCTGCAAGAGATGATGAAGGGTTAGTCAATATTTCAATATTTTATTTTATTTTAATAAATTAAATAGATGATATCGTAATGTTACCGTAATCTCTTCCCACATTAATTTTTTCAACCCGCTAACAATATGGTGCCACGACTCTACGTCAATCAGCACGCATTGTCGAGTGATGATTCCAATGTAGCTACTAAACATGGCTTTGTTGGGGTTTACATGCTGGCCTAGCTTATTCCATCCCACCTCATATTTGATGCCTTTTTCTTTTTCCATAAGGATTTTTGCTAAAACTGTCAAACTATGGTGCACCTGTTTTTTTTTGTGTCGTTGGGGTTTCATCGCCTACCATTTCCTCAGTTTCTGTATCATCATTATGTTTCTCCTAAGCACTAGCTTCGGCACTGACACCGGCTGCAACAGGTTGAGAGATCTGTTGTACGTCAGCAGTGGGACCAACTGCAACAGGTTGAGAGACCTATTGTCTCTCAGCAGTGGAACCAGCTGCAACAGTTTGAGAGACCTGTTGTATGTCAGCAGTGGGACCAGCTGCAACAGGTTGAGAGACCTGTTGTCTCTCAGTAGTGGGACCAGCTGCAACAGGTTGAGAGACGTGTTGTGTCTCGGGATTGGGTTCATCAGCAGGTGAAGAAGTCATTATCTGCAGAACTACTTTAAAATTTAAGTTAGATCACATAAAAGCAGCAGCGAACAGATAATAACATAATGTAACACAATCTATATTACAATAAAAATCAATATCCTGATTATTGAACTCCATTTTTTTAAAAGGATGAAGGGATTTGAACCCTCTATCAACTATCCATATCCCTTCATTGTGGTATCCTATTACATACAAAACGTCGTCTACATTGGGACCACTGCGAAATGATTGAAAAATCCCAATGAAAGGGTCATCTTCCGTTGAATTTTCATCTGACCCTTCAGCTGTTTTGGTCGATAACAGAATAATTGACCAGTTTCGGTTTGCGGGATCAGGAACATAAAATACATGCACTGCCTGTGATGCCATTATAAATTGTTCATCTTTCTCCCCTTCCTTACTGAAATCAACTTTCACAAATCCCAAATCATCTATTTTAACAGCACTCCTGTTATCAACCCACTTGCATTGAAATATCGGAACTTGAAATTCCGTATAATCCAACTCCCATATTTGTTTGATGATGCCAAAGTATGACATATTCGTATAAATTGGATTTCTATCCTTAGCACCAGAAACATGTATCGCTTCTGCCACAAGTATAACCCCACTATTCTGCATGGTTCTGTCTTCATCATGTTCATTAGTATAAAATGTATAACCATTAACTACATAAGCATTGTAAGATAATGCATACACACTTGGTCCTCCGACTAGCCATCAAAGTCGTTCCGAAATAGACTTTGGATTTTCATCTGACTTCTTAAAAATATGATCTCGAAACCATCCTATAAACTGTCGATTATGTGTATCTAATATCCATTTTCAGCCCTTGATGGATTCAATTGCCTAAGAATTTCTTTGTGGATTTCAACATATGGGTCAACATCCAAACTGTTATTCAAAACATAAAGGTGGGCCTGCTCCCAATCTGTAATATTGATTGTGACAACCTTTCTTCCAGAAATTCCTTCACCCTCTAGCCGCCCAGTGTGATGAAATTTCGGTAAGCCAATGCTTTCCACACCAGACAAGTATTCAGTACAGAATTCAACAGATTCCTCAACAATATATCGCTATGTAATACAACCCTCTGGCCGACTTCGATTTTTGACATACCCTTTAAAAATCTTCATATACCGTTCAATGGGGTACATCCATCTGTAATGTACAGGACCACATAGTCGAATCTCTCTCACCAAGTGGACCATCAAATGAACCATCATATCAAAAAATGAAGGCAGGAAGAACATTTCTAATTCACATAATATGACGGCAATTTCTTTTTCCATAGATGGCAATTTCGCCGGGTCTATAACTTTGCTGCATATAGCTTTGAAGAAGAAACACAGTTTTGTTAATGTATGGAAGACATTCTTGGAAAAAATGCAACGTAAAGCAATTGGAATGAGATTTTGCATCAAAACATGACAGTTATGTGATTTCAGACCTTTTAAATTCAAGTCGCTCATTGACACAAGGTTACTGATATTTGACGAATACCCTCTGGAACCTTTACGTCATTCAAGAAGTTGAAAAACTGATATCTCTCATGCCTGGAAAGAGTGTAAGCATCAGGAGGAATAAATGTTCATTTTTCACCCTTTACTGGTGCCAACTCTTCTCGTATTCCCATCTCAACCATGTCCAACCTAGCCTTAATTCCATCTTTTGTTTTTCCAGATGTATTTAGCAACGCGCCGATAACACTGTCAAATACATTTTTTTCTACATGCATAACATCAATAAAATGTATTACATACAGACAATTCCAGTATTGTAATTCAAAAAAAATTGATCTCTTTTTCCAACCGATTTTCGTAAGGTTTTTCGAAGCCGGTTTACCAAAAGTAGTGTCCAATTTTTTAACTTTCTCAAACAATTGATCGCCTGTTAGTGGAGACGATGTTGTACGTTCTTATGAACTTCCATCGAATGATGTCTTCCAAGAATGGTACTTATGTCGTCGCGGTAGAAATCTGCGATGTCCTAGAAACACGGTTTTAGATGAATGTTTCAACCTAATTGATTGGGTACCTTCTTCACAAACGGGACAACCTTGAGTTCCTTTAATGCTATATCCTGAAGAATTTCCATAAGCCGGGAAGTCATTTATCATACCATACAACATGACTCTCAATGTGAAATCTTCCTTTCTGTAAGCATCATACAATGTAACACCTGAATCCCACAATAATTTCAAATCTTCGATCAATGGAGCTAAATAAACATTAATATCATTACCCGGTTGTTTTGGTCCTAATATAAGCATAGATAACATGATGTATTTTCGTTTCATGCATAACCACGGTGGTAAGTTATAATTTATCAACATAACCTGCCATGTACTGTGACTGTTGCTTTGAAAACCAAAAGGATTCACTCCATCTGTAGATAACGCAAGACGAAGGTTTCTCGACTCGTTTCCAAATTCAGGATACTCATGATCGATTCTCTTCCACTGAGGAGAGTCTGCCGGGTGACGTAGTATCCCATCTTTAATTCTTGTATCTGCATGCCATGTCAATTGTTCTGCAGTCTCCTCACTTCCATATAGGCGTCTAAACCTTGGAATGATTGGAAAGTACCATACAACTTTAGTAGGACTGGATTCATCTTTCTGGTATCGAGAAGCACCACACTTTGGGCATTCTTTAAGTGATTTGTGGTCCTTGAGAAACAGTATATAGTCATTCGGGCAGACGTGTATTCTTTCAGAGATCATACCCATAGAGCGTAGCATTCTTTTGGCATCGTATGTTCGGCTCGGGAGCTCATTGTCTTCTGGGAGCATGTCATTCAAGAGGGCAAGTAGTTTCGTAAAACTGTCGTCACTCCACCCGTTATCTGCTTTGAAATTATACAGCTTCAGTACGGCTAACAATGCTGTATATTTAGTGCAACCAGCATACAATGGCGTCTTTGTACACCTTTTTAACTTCTCAAACAATTTTGGGCAATCATGAAGTTCATCTTCGACGGTCCTTGTCATTTTCTCAATACGATCTTCATCATCATTCACATCTGTAATCACATCCTCCACACGGTCATCTTCATTGTTCATGTTTGTAATCATATCAGATGATCCATAAAACGCAGTGTCACCCCAGTCACTACCTACATTCGTTGTTTCCCCATGTTTATTCCAACATGTATAACTTTGATCTATTCCGTGACAGATCAAGTGTTCTTCCAACTCATCTGGACTAATTTGTTTTGAATAACAACAGCGTAAACACAGAAAAAGGATTTGAGAAGAGTCACATGCATGATCTTTTGCAAACTTGATAAATTCTTTCACACCTTCTTCATACTCTTTTGTCAACCTATTAGCATTCATCCATTCTTTATTTATATTCATCCTATTTAAAATCCATAGGATAAGTATATAGGTTAAAGGAGAAGGAATATGAGAATAATTTAGATAAAAAACAAGATACTTCAAGGAAATAAAGGAATAAATAAATACCAAAATAAAAAATATATTGGGAACCACTACAATCCCCAAGCCTCACATCATCTAGATCTCTAAAACCCATAAAAGTTACTCCAACTCGATCTGGAAACACTGGGACCCAATTCTACCTGACCTTCAATACATGAGGATTTCTTGGGTACTCAGTAGGGAACCACCAATGTGGTTTCATAAATTCTAATTTTTAGTTATATGTGCATGTTTCATGCTCTGAATAAATAAATAATATCTAATAAATAAATAAATAAATCATCATTGATCCTCAGGTTCGTAGCCTCGATCATCCATACCAACTTTGGCTAGTGCCAAAGTGTATTTGAGAACATTGTGATGACTATACCAACCATAACAATAATCATGAGGTCTTTCACCCTAGTATACATTGATAATTACCCTAGATATAAACTCACCCTAGTGAATATGATAATAACCTGGAAAACCTCAATCACATTATCACAACTTGAGTAGTATCCATACTAGTATAAAATTGTTCCCAACAACTTAACCCCAATAGTGCAGGACACTCAACCAAACAGGCCAAATACACAATAAGGACTGAAATCTCTCACCTATCCACTTTTTATAACAAATATAATCTCTACTCAAAATCAATGGCATCCCTATTAGTAGTATCATAGACATCACTACTATGTAATTTTTTCCATTTCAATAAAATACCACCTTAAGGTCATTTTTTTAATAAAAGTGGTGACATGAATTGGTCACCTAATTCATGCCCCAAAGGACTCAATTAAAAAAAAGAGTATAAGTACAAACATAAGGTGAAAAGAACTTACACCAGTAAGGATTGAGAGAAGTATAAACCAAAAACACCAAGGAAAATCTGGAAAAATATCTAGAAGCAATTAATGATCCAAACAACCTATTATCAACTATTCCATGGTCTCCAAAAGGGGTTTTACTATCCATGGGGACAACACTAATCCATCTGGCTCGAAGGGAATCCAATGTCTTCATAAATTTTCTTCTCTATCAACTTGAGTTATGTTATTCATGCTGTTATACAGTTGTTATTTTAAAATGAAGGGCTGAAATGAAACCTGAGAAAGACCTTAATACATTAAAACCAATGTTTAGAAAGGAAAACCATTAAAGGTTTGGATCAATAAGCTATTAAGAATAAAGACCATCATTGCAATGTCACCATCCAACAGAAGCACATGATGTAGTGAAACACTCATCGCATGAGACCATCATATTATTTATCAGTGTCTTACATGGTATAGCCTCATAATATTTACATGGTAATATTACATACTATAAATAGTCTCAAGAGATGGCTCATGTCCCATTTCAATATATAGGTTTGTTCTGGATCAGTCTACACATCCAGCCTATCAACAACCTTACAAAGTTATACCCACCCAAGTAGTCACATCCCCAAGGGGGATGTTCACACACTTTAGGTTCAATTCAATAAGGCCAAGGGATCTGATGTATCACTAGTTCCATGTGTGGCCTATGGGAACAAATACATAAAAGTCACAGAATGTATTCCAAGAGGTCTCTGGGTTCCCCCTAACAAGGTCCTCTAAGTCACACTCACTCTAATAACACCCATTAAGGAATTTATAAATCCATAAAGAAATTACCAAGACCACATACCTATTTTATATGTTTCTACTATTTTAATTCCAAGTTGAAAACTTTTCCTAGGCTCGCTAAGCCTCGTCCAATGTCTACCCCAAGATCAACTCATCAATATATTTCCTTCCTCTCTCCAAAAAACCAAAATTATTAAATTATAACATTTATAATTAATTATCCAAATCAATTTAAACTAGTTATATTCACTAGAAACTCATCTTGTGGACTTTTCATGTTAGAACCAAGACCAGAAATCCATATAACATCTGAAGTGGGATCTTAGTGCCATCTTAGAAAAAATAACCAACCATCAGAACCAAATCCATAGACAACATTATATAATTTGATCCAATATCCATGAAAACTACAAAAGGAAACACAAATCCTTCATAATGATTGGTGACTTGCAGATACTATCATGATGCCCCTTATACATGAGGTAGGAAAACACCCACATCAAATCAATATGATACCACCATGATCCAATTGAATCACCCATACAACCTAATCTAGATAAATAAAAAATCAATAGAAACTAAATATAAAGAATAAAATGGTAAGTAAGATGGTGAAATCACTTAGAATTGTTGAATAAATCCACTAAAAAACTCCCCATGGAAAGGGGAATCAAAGAGGAATAAGGGGGTGGGTCGATTGGGCATTGTATAAGAGGGAGGATGAGAAATGGGGGCTTCCCCTATTGGAATTTCAGAGGGGAAAAGAGGAAAATATAATTTTAATGTTCTACACAATTTTCCAAACCATATACTAATAATGTGGTGGCACTGTACAAGAAAAACCCTTCAAATATTTGGTCAACATATTTTACCAAACTATGCATTAATTATGTAAATTGGAACTACCTCAGTCAACAAAATTTCACATGTTTTGTATGAAATCATGAAAAAATGGTATGTTGATCCCTAACTAAAATCCACCTCACATGGTTTCCTCTAAGATATCCCATGGTTAACCTTCACTAACCATGAAAGTCAACTATGTGATTTAGAAAGTGGACTGAAAACCTCCTCATGCTCAAGGTTCTACGCTGTTTCTCAAAAAATATGAACACAAAACCATGTTTCATTTGAAAAATCTCCAAAAAACATTATATAAAACTAAAATAAAGCTTGTGAGACTCACCTGAGTACTTGAGGCACCTCTCAAACCGCGGTGGAGGAGGAGGCAACAGAGTAGGCAGAGGAGGAGGAGGAGGAGGCGCCGGTGGAGGAGGAGGATGAGGCAGCGGACTAGGAGGAGGAGGAGGAAGCACTGGTGGAGGAGGAGGAGGATGAGGCTACGGTGGAGGAGGAGGAGGAGGAGGAGGAGGAGGAGCAGAGGAGGAGGAGGAGACGGCAGCCGGAGGAGGAGAAGAAGGAGGAGGTTGTGGCCGGAGGAGGAGGCGGTGGCCGGAGGAGGAGGAGAAGGAGGAGGCGGTGGCCGGAGGAGGAGGCGGCGGCCAGAGGAGGAGGACCAGGAGGAGGCGGCGACCGAGGCGGAGGAGGAGGAGGTGGCAGCAGCGGTGCAGAGGAGGGATTCTACGAGAGCTTGACCGGGTGTAGGGAGTAGGAAGATGACCCGTGGGTTTTTAACAAATCCGTGTGAGCTTTTATCAGCGCTAGTAAAAAGCTCTAATAAAGGATGTATTTATCAGTGCTAAAATGAAAAGCGCTGATAAATACAACCTTTATCAGCGCTAAAAAAGCGCTGATAAAGGGTACCCATTTATCAGTTCTTTTTAGCACTGATAAAGTGGACATTTATCAGTGCTTTTGTTAGCGCTGATAAAGGTCTGCCCCTTTATCAGCGCTTTTCCATTAGCACTGATAAAGGCAGGCGCATGCCTTGCCCAGTTTTGTGGTAGTGGCTATATAATTCCGGGTGCACCTCTCACATCATAACATTTACATTATCATGCATGCCACATAGAACGTATATCAATATTGGACATAAAATAACCCATGAAAATGATTTATTTTTTATTTCATAAATCATAAATTCATAAAATTTGGGTTCCCAAATGAAAGAGGGAATAACATACTTGATATCATTTTCTTTGAGTAAAAGAGAAACAATATCGAGAAGTAAAAGGTGTGTTTTTTAAAGAAGATTTATTTTGGAAAAAGATTTGTTTTTCATAAACTCAAGTAGAAAAAATTTATATCCTAGAATAGAGAATATAATGAATAAGAAATGATATTTATGGAATATCTATACTGAAAATGTGGTGAAAGAGGGAAAACCCAAAGAAAGAGAGTTGGGTTTGAGAATTCCCCTTATCTCATGTCCGAATGTTTTATTCACTTTAATGTCATATATAATAAAATTATATTCATTAATTTAAAATAAAACAAAATTTTATAAATTAATATGATTCATTATGGTTTTATTAAGTTCACTTATGGGCATTTTGATGAGTTATAAAGTTTAATTACATCGTTTAGGAGCATTCGTTTTCTAAGTTGTCATGATTGATTCACTTGTATTCACGAATGGAAGTTTGTGTAAAATGAGGATAAATATCTAGAATTGTTATTATATTTTATTAATGATATTATAGAATTTTAAATTATCTTATAAATAATTTTTTTGTATACCATGAGGATTAATCCTTAGATAAAATTTAATGATCATCATTTTAGGTTAATTTTGGTTGTTTTTCAATCACAATGAACCCATTTTGTTTTATCATTTAGTAATATGTATAAATTTTAGTTCTATAAAATAAATAGGGTTGTATCATAAAAATTAAATTATTTTTTAAACCATTTAATGGTTTTATTAACATCCTTGAAGGTGTTTAAGGAGAATGAAAGTGCATCGCCCATGATGTCGGTAAATTGACACATCATGAGCGGTGATTTCATTTTTATAATAAAAGAGTGAAATGGAGGAGTTTAATGATGGATATTAAATTTAAATGATATAATTATAGTATATTTAAGGTAATGGAGTTATCATTCAATTTTTATGAAGTAAGGTGAGGAGAGAATAAGAAAAGAAATGAAATTGAAAGGAAATTAAAAGAAAAAGAGAGAGGATTTACCTCTTGAATTCTCCTCTTGAGATCCTCGCCAAGGAACATAGGATTGGTATTTTTATGAGAATAAGAGATCATTAATATGAGTAAAAGGATAGGTAAGAGTTTTGGGTATAATTTAGGCAAGACTAAAAGCTTAAGAGGTGTGAGGAGAAGAGGGTGTGAGGGGTGGTATTTATAGTGGAAGAGAGGAGTGTTTTCTCATTATTTAATTTATTAGTTTATTATTTTGATCAATACAAGGAATAGTGTTCATTACTGAGACTAAAAATAGTAATTATATCATGAAATATTTAACCAATTGTACTTAAATCAGTGATGACTCAATGAATATTTTATTTAGCTTATAATGTATATATACCATAAATTACCGTATTTCACTATTCACCAAAAATTCAAGTAATTCAGAAAAATACCAAAATTTTACCCAAACCATTTTTTGGATTTTATAATTAAAAATTAAATCCATTTTATAAAAATAATTTTCTAAATATGAGTAATTTAATTTTTAATTAAAATCATCATTTACTAAGAAAATACAGATTTTAAAATTATAACAGATTTTAAAACACTTTGAAAATTTACTTAAGGTCTCATAAAATTATCTTAAAACCATAAGACATAAAAATATTAATTTATGACTACATTTTATGAAAATAAATTTTCTTTTAAATTATTAAATTAATCATAAAATTATAATTAAATATTTGTGACTTACAAAAATACCAACACTTAATTAATTTTGTTTTGAAACATTTATTTACTTAGACTATGGTATAATTATATCATAATTTCAATTATAAGAGGCTTAAATTTTATTTATAATATCATGGGTGAGTTTACTATTCATTTGGCTAGTTTACTATTCATAAGGGTCACATTACAATTCTTATAGTCAAGTTACTATTTCATTGGCATTGGATCCTTAACTTTTATAAATACTTCATACTTCATTAATTTTTTTTATAATGTTTTTATTATGGTCCATAAGTGATTATATGTGATTATGACATTACTATAATAAGGTAGATGTTCTATTGACAAAAGTTTGTGTCATTACATTCTTCCCCCCTTTTGAAATTCCGCCCTCAAAATTTTATTTTACATAAATAGGTGAGGGTACTTATCCTTCATTGGATCTTTTGGTTCCCAAGTTTCTTCTTCATACTTATGGTTCCTCCAAAATAATTTGGAAAGGTGGATTGTCTGGTTTTATAGATCCTTATCTCTCCAGTACATAATATTTACTGGCTTCTCTTCATAAGAAAGATCATCTTCCAGCTATACCACGTATGAGTTCAGTACATGTGAGGGATCGGGTATATACTTCCTTTGGAGTGATACATGGAACACATCATGAACTTGATCCATATTCGGTGGAAGTGCAAGACAATCGAACATTGATCATATGTGATCGAGGATATAAAAGGGGCCAATGTTCCTTGGCCTTAACTTCACTTTCTTCCCAAACCACATGACTCTATTACATGGTGATATTTGAAGGAAGACTTTATCTCCAACGTTGAACTCCAAGTCCCTTCGATGGTTGTTAGCATAACTCTTTTTCTGACTCTGAGAAACTTTGATATGTTGCTGTATGGCTTGAAAATTCTCTGTCATATCTTGTACAAGATCAAGTCTAAGTAGATTTATTTCACCAAATTCATCCCAAAAGGTTGGAGTTCTTCATCTATTTCCATACAAAGATTTATATGGAGCCATATGAATACTTGAGTGGAAGATGTTGTTGTATGAGAACTCATCCAATGGGATATGTTGATCCCATAACCTTTTAATTATAAAGAGCAGGATCTTATAATATCTTTTAGCATCTAAATAGTCCTTTCATATTGTCCATAAGTTTGGGGGTGATAGGTTGTGCTGAAATTTAATTCAGTACTCAAAGCATACTGAAGGATCCTCTAGAATTTAGATGTGAACTGGGGATCATGATCAAAGACAATTGAGAGTGAAACTTCATGTAGCATCACCACTTCCTTCACATATATCTTTTCAGGTTGTTCAAGAAAGAGATCTTCCTAAATAGTGATAAGGTAGGCAGTCTTGGTGAGATAGTTGTAACAGCCTGAGATTTTATGAAAAATATTCTTTTTAATTTCATTAATGTCTTGTGTTGTACGCTACACCAAAAAGAGCTTGCACAACACGCATCCTTGACTTGCCTTGCATTACACGCAATCGCGACCTTCCTCGATAGCGTGTGTAGTACGCAATAACGAGTTTCACTAAACAACAATATGCTATTAAAATATTATTAAAACTAGCCGTTATGAATAGTAATAACCACTTTTTGAAATTTTGTAAATTTTATTTTTCAAAATGGAATTCATTTTTTGATTTGTAATATCGAAATTAGCTTAGGGTGAAATTTTGGTACTTTTCAGATAACTTTCATTTTCTGATGAATAGTGAAAATTACTAAATTTTAATTAAAAACAACATTTTTTAATTGAAATAATTAATAGTGATAAATTATTAATTTGAGTGGTTTTAAAGTATATTTAGAATATATTTTTACAATTTAATACATTTTTTTTCATTGGATGTAATTTCACATTTAAACTAGACATAAACAAGTGTCAATCTTTTGATAGTTATTATCTCTTAAGAACACGCTATTTGTTTTGATGACGGAAATTAATTTTTAAATTAATTAATGCAACTGATATGTTTTGAATTTGGTAAAATAGACATCATTTTTGAGTTCATAATATCAAATATAGCTTAGGCCTAATTTTTGGTATTTTTCTGGAAGCTTTCATTTTTTGATGAATAGTGAAACCACTAAGTAGTAGTTAAGAAAAATGAATTTTTCATAAAACTTAATTTTACCACTTCTGTGAGTGGAATTTCAAAAATCCGAGAGACATGGTTGATGTCAGTAAGTAAAATGTGGTTCAATGAGATGAAAATATTTTTTGGTGAATAGTAACTTTTTACTTTTTTTACCACGGTTAAAAGTAAATAGGGTAATTAAGGGTAAAAATGATATTATTATTACCCTAAAACATGTACTAATTCTATTGGACAAGTGTAATTCGACCAAAAACAACCTTAGGAATAAAATACGACTATTTAGGCCCACTTGGATTAGATTAGGACATTTATTATTAATTTATTTAAAGAAGGGTTAAAATAGTTAAAATCAAAGTTTAATAAGTAAATCATTTTTAATATGGTGTTATACATAAGATAAATTCGACTATAAATATTCATTAAAAGGATAAACATATTTCCTACATAATGGTATTTTATTTTTAAGTTTTAGACATTAAATAATTTAATTTATTTATGACACAAAGATGATGCAGTAATTATCTTATTAATGAAATATTGACATAATTGATGTTATAAACACCAAAATAAATGTAATTTGAGACTTTTTATGAATTAAACTAATTTTCTAGATTACTATGACATGTTAGTATTGATTTAATTAATTTTGTTCGAACTAATCATTCTGTTATGATTTTCACAAAAATTAATTACTAAATAGTGTCAAAATTGACATAAAATAGTTTTTAAAACAAATATTATATTAGTAACTGTTATTTTATTCCTAAAAATATAAGGTTCAGCCAAATGACTTAGATAAGATTATATATATTAATAATAAACAACTTGGGGTTCGTTTGGCTGCTTATAGTAAGTTTATTAACCTTATAGTATAAGAACACAAGAAGACACGGTAAAAGTAAAATTATTTAACTTAATGTTAAATCTAAATGATAAGGTTAAAATAGGAAACTCAACTTGTCTAAATTATATTGGATGAGAGGATTTCTACCCATCCCCACCTTATATTTGAAATAAATTAATTTGGAGCTATTTAAAACCGAACTTGATTTATAATAAAATAATATTTTTAGTTTTTCCAAAAGAGCCCCTCTCCTCCCTTATAAAAGGGCACCTCCTCCCCCTCTTCCTCACACCACTTTGAGCCTTCAATCTCAGACACACCCTGCCAATTTCTCATCTCCACTTCCCTAGAAACATTCTAGAGGTTCTGGTCTTCTTCAAAGACCCATTTTAGTGCCCTAAAAGGAGGTCCCATAGAAGCACTTCAAAGAAGAGGTAATGTCCGTTACTGATTCTTTCATCTTTATTTCTTCTTCCACTTCTTCTTCTTTAGTTGTTTCATTATGAAGTAATAACATCAGTATAACTCATATACTGATATGTTATTATAAGTATGAAACAACCCTATTTAACCATCTATCCATCCTATGGAAAAAGAAATCACTGCGCGTGCGTACGTACGGAATACTGTCTCCACGCCGTGGTGTAATCTATTTTCCACCACCACCTTACTTGGATGGGTATAATGGTGTAAATAATGACTATATATGACTATTATAAAGTGATACTGATTCTGAAATAGTATAAATACACTCCAATACAATTCCACGATCATAGGAACGATATCATCACTCGTGCGTACGTACGGAATACCGTCTCCACGATGTGATGCGACTCGTTCTACATGATCTTCATTTCATAATGATTATATAAATGAATTGAATGAATGAATATGATATATATTACACTAATAAAATTCTGTAAATGAGGTATCTATAACCTAAAGAGAAGAATAAGAATTTATTCGACAAAACACGCATAAGAACAAAAAGTTATAAACACCTGAATAACAAGTAGCAATGAAATATTACTACTAAGAAGCTAAGAATATGACCATATATGATATCATAAAAATAAGTATGATTCTGGAATAAGTCAATAACATTATTTAAATAATTATACAGGAGGTTCGGACACGTACAAAGCATATCGGACCTAAGGTAAGGGAAATATCACAATCTCATTTTTATCCGAGATTGTTTATACTTTGGTATTTACTGGGGTGTATTTTATCATCCACATCCATGTTTCCTCAATATGTAATATTATTTCCACCCACCTACAATTTTTTAAATCCTATTTTACCCTTCGGTGAGTTTTTAGTAAAAGATATGAAAGGAATCTTTTGACGTTTTTCGTATGAGGTACTTTTTGACTTTTCCGACAAAAGTACGAAGAATGTTTTTTTAACTTATACGGCATGAATGGATTTTTAAAACATTATTTCCAAGAAGATTCCTTTACAAGTTATCAATTTTATTTTTAATCAACTTCTTTTAGTTTATAATTGTATGACATGTTATGAAAGGAAAAGTGTTTTTGAAGTAGAAAGGATATTTTCCTCAAGAATGGAGTTCAAGTGTTTTATCAAAATTATTTTCCATCTAAGATAATAAAAGGGTTATGTTTTTATACCAATTATTACATTGATTTGATTATGTTGTGATAGAATTATTTTTATGAATTCCTTTATCTTATAAGAATTGTTTTATGATGTCACAATGTTTAAGAATCCCATTTTTATTACATGGGTTATGCTATGATGTATGGTTTATGATTTTGTGGCACACATAAGAATGGTATCATTATGAGATGGGTGGGACCTATACCTCCCTCCAATTAATTGGGTAAAGATTTTATATCTCATGAGATAGACATGGCTGGAACGGTAGGTTATACCGGTTCAGTGAAACAGGACTGAAACGAGGAGTGAACTCGGTTCAGAAAGGGACTTTGTCCACTAAGATAGTCTTGGCAATGAGTCTTGACTAATAAGAAATGATTCTCTATGATTATGTGTGTATTCCAAAAAGTTTTATGTTTTAAGTTATGATTATTGGGATTTCATTTCACTACTATGATTTATCCCATGTTATGAAATTATGCTCTCTTTTGCAGGTTAAGATTTCCAAAATATTATGTTCTTATGAATATGATGTGATTGATATTTTATTTGTTTACCCTTACTAAGTATTTGAGATCACCCTTTTATGTTCTCTTTTCCACAGGATATAAATAAAGGTTTTAGGTAAAAAAAGAAGAAGATCTTTATGGGCGATGTTGAAGATCTTTCACCACGATTAGAAGATTATATTCCGAGTTTCCAAAGACACTAAACTATTACGGTCCTTGTGTGTGTGTTTTTGTTATGTACTAAGTATTACACGAAAGTAATGTAATGTCCATGTACGTCAAGCTTTGGGTCTCTACAGTTGGTATCAGAGGAAAGGTTTAGTCAACCATTGGAAACTAGGATGCGAAAACGTTAGTGAGATCCCTGGAGATATTTCTAAGGTATGTCTAGGGATGTCCCTAAGGATAAGTATACGTATAGGATACAGTCCTAGAACTACGGTAACGATCATAGAATTGAACCTAAGATGTTATATATTGAGGATACTCCCCCTTTATTATATTGTTTTCCCTAGCATTATTTTTGCCTCTCACACTATTCTTTTTGGGTTTTAGACGATGGCTGGAACCCGAAGGAACCGTGTTGATCAATGCAATGGACAATGTAATGATTGTCCTCCTGAACAAACAAATGTTATGGGAGATGGAGTGCAAAATCGTATTGCTATACTTACACAAGCTATGAATCATTCTGGACTTCCAAATGAGCAGATAAGGGAACAATATTCTATTGAGTCCTTCATGAGGCAATGTCCACCTTCTTTCAGTGGGTCTTCTGATCCACTTGTTGCTGAACAATGGATCAGTACTACTGGAAAGATATTTTCAGTTCTTCAATGTTCTGAACATGATAAAGTCATCCTAGCAGTATATTGTTTGGAAGGTGAAGCTGATCAATGGTGGAATCTTATCAAGAATACGAGGCAAAGAGATGAAATTGAGTCCATGGAATGGGATGAGTTCAAGAACTTATTTTTCAATAAGTACTTCCCTCGTATTCTTCGAACAAAGATGGAGAAGGAGTTTCTTGAACTAAAGCAAAAGGATGATGAATCTGTTGGTATATACGAAGCGAATTTTACAAGGCTTGCAAGGTATGCATCTGGATTTGTCATCCAACCTGAAAGTAAAGTTGATCGATTCTTAAGTGGCTTAAAACCAAATCTTCGAAGGGCATTAACTATAAGAGACTTCAGTAGCTATGAAGAAATTGTGCGTTGTGCTATTAAGGTAGAAATGGAAGTTGGTGTTACTTATCCATCTCATAGTTTTGTCAAGAAATGAAAGATGGAGTTCAAGGAGAAATCTCAGAATAATGGTGAAAAGAAGATGAATGTTTCCTTATGCTCAAAGTGTGGAAAGAAGCATGGTGGAGATTGTCTTAAAGGGACTAGAAAATGTTTTAAGTGTGGAAAAGAAGGTCATCAAGAAGATGAGTGTTGAAGTAATGGAAAAAGGGTTTCTAATGATGTGAATAAAGAAAAGACTGCAGAGAACGCACCAACAACACTTCAATGCTTCAAGTGCAAGGAAATGGGGCATTATGCTAATAAATTCCCTAATACAAGGGTTAGTGATGATCGACGTGAGCAACCACTTAAGGAAAAGGACAAAGGGAATTCACATGTGATCACCATTGGCGATGTTGAATATGACAACGATGTGGTGGAATGATTAAGTTTTTATGTAATGGGATTCCAGAATAATGTTGTATATAGTATCGTGAAATATTGGAATATTTATGTTTTGGTCTATTGTGGTTTTCAATAATTTTATGGCTTCAGTAACCATGAAAAGTGATTGAAATATTTTTGGAAAGCAGATGATATGCACATAATGAAGGGATAAAGAGAATCTAATATGTTTGATAGTATTCATGAGCTCATGATTGATATAAGGACTAAGTGATATCATGGTTTGTGGATATAGAATTTTGAGGATTTTGGTATGTGGAAAGTGTTAAATTTTAACTGCATTCATGTTTTCACTAAGGTTTAATGGATATTCATTTTTCAAGAGAATACATCATTAAGGTATTCACATGATTGGAATGTGACCAACAAGATATATGGGGGATAAATGATGGTATTCACCTGCTTGGTTGATGACATTTCAAGTAATCATTTTCTTTATACTATGAGCTTGGACCGAAGTATTTTAGATAGACCTAATGATTGGAATGGATTATGTTGGACATAAGTTAGTATTGTTTAAGGATAATTTTTTTTTGATATTTTTGATGGGATGTTATAGTAATATAGCTTTAGAAAAAGGACAACCTGCAGGACGGGCGACAACCCATCGCGTCAGACAAGGCTGTGGGAATCAAACCCACAACCGAAGTGCGACTGGCCTTTATCGCCTACCACTAGCCTACAGGAAGTCCCTGTTTAGTATAAACTAGTTTTATTATATTAAGAAATATGATATATGAAGTATAAGTCCATTTTAGGAACCATATATGATTAATCTTACTATATATGGACTTATGTATTTTTTTTGATAACTTTTCTAACCTTTTGTTTGAAATAGATGGAATGACCCATCATTCTATCACATGATCTGTTAATGCTTCACGAATAACAAATTAAACTTCATTTCTTTATGATATGAAGTGGAAATTGTTCAATTCACGAACAACAGTGAGATTGTACCAAAATCATGAAAGTATTTCTTTTAATTCATCAACTTTAGGGAAATGATCTTGAAAACCAAAAAATGTTGTCCTAGTGCTCTTATATTCGATGAACCAGATGGTACCCTAGATCATCAAAAAGTTATGGCTTTGTGATTATTGTCTTTTTCATAGCCATGTTCTCTACCACTCTCCATCAGAACATGATGGTTAGATTTTTCTTCCATATCCATATTTTCACCTATGTTCTCCTACGTGTAAACCCAGTGATGAGTTAATTTGGGTAACCGTTACGTTTCATACTTTAGTTTTTAAAGCCAAGTTTTGGTATTCCTTTTTAAGATATGGGTTTCTATTAAAGAAATTTTCACGTATTAAACCATGTATAACCCCGAAAAATTTCGAGGGAGAAATTCATTTTAAGGGGGGTAGAATGTAACAGCCTGAGATTTTATGAAAAATATTCTTTTTAATTTCATTAATGTCTTGTGTTGTACGCTACACCAAAATGAGCTTTCACAACACACATCCTTGACTTGCCTTGCATTACACGCAATCGCGACCTTCCTCGATAGCGTGTGTAGTACGCAATAACGAGTTTCACTAAACAACAATATGCTATTAAAATATTATTAAAACTTGCCATTATGAATAGTAATAACCACTTTTTGAAATTTTGTAAATTTTATTTTTCAAAATGGAATTCATTTTTGGATTCATAATATCTAAATTAGCTTAAGGTGAAATTTCGGTACTTTTCAGATAACTTTCATTTTCTGATGAATAGTGAAAATTACTAAATTTTAATTAAAAACAACCTTTTTAATCGAAATAATTAATAGTGATAAATTATTAATTTGAGTGGTTTTAAAGTATATTTATAATATATTTTTACAATTTAATACAATGTTTTTCATTGGATGTAATTTCACATTTAAACCAGACATAAACAAGTGTCAATCTTTTGATAGTTATTATCTCTTAAGAACACACTATTTGTTTTGATGACGGAAATTAATTTTTAAATTAATTAATGCAACTGATATGTTTTTAATTTGGTAAAATAGACATCATTTTTGAGTTCATAATATCAAATATATCTTAGGCCTAATTTTTGGTATTTTTCTGGAAACTTTCATTTTTTGATGAATAGTGAAACCACTAAGTGGTAGTTAAGAAAAATGAATTTTTCATAAAACTTAATTTTACCACTTCTTTGAGTAGAATTTTAAAATTCTGAGAGACACGGTTGATGTCAGTAAGTAAAATGTGGTTTAATGAGATGAAAATAATTTTTGGTGAATAGTAACTTTTTACTTTTTTTTACCACGGTTAAAAGTAAATAGGGTAATTAAGGGTAAAAATGATATTATTATTACCCTACAACATGTCCTAATTCTATTGGACAAGTGTAATTCGACCAAAAACAACCTTAGGAATAAAATATGACCATTTAGGCCCACTTGGATTAGATTAGGACATTTATTATTAATTTATTTAAAGAAGGGTTAAAACAGTTAAAATCAAAGTTTAATAAGTAAATCATTTTTAATTTGGTGTTATACATAAGATAAATTCTACTATAAATATTAATTAGAAAGGTAAAAATATTTCCTACATAATGGTATTTTATTTGTAATTTTTAGACATTAAATAATTTAATTTATTTATGACACAAAGATGATGCAGTAATTATCTTATTAATGAAATATTGACATAATTGATGTTATAAACACCAAAATAAATGTAATTTGAGGCTTTTTATGAATTCCACTAATTTTCTAGATTACTATGACATTTTAGTATTGATTTAATTAACTTTTTTGGAACTAATCATTCTGTTATGATTTTCACAAAAATTAATTACTAAATAGTGTCAAAATTGACATAAAATAGTTTTTAAAACAAATATTATATTAGTAATTGTTATTTTATTCCTAAAAATCTAAGATTCTGCCAAATGACTTAGATAAGGTTATATATATTAATAATATACAACTTGGGGTTATTTTGGCTCCTTATAGTATGTTTATTATCCTATAGTATAAGAACACAAGAAGACACGGTAAAAGTAAAATTATTTAACTTAATGTTAAATCTAAATGATAAGGTTAAAATATGAACCTAAACTTGTCTAAATTCTATTGGATGAGAGGTTTTCGACCCATCCCCACCTTATCTTCTAAATAAATCAATTTGGAGCTATTTAAAACCGAACTTGACTTTATAATAAAATAATATTTTTAGTTTTTCTAAAAGTGCCCTTCTCCTCCCTTATAAAAGGGCACCTCCTCCCCCTCTTCCTCACACCACTTTGAGCCTTAAAGCTCGGAAAACCCCTGAAAATTTCTCCTCTCCACTTCCCTAGAAACATTCTAGAGGTTCTGGTCTTCTTCAAAGACCTATTTTAGTGCCCTAAAAGGAGGTCTCAAAGAAGCACTTCAAAGAAGAGGTAATGTCCGTTACCGATTCTTTCATCTTTATTTCTTCTTTCACTTCTTCTTATTTAGTTGTTTAATTATTAAGTAATAACATCAGTATCACTAATATAATGATATGTTATTATAAGTATGAAACAATCCTATTTCACCATCTATCCATCCTATGGAAAAAGAAATCACCGCGCGTGCGTATGTACGGAATACCGTCTCCACGCCGTGGTGTAATCTATTTTCCACCACCACCTTACTTGGATGGGTATAATAGTGTATATAATGACTATATATGACTATTATAAAGTGATACTTATTCTGAAAAAGTATACATACACTCCAATATAATTCCACAATCATAGGAACGATATCATCACTCGTGCGTACGTACGGAATACCATCTCCACGATGCGATGCGACTCGTTCTACATGATCTTCATTTCATAATGATTATATAAATGAATTGAATGAATTAATATGATATATTTCACACTAATAACATTCTGTAAATGAGTTATCTATAACCTAAAGATAAGAATAGGAATTTATTCGACAAAACACGCATAAGAACAAAAAGTTATAAACACCCGAATAACAAGTAGCAATGAAATATTACTACTAAGAAGCTAAGAATATGACCATATATGATATCATAAAAATAAGTATGATTATGGAATAAGTTAATAACATTATTTAAATAATTATACAAGAGGTTCATACACGTACAAAGCATATCAGACCTAAGGTAAGGGAAATATCACAATCTCAATTTTATCCGAGATTGTTTATACTTTGGTATTTACTGGGGTGTATTTTATCATCCACATCCATGTTTCCTCAATATGTAATATTATTTCCATCCACCTACAATTTTTTAAATCCTATTTTACCCTTCTTTGAGTTTTTTTTAAAAGATATGAAAGGAATATTTTGACATTTTTCGTACGAGGTACTTTTTGACTTTTCCGACAAAAGTATGAAGAATGTTTTTTTAACTTATACGACATGAATGGATTTTTAAAACATTATTTCCAAGAATATTACTTTAAAAGTTATCAAGTTTATTTTTAATCAACTTCTTTTAGTTTATAATTGTATGACATGTTATGAAAGGAAAAGTGTTTTTGAAGTAGAAAGGATATTTTCCTCAAGAATGGAGTTCAAGTGTTTTATCAAAATTATTTTCCATATAAGATAATAAAAGGGTTATATTTTTATACCAATTATTACATTGATTTTATTATGTTGTGATGGAATTATTTTTATGAATTCCTTTATCTTATAAGAATTGTTTTATGATGTCACAATGATTAAGAATCCCATTTTTATTACATGGGTTATGCTATGATGTATGGTTTATAATTTTGTGGCACACATAAGAATGGTATCATTATGAGATGGGTGGGACCTATACCTCCCTCTAATGCATTGGGTAAATATTTTATATCTCATGAGATATACATGGCTGGAACGGTAGGTTATACCGGTTTAGTGAAACAGGACTGAAACGAGGAGTGAACTCAGTTCAGAAAGGGACTTTGTCCACTAAGATAGTCTTGGCAATGAGTCTTGACTAATAAGAAATGATTCTATATGATTATGTGTGTATGCCAAAATGTTTCATGTTTTAAGTTATGATTATTGGGATTCCATTTCACTACTATGATTTATCCCATGTTATGAAATTATGCCCTCTTTTGCAGGTTAAGATTTCCAAAATGTTATGTTCTTATGAATATGATGTGATTGATATTTATTTTGTTTACCCTTACTGAGAATTTGAGCTCACACTTTTATTTTTTCTTTTCCACAGGATATAAATAAAGGTTTTAGGTAAAAAAAGAAGAAGATCTTTATGGTAGATGTTGAAGATCTTTTGCCACGATTAGAAGATTATATTCCGAGTTTCCAAAGACACTAAACTATTATGGTCCTTGTGTCTGTGTTTTTGTTATGTACTAAGTATTCCACAAAAGTAATGTAATTTCCATGTACATCAAGCTTCGGGTCTCTACAATAGTCCACCAAATCCCATATAACATTATTTCATTTGGATTTATTTGAGTGACTCATGATGAAGTACATAATGACATTCTCCCATTTTCACATGGGTATAGGAAATGGTTTCATCTTCCCTTTGAACTTATCTCACTTGAATTTAACTTACTGACATATCAAAAACCTTGATATATTCTTAAAAATCTCATTCGTCATGTTGTCCCATCGAAATTGTTCTGGGAGATTACGGTACATCGTGGTACTCCCGTGATAGATGAAGAATGTTGAGATATATGCATCATCCAGTAGCTCCTTCTTTATCTCAAGTGATGAAGGGAAAAAATCCTCATTCCAAACCAAATAACACCATCATCATCGATATTAAACTTTTGAATCTTCCCTTACTTTACTGCATTCACCTTCTTTTGTAACTTTGGATCATCCCTTTGTGCCTCCTTTATCTTCTCTTGGATAGATGGTTGGAAAATAATTTGGAAATGGTTGGATGTATTCCCTACCATTATTATTTATAAATCCATAATTTTCATATCCATGAATATAGGGTCTTTCTCAATCTACAACATGAATATAGTATCAAGTTCCTTTCTTCTAAGAGTATCATCTACCTTGTTCTCCTTGTCGGGGTGATAGTGAATAGAGAAATCATAGTCTTTGATTTGCTCTAACCATCTACTTTGATGCATATTGAGCTCCTTTTGTGTGAATATATACTTTTGGATCTTTTGATCAGTATATATGTCACACGCCTCACCATAGAGGTAGTGTCTCCAGATTTTCAAGGAAGAAATCACATCTGCCATCTCCAGATGACATGTCGGATAGTTCTGCTCATGGATATTCAAATATCAGGAGGTATAGAAAATCACATTATCATTTTTCATGAGTAAATACCATGAATTTATTAAAATAATCATTGTATACCACAAAACTTTCTCCACTTTTTGGTAATGTGAGTATAGGTGTAATGATAGTCCTTTTATTTATCTCTTAAAAGCTTTACTCATATTCTTCCATCCAGAAATACTTTACCCCTTTCCTTATTAACATAGTTAGTAGGCTTGAAAATTGTGAGAAATTTATCGAAAAACATTGATATTACCTTTCTAATATAAGAAAATTGTGGATTTTTGTGACACTAGAGGGTCAGGTCATTCTTGAATTGCCTTTGTTTTTGAAGGGTCCATACAAATTCCCTCACTTGTGATCACATGTCCCAAGAATGTGACTTGCTGCATCCAAAATTCACACTTACTAAACTTAATGTACAACTTATCCTTCCTTAATGTCACCAACACAAGCCTTATATTTTCATCGTATTCCTCCTTTATCTTAAAGTATATGAGAATATCATCAATAAACACTACCAAATAATGTTCAAGGTAATTTCTAAAGACTGTATTCAACAAATCCATGAAGATTGCATGGGATTTGTAAGTCTAAATTGAATCACTAGAAACTCATAGTTCCCATAAGTTATATGGAAGGAATAATTCTAAATATCTTCCTTATTCACATTTAGATTATGATATCCAAAACAAATATCCACCTTTGAGAAGTAATGATCTCCTCTTAACTAATCGAACAAGTAATCAATACTTGTAAGATAATAATTGTTCAATATGGTGATCTTATTGAGTTCCCAATAATCAATACACAACCATATGGATCCATAATTATTCTTGACAAAGAGCATTGTCCCACCCCAAGGTGATTCAATAGGGTGTATGAAACCTTTGTCTAAATTCTATTATAGCTTCTTATTTTAATCTTCCAGTTTTATAGGATCCATCCTATAGGGAAACTTTGAGATAGGAGTAGTACCAGGTGTGATTTCTATTGAGAACTCTACCTCACGATCTGGGGGGAGTTCAGGTAACTCTTCAAGAAATACATCATTGTATTCCCTCATGATGGAAATTTACTATAGGTTGATAACTTCCTTTGAATCAACCATTTGACTGAGGTATGCTTCTTCACAGGGAATCAACACCCACACCGTTGAATGATTTTCAAAAGGAGATTCATGATCTTCCTTGCATTTGTATAAGATAATTGGATGGTTTATAATATGAAAGGATATTTTCTTTTTTCAATATTTGATATGTAGTATATATTAAAATAGAAAATCCATTCCCTGTATAGCGTCGAATTCCACCAAGGGAAGTATTACAATATTTAGTGGAAGAATATTCCCGCATAAGCCAGTAGGAGAAGAGTCCAATGCTTGGGTTATAATGTTTTGACCACTTGATTTTTTATGAATATATCCACTTAAAGTTTTTAGGTCTTTGATTCAATAGTTTTAGAAACATTGAAAGATATCAAGGAATGTATAGAACCAGAATCAAATAATTTTTTTCCATTCTTGAGTTAATGAGAAGTATACCATGTTTGACTTCATTTTCTTGATCTACTTCAGTAGTAGTGATTTAATAAGACTTTCCTTGATCCTTTGGCTTTGGTGGATACTATCTCTAACTACCCTCGAGGAATCTAGGTTTAGTGCACTAGCTTTCATAGTGACCTTTCTCCCAACATTTGTAGCATTGGACCATGGGTGGTGCTCTCCTTTCCTCCACAAAATTATCCTACTTCCTCATATATTTTTTATATTCTTGATATTGGTGGCCTTATCTCCCACACTTGAATCATTTACCCATCCCTTTGAGGAATTTCTTGTGATTCTTCTTCCCTTATTTTTGACATGTAGATGGCCGAGTTTTCTGTCCACCTTTCTCAATAGATCCTTTGGCTTGAAACTCCATATTTCATTTCTTATCACCATAGCCATGGGATCGTTCTACAAACTCCATATCCACTTTTAGTACACATCGAACAACTTCCTCATAACTCTCAAAGTCTATAATTGAAATACCATCTTGAAGTTGTGGTTTTATACCACAATAAAATCTATCAATTTTTCTATCATTGTTGATAACAAAACCAGAAGCATACCTTTCAAAACTTGTGAAATTTGATTTTTAGGCCATGATAGATTCTCCTTCCTTTTTATTCAACTCTATGAATTCTCTCTCCATATTTATATAAAGAGTTTGAGGAAAATACTTGTTAAGAAACATTATCTTAAAGTCTTCCCACTCCATATCTTCAATTTCATCCTTCGACTTGGTGTTCTTTATCAAATCCCACCATTGAACGACCTCTCTGTCTAGATGATAAACAACAAGATTCACCTTCTCTATATCATAATACTAAAGAAAAAAAGATCTCATCCATAAAGTTGACCCACTATTCCGAAACTAGTGGATCAGAAGATCCACTAAACATCGGTGGTCGTTTCCACATAAAAAACTCGATATTCAGTTTCTCCCTCTTAGTTGAAGGTAGATGTTCCACATTATTCATGTTATTGTTCATAAAATGAGACATATGGGTAAGCCTTAACATGATATTTTTTACTCCACCTCCCAAAGTATTGGGTATTTCATTCTAGAAATCACTAAATTGTCCCTCGCATGGGTTATTGGCCTTGTTTCTCCTGGTTCTCACCATTTTCTAGTATATAAAAGGTTAGAACAAAACATAAGTCAACAATTCATGAATAAACAATTTATTACTTTGTGCAATTAAGTATAAAGGCATATCTTGTGCTATACCTATGTTTAAAATTTTCTAAAACAAATTTTCTTGTTTTCTAACTTATACTTAGTATCATACTATGGGTTTTCACTAAGGTTATCTAATACTAATTCCCAAATTAACTAAAATTTTCTTTGATAAAAACTATGGTGACCCTGCCTTTTCTTACATTATAATTACATCATTTTAATGATAAAAAACATAAAAACATTACATAAACAAGATACACAAGTTTATTTTGTTAGAAAAATTAGGACTATACACAACTCTTATAAAATAAAATGTAAACATTTATTTAATTCCTTCTTCTCTAGCTTCTTAGAGGTCTTCACATTCTCCTTAGTACAAGAAATCACTTGAGGATATAAATCAAAAATGGGTGAGATAAAATCTTGGTAAGAGGATAAATAAGGACATGAAACATTATAACATGGTGTGGTCATAATAATAATATAATAATATAATAATATGATCATAATCATGATAGGAAGTATTTAAAAAAGGCTTGGGATGTGGAAATGCTTAAAAATGAAACATAATTTCTTAGTGGTCAACTACCACACATAGTTGTGAACAAAGATAGAATCATGTTCATGCATATTCCACTTTTCCCATGAAATACATAACATTACCCAATGCATTAGAGCACTATATAATTTTTGGTGCACCCATCACATAATATTTACATTGTGCTATATAATTCTAGGTGCACCCATCACATCATAACATTTACATTATCATGCACTCCACATAGAACATATATAAATATTGGACATAAAATAAACCATGTAAAGGAATGTATTTTATTTCATAAATCATACATTCATAAAATTTGGGTCCCCAAATTAATGAGGGAATAACATACTTGATATCATCATCTTTGAGTGAAGGAGAAACAATCTCAAGAAGTAAAAGGTGTGTTTTTTTGAAGAGTTCTTTTATAAAGCATTATGTTTGCCATAAACTCAAGTATAAAACATTTATATCCCAAAATATGGAATATAATGAATAATAAATTATATTTATGAAATATCCTTACTAAAAATGGGATGAAATAGGGAAAACCCAAAGAAAGGGAGTTGGGTTTGAGAATTCCCCTTACCTTATGTCTGAATGATTTCTTCAATTTAATTTCATGTATAATCACATTAAATTACTTAATTAACAATTAAATAACCTTTTATACATGAATATTATTCATTATAGTTTTATTAAGTCTATTTATAGGCCTTTTTATGAGTTATAGAGTTTAATTTCATCATTCAGGAGCATTTGTTTTCTTAGTTTTCACGATCGGTTCACTTGTATTCATGAATGAATGTTTGTGTAAAATGAGGATAAATATCTGTAAATTTTATTATATGTTATTAATTATATTATATAAGATTAAATTATCTTATAAATAATTTTTTTATATACCATGAGGATGAATAATTAGATAAAAGTTAATGATTGTCGTTTTAGGTTAATTTTGGCGGTTTTTCGATCACAACAAACTCATTTTGTTTTATCATTTAGTATTATGTATAAAGTTTAGTTCCAAAACATAAATAGGGTTGAATAATACACATTAAAATATTATTTAAACCATTTAATGTTTTTATTAATAGACTTGAATTCATTTAAGGAAAATGAATGTGTATAGTCCATGATGTCGGTAAATGGAAACATAACAGGCGGCGATTTCATTTTTATAATAAAATAGTGCGAGAGAAGAGTTTAATTATGGATGTTCCATTTACATGAGATAATTATAGTATATTTAAGGTAATGAAGTTATCATTCCATATTTATGAAGGTATATGAGAAGAGAATAAGAAAATAAATGAAATTGAAAGGAAATTAAAAGAAAAAGAAAGAGGATTTACCTCTTGAATTATCCTCTTGAGATCCCCATCAAGGAACCTAAGCTTGGTATTTTGAAGAGAATAAAAGCTCCTGGATGCAGGGGAGGGGATACGGGAGATTTTTGGGTAGAATTTGGGCAATTATCAAATTTTTAGAGGTGTGAGGAAAAGATGGTGTGAGGGGTGGTGTTTATAGTGGAGGAGAGGGTTGTTTTCTCATTATTTAATTTATTAGTTTATTAGTTTTCTCAATACAAGAAATAGTGTTGATTAATGAGGCTAAAAATAGAAATTATATCATGTGAGTTTGAACCAATGGTACTTACATTTGCAGTGACTTAATGAATAGTGTATTTATCTTATAATGTATATATACCATAAATTATCGTATTTCCCAATTCACTAAAAATTCAAGTAATTCAGAAAAATACCAAAAATTAACCCTAAATTTTTTTAAATGTGTAGAATTAAAAAATTAACTTCATTTTATGAAAATAATTTTCTAAATATGAGTAATTTAATTTTTAATTAAAATCATAATTTATGTGGAAAATATAGATTTTAAAATTATAACTGATTTTAAAACACTTTGAAAATTTACTTAAGGTATCATAAAATTATATTAAAACCATAAGAAATTAAATAATTATTTTGTGAATAAATTTTATGAAAACAAATTTTCTTTTAAATTATGAAATTAATTATAAAATTGTAATTAAATATTTATAACTTATAAAAATAACAACACTTAATTAATAATTTTTGAAACATTTATTTACTTATACTATGATATAATTATATCATAATTTCATTTATAAGATCCTTAAATTTTATTTATACTTTGATAGGTGGGGTTACTATTCATTTGGCTAGTTTAATTTTCATAAGGTTCATATTACTATTCTTAAGATCAGGTTACTATTTCATCGGTATTGGTTCCTTAAATTCTATAAATACTTATTATTTCATTAATTATTTGATTATGATACTTTTATTATGGCCCATAAGTGATTATATGTGATTATGAAATTACCATAATAAGGGATAAATTCCATCGAAAAGAATTTGGGTCATTACAAATAGTTGTTTCATGAGGCATGGGATAGGCTTAAGAGTCTTCTCAGGTAGACTCCCAATCACCAGTTATCTCCCCACTAGCACATGGATACCTTCTACAAATGATAACCCTAATGAAGATCTATTTTTAAAAACCACTTCATCCCTTTCAAATGATCAAATAAATCATCCACATGGGGAAAAGTTTAATTATTTTTAATAGTCACTTGGTTCAACTTCTGATAGTCCATGCACAATCTAAGTGAACTTTCAGCCTTCTTGGAAAATAGCACTGGGGATACCCATGAAAAAACACTAGGTCGAACAAAATATTTCTCTATCAAATTTTCTAACTAAATTTCAATCTTCTTTAGATCAAAAGGTGCCATAAAATAGAATGGTATCTGGATCAGTTATGTACCAAGCACCAGATCAATTATAAACTCCACCTATCTCTCCAGAGGAAGAACATACAAGTCTATTGAGAAGATATCTGGAATGTACTAAACAATCAATATAAGATCACCAAAAGAGAAGACATCATCATGCTCAATGTCAATGGTAGACAAGAAACTCATGAGATCTTGGTAGAGAGGTCCTTCACGACCAAACCTCAGATCACACTCTCCCTAAAACACTTGATATCCCCCATTGGTAGCAAGGAACAAAACACATAAAAAATAACAATAAATATCATCATGATGAGAAATTATCCAATCCATCCCAATTATAAAGTTAAAAAAATCCATATCGAGAATAAAGAAATCCTATTCTAGCTCTATGTTAGCTATCGATAAAAAATAAGGACACTAAAACCCCAACTCCTTATTATTTACAATAGATCTCTCTAACTCCATAATAAATAACATGAGATACATTGAATGTTTTATCATTTATAAATGAATGGGAAGAACCTATATGAAATAAAGAAGACACTATTAAAGATTCAACAAAGATGGTACCTCTCAATACAATCATACCAAAATCAACATTCTTCAGAAACTCATCCATTGTGTGAAGGTGCTTCTCTCTTAAGGCCTTTGGCCAGAGCCTAGTGGAATTTGAAGCTTTTGACTACACTATAGTAGCATTCGGAGCTAATGATACCTGAACATAACAAAGAATAAAAATGGATTGGAATAACCTCAATATATAACCATAATAGCCATAACCATTTCACATCTTCACTAGGGCGGGATAAGAATGCTAAGTGTTACTGACCTTGCCATACTTGTAGAAAATCAAGGGAACACTACTGAATATAGCTGATGGTGTAGAGGACATCCTCTACTGAGAACCACCTCCACCACTCCTATTAGGATCATTACACTTACTCTTATTTCCATTTTCACCACTAAAGTTTCCACTAGGTGGAAGAGAAGGGGTAGAATATCCAACCTTTCCCATCATATACATCTCTATCATCATTTACCATTATACTATCTCCACATAGGTAGAAAGCTTTATCATAAAGACCTATTATTTGATATCTAGTTGAAAAATTTATAGGTACTTATAAGCTTTCAAATGATCATTATTTAGCACCTTCAGAGTGAAATGAACCTGCTCCACAAGACAATTGGTTTACCCTAACACCAAATGATCTCCTTTCTATAAATAGAGGAACTCTATATTCTTTTCCATAATCAAAGAATCTAGAATAACTGATGAAAGAAAAGGGTCTTAAAGAACTTCCAATACAATCCCACATGACTATCTACCTATACCATATAATTTTGATATTGCTTTCTAGGACCCTCAAGTTTGAATGTTGCGCATTTCACCTTATTGGCTTTTGGTGTATCTAAGAATTCAATGATCAAGTTGATATTTCCCAACCAGTGCTCCACCTTTTAAGGTTCATTCATACCTTTAAAGGATGGTAGTTTTCCATGTAAGAAATCACAAGATTGATCCATTTATTCTCAATATGATAGTTATACATCAAAAACTGCATTTTGGACTTGTGGTATATTTTGGTTTGTAGTACGAACCACTCGCATGATAGCCTCTATAAGATTCTAATCTAGAGGTGGATTCTCTTTAGGAGCAACCACTACACCTTACTATAGAACCCATGGAAAACATATAGAAGGAATACTGCTACATAACAAAAATATAATAAATGATATGAAAATATAATAATCACATTTTAAACCCAAAGACCATAAGTGAAAACTAGGATTGATATCAAGAACTCAACACATGAGACACACATCCTGACATCCCATGGTAACATGAGTCTATTTATGGAAAAAGCTAGCCAGGCACTCACCGCCACCTATCGCTCAGGTCTCAAAAATCCTATATCTTACCTACCAACTTCCCAAGACTAATAAAAACCATGAATTTGATACTATTTTTGTAACGAACTGACCCAGGATACCCTAACAAACTAGTACCCAACCCGATCCTCTACATACTTAAAGGGCGTTCGTGACCCCCATTGGCTGGTAAATAGAACCCAAGCATTAAAAATAACCAAAGGGATTATTTTTCCAAACCTAAAGTAGAAAAAATTTAATACATAAACATATTAAAAATAAACAATAGAAGAAAAATAGAAGAAAAAATATGCCATAACTGAAAGATGACAGTAGGAGTGATACAAATCAAAGCATTCAGAACAAACCCAAAGTAAAAGTCTAACAAAAAGAAAAAAAACAAAAACTGAATAATACATGTGATAATGTGGTAAATGTATCATCATATCACCAAAATCTTCCTATAATCACTTGAGAGAAACCTCACCCCCTCACTTTGGTGCCTTACATTTTCCTACATGAAAAGACATAACTAGGTCTACACACTTCTGAATGGGGGTACAGGGTGTGAGATAATAAGAATAAATAGGACCCCAACAAAGTGTTGCATATCCATTATCTATAAAAAATCCCAAATATTCTCATTTTAATGAAAACTTATCATGCTAAGTAGTTAAATATTTTTTATATTAGAATCATAGTAATTTTTTTCCTTTTTTCATGGTTCTAAACAATACAGGTAAAAATGTTTCAAATCATATCACATAAATCAAATTAAGTAATCAAAGACATAATATTAAAAAACCAAGAATAGGTAAATGATTCCAAGGATCACTATAGTTCAGGTTAGCTAGATCACTTGTACCCAACATAGATAAGTGCACAAAACATGTAACGACCCGAAATTATGAATAAATTTTGTTTCATAACTTTGTGTGTTATTTTATTTTATACTCAACAAAACTATTTCATTTAAAAAAATGAGTATAATTAAAATGAGACCGTTGGGTTTTGACTATTATATAACAATTGGTCAATATGACCGTTGGAAACTAAATGTTGTGATTATTATCTATAAATACAAGTGATCTTGATTAATTAATATAGAAAGATGATTCGATGGCCCCATCTAGTAGTCTCAGGCCGATCGAATCCCATCTGACAAAACTCAGGAAGGAGGTAGCACCTTTGGGCTTTGCTCTGGACCAAACCCAAGATGAACTTCATCGTGTGAAGCTGGAACAGAATCGCCTTCGCGAGAAGTTCAAGATGATAGAATTCACTACTCGGGTAATGTTGGTTGAGCCACCCCAAGATTCTATCACCCTAGCACACCTTACTCTTAGGTCATATGCTGGTGTTATAAAGGGTTATGTAACGAGACCATATATTCCTTGTGTAATCCTTTGATTTAAATAAAAATTGTGATGTCTTCTTATGGTGAAGGTTGTGAATTTTCAAATGTATGAATAAATATAGTATGCATATTATTGATGAATTCTAGAAAAAGGATATTTTAAACTATTTATGTAAACCTTAAATAATTAATAATGTGTAATTATTTTTAAAAAATGGTCTTCTATAGTTGTGTTTAGTATGAAATTTAGAGTCTAATAAGATCAAATTAATTTTTGGTGAATAGTAAATTATGAATATTGATTTTATACTTATGATTAGTAATGTGACCAAATGGATTAAGTAACTTCACTTAAGAAAGTATTAATATAATTTAGGCACATTGATTAAGTAATGTGATTCCATAAAATAGGTAAATAACTATTTCATAAATTATTGGTTAAGTATTAGTTTTTTCAGGTGAATAGTGTTTTTATTTAAAAATTAAATTAAAAATATCTAGAAAATTATTTTCATAAAATGGAGTTCATTTTTGAAATCAGATCATTGATATTTGGATAAGGGGAATTTTTGGGATTTTTCTGAAATAATTGAATTTTCAGTGAATAATTTTTATTTAAAAATTAAACTAAAAATATTTTGAAAATTATTTTCATAAAATGGAGTTCATTTTTGAAATCAGAGAATTGATATTTTGTTAAGGTGAAATTTAGGGATTTTTCTGAGAATGTTGAATTTTCGGTGAATAGTGAAAATACAGTTTTTGAGTTTCGGGTGTTTAATGACATCATTAAGGATGTAATAATTATGAAATAATTTTGTTCGACTTATGAATAGTAATATGAGGTATGAGGTGTCTCATGTGGCCAATACCATGGGAAAATACCATTATAAAGCCCATGGTTTTGCCAATACCACCAATGAGGTGTCCCTTGGCAATTAATGCTTTGTCCCCTCACTTCTCCTATAAATACCAAGTCATTACCTCATTAATTTAATTTCAAAATCCTCCCCAACAAAGTTATAGTCTCTTTACCTCCTAAGGAGTCCTAACAAGGCCCCCTCAAGCCTTCCAAGGTCTCGACCTTCAAGCTTTCGAAGTTACTCTTCAAGGTAAGGGATTCTATCCCCCTCCTCTTTTAAGTCATGAATTCCTTTATGTTGTGTCTTATAATTTCCATCTATTTATATTGATGGTTTGTTCTTATATGTTCTAATTTATGTAAATTTCATGTCTAATTATTGAGAGACCCTTTCCACTCTCATCAATTTATTTTCTGAATTTTTAAGTGACGTCATTAGGCTGCCGAATATTTCGTAAGAGAAATCGCATCTTCTCTTTTCCTTCATGTTTCCTTTTTTATGTGGTATGTCATTCAAATATCCATACTATGATCTTATTTAGTACCCATACTTTATTATGAGTTATTTATGAGTGGGTTACCCTTGTCCCCTCTCTTTTCAATGTTTTCTAAAACCATGTTATATAGCCATTATGCTGCAGAAATTTCGTCTCAAAATTTCTATCTCTTTATCTAAAGAAATTATAATGTTTATTTATGTGAATACACAGACTTATTTCGTTTACATGGGTGTTCATAAATATATAAAGATGATATATTTTATTCTGGAATTGACATACATATAACCCTCACTCCCTTTCCATGGGTTATAAATGACATAATGATCTTATTTTTAAGCCCTTTTTAAACGCCATGATTTTGACATGAAACCCATTTATTTGATTTCATTTGGGTTATTTATGAAATGTTTGATTATGATCTATGTGTACCATATGAAAGTAAATAAATATTAAGGTTTCAACCTGATATCGCTTCAATGCATTAGGTAAAGAATTAATCTATAGAGATGACAAGTTTTTTGATACCTTGGTGAATAACCTTGGTAATTTTTATGACACATTGGGGATGGACCTTGGTGATATGTTAATGAATGTCTAAATGAAATGTTTTAGACACATATTCATGTTATTTTCCATGTTATTTTCTTTATGATATTCCTATTCTTCCATTGCTCATGTCTTTATGTTTTTATTCAAGTTCTTATTGATATCACAAGAACATTGACTCCCTTTTTTACCCTTACTAGGCCTTCTACTCACCCTTTACTTTGATGTATGTCTCCAAGGTATGATATATAGTAAATTTACATAGTATGAACCTATTATGAATCCTTAAAAGTGGTTTAGAAGAATGTTTTATGTTATTTTCATGTATTATGTTCCTTATTTCCAAGACACTATACTTTAAAGATCCTATGTATGTAAAATGTAATGAAAAGATATGTATTAAAAAGGAGGGATGCCATAAAACAAGTCCCCATATGCGTTGAATATAAGGAGAAGAGAAATATCCCATAAAATTAACCCCCCAAAACATCTAACAAGTCCTTAGGGCACTTGGCCAAGGGTGAAAAGGAACACCCCATGAGTGAACCCCACGACAATAGTAATGCATGAGGCCTATTTCTAAAACTTCCACCTAAGTACCAAAGGGTTCTAATGTGCCACATTTTCCATGCCATTTCATCAAAACCATGGTTTGAAAACCATTTCATAAATCCATTTCAAAATTCTTTGAAAATACATTTTCTTTCACAAAAATAACTGGAAAACCATCTTTTATCAAAAACCCTTTTACAAATACAAAAACAATCATGCCAATTTATTTATAAACCAATTTAAAAAATAGGTTCAATCATAGTTCTTCCAAAGAAAGGATTGAGACAGAACCACATACCAAAAAGTTGGGTTTCACACACTTTTAAGGGGATACAACAACATCATATGAAATAAAAATGCAATAATGAAGGCCCTAGAATTTATTCCCACATCATAAAATTTATCCCCAAAATCAAAACATATAGTGAAAAGTTTAGATCGACATATACCTTAAGGAACTCACACATCACACTATAACTAACATGAGGTTCAAGATTCGGAAGAAGATCACAATACAAATCAAGAAAGGATAAAAAAACATCACCACATGGTTGAAGAATATAAAACTAAGTGTCATGCATCTTCCATGACTAATGGAATAAAAGAAGTATAAATACCGCTTACTAGGGAGAAGCGAAACCACCACCACGAAGATAAATCCTCAAAAGAAATGATCTAGAAGGTGCCGAGATAACAAAAACTACCTAGAAGTGCCTAAGGTTCAAGATCTATAACTATAGAATAAGAGATGAGAAGTTACATGTGAGTGGATGATAAAACCTACTAGGCTAAAGTGTTTATGACCTAAACAACTCATTTATGGAATAAATATCCCATGACTAATATACTCTTAAAAAATGTCACCTTGAGTTAAATTTATCCCAATGAATTATTTTATGGTGTAAAATCAGGTGTTACGGCATAAAAGGAATTTATGGTGTAAAAAGGATTTTATGGACTGCAATATTCTTGTTCCATAAACCATATCATAGTTAGAACCCAATGAAGTAATTACACCATAATCTAGAATTTATGATGTAAAAGTGTCCAGAAAGTAGCATTCACCTTAGGTTCTGAGAAACAAAAAAAAAACTCTTATGCCCCCTAAAACTGAGAGATAAGACCTTAAATAAGGAAAATAGAATACCTTTTTATATAAGATATTAAAAAATGGTGGTTAATTTCCTTCTCGAAATAAACAGTTGTGTAAGGATATTGTGTGTTCTGAATGAGTAGTCCATCTTTGATTTGTGAACTATTTTCATATCTCATGACTACATGAAACATCTGTATAAGATGAGGGTATCTCAATAATTCATGATACATCCACATAAGATGAGGGTATCACATGGCTGTGTGAGATATCCATATAAGACGAGAGTATCTCATGGCTATGTGATCATTCCACCTTCGACACATGAATGAGAAAGGTTTCTCATAGTCATGTGATTAGCTTTCCTTCACTCCACTAATGATATCAATATCTCATGGTCGAATGAAAATTATATTATCCATATGCACAACATGTTAGAATTTTTCTTTAATATGTTTCCTTTATGTTGAGGTGAATCTTGACTTGAAATGGTCTTAGATTTTGATCTGTAAGTTCATTTTGGATCCATGACTAGTCAAATCAAATCCTATAAAGTGAAATATTCCTATATCTATTGGGTTTCCCATAGAAGATATCATATAAGGAAAAAATTCCTAAAAACCCTAAATAATGGGTTTTATGTCCTTGAAACCCTTTTTGGAAATAATTCATGAAATCCACGACCTACTCTCAGATGGAGGTACACATCACCATATTGGGAAATGTTTTTTGATAAATCTCCACCCCTCAGTGTGTGAGCAGTCATGTGGCATATGGGAATACCATTTCTTTCTCCTTCAGACTAATAGATATATTTCTACTCAAAATTTACTTATGTTTGTTTGAGTGAGTACTTTGTTATAGATTCTATGACAATGTTCATGAAACAGATTAATTGATGCCAACAATTTTTTTATAGGGTTTTGATGAAATTTAACCATATATTCTAAGAGACTTGAAAAAACATTAAAATTTACTTTCAGAATATTTTTTATGTTTGACTAATTTTTATATTTAATTTCATTTAGGTTTATATTATTTGTAAAATATGTTTTAAAAATTTTCAATGAATTTGTATATTGCTTTTTATGTTGTTTGTTACTGTTGTTTATGTTATTTGGTACTACTGTGTTAATGTAAAGATATGGAATAATTTACATTATAATATATTTTTTTAAAACATTAACATTAAACACCGATTTTAAGAAAAATCACTATAGAAAGCCTTCAAGATGAGATTTCGATGTCAGTTTTAGAAAAAAATCAACATCAAAAAAAAAAACTTTCCACATCGATTTTATCAAAAACTAACAAAAAAAATCAATTACAAAGTATTTCAATGTCAGTTTTAATAAAATATGAAATTCAAAGACTTATTATATGTTGTTTTTTAGAAAAAAATTCAAATTCAATTTTAGAGAAACTGATGTAATAACTAAAGTTTTTTACTTCATCTACATCTACATCTATTTTAAACCGGTGTTAAAAAGAAAAAAACTGACATTACAGTTATTTTTTACACTAGTGTGAATGAATATACTTCTAAATAATGAACTCATACATTGTGTAATGTATGTATTAATGTATATTCACTTGAGGAGAATCCTTGAGTGTTATATAAGGGTGTCACTACCATTTTAATGGAATGTTTGTGTGTACATATGATCCTACCAGTTCTCCCATACACATACCTCTTTCCCACTCCTTTTCATTACTAGATACTAGAATATCATGGAAGATGGGTGGATAATTTTTGAGTATTGTTTTATTTGGTTTCAACCTGTAGACACACCATAAAGGAGGGAGTCCTTTGGCTACCTCTTAGAGATCTTAATCAAGAACTTGAATGAAAAAGGAGGCTCAACCATTCATCGATGCATGGTATGCACATAAGTTATTCATTTTATTTATGAATGATTTTATTTATCAATAATTATAGATATTAGGAATGTAATTTATAATAATTTTATCTATATCTATTAAATTTTAATAGATCCTAAGAAACCCATTAGTGGTATCAAAGCTTTACAATGCATTTTGATTTTTGAAATCATGTTTTATTAGGAATAAATATTATATTGTTGGGATTTCATATTCTATATCATTAAATATGATTAATAATTTAAGCTATGATACATAATATCATAATAAATGAAATAGGTTTTGAATTTTTTTTTACTTCATGTGATGTTATAATATGAAATTATATCAAAGTATACGATGTAGGATATCATTATTAATGACATAGTGAAATACTTCTATCTTAATCTGGTCATAGTGTACAATATAGGATATTATATGCTATGATATCACTATAAAATAGATGAAAATAGAGAAATTTATTTCTTAAGTTACATCAATGTGTATCCTAAAACATGACTTCCATGTGATCTTACACAAACCCCAATCGTAAGTTACAACTATCACTGCACCACTGAGTTTCTCTTATGTAGGATATTATGATATAATATAGGCCACAATATTAAATATAGAATATGATTGATAGCACTAAAAGGGTTGAGCACCACAACCTTATGAATCATAGCTTTCTATTTGACTAATATCACTAAATAAGATATAAAGAGTTTTTTTCTATATTTAAATATATAACTGCATTAATTTTTTGATAAAATGTTTATAAATCATAAACAAGGAATTTTAGGATATTTATTTAATTTATAAATTTTTTATAAATCAATTAATTATAAATTGATTAAAATTAATTAATTAAATTTTTATGAAATATTTATTAAATTAAATATTCCATAATATTAATTATTAATATTAAATACCATTTGAAATTTATATGGAATTACTTATAATTTGGATATGAAATGGTATATATATATAAAATTATATGTGGAATTTATAAATTGTTTATAAATTAAAAAATAAATAAAAATATATCACGTCTTATATTTAAATTATGAATTATTCATAATAATTAATTTAAATAATTCAAATAATTTTTTACTAGAGAAAATTATTCAATCCACCTCAAAATGAGTTTTAAAAATTGATATATATGATCAAGGTTTAAATAATAAATATGTGATATTTTAGATATTGATAAGATATATATGAATAATTTATACATATAATATTAATATTTTGGAAATCGTATATTTAAAGTAAATGACATATAAAAGATAATATCGAGTAGTTCATATTATAATAAATATAAAGTGTATATTTATTTAATTATGAAATTTCCATAATGCATGAATAAATTATGAAGTGTTTATCATTGCTTTATTTATTAATTGCACATAAATAGTTAATCTAATGTTTAAATATATGAACTATTCATTTATTTATTTTATTCATAGTTTTTTTCATTAATATAATTGTTATATTATGAATATGTATATGTTTTTCTAAATGTTAAACTGATTCTATAAGTTTCATACATTCATTTAAGAAGCTACATTCTAGGTATGATAATTGATTTATTTTTCTTTTAACTTTACTTTGGCTTGTATTTGGTTATGATATTTAATTAATAAGTTAATTATAGTTTTTATATATTATGTTTTATAGTTTTTATGGGATTTAATTCTCTCTTAAGTAAAATATCATTAGGGAGAGAGGCTTTGGGTTGGATTGATCACTCATCAAGAGGCATATGCCATACTAAGAAAAGTGAGGGTTTACTATATGTTGCTACAAGATTACTCTCACAGGGATTTTTTATTTTTAATTATTATAAACATTTACATGAAAGGGTTTTATGTACCTTATAAAATAGATATATTTGGATATGTATAGATATAATTTATTTTTTTTAATTTGGTTAAGTAACACAATATATGGGTTGTGTAAAGCGTTACACATAAATATTGTTTGAACATACTAATTTAGTGAAAGGAATAGGTTTCCAAATTATATCACTAGAATCATGCATACAAAAAGGGAATATATGAGATAATATGGTGAAACTAAATATCCTTTAAAAATATTAAGTGTCATATTTCTTCCAAAGTGAACACATATCAATACATCGATCATCCAACTTAGCAGGGTCTTTCAAATCTAGGTGTCCATAAATTATCTTGTGTAAGAAGAGAAATTAATGAGGTGATCCTAAGAGTTAAGTGCCTCATTTTTTCCTTTTTTGGGTCACACATAGCTATAAAACCATAAGATATAGGATACTAGAGGAATAATATTGATTTTATCCATATTCCATATTAGAAAAAGAGTTGTATTCTTTACCATCTAGGAGTCATATATGATATTATTGGTACTATTACCTTCATAAATAACTATGTTTCAATAGGAATTCCAAATCAGACTCATTACTTAGTGAAATATTGAACTTGGAACACTAATGGATATGATTAAATCTAAAAGGGGTCATCATTTTAGTGGGAGAAAATTTAATAAAATTACTTATTAAATATTTTTAAAATAGGATACTCATATAATAAAATCCTTTGTTTTAGATAAATAAATTCATCATCATACAACTTAACTTTGAGATCTTAGATAAAGGATTAGCTTTATTCAAGCGACTTCGCAAACTGTTATGAAATATAAGAATTATTCTTAAGAAATGAAAAGTTTCTTCTATTAGAGAAACAAATTTATGAATAATGAAATGTTGAAGTTTCTCACTAATTTGATATAAATGCTTATGAGAATAATAGAATGATTCATTAAATGTTTCAAAGGCATTAGGTGAAAAATTAAATGAGGGACTTTAGTCTTTTCTCATATATTCAACATGATTGATTATATTAATGACTTGGTGAGACTGAAGGTATACTTAAATATTATTTTGGTTAAGGAATTCATTATGTGATCGTCATTATTAATGTTCCAAAAATATGAATGAGTTAAATAATTTTTTATTGTATTTTATCAATATGTTGAGGTTAGATGAACTAGGGAATGTAATGTCAAGTTTCTAGTACTGTATCAATAACACAAGTTGGTAAAAGTTTAAGACATAAAAAGAATAGTTAGTTATAGAGTGAAAAAATGTTTTCCAAGTAGCTAATAAAGGTGATTGAAACTTAATGGAATATTTAGGAAGGATTAAAATGTTTCTATAAGATGGAATATTATAAGATACTTAAAGTTTTTTTAAGAAAATACATATCATTTTCATGTTAGGTAATAATATAATAAAAATAAACTATTCTATTTTTATGGGTATATAATTCTAACTATGTGTTTTATAATTTTTTTTAAATATAAAAGTGTTAAATATCAAGGAAAATATTAATAGGATTTATAGTTTTCTATAAAATGATAAAGTATTTTTGAATCATGAAATTGAATGAAAATGAATTTATCAAGATCACATGGATATAAGTAAAAATGTGTATCTTCATCTCATTTTTCTTATATAATAAGAGAATTAGTTTTAAACAAGGAATTTATTTAAACAATATAAGAATATGGTTTTAATACACATGGTTTATGTTGGAGTTGGTTCCCTAAAACCAAATGACTATTTACTTTCAATTATCAAAATATTCAAAGACCTAAATATTGAAAAATATATTATAATAAAATGAGTGTTCTTCTATGTAACATTAATGTGAAAATTTACATAGATTATCTATCACATTGAAAAGTTATAACAACTCCCCATTATAGTTAGAACCTTTAAATTATATGAAAGTATTCTTAAACATATATCCTATGTTTTGGATGAAATATATCTAATAGGACACAAATTAAGTTTGACTATTAGGTTATGAAGGTTCATGTTATATTGAGACTTCTTCTCATGAAGTCTACACTTGGTAATCTTCAAGAGATAAGGTTATGAGGTCAAAACCTTTAATAGGAATTTCATATGTTATATGTGTCATTTTATATTCCTATAAGTGGATGTGTGTATTAGTTATTAGATTTGAGATTATAATTAATATATATCATGAATAAAATATTTTGATGTATTGATGAAAACCTTTATGATATATTCTTACAATGAGGTAGGATATGTTGGGTGTGTCATAAGTGATATTACATCAATTAAATAAGTCAAGAAAGTATTTTTCCCTTCCAAGTTAATGGAAGATCATATCTATGATTCTTTTATTGAAATGAAATTTTCTAATTAAATTCATGGACATTCCAGTTAATTTATGAGTTTATTTCAAGGAGTTAAAGAAAAATAAATAAAGCGTATGGTCTGATGATAAAAATTTGAAACCTTCTTGATGTGTTATTGAGATAAAGGGTTTATATTACATAGTAATAATTCTTATATGGTTATTTTCATTACACCATTAACATCTTTCTATATGCGTACCTTGATGAGTTAATATATGTTAATACTGTAATTTAATCCATTTATCCTAATTCCATTGAGAAGAAGGATAAGATAATCACACACTAAGTGTATCCATATTCTCAGTTAAATTCTATTTAAATTTAACAGTTATAATAAATAATATTCCTGACTTGTGGTTTAATAATTATCTCGGTTTTACTGTAATGTCCCAGTGTTTTCCATGTAAGACTTTGGTGGAATATTTATAGGAATATTTCTAAAGCTAGGTTCTTAGACAATGTGAGATTCAGAGACTTGTTTTTCCTAGAATTAATTTTTGAAATATATTAATATCACACACGTGCAATTTTTTTTGAAAAAGTGGAATAAATTACAAAAGGTGTCTTAGATCATAAATATGAGACCACCATTGAGTTTAGAAGACGGGGTTTACCCTAGGTGAGATATAATATTTATTAGGCATAGGAAGCTGTGGAAAATTCATCACGATCGCTATTAATAAAATAAAATAAATAAATTTATTTATTTTATTCCATTGGCGTAGTGACATATTAGTCTCTATAAATATATTTTTATAACTGATTTGTAGGGTTAGCATCATAACCCTGAGAATTGAGTAGAGAGTGTGGAGGAGTATTGTCGGTCACTGGGATCATAGGTCAATGATTAGAGTACTGTAAGGAATGTTAATGACAATGCTACTTTTGGATCTCATCAAAGACAATGATGTGTGGTCATTATTCATTAGCAATTGATCCCATTCGAGTTAGGATGTTTTTTTGTGGATTTATCCCCATTTTATTTATGCATGAATAACACAGATTAATCGCCTAAAAATATAATTTGTGTATTGATTGTTTTATTTGGGTGATTACTTTATCTTCCTACAGCATTGGTATTTTTTTAAAAGTTTGAGGTAGAAGCCTCATTTTATTATTAAAGAAATGATCTCCTTTTTTCTGGGTAAATGGAGACCCATTACATAGCCTAAAGACCCAAGGACAAGTGGCCTGAATACAAGGCTTGAAAGCCCATTTTTTCCCAAAGGTCCCTTCAGTGAATAGTACTTCTACAGTACCTAGGCAGCTACAGTTCATGCTATAGTACCGCCACTACTATAGTTCCTACTACAGTACCACCACCGTTACAGTGCCACTATGACTAAAGTACCTCTCCTACTATAGTACCTGCTATAGTGCTACTACACTAATAATACTATAATGCAGCTACAGTACTAAGGAATTCCTCCCCTGCGTGGAATTGATATTGATTTAATTTACTTCATTATCTTCCTTGTTCACCCAAAGACAATGAATCAAATCCAACATGAACTTTGGCCAAGGTTTTTTCCGCATGTTTTTTGTTTCATGATTTTATCTTTCCATTCTAAGTGTATTCATTGTCAGTATTTGTTTTACTGGTGATTCGATGAAATCCAAGAGTATCGATCATTGTGTGTTCATTCTTTGTCACAATGCGTTTCATTCACAAATTAATAACACCCCAAACATTTTATGGTATACTTCTATTAAATTCATTATATTCATAGACTATATTTCATAAAGCATTGTGTTCATTTGAAACCACACTTGGTAATTTATGAGATAGTCAAAACCAATCCATTAAACATAAAATTTTCACTTTTATTTTTTGAATTTTGAAAAACAGTCATCTAGAGTTGTGACCAGTAAGTCATTTGGAGTCTGATAGAACCAACTTGTTTTTTAGATGAATAGTAACATACCCTTATGAATAGTAATATGAATAGTAATATGAATAGTAATATGAATAGTAATATGACCCTTATAAATAGTAAATAATGACAATATTTTATTTTCTTAAGTTAATAAGATAAAGAGATCTTAATTAATTTTTCAATGTGATATAGAACTAATTATACCTTTAAAATTATTATTTTTCAAATTAACTATGATTTTATTTAAAAATTAAATTAACAATACTTAGAAAATTATTTTCAAAAAATGGAGTTAATTTTTTAATTCTACACATTTAAAAATGTTTATGGTGAATTTTTGGGATTTTTCTAAAATACATGAATTTTTCATGAATAGTAAAAATACAGTTTTGAGTTTTCAGTAGTTTAATGACATCCTAATGATGTAATAATTAAATATAAAAGTATAGTAGACTTTTGTACAGTAAATTATGACATGAGGTGTCCCAATTGGATAAAACCATGGGAAAATACCATGGGAAAGCCCATGGTTTGGAAAAAACCACTAAAGAGGTGTCCCTTTGAAATTATTAAAAAACTAACTCTCTTTTTCTATAAATACCCACTCATCCATTAGTTTTATTTCATTAAAAACTCAATATACTCAAAGATATGGTATTTTTAACTCTCTATGAGTCCTCCAAAGGTGTTCATAATCTCCCAAGGTCCCATCCTTCAAGATTTAGGAGTTACTTTACAAGGTAAGGGAATCCTTCATTTTCCTCTTTTAGTCGACACTTCTTTTATGTTATCTATTTGAATTTCCATTCTCATATGTTGGGGTTTGATTTTATGTATTCTTATTACTTTCATTTTTTATTTCAATATAATGAGATACCCTTTCGTTCTCATCATTTCATTTTATAAAATTTTAAGCGACACCGTTAGGCTGCCAAATTTTCATAAGGGATCTCTCAACTTTTCTTTTATTTTGAAGTTCATCTCTTTTCTTTTTATCTCCTCACATCCTCTGTCAAAATGACCTTGATACACTCCAGTATCATCTATATAATATAATTATATCATGTTAATGGAATAACCATCATCAATATTCTTACTCCCCCTTTTATTTTTATAAATGAAATCAACGTCCATGAGGTTCCAATTTACAACCTTTTTGGATGACAGAGTTTTGTTCTTCACTTTCTCCTTCATTACTAGTCATGAAACCATTTTAATGGTTGAACCAGATCATAATATATGTATTTCATCTCATTAATTTTTTTAATCTTTACACACTCATAATATGGAATAATAATACAAAACAAGTTCATTGTATACAAAACTGCCAAGCTAAATCCAAGCGGTTATAAAAAACTTTTAACTAATGATTAATTATCAAGTATATAACCTAGAATAATTATAAGATCATTTATATATATTTAATTTCACTAATAATATATATTAAAAATTCTGTATTTTTAACCACATTTCAAATGAACTTCAATTCATGAATGCAAGTAAACGAATCATGAAAACCAAAGAAGAAAATGCTTCCAAAACAATAAAATTGAACCTCTTAAACCCATTAAAAGGGCCATGAATGAACCTAATAAGGTTATAATAAATCAATTAAATTTATAGGAGGTTATGTAATTATTAATTAATGAATCTAAATTTTATTATTCAGGTCATTAAATCAAACAAAGAACACACTCGAGCATACGTTAAGGGGTTTCTCATCTCACTTTCATTTCTGTGAGATTTTCATTATTCACCACTTATTTCTTGTATGTGGTATATGTGTACTTACATTTGATATATAATAACATGATTATATTTATATTCATGTTATTCAATTATTCATTTTATAGTTATTAAGTTCTGGTCATATGATTCGACGGATTACATTGTGGTAAGAGACTTTGTCTTAAGAACTATTTTATTGTGACTAACTTTGTATTGTGCACCTAATAATCCTTATGTGGAGTACCTAATGCCCATTTGAGATCAATTTTAATTTGAAATTATATTTATATTACATATTCATAATCTCATATCGTGGATATGTTTGTTTTCTAAACCGTATACCATTTTACATACGGTGTTTATTTGGAAAGTTATTTTAATTATGGAAATATTGATGAATCTGTATACTATAATCTATAAAGATATTGAAAAGGCATATTGCTATTGTATTTAATCAATTTTTAAAGAATTATTTAGACATGAAGTGGAGTTTGGGCCCCACTATATCCCCTCGATGCATCGGTAGGTGTTGTGAGACAAATCATCTGGCAACAAACCCTTCGAGTTTGTTTCCAAAAATCAGACAGGTTTCTACCCACAGAACTAAACTGTTTTTACAGTATTATGGTTTCATGTGATAGATACATGATGTAAAATTAATAATAAATCTATTTATTTATTATCAGTTATTATTATTATCCATGAGGTTTTCACTATGACAAAATCTATTGATGCAGTTTCATTCTTAGTTTATTAATGGAATTATTTTTTCATTTATTCTATATGCCATATTGATTATGTCAGATTGACTATGATTCACTTATTATTTTTATCATGATTCCACTATTTGTAACCCTTACTGAGAATTTGATCTCACCCCTTTCGTTTTTTACCCTCAACATGTGATGAAGAGAAGATCATTTATTGAGTTTATGTGGTTGCAGTTTTTAGTTTTGTTATATGTTGTATTTTGTAACCTTTTGCAATTTAATTTGTGTTACATATATGTATCTAGTTTCTTCAAGACTACTAAACTGATCGTTCCTTCAATATTTCTCATTCCTTCTAACCATTCCAATATCACAAGTAATGCACCGGCTCTAGCATAGAGGGGTCGGGGTGTTACAGTTGGTATTAAAGTAAGTTTAGTAGGAAACTTGGAAACTAGAGTTGGAAATATATAGTAGGGAAAAATCCCTAAGGTAGTATTTGAGGATAAATGTAAAAACTATTCTGGTATTTTGGTAAGGAATATATTATGTTAATCCTTCTAGAAAATACATCCTTGTCTGGATACGAGTAGGTATAGGTGGCTCTAGAACATATGTACCTAGGAGTGAAAGCTCTGAAAAGGAGTTTCGGGCTTGACCTGGGGTATCCTGGTACACTACAACAGGCCTTGTTGCACTCTTGGTTATGAAACTCTTGGGGGATATTCTTAGGATAATTCAAATTTTCCTTACAATCTATTATGAAGAAGTTTAATGTAAATTTTTCCTCAGAGAAACCATGTTTATAAGATTATCTATGCATAGAATTTCAATCTATGTTGAGTGATTTTCTGTTTGAGATTCAAAAACTAATCTAGTGCATCCCATTATTTAGAAATGGTGTCTAATGGAAGAAGGGGAATCAATAATCATGGGTAAGGTAGGGATCTCCATACTGAGCAAGTAAACATAGTCAATGTTGGAGCAGATCATATCATGACTATATTGGGACAACTTACTTAGGTTGTAACAAATAACCATTCCAAACTTGTGTTGGATCGTTTCATGCGATAGAAGTCCCCATATTTTAGTGGGACTACTAACCCAGTTGTTGTTGAGCAATGAATCAATTCCCTTGAAAAGATATTCATGGCATTAAGATGTAATGAATATGAAAATGTAGTACTAGCAGTATATTGTCTCAAGGGAGACTCTGATCAATGGTGGTCCTTGATTCAGAATACCATAGAGGAAGAAGAAATAGAAGATATAGATTGAAAGACTTTTAATAAAATATTCTTCGAAAAATATTTCGATCGTGAGCAACGAACTGAAATGAAGAAGAAATTTCTTAGCTTAAAACAAAGGGAAGAAGACAGTGTTGTAGAGTATGAGGCTACTTTCACAAGGCTGGCCAAGTACGCTGTAGATTACATATGTGACTCGGTAGACAAGACTGATCATTTCTTTGAAGGTCTTAAGCCAAGTCTTATAAGGGAAATGGCTTCTCAATCATTTTCATCATATGATGAAATTGTTTCAAGTTCCATCAAAACAAAGAGGGAATTTTCTAGATTAAATATTTTTAAAGGAAACCAAGATAAGAAGTGGTACTCTGATAACAAAGGAAAAGGAGAAGCACCAAATAAGAGTAATGGAACAAAGATATTCCCATTATCTGAGAACAATGGAAAGAATCATCTCAGGAAATGATTGAAAGGCATGGTAGTCTTCTATAACTGCAGAGAAAAGGGTCATCGATCTAATTAATTCAAGGGGAAGAAACAATTCAATGATATTCGATGCTACAATTTCAGAGATATGGGACACTATGCAAATGAGTTTCCTAAGTTCTAGGGAAACTTGATTCAGAAAAGGCCAAGAGAGAAAGAGAGATCCTATGCGATTATAACTGTGGAGGTTGAAGTTCTTAATGACATAGTGGTAGGTACTTTAATTGTTTCCTCAAACATAGGCAACACGTTATTTGATTCTGGATCATCGCATTCATTTATATCGTCCCAGTTTGTCAAGAAAATTAGATATGTCCAATTTTATTTAATAAAGGAGTCGTTAGTCAAAACTCCCAAGGGATGTATCATTGCAACAAAGGCATGCTGACTAGTCCCCATCCAGACACCAAAACATTATCTAGTTTCTAACCTCGTAATAATACAAATTACTGAATTTGATATAATTCTCAGTATAGATTGGATGTCAAATTATGATGCAAAGATTTATTGTAAGAAGAAGTAAGTTAATTTTTTTGAAAATTGTGTAGAATCCCTTGTCTTTAGGGTAGAAACTTCACCACATGATTCTTATCTAGAACCACCTCCATTAGCTCTACTGAATGCAATAATTAGAGAGTAAGATAAACCAATATATATGGGTGAGGAAAGAAATATTAAAATTGAAGATGTGCACACAGTGCAAGAGTACACTGATGTATTTTCAGAGGATTAACTGGACATCCTACAGAGCGGGAAGTTGAGTTCTCTATTGATTTAATTCCTGATTCAAGACCTATATCAAAGACTCCCTATAGAATGGCCACTTTGTAATTAGTAGATCTAAAGAAACAACTAGATGGTTTGAGTGGAAAAGGATTTATTTGACCTACTGTTTCTCTATAGGGAGCCCCTATCCTCTTTGTCAAGAAGAATGATAGATCCATGAGGCCTTGCATTGATTACAGGGAAATCAATGATATTAAAATAAATAATAAGTATCCTCTTCCCCATATTGATGATGTATTTGACCAACTTCATGGAGCTCAATAATTTTCGAAGATTGACCTTTGATCCAGATATCATCAGTTGCATGTGACAAATGAAGATATTCTTAAGACAACATTTCAGATCAGGTATAGGCATTACGAGTTTACAATGATTCCTTTTGAACTGACAAATGCACCCTCTTTTTTCATGGATTTAATGAATAGTGTTTTCAAGGAATATCTTGATAAATTTTTTGTGGTATTAATCGATGATATCCTCATATAATAAAAAATATATGAATACCATGAGAATCACTTGCAGGTTATTCCGAGAACTCTTAGAAGAAATAAATTTTATGGGAAGTTTAGCAAGTGAAAATTCTGGCTTCAATCAGTTTCTTTTCTAGGCCATATTATCTCTAAGGATGGAATCCTAGTTGATCCTGTGAAGACAAATGCAATGCAAGATTTGCCCACGCCAACAAACATAACTAAGGTATGCAGTTTTATTGGCTTAGCAGGCTATTATCAGAGTTTTGTTCAGAATTTTTTATGAATGGCTAACCCGCTAACCAAGCTCACACGTAAAGGAGTTAAGTTTGTGTAGACAAAATAATGTACAAAATGCTTTGAAGAATTGAGAAGAAGATTGTTCAATGCTCTAATTTTGACTCTTCTGTCTAGAAGTGATGAATTTGTAATATACAGCGATGCATCAAAGAATGGACTGGGTTGCATCCTTATGAAAAATGATAATGTTATTTCTTATGTATTAATACAGATGAAGACTCATGAGAAAAATTATCCAACTCATGATCTTGAGTTAGCAACCGTAATATTTTCTATGAAAATATGGAGGCATTATCTCTACAGAGATAGATGTGAGATTTATATGGGCCACAAGAGTTTGAAATACATTTTCACACAAAAAGAACTCAACATGAGGCAAAGAAGATGGCTCGAGTTACTCAAAGATTATGATTTCTCAATACAATACCACCCAAGAAAGGAAAATAAGGTGGCATATGCATTAAGCAGGAAAGATCATGGCCTTCTTACTCAAATGAGGATTGAAAGAGATCCTATATTCATGTATCTACTAAATATGGATATGGGAATTGTTAAGGGGAAATATCACTCCTCTTTCAAATGATCACTAAACCATCTTTACTAGAGAAGATAAAAAGCTTTCAATCTGATGATGAGAATCTGCACAAGAAAATTAATGCAGTTAAGGATGGGAGACTAGCTAACTTCGTGTATGAAGAATGAGTTCTGAAATTTTGGAAGAGGTTATGTGTTCCATCAGTACCAGAGCTAAAAAGGGAACTATTAGATGATGCTCATAGCTCAAATTTCTCTATACATCTGGGTAGAACCAAGATGCATAGAGATCTGAAGGAATATTTTTGGTGGGATAATATGAAGTGAGAAATTGCTGACTACGTGTCAAGGTGTCTAGTTTGTCAACATGTGAATACAGAGAGACAACATCCCAAATGAGTGATGTAACCTCTATCTATTTCTATGTGGAAGTGGGATAACATTACGATGGATTTTGTCACCAGACTACTGAGGACAACTAGATGGAATGATGCAATAGAGTAATTTTTGATAATCTCACAAAATCAGCACATTTCCTTCTAATAAGATATGATTTACCACTTGAGCATCTGGAAAGACTTTATATTAATGAAGTTGTAAGACTTCATGGTGCACCTCTATCGATTGTCTCCAATTGAGATCTCCAGTTTACATCAAAATTCTAGAAAAGTATCCAGAAGGCTTTGAATACTGATCTTCATATGAGTACTGCATATCACCCCTAAACTGATGAATAGTCTGAAAGGACTATTCAAAATCTAGAAGATATGTTGAGGTCATGTTCTCTTGACTTCCAAGGTATGTGGGATCAAAAATTTCCTTTGGTAGAATTTTCATACAACAATAGTGTTGACCCCAGAAAATGCATCCTCAAAATTTTCCGAATGCTTCCATACACGATCAAAGATCGTAGAACTTTTCTCAATATTCAATTTGGTAGGTCGCAGGGCCCTAACGGAGCTACGTATTAGGAGTTATGGACATTTGAAGTCGGGCTGAAAATCTGGTTCGCGAAGCCCATTCGCTAAGCCCCCTCCGAGATCGCGGAGTGCCGCCGTGAAGTAATGAGGCGGGAAGCTCCGCGAACCTGTTTGACATTCGCGACGTGCCGCAAAGACCCTCCGCAAAGCACAGGAGGAGGGATGCTCCGCGAATGAATTTGACGTTCGCGAACCCACTGCGAAGCAAAGGAGGCGGGACGACTCCACGAAGTGCTTTGACGTTCGCGACGCGCCGTGAAGATCTGCCGCGGACCAAGCTCCTTCTTCGCCCCGAGTGAGATTTGCTTCACGAAGCCCCTTGCTTATAAATACCCATCTCACTCTCCTTCTCCGGACGGACTTCCATGACCACTTCTCCCCTTGGGTGGCCGAGAGGAGCTCTGCATTGAGGCTCCGCGAGCAGCTTCCTTCGTGTTGCTGCTCCGCGAGTAGAGGCTCCGTGATCCCATGATCCGCGAGCCCATGCTCCACGATGCTGCTCCGCGAGACCAAGATCTGTGAGACCCCTTTGCTCCGCGAGACCCCTTTACTCCGCGAGACCCCTTTGCTCCATGAGGCCATTCTCCACAAAGCTACTTTGCGAAGACCTATCCTTCGTGAGGATCCTACCTTCGCACCCATCGGTCCATACCGCGGGGGCTGCACCCCCGCACCCTCGCTTGGGGTCAGTGCCAAGCTTTGGTCCCAGCCCTCTGGGCCGGTCCCTTCACAACCTTCACAAACCCCCATGAAAAATGGAGAGTCGCACCGTGAACTTTTCGGGCCGGGACGTCGGGATTTTCCATTGCGCCCTAATGCACACCCACCTTCCACCTATGGAACACCATGATTTGAGATACTCCACCGCACACCATGAAACGCCTTGAGGTGACATATTCCTCTTGGTTTCATTATCATGTCGTGAGTTGAGATTCTCATAACCAATTCTCCGAGTACCTTGAGACGAACCATTCCTCAGGTAACTCCTCCAAACCAAATCACTTGGCTCCTATGCCAGGTTGAACCAGAAAAGGGCCGCCCTTATGTAAGACCCAACACCAACTATTTCTAGGCACCTTCTGCCTAACAGTACTATTTATATGACTTTAAACTATAGTACTCCCTATCTAACAAATGATAGAATGCCCCATGCTCTAAGCAAGAGATGCCTTATGCTCCCAGCATGAGATGCTAATAGTCTTACCTACATGACTCTAAACTATAGTATTCTCCCTATGTTCCACACATAGGATGACCCTTGCTCTAAGCAAGAGATGCCTTATGCTCCCAGCTTGAGATGCTAACAGTCTTACCTACATAACTCTAAACTGTAGTATTCTTCTTATGTTCCAAACATAGGATGCCCCTTGCTCCAAGAAAGAGATGCCTTATGCTCCCACCATGAGATGCTAACAGTCCTATCTATATGACTTTAAACTGTATCACTCCCTATCTAACAAAGGATAGGATGCCTCTTTCTCCAAATAAGGGATTCCTCATGCTTCTAGCATGAGATGCCAATAGTCCTATCTACACGACTATAAACTATAGCAATCCCTATATGCCAAACACATGATGCCTCTTGCTCCAAACAAGAGATGCCTTATGCTCATAGCATGAGATTCCAATAGTCCTATCTACATGACTCTAAACTGTAGAAATCCCTATGTTCCTAACGTAGGATGCCTCTTGTTCCAAACAGGAGATGCCTTGTGCTCTAAGCATAAGATGCCAATAGTCCTATCTACATGACTATAAATTGTAGTACTCTCTATCTAACAAATGATAGGATGTCTCTTGCCATATACGAGTGATTCCTTATGCTCCTAGCATGAGATGCCAATAGTCATATCTACATGACTTTAAACTATAGTAATCCCTATGTGCCAAACCTAGGATGCCTCTTGCTCCAAAAAAGAGATGCCTCATGCTCCAAGCATCAAATGTTAATAGTCCTATGTACATGACTATAAACTGTAGTACACCCTATATTCCAATCATAGGATGCCCCTTGCACTAAACAAGAGATGCCTTATGCTCCAACCGTAAGATGCTCAATGCCATGACTACAGTGGCATGATTCCAACACCCCTTGGAATTATCCCTCTTGTGCACCAGTGCATAGGTGAAGGCCTCAATTCACCAGTGATTTGGGATGCCCTCAGGGCCAGACATGAGGAAGACAATACGGGCAGCTTCCTAGCTTAAGCCCCATTCACCATTGCTGCTCCATAGCGGCACCCGGGAATCTTCCAAGCGTAAGCCCCATTCACCGGTTCCGCTCCTTAGCGGCACCCGGGCAGCTTCCTAGCGTGAACCCCATTCACCATTGTCGCTCCATAGCGGCACCCGGGTAGCTTCCTTGCGTAAGCCCCATTCACCGTCGCCGATCCATAGCGGCACCTGGGCAACTTCCTTGTGTAAGTCCCATTCACCAGTTCTGCTCCATAGCGGCACCCGGGCATCATCCTTGCGTAAGCCCCATCCACGATTTCCACTCCTTAGTGGCACCCGGGCAGCATCCTTGCGTAAGCCCTATCCACGATTTCCACTCCTTAGTGGCACCCGGGAAGCTTCCTTGCATAAGCCCCATTCACCATTCCCACTCCATAGCAGCACCCGGGCAGCTCCTTGCATAATCCCCATTCACCATTGCCGCTCCTTAGCGGCACCCGGGCAGCTTCCTTGCGTAAGCCCCATCCACAGTTCCCACTCTTATCAAGTGGTAAGCCGTTGTGATCCTATTCAGCGGTAAGCCGTTGCGATCATATCCAGCGGTAAGCCGTTGCGCTCATATCCAGCGGTAAGCCATTGCGATCATATCCAGCGGTAAGCCGTTGCGACCCCTTTCAGCAGCAAGCCGTTGACATCCCAATCCAGCGGTAATCCGTTGTGACCCAATCCAGCGGTAAGCCATTAAAACCCCCAATCGGCGGTAAGCCGTCATCAGGAGAACTACACAGACTTTGATTCCCTACCATGGGGATACGTAGGAAGCCTCTATGAGGCTCAAGCCCAAAACTATCATCATCCTTTTCCTCGGGCCTCCATCATGGAGTAAGTCCCAGCACCACGGGCCACCTAACGCGTAAGCCCCTCTTCACTTCTAACGGATTCACCCTTCACGACGTGATCATAAGGTCCTTGCTGCATCTTGTTTCTCACACCGAGCATGAATCACGTGGGCTTAGAGTAAGCATCAATCATGGAAATGCCCTCGTCCATCATGATGTTAAACTGCATTCCCTCATCCAGCATGACGTTAAACTGTATGCCCTCATCTAGCATGACATTAAACTATATTCCCTTATCCAGCATGACATTAAACTGTATTCCCTCATCCAGCATGATGTTAAACTATATGCCCTCATCCAGCATGACGTTAAACGGTATTCCCTCATCCAGCATGATGTTAAACTGCATGCCCTCATCCAGCATGATGTTAAACTGTATGCCCTTGTCCCGCATGACATTAAACTACACACCCTTTGAACTACGAGGTCTTTAATCTATGTCAAGGCATGGTACGTAGGAATCCTCCACGAGGTTCAAGCCCACCCATCATTTATTCACTTCAAGTTCCACCTTCGTCCTGTATGACTTTAAACTATATTCCAGTCTGACGGAAAGCCGTTGTGACCAAACTGAACTACGAGGACTTTGATCCATGTCAAGGCATGGTACGTAGGAAGCCTCTATGAGGTTCAAGACCACCGCCCGTCATTTATTCATGACAGGGTTCACTCTCGTCCAGCATGATGTTAAACTGTATTCCGGTCCGAAGGCAATCTGTTGTGACCAACCCGAACTACGAGGACTTTGATCCATGTCAAGGCATGGTACGTAGGAAGCCTTCACGAGGTTCAAGCCCACCAATAGTTGACCCCTAGGTTCACCTTCATGTCGGTTCGCCGACGAATCCCCCTTTGAACTACGAGGTCTTTGATCCATGTCAAGGCATGGTACATAGGAATCCTCTCTGAGGTTCAAGACCATCTCCCATCGGACCAAGGTCTATTCATCACGTCGGTTCGTCGACACACACCCTCCAAACTACGAGTACATTGATCCATGTCAAGGCATGGTACGTAGGAAGCCTTTACGAGGTTCAATACCACCACTAGTGGACCCCCGGTTCTATATTCATGTTGGTTCACCGATGAAACCCTTTGAACTACGAGGACTTTGATCCATGTCAAGGCATGGTACGTAGGAAGCCTCCTAGAGGTTCAAGCCCACCACCCGTTGGTCATTCTGACCTTCTTCACATCAGTTCACCAACACCCAGGCAGCTTGGTGTGTAAGCCCCACACCATCTGGACCAAGGTCCTTGTTTGCGTCAGTTCGCCGAAACACCATCCTGAACTACGAGGTCTTTGATCCATGTCAATGCATGGTACATAGGAATCCTTCATGAGGATCAAGCCCACCACCATCGGACCAAGGTCCACCTTCACATCAGTTTGCTGACAATGCCCATCGGACCAAGGTCCACCTTCACGTCGGTTCACTGACGACACCCATCGGACCAAGGTCTACCTTCACGTCGGTTCACTAGCATCATCCCGAACTACGCGGACTTTGATTCCCTGCCATGGGGATACGTAGGAGGTCTCTTCGAGGCTCAAGCCTAACTTCACTATCACCCTTGCGATGGTCCCATGTCATTCCCCCTCCACTTCATCCATCCATCCATCATCCACCCTTATTTTCACCTGAACCTTCATATCCTATCAAGATCATGTCGTTCCGCTCCTCTTCACAACATTCCGGAATCCGCCCATGGGTTGGACCCGATATCGGTACCCCTTCAAGGGAAATTTGTCTATTTGATTCACTCCAGCTGGTGTTTTGATCAGGCTGGACCGTCTCCGCTAGATGTTAAACTTGAGACCTACCTCATGATAAACATGAGATGCCTGAGGAAAACCTCGTATGGAACACCTTTGGGGTAACCGTATCCGCTAGACATTAAACCTGCTGCATACCCTGTGTTAAACACACGAAGCTGAGGAAAACCTCAGATATATGTCTATGGAATATAATTACCGGCGCTCATTGTGGGATTCCGCGGGCTTCCACTCCCTCGAGAAGTCCCGTGACAAGGGAAAAAAGACAGACACACCAGTTCCCCAGCATCCAGACATGCTACTGATGCCTCGACATGACTACTCCCCCGACTGAAGATTGCTACCCTGACTGGACCCTTTGGAATGTCCCGACAGAAGCAGTGTAATTAACCAGAGTCCATGGAAACATAGCACTAGGAAGAGTTTCATGAACAACATATTAAATCTATGAGGGAGACCAGGACTAGGTGATGAGTTCTGAGGAGGAATCCACGGAAGGAAGAACAGACATCCCATCATCCCGTTTCGATCAAGGAGCAGATTTCCCTAAATAAGGAGCGAATGCCGCCCGCCTTTGGAAAGCGGTAATGTGGGGAAACAGTGTAGCGCGTCCTCCTCCATAGACGGACGGATGCGCACACGCCCCGACGAAAAGCGTCGGAAACAAATAGTTTCCATTATAGTATTAAAATGGCTCCATATGAAGAATTATATGGAATAAGATGTCGAACTCCAACTTTTTGGGATGAAGTTGGTGAGAGGAAACTTATAGGCCAAAAAATTATTGAAGAGACCACGAAAAAGGTGAAGAAAATTAAAATCCCATATTAAAGCTGCCCAAAGTAGGTAGAAGAGTTATGCTGACAACTAGAGAAAGGACTTGGAATTCCAAGTGGGAGATCATGTATTTCTGAAAGTATCTACATGGAAGGGTGTCTTAAGGTTCGGTAAGAAAGGGAAAATGAGCCCCAGGTACATCAGACCATTTGAAATTCGGGAAAGAATTAGAGCTGTAGATTACCATTTAGCGATGCCACAAAATCTCTCCAGAGTTAATGATGTGTTCCACGTATCATTGTTAAAGAAAGACATGCTAGAACCAACACATGTACTCACATATGGAGAAATAGAACTGGAACCTGATTTTTCATACTGTGAAAAGCCTATCACGATTCTTGAGACAAGGGAGCATGTATTGAGAAATCGAACAACTCATCTAGTAAAGGTTCTTTGGAGAAACCAGAATATGGAGGAAGCAATATGGGAACCAGAGGATTTCATGAAGAAGAACCACCCACATCTTTTTGGTGGGATTTATACATAAAATTTCAAGGATGAAATTTCTAAAGGAGGGGTATAATATAACACCACAAACATTTTATGATATACTTCTATTAAATACATTCTATTCATAGCCTATATTTCATAAAGAACTATATTCCTTTGAAACCACACTTGGTAATTTAAGATATAGTCAAAACCAATCCATTAAACATAAATTTTTGACTTATATGTTTTGAATTTTGAAAAACAGTCATCTGGAGTTGTGTCCAGTAAGTCATTTGGAGTCTGATAGAACCAACTTGTTTTTTGATGAATAGTAACATATCCTTATGAATAGTAATATGAACCTTATAAATAGTAAATAATGATAATATTTTATTTTCTTAAGGTAATAATATTATGAAATCTTAATTAATTTTTCGATGTGATATAGAACTAATTATACATTTAAAATTGTTATTTTTCGAATTAATAATGATTTTATTTAAAAATCAAATTAAAAATAATTAGAAAATTATTTTTAAAAAATGGAGTTCATTTTTTCATTCTACACATCGAAAAATGGTTATGGTGAATTTTTGGGATTTTTCTAAAATACATGAATTTTTCATGAATAGTAAAAATACAGTTTTGAGTTTTCGGTAGTTTAATGACATCATAATGATGTAATAATTAAATATTAAAGTATGTTCTACTTTTTTATAGTAACTTATGACATAAGGTTTTCCAAGTGGCTAAAACCATGGGAAAATACCATGCGAAAGCCCATGGTTTGGCAAAAACCACTAATGAGGGGTCCCTTTGAAATTATTAAAAAACTACGTCTCTTTTTCTATAAATACCCACTCATCCATTCGTTTTATTTCATTACAAACTCAATATCCTAGAATCTATGGTTTTTTTACCTCTCTAGGAGTCCTCACAAGGTTTCCATAATCTCAAAAGGTCCCATCCATTAGGATCTAAGAGTTACTTTACAAGGTAAGAGAATCCTTCATTATCTTCTTTTAGTCGACACTTCTTTTATGCTATCTATTTGAAATTCAATTATCATATGTTGGGGTTTGATTTTATGAATTATTATCACTTTACTTTTTATTTCAATATGATTAGATACCCTTTTGTTCTCATCATTTCATTTTATAAAATTTTAAGCGACGTTGTTAGGATACCGAATTTTCATAAGGGATCTCTCAACTTTTCTTTTATTTTAAAGTTCATCTCTTTTCTTTTTCTCTCCTCAAATAATCTGTAAAAATGACAATGATAAACTCTAGTATCATCTATATACTGTAATTATATCATGTGAATGGAATAACCATCATCAATATTCTTACTCCCCCTTTTATTTTTATAAACGAAATCAACGTCCATGAGGTTCCAATTTATAACCTTTGTGGACAGCGAAGTTTTGTTCTTCACATTCTACTTCATTAATGGTTATGAAAACATTTAAATGGTTGAACCAGATCCTAATATATTTATTTCATATTATTAATGTTCTGGAATCTTTACACACTCATAATATGGAATAATAATACAAAATAAGTTCATTGTATACAAAACTGCCAAGGTAAATCCAAGCGTTTATCAAAAACTTTTAACTAATGATTCATCCTAAAGTATATAACCTAGAATCATTATAAGATAATTTATATATATTTAATGTCACTAATAATATATATTAAAAATTCTGGATGTTTAACCACAAAAATGAACTTCCATTCATGAATGCAAGTAAATGAATCATGAAAACCAAGGAAGAAAATGCTTCCCAAACAATAAAATTGAACCTCTTAAACCCATTAAAAGGGCCATGAATGAACATAATAAGGTTATAATAAATAAATTACATGTATAGGAGGTTATGGAATTATTAATTAATGAATATAAATTTTATTATTCAGGTCATTAAAACAAATGAAGAACACAATCGAGCATAAGGTAAGGGGTTTCTCATCTCACTTTCATTTCTGTGAGAATTGCATTATTTGCCACTTATTTCTTGTATGTGGTATATGTGTACAACAATTTGATATATAATAAAATGATTATATTTATATTAATGTTATTCAATTATTCATTTGAGAGTTTTTAAGTTCTGTTCATATGATTCTATCGATTACATTGTGGTAAGAGACTTTGTCTCAAATACTATTTTAGTGTGACTAACTTTGTATTGTGCACCTAATAATCCTTATGTGGTGTACCTACTGCCCATTTGAGATAAATTTTCATTTGAAAATATATTTATATTACATATCCATAATCTCATATCATGTATATGTTTGTTGTCTAAACAGTATACCATTTTATGTACGGTTTTTATTTGGAAAGTTATTTTAATTATGGAAATATTGATGAATCCATATAATCTACTCTATAAAGATGTTGAAAAAGAATATCTCTCTTGTATTGAATAAATGTATAAATAATGTTTTGGACATGAAGTGGTGGGTGGGTCCTGTTATATCCCCTCGATGCATCGGTAGGTCTCATGAGACAAATCAGTTGGCAACAAACCCTTCGAGTTTGTTTTCAAAAATCAGATGGGTTTCTACCCACAGAACTAAACCATTTTTACGGTGTTATGGTTTCATGTTCCAGATACATGACATCCAATTAATAATCATTATATTTATTCATTATAAGTTATTATTATTATCCACGAGGTTTTCACTATAAAAAACTCTATGGATGCAGTTCCATTCTCAATTTATTAATGGCATTAGTTTTTCATTTATTCACCATGCCATATTGATTATGTCAGATTGACTATGATTAACTTATTATTGTATTCATGATTCTACTATTTTTAACCCTTAATGAGCATTTGAGCTCACCCCTTTCATTTTTTACCCTCAACAGTTGATGAAGAGAAGGTCATTTATTGAGTTCATGTGGTTGCAATTTTTAGTTTTGTTATGTCTTGTATTTTGAAACTTTTTTCAATGTAATTTATGTTACATATAGGTATATAGTTTCTTCAAGACTACTTAAATGATCATTACTTTGGGATTTTTCATTCCTTCTAACCATGCCAATATCACAAGTAATGCACCGGCTCTAGCCTAGAGGGGTCGGGGTGTTACAAATTTATATTTGGATTTTGGATATGTTAAAGAGGAATGATAATGATGATGGGAATTTGAATTGTGATCGAGTATCTATGGTTTATGATTCAGATTGAGAGTATCTCTTTGGAGGGGCATCGAGATTGAGCAACAGATGCATGAGAGGTTTTACTGGTGACATATAGTTTTTATGGATATATGTGTATGGTTTTATGATGAAAAACGACTGAAATCTAATTTCTAGCTAGTCATGGTGGGAGGTTTGTGTTATTATTATTTTTAATAATAATAAATATCACATTTTTTTATTATAAAAATAATAATAAACACTACATGCTATTATTATTAAAAATAATAGTCACACAAACTGCCCTCCATGACCAGATGGAAATCAGATTATGTTCTTTCTTCATCAAAAAACCATTTAAATCTATTTGTAGCAACCACACATCACTTGTTTCACCTCCCATGTGCTTGTCACACGATGTCAATGCCCCTCCAGAGAGATCTACTTAATTCGAATCACAAACCATTGATATATGATCCCATGTACGGTTCCCATCATCATCATCATGTCTTCTTCGTATCTCTAAAATTCAAATCCAAATTCATGATTGAAATCCAATGTTCCAAATAACAAACACAAGTATAGAAAGAAGTAAACTAATGTAACATCAATTCCATTACTACAGGAATATTAAGAAATTACCTGAATCAGATGATCAATCTTTGAATTTTTTTTTGGTGATTAATTTGCGTTCATCGTGGGTAAGGAAGATGTGAAAAAATTCACAAAACAAACATGCTACCTTTATTTGGATCAATTTATGATGAATAATTATCACACATAATTATCATTTATGAGATCTTCAAGTAGCATTATCATTGGCATTCCTTATGGTACTCTGATTATTGATCCATGATCCCAATGTCCGCCAATGTTCCTTCATGCACTACACTCAATTCTCAGTGTTATATGGCTAATATTGAAAATTGGCAATAAAAACATATTTATAGAGGTAAATAGCTCATTGAATCAATGTAATAAAATAAATAAATTATTTTATTTTATTTTATTAATTGTGCCCATGATGAATTTTTCACAAACGCAGATGCCCTATCAAGATTATATCATGAATAGTGTAAACCCACATTCTGAACTCAATGGTGGTCTTAGATTCCCAATCCAAGACTCTATTTGGATTTTATTCCACTTTTTCCAGAAAACTACCTATGCATGATATTAATATATTTAAAAAATTAATTCCTTGTACATAGGGCCTCGGAATCTCATGTCGTCTTAGCACCCAAATTTAGAAATATTCTTAGAAACATTACAATGTATTACATGAAAAAATGAGACATTAAATTATTCCCTCCTTCAAATATTTTTTTCCCCGAAAAGAACAAATCATGAAAATGGTGGGGATACTGAGCTCTTGACTAGGTTTTTCTCCTACCGGTACTCAATGTCACCATATACTTGAAAAAGGAAACTCCACTCTCACAACCTATCTCATCACATGATAATTCAATCATAAGGTGACACATATAATAAAACATACAGATAAACTAAGAATGACACCACGTCTCATGTGGTCATAACCATTATTAGTCTAGGATTCCTGCTCGAAGGTTCCATACAATACTTTTATGAGAGAACACACACCACAATCTATACTTCCACTATCCATACTCATATCAGAGGTCACACTCATTGGGTCTAGATAAGAAGAAGCACATATAAAATTGAGAGGGTTCATCTGAGATACACACTTGATCAGACTACACATCATCAGAAAGAACAAATCTCAATAGACAGATAAGGGGTCAATGACCATGGCTCACCAGGGGGAAACAAGACCCTACTGGAAACATCCTACTAGATAGGGGATTGACACCCACATAAACACTGGTCATTCCGATTATAAAACCATATCTAAGGAAACATGAAGGAAATGAGGATCACTTCAGGCCTCTCAGAGGGATACATGATCCAATATGATGATGGTATAGTTAATTTGGACTAATTAAACTCACTCTAGAGTTGGTAGAGTTATTATTTATTTATTATTAATAATGATAATAATAATTAAATTATAATAATAAACCATTTTTTTAAAAAAGAGACTCCAAGAGGGGTCTTGGCTGATGTACAAGCTTGAATGGGGGTGGATTTGGGCATTCCTCCCTTAAGGTTTGAAAAAAAGAGAAATAATTATAATAGTATAAATTATTATTATTTATTTTTGGTTATTAAACCTTGTTTTGGCCATAAATCATTCATCCGATGTTAGATTGATGAACCATCTATGGTAGCATGAACCTGAATTTGAGACAATCATTTCAAGACAAATGTTGGATATATAATTCAGACTCATGTCTTGGGTCTAAGAAGCACCCAATAATAATTATAATAGTAATATTGTTGTTTTTTTATGAAATATAATATCCAATGAACATTCTTCATGCAGTTTCAGAATGATGAAGAGTCTATAGCATCGCGACCCTGATATTGAGGTAGATATTTCAAGAAAAATGTTGGTTACCTTATTTAGATATGTGGATTTAGACCATGAATTATAGTTCATACGTTAAATTTTGAAATGTGAATTTTTAACCGAGTGTCCATTTAGGGAAAGTTATTAGCATATCCTAATAATTTTTCAAAAAGGATCACAATAACCTGATATGTTTTGTCATTCAGGGCCATTTGTGGTGACATGTGAGTGGATTTATGTTTTTAGCCCTTTGGAATGATAATGATTCCCGCGTGTTCATAAGTATTTTTTTAGTCCCTGACATGGGCAGTTCATGACTTTTTGAGACACATCATGTACTCATTTGAGGATAATATGGATTCCTCTCCCTTCTCAGATCATATTTTGTGAGATTCTTCAGGCTAATATTGGTTGAGTGTGTTCCCTGGTCCATTCCAATGATGGTTTAGAGTGATATCACATTATCATTATATAGGGTGAACCCTCTGTAGCTTCTTGTTGATCAATCCAGTGTGGTCTAGTTCCCTCATTCTGGAGTGAGTTACCTTAGTCCACTTTGACTATACCCTCAGTAACATAGAGCACATATCCCTACAAGAGGCCTAGAGTGATCCTCATTTCCTTCATGTTTTCTTATATGGGTTTTTTGTAATTGGAATGACCAATATTTATATGGTAATCAATCCCCATTTTAGGAGGATGTTTCTAGTAGGTTTTGGTGGCCCCCCGTGTACCATGGGCATTGACCCCCTATTTTTGTATTGAGATATAATCTTTTTGATGAGGTGTAGTCCAATCGAGTGTGTATATTAGATGAATCCTATTAGTTTCATATGTGTTTATTCTTGGCTAGAACTGATGAAAATGAAATCTAAGATGATTGTGTATAGTGGTAGTATATCTCATGGATCATGTTCTCCTAGATGAGTGTTGCATGGAACCTTCAAACAAGAATCCTAGGCTAACAACTGTTATGAACACATGAAATGTGGCATCATTCTGAGTATATCTGGATGTTTTATTGTATGCCTCATCTTATGATTGGAATATCTCATGATGAGTTGACTATTATTGATGCTTTGTGTTTGGTTATTATGAAGTATCCTATTGTTTATTGTTATACCCACCCCTTCATGGGATCTTCTTGAATGTGTTGTGTCTTATTTAGATGATAAACCTATTTGTAGAGTCCTTAGTGGGATAGGAATAGGTGGATATAGTTTGGAATAGATAGACCAAGGTGTATAAATGTGTTGCATTTGAAAATAGTCCCATTCATATGATAAGGTGGTACTTTAATTTCCATTTTTAGGTGGGCTTGTATTTGGACACTTTTTATGATTTCCAGTACTTTTTTTCATACACTATTTGTGGGATTATAGATCTATCCATGCATTGTTATTAGTTGTTTTAAATTTCCTCATTTTATGGTATTGGATATGTGTGCATGTGTATACATGTATTTTAGGATAATTCATCCCATGTGTATGATATGTCTTCTAGGTGCTAGTCAATATCCCCTAGACTATTGGAGGCAGGCTAGGGGTAGTTTCTTCTCAGGCCCCGTTGGTTTGGGTTGTGAGATTTTTTAATCACATAAATTCAATCACTAGTTATATTAGTTTAGAATATATGTGTGTGTGTGTGTTTGTGTGTGTGTGAGTTAATATTAAATAAATATAATTTTAGAGTTATAGAATATAATATTTATTCATCTCTTATTTATTATTCAAGGTAAGAAATAAATATTTATTTATTCATTTGTTAATGAATATATTAAAATAATTATTTTCTAGTTATTTGAATATTAAATAAATATTTAATCACCAATTAATGAATATAATATTTGTTTATTTAATGAATAAAAAATATGAAGATATTTATTTATAAATATTTATTATTCAAGGTTTAATAAATGATGATGAGGATTGATGATCCAAGTTAATAGCCCAATGGAAATGATATATTTTATTTAATATCATTTAAATAAATATTTATTGATTTAATTAATTAATGGCTTTTAAATATTCATGAATTATCACATGTCATGGAATATAATGATATTATTATTATTATTATTATTATTATATATGGTGGTTATTTAGGATAATTTTTTTTAGGGCATATACATACTTACATATTTCCAATCCTAAGTATAAAATCCAAATTATATCATTTTTTAGCATTATAGGGAATTGTGAACATAATGGATTATCCTATATAATTACCTCAAAGTCCTAGAGATAAATTCCTATAAACTCCCTCAAGAGTAAGAAACAATCATTCTCCTCCCTCTCAAGACTGAGAGAACAATAGAAATAATTATTCAGGCCCAAGAGAATTATTGTTTTGATCAACAACATACGATGTAAGATGTTTAGTACCTCCGTGAAAGAACCTGAGATACAAATAGTGATTTTATGAGACTCATGGAGCATATTTGGATATCATTAGGGGAATTTTACTCTAGATGTTTCATGGTAAGGAAGAGACTATAGGAGTGACTACTGAATTAATCATTATCAAAGAAAAAATTATCAAGATGTGGTAATTATTATTTTCAATTAATTATAAATTATATATGAAAGGATTCTATATATGATAAAATCAGGGTTAATTTATTTAGTTTTGAGTATTTTATCAGAATAAACTAATGAAAAACATTTTTGAGCATGGTATTGACTACTTTCGCTGCGCCCTAGAACCTCCAAGTGGCATCAAAGCAGGAAAATATTAATTTATAATTATTTATTACTTTTTGATCATATTATATATATGTTTTTTTAGTATTATTTTTTTGTTTATTATATTTAATTTACAATTTGAGATAACATGGTCTTTTAGTTTAATAAGCCCAATAATAGGACAAGAACGTATGAATAATGATCAAGAATCCAATTTAGAGGCACCAATGATTGTGGTTAGAGGACACAGTTACATGATGTGTAACTGAAAAATTTAAATTGTGTACCCATGGTAAACCAAAAGATAAGGGCCACAATAATCACAACACACCATGTGGGTTTTGTTATGTTACATGTAATTATAAACTGTAACACCTTGAGATTTTAGAATATATTTCTCTTTAACAAATTCAATGTGTTTGATAGAATGTGATGCATGTAATACAAAAACTAAATATGTAGTGCCTTATTAAAAATATAAAATGAAATAAATTTATAAATAGTTAAATTATATTGATAAAATTCAAGTAATAAAATAAAAAAATATATATTCATGAATTAATTTTATAAATTATAAGGAATATAAGTTAGTAATTCTTGTAAAAACAAAATTTTTTTTCTTACAAACATTTTTTTATTATATATATATGTTTTATTTAAAAGTTAATTTATTTTATTTTTAGTATAAAAATTATAGAATAGTATTTTTTTAAAAATATAATAAAATGTTTGATCATTCATACATTTATTATCAAATGTTTTGAAATGAAGATAAAATCATTTTATGATAAAAAGTGATATTTTTTTAGAAAACTATTTTTATGAGTACAATGTGTTTTTATGTAAATAAATTAAAATAATCAATTTTTATGAATTGTTTTAATGAAATTTTTATATAATATATTCAATAAATAACACTACCATTCATATATTGGTTGTTACTAGTCATAGAAGGTGATAAAATAAATTTTTTTGCTTAAAAATTCATTCTTTTTCTAAAAATGTTTTTTACAGATATTAGAATTCATTTATTTCACCTATAAGAATTAAATATTAAAAAATTTATTATAAATTTGAATTAATAAAAATAAATATTATAAAATAATTTCAACTTAATTTTTATTCATTATGAATAGTTACCATTGTAAAAATATTGTCACCATGGTAATGGTTGAAAGGGTTAAGGAGGGCGTTAAACTAAGAGACAAGGATTTAATTATCACTAAAACTTGTCTAAATAACATTGGTTGAGAGTATTTAGGCATTAAATTATTATATCATTGAATATATTTTTCATTTTGGGAAACTTTCCCAAGAAAATGACTTTATATTATTTTGAAACTTTGGATATTTAAAATGTTACCACTCCCCACACTTATAAAAGGTAACCTTCTATTCACACTTATTCACACATAGTACACGCTATTTCTCAGAAAATCCGTACAAAAATATATTCCAAAATTTTATCTTCATTTTTTATAGGTCCTTTTATCTTGAAAAGAACATCCTATGAAGTCTTAAGGTGTAATCCATAGGAAGATACTAAAAGAAGAGGTAATCGTCCTAACCAAGTTATTTCAAGTTTATTTCTTCTTCCAACTCCTTAAAATGTTATAAAAAAATATTACTATAATCACATTAGTATATTTAATATAATAAAATATTATTATTTTAATGGTATAATGAGTTTATATGTCCTTTTTGTCTAATGGAAAATGAAAGTGTTGCCCATGCTTATATAAAAACTACTATCTCTATGAAGCAAAGTGTTTCAATTTTCATCACCACCTCACATGGATACTTATGTTGATTTATTTAATTAATATATATGATATTTATGTTATAATTATTATTATTTAAATATAATTTATTATTCACCTTCATTTCTTTCTATTCATTGAAAAATGAAAACATTACCCATGTGTACGTGCGGATAACCACCTCCATGAAGTAATATAATTCATTTTTTATCAACGCATTACATAGATTTTTATTAAAGTATATATAATGAATATATATTATATTTATTGAATTATTAATATTAAGGATATAATTAAACCATAACCAAGGTGAAAGTACCATAATTTCCAAACAAAAATATGCATGAAAAACAAAATAGTTAACACCCAAAATATTAATTTTAGTGTAGAATTTTTTATAAATGTGTGTGTAGAAATTATGAATGAATAATATATGGAAATATAATTATTAATATAGATATTTTAAAAATTTAAAATAAATATAAATGTATTATACAGGAGGTTAGATCATGTTCAAAGCATGTCGGGACTTGAGGTAAGAGTTTCATCATCTCAATTTCCCTTTATTGAGATACATTCTATATCCACCACTTTATATCATTTATGTGGTGTATTCACTAACCATGAATGTATTTTATGATTATTTTATTTATAATTATAGAGTTTTAAAAATACATCTAAAATTTTCCCTTTCATGAAGTTTTGATTCAAATATTACCAAAGATGTAAGGGTTTATATTACAATCCCATTTTTAATCATGATTGCCCATGTTTAAAAATCTATTAGGAAAATTGTATAATTTTTATCTTATAAAAAAAATATTTTCTTATTATCTAGTTATTTATAAGGTTTTAAATTATTATTTCTATTTACCCCTATTTGGAACAAAAAAATACCCAAATAATATTTTTAATAAAAATGATCTTATTTATCCTTTTTGGTTGGGAATATTTTTTATTCTATATCTACATGCTTTAAAATTTTTAAAGAATATTATTTTATATTATACAATAATTTTTTAAATTAACTTTAAAATATATTTTAATTTATTTTTAATGTTTTTAAAATTAATATTTACAATGTTTTCCGCACGGGTTATATATGACTTTTTACAAAAGTGTGAAAAAATATTTTTTTAATGTTTACTAAATGAATGAATTTACCTCAATACTGTACGTTATTTTTTTATAAATAATATTTTATAGGTTTCCATTGTTTTAAAAATAAATTCTTATTCCCATTTTTCTAGGATTTTTTATTTTTTAAAATTTCTAAAATAATAGGATATTGCATCTTGTTTTTCAAAGCATATTTTAAATGATTTTATAAAAGTATTTTTGGTCTATATCAATATATTTTAAGGAATATTATGATCCATTGAGTATATTATCTAATGATACCATCCACTTTATTTCTATATATTTTTTATAGTTATGATGTTTTAAGTATGTTTTCATGAAAACCATTTCTTTCCCATGGGTTAATTAAGTTGTGATGAAATGATTAATGTTTTTGTGATATTGCAGTACACATATGTAGGGATTTATTTATGTGATGGGTGGTAAAAAATTATATTTCCTTCTAATTCATCATATAAATAATGACATCTTATGATATAATATGAAAGGGAATGGGAAGTGAACCCAATCTAATATGGGACTTTGTCCATCAATAATAAAAATAGAAGGGAGAGTGAACCTAATCCAATATGGGACTCTATCCACAATGTTATAATGGGATTGGTAGTGATACTTGACTAATGAAATTTTTTTCTATACTTATGATTATGTTACAATCATATGACATGTTCTTACACTTATGATATGCTCTTATGACACATGATTGATTATTGATGATTCAACACTCTTATGAATATGTCTTTTTGTTATGATAAATCCTTATGACATGACTCATTATTTAACATCTATGAATTATTATGTCATGAACCACCTCTATTAGTACTCCTACTAGGATGGAAGTGAAGAAAAGGAGTGACCCCTGAGTCCTGCCTCTAGTAGGCATTCAGTTGGTGACTAACATTGAGGGTATAAAATTCTCATATGAGAGGCATTATCCTCTTAAATACCAAGAAAGAAGATATTAAAAACCACCAAGACAACATAATAAAAGTAAAATAAAATGGAAATAGAAAACTATAATCATAACTCCTATGATCCAAATATCATTTACATTTAATAATACAAAACATTAAGACTTAAAGTAAAAACAAGAAAACTTTAAACATTTTCCACTCTCACCAAGAAACTTTAACAGAAGATTTAATACCTGTCAGACTATCCTACAAACACTAGAAAAATATGCTGGGGGTGGGAACTTTGGAGTAATCATTAGGATCATCCATTTAAATAGATTAAAATTCATGTAAAATAGATATGTATGAATATACTTGAGAAATAATCTTCCAAGTAAATAAATCACACATGGAAATAATTAGGGTAAAATAGGCAAGAACAATACCATATAACAATATTATCAAACATCACCTAACCCTTCATTTCCTAAAAAATCATAATATAATCCCCCACATCATGGGAATAAAATATGAGTCACCATTAATCACAATGGTAAAAATTATAGTCATCAAACCCTTTATTCTTACAACATCCTCATACCCCGAGCCCAAATATTTCCATCACTACTCATACATGTTAGAAGATCCATTCATGATATAATAATTTTCTAGCCTCTAGGATTCCCCCTATATAAAAATGATTAAGAAGATAAAATGGAACCACAACATCTCATAACTAAAACCAACCACTTGTATACATGATCATGTATCCTACCCAAAAAATTTCTATTAAAGGAAACAATCACACATCACATCTCATGGAACTAACCAAAAATCACATCTTGTGGCAATAACTAGACATAACATCGCATAGAACCAACCAAATTTAAAAATTCCACCTTCTAAACCATTTGATGATAGGGTGATATAGACACAAAGATTATAAACCTCATGCCCTCCTCCTTCCACATATATTCTTCCTCAGTAATCATCGCAAACAAATCAACCTTATCATAGTAGTGTATCATGAAAATTTAGAGAATCAACCTCATTCCCTCCCCAACCATGCATGAATCCTACCATACACAGTCATCCAAATTCTACATACACCATCAAGTACATTACATTAAACTTTTACAACCATTCACCAAATTGAGGATCACAACCAGTAAGGTATTCTATAATAATAATCATTAAAAAAACACAACCAAGTTTCAAAAATGTAAATACACATAAGAAATAATAATTTGGATCATCTCAAATCATCAATTAGGGATTTACATTTACCATCCTTTTTATATTCATTATGTCATCTATTAACACATATAACAACATCCCTAACATCACACCACCAAGTTTAGTATAATGAAACCAATTTTTTCCCTTTATTAATTCCACCCACTAAGTTTTAACACTTTATCTATCTATCCTTATTCATATAATCATTATTTTAAATTCAGACAAATGAATTGTTTATCAATTTATAGATTCTAGTTTATAAATTCAATTTTAACCCACATTCTTTTAGTTCTTCCCATATGGTGTTCATAACTAATCCCCTTTCATTTTTACACTTATCAACATTTAAATAATCAAATTAATTCATTATAAAAATATTATTTATTATTAAACACATAAATAAAGATTTGTTTTTTTCATTGTTTACTCCATTAAAGATTATGGATAGCCCACTCCCCTTTCTATTTTATTTTCATATTTCAACCTTGACATTATTAACTTCTTAACAAAATAACCAAGTTCATGAAAAAAGGTGTGCAATCAAATAAAAACACATTAATATAAAAAATATAATAACAAAACCAAATTTTTTTATTTTTCAACAATTTCACTTTAATTACTAAATATAAGTGATTAACCTTTTATTGTAGTGAAAAAAGTATCAGTAACCATAAAACCAAGGTAACCACAATATCCAAATATAAATAATATAATTTTAATACACATTAAAGAATTCATAAAGCTCAAAAGACACCCATATCTTATTTTACAATTCCCCTTTTAACTAGTAAATGTGTTCATTAACTTTTTTTCTTTCCAATAAGGTTTCTTTTATGAACCACCTTCTAAAAACCAATGATAATCATGTGGGCCAACCGAATTTCTTTTGAAAAAACAAATAATATTGATGGAGAGCATTCTTCAAAGTATGGATGGAATAAAAAAAGGTTTATTTAGAAATATTATCCTAGAAGATAAATGAGAAGTTAAAAAATCCATACCTAAACTAGAGCTTCACAATTGCTATGAGGCTGAGAAGAAGATTATCACAAGACCAAAACCACATAAAGAACACTAAAAAAACCTTGGATAACCAATATAAGGACTAAATATATTAATAAGAGGCTGAAAGACCTCCTAAAATCAACATGAATCCACATAAATTCTGAAGAACAAGGGAAAATAATGAAGGAACTTAGAGGGTGCTGAATTTTTATAGATAGGATGAAATTGACACAATTCACAGTGTAAATAGGTACATCACATCATGAATTTAATTGACCAAACATCCACTAAAAAATGGATTCTGTATCTTAGAAGCCTCAAAATCATTCATATCATGAATATATCCTTCGCACTATTAATATTCATAACAAAAAATTTCATCGAATCTACCTCGATCATGTTCATAGTGTGTAGTATCATTCATGCCATGACATTCTCATTAAGTTAGAATTTTAATTCCAAATCAATCTATTCCTCCTCAAAATCCCAAAAAATAACTTAAAAACCTCAAAATCAAAAAGTAATGGACCAGAAGGTCTATAACATTACATTATATACCCCTCAAATGATTTGCATCCTTGAGAATCAAAACCAAACTCATAAGGAAAATGACTACCACAAAAACATACACTTAGGAGAAACCTATCAAACATGACACCAACACTGGGTGATGCCAAAGTTGAACAATCCTACTCAATCATGAACAAATCTCCTCAACGATTCCTTCCACCTTAACTAGGTTTCAAGATAGCCACACATTAGAAAACTATTTTCTTAGATTATTCAAATCATTTAATTCCATTTAAGAGGAGATGTTGTAAAATTTTAATAAAAAATATGCTTAAATTTCTAAATAGTTCAACACAATTTCAAAAAATATTCCAAATACACTACAAGGTTTTAGTAAATAGAGTATAAATCAACCAATACATTCCCCCTTTTCCAACTCTCCATTGAAGACTGGGAAACATGATGAATATTTGGATAGTCATATTGATGTTTCCCCAAAATAATACATTAGAAATAAATCAACCCTCCCATATCATGATACCATGAGCTACTCAAAACCAGAGATCAAAACCATTCTTTTACTTTATAAACTAGATCAATCTCTTTCTTTACAAACTCATAGCCTCATAACTCAGAACCTTCATATTGACCTCCTCAACTGCACATGAAGGGTCCTTTCTTGAAATCATAACCATAAGAAATACCTTCTCCACGACCTATTCTTAGTATCTCACCTATCCACAGGACCCAAAATAAAAAGGAATGATATATTTCTGAATCTTCATCCTCAATAATGACTTGAAAAACTATTACTACTCTCACACATCAGGAAGGAAGCATGAGAACTAATTGATCAAGTATAATAAACGAGTCTCAAAGCTATACACACTCTCAAAACCCTACTGAACCTTTTAAATACGTCCCTTACAATCACACATCTAAACTTGAGGAAAGAAATACTTCTTGAATAAATTAATGAATTCCTCCCATGAAATCTTCTTTGGGTTTCCACACTTCATCAACCACTATCACTGAGCTACTTTTTAAAACAAACCAATAAACAATGCATCTCAGAACAAATCCAATGTCTTCACTAACCCAAATGAAACCTAAAATTTCACTATTCAATCCAAAAAATTGGGGCCAGAGGCCCCACTGAATAACTTCGGTACTTCCTACCACTAGAACATTAATATGACCCTATGCCAAGATTACTTCTTCTCATTCTCATCACTAGAATCTTGAGGGTGCTTTACTGGAATAAATCCAGGTTAACAATAAGATAGTCAACTTAAACCACAAAAGCGCATCAATAATACTCAAATAGAAACACATAGACATGAAGTATTCAATAGTTAAATTTGATGAAACCCTTCCACCATACCAGGATATTATCTGCTTTGGGTGGCCCTGACTCACTCCCATGGTTTTAAAACATGTTAAAAAAGAACTCATCTTATTGGAGGAGGTGTCTTCCCTATTAATATTTTTATAATAATAGAATATATTAACAATGAAATAAAACACATCAACTCTAATCAACAAGATATAACATCCAGTCACTTCTGATCACTTATTTATTATAATTTAGGTTTAACAATCAAAATTATTTTCATCAATTTCAAGATTTTCCAAACAAAATTTTGCATTACTGAATTTTATTGGTTAACCTTTTATGGGACAAAATTTTTCATTACTGAATTTTACTGGTAAACCTTTTATGGGATATAAGTGATTCCATGAATACAACCATAAAAAACACAAAATCACAATAGGGGTACATGTTCACAATAGTAAGAAACATCATCTCAAGGATTACACAATTTCCATGGTAAGAAACATAAAGATTCATGGATTAGGTTTAATTATGGGACATATTCTTCATAATAATATTTTAAAATATCATTTTATAATTTAAAAAATAGTTTTTTAGAAATTAATATCATCACTTAAATGAAATAATAAATAAAAAATTTAATCACAAACAACACTCAACATTTCTATGTTATTTCCAAGGGAATCATCATGAATTATATTTAAATAACTCTAACATGTGTCTAAGTTAAAGATAAAAACTACACATACTATGGAATTATAAATATGGCTTGAAATAATTAACTAAACACTTTATTTTTAAGAAAATATTATTCCAATAGAAATAAACTACATATTCTATGTTCTCTTACATTGTGTTATCTATGATCAAATCAAGCATTTATTAAAAATTTTATTACATTTACAACATGATTTTAGATTTCAAAATAAAACATGCTTTTAGATCACAAAATAAAACTACACATGTTTTGTCACTCGTTTTCATTCTTGGAATGATCAAACTAAACAATATTTAAACATTTCATCACTCAGGAAAACATTCTTATACACCACAATATGGGTAACATGATATTACTTATATATTTATGTAAACATGATCAATACATAACATGATTTGATATTCTAAATAAAATATACTAAACATGAGATATGATTAAGATTTACATACTTTAAATTTCATAAAAATCGCACAAATGTTTTCAAATTTATACATGATCTACACCATAAACTACTCATGGATTCACATGCAAGGCGTAATTATTTTAGAATTATAAATATTATTAGTATTGAAAAGAATATTTTTAATCATTTAAATAGTTACAAGTCTCAAAAGGTTACCATAAAAAATGTTTTTCCTTTCTTAAGAATTTAAAATAAACAAATTCCATCCTTACAATAAATTCCTAACATGTTCAAGACACATATCATGATAAGAAAGGTAACACATGGAATTACATTCATATTTAGATGTTCAATATATATGTATAAAAAATACAAAATAACAATGATCTTAATCATGCTTGGTTGACGAGAAAATTTTTTTTATTTGGAAAACTTTTAGATTGTTAATTCTTATCACTGATCATGTTTATAATTTTATAAAATTCAGAAATAGATAACACAAAATTTCTAGCATTTTAATAAATTTTCTAACATATTCATACAATTTATAAATTAATTAATTAATACTACATGATTGTAGTTATAAAAAATAAAGGGGAAATTTATTAAAATAAAAGTTTTTAAATTCAAATGAATTATAAATAATCATGATGGTCATTTTTCTATAATTATATAATTAAAAATAACCAAAATTAAATTTACAATAAATCTATAACGCATGCATATGATAAATAATGAATGGAAAACAACACATGGAATATCAACTTGCATGAGAACCAAAATACTTCTAATCATGGTTTTAAAATGATTCATATCTACATTCAAGTATGAAATATACTCAAGTTAACATGTTTTATAGATATTATAAAAATATAGAAACTATTTAAAAAAATAAATCAATCATGATTCAGTAACTAGTCTAAAAATTTAGAAAAAAGGTCAACATGCTATACATTTTAACACTAAAAAAATTCAATTTATGAAGAAAAATGTTATAATAGGCATGGAATAATAGATTCAAGTCCCAATAAGGTTTCAAAAAAATATCTCATGCCATTTAATTACTATTATACTCATTTAATTCAGATTATATGACCAATTTCTAAAAAATGATAGTTTATTAATAACTACAACACATACATAATTGGGTAAATATAGATAAAATTTAAAAATTAAATGCTAATGTAACTAATGACCGTGATACATGTACCAGTATATAATTTATACCTTGAAATAGTTTTACTTCAACCTAGACATTTTTAGTAGGTTATAAAAGTATTTGCATTGGATCACTGGACACCACAAATATCTATGTCCTAACTAGTCTCCTTGCTCTATGTCACATGTTAGGATTGAGTTTTACTACTGCCTTACCAATCCCATACAGTCCTCAACTATTCTTAACTCCAATCTCCACCCTGTCTCTCAACTAACACCTTTGATAACACTTTATCAAAACCCCCCTCCATTGGTACCCCTCCTAGGCGCACAGTAAAGTGTAGTAGTGACCCATCTTATAGGCCCCTATTTGGTGACTATAACCGAGGGTATAAAATGATTAAATTAGAGTTTTTACCCTCTAAATTACTAATAAAAAATATATAAAAAACACCAATACAACTCTATATAAGTAAAAAATGGGAAAAAAAATATCATCATCAATCCCATAAACCATATATCATTTACATTATATAGGATAAAACTTAAATACTTGGAGGAAAAAAATAAGAAAACTCCAAACATCCTCTAAATCTCACCATGATAACTAAATAATTGCTCAATCCCCAATTTTACTATCCTACAAATTTTAGAAAACTTAGTGGGATGAGAACTTGGGATTACTTAGTAGGATCATCCCTTAAAAAGAACAATTTTGGTGTGGAATAGATATGCATAAATAAACATGAGAAATAATCAACCAAGAAAATAAATCACACATGGAAATAAGAAAAATAAAATAGGTGAGAAAAATACCACATTACAGTAATATCAAACATCACCAAACCTATAATTTCCCACAATATCTTCAACCATTCCCCCCACATCAAAGGAATCACATATGAGTCATCGTCAAGTTTTTTACTAAAAATAAGGTCACCAAACCCTTTATTCCTGCAACATACTCATACCATGAACCCTAATATTTATATTATCACTATTACCTATCATAAGATTAATCTATCCTCTAAGTGGTATATAATAGGTAGGATGACCCCTCTTTGAAACTAATTAGGAAACAATAATGGAACCAAAAAATATCTTAAGCATAACCATCCACATTAATAAATGACCATATATCCAGATGAAACATATCTCCAATGGCAGAACCCACTATATATTATATCTCACGACACCAACCACACATAACATATCATATAACAAACCAAAATTCATAGTTCCACCTTCCAAACCATACATAGATAAGGTACTATAAAAATGGTGGAAACAAACGTCATGATCTTCTCCTTTTATGACCATTCCCCATGATAACCATGATAACCACATAACCCTCATCATAGTAGGGTATCATGAACATGTAGAGCATCAACCCCATTCCCTCCCCCTACCATGAATGACCCCCACCATACATCATCATCCCAATTCCACATCCACCACCAAGTAAACTATATGCTACTTCCCCAATTAATAACCAAATCAATTATCACAACCAATAGGGTATCTAGAGTAATAATCAATAAAAAATGAATCCAGGTTTCAAAAAGGGAATTCTGAACAAGAAATAATAATTTGGATCGTTTCAAATCATTAATCAATAATTTCCATTTTCCAACCTTATTATATTCATTATGTCATTTATTATCATAGGTCACAACATCCCTGTCATAATTCAACTAAGCATAGTATAATGACCACAACACAATTTCCTTTTTCTTATTTAACCAACCATGGTTTAAAAATTTATCCATCCATCCTTATTCACATAATAATTATTTTAAATTCAAACTAATTAATTCTTTATCCATTTCTATATTCAAGTTCAAAAATATAATTCCAACCCACATTCTTTTATTTTTTTTCCATAAATAGTTCATAACTAGAACCATTTTATTATTCCACTGATTAAAATTCAATTAATAGACTCAATTCATGCTATCGATGATATTCATCATTAAACACTTCATTATAGATTTATTTTTTTATTTTTTTACCATTAAAATTTTTAGAAAACCCACTTCCTTTGGTATTTTATTCTCATATTTCAACCCTATTTCTGAAACCTACATAACACACAAACCAATTTCATTAATAAAAAGGGTTATAATCAAATAAAAACACATAAATATAAATAGACAAATATAATAACAACACCTAAATTTCTTATATTTTAAGAATTATACTTTCATTATCAGATATAAGTGATTAAACTTTTATGATAGTGAAATAATTATCGGAAACCACGACACTAAGTTAATAATAGTATCCACATATCAATAATAAAATTTTAGCACATAATAAAAAATTCATAAAGCTAAAGAGAGACTCATCTCTTATTTTAATATTCTCTTCTTAACTGGTAAAAGATTTTCATTAGATTTTTTTAATAAGGTTTATTTTATGATTCCCCTCTTTCCAAAAAATCAAGGATAATCACATGGGCCAACATATGAGAACATAAATATAGGATTCTTGGAAGATAATCATAGTAGGAACATCAAATAATATTTAACAAGAGCATAATTTTAAGTGTGGAAGGAATCAAAAATAAGTTTATACATGCATATTATCCTAGAAGATGAATGATAACCTCAAATGGAACTTCACAATCACTATTTTGTTAATGAGATAAATATGACCACAATACCAAATCCACGTAAGTAACAATCCAATAACCTTATATATTTAATACAAGGACCAAAGACGCAAATGAAAAGATGAAATAACTCCTAAATTTTCCTTCAGTTAGCCCAAAGTTCAAGAGAAAAGGGAAAAATGAAGGAAATTAAAGGATATTGAATATTTATAGAATAATTTTATCAAACACAATTCATAGATTGAATATTATATTCACATCATTAATTGAATCAATCAATCATCCACACAAAAAACAAGGTACCTAGATCTTAGAATCCTTGAAATCATTCACACCATGAATATATATTTTACACCATGAATATTCAAAAGCTAGAATTTCACTAGATATTCCTCGGTGACATTCACAACGTGTAACATCATCTAGATTTTTAATTCCTCCTAAAATTTAAATTTCATCTCCATCTCAATCTCTTCCCCCTCAAACTCCCACTAAATACCTCATACACCCAAAAATCACAAAGTAATGGACCTAAAAGGTCTAAACCATAACATTTTGTGTGTGATTTTGTAAGTTATGATCATGATCTCATACTCTTATGATTATATTATGATCACTTATTATATTAAATTGATGTATCCCATGTTTATTCTTATCAAACATCTGATGTCACTCTTTATTATGTTTACATTTTACCTAGGTTATGAATAAAGCTATTAATTAGTTTATGTCTAATAAGGGTTCTGTGTAAGAACAAATTTTTGAGATATATTGAAGATATTTGTTGAAATAAGTTGAATATGCATCCAGTCTCCAAAGACACTAAACCTTTATGTTTATAGGGAATGAATTATTATATAATATATTAGGGTTTATTTACTCTAATCCAAGAGCCTCTGCACCCATTTTTCTCAAAAAAATATTAAATAATTAAATAATTTTATAAATTATACTTGGTTCACCACATTTTGTATCAGATCAGGGTTTAGTTATTTTTTAAGATCAGGTTATAAATAATATGTGGAAATAACTTAAGATAAACTATTATAAATTTAATATGATATAGGATGAACCTAAAGTGTTATAGGTGATAATAAAGTATCAAAATTTAAGACATATTAGGAATTATTTTCATGATTTATCACTTTGATTAATAATTCTAGATGTTTACACTATATTTATTTTATTTTAATAAGGGATGGAATATAGAACTATAAAATTGGGGTGGTGAAAAGTTCACTTAATTTTGAAAATAAAATCATATTTGAGGCTAGCTCCATGCATTCCTTCAAATTTTGAAAGATATCTAAGACTATTAATTCATAAAGTCAATGATTACATGTTGAATCATCAGTGACAACTTCTAATGTTATGATGATTTCAAATCAATTCTATATCTACTCTTTGATATAAGTTTTTGGTAATGTGCTTCCTATAAATCTTATTATTCGGCCTCTAGTTGAATTTCATGTGATTTTGGAATCGATTGGATTTCTCTCTATAGAGACTGTATCAATTTCTGAGGAAGTAAAGTCACATTTTATATTCTAAGTTAACCCATGATTTTCTATCAATGTGAGAATGAACATGAACTTTTTATGGAAATTAATTCCATCATATAGATCTTACTACCTATTCATGAGGGGTATTTATCTCAAATGGTTAGGGAGAAATTAAAAATTGAAGATATAATAATTTTTTGGGAATATTTTGATGACTTTCATAAATAATTTCTTAATATTACCTTGAATAGTAATGTTGGGGTTTCAATTGAACTCATACAAGGGGCTATGCCCATTTTGATGACTCCTTATAGAGTTATCTTGATTGATTTATAAGAACTGATGAAAAAACCTTAGGTGCACCCAGATAATAGATTCATATTCCATAGCACATCACCATATGGTGTATTAATTCATTTTTTTGAAAATAAAGATGAGTCAATGTGTCTGTATATTTATTATCAAGAAATTAACAAGATCACTATAAAAAATCCACTACCCTATATTGATGATTTGTTTTATTAAATGTGAAGATCTCAAAACTTTTCAAAGATTGACCTCTGATCTAGATATCATTAGTTAAGGGTTAAAAGAGAGGATATGCCCAAGATAACCTTCCATATGAAGTTTGGACACTATGAATTTATAGTGAAACCATTCAGACTTACCAATGCCTCTGCTATTTTCATGGACCTAATTATTAAATTCTTTTAGATTACCTTAATTAATTTTTGGTAGTCTTTTAGATGATATTATTATATATTACAAGTGAAATGAAGATTATAAAGACCATTTAAGAATTATATTAAAGACCTTGAGAAAGGATAAGTTGTATGAAAAATCTATTAAGTGTGAATTATAGTTATAAAAAGTATAATTCTTGGATTATGTAATCAAAATTGAGGGAATATTGGTAAATAATTTAAAGAAGGAAGTTACTTAACGTCATACTAGGCTAACAACAATGACTAAGATCTATAGATTTATTAGACTAGCTGGGTACTATCAAATATTTATGAGGAATTTCTCATATCTATCAAATCCACTAACCATGTTGACATGGAAATGATTCAAGTTTATTTCGATTGAAGAATGTAAATTTAGTTTCAAGGAATTGAAGAGAAGGTTGGTCAATGAACCTATGCTCATGATACACTATAGAAGAGAAGTTATTTTAATATATAGTGAGGCATAAAATAAGTTATAAGGATTTTTCAACATCCAAAATGATATGGTGGTAGCATATGTCATATTCCAACTAAAGTTTCATGAGAAAAATTACCCAACTCACGATTTAGAGCTAATAGAGGTAATTTTTTTTGAATATATGGATGAATTATCTTTATAGTGAAAGGTGTTATATATATACTGATCATAAAAACTTGAAGTATATATTTATATAAAAATTGTTGAATATTCCCCAATTAAGATCGTTGGTTCTAATTAAATATTATTACTACTCAATACATTATCACCCTGGGAAGGAGAACAAGGTGGTCGATGCTTTGATTTGGAATGACTATGATAGATAGTCTATGATGTGGATTGAAAGAGGTACAATATTTATAGACTTATAGATGTTTTATATTAGAATATTGATTGAAGTTATCATTGGATTATGGTGATGATATATTTTATCTATTGTTAATAATATATAGAAAATTAAATGAGTATGTTAAAGTAGAAAAAGATTCCAATGTATGTTTTAGAAGAAATTCCACTATAAGAACATACTCAAAATAGAAAAAATATTGGAAGCATGAACATCATAAATTCAATATATAATTTAGGAAGATTATCATAAGTAAAGATGATGAGTAGAGATAGTTTTTTATGGATAAAGTAGAAATACATGGAAATGTTTATATATGGAAGTATCCACACATATCTGATAATTGTAAAATCAATATTCATTGTATTTATGATTAGTGAAAAAGGATGTAGAAACAATATCAACCACAAATTTAATTAAAGAAGATCGATTCATGAATATGGTGATCATTAAGATTGAAGTTCCATTTTAATGTTAAATTTGTTATATGGGGAGATTCTAGAAGTTACAAAATATTCTTTCAGATAAAGAAGAGTTTCTCAAATGATGTGAATTCAGAAGATAGAAAACTGAGATGAAAAGAAGTCACTTAATGAAGAGTGAAGAAACTTGGATGATTAAATGGATAAAAAAATGATGAATTAATAAAGACCCCATTATTTATTCCCAAGGAATGTAAGGTGACATCCATTTTTTAAGAGAGTAGCGGACATAAATATGTTAAAGGAATGAAGTAAAACACGTCCTGAAGATATTTTGAACGTAATATAATGAATTATTTCCAAAATATTTTATTGAATATTAAGTTGAGAAACCCAAACTACTTAAGTGTTTAGAGGTATATAAGGATATTTCAGAAGGTTTTTTATGTGTTCAGAAAAGGCAGGCCCCACATTATGTGTGGTCTATAACTGAAATTCTCTGAAAGTACATGAGGAGAAACTTGAACCATTTTATTTTTCAGAAGGAAAAAGTTATATGATTCTTAAATATTTACTTATCAGAAGAAAATTAATTTGGAATAAGACAAAAGTGATCCAAGTTAATTTGAATTTACAAAATCCTATATACCAGATGTTTATGTTGCATGTAAAGCATCAAGGATTTTTGAAGTTACTGGAATATGGAGCATCACTAGAAGAATGAGGTGGTTCCAAGGAAAAGATCTATTATAAGGATGATCGAAAGATGAAAAACCAACTATGAGTGGGACTAAAGGTCAAATCACTATAAGTGAATATAGTTAGTTATAATGATAAACTTTAGTTGATGTAAATTCAAATTATCAAAGGTAATAAAAGTGAAAGTGTATGATCTAAAGCAAAGAGATGAGGAAGAAAAAATATATGGAATTTAAAATTATCATATGATGAAGGATAAGTAGATCAGAAGATATGATGATCAAAATATGAGTTGAGTCTAGATAAGTGGGAGTTCAGAACATTGAAATATGGAAGCCTAAGTTGATTTGTTTAGAATACTAATTTGAAAGATCAGTTTAAACCGAATAAATGTGCATCATTTGGAGACCATAAAAAGAAAATAAACAACACTTAATAATTTTTGAATCACTAAATATAGTAAAATATTGAGTTGAGAAAAAGGCATAATACAAAGGATCATACTGATGGAATCATAAGAACATTTACTAGAAGATTACAGAAGGACTTCACATATTTGTAAATTCATACATTCTAATGATGTTGAACTATAAATTCAAAGTGAAATATTCAAAAAATGTATGTTCATGATTCAAGATAAGATATATGGATGATTTGAATATTTTTTATGATATGTTTTTTGTGGGAACTTTTATGAAATAAAATCTTGATATTTTAGGAGATATTAAAGGAAATAAATTAAAGAGTTGAGAAGGTGGGAATTTAAAATTAAATATTTTTAGTTCCCCAAATTATCTAAGGAAAATTGATTATATAAAGGGGTTAAAAACACTTGAGTTTTGTTGATAAAGTAAAGCACCAATAAAGTTGATGGTTATCAAAGAGATTAATGGGTTGAGAAACATTGAAAGTGAGGCTGAACGAATTTGTTTAGAAAATTAGAATGTCCGAAGAAGAGTTTTTGTTATAGAAATCATTATGCTGATAAGAAAATTAAAAATTATGGAAACATTCATAGCCAAGAGACCAAAATTATATCTTCGAATAATTAAGGTTCTAGATAATTTATTCTAGACATACTATAAATTGAGTAGAATTTCAAGTTCCAATATTTTATTGGCTCGAAAGAAAAATAAAATCTTGTAACTTGTGAGAATCAGTAATATTTCCATTAATGAGACATAAGGATATTTATGGGATTTATCTCATCAACATTAAATTTTATTATATAGTGGATATCTGTGGATTAATGAGAATCAAAATGATAAGGACTAGGTAACAACATTGGGTCTGAACCTTGTAAAAACATGTGTACCAAGCCTTATTTTCTTTATAATTGCATATGGGTGAGGTTGAGTTATAAAGTTGAGAGGATAAAAAATTTAACAAGTTATATAGGTTAATTTTAGGATTAAAAAGATTTTAAAATATCACTATTGATTCACCCCTTTTTTGATGGTCTTGATATTACTTGGATCTTCAGTGATAGAAGGAGATAAATCCTATCTTACTTAGATGAATGTTAAACCATCAATTTATGTGAATATTAATGTGTCATGGAAGGAGTATATAGAGTTATAAAATATGGTAAGGAATGTTCCTAAATTAAAATATGATAGTGATGGAATGATCAGGTTCAAGAACTTAGTATGTGTCCCATCAATACTAGAATTGAAGAAAGATATGTTGGATGAAACACATAGCTCATAATTATCTATACATACATGGATTAAAAATAGTTATAGAGATAAAAAAGACCATATATGGTGGTACAATCGGAAGAAGGATATTTTAGAGTATGTATCTTGATTCCTATAATGTTAGAAAATTAATGTTGAATGTAAAAAGTCTACGGGGATGATTTAACCATTACCCATACCTATTTGGAAATGAAAAAATATCACCTTGATTTTTTTCATAGGAATCCCCAAGAAATATAAAGTACATAACTCCATTTAGGTTTTATATGGTCACCTTAAAAAGTTAGTGAATTTTATTACTATCGTATATGATTTCTCACTTGAAAGACTTTCCAGAATACACATTAAAGAAGTGTTAAGGTTGCATGGAGTACCACTCTCAATCATATCTGATTAATATATGAGGTTTACCTCAAAGTTATGGAGATGTATTATATAATAATTGAATAAATAGTTTAACTTTATCACCGTATATCATCATTAGGCAGATGGTTAGTCTAATATAAGTACTAAAACCCTATAAGGTATATTGAGAGATATATCTATGTATTTGAAATGAGTTTTGGATCAATACCTTCCTCTTGTTTAATTTTCTTATAATAATATCTTTCACTCTAGAATTCATATGGATACTTATGAAGTCCTATATAGAAATAGGTGTACAACTCCAACATGAAAGGATGGAGTTGGAGAATAAAAAATATATCAGATTTTGATCTATCTGAGGAATGGTAAAGAAAGTTAAATCCATTTAATAACACATCAGGGCATCTCAGAGTCGATAGAAGAGTTATTCCAATAACCTATAGTGGTATGTAGAGTTTTATGTTAGAGAGAAATTATTCTTATATAAATATCCTTGGATAAAGGTTATTATATTTGGAAAGAAGTGGAAGATTATAACTAGATATATAGATATATTCCAACGAGATTCTTGATCATATCAAGAAATTATTTTATCACTGAGCGCTTCCACTGAACAAATCCCAAGTTCATAGTGTGTTCTATGTATCTATTTTGAAGAATTATATACCTAATAACTCACACGTACATAACTCAGAGGTATTAACACTATATAATTATATTTTTTATGTGGATAAATTGGTCGAAATCCTGGATCAAATAGATAAGGTGCAGTGAAACAAGACCATTCACCTGGTCAGTGTTTTGTGGAAAAACCATAAATTTGAAGAATCTATATAGGAAAATTAGGATATAATGATGAAAAATAATCATAAATTATTTTATTTAGAGTAACATAATTTTCCTAGAGAAATTATTATAAGGGTGTAGAATGTAACACACTGATATTTTAGAATATAATTCTCTTTAACAAATTCATTGTGTTTGATTTCTTGTGATGTACGCAACACCAAACTCAAGTGAATAATTCCTTATTAAAAATATAAAATGAAATAAATTAAGATATATTTAAATTAAATTAATTAAATTAATATAATAAAACCACATAATTATATTTATGAAATATCTTATAAATTTCAAGGAATGTTATTCTAGTAATTCTTATCTAAAGGGAAATGTTTTGTTTACAAACATTGTTTTTATTGTATATTTTTTATTTAAAAGTTAATTTATTTTATTTTAAGTATTAAAATTATGGAAAATTATTATTTACACATGTAAAAAAATGAGAGATAATTTATATATTGATTATAAAACAGTTGTAAATGATGATAAAATCATTTGAAGGTAAAAAGAGTTATTTTTTTAGAAAACCTTTTTATGAACACAATGTGTTTTTATTTTAATAAATTAAATAATTCAAAAATAATGAATCATTTTAATAAAATATGTAATTAATTTATTCCATAAAATAAATTAAAATTCATTTAATTATTTTTACTAGTCAAGGAATGATAAAAAAATAATTTTTATGCTTAAAAATACATTTTTTTATAAAAATGGGTTTTATGTGTTTTGTACACAAATATTAGAATTAATTTATAAAACCTATTAAAATTGAATATTTAAAAATGGATTAAATATTTGTTATCATCATAATAAATATTATTTAATATGTTCAACTTAATTTTTAGCCTTAATGAATAGTTACCATTGTAAAAATCTTATCACCCTGGTTAGGGTTAAAAGGGTTTACGCGAGGTTAAACTAAGAGATAAAGATTCAACTATCACTAAAACTTATCTAAGTATGTTTTTTTATTGTATTTATACCTTAAATTCTCCAATATTTAAAATATTTTCCATTTGGTTCCACTTTTTTCAATAAAATGTCTATATTATTTTAAAACATTGAATATTTACAAGGCCACCACACCCCTCACTTATAAATAAGATTCTTATCTTCTCTATTATTCAAAAAATTTGAGTACTATTTCTTAAAAAACCCTATAAAAATCTCTTAAAAACTTCCTTGCCCAATTTTTAGAGGTATATTTCTCACTAAAATAAAATCCTAAGAAGGCTTAAGGTTTAAGACAAAGGATGATACTCAAAGAAGAGGTAATTATCATAACCAAGTTCTTTCAGGTTTATTTCTTCTTCAAATTCATATGAATATTATATAACCATATAAATATTATTAAATAATTATATTTAATATACTTAAATGTTTTTATGTTAATTTTATAACCATTTTCTATCATATTATCATCCAATGAAAAATGAAAACGTTGCTCATGCACAAGTACAAACCATCGTCTCCATGATGCGATGTGTTTCATCTTTCATCATCGCCAAACATGGATGGTTATTATGATGTATTTAATGAATATATATGATATTTATGATATAATTATGATTCTATAATGATCAATTATTTTTTACCTTCCTTTATTTCTATTCATTGAAAAATGAAAACATCATCAGTTCGTTCATGTGAACTATTGTCTTCATAAAGTGATACAATTCATTTATCATTACCATCTTACATTTATTTTTATAAATGTGTATATAATGAATAAATATTATATTTATTAAATGATTAATATTATAGATATTATGAACTCCTGACCAAGGTGAAATTACTATAATCACTAAACTAAGTCATACATGAAAAAAATAACACCAAGAATATTGAATTTAGTAGAGAATTGTTAATAAATTGGTTATTATAAATTATGGAAAAAATAATATATAGTAATATAATTATATATATGTTTATTATATATATTTATAATAAATCTAAATTTATTATACATTATATTATAGTGTGTACGAATCAAGTTGTGACTTGAGGTAAGGGTTTCCTTATCTCAATTTCCCTTCATTGATTTATGTTCTATATTCACTGACTTATTTATTTTATGTTGTTTATATACTTTACATGAATTTATTTTATTATTTAAACCATGAAAATTATTGGGATTTAAAAATACAAATAAAGGTATCCTTTTTATGAGTTTTTTATTCAAAGATTACCAAAGATGTAAGGGTTTATGTTACAATCTCATTTTTAATCAGGATTGTTCATGTTTAAATATACCCCAGGGAAATTTAATGCTCTATATCTCATAAAACACATATATGGTATTCATATTTGGTTATTTATTTGGTTTTAAACTATTATTTCTATTTTCACCCCCTTTGATACTAAAGAAATATTAAAATAATGTTTTTAAAAAGATCCGAACTTATTTATCTTTTTTGGTTGGGAACATTTTTATTCCATGTCCATATTCTTTAAAATGCTTCAATAATATTATTTTATATAATCCAATTATTTATAAAAATTAATTTTTATTTATATTTTAATTTATTTTCAAAGTTTTAATAGTTAATCTTCACAATATTTTTTATATAGGTTATATCTGACTTTTTACAAAAGTGTGATTTTTTTAACATTTATCAAACGAACAGATTTTACTATCATTATTTCTATTATTTTTTAAAAAGATTAATTTAAAATTTCAATAATTTTATAAATAATACCATATTCCCATTTTTTCATGGATTTTTTAGTTTTTAAAATGTTACTAAAATAAGATGATGTTTCCTCTTATTTTCAAATCATATTTCAAATTCTTTTATAAAATCAATTTTCATCTATGTCAATATAATTTTTGAAATATGATGATTCATTGGGGATATGATATAATGATACCATCCACTTTGTAACTCTATATGGATTATTATAATGATGTTTTAAGTATGTTTTCATAGAATTCATTTCTTTCCCATGAGTTAATTAAGATATAATGAAATGATTAATTTTTTTTGTGATCATGTGGTACGCATATGTTTAATTATGTGATGAGTGTGATTGAAATTATAGATAACTTGAATGTATTGGGTGAATATTTATATATCATGAGATAATATTAAAGGGAATGAGGAGTGAACCCAATCTAATATGGGTCTTTTTCCACTATGAATGAAAAGGGAATGGGGGAGTAAACCCAACCCACCATGGGACTCTGTCCACTATGCTATAATGGTCTTGGAGGTGAGCCTTGAATAATGAAATAATTTTCAATGGTTATGATTATTCCACAATCTTATGACATATTCTTATGCTTATGATATGCTATCATGGCTCATAATTGATCATTTATTATTCTGCACTCTTATATGTCAAGTCTTTTATTATGAAAAATCCTTATTCCATGACTCGTGATTTATGGTCCATGACTTGTTGGGTATGTTTTAATAAGTTATTATCATGATCTTAGGCCCTTATACTTATCTTATACTAACTAATGGTATTTGATTGATGTCTCCCATGTGTACCCTTAAAAAACATTTGATCTCACCCTTTCTAATGTCTCAATTTTCCCCTTGTTATGAAGAAAGGTATTAAGTAGGATATGTATAAGAAGTTTACTATGTGAGAGGAATTTTGTTGGATATATTGAATATATTTCATTATATAAGATAATTATGTATCTAGTCTCCAAAAACACTAAAACTTTATGATTATGGGGGATACATTATTAGGAAATATATTATGTTTTCATCTAAAATGATGAAGTATTTATGTATATTATTCCATGATTACCTCATAAACTGTATATTAACAAACGTTTGGAACATAGCTGGGTTGGTATTACATGACGTGCAACTGATTTACAGACAATGAGACCCCCATGATTTTCCCTACATAAATCACAAAAGTCATGTGATTAAAGTACACATTGTGTAATCAGTACACATGTTACATATTAAATATAAGTTAAAAAAAATTCTAGATTTGATTACAAACTGTTTAGCTGGTGCACACATCAAATAATACATAATTAACCATGTGGATTGTAGGTTGAGTCCTTAGGCGTATTTAATGAGTGGTTAGAGAAAAGAGCTCATAACATGTGGCTGGTTATACAAGTAGTCTAACTCATACATACTCTATCACGAACCATACCAATAGGGTTTGAGTTGAAGCTACCCCAAGCCCACATCCAATTGGCCAAGGGATGAAGACCGGTGTCAAGTAGGCATATATCACACATGGTAGGCCTTATCCTAATGTACCTATACACACACATACATATTAAAGCCTATAAAATGATGAAATATCAAAAAACCAATAACCATGTAAGCATAAATCTAAAATACCAACATCAAAGTATGAAAACAAGTACTGGAAAGAAAGGGATCCAATCCCACCAAAAGAAACTAAAAACAATTCCAACTTGTGAAGTAGGAGAGGAATTCTATAAATGAAACCACTAGAACAGAGCACATTCTCTCTAGATCATTAAGACTTGCTTGGTCTTGGTCCCTTTAGGACTCCTTCAATTGGTTTTTTATCTATATAAGAAATGAAATTTAAGAGAAAATCCCATGTAGGGGTGAGTATAACAATACCTAGTTGGACACCCTAGAATCACTAAGAATATAGAATCAATAATAGTAGTAAGTTCATCATAGGGTTACGTCAATAGACTACATAAGAAAAATATAGATATATACTCATAGTAGATACACCGTGTCAAGGTAATTCCACAACTGTAAATCCATCCTAGGATTCCTTCTTAAAGGTTCCATATAACACCCATCCTAGATAACACACTACACGAGTTAGATAACACTAATGAACTCCATCTGAGTTGTCATGCTCATTAGGTCTCACCAAAAGATGTACACTCTATAAGTTTGAAGAAATCGATACACAAATGGGGATCACACCCAAGGACATGGGGTATAGCAACAACCCAATCTGGATTAACCCACAAAGAATGGGATCAATGCCCATGTAGTTTTGGTCATAATGATTCAGAGAACCCCCTAGGGAAAATGATTATGATAGAGGATCTCACTATGGTCCCCATGAAGGGAATACTACTTCTCTATCTGAGACAAAAGTTCCTCAAATGGGATCAAAACCCAATGAATAGGAGGAGACTCCATACAAAACCCTCATGGAATCGGTCAAGGGTAAATTCCCTAATGAAACTTGTCCAAGATGAAGAGGAAAAAGTCTCTAATAATTCTCTAAGAATGCACACAGCGTGTCTCCTCAACACTAGGTTATAAAAGTGTATGATGTCCTATGACCATGTTTATGTCTGAGTAAATAGTATGTGACCCACCACACATGACATGTGGGGCCACATGATCTCCTGAGCATGTACTCCCAGTATATGCCAAGTTGTATGCCAAGGTGTACACAACATGTAACACTACCTAGATTCCTGGTCATGTATACCTTGTCCATGTCGATATGGTCAACTAGAAAAACATGGTGAATGGTTGGAACCACATAACATGTGATCCTTATCTTTGTGGTTAATATTATCTTCCACCCATGGGGTCCCACGCTACATTTAATTTGGGATTACATGTCTTGTAACCCAGAATTTCACAGAACCCACAAGTTATTCTCTATATCACTATACACACTTACACCACTACAAAACTTTCTAGTATACAAGGATACTGGTTCATCCAACCCATTTCTTCATCAATCATCATAACCCAACCTTTAAAACTACTTGGAAAATTCCCACATGCACCGTATAGAGTCACGTCATCAATCCAGGATGAACATAAGTTGTTGATTCATTTTTATCTACCTATGATTGTCCTTCATCATCAATATATCTCAATTAAACAATTGATCCAAATTTTTATCCATAGTATCAATCCGTTTCATTGAAGTAAGGTTACTCAATGATCAAATACCAGGTATTTCATCGAACTGTTGGCCAAAGGAATTGCCTATGATGAACATGTGAAGAAATGTGGAAGAAATGAACAAAACACAAACATAAGGAATAAAAATCATACCATATTCATGTTAGACTTGATTAATTTACATTATAATTATAAATTAAGATATATAACATAATCAATAATAAAAATCATCTACTTCTAGATAATATAACCCGTACCCAAAATATGCTCGATCCTTGAATAAATTCATTAGTTGATTGATTCACATTCATCATAGGAATAGTCAAATGAGGATAAATCCACATAAAAAACATCCTAACTTGATATGGATACATTTATGATAAAGAACGAATCTGAGTCATTGTAATTGGAAATATCCTCAAATCCTATTGCACACAGATCGATGATCGATGATTTGGTCATGCATCGTCTTTCAAGATATCCTCTAAACCCCCCTCTCAATTTGTAGGGTTATGAATATGACCTTGAAAATTGGAAATATTAGTGTAAATATTGGATATTATTAGGTTATGATTTTAATTAAAATAATAAAATAATTATAATTAAATTCATTTAATTATTCTCCCATGAAAGCGCTCAAGCCCAACACCCGACACCGACATAGATTATGTCGCTCCTAGGGTAAAAACCATCCTATGAACTTAACAGAGGCCACTGATTTATGATATAAGCCTATATTAAATATTTATTAAACCTTTTTAGTAAAACCACAAACATATAATATTTAATATATTTAAAATATTTCAAAAATTAATTCCAGGCTCACCAGAACTCAAAATCTCACACCATCTCAGTGGCTAGCTCCAAAAATAATTATTATAAAATTATAAAGTAATAAATGAAACAATGAGTCATTAAATTCTCTCAATATAGGTATTTACTTCATAAAAATCCTAAAAAAATACTAAACAAAGAGATGTGGGTACTAAGCATGCATTTGAGTCTCTCGCTCCTAGGTACTCTCTTGAAGATTCTCATGTCTTCCACCAAACACACACTAAAGAAATAACTCACCCATAGAGGATCCTAACCTACCAATCCTCAATATCTATTGGGTACTCTAAAAAGTATCCTCATTCTCAATGTCTAGCTCCCCACAATTGATAACATGTGACTAGTCATGCACATACCTCCTCAACTGTGACACATGGAAGTGGTTGTGTACTCAGTCTAACTGTTATGGTATAGCTAAGTCGTAATCCCACTAGAAAACTCTAAATAGTATCTGGAAATGTCTAACGAATATCATACCTACCTTTCCTCCCTAACCAAATCTTCACAACCCGCATAGAGGTGAGTTCTGTAGAAACACACGACCTCCCTAATAGAACTCCAAAGGCCTCTATAGTCGGTCTGCATAGGAATTATGACGGCTCTATATAGTCCTCATCTGCTCTTGGATGATATACAAATTCACAATCATGGATTGCACCAACTCCAGACCCATAACTGCTAACTCTCCTAGGTCAGTCCAACATAATGGTGACCTACTAGGTTGTCTGTACTAGTTATTGAATGGTTCCATACCAATGGTTGAATGGTAGGTTTTATTGTAAAAAACTCCACTAATGGTAGGTAATTATCACAACTATGTACAAATTCTAACATGAAAGCTCAAAGCATGTCCTCTAAGACCTGAATGGTCTGCTCAATCTAGAAATCATTATAGGGGTGAAACACCATTATCAAAAGAAATTTTTTCCCAAATTCCTCCTGCAATCCTCTCTATAATCATGATGAGAAGAAAGAATCATGATCTAAAATTATCATCGAGGTAACTCCATGGATCTATACTATCTCTTACACATAGGGGATTCCCAATCTCTCTACTGAACTGTTCTATAAAATAGCTAGGAAGTGGGGTGAATTGGTGATTCAGTATATGATTACCCAGATATCATCATGTCCTCTAAATGTATGTGGTAACCCTGTCAAGAATTCCATGGATATCCTAGCCCACTTCCAGTCTAGCAACTCAAGGGATAAAGCTAAACCTTCCAGAACTTGTTGCTCGGCCTTCACCTACTGAAAAGTGCGACATCGAGAGACAAACTCTAAAACTCACTTTTCAATCCTTGGACACCAAAACTAACATCAGAGTTCCTATTACATCTTCACCACACTAGGATGTACCACTAAGGGAGATGTATGAAACTCCATCATACCCTCCTCTCGTAAAGTCACTATTACCATCATGCATCCTATATTAAATATGAAATAATCCCCACCTTCATGAGATCCATTAGGATTGTTTCTAATAGATATTTGAGTATGTAGGGTCTCATATTCAGTATCCCCAATTTGTGCTTCCCTAACTCACTATAAAAGTGGAGGGTTGATAACCATAAAATGGAGGTAATTTGATCTATACCCATCCAAAAAGGATAATTATAACGAGGCCAACCACTTCAATTCCTCACTCAATAGCAACTAATAAGATTTCAAACAAAGAGGATATGCTACTACATTCCCCTTCCTAGGAGTATAAATAATCTCGAATTTTTAATCCAAGAGAAACATAAGACATCACCTTTTCATCAAGTTAAGATTACTCGGAGATAATATAAACTTGAGACTCTTATGATTAGAATAAATGATAAATTGCTTAACCATATGGTAGTGTCACTATATATTCAGTGTGAAGACTATCGCTACAATCTCAATATTCCATGTCACATAGTTCTACTTATGTGGTATCACCTGACATGAACCATATGCAATAAACGTCCGCCTCTATATTAGAATACAACCAAGATCAATCCCAGATGCATCTTAGAACACTACTTACTCGACAACCTCCTCTGGAAATATCAATATAGGAGTGCTCATCAATTTATGCCTCAAATACAAGAAAGCCTACTGAAACCTCTCAATCCACATGAAAGGCTTCCCCTTTTAGGTCAAATCTATCAAGGGAGATGATATCCTAGAGAAAACAAGTATGAATCTCAAATAGTACCCTTCTAAACTAAGTAATATATACACCTTAATCATGCTATTGGGTGGATCCCAAGATAACAATGTCCCAACCTTCACTGGGTCCTCTTTGCTGAGATAAAATATCCTAGGAAGTGGACCTCCTGAATCCTAAATTGGCACATAGAGAGATTTATATAATATTTTTCTCTCAGAGTATGTACAAAACCATCCTCAAGTGTCTCACATACTCCTCCTTGGATGCTAAGTACACTGGGATATCATTGATAAAGAATACCAAAAAATAGTCTAAGAAATGATGATTTTTCTAGTTAATGAGTCCTAAGAACACTTCTGGGGTGTTTATCATGTTGAATGAAATCACCATGTTCCCATAGTGACCACAATGATATTGTAAATTCATCTTAAATATACTCTCATATCATACTCATAGCTGGTGATATCCTAATTCGAGGTTAATCTTTGAGAACCATCATTCCCCTTCAATGGATTGAAGAGCTCATCATTCCTCGATTGTGGATACTTTTTCATTACTGTCACTTGGTTTAGAAAATGGTAATACATATAAAGCCTCAAATTTCTATCCAAATTCTTGGCGAACAATATTTGGGATAATTGGGGGGAAACACTAGGCCTCACAAATCTCTTCTCCTCCAAGTCCTCTAACTGTACTCCCAACTCACGAAGCTCTTTGGGATCTATATGATATCATAGAATAGATATTGGGGATATCCGGGTGTTTAGATCATGGAAAATGTATATATATTAGAGAGAAGGTGAGATTGGAAAGTCCACAGGAAAGATATCCTTGTACTCCACCACCATTTTAGGAAACTAAAAACTCATAGGATCCACTACACCAAGAGTCATGCTAGCTAAGTAGTGTATAATCAGTTGAACCTCATAAGAATGATTCTATCATGCCATTATCGGGTTCCCTTATCACCCACAATAAAAAACCTCATCCTATAACTATATACACACAATATACTATACCTAAAATAGTTTATCTAAGTATAAATTATAGATAACTAGTCCATACCTAAGCTGACACCATTAGGACTCATCACTGCTACAAAGAGATTCCAAAAGAAACTCTTACCACTAAGAGTCAAGTCACAACATCTTCATAAGTGTGTGACCACTGATTCAACTCCATTAGGAGCCTCTAAGTGTAAGGTTCAAACAAAAGGCTCCACCAAAATCTCTAAGTCTCAAACCAGATAAGTGGAAAGAAAGTTGTGGCTTGCAAAAATGTCTATCAAAAATACATATAGAGTATAGAAGACAAAATTTTTACCTCTTATCATCCTTGGGGTCTCTAGGTCATAATCCTTGACTGCCTTCAGCTTCCCTCACCCCTATACCCTAGCTCCCTGAGCATGGTACAGACCACCTGGGGGTGGTGGTGGGAACAAGTCAAAAAATCTTCCACCTCCAGTATCTCTTCTAGCTCATCTTCCATGTCAATTTTCCTACAAACCAACCTGCTTCTATTGAAATATCTTGCTTGGAATCCCATAAACTGTCTCTCTATCATTCTCATGTTAGTTTGGGAAATCTCATGCAACATGTTCCCAACCATTACAGGAGTAGCACCATCTCTTCCTAGATATACTAGGTCCATCCTTCAATCCCAAAACCGCATAACCTATGTCCTAGAATCACCTCCTAAAATTTCTCAAATGTTTAGGTCCCTATTTATATCATTGGATCCCTATTTACAAAGTCTCTACTCCTATGTGCCCACTACCGACACCAACTATATGCATCTTCTCAACCAAGAAACTCTCAACTACTAAATAAAAATATATCACCCCAGTATATGTAGGAATGCATTAAGGTATCTCTTTGACCCTAATGTTGTTATATAGTTATCACATGAATGTATGATCTTGAAAGAAATGATCATGAATTGTATCCTTTAATTATTTAGAGAGATTGGTGAATATTGATGAATAGTCATCCATAATCATACTACCCTACTGAATTTGTAGAAGCTCTTGGGTTCACAAAAACCTCAACATAGATAGAGAATACTCATCTCTAAAAAGGAATTAGAACTATGACCATGAAAGAGTCACCTCATCATAAAACTAGTTCACTAAGTCCTGCCATCACCCCATAGATCCATGATGACGATCCCTACAAGGACCACCATCTAGTATACAAGTGTCTTGACAAAACAAAAGATTCATCTCACTACCTAAATCTAATTCAGATCCACCTATGGGTCTATCTCACCCCTAAACCTATGGGGTAATTGATGATAAAACTCATGATGCTTTCTCACCCTGTACACCTTATCCTCTAGTTCTGCTGGTACCATATGCTCCTTGATAGGTGGTGGTAATATTGGTGCACCACTTGGATGTAACACTTTTTGAATAGGTAGTTGTATTGAAGCCTCATCACTGAGAATATCATCCTCATGATCATACTACTAAATCATAGGTAGAATTTTTTTAGAGGCATCTTGAAATAGGAACGATGCACCTTGATCAATGATTATATCTGGAGATCTAACTCAAGAAGGATATGGAAACCATAACCCCTTCCTATATAATTCATGTGAAAAAGTTTTACCTAGAACCAATGCATAAATATAACGATTTGAATGGAAGGGGATTAGAGTCCTTGTGTATGGATAAGTTTTACACCACACCAACATTGGAGTCCATGGCCTAAAATATAAACATAAAACACTTAATATTATTTCCTTAAACCCAAACCAATATCATAGACACCGGTCCTAAAGTATACTGAACTGCCTATGATGCCACTTTTTCATGATTTGGCCTAATGGGGCCCAATTTGTGACTACCCCAATCCATCCTCTAATAGTCCAGGGGTTAGTGTCTAGCACTAAGTAGGAATATCTCACAAATAGGATGCCTTATCAAAATGTACTTATACTTACACACACATATCTAATCCCATACAATTCCAAAATGTAAAAAACCCAACAACCATGCATTCATACTTCTAAAATCACACCATTAGAGTCCATAAAAAGTACTAGAAATAAAGGTATAAATAAAATCCAACCAAAAGAAATTAAAAAAATTACATCCTATAAAGTATGAGAGGACTATTTTAAATGAAACCACAAGAACACACCTCAGTATGTTTGGCTCACTAATCTCCACATGGTCCTGATCCCTTTAGGACTCCATCAATAGGTCGATATTCTGAATAAGACATGACATGTGTTGGAAAATCCCATGTAAGGGTGAGTATAAAAATACCCAATAGGACACCCCAAAATAACTAAGCATATAGCATCAAGAATAATAGTCAAATCATAAAAAGGATATGTCAACAACATACATAACATCAATATTTAGATATACTCATAGTATACACACATTATCCAGGTAAGGTCACAACCATAAATATTTCCTATGACTCCTTATTTAAGGTTATATATAATACTAATCTAGGAGAATAAAATCCACAATTTAGATAGCACTAACAGTTTCTATCCAATATGTCATGTTCATCAGATCTCTCCATAAAAAGCACACTCTAGAAGTTGGAATAGACTGATACCCAGATGAGGATCTCACCCAAGTCCATAGGGTATAACAATAGTCCAATTTGAATTTACTTGATAATTAGAGGATTTACACCCACATAGTGTTGTTCATGATGATTATGATAACCCCACTTAAGAAAAATTATAATGATAGAGGATCTTTCTTTGGGACTCATGAAGGTTTACTACTACTCTATCCGATACTGAAGCTCCTTAGAGGGTATCCCTATTCTATTAATAGGACATGAATCCATACTAAACCCTCAGGTAATGGATTATGGGAACATACCCTAATAAAACTTGTCCAAGATGAAGAGTAAAAAGGATCCAAGACTTATTTTATAGGGTACACCACATGTACTATGAGTACAAGATGTGTCTCCTCATCATCAGGTCCTACCCATGTATGATGGAATGTACCCATGTTTGTTTCCAAGTTCACAGTGTGTGGCCCATGACACACGGTGTGTGGGGCCACATGATCTCTAGGGAATGTACTCCCTGTACACACCGAGTTGTCCATTAGCGTGTACATGGAAAGTGGAATAGACTACACAACATGTAATTCCACCCATATTCCTAGGAATTTACACCTTATACACGATGAGATAGCCATATATGGACCACATAGCATGTGGTAGGGACCACATGATGTGTGATCCTTATCTCTACATGTTAAACATAGCCACCACTTAGGGGGTACCACATGGTGTGTAATTCCATATTACATGTCATATAACTCAGGATTTCATAGAACTCGTGTGTTCTACTCCATGTAATACTCCACACTACAATCTCCTCAAAACATACTACAATATGAGGATTCAGGGTTGGCCGACCCTTGTCATCGCTGATCACCGGGATCTAGCCTTAAAAATCACTCAGGAAATGCTTGAATGCACTATCTATAGCTGCACTATCAATCTAGGATTAATTGAAGTTTTTAATACATTCTGACCCACCACCAATTATCCTCAATAATCACCACATAACAATCACATACTTGATCATAATTCATACCCAAAGTATTGATCTATCAAATAATGGTCACTCAATAATTGAATATTGAGTATTTTTATGAACTACAAGACAAATTAATTTCCCATGATGAACATGAAAAGAATGGGGGAAGAAATGAACAAAACAAAAACTTGAGTCATAGAACTCGACCAATGTTCAGATTTGTCTCGATTATTTACTGTTAGAAAAATGAATGAATAGATATAATATAATCAATAATAAAAATACACCACTTATGGATAATCTAACATGTACCCATAATACGCTCGATCCATGAATAAATTCATTAGTTGATTGATTAATGTTCATCATATGAATAATCAAATAAGGATAAATAAACATAAAAATGTCCTATGTCGATATGGATTAATAACTGACAACGTATGAACCTTCATCATTGACATTGGTGAGATGATTGGATCCCACTACACACCGATCGATGATCCATGATCCAGTCTGGTATTATTTTTCATGATGTCCTCCAACAGACTCTCTCAATTTATAAGGTTATACAACTAACCCTGAAAAATGGCCATGACAGCATATATATGAAATATTATTAGGTTAGGATTCTAATTAAACAATTAAATAAATATAATTAAATTCATTTAATTATTCCCCCATAAAGGCAATTAATCCCAACACCCGATGCCAACATAGATTATGCCATGCCTAGGGTAAAATTCATGATTTGAATTCAACAGAGTCCTCAAATATTTGATTCGAGCCTTTAATTAAGAGTTATTTCACTTTTTTTGGAAAACTGTGAATGCATGGTATTTAATATATTTAAATATCTCAAAAGGATTTAGACCCTTCTTTTTTGGATTTCTCTGCTTCCTTGGTGGTGAATCCCCATGGAATGGTGTCTCTAGATCTCAACGGTGACTCCTGATAGCGTGACAATGACTCCAGATGGCATGGTGACTTCGGCTCTCAGCAATGGTTGATGATTTGGTGTGATGATTTCATTGGTGGGTTCAATATTGGTGTTGGATATGGCGATGGAGAGGCCTTTGGATCTAACATCTTGCATCAAGATCAATTCCAGATATAATGACAACATCGTCTTCTAGTTTGATCGACGAGGGTGTGGATTCCTTGGTGGAGCGATGTTGGTATTGGTGGGAGCTGGTCCATGGGTAGTTTAATGGAATAGATGTTCCTTTAGGTCTTTAGTCAGTGATGAGGTTCTATGGTGATCTCTCGGTGGAGGTCACAGTGGTGTGGGTGTGTTTAGGAGGTGATCTCATTGTGAATGAGGCATAGGCCTTGGGCTTCGGTGGCCATTAACAATAGTGATCGGGGCAGGAGACAGTGTTCTACATAGGCTCTAAAAATATGGATGATGGATCAGGATAGTGAGTATGGATGGTGGTGTGAGGCTTTGATTTTTGATGGCCTCAATGGCAGGTAGAACTTGGTTGTGATAGGATGCTACATCGGTTGTGTGGATCTTTGGGATTTGGGTTGGTTTTGGTATTTGGTTTTGTATTGGGATTTGTCCCTCTATGATTTTTTGGCCACTGAACATTGAGGCTATGTTCCTTTGGGCCTAAAATCATGTATTGGGTTTTCCCTTATCCAGGTCAAAAGGGTTTTCTAATTTCTTTTTCTTTTTTTAATAAAGTGTCTTTCCCAATAATTTCTATTAAATATATTTTAAAAATTAATTTATAGATCATAGAGCCATAGAATCTTATGTCGTCTCAATGCCTAGTTCTAAAAACAATCCATATAATATTTTAAAGAGATACATGAAAAAACCAAATTCATTCATACTCATTTAAGGTACATGTTGAGACAGGTGTGCTGTGTAAATCAACATAAATAAGAAATAAATTAAATAAATAAAAACCAAAAAACATGATATATAGCTAGATGTAAACACTATTTGATAGGGTTTTTCTACACCGAGTACATAGAGAGTGATTTTTAGTGTGTTTTGTAGAATTAAACTCTACAATTATCATTTTTTGTGATATTCATAAAATACATGATGTACATGGTGTTCATAGACACCATGTTCTTCATAGGCATTTCCAATAGTACACCCATTTTATATTCAATTCATATTGTGTGGTCATACATGTACTATAGACTAAATGGCTTAACACATATAAAAAGACACGATGTTATATCAAGATATTCCGTGTAGCAATATATTCTGTGTAAGTACATAATACATGATAAGAATCATACATAGTGTATATCACACATTGTGTGATTGATAGTAAATAATGTGTAATGGGGAAGGGTATATTCTATGTTTCCTCCATTATATACTATGTATGTTAAATTTTAGACTAAATTTAAGTATGTCCAGGAGGGTACAATTCATATGCCTGGTCTGTACACGTAGTGTACTAAAAAAATTTAAATTTAAATTAACTTAATTAATTAATTTAAAATTTTATATGATGGTAGTCTCAAAGGAATGTTTGGATTGATAATTTAAATAAATAATATAATTAATTAATAAAATAATTAATTTTTTATTTTGGTAAACTTTTATTAATAAGGAACGAATTTAAATGAATTATAACTAGTTTAAAGGATTATTCATTGCATGTTGCTAATAATCATCTAGTTTATTGACTTATGTATGTTTTGGGATTCTATTTAATTTAGTTATTTATTTCATTTTTATGATAATTTTTTTTGAAATTAAATATGAAGATCTATGTATCATCCCTTCAAACTTATTTTTTATGGGCCTGTATGTACATGGTTTATTTTATTTAACCCTAAACCCTTGGTATCCCTCTCCTATGACTGAGTAAGTATTTTTAAAGGAATGAGCTTCTAGCTGGAGGAGATGGTTCAAGGATGACCCTAGGTGAAACAAACCAAGGAGATACATAGGTTAAATGTGGAATTTTGTAACTTGATATGGGTATCAACTCTAGTAGTTATTCCCCTTGCGTCAAGGGCTAGTTTATCTTCTAATCAATAAACCAACTTATAGTTAAAACCTCATGATCATACCACATGTTTGTTTTTATTTTATCATGTTAATTTCAATTTATTTATTTATGTGATGTAATGTTTATTTAGTGTTTAAACACAATGACATAAAGTAAATTCATTAAAAATAATGAAATATAGAATAAAATAAATGGATTATGTTTAAATTATTTTATGAGACATGGTTAATTAATTATGTGAAACCCACATAATATTAACAAATATTAAAAATATAAAATATAGAATATTTATAAATAAGATAAAATGAATCCCTCAATGAAATATTATGTCATATATCACCTTCCATTTCTTGAGTTATAATTCAACAATAGATCGAACTGATGGTCTAGCCCTCATCAAGTAACTTTCATTTATAGGGGTGTTATAATGGATGTTTTGGGTTGACTTAACCAAGTTTCCATCAATAGTTGTCAAATATTCAAGACATAGTGAAACCTATAGGTGGGGTTTGAGTAATTCCAAGATTTAGGATTTCAAGATTGGGTAGTCTAATCAACAGATCAATGAACTACAAGTTAATGTAGTTCAAAATAAATCTTACTTAAATACATTTGAATAATTTAATGAGGCCTTTATCTGGGATATTTGAAGGGGGATATGGATCCTTGCCACTATAATATTCATGTGACATGATATTCTGATTCCAATGGTGGGGAATGTTAGTATTTGATAAATTAATGGTATAATAATAAATTAAAATAAAATTTTTATGTTACACTCGTTAAACAATATAATGTACTAAAATTTTCTTTTAATTACTATAGAAAATGGAAAGTAGAAAAACGATAACATTGTGACCATTCTTGGACAAAGAAAATGTCCTCACAAAAAAAAATCCAAGAGTGGTATAATCATTTGTACAATAAACTACTATAGGTATTCTTTTACCATGTTCTGGAATCCCTTATTCCTAATCAGACACCACAGTGAGCGAGAGAGGGTGAAAAGGATTCCTATAAGAGATACATAGAGGATTCTTAAAATGTCCATTATTTCATGTTATCAGCTATTTTTATAGATATAAAGATGAAAGATGAGGATATGAATTCTTACACTACGATAACTATCTGGCAATGGGAAATGGTTAATTCCTCAAAGATCTTTCCAACTTTAAAAATTTATAAAACTAAAACAAGTGTGATAAATAAATTAAAAATTAGTATGTAGTGGGTCGAGGTCAGACCCATGAGATGGTGAAATTATTATTTTTAGGTATTTTAAGATAATAAAATTAAATTGATTTGAATAAAAGAGAAATAAATAAGGTTTTATTTGTGTGTGAGAGATAATTAAGTAGATTTTTTTGAAAGTAATGTTTGAAAGGCGTGCAAAAGTTTTGTAGATCTTATCTTTTAGGGGAAAATAGATTAAAAAATTAAAAATTTTAATTCATGTGTGGCATCAGAGTCAAGACAAGTTAGACCCAATGGTTATGGTATCCTCTTGACGCAACAATCCCCCTTTTTCCATGGTTATCTAATTTAGGGAATTATCGAATCGAGTTTGTATTTATACCATTTTTAAACCTCACTACCCTAATTTAAATAATGGTCATTCCTAATTTAGGGTAACCAGTTGTGAAATTTAATTAACACTTATAGGTTCAATTAAATTTCCATGAAAAGAAAAACAAATAGATTGGAATTTGAAATTTAGAACTTAAACTAATCCAAAGCATGAATAAAGTAAAGAAAGTACAATGTAATTCACCTTCCCCGTTTATCTACGTCACCATAGAGCATGAAAATAGTTACCACATTATTATAGTAATTAGTGATTAAGAGGAAAGGGAGAATGAAAAAATAAATCATAATCAAATATAGAAAGAAATACTGGTGGAGTATAATGAAACATTGCCACAAATTTCCCCAGGCCTTGGTCTCTAGATCGACCCCTAATAGTAACATATTGAGCATCTATTTATAGATATTTAGGGTAATTAAATTGAATTAATTCATTATTAGTGTATCCATAAATTTTTCATAAAGTTATGTGAGGTCTTTATTGGCCTTTCTGGTCTATAAATGAAGGTTTCCATCGAACTCCACATTTAATCTTCCCATTTTTGGCCCCATAAAAACATTTTAAATCATGAATAGTTATTTTATGCGATAAGATTTCATGGAAAATTTTTTCACAAGTGATTTTGTGGAATAAAAATGAGTCTTCAAAATTTCAGGGTGTGTTAGTGAATGGAACACATGTTTCAGGCTATGACACATCTTCTTCTTCTTATCTCGATTGAGTTTTCTTTTCATACCATTGTTTAACAGTTTGTACCCCAATATTATTAAATTATAAAATGAAATTCGTAATGTAAATGATTATTTTCCCACCCAAGAACCTCTTTTCACCCTAAATCTTTAGTTATAACCCCTTGAATATTTTGTGATAATCTTTTGTCATTGAAATTCATCTTTTAGTGGGAATCACTTCCATTTTGGATCATTTTTCTCATTTTCCAAAAACCATTGTATCTTTCTATATATGAAAAATTCCATTAAATATTTAGTAATTAATTAATCATTTAAGTCATAAAATTAATTCATTTTTAATACTAAAAATTATGAATGAAATGTATATATGAAATCCCCCACACTTGAATTCAAGATTATCCTCTAGAATGAAATTTCTATATACTAAAAATGGCACCCAACTTACCAATATTAAAATTTAATATCAATAAGATAAATTTATTAAATAGGAAATTAAACGTTGGAGCATCACATATAAAAATATCTTGAATGCAACACTTTTCAAAGAAACAAATCAATAATGTATTTTACTCTTCCTATTTTAAAATAGTTAATAATTTTTATTTATCCATTTTCATTTTTCAATTCATTATTAATATGAATTCCATATGTAATTTACCTCAGTTTAATTTTTATTCTCATCATCAAGGTATAATTGAAAATAGAGTTATCCACATACCTCAAAAACATGTCACTTACTATAGGCTTATAAAGAATATAGCATCTCCATCGTGTAAAGATAGAGATCATAGTTAATCACATGGACTTTTCATCAAGATTCAAATGAGTATGAGTCTTAAGGGTAAGTGGGAAATGGTGTAAAGAAAAAAAAATCTCAAAAAAATTAGTTTTAATGTAAATCATAATGAATAATATTAAAAGATAAGCTCAATGAGGATCTCACTTTATAGATTTTATATCTATCTTCTCCTAAAAAATTTAAATATGGGATCATGATAAAAGTATGCACAATGAATTAATCACCCTCAATTTTTATTTGAAATCTCTGTTTCAGATAAATCTCAAATCCATTACCTAACCACATACAATCAAAAGACCATCGGGATAGAAGTGGTAATTTTTTATCCTTCTAAGACATGACCCAATATTATTTATTTATTTATTTATTATTATTATTATTATTATTTTATCAAGAGTGGTGAATAATACATTATAATGAATGATATACAGACACTCCCCAAATCTTAAGAAAACCCCCAGTAAAGTCCCCTTAATGAAGTATATCTCAATCCACCATGGAAAATCTACCCCCACACTTATTATTTTAAATATCATGAAACACACCACAATTAATATAGGAATGGATATAATAGGCTTGTAACATGTCATATTTCTTAAAAAAATTATTTATGGATTCCACGAGAAAAATAATAATGAGTGCAAGGTGGGTCTAAGGATAAAGGGTTAAATAAAAAGACGCCTCAATTATATTTAAAGTGATTATGTTCAATCACATCTTTGATAGGATTCCAAGAAAGTTCTAAAAGATAAAATTATAGAGTGTCACAAGAAATAAATGATAAAATGAAAGGGAAATATTGGTTCAGAAAATGTATCAAGAATGAGATGAATGGTTGGGGAAACTACTAAATGAAATTAATATGAATAATAAAATCAATTAATAAAATTATAAAAAATTAAAGGAATGGAAAAATCTCATAAAAAATTCATTTAAAAAATAAATCGGTATCCCTAAATCATGATTTGTCAAATCAAAAACCATATCTTTATCTACACTAATTTTTACATCATTTTTTATCTTTTAAATTAATTGAAAAATAAATTTAAAATCATTACATGGTAATTATCATTGGTAGTTTATATATCCTATTTTAGTTGACTTAATTAAGAATTAAGGAAGTCCATACAATTGGATATTAAAAATTCTAAATTAAATTTGGACAATACAGTAACAAATATAGAATTGAATTTCTTACTCCCATTTTAATGACAATTATGGTCTAGGCTACGTAGCTTTTTCCTGCTCTAGATTTTGGATGTGAATTTGTCCTGTTTATTTCTTTCCAATGTATTTATGGTCCTAAAAAAAGAAAATACAAAAGTGAGGTACAATCCATTATCATTGAAATTTAAATTATTCTAGGGAGAGTCTATATGCCAAAAAATAGAAAAATCCTAAAAAAATGGGTTTCCCTAGGAAGATATTTTTTATAACATCTTTATCTCGACCTTACCTATTTCATCTTTATATCAGTTGATAGAATATTTGAAATTTTTTACCTGGTCGGGGTCCATAAATGGCCTTATATGTGACTTGTCCACATATATTGATCCCTATCCTTTCTCCTTAAACAACTTAAATATCCCTGATTATATTACTTGATCAATATCCATTAGGCTTATCCACTAATGATTTTTTAATCCAAAATAACTAAATGTAAGTTCATGCACAAACCGTACCTTCTAGACATTTTCAAACATGGTGGAATCAATCATGGATCTATTTTGGTGGTTTGATCCCTCAACTTTTATTTCTTATTTTTAGTACCTTACATTGATTATCCTCTTACATGAAAAAAACTACCTCATGTAATTATTTAATCTTGTAAATATCTCCATATTTGGGTATTTAGTTTTCTACCAACTCATCACCATCCTTTACATTATAATTTTTAATCGCTTGATGAATGTTGAAACTAAATTGTTCACTTCCAACTACCAGGAAGAGTTATTTGCTTTGTATGGTTATCATCCCACACCTCATATCCAAAAATGGTCTTACTATAATGATAAGTGTCTGATCTTTCACTATATCTATCACTAGAAAATATATGGTGAAGTATAATTTTTTAACTTTCATCAAAATTTCCTCAATCAATTCACATGGAATTTTTTCTATTGAGTCTACTAATTGAAGTGAAACTCTCTTGAGCTTCAATAATTATAATCCCAAGAATTTTAAGATTTTGTATGAAATAATTTTGATACTCTAATATAAATCACATAATTATTTTAAAAATTAATTAGAACCAATGTAAATAGTGATTGAGAAACTACCTGGGTCTTGTTTTTTCTTTGGTAGGTCATTTGAAGCAACCATTGATCATTCCCGTGTGAGTGGTATAGTTCCAATCTTCTCTAGATTACTCTTATTAGTCACCAATTATTTCATGAATTTTATATACATAATTATGTTGGTTATGGCCTCTATAAAATGGATGTTAATATGATTTTTTTAAAAATTCCATAGAAATTTACCTTTCTGAGTGTCAATCTTCCCTTTCACTAGCTATCCAGGAAAAGGAATACTAGACTTATACTATGTTGATTCTTCCTTTTATTATTTACTTCCTTTAATTCAGATACTTTTTCATTTTTTTTGTTCTTATTGTCTCTTACTTAATTCAGGATGACCCTCAGTGAATTTTCCACTTCTTAGAGTAGTGATTTTCAAATTTACATGTGTTTTTTCTTCAAGGAATCCTGGAAGTAGTCCTCTTGGCCTCTCTCAAAGTTTCTCTAAAATCTTACCTACTTAGAATTATAGGTTTCAGAGTGTGGCATTATGATCCCTTGAGTCATCTTTTAGCTCCTTAATTGAGACACTTTGGTATCTTGAATATGTTTTCAGTTACTTGATATCATCCCCAATGGTAGAAATTAATGTTTCAGTATTCTCCTCTATTATGTAGACCAGGACTTTCAAAAATGGTCCTTGTTGTGTTTGAAAAATTGGTGCTATTTACCGATAACCTTCTCTTTATTGTTGTTTTAGATGCCAACCCTGAAAATTATTACCCTGATTATAATCAACATATTCTACTTCATCTGTATACATACCTTGGGGTTGTGGTTACTAACCTATAATCATGTCCATTTTCTTGGTCATTGATTCCATTTTCACCACCATCTAGCTATAGTTATCGACCATGTGAACATCTCTTCATGGATTTCCCTGAGTCTATCTTTGGAAGATATTTCTTTCCATATCATACAGTATACTGTATATTTCTTCATGTGAATTTTCATAAATAATAATCCAGCCACAACATCTAAAATTGACCTATTTCACTATTTAATTCCCTTATAAAATGTTTTTATTAAAATTCAGGTCTCTATGAAGTGATCTATAAATTTTGTAATAAAATCCTTAAAGCGCTCCCATGTAGTGTAAAATGAATCATCTCAAAATTGATTAAAGTTTAAAATGTTACTTGAATATCCATTAATATATAATGTGGGAAGAATTATGTGAGAAATTTTCTTACCAGCTTATCCCATGTAGTGATTAAATGTGTTGAAAATATTTGGATCCATTATCAATCTCACTCCCATAATGAAAATTGAAACAAGTGAAGCCTCACTGCATTTTTTGAAATGTTGGATAATTGGAAAGCATTGCGGAGCTTGAGGAAAATCCTAATATGTGAGTTTGGATCTTAATATAGGACTCTAGAAAAGTGTACCATGTTTGAAATCATTTGAATGATCACTAGTTTTATCTTGAAATGTGTAGTGAATATTGGTGGAATAAGTATGATTTGATGAGTGCCAATGTTTGATGTTCTACTATAGTTTTCCAGCACTCATTGAACTCCTCTAGTGTCCATAAAGTGACCTAGGATTAAAATATATGGATATTACATCATTTTAGATAAATATTCAGAACATTACAAAAACTACATGCTCAAGGACCATAATAGTTTAGTGTATTTGGAAACTTGGACCAAAATATCTTCTAACTCAGTGAAAGATCTCCAAAGTCTCCTAGAAAGATATTCCACATTAGAACTCCTACTTAAAATTTTTCTTCATAACCTAGGGAAAGGAAACATAAGAAAGGGTGAGATCAGATGCTCAATAAGGTTAAACAAGTAAGATACATATGCATAACATGAACATAAGGGCATGAGAATAAGAGAATAAATTTTAAGATCATACCCTACACATCAAAGATCATATACATGAGTTATGGATTAAATATTGGAAGTTCATAAGACATAAATCATAAGTGAATCAAGATCAAAATCCATGAAATCATAACATATGAATAAGAAATATAATTGTGGTAGACACATATACGTATAAAATTATTTCCAAAGTAGTCAATCATTACTTCCAAGGCCATCATAGTGGAATCATTTCACTCCCCAAACCATCTTAGTCATCAAGGTTCACTCCCAAAACAATTTTAGTGGAAAACTTACTTTATTGAAATGGGTTTACTCCTTGTTCCTAACTTGTATCACTAAACCTAGTTCACTCATCATTCCATCCCTGTATTACTGAACCATGTTCACTCCTCATTCCAGCCCTATATTACTGAACCGAGTTCACTCCTCATTCTAACCCCACATTACTAAACCGAGTTCACTCCTCATTCTAGAACTGTATAAATAAAATGAGTTCACTCCTCATTCCATCAATATATTACTGAACTAGTTTCACATCCTATTCCAGCCCTGTATTACTAAACCAAGTTCACTCCTCATTCCAACCCTGTATTACTAAACCATGAGAACTAATCATTCAATCTTTGTTTTAATTAACTTAGTCCACTCCTCATTCTATCCCTATAATGCTGCATTTAATTCACTTATCATTCCATCCCTATCATACTGAATCAAGTTAAGTCCTCGTTCTAGCACCATATAACTAAACCAAGTTCACTCCTTGATCTAGACCTGTATTACTTAACCAGGTTCACTTCCCATTCTCTCCCTGTATTACTGAATCGAGTTTACTCTACATTCCATCCTTTTATTATTGATATGAGTTATATCTTTTTTCCAATCCTATATTACTAAACCAAGTTCACTCCTCGTACTATCCCTATATGATTGAACCGAGTTCACTCCTCATTCCACCCTTGACATACTAAACTGAGTTCAGTCCACATTCCATCCATGTCTATCAAATGATATATAAATATTTACCTAATTCATTAGAGGGATATATAGGTCCCACCTATAACATAATAAAATAATATATATGCACATCACAAGATAATAAAACATTCGTCATATCATGACCCATAAAAAGATATGAGATTTATAAACATAATATCATAACCCAAGAAATGTAATGGTTATCATAAACGTTCATACTTATCATAACCTATGGAAAATAGATAAGTTTCATAATCATTTTATCAAATAATAACTCATTAAAAGAAGTGGGTTTCATAAGTGTTTTATCATGGTATAACCCATGGAAGAGAATCTAGTTTCATAATCAATGTGACATCTTAAACATAAACCATTAAAAGAAAGGGTATGAATTGTGTCCTTATATCATATCCCTAATAAATAATAAACTATATTGAAGGATTGCATCTTAGATGAAAAATAATTTTGGAAGGATCATTTAAGACATTTCATGAGGAAAATATCATTTCCACTTTTAAATATGATTTTTAAAACATAAAACATTTTGAAAACCTTTTCCTTTGAGAATAACCTTGGAAAATTATAAAGAAATATTTGAAAATAATTTTAAACAATTTATAAAAATAAAACATTTCATAAATCATTTTTCCTTGAAAATGAGCATAAAATAAAATTTAAAAAAATAAAACATTTTTAGAAAACATGGTTTTTGAATAAAATATATTTCCAACCAAATAGAAATAAAGTCATATTTTCTTAAAAACATTTTCTTAATTATCATAAGTACCAAAGAGTAGAAAAATGGTACCAATACCTGAATATATCATGAAAACCCTAAGGAGAATAAAATTTAAGATATTTATTAAGATATGGATCATAATACTTCATCAATGTAATCATAATCATAAATAATCCTGATAATGATGAGATTGTAGTAATAAACTCTTACCACTTTAGTAACATTACATCATAATCCCCATTATAGAAAGAAATTAAAAAAGATTTTAATGTCATGAAAATAATTATATTTATTATATAGAATTTCAAAGGGAAGTATATACACCTCATAGAGGAATATAGGTGTATAACATGGTATGTGTCTCAAATAAGGGAAATTAAGACAAAATTACTCCACTAATTTGGTAATTTTTGATCCATAAACCCCATGTAATAGAGATAATTAAATGGATATATAAATAACCATAAATTTAAGGATAATAATAATAGAATATATTCATGGACAGAATATACACCATAGAAAATAAATGAGTGGTGAATATGGTATAAGTCTCTTTTAAATAAGAGTGAGACTAGAAATCCTCTTATTACATGAGTAACTTTTGAATCATGAGATCCATAAATGAATAAAATAAATTGAAACATTTAATATCATTAAATAAATTAAATACATGATATAACATCATATAGGGCAGTATACACTCCACACCACAAGAATAAGTTGTGAATATAGCATATATCTTATAGAAATAAGTGAGACAAAAAATCCTTACCATAAGTCTTGAATTTATTTTTACATGTTTAAAACTATTGTATAATAAATATTAGTTTTTTATAAATAAACCACATAAAAATATTATTATATATCATACCATATATGATTTTATTATGACTTTTTATTACACATTTATTAACAATTTCAGGCTAAAGTTACGTTTTAGGTAATAACTGCTTTGATTTTTGTTTTTGTTTTCACTTGTTATTATTGATCCTATTACATAGATCATGATTTAATTATTTATGTAATTTGAAAAATTATATAAATATAATATAGATTAAGTATGGAATTTTTTATAATAAATATAAAATATAGAAATATGAAATTTAATACCCCGTTCATAGAGACGGTAGGCCGAACGTACGAATGAACACTATTTACATTTTCTTATTGTATTAAAATAAAGAAAGTAAATGAAATATATGTATATATATTATCATTAAATAATAATTAATATTTCATATATACCATATAACTTTACTAAACCTATCCTTAATACATTCCATATAAATTGTGAATGAATCACACGCTTTGAGGAGACGGTAGTCCAAACATACAAAAACAAAGTTATCATATTCCCAAAAAATGGAAAGCATGAAGGTATGTATTATATAATAATTACATAATCATAAATAAATCATAAATATTGTATATATATAATATAAAATCATTAATTAAATCATTATTCGCAACCATTAATGGTGGTAATGGAAGAACAAATGACATCAGTTAGTGAGGTGGTATTCTTCCATACACACGAACAATGATTACGTATCCCATTTGATGGAAGTGTGTGTAGGTTTTGGTTAGAAACATAACATAAAAACATATTAGTATATTTAGGATAATAATGTTATTATATAATCATGTAATAATAATAATTTAGGGGGTGTATAATGAAATAAAGAAAAATTGCTTGTTGAAAGATGTTACATCTCATTTAGGTAATTCCTTTTGGTTTTCACAAAAGGACTAACTTGGTTTTTTTCCCAAAGTGAGGATTATATAATGAGATGATTAAATTTGGGATCTTATTTTGGAATTTTTTGGATGAGAAATATGTCTTTATATGTGTGAATAAGTGGGGGGGGGGAGTTCCCATTTATAGTGTAGGAGGAGTAGTATTATTGTAAATATAAAAAGGTAAAAACTATTGGGAGGTCTACCTTAAATCATGTGCCAAAAATAATGGTAATTTTTTTATAAAAGGTATTATTTTTTCAAAATATGGCCATAAAATTTTTTGGACAAGTTTTTAGGTTTTTTGGCCCTTTAAGTTAAAGTCTAACCACTAATTAAACCTGTTTTTACCTTAATAAATACAATTAGTCTTAATTACTTTCACTAATATTAAAAAAACATATTTTAACTTCATATAAATTTTATATTATTATTATTATAAATATATAATACATTATTCGGAATTATAAACTCATAAGTGGTATAAATTAATTTAAAATTAACTTTACAGATGAGATGAGACAACAAGTTTTTAAAGTGAAAATGTTCAAAAGTTTGAGATGTTTTTATATCCATTTTCTATGTGAAATTGATTAAAATAACATAAATTGTATTAATATATGTATAATATATTTAAATAAACTTTAAAACTAATTTTAAATATAATTTTAAAATATAAATAAATTAGAACAAATGCTGTTTTAAATTAAAATTCAGTATTTTTCACTATTCATCAAAAATGAAACTTCTTAGAAAAATAAAAAAAAATCACTCTAAGTAAATTTTGATATTAAAATTAAAAAAATGAAGTTTATTTTTTCAAATAAAAATTATATAAGTATCAAAAATTAGATTTAAAATAGGGTCACCATTAAAAGATGGTAAAATTACCTTCTAGAAAGAATATATATCTTTATGCATAAAATTGGATTTATTCTTATCAGTTGTCTAGAATACACATAATATTAACATTAAATATTTGAATTAATATAACATATATATAAATATTTCATTAAAATAATTTATCAAAATTTTTTAATTAATTTATTGAGGAAAAACATGTTTAATTTCATAAATATAGTTTTCCGGTAAAAGATTTCCTATATTTTCAAAAGGGTTTTATTTTCATTTATATTTGATTGGTTACTAAATAATTATTATTATACACATGTGTAAAACATATTTTCAAAATTTAATCAATATTATTCATAATTTATATTCCAATAGCTAGGTGACAAATATTTTAGTAATAATATTAATAGTACATTGTAGTTTGGTAAAACTAGGTATTTCGTGTAACAAAACCTATTGAAGGTACTCGAAATTGTGTGAAACATAAGAAAAACATAGTTTTAAGTAGATCAAAAAATAATATAAGTGTTGTGTTTATCATAATATTAACTTGGTGTTGTTTGTAACATAAACCAAACTTTCTGCTTTTATATAACATAATCTATATTCAGTGTTGTGTGAAATTAAAATTATCAAAAAGTTTAAATTAATTTGAAAAAAAATCACAAAATCTAAGGTCTAACATTATACCCACCTTAAATTGAATTTGTCCCTCCAAATTCATCTAGGTTATCAAAGTTTTAATACTTGAAAGTTTTTTTCATTGAAACCCACATTATAAAAATGAATGCTAAAATTTCCTTTTAAAAGGGAAATTTGTAACCATAATGGTTACCTAAAGTAACTCATAACTAGGTTTCCATGTAGGATAACATATTTGAAGATTTGGAAATAGAAAAAAATCATAAATAATTATAGATATCGATAAAGATCACTAATCAAAAGAAATTAGGTGATCTAGATAAAGTTAAAAATCAAAAAACCAAAAACCAAAGAGGCATGAAAGAGGTTATTTATATCATAAAAAATGATAATAATAGGAAAAAATTTATTTCAAGATCCCTTTCCCAAAATTGAATAATTTTCATGGTAAAATGTACTTACTTTATTTCTTTCTATTTCATAAGAACAATCTCAACCTTGGGTTGTGACTTGATCAATTTCCACTTTATCTCTTATTCCAAGAAATGAAGGTGAATTTTTCATTTCTGGAGCATTATCAAATCATGAGATCCATAAATAGAATGATAGTACATTCCATATATCTTTTATTAGAATATCAACAAAATGGTTAGAAAATGTTATCCAATATGTATAAATCCTCGCATGGAGAGATAATATATTGATATATATATCCTCATCCGATGTTTAACTTAAAACATTTAAAAAATGGTCAACTATGAAGCCCTTCAGAAAGATGAAAATAGAAAAATTTAGAAGGAAGGCCACTAAATTTCTGAAAACCATCTTAACATTGACCCCCCATACATCATAAATTGGATCTTGGTTGTCACATTCCAAACACGTTAAGAACTTCATCATGTATTATCTTAAAAAACAATAATAACCTAAATTACCATAAATAATTATTAAAAACATGCATGCATTATTATTCCAAATATTACTGGATATTTTCCTTAAATTTAAAAAGAAGTTGTAAAATTCATCCATGATAATATAGAATACTTTGTCAATAAATCAATAAATAGTTCCATGGTAATCAATACTATCCAATTTAATTTATCCACATCATTCATCTCTTTGTCCAAGATAAACACAATTTTATCAACATCAAGAACGCATTAAGGTTTACCTTCCCTTAATCAAAATATCACATTTATATTAAATCACCTTTCTAATTCATCAGCACTATTCAACACATCCTTTTAAATCCCCAATGAAAAAATTATATTGAGAATACTTATATATATTTCATGATTATTATAATATAATCTTTAAATTCAAAAACATATACACTTCAATCATCTAACTTTATTCTTAAAACATTACTTGGGATTTATCATCTTATTCCTTAAAACCCCTTTTCTAGAACATGAAATATGAATCATTTCTTAAGGTTCCTCAAACTCAATCTTACCATTATTCTTAAATTTAATATAAAAAATAGTTTTAGAATACCCAATACCATTTACATGTCATTTGTGGAATCTTTAAATTAAATATTATAGCCAATACTCATACCACCTTCTTGATTATTTTCATGAGATTTCCACTTAGTACATAGATTTGTATAATGCCCATACTTTACACATCTGAAACATTCAATGTTAACATAGTTACTTCCAGTTCCCAATATTGATTAAGACTAGAAAGTAGAGTGTGAGTAACACTTATCATAGAAAAAAACCACATAATTAGGAAAAAGGTAAATATAGGATGCCTAAATCAAGATCACTCCTCATTCCAGCCCCGTATTAGGAAACTGAGTTCAATCCTTATTCCAGCCCTTTATTACCAAATCGGGATTACTTCCCATTCCTGATCTGTATCACTGAATCGAGATAAATCCTCATTCTAGCCCTATATTATTGAATCAATTCCACTACTTGTTTAATTACTTTATTACTTAAATGAGTCAATCCTCATTCTAGCTCTGTATTACTAAAACAAGTTCACTTCTTGTTCCAATCCTACCATGCAGAACCAAGTTCACTATTTCTTCCAACTCTATATTACAGAACATAGTTCACTCCTCATTCTAGAACTATATTACTGAACCAAGTTTACTTCCCATTCTATGAATGTATTGCTATATCGACTTCATTCCTTATCCCAGCCCTATTGTAACGTCCCGTTTCCGGATGTCGCCCAAGGGTTCCCCATACCGGGTTGGTCACATAACCTCAAGCGCATTTTTCCAAATTCCAAAAGCTGTTGACTAGCAATGAGCGCCACAGTTTGATAGTGGCGAAACTATTCCCTCATTGGCAGAGTATATACAACAGAATAACAAATAATAAACAATATTGGAAGCAGTAATACCATACAACAAAATCAAACAGTGGAAGACTGATAGTATAAACAACTGCATCATATATATACAAATAATGATGCATGTCACAAGTATCTAGGAAAGAATCCAAACAAGTCACAATTCTGGAAATACAGTACTAAAACCAAATTACAGAAAATAGTAAACTCCAACAACATCGTAAGCCTCAACTTGGTCTCATGCTCTCCAGATCTAACAGTAACCAAGTACTTGATGATGATGGGCCCTTTCCCTTATCTATACTTGCAATTATATAATCTATTTGGGTCTAAAATTATGACCCAAAAAGGTTGTGAGATTAATCCCAATATACAACCACCAAAAGATATGTGCCTATCTGTCAATGAATATATATAGTAGGTAATATGCAGAAATGAAGCAATAAACTAGGAAGTACTCAAATGTAAACAATTATATAGTTTTCAATTACATTATTTTTCATTTATTAGTTATTCAAACATTTTAATAATGTAACCTTAGAATATATCCTAAACTATGTATCCCCTAATAATATAGTAACAACAGACATCTTATAAGACCATCTAAACAACCAAGTAAGACCAAGTCCAAGCTTGTGCTCTGGCTTGGTAGAATCTTCACAATCATTCAATTATCCACAAATGACCCTATAGGAAAGCTATCATAATCTAACCCATATGTACCCACATATCATAGAGTAATGATAAATACCTCCTAGGTGGCTCTCACAGTCAATACCCCTAGTCTACAAAACATCAATAATTTATACACGACCTCCGGGTTACTCTCACGATCAATACCCCATGGGTCAACATAGTATAAATAAAATCATAACGACCTCCTAGGTAGCTCTCATGGTAAATACCCGTAGGTCATGTATACAAAAAATATCTCATGGTTCTATGTAAATAATTGTGGAAACCTACAAATTTTTCTTGGTCTAAGTATCTTACGGTCCATTGGAAGATCAGTGTCCTGTGTAAATAAACATGGAAACACCCACAGTTTTCCTGGTCCAAGGCTCTCACAATCCTTTATAAGATCAACACACATATCATATCAAAGCATCATATGTAATATATAACTACTACATGGCTAAAATTCTCAATCATAACACATGAAATTCATATAATCAATAAAATCCATCCTAAACAATTCATGTCATGTAAACAAGGTATGCCTCATAGGCTACCTAGGAAAAATGGCCATAAAAAACTAATTAAGGGAATACACCTATGGGGTGTCCCATAACAAGGGTATACAATCTCATGTATAGTAAACAACCCTTAAATCAAAAAACAAACCATAGCAAGCATTAAACAGGTTCAAATTCCAAAACACACAATACCCCAAACATGGGTATTCAGCACCTTAGCATATATATTCCAAAGAAAATCAAGGAAGGTCACAAACCACCTACCTTGATGTTTTCCAAAAAACACTCTTGAAAATTGGCACTTGAATCATCCTAGAACATCATAGATCTACAAAAGGTGAAAACTTTGAACCTTGAATAACTCATGAGAGATGAGGAATCAGGAATAAAGGCTTTAGTGAAAGAGGGAACTCACCGATAGGAATCCAATGCACCTGAAGACGTCTCAATCAGAGCTCGAAAAGAGGAACATGAGGTGGTCAAAGTTCTTTGGCCATACGTTTCTCTCCTGTATGAAACATTGGGAGAAGAATATGTTTCTGGAGATGTGACATGACCCTACTATGATTAATCAATTAAAATGAAAAGAACACAACGTGTTCATTTAATGTACACCCTGTGTACTAGCCTCAACTAGACCCTGCTTTTGGTTGTATTCTAGGTCACCCAAACAGCCATGCACTCAGCTGTTACATGGATAGTACACTGCTACATGCATCAACTGTATACACAACATGTACTCCAAAGTACACAGCATGTACTTAGAAAATTTTCCAATTCTTCCTATTTCATAAAAAACAACCCAAATTCAGGATCCATACCTAAAATGAAGATCTGGGTTCATAAATGCTTACCCCTTAAAGAAATACATCCCCAAATTTGTTTTATAAGGTTAGTGAAGAAGAAACTTCAAACAACTATGGAAACTGTGATCATACATCGGCCTCCCTCCCCCAAGTCTCAGCCTGTACTCGCCCATGCTTCCATAGAACATGTACCAGAGGAACAAACCAACCACAAAGAACCTTCATTTTGTGATCCACAATCCATATAGGGTGCTTCTAAAAGGATTCATCCAAATCCAACTCAACCTCCTTGGGTTGAAAAACATGAGACATGTCTGAAAAGTAATTCCATAGCTAAGGAACATGAAAGACGTCATGCATAGCTCAATACCTCTGAGGTAACTACAAGCGATAGGAAACTATCCCAACTCTTTCCAAAACCTCAAATGACTGATTTATATTAGTGAAATATTCAATTATCACTTAATCCTACTATGTCCTATCCTTGGCATGACACATAATAAAATATGATCTCCGACCTTGAACTCTAGAGTTTATCTCTGTCGATCAGTATAATATTTCTGTCAAGAATGTGTTGTAGCCATCCTCTTCTGAATCAACACTACATGCTCATTGGTCTCCTAGACATGATGAGGTCCCAACATAGCTACATCCCCTACCTCCAAAAAACATAGGGGTGATCGGCATGACCTACCATAAAAAAGCCTCATAAGGTGACATATGAATCATTGCCTGAAAACTTATATTTTATGAAAACTCCAATAGGGGTATGTGTCTCTCCCAAGAGCCCCCGAAATCCAGAATGCATGCTCAAAGCATGTGCTCCAAAACCTAAATTGCACACCTGGACTGACCATTTGTCTGGGGGTAGTAAGATGCACTTAGAAGTACCTATGTACCCAAAGCCCTCTATAGTCCCTGCTAGACACGGGAAGTAAAACATGCATCCCTTTTTAAAATGATAGAGTGTGGAACTCCATGAAAATGTACAACATCTCGGATGTAAAACCTTACAAGATCATCAACACTAAAGTTTTACTTGATTTGAAGTAAGAGTGAAATTCTTTTGAGTATGTTAACAACAACACAAACCGCATAATTCCTTCAAGGTGAACTCGGTATACCCGTCACGAAATCTATTGTGACATCATTCCACTTACACTTGGGAATGCGTAACTAATATAATATCCCTGATGTTTGCTGATTTTCTACCTTTACCTACTAATATGTGGAACATATCAGAACAAAACCAGCAACATCCCTCTTCATACCTGGCCACCAATGCTGATGGTGTAGATATTGATACATCTTGGTGACACCAGGATGAACTTCCCAAACCAAGGAATGAAAATCTCACATCAACTCCTCACGTATGTCTACTGAAACCCATACATTTCCATGAAAACACAATATCTAATCGTCCTCTATAGTCCACCTATGATTAGGTTCCTCTCCTAACAAACTCTCCCGTAGTACTAGGCCTTCATAATCTGATAGCTGCCTCATTCACACTCAATCCAGTAGAGTAGCGGTAACAGCTATAGAAGAATGAAAAATCTACACCTATCTATTTTGAACCTCCAAATGCATCCCAGAGAACAGATCCATAAGCTTCCACTCACTACTGGCCTCCTAAAATTCCTATATCTGAGTCTTCCTTCTCAACACATTAGCCATTGTGTTGCCTTTACCATACATGTAGGCAAGATCAATGTCAAAAGACTGAAGGTACTCAACCCACCTTCACTGTCTCAAATTCAGATCATGCATAGTAAAGATATACTTGAGAATTTTTTGGTCAATGTATACAACAAAATTATATCCCAAAAGATAATGTCTCCTATAGAGTAAAGAATGAAAAATTGTAGCTAACTCAAGATCATGTTTCGGGTAGTTCCTTTGATGTGGCCTCAACTACTGAAACCCGAACACAGCTACTCCTTCCACTTTCATAAGTACTGCCTAGCCCGATACCTAATGCATCACAGTAAATTGTGTAACACTTTCCCGAATCCAGAAAAACTAGTTTTGGTGCTGAAGTCAATCTTTATTTTAGCTTCTGTAAGGATGAATTATAGGAATCTTTCCACAAGTACTTTTCAACCTTCTTATTTAGACCCATCGGTGGCTTTTCTAAGCATTAAATGTTCTGTATAAAGTTTCTGTAGTATCCAGATAGCCCCAGAAAACTTTTTACCAAAAATACATTCTTCAGATGCTCTTCGGATACTACTACTCTCAATTTCTCTAGGTCTACTGATACTTTTGTCTCTGAGATAACATGACCCAAAAAGTGAATTTGGTTTATCCAAAAGTGGCATTTTGAGAGATTTTCATATAACTGATTCTCTCTTAGTGTACTCTATATGATATTAAGATGGGTGGAATAGTCATGTTGAGTGTGAGAGTACACTAATATGTCATACATGAAGACTACCACAAAAGAATCCAAGTAAGGATGGAACAATCGGTTTATCAGTTCCATGAAAACTATCAGCGCATTCATAAGACCAAAAAAAATAAACAAATACTCATACAGACCATACCTACTATGAATGGTTGTAATAGGTATATCTGATAGTGTAACGTGAAACTGATGATAATCGGATCTCAAGCCAATCTTTGAGAAAAATTGGGCTCCTTGAAGCTGATAAATGAGATCATCAATCCTAGTTAAAGGATATCGATTCTTAACCATAAATGGGTTCAACTTCTGATAATCCATGAAAAGTATGAGGGTATTGTCCGAATTCTTCATAAAAAGGACAGGTGAAACCCAAGGAGAAGTACTGGGTCAGATGAAACCATTTTCCCTACAAATCCTCCAACTACTTCTTGAGATCTTATAACTCTGGTGTAGCAATCCTATAAGGAGGAATGGACACTGATTCCGCTACTGGAACAAGTTCAATATAGAAATCTACCTCTCACTCCAGAGGTAAACCTGAAAAGTCATCTAGAAATACATCCCTGAAACAATCCACCACTAGAGGAAATTACATCTGTGAAGTCCCTTGGTCATCCAGATATACACTAGTAATATGGGCTATAATTCCTCCCAACCCATGATTCTTGGGTCTAACTCTGATTTCATGGACATCCTATTCACCCTTTTGTAGAAAAGACCTACCCATTGGTGATTTAAAAGTAACCCTATGGTGATAGTAGTCAATAAAGGCCTGGAAGGTGACTAACCAGTCCATTTCTAGAATGACATCGAAGATTTTCATCTCTAAGACATAGAGGTCCCATAAGAAGTGACACCCACCAACCAAAATAGGTTACTCCTTGAACTGACGTACACTAGCCGTCATAATACCCAAAGGATTTTTTAGCATCATAACATCCTTAGAAGTAAAGATACAGAGCCCAAGACACTCCAAAATGGAAATAAAAATAAAAATATGGGAAGAACCTATATCAAAAAGAGGAGAATCTAAAACTAAGGAAACTAGAATCGTACCTCTAACCATAGAGCGCTCGGGATCCTACTTTTGATGGGTCTGATCCACTTCAAAATTCTGACCTGTACCATGACCCTGAAACCCTATTTGACTACCCTAAACTGATCCACCCTACTATTGCTGAAAACCTGCCTTCTGGCCACCACAGCCTTGACCACCTCCTTGGTATGTACGACTTGAAAAATTCTAGTTCCCTATCTGAGGAGAAAATGGTGGTCCTGCTCCTAAGCGTGGAGTCATAAATGATCCTCTCTCAGTAGTGGTTGGTGAGAAAAACTAGAAAAAATGCTAAAGATGACCCATCTTACTGTAAGATTAGAACTCAACTAGGTCTCTCCGGCACTGAGGTCTTGTGTTCCCACTCTTCCCGCACTGGTAGCACCTCACCTGGCTACCTGTAGGTACATCCCTACTACAGGAATCACCACACAAAGGCTCTCTACAGTGCTTTCTGCTATTAAATGATGGAGTACTAGCCCTGTATGCTAAACTGCCCTGGCTCACATATCCTAAGCCCCTCATATTACGCTCGGTGATTAGTGCCTATTTCACTATAGTAGTCACTGAAGTCAGCCTGAAGACATTCACCTATGATCGGATGTCATACCTAAGACCATCCTCAAACTTCCTAGACAAAGATAGCTCATGACCTGATAGAGTAGGTGTGAAGAGCCGAAGCTTTGTAAAATGAGAATAATAATCCATCACTGAAAGAGAACCCTACTCCAAGTGCAAGAACTCTTGTGCTGAATCATCCCACAATGTATTGGGATAGAAGTAATCATAGAAGGTCCTCTGAAACTCTTCCCAAACCATATCTCGATGGCATACCACCTATGTGATAACATCCCACCATATCTTAGAGGAATCACATAGCATGTATGTCTCAAGCTTCACCCTCCTTTCTGGAGGCATCTCCAAATGCTCAAAGATAGCAAGCATGGCCTCCAACCATGACTCTGTAGCCTATGGTCCTCCATCCCCTAAAAATGTGGGAGGATGATGATACTATAACACCCTCATCATCTCTTCCATATACGAGGAAGGATTTAGTGCTCCCTAAAAAGTCTTCATCATCCTCATAAAGTCTTCACAGAACTATGAATCTGCACTTGTGTCCAGTATAACAGCTGGTTCCAAGATGGGAACGATGAGAGGATCTGCTGCTAGTCCCTGATCTACCATTTCTAGTGTCTTATCATTACATTTTATTTGTGGTAAAACCAGAGGACATCTTGATGTAATGACTCTACAAGGTTAATCACACACCTCAATTTAATATTATCAAGGAAAAAAACTTAAAAGTGAAAGAAAGGAACAAGAGAAGAAACATTGAAGTTTTACCAAACAAGGTTACAAAACGTGTATAACCATTACAAAACATGTTACCTTAAGCTTTAAACATGGCGTGTACCTCTTCCAAAACTGGTCTTGTAACACCCATACACATGGTTTGTTCCTCCTGAGACACGATGTGTACTTGAATCTTTCCTCCTACCCAAGTAATTCTACACGGATAGAAATACACAGTTATCTCCTAGGTAACACTACATAATGTGTTCACCCTAGACACAACATGTACTAGTTATGTTACTACCGCCAGTGTCATTATTCACATGGTTAGATACACGGTTGACCCTACATGGCGTGCATAAACGGTATATGGAATGTTCACCCTTAGTTTCATCCACCTGTGTCGTTTGGCACACGGTTGGATACAATGTTCTTTACAACACATTGTGTACCATCTATACACGACACATTCTTCAAAAAGTTTCCCACCCCTGTGTCTCTGCTCACACAGTCAGTCACATGGTCAAGAACTACACGGTGTGTACTCCTAGCACATGGCGTGTACTTAAGAAAAGTTAGTTCTTCCAGAACAGGAGAACACATGGCCTGTGTTCCTAAAATCACACACCATGTTGTCTTGGTTTTCAAATATTTGGACTCTGAAACTCCTCTGAAACCCTTAAAAAATTTAAATTTTGTTCAATTGATGACAAATTCTGACCTATGGAAGCCCATAATCTTTTGAATTAAAGTTTTGAATCCTTATTCATATCATAAATTGACAAAATTCAATTAAAGTTCAAACATGATCCACCAAATTCCAATCCAAGAGGGCCCATAACACCTGAGGGACAAAAGTTTGCATCCATCCAAATAAAACTTTACATATTCCAATACCCTATCAAAATATCAGGTATTCTATCATGACATCTATCAAAATAGCATGAATATCTAGCACAACATCATGCAATCAGTAATGCACCCTAAATGAAATGACAAGAATTCATGACAAGTGATATATATAAAGTGCCTATATGATTCATGAGATGTAATACCCTCATCCCATCAGGTTGAAATAGAAATAGAACCTCAATGATACAAATGATAATATCATAATACAATTAAATCACCCAATAGTGAAATCAAATCAATTGTAACAATTGAAAAACTAGAAAATTGAAATATCCAAGGTAACTTGGATTTTCCCTATACACGGGTTAGCTACTCCCAGGCACAACTTATTACCAACTACCCATTCCTTCCTATCCCTGTTTATTGGCTCCAATTAGTAAGAATAAACATAAAATAAACTTCTTTGATACCACTTTGTAACGTCCCAGTTTGGGGTACCGCCAAAGGGTTCCCCGCACCCGGTTGGTCACATAACCTCAAGTGCATGTCCACAAATGCTAGAGGCCACAGACTAGCAGCGAGGGCCACATTCTAATAGTGGGTAAACTATTCCCTCATTTTAAGAGTATAAAGAGTAGAATAAAAATAAAAAATAATATAATAAGAAGTAATACAATACAACAAAAGTAAAAAGTAGAAGATTGATAGTATAAACAACTACAACATATATATAAATAATTATGCATGTTACAAGTATCTAGAAAATAATACCAACAAGTCACAATGATGGAAATACAATTCTAAAACCAAAGTACAAAAGAAATCCAATAGTATCTCAAGCCTCGGCTTGGTCCCATGATCTCCAACTCCAACAGCAATCAAGTACCTTATGATGAAGGACACTTTCTCTTATTTGTACCTACAACCATACAATCTATTTGGGTCCAAAAGAATGACCCAAATTGAGTGTGAGAAAAATCCCAATAGGAAATCACCAAAAGATATGTGCCTATATTTCAATGAATATATATAGTAGGTAATATGTAGAAATAAAGTAATAAACTAAGAAGTACTCAAAAGTAAACAATCCTACAGTTTTCAATTACATTCATTTTCATTTATAAGTTATTCAAACCATTAAATAATGTAAACTTGGTATCGAGCATAATATCTATATCCCCCTATAATATAGTAATAATAGACATCTCAAAATACCATCTAAACAACCAAGTAAGACTGAGTCCATGATTGTGCTTTGGCTTTACAAACTCATCACAATCATTCAATTATCCACAAACAACCCTCTAGGAAAGCTCTCATGGTCTAACCCCTATGGTCCCACATAATATAGAGTAATGATAAATACCTCCTAGGTAGATCTCATAGTCAATACCCCTTGTCTAGAAAGCACCAATAATTTATACATGACCTTCGGGTAGCTCTCATGATCAATACCCCCATGGGTTAATATAGTATAAATAAAACCACAATAACCTCCTAGGTAGCACTCACGGTCAATAGACATGGGTAAATTCTACACCATGTTTCTCATGGTCCTGTGTAAATAAACATGGAAACCCCCACAATTTTTTAGATCCAAGGATCACATGGTCTATTGGAAGATCATCATCCAGTGTAAATAAACGTGGAAACCCCCACAGTTTTCCTGGTCCAAGGCTCTCACGGTCTATTGGAAGATCAACACACATATCATATCAAAGAAACACATGTAATCTATAACAACTACATAGATAACATTCACAATAATAACACATTCCATTCATATAATCAATTAACTCCATCCTAAACAATTCAAGGAATGGAAACAAGGTATGCCTCATAGTCAATCTTGGCCAAATAGACATAAACAACTAATCAAGGGAACACACCCATGGGGTGTCCCATAACAAGGGTATAAAATCTAATTAATAGTAAATTACCTTTATCAAACAATCAAACTATAGCAGGCATTAAATATGGTTAAATTCCAAAACACGCAATACCCCAAACATGGGTATTCAGAACCTTAAGTATATATATTCCAAAGACAATCAATGAAGTGCACAAACCACCTACCTTGATGTTGTACAAATATAACTCTTGAACTTTGGCCCTTGAATCATCCTAGAATGTTGTATATCTACAAAGAGGTCAAAAATTTCAACATTGAATAACTCACAAGAGAGGAGGAATAAGGAATAGAGGCTTTAGGGAAAGAGAGAACTCACTGATGGGAATCCAATGCACCCGATGGTGTCTCAAATAGAGCTCGGATAGAGGAAAAAGAGGTGGTAAAAGTTCTTCGACCATACATCACTCTCCTGTATAAAACTTGTGAAGAATAAGATCTTTCTAGAGATAATACATGACCCTGATCCGATTAATCAATTAAAAAGAAAATTACATGGCGTGTTCATTTAATGTACATGTCGTGTACTAGCCTTAACTGGCCCCCACTTTCAGTGGTCTTCTAGGTCACTCAAACATCCTTGTACTCAGCCGTTACACACCCAGTACATGGCTACATGCTGCAACCGGGTACACAGTGTGTACTTAGAAAATTTCACAATTCTTCTTTTTTCTAAAAACAACCCGAATTCAAGATCCATACATAAAATGAAGATCTGGGTTATTAAACCTATATTACTGATCCAATTTCACTCCACGTTCAAGATATTAATTACTAAACTGAGTTCAATCATCATTCTAGTTATGTATTAATGAACCGTGTTCACCCCTCATTCCAACCCTGTCATACGGAACTGGATTCCCTAATTATTCCATTCATTATTATATCTTGAGATATAAATCACTAACCAATGCATTAGTGGGAGATATAGGTCCCACCCTTCAAATAATGAAATAATATATATGTGTGTCACAAGATAAAAAAACATTCATTATATCATGACCCATAAAAATATATGGGATTTATAAACATTATATCATAACCCTTGAAATGAAATGGGTATCATAAACATTTCATAATATCATAACATGTGGAAAATAGAGAGTCTTAATAATAATTTCATTAAAGTATAAATCATGAAAATAAGTGGTTTTCATAAGCATTTTATCATTAAATAACATGTGTAAGAGAATCCAATTTCATAAACAACGTGTCATCTTAAACAAAAACCATTAAAAGAAAGGGTAAGAATGGTGTCCTTGTATCATATCCCCAAAAAGCCAAAAAAATGTAAAATTATTTCATATTAGATGGAAAATAATTTTAAAAGTACCATTTGTAATATTTCTTGAGGAAAATATCCTTTCCACTTTGAAAGATTCTTTTTAAAACATAAAAGTTTTTGAAAACCATTTGTTTTTAAAATAACCTTGAAAACTTATAAATGAATCTTTGAAAATAATTTAAAACAAATTTTAAACATAATTTTTTTTGAAATCTTTTTTCCAAGAAAATTATCAAAAATGATCATTAACAAACATTTTTAAACATTTCTAGAAAACATGGTTTTTAAATAAAATAAATTTCCAACCAAAGAGAAATAAATTCTGATTTTATTAAGAACATTTTCTTAATTATATTAAGTAACAAAGAGTAGAAAATGGTAAAAATACATGAATATATCATTAATGAACCCTAGGATAAGAAAATTCATGAGATTTATTGGGATACCATTCATAATATTTCATCAATGGAAGCATAATTTCGAATATTCCTGATAACGATGAGATTGTAACAATAAACTCTTTCCACCTCTGTAACATTGAATCAGAATACCTATGAGAGAATGAAATTAAAATAAGATTATAATATCATGAAAATAATTATATTCATGAAATAAAATTTCAAATGGTATTATATACACCTCATAGAATAATATAGGTGCATAACATTGCATGTGTCTCAAAGAAGGCAAGTTGAGACAAAATTACTCTATTGATTTGGTAAATTTTGAACCATAAACCCCATAAAAGAGAGATAATAAAAAATATATGTAAATAAAAATAAAATTAATGATAATAATCATATAATAAATTCATGGGAAGTATATATACCACACAAAATTATCAAGTTGTGAATATGGCATAAGTCTCACAAAAATAAGATTGAGACTAGAAATTCCTTTACCACTTGAGTAAGTTCTGAATCATGATATATGTGAAATAATAACAACAATAGAAAAATTTAATATCATAAAATAAATGAAATTAATGATATAAATTTTCATAAGGAAGTATACACACCACACCACAATAATAAGTGGTGAATATAGCATATATCTCACAGAAATAAAAATGAGACGAGAAATCCATTACCTTTAGTCTTGAATTTCTTTATAGATGTTAAAACCTACTATTTAATAAATATAATTTTATTATAAATATAATAAATAACCATATTATTATATATCGTACCATATATTATTTTATTATGACTTTATATTACTCATTTATTAACAATTTCATGCTAAAGTTATGTTTCGGGTAATAACTACTTGATTTTTCATATATGTTTTGACTTATTATTCTTGATCATATTACATATATAATGATTTAATTATTTAAATAATGTAAAACATGATATAAATATCATATATTTTCATTATATAATTATTTAACGTAATCTATAAAATATTGAAATATTAAATGGAATACATTATTCATAGAGATGGTAGATCATATGTACGCATGAAAGCTGTTTCTGTTTTATTATTTTATTGAAAGAGAGAATATAAATGAAATATATGTATATATACATTATCATTATAGTAGAATTTTTATTTTATATTTATCATATGAATTTACTAAACCCATACTTAATACATTCCATGTAACTTGTGAACAAATCACGTCCCTTTGAGGAAACGGTGGTCCACATGTCCACAAACGAAGTTATCATATTCCCAGAAAATGAAAAACCCGAAGGCATGTGTTATATAACAATTAAATAATAATAAATACATAATAAGTATCTTATATATCATATAAAAACTATAATTCCATAATTATTACCAACCTTGAAAGGTGTTAATGGAATAATGAAGGACATCAGTTTGTGAGGCAGTAATCCGCTTTACACATGAACAATGATTGCATATCCCATTTGATGAAAGGGTGTGTAGGTTAAGGTAAAACCATTAGCATAAAAAATTAAGTATATTAAGGATAATAATTTTATTATATATTCATGGAATAATTATAATTGAGGGGGTGGATAATAAAATAAAACAAAAGTTTTTGTTAAAGGATGTTACCTCTTTATTGGGTAATTCCTTTTGGTTTGCACCAAATGACTAAATTGGTTTTCTTTTTACCAAAATTGAGGATTATAGGATGAGAGGAGGGAATTTTAGGGATTATTTTTTAAGGTTTTGAATTATCCAAAGGTCTTGAGAGGTTTGAAGAAGCAGGTGGGGGGGGGGGGGTGAGTGCCCTTTTATAGTGGAGAAGGAGTGACATTCTTGTAAATATAAAAAGGTGAAAAATATTGGGAGGTATTCCTTACATCATGTACCTAAAATAATGATACATTTTCAATAAAATGTAGTATATGGAAAAAATATTAAAAAAAATAGGTATGTTTCTTGGTTTTTTGGCCCCTTAAGTTAAAGTCAAAACCACTAAGTAAACTCATTTTTACCTTAATCTCTATAATTAATTTTAATTAATTTCACTATTTTTTTATAAAAAACTAAGTATAACCTAATATAAATGAAAAAAATATTATTATTACAAATATAGAATCCATTTTAAAAATTATAAATATAGAAGGCAGAAATTAATTTAAAATTAATCCCACAAATGGGACGATACAATGAGTTTTTAAAGTGAAAATGTTTAAAAGTTTGAAATATTTTTATATCCAATTTCAATGTGAAATTTATTAAAATTATCTAAATTGTATTAAAATATGTATAATTAATCTAAAAAAACTTTAAAACTAATTTAAAATCTAATTTAACTATATAAATAAATTATACAAAAATACAGTTTTCAAATAAAATTCAGTGTTTTTTACTCTTCATAAAAAAATGAAACTTCTCAGAAAAATACCAAAAATTCAACCAAATTAAATTATGATATTATTATTACAAAGATTATTTCTTAAAAAATATTATAAAAGTTTCAAAAATTGTATTTAAAATAGGCGCGCCATTAAAAGGCGTAAAATTAACTTTTAGAAAGAATATATATCTTTATGCTTAAAATTTGGTTTATAGTTATATCTTGACTAGAAAACACATAAGATGAATGTTAAATAGTTGAATGAGTGTTATATATATATATATATATCATTAAAATCATTTATCAAAAGTGTTTTAATTAATTTATTGAGGTAAAACATGTATAATTTCATAAATATAGTTTTCCTGCAAAACATTTCCTATATTTTCAAAAGAGATTTATTTTTATTTCTAGTTAATTTATCACATAATAATTCTTCTTATATACATGTATAATATTTATTTTTTATAATTTAATTAATATTATTAATATATTTCATTCCAAAAAATAGGTGAAAAATATTTTAATAATGATATTAAAATTACATTGTAATTTGGTAAAACGAGGTCTTGCATGTAACATAAGCTATCAAAGGAACTCAGAATTATGTGTAACACAAGACAAAAATCATGTTGTATGTATTGAAAGCTAATCTAAGTGTTTCATATAGAACAATTTTAACTTTTTATTGTCTGTAATGAAAAAAATTAGTGATTTCATATAACACAAGCTATATTCAGTGTTGTGTAAAATAAAAAATATCAAAAAGATTAAATTAGTTCAAAAAATAATTCAAAACATATCAGGGTGTTACAAGCCAGATGTTGATTTTTCTCTATACCATCCATATTCCCAACTAACTTATTTCTCCTCAAATGTTTTTTAGGCTTGGGATCAAACTCAAAGGCCTCTTTTCCTTTTTAATGTGTGTGGTGGTCATGCATTTAGAATAAAATTCTGAAAAATGATGCACAAATCACCCATTATAAAAAAAGAAATTAAAATAAAAGAAATAAACTAAAAATAAAATTTAAAACCCTAATAACTAAAATGAGACCATACATAGCAATGAAATCATAAATTTTACTTCCTGTGAGGATTCATTAATTCCCCATATAGAAAACCAAATTTAAAAATTTATAAACTTTATATAAATGAGATTAATTAATTAAAAAGTAGTATGCAATGAGTTGAGGTCAAACCCAAAAGATGATGAAATTAGTTGTTTAGGAATTTTAATTGAAAAAAATTAAATTGATTTAAAGAAAATAGAAATATATTAGGTTTGATTGTCTTGTAAGTGAGAGAGAGAACAAATCATATTGTGTTTTGAAAATGAGGTTAGATGGTGTTATGAGGTTTTATAGATTTTAAGGTTTAGGTGTAATTGGATTAAGGAATTAAATTTATTAATTAATGTGTGGCATCAGAATCAATATTCAGTAGACCTAGTGGTTATGTTATCCACTCCTCGATATGAAAATCCCTATTTTCCCATGGTTAAGTAATTTAGGACATTGCTAAATCAAGTTTGTCTCGATACCATTTATAAACCTAGTTACCCTATGTGAAATAATTAAAATGAATAATTTAGGGTAAAATTTAATTATCAATTATATATTCAATTCAATGGTCATTAAAATAAAAATAAATATATTGGAATTTGGAATTTATAATTTAGAAATTGTGAAAATCCAAAGTATGAATAAAGTAAAGAAAATACAATCCAACAAATCTTCCCCCTTTATCTATATCACCATATCGCATGGTGGGAGTTACCCCATAATTTTAGTAATGAGTGAGTAACAGGGTAGAGAGAATGAAAAATAAAGAATAATTAAACATTGAGAAAAATACTGGTGGAGGAAAATGTAGCAGCACAATAACTCACCCCAGGCATTGGTCTCCACATCAATCCCTGGAAGCTTCTACTTGAACCTCTATTTATAGATGTTTAGGGTGATCATATTGAATTAATTTACTATTATAGTGGCTATAAATGAGTCATAAAGGTATCACAAGTTTTTATTGGTCGTTCTGGGTTACAATGAAAGGTTTCAGTCGAATTCCATGTTGAATTTGGCCATTTATAGCCCCATTACAACAATTTACACAATGAATAATGATTTTATACTGTAAAATTTCATGGCACAACTTCCAAAAATTGATTTTGTGACATAAAAAGGAGACTTGACAATTTCTTAGTGTGTCATAGTGTGACACATATGTCTCATTCCTTGACACATCTTCTTCTTCACCTAGGTGAGTTTATTCTTTATTCCATTATTTTATGCCTTGTACCCCAACATTATTACATCAAAAAAATTACATTTAAGGTGTAAATGATGATTTTTCATCCCTTAAACCACTTTTTCAACTTTAATATTGAGTGATAACCCCTGAAGATCATGTGATAATCCTTTAGCATAGAAATACATCATTCTATGGAAATCATTTCCATTTTGGCTCATTTTACTCATTTTCCAAAAAAAACATTATATCCTACCATAGATGAACTTTTACATTAAATATCTAGAAAATAATTAAAAATTTAACTCATAGAAGTAATGCATTATAATATTAATCACTATTCATGAAATGTGCACATAAGTAACTCATCTCTTAGAGATTGAAAAGAATAAATAGAGTGTAAAGATAAATGTGATTATCACTGCATTGTATAATCATAAACTAGAATATGGGTACCAAGAAGATGATATATCCTTAAAGATTCTGAATTATATTGACCGATTCACTAATTTGGGATCCCATTTAGATAATAAATCATCCATTAATATCATGTTATTATTTTCATCACTAATATTCTCTATATTCATGAATAATTACAGGATAAATAGTATGAAGAAGCTTATTATGAATCTTTTGACTATGATTTTCTAGAAACGTACGGATTGGTGGGAACATGGTTTTAAATTCATTATGTTGAACAAGTTTAATGGAAATGATGAAAGGATTATGAAAAGTTCAAAGTTGATGAAGCCTTTACAACATCCTCTGAAGAGATAAAAAAATTAGAGGGAGGGAACATGAGGCTATCTGATTCACATGTGGCAACAAAGTTCACTATAATAGAAACTACAATTAATTAATGATTAATTAAATGATATATTCTAATTTTGGTATATTAATGATTATATGTGATATTTCTATTTTAATTTTTTGGTATTAAATAAAATATTTATCTAACATATTTTTTTCAAATACAAGAACCAAGGGAGTTTAGAAACATTATAAGAAGTAAAGAAATTATATAAGTAGTTGAGAGAATGTGATTGCTAGGTGAACAAAGAGAATCACATGAACTCGGATTTCCAACTGGATTGATTCTTGTAAAACTATTGTTTTATATTGAGTTTTACCAAAGAATTTATCTCATTATCCAATTATAGACATGATGAAACATTATATTTGAAATGGATATTGTTATGATACTTCATACTTAATAGTTTCATAATACCTGAATAATATATTTCTTATTTTAGTAATGAATAATGAATATAAAATACAAGACTAATAACTTGTTGTAGAAAGATGATTTTCTTTCATGTAAAACTTATAGTAATTATCAAGAATATACTTAACAGGGTGTTTAAAATATTTTGTATATAGAACTCTTAGGTATTTGAAATAATTTACTTATTAAGTTTTTAAAAAAGAAACCTATAAAGATAGAGTTAAAATTGTAAATATTTTAGAATTAGATTATCATGTCTGTGTGAATAATTATATGTAGAATCTAGAGGTAATTTTATATACTTCATGATATTTCCTTTAAGATATTTTAGGAATACAAAGTGGAATTAATGAATGAACTTGGTAAAAATATAAGACCATGTGGTTGATATTTTCAAAGAATATATTAATCAAGTATTCATTGATCATTTAAATATAATGTTTAGTTTCTCATGAACTCACATTATCATATAGACATTAAAGACATGATAACAGTAAAAGGAAGATCGATGAGGAGTCGTATACATATTGAAAGTCTTCCATAATTCCTTTTAAGACATGTTTCAAAAATATTAGCATAACATCTAACTATATTACAACTATTGTATCACCGTAATATTCTAAAATAACACTATGTTCAATAGCATATTCAATATGCAACATTGATTTTAAATGAACTCGGATATGTATTAAAATTTTATTATTTAAATATGATTGTTTTAACCTAGCCATTTAATTGGAGGGTAAGTATTGTAATAAATACATTAGGAAATATATATAAAGTCCCTAATTGGTATAAATTTATTGATAAATTCTTAGTAAATAATCCCCCATTTTTCAATGAAGGCATTTATTCTTAAAAAGATATGTTTTATTCAAAAATATTTTTTATTGTTTTTTATGAGAAAATATTATAATTAATTTTTGGAAAATTTAGAAATGTTATTTTATAAAATTAAAATCATTTTTGAAGTCATCATATATATATTATCATAAGGTAAATTTTTTGTATTTTTTAGAAAATATTAATTTTTCTGTGAACAGTGTAAAATACCATTTTTTATAATATTGTCATTTCATTTTAATAAACTAAGTAATTTAAAAGTATCATTATTATTTTAATTTGATTTAAAATTAAAATAAGTGTTATATAGTAATATTTAATTCAATAAATTACATTATAATTATATTTATAATGTATTTTAGTATAAGTTTATTCCCAAGCGTAAAAATGCATTTTTTTGTAACAGTTTTAAAGTGCATGATGTTTATACATTTTAATTAATTAAAATAACCTACAAAGAGGAATGATTTAAATGATATATATATATATATATATATATATTAGAAAATATTAATTTAAATTCATTTAAGTATTATTACACTTCATATAATTGTTATAAAATCATCTTATACTTGAAAAAAAATGCAATTATTGAAAAATTGTTTTTTTGACACATTTTCAGGTTTAATTTTAAATTAAATTCCGCCACTTATGTTAGTTGAATTTTAAAAAATTGATTCTATATTTGTATTCATCATAATTTATATTATATAATAAGGTAAAGTTAACTTTTGACCATATTGAATTGTAAAAATAGTAAAAATTAATTAGTGTAGTTAAGGTAAAAATGTGTTTATTGGGGAGTTAAACTAAAAGGATGTGGGATTAAAATGGCTTAAAACTTGTATAATTCCAATTTTATGGTCATATTTATACCTTATATATCTTAAGTTTCAAAAAATGGTCTATTTTTTAGCCTTTTGGCATGTGAAAAATGATCATGTAGTTCTTTATTTTCAAAAATTCCAATTGTGTCATCTCCCTCACTTATAAAAGGACACCACTTCTCCTCTCCTATTAAAAGTTCCAAAACATTTTTTTTAGAAAAATCCCTAACCAAATCAATTCATTAATCCCCTCAACTCATTCAGTAAGATTTTTTTTATCATAAATACAATATAAGAAGGTTTTACGTATAATCCTAAAGAGGTGGTTCGAAGAAGACACTACGGGAAAAACCGGTTATTGCGACGGGTTATTTGTGACGAGAATAAATCCCGTCGCAAATAGTCCATCAAATATGTTATTTGCGACGGGACTATGGGTCCCGTCACTAAAAGTTATGTGTGATTTGTTGCGGTTTGCACGCCAAACCACGCGGAAGGGTATTTGCGACGGGGAGACACCTTCTGTCACAAATACCTGGTTGCAGTAAACAATATTTGCAACGAGATGTTGTCCCGTCGCAAAAAGTGTGTCGACATGTCACTTTTTGTGACACCCATCACAAATACTCTTTTAACCACCGACATCAATTAATGCGGCTGACGATATTTGCAATGGGTATCCCGTCGCAAATAGTCCTGTCGCAACTAATCTAACTTATATATACCCCCATTTGTTTTTTCTTTCCTTCCCATCAATTCCAACTTTCTTCGTCTCTCTAAACTTTAATTTTAGAGTGAAATTTTTTCTGAGTTAGTTTCTTTTACGAAGAAGTTGTGAAGCCGTCTACAATTATAAGAGATCAAGTTTAAAGATATTTATGTTTTATTTAATTTATTAATTATTTCATTTTTTATATTAATTTTAATTATTGTTGATTACTTGTAATTAAATTAGATTTAAATTATTTTATTATCAGTATTTATTTGTAATAATAAATTGAAATTATTTATAATAATTCTTAGTAATTAGTAATAATTAATAATTATTAATGATAATTAGTAATGTATATAAATAATTAGCGATAATTAGTAATTAGTAGCTGTAATTTGCAGTAATAAATAGTAATTAACGCTAATTAGTAATAATTAGGAAAAAATAGTAATAATCCGGAAAAATAGTAATAAATATTTACAATCAGTAATAATTAGTAATAATTAGTAATAACTTGTAATAAATAGTAATAAATAGTAAGAAATAGTAATAAATAACACTAATTAGTAATAAAAAGTAATAAATAGTAATAAATAGTAATAAACAGTAATAAATAGTAATAAATAGTAATAATTAGTAATAATTAGTAATAATTAGTAATAAATACTAATAAATAGTAATAAATAGTAATAATTATTAATAATTAGTAATAAATAGTAGTAAATAGTAATAAATAGTAATAAATAGTAGTAAATAGTAATAAATAGTAATAAATAGTAATAATTAGTAATAATTAGTAATAATTAGTAATAATTAGTAATAATTAGTAATAAATAGTACTAAATAGTACTAAAGAGTAATAAATAGTAATAAATAGTAATAAATAGTAATAAATAACTATAAATAGTAATAAATAGCAATAAATAGTTATAAATATTAATAAATAGTAATAAATAGTAATAATTAGGAATAATTAGGAATAATTAGGAATAATTACGATTAATTAGTAATAATTAGCAATAATTTGTAATAATTTGTAATAATTTGGAATAATTTGTAATAAATAGTAATAATTAGTAATAATTATGAATAAATAGTAATAAATAGTAATAAATAGTAATAAATAGTAATAAATGGTAATAAATACTAATACTTAGTAATAATTAGTAATAATTAGTAAAAATTAGTAATAAATAGTAATAATTAGTAATAATTAGTAATAATTAGTAATACATAGTTATAATTACTAATAATTAGTCATAATTAGTAATAATTGGTAATAATTGGTAATAATTAGTAATAATTAGTAATAATTAGTAATAAATATTAATAAATAGTAATAAATAGTAATAAATAGTAATAAATAGTAACAAATAGTAATAAATAGTTTTAAATATTGATAAATAGTAATAAATAGTTATAAATAGTAGTAATTAGTAGTAATTAGGAATAATTATTAATAAATTGTAATAAATCGTAATAAATAGTAATAAATGGTAGTAAATAGTAGTAAATAGTACTAATTAGTAGTAATTAGTAATAATTAGTAATTATTAGTAATAATTAATAATAATTAGTAATAATTAATAGTAATTAGTCATAATTAGTAATAATTAGTAATAATTGGTAATAATTAGGAATAAATTCAAAGAGTAATAATTAGTAATAAATTATAATAATTAGGAATAAAATCAATTGTAAATAAATTGTAATAACTTGGCACAATTTCTAGTGGGTTGGCGGCACTCCTTTTGCTCGATGAATCTTTAAGAAGGGCCAAGTAGTTAGTATCGACTCTCATTTGGCTCTTGGGACTTATTATGGGACTGTTGCGATGTTAGTGTCTAGCTCGAGAGGAGCTCATGAAGAGGTGTCATCTTATGGCTCACAGTATCAGAAGCAGTTGCAAGCTTAGAATGAGCTTATAGAGAGTTTTCAGAACCAGTAGGAAGAGATGTGTCAAAAACAGCAGCAGCAGCAATACGACGAGAATATACATCGATGGAAGCAGCAGCACGAGGAGGAGATATGTCGATGATAGCAATAACAGTATGAGAAGATGGAGTACATGCGCCGTCTAACTTGTAGTTTAGGGATGGAGTTTCCTCCACTATCTCTTCTAGCTCTTACACCTCCTCCAGAAGACTACCGTTAGTGATTTTTTTGTTATGTTAAAAACATTTGAATTCAAAATTTGTTGTAATATGAACTATTTATAGTTTTTTCCTTTTTTATTGGTGTGAATATTGCATAATTTAATTTAATTTTTTTAATATTTTAATATTTATTATTTGTATTATATTTTTAATGTTTTTTTATTTTATTAATAATAATAATAATAATAATTTATGATTTTTTATATTTTATTGCAGATATTGAGAATTTTAATATTTTTTATTTTATTATAATTTTAATAATTTTAATATTATTTTTTCATTAATCATAATTTTATTAAATATTTTTTTTATCTTTTTAGTATTTGTGATGGGACCTTTTGTGACGGGACCCCGTCACAAATAATTTATATATATATATATATATATATAAGTATTTGCGACAGTAAAAGGACCCGTCACAAATACTTTTTGGGATGGGTCCATCGCAAAAGGTTTAGGTATATTTAACATATATAAATAGAGAACTATTTGCGATGGAACGATGGGCCCGTCAAAAATACTTTTTGCGAAGGACCCATCATAAATTTTTTTTATATATATAATGTATATAATCGAAGATATATTTGTGACAGGACATTTTCCCATCACAAATAGTATTTTTTCAACTAGCCCATCACAAAAAATACTATTTGTGACATCGTTTTCTGCAATGGGCTATTTACGATGGGACCCCGTCGCAAAATCTCATTTGTGACTGAATCATGACACAAATAGCCCATTGAAAATACATCAAATTTCATTAGTGAGAGGTAATGATCTTAACCAAGTATCATATTTTATTTCTTCTCCCACCCCTTCAAATAATATAAAAAAATAATGATATGATAACATAAGTATATTTAATATAATGATATTTTTTAATATTAAGGCCATGACCTAGAACCATATCCTACTCCCTAAAATGGGAAATGAAACTGTTGATCATGTGTATGGCGGATTACCACCTTGTGAACAAACATAATGTTTTTTCTATCATTACTTATCATCGATTGATATAATGATTAATTTAATGTTTATATATGATATTTATGATATAATTATAATTATATAATTATAATATCATATATAACTTGTTACTTTCCATTCTGTATGGAATAAAATAATATTGCTCATGTGTACAGCAGACTACCGCATCCCGAAGCGAAGTGATTCATTTTTCACTTACACTTTACATGAAATATAGTAAGGATTGATTTTATGCTTATATATTATATTAATAACATATTAATAATTATTTAAAATAAATATATCATATAATTTCATACCTTACCATCCATTGTATAAATGATAACATTGTTTGCATGTACGGTGGACTACTACCTCACGAAGCGATGTGATTGTTTTATTCCCTCGTCGCATGGATGATATATATAAGTGTATTTAAAGAAATAATATGATATTTATAATATAATTATCATTATAAAAATATAAAATAAAACTTTCCGTATTTCTATCATGATAATTGAAAAATGGAAATGTTACTCATACGTACGTATGACTTATTAGTCTCTATGATTGTAACATAGTTATTTTTTCATAACATTCCTTCATGATTGGTTTTAAAATTATAATTGATAAATAAAAATGATAATAATATCATTAATATTATTATGGAGATGATTAATTAATAATATATTTGACTTTATTCAATATACCAAAGTGATTTTGGACATATGATCTGAACATCATCAAAATGTATGACATGAACCTAAATGATTAAGTAATTTAATATGACATGGAAATGAATAAAATAAAAGGAAAAAATCCTAAAAAAGGTTATTAAGAAATAAAATAATTAAAATAAGTTTATTTTTTTAGAATTTAAATAATTAAAGTGATGAATCAGCCTCAAGGTAAGGGATCTTTCTAACCCACCATTTCTTTGGGTTATTACCATTCTCTCTCTAACTCATTTTTTTTATCTTCAAAGTTATGGAATTATTATAAAATGATCAAAGCACAAATAAAGGGTAAATTTGTGTTTATGAAATAAAAATATATCAGGTAAGTATATTTTTTAGTTTTATCTATATTAATTATAAAATAATCCCTAATATCTAGAAAAAGGATCATGAAAAAAAATATTTTCCTATCACATTCATATTTGATGAATTAATGGTCTTATTCATCACATATTTATGGGTTTTTAGATGTTGAATTTCTCATGATCATTCAATTTATTATGATCAATGATATTTACTACTCTTAATAATTATTTATTATTTTCTTCCGTGTATATATATTCTCTTTCCACTAATATTCTTCTATGTGGAAACCTTGTTATGTGATGACCTTTGTATTTCCCTTTACTTTTTTAAGAGAAAGTATACTAACCCTTTTTATGATGTGAGTTTTTTTCCAGAGAGAAATTTTAAAATGTAAATCCCTTGATTATTGAGTACAAGTTCAAATTAAGAGGATGAAATTTATTTAAGGGGGTAGAATTTAACACCTCTAGATTATAAAATAACACTATTTTCAATAGAATATTCATCATGCAACCCTGAGTTTAAACGAACCATGATATATTTTTAAAATATTATTATTTAAATACGATCATTTTAACATAGTCGTTAAATTGATGGGTATGAATAGTATTAACTAATTCATGAAATTTATATAGAGGACCTAATCTATATAAATTTAATGATCAATTGATCTTAAATAATCTCTATTTTGTTTAATAATTACATTTATCATTCAAAAGATACATTTTTTTCAAAAATTATTTTTATTAATTTTTGTGAGAAAATATCATAATTAATTTTTTAAACTTTTATAAATGATATTTTATAAAATTGAAATCATTTTTTAAATCAGAATATCTATATTAACTTAGGCTGAAATTTTGGTTTTTTTTGGAAAATACATTTTTTCCATGAATAGTAAAAAATAAAGATTTTTATAAAATTGGCATTTATTTTTACTAAACTATGTAACTTAAAAGTACCATTATTATTTTAATATAATTTAAAATTAACATAAATATTATTTAGTTATATGTAATCCAATTAATTACATTTAAATCATCTTTATACTGAATTTTAGTATAAGTTTATTCTTCGGCTTAAAAACACAATTTTTTGGAATCTATTTTAAAGTGCATAATGCTTATCCATTTTAATTAAATAAAATGTCCCATAATAAAGAATTATTTAAATGAAATATATAAAATATATATCTATATATATTAATTTTAATTAATTTAATTATTATTACTTTTATTATAGTTATTATAAAATCATTTTGTGCTTGAAAAATAATGCATTCCTAGAAAAATCATTATTTTGAAATGTATATGGTTTTAATATTAAATTAAATTATTCTAACTATATGAGTTTAATTTGAAAAAATGGATTCCATATTTGGAATTAGAATAATTTATATTATATAATAATGCCAATTTAATTTTTTACTAATAATGAATAGTAAAAAAAGTAAAAATGAATTACTAAAGTTAAGGTAAAAACTGGTTTACCGGGGGATTAAAATAAAAATATAAGGGTTTAAAATAACCCAAAACATGTATAATTTATATTTTATGGTCATATATATAATTTATCTCTTATATGGTTTGAAAATGGCTACCCCCTATCCTATTCTATTCACACTTCCAAAACCAATTGGTTTATCCAATACCTAACCAAATCAGTTCCTTACTTCCTGCACCTCATCCTAGAAGATTTTTTCCGACCAGAAATCTAATCTAGGAATAATTTAGGTATAATCCTAAAGAGGTGGTATGAAGAAGTGGTAGTGTTCTTAAGCAAGCATCTTATTTTATTTTTTCTCCCACCCCTTTAAAATTATGTTAATCCATGATGAAATAATAACCAAATTATCACACATATAATAATTTGTTTTTTAATTTTAAGATAATGACCTAAAACTATCTCCTTCTCTCTCTAATGGGAAATGAGACTATTGATTGTGTGTACGACAGACTAACGCCTCATAAACCTATATAATTTTTTTTCCATCACCACTTATCATGGATGGATATAATGATATATTTAATGTTTATATATGATATCTATGCTATAATTATACTTATGGAATTATAGTATCAAATATACCTTCTTACTTTCTATTCCTTAGGGAATATGATAATGTCACTTGTGTGTACAACAAACTACTGCATCACGAAGCGTTGTGATTTGTTTTTCACTTACTGTTTATATGGAAAGTAATGAGGATTATTTTTATGTGTATATATGATATTCATGAAATACTAGTCAGTATTTAAAATAAATATATCATATAATTTCTTACCTTACTATCCATTTAATAATTGATAACATTGTTCGTGTATACGGTGGACTACCTCCTCACGAAGTGATGTGATTCATTTTTATTACGACATCATATAGATGGTTTATGCAAGTGTATTTAAAGAAATTTTATGATATTTATGATATAATTATCATTATATAAATCTAAAAAAACACTTACCTTATTTCCATCATGATCATTGGAAAATGGAATCATTACTCATGCATACATACAACTTACCATCTCCATGACTATAACATTGTTTGTTTTTCATTACCATCCTTCATAATTTGTTTTAAAAGTATAATTTATATTAAAAAATTATAATTATTTGATTATTTTTATTCTGAATATGATTAATTAATAATATCTTCGACTTTATTCATCTCAGAAAATTGATTTTTGATATATGAGTTGAACATCATCAAAATGTATGAAATGAAACTAAATGATTAATTAATTTTATATGACATGGTAATTAATAAAATAAAAGGAATAATAATATTGAAAAATGTTATTATGCAATAAATTTACTAACATAAGTATATTATTTGGGAAGATAAATAAAACACTTCATGAATTATTCTCATGGTAAGGGATCTTTCTAACCCACCTTTTTTCAGGTTATGAAAATTCTCTCTCTAACTCACTTTCTCTCTCTTTAAAGTTATGGAATGATTCTAAATTCACTATATATTCCTCCCATATGTAAAAATATATTACTATATATTCCTTTTACGGGGTAATACATGCATTAGGTTCATTTCTTAGATTCCTTCATTTTGAAATTTACTTTTATTGATATGAGACAAGATTATGCAACCCATTTTCTTTCCATCGATAATTATTATGTTATGACTTATTTTTTATTTACTTTAATATAAAACATAAATAATGAATATTTTATTATGGGTTCACCTATATATAACTCCAATTCATTGGGTAATGTTTTAGTCTCATGATACTTCTTGTATAGGATTAAAGAGTAAACCTAATCTATTATGGGATATTATTCTCCATGTGATATTGTCTAGGTAGTTATATTTGAATCAAGTTTATATCATGTTTTTTCATGCAAAAAAAATTACTTATGTTACCATTATCATATGATACGATGTTCTTTATGTTAATATTCCATGTGATTACTCATGATCCTCCTTTTTTATGATATTATGTTATACCTTTGACTCACATGTTATGTTTCCTTATCATGTTTATTACATTACTGGGATTTTAGATCAAACATTTATTTATTTATTCCTTAATTTATCCCATTCCATTTTAGGATCTCAAATGGATTTTATAATCTCATTATGGATAATTAAAAAATGATTCCATTATTTAAGAACCTTTTGATGTAATATGAACATAACCTTCCAAAACACGAGGCCTTTACAACCCCCATGTTCTGTTATTGGATATTTATGTTTATAAATCATGTTATAATATATGTAAAAGGATTGGGTTGATATAAGTATATTTACTAATGTATAACATATAAGTTATAATATAATGGTAATCTATCATGCGTCAGATTATTGTGTTTTGATGAGAACTATTTGTTAAAGATGGATTTAGATACAAACATACAATAAGGAAAACACTAAGTGCATCTCATTTAATTATCCTATAGCTACTATATATATTAATATCCATAAGATGGAAAGGTACTTTATAAGAATGATTATATTTCTCTAATAGGAAAGTATATTTTTTTAGATAGTGGGAGCATGCCAGACTTCAATGAATTCATGGCTCCAGATTCACATGAGTTGGTATGGGAACACTAAACCCTATAAGAATTAGTGGTGGTGGGGGGGAGTTATTATAGAGATACATATTGTGTTGGAAAGATAAAACCAAAGAGGTATTTTTATATTCACCAAGATATGTGATATATTATTCAATAATAATAATGAATAATATAAGGAATTAGTAACTGAAAACATGCTATGATTGTAAGGTTTATACAAATTAAAAAATTGATTCTATGTAACAAAATCTAGTTTCATATTTTGGTAGTTTCTACAGTTGATGTATAATAGTTAGTATATATTCAAGAAGAAACTATCCATGTATAGTACAAGATGGAAAGAATAATTTTTGATTGATTATTGAGGTTTAAGTGATGTTTGGATATAGTCTATGAAAAAACAATTTACCATTCATCATGATAAAATAAATTATAATTATAATTACCATTGAAAATTTCTATGATCATTATATTGGGATATTGGATGTCAGGACCAGCTTTTTTTAAGAGGATCTTGAGTAAAACATCTATATGATATGAATATATGGGTTTGTGACACTATTTAATCCAATAAGGAATGAAAGTTTTTAAGATCAATTTTTGGATTCAATCAAGAATTTTGATCATAGAATATTTGTTTTGTTTGAGCCATAATAAAGTTTATTTTTTTCAAGAATGAAAATTTTCCATATTTGTACAAGTGAATATGGGGGTGATATAGTTTTCCAATTAAAATACATTGATAACATATGTAAAATATATGTTTATTCCTAAATTAGACTAAGACTAAGGAAATAAATTTCTCTAAGATGAAGTAGCAACACAAGTTAAAGGAAAGAAGATTTATAGGATTGTATCTATGGGATAACTTGAGTCTAGTTATAATATATATATTGAAAGGTAATTGAAAAATATAATATGGAATAATTCAATACTGAATTGTTTCATATGTCTCATGGTGTGAAATGTCTCCATAGTGATGTGTGAAATCAGAAAAGGAGATTATTGTGATGAATAGGATTCTATATACCTAAGAGAATTTTGAAATTTATCTCATATTCCATAATATGTAATGAAATTTGATATTTTTATGTGTTAATCATAGAGGTAAAATGTAAAATAGAACTAGGATAACTGCAATATTTATAGTCAAAACTATATGAAATCCCCTTATAAAGTCAATAAAAGAGGACAAGTTCTTAGTAGTTAAAGAAATCAGAATACAAGTTATCAACATGATAAAAAACTAGTATTCCTATAAGTTAGTTATATTTAGTATCATAGTAAGTCTAAATTAATAGGAGAAACAAAATTAATACATCCATTGGTTTCCATATCTACATATACCAAGTATGTTATAGCTTCTGATGTAGCCTAAGAAGTTCTTTAACAATGATTTATTCTAGATTTTGGAATTATAAGAAGACAATTATTGAGAATATGGTATTATCCAAGATTTCATATTTTAAAAGAGGAATAAATGTCAATACTTAGTGATATAATCTATTAAGGTATTTTCTCCAAGGTCTGAAGTTGTAGAGTAACACCCTGATATTTTAAAATAACACCATGTTCGATAATGTATGCAATATTTAACACCGAGCTTAAACGAACATTAAAATGTTATTATATAATCATTATAACCTAGTCTTTGAATTGAAATGTATGAATAGGATCAACCACATTATTAAAATATGTATAAATGTTTTATATAACTAATTTAATAATAATAATAAATATTTTATTTTCAATAAAATTATTTTATACTTCAAAAATACATTTTCTTAAAAAATGGTTTTATTTTGTATTTTTTGTGTGGGAATTATAATTAACTTATTCCAATTTTATAAATTATATTTTATAAAGTTAAAATCATTTTTAAAATCATCGTATCAAAATTAACTTAGGGTAAAATTTTGGGATTTTTATGAAAAGATTGATTTTCCAGTGAATAGTGAAAAATAATGATTTTCATTAAAAACTATATTTTGTTCAAGAATTTACAAAGTTAAATTTTATTTTAAAATGGTTTTAAAATAAAATTATTTCTATTATATTATTAATAAACTAATTAGGATCATTTGAATCAACTGGCCCACACGACGTCGTTGATTACATGCGGGTGTTGATCAGATTAGAATTTATATTTACCAAACCACACTTAGCTACAAAGGTTTGGCACAATAGTAATCCCGTGTCAAACCCACATGGAGATATTTTAGGAAATAAACATAGTGGTAAGAATTTTTTTGGTAGGATTCCTCAAGATCACTCTTTGGTTTGGGGTTTTCTAATAACTAATTAGTTTGGGATTAATTTTAATTAAAGGAATGGTTTGAGGTCAATTTCAAGGTATATACAAAAGATAATCCTAAATCTATCTTTGGATAGACCAATTTCTTTGTCTATAAATAAGTGAAAAAGTCACCAATTGATCTTGGACCAACCAATTGGATCTACCTAAGATGATAACTACTCATTGGTCTATAGATAGTTAAAAACCAAAGCGAAAGAAGCTTAGCTTTTAGGAAGAAAGAATCACATGTTATTGGTACTAGCCTACTCAACTCCAATTAAGTCAAGGATCCTTTAATTTACACCTCTTATGGTAGTTTCAAAATAATTGGATTGACAATTGTTTTTAGCCTAATTACTAGTCATAGGATTACCGGGTTTTGAACTAGAAATTCATTAGGTTCAAAGAAACCCTTAATATGGACCCCTAACCCTGAGTATATTAGTTATGCATAGAATAATTAAACAAAATAAGGGAATAAAATTGAAAAATTCTTGGTATAAAAAATAAAACATTAAAAAAAATCCAAAATTTAAATAACATGATATCAATCAAATACTAACTTTAATGAATAAAAAATGAATAATGTAGTAAAATATTTGTAATGAGAAGAATTTTTTTATTGAAATTGGAATATTGGAATAAAAAAAGGTAGTAAACGATTATTAAAATAAAAAAAATTAAAAATTAATGATTAAAAAATGGAAGAAATAAAAACAATTTTGGAAGAAAATTGGAAATAAATAAAGAAGAATGAAGGAAAAGAAACTAGGAATCCCAATATTTTTTTATGCATCAAAGAAAATTCATATATATAAACCCTAATCAATTCCTAATGTGTAAATAGTTCATGTCATGAACATGATTTAAGAGAAATCTATGTTGTAAATTTCATGGTATGTAATTGGATTTCATTCCATGTACTTCATATCTTAAAATTTCTTTGAAGATTTGGATAAATTAATCCAACAACTTGAATCTTTGGTTGAAATTAGTTTTTCAAACTTCACATGTCATGTACTGATCTCACACCATGTATCTTCATTAGGTTTTAGATTCACACCTTTCATGGAATGTAATATGGATTCACTTCATGTACTTAGTTTAGACCTTGTATTTTAGATTCACGGGTTGGACTTCTGCTCATAGGTGGTCTAATCAAGGAGTACACTTTGTGTACTTAGATTCATGATGTGTAATTATCATTTTTTTGATTTTTAGCATGTCCTCCCTTGATTCTTGAATTTATATTCCTTACAGAAAACAAACCAGAACCTAGTGTATTATCAAATAAATCATGACCAATACTTAAAAAAATGTATCCAATATATATATATATATTCATCTTATCAAATTCCCCCACACTTGAAAAATTACTTATCCTCAATAAAAAATCATCTCAATAGGGATTCCAAATCAAAAAATTTTTAAATAGGAAACATTCATTACTACCAAGAAAATAAAACTAAGTTCAAGAAAAAATCAATCCCTATAGGATCAACCCTATAGAGAAAATCAGTAATGCCTCATATTTAAGTTCGTTATTTATATTCATTATTCCTTTAAGCATAATTTCATAAATCCTCCTCGGAAGAGATACCCTTTTTGAAATTTATGTCATAATAAATGTTATCTCATCACTGAGGGTAAACTTTAACTAGAGTTATGCTCATACCCTGAATACATGTTCCTAACCACATGTTTCCATTGGTTCTAACATTTCCACTTCATAAATACAAATAAAAATTAATCCTGATGGATTCATCAATAAGGTTAAAATGACTTTGAGGCCAAGGGTAGGAAATAATATAGTAAAAATTAATCTAAAAATGGAGGATAATCTCTACAGTATAATGCATGATATTCATGAATAGTTTAAATAAGTAACTCAATTTAGAAAAAACGTGTTCATGCTCAAAACACCGTAAAGAGAGTCCATGGATATGTCAATAAATCATAAAGAATGTTATATATTCCTTTCTCTTTTTCATTTTATATACTTTTCAAAAATCTTGACTAGAACAGATCTCACATCAATCACCTTACCACATATGATAGATCATTGTATTTATTGGTCTAGTAATGGTGATTTTTAACCTCCCAAATACACAAACCATTTTTTTATATTTCATTTTTTCAAAGGAATTGAGTATTAATAGAAAATGTTGAATGTAATCATGAACTATTCCATATCAATCTGGTAAAAATTCCACAATATGTCTCATAAGTATCAATGTATTTTTTACGTTAGAGATTAAAAATCCCCCATGAACTATGCCATATCAATCTTGTTCAAAATAAAATCATTCATAATACCATGATTAGGTTCAAAATGGATAATAAGATTGAAATTGATCCATCCAAAATAGGTTATTCATGGATACTATGGGATAAAGAAGGATATATATATAGGTGGGTCTCAGGAAAAATAGATTAACAAAGATTACATAAACCATTTTAAATGTGTATTTTTCCAATCATATCCTCAATAATATTCCAATGCAAGTTTTGATAGGTTCACATGTCCCAAGTATCTCTTAAGAAATATTCTAAAAAATAAAAATATAGGTTGAGAATCCTCTTATTAATGGGAGTATATATTAAAAATAACTAGAAATCATTCATAGTATCTAGTAGTAAGTAATTTAAAAGAAAGCTCAAGAATCTAGAATTAGAATTAAACTACTCAAATTAGCAATCATAATAAAAGTCTAAACAAGAATAAAAATAGATTTCAACAATAACTAGATAAAATTTTTCTTTTATTTAAATGGGTGTATTGAGATTTCAAATCTAAGCATGATTTTAATGAAAAATGTCTCCTATACTAGTGAAAATATGAAATAATCCATGTTTATATACAATAAAGCTTAGTAATTACACCTAACATAAAATGATACAATGTTAAAACTATTCTATAAAGTGTCATGGAAAGATATAAAATATTGAATAGATAAAAAATGAAATGGTAATTTATTTATTTTAAATAAGGAATTTGAAGCTCCCTGTAATTAAAGTCATGCTATGGGGGGACTTGGTAGACGATGATGGAAAAACAAGCTTCCTACAAAAAACCTTAGAAACAAAATACATTCACTAGATAAACTGTCAGTCCATAAAGGATAACCAATATATAAGCAGAAATATGGGTACGTTCACATAGTAAATATCAAGAAAAAGAAACTCAGATGAATTTATGAAGTGGATAAAAAGAATATTTTGAATAAACTAAAAATATAAAATGATATAAAATATAAAAATAAATTCCTAAATAAAAAAAACAAATAATGAAAATAAAAAATATGGGTTACCTGTTATAAAGACCTAACTATGAAATCATTATCCAAATTTATGGAAAAAATATTAATAAGTGTTTTCCATATTCTCAGATATCCTCTACATCCTATAGGAACTGGTGGTGGTATCATCAATCTCATAGGGGTTCTTGGTGGGGTTAACCACCTCAGAAATGGATTGCCCAAAACACTCATGTGGATGTAGTTAATTCCATGAAAATTGTGGAGGAGGCTCCTATTGAGTATGGATATGGAGCTTGAGCTCCTAAAAATTTCTATGTATGTCATCCAGATGCTAAAACATGTCACGTGGGAGGCCATATGGTGGCCTGATAGTCTCTTCAATGATGATAGAGTATGAAATAGAGTTATACATGGTTAATTAATGCAGAAGTAAAAATGAAAATAAGTAAGAAACCAATGAATTAAAAAGTGTGTCTCATCCATAGATATGAAAAATTCTACATGAAGTAACATATAATATAATGAGAATATAAAAAATATACACCCAAAACTAGAATATATCAAGGGAGAGGTAAATGGACAATACTAAATAGAAAGGTCATGCTCGCCAGTCTCGACATCAGATGTCCCCTCCAAAACCATTGGGGTATGGATTAGATCTACCAAATATATCTCATATATGAAGGTGGGGGCTATATGAACAACCTCCATAATAGGTTTTGTGGTGGTGGAAGTAGGATCGATCAAGGATGGAGGGGTATAGGTGGTATCCATATTGAGACTATACATCTAGAATCTAGATCAATATGAGGAACCTTATAGGAAGATGGAAGGGTGGGGCCCTTGATCTATTGGGAATTATCCCCTATAAACTCTTTTTTATAAGTAGGGTCTATGATCTATAGAGGTAGGTCGACATGGGCAGGAGGTGTAAAGGGAATGGAGGTAGTGGTGGGGTTTATAGTTGGTGTTGGGTGAGTGGATGAAGGGGTTGGTGGTGAGGTGAGGGTGGTGAAATGGGATAGATCAGTTAAGTGGATTCCACAGTAATTAAAAATCAGTCTATGTTTCTCCAATAGATACTATAGAGTAGAACATACATCTGATGGAATGGGTGGTGTGAGTGTATATGTGGAAAGGGTTTTTGTGTAGTGGTGGTAGTAGGATAAGTGGGGATGGGGTAGGTGGAGCAGGAGCATCACTAGGATCATCCAAGTACTTATGGGCCCACTTTTATTTCCTCTATACCTTCATAAATATTCCCTTATTAGGGATAAAAAGGTAGTTTATTTAATACATATTCCTAATAGAATAAATAGGTTGAACTATGGTGATGACACTGAGATATCGTGAAATATGGGTGATGTAGCTGCCCCCCCCAATCGGAGTACCATGATCCCTCTATACTTGGGTCTTATAATAATGAGTGATACATTTGGCCATATTAATTGTAGTTTCACCCATGGATGAAGCTAATATGATCACCTAAATCTGATTGATGCTTCCATGAGAATCTTCTCTAGCCAACTAGGTATGATCGAGTGCCAGGTGAGGAATCTGTAAGGCGACACCTCACAATTGGGTGCTCTTCACTGTATGAAGATTGTTTATGCTTCATGGATCCTGAGTGATGAATGGATAATTCCCCACCATATCATCATTTATTGGCTCCAATCACATGGAAACATAATCAAGGTAAGTGAAAAATTCCTCAGTGTAAATATCAAGTCTAATAATGAAATCTCCCAAGGTCATACCCTAAGTCCTGCCAACAAGGTGGAAGTTGACATGCACCACATCGAGCTCCAACGTGGCCAAAAACTCAAGGAAGAGATCCCAAAAAACATCCTCTCATAAATTTGTGATATTATATAGGTGCACCCAATTTATTAGATTAAGAACCTCATTGTTTACATGAATATTCTTGAGCATATCCGGGTCCAATGTCTTGTTGGACCTCATTGTCATTTCCTAGAGATGGAACAACCAAATTTAATTCTCAAGGGATGAAAATTGCAGGAATGGGTGTAGGTGAAGGTGTGGGGAAGCAACATAGGATGAGTTGGAAGAGGACTAATATTTAATGGAGGATAATAGGGTGGACTAAGTGGATTAGGATGGTGAAGGGGTGGGATTTGTAGGTGGCGATGGAGGAGAAACTGACCGTTACTTTGGTGGTGGAGGATCATTTCCCAATGCCACTTGTTTGATGGTTTTGTTCATGCCATCATATAAGGAAGAATGGAATAGGGACAAGGAGAAAACCAAAGGGTGTAAGAGGATGAACAAGGGAGGAGAGGGAGTTAATAGCAGAAGTGGAGGGGTGGAACGATGAGAGAGAATCCAGAGGTCGGGGGGGATTCACATGAGAGAGGGGAGGATAAGGGTCGATGGGGGGGGGTCCTTAAACCTAGGGTTAATGACTTTTAAAGCCACACTAATCTTTTTATATTGTGTATTAAATATACTCCATGTAAATATTGTGTTTTTTTCAATCCCAGACTCTTTCATGTTGTGTATTTTGTTTACATGATGTTATATTTATTTTTTAAAAATTAAACAGATAAACCATACTACAACATTATTTAACCATTATAATTTCTAACCTAACCCATTTAACCTATCCAGGGTTGCCTCTCAGTTAGTGCTTCATTTATTGTTATTCTCTAGACATGTTTCAATATATATGAATTTAATTTCAAGGAAACATCCCTCATAGAATGGTTCCGGGTAATATATCGTATAAAAGGTAGGAGGACATTCCTCATCATAGGTGTAGTATAATTTATTATCCTATGAACACAATATCCATTTTCATTAGGAGGAAGTTTTTTTGATATTTTCTGGTCATGTATTCATCTTTTCTTGATTAATATATATAACTTTAAAATCAAATGACTATTTAATTTTCTTAGCATCTTTCACAAAATCAAAACAACTTGTTCTTCAGCGACTCTAAAAATTAACCTTAATTGGTTTATATTAATGAATGCCTTTATAGTGGTGGGAAATGGTCTCCCTAGGATAATAGGAATTCTTCCTTATTCTTCCATATCTTGGGAAAATAAATCATCGAGAAAAATGAATTTTCAAACCATTACGAAGACATCCTCAAGAAATCCTTGAGGGTTCTTAGCTGATTGATCAACAAGTCAGAGTTCCATTCTAGTTTGTTTTAATTATTTGAAACCCAAATTTTTGAAAACAATCATAATCATGAGATTGATACTTATTCCAAGATAGCATAATTTTTTTCAAAATTTCATGTTCTTATAATAAAATGAATTGAGAAACTTCAAGGGTGTCTCATTTTGGGTGGAATCTTGCACTAAATAGTTTTGGAGAATTATTCATTTAGGTATATTATTCCTAATTCTTTTATTTTCTTTTTTACTTGAGAGAAAGTATTTTAGAAACATGGCATAAGGGGGTATGTTTTCAATATCTTATATAAATGAGATTTTCATATGAAATTATTGAAATATATCTAGATTTTTTTTTGTATTTTCCCTCTCTTATAGCTTGGATCATCTTCTCTAGAATGGTGAGTGGGGAATTTTAAGGTGGTAATCCCATACAGACATCATCCTTTCCAGATTACTCTTGAACTATATATTTTTCATCAGGTTCTAATTCTTGATTATTCTATTAATTAGATTTATTTTTTCTATCATCTCCCTCCTTACTAATGATTGAAACACATTTTTTAGGTTGTTCAAGATGATTTTATTCACTTAATAATAGTTTCTAAAAGTCTAGAATCCTTTAACTCCTTAGGATAACAACATTTTCCTCCTCTATTGAATGTGTCTTAGTATTAATAGGAATCTTACCCAATAATATATCTGATATGATCTTTGATATTTGATCAACCTAATGCTCAAGGTTGTGTAGGGAAACCATTTTTTTCATTTATGTTTATTGTTTTATCATATTTTGAGATACATTCTACATGAATGTGGTGATAAGGTTTTCAATATTAGATTGAATAGTTTGGGCTTGTTGTGGGGGTGATTCTCGCTCAAATTTACCCAAGAGATGAAGGTAGAACGGTCCTTGTAGTTTAGCTTGGGTTATTGAATCCTCAGAGACCTAAGAAGAAACCTATAGACACGTACATTTTATGGATTGTTTTTGGCTATGAAGTGGCCAAATTGGGTTGATTTTATATATTTTTAAAGGATAACTAATAGACTTAAGTTAATTTAATTTAAAATAATGAGTTGATCCTAGGTTATCGCTCGGGGTGGATTGGATGAATTACTTTTTTAATGATTTCAATTTCTTATAATTGAGATGGATTCATTTAACAAGATCAAACGAAATAATCACTTACTATTTTAATGACTACACACCCTAATACTAATCACCTATACACTTTAAGGATCAATGTTTTGAGCACTCCAAGGTAGAGGTTCGTATTAGCACTTGAAATGTGTGACCTTAAATTCAATAAGGATGAAGATGTTTTAAAATCATCAAATAAAAATCTCATTTAAAAGAAGTGATTATCCATTAATGGAGTGATAAATAACATCCAATCCAGTCCCTTGATAGTCCCTTGGATCAAACCATAAAATAGTTAGCGCTCCATTGATGACATGTCTTCAACGGAAGTGGGAAGTAGACTTACAAGGATGGAATTGAAGAAGTAAACACAACAACAAAAAAGATCACTCCTCCGTTGTGTGATAAATATCACAAAGTATGGTGTGAATAAATTCACACCTTGAACCAACGGTATCAACGTGATAATTATAAGAATAGAATAAGAGTAAATTAAGAACTTTTATTAATAAACTAAGGTGAATTAAACAACTTACATGAGGAAGAAATGCGATTACAAATACAAAGTGGCAGCATAACACTATAATGAAACCAAGCACCCAAGATTCATAAATCCTCCAACACCACTACCTTAAATAGACATTTTTGAGCCCTTGGGTCGAGCCTACAACAGTACAAATCATCTCAATTAATTTTGGTTGGCCATAGGTGGTGGAAAGCTTGTGGAATTTGGACTTTTCCACATTTGACCCAAGGTGGAATCCAACTTTCATCCACCAAACAGACGCGCTTGGAAGACCTTCTAGATGGCCGAATCATAGTGGGGAATAGAAGTATAAAATGGATCCTCGGATGTCTTTTAACCGCCTGTAAAATCTTAGACCAAAAAGAGTTATGGTTTTAGAGATATGGTTTAATTGGTGGGCTATTTTTCTGGGCCGCAGAATCTGGCCCAGAATTTTATCTCTAACTTGGGCTGCCTAAATGGACACCATGGAGGCCGAATTAGCATTGGATAATGTAGTGTTATTTGTTCCTCTACATGTTTTCTAGAATCCCATGAATTTTGGATTCATTTGGCCTGTATTTTGGGCCCCACAGTCTCATCAGTGGGCTGGTGTCCAATATGCCTTCTCCAGAATTGCTTCCTTTCATTGCCAAATATCTCCATCATCCTCCATGAATTCTCCATTGATCCCTGAATGAAACATGTTCATATTGGAGTGTAGATCAATTTAAAAAAAATATAAAATTAAAATATGTATAATCAGATGAATCATTTGTTACATTAATTGATGTTCAAAAATGTACCACATAATAGTGCATTTTAAGAAGGTATTATAATCATAATTGGAAATGATTTTCAAAGTGTAAAATGCACTAAAATAGTGTTTATGAATACTATAGAACATGAATATTATATATATTACCCATGAATATTAGCCTTATTTAGTGGCTAATCACACCCCCAACTTGAGTTTTGCTAGTCCCGAGCAAAATATATCTCAACAATATGAAATTTGAATTCCCTTTTCCAAAAAATTTTTAATACACAATGATCACCAAAAAAAACTTAAACCAAACAATCATGAAACCCATCAAAATATTTTAATACAAGATAGTTTCATAAGAATATCCCAATCCCAAGCTCATTCCTTTGTTCAAATTCATTGCCATATTTCATCCAATGTCAATTAAGTATGAGGATGTGTTGTGCATCACAATAGACATGGGGGTTCATCTTTATTCAAGGGGGAAATTACGAAAGCGCTAGGTGGAATCACATTTCAATATTAAGATGAGTATTCATTTTTTTAGTATAATTTTTTGTTTTTTTTTGTTTTTGCAATTTTTCCATGGTAATTGAAGTTGCACTCAAAAGAGTCAACCCCTGTAGTGAGACTTTGCCGATGATTCCCAGGCTCAAAGACCTTAGGGCACCAAGTGAATCCCACATACTCGGGTATCATCTCGAGTTAACTCAGTCAAAAACAAATTCAAATTACAAAAAATATAGATAAAATTACAAACTCTGGGCCAGACAACTATGGAGTCACGATCCCCAAGTGCCAAAAGCCACACATTAGGTCATTTCATTGCTCTACGCGAATTTTTTTTATAATTTTTTTTGAATACTCATATTAAACTAAAATTATCACCAAACCTATGCCATATATTTAGGGGACCCCATGAAATCAAACTAATACCCCACTATCCAAAGGACGTGCATTGTGATCTTTTTTTTTTGAATGAAAATATAAACAATGAAATATCACATTGGACAACCACACTTTCCAAAATCAATGCTCATGAAATTATACAAGGATTAAAATCAGAATCAGAGTATGATAAATTATTTGACATTCAGTTTCAAAGTGTGCAATGTGTATTACCATGTTTAAAGTTAAAGGAATTTTTCCTTCCATTTTCACAATTTGTTTTCAAATCATTTATCATTTTTTTTACACAATAGAATTTTGTATTTTATATCCCCCCCAAACTTAAAATAACACTGTCCCCAGTGTTTAAAGAAAAGAAAATTTAGAAGGGGGTAGTGGTAGAGAATGAAAGTTCAAAAATGAAATTGAAAATGAGGGTCATGGAATGATGTCACCTGGTGGTTGAAGTTTGAATTTCCTACTGCTCCAATTTAGTCCTTTGATATCCATGTTGCTTGCAGAGTTCCCTAGTGGAAAAAGGAAAACAAACAAACAAAACAAAAGAGTATATATATATATATATAAGTAAAATATAAGTATACATATAAAATAAAATAAACTGATGATACATTGTCTTCTTTTTAAATTTCTGGGTAAGGTATTACTCAAGGATCACACCACGTGACACAGATGAATATGGTGCTCCCCTTTCATACCCATCCATACTCATAATAGAAGAACATGTCAACAGTCTATTTTTTTTTAAATATAAAAATGATTAATTAAAATATAAATTTTATTAAAACAAAAAAATGATAGGAAACTTGAAAACCATGGGTTTCCTCCCATGCAGCGCTTTATTTAATGTCGTTATCTCGATTTGAACCCTAAATCTATCAATTTTTTCCTGGTTCATAGGTTGTCTCAGTTAACTCAACCTCTATTTCCTATTTATTGAATGATTCAATGAATGGTTTTAACCTTTGACCATTGACCTTGAAAATGTAACCACTTTTGGGATCTTGAATCTCTACTGCCCCATGGGGGTACACATGATCCACTATGAAAGGTCCTGACCATCTAGACCTTAACATTCCTGGGAGTAAATGAAGTTTTGAACTATACAAGAGCACAAGTTTTCCCGGTTCAAAATGTTTGACCTTGATATTCCTAGATTGGTAGGCTTGAACTCTAGCTTTATTGATCCTTAAATTTTCATAAGCCTCCATCCTTAGTTCCTCCAGTTTGTTGAGATCTAATTTCCTTTTTGTTCCGGCCAATGAGAGGTCATAATCCATTTTCTTAATTGCCCAAAAGTCCTTATGCTCAATTTCAACAGGTAAATGGAATTCTTTTCCATAAACCAACCTATATGGGGACATTCCTAAAATGGTTTTATATGCAGTTCGATAGGCCCAAAGAGCATCTAAGAGTTTCTCAGACCAATCTTTCCTAGAGGGGTTGACAGTTTTTTCAGGAATTTTCTTAATCTCCCTATTCGCTAACTCAGCTTGACCATTAGTTTGAGGATGGTATGCAGTGGACACTTTATGAGAAATACCATACTTAGACATGAGTGAAGAGAATTGGCGGTTGCATAAATGGGTTCCTCGATCACTGATTATAGACCTAGGAATTCCAAATCGAGAAAATATGTTCTCTTTTAGAAATCGAATCACAACTTGATGATCATTGGACTTAGTGGGAATGTACTCAACCCATTTTGAGACATAATCAATAGCTAAGAGTATGTAGAGGTATCCCCTAGAGTTTGGGAAGGGACCCATGAAATCAATTCCCCAGCTGTCAAAGATTTAAACCAATAAGATGGGAGTGAGTGGCATTTGATTCCTTTTTCTAATGGACCCTACTTGTTAACACCTAAGATAGATTTGACAAAAGGCATAGGAGTCCCTTGAGAGGGTGGGCCAGAAGAGACCACATTGAAGAATCTTAGCAGATGTTTTCTTAGAGGAAAAGTGACCTCCACATGCCTCACTATGACAGAATTTAAGGATGGACTCTTGTTCAGATTCTGGGACACACCTCCTAATGACTTGGTCAGGGCAGAACTTATAGAGGTATGGATCATCAAACACATAGTGTCTAACATCAGAAAGGAATTTCCTTCGATCTTGAGTCCCTAAGAATTTTGGAATGAATCCTATAACTAATAAATTGGCTATGTCGGCATACCAAGGGCAGTCACTCACAGAGTATAGGTGTTCATCAGGAAATGAATCAGACACAGAAAAGTGATTTGAGTTGTCTTTGAATTCCATCCTAGAGAGGTGATCAGCTACAACATTTTCAATGCCCTTTTTATCCTTGATTGTGAGGTCAAATTCTTGTAATAGAAGGACCCACCTAATCAGTCTAGCCTTGGAATCTTGTTTTTGGAAGAGGTATTTTAGTGCAGAATGGTCAGTGAACACAGTGATGGGGGATCCTAAGAGGTAGGACCTAAACTTCTCTAAAGAAAACACAATAGCAAGTAACTCATTTTCAGTAGTGGTGTAGTTTATTTGGGCATCATTTAAGGATTTTCTTGCATAAGCAATGACATAAATAGTTTTATCACAACGTTGTCCTAACACAGCTCCAACAGAAAAGTCACTGGCATCACACATAAGTTTGAAAGTAAGGTTCCAATTTGGAGATTTCATAATCGGAGGAGAGGTGAGAGAGGATTTGAGGGTTGAGAATGAACCCTCACAGCTTTCTGTCTAAACAAATGGGGCATCCTTTACTAGGAGAGCAAAAAGGGGATGAGAGATTGAACTAAAGTCCTTGATGAATCTTCTATAGAAACCAGCATGTCCTAAAAAAGACCTCACTTCCTTGACAGTTTTGGGTGATGGAAGGTGATGAATGATGTCAACCTTGGCTTTAACCATAAAATGGAATTTTTCCCAGTTTAGGACTAGATTCTTTTCTTCACATCTTGAAAATACTCTCTCTACATTCCTCATACATCCCTCAAATGTATCCCCAAACACAGAGAAGTCATCCTTGAAGACCTCTAGAAAAATCCCTACCATGTCTGAGAAGATTCCCATCATGCACCGTTGGAAGGTTCCAGGGGCATTACATAACCTGAAGGGCATGCGTTTGAAAGCAAAGGTTCCAAATGGACATGTGAATGTAGTCTTACCTTGATCCTCTAGGGAGACCTCAATTTGATTATACCCTGAATACCCATCTAAGAAACAGTAGAATGCATGACCTGCCACTCTCTCAAGGACTTGGTCAATGAATGGTAAGGGGAAATAGTCCTTCTTGGTGAATGAGTTTAGCTTCCTATAGTCAATGCAGACCCTCCATCCACTACTCATCCTTGTTGGAAGAATCTCTCCATCCTCATTGGTTATCACTGTGATTCCAGCCTTTTTTGGAACCACTTGGATTGGGCTCACCCATTCACTCTCAGCTATGGGATATATGATACCACCTTTTAGCAATTTCAGGAGTTCTTTTCTTACTACCTCCATGAGATTAAGATTGATTTGTCGTTGAGGTTGACGACATGGCTTTGAATCAGATTCTAGAACAATCCTATGAGTCCCGATAAGTGGGCTAATCCCAGGAATATCAAACAGGGTCCAACCAATGGCTTTCTTATGTTTTATAAGGACATCTAGAAGAATCCTCTCATGATTGGATTCAAGATAAGAAGAAATGAAAATAGGATGTGTTTTATTGTCCCCTAGGAAGGCATACTTGAGTGTAGCAGGAAGTTTCTTCAATTCAAGATCATGTTGGTTTAGAATTTCAGCAGAAGATTGGGACATTGGATCAAGTTCAATTTATTTTTTAGATTTTTTGATAGGATTGATTCCCCACATGTAGAAGTTTTAGCTACTAGATTGGCTTGATCAGATTTAGGGAAGGAAGTTGGATTGGTCTCCATGAAAGTGGTTTCTTGAAAGGTTTCACTGATTGTTGGACCTAAGACTTCATCATAAGAGTAATTTGAAAATGATTCAAGCCAAGGAGATAAAATTCCTTCATATGAACAAAGGAATTCAATCTCATCCTGACTTAAACATTCATCAAATATTCATTGATGTTCCATGGATTCATTATCAATGATTCCTATCATGTTTAATTCATGAATGTCCTTATCATCCCCTATTTGTGAGCTTCAATTATAGATGTTCAAGTCTAGACTCATGTTCCCAAAGGTGATGGTCATGTTCCCATTTCGGACTCGGATAACAGAGTTGATTGTTGCAAGGAAATGATGACCAAGGATGATTGGGGTTTGTTCCATATTTCCTAAGTTTGGATGGTTGTCAAGGATAATGAAGTCAGCAGGGTAGAGGAAGTTTTCAACCTCTACCAGAACGTCCTTTAAAATCCCCTTTGGAACCCTAATGCTACGATCAGCAAGCTGAAGTGTGACAGATGTGGGTTGGAGCTCTTCTAGGCCTAACTAGCAGTACACAACATATGGGATGATATTGACACTAGCACCTAGGTCACACAAGGCCTTGAAAACTTTTCTTTCTCCTAGTGCAACATTGATGTAAGGGCAACCTGGGTCTTTCAACTTAGGAGGAATGGACCCCTGAATGGTGGTACTCACATTAGCAGCCAAAAGGACTTGGTTTTTATGTGAAAATTTTCTTTTAAAAGTACACAAGTCCTTTAAGGTACTTTGAGTAGGAAGGTGTGGTTTGGATTGTATCGAGAAAAGGAATGTTCAACTTGACTTTTGAGAAGATTTCCCTCAATGTTTCACTCAGTTCAGGATTGGGTTTCCCCCTCATGCGTTGAGGAAATGGTGCAAGTTGTGGGGTTGTTTGTTGAAGAGTTGTTTCTTTCACATTGTTGTCAGTTTCCTCAGTTTGATCTTGTGGTTCATTTGAATTTTCATCCATGTTTGAATCTTCAGGTGGGTTCTGAATTAGTAGTTCAGGTTTCTCAATTTATTTCCCACTTCTTAAAATAGTCAAAGCCTTTAGTTGTTCATGAGTTGTTTGAGTGCAACTTGACTCTCCCCTTGAAGTTGAGGATGGAACCACCTGAGTAAGCATGGGTGCCTTTCTAGTTTTTATGGTTTGAAGTTCTTGTTTAAGGGAAGAGACTTCTGAGTTCATCCTTTCCATTTGTTTGTATAGTTTTTCTAGAAGGCTTTGTGGAACAGTTTGGGTGGGTGCTTGAGTAGGTTGGTTTATCCCAGGGGGGATATTTTGGAGGTGGCATGGTTTGTTGAAAATGGACCGGTGGATGTTGGTATTGGATAGGTTGGGTTTGAAACTGGTTATGGGTTTGGTAGTTCTGATGGGGGTAAGGATTTTGTCCCTGTGGTTGGCTAGGTTGTTGGTTATATTTCCAGCGGAAGCCTGGGTGTTCGTTATACCTAGGATTGAAGTTGTTTTGTTATTGAGGATTTTGAATGTTCAAGGCATTTACTTCCACTGGGGGTCCTCCTAAAAGAACATCCTTGATGGATGGAATTGTTTGGCAGTTGTCTGTCTTATGGTCATGTTTGTCACAAATTGTGCAAACAGGGTCAACAGTTTGGATTTCATGGACTTTCCTAAGGTCTATCTCTTCAACCTTCCTAGAGAGTGCTGCGAGTTTAGCCCTAAGGCTTTCCTCTTATCTAAGTGTATGAATTCTTGTAGTTATTTGTGGATTTTCAGAATAAGGTGAAGTTCACCATGTTTGGTTTTGTTCTGAAAGGCTTTCTAGATACTCGTAAGCATCATTTGGGGCTTTTTTTTAAAGGTTCCATTACACATCATGTCAATGAATTATTTATTCCCCAGACCCAAACCTTCATAGAAAATTATCACTTGTTTAGGAATAGAAAAACCATGGTGTGGAACCATGTTTAGAGTGCCTTTGAACCTCTCCCATGTTTCATAGAATGACTCTCCGTATTTTTCAAAAAAAAAATTGGATACTTTTTTAAGTGCAATTTTTTTTGTGGTGGGGAAAGTATTTTTTGTAGAATTCTATTTGTAGTTGGTCCCAAGAATTTATGGATGATGGTCTCAAATTGTTTAGCCAATTTTTAGCTCGATCCTTTAAAGAAAAAGGAAATAGCCTCATCTTAGCATATTCTAGTTGATTTGGAGGACACATGGTTTCTACAATGTCATTGAACTCCTTAATGTGCAGGTATGGCATCTTGGACTCCATTCCATGGAATGTGGGAAGGTGGTTTAGGACATAAGGTTTAAATATATAGTTGGCATCTCCTAGGGAATTGTGTCTAATTCATGAGGGGGAATTGGTCCAAGAAGGTGTGAGGTAGTCATTCATGGTTTGATCAATTGCATTCCGTAAGTTTGGGGCTGCCTCATTTGGGTTTCCATTTTGGTTCCCACCCGGGTTTATGAGTTGGTTTCCTTGAAGACCTTCCATTGAAATTGGCTCAATTTTGGAATATAGAGTATTAGGAAGATTATGATCTAATGGAGTGAGTTCCCTTGGTGTACTTGACTCCCCAACCCCAGGACTATCCACCCTAACTAGATGGTTTGATTGATCGCGGGTGTAGGGGGACATGCGCCAAAAGAAAAAAACAAGAAAGAGACAAGATAAGAGAATTTGGATGAGAAAATAAGAAATGGGGGAGAATAGAATGGGTGTTTAGATTCCTTACTTGGGTCCCTATAAATGGCACCAAAATTTGATTCTCGCTCAAATTTACCCAAGAGATGAAGGTAGAACGGTCCTTGTAGTTTAGCTTGGGTTATCGAATCCTCAGAGGCCTAAGAAGAAACCTATAGACACGTACATTATATGGACTGTTTTTGGCTATGATGTGGCCAACTTGGGTTGATTTTATATAGTTTTAAAGGATAAATAATATATTTATGTGAATTCAATTTAAAAGAATGAGTTGATCCTAGGTTATCGCTCGGGGTGGATTGGATGAATTACTTTTTTAATGATTTCAATTTCTTATAATTGAGATGGATTCATTTAAGAAGATCAAACGAAATCATCACTTAATGGTTTAATGCGTACACACCCTAATACTAATCACCTATACACTTGAAGGATCAAAGTTTTGATCACTCCAAGGTAGAGGTTTGTATTAGCACTTGAAATGTGTGACCTTAAATTCAATAAGGATGAAAATGTTTTAAAATCATCAAATAAAAATCTCATTTAAAATAAGTGATTATCCATTAATGGAGTGATAAATAACATACAATTCAGACCATTGATACTCCCTTGTATCAACCCATAAAATATTTATCCCTCCATTGATGACATGTCTTCAACGGAAGCGGGAAGTAGACTTACAGGGATGGAATTGAAGAAGTAAACACAACAACAAAAAAAGATCACTCCTCCGTTGTGTGATAAATATCACAAAGTATGATGTGAAAAAATTCACACCTTTAACCAACGGTATCAATGTGATAATTAGAAGAATATAATAAGAGTAAATGAATAACTTTTATTAAGAAATTAAGGTGAATTAAACAACTTACATGAGGAAGAAATGCGATTACAAACACAAAGCGGCAGCATAACACTACAATGAAACCAAGCACCCAAGATTCATAAATCCTCCAACACCACTGCCCTAAATAGGAATATTTGAGCCCTTGGGTATAGCATACAACAGTACAAAGAATCTCAATTAATTTTGGTAGGCCATAGGTGGTGGAAAGCTTGTGGAATTTGGACTTTTCCACATTTGACCCGAGGTGGCATTCAGATTTCATCCACCAAACAGACGCGCTTGGAAGACATTTTATATGGCCGAATCAGAGTGGGTAATAGATGAATAAAATGGATCTTATTATGTCTTCTAACATCCTGTAAAATATCATCCCAAAATGAGTTATCTGTTTCAAGATATGGTTTAATTGGTGGGATGTTTTTCTAGGCCGCAGAATCTGGTCTAGAATTTTATCTCTAACTTGGGCTGCCTAAATGGACACCATGAAGGACGAATTAGCATTGGATCATAAAGAGTTATTTTTTAATCTACATGGCTTCTATCATCCCACGAAATTGGGGATTCATTCCGCCTGTATTGTGGGCCCCACAGTCTCATCAGTGGGCTGGTGTCCAATCTGCCTTCTCCAGAATTGCTTCCTTTCATTGCCAAATATCTCTATCATCCTCAATGAATTATCCATTGATACCTCAATGAAACATGTTCATATTGGAGTGTAGATCAATTTCCAAAAATATAAAATTAAAATATGTATAATAATATGAATCATTTGGTACTTTAAATGATGTTAAAAAATGTACCACATAATAGTGCATTTTAAGAAGGTATTACAATCATAATGTGAAATGATGTTCAAAGTGTAAAATGCACTAAAATGGTGTTTATGAATAATAAAGAACATGAATATTATATATATTACCAATTAATATTAGCCTCATTTATTGGCTAATCATGTGGTCTAATCAGAGCTTACTAGAATTGTTATTGCTGAGAAGGTGGAAACTACTAAGCTCTAGGAAAAGGTTGTTGGTACCTCAATGTATGATGATAATATTAATATGGATATAGCTAAGGCTGGTGGTACCTCAATGTATGATTATTATAGTTTATGTAATTACAATCTTGACTTTGAGGATCCTCTATTCTTCACTGCAGTCCTTGTATGGGTGCAAGACTCTATAAATTTTGTAAGATTGTATCTGCATAATAGTGGAAGGGGTGAGGATGGTGGGGTAGAAAGGCAAAACGACTTAATTATCTTGGTTAGGAATTCAACTTTTTACTGATAAGTAGGTATTCTTCTCCACCTGATGGATTTTTCAATGGGGAAATCCTCTATCACAATTCCATACACTGGAATTGTGTGAAATATCTCCTAAAAACACTCTTATAACTTCACATGTCTTTAAAATTATCCTATCATTAGTGGAGGCATCCAAAATAATGTGGGTGGTAGTTTGGGGTCCTTGGTATAAATATTTTAATTGAAGCCACACATCAATTCCATGATGTGGTTCTTTTTGAGTTAGTTCCTTGAAATGGTCCCATGCATGCCTCCCAGGATTATTCTCTATCCACCTGATTGAAATTTTTAATTTCATTCCTTATCTTTCAGGATCATATCAATGGGAATTATTTACCTAAAAAATTAATTTCTAGGTCATTAAAATTTTTGATGGACTCCAGAGCTTGAATTTTAATACAATCCTTGGATCTGTCATATAAGGAAAATGGGAAGAATCATATTCTTATGGAATCATATGATATACCTTGGTAGTTAAAGGAGTTATAAGCCTCTAATAAATTTTATATGTGTTCATGGGGGTCCTCTATTTGATGACCAATAAACTACCCCATGTTCTAGATATTATGGAAGAGTCTAGTTTATATCTTAAAAAAGTGCTCCTGGATTAGAGGGCGCAAAATGCTAGGCACATTACCATTAATGGAAGGTAATACATAATTCATGATGGTGTTCTACTATTGTGTCGGTCACCATAACTGATGTTTAGGGGGCACATAATGAATGTTTTCCTGGTTTGGTAGTGAAAGATCATTGTTTTCATCTATTTTGAAGCATTGATAAATAGAAATAGATATATTTATATCAAGATCGAAAGGAAGTATTTTTTACATGTTCAAGTTCTTAGAATTAGTTAGGGGACCCTGGTGCATGTACTAATCTTGATAAAAGAGAATACACATGTTCTAGTCTATATTAAAAATTTATAAAAATAAAATGGGAAGGAAAAATAAATAATAGGGGTGGGTGAGGTAGTCCAAGGTTTTTACAATAGATCAATGTGCTTAAGAATAATTATCTCCAGAAATGGTGCCAAAATTTGACCAAAACATATGAAATCATTGATTATTATCCTTAATTGATCATATTAGAATTTATATTTCCCAAACTACACTTATCTAAAAAGGTAAAACATAGTGGAAATCTAGGGTTGAACCCATAGGGACTACTTATAGGCAAGTAACCTAGTAGTAAGAACATTTTTGGTAGGATTCAAAATAATCACTCTTTAGTTTAGTGTTTTCTATGAACTATGTATCTTGGGATTAATTAAAATTAAAGGAAAGATCCATGGTCAATTTTAGGTTATAGGAAAAATATAATCCTTAATGTTTATTGGGATATACCTATGGCTTAGGCTTCAATGTGGGGAAAAAGTCACCAATTGATCTTGGTCCAACCAATTGGATCTACCTAAGCTAGAAAATACACCTTGCTCCAAATATAGTTGAAAACCTAAGTGTAGTAAGTTTTATTATAGGAATAAAGAGTCATAGGTTATTGGTCATATCCTGATCAACTCTAATTAGGTAAAGGATCTTTCAATTTACACCTTATATGGTTAGGGTAGTTACAAAATAATGGTATTAAAAATTGTTTTTTACCTAATTAATAGCCATAGGGTTACCATGTTTTGATCTAGAAATTCATTAGGTTCAAATCCACCCATACTCTTGACCCCTAACTATAAGAGGATTATCCACACATGATAGAATTAAAAAAAAGTAGGGAAATAGATAGTGACATGACTAGAATAAAAAATCAAAAATTCAAAGAAAATAAATATACCATTGATATCAAATAAAATAAATATACTAAATTGAATAGAGAAATAATGAAGAACAAAAATGCAGATTGGTATTAAATGGAAATTGGTATTGAAGTTGGAATTTTGGAACAACAACAAATAATAAACAAGTCATTAAAGGGAAATAGGCAAAAAATGATTTCCTAAAAAAATTATCAAAATCAATGGAAACAAGTTTATAATAAAGTGTGAAAGAAAAAAATAATAATGGAGGAAAATAAATAAGGTGTCCCATACTTTTTTTGTTCTTTTAGGTAACTACATATATATAGACCTTGATTAGTTCACAACCTGTAAATAGTTCACATTGAGAACATTATTTAAGTGACATCTGCATCATATATTTCATAGCGTGTAATTGGATTTAACATCATGTAATTTATATCCAAAAAATTATACAAAGATATTGGAGATCTAGATTTTATAGCTTAAATATTTAGTGACAATTATGTTTTTGAACATTGCATGTTGTGTACTAATCTCACACTGTATATCTTCATCAAGTTTAAATTTTTTGTCTTTTATGATGTGTAATTTGGATTCACATCATGTACTTTGTTCATTCCATGTATTTTGGATTCATGGGTTGTACTTTAACTCACATGCGGTCTGCTTGAAGAGTATACATCATGTACTTAAGATTCGCAATGTGTAAGATGATTTTTTTATTTTTTATATGTCTTCCCTTGATTCTTGAATTCCTATTCTTTGCTAAAACAAAGTAGAACCTAGTGTAATATCAAATAAAGAATTATAAATACTTAAATAAAGGTATTTAATATATATATAAATTTGGATTATTAGGAATCAATTTTATGGTTTAATTTAGTATTAAAACATTTTTATACTTAAAAGGAATTTTTAGGAAAACTATTTTTCATTAATTTTTTAATTTTAATCGTAACATAATTTCTGCCACTTATATAAATTGAATATTGAAAAATGGATTCCACAGTTAGGATAAGGAGGTAAAAATTTATTAAATTAATCCTTTTTTTCATTATGAATATTAAACACAGTATATAATTATCAATATGTTAAAGGTAAATCTAGTAATTAAGGTTTAGAATAAGATGATAAGAACTAAAAATGACCCTCACACTTGAATTTATCTTATTTTAAGAGTGTAATTTGAAAATTTTCATCCAATATTCTAAAATATGGAAACTTTATGCCATATTTTTTTGAAATTTACCTTTATTATATTTAAGTAAAAGATAAAGCTAAAAATTTCACTTTCTTTCTTTTGATATCAATAATATTTTGTTACAGGTATAAATAAAATTTTTGATCAGTTATAAATGGTTATTAGAAATATGAATGATTTTTTTTTATCATGTTAAATTATTTTAAATTATTTATCAGTTAATAATTAGGTTAAATTCTTATGCAAAATTGAAAAAATATTTATTAAATCAATATAAAAATAAAATAAGTGATTTTTCAAATATTAAAAATGATTTAAATTGGATGATCTTTTTCGTTCCATGAATTTTATAGAAACATATTCCATGTTAGTTCTATGATAAATGATTATATTATAATCCTATATTTTTTCAGATGTCTTTAAAGTCAAATTAAATGAATAGAGTCATAAATGGCATCAATGAAATTTTATAATAAATAATATTTTATTAAATGATTTAAAATTCATAAAAATATCATATCTATCCAAATGAATGGGATATAGTTGAAAATATAAAACATGGTCCATTCGTGGGGTTTTTTCCTTTTATAATAACATTATTGACCCTTAAATGTTAGAAAACTCTAATATTATGGTAATTGTCAAAAGGGTTAATAAATGGTAAAAAATAAAAGACAAGGGTGAAAACAAGACAAAAACGAGTCCAAGTTTAATTGGATGATATTAATTCAACTCATAATCATATTATATTTGAATTATAATAATTTTGATCCATAAATAATTAAAAAATAAACTTATATTGATTTAATACTTTAAGAAATTCCCAAAGTTCCTCTCCCGTCACTTATAATAGGACACCCGTTATCTCTTTTATTTTTACCACTTTGAGAAACCCATATAAAAAAAAAACCAATAAAAATTTACTTATAAACATCCTTTTATAAATTATAGATCTTTTTTAACTTACAAAATACTAACCATAGGTCCCTTAAGAGGAGATCTAAAGGAAGTTTACTAAAGAAGAGGTAATTGTCTTTACCAACTCTTTTAAGTTTATTTCTTTTTACACTTCCTCTTAATGCATTGTACCCATACTAAAATAAGAAATATTGTATCATAAATATAATTATATGTTATTATTATTATTATGTTACAACCATTTTAAATCTCTTTTCCATCCTATGAAAAGAGATATCATCGTTCGTGCGCACGTTTGACATACCGTCTCTACGTAGCGGTGTAATTAATTTTTCATCACCACTTAACTTGATTGGTTATAAATATAGAAAAAATTAATATATATTATATTTATTACATATATATTATTATTTAATTAAAATAATATATATGCCTTCTTACCTTCCAATCTGTTGGAAAATGATAATGTTGCTTGTGAGTACGTGTGAACTACCACCTCTTTGAAGTGAAGTGATCTGTTTTTCATTTCCACTTTACATGGATGTTAATAATTATATATTTAATGGGTATATATAATATTTATATAATGATTAAAATTATATATATTTATTAACCATAAAAATTTTTAAGGATTGAGACTACAAAATCAAAACATACATAGAAAATGAAGTAGTTATCACCCAAAACAATGATTTTAACAAAGAGTTATTAATAAATGGGTGATAAAAGGTTATAAGTAAATAATATATGATATAATATATATGATCATGGTTTTGAAATATATTTATAATAAATATATATTTATTATAAATTATGTTCCAACACAAACAAAGGGATTCATACCTGAGGTAAGGGTTTCTCGTTTTACTTTTATTTATATGAGACATATTCCATATCCACCACTTGTTTTTTTATATGGTGTATATATTATCATTTTACATTTAATATCACAAATCATTCATAATTAGTGGTACTATAATTTTAAATTCAAATTATTTCATCCAAATGGATTTGAATTAAAAATTACCAAGTGGTAAGGGGCTTGTTGACTTGATTTCCATTCATTAGGTTTTTATTCAACTTCATTGACTATGTTATGCCATAATTATGTGTGAAATTAACTCTGATTATATTATGTTTTATGTTAAATTATTTTACGTGGATTTAAATTTATTACCCATAATCACTTCATTGATTAATTCTCAATTAAACGATATGATCTTTGTAAGGTATTTTATCACAATTTACACTCCATTGAGATATATTTGGTATTATACAACGATTTTTTTTGTGGTGTACATACTTCACCTTTGATATTTTTAACATGAATATATATTTATTCATGATTATTAATGTTTCAATTAATGTTTACTCTTACACGGGGTTACAATTCAAAAGTTACCAAAGAGGTAAGAATTCACTTTACAATATCATTTTTCTAGGATTGTGTATATTTTTTAATGAATGAGTATTCATAAACTGCATAAATTTTATTATAGTATAAATATTTAAGGTTGTTTTATTAAAAAATTTCCCCTCTTTGGAACTTGAACCAAGAAAATAATATTTCAAAGGAAACCTGTTCTTATTTATCTTTTTGATTGGGTATATTTTTCATCCATGGTCCTATTTTTCCAAATTATTTTATATGTCCTTTTTATTTAATCAAATGATTTATTAAGGAAATTTTATTTTATCCTTGAATTTTTAAATGGTTTTAAAAGAATCGCTCTTAAATTTTTCTAAAGGTTTATTTTCAAATTTATTTAAAAAGAGTCAAAAAGAATATTTTTTAACATATACGGTGTTAACAGATTTTCCCACAGTCATAACCATTTTACATAATTTATATTATTATAGTTTTTTTCAATAGTTTTTAAAAGGAAAAAAGATAATAAAAGATAATTTTAATATTTTAATTCCATTTTCTTTATTTCACTAAAAGGTGTGATCTTATTATAAAACCTATATTTATGATGAATTGATGACCATGTTTGATTTGTTATTAATTTTGATGTTATTAAAATTTTATTGAAACATTCACTTTCTTGTGGTCATATTTATTTTAGCATTACATTTATCTTAAATATAAATATTTTTATATCATGGATATGCTTATTTTCTAAACCACATACCATCTATACATAATATTTTTTATTATGAAAATTATTTGATCGACTGGGGAAATATTGATATTATGTGTCCTTTAATCAATATGTATATTTTTTGATCAGATATATATTTTGTGAATTAAATTGATCATTAAATATATGAGTAATGCATTGGACATGCAATGACGGGTGGATCTGAGAATTATATAGCTTCTCGATGCATTAGTGGGTCTAATGAGACAAACCAATTATCTAGACTTATTTAAATGGGGTTTTGGTGTATAACTACCCATAACTTAGACTCTATTAGAGAAAGTAATCAATGATAAGTTTTAGATTCCTGACATTAATCATTCCATCATTATGAAATAAATTATTAATGTCCATATGATTATTTTGAATAATATCCATGGATAATTCTCAAGTTCATGTGATTATTTATATATAATCATTTGATCTCTATTTAATCTTGACATATTATTATTCATATTCAAGTTATTGTTTAAATCACATGTGTTTTCAATTATTTACCTTTCTATATTGATTATGCCATATTTACTCATTATATCTTCCATTGTGTGTAACCCTTACTAATCATTTAAGATCACCCTTATTTTATTTCCTTTCCCTATGATATGAAGATTAAATATTTCAATGAGTTCAAGGATGAATAATATTTACTTTTCATTATGTTTTATATTTTATGTTTTAAAATGTAATTTTAGATTCCAGTATGTATCTAGTTTATCAAAACTATTAAAATATTTAGTCTGTTAGGATACAATTCCTTGTATCTAGTGCCAATGTAATGAAGTAACAATAAGATCTAGGCTACTAGGTTTGAAGTATTTAGAGGTCATAAGAAAAATAAAATTAGAGTAAAATTCAATCCTAGGAAGATATAGCTATACCTTATAAAATTTATGTTTAGATTATGAAATCTAATAAGACCATTAGTTGTTGGCTCAAGTGAAAGTGTGAGGTTGGTTCCCTAAAACCAACCGACTTTTCACTTTTGGTTATTAGAACATTAAAATACATAAAAATTAATAAATATTTCATCACATGAGGATTCTTTTTCCATGTAACATTAATGTGATAATTTTATCAGAGAATCTATTGTATCAAAAGATTATAGAATTTTCTAGCTATAACGAGAACCGTAAAATGTTATAAAAATATTATTAAACATCTGAATTATAGTCTGGATGACATCTATATGATTCACCACATATTAAGTTTGACTATCAGGTTCTTGAGGATTTTAAGAAATTGAGACTTATTCTTATGATATTTACACTTAGTAATCTCCATGAGAGGAGGTTATGAGGACAAACCCACTGATAATAATTTCATATGATATATGTTTCATTAGATATTCCTATATACATATTTTTGAATTGGTCATTAGATTCGAGATTATTATTAATCTATATCATTAATTACATACATTGATGTATTTATGAAAATCATGATGATATATACTTTGGTTAAGATATGATATGTTGGGTGCATCATAAGAGATATTATATTAATTGAATAAGACAAGAAAGGTTTTTTACCTTATGAGTTATGGAAGATAATATATATGGACCTTTAATTGAAATAGAACCATCTGATTAAATCCATGGACATGTTAGTTTACTAATGATTTCATTTATAGAATTCAAATAAAGTTAAATCAATCATATTGGTTCATGAAACTAGTATAAAACCTACAGGATGAGATATTAAAACAAATGGATTATATTATATAGTAATAATTTGTGTAAGGTTATTGTTATTTTGACATTAAATTATTTTTCTTTGGGTAACTTAATGTGTTTCTAGATATTAATCATGTACTTTAGACAAATTATCTGAATTCCATTGAGAAAGAGGCATAGAGGGTCACACACTTGGTATATCTAGAATCTCTGTTAAATTATATTTTAATTTAGCAGTTAGAATAACTATTATTCTTGAATTGTGTTTTAATAATTATTTTTGTTTTATTAATCACATATATTCAATTATAATTTATTTAAGTTTAGAATATATATGTGTGTGTGTGTGTGTGTGTTTGTTCTTGAGTTGAATATTAAATAAATATTACCTGTGAGTTAGAAAATATAATATTTATTTATCCATTTTAAATTATTTTCAAGGTAATAAATGAATATTTATTTATTCACCAATTAGAGAACATATTAAAATAAATATTTATATATTTATGTGAATATTAAATAAATATTTTTTCACCAGTTAGTGAATATAATGTTTATTTATTTATTAAGTGGATAATAAAAATATATTTATTTATAAATATTTATTATTCAAGGTTTGGAAAATGTTGAGGAGGATTGTCAGGTCAAGTTAATAGCCTAATAGAAATGATATATTTTATTTAATATCATTTAAATGGATATAGATTTATTTATTTAATAAATTATATTTAAATATCTATGAGTTATCTCATGTCATGGAATAAAATAATAATAATATCACTATTATTTGACATGAGGTTTATTTTGGATAAGAAATTAGTTCAAGGCCTCTATGAAATTATGGATTATTATCCCTAAGTATATAATCCAAATTATATCATTTTAGGGGAGAAAAAAATAATTTTACACACAAAATATTCTCTCAGATAATTCTCTCAATGCCCCAAAGAGAACTTCCCACGAACACTCTCAATAAGGAGAGATAATCATCCTTGTCAATCTTAAAAATGATGGAAAAATATAAAGAATTATTCTATATTATAATAATTCTTATTATGATCAATTATGAATAATTCAAGGCCTTTGGTAGCACCACACTAGCACCTGGGATACTAACAATAATGTTTTGAGATCCTATGAGCATGTGTGTATACCGCTAGAGTAGTTCGACTTTGGATTATTCACCGAAATAATGATACTATAAAAATATATACTAAACTGGTCAATATTAATGAAATAATTTTCAAGTTATGGTAATTGTTATTTCAAATTAATTTTAAAAATATATGTGAAAAATACTCTCTATGAAGAACCCATCATTTCTTTATCCAGTTTTAAGCATTTTATTAGAATAAAAGAATGAAAAAAATTATTGGTCATGAACCTGATTGCTTCTGTTGTGACCCATATTATTCAGTTTAGAATTCATCAGATTCTATAATAATATTGTGAATAATTTAAGGATAAAAGTTTTTATTCATATTTTAGTTAAAATTTGATGGATTCGATCCCACCAACATTGAAATATTTTAAATAAAAAATTATTCTTTTCGGAATAATTCTCTAAATCCATAAAATACAATATAATATATGAATACAATGGTTTATTTATTAAATATTTACACTAAAGTAAATAAGAGTTGTTTTCTAACATAAAGGTGTTTTTATATTATAGAATTATGTTCTAAAAATAATATAGTGTCTATGAAACTAGTGGAGGTATGTTTGCACATAGATAAGTTCAATGTTAATAAATAAAAGATTATACTAGTAAAAAACACAAAGTGAATGCCCCTTTATATCCTAAAGGATCTTGGGGCATTTTGGTAAAACATTAATGTAAATAGTTACAATAATTACTAATAGATTTAAAAGAAATTTTTTATTAAAAATGTTATAATAATGATGATAATGATGAAATTAGAAAGAGTTATAAATAGATAACATAAGTTATTAATATTGTACCATTTGACGTTGGGAAGTAAATCAGTTTGAATACTTATTCCAAGAGTTGAATTATAACACCCAAATTTTTCATTTTTAAATATATTTTTTATAATCCTAATTTTAGAATTAAATAATTTAGTTTTTTAAATTATTTATTTATTTTGGTTGTTTCATGATCGGAGAATAATCATAGTGACTGTGAAAGGTGATAGTGCAATGTTAATAGAGAGGTAGTAGCATCCACACTGATAGTGTATGGTACCAATGTCCATTCCAGTCAACATTGAATCCCTATATGTTGACCCAAACCTTAATTTTCATGTACCTACTTGCCGAGACAATCCATAAATGAATTTTGGATCATTTAAGAATTCTTTTTAGTTTTTTATTTAGGTTTTGAAATCTAAGTAATATATTCCTAATATATTTGTTTGGAAAATTGTAGAAAACTTTTTTAGGATAATGAATCTAAAAAAATAGAAGTAGAGAATCTAATGGATATATTTATATAAGTATAATTTTTTTATGGAATGAAAACTACAAGTTTTTATGACCATATTTTGGGCATAAACTAGTAAAAAAATAATTTTTTTATCGGTTATTTATGTTTTAACATCATTTATTTGGTGATGTTATTGTAAGAAACATAAAAAATATGCTTTTTTTAATATTGTTTATTATAAAAATTTTAAAAATTATTATTTTAAAGACCTTTTATATTAGTTTTACAATAACTGATGTAAAAAAATCTATTTTTTAATTCTTCAACATCGATTACTCCCTCTGATGGAAATAAAAGATCGATAAAAGGTGAAAAATAAAAAAAACAAATGATATGTAGAAAAAATTAAATATTTTAATTAATTTTCAATATTGTTTTATTCTTCATTGACATAAGTTTCTTTAGATGAAATAACTCACAAGGGATCCAAAGTCGTTGCTTGGAGGACATTTTGGACTTCGAGACAATATTTTTAAATTTAATGTGATTTGAAGGTCTATTATTATAAAAAAATCATTAATAGGTGTATAAATTGAGAAAACTTATCATAAAAAAATTAAATCATGGAAAAATAATTATAAATACCATGATGAGATCACTGAAATAAGAATTAGTGGAGAAATGATAATTATCTAAAGAGTTGATATAAAATGAATATGTGTGGAGTGTGAAAACATATAAATGAAACTAGAAATTAATACAATATATATCATAAATTTAGGGTGAAAATTAAAAATTTCAAAGGCACTATGTAAAAAAATGGAACACCATGTTGGAATGATTTAAAATTGTAAATTTCACATCTTTTATCTTTTAACTAATGTTAAAAAGGAGTTATTAATTTCATCTTTTAAATATCTACCATTAAAATTTTAGTTTTTAATATCGTTTATTGAAAAATCAACATTTAAAACCCAAATGGAATGTTTTTAATGTTGCCTATATAAACAACCCATGTTAAATACTTTTTAATGTTGTCTATTTAAAAAAACATTAAAGATATTGGGTAAAAGATGTTTTATGTTCTAGTGATGCTGGCTATAGAACATGTTAGTATTACCGAAAGTAAAAAAATTGGAAGATTATTGTTGGGGGAAGTGAGGTAAGAGTTGAATAATCCTAATATATTTGAAAGCTAGTACAATTCCCCATGAGATAAAGTTGAGGTGGTGGAGATAATTTAATAAAGATAGGATTTTCTATAAAGATCAATTGTAGTGGATTTCATCCCATAAAAATCACATGGAGATGATAACCGGGTGCACCGGTTGGAAACTCCTACTTAAGGATGGTTTATCACTTGTGATTAGTGCACTATGAATTTTAATCATCCTCTATTTTCTCTGAGTAAAAATAAAGTTGTATTTTTTTCTTAGGTATTAGGGTTAAATCATGACCCACATAATCTATTGTGTTGTTCTTTACCTTACTTCTATTTTAATTTTTTTGGTGTTGTTTATGTTGTCTAGACGAAGTTATAAAAATATGGTGTTTTGGGAGTGACTTTATATAAGAACCCTAATTTTCAATCAGGTATAAATCCTTTAAATTCCTATATAAATCTTTAATTTTGACCTAATATAGATTCCTAATGAGTTAGAAATATTCTCAAGGGTGTTTGGGGAAAGTCAGGATCTCAGTACCCATATTTTTGGGGAAACTGGCAATATCGCATGGTTAGCGCATGGTTAGCGCACGATTTGGCTAACCATGCTGATTTAAAATTCTAAATAAAACCAAATAACCCGGTTTGCACATGGTTTTCATATGGATGTGTAGCCTAACCATTCAAGTACCCCTTCTACCTAGGTAACTGTTCACGATTTGTGCATTGATTGTCAAAAAGTGTGGACAAACCATGTACATGCCATTATTTGGGTAAATTTTCCTTTTTTTCCCTTAATTATCTATTAACCTTCTATCTTCCTCATAATACGTAAACCAGTGGGATTAACTCTTTTTTCCTCTCATTTTATAGAATTTTAAAGACCTAAGGCAAGAATCAAGAGATATCCTTCATCTGGGATATGTTCAACCTTCCTTTCACCATGTTCGACGTGCAATGGTAAGTACTCAAGTCCGTTTAAGCCTTTCCTCTTCTTACTTTCTTATGACCTAGTTATCTGGGTATGATCCTTTTTATTATTTTCTTAGATTTACTCTTATACGATCCAAATAGAGGGACAATACTAGAGTAGAAGATTCATACAATCCTAAGGTGTTTGTTCTATAACACATACCTCAAGTTCGTTGATTTTGGAATTGTTGTGTGGGGACCACTGATTTCATCAAGTGTCATTTATAGAATTTATATTCCATGATTATAATTAGTCAAACCATATGGATATTCTCTTTCAATATATGTTATTAATTGTTGGCGGTTACTCTCATAACTCCATTCATCCCATGTAAGATGTTATGCCATAATTCGTTTTTTAGTATTTGACATGTTTGAGCCACCATTTGGGTGTGCCTTAGCTTGAACTTCCTAAGAGTAAGCATTTTTATATTAAATGGCATGTTTATAATGAGAATTATATAATGGAAAGTTCCATGTATTCTCACCACGTGACCCACCTAAGTTAAGTGCTTGATATAGATAATTAAATGTGAAATGGAAATTGGAAAGTATACTATGTATATTACTTGACTTGATTAAATGTGAATGATTAATAGGTTTCATGTCCATATCACCCCTTTCCACATTAATGGAAGGTAGAGTAATAAACCTTAATTATTGAATAGTCCTTAAATTTAATTAATAAGGGTTGCATGCTATTTGGCCTTGTCACACTAATGAAATGAAAGGCTTGAACCAAATGACTTGATTAAAAAATTTCATGCTACTTGACCTTATCACACTAATGAAAGGAAAGTATTGAACCAATGGAAATATTACATGACTACATACTTAAATCGGAATGTACTGACTCAATCTCACCTTAGATTCTTATCGGGGAATACCGTGAGCACTCGGGAACTCCATTCTGATTCAATGATACGACATGCTTAGGTTAAGACCCACATAGATCCCGATCTTTTTCTTTTCTCTAGATGCCATGTATGACACAGTATGATCCCTTCAATATCATTATAGGATCCCTTGGATACACTCCTTAGATCCAACATTGACAAGTAGGTTCCATGGTTATTGCTCATAGGCCCCTCTCTCTGGTTAGCCCTGTTTTACCTTGAATGATCACCTTGTATTCAGTAGGAAACTTATTATAGAATGCCATGGAATGTGATCCTTGGATTAAACTCTTACCCTAAACTGGGCTATATTTATTACTGAGTTGGCGACCCTTGAGGTTTACGATGCTTTGTTTATTACCTTGGAAATTCATTATTAAATTTCATTATAGGTTGCCTTGTCATAACATGAAACCTTTAATATTGTTAACATGTGACTTATTTATAAACTGGTAATAATCAAATATTTATTTGTTTACTGGTTCAGACACCATCTGGGGGCTGAAGCAGGTACTTGGGTATTTAGTTACATTGTGCTGCTTTACTTTATATATTCATGGTTGCACACTGTTACATTTTCCTTACACAGGTTGGATGTTATATACACTATTGGTGGCGGCCCATTGAGATTTATCTCACAACCAATCCGAGTGTCGTGTGATACCTGAAGTAGATTACATGGTTGTAGGTGTTGACAAAGGTAAGCATACGACTTCAAACACTTGGTTAATTTCTTTTTAGTATGGAGATTAATAGTAGATGACCAAGTATGAGCTTAGGATTCTTGGTGATAGTCATTGATTTCATTTATTTTTCCGTGGAACATGTTAGGCCTACTGTCCTATATCCATGTTTTCTAGTTTTCTAGATACATAGAATATCATCATGAATTGTTTTATTTTATTACAGTTATTTCATTCATTGTTACTTTTGTCACTATTTTCCAAAGTTCCTTATGTTTACTTATATTGATTATGCTATTTAAAAATGTTTACATTCATCCACTAAGATACACTTTGGTAATGAGGGAATAATATCCCCACATACACACCCTAGGCCCTCATTGCTAGTCAGAATCCTCTGAAGTTTGGGGAGATGTGCTTGAGTCCATGTGTCCCACTGGGCTCGGGGCACCCACTAAGTGGCATCCATGTCTGGGATGTCAGAAATTGGTATTAGAGCAGGTTCCTTTCTTACTTTACTATTTGGAGACAATATATTAGAGATTAGAAATGCTTGGGACTTGGTCATAAGCTGTTCTTGGGAGTCGTGAACCCAGGTTCGGAGTAAAATCCCTGTTACCCAAAATATAATTGTTGTTCTACTTTTTTCTATTATAGTTGATATTATTTTACTATTGGGTGATGCATATGTTGTGTGGAGTTGTTAATTATTACTCTGTTTGATGTTTTTCTTTATCCTTGGACTTATGATATGAGGGAAAGGATAATTGTTACATGCATCATTACAGGCACCTAGAATTCACATGTCATACATATTTCCATTCTATATAGGTGCATTTAACTAATTTTCATTACTTGATATTCCAGTGATTGTTGAGTGATGATTTGATAGTTATCTTATCCTTGTATTACTCTTGGTTTTGATTGAGTGATTTCCTATCTCAATTCGAGAGGTGTAAGGGCCCTCATGGGTTCTGATGAGTAATTTTCCGAGTTGATCCATTATGCTATAAATAATTAGGTGTCATTTCTAGTGACAGTTTCTTGGGTACTGATTCATTAGGAATAGATATCCATTATAAATTAAAACATGAACTCTAAAATAAATTGGCTACACATCCTTATCCATCCATGTCATGTTTATGAAAGTTAAAGGAGTGGACCTATAAATTAATGTAAAATGAAATGAAACTTATACTTGAGAATGTACCGATACATGGATGTCTAAGTGGGTAGTTTGGGTAGTATTCCTTGGGTAGTGAATTTTCCTATGTTAAAATTCCATTAGTGACACTATATTTATTCTTAAGCTTATTCCAAGGTATGTGCTTGGAAATTGTAGATAAATCCTGCAACGATGTCCTCGTTTCATATGTCAGGAGGGTGGTGATGACCATGCTCCAGACATGGTGGGACCTGAGATTCTAGTATTACCTCCAAGAGTGACACTTGAGGCACCACATAATATACCTAATTTTGGAAATTATGCTCATGTTCCTGATAGTTCCCTACATCTGATGCAGTCCATGCATGGTGCTCCATGGTTTTCACCTATGATGGCTAATATGACTTGTTAGTTCCAACAGCAGCATCCTCCAACCTTTTCATGGTATAGCGGTTCACAGGCTACTGAGTCTTGGCTAGAATCCATTCTATCTATCTTTTATCATCAATATATGCCTCTAGAGAAAAGGGTGAATAATGACACATACATTCTTCAGGATTCGGCAAAGCATTGGTGGGATGTGATTAGGCAGGCCTGTCATTATCAGAGCATGTTATGGGTTGATTTCCAGACATCCTTATATGATAAATTCTTTTTTCATACACTGAGAGATGATATAGGAAGATATTTCATGCATATCAAGTAGGGTTCTATGTCATTTATGGAATATTCAGTGTGTTTCATAGAGTTACAGTTCTTTTCACCACTTCTAGCTGGTGATGAGATTTCACATGCTAGACGCTTTGAGGATGGGCTCAAGTTTTCCATCCATATACAGGTGAATGTATTTTACCTACCTAACTTTTCTTCAATAGTCAATCATACTCTTATCACTGAGTGAAAACTAAGATATGACTATAGTACCATGTATAGAGATCAGTACCATGGTAGGCCAGTAGTTCTTCCAATAGCAGGAAATGTTCTCTTGAGGTTTCTCCTTTAGAAAGTAACAATCAAAGTTCCCATTTCAATAGCTCTAAAGTGTGTCATTAGTGTGTATGATAGGGGAATTCAAAGCCTCAGTGTGATAGAGAACCACTAGAGTGATGGGTCTGTGGTCATATGGGGAATCTCTATTTTTTCTATAGATCCTTTCAACTAGCCTCAAGTATAAACAGATCCACACTATCTCCACCTATAGGAGTGGGTTATTTTATGCCATGTCAGGCAGGGAGTTGGAATAACATTGGTAAGTCTAGATATGGATGAGGTCATGGCCATGGTAGACATACCCCTAATCACAAGAAGCACCAGCAGAGTAGTTATGATCATGGTAGTCCATTTATTGCATAGGGTCATGGGTTAGGCCCATTGAATGCACTATAGCCAATACCTGAGGATCAGGCTACAGGACCATCTACAGTACAAGGTACTATTCTAGTAGTTGCTTCTATAGTATCTTCTTTATTTGATACAAGTTCTTTGAACTCAATTATATATATATATATATATCTATTTTGGAAAGTCTATAACTAGAGATACAATATTAATATGGTGTAATGACCCTAGATATGTTGTTAGGGTTATGTACAGAGGGAATACGCCAATGTAGGGAATATCCCCTCGAGGTAGGCAATTACCCTTTCTTATGAAACCTCTTTGTTCACAATATGTTAGGCTTCTATGTCATACTCAATATGGAATGATTAGTTCACTATCATGATTTTTTAGACTGATACCACTGTAGGGTATCATTAACATCACCAGAGGTCAACAGTTATCTACATAAGGGTGAGTGGGATTTCTAGGCTGATAGGGATAGACCAGAGAATCATGGGATAGGTGGAGTGACCACCCATATTGCAAAAATCATCATGAAGGATCAAGGTTTATGACAATCTAATTTCCATCCAATAGTGGATCATTTCAGGGATGTCTTTTTTTAAAAAAATTCTGGTTTACCTCCCGAGAGAGAGGTAGAGTTTACAATTTATCTTTTTCTAGGAGAAAATCTCGTGTCTATTTCTGTATATAGGATGGCACAAATAGATCTTCAAGAACTCAATAGATAGTTATAGAATTTATATTCCAACGGTTTTATACGACCCAATACATCCTCTTGGGGTTCACCCGTGCCTTTTTCCAAGAATAAAGATGGAACCTTACATCTATGTGTGTATTATAGATGGTTGAGCTATATTTGGGTCAAGAACCAATGTCCACTTCCTTAACTCGATGATATATTAGACTAGCTCCTAGGAGAAAAGGTATTCCATAAGATCGACCTAATATCGGGTTATCATCAGGTATGAGTTAGGCCATCAAACATACCTCGTACAGCTATCCATAGTAGGTATGGTTTGTATGAGTTCCTTGTTATGTTTTTCAGTCTTAACAACACACCTTCTGTTTTCATGTCTGTAATGAATAAGGTTTCCATCCCTGTTTGGATTCTTTTGTTGTATTCTTTGCGGACAATATCTTGGTGTACTATCACACTCATAGCGACAATGCCAAACATCTTGAGATCATTATGATTATAATGAGGGAGAATCATATTTATGATAATATTGCTATGTTCTACTTATAGATCTAAAAATCTCACTTACTGGGTCATATAATATTGGAATCAGGAGTATCCATTGACTGAGAAAAGGGTAGTGTTGTAGTTTCCTAGGAGTATCCCAAGAATGTGTTTGAAATACAGAGTTTCTTGGGGTGGGAAAGATATTATTGGAATTTCATACAAGACTTTTCCATCCTTTCTTCACCTCTCACTATTCTTACAATGAAGGGTTTCAAGTTCATACGGTCAAAATAATTAGAGAAATCCTTTCATTAGTTGAAAGGGTGGCATGTATCGTCACCTATTATAACTATTTCAGATCCAGGAAAGGGTTATACCATCTTATTTGATGCATCAAAAATTAAACTAGGAGATGTTTTGATACAGGAGGACAAATTAATTGTGTATGGATCTTGGCATTTGAGGCCTCATGAGAGAAATTACCTGATGTACGACCTTGATCTAGTATCATTTGTCCATGGCTTACATTTCTGGAGACACTATCTATTATGCAAGCACTTTATGGTGTACAAAGACCACAAGAGCCTCAAATATATCTTTTCCCATCATGAATTGAACCTGAAATAGTGAGGATTGGTCAATTATCTACAATAATTTGACTTTGAGCTCACTTATATTCCTGGAAAGGGAAATGTGGTTGTAGATGCACTAAGTCAGAAAACTCAAACACATTCCATACAGGAATCCAGTGATGAATGGAAGTTAATAACCCTATTTTATGATATGCATATGGAGTTTCATGACATTCATGAGTAATATTACATATCATATTTAACAGTTACCTCTTCTCTCCATGAGAAGGTTAAGATTAGAAAATTTTCATATCTAGAAGTCTTGGTTCTCTGTGAGAGTATATATGGAGATAACCCACCTCCATATTGGTCTGTGGATAGAGATGACATCATGAGCCTACATGGAAATATCTGGGTTCCAAAAAATATGATAGAGGAGTTAATGAAGTAGTCCCAGGATTCTAAGTGGTAAGTTCATCCAGGCATGTTGAAGGTGTATTGGTATATGCGACACCAGTATTGGTGGATTGGGAAGAAATGTCAGATAGATGGCTTTATCACTAGGTGTTCCACCTGTTAGCAGGTGAAGGAAGAGAACTAGAGACCTGTAGGATTGTTACAATATATTCTAGTCCCAAAATGTAAATGGAATGATATTGCTGTTGATATTTTAGTCATCTTACCAGGGACAACAAGGGGTAGCGATGCTATTTGGGAATTCATTGATCGACTAACAAATTCATCCCACTTCATTCCTATTCAAGAGATTTTTTCAATTGATGAGATCGAAAGACTGTATGTTCATGAGATCATATGACTCCAAGGGGTCCCTCTTAATATCATTTAAGATCAGGATTCTTGTTTCAAATCAAATTTCCTATAGGGATTACAAAAGGCTATGGGAACACAGGTGCTTCTTAGCACATCTTTTCACCCTCAGATCGATGGACAACCAGAATGGACAAAACAAGTTATAGAGGATATGATCCAAGATTGTGTCCTTGATTTCAATAGTTTTTGGGGAAATCATATCCCTCTCATTTATTTCTCCTATAATAACAGATTCTATGTGATAATTTATATTTCTTTGTTTGAGGACTTATATGGTAGGTCGTTCCGTTCACCCCTGTGTTGGATAGAAGTAGGTGAGACAACCCTACTAGGTCCTCGTTTCATTCAGAAGACTTCAGAGAAAGTTAAACAATTCAGAGAGCATGTGACTATTGGTTGATCTAGATATAAATCTTATGTCAATTTTCATCAATGACCTCTTGAGTTCTAGGTCAGGGATCATGTTTTTCTTTAGGTATCACCCAAGATAGGGCATATATGGTTACAAATGTATGGAAAGTAGTCACCTTGCTATGTAGGGACCTTTAAGATTCTAGAGATAGTCAGGCTAGTAGCCTATTTGTTGCTACATCCTTAGAGGTATTAGTCCAGGAAAAACGTCTTCCACATCTCATAGATTTGCCTGTATCTTCCTGATTTGTCTCATACTTTTGATCCCGATAAAGATGAGTTATATATTCATTCTACCTTTGAGAAGTATTTAGTATTCATAATTGACTGGATAAAGAAGGATATTTGGGGCCAATATGTCCTTATAGACCAGGTGATATGGTAGCACGACTAGGTATATGATGAGAAATGGGAGAGGAAAGCCTACATACATGCTCAGAGGCCAGAGTTGTTCTTAGAAAGTGTTTCTCCACCCTTAGAAGGTGAGCTTAGGGATGAGTTCTTTTAAGGGGGAAGATTGTAAGAACCCAATTTTTCACTCAGGTGTGTATCCTTTAAATGTTGATCTAAATATTTAATTTTGACCTAATATGGATGCATAATGAGTTAGAAAAGGTATCAGGGGTGTTCAGAGCAAGTTTGGACCCCAAATCCATCTTTTTGGGGATACTGCCCATGTCACACTGTTAGCACACGGTTGGTACATGGCTTGGCTAACCATGCAGATTGAAATTTCTAGACATAACCAAATCAAACAGTTTGCACATGGATTTTTAGCCTAACCATGTAAGTTCCCCTTCTTCCCAGGTAACAGTGTAGATAAATTGTGCACATGCTATTTTTTTGGGGTAATTTTTCCTTTTTTCCATTAATGATCTATTAACCCTCCTTCTTCCTCCTATTATGAGAACCAGTAGTATTATACCACTTTCCTTTCATTTTAGAGAATTTTTAAGAACTAAGGTGGGAATAAATTTATCTACTTCATTCAGGATCCATTCATGCTTATGTTCATCATCTTGTATGCACAACGATAAGTACTCGAGTCTGTTAAATCCTTTCCTCTTCTCTCTTGCTCACGACCTAGTTATCGGGGTATGATCATTTTTCTCTTTTTCCTATATCTACTCTGATCTAAGACAAATCAAGTGCCAATACCAAAGGAGGATATTCGTACAAGACTAAGGTGGGTGGTCTATAACTCATCCCTCAAGTTTGTTGATTTTGGAATTATTATGTGGGGCCCACTGATTTCATCGGGTGCTGTTTATAGAATTTATATGCCATGTTTATAATCTTTCAAACCATATGGATATGATATTTCTATATATGTGATTAATTATTGGTGGTTATCCCACAACTCCATTCATTCTCTGTATGATGTTATCCTATAATTGTTTTTTTAGTATTTGACATATTTGAGCAACCATTCGGGCATGCCTTGGCTTTAACTTCCTAAGGGTAAGCATTTCTATATTAAATGGACTATTTATAATGATAATTTCATAATTGAAAGTACATTTATGCTCACCCCTTGACCTACCTAAGGTAAGTTCTTGATATTGATAAATAAATGTAAAATGGAAATTGGAAATTATACTAAGTATATGACTTAATCGGATTAAATGTGAATGATCAATAGGTTGCATGTCTATAACACCCCATTAAAAATTAATGGAAGGTAATGGAATGAACATTAATCATTGAATATTACTTAAATGGAATTAATAAAGGTTTCATGCTACTTGGCCTTGTCACACTAATGAAAGGCAAGGCTTGAACCAAATGACTTGATTGAAAGGTTGCATGCTACATGAACTTATCACACTAATGAAAGGAAAGGATTGAACTAAATGAAATAATAAATGACTTCATACTTAAATAGGAATGGCCTGACTCTATCTCCCCTTGTATTCTTATTGGGGAATTCCATGAGCACTCGAGAACCCCATTTTTATTCAAGGATATGACTTGCTTAGGTTGAGACCCACCTATATACCGATCATTATCTTTTCTTTGGATGCTCGGTATGATAGTATAAGATCACTTCAATAACTTTATAGGATGCCTTGGACACACTCCTTAGATCCATCATTGACAAGTAGGTTCCATAGTTACATCACATAGGGCTCTTCCTTTCCTTAGCACCGTTTTACCTTGGATGATCACCTTAGATTCAGTAGGAACATTATTGTGGAATGCCTTGGAATCTTCTCCTTGGATTACACTCTTACCCTTAGCTAGGATATGGTTATTATTGATTTGTAAACCCTTTAGGTCTATGGTACCTTGGTTATTACCTTAGAACTTCATTATTAAATGTCATTACAAGTTGCTTTGTCATAACTTGGAACCTTCACTATTGTTAACATGTGACTTATTTGTAAACTGGTAATAATCAAACAATGATTTGTTTACTTGTTCTGACAATAGTTGAGGGATGAATTAGATACTTGGGTATTTAGTTACATTGTACTTCTTTAATTTATATATTCATGCTTGTACACTATTACATTTCCATTACATGGGCTATATGTTATAGACACTGTTGGTGGTGGCCCAATGAGATTTATCTCACACCCTCTTTGGGGACCATTTGGTACCCAAAGTAGATTACATGATTATAGGTGTTGGAAAAGGGAAGTATATAGCTTCAAACACTTGATTTCTTTATATTTAGTATGGAGATTGATAGCCAATGACCGAGTAGGACCTCATGATTCCTGAGGATAGTCATTGATTTCCTTTATGTTTTTATGGAACATGTTAGGCCTACTATCTTATATCCATGTTTTCCAGTTTTCTTGATACATGACATATCATTATTAGTTGTTGTATGTTATTCCAGTTATTTTGTCTATTATTATTTTTTTCTCTATTTTCTATGATTCCTTATGTTTAATTATATTTCTTCTTCCATTTATCGATGTTTATGTTCATCTATTTCACTACAATTTGGTAAAAAGGGAATAGAATCCCCACAGACACACCCTATACCCTCGCTGTTAGTCGGAAACCTTTAGCATTCAGGGAGATGTTCTTGAGGCCTTGTGAACTACTTGTAAGAGTTTGTGTCCTTGAACCAAATTTTTTTTACTTTGATTACATGGATATTTAATTTATTATTACATATTGTTCATTGTTCTGTATGACTATGATGTAATAATGTCAAAGAGTATTTGTTTCATTGATAAGGTCGTGGAAGTTCCCCACTATGATAAGAACCTTGAAATGCTATAACAATATTCTTAAATACAGTTCTACAGTTGGATGACATACCATTATGGGACACATAGCATGAAGACAGTCTGGTGCGAGTACTCATAAGCATATTAGACTTCCTCTCATGAAGTTCGCACCTGGTAATCTCCAAGATAAGAGATTATGAGAGCAGACCCACTAGTAGTAATTTCACATGTTTTGGTGTCATTGGATATTTCTACATGCAAGCATGTGTAATGATCCTTAGACTTTAATATTATCATTAAGATGTGTCACTAATCGCACACTTTGATAACTGATGAAAACTATCATGCAGATAGTTGATGGGAAGTAGGGTACGTTGGGTGTGTTATGAGTGACATGATATTAATGGATAATTCAGGGAAGGATTTGTCCCTTCCATTTATAGAATTTTATATCTCGACCATTTGATTAAAATAGAATGGTCATGCAAAATTACATGGCCTTGGTGTAATGACGAATTTATTTCAGGTAGTCAAAGAACAACGTATCAAGTATAAAGGTTGATGACACTATCATGAATCATACTTGATGAGATATTGAGACAAAGTGTTTATATTACACAGTGAGAATTCGTATGTGGATTTCATTATTGCGACTTTAAGTTCTTTATCTTGTGTGCCTTGACCCATTGTTAGACAGTACTCTTGGACTTTAGGCAAGCCCGCCCAATGCCAGTGAGAAAGAATCATAGAGGGTCACACACTAAGTGTCTTTGGTGGTCTCAGTTAAATTCTATTAGAATTTAATTAATAAATATTATTCTCAAGATAGTGGAATGATTTTATTCAAGTTAAAATTATTTCATAAATTAAATAAATATTTATTCAATGGATTGAAGGAAAAATATATTTATTTATTTTATTTAACATTTAATAAATATTTATTTACTAGTTTGTATATAAAATATTTATTTAAGAGAATAAATTATTTATTCAGGTGTTAAATAAATGGAACTGGAGTTCGAGAAAACCAAGGCTAGTTTGGTAGTAAAATAATTATTTGCAAAATGATAAATAATTATTTAACTAGTTCGCACAAATTAAAATAATGATTCTATTATTTTGTGATGTGTACTTTTATTTATAATTCTATTTTTCACAAGTTGGCACACCATAAATAATGTTGTGATATTATTATTAAAATCACAGGTTTTCTTTAAGTTTAGGAATGTATTTAATTTTTGTTATGAAATTAAATATTGTAACTGAAATTCCATGTATATAAATAGACAAGAATGCCTATTGTGCCATATACCACACTAGATGCCTGGTGAATTGAGAATTGTTGTGCCAAACAATTTCTCTCTTGAATCCTCATCTCTCCCCTCTCAAGAACGAGATATTTTCTTCAAGATCGAAGAACAAGTGATCAAGAACGACTGACATAAGATACTCAATTTACCATGCTAGCACCTGGAGAATGAGCAGTGTCGATCGGATGCCATCCAAGCATGTGTGGATCACCGCTTAAGGGATTCTAATTTGAATCCTCTCATGCATAATGAGATAATCCAGATGGTTCATTCTGAATGATCAACATCATCAACGAAGAAAATACTGAAGATTAAGGTATTATTTTATTTATGAAATTAATTAAATTATTTATAATAATGATGTGAAAGATCCTCTTTAAAGGTTTTGGGACTCTTCCTTCTTTATATAAATCTTTGATTCTATTCTATGGAGATTGGTTTTAATCATCGTATTGATCCTGGAATAACCATTGATCATGGTAAAAATTAAAGTTGGGTGCCGACCCGACCACGCTTCTGCTACGCTTGGAACCTTCAAGTGGTATCAGAGCGGTTGCATCATAGTTTATAATAATTTAAATATTTTTTTGATGATTTACGCATTTAATAATTTAGTTGTTTCATTTCAAGTTAATCTTTCTGAAAATGTGAATCTCGAGATCTATTCCTCATCTTTCGTTTCTCATTCACCTTACAGAAACAATATTTTCTTTTAATTTTGATTAAAATAAAATAGAGGATCTCAACAGGAGGTTCCAAAGGTTTATGGACATATAACACTAGAACACATGCTGTGTATTCGGCAGTGCATGTTGTGTAACCAATGTTCAATGCACCGGGTCTGGTCCGCCAAACCAATAAGTTTCATTGGAGTTTGTCTAAGTCTTAAAGACTCCATGTGTTGACTAGGAACAAGTGTCACACGGTTTTCGGATTACACACCATGTGTCCCACTGGACATGATGTGTAGTCCCTTTATGTTAGGGTTGTAATGTGTACCCCATACATGGCTTTCCCGACTAGAGATCATGTAATGAGGAACTACACGATGTGTGGCCTACTAGACACGCCGTGTACTCCGAATATTTCCGAAGTTACTCACATGTCCTTTCCCTAGGCGTGTACTTTGGATGGATGGTGAAAATAGTACACACCGTGTAGTTGGATCTACACATCGTGTACTCATAAAAATTACATAGATTTATTAAAATTTATTATTATATTATATAAACCCTTGAGATGTGTACCATCATGCAGGCGTAAAGCTGAGGCTCAACACGTGATAGGTGTTTTATATATATGTGTTTAATTTAACATCTGTGTAATGTTTATTTCTACTCATTGGGTAGTTATGAATATGAATTCACTAGGTTTCCTCCAAGGTATAAGTTATATACAAAGATAATTTTAAATGAATTTATTTGTTTAAAATTATGATGGATGAGAATCTTAGAGAAATTCAGAAAGGGGTTTAAGTTAAAAGTATTGACTAATTAAAGATGATAATTAATTGATTCGAGTGTGATTTATCTTAAATAAGAACGAATAAAGAATTGAATTCTAGTTTTATTTATACATAAATATCATTTCTTGTATGGATGATCATGAGCTAGACCAAGACCTTTGTATGTGGATGGTTTGTTTTAATTAATTTATTTAAATTAAATTTTTTGTTGTGTGAGCCTTCTCATCATTAATATGTAGGGCCTTCTTGAACAAGGTTTCTTTTATGTAAAAACCCTTTTTACCCCTCACCTATATGTGAGTTAAAAAAAGGCATATGTAATGGATTGAACTCCCAAGCTTGTGGAGGTGGGTTAAGCTGGAGCTAAGATGAAACCAATCCCAGGAGATACATAGGTGGATAGGTGGAAAGTTATAAACATTTACCCAAAAGGTTCAAGATGTTTCTCCCCTAGGTCAGGGTTAGTTTATCAACCACTAGATAAACTAACAATTAGAAAAGATCATGATCATTCTCTTTATTTTATTTCTATTATTTTCATGGTTTATCATTATGGATGTGTTGTCACAATAACATAATTAATGAATTAAAAAATCATGAAATATATAACTAAAATAAACCATAATTATGCGTAAATATTATCAAGAAATGTTTAATCACTTAAGTAAGTTCCACTTAATATTATTAATCAGGTGATAATGATAATAATCAATTCACGTATAAGAGATAAAAATCCCTCAAATAAAATATTAAGTCAGACCAAGCTTTTTGTTATTTGATTAAGGGAAAAACTCAATAAAACTATGTGTTTGACCAAACCCTGTTGAGACACTTACTTTTATATAGGAATCCATTATGAAAGGTTTCAGGTTTACTTAACCATATTACATCAAGAGGAGTATCCCTTTCTAGACTTCAAGTAATATTGGAGGTAAGAGTTTAAGAAATCCAAAAGTCGTGATTTTAGGATTGGGGAGTCCACTCAATAGATCAAGGAACTGCATGCCCACAGTTGGAAAAGACCTTCCTACCTAAAAACCTTTTAATAGCTTGACCAACCCTTATTGGGGTTATACAAAGGGGAATATAGATCCTTTACACTGTAATCTCATGGAAACTAAACATTCTGATTTCAATGGTGAGGGTCATTGGGACTTGATAAAATAGTGGGATACTTAATAAAAATTTATTATTTCTCATAAAATGTAATAAAAAAAGTACTAATGATCTTCTATTTTAATTGTAGAATAAAAATGACAAGCTCGTCAACCACAATATCCATACGATCAATTCTGGATAAAGAAAACATCATCACCGGCAGTAACTTCCAAGAATGGTTTAGACGCCTTCAGGTTATCCTATGCCATGAATTGATGTCTTACGTGCTGGAGTGATCATTGCATGATCTGCCTGCCAAAGAGGCGAGTGATGAAGATTTTCTAGTCTATTAGAAACATATGAATGATGGGGTCAAAATTCAATGTTTGATTCTATCATCAATGTCTAGTGAGCTCATGAAGTCTCATGAAAACATGGATGTTTATAGAATGCTCAAGCACCTCCATGGTCTTTACTAGGAGAGAGAAAGACAGGAAATATTTGAGATCTCTAATGCACTCTTTTAGAGTAATCTTGGAGAAGGTGCCCCAACCGGGCCTCATGTAGTCAATATCATTGTCTACATTGAGCACCTAGAGGTTCTAGGGTTTAAAATACCTGAAAAACTGGGCCCTGATCTCATTCTCGCATTACTCCCTCAGAGCTTCTATAACTTTGTTGTCAATTTCAATATGGAAAACATTGAGAAGTCTCTATCTGATCTTCTTATCCTTATTTTCCAAGTGGACAAATATATGAAGCATAAAAATCCTTCTTTATTTATAGTGAATAAGAGGAAAGGGAAGGTGAATAGATTTAATCCCAAAGCTTCTTCACAAACTTCCAATAAGAGGATGATCAAAGGGGAGGAAAAAGAATAAGAGGCTGTTTGTTTCGCATGTGTAAAGAAGGGACACTAGAAGAAGAACTACACCTAGACTAAGAAGTAAGGGGAAGTTTCAGGTGCATTTGTTATCAAATGAAATATACCTGTTTCTACAAATTGGGTATTAGATATAGCTTATGGTGCTCACATATGTATCCAAATACATGAACCATGTAGATTCAAGAAGATTGACCGAGAGGGGGCACATCTCTAAAAGAGATGGTGGGAGAGAGATAGACTTTGAAGAATTTGAGGCTAAAGGTACACAAGAGTTGGTACAGGAACAGATTCCACAAATCCCCATGGAAGAAGAATCTGTTCTAGAGACACAAGTAATGCGTAGGAGTACAAGAGAGGTTAGAGAACTGGAACAGTACGATTTTATAGTTACCAAGGATGGTGACTCATTATTAGTTGATAATAATGATCCTATAACCTATAAGAAAATTGTAAGTGGAATAGATGTTTTCAAGTGTCAAGAAGCCATGAATTCTAAAATGGATTTCATGTATCAAAATCATGTATGGATTTTGGTAGATCCCCCAGTTTATGTAAATCCTATTGGTTTCAAATGGGTATTCAAGAAAAAACTAGACATGGAAGGAAAAGTAAATACCTATAAGGCACGACTGATTGCAAAAGGGTTTAAACAACATCAATGAATTGACTATGATGAAACCTTTTCACCAGTTTCAATGCTGAAATCCATTATAATTATACTTTCCGCTACAGCTTACCATGACTATGAGAGTTGGAAAATGGATTTCAAAACATCCTTCCTTAATGAGAACCTTCAGGAGGATATCTACATGACACAACTTAAAGGGTTTGTGACTCCAAAGGATGACAATAAGGTATGCAAGTTGAAGAAATCCATTTATAGATTAAAGAAAGCATCTAGGCCAGGGAACATTCATTTTGATGAAGCCATAATATTATTTGGTTTTATCAATAATGAATGTGAGCCTTGTATCTAAAAAGGTTTAGTGGGAGTGTTGTCTTTTTTTCTAATAGTATATGTTGATGACATATTACTTATTGGAAACAAGATACCAGTCTTAAAATCTATTAAGGAATGGTTGACTCAATGCTTATCCATGAAGGACTTGGGTGAGGTGGCATATATTATTGGGATCAAGATCCACCGTGATAGATCCAAGAGATTAGTGGGCCTAAGTCAAAGTACATACATTGATAAGATACTGAAAAGATTTAGTATGGAACAATCCAAGAAGGTATTGTTTCCAGTATCACATGGAACTCACTTTCCAAGAAAATGTGTTGTTAGACAAATGATTAAAGAAATATAATGGAAAGGACTCCATACACATCACCGATTTGGTCAGTCATGTATGTTATGCTATGTACTAGGATGGATGTCACCTATACATTAAGTGCAGTAGGTAGATATCAAGCTAACCCAGGTGACCACCATTGGATGGCAGTCAAGACTATCTTAAATTATCTGAGGTGTACTAAGGATATGTTCTTGGTTTATGGAGGAGATGAGGAACTAGTTATCAACAGACATGAAGATGCTAGTTTCTAGACTGATAAAGATGGCATGAAGTCACAAATGGGATACATATTCACTTTGAATAGAGGTGTTGTGAGCTGGAAGAGCTCAAAGAAGAGTGTGGTCACATATTATACAGTATAATTCAAGTATATTGAAGCTCTTGAGGTAGCTAAAGAAGTAGTTTGTATGTGAAGATTAATCCAGGATCTGGATTTGATACATAACAGTAAAGATCCCATCACATTGTACTGTGAAAATACTACAGTGGTGGATCTCATAAAAGAGCCAAGGTTACATCATCAAACGAAGCACATACGTCCGGAAGTATCATCTTTTGAGGGATTTTTCTCAAAGAGGTGAAGTTGTAGTGAGAAATATTTCCACAGATGACAATGTGGTGGACCCCTTCACTAAATCCTCGACTCAGCAGAAACATGATCACCATCTGAGGTCTTGCAGACTGAAAGTCGTAGGCAGTTGGCTCTAGCCCAAGTGGGAGTTTGTAAGAGTTTGTGTCCTAGAACCAACTGGTTTTACTTTTATTACATGTATATTTAATTTATTATTACATATCATTCATATTTCTTCATGACTATGATGTAATTATGTCCTAGAGTATTTGTTTCATTGTGAAGGTCATGGTAGTTCCCCACTATGATGAGAACCTTGAAATGCTATAACAATATTCTTAAATATAGTTCTGTGGTTGGATGAAATACTATAATGGGACACATAGCATATAGACCATCAGGTGAGAGTACTCATAAGTAGATGATACTTCCTATCATGAAGTTCGCATTTGGTAATCTCCAAGATAATATATTACGAGAACATACCTGATAGTAGAAATTTATCATGTTTTGGTGTCATTATATATTTCTATTTTCAATCTTGGGTAATGATACTTATACTTTAGGATTATCATTAATATGTTTCATGACTCACACACTTTGATTTACTGATGAAAACTGTGGCGCAGACAGTTGGTGGGAAGAAGGGTACATTCGGTGCGTCACGAGTGACATGATATTAATGGATAAGTCAAGGAAATATTTTTCCCTTTCATTTATGTAAGTTGATATCTCAAACTTTTGATTCAAATAGAATCATCATGAAAAATTCCTTGACCATGGTGTAATGGCGAATATATTTTAGGTAGTCAAAAATGACGTATCAAGTATAAAGATTGATGACACTATCATGAAACATTCTTAATGATATATTGAGACAAATGGATTATATTACACAGTGAGAATTCGTATGTGGATGTCATTTTTTCAACTTTAAGTTATTTTTCATGGGTACCTTGACCCATTGCTAGATATTACTCTTGGAATTTAGGAAAGCCCGCCTAATGACAACGAGAAAGAATCCTACATGGTCACACACTAAGTGTCTTTGGTGGTCCTGGTTAAATTCTATTTGAATTTCATTAATAAATATTATTATCAAGACTGTGGAATGATTTTATTTAAGTTAAAATTATTGAATAAATTAAATTAATATTTATTCACCAAATTTTGGGTAAAATATATTAATTTATTTTATTGAGCATTTTGTAAATAAAATATTTATTTAAGAGAATAAATAATTTATTTATTTATTCTGGTGTTCAATAAATGGAAGTGGAGTTTGAGTAGACCAAGGCTAGTCTGGTAGTAAAATAATTATTTGCAAGATAATAAATAATTATCTAACTAATTAGCACAAATTAAAATAACGCTGCTATTATTTTGTGATGTGGAATTTTATTTATTATTCAGTTTTTCACAAGTTGGCACATTATAAATAATGATGAGGAATTATTATTAAAAGCATGAGTTTTCTATAATTTCATGAATGTATTTAATTGTTGAGATGAAATTAAATATTTTAACTGAAATTCCATGTATATAAATAGACAAGTATGCCTATTGTGCCATTCACCACACCAAACTCTAGGTGAATTGAGAATTGTTGAACTTAACAATCTCTCTCTCGAATCCTCCTCTCTCCCCTATCAATAATGAGAGATGTTCTTCAAGACCAAAGAACAAGCAATCAAGAATTATGGACACAAGACACTCGCTTTATTGTGATAGCACCCTGAGAACGAGAGGTGTCGATCGGATGCCATCAGAGCATGTGTGGATCACCGTTAGAGGGATTCTAGTTTGAATCCTTGAAAGCGCAACAAGATAATCTGGAAGGGTCATTCCAAATGATCAACATCATCAACAAAGAAAATACCAAAGATCCAGGCATTCTTTTATTTATGAAATTAATTAAATTAATTTTAAACATGATGGGAAAAATCATCTCTAAAGGTTTCGGGCCTATTCTTTATTTATCTAAATCTTTGATTCTATTCTATGAAGACTGAAATTCAACATCATATTGATCCTGGAATAATCATTGATCATGGTAAAAATTAAAGTTGGGTGCCAACCCAACCATGCATCCGTTGTGATCGGAACTTTCATTACTAGGATCGAGGCACTGACTAAGTGGCATCTAGGCATGAGATGTCATACTTTCCTTTTATGTTATGGATGTGGGTGCATGAGTTTGTTCCATAACTTTATTTCACTTTCATATATTCTAATAGATCTATATATGGTGGTTTTATCAGAATCATGTCTCACATGGGCCTAAAAGGTGATATACATTCTCAAGGTTGGAATGATCTAAATAACCAATCCATAATCATGGTGTTTTAGATCTTGGTTCAATATTAATATTCTACCCTCCATCTTATAGGGTAACCTTGATAAATATTTCTTGATATCATTTCTCATTTTTTTTTGTTTGGAAGTTAGTGGGATTTAATATATTTCATAGTAATGATGTTGGATGAGAGTATTGTCTAGTTAGATAAGTTTTACATAATGGATTTTGGATTCTAGAAGATGCAGATAGAGGATAATATGCTAGAGAAGGATCTTGATATTCTATTAATTAGAGCTAAACAGATAGTGATGAAAACTGGGGAATGAGAGAGTATTGGTAAGAAACCACTTTGATTTATGAGAATTCCACTGTATCAGAATTTGGAATTCATCATCTGGAAATTGAAAGCAACATAATAACTTATAAATATCTCAATTGACATGTATGATAACTCCAGGATGATGAACAAAGTTTTCTTGATAAGGAGAATCTTCATAAGGATAATGTTAGAAGGAAGGTCTTCAAACATTCATATTTATGAGTTTAATATTATTCAAAGTCATTTGAAGTCAGTGAAGGAGAACTTTGGGGATCCAGTTTCAGTGTTGTTGTTACTGTCTTCACTTATAAAATTTTAGGATGAAATATTTATTTCCGTGAGTAACTATATAGAAAAGGATAAAGTAAAGTTCATGTATATTCTTGACTTGATTTTGAATAAATGAATTCATCGAAAGGATATCCATAAATCTTCTGAAAACAAATATGTGTAAGGAATAGGAAGGGCCACAACACAAAAAATTAATCATAATGAAAAAGTAAGGAGGAGATAAATAAGGAGTATATCAATGGATATTATTCCCTTATAATGAAATTGTGGGAAGAATGGAAACCTAAAGAAATATTTATAATGAGTGGTGGGAGAACTCTTGAAGTTACACCTCTAAAAGTGGGTCTATGAATCATGAAATGGAATATAGGAGTAGCTTTCTCCTAAGTTCTACTACTTCATTGGGGTCTTGGGTTATAAACTTTGGAGCTTCATTATAATCAACTTGTGAGAGTGGTTTTATGATAAATTATACTTCCAAAAGACTTTTACAGGTTTATTTTTTTTGGATAACATGGATATCTAAATCATGATGAAAAGTGATGTTTCAATTCCAATGAGTAAAAATATCATGCTGGATTTAAAGGATGCACGACTCATTCTAGACCATTAGAAAAATCTTATTTCTATTAGGAAACTAGATGATATAGTATTCTACATTATGTTTACGGATATATTGGGGAAAATTTAATTTGTATCCATGGTTATTTTAAATGGATTAAGGATAGAACATTGCACCTTATAAGAGGATTAGAAGGTGAAAATAATTCTGTTGAAATAACTCCCTCTAAGTTGTGGCATGACCTTATGAGGAATCTTAGTGAGAAAGGGATAGAGATATTTTTTTCTATAGAATTATTTAAGGTTAAAATAATGGAATTTGAAACATGTGAGGATTTCATCTTTGAGAATAAATGAAAGGTTTTCATCCAAATGGATGGAACAACACCAAAGCATCATAAGTTTGAGTTGGTTCACAAGGATGTTTTAGGACCATCTCAAGTGTAATCTAATAGAGGTTCACTCTTCTATGTGACCTTCATCAATAATTTATATTGAAAAATGTAGGTGAACTTCCTAAGGCACAAGTTTTAGGGGTCAGATAATTTCATCCAATGAGGGGACATGGGGGAAAAGGATACTAGAAGTAAGTTGAATTTACTATGGTCAGATAATAGTGGCGAGTACATAAGAGGGTAGTTTTAGCAAGTTATTGGTGGAAAGGGATTTAATTCAAAACCACCATTCTATCTTCATCAGAACATAATGGACTTTCAGAAAGAATAAATTGTACTTTGGTGGATAACTCTAGGGGAATGAATATTCACTTGAGCTTTCCTAAGAACCTTTAAGTGGAAGTGGTGAATTACACTACCTACATGATCAACCGAAGTCTATCTTCAATAATTAGTAAATAAATACTGGAATCCTATTTTTCTAGAAGGAATATTTTTATGAAACACATTAGATTATTCAATGAACTAAATTATATCCAAATTGATGATTTAGAATGATTCAAGTTAGATGCTAAGTCTCAAGCATGTTACTTTATTAGTAGTGTAGATGAAAAAAATTGGTTTTTCAATTTGGGATAATGATATTCAAAAGGTTTTTAGAAGTTTAAATGTGATATTTAATAAAAATATCATGTGGAAATATCATAACCAAATAGGAAATTCATATGATAAAAAAGTATCATCAGAAGATGAGGTTCACCCAAATGGGAATAACATTCCAAAAAATCGAGGAAAAATGATTGTTATGGAAATACTAGACTAGACAAAGGAGGTTATCAAAAGAGGTTATATTATGATAGTGTTTCCAAGGCTAGAAGTACTAGAGATTTCAAGGACCAAAGAAGATCAAGAATCAAAGTTCACACTCTATAAGTTTCATCACCAAAAGGAGACCAGCTGTAGGGATAGTTATAGTGGTCTACCAAGGAGAGGCTCTAGTGAAAAGGTATGGAGGTACTTTATATTATTTTATTCTAATAGATTATGGAGAACCTGAAATCCTAGATTAGTGAAAGAGTTTGTAAGATCAAAAATGGTGGGAGTTAGCTATGAGGGATGAACTTGATTTCATCCTTATGTCTGGAACATGTGAGTTCATAGGAATACCTTATGAGAAGAAAAACATTAAAAATAAGTGGGTTTTTTATAGAATGAGGAGGTGGAAGATAGGTGCAATTAAAAATCTAGGATAGTTATGAAAGGATTTCAACAAATAGAAAGAGATTAATTCTTAGAGATAATTTCTCTGGTAGTTAATCAAAAAATTATCTAAGCAGTGTTAAGCATGGTTACTTCCAAAAGATTTAATTTGGATCAGATAGACCTAAGAATAAAATTTATTTATAGGGACATAGAATAATTGATCTTTAAAGAATAACTAAAGGGTTCCAAAAAACATCAGAACCAAAATATTTTTTTCAAGATACAGTGTAATATTTATAGACCGAAGCAAACACCATGAAATTGAAATTGTAATTTCAATGATTTCATAATGGAATAAAAGTTCATTAGCAGAAATGATGATCATTACTATTACTAGAAAGTATTTTATGATAGGTGTTTTATCATAATTCTAATTTATGTGGGTGATATTATTAGAGTAGGTCTAGTTAAAGGAATGATCAATGATCCAATGGATGAGTTATCTAAATATTTTGAATTGAAGAACCTAAGTTTAATTAAATTAATTAAAAATATGTAGATTGTCATGGAATTAAGCTCCATTAATTTTTACATGACTTAGGAATACAACATTTAGAAGGTTGTGGAATTTTTTGGAATGAGTAGATCGAAACTAGTGACCATGCCACTGGCTGCACATTTCAAGATTGTTAAAGAGAATTCAACTCAAATGGAAGTAGAATATGAATACCTAGAAATTTTTTCCTATGCATCAGTTTTAAAAATTTTTATGTATTATATGGTTTTTACTCACCTAGACATTTCATAGGTAGTGGTAATAATACATAAGTATATATCAAGCACCAAAATGGAAAACTATTAAGTACCAAAATGGATTTTATAGTACTTTAAGAGTTTTATAAGTATATCAATTTTCTTTATAATAGATGATTCCTTTAAAATTTTTTCTAATTCATATTTTGGGGGATATTTAGATTCTTGAAACATATCTTATGGATAAATGTTTAATTTTAATGGAATGATAGTAATTTGGATGTAAAAACTTCAACCATTGGTCACTCTCTCGATATTGGAAGATGAGTATTTTACCTTAATAGAAGTGGGAAAAGAGTTTCTTTTGCTGAAGTGTTTATTAGAGGATCTTGTAAAGAGGAAATAAAATTATAGGCTCTTTTTTTATTTGCAAAGTTTTATTAACTTAGAAAAAAATATAGTGTTTCATTCTTAGATGAAGTATATTCATTTTTAGTTTCGCTTTATTTAGAATCTATTGGAGGATTGGGAGATGGAATTATGATAGAATGAAGGAACACATAATCTAGAGGATATAATGATGAAAGTTGTTACTTGGGATGTATTGAGGTAATGTTTCACCTTAGTTAGACTGGTTTGACTAAAATATGTGGTGGAAAACTGTGTTTATTATCCCTAAAAGTTTAGAGAGTGGGTGACATTTTCTATAGAAGAAGGGGGAATTTGTTATGGATCATGGATAGTGGTACATTGTTGGGAAATGTTTGGAAATGATTTTTGGATAATGGAATTAAACCAACTGAAGAAGAGAATACAAAGGAATAATTTTTAAATGTATGATGGTATGGTGGAATGAAAACAACAAGTTTATATGGTTAGATTTTGTGAAAACTATATATAGAACTAGTCAGTATTACTAATAGTCAAACCATTAAAAGATTATTATAAGAATAAGTATGGGAAAAATTTAGGAATCACAATATTTTCAAAAGTTGAAACTATTCACCCGGAGGGAAAGTTGAGTTGTTGGTGATAATTTACTGAACTGAGGATCACTACAAAAGGTTGGTTGAGGTGGACTTCATTCCATGGAAATTAGATGAAGGTGATAACCAAACACACCAACTAGAAAATCCTAATTAAAGAGGGATGACCACTTTTGATTGGTACAATAAGCATTGTAATCACTCTCTATTTTTTCTAAGTAAAAGTAAAGAAACATTTCCCTATGGATCAGGGTACCATCATGAACCATGTAATATTGTGTGTTTTCATTTCCTTTTTTATTATATCATTTTTCTATTGGTAATATTTATGTTTTCCAAAAGTAGGTATAACAGTATGGTGATTTGGGAGCAGCTTATCTTTTAAGTTCTGAATGATGGTCCATGAGTTCATTATTAGACTTTGTTCTACTTTCTTAAACCCTAATAGAGATGCACCCAATGGTGTAATAAAAATATGGCATTTTATGGAACCAAAAATGTTTCTATATAAAAGAAATGTGTAATTAACGTTTCATGTGCCATGTATATTTCTATATTATTTTAATTATTATTTTATATATAATTTAGTGACATGTGGTGGTAAAATTTATATCTTTTAGATGGGTTAGAGGTGAAATATATTTAACAATTTAAATGATGTTTTATAAAGCGTATGTTTAAAGTAAAATATTATTATTTTTATTACATAATTATAATAATTATTATTATTATTGGGAAGGTTCATGGTCCTATTGAACTTAATAGGGCCCTCACAAATACACCATTTTGATTATTTTTCACTATCTAGGTCTACCTAAGGGTGTTATCATAATTATTTGGTGTAACGTATTTGAGGGGAGGTGTGAAATCCATTAATCATCAAAATGTATATATGTACATTTTTTTGTTTGAATTATTTTTTTTAATGTTATTTACATTTTAAAATTATATGGATATATATTAATAATTGACATGGTGAGTGTGAACTTTTCTATATGGGGATAAAGTTTTAATCTTGCTACTAATTTTATTATTATGATTAATATTTAATTATATAATAGATAAAAGATAGGAAGATTCCCTATTTCCATATTTTGGGATGTGCGCATGGTGGAAGGAGGAGAAACCCTCTCCCCCTCTTTTATTCCACTCCTCTCTTAGTCAAGGAGGTTTCTCCATAGATCTAAGGTATGATTGTGTTTTTCTTCCCTACTCCTTCTCATCTTCCTCTCTTACCCTCCTCCCACTTCCTCTTCTTATCCATTCTCTTAACCTATGGTTCTTATCTTATATATGTTTTTTCATCCTAAGGAAAAAACCCTTATTTCCATGGAGATTTTGGTGTCAAAGGGAATATATCCTCCCATCTAACCTAAATATACCCTCAATTGTCAAAGGTTACGAGGATTCACTATATCCATATAGATGATTATATTCTTTTAACTTTATTTGGTTAAACCATGAATTCTTTGATGTTATAAATTATTTTATTATTTATAATATACTTATATATATTGTTTATGACTGATTCATTATAGTCTTTCATGACTGGTTTATTAAATTAATGTGATTTCAAAGGTGTTTTTATAAAAAATACATAAAAATTTTACACATTTATTTATATTCCTATAATGTTTTTCATAAAATTAAAACCATGGTTTTAATTGAATAAATTTAAATAGATTTACTGAAATATTTTATTCTGAATTATAATAAATTACTATCAAGTTATTATAAAATTTTCAATGATTAAGGGTGAGTTTAGTTACCTTTTTTTTATCCAAAGTGCTGTATTTGTTGTCAATGGGACAATATGTGAATTTGTGATGATTGGAAAGCTTTTATGGAATCAATTTATGGAACTGGATATCATGATTGGAAAACTCTTCTTGTAAATGTGATGATTGTTTGGAAAAATGTTAAATAAAACATACATGTGTAAAAGAAATTTGAATTAGTTCACAATGTTTACAACAAGTGGAAATACCTTATTGGGTGAAGAAGAATTTAATAATACCATACAAATATTTATTTTCATGGATAATTTTTTGTGTAATAAATAAAAAAGGTGAGCATGAAATAAAAATATTATTTCATGAGGAGGTTTCATATTCAAGATTTATGCGAATGATTACATATAACTAATTTAATTTGAGAAGTTTTTCATGTTACCTTAATTTTGGATAACTATTTAGTATGGGGATTTATTAAAAAATGGGATAAACATAGCCAACCAGCTAGGAAATCTTGACCATGATCTTGTGGGAGAAAGTTCAACTACTCATGGGAGCCCATCTAGGCTATCCATCCTGAAAAAATAAGAGTATGGGTGGATTAATAATGTTTTCAAGAGAAATTACATAGTGATAATGGTGTGCATAGAATGAACATGGAGGTTTCTAGGTGGAATGTGTAGGTGTGGTGTGGTCTATTATGGGTTTTTTACTATGTTTCAAATGTTAAACTATACTTTCAGTGCAAGAGATGAAGGAAACATATTATAAAATGAATATCTCCACCAAGAATAGATTCAATGTGGGATCTCTGTGTGCATGAAACTAAAATGTGTTTTAAAAATGAAAAAAGAGGGAGATATATCTGATCTATTTTATATGAATCATTCAATCATACAACAATACTCAATGAAACCTAAGGTCACACTTCACTAGTTTAGTGTTCTTTAATTATCCCACCATTTATGACTCACCAAGATCATTCCCACATCCATCAAATCTAACTGAAGGCCTATTCCACTTTAATGAAGGTTGAGTCGATCTTCTGAGATCAATGAAAGTCATTAGAATTTGTTATGTATGATATTCATAAATATTCCATGAGTGAATAAAAATCAATAAGCAGTGATATCGCCTAATGAAGTATATCCATTAGAAAAATTTAATGAATGATAATTACATTAGGTACATATGAGATAAATGGACCTGAATCCCATTACACTTGCATGCATGTGCTGAACTGAAAAGGGAAGGTAACATCATGAGATCCATGAACAAGGTGTATCCAAGATTCTAGTGTTCATGGAATTGGTTGTAAATTGATAAGGTTCACAAGTAATTAATGACAATGTGGTTTCATGAATTAATGAGGATATAGGTTGGACGAAGTCTTTGGGAATTTGATGAGGTCATGTGATGAACTGTTCCATTGGTATTCCATTTAGAATATCGACATGAATAAAAGAAACATAAAATTAGTTAGTTATTTACTTATCCACATGGATAATTAAGTAAACTTGAGATTCATGGTATTTAATTTGAGGTGTATTATTTTCTTACTTCATGAAGAATTGAGATGCATGTATACTATTTATCTTTGTACACTTGCAGCACATAAAGAAGTAATATGCATAGTATCATCAGGTATTTCAAATGAGATGCTATAATACACATAGTTTTGGGGGTATTTAAATAGGGAAATAAAAATTCCCAAAAAACCAGTGGGTATTTATATTTGAATAAGGAAAATAAATTTTTTATTATAAAAAATTTATTCCATGTAATAATGAGATATCATCACATGCATAATTATTATTTTTGTTATGGATAAATGCGTGCTTGTAGGTGATGAAGATTTTGGGGGGAAATATTGGGAGACCTTGCATCCGTTGTGAAAGAAGTATCTTAAGAAGCCTAGTACATACTTATAAAAAATGATAAGATAATTTTCGAGACTAGTGGATCTAATCCTAAGTGGTTTTTAATGAAGATATTAAATGAATATTCAGTCCATCATTGCTGATGTTCTTGAGGAAGTACACAAGGAAATGTAATCTAGTTTTCTTAAGGAGTAAGACTATATATGAATAAGATCATCTTATCTCTGGATAAATATTGATGAATAATATTGTAGTTGAGGTGTCTAACTAACTTTTGGAGGCTTCTGATTGATATTTCTAACCAATCAGAGAAGAGGATCAATTTGGGTGTCTAACCAACTACTGATATATTGTAACTGGGTTGTCTAACCAGTTGCATTCAATTGGTGTCATAGTGAAGAATCTATGTTGGGGTGTCTAACCAACATGTAAAGGAGTAAGATTTTATTAAGAACATTATAAATACCACGTGATTCTATCTATTACATTATTATATCACATGAGGTGATACTGAGATATTAAATTGAGTGTATTAAGAAATTTAAATATTTCAAGGGTTTGAATTTAAAAGGAGATAAAAATTCATTAAACAATGGTACCACTGATTCATCCCCATCTTAGTGGTACATGAAAATTCATTAGACTATATAATTGGTATGAGAGCTAGTTTATTTCTAAATATACAAGAAGTTTTCTATGATGGAATCTAATAAAGATTTTTATGATATCATTTCCTTTATTCTAATAAACTAAAAAATGTTTAATGTGAAGAAGTAATGTGATCAAAATAAGAAAGCTGATTCATCATTGTTATTTCAATTCAAAGATAAAATAAATATCATTTAATTTAATAACAAGAATAATAAGAAGAATAATAATAATCTATTATATAATTTGTGCTCTGTAGTAAAGGAAAAATATGAATCTAAAGTTATATATAATTCTAAGTCTTTTTAGGAGAAAGAATGTGAAAATTTAAACTCTATGTTGGAGATGAAAAATAAATTTGAATCTAGTGATGTAGGGGAAAACATCAAGTTGATACTATGAGGAATACTGATTCAATGACAAAGAATATCAATAGAGAAACATACATGATGTTTATTATTAAATGGTGAAATATTTTTCCTCATAAAACTAAATATTGTGAAGAGAAGAAGTGGAATTCAATCTCAACAAAAAGAAAATGGGAACCAAGATAAAGGATAAAAATGATATAATTGAAAATATTTCCCAAGAGATTCTAGAGAAAATGGACATGGAGAAAGAGTTTATAGTTGACATCATATATCTCAAAACCCAACTTGAAGAAATGAGATAATTGGGTATTGATACTGCTTAAAATTTGAAAGTAATGGCATCTCAATTTAAAAAGAAATATTTGAAAATAAGATACTTTGAGGAGAATATGAACACCACTAAATATTATATAAATACCCCTCCAAAATCTATCTCAACTTATACAAAAACAAAGTGGAACCAAGATATAAAATCTATAAGTAAAGTGTTGTTCCCTAAAATATCTAGAATGGTGGTTCCACAAAATATGAAATCACCAAAGTTTTTTTATTATGGAATATTTGGGAATATCATGAGTATATTTTTCAAATCCAACATGCCAAAAGATTTCATAAGAACTCAAATAGTTCCAATATCTCAAACAAGTAGATACCAAATAAGGTATGGATTTTTTTATTAATTATTTCATTATTTGTAACCATAGTCATAGATAAAGGTATTGTACTTGGAATGATGAATGGAGTGGTAAATAATCTATATGGATACACTCCACTCCTATGGATTATAAGAAAATATAATATTATGTAAAAAGACTATTAAGCTAGAAAATAAGATAAATGTTCCAAAGAATAAAAATGAGACTCAATAAAGGGTGTGTTAAGAAGACAAATCTGAGAACTAAAAACTAATCACTTGAAAGAAAATAAGACAAATATGGAAGAAAAAAACAAGAGTTCTTTCTAGCTGTAAAGAAGGTGTAGAGAACAACTCCACATGAGGAATAAATTCAAGGGAAGAAAATATGTGCACAATCTATAAATCCTATCAATAAGAAAAAAATTATCTCATAATGAGTGTAAAATGAAGAAGAAATTAAGGATGATAGGAAACTCTCACCATAAATTTTTCTTCTAAAGAAACTAGAGGTTCCTCATTATTCCCTATTATTTTATGTTTTATGAATGGACATATAGGGAATTGAAGGGGATGTTTGAGGTTTTCACTGCTAGATAACATGAAAAGATTATTCTTTATGGAGTATTCTGACTACCATGAAATGAAAAAGAGGGGTTCATCACTTAATGGGGATATTACATGAGTTTGAGGTATTCCAATCACTTTCTCAACTCTAATTCTTAAATGTATTAATCATATTTATCAATAAGGAGTTCTAGGTTTATGAAAGGATAATACATAGGGGAGAATTCATGCGAACTTTAAATGTATAACATATTTATTGAAGTGTGTTCAGGACTATGCATTTAGTGATTATTTACAACCCCTTAAATGTTAATTAAGGATTTATAATAATGGAATCGCATTTAAGTATTTTTATGGATAGATTATATAACCTTGTCTATTTCTATATTGTTTTTTTCACTTGGTTAGTATACATATACTTATAGTTTATTAACGATAGTCTCATTTCCAAGTGTCTTTTGATATTGTTCATTCCTTTAAAAAGGGTTAAAAGATGTTTTTGAAAAAATGAGATGAGGAGAACCCACTTATCCATTGAATTTGATTACAATAAGGGGTAGAAAAGTTGGAGCACCACATATTGAATTTTATGATGTGTAGGGATGTTGAAATAAAAATAAAAGGGTGATTTTTTTGAACTCAAGTGTTTCATTTTTTGTCAATGGGTCAATATGTCAAGTGGTGATTATTAGAGAAATTCTATGGATTTAATTTATGTAATTAGATGTCATTATTTTAAAATTATTGATGATTATTTGGACTGATCTTAAATTCCAAATACATGTAAAAAAGGAATTCAAAGAAGTGAAAAACGTTTGAAGCAAGTGTCCATACCTTGTTTGGGTGAAGTGGAATTAATGAATACCATGAAAATATTCATTTTCATGAAGAATTGTTTCTAGAATAATTAAACAATAAGACCATGAAATATAAATATTATTACATGATGAGGTTTCATGAATAAATATTGAAGATGTTTGAGAAGGCTTCCATATACCTAATTAAATTTGAGAAGTCTGTGTTATCTTTATTTTGGAAAACTATTTGTTATGGGAATTTATTAAAAAATGGGTCAGCCATTGCCAACCAACTAGAAATGCTCAACCATGCTCTTTTGGGAGCAAGCTCAACCACACATGGAAGTCATATATTCCACCTAGAATGGATACAAAGCATAGTGGGTGGATGTATTTTTCTTGTAGGAGAGTGCATAGGGTGTGTATGGTGTGCACAAAGTGTAAATGGAGGTGACTGAGTGGGATATGTAGGTGTGGTGCAACCTGGTGAGGGAATGTGTGCTACGCTATGGATACTGAATCCCACTACCAACTCAATAGGTGATGGGAATATAGTTATAAAAGGAAGTGACCCGCTAGGTGAAGATTCAATGTGGGATCAATATATGCATTAAACTATAACACATTTAAACAACATGGATATAATGAGAGTCATCTGATCAGTTTTATTTAGACCATATGATCATATATCGATCATTGTCTTCCTCACTAAGACCAGATATTTTCCTTTATTGTCTTAGTGTATAGTAATTTTCCCACTATTTATAGGCCTTAGAGGTCATTCATATATATACCATGTCAAAACAAAGGCCTCTTCCACTTTAATGATGGTTGATTTAATCTCTTAATATCCAGATGAGTCTGAAGATATTTTTATATATGATATTTATTCACCTTCCATGCATAAATACAAATCCTCATGTGGTGATATCACCTGATGCAGGTGAGCATTTAAAAGATGTTAATGCATGATAAATACATGAGTTATGTCTAAGATGAAAGGAAATTCATTATTTTACACTTGAATTCGTGTTGAATGAATTGAAAATAGAAGGTGGTTCCATGGAAGCCACAAATAAGGTGTATCAGAGAATCCATGGTTTTTTTTAATTTTCTTATATAATGATAATGTTCCTGAGTTCATTATCTTAGTGGAATCCATATGAGGCCTCTGGGCGGTAGAAGATCTCCCTCTGCTCACAGAACTAGGGTTCCCCTCGACATTGATTCGGAGGGGAGAGGCTCACGATCAGTCTTTAGTGTCAAGTGGGAGGATCTTCAGCTTCACCTCCCCCTTCCTTCCCTGTTTATTTCTCTCTCTCACAGGTCTGACGTTCAACAGTGCTTGAATCTCAAAGAATTTTTGTTTTTACAACTTTGATTTTGAAATATATGATGGTGTTTTTGCAGCGTTGATGGTGTCGGTATGCCCCTGACCCTCCTTGTTTGATTCTACCACCTTTGGTTTTCCTGATGAGGACCCTAGTGAGGGTTCTTCTATATTTGACCAGTTCCATGACGAAGTAGTGTTTAGGGTCCATATCAGCTCATAATACCTCATTAGTGAGTCTTCCTCTTTGAATTTGTATGGATACATTGTTGGAGAAGGTTGTAGGGTTTGGGGTGGGGTTCTCTTCTGGCTTTGTCTCTGACAAACGAGATGCTGACATGGTGGAGGAGCATTTGACTGGGCCTTGGTGTGAAGGCTCCATGTTGAAGATTGATCTATTTTTGTGAAGGTTTTGGAGTGTTGATGATGATAATTTTGATTTTGTGGAATTAATTTTGAGTTGTTTTGAATAGAGGCATTGTGGTCTTCGATCAATGGGGCAAGGCAACCAGTTCACCTATAGGGGATACTCTTGAAGAGGTCCAGAGCAGGAAGTTTCACTATCAATTACTATATGAATTTGGAAGTTTGAGAGGATATGGTAATTTCCATCGGTACTAGGCCCATGCAGCCCTACACGAGACAACTATCTGATTAGTGATGTGATGGTGGAAGCTGGTCTTAACGTGATTGATGCTGGGGATGGGCTTTTATTTGTATTGAATTTGGTTGTTTTTAGCCTTGTGATCTTGGAGATTTGGGGAATGATTATTGTTTTAAATATATGAAGTCATGTTAGGTTCCCCATTAGTCCTTAAAGGGGGTTTATGCTAATAAAGAAATTAATTTTCAGTCAAATAAAGTTCTTGAGTCATGTGTGATAATGTGTTAAAATGAATATATGAGGATATAGGATGGACTGAGTGTTCAAACATTTAATGAGGTCGTGTGATGAGTTTTTCAACAAATATTATATTTATAATTGTAGTAAAAAGAAAAGAAACTAAATATGAGTAATGAATTTACTTATTCACATGAAGAATGAAGTAATCCCAATATTTTAGTTATTTATAGGCATATCATTTTCTTACCATGTGAATAAATAAGATACATGCATACTATTTAGTTGTGGAAACTTGCACCTTGTAAAGAAGAAGTAATACCCACAGTATCCTTGGGAATTTAAAATGAGGAACATGAAATATAATACCCACTATTTTTGGGGTATTTAAACAAGGAGATATAATAACCAAACAAACAAAAAGTGTATATATTTGAATGAGAAAAATGTGTTATTTATAAACACATTTTTTTCATGTAATAATGATACAGTATCACATGTACAATTATTATTTTTTCGTGCATAAATGTTTGCACATAGGTGATGAATATTATGGGTAAAAATTTTGATATACCTTTCATACATTATGCATGAATTATTTTAAGAAGATCGATATATCCTTGTATCTAATAGAGAAGATGATTTTCAAGACCAGTGGAGATGATCATTATTTGTTGTTGCTGAAGATCTTGAAGGAGTCTAAAGACCAACATTGTTGAAGTTCCTAAAGAAGTACCTAATAAAAGGGAATATTTTTTTCATATGGGGTGTCTAACAAGCTACTAGAGGCTTTTGATTGAGGTGTCTAACTAATCAGAGAAGATGAGCAATTGGGGTGTCTAACCAATTATTGAGAGATTGTAACATGGGTTTCTAACTAGTTGTATTCACTTGGAGTCATAGTGAATAATCTGTGTTAGGGTGTCTATCCAACATGGAAAGGAGTAGGTTTGTATGAAAAACCTTGTAAATACTATGTGGTTATATCTATTATATTACTACAACACATGAGGTGATATTGAGAGATACTATTAAGTGGACTAAGAACATTAAACATTTCAATATGTTGAATTTAAAAGGAGATAAAATTCATAAAATTTGGGCACCACTAATTATTCCCCATCTCAATGGAATCTAAAATGCCTTTGGACTATTCAACCTTAAAGTGGATTTTTTTTGCAAGGCTAACATTTACCATTTATACCTCACTTTATGGTTTACAACGGTGTAGTTAAAGTTATAAAAGGTGGAATTCATGCAATTTTATCTATTTTGTAAATACAATGATTAATTTAATATGTTTAATAATTACATTATTGCTTGTTATGGATGTTTTATATTTCAAACTATAATTAATTGTGGTAATTATTTCCATGGAATTCAAGTGATAAAGTATTTTGAAAATTAGTAAATCACATGATTTAAATAAAACTATAAGGTGAAACCTTGGGTACTTAAGAGGGTTTCTAATAAGGAACTATTCTATTATTTAATGAAATTATCCATATCTTCTGGACACCTTAGCAATGATGAGACTCATACAAATACATTAAGAGAATCACCACTAATTTTGGATCACACCCTAGTTAGTGGCCTATACAAAATTGAATGTAATTATGTATATGGTTATGGATATGGATTTGGATATGATTCTAATTTTGATTATAGTGTTCAAGATGTTATCTTTTAGGATCTGTGGTGTCCCTTATTTTTATTAGTGATATCCTATGATGTATGTTTTTGAATTTTATTATAAATAGTTTCTAAATTATTCTTTCTTCAAAATTATAATTAATATTCTTTTATAAACATGTTTTTAAGGTTTTATTTTGAAAGAATGTTCTAAAATGGAACCCCATGTCTATTAATTTTATAAAAGGTAAAAAGAACATTACCTTTCAATCTATAATTTCTAACTATCATGTATGTTTCTTCAGAGAAAGGGGAATTATAGAATACTTGGTGGGATCCTGTTAGGATTTATATTACACCCTTTATTCACACCTTGGTGTGTATGTAACTATGTATTTTATTAGTCTATTTTATAAGTATTCTTGATTTCAATGGTTCTAAGGTGTGGTCCATGGATCAGATTTGATGTTTGGGAGGAGGAGGTATGTAGTATTTCTTCCTGACATGAGGAGTTATATGTGTATTTTATTTTTAAATTATATTATTTTTTCTATATATAATTACCTAATTTATTATTGTATGATGTAATTACATGGTTATTTATTTATTTTTATTATATTATAATACTATTACTACAATTATTATTTATTAGTAAATAAAGTGTAAATAATTTGTATCAGTCACTTCATACTCTTAACACTTGTTTACAGCCCGAGGTGATCGGGAGTGTGAATTAGGCCTTAGTGTAGGCTGACTTGAGTGTAGTGGGAAGATATCTAGGACGGTTTATGAAAAACTAGTATCAAAGCATGAGCTGGTAGTTGGTTCAGTGGTAGGTGGTGGTAGGATCATCTGAACTGGGGAAGTAATCAATATATGGATGTGATAATCCCATTCATGGTGGAAACATAGGTTAACATTGGAATTTTAGGATTGAGTGATATTCACTGACTCTTCAATGGATTGATCCTTTTCTTATTATTTTATTTCCCATTATGAGGCGTTTTGAATATCATTTCCCAAGATAGGAAATCTATTACAAATCTTATTAGTCGTGATTTTTTTTGATCAATAAGATGCCTTCTTAAGTATTCAATGTTTAACAGAGTTGTTATTTGTGGGGATCTAGTTGATTAAAAAATATTTAAATTTTATGAATATGTTTTAATTTCATTTGTTATGTGTGATATATTTTTTGGTTGGTTGTTTTATATTTTTATGAAATGGTATGTAAAGTGAGGAATGGTTTTTTTTAAATATATAATTAAATCCTTTTCATATATATATATTTTATAAAAAATATAAGCAAGAAGAATTATGTGATAATGAATGGTATTTATCAATACTAGAGGAAAAATAAGGTTTATTAATTTTAGATTTGAAAAATTACATTGTATATATATAATGATTTTCATTTATATGGGTCCCATGGAATTAAAATTTGGTTTTAAAAAGTGAAATTTGATATTATCATATTTACATAAATAGTACTATGTTGGACTTTTATTAGTAAAATAAAAATATCTTGGTAAATTAGATGCATTATATAAAAAAAATAAGTTTTAATCATTTTGAGATCTTTTCAACATTTTGGGAAGTTGAAATATGATGAATTTTTTGGGTGGTTTTAATTTATGCTTAGTGTTTTTGAGAATTATGGAAATTGTGCATGTTATAGTCTGAAAAAGTGTTATTATAATGCTCATTTATATTAATTCATTGGTTGTTTGGGTTAGGATAGTTTAAAATGGTATGAGAATTATGTTAATTTAACAGTCATTGAATAAATTGAATATCTAAGGAAAATTGATTTATTTTAGTGTCATTCTAAATGACAATGGGATTCCAAATCATTTAAAAAATATTATTTTTCTTATATTAACACATGTATGATGTTTTTCTTAGATTTATTTAAAACACTAATGGTTTCAAAACCTATTTTAAGTAATAAATATTGTCTTTAATTTTTTTTGAATAACCAAATTCTTAAATCCAAGAGATTATTAAATTTTTATAGAAAATTGATTTTCTTATAAACCCATTTGATTACAAGAATAATAAACGAGTGATGTATGATTAGTTTGGTTAGTTGTTTGTATTTTATGATTTTTTTGTTATGGAAATTATTTTGAAATTTGTTTTTGAGGATGATTTTCATGAAATCTGATCAATGTGTGTTCTTATTTCGGCATGTGTGTTAAAATTTTGTGATTTTAACAAGTTCTGTTTTTGAAAACTATTATATTTGAGTTAAAATAATCTTTAAATTATTTTTTCCAATGGGTTAAAATATAAATTATGATTCTTCAATGATGTGATTTTATATTTTAATTATTTTAGATAAACTATAAGTTGGGTTTTAATACATGTGATATAATTTTTATGAAAACGGATCACATAGAGTGCTTAAATATTTTTCATTTATGTATAAAAGTTTGGTTCTTATGTAATGCAATATTTAAATTAAATTAAAATTATTATTTTCACTTAAATTAATGATTATTTTATTGTAAAAGGAAACTCTCAAAATAGTTTAAGTTTTTTTAATGAATATTGGTATTGAATTTGGTTTGGGTGTAATTTTAAATTCAATTGTGTTTTAAGGTGAGTTTTTTTTCAATTTTTTTAAATATGGTAATTTGAGAATTATTGGATCCTTTAGAGGAAAGGGTTTTTCTAGGTATGTTAGATCTTATAAAATGATGTTTTTTATTTTCTAACTTTTATCTTATGAAGGTTTCTAATTGATTGGTGTTATTTTTTATTAAAGATATAGTTTTTTTATAAGGTATTGTTTGGTCACTGTATTTTTTGTGGAAGTACTTATTTTTAAAATGGTTTATGAAACTTGAAAAATAATTTATTAGTTTTATGAGGTTTATTTTGTGATGATCTAACCCATTATAATAGTTTTTATTTTGATGGAAATTTTCATGATATTTGACTATGTTTTTAAAATTAGGGCATGTATAGTTGAGTTTTTCATGAAACTTTTTATTTTTAATTGGTTTAATTTAGTATGATAGGTATAAGTTATTTGATCCCTATTAAGATTCAAACATTTCAATTTTATTTCGAACCATATGTTATCTTCTTATATAGGCATATTGGAATGTGGTTTGATGATTTTTTTATGAGAATTTTTATTTTAATATATTATGTTCTTGAATGGATTTCTATATAATAGAAGATATGATATATTTTCTGAATAGATAGATGATGGAATGATTATTATTCATTAAAATACATTTTTATATACTTTAATAAATCTATAATAGGTGTATTTAAGTTTCTTGAATGTATTATGAATGTTTGGGGTTGAAATTTTAAAAACGGGTGAAAAGTAGGAATTTTTAGAAGGCGCATGGTCTTCCAGGGAAATCCACATAGTTTGTGCATAGGATGCAGGACCATGAACCCTAAAAATATATATTTTTATATATTTTTATGGTCCTTACATATCTATGTTCAGTGATTATACAAAAATGAGGATTTCCCATAACTTAATTCATGATCAGTACACAGTCAAGAGACTATGCATAGTGACCGTGTAGTGTGAAAATGTATAAAAATTTGTTCTTGACACTCTTTTAACCAAATTAACTCTATCATGACTTTTTTATAGTCTATATACATCTTAAATGTCTTAAATAAAGTTGTAAATCGAGACCCAACTTCAAACGACCATAAAATTTTATCCGAGTGTCTCTTTCAACACCACGGGAAATTAAATCAAAGCTTGTGAAGATATATAAGAATTTTTATATGAGGTGACTTTTTGAATCATTTTATCTTATTAAAAATAGTCTTATAATACCTCTAAAATTGATTTCTAAGTTAAAGTATGAAATTTTCCATGTTTGGTGGAAAACTTTTGGTACTAATATGGGATAAGAAATTTTTTCTTTGTAAACTATTTTAATCTCAAGATTGTGTTTTCATATAAAATTTTGTATTTATAAATAAAATATGTTTAAATGTGTTTTTTTATAAATGATGTGGTTTTCATTAACTATATAATAATTTTTAAAAATTAAGAGTCTACTGGGATCAAATGGGAATTGGATAATGGATCCATTATAGTGATACATTGATTATATGGGGTTATATTATGGCAGAGAGTATCTCTCTGAGTTCTAATTTGTCATTGTATAAATCAATTATATAGAATCAACATATATTAACTAAATGTTTTCAAGGTGTTCCAAATTATTAAATTGCATTCATAAAATGTGGGTAGATCTATTGTGAAGGGGAATGACCACATAGATAGACTCAAGTTATGGTTAGTTATAATGTGGCTCATGGTGTTGTTTTAAATTATTATTATTTAAATGTAAATGAGAATGATATTATATAATAATGCTTTCAAATTATTAAATCCTTTATTCAAATTGAATAAATAATTCAATGTAACATCAAATGTGGATTTCTAGGGGTAGAAATCATTATAATAGAGAGAATTATAACTCTCTAATTTCTCATTTTTTTAATATATTTTATTATAATAATAATAATCTTGGAATGAAATTAATAATATTTTTAAAATATTTATAGATTCGGTGTGTTTTATTCTTGGATCATGATCCTAGTGATTGTTCAAGGAGAATAAACAATGTTAATGGAGAGGTAATAATATCTAGGTAGTCGATGCATGGTCCCATTGAATGAGAAATCCAACAATGAACCCCTTTATATTGATCATAACCTTCAGTTTTCATGTATTAACTTCCCAAAACCCTCCATAGGTAAATTAAGGATCATTATAGAATGATTTTGAGTGTTTGATTATGGGTTTTAAATCAAAGTAATATATTCATAATATGTTTGTTTATGTTTATACATAAAAATAAATGCATGATTGGTGTTTCATGTCACATGTATATTTTTGGTTTTTCAATATTACCATATATAATTTAAATGACTGAAAAATAAACTTTTTATATCTTTTAAGATGGGTTATTAGTGAAATATATTTAATAATGTAAATTATTTTTAATAAAAAGTATGTGTAATGTAAAGTATTTTTTTATATTATTATTATTTATTGTTGGAATTATATTTATTAATATTATTATTCTCAATTTTAAAATTTGATGGAAATATATTAAAGATTGAAATGTCATATTTGTACTTTTATAGATGGGGTAATTTGTAATTTAACACCTAATTACCTTATTATTATTATTAATTATTATATAATAGATAGAATACATGGATATTCCTTATTTAACTCTTTTCCAGTGTTTACATGGTGGTAGGGGGAACCCCCTTCTCCTCTTTTATTCACCTCCTCTCTTACTCAAGTAAAATTCTCCATGGATCTAAGGTATGTTTGTGTTTCTCTTCTTTGTTATTTCTCTCCTTCCTCTCCTATATTAGTTTCCCATACAATTATTATCCATTATCTTGACCTATGATTCTTACCATGAATAGGTTTTTCCATTTAAAGAAAAAAAACCTCAATTTCCTCATAGATGTTTGTGTCAAAGGGAACATCTCCTCTCGTCTAACTCGAATTAACCCATAGTTGTCGAAGGCAATGAGATTTCACTATATCTAGGTAGGTGATTCTATTTTTCTACCATTATTTGGTTATAACATGAATACATAGATGTTCATAATTGTTTCCTTATCTGAAATATTCTTATATATATTATTTATAATTGATTTATGATATTTTTTCATGTCTAACATATAAAATTAATTTTATTTCAAAGGGGTTTTATAGAAAACACCTGAGAAATTACTTGTATTTCTATGCTTATAATGTGTTTGATAAAATTCCAACATTGTATTTTATTAAATTAATTGAAAGGTTTTAAATGAAATTATTTATTTTGAATTATAGTGCATTAATATCAAGTTATTATCAATGTTTTCAATGATTATGGGTGAATTTGGTTACGTTAAATTGAAACTTTTTTATAAGGTTAATATTTACAATTCTAACACACTTTATGCTTTAAAAGGGTTTAGATAAAGTTATAAAGGTGTATTTTATACACTTTGATTTTTTTATAAAGATGTATAATAATTTAATATGTTTGATTAGTGCATTGGTGTTAGTTATGGAAGTGTTGGATTTCAATCTATAATGAATTATGTGAATTCATTTTTGATGGAATTAAAGTGATAATAAATATGTAAATTAATAATCCTTTTATTTAGATTAAACTTATAAAAGAAAAAATTGGAACATATGAGGCTTCCTAGGTCAAGCACCAAGATATTATTTGAAGAAAATCTCCATATATCATGCCATCCTTACCATGATGAGACTCTAGTTAGGTTGTCTAGTCATGATGAGACTTTGACTACTCTATCACAGACCTCATCACTAGTTTTGGATCATGCTCTAGCTAGTGGCTTAATAATAATTGTATATAGTTATGGATATTTATATGTATATTTATGATGAAAGTATTTTCATACATTTTATTCTATAATTTAAATTTTTAAGTACCACATTTTTTTATTTTAAGGGAAATTTTCAAAAAAATTAGTTTTAGGAATATTTTGAGCTTAATTATTAACATGACGTAATTTTTTTATTTTTAAGTGTTTTAAATAATTAATTATTTTGTCCATAACATTTTCTACACGGATCCAAATTGTGAAATTAGTTTTTAGGCTTCTAGGTTCATTGAGATTCATTTAATTCATTAAGATAAAAATACTCAATCCAAACATATTTGACATAAATAGAGCTCACAAGTGGGTTCTTTGAATTTTTTCATTGATTTAAAGACTTTTGAAGATAAGAACATATCTCTCAAATTAATTGTTTTAGTAGGATGAAATTTTATTAGAATATAGAGAATAAAATTAAAAAAATTAATTAATTCAAGATACTTTATATTATACCACATTCAAGGTCATAAATTCATGAGAAACCAAAGAATTGGAATTCAAAGAATATTCTAGGTCAGAAAAGTTTTATCAATTAATTTGGTCATAAATCTAGATAAAAATTTCTAATGGGGCTCAAATTTTTTGGTTTAATATAAAGGTTATATACAACCAATTTCATAGAATACAAATTTCCTATATTTTACCATTTAATTTTCCAAACACATGCCAACATTGAATGATACATTTGTATCCAAAATTATTCACCCCTCATGCCTAAAAAAATGTGTCTCTACTTAATTTTAAAAGAGTTCTCCATTTTATTAGATAATTATGTTTTTTTATATTGTAGTGTCTCTTTTTTTATCTTTTATTTTATATCTCTATAAATATCATCTCCATGAAAATGAAGAACTAACTTTGACTATTGTTTTAAGGAAGGTATCAATGTTATTTTTGAGTGGTTTTTACTTAAATGATTTTATTTATTTTATTCTATGATTTCAATGGTGTTTAAATTTATTAGGGTATGAGGTCACCCCCTTTTCACTATTACTATTTTAATCTTCCTTTTTCTTTAGTATTCATTCCCTCATCTATTTAAGTAATTAATATGTTTGAGTTTTACTTGGGTAGTAATGGTCAGTGAAGAGCCCTCTTAACTAACTTTGGGAAGTGTATTTATAGGGATCGATGAAAAATCACTCCGGTCAATTTAGAACCATTTTATAGGAGTCAAAAAAATTTAAAACATTTTTTTCAAAAAAAGAAAAAAACCCATAAATTTAAAAAATGAAAAAAAAATTCATTGGATATCTTTATTTTCTTAGGTATATGATGAATTTTCATAGTTATTTTAATTATTATTTTCCTTTTAACCAAAAAATTAATGAGTTTTATAGGTAAGGATCATTAATAAATCCATTTCAATGGAATTTTAGAGTGTTTAAAGAAGTTTTGAGACAAATGGAATCATTGGACATTGTAGTAAAGAAAGTCAAAGGTTTATTGATGGACTAAAAAAAGATGAATAAAAATTGAATCTTATTCCACTTAATTTCATAATTAAATAACTTAAGTATTAAAATAAATAATTCTTTTATGATTTACTTCCCTCTCTAATACATTACTTATCATTGGATATTCTTGAGGATGAAGAGAATTAAGATGAAATTCATGAAGTTGATTCATTTTTTTGAATTATTTTTATTCAAAGTTTATTTATTATGAATTCTAAAATGACCTAACCTATTTTTATTTTGAAAAATAAACACCTATATACCCCATAGATAGAGATGAATATGAAAAATAACACCCCATCATGGAGGATATGTTGTTGGAGTTTGATGAAGTGTCCATGAAATAAGTTGTAATTAAAGAAAATGAAGACCACAAGTACACTATGGTGACATGTCTTTCCACTCTACATTACCTTGTTTATTACATGGAGGATGGGGATATGATAATTTATAAGGACCCCCTTTACCTTATTATCTGTCCCCTTACACACCTTAAACTCACTTCTTCTTATCTCTTAGGGGTTGGTACATTTCTTCTTTTTTGGGGAATTTATACTCTTATAATACAATTTTTTAGGAGAAACAAAATTTCGTAGTTCATGCCACAAAAAAACCACCCACCTTCTAATTGGGGATGAAATTCAAGAACTTTATAACTAGGGGAATTAAAAACCTAGCACTCACTTGGGGGGTTAACCAAGCATTATTCATTTACTTTCTTTTTATTTGGATTTTAATAAATTTATTTGTTTCTTGATTTCTTATAGGATTAAAGTGGAAGTAGTTTGGAACTTATTTCAAGCATTCAATTATTTGAAATAAATCATGTTCTTTCCTTCTCTTTAGTTTTTCTACCCTTATATTTTTATTTTATTGAGCTTAAATGAAGGGAATTTATATTCAAGTGTGTATGGGGGGGTCTCAACCAAATTAAGAGTCTTTTCATGTTTATTTTTTTTCATATTTATTAATTTTAGGCTTGATTAATATTCATATTATTTTTACTCTTTAATTAATTTAGGAAGTGTTTCCTTGATTTTTGAAAAAATGGATTGTAAATGAATGTTGATGTGTAACTTTTTACTGGAATTTTATTTTCAAACATTTTCATGAGTTTTATTTTTTTAATATATTTTCATGAAATACAAACTATAAATATTTTTTCCATACTATATGGTATTTTGAGCCACTTTTTCATGTTCTTCCTAATACCCTCACCTTCCCAAGAGAAACCGGTATTTTGTGTGAGAACTGTAACTTATGATTTTTATCATTCAAAGATTTGGAGTTCATAAAATACATTTGACATGATTAATTTACTTTTTTGTCTAGAAATATTTTTCAATTTAGGCCTTCCTTTACATATACCTTTGTTTACCCCGTAGAATATTGGGATTTTCTTATAGGTTTATTCCATATTACAGGACAATTTTTGTGCACCAACCTTGACCCTTAACATTTTTGTGTGGATAATTCAGGTTTGAGTGTGGGGGAAGGGTTTTTTCATGTGTTATTTAGGAATAAATTTATTATAGGGTGTCATGAGGTGTTTTTATATTTTGGGAATTTGATATTGGGAATGAGTAGTTTTTCATTGTACTTCATTCTTAATATCTGAATCTCCATATAAAAAAGAAAATAAAAGAAAATAAAAACATAGAAAAAAAGTAGAGATGAGATTCAATTATTCTATGTGATTATTTTAATTACTTTTTTTCATTCATTGAATTTTTTGAGATATCATCTTCCTTGAGAAAAAATTGAAAAAAATAAAAAAGGTAAAAAAGTAAAAATAAAATAAAAATAAAAGTAAAAATAGGTTAATTATGATGAAATACTTTATTATATTCATTATTATAATCCTATCCCATTCCAATAAAATGGGGTATGGTGTAATTTTTTTAAGAGGATATGAGTGGATATCCCCTTTTGTTTTCACTTGAATATTCATTCATTGTACTTAAGAGTTCAACCTTCTCCTTTCAACCTTAAATTTTTAAATTTTTTACCCACCAACACTTGGATACCAAATCAACTTGAAAATAAATCATTGTTGTAAATATATTTTATGTCTCTTAATGTGAAGATATTAAAATTTTTAGAAGTATATAGTGAAACATGCATTTTATATATATGATAATAACTTTAGTTTAAATTTATCTTGAGTGAAGTGTAACATTAATTTCTGTGTGAGGTTAGTGTGATTGCATCATGGAAGGATTTTTGAGGTTAAAAATTTAAATATGAGAGATTAAAATTAAAGGTATTTGTTTTAATATTTGAGACATGATAGAATTTGATTTTTCAAATTGTCATGTAAATTTTCTTACTTTTGATTCTTTTGTGTATTTTGATTTGGATATTTGATGATTTTATGGGGGTTTAATTCTTAAGTGTGAGGGAATGGTAAAGATTGTATTTTCAAACATTAATTATATAATTAAATGTTTTAAGTCATAATTTTTTTATTTTAAAGGTAATTTTCATGTTTTTATGTTTTATAAATCTTTTGAGGTTAATTGTAAAAATTACTTAATTTTTTATTTTTAGGTGTTTCAATTTTTTTGTATTTCAAACGAATTTTTTTTTAAATCGATCTAAATTATGAAATTAATTTTTTAGGAATCCATGTTTTTACGGATACATATAATTAATCAATAAAAAATAATTAATCCAAACATATAATGTCCCAAAAAATCTCATAATTTGGGTGTTGGAAATAGTGAATAGATTTAACTAATTTAGAAAATGAGACCATATCTCGCAAATTACTAGTATAAATGAGATTAAATTTTACATAAAGCTATAAAATATTTCAGGGAAGAAATTAATTTCTTATTAATAGTCTCCATTATACCTATTTCATGGTTATAAATGCATGGGGAACCAAAGGATTTGAATTTTAGAAGCCCTGCATTGTAGATAATTTTTATTGAGTAATTTGGTCATAACTCTATATAAATGTCTAAATGGAGTTAAAAATATTGAAAGTTGATATTAAAGTAAGATTTGAAAAACATTATATAATAACACTTTCCAATATTCATCCATTTAATTAGCCAAAAATTCAACAAAATTTTAAGGATAGATTTGGATTTAAAATTATTCACCCATGTTTCCTATTAAAAAGGTGTTTTCACTTTATTTAAAAATATTTATCCATTTTAGTAGCTAAGTAGGGTTTTTTTTGATATTTTATTGTTATAAATTGATAATATAAATCATTTAATTTTTATCTTTCTTTTCTTGTTCATTTTATATTTTTTCTCCCCATATAAATTTCATCTCCATGAAAATAGAGAACTAACTTTGACTATTTTCTGAAAGATGGGAGCGGTGTTATGTTTGATTTATTTTCGATTAAGTTGTTAAATAAATTTTATTCTACTATTTAAGTGGTGGTTAAATTTATTAGGTTATGTAGTCTCTATATATTTACTACCACTATTTAATTCTTCCTTATTCATAAATATTCCTTTCCTTTACCTTCCAAGTCATTCATACAGTGGTGTTTCACTTAGGTAGTGTTGGTTAGTGAAGAGGTCTCCTAAATTAATTTAGAAATATTATTACCCCACATGTAGAGGTCTTGGTTTTGGGTAGTAAAAATTAAAATGAGGATATTTAATGATAGTTCTTGTCTACAAAATTAAATAAAATATTGAAAATATTTTTAAGAATAATTTTTTCTTCACTGTGAACTTCTAATAATAATAGTTTCTTATTCACTAACCTATTTATGTTTTATTTTGATTTTTTTCTATATTTTTATATCATATCTATACATATATATTTATATAATATTTATTTTTAAAATCCCAGTATAGTTGTATGTTATTTAGTATTATATTTTAGTTTATAAGTATTGATAATAAAAAAGAAGTGTGTATGAGTGGCCTCCTCAATAGATCAACCCAGGACACACCACCATAGTGAATTTATAAATTTAAAATATTGATAGAGATCTAAAAAAAACTATAAAAATCCCTCCCATAATATATGATTCTAATTCTAATTGTGGTGAAATATATTTTATGTGTGAGGATCCTCATTTTCCCTATATTAGTTCTATTGGAGATCCCCCATGAGGCATGTTTACAGATTTTATTATAAATTATTTCTCAGTTATGGTTTCTTTAAAAGTATTATACATATTATTTTACTCAAATGTTTTTAAAGTTACATTTTGAAATAATGTGTTAAAATGAGACCCCATGTTACATGATTTCATAAATGGAAAATATAATAATACCTTTTTATTTGCCTTTTCAAACTGGAATATATGGGTTTTCAAAGAAATGGAATTTATAGAATAATTAGTGGCATCCTAGTAGGCCATATCGTATACCCTACATACAGACCTTGGTGTATAGATAGCCTTGTATTTTCTTGGTTTATTTTATAGGTATTATCAATGTTTATGGTTCATAGGTGTACAACATGGCTTGGATTTGGGGTTGTGGAGGAGGTGTCTTGCAGGGTTGGTCATATGAAAAGATGAGTTAGATACATATTTTATTTTTTAAGTATCTTATTTGTGTTATGTTGAATTTTTTTACTCTTTGATTGTATGATGCAACAAAATGGATATTTATTTGTTTTTTTAGATTGTATGTTGTTTTTTACATTCATTATTTATTATTTAATAATGGGTAAATCATTTATATTAGTCACATGATACCCTTGGCACTTGTTTCATAGTCGTAACAATTGAAAATTCCCCTTGAGCCTTGATTTAGACCAACTCAAGTATAGTGGTTAGATATCCAGGTTGGTTCGTCACATGAACATCAATAATATGACTCCTAGTTTTTAAATTATTCAAACTAGATGAATACATATATGTTACTCACTAAAGTGTTTAGTGAGAGATTTTTACCAAATAGTTATATAGATATGTGGTAGTAATTACATAGAGATGTAATGAGTTTAACAGAACCTTAAAGTGTTCTAATCATAAGGTTGATCAGTTAGTTGATCATATATGTTTTGATAATATAATCACTTATGTATGGTTTTGTTAATATTCATAAAAAACAGAATAATATAAAATTTATCATGTTATAAAAATGTAATATCTACTTTACCATTCATTCATATCTAATACATATACTCATGAAGTGAATTGATAATTGACCTCTAAGTATGAATTTGATTCATCCCTAAGAAATTTTCATCATGTATTATTATAGGTTATAAATAATTAACAAGGTAAGAATGAGTATGATTCTTATATCAGGATATGGAATATTCTCATGAGGCACAAAATGAGTTTTATTCAATGGATGACCCAAAAATTATACCACATAGAGTTTCATACACTTTATATTTAGTTTACTTGGGGTGTATGGTTCATATTTTTATTTAACCATACTATAGGTTGGTGTGATACTTAGTATGAGAACATTTATAATTTGATACATTTCTTACTCAAGCTTGAGGTTTAGCTAACCAGTGAATGGTTGGGTTTTTTTTTTCTAATTATATCATTAGTTAAAGCTTAACCAAGACTTCATTTTCCCTCTTGTATGACAAGTATGACATATAGGACCTCAATTAATATAGAACAAGTAATTATATAACCATACTTAAATAAGTTATATTACATTATTATCTATTGGGTGAATGGATCATGATGTACTCATCCATAAGGGGGAATGGTATGTTATGTATTCATCGATCTAGACAGTCTATACTCACATAATCAAGAACTTGTTAGTAGATATATAGTAATTTCATAATCCATGCCCCATGGTTATTCGATGACTTGGACAAAGGGATCATATGGAAATACATGCTTACATATGATATAGGTGATAGAAATAAGTATAGTGATACATGTGTTTAATGGAGATCATGCAAGATCCATTTATATCTTGAGTATCATTGATTATTTTATAGAGTATACTCTTTTAAAACATTTATGAATTATATAATTCATGATTGGTGTCAATTATATAAAGGACCATGGGGTAATACATAGTGGTTAATTTAATGGGGATAATTTTTTTACTCAGATAGATGCTCTAAAAGTGTTTTAGAGTTTATTCATTAAGTTAATTATATGAGTGTTCATATAGTATTACATACGATGTGATACATGATAAAATTGATAATAGATTTCCAATTTTTTTGTAAAATATCTAAAACGAATATTGGGTATAATTTCACAAGTTATTGTAAATGACACAATATATTTTTAAATGACATAAATTCTATGGGGATTTAGTACAAGTTAAAGATTGAATGAGATATTCTCTAGATACTTAAACACATATGATTGGTTTTTTCTATATCATACGGTACAACATAGGCATATCAAAAGGAATTCTATACCACTTCCTTAACTAAATTTTAGTGTATGATTGGCTACATCATAATGTTATAAATTATAGTGAATGATTAATATATACTTTTATTATTCATTAGTAGTTTAATGTTAATATGTTAATGTTTGAATCATTACCCATGAAATATATCATTAATATAAAATTTCATTTGGTGAAACACATGGGTGGATAGGTGAATTCATGTGATGAATGAATATATATTTGAAGCATTAACTCATACATTATGGAATGTATGAGTTAATACATGTGTGCTTGAGGATAATCCTTAAGGGTTATATAAGGGATCCATTGTCATTATGATTGTGTGTTTGTGTATGACTATGATACTACCAGTTCTCCCATACCCATAGTTTTTTCCACATCCTCTTATTCGATTATGATATACTAAAATATGTTGTGTCAAGTTATTTGGTTTTAACCCATGGATACACCACATATGAGGGAGTACTTTGGATACTTTCCAGAGATCTTCATTAGGAACTTGAATGAAGAAGGAGGTTTGACTACTCATCATTATAAGGTATTAATAGAAGATATTCATTTTATTTTGGAATGGTTTCAGTTATCAAGCATGGTGGATCTTGAGAACATTCTTTCTAATTTTTTCCACTAATTTATTAAGTGTTAATATATCCTAAGAAACCCATATAGGTTAATAGAAATTAATAATGAAAATATCAATTTTGAATAACTAAAAAAGTAAGTTAACTTAATAAAAAAGATACCAATTATTTTTCAATTTCTTTATCATAAGATGTATATGAATTAATTATAATGCTTCACTATCCAAATCAATAAAATAACTTTTCTCGAGTTCAATAGTGACTACTTCTTCGAAGTCTTAATATTTTTTTTTCTATAATAAAAAAACTATTTAATATTTATAATATTATTAAAATATTAAATCAAAAGAATTATACCATTTTATTCTTACTTTTGGATAATATATTTGGCACGAATCAGTCATGTGAATTTTTTTAAATGTTCATATGAACCAAAGGCTACTATAAAAAAAATCAAATGATTTTATAAAAATATGAAGTAAAATTTAGAATATATAGTTTACTCAATGGAAAAATAAAATAAATGTAAATAATCATGAAATTTAAAATTTAAAATGAAAACAATGACTCAATATAGTGAAATATTTTTTTGAATTCTTTGATTTGGTGGTTCTTTTATGCAATGAATAAAACCATGAAAATAATTTTCTCAGAATTTAGAATATAATTCTGATTATTATAATCACATAATTCCAAAGTTAGAAATATTTTCATTTTAAGTACATTTAACTCTAATGGGACCCCAAAATAATTTTTATCTTATAAATTACACATTAAAATATTTGATATATTTTATTTTATTGAAAATATAAAAAATAAAAAATATGTACATGTTAGATACCTACTTGAATAATGACTTCCCAAAGCCTACATATGGTTTTAGTTATAATCTATATAACTTGTTTGTTAAAAAAATAATAAATACAACCACCACCATCTGCTAGAATCTAAATTTGGTATAATATATAATAATATTGGTTATAAGTTGATGGATATAACAACTTTTTTCATTAATATTATTGTTATATTATTTCTAATTTTTTAAAAGAAAAAATTCACTAAACATGTTGTGAAATCCACTCATAGGGCCACAAAAATCCAAAATTCTATCACAATTGAGTTAAATGGATTTTCAGGGTGACCTGGTCTTGTATGAATCATTAAAAATTAAAAAAAATTAAAATCTAGTTGGGTTAATTAGATTGTTTTACCTCAAATATTGACTCTATTTTCAAATCAAACTTATCATTAAAATGAAAAAACATTTAAATATTATCCATGGAAATTTTTTCAAGGTTATATATTAAATTATAGTTTAAATAGATAAATAATATATCATATGTATATCTTTATAGGATAATAACCATAAATTATAGTATGTGTTGGTGGATTATGGTGGCCCTACACAGGCGCTGTCAGGTATTCCCTTTATAGATTATTTTATTTAAATATTTTTTTTCTAATGGATGTTGTTTATAAATTATAAAAAATATAAAATACTCTTAGATTAGTCTAAATTAAATAAATCACAATAAAATGAAAAACATCCATGCCAAATACAGTATTTACTTAGTTCACTTTAAGTGTAGATGCTATATTCATGGAAAAATATATAAGAAGACTGATTAAAAGTGAATGGATATAGCAAATTATATCATTAATGTTCTTATTATATTTTTTGTAAATTTACATGTGTAATATGTTAGAGAAGAATTAATACCTTGAGGTAGCTTATGTGAGGGAATTATTATAGTTACTCCCAAATTACAACCATTCAATCTTTGAAACCTATTTCAACATGAATTGAAAGATTCATAAAACCGCATATAATTACATTTAATATTTTATACAATTAATAAATATGAACATGTATGGGATTAAGTTCTGTTAGTAGGTTCTAATGAGTTTATAGGAGGAAAGTGTAAAAAATTAGGTAGAAAATAGTGTGGAGCCTTGGGATATTCCACAATTTATGTTTTTATGGCATGGTCTTTATGTTGTATCATAGGAGGGATCAACAGAAAATTTTGAGGCTACTTCCAAAATGAAGGTGGTTATTACCTAGTGGTTTAATGTGGTCTAGTCCCTTTCTAGTGGTCAAGTGATATGATGTGGAGTTTACGGTTGTCTTGTGTCCATTTTTGAGAAGTTCCTACACTTGAGGGGGTAGCCTCATCATGGGGATTTTTGTTATGGCATTGCCTAACTATTGGAAAAGGTGGTTATGTGGCATGGTAGTAGGACACATAGTAGTACCTTCCATAAATTATTTGGATCTATTCCATGGATCCATCCATGGATCTCAAATTTTTATTTTACTAGGGTATGTGGCATGGTATCCTTCCATTGCACTATAATTTTACTTTTCAATCGGTGGTAGCGTGGTCAGGCAGTTGCATTATAGTCCCCTAAAATATGTTTTCATATAAATAACCTAAGACCCTAAACTTAAATTTTATCCCAAAATCCTCTCTTGATCCCTAGTAACTCTATAGTTCTTTTTGAAGGCTTTGAATCCACCTTTTGATAGGGATCAATATTCTGCTTCCCAAGTTCAATCCATGGTGATCTGAGATGTTGTTTCTTCTAATTTTCTAGTGGTTTATATTATGTTTGATCTTGTATTCCACACATGTTTTTTTCCATTATATGTTTTTATCTATATCATTATAATGGAGTTTCCTTTTTTTTCTTAAGGAATAATGTATTTGGGAGGTCATAGTTTCCTCATGGGGGAGGTGATCAGAGATCTACATTCTTGTTCCATCCTCACCAAAGAACATTTACACTTCAGAGGTAGGGGATTTGTTTCTTCTCATATTTATATATATGAAATCATAAATTGACCATACATTATCCCTTTCTATGGAGGTGAAATTAAACTAAATAATATTTAAACTAAATTAAATTAAGGAATTCATCTATGTTTAGCGATCACATGTTGTTTCCTTCCACAATGATAATGGATTTTCCCTTGTTTTTATAGATATTGTGATATCTATACTGTTTTTTATTTCATGTTTTTATACTTAGTTTCTCATGTTTATATTGATATATATTTTAAAGAACATAAATCCAAAATTAATTGGTTGGATAAATAATTAAAGAGAAATGTTTATTAAATGTATTATTTCTTATAATTTGGTTATAATCAAATTGATGTTAGTATTCATGTTTAATTGAATATGTTATACCATATGTTAATGGAAATGGATTAAGAAAATAAATAAGGAATTCTTGATGAAAATTTTAATGATTAATTTCATGTTAATTGAGAATATTTTCCCTTAAATATTTTTAAAGTTAGAAATTGAAAGAAATATTTTTTAAAAAATTTTAATAGCTTGTTATCGCTGATTCCTTAGGTTACCCATGGATTTAACCTATGATAAATGAATTGGTTAATTCAATATGGAATAAAAAACCGATTTTTTTATCAAGATAAATTTTTGGGGCTAAGATTTCATGTTTTTTATAAAGGATGGATTCCTTGTGTTGTTGTCAATGGGAGACTATTCCCATATAAAGGTTGTATACATTGTTTTTAGGGAAAATTTTCCATGTTAACTATGTTTGTTTCTTACTTCATTATATGTTCACTAGACATGATCCTTTCTATATGATTTGATTGAAGCCTAGGATGTATTATGAGATATGGGAAGGGATGCCTAAGGTTGTGTAACTAGTTGAAACCTATGGCAGTGAGATGCATGGTGATATGCGTGTGGGTGTTGGGGATGAGACCAAACATTATGGGACATGTTATAGTTGGTCTTACCTATTTTTATGCTTATGTTGAGTACCTAATATTATTTAATGGCAATAATTTTTAATAAATATTTAATCCATGGGGTGGGTTTTTATTAGAATGTAAATGTAAATTTTAATCCTAAAAAATTATGGAATCTATTAGATTATACCTGTAGGGCATAGACATAACTTGGATGGAAAATGGTTTTTAATTGGAATAATGTTTATTAATGGTTAAAAAATTAATTAATGGGAAGTGAAATGTTAAAATAAAATAATAAACTTAATATAAATCCTTAAAATCTTGCGTACTTATAGGATATTTAGTCCCTAATAGTATAAGTTGGGTGTCTAAATGACGATAGTTGTAGTTGGGCCTAGGAATAGATTATTCTCATAGTGCGGTTGTGATCTATATTTTATGATGTATATTTTGATATTTCATATAATTCCCCACTAATTCCGGTAGAGATAATGTCACCTAGTGAAATTTGGGTGGGTTTTCCTTAACATTCCAGTGGTGAGGATGGATGATTGAGTACCCCTAGCCCCAATCTCTTCTCTTAGTGGTATTATGTGCTAGTATTCACAACGATTAGTTTCCAATATAATTGTGTTGAGGGATGTCACAACTTGCTGTTATTTCAAACATATGTATCTTTAGATATACTATCCAAAGTATTATTATAGGCATTGTGCGTATAGGCTGGGATTGATTAAGGTACCATACATGGTGTATGGGATGTGATGACTTGAGGTATAATACCCGATGTATGATACACATCATATAGTTTTTTGTGGCTCTTAGAACCTACTTGGTAACTATATGGTGATGTGATATGGGACTATGAGATGTTTTGTTTCATGAGATGCATGTTGTGATACATTGTCTAAGTGTCTTTGGTCTGGATTACTTTTAAAGAGAGATGGATCAGGCAATTCGATGTTGGGGAAGAGCGATAAACTAGTGGGGAAGTGGTAGTCAGGTACCCTTATGGATTTATTATTATAATATATGATATCTATTGTATGCATGACTTAGTGAGAGATATCCATGGTGTGGATAGTAATTTAGTAAACCTATTTAGGTTATGAGATAGTTTCACTTATTGTTCACTGGGTTTTAGTATGATTTTTGTATCTTTTTCATGAGAGGATTCAGGGAGGATCCTACTAAGTATACTATTATACTCACACCATTTATATATAAATATTTTATAGGTCAATTAGACTTGGTCAGAGATCTGACTGAATTTTACCATCTTATCATTTTGCAGGAGCTGTTTTGGATTTGTGGTCACTGTTAAGTTTACCTTTTTGGGAATTTTATTTTCCTTTCTAATTGTTTTAGTCTTGTATTAATTTACTTGTATGAAATTGGGATTATATTATCTATATGATCAAGAGTTTATTTTTTGTATATATCTTATCTCTCTCTTATATATGTTTCTGTTAGAGGTCAATTTCTACCATTTATATGTATGATATACACTCGATGATAGTTTCAAACCTGGGGCCTAATGGATGTGGGAAAAGGGTTGTCACTATCCTCCAAATCTTAATTATAGATAAGGATTGGTACTTTTGGGGTGAGGAGGTCATGATAGAGTGGTATTAAAGGTTCTTTTTGATGGGTAGGATGGATTTTAGAGTTAGGAATAGGTGAGGACTATATGGGTTGGTAGGTAAATTATGTCATCTAAGATTAGTAAGAAATGTAAACATGGGAGTCTTTCTGACACACAAGCATTTAGGCCCCATTTGATATGATACATTCACCTATAAGTTTACTAATTCTAATAAGTGAAGTGATACTAGTTGTGGGGTAGAGACATAGGAAAGGATCATGCATCATTATTCATTACACCTATATTTGATATAAGGGGACCTTAGGATAGTTTAAAACATAATAGAATTATATAAAAATAAAATTAATTAATTAATTAATGTTAAATATTATATATTTTAGTTTTAGGAGTCTCTAAAAAAAATTTAATTACGGGCAAGGCTCTAGGTCGACGTCCTCATTAGGTTCGTAGCAAAAAAAATTAGCAGGATGTTCCAACAAATCGTTGTAGCGTAGAGTTTGATGAAAAGAACACTTGGAGGAGTAAACTCTAAGAATTTTAGTACTAGAGTCTATATAATTATGAGGAATCTATTTTGGACTCAGTTGTAGAGTACAAGTTGGTATAGGTTGAGAAATAATTCCATTTAATCCATTCTTAGTAGGAGAATTGGGTTTCATTGGGTGTGACTATGCTACATAGAGTAGCGAGACAGTGGTAGATCTTGTTCTATAGGTACCATAAGGAGTTGGTGGTATTATAAGAGAAGTTCAGAGACATGTTTTGATAAAAGTATATTTCTTTAACCAAAAAGGCAATAAGTCATTGGGATCTTCTTACCCTTCGGAATGGGATTCCAACATGAGGGAGTTTGGGATCCATTTCAGGACCTTTTGGAATATGATTCAGACATGTTTCCTTATGATAATTCTAATGAAAGAAATTTTGAGGAGGTATTTCATCAAAATATCCAATTCTAGGTCACCTCATTTATGTTTTTGACTAATCTCGAGGTTCTAACAAGAGAAGATATTTTTAATAGGATACTAGTTAAAACCAAGACATCATAAGAGGGGATTCGTCACAATTCCTCATAAATAAGAGTTATGGTTTGGGGTTACTAGTTTCCAATACATAAGTTTTTTTGATATGGGTGGGTCCAATCCCTTATTATCTCATTTATCCTAGGGTGGTGTCTCTACAAACTTTTCCAAGGGTTCAAACACATGTTTTATTGTTTAGGATGAGGTCATCAGTGGTGAGAGTTCCCAAAATTTATGAGTATGAAGCATGAAATGGGTGTTCTACTTCAGGTTCTACCATTGATGAAATTTTGGTTAAGGAATAAGCATAATTATTCTCAAAATTGGGATCAAAATAAATGGGATAGGGTTGATAAAGAATAACCCAAAGATATTTCTTGTCTATAGAGAGTAGAGAATGTCCATGGAGGTGGTCACCATCAGGGTCAAAGAGGCCATAGAGTGGGTCATGGAAAGATTGACTGTTTGAAATTACTAGCATTAGAAGATATATATATCATTTAAGGTACCCTTTTCTTATTTTCAACTTGGTTTCATTCCTTGATTGATTCAAGAGCTACACACTACTTCATATCACCTTACATCATCCAGGACTTGGGAATTGGGGTGGAGAGACATCGATTTCCCTTGGTGTTAACTATAATAGTTATAGGTTGAGCATATTTTTATAAATTTTGTACAGACTATAAGCTAGTGATGGGATAATTCCACTCTTGGGGAGACTTTCCATGTTTATGAGTACAACCATATGACATCATTATCAGTATGGGATATCTGTATTCAGTGAATGATGTAGTGGATTTAATCAGGACGTAAGTTATGTTCAATGATACTGATGGAGTGGCTAAAATGTTTGTTTGTGAGTGAGACCCCATGATGGGTAAAAGGATTATTTTTTCATTGTCTTCCATGATGGATGAGCTGATTCTGATTTTGTTGGAGTTTTATTTGAAGGTTTTTCCTAGGGTTGTGGATGATTAACCTGATATTTTTCCTAAGGAGGTATTGGAATCACCAACATCGATGGGATATCGGGGTTGGGATCAAGATATAGCTGAGTGTTTCTCCTATATCAATGTCTACATATAGGAAAGTTCCTTCTGAGTTGTGAGAGTTTCATGTATAACTCGATGATATTTTATAGTGAGGTTTTGTTCAGTAAAGTATTTCACCTTGGGGTGCACCAGTTTTTTATGAAGAAGGATGATGGAAGTTTTTGTATTTGTATCAATAATCACCACTTAAATCAATTGAAAGTGAAGAACCACTACCCCTTCTACATATTGATGATTTATTTGATCAGTATAATGGAACGAATTGGTTCTCTAAGATCAATTTTTTATTAGGATGTCATCAAATGTTGTCGAAGGATGAGGGTATTTTGAAGAACACTTTCCATTGTCATCATGGGAATTATGAGTTCATTGTGATACCATTCGGTGTGATGAAGTCTCCATCAATTTTCATGGGTTGGATTAATTTAGTGTTCAATGAGTTATTGGATTAGTTCGTGGTTGTTTTCATCGACGACATCCATGTGTACTCCATGTAAGAGGAGGATCTTATAGATAATCTGTAGGATTTTTTGGGATTTCTTCATTGATAGAATCTATTCAATAAGTTTTCTAATTGTATGTTCTAGGATTGGGAAGTTTTCTTCATGGGTAATTTCATGTCCCATTAATGAGTAGTAGTGGATCCTTTGAGGATAGAGGTGATTGTTTCTTCAATAGCCCCCAAGACTGTTTTAGAGGTGTAGAGTTTCCTTGGCCTTACAAGATATTATAAGAGTTTTTAGCCTATTTATCTTTGTTTTTTACTCCTTTTATAGTTTTGAATATAAATGATCATGCGTTCTTTTGGATTGGCCAGTTTTAGGTATATTTTGAGTACCTAAAAGAAAATTTTCTCTACGCTTCAGTTAATTATTTTATAGAAATTTTAGTTTAGTTTAATATTTTCTATAACACTTCAAGTCTTTATTTAGAATGTGTTTTGATGAAGCATAGATCAGTTGTTTCTTATGGGTCTTGGTAGCTATTTCCCCATGAGCTTAACTATGACACCCATGATCTCGTGTTTTTGGCAGTTATGCTTGCCTTGAAGTAATGGTGACATTACCTCATCGCAGATCATTTTATAATTTTTATTGATCATAAGATCCTGAGGTATATATTCTACCAATGTGATATTAACTTGATATTGTAACACCCCAAGATATTATAATATGTCAATTTTTAAATTTTTCTTCTATGATAGTTTACATTACACATAACACCGAGCTTAAAAAAATGATTAAATATTATTATTTAATTATAATAGTTATCACCTATTTATTGGAAGGGAAGGAATGAAATAGATTATGTAAATTATGAAAATAAATATTATGAATGTTTATAAAATTAATTAATTGGTTACCAATTAATTAGAAATGAAAACCAATTGAACATAAATGATGTATTTTGATAAACAAAATTTTTATATCGAAAATGATGATTTATATTAATAAATTAAATTAATTACTATTATTGAAATATATTAACAAAATTTATATATTTGATAAAATGTGTTTAATTTCATCAAAAATATTTTTAGAGGCATAAGATAAGAATAAATCCAATTTTACACATAAAAGACTATATTTTTCTAAACATAGTTTTACCATCTTTTAATGGAGAACTTATTTTAAATATAAATTTTACAACTATATATATTATATATAACCAAATAAACATTATTTTTAAATTTTAATATCAAAATTTACTTTGGTTAATTTTTTGGTATTTTTCTAATAATTTTCATTTTTGATGAATAGTAAGGTGATCATTGGAATAGTAATGTTACCATTAGGAATAGTAATATAACCAATAGAATAGTAACTTCACCTATGAAAGTATAAATAAAATTTAGGTACTTTATGGAGTAAAATATAATAAATTTATAATAATGAATAAGTAAATAAATGTGTTAAAAACGATACATTAATTATTGGTATTTTTGTAAAAAGTAAATTTGTATTTATAATTTTATAATTAATAAATTTTTTGAAAAGATTATTTATTTTCAGAAAATATATTCATAAATAAATATTTTTGTGTCTTATGATTATAATACAATTCTATTAGACCGTAATTAAATTCTCCAAGTGTCATAAAACCAGTTATAATTTTACAATAAGTATTTTTTACAATAAATGATGATTTTAAATTAAAACTAAATTTCTCATATTTAGAAAAATATTTTTATAAAATGGATTTCATTTATTAATTTTACATATCAAAAAATGGTTTGGGTGAATTTTTTGGATTTTTCTAAAATAGTTTAACTTTTGGTGAATAGTGAAATGCAATAATTTATGGTATATATACATTATAAGTAAAATATACTATTACTTGATTCATGGATAATGTAAGAAACATTGGTTAGAAATCACATGAAAAAGTTTCTATAATTTTTCATAATAATCCAAAATATTCATAGTCCTGATAGAAAATAATAAACAAATGAATAAAATATTCAGAAAACACCCCTCTCCTCCACTATAAATACCACCCTCACCAGCCCTTCTCCTCACACCTTCCAAGATTTGATCCTTTTGAAATTTATATTCAATAATACTACCAGGAACCCCACCCCATATCCAAGATCCTTTTTTATCAACAAAATTCCAAAACTAATTCCCTTAAGGAGGTTCTCAAGGAGAAGAATTCAAGAACTAAAAATTGCATTTCTTTTATTTTATTTTATTTTAAATTTCTTTTATTTATTATCATTACCTCAGATACACTATAAAAATAAAAATGATAACTCCAATATAATTAATATACTTATATTATATAATTTTAATAGTAGATCCATCATCAAACACCTTTCTCTCTCTCACTCATTAAATTAATGAAAACATCACTCGTGGCGTGTCAATTTACGGACATCATGGACGATGTATTTTCATTTTCTATTAATGCCTTCAAGGATAGTAATAAAACTAATTTTATGGTTAAAAAAGATTATAATACATTTATTATAGACTATTTGATATTTTGGAACCATTATATACACATGATGTTAATTAAAAAAACAACACTAATTTATAATGATCAAAAAAATAACCAAAATAATCTAAACGATTATCACCAATGTCTTATCTAATGATTTATCCTCACCCCAAATAATCAAATAACATATATAAACATTTAATATTATGTATGTTAATTAATAAAATATAAATTCAATTATATATATCTATTCACATTTTACATGAACATTCATGCTCATATACAAGTAAACTGATCATGAAAGAAAAGGAAATGAATGCTCCCAAATGATAAAATTGTATCTTATAACTGATCAAAAATACCATAAATAAACTTAATAAAATTATATTTAATAAAATAAATTTAGATAATGTTTTTAATTAATTAATTAACATATTTAATTTTGTTATATGAGACATTAAGGTCAAGTACGAAACACTTTCGTAAATAAGGTAAGGGTTTCTTCCCGAACCTCCATTTTCCATCTAGGTTATGATTTCTCTCTCTTTACCCAAATTTAATTATTAATTATTTTTATATAATTATTATAAATTATATTAATATGTTATAAAATAATTTATCTAGATCATTTCATATTTCTTTTAATGTAAAATATAGGTTTACAAGGTTCCCTTCTCAATTCTTCCCGATAAGCAAACCTGATTAAACGGAACTTCCCAATTTCTTACTCATTTTAAAGTACCTTACATAATTTATTTTAAGACACCATTATTTTTTTAAACCACTAAATTTTTTCATGAGACAATATTTTTTTTCATTACTGGTTTTATATAAACAATCATAAAAATAAAAATGATTTTTTCGCAAAAGAACTCTTGTTTTCAAAGTAAAAAGGATATTTATCTCAAGAATTACTTGATGATTTTATTAGAGTATTTTCATATATTTCAAAACACTTTGTTTAATATTATGATTAATTTGTAATAATATATTATGATTATTATCTACTATATTTTATTAAATGTTTTATGATTAGTTTGATTTTGTATGTGCTCTCTTGATACCATTCGCTAGACTACTCAGAATTATTATTGATTATGATTATAGATTGGGAAAAGTTATTTATATTTCACGTGTATATATTGTTTATTTTTAAACCCATTAATATTTGGAGTTTATTAGACTTAGAAAGTGATGTATGGGTCCCACTATATCCCCTATATTCATCGGTAGATCTCATGATACAAATCAAAAATGGATTTTGGCCAAGGCCTTAACCATTTATTTTTAGGTGTCATGGATGAGGCCTAAATGGTATGTTTATGATGTGAAAAATATTAATTTTCATAATTATTATTAGTAATTGATTATCCATGTGAATATTTTACTATTATAAAATCCATGGTTAAGCTTCATTCTCATGTGATTATTTTTATGGAAATATTTATTCATATTTTATTCTTGCCATATTATGCTCATGTTTATATTATAATGGATCATGTTATTAGTCATTCATTATACCTTATTGTTTATATTAGGTTTTGATGTATTACTTACCCTTATTTATCATCTTATCTCACATCTTTCTTATGTTTTATTTTTTCCCAGGATATGAAGATGTATATTATGAATGAATTTCAGGGATAATCTTGGAGTTTATGGGTGTTTCCAATGGAATTGATATGTTTTTTACATTAAAGTTGTAATGTAAAACTTATATTTGTATATTGTTTTATAAAAATACTAAACTATTCCATCCTTCAAGATGAGAATTCCTTTTTTATTATACCAATGTAATAAAGTAAGTCACTAGCTCTGGGAAACTGGGGTGGGGGTCTTTATAGTTGGTATTAGAGGAATTTTAGTAGAAACCTTGGAAACTAGATTTAGAAAACATATATTAGGGAAAATTACCCTAAGATAAACTTCTAAGATAATCATAGAATAATATCCTAGAATTTTGTTAATGTAGAGATTATGTGGGTATTCTAGCAATACATCCATTTTGGGATACTACAAGTGGATGTGAATCTAGAATAGATGTACCTAGGGGTAAAAACTCTGATAAGGTATCCCAAGCATGACCCATGATATTCTTTTTATAATTCACATTTTATTTTTACTCAATTATAAAGGATTTAAAAGTAAAAATGTCCCCAAAGAAACCATGTTAGCTACACATAAATTATTCAATTTATGTTTAATATTTAATTATTATTGTGATTATAAATTATGTTTCATAATATTATGATCTAATAGAGTGTATTAATTTATTTTAAAAATGGTTCCTAGAAGAAGGAATGGTAACCACATCGAATAACATAATCCAAAGAGTAATAATGATGATTTCTTTGGTGGGTTTAAGCCAGTATTTTGAAGGGAAATAGTCTCTAAAACATTCTCATCATATGAAAAGATAATATAATGTTCTAAAGGAGAAAGAATTTTCTATGTACTATGGATTTAGAGGTATGAACAAGTACAAGATTACAAATAGGAAAAATAAGGATAAAGGAAATAAGATAAAGAAGTATTTTCCCACATGTGATAATTGTGGGAAGAAGCAACATGATACTTGCTTAAGAGGAATGGGATTTTTCTACAAGTATGGAGTGAAAGTCCACAATACTAGTTATTTAAAGGGTGATAAAAGGTTTTCCAATGTGTAATGATTCAACTACAAGGATATGGGGTACTAAAAAATGAATTTCCCAAAAATCACGGGAATATAGCAAAGAAGAATCAAAGGGATCATGGTCAAGATTATGGTAATACCTAATACGAAGATAAATGATTGATATTCTTATGTTTAAATTCAATAATTATGTTATTTTATTATTTATCAATAATTTTATGGTTATATGAATCATGATATATATAAGGATTGTACTTCTATACTTTTTTGTTATGGATTTGAAAGCGTGTGTTGAATGGTACCAAGAAAAGTGATTTAGTGGAAAGTTGATCTTTTGGAAACACATGAATTGGGAAAGATAATCCTAAAAATGTTCTTGATTTTGATATAATAATAAATATATGGTTATGGTATAGTATTAGTGCTTATGAAGGTGGTTAGTGATTTGATGGTTTAGGTATGTTGGAATTATGAGATGATTGGATTTAAGGACAACCTATTATTTTACTCACAGAAGCATGCATTTTTTATAAAGGTTTAAAGGTGATTAAGGTATTCATATATTTAGTGTGCTATAATAAGAGATACCTTAATTTTTAAATATTATTTTAAGTTTATTTTGTAAATTTAGTGGCCTTCCTTATAATTTTTTGGTCTTTGATTTTGGAAATACATATTGTGGATGAGTCTTAATTTTAACTACATATGGAATGGATTAAAGATATTATTGATTAAGATTAAAGTATGACTTATCATATTGGATAACCTCTTGTCACAAACCAACATGGGTCGGCCCTGAACCGATCACCCAAGCCGGTTCGCGACATGGCCCGAGAGGCGTTCCCGATCCTCCCGGGCTGGCGAAAAGTGCTAGGGAATCGATAGAGGAAAATTTGGAACGATCTCACCCAGTGAAAATAAATTAAGAAGCGAAAAAAATAGAATAAAGAAAAGTAAATAAACAAAATTAAAGAAAGAAAGATCAACAACAACAAAATAACCTGACCATGACCAAAAACTCCTCACGAATCCTAGAGTCTCTCACCAAACCATAACCAACTCTCACCCACGATGAGTAATCTCAAGTCAAACCTGCAACAGATACTAAAAACAAGAAAACACCATAGGTGTGAGTACTAAAACTCAGTAGGTATGCCCAACTAATTCTATTCCCAATGCCCATACCATTAAATAACGAATTTATCAATTCCAAGTTTGAACTAAATTATATAAAATATGTCTTTCCACACACACACTTTAATTTATAAACAATTAATGGTCCATTTCCCTTTTTAATTTAAAAACAAGTTTAATGTTTCAAAGGAATAGGTGCATTTCATTTTAAAACATTTTTGTGAAAAATTTAGAAATCCAAATTTTAGTTGTTAGTCAAATGTAAAACCACACACAACACACACTAAGGGTAATGGAAAAGAAGTGGCACACAGGGGCCAGCAACCGAACTAGACCTCTCAATCATCTGCCACATAAAAATAAACAATAATGGGTTGAACCTAGGATCTCAGGAACAATCTAGAATGTAACATACATATGACTCATTCTAAAGTAATTCCTACTCTCTATGAAGTCATAACTCTCAAACGCTCGTTATCTTCCTACCTAACCTAACTGAGGGGCCCAATCCCCTAGCAAAGTGTAATCCATACTAAGGACCACTAGCTTGTACATAATCTAAACTAGTGCAGAAATCGTTCTCAGAAGATTCACTTACTATACCAGGTTCTCATGTCAACACATATAATAAATAAAAAAGGGATGAGTCAACAAATTCAATCAAGTATCAAAAGCATCATACACAAATCATGTAGTCAATGTACACCAAATATCACCCCTGAGTCACCCCAGAGAGATTTTTCCAAAATAATTTATTTTTTTAAAGTGCCAAACGGGCCTTCACCAATTTTAAAGAAAATCATCATTTCTTAAGATAACCAAAACACTTTTTCATGCTTCAAAAGATATCATTTATCAATAAAATAGAACTACATTTGAAATTTCGTGAATTATGTTTAAAGTCCAAATGAGCATTCTTTCACTACTGGGTGTCTGTTCATCAAGAAAATATTTCAAGTGTCAGGTATAAAATAAACCTCTCTTTTTACACCAAATAATCATTTAAAAATTAATTATCTTATATTATTTCTCATTTATTAAAATTAATAATATATCAAGAAATTAATAAATTATGAATTTAAAGGTGAGTGTAGTGGGGGGACCTAACTCAAAGCATAGCTCAAACACGACAATGTGACACGCCTCGCCCAGGTGCACAAGCACACACAGTTGATGATCATGGTAACATAGGGTTACCCCACCAACGCGCTGCAACAACCAAAAAACTAAAAAATACATAAACACATACTCAAAACAATTCAAATAAACCAACAACGCAAACACCACCTCGACTTGATTTCAAAACACAGCTCGCACCATCAACACTCTTTATTAAACTCCTTTAAAATTCATAAAGTGTTTATAAAAACCACACAATTCCAAAATAACTCACTAATAATTTTAAAGATCCAACATACCATTTTAAGAAAACACTTGTGCACAACATGACAAAAGCGCACGACATGATGAGATCAACATTTAAAAACATGTGCACCTAAACAAATTTTTAAAATCATGCTCACAACACCAATATTATTTAATAAATCCTTTGGAAATTTATAAAACAATTTTGAAAAGTATACCGAGACTTTAAACATATGAAACCAACTCAAGCATCATTTAATTAATTCTAAAAACATCAAAATATGAGCAAGGGCCAGTATGACTAATTCGAGATTTTCATGCAAACCCGTCAAATTCAGACCACAAGTTTAAACAAGATAATTGTGCACACGGTGAAGCACACATAAAACATGAACACTTTTCTTTAGAAAACTCCCTTTAATCACATGTGCATCAAAAAACCTTTCCAAATCATGTTTCACACCACATAATTAATCCTTAGAATCATGTTAATTATCAAACAATAAACCCAAACTTGTCCAATAACATAAAAGAATAGAACTACATCACATGATGAAGATATTCTTAGAACCAGCGTGTAACTTCAATTACACCATCACTACACCTAAAGGAGTCTCATACCCACCTTGAAAATCAAATTGGACCCAAAAATTTTAGGGTAAAACCTTAAAAAAACTTGGACATGGAAGAACCTAAAGAGTGGAGAAAAAAACTATACCACCGGAGAGGGAGGAAAATGGTTGTCGTCGAAATTGGAATGGGATACTTAGGATTATAGGGAATGTGGAGGTTTTCTACGCATGAAGGGAAGATGAAGGGTCTTCTGTCACTAGATCAGGGGCTGCGCGCTGGAGAGGGTGAGGGAGAGGGCCACTCAGGAGGAAAAAGGTCTCAAAACAGGGAGGCTGAGGGAGGTTCGCTGCTAGAAGCAGGAGGTCGGTGTTGGCTAGCTGGGGTGTGCAAAGGAGGACACATGGACAGGGAGGTGGAGGCCGTCTGGTGGTCGAGTAGGCGGGTGGAGGCCGACTAGTGGTCAAGCAGGCAGGCGGAGGCGTGGTGCGGTAGGGGGAAAGTGTCAGGCGGGTGGAGTTTCTGGGATGTGGAAGGTCGTGTTGATCGTGGCATGCTGGAGCTGGACGTGCGCAAGGTCGGGGTGCAAGCAGCAGCATGGAAGAGAGGTCCATGAGGTCTCCATAGCCACTACATGCGGCGGCCTATTCGCGATGGGGAAGAAGGGGAGGGGGAGTGGGTGAAACCGCATGAGAGAAGAAAACAAAGCGCTAGGGTTAGGAGAAATAAGTAAAAGAAAAAAAAGTAAATAAATAAAAAAAAGAAGTCAAGAATAATAATAATAAAAATGATAATAATAATAATAATAACTTTAATAATAAACTAAAAATGATAAAATAATAACTATAAATAATAATAAAAATTCTTCAATAATAATTTGATATTATTATTCGTGACAAAATAATATTATTATAACAGTAAGTTATTTATTTAACTAAATTTTCTATTAATTTTTTTGTCAACTCATTTAATTTATTTTACTAGGATGGCTCAAACACCGCAATTTCGTAGGTTCCCGAGTAACTGCATGGCTTCCGCTAGCCATGCGGTGTCCATGCACCAGCCCAAATCTCAATAGCAGTAATAATAATAATAATAATAATAATAATAATATAATGCCTTATTAATAATAATACCAATAAGAACATTAATAATTATATTGATACAAATATAGATAAAAAATATTAAGTTCACTTTTAATAATAAAACTACTATCAACCATAAAATTTTTAAATCACACAATAAATTAAAAAAGTTTCTCATGTTAATTTTTCTGAAGACAGACAGATCATGTCGATTCTTGGGGGAGAACGCATGGGGTTTCCAAAATGCACTTCACTCATGTGCCTAGAGACATCAACTAAAAAATGCGCACTTTTGTCAAAACTCAAAAAAAACTCATTTGGGATTAAACCCAAACTTCGACAAAATTTTGAAAACTGAAGGAGATAATAAAATAAATTAATAAATAGTTCAGGGTATGAAAATTCTCCCCACCATAACAATTTTTGCCCTCAGAAAGCCACAATAAGATCTAAACCCAAAGATAAAACTTATCAAGTGTCACCCACCAATAAAATTTTAAGCACCTCTAATTGATCGATCCAAATAGACTTCGAAAACCCATCACACACAACTAATCCTTAAAACACAATCGCCTTCATCATCACCAAGAAGGACCCAAACTATCTGTTTCAACCATGGAATGAACGAACTGAAACCACCTATAACACTTATTCCCATATTCTTAGTCCAACGAAACCATTAGGTGTACTCCAATCTCAACGTTTACTCGAGAGGACAAACTCGGGATTGGGTGGTTCTGCAAGAGACCACCCACCACCAAATGATACATGAAAAGGACTCTGATATTGACACAGGGAGGCCCGAATATACTCCCCACCACAAGGATCAGGAAAACAGTGAACTATTTCATGTGAAACTCTGCGAGACCCAGTGTGTGTCTCCCCACCATAAGAACTGATGAGATTAACTGAACTTGAATGCTTTCTGCACGGACCAAAAACCCCCACTGTGAGGGGGGAGAAAGGAAGGGTCCGACTAATAGAGCATAAAAACTATCATCTTCACGCCATCAACAACATCACACCCTCAGAAGAACACAAACCATGCCACATTAAGGATAAAGGTTAAACCAAGGCTCTTTTTCACCGTTGGGGTTCTCCTAACTACATGCCAACTTCACTCCAAAACCTATGGATGGAGCACCGATGATTGAATCATCTCCTTCCTCACAGTCAGGATTCAGAAATTCCCAAACATAACACAAAAACCAGAATTCCACTAAACACATTTCCAGTAACATAAAAGTTTCAAGAGGTTCTATAATAACCATTCTTGAAACTGAAGGAAAAAAGAAACACTACAAAACACCACAAAAGACAACCACTACATCTAGGGAACACTATAAAGAGAAAACCTCAAACTGATCCCCAAACATTGGCCTAATCTTGTTTACGGGCTAAGGTAACCTTCGACAAGCTAGGTCTGGCTTCAATGCGCTTCTTGGAAACACCTCGGCAGAAGCACTGCAAGTGACCCAGACGTCCACATGTGTGGTAGGGTCTCAGAGCAATCAGGCACATTGGCCTCTTGTGACCTTACCAACCACACTAGTGATAGATCACGACATTATGTTGTAAAGGATATGGATGAAGGTCTGAATGCCTCCCCTCTATTAGAGCCACTAGCATCATGTCGCTTCCCATTCTTCCTATAGGCATCCTTTGTACTGCCTCCCAAGGTCAGGGGAGGATTCACCACCTCAAGTCCTCCTGCTAGCTCAGCTTCAGCAAGAAAGGCTCACCCCACAACATCCGAGAAGGTGGTTAGGTTGAGCTCTTCCACTTTCGATCGTAGTTCAGGTCAGAGTCAAGACTCAAATTGTTGAGCCTTCCCGTGATCATTCACAACAAACCACTGATCATACAAAACTAGGTCTATAAAATATCGATAGAATTCTAGTACCGATTCAACGCCCTGTTGAAGAAAACACAACTCTATCCTCTTCCTCATCTTCGTCAACTCAGAGAAGTGTTGTTGGATGAACGACGTCTTGAAAAACTCCCATATTAGATCTTTCCGAGGTTTATTTTGAGACATGGACTTCCACCATTTCCAGGTTGGACCTTTAAGAATAAAGGTATCCAACTTCACCTTTAACGAATCAGGAAACCTGATGAAACTGAACTTCCTATCAATCTTATGCAACCACTCTTCTGCCTCAATAGGATATGATAGACCATAAAAGAGTGGAGGACCTAACTTCCGAAATTCCAGAACAAAGTCTATAGGTTGATCAAATGGAGGATTTTCTAAGGATGAACCACCCAAAGTTGCACCTTGGGAATCCATAGAACCTTTGTGGGGGAGAACACTGAGAAACAAGAAAAAAAGGAGCAATATCCAAAAATGATCATTGCGATTTCAAATTAAAATTTTCACAATCTCCAAAATAAGACTTTACAAAACAACTTTTTTTTGAAGTAAAGAAGACCCAAACAATCCACAAGGAGAAACTAGTGTCGATGGGTGACTCGTACATAGGGTTGGCAGCCATACGCTAGTCACGCCACCATAACAAGGAGCACTCTAGGGTAATGTCTCCAGATCCACATGGCTTTCTAGACCATGAGAGCTCAAAAAGGACACTTTCCTAGCTTCCATTTCATTTCCTGATATAAAACAATTCAAAAGAACCAAAAGACACCAACAACCCGAACATCCCATCTTAACCTAAGGTTTGGAATGAGCAAGGGTTCATGACCTCTTTCTCATCCATATTCCTCAAGTCCCGACAATTCTATTCCTTCTACCATGAAGACCCCAAATAATAATGGGCGCTCTGATAAACAAGGTCCTCTCAAGAGCTGACCCCCTATGATACCATTTTTTCACAAACCAACCCGATTTGACCTTGAACTGATCACCTGAGCTGGTCCACGACATGGTTCAAGAGGCATTCCCAATCCTCCTAGGCTAGAGACAAGCATCGGGGCATCAATAGAGGACAATTGGGAACAATTTCACCCAGTGAAAATAAATAAAAAAGCAGAAAAAAGTAGAATAACGCAAAGTAAATAAACAACACAAAAAGAAAGAACGATCAACAAAAACCAACTAACCTGACCATGACCAAAAAGTCCTCATGACTCCTAGAGTCACCCTCAAAACCATAACCAACTCTCTCCCATGATAAGAAAGATCAAGTAAAACCTACAACAAAAACTAAAAATAGGAAAACACTATAGGCATGAGTATTAAAACTCAGTAGGTAGGCCCAACTAATTCTATTCCCAATGCACATACCATTCAATAATAATTTAACAATTCCAAGTTTGAACTAAATTATATAAAATATGGGTTTCCACAAACACACTTTCATTTCTAAAGCAAGTAATGTTCTATTTCCCTTTTTAATTTAAAAACAAGTTTAATGTTTGAAAGGAACAGGTGCATTGCATCTTAAAATTTTTGTGTGAAGAATTTAGAAATCCAAATTTTAGTTGTTAGTCAAATGGAAAACCACACACAACACACAACACACACAAAGGGAAATGGAAAAGAAGTGGCACACATGGTCCAGTAACTGAACTAGACCTCTCAATCATCCTCCACATAAAAATAAACAATAAAGAAAACATGGGTCAAACCTAAGTGCTCATGAAAAATCCAGAACGTACCATACATGTGACTTATTCTGAAGGCATGCCTACTCTCGATGACAACATAAAACCCAAATTCTCGGAATCACCCTACCTGGCCTAACCGAGGGGCCCAATCCCCTAGCAGAGTGTAATCTATACTAAGGGCCACTAGCTAGTGAGTAATCTAAACTAGTGCAACAATCGTTCTCAGAAGATTCAATTACTATGCCAGGTTCTCATGTCAACACATATAATAAATATGAAACATGTGAGTTAATAAAGTCAATCAAGTATCACAATCATCACACACAAATCATGTAGTCAAAGTACACCAAATATCACCCTTGAGTCACCCCAAAGAGAGTTTTCCAAAATAATTTATTTTTTTTAAAGTGCCAAACGGGCCTTCACTAGTTTTAAATAAAATCCTCCTTTCTCAAGAGAACCAAAACACCTGTTCACACTTCAAAAGAAATCATTTATCAATAAACCAGAACTACATTTTAAATTCCGTGAATTATGTTTAAATTCCAAATGAGCTTTCTTTCACTACTCAGTGTCCGTTCATCAAGAAAATATTTCAAGTGTCGGGTATAAAATAAACGGCTCTTTTTACACCAAATAATAATTTAAAAATTAATTATCTTATATTATTTCCCATTTATTAAAATTAATAAAATATCAAGAAATTAATAAATTCTGAATTTAAAGGCGAGTGCAGTGGGGGACCTACCTCAACTCACAGCTCAAACATGACAACGCGACATGCCTCACCCAGACGCACAAGCACGCGCAGCCGATTCTCACAAAAACATGGGGTTACCCCGCCAACGTGCTGCAACAACCACAAAACTAAAATCACATAAACACAGACTCAAAACAATTCAAATAAACCAACAACACAAACACCACTTCAAATTGATTTCAAAACATAGCTTGCACCATCAACACTTTTTATTAAACTCCATTAAAATCCACAAAGTGTTTACAAAAACCCCACAACGCCAAAATAACTCACTAATAATTTTAAAGAGCCAATAGAACATTTTAAGAAAACACTTGTGCACAACCTGACAAAAGATAATGACACGATAAGATCAACGTTTAAAAACATGTGCGCCTAAACACATTTTCAAAACTAGGCTCACAACACCCGTATTATTTAATAAATCATTTGGAAATTTATAAAACAATTTTGAAAACTATACCGCAACTTTAAATATATAAAACCAACTCAAGAATAATTTAATTAATTATAAAAACATAAAACTACGAGCAAGGGCCAGTGAGACTAATTATGCCTTTTCATGAAAACCCATCAAATTCAGACCATAATTTGAAACAAAATCATCGTGCACACGGCGAAGCACACTTGAAACATGAACACTTTTCTTTTGAAAACTCCTTTTCATCACATGTGAATCACAAAACCTTTCCAAATCATGTTTCTCACCCCATAATTAATCCATAAAACTCATGTAAATTATCAAACAAGAAACCCAAACTTTTCCAATAACATAAAAGAATATAACTATCTCAAATGAAAAAGATCTTCCTAGAACCAGCACGGAACTTCAATTTCACCATCACCGCACCTAAAGGAGTCTCAACCAACCTTGAAAATCAAATTGGACCCAAATATTTTAGGGATAATCCTTAAAAAAACCTTGTACATGGAAGAACTGAAGTAAAGAGTGGAGAAAAAAACTATACCACTAAAGGGGGAGGAGGAAGTTTGTCACCGGAATTGGAAGGGGATGCTCGGGATTGGGGGGAATGTAGAGGTGTGCTATGCACGAAGGTAAGAGGAGGGGTTTTTTGTCACCAAATCAGGGGCTGTGCGCTGAAGAGGGAGAGGGAGAGGGCCACTCGGGAGGAAAAAGGTCTCCAAACAGGGAGGCCAAAGGGGGTTCGCTGTTGGAAGCAGGAGGCCGGTGCTGGCCGGCTGGGGAAAGCACAGGAGGATGCAAAGACAGGGAGGTGGAGGTCGAATGGTGGTCGAGCAGGCGGGTGGAGGCCGGCTAGTGGTCGAGCAGGCCGATGGAGGCGTGGTGCGGTAGGGGGAAAGCACCATGCGGTTGGAGCTTCTTGGATGGGGAAGGTCACACTGATCATGGCACACCAGAGCTGGACGTGTGCCAGGAGAGGGTGCAAGCCATGACTTAAAAGAGAGGGCCATGAGGGCTCTGTGGCCGCTTTGTGCGGTGGTCTTTTCGCGATGGGGAAGAAGGAGAGAGGGACTGGGGGAAACCGCGTGAGAGAAGAAAGAAAAGCACTAGGGTTAGGAGAAATAAGTAAAAAGAAAAAAAAGTAAATAAATAAAAAAAGAAGTCAAGAATAATAATAATACAAATGATAATAATAATAAAAATAACTTTATTAATAAACTAAAAATGATAAAATAATAATTATAAATAATAAAAAAATATTCAATAATAATTCGATATTATTATTCATGACAAAATAATATTATTACAACAGTAAGTTATTTATTTAACTAAATTCTTAATTAATTGTTTTTTGTCAACTCATTTAATTTATTTTACTAGGCCTGCTCAAACACCGCAATTGCGTAGGTGCCTGAGTAACTTCACGGCTTCCGCTAGCAGAGCGGTGTCAGCGCACTGGCCCAAATCTCAATAGAAGTAATAATAATAATAATAAGAAGAAGAATAATAATAATCATAATAATTCCTTATTAATAATAATACCAATAAGAACATTAATAATCATTTTGATACAAATATAAATAAAAAATATTCAGATCACTTTAAATAATAAAATTATTATCAACCATAAAATTTTTATATCACACAATAAATTACAAAGGTTTCTCATGTTAATTTTTCCAAAGACAGACGAATCGTGTCGATGCCTGGGCGAGGCTGCGCGGGGTTTCCAAAACTCGCTTCGCTTGTGCGCCTAACGACGTCAACTCAAAAATGTGCACTTTTCACAAAACTCAAAAAAAACTCTTTCGGGATTCAACCCAAACCTCGACAAAATTTTGAAAACCGAAGGAAATAATTAAATAAATTAATTAGATAGGTCAGGGTATGACACCTATGCTAACCATCTTGTTTTCAAAAAAAATTAAAGGATAAATGAATGACTTGTAAATATTATGATTCATAAAAGTGATTCAGGTATAAAAATTTGTCTTCAATATAAATAATTGGGTTTAATAAATTAAGTGGAGATAGAGGGAAGTACAACTAAAGGTTGAAATTTTTTCATGGAAAATAATCAATTAAGTTTATTTTCTCAAGTGATTCTCTAGATAGTAAAAGAAACCTCAACTCTTAGAAAAGTATATTGGAACAAAAACGTCATTTAATTTCTTTTCTTTATGATAAATCAATGGTCTTTTAACCAATACAATATTTAAGATTTTATAATGGTAATATTTATAACCAACATGTTTTATATCAATCTCTGTCTGAACTTGATAGTTATATTTGTAACGCCCTAGATCTGGAAGCCACACAACTGGTGCCCCGAACCCAGTTGGTCACATGACCTCAAGTGAATTTTCCCAAACACCAGAGGCTGCTGACTAGTAGCGAGGGCCCAAGTCTGATAGTGGGGAAACTATGCCCTCTTTGTCAAAGTATAGCACAACAGAAAAGATGAACAACATACAACAGCAGAAGCAGTAAACAATATACAACTAAAATAGACAACTAAGTAAAAGAGAACCAACAATCATATATACCAAGATGCAGCATGTCACTAATTCTATAAAAGCATCCAGAACATGATATACTGCAATACAATACATTACAACTCAAAGTAAAAGGTACAACCAAACAAAAAAAAATAGAGAAAATAAAACACAACAGTATTTCAAGCCAAAGCTCGGTCACATGCTCTTCTACTCCTCTACTATAATAATGTACCTGTATAGGGACACTTTCCCCTGTCGACACCTGTAGAAATATTGTCTATTTGGGCCAAAGACATGACCCAAATAGGGTGTGAGAAATAAATCCCATAAGGCACCCACCAAATACCCGTTCCCAACTATTAGTGAAAATGTGAAACAGAAGTGTGAAAAAAGTAAATGAAGTAAACTAGTAAGTACTCAAAAGTAACTATCATGGCCAGTTTCATTGTCATTTTAATCAATCTTATCTCCTCTAAGTTTGTGCTTCAGCTTGGATGGTATAACATAGAAAATCATTCTAAATAGTCGTGTCCTCAAACATACTATCCTTACCCTCAGGTAACAGAATCAAATACCCACAGGTGATTAAGCTTAGGTATAATGGTCATTTCCCTGAGGTATACGTGAAATTTCCCTTAGGCACAGAAACCACTACCCTCAGGTATAAAAAAAGGTTACCCTTAGGCTAACCAAACACTTCCCTCAGGATAATATAACACTACCCTCAGGCTAATAGAACACTACCCTCAGGCTAATAGAACACTTCTCTCAGGATAATAGAACACTGCCCTCAGGCTAAAGGAATCAGGCCGAGCCCAAAGCATAAACAACAATTTATATAAACTTTATCTCAAGAAAATTCAATGCACAATATAATCATGGAATACCCTGGAGTATCCTGGCCAAACGGCTAAGAAGAGGAACGCACCTCCGGGGTGGTCTTGGATCCAAGAAGTGAGCCCAAACAACAGTTTTAACTTATCAAAAGTTTATCAATGAAATTCTAGATAACTTTCAGCAAAGGCCACAACCATACAACACCCCAAACAAGGGTTTGTAGCAAAACAGTACACAAATTCAACTCAACAGTTAGAAATAAACACCAGACCACCTACCATGATCGCCCCTGATCGGTATACGTGAACTACGCCTCCCGAAACAAATGAGAATGACGCAGATCTGAGGTGAACATAATCTCGTTCAAACTCAAATAACTTTCCATTGGGAAATAATTGGTAAGAAAATCTCTAGGATAAGGAAGAGCTTAACTGTGTGGTTCCAAGGAGATCGACGTTGTAGGAATCGTGTTCCTGGTGGGCGGTCGGGAGATTCTACAAGCTCCGGTCATCCCTCCCACTTTCCTATGGAGTTCTAAGATTCCTCTATGAATAGAGGAGGATACTACCCATTTTAATTGAAAAAAAAATTACACAACATGTACTCTCAAGTACACGGCGTGTACTTCTCATTTTATTTAATTGTTCCTCCAGTGGCTTCTTTCCACCGCGAAACTATTCATCGGTCGACATGAGTACATGATGTGTAGTCCTGAGTACACAACGTGTACTATCACTCCACTGGCGGTTGCCTCCACCGCCTTACTGTTCACCTACTGACTGAATACACGACGTGTAAATACCCTATACATAGCGGGTAGTCAGTGTTTACACCCTTCATTGTCGATAGTCCTACACGCCCTATGTACTCATCCCACATGTCCAAAGTACACAACTTGTGGAAAATTACACGGTGTGTAGTCAAAAAATTTGGGATTTTCCCCCCATTTTCCTTATTTTCACAAAAACACTTAAGGAAAAGGATAAAATAAGAAACTCGTACCTCAAAAAGAAGAACCGAGTTCTTACAAACTTCCCCCCATAAATCAATTTGTCCCTGAATTTCCCTTCCAAGGGTGGAAAAGATAAATCTCAGAACAATTATGGCCAACGAGCACATACGTCAGTCTCCTGCTCCCAAGTTTCGTCCTGCACTCAGCCATGCTGCCATAACACCCGAATGAGAGGAACTGACCAGCCTCGGAGAATCTTCATGCTTATATCAACAATACGAATAGGATGCTCCTCAAAGGATGCATCATCCTAAAGCTCAACCTCCTCGGGCTGAAAAATGTGAGATGGGTCTGAGTGATAGCGGCACAGCTAAGACACATGGATGGCATCAGGCATGGCCTAATACCTCTGTGGCAACTGTAATCGATAGGCCATCGACCCGACTCTCTCTAGAATCTCAAATGGACCCACATACCTCATCGAAAGTTTACCTTATCTCCTGATCCACCTGTGTCCCAATCTTGGAGACACACGTAGGAAAACTTGATCCCCGACCACGAACTTCAAGGGTCATCTACGGTGATCAGAATAAGATTTCTAATGAGACTGTGTGGTATCCATCCGCTTCTGAATCAATTAGACCTACTCTAAAGTCTCCTTCATGAGACGTGGCCCCAGTAAAGCTGCCTTACCTGCCTCCAACCAGTACAAGGGTGATCGGGATGGCCTATCATTTAAATCTGCATAAGGTTCCATCTCAATAGTTTCCTAAAAACTATTATTATAGGAAAAATAGACCAGGGGTATATGATTCTCCCAAGAGCCCCCAAAGTCTAGGATGAATGCAAACAGCATGTCCTATAACACTTGTATCGTACGCTCTTACTGGCCATCGATCTGAGGGTGGTAAGCTGTGCTCAGAAGCACCTGTGTACCCAGTTCCCTCTGAAAAATATGCCAGAAACGAGACATAAACTAGGAATCCCTATCAGAAACGATAGAACGAGGGACCCCATGAAGACGTACTACCTCTCATATATACAATTTTCCAAGCTCATCCACACCGAAGGTCTCCTTGATCTGCAAAAAAGTGAGCTACCTTTGTAATTCTGTCTACAACAACCCACATGACATCACTTCCTCGAGGTGATCTCAGCAATCCTATCATGAAATCCATCACGACATCATCCCATTTCCACTTTGGAATGGGTAACTGCTGTAACAACACGAATGGCCTCTGATGCTCCATCATCACCTACTGGCAGGTGGAACATCTCATAACAAAACTACATACATCTCTCTTAATACCCAACCACCAATACTGACGTCTCAAGTCACGGTACATTTTGGTAGCTCCGGGATGTACTTCCAAGGCTGAATCATGAAACTCCCGCATCAGCTCCACATGTATATACCTTGGAAATCTCACTCTTCCATGGAAATGCAAGACCTCATCATCACCTATCGTCCATCCAGGAGGAGGTTTCTCACTTGCCACCGAATCCCGTTGAACTAGGCCTTCTGAATACGATAGTTGTCTTATCCTCACTCTATCCCGAAGGTGAGAATTCATAGCTAAAGAGGAAAGATAGGTTTTCCCCTGACTATCATGAACCTACAAATGAATCTCAGAGAACAAAGCCAAAAGCTTCCACTCACCGCTGGCCTCCTACACTACATGTGTCTGAGTCTTCCCACTCAGTGCATCGGCTACTGCATTACCCTTACCAGGTGTATAGGCAAGATCAAAGTCGAAGGACTGAAGGTATTCGACCCACCTTCACTGTCTCAGGTTCAATTCATGCTGAGTAAAGATGTATTTGAGACTTTTGTGGTCAGTGAAAACCACAAAATGCTCTCCCAAGAGATAATGTCTTCAACAGCGCAACGCATGAACAACTGTAGCCAACTCGAGGTCATGCGTCAGGTAATTCCTCTCATGTGGCCTCAACTACCGAGACCCGTATGCAAAAACTAGACCGCCCTGCATCAACACTGCTCCCAGCCCAATACTTGATGCTTCACAGTAAACTGTATAGCTCTTCACTTGCTCTGGAATTATCTGCACTGGTGCTGATGTCAAGTTTCCCTTTATCTCATGAAAGGCTATCTCACAAGCTTCTGACCAAACCAACTTCACTCCCTTATTAGTCAAACCCATCAATGATGCTTCTAAGAAGGAGAAGTCCTGTATAAAATTCCTGTAGTAACCAACCAGCCCCAAGAAACTCTATATCTCAAACACGTTCTTAGGCTGCTCCCAGGAAACTACTGCTCTCACCTTCTCTGGGTCTACTACAACTCCAGCCTCTAAGATAATATGACCCAGGAACTGAATCTGGTCCATCCAAAAGTGTCACTTTGAGAGCTTAGCATATAGTTGATTCTCTATTAGTGTACTCAGTACAATCTCATGATGGGTGGCATGGTCATGCCGAGTGTGAGAGTACACCAAGATGTCGTCCATGAAGACTACCACGAAAGAATCCAGACAGGGATGAAACACACGATTCATCAGAGCCATGAAAACTACTGGCAAGTTTGTAAGTCCAAACGGCATCACCAAGTACTCGTATAGTCCATATCTAATCCAAAAAGTTGTAAGCAATATGTCGTATGGTTTGATGTGTAACTGATGATATTTAGATCTCAAGTCAATCTTCGAGAACACTCGTGCTCCTCGAAGTTGATCAAAAAGATCATCAATCCTTGGTAAGGGATATCAGTTCTTGACTATCAGATGGTTCAATTTCCGATAATACACACAAAGTCTGAGGGTACTGTCCACCTTCTTAGCAAACAGGACAGGAAAACTCCAAGGAGAAGTACTGGGTTAGATGAAACTCTTTTCCTGAAACCCCTCCAACTGCCTCTTGAGCTCCTACAACTCAGGTGTGGCCATCCTATAAGGAGGAATGGAAACTGGTGCCACTCCTAGCACAAGATCAATGTATAAATCCACCTCACGCTCAGAAGGTAGAACTAAAAAGTCATCTGGGATGACCTCCCTGAAACGATCAAACACTGGAGGGAAATCCTTCTGAAAAGTTCCTCGATCATCCAGGTATAAGCTCGCGATCTAGGCTATCATACCACCTCGCCCACAATGCTCGGGTCTAGCTCGGCTCACCTGGGAATCCCATTTTCCCTTGTATAGAAACTCTCCACCCTCTGGTGACGTGAAACTCACCCTGCGATGATAGCAATGTACAAAGGCTCAAAAGGGAACCAACCAGTCCATCCCAAGAATGACATCATAAGCTATCATCTCTAAGACATAGAGGTACCATAGAAAGTGACACCCACCAACCTCTAGGGGTCACTCCCTTCACTGACACAGACTAGCTGTTCTAGTCCCCAATGGAGTATCTAGCATCATGATATCATAAGAAGAAGAAACACAAAGCCCAAGGCTCTCCACAACAGCCACAAATATAAAACTATATGTAGCACCAGTATTGAAAAGTGCAGAAGATAAAAAAGAAGCAACCAGGATAGTACCCCTGATAGTGGAAGGTCTGGGATCCTTCTCTTGTTGGGTCTATTACACTGCATATTCCTTCCCAGTGTTGTGGCCCAGCCTGGCTACCCTAAGCTGTCCTGCTCTGCTGCCTCTGAGATGCTGGTGTCTGGATACCATTACCACGACCACCATCTCATCCTGCACGCCCTGACGTATTCTAGTTCCCTTACTGATAAGAAGTTTTTGGACCTACTCTCGCATGTGGAGTCTTCACAGAACCCCTCTCACTAGCCGCTGTTATAAAATCCCTGCAAAATAATTGCAAATGACCCATCTTGCTGAAATCTCGGCACTCCACTGGGTCATACTAGCACTACCACCATGAGAGAAACTCATTTGTATTTTCCTCTTACCAGTAGAAATTGTACCAGTAACTGATACCGAACAGCCCTGGAATGCACCACTAGCCTCACACAGGTTTTGTTCGGTAATCAGTGCTTGGTTCACAATATTATGCATGGTATGCAACCTGAAAATGTTCACTAGCGCTCGGATGTCACTCCGAATACCGTCCTCAAAGTGTCTAGCCCTCAACGCCTCATCACCCACCATAACGGGTGAAAAATGCTGAAGCTTGGTGAAGCGAGCAGAATAATCCATCACTGACATGATGCCCTACTACAGATTCATAAACTCTTGAGCTCAATCTACCCGTAGCGTCTCCGGGAAGAAGAATTCGTAGAAGGCTACTTGAAAATCTTCCCACGCCATGTCTCGGTGATGCTCAGACTGGGTGGTAACATCCCACCACCTATTGGAGGAATCACGCATCATGTATGTAGCGAGCTTGACCCTCTCCCAAGGAGGCATCTCCAAATTCTCGAATATTTTATGCATCGAATCCATCCAAGACTCCACAGCCTGTGGTCCAACATCCCTTGAAAATGTAGGTGGTTGCTGCTGCTAGAAGATATGCATTAGCTCTTCCATAGATGTGGTGGCCTGTAGTGCTCCCTGGAAGGTCTGCATAAATAGCATGAAGCCTTCATGGAACTGTGCCTCCATGCCTACATCCGGTATAATGGCTGGCGCCACATCTGGCTCTGCTGGAGGATCCACTGGTAGCCCATGGCCTACCATCTCAGGAGTATAATCGTTGCCTCTCTCCTGGAGAACAATCGGTGGTCATATCGATGGCATGACCCTACAAGATCAACACACACCTTATATTAAGGTCATCAAGGACTGAAAACAAGGAGCATAATAAAGGAACAGGGGAAGAAAAACATTCAAGTTTTACAAAACTTGACTACACGGCGTGTATAAATACTACACGGTGTGTTGTCATAGGTCATCCACATGGGCATGTACTCCAGCTAAAACTGGCCGTGTAACACCCCGAATACACGGCGCATTGTCCCAACACACGGTGCGTACTTGAATACTTCCTCACTTCTTGATTCCTTCTACATGGCTTAAGCCACACGGCTCTACTAAAACAAGACTACACGGCGTGTTCAGATGTCGACAGGACGTGTAATCTATAAGCTTTCACCGGCCCGTGTTGCTCTTCACACAACCTATGTACTTAGGCCACACTACACTATGTGTTCTAAAAAGACATTGTGTGTTTAAAGAAGCCCCAGACCAACCCATATTGCTCACTACATGGTCGGCTACACGGCTGACACTACACGGCGTGTTCCAGGCAAACACAGTGTGTACTAGGAAAGATAAAACCGACCCATGTTGTTCATGACATGGTCGGGTACCTGGGCCAGACTACATGGTATGTTTCAGGAGGACACAACATGTACTATGAAAGATAACACCGACCCGTGTTGTTCGTGACACGGCCGGGTACCTGGTTCAGACTACACGGCGTGTTCAAGGTAGACACGACATGTATGTCTTAAGGTTTCCTCTGTCTGTGTTGTTAGTTACACGGGCGCACACCAGTTCAACACTACACGACGTGTACAAGAGGTACACGACATGTTTCCCCAAGCCATTCCCTACCTCGTGTCCTCGCCCAAACGGCCTATGACACGAGAAGAGACTACACGGCGTGTACTCTAAAAGTTTTCATTTCTTCCTGAATAGAGGAACACACTGCGTGTGTCCATAGAACTACAAGGTGTGTATCCTGGGTTTTCCAGACAGTAAGCCTTAGAAACTACTTTGGAACCCATAAAAACACTGAAACTAACACCTAAGTTCTAAATTCCGATCTGTGAGGGCCCATACTTCCCACAAATCAAAGATTGGCATCTTATACATGTTATAACAAGGAAATGTGATAATTATCCACCAAATTTTGGTCATTAAGGGCCCATACTCCTCAATAACCATAGTTTGGCATTCATTATATGAAAATCTCCCACAACAATACCCTTACAAAAGTAGGTATTTATCAAAGCAGTTATCACAACAGTATGCTCTTCTAGCACATCAACTATCACAACAACATGAAATTTCTAATGCACCTACATGGCATGAAAGGAATGCATGGAATGTGATTTCTATCATGTGCCTAAATGATTCATGAGATGGAGAACCCTCATATCATCGGGTTTCAACTAAATAGAACCCATGTATAACATATAAACAGCATAATCACAAGTGTGTCACCCAACGGTGAAAATCAAATCAACTGTAAAATTGCAAATCCAACAATAATTGCAATAACAAGGTAGGTTGGATTTTCCCTGTACACGGGTTAGCTACTACCGAGCACAGCTCATTACTAACTACCCTTTCCATCCTATCCTCTAACTAAGTCTCAAAATAGTAAGTCAAAGAAACGAACACCTTTGATACCACTTTGTAAGGTCTTGGATCTGGAAGCCCCACAGCGAGTGCCCTGAACCCAGTTGGTCACATGACCTCAAGCGCATTTCCCCAAACGCCAGAGGCTGCCGAATAGCAGCGAGGGCCCAGGTCTGATAGTGGGAAAACTATGCCCTCATTTCTCAAATTGTAGTGCAGTAGAAAAGATAAACAACACACAACAGTGGAAGCAGGAAACAATATGCAACTAAAATGGACAACTAAGTAAAAGAGAACCAGTAGTCATATATACCAAGATGCAGTAAGTCACTAATTCTATAAAAGTAGACAGAATAGGATATACTGCAATACAATACAATACAACTCAAATTACAAGGTACAACTAAAGAAAACAAATCAGGGAAAATAAAATGCAGCAACATCGCAAGCCAAAGCTCGGTCCCATGCTCTCCTACTCCTCTGCTACAATCATGTATCTATATAGGGACTATTTCCACTATCGACACCTGCAACAATATAGTCTATTTGTCCCAAAGACATGACCCAAATAGGGTGTGAGAAATAAATCCCAGTAGGCACCCACCAATGGCCCGTGCCCAACTATCAGTGAAAATGTGCAACAGCAGTGTGAAAAAGTAAATGTAGTAAACTAGTAAGTACTCAAAAAGTAACTATCACTACAACTTTCATTGTCATTTTAATTATTTTTATCTCCTCCAAGCTTGTGCTTCTGCTTGGCAGGTACAACATAGAAAATAATTCTAAATAGTTGTGTCCTTAGACATACTATCCTTACCCTCAGGTAACAGAATCAAATACCCGCAGGTGATTTCCCCCAGGCATAACAGTCATTGACCTCAAAAATACGTGAAATTTACCTCAGGCATAGAAACCACTGCCCTCAGGCATAAACAAAGGTTACCCTCAGGCAAACCAAACACTGCACTCAGGCTAATAGAACACTGCCCTTAGGCTAATAGAACACTACCCTCAAGCTAAGGGAATCATGCCAAGCCGAAAGCATAAACAACAATTTATATAAACTTTCTCTCAATAAAATTCAATTCACAATATAATCATGGCATACCCTTGGGTATCCTGGCCAAATGGCTAAATAGAGGAACGCACCCCCGAGGTGGTCCTAGATCCAAGAAGTGATCTCAAACAACAGTTTTAACTTATCAAAAGTTTATCTACACAATTCTAGATAACTTTCATCAAAGTACATAGCCATATGACACCCCAAACATGGGTTCATAGCACAACGGTACACAAATTCAACTCAACAGTTGAAAATAAACACCATACCACCTACCATGATCACCCCTGATCGGTATACGTGAACAATACCTCCTGAAACAAACAATAATAGTGCAGATCTAAGTTGAACCTAATCTCGTTCAAACTCAAATAAATTTCCCTCAAGAAATAATTGGTAAGAAAGGATCTAGGTGAAGGAAGAGCTTATCTGTGCGGTTCCAAGGAGATCGACGACGTAGGAATTGGGTTCCCAGTGTGTGGTCGGGAGATTCTCCAAGCTCTGGTCATCCCTCCCACTTTCCTCCAGTGTTCTAAGCTTCCTCTATGAACAGAGGAGGCTACTGCCCATTTTAAGCAAAAAAAAAACAAACTACATGTCGTGTACTCTCAAGTACACAACATGTAATTCTCATTTTTTTAACTGTTCCTCTGGCGTCTGGGGAAATGCGCTTGAGGTCAGGTGACCAACCGGGTTCGGGGCACCCGTTGTGTGGCTTCCAGATCTGGGATGTTACAATATTTCTATTCTATGTCTATATCTTCACACATGTTCTCCTATTTTTGAATATTAGTTTTGTGGTGTCCTTCAAATTTCTCTTTACCTATTTTTAAGAAGAAGTTTTATTAGCCTTATTTCTTATGTGGGTTTTCCACAATGGAATTTTCAAGTATAAATATCTGATTTTCAAGTAAAATTTAAAACTGTGAGGAAGAAATTTATTGAAGTAGGGGAGAATGTAACACCCTAATATATTACAATATGTCTCTTTTTAAATTTATCTTCTTCTATAGTTTACATTACATTGAACACCAATCTTAAACAAATAATTAAATATTTTTTTAATTGTGATAATTATCACCTAGATTTTGGAATGGAGGGAATTAAAGATATTATGTAAATTATAAAAATATTTATTACACATGTTTATAAAATTAATTCATTGGTTACCAATTAATTAGAAATGAAAACCAATTGAACATAAAGAATGTCTTTTTATAAAAAATATTTTTATATCCAAAATGACATTTTATATTAATAAATTAAATTAATCACTATTAGTGAAAGATATTAATGAAAATTAAATATTCAATCAAATATTTATACATTCATCAAAAATATTTTTAGAGGCATAAGATAAGAATGAATCCAATTTTACACATAAAATATTATATTTTTCTAAACCTAGTTTTACGACATTTTAATGGAGAACTTATTTTAAATATAAATTTAAACTCTTTTATAAATTATATATGAAAAAATAAACATTATTTAAATCATAATATAAAAATTTACTTTGGTTAATTTTTGGTATTTGTTCTGATAACTTTCTTTTTGAATGAATAATAACGTGACTGTTAGAATAGTAATGTTACAATTAGGAATAGTAATATGACCAATAAAATAGTAACTTAACCTATGAATGTATAAATAAAATTTAGTCATATTAATGAGGAAAATAATGTAAATTTATATCAATGAATAAGTAAATAAATGTATTAGAAATGATAAATTAATTATTGGCATTTTTTTGAATCATAAATGTTTATTTACTATTTTATAATTAATAAAATTAATTAAAATATAACATCCAAGATTTTATGAGAAATATTTTGTTTTTATGTAAAGGAATCTTTCACTACACACAACACTATATTGTCTTGTGTTACACACAAGATAAACCTTTCATGATATCTTGCGTTGTACGCAATACCGAGTTTCACTAAACAACGATATGTTATTAAAATATTATATAAACTAGCCGTTATAAATAGTAATACCAAATTTTTGAAATTTTATAAATTTTATCTTTCAAAATGTACTTCATTTTTGGATTCAGAATATCAAAATTAGCCTAGGGAGAATTTTTTGTATTTTTCTGAAAACTTTCAATTTTTGATGAATAGTGAAAACACTGGGTTACTATTTAAAAACCGACTTTTATTTAAATAATGATTTTTCTATTTAAATTAATTTTAGGTCAAAATATATAAATAATACCTATATAATTTCAATTTAATTTATTGGAGTAATTTTATAATAATTTTTTATATATAAAAATTTTATTGAACTTTTCACCGTCTTTTACCCACCACCTAGGAGAATTTGAAAATTTACATAAAACTTAATTTTACCGCTTCTGTGAGTGGAATTTTGAAAATATGAGAGACATGGTTAATATTAAGGTGTAAAATGTGGTTCAATAAGATAAAAATAATTTTTTGTGAATAGTGATGTTTTACTTTTTTTACCACGGTTAAAAGTAAATAGGATAATTAATGGTAAAAATGATATTATTATTACCCTAACACATGTCCTAATTCTATTGGATAAGTTTAATTCAACCAAAAACAACCTTAGGAATAAAATATTACCATTTAGGTCCACTTGGATTAGATTAGGACATTTATTATTATTTTATTTAAAGAAGAGTTAAAATAGTTAAAATCAAAGTTTAATAACTAACACATTTTTAATATGGGGTTATACATAAGATAATTTCAACTATAAATATTAATTAGAAAGATAAAACGATTTCCTACATAATTATATTTTATTTATAATTTTTAGACATTAAATAATTTAATTTATTTATGACATAATGATGATGCAATAATTACCTTATTAAATAAAATATTAACATAATAGATATTATGAATACCCAAATAAATGTAATTTGATACTTTTTATGAATTAAAATAATTTTATAGGTTAATATGACATGTTATTATTTATTTAATTAACTTTTTTTGAACTAATCATGCTGTTATAAGTTTCACAAAAATCAAGTACCAAATAGTGTCAAAATTGACATAAAATAGTTTTTAAAACAAATATTATATTATTAATTGTTATTTAATTCTTAAAAATCTAAGGTTCAGAAAAATGACTTATATAAGGTTATATATATTAATAATTAACCACTTGGGGTTAGTTTGGCTTGTTATAGTATGTTTATTAACCATATAGTGTAATAAAAAAAGAAGAAAGGGTAAAAGTAAAATTATTTAACTTAAAGTTAAATATAAATGATATGGTTAAAATAGTAACCTAAACTTGTCTAAAATCTATTGGTTGAGATTATTTCGACCCATCCCCACCTTATATTCTAAATAAATCAATTTGGAGCTATTAAAAACCAAATATGAATTTATAATAAAATAATATTTTATGTTTTTCATAAGGTGCCCCTCTCCTCCCTTATAAAAGGGCACCTCCTCCCTCTCTTCCTCACACCAATTTGAGAATTAAATATCGACCAAACCCTACCAATTACTCTTCTCCACTTCCCTAGAAACATACTAGAGGTCCTGGTCTTCTTCAAAGACCATCTTTAGTGCCCTAAGAGGAGGATAAGAAGAGGCGCTTCAAAGAAGAGGTAATGTCCGTTACCGATTCTTTCAAGTTTATTTCTTCTTCTAATTCATCTTATTTAGTTGTTTCATTATGAAGTAATAACATCAGTATCACTCATATAAATATATGTTATTATAAATATGAAACAACCCTATTTCACCTTCTATCCATCCTACGGAAAATGAAATCACCGCGCGTGCGTACGTACAGAATACCGTCTCAACGCCGTGGTGTAATCTGTTTTCCACCACCACCTTAATTGGATGGGTATAATGGTGTAAAGAATAACTATATATTATTATTTTAAAGTGATATTGATTCTGAAATAGTATACATACACTTAAATACAATTCTGTGATCATGGGAACGATATCATCGCTCGTGCGTACATACGGCCTACTGTCTCCACGATGTAATGCGACTTGTTCTGCATGATCCTCGTTGAATAATGAATATATAAATGAATTGAATGAATAAATATGATATATTTTACACTAATACCATTATTAAAATGAGGTATCTATAACCTAAAAAGAATAATAAGAATTTATTTGACAAGACATGCATAAGAACATAAAGCAATGAACACCCGAATAACAAGTAGCAATCAAATATTACAAATAAGAAGATAAGAATATGACCATGTATGATATAATAACAATGAATATTATTATGTAATAATTCAATGACATTATTTAAATCATTATATAGGAGGTTCTGATACATACGAAGCATATCGGACCTAAGGTAAGGGAAAATCTCACAATCTCCTTTTTATCCGAGATTGTTTATACTTTGGTATTTACTAGGGTGTATTTATCATCCGAATCCATGTTTCCTTAATATGTAATATTATTTCTATCTTCCTACAATTTTTTAAATCCAATATTACTCATTGGTGAGTTTTATTAAAAGATATGAAAGGAATCTTTTGTCGTTTTTCATATGAGGTACTTTTTGACTTTTCCGGCCAAAGTACGAGAAGAATGTTTTTTAACTTATACGATATGAATAGATTTTTTGAAAATTATTTCCATGAAGATTACTTTAAATTTTTTCAAGTTTATTTCTAATTAACTTCTTTTAGTTTAAAATTTTATGACATGTTAATAAAGGAAAAAAGTTTTTGAAGTAGAAAGGATATTTTCCTCAAGAATGGAGTTCAAGTGTTTTATCAAAACTATTTTACATCTAAGATAATATAGGGTTCTATTTCTATCCCTATTATTACATTGATTTGATTATGTTATGATGTAATTATTTTTATGATGTCTTTTTATCTTATATGGATTATGTTATGATGGTATGATGTTTAAGAATCCCATTTTTATTACATGGGTTATGCTATGATATATGATTTATGATCTTGTGGCACTCATAATAATGGTATCATTATGAGATGGGTGGGACCTATATCTCCCTCCAATGCATTGGGTAAATATTTATATCTCATGAGATAGACATGGTTGGAATGACAGGTTAATCCAGTTCAGTGATACAGGACTGAAACGAGGAGTGAAATCGGTTCAGAAATGGACTTTGTCTGCTAGGATAGTCCTGGAAATGAGTCTTGACTACTAAGAAATGATTATCTATGATTATGTATATATTCCAAAAAGTTTAATGTTATGATTATTGGGATTACATTTCACTACCATGATTTATCCCATGTTATTATATTATGATCTCTTTTTCAGGTTAAGATTTTCAAAATGTTATGTTCTTATGAATATGATGTGATTGATATTTCTTTTGTTTACCCTTACTGAGAATTTGAGCTCACCCTTTTGTATGTTTTCTTTTCCCCAGGTCAGGAAGAAGGGTATTAATTACGATATTCCAAAAGGGACTCTAGATATGATAAAATAAAAGGGATACAGTGTAGATGATTTATGAACCAGTTGTTTATGTTTCCGAGTTTCTAAAGAAACTATACCTATATGGTCCATTCATGGTTTTGTTATATGTTGTAATAAGTATGCTTCAATTATGAAGTAATAACAATGTATGTAAAGTATGGGTCATTATAGTTGGTATCAGAGGAAGGGTATAGTCAACCTTTGGAAACTAGGATTTGAAAGTCTTAGTAAGAACCCTAAGGATATGTCTAATCATCGGACAAAATCTTAGTGTTTTAGAAATATCCATGAATAACCTATGATAAGACCTTAAGTATGAAATTTTATTCTTGATTATGTGGTTTTACTATTATGATTAGTGTTTCTCACACTATGCTTATTGGTTTTAGTCAATGGCTAGAACCCGAAGGAACCGTGTTAATGCTGAATGTGACTGGAAATGCAATGATTGTCCCCCTGAGCAACCAAACGTTATGGGAACTGGAATGCAAAATCATGTATCCATGATCACACAACTTTCTCAAGCTATGAATCATGCACTACTTCCAAATGATCAAAGGAAGGAGAAACATTCTGTTGAATCCTTCATGAGGCAGCGTCCACCCTCATTCAGCAGGTCTACTGATCCATTAGTTGCTGAACAATGGATCAGTACTACTGAAAAGATATTTTTAGTTCTTCAATGTTCTGAACATGATAAAGTCATCTTATCAGTATATCGTTTGGAAGGTGAATCAGATCAATGGTGGAATCTTATTAAAAATATGAGGCAAAGGGATGAAATTGAGTCCATGGAATGGGACGAGTTCAAGAACTTATTTTTCAATAATTAATTCCCTCGTATTCTTCGAACAAAGATGGAGAAGGAGTTTCTTGAACTAAAGAAAAATGATGATGAATCAGTTGGAACCTATGAAGAAAATTTTACAAGACTTGTAAGGTACGCTTCTGGGATTATTATCCAACCTGAGAGTAAGATCGATCGATTCTTCACTATCTTAAAACCCAGTCTTCAAAGGGCGTTATCCATAAGGGACTTCAATAGCTATGAGTAAATCGTTCGATGTGCTCTCAAGGTTGAGATGGAGATTGGAGTAACCCATCAGTCATATGAGTTTGATAAGAAGAGGAAAATGGAATTCAAAGGAAAATCTAAAGAGCACACTGAAAAGAAGATGAGTTTTCCCTTATGCTCAAATTGTGAAAAGAAACATGGAGTGAGTTGTCTTAAAGGGACAAGTAAATGTTTCAAATGTAGAAAAGAATGTCATCGGGTATTTGAATGCTATAATGATGGGAAGAAGATATCTAGTGATGTGAACAAAGAAAAGGCTACACAGAGTGCACCTCCTATAATTTAATGTTACAAGTGAAAGGAAATGGGGAATTATGCTAATCAATGACCTAATCCAAGGGCTGTTGATGATGATCGATGTCAACAAATTCTTAAGGATAAAGACAAAGTAAAGTCACATGCAATTTCTATCAGTGATGTGGAGTATGATAATGAAGTGGGGAAAGGTACACTTACCATCCACTCTAAAGTAGAAAATGTTTTATTTGATTCTGGATCCACCCACTCTTTTATTTATGAAGAATTTTCTAGGGGTATCATCGTATTACCTCAACAATTAGATGTTGAGTTAGCTGTGACAACCCCTAATGGCACAATAGTCGCATCAAAAGTTTATAATTCTTCTCTGATTGAAGTTTCTGGGAAAGTGATTCCTGAAAATCTTGTGATCCTTCTTATATTGGAATTTTATGTGATTCTTGGCATGGATTGGATTTCTTTATATGGAGCTTATATCAATTTCCAAAGAAGGGAAGTCACATTTCATATTCCAGATCAATCTATGATCATCTATTGATGCAAGGATGAACATAACCTTCTAGTGGAAATTTCTTCCATCTTATGGGTCTTGATTCCAATAAATGAAGGTTATTTATCTCAAATGGTTGGTGAGAAACTCAAGATTAAGAATATGCCCATTGTATGAGAGTTTTATGATGTCTTTCTGGAGGAATTTCTAGGTCTTCCACCAAATCGTGAAGTTGAGTTTTCAATTGAACTCATACCAGGTGCTATTCCCATTTTAAAGACACCTTATAGAATGGCACCAATTGAGTTGCAGGAATTGAAGAAGCAAATCCAAGAAAATATTGATAAGGGATTCATATGCCCTAGTGCGTCACCTTGGGGAGCACCTGTTCTGTTTGTTAAGAAGAAAGATGGATCAATGAGACTCTGCATTGATTATCGAGAACTTAACAAGATCACTATCAAGAACAAATATCCTCTCCCATGCATTGATGACTTATTTGACCAACTATGTGGAGCTCAATACTTTTTCAAGATTGATCTTCATTCAAGTTATCATCAATTATGGGTCAAAAGAGAGGATATACCAAAGATAGCTTTCCATACAAGGTATGTACACTATGAATTTATAGTGATGCCATTTGGTCTTACTAATTCCCCTGTTATCTTAATGGATCTAATGAATAGAGTCTTTAGATAATATCTTGATCAGTTTGTGGTAGTATTTATAGACGATATTCTTGTCTATTCAAAGATCAAGGAAGAACATGAAGATCACTTGAGAATTGTATTAAAGACCCTAATAAAGGATATTCTCTATGCCAAATTTACCAAGTGTGAATTTTGGCTTCAAAAAGTTTCATTTTTTGGTCATATAATCTCAAAAGAGGGGATATCTATGGATCCAGCAAAAATAGAGGTTATCGAAAGATGGTCGATACCAACAACAGTAACTGAGATCCGAAGTTTTCTTGGTTTGGATGGATATTACCAATGTTTTTGTGAAATATTTTTCACGATTATCTAATCCACTAACCAGGTTGACTCGAAAAGAAGTTAAGTTTGTTTGGATGGAGGAGTGTGAAGAAAATTTCTAGGAGTTAAAAAGAAGGTTATCTAGTGCACCTGTGCTCACACTACCTTGTAGTGGAGAAAGGTTTTTGATCTATAGTGATGCATCCAAGAAGGTATTAGGGTGTGTTCTCATGAAAAATGATATGGTGATAGCTTATGCCTCACGAAAGTTGAAAATCCATGAGCAAAATTACCCAACTCATGATTTGGAGTTAGCTTCGGTAATCTTTGCATTAAAGATTTGGAGGCATTATCTTTATGGTGAAAGGTGTGATATTTATACTGATCATAAAAGTTTAAAGTATATTTTCACACAAAAGGAGCTGAATATGCACCAAAGAAGATGGTTGGAGCTGATTAAGGATTACGCCTGCTCAATTCATTACCACCCTGGGAAAGAAAACAAGGTGGCAGATGCATTAAGTCGACAAGACCATGCTACCTTATCCATGATGAGGATCACAAAAGATCCAATATTTATGGATTTACAAAGGATAGATCTTAGAATTATAATGGAATGAGAAAAATATTATCTTTATCAAATTAATGTTCAACCATCTATACATGTAAAAATTAAAGAGGCACAGAAAGAACATGTAGAGTTACAAAAGAAGGTGAGAAATGTTCCTGAATTTTATATTGATTGTGATGAAATAATAAGGTTCAGGAATCGGGTTTGTGTTCCTCCCATCATAGAATTAAAGAAGTAAATATTGGATGAAGCTCATAGTTCTTCATTCTCTATTCACCCTGGAAGTACAAAGATGTATAGGGACCTGAAAGAGTACTTATGGTGGGATGGCATGAAAAGAGATGTTGCTAAATATATCTCTCGATGCTTGGTTTGTCAGCAAGTTAAAGCTGAGAGACAGAAGTATAAGGAAATATTACAACCATTACCCAAACCAGAATGGAAATTGGAAAACATCACTATAGACTTTGTCACTAGACTTCCTAAAACATCCAAAGGCAATAATGCTATCTGGGTTATAGTTGATCATCTTACAAAGTCAGCACACTTCATTGCTATTAGAGAAGATTTCCCTCTTGATCAGCTTTCCAGGATATATGTGAAGGAAGTGGTAAGATTTCATGGAGTACCACTTTCCATTATATTTGATCGGGATCCGAGGTTTACCTCAAAGATTTGGTGAAGTCTTCAGCATACTCTGGATATTGAGTTGAGTTTCAGCACTGCTTATCATCCTCAGAAAGACGGTCAGTCTGAGAGAACAATTCAAACTCTAGAAGATAGGTTAAGAGCTTACTCTATGGATTTAAAAGGTTGTTGGGATCAACACCTACCTTTGGTAAAATTTTCTTATAATGATAGCTTTCACTCTAGTATTCAGATGTCTCCTTATGAAGCTCTCTATGGAAGGAAATTCTGAACTCCAACTTACTGGGGTGAAGTTGGGGAAAGAAATCTATTAGGACCTGATCTTGTTGATGAGATGGCAGAAAAGGTCAGATATATTCAACAACACATAAGAGCATATCAGAGCTGACAAAAAATTTATGCCGATAACCGAAGAAAAGACCTAGAGTTTGAAGTGGGTGATAAAGTGTTCTTACGAATATCTCTTTGGAAGAAAGTAATGAGATTTGGAAAGAAGGGCAAGCCGAGCCCTAGGTATATTGGTCCTTTTGAAATACTGGATCTTTTTGTGAAGGTAGCTTACCGATTGGTGCTTCCACCGAATCTCTCTGAAGTTCATGATGTGTTCCATGTATCTCTCTTGATAAAGTACATACCCGATCCTTCACATGTACTCAGCTTAGAAGTTGTACCGCTGGAGTAAGATCTTTCTTATGAAGAACACCCGATAGAGATTCTGGATCATAGCAAAAAAGTCCTACGAAAAAAGACCACTTTCTTGGTGAAAGTTTTATGGAGGAACCACCAATTAGAAGAAGCTACATGGGAACTTGAGGATGTGATGAGGGAGAGGTATCCTCATCTGTTTGTTACTAAGTGATGAATTTTTAGGGCGAAATTCATTTTAAGGGGGGTAGAATGTAACACCCGAGATTTTATGAGAAATATTTTGTTTTTATGTAAAGGAATCTTTCACTACACACAACACAGTCTTGCCTTTCATTACATGCCAGAGCAACCTTCCTCGATAGCTTGCATTGTACGCAATACCGAGTTTCACTAAACAACGATATGTTATTAAAATATTATATAAACTAGCCATTATGAATAGTAATACCTAATTTTTGAAATTTTATGAATTTTATATTTCAAAATGGACTTCATTTTTGGATTCAGAATATCAAAATTATACTAGGGTGAATTTTTGGTATTTTTCTGAAAACTTTCAATTTTTGATGAATAGTGAAAACACTGGGTTACTATTTAAAAACTGACTTTTATTTAAATAATCATTTTTTTATTTAAATTAATTTTAGATAAAAATAGATAAATAATACCTATATAAGTTCAATTTAATTCATTGGAGTAATTTTATAATAATTTTAGATATATAAAAATTTTATTGAACTTTTCACCGTCTTTTACCCACCTCCTAGGAGAATTTGAAAATTTACATAAAACTTAATTTTACCGCTTCTGTGAGTGGAATTTAGAAAATCCAAGAGACACGGTTAATATCAAGGAGTAAAATGTGTTTCAATAAGATAAAAATAATTTTTGTTGAATAGTAACTTTTTACTTTTTTTACCATGGTTAAAATTAAATAGGGTAATTAAGGGTAAAAATGATATTATTATTACCCTAACACATGTAATAATTCTATTGGATAAGTTTAATTCGACCAAAAACAACCTTTGGAATAAAATATGACCATTTAGGTCCACTTGGATTAGATTATGACATTTTTTTATTATTTTATTTAAAGAAGAGTTAAAATAGTTAAAATCAATGTTTAATAACTAAAAAAATTTTAATATAGGGTTATACATAAGATAATTTAGACTATAAATATTTATTATAAATCTAAAAATATTTCCTACATAATGGTATTTTATTTATAATTTTTATACATTAAATGATTTAATTTATTTATGACAAAATAATGATGCAATAATTACCTTATTAATGAAATATTAACATAATTTATATTATGAATACCCAAATAAATGTAATTTGAGACTTTTTATGAATTAAACTAATTTTATAGGTTAATATGACATGTTTTTATTTATTTAATTAACTTTTTTAGAACTATTCATGCTGTTAATATTTTCACAAAAATCAAGTACAAAATAGTGTCAAAATTGACATAAAATAGTTTTTAAAACAAATATTATATTATTAATTGTTATTTTATTCCTAAAAATCTAAGGTTTGGCCAAATTACTTAGATAAGGTTATATGTATTAATAATTAACCACTTGGGGTTCGTTTGGCTTGTTATAGTAAGTTTATTAACCATATAGTGTAAGAAAACAAGAAGACAACGTAAAAGTAAAATTACTTAACTTAAAGTTAAATCTAAATGATAAGGTTAAAATAGTAACCTAAACTTGTCTAAAATATATTGGTTGAGAGGATTTAGACCCATCACCACCATATCTTCTAAATAAATCAATTTTAAGCTATTAAAAACTGAAGATGACTTTATAATAAAATAATATTTTATGTTTTTCTTAAGGTGCCCCTCTCCTCCCTTATAAAAGGGAACCTTCTCCCTCTCTTTCTCACACCACTTTGAGCCTTCAAGCTCGGCCAACCCCTGCCAATTTCTCTTCTCCACTTCCCTATAAACATCCTAGAGGTCCTGGTCTTATTCAAAGACCATATTTAGTGCCCTAAGAGGAGGATAAGAAGAGGTGCTTCAAAGAAGAGGTAATGTTCGTTACCGATTCTTTCAAATTTATTTATTCTTCTACTTCCTCTTCTTTAGTTGTTTCATTATGAAGTAATAACATCAGTATCACTCATATACTGATATGTTATTATAAATATGAAACAGCCCTATTTCACCTTCTATCCATCCTACGGAAAATGAAATCACCGTGCGTGCGTACGTACGAAATACCGTCTCCACATCGTGGTGTAATCTGTTTTCCACCACCACCTTACTTGGATGTGTATAATGGTGTGAAGAATAAATATATATTATTATTTTAAAGTGATATTGATTCTGAAATAGTATCCATACACTTAAATACAATTCCATGATCATGGAAATGATATCATCGCTCATGCGTACGTATGACCTACCGTCTCCACGATGTGATGCAACTCATTATACATGATCATCATTGAATAATGAATATATAAATGAATTGAATAAATAAATATGATATATGTTACACTAATACCATTCTGTAAATGAGGTATCTATAACATAAAAATAAGAATAAGAATTTATTCGATAAGACATGCATAAGAACATAAAGCAATGAACACCCGAATAACAAGTAGCAATCAAATATTACTAATAAGAAGATAAGAATATGACCATATATGATATCATAACAATGAATATGACTCTGTAATAATTTAATGAAATTATTTAAATCATTATACATGAGGTTTGGATACATACGAATAATATCAGACCTAAGGTAATGGAAAATCTCACAATCTAATTTTTATCTGAGATTGTTTATACTTTGGTATTTACTGGGGTGTATTTATCATCCACATCCATTTTTCCTCAATATGTAATATTATTTCTATCCTCATACAATTTTTTAAATCCAATATTACTCATTTTTGAGTTTTATTAAAACATATTAAAGTATTCTCTTTTCGTTTTTCGTACGAGGTACTTTTTGACTTTTCTGGCCAAAGTATGAGAAAAATGTTTTTTTAACTTATACGGCATGAATGGATTTTTAGAAAATTATTTCCATGAAGCTTCCATTAAAAGTTTTAAAGTTTATTTTTAATTATATTATTTTAGTTTAAAATTTTATGACATGTTAAGAAAGGAAAAATGTTTTTGAAGTAGAAAGGATATTTTCCTTAAGAATGGAGTTCAAGTGTTTTATCAAAACTATTTTCCATCTAAGATAATATAGGGTTTTGTTTCTATCCCTATTATTACATTGATTTGATTATGTTATGATGGAATTATTTTTATGATGTCCTTTTATCTTATATAGATTATGTTATGATGGCATGATGTTTAAGAATCCCATTTTTATTACATGGGTTATGCTATGATGTATGATTTATGATCTTGTGGCACACATAAGAATGGTATCATTATGAGATGGGTGGGACCTATATATCCCTCCAATGCATTGGGTAAAGATTTATATCTCATGAGATAGACATGGATGGAATGGAAGGTTAATCCGGTTCAGTGATACAGGACTGAAACGAGGAGTGAACTCAGTTCAAAAATGGACTTTTTCCACTAGGATAGTCTTGGCAATGAGTTTTAACTACTAAGAAATGATTCGCTATGATTATGTGTGTATTCCAAAAAGTATCATGTTATGATTATTGGGATTACATTTCAATTCAATGATTTATACCATGTTATGATATTATGATCTCTTTTGAAGGTTAAGATTTTCAAAATGTTATGTTCTTATGAATATGATAGGATTAATATTTCTTTTGTTTACCCTTACTGAGCATTTGAGCTCACCATTTTCTATGTTTTCTTTTCCCAAGGTCAGGAAGAAGGGTATTAAGTAAGATATGCCAAAAGGGACTCTATATATGATAAAATAAAAGGGAGATAGTGTAGATGATTTATGAACAAGTCGTTTATGTTTCCCAGTTTCTAAAGACACTATACCTATATGGTCCTTTCATGGTTTTGTTATATGTTGTAATAAGTATGCTTCAATTCTTAAGTATTAACAATGTATTTAAAGTATGGTTCTTTATATAAAATAATATTTATTTTTACAAAAATCAATTCATAAATTCATATTTTTTTGTCTTATTATTATAACATAATTCTGTTAGACCTTAATTAAATTTTCCAAGTGTCATAAAATAAGGTATAGTTTTAAAATCAGTATTTTTCTAATAAATGATTATTTTAATTGAAAATAAAATTTATCATGTTTATAAAATAATTTTCATAAAATGGATTTCATTTTCTAATTCTAAAAGTCAAAAAATAGTTAGGTTGAATTTTTGGATTTTTTCTAAAATAGTTAATTTTTTTGTGGATAGTGAAATACGGTAATTTAAGGTATATATACATTATAAGTAAAATACAATATTCCTTGAGTCATGGATGATTTAAGAACCAATTTTTTCAAATAAAATGAACTATTTACTATGATTTTTCACAATAATCAAAACTATTCATATTCTGAGCCAAAATAATAAACAAATGAATGAAATATTCAAAAACACCCCTCTCCTCTACTATAAATACCACCCCTTATCCTCACACCTTCCAAGATTTGAGCCTTTTCAAATTTATTCCCAATAATTATCCTAATACCCTACCCACATCTAGGAGCCTTTAGTATCAAAAAAAATACCAAAAACCAATTCCCTTATTGAGGTTCTTAAGGATAAGAATTCAAGAGGTAAAAATCCTATTTCTTTTCATTTTTTTCTTTTTAATTTATTTTATTTTCTTATCCTTCCCTCACAAACCCTGTTCAAAGTGACATGATAACTTCATTATCATTTATATACTATAATTATTTAATTTAATGGAATATCTGTCATCAAAATTCTCTCTCTCTCTCTCTCTTTTATTCTATAAATAAAAACATCTCCCATGATGTGTCAATTTACCGACAACATAGACGATGCATTTCCATTTTCCATTAAAGCCTTAAATTTTGTTCATAAAAACAATTTTATGGTTAAACCATATTATAATAAATGTATTAAAAACTATTTAATTTTATTTAGACATTATATACACATGATTTTAATTAATAAAACAAGACTAGTTTGTGATGATTGAAAAAACTGTTAAATTAATCTAAAAGATTAGCACGAAAGTCTTATACAATGATTCAACCTCACCCCAAATAACCAAATGAATTATATAACAATTTAATCTTATGGATTTTAATTAATAAAATATAAATTAAATTCTATATATCTATTCCCATTTTACATGAACATACATACTCATATATAAGTAACATGATCATGAAAATCAAGGAAACAAATGCACCCGAATGATAAAATTATATCTGATAACTCATCACAATAACCATAAATGAAATTAATAAAATTATAATAAATTAAATAAATTTATATATGGTTTTTAATTAATTAATTAATGGATTTATTATTATTATCCAGGACGTTAATGTAAAGTGTAGAAAACCTTTAGACATATGGTAAGGATTTCTTCCCAAACCTCCATTTTCCATTTGGGTTACAATTTCTCTCTCTTTACCCAAATTTAATTACTTATTATTTTTATATACTTATTATAAATTCTATTTATATTCAAAAATATAATATCTAGATCATTTCATCTTTCTTTTAATGGGAAATTCATGTTTTACAAGGTTCCCTTCTCAATTCTTCCCGATAAGCAAACTCAATTAAAGGGAACTTCCCAATTTTTTACCCATTTTCAAGTACCATCCATAATCTATTTTAAGTCACCATTATTTTTATAAAATTAATAATTTTTTAATGGAAAAAATATATTTTCATTACTGGTTTTATAAAAATAATTATAAAAAATAAAAATGATTTTTTCCAAAAGAACTCTTCATTGCAAAGTAAAAAAGGGTATTTCTCTCAAGAATCCCTTGATGATTTTTTAGAGTATTTTCATATATTTAAAATCGAATTGTTAAATAATATGATTAATTGGGAATAATATCTTATGGTTGTCATCTACCATATTTTATTAAATATTTTACGATTAGATTGACTATGGGAGTGATATCTTTATACCATTCACTATACTACTCAGAATGGTTATGGATTATGATTACAGATTGGGGAAATTTATTTAAATTTCATATGTATATGTTGTTAATGCTTAAAACCATTATAATGAGGAATTGATAGGACTTATTAAGTGATGGTTTGGTCCCTCTATATCCCATCAATGTATCGGTATGTCTCATTAGACAAAACATAAATGAATTTTAGTTGAGGCCATAACCATTTATTTTTAGATGTCTTGGATGAGGCCTCAAAGGTTTGTTTATGATGTCTAGAATATGAATTTTCCTCATTATGATTAGTAATTTATTATCCATATAAATATTATACTAGTAGAATATCCATTTTTAATCTTCATTCTCATTTGATTATGTTTATGGAATTATTTATTTATATTTTATTCTTACCATATTATGCTCAAGTTTATGTTGTAATAGAATATGTTATTAGCCATTAACCATGACTTATTGTTTATATTAGATTCCTCTATATTACTTACCCTTACTAATAATATGAGATCACCCCTTTCTAATATTTTATTTTTTCCCAGGATACAAAAATGTATATTATGGATGGATTGCATGGATAATCTAAGAGTTTATGGTTGTTTCCAATGGAGTTCATATGTTGTTTTTTCTATAAAGTTTTAATGTAAAACTTATGTTTGTATCTGGTTTTCCAAAACTAATAAACTATTTGATCCTTTAGGATGTTACTTACTTATTTGTTATACCAATGTAATAAAGTAAGGCACCGACTCCAGGTAACTAGGGTCAGGGTCTTTACAACAATAGTGACTCTGGATGGATATTTTATAGGATTATGACCATAAGATTTAATATACACTAGTCTAGGGTAATGTTGTAGCTGATGTGCTGAGAAGGAAGTCACGTAGTGATTCCATGTGTGAATCGAGAGAGTTTTGGAAAGTGATGAAAGGGGTATTTGTGATTTATCTTGATATGGGAGAGGTTAGAGGCAAAGGTTATCTTTTTTATATGATAATGTAGTTATATTTGGTGTAACATGTTGAGGAGTCCCAGCTAGGGTATTATGAGGTGAAGGTCTGGGGATATTGAGTTGTCTTTGGTGATTCCCATGATGGTTAATCTAAGGATGGATAACACCATATATTTTTTCTAGGGGATGCCTTTTTTCCCTCTGGTTATTTATGGGGTGGTTCTCTTTGAGTTCTAGATCTCACCCTTGGTGGTACATCCTGGCATGAAAATATGCATCGAGATATGAGAGGTCATTTTTTATGTCTTGGGTTTAGGCCTGTTGTTGCAGAGTTTCTGTCTCAATGTTTTGTTTTTTAGAAAGAAAAGGCTAAGAAACATGTAACTAGTGTTTTTCTCTAGATGATAGATGTTCCCCAATGGAAGTGGGAGGATATATAAATGGGATTAATTACTATTTTACCATGATCTCAGAGAGACTATGAGGAAATATAGGTGATAATGTATTGTTTGATGAAATTCTACCACTTTATAGCAATTAGGGAGTCGAGTTCAGTTGAGGTTTTGTCAAGTATCTAGAAGAGATGGTGAGACCCCAAAGATTCCTAAAGATGATTATATATGATCAGTATCCTTGATTTACCTCCAAGTTTTATAAAGGTCTCTAGTATACTTTTGGCTCTCAGTTACTCATTATAACTGCTTTTCATAAATAGATAGATTTTCAGATAGAGAGGAATATCCAGACACCTGAATACATCCTGAATTCATATGTCCCAGATTTTGGAGGATCATGGATGAGGCATGTATAGACCCTATATTTTCCTTGTAATAATTTTTAATATATATATATATTCAGATCCAGGAACAGAGATGAAATGTGATTCTGAGGCTTAGTGTTCCCGAAATTAATTTTTTTAAAATATTATATATATTTTATAGTATGCACATGTAGTTTATTATTGAGAATGGGATAAATCTTAAACAAAATTTAAGATAAAAAATATTATAACAGGGTTGAGTTCGGAATGTGATTTTCACCCTAGGTGTCACCTAAAATAGTTCTTGTGTTGTCCGTTTGGATAAAAGAAATCATTGGAGGTGAATTCAGTGGATTAAATAAATAACTAATTTAGTTAATGAATTAATTAACATATTTTTATTTTCCTTTAAATACACTATTATGGAAATTTTGTATGGTTATCCTTATAAAACCTAGTAGAATTGAGAGACTTTATTCCTCTCTTTCATTGGAGAATCGAAATCCGATGATGATGAGACTCTAGATTGAGGAAGATCAAGGATTAACAGATGAAAATTCTCCTCTTGATCATTGGTGATCACGTTATTCAATGAAGAATAATACAATCTCTAGGTTGGGCTTTTCAATTCATGGTTTATGACCCTATTGATTAAATTTATCAATGCTGTTGGGTGATACCAAGACTGATCGGACCCCCATATTCATGGAAGAATCACAAGAGGCAAACTGAACATCGAATTAGGGTTGAAATAGGAAAATTTGGGAGTTTTAGGTGATCGATTCATTATACCATGTTCCAAATCAATGAAGGTGGGTGAAGGGATATGAACGAGGTGTGTGGGATGTATGTGGGTTTGTGTGGGAAGAACAAGACACTGATTTTGGGCCATCGAATGGCTAGAAAATGCCAGCAGGCGATAGATCCACCATTTCTGGGTGGTTGGAGACAAGATACCTGATGGAAGATATGGGTTTGGAATGCACAATAATAGATCTAACTTTCTATGAAAAACTCAACCACACGCTGTGTAGTCTGATGAACACATGACGTGTAGCCCCTACGGTTGTGGTGCTAGGGTTTCTAGGGAATATAAGTATCACACACTGTGTTGGACCCCAAAAATCATGTGACACTTATACTAGTCACCTGTCATGTACTCTAAGAGTACATGTTCATAGGAATTTCCATGGACATTGCGTGTGTTGAAGTATAGAGACATGTTTAAGATACATGAATATGGCCTGGGAGCATGGGCAAGACCCTAGTTAGCCGAGGCATGACCTGTAGTACCCCTTCACACTTTTTATGGATTCATGGGAAGTGATATATGTACCTAAAAGGACACAACCAAGAGATGGAGTGGTACCACATGTCGTGTACCCCTTCTTTCCTACTGAGGAAACTTCAACATCTCGTATCTCCTTTGTTTGGACTCATATTTTGGCCGGAAGTAGCCTATCATGAGTTTATTTACACATAGAATGTGATGGTGGCCTCTGTAGTGGATTTTTAGATTATGTGATATGTTCTAGGTGTGATGCTTATTTATGAAACACTCGATGATGGAAATGATCAGGAAAGATCACTAGTGTTCTAGAGTAGCATCCTCCTACTGGTATAAGGCATGGGTCCTATAACTATCTATAGAGAGGAAACCTCCAACTAGTATGGGCATGTGTCCTCTATTTATTCTATGAGTGGAACCCTCATACTTGGTAGGGCATGTGTCCTCTATTTATTCTATGAGTGGAACCCTCATACTTGGTTGGGCATGTGTCCTTGAAGGACTATTGGAGTGGCACTCTCTTACTAGGTAGGGTATGAGTCCTCTATTTGCTACTAGAGTGGAACCCTCTAGCTGGGTCAGTCATGGTTCCTCTATAGACTACTAGAGTGACACCCTTTTATAGGGATAGGGTGTGGATTATCTACTAACTAGTAGACCAGAAGCCTATGCTGGGATAGGGCATGGGTCCTCTACTAATTACTTGAGTGGCACCCTCCTACTGAGACAAGGCATGTTCCCTCTAGCTATCTTATGAATGGAACCATCCTATTGTACCAGGGCATGGGTCCTATACCTAGAGATTTTTCTCCTCAACTATGTGGCATTGTGGTGAAGTGTGGCTTGACATGGATTTTTTATGCTGGAAGGATGTGCAAGACATTGGGTATTGTTGATTGAATTCTGGAACTGATGGCACTCTTTACCTGGGATGGGTTGTGTGATAGATATCCTCTTCTCTATCATTTTGGTTTCTTTTGTTTGAGAATATATATAAATAAATATATATATATATGTGTGTGTGTGTGTGTGTGTGTCTATATTGTTGGATTTTTACTCCCTTTCTTTGGGTTGAGTTGTTTACTATCAATTTATTCCTATTATGTCTCTCACAACTCTCTCTTTAGCTTTTAGGGTGTCCAGCTAGGTATGTATATACTCACTCCTGCATGGGCATTACCCACATGTGTATTATATTATAAATATAAAGGAAAGGTAGACGGTGACTAAAGAGGATCATAGGCATACCAGGTGCATTGGACCACATATGGTGGTCAGAGCTTGGAGATCAAGATATTGGATCTCTTAGCACTTTTACTTTATAGTTTTTTTAGGTTGTGACATATTTTTTGTTGGGTGTGTACATTGACCCTTTAATTTCATTTTTTACTTCCATACTCTTGTATACCCTAGAAGTTTTCATATGGATGGTTATATTCTAGATATTTCATATTTTTATTATTATTACTATGCACTTCTGCATTGAGGTGGTCAGGTGTGTGCGTACAGGTACATTTCCCAAAGTCCTCCCATTTAGGTTATGTCTTTTGGTGATTGTTTCAACCCTTTTCCTATGGATGTAGGCTTGGGGTAGTTTCGTCTCAAGACTCAGTTAGGTTGGGTGGTGATAGATTGGTATTAGAGTAGTTCATTCCATGGTATGGTGCTTGGTTTAGTCCTATTACAAGGATTTGTATAGGATTTAGGGAAACATTGTTAAAGTGTTTTCAGTGCATCTTTCAGGCTAGAGAATCCAGTGTTGTTGTGGTGGTCGACATATCCATTCACTAGGACCTTGACTACCTACTTATTAGCCTGGAATACCAAGACATCGGTTTTAGGTATAAAATGATACATGAATCATATAGTATTGAGTCTTTTATTTTACTTCTTTATTCATATCCCCATTATATATATATATATATGATCATATGAATATGGTATATCTTGATTAAATGTTCATGATGCCTATGTGATGAAATCCATCCATGTTTCCAATTTTAGATCATGAAGATGATTTGATGAGGGATGAGGCCTCATTTCAGGTTCCATCTAGTATGATCCTTCCCCCAGTTATACAGGTATCATCACCCCCAACTTTCAAACAGAAGATCATTCTAGTAGAGTAGGATGAGGATATGTATAGGCTTAGTTCACTCCATGAGTTCTAGTGCTAGTGGACTCCAAGGTTATGTAGTGAACTCGATACCTAGGAAGTGGAGTATTGGCTAGTGTCAATGGTATATTATTTCATAATTATCAAAAAACTAAAGGATAAAGTGGTTTCATTATAAGATATCCTTTTCTATGGAGCATCTAGGAGCTAATGGAATCTTGTCACACATATGCACGATGAGTCGACACTCTCATGGTCTGACTTCTAGTGGTTTTTCCATGTGGATTAATACCCATGTTGCTTCATCTTAGTTCATATTAAGGATATTTTGGCGCTACAGTAGGTAGGGATGATAGTGGATGATAATTAGGGGAGGTATACAGACCTTACATGATACTTCATTAATATGATCCAATATGACTAATTCCAAGCATGAAAGCTTGCGCAGGGACTCTGCAGAGATATCTATGCTAGTGTTTTTACCTTTTTCATTACCGTTATACTAGGGTGTTGGAGTGAGTTCTAGTGGCAGAGATATTCTTGTTAGAGGGAATCAAGGAAGATAGAGTTGGAAGTGGGTGTTATAGGGCTGAGTCATTTGCAGTATCTTACATATTTCAGTCAACTTGATCTTGGCATAGGAGATCTTCCCAATATTAGGCTCATACATATGGTCTAGGGAAGAACATGGGACCAAGTCATCCCTGATAGGGGAAATTCTATTCTTGTGATGGTCAAGGTCACATGGTACATGACTTCCCGACTAGAAATTACTAGGATTGCAAATAGATAACAGAAGGAACGCCACAATAGAGACAACACCATGATCAAGGATTTCCCAGGTGAGGGCAGTATGGTTCCTAAAAAGTCCGTGATAGAAGAGGATCATGTGTAACTCCAGGAGGAGGAGATGTGGGTGGTGGATGATACTATGAGATCCTTCCACCACCACCACAAGGTGTTCTATGTCAAACTCAAGGAGTTGGTGGTTGGGGCCACAAATAGATGTAGGAAATGAAGGCTTATGACTTAGTGGAACATTAGATGACTGGAGGTTTGATCTGTGTTTATTCTACCCTTTCCTCTATATTAGTATAAATAGGGTTGATTCATTACATCATCTCCTTACTTATATTATGAGACATGGAGATCCTATTTGAGACACTAGTCCAGTAGCTTTGTCATGAGGTTCCTACATAGAACTTTTATTCTATATATTTTGTCTGTTAGGAGTGAGAGCTATCACTTGGTGGAGATAGGTTCACATGGGGCCTTTTGGTCATCACAATGTAACCCTGTGACATCATCTTGGGTATGGATAGGTTTTACTTGGTTTGAGTCTATATTGACGGTCACTGTAGATGATTCAGATTCTTACACACTGATGGGGTGAGATTCACCTTTACATGTGAGGGAGATCTCACGGCAGGATGAGTGAGTTTTATAGGGAGGATATTGAAACCCATAACCCAACATTTTGAAAGTGTATCCCTTGGTGCAGTAATAACTTCAATCATTTGGATTCCTTCATTCATGGATAATTTTATGGAAATCTTCTCTAAGGACATTTTGGGACTATACCTAAGGTGGAAGATGAATTTTTTCATCATCTTGAATCCTAAATCCACTCTGATATCATATGTGGCATACCTTTTTGCCTATACTAAGATCTAAGATATTTGGTACCAATTGGAGGACCTTCTAGATAACAGATTTATTAGACCTAGTGTTCCCCCCTGGGTAGCCCTAGTATTGTTTGTGGAAAAGGCATATGGGAGATTGCAGATTTTCATGGATTATATTCTCCTAAACTAGGCCATGATAAAGAACAATTACCCCTTACTAAAGATTTATAAACTCTTTGGTGGCTAGTTTTGAGGTGATAGATGGTTCTCAAAGATAAATATTCAGTTCAGCTACCACCAGTTGAGAGTTTGTGAGAATGATATTCTTAAGTTGGCATTTCGATGTCACTAAAGACACTATGAGTTCTTGGTGGTTCCATTTGGTGTGATGAATTACACCACCATGTTTACGGACCTGATGAACTAGATATTCTAGTCGTACTTAGGCCATTTCATTATTTTCTTCATTGATGACTTACTCATGTACTCTACATTAGAGTATGAGCATACATATCACATCATGATGGACCTAGATTTACTTTAGGAGCACCATCTTTATGGAAATATCTCAATGTTTTAGTTTTGGATTCACGAGGTTCACTTTTTAAGGCATGTCATTTTTGAGCATGGATTATATGTGGAACTAGCAAAGATAAATGCAGTTCTTTCTTAGGATCCACCCAATAGATTGTCAAAGGTGTGGAGTTTTTTTTGGATTGGAAAGGTACTATATGAGGTTTTTATAGTGTTATCTAGGATTTCATCCCCTTTGACCACCATGACATAGAAAGAGAGAGATTTTACCTGGAATAAGAAGTTATAGAGGGTCTTTGGGGGGTTTAGGTTGAGGCTGAAAAGTGCTCATGTTTTGAGACTACCAGAGGAGGTCTTAGGGTACAAAGTGTATTGAAATGAATAAGGATCTAGGCCTAGTTTCATGTTTATATAGAGGTAAGAAGTTATCACATATGGGTTTTGGTAGTTGAGACTCCATGAGTAGTACTAAATGACTCAAAAACTCAAGTTAACAATGGTAGTCTTTTTTTGAGGATGTGGAGGCACTATATTTTGGGGATCACTTTGTGGTTTAATCAATCCATCATAGTCTCAAGTATGTCTTCATATAAAGGGACTTAAACCCAAGACAATAGTACTAGTTTGAGTTTCAATTGTAATTTAACTTTGAGATAGTCTATACTCCAATAAAGGTAAAATTATAAAAATATTAGCTTAGTAAGAAGTCCCATGCTCATTTGGTATAGAATGCTTATGAGTAGTTGGCTTCCTTGCAGCTGAACCTGGTTGAGCTGGAGGGTGTGACTTTTATTCAGTCGATGGGGTTGGCTCCTTTACTCCTCCAACACGTGGTATGGTCCAATTTGGGAAACATTGTCTTTGAGGTATTTTATGACTAAATATCTTTAATAGATTCACCAAAAGTATATTTTGAATGATGGAATCACAACATCCTTTTCCAGGGATGGATAGTGGTCACAGTCATGATGCTGGTGGAGGTGATGAGATAGTTTCATACTTCTCTTTTATTTGTACATACCAGTGTGGGAAAGATGTATAGATATGTTCAGAGATAGTTTTAGTGGCCTGATATGAGGCAAAGTGTAGATGAGTTTGTCTCATGGTGACTCAGTTCTCAATAGGTGAATGATGAGCACTAGTTTTCAGTAGGTTTGTTGCAACCCCTTGAGATACCAGAGAAGAAATGAGATGGCATATCAATGGAATTCATGACAGGGATTCCAAAGATAGTGAAGGGCTCAGATTCCATCTGGGTGATATTTGACTGACTCATTAAGTCGGTGCACTTACTTTCTATCAAGGAGTAAAGTTCAGTGGAGATTTTGGGGTAGTTGTACATGCAAGATATTTTTCACCATCATAGGGTGACCTTGACTATTTTCTCTAACTATGATGCTCAGTTCAAATCACAGTTGTGGAGATTCCTGTAAAAGGAATTCAAAAAATACTGAGGATGAGTACAACCTTACACCCCCAGACAGATTAGAAGACCAAGAACACAATCTATGTGTTGAAGTATATGTTGAGGGATTTCATGTTTGACATTATTTGGAGCTATGAGGATCACTTTATAATGGTAGAGTTTGTGTAAAAAAATAGCTACCACTCTACTATCGTCATGAAACCATTAGGGCCCTATATGGGAGGACCTACAGTTCAAACTTGTGCTGGAAAGAGATTGATGTGGCATCTCTTATAGGTCTAAAGATGGTGTAGGAAATGATGATGAAGGTCCAGGTCATCCATGAGAATATGAAGAAAATATAGAGAAACAGAAATATTGCATAGATAGATGTTTTAAGACCTAGGAGTTCAAGCTGGAAGACCATGTTTTATTGAGAGTCTCTCCTTGATGAGGATTGTAGAGACTTGACTGGGGAATAAATTTATCCTTAAAGAACATAAGATCATTTGAGATCTGTTATAGGGTTGATGAGGTTGCTTATTGCCACACCCTACCCCCATAGTTAGAGTGGGTGCACATCATCTTCCATGTATCATAGTTGAGGAGATTAGTGCATGACCCCATGTAAATTATTGACTAGGGTGAGCTAGACATCGAGGATCGATATGATAGGACCCTGTATGGATGGAACATCCCCCAGGTTTGTGTGTTGTGGAAGTATGAAAGTGTGTATAAGAGATCTTATGAGCGGGAGAGCCAGATGCGGGCTCTGTATCCCAGGTTTTTTCTTAGTTTTTGGATTTTTAAGGGTGAGAATATTGATGGAGAGAATGATGTAGAGACCCTATTTTTCATTTTAATACTTTGGAATATTTCTATATATATTTTTAGATCCAGTCATTGAGATTATAAGAGATTATAAAGAACTGTGTACTCAAATTTAATTTTATAAAAATATTAAATATATTTTATATTTCACACACATATTTTCTTAATGAAAATGGGATAAATCTTAAATATAATCTCAAATCAGAAATATGAGACCAAATTTGAGTCCATCATGATATTTTTACCCTATTCATGAACTAAAATAGGTCGACAAGGGGTGTTTGGATAAGATCATCCATTGGCAGTGAATTTAGCAGGTTAATTAAATAATTAATTTAATTAATAAATAATTATAATATTTGTATTTTCCTTTAAATACACTATTTTGTAAATTCCATAGGGTTATCCCCATAAGACCTAGGATACTTGAGAGACATTGTTCCTCTACTTAATTGGGGAATTGAAATCTCACATCGATGAGACTCCAAATTGTGGCAGATCTAGACACATCGAACAAAACTACTCCTATCGACTACTGGAGAGTCAATTATTCGATGAATAATGATCCAATATCTATTTAAGACTCCTAAATTCATATTTTATTACCCTATTGATTAAATTGACTGAACATGATCATATTTCTTCTTTAATCCGTGTCCGATTTAATCCATTGCATGTACCCAAGTATAGATTTAATTGTTTATTTTGTTTCTAACCCGGAATATCCCTATTCATTTTCGTTATCCAAGAATTCTTGATCAATTATTGTTAAACCTTTTTTGTTCTTTTCTCCCTTTGATTCTTCCTGTTCTTCACCATTAGGCTACGGGGCCATGGCACTTTGCTTTCTAGTGGTACCGATCCTGATCGGACCCACCAGATCTGTGACAGAATCCCAACTATCAAATAGAACATCAAATCAAGAAAAAAATAGAAGGATTCATGGGTTATAGTTTATTGATTCATTGTAAAAGGTTCCAAATCAATTAAGTAAGGATACATGATATGAAAAAGGTGCATGAGATACATGCGAGTTTGTATAGGAAGAACTGAATACCAATTTCCCGCCATCTGATGTCAAAAAATCTCCATATAGAGATAAATATTCCATTTTTGGGTGGTTGGAGGTGATATCCATGATGTAGGGTCTGGATCTTGAAATCCCAAGTGTAGATCCGACTTTATGTGAAAAACACGACTATATGCTATATATTCTACTGAATACACGATGTGTATCCCCTACGATTGTAGTTATAGGGTTTCCATAGAATTATAAGGATCACACACCATGTGTGACCCCCAAACACTATGTGACCCTTATTTTGGTTACCTGATGTGTAATATGGGAGTGCATAGGAACAATAATGATCGGGAATACGTTGTGTTCCCAAGTACACTGACAAGGGAAAGATACACAGGCACTACTAGGGAGCACGGGTAGGACCCTGGGTGGTTGAGGTACACAATAAAATCAACTTACACATCATGTATGAATACATAAGAAGCAAGACTTGTAGCTACAAGGACAAAACCAGACAATAAAGTGGGACCACACACCATGTGGGTCCTATTATAGATCGTGTGCCCCTTCTTTCCTTATGAGGAAACATCATAATCTCATATCACCTACATTTGGACTTAGATTATGGACCATGAGTAGTATATTATTAGTTTCTTTAAACATATAATGTGATTGTGGCCTCCATAGCGGATTTTGAGATACAATTCAAGATGTTATGGGTGTGACACTTCTTTAGGATATGCTCGATGATGGTAGTGATTGGGAAGTATCACCAAAGGATTTTAGAGTGGAATCCTCCTATTGGGATAGGGAATGAGTCCTATACCTATATATATATTTTCACCCTCAAGTTGGGTTTGGAGTGTGTCTTCTCTCTACTCTTTAAGTGGCACACTTATGATGGGTAGAGCATGGGTTCTCAACTGACTATTGGAGTGACACCCTCATGTTGGGTAGGGAATGGGTTCTCCATCTTCTACTAGAGTGGAACCATCCATCTAAAATGGGCATGTGCTCTTTATAAACTACTAGAGTGGGACCCTCCCATTGGGATAGGGCATGGGTCCTCTACCGACTACTAGAGTGGCACCCTCCTATCGGTACTGGGCTTGGGTCCTCTAGCTATCTTCTTATTGTCACCCTATTATTGTACCTGGGCATGGGCCATATACTAAGATATTATTCCCCTTGACTGTATGAAATAATGGTGAGGTTTTTCTTGAATTGGATGTTTTTTACTGGGAAAATGTGATAGATGTTGGCATCATTGATAAAATTATTGAACTGATGGCACACTTTACTTGGGTTGGGCTGTGAGAGGGAGATCCCCTTCTCTCTCATTTTTTTCTTTGATTTGATCATATATATATATATATATGTGTGTGTGTGTATCTATGCTATTGGATTTTTACTCTCTTTCATTTGTTTGAGTTGTCTACTATTTATTTATTCTTATCATGCCTCTTACTGCTCCCCCTTAAGCTTTTGAGGTGTCATACTGGGTATGTATATAATCACTCATACAAGGTATTTTCTCATATGTGTCATGTCCTATGAAAATAATGGATAGTTCGTTGGTGACTATAGAGGATCTTAGGGATACCTGGTGCATCAGACCGCATACGGTGTTTGGATCTTAGATATTAGGAGCAAGGCTCTCTTAGAACATTTAAATTCCAGTCTCATAGAGTTAGGAAATCTTTCTGGTTGGGCACATATTTTTTCCTTTTACATTCAATTTTCACTCTCATACTCTTATAGAATATAGAGGTTTTCATATGCATGGTTATATTCTAGATATTGAAAATTTTTATTATAATTCCTATATAATTATTCACTGAGGTGGTTGGTTGTGTGCGTACACGCACATTAGTAAAAGGCATCAAATTTAGGTTATGCATTTTAGTGCATGTCACCACCCCCTGGACTATGGAGGAGGGCCTTGGTTAGTTGTGGCTTGATCCCCAGTTGGGTTAGGCCATGAAAAGGAATCTTCCTTTGGTTTAGTTTTCTTACAAAAAATAGTTTTCACTCCACCATTAATATAGAACCATTTTTAGATTTGTATACATAACCTTTCTATTCTCATTTATTCTTGAATAGGGTTAGAGAGGAATCAATTATCAAGCTGGAACTAGTGAAAATCAAGAAAGAGATATTTTAGGTAATTTTTGAAAGGTTGAAGGCAATGAACGAGCATCATAAATACACTTCCTATTATAAGAGGATACCTTTAGAGTTTTTTGTTTGAGATCATGTGTTCTCATAGAAAACTCTTCATCATGAGAAATTAAGGTTTGGTCATGGGAAAAATATTTCTCTATGGGTTTTTGTGTCTTTTGAGTCATTGGTCCTCATTAGATTCATGGAGTATCAGATAAAACCCTCCCTCCCAAATGAGCAAAATACTTGATGTATTTCACATTTCACCTCTCCACATTTACCTTCATGATGAGTCACATATCATTGATTTGTGATATAACAATAGTGATGATGATTGGACCATCAAGGAACATTATGTGGTGATCCAGAACTTCTAGGAGAAGGTATTACATGGGTGTGTTATTCCCTTGGTTCATGTCTTGTGGTAGCATGGTGTTGTGGAGGAAAGTAACTAGAAATTTGAGTCATAGATAATTTCTTATTATCCCAAGTTGTCGATTGATTACCTCTTCTATTGTTACAGTTCCCATTATGGATGTTGAACCATGTCTATTTTATCATAAGATTTTATCTTGTTGCCTTATTATATCCTTGCCCTTTCTTGGGAGGTCTTTCCCTTAAGATATTTTATATAGCTGGTTAATGTTGTTTCATGGGTTTTCACTTTATTCCTCTGAGTGGGGTTGTTGAGATATTGTTGTGGAGAGATCTATGAGAGGTATCTCACGGGGTGGTTTTTCGAGAAAAAAATTTCTCTTATTTTATCTCCGGGTTTGGTTTTGGATTCTCAAAGATGTTAATGGTTTGAGACGTATATAATACTTGGTCTTGAATATCAGTATCCCTTCCCTTTGTGAGTTTTTGGTGTTATAGGTTTCCATATTAGGTTACAATTAGTTTATAAGATATGGGGTGAAAATGGGGTAGATTATGGTGTGGATCCTTGGGATACACCGTAGTGTAGGCTTCTGCGATATGGTCTCTATGCTGTGAAAAATGAGGGATCGATGAAAGATTTTGAGGCCACTACCAAAATGGAGGTGGTTGCTCCATGATGTTTGGTTTTATCATAGGCCCTTACAAGTGGTTGGGTGATACAATGTGGAGATAATGGCTCTTCCATAACCAATTTGGATGGTTCTTCCACTTGAGGGGGTATTTATCATGTAGGGACTTGGGAAGCAACATAGTGTCCCTATTGGAAAAGGGGGTTCTATGGTTTGGTGGTAGGTTGCACTGTAGTACATCCCCCATGATTATAGGATCTTCACCATGGGTCCAACCATGGATATCATATGTGAATTTTAATAAGGGGATGTGGTGTGGTTTCCTTCCATTGCATCATAGTCCTATTTTTCAACAGGCTGCAGTGTAGTCTGGGTGACTATGCCATGGTCCCCTAAAAATTTGTTTTCCTATAAATATCCCCAAGTCGCTCAACATCCTTTTTCTACAAAACGCATCTCTCAAAACCAAGGTTCCTAATGTTATTTTTTAAGGATTTAAATCCCCATTTTTATAGAGATCAATTCCCAACTTCCCAAGCTTGATCTGGGTGATTTGAGGTAGGTTCTTCTCCTTTCCTAGTGGTTTCTCATCTCTTTGATCTCATTTTCCACCAATTATTTTTTTCATGCTCTGGAATTTATCTCTATAATTATAATTGATTTTCCTTTTTTTCTAGTGTGTTCATGATATGATGTCATTGGGAGATCACAGTTTCGTCACAGGATAGGTGATCGGAGATCGGAATTATTATTTTTTCCCATCAAATAATGTTGATGTTTTTATTATCACGACCTATCTCATGGGTCCCATGTCGTGACTCCCCCAAGCCTACCTCTCGAAGTCCATGGTTTTTCGATTAGGGCTGAAGACATCAACCTGCAAGTGGGAGTAATTTTCCCAAGTACCTATACACACGCACACACAACCACATACCAAGAAAACTGGAAAATAGAACATGGATGCTACTCAATAAACATTGAGTGTAAAGGTGAAACTGTAAGTAAATGGTCCAGAATACAAACCCAACAAAAGAAAACATCAACAAGAGTAAGTATATGATTGATGGAAAGTCATCCGCTGAAAGTCCTGCTTGATGGGAAAGTATAGAGTAGCTACTAGAAGCCGTAGAAGCACGTCCTACCTGCCTGATCTCACCAGGAACCACCTAGTCCTAGACCACCAAGTCCTCCACCAAGTTTTCAGTCTTCTTCCCCAGAAACAACACGTGTGGGGAAGCCTATACAGGGGTGAGTAATAGAATACTCAATAGGGACCCAAAACACCTTGGGTTATTGGACTACTCCAACCCGATGAGTACCATGGGTATTCTGAGTCACACAAAGCCTCTCCCCACTGTGGGATTGTCGAGTCACACAAAGACACTTCCCCTTAACATTGGACTACTGTGGTACTCATCCATAATGAGTACCTTCGGTATGCTGGATCACACAGAGCTTCTCACCACCATGTGCAATCCAAGTTACACTGAGTAACTTCCCACACTAGCCATCATACTGAGGTAATTCTTCCCATTGAGTACCATGTGTCTTCTAGGTCACACAGAGATGCTCCCCATTGTGGGCATATCAGGTCACACATAGTCGCTTCCCACCGGTCCATCGTAGCTAATCTACACAGGGACCCTTGTCAGCAGTCTTCAGGTCTCAGTCCGCCATATGATCTTCGTGTGTAGTGTGCTTGATTCTAGGAGAATAGCTCCTCAAGCCATCTGTAATATTTCAACTTCCATGAAATCCTCATTAGAGTATGCTGAAAGAAACACCTTGCTGCCAGAGTTCAAACTCCGTAAATGGATCGTCAATCAAACTCCTGGTTTATAATTTATTGGTGTTTTTCTAAAAAGGGTCCAGTCAGGACTGGGTCCAGCCCGACCTAGTCAGACTACCCCGAACCAGCTCAGGGTCCACCAACCCCACCCCCGGGCTACCAACCCAACTCGAGTCTAACCCGACCCAGATTTTTCATGACCCAGATCCATCCCGACCTGTTGGCCATAGGCCTGTTGTCCATGAGCCTTTTGGGCTGTGAGTCTAGCCCATCCCACTAGGTGGCTCGCACCCTACCCAGCCTACCAAGGGCGGGCTGAATCCTACTTGGTCGGGATGCGGCTAGAAGCCGCATCTGCCCCCCTACATCATGGGTCACCTATGGGGATACCTCCTCCGCAACGTGAAACATGGCGCGGTGCCCCGTCCGTAGTGCCTCCGACGTGGCCAGGTGGCTGCGTCTGCCCACCATTATCCACTAGCACGGAGGCTGACAACTCCAGCTGCACCGTTGTGGTGTTTATTCTGGCACATTGTCGTGGCATTCCGCCACCCACCCGTGGATGCCTCCATAGGCCACCGTCATTGGTCACCAATGCTAGTGGATAATTTTACGGCAACCAGGTCTGCTCTAGTGGTCTGTTCTTCATACCGCTTACACCTATGACCTCTAAGGGATTCCATATCCCCTGTGATGGCCTCGAATCCTCTTGTTCACTATTTTTAAGATGCGGCCATGAAGAACACACACAAAAACACAAGGTAGAAAGGATCGACCCTTATTCGTGTCGGTCCGCGCCATCTTTGTTAGAGGTTTAGAAACATGGGATACAGGTTTGAAGTTATATAAAATAAATAATTAATAACCCTAATGCAAAACCCCAAAAAAATTACTCCCGAAAGAATGAGCAATCTGTGGATCAACCTATTCGTGGTTTAATCCATATTCATCATTTTAGAATAAATAACGGGTAACTTAAAACAAAAAACAAACCCCTACCATGTTGGAGTTCATATTTGAAGTGGAATTTCTATCCCGATTCAAGTTATTTTGGTTTTCGATGCTCTTTGGTCCCATTCCTCGAGGTGTGTTGATGTTGTCGGAGATTCGCCAGCATTTTTCATTTGTCTTTGGAGAGAATTGTCGTCGTAGGTTCGTCAATGAAATTCCACCCTTTAATCCTAATTTCTCTAACATGTTAAACCATTAAAAGAAAACATGTAACATATTTTTTGTTATGTTGCCTCATCACGTCATTACACTATTTCATTAATGAAACAACGTAACTATTACGCTTCATTTAATTCATCGTTACACTGCATGTTTACAAGCCATTAATGAGCTTCATTTAATGCGACTCATCGTCGCTTTGTCACCGCACCACAACACCACTATGTCACCACACAACATTTGGGGAAAACAAATAAAATAAAATTTTAGGTTTTTTTATTTTTTCTCGAAAAGTCTAAAAATTAACTTTTTCGGTCAACCCTTGTTGGTCGAAGATATGTCCTTTATAGGATAATCTTGATGTTCTGAGATCAATAATGCCTTTAGATTTTTTATCTAATAACTAGTTTAAAAGTTATAAAAACTCACTCGCACATTTACTTAAACAAACTTAAAAGGTTCAAAATTATATTCTTGGATCACCAAGCCTCAGAATTAGGTGTCTTCAAAGCATCTGGTCTCAAAATAATCCCATATAGTTTTAAAAAATTACATAGAATTTCTGGGAAATTATGTTTATGGTTGGGGTTTAATTTATTATCCTATTTATTTATATGAAATCATAAATTTTCCATGGGTTATCCCTTTGGATGGTAGTGTAATTAACTTAATAAATATTTAAATCAGATTAACAAATGGAATTGGTTTATGTATGGTGATCACATGTTGATGCTTTCTAGCATGACAATAATTTTCCTCTTCTTTTGAAAGATAGTGTGTTATATATACTATGACTTGTATTGCATATTGTTATGAATGGTTTAAAATATTGAAATTAATGAAATTGGTAAAGAACATAAATTTGGAATGGATTGGTTGGATACAGAATTAAATTTTCATGTTTAATAATTTTTTTTGTTTCTTATAATTTGATGATAATGAAATTGACGAAAGTGTGCATTTTTAACTGAATATGTGATTCCATGTGTCAATGGAATTGGATAATGAAATTGAATATAGAATTCATGTTGATGTGATTAATTATTAAAGTCATATTAATTGGGAATTTTTTTCTTTAAATCTTGTTAAAGATAAAAAATGATAAAAATAATGTTTAAATAATTGTAATAGCTTTTTATAGCTGATGCATCATTTTACCCAATTATGTAACCTATGATTTATTAATTATTTAATTCAATATGGAATAAAAACTGGTTTTTTGATAAATATAAATTCTTATGTCTAATAGTACTCACTTTTTATAAAGGTTGGATGCCTCGTATTGGGGGTCATGAGAGCTCATTTTCATGTGAAGGATGAATGCATTGTTTTTTGGGCCAAGTTTCCCTATTTAATATTATTGTTTTTTTCTTCCTTATGTGTGATTTGGAAATGATCCTTGATATGTGATATGATGTGAGAATGGTATGGTTTATGATATATGGGTGAGGAGGTCTGAGGTTGTAGAAGTAGCTGGCACTTGTGATGGGGAAATGCATGATGATATGCATGTGGGTGTTGGGGATGGAATAAGAGATGATGGAATAGTTTGATTTTTGGATTATATGTTTTTTTTTCTTAAATTGGATTCATGATGTTAATGAATCTGTTTAATGAAAAAATGGCTTGATTTCTTGTTATCAGTATTCCTTTCCACACTCCTTGTGGCACCTGAATGTGAATAGTTGTATCTCTTGATCGTAGCATATGATTTTTTCCTAGAGTACCTATAATTATGAATGTTAATAATTTTTAATAAATGTTTTTAAACCCTAGGGTTATTTCTTGCGGAAATTAAAATGTTAATGTAAATCCTATGAAATTGTGTACTCGGTTGGATTATGCCTAGGAATAGACTTCACTTGGATGGTTAATAAATTATAATTAAAATAATGTTAATTATTGGTTTATAAATTAGTTAATGTGAAGTTAAATGTTAATAGAAAATAATAAACTTAATGTAGATCCTTAAAAGATTGTGGTCTTATAGGATGTCTAGTCTATATTAGTGGAAACTTGGTGTTTGAGTGAAAATAGTTACAATTAAGCCTAGGACTAGGTTATGCATATAGTGTGGTTGTGAGATATATTATATCCTATAAGTTTTTATTTTATTTTATATGATACCCTACCCATTTTGGTAGGGTTACTAACACCCAGTGGAATCTAACATCATTTTACCAATATTTTGGTGCTGATGATAAATGGTTGACTTCCCCCTCTAGCCCCACTCTCTCCTCTTGGTGTTATTATATGCTGGTATAGACAATGGTTATATTCCCATATATGTTCATAGATGGTTGTAATGAATTTAAGTTATTTAAAACACATGTATCTCTATATATATTATCGAAAGAATTATTATAGGTTTGACATATATAAACTACAATGGATTGAGGTACCTTAATCGGTGCATGGGTTGTGATGGCTTGAGGTTTGATACCTAATGTATGATACATGTCATGCGTGCTATGGTGGCTCCCAGAAACTACTTGGTTATTATATGGTGATGTGATATGGGATAATGAGATGATGTGTTACATGAGATTCATGTTGTGATATGTATCTTGGTGTCTTTGGGATGACTTACTTTTTGAGAGTGATGGATTAGGGTGTACTATGTTGTGGTAGAGCAATAAACCAATGGGTAAGCAGTAGTTGGATACCATTGTTGATTTTTTATTATAATATATGATCTTTATTATATTCATTACTTGGTGAGAGATATCCATGGTGAGTTTGGTAACTTAGTATACTTGTTTGGGTGACGAGCTAGTTTCACTTGTTGTTCACCAGGCTTTAGTGTGATTTCTTTGTATTTTGCATGAGAGGATTTAGGGAGGTTCCTATTTCATATAATATTATTATCACACAATATATATATATATATATAGTTTTTCAGGAAAACTGGTGAATATCGAATATGGGACTAGATATTTCAAGGTTATGGTTTTTCAGGAGTTGTTTGGGCATTGTGGTCATTATCGAGTTTATCTTTTTGGTACTTGTACATTCCCTTAAAATTGTTTTAGTCTTCTATAAAATTACATGTACGCACATGGGATTATTTTACCTATATGAGTAGGTTTTTATTGGTATATATATCTTATCTATCTCATCCACATGTTTCTATTAGAAGGAAACACCTCCCATTTATTTTGTTTCTCACCCGGAATATCCCTATTCATTTTTCTTTATCCAAGAATTCTTGAACAATTATTGTTAAACCTTTTTTGTTCTTTTCTCCCTTTGATTCTTCCTGTTCTTCACCATTAGGCTACGGGGCCATGGCACTTTGCTTTCTAGTGGTACCAATCCTGATTGGACCCACCAGATCTGTGACAGAATCCCAACTATCAAATAGAACATCAAATCAAGAAAAAAATAGAAGGATTCATGGGTTATGGTTGATTGATTCATTGTAAAAGGTTCCAAATCAATTAAGTAAGGAGACATGATATGGAAAAGGTGCATGAGATACATGCGAGTTTGTATAGGAAGAACTGAATACCAATTTCCCGCCATCTGATGTCAAAAAATCTCCATATAGAGATAAATATTCCATTTTTGGGTGGTTGGAGGTGATATCCATGATGTAGGGTCTGGATCTTGAAAGCCCAAGTGTAGATCCGACTTTATGTAAAAAACACGACTATATTCTATATATTTTACTGAATACACGATGTGTATCCCCTACGATTGTAGTGCTAGGGTTTCCATAGAATTATAAGGATCACACACCATGTGTGACCCCCAAACACTATGTGACCCTTATTTTGGTTACCTGATGTGTAATATGGGAGTGCATAGGAACAATAATGATCGGGAATACGTTGTGTTCCCAAGTACACTGACAAGGGAAAGATACACAGGCACTACTAGGGAGCACGGGTAGGACCCTTGGTGGTTGAGGTACACAATACAATCAACTTACACATCATGTGTGAATACATAAGAAGAAAGACTTGTAGCTACAAGGACAAAACCAGACAATAAAGTGGGACCACACACCATGTGGGTCCTATTATAGATCGTGTGCCCCTTCTTTCCTTATGAGGAAACATCATAATCTCATATCACCTACATTTGGACTTATATTATGGACCATGAGTAGTATATTATTAGTTTCTTTCAACATATAATGTGATTGTGGCCTCCATAGTGGATTTTGAGATACAATTCAAGATGTTATGGGTGTGACACTTCTTTAGGATATGCTCGATGATGGTAGTGATTGGGAAGTATCACCAAAGGATTTTAGAGTGGAATCCTCCTATTGGGATAGGGAATGAGTCCTATACCTATATATATATTTTCACCCTCAAGTTGGGTTTGGAATGGGTCTTCTCTCTACTCTTTAAGTGGCACACTTATGATGGGTAGAGCATGGGTTCTCAACTGACTATTGGAGTGACACCCTCATGTTGGGTAGGGAATGGGTTCTCCATCTTCTACTAGAGTGGAACCATCCATCTAAAATGGGCATGTGTTCTTTATAAACTACTAGAGTGGGACCCTCCCATTGGGATAGGGCATGGGTCCTCTACCGACTACTAGAGTGGCACCCTCCTATCGGTACTGGGCTTGGGTCCTCTAGCTATCTTCTTATTGTCACCCTATTATTGTACCTGGGAATGGGCCATATACTAAGATACTATTCCCCTTGACTGTATGAAATAATGGTGAGGTTTGTCTTGAATTGGATGTTTTTTACTGGGAAAATGTGATAGATGTTGACATCATTGATAAAATTATTGAACTGATGGCACACTTTACTTGGGTTGGGCTGTGAGAGGGAGATCCCCTTCTCTCTCATTTTTTTCTTTGATTTGATCATATATATATATGTGTGTGTGTGTATCTATGCTATTGGATTTTTACTCTCTTTCATTGGTTTGAGTTTTCTACTATTTATTTATTATTATCATGCCTCTTACTGCTCCCCCTTAAGCTTTTGAGGTGTCCTACTGGGTATGTATATAATCACTCATACAAGGTATTTTCTCATATGTGTCATGTCCTATGAAAATAATGGATAGTTAGTTGGTGACTATAGAGGATCTTAGGGATACCTGGTGCATCAGACTGCATACGGTGTTTGGATCTTAGATATTAGGAGCAAGGCTCTCTTAGAACATTTAAATTCCAGTCTCATCGAGTTAGGAAATCTTTCTGGTTGGGCACATATTTTTTCCTTTTACATTCAATTTTCACTCTCATACTCTTATAGAATATAGAGGTTTTCATATGCATGGTTATATTCTAGATATTGAAAATTTTTATTATAATTCCTATATAATTATTCACTGAGGTTGTTGGGTGTGTGCGTACACGCACATTAGCAAAAGGCATCAAATTTAGGTTATGCATTTTAGTGCAGGTCACCACCCCCTGGACTATGGAGGAGGGCCTTGGTTAGTTGTGGCTTGATCCCCAGTTGGGTTAGGCCATGAAAAGGAATCTTCCTTTGGTTTAGTTTTCTTACAAAAAATAGTTTTCACTCCACCATTAATATAGAACCATTTTTAGATTTGTATACATAACCTTTCTATTCTCATTTATTCTTGAATAGGGTTAGAGAGGAATCAATTATCAAGATGGAACTAGTGAAAATCAAGAAAGAGATAGTTTAGGTAATTTTTGAAAGGTTTAAGGCAATGAACGAGCATCATAAATACACTTCCTATTATAAGAGGATACCTTTATAGTTTGTTGTTTGAGATCATGTGTTCTCATAGAAAACTCTTCATCATGAGAAATTAAGGTTTGGTCATGGGAAAAATATTTCTCTATGGGTTTTTGTGTCTTTTGAGTCATTGGTCCTCATTAGATTCATGGAGTATCAGATAAAACCCTCCCTCCCAAATGAGAAAAATACTTGATGTATTTCACATTTCACCTCTCCACATTTACCTTCATGATGAGTCACATATCATTGATTTGTGATATAACAATAGTGATGATGATTGGACCATCAAGGAACATTATGTGGTGATCCAGAACTTCTAGGAGAAGGTATTACATGGGTGTGTTATTCCCTTGGTTCATGTCTTGTGGTAGCATGGTGTTGTGGAGGAAAGTAACTAGAAATTTGAGTCATAGATAATTTCTTATTATCCCAAGTTGTCGATTGATTAACTCTTCTATTGTTACAGTTCCCATTATGGATGTTGAACCATGTCTATTTTATCATAAGATTTTATCTTGTTACCTTATTATATCCTTGCTCTTTCTTGGGAGGTCTTTCCCTTAAGATATTTTATATAGTTGGTTAATGTTGTTTCATGGGTTTTCACTTTATTCCTCTGAGTGGGGTTGTTGAGATATTTTGGTGGAGAGATCTATGAGAGGTATCCCACGGGGTGGTTTTTCGAGAAAAAAATTTCTCTTATTTTATCTCCGGGTTTGGTTTTGGATTCTCAAAGATGTTAATGGTTTGAGAGGTATATAATACTTGGTCTTGAATATCAGTATCCCTTCCCTTTGTGAGTTTTTGGTGTTATAGGTTTCCATATTAGGTTACAATTAGTTTATAAGATATGGGGTGAAAATGGGGTAGATTATGGTGTGGATCCTTGGGATACACCGTAGTGTAGGCTTCTGCGATATGGTCTCTATGCTGTGAAAAATGAGGGATCGATGAAAGATTTTGAGGCCACTACCAAAATGGAGGTGGTTGCTCCATGATGTTTGGTTTTATCATAGGCCCTTACAAGTGGTTGGGTGATACAATGTGGAGATAATGGCTCTTCCATAACCAATTTGGATGGTTCTTCCACTTGAGGGGGTATTTATCATGTAGGGACTTGTGCAGCAACATAGTGCCCCTATTGGAAAAGGGGGTTCTATGGTTTGGTGGTAGGTTGCACTGTAGTACATCCCCCATGATTATAGGATCTTCACCATGGGTCCAACCATGGATATCATATGTGAATTTTAATAAGGGGATGTGGTGTGGTTTCCTTCCATTGCATCATAGTCCTATTTTTCAACAGGCTGCAGTGTAGTCTGGGTGACTATGCCATGGTCCCCTAAAAATTTGTTTTCCTATAAATATCCCCAAGTCGCTCAACATACTTTTTCTACAAAACGCATCTCTCAAAACCAAGGTTCCTAATGTTATTTCTTAAGGATTTAAATCCCCATTTTTATAGAGATCAATTCCCAACTTCCCAAGCTTGATCTGGGGTGATTTGAGGTAGGTTCTTCTCCTTTACTAGTGGTTTCTCATCTCTTTGATCTCATTTTCCACCAATTATTTTTTTCATGCTCTGGAATTTATCTCTATAATTATAATTGATTTTCCTTTTTTTCTAGTGTGTTCATGATATGATGTCATTGGGAGATCATAGTTTCGTCACAGGATAGGTGATCGGAGATCGGAATTATTATTTTTTCCCATCAAATAATGTTGATGTTTTTATTATCACGACCTATCTCATGGGTCCCATGTCGTGACTCCCCCAAGCCTACCTCCCGAAGTCCATGGTTTTTCGATTAGGGATGAAGACATCAACCTGCAAGTGGGACTAATTTTCCCAAGTACCTATACACACGCACACACAACCACATACCATGAAAACTGGAAAATAGAACATGGATGCTACTCAATAAACATTGAGTGTAAAGGTGAAACTGTAAGTAAATGGTCCAGAATACAAACCCAACAAAAGAAAACATCAACAAGAGTAAGTATATGATTGATGGAAAGTCATCTGCTGAAAGTCCTGCTTGATGGGAAAGTATAGAGTAGCTACTAGAAGCCGTAGAAGCACGTCCTACCTGCCTGATCTCACCAGGAACCACCTAGTCCTAGACCACCAAGTCCTCCACCAAGTTGTCAGTCTTCTTCCCCAGAAACAACACGTGTGGGGAAGCCAATGCAGGGGTGAGTAATAGAATACTCAATAGGGACCCAAAACACCTTGGGTTACTGGACTACTCCAACCCGATGAGTACCATGGGTATTCTGAGTCACACAAAGCCTCTCCCCATTGTGGGATTGCCGAGTCACACAAAGACACTTCCCCTTAACATTGGACTACTGTGGTACTCATCCATAATGAGTACCTTCGGTATGCTGGATCACACAGAGCTTCTCACCACCATGTGCAATCCAAGTTACACTGAGTAACTTCCCACACTAGCCATCATACTGAGGTAATTCTTCCCATTGAGTACCATGGGTCTTCTAGGTCACACAGAGATGCTCCCCATTGTGGGCATATCAGGTCACACAGAGTCGCTTCCCACTGGTCCATCGTAGCTAATCTACACAGGGACCCTTGTCAGCAGTCTTCGGGTCTCAGTCCGCCATATGATCTTCGTGTGTAGTGTGCTTGATTCTAGGAGAATAGCTCCTCAAGCCATCTGTCATATTTCAACTTCCATGAAATCCTCATTAGAGTATGCTGAAAGAAACACCTTGCTTCCAGAGTTCAAACTCCGTAAATGGATCATCAATCAAACTCCTGGTTTATAATTTATTGGTGTTTCTCTAAAAAGGGTCCAGTCAGGACTGGGTCCAGCCCGACCTAGTCAGACTACCCCGAACCAGCCCAGGGTCCACCAACCCCACCCCCGGGCTGCCAACCCAACTCGGGTCTAACCCGACCCAGATTTTTCATGACCCAGATCCATCCCGACCTGTTGGCCATAGGACTGTTGTCCATGAGCCTTTTGGGCTGTGAGTCTAGCCCATCCCGCTGGGCGGCTCACACCCTACCCAGCCTACCAAGGGCGGGCTGAATCCTACTTGGTCGGGATGCGGCTAGAAGCCGCATCCGCCCCCCTACGTCATGGGTCACATATGGGGATACCTCATCCGCAACGTGAAACATGGTGCGGTGCCCCGTCCGTAGTGCCTCCGACGTGGCCAGGTGGCTGCGTCTGCCCACTATTATCCACTGGCACGGAGGCTGACAACTCCAGCTGCACCGTTGTGGTGTTTCTTATGGCACATTGTCGTGGCATGCCGCCACCCACCCGTGGATGTCGCCATAGGCCACTGTCATTGGTCACCAGTGCTAGTGGATAATTTTGCGGCAGCCAGGTCTGCTCTAGTGGTCTGTTCTTCATACCGCTTACACCTATGACCTCTAAGGGATTCCATATCCCCTGTGATGGCCTCGAATCCTCTTGTTCACTATTTTTAAGATGCGGCCATGAAGAACACACACAAAAACACAGGGTAGAAAGGATCAACCCTTATTCGTGTTGGTCCACGCCTTCTGTGTTAGAGGTTTAGAAACATGGGATACAGGTTTGAAGTTATATAAAATAAATAATTAATAACCCTAATGCAAACCCCCAAAAAAATTACTCCCAAAAGAATGAGCAATCTGTGGATCAACCTATTCATGGTTTAATCCATATTCATCATTTTAGAATAAATAACGGGTAACTTAAAACAAAAAACAAACCCCTACCATGTTGGAGTTCATCTTTGAAGTGGAATTTCTATCAGGATTCAAGTTATTTTGGTTTTCGATGCTCTTTGGTCCCATTCCTCAAGGTGTGTTGATGTTGTTGGAGATTCGCCAGCATTTTTCATTTGTTTTTGGAGAGAATTGTCGTCGTAGGTTCGTCAATGAAATTCCACCCTTTAATCCTAATTTATCTAACATGTTAAACCATTAAAAGAAAACATGTAACATATTTTTTGTTACGTTGCCTCATCACGTCATTACACTATTTCATTAATGAAACAACGTATCTATTACGCTTCATTTAATTCATCGTTACAATGCATGTTTACAAGCCATTAATGAGCTTCATTTCATGCGACTCATCGTCGCTTTGTCACCGCACCAAAACACCACTATGTCACCACACAACATTTGGGGAAAACAAATAAAATAAAATTTTAGGTTTTTCTATTTTTTCTCGAAAAGTCTAAAAATTAACTTTTTCGGTCAACCCTTTTTGGTCGAAGATATGTCCTTTATAGGATAATCTTGATGTTCTGAGTTCAATAGTGACTTTACATTTTTTATCTGATAACTAGTTTAAAAGTTAGAAAAACTCACTCGCACATTTACTTAAACAAACTTAAAAGGTTCAAAATTATATTCTTGGATCACCAAGCCTCGGAATTAGGTGTCTTCAAAGCATCTGGTCTCAAAATAATCCCATATAGTTTTAAAAAATTACATAGAATTTCTGGGAAATTATGTTTATGGTTGGGGTTTAATTTATTATCCTATTTATTTATATGAAATCATAAATTTTCCATGGGTTATCCATTTGTATGGTAGTGTAATTAACTTAATAAATATTTAAATCAGATTAACGAATGGAATTGGTTTATGTATGGTGATCACATGTTGATGCTTTCTATCATGACAATAATTTTCCTCTTCTTTTGAAAGATAGTGTGTTATATATACTATGACTTGTATTGCATATTGTTATGCATGGTTTAAAATATTGAAATTAATGAAATTTGTAAAGAACATAAATTTGGAATGGATTGGTTGGATACAGAATTAAATTTTCATGTTTAATAATTTTTTTTGTTTCTTATAATTTGATGATAATGAAATTGACGAAAGTGTGCATTTTTAACTGAATATGTGATTCCATGTGTCAATGGAATTGGATAATGAAATTGAATATAGAATTCATGTTGATGTGATTAATTATTAAAGTCATATTAATTGGGAATTTTTTTCTTTAAATCTTGTTAAAGATAAAAAATGATAAAAATAATGTTTAAATAATTGTAATAGCTTTTTATAGCTGATGGATCATTTTACCCAATTATGTAACCTATGATTTATTAATTATTTAATTCAATATGGAATAAAAACTGGTTTTTTGATAAATATAAATGCTTGTGTCTAATAGTACTCACTTTTTATAAAGGTTGGATGCCTCGTATTGGGGGTCATGAGAGCTCATTTTCATGTGAAGGATGAATGCATTGTTTTTTGGGCCAAGTTTCCCTATTTAATATTATTGTTTTTTTCTTCCTTATGTGTGATTTGGAAATGATCCTTGATATGTGATATGATGTGAGAATGGTATGGTTTATGATATATGGGTGAGGAGGTTTGAGGTTGTAGAAGTAGCTGACACTTGTGAAGGGGAAATGCATGATGATATGCATGTGGGTGTTGGGGATGGAATAAGAGATGATGGAATAGTTTGATTTTTGGATTATATGTTTTTTTTTCTTAAATTGATTTCATGGTGTTAATGAATCTGTTTAATGAAAAAATGACTTGATTTCTTGTTATCAGTATTCCTTTCCACACTCCTTGTGGCACCTAAATGTGAATAGTTGTATCTCTTGATCGTAGCATATGATTTTTTCCTAGAGTAACTATAATTATGGAATGGTAATAATTTTTAATAAATGTTTTTAAACCCTAGGGTTATTTCTTGCGGAAATTAAAATGTTAATGTAAATCCTATGAAACTGTGTACTCGGTTGGATTATGCCTAGGAATAGACTTCACTTGGATGGTTAATAAATTATAATTAAAATAATGTTAATTATTGGTTTATAAATTAGTTAATGTGAAGTTAAATGTTTTTAGAAAATAATAAACTTAATGTAGATCCTTAAAAGATCGTGGGCTTATAGGATGTCTAGTCTATATTAGTGGTAACTTGGTGTTTGAGTGAAAATAGTTACAATTAAGCCTAGGACTAGGTTATGCATATAGTGTGGTTGTGAGATATATTATATCCTATAAGTTTTTATTTTATTTTATATGATACCCTACCCATTTTGGTAGGGTTACTAACACCTAGTGGAATCTAACAGCATTTTCCCAATATTTTGGTGCTGATGATAAATGGTTGACTTCCCCCTCTAGGCCCACTCTCTCCTCTTGGTGTTATTATATACTGGTATAGACAATGGTTATATTCCCATATATGTTTATAGAGGGTTGTAATGGATTTCAGTTATTTAAAACACATGTATCTCTATATATATTATCGAACGAATTATTATAGGTTTGACATATATAAACTACAATGGATTGAGGTACCTTAATCGGTGCATGGGTTGTGATGGCTTGAGGTTTGATACCTAATGTATGATACATGTCATGCGTGCTATGGTGGCTCCCAGAAACTACTTGGTTATTATATGGTGATGTGATATGGGATAATGAGATGATGTGTTACATGAGATTCATGTTGTGATATGTATCTTGGTGTCTTTGGGATGACTTACTTTTTGAGAGTGATGGATTAGGGTGTACTATGTTGTGGTAGAGCAATAAACCAATGGGTAAGCAGTAGTTGGATACCATTGTTGATTTTTTATTATAATATATGATCTTTATTATATTCATTACTTGGTGAGAGATATCCATGGTGAGTTTGGTAACTTAGTATACTTGTTTGGGTGACGAGCTAGTTTCACTTGTTGTTCACCAGGCTTTAGTGTGATTTCTTTGTATTTTTCATGAGAGGATTTAGGGAGGTTCCTATTGCATATAATATTATTATCACACAATATATATATATATATATAGTTTTTCAGGAAAACTGGTGAATATCAAATATGGGACTAGATATTACAAGGTTATGGTTTTTCAGGAGTTGTTTGGGCATTGTGGTCATTATCGAGTTTATCTTTTTGGTACTTGTACATTCCCTTCAAATTGTTTTAGTCTTCTATAAAATTACATGTACGCACATGGGATTATTTTACCTATATGAGTAGGTTTTTATTGGTATATATATCTTATCTATCTCATCCACATGTTTCTATTAGAAGGAAACACCTCCCATTTATTTTGTTTCTCACCCGTAATATCCCTATTCATTTTCGTTATCCAAGAATTCTTGAACAATTATTGTTAAACCTTTTTTGTTCTTTTCTCCCTTTGATTCTTCCTATTCTTCACCATGAGGCTACGGGGCCATGGCACTTTGCTTTCTATTGGTACCGATCCTGATCGGACCCACCAGATCTGTGACAGAATCCCAACTATCAAATAGAACATCAAATCAAGAAAAAAATAGAAGGATTCATGGGTTATAGTTGATTGATTCATTGTAAAAGGTTCCAAATCAATTAAGTAAGGAGGCATGATATGAAAATGGTGCATGAGATACATGCGAGTTTGTATAGGAAGAACTGAATACCAATTTCCCGCCATCTGATGTCAAAAAATCTCCATATAGAGATAAATATTCCATTTTTGGGTGGTTGGAGGTGATATCCATGATGTAGGGTCTGGATCTTGAAAGCCCAAGTGTAGATCTGACTTTATGTAAAAAACACGACTATATGCTATATATTCTACTGAATACACGATGTGTATCCCCTACGATTGTAGTGCTAGGGTTTCCATAGAATTATAAGGATCACACACCATGTGTGACCCCCAAACACTATGTGACCCTTATTTTGGTTACCTGATGTATAATATGGGAGTGCATAGGAATAATAATGATCAAGAATACGTTGTGTTCCCAAGTACACTGACAAGGGAAAGATACACAGGCACTACTAGGGAGCACGGGTAGGACCCTGGGTGGTTGAGGTACACAATACAATCAACTTACACATCATGTATGAATACATAAGAAGCAAGACTTGTAGCTACAAGGACAAAACCCGACAATAAAGTGGGACCACACACCATGTGGGTCCTATTATAGATCGTGTGCCCCTTCTTTCCTTATGAGGAAACATCATAATCTCATATCAACTACATTTGGACTTAGATTATGGACCATGAGTAGTATATTATTAGTTTCTTTCAACATATATTGTGATTGTGGCCTCCATAGCGGATTTTGAGATACAATTCAAGATGTTATGGGTGTGACACTTCTTTAGGATATGCTCGATGATGGTAGTGATTGGGAAGTATCACCAAAGGATTTTAGAGTGGAATCCTCCTATTGGGATAGGGAATGAGTCCTATACCTATATATATATTTTCACCCTCAAGTTGGGTTTGGAATGGGTCTTCTCTCTACTCTTTAAGTGGCACACTTATGATGGGTAGAGCATGGGTTCTCAACTGACTATTGGAGTGACACCCTCATGTTGGGTAGGGAATGGGTTCTCCATCTTCTACTAGAGTGGAACCATCCATCTAAAATTGGCATGTGTTCTTTATAAACTACTAGAGTGGGACCCTCCCATTGGGATAGGGCATGGGTCCTCTACCGACTACTAGAGTGGCACCCTCCTATCGGTACTGGGCTTGGGTCCTCTAGCTATCTTCTTATTGTCACCATATTATTGTACCCGGGCATGGGCCATATACTAAGATATTATTCCCCTTGACTGTATGAAATAATGGTGAGGTTTGTCTTGAATTGGATGTTTTTTACTGGGAAAATGTGATAGATGTTGGCATCATTGATAAAATTATTGAACTAATGGAACACATTACTTGGGTTGGGCTGTGAGAGGGAGATCCCCTTCTCTCTCATTTTTTTCTTTGATTTGATCATATATATATATGTGTGTGTGTGTGTATCTATGCTATTGTATTTTTACTCTCTTTCATTGGTTTGAGTTGTCTACTATTTATTTATTCTTATCATGCCTCTTACGGCTCCCCCTTAAGCTTTTGAGGTGTCCTACTGGGTATGTATATAATCACTCATACAAGGTATTTTCTAATATGTGTCATGTCCTATGAAAATAATGGATAGTTCTTTGGTGACTATAGAGGATCTTAGGGATACCTAGTGCATCAGACTGCATACGGTGTTTGGATCTTAGATATTAGGAGCAAGGCTCTCTTAGAACATTTAAATTCCAGTCTCATCGAGTTAGGAAATCTTTCTGGTTGAGCACATATTTTTTCCTTTTACATTCAATTTTCACTCTCATACTCTTATAGAATATAGAGGTTTTCATATGCATGGTTATATTCTAGATATTGAAAATTTTTATTATAATTCCTATATAATTATTCACTGAGGTGGTTGGGTGTGTGCGTACACGCACATTAGCAAAAGGCATCAAATTTAGGTTATGCATTTTAGTGCATGTCACCACCCCCTGGACTATGGAGGAGGGCCTTGGTTAGTTGTGGCTTGATCCCCAGTTGGGTTAGGCCATGAAAAGGAATCTTCCTTTGGTTTAGTTTTCTTACAAAAAATAGTTTTCACTCCACCATTAATATAGAACCATTTTTAGAATTGTATACATAACCTTTCTATTCTCATTTATTCTTGAATAGGGTTAGAGAGGAATCAATTATCAAGATGGAACTAGTGAAAATAAAGAAAGAGATAGTTTAGGTAATTTTTGAAAGGTTGAAGGAAATGAACGAGCATCATAAATACACTTCCTATTATAAGAGGATACCTTTAGAGTTTGTTGTTTGAGATCATGTGTTCTCATAGAAAACTCTTCATCATGAGAAATTAAGGTTTGGTCATGGGAAAAATATTTCTCTATGGGTTTTTGTGTCTTTTGAGTCATTGGTCCTCATTAGATTCATGGAGTATCAGATAAAACCCTCCCTCCCAAATGAGCAAAATACTTGATGTATTTCACATTTCACCTCTCCACATTTACCTTCATGATGAGTCACATATCATTGATTTGTGATATAACAATAGTGATGATGATTGGACCATCAAGGAACATTATGTGGTGATCCAAAACTTCTAGGAGAAGGTATTACATGGGTGTGTTATTCCCTTGGTTCATGTCTTGTGGTAGCATGGTGTTGTGGAGGAAAGTAACTAGAAATTTGAGTCATAGATAATTTCTTATTATCCCACGTTGTCGATTGATTACCTCTTCTATTGTTACAGTTCCCATTATGGATGTTGAACCATGTCTATTTTATCATAAGATTTTATCTTGTTGCCTTATTATATCCTTGCTCTTTCTTGGGATGTCTTTCCCTTAAGATATTTTATATAGTTGGTTAATGTTGTTTCATGGGTTTTCACTTTATTCCTCTGAGTGGGGTTGTTGAGATATTGTGGTGGAGAGATCTATGAGAGGTATCTCATGGGGTGGTTTTTCGAGAAAAAAATTTCTCTTATTTTATCTCCGGGTTTGGTTTTGGATTCTCAAAGATGTTAATGGTTTGAGAGGTATATAATACTTGGTCTTGAATATCAGTATCCCTTCCATTTGTGAGTTTTTTGTGTTATAGGTTTCCATATTAGGTTACAATTAGTTTATAAGATATGGGGTGAAAATGGGGTAGATTATGGTGTGGATCCTTGGGATACACCGTAGTGTAGGCTTCTGCAATATGGTCTCTATGCTGTGAAAAATGAGGGATCGATGAAAGATTTTGAGGCCACTACCAAAATGGAGGTGGTTGCTCCATGATGTTTGGTTTTATCATAGGCCCTTACAAGTGGTTGGGTGATACAATGTGGAGATAATGGCTCTTCCATAACCAATTTGGATGGTTCTTCCACTTGAGGGGGTATTTATCATGTAGGGACTTGGGCAGCAACATAGTTCCCCTATTGGAAAAGGGGGTTCTATGGTTTGGTGGTAGGTTGCACTATAGTACATCCCCCATGATTATAGGATCTTCACCATGGGTCCAACCATGGATATCATATGTGAATTTTAATAAGGGGATGTGGTGTGGTTTCCTTCCATTGCATCATAGTCCTATTTTTCAACAGGCTGCAGTGTAGTCTGGGTGATTATTCCAGGGCCCCCTAAAAATTTGTTTTCCTATAAATATCCCCAAGTCGCTCAACATCCTTTTTCTACAAAACGCATCTCTCAAAACCAAGGTTCCTAATGTCATTTTTTAAGGATTTAAATCCCTATTTTTATAGAGATCAATTCCCAACATCCCAAGCTTGATCTGGGGTGATTTGAGGTAGGTTCTTCTCCTTTCCTAGTGGTTTCTCATCTCTTTGATCTCATTTTCCACCAATTATTTTTTTCATGTTCTGGAATTTATCTCTATAATTATAATTGATTTTCCTTTTTTTCTAGTGTGTTCATGATATGATGTCATTGGGAGATCATAGTTTTGTCACAGGATAGGTGATCGGAGATCGGAATTATTATTTTTTCCCATCAAATAATGTTGATGTTTTTATTATCATGACCTATCTCATGGGTCCCATGTCGTGACTCCCCCAAGCCTACCTCCTGAAGTCCATGGTTTTTCGATTAGGGCTGAAGACATCAACCTGCAAGTGGGAGTAATTTTCCCAAGTACCTATACACACGCACACACAACCACATACCAAGAAAACTGGAAAATAGAACATGGATGCTACTCAATAAACATTGAGTGTAAAGGTGAAACTGTAAGTAAATGGTCCAGAATAAAAACCCAAAAAAAGAAAACATCAACAAGAGAAAGTATATGATTGATGGAAAGTCATCCCCTGAAAGTCCTGCTTGATGGGAAAGTATAGAGTAGCTACTAGAAGTCGTAGAAGCACATCCTACCTGCCTGATCTCACCAGGAACCACCTAGTCCTAGACCACCAAGTCCTCCACCAAGTTGTCAGTCTTCTTCCCCAGAAACAACACGTGTGGGGAAGCCTATGTAGGGGTGAGTAATAGAATACCCAATAGGGACCCAAAACACCTTGGGTTATTGGACTACTCCAACCCGATGAGTAACATGGGTATTCTGAGTCACACAAAGCCTCTCCCCACTGTGGGATTGCCGAGTCACACAAAGACACTTCCCCTTAACATTGGACTACTGTGGTACTCATCCATAATGAGTACCTTCGGTATGCTGGATCACACAGAGCTTCTCACCACCATGTGCAATCCAAGTTACACTGAGTAACTTCCCACACTAGCCATCATACTGAGGTAATTCTTCCCATTGAGTACCATGGGTCTTCTAGGTCACACAGAGATGCTCCCCATTGTGGGCATATCAGGTCACACAGAGTCGCTTCCAACTGGTCCATCGTAGCTATTACACAGGGACCCTTGTCAGCAGTCTTCAGGTCTCAGTCCGCCATATGATCTTCGTGTGTAGTGTGCTTGATTCTAGGAGAATAGCTCCTCAAGCCATCTGTCATATTTCAACTTCCATGAAATCCTCATTAGAGTATGCTGAAAGAAACAACTTGCTGCCAGAGTTCAAACTCCGTAAATGGATCGTCAATCAAACTCCTGGTTTATAATTTATTGGTGTTTTTTTAAAAAGGGTCCAGTCAGGACTAGGTCCAGCCCGACCTAGTCAGACTACCCTGAACCAGCCCAGGGTCCACCAACCCCACCCCCGGGCTGCCAACCCAACTCGGGTCTAACCCGACCCAGATTTTTCATGACCCAGATCCATCCCGACCTGTTGGCCATAGGCCTGTTGTCCATGAGCCATTTTGGCTGTGAGTCTAGCCCATCCCGCTGGGCGGCTCGCACCCTACCCAGCCTACCAAGGGCGGGCTGAATCCTACTTGGTCGGGATGCGGCTAGAAGCCGCATCCGCCACCCTACGTCATGGGTCACCTATGGGGATACCTCCTCCGCAACGTGAAACATGGCGCGGTGCCCCGTCTGTAGTGCCTCTGACGTGGCCAGGTGGCTGCGTCTGCCCACCATTATCCACTGGCACAGAGGCTAACAACTCCAGCTGTACCGTTGTGGTGTTTCTTCTGGCACATTGTCGTGGCATGCCGCCACCCACCCGTGGATGCTGCCATAGGCCACCGTCATTGGTCACCAGTGCTAGTGGATAATTTTGCGGCAACCAGGTCTGCTCTAGTGGTCTGTTCTTCATACCGCTTACACCTATGACCTCTAAGGGATTCCATATCCCCTGTGATGGCCTCGAATCCTATTGTTCACTATTTTTAAGATGCGGCCATGAAGAACACACACAAAAACACAAGGTAGAAAGGATCGACCCTTATTCGTGTCGGTCCGCGCCATCTGTGTTAGAGGTTTAGAAACATGGGATACAGGTTTGAAGTTATATAAAATAAATAATTAATAACCCTAATGCAAAACCCCAAAAAAATTACTCCCGAAAGAATGAGCAATCTGTGGATCAACCTATTCGTGGTTTAATCCATATTCATCATTTTAGAATAAATAACGGGTAACTTAAAACAAAAAACAAACCCCTACCATGTTGGAGTTCATCTTTGAAGTGTAATTTCTATCAGGATTCAAGTTATTTTGGTTTTCGATGCTCTTTGGTCCCATTCCTCGAGGTGTGTTGATGTTGTTGGAGATTCTCCAACATTTTTCATTTGTTTTTGGAGAGAATTGTCGTCGTAGGTTCATCAATGAAATTCCACCCTTTAATCCTAATTTCTCTAACATGTTAAACCATTAAAAGAAAACATGTAACATATTTTTTGTTACGTTGCCTCATCACGTCATTACACTATTTCATTAATGAAACAACGTATCTATTACGCTTCATTTAATTCATCGTTACACTGCATGTTTACAAGCCATTAATGATCTTCATTTAATGTGACTCATCGTCGCTTTGTCACCGCACCACAACACCACTATGTCACCATACAACATTTGGGGAAAACAAATAAAATAAAATTTTAGGTTTTTTTATTTTTTCTCAAAAAGTCTAAAAATAAACTTTTTTGGTCAACCCTTGTTGGTCGAAGATATGTCCTTTATAGGATAATCTTGATGTTCTGAGTTCAATAGTGCCTTTAGATTTTTTATCTGATAACTAGTTTAAAAGTTAGAAAAACTCACTCGCACATTTACTTAAACAAACTTAAAAGGTTCAAAATTATATTCTTGGATCACCAAGCCTCGGAATTAGGTGTCTTCAAAGCATCTGGTCTCAAAATAATCCCATATAGTTTTAAAAAATTACATAGAATTTCTGTGAAATTATGTTTATGGTTGGGGTTTAATTTATTTTCCTATTTATTTATATGAAATCATAAATTTTCCATGGGTTATCCCTTTAGATGGTAGTGTAATTAACTTAATAAATATTTAAATCAGATTAACGAATGGAATTGGTTTATGTATGGTGATCACATGTTGATGCTTTCTAGCAAGTCAATAATTTTCCTCTTCTTTTGAAAGATAGTGTGTTATATATACTATGACTTGTATTGCATATTGTTATGCATGGTTTAAAATATTGAAATTAATGAAATTGGTAAAGAACATAAATTTGGAATGGATTGGTTGGATACAGAATTAAATTTTCAGGTTTAATAATTTTTTTTGTTTCTTATAATTTGATGATAATGAAATTGACGAAAGTGTGCATTTTTAACTGAATATGTGATTCCATGTGTCAATGGAATTGGATAATGAAATTTAATATAGAATTCATGTTGATGTGATTAATTATTAAAGTTATATTAATTGGGAATTTTTTTCTTTAAATCTTGTTAAAGATGAAAAATGATAAAAATAATGTTTAAATAATTGTAATAGCTTTTTATAGATGATGGATCATTTTACCCAATTATGTAACCTATGATTTATTAATTATTTAATTCAATATGGAATAAAAACTGGTTTTTTGATAAATATAAATGCTTGTGTCTAATAGTACTCACTTTTTATAAAGGTTGGATGCCTCGTATTGGGGGTCATGAGAGCTCATTTTCATGTGAAGGATGAATGCATTGTTTTTTGGGCCAAGTTTCCCTATTTAATATTATTGTTTTTTTCTTCCTTATGTGTGATTTGGAAATGATCCTTGATATGTGATATGATGTGAGAATGGTATGGTTTATGATATATGGGTGAGGAGGTCTGAGGTTGTAGAAGTAGCTGACACTTGTGATGGGGAAATGCATGATGATATGCATGTGGGTGTTGGGGATGGAATAAGAGATGATGTAATAGTTTGATTTTTGGATTATATGTTTTTTTTCTTAAATTGGATTCATGATGTTAATGAATATGTTTAATGAAAAAATGGCTTGATTTCTTGTTATCAGTATTCCTTTCCACACTCCTTGTGGCACCTAAATGTGAATAGTTGTATCTCTTGATCGTAGCATATGATTTTTTCCTAGAGTACCTATAATTATGGAATGGTAATAATTTTTAATAAATGTTTTTAAACCCTAGGGTTATTTCTTGCGGAAATTAAAATGTTAATGTAAATCCTATGAAACTGTGTACTCGGTTGGATTATGCCTAGGAATAGACTTCACTTAGATGGTTAATAAATTATAATTAAAATAATGTTAATTATTGGTTTATAAATTAGTTAATGTGAAGTTAAATGTTAATAGAAAATAATAAAATTAATGTAGATCCTTAAAAGATTGTGGGCTTATAGGATGTCTAGTCTATATTAGTGGAAACTTGGTGTTTGAGTGAAAATAGTTACAATTAAGCCTAGGACTAGGTTATGCATATAGTGTGGTTGTGAGATATATTATATCCTATAAGTTTTTATTTTATTTTATATGATACCCTACCCATTTTGGTAGGGTTAATAACACCCAGTGGAATCTAATAGCATTTTCCCAATATTTTGGTGCTGATGATAAATGGTTGACTTCCCCCTCTAGCCCCACTCTCTCCTCTTGGTGTTATTATATGCTGGTATAGACAATGGTTATATTCCCATATATGTTTATAGAGGGTTGTAATGGATTTCAGTTATTTAAAACACATGTATCTCTATATATATTATCGAAAGAATTATTATTGGTTTGACATATATAAACTACAATGGATTGAGGTACCTTAATCGGTGCATGGGTTGTGATGGCTTGAGGTTTGATACCTAATGTATGATACATGTCATGCGTGCTATGGTGTCTCCCAGAAACTACTTGGTTATTATATGGTGATGTGATATGGGATAATGAGATGATGTGTTACATGAGATTCATGTTGTGATATGTATCTTGGTGTCTTTGGGATGACTTACTTTTTGAGAGTGATGGATTAGGGTGTACTATGTTGTGGTAGAGCAATAAACCAATGGGTAAGCAGTAGTTGGATACCATTGTTGATTTTTTATTATAATATATGATCTTTATTATATTCATTACTTGGTGAGAGATATCCATGGTGAGTTTGGTAACTTAGTATACTTGTTTGGGTGACGAGCTAGTTTCACTTGTTGTTCACCAGGCTTTAGTGTGATTTCTTTGTATTTTGCATGAGAGGATTTAGGGAGGTTCCTATTGCATATAATATTATTATCACACAATATATATATATATATATAGTTTTTTAGGAAAACTGGTGAATATCGAATATGGGACTAGATATTACAAGGTTATGGTTTTTCAGGAGTTGTTTGGGCATTGTGGTCATTATCGAGTTTATCTTTTTGGTACTTGTACATTCCCTTCAAATTGTTTTAGTCTTCTATAAAATTACATGTACGCACATGGGATTATTTTACCTATATGAGTAGGTTTTTATTGGTATATATATCTTATCTATCTCATCCACACGTTTCTATTAGAAGGAAACACCTCCCATTTATATGTATGATATACCCTTGGTGCTAGTTTCCAACCTAGAGCCTGTTGAAGGCACGACTCAGGTGGTCACTATCCTCCTTCTATCATTTTCTTCCCAAAAAGGGTACTCTTTGGGGGGATGGGGTATTGATAAAACAAATTTTATTCTAAAATTATAGGTAAAAAAATATTTTAAATAATTAATATTTTTAAGAAAGAATTTTTATATTTGAACGTACATTAATAATATAACATAAATTAATAATATTAATAAAAAATACACATCTATACACCTGTTGATTTGAAGTAAAATTTTCTTATTTTCATAGGAAATTATATTTGATTTATATGACTTATCCATAAATATAGATATTGGATACAAATGTTTCACTGAACCGAGTGGCATAAAGTAAAAACATACCATTATTAAACTAGATACAATGAAATAACAAATAAAATGATATGTTAATATAAAATATTTTGAAGGTAAAAATATATATTTTAACAAAAATTAGTATAAAAAATTATATGTCAAAAATAAAAATAAATTATTAAAATTAAAAAAAGGTATAAAATATTTCAAGTAATGTATTTATTTAATTTTTAAATCATGTTATATATGTATTTATAAATATTTAAGTTAAATATTTTCAAATATAATAACATTATGGTAACAATGAATGGTTATAATGAGTATATGATAAATTTTATACAATATACTGCCACAAAAAATCTGAATGATCTTCTAAAACATACTAATAGTACGAGAACAAAAAATCTATGAAAAGTGTTATATATGGGAAATATTATATAACATGTTAATACAACATATATGAAAAAATTTATATGAAAAATTTTATATGAAACAATTATACAACATACTAACATTATAATAATAGTATGATAATAGTAAATGGATACATAATATAAATAAAAATTATTACACAACATATTAATAAAACATATATGAGAAAAAAATGTTATATACAAAAGTTTGTACATCATATTAATAATATAGTAACAATATGATAACATTGAATGGTTAAAGTGAGTATATACCAAATCTTATAAATCATATTAATATAACATATATAATGAATATTAAATTTCATAATAATCATATACTAAAAATAAAATCATAGATTTAAGCATATAATTTCTTTCCCTAATTTACTGGATTTATTCTTCTTAACTTGAGTATAAAATAAATCATATAAAATATTAATCAAAATAACAACACTTTATTCAATCATAATGGAACATTACAAAAAAAAGTACAAGATACCAAATATTTTATATAATGGACTAATACATACCATAGATGAATAAATCCCTTAAAAGTGTGTAAAATAAAAGTGGATAATAAATATAAAATAATAATATTTTTATAAATAGAAAATATCTTGAATAGTTTTCTCCCTTGGGAGTCATTGTTAGTTGAAAAAACATATAATAAGAGAAAAAATCATGAAATGGGAAAAAATTATAAAATCAAAAATGAAAATTATAATAATGAAAATTTTTATTTGTAAAGTTATAATGTAATGAATTTATTGAATGTAGTAGGGGTAATATAGCCATTATTTTATAGTTATAATGGGGTTTATAACATTTGAGTTTAACACTAGTGAACATATTACTAGTTAAAAATTACTGGTACATAGTTGATATAAATAAATAATATATATGTATATATATATATATTATAAATAAACTATTTGAAATAATTTTTTTTGAATAGAATAAAAATAAACTAATTTATTTATGAAAATACAACTTATTCTAGAGAAATCATTTTTATGAATTATAAATTTCTGTTAAATTTATTCAAGAAAAATTTTCTTTAACAAATGTTTGGTTCATTATAATCTTCCCCCTTAAGAAAAATTTCCCCCAAAATTTCCTTTTCCCACACTAAAATAGATGCGAGTAACTCTTATTCATCACTTCCTCCAATTCCCATGTTTCTTATTCAAACTTTTGGTTTCGCCACAACACCTTTAGGAGGAAAATTTCTTATTTCGTAGAACTTTTACTCTACGATCTAAGATCTTCAACGACTTATCTTCATAAGAGAGCTCATTATCCAATGGTACCACCTCTGGATTGAGTACATGTGATGGTTTAGGTTTGTATTCCTCAATAGTGATACATGGAATACATCATGTACTTGAGATAGGTTCGGTGGGAGTGCTGGTCTATAGGCCACTGCTCTAATGCGATCAAGGATCTCAAAAGGTCCAATGTACCTTGGACTAAGCTTTCCCTTCATCCCAAATCTCATAACTCTCTTCCATAGTGATGTATGGAGGAATACCATGTCTCCGAAATCAAAATGTAAGTCTCGTCAAATATTATTAGCATAGCTCTTTTGTCGACTCTAATCATCTTTAATGTGTTGTTGGACGGTCTTAACCTTCTCCACTATTTCTTTGACCATTTCTGGACCGAGGATTTTTCTCTCCCCAACTTTATCCAAACATACTAGTGTTATACACCTCTTCCCATAAAAGGATTCATAAGGAACCATTTGGATGCTAGAGTGGAAACTATTATTGTAAGAGAACACAACTAGAGGGAGAATTTGATCCTATCCTCCTTTTAATTCCATTGATAATTCTCTCAACATGTCCTCAAGATCATCCCCATAGACTTTCGCCGCTCATCCTTCACTTGATGACATACTAGGCACTTTGATGTATACTCAGTGATCTCCTTCTTCATGTTATCACACCAATAATTCTCTCAGAGATCATGATACATTTTTGTATTTCCTGGGTGAATTATGAAATTTGAACTATGTGCATAATCCGAAAGTTCATTCTTTAACTCCAGATTCGATAGAACGCATAGTATTGACCCAGATCTCACAATTCCTTCTTCATTGACATTGAAATCCAAGGATTTCCTTTTCCTAATAGTTTCCACATTCTTCTAAATCACCACATCATCATTTTGAGCATCCTTTAACCTTTCCAAAAGAGACAGTTGAGTAATCATTTGTGAAAGTATTGATGATGTTACCTTCTTTATGATTCCCATGTTCATCTTCATCAAATCTAAGAAGATTAGATCCTTTTAAATTCTCATCAATGATAGAATTGTTGGGTCCATTCTACTTAGAGCATCTTCCACCTTGTTCTCTTTCCTAGGGTGGTAATGGATTGTGCAATCATAGTTTTTGATCAGATCTAACCATATTCGTTGGCGCATGTTCAACTTTTTTTGTGTGAATATATACTTGAGGCTTTTGTGGTCCATATATATCTCACACTTCTCCCCAAAGAGGTAATGCCGCCAAAATTTTAAAGCGAAGATCACTACAGCCAACTCCAAATCATGTGTTGGATAGTTTTTCTTATGAAATTTTAATTTCCTTGAAGCATATTCAATGAATTTTTCATTTTGAATCAACACACAACCTAGGACCATCTTCAAAGCATCACTAAATACCACAAAAAGTACTCCACTTGTGGGTAGTGTGAGAACAGGTGCAGTGATAAGCCTCCTTTTCAACTCCTTGAAGCTCTATTCACATTCATCACTCTAAGAAAACTTTACTCCCTTCCGAGTTATCTTGGTAAGAGGGTTGGACAATCATGAGAAATTTATCACAAATCGGCAATAATATCCAGCTAACCCAAGGAAGCTACGGATATTTATTACTGATGTTTTCCTCGTCCATACCTCAATTTTAGCTGTCTTGGAGGGATCCATAGATATCCCATTTCTAGTGATGATATGACCCAAGAATGAGACACCCTTCAACCAAACCTCACACTTTTTGTACTTTTCATAGATCTTATCCTTTCACAAGGTCTCTAGTATAGTTCTTATATGCTCCTCTTGATCCTCCTTGGTTTTGGAGTATATTAGAATATCATCTATAAACACTACAAAAAATTTGTCAAAGTAATCTCTAAAGACTCAATTCATCAAGTCCATGAAGATTTCTGGAGCATTAGTGAGTCTGAAAGGCATTAATATGAATTCATAGTCCCCGTATCTTTTACAAAAATTAGTCTTGGGGATATCCTCCTTCTCCACCCTTACATGGTAATATCCCAACCACAAATTTACCTTGGAGAATTATGGTGATCCACGTAGCTTATTGAACAATTCATCAATTCGTGGAAGTGGATACTTGTTATTTATCATGATTTTTTTGGGCCCATGATAATCAATGCAAAGGCGCATTGACCTATCCTTCTTCTTTACTTAGAGGACTGGTGCACCCCGTGGTGAAGCACTTGGGCGTATAAAACCTTTATCCAGATTCTCCTTTGGTTGTTTCTTTAGCTCCTCAAGCTCCACAACATCCATTCTATATGGAGTCTTGGATATTAGAAATGTCCAAGTATAAGGTCAACTGAGAATTCAACATCTCTTCTAATAGGAAGACCCGAAAATTCCTTGGGAAACACTTCAGTGAATTCCCTCACAATAGGCATGTCTTCAAGGATGGTTTCTTCCTTAGACTCAATCATTTGATCAAGATACGTGTGCTCATAGGGAAATAATATTCACTCTTGAGATTATGGTGCAAAATAATATTCATCTTACTCCTTGAACTTGTATAGAATCGAGGATCGATTATCCATATAGAGAGTGATTTCCCTCTCACAGAAATTTATGTTGGATTTATATAAGGAAATCCAATCCATGTTGATAATTGCATCAAATTACACTAGAGGAAGTATGAAGAGGTTCTCCAGGAAGTTAAAACCATAAATTGTGATAGGGGAGGAGTTATATTCAAGGGTTGAAATGATTTCCCCATTTTCCATACTCACTGACATCTTTACTTCCTTGATTTTTGGTGGTATTTGGATTATTCTACAAATCATTCAAGATACAAAATAATGTGTAGAACCAGAATAAAAAATCACATTCACTATTCTTGAATGAATAACTAGAGTACCTATCACCACTTCGTTGCCAGGGTTCACTTCGGTGGTAGTGATGGAAAAAGCTCACCCTTGTTGTCTTAGAGGTTTTTGGTTGCCTTTAACAACCCTTGTCTTAGGGAACTGATTTGTAAGGTCCCTTGGTTATTTGCAGTTGAAGCAATGAACAACATATTGAGAGTCGAACAGAGTGTTCCTCTCCTCTGTCACAGCTGTGGGTTTTTCTTTTTGGCAGTTAACATACAGGTGCCCTTCTCTTCCACACCTAAATCATTTCATCATCCCCTTCAGGCAATTTCCATTGTTCTTTTTTCTCACATTTGGAATGTGGGGTGCTGGAATTTCTTAGCACCATTGGATTTATCCATTAGACCTCCATAATTGAAGTCCAACTTACGCTTCTTATCCCCATGAGACCACTAAGATTCATCGATCTTCATTTTGACCTTGAGGGCACATCAGACAATTTTTTTCATATCTATTGAAGTCAAAAATCTCCAGGGCTTTCTGTAGTCTAGGTTTCATCCCACCAAAAAATGGCCAACCTTACATTTGGGGGTAACAACAAATCTAGAGGAATACCATGCAAACCTTGTGAAGTTTTCCACATATGATATGATGGATTTTTCATCTTTTTCCTTGAGGTCAAAGAAGTTCCTTTCCATCTTAAGTTGGATGGTTCAAGGAAAAGATTTGTCAAAAAACATTTTCTAGAAATCCATCCATTACAATGCCTCTATATCCTCATTAGGCTTTGTATTTTTTATCAATGTACACCATTGATCGACTTCACCATCCATATGATAAGTAGCCAAAATAACCTTCTTTTGTTTGGATCATTGAAGGATGAAGAAGATATTTTCAATGAAGTTGATCCATTATTCAGAAATTGAGGGATTAGATGATCCATTAAAAGTAGGAGGCATTTGTCTCATGAAGCTCACAATTACGACTTGTTCTTTATTGGGGGGGGGGGGTTGAATGTTCCTCTTGACCCGTGTTTATATTCAAATCTTGACTTAACTGAGAGAGTATCATGACAAAGTTCATGATTTTCGCTCACATTGGATTGGACATCTCATTATAACAATCATCATATTGATCTTTGCATTGGTTGTTAGACCGAGTCCTCCTATTACCGACCATTGGCTAGAATAAAAGAAACGTTAGGGGTAACACATAAAGGGTAATCCAATGACAAAAACAGATGACTTATAAATAACTCTTAATTCCTTAACTTATGAATCTATAGGCTTCAATCTATGTTATCCATGATCTACTTCCCAATATTTATTCTTAGGGGCATTTTTTTATTCCATTAACAATGGTTCATACTAAGCTTATCAATCGACCAAAACATATCCCCTAGGAGTTTCGTAACCAAGAGAGAATCAAGGCCCATTGTTGTGTATCGAGATACCCTGAGTCAAGCCCGAAACTCCTTGTCAAAGTTTTCACTCCTAGGTACATCTGTGCCAAAGCCGCCTCTACCTACTCATATCCAGTCAGGGATATATTTGCTTGATAAACCACTTACTCAATAATAACCACAATTTAGGGATGTTTTTATTATACTTAGTATTATCCCAAATTCTTTCACTAGGTTTTTCTAATCCTAATCCCAATAATATCTAAACCTATCATCTAATACCAACTATGACAACACTGCTTTTTTATTTCACACATAAACAAGATTTATTACATAAAACCTTCACTTGATACAACATAGAATATTGAGAGGTCTAGTGTCTTTGAGTCTTATGAACATTACATAATGACTTAAAATGTAAAACACAACATCTTTATTGAAAACTTCCTTTACATGACCACTACATTCCCTCATACTTAGCATTGCATGGTATAACCTAAGGACATGTATAAGAAAAGGGTGAACTATAAAGCCTAGTAAGGTAGTAAAAAAGGAATAAAATGAAGAATACAATACACATTAGGCAATAGAAATATCAATGGATCATGAAAGAAACATTAATATAAAGTCAATATATAGCATGATTATCATAACATGGAAATGTGGCAAAAACACTTAACATGGTATTAGCATGAGCCAAGGCTCATCGAACATGGAGCATGAGTAAACCCTAATTTAACTTTAATTATAATGAGTAAACCATATTTGCACTTGATGTATCATGATACTAATCTTTACCCAATGCATTGGAGCTCTATCAAGGCACACCCTTCTTAAACATTTCATTTCATGTGTAAGTCTACCACATGGATCATATAACATGGATCATATGACATGGATTCATAAGACATCATCATTTATTCCACAATAAAGAAATGTAAAATTAATACATGAAACAATATTATTCAATAATTAAATGTGCATAAAGTTAAATACCCTTGATAGAGAAATGGGTATGGTATTCACTACACATTGACTTTGGAATAGAAAATCACGGTGCAATTTCGGCAACATAATGACTTGACATAAAAATTCATAAAAATGGTTTATGAGAGAGAAATGTGTTTCTAATCATATTTGCATGAAATTGATATTAAGGGGGTTATATAGATACATTTCCCAATATATGTAATGTAATTTAGATTCATAATACAAAATAATTTACTGAATGTAAATGTGAAGAGAGAAATTCCTTACAGAATTTTGGCATGGTAACAAGTGTACATGGGAGGCATTAATGAGAGAGAAAGATGTATGTGGTCATTAAAAAATTAGGATAGAAGTATGATGGAGGTGATATATTATACCCCAACATTTTTAATTGAATATAAGGGCATAAAAACCTAAATAAATTTGGACTAAAATAAGAAAGGAAGAAATCCCTTACTTGAAAGTGTGATCCCAAAGGCTTAGTAGGGGCTTGAGAGAGGATTCTTGGGATCATGGGGCTCCTTATGAGGATTCTAGGGATAGGAGGTCATAGTTTGGTCGAGCTCCAAGGGATTTGAATTAAGAGGAAGTGTGAGCTTGGGTAGTTTTATATAGGAAAAGAGATGGAATTCTTTATTATTTAGGTTTTGGACCCTACCCATGAAACTATTCAAAATCACAAACCATCCCATGGTTTTTTCCAAAGGGGAGTGAAAAACAATATTTTATAGGGCCAATGTCCGAAATTCTTAAAATATTAGGTTTGATTATGTGGAGGTGAGTCACACTCTTAGGGAAATAATTTTAAAAAGATAAAATGTTTTATATGTCTTGGAGGGTCCACTAAGGCTTTGTAAAATAAATAAAATAAACCTAAAATCATATTATTTTAATTGTAAAACGTATATTTCCAAAAAATAATTTTTATAGTATTTTATTAAATAACTATTGGGTCATTATGATGTTATAAAACACATTATATATTTAAATAGAATTTAATTTTTACCCAAAAATTAGGTTGTCTTAGAAAATTATGAAAAAATCACCATTGGATAATTTAGACATGTTGATTCCAAAAATAATATTAATTTTATCTAAATAATTTTGTAAATATGTGAATTTTTAATTTTAAAATAAAAACTGACATTTATTGAAAATTCATGGGTTTTGACAAAAATAAATTTCAAACCATAATAAAATTTAAAATTGTATTCATAAAAAATATACGATCATTTATATTTAAAAATTAATTTATTAATAATATTTTATTAAAAGATTATTTTTTTTAAATATATTAATTCAAAAAAATAGATTTCTTAATTGAATATTAACTGAAAATATACAATTTATGCTTTAAAATTTATTTACAAAGTAACAATAATAAAATGAATGTATATTCGTTATTATATACAAAAATAATGCACATAATAATAGTGATAAAGTCTTGTTACATAACCCATTATAACACTAGCATAGAACCGAAGGGTAAGGTGTGCGATGGTGACAAACTCTTGGGGTGGCTCGGATAACATCACTCGGGTGGTAAAAATGAGTAACAATATAAATAAATAACCTTAGAACTCCTCAAAATATTCCTAACCAAGTTCAATACCCAAAATTTGGAAATATTTTTTCACATATTCCTCCAAGGTAAATTTATGATTTATCTCTAAAATATGATAACCTTTTCCATAGATAACCATAATCATCATAAAGATATAATAAAATCATATATACTTATAAAAGACATTTCAACATTTATTCCTTGAATAAAATAAATATTTCAATTTACCTTAATCATATAATGTTCCCAAAATAGTGAACTTCCTAGAAAATTGATTTTATCACTTAGTGACTAAATCAATTTTCAATATTATGGTTATGTATATAATAAAAAATATGTTACCAAAATCTAATAACCCTTTTTTCCTAATTATTTATAATTACCTCAACATAAAATAACATATTAACCCTAAAGGTTAAGAATTAATTTTAAATTATATCCAAAAAGTATAAAATCATTCTTTGTAAAATAACCTTTTTCAATACAAAAAAAAGTTATACTTAAGGGTTACATATACCTCAAACATTTTTTTAAACTGAATAAATGCCTCCCAAATTAATACCATTACAAAAAACCTCAAAATGGGTTTCAATTCCTTTAAAATTATGATCAAAATTAGACTTATTAACCCTTGATGGTATCTAAAACTCTTATAAAATCCATATATACATCATCCCAACCTCTAAAGTTATCTAAAACTTTCTTTTGATACCAACTATAATAGCCTTGAACTTTAACAACCCATAATCACATGATTTATAATAGGGGTTTCACTTTCTTAAATTTCAAGGATATTTTTGTTTTATAGTTTTAGATAATTAGAAAAAAATACTATATATAAAACCATTTTAATATAAATTGGTCTCTTCCACTCAATGTATATTTTTTTAACAAAAACAGGATTCTTAAATTTAAACTCTTGTTTTATTCAAAAAAATGTTCACTTATTTTAAGATGAATCCCCATAGCATAAATATTGACCTTACTAAAGTTCATACTCATCCTTAATCCCCATGGAAAAACATTTTAAAACTTGTAATGAGAAAAAAATACCTTAATAAGGGATATAAAAATAATTTAAAACCACTATTCCTTTGACAAAAATGAAAACCCATATATAAGTTATTCTTTTCTCATAAAAATATTTCAACTCAAAATAATAATTTACTTACTTTTTAAATTAAATTATTTGCAAAAAAATTCATAAAGCATTTCATTCCCAATCATAAGAGAAAATAATAATTCATGAAGGTATTACCATGACAAGAAACCTTTCACCTCTAGACGATCATAAAATTTTCTTTAAATAATAAATTCATTTTTTACCTATTTAAATCAAAATATTTCCATGATAATCCATTTTAAAGCATATATAGAACATATAAAATACTTGGGGCATTATAATTTCATCATGGATTCACCTAATAGGATAATTACAATATTCTATTAGGATTTAATTACATTAGCTAACTCTGTCTCTTAATAAGAGTAATTAACTCCATAAACATTATTTTAGTAGTATATTACCATAGATAACTATATCACTTCATAATACTAATTAAATCCATCCATGTTCTCTTAGGAGTAACTTACATCAGATAACTTTGTTGCTTTACCCAATGCATTGGAGAGCTATATCAGTCTCACTTATCATCATAGTTATATCAAGCTCCCCCATCATCATGTAAAATTCACCAAAACCATATAATGATAAAGAAACATAAAAGACATCATTTCCATTATAAATCCTCTTAAAATATTCAATTTAACACATATGTAGAATCACTTTCAATATTCAAGTGAAAATAAGGGTAAAAATATTTTTTCCTTCGAAAATTCTTTAAAAAAACCCAAAAGAACAGGAAATAAAATAATCTTTTAAAAATATTGAAAAATAATATATTAATATTCTTAAATAATAATGGTTATTTTTTTTGTGAAATTCCACTCATGTTGTATATTTTTATAAACATTATTTTTCACTTTGGTAAAAATATCCAAAATTTACCCATATGATTAACGTTAAAAAGATTAATTTTCAAAACTTATTAAGGAAAGTAAAAATTAGTTTAAAATATCATTTAAAAATAATTGAATTATAAAAATGAAATTTTCTAAAACATTTAAAAGAACCCAGGAATGAAAAATAAAAGATTTGAAAGGAATACCTTAAAACAAGGTTTTAAAGAAAAAAATCTCTTACCACTTTTGTAACTTTTGAGTCAAAAGATCATTGAATGAGAGAACCCTAAAGGATTTGTAAAAAAAATTAAATTAATTTAATGATTAATAAAATAAATCTATATGGGATTATATGAAACATATAAAATAAAACATGGGTGAACATGACACGAGTCTCAATAAAAGGAAATTAAGATGAGAAATATATTACCTTGAGTCTGACTCATCACATGCATTCTTCAAATTCATTTTAATAAAATTATATTAATTATTTAATTACTTAATAAACTTTTTAATGTTTTTTCCCTTAACATAATACCTTTTTATTTCATTTATTACAATTTATTATATAGTTTCTAAATTGATTAATTTCATGTCAGACTTTTTGAGGATGTTCAGTTTATAATCCCAAAACTTCTTCTGTATGGTGACCATGGTCAAATGGGTTATGTAATATTAATAATTAAATAAGTATCTTGTTTATATATTAAATAAAAATTTATAATCATATATTATAGGTGTACATGAAAAATTAAACACATCACTTGTAGAGGTGGTATTCCACATTTACACACGAATGACGTAATTATTTTCCAATAGATGGAAGGGTAACAAGGTGAGAAATATATTATTTTTCCATAATCATAATTAGTTAATAATTTTTTTTAAAATTTTCATAAAATTTATCATAAAAATAATACTTTTGAGGTGGTGAAAAAAAATAGAACACATCGCTTTGTAGAGGTGGTAGTCCACACGTACGCACGATCGATGTTAACATTTCTTGTAGGATGGAAAATAAGATGATTAAGATTTGTTCTATCAGCATAATAAAATATAAGTATATTTAAGATAATTATTATATTATATAAGTATTATTATTGAATATTTTAATGAGGAGGAATAAGAAATATATATGAAAACACTCATTTAAGAGTTATACATCTTCTTTAGGAAACCACCTTTGGGTTATACATTAAGACTTATAGGATAGTATTTTGGTGAGACCAAAACCTATAAGAAATGTATAATATGTTTATAAATGTATTTTTTCAGGTAATTTTCAAGATAAATGGATCAATAAGTGTGAGTAAGATTTGAGATATTATTCCCTTTTATAAGTGAAGTGGGTAGAAATCATATAAATTCATGAAATATTAATATATAAAGTATGTTTAGATCATATAAAGTCAATCTAAATTTTCACAAAATTTAATTTAATGAGTATAAGGTATAAATAAATTTAACTAATAAAATTTATAAAAAAATTAGTGTAATTTTGAACATTATTTCTTAGTTTAAGCCCCTCATTAACCCTTTTAACCTTAATCATGTTACCAAATTTTTTCATATCTAAGGGTCATGAAACTAATTTTTAAAATTAAAATAGGTAAATTCATGGAATGTGAATGATAGTATTGATAATATCACATATAATTGATTAATTATAGGATTTTTATGATTTTATACTGATTTTAATATAATTTTTAAACATTAAATACAATTTAATGTAATTTTATGGACTATTCACAAAATTTCACTTTAAAGGCATCGATATAATAATGGAATTAAAATATAAATGCAAAAACCATCAATAATAAATTATAATTATTATTTAAAATAATGTAATACCATAAGTCATATAAATAATATTACTTTTAATGTTTTTAAAATCATTTACTTTATTTGGCTACTACTTGAATAAGCATTGCATCATCATTACGTAAGCGTTCAAAGAAATTATACCATCTCTAAAAACTAAAATTAAATTAATATAAAAAATATGGTCCATTATTCCTCAATTTTATTATCTATAATCATTTATATATAATTTTTTTAATAACCCAGGTACTTATAAATTAATTTATTTTCAATTTGGAACTAAATTGTTAAATTCATTGTAAATTTATAATGAAATAAGTGATATTTATAGAAATTATGGAATATATACTAATAGAATAGTAAATTCACCTATGAGATTATAAATTGAATTTACATATCTTATAGGTGAAAATATAATATATTTATATCATTAAATAAGTAAATAATGTTTTTGAAAATTATGAATTAAGTATTGGTATTTTTAGGAATCGTAAATATTTAATTTCAATTTTATAATTAATATAATGATTTAAAAGAAAATCTAGTTTCATAAAATAGAATTATTAATTATTTTTCGTTTTTATTATAATTATATGATAATTTTATGAGACTTTAATTAATTTTTTAAAGTTTTATAAAATCAGTTATAATTTTAAAATTGGTATTTTTCAAATAAATTGGGATTTTAATTAAAAATTAATTTTTAAATGTTAAGAAAATTATTTTTTAAAAATGGAGTTAATATTTTAATTCTATATTTTGAAAAATTGTTAGGATTATTTTTTTGAATTTTTCTAAAATACTTGAATTTTTTGTGAGCGGTAAAATTCAGTAATTTAGGGTATATATACATTACAAGATAAATAAATTTTCCTTGAGTCATGCATGATGTAAGATCGATAATATCAAAATTATATTAATTATTTTAATATATTTGATTATAATTATTAAGATATTCATTGTCTTGATGCAAAATAATAATGAAATGCATAAAATATTCAAAAAACACCCCTCTCCTCCACTATAAATACCACCCCTCACCACCTCTTATCCTCACACTTAAAATCCTCGTATATTGTTTAATTTCTACCCAATTCCATTTATAATACTATTACCCACGTCCAAGACCTGATTGTCACACCAAAAGTCCAAAACCAAGGGCCTTAAGGATTTTCTCAAGGATGAGAATTCAAGTGGAAAAAACATATTTTTTTTCTTTTAATTTCTTTTAAATTTATTTTCTTTCCTTATTTTCTCCTCATATACCCATATAAAAGTGACATGATAACTCCAATATATTTTTTATACTATAATTTTCTTTTTTAATGTAATAATCCATCATTATTTCTCTTCCTCTCTCCATTTGTATTAAAAATGAAAGCATAGTTCATGAAGTGTTGATTTATCACATTCAAGGATGATGAGTTTTCAATTTCCGTTAATGACTTCAAGGGTAGTCATAAAAACATTATTATGGTTTAATAAATCTTATTATAAATATTATATGTCATATTATGTTATGTCACAAATATATAAATATAATTTTAAATAAAATGATATAAATTTGTGATGACCATAAAAACGACCATAATAAATTAAATCATTTTTATCAATGTTTTATCTAATAAATCATCCTCATATAATAAAAAATGATATATGGAATCAATTAAATTTTTGTGAGAATATTAATTCCATTTAATTCAACTTTTTTAGTTTTTATTCTATTTGAAAAGAAATTCTATAATGAACCAACCATGGAAACCATGAAAATAACACACCTGAAATGATGAAAATAAGAAAATATTATTAACAAATGGTTGGAAGGATTCTATAATATGGTCATATAAGGTAGTATAAACATGATTTTAGTTCTTTAATAAGTTAATAAAACTCTTTAAACCATTATACAAGAGGTTTGAACATGTTTTAAGTAAAACAAACTCGAGGAAAAAGACTCTTTAACTAAAACATTATTTTAAATGATTTAATGGTTTATTATTCTAAATATTTCTATTTTAGGACCATATATTACAAATGGTTTTTATTAATTTATTTATATATATATATTTATTTTATAAAATTTATATTTTCAAATTACTCTTAAATGTTTTTAGAAATGAATATTTTTCAAGTTTTATGTTATAGACTTTTCTTTAAAAATCCTCTTTTAAATTTCTAAGTTTACAAATTTCAAAGGATTTTTTTTATGATGAAAGTATTAATATTTTATTATTTTTTTCTACTTGTTTTTTATTTTTTATGATGAAGTGTGGGATATAAATCTCCCTCTAATTCATTGGTCATGTTTATGTTGGAAGTAGACTATATAGTTACTCCATGTGTAACTGTGATGGTTACACCATAAGGTAGTCACGAGGGTTACATTGTAAGGTAGTATTAAGGGTTACATTGTAAGGTACCATAAGGGTTTCAAATAATATGGTATCTATGGTAGTTACAATAATATGTAAGTAATTACCCATGTTACCTTCATTATTTTATTTATATTTTCTATGGAAATCTCTTGCTTTCACAAAGTATATGATACTTTCTGGGAGTGATGTAAGTCTTTGTGAAAATAATTTCATATGTTTGTAAGTATTCATGGACTAATAGTTTTTTATTTATTTCCATTACTAAGCTTTTTATGCTCATACAAAGTTTTAAAATGTTTTTTCACAGGGTTTTAAGGATGGGTAAAAGAAAATAAGAATACAAGATGAATGTTGTGACTATTTTTCATTGAAAAAATCACTTTTTATTAAAAAATTATATTTTATGGAAAAGTTGATATTTTTTTAATAATAACTTTATTATGGGATATTATGTATGAATTAGGTCCTATTTCTCTAAAACTATAAACTAAAAAGATCTTTGAGAATATATTGAGTGTATTCTAGTTTAATTAACTAGATTATGTAATATTTAAGGTCAGCTAATTATAGTTGGAATCAAAGCATGGTTTATATAACTTTAGTGGTTGGGATGATGTTAATATAATACCATAAATTATTTTTACCTTACTATTAATTTAAATTTATATTGAACTTGAATATTAACATTTTGTTTCATCTAAGATATGTTTGTTCAGAATGTTTTTCCTTAGAAGATATAGAGAAGCTAAAGTAAGAGGGAATCGAGAGGATGACATATTTCTAAATCCACATCCTAGAATGGTTAGAATCGGAACCGATCAGTTTTTGATGTTGATGAATCAGTTGATGCGGGATATAAATGGTAGTGGAATCTATGAAAGAGAACAACTAGATCTACCAAAAAGGAATATGAAAATAGTGGAACATTTTATGAGGAAACACCCTCCTTTTAGTGGATCTTCTGACCAAGTGGTGGATGATTGGTGGATTAAACCTCTTGAAAAGATATTCTATGTGATGGGATGTTTAGATAATCAAAAGTCTAGTCTTTCTATTTACTATTTTTAAGTTTAATCCAACCAATGGTGGTCAATGGGAAAGAATATCAGGAATAATGAGGAGATTGATGACTTGGAATAAAATGAATTTAAGAATATTTTCTTTGAAAAGTATTTTCCAAAGGTGGTTCAACTTAGGATGGAAAATAAGTTCATGAAATTGAATCAAAATGAGGAATATTCAGTGGTCGTGTAAAAAGAAAACTTCACCCGATTGTCAAGGTCTTATCCAAATCTTATTTGAGGTATTAATAGTAATTTCAATCATTTTTACTCAGTATTGAAGCCAATATATCAATGGGAATTAGCTTCCCATTAATTAAGGATTTATGAGAAAATGTTTTGGTATACTGAGAAGGTATAAATGGAGTTTTCTGATGAACATGTGTACTTTGAAAATAAGTAGAAGAAAAGGTCAAGATGACATGAAATGGGTAAGAATCAATCAAATAAATCTAAAGGTAAGAAATTCAAGTTTCTATTTTGTGGGAAGTGTGGTAAAAAGAACCCTATGGAATTCCTTAACAAATCTAGGAAGTTTTTTTGATATGGAAATTTTGGGTATATGGACCGAGATTGAAATGAAAATGATCCTAAGATTAATTATGATAAGAAAACTATAAGGTGTTTTAAATGTGTTGAGATTGGGTATTATGCAAATAAATGACTAAATAAATATCTGAATGATGGAAAGAAATAATATTATAAGTAAAATGGTGTAGTGAAATCCTTTATGACTACTTATTCAAATGTTTGTCCATCCAATTAAGTGGTATCTGGTACTTTGTTAACTCATATTTTTCTAATGATTTTTTTGATATTAGGTCTACACATTCCTTTATTTCTAAAGAATTATCTAGTAAATAGGAAATTTCACCTCAAGAAATGAAATAAAAAACTTACGATTGAAACATCGATGGGAAATATTAAGGAATAATGGAATCTTAAGAATATTCAGATTGTTTTTTATGGAAATACATTACCTTAAAACTTTATTAGTTTTACCTTAATAGATTTTTATGTTATTTTTTATATGGATTAGATTTCTTTTTATCATGATGGAATTTATTGTAGAGCTAAAGAAGTTGTTTTTTAGAGAGAGTGTTAGTTTATATACAATAATGAACCCATAACATTGATAACACGTCAAGAAGCTGAGAAATTATTAAAATATAGAAATGAATGTTTTCTCAAATATTGTTGAAAAAAGTAAATATTAAGATTAATGATATTCTAATAGTAAATTAATACTTGGATGTTTTTATTGATGATTTTCTTGGTGTTATTCCTGATTAGAAAGTTGAATTTACTATTGACTTAGTTCCTAATGTTATAAAATTTTCAAAACCCACTTATCTAATGGATCAATTGGAACTTTTAGAATTGAAAAAGTTGTTTAAAAAGTTACTTTATGAAGGTTCCATTCATCATAAAACTTCACTATGGTTTTATTAGATTTTTTTTATAAAGAAATATGTCTCTGTGATACTTTTCATTGATTATAGATTTGTGAATAACATTACTGTTAAGAATAAGTATCCATTTCCTCATATCGATAACTTGTTTAATTAGATCTAGGGAGCTCAGTATTTTTCCAAGATTGAATTTATATTTGGGTACCATAAACAGAAAGTGAAGGAGGTTAACATTCCAAAAATAACATTATGTAATATATATGATCACTATGAGTTTATTTTTATGCCCTTTGGATTAAAAAATTCCCCTATTATATTTATGGATCTTATGAGTAGAATAGTACATGAATTTTTGGATAAGTTTTTTATTTTTATTAATGATATTTTTGTGTTTTCAAAAAGTTATGAAGATTATGAAAAACTTTTAAGGATTTTCTTAAAAACACTCAAATAAAATAAGTTATATGGGAAATTTAGAAAATGTGAATTTTGCTTGCAAAAAATTTCTTTTCTTGGGCATGTTGTAAATATGGATGGAATAATAGTTTATCCCACTAAAAGAAAGTGGTTGATGAATGGTAAATACATAAAAATGTTACTAAGATTCATAGTTTTCTTGGATTATCAAATTATTACTGATTGTTTATTAAAAACATTACATAGTTATCTAGATAACGAACTAAGTCAATAGTAAAAGAGGTTAAATTTATTAACAAAAAAGACCGTGGTGTTTGTTTTCAAGAACTAAAAATAAGAATAGTGAATTTTCTTGTTTTTCCCCTAACTTCTAGAAATGGTTATTTTTTCATTTATAGTGATGCTTCATTGAAGGGACATAGTTTCGTTCTAATGTAGAATGATTAGTTACTTGATTATGCTTTAATACAAATGAAACCTCATGAGTTAAATTATCCCACACATGATTTGGAATTAGCAGTCATGTTTTTTGATTTTAAATTTTTTTGGAATCATTTATTTGGAGCCAAATGTTAAATATATAGTTTCCATAAAATTTTGAAGTATATATTTACTCAGAAGGAATTGAACATGAGGCAGTGAATATGGCTTGAACTGATAAAGGATTATGATTTCATGATCAATTACTGTCCTAGAAAATCAAACAAAGTGACAGATTACTTGATTCGAAAACATCATTCTACATTAATTATGTTACATTTGGCACATGAACCCTTGATTAATTATTTTAATAATTTTTTCTTGTAAGTTATTGGTGTACGAAATTCCCTTGTTTTGTTTTAGGTTTTAGTATAGTCATCTCTCTTACAAAGAACTAATCAAGCACAAAAGGAAGACCAAGAGTTACAAAAAAAGGTATAATTGGTTAAAAATAAAAATTTCATGAATTTATTGTTTATAAAGATTGTGTTTTGATATTTAGAAAGAGATTATGTGTGCCTTGTGATTCCCAGATAAAGAAATAATTTTTAAGTAAAGCTCATAGTTCTCCATTTTTAGTTTATCTTGGCAGCACTATGATGTCCAAAGACCTTCAATAGTATTACTAGTGGGATGGAATGATAATAGATATTACTGATTTTACCATGAAATATTTGATATGTCAACAAGTTAAAGCATAGAGACAATTACAAACGGGGATTCTCCATCCTTTTCTAGTACAAAATTGGAAATGATAAAATTTATCCATGGACTTTGTGGTGGGAATTCCAAAGACTTCTCGAGGAAATAATGCAATTTATGTTATTTTTGATTGACAAAGTAAATCTTCACATTTCTTTCCTATTAAAGAAACTCTTTCTCTAGATCATATTTCTCTATTATGCATTAAAGAGATTGTTAGGTTACATGTATTTACTCTTTCTATTATATCTGACTGTGATCAAGGGTTCACTTTTAACTTTTGGAAAGGGATTCAGAAGTTATTGGATACTGAATTAAATTTCATCATAGCCATTTGTCCCCAATCTGATGGACAGAATGAGTGAAGAATTCAGAACTTGGAAGACTTGTTACATGATTTTTCAATGGATTAGAAAGGAAATTGGGATTAACATATTTATTTGGTTGAGTTGTATTATAATAATATTTTTCTTTTCAGTATACAGATGGCTCCTTTTGAGGCATTATATGGGAAGCAGTGTTAAACTCCATCATTTTGGGATGAATTCGGGGAAAGGAAGTTGATGTGACTAGAATTAGTAGAGGAAGTGGATGATAAAATGAAGATGGTCTATAAACATATGAGTATAACATAGAGTAGGCAGAAAAGTTATGCAGATAATTGGAGAAAGAATATTTCTTTCATGGTAGGTGATCATGTCTTTCTCAAATTTTCTCTAGTGAAAAGTGTATTGTTTTTTGGTAAGAAAAGGAAGATGAGTTCATGGTTCATTGGTCATTTTGAAATCCTGGAGAATATTATTAGACCTGTTTCCTACCGAGTAGCTTTGCCTCTGAGTGTATCTCAGGTACACAATGTTTTTTATGTTTTGATGTTAATAATTTACGTGACATATACATCCCATTTTTTGATCCCATAAGTAATTCAACTATAATAGAACCTTCGATATGAGGAATAACCAATTTAGATTCTTGATATTAGGGAGAAAGTATTGTGGAATAAGTTACTTCACCAGGTTAAGGTTTTTTGGAGAAACTACGTGGTTAAAGAAGAAACATTGGAATGTGAAAATGATATGAGGGAAATGTAACCTAACTTGTCTAATGAGTAAATAAAAATGGTTAGAATGTAATTTCTAGATTTTTTTAATAATGTAACAACCCATGTACTTATAAATTATTATTTTTCAATTCTGAAATTCAATAGTTAAAAAATAAGAGATATTTGTAAAAAATAAGAAATATATACTAATAAAATTGTAACCTCACTTATGATAGTATAAATAAAATTTATGTATCTTATAAGTTAAAATATAATATATTTATATCATTGAATAAGTAAATATTTTTTTTGAAAATTATAAATTAAGCGTTGGTAGTTTTGTGAGTCATAAATATTTAATTTTAATTTTATAATTAATATAATGATTTAAAATAAAATATAGTTCCATAAAATAGACTCATAATTTATTATTTTTTTCTTATTATTATAACATAATTTTATGATACTTTAATTAATTTTTCAAAGTTTTATAAAATCAGTTATAATTTTAAATTATTTATTTTTCGAATAAATTATGATTTTAATGAAAAATTAAAATTTTCATATTTATAAAATTATTTTAAAAAAATGGAGTTTAATTTTTAATTCTAAATATTGAAAAATGGTTTGGATTAATTTTTTGTATTTTTCTAAAATAATTTATTTTTTGGTGAATATTAAAATACAATAATTTACAATATATATACATTATAAGATAAATACACTATTCTTTGAGTCATGAATTCTATACAAACCATAATCTATAACTTCTATTAATTAGTTTTATATATTTAATGATAATTTTGGAAACTATTCATCATCTTGAGCCAAAATATTTAACAAATGAATAAAATATTAAAAAAACACCCCTCTCCTCTACTATAAATATCACCTCTCACAACCTCTTATCCTCACACTTCAAAGCCTAGTATCATGTTTAATTTTTAACCAATTACCCTCCCAATACTCTTCCCCATATCTATGACCTACTGGTGTCACCAAAGGCCAAAACCAAGCACCTTAAGGAGGTTCTTAAGGAGGAGAACTCAATTGGTAAAAACCTATTTCCTTTTCTTTTAATTTCATTTCAATTTCTTTTCATTCCTTATTCTATTCTAATTTCCCCTTATCCAAGTGACATGATAACTATAGTATCTTTTATATAATGTAATTGTTTTGTTTTAATTGAATAACCCATCATCATTTCTCTTACCCTATCATTTTTTATTAAAAATGATAGCATCATCCATGATGTGTTGATTTATTGCACATAAGGATGATGAGTTTTCAATTTCCATTACCACATTAAATGATGGTAATAAAACCATTATTATAGTTAAATCATATTTTATTATACATATTATATGTTACATAATATTCTGTAACCAATATATGAACATGATATTAAAGAAAATGATATAAATTTGTGATGACCGTAAAAACGACCAAAATAAATTAAATCATTTTCATTAATGTTTAATCTAATGAATCATAATCATATCATAAAACAAAATGATATATGAAATCATTTAAATTTATGGAAATAGATTAATTCCATTTTATTCCACTTTTAGATTTTTTCTTCCATTTGATAAGAAATTCCACAACAAACCAACCATGGAAACCATGAAAAGAACGCACCTGAAACAATAGAAATAACCAAATATTATTAATAAATGGGTGAAAAGTTTCTATAATATGGTCATATAAGGTATTATAAACATGATTTTAGTTCTTTAATAAATTAACAACACTCATTAAGGTCAACCAAATATTATTGTTTTATGATTATGTTTTGGTTCCTAGATATTGTTTATGATGAAGTGTGGGACCTATATCTCCCTCCAATGCATTTTGTATTTTTATGCTCGTGGTCAACCATATGGTTACTCTAAGTGTAACTATTATGGTTATACCATAAGGTTGATATGAAGGTTATATTGTAAGTTATTCACGAGGGTTATGTTGTTAGGTACCCATGAGGGTTACAAATAATATTTTAGTTGCGAGGGTAACAATACTAATAAATTAATTCCCAAAGTTCCATTTTTTTATTTATATTTTCTACAAAAATATCTTTCTTTCAAAAAGTACGTATATGATACTTTGTGGGTGAGATGTATATATTTGTCAAAATAATTTCATATTTTATAATTTTTCATGGACTAATAGTTCTTTTCTTTTTTATGTCCCCTACTAATTTTTTTTATAATCCCAATTTTTAAATTTTTTCCATAGTGTTTTTAGGATGGGTAAAAGAAAATAAGAATTCAAGATTAATGTTGTAAATAATTTTCATGGAAGAATTAATGTTTTATTAAAATCTTATTTTTTATGTAAAAAGTGGATACTATTTTACTATTACCTTTTTTTGGGGTTGTTATGTATGACTTATGTCATATTTATCTAAAACTCTAAACCAAAAAGATATTTGGGAATGTGTTAAGTGTATTCTAGTTGAATTAACTAGATTATTTAATATTTAAGGTTTGGGTCCTTTTATTTTTTTTCTATATAAATATTATGACAACATAATAAGTGAGTGAGAGTTACATTTTTTAATTACTCTTAAATTAAAATAATATACAAGTTTTAATCAAAGGAAAGTGGAAACAATATTCATATTTTAGAAAATAATGTGATAATATTTGAAATTATATTTTACAATAATAATAAATAAGTGATTTAGTGAACTTATCATATAGTTTTCAACCTAATAAACTTGTTTTACCTTTTACCTTGGTGATAAAATTTTACCATGGTTACTATTTATTATGAATAAAAATTAAATGGACCTTATTACATAATTTGAATATGTTGGTTATAAATATGGACTCTATTTTCTATTATTTAATTTCCATAATCAATAAAAATTAATTTTAATATAATTTTTCACACCGTAATGAAAAACAATTTTTATAAAAATGATTGTTTTAACCATAAGAATGAACTTATACCAAAATAAAAAATATAAATTCTTAAATAACTAATTAGATTATTTTTATTCAAAATTATTTTATGTTACTTTAAAAATAAATTAAAAATAGAATGATACTTTTAAATTTATTGATTTATGGAAAATAAATTACAGTTTCAAAAAACTTCAATTTTCACTATTCTCTAAAAATCAATCTTTTTAGAAAAATCCCAAAAATTAAATATAAAATAATTTTTATAATATTATTTCAAAAATTATGATAAATATTATTAAATAAAATTTAAAAAATTTATATAAATCATTCATAATATCCATGCACAAAATAAAATAAAAATCATTTTTGAAGTATAAAATGAATTTATATTCATTCCTTATCCAGGAATCACCATTAGATGAATGTTAAAATATGATCCATACATTTCATTAAAATAATTCATATATAGTTATTAACTTAATTTAATTTTATTAAAATACATTGTGGATATAAATTAGGTTTCTGAAATATACCTCCTTTAATCATATATGATTTTATATATGATTGAGTTATTATTTCTTGGGAATTAATCTGTACATTTGTATTAAGTAAAAAACTTCTACATATTTTTAATAATTTTTGTAATATTTTTTTTACTCACCAACTCAATTGTTAGGTTAAAACATTCATAATTAAATAATTATACTTTAAAAATATATCCCAGTTCATTTTAAGCTCTATATTATGTGTTGTACACACAATTGAACATAGTATTATTTTTCAACAAAAATATAAAGGTGTTATAGTAAATGGGGTAATATAACTGTTATTTGACTATTATAAAAGGGTATATATCTATTGGGTATAATAGTGATAAATATATTACTAATTAAGAATTACCGATATCTAGTTGATATGAATAAAGATGTTAAATATATTTATATATATTTATATTATAAATAATTTATTTTAATCCAAATAAATTATTTTGTAATATAATAAGAAGTCACTAATCCATTTATGAAAATATATTTCATTTTAAATAATATTTTTATGAATTTTATATTTTTTTAAAAAAAATATTATGTTTAAAGAATTATTTAAATAAGCTTTATTGATAAAATTCAAGGAATTTTTAAAAGAATAAATAAATAAAATCTAATAAATAATTAAGAAATTATAAATAATTAAAATTTAATGATTTGGGGATAAGGAAATATTTTTTATTTAGAAATAATTATTTTCATTTTATATTGTATATTTTTTAAAAGGTAAAAGTTCTCATAATTAAGGTAAAAAATATAATGAAATGTATTATTTGTGTATAAAAATTAAAAAAAGTTCATAAATTTATTATTAATTGTTTATAAATAAAAATAAAACCATTTATTTTTTAAAAAATATACTTTCTAAAAAATATTTTTTATGCGTAATACATTTTTATTTCAAAAACCCAAATATATCATTTTTTAAGGTATATTTTATGAAAATGTAATATTTATAAGTAAAAAAAATAGGTTTTCAATCATATAATGATTATTAATTTATATGAAATAAGAATAAGAACACTTATTGTTTAAAAATTCTTTTTTCTATAAAAAATAATTTTTTTACTTGTCTTATATTTTTATTTAAAAGTAAAATTTATTATATTTTGAAGCCGTGTTAGATTGAATGGTGTCCAAATTTTGAATCAATACATTAAAATTAGTTAATAAGGGTTAGAATATATTTTTGGAATTTTTTTAACATGGTAAATAATTAAATGAAGTAAAAAAGAGATAAAAAGGAGGTAAATTAACTTGGATGAGGTTTTGAGTAATTAATTTTATATTTATACATTTTATAAGTTATTTTTTATGTGTGAGATTCGATCATAAAATTCTAAAAAATATTTCCTTAACTAAATCACCTAACTCCCTTGTGATTTAAAGGACCCAATAGAATTGTTAAAGTATTGAAATTGTGTTGTATTTGTTGTCAACCTTATGTATGATTTTTTTTGAGTAGTAGTTAAAGATAAATAGGTTATTAATGGAAGTTTAATTCTTTAGGTTATGAGTTGAGATGTCTTCATTCCATATCTATAAGTTACACATGTTTTGAAAATATAATGTTATATCTAAGAAGATAGGTGCAACATTGGAAACCTAATTATTGATGAAGACACTTGTGTCTAGATATTACTTGAATATAGAAATCATTGTGAATCATTCAGAATTTATAGAGGATTTAGGTTTTAGAAAGGAAATTTATATGTGATATTCACTCAGATTTTTCACCTAATTGAGTTAGGGTTGTGAAATAATTATATACTTGTGATGTTTTCTAGACATTACTCTTCTGAAGTTTCATGGTGAGATGGGACGTTGAGCTAGAGTACATTCAGAAGAGGAGAAACATGGGGTAGATATAAAGGTTGAACTACCTGAGAGGTTTATAAGTGAAGTGATATGATTCTATACTAGTCCTTTAAAGAAAAAAAAATATCATGATGTTTTTTGAATCAACTATAATTAAAGCTAAGTTGAATTAATAAATCCAAAGGTGTAATCATCTAAGGTAGAAAGTAATGTAAGATCAATTTTGAATTTCCTTTAAGAAGAGAATCCCAGAGAAGGTGGTTAGTGATTTGATCAAAAGGTATAATTTTTTGAAGATAAAATTAGGTGAATCAGAATGTCCGAGATTACAAGAATAAATAGAAATCATTTATTATTATTGATAACTTTGGTAAATGTAAATCTATATGTGTCATAGTAAATAAGTGTAATTGATTGATCCAAATACTAAAGAAGTTCACAAGTAGAGGTGAAGTCTAGAAGACTCACTCAGGTGAAATAAGTAATTTTGAGAATACAATGTCATGGAATATATTCTTTGAGTTGAAAATGAAATGTTTCTATATAATATCTCAATATTTTAAAATAAATATTATGTTCGGTATCATATAAGATACACAACACCGAGTTTAAACAAACCACAAAATATTATTATTTAAATATGACCATTATACCATAGTTGTTGAATTGGAAGGTATAAATAATATTAATGAAATTATGAGATATATATAAACGTACTAATAAATAAAAATTTAGTGATTAATTCTTAGTAAATAACACTCAATTTTTAGTAAAGTTATTTTGTACATCAAAAATACATTTTCTACAAAAATAGTTTTATTTCTTTTTATGAGTGAATATTATAATTAATTTCTGGAAATTTTAGAATTTTTTTGAATTAAATGATATATTTTTTTAAATAATCATTTCAAAATTATCTTAGAGTGAATTTATGATTTTTTTGGAAAAGATTGATTTTCCAATGAATAGTGAAAATACTGATTTTTATTTAAAATTGTATTCTTGATACATAAATTTATGAATTTCCATTTTTTAAAAAATGGATTTAAAGTAAAATTAGTTATATTATAATTTTAATAATTCAATTAAGTTCATTTTAATCAATTTTATGGTTTAATTTGGTATAGAAACATTTTTATACTTAAAAAATATTTTTTTAAAAAACTATTTTCACTGCGTTTTGCAGATATAATTTTAAATAAAATTCTGAAACTTATATAAATTGAATCCCAAATAAAATTATTACATATTTAGAATCATGATATCTAAATTTTTTTAATAGGACCTTTTTATTTTTGGTCATTATGAATAATATCATTATAAAACTTTTGTCACCACGGTAAGGGTAAATTGGGTAATCAAGTTTAAAAATTATTTTATAAGGACAAAAAAGACCATAAACATTCCTTTATCCTATTTATGATTTTATATTTATCCATTTCAAACCTTGTTTAAAAGATATGTAAACTTGGTTCCATATTTATTTGATTTTTACCTTTATAATATTTAAGTAAAAGATGAAATAAAAAAAAGCGAGTTTCTTTATTTTAATATCTATAATATTTAGGGATAGAGATAAAGAAAAATTATGTCTGGTTTGAAATATACAACAAAAACATAATATTTATTTAATTTATAGAAAAATATAATAAATGATTATAAAAATATTATCATGTGGTATTTAAATTCAAATTAGATGAATAGATCCAAAAATGAAATTAATTATTTTTTATAGTAAATAATATTTTATTAAATGGTTTAAAATTCCTTAAAATTTGAAATTTTTTCATGTGATTTGAATATAGTTTACCATGTCAAATATGGTCTATTTATGGGCCAATTTTACATTTATAGTAACTATGTTGACCCCATAAGATTAAAAAGCATTGTAATCATGGTAATCATCCAAAGGGTTAATAGAGGGTTAAAACAAAATGATAAGGGTTAAAAAACACCTAAAATAGTAAAAACTTAATTTTATGATATTATATTGACTCATACTCATCTTATATTTTATTTTTATAAATTTTTATCAATTTTAACATGAAATTTAATTTATATTAACTTACTACTTTAAAATTTTCCAAGAATGCCCCTGTCTTATAAAATAGAACCTCCTCGCTTTTTTATCCACACTTAAAAAACATTTTTTTAGAAATCACCTACAAAAATACCTTCCTTACATTTATCCCCACATCTAATAGGCCTCAGTTTGATTATAAAACTAACCTAGGAAATGTTTTGATATAAATCATAAGATATTGTCCGAATAAGAGGTATTGTTCTCAACCAACCATTTTCATTTTATTTCTTCTTATAATTCCTTAAAATATTTTTCAAGCATGACTAAATAATAACATGAATATCATCCATATACTTATATGTTTTTTATTTTAATGAAATAACTTATATCCATCTGATTTTCCATAAAATGGGAAATGAAACCACCATTCATGTGTACGGTGGACTGTCGCCTCAAAAACTAATGCAATTCATTTTCCATCATCACCTATCATTAATTTTTATGATGATGGATTTAACAAATATTTATGGTATACATTATATATTTATTATTATGGAAATTAATATAACATCTACACTCTTACCTTTCCATCCATTGAAAAATAATAATGTCATTCATGCATATTTATGGACTACCATATCCATGGAGTGGTATGATTGATTTTCCATCAAAAATCACATTGATGATATGTATATAAGTTTATTTAAATAAATAATATTATTACTAATTATTACTAATTATTACTAATTATTACTAATTATTACTAATTATTACTAATTATTACTAATTATTACTAATTATTACTAATTTTTAATAATTATTACTAATTATTACTAATTATTACTAATTATTACTAATTATTACTAATTATAACAAATTATTACTAATTATTACTAATTATATCTAATTATTACTAATTATATCTAATTATTACTAATTATATGTAATTATATCTAATTATATATAATTATTACTAATTATTACTAATTATTACTAATTATTACTAATTATATCTAATTATATCTAATTATATCTAATTATTACTACTTATTACCAATTACATCTAATTATTACTAATTATTATTAATTATTACTAATTATTACTAATTATTATTAACTATTACTAATTATTACTAATTATTGCTAATTATTACTAATTATATCTAATTATTACTAATTATATCTAATTATATCAAATTATATCAAATTATATCAAATTATTACTAATTATTACTAGTTATTACTAATTATATCTAAATATATCAAATTATATCAAATTATTACTAATTATTACTAATTATTACAAATTATTACTAATTATTACTAATTATATCTAATTATTAGTAATTATTACCAATTATATCTAATTATTACAATTTATATCTAATTATTACTAATTATTACTAATTATATCTAATTATATCTAATTATTACTAATTATTACTAATTATATCTAATTATATCTAATTATATCTAATTATTACTAATTATATCTAATTATTACTAATTATATCTAATTATTACAAATTATAACTAATTATAACTAAATATTACTTATTATTACTAATTATTACTAATTATTACTAATTATATCTAATTCTTACTAATTATATATAATTATATCTAATTATATCTAATTATATCTAATTATATCTAATTATATCTAATTATATCTAATTATATCTAATTATATCTAAATATTACTAATTATATCTAATTATTACTAATTATTACTAATTATTACTAATTATTACTAATTATTACTAATTATTACTAATTATTACTAATTATATCTAATTGTATTTAATTATTACTAATTATATCTAACTATTACTAATTATAACTAATTATTACTAATTATATCTAATTTTAGCAAATTATTACTAATTTTGGCTAATTATTACTAATTATTACTAATTATATCTAATTATTACTAATTATATCTAATTATTACTAATTATATCTATTTTTTACTATTTATTACTATTTATATCTATTCAATACTATTTATATCCATTTAATACTATTTATATCTATTTAATACTATTTATATCTATTTAATACCAATGATATCTATTTATTACTAATTTTTACTAATTTTATCTAATTATTACTAATTATTCCTATTTATTACTAATTTTAGCTAATTATTACTAATTATATCTAATTATATCTATTTAATACTATTTATATCTATTTAATACTAATAGATAATTTAATTTTTTGAGATCGAATCCTTATAGTGGGTATCATTGGAAAGGTTTAGTTAACTTTAGAGGACAGGATTTTATTTGAACATAAGTTAAAATTACTTTATAACCAAAATAGTTACTATGTTAATGATAATTATAGTTATTTTGTATAAATCAAAAGATTTTAAGATAACATGGTTACATACATATTAATGTTTATCCCCCTTATATGATAGTTTATTATGATTTTATTTATATACTCACTATAACCTTTTTGTTTTTTTTAAAATGGATGGATCTACCATGAACCAAATAAAAAATGGGTGTGAAGGAAGATGTAGGGGTTTTCTGACTAAGAAACTGAACCAAATGAGATCTGTAGTGAAACATTGTGTGGTTATTATTAAACAACTATCATGAGTTATGATTAAAAACTTAAATCTTAAGTAGTTTTCTAACACATAAAATAAGATATAAATGAAGCTATGAGGAATTTTAAGTGATAATGACCATAAAGGTAAAAATATTTAATGAATTATATTCTAAGAATGTGGGAAGAAGAACCTTGGAAAATGTATTAAAAGAAAAGGAAGATGTTTTGTATGTGGAAAAGGAGGTTTAAATCAATGATTCATGCTCAAATTTACCCAAGTGATGAAGGTAGAATGGTCCTTGTAGTCTAGCTTGGGTTGTCGAATCCTCAGAGACCTAAGAAGTAACATATAGACACGCACATTCTAAGGACTATTTTTGGCTATGAAGTGGCCATCTTGGGTTTATTTTAGATGGGTTTAAAGGACCACTAACAGATTTAAGTGAATTCAATTTAAAATAATGGCTTGATCCTAGGTTATCACTCGGGGTGGATTGGATGAAATTCTTTTTCAACTATTTCAATTTCTAATTTTTGATATGGGTTTATTTAAGAAGATCAAACAACATCCTAACTTACTGGTTTAATACCTACACATTTAAATACTAATCACCTATACACTTGAAGGATCAAAGTTTTGAGAACTTCAAGGTAAAGGTTCGTATTATCACTTGAAGTGTGTGGCCTTAAATTCAATAAGGACGATGGAGTTTAAAAATCATCAAATAAAATCTCAATTAAAATAAGTGATTAGACATTAATGGGGTGATAAATAACATCCAATCCATCCCCTTTCTACTACTTTGGATCAACCCATAAGTGGGTTATCCCTCCATTGATTCTATGGTTTCAATGGAAGCGGAAAGTAGACTCATGAGGGAGGAAATGGATAAGTAAAGAAAACAATAAAAATAAAATGATCACTCCACCGTTGTGTGAATAATTTCATAAGATTTGGTGTGAATAAATTCAAATCTTGAGGAAACGGTATCAAAGTGATATGTAGAACAACAGAATAAAAGGATAAGAAGAACTTTTATTAAGAAACTAGGATGAATTAAAACAACTTACATGTGAATGAAGAACGTTACAAAGACAACTTGACAGCATAACATTAAGATGAAAACAGAGCTCAAAGATCCTCAACTCCTCCACCAACACTACCTTAAATAGGCATTTTTGAATCCTTGGGTCAATCCTTCAATAGTCCAAGTCTCTTCAATTAATTTTGGTAGGCCATAGGTGGGTTGAAAGTTGAGGGAGAGTTGATTTTTCCACCTTTGACCCGAGGTGGCATCCAGCGTTTATCCACCACACAGACACGATTGGAAGACCTTATAGATGGCCGAATTAGAGTGGTCCATAGAAGAGAACATGGAATCCCGGATGTCTCCTAACCTCATGTAAAATTTGGACCCATTTGGAGTAGTGGATTCCGAGATATGATTGTATTGGTATACTTTTTTCTGGGCCGCAGAATCTGGCCCAGAATTTTATCTCCAAATTGGGCCGCCTTAATTACTGCTATGGAGGCCTAATTAGCACTAGATATTGCAGAGTTATTTGTTACTATATATGTATTCTATCATCCAAAGAAATTTGGGCTTCATTGGGTTTGTAATTTGGGACCCACATTCTCATCAGTGGGCTGGTGTCCAATCTGCCTTCTCTAGAATTACTTCCATTCATCATAAAATATTCTCATCTTCTTCCATGAATTATCCATTGATCCCTGAACAAAACATGTTCATATTGAAGTGTAGATAAATTTCCCAAAATATAAAATTAAAATATTTATAATTACATTCTTTAAAATCAGATGAATCATTGGTTACTTTAAATGATGTTCAAAAATGTACCACATAAATGTGCATTTTAAGAAGGAACACTACTAGAAAAGGGGGCATTGAAGCCCCCCAGAATCAGGCAACCACCATTGGCGGTCACTATAGATATCTAATAGCGACCGCCAATGGCGATCGCTGGCCTTGATAAAAAAACACGAGGGTTTTTGCCCCCCCCCCCCCCCACGCGCCCCCCTCTCGATCGAACCTGGCTCCCCCCCCCCCCCCGTCGTTGCCCCCCCGACGCCGCCCTCCCCCCCTCCCCCGCCTCCCGGCCTCCCCCTCCGCCCGGCCTCCCCCACTCCCCACCCACCCCCCCGCCCCGTCCCCCCCCCCCCCCCCGTCGCCACCCCCCCCCCCCCCCCCGACGCCCCCCCCCCTCCCTGCCTCCCCCGCCGCACGCCCTCCGCCCTCCGCCCTCCGTCATCCGCCCTCCGCCCTCCGTCATCCGCCCTCCGCCCTCCACCCTCCACCCCCTCAGCTCTCACCCCCACCCCGGACGGCTCTGGCACCCCGGACAGCCCCCCCCCCCCCCCCCCCACACCCCAGACCGCTCCCCACACCCCGGATGCCCCCCCGCACCTCAAACACCCCCCCTGACCCCGGATAGCCCCCCCCCCCTCGCTGCCCGTCCCCGGTCCCCTCACCGCCTCCTCTCCTCCAGCTCCCCGCCACCCGCCGCCGCCCATCCCCTCCCTTGCTGCACCACCTTTGGCTCTGTCTCCCCTTCGCTGCCTCCTCTCTCTCGCTGCACCGCCTTTGGCTCCCCTCCCTTTCAGGTTTGTAGCTCAATCAGGTAACATGGGATTTTAGTTACATTATTATTTTATCAAAGGTTCATAAACAAATGATTAATATTTCTTTTAAATATAGTTGATTTTGAAAAATGTAAATCTAATAAGTATTGTGTAAATGTTTGTTATACAGATATAATTATGGATAAGAGTTGGATTGATCTTCCAAATCGAACGTCTAGAGAATATTTCAATGGCATTATGCAATTTATTGACTTCACGAGAGGATTTGAAAGTGACTATATTAGTTTTCCATGTAGAAAATGTGCTAACAGATATCAATTCACACGAGATACTGTGAGAGAGCACCTTTTCCTTAATGGATTTCTGAAAAATTATAAGATTTGGACTCATCATGGAGAAGAATATGTTCGTTGTCAAAATACAGATGCAGCTCAGATGGATGTTGATGCAAGGATGACTGATCCAATGCATGAAATGCTTATTGAAATGGTACGTGGGTTTGATCCTGAAGGCATTGACATCCAGAATCTTGAGACCGGTGAGATAAATCTTCGCTCTGGTGCAGATCGTGATTCAAGGAGGTTTTATGAGGCACTCGATGATGCGAAAACAGAATTATATCCTATATGTACTTCTTACAATAAACTGTCAATTATTGTGGAGTTGTTGCATTTGAAGACTTTGAATAATTGGTCAGACACATCATTCGACATGCTTTTGGTTTTATTGAAAAAAGTTCTTCCTGTCAACGCTAAGATTCCTGAGTCGTATTACTATGATTGTAAGTTGACAGAGAACTTAGGTTTTACATATGAGACTATAGATGCATGTGCAAACAACTGTATGTTGTTTAGAAAAGAAACTGCCCATTTGGATATTTGTACGGTTTGTGGTGCTTCCAGGTGGAAAGAGAACAGGGGAAATAATACTCATCAAAGTCAGATTGCGATACAGGGGAAACCAATTGCCGTAAAGAAAATGCATTACTTTCCCCTTAAACCGAGGTTGAAAAGATTTTTTATGTCATCTAAAGTTTCTAATTTAATGATATGGCATGCAGAAAGAGTTCATGAAAGTGATATGTTAACCCACCCGGCAGACTCTCATGCATGGAAGGATTTTGATAAGAGACATCCTGACTTTGCTAAAGATGTTCGTAATGTCCGATTGGGATTGGCAGCAGATGGTTTCAATCCATTCAAGTCTATCGTTGGTGCAACTCATAGCACATGTCCTGTGGTGTTGGTTCCATATAATCTTCCTCCGTGGCTTTGTATGAAGCAACAATTTATATTACTTTCCACTCTTATTGATGGACCTAAAAGTCCGGGGGATAAGATTGATGTTTACCTTCAGCCATTGATTGATGAGTTGAATGAATTTTGGGGCAATGGTGTGATGACTTATGACTGCGAAACGAATGAAATGTTCAAACTGCATGATGCTTTATTGTGGAAAATCAATGACTTCCCAGCTTATACAAATTTATCAGGCTGGAGTACGAAAGGGGAATGTGCTTTCCCTTGTTGCAATAAAAGTAAAAAATCTATATGGCTTAAACATTCCAAAAAATGGGCATACATGGGTCACAGGCGTTTTCTCTCTCCTCAGCACAGATTCAGAAAGGACAGAGTGGCATTTGATGGTTCTAGAGAGTTCAGCCCAGCACCAAAGATCATGACAGGAGTTGAAATGTTATCGCAGATTGAGGAAGAAAACATCCGCACGGTATATGAAATTCAGGATTTGGTGGCTCCTCCAGTATGTAATATTCGTGCTGCGGGTAGGCAGCATAGTCACAATTGGAAAAAGAAAAGTATTTTTTATAGTCTTCTGTATTGGAAAACTAACATGTTGAGGCATAATTTGGATGTCATGCACATTGAAAAAAATGTTTGTGATAACATATTGTGGACCATTTTAGGTGTCAGTGGAAAATCAAAGGACCATGTTAATGCACGCCATGATTTGGAAGAAATGGGTTTAAGGAAACAGTTTCATTTACAGTTAGATGAGGGAAACAAGGCATATATGCCTGCTGCACAGTATACGATGACTACAGAGGAGAAAGAGACATTTCTTTCCATTTTGAAGATGGTCAAGGTGCCTGATGGTTATTCTTCTAATATTTCAAAGTGTGTGAATCTGACGAGCAAGACATTACAAGGGTTGAAAAGTCATGACAATCACATATTACTTCAGCAGTTGATTCCAATCTCAATTTGTGATTGTTTATCCCCCAATGTTGTTCATCCCTTGATTGAGATGAGTAATTTTTTTAGACAGCTTTGTTTAAGAAATCAACGAATGAGTGATTTAAAAAGTTTGCAGGATAGAATTGTACTTACGCTTTGTCACTTTGAGAAACTTCCCCCCCCCCCTCATTTTTTGATGTTATGGTCCACTTGACAGTGCACCTAACTGATGAAGTAATGGCTTCTGGTCCAGTGCAATTCAGGTGGATGTATCCTATTGAACGGTATTTGAGTACATTGAAAAGATTTGTACGCAACACAGCTCGTCCAGAGGCATCAATAACCAATGGTTATTTGATGGATGAGTGTACTACCTTTTGTGCAGAATATCTTACGGATATTGAAACAAAATTAGATAATCCCTCTCGGATTCATGATGGTCCAGTTGGATAAGGAACCACATTTGATATGGACAACATCGAGTGGATACAAGCACATTGATATAATTTGTTCAATACTCCATCAGTTTCACCATTAATGCAGTAAGTATCTTATCAATGTGCTTGTATAACTTTTACAAGTTTTGTTTGCATAAGATGATATTTTAAACATCGCGTTATCATTTGCAGGAAACACATTAATGAGATAAAATAAGAGATGCATCGTGCGACTGAGTTGCAAATTCAACAATCTCATTATGCGTCATTTCATGATTGGTTCAAGGATTATGTATGTATAAATTGATTTTCATTATGAGTGAAGTATTATACTAATTATTTCTACATATATCAGTATTGATTTTTATAAATTATGTAGGTTCATAAGCTGAGGGAGTTAGGGGACCCCACGCTACCTGAAGTATTTATCCAACTGGCTGAGGGTCCATCTATAACGGCTTGTCATTATAAACCTATTGATGCTAATGGTTTTCGATTTTGCATTAAAGATGTTGACGACAAACGAGCAACACAAAACAGTGGCATCGGTTGTCCCTTTGTCGATTTTGGTTATTACTATGGTCAATTTATTGACATCATTGAAGTTGTATACACACACGGTTTGAAGTACATATTGTTAAAGTGTAATTGGGTTGATCCAGTGCGTGGATGTAAAGTTGATCAATATCAGTTTTCATTGGTGAATCTTAACTATATGTTATACAGAAATAATGAATGAGTTGATAATGAACCTTTTATTTTGACATCACAAGCGGAACAAGTATTCTTCGTTACTTTGCCTTCAGATCCAAGTTGGAAAGTTGTTGTCAAAATGTCTCGGCGAGGAGTGTTTTTATTTGAAGAAGATGAACTCGAGACTGTTCCGTTTGTTTACCAACAACTTGATCAACATACTGTAGTTCAATGTGAAGAAGATATTTATTGGGTCAGAGCAGTTGTTGAAGGAGAAATGGTCTATTTGCATGCTTAATGAAAGGTATAATTGTTTTCCCGCTATTCAGTAGAATGTCCTAGGATATCATAAATTATCTAATCATTTTATAAATCTTTATAAGTTTTAATCCTCACTTTTGTAATTTAATTCAATCATAAATATTTAGGTTGTTTTTACTCTTGATTTATTGATGTTATGGTCGGTGTATCATCCCTTTGAGTTATTCTTCATCTGATTCATGTGCTGCTTGAATTTTTATTAGTTCTATCTGAAATTTGGCTATGCATTGACTGGTTTTGTACATAATTTGTATATCTGTTTTGTTAACTTTCTGATTTTTTAAAATTCATTCACAACTAATTATTCAATCCATTTTTTGTTTGATTAACATTTGTACAAGTTTTATTTTTTAAGAACAATCCAATTTATCTTTTAAACACTTTGGACTCATTACTGATGTTTTCTATGACTACAGACATGTCAGGGGAAGAGGCAGAAGATCCACATCATCTATCTGAGGCATCTACGTCTCAGGGTCGAGGTATGTTTGAATGTCATTGTCTATATTTTTTATGTAATTAAAATACATATATATATTTATATATATATAACATTTGTCAATTTATATATAAAATTGTTTTCAACAGGATCAGACTCGGCTGCTTCTTCCTCTCGCAGGAGAGGCCCTGGTCGTGGCATATTATCATGGAATTCCGACACGACGATAGATGTTTCATTTGATGGGGTTTTTAATCCTGTGGGACCGAATGCCCCGACATTTATTCGTCAGCTGGGTCATACCATACGTGACCCACATCGATTTCCATTGACCACGCGTGACTGGGCTTCTATCCCTCAGGACACATTAGATCGTCTATAGAGGGAGGTTCGGGTAAGAAAATCATTTTACTTTATTTTCTATGTATAAAGAATACTAATATGTTTGATTATTTTCTTTATAGCAAAATTTGAAAGTATGCCCTGAAGAGTTTTGGCCCGTGTGTATGAGCAAATGTCGTAAGATGTGGAAAGATTATAAAGGCAAAATGAAGAGGGACCACTGGGTACCAAATGTGGGTACCCTAGACATTTTGGAAAAAGCCCCGAGAGGTGTCCTCTCGGCTCAGTGGCGTGACTTGGTTGCATATTGGTCTAATGAGGGTGTTGCGTTTTGTATATTAATTATTTTAGTGTATATATATTTTCAAGAATATGTGATTTGTTTGAAATTTGAATGAATTGAATGTAGGAGGTGTCAACACGCCATTCTGAGAATCGAGCATTGCAGGGACCACCTCACAGGCTCGGGACTCGTCACGTGTCTCAGATCCGACATGAGGTATATATTATTAATTTTTTAATTTATTAATTAATATGGTTTTGTGTTTATATTCTTTTAATATACAGTTGCGAGAGCAAGGTGCAGCAACTGATAAAATGTCAGTGTGGATGAGGACTCGTGATCGCAATGATTCAGAGGTTGCAGCATTTATAGTAAGTGTCTGTACTTACCAATAATTACATAAATCTATATATTAACATATATATATTTATATATATTTAAATATTTGATAGGATCAATTTGAAGCTGAGTTAGAACATCTGCCAGAGGACTAGCGACAGCTTCCCATGCGACGGGATGAGATCTTTCATCGCATTATCGGTCGGGACGGGCATGGCTATAGTTTGAACTATGGAGCAGGGATTCCTCGTTCTGTAGTGTCACGCGCTGCGGTTGTCAGTCCTGCTGTTTCTCATATGACACAGCATATGTCATATTTTGAGGCACGGTTGCACGCTTCCGAGGAGGCAAATGCGCAATTGACAGCTGAGGTTAGAGCACTGCAGGATATGTGCGTCGAGCTGATGGTGCAGGGGATCATACGACGTAGGTATATACAGTATTTATTTATTTAATTTAAATTATTTTTGTTATTAAAGTATTTATAATGTTTATTTGTTGTAGGCCCCTGGCCCACCAGAAGGAGGTAGCAGTGATGACAACGCATGACGCATCATATATTCACGAGATATGTTTTTTGTTTTTACTGGTGGGGTTGACATTGATGTACTGTACTTATTCATTTAATTTAAATTAGAAGGTTGTGTACTTATAATTTCTTTCTTTTCATGTTTATTATATGATAGCTAATATTATCTAAGGCGTGCATTTAAAAACTCTAACCCCCGCACCCCCGTACAGCCCCCCCGCACCCCCGAACAGCCCCCTGCACAACCGTACAACCCCCCGCCCCCCGTACAGCCCCCCCCCCCCCCCGCACCCCCGTACAACCCCCCGCACCTCCGTACAGCCCCCCGCACCCCCGTACAGCCCCCCCCCCCCCCCCCCCCGCACCCCCGTACAGCCCCCCGCACCCCCGTACAGCCCCCCCGGCACCCCCGTACATCCCCCCGCACCCCCGTACAGCCCCCCGCACCCCCGTACAGCCCCCCGCACCCCCGTACAGCCCCCCGCACCCCCGTATAGCCCCCCTGCACCCCCGGACAGCCCCCCCCCCCCCCCCCCCCCCCCCCGCACCCCCGTACAGCCCCCCCGCACCCCCGAACAGCTCCCCGTACACCCCCACCCCCCGAACAGCTCCCCGCACCCTCCGAATGACGTGTCGTTTGACCGCAGTGGCCGGAAACGCGTTTCCGGTGCCATAAAACACCAAAACGGCATGCGGTGGTCCAATTCGGAGCAAACGTGCTCCGAACGACCTGAAACCGCACGAGAACGATAGAAATATTATTCCTGAGATGCAGGAGGAGGCGGCACGTCCATCGGACGTGCGGTGCGCGCGACACGACCGAATGTGTTGTTTTCAGCAGCGCGGCGCGCGCTGAAATGCCGAGTTGGGGGGTCAAAACAACCCGAACGACCTCCGAATGCCACGAAACCGCACGACAATAGCTGGTGCATTAATTATGAAACGGTCGGCTAGAGGTCATGTCATTAGGAGGTTCCGTTTGACCGCGGCGGCCGGATACGCGTTTCCGGCGCCATAAAACACCAAAACGGCATGCGGTGGTCCAATTCAGAGCAAACGTGCTCCGAACGACCTGAAACCGCACGATAATGATAGAAATATTATTCCTGAGATGCTGGATGAGGCAGCACGTCCATCAGACGTGCGGTGCACGCGGCACGACCGAATGTGTCGTTTTCAGCAGCGCGGCGCGCGCTGAAATGCCGCGTTGGGGGGTCAAAACCACCCGAACGACCTCCGAATGCCACGAAACCGCACAACAACAGCCAGTGCATGAATTATGAAATGGTTGGCTAGACGTCACTTCATTCGGAGGTGTCATTTGACCGCGGTGGCCAGAAACGCATTTCCAGCACCATAAAACAGCAAAACGGCATGTGACGGTCAAATTCGGAGCAAACATGCTCCGAACGACCTGAAACTGCATTGGAACGATAAGAATATTATTCCTGAGATGCAGGATGAGGCAGCACGTCCATCAAATGTGCGGTGCGCGTGGCACGACTGAATGTTTCATTTGTAGCAGCGTGGCGCGCGCTGAAATGGCGCGTTGGGGGGTCAAAACCACCCGAACGACCTCCGAATGCCACGAAACTGCATGACAACATCCGTTGTGTGAATTGTGAAATGGAAGGGTAGACGGCACATCAATCGGAGGTGGCGTTTGACCGCGGTGGCCAGAAACGTGTTTCCGGAGTCATAAAACACCAAAACGGCGTGCGGTGGTCGAATTCAGAGCAAACGTGCTCCGAAAAACCTGAAACCGCACAAGAACGATAGAAATATTATTCCTGAGATGCAGGAGGTGGCAGAACGTCCATCAGATGTGCGGTGCGCGCGGCACGACCGAATGCGTCGTTTTCAGCAGCTCAACGCACACTAAAATGGTGCGTTGGGGGGTCAAAACCACCCGAATGACCTCTGAATGCCACGAAACCACACAGCAACATCCGTTGCATGAATTTTGAAATGGTCGGACAGACGGCACATCAATCGGAGGTGTCGTTTGACCGCGGCTGCCGGAAACGCATTTCTGGAGTCATAAAACACCAAAACGGCGTGCGACAGTCGAATTCGGAGCAAACGTACTCCGAACGACCTGAAACCGCACGATAACGATAGAAATATTATTCCTGAGATGCAGGAGGAGGTGGCACGTCCATCGGGCGTGCGATGCGCGCGGCACGACCGAATGCGTCGTTTTCAGCTGCTCAGCGCGCGCTGAAATGGCGCGTTGGGGGGGGGGGTCAAAACCACCCGAACGACCTCTGAATACCACAAAACCGCATGACAACAGCCGGTGCATGAATTATGAAATGTTCGGCTAGACGGTACATCATTCGGAGGTGCCGTTTGACCGCGGCGGCCAGATACGCGTTTCTAGCACCATAAAACACCAAAACGGCGTGCAGCGGTCCAATTCGGAGAAAATGTGCTTAGAACGACCTAAAACCGCACGAGAATGATAGAAATATTTTTACTGAGATGAAGGAGGAGGTGGCACGTCCATCGGACGTGCGGTGCGCACGGAACGACCGAATGCGTCGTTTTCAGCAGCTCAGCGCACGCTAAAATGGCGCGTTGGGGGGTCAAAACCACCCGAACAACCTCTGAATGCCACAAAACCGCACAAAAACATCCGTTGCGTGAATTTTGAAATGGTCGGACAAACGGCATGTCAATCGGAGGTGTCGTTTGACCACGGCGGTCGGAAACGCGTTTCCAGAGTCATAAAACACCAAAACAGCGTGCGACTATCGAATTCGGAGCAAACGTGCTCCGAACAACATGAAACCGCACAAGAACGATAAGAATATTATTCCTAAGATTAAGGAGGAGGCGGCACGTCTATCGGACGTGCGGTACGCGCGGCACGACCGAATGCGTCGTTTTCAGCAGCTCGGCGCGCGCTGAAATAGCGGGTTGGGGGGTCAAAACCACCCGAACAACCTCCGAATTCCACGAAACCGCACGACAACAACCGGTGCGTGAATTGTGAAAATTTTGGCTAGACATCACGTCATTCGGAGGTGCCGTTTGACCACGGCGGCCGGAAATGCGTTTCTGGTGCCATAAAACACCAAAACGGCGTGCGGCGGTCCAATTCAGAGCAAATGTGCTCCGAACAACCTGAAACCGCACAAGAACGATAGAAATATTATTCCTGAGATGTAGGAGGAGGCGGCACGTACATCAGACGTGTGGTGCGTGCGGCACGACCGAATGTGTCGTTTTCAGCAGTGCGGCGCGTGATGAAATGGCGCGTTGGGGGGTCAAAACCACCCGAACAACCTCTGAATGCCACAAAACCGTACGAAAACAGTCGGTACGTGAATTGTAAAATGGTCGGCCAGACGACACGTCATTTGGAGGTGTCGTTTGACCGTGGCGGCCGGATACGCGTTTCCGGCGCCAAAAAACACCAAAACGGCGTGCGGCGGTCCAATTCGGAGAAAACGTGCTCCGAACGACCTGAAACCGCACGAGAACGATAGAAATATTATTCTTGAGATGCAGGAGGAGGCGGCACATCCATCGGACGTGCGGTGCACGCGGTACGACCGAATGTGTCTTTTTCAGCAGCGCGGCTTGCGCTGAAATGCCGCGTTGGGGGGTCAAAACCACCCGAACGACCTCTGAATGCCACGAAACTGTACAAAAATAGACGATTCATGAATTGTGAAATTGCCTGCCAGATGGTACGTCATTCGGAGGTGCCGTTTGACCGCGGCTGCTGGATACGCGTTTCTGGCGCCCTAAAACACCAAAACGGCGTGCGACGGTCCAATTCAGATCAAACGTGCTCCGAACGACCTAAAACTGCACGAGAACGATAGAAATATTATTACTGAGATGCAGGGGGAGGAGGCACGTCCATCGGACGTGCGGTGTGCACCGCACGACCGAATGTGTCATTTTCAGCAGCTCGGCGCACACTGAAATGGTGCGTTGGGGGGTCAAAACCACCCGAACGACCTTCGAATGCCACGAAACCGTACGAAAACAGCTGGTGCATGAATTATGAAATGGTCGGCCAGACGACACATCATTCAGAGGTGCCGTTTGACTGCGGCGGCCGGAAACGCGTTTCCGGCGCCATAAAACACCAAAACGGCGTGCGGCGGTCCAATTCGGAGAAAACGTGCTCCGAACGACCTGAAACTGCTCGAGAACGATAGAAATATTATTCCTGAGATTTAGGAGGAGGCGGCACGTCCATCGGACGTGCGGTGCGTGCGGCACGACCAAATGTGTCGTTTTCAGCAGCGCGGCGCGCGCTGAAATGGCGCGTTGGGGGGTCAAAACCACCAGAACGACCTCTGAATACCATGAAACCGTACGACAACAGCCAGTGCGTGAATTGTGAAATGGTCGGCCAGACGGAACGTCATTCGGAGGTGCCGTTTGACCGTGACGGCTGGATACGCGGTTCTGGCGCCATAAAACACCAAAACGGCGTGCGGCGGTCCAATTCAGAGCAAACGTGCTCCGAACGACCTGAAACCGCACGAGAATGATAGAAATATTATTCCTGAGATGTAGGAGGATGTGGCACATCCATCGGACGTGCGGTACGCGTGGCACGACCGAATGTGTCATTTTCAGCAGCGCGGCGCGCGCTGAAATGCCGCGTTGGGGGGTCAAAACCACCCGAACGACCTCCGAATGCAACGAAACCGCACGACAACAGCTGGTGCGTGAATTTTTAAATGTTTGGACAGACGGAACATCATTCGGAGGTGCCGTTTGACCGCGGCGGTCGGAAACGCGTTTCCGGCACCATAAAACAGCAAAACAGCGTGTGACTGTCGAATTCGGAGAAAACGTGTTCCGAACGACCTGAAACCACATGAGAACGATAGGAATATTATTCCTGAGATAAAGGAGGAGGCGTCACGTCCATCGGACGTGTGGTGCCCACGGCACGACTGAATGTGTCGTTTTCAGCAGCGCGGCGCGCGCTGAAATGGCGCGTTGGGGGGTCAAAACCACCCGAATGACCTCCGAATGCCAGAAAACCACACAACAACATACGTTGCATGAATTTTGAAATGGACGGGCAGACGACACGTCAATCGGAGGTTCCGTTTGACCGCGGTGGCCGGAAACGCGTTTCCGGAGTCATAAAACACCAAAACGGCGTGCGGCGGTCGAATTCAGAGCAAACATGCTCCGAAAAACCTGAAACCGCACGAGAATGGTAGGAATATTATTCCTGAGATGTAGGATGAGGCGACATGTCCATCGGACGTGTGGTACACGCGGAACGACCGGATGCGTCGTTTTCAACAGCTCAACGCACGCTGAAATGGCGCGTTGGGGGGTAAAAACCACCCGAACGACCTCTGAATGCCACGAAACCGCACGACAACATCTGTTGCGGGAATTGTGAAATGGTCAGATAGACGGCACGTCAATCGAAGGTGTCGTTTGACCGCGGCGGCTAGAAACGTGTTTCCGGAGTCATAAAACACCAAAAGGGCGTGCGGCGGTCGAATTCGGAGCAAACGTGCTCCGAACGACCTGAAACCGCACGAGAACGATAGGAAGTTCCTTCAATTCAAGATCAGGTTGGTTCATAATTTCATCCAAATATTGGGATATTAGATCAAGATCAATTTTATTTCCTAATGTTTTAGATAGGATTGATTTCCCACAAGTATAAATTTCAGCTACTATATTGGCTTGATGAGATTTAGGGAAGGAAATTGGAGTGGTCTCCATGAAAGTGGTTTCCTAAAAGGTTTCACTAATTGTTGGACCTAAGACTTAATCATAAGATCAATTTGAAAATCATTTAAGACAAGTAGATAAAATTCCTTCATGTGAACAAAGGAAATCAATCTCATCCTGACTTAAACATCCATCAAATATTCCTTAATGTTATATGGATTCATTATCAATTCTTCCTATCATGTTTACTTCATGAATGTCCTCATAATCCCCTATTTGTGAGCTTGCATTATAGATGTTCAAGTCTAGACTCATGTTCCTAAAGGTGATGGTCATGTTCCCATTTCAGACTCAGATAACAGAGTTGATTATTGCAAAGAAGGGACAACCAAGGATAATTGGGGTTTGTTACTTATTTCCTAAGTTTGGATGGTTTTCAAGGAAAATGAAGTTAGCAGGGTAGATGAAGTTTTCAACCTTTACCAAAACTTCCTTTAAAATCTCCTTTGGAATCCTAATGCTATGATCAGCATGTTGAAGTGTGACAGATATGAGTTGGAGTTCTTCTAGGCCTAACTAGCAGCACTCAACATAGGGAATGAGATTGACACTAGCACCTAGGTCACACAAGGCCTGGGAAACTTTTCTCTCTCCTAGTTCAACATTGATGTAAGGGAAACCCGAGTCTTTCAACATAGGAGGAATGGTCCCTTGAATGGTGGTACTCACATTAGCAGCCAAAAGGACTTGGTTTTTATGTGAACATTTTCTTTTAAAAGTGCACAGGTCCTTAAGGTAATTTGAGTAGGCAGGTATGTTTTTTATGGAATCGAGAAGTGGAATGTTCAACTTGACTTGTGAGAATATTTCCCTCAATTTTTCACTCAATTCAGGATTGTTTTCCCCCTCATACGTTGAGGAAATGGTGCAGGTTGTGGGGTTGTTTTTTGAAGAGTTGTTTCTTTGACAATGTTATCGTGTTTTTCAGTTTGATCTTTTTGTTAATTTGAATTTTCATCAAAGTTTGAATCTTCAGGTGGGTTCTGAATTAGTTGTTTAGGTTTCTCAATTGATTTCCCACTTCTTAAAACAATCACATCCTTTAGTTGTTCATGAGTTATTAGAGTGAAACTTGACTCTCCCCTTGAAGTTGAGGATGGAACCGCCTGATTCGGCATGGGTGACTTTCTAGTTTTGATGGTTTGAAGTTCTTGTTTAAGGGAATATACTTCCGAGTTCATCCTTTCCATTTGTTTGCATAGTTGTTCTAGTAGTATTTGTGGAATAGTTTGGGTTGGTGATTGAGAAGATTGGTTTATCCCAGGGGGATATTTTGGAGGTGGTATGGTTTGTTGAAAATGGACTGGTGGCTGTTGGTATTGGATAGGTTTAGTTTTTAACTGGTTATGGTTTTGGTAGTTCTGATGGGGGTAAGGATTTTGTCCCTGTGGTTGGCTAGGTTGTTGGTTATCTTTCTAGTGTAAGCCTGGGTGGTCATTATACCTTGGGTTGAAGTTGTTTTGGTATTGAGGCTTTTGAAAGTTCAAAGCATTTACTTCTGCTGGGGGTCCTCCTAAAATAACATCCTTTATGGATGGAATGGTTGGGCAGTTGTCTGTCTTATGGTCATGCTTGTCACAAATTATGCAAATAGAGTCAATAGTTCAGATTTCAGGAACTTTCCTAAGGCCTATCTCTTCAACCTTCTTAGAGAGTGCTATGAGTTTATCCCTAAGGCTTTACTCTTCTCTAAGTGTATGAATTACTGTAGTTATTTATGGCTTTTCAGAATAAGGTGAAGTTCCCCATGTTTGGTTTTGTTCATAAAGGCTTTCTAGAAACTCGTAAGCATCATATGGGGCTTTGTTTTTAAAGGTTCCATTACAAATCATGTCAATGAATTGTTTGTTCCCCAGACCGAACCCTTCATAGAAAATTATCGCATGTTCAGGAATAGAAAACCCATGGTGTGGAACCATGTTTAGAGTGTCCTTGAACCTCTCCCATGTTTCATAGAATGACTCTCCATCTTTTTCAAAAAAGTTTTGGATTCTCTTTTTTAAGTGCAATTGTTTTGTGGTGGGGAAAGTATTTTTTGTAGAATTATCTTTGTAGTTGGTCCCAAGAGTTTATGGATGATGGTCTCAAATTGTTTATCCAATTTTTATCTCAATCCTTTAATGAAAAAGGAAATAGCCTCATCTTAGATGATTCTAGTTTATGTGGGGGACACATGGTATCTACAATGTCATTGAACTCCTCAATGTGAAGGTAGGGCATCTCGGACTCCATTCCATGGAATGCGGGAAGGTGGTTTAGGAAATGAGGTTTAAATATGTAGTTGGAATCTCTTATGGAATTGTGTCTAATGCATGAGGGGGAATTGGTCCAGGAAGGTGTGAGGTAGTCATTCATGGTTTGATCAATTGCATTCCACAAGTTTGGGGCTGCCTCATTTGAGTTTCCATTTTGGTTCCCACCTAGGTTTATGAGTTGGTTTCTTTGAATAACTTCCATTGAAATGGGATCAATTTTTGACTCTGGAGTATTAGGAAGATTAGGATCTAATGGAAAGAGTTCCCTTGGTGTACTTGACTCCCTAACCCCAGGACTATCCACCCTAACTAGACGGTTTGATTGATCACGGGTGTAGGAGGACATGCGCCAAAAGAAAAAAAATGAGAAAGGGACAAGATAAGAGAATTTGGATGAGAAAAGAAGAAATGGGGGAGAATAGAATGGGTGTTTATATTACTTACTTGGGTCCCCGAAAACGGCACCAAAATTTGATTCATGCTCAAATTTACCCAAGTGATGAAGGTAGAACGGTCCTTGTAGTCTAGCTTAGGTTATCGAATCCTCAAAGACCTAAGAAGTAATCTATAGAAAATCACATTATAAGTATTTTTTTTGGCTATGAAGTGGCCAACATGGGTTTATTTTAGATGGGTTTAATGGATCATTTATAGATTTAAGTGAATTCAATTTAAAATAATGAGTTGATCTTGGGTTATCGCTCAGGGTGGATTGGATGAAATTCTTTTTCAACTATTTCAATTTCTAATATTTGAGATGGGTTCATTTAAGAAGATCAAAAAACATCCTCACTTACTGGTTTAATACCTACACACTTTAATACTAATCACCTATACACTTGAAGGATAAAAATTTTGAGCATTTCAAGGTAAAGGATCGTATTAGCACTTGAAGTGTGTGGCCTTAAATTCAACAAGGATGATGGAGTTTAAAAATCATCAAATAAAAATATCAATTAAAAGAAGTGATTAGACATTAATGGGATGATAAATAACATCCAATTCATCCCTTTACTACACCCTTGGATCAACCCATAAGTGGGTTATCCCTCCATTGATTCTATGGTTTCAATTGAAGCGGAAAGTAGACTCATGAGGGAGGAAATGGAGAAGTAAAGAAAACAATAAAAATAAAATGATCACTCCACCGTTGTGTGAATAATTTCACAAGATTTGGTTTGAATAAATTCACACCTTGAGGAAAAGGTATCAAAGTGACATAGAGAACAACATAATAAGAGGAGAATAAGAACTTTTATTAAGAAACTAGGATGAATTAAAACAACTTACATGTGAATGAAGAACATTATAAAGACAAATTGGAAGCATTACATTAAGATGAAAACAAAGCTCAAAGATCCTAAAATCCTCCACCACCACTGCCTTAAATAGAAATTTTTGAAGCCTTGGGTCGAGAATTCAATAGTAAAAGTCTCCTCAATTAATTTTGGTAGGCCATAGGTGGATGGAAAGTTGACGGAGAGTTGATTTTTCCACCCTTGACCTGAGGCGGTATCCATATTGTATCCACCAAACAGAAGCGCTTCGAAGACCTTCTAGATGGCCGAATTAGAGTGGGACATAGGAGACTCAAATGGAGATATGGATGTCTTCTAACCTCCTGTAACATTTGGTCCCATTTGGAGTAGCGTATTCCTAGATATGATTATATTGGTAGGATTTGTTCTGGGCCGCAGAATCTGGCCCACAATTTTTTCTCCAAATTGGGCCGCCTTAATGACCACCATGGAGGCCGAAATAGCACTAGATCCACCAAAAGTATTTGTTCCTATATATTTCTTTTATCATACCATGAAATTTGGGCTTCATTGGGTTTGTAATGTGGGACCCACATTCTCATCAGTGGGATGGTGTCCAATCTGTCTTCTCTAGAATCGCTTCCTTTCATCAAAAAATTTCCCCATCTTCTTCCAAGAATTATCCATTGCTCCCTGAAAGAAACATGTTCATATTGAAGTTTAGATCAATTTAACAAAATATAAAATTAAAATACGTATAATTTCATTCCTTAAAATTAGATGAATCATTGGGTACTTTAAATGATGTTAAAAAATGTACCACATAATAGTGCATTTTAAGAAGGAATTTCAATCATAATGTGAAATGATGTTCAAAGTGTAAAATGGACTAAAATGGTGTTTATGAATAATAAAGAACATGAATATTATATATATTAAAAATTAATATTAGGCTCAATTAGTGGCTAATCACACCCCCAACTTGAGTTTTTCTAATCCCGAACAAAAATATATCTCAACAATATGAAATTCGAATTCCCTTTTCCAAAAACATTTTAATACACAATGATCATCAAAAACCCTTATACCAAAAAATCATGAAACCCATCAAAATATTTTAATACAAGATAGTTTCATGAGTAGATATCAATCCCAATCCCATTCCTTTGTTGAAATTCATTTCCATATTTCATCCAATATCAATTAAGTATGAGGGTGTGTTGTGTATCATAATAGACGTGGGGGTTCATATTTATTCAAGGGGGAAATGATGGAAGCGCTAGGTGGAATAAAATTTCAATATTAAGATGAGTATTAATTTTTTTTTATATTATATTTTTTTGGTTTTTTTTCAATTTTCCTATGGTAATTGAAGTTGCACTCAAAAGAGTCAACCCCTATAGCGAGACTTTGTCGATTACACCCAGGCTCAAAGACCTTAGGGCACAAAGTGAAGCCCACATACTCAGGCATCATCTCGAGTTAACTCAGTCAAAAACAAATTCAAATTACCAAAAATAGAGATAAAATTACTAACTCTGGGCCAGACAACTATGGAGTCATGATCCCCAAGTGCCAAAAGCCATGCATAAGGTCATTTCATTGCTCTATGTGCAAATTTATTGTTTTTTTAATTTTTTTATTGAACACTCATATTAATACTAAAATGATCACCAAACCTATGTTATTTATTTGGGGCACCCCATGAACTCAAATTAATACCCCACTATCCAAAGGACGTGGATTATGATTATTTTTTTTTATTTGGATGAAAATACAAACAATGAAATATTACATTGGACAGCCACACTTTCCAAAATCTATGCTCATGAAATTATACAAGGATTAAAATCAAAATCAAGGAATTTGAAATTATTTGATATTCAGTTTCAAAGTGTGCAATCTGTATTACTATGTTCAAAGTTAATTTAATTTTTCCTTTCATTTACACACATTTTTTTTCACAAAAGCAATTTTTTTTATTTCATGTCCCCTCACCCCCCAACTTAAAACAACATTGTCCCTAGTGTTGCAAGAAATTAAAATTTATAATGATTAGAGACAAATAAGTGAATTTCAAAAAGGAAATTGAAATATGAGTATCATGGAATGAAGTCACCTGGTGGTTGAAGTTGAAATTCTTGCTCCTCACTTTTAATCCCTTGATCTCGATGTCACTCTAAGAATTCCCTAGTGGAGAAAAAAAACAAACAAACAAAAAAACTATATATATATATAATAAATAAATTGAAATATAATTATATATATAGAAATTATAGAATAAGCAAGTAAAAAAGCCATAGGTTAGTGGTAAGCGCGCGCCCCTGTCTCCCTTCGGTCTCGGGTTCAATTCCCCACAACTTCGTCGATTGTGATGGGGTTTTCTCCATGACCTACAATGTGGCCTTTTTTTATTACTATATATTTTTATTTTATTTATTTTTTTGTATTTTTTTTAACCTACAAACACAAAAAAATGAAATGATGATACATTGTCATTTTTGTAAATTTCTGGGTAAGGTATTACTCGAGGATCACACCACGTGTCACTGATGAATATGGTTCTCCCCTTTCATACCCATCCATACTCAGAATATAAGAACAGGTGAATAGTCTATAAATATTTTTTAAATATCAAAATTAATTAATTCTATTTGAAAAATAAATATGATTCAAAAAAGATTAGAAACATGAAAACCATGGGTTTCCTCCTGTGCAGCGCTTTGTTTAACATCATTAGCCCGACATGGACCCCTAATTGATTAATTATTTTCATCATATAAGGTAGGTTCCCACAATTCTTCATCAACTTCATGTTTTTTGGAATGGTTATATGAATGTTTTGACTATATGACCATTAACTTTAAATGTTTGACCATTGGTGGGATCTTGAATTTCAACAGCCCCATGGGGGTACACCTTATGCATATGTATGGACCTGACCATCTGGACCTCAACTTTCCTTTGTGTAAATGATGTTTAGAAATATACAAAATAATAGGTTTACCTGGTTTAATGTGTTTGGTTTTATGATTTTTAGATTGGTAGGCTTGTACTTTAGCTTTATTGATCCTCAAATTTTCATAAGCCTCCATCCTAAGTTCCTCCAGTTCATTGAGATCTAATTTCCTTTTTGTTTTAGCCAATGAGATTTCATATTTCATTTTCTTAATTGCCCAAAAATCCTTATGTTCAATATCCACTGGAAAATGTCATGCTTTACCATAAACCAACCTATATGAGTACATTACTAAAATGGTTTTATATGCGGTTCGATAGGCCCAAAGAGCATCTAAGAGTTTCTTGGACCAATCATTCCTAGAAGGATTGAAAGTTTTTTCAAGAATATTCTTAATCTCCTTATTTTCTAACTCAGCTGGACCATTGGTTTGAGGATGGTACGCAGTGGAAACTTTATGAAAAATCCCATACTTAGACACGAGTGAAGATAATGGACGGTTGAAGAAATGGGTTCCTCGATCACTGATTATAGCCCTAGGAATTACAAATCTAGAGAAGATGTTTTATTTTAGGAATATAATCGCAGTTTGATGATCATTGAATTTTGTGGGAACGGTCTCAACCCATTTTGAGACATAATCAATATCTAAGAGAATGTAAAGATATCCCCTAGAGTTTGGGAATGGACCCATGAAATCAATTCCCCAACAGTCAAAGATTTCAACCACTAATATGGAAGTGAGTGGCATTTGATTCATTTTTGTGATGGACCCTACTTGTTGACATCTAGGACAGCTTTGACAAAAGGTGTAGGAGTCACTTGAGAGGGTGGGCCAGAAGATACCACACTGAAGAATCTTAGCAGAAGTTTTCTTAGAGGAAAAGTGACCTCCACATGCCTCATTATGACAGAATTTAAGGATGGACTCTTGTTCATATTATGGGAGACACCTCCTAATGACCTGGTTAGGGAAGAACTTATAGAGGTATGGATCATCAAACACATAGTGTCTAACATCAAAAATGAATTTCTTTTGAGCTTGTGTCCCTAATAATTTTGGAATGACTCTTGTAACTAAGAAATTGTCTATGTCAGCATACCAAGGGAAGTCACTCACAGAGTATAGGTGTTCATCAGGAAATGAATCAGACACAGAAAGGTGATTTGAGTTGTCTTTGAATTCCATCCTAGAGAGGCAATCAACTACAACATTTTCAACACCATTTTTATCCTTGATTGTGAGGTCAAATTCTTGTAATAGAAGGACCCACCTAATCAGTCTAGCCTTAGCATCTTGTTTTTGGAAGAGGTATTTTAGTGTAGAATGGTCAGTGAACACAGTGATGGGGGATCCTAATAGGTAAGACCTAAACTTCTCTAAGTCAAACACAATAGCAAGTAACTCCTTTTTAGTGGTGGTGTAGTTTATTTGGGCATCATTTAAGGATTTTCTTGCATAAGCAATGACATAAGGAGTTTTATCAAAACGTTATCCTAACACAACTCCTATAGAAAAGTCACTGGCATCACACATAAGTTCGAAATGAAGGTTTCAATTTGGAGATTTCATAATGGGAGGAGAGGTGAGAGAGGATTTGAGGGTTGAGAATGAACCCTCACATCTTTATGTCCAAACCAATGGAGAATCCCTTAATAGGAGATCATAAAGGGGGCGAGAGATTGAAATAAAGTACTTGATGAATCTTCTATATAAACCAGCATGTCCTAAGAAAGACCACACTTCCTTGACAGTTTTGGGTGATGGAAGGTGAAGAATGATGTCAACCTTGGATTTATCAACTTCAATCCCCCTACTTGAGCCTAGATGGCCTAGAACTAGTCCCTCTTTAACCATGAAATGGAATTTTTCCCAATTTAGGACCAAATTCTTTTCTTCACATCTTGACAAGACTCTCTCTACATTCCTCAGACATCCCTCAAATGTATCCCCAAACACAGAGAATTCATCCATGAAGACCTCAAAAAAATCCCCTACCATGTCTGAGAAGATTCCCATCATGCACCGCTGGAAGGTTCCAGGGGAATTGCATAACATGAAGGGAATATGTTTAAAAGAAAAGGTTCTGAATGGACATGTGAACATAGTCTTCCCTTGATCCTCTAGGGAGACCTCAATTTGATTATACCCTAAGTACCCATCTAAGAAATCGTAGAAGGCATGAACTGCCACTCTCTCAAGGACATGGTCAATGAATGGTAAGGGGAAATGGACCTTCTTGGTGAATGATTTTAGATTCATATAGTCAATGAAGACCCTACATCCACTACTCACCCTAGTTATAAGAATCTCTCCATCCTTATTGGTTATCACTGTTATTCCTTCCCTCTTGGGAACCACTTGGATTGGTCTGACCCACTCACTCTCAGCTATGGGATATATGATACTAGATTTTAACAATTTCAAAAGTTCCTTCCTTACCACCTCCATGATATTAGGATTGATTCTCCATTGAGGTTGACGACATGGATTTGAAACAAATTCTAGAAAAATCTTATGAGTCCCGATAAGTGGGCTAATCCCAGGAATATCAGACAGGGTCCAACCAATGGATTTCTTATGTTTTCTAAGGACATCTAGAAGCATCCTCTCATGATTGGATTCAAGAGAAGAAGAAATGAAAATAGGATGTGTTTGATTGTCCCCTAGGAAGGCATACTTGAGTGCAGCAGGAAGTTCCTTCAATTCAAGATCAGGTTGGTTTATAATTTCAGCAGAAGATTGGGACATTGGATCAAGATAAATTTTATTTCCTAATGTTTTAGATAGGATTGATTCCCCACAAGTATAAGTTTCAGATACTAGATTGGATTGATCAGATTTAGGGAAGGAAGTTGGAGTGGTCTCCATGAAAGTGGTTTCCTGAAAGGTTTCACTAATTGTTGGACCTAAGACTTCATCATAAGAGAAATTTGAAAATGATTCAAGCCAAGGAGATAAAATTCCTTCATGTGAACAAAGGAAATCAATCTCATCCTGAATTAAACATCCATCAAATATTCCTTGATGTTCTATGGATTCACTATCAATGCTTCCTATCATGTTTACTTCATGAATGTCCTCATCATCCCCTATTTGTAAGCTTGCATTATAGATGTTCAATTCTAGACTCATGTTCCCAAAGGTGATGGTCATGTTCCCATTTCGGACTCGGATAACAGAGTTTATTGTTGTAAGGAAGGTACGACCAAGGATAATTGGGTTTTGTTCCTTATTTCTTATGTTTGGATGGTTGTCAAGGACAATGAAGTCAGTAGGGTAGATGAAGTTTTAAACCATTAGCAAAATTTCCTTTAAAATCCCCTTTGTTATTCTAATTCTACAGTCAGAAAGTTTAAGTGTAATAGATGTGGGTTGGAGTTCTTCTAGGCCTAACTGGCAGTACACAGCATAGGGAATGCGATTGACACTAGAACCTAGGTCACACAAGGCTTTGACAACTTTTCTCTCACCTAGTTCAACATTGATTTAAGGGCAAATTGGGTCTTTCAACTTAGGAGGAATGGTCCTTTTGAATGGTGGTACTCACATTAGCAGCCAAAAGGACTTGGTTTTTATGTAAAAGTTTTATTTTAAAAGTGCACAGGTACTTATGGTACTTTGAGTAGGCAGGTATGATTTGGATGGAATCGAGAAGTGGAATGTTCAACTTGACTTGTGACATTATTTCCCTCAATGTTTCACTCAATTCAGGCTTGTTTTCCCCCTCATGCGTTGAGAAAATGGTTCAGGTTGTGGGGTTGTTTGTTGAAGAGTTGTTTCTTTGACAATGTTATCGTGTTTTTCAGTTTGATCATTTGGTTTTTCTTGAATTTTCATACAAGTTTGAATCTTCAGGTGGGTTCTGAATTAGTTGTTCAGGTTTCTTAATTTATTTCCCACTTTTTAAAACAGTCACATCCTTTAGTTGTTCATGAGTTGTTTGAGTGCAACTTGACTCTCCCCTTGAAGTTGAGGATGGAACCGTTTGAGTAGGCATGGGCACCTTTCCAGTTTTGATGGTTTGAAGTTCTTGTTTAAGGGAAGAGACTTCTGATTTCATTTTTTCAATTTGTTTACATAGTTTTTCTAGTAGGCTTTGTGGTACAGTTTGGGTTGGTGCTTGAGAAGATTGGTTTATCCTAGGTGGGATATTTTGGAGGTGGGATGGTTTGTTGAAAATGGACTGGTGGCTGTTGGTATTGGATAGGTTGAGTTTGGAACTAGTTATGGGTTTGGTAGTTCTGATGGGGGTAATTATTTTGTCCCTGTGGTTGGCTAGGTTGTTGGTTATCTATCCAGCGGAAGCCTGGGTGGTCATTATACCTTGGGTTGAAGTTGTTTTGGTATTGAGGCTTTTGAAAGTTCAAAGCATTTACTTCCACTGGGGGTCCTCCTAAAAGAACATCCTTTATGGATGGAATGGTTGGGCAGTTGTCTGTCTTATGGTCATATTTTTCACAAATTGTGCAAATAGGGTCAACAGTTTGGATTTCATGAACTTTCCTAAGGTCTATCTCTTCAACCTTCCTAGAGAGTGTTGAGAGTTTAGCCCTAAGTATTTCCTCTTCTCTAAGTGTATTAATTATAGTAGTTCTTTGTGGATTTTCAGAATAAGGTGAAGTTCCCCATGTTTGGTTTTGTTCAGAAAGGCTTTCTAGATACTCATAAGCATCATTTGGGGCTTTTTTTAAAGGTTCAATTACACATTATGTCAATGAATTGTTTGTTCACCAGACCCAACCCTTAATGGAAAATTCTCACTTGTTCGGGAATAGAAAAACCATAGTGTGGATCCATGTTTAGAGTGTCCTTGAACCTCTCCCATGTTCCATAGAATGACTCTCCCTCTTTTTCAAAAAAAATTTGGATTCTCTTTTTAAGTGCAATTGTTTTGTGGTGGGGAAAGTATTTTTTGTAGAATTCTCTTTGTAGTTGGTCCCAAGAGTTTATGGATGATGGTATCAATTTTTTTAGGCAATTTCTACCTAGATAATTTAATGGAAAAGGAAATAGCCTCATCTTAGCTGATTCTAGTTGATGTGGTTGACACATGGTTTCTACAATGTCATTGAACTCCTTAATGTGAAGGTAGGGCATCTTGGACTCCATTCCATGGAATGTGGGAAGGTGGTTTAGGACATGGGGTTTAAATATGTAGTTGGAATCTCCTAGGTAATTGTCTCTAATGCATGAGGGGGAATTGGTCTAGGAAGTTGTGAGGTAGTCATTCATGGTTTGATCAATTGCATTCCCCAAGTTTGGGGCTGCCTCATTTGGGTTTCCATTTTGGTTCCCACCCAGGTTTATGAGTTGGTTTATTTGAAGACCTTCCATTGAAATGGGATAAATTTTTGACTCTGGAGTATTAGGAAGATTAGGATCTAATGGAAATAGTTCCCTTGGTATACTTGACTCTCCAACCCCAGGACTATCCACCCTAACTAGACGGTTTGATTGATCACGGGTGTAGGCGGACATGCACCAAAATAAAAAAAACGAGAAAGGGACAAGATAAGAGAATTTGGATGATAAAAGAAGAAATGGGGGAGAATAGAATATGTGTTTAGATGAATTACTTGGGTCCCCTCTAACAGTGCCAAAATTTTATTCACGCTCAAATTTACCCAAGTGATGAAGGTAGAACGGTCCTTGTAGTCTAGCTAGGGTTGTTGAATCCTCAGAGACCTAAGAAGTAACCTATGGACACACACATTCTAAGGACTATTTTTGGATATTAAGTGGCCAACTTGGGTTTATTTTAGATGAAGTATCACTAACAGATTTAAGTTAATTCAATTTAAAATAATGATTTGATCCTAGTTTATCGCTCGGGGTGGATTGGATGAAATTCTTTTTTAACTATTTCAATTTCTAATATTTGAGATGGGTTCATTTAAGAAGATCAAACAACATCCTCACTTACTAGTTTAATACCTACACACTTTAATACTAATCACCTATACACTTGAAGGATCAATGTTTTGAGCACTTCAAGGTAAAGGTTCTTATTAGCACTTGAAGTGTGTGGCATTAAATTCAACAAGGACGATGGAGTTTAAAAATCATCAAATAAAAATATCAATTAAAAGAAGTGATTAGACATTAATGGGGTGATAAATAACATCCAATCCATCCCCTTTCTACTCTCTTGGATCAACCCATAAGTGGTTTATCCCTCCATTGATTATATGGTTTCAATGGAAGAGGAAAATAGACTCATGAGGGAGGAAATAGAGACGTAAAGAAAACAATAAAAATAAAATGACAACTCCACTGTTGTGTGAATAATTTCACAAGATTTGGTGTGAATAAATTCACAACATGAGGAAACAGTATCAAATTGAGATAGAGAAAAATAGAATAATATGAGAAGAAGAACTTTTATTAAGAAACTAGGATGAATTAAAACAACTTACATGTGAATGAAGAACGTTACAAAGACAAATTGGCAGCATAACATTAAGATGAAAACAAAGATCATAGATCCTCAACTCCTCCACCACCACTGCCTTAAATATTAATTTTTGAATCCTTGGGTCGATCCTTCAATAGTCAAAGTCTCCTAAATTAATTTTGGTAGGCCATAGGTGGGTTGAAAGTTGAGGGAGAGTTGATTTTTCCACCCTTGACCCGAGGTGGCATCCGACTTTTATCCACCGAACATACACACTTGGAAGACCTTATAGATGGACGAATTATAGTGGGACATAGAAGATGAAAATGGATCACCTGATGTCTCCTAATCACATGTAACATTTGGGACTGTTTGGAGTAGTGTATTCCGAGATATGATTATATTGGTAGGATTTTTTTTGGGCCATAGAATCTGGCCCAAAATTTTATCTCCAAATTGGGCCACCTTAATGACCACCATGGATGCCAAATTAGCACTAGCTCCTACAGAATTATTTGTTCCTCTACATGTGTTATAGAATCCCACGAAATTTGGGATTAATTTGGTTTGTAATGTGGGACCCACATTCTCATCAGTGGGCTGGTGTCCAATCTTCCTTCTCTAGAATTGCTTCCTTTCATCATAAAATATCCTCATCTTATTCCATGAATTCTCCATTGATCCCTAAACGAAACATGTTCATATTGAAGTGTAGATCAATTTAACAAAAATATAAAATTAAAATATGTAAAATTAAATTCCTTAAAATCAGATGAATCATTGGGTACTTTAAATGATGTTAAAAAATGTACCACATAATAGTGCATTTTAAGAAGAAATTACAATCATAATGTGAAAGGACGTTCAAAGTATAAAATGCACTAAAATAGTGTTTATGAATAATAAAGAACATGAATATTATATATATTAACAATGAATATTATCCTCATTTAGTGGATAATCAATCAATAATCTTATAAGGGAAAAAATTCAATTTACTCCATAATGGGTAAATTCTTTTTCCAAATAAATGAATTGAATGTTTTTAATATAGTGAGTATGGGAATTAAAAAAATTGATATCATAGGGAAAAATATCAAGAATGGGATCAATAGTACCATAAAGATAAATTTTTAACAATACCTAATTATATTATAGTTAAATACGAAGAAATTTTAAATGACATATGAAAGGTATGGATTATATCATGGATTATGTTTGGTTATATTTAAATCTTAGTACATGATTCATATTTTTGTCTATAAGAAGGAAGTATTGAGGAATGATATGGGAAATAATGGTTAATGGATTATGAATAAAATTTAATGATAAGGTATCTATATATAGGTATTCAAGAGTTATGATATAGTGGTAGATTTAAGGATGATCATAAGTTTAAAATAATTAATAATCTTTCGATGTTTTATGTGATGTGAGTACTTTGGGAGAAATTTATTGAGTGTTTATAGATTTTAGAGGTATATGTAACCCTTACATTTAAGATGTTAAAATGTTTTTTGAGGAATAATTATATTTTCATTTTGTGTAAATAATGGTATTGATAACCTTTAGGGTTTATATGATATTTTATTATTAAGGTTAATTTTTAGGATGTCCAATATATTTCCAATAACATTATAATAATTATATTAATATTGTTTTAGAAAAAGTAAAACTTACAGGACGGGTGATAACCCATCAACATCGAAATGGTTGGGATTGAACCCACATCTAAAGGGTGACAAGGGTGAAATGCTTACCAATGTCTTACATTATTTCTTAGTTAGTATTACATTGCACAAACGACTTGAAAAATAAAATTTAAGTTGGTGTGGGGAACATATGTTTTATCGAATAGATAACCATGGGACTCAAAACCGATTTTTTGATTAACTGATTATTGTTATTTTAGAAGAATATCATGATATTTTTATCGAACATTATATGATTAAGGTAAAAAAAAATCTTGTGGGATTTTATTTTAGGATTAAAGTTTGAATTATATTTTAGAAGAATATGTTATTTTAATACGACTTTATAGTGATTCAAGTTATTTATGGAAAGGATTGGAATTTTGGGGAGATTATATAACTATTCATATACATTTTTGTATGAGACTTCAATAATTATTTATGTTATTTAGAGATAAATGTTTAATTTATATTAGAAGAATATGTGAACAAATCATTCCAATATTTCGGTTTCAATCTGAGTCATGAATATTTTAAAGAATTTTAAGGATAATTATTGATTGAATTATTTAGTTTGAGCATTGAGTATTACTATTGAATTTTTGAGATTAATGTATTATTTATCCATATAAAGGTTTATTCATTTTTGGAATTATATTACCTTGTGGTAACCATTTTGGTTTTGGTTAATGTATAAATATAATAGGAATATATTTTTATTATTTTTGGAATTATGTGTTATGTTATAAGTTGTTTTTAGTTCTTCAAGAATGAAAAAATCATCTTCAATACTCATCTTTTGGTGAAAAACATGAGATTATGGTAAAAATTTATTAAATTATGAAATTATACTTTTAAAGTAAGTATATTTCATTAATTTATTAGTCTATATGGTAAAGGGATTCCTCAAATTTAGTAAAAGTATATTGAAAAAAATGTTATCCTATTACCTTTATTTTCTGATAAAATGATTATCTTTTTCACACCTCTTTGGTTTATGGTTTTATGGTTGTCAACATTCTCTTGATCATTCGATTTATAGTGAGTAATATTTTTCAAAACTCTCTATAATTATTTGGAAATTATGTTTCTCCTCCATTTCCTTTTTTTTTCTTCTTGTGAATGTTCACTTGTTTGGATACTTAATTTGCATTATTATAAATTACCTTCATACTTCTCTTTATCTCTTTTCAATAGGAAGATCTATTAACCATTTTTACATTATATGATTTCAAAACATAAATTTAAAAATTTAAAACAATTTATTATCGATCTCATTTTAAAATTGTGTGGATGGAATTTATAAATGGGTTATAATTTAATATCCTATTATTTTAAAAGAAATATGATGTTATATAACATAAAATATGCACAAAACTAAGCATAAATGAACGAAAAAATATTATTATTTCAATATGTATATTACAACCTAGACATTGAATTAGAGGGTATTTATATGATTAACCATGTTATAAAATTTATATAAATTTATTAATCAATATAATGTATTGATTAATTCTTAGCTAATAAGCACTCAATTTTTAGTAAAGTCATTTTATTCTTCAAAAACACATTTTATTCAAAAATGGGTTTTATTTATTTTTGTGAGATAATGTTATAATTAATTATCAAAATTTTAGAAATTTTATTTTACAAAAAGGATATAATTTTTTATATCATAATTTCAAAGTTATATTAGAGTTATGTTTTTGAAATTTTTATGAAAATATTGATTTTCTAGTGAATCGGGAAAACACTAATTTCTTTTAAAAAAATTATTTCTGATTCAATAATTTAGGAAGATACATTAAATAATGTTTTGAAAGTAAAAATATCTTTATTATATTATGAATAATACAATTGAGTTTATTTGAATCAGTTTTATGGTTTATTTTTTTATAAAAACCTTTTATACTTAAAAGACATTTTTTTGATAAACTTTTTTTCATCAAGTTTTGAGGATTTAATTTTAAATTAAATTATGAAAAATATATATATGAATCATTAAAAATGTATTAAATATTTGGAATCGTGAGTTCCAAATTTTTTAAATAGTTTCCTATTATTTTTATTCATTATGAATTGTAACCTTAGTAATTTGTTTTCACTGCAATAAGGGTAAATCATGAAATTAAGGTTAAAAATAACTTTATAAGGACTAAATATTGTTGAGCAAGTGTTGTTTTCAAAAATATATAATGTTTTTATTTAATGTGAGAGTTTTGTTGAGAATAATACTCTATATCTTTATGATAATTTTGATGCTCACAAATACCCTTAATTATTTTCTAATTATTTTCTTTTTAAGAATATTGTAGGAATTTATTATTCATTTTATTTTATTTTATTTCTAGATGAAAATTTTAAATTCTTGAACAACGATAATTAATTTCTAAGGTATCTGCTTTAGCGTGTTCTAGAAATACTGTTCATGCTCTACATATTTGGGATCTGCTTTAGCGTGTTCTGGAAACACTATTCATACCCTACATGGAGAAACATAGTGTAAGGATGAAAATCAGTGTATAATTTATGAGATAAGAGAAAATTATGGTTAATCAACCATACGTTATCAGCAAAGTATGAAAAAGAACCCTATATTAGGAAGGAACCCTACGTTTGGGATATTAGAAAAGTATAGAAGGAGAATTGTACGTAAGTGTTAAACGTTACATTTATTTCTCAAAAGTATGGTTCATCAACCTTAATTTTGAAAACAACCATATGTTCTGAGAAAAGTATGGATCAAGTAAAAGTATGGATCTTTCATCATACATTTGAAAATTGAAGAGAAAAGTATGGATGACCAACCCTACGTTTGTGATCAAACATACGTTTTCAACTCTACGTTTGAAGGCTACGTCATCAACCTTACATTTATTATCTATGTTACATTAAGAGGATGCATACTATAAAACTCAACTTTAAATTTGGCGTCAGATAATTTAAATTTGATATTATTATGCAACAGTCAGTAAGCTGATTATTAGGCTGATTATTATCTGGATTTAAAGACGATTTTAAAGCATGACTTTGACTGATTAAAAGCTATTTTATCAATGGTTTAAGGATAGAATTAAAAGGAGATTTGTATTCCTAGTCTTCAAGGAAGTTATGAATACTCTATAAATTCAAATATTTGAATATCACGAGTCAAAATGCAACTTTTGTGGATCTAAATATACAGAAGAAGTGATTGTTGTTATTATATATATATGAGCTTTTTCGAACAATGATGAGTGTGATATCTCGATCATTCTGAGAAAATAGGAAGAAAAAACAGATATTATCAAAACATACAGATCTGGTAATTAAAGAATAATGACAAAGCTCTGTTTATTGAAGAAGAAAAATCACGACAGAAGATTAATTCATTCTACATCAAAGATCATTTGTGAATCTTCTACTGCTGAAGTTGTGAATTATATTTCTAAATCTACTACAAAAGGATCGACTCAGAATAACTCTTATGTGAAGATCATTATTTATAAAGGTGACGATCTATCTACTGTCAATTTCATGTTGTTTCAATTGTGAAGAAAATCTGGAAAGTATTTTCAAAATACAAAAATCTTTATTTTCTATTCTTGAGTGACCGGATTCTTATACTAAGCTGTGTAGGTTATATGAGTGAACTAGAAGGATTTGTTTTTCCTTGGATGGTAAAGGTGTCAACTGCCTATACTCAATTTTTAAAAGGTCTGTTGAAACGAGGACCAGATAGTGAAAATAACCAAGCTTGTGAAGTAGAGCGTTGGTGGAGTGGACTAGGGGATTTCTATTCCCCGAACCACTATACATCGTGTGTCTCTGCACTTCATATTTCCACTATATTAATTCATCTGATTGAAGTAAAAGGACAGAACACAATCTCATTAAGATTTCTGAAAATACACAATTCACCCCCCCTGTTGTGTATATTTGGTATAATCCGATCCAAAAATTGGTATCAGAGGTTAATATTTCTAATAAAGCCTTAACAAGATGAAAGTGATTATACACAAAGCAAGATGACTGATACAAGAGAGGTAATTTCTATGGTCAGAGCACCGTACATAAATGAAGAAAACTATGGATGCTGAAAGTCGTGAATGATTATTTATCTGAAAAACCTTGGATACAGAGTATATTCTAAGATTCTGACTCCATATAAAATACCATATGAACCTGAAACATGGAGTGAAGCTACTGAAGCAGAATATGATATGAACTCAAAGGCAATGAATGCAATTATATGTGGTCTAGGACCTAATGAATTAAACAGATTATCTCAATGCTCGACAACATATGAAATGTGGCAAACTATTGGTGTTGATTATGAAGGAACTAACAATTTCAGAGAAATGAGATATGCAACTGCTAAGCTTAAATTTGATACTTTCAGAATGGTTGAAGGTGAATGTATTACTCAAATGAATGGAATATTGACAGAGATTTTCAATAACAAAACCGCTTTGGGAGATCCCATTAAAAAAGATGATCATGCTTTAAAAGTACTGAGAGTACTACCTACAAGATGGAATAGAATCTCTGCTGCAATCAGATAGTCGACACCTATCAAGGACTTAACCATGAGATAACTGATTGGAACACTAATGATGTATGAATCTGAGATGGAAGATGAAACAAATGAACATAAAGTTCTTATCAAAAGAGATGACATTTCCTTGAAAGTTTCATCACAGAGCAAAAACAGAAAGATGAAGAAAAATGTAACACAGAAATAAGAATGTTATGATTTATCAAATTCTGATGTGGAACTGGCTCAGCTAGCTGGAAGATTCACTAAATTCTGTATAAAGAAGAAGGGCTTCAGAAAATCCTTTAAAAAGGATGATAAGGAAGTTAGATGTTATGAATGCAAGAAAATGGGACACATCAGACCTGACTGTCCTCAGCTAAAAGAAGACAAGAAAAAGAAATTATTCAAAAGAAATGATTATGAAAATAAGGATAAGAAAGCCATAAAAGCTACATGAAGTGTATATGAAGACTCCAATAGCACTTCTGAATCAGACTCAGAAAAGGGAGAAACAAATATGAAAGATAACATGTGTTTTATGGAAGAAACAGATGAGGTACAATCTTACTACTCTTCTGGCTCTAGTTATGAATCTAGTTACTCTAATAAAAAAATTGCAGCCTACTGCAATATTCTTGAAGAAAAATATTAATCTCTATTTAAGAAGCATAATTCTTTAAAGAACATTCATAAGGCTATTTCTGATGAAAGAGATACAATGATGAAACAACATAAGGAGTTAACTGAAAAGTTTGACTCAATTAACATTAACAATAAAGATCATGAATCAAGGATAAAATCACTGCAAACTGAAGTGGAAACTTATAAAAGTGCAGCCCTTGTTTTTAATAAAGGAAAAAATACCTTAAATGAAATTCTTGGGAAAAAATTTATTAAAAAGGAAATATTTGTAATTGTCAGTAAAGGTGAAAAACCCAAGCTGTACAAGAATTATTTTTTCCAAGTACAAAAAGATTAAATTGTAATTACTGTGGAATAAGGGGACATATTTCTAAAAATTGTTTCTTAAGACAACCCAAAATAAGTGGCATTAAGAAGGATTTTGTATCAAATGATTTATTTGACTCTTATGAAATTAGAAAAAAAAAGCAAGTTTGGATTCCCAGATCTCTACTAGCTAACACCATTGGACCCAACAAAATATGGGTAACAAAGAAAATTGTGTAAATTCCTTTTTAGGGAGCAGGTCACAAAAGCAAAAAAGGACATATGGTATATGGAAAGTGGCTGATCAAGACATATGAGTGGAAACTCAACAAATTTCTCTACAATCACTCAAAAAGATGGTGGATTTTTCACTTTTGGTGACAATGCCAAAGAGAAAATCATTGGTATTGGAATAGTTGGAGATCCAGAAGCTGTCTCAATCAGTAAAGTATATTATGTACAAGGATTGAAACACAATCTGATAAGTATCTCTCAACTATGTGACGATGGTTATGCTATTGATTTTTCTAACAATTTTTGTTCGGTTTTAAAAAATAAACTGCTTAAATTTAGAGCACCTAGAAATGACAATGTGTATACCCTGGATTTAAATTCCTTATGTAAACAACACGTAAACTGCTTAAGTGCGAAAGTAAATGAATCTTGGATCTAGCATGTGAGACTTAGACATTGTAATGTATATGTTTTACATAAATTATCTAATAAACAATTATTTTCTGATTTTCCTAGTCTCAGATTTGAAAGTGACATATTTTTTGATGCATGTCAACTTGGAAAGCAACACAAATCATTCTTCAAATTTGTTAACAGAATTGCTACTTCTAAACCTCTAGAACTTATCCATATGGATTTATTTGGACCTTCAAGAGTAGAATCTTGGCTGGTAAATTATATGTATATGTTTTAGTTGATGAATATTCAATATTTACATGGATTTTCTTTTTAAAATTTAAAAATGAAGCTTTTACTTTATTTGAAAGTTTTTATAAAGTTGTTCAAAATGAAAGGTTTTAAAATAATTTTATTAATAATTGATCATGGTGGAGAATTTGAGAATCAGGAATTTAATTCATTCTGCTCAAATATGGGTATTAAACACACCTTCTCTACACCAAGAACACCTCAAAAAAATGGAATTGTTGAAATAAGAAATAGGATTATTCAGGAAATGGCTAGGACTATGCTAAATGAATATAGTCTTCCTACCTATTTTTGGGTAGAAGCTGTAAGCACGAACTACTATATAATGAATAGAATTTTAATTAGACCTCTTTTGAAAAATACACCCTATGAACTTTGGAATAACAGAAAACCTAAAGTAAATTACTTTAAATTTTTTGAATGCAAAGTTTACTTCTTGAACACCAAGGACAATCTTGGTAAGTTCGATCCAAAATCTGATGAAGACATTTTCTTAGGATATTCAGCTACCTCCAAAGCTTATTGATTCTATAATAAGAAGTCAAAGATTGTTAAAGAATCAGTTCATGTGAAATTCGATGAATCTGATCCCTTTGAGAAAAGGACAGATCAAATAGATGAATCTGACTCTAATGATAACATGAGACTTAAGAACTTGAAAATTTATTTTGAAAAAGATATAAATGAAATTCAGTCTAGTTCAGAAGAACATGATACTGAAGAACCTAAAAGTGTACTGCCTAGAAAAACTAGAACTCTAAAGAATCACCTTTTAGAAGATATAATAGGTGACTTAGACACAAGAATAAAAACTAGAAGAAATATAGGGAATCTTGTATAATTCTCTACCTTTCTATCCTAATTAGAACCCGAGTCTATAAAAGATGCTTTAGATGATGAAAGATGGATGATATCAATGCAAGAAGAATAAAACCAGTTCAAAAGAATTGTATTCTAGGAATTAGTTGAAAGACCACAGAATTATCCATTGATAGGAACCAAATGGGTCTTTAGAAATAAGCAAGATGATCAATGAATAATAACTAGAAATAAAGCTAGACTTGTAGCTAAAGGATATAATCAGGAAGAAGGTATAGATTATGATGAGAACTTTGCACCTGTAGCTAGATTAGAATCCATTAGAATCATTTTAGACTATACATCTCTTATGAACATTAAATTATTTCAGATGGATGTTAAGTTTGCCTTTATAAATGGTTATTTAATGGAGGAAGTTTATATTGAACAACCTCCTAGTTTTGAAAATTATCAAAAACCAGATTCTGCTTTTAAACTTACTAAAGCTATTTATGGCCTTAAACAAGCACCTAGAGCCTGGTATGAAAGATTAAGCTCTTTTCTATTGAAAATGATTTTATTTTTGGAATGGAAGATCCAACACTTTTTTAAGAAATCTGTAAATACTAATATTTTATTGGTTCAAATTTATATTGATGATGTGATTTTTTTATCAACTAATAAATTCCTTTGTCATGAATTTTCAAAGTTAATGCAAAAATAATTTGAAATGAGCATGATGGGAGAATTAAATTTCTTTTTAGGACATCAAATTTATCAAAAAAAATTTGGAAATTTTTTGAATCAAAGCAAATACATTACTTATTTATTAAAGAAATTTGGACTTGAAAACAACAATACATATACAACTCTTATGTGTACTAATATAAAACTTGATTTGGATGAAACTGGAAAATCATTTGAAAACAAGTTATATAGAGGTATGATTGGTATTTTATTATATCTTACTACTAGCAGGCCAAATATAATGTATTCAATATTTCTTTGTGCATGATTTCAATCGAATCCTAAAGAATCTCATTTAACTACTGTTAAAAGAATTTTTAGATACTTAAAAGGAACTGTTTTTCAATCTCTTCTTTATCCGAAAACATCTAATTTTAATTTAATTTCATATTTAGATACAGACTTTGAGAGTTTTAGATTATATAGGAAAAGCATTTTATGAACTTGTCACTTTTTAGGGAAATCCTTAGTGTCATGGTCAATTAAGAAACAACATTCAGTTACCCTGTCAACAGCTGAGGCAGAATATGTTTCAGCTGACAGTTGCTGTGCACAAGTGTTGTGAATGAAAAACACTCTTATGGACTATAAACTAAATTTTAATAATACTCATATTTTATGTGATAATACCAGTGCTATAAATATTTCAAAAAATCCTATTAATCATTCTAGAACTAAGAATATTAATATCAGACATAATTTTCTAAGAGATCATGTTCTTTAAAAGGACATATCTTTGGAATTTGTAAGTACTGAAATTAGGATTCACCCATAAAGGGAAATTCACTTGGGTTTAGCCCCTGCTGCCGCATTCCTCTTCCCCATGGTGGATTGGCCGGATTTCGTCACTTTAGTTCGGAGAGATCATGGAATTTTGTGTCTCTACTGTGGTGGTGCATTTTTGAGGACTCATTCATCTTCTCTCAGTTTTTCGGCTTTTCCCTCACTCTATCCTACAGTATGAATAGAGCTTCACATGGAGGCGCGGTTGGGTTCAATGTTCGATCTTCTTTCTGCTGCGAAGAAGGTTGATGATACATGTCAAAGTCGGCTAGAGGCGAGTTGGGCATATCTGGCCATCATGCACGGTCTCGAAGGCGGTGAATGGATTTATAGTTCTGGTATGTGGAGGTCTTCTTCTTCTACCCTCACAGGTTCATCTCCGGAGGTCTTTTTGGTAAGGGGTTCGTTTTTATGGCTTTGATGTTTGAATTTCATCTGGATTTTTGCAGCGTCGCCATCATTAGAGGCTTCCCGCTTCTCCTCTCGCTTCTCGTGTGTGATCCAGACTCCATTGAGGCTTCGTTCCTCTGGCGTCTGTGGCTGGTTGGAGATGGGATTGAGGTGGGATGTCAGCCTCGGTTCCAGCGACCGGTGAAGGTTTCATGGTGGATGGGTTCTTCTCTCGGGCTAAGTTGTGGTGCCTGGGACTATATTGCGATGTTTTTGTTTACACATTCTGTTCTAGTTTTGGTTTTGAGGCAACATCAGCATCGCAGTGACAGTTTGGAAGTTTTTCACTGGGAACTCCTCATGACATTGTTTTTGCTTGCATTTTTTTTTTTGTGTTTTTGTTCTGTGGTGTGCGATTTTGGTGGATCTGATTTCAGTGAAGGAGAAAACGAAGTCACAATGGAGATGCATCTTTTATTTCTTTCAACTTGGTGATTTTTTCTAGCAAGGGATTGCCCAGATGAGGTTCAGAGCAGGGAGAATCCTTCTTATCCTCGCAACTCAGAATTGTAAGTTCTGAGAGGGTATGGAATTTGCCATTAGTATCGTGCTCGTGCTTCTTTACATGGGACAGATTTCCATGCAGCGATGGGATGGTGGATGCTGATCATATTGATTTTTTGATTGGTTGGGGCTTTTACTTTTATTAAATTGGATTGTATTTTGTATTGATAAACTTGTCTAATAGATGTATGTTTTTTTTAAGTCTTTGATGTCTTCTATTTTACCACTTTTTCCTCAAAAGTGCTTTTGAAATAAAAAATTAAATTTTCATTCAGTAAGTACTGAAATTCAATTAGCTGATATTTTTAATAAACCACTTCCCACTACAGGGTTTGATTTTATTAAGGGGGAGCTAGGTTTATTTAATTTTAAATAAAGTTTTATTTTACTATGCTATTTCTCTATTTTAATAGTGTTTAAAATAATTTATTTATTTGTTTTTCAAACAGAATAATTTTTTTTCTTTTCCCCGTGTAATCAATTTTATTTATATTTAAAATCTATGTAATGATTAATAAAAATACGGGAATCAAGGCTGTCAGAAACATTTCGACTTCTAAACTGTTCCATTTCTACCAAAACCTTTTCAAACCCACGAAACCGCACCACTGATCATAAACCCTAATCTTCAAACCTCTAAAACCCTAACCTTTAAACCTTTAGAGATTCTTGCAGAAATGGAAAATACTAAGAAAGCTGATGAGGCAGAGGCCAGAAATTCCAAGAAATAATGCTCAGAAGGAAGAAAATTGTTGTAGAGAAAGGTCATAGACCTGTAATGGCTATATCAGATGAATATTCTGTTGAAATAAGCTCTCTCTTTTCAAAATCTAGAGCAGACCTTCAATGGTGAGAAATATGAGTTTTTGTATGAAGTAGAACTGTGATATTTCTTTAAGTCTGTGCAATTTAGTCTGGGAGACAGTGAGGATACTATGTTGGCTAAGATAAAGGATAGTAATTTTTCGATCTCTTCAGTTGAAATTAGTCAGATTTTGAACTTCCCTCATGAGGGAGTGTTTCATTTTGATTTAAAAAATATAGGAGATTTTGTGCATAAATCTAAGGACATTATGTATTTTATTTTTTGGTTCTACTTCTATAAAGAAGATGTTCATAATGTACCTGAAGCCCAATCATAAAATTTTAGTGAAATTTGTGAAAATAGGGATTGTACCGAGGATGTATGAGTTAGAGAAAATTTTGTATCCAGATATGTATATAATGTTTCTGTTCATGAGTGATATAAATATAAATTTTCCTAGGTACATGGTCAGGTACCTGAGATACTGCTGTCATAGTGAAGACAAAATTAATTTCTACCCTTTTCGTAGATTCATTTCAAAACTGTTGTTCAAAAAGGATATGGTGAGACTAGTGGATTCCAGAGTTAAATGTCATCACAGTAATGTTTTCAATGCTAGAACCTTAAGAAAAGTTGGCTATTTCTGGAGCACTATAAAAGGGAAACTTTTTCCAATAAGATCTGAGGAAGAAATAGAGATTTCTCAAGCCCAGTCTACTCAGTCGAAAGAGGGACAAGCTGAATCGAGAGTTAGCACTACTACAAGAAGAATCGGATTTGAAATGGAAGATACTAAGGAATAAAGGAGTCAGAAAGGACTTTATTCTCAGATAAAAAGATATGTTAATGAGGAATCTATTTCCCCTGTAATGACAACAATAGATTTACTCTGTTATAGTTTTGTAAGAGAAGATATTACTGAAAAAGAAATGGAAGATATTATTGAGAGTTTAGAACCAGTGGAAGAACCTCAGATTCAATATGGAATTCAAGAAGAAGATGAAGGAGAGAATCAAGAATAGATTGTAGCTAATGTTGAAGTTTCACTTCAACAAGAACAAGGGGCATTGCCTGGTGAGGAAGTTTCCAGACCTCAGGAAACTCCGAAATAGATTATTTTAGAAACTCCAATGGAAGAACAAATTTCTGATGTTCATGATGAGCATTTTTCTGAAGCTCAAACAGAAGTACTTCATGGGAATTTTTATGTGGAAGAGTCTATAAAGTACTATGAGTAAAAATATGTTGATCAACCAACTTAGGAGAAGGAAAAAAGAAAAATATGATGTAGATTCACTACCTTTAGTACTACTGTGTCACACTGGAACTGAGAATGAAAATAAAGCACAGGGTGCCTCTGATTCAGGGAATAAAGAAGTTGAAGAACTGTATAAAAAGTTGTCCCAATTGGAATATGAAAATGTTACTCTGAGAAGATCCTTAGAATCAGAACAGTTGAAATTTCATAGACTTGAGGATAGTACAGTTTCACAGCAATAAGTTGAAATTTTTAAGAAGTATATACTAAACACTGTTGAAAAATTAAAGTCTGAAATGGTTATGAAGTCAGATTTATCAGATCTCAAATTATTTATGGAGTCACAATTTGCATCTGTCGGGACTAGTGCTACTAGTGGATCAGGTACTTCACCTGATTTAATTATAAGGTTTCAAGCTATCACAATTGCAATGAGCAACATGAGTGATAGACTGCAAGATCTTCAATGTAACAGTGCTCCTTTATCATTCTTGTTAGACAATCAAAAAATTTTGGTTGATCAGTGACATCAAGTGAACCATCTCTTAGACTTGTGATGACTCAGTTCCCAGAGAAGTTTTCTTTATTTATGGAGAATGAAGAAATACTTCATGATTTTTTCAGATTCAATCTCATAGAATACATTCATATGACTCAGGAGACTAGGGATCTTATTATTAGTCTTGGTGATGGAATGATGAAATGGTTGAGAGAGTAGTTGACAGAAATCATGTCTGCAGTTCAGTGGAGATAAACCCTACCTGAATCCTGACCAAACCTTGATTCTTGTATTTATCATATTTTTACTTTTTATGAAAATCTATTTCATTATATTTATTTGTTTTACCTTCCTTGTTTCGATATTCCAGTAATCCAGATTTCATTATTGATAAACAGTTAATGATATAGCATTTACTTACATTCAGTGCCACATTAATATGTGTTATATTCCATATTTTTTCTTTCTTTTTGATATCACAAAAGGGGGAGAAATTTGGATAAACACAACATTTTTTTGTTTGTTTCAGTTTATATTGGGGGAGAAATTAAAGGGAAATTTTTTTATATTATGGGAGAAATTAAAGTGAGATTAATTTAACTCTAATATTGTATTTATCTTTTCTAAATTCAAAACTATATTAATTTTTGTAAGTTATTTTCATTAATTATTGTATGGGTTTTGTGATCATCAAGAAGGGGGAGATTGTTGAGCAAGTTTTGTTTTCAACAATACATAATGTTTTTATTTAAAGGGGGAGTTTTGTTGAGAACAATACTTTATCTCTTTATGACAATTTTGATGCTCACAAATACCCATAATTATTTTCTAATTATTTTATTTTTAAGAATATTTTAGGAATTTATTATTCATTTTATTTTATTTTATTTTTGGACGAAATGTTTAAATTCTTGAACAACGAGAATTAATTTATAAGGTATCTGATTTAGCATGTTCTGGAAACACTGTTCATGCTCTACATATTCGGGATCTTCTTTAGTGTGTTCTGGAAACACTGTTCATACCCTACATGGAGAAACATAGAGTAAGGATGAAATTCAGTGTATAATTTATGAGATAAGAGAAAAGTATGGTTAATCAACCATATGTTATCGACAAAGTATGAAAAATAACCCTATGTTAGGAAGGAAACCTACGTTTGGGATATTAGAAAAGTATGGAAGGAGAACCGTAGGTAAGTGTGAAACGTTACGTTTGTTTCTCAAAAGTATAGTTCATCAACCTTACTTTTGTAAACAACCATACGTTCTAATAAAATTATGGATCAAGTAAATGTATGGATCTTTCATCATATGTTTGAAAGTTGAAGAGAAAAGTATGGATGATCAACCCTACGTTTGTGATCAACCATACGTTGTCAACCCTACGTTTGAAGGCTACGTCATTAAACTTACATTTATGATTTGCATTACGTTTAGAGGATTAATACTTTACAACTCAACCTTAAGTTTGGAATCGGAGAATTTAAAGTCGATATTATTATGCAATGGTCAGCAAGCTGATTATTAGGCTGATATTTAGCCAGATTTATAGCCGATTTTAAAGCCTGAATTTGACTGATTCAAAGTTGTTTTATCAATGGTTTAATCATCGAATTAAAAGGATATTTTTATGCCAAGTCTTCAGTAAAGTTACAACTACTATGTAAATTCAAATATTTGAATATCGAGAGTCAAAAGGCGACTTTTGTGGATCTAAATTTGCAGAAGAAGTGATTGTCTTTATTATATATATATATATATATGAGCTTTTTCGAACAGAGATGAGTGTGATCTCTCGATCATTTTGAGAAAAGAGGAAGAAAAATTGATACTATCAAAACATATAGATCTGCAAATTAAAGAAGAACGACAAAGCTCTGTTTATTGAAGAAGAAAAATCACGACATAAGATTCATTCGTTCTACATCGAAGATCATTTGTGAATATGCTATTTCTGAAGTTGTGAATTATATTTATATATTTAATTCAATGGAATCAACTCAGAATGACTCTTATGTGAATATCATTATTTCTGAAGGTGATGATCTATCTACTATCAATTGCATATTGTTGCAATTGTGAAGAACATCTGGAAAGTATTTTCAAAATAAAAAAATCTTTATTTTCTATTCTTCATTGACTGGATTCTCATACTAAGCTGTGTAGGTTCTGTGAGTGAACCCAAAGTCTTTGTTTTTCCTTGGATTGTAAAGGTTTCAACAACCTATAATCAGTTGTTAAAAGGTCTAATTAAATGATGACCAGATATTGAAAATCACTAAGCTCGTGAAGTAGAGCGTTGGTGGAGTGGAATAGGGGCTTTCTGTTGCCCGAACCACTATACATCATGTGTCTCTACACTTCATATTTCCACTGTATTAATTCATCTGATTAAAGTAAAAGGGCATAACAAAATCTCGTGAAGATTTCTGAAAATACACAATTCACCCCCCTTTTGTGTATATTTGGTATAATACGATCCAACAAAAATTATCCTAAAACTTTAATTTATCCAATTTTATGAGTGAATTTCATCTATTTCCAAACAATTTTTTAAAATATGTCAAATTTGTTACATATTGCATTAATTTTAACCATTATAATATTTTAGAAAAAGATAATGTCAAAATTGCCACTTCTTTTCTTTTAATATTTATAATATTTTTTTGATTAAGATAAAAAATATATATTCAGTTACAAATGGTTATTTTAAATATAAATTTTTTTTCTTTCAAGATAATTTATTTCTAATTTTTAGAAATGAAATAATCACCTTAAATGAATACGCAACACCGATACAATATTTATTAAATTAATAGAAAAACAAAATAAATGATTCTATAAATATTAAAAGTAATATAATTTGAATGAATTATTATGTTACACAATTTTTTAGATTAATATAAAATTTTAGGTTTTTTTGAAATGTTTATAGTTTAATTCCTTTACTATCATGTTGTTTTCAAAGTCAAATTAATTGAATAGTTTTAAACATGATGTTAGTGATATTTTATTATAAAAGATATTTTATTAAGTGATTTAAAATTCATAAAAATATTATACTTTTCTGTGTTATTGGTACTTGGATTAAAATATTAACCATGGTCAATTTTTGGGATAATTTTTCTTTTATAGTAACTATCTTGATCCCTAAAGAGTAAAAACCGTGTTATCACAATAATCGTCAAAATGGTAAACATAGGGTTAAAAAATGATAAGGGTGAAAATATCACCTAAAATTTTCAAATTCTTATTGGATGATATTATCTAAACTCATACTATATTATATTCTAATCATATAAATTTATATCTATTTGATCATGAAAATTAATTTATATTAATTTAATATTTAAAAATATAAGGCCCTAGACTTAAACATTGCATAATCTTGATTTTTAGTCATGAATTTACTTACTTTAATTTTGAGGATCTTTTCAGGTTTAAATTTTTTGATAATTAGGCATATCTAATACATAACAAAACTATATAATACAAAGTGGACACTTCCAAATGGTATCCATTTTTCTCCATGTAAAAATTTTAGAAAAAAATAAAGCCTGATCTTTTTAATGAGAACTCTTCACAACTTCCAACATGACTTATTCAATCCCATTACCAATCTTTAAACCCTGTGAAAATATTTTAAAAACATGGTCTCATAACAAAATATCATTAAGGGATATAAAAAGTAAGGAAACCATTAGTTTGGTAAAATTTGAAAAATCATATAATGTTTACCTTTACCTTCAACTTTCTTTGAAAATATGAACTAGATTTTTTTCACATGAATAAAAAACACACATTTTGCTCAAAAAAATCTTTAAAACCCATATCAAGTAGTTAAAACTCATTTAGGTGACTTATAAAATCATATACATAAAACCCTTTTAACTAGAATATTCATAAGTTCAACTTCCAATATAATCATTTCCCAATGAATTAGAGATTTATAATGGGGATCACCCTTTTTATAATCTATATTGGGTTCACAAGTGAGATATCATGGGGTTCAACACTTTTTATAAGCTATATTAGCCTCACCCTTTTCCCAGGAGCTATAATGGGGATTAATTCTTTGTATAAGTTGCATCAGCCTCACCTATGATCTATAATGGGGCTCAAACCTTCGTATAAGATATATAAATCTCAAATATTTCATATAAATATCATGTAAAATATCAATAGTAATAGAAAATCAAATCATAAAAGTCTTAAAAAACTCTTTTTAAACCCATATAAAAAAACACTTTCGGTTAAAAATACCATTTTCTTTTAAGAACCCATTTTCAATACCAAAACTCCCTTTTATTTGAAAAACCATTTTCAATAAAAATATTCCTAAATAAAATTAAAATGGATTTTTTATTTATTAAAACATGTAATATTTCAAAGGAATCTATAAAAAAATAAAAGTCATGATGACATGAAAGGTCATTATCATCGTACTCAAAAAAATAAGACATTTCATTTGTCATTTTTCAAAAATTACTTTTAAGGAACATAAAATTTTCATTTTTAAAACCTTTGAATGAAATTAAAAATAGAAATAAAGTTTCCTTTATAATCTTTATATATATATATAAATAAATATGTAAAATAATATCTAAAATATTGACATGGAGAAAATTATTTGAAAATTTAATCTTTAAACATTCAAAGTGTTCCATGTCACTTTGAATGTTTAAATCACAATCCCTTTAAAATATAAACAGTTATATAAATAATAAATAACATGATAATAGATAATATATGGATATATAATATCAAATTTTCTGTATATACACCTTATAAAAGAATAAAGGTGCATGTCATCAATAAATGTCTTAATGAAAGGAGATTGGGATAAAATACCTTACAAATGTGGTAACATATGAATTGGAAACCTCAAAAGTAAAAATAATGAAATTAAACATTTAAATAAAATTAATATAAAATAATTCATGATAAAATATATAAGAATGGGTATTATATACATGACATAAAATAAGTAAGTGGTGAATATCACATTTATCTCACAGATGTCAAAAGGGAGATGAAAATACCTTACCTTGAGTCTGAATTGTCACTTATCTATTTATCATTGCGAATAATAAAATAAATTTAATTATATAATTTCTTTATAACAATTTCAAGTTTATTATTACTTTTCTTTCAATTTTTATAATTGTTTATACAACTACTCAATCAATTAAGTCTCGTCAAGTTTGTTGACCATATTCAGTTTATGTGTCAGAAGTGACTTTGATAGGTCAAGTAAGGTAAAAGAGGTCAAATTTTAAAACATATATATAGTAATAATAATGAAATAATTATAATATTTATACATAAATTATACTTTTAAAACCAATAAATAAGGATTGTTATAAAAACAAACCAACGTTACAATCATAGAGATGTTAGGTCGTATATACACATGAGTAACGTTCTAATTTTTCTATGATATTTATGGAAAGAAAGTAAGTAACTTATATCTTTAAAAAATCATTATTATATCTTAAATAATTTATTATTTAATCATATATACTTATATATATAATTATTTTTATGTAAAATGAATCACATTATGTCGAGAAGGATGTAGTCCACACATCCATGAATAACATTTTCACTTTTTCAGTGTATAAAAGGGTAATAAATAAAATGATATACTATATTTTTAGAAAGTTAATTTTTGTAATGAATATAATATATATGTTATGTGTGAAACATATTTTTAATTAAACTCATTATTGATACATTCCATGTAATCTGTGAATGTATCTCGTCACTTTTCGGAGGCGGTAGTCCACACGTTCACAAACGATGTTATCATATTTATACAAAATAGAAATAATGGAGGTATATGATATATAAAAATGAAATAACTATGAAGAAAAACTATGTATCATATAAAAAATCATGTCCATAATAATTCCCAACCATGATGGGTGGAAAAGGGAAAAACAAATGACATCGTTTCACGAGGCGATAGTTCACCGTACACAAATGGTAATTTTGTTACACAAATGATGGAAGTGTGTGTAGGTGTTGGTAGAAAAATTAACATAAAAATATCTCATTATATTTAGGATAATTATGTTATTATATAATCAAGTAATAATTATAAATTAAGGGTTGGATAAATAAATAAAACACAAATTCACATTAAAGAATGTTGCCTCTTTCTTGGGTAGCTCCTTTTGGTTTACACAAAAGGGATTCCTTGGTTGGATGTATTCATAAAGTGATGACTCTATGGTGAAGGTAGAGATTTGGGAGATTATTTTTTCTAGGTTTTTATGAGCCAATGGTGTTGATAGGAGTGAATAAATGGGGACAATGAATGCCTTTTTATAGTGGATGGCGAGTGCCATTCTCATAAATATAAAAAGGTAAACACTATTGAGATTTCACCCTAACATCATGTGCCTACAATAATGATAAATTTTTTTTAAAGAGGTTATATAGTCTAATAATTTCCATAAAATGGGTTTTTGATATGTCTATAGATTATTTATACTCTTGAGATTAAAGTTTAACCACTAAGTAACCACATTTTTAACTTAATCACTATAATTAATTTTAATTGATTTCACTAATATTTTTGAAAAAAAAACTAAGTTGAACTTATTATACATTATAAATTATGATTATTGAAAACATTGAATCTATTTTTCCAAATTCCAATCAAAAAATTGGCATAAAATAACTTAAGAATAATCTTGTAGACTGGATGACAAAGCAGGGTTTTAAAATAAAAATGTTCAAAAGTTTACTAAGTTTTTATATCTATAATCATTGTGAAATTGTTTCAAATGACCTAAATTTATTTAACTGATATAAAATTTATATGAATATAATTTAAAATCAATTAAAAAAATTATTTTACTATATAAATAAATTGGATGAAAATGAAGTTTTGAACTAAAATTCAGTATCATTCACTATTCCTCAGAATATGAAAGTTCTTAGAAAATAAAAAAAATCAACCAAAGAAAATTTTTATATTTATATTTTAAAAATGATGTTTATTTTTTCATATAAAAATTATAAAAGTTTAAAAATTTATTTTTAATGTATGTCTTCTATTAAAAAGTGAAAAACTGCCATATTAAATAATAATATTAATAATATATTATTTTTTGGTATAACTCAATATTGCCTACAATTAAAGATTTAAAAGAAAATAATGTTTCATATTGTATACTATATTGGGGATATCTTCCCTTAAAAATTAATATCCAATTCATAAATATTAAGAAATATGAAAAAGACATATTTTATCATTACCTGGGTTATTACATCCTTTATATTTAATTGGTTTTTATTTTAATTTATAATTAATTGGTAATTAATGAATTCATCTTATAAACATGTGTAAACTATAATTTAATAATTTAATAAATCTCTTTCATTCCCTCTATTCTAGCGGCTAGGTGATAACAATAATAATAATAATAATAATAATAATAATAATATATTGTTTTCTAATAAGACTCGGGCTTATGTGTAACATAAGTCATCAAAGGGAGTTTATGTTGTGTGAAACATAAAATAAACATGGTATGGGATGCTATACAAGATAAAATATGTATAGTGTGTAACAAAATTCATTAAATAATTTAAATTAATTTTAAAGAATATATTTCATAAAATCTCAAGCTGTTACATCCTACCCCCTTAAAATTAATTTCTCCCTAGAAATTAATCATGGTTATAAAATGTTTAAAATTTATAGAGTTACTTTATTAAAAAAAACATTGTGAAAAGGGTTGAAAAAAATCATCTTAAAAGGGTAAAGTGGGAAACATAATGGTCACTGGAAGTTATTCATTACTAGGATTCCACATAGGGAGAATATTGGTGGGAAATTATTAGATTGACATAGAAGGAAAAACTAATTCTCATAGACTAATAGAGAGTTATAGAGAACATTTTCAAGAGGTAGTCAATTACTACAAAACCACAAACCAAATAGGTGTAAAAGATGACATTGATTTCATCATAAAATATGATAATAGGGTAAAATTTTATTTAAATATATTTTTCCTAGAGTTTAAGGATTCATTCACTGTCTATACTAAGAACATGAGGAAATATAATTTTATGATGAGTATAGATTCATACTTTAATCATTTTCCACACTAGAATAACCTCTTTCTCCAAATTATGAGTATCTAAAATGGATTTTCATTATTATATCACTCGAATAATATTCTTATAAATCACATAATCCTTAAGAGGATAACCTGATATTCCTCATATACATATATATTCACCAAAAACAAAATGGTGATCACATTGTAAGATAATTCAAACCTTCTTATGATGAGATAATGCATTAATCTCTAAAGTTAAATATTAATACCTAAAGTTAAAAGTAAATTATTCTATATATATATAACAATAATTCTCACCAATAACATTAAACTTACATCCACACAAATAGATGTGTTCTTACTCAAATAACTTTTAAACATATACCTTGGACATCTATAGATACTCAATAAGTGTCTCCCAAGTAATTTACATTATTTACAACATTAAAAGAGGGGTTCCTAAGACATTAGTATTATGATCAAACTTCAAAAAACATGAAACTCCCTAGAGCTTTTATCGCATAACTAGATATCCCATCATAAATTGTATAATTTGAAAATGATTTATCCAACCCTTTTTACTTCTAGTCATGAAAATTTTCACATTGAGTAAGTTTCTTTAGACACATGTTTGCATAATGCCCTAACTAATTACAACTAAAGCATATTACTATTGATTAGTTATCTGTTATCTCATTGTGGGATTTTTTAGGACTCTTTTCCATATAGTCATTAACCATGTTACCAAACCTACCACACTGGTAACACTTTCTATATCCTAACATATATTCCTCAAAATGTATTTCACCACACTTAGAAAAAATTTTGGGCCTACCTCTAGAATTATTAGTTGGTTTCTTCTCTATTTGTTACCACCTTGACTATTTCTTACTCTTTTAATTGTGTGTCATTTAAGTGTTGGAAAACTCCATTTCCACTTTATTAGGATAATGAACCACTTTTTCATAACTTTTAAATTCTAGAGTGGCCAAAGATATTCATAGAATTGGTTTTAATCTTGAGTAAAATATATTAATTTTATTTTTATTGTCTTAAATAAAGTTGGGAACATACCTGGACAATATTTTAAAGTTTTCTTCATATGAAACTATATAATATTTATTATTTTTATTTAATTACAATAATTTTTCCATATCCTAAGATGAACAACCGTATGGAAATATTTTTCAATGAAAATATCCTCAAAATTTTCACATTCCATGGTATAAATATCATATATATCTCTAGTATTCTTAACCAAATACCACCATCGATCAAATTCGCCTTAAAAATTACAGATGGCGAGAGTTTCCTTTTAATGTTATGAATATCTCATGTTGTAAAATATCATCTCTAGGGAATTGTTTCATCCTTCATCTTTAAATGGGTCAGATAATCCATTGAATGATGGTGGATGTTGCCTCATGAAATTTTCCTCTACTATCATGTTATTTTAAGGTAGGTTGGGCTCCTCTTTAGCATGGATACCACCACCATTTATAACTCGTGTCAACTGATCCATCACTATAACAAACTTCTTAGTTACAAAACAACCTTATTAGGATGTTGATTTGGAAGCACTTTTTCCATTTATGCCTTCCCACTATATCTTTATTATTTACTCTATAGAAGAACATTATAAAAGACATTTTTTAATTAAGAAACATGGTAATCATAAAATTATTTACCATTTCAACTTAACCATAAAGTAAAATCTTTTAAGGAAATTCTATTAACACTATCCAAACCTCGATAGTTTTCTAAACCTTCCTCTTGGTATAAACTATAAGGACCCAACCTGAAATATTAAATAATATTGATTTTCAGTGAATAATTTAATTTATATAACATTAAGGATCTTTTCAATTTTATAGTTTTAGATAATTATTTCATATATAATACATAACAAAACTATATAATACAATGTGGAAAATTCTTAAGAATATCCATTTTTTACCATATAAAACTTCTAGAAAAAAAATAAATCATGATATATTTAATGAAAACTCTTCACAACATCCATCATGACATATTAATTTCCCTTAAACATCCTTAAACCCTTTGAAAACATTATAAAAACTTGGTATAAGTAAAAAATCTCAGTAAGGGATATAAAAATATAGGAAACCATTAGTCTAGTAAAAACATTAAAACTCATATAAATTTTACCTTTATCTTCAAATTTCTTTGATAATATGAAATAAAAAAATTCAAATGAATAAAAAAACATTTCTCTCAAAGAAAATCATTAAAACCCCTGAAATGTAATTAAAAATCTTTTATGAGACTTAGAGTACCATATATATAAAACCCTTTCAAATCCCTTTTAATTGGAATAACCATAAGGCCAACTTCCAACATTATCATTTCCCAATGAATTGGAGATCTAAAATGGGGATCATCCTTCATATAAGCTATATCGATCTCACCCATGAGCTATAATGGGGATCAATCCTCCGTATAAGCTATACTAGGCTCACTCGTTTCTCACGAGCTATAATGGGACTCAACCCTTTGTATAAGTTGTATCGGGCTCACCCGTGAGCTATAATAGGGCTAAAACCTTTGTATAAGCTACATCAGGCTCACCCATTTCATATAATTATAATTTACCATATAATGAGTAAAAAATATTCTCATAAAACCCTTTTAAAATATATTTTTTAAGCCCATATGAAAAACACTTTAAGATAAAAATACTCTTTTCTTTTAAGGACTCATTTTCTATACCAAAACACCATTTTCTTTGAAAAAACATTTTCAATACCAAAATACTAAAATAAAATGAGAGACGGTTTTTTGTTTATCAAAACATGTGATCTTTCAATGAAATCTAGAAATCAAATTATATTCATCACAAAAAGAAAGTTCATTATCACCGTAGTTTAAAAAATAAGACATTTCATTTTTTGTTTTTAGAACATTCTTTTTAAGACACGTAAAAAGTTTCCATTTAAAACACATTTAATGAAATTAGAAATATTTATAAAATGACCTTTATAATCCTTTTACATCTATATAAATAAATATTTAAAATAATATCAAGAATATTTACATGGAGAAAATGATTTTTAATTAAATATCTAAATATTCAAAGTGTCAATACCACTTTGAACATTTAAATCATAAGACCCATGAATTATTAATATTTAAAAAACATTAAATAACCTAATAATAGAAAAAATATTGATATATAATTTCAAAGGGTATTTATATACACCTTATAAAATAATAAAGGTGCATATCATCAAGATATGCGTCAAGGAAAGGAGATTGAGACGAAATCCCTTACAGTTGTGGTAACATATGAATTGGAAACCCAAAAAGTAATAATCATAAAATGAAACATATAAATACCATGAAGATAGAATAATTAATGATATAATATATAAAAATTTGTAGTATTTACGCCAAACAAAATAAGTAATTGGTGAATATGATATTTATCTCACAAATGTAAAAAGTGAGATAAAAATCCATTACATTGAGTTTGACTTGTCATGTGTGTCTTTATATTCATGAATAATAAACCTATATTAATTATATTATTTCTTGATAATTTCTCTTGAGTTTATTATTACTTTTATTTCACTTGTTACAATGTTGTATACAACTGCTTACTCAATTAAGTCTACATTGGGTGTTTTGACCATATTCAGTTTATGTGTCAAAAATGACTTTGGTAGGTCGACTATGGTCAAAGAGGTAATTATTTAAAACATATAAATAATAATAATAATAAAATAAATATCATATTTATACATAAATTATACTTTTAAACCTAATCATAAATTATGGTTATAAAAAATAAACCAATGTTACGATCATGGAGATGGTAGGTCATACGTACGCATGAGTAACGTTCTCATTTTCTATGATTGTTATGGAAAGAAGGTAAGTAACATTTATATTTTAAAAATTATAATTATATAATAAATAAAATATTATTAATTATATATATTTATATATATAATTATTGTGACATAAAAAGAATCACATCACATCAAGGAGGTGATAGTCCACATGTCCACAAACGACGTTATCACTTTTTCAATGTGTGAAAGGGTAATAAATAAAATGAAATATTATATTTCCAAAAGGTTAATTTATATAATTAATATCATATATATTTTATGTATGAAACATATTTTTAATTAAAAATACCCTTGATACATTCTCTGGAATGTGTGAATGTATCACATCGCTTTTAGGAGGCGGTAGTCCACATGTCCACAAACGATGTTATCGTATTTAAAAAAAATGAAAATCATGAAGGTATGTGTTATATAATAATTAAATAAGTATAAATAAAACATAAATACCATATATATCATATAAAAATATAATTTATATCATAATTTTTAACCATGATATTTGGTGAAGGAAAAAACGAACGATATTGTTTCGTGAGGCAGTAGTTTGTTATAGACGAACGATAATTTTGTTACCCATTTGATGGAAGTGAGTGTAGTTGTAGTTAAAGAAATTACCATAAAATCATGTCAATATATTTAGTATACTTATGTTATTATATAATCATGTAATAATAAGAAATTAATGGGTGTAGAAATAAATAAAACACAGATGTGTATTAAAGAATGTTACCTCTTTCTTGGGTAACTCCATTTGGTTTTCACCAAAGGGATTCCTTGGATGGATTTATTCCCAAAGTGAGGAATATAAGGTTAAGGGAGGGATTTTGAAATATTATTTGGGTAGGTTTTATACTATTGAAAGGGCTTGATTGGTGTGAAGAAATGGGGAGGGTGAATTCCTTTTTAGTGTAGGGGGAGTCACATTCTTGTAAATATAAAAAGGTAAGCACTATTGAAAATTATCCCTTACATAATGTGCCTCCAATAATGAAAAAACTTAGATATAATAGTTTATATAGATGAATAATTTCAATAAAATTAGTTTTTTACAATGTTCCAGTTCATTTAGATTCTTGATATTAAAGTTTAACCACTAAGTAACCACATTTTTACCTTAATCTATATAATTAATTTTAAGTTATGTCTACCATTAAAAGGTGGTAAAATATAAATATTAAATAATTATAATATATTATTATTATTATTCGTTATAAATAAATATTGAATGAAACTTAATATTTTGAGTAAAATCATGTTACATGTTTTATATTATATTTAAAATAGTGTACCTTAAAAATTGATATCTAATTCAAAAATATTTAAAAACATGAAAAAGACATGTTCTATCATTACCTGGGCTGTTATTTTCTTTATATTCAATTGGTCTTTATTTTAATTTCTATTTAATTGGTTAAAAATGAATTCATATTATAAACTTATGTAAAATATATTTTCATAATTTAATAAATCTCATTTATTCTCTATATTCCAACAGTTAGGTGATAACTGTCATAATAATATTAATATTATAATTTTTTCTAGTAAGACTTGGGATTGTGTGTAACATAAGTCATTAAAGAGAGTTGATTTTTCCTGTAATGAAATATAAACTTTTTATTGTGTGTGAGGAAATATAAACTATATATCATGTAATAAAATTCATTATATAATTTAAATTAATTTTAAAGAATATATTTCATAAAATCTAGGGATGTTACAATGAAATTAAAAGAATGGAACTCCCCTCCCTTATAAAAGGGAGACTCATCTCTCTTTTTATTCACACTTAAAAACATTTAATTTCATAATATACCTTCACAAATAAATTCACCATATACCTAAAAATTTGATTGAGTAATTCTTTTGGTCATAAAACCAACATAGGGAAGATTTTGGTGTAAACCTTAAGAGGTTGTCTGAAAGAAGAGGTATAGTTCTTAATCAAGAATTTTCATTTTATTTCTTATTATAACCCCTTAAAATAATAATAAAAAATAATAAAATATTAACACCAAAATCTTCCACATGATTAATTTTTTTTATATTAATTTATTAACCTATATCCATATCCTCTTCTATCAAATGGGAAACAAAACCATTATTCGTGTGTATGATGGACTACCATCTTGCGAGCTGATGTAATTAATTTTCCACCACCTTATCTCATAGATGTTTATGATGATGAATTTAATATATATATATATATATGTGTGTGTGTGTGTGTGTGTGTCTATGATATTCATGACATATTTATCATTATATAAAAGTAATATATCATATTTTTTCTTATATATCCATCCATTGATAAATGATAACATCATTCATGCGTACATGTGGACTACCACCTATATGAAGTGATGCGATTTATTTTCCATTACCACGTCACATGGATGATATATATAAATTAATTTAATGAAATAATATTTTATTTATCATATAATTATCATTATTTAATGATAAAATAATACTTACCTTCTTTCCATTATGATCATTGAAAAATGGGAACATTAGTCATTTGTACATATGCCATACCATCTCAATGAATGTTACGTAGTTAATTTTTCATAACCATATTTAATGATTTGTTTTAAAAGTATAATATATGTTTAAAAATGATAATTAGTTTGTGATTATTATTCTTGAGATTATGTAATAATTAATTCTTTGACTGTAGTCAAACTACAATGTAATTTTGGACATATGAGCTGAATGTCATAAAAACATCTGATATGAACTTAAATAATTAAGTAATTGAATATGAAAAGTTAAAAAATACAATAAAAGTAATAATAAACAATAAAATGGTTCTTAAGAAAGTATATAATTGGAATATATTTATTATCGAGGAAGATAAAGAACATACATGATAATTCAGACATGAGGTAAGAGGTACATTAATTAAAAACCTTATTTTAAATGTTTTCAATATTTATTTTATAAATATTTTTATCCAAGTACATATTAATAAAAAAATTGATTTTTTATATGGATATAAATTTATTATAAAGGAAATTTTAGGTTGCTTTTAACTTTCTTACAATTTCTTTAAAAAATTAATCTTTTTACAGAACATTTCGACTTTCTTCATAAAAGATAAAAGAAATGTTCTTTGTTAACGTATACGGTGTCAACAAATTTACACCACCACAACCGTTATTTTTTTTTGGATTATTTTACAATATCAAATGTTTTATTTAAATAAAAATCCTATTTACCTTATGTTCTAATTATTTTTGGTTTTAAAAATGGGGTTTTAAACTGAAAGGGTATTTCAATATAAAAAGGATTTTTCATATGGGTTCAAAAGTGTTATTCAAGGGTTTTATGATGATAAAGAGAAAGCATAAATTTTTTAATTCATTATATAGTACTTGATAATTATATATGATAAATGGGTGAGATTGATATATCTTATATGATGGTTGATACCCATTATATCTCTCCAATGCATTAGGTGATGTTCCTTATCTTAAAAATAAAGAAGCAGGGAGTTAACTAATGTGTTTTCTCCTATTAATTTAACTGGACTCCAATTATTTATAACATGGGGTTTAAAAATTTTATGAATAAGATGATATATGTTTTCAAAAAAGTGTTTATATTTTCTTCACATGAGTTTTAAAGGTTTTCCTTGAAAAAAAAGTGTGTGTGTTACATGTGGATATGATTTATTTTTTTCATGCTCAAAGAATATTCTGGTATAGGTAAACATTATATGGGTTTTCATGTTTTATATTAAACTAATGAATTTATTATTTTTATTCACCCTACTGAGATTTTTTTCTCATCCTACACTTTAAAATGTTTTTCATTGGGTTTAATGATGGGTGAAGAAAAATAATAATTCAAGTTGATATTTATTAATACTTTTCTTGAAAAGAAACATGTATTTTAAAAGTTTTATATTTTAAAAAAATGGATACTAAGTTATAGTTTCCAACATGTAATTTTTGGGTTCATTATTCAATATTCATAACCAAATTCGATAAAACTATAAACCTGTAAAGGTCCTCAAAATGAAATAAAGAAAACTCTTGACTTAAAATTCAAGATTATGTAATGTTTTAAGGTTGGGTCCTTATAGTTTCAAGTCAAATAATCATTATAAGTCTAGATGATTGGAAGTTTTATAGTTTAGATGTGTGGAATTTGAAAAAATTTGAATCAATATAATTATAAATTTATGAATATGGGTTGCGAAGTAATACAAATTTCAAAAAATGTTTTAAAGAAATATAAGAATAACATTAGAATCTCAAGAGGATTTTAAAACTTAGTTCTAAGATCCAAAGTTTTATAATGGTTAAAGTATTTAAGAATTTGAGGTGGTTGAAGGAACATATGCATAATAATAATTAAGTTCACATTCATATATATTAATCAGAAAATGTAATGTGATTATGCCGAGATATAATTAATGATGAAAATATCATGATGACGGATTTATGATTATAGCCATGATTTTTGCAATTCCGTGAAGATAATTTATGCCAAGATTTATAAAATACTATAAAGAAGTCAGATACCTTTATTATTAGAGTAATTAAAGGAATTCAACTATGATTGAGAAAGGATAATGATTCAGAGTTGATAGCCTACACTGCCTATATCTTTTATAGTGAATTTGATTATATAAATTTGGATCTTGGTTGAAGATCAGTGGTTATAATTTGATATAAGAGTTATATAGAGTTGAAATTATATATTCAATACTATTCGTTTGGTCTAAAAATAAGAGGTGTGATTCTGAATAATTTTAGAGATATGGAGTAAGAGTTTAAATCCTATAAAATCACTGAGTTGAGAAGAAAAAATATAAACTTACAAACATTAAAGTTCTGGATAGTTAAGTTTTGGAAAATTATATTTTCAATAAATTATAATTTTTATTATTCAAAAGTATCAAAGGAGGATCCATTTTTATTACAAGATAATCCAGGAGTAAAAGAGATCTTACTCCCTTTGTTTGGTTGTAATATTATAAACTAGTGGGAACTAATATAACATTTTTTAAGATATTTTAGTGTTGGGAAAAAGTTTTGGGAAAAGGATGATACCTTCCCACACCTCTTGTAATCATTTATTGATTTTAGTGGAAAATGCATGTCTCAAAATGGACCCAAAACAATAAGGATATAGTTACCCACACTAGGGTCAAACCATGTAAAAAACCTATGATTCCATCATTAATTTTTATTTATATTACATATGGGTGATGGTGAGAAATAAAGTTTGCATGGATAAAGACTCTAAAAACACATAAATGTTTATTTTAGTTTAAAATAAATTATAAAAGAGTCTCATTGCTTCACCCCTCAATCTCAATGGTATATCAAATTTATGGACACTTCAATCTGTATCATGGCATATTGGTTTTCCATTGAAAGATCCTTACTTTTATTGAGATAGAGAATACTAATTCCATAAAAATAATAGTTATTTCTAATTTTTATAAAAACAATTATCATAGATATAAGAATATGATAATTACCTATTTTCATTTACTTTTCTAAGAGTTTTTTTATGCTTCTACTGTGGGTTTTATATTATTTTATAAGTATAATCCCATGATATTTACTGATAAGATAAACTTGGTGGTTGATGGAAAGGTATGAAATGATATTCTTATATCCCTATGAAACAAAGTATATAATAATATTATGGATATCTAAACTTATAAGGATAATTGGGACAAAATTGAAAGAATATTTAAGGGAATGTGAAAGTTAAGGAAGTAAAGATGAAAATTTGTAAAAGTGAGTTTGAATATGTTAGAATAGATGATGAATAAAATATTGATTATTAATTCACAAGAGTAAATTAAATCACCAAAAACATCTTGGGATTTAGAGAAACTTTAAAAGATTTAACTATTATTAAAAAGATTATGAGAAAATTTTCTAATAAGATATATTTATATAGTTTTCATATTGGAATATAAATATGATTTATCTCTTAAGGAACTATATAAAAAACTTGTTTATTATAAGATAAAGAAATATCATTTATTTAAGAAGTATATTAAGGAGGTATTAGTGTTTGAATCCATAGAAAAGATTAAAATTTTAGAAGAAAAAAATGGGCACTCTAGTGGATTGTAAGATTAGATAGATAAAGATTAAGAGTATAATAAGATTATAGATCCTATCTCAAATAATCACAAAAATTAAATAGGGGATTATAAATGTAAACTCTCATTTAAATGTGTCAATTTTGGTGGAATTTATTACTTTAAAATAAATTATCCAAATAATAAATGTGGTGAGTATAAAGTTGATGTTCCAAAAAAAACTTAGAGGAAGAAATGGGAAAAATTTCAATGAAATTTAAAAGAATAAATTGGTGATAAAAAAAGGTTTAACAAAAAATAAAATAATATTTAGTTTTAGAAAAGAAGATATATAATACTCCACCTTAACTAGTCATTTTTAGGAGGTGTTCCATAAACAATTGGTAACTTCATAGATCATGTTGCAAAACATGAAGAAACCTTAAGTGGTGAAGAATAATAAGGTGTTGATACATACATGGAATATATATTGAAATCAAAAACTGAGTTTTTTCATGATAAAATCATTAAACTAAATAAATAATTTTGTCTATTAAATAAATAAGGTGAAAAAATAATTTTAGGAAAATAAGGGCTTCTCAAAAGAGGGGATGCCTATATTGAGGAAATTTTAAAACATAAGCTAAAAGTGGAACAGAATGAAAATATAGAGAAATATCTTGAAAAAAATTCTAAAAAGGAATAAGAGTTAAAGAATACATAATAAATGTGTCTTAAAGTGGAAGATACTCTAAAAATAATGAGTTCAGGATTCCATAATTCTATGGAAGTTTAAGTAGAATAATCTCTGGTTGTTGAGATTATTAACCAAAAAATCAAGTCAAATAGACCCTTTATTACATTTAATGTAAATATATTTTTACTACTAGTGTAGGTTCAAACACTAGAATTGGGAAATTTTAGGTTGAGAAAAAATTTGTAGAATCTTCTTCTATATAAAGGGATGTTAAGAGAAACTTACAAAAACTACTTCCCCACGCCTGAGGAAAAAAGGAAAAAAGACACTAATATAAAAATGGTGTTTATTGTCATTTTTTAAAATTTATTATTTATTAATAGATGATAAAATGTCTTTCAATGTTAGTTATTGAAGAACATATGTTAAAGGTCCACCAACATGACTTTTAATGTCGCTCCTTTCAAAACAATATTAAACTGAAAACTCTATAGATGTTTTTAATGTAAATTTTTCAAATAACCGATGTTAAAAATAGGTAAACCATATAGAAAAGGGATTATATATTTTATCAATATTTTATTTGACTATTAATGGAGCTAAAATAGACTAAGGTATCAATATTTATGGTCATTCAATGTTGGACTAGAGAAGTTCAACTTCCAATGATGATACTTTTTGATTCGTATGTCCGTCTTAGCATTATAACTAGTTAAATCAAATACATTGAAATGAAATAATCCAATAGATATAGGGTTTCCATGGTTTTAATTTTATTTATTTGAAAAAACGATATTAAAAATGTGATTGAAAAACAATTTAACATTATTATTTTATATTAGACATCAAATATAGTTTATAAAATTTTCTCAATGTCAGTTTTTATAAAAAAACAGACACTTTAAATATATTTTTTATAATATTTTTAACATTTTTTATAATTAAATGATGTTAGAAAGGGTATTTTTAATATCATTATTAATAATAAATGATGTTAAAATTTAGATATCACAATGATTAGAATCAAAATTTCAATTTTTTGATAGTACACTTTCAAATTTTATGTTCCCACATAAAAATTAAAATTCCACAGGCAAAAATTTTTCAACTAAAATATATATATTTTATTTTTACCATTATCTAAATTTAGTAAATATTTTTATTTTATCAACATAATAATTTAATCATGTATTCATTCAACAATCCCACAATGGTAATTATCATTATTCTCTTATTATTTTATTTTTTTATTATAGGTTTTCTTTATTAGTGTATATTTTAATGAATTGTTTTCTGAGGGAAAAACCACTAAGAGAGAAAAAAGATCCAACAAGAAATTTACTAAAAAAAATTTAAAATTCCTTACCAAACACATTTGAGGATGCTACATGAGTTCTTCTCTCAAAAGAATGAATATCAAGAAGCGATATTAACATTAGAAGGATATCAACACAATTAAGGAAATTATGTTGAATATTCAAGTTCTTTTATTGTTCTCATCTGGTTTCTAAAATTTTTAGTTCATATATCTCATGTTTTCTTTCAATCAAGTAATTTTCATTAACGTATATTTTTTAAATCATAATTTTTCAACATCCATAACATTTGATCTATAATTCTATTTTAGCTCTATGACTTTTCAAATATAAGATTACAAGACAAAATACACCTATATATATGTTTTAATTGTTTTTAAAAATGGTAATTATGATAATGAATGTTATAAGTATAATTTTAACTCATTTATCATAATTATCAATATGAAATGTTCAGAAATTGTTCTTTGGACATTGGTTATCAGAATAATCGAAGTTGAAATTCTTCAATATAATAAATTTTATATTAATTTATATAACCAATGATAAAAATAACACTTAAAACATAATCCCAATTTATGTGGGATCAAAAAAAATGATAAAATGAAAGAAAAAATAGCCATTAAAAGGTATTTTTCTATTAATGAGAGAATACAACTGGACATCAATTGCATTTTACTAAAAAAATCATATCAATATGAGAGATAAATGTTCATATGTCATTTTTAGTGATTTTAAATATTTGGGAACAATGATTATGGTGACTAATACAACATGTTACTTTCTTGTAGTATTCATTAGTTGAGGGGGAGAAACTCTGAAAGAAAATGAATCAACTCTAGGAATTTGAGAAAATATTTAGGAAAGGAACAATCTATGGATAAAAGTGATTCAAGTATTATTAATTAGAACATATTTGAGTGCATGAAGAAAATTTATAGAAGATGTGACTGATGATTTCAATGTGATAATGAATATATGACTACTCTTCTAGGGAAATTATCTTTTTCTAAAAAGAAAGAATGTTTAGAAAAGGGAGAAGGGCGGAAATTCATTTATTATTGAAGTTTCTATGAATGATAGCATGAAAATAAATATGTGGATACTTGATAGTTGGTTTTCCTATCATATGATAGGTGATACAAGATTTTTATAGAACATTGAACAATTGGATGGAGGATGAGTAATGTTTTGGAATTATATTTATTTAAAAATTAAGGGAATTGATATGGTTGAGATTAAAGATATGAAACTAAAATCTAAATATTTTCTATTTTTTGATGGAATTAGACACAAAATATTGAGTGTGATATAACTTTTTAATTATGGAATAAAGTTATGGTAAATAAAAAATATTATATTATCAAGTTTCCAAGATATGGAAGAACTCCCACTAAGAGAGAAAGAACCAGTGGTAAATTTTTTCAAATTAGTGATATGAGTAATTCGTGATATTTAAGTGATAAATATGAAAATAAACTATATAATAGGCGACTTGGTCATCTTAGTCAAAGAAATGTGAGTAAAATATAAAATGAATATGCAATGAGAGATCAACCCCAACTGAAAAGACACTATAAAAATTATGATATTTAAATTCTATTTTTTTTAGTGGTTTGTGAAAACACCAATAAAAGCTTCCATGATTATTTAGTAGTGGTTTTGAAAAAAACCACCATGATATATTCAAAAAATTAAAAAAAAATCCTTAAGTTCCTACTTACCTCCCTAATCCTCACCTTTCTCTTTCTATACTAACCCTAGACACAATTTTGTTAATTTAAGAAGAACACAATTCAGCTAATCAAAGACTCCTCCTTCCTAGAGATATGGTGGTGCATAGTGACATGTGATATCCCCATCCTTCCTAGTAATCAGTGTAGTCCCATCCTTCTTAGTAAAACATAGATATTTTTGATCTCCCTCCTTCCCATAAATTATCATTCCCCCATATTTTCTAGTAATGTTCAAGTTTCCCTCGTTCCTAATGATGACCGAACATCCCTGTAATGACCCAAACTATTACAAATAAAATTCCTATTTTTGATTTTTTTAAATCTGATATTTTGTAATATGGTTATATAAAACACATCAAATAATCTTGTTTTTATATCCAATTGGATTTAAATTACAATTAAGAATCATTACCATTTATAATATAGTCATTGAATAGTGATTACATGATTACTATAATTGTAGGGTTTTAACCAATCCAATTGAAACAGAAAAAAGATGTAATGGCCTCAACCAGTAGGATCATACCCTATGAAGCCCATTTATTTGAGCTTCAAATGGAGATTACATCTCTAGAATTTTCCCTTAACCAATCCCTAGTTGAGATCTAACGACTTAAGCATGAGTGAAACTGTTCATGAGAAGTTCAAGCTCATCAAGATCACGACCAAAACCATGTTCTTCAAACCATCCCATGAAGGTATCACCATAGTGCTCCTTAATCATAGGGTATTTACTGTAGTATTAAAGGGAAATGTATCAAGATCTTAGCAATATTATTATGTACATTATTTTGTATAGAATAATGAATATATTTTCATCCTATTATTATTACTTTATAAATGATTTTTATTTTGATTCAATAAAACACCAATAGTATTTTTTATTAACATTCAAAATCAATTAAGTAATTAATAAATTAATTGATTTCTAAAATAAATAGTATTTTAATAAAATATTTTTATGAAATATTTTTTTTATCAAAATATAAACTATCATATAATTTTTTATGAAGTAAAATGTAATTTTTATAAGGGTTTAGAAACTGTTATTATTAAGAAACCCAACATTTCTCAATAAAATTCAAGTATTATATTAAAAGTGAAAATACATATTTATAAAATTATTTAGATAAAATTAATATTATTTTTTTAATCAAAACATTGAAATTATTCAATAGTTTATTTTTTATAATTTTTTGATACAACCTAATTTTAGGGTAAAAATTAAATATGGTACAAAAATACAGTGTGTATTATGGCATCATAATACCCCAAAAATTATGTAATAAATAGTATAAAAGGTATCCATGACCAAATATATGTCTTAAATTTAAAGTAATATGATTTTATTTTTATGTTATTAAATTTATAAATCCTTTATGAATCCTCAAAAACCATTAATATATTTTAAGTTTTTAAAAACCTTTTTAAGAGTATGACTCTCTTCCATATAAACAAAGGTATTATTTTATTAAGGTAGACAATTATACTTATATAATAATGAAAACCAATACCATTTTGTAAAAACCATGGTTAGGAACCATGGTAGGGTTTGTAGTTTTGGTTATTTTATTATATAGAGTCCAAAACCTAAGTTTGAGAAATAATAAAGAAATCCTCACTCATTTACTATATAAACCCACCCAAGATCCCATTTATATTCACTAAAAATATTTTTATAATGTCTTTACTCTTCCATCCCCTATCTAGAGTCCTCTTAAGGTTCCTTAATCACTACCACAAAACATGGCAAGGGAAGCGCTGCCCATTATTAGTGCTAACCAGAAAGCGCATATAAAGGGATGGGATTTTATCAGAACTAGCTAAAAGTGCTGATAAATATAGAATTTATCAGCACTAAAACAAGTGCTTATATAGGTGTACCCTTTATCAGCACTATTATTAGCACTGATACATGTTTTTATTATTAATTTATATAAAATTATTATATTTATATTAAAAAAAATTATTATAGATTTATTAGATTAATTAATTGTATTTATTATATTTGTTATATTTAATATATTTCTTTTATTTCTTTTATTTATAAATAAATAATACTTTTTAATATATATATATATATATAATTAAAAAGGATTGCTAAAATAATTATTTATTTGCACTATAATTTTAGCGCTGATAAATATTTGTTTTATCAGCGCTTCTTGAGGGATGATAAAGATATGCCTTTATCAGGGCTAAAAAGCGCTGATAAAATAAAAATTTATTAGTGCTAACATTTTAGCGCTGATAAATAGGTCTTTTATCAGTTCTTTTTTAGCACTGATAAAGGCTTATTGTAACGACCTAATGTTTTTAATGGAAATTCCCTTCTTATAAATATGTCATAAAATAACATAATAATGAACTACTAAGTGATAAGTGACCTTTAAACATAAGTTTGTCACTTCTGTGTTTGGAATTTTGAAAATCTGACATACACAGTTGTGTTCAAGATGTTTTTTTGGAGTCTAATAAAAAATAATAATTTTTGGTGAATAGTAACCTACCCTAATGAATAGTAACATACCCTTATGAATAGTGATATACCCTAATGAATAGTAACCTCACCTTTGATAGTATAAAAATAATATTCAAGTTGGAATTACAATACAGTTATGTTTTAGAATGAGTTAATGCATGTTTTAAATTTGGTTTTCAATAATAAATTATGATTTTAATTAAATATTAAAATAATCATATTTAGAAAATTATTTTTGAAAAATGGACTTCATTTTTGGATTCTACATGTTGAAAAAATGGTTAGGCTGAATTTTTGGGATTTTTCTGAAATACTTGAATTTTTTATGAATAGTAGAATCTGACAATTCACAATAAATGCTAAATATGGGATTAATTGAGTCATCGATGATGTTCTACTGATGTAATCCCACTTGTTTCGAATTTAGATGACCCATTTACTATTATTGGTCATGGAATACTTACTATTTTTTGTCTTGTGAAGAAATAATAAATTAATGAATATAATATCATGAAATCCCTCCTCTCCTCCACTATAAAAACCCCCTTCACTCCCTCTTCTCTCCACTCCTCTCAAGCACCAAGCCTTCTCTAATTTCTGCCCAAATATCTCCCCAAGGTCCTCCCCCACGTCCAAAAGCTCTCATCCTCCTAAAAATACCAAAACCTCTCCCCTTAAGAGGTTCTCAAAGGAGGAAGTCTCAAGAGGTAAATTCCTCTTCCCAAATTTCATCTTTTCTTTTAAGTTCTTTATTTTTTATTTCTTTCCTCACCTCCCTTCACCATAATAGTATGAAAAATCCAGTAACATACATGTACTGTAATGTCTTCATTCTAGTGGTATATTTCATTATATTCTCTCTTTTCCCCACCCTTTTATTTGAAATAAATTAAAGCACCGTTCGAGATGTGCTAATTTAGCACATTCAAGGACAACGGTTTATCAATTTCTATTGTTATATTTAATTATGGTCATGAAACCTTTTGTGTTATGGTTGAAACAGATTATTATATATGTAATATATCCTATTATTGGTTCTGTAATCCTTTGGTACAAATGGAATTATGTTATAAATCAAAACACATTCTTTGTAATCAAATCCACCGATTAACAAAAACGGTTATCACTAAGGTTATATATATAATAAATAGAATTAAATCTAAGTAACCTAATTAAAATTAAAACCATTTAATCTATTTAATTTTAACTAAATAATATAACTTCAATTCTGGACAACCACTTTCATCTTTCATATAATCAAAACTTGAATATAAGTGAACCAATCTTTTAAATCCAAGTAAACAAACGAGCCCGAACAATGAAATTAAACCTTATAACTAATCAAAAAGGCTTTGAATGAAATAAAAAGGTTTATAATAAATAAATTACATATAGAAGAGGTTCTGGACTTATTAATTAATTATCCGAATTTGTTTATTCAGGTCATTAATAACAAGTGGAGAACACCACCGGATTTAAGGTAAGGGATCCTCTCCTTTTCTCTCTTAATCAAGATTGTCTTCTATACTATGCCTTTTTATGTGTACTAGAAAATGATGGGGTATTTTTAAGAACCTCCCCCATACTTCTCTATATATTTATAAGTGATGAGGAACCCCATTTCTCACTTATCAATCCCTCTTGGTTACACCCAACACCATGCCGATAAAATTGTAACGAATTCTACCAGAACCTTCTTTGTTCTTTCGGGTTTCCTTATATTTCTTTTAAAATGGTGTTATCTTATCTATTTATGTGAGTATTATGAATTATGGTTAGTTGTACAAGATTCTTATATCAATAACCTTTCATCACATTCTATTGGGGATATAGATGATTTTGAAAGATTCCCTCCTTAGAACTTTCCGATAAGCAAACCTGTTTTAAGGGGACTTCCAAATTTTTACCCAAAGTAAAAGTGCAATCTATCCTATTTTTTAAAAAACCATTGTATTTATAAAATCGGTATTTTTATTATGAAAACCTTCTTGGTTCAATTCTGGTTTTATATAAAATAATGTTCTCTTTTCTTTTTGAAAAGCCCTAGAGTGTTTTCTTTAAAACCACACAAAAATGTTTTAATGCTAATGTTTCTAAAATACATTTGTAATATGTTGTCACTTATATTTGACACCAATTACCATGTTATAATCCTATTTTACCCTATGAATGTCCATTTATGTTCTAATCCTTTCCATTCGTAGACACTTTCGTGATACGCCCATTGGATATGTTTTATGTCATGATTGTGGTACTCAATTCTTTCCATGGGTAACCTTATGTTTATATATGGTTAATTATGTATGATTATTTATGTGGCAAGATTATTTATGTGGCAAGAATATTCATGAATATTTTGAGATGGGTGTGCCCAGATAGCAATCTGATGCATTGGGTAAGGATAAGTCTCATGAGATGTGATGTGAAAAGGATTGGTGGTTAGCCTTGACCCATACTAAAATGGGAAACAAGATTGGCAGTTATCCTTGACCTGTACTAAATATATGATTTATGATTCTGCCACATTTATATGATTCCATGTTTATATGATCCCATTCTTATATTAAATGATTTTATAAGTTTCATGCTTTGGATATCATTATGTCATGCATCCTAACTCATGTGCTTGAGATGTATCTTTATGTTCATTTCTTTACAGGGCTTTTTAGCTCATCCCTTTGTTCATGTGTTCCCCAGGGTACCCTATGAAGATGTAAGATCTCAAAGGAAGTTAGAATCTCTTCATGGAGATTAAATAAAGAAGTTTTTTAGTCCCATGTTTTATGTTATATGTACCTAGTCTTCCAAGACACTAGACTTAACGATACTTGGCTTGTACTCTAATGATTAATTATGCTTAAAATCATGAAATGTTTTATATAAAAGGCTTGGGTCACTATAGTTGGTATCAGAGGATGGTCTAGTTATTTTTGGAGATTAGGAATACAGAACCTTAGTGAGAACCTTAACGATGAGACTAAGTATAAGAAAGCATTCCTAAATTTTGGTGAGTATAGAGTAAGTGGTTTATCAAGCAAATAAATCCCTATTTAGATACGAGAAAGTAGAGGCAGCTCTGGCACAAATGTATCTTTAGGTAAAACCTGAAAACACCGCTTTGAGCTATACTCGAATGGGAATTGGTGTATGACAACGGGCCTTGCTTCACTCTTGGTTACAACACTCCCAGGGGATATTCTTTGGTAGATTCATGAGCTTAGTAGAAATCATTATTAAGGGACAAAAAAATCCCATAAGATTATAAGTTAAGAAATAGATCGAGGATGACCTAGATATAAACCTAAAGAATCATAAGTTAGGATATACTTCTTCTTTATAAGTTCATACTTTAATATTCAAAGTTTCCTTTTTATGCTCAGTAGATAAGTATTCAAGACCTCTAATTATGCATTCTTTTTCTTATTTAATGGAAGGAAATAGAAGAACATGTTCCAACAACCAATGTGATAGGAAATGTAATGATTGCCCTAATGATATGCCTGATGTGATGGAAGCGGGTGCTCAAATCTTCATAGCAGTACTTTCTCAGCTGGCTCGAGTTATGAATAATAACTTGAATCAGGTGGAACGTCCGCCTCCTCCAAGGAAAGAGAAAGTTTCTGTATAATCCTTCATGTAGAAAAGGCCTCCCATGTTTAGCGGTTCTTCTGATCCCCTCCTTGAAAAACAATGGATTAACTCCATTGAAAAGATTTTATTTGTCCTCCAGTGCTCGAAAGAAGAGAAAGTTGTACTGGCAGTCTATCGTTTTTATGGGGAAGCTGATCAATGGTGGACACTGATCAAGAATACGAAGTCCCAAGAGGAAATTGATTCCATATATTGGGAGGAATTCAAGAGGATGTTTTTAACAAATATTTTCCTCGAACCCTTCGTCTCAAGATGGAAATAGAGTTCCTTGGAATCAAGCAGAAGGAAGATGAGTCCATTCGGGAGTATGAAGCGAACTTTACAAGGCTTGCAAGGTACACCTCTAGCTTTTTCATGAACACCGGAAGCAAGGTGGATCGATTCTTTAGAGAACTAAAGCCAAGTCTATGAAAAGTGTTGACGATTCGAGACTTCGACAGCTATAAAAAGATTGTCCGTTGTTCCCTCAAGGTTGAAATGGAGATTGAAGACTCCCGGTGGTCTCATGGGCCTAGTGACAAGAAGCAGAAAATGGAGAACAACATGGTTGGTTCATCAAAAAAATCCCATAATGGAAAGAAGCCTCACTTTCCGCTTTGTAAGAATTTTGGGAAGAAGTATCATGGTAACTGTCTCAAGGGAACCAGGAATTGCTTCAAATGCAGAAATTTTGGTCATCTGGATAAGAACTACTGAAGGGATATGAAAAATCCCACTAATGTTGAAGAATAATGGAAGGTTCAGATCAACACTTAGCCTGTAGTGCAGTGTTTTAACTACAATGAGCTTGGCCATTATGCGAACAATTTCCCTAAGCTGAGGGTTGTCAGAGGCAATCATCAAAAACCTCCAAGGCAACAAGGAAGGGCTTATGCTATCACTACTACTGAGGTGGAGCTAAAAAATGATGTGGTGACAGGTACGATTGTTATTCATTCAAGAATAGTGAACGTACTATTTGATTCTGGTTCTATGCATTCTTTCATATCTTGAAAATTTAGTAGAACTATTCAAACACCACCACAAAATTTGGAGGAAACGTTATCTGTGAGAATAACGAATAGGGAAATTATTTCATCCATGGTTTATAACTCCTCCCTGGTTAATGTTTTTGGACTGAACATCCTAGCAAATCTTGTCATACTTTCTTTAGTGGAGTTTGATTCTATCTTGCACATGGATTAGCTATCTTTGTACAAGGCCAACATCAACTGTTAGGAAAGGGAGATTACTCTTCACATCCTAAAGAATCCTCCAATTATTTACAAGTGTAAGGAAGAATATGATTCTTCTTTAGAATCTTCATCTCAAGTTTGGATATTGCTTCCTTATGAGCATGCATACCTAGATCAAATGATGGAGACAAACAAGAGAATCATGCTTGAAGACATGCCCATTGTTAGGGATTACACTGATGTATTCCCCAAAGAGTTGTCTAGTCTTCCTCCTAACCGAGAGGTTGAGATCTCAATTGAACTTATCCCTAGATCTCTGCCAATATCAAAGACACCTTACAGAATGGCCACCGTAGAGCTGGAAGAGCTGAAGAAGCAGTTATAGGAGAATATGGAGAAGGGTTTTATATGCCCGAGTTCTTCACTGTGGTGTGATCCATTCCTCTTCATCAAGAAGAAGGATGGATCAATGCGCCTCTGCATTGATTATCATGAGCTCAATAAAATCACTATAAATAAAAATTATCCCCTTCCATGGATAGATGACTTGTTCGATCAGCTTTGTGGGGCTAGTTATATCTCTAAGGTGGACCTTCGGTCAGGATATCACCAACTAAAGGTGAGAAAGGAAGATATTCCCAATATTGCCTTTTGAACGAGGTATGGACACTATGATTTCATAGTGATTCCCTTCAGACTCACTAATGCTCCTTCAATTTTCATGGATTTAATGAATAGATTCTTTAGAGATTACCTCAACAAATTTGTGGTGGTCTTTATTGATGATATTATGATATACTCCAAGAGCAAGGAGGAACATGAGGAGCATTTGGAAACTGTGTTAAAAACATTACAAAGGGAGAAGTTGTATGCAAAGTACAGTAAATGTGAGTTCTATATGGAGTAAGTATCAATCTTGGGGCTTGTTATCACCATGAAAGGGATATATGTGGACCCTTCCAGGATGAAGGTAATTGAAGAGTGGCTGAGGCCAAATTCTGTAATGGAGTTCCATATCTTTTTTAAGTCTAGCTGGGTATTATCGACAATTCGTGAAGAACTTTTCACAATTGTCAAACCCAGTGACCATGCTGACACAAAAGGGAGTAAAGTTTGTCTGGACATAGGAATGTGAATATAGTTTCAAGGAGTTGAAAAATGATTATCACTACACCAGTACTCACACTCCATTCAAGTGGAGAAATCTCTGTGGTGTATAGTGATGCTTTTAAGAAAGGTTTAGGCTGTGTGCTAATGAAAAATGATTAATTGATAGCCTATGCATCAAGGAAGCTGAAAATATATGAGCAAAACTATCCCATACATGACCTGGAGTTGGCGGCTGTGATCTTTGCGTTTAAAATCTGGTGTCATTATCTCTATGGGAAAAAAATGCGAGATATATACTGACCATAAGAGTCTCAAATATATATTCACATAGAAAGAGCTTAATATGCGCCAACAAATATGGATAGATATCATCAAGGATTATGACTGCACAATCCACTACCATCTCAGTAAGACAAACAAGGTGGCTGATGTTCTAAGTATAAAGGATCCTGCATCTTTATCAATGATGATAATTGAAAAGGATCTGATCTTATTATATTTTCAAAGGATGGACTTGGGAATAATTAAGGGAGGAACATCATCAATACTTTCTCAAATGATTGCTCAACCATCCCTCTTGTAGAAAATAAAGGTTGCTCAAAGAATGTATGTGGAAATTTAGAAAAGGGTGGAAGCTGTTAAAAATAATAAATCCTCTGATTTAAAAATTCATGAGGAAGAAGTTGTAAGATTTGGGACACGATTATGTGTACCATATGATCTAGAGATAAAGAAGGAGATATTGAATGATAAACATAGCTCAACCTTCTCTATCCATCCTGGGAGTACCAAAATGTACTGAGATCTCCGATAACACTTATGATGGGACAACATGAAGAAGGAGATTGTGGAATATATATCAATGCTCTTGGTATGTCATCAAGTTAAAGCTAAGCAACAAAAGTCCAAAGGTATGATGTAGCCATTGCCTATACCCATGTGGAAATGGGAAAATGTTACTATGGACTTTTTCATGGGTCTCCCAAAGATGTCGAAGGGAAATAATGCGATATGGGTTGTGGTTGACCGGCTCACCAAGACATCCCATTTCATCACTATTCAGGAAGATATCTCACTTAAACAACATGAAAAGTTATATGTGAAGGAAGTGGCAAGACTACATGGTGTTCTGCTCTCTCTCAATTGTCTCTGACTGTGATCCAAGGTTCACATCTAAATTCTAGAGGAGTCTTCAACATTCTTTGAGTATTGAATTAAATTTCAACACAACCTATCACCCCCAAACTAATGGCCAATCTAAAATGACTATTCATACAATTGAAGATATGCTTAGAGCCTACTCTCTAGAATTCAAAGGTGGATGGGATCATCATCTCCCATTGGTTGAGTTATCATTCAAAAATATCTTCCACTCGAGTATTCAGATGGCTCCATATGAAGCTCTGTATGGAAAGCGGTGTAGAACTCCAACTTGTTGGGATGAAGTTAGAGAAAGAAAGCTACTTGGACCCGACCTTGTTTAAGAGATGATAGAGAAGGTTCAAGTCATCCAAAAACACATCAAAGCTGCTCAAAGTTGGAAAAAGAGCTATGTTGACAACCGTTGAAGGGACTTGAAGTTCGACGTTGGAGATAAAGTCTTCCTTCGAATATCTCCATGGAAGAGAGTCATGCGATTAAGGAAGAAAGGGAAGTTAAGCCCAAGGTATATTGGCCCCTTTGAGATCCTTGACCGCATAGGAGGCGTGACCTATCGGATTTCACTTCCACCGAATATGGCTTGAGTTCATGATATTTTTCACGTATCACTCTTGAGGAAGTACATACCTGATCCCTCACATATACTAAAATCAGAGGTGGTGTAGCTGGAAGATGATCTCTCCTATGAGGAGCAGCCAGTAAAGATTTTGGATCGGAGAGATAAGGTTCTACACAACAAGACAACCCATATTGTCAAAGTGTTATGTAGGAACCATAAGTTTGAGGAAGCAAAATGGGAACTGGAGGAAGCAATGAAGGAAAAGTACCCACATCTGTTTTTGTCCTAAAATGTAAAATGAAATTTCGAGGGCAAAATTTCTTAGGGGGGGAATAATGTAATGACCCAATGTTTTTAATGGAAATTTCCTTCTTATAAATATGCCATAAAATCACATAATAATGAACTACTAAGTGATAAGTGACATTTAAACATAAGTTTGTCACTTCTGTGTTTGGAATTTTTAAAATCTGACATACACGGTTGTGTTCAAGATGTTTTTTTGGAGTCTAATAAAACAAAAATAATTTTGGTGAATAGTAACCTACCCTAATGAATAGTAACATACCCTTATGAATAGTTATATACCCTAATGAATAGAAACCTCACCTTTTATAGTACAAAAATAATATTCAAGTTGTAAGTACAATATAACTATGTTTTAGAATGAGTTAATGCATGTTTTAAATCTGGTTTTTGATAATAAATTATGATTTTAATTAAATATTAAAATAATCATATTTATAAAATTATTTTTGAAAAATGGACTTCATTTTTGGATTATACACATCGAAAAATTATTAGGTTGAATTTGTGGGATTTTTATGAAATACTTGAATTTTTTATGAATAGTAGAATCCAATAATTCACAATAAATGCTAAATAATGGATTAATTGAGTCATCGATGATGTTCTGCTAATGTAACCCCACTTGGTTCGAATTCACATGACCCATTTACTATTCTTGGTCATGGAATACTTACTATTCTTTTTCTTGTGAAGAAATAATAAATTAATGAATATAATATCATGAAATCCCTCCTCTCCTCCACTATAAAACCCCCTTCACTCCCTCTTCTCTTCACTCCTCTCAAGCTCCAAGACTTCTCTAATTTCTGACAAAATCTCTCCCCAAGGTTTTTCCCCACTTCCAAAAGCTATCAGCCTCCTCAAAATACCAAAACCTCTCCCCTTTAGAGGTTCTCAAAGGAGGAAGTCTCAAGAGGTAAATTCCTCTTCCCAAATTTCTTCTTTTCTTTTAAGTTCCTTCTTTTTTATTTCTTTCCTCACCTATCTTCACCATAATAGTATGAAAAATCCATTAACATACATGTACTGTAATTTCTTCATGATATTGGTATATTTCATTATATTCTCTCCTTTCCCCACCCTTTAATTTGAAAGAAATTAAAGCACCGTTTGAGATGTGCTAATTTAGCACATTCAAGGACAACGATTTATCAATTTATATTGTTATATTTAATTATGGTCATGAAACCATTTGTGTTATGGTTGAACCATACTATTATATATGTAATATATCCTATTATTTGTTCTTTAATCCTTTGGTACAAATGGAATTATGTTATAAAGCAAAACACATTCTTTGTAATCAAATCCACTGATTAACAAAAATGGATATCACCAAGGTTATATATATAATAATTAGACTTCACTATAAGTAACCTAATTAAAATTAAAACCATGTAATCTCATGTATATGAACTAAAGAATATAACTTCAATTCTGGACAACCACTTTCATCTTGCATATAATCCAAACTTGAATATAAGTGAACCGATCTTTTAAAGATAAGTAAACAAACGAGCCCAAACAATAAATTGAACCTTATAACTAATCAAAAAGTCTTTGAATGAACTAAAAAGTTTTATAATAAATAACTTACATATAGAAGAGGTTATGGAATTATGAATTAATTATCCAATTTTTTTTATTCAGGTCATTAATAACAAGTGGAGAACACCACCGGATTTAAGGTAAGGGATCCTCTCCTTTTCTCTCTTAATCATGATTGTCCTCTATACTATGACTTTTTATGTGTACTAGAAAATGATGGGGTATGTTTAAGAACCTCCCCCATACTTCCCTATAGATTTATAAGTGATTAGAAACCCAATTTCTCTCTCATCCCTCCCTCTTGGTTACACCCGACACCATGCCGATAAAATTGTAACGAATTCTACCTGAACCTTCTTTGTTCTTTCGGGTTGCCTTATCTTTCTTTCAAAATGGTGTTATCTTATCTATTTATGCGAGCCTTATTAATTCTGGTTATTTTTACAAGATTCTTATATCAAGACCCTTTCATCATATTCTTTCGGGGATATACATGATTTTGAAAGATTCCCTCCTTAGAACTTTCTGATAAGCAATCCTTTTTTAAGGGGACTTCCCAAATTTTTACCCAAATTTAAAGTTCACTCTATCCTATGTTTTAAAAAACCATTTTATTTATAAAATCGGTATTTTTATTATGAAAAACTTCTTTGTTCAATTCTGGATTTATATAAAAAAATGTCCTCTTTTCTATTTGAAAATCTCTAGAGTGTTTTCCTTAAAACTGCACAAAAATGTTTTAATGATAATGTTTCTAAAATACATTTTTAATATGTTGTCACTTATATTTTACACCACTTACCATGTTATATGAATATTTTACCCTATTAATGTCCATTTATGTTCTAATCCTTTCCTTTCATGGACACTTTTGTGATACGCCCACTGGATATGTTTTATGTCATGATTGTGGTACCCATTTTTTTCCATGGGTACCCTTATGTTTATGTATGGTTGATTATGTATGATTATTTATGTGGCAAGTTTATTTATGTGGCAAGAATATTCATGAATATGTTGATATGTGTGTGCCCAGATAGCGCTACAATTCATTGGGTAAGGATAAGTCTCATGAGATGTGATGTGAAACCGATTGGCGGTTAGCCTTGACCCATACTAAAATGGGAAATGGGATTGGCGGTTATCCTTGACCCGTACTAAAGATATGATTTATGATTCTGCCACATTTATATGATTTCATGTTTATATGATCTCATTCTTATATTAAATGATTTTATAATTTTCATGCTTTTGATATCATTATATCATGCCTCCTAACTCATGTGCTTGAGATGTATCTTTATGTTCATTTCTTTACTGGGCTTTTTAGCTCATCCCATTGTTCGTGTGTTCCCCAGGGTACCCTATACATATTTAAGAGCTCAAAGGAAGTTATAAGCTCTTTATGGAGATTAAATAAAGAATTTTTTTTAGTCCCATGTTTTATGTTATATGTACCTACTCTTCCCAGACACTAGACTTAACGATCTTTGGCTTGTACTCTGATGATTAATTATGCTTAAAATCATGAAATGTTTTATGTAAAAGGATCGGGTCATTATACATATTTTTATCAGCACTCAAAAAGTGCGTATAAAGGTATGTTTTATCAGTGAATTTATTTTAGAACTTATAAAACATACTTTTATGAGTTCTTTTAACTAGCATTGATAAAGGTTATAGTAGTTTTTATATAATAACCCTAACAAGACACTCCTCCGTCACACTTTTTCAAGCCTTCGCAGAAGCAGAACCCTGCCCCGTGACTCCTCCTCCTCCTCCTCCTCCTCCACCACTGCCTTGTCCTCCTCCTCTGCCACGACCATCCACCTCCGCCGTCGTTGCTGCATTCTCCTCCTCCTCCATCTCAATCCCTCCTCCGCCACGACCCTGCTTCTCCTTGTCCTCCACCGCCGCTGCCTCCTCCTCCTCCTCTGGCCGCCGAATCATCCTATTCCACCATGGTCACCTCCTCATGTGTTTAAAAAATTGATGATGAATCTTTATCAAGCCTGTATGATCTTAGATATGGTGGTTGAGCATTATTAAGGGGTCAAATCCAATTTTATGATGGTGGTTTCAAACCATTACCAATGTTTTATATATTACTTAATGCACTGTGATATGTATTTTTATGGTAAGATAATTATAATTGTGTTTGAGTTTGGTGGGGTGATTCTGGAAGCTTCATTTGACTGTATAAGGGTGATATCTAAGTTGGATAACTCTTAGAGGAATTCATTTTGTGATTTTCAACATTAGTTTTTATTTAATTATGAGGAAAATATCCCTAATTAAAAGATAGAGATACAGTTAGAGGATTTTTAATTTTTTTTATTTTTATTCTTTATATAAAGGAACATTGGATTCCATTGTTTATTATATTGTTTTTGGTAGCTATTCATTTGGGATGGATCTTGTTTCTTGGTGATTATGAGGATCCAGAGATATCATTGGAGATGTTTTGAAGTCAATCATTAGATAATTTCATTTATTTGGAATTGAAGTAGAAACAATGACATGTGTTGTTTTCTATCTAATAGGGGAGATCTAATATATGATAGTTTGGTATTTATTTTAAGAATATTCTTTTCCATTCTTATAACATTATTCATTAAAATGATTCTAGGGTGTGGTATTTTAATTAGGCGACGCAACTAGAGATCAAATATTGACTCACCCCATTTAGTTTTCCAATGTATTTTTTGTTCTATAAAAGTATAAGGTAATAGATATTATTCTAGTGTAAAATAATTCATCTCAAGAGTGAATCCATAAAAAATTATCGAAGGGAATGTGTATGGATGGATTTCCTCAGTTTTCAAATTAGTTCATGTGTTGGCTAGTAGGGACTTGGTCTCAACTCCCTTTTTCTAATTTCCCTAGAAATAAAAGTTCTCAGGCCTCAACCTATACCTCTATAATTTTTTCCCATGTGAACATCATGTTCATTATCTCTTCCAATGAAAAACTTCCAAAGTGGCCATCATAGATATTCCAACCCAATTCATGTTATACAATTGAAATAGTTTAATCTAATTCATTATGATTTTTAACAAGGTGATCCATTTTTTTGGGAGGTAGAAATAATATTGATTTGGTGGAGGGTATTCACCCTTAAGTAAATTAGTTTATGTGTATCCATGTAAAAAATATTCACAATAGTGAGAAATCATCAATAATCAGTCATGATCTATGAGAGAAAAGCGTAGCCTTATTAATGCAGAAATGTAACACCTCAGGTAAATAAAGAATATGACATTTTCATATTTATCCATATTTGTGAATAAAATATTAATATGACTTTAAAGGGGACTCTATGCTCGATGGCGTACCCAACACGCAACAACGAGTTTCTTGGGAATCTTACGTTGCACTCTAATAATAAAATAATATTATTTTAAATGGTAGTTAACATGTAGCCGTTGTATAGTCGGGAATGGATATAAATAACTAAAATATGATTATATATGTTTTTAAATGTTTTTACATTTATCCAATAAAAGATAAAGGCTTAAAATATGGAAAGAATTCAATTTTAGGCGTATATGCCCTAGTTTTCACTAAAGGTTCACTTATCGCCTTTTGATGGTGAACCGTCATTAAATATAGTTTTGTTCACTCTTATACATTCTATTGGACCAAATAAAACTCTTCTTAAGAATTGGGATATCAAAATTTACTTTGTGTAAATTCTTGGTATCTTTCCGATAAAGTTCTTTTTTTTATTGAATAGTGTAAAATGTTGTATTTTAATTCAAAACCTCTTTTTAATCTAATTTAATTATATGATTAGATTATCTTTTGAATTGGTTTTAAAGTGAAATTAGAATGTATTTTTACCATTAAATCCAATAGTGGTCGTTGGAATTAATTTCACTTTGAAATCAGACTTAAACTAGAGTCAATCTTTTGATACTTATTGTTTCATAAAAACACGCTATTTGCTTTGACAGCGGGAATTAATTATTAAATTAATTAATGTGACTTATATGTTCTGAATTTTTTTAAATAGACTTTCTTTTTTGAATTCTGTATATCAAATATAGATTAGGGTGAATTTTTGGGATTTTTCTGAAAAACGTCAATTTTTGATGAATAGTGAAACCACTAAGTGGTACTTATAAAAACTGATTTTTCCATTTAAATGAAATTTTGCCATCTTTGTGTTTTGAATTTCAAAAATCCGACATACATGGTTGCCATTAAGAAGTAAAATGTGGTTCAATAGGATAAAAATTATCTTTTGGTGAATAGTAACTTATTAAGTTTTTAATCGCGATTAGAGGTAATTAGTGTAGTTTATGGTAAGAATAATGTTTTAATAAAATGAAATGACCAAGAAACATGTCCTAACCTCATTGGATGTGTTATGGCCGACCAATACAATCCATGGGTCAACTTGGGGACCCCATGGAGCCACTTTGGTTGGGAAATGACATAAATATCTTTTTATTTAATGTTAAAGTAAAAATGACACAAACATGAAATGTTTTACTAAAACAATTTTTACATGGGGTTATACAAGTCATATTTTTGACTATAAATAGTCATTGGAAAGATAAAAAGATTTTCTACATCATAGTAGTTTTTTTATAATTTTTAGACATTAAATAAATTAAATTATTTATGACATCATGATGATGTAGCGATGACCTCATTATTTAACGATTTAAATAAAATGGAAAGATAATGTAATATCTAAGACCTAAAAATGTCCAAAATATATTGGATGAGTGTATTACTAACCCTTATCACCTTATCCTAGAAATACATCAATGTGGGACCTTTAAAATCCGAAACTCTTTTGAAAATAAAGTAACATTTTGTAACTTTACAAGAGTGACCCTCCTCTCCTCTTATAAAAGGCCCCCACCTCTACCTCCTTACCCACACTCCCAAAGACTTTGGCTCGTCCAAACCCTGACCATTTTGTCTCTACACTTACCTCTATTACTCCTTGAAGCCTCACTTTGGGCAGAAGTCTTCCCAATGAAGCTTTTGAGCTCAAACCAAAGGGAGTTACCCGATTTTAAGGTAATGTCTTCACTTGTGTTATTTTGTTTTATTTTTCTTCTCCAACCCCCTAAACTCTTTTTATTCATTTATTTTGTAACAAATACAGTATATTAAATATACTAGGATGTTTTTATAAGAATTATTAGAGCTAAACTTACACACACCTACATCTAATGGTTAAAGAACATACTATTTCCGTGGATGGCGAATTTCTGCCTCCCGAAATGATGATTGTTCAACATTCTTCTAACACCTTCAAAGGTGGACATTAAGATGACACTATATTTATATATGATATCTAATATGTTTATGTTTTACTTAATCTTCTTTATTTTTCATTTATGGCGTACCTTTATGGTTTCCATTATGGGTAAACGCGATATCTTCATTTAAGGAAGTACGGACTACCGCCCCCTCAAAGTGATTTGATTCGTTAATACCATATGTGGTACGTATAAAGGATATATTTAATGATATTATATATGATACCATACTGTAATTAAAATACTATTATGTATCATTATTTTTTAATTCCATTAAATATTAAATAGAAATGGAAGTAGCGTTCATGCGTACGTACAGCTTACCGTCTCCATGAACGGTACATTTCATTTCTTATCTCAAAATGTTATGTAATATTATAAGTACATATATATAATGGATATATATTCAATATATTACATCTAAATTATGGATATAATTCTGGAATTATAACATATATATATCTCTCTCATTTTGTTTCAATTCCATTAATATGACAAAAAATGAAAGTAGCTTTCATGCGTACGTACGGCCTACCGTCTCCATGAACAGTGCTTTTCTTTTTTTTATCTCCAAATGATATGGAATAGTATAAAATGAATATTTACTGGATATATATGATATTTTAATCATTAATACCATTCTGGAAATTATTTAATTATAACTACATGGGCAATCTTTTTTCAAACAAGTTCATTTTTGACTAATGTACCAAACATCGGCAAAAACGTCTGATATGAACTAACATTATTAAACACTTATTATAACATTATAATATGTGATATCAACTGAATAATAATCTCTAAAGGAGTTAAATAGGCAATTATTAATTTACCAAAGTTTATTATTCAGGAATATAAAGAAACGAACAAGACAAGTTGGACTTGAGGTAAGGGATCCTACTCCACTCTTTCTTTTTAAGTACACTCTTTTATGTCATTACTTTTAAAGCATATCTTTCTTGTTATTGGGTTGTTCTTTTATATTAATCTTACTGTAATTTTTATGTTCATGTGATGAGAGACCCTATTCTCTCTCATCAATCCATTTTGGAAGTTTTGAGTGGCGCCGTTAGGCTGTCAAGGGAACTTCTTAACCCAATTTCGATTTCTTTGGGATCAACATGTAGTTATTGAATATGTCATCCTTTGAATATGTGTGAATGACCTTTGATTATTTTACACTTAATATCCAATTGTATTTGGTTTATTCATTTGTCGCACATAATTATGTAATTTATTTATCCTTAAACCAAGGATACCGTCTTTGTAAGGGACTTCATCTCAATCTCCTTTCATTGAGGCATATTCTATTTTATACACAACCTTCTTTTATATGGTGTATAAACCCCTTTGACTTTTACATTTATTCAAAAGGAATCTTTTTTACATGAAGTGGTTATTAAACGACAAAAGGGAATGTTTTTGTCGTACGTATACGGCGACAACGACTTCTCTGTCGTCGTGACCATTATTTGAGTTTCTGCTTCCTCTACAAGCCATACCTTCTTTTTAAAAGAAAAAGAAATAACATGTTTTACTTTTCTTTTATTTTGGTATTGAAAATTGTTTTCATAATTTTTTTATATCAATGTGTTTTATTGATATCTTGTGATTGAAAGGTGGAAATGTTATGTTTCCTTTATGCATGTTTTATGTGATACAATTATGTTGAGGTTCTTGGGCATTATTATGAAGACGGGTGGTTCTATGATAAACTAAGCGTGGGTGAGCCCAATATAGCTCTCCAATGCATTGGGTAATGTGAAGGAGTGAAATGTTAAGGTTTCTCCGAAGATATTTAGGGAATATACTTTGGTGGGTATTCCAAACATAACCAAGAGGGATACTCCCTACATAAGAATGTTATGAATGCCTCAAGTTACCTTTTATGTCTTATGATTTCTATGATTTATTCATGATTTGATGAGGTATGTTAAAGTGCCTATGTTTTATGGGTAAAGTATGATTTCATTCTTATGTATATATGAACTCATGTTTCCTTTCCATATTTTTATAACCCTTACCGAGCTTTTTATGCTCATCCCAAGTTTTTGAAATGTTTTTCACAGGTTAATGGAAAGGTACATGATGTGATAATAGTGTCAAGGATGTGTCAAGAAAGAATCCATGTTTTATTTTAAATATGTTTCCTTTGATGGGAAGAATTAATACTGTCTTTTATGTAACCACTTTGTTTAAATGTGGAATGTAATGCAAGTTTCATGATCTAATTCTCTAAAACTCTAAACCTAAAAAGATCCTCAATGTGTAATATTGTAGTAACTCAAGATTAAGTAAGGTTTAAGGCAGGGGCCATATAGATGGTTTCAAAGGCCGGTTTAGATAACTTTAGAGGATAGGGTATTCTTTAAGCATAAGTGGCATTACCATAATGGTTAGGATTTCAGAAAGAGTCTTAGTTTTAGATAAAGTGAATGAGTATGTATATCTTAGTTTTTATCATCCTCATTAGTACATGATGGTTTTTTTGATATACTCACACTGACCATTTTGGTTTTAGTAAATGGCTGGATCTAGCAGGCACCAAATTAACAGTGGATGTGAAGGAAACTGTGACAGTTTTTTGAGCAAGAAACTGAATGATATGGGAGCTGCAATGAGAACTCTTGTGATTATCCTCAACCAACTATCTGGAGTCATGATTTACCACCTAAACCTTGGTGATTTCTCTAAGGCATCATATATGCAAGAAACAAATCCCTACAGAAGTACATGTAATAATCATAAAGGTAAGTGTGTTCAAAAACCAATGTGTCAAAGATGTGGAAAGAAACACCTAGGCAAATGTTTCAAAGGGATAGAAATATGCTATAGATGTGGAAATAAAGGTCATAAAGCAAGAACCTGCCATGGAAAAAGGAAGCATCCAGTTGACTCGAGGAAAGGGAAAGAAGTTCTTTCTGAGGGATCAATTGAATGTTTTAAATGTGGTGTGCATGGTCATTATGCAAACACATGTCCTATGAAGAAGTTTCGTGAATGGGATCACCAAGAGCATACAAATGTTCGTTTACCAATACCTAATGCCATTCCGATTGAGGATGAAGAAACTGACAATGACCAATCAAAGGTATGTATTATTTCATGACTATTGTTTTACTATTTTGGAATCTTAGGATACGATTCATGATTTTGTTTGTAGGAAAGAGGTATTTCGGAATAAGTTGGAAAGGAATGGTTAATGGATCATGAAGAATGTTGAATGAGTAAGATGTCAACATATAAGGGCTTCAAGAGTTATGGTGAAATTCTTAAGAGTATTAACTCTCTTTTGATGATGGGGTTACATTAGAAGACTTTTTATATTATGTGTAACCCTGATGTTTAATATATGAAAATTTTATTCAAGGAATATTTATCTTTTCTTTTGTGGACATAGTTATAAAGAACCATTTGGGTTTCTATGATCCTTACTTTTGAGGTAATTATGGGTTACTATATGTTATGATTGAAGTGAAAAGAATGAGATGAAATTGAGGTTAAATTATGTTATGGTTATTTTTGATGATTTTATCCCTTTTTGGGGAATGATTTGATAATTATATAATTTTGGAAAAAGGACAACACACAGACCGTGTGACTACCTGTCGCATCGGACAAAGCTGCGGGAATTGAGCCCACAACCAAAGTGCGACTAGTATTTATCACCTACCACTGGACTACGTGAAGTCCCTAGTTAGTTTGACTGATTCTTTTTAGTTATATGATTTTATGAATTAAGAGTAAGTTGATTTTGGGTTATTTATGAAAATGATTAAACTATCATGGAGGATATGTGATTAGGTTAATTACTTTTCAATACGAGACTTTAGGAGCAACTGATGTTGTTTGGAGATAAATGTTACGATTTAACTTGGAAGACTATGTGACGAAATCCTTCAAATATTTGGGTTTGAATCTTAGATTGGTTTACTTTGAAGAATTTTATGGACAAATTGTTTATCAGATGGTCCTCGTTGAACTTTGGGTTTTGTTGGACAAATTTTGGAGATTAAGCATAGATTTTCTTTTTAAAGGGTTATCCTTTTCTGGATTATCTGACCTTGTACTAACCTTTTTGGTTTTGGTTTTGGTTAAAGCCTAAAGACATGGGAAGTATATAGTTCTCTTTGGTGGATTAGGTGATTCTCTAGAAGTTTATTATAGTACTCTTAATGCGAACAAGTCTCCCTAAAAACTCGTCTTTTGGAAAAAATATGAGTTTGATTAATGAATCTAGTATAGTTGAAAGTCAACATGATAAGTGATTATGTTTCCTTATGAATAAATTCCTCAATAAAAAGTAACTTAAAACAAAAATGTTGTCTATTAACTTTTCCTACTGGGGAATCGAATACCGTTTAACCCATCACAAGTTTGTGACTTTCTTATGGTTAACTTTCTCCTAGACATGTTTACTATCACTCTCCCTCAAGAACATGACCCTTTTCTTTTTCTTTCATGCTCATGTTTTTCTACATGGAATCCTAGTATGGGTTAACTCAGGTGACCTCTGTACTTATATTTCTTTATTTTAAAGTGATTGTTTTACCGACTCTTGTTCCGATGTGGGACTTTCAAGGATGTTTCCAAGCTCAATTTTAAAAATTGCGAGGACGCAATTCCCAAAAGGGGGGAAGGATGTAACACCCAAGGTAAATAAAGAATATGACACTTTCATATTTATCCATATTTGTGAATAAAATATTAATATGACTTTAAAGGGGACGCTATGCTCGATGGCGTACCCAACACGCAACAACGAGTTTCTTGGGAATCTTAGGTTGCACTCTAATAATAAAATAATATTATTTTAAATGGTAGTTAAAATATAGTCGTTGTATTGGCGGGAATGGATAGAAATAACTAAAATATGATTATATATGTTTTTAAATGTTTTTACATTTATCCAATAAAAGATAAAGGCTTAAAATACAGAAAGAATTCAATTTTAGGCGTATATGCCCTAGTTTTCACTAAAGGTTCACTTATCGCCTTTTGATGGCGAACCCTCATTAAATATAGTTTTGTTCACTATTATACATTCTATTGGACCAAATAAAACTCTTCTTAAGAATTGGGACATCAAAATTTACTTTGTGTAAATTCTTGGTATCTTTCTGATAAAGTTCTTTTTTTAATGAAGTGTAAAATGTTGTATTTTAATTCAAAACCTCTTTTTAATCTAATTTATTTATATGATTAGGTTATCTTTTGAATTGGTTTTAAAGTTAAATTAGAATATATTTTTACCATTAAATCCAATAGTGGTCGTTGGAATTAATTTCACTTTGAAATTAGACTTAAACTAGAGTCAATCTTTTGATACTTATTGTTACATAAAAACACGCTATTTGCTCTGACAGCGGGAATTAATTATTAAATTAATTAATGTGACTTATATGTTTTTAATTTTGTAAAATAGACTTCATTTTTGAATTCATAATATCAAATATATCTTAGGGTGAATTTTTGGGATTTTTCTGAAAAACTTCAATTTTGATGAATAGTGAAACCACTAAGTGGTACTTATAAAAACTGTTTTTTCCGTTTAAATGAAATTTTGCCATCTTTGTGTTTTGAATTTCAAAAATCCAACATACATGGTTGTAATTAAGAAGTAAAATGTGGTTCAATGGGACAAAAATAATTTTTTGATGAATAGTAACTTATTAAGTTTTTAATCGCGATTAGAGGTAATTAGTGTAGTTTATGGTAAGAATAATGTTTTAATAAACTTAAATGACCTAGACACATGTCATACCCTCATTTGATGTGTAATGGCCGACCAAGACAATCCATGGGTCAACTTGGGGACCCCATGGAGCCACTTTGGTTGGGAAATGACATAAATATCTTTTTATTTAATGTTAAAGTAAAAAATGACACAAACATGAGATGTTTTACTAAAACTATTTTTACATGGGGTTATACAAGTCATATTTTTGACTATAAAGAGTAATTGGAAATCTAAAACGATTTCCTACATCATAGTATTTTTTTTATAATTTTTAGACATTAAATAAATTAAATTATTTATGACATCATGATGATGCAGCGATGACCTCATTATTTAACGATTTAAATAAAATGGAAATATAATGTAATATCTAAGACCTAAACATGTAAAAAACCTATTGGATGAGTGTATTTAGAACCCTTATCACCTTAGCCTAGAAATACATCAATGTGGGACCTTTAAAATCCGAAACTCTTTTGAAAATAAAGTAACATTTTGTAAATTTCCAAGAGTGCCCCTCCTCTCCTCTTATAAAAGGCCCCCACCTCTACCTCCTTACCCACACTCCCAAAGCCTTTGGCTCGGCTAAACCCTTCCCATTTTGTCTCTCCACTTCCCTCTATTACTCATTGAAGCCTCACTTTGGGCATAATTCTTCCCAAGGAAGCCTTTGAGCTCAAACCAAAGGGAGTTACCCGATTTTAAGGTAATGTCTTCACTTGTGTCCTTTTGTTTTATTTTGCTTCTCCAACCCCCTAAACTCTTTTTATTCATTTATTTTGTAAAAAATACAGTATCTTAAATATACTGGGATGTTTTTATAATAATTATTCTATCTACACTTACACACACCTACATCTAATGGTTAAAGAACATACTGTTTCCGTGGATGGCGAATTTCTGCCTCCCGAAATGATGATTGTTCAAAATTCTTCTAACACCTTCAAAGGTGGCCATTAAGATGACACTATATTTATATATGATATCTAATATGTTTATGTTTTACTTAAGCTTATTTATTTTTCATTTATGGTGTACCTTTATGGTTTCCATTATGGGTAAACGCGAAATCTTCATTTAAGGAAGTGCGGACTACCGCCCCCTTAAAGTGATTTGATTCGTTAATACCATATGTGGTACGTATAAAGGATATATTTAATGATATTATATATGATAACATACTAGAATTAAAATACTATTATGTATCATTATGTTTTAATTCCATTAAATATGAAATAGAAATGGAAGTAGCGTTCATGCGTACAAACGTCTTACCGTCTCCATGAACGGTACATTTCATTTCTTATCTCAAAATGTTATGTAATATTATAAGTACATATATATAATGGATATATATGTAATATATTACATCTCAATTATGGATATCATTCTGGAATTATAACATATATATCTCTCTCTCATTTTGTTTTAATTCCATTAATATGACAAAAAATGAAAGTAGCGTTCATGCGTACGTACGGCCTACCGTCTCCATGAACGGTGCTTTTCATTTTTTATCTCCAAATGATATGGAATAGTATAAAATTAATATTTAATGGATATATATGATATTTTAGTCATTAATACTACTCTTGAAATTATTTACTTATAACTACATGGGCAATCTTTTTTCAAACAAGTTCATTTTTACTCATGTACCAAACATCGGCAAAAACGTCTGATATGAACTAACATTATTAAACAATTATTATAAAATTATAATATGTGATATGAACTGAATAATAATATATAAAAGAGGTAATTATTCAATTATTAATTGACCAATGTTTATTATTCAGGAATATAAATAAATGAACAAGACAAGTTGGACTTGAGGTAAGGGATCCTACTCCACTCTTTCTTTTTAAGTACACTCTTTTATGTCATTCCTTTTAAATCTCATCTTTATTTTTATTGGGTTGTTCTTTTATATTAATATTACTGTAATTTTATATGTTCATGTGATGAGAGACCCTATTCTCTCTCATCAATCCATTTTGGAAGTTTTGAGTGGTGTCGTTAGGCTGCCAAATTTTCGTAAGAGATCTAACCTCTCTCTTTCTTTTTAAGTACTCTCCATTATGTCACTTCTTTTAATCTCCTCTTTGTTATGTTGGGGGATGTTCTTTTATATTCCTCTTTCTATAAACTTTAATTTAATATGATGAGATACCCTATTTGATCTCATCAATCCATTTTTGTAAGTTTTATGTGGCGTCGTTAGGCTGCCGAGTTTTCGTAAGGGATTTTTCATCTCACTTTTATTCCCGTGAGATTTATGCTACATTTGCCATAATTTCCTTTGAATGGTGTATGTACTACCCATTATTTTACTCATTGTGTAATATGCTTTCTTTTATTAGTATTTACATCAATGTTGTATTGTCCTTCTTTCATGAGGTGTATGTTTCAAAAGATACCCATGTCAGTAAGGGAACCTTTCACCCTCTTCTTTTTAAAAGACTTATTTTGTTGGGTCTTTTAATTTACATATTGTTATGTTGTGATATGTTCTCATATATCCTTATTGATTTAAATTTTATGTCCAAGTGATGAGATACCCTTTTTTTATCTCTCATCAACTCATTTTGATGTGACGCCGTTAGGCTGTCAAGGGAACTTCTTAACCCAATTTTGATTTCTTTGGGTTCAACATGTAGTTATTGAATATGTCATCCTTTGAATATGTGTGAATGACCTTTGATTATTTTACACTTAATATCCACTTATATTTGGTTTATTTTTTTGTCACACATAATTATGTAATTGATTTATCCTTAAACCAAGGATACCGTCTTTGTAAGGGACTTCGTCTCAATCTCCTTTCATTGAGGCATATTCTGTTTTATACACAACATTCTTTTATATGGTGTATAAACCCCTTTGAATTTTACGTTTATTCAAAAGGAATCCTTTTTACACGAAGTGGTTATTAAACGACAAAAGGGAATGTTTTTGTCGTACGTATGCGGCGACAACGACTTCTCCGCCGTCGTGACCATTATTTGAGTTTCGGCTTCCTCTACAAGCCATACCTTCTTTTTAAAAGAAAAATAAATACCATGTTTTACTTTTCTTTTATTTTGGTATTGAAAATGGTTTTCATAATGTTTTTATATCAATTTTTTGTATTGATATCTTGTGATTTAAAGTTGGAAATGTTATGTTTCCTTTATGCATGTTTTATGTGATACGATTATGTTGAGGTTCTTGGGCATTATTATGAAGACAGGTGGTTCTGTGATAAACTAAGGGTGGGTGAGCCCGATATAGATCTCCAATGCATTGGTTAATGTGAAGGAGTGAAACGTTAAGGTTTCTCCGAATAGATTTAGGGAATATACTGTGGTGGGTATTCCAAACATAACCAAGAGGGTTACTCCCTACGTAAGAATGTTATGAATGCCTCATGTTACCTTTTATGTCTTATGATTTCTATGATTTATTCATGATTTGATGAGGTATGTTAAAGTGCCTATGTTTTATGGGTAAAGTATGATTTCATTCTTATGTATATATGAACTCATGTTTCCTTTCCATATTTTTATAACCCTTACTGAGCTTTTTATGCTCATCCCAAGTTTTTGAAATGTTTTTCATAAGTCAAGGGAAAGGTACATGATGTGATGATAGTGTCAATGATGTGTCAATAAAGAATCCATGTTTTATTTTAAATATGTTTCGGTTGATGGGAAGAATGAATACTGTCTTTTATGTAACCACTTTGTTTAAATGTGGAATGTAATGCAAGTTTCATGATCTAATTCTCTAAAACTCTAAACCTGATAAGATCCTCAATGTGTAATCTTGTAATAACTCAAGATTAAGTAAGGTTTAAGGTGGGGTCCTTATAGATGGTATCAAAGGTCGGTTTAGATAACTTTATAGGTTAGGGTATTCTTTAAGCATAAGTGGCATTATCATAATGGTTAGGATTTCAGAAAGAGTCCTAGTTTTAGATAAAGTGAATGAGTAAGTATATCTTAGTGTTTATCATCCTCATTAGTACATGATGGTTTTTTTGATATACTAACACTGACCTTTTTGGTTTTAGTAAATGGATGGATCTAGCAGGCACCAAAGTAACAGTGGATGTGAAGGAAACTGTGACAGTTTTTTGAGCAAGCAACTGAATGATATGGGAGCTACAATGAGAACTCTTGTGATTATCCTCAACCAACTATCTGGAGTCATGATTGACCACCTAAACCTTGGTGATTTCTCTAAGGCATCATATATGCGAGAAACAAATCCCTATGGAAGTACAGGTAATAATCATAAAGGTAAGTGTGTTCAAAAGACTATGTGTCAAAGATGTGGAAAGAAACATCTAGGAAAATGTTTCAAAGGGACAGAAATATGCTATAGATGTGGAAATGAAGGTCATAAAGCAAGAACCTGCCATGGAAAAAGGAAGCATCCAGTTGACTCGAGTAAGGGGAAAGAAGTTCTTTCTGAGAGATCAATTGAATGTTTTAAATGTGGTGTGCATGGTCATTATTCAAACACATGTCCTATGAAGAAGTTTCGTGAATGGGATCACCAAGAGCGTACAAATGTTCATTTACCAATACCTAATGCCATTCTGATTGAGGATGAAGAAACTGACAATGACCAATCAAAGGTATGTATTATTTCATGACTATTGGTTTACTATTTTGGAATCTTAGGATATGATTCATGATTTTGTTTGTAGGAAAGAGGTATTTTGGAATAAGTTGGAAAGGAATGGTTAATGGATCATGAAGAATGTTGAATGAGTAAGATGTCAACATATAAGGGCTTCAAGAGTTATGGTGAAATTCTTAAGAGTATTAACTCTCTTTTGATGATGGGGTTACATTAGAAGACTTTTTATATTATGTGTAACCCTGATGTTTAATATATTCAAATTTTATTCAAGGAATAGTTATCTTTTCTTTTGTGGACATAGTTATAAAGAACCATTTGGGTTTATATTATCCTTACTTTTGAGGTAATTATGGGTTACTATATGTTATGATTGAAGTGAAAGACATGAGATGAAATTGAGGTTAAATTATGTTATGGTTATTTTTGATGATTTTATCCCTTTTTGGGGAATGATTTGATAATTATATAATTTTGGAAAAAGGACAACACGCAGACTGTGTGACTACCCGTCGCGTCGGACAAAGTTGTGGGAATCGAACCCACAACCAAAGTGCGACTGGTATTTATCGCCTACCACTGGACTACGTGAAGTCCCTGGTTAGTTTGACTGATTCTTTTTAGTTATATGATTTTATGAATTAAGAGTAAGTTGATTTTGGGTTATTTATGAAAATGATTAAACTATCATGGAGGATACGTGATTAGGTTAATTACTTTTCAATACGAGACTTTAGGAGCAACTGATGTTGTTTGGAGATAAATGTTACGATTTAACATGGAAGACTATGTGAGGAAATCCTTCAAATATTTGGGTTTGAATCTTAGATTGGTTTACTTTGAAGAATTTTATGGACAAATTGTTTATCGGATGGTCCTCGTTGAACTTTGGGTTTTGTTGGACAAATTTTGGAGATTAAGCATAGATTTTCTTTTTAAAGGGTTATCCTTTTATAGATTATCTGACCTTATACTAACCTTTTTGGTTTTGGTTTTGGTTAAAGACTAAAGACTTGGGAAGTATATAGTTCTCTTTGGTGGATTAGGTGATTCTCTAGAAGTTGATTATAGTACTCTTAATGCGAACAAGTCTCCCTAAATACTCATCTTTTGGAAAAAAATATGAGTTTGATTAAGGAATCTAGTATAGTTGAATGTCAAAATGATAAGTGATTATGTTTCCTTATGAATAAATTCCTCAATAAAAAGTAACTTAAAACAAAAATGTTTCCTATTAACATTTCCTACTGTGGAATCGAATACCGTTTAACCCATCACAAGTTTGTGACTTTCTTATGGTTAACTTTCTCCTAGACATGTTTACTATCACTCTCCCTCAAGAACATGACCCTTTGCTTTTTCTTCCATGTCCATGTTTTTATACATGGAATCCTAGTATGGGTTAACTCGGGTGACCTCTGTACTTATCTTGCTTTATTTTAAAGTGAATGTTTTACCGACTCTTGTTCCGATGTGGGACTTTCAAGGATGTTTCCAAGCTCAATTTTAAAAATTGCGAGGATGCAATTCCCAAAAGGGGGGAAGGATGTAACACCCCAGGTAAATAAAGAATATGAAATTTTCATATTTATCCATATTTGTGAATAAAATATTAATATGACTTTAAAGGGGACGCTATGCTCAATGGCGTACCAACCACGCAATAATGAGTTTCTTGGGAATCTTACGTTGCACTCTAATAATAAAATAATATTATTTTAAATGGTAGTTAACATGTAGCCATTGTATTGGTGGGAATGGATAGAAATAACTAAAATATGATTATATTTTTTTAAATGTTTTTAAATTTATCCAATAAAAGATAAAGGCTTAAAATACGGAAAGAATTCAATTTTAGGCGTATATGCCCTAGTTTTCACTAAAGGTTCACTTATCGCCTTTTGATGGAAAACCGTCATTAAAGATAGTTTTGTTCACTCTTATACATTATATTGGACCAAATAAAACTCTTCTTAAGAATTGGGACATCAAAATTTACTTTGTGTAAATTCTTGGTATCTTTCCGATAAAGTTCTTTTTTTTAATGAATAGTGTAAAATGTTGTATTTTAATTCAAAACCTCTTTTTAATATAATTTATTTATATTATTAGATTATATTTTGAATTGGTTTTAAAGTGAAATTAGAATATATTTTTACCAATAAATCCAATAGTGGTCGTTGGAATTAATTTCACTTTGAAATCAGACTTAAACTAGAGTCAATCTTTTGATACTTATTGTTTCATAAAAACACGCTATTTGCTCTAACAGCGGGAATTAATTATTAAATTAATTAATGTGACTTATATGTTTTGATTTTTGTAAAATAAACATCATTTTTGAATTCGGAATATCAAATATATCTTAGGGTGAATTTTTGGGATTTTTCTGAAAAACTTCAATTTTTGATGAATAGTGAAACCACTAAGTGGTACTTATAAAAACTGATTTTTCCGTTTAAATGAAATTTTGCCATCTTTGTGTTTTGAATTTCAAAAATCCGACATACATGGTTGTAATTAAGAAGTAAAATGTGGTTCAATAGGATAAAAATAATTTTTTGGTGAATAGTAACTTATTAAGTTTTTAATCGCGATTAGAGGTAATTAGTGTAGTTTATGGTAAGAATAATGTTTTAATAAAATGAAATGACCTAGACACATGTCCTACCCTCATTGGATGTGTCATGGCCGACCAAGAAAATCCATGTGTCAACTTGGGGACCCCATGGAACCACTTTGGTTGGGAAATGACATAAATATCTTTTTATTTAATGTTAAAGTAAAAATGACACAAACATGAGATGTTTTACAAAAACAATTTTTACATGGGGTTATACAAGTCATATTTTTAACTATAAATATTAATTGGAAAGATAAAAAGATTTCCTACATCATAGTATTTTTTTATAATTTTTATACATTAAATAAATTAAATTATTTATGATATCATGATGATGCAGCGATGACCTCATTATTTAACGATTTAAATAAAATGGAAAGATAATGTAATATCTAAGACCTACACATGTCCAAAACCTATTGGATGAGTGGATTTAGAACCCTTATCACCTTATCCTCTAAATACATCAGTTTGGGACCTTTAAAATCCGAAACTCTTTTGAAAATAAAGTAACATTTTGTAACTTTACAAGAGTGCCCCTCCTCTCCTCTTATAAAAGGCCCCCACCTCTACCTCCTTACCCACACTTCCAAAGCCTTTGGCTCGGCCAAACCCTGCCCATTTTATCTCTCCACTTCCCTATATTACTCCTTGAAGCCTCACTTTGGGCAGAAGTCTTCCCAAGGAAGCCTTTGAGCTCAAACCAAAGGGAGTTACCCGATTTTAAGGTAATGTCTCCACTTGTGTCCTTTTGTTTTATTTTGCTTCTCCAACCCCCTAAACTCTTTTTATTAATTTATTTTGTAACAAATACAGTATCTTCGATATACTAGGATGTTTTTATAATAAGTATTCTAGATACACTTACACACACCTACATCTAATGGTTAAAGAACATACTGTTTCCGTGGATGGAAAATTTCTGCCTCCCGAAACGATGATTGTTCAACATTCTTCTAACACCTTAAAAGGTGGCCATTAAGATGACACTATATTTATATATGATATTTAATATGTTTATGTTTTACTTAAGCTTCTGTATTTTTCATTTATGGTGTACCTTTATGGTTTCCATTATGGGTAAACGCGATATCTTCATTTAAGGAAGTGCGGACTACCGCCCCCTCAAAGTGATTTGATTCGTTAATACCATATGTAGTACGTATAAAGGATATATTTAATGATATTATATATGATACCATACTGTAATTAAAATACTATTATGTATAATTATGTTTTAATTCCATTAAATATGAAATAGAAATGGAAGTAGCGTTCATGCGTACGTACGGCTTACCGTCTCCATGAATGGTACATTTCATTTCTTATCTCAAAATGTTATGTAATATTATAAGTACATATATATATAATGGATATATATGTAATATATTACATCTCAATTATGGATATCATTCTGGAATTATAACATATATATATCTCTCCCATTTTGTTTTAATTCCATTAATATGACAAAAAATGAAAGTAGTGTTCATGCATACGTACAGCCTACCGTCTCCATGAACGGTGCTTTTAGTTTTTTATCTCCAAATGATATGGAATAGTATAAAATGAATATTTATTGGATATATATGATATTTATATCATTAATAATATTCTGGAAATTATTTACTTATAACTACATGGGCAATCTTTTTTCAAACAAGTTCATTTTTACTCATGTACCAAACATCGGCAAAAACGTCTGATATGAACTAACATTATTAAAAAATTATTATAACATTATAATATGTGATATGAACTGAATAATAATCTCTAAATGAGGTACTTAGGAAATTATTAATTGATCAATGTTTATTATTCAGGAATATAAAGAAACGAACAAGACAAGTTGGACTTGAGGTAAGGGATCCTACTCCGCTATTTCTTTTTAAGTACACTCTTTTATGTCATTCCTTTTAAAGCTCATCTTTATTGTTATTGGGTTGTTATTTTATATTAATCTTACTGTAATTTTTATGTTCATCTGATGAGAGACCCTATTCTCTCTCATCAATCCATTTTGGATGTTTTGAGTGGTGCCTTTAGGCTGCCAAATTTTCGTAAGAGATCTAACCTCTCTCTTTATTTTTAAGTACTCTCCTTTATGTCACTTCTTTTAAGCTCCTCTTTGATATGTTTGGGGATGTTATTTTATATTCCTCTTTCTATAAACTTTAAGTTAATATGATGAGATACTCTATTTGATCTCATCAATCCATTTTTGTAAGTTTTATGTGGCATCGTTAGGCTGTCGAGTTTTCGTAAGGGATTTTTCATCTCACTTTTATTCCCGTGACATTTATGCTACATTTTCCATAATTTACTTTGAATGGGGTGTGTACTGCCGATTATTTTACTCATTGTGTAATATAATTTCTTTTATGATTATTTACATCAATTTTGTATTGTCCTTCTTTCGCGAGGTGTATGTTTCGAAAGATACCCATGTTAGTAAGGGAACCTTTCACCCTCCTCTTTTTAAAAGACTTATTTTGTTGGGTCTTTTAATTTACATATTGTTATGTTGAGATATGTTCTCATATATCCTTATTGATGTAAATTTTATGTCCAAGTGATGAGATACCTTTTTTTATCTCTTATCAACTCATTTTGATGTGACGCCGTTTGGCTGTCAAGGGAACTTCTTAACCCAATTTCGATTTCTTTGGGTTCAACATGTAGTTATTGAATATGTCATCCTTTGAATATGTGTGAATGACCTTTGATTATTTTACACTTAATATCCACTTATATTTGGTGTATTCTTTTGTCACACATAATTATGTAATTGATTTATCCTTAAACCAAGGATACGGTCTTTGTAAGGGACTTCATCTCAATCTCCTTTCATTGAGGCATATTCTGTTTTATACACAACATTATTTTATACGGTGTATAAACCCCTTTGAATTTTACATTTATTCAAAAGGAATATGTTTTACATGAAGTGTTTATTAAACGATAAAAGGGAATGTTTTTGTCGTACGTATGCAGCGACAACGACTTCTCCGCCGTCGTGACCATTATTTGAGTTTCGGCTTCCTCTACAAGCCATACCTTTTTTTTAAAGAAAAATAAATACCATGTTTTACTTTTCTTTTATTTTGGTATTGAAAATGGTTTTCATAATGTTTTTATATCAATGTGTTGTATTGATATCTTGTTATTGAAAGGTGGAAATGATTTGTTTCCTTTATGCATGTGTTATGTGATACAATTATGTTGAGGTTCTTGGACATTATTATGAAGACGGGTGGTTCCGTGATAAACTAAGGGCGGGTGAGCCCGATATAGCTCTCTAATGCATTGGATAATGTGAAGGAGTGAAACATTAAGGTTTCTTCAAAGATATTTAGGGAATATATTTTGGTGGGTATTCCAAACATAACCAAGAGGGTTACTCCCTACTTAAGAATGTTATGAATGCCTCAAGTTACCTTTTATATCTTATGATTTCTATGATTTATTCATGATTTGATGAGGTATGTTAATGTGCCTATGTTTTATGGGTAAAGTATGATTTCATTCTTATGTATATATGAACTCATGTTTCCTTTCCATATTTTTATAACACTTACTAAGCTTTTTATGCTCATCCCAAGTTTTTGAAATGTTTTTCACAGGTCAAGGGAAAGGTACATGATGTGATGATAGTGTCAAGGATGTGTCAAGAAAGAATCCATGTTTTATTTGAAATATGTTTCTGTTGATGGGAAGAATAAATACTGTCTTTTATGTAACCACTTTGTTTAAATGTGGAATGTAATGCAAGTTTCATGATCTAATTCTCTAAAACTCTAAACCTGAAAAGATCCTCAATGTGTAATCTTGTAATAACTCAAGATTTAGTAAGGTTTAAGGCAGGGGCCTTATAAGAAAAAACATAGGTTTATAATCCCTCCACGCTACACCAACCTCCCCCTCCTCTCTTCTTGGGTGGTTTTCCCACACCCAGTGTATGTTTCATATTTCATCACTTGTATTGGAGAGCCTAGGATAATTTTTAACTCTCTTATTCCTTATATATATTAGTGTCTGACCCCCCCTCCAATCCAATATTTAAATGTACATGGGTCAATTAAAATTGGATATGTAATGATACGTCCTAGACTGGCATCATAACCAACAACTGACCTGAATCTCCACTAACCTAAGAGGTGTTCATGATCCCTATGGGATAAAAACGATCCCCTAGGAAAAAAATACAATTAATGTGGAATATTTTACCCCTAAATTAGAGTAAATTTAAAATGATATTTCTCCTAAAAAGCAGACATGTCACATTCATAAGTTGAACATCTATTAAAATAATAGATACACCAAAAATAAATAAACAGAAAGCAGATATCTTAGATATAAAATAAAATCCCACTATTAACCAATTTTTTTTAACATGTGGGTTATAATTTTATGTTTTCTTTTCAGTTGTAAATCTCCTCTATCATGTGCCTCTCCTCTGCTGCAAATGCACCTCTGCTACGCGATGAAAAACACCTTCGAGGTGAGTTTTCTCTTCTTACTCATTTGTTTTCTCTTGTTTGCATGTTATTTCTATTTGATATTAATGATTATGTTGTGAAATGTACAGGCTAGACAACCTGTTGAAAATTGTGGTTGTTGGTGGTCCTTGTTTTCGCACTAAATGAATTGCATGTTGGTTGGTTCCTGATGAAAATTTGAATATAAAAATTGGTAATTTACGTATACTGACTAATGAATGAATGTCCGAGGATGATAAAACTTCTTTGATAACCCCTGAATTATAAAATTGAATTGAATAAGGGATGCTTTGTAAAATATGAAATCGTGATTGTTTGGTTTGTATGGTGTTGTGATTGTGAGCACAATTGTGTGTTTGTATAGTGTTGCAGTTGTTGGAATGATTAGTATGACATTTTTTCCCATATTTTATTTATTCCACCATTGAATATAAATCCAAAATTTACCCATTTCAATGACACCACCACTTTTTTACTAGTGAAATTCCACTAAATCTTAGAAAACCACTTCACTAGAGGACTCTATGAGACACTTTATGGACACCCTATTCAGATAACCATAACAACACATGTGATGAATCCTTCCTCCCATAATCACTCTATTTAAAATCATATCATCTATTAGTTTAGTACCATAGTTCTTTATTAGAGACATTATGTTTCTAGAGAAACACTAAAAAAATGGTTTAGAACAATTCATATAGATCACATGTGAGATACTAAAACATTCTAGTTCAAGGGCTTCTCATAGCTAGTTCCATTGATCAGGTGGTTGGGAATATGTGTGTGATCTACTTTGGTCCTATGTAATGCATGGAGAGGTAAGGGTTTTTTTACCATAGCTAGTTCCATTGATTATAGTTGAATGATGACCCAAGTTGAACATATTTTGGGTAATTATTTTGTTAAATATTAATACTACTATATCAAATATGATGGATATGAATAAAGGATGGATATATGCCAATAGGTTGAAAGAAGAGTATAAAGATGATGTGAAAGAGTTTATCAAGTTTGCAAAAGATCATACATATGACACTTCTCAAATCCTTTGTCTGTGTTTACACTGTTGTTATTCAAGAAAAATTAGTCTAGAGGAGTTGGAAGAACACCTGATCTTTCACAAAATAGATTGAAGTTATACATGTTGGAATAAACATGGGGAAAAAATGAATGCAGGTAGTGGCTGGGATAGCACTGCGTTTTATGGATCATTTGATATTATTACAAGCATTAACAATGAAGATGATCGTATGGAGGATGTGATTATAGATGTGAATGGTGATGAAGATCATATTGAGGAAATGACAAGGATATTTGAATATGAACTTCATGATTTCCCAAAATAGTTTGAGAAGTTAAATAATTGTGCGAAGATTCCATTGTATGTTGGTTGCACTAAATATACAACATTGTCAGTCATACTAAAGCTATATAATTTGAAAGAATGAAACAAGTAGAGTGACGCCAATTTTACAGAACTACTTTCTCTCTTGAATGACATGCTCCCAAAAGATAATAAGCTCCCGAGCTAAACATATGATGCCAAAAAAATGATATGCTCGATGGGTATGATCTCTGAAAGAGTACATGCCTTCCCAGATGATTGTATATTGTTTCTAAAGGACCAAAAATCACTTAAAGAATTCCCAAAATGTGGTGTTTCTCGATACAATAAATATGAATCCAGTCCTACGAAAGTTGTATGGTACTTTCCAATCATTTCATGTTTTAGGTGCATATATAGAAGTGAGGATATTGCAAGACAATTGACATGGCATGAAGATACAAGAATTAAATATAAGAAACTATGTCACCCACTAGACTCTCCTCAGTAGAAGAGAATTGATCATGAGTATCTTGAATTTGGAAGCGAGCCGAGAAACCTTCATCTTGCGTTATCTACAGATGGAGTGAATCCTTTTGGTTTTGAAATAAGTAGTCACAGTACATGGCCAGTTGTGATGGTAAATTATAAATTACCACCGTGGTTATGCATGAAACAAAAATAAATCATGTTATCTATGCTTATATCTGGACCAAAAAAACTGGGTAATGATGTTGATGTTTATTTGGATCCATTGGTCGAGGATTTGAAATTATTATCGGATTCAGGTGTTACATTTTATGATGATTTCAAAAATGAAGATTTCACTTTGAGATCTAGATGTACAGGGCGATAAATTACTTTTCTACTTATGGAAATTTGTCAAGATATAGAATTAAAGGAACTCAAGGGTGTCCCATTTGCGAACAGGGTGCATAGTCAACTAGGTTAAAAAATTCATCGAAAACTATATTTCTAGGACATCGCAGATTTATACCATGACGACATAAATACCGATCTTGGACAACATAATTCAATGGAAGTTTATAAGAACATACAACACCATCTCTACTAACAGGTGGTCAATTTTTTGTTAAAGTAAAATATGTGGACACTAGTTTTGTTAAACCATTTTCAAAAAACCTTTCAAAACCCAGTTGGAAAAAGAGATCAATTTTTTTGAATTAACATACTAGAATTGTATGTATGTCAGACATTTTCTTGATTCTATTCATGCTGAAAAAAATGTATGTGATAGTGTCATTTTCACATTTATAAATGCACCTGTAAATACAAAGGATGGAATTAAAGCTATATTAGACATGGTTGAGATGGAAAAACGAGAAGAGTTAGCACCAGTAAAGGGTGAAAAATGAACATTTCTTCCTCTTGTTGCTTACTCTCTTTCCAGGCAAGAGAGATATCAGTTTTTTAAATTCTTGAATGATGTAAAGGTTCTAGAGGGGTATTCATAAAATATCAAGAACATCGTGTCAATGAGATATTTAAAGTTAAATGGTTTGAAATCACATGACTTCCATGTTTGGATGAAAGATCTAATTCCTATAGATTAACGTTGCATTTTTTCCATGAATTTCTTCTATACATTAATGAATTTATGTTTCTTCTTCAAATATATATGCAGAAAAGTTATAGACCCTACGAAATTGCCAACTATGGAAAGAGAAATTTCCATCATATTATGTGAATTGGAAATGTAATTCCCACCAACATTCTTTGATATGATGGTTCATTTGGTGATAGAAATTCAACTATGTGGTCTTCTACATTATAGATAGATGTACCTTGTTGAATGGTATATGAATATTTTGAAAGGGTATGTCAAAAGTCGAAGTCACCCAGAGGGTAGTATTGTGTAGAAATATATTTTTGAGGAAGTCATTGAATTCTATACTGAATACATGTCTAGTGTGGAAATCATTGGCCTACCTAAATCTCACCACATTGGGCGGCTTGAGGGTGAAGAAATTTCTAGAAGAGAGGTTGTCACAATCAATATTACAGATCAGGAGCAGGCCCAGCTTTATGTTTGGCATAACAGTTTCAATGTTGAACCATATGTTCTAACACACAAAGTAATTATCAGGCATTTGAATCCATCAAGTGCTGAAAAATGGATATTAGATACACATAATTGACAGTTTATAGGATGGTTTTGGGACTATAATTTTAAGATGTTATAGGAAAATCTAGACTCAATTTTAGAATGACTTTGATGGCCAACCGGAAGAGAAAGTGTGTATGTATTATCTTAAAATGCTTATGTAGTTAATGGTTATACATTCTATACTAATGAAAATGATGAAGACAGTACCATGAAGAATAGTGTGGTTACACTTGTGGATAAAGAAATGCATGTTTCCGGTGCTAAGGAAAGAAATCCAATTTATGCGAATATGTCATACTTTGGCATCATCAAACAAATATGGGAGTTGGATTATATGAAATTCCAAGTGCTTATTTTTTAATGAAAGTGGGTTGAAAACAGGAGTACTATTAAAATAGATGAATTAGGATTCATGAAAGTTGATTTCAATTAGGAAGGGGAGAATGAAGAATAATTTATAATGGAATCACAGGTAGTACAAGTAGTTTATGTTCCTGATCCTGTAAACTGAAACTAGTCAATTGTTCTGTTATCGACCAAAACAACTGATGGGTCAGATGAAAGTTCAATGGAGGAAGACCCTTTAATTGGGACTTCACAATCATTTCACAGTGGTCCCAATGTAGAAGACATTTTTTATGTCAGAGGATACTACAATTAAGGGATTTAAATAGTTGATAGAGGTGTTAAATATCTTCAGCCTTAAAAAGAGTTCAATAATCAGGTTATTTGTTTATTGTAATATACATTGTGTTATGTTATGCTATTTTATATTTTTTATTTCTTTTATGTAATCTAAATTAAATGTTAAACCACTTCTGTAGATAATAACTTATGCACCTGCTGATGCACCCAATCCTGAGGCACAATAGGTCTCCCAACCTACTGTTGTTGGTCCCAGTATAGAGCAACAATAGTTTTCTCAACCTATTTCTGCTGGTCCCAGTTCTGAGGTACAACAGGTTTCTCAACCTATTACTATTAGTACCAGTGTCAATGATAGCACTCTAGAGGAACATAATGATGATGATTCTAAGTAAATAGTAGGAAATGAAACCTTGATGGTGCAAAACAACAAGAGCATAATAGTTTGATAGTGTTAGCCAAAATCCTTAAGTAAAAAGTAGAAGGCATCAAATATGATGTGGGATGGAATAAGCAAGGCCAACATGTTAACCCCAACATAGCCATATTTAGTAGCTGCATTAGAATCGTCACTTGGAGACGCGTGCCGATTGATGTACAATCGTGGCACCATGTTTTCACCGAGCTTAAGACACTATTGTGGGAAGATATTACAGTAACATTATGATATCTTTTCTTTAATTTATTAAAATAAAATAAAATACTAAAACATTGACTTACTCTTCATAATCCATTTTAGAGTGCATTTATAGTATATTCCTCACACAGGGAATATGTATTAAGAGTTTCAGGAAGTATTCATAGAGGCTTCCACACAATTTTAATGAAATTTCATATTAAAGATACTGAAGGGAAAATAAATCCGCACTCACCTCCTCTTTATGCACACTTTATATCCCAAGGATCATGGGATGTATTTAGAAACTGTCATGGGGAGTAGACATTTCAGGTACATTGTGTTTGGTAATACGTTGTTTGACGTTGGTTGTATTCATCACTTTGATTGACAGTTTTTTATTTTTGAAACAACAACTGAGTGAGGAAAATAATGAATGGGAAACACAACCAGTGTACCCCAACCCTAAATCAAGGATGGGGTATGTTTCACTTGAGAAAAAATTGGTACATATTTTAAATCTATCGTAATACTTTTATGTGACATGAAACAACACCATAACCATGTTCCTCTATTTATATGAAGATTGATGAATCAAAATCAAAATCCACTTCCATCCCAAACCATGTGCTATGGAAGGAGTCTTGTGTGCATAAAAAAGGGATATTGATAGATGAAAACACACAAAAAGTGTGGGAAACATGTGTAAGTATGACATAATATAAATTTGATTTGCTTTAAATCGCTATTACATAATAATGGATACTTATTTTATTATATTTTCTATCTAACATAGTCAAAATAATCAACAACACATGCACTAGATGTAGACATACATTCGACGAACTTGAATCATCCAGAACAGTATGGCCGCGTCAAAGGTGCGGGTTTTGGGGTCACAGCCTGAACATATTTTTATAAAGAAAAAAAATCAGAGTATCAAACTGAGGAAATGAAAAATATGAGATAAACAATAGCTATGTTTCAAGAAGAATTAAAATACCAAAGAGATATGATAGAAATTTATATAGGGCGAGTCAAAGAGAAGAAACAACTCAACAACAACCCGTGTGTGAAGAACCCCCCTAGCTTTGAGGCGATCCATTCCCCTCAAAAACCTAACTTGGATGAGGTAATAAATGTTATAATAATTGTTTCTGTGAAATTTGAATCACATAGACACTGATACCCTTCCTGTACTAATATTCTACTAGGTGAAAATGACTGTGATTTATATCTATCAACTCCAACCCATCACCTTGTAGTGAGGGCTATGGTGTTCAATATGCAGAATGACATGCTACACAACATAAAACTTCCAACAGATCACGTGAGAGTGTCAATTAATGTAGCTAATGATCCAAGTGTTGATCTACCTATTCAAAATGACGATAACAACATTCATAAAGTCGAAAAAGTTGTTGGAACATTCATCACATGTCCATCAATTCTTGTAAAAACATGTCGACAAAGAGGTATGCATTTCTAATTTATTTTTCAAGATGAACCTTTAACATTTAATGAAAAAAGGTATGAACCGATGAATGTTATTACAGAACTACAAAGAGAAGGGGGTGAAATGAAATATCATCTCAAAACTATCTCAAGGATCAACCAACCGATTGAAAATATCTACTAAGAGCACCTCCACCCCGCCCATTCTATATCCATAGTTAATATCATTACAGGTAATGTGGATACAAATTTGATAGATGACAATGCTCACATAGTTGATTTTAAAAATATATGTAAAGAGAGGAAAAATTGGATTTCATTAGTGCTGAAAATGTTAATGAAATCCTCAAGTATGAATGGCTAGGCACCTCAGATGTAAATGTATACATGAGGTATGTTTTTATTATTTGATTTTACAAAATCTGATATACTATGATAATTATGAATAAATACATTTCATATTTTTCACAAGTGTATATATGAAAGAAAATTGAAGGGATTTCCCCATGAACAAAAAATTGGACTTGTTAGTCCTCACATCACCTCTTCAAAAGAAGAAATAGATTCTTATATAGAGGCTTAAATAATTTTATCCCTGCTCAAATCATTTGAAAACAAAATTAAGGATTATAGAATCTTTTTAATACCAATGATGCAGGGGTAAAACTCTACAATTTAATCATATCAACTATATTTTCATTTATTTCATTAGTTATGCCTTTTTGTCTGTTTAGGCAGCATTGGATTCTAATTGAAGTCAATTTGGATACTCAAAACATTTATTTTCTAGATTTAGTGCATGGATATTCAACAAACCTACCATGGATGATGGCGTTTGTCAATTTTTAATACACAAGATCCAATATTTTAGAACAAAACATCTAGTTATATAATTTATATTATATTTTAATGAGGATTATGTTATAATAGGGTTATGTATCAATATTTTCTACTTTATGGAATGAATTTAGGGCCTAAGGGAAAGAATGCCTAGAAGATCTACCACTGGAAAAGTAACATTGTATATATAGTAAGATTTCACTATCCAAACACATACCAAAACAAATTACTTGTTTTTATCAACGTTTCTGTAGTGTCCAAAACAAACAAATGGAAATGACTATGTTTATTATGTTTATAAATTTATGAAAGAGATTATATTTCATAAACAAACTAGTCTCCCAAAAGAGGAATTTTCAAAAGTAATTACGAGTTCATTGAAAATATTTATTAATCCTTTGTGTATTTATATTTTTTCAGTACTACCATGACTGTCGCAAAAACTCATACTCTTGGTACCCTGGAAGTGATATTGATCAAGAGTATCCAATTCCCCCTCTACATTTTGGCCATTATAATAGACCCCTGAGGGGATATCACAAACAACAACCTCACCTAGGACTATATTCTACTTAGTATAAATCCAATGTCCAGAACCACATCTACATGTTACCGAAGAGTGTCCCAAATGCTTGCAATTGAAAGAGAAGTCATCCCATGACTCATACACGACCTGATGTCTACACCAGTATTCTTCTCCTATGGTAATCAAAATGAACTCAGGAGGCTTCCTCAAGGCATCCACTTCCATGCACACACGAGGATTAATAGGATGTCACACAATAGTGTTTCAGTGATTATAGGATAAATACCTCCCTATGAGGTTTCCCAAGCATCCAAATGATCGAAGGATTTTGAAAAGGAAGGGGGTTAGGGAAACTCACCCAGATCACCACCGAAGGGGAGTCTCGATTCATATGAAAGTCATAAGACTGTCTTTAGAAGAAGAAGTGGGGAACGTTGTAGCTATTATTCACACTAAAACAAGCTTTTATTAGGTTGTCCTCCTATGTGAAATGGATCAGAATGCATCTATTGTCGAGCAGACCCACCATCGCCCTCCCTTGTAGATCCCAAGAACCGAAAAAATCCTATCAAAAGAGTCCACTGAAGGTCTTATCTGTGAGAAACGTGCTACCAAGGTCTGATTGAGGAGTGCCAAGGAATCATTGAACTCTCCAATTGATAAAGGTAGATTAGGGCTCCCTGCATAGAGCTCGATAACCTTAGGTCACCGAAAGATTTGCAGGAAAGGCGGAAGGATCTTGGGTTTGGAGAATGGAGATAAAGAGGCCATCACTCTCATAGAGGACGATAGAGGCCCTCCCCCTATAGTGGGGGAGGGACCGGATTGGTGGTCTCCATCATCGTGGGGGGGGGGGGGGTGTCGAAGCCTTTATACCTTTTCTCTTGGATATTTCAAGAGGCTCTTAAAATCGGGTCACCTCCCACCTCTCTAGTTTACTTCCCAGGGACACGGTGGCCAAAGTTGGTTCAAAAAGTGACTAAGAGGCTAATGATTAGGGTTGTCTAAGTCAAATGGAGCTCATGTATGTGGTTGTTTCTAATCTAAAGGAAACCCCATTTGTGCCTCCATCAGCACCACCTTTGGCACCTCAAGTTATCTTTGGAAGTTCCTTCCTCTAAGAGGACTAAGAAGAGAATGTGGACAAGTCCATACACTAAGAAGCCACTCAAAATCATTAATTGTTGTACTTTATGGAATTTTTTCCTTTTCATTACTCTAGTACCTTATCACGACCACTTACCTAGCCATATAAAGGTCAAGTATCAAGTATCATATAGTCTTATGGCCCCCTACCTACCCAAATATATATTTTTTTATTAAAAATTGACATTTTAATAATGTATTCTTTCATATTAATGATTAATTTATTTCATTATTGTATTACTAACATAATATTTTTTCTTATATAGGTAAAAAAAATTATAACTTCAGATGCTTTGTTCGGAAACTAATACCATGGACAATAATTTTTGAGAGGGGATCACAGATGAAAAAAGGATGAAACATTGATGTTTTTAATTGTTTGTTGTATAATTGTAATTGTAACCATATAAAAAATTGTTTGAAATGTATATAGTGGTGTTTTTTTGTATTCATTATTTCATATAAATGTATATAACATTGTTTGTGAAACTCTTGTGTGTGCTGTTTTTTTCTTCTATGCTTTGTTTGTGTGTAAGTGTTGTTTTTTGCAGCTATTTTGTGTGCAGGTGTTGTTTTGTGCTGTGTGTGCATGTGTTTTCTTAGGTGTGTAGGTGCTGGGTTTGATCAGGAAACTTGGCCTTTATCAGCACTAATTGAGTGCTTCTAAAGGGGGCCTTTATCAATGCTCAAAATAGTGATGATAAAGGTGTCCTTTATCTGCACTCAAAATAGCACTAATAAAGGGGGCCTTTATCAGTGATCAAAAAACCACTAATAAAGGATCCCTTTATCCGTGATAAAAATGCACTAATAAATGGGTACCTTTAATAGTGCTTTTTTAGCACTGTTAAAGGGAACCCTTTATCAACGCTTTTTAGCATTGGTAAAGGGGACCCCCTATATTTGTTGTGATTAATAGTTCTTTTCTATTGCTATTAAAGGCAGTTTTTGGCACTTTTAAAATCCCTATTTATTTTATTGTCTGTTATGCTTCCACAATTTCACCATGATTTTCCATGCCAACAAAATTGTGTAGTAAATACTATACGCATTTCCTATCAAGTTTGTTTAACTTTATACACTTATAATTCTTGGACTTTGGAATTACATGTATGTATTCTATACTACTTGATCTTAGAATGAAATATGATGATGAATGAATCCATGTTGTATGATCTATGTGGCACACTTAACCAAGAGAATGAAATGAAAGTAATGGGTGCACCTAAAATTATATAGTACTCCAATGAATTAGGTAATGTTTAGTCTCATGATACATAATGTTGGGAATGGGAGTGAACCCAATTCCTTTATGGCGATTTATCCTCAAGATGTCTTGGAATTTATCCTTGACTTATGTTTATGATGTATTGTTTTAAGTTATTTCCACATTTCCCATGTTTCCTTTATGATTATCATGATATATCATGTCTCATTGTTCATATTTATGATTCCTACTATTTTTACGCCCCATTTATATTACTATTATATAACTTGTATTATTCTCTTCATATTACTCTATTTTATCACCTTACTAGGCTTTATAGCTCACCACTTTCTTATGTATGTCCCAAGGTTATCCCATGTAGTTTTAATTTCGATAGAATATTATGATCATGTTAAGAAATTTTTCAATAAAGATGACGTATTCCCCATTTTAAGTTTTTATGTAATGTACATAATTCCCTAATAAATAAGACTTATTTGTCTTTGGGGTTTTATTTTGTGTACTTTTATGTAAAAAATCAAGTATTAATATGAAATAAAGAGCAAGGTTGTTATATTTGGAATCAAAGGAAAAGTTTAGTTTCTTTTTGTAATTGGATTAGAAAACTTTAGTGAAAGCCTTAGAGATAATAATAAGTATAATAAAACATCCCTAAATTTTGGTATTTATGGACTAAGTTGTTTATCAAAAAAATACATCCCAATATAGATACTACAAGTAGATGTGGTTCTGGAACAAATGTACCCAGGGGTAACAATTCCAAAATGGTGTGTTGGGCCTGACTCGACATAACCTGGTACATGAAAATAGGCCTTATTGAACACCTGGTTTGATACTCTTGAGGGATATGATTTAGTAAATTTATAATCTCATTACGTACCATTATTAAGGGAACAAAAATTTCTATAGGAATATCTGTTAGGAAATAGATCATGGATAATTTAGATTAAATCATAGAAATTCATAAGTTAATAAATAAATGTTAGTTATAATTTATCCGTTTAATATAATTAAATTACTATTTATGTGTTTAATAGTTTAAAAATATTCATCCACGATTTTCTCTTTTTTCTATCCAATAGCTGGAATAAGAGGAATCAGGTAAAAAAATGCGACTAGAAATGTGATAACTGCCCCAATGAGATGCCCAACCTAATGGGATCGTGAATCGCAAACTTTGGATGATACTCTATCATCTGACTCAAACATTTAACAGAAACCTAGATCAAGAGGAGTGACCAAATATATTTAATAAATAACAACATACAATTAAGATATTTATGTGAAAAAGACCTTTGACCTTCAAAGGATCATCTAATCCCTTAATCATGGAACAACAAATCAACTTCATTAAGATGATGTTCTCTATCCTTCAATGTTTTGAACAAGAGAATTTTCTACTGATTGTTTATCATATGGAGGGAGAAGATAATTAGTGGTGGACATTGGTCAAAACTACAAAGACTAAATAATGTATCAAAGATATGGGGTGGAAGGAATTCTGGGGGAAAATTTTGATAAATATTTTCCTCTCACTCTCTAACATAAAATGGAAAGGGATATTCTTTACCTCATGAGAAAAAAGATGATGAATCCATCAGGGTGTATGAGGAAAACTTCACAGTACTTGCACAATACACCTCCAAATTTATCGTTAACTCTAAATTAAAGGTTAACCACTTCTTTGGTGGGATAAAACCTAGTTTATGAAAATACCTAGTGATCTCTGACTTTGATAGCCATGAAGAAATTTTCCTACATTCCCTCAAAGTTGAAATGGAGATCAACGGGTATCAAGGGTATCATGGGGATAAGACAAGGAAAGTGGAGTTTAATTTTGAAGGTTCGATGGATAAATATAATGATACCAAGAAATTTCAACACCCCACTTGTCAAATGTTTAGAAAGAAGCACCCTTCAACTAGCATAAGTAGAACGAGGAAATTCTTCAGGTGTGGGAAGGAAGAGCACCTAGTTAATGACTTCTGAAAGGAGAAACTCACTAATGCGATGGAGGATAGTAAGGAACCATTAAACCCTTAGCGCCTTGTTCCTTACCTTAGTTTTAAGTAACATGGGAACTTTTCAAACTAATGCACTAAGAAAAGGGTTTTTGGAGACAACCAACAACCTCCAAGGAAACAAGGGAGAGATTTTTTCATCCCAATCTCTAAGGTGGATCCTGAGAACAAAGTGGTGATAGGTGATCGATTTATTCATTCAATAATAGTGACCATATTTTTTTATTCATCTTATAATCATTCCTTCATATCACAAAATTTTAGTAGAACTATTAAAACACCACCACAAATCATTGATGTAGAGCTGCTAGAGAAAATAGAGAATGGGTAAATTATTTCATCCTGAGTATATAAATCTTCCCCTATCACAATTTGTGGGATTAATCTCCCAAAAAACCTTACCATACTCCCTTTGGAGGAATTTGATGCAATTCTAGGCATGAATTAGCTCTCCCTATATTGATCCAACATAAATTTCCATGAAAAGAAAATTACTCTCTATATTGTGAATTGACCCCCAATTCTGTACAATTACAAGGAGAAGGATGAATCATATTAAGCACTAACATCACAAGAATGGATATTATTTCCTTATGAGAAATATTATCTAGCTAAAATGATTGAGTCTAAGGAAAAAAATCATCCTCAAATATATTCCTATTATGAGGAAATACACTGAAGTGTTTCCTGAGGAATTTCCTTGTCTTCATCCTAGATGAGATGTTGAATTTTCAATCAAGCTTATCCCTGGGGTGTTTCCATTATTCAAAACTCCATATAGAATTTTTGTTTTGGAACTTGAAGATCTAAATAAACTACTATATGAGAATATGAATAAAGGGTTCAGACACCCAAGTGCTTCACCATGGGGTTCACTAGTCCTCTTCTTTAAGAAGAAGGATGGGTCAATGCACATTTTCTTTGATTATCATGAGATCAAAAAGATCACAATAAAGAACAAGTATCTACTTTCATAGATTGATGACTTGTACAATCAGTTATTTAGAGCACAATTCTTCTCCAAGGTGGATCTATGGCCAGAATATTACCTAGTTTGGGTGAAGGAGGATGTCTCGAAGACTTTTTTTCATATAAGGTACGAGAACTATGAGTTCATAGTAATGCCTTTTGGACTCATTAATTCTCTAATAGTCTCCATGGAGTTGATGAATAGTGTCTTTAGAGATTACCTTGAATTTTTTTGGTAGTCTTTATAGATGATATTCTAATATAATCTAAAACTGAGGAGGATCATGAGGAGAATATGAGCTTAGATGAAGGAATATTTATAGATGGTAGTCTTCATAGATATTGTGCTAAATACCTTATGAAAGGAGAAGTTTTATGAAAAGTATAGAAAATTTGAGTTCATGTTGAAGGAAGTCTCATTCTTGGGGAATATCATCATAAGTAATTGGATATATGTGGACCCTTCAAAGATAGAAGCAATTGAAGGATGATAGAGGCCAAAATATACAACAGATATCTATAGTTTCATTGGACTATATGGGTATTATCATCGATTTGTGAGAAATTTCTCACGATTTTCAGACCCTCTAATCAAGATAACTCAGAAGATATTCTTCGAATGATTAATTTCAATAGAGATTAAAGGAGTTGAAAAGGTGTATTATCACTGCACATGTGCTCACACTACCCATAAGTGGAGAAATTTTTGTAGTATTTAATGATTCTTTGAAGAAGGGATTGAGTTGTGTGTTAATGAAAAATGAAAAATTCAAAGACAATGCTTTAAGGAAGTTGAAATTTCATGAACAGAACTACCCAAAACCTGATCTATAGTTAGTTTTAGTGATCTATGATTTAAGAATATGGAGGAATTATCTATTTGGGAAGAAGTTTGAAATATATATGGATCACAAAAGCCTCAAGTATATATTCACATAGAATGAGATGAATATATTCCAATGAATATGGTTAGAGCTAATCAAGGAAAATGATTACTCAATTCACTACCATACCAGGAAAGAAAATAAAGTGGAATATTATATAAGTAGAAGGGTTCTAAAAATTCTATCATTGATTAGAATTTAGTGGGATCTGGTCTTCTTATATTTGAAAAGGATGGGCACATGAATCATATAGGAAATAACTTAATAAATCCTTTCAAAAATGATTGATCAACCGTCCCTTCTAAATAATATATAAGATGCTTAGAGAAATGATGTAATAATTCAGAATAAATTTTAAATAATAATAAAAGTAAAATCCGTGAATTTCAATGGTAATGAAGAAGGATTTGTGAGATTTAGGTAAAGACTATGTGTAACGTCAAATCCTTAGTTAAAGAAGGAGTTGTTGGATGATGAACATATCTCAACATTCTCCATCCAACCAAGAAGCACAAATATGTATTGAGATCCCTATGAACACTATTGGTGGGACAATATGAAGAATAATATTATGGAATATACATCAATATTTCTTGTATGTAAGTAAGTGAAATCTAAGAAAAAAATACAAGGGGATAATGCAACCATTAACCACACCTACATGGAAATGGGAAAACATAACCATGGACCTTTTCACTAGTCTTCCAAAGACATTAAGAGGGAATAATGATACATGGATTGTGGGGGATCATCTTATAATTATTGCACACTTAATTATTAGATTTGTGGTAAGACTTCATGGAGTACCATTATTTATTGTGTCTGATCGATATGTAAGATTCACCTCCAAGTTCTGGAAAATTCTAAAACATGATATAAATACTAAGTTGAACTTCTATAACACCCCCAAGATTTTTATGAAATATAGTTTTAAAAATAAATTCATTTCTTTGATGTATTTCATTATACGCAACACCATCTTAGCTTGTGTTACACGCAGCACTAAGTTTCTACAAAACATCATTTTATTATTATTTAAATAATATAATAACCTTGAAAATAAATTAGTGGTTATGAATAGTATGTATAGCTTATGAAAATATAGGGATTATAAGATGAAGTTATTATTTACAAATTAATTAGAAATGAAAATACATACCAATTGAATATAAAGGAAATATTTTTATTTCTATGCTCCTGAAGTCATTTTGTCTTTATAAATTAAATTAATTACAATTTTTGAATGATAATTGTAGGGTCCCAAAAATTCAGAAAAGGGAAGGAAAATACCCCCCAAAAGTTTGTTAATGAAAATGGATGCATGTTTTAGTGAAAATTTGAGAAGAAAATTGAAGAAATCAAAATTTTCAAAGGAATCTAGCCTGGTTGCATACCATCACCAGGAAAGGTTAGCGGAAGGCATAAATTGTGAACTACCATTATGAGGATGGCCTATGATGCACTGGACCATGAGGCATTGGCTAGAGAACAAAGCTGTTCACAGTAAATTTCCACCTACGAACTAAAGCTGTCGTGAACTATTTTCACTGGCGAGAATCTAATGGAAGTGCACCTCGCACACCATCCCCATGAACGATGTGGTTCATGGATGAAGAGAGGCCAATGGCGTACCACACCTTTGAAAACATTAGTTGGCTGAGTCTCCTGCAGGTTGAGATATCTATTCATGGGCTTATACAAATGGTGTTTCATGCCCATAGATATGATTTTCCCCAATTCCCTATAAAAGGTGCACATAAGGGGTGAAAAGGAGGGGGGAGATCTGGGATGGGAAAAAGGTGGACGAATAATATAGAGGCTATGGGAGAAATTTCTCCTACACCTGAAGTAGTTTGCAGGACCCCATCCTGCATCCGAAATAGTTTTCAGAAGTCCACCCCATGAACCGTATTCAGAAGACCCTCCAAATCCAACCAGCAAACATAAAAAAAATATATAATAAAAATGGTTCGCATGCACCCATATGTGGAAGATAGTACATGGACACCCTTATATAGAAGACAGTATGTGAACGCACATATGTGGAAGATAGTATGCAGATGACCATATGTGCAACCCAGTACACAGACGGTCCTTGGTGGCCAGCTCTTACAAGTACCACCCAACACGGCCAACTCCTATGTAGTCATATCCTTCGAAAATAGACAGTTCGCGGATATCTCTTATTTGAATGCTCTTATAAGGCTATATCCTATGCGAACAGGCCTGTGCAGATAACTGTTCATGCCCTTAAGTCCATACTACAGAGGTTGTGCCCCCGCACCCCCACTCGGGATCAATCTAAGGCTGCGGTCCTAGCCCTCTGGGATGGGTCGATGACATTTTCCATAGCACCCTTATACTGCCCAAACTTCCATCCCTTAAATACCATGAGGAGAGACATTCCTTATGCACCTCCTGAAAATCCCTATCACCTACCTCATATGCTAGGTTGACCTCTAAATCCATGGAAAATCATAGCCTAAATGTTTCTTAAATGCCTGAACACATCCTTTCCATCCATCAAACTCTGTGTCTCTAGTGATTCTGGATCCTCATAAACCTTCATGGCCATTAGAAGTAGAAGTCCAGTGTCCTGCAAACACCTTTTTTTGACTATGCACATCATTCCCTAGTGGCTCTACATATGTTGACTACAAGACGACCGTCAACCAAAGGAAAATTTTTCCTTAGTAAATTCCTTTACTACCTTTGTACGCCTCAATGGCTTCCATTCCCCATATCATTTCTCCTGATCAAAGAATCCCTAGAGTCGCAGTTTATAGTTTCCCTCCCTCTCATGTTTGAGGCATGTCAGAACATCCAAGCCTGATTATCCTCCATCTATCATATTTCCTTCCATGCATGGTGCAAACTCTATGACCCTAAACTATAAGTTGTTGTCCCTACCACATGACATTATAATATTGGGTATTATTCTATGAAACATGACATTAAACTATAATTCCATTATATGACCTATATAAATTTAAAATATAGTATATTGGGTGATTTAGAATCTCCATAAACATCCCCAGCATTACTCATATCATTTCTCCTAATCTGGGATCCTCTATAATCATGGTTTACACATTCTATCCCTCTCATGTTCGAGGCATGTCAGAACATCCAAACATGATTTTCCTCCAGTTAATCACGGTTTCTATAACAATTGGTCCTCATCACATGACCCTAAATGGAAAGACCCCAAATATTCCTATCCACAAGATGTTAAACTGTGATGCCATCATCCAATATATATGACTTTAAACTATAATATGCCTCACATGACGTTCTATGGCACTCCCATTGTGGTAAGTCCCCAATCTTCTAAGGTCGGGCTACATGACCTTTAATGTCATCCCACATTGAAGGGTTCATCGCTCCCCACCCTGGCCCACGGTCTCCCCAGCCTTTTCCACCATAGGATTTCCCTCTCCCATCAGCAGGAGAGGAAGCATGTGGCTGGTTCAATCTCTCACATCCTCTTGTTTCTCACACCAATCATGACTCACGCGGTCTTAGAGATTTTTGACGATTACAACAACCACACAAATCTGAACTATGAAAACTATCATTCTTGATCAAATAAGGATATGTAGGATGCCTACCTGAAGGCTTGAGCTCAAAAGGGTGCCCATCCAAAAGGGTTCACCCAATTATGCCTCTCAAATGGGAATATTCTATGCATAAGCCCCAGCAAATATGAACTCCGAGAAATCTGATTCCTGATTTAATTAGGATATATAGGACGCCTACCTGAAGGACCAAGCTCAAAAAGGTGCTCGTCCAAAAGGGTCAACCCAATTATGTCTCTCAAATGGGAATCTTCTATGTGTAATCCCTAGAAAATCTAAACTATGAGAACTCTGATTCCTAATCAAATTAGGATATGTAGGATGCCTACCTGAAGGCCCTATCTCAAAAGGGTTCCCATCCAAAAAGGTTCACCCAATTATGTATCTCAAATGGGATACTTCTATACGTAAGACCCAACAAATTTGAACAAAAAGAACTCTGATTCTTGATCAAGACAGGATACATAGGATGATGCTCTGAAATCCTGAGCTCAAAAGGGTGACCATCCAAAAGGGTCCACCCAATCATGTCCCCCCAAATGGGTAGCTTCCATGCATAAGCCCCACATAAATCCGAACTACATGGGTTCTGATTCCTCTCTTGAGGATACGTAGGAAACTCATCTTATGGGTCTAATACCAACATCAAATCACCTTACACCCCCTAGATAATGATAAACTCTAAAGCGCATTATCATATGGCACAAGTCAGCAGTACCTTCGTAGCATCAAATATACACATTCCTACTACAATCTTGAAAATCAAGGGTAGCCCATGGACACACTCTTTGGGAATGAACCAAGGATTCAAGAACATATGAATACAACATATATCTATAAGAGAGTCTCAAAATAGGAGATAATATTCCCTAGGAAGGGTGCGGTGAGCCAGACTTCCCATCCTCTCGACCAATGGAGTCCTTATGTGTAATTGGATGAATAATCAATCAACAAGTTCCTTTGGAAATTAAGTCCATGAATCAGGGATACCAGGTCCATTGGGTGTTTTTGTATATACAAATAAACCCATTGGAGACCATCTGAGGAAGTTATATCTGAGGAGGACCAATTTCTTAGGTAACTCCATGCAATCGTCCATTGGGACCGACTAACTGTGGAATCTCCTTCACAATGAGAAAAGGGTGAATGGTCCAGTCCCCATGAGGTTAATCAAACCCTCTTTAAAGGATAATGACATAGAACATGTAAAAACAAAATAAATAGTGAATTTGATAGGAAACCATCTCCAGAAATATGGGCTGGTGATGATCCTCATCAGACCATTTCTGCTCCACCCAAAACGCGCCACCTCAGAGGCGAAACAAAAATGGTAAACCCGACATGAATCCTTAACCAAGGTGGTAGTTATACTCCAATGATAAAAGACAAAAGTAAATTTCATTCCAGACCATTTTTTTTTGCCCTGGAATGCATGAAATGCATCACTTTAGAGGCAGAACAAAAATAGTGAACTCGACTTGAATCCTTAACAAAGGTTCCAGTTCTATCCCAATGATAAAAGAAAAAAAGACATTGCACTTCAGCCCATTTTGTTTATCCTGGTATGTTTGAATTGTGCCACCTTAGTGGAAAAAAAAATTATGAACCCAATATGAATCCTTAACTGAGGTGGCGGTCTTACCCCACTCAAGCCCCTTCACCCCATAACAAAAAAAGAGGGAAGGGGGTCAAGCCGAATTTTCAGATATGAATAAATTAAAATAATTCTACTTTGATGAGTTTTTTTGGTCTGTATGTCATATATGTATGTCACAGGTTACTGTAGAACAACCTTAGATCCAAATGACATCCCGAAAACCAATGTAAACACACACATTAGTGATCCAGCAGGCGGCCGGGGCCCCAACGAAGTGAAGGACCCCCTCACTGACCCAATGTCTTCAACGCTGGGAATACAACATGATGATCAATGAGTACCACCAAAATGGTACTCTCCCCACACTGGAGGCCAATAGACAAGCCCTCTAGTTTGAAAAGGTCCGCTAGCTGCCTCCCCAGTTGTGGTTGGAACACCTGCACAAGGCGGCCCTGGTGGTCATCTCAACCCATTTTGGGAGCCTATCCTTGGAATGTGACAATGAGTACCTCCCTTATCTTAGGTAGGGAGATAAAGTCGATGCATAAAACTTCATCTCAACTGCACTGGGGTCCTACTCATATGACCCCACCACAGAATGTCACTGCTGACACTGGACGACCAAGCCTCCTCCCACTGAAGAGGACCTTATGCCAAGGGCACCTGCTAATGTCCAGGAGACCCGAGCCCCTCGGGCTGCCTGCCAAGGGAGGAGAATATATAATAAGGAACACAATATCACCCTGTTTCTTAAAGACCAAATTCACCATACTAACGCAGATGCATTCAATGGGAAGACATATGACTCGACCCCCTCCACTCAATCCCACCACAAAAATAGGGTTGCACAATACAAGCACTTGAACATTCCTGCTAGTGCTTGTTGGTCCTACCATGCAGAAAGAGTGGAAAACTATATGTAGATGCAGATATCTACCAAGGTACAATAAGCATGTCCACCAAATAGGGTAGAAACTATCTATACACAGGCACAAATACTTGCTGATGCATTTCAGGCCCGCCATCCAAATAGGGTGAAAACTAGCTATACACAGGAAAAAATACCTACTGACACATTTCAATCCCGCCATCCAAATAGGGAAGTAATCATCTATGCATAGACACAAATACAAGCTGATGCATTCCAAGAACTTTATCCAAATAGGGAGACAAACAAATATGAGTAGAGTCAAATTCCTACGGATTCATACAAATCATATGATACAAATACAGTGGTAAGAGAGCAGATTAAAATACCCACTTGTGAATATGAAGACCACCAGTCAAATACTATGGAAACCAGAGAAGAAAACTAGTGGCAGACTCGTTTCTCTATCCCAACATAGGAGAACTGCTAGTATCTACTGGCAACTCATGGAGGACCAGAGTAGGCACAAACTCTTGCTCCGACATCAGAATGGGCCTTCATACCCGTTCTAGCCAAATAAGTATCTCAGCACATCTTGAAAATGATGAAAGATCAGACATCGATCCCAGACCATATAATCCAAACATGCCAAGACATTATTGCATCAATGGAAAAGGTGATAAATTAGGCCCAAAACCCAGTTTCCTCAAACGGAATGACTCACTCACAAAATGAGTTAGTCACTCTGGAGCAATTATGCATCCCTACTCCATTCTAGGAGGTTCGACAACAATATTCCATGATATACGGACAAACCTTTTGGGAACAAATATTCGTTCTAACCAGGGTATGTCGGTCCAACATGGTGGCCGCTCCAGGGTGGGCATTTATTCCTTCCAAAACTCAAGATGCCCATCGACATATCCCAATGACATCATGGGACCCAGCAAGATAGGAACTCGTACATAAAGGCCATTACCAATATCATATGGCCCCAGTTTCCCATAAGACAACACTCAAAAATGAAATACGCTAAAGGAAAACGAGAAATGAAGAGTACACACCTGATCCTGCTTTGTTGGAAGCTCGGGTTCTTGACTCCCTCAAACATATATCAATAAAAACTCAAAACCCTATTATTTTATTACCAAATTATGAAAGTATCAGTAGAAATTGTGAAGGCCCTCCCTGTAATGTTTCTACCAGCAGGTTTGAAGGTCCTCCACAAAGCACCCATGGGGGTTCACTCTGTGGGCCAGAAATGATCGATCACGAGATCCTATCTTCTAATTTGTGTCGGGATAGCCCTCCCATCGACCTAAATATCATACAGAAATAAGGTCCTCTCCTTACTTTCATCCGACCTGATGTTCCTCCCTAGGGTATATGCTACAAATATGTTTCTCCCAGTAGTTGGACGTCAAGTCATGATGGTAGTCCTCACCATAATGATAGTCATTGCGAAGGCCCTCCCTGTAATGGCAGTTTCTATGAAGGCCCTATCCATAGTAATGTCAAGAAATGAGAAGGTCCTAACCACATTGCAGTACATCATTAGGGCCCTCCCCAGGATGTGCACTATATAAATTCTCCCTGCAACTAGGTATCAAGTCATGATGGTAGTACTCACCATGATGACAGTCATTATGATGGACTCCCTGCAATAGAAGTTTCTATAAAGTCCCTCCCCATAGTAACGCCAAACAATGAGAAGGTACTCCCCTCACTTTATCCCACCTTGAAGGTCCTCCCCATGGTATAAGTCATAAGACATTTCCCACGGTCGGTCATCAAGTTGACATAGTAGCCCTTTCCATTACAACACCAATTATGGAGGTCCTCCCCACAATCAAAATCTGTACTAGAAAGAAGGTCCTCACCTTTCCGGAAAAAATACAAGAAAGCCTTCATATGCTGAGTAGATTAGAAAGATGGAGTCAAACATATCAAGCAATCTATCTATAATGAGTGATTTTTTTCTTAGCTAGAGGATGTCTCGGGGCCACGCTCATCTTCTGAGCCACCCCCGCACCATCCAAAAATTAATGAGGATCCTCCCATATTAGTTTCTTGGAATGAAATTATTATGAAACAGTCAAGATAGGCATATCAAGTAGAGAATCCTCTAGAAGAACAACATCATGATATGTTTCTTGTGAGAAGACAACTAGCTAAGGATAATATACCAGTGATGTATTGGCCTACAACTACTTCTCACTTCGACATACCAGGAGAGTTGTCTGGGTAATGAATGCATGAAATTCACCTTAATATATGGAAAACCCTTTTCCACATGAATTTTTTTTTCCTACCCTAGGAAGGGTACGCAGACCATTTCAACATGTTAAGGTAGATTCATTGTCTAATCGACATAGAATCCCTCCTGTCTGCAAGGCATCTACAATCATAAAGGCGAAAGAAAAACCTTGAACTAGCTTGCCTCAATGCACTGCATAAGTTGTGTCACCTCACTGGCGATGCCCCAGGAGGAGTTCACATTCAGATATGGAGAGGACATGGAGCTCTACACTTCACCCCTCATCTCATCTAGCAAATTTCATTGGAAATCAAATCCTACAATGTCATTGACTAATGGATGAAATAAAATGAAACCCATACTCAGGAAAGATGGGATAAAAAACAAAAACCAGTCTGGAGTAAGTCTCGAAAGCATCAGGACCAAATAGATCAAGCCATCAAAAAGCTTCTGAGTCCGGAAACCAAAAACATCAAGTAGGCTTCCCGCCAGAGGGAAGCCAACTAGCAAGCAGTGCCCACTTCTTCAAAAGACCATATACTCTATGCAGGCTCAATTACATACTTGGCTCACACCAACAAAAGAGTACGTGAAGTTGAAAAGGTGGAAATAGCAGTGGCTTCCACAACAATGTGGGAACAACCCTATCCCACAGGGCTGGGGGAAGTTTTAAATCAAAATTCCCCCATAAGACCAACAAATCCAGGTCATAACGCATCAACAGAAGAATGGTAACAACCCCATCCCACAGGGCTAGGGGTATTTTTACCTCAACTCCCTACACAATGGATGTCTATCCTCTACTGTCTAGGAAGAATGATGGACAGAGTAGTCACCTATTCCACCCCTTCCCATGGTTCATAACCTCCGAGACAAAGGCATGTTACGAGGTTAGACCAGGGCTCACTTCAGGTCAATATTCACCAATAAACCCAAAGAATACCTCATAATAGAAGGGTAAAATCTAAAAAATGATGTAGAAATCCTTCTTACCATTCATCAATTGATAGGCCACCCCCAATGTGTTCCACCTCAGTGAATTTGGTAAATGTAATCTCCACAGATCTCATAAGAAATGACACAAATGGAGAGGATATAAAGGGAGATGGTTCCCTCCCATATGCATCCTAGATCGATCCTGATGGTGTGTATACCCAGAACCAGAGAGAGGTCCTAAATCTTGGTGCCCCCTCAGTCAATTTGACATTACCTCCTACGCAAAACCCCAACAATGAGAAGAATAAATCCAAGGTCGTCTATGACCCACCTTCTCCTCCCCCTGGAAATGCGTACCTCACTCTCAAGGAATGGTTCACCAAGAAGGAGGAAGAAATGAAAGAGACCAGGAAAATTAATTCTGAGCTACATCGAGGGAGCTACCTCACCAGATGTGTTCCTTCTATGGAACATCAGCAGGTGCTCCTAGAAGAGGTTCCATTTCTAGAGGCACTCATCTTGAAAAATGAAGCTAAGCTCGGAGGCCCATCCAATCCAGCATCAGGACTATAAACCTACTTGAACCCGGCCCTAGAAGGACATCAATACTTCCCCCTGCTGGGAAGGTAGCTATAATATATTCAGGTAAACCCAAAAATGATACCCCCAGATGGGAATCTACCCCAAATTCCACCAGCACCAGCACACCCAGTCTTGGGCACTATCATACTAGCCCAAGATCAAGCCCGGTAGGATATGAATCAAGGTTTATTGAATACCGTTGAGAAATTAATAGTTAGACAATAAGCTATAGAGGGGCAGCATGCTCTAATACAACCAAAGCACAAACCCTACCCCGAGTGGGTGAGAAATTTTCTATCGTTGCCAAACTTCAAGAACCTTGTAATCCCAGTATTCAATGGATCGAGGGACCCCAAACAACATTTAATGCACTACGCCTCTTATTGTGACCCTATAATGAGCACTTTAGAGCAGTAAGAGTCAGTAAAACTAAGTGCTTCGTATGAACCCTGTAGGTCTCAGCCTTCGTATGGTATACTAGCCTACTAGCCAATTCAATCATAGGTTGGGAGGATCTCCAATGATAGTTTCTCTTCCAGTTCATTTAAACACTTCCTAAGATGATGATCAGTGATCTCATGAACTAAGAACATTGAGAGAAAGAAAGAGTCTCAGACTTCATTTCTATATGGAAAGGCCTAACTTATTCCCTGAACCAGCCACTCCCCCAAGATGAGATGCTCTCCATGTGTATTGATAACCTTCGGGATGAATTGCAAAAACTTCTCATCCTGGTGATGTAGACAAGTGGGTTTAGAGATTTTTCTACCATTTCCAAAAGAATAGAAGACTCCATGAAAAAGACTAATCTTAAGTCTCGAGTGGCCCCATCAGTCCCTGGGAAAATAATGGGAAAAGATAAAGTGAATTCTGTCACACATAAGCCACCCCCAGCACTATCTCTAGTTAGGAGGCCCCCAACAAACCATGAAGGACCCCTTGGATGCAAAAAACTACCCCCACCTCGGTAAGATGAGCGATTGGGTGCTAAAAAATCATTTCAAAGAAAGAAGAAATAAAGTTTACTCATTTTAGGATGACCATGTCCGCGACTTTTTCATAGCCGCTATGAATTGCAATTTGCTTCGGCTACTGAACCCAAAACAATATGATGAAGTGGGTCTCAATGAACATCCCAATTAATTTCCATAAAACCAAATACTAGGACATACCATCTTGGAATTTTTATTTTTCAAGGATCTCCTACAAAATATGGTGGATTCCAAGCAAGTCAAGTTGGGACCGCTGCCATAACATGTGGCGTATGTTCCCACATCAGACTCGAGAGAGGAAGAGGAATGGAAAACATTTTCTAGTAAAAAGGATCAGAAGTTTGACAATTGGATGACCTTAAAGACCGTCAAATAAGTCCATCACATCCTCGAGGTGAAATTGGAACAACCAACTATGCCCCCAAAATCTCCCAATACAACACATCAATATTCCTCGGCCCTGTAGCCCTCTAAAGGCCAGAAGGGTAAAAAGCAGAAGGAAAAAGGATGGGCTGACACCAAATCCAAAGTCAGTGTTGACACTTTTGGACTTAATCCCAACAGACTTGGCATAATGGGAACCACCTGTCCAAATGGTACAATGGGAACCACCTCTCCAAATGGCACCATCAAAATAAGAGAGTCATATAGAAACAGTGTCAAATTAAGAACATATATTTGGATCCATTAATACCAAACACTTGATGGACCCCTTCTCAGATGGTGACTATGGACACAAACCCAAATTCCCCACAAACAACCAGAGGGCCAGAGAAAGAGGCTACATAGGCTGAAGGTTTCCTAGAATTCATGATCATGGCAGGAGTCAAATTCCTGGACACACCACAAGTCAAACCGTTAAAATTGTGGAAAATCACGGAAGGACACACTGAAAGACACAAAAAGAACCGGAATGCTCCTCCACCCCCATTAGAAGAAATCCAAGCCCAGTTATATTGGAATATTAATCAAGGGAAGAACAAATATCAAATCACCAAAGGTATACTGGTGTACTAGTTCTTCCAAACTTGAAAAGGACCGCAACACCACCAGCCCTGACTATAGAGGCCGAACCATTTGAGTCCAAATCCCAAAACCCAAAAGTATATGTGAAAGAGGAACCTTGATCCAGAAAAGGCCAACATTTAGAGTATAATTATGATATTAAAAAGTAGCTATCTTCAATACCATCAAACCTATCAATCCTGGATGCATTAATCCTATCCAAAGATCATAGAGAGGTACTCATTAAATCCTTACTAAGTCCCCAGGAGTTTAAGGCTAAAGTAGCAGCATCCAAAGTCTATCAGATGGAAAACAATCTCGAATAATGTCACGTTGTCATCTTATTCATAGATAAGGATGAAGAATCCATCATGAAAGGACACATAAAACCCTTATATGTGTTCAGAAAAATAAATGGAATTGATTTCTGGAGGATCTTCATTAACAACAGCTCTGGATTCAACCTCCTCCCACTGTGAATGCTTTGTCGGCTGGGCTATGATGAAGAAAACTTGACACCCAGCACTACAACTCTTTTGGGATATGAAAAAATCACACAGAAACCATTGGTATGGATCAATATTAAAACTCAGCTCAGAGATCTCATGTCATATTTTGAGTTCTTGGTAGTACAGAAATGTATGGACTTCAACATCCTGTTAGGGAGGCCTTGGATTCATTAACACACTAAAATTATGTCATCTTACCGTCAGTGTGTCAAATATTTAACTAATAGGAAAAATAGGACATTGCACATTGATAAATCCCTGGTTGAGTCATGTGAGTCTCATTATATCGACGCAGGGTTCTATGAATCAGAAGGAAAACATCTTTCAACCAACGAAATTAATTGGATTATTACCCCAAATGGATTGGAAATGGATCCCGCCAACTGCTCCAACATCTTGGGGAAGAGTATGTATTACCCATCAACAAGGTTGAATGCACAAGTCCAAGTCTAGATGCAGACTCAATTGTATACATGATCTCTGTCGCAAACACCAAGTCCAAAGACATAGAAGAGCATGCTGACTCCCATAATGTTAGGAAAATACCTATCAAAGATGCTCATGGAACATCCATGGGACCTCAAAGTACCCCCACCTCACTCATTAAGGAAGAAATATGATTTCAATCCCAAACATGGAGAGTTCATCTCAAAAATACTCTCTCTATTAGAGGAGGAAGAAGTTGAAGATGGTGAAGAAGAAAAATAAGAGGAAGACCTCAGAGATTCCCCTCCTACATTTGAAGAAGGTGTATCCACCACAATTAATGAACTTAAGTAGATAAACCTAGGCACTAAAAATGACCTGCAGCCTACTTTGATCAGTGTGGTTATGCCTATCAAGGAGCAGGAAGAATATACCTCCTTCCTAAAGAAGAATCAAAATGTGTTTTCTTGGAACTACATCGAAATGCCAGGCCTCGAACCTGAGGTCACCAATCATCATCTGGGCTTACCAGATGATCACTAGGGCTATAAGTAGAAATCCAGAAGGACCCACCTGACTAATACTACCAAAATAGAGGATGAAGTTGACAAGCTGATCAAAGACAACTTCATATGGGAGGTCCAATATCTGATCTGGTTGGAAAATATAGTCCCTATAAAAAAGAAAAATGGACATATTAGAATCTTCATTGACTTCAGGGACCTCAATTGGCATTTCCCGAAATACGATTTATTAGTCCCGATAACAGAATTGTTGATCCATGAAACAGCTGGATATGAATCTCTATCCTTCATGGACGACTATTTCTGATACAACCATATCTAGATGGACTGAGGATATGGAGAAGCTACTACTTTTAGTGCCCCTTAGGAAGTTTTCTTTTATAAATTGATTCCCTTTGGTCTAAAGAATGACAACGCCACATACCAGCATGCCATGTATCGCATCTTCAATCCCTTCTTGGGAAAGTTCGTCGAGTGTTATGTCAACAATATGGTGGTTAAATCACAACAACACTCAAACCACCTGGTTGATCTTGAAACCTTCTTCAACGAATTGTGATAGCACGGTTTAAAGATGAATCCATTAAATTGAACCTTTGAAATTGCCTTGGGAAAATTCCTCAGATTCGTCGTATGCCATCACAGAATTGAAGTTGACCCTGAGAAGACAAAGGTCATTCTTGGAATGTCCCCACCTCACAACCTCACTGAGTTGAGTGGTCCCCAGGGGCACCTCACCTACATTCGGTGCTTAATAGTCAACTTTTCGAGTAAATTCTAACCTTTCACCATGCTCATGAAGAAAGGAGTTACGTATGAGTGGGATAATGATTTCCAAGAAGAGTTTGAAAATCTAAAAAGATATCTCTTATGACCACCGGTGTTGATACCACCATTTGAGGGGAGACCACTCATATTGTATGTAACCACCCTAGAATGGTCATTAGGTTCCTTCCTCGTGCAGAAGAATGATGTCGGTAGTGAGAACAGCCTCTATAAACTCAGCTAAACAATTATTAATGCTAAAACTCAGTATTCAAAAATTGAAAAGAACTGCCTAGCCCTAATCTTCATGGTTCAGAAACTCAAAAATTACTTTCATCACCATGAGGTCCAACTAGTCTCCCACTGCAACATGCTTAATTATATCCTCAACCGTCCCATGCTAAATGGGTACCTATAATGATGGGAAGTCATCCTAAAATTGTTTTATAGGAGTTAAATAGCTCAAAAGGAAATCAAAGTCTAAGTGTTAGTAGAATTCTTGGAAGAGCACCTGATGCACTACTGTGCATAGGGCCTTTCCACTTGTTTTAGGACATTGAAAATGGTTATGTGAGTGGAATTTCTATGATTTTCACAATGTTTTGATAGATATTTTGGTCACCAAGGTATGAAACACAATGAAATTGCATTTTTTGGTGTTTTAGAAAGAAATTGGAGGCTTTTGACCCATTTTTTCATGACATTTGCCACTGCAAAGTCACCCAGAATGAACACCCTGGCTTGGAGGATGGACAACCCTACACTTATCACAACTGAGGAACCCCACATGGTCTACGCATGGTTAACCAAACTAGGTAGATTCCTAGGAAACATGTGGGGGCATGATTTTTGGAGACAGAAGGCCCTGAACGGTCTCTTCATGATTTACCAAACCGTGTGGCCCAACCCTCAAACCATGCATGGTGGAATTTTTGGAGATGAATCCCATGCACATGGTCTCCGAATGGTTTACCAAACCATGTAGCCTAGCCAACTATACCTTGCATTATTTTAATGATGGACAGATCTGGGCGCACGATTGGCGCATAGTTTTGAAAACTTTGCACTGTAACTATGCAGTTGACCACAACTCCCTACCTACACATATCTATCCCCATACCCAACATTTGACCCTGATAATGGACTCTTAACTACCCTAGGACAAGTGGGGGATGCACAATTATGGGGGAGACACAATTGTGAGAATAGATGATGATCCAAGAGGCTTGTTTTTTTGTTGTTGACGAGCTTGAAACCCATTCTAAAGAAATTTTGGAATTTTTCTTTTGTAATTGTCAATTTTATATCTTCTAATTTCACTGTAATGGATTATTTAGGTAATTTTAGTATGGTTTGTATCCTTTTCTCCATGAGTAACTAAATCCCCCTTGTATTCGGGCTGTGGGAAAATGTGGGTTCGTTAAGGGTTGACTTTCCTGTGTTTTTTTGTTCATTTTTTCTCATATTATTCTTCTAATGTTTCTCATTTAATTTCACTAGAAACCCTGTATCAGAACAAGAAAGGTGTTTCAAAGTATCCCTAGGAGAATTACGATAAGTACATCCTTGATCAATTGGTGTACTTGTCATTTCATAATGGCTACTCTTAACTAAAATTTAATAGAAATCAAATTCCAGACCAAGGAATTGATTTCTATCAGCTTCATCAGAACCCACCATACCAAGGGGGTTTTGACACATTTGAAACCCATAAATGTGGGTTATCATGAACAAAAAAACACAATAGAAAAAGATATTTTTGATTAACCACACAAGCCTTCACATCCCATACACATTCTTTATCCTTAAGAAAAAAAACCAGATTGATCATTTTTCTTTTTTTTAAGTTTAATCATTTTTAAATTAAAAGAATTTTACTATTGTTATTTTGGAAAATAATAATCACAATCAATTTTTTTTTAAAAAGATTGGCCTCTTCACTTAATTAATCACAATTCGAGAAGCATGACACCTTAATTACTCCCTGTGGTTCGACCCCATACTTGCACTATACTAGTTACAAGTTAGGTAATATCAATTTTAGTAGCTGAAAATAATAATTCCACTAGAATGACACCAAATTATGGTATTGTTTCTGATGAACTAAATTAATAGTGTTTTGCTAATTTGAGTTGAATTAACTAAGTAAAAAAATAAAAAAAATCTATACTTAAACCCATTTTTGTTTTTTTTGTTTTCCCTCTTACATGTGGTGTATTGTTTGGTGTTGTGCAGTACCATAGGTGTATGAGTGGCCGATTCACACATTCCAAGTGCGCTGAGTCATCAGAAATACTTCTTCTTGATCCAAAAATCAAACGAAACCTGTCCAGGTGATGTCGTTCACTTATGGCGGATCACAACCCAAATGCCCCCCATGAAGAATGTGGTAGGAGAAGAACCGCTTGTTATCCAAAGAATTGGGCAGCCATTTTACATTGATGAAAACCCACAATTAGGTGCTAAGGAAGAGTACCATCATAATCAACCAACAAATTTCATGGAGTATATGCCGTGAAACTACCAAATATTTTCGGGTCAGTTTATGCCGAGGTTTGGACATCCACAAATGTGGAAATATATTCCACATGATCAGCCATCATACTTACCTCCAAAGCAGTAGAGGTATTTCCCTCCTAAGTAGCAGTACTACATACCACAAATACCATAAGAGAAAATTCTTATGCACCATACTATTATGGATTATGGGTTTCCCTCTATCCATGGAGCGGATACCAGCATAGTGATACCACCAATGCAATCCCAGCACTTTAAGATCAAGCCAAAGATCATGAAACTTATTCAGAACATGGTCCAGTTCATAGGCTTTCCACGTGTGGATCACAATGAAAACCTATCAAACTTTTTGTAAATTTTTTACACGTTCCGTTACCACAGAGTTTCCGAGGATGAAATTTGTCTTCGGGTATTTCCCTTCTCATTAAGGGATAAGGTGAAATATTGGATTAAGGGACTGCCTCAATAGTTCATTCTCACATGGGAGGAATTGGCCCAAGAATTCCTATAAAAGTATTTTCCCCCTTCCAATATGGTCACGTCACCAAATGAGATTCATAATTTCAAACAACATGATTCAGAATCATCATATGAGTCATGAGAGCGCTTCAAAGAGATGCTGATAAAATGCCCTCATCATGGGATACCATTGTGGATGCCTATCGAAACATTTTATGGGGGTCTCACCACGAATACCAAGTCATTGGTGGACATAGTGGATCAAGGTATAGTTATGAGGAAATTTCTAGAGGAACTTTTTGATTTATTGGAAGACATGTCAGCAAACAGTTTTCAATGGAATGCTGAGCGAGGAACCCAAAAGAAAGGCATGCATAACATTGATGCCACCATGTTTATGAAGGAAATCCTCTTGAATAAGAGGAAAATTGAGGACTTTGGAACCATTCCTCTCACCAAGTAATTCTCGGTAGTGGTACAACACTCTCTTCCTCCTAAGCTCCAAGATCCAGGAAGTTTCACCATCCCATGATCAATCAAGTCTTATGAGTTTGGGAAGGCCCTTTGTGATTTGGGGTTTATTGTTCACCTTATGACCTTTGAAGTTTTCAAGAAATTGGGTCTGAATGATCTCAAGCCAACTTGATTAGAATTATAACTAAAAGATTTCTCTATCAAATATCTTCAAGGGCTACTATAATATGTGTTAGTGAAAGTGGGAAGATTAATTATGCCTACAGATCTTATCATACTTGGCATGGAAGAAGATCAAGAGGCACCCTTGATTTTAAGATGACCCTTCTTGGATACTGGGAGAGTTTTGATTGATGTTCATCATGGTGAGTTGATCTTTAGAGTAGGGGATGAAAAAGTTTCTTACAACATCCTAAAGGCTATGAAACAAGTCTCACTTATAGTAAAGGAGGACTGTTGTGTGTTGACTACTGTGGTCGATCATTTTGGCCACATGGGAGATGATATGGAGTGTTGATCTACTACTAGGGAACCTATAACTGAGGACATACATAATGATTATGAACAAGAGGATCTGCAATTTATCACGGGCCAGGGAGGTCATTATTGGCAGCGAGTAGTGGTTACAGACATGCTAGAGTGGGCCGAGATCGAGCCAATTGTTCCTTTAATTCTCAAAGCCCCACAACTCTAGTTGAAGCATATCTTATCTTCCTTAAAATATGGGTACATATGGGATGGAAATACTATGCTAGAGATCCTCAATTCATCACTCTCAAAGGATCAAGAAGAAGGACTCTTACAAGATCTTAGATGGATGAAACAAGCCATTGGTTGGATGGTCACTGATCTCAAGGGTATTATTCCAAAAATTTGCATGCATAAGGGGCTGCTCGAGGAAGGGGAAAATCCCTCTCACCAACCGCAGTGGAGGATTAATCCCCCGATGAAGGAGGTAGTAAAGAAGGAGGTGATCAAGTTTTTAGATGCTGAAATTATTTATCCAATATCTGAAAGCCTATGGGTAAGTCCCCTACAAGTGGTTCCCAAGAATGGAGGTATTACCATGGTGACCAATGATAGAAATGAGCTTATTCTGACAAGAATAGTGGTTAGATGGAGGGTATGTTTAGACTACTGGAAACTCAATGATTCCATGAGAAAGGATCACTTCCCACTCCCATTTATGGATCAAATGCGAGAGATATTGGCGGGGCATGAATTTTACTATTTCTTATATGGTTATTAAGGATATAACCAAATCTCTATTCCCCCTGAAGATCAATAAAATAGCATGTTTACATGCCCGTATAAAATATTTTCATATCAACAGATGTATTTCAGTATGTGCAATGCCCCAGCCACCTTCCAATAGTGCATACTAGAATTCTTTCATGACATGATAGAGAAAATTTTGGATGTTTTAATGGATGATTTTTTGTTATATGGGAAGTCATTCAATACCTACTTGAGAAATTTGGAGTTGGTTCTTAAATGCTGTTAGCACACTAATGTGGTGTTAAATTGGGAGAAGTTACATTTTATGGTATAACACGGTATTATCTTAGGCCATCGGATCTCCATGAAAAGGATTGAGGTTAATCTGGACATGATTAAGGTAATCTCAAAGCTTACCATTCCCACTTCTATCTGATCCATTTGGAGTTTCCTAGGGAATACAAGATTTTATAGGAGATTCATCTATTATTTATCCAAAATAGCTCACCCATTGACCAATATTCTTTCAAATGATTCCATATTTAAGTTTTATAAAAGTTGTACATTAGCCTTATATCTTCTGAAACAAATATTGGTTGAGGCTCCCATTATGATTTCCTTGAATTGGGAGGAGAAAATTGAGGATATGTGTGACGCAGGTGATTAAGTGTTGGGGGCAATGCTTAGACAACGACTGAATCGAATCTTCAGACCAATTTATTATGAAATTCGATCATCAAAGGAAGCAAAAATCAATTACACCACCACAGAAAAAGAAATTTTAGCAGTGGTTTTTGCATTCGATGGGTTTCACTCTTACTTTGTGTTGTCCAAAGTTTTTATCTATACCAACCATGTCGCACCCAAGTATCCGCTGAATAAGAAGGATGCCAAACCACAACTCATCTGTTGGGTACTACTCCTTCAAGAGATTGATTTGAAGATACAGGACAATAAGGTAAATGAAAATGTTGTGGCCGACCATCTATCCCATCAAGGATTACCCCATTTAGAAAAAGAAGATAATCATGATATTAAGGATGATTTCCTGAATGAGCAGATGTTCATAGTTGAATTAACACCTTGGCCATGGTTTTTCTATATTTTTAATTACTTGGTCCTAGGAATTGTTCATCCTGATTTGACATTTCAATAGAAATATTGATTCCTATCCAAGGTGAAACAATATTTTTGGGAATAACCACTGATTTTCTGCTCATGTTGTGATGTGGGTATCTACCGATGTGTTGTCCTAGATGAAGAAATTCAAATCATTTTGGAATTTTTTTATTCCTCTCAGGATGGAGGGCATCACAGACCATATTTAACAAAGAAAATATCTTACGATCTAGATTTTTCTGTCCATCCATGCATAAGGATGCTCAGTATTTTGTTTCTCACTGTGATAAGTTCCAATGAACTAGAAACATGGTTCACCGTGCTAAAATGACACATAATCCTATTCTTGAAGTAGAGTTCTTCGGTGTGGGGGGAATCAATTTTATGGTACCCTTTACCCCACCCATTGGGAATTTATACATTTTGTTCTGTGTTTACTATGTTTCCAAATGGGTGGAAGTTGCGGCCACAACACACAACACGGTGAAGGTTGTGGTTTCCTTCCTCAAGAAGAACATTTTTAGTCGGTTTGGAGTCCTATGAGTTTTGATAAGTGATAGAGGAACACATTTTGACAACACATTCATGAAGAATGTGCTTTTTAAGTATGGAGTAAAGTATAACCAGGGGACACCATATCATCCCCAATCAAGCAGTCAAGTAGAGGTGTCCAATATTGAATTGAAACATATTTTTTAAAAGATGGTGTGTGCTTCAAAAAGGGACTGGTCCAAAAAGTTTGATGATTCCTTGAGGGCATATCGGACCGCCTTCAAAACACCACTGGGAATGTATCCCTTCCGACTGATATATGGGAAACCATGTCACTTCCCAATGGATCTAGAGCATAAAGCAGATTGGGATGTCAAAGACTTAAACTATGATTTTAAGGTTGTTGGAGAAAAGAAAAAATTTCAACTAACTGATCATGAAGAGATTCAGTGGGAGGCATATGAGAATGTCAAGTTATATAAAGAGAAGACAAAGGCAGTGCATGACATCATGACATCTTGAAAGTAATTCTAGCATGGTGAGGACGTATTACTTTTTAACTCCCATATGAAACTTTTTTCAAGGAAAAATGAAGTCCTGGTGGTCGAGTCCTTACCATGTAATCAAGGTATTCCACCATGGTGCGGTGGAAGCAGCTGGCGCCGATGCTCAGAACCAACTGCACAGTTGGCACGCGGTTTTCCAAACCAGGCGCCCAAACCATGTGGCCACTTAAACCCACCAAATATCTTAAAACCTGAACTCCCTCCTATTCTCTATTACTATGCATAATCACCCCTTCACATCGTGCTCCAGGATTACATTCTTATTCTCCTTCAATCTTGTCTTTCCCTTCGTTCGGATCTTCCACCATGGAAAGTTTTCTCTCTTCTTTCTTTTTCTTCTTCCTTCATCTATTTACCCTCTTCTTCCTATTATTTTCTCTCTCTTTTATTTCTATGGTTTGTCCAGCCCCTTTCTCCCCCTTTTCTTTTTCTCTTTCTTTTCTTCTCTTCTTTTTGGCCTCAATTTATCTTCTTTTTCTTGTTCTTTTTCACTGATTCACAACCACAGACTTGTGATCCAACAATTTTCTCACCAAAAACATAATTTTAGAACTTAATTTTCCTTATTTGATATTTTCCTTAGAGTTTTAAGTTCTTTCATTTTAATAATTAAATTTTCTATCTATACTTGTTATGAATTGTGTGCTTTTTTTGTGTGTCACCCACTACCTGTAGGTTCCCAAACCCCTACCCATTATGTCTTCCTCCAAGTGGGCTTGTGGTTTTGGTTCCACATCCATGCATGGCCCCCATTTTAGATTTAGTAAAAAGGATGAGATCTTGAAGTATATGACTTTTCTAACCTGGTAAGTGAGTTTCCATCACCAATTTGCATTGGAGAACCTTGGAACCTTGGGGATTAAAGAGTAGTTGCAAATGTTTATACCTTGAGGCAACCTTACCCATTCCCTAGACATTCACCAAACCACTTTAAAAGATCTCATATTATAATTTGGGGCCACCATCTAGTACTATGATGGGTACAATGAAGACGATTAGGGATTTACATGTGAGACTGACGACGATGTTACATTCTACCCCATGAACAAGAGATACAGTTTCCAGCTCAGTGAGTTTTATACCTTGATTGGGATTTATGATAGTGCATATGTGAAGAGTGTTTCCTATGGTAAGATACCTCTTGAGTGGGATCCCATAGTGGCCGGACACTTTTCAGCCACCATTTCCCAACTAGGAGATGCTTTTGTGCCTTAGAAAGCCAAGGCACCTCGATTACTCAACCCAATCCATCGAGTGTTACATCAAATTGTCACCACCTATTTTACCGCTTGATCGAACAACGAAGGAAATGTGAGAAATAGGGATTTATTTATTCTACACTCAATGATCATGGGTATCGAGATCAACCTTCCCTTTCTCTTCTCCCTTTATCCAAAGACCATGTTTTCCAAGTCAAATGGGGATATTTTTTCGGTCCTTTTGTCACTCTGCTCATGGATCGATTTGACATAAAATTTTATGAGACTGAATTTATTAATATACCACCAGCCCCATTATTTTATATCACCCCCCCCCAAATTAGGATTCTTAAACCAGATGGAAATAGCTTTATATTTTGTGGTCAGCCCAGAGATGCCCTAGTTGAACTACACCATGCGGTCGCTGTGGAAGCGGCATCTCTAGTGGCACATGCTACCTCCCACCACTCCTCTCCCGACACTGAACCATTTCTTCACCCCACTTACACTCATTATATGATCCCACCCCATTAACTATCCTATCCTTCCTACCCCAACCAGTAGGGTACTCCATATGCTGACTCGGAATTCTTTTGGAAATGGCAGCAGGACCAGTATCAGATGTTCCACTGGCAGTTGGAGAAAGCTCGTATCAAGGTGGAAGGACTCAACTTGGCCAACCTTCAACCCCCAAACTTTATGAGGTTGTGCCCAACCATCATTTTTCTTACTACATGTATGGATTTTCCCTATTCCAACCCAATCCTGCTTGGGGATCCGCATTGATGGACACTACCTCCACCACCTCTTCTCCTGTTGACATAGTGACCAAACCTCTAACTACTTCTGATCCAACTTGAGATGAAGTCACTCGTTCTCTATTTTTCAATCCCTTTGAAAGATCAGTGATATGGAATTGATGACGTTCTATTGTTTTTCTTCTTTACCATTTTTCTTGTGTGACATTTTTGTACTCTATTTCCAACTATTGTGCTTAATTGTCATGGTGTGATTGTGTGATTCATTTTTGTCTCCCTACTGCTTGCTTTAGTTTTTCTTTCTTCACTCTTCTAGTTTTATTGTTTATTTAGTGGGTGACTCACATATTCCATCTTTCAGCCACCCTTCCGCTTGTCAAGATCCCGCACACCAATTGTTTTCCACTACGTACCAACTATCTATAGGTGTTCTTAGTTCTACAATTCTACTTTCATTTATTTTTCTCCCTCCTCTAGTCTGCATACCTTTACACTCTTCTCCACATTACTACCTTAACGGGGGACCATGCTCAGTTTTAAGTTTGGGGGAGGGAGCCCACATATGGTAACCCATTTGGTTGATTGCTTGAACACATTCCTAGGATGACATGTTTTCATAGGAATTTTCTAAAGGGTTGTTATAGGGGTCATAGGCCTATATCAATTAATTAAAAATGAATTTTGAGAATTATCTCTCAAAATTTTTTAAATGTCTGGATTGAAAAACCTTTCTTGTGATATGAATGAACATTGTAATGATTGATAAGGAACCTTTAGTCATTCATTTAGAAATAATATTGTTTAAAATGACTTCTGTGATGGAGTAATTTAAAATAAAGAACCCCTTAAAATGGAAGTCAATTTGTGCATGAAGATAGGTGAGGCTTGGGAATTGTTGTCACCGCACTAGTGGCTATCACGAGGTCTTAATTTCATAAACTCTTGACATGCTCTAAATTTTCATCATGTATTAACATGAACAATTGGTCCCAATTGAATGCTAGTATCTCACCCCACTGATTTTTTTTGAGATATGCAAAGTCATGCCCAACATTTTTTATAACCTTTCATCATGTTCCAAAATATACAAGTCAATGAGGGTGTGTGGCCTATAAAAGTGGTATCCTGCCAATTAGTGATGAAGAAACCTAAACTTAACCAATATAAGTGTATGATGATATGGAAATGGAGGATGGTGATTTATTTTAATGAATAAGGGAAAATTTAGTTTTAATCATTAGTGATTTATGAATGAATGGTTGGATGTTTTTGGATTAAGTCTACCTTGTTAGATAACTTCACAAACTTGGGGAGCCATGAAGTATGAATGTTGTAATTTTTAACAATAATTAATTCAAAATACATATTTATTTGATTGATATAGTTTGTGACATTTATATCTATTGCTTTGGTAAATCCTCTAAAATAATTATCTAGGAATTTGTTTGAGGACAAACAATCAATCAAGTGTGGGGGAGTTTGATGCACTACTATGCATAGGGCATTTACATTTGTTTTAGGATCCTGAAAATGGTTGTGTGAGTATAATTTTTATGATTTTCAAAATATACACATTTTTATAGTTCTTTTGGTCACCAAGGGAAGAAGCATGAAAAAATTTCATTTTTGGGTGTTTAAGAAGGAAATTGGAGGATTTGGACCCTTTTTCCAGGACATTTGCCTCTACGAAGTCACCCGGATCGAACACCCAGACATGGATGCTGGAAAACCCAAAAATTTCAAGACAGAGGTACCCCTCAAGGTTTTTTCATGGTTAACCAAACTGTACAGATTCTTAGGAAACCATGTGGGCCGTGATTTTTGGAGATAGAAGGCCTTGCACGGTTTACCAAACCATACGGCCCGACCCTCAAACAGTGTGGGGTGTAATTTTTGGAGATAGAGCCCATGTGCACCGTCTCCACATGTTTTACCAAACCTTTAGTCCCATCCAACTAGACCATGCACCATTTCTTTGATGGATAGAGTCGGGTGCACGGTTGGTGCTCAGTTTTGCAAACTGTGCGCCGTAACCGTGCAGTTGACCACAACTCCCTACCTACCTCTATCTACACCCTACCTGACATTTGACCCAGGTAATGGACTCCTAATTTCCCCATGAAAAGTTGGGGACACCCAATTATGGGGAGACACACACTTGGGAGCATAGAGGATGATCCGTGAGGCTTGGTTTATTGTTGTTGAGGAGCTTGAAACCCATTCTAAGGAAGTTTTGGAATTTTTTTTTTTGTAATTGTTCTTCTAATTTCACTATAATGGATTCTTCATGTAATTTTAGTATATTTTTCATCCTTTTCTACATTATTAACTAAATCCCCTTTGTGTTGGGGTTGTGGGTAAATGTAGGTTCGTTAAGGGTTTATTTTCCTAAGTTTTTGTTGTTCATTTTTTCTCACATAATTCTCCTGATATTTCTTGTTTAATTTTGTTGGAAAACCTATATCATACCAAGAAAAAAGTTTCTAGGGATCCTTGGGGGAATTATGACAAGTAAATACTTAATTTTTGGGTTCACTTTTTTTCGTAAGGGATTATCTTAACTAAAAGTTAATATAAATCAAATTCTAGACCAAGGAGTTGATTTATATTGACTTCATCAAAACCCATCAGACCAAGGGGGTTCTGAAACATTTAATACCCAAAAATGTGGTTTATCATAAAGAACAAAACACAATAGGAAAATAGATTTTTGACAACCCATACAAGCCTTCAAATCCCCGACACATTCTTTATCCTTAAGAAAAAAAACCATATTGATAATTTTTTTGTTTTTAAGTTTAATCATTTTTGAATTAAAAGAATTTTACTGTTTTTTATTTTGGGAAAGAATCATCACAATCAATAAAAAATCATTTTTAAAATTTTTCCCCTTCACATAATTAATCACAATTTGAGAAGCACGACACCTTAAATAATCCCTGTTGTTCGACCTCATACTTGAACTATATTAGTTACAAGTTAGTGAATATCAATTTGGGTAGATGAAAATAACACTTCAGCCGGAAAAAAACCAGAACCCCTTGGAGAAAATAACACCGTTGGATGCCAAACATCCGAATGAAGAAGTGTTCTCTATCCAGGAGGACCCCAGAAATGGGAAATGTACTTCGATGGTGCCTCATGAAGATTGATAGGGAAAAGGATGGAGGATCCCAAGATCAAGAATGTGGGGTTGGGAGTTATACTTGTATACCCTGAAAAGTCTATCCAGCCATAATCTTTCCGAATTTTGGAAGGGTGCACAAATAATGAAGTAGAATATCAAGCCCTCATTTCAGGCCTGGAACTGGCACTTCATGTGCAATCCAAACACTTAAAAATAAAGGGTGATTCTTATCTAGTCATAAAATAGGTCAATGGTGACTACATCATTAAGAAAGAAGTATTGGTTCCCTTGATGAACCATGTTTGAGAACTTATGGCATAATTCCCCTCAGAACCAATATTGACTTATATCCCCTGATAAAAAAATTCCCAAGCTGATGCTTTAGAAAATACAGCCACAGCCTTGGCCAATCCAGACCCGGATGAAACAGTCATTAGCATTACCCACCATCGGATGGTCTTTACATTTATCTAGAGAAATATAGAGGAAATAAAAAAATTAGCCCCATTTGTGAGCTTTATAGTCACACCATTGGATGGATTATGCCCATTTAAAATTACCACCAGAATGGGGAACTCCCACCAGATAGGGCTAGAAGGGAACATATCCGAAGACAAGCAGCCAATTGTGTCCTATATAATAGGGTAAACCAAGAAAAGGTTCTCTACGATTGAGGCCTTGACGAAGTCCTTTTCAGGTGAATTGATGGAGAAGATACTCCTACTGTCCTCAAAGAAGTGTACACCAGAGCTTGTGGATCCCATCAATCATCAACCAAGATCTCTCACCAAATCCAAAGTCTTGGGTATTATTGTACCACTATGATACAGGATTGTGAAATATTCACCAAGAAGTGTCATTCCTTCCATGTTTGTGCCAATTTCATACACTGACCCCCAGATTTACTTTATACAACAAAGTACTTCTGGCTATTCTCTACATAGGGTATGGATGTTGCGGGACCATATCCTCCCTCCACATCCAAAAAAATCAAGTTTATACTCATAGAGACTGAATTATTTTTCAAATGGTCCAAATCCATAACCCTTAAGGAAGTCAGGGAAAAAATTGTCAGCTTTGTGAAGGCCAACATCATTACTAGTATTGGTGTCCCTCATACAATACTGATGGAAAACGGCACCAACTTCTGCACTACTGAGTTGGAAAAACTATACCAAAAGTATGGAATAAAAGTCAATTGTTCATCCCACTACAACGTAGAGGCCAATGGGAAGATATAGTATTTCAACAAAAACATGTCCATAATACTCCAAAAGATGGTTTATAAGGATAATAAATCATAGACAGACAAGATCCTTCATGCTTTATGGTCTTACCAGACCATAACCTGCACTACCACCCGGGAAACCCCGTACTCACTAGTATACAGGGAAGTGGCAGTTTTTTCTATCAAAATCCAAGTGACATTACTTCTTGTGGCCATTTGTTATCAACTATCTGTGGATAGGAAATCCCAAAGATAATTTGATGAGTTGGAGCATCTAGAAGAAAAAATTCTACACCCTTTACACCATTTGGAAATCTACCAAAACCGGATTGCACGAGCCTTCAATAAAAAGTTTCACCTTCGATCCTTCCTTGAAGGAGAAATGGTGTTAGTGCTCCAAACCCCGATGATACATGGTAAGAATCCCCCAAATCTTAAACAAAAGTGGGAAGGAACATATGTCATACATTGGGTCTATTCCAATGAATCATACACCCTGATATCGATGGATGGACAACTCATCATGGCTCCCACAAATTCAAAGTTCTTGAAAAAGTACTTCACGTAATAGAAATACCCAGATGCCATGGTCTAAACTCTAAGACCCTAAATTATGAGTTATTGTCTTGACCAACATGATGATAAAATTAATGGTATTAAATCCATGGTCCAAACTCTAAGACCATAAACTATGAGTATAAATAAAGTTAAGTCATGGTTTAAACTCTATGACCTTAAACTATGAGTCATTGTCCTTTCCATATGATGTTAAACTGTAAGGAAATCATCCCTAAAACATGACATTAAACTGTGACTCATGTCATCATCATAAGACATTAAACTACATGGAACAAAGTGTTCTAATCACATGATAATAAACTGCATGATCTCTCATAGAACTACGTATGGATTGATTCATAACCTCATAGGATACATAGCGATGCCTCGATCCTTAATCTTGGAACATACCCCACAAAAAATTGCCTCCATCGTATTCTCTACCTCCCAAAAACTTGTGAAGGAAAATTTATGTCCACTCCTCATTTCTCACATTGAGTATAACTCACATGATCTTATGATCAGTGGTATGGATTCCTTTATGTAAACAAATTTTAGGGAGATATGGTAGACCTGAAACCCATAGCACATGAAAAAAAATTACCCTACACATGGACCAAGACCAATTGGTACAGGGAACGTTCCGAAATATGTATGAGTTGATTCATGCCCTCGCAGGATATGTAGTGATGCCTGAATATGAAATCCTAGCCCAACCATCATAAAAAAATGCCTGCACATGTCCTTACTCATGGACTAAGCCAAATCGGTATAGGTAACGTTCAGAACTATGTATGGCTTGATTCCTGTCTGTGTAGGGTACATAGTGACGTTCGAATTTGGCTTCCTAGACCAGCCACAAAAAATACCTTTTTCCCCATGCGTAGGTCAAACTTGTATGGGGAGTCCATGGAAGGTCCTAATCGTATGATAATAAACTGCGAAATTCTTCAAGAGTTATGTGTGGCCTTGTCTATGGTGTTATGAGATCCCTCACATGCCCCCCTCTCATGAGAAGTCAAAATATCTTTCTTCCCCATATACATATGAGTTAGACCTATGTGTAAGCTTCATTAGTTCACAATTAATCACGTTCTGGGTATTATTTACATTCCCAGGAACATCTTTCCCATTTTTCCAACTCCATACCCCAGGAAAACTTTGATCCCCATAATCATTCAAGGAAATCTGAGATGGAAGGCCTGTGTCTTGTGGATACCTTTGTTTTGGCTATTCTCATCATGCCTCGGTGACTCTGCATATGTTTCCCACAAAAATGGATTTCAATCAAGGGAAAAAAATTCCTAGGAGAGTCCTCTCCCATCTTAGTATGCCCAATGTCTTCCAAGCCCCATGTCATTCTTCCTAATTCAAGCTACCCCTAAGACTATGGTTTACAACTTCTATCATCACTCACGTCTAAGTAACACCAAAAAATCCTAATTGTGATTAACTCAAAACTATTAAATATCTTTATAACAACATAATCTTCCTCGCTGCATGACTGTAAACTGCACATCATCATGTCCTCACTACACGATATTAAACAACTATACCAAAATTGTCCTTCTTGTATGACGTTAAACTACATAGCACTGTTTTAAGCCTAAAGTTCCCTCTGATATTGATTTTTCTATTCTTATAAAATGACCCGGAATACTCATAATCTATTATTTTTCACACCGAGCATATCTCACATGATCTTAGAGATCTTATCGAGAGATCCACAATGGAATTATGAAAAAAAGTCTAGGTTTTTGGTCTTAGAAACGAGGCCCTAAAAGGCATGTCATGGATCCCTTCCCTGAGAGGAACCTCACATCCTGTACATACGATGTTGAATGACCAGGTACCCCAAAAATGGGATGAGTGCATCACCCTATGTGCGAGTCAGATCTACATAAGGGATACCTAATTCCATGAATAAACCACAACCCAAATGTCCACAATATGTTTAGATACACTCCTGTCATACCTCAAACTTCGTGCTCTGAGTGATATTGAATCCCTATAATCATTCAAGGCCATCTGAGATAAAATTCTAGTGTCCTGTAGACACCTTTGATTGACTATTCACATCATCCCCCAGTGGATTTGCATATGTTTCCCACAAAAATGGCCATAAATCAAAGGAAAATTTGTCCCCAGGAGAGTCCTCTCCTATCTCAGTACGCCCAATGGATTATAAGCCTTGTTTCATCCCTCCTGATTCAAGGGAACTCAAATTCATGGTTCCCATTTTCCTCCCTACACACATCCTGGATATATCAGAACATGTTAGCCTAGTTTATCTCTGGTTCCTTTTGAGGTTTATAAAGATACCCCATCCATATGTGTGAAGTTGATCCACATAAAAAATAAGAGTGTTCCCACTCATTTATAGGTTTCCCTTAAGAATTTCAATTAAAATTCCCATTTTCTTTTTAGGTTCACCCCTTTTCAAAGGTCACATGTTGTATTCAGAAAGTTCTCAATATCCATAATCCTCTATGGCCATCGGAGATGGAAGGCCAGTGTCCTACAGACACCTGTAATTGACTAATCATATCACACCCTGGTGGCTATGCATATGTTGACCACAAAAATGACCATCAATCAAAGGAAAATTCATCCCTATAAGAGTCTTTTCCAGTATTTGTACACCCAAATGACATTCATGCCTTATCAAACCCCCAGATTTAGAAAAATTATGGATAACATCTTTCATACCTTCCTCTTTCTAAATACCCCTAGCATAAAAAATATTTCCAACTGAACTTACCATTCACCATCTCTCCCTCGTGAAAGCAAGAACCGTTCGGGAATAGTTTCCCACTCAAAGCCGATATGAATGTCCCTAATATTTTCAGACACCCCTACTCAGGATAGCCACCCAATGTGGCTACCAACATCAAAATATATTCAAAGTGTTGAAAATCCCCCAAGTCCATCAGAGATAGAAGGCCAGTGTCCTACAAACACCTTTGTTTGACAATTCACATCATGCCCTAGGGGATCTATATATGTTGCCCACAAAAATGGTCGTCAATCAAAGGAAAAATCATCCCTAGGAGAGTCCTCTCTTACTTATGTACACCTAAAATGGCTTATGAGCCTCATTAATGTCCAAAATTCACAAATTAATGGTCAAGAAAAATCCCTAATCCATGTCTGAAGGATATTAGAACATTCTTGGCTGATAAATCCGGAATTAGGGCCCCTTCCCTATTAAGTTTATTCAAGGTTTTTCAGCCTAAACATCAAAAATAAGTTTGATTGGTATGACTTTGAACTTCCATAGAAATAAAAAGACACTACATTCCATACGAAAATCTACAGAAGGCACCTTTGGATAAAATTCAAGTATTGGTTCGTTAAAAAACATTGAGCCATCAAAAAAGGCATAAATCTTGTTAGGTCTAAAACCCACAAATAGTGGCCTAAGTAAAATTCATATTATTCCTACAAAGCACGGGGAAAGTAGGCATTGGAAAAAATTAGGTTAATAATGAAAAAGACACAAAATTTTGTGAGGTGTTCCATAAAACCTCTATAATAGTTGAACTATGCTCGTTGAGTCCCTTGGATTAGGAAAAAATTAGATCATTGTCTTACCATTCAAGTAGGGACCGCTTCAACATTGGAATAGCCTCTTCTTCATTCCGAACAGACCCCATTCAGATGGGGGCATTATTAGGGTCTCAAAAATTCCTCAAAGGGAAGGAAAATACTCATAAAAGTTTGGTAAAGAAGATGGATGCATGTTTCATTGTAATTTTGAGAAGAAAATTAAAGAAATAAATTTTTTAAAAGGAATATATCTTAGCCATGTACCATTACCAAGAAAGGTTAGATGAAGGCATAAACCGTGAACCACTGGTACGCAGATGGCCTATGACACACTGTCTTGCAAGGCATTGGCCAATGAATGAAGCTATTTACGGTAAATTTCTACCCATAAACTAAATTTGTCATGAACTGTTTTCATTGGAGAGAAATTAATTTGATGGATGTTAGACCCACACACAATCCCTGTGAATGATGTGGTTTGCGGATGAGAAGAAGCCAATGATGTACTGCAACTCAGCAAACCCCGGTTGACTGAGTCTTCCACGGGTTGAGATATCTATTTGTGGGCTTCCACAAATGGTACTACATGCCCATAGATATGATTTCCCCCAATTATCTATAAAAGGAGTGAAGAAGGGGTGAAAATATGGGGGATATCTCTAGGACGAGGGGAAAATAGATGAAGAATGTAGAGGATGTGGGAGAAATTTCTCTTACACACAAATCAGTTTGTAGGACTTAAACACACAGATGAAATAGTTCACAAAATCAATCCCATGAACCATATGTAGAAAGAATTTCATGGAATTCCTCCCCATGAACCGTATTTGGAAGACCCTCGGCAACCAACCAGTAAACATATAAAAAATATAATAAAAATGGTTCACGTGCACGCATATGTGGAAGACAGTACGCAGATGCCCATATATAAAATATAGTATGCGGACGCCCATAGGAGGAAGACAATACACGTACGAACATATGAGGGACCCAGAACGTGGATAGTCCTTGGTTCAAGATCTTCTGCATACCATCCTATGAGGCTAACTCCTATGATGCCATCTCCTTCATGAACAGACAGTGTGCGACCAACTCTTATGCGGATGCTCCTATGCGGACAACCCTATGGGGATAACTGTTCGCACCCACCAGTCCATACTGTGGAGGTTGTGACCCCGCACCCCTTCTTAGGATCAGTGTCGGGCTGTGGTCCTGGCCCTCTAGGCTAGTCGACAACATTTTCCATTATGCCCTTATGCCGCCCAAACATCCATCCCTTAAATAAAGATTCATTCCTCATGAACCTCCCAAAAATCCCTATCACCTGCCTCCTATACCAAGTTGACCCAGAACTCCATGGAAAATCACAACCTACATGTTTTTTAATTTCAAAAACACATCCTTTCCATCCATAAAACTCTATGTCTCTAGTGATTCTAGATCCCCATAAACCTCCAAGGCCATCATAAGTGGAAGGTTGGTGTTCCATGGACAACTTTGTTTGATTTTACACATCATGCCCTGGTGTCTCTGCATATATTGCCTACAATATGACCATCAACCGAAGGAAAATTCATCCTTAGGAGAGTCCCTTCCTACCTCTGTATGCCTCAATGGCTTCCTTTCTCCATATCATTTCTTATGATCTGAGAATCCTTAGAGTCCCAATTTACACATTCCTTCCCTCTCATGTTTGAGGCGTGTAAGAACATCCCAGCCTGATTATCCTCAAGCTAATCATAGTTTCTTCCTCTCATGGTCCAAACTCTATGACTCTAAACTATGAGTTGTCATCCATACAACATGACATTAAATTGTTTAGTATTAGTCCATGAAACATGAAATTAAACTGTAATGACATCGTCCAAGCTATATTACTTTAAACTATATTATACTGGGTGATTTAGGATCTCCATAAACATCCACAACCATTAGAATGGATGGTCGGTGTCTTGAGGACACCTCTTCTTAACTATTCACATCATGCCCTGGTGGCTCTGCATATGTTGCCCACAAAAATTTCCTGTTAATAAGAAACAAATTCATCATCAGGAGAGGCCTCTCATAACTTTGTACACCTCAATGGCTTCCAATCCTCATATCATTTCTCCTGATCTAAGATTCTCCATAATTGTGGTTTACAAATTACATCCATCTCATGTTCGAGGCATGTTGGAACATTCAAACATGATTTTCCTCTAGTTAATCATGGTTTCTAAAGAAAGTGGTCTTCATCGCATGACCCTAAATGGTAGGACCCCAAATAGTCCTATCAACATGATGTTAAACTATGATGTCATCATCCAAGTTATATGAATTTAAATTGTAGTATACCTCACATGATGTTCTCAGGCACTACCACAGAGGTAAGTCCCTGATATACTAAGGTCGGGATTCATTACCTTTAATGTCATCCCACATTGAAGGGTTCATTGCTCTGCGCCATCACCCACAGTCACCCCATCCTTGTCTATTGTAGGTTCTCCCTCTCCCACTAGCAGGAGAGGAAACATGTTGTTGGTTAGATCTCTCACATCCTCTTGTTTCTCACACCGATCATGACTCATGTGGTCTTAGAGGTTTGTGAAGATTACAACATCCACACACATCTTAACTATAAGAACTCTGATTCTTGATCAAATCAAGATATTTAGGATGCCTACCTGAAGGCCTGAGCTCAAAAGAGTGCCCATCCAAAATGATTCACCCAATTATGTCTCTCAAATGAGAAGCTTCTATATGTAATCCCTAGAAAATTTGAACTATGAGAACTCTTATTCCTGATCAAAACAGGATACGTAGGATACCTACCTGAAGGCCCGAGCTCAAAAAGGGTGCCCATCCAAAAGGGTTCACCCAATTATGTCTCTAAAATGGGAAAATTATATGCATAAGCCTTAGAAAATCTAAACTACGAGAACTCTAATTCCTAATCAAATCAGAATATATCAGATGCCTACCTGAAGTTCTGAGATCAAAAGGGTGCCCATCCAAAAGGGTTCGCCCAATTATGCCTCTTAAATGGGATTCTTTTATGTGTAAGCCCCAGAAAATATGAACTACGATAACTCTGATTCCTGATCAAGCTAGGATATGTAGGACACCTTATTGAAGGCCCAAGGTCAAAAGGGTGTCCATCCAAAAGTGTCCACCCAATCATGCCCCCCCAAATGGGCAGCTTCCATGCATAAGCCCCACATACATCCAAACTATGTGGGTTCTGATTCCTATCTTGAGGATATGTAGGAAACCCCTCTTTTGGGTCCAATCTAAACATCAAATCACCTTTCCTCTCCCCTGGATGACAATAAACTCCAGAGGTCCTTATTGTATGGCTCAAGTTAGTAGTACCTTCATATCATCAAATATACAAATGCCTACGATGATCTTGAAAATCAAGGGTAGCCCGTGGGCACACTCTTCGAGAATGAACCAAGGATTCATGAACATATGAACACAACTTAAATCTATAAGAGAGTCCCAGAACAGGCAACAATAATTTCCCTGAAGGGTTTGGTGAGCCTGACTTCCCATCCTCTCGACCAATGGAGTCCTTATGTGTCTTTGGCTGAATCATCAATCAATGAGTGCCTGCCTTTGGAAAGAAGGTCCATGAATCATGTATACAAAGGTCATTGGGTGTTTCTATCTCCATAAACAAACCCATTGGAGACCATCAGAGGAAGTTATATCTGAGGAGGGCCGATTTCAAAAGTACTTGACTCTATGCAATCACCCGTTGGGACCGAATGACTATGGAATCTCCTTCGCAATGTGAAAGGGGAGAATTGTTTGGTCCCCGCAGGGTTAATCCAACCCTATTTAAAGTATAATGATGCAAAATAGGTCAAAACAAACGAAATGGTGAAGTTTACTAGAAACCATCTCTAGAAAGAGGGACAAGTGATGATCCTTGTCAGACCATTTCCACTCCACCCAAAACGCGCCACCTCAGAAGTGGAACAAAAATGGTGAACCCGATGTGAATCCTTAACAAAGGTGGTGGTTATACCCTAATTATAAAAGACAAAAGGAAATTGAACATTGACCCATTTTGTTCGCCATGGTACATGAGAAATGTTCCACCTCAGAGGAAGAACAAAAATGGTGAACTCGATGTGAATCCTTAACCAAGGTGGCGGTTCTACCCCAATGATAAATGACAAAAGGACATTACATGCCAACCCATTTTTTTCACCCCAGTATGCATAAAATGCGCCACCTTAGAGGAAGAACAAAAATGGTGAACCCAATGAGAATCCTTAACCAAGGTGGCGGTCTTACCCCACTCAAGCCCCTTCACCCCATAATAAAAAAAAGAGGGAAGCGGGACAATCCTAATTGTCATATTTGTATATGTTAAAACAATGCTACTTTGACGAGGTTTAGTGGTCTATATGTCATATATATATGTCGTAGGTTCCCATAGGGAAACCTTCGATCCAAATGACATTATGACGATCAATACAGACACACACATAAATGATTCTGTAGGTGGGCGAGGCCCCAACAAAGAGAAGGACCCCATTGTCTAACATGCATCTTCAATATTAGGTATCTAACACACTAATCAAAGAGTACCATCGAAATGGTACTCTCCCCACACTGGAGGTTGTGAGACAAGCCCTCTAGTCTACAAAGGTCCACTAGCCACCTCCTCAGCCACAGCTGGCACCCCAACACAAGGCAGCCCTGGTGGATATCTCAAACCATTTTGGGAGCCTGCCCCTAAAACGTGACAACAAGTACCTCCCTTATCTTAGGGAGGTAGATGAAGTCGATGAAAAAAACATCATATCAACTACACATGGGTCCTACTCATGGGCCCCCGTTAAAGAATATCTTCACCGACACCAGATGACCAAGCCTCCTCCCACCAAAGAGGACTTTATACCGAGGAAACCTGCTAAAGTGCAGGAGACCCGGGCCCCTTAGGCTACCCACCATGGGCATAGAATATATAATAATAAACATGATATCACCTTGGTTACTGAGGAGAAACTCTATCATACTAACACAGTGGCATTCAATGGGAAGACATACGACTCTTCCCCCTCCACTCATGACCACCACAGAAATAGGGTGGCACAATATGAGCACATGCACGCACCTGCTAGTTCTCACCGGTCCTGCTGTGTGGACAAAGCAGAAAACTACAGGCAGATACATATATCTTCTGAGGAAAAACACTCTCATCCACCAAATAGGGTAGAAACTAGATATACACAGGAAAAAATACCTGCTGACACATTTGAATCCCACCATCCAAATAGGGTGGCAACCAGCTATACGCAGGCACAAATACCTGTTGAAGCATTTTAAGACCACCATCTAAATAAGGAGGCAATAAAATATGAGTAGAGTCAAATTGATACAGATGAATACAAAGCCCGTGAGTCAAATACATTGGAAAGTGAGCAGATGAAAATCACCTCTTGTGAATATGAATACCACTAGTCAAATACGGTGGCAACTAGAGAAGAAAACTGGTGGAAGACTCATTTCTCAGTCCCAAAATAGGAGAACTGCCAGTATCTAATGGAAATTCATAGAGTGTTGGAGTAGGCACAAAATCCTTCTTTGACATCAGAATAGGCCTTCATACCCGTTACAGCCAAAGATGTATCTCAGAACATTCTATAAATGATGTAAGATCAGAAGCCGATCCTAGACCATATCATCCAAACATGCTAAGACATTATTGCATCAGTAGAAAAGGCACTAAATCGGGCCCACGACCTGGTTTCCTCAAATGTAATGAATCACATGCAAAATTAGTTAGTCACTCTGGAGCAGTTATGCATCCCTGCTCCAGTCTAGGAGGGTTGATGACAACATCCCATGTTACACAGATAATAAGACTGAGAACAAACACTCGTTCCAACTAGGGGACACCGGTCTAATGTGGTGGCCACTCTAGGGAACACATATATTCCTACCAAAAATCATGATGCTCGTCGGTGTATCCCGATGACCTCACTGTACCCAAAATGATAGGGACCCATACATGAAGGCCATTACCAATAGTAGATATCACCGGTTTCTCACAAGAGAGTGCTCAAAAATGAATTGCGCTAAAGGAAACTGGAAAATGAAGAGCACACACATGATCCTACTCTACTGGAAGATGGGGTCCTTGATGCCCTCAAACATATATCAATAAAATCTCAATACCCTGTCAGTCCATTACCAAATTATAAAATTGGTGGTAGTTGTTGCGAAGGCCCTCCCCACAATGTCGCTACCAGCAGTTCTAAAGGTCCTCCATAGAGCACCCAAGGGGGTTTACTTAGTGGTCCAGGAATGATTGATCATGAGAGCTTATATCCTAATGTGCGTCGGGTTAGCCCTCCCCTCGACCTGAAGATCAGACAACAACAAGGTCCTCCCCTTGATGTCGTCTACCCTGATGGTCCTCCCCAGGGTATACACTATAGATATGCTTCACCCTATGGTCGGATGTTGAGTCATGTTGGTAGTATTCTCTATGATGACAGTCATTACAAAGGGCCTCCCCGCAATGGTAGTTTCTATGAAGGCCCACCTCATAGTAACATCAAGCAATGAGAAGTTCCTCCCCTCATTGTAGTAAATCCTGAAGGCCCTCCCTAGGATGTGCACTTATAAATTCTCCCTGCATCCATGTATCAAGTCATGATGGTAGTCCTTGCCATAATGAAAGTCATTGTGAAGGCCCTCCCTATAATGGAGGTTTCTATAAAGGCCTCCCCATAGTAACTTTAATCAATGAGAAGGTCCTCCCCTCACTGTAGCATGCCCTGAAGGTCCTTCCCAAGGTATACTCTATAAAGAAATTTCCCACAGTCGAGAATCAAGTTACAATGGCATCCCTTTCCATTATAGCACCAATTGTGGAGGTCCTCCCCACACTCGAAATTTGTAATGCCAAGAAGATACTTCCCTTCTAGAAACAAATACGATAAAGCCTTCCTATAATGAGGTGCTCGGAAAGATGGAGTCAAACATATCGAGTACTCCATCTATAATGGGTGATATTTTTTCCCAACCATAGGATGTCCTGGGGCCACACTCATCTTCTAATCCACACCCACATCGTCCACAAATCGATGAGGCTCCCCCAACCTAGTTTCTTTGAACAAAATTATTAATAAGGAGTCAAGTCGGAAATATAAAGTAGAGGAGACTTAAGAAGAACAACAACATGATATATTGCTTGTGATAAGACAACTGGATAAGGATAATATACCAGTGATGTATTGGCCTATGGTCACTTCTCACTTCAACATACGGGGATAGTTTTTTAGGGAATTCAGCCATGAAATTATCCTCAATATATGTAAAACCCTTCAGTAGATGAAATAAAATTTCCTACCCTATGAAGGGTATAAGGACCTTGTCAACATGTTAGGGGAGCTTCACCATCTTATCGACCTAGAATCCTCCCATCTGCAAGGCATCCAAAATCAGAAAGCTGAAAGAAAAACCTTGAACTAGCCTACCTCCATGCACTGCATAAGTTGTGTCACCTCATTGGAGATGCCATAGCTGGAGTTCAAATTTGGGGATGGGGAGAATATGGATCTCTACACTTTAACCCTCGTCTCATCTAGAAAATTTCATTGGAAATGACATCCTATAATGTCATCACCCAAGGGAAGAAATCAAATGAAACACCTGCTCATGAAATATGGGATACTAAACAAAATCTAGCATGGAGAAAGTCTGAAAAGCATTAGGACCAAAGAGATTAATCCATCAAAAAGCTTCTAAGTCAATAAACCAAGAACATATAGCAGCATTCCAGCCCGAGGGAAGCCAACCAGAAAGCAGTTCCCACATCTTCAAAATATCATAGACTCTGTGTAGGCCTAATGACATTCTTGGATCACACCCATGAAGAAGTATGTGAAATTGAAAAGGAAGCAACAACAGTGGATTCCACCGCAATGCGGGAATAACCCCATCCCATAGGGTTAGGGGAATTTTTAAATCAAAATTCCCCAGTAAGACCAAAAAATTCAAGCCATAGCGCATCGATGGAAGAAAAGGAACAAACCTAACCTGTAGGTATGGGGGAATTTTTACATCAATTCCCTGCATAGTGGACGTTTGTCTTTGACTATATAGGAAGAACGATGGACAGATGAGTCACCTATTCCACCCCTTCCCATGGTCTTCACCCTCTGAGACAAAGGTGTGTTACGAGATCAGACCAGGGCTCCCTTCGGGTCAATATTTGCCAAGAAACCAGAAGAATACTGCAGAATAGAAGGAGAAAGTCCAACAAAGAACATAGAAATCCTTCTTACCATTCAGCACCGGGTATGTCACCCCTAATGCGGTATGCCTCAGTGAACATGGTAAACGTAAACTCCACAGATCTCACAGGAAATGTCATAGAGGGAGAGGATGTGAAGGGAGCCAGTTCCCTCCCAGATGCATCCCACAGAGATCCTGATGGTGTGCATACCCAGAACTAGAGAGTGGTCCTAAATCTGGTGCCCCCTCAGTCAATCCTACATTACTTCCCATGTAAAACCCCAACAAGGAGAATAATAAATCCATGTTCATCTATGAACCGTCTTCTCCTCCCCCTAGAAATGTGTTCCTCACTCTCGAGGAATGGTTTTCCAAGCAGGATGAATAAATGAAAGAGCTCAGGCGAATTAATGCTAAGCTATGTCAAGGGACCTACCTCGCCGAATGTGTTCCCTCTGCGGAACGTCAGCAGGTGCTCCTAGAAGAGGTGCCCTTTCCATAGAAACTCATCCCGGCAAATGAATCCAAGATCGGAGGACCGTCCAGTCCAGCATCAGGACAGAAAACCTACTTGAACCCAGCCCTGAAAGGACATCAAGACTTCCCCCTGCTAGGAATGCAACCATAATATATTCAGTTAAACCCTCAAATGATACCCTGGGTTGGGTATCCACCCCAAATTCTAGTAGCACCAGTACACCTAGTCCTGGCCACTGTTGCACCCTCCTAAGATCAAGCCCATAAGGATATGCATCTAGGGATATTGAATACCATCAAGAGATTAATTGCTCAACAAGAATCCATGGAGGGGTGGAATGCTCTGATACAACCAAATCACAAATCCCACCCTAAGGGGGTGAGCAATGTTCCATGATTTCCAAACATCAGGAACCCTGTAGTCCCAGTATTCAATTGATCGGGGGACCCTGAACAACATTTAATATACTATGCCTTATATTGTGACCCCATGATGGCCACTCCAGAGCAGAAAGAGGTAGTAAAACTCAAGTTCTTCATATGAACCCTATAGGGCTCATCCTTCGTATGGTATACTAGCCTACTAGCCAATTGAATCACAAGCTGGGAGGACCTCTAGTGATAGTTTCTCTTCCAGTTCAGTTCAACACTTCCTAAGATGATGGTCAGTGATATCATGAACTAAAAATAGTGAGAGAACAAAAGATTCTCATACTTCATTACCAGATGGAAAGGCCTGACTTATTCCCTGAACCAGCTGCTCCCCCAAGATGAGATGCTCGCCATGTGTGTCGATAACATTCAAGATGAATTGTGAACACTGCTCATCCTGGTGAAGTATACAAGTGGGTTTAGATATTTCTATTCCATTGACCAAAGAATAGAAGAATCTTTGAAAAGGACCAATCTTAAGTCCCAAGTGGCCCCATCTTCCCCTGGGAAAAGAACAAGAAAAGTTGAAGCGACTTATGTCATAGTTAAGCCACCCCTAACACTAACTCTAGTTGAGAGGCCCCCACCAACCATGAAAAACCCCCAGGATGTCAATAGCCACCCCCAACTCAGAAATATTTGTGATGGGGTGCTAAAAGAAATCAGTTAGAAGAATGAATAAATAATTTTTACTCTTTTTAAGACAACCATATCCGCAACTATTACACAGCCGCTATGAATTAAAATTTTCTCTGGCTACCGGACCCAAAGAGAGCTGATGAAATGGGTCTCTATGACCATCCAAATTATTTTCCCTACCAACAAATATTGGGATATACCATCGATAAATTATTCATTTTCAAGGATCTCATACAAAAGATGGTGTATTCTGGGAAAGTCATGTTGGGCCAACCGCCAGCACAAGTGGTGTATGATTCCACCTTAGACTCCAGAGAGGAATAGGAATGGAAAACAGTTACCAGTAAAAAAGATTTTCAGTTTGACAATTTTATGACCCATAAGACCATCAACTAAGTCCATGGAATCCTCTAGGCATAGTTGAAACAACCAACTATGCCCCCAAAAGATCCTAATACAACACATCTACCTTCCTCAGTCCCACGGCCCACTAAAGGCCAGAAGGGCAGAAAGTAGGATGAAAAAGATGGGATGAAACCAAAGTTGAATTCAGTGTTGACAATTTCAGACTTCATTCTAGAAGACTTGGCACAATGGGCACCGCCCCGTAAAATGGTACAACGGGCACTGCCCTGCCAAACAGAACCAACAGAAGGAGAGAGTTAGAAAAAAAATAGTGTCAGGTCATGAACTAATCTTAGGATCCATTAATATCATTCACTTGATGGACCCATTATTGTATAGAGAATATGACCCAAAAAATTGAATTATTAGCACCCAAACAGAGAGCCAGAGGAAGAGGCTGCAGAGGCCAAAGGTTTCCTAGAAGGCATGATAATGTAAGGATTCAAATTCCCATCCATGCCACAAGTCAAACCATTAATATCACGAAAACCCACAGAAGGACACTCTGATAGACACAACAAGAACCAAAATGCTCATCCTCCCCCGCCAAAAGAAATCCAAGCCCAATTATCTTGTAATATCCACTAGGGGAAGAAAAATATCAAATCTCCCAAGGCATGTGCGTGGACTAGTTTGGACAAACATGAAAAGGAACACAACACCGACCCCGACTATAGAGGCTGGACCATCCATGTCCAAACCCCAAACCCCTAATGTGTATGAAAGAGCAACCTCGAGACGGGATGCACTAACCTTTATAGAAGAAGTATGATATTATAAAGCAGCTATCTTCAGTACCATAAAATTTTTCAATCTTGGATGTGTTAAGCCTATCCGCATATCTTAGGGAGGTAGTCTTCAAAGCCTTACTATGTCCCCGGGATTTTGAGGCAGAAGTAGTAGCAGCCGAAGTCTATCAGACCGAGACCAATCCTAAAGAATGTCACGCCGTCATATCCTTCATAGATAGGGATGAATACACCATCATTCAAGGACACATCAAACCCTTATATGTGTCTAAAAAGATAAATGGAATTGATGTTTAGAGGAACTTCATAGACAATGGCTTTGGAGTCAACCTCCTCCCATTGTGAATGCTTCTTCAGCTAGGCTATGATAAAGACATCTTGAAACCTTCACTACAACTCTGTTGGGATATGACAAAAGCGAGCAGAAACTGTTGGTACAAATCAAGCTTAAAACTCAGCTTGGAGATCACATGTCAAATTTTGATTTCCTAGTAGTATGACAAAGTATGGCCTTCAATGTCCGGTTAGGGAGGCCTTGGCTGCATCAACACACTACAATTCCATCATCTTACCATCAGTGCATCAAATATTTCACTAATGGGAAAAATAGGACATTTCACACTAATAAATCCTAGTTTGAGTCCCGTGAGTCACATTATATCAACGTAGGGTTCTATGAATTGAAAAGAAAACAACTTTCGGTCAACAAAATTTATTAGATTACTATCCCGAATGGATTGGAAATGGCTCCCACTGACCCCCTCCAACATCTTGGGGAAGAGTATGTATTTCCCATCAACCAAGTTGAATGCACAAGTGAATGTCCAGATGCAGACTCAATTGTTTTCATGATCTCCGCCGCAACCACTAATTCCAAATACACGGAAGAGTGGGATAACTCCCAAAATGTCAGGAAAATCCCTATCAAATATGCTCTCAGACCATCCGTGGGACCTCAAACTACCCTCACCTCACACATTTAGGTAAAAGATGATTTCTCTCCCAACATTGTAGAGTTTATCTCAAAAATCCTCTTTCTATCAGAGGAGGAATAAGATGAAGATGAAGAAGGAGAAGAAGAGGAAGATCTTAGAGATTCCCCTCCTAAATTCGAAGAAGTTGTCTCCACCACAATTGATGAACATAAAGAGATAAACCTTGGCATAAAAAATGACTTGTGGACCAATCCGATCAGTGTGGATATTCCTATCAAGGAGCATGAGGCATATACCTCCTTCCTAAATAAGAATCGAGATGTGTTTTCCTGGAACTACACCAAAATGTCATGCCTCGATCCTGAGGTCACCACTCATCATCTGGGATTACTTGAATATCATTGGGGCTATAAACAGGTATCCAGAAGGACCCACCTGATGAATTCTTCCAAAATAAAGGTTGAAGTTGAAAATTTGATCAAATACAACTTTATACGAGAGGTCCAATATCTAATCTAGTTGGAAAATATAGCCCCTTTTAAAAATAAGAATGTACATATTAGAATATGCATTGACTTCAGAGACCTCAATTGGCATTGACCAAAAGATGATTTCACAGTCCTGATCAGAGATTTGTTAATCGATTCAAAAGTTGGATATGAAGCCCTATCCTTTATGGATATCTATTTGGGATTCAACCAGATCTAGATGGCTTGAGGAGATGAAGAAGATATTGCTTTTAGGGCCCCTCGGGGATTGTTTTATTATAAAGTGATTCCCTTTGGTATAATTAATGTTGGTGCCACATAACAGCACACCATGCACCACATCTTCAATCCTTTCTTAGGAAAGTTCATTGAGGGTTATGTTGACAACCTAGTGGTTAAATCATGACAGCGCCCAAACCACCTAGCCAATATTGAAACTATCTTCAACAAATTGCGACAACATAGTTTAAAATGAATCCCCTAAAGTGTACCTTTGGATTTACCTTGAGAAAATTCCTTGGCTTCATTTTACGCCATCATGAAATCAAAGTCGACCCCTAGAAGAAAATTTCCATCCTCGGAATGTCCCCACATCGCAACCTCACCGAGTTGAGAGGTCTCTAGGGGAACCTCGCCTACATTCAATGCTTCATAGCCAACTTGGAGGGTAAATTATTACCTTTAACCAGGATCATGAAGAAATGAGTTATGTATGAGTGGAATAATGATTTCCAAGAATCATTCAACAATCTCAAAATATATATCCTAAGCCCACTGGAGCTGATGCCACCAGTTGTGGGGAGACCACTGATATTGTACGTAACAGCCCTGGAATGGTCATTATGGGCCTTCCTCATGAAGAAGAATGATGCAGACCACAAGAACAACCTCTATTACCTCATATAAACAATTATTGATGCTGAAACTTAGTATTCCAAAATTGAAAATAACTTCCTAGCCATAATCTTCGTAGTTCAGAAACTCGGGAACTACTTACAGCACCATGAGGTCCAACTGCTCTCCCAATGCAACCTTCTCAAATAAATCCTCAACCCTCCTATGATAAATGGGTTCCTATCATGATGCGAGTTCATCCCACAATATTTTGACATAAGTTAAGTTCCATGGAAGGCCATAAAAGGCTAGGAGTTAACAGACTTCCTAATAGAGTACCTGATGCCCTGTTGTGTATAGGGCATTTCCACATGTTTTAGGATTTTGAAAATGGTTGTGTGAGTGAAATTTTCATGATTTTAAAAATATAAACATGTTTTGATAGTTATTTTTGTCACCAATGGAAGAAGAATTAAGAAATTACATTTTTGGGCGTTTTAGAAAGAAATTAGAGGCTTTGGACCCTTTTCCCATGATGTTTTCCACTGCAAAGTCACCCAAGCTGAACACCCTGACTTGGAGGCTGGACAACCCTGCACTTTTGAAGATAGTGGAATCCTATAGGGTCGGTGCATGGTTAACAAAACTGTGCAGATTCCCAGGAAACTGTGTGAGGGTGTGATTTTTAGAGACAAAAGGGCCTACACGGTCTCCACACGGTTTACCAAACCATGCGGCCCAAACCTCAAACTGTGCAAGGTGGAATTTTTGAAGATAGAGCCCATGAAAACGGTCTCTACATGGTTTAACAAACTGTGTGTCCCAACCAACCAAATTTTTCACCATTTTTTTAATGGATAGAGTTGATTGCACGACTAGTGCACGGTTTTTTCAAACCGTGCATTGTAACTGTGTGGTTAACCATAACTCCCTACCCACCTCTATCTACCCACTACCCAACCTTTGACCCAAATAATGGACTCCTAACTACCCTATGACAAGTGGGGGACGCTCAATTATGGGGGATACACACTTTTGATCATAGAGGATGATTGGGGGGGCTTGGCTTTTTTGCTTCTGAGGAGCTTAAAACCCATTCTAAAGAAGTTTTGGTATTTTTATTTTATAATTGTCAATTTTTTCTCTTCTAATTTCAATGTAATGGATTATTTTGGTAATTTAAATATTTTTTCATCCTTTTATACATAAGTAACTAAATCCCCCTTGTGTTCGGGCTATGGGTAAATGTGGGTTTGTTAAGGGTTGATTTTCCTACGTTTTTGTTGTTCATTTTTGCACACATAATTCTCCCAAAGTTTCTTGTTTAATTTCTCTAAAACCCCCATATCAAACCAAGAATAGAGTTTCAAGGGATCCACATGGGAATCATGATAAGTACATCCATGATCATTGGGTGCACTCGTCATTTCGTAAGGGCTTCTCTTAACTAAACGTTAATAAAAATCAAATTCCAGACCAAGGAATTGATTTCTATTGACTTAATCAGAACCCATCGTACAAGGGGGTTCTGACACATTTGAAACCTAGAAATGTGGTTTATCATGAAAAACAAAACACAATATAAAAAGAGATTTTTTATGACCCACATAGGCCTTCACATCCCCAACACATTCTTTATCCTTATGCAAAAAAAATAGATTTGGCATTTTTCTATTTTTAAGTCTAATCATTTTTTAATTAAAATAATTTTACTATTTGTTCTTTTGGAAAATAATCATCACAATCAATGAGAAATCATTTTTAAAATTCATCCTCTTCACTTAATTAATCACAATTAGAGAAGCACGACACCTTAAATACTCATTGTGGTTTGACCCCATACTTGCACTATACTGGTTACAAGTTAGGGAATATAAATTTGGGTAGTCGAAAATAACACTTCAGTCATAAAAATGCCAAATTATGGCACTTTTTCCAGGGAGATAAATTAATAGTGTTTTGTTAATTTGAGTTGAATTAAATAAGTGAAAACAAAAAAAACTGAAAAAATAATTTCTTCAAACCATTTCTATTTTAATTATGTTTTTTTATTTCCCTTTTTCACATTGTTTTATGTTTGGTGTTGTGAAGTAACATAGGTGTATGAGTGGTTAGGTCATGCTTTCCAAGAGTGCCGAGTCATCAGAAGTACTTTTTTATGATCCAGAAATCAAACGAACCCTGTCTAGGTGACATCGTTCCCTTATGGGTGATCACAACCCAAATGCCCCCATGGAGAATGTGGAAGGAGATAAACGGACTGCTATCCATAGAACTGGGAAACCATTTTCCATTGATGTAAACCCACAATTAGATGCGGATGAGGAGCATCATTAGAATCAACCAAAAACATTTATGGATTATATGTTATGGAACCAACAAAGATCGTCGTCTTAGTTTATACCGGGGTTTGGACAGCCACATCCATGACAATATATTCTGCAAGACCATCTTCCATACTTACCTCTGAATCAGCAGATGTATTTCCCTCTGGATATGTAGCATTACATAACACAAATGAATCAATAGAAAATTCCTCTACACCACACTCTTATGGAGTATGGGTTTCCCTTCATCCATGGAGTAGATACCGACATAGTGAGACCACCAGTGCAAGCCTAGCACTTTGAGATCAAGTTGGTGATCATGCAACTTATTCAAAACATGGTTCAGTTTGGAGGCTTACCAAGTGAAGATCCCAACACACTATTATCAAACTTTATATAAATTTGTGACACGTTCTATTATCATGGAGTGTCCAAGGATGAAATTCTTCTTCGCCTATTTCCCTTCTCATTAAGGTATATGGTGAAAGATTGGATTAAGGGAATTCCTCAACAGTCCATTCTCACTTGGGAGGCATTGGCCCAAGAATTCATATCAATGCATTTTCCTCCCTCCAAGATGGTCACTTTGTGGAATGAGATTTATAATTTCCAAAAACATGATTCAGAATCGTTATATGAGTTGTGGGAGCACTTCAAAGAGATGTTTATAAAATCCCCTCATCATGGGCTAAAAATGTGGATGAAAGTCCAAACATTTTATGGAGGTATCACCACAAATACCAAGTTAGTGGTAGATGTAGTAGTTGGAGGTACATTTAAGAGGAAATTTCCAAAGAAAAATTTGGATTTATTGGATGACATGTCAATGAACAGTTTTCAATGGAATTTCGGGTGAGGAACCCAAAAGAGAGGCATGAATTACATTGATTCCCCTATAATGTGTGTGGCCCAACTTGATGTTGTATCCAAGAAGATAGATGCCTTGAATCTAAAACACACTTCTCAAGTTCAATCAGTTAATCACTCGAAATGTAGTGAGTGTGGAGATAATTATGCCCTGGGTGAGTTCACAAGGGCAAGTGTTGGACCACCAAAAAGTGAAGCAAACTATTTTTCATAGAACTTAGGACCAAATAGCTACCCTTAATACCATAACCCATCCTAGAAAGAGAATAAAAATATGGTCTGGGGATAGAAACTGAAAAATTCTAATCCCTACCCACAGAGACCACCCATTTATAGTCAGCAACAATTTCAGAATCTATATCCATGGTAGCAGCAAGGAAACCAATTTCAACAAGGAAATTAGTTTTAATAAGGAAACTACCAACAATAAGGGTATCAAAACCCTAGTACTTCTCAACTTCCAAGGAAACCATCTCCTCAACAAGCTTCCCAACCACCTCACCAAGAAAATCCATCAATGCAGGAAAAAATGATATCCTAGTTTATAAAAACTTATGAGACAAGGTTCCAAAGTTAGAAGGCATCCATTAGAAGCCTTGAAAATCAGATTGGGAAGCTTGCCAATCAGTTGTCTTCTAGGCAGCCCGGTACACTACCTGGAAATACTGAAAAGAATCCAAGGGAGGTAGCCAATGCTGTGATTTTACGAAGTGGGAATAAGATGCCCCAGAAAACAACTATAAGTCAAGGTGAAGCTGCCAATCCGGATCAACTTACATCCTCTTACAATAGAGAAGTTAAAGCTGAGGAGTCCTCCTCAACACATGAATTAGTAAAGGAACCAGAAGCATCACAGGGTAAGGGTAAGGATGTGGCTAATCCTTACGAACCCACCTTTACATTTACCTCAAGAATGAAACAAAGGTAGCTGGATCAACAATTTGCTAATTTTATGGAGGTATTTAGGAAATTGCATATCAATAATCCATTCATAGAGGCATTAACTCAAATGCCAACATAAACCAAGTTTATGAAGGAAATACTCTCGAATACAAGGATAATGGAGAAATTGGGAGCCATTCCTCTAACCAAGTAATGCTCAACAGTGGTACAACACTATATTCCTCATAAGCTCCAAGATCCAAGAAGTTTCACCATCCCATGCATAATCAGGTCTTGTGAGTTTGGGAAGGCTCTTTGTGATTTGGGGGCTAATGTTTTCATTATTCCCTTTATAGTTTTCAAGAAGTTGTGGATGAATGATCTCAATCCAACTCAAGTGGCATTACAGCTGGTAGAAAGGATACTAGAAGATGTGTTAGTGAAAGTGGGAAGATTAATTCTGCCTACAGATTTTATCATACTCAGCGTGGAAGAAGATCAAGAGGCACCCTTGATTTCAAGACAACCGTTCTTGGCTATTGGGATAGTTTTGATTTATTTTCATCAAGAAAAGTTTATATTTTGAGTGGGGGATGACAATGTTTCTTACAATGCCCTCAAGGCTATGAAACAAGCCTCACTTATGGGAAAGGATAATGTTGTGCATGTTGTGGTTGATCATTTTGGCCACATGGGAGATGATATGGAGTGTTTTTCTACTACTGAGGAATTTTTAACTAAGGACATCCATCATGATTTTGAAAAAGATGAGATAAAATTTATCATAGGCCAGGGCGGTCATTATTGGCAGTGAGCAGTGGTTCCAAACTAGCTAGAGCGGGCTAAGATCGAGCCGATTGTTCCTTAAATTCTCAAATCCCCAACTTTAGTTGAAGCCTCTACTATCTTCCTTAAAATACCGGTACTTGGGGGATGACAATACTTTGTTGTAGATCCTCAATTCATCACTCTCAAAGGATCAAGAAGGGTAACTCTTACAAGTAATTAGATGGAAGAAACATGTCATTGGTTGGATGGTCACTAATCTCAAGGGTATTAGTCCCACAATTTTCCTGCATGAGGTTCCTCTCAAGGAAGGGGAAAATCTCTCTCACCAACTACAGTGGTAGCGGAATCCCCTGATGAAGGAGTTAGTAAAGAAAGAGTTGATCAATTTGTAAGATGCTGGAATTATTTATCCAATCTCTGACATCCCATGGGTAATTCCCCTACAAGTGGTTCCCAAGAAGGAGGTATTACCATGGTGACCAATGATAGAAATGAGCTTATTCCAATAAGAACAATGACAGGATAGAGGGTATGTGTAGACTACCATAAACTCAATGATTCCATGAGAAAGGATTACTTCCCACTCCCATATATAGATTATATGCTAGAGATATTGGCGGGGCATGAATTATACTATTTCTTAGAAGGTTATTCAGGATATAAACCAAATCTCTATTTCCCTCAAAGATCAAGAAAAGATCACATTTACATGACCATATATAACCTTGTCATATCGAAATATGTCTTTCAGTATGTGCAATTCCCCAAAAAACTTCTAATGGTTCATGATAGGAATCTTTCATGACCTGGTAGAGAAGATTTTGGAAGTTTTCATGGATGATTTTTCAATATATGTGAATTCATTCAATACCTTCTTAAGAAATTTGGATATGGTTCTTGAACGCTGTGAGCCCACTAATCTGGTGTTAAATTGGGATAATTTCCATTTTATAGTACATCACTTTATCATCTTAGGCCACCAGATCTCTATGAAAGGGATTGAGGTTGATCCGGCTAAGATTGAGGTAATATCATGGCTACCCATTCCCACTTATGTTTGATCCATTCAGATTTTCCATGGGCATGCAAGATTTTATAGGTTATTCAACCACGATTTCTCCAAAATAGCTCACCCATTGACCAATCTTATTTCGAAGGATGACATATTAAAGTTTGATGAAACCTGTACAGCAGCCTTCCAGCTTCTGAAAAAAAAATTGGTCGAGGCTCCCATCATGATTTCCCTAAATTGGGAGGAGAAATTTGAGGTTATGTGTGACTTGAGAGATTATGTGGTGGGGGAAATGATCAGACAGTTGTTGAATCGAATCTTTAGACCAATTTATTATGCAATTCGATCACTGAATGGAGAAAAAGTCAATTACACCACCACAGAAAAAGAAATGTTAGTTGTGGTTTTCACGTTAAACAGGTTTCTATCTTACTTGGTGATATCCAAATTTGTTGTCTATACCGACCATGATTCACTCAAGTATCTGCTAAATAAGAACAACACCATACCATGACTCATTTGTTGGGTACTACTCCTTCAAGAGTTCTATTTTGAGATCCAAGACAATAAGAAAAATGAAAATGTTGTGTCCGGCCATCTCTCCAGATTAGAATTACCCCATTTAGAAAGAGAAGAGGACCAAGAGATTAAGGAGGATTTCCCAAACAAGAAACTATTCTCAGTTGAAGTAACACCTAGACCATGTTTTTCCGACATTTCTAATTACTTGGTCATAGGATTTTTTCATCCAGATTTGACATTTCAATAGAAAAAGTGATTCTTATATGAGGTTAAATGATATTTTTGGGAAGACCCACTGCTTTTCCACTCATGTGGTGATGGGGTGATCTATCAATGTGTCCCAGATGAAGAAATTCAAAGCATTCTAGAATTTTTTTCATTCCTCTCAGGATAGAGGGCATCATGGGCCAGATCAAACTAAGAAAATATCTTACAATCTGGATTTTTCTAGCTTTCCATGCACAAGTGTGCTTGGTATTTTGTTTCTCGATGTGATAAGTGGTATTATTTCTACCAAAGTGTTATTTTCAGTTATCCAAATTATGTTATCCTAATGAGTATAGTACCAGTAAGGGGTTGATCCCTAGGGAGAAGGATCTATTTTTGTCTTGATTATCTAGTTTGTACATGGTTTAATGAAGTGTACTGAATTTAGAGTCGATTGTTTTTTATATTTTATGATTAAAATGTTATTGGATTCTAGTTTCTTAGCAAATTACTTAAAGGATAAATAAAAAGACGGTAATTCTATTTTGATGAAAATTTAGAGGGAAATATGTCAGGGATGTGGGTTTTAATAATTTCTTATTAAATCAATTTTCTTATGAAGTTGTGTTGTTCATAATAATTCCTATCTCTGGGATTACATATGTAACAAAACCCCCTTGGTCTGGTAAGTTTTGTTTAAATCAATGGAAGTCAATTTCATGGTCCAGAAATTGATTTCTCTTAACTTTTATTAATTATAGCCCTTTTGAGACTATTAAAACACCCAATGGTCATAGATTTTTTTAACTATAATTTTTTAAAGTATCCCTAGAAATACCATTCTTGGTCATATATGATATTTCTAGTGATATTTGAAAAGTTTTAATAAGGAATTATGAGGAAGAAAAGGTTAACAATATTATTACAACATCACAATTTATAAATTACAACATTCATTTGTCCACAGCCCCAAAACATATCGAATTTAGCTACTCATAGAGTATATTTTAATTAAATAACTTGTATTACCTGGACACATATTATTAAAATCCTTAGAGTGAAGGTCGTCAGGAAGGTAGAACGGAAACACCTTATTTTCTCTCTTCTCTCCTCTTCTTTCTCTCTCTTCTTCTCTTTTAGGCCATACATGGAGTGCTCTCCCTTCAAACTAAACAAAATATGAATTAAATAAATGGCTCCTTCAAAACTTGTAGGGACTGCCACCTATTTATAGGTTTTAGGAGTAAACGACGTGTACTAGAAAGTACATGGTGTGTACTCATGCCAATGCACTTTTCTATCTTTTTCTCTGCTGGTGGGTGACCTAACACATTATCTTTGGCTTGGAACATGGAATTTACTAGTAGGTGTAGGTACACAGTGTGTATCGCCACTATAAAAAATATGTAATCTCATTAATCTTCCACCAACTGCTTCTATAAGAGTAGACACGACATGTATATGATGTACACGATGTGTAATGGTCAGCCGGCAACATGGGTGTGTAAACTTCTTCTCAGCCATCAACCGCTTCTAGAAGAGTATACATAATGTGTATATGATGTACATGGTGTGTACAAGCTTCTGGTAACTTGGGAATGTACTTGGTCTGGTCAATTCGTGTCAGGGTTCTGGTACATGGGGTGTATCTGAAAGTACACGGCGTGTAGTTTGGAATTTTTGATCAACTTTCCCCCGATTTGTGTCTTTGTCATGGAAATACCTAAAAAGCACTATGATCACTGAATTATAGAATTTTATTTCCAAAATAACTTCTATTAAGTAAAAACATGTTTTAAAAACTTGATAAAATGTACAAAAATGAATACACAAATCAAGAACATCCAACTCCCCCACACTTAGTCATTTGCTTGTCCTCAACCAAAATCTCAACATCTAATCGATAGTATTAATATTCTAAAAATGAAAGCATTAAACTTTAATTATACTTATAAATACTATAGGCATAACAAAGGATTTTATAAAGATAGAAAAAAATATTTCAATTTTTAAATGATATTCTAATCATGACTCTTTTATAGTTTAATTATAAAACTTCCATTCTCTTTTATGAACATCATTCAACATTTCACAATTACACATTCCACTTGATTATTTACCTCACTAGAGAATAATACTCTCATCACTCAAGATCATTTTATCAGATTTGTGATCAATCTTAAGTATATGCACTCTATCCATAGTCTTGCAAGTGTTCTCATTCTCTACTTTAGAAATTTAAATCAAAAAAATCATGAGGGATTTCATCATGGTTAAAATGTTTATGAGGCTAAGGTTTGGAAGGTAATAATGTGAAAAATAATCTCAGAGGCTTGAAAAAGGAGGCTAAATTTTTAAATAACAATACATGATATTCAAAAATTAGAGCTCAATGAAAATCCATCCCTAATAAAGATCTCTTAAAAAGGATATCATCACCATGACAGAACTTTTCCAAAATGGGTTTTTAAACCATCATTAAAGTGTAATAAATAAACTTGGTCCCTCTTTTTCATTTTTTGTATATAATAAGGACCACCTAAAATACAATGGATAGTAGGCTATTGAACCCTTTTTCCCAAATGAACAAGTGAAAAACTCCCCCACACTTAATTTCATAGTATCTTACCAAAATATACCGTGAAGAACAAAAAATCCCTCTCTAAATATCAAGTGAATAATCATGGAAAATTATAAATGAATTAGGGTAGGAAGGGAAAATAGGCTTGTAATGTAGCTTCCTATCAAGGAAGTTCATGGTTTCTAAGGTTTTATGAAGATCATATGTATGGTAGGTCTCAAGGTCAAAGGGGTTGAAAAACAATCAAATGCCTTAATCATTTTAATGAGATTAAAAAATCTTCATGTTTTGAAGATAAAAACTAGAAAATTCCGGTAGTTATGAATTTTCCAAGAATTTATCAAGAAAGAGGGTATAATAAAGAATATGTCAAAAAGGTTTAGAATACCTCTTGGGAATGAGGAAAAATATAAAGGGTCAATCAGGTCCTGGTATGAATAAAAATGAATTATCTAATAAATGTATATGGCCAAGAATTTGAGTCAGAAAATCAACCATATCAGCAATCATTTTAAAATAGTGTATTAAAACTCTAAAATAAGCATGTAACTTCTAAAATTCTCAACTATGACTTTATTATTTACAATTATAATTAACCTAAATTTTTCCACATTTTTAAAATATTTCATCTATTAATGATGTCTCATAGATTAGTTCAAGGTAAAAAGATAAGTATAGATAGAGAGGTTCCCCCACACTGAATAGGGAACATGGTCCCCCAAGTGCCACATATAGGTGAAGAAGGTGATATGGGGACACAATAGTGGACCAGGATGAGGGGAAGTAATGGAAGAAGTAAAACTAGAAAGAAAAAGAAAACAACGTAATCCTTAAAAACAATACTCCCCTCGAACGCAAAGCAGCAAACTCCAAATATAAATCTATGAATATAAGAGTGCTGACCTGAAAGATCGTGAGTAATGGTGTGTGCCCGAGGAGATCCTCCAACTCTCCCCAGATACCCAGTTGCTGAGGTACACTACTGTCAAGATAACAACTATTCAACGAGATTGGGTAGCGAGAGAAGCATCGACTTTGTCATGCGCCAGGTTCGTAACTAGGAACACCATGTAAGGATAGGGGTACCTGTAGGGGCCGACCTAGGTGGTGCAACAGTAGGGGCTAGATATGGTGGTGGAGCAACCATAGTATGTGAAGGGATTCTGGACGTGTCTACCGGTGAAGGATCAGCTGGCTTTGAGGAGGGCGCGGTATTAGGATCAGCCTCTGATGAGGAGGTGAGTGGTGGTAAGATGGAAAACAGAGGAGGCGAGTACGCTGGGAAGTCTGGGGCTGGTGTCATCATGGGTCGGAGTCGTATCTGGTGAAAAGTAGGCATCTTGCCCTTAATATCATAGGTGGTCTGATTCCCATGTGCGTGGTCTCTATTGGACATAACCTAGAAAAGAAAGGAAAACAAAACAAAATAAAAAGTAAAGAAAAATAAAAATAAGAAAAAGTGAGAAAACTAGAAAATTAAAAGAACACGACATATATATCCAGAGTATATGACATGTAATGTAAGCTTATTAGCATACCATGTTCTCTGGATAGAAATTCCGAGTAGGAATGAATAGATACATGGTGTTTACCAAACATACACTTCATGTACATGAAAATGAGTTCTTGGTCATGTATTTCAAAGGCACGATCACTGACTAGAGAAAAAAAATGAAATACACACTGTGTATAGGTACAACATGGCTAGTGTAATAACATAGTTCAAATGGACATGTGGAGTGATGGACACAGGCTGGACCATAGAAATGGGCTACACAGCGTGTACCAAACACACACACCGTGTGTGTAAACATGGTATGCATGGCCATGTGAATGTGGTACCTGTGAACAATTCATGCTGGTACACGATGTGTACCAAACATACACACTGTGTAATTTCAAATTTCAAATTGTCCAGTGTGTGGACCTATACAAAAGTGTGCGATGTGTGTTATTCATTTCGTGCTCGTGTGCTACGGAAGACAAACCGATGACTGGTCCGAAAAACACACTAAATGCTACAAAAATGGGGATATAAGGTATGTAGAATAGTGTGCCTGAAGTGAGGATCATAGTGGAGAAGAAATCATACCAAAAAACACACCAAATCAGTGGATTTGAGGAGGAGAGGTCGTATGGAATCCAGGAGAAGAAAAACGGTGGGGGGAGGGGCACTACCTGACGCAAGGTGTGGCCGCATAGCATTTTTAGCTTTTATAGCTAGAGTACATGTCATGTACTCTCGTAGACACGCTGTGTAGTTTTTTTAACAATATATAATATAATTATTATAGTAAACTATATAATAATTAATATTCATAATTAAAATAATATATATATATATATATATATATAATTTACCAATAATAAATCTCTACATGAAATGTATCTGGAAATACACGTTGTTTGTTCTAAAATTGGAAAAAGAGAAGTAAAACCTTTGGTCCGGCGCTTGGGGTGAGGTTCAAACCAACGATCGAACATTTCAAATGAAATACCTCAACCACTAGAGCAAAGGTTGTACTTCTTCTCATGTTTATGAATTTATATATTTTATAATGTACAGGACCAAAATGACATGGGAGGAAGGAAAGGCATGTCGTGTGGTTTTTAATTAGAATAAAATGGATAAAGCAGTGAGATTAGCCAAGTTCAAACCCGGGTCTTTTGGATCTAGGGCCGAGACTCTACCAATATTCCAACTTCACTCACATGTATTCCTTTATTTTGAAAATATTTTTATTTATTAATGAAAACATGGCACACATGACATATATCAGAATACACGCCATGCGGTTTTATTAAAAGGAAATATGATGGAAATAGGACAATTGTCAAAATTTGAACCTGGGTATTTTGGAACTGGGTTATGACCCTGGCCAACCAGTCCATCCCTATCATGGGTTTTCTTATATTGAAACAAATTTATATTTATTATGAAAAATACCACACTTGCTGTGTAAGAAAATATGAGTATAAAAAAGAGAAACCCTGTGCTGAAGGTAGGTATGGAGTGATTCAAATCGGTGATGGATTGGATAAACTCCAGTGAATTTACCATTGGAACTAGCATCATCCCTATATATTACTTCGTTAATATATATATTTATAATATTACAAATAAAGATGAAAAATAATTAGTAAATGTCGTGTGTATAGGTGGTACATGGCGTGTAACCTCTGGGTTTCCTCTCAGGAAGCGCCTTTGTTTTAGGTCATTGGCTGGACTGACTTACCACTACTTACTTAAGATACATGGTGGAGAGCATTCCCACCATTCCTTTCATGTGATGGTAAGTCTTCAAATGTTGTCCATTCACCTTGAATGATTGACCCTCCTCCCCAGCAATTTCTATCACTCCATGGTGGAATACTCGTATGACTCAGAATGTTCCTGACCATATTGACTTTAGATTTCTTGGTAATAATCAAAGACACGAGTTAAAATGGAGTACCTAATCACTAGGTTGTAAATATTTTCATGAAATTATCCGGTCATGGATTTCTCTCATCTTCTCCTTGTATAGCTTGGCCTTCTCATATGCCTCTAATCCGATTTCATCAAGTTCTGACAGTTGGAACTTATACTTCTCTTCAGCTGCCTTCAGATCAAAATTTAGGACCTTGATGGCCCAGTAATATTTGTGCTCCAACTCAACTGTAATATGGAATATCTTTCCATAGATTAGGAGGAAAGGGGACATCCCCAGTGGCATCTTGAAAGCGGTCTGATATGCCCACAAATCATCATCTAGATTCTTGGACCTATCTTTCTATGAATTGTTTACCATTTTCTCCATAATCTTCTTGAGATTATGTTTGGAGAGATCAACTTTTACACTATATTGGGGATGATATGGGGTCCTCATATGATGTTTCACTTTATACTTTGATAGTATTTCTTTCATCAATGTGTTGTCTAAGTGGGTCCCTATATCGTTGATCATTACACGGGGAATGCCAAACCTGCTAAAAATGTGTTTCTTTAAAAAATACATGACCACCATGGCCATTTCGTGTGTTTTAGAAGTAGCTTCTACCCACTTGGAGGAGTAGTCGTTGTAGACCGGGATGTAAGTGTTCCCGAAAGATGGTGGGAATGACCCCATGATGTCTACGACCCATACGTCGAAGATCTCGACCTCTAATATGGGGTGCTAGGGAATCTCATATCTATGACCCACATAACCAGTTCATTGGAATTGATCACAACTGAAAACAAAGGCTTGGTCATCTCTATTCATGGTGGGCCAGAAAAACCCATACTACAAGATCTTTCCTATAGTACAGTCTGGACCATGATGTCCACCAATTGGTGAGGCATGACAGAATTATAGGACTCCATGAAATTCTGTTTCCAAGATACCTTGTCAGATCACCCCATCCCCACAGGATCAGAATAGTATAGGATCTTCCTATAAGTACCTCTTTACATTAGAGAGAAACCTCTTACTCTGCTGAAGGAGAGGTCAGGGTGGATGACACCTGTAATCAATAAATTATCAATATTAGCATACCAGGGTCTAGGTGATTCTTTGACTGAAAAGAGGTTCTCATCAGAGAAATCCTCTTTAATATCTTGATCTTCCTCCTTCTTCAAATGAGTCATCTCTATTCGAGAGAGCTGATCAGCAACAAAATTCTCACTCCCCTTATTGTCTCGGATCTCCAGATCAAATTCTTGTAGGAGGAGTACCCAATTCATTAGTCATGGATTCACATCTTTCTTGTTCAACAGGTACTTTAGTGTTGCATGGTCTATATAGAAAATAACTTTAGATAGCACTAAGAAATAACAGAACTTGTCAAACGCAAACACCACTTCCAATATCTACTTTTATGTGGTGGTGTAGTTCATCTATTCCTTATTGAGAATCCTTATAGCATAACAGATAGGTTAGAAAATTTAGTCAAGTTTTTGGCCCAAGACTGCTCCCACTACGTAGTCACTGGAATCATACATCACTTCAAATTTCTCCTACCAATTGGGAGCAATTATCATTGGAGTTTCCACTAGGCACTGCTTCTGGTGCTCAATATCTATGGTGAATTCCTCATTGAACTAAAAAATGGAATCCTTGGTCGGAAGATTGGTGAGGGGCTGAGCTATATTTCAGAAGTCATGGACAAACTACTTGTAGAAACCTACATTCCCTAGAAAGCTGTAGATGGATCTGACAGATGTCGGAATAGGAAGTCGTGAAATGGATTTTATCTTTGCTAGGTCCACCTCTATTCCCTTCACTGAGATTCTATGGAAAAGGAAGATGTCACTCTACACCATGAAATGAAACATTTCCCAATTCAAAACCAGGTTAGTGTTCTCACATTTTTCCAGAACCATCTCTAGGTCCTGCAAGCAATTGGTGAATTATTTTTTGTAAATGGAAAAATCATCCATGAATACCTCCAAGATCTGTTCTGCCATGTCATGGAAGATAGCCAGCATGCATCACTAGAAAGTGGAGGGAGCGTTGCACATGCCAAAAGACATCCTTTGGTAGGTAAACGTACCATAAGGTCAAGTAAATGTGCTCTTCTCTTGATCCTATGGAGCATTGGAAATATGATTATATCCAAAATAGTCATTGAGGAAGTAGTATAACTTGTGACCCGCTAGTCTCTCTAGAATATGATCCATGAAGGGAAGAGGGAATGATCCTTCCTCATGGCATCATTCAGCTTTCTGTAGTCCACACAGGCTGTCCAGCCCGTGACAATGCGTGTAGGGATGAGATCGTTCTTGTCATTCGAAATCATAGTGATACCCCCTTTTTTGGGTACCACTTGCAGGTTACTCACCCACAAAATATTTGATATGGGGTATATAATTCCTGCATCCAGAAATTTGATTACCTCTTTCTTCACAATTTCCTTCAAGGGGTGGTTCAGGCATCACTGTGGTTGCCGAGATGGTTTTGCTCCTTTGAGTAGCACCTTGTGGGTAAAAATGGTAGGGATGATGCCTTTTAAGTCTGTAACAGTCCACCCAATATCCTGCTTCTACTACTTCAAAAACTACAAAATCACATCCTCTTTCTCTTATGACAGTGATGTACTAAGTATGATGGGCAATGTCTAATTGTCTCCCAAATACTCGTACTTCAGAGAAGACAGAAGAGGATTCAGTTCTAGTGCATTCACCTTTAGAATCGAAGGTACAAGTATTTGTACTGCTTCCCACTATAGAATGTCAGGAATAACAACACGCTTCTAGTAGTGGACACCCTAGCCTTTTAGGAATTACAGGTCCTCTGGTGCTTCATCAATTGGAATGTCCAGAAAAACCACGACATCTAATGTGGAAGAATATACCGGATCATCTCCTTTTCTTCTCAAGTGATCATCCATAGTGGTCACTACATAGCAGCCCTCATTCTATGATAATGATGCTTGATTTATGGATTATAGGACATTGTAGGAGACTCTTTCATCACCTACTCTAAAAATAATCTCTCCTTGGTGTATGTCGATTAATACCTTCCCAGTGGCCAAGAAAGGCATCCCCGAGATGAGAGGCACCTCCTAATCTTCTTCCATGTCAAGGATGATGAAATATATGAGGAGGATTAGCCTTCCCACCTTTACCAGCATGTCCTCCAGTAGCCCAATCATATATTTGATGGATCAGTTAGAAAGATGAAGGGATACTCATGTATGCTTCAGATAATTGAGCCCTAGCTTCTTAAAACCTCTGAGGGGCATGAGGTTGACACTGGCCTCTAAGTCACGGAGGTCCTTCCCAAACTCGCATGGTCCAATAGTGCATGGGATAGTGAATCTACATAAATCCTAGATCATTGGAGGAATCTAATGATGTACGACTTCTGATAACTCCTTGGTTAGTGCAATGGGGCCTAGATCCTCCATCTTTATTTTGTTGGAGAGGATCCCCTTCATGAATTTTGCATATGTATGAATCTATATCAGTGCCTCTACAAATGGAATGTTGATGTGAAACTTATGGGACACTTCCATGAATTTTCCGAACTAGTGGTCCATCTTTCTCTGCTTCATCCTCTCTGGGAAGGGTAAGGTAGGCTCAAAGGGTTTTCCAACCTTCTTTTTGTTACCCTGTGAAGCCTCTTCTGGTTGGCCTTTGGATGAGTAGGGTTATATAACTGTACCTTCTTTATCAATAGGGGGTGTAAGTGCACCTAACTATGCTGTTTTCTTCTGATGTAGCTCCTTTCCACTCTGTAGTGTGACAGCATGGGCCTCCTCGCTCAGGTTCTTCTTAGTGTTACCTGGTAGTGTACAGGGATGCCTCCCCGAGAGTTGGTTTTCCTGCTGGCCAATTTGGTTCTCCAGGCCTCGAATGGAAGGATCTTGATTCTGGAATCTAGTCTTAGTAGTAGATATAAACTTTTTCATGAGATACTCTAACCTTGAGGTGTTCTCCTGCTGAGGTGGATGTGTAGCTAGTGGAGGCAGCGGCTGCCGCGACTGCTATGGATGAGGGTTTTGATACCCTTACTACTAGTAAGAGACATACTGGGGATTCTATTTCCTTAGGTACTGGATCTGATACCAGGGTTAACCACAGCTGGGTGGTTTCTAGGGCTTGGGATTCTGCTGCTATTGGCCCCAGCCGGGGTTCTAATGATCACGCCATGCTGGGTTTAGGTACTGCTGATACGGATTCGGCCCTCAGTTTTGAGCAACATATCTCACCTCACTCTTCTAAAGGCTGAATTTAGGGACTAAGAATTCTCCCATGATGTGGTTATCACCATATTCACTGCATGTTCGATGGTTCACTACATATACTTGGGATGTTCCTTTTAGATTCAGCACGTCGATCTTTTTGGACACAATGTCCAACTGGGCAGCAAACATAGTAATGGCATCGATATTGTGCATACCTAGTTTTTGTGTTCCCCGATCAGAATACCACTAGAAGATATTGGAAGAAATGTCTTCCAGTGGTTCAAAAATCTCTTTGAGGGACTTCCTCATAACTGTAAACCCAACAGAAGCATCCACCATGGACTTTGTGTTAGTCATCAGTCCTCTGTAGAAGGTTTAGACCTGCATCTAGAGTGGGATTCTGTGGGGTGGTAATTTGTATAACATCTCCTTGAAATGCTCCCATGAATCATACAATGACTCTGAGTCGTGCTATTGGAAGTTTTGTATTTCATTCTGCAAGGTCACCTTCATCGAGGGTGGAAAATATTTTGATAGGAACGCCTAGGCTGGTTCTTCCCAGGTGAGAATAGATCGCTGTGAAAATCCTTTTATCCAGTCTTTCACCCTATCCCTTAGAGATAATAGGAAAAGACAAAAATAATGGTGTTTGTGGAAACTCAGTGGTAGCGGAACATGTTGCAGAACTCTAGGAATTTGGAGAGATGGGAATTGGGGTTCTTGCAGTGTAGGCCACCGAACAAAACAATGTTTTAGATCAGCTTCATGGTAGTAGGATTGATCTCGAAGTGTTGGCCCTAGACCTGTGGACGAATGATTACTGTATCAGCTTCATGAATAGATTTCATGTTGTACTCCATGAGAGTACGATGTGGAGGTGGCTTCTGAGGGAGTGGAGGTGGTATATATTGCTGCTCCTGAGGGGATAAGTATGGGCCCTAACCTAGTTGGATGTATGGCATCTGCTCCGGTTGGAACTGTTGGAGCTTCTGTGGGCCATATCTTGGAAAAAGTGGAGCTTTCTAGTTTTGGTTGTCCTCAGGGTCAAATGGCTATCCAACTTCTTAGATAGTATTCGGATCTCCCTCTCCGTTATGTGCCATGAGATTGTTTTGGTTGTGCTCATCCATGAGGGTACATCGTTTCCTTAAAAGCATTTGTTCAATCTCTGAGTCAATTTAGAGAAGCTCTGATGACTTAGTGATTTTGGAATGAGTAAGGTAGCTGCTCATACACCTAAAAACCTATACAACACTCAACACACCAAGGGTAAATGAGGAAGAAGAAAGATTCACAGAAATGGGGTTAGAGAAGAAATTTTTTGGGGAATTTTTTTTGAATTTTTATTTTCACTAAATTTGATAAAAACATGATTTAAATAAAAACAAATTTAACTCTAATTTCCCCGTAAATGGCACCAAAATTTGGTAGTTGTTTTTGCTGAAGTGTTATTTTTAGCTATCCAAATTGTGTTACCCTAATGATTATAGTACTAGTAAGGGGTCAATCCATAGGGAGAAGGAGTTATTTTTGTCTTTCTTATCTGGTTTATACTTGATTTAATGAAGTGTACAGAATTTAGAGTTGATTGTTTTATATGTTTTGATGAAAAGGTGATTGGATTCTAGTTTCTTAGAAAATTACTTAAAGGATAAAGAAAAACATGGGAATTTGGATTTGATGTAAATTTGGAGGGAAATGTGTCGAGGCTGTGGGTTTTAAGAAGTTGTTATTAAATCAATTTTCTTATGAAGTTGTGTTTTTCATAATAATTCATATATCTTGGATTAATTATGTAACAAAACCACCTTGGTCTGGTAAGTTTTGTTTAAATCAATGGAATTCATTTTTTTTGGTTTGGAAATTGATTACTCTTAATTTTTATTAATTACATCCCTTTTGAGATGATAAAAACACCCAATAGTAATGGATGTTTTTAATCCTAATTCCTTAAAGGATCCTTATAAATATTGTTCTTGGTCTGATACGAGATTTCTAGTGATATTATAATAGGTTTAATAATGAATTATGAAGAAGAAAAGATAAAAAATATGATTACAACATCACAATTGACAAATTACAACATTAATTTGTCCACAACCCCAACACATAGGGAACTTAGATACTCATGGAGAATATTTTAATTAAAGAACTTTTAGTACCTAGATGCATATTCTTAAAAGCCTTGGAGCGAAGTTTGTCGGGAAGGTAGCATAGAAGCGCCTTCCTTTCTATCTTCTCTCCTCTTTTTTTCTCTCTTCTTCTCTTCTAGGACATACCTAGAGTGCTCTCCCTTTGAACTAAATGAAATCTAAATGAAATTAATGACTCCTTCCAAACTTGTAGGGCCTACCACCAATTTATAGGTTATAGGAGTACACAAGATATACCATAAAGTAAACGCAGTGTGCTCTTGTCAATGCACTTTTCCATCTTTTTCTCCACCAGTGGGTGACATAACACGCCATCTTTGACTTAGAACACAACGCCGCTTGGTAGGTGGAGGTACATGGTCTGTATGGATGCCATACACAGAATGTAATCTCATTAATCAGCCACCAACTGCTTCTTTAATAGTAGAAACAACATGTATATGATGTGCATGGCTTGTAATGGGCTACTGACAACATAGGCATGTAAACTTCTTCTCAGAAACCAATAACTTCTAGAATAGTATACATGGTGTGTATATGATGTACAAGACATGTACGAGCTTCTGGTAATTTGGGCATGTACTTGGTCTGTCCAATTTGTGTCAGGGTTCTGCTACACGGCGTGTATCTAAAATTACATGGTGTGTAGTTTGGAATTTTTGATCAACCTTCCCTCAATTTGTGTCTTTGTCATGGAAATACCTGAAAAGCACTATGATCACCAAATTACAGAATTTTATCTCCAAAAGAACTTGTATCTGGTGAAAACATGTTTTAAAAACTCAATAAAATGAACAAAAATGTATACACAAATCAGGCACATCAATAAGTGCCAACGAACTGGCAATATGGTCTGCCGCGCTGAAATTCCACAGCATCATATTCTTGAACTATAGGTCTTTTATGTGTGGGGAATTGATTGTATGGTCCCCATTCCGCTATACTTTGGTAATTTATACATTCTGGTCTATGTTGAGTATATTTCCAAATGGGTGGAAGCTGTGTCCACACCATACAACATGGAAAATGTCATTGTTTCCTTCCTCAAGAAGAACATTTTCAATCATTTCGGAGTCCCAAGAGTTTTGATAAGTGACCGAGGAACAAATTTTGATAGCACATTGAGGAATAATGTGATTTTAAATTGTAGGGTAAAGTATAATCAAGGGACATCGTATCATCCCCAATCAAGCGGTCAAGTAGAGGTGTCTAATCGTGAATTGAAATAGATTTTGGAAAAGACAATGGGCGCTTCAAGAAGGGACTGATCCAAAAAGATGGATGATGACTTTTGGGCATATCAGACTGCCTTCAAACAATCCATGGGAATGTCTCCCTTCTGACTAATCTATGGAAAACTGTGTAACTTGTCAGTGGAGTTGAAGCATAAAGATTATTGGGATACCAAATACTTAAACTACTATTTGAAGACTGTGGGAGAAAAGAGGAAGTTTCAACTGACCGAGCATGATGGGATTTGGCGGGAGGAATATGAGAATTCCAATTTATATAAAGAGAAGACAAAGGAGGTGCATGATCACCTGATATCTAGAAAGTACTTCTAGCCCGTCGATGAGGTATTTCTTTTTAACACCTGTCTGAAACTTTTTCAAGGAAAATTGAAGTCTCGGTGGTCAGGACATTACCAAGTAATCAAGGTCTTCCACCATGGTGCGATGGAAGTGGTTAGCACCAACAGTCATAACCAACCGCACGATTGGCGCACAGTTTCCCAAACCATGCCCCCAAACTATGAATCCACTTAGACCCCCAAATATCTTAAAACCCAAACCCCCTCCTCTCCTCCATTATAGTTCGGACTCTCCCCTTCATTCCATGATTCAGGATCCCCTTCTTCTTCTCCTTCAATATTGCCTTCCCCTTCATCTGGATCTTCCACCATGGTAAGTTTTCTATCTTCTTTCTTCTTATTCTTCTTTCTTATTTTCATTCCCCTCTTCTTCCTCTTCTTTTTTCTCTTTTTTCTTCCTAGGGTTCGGCTATCCCCTTTCCTCCCATTTTTGTTTTATCTTTATTTTCTTCTTTTCATTTTGGACTCCATTTCTCTTCTTTTTATTATTGTTTTTCATTGATTCACAACTACAAATTTGCGCACCAATAATTTTCTCACTAAAAACCTAATTTTGGAACTTAATTTTCCCTATTTTAAATTTTCCTTAGGTTTTTAAGTTCTTTAAATTTATTAATTCAATTTTATATCTATAATTTTTCTGAATTTGTGCTTCTGTTGTGTGTCGCCTACTTACAACATGTTCCCAAACCCAAACCCATTATGTCATCCTCCAAGAAATCCTATGGTTCTGGTTCCACCTCCACCCATGGCCCCCATTTGAAATTTAGGAAAAATAAAAAGATCATGTGGTATAGTACTTTAATAAATTAGAAAGTGAGTCCCTATCACCAATTTTCATTGGAGAGCCTTGAACCCTTGGAGATTACAGAGGAGTTGCAATTGTTTATGGCTCTAGGAAACCTCACCCACTCTCTATCCGTTCACCAACCCACTTTCAAAGAGATCATATTGGAATTTGGGGCCACCTTCCAGTGCCACAATAGGTACAGTGAGGATGAGCAGGGCCTTATGTGAGAGACTGACAGAGATGTTACATTTTTCCTCATAAACAAGTGATACAATTTCCGGCATAGTTAGTTTGCTACCTTTATTGGGATTTATGATAGTGAATATGTGCAGAGTGTTGCCTATGGTGAGGCACCTCTTGAGTGGGATCCCACAATAGCCCGACACTTCTGGGCCACCATTTCCCAACTTGGTGATGCTTATGCACCTCAAACATCAAAGGCATCCTGATTACTCAACCCAATCCATCGAGTGTTACATCGAATTTTCAGCACCTGTTTTGCTGCTCTATCGGATAGGGAATGCAATGTGAGCAATCGAGATTTATTTATTCTGCACTCAATGATTATGGTCTCTGAGGTTGACCTTCCCTTCCTCTTCTCCTAGTATCTAAAGACCCTATTTTCTAAGACAAAGGGGGATATTTTTGCTGGTCCTTTTGTCACTCTACTCGTGAATTGATTGGACATTGAATTCGATGAGACTGAATTTATTGAACTATCACCAGCCCCATTATTTGACATCACACTCCCCTGAAAAATGAGGATTCTTGAATGATATGGAAAAAACTTTAGATTTTGTTGTCAGCAAAGAGCTTCCCTAGTTGAACCCCACCATGCAGCCACTGCGGAAGCGGCACCTCTAGTGGCACCTGCTACCTCCCACCACTCCTATCCCCACACTGAACCATTTTCTTCCCCCACTTACCCTCCTTATATGATCCCACCCCATTACCCATATTATCATTCCTACATCAACCTGTAGGGTTCTCCATATGCTGACTCAGACATCTTTTAGAAATGGAAGCATGATTAGTACCAGATGTTCCACTGGCAGTTGGGGAAAACTTAGTTGGAGGTGGAAGGGCTCAGCCTGGACAACCTTCAACCCCCCCCCCACACATTATGAGGTTGTTCCCATCCATACTCCTTCCTAATAAATGTACAGAGATGCCCCATTCTTTCCCGATTCTTCTTGGGGCTCTGCATCGATAGGCACTACCTCCACCACCTCTGCTCATACCGACAAAGTGACCACACCTCCACCTACTACTGATCTGACCTGGGATGAAGCTGCTCATGCTCTATTTTTGAATCCCTATGATCCCTATATGAGATTTCATTGATGAAGTTCTGTTGTTTTTCTTCTTACCCATTTTTCTTGTGTGACATTATTGTACTCTATTTTCAACTTTAGTGCTTAATTTTCATGGTGTGATTGTGTGATTCATTTTTGTCTCCCTACTTCTTGATTTAGTTTTTCTTTCTTCACTCTTTTTTTTTCTTGTTTAGTCAGTAGGGGACTCACATATTCCAACTTGTAGCCACCCTTCCGCTAGCCAAGATCTCACATGCCAATTTTTTTCCACTATGTACCAACTATCCAGTGGAGTTTTTAGTTCTACAATTCTACTTTCATTTCTTTTTCTCCCTCCCCTGGCCTGTATACCTTGCCACCCTTCTCCACCTTACTACCCCCATGGGGGACCATGCTTAGATTTAAGTGTGTGAGAGGGTGCCCACATATGGAACTCCATTTGGTTGACTACTTGAACACATTCCTTGGATTACATGTTTTCTTAGGAATTTTGTAAAGGGATATTATAGGTGTTATAATCTTATATCAATTAATTAAAAATGAATTTTGGGAATTATCTCTGAAAATTGCTCAGATGTCCGGATTGACAAACATTGCTTGTGATATGAATTAACATTGTAATGATTGAGAAGAAACCTTTAGTCATTCATTTAGAAATAATATTTTTTTAAAATGAATTTTGTGATGGAGTAATTTAAATTAAGGAACCCCTTAAAATGGAAGTCAATTTGTGCATAAAGGGAGGTGAGGCTTGGGATTTGTTTTTTGCCTAACTAGTGGCTATCACACAGTCTTAATTTCATAAACTCTAAATGTGCTCCAAATTTTCATCATGTGTTTACATGAACAATTGGCCCCAATTTAATGCTAGTATCTCACCCCCACTGAATTTTTTTAGATATGAAAAGGCATGCCCAAAATTTTTTATGACCTTTCATCATGTTCCAAAATCTATAAGCCAATGAGGGTGTGTTAACTATAAATGTGGTAGCCTTACAATTGGTGATGAAAAAACCTAATATTTAGAAATATAAGTATATTATGAGATGTAAATTGGGGTTGTTACTTTCTTTGAATGGAGAAGGGAATATTCAGTTTTAATAATTAGTGATTTATGAATGAATGGTTGGATGTTTTGGATTAAGTCTACCTAGTTAGATAACTTCACAATCTTGGGGATCCATTAAGTATGAATGTTGTAATTTATAAAGATAATTCATTCAAAATTAATATTATTTAATTACTATAGTCTGTGACATTTCTACATTTTTCTTTGGAAAATCTTCTAAAATAATTGTCTATGCATTTGTTTGAGGAAAAACAGTCAATCAAGTGTGGGGGAGTTTGATACACTACTGTACATAGGGAATTTCCACTTGTTTTATAATCTTGAAAATGGTTGTGTGAGTGTAATATTATTTATTTTCACAATATAAATTTTTTTTTGATAGGTCTTTTGGTCACCAAGGGAAGAAACATGAAGACATAGCACTTTTGGGTGTTTCAGAAGGAAATTTGAGGCTTTAGACCCTTTTTTCATGACATTTGCCACTGTGAAGTCACCCGGGCCGAACACCCTAACTTGGAGGCTAGAAAACCCTAAACTTTTCAAGATAGAGGCACCCTGCATGGTCTATGCATGGTTAACCAAACCGTGATGATTCCCAAGAAATCATGCGGGGGAATGATTTTTGGAGATAGAAGGCCCTACACGATCTTCGCGAGGTTTACCAAACCATGCGGTGCGACCCTCAAACCGTGTGGGGTAGAATTTTTGGAGATTGATCCCACACACATGGTCTCTAAATAGTTTACCAAGCCTTTCATCCCATCCAACCATACCATGCACCATTTCTTTGATGGAAAAATCTGGGCACACGGTTGGTGCACAGTTTTGCAAACCGAGCATCGTAACTATGCAGTTGACCATAGATCCCTACCTAACCCTATCTACCCCTACCCAACCTTTGACATATGTAATGAACACCCAACTACCCCAGTACAATAGGGGGAATCCCAATTACAGGGGAGATACACTTGGGAGCATAGAGTATTATCCGAGAGGCTTGATTTTTTTCTCTTGAGGTGATTGAAACCCATTCTAAGGATGTTTTGGAATTTTTATTTTTTAATTGTAAATTTTATATCTTCTAATTTTGATGTAATAAATTATTTAGGTAATTTCAGTATGTTTTTAATCCTTTTATCCATGAGTAACTAAATCCCCCTTGTGTTGGGACTATGGGTAAATTTGGGTTCATTAAGGGTTTATTTTCCTAAGTTTTTATTGTTAGTTTTTGCTCACATAATTCTCTTGAAGCTTCACATTTAATTTAACTAGAAACCCTGTATCAGATCAAGAACAAAGTTTCTAGTGATCCCCAATAAAATTATGACAAGTACATCCATGATAATTGGGTGCACTTGTCATTTTGTAAGGGCTTCTCTTACCTAAAAGTTAATATAAATCAAATTACAGACCAAGGAATTGATTTTTATAGACTTCATCAAAACCCACTGGAACAAGGGGGTTCCGACAAATTTGAAACCCAGAAATGTGGGTTATCAAAAAAACACAACACAATAGGAAAAGAGATTTTTGACGACCCACAAAAGCCTTCACAGCCCTAAAACATTCTTTATCCTTAAGAAAAAAACCATATTGAGCATTTTTTTGTTTTTAAGTTTAATAAAATTTTAATTAAAAGAATTTTACTATTTGTTCTTTTGGAAAAGAATCATCACAATAAACAAAAAACGTTTTTTAAAATTTGTTCTCTTCACTTAATTAATCAAAATTCAAGAAGCATGACACCTTAAATACTCCCTATGGTTCAACCCCATACTTGCACGATACTAGTTACAAGTTAGGGAATATCAATTTGGGTAACTGAAAAAAAAAACTTTAGCTAGAATGACACTAGCACCCCTTAGAGGAAACAAAACTGTTGGATGCTGAAATTCTGGATGAAGAAGTGTTCTCCATCCTGGAGGACCCCCATACATGGGAAATGTACTTAGATGGTGCCTCTAGAAGCTTGAGAGGGAAAAGGATGGAGGATCCCAAGCTCAACAAAGTGGGGTGAGGAGTAATACTTGTATCCCCCAAAAGTCCATCCTGCCATACTGTTTCCAACTATGGGAAGGGTGCACAAATAATGAAGCAGAATATCATGCCTTCATTTTAAGCTTGGAACTGGCACTTCATGTTCAATCCAAACACCTAAAAATAAAGGGTGATTCAGAGTAAGTCATCAAACAGGTCAGTGGTGACTACTCCATTAAGAAAGAAGTATTGATTCCCTTAATGAACCATGTTTGAGAACTAATGGAAGAATTTCCATCATAACCAATAATGAATTGTGTCCCCTAGTCACAAAATTCCCAAGCTGGTGCTTTGAAAAATGCAGCCACAACCTTGGTCAATCTATACCAGGATGAAATAGTTATTAGCATTTCCCACCACTGGATGGTATTTCCATTTATTCAGAGTAGTAAAAAGTAAATCAATGAAATTATCCCTATTTCTAAGCCTTATGGTCACACCACTGTCATGAAATAAGTGCACGTTGGAGCTTGTAGAGTGAATCAATTGGCAACCAATATATCTCACCAAATATGAAGGCCTGGGTATTACTGGACCACTATGATAAAGGATTGTGTCATATTCACCAAGAAGTGTAATTATTTACCTATTCATGCCAATTTCATACACTGAAACCCGAAGTTACATCATATAGATAATTACTTCTGGACATTCATCGCCTATAGGATGGATGTTATGGGACCATATCCTCCTGCCACATCCAGACAATTCAAGTTTATACTCAAAGCGACCGACTTCTTTTCCAAATGGGCTGAAGCCATACCCCTTAAGGAAGTCAGGGTGAAAAACATCATTAGATTTGTGAAGTCCAATATCATTCCCAGATTTGGTGTCCCTCATATAATACTGATAGACAACGACACCAACTTATGCTCTTCTGAGTTGGACAAACTATACTAGGAGTATGGAATCAAATCCAACCATTCATCCTGCCACCACATGGTGGCCAATAGGAAGATAGAGGCTTTCAAAAAAACCATGTAAAACATAATCCAAAAGATGGTTGATAAGGATAAGAAATTGTGTCCAGAAAATATCCTTCATGATTTATGGTCTTACCGGACCACCACCCGCATTGCCACCTAGGCAACCCCATAATCACTAGTATACAAGGCATAGGAGGTTTTTACTATCAAAATCCAAGTGACACCACTTTGTGTGGAAATTTTTGATCCAATTTCCATGGAATAGAAATACTAGATATGGTTTGATTAGTTAGAGTAGCTAGATGAAAAATTATGCACACTTTACACCATTTGGAAATCTACCAAAACTGTATTTCACAAGCCTTCAACAAAAAGTACTCCTTCGATCTTTCTTCAAAGGAGAAATGGTGTTAGTACTCAGAACCCCAATGATACTCTGGAAGAATCCCCCAAAGATTGAAACAAAGTGGTAAGGACCATATTTCATACATAGGGTCTATTCCAATGGAGCATACACCTTTATATCGATGGACGGCTAACTCATCATGGCTCCCACAAATATGAAGTTCCTGAAGAAGTACTTCACATAATAGCAATACCCTGATGCCATGGTCCAAAATCTATGACCCTAAAATATGATTTGTTATCCTAACCAACATGAAGATAAAATGAATGGTATTAAAGTTGTGATCCAAAATCTAAGACCATAAACTATGAGTAGAAATAAAGTGAAGTCATTGTCCAAAATCTATTACCTTAAACTATGAGTCATGATCCTTTCTACATGATGTTAAACTGTAAGGAACTCATCCCTGAAACATGAAATTAAACTGCGAATCATATCATCTCAATAAGACGTTAAACTATATGTCACAAAGTGTCCTAATCGCATGACAATAAACTACATGACCTCTCATAGAACTATGTATGGATTGATTCTTGGTCTCACAGGATACGTAGAGACACTTTGATCCTTGATCTTTGCCTAATCCCCATGAAAAAATTCCTCGATCATATTATCTACCTCACAAAAACTTGTGAAGATAACCCTATGTTCACTCCTTATTTCTCACATCGAGTATAACTCACGTGATCTTAGGATCAATGGTAAGGATTCCATTACGAAAACAAATTATAGGGAGATATGGTAGACCCAACACCCATAGAACATGAAACAAAAATTACCCTACACATGGACTGATCCCGATCAATATAGGGAACATTTAGAACTATGTATGTCTTGATTCCTACCCTCAAAGGATACATAGAGATGGATGGATATGGCATCTCGGCCCAACCATTGTAAAAAAATTCCCTCACAGGTCCTTACACATGGATCGAGCCAAGTTGGTATAGGGAACATTCAGAACTACATATGTCTTGATTCTTGTCTGTGTAGGGTTCGTAGTGACACTTGGATTTGGCATCCCAGCCCAGCCACAAAAAAAATTCTCTTTTCCCTGTGCGTAGTTCAGACTTGTATAGGGAGTCCATGGAATGTCCTAATCGCATGAAAATAAGATACGAAATTCTTCAAGAGTTATGTGTGTCCCAGTTCTCAATGTTACAAGATCCCGCACATGCCCCCCACTCATGAGAAGTCAAAAGATCTTGCTTCCCCCTATACATATGAGTCAGACCTATGTGGAAGATCCAATAGTTCATAGTTAATCATGGTCTGGTTATTATTTACATTCCCAGGCACATCTTTCCCATTTTTCAAACTTCATACCCCAAGAAAACTTGGATCCCCAAAATCATTCAAGGCCATATGAGATGGAAGGGAAGTGTCTTTCAGACACCTTTGTTTTGGCTATGCACATCATGCCCCAGTGGCTCTGCATATGTTTACCACAAAAAAGGATGTCAATCAATGGAAAATTCATCCCTATGAGAGTCCACTCCCATCTCAGTATGACCAATGGCTTCTAAGCCCAATGTCATTCTTTCTGATTCAAGTTGCCCCGAGACTATGGTTTACATCTTCTATCATCACTCAAATCTATGGAACTTTAGAACATCCCTATTACGATTAACTCAAAACTATTAAATATCTTTATGACAACATAATTTTCCCCACAACACGACGCTAAACTGCACAACATCACATCCTCACCACACAACATTAAACTCCAAGGCCAAAATAATCCTTATTGTATGAAGTTAAACTACATAGCACTGGTTTAATCCTAAAGTGACCTCTGGTGTTGATTTCTCTATTCCTATTAAATGACATGTAATCCTCGTAATTCTTTATTTCTCACACAGATCATATCTCATGTGAGCTTAGGGATCTTATCGAGAGATCCACTGCAAAATTATAGAAAAATAGTCTAGGAATTTGATCCTAGCAGCACGACCCTAAAAGGCATGTCATAGATCCATTCTCTGAGAGAAACCCCACATCCTGGATATACGATGTTGAATGAACAGGTACCCCAAAAAAGGGATAAACACCTCACCCTGTGTACAAGTCAGATCTACATAAGGGATACATAATTCCATGAATAAATCGCTACCCAAATGTCTCCAATATGTCCAGATACACTCCTTTCATACCTCAAACTCCATCTCTGAGTGATCATGAATCCCCATAATCATTCAAGGCCATTTGAGATGGAAGACCAATGTTCTACATATTCCTTTTCTTGACTATGCACATCATTCCCTGATGGCATAGCATATGTCTCCCACAAAAATGACCATTAATTAAAAGAAATTTTGTCCATAGGAGAGTCCTCTCATATCTCAATACACCCAATGACTTCCAAGCCTTGTTCCATCCCTCTTGATTCAAGGGTCCTCAAATTCATGGTTTACATTCTCCTCCCTACACATGTCTTGGATATATTAGAACATGTGGGGCTAATTCATCTCTGATCCCTTTTGAGGTTTCTAAATATACCCCATCCATATGTGTGAATTTGATCCATATACAAAAGAAGAGTGATCCAACTCATTTTTGGGTTTCCCTAAAGAAATTTAGTTAAAATTAAAAAAAAATTGTTCAAGTGCACTCCTTTTCAAAGGTCACATGCCGTATTCAGAAACTTATCAATCTCTATAATCCTCCATATCCATTAGATATGGAAGGATAGAGTCCTACAGACACCTATAATTGACTATACACATCACACCCTAGTGGATATATATATGTTTCCCTAATTAATGACCATCAATCAAAGGAAAATTCATCCACAAGAGAGTTATTTCCAGTCTCCTTATGCCCAAATGAAATTCATGCCTTATCACACCCCCAGATTTGGAAAACTTATAGATATTGTTTTACATACCTTCCTCTTTCTAAATGACCCTAACATGAAAAAGAATACTAACTGAACTTACCATTCACCAGCACTCACTAACACAAGTAATAACTGTGTGGGAAAAGTTTCCCACTCAAAGCCAATATGAATGTCCCTAATATTTTTAGACACCACTACTCAAGACATCCACCTGCTATGGCTCCCAACATTAAAATAAATTCAAAGTATTGAAAATCCCACCAAGGCCATCAAAGATGGAAGACCAGTGTTCTGAAGACACCTTTTTTGATTGTGCACATCATGCCTCAGTGGCTCTGCATATGTCACCCAAAAAAATGGTCATAATTCAAAGGAAAATTCATCCCCTAGATATTCCTCTCCTACTTCTGTACACCTAAAATGGCTTCTGAGCCTCATCCATGTCCCAAATTCCCAAATTAAGGGTCAATAAAAATCCCCGATCCATGTCTAAAGAATATTAAAACATTCTCAGTTGACAAATCCCAAATTGGGTCCCCTAATCCATTATGTTTGGTCAAATATGTTCAACCTAAAACATCAGTAATAAGTTTGATTGGTAGGACTATGAACTTCCAGAGAAATAAAAAGTCACTATACTTACTAGATGAATAATCTACAGAATGCACCTATCGATAAAAGTCAAGTATCGGTTCATTAAAAACATTGAGCCATAAAAAAGGCGTAAATATTGTTAGGTCAAAAACCCGCAAAGGGTGGTCTAAGAAAAAGTCAAGTTATGCTTGATAATCCCAAGGCAAGAAGGCTTAGGCAAAAATTAGGGTAATAATGAAAAAGACACAAACGTTTGTGAGGTGTTACATAAAACCTCAGAAATAGTTCAACTATGCTCATTGAGTCCCTTGGATCAACCAAACATTAGATCATTATTTTACCATTCAAGTCGGGACTACTTCTACATTGGAATATCCTCTTCTTCATTCCCAACAGACCCCATTCCGATGGGGGAATTTGTAGGGTCCTGAAAATTCAGAAAAGGGAAGAAAAATACTCCCAAAAGTTTGGTAAAGAATATGGATGCATGTTTTATTGTAAATTTGAGAATAAAATTGAAGAAATCAAATTTTGTAAAGGAATCTGGCCTGACTACATACCATTACTAGGAAAGGTTAGAGAAAGGCATAAACTACAAAGAATCAGTATGTGGATAACCTATGACATGCCGACCCGTGAGGTGTTGTCCAGTGAATGAAACTATTCGTGGTGAATTTCTACCCGTGAACTGAATCCACCACAAACTATTTTTTTTGAATAGAATATAATGGAAGTGTTCCGCACACACCATCCCTGTGAACAATGTGGTTCGTGGATAAGGAGAATCCAACAACGTACCTCTCCTCTAAAACCCTAGTTGAACAAGTCTTCTGTAGGCCAAGATATCAATTCACGGGATTCCACAAATAGTGTTACATGCCCATAGATTTGATTTTCCCAATGCTATATAAAAGGAGAGAAAAGGGGGGTGAAAAGAGGGGGAGATAGCTCTAGGATGGCCGAAAAGTGGAAGAAGAATGTAGAGGGTGCGAGATAAATTTCTCTCGCACCTGAAGCAGTTCACGGGACTCCACCCCGCATTAGAAACAATTAAAATAATTTATCCCGTGAACCATATGTAGAAAGAATTTTGCGGAAGTTCTCTCTACAAATTGTATTCAGAAGACCCTCTGCAGTCAACTACCAAACATATAGAAAATATAATAAAAATGGTTCACATGCTCCCATGTGTGGAAGACAGTACACAGATGCCCATATGTGGAAGACAATACATGGATGCCCATAGGTGGATGATAGTATGCAGACGGCCATATGTGTAACCTAGTACATGGATGGTACTTTGCGGCTAGTGCTTCCACATACCATCCTATGTGGACAACTCCTATACGGCCAGCTCCTTTGTGGAAAGATAGTTTGTGGCCAACTCTTATGCGATCACTTCTATGTAGCCAGATCCTACACAGATAGCCCTATACAGATAACTGTTAGTACCCACTGATCCATACCATGGAGGCTGTTCCCCTGCACCCTCGCTCGGGATCAGTGTTGGCTTGCGGTCCAGGCACTCTGGGCTAGTCCCTTCACTAGCGTCACTGACCCCCATGAAAAATGGATAGTCACACCACAAAATTTTTGGGTCGGGTCAACAACATTTTCCATTGCACCCTTATGCCGCCCAGACAATTTTCCCCTAAATAAAATGATAAGATACATTCTTCATGTACCTTCAAAAAATCCCTATCACCTGAATCCTATACTAGGTTTACCTAGAACTCCATGGACAATCACAACCTGAATGTTTCTTAAATGCCTGAACACATCCTCTCTATCCATAAAACTATATGTCTGGTGATTCTGGATCCTCATAAACCTACATGGATATCATAAGTGCAAGGCCAATGTCCTATGGACACCTTTTTTTGACTATGCACATCATGCCCTAGTGGCTCTGCATGTGTTTCCTATAAGACAATTGTTAACCGAAGGCAAATTCATCCTTAGGTTATTCCTTTCCTACCTCTATACACCTCAATGGATTACATTCCTTATATCATTTCTCCTGGTCTGAGAATCCCTAGATTCATGGTTTACACATTCCTTACCTCTCATGTTCGAGGCATGTCAGAACATCCCACCCTTATTATCCTCTATCTAATCATGGTTGCTTCCCCACATGGTCCAAACTCTATGACCCTAAACTATGAGTTGTCATCCATAACACATGACATTAAATTTTTCGGTATTAGTCCATGAAACATGACATTAAACTGTAATTCCAACATCCGAGCTATATGAATTTAAACTATAGTATAGTGGTTGATTTTAGATCATCATAAACATCCCCAGCCATCATAATGGATGGTCAGTGTCATAAGGACACCTCTTCTTGACTATGAACATCATGCCCCGGTGGCTCTACATATGTTGCCCACAAAAATGGGTTGTCAATAAGATACAAATTCATCCTCAGGATTGGCCTCTCTTACCTTTATATGCATCAATGGATTCCAAGCCTCATATCATTTCTCATGAATTAGGATCCTCCATAATCATGGTTTACACATTCCGTCCCTCTCATGTTCGAGGCACGTCAAAACAACCAAACATGATTTTACTCCAGTTAATCATTATTTCTATAGTAAGTGGTCCTCATCGCATAACCCTAAACTGCAAGACCCGAAATAGTCCAATCCACATGACATTAAACTATGATGCCATCATCCAAGCTATATGACTTTTAAATGTAGTATACCTAACATGACGTTTCGAGGAACTCCCATTGAGGTAAGTCCCCGATCTTCTGACATCGGGATGCATGACCTTTAATGTCATCCAACATTTAATGGTTATTCACTCCGCACCCTCACCCCCAATCATCTTGGTCTTGTATATCATAATATCTCCCTATCCCCCCAGTATGAGAGGAAGCATGTGGTTGGTTGGATCTCTCAAATCCTCTTGTTTCTCACCCCAATCATGACTCATGTGGTATTAGTGGTTTGTGATGATTACAACATTCACACATTTATGAACTATGATAAATCTGATTCCTGATCATATTAGGATATGTAGGATGCATACCTGAAGGCTCGATCTCAAAAGGGTGACCATCTAAAAGGGTTCACCCAATTATGTCTCTCAAATGGTCAGCTTATATGAGTAACACCCACCAAATATGAACTATGAGAACTCTGATTCCTGATTAAATCAGGATACATAGGATGCCTACCTGAAGTCCTGAGCTCAAAAGGGTCCCCATCCAAAAGGGTTCACCCAATTATGTCTCTCAAATGGGTAGATTCTATGAATAATCCCCAGAAAATATGAACTACGAGAACTCTGATTCTTGATCAAATCAGGATACCTAGGATGCCTACCTGAAGGCTTGAGCACAAAAGGGTTCCCATCGAAAATGGTTCACACAATTATGTCTCTCAAATAGGCATCTTCTATGTGTAATCCTTAGAAAATATGAATTTGAGAACTCTGATTCCTAATCAAGCCAGGATTTGTAGGATGCCTTCCTGAAGGCCCGATCTCAAAAGGGTGCCCATCCAAAAGGGTCCACCCAATCATGTTCCCCCAAATGAACAACTTCCATGCATAAACCCCCACATACATCCAAACTATGTGGGTTTTGATTCCTCTCTCAAGGATATGTAGGAAACCGGTCTTATGGGTCTGATCCCAACATCGAACATACCTTATGAATCAAGTAAATAGTACCTCTGTAGAATTAAATATATGCATGCCTATGAAGATCTTGAAAATCAAGGGTAGTTCAAGGAAACACTCTTCGGGAATGAACCAAGGATTCATGAACATATGAACATGACATAAATCTATAAGAGAGTCCTAGAACAGGTGATAATCTTCCTTTAAAAGGGTTAAGTGAGCCCAAATTCTCATCCTCTCTACCGATGGATTCCTTAAGTGTCATTGGATGAATCATCAATCAACGAGCACCTTCCTTTTGAAAGTGTAACGTCTTGGTTCCGAGTGCCACCTAGAAGTACCTCATACCTGGTTGGTCATATGGCCTCAAACGCATTTCCCCAAATGCCAGAGGCTACCGAATAGCAGCGAGGGCCTTGGATGTGATAGTGTAGAAACTATTCCCATATTGACAGAGTAACACAGTGGAAAGAAATAGATAACAATAGCGGAAGCAGTAATAACATGCAATAAGTAAACAACAGAAGACTGAAAGTAATAAGCAACTTGAGCACATATATAAATGATGGATGATACATATGTCTAGGAAAATATCCAAACAAGTCACAATTCTGGAATATAGTACTAAAAAAATTAAAAAGGAAGCAAATAAACTCCAGCAGCATCACAAGCCTTAGATTGGTCCCATGCTCTATAGCTCCACACCAGTCAAGTACCTGACGTGGAAGGGAACTTGCCCTTATCTATACATGAAGAAATATAATCTATTTGGACCCAAAATAATGACCCAAACTATGTGTGAGACAAATCCCAGTAGGAAACCACCCAAAAATATGTTCCTAATAGTCAGTGAATATATATGGTAGGCAATAAGAAAAATGAAGTAGTAAACAAGGAAGTAGTCAAAAGTAAACAATCCTACAGTTTCAATTACATTCATTTTCATATATCAAGTAACTAGCTAATCAAATAAAAGTAACCCTTTGAGAAGTACTCACAGCCTAAACCATCTTGTTCAACCAACCAAACCCAAGCAACCCTCTGGGAAGTACACACAGTCTAACCCCTATGGTTTATCTTTAGCAAAGAATTTATGAGGAAGCTCTCACTGTCAATTCCCCATGTGGTCTTTTATTGGTAAACTACAGAAACTATAGGGAAGTACTCAATGTCTAATTCCCCTTGTGGTCTCGCAACATGGATCTATAGATAATCTGAGGGAGCACTCATGTCCATCCCCCCATGGTCTCATAACGTGAAAAGTAAACAGACACTCTGGGGAAGCCCTCAGCATCCATTCCCCCTATAGTCTACTACACTAGGTTCCCACAGCCCTGTGTAAGTCAATCGTGTACAATGATGTTAAACATCCAAAGTAAACCTTAAGAACTACTTGAATAATAGCTACAAGCATACAACAACATCGGATAATATCACTCCATCCTAACAACACTAGGCATGGAAAACAAGTATCCTAACCGAAAAATCTAGACCAAACGGTAAATAAAAAAACATACATGGGAAACACATCCATAGCATGGAAAATAACCCTATTCATAATCAAATAACATATACTCAGGAACACAAGGAATAATAGGAATTAGAAGGGTTAAAACCCCTAAATATGCAATACCCCATTATAGGGTATTGGGAACTTTTGCACAATATATTCAAAGACTAAATACAGAAAGGCACAAACCACTTACCTTGGCATTGTATAAAGAACACTCTCAAAATTAGGCTCTTGAAGCAGACTATAATGACTTAGATCTACAAAAATTTCAAAAACGCTAAACCAAGGATATCTCATGAAAGCATAGAAATCAAAAAACGAGGCTCTGGAAGAAGGAAGAGGTCATCGTGGTGATTCCAAAAAAATCAACGACGGTTGATTCGGGGAACAGATGGTTACTTGGGATCTGAGAGAACAAACGACAATCTTTGGTCGCTCCTAGATGAGATAGAACTAGAAGAAGGGATTTATATGAATGAGATGCGACCCCATTTCATTTAATGAAATATAAGAAAAAGTACACAACAGGTTTTTTAAAAGTACACAGCATGTATATACCTTTACCAAGCCCTGCTTTAGGTGGTCCCCAGGTCACCTCACACGACCATGTACTCGGCTGTTACACAACCAGCACACGGTCACCCACAAAAACTAGGTACAGGGCGTGTACTTCTAAGTACACGACGTGTACTCCTTAAATTTTTAGAACTCCGTTTTTTCTCAAAAACACAAGAAATCAAGATCCATATATGAGATGAAGATCCAGGTTCGTAAAAACTTCCCCCCTTAAAGAAATTTGTCCCTAAATTTCCTTAGAAAGGTGGCGTAGAATAAGAATTCTCAAATAGCTCCATCCACTACGATCGTACATTAGCCTCCCTCTCCCAAATCTTGTTCTATAATTTCCTGTGCTGCCATAGCACATGTACTAGAGGAACAGACCAGCCATAGAGATCCTTTTTACTGTTATCAACAATATGGATAGGATGTTCCTCGAACGAGGTGTCCACCTCTAAATCAACCACCTCAGGTTGAAAGAAATGAGACTAGTCTGAGAAGTAACATCATAGATGAGAAACGTGGAAGACATCATCAATAGCCCGATACCTCTAAGGTAATTGCAACCAATAGGTAACTGTTACGACTCTCTCCATAACCTCAAACGGTCTACCATATCTCGTTGAAAGATTTACCTGTCTCATAATCCTCCTGTGTCCTAACCTCGGTGTGACACATAGGAAATCCTGATCTCCGACCTCGAACTCTAGAGGTCATCTCCATCGATCAGCATATGACTTATATCATGACTGTGTAGTAAATATCCTCTTTTGAATCAACCCTATCTATCTTGTGGTCTCCAAGACAAGATGAGGTCCCAGCATAACTATCTATCCTACCTCCATCCAACATAAGGGTGATCGGCATTGCCTACCATATAAAGACTCATAAGGTTCCATCTGAATAGTTTCTTGAAAACTATTATTGTAGGAAAACTCCACTAGAGGTATGTGATTCTCCCAATAACCTCTAAAATTTTGGATGCATGCTCGAAGAATGTCCTCCAACACTTGTATCATACATTTGGACTGGCCATCTGTCTGGGGATGGTAAGATATTCTCAGAAGTACCTGTGTACCCAAAGCCCTCTGTAATCCTTTCCAGACCTAAGAAGTAAAATGAGCATTCCTGTTTGAAATGATGGAGGGTGTAACACCATGTAAATGTAAAATCTCTCGTATATACAAATTTTCTAGATCATCAACACTGAAAGTCTCCTTGATCAGTAAGAAGTTAGAAACCTTCGTGATTCAGTCAACAACAACACAAACTACTTTGTTTCCTCGAGGAGACCTCAGTAATCCTGTCACAAAGTCCATCATAACATCATTCTACTTCCACTCAAGAATGGGTAACTACTGCAAAATCTCTATTGGTCGCTGATGCTCCGCCTTCACTTACTGACAAGTAGAACACCTCATCACAAAACCAACAACATCTTTCTTCATATTGGGACACTAATACTGATGGTATAGATCTCGATACATCTTGGTGACACAATGCTGAATTGACCAAACAGAAAGATGAAAATACTGCATCATCTCCTCACGTATGTCTGCTGACACCCATACGCACCCATGAATATGCAAGATCTCATCTTCCCCTATGGTCCATCTAGGAGTAAGGTCCTCTCCTGATAGACTCTCCCATAGAACTAGGCCTTCAGAGTCTGATAGATGCCTCATTCTCACTTGATCAAGTTGAGTAGAGGTAACAACCATAGAAGAAAGAAACGGTTGCCCCTGTCTATCATGCATATCTAAATACATCTTAGAGAATAGATCCATAAGTTTCCACTCACTGTTGGCCTCCTGAACTGCCTGTATCTGAGTCCTCCTTCTCAATGCATCATCTACTGTGTTTCCTTTCACAGGATTGTAGGAAATTTCAAAGTCAAAGGACTGAAGGTACTCAACCGAGCTTCGTTGTCTCATAGTCAGATCGTGCGGAGTGAAGATGTACTTTATACTTTTGTGGTCAGTGAAAACTACAAAATTCTCTCCAAAATATAATGTCTCAAACAGCATAGAGCATGAACAACTACAGCCAACTCAATATCATGTGTTGGGTAATTCCTCCCATGTGGCCTTTACTACTAAGACCCGTACGCAAGGACGTATTTCCCTTGCATAAGCACTTCCCCCAGCTTGACACCTTATGCATAACAGTATACAATACATCTCTTTCCTGACTCTAGAAATACTAATGTCAGTGCTGAAGTCAACCTCCCTTTCATCTCTTGAAATGATAACTCACAATAATCCAACCACAAGTATTTCACACCCTTCTTAGTCAAGCCCGTTAGTGGCGCTACTAAGCATAGAAAGTCCTTCATGAAACATATGTAGTAACCAGCCAACCCTAGAAAACTCCATACCTCAAAGATGGTCTTCAGATTCTCCTATTAAACTTCTTCTCTCACCTTTTGTCGGTCTACTATTACTCTTATCTTAGAAATAACATTATCTAATAAGTGAATCTAGTCCATCCAGAAGTGGCATTTTGAGAGCTTAACATACAACTAATGCTCTCTCAGTGTACTCAAAATGATATCAAGATGCATTCATTATTCATGTAGAGTGTGTGAGTATATCAAGATATCTTCCATGGAAACCACCATGAAATAATCCAAGTATGGATGGAACACTCAGTTCATCAGTTCCATGAAAACTATAGGCTCGTTCGTGAGACTGAACGACATAACCACATACTCGTATAGAATATACCTGCTCCAAAAGGCTGTAATAGGTATATTAGATGGTCTAACATGCTATTGATGATAATCGAATCTCAAGTCAATCTTTGAGAACCGGTGGGATCCTAGAAGCTGATCAAAGAGATCATCAATTCTCGGCAAGGGATATAGGTTCTTGACCGTCAACTGGTTTAGATTATGATAATCCACACAAAGTTGGAGGGTATTGTCCTCCTTTTTCGTAAATAGGATAGGCGAACCCCAAGGAGAAGTACTGGGTCAGATGAAACCCTTTACCTAAAACTCCTCCAACTGTTTCTTGAGCTCCTGTAACTCCAGTGTAGTCATCCTATAAGGAGGAATGGACATCGGTGCCACTCCAAGAACAAGATCAATAGAAAATTATACCTATCTATTTGGAGGAAAACCTAAAAATTCATCTTGAAATACATCCCTGAAATGATCAACCACTAGAAGAAAGTCCAACTATGAAGTCCCCTGGTCATATATATGTAAACTAGAAATCTAGGCTAAAACTCCTCCAACTATTTCTTGAGATACTATAACTTTGGTGTAGCCATCATATAAGGAGTAATGGACACCAGTACCGCTCCAAGAACAAGCTCAATAGAAAATTCTAACTATTGATCTGGAAGAAAACCTAAAAAATTCTCTGGAAAGAAATCCCTAAAATGATCGACCACAGGAGGAAAGTCCAACTGTGAAGTTCCCTGGTCATCCAGATATAAACTAGAAATCTAGGCTATAACTCCTCCCAACCCATAATGCTCAGGTTCTACTATGCTCACATGGACATCCCATTCTCACTTATGTAGAAACAAACTACCCTCTAGTAATGAAAGACATCCTTGAAATGATCAACCACTGGAAGAAAGTCCGACTGTGAAGTCCCCTGGTCATACAGATGTAAACTAGAAATCTAGGCTAAAACTCCTCCAATTGTTTGTTGAGATCCTGTAACTTTGGTGTATCCATCCTATAAGTATTCATGGACACCAGTAACGCTCCTAGAACAAGATCAATAGAAAATTATAACTCTTGATCTGGAAGAAAACCAAAAAAATTATCTGGAAATATATCCCTAAAACAATCGACCACAAGAGGAAAGTCCAACTGTGAAGTTCCCTGTCCATCCAGATATAAACTAGAAATCTAGGCTATAACTCCTCCCAACCCATAATGCTCAGGTTCTACTATGCTCGCATAGACATCACATTCTCACTTATGTAGAAACAAACTGCCCTCTAGTGATGTGAAACACACCCTCCGACTGATAATAGGATGCGCCTTAGAGAGTCTATGCATGGGGATCCGAGTAGGTGGAATACTTCCTCTAGTGTCTAGGTGGTGTGTTAACAGTGTGAGAATAGTAGGAATATGAGGACACATTGCCCGAGAGACCCATTTCAGTGCCCATATTGTAGTAATATGGGACATCTTCAGTGGTTCTATCAGTTTTTCTCACTGGTAGCTAGTTATAGAGGTTCTTCTATAACTCCTCATTTAGGAGTAGGACCACCAGTTTCTCATCAATCTAGGTCCCACCCACGTGCCCGAATGGTTCATATGACTAATGAAAATCCCCACAGTCCAACATATGTTTTTTTCAGTGTACTTTATCATCAATCATACACACGCTGAGAAACTTCCCAGAAGGTAACCCATCCTGATCACAACTCCAAGCCAAGCATGCTTAACTGTGGATTTCTAATCAGATAGGCTCTCGAAAAAGAAAGTGCACCTTTTTGACATGATTCATAACATTTTAGCCATTTAACCCTTCTGGGGTGTTACATTCACCCCCCTTTTAGATCACAACGTCCTAGTTGTGGTCCCTACATGTCAACTCAGGTAGTACACCGCCCTAAAGGTTGGGTACCACCTCAGATACCACTTTGTAATGTCCTGGTTATGGGTGCTACCTATAGGTGTCCCGTACCTAGTTGGTCACATGGCCTAAAGTTCATTTCCCTAAATGATAGAGGCTGCTGACTAGCAGTGAGGGCCTTGGATGTGATAGTGGGGAAACTATGCCCTCATTGGAAGAGTAACACAGCAGAAAGAAACATATAACAATATACAAAGTAGTAATAACATGCAATAAGTAAACAACAAAAGTCTAAAAGTAATAAACAACTGGAGCACATATATAAATGATTCATGATACATATATCTAGGGAAGCAACCAAAGAAGACACAATGTTGGAATAAAGCACTAAAAAAGTAAAAAAGGAAACAAATAAACTCTAGTAGTATCACAAGCCTCAGCCTGGTCTCATGCTCTCCAGCTCTATAGCAGTCAAGTACCTGACATTGAAGGTCACTTAAACTTATCTATACCTGTATAAATATAATCTATTTAGCCCCAAAATCATGACCCAAATAGGGTGTGAGACGAATCCCAGTAGGCAACCACCCAAAGATCTATGCCTAATAGTCAATGAATATATATGGTAAGAAATAATAAAAATGAAGCAGTAAATAAAGAAGTACTCAAAAGTAAAAAATCCTACAGTTTTAATTACATTTATTTTCATATATCATGTAAGCAGCTAATCAAATACAAGTAACCCTATGGGAAGTACTCATAGCCTAACCGCTCTGGTTCAACCAACCAAGCACAAGCAACCCTCTGAGAAGTACTCACAGTCTAACCCCTCTGGTTCAGCTTTAGTAAAGACCCTCTGAGGAAGCACTCACCATCAATTCCCCATGTGGTCTTTTATCAGTAAACAACAGAAACTCTGGGTAAGCACTAAACATACAATTCCCCCTATGGTATCGCAACGTGAAAAGTAAACAGATGCTCTAGGGAAGCCCTTAGTGTCCATTCTCCCTATGGCATACAACACCAGATTCCCACAACCCTATGTAAGTCAATCATGCACAACGATGTTCAATAGACAAAGTAAACCTTAATAAATACTTAGATAATATCTATAATCATACAACAACATCAAATAATATCACTCTATCCTAAAAAAACTAGGCATTGAAAATAAGAAGCCTAACCGGAAAAGCTAGACCAAACAGTTAATAAAAAACAAACATGGGAAATGCATCCATAGCATGGAAAATAACCCTATTCACAATTAAACAACCTCTACTCTGGAACATAATGCATAATAGGCATTAAATAGGCTAAAACCCCTAAATACACAATACCCTGTTCTAGGGTATTGGGATCTTTTTCACATAATATTCAAAGACTAACTACAGAAAGGCACAAACCACCTACCTCAGCGTTGTATGAAGAACACTCTCGAATGTCAGCCCTTAAATCAGCCTATAATGACATAGATCTATAAAAACATAAAAAAATTCTCAACCAAGGATATCTCAAGAAATAATAGAAATAAAGAAATTAATCTCTAGAAGACAAAAGAGCTCACTGTAGTGATTCCAACGCAATCAACGGTGGTTGATTTGGAGAACGGACAGTCGCTAGGGAGCTCATAGAAGAAAAGACAATCTTCGGTCACTCCTGGACGAGACGAAACCAAAAGAAGGGATTTTTATAAATGAGACGCATCCCTAGTCCATTTAATGAAATAAAAGAAAAAGTACATGGCATGTTTTTTAAAATTACACGACGTGTATATAAATTTACTGATCCCTGCTTTAGGCAGTCTCTAGGTCACCCCACATGACCACGTAGTCCGCTATTACATGACCAGTACATGGTCACTCGCAACAACTGGGTACAAAGTGTGTACTTCTAAGTACACAACGTGTACTCCTTAAATTTCCAGAAGATCCTCTTTTTCTCAAAAACACCAGAAATCAAGATCCATATCTGAGATGATGATTTGGGTTCTTACAGAAATCAAGTCCATGAATCATGGATACAAGGTCCATTTGGTGTTTTTGGATCCATGAATAAACCCGTTAGATACCATTCAAGGAATTTATATCTGATGAGGACCAATTTCACAGTTACTTGACCCCACACAATCACCCGCTAGGACCCACTGACCATGGTATCTCATTCACAATGAAAAAGGTGTGAATTGTCCAGTCCCCACAGGGCTAATCCAACCTTCTTTAAAGGATAATGATGTAGAATGGGTCGAAACAAAAGAAAAGGTGAATTTGATAGGAAATTGTCTCTAGAAAGAGGGACGAGTGATGAACCTCATTGGACCATTTACGCTCCACCCAAAACGCACCACCTCATAGGTGAAATAATAATTAGGAAATATATATATTATATATTCAATAAAATATTATTTATATTTATTCGTTATATTTTATAGTCATAATATAAGATTAAATCAAATTTTATGAATAAAAATATATTTTTTTTTAAAGGGTAATTTTACAACCTTTTATTGGAGAACCCATTTTAAATATAATTTTTGACACTTTTATAATTTTTATATAAAAAATTAAACTTATTAATTGAAATCAAGATATCAAAATTTACATTGGTTAATTTTTTTATATTTTTCTAGTAAGTTTCATGTTTTGATGAATAGTGAAATATAGATCTTTATTAAAGAAACTCAATTTTATTTAAAAAAATAAAAGTTAAAAGTATGGTTTCAATTAGTTTTAAATTTTAATTAGTTCAATTGAATTTATAATAGTATAATTATGGTTTCTAAAAATTATTTTATACATGATTTTATTATAAAAAACATTTTACGTGTAAAAGGGAATTTCTCTAAAAAACTATTTTTCATGGAATTTTACCAGTTTTATTTTTTTGCAACTTATGCGTGAAAATTTAAAAAATGAATTAAAATTTTAGATTCATAAGGTCCAAAAATTTTAAATATTTTTCATTCATTTTTTGACCAATATGAATAGTAACCATGGTAAATTTTGTTACCATAGTAAAGGGTAAATTAGGTAATTTAAGTAAAAAATAAAATTATAAAGACTATAAAATTACCCTAACACATTCCAAAATATTATTGGATGAATGAAATTAGACCCTTAACACATAAGTATCTAAATTAAGTTCTTTAATGGAAACTTGCCCATAAAAATGACTTATATAATATTTAAATCCTAGAAAGATACAAAATGTCATTTTCTTTGTCATTATTTTCCCTTATGGGTCCACATAGGGACAAATTTCTGTTATGAGTGAATATAAATTTAAATTTTTAACTTAACAAAAATATTTCCTTGATAAAAAATTATTTTTGATTTTTTGGACTAATCAGATGAAATTATGATTTTTACAATATTTTATTTATAAAAATTTTAGAGATGGCACATTCAAGTTTTAAATAATATATCATTTTAATATAGTTATTTAAAAAATAACAAATCATATAAAAATATAATTATGAAAGATAAAATATTTATATTCATCATAGTAATTTATTTTTAATTTTTATATTTGAAATAATTAACTTTCTTTCTTATGAAATTTTGATGTCGTGCTTATGCAAGTAGAAGAAAAATAAATAAAATGTTTAAAATTAAAATTATAAGAACCCTTGAATGACCATAAAACATGGATAATTTTTTTTGTTATTTATATCTCGGCCATTTTTGTCCAATGTCTTAATTAATGGCCATTTGGAGCCACATGGTTATGAATAAGACCCTTATAATATTTTATTTGAAAGGAATTAAAGTTGATCAAACTCTAGTTTTTAATTAGTATACTATTTTAATATATGGTTTTCTAAAAGTGTATTTCAAACATAAATAGTCATTAAAAATATAATAAATTTATATTTTTCTTGGAAATTCATTTTTAATTTTTATAGAACAAATAATTACCTTAAATTCTTTTACAACAATGATGTAGTAAATATTTAATTAATGAATAAATCAAATTAATGATATTAAAAATGATAAAAAAAATTATAATTTGGGATAATTAATATAACCAAAGAATCTTATATATTACCTTGACCTATTAGGGATATAATGAAATATTTTTTTCAAAGTTAACTTGTTATCTTGATATTTTTAAAAACCTAATAAATGAATAGTATCAAATTGACACTTGATATTTTATCAAAATAATGTTTTATTAAATTATTTAAAAATTATAAAAAAATATTTAAAAATAAAAAATAAGTATAATATAGTTTCAAATTTTATAAATTGTTAATTTATGGTCTAATTAATATCAAATAAGTAAAATTTAAACTCTTTCAATATTGAACCTTTTATTACCTTAGTTAAAATTAAAATGTGTTAACTAAAAGTTAATTAAAATGATAAAGATTAAATCAATACCAAAACATGTATACAATATATTTTTTGATGATATTACAACCTTTTATCATCTCATATTCTAATATATGATATTTTTGTGTTATTTTAAATGAGATTGAATTTATTAAAAATTAATAATTTTAGAAATTTCAAAGGTGCCCCCGCCTCAATTATAAAAGGGAACCTCCTACCTCATTTCTTCACAACACATTTAGGCTTAAAGATCATCCATACCCTACCCATTTTCCTTCTAAAAATACTTATCCATGTTCTAGTGGTTCTAGTCTTTTCAAAAGACCAATTCTATTATCCCTAAGAGGAGATATAAAGAGAGCACATCGAAAAATAGGTAATCCTCTTTACCGACACGTTCAAGATTATTTGTTCTTATACTTACTCTTATTGTGTTATTTTAATTATATATTAATAAATCCAGTATAATGTATTTTATATATTTTATTATAATTATGGAATAAGTATATTCCACCTTCTACCCATCTTATAAAAAATGAAATTGCCACGCGTGCATACGTAAGACCTACCATCTCCGTGTAGTGGTGTAATATGTTTTTCATCACCAATTTTCTTTTATTTGTATAATTATGGACATAATAAATATATATAATTATCATATCATGATATTTATTTTGTAAAAAAAAAATATTCCATCCACATCCTTACCTATTTACTATTAAGGGAATGATATCATCGCTCATGCGTACGTACGGCCTACCATCTCCACGATGCGATACGATTCATTTTCCTTATTCAGAATTAAATAATAATTATAAAAATGTGCATAATGGATAAATATGATATTCATTAATATCACTCTAAAAATTATATAACTATATCCTATGAAGAATAATTGGGACTTATATGACAAAACATGCATAGAAAAATAAAACAATTAACACCAGAAAGAAGAGTAATAATGACATATTATTAAACATGTGATAATATGATCATATATTATATCATAAATATAAATATGGTTATATAATAGGTTAATAAAGTTATTTAAGAAATTATATAGTAGGTTTGGATACATACAAAGAAATTCCTTCCTAAGTTAAGGGATTTTTATCTCATATTTATTTCTGTGGGACATATACCTTATACATTACTTTATTCTTTTGTGTGGTGTATATAATTTTCATGAGTGTATTTTAATAGTATTATTATTAAAAATATGGTATTTAAATACCCATTTAATGATATCTATTTCATTGGGTTTACGGTTCAAAAGTTAACAAATCTGTTCCGTAATTTTGTCCCAATTTTCTTTCTTTAAGACACATGTTATTTTTTACACATGTATTATTTTATGAGATATATATAATAGATTTTTACATGTTATATTATGAATATAATTCTTTTCATGATATTCTAAGATTCATGTAATTTAATTTTCTCTTTGTTCAGAAATATATGTTCCTTCGAAACAATGTTTTCTATTTTTCTAAAGTGTTTTAAATGATATTTTAAGCATCTTCAAGAAAATGGATTTCAAAGATGTTTAAAATGTTTTAAAAGATTAATTTATAAAATTTAAAGTTTATTTTCAATAAAAAAAAGTTTGATAAATGTTATATTATTTTAAAATCATTTTTAAAAGAGAAAAGGATATTTTTCTCATGAAATGTTTTAAAAAAATATTTCAAAATTATTTTCCATCTAAGATGAAATAATTTTTCATATTTTATGATTTACTAGGGATATGATTAAATAATACCATTCATATTATTTCATTAATGGTTTATGTTTATTATGGAATGATATTTATAAAACTCATTTTTTTCATGGGTTATGTTATGATTGAATGATGTTTATGAAACCCATTTCATTCCATGGGTTCTGATATCATCAATGATTTATGTTCTTATGGCACAAATATATATAGTTTTAATTATGTTATGGGTGGGACCTATATATCCCTCCAATTAATCTAGTAAATATTTATATCTCATGAGATATATTGGGCAGGAATGAGAAATGATCTCGGTTTAGAAATACAGGGCAAGAACAGGAAGTAAACCCAGTTTCGTAGCATTGGACTAGAATGAGGAGTGAAATTAGTTTAGTAAAAGAATTTTTTCAGTGTGATGATCTTGTCAATGAGCCTTGAAAAATATGGAAATGATTTTATTTGATTATTTTTTTCCTGTAACTCCTTGTTTTATTTCAAAGTTATTATTTTATTATTTATGTCTTAAGAATTATTTTTATGACTCAAGATTATGATATTTGATTTTTATGGTATAATCTTTATATTTTAATACCCTTATGTTTATGTTATGATTCGTAACTCTATTTTTTACCCTTATTGAGCATCCAATCTCACCCATTTCATATGTTTTTTTCCTCGGTCATATAGAAAGGTTTTAAGTAGGAATATAAAAGGGGAAGATATTTGAGGGAAACATTTAAGATCTTTCAGAAGACTAGAAGTTTGTGTTCCAATGTTCCAAAGGCACTAAGCTAATATGTTTATTGGGATTTTTTTTATATTCCTCAAATATGATGTTATATCCATGTATGTAAATCTTGGGTCATTATAGTTGGTATCACAGCAAATCATTAGTTATCTTTTGGAAACTAGGATCAAGAAATTTTAGTGAGATACCTAGAGATATTTATAAGGATATGTCTAGGAATATTCCTAAGGATAATCTTAAGTATAGGTTAAAACCCTATAATTTTGGTAATTATCATAAATATCCTAGGATTCAACCTAATATGTTAGATATTAAAAGTATTTTCCCTTGATTATGTGGTTTTCTCAATATGATTATTTCTGATGGTGCTATTTTTTTAGACAATGGATGGAACCTAAAGAAACTGTGTTAATGATGAATTAAATGGTCAATGAAACAAATGTACTCTTTAAAAACCAAATGTTATAGGATATATAATTTAAAATATTATTTTTATACTTATAAATTTTATGAATCATTCAGGACTTCCAAATGAATAGATAAGGGAACGACTTTCTATTTAGTTCTTCATGAGGACAACGAACAAATTTTTTCAGTGTGAATTCTAATCCACTTGTTTCTGAAAAATGTATCAATACCATTGAAAAGATATTTTCCATCCTTCACTATTTATAAAATGAAAAATTCATTTTTGTTTTTTATCTTTTAGAAGGTAAAGCATACCAATGGTGGACTCTAATCAAGAATTCAAGGCAGAAAGATGAAATTGAATACATGGAATTGGATGAGTTTAGGAAGCTATATTCAATAATTACTATCCTCATATTATTTTTATGAATATGGAAAAGGAGTTACTTGAGCTTAATCAAAATGATGGTGAATTTTTTGGTACATAGAGGTAAATTTTTCAAGAGTTTCAAGGTACGCTTCTAGAATTATCATCCAACCTGAATGTAAGATTGATAAATTCTTCAGTTGATTAAAACCAAGTCTTTGAAGGGAATTATCCATAAGAGACTTAATTAGTTATGAAGATATTGTATTCTATGATATCAAGGTAGAAATAGAAGTTTGAGTTACATATCAATATCATTGTTTTGATAAGAAACAGAAGATGTAGTTTAAGGGAAAATATAAAAATCATGGTGAAAAGAATATTAGTGTTTATTTATGCCCAATGTTTGGAAATAATCATGGTGGAGACTGTCTTAAGGGAACCAGTAAATTTTTAAGTTTGTTAAAGAATTTCATTAAGAAATTTGACTTCCTAAGTGATGTAAAAAGATATATAATTATGTGAATAGAGAAAAGGCTACACAGAATGCACCTCCCACAATTCAATGTTTAAAGTGAAAGGAAAATGGGCATTTTGCTAACCAATGACCTAATATAATATTTCTCAATGATGATCAACATCAGAAACCTATCAAGTCCAAAGACAAAGGAAAATCGCATGTGGACACTATTGGATATGAAGAGTAATACAACTAAGTGGTACAATGATTAAGTGTTTGTGTAATGGGATTACAAAATAATGTTTTGGAAACACTTTTATGGTATTATGGAATATTCAAATATCTAATTATTGGTCCACTTTTTTTTCATAAGTATTTTAGAGCATATGTTGAATGGTACCAGTACCCAAGAAAAGTGATTGAGATGATTCAAGAAAACACATGACTATGGAAAACCCTTAATATGTGTATAATTTTGGAATAATGAAATAAATATATGTTCAATAATATAAATGACCTTGGAATAGATATAATAATAAAGTGGTTTATGATATCATGGATTGAGTTTATAGAATTTTTGGTACATGTAAATAGATAATTTTTAAAATAATGCATGTTTTCAATGATGTTATATGGTAATTTAGGTTACTACCATGTTTCAATAGAATAAATGACAATATTTTTCACATGTTTTGTGTGTGAAAATTAATATCTACATCAATTTTTTTGGGGGGGATTAATGACAGGTTTAATTTTTAAATTTAGTGATGTTATTTCAAAAGGTTTATATTTTAATCATTTGGAAGGATCATAAAGGTAACCATTTATGATTTTTTTTTTAATTTTTAAAGATTACATTATTATATTTCCTTATGTGGTTTTAAGAACAATGGATAACATCTATTTAACTTTTTTTGTGATATAAACATACCATTCTCTAGGTCTCATGATCTTCTAATGATTAAGTAATGAGAAATTCAACTTCATTTCTTGGAATAAGAGATGAAGTGGAAATTGATACAAACACAAAAAAAGGATGAAATTATTCTTAATCAAGTAAGTATTTCTTAAAAAATTAATTTTTAAGAAACAATCTTGAAACCAAAAATCACACATGAGCCTCAGCCCGGTTGGTGAGGACTCTTAAGTGCACCCAGGTGACCCGGTATCAAATCCAGGCAGAGGCACAATTTTTGGGGGTACTGTAGCAGGTAATATAGTGGGAACTGTGTATTACTATAGTAGTAATTATAGCAGGGACTGTAGTGGGAACTATTAGGTACAGTAGCAGCTGAGAATATACATCCGTTTGGGACTTTGGGCCACTGATTTGGTCCCCAAGTCTTTTAAGGACTTCGGGCCACCTAGGCCTTCAGGATAGTAAGGCCTTCGAGCCACCTCAAGGCCTTCGGGACACCTTTAGTGCATATACAAACCAAAAAAACACATGGAACAAATCTCTATAAGGAGGATGAGAAAGGATCTTTCACCACAGCAGCTACATGGATTGCAATAATGAGAGGGTATGGAACCTGCCATCGGGACAAGCCTATGCATGCACGGGATAGCCTAGACGAACATCCATGCGAAGGTGGAGAGCTGATTTCACAATGAAGATGCTGGGGAGGAGTAGTTCCAAGTAGTTAGTCTGGGTTGTATGTAATGTTTGAAGCCTACGGGAAATGAATTCTTCTAAGGCCTACGGGCCATGTAATACTTGCACCTATAGGCATTGTAAGGGTTCCAACTCACCCCTTGAAAGGTGGATTATCAAAATCAATAAAAAATGAAGGCCTTCGGGCCATTGGATGATGGATCTTGAAACCAAAAATATTATCGTAGTACCTTATTTTCCTATTAATCAAATTATCCCTTAGATCATCGCAGATTTATGGATTTTTGAATGTCAACTTTCTCATGAACATGTTCTCTATCACTGTCCATCAGAACTTTATAGTTAGATTCATCTTCCATTTTCATGTTTTCACATTCCACCTATGTTTTCCTATGAGGAAAACTAGTTATGAGATACTTTGGGTAACCTCTATGTTTCTAACTTTTCTTTTTAAAAGTAAGTTTTGGTATTTATTTTTACGATGTGGGTTTCTATGAAAGAAACTTTCAAGTATAAAATCCTTAAAAACCAAGATGAATTTTGAGGTAAAAAATCATTTTAAGTGGTGTAGAATATAAAACACTAATATTTTTATGAAATATTTTTTAAAAACTATTTAATATCTTTGTTTTATTTTGTTATATGCAAGACCAGATTAGCTTGCATTACATACAACATTGAGTTTATACAAAACACCATTTTATTATTATTTAACTAAGAAAATAACCTAGATGTTAAATTATCTACTATGAATAGTATTAAATAAATTAGGAAAATATAGGTTTTATAAGATGAATTTATTATTTACCAATTACTTAGAAATGAAAATACATATCAATTGAATATAATGGTTATATTTTTATTTTTATGCTCCCAAAGTCATTTTTTCTTTATAAATTAAATTAATTAAAATTAGTGAATGATAATAATGAAATATATGTGTTATATATTCAATAAAATATTTTTTTACTCATACAATATATTTTTAGTCATAATATAAGAATAAATATAATTCTATAAATATAAAGATATATTTTTTAGAAGGTTAATTTTACCTCCTTTTAATTGGGAACCTATTTTAAATATAATTTTTGAGAATTTTATAATTTTTATATGAAAATGTAAATTTTTTAATTGATATAAAGATATAAAAATTTACTTTGGTTAATGTTTTTTTATTTTTCTAGTAAGTTTCAAGTTTTGATGAATAGTGAAATATAGATTTTTATTAAAGAAAATCAATTTTATTTTAACATATTTACAAGGAGAAATTATGTTTTTAATTAGTTTTAAATTTTAATTAGTTAATTTGAATTTATAATAGTATAATTACGGTTTTTGAAAAGTATTTTATACATTATTTTATTATAAAAACATTTTATATTTTAAAAGGGCATTTTTCTGAAAAATGGTTTTTCATGGAATTTTAGCAATTTTATTTTATAAAACCTATATTTTTTGAATTTTTAAATATGGATTCCAAATTTATATTCATAAGGTCCAAATTTGGAAAATTGGATTCTTTTAGTTTTTGCCAATATCAATAGTAACCATGATGAATTTTGTTACCACAGTAAAGGGTAAATTAGGTAATTTAGGTAAAAAAATAAAATTATAAAGACTATAAAATTTCCATAACACATGAAAACAATTTATTGGATGAATAAAATTAAACCCTTAATACAAAAGGATCTAAATTAATTCATTTAATGGACACTTTTCCAATAAAATGACTTATATAACATTTAAATCAAAGAAACACATAAAATTTCATTTTCTATTCCTTTCTTTTCCCTTATGTGTCCACATGGGGAAAATTTTTTCTTATAAAAGAATATAAATGAAATATTTTATCTTAAGAAACATATTTTCATTAAAAAAATTATTATTGATGTTTTGGAGTAATTTTATAGAATTATGATATTTATACAATTTTATTTAATAGAATTTAAAAGATGTCACATTAATGTTTTAAAAAAATATATCATTTTAAAATAGGGATTCCTAAAATATATATTCTAATAAAAATAAAATTATGAAATATAAAGGATTTATATTCCTCATAGTAATTTATTTTAAAATAATTTATTTGAAATAATTAACTTTTATACTCTTACAACTTTGATGCAATGCTTATGCAAGGAGAAGAAAAATAAATAAAATGTTATTAGTTATAATTATTAGAAGTATTAAATGACCCTAAAATATAGATAAATATTTTTGGTTGTTTATATATTGGATATTGTTTTCCAAGGGTTAAATTAATGGCCATTTGGAGCCACATGGTTATTAATAAGACCCTTATAATATTTTATTTAAAAAGAAGTCAAGTTATTCACACTATAGATCATAATTAGTATACTATTATAATATATGGTTTTCCAGAAGTTTTTTTAACATAAAATTTAATAAAAAATATAATAAATTTATATTCTTCTTGATTTTTTTTAAAAAATAATTAACTTAATGTCTTTCACAATGATGTTTCAGTAATTATTTAATTAATGAATAAATTAAATTAATGATATTAAAAATGATAAAATAAATATAAATTGAGATAATTAATATATAATATTAATTTTATAGATGGAATTTACCTCTTAGGGATATAATAATATATATATTTTTTGAATTTAACTTGTTATCTAGATATTTTTAAAATCCCAAGAAATGAATAGTGTCAAATTGACACTATTGACATTTTATCAAAATAATTTTTTTAAATTATTTCAAAATCATAAAACATTATTTAGAAATAAATAATAATAATGATGAATATAATGTTTAAAATGTTCTATGTGTTTCATTTATGGTCTAATTTAGATCAAATAAGTAAAATTTACACTCTTTTAATATTGAAAAATTTATCACTTTAGTTAAAATGAAAATTGGTTAACGAAGGCTTAATTAAAATGATAAGGTTTAAATTAATACCAAGACTTGTATAGAATATATTTTTTATTATATTAAAACCTTATCTAATATTATATTCTAATATATGATATTTTGGTGGTATTTGTAATGAGATTGAATTTATTATAAATTAATATTTATAGAAATTCAAAAGGTTCTCCCACCTCAATTATAAAAGGGAACCTCCTCCCTCATTTATTATCAATATATTTATCCTTAAACCTCAAACATAACTGACCCATTTTCCTTATAAACACCCTTATACACATTATATAGGTGTTTTCATTATCAAAATACTGACTCTATTATCCCTAAGAGGAGACCTAGAGGGAGCTCACCAAAGAAGAGGTAGTCATCTTTACGGACTCATTCAAGATTATTTTTTATTATACTTCCTATTCATATATTGTTTCAATTATAAAGTAATAAATATAATATAAATTATATTATGATATGTTATTATAATTATGTAACAACAATATTTTACATTCTATTCATCCTACTGAAAATAAAATCACCACACATGCATACATACGACCTATCGTCTTCACACTATGGAGTAATCTATTTTTCATAAACACTTTATTTGGATGGGTATAATGATGAAAATAATAGATATATATCATTATTATATCATTATATTGATTTTGTAACAAAATATACACCATCCACTTCTGTACCTTTTTACTATTAAGGGAATGATACCATCACTCATGTGAATGTACGACCTATCATCTCCAGGATGTGGTGTGATTCATTTTTACTTATTCAACATTCAAGAATGATTATAAAATTTTATAGAATTAGTAAATATTATACACCTTAATATCATTGTAGAAATTATATAACTATAACCTATAAATAATAACTAGGACATATACGGCAAAACATGCATAGAGAACAGAAGAAATTAACACCTGAAAGAAGAGTAATAATGAAATATTATTAAACATGTGATAATATGATCATATATGATATCATAAATATAAATATGGTACTATAATAAGTTAATTAAATTATTTAAAACACTATATAGTAAGTTTGGATATGTATGAAGGAAATCAGACCTAAGGTAAGGGATTTTTGTCTCACTTTTATTTTTGTGGGGGCATATTACTTATAATCTACTTAATTATTTGGTGTGATGTATATATTTCCCATGAGTTTATCTTATGATTATTATTCTGAATAATATGATATTTACATATCCATTTTATGATATCTATTTCATGGGGTTTATGGTTCAATAGTTACCAAATCTGTCAGGTAATTTTGTCTTAATTTCCATTCTTTAAAGCACATGTTAGGTTTTGCACCTATATTATTTTATGAGATATATATATAATTCCTTTTGAAAAGTTTAATAATGAATCTAATTCTTTTTATGATATTATAAGCTTCATGTAATTTTATTTTCTCTTCAGTTATAAATCTATGTTCCTTCAAAACAATGTTTTCTAAAAATATTTTAAATGATCATCTAAGAATTTTAAAGAAAATGGATTTAAAAGATTTTTAAAATGATTTCAAATATTAATTTATAAAATTTAAATGTTATTTTAAGTAAAAAAATTTGATAAATATTTTATGATTTTAAAATAATTTTTCAAATAGGAAATGATATTTTTCTTTAGAAATGTTTTCAAAATATCTTTTAAAATTATATTCTAGCTAAGATGAAATAATTTTTCATAGTTTATGATTTTCTATGGATAGGATTTAATAATACCATTCATATTATTTATTTAATGGTTTATGTTTATGATGGAATTATATTAATGAAACACATTTATTTTCGATGATTCATCTTATTATTTAATGATGTTTATGAATCTCATTTCATTCTATGGGTTCTAATATGATGAATAATTTATGTTCTTATGGAAAACATACGTATGGATTTCATTATGGTATGGGTTGGAACTATATCTCCCTCCAATTCAATAGGTAAATATTTATATATCACGAGATAGATAGCACTATAATTTGAAGTTATCTCGGTTTATTAATATAGGATTAGAACGAGAAATAAAATTGGTTCAGTAACATAGGTCTATAATGAGGAGTGATCTTAGTTCAGTAAAGGACTTTGTCCACTATGATGGTATTGGAAATTATCCTTGACTAATATTACAATGATTTTTTATCATTATGTGTTTTACACAATTCGAAGTTTTATGTCAAAGTTATCCTTTTATGATTTTTGTCTTAAGAATTTTTTTATGACTCAAGATTATGATCTTTGATACGAAGGGTATAATTTTAAAATTATTATTCCCTTATGTTTATGTTATAATTTATAAATATTTTGTTTACCCTTAATAAGAATCATAGCTCACCCCTTTTATATGTTTCTTTTCCTTAGATTATAAATAAAGTTTTTAGGTAGGAATACAAAAGGGGATGATCTTTGTGGGAAACATTAATGATCTTTGACTAGACTTGAAGTTTTTGTTCCAAGTTTCCAAAGGCACTAAACTAATACTTTATTTGAGATTTTTTTGTCTATTTTGAAAGTATGATGTAATATCCAAGTATGTTAAGCTTTTGTTGTTATAACTTCATCACATCTTTACACCCCCAAACTAATGGCCATTTTAAGCGGACTATCTGAAAACTTAAGGACATGTTGAGAGCTTTCTCAATTGGATTTAAAGGATAATGATACTAATATCTTCATCTGGATGAGTTATCAAACAATAGTAGTTTCCACTAAATCATCCAAAAGGCTCACTATGAATCCCTTTATCAGAAAAGGTGCAGAACACCGTCATTTTGGTATGAAGTTGGGGAACAAAAATTGCTTGGTCCTGAAATGGTGGAAAAGGTTAATACCTTTTATAAGAACATCAAGGCTGCTCAGAGTTGACATAAGAGTTATAATGATAATATTAGATTATACCTAGGGTTTGATTTTGGAGACATGGTATTTCTACATATATCTCCATGGAAGAAAGTTATGAGATTTAGGAATAAGGGAATGATTAGTCTAAGATACATCGGCTCCTTTGAGTTCCTGGATCACATCAAAGTGGTGGCCTACCAAATAGTAGTCCCACAGAACATATCTCAAGTACATGATGTATTCAATGTATCCCTATTGATCAATTACATATCAAACCCCTCACATTTACTCAATCTAGTGGTGGTACCATTGGAGAATGATATTTTCTATGAATAGCACCTGGTGAAGATCTTAGTTTGTAGAGAAAAAGTTCTACAGAATTAGACAATTCATCTAGTCAAATTATTGTGAAAATCCCACAGGTTTGAAGAAGAAATGTGGGAACCAGAGGAAGTGATGAAACAAAGTTAACCTCTTCTATTTTAGTGTGGGAAAAGAAAATTTTTAGGGTGGAATTTATTTAGTGAGAAGATTGTAACAACCTAAACTTTTATAAATAAAATTCCCCTTTTTGATTTAGTTAAATGTATTATTATATAATATGGTTATAGAAAACACATGAACTTATTTTTTTTTATATCCAATTTTATTTAAATGATCATTAATAATAATTCTCGTTGATAATATTGTCATTTAACTATGATCATATTGATTAGTATAAATGTAGGGTTTTAACAAATCCAATTGGCACGGACAAAGGAAGCGGTGGCCTCAACCAGTTGGATTGTACCCTATAAATCCCTATAATCAGAGCTTCTGAGGTAGATAAAATCTAGAATATTTTTTTGTGACCAATCCCAAGAAGAGATCCAATAACTTCATCTTGAGAGAAACCATTTATAAGAGAAGTTCAAGCTCATCAAGATCATGTCCCAAACAATGTTCGCAGAACCACCCCATGGAAGTTTCATTTTCATTAACCTTACTCTTAGGGTGTTTTCTAGTGTATTAAATAGACATGTATCAAGACCTTACCAATATGTGTATGTACGTTATTTTTAATAAAATAATGAATATATTTTTATACAATTATTGTTACTTTATAAATGATTTTTATTTTTTTCATTAAAACAAAAATAGTATTTTGGGTTAATATTCATATTCAATTAAGGAATTTATGAATTAATGGATTTTTGAAACAAATAGTATTTTAATAAAATATTATTATTAAATATTTTTTATCAAATATAATTGATCATATAATCTTTTATGATGTGAAATGTAATTTCTATAAGGGTTCAGAAACTGTTATTGTCAAAAAACCGAACATTTATCAATAATTATCGATTATTATTTAAGAAGTTAAAATATACATATTTTGAAAAAAAAGATAAAATGAATATTATTTTTATAATTAAAACATCAAAATTATCCAATGGTGATTTTTCCTTGAATTTCTGAGATAGTCATATTTTTAGGTAAAAATTAAATACAGTATAAAAATATGGTGTGTATTATCAAATAATGATATCCCAAAAGTTTTATAATTAATAATATAAAGGGTATCCATGACCAAATATATATTTTCCTTTAAAATAATTTTATTTTATTTTTACTTTATTAATTTTATATATCCTTTTTGAATCCTTAAAATCCATTAATATATTTTAAGGTTTTAAAATCTTTTCATTAAGAGTGTGACTCACTTTCACATAAGCAAGGGTATTATTTTATTATTTTTGGCACTTTTACTTATAAAATATTTAAAACCACTCTAATTTTTCATAAAATATGGGTAAAAACCATTGGAAGTTTTTTGGTTTTGGTTATTTTATTATATATAATTCAAAACCTATGTTTGAGAAATAATAAAGAAACTCCCACTCATTTCTTATATAAACCTACCCAAGATCCTATTTCTATTCACTCAAAATATTCAGAGCACATCCTTACTATTCCCTCCCCTATATAGATCCCTCCAAAGGTTCCTAAATATCTCAAGAAGTCTCTATCAATCATTTTGAGTCACACACTCAAGTAAGGGATCCTCATTATTTCTTATGAGTTAGCCTTAACCTATGTTTATGATGAAATGTTTTAAGTTTTTCCATATTTCCTCTGTTGAATTTATGATTATCATGATATATAATGTCTCATTGTACATTTTTATGATTAATAATATTTTTATAACACATTGATATGCCTATTGTCTAACATGTATTATTCTATTCATATTATTCCATGTTTATCCCCTTACTGGACTTTATATCTCACCCATTTCTTATATATGTCCCCAGGTTATCCCATGTAGTTTTAAGTTCAATGGAATATTTTGATCATGTTAAAGAAGTTTTCAATAAAGATGATCTATTCCTCATTTTAATTTTAATTTAATATATATATTTCCCAAATACACTATACTTTTCAATCATTCAGGTTTTATTATGTGTACTTTTATGTAATAAATCAAGTATCATTTTAAAATAAAGTGTAGGGTTTTTATAATACCAATTATGAGTAATATTCTTAGTGAAACACGACTCCTTTAATGGATGAATATATAATCCTATTTCAAAGGTGCTCATAATTTTTTTTATATACCTTAATGTAAATTTTTATTTCTAATGTTGGTTTTTACGGTTTAAAAAAGTATATAATATTCAAAAATTATGAAAACAAATTTACTCTATTTTTATTTATAAAAAATTTTGTTTTAAAATACCTTTACTTCAATATAGTTTATAGTGTTGAATGAACAAAAACATAATTTTGACCCTAATACAAATATTTTTATAGATTACTTATCATTTTTTTAAATAAATTGTTTTTTAATTTTATCCATGAATTATTTTACATTTTTATTTTTTAAAATATAATATATAAGATTAAACTTGTGATTTTTTATAGATTTAGTAAATAAATGTTAAATGTTATTTATTTATACAAGTTTTCATTAATTTTGTGCACCCTGCAAATCATTTTTTTTCATTTTTATGATTGATCACTAAAATGGGGTAATGTAGGACAAAATTAAATTGTTGTTTATAAATAGTTAATTAATGGGTGATAAAATATAATTTTTATTAGATATATTTCTAAATATATTTTAATTATTTTGGTAAAGACTTTATTTTTAAGGTTTTTTTTTCTATATTATAGGTTTCATGATCTTCAAAAATGTGGATAATATTGATCTAAATGTATTATTAATATTTTTTTATTAAATGACTTTTTATATATATTCTCATTTAATATTAGTTTTTAAGATCACACAACTTACTTATTTGTATAATATATTTATTTGAGTATGTTGGTATTCTTAAGAAATACATCTAAGGATCTATGAAATGAAAAATAATTGGAAAAACCTTAAAAAATTATATTAATAACTCCTTCGAATACTATTAATGATTTAATGTTGCATTTTAAAACATACAAGGAGTTAATAGTTTTATTTGTGTTTTATATTATTATACAATTATATCTTATTTCTAAGGATGTATGAATTTGGTGATATATGGATACAAGTAAGATATGATTAACTTGGGACAAACATTAGTATTCTAAGGGTTTAGAAATATTTTTTCATTTTTCAATTACTAATAGATCAGTGGATGGGAGAATAAAATTTCTATATCTAAATTATAAATTCATAATATTTTTTAAGATCCATTAAGTTTATAAAAACTTGATATTAATGAAATTAATTAACTAATATATGTGTTGGAATTTTCATAGATAATCAAATGTTATAGAAATTTTGAACACTAATTTCAATAAGTAGAAGAAAATTCTACTTCTTCGAAAGTGGTGATAAAATTCAGAACCTGATAAATGATGATTTCTTGTATTAAAGGGAAACATTATCAACATTAAAACATATTAATACAACCAGTTTAGAATTTTGTAGATATTAACATTTAAAATTAAATTTATGTAACTTCAGGGAAACCAGATCAAGATTGTAACATATCATGGGATTTTATTCTTCAAACTATTGATACTAATAAAAGATAAATATTTATTGAGAATTAAAATTTGATTTATGAATTATCTAATTATAGAAATCAAGAACTATTTTGAGGATTTATCATGTTTCGGAAATTTATTTTTCTTCTAAATTTGTACCATATCAAGTGCCAATGTATAATTAAAAATAAATAAATGTCCATGATATTTGAATTATTTTCTGATTCATTTCTTAAATCTAATATCATTGAGTCTTTTTATGACATGAAGATAGTTGTTAACAAGATTGGGCTTAATTATAAAAAATAATCACTTATACCAATGGTTATATAATATATTGGGGGAGATAATTTAGGTATAAAATATTGTCAAATATTTTCATATTCTATATGGAATTCAATTAGTAATGTTGAATGTTTGAGTCAATATATTTTTGTGAAGAAGAAGAAAAAAGAATACACCTGTAAAGGTTTTTTAATACATCTCTTTAAAACTCATATTGAAAATATTGTTCATGTAATATAAAACTATTAATCATATGAAGTTTAATTCTATGGAAAATAACAATGATGATTTAATATGATATCTATTAGATTCAAAAGTATATAAAAAATTTGATTCGTTACATCTAGATTTTTCATCTGATCCTAGGAATGAATTATTGATATTGACTACTAATGGATTCTACCCATGAATAAATTTGATTACTAGTTATAAAATCTTTCCAGTTTTTTTTATCCCTTAAAAATAGATAGATAAAATAATGTTAGAGAGATAAAAATTCATGTTTTATAAGTATGAAATCTAAATAGACTGAATATAATGGTACCATTTCATAGTTTTGGGGATTACAATAGAGGATATTGTGGTAATAGTCTATCAAATCATGGGATAGTTAGATTGTGGTCTATTAACCCTTCCAATTAATTATTTATATTGGATACATATTCCTAGGTCTTGGAAGAATTAGGTTCTTCATTAATATATTAAGTTTATTTTAATACATTAATCATTATTGATCAAATTGAATTTTAATATTCAACAAGATTCTAATAATTTACATAAATTATTTTTCACAAATTTTCTTCCATTTTACTATGATTGATACTATCACATATCTATGGATGTTACAAAATTTGGGTAATAAATTTAAGGACATCAAATTAATACAATGGAATTATTTTAATAATATTTTTCTGATCGTTTAGCATATGTATAATAAGGTTCTTAGAGGTGTACCTCAAGAGTAGTGAAAAGTTTTTTTGATAGTCATCTCCATGAGAAGCATATAATATTGAGTGATATTTTATTATAGTAATATCATTTTATAAATAAGTATACAAATATTATTAAATCACCTACTATTTATTATAGGAAGTGTCAATGAAAACTTTATTAAGTAGAGAGAGAAAAATATTCCCCCACAAATCTAGTTTGAAATATTTTTTGAGAAAAATATTTAACAGGGTAATATTTTCATAAATTCTAATAATTATATGTTAAATATTATGTGTTCATTTATTAAAATATTTAATTTTCTCTTTTTTATATATACAAAATATCTAGCACGATTGGTTTATCAGGTAGAGTTTTGGTTATATGTCCATAACAAATTCAAAGGGAATTTATGTGAATGAGTATACCAAAGATGTTGGGGTAAAAAAATTTATATTTATATTTTTTATTAATTTTTATTTTAATTTTAATTTTAATTTAAATTTAAATGATATTTTATTAAAGGGTGTAAATAATATAATTTTTGGATATCAACCCAAGCACTCATACTATATATCCCATGATGATTGCATTGGTTATGTTCTTAGGAAGGACCATATTAGTCGTGTGCATAGGATGGGTTCTAAACTATACTCATACCAGGTATTTGGATTGTCATTAGGGTCAATTTCTATGCCCATATATTTTTAGGTTTTATTTCTCCTCCCACACTAGAATCTTATAGGGAATTAATTATTATGGAAAACACATTTGAGGAGTATGTAAATACAATCTATGAACAAGGTAGTCAAATAAAAAATCATTTTGTGAAGGTCATCAATCTATAAAATGAATTGGTTGAATAATATCAGAAAATGACTATAAATGTCCCTATTGAGATTTCATTGATGTTTGGATAGATTCATCAGGTAAATTTCAAAATTTCAAGAACATTTAGAATACTAATTTTTATTACTTTAAGTTAATATATATATATATATATATATCATTTTCAGATATATTATAATGAACATGTAGGAAGTAGAGAGTGGATATATAGAGGATCATAACTTATTAGGAGGTAGTTATAATGAGGATTTATTTTGAACACCCTCTAAGTGATGTTTTACTATAACTAAAATGATCAATATTATATTATTATGTTTTATTAAATGTAATATTCTATTGTTTGAATTCTTATTAGAGGAATCTGGATTTGTTGGTGTATGATTTAATTTGGTGGTGTATATTCTAAATTTTCAAATGTATGTAAAAATTCTAGTTTTTTTTATGGTGTATAATTTTATATAAATATATTTCTATAGTATATTCTCACTGAGGTTTAAACCAATTCTAATTAATTTTTTTTATTTTTTGGTCGTTTAAATTTCCATGTGATGGAAAAAATGAAAAATAAAACTATTGCAAGATATTTAAACCACTAGTAAATATATTTTTTGAAATATTATCATAATACAACCACAAAATTCAATAAACTACCATGAAATATATCATTGTGCCTTATTTTGTAGAAGTTTATACTAACCACCATAAAAAATACAATGTTTTAAATAATTTAAAAACCAAAAAACCATTTACTTTTAGTTACTCTTTTTACAATATTAAGAGAAAGATATGTTATCCCTGAAACATGAAAAAAATTGAATATGGTGAATGGAAATCAGAAAAAGGTAGAGATTCAGTTAACAAGATCAGTTAAATTTAAAAACATTGAGTTATATGGAAAGATGAGTGATAGACCCACAAAAAAGCAATCATTACCTTATCACTTTAATTTATTATTTCCCAATGATGGATACTGTGATGTTCATGAAACACAAAATAGAAGGTGTAGATTTTTTAAAAACATATAGAAGATAATTTGGGAAATAAATTAGAGTATATATTATATAGTTGAGAAAATATAATTGAAATGAGTTCAATATTAATTGATTTGAATCTCATATTTCTAAGGTAAAAACATCAATATAGTTTTGATTACAACCACTAATAGAATGAATTTGAAAAAAGGAAGAATAAATGTTTGGTCAAAATAGTAACAACAATTCTTGGTGAGTTAAAAATCTCAAAATTCTTATAGAGATAAGTTGTAAGTACAACTATGCATATTTAAAATACATGTTTGTTGAGGCTAGAATAAAATATGAATCCTTATGATATATTATATAAGAATAAACCTACACTAAATTAATTCAATATAATTGGGATTTCCTGTTTAATAAATACAAAAAAAATTAGGAAAGTTTGTCAAAAAGGATTAGGAGGATATATTCATGGGATATTCATCGAGTGATAGAATCTACAAATTTTATAAAAAAGGATACATAAGTTGGTTGATTTTTATGATGTGAAAGTTATTAAAAATAAGTTCATATTAAAGTAGACATGAGATGTAGAGTTTTAAGAACTTAAGGAATATAACATGAAAATTTATGAAAAAGTAAATGAAAAGGAATACATTCATGAAAAAAATCAAATTTATACTTACACTAATTAGTCTAGTGATGATGAAAGTATTATTGAAAGTGAAAGACTAAAATTTTGGAAGTTACAAATGAATTTTGAACTTAAAAACATTATGTTAAATTAATAAACTCAATTTTAGACTATAAGAACATTAAGTGTTGAAAATAAAACATCTCTTATTTCATAGGTTGAACCACAATCAGTCTTAGAGTATATTGAGCTTTCAGAATGGATAAATTCTATGAATAAATAGCTAGATTAGATTGAGAAAAATGACACCTAGGATCTAGTTCCTATACCTGATAGGATAAATATTATAGTAACAAAGTGTGTGTTTAGAAATAAAATCATTGTAAAATTCGATGTATTAAGAAATAAGGTGATACGAGTTTGTAAAATTTATTCATAGGTGGAGGTTGTAGACTTTGAAGAATTGTTTTCACCTATTGAAAGACTTGAGTCTATCATAATTATAGTAGTTGTTGTAGCTCACAAACACTATAATGCTTGTTAGATGGATGTGTATGATGATTTATTAAGTGAAGATATTGGATAATATTTATTTATTAACAAAATTGAAGGTTTTATACTTAATAGTGATGGAAATATGGTTTTATAGTTAAATAAATCCTTGTATGAGTTAAAACAAGAATTGAGATCCTGGTACTCTAAACTTGATAATCTTTTTAAATAGTTGAAATTTTCAAAATGAAAAGTTGATATCAAATTATATATTAAGGATATGATCATAGGTAGTCTAATTATAATTTTATATGTTTAGTAAATAATGTTTTTTAGATGATTGGCATTATACCAATGAGGAATTTTCATAGAAAACCAATATGTATTCTAGAATATCAATGATCAAAAAGATGAATTTATTTATATCATTACAGCTTATACGTAAATAAAATTTTATATTCTTATCTTAGGAGAAATATATTGAGAAACTTTTGAAAACATTTGGCACGAATAATTCAATGAATTATCTACACCCATAAAATTTGGTGTAATGTTTATTGTAATTGATCAATTCATGAGTTGAAAGAACAATTCACGCTTCCCAAAAATATTAAATAATAGAGTTACAATGATTACATGAGGTACAATAATATTTCACCAAAAAAAGTTAATTAGAGAAAATGCATGGAATATTACAATTTTAGATATAAAATTTAAAACTACTTAATGATTACTTCATCCATATATACATGTGAAATAATATTTATTTCATTATGGAAATCAATGCACATCTTAATGTTCATTGTTATTCTAATTGTAGTACCCAATAAGATTCTGATAAAGAGAAATGAAATGGACATTTTCTCACTATGATGAAAAAATTAAGTTTCATTATCATTTCCACTATCCTCTAGTTTAACTTAACTTATATTCGGAACATAGCCATCCTGCCTTGCCATCTCTATAATCACCTTAGTGGAACAATAAATCTCACCAGACCATGGATATACATTGTCTTCTGAAATAAATTCTTTTTTGATCCCATCCATCTCAATCAAGTTGTATCCTGACACTTTCTTGATCCCCCTAACTTGCATTAGACTCCTCACCTTGGATGCATCCTCACATATACTAGATGTTTCATATATGTTTTATTGAAGAACATAATCCCCACTCTAATAAAGATCCAATTATACTAGTTTCTGGAGTGAATCTCCCCCAATTTCAATATTTTTATGAATCTTACATGAGCTCTTACTAGGAATAGTTTTTAATAATCATTATCCATAATCGTATTAAAAAAATTTCTCTATATACAAAATTATTTCACCAAACATCATTACATGAAAATAGACCCTATTTGAAATTATGGATGTGAATTCGTTCTATCACTACAATTTTACTTCACTGCATATTTCATACTGAATATTCTGATCAAATGATCTTAAAAAAATTCTAATAAGATTTTTTAAAAATAGAACCCTTTGATTATACAGTTTCACTCAGAAGAAATCTATTCTACAACAAAAATATGATAAATACAGTATACTTTATATACTAGTGGGTTTATTCAATAAAATAAGAATCCTACTTTCCCACTCTTAAGAAAGTAAAATATGTCAAACTTTTATCTTATAAGACATTTCCATAAATCTGTCCACCAAACCATGAAAACTTAGATACAAAACCCATAAAATCTCAATGGGTCTATAACATATCATTAAAAAATAAAATTGGTTAGCTATCCTCTAATCTGGATATCAAAATCATAAGAATACCATCCTGAATCTCATCAATAAAAAAGAACTGAAAAATGAAGCTACACTTTTCATGAACACAACAACTTAATGATTAAATTGTCTCTGGTATATTACAAGGAATTTCATATAGATCACCATAATCCAATTACCATATAAAGGTGATGAGGTATTGGGAATGTTATCTTAAGAAAATAAATATTGATCATATAAGTTCTTAAAGTAACAACATTAACAAAATCCAGTAACTACCGTCATTAGGGACTCAGTAAATCACCAAGATTCCCAAGCTTCATATAAAAACATTGACAAATATGTGATCCAACATCTTAGAAACATTGAGACATAAAACCTATAAATACATTAGGATAGGTCCAACCTGAATTCACTACATATAGAGAGTTAATATAAGCAACTAATACAGAATTATCAAATAGGTATACTTCCAACCAGAGATAAATGATACAATAAAGAAAGCATCAATCAGAATAAAGCAAGAATGGATTATTAACAAGGAATATCCCTAACATTGAAATCAGGATTCCATTTTTATTCCTCCACCATCTTAATAAACATCTATTTCTACACTCATTTGTGATGGGCTCATTTTAAAGTACCTTCTTCAATATAATGGTAAATCTCAAAGAAAACCTGTTGTAGAAAACCAGTGTCAACATTTTGAATCTATATGTATGGTGGAATATGTTGAGATATACCAATTTCCACACAAATTATAGTGATTTAAGGATGAATAATATTTTTGTTAGTATAGTCAAACTTTAGTGGTTGACCAATAAGCCTTGAAATCTATAATAGAGCATCTTGTTTAAATAGATGTAATGGAAACCTAGGAAACCCTAGCCAAATGAGTTTAATTTGAGTCTCAATGTTGGTGTTGAAATCAAAATACCACTTAAGGACTTTCATGGAATACCCACAGAAGGACAATTAACCCCTCATCCAAAGAAGATAATAATCATTTATAGAAGTGAAATAATAAATCACATGTGAAGCATTTAGTAGGAAACCATAGAAATAGACAAAACCAAGCACTTAAAAAGTCTTTCTAAGGAAGGTAAAAGAGGGACTAAATTTTGAAAACTTAACAAAAACCAAAAAACTTAGACCATAAGTAAGAATTTGTACCTATTAAATTGAAAAAGGATATTGTTGAGAGACATTTATAATGGAATCTCTTTGGTTCTATGCACATCAGGGCCTTTGGATCATTATTAGCATGTGATATTTGATCATGACTGGTAATAACATCTATGAAGGATTGATGATTCTAATTTGTTAATCTTCATATTTTACTCATTTGCACAATCTAAAATGGTACCATCCCTAAAAAACCTCTCTTGGTGTGAAGTTGAATAAAGATAATGTAGGGAAAGGTGTGAATAAAAATAACACTGAGAAGATGATCAAAATATTACTTTATCTTAACACACCAAGACCAAATATTTTATATATATTGAATTTGTGTTCTCAATATCAAATTAATCCAAAATAATCATAAATGTTGGCATCTAAGTGTATTCATAGTTATATAAAATTTATATTATGTTATAATCTAATGTATAAGAAAAGTGGAGAACTAAACTTATTGGGTTTCAATAGTGTTGATTGGGTTAGAGATCTCAATGATAGAAAAATCAATGTTATGTGGGAATTTATTTTTGGGAGAAATTTATGTGATTTGGCATAGTAAAAAAAGTTTTCTAGCTTTGAGTACAACTTAAATAAATTATTTTTCTACCACAAAAACTTTTACATAGATATTGTGGATAATAGTATAGTTAGTATATTTGATAATAAATTTTAAAAAACTATGGTAATTACTTGTGATAATTAGAGGGAAAATGGTTGAGGGATGAAATTCTATAAAAAACATTGATATATCCATAATTTTGTTATTTGGACTCTTCTATTTAAGAAATTTCATGGTTTGATGAAAATTTTAAAACATTTGTGATGAGAGTTGTTGGTGTTCGAATAAAATTCAGGGGGGTTGAAGAACCCAATGGAATTATTGAGGCACAGAATATGTGTTGTATTTATTGTTAACCTTACATATAAGAATTTTTTAGTGTAATTTAAAGATGTAGAAGTTATTTCTAGAAGTTTTAATATGGAGTTTATTAGTTGAGGTGTCTTGATTCCATATCTGATAGTTAAACATGCTTCAAAAATTGTATGTTATGCCCATGGAATATGGGTGAAGAATTGGCTAAAAAGTTTCTAATGAATATGAATGGGTCCAGATATTTTAATAATTTTTAAATAAATATAAATAATTTGAAAAATATATAGGATTCATTTATTGAAAAGGAACTTTATACGTAAGAGTAACTCAATGTTTTCATTAAATTGAGTTAGAGTTTTGAAAGAAGTAAAGTCTTATAAGGAATTATAAAATTTAATATTTAAAAGCTTAATGGGGAGATATATATGATAAGATAGAATGTATCTATAATATGATAAAGATTAAATAGTTTTAAAGACCTATCTATTTGAATGTTACAAAATTAAAGGCATATGATGGTATGTTAACATTTTAAAAGAAAAAATATCATGGTGGTTTTTGAATCAACCATGATTCAATATGAGTTAAATTGAAAAATAAAAATGGGTAACTAATAAATTAAAAAGTAATATAAGAGCAATATTGTATTTTTTAGAAGCCTAAAAGTCATGATAAGTTTATTAGTAATTTAATTCAAATGAATAATGTCTAAAAGATAAACCCAGGAAAGTAATAATGTTTGAGATGAGGATAATGGAAGTGGAATATTTTTGTATTGAGGATTACATCAATTGATTTAAATCTAGAATGGTAAAATTAATAAAATTGTGATTGATTGATATGAATACTAAAAAATTACATGACATGAAGTGAAGTCTAGGGGAATAATTGATGAAAAATAAGAACTCTTGAAAATACATAGTCATGGAAGATAAAATTTGAGTTAAACATGGAATGCGTTTCATTTTGAATAATATAACTAAGTATAGATTATCATAACTTATGAAGTTAAGATTAGTATAAGTTGAGAACATCATAAACTGTGTAGATAAAAACTCATAAATAAGGGTTGTGTGGTATGCCCAAATTTGAAAAATGGTTTCAAGTTATAATAAAAGAATATCAGAATCTCATAAGGATTGGTAAAATTATTTCAAATATACAAAGGATATGGATTGTTAAAGTATTATAGAAGAAAAGGTGGAGGAATAACTAGAAGTTTAATTTGAATTAATTTTACATTACTATATATTATGTTTATTAAATTTAAAGAACCAGAAGCTATAGTTTTATGATGTTGAGTTATGCGATGAGATAAAAATATCATAAAGTTGAAGTCATGATTTGAGTTGAGATTTTTGGAGGCCTTAAAGGTAGTTGACACCATGATTTGTGGGAAACTTTAATGAATTCAAATAATTATATTATTAGATTAATTGAAGATATTTGACTAATATTGAGGATGGTTTAAGATTTATATTTGAGATCATGTGTTCCCCATATCTTTCATAGTGAGGTTAGTTATATAAATGTTGATCTTATTCAGACATCGGTTTTGATAATTTCATAGAAGATTTATAGAGAGAAAAAAATTTATATTCTATAATATTATTCTATAAGAAGAATATGAGCAGTGATTATGTAGAATTTAACATTTTTAGAGGAGTAATTTAAATTTTAGAAGATCACTTGAGGTAAAATGATCAAAAATAAATGTTTTGGAAGCTAAAGTTCTACACAATTATATCATTGAAATTGAGATTTTGAGTAAAAGATAATGTTTATTATTTAGAAGGATCATAGGAGGATCCATTTTTATTATATAATGATTCAGTAGTAAGAGTTATCTTATTCACATTGTTTTATGGTAACATTATAAACTAGTGGGAACCAGTATAATAACTTTTTAGGATACAATAGTGTTTAGAAAAACTTTTGGGTAAAGAATTCCAACTTTCCACAAAACTTGTAATAATTAATTAACTATAGTAGATAATTTTTGTCTCAATCTAGATCGCAAAACAACAAGGACCTAGTAACCCACACTAGGGGAAAACCATGTAAAATTATTGTGTGCCTTACATTTAAATTCATTTATTTTTCATATGGGTAAAAGTGGGGAATAAAGTTTGGGAGGATTAAAAATATAACAAATTCAAAAGATTAATTTATATTTAAATGAAATTATAAAAGAGTATCATTAGTTTAACTCCCTCGTTATAAGTGTCACATCATATTCTTAGGCACCTTATGATTCTATCATTACCCATCACTTAACTTAAGTTTCCAAATAAATGTCCCTCAGTTACACCTATAAGAGGATCACCATTCTACCCACTCCAAAACACATTTATTATTCAATTTTCTCTTGAATACATAACCAAATTACATATTATAAAGTATCCTTAATTTTTTTGTAGCTTATGGTCCCAAGAATGAGGCACAAATCCTTCCTTTCAAAGGAACCCATTACAAAGGGAGATTCTATTTAGTTAACAAGTTGTTATTCATATTTTTTACTAAATATGTTGTATACACTCTTAAAAACTCTCATAAAACACTCAAGTAAGGTATTAATAACATCATTAGGCTTTTATAAAAAATTATATTAAAAATATATAACTTCATATTCTAAGTCATTCATTTGTTTCAACACATTCTTGTTTGGGTTTATCTTGCCACCTATATGAATATGTTATAAAAATTCCAGTTAAAAAATTTAAAAAACCCAAATTATGGTAATATGTGGTAATAATAATGAATTTTAGGTATTTATTAAATTTTGGAATGATAATATATAAGTATTTTCATTAATAAAATCAATTCCTCTTGTTGATTCATTATATACAAAAGAAAAAAAAAGTGAATTTCCAACCTTTAATTATGAAATATCAGCATAAATTCCATTAAATGACTATGAGACTCTAGATATATATCTAACACATATATTAAATTATCATGAAAAATATATAGGTGATGAACACATGAGTAGGGAGAAAGTACTGAAACCTCTATATCAAAGCAAGAATCGAATAAATGGAATAATTAACACCTGATGATTAATTTTATCAAAGAATAATAAATAAATAGGGAATAATCAATTATAAATGAAAATTATTAAGTAAAATAAATATAAATAACGTTATAAAATGATTTATAATAATACTAAATTTATTATAAATGGATTTATAGTATATTCCATCTAACGGGAATCCAAAGTAAGATATTTTCCTCACAATTTCTCTTCATAGAGATATGTTTCATTTTATACACTTATTTATCATTTATATGGTGTATATAATACCCCATGAAAATATTTTATCATATATTATATTTTAATCAAAGAATATACAATTCAATTTTTTGATCTCTCTTTCTTTGAGTTTCTATTCAAACATTACATAAGTCACAAGGATTTCTGTTGACTTAATCTCATTTTATTGAGTCATGCACCTTCTTATTTGACTATATTATTATATTTTTGTCATATTATTACATTTATATATCCTATTTTTTATATATTCAATAATTATAGGGAGATAAAACTTCATTACAAAAATTCTATTTTTGGATTATTTTTTACATCATAAATATGTGTCATTATGAATGAAAAAAAATCTACTTTCTATTTTGTGTATTTTTCTTTAATATACATATTCCTTCTCACTATAAATGTTTTATTATACTGAAATAATAATTTTAATATTCTTATATACCATTCATAATTCTATTTTTCTCTTTTACAAGTGAAATTTTATAATTTTTTTTATCGGTGTGGGTTTTAAAAAGGGTTACCATGCTTAAAGAATGTAATTTTTTAATTATATATATTTTATATCTTCCAATGAAAATTTCATCTAATTTTATTTTTAAATGATAAATTATTGGGGGAATTTACACTAAAATTAATGTTTTAAAATTCTTTTATCACTTTTTGAAATTGATTTTTAAAGTGATTTTAAACTTTATTTAGTGATAATTTTCAAAAAATTAAGAAATATATTTTCATGTTTTATATTCAATTTTACTCTCTTTATTATCATGGTTAATTTTACATAAAATTTTTATATGTTAAAACATATTTAATTTTTTACAAAAATATACTTGTATTTATGAAAATGATATTTAAATCCATTATTTTCTATATTTAGGTGCATTTCAAAGTTGCGTAAAATATAAAGAAATGCTTTCTTAAATATTTCTCAATTATTTTTATTCATTTTAAGTATTTTGAAACTATTTATATACTAATTATAATGTTAATTTTTTAATCCTCACATTATACCTTTTTCTAAAGTATCTCTAATTCCTTTGAATCATGATAAAAAATTATATATATGAATAGTGATGACAAAATGATATCTCATTAAGAGGATTGATCCATTATTTCCATCATCTTGCCTCATAAACATCATATTTTAAAGATAACCTTTATTTTAATGCCCTTCTATTTTCATAAACCTATACTTCTCTATTCCGATTGAATTTTAATCGCCTAGATAATAACACCTTTTGATTGAATGGGGGTTCTATTTTCATGATCGTATTTCTTTGTAATTTATACAATCTAAATATCCTATAATTCATTAATTTAATTGAAGGGTATTTACCTAGGTAGATTATATCATTATTTGGATTAGTATTATGTCATGAATCTTTATATGTAGCATGTTTTTTTCATGGGTTAATCATGGAATGAATTTTTATTGTTTCATGTGGCATACATATGTATGGTTAATCATTATTTGATAGGTGGGGATGATATAACACTAAAATGAATTGGGTAAATATTTATATCTAATGAGATTTTATGTTTGTGTATAGGAAGTGAACCGAATCCACTATGTTTTTTGAAAATGGGGAGTGAACCCAATCCACTATTTTATGGCACTTTTTCTCATTATGCGTTGATAGATTTAGTAGGGATACTTGGAATAAGAAATGATTTTCTATGATTATGTTTGTTTAATATTTATATTTTATTCATAATCATACTTTATTACACATGTATTTTGATTATTATCTTGGGTTTTAATATTCTTATGATATGGTATATGTTTAACTCTCATGATGATCCCTTTTGAGGCTATATGTCCTTATTCCACGATCAATTTTATTCTATAATTCTTTATGATTGGGTCCTATTTTCTCAATATATTTTTAATTATTTATATATTCCATGTTTGTATTTTATCATATTATTATGATCTAACCCTTTATGACTCATTAATATCAATTTAACTTATATATTGTTTGATATCACTCCTTATGTTTTTACATTTCATCAGGAAACTATATTTAGGATTATGTCTACGAGGACGTCATGTGTAGAGGATTTTGTGAGACATGTTAAATAAATAATGTGTAATAAGAAAATTATAGAGTTAATATTCAAATACAAAAAACCTTTGGGTTTTGGGATTATCTATTTTATTTATGAGATAGAGTGTTTAATCATATAAAAATATAAAATATCTATATAATTTAATCATGGGTCATCTCAGTTGGTATCAAATAGGGGTTTAGTTATTTTTAGGGATTAGGTTATTAATACTAAGAGGATAAAACATATTTAAACCTATATTTAATTAAAATTATTCTAGGTTGAACAAAGAGTGTTATAGATGAATCGAAATTTTCCTAGGTTGAAATAAATGTATCATAGGATAAGTGACTTTATTATTGATATCTCATAATCATATAATGATTTACTAAGATTTTATAAGATATAATATTGATTTATAACAACCTTTTTATTTTAGATGTGGGTTTGGAAATAGGATCATGAGAATAAAGCATTGGTTGGTATGTATTTAGAATCTCATTTACCAGCATAAATCTTATCAAATGCTAAATAATAATTATTGGTATATATTATTGAGATAACTAAAAATATCAACATATGTATAATTTTTAAGACTCACCTAGATATAATGTTTTAGTTATTTATATAACCAATATTTGAATTCATGACTATTTTAAGGATACCCTCCTCTATTTTTTCATTAGTATGAGAATTTCAATTTTTCAAATAATTTTTTTTGAAGGGAGAATGTAACATACCTGATTTAAGTATTAATTTTATTTACATAATTTAATTTATTTATTCATTCTATTTTTTTAGAAAATAAATGACATAAGCTATGAATATAAAAATAATAATTTATTAAAACATAATGAAAAATTGAAACTAAGGTATATGATACTAAGTATTTCATACCATGGACTATTACATACTATAAATGGTTACATTCCACAAAAGTGAATAAAATAAAATAAGATAATATATATAAAACAATAATATTTTTATAACAAGAAAATACCTAGGATTATCTTTACCATTAAGAATCACTATTAGTAGAGAAAAACATATAATGAGGGAAAATGTCATGAAAGGGGAATGCATTTTGAAATATAATAAATAAAAACCATAGGAATGAGAATTTTCATTTGTAAAGATAGAATAAAATGGAATTATATAATTTAATAGGGGTAATATGGCCATTATTTAACCATTTTAAAGGGTTATATAGTCATTGGGTATAATACTGGTAAACATATTATTAGTTCATAATTATTTGTGTATTGTTTATATAAATAAAGATGATAAAAATATATATATATTTGTTATAGATAATTTATTTTAAATAAAATAAATTATTTTGGAATATAATAAAAAGTCACTAATTCATTTATGAAATTAACTTTTATTCTAAAGAAATTATTTTTATCAATTATGCATTTTTGTTAAATTTATTACTTTTAGTGAATAATTAAATAAAATATATTGATAAAATTCAATTAATTCATCTTAAAACAAGTATATATCATCTAATAATTAATTAATTACATGTTATAAAATTTTAATTATTCATGGCCAAAGAAATTTTTCTTATCTAAAAAACATTTTTTATTATATTTTATATTTTTTAATGATAACTTTCTCATAATTGGTGTATAAAATATAATGGAATTTGTTTTCTATATATAAAAAATAATAAATATTAAAAACTTGATTATTAATTGAATATAAATAGTGATAAAAGAATTTGATATTTTAAAAAGATTTTTTTAGAAAATAGTTGTTATGAATTATACATTTTTATTTTAATAAACTAAATATATCATGGGTTAAAGATAATTTTATTAAAATATAAGGTTTATAATTATAAAATACAATTTATAACTCATATAATTATTAATAATTTACTTTGAATTATAATATGACAACTTAATGCTTCAAAATTCAATTTTCTATAAAAACAAGTTTTTCTATATATCTTATAGTTCAATAAAAAGTAAAATTTCTCATATTTAGAATTTAATTTAGACTAAATTAATTCCTAATTTAGAATCATTATTAAGATATTAAATAATAGTTTTTATATTATATTTTTGTTAAAAAAATATTTATCATGGTAAATAATTAAATGAAGTAAAAAGAGGTAAAAAAAGGATAAATCACCATGGTTCAAATTTTGAGTAAGTAATTTTATATTTTGAAATTATAGAATTACTTTTTAGGTTTGGGGTTAATTATTACAATTATAACCAATATTTACTTACCTAACTAACATAACTTCCATGTTATTCAATCTTTACACTTCGCATGACTTATGTTTCCAAAGAAATTTCCCTTATTTTCACCTATAAAAGGCTCTTTCTTACACCCAGTTGAAGACAATTACATCTCTATGTTTAATATAAATTGCCTAGATAAAATACCACTCCTTAATTTTTCTAAAAAAAATTATCTTTTGATCCCAAGGAGGCATAAATACTTTATTCTAAAGAAACCTATTAAGAGAAAGAGAAATTCTATCTATATAAGTGATTAGCTCTTATTTCTTATTTTATTTTACATCATTATAAACACTATTAAAAATTATTATAAAAAACTATAATGTGGTGTTATTAAAATAATTATTATTATTTAAAAATTTAATTACACATATATAATTCCATATTTTTATTCATTTATTTGTTGTAACACGTGCTTGTTTGGGTTGGTTTTACCACCTACATAAACTATTATATAACACTTCTTTCATTAATGATTAAAATAAACTAAATTATTTTAATATGTGGTAATAATTATTAATATAATATATTTTTTAATTTCTTTAATGAAAATATACAAGCATTCTCATTGATAAAATCAATTCCCCACATTTATTTATTATTCATAAAAGGAGAAAGGTGAATTTCTAACCTTTTATTATGAACCATAACCATAACTCCCATTAAATGACCATGAGAATCCATAAATATATAAAAACATATATTTTATCCACATTAAAATTTTGTAGGGATGAACCCAAGATAAAGGAGCAGGTTTTGAATTTTCCATACAAAAGAAAATAAGGAACAAATGGGATAATTAACAATTGATGGTTAATTTTATCAAAGAATAATTTATAAATGGAAATAAGAAATTATAAATGAAAAATATTAAGTAAAATAAATATAGTTAGGTTTCCTAAAGTAATTTATAATAATCCTAAATTGATTATATAGGAAAGTAGAGTGTTCCCAACCAAATGAGAATCTAAGGTATGGGCTTTTCATCAAAATTTCTTTGCATTGAGACATGTTTCATTTTATGTTCCTATTTTTCATTTATATGAAGTATATAATATCCCATAAATATATTCTATCATGATTTAAATTTGACTCATGGGATCTAAAAATCAATTTTTTATCTATATTTTTTTATCTTTTGATTCATACGTTACTTAAGTTTTAAAAGTTTTTGTTGACTTAATATCCTTCCCATAAGTTATGCACCTTATTATTTGACTATGTTCTTATATGTTTTTTAAATAATTACATTTAAATTAATATTTGGTATTTTATATTTCAATCCGGGATAAATAAATTTCATTATCAAAATACTCCTTCTAATTTATAGTTGTTTACTTTATAAAGTTGTGTCGTTAAAAAGGAAAAAACTCATGCTTTATTTTTTTAGGTTTTTTCTTACATTTCCATATTATTTCTAACAATTTTTTATTATATTGATATAATGATATATATATTCTTATATACCATTAATAATTATCTTTATCACTTTTAAAAATAAATTTTCATAATTATTTTATAGATTTAGATTTCTTTTAATGGTTAAAATACTTAAAAATTGAATTTATTTCTACTTATATGTATTTTATATCTTCCACTCCCCATTTATTATACTTTAACATCTATGTTTTTTTCAAGGTTACATTATTGGGACATGTTCTCTTAAAATATTTTTTTTAAAATTCTCTTTTCACCATTTTAAAGTGACTTTAAACTTTTTTGTGCCAACATCAAAAATGTTAACAAATATATTTTAATTTTTTATATTATATTTTCTTTCTTTATTATTTTGGATCATTTTCAATGAAATTATAAAATGTTATAAAACATTTTAAAAATATTTTTATAAAAATATAATTTTTATTATTGAAATGATATTTAAATATATTATTTTTCATATTTATGAATATTTCAAAGTTGTGTAAAAGATAAGGAAGTGCATTATTAAATATTTTTCAATTCTCTATATTCCTCTAAAAGATCTTTCATGAATGAATATTCTATTTTAAATGTTAATTATGGTATGTTTATTCTAATTTCACCTTTTTCTCAAGTATATCATATTTCTTTGACTCTCATGATAAAAAATTCCATATACCATTAGTGATAATGAAATGAAATCTCTATTAGAGGAATGATATATTACTCCCTTTATATTGAATCATCAGTATGATTACATAATGAAAATATTTTTACCAATTCATTTACAAAATGAGAACTCCATACTTATCTCATATTATTGAAGGGTAATCACCAAGATAATCAAACATTTTTATCGACTAGGAAAATATATTACGATGTCTATATACCTTTTTATTATATACTCTATAAATACTATATTATTATTTATTTAAACTAAATATTGTTTCCTTAGGTATAATATATCATTATTTAGATGATTTTTACATCATGAGTGTTTATAAGTAGCATGTTTTATTATCATTAATTAATCATTATGTGACTTTTTATTGTTTCATGTTGTACACATACATATGGTTTTTTATTATGTGATAGGTGGGTCTAATATAAACCTATAATGCATTGGGAAAAGATTTATATATAATGGGATATTATGTATGGGACCAAGACGTGATCTAAATACACTTTTTTATGGGAATGGGGGGTAAACTCAATCCACTATGATATGGGACTATGTCCATTATGTGATGATGGTTTTACTAGGATTCCTTAACATACAAAATGATTTTTGTTCTTATATTTGTGCCATATTTATATTTTATGACCCAATATTATGTTATTATCCCTGGATCATGATTATTGTTTCATGTTTCCACATTCTTATTCCATGGTATATGTTAATCCTCTACAATTATCCCTTTTGAGGTTATATGTCTTTATTCCATGATTTATGTTATTTATCATGTTTTAAGATAAATTCCAATGATTTAGTGTTATCTTTATTTAGGTATTTATCTCATGTTAACATTTTCTTATAAGATTGTGATATAACCCTTTATGACTCGTTTGTATGATTCTCCCTTAATAATCATTTGATCTTACTCATACTTATGTTTCCCATTTTCTAAAGAGACTATATGAAAAAGAATATCTAGGAAGAAGTCATGTGTAGAGGATTTAATGTGACATATTAAAGAAATAATGTGTTATAAGACAATTATGTAGCTAATATACAAAGATATTAAACTTTTGTATTCTAGGATTGCATGTTTTATTTGTGAGATGTAATTTTCAATCATGTAAAATGAAGTTAGATCTATGTATGTTATGAATGGTTCATCTAACTAACAATATAATAATAATGAATGAAAAAATAGAATATATAACATGTATTATATAAGAAAAGTGTTATAAAATATATTATCATGATATGTCTAAAATCTAATTTATGGAAACCTTATAAATAATAATGAAAATATACTAACAATATGGAAATGTTTAATAGAAACAAAACATACATGAAAACTCTTATAAATGAAAAAACTTATACATTATATTGCTGTAACTTATAGGAAAAAAATTTATATGAAAAAACACATACAATATACAATCACTATAATAATAATATAGTATTAGTGAATGAAAAAAATAATATGAAAAATATTATATATAAAAACTATTATGTATCATACTAACACAACATATTTGAAAAATATTATATAAAAATTATTATTGAACATACTAATAATATGTTCAAAATTAATGGTTATAATGAATATATAAAAAATATTATACGACATATAAAAAAATATATGAAAAATATTATACAGTATAATAATAATATACTGTTAATATGGTAAAATTGAATAGGAATAAAAAATATATGAGAAATATTATATATAAAAAATCGTATACAATATATTAACACCGAATATATGAAAAATCTTATATAAAAAATTATATCACATCCTAAGAGTATACTAACAATATAGTAATAGTGAATAATAACAGTGAGTATATAACAAATATTATACAACATATTAGCAAAATATATAAAAACAATATACCGCATAATTAAGATATATTAATAATATGGTAAAAATTAACAGAAACAAAAAGTTTATGGTAAATAATATATCTGATAAATCTTATGAAACATACTAACAATATATTAACAATAAATGGTGAAAATGAATGGTTATAGAGAGTATATAGAAAATATTATTCAACATATTAATGAAAAATATATAAAAAATATTATATAGTTTATTAAAAACATGGTAAAAGATTGATAACATTGAATAAAAATGCAACATTTATAAAATATCTTATATTAAAAAAATTATATATATAACAAATATCAGTTAATAAAGTAACATTATACTAAGAGTATGGTAACATTGAATATAAACATAATCTATATGATAAATCTTATACATTATACTAACATTATGGTAAAATTGAATGATTATATTGAGCAATGATGATGAATTAATGTTTATAATGTCTATTAATAGTAAATTCTTATAGTGATTTCTTACAACATAGTAACAATGAGTGATCAGAGTGAATGATTACACTAATGGATTATAAATCACTCATTTTCATTAATATTATTGTTAGTTACAATTCTAGTGTTTAAAATTATCCCCATAATGACAGTAACATGTCATATATGATTAGAAATAGTAGGTATTTTCATCATTGGTTTCATAGTTATTTAATGACATAAATGAATTTCATTTCTTAACATTATTCTAATGTGATCAATAGTATTATCTATTATTTAAACATATTTTTTATAAAACAAAACTTCTAAAAAAATGGCACTTATCAAAAAATATATATAGCTTATAAAAATGAAGAATAAATTAAGATATAAAAATTAAATAAATTGAAACATAGTATATAATAAAAAATAACATTTTTCATAATATATCACTAATTTTTTATTCTGTAAACTGAAAAAATGGATTAATCATTAACTTAAAAGAATCCAATATTATAGTGACCACAATAGAATAGATCATAATGGTAATGGAAAATAATATAAGAAAGATTTATTATGGTTTTAGAGTAGTAATAAATAAAGAAAGTAAATTTAAAAATAAAAATAATCCCTTATTAATTTTATTATCACACATTTTATCACAAGAACATCTATTTTCATTATAACATTTTTCAAAAAAATAGTCATTTATTAAGAAATATCAACTCACTATATAGGGTTATTTTAAATGCTCATATAAAAATTATATGATATAAAAACAAGGATTTTTTAATTTGGTTGAATTAATGTAAATAAAAGTTGACTCAAATGTATGTAATGGATAACCTTTAATCTTTTAATAAGATTTACATCATTTTTCAAGTAGTTCCTCAAGGCTGTATAACTTTACATGAATGAAATGTCTAATAAAATCTATAAAAATATTGAAAAAAATATTATTTGGAAGTAAAAAATATTAATAAAATAATACATATAGCATAATAATAATTGCCTATCAATTACTTATATGGAACTTTATTTTCAATAATATAAACAATAAGAATGAAATCAAACCTCAAGTGTGGTAGATAAAATTCATATAATAATACAAGTGTGCTCTGATCAAAATTTTATTTTAAACTTATTATAGGCTGGTCATAATATTTTATCATTTAAAAAAATATGTATTTTTTGAATTATATAGATTATCCCTTCCTAAAGAATTGATTTATAATTTGGTTTTATTTTTCTTCCAATAATTTTTCCTTGAATTTTTATTTTCTATATAAAGTGATATAAATATTTTCGATATTTTTTATATATAAATAAATTATTTCTAAAAGAGAAATAATTTATAATATTATAATTTCTGAATTATTTATATTTATTATTTTAAAAATATATATAATGGAGTTTTTTAAAATATGAAATATTTTATCCATATAATAAAAAATATGTGAGTATTAAAATATGATAGTTTTTTAAAACATTTTTTCCTAAAACATGAAGTTTTAAACACATACACACACGTATATATATATATATTAAAATATGGATTTTTTGTTAGAAAGTTCACTTTTTTTCTTCAAACAATTAGTTTTATTTTATGTATATTTTCAGTTTTTTTTAAAACATGTGAGAATTATAATACGGTCATGAATGTTTGTAAAAATTATAAGTTTTTTAAAAACACCATGCATTTTTTATCATTTTACCTATTTAAAATATTTATGTATTTTAAAATACATTTTAAAAAAAATATGCATCATGAAATTGTTTGAAATGTTGAATAAAACATTAAAAAAATAAAAGGCAAGTATTTTAAAAAATATTCATAATAAAAGTTTCGGTTAATATACTTTGGTCATCAAGTAAAAATATTCTGTATAAAATAATAGTTGGAATGTTTGCATAAAATGGATATAAAAATTAATATCAAAGTGAAAAAAACATTGAATGTCAAAAAATACTACCATAAAATCAGTGAAAATATATTTATTAATTATTTCAAAGTAATTGATAAAATTTCAAATAAGGAAGATTATAAATGAAGGTTATATAATTAAAAAATACATTTTAAATATAATTATACTATTTTTTGGAATGAAATATTAATTATAAAATAAAGTACATACATTTTGGTTTTTAAAGAGTAAGATGATAGAGACATTTTCATTTGAAAAAAATATTAAATATTTAGTGTACCATAAATGGATAAATCATACTTGGGTCTTCAAGGACTCATCATTGTAGATTTTAATGTCATAAAGATTACCAAAATAATGAACCATTGTGTTACAACTACAAAGTAATGTAAATGGATAAATGAATACATACAAAATATATTAACATTTTGTATCTTTGATTGATAAATGGAAAAGGTTGAATAATCAAGTAAATTAATTAGGAGTATAAATCAATAAATGATTGAATAATAATAATAATAATTTGTTTTACTAAATATAGATAGTAATTTTATACCTATATTAATTTTTAAATATTTATTTATAAAAAAAATACTAGTAATAGAGGTTAAAGATGTATTATCATTGTTGTTAATCACAATTCATAATCGTTTCATTCCCCTAACTACATAGATAACAACATAAAGTTTTCTATGATAAGAAATAATATTTTAGATATATAATACTCCAAATGAAAGAAATTTAATTTTCTTTTATTAATAGTCATAACATTTAAAAATTTTAAATGATACTACCTTATTTAGTTCTTAAAGGGATATCAAAAATTGGATTAGTTCATATTGATATTTGGTATAAAATATTTTCATCCCAAAAAAGTTCTACTTAATATCTAATATCTAATAATATGTTCTCCCAATTATGTGACAATTAAATGAGTACCATTATAAAGAAAAAAATATTTATCAACATTCCTTAACAACATTACTAAAACCATTTTTAATGGTAATTCTATGGAATTCCAAACTAGATGTATTGATACTATTTAACATGTTAAGTAGGAAACTTTTTCTAGAATAACTAGATAGAATATTTTCTCATACACTCCACTATAATTGAGTTATATATTTTTATCTATAGTAATCAAGGACATCATTTAGTAATTTAAATTCTAAACAATATGACATTTTAGTGATATAATAGACTGTAATTTTAAATAATTTGGATTTCTTTTATCTTGAAACAAATATAAATATGTTAAATTTTACTATATGAAGTAAAAAAGATATTTTCAAAAACTTATTTCACCATAACCATGCCTAGGTAAGGTGTGAAACCAAGTGTGACCCATGAAGTTTACCTCTAATAGGACATGGTTTTAAGACAAGCACTGAGAGGATAAATTTCCTAAATGGGAGGTATTACAGTATGAATAACATTATAAAAGACTATAAAATTTAATGAAACATCCAAACCATGTATAAAAAGGAATCCATTATTAAATTAAATAATAAATCATTTATAATTCATGGATGTCATAAAACAAAATCAAATTAAAGAAAATTAATATTAAATCCATTTTTATTATTTTTATTATGTAACTTTAAGGTTTATTAAAAACATCATAAACACATTTATCCAAAAACACCACCAAAAAAACAAAAAAAACTAGAAACAACCATCCAATGAACCATAACATCAATAAAGAAAAAATAACTAACAATAATATCATTTGTGGTATGATTTTAAAGATTTATCATTCCAAGTTTCCACTACCCATGATATTTCTTAGCTAATTTTTTATTTCAAAGTCAAGTTGGAATAAAAGGTTTAAAATTAAACAATAATTAAGAAACTTACTAATAATAAAAGGTCATCAATAGAGTAGATAATAGGTCCAGTGTCTGGAAAAATGATATTCAGTTATTTGTAAAACCATTCATTATATCATCTTCTCAAGTCTCAAGGATTTCTCACCTTTTACTTTTTAATTACCTCTTCCAATGATAGGTAAAGTTGAATGTGTTGAAATTTGAAGCATTCCTAAAAATATTCCTTTTAAATATTATAATAGGAAAGCTTAATCTTTTTAGATAAACAAGATATTTAAGAAAATATTTGATTACCCTTCTCTAATTGGTCCCTGAAGTCATCAACCTGAGAGATATCTATGTTTTCATACTTCAATATGATAATTTTAGTGCCTACCTCACTCTTTATTTGGAATTGTTCTTCAGTATAATCATACACTACCATTTGGTTTTATTTTTGATTTGGAAGACATTTCTTATTATCTTTCTCGGGGCCAATATAATTGGGCCCATGCATTTTTGATCTTGTATCCATGGGTTTAGGTAGATGTGAATAATATTTATGACTTATTGTTTTCCTACCTTTGTTCATATTTTAACTTATTAATTAAATAGTTTCGTTCTTCACATTATTCCTTTTTTAAAGTTATAGTTATATTGATTAAAATTAATCATCGTGATTAGATGAAAATAGATAATAGGCATCAATACCTAATCCAGTCTCAGAGGGGGAGTGAACTTTTGAAACATTCATCTATTCATGTAATGGTTCTTTCTATGATTGAATAGTCTATAGATTTATTTTTTATTGAAATTCACTAGATTCAATTCACTATGATTATAATTCGAGTAGTTATCCTCTAATCATTATATGGTTCCAAAGTTACATATTTGGAGTTCCCCACCTTGATCCTTATTAGATTGTGGATATGAAACTAAAATTTTTCCTTTGTTCCTTCACCTTAGTATCTATGGAAGTAAGTACCTTAATATTTAGGGGGGAGGATTTTCTCCCAATCCAACTAAAAGGGGTTATTATGATACTCTAACTCAACTCCCAAAAAAATATCATCAACATCTGCCCTTAGACTCTAAGTAAGATCCAATCCTAGATGCAAACCATTAACATAGGTTTTCCACGAACTAGTAAACCTTACATGTAGACTCAAGAGAGGTTCCTTCTCGGATAAATTATGATAATGCAAAGAAAAACCCAAACCACCCATATACCTTAGTGGTATACATAAAAACCCCCAAACAACAAGATCATTCTATATACCTAGGTTATTAAGCTAACATCACATAATAACTCAAACAACATGGTCTTGTAATCATGTATATAAAATTAGGGGTGAGTATATCTATATACTCAGTAATAAATCCCCTGCAGATGAATAACCAAGTCAATACCATGAATTTTTCATAATCAAAATAATAAAATCATAATAAAATGTTGTGTTTTCACCAACAAAAATCTTAGGGTTAAACTAAGTTAAACATGAATTAGTAAATTATATAATCCTTAAGTCTCATCAGATAAATCTCAAAAGTCTTTTCAATTTACCACAATCCATGAATCATAGTTTTATGTTAAAAATTTAGAATATCTCATCCCAAATATAATCATAAACATCATTAAAAATAACAAAGTATATATAATATGACATATATCATAAAAATATATAAATTTACCCTAAACTAACTCCCACTGACTCTATCACTAATAATCCTAAATAATCATGTTATAAAGGAAATTAACCTCATGATATCCTTCTCATGACTACATAAACAACATGAACATATCATAAATGAAATTATCCTATTTCTATTATCCTTAAGATCATATCGAATTCATATCCATAATATAATGACATCCATAAGTATAGAGGGTATTAGGACTATTGTGACCATGATTTTGTTATAGGATATGTTTAGTTTAGAAGACAAATAATGATCCCATAACAATGTGAAGTTTAATGAAGGGTAAAATAATTTTATATGAGATGAAGTGAATATGGTTCTTGTGTTGGATTATCCTTTTAATACATAATTAATGTTCAAACTCACATAAAATAATTTTTTTTGTAAATAACCCAACCCTGGTAGCCGAGATTTAGTGGTTACTTTACTTTATTGCCACTAGATATAAGGAATAATGTCCAAAAGGACCAGATAGTTTAGTATCCTTGGTAAACTAGATACATACTTGAATATCACGTTATAATCGAAAACATAAAATACAACATAGTAGTTTATTTTATTACACCATTATTCATTTTATCATATCACTTCATATTAGTTATAAAACACTTCTCAACATCCAGGATAAAGGAAACATAAGAAAGGGGTGATATATAAAGCTCCATAAGTGTATTTTTAAAATAAAATATATCATGAATAAATAAGGCATAATCAATATGACAAGGTGAATAACTGATACACATGTCATTTAATCATTATCTTTAACATGAATAATAATATATAAGATATAAACTTTGATCAAATAATGAAATAAAATAATCACATGAGCTTGAAAATTATCCATCGATATTATAACTAATCAAATAATCACATGGAAATTAATAAATAATCTCACAATGAGGGAATGAATAATGTAGGAAATCATAACCATGCCATTAAATCATTTTACCAAGGCATATTACATAAATGGGTAAGGCCACACCCAAATACCCTATCTAGTTTGTCTCATGAGATCTACGGATGCATCGAGGGGCTATAGTGGGCCCCAACCATCACATACTAAGTCCAACACATTCATTATATGTAAGGGTGAAATATAATCAATATATACATTCATGTTGAAAAAATAAAATTCAAAATGTTAAACTTTCCATAATTAATAAATATAATCGTAAACCATTCAAATTAATAATAATAGTGGTATCAAACTAATTAATCCTTAGTCAAAATGATCATAAACCATCCAAATAAATAACAAGGATGGTATCGTTATAAAATATTACCAATAGGGAATAAGTGAAATAATGTTTTTTTTCATTTATGAATAGAAATAATATAAAAATTCCATTAGACGTTCTTGAGGAAAATATCTTTTTCACTTTGAGAATCAATCTAAAAAAATCCATAATATTAAGAAAAAAAATTTATTTTAAAATAAAATTGTAAAATTGTAAATTAATATTCAAATAAATGAGTGGTTATAGTGATGGGTAATTATTTGCATGCTATATAAGTTAAAAAACATTCCTTTTACACTATTGTAAAAATGTTAAAAATGCCTCATTTGGAAAATGACAAGAAGAATCTTGTAAAAAAAATTTATAAAAAGTCAAAAATAGGTAAAAAGTTATTTAATAAATCATTTTTAAAATATTAAAACATTATTGAAAACATTTTCATAAAACATGTATATAGAATAAAAATGTTTTTCCATTGAAGAGATAAATGAATTCGGTTTTCTTTAAAAACATTTTTTCTTCTCTTTTGTTCTTAAATAGGGGAAAATGAGATGAAAACATGTTTTCTATAGAAATATCTAGATTATAATAAAATTTATTATATTATTGAAATATATACCATAATATTTCATCATTGAAAACTTAATCATGAAAAATCCTGATAAATAATGACATTGTAACTTAAACCATTTCCACTTTGGTAACTTCTAAATCATAATCCCCATGGAAGAAATAAAATAAAATAAAACATTAAATATCATGAAAATAAATAGATTCATTATATAAAATATTATAGGGGTTATATATACACCACACAAAATAAATAATTGGTGAATTTGAAATATGTATCACAAAAGTAAAAGTGAGACAAGAAACCCTTACTATGATCATAACATTGAAGTGATGATCAATAAATGTATTAGTTATGTGTATCAAATGTAAATCCACATAAAACAAGATGAATTAAAACTTAATATAAAAAAAATTCAATACATATGTAATCTTAAAATATCAAAGATGATGAATAAGTAATATAACTAAAAGAAAAGAAAGTGAGTTATGAAATTATTTACCAATTTTGTAACTTCTAATTCAAATCCCCTTGGATGAAATAATTCAAATTGAAACTAAAAATATAATTAATTATGAATTATTAATTATATTACATATTAAATGGCATTATATACACTATATAAAATAAATTAGGTTCATAACTTTAGAATATGCCTCAATCAAAGGAAAGTGATACTAAATCCATTACATCGAGTCCAATTTCCTTATTATGTCTATGTAACTACAATATAATAAATATATGTTTTTAATAATTCTATTATAAAAAATATTAATATATTTCATACCATATTTTATTTAATTATAGTCTTTTATGACCCGTTTATTAATAATTATTTGTTAAAATCGTGGTTTTGGGTGATAATTGCTCTTTGTATGTTTTGGTTTGGTAGTTTCAGTCCTTTTAATTTGATCATAGTTACATAATCTCCATAATGTTATCCATGATATAAATATAATATATAAACATAATATAAATGTTTATAATAGTTCATAAAATTTGTATATGGGAAAATGAGTTACACTGTTCATGGAGATGGTATATCGTACATACTCATGAACACTATTTATATTTTTACAACATATGAAACATAATAAATTTAAATAATCCTTTATATTTATCGGAATATTATTATATTAAATAATTAATTTATATTAATTAAATATACCCTTATTACCATTCGTTTCAAAATCAAATGAAAAACATTTCATATCACTATGTGGTGGCGGTAGTCCACATGAACGTAGAGTGACATTATTATTTACTAAAAGAGGTAAAAATTATATGTGATATTATAATTCAATAAGTATATAAATTTCATAAATATAATATAAATATGTTAAATCCATCATTATATCTAGAAAAAATATTTGGTGATGGAAAATGAATTGCATCTGTTTGCAAGGTAGTACTTGGTCGTACACATGATCGATAGTTTCTTTTCCCATTTGATGGAAGAGTATATGGATATAGGTTATGTAATTAAAATAATAAAATATAATTATTCATATATACTAGTGATATTATTTTATCGTATTTTTATTATATTTTATGGATTTATAAGAATAAGTAAAACTAAATCATATGTTTTTGAACATTACCACTTCTTCGGACAACCTATTTAAGTTTATACCAAAAGCTTCCAAGAATGGATTTATGATCAAAAAATGAATCTAGTATTTTTTACGAATTTAAGGAAGATATTTTGGTAGTATTTTATATAAAAACACTAACCCCAGTATCCCTAATCTGGATCCTTATTTTATTACATTGGCATAAATACTATGGGTCTAATCCTGAAGGTATGACCAGTTTAGTAGTTCTGAAGAACTAAACACATACATGACAACCATTTTGAATTGGGAATAAAAATAAAACATAAAAAAATAAAATTTTCACTACCCTTGAAACTCATTAAAAGGATTTATCTTCATAAACTGGGTAAAGGAAACAAAATAAGGGTGAGAAAAAATGCTCAATTTGGGTTAAGTACAACAGAAGATGTCAGGAATAAATAAACATAATCAACATCAAAAGTTAAATAAATAAAAATATATACCATTTAAATAACTTTAATATCATGGTAAGATTAGTAATAATAAAAATTTCAAGGTAAATATTTGAAAACACAATCCATTTAATCAATTAATTGAGAATGAAATTATTTCGTAGATAATATCATAGTGAAAATATCATGGATAATAATAATAATTGAAATGAAATAAATGCTTAATTATTGGATGCCATGTTTCCTAGAAACATGATACCATTAACATAAAGTCATTTAATAATATGTTTTATAACATATTTATTACAAATCAATCTGGTTTGTCCAACTATATCACTACTATCAATACTTTTCACAAGACATTTTAAAAATACTAGTTACAAAATCAAAGGGTTTGGCCAACTGATTTTGTCGCATGAGAATACTGATGCATCGAGTGGATTTATATAAATGATACCAAACCCATTTATTTCATTTCCAATTCATTCCTTATATATCTAATAATATATTTAATTTAGGAACAAAGTTCCTTAACATCAAATATTCATATTGAGTAAGTGATACAAATTTATCTATATTTTCTTATTCAATCAAATAACTATCAAAGTAAAAAAATATATGTAAAAATGGAATATAGTTTTGGAAATAATCATATAAAATATATAATAATATGTATATTCAAGATAAATATAATGAAAAATGAAAAATTATTATATGTAAGTGATTGTTTTAAGAGAGAGTTTACAAACACTAAAGAAATTGAGATTGTTCAATAACCTTTAACACTTAGTAATTTTCAAGTCAAATCCCTTTGGATGAAATAATTTAAAGTGAAACTTATAATACCATGAATAATTAATGAATCATTATATTACATGTGAAAGGGTAAATATATACACCATATAGAATTGAATTTTGTGGGAAATAACAAATAAGGCTCAATGGAATGTAAATTGAGATGAAATCTCTTACCTTATGCTTTCTTTTGGTTGATGTGATTTAACATCCTATATAATGGTTTTAAACATGTAATTAAATTATTATAGATCCAAAATAATATTTATAATATCACATATTATCCTTTTATAACATATTATCACCCATTATTTAATAATATTTCATTATTCTCATTGTTTCAGGTGTTAATTGTCTTGCTTTCTTATGTGTGTTTTGTCATCAAAGATCTGGTTATTGTAGATATTATAGAGTTTACTAATATAAATAATAAGAATCATGGAATAATTATAATATTTATAAATAAATTATTACCTTAAAACCAATCATGAATGATGGTTATGAAAAATGATGCACATTACAATCATGGAAACAATAGTTTGTACGTACGCTTGAGTAACATTTCCATTTTTCAATGATTATTATGAAAGTAAGATAAGTAATATATTATCTTTATAGAATTATAATAATATAATATATACAATATTATATAGTTATATATATATCATCCATGTGGTTTAGTGATGAAAAGAGAGTCACATCGTTTCATAAAGGTCGTAGTCCACATGTACATGAACGATGTTATCATCTTTATGTGAGTGAAAAGGTAAGAAATAAAATGATATATTTTATAATTAAAGAACAATAAATATGTAATTAATATAATAATTACTCCATGAATATCACATATAATAATTAAATTTAACCTTATTACATTCCATGTGAAGTGTTAGTGAACGATGAGTCACATCACTTCGCGAGGCAGTAGTCTGTCGTAGACATAAGTGAAGTTATCGTATCACCTGTGGAATGGAAAGTATATATATATATATGATATAATTACTCAATAGGTATAAATATTTTATAAATATCATAAATATAATTTATATACATAATCATACACAACCTTTAAGGTGGTAATGGAAGAACTAATGGCATCTGTTCACAATGCAGTTGTCCTCCGTACACACAAATGATGATTTCATAACCCATTTTATATAAGTGAATATGGTTGCATGACATGAAATTATTATAAAAACATTCCAATATATGTAATAAATTAATTTTATTATATCATGATTTTATAATATTAATTTAATGAGGTGTATTAAGAAATAAAATATAGATGCTTGTTGAAGAACAATGTCTCTTCTTCAAGTATCCTCCTTAGGTTTGCACTAAATCCTTCCTAGGATGGATTTATTACAAATATAAGGATTCTAGGATTAAGGGAAGAAATTAGATAAGTGATTTTGGTAGGTATTATCCAAACCAAGTAAGTTTTAGGATGAAAATAAGAGAGGATAGAGGTGGCCTTTAATAAGTGGGGGAGAGGACACACTTGGTATTTTTGAAAGAAATTGAGTGCTTACATATTTCTCATATGTCACAAGGATCCAAAATGGACCATTATCGAACCTTATAGGTTTAATGATCGAAATATGACTATCCAATAATTTTTATTAAATTTTATATTCCATATTTACCCTTCTTTTTTCAGTTTAACCCCTCAATAAACCTATTTTTACCTCAACCATGGTAATTAATTTTTGTTGCATTCATTATTAATTTTGGTAAAAATTTAATTTGAAATTATTAGAAATTAGAAATTATTATTATTCCAAATATGGAATCCACTTTTCCAAATTCAATTCACATGAGTGAAAAAAACCAATTTAAAATTAATCCCACAAACATGATGAGAAAGCAGGTTTAAGTAAAAATGTTCAAAATATTGAAAAGTATTTATATCAAAATTCAATATAAAAATTATTACAATGACCTAATTTTTTTTGGATATAAAATTTAACTAGTTTTAGTTTAAAACCAATTCAAAATATAATTTATCATTATAAATTATTTTAAAAAATAATTTTTTCAATTAAAATTCTGTATTTTTTACTATTCATCAAAAAATGGAAATTTTTAGAAAAATATGAAAAAATTAACCATGATATATTTTTTATATTATTATCTCAAAATTAAATTTATTTTTTAAAATAAATTTTCTAAAACTGGTAAAAATTATTTTTAAATTATATATGAAAAGGTTGATTATACCTTCGTTTAGAAAAAATGTTGATTTTTCAAAAAATAATTTTTTTTATTTTTAATGATTCTTATTTTAATTATAATCAATAGATAACTAATAAAAGTGTTTAAACTATGTATTTTAATTATTTGGTTAATAATATTATTATCTTCCATCCTAATTCTTAGGTGATAATTTTTCATATTAAATAATAATATTAATAGTATATTGTTGTTGAGTAAAACTCAGCCTTGGGTGTAACAAAAGCTTTAGATGAAACTCATTGTTTCTTGTAATGAAAGATGAAATCAATTTTCATGTAATATATACTATCAAATACAATTTTATTCTTATATAATTTCAGGGTGTTACCTTCTTTTTACCTTAAATAAATTGTTCTCTCACAATTTAAACATGATCTTGGAAATTAAGGGTTTGATATTTGAAAATTCGTTTTTTGAAAACCCACATCATAAAAAGATTTTGTAAAACATCTTCTAAATAAGAGTGAAATGGAATTAAAAATTTCATATTGAATAACACATAAATATGTTTCTAAATTGGAGAACATTAATGTAAAGTGATGATATTGACATAAAGGAAAAGGGTAAATAATTATTGAGATTGATTGAGGTTATTGATCAAAAGTAAGTAAATTATTAATGGAAAGTTAAGGGTCTCAAAACCATAAATATATGATGATTTAAAAGTTAATATGATTTATCATATATGAATGTAATAAGACAATTTTTTTTTAAAGATCCTTTTCTTAATGTTGTAGAATTATTTTACTGCCTAAGAATATAATGAAATATACTTACTTGATACATTTATATTTCATAAGAACAATTTCATCCTTTGGTTTTGATTTGATCAATTTATAATTTATCACTTAATATAATAAATTAATATCCAAAAATGAATTTTTTATCCATGAAGCACTAAAATCCACTTTTAACGGATCTTAAGATGTATAAAAGTGTGATAAGTATTTTCATATGTCTCCAAATATTTTCCAAAACCAATATGGTTAGAAAAAGTTATCCAATATTCATAAATTTACTTATAGTGAAGTAATACATCAATCTATAAATCAAAATCCAAATTTTAAATTGAACCATTTCATAAATGGTTATCCTTATGAACCTTCTAAAATTTTAAAATCTAATACATTAGAAATATGGTTACTAAATTTACAAAATGAAATCATCATTAGTCCCATAAACAATATGAATTAGCTCTAAATCATCACATACAAAACATGTGAATGCCTTCGTCATGTATTATCTTGAAACATGTTAATAAACTGAATTACTATAAAAATTTATAGAAAAAATTCACACTTCCTTATTCCTTAAGTAAAATATATATTATTGGATATATTAATTAAATACAAATATGATGTGAAATCCATTAATGATAGTATAAACCACTTTTTCAAAAAAAATCATTCATCAGTTCCAAGTTAGTAAAAATTGTCCAATTCTTTATTCATATAAATTATCTCTTTATCACAATACCATTTCCATGATATAATAACATATTAAGGTTTAACATTCCCTTAATCATGTGTTTTCCAAGAAGTTAAACTTTCAACTTAACTACTTTTCTTAGTACCATTCATCATATGCTTTCAAATCCTTAAAGAAAAAATATTATAGTACAATATTTATACATTTTATAATTAATATAACTAGGATATCATTAATAAAATATTAAAATGAAATAATTCATGAATCTAAACACAAGAAAATTATTCATTACTCTTTATATGTTATAGTAGCATAATCTTGATAAGGATCCATTAGCTTATTTTGAGGTATATTCAATTGTTTCTTACGACATTGACTTTCATAGTGCCCAATCTACTTAAAATTAAATAATTGTACATTGGAAACTTTTTTTATTTACCTTAAAGTCACAAGAATAGTTTCTTTTATCTCCAAACATGTAAAAAACTCTCATTCCCTATAAGAAATTACCATAGTGTTTCATTCCAAAATTATCACATGTGGGAAAACCATTCTTTCTATTATCCCCTTTATTTATACATTTTCCCATCATTTTCATATTCTCTTACTTTCATTCAAGTCCATAATATTATATAATTATTTATCTATCTTGTTATCACATGATACCATGTCATTATATGATGAGAATATTTGGGAGACTAGTTTCCTTTAAAGGATTAGCTCAAACCCATCAAAGAAACAATCATTATTACTCTTTTCTTTTTTTTGCATTTATGTGGTTATAATTCCTTATAGTAAGTGAAATTTCTAAATGATTCCATACACTAGATTAGATCATATCATTATTAAAAATAATGTATAATCCCAAAAAATAGTGAAATACTTAACATAAATTGAAAAAATTTATGCATAGATAATCTCATAACTAAAAAAATGGTTACTCTGGGGATGTCATTATTTTCAAATCCTTTATAATGGTTTTTAAATAAAATGTGAATTTTCCTAAGAAGATCCTCCAGGAGTGTCAAATAGGGTGCACTGTAAGTTATGTTATCGTGCACCAGGTGATGATTAGTTCGAACCCAATATACCCTTTTTGGAGTTATTTCCCCTAAGTACATTTTTTATAGAACCACATCCACTTGTAGTATCTATACATAGATATATTTCAAAGAAAACCACATAATATCTACCTTACAAATTATTAGGTTGTTCTTCTATTCTTATCCTCAAATTTATCATAGGGTTTTTTCCCCTAATCCATTTTTTCAAAATATAGTTCTCAGGGTTTATATTAATCTTCCAATAATACTAGCTATACTGACTCTAACCCCACCATCCCTGAGCTGGTGCCTTATTTTATTAAATTTTCATAGATACAATGGATTGAATCCTGAAGGACTAGTCATTTTAGTGTTTTTGGAGAATTAGATACATACATTATACCCGTCTTAATTAGGAATATAAAATATAACATAAAAAAATAAAATTATAATAATCCTTGAAACTAATTCAAATTATTCTTCATTATAATTGGGTAAATGAAATAAAATAAGGGTGTGATCAAATTCCGAGTAAGGGTTGAGTAAAATGAAATATATCACGAATCAATAATCGTAATCAACATGGAATGGTAAATAAATAAACACACATTCCATATAAATAACTTTAATATCATGGTAATATAAGTCAAAATAAAAATCTAAAGGTAAATAAATTAAAACACATGTCATTTAATCAATAAACTAAAATTTAAAGGATTCCATAGACAACATCATAGTGAAAATCTCATTGATTATAATAATAATAGAAATAAAGGCGACACTTAATTATCAAATTTCATGTTTCCTAGGAACATGATTGTTTACCATCAAGACCTTTCTTAAGAAAATTTACAACATTCTTTGTATACACCAATCCGGTTTGGTTAACTATATCACTAATATCATGAGCTTTTGCAAGACAATTTAAAACTATTGGTTACAAACTCATTGGGTTTATTCAACTAATTTTGTCTCATGAGACTACTGATGCGTTGACGGGATTTCAATAAATGATCCCCAACTTGTGTATTTCATATCCAACGAATTACTCATTTATTTAATAATATATTTATTTCATTAACATTATGACTTAACATGAAATATTCATATTGAGTAAAGGATACATATTTATCAATATTTCCCCAATTAATTAAATAATAATAAAAGTAAATATCTTATGTAAAATGGTATGTGGTTTATGAAATATTCATATAAAATATTCAAGAATATGGATATTTAATAAAAATTTAATGTACACTTAAAAATTATTACAAGGAAGTGACTGTTTCAATAGATAATTAACAATCACATAAGAAAGTGAGATTACTGCTCAAACCAACATAAGAAAGTGAGATTGTTCAATAGCCTTTACCACTTGGTAATTATCATATCAAATCCCTTTACATGAAATAATTTAAATTGAAACATATAATACCATGAATAATGAATTAATCATGATATTACATTTAAATGGGTTAGTTTATATACCATATATAAGTGAATTTTTGTGAAATAACAAATAAGTCTCAATGGGATTTAAATTGAGATGAAATACCTTACTTCACACTCATTTTTGTTAAAAAATATTTAAACTCTTATATAATGTGTTTAAACATGTTATTAAGTTATTATATAACAATATTAATATTTATTATATCATGTATAAACCTTTTATAATATCTTCTCACCTGTTCATTAATAGTATTTCATTATTCTCATTGTTTCAGGTGTTAATTGGATTGTTTTATTATATGTGTTTTGTCATTAAAGATATGATTCCTGCACATATTATAGAGTTTCATAATCTATATAATAATAATGATGAAATAATTATCATATTTATACATCAATTAAACTCTAAAAACCAATCATGATTTATGGTTATGAAAAATGAAGTACATTACAATCATGGAGGCAGTATGTTGTACGTACGCATGAGTAACATTTCCATTTTTTAATGATCACTATAGAAAGAAGGTAAGTAATATATTATCTTTAAATAAATATAAAAATGTCATATATACCATATTATATACTTATATACATATCATCCATGTATTTTGGTGATAAAAAAAGATTCATGTAACTTCATGAAGGCTTTAGTTCACACGTATATGAACGATGTTATCATATTTACAAGAGTGAAAAGGAAATAAAGAAAATGATATATTTTATATTTATAAAATTATAAGTATGTCATTAATATTATAATTATTTCATTTATATCACATATAATCATTAAATTTACCTTTTTACATTTTATGTTAAGCGTTGGTGAAAGATGAGTCACATAGCTTCGTGAGGTGGTGGTATGTTGTACACACGAGTGACAATATTGTATCCCCTACAGAATGGAAATTAAAAAAAATAAATATAAGATATAATTACTATATATGTATAAATATGTTATAAATATCATATATATACTTTATATTCATCATCATACCTAGTCGTGAAAGATTGTAATGGAATAATGAATGATGTCAGTTCGCAAGATGATAGTCCTCAGTACACACTAACAGTAGTTTCGTAACCCATTTAATGTAACTAGAGGTGATTTTAGGTCTTGAATTAATTATAGAAACATAAAATTATATGTAATATACTAATTTTATAATATCATCATAGTTTGATAATAATTTAAGTAGGTGTAGAAATAAATAAAGCAAAGATATTCATTAAAAACATTACCTCTTCTTTGGATATCATCCTTAGGTTTGCACTGAATCCATCTTAGGTTGTCTTTATACCCAATATAAGGCTTATATGATGAGGATAGAGAAGTTGGTAATTTATTTTACTAGGTATTTTCTGATCTAATTTGGTTTGACAGTGTGAAGAAGAGAGAAGAGGGGGTGGCCTTTACAAGTAGGGTAGAGGACACATTTGGTATTTAAGAAAATAATTTAGTGGTCCCACATTTTTTATATGTAATAAGGCTCTGAAATGGGTCATTATAGATTATTAGAGGTCTAATGGTATAATTATTCCCATACAATTGTTTTTATACAAGTTTATAGGCCATTTGATCCTTATCTTTTTAGTTTAACCCCTCAGTAAACTCATTTTTACCTTAACTGTGATAATTAATTTTTACTGCATTCAATATTTATTATGGTAAATAATTAAGTTGACCCTATTATTAATTATAAATTATTTTGATTCACACTATGTAATCAAATTTTACAAATTCAATTCATAGAATTCAAAATTTTTCATTTAAAATTTATCCTATAGACCCCATGAGATAGAGAGTTTTTGAAGTGAAAATGTTCAAAAGTTTACAAAGTTTTTATATCAAAATTCAATATAAAAATTACTAAAATTTAATAAATTATATTAATTGATATAAAATTGAACAAATTTTTGTTTAAAACCAATTAAAAATATAATTATTTAAATTAAAAGGCATATTTCAATTAGAATTCATTATTTTTAACTTTTTATCAAAAAATGAAACTTTTTAGAAAAATACTACAAAGTAAACCTAAGATAATTTTGAGATGGTTAATTTTACAATTAATTTTATTTTTAAAAATAAATTTTATAAAATTGATAAAATTAATTTTAAATTATGTGTGTAAATCACGACTAAACAGTCTTTTTGAAAAAATATTTCTTTTCAGAAAATATTTCTTTTTCTTTTATATTTTTCTTATTTTATTTATAATAAATAGATAAATAATAAATGTGTGTAAGATATATATTTTAATAATTTATTTAATCCTATTATTACCCATCATTCCAATTTTTAGGAAATAATTTTCATATTAAATAATAATATTAATATTACATTTTTGTTCGGTAAAACTTAGTCTTGCATGTAACCCAAGCTTTTAAAAAAACTCATTGTTGTGTGTAATAAAAGATAAAATCAGTGTCTCATGCAATATATGCTATGATATAAAATTTTATTCTTTTATTATTTAACTTTTTTACATTGTAAAATCCAAAAGGCTTTGGGAGTGCGAAAATGAGAGGATAGGGCTGGCCTTTTATAAGTGGTGGAGAGGACACAATAGAAATTTTTAAAAATAAAAATTGATACCCATATTTTTTCACTTGAAAAAGGATCCAAAAGGAATTATTATCAAACCATGTATGAGATAAGGTTAAATTATATCTATAAAATAGGAATTTTATAGCTTTCTAGGTCATTTTAACCCCTATATTTTTAGTTTAACACCCCAGTAAACCCATTTTAACCTTAACTTCGGTAATTAATTTTTACTGTTTTTACTATTCATTAAGAAATAAATTTATTTGAACATATTATATAATATTAATTATTATGATTCAAAATATGGGATCTATTTTTACAAATTCAATTAATATAAATGGTGTAATTTAATTTAAAATTAATCTCGCAAATGCAATGAAAAATAGGTTTTCCAAAGAAAACATTTTCATAAGTAAAAAAAATTTAGTATCAAAATTTGATATGAAACTAATTATAATGAAATATATATTATTTATAATTATATAATTGAAATAATTTTACTTTAAAAAAATAAATCAAAATGGAACTTTTAAATTCTTTAAATGAAAAAGGAACTTTTCAATAAAAACTATAATTCTTCACTATTTATTGAAAAATTAATATTTAAAAAAATTATCCAAAATTCACCCTAATATATTTTTGAAATTATAATATCAAAAATAAATTTAATTTCTTAAAATAAATTTTCTAAATTTTTTAAAAATTAATTTTAAAGTATGTGCTCAAAGAATGACGAAACCTCATTTTAAAAAGATATAGTTTTTTAGAAAGCACTTATTTTTATTTCAAATGATTGTTATTTTATTTATAATAATAAGATAAAAATTAAATTTATTTTATACATGTATAGACCAAATAATTTTCACAATTTAGTTAGTCATGTTCATACCTTCCAATTTAGGTAATCAGTTATAATGGTATACTATATTACGATTCATTTGGACTTGAGGTTGTGTGTATTGCAAGTTGTCAAAGATATTGAACATAAATAAATATATTTCATGGTCCAGTTAATATTTATTTTTTGTTTTTTATTCTCTATTGAACACTATATTATTGTTTTATAATCTCAGGGTGTTACATTCTCTCCACCTTTAATAAATTGCATCCTCAAAATTTGAACTTGCACTCAGAAATCAACAGTTTTTCATATGAATAAATTTATTGACTACCTACATAATAAAAAGGATTAAAGAAACATTATATTTATAATATTTAAATGTAATTATGGAGGTCATCTATAATAACACATAATCCAGCTTCCAAGTAGGAGAAGTTTGGTGGGACTTGAAAATATGGATAAGGAATAAATTATTAAAAAATTATGGGGAGTGATAAAGATAATTAATCACAAGAAAGTGAATGATCAAGAGAAAATTAAAAAACAAAAAAAAACATATATTTTTTATGTATAAAAATATATATTACATGAAGATAATAGTATAATTTTTTTATTTCAATATACTTTTCCTAAAGTTGAGGGATTCTTTTACTATCAAGATAGAGAACACCAGAAATATACTTACTTGATATATTTTGTAGAGACCTCAACCCTAGTAACATAGATCTAGTGTCTTACATTATTACATTGATATTATTACAAGTAAGTCCATCCTAATGGATAGAATAGTTTAGTGGTTTTGGAAAACTAGATACAAACATAAGTTTTACATTACAACTTTGAAAGGAAAAACAATATAGATATTCTATTAAAAAATCAATAACTCCCAGATTATCCCTACAAGTAATTCATAATATTAATCTTTGTATCCTGGGGAAAAATAAAACATAATAAAGGGGTGATATAATATTCTCAGTAAGGGTAAGTAATACAGTGGAAGCACAAATATAAATCATGGTGAATAACTAAAAGTACACATGCCATTAAAACATAATATTGAGTATAAAATGGAAGGAATTAAAAGATGATTAAATAATTTCATAATAAAAAGTAACAATGGATATTATACTAGTTGAATAATCACATGGAATATCAATTACTAGTTTCATAATGAGGTAATTTTTAATTCTATACATCATAAACATACCTTCAAGGCCTCATCTAATACAATATACATAATGGGTAAAAACCCAATCTAATTTGTCTCATGAGACCTACCAATGCATCAAGGGGATATAGAATCCCCTACCATAACTTAATAGTTCCAATTCATTACTAATATGAATGGGGATAAAATTAAGTGACATATACATATGAAATATAAATAACTTTCCTCAATCTGTAAACATAGTCACTAACCATTATAAGTAGTAAGGTGAATGGTATCAAGATAGCACATCCATAGTAAAACTGATCATAAACCATTTAACAAAATATGGTGGATGATGAATATAAGAGATAAACCTCAATACAGAATATAATTCAATATAAGTGTTGAAATATATGAATATACTCTAATAAAATCATTGACGGATTCTTGAGAGAAATACCCTTTTTACTTTACAAAGAGGAGTTCTTTTGAAAAATATCTTTTATTTGTAATGATTATTTGTATAAAACTAGAAATGAACAAATATAGTTTTTAATTAAAGAATTAATGATTTTTAAAAAATAATGATGTCTTAAAAAATATTATGGATGGAACTTGGAAATGGGTAAGAAATCGAGATGTTCCCTTTAATCAGTCTTGTGTATGAGGAAGAAATGAGAAGGGAACCTTGCAATACATTTTTTATCCCATTAAATAATGGTGAAATGATATGGATATATGAATTTAAAACATATATATATATATATAATATTTATATTGTTTTATAGATGAAGAAAGCATAACCTGAATGAAAATGGAGGTTCGGAAAGAGAACCCTTACCTTATGTTCGAATGTGTTCTACACTTGACTTTAACATCATAGATTATCAAATTAAATCCATTAATTAATTAATTAATAAACCTATATAAATTTATTTTATTTGTTATAATTTTATTAATTTCACTTATAGCCTTTTTGATGAGTTATAAGATACAATTTTATTGCTTGGGAGCGTTCGTTTCCTTAGTTTTCACGATTAGTATACTTGTATACGAGTATGGAAGTTCATGTGGAATGAGAATAATTATGAAAAAATTAATTTATATGATATTAATTAACATAAATAATATTAGATGGTTATATAATTCATTTTTAATATAATATGAGGATGATTCATTAGATAAAACATTAGTGATGATCATTTAGATTATTTTTTAGGTTTTTTGATCATTATGAACTAGTTTTGTCATATATATTAATATTATGTATATATAATGGTTATAGAACCCTAAATAGGTTTTAATACATATATTATATTATGGTTTAACCATATTTTTTTCATTACCAGCCTTGAGAGATACATTGAAGAACACAAATCCGTCGTCCACAAAGGTGGTAAATCAACACCTCGTGAATAATGATTTCGTTTTTAAATAAAAGAGAGAGAGAGAATTTGAGGAAGCACATTAAATTAACATGATATAATTATATTATATAGTTGATACTATAGTTATCATGCTCATTTGGGTATAGTATGTGAGGATATAATAATAAAATGAAAGAACATGAAAAGAAATTAAAATGTTAAGGAAGAGGATTTTACCTATTGAATACTCTTCCTTGAGAACCTCTTTAAGGGAATTGGTTTTGATATTTTGTTAAGAACAAGAGCTCTTGGACGTGGGAGAAAAACTTGGGGAGAGTTAGGTAGGAATTTGGAAAGCTTTAAGGCTTAGATGTGTGAGGAGAAGTGGCGGTGATGGGTGGTATTTATATTAGAGGTGAAGAGTAATTTCCCATTATTTTATTCATTATTTTATTATTTTTCTCAAGAAAAAAAATAGTGTTGATTATTATGACTAAATACAGTAATAATTTCATGTGAGTTAGAATAAATGATTCTTACATCATCCAAATAACACCTCTGACTTAATAAATCATGTATTTATCATTTATCACAAATTATCATATTTTACTATTCACCAAAAATCTATGTATTTTAGAAAAATCCAAAAAATTCACCCTAAACATTTTTTGACATGTAGAATTAAAAAATAAACCCCATTTTATGAAAAAATTCTAAATATAAGCAATTTAATTTTTAATTAAAACCATTATTTACTCAAAAAATACAAATTTTAAATCTATAAGTGATTTTATAACGCTTTCAAAAGTTAACTAATGACTCATAAAATTATTCTAAAATAAAAATAAAACAAAATTTTATTTTATTAATAAATTTTAGATAAATAAATTTTCTTTTCAATAATTTTATTAATTATAAAATTGTAATTAAATATTTATGACTTACAAAAATACCAACACTTAATTTAAAAAAACAAAATATTAATTTACTTATACTATGATATAATTATATAATACATTCATTTATAATGTTCATAAATTTTATTTATACTTTCATGGGTGATGTTACTATTCATTATTTCAATTTACTATTCATAATGTTCATATTACTATTCCTAAGGCCGAGTTATTGTTTCATTTGTATCAGTTACTTAACTTTTAGAAATACCTATTATTTAATTTATTCTTCATTTATGATGTTTGTATTGTGTTCTGTAAGTAATTTTATGTTATCTATAATATATAAAAATAAGAAGGAAAATTTCATTAATAGATTTTTGTGTCATTACATTCTCCCCTATTATAAAAAAAATCATCCTCGAAATTTCAATATTGTCACCCCACAAAATATTTGGGTATTTTTTAATAATAATCTCTATAGGCTTCAACATCACCTATTTAATTTTATGATTTTACAAAGTACCTTTACCAGCCGAGTCATTCGATTCCTCAACACCTATTCTTTAGTATCTTGAATCTAGATAGGCTCTTCATAGTAAGATAAGTTAGGTTCTAATTATATTCCTTCATAACTGAGTACATGTGTTGGGTCTTGTATGTACTTCCTTAAAAAGTATATTTCGAACACATTTTTTACCTTATAAATGCTAGGAGACATTTTCAAATGATAAGACACGGCTCCAATTCTCTCCAAAATTTCAAAAGGGCCAATTTACCTAGGGCTCAATTTCCCTATCTTCCCAAATCTTATAACACCCTTCTATAGAGATAAATTCAAGAAAACATGATCTCCCACTTGAAATTACATATCATTCCTTCAATTATCAGCATATATATTTTTCCTACTTTGAGTATATTTGATATGGTTTTGAATAGTCTTTAGCTTTGTAATTTTTTCCTCCACAAGCTCTAATCCCAAAATCTTCCTTTCACCAACTTCATCCCAACAAGTTAGAGTATGACATCCCTTTCTATATAATTCTTCATATGGTTCCATTTGAATAATAGAATGGAAACTATTTTTTGTAGTAAAATTATACCAAATTAAAATATTGATTCAACATACCTTGAAAGTAGAGTGATCATGATCTAAACATATCTTCTAATGTTTGAATGGTCCTTTCATACTACCTATCAGTTTGAGGGTGATAAGCAGTCCTTAAATGAAGATCAGTATCCAAATATTTTTGAATAATTTTCCAAAATTTTTATGTAAATCATGGATCATGATCAAACACAATAGAAATAAGTTCTATATAAAGTCATATAACATCATCAATATAGATTTTTTCAAGGTTCTCTAGTATCCAATCCTCTTTTACAGTGAGGAAATGTGCAGATTTGGTAAGTTGATCAAAAATTACCCATATTTCATCATTATTTCTTGGATTTTTTGTTAATCTAGTGAAAAAATCCATATTTATGTCACCCCATTTCCATGTAGGAATAGGCATAGGTTGCATGACTCCTCTAGGATGTTGTATTTCATCATTCACCTGCTAACAAACTAAAAATCCTGATACATAATAATCCATTTCCTATTTCCTATTATCCCACTAGAAATATTCATTCGGATCTCTATACATATTAGTTATACTATGGTGTATATAGAAATTTGAGCTATGATAATTATCCAATAACTCCCTTTTTATCTTGGGTATAGAGGGAACACATATCCTCCTCCCAAATTTCAAAATTCCATCCTCATATATGATTTTTTTCAACTTACTATCATTGATATCTTTAATTTTATTTTGATTTTTTTCATCATTACATTGAGAACTTTTAATTCTTTCTAATAAAGATGTTTGGGAAACCATTTGGAAAAGTAATTATGTTTAAACTTCCTGAATAATTCCTATATCCATATTTTCTAGATCTATGTACACAAGATCTTTTTCAATCCTCATTTTATTCAAAACTCCATGATCCTTCCTAATTAAATAATCTTCTACCTTATTTTCCTTCCTTGGGTGGTAGTGTATTGAACAATCATAATCCATGAAAATCTCGAGTCATCTCCATTTCCTCATATTGATTTATTTCTGGGAAAAGATATATTTAAAAATCATGTGATCTGTATATATCTCACAGCTTTCACCATAGAGATAGTTTCTCCCTATCTTCATAAAAAATATTACCAATGATAACTCAAGATCATGAGTTGGATAGTTTTATTCATGAGTTTTTAAATTCCTTGATACATAAGAAATAACTCTTCCATTTTTCATAAGGACGTAACTAACTTCTTTCTTTGATGCATTATTATAAATCACAAACCCACCATTTTCAGATAGTAGAGTTAGGATTAGATCATTCACTAATCTCCTATTAAATTCTTCAAAACATTATTCAAATTATTTTTTCAATAAAAACTTAACCCCTTTATGAATAATATTGGTTAACGGGTTAGCTAATCCGAAAATGTTCTAAATGAAATGTTGATAATAACCTACTGAACCAACAAAACTATGTACCTTGATTATGTTTGCTAGTGTAGGACATTCCTAAACTACCATTTTCTTACCATTATCAACTAAGATTCCATCATTAAAGACAATATGGACAATAAAATAAATTTTTTGAAACTAGAAATCATTCTTTTTAAACTTCCCATAAAACTCATTTATTCTAAGAGTCTTCATATCAATGCACAAGTTATTCCCATCATCTTCATAGATTTTAGAGTACATAAAGATATTAATCAATAAATACCACAAAAAATTCATCAAGATATTCCTTGAAAACTCTATTCATCAGATCCATGAAAAAAGATGGTGCATTAGTCAGTCCAAAGGGAATTATTGTAAACTCATAATGTCCATACCTGGTTTGATATGCTATCTTTGGAATATCTTCCTTCTTCACATGTAATTTCTGACATCTAGGTCAGAGATAAATCTTTAAAAAATATTAGGCTCCTTGAATTTGATCAAATAAATCATCAATTTGAGGAAGATGATACTAGTTCTTTATCATAATAGCATTGATCTCTCTATAGTAAATGCACAGTCCCATAGATCCGTATTTATTCTTAACAAAAAGGATAAGATCTACCCATAGATAAACACTGGGGAGAATAAACCCCTTAATACTCAAATATTATAGTTGTTTCTTTATCTTCACCAATTTCACTGTATCCATTCTATAAATATTTTTTGATATAGGCCTTTCACTAGGAATTAAATCAATAGAAAACACAATTTCCTACTCCTGAGAATTTCTATGTAAATCCTTTAGAAATACATCAACGTATTCTTACATTATAGTTAAATCCTCAATTTCAAGATTTATTTCCTCACACATAAATATTGTATTCTCTTCCTACACAAAAATTGAATTCAGTGGAGATACTGGGGTGGATCTAGATAAGAATAAAATGGTGAGTTTTCTTCTCTAAACATAACGGACTCTACATCATTCTCAAAAATTGTAACTTCCTTATTATTGCAATATATGTTCACATAATTATTTGGAATAAAATTCACACCTAGTATTATATCAATATCAATCATGTTTATGATGATAAGGTCAGTAACTAAAGCACATTTATGTGTCATAAAGGGGATAAATCAACACATATTTATTATAATTATACTTCCCTTAGGAGTTTTGAATGAAAACTCCTTTATTAAATCAAAAGTAAGTTTCTAATTTTCTTAGAAAACTGGGAAGATATAAAATAATGTGATGATCCATAATCAAATAAAGCATTGGCTATGTTTGAGGAAAAAATTAAAGTAACTTCCACTATATCATTAGGAACTTCAACCTCAGCAGTTGTGACCACATTATCTTGTCCTTGATATAAGGCCCCAGCCTTAAACCTTACTTAATCTTGAGTTATTACAAGATTACACGTTGAGGATCTTTTCGGGTTTAGAGTTTTAGAGAATTAGATCATAAAACTTGCATTACATTCCACATATAAACAAAGTGGTTACATAAAGATAGTATTCTTCATTCCCATCAATGGAAACACATTTAGAATAAAACATGGATTATTTCTTGACACATCCTTGACTCTATCATCTTATCATGTACCTTTCCCTTGACCTGTGAAAAACATTTCAAAAACTTGGGATGAGCATAAAAACTCAGTATGGGTTATATAAAAAAAAAACATGGAAAGGAAACATGAGTTCATATATACATAAGAATGAAATCATACTTTACCCATAAAACATAGGCACTTTAACATACCTCATAAAATCATGAATAAATCATAAAAATCATAAGACATAAAGGTAACTTGAGGCATTCATAACATTCTTACGTAGGGAGTAACCCTCTTGGTTACGTTTGGAATACCCATCACAGTATATTCCCTAAAATCTCTTCGGAGAAACCTTAACGTTTCACTCCTTCGCGTTACCCAATGCATTGGAGAGCTATAACGGGCTCACCCGCCCTTAGTTTATCACGGAACCACCCGTCTTCATAATAATGCCCAAGAACCATAACATAATCATATCACATAAAACATGAATAATGGAAACATAACATTTCCACATTTCAATCACGAGATATCAATACAACACATTGTTATAAAAACATTATGAAAACCATTTTCAATACCAAAGTAAAACATGGTATTTATTTTTCTTTTAAAAAAAGAAGGTATGGCTTGTAGAGGAAGCCGAAACTCAAATAACGGTTACGACGGCGGAGAAGTCGTTGTCACCGCATACGTACGACAAAAACATTCCCTTTTGTCGTTTAGTAAATGCTTCGTATAAAAAAGATTCCTTTTTAATAAACGTAAAAGTCAAAGGGGTTTATACACCGTATAAAAGAAAGTTGTGTATAAAATAAAATATGCCTCAATGAAAGGAGATTGAGACGAAGTCCAATACAATGATCATTTTTAAATAAAATAGATCTATTATGTGTATTCACTATATGTACACATAAAGAAAGTATAAACACAAGATAAGACATAATAATATCAGGACATAATTTGAAAGTAGGATATTAACCCAAAGAACGGAAATTGGGTTAAGAAGTTCCCATACCTCGTATCCGACTTGACCCGACCGTTCTTTAAACTCCTGAATAATAAACTTGAGTTAATCTCTACTTTCTTATGAATATTTTTCAAGTTCATTATTCCTTTTATACCATGTTATGAACATCATGTAATCATTTAAGTTAATAATGTTCATTTTGTCGGTATTTGGTTCTTAAGTCAAAAATAGACTTCTTATACTTACATGTTGTTAATTTGGTCAAAGGTTCATTATACCAGAATGGTATTCATGATGTAGATATCATATATGTCATGTATATCCAGTACATACATTCATTTATAATATTACATCACATTTAGAGGTAAGAAATTAAATGCACCGTTCATGGAGACGGTAAGCCGTACGTACGCATGAACGCTACTTTCATTTCTTTGTCATATTAATGGAATTAAAACTAAATGAGGGGTATGTATATTTTAATTCCAGAATTATATTCATCATTTAGATATATCATTAATTATATATATCCATTATATACATGTACTTTTAATAATAAATTACATTTGGGGAAAAGAAATGAAATGCACCGTTCATGGAGACGGTAGTCCGTACGTACGCATGAACGCTACTTTCATTTCTATCTCATACTTTAATGGAAATAAATGATAATTATATATAGGTATATTATAATTCCAGTATAATAACATATATAATATCATTAACGTTATCCTTTACACATCCCACATATGGTATTAACGAATCAAATCACTTTTAGGGGGCGGTAGTCCGCACTTCCTAAAATGAAGATATCATGTTTTACCCATAATGGAAACCATAAAGGTATGCCAAAAATGAAAAAAACAGAAGCTTAAAGAAAACATAAACATATTATATATCATATATAAAAATAGTGACATCATAATGGCCACCTTTGAAGGTGTTAAATGAGTATTGAACAATCATCGTTTCGGGAGGCAGAATTTCGCCATCCACGGAAACCGTATGTTCTTAAACCATTTGATGTAGTTGTGTGAGAGTGTAGCTCAAATAAATATTATAACAACATCCTAGTATATTGAAGATACTGGTGATGTTATAAAATAAGTAAATAAAAAGAGTTTAGGGGGTTGGAGAAGCAAAATAAAACAAAAGAACATGAGAGAATGAATTACCTTTAAAAAGTGTAACTCCTTTTGAGTTGAGCCTAAAGGCTTCCTTTGAAAGGATTCTGCCCAAAGGGAATCCTCTAGGATGAGGAGAGGGATGTGGAGAGAGCAAATGGGCAGGGGTTGGCCGAGCCAAAGGCTTGAAGAGTGTGTGAAATGAGGTAGAGGTGGGGGCCTTTTATAAGAGGAGAGGAGGGGCACTTTTGGAAAGTTAAGAAACATTACATTATTTGAAAATGTGTTTCGGTTTTAAAAGGTCCCACATTGATAGAATTCGTGGATAAGGTGATAAGGCATCGAAATCCATTCATCCAATTGGTTTTGGACATGTGTAGTTCATAGATTTTATTTTATCTTTCCATTTTATTTAAATCGTCAAATAATGATGTCATCGCTGCATCATTATTATGTCATAAATAATTAAATTTATATAATGTCTAAAAATTATAAACAAATTACTATGATGTAGGAAATCTTTTTAGCTTTCCATTGAATATTTATAATCAAAATTTGGACTTGTATAACCCCACTTAAAAATTGTTTTCGCAAAACATATCATGTTTGTGTCATTTTCACTTTAACATTTAATAAAAATATATTATTGTCATTTTCCAACTAAAGTGGATACATGGGGTCCCCAAGTTAGGCCATGGCTTGTCTTGGTCGGCCATGACACAACCAATGAGGTTGGGACATGTGTCTAGGTCATTTTATATTATTAAAGTATTATTTATACCTTAAGCTACACTAATTACCACTAATTGCGATTAAAAACTTAATAAGTTACTATTCACCAAAAAATTATTTTAATCTCATTGAACCACATTTTACTTCTTAATGACAACCATGTATGTCGGATTTTCAAAATTCAATACACATTAGTGGTAAAATTTCATTTAACTGAGAAATCAGTTTGCTTGATTACCACTTAGTGGTTTCACTATTCATCAAAAATTGAAGTTTTTCAGAAAATTACCAAAAATTTACTCTAAGCTATATTTGATATTCCGAATTCAAAAATGAAGTCCATTTTACATAATTCAAATCATATAAGTCACATTAATTAATTTAATAATTAATTCCCGCTGCCAGAGCAAATAGCGTGTTTTTACAAAACAATAAGTATCAAAAGATTGACACCAGTTTAAGTCTAATTTCAAAGTGAAATTGATTCCAATGACCACCATTGGATAAAATGGTAAAAATAGATTCTAATTTTACTTAAAAACCAATTCAAAACATAATCTAATCATATAAATAAATTAGATCAAAAAGAGGTTTTGAATTAAAATGCAACATTTTACACTATTCATAAAAAAAATGAACTTTATCAGAAAGGTACCAAAAATTACACAAAGTAAAATTTGATGTCCCGATTCTTAATAAGAGTTTTATTTGGTCCAAAAGAATGTATAAGAGTGATCAAAACTATATTTAATGACGGTTCACCATTAAAAGGTGATAAGTGAACCTTTAGTGAAAATTAGAGTATAAAAGCCTAAAATTGAACTCTTTCCATATTTTAAGCCTTTATCTTTTATTGGATAAGTGTAAAAACATCTAAAAACATATCTATTCATATTTTAGTTATTTCTATTCATTCCCGCCAGTACAACGGCTACTTGTTAACTAACATAATATTATTATATTACTAGTGTGCTACGTAAGTTTCAAAGAAACTCATCGTTGCGTATCGGGTACGCTATCGAACATAGCAACCCCTTTTAATTAAAATTCATATTTAATTCTCAAATATTAATAAATATGAAAATTATTTATTCTTTAATTACCTGGGATGTTACATCTGACCCCTTATCCTTCTTTGGGAAAATTTTCCTTAGTGCTTAGGACAATAATTTTCATAATATTTTATCTCTTTTCAATTGTAGAATTTAATATTGGTAGCTTTTTTATTTCTCTTGCAATCATGGGATTTGTGGCCTATTGTTTCACACTTGTAACAAAAACCCATACCCTTTAGGAAAGTACTAGGGTGTTTTTACCACAATTATCATAGGATGGAAAATCAAAACTTCCCTTCTTCAATTTTTCTTTATTTTATTTTCAAGAGTGTTCAATATACCTCTTCTTCTCTTACTTTAATTTGAATTCATATGACTTATAGAGTTATTTTTATGTCTTGATAACACATGAGACTAAATATTTGTACAATGATAAATATTGGGATACTAGTGACCTTTATAGGAATGGTTTTAAACCATAAATGATTCAATAAATCTTTATCCTTATATTACATATGTATTCCATGACATAACTTCATAATCTTGTAAAGTTAGCATCATACTTGGAAAAATTATCATCCTCCTTTATCCTTATATTCAAAAATTTATTTTCCACGTATTCTTGTTCTTCACGAGGAAAATATTTTTCTAGGAAAATTTCCTAAAAAATAAATATATTCCATATTTTTAATTTTCCCTCCACCTTTGGGTTTTCAATTAGTCATAACCATTAATCTATATCTCTTGATATATGATAACCTTCCATGAAAACCTTCTCACTTTTATTACTTCCCAAAGAAAGAAATATTTTCTCTAAGAAACTTATCCATGCTCAGCTAAAAATGAGTTTGTAGTCCCATTTAATGATGGAGGTTTTTGTCACATAAAGCGGTCTAAAATTGCTTCTCCATATTGTGGATAAAGATACTCTATATGGGTAATGTTATTATTCATAACCTGAGTGAGTTTTCCTGGTATAGTTATAAGCTTCTCAGCACCATTCATATCTCCAATACTGATAACATTATCTTGCATAGGAGGGAAATCTCTACATGGGATATGTGCATTGACACGATTTACATTCCTTCCACTAGGCTCCATTAATAAAGAATGGAATACACTAGATTAGGTTATAAATCATAATGTATAATCTCAAACTAGAAAAAACATAACATAATTTTATGTTTTATGCATAGCTAATCTCATAATCATAAACATGGTTTCTATAAAAAAATATTTATTTTTAAATCCTTCATTATGTAATGTAAAGAAAATGGGACTTATCCTAAGAATATCCCTCGAGAGCGTCAAACTAGGTGCGTAGTAAGGCCTGTTGTCATGTACCAGATTACCCTAATTTAGGCCCGGGACACCTTGTCAAAGTTGTGACTCCTAGGTACATCTATTCCAGAACAATATCCATTTTTAGTATCCAGGTATGGATATCCATCTAGTAAGACTAACATAATCTCTATTTTACCAGAATTTTAGGATGTTATTCTATTATTATCCTCAAATTCCATCTAAAGGATATGCCCCCTAATATTTTTTTCTTCTAAATATAGTTTCCAAGGTTTCTAATAAAATTCCTCTGATACCAACTTTAGATACTCTAACCCCAGTAGTCTAGAGTTGGTTCCTTACTTTATTACATTGGTATGATGATAAGGAAGTAATATCCTGAAGGACCGAAAGTTTAGTAGTTTTGGAAAACCTGATACAAACATAAGTTTTACATTAGAAATTTGAAAGAAAAAGAAATATGTATATTCCATTGGAAACATCCATAACTTCTAGATTATCCATATAAGTTATTCATAATATTCATCTTTGCATCCTGGGTAAAAACAAAACATAATAAAGGGGTGATCTTAGATGTTCAGTAAGGTTAAGTAATACAGCAAAAGCATAAATATAAAGCATGGTGAATAACTAAAAGTAAACATGCCTTTAAAATATAATATTGAGCATAAAATGGTAGGAATTAAAATTGGATTAAATAATTTCATAATAAAACATAACCCTGGATATTCTTTTAGTCGAATAATCACATGGAAAATAAAATATTAGTTTCATAATGGGTGAATTAATAATATAGGACATCATAAACATATCATGAAGGCCTTGACTAAGAAACCATACATAATGGTTAAAACCTCATTTGTCTCATGAGACCTACCAATTCATTGAGGGGCTATAGTGGGCCCTACACATCACTTACTAAGTCTAATGTATTCCGTATATGAATGGGGATAAACATAAGTGACATATATGTATGAAATATAAATAACTTTCCCCAATAATTAAACATAATCACTAACTATTCTGACTGAAAATTAATTATTATTATTATTATTATTATTATCATAAACCCCCTTTTAAGGGATGAGGGGGAACCCAACATGACATCAAAGACTTAAGACATTAAATTATGCCCCAAGGGTCCCAAATACATAAACATTGATCAAATAAACAAGGTAAAGCCCCTCCCCAGCATCAAAAACGTTAAGTACAACCTCCACCATCTCATCTCTACTCGGAAAGATGTCTCGTGCAGAGATGCACATGCCTAGTACCAATGGAAAAAACCATACCCTTTCAAACATCCAAATTTTGGAAGTCGTGGTTTGGTGAAAACTCTCAACTCTAAACCTCAATTAGAGAAGTCCTTGAAGAATATTTGGAAGTATAGACACTTGAAACCTATTCCACTTAGAATATCACACCAACAAAATAGATTCTCATAGCATATTCACATCAATATGAAGATTCACAACCAAAACCAATTCATGCAGTCAAAAAATCAAAGATCAAAATACATCACCAAAAAATCAGCCTCCTGAATTCTAGAACCTATGCTAGAATAAAATAGAGATAAAACCAGAACCCTTATCCACCATCAAACCTACTCGATAAGACCACATAAACTACCCAAAGAACTCACAATCGACTCTGAATGAAGAAGCGACCCTCATACTGCAGAAGACATGATCTTGACCACTAGACCTTCATCGGAATGCTATGAGATTACTGAGCCCAAAAACCTACCACCAGTGCTTTTATACATACATATTTACAACATGTTTACAACACTAGCCTTTTTATCATGGAACTTTAACTAACAAAACAGCAAATCCTGTCTCGAACCCCCAATATTGCCATAATAGGAGGATTCACACTTCCTAAGCTCGCTGTAAAGGAGCGTAAGGAAATGATCTTTATCCAACCCATAGATGGGGATAGTATGGATTTGATAGGGAAAACCCTAGCACATAAGATCCCCTTATAGGCCCATCCCTTCTTAGAGAATAAGGGAATTATGAATCAATATCACACTAACCATTCTGGGTCGTAAGGAGAATGAAATCAAGATATCACAACCACAATCAAACTGATCATAAAACATTTACTAAAATATGGTAGATGATGAACCTAATAGATAAACCTAAAAAAATAATTAACATAAAATAAGGTTTTGAAATAGATGAAAATACTCTAATAGAATCATTGAGTAATTATTGAGAGAAATACTTTTTTTACTTTTCAAAGAAGAGTTCATTTGGAAAAATCACTTATATTTGTCATTATTTTTTATATAAAACTAGAAATGAACAAATATAGTTTTTCATGAAAAAAATTAATTATTTTAGAAAAATAATGGTGTCTTTAGATAAATTATGGATGGAACTTGAAAATGGGTAAGAAATCGAGATATTCCCTTTAATCGGGCTTGCGTATCAAGAATAAATGATAAGTGAACCTTGCAAAAATAATTATTCACCCATAAAAGAATGATGAACTAATCAAGATATATGATTTTGGAACATATATATATATATATATATATATATTATAATAATTATATAAAAATAATGAATAATTATCTTGGTGTATAGAGGAATAAATCATAACCTATATGAAAATGGAGGTTCGGGAAGAAAACCCTTACCTTGTGTCCGATTGTGTTCTGCACTTGACCTTAACATCCTGGATAATAAAATTAAATACATTATTTAATTAATTAATTCAGTACCTTATATATATTTATTTTATCTAGTATACTTTTATTAAGTTAATTTAAGGCCTTTTATGAGCTATAAGATATAATTTTATTACTTGAGAATGTTCATTCCCTTGGTTTTCATAATCGGTATACTTGTATATATGTATGGAAGTTAACGTTGAATGAGTATAATTCTCTATAATTGAATTTAAATGATATTAATGAAAATAAAACATATTAAATGGTTATATAATTCATTTTTTATATGGTATGAGGATGATTCATTAGATAAAATATTAGTGATAATTATTTAGATTATTTTGGCGGTTTTTCAATCATTACACACTAGTTTTATCGTATGAATTAATATATATATATATATATACTGGTTATAGAACATTAAATGGGTTTTAATACATATATTATAGTCTTTTTTAACCATAAAAATGGTTTTATTAAACACCTTGAAGGAGATATTGAAGAATTAAAAATTGTTATCCATGAAGGTTGTAAATCGGCACCTCACGGACGATGATTTCATTTTAAAAATAAAAGATAGAGAGAGAGAAATATGTTTGAGGAAAAATATTACATTAAAATTTTATCATTATTTTATATAGATTATTCTAGAGTTATCATGCTCATTTGGGAAAAGTATTTGAGGTGAAAATAATAAAAGTAAATAACCTGAAAAGAAATTAAAAGGAAGTGGAAGATGATTTTACCACTTGAATACTCCTCCTTGAGAACCTCCTTATGGGGATTGGTTTTGGAATTTTTAGACTAATATAAATTATCCATGGGGGAGAAGAATAGGGAGAGGATTGGGTATGAATTTGGAGAGCTTCAAGGCATAGAGGTGTGAGGATAAGTGGTGGTAAGGTGTGGTATTTATAGTGGAGGTGATGGGTGATTTCTCATTATTTTATTCATTATTTTATTATTTTAACAAATATAAGCAACAATGTTGGTTATTGTGACTAAATATAGTAATAATTTCATGTGTGTTTAAACCACGGGTTATTACATCCTAAAAATATCACATATGACTCAATAAATCATGTATTTATCATTTATCGTATATTATCAAATTTTACTATTCACCAAAAATTCAAATATTTTAGAAAAATCCAAAAAATTCAACTTAAAAATTTTTCAACATGTAGAATTCTAAAATAAACTCCATTTTATGAAAATAATTTTCAAAATATTTGAAATTTAATTTTTAATTAAAACCATCATTTACTCAAAAAAATACAGATTTTAAATCTCTAACTGATTTTATAACGCTTTTAAAAATCAACACAGATCATATAAAATTATCATAAAATCATTAGAAAACAAAATTTTAATTTATGAATACATTTTATTCAAATAAATTTTCTTTTAAATCATTTTATTAATTAAAAAATTGTAATTAAATATTTATGACTTACAAAAATACCAACACTTAATTTAACAATTTTTAAAATATTCATTTACTTATACTATGATATAATTATATTATACTTTTATGTATGAGGTGCCTAAATTATATTTATACTTTAATGAGTAATGTTACTATTCACTAGTTTGATTTACTATTTTTAAGGGTCATATTACTATTCTTAAGTTCAGGTTACTATTTCTTTGGTATAGGTTTTTTAACTTCTAGAAATGCCTCATATTTCATTAATTATTCATTTATGATGTTTTTAATATGTTCTATAAGTAATTTTATGTGATATACGCTATATAAATATAAGAACATAAATTTAATTGATAGAGTTTTAAGTCTTTACATTTTTCTATTTCTTAAACACAATTCATAAATTCATTATGCTTCAATATACTTCCACTTCATTTATTACACCATGAAATGAATATCCAAGTTGAATTTTTTATTCCTAAAAAAATATAATTAAATTTTAGTCGACCATAAGATCTATAAAATAATGAAAATCACTTCTATATGTCTCTCAATATTTACCAAAACCTAAACAAGTTACACAATAATCTCTAAATTCTTATAAGTAATACCAAAATCTCAACTTAATCCATTCTCTAGGTATTTATTCATCAAGTCATTTAATTAAATACAAATTCATATTAACCAAGAAATCACGTAGTCCAGTGGTAGGTTCTACACCCTTGTCAACCTTTGGTTGGGGGTTCATGACCCACAACCTTTCTAGATTCAATGAGTTTCCACCTATCATGAGGGTTATTGTTTTTCTAAAACCATATAATTCTTATAAGGTTCCAAAAAATATGATAAATATCCTCAAAAACAAAATTGGTCCTTAAATAAATTTTTAACCAAAATGTTTTTCTATATGACTTCTTCTTTTTACATGAATAAAATAATCTTAATTGAATATTAGTTCCTTAACATATATGATTAAATTGACTCTAAATATTATCAATACCTTTAATATTACGTCAAAAAAAGGTAAATTAATTCTTCTGTAAATAAATTTTTCACTAAAAAATATACTAAACCAAGTGGCTTATTTCAAAAAATTCCCTAAAAAATATCCAAAATCTTGATAAACATTATAACTTCCCAATATTTTAGAAAAGAAAACTATTTTCTATGGGATGTTCGACATGCAAAATTGAGCTTAAATGACACATGAAATATATAATCATTATAACCTAAATGTTAAATTAGAAGGTATAAATATTATTAATTACTTTATGATATATATATATATATATATATTTCCTAGTAAATATATATTATTTATAAATTTTTATTAAATAATAAATCAATTTTTAGTAAAGTAATTCTATTATTCAAAAAATAGGTTTTATTTAAAAATGTTTTTATTGCTTTTTATGAGGAGATATTATAATTATTTTTTATAATTTTGGAAAATTTATTTGATAAAATTAATTTAATTTTTAAATAATCATATAAAAATTAACTAAGTGCGATATTTTGTTATTTTTTGAAAATTATAATTGTTTTATAAATAGTGGAAAATACCGATTTTTTTGTAAAAAATGTCATTTATTTTTGATAAATTAAGTAATTTAAAATTAACATTATTTTTTAATATGATTTAAAGTAAGATATGTATTATTTATTTATATTTAACATAATTAATTACTTTGGAATCAAATTTGTATTGGACTTTAGTATAAGCTTATTTTTTGGTGTAAAAATGAGGTTTTCAGAAAACTGTTTTAAAGTGTATAATGTTCATCCTTTTTAATTAATTTAAATAATTCATAATGAGGAATGTTTTATATGAAATTTATATATTATATATAAATAAATATTAATTTATATTAATATAATGATTATTATTTGTCATATATTTAATATAAAAACATTTTTTGCTTGAAAAATACACTTCTTAAAAACCCCCCTTTTTTATCACTTCTGTGGGTTTAATTTTAAACAAAATTTTACTAATTATGTTAATTTAATTTTATAAGATATATTAAATATTTTTAATAATCATAAGTTATATTATATTATAAGGTAAACTTATGTATTTACCATAATGAATAACAAAAATAGTAAAAAATATTTATCGCGATAAAGGTAAAAATGGATATATTGGAGGGTTAAACTAAAAATATAATGGTTAAAATTATATAAAAAATTGTATAAATTATATATTATAGATAAATTTAAACCTTATATTTTCTAATTCTAAATAATGTTCCATTTTTTAACATTGTTTCATGTGAAAAATGTGGGTACACTTTTTTTCTTTTCAAAAATTATAGGTCTACCATTCACCTCTCCTATAATAGGCCACCCCTATTCTCTCCTCCTAACACATTCAATGACATTTTTATCTTAAAATACCTTCCAAAATATCTTCCTAAATTCTATACCCAAATATAAGAATCATTCGTTTGAGTATAATTCCCTCCCAGGAAGCCTTTTGGTGCTTACCTAAAGAGGCTTTCTGAATAAGAGGTATCATGCTTAACCAAACATCTTTATTTTATTTCTTATTCAAACTTCTTAAAATATTATTCAATTATGATTATATAATACAGAAATATATCTCATATAATTATATATAATTATGTTAATTTTATAACATAAATCCATCTCCTCTTCTATCAAATGCGATATGAAATCATCATTCTTGTGTACGGTGGACTACAACCTCATGAATAATTGTCATTCATTTTCCATCATCGAGTCTCAATACTTGTTATAATGATGAATTTAAAGTATATAAATGTTATTTATTAACATATTTATACTTATTTATTTATTATATAACATATACCTTCTTAATTTTTATTTTTTGGGGATACAATAATGTCGCTCGTGTGTACGACAGACTACCCTCTTGCATAGTAATGTGAATCGAACTTGAGTTAAGGGACTTCATCGCAATTTATTTTTATTGAGGTATATTTTAATTTTATGTACCTATTTAATTTATAAGGTTTATATAAATCCTAATTTTACATGTTATATCAATAATTAATCTATTATTGAGATGTTTAAATTTTTATTTAATGTTATCCTTTCATGGGGATTATGATTCAAATGTTTCCAAAGTGGCAAGATACTTTTCTTTAAAAAAAATCTTTTAAATTTTTCATTCCAAACAATTGTTTTCATCAATTTCTATTTTAAAATTATTTTATTATAGAACTGATAGTTTTGTAAAGGAAAAATATTTATTTCTTTCAAAAAAATTTAAAAAAAGAATCTTTGTTGGGAATGTTTGACTTGATTTGAAAACAATAAAAGAAATTTTATATGTTTTAACATATATGGTGATAATGAATTTTCTTGCCATCATGGTCATTATCTAATTTCCATATTACTTTAAAAGATTTCATGTTTTCTTAAAATAAAAACTCACTTTCCCTTTTATGGTTATTTTGGTTTTAAAAATGAGTTTTAAAAATTGAAAGGGTATTTTAATATCTAAAAAGTTTTTCATACATGATTAAAAGAGTTTTTCCAAATGGTTTTATAATGGAAGAGTAAAAGAATAAAAAAATTTATTCATGATATGATAATTGATAATTATATAAAAAATAGGTGATCCTCATACAACTTATACAATGGGTTGATCCCCATTAAATCTCACAGGTGAGCCCAATATAGCTTATATGAATAGTTGAGCCCCATTATAGCTCATGAAAAATTCATGATCCCAATATAGCTTATAAAAATAGTGAGGCCCATTATAGATCTCCAACTAATTGGTTAATGATTATATTATTTGAATAATTGTATTATAATTCCTTTATATGGTTATTCCACTTGAAAGGTTTTTTAAAGGGTTTTATGAATATGATGCTCCAAGTTTCCAAAAATAGTTTCTATTCGATTACTATGGGATTTAAAGTCTTTATTTGATAAAAAAAAGTTGGTGTTTTTCATGTGGAAATGTTTTATTTTATATACTCAATAAAAATTTATGATAAAGGTAAAAATTACATTATATTTCATGTTTTTCACTTGATTAAGAGTTTCCTTTCTTTTTTATTTCCCTTATTAAGATTTTTTTTCATATCATGTCTAAAAATATTTTTATTAGGGTTTAAGGATGGGTCAGGGAAAGGAAGAAGTAACGCTGAAAATTGTGAAGAATTACCATGAAAATAAATCATGTTTTTTTAAGTTCCATATTATGGAAAAAATGGATTCTAATCAAAAAATTCTACATTTTACTTTGTGTTTTTCGTTATGTATGAGTTATGAACTAATTATCTAAAACTCTAAACCTAAAATAACTTTGGGAATGAAAGAAATTGATTTATAGTCTAAATAAAAAATAATATTTATTGTTTAAGGTTGGGTCCTTATAGTTTGTCTTAGAGAATTATTTAGATAACATTAGAGGTTAGGATAATATTAATTCCATTCCCTTGAAATATTTTACTTTGTGGTTAAGTTGAAATAATATAGTATTTTAAGACTACCCTATTGATTTATATAAACTATTTCTGTTCCAAATGGTTTTCCACATTAGAAATAGAGAACATATAGTATGAAGGATCGAAGAGGAAAATATCTTTTAAATTAAGTATCATGAGATGGTTGTAATTATAACAAAATAGCTTTTTATAGTGATTTCTTAGTTTACAAAAAATTTAAATGGTGGTGGTATCCATGATAGGGAGCGACTGTATCTACCACAAAGGACTGTGTTAGTATTAAAGGATTTAATGAGACCACACCCCCATAATTTAGTGGATCATCTAACCTAGTGGTAGTCGAAGTATGGATCAATGCCTTAGAAAAGATATTTGAAGTCATGGGGGTGTTTAGAATACCAAAAGGTAACCCTTTACTTTTATCATTTTGAAGGTGAATCAGATCGATGGTGGACTTTGGTTTAGAATACAAAAGATAAAGACAAGAATGGTTCCATAGAATGAGACAAATTTAAGGATGAATTCATTGAGAAATATTCCCATAATTTTGTTCAACTCCTCATGGATAAATAATTCCTAAAACTCAGGAAAAAATAAAAATATTTTTTGGCCACTTATGAAGCCAATTTTACAAGACTATCTGGGTATGTACTAGATTTTCTTTAGGAAATTGACAGTAAAATTAATATATTTTAATCAGGATTAAAACCAAGTCTATGAATATCTTTATCTTTATGATAATTTAAATTTTATGATAATGTTTTTCATTATGCTAAGAAAGCTGAGGTGGAGTTGGCTAACACTAATGCTCCTCGAGATGACAAAAGTAAGAAATGAACAGTCTATCAAGTAGCAGAGAAGAAACCAATAAGGAACTCTATAGGTAAGCCCCTAATATGTTCTTGGTGTGGTAAAATACAATTTAGTGAATGTTTTTAGGGTCTATAAAGTGTTATCCACTACCAGAAAAATCCTATTTAGCTGTGGATTTTTTGAATTAGTTTTTAAAACCTATGCTAAATGTTTTTTGGGAAAAAATTAACGGTGGTTTCTTAGCAGCAATTTTTAAAACTGATGAGAATTTTTTTAAATATTTTGTTTAAAAAAAATAGAAATAGAATTTAAATTCATTTTTATCAATGGCTTTTAAAGGAAACCACCAGGAAATAAGTGAATTTTTTTAAAAACTGCTGTGAAATATAGGCAGATTTGGAAAAATCAACGCTAAATTAAATGGAAAAAGTTATAAATAAATTATTTAATTTTTAATTAATAATTATAATTTATTATTTAATATTATTTATTATTTATAATTTATAATTTTAATTAATTATATTTTTTGAATTAATAAATATTAATAATTATTAGTTAATAATAATTTTAAAGTTAAAACAAATCTTTAATAAGATGAAAATTGGACATCGGTATTAAATTACCATAACATTTGATCTGAGAGACCATTATAGCTCCACAACTGATCAAATAGAAGCTAATGAAATGAAATAAAACCAAATTTGATTTATATTTTGTAATAATTAATAGAATAAAATTTATTATAGTTTCAAGAAAAGTTAAAAATCGAACTTGAACTTCAAAGTACCATAACTTTTGATTTGGGTGTCAGTTTGAGCTCTTCCATATATCAAATTAAATCCTGTGATGTGATCTACATTAAGACTACTAGGGAGTCCTTGATCACTATTTTTTCAGGTTCAAAAGTGGCCTTTAAGGCCTCCAAAACCGAGTTTTTAGTTTGGGTATCCTAATTTTTTAACATTTGATGGAATTTTAACCTTGTTTAAGGGGGTCTTTTGCCCATTTTCAGTGGGGACTGAATTTATTCTTAGGGATTGATTTCATATTTATATTATGGTTTTGAAATTTTATCATTTTGTACAATTTATTTTTATTTATAATTAAATATATACATATTTTCTTATATTTACTTATAATAAATCACTTGTATAAATACATAATTATATAGAAATTTATTTTTAATCATATAAACCATATAGAAATAAATATTCATTTATAATTTCAATTAAAATTAATAATTATCAACTTTATTTACATTATAAAAATGCATTAATATGTATATGTATACCTATGCAAGTAATATTTATACATAAATATGTATGTGTCAATAAAAAATCATATTTTGTGTATATTCCAATATATGTAAATAAATACATATAAATATAAATATATGTGTGTATAAATAATATATAAATTTATTTTTATATAAATATATCATTATCATTAAATATAGTATATAAATGAATTTACAATAAAACTATATGAATATATATATATATATAAACACATATATAAATAATGTTTATATATACATATGTGTGTTTATTGATAAAAAATACATCTTTATATTCATATTCTAATATATGTAAATAAATATTAATATATAATATATTTAATTAAATTTAAGTATATATATATATATCATACACATTTGATGAGATATCATCTTCATTTAATAGTGTCGGCATATGCTTTTTATTTTATTTTTGATTTTATTAAATTGATTTACATTTCTATTGATATGAAGGTGTTGCAATTATTATATTTTCTCTACTTTTAGTAATTTATTATCAATTATATATCTTTGTTTTAAATGAATTAATGAATATTTGTGCATATTTATATACATTTTTAAGTATCTATACATATTTATGTTTATGTATTTTTATATCATATATGGGTAAATATATATATAGAGATATTTATATTTACATATGTTAATATATATATTTATATTAATATACAATTATATATTTGATTGTGTTTATATATGTTTGTGTAACATAAATATGTGTTTAAATAACTATATAATATTTATTTATTAATAATAAATTATTATTTTTTATTTTTTATTTTTTATTTATTATTTTTCTATTATTTACTTATTTTTCATTATTATATTGTTATTTTATTATATATATATTTTATTTTTCATTATTCATTCATTTATTATTTATTATTTATTATTTATTATTTATTATTTACTATTTATCTATTATTTAGCTATTGTGTATAAATTAGTTATTAATTTATTTTTAATTTATTATTATTTTATAATTAATTTAATATTATTTTATTAGTAATTTATTATTAATTTTTTATATATTTATTTTTTATTTTTTATTTTTATATATTTATTATTTATTTTTAATTTTAATTTTATTATTTATTTCTAATTTATTTTTTGTTATTAATTTTTTCATTATTTCTTTATTATTTATAAATTAATTAATTATTATTATTTTATTATTTTATTATTTTATTATTTTACTATTAACATGTTAATAATTAATTATTTATTATATATTCATTATATTTTTATTTTTTATTTTTTCATAATTAAGTATCAATTATTTATTATCAATTAATTATTAATTTATTATTTATTTATCATAGATTAATTTATTTTTTAATTAATTTATTATTTATGCATTACTTATATATTATATATTATATATTATATTTTTTATTTTTTATTTTTATTTTTTATTTTTTATTTTTTATATTTTTTTATATTTTTTTATTTATTATTTATTATTCATTATTTATTATATACTATTTCCTATTTACTATTTACTATTTAATATTTACTATTTATTATATATTATTTACTTTTTATTATTTACTATTTATTATTTATTATTTATTATTTACCATTTATTACCATATTGTATATATTTTTATTTATTTTTCATTTATGTTTTATTTATTTATTTAGTAATTTTTAATTAGTGAATAATAAATATTAATTGTTAATTATTAATAACTAATTATTAATTATTAATTAATTATTATTAAGTATTGATTATTAATTAATCATTATTGATTAATAATTATTTAGTTTGTATCTATTTGTTATGTTTTATTTGTTTTTTTAATTAATATATATATATATAAGCATATTAAATTCTATTTATTCACCAGATAAAGAGTCTCCTAGAGTGGTAAATTCTTTAAAGAATAAGTAAGAGGTAAGGGGTTCGAATCTCACCCAACACAGAATTTCTATATATGGCATGTGCATGAACATAGGCATGTGCATGTGTATGGTAATATATAGTAAAAAATAAAATAAAGTATGTAAATAAGTAAGTAAATATGTAAGTAAGTAAGTAAATAAGTAAGTAAGTAAATAAGTAAGTAAGTAAGTAAGTAAGTAAATAAGTAAGTAAGTAAGTAAGTAAGTAAGTAAATAAGTAAGTAAGTAAGTAAGTAAGTAAGTAAGTAAGCAAATAACTAAGTAAGTAACTAATTAAGTAAATAACTAAGTGACTAAATAAGTAAGTAACTAAGTAACTAAGTAAGTAACTAAGTATGTGAGTAAATAAGTAAGTAACTAAGTAAGTAACTAACTAAGTAAGTAAGTAAATAAGTAAGTAAGTATGTATGTATGTAAGTAAGTAAGTAAGTAAGTAAATAAATAAATAAGTAAATAAATAAGTAAGTAAATAAATAAATAAGTAAGTAAATAACTAAGTAAATAAACAAATAATTAAATAATAAATAATTAAATATTTAAAAAAAATTAAAAAAACTGCCGCTAAATTGTTCTCTGATAGTTTTGAAAAATTGTCGCTAATTGATTGCTGACACGTGATTTAGTGGCGATTTTCCAAAACTGTCATGAAATGATTTGGTGGTGGTTTAGACCACCACTAAATGACTATTTTTCCATAGTGATCAATGTTTTGTGTTTGGTCACAGGGTTTGTGATTGCAAAGAAAAGTGCCCTGAACAATCAAAGAATAAAATAAAAAATATCTAGTCAATGGTGACATGTCTTAGCTGTAATGAGTTTGGAAGTTAAGCTAATGTGTTTCTAAATCTTCTTACTTAGGGTGGAAATTATTATAATCAAAATCATAAAGGTATGACAAATCATTTTCTACTTCTATAGTTGATGTTGGGCCATCTGGTGAAGTGGTGACAACTCTAGGGAGCTCGGTATTTTTCAAAGATTAATAATAAGTTAAAATTTTTAGACACCCCTTTTAAGCTTTTAGTTGATGGGATCGTAAAGGTGTTAATGACATTTTGGGAGATGTTTTGTTGGGTTTGTGTATATGTAAAGCTATGGTTTAATGTGAAGTATTCCTTTACTTTTTTTAGAGATGAGTTTTAATGTATTGATAAAATTTAGGGTTTATATGATCTTTGATGATTAAGGTAATTTTAAAAAATGTTTTTCATATTTTTGGGAATATTATAGGGAAAAATATTTGTGAAAAAAGATAGCTCAAAGGCTGGGAAACAACCTATCGCAACCGACAAGGCTATGGGGCTTGAACCCACAACGAAGGGCGGTAAGGGTGCAACACCTACCACTGGACTATGTGATCTCCTGGTGACTATGAAGTTATCATTTTAAATTAAAACATTTGAAATATAATGAGGAATTTGATTTATAGGGCATATTTCTTATCTTATAGATAATCATGGGATTGAAAAGTGATTTGGTGATTAGGTGATTAATTTTGTTTTAGAAGAGGATCACTATAATTTTGGGAAACAAATTACCTTATGCTAACCATTTTGGTTGAGGTTAATGTATAAAGATACGAGTAATGTCTTGTTATCCTTTTGGGCCTTATTTCATCCATTATAAGTTTATTTTAGTGATTTAGGAATGAAAAAAATCATCTTGGATACTCATCATTGGACAAAATATGAGAGTGGGTGGAAATTGATTAATTAAAGGAATTATACTAGACAATTAAGTATATTTCCTTATGATTATATTCAAGATGGTAAATTAATTACTTAAATCTATATTTTAAATGAAAATTTTATCATATCATGTTCATTTCTAATGAATTAAATGGTCTTTTAACTCATCATAGATTTACAGTTTTGAGGTCCTTAACTTTATATTAACCATTCATGTTCTTTTGAAAAATGATATCTATCATTATCCATAATTCATTTGATATTAATATTTTCTTCCATATCAAAATATCACCTCTCACCTCTATTATTCTACTTGTAAATCTAGATATGTGTTATTCCATATAACCTACATACTTCCTTTTCTATCTTTTCAATCTGATGTTTTATTAACCCTTTTTACAATATGGGTTTCCAATAAAGGTATTTTCAAATGTCAAACCCTTGATTACCGAGATAATATTAAAATTACAAGGATCTAATTTATTAAAGGGGTTGTAGGATGTAACACCCTTATATTTTAGAAAATAAAACTATGTTTGATAGCATGTTTGGCACACAAAACCGAGATTAAACGACATGTAAATTATATAGTCGTTATAACTTAGTCGTTTAATTAGTGGGTATGAATAATATTAAATAATTTATGAAATATATATATATATATATATATATATATTCTACTCAATATAAATTGCTAAAAAATTCGTAGGAAATAATCAATCAATTTTTAGTGAAGTTATTTTATTCCTCAAAAAATCATTTTCTTTAAAAATTATTTTTATATCGTTTTGTAAGGAAATATTATGATTAATTTTTTTTTTAAATTTTAGAAAATTTACTTTATAAACTGAACTTAATTTTTTAAATCATCAGATAAAAATTAACTTAGGTTAAATTTTTTTTATTTTTCAAAAAATATTGATTTTTCAATGAATAGTGAAAAATATCGATTTCTGTAAAAAAATCATTTCTTTTCAACAAATTAAGTAATTTAAAAGTAACATTGTGTTTTTAATAATATTTACAGTAAAATAAATATTATTTATTAATTTTTAATCTTATTAATTTCTTTTTAATAAACATTATATTGGATTTTAGTACAAGTTTTTTTTGGTTTAAAAATTGGGTTTTCTGAAAATTGTTTTAAACTGCATAATGTTTCTCCTTTTTAATCAAATAAATTAATCCATAAGGAGGATCATTTTAAATGAAATTTATATATAATATATTAATAAATATTAATTTTTATTCATAAAATTATTATTATTAGTCATATAGTTAATATAAAATCATATCTTGCTTGAAAAATGCACTTCTTGAAAATTTTCATTTTTGTCTTATCTAAAAGTTTAATTTTAAATTAAAATTTTCTAATTATATGAATTGAATATGGTGAAATGGATTCCATAATTTTAATCAAAATAATTTATATTATCTAATAAAATCAACTTAATTTTTTACTATAATGAATAGTGAAAATAATAAAAATCAATTACTGCGGTTAAGGTAAAAATGGATTTACCAGGGTTAAACTAAAAAGATAAGGGTTAAAATGACCAAAAAACATTTATAATTTCTATTTTATGGACATATTTAAACCTTATCATGTATAAGTATCAATAATTTTCCATTTTCAAGCCTTGTGTCATGTGAAAAACATGGTTACACCTTTTTCTTTTTGAAAACTACAAGTGTGCCACTCACCTAAATTATATAAGGTCACCCCCTCTCCTCTCCTTTTCACATGATAAAATACATTTGGATCAGAAAATACCTACCTAAATACCTTATTAAATTACATAACTGCATCATTAAAGCCTTTCATTGAATATAAATCCATCCTAAGAATTCCTTTTGTTCTTACGTAAGGATTTCTTCTGAAGAAGATATATCATGCTTAACCGAGCATCTTTATTTTATTTCATCCTTCATCAAATGGGCCAAAAAATCATTATTCATGTGTACGGTGGACTATGTCCTCGTGAACTGATGTCATTAATTTTCTAATATTTTCTCTCATGTATTGTTATAATGATGGATTTAAAGTATATATATGATATTTGTAACATATTTATACTTATGGTGTCATGATATCACATATACCTTCTTACTTTCCATTCCATGGGGGATACAATAACATCGCTCTTGTGTACGGAAAAATACCACCTTACAAAGCGATGTGATTTCTTTCTTTTTAACACATTACATGAAATATAATAAGGATAAATTTAATAAATATATGTGATATACATGGCATAATTATGATATTCATAACATATTTGTCATTCTAAAAATATAATATATCATTGTTTTATTAAACTAAAAAATGATAATGTTGTTCATGTGTACCTATGGACTACCGCCTCCATGAAGTGATATGACTCTTTTTTCATCACTAAATCACATGAATGATATATATAAGTATATTTAAATAAATAAAATTATATTTATGATTTTATGATTATTATGTAAGGATAAAATAAATCATACCTTCTTTCCATAATGATCATTGAAAAATTGAAGTGTTACTCATGCGTACATACAACCCACCATCTCTATGATCATAACGTAGTTAATTTTACATAACCTATTTCATAATTGATTTTTGAATTATATTTTTTATATAAATATAATAAATATTTCATGATTATTATTTTGGATATGTTGAAATAATGACATATTTGACTATTGTCAACCAACCAAAGTCATTTTTGACATATAATCCAAATTTCATCAAAACAAAAAATGTAAACATAGTTGATTATGTAATTTTATATAACATGGTAATAAGTTAAATAAAAATAATGATAAAATTTAAAAAAATTCTTAATAAATTAAATAATTAACATAATTTTATTATTCAAGAAGATAATGAATAAGTGTGATGAATCTAACGCAAGGTAATAGACTTCATCTCAATTTTCTTTAGTTGAGGAATATTTTTATGTTATGCACCTATATTATTTTATGAGGTGTATAACAACACCCTTTGACATTTTATATCATGATTTTCCCCATTATAATGACATTTAAAGTTATATTTAATTTTATCCTTTCATGGGGTGTATGATTCAAATATTTCCAAAGTGGTAAGGAACTTTTTAAAAAAAATCCTATTTTAAATTTTTTTCTTAAAAACTATATTTTTCATCAAATTGCATGTTTTTTATATGATATTATTATTTAAATTAGAGTTTTATGAAAGAATTTTTCTTCTTTCTTTAAAAAAAATTAAAAAATTAATCTTTATACTGAATTTTTGACTTTCCTTACAAATGAAAAAAAGAATGTTCTATGTTATAACATATATGAAGAAAAAAAAATTCATACCAACATAAACATTATATGATTTATGGATTCATTTATAAGTGTTGGTCGGAGTGGATACTCAAGAGGGGGGTGAATTGAGTTCTAATTAAAATTTCTGTTAAAATATTGTCTATTTAAAATCCCACAATTTATAAAAACAAGTTAAACTGTAGTGAATTTATACAGATTGTAAATGTTCACTTAGATTCTCAAAGATTGATTAGATCTCAGTTAATTCAACCACAAGATTAAACTGACTTTTAAAACTAACCTACTGATTTACAATAAGTGTAAACACTTGCTAATTTAACTATCAAAGAAACTTTAAAATGGTTTTGTATTTAAAAGTAACAGGAGAAGAATATAAAAGATATATGTAGTATACTTCAAACTTAAAATAAATATGCACAGTAGATATAACAAGAGGTTCAGTCTCAAGTCGAGACTTAGTCCTCTAAAATTTATATAAATTTGATCCACACCCTGGATCGGGGTTAACAACAGTTTACAAAACTGTCCAGGCCATGCAGGGACCTCTACCACTATTCTTCGTGGGAAACAAAATAAAGACTAGGCCACACAAGTACCTCTTCCACAGTTGACGTGGGTAAACAAGAGTTAAGAGTTTTGGAGTGAGGATTTTGATATCCTTCAGTTCAGTGTAAGAGATAGTGTGTGTGTGTGAGAGAGATATACAAAGTACACCAAACTGCTCGAAAGTAAATAAACAAATCACTTAGAGAGAACAGATAAGAGTTTAAAAAGCTTTAGTGATTATCAATGCAGCTCTGGACTCGTTGGATTTAGCACAACTACTTCTGAGTCCTTCTCTGGTTTTTCTGTTGAAAACAGAGTGTCGTAGTTCAGCTTGTGTTCTTGTGTTCTTCAAAGGTTTTGGATTGTACTCATGAGAGTTATTTGTAAGTCTTGCAATCGCTCATTCGTGCTCAGGATTTTTCTTCTAGTTCAGCATAGTTCACTCATGTTTCTTGAGTTGTCATGCGTATGTAAGTTCTTCTCGTTGTATATTCACACACTTGTTCACGTGTACTACAGCTCAATCTTCCTTATATTCCATGAGTTTTGGTAGTAGGAAATGATTCCCGTTTTGTAGGTACGATATACGGGTTTCTAAAATACCAAAAAATATCATTAAATATCATTAATTGCATTAAAACCATAAAATATGACCATTAGAATTATTTAAATAATATTGAAAAAAAGTTAAGAAACAGTGTCATAGTGATTATGTAAACAGTGTCTTCTTCATGGTATAGGCTCCATGGTATGTGATTCACTGTGTCTCCTTGTCACGGTGTCTAGCTCGTGGTGTTTCGGTTACGGTGTGTCCTTCACGGTGTCTGGGTCATGGTTTGTTCTTCATGGTGTCTGGGTCACAGTTTGTCCTTCACGGTGTATGGGTCATGGTTTGTCCTTCACGGTGTCTGGGTCACGGTTTTTCCTTCACGGTGTCTGTCTGACTGTGTCAAACATCACGGTGTCTCTATACTTAGAAAAATATCTATATTTAGACTTAGACAGTAATATTCAGAATATGGATTAAGCTTAACCAGTAAATAGTAAGAGAACTTGAATCATAAATATAAAGGCTTGATAATATAAGTGAGATTGGTGATCATGCATAAGACTTGTAAATACTAAAGAGAGTAATTAACATCAATAAGACTTGTTATCATTAAAACATGATGTGTAGTTATTATTGAGATTGGAGAGCATTAACATGATGGTCAATTAAGATTGATATTAATTAACAGTAATAGAATTTGTGATCATTAAAACATGATTAAAGCATGAGGAGTCCAACAATCTCCCCCTTTTTGATGATCACAAATCATGTATAGGGGAAAATATAAATGAAATGCAACATTAAAGAAAATAACAGACTCAACAATTAGAATACTAATATTTGTACTTGTTTCTCCCCCTTTTGGGATTATCAAAAAGCAGAGAGAATTAAGTGAAACGCTACATTTTTCATTAAAAAGGTTTAGAATAAAACATACAGGAGAAATACAAATAGTAAACAAAAAATGACATCCCATCAAAAAAAAGAAAATAGTCTCTGGACTCTTCAGGGAGCCGCCTTTTCCTTGCCTTTTTCAGCATCAGGAGCTGGTGCTGATGTAGAGGAAGGCATAGATGTGGTACACAAGGAGGGTAAGGGTAGACCTTCAAAAATGGATGGATCCAAAGTAGGAGCATTAGAAGATCTAGGTTTTGGTTGGTCAAGAATGACTGGCTGGATCTGAGAAAGAGCTTGGCTGACTGTCATGGTAGTTGAGGTATGGGTTGGTAGACCAGGTCTAAGGGGTTCAGCAGCTGGAGAAACTATAGAAGTACTCAGCACATGAAGATATGGCTTCAAAAGATTTATGAAATCATTAATGATCTCACCACTATATTGCATAGCCTTTTCAAAATCGTCCTTATTCTCCATAAATTTATCCAACAATCTGGTGAACTCTGTAAGCTTATGAACTTGAGCTTTAAAAGCTTGAGTTACCAGAGGGATTCTCAAATTCTCTACAAGATATCTAAAGTGATCTGTCATATCAATTTTAGAGAAAATACGGTTGAGATAGACATCAATCTTCTTGGTGATATCTTGTTGAACATCACTGGAAATCTTTGAATGAATCCTAACCAAGTCCAATGCTCGATCACTGTTCTTAACCACTTCTGAAAAAGAAGACAGATCCAAGACACTGAAGTCATTCTGAAGTTCTTCCTTGATTATGTATCTCAGTAGAGAATCATCCAAAGTAGGAACAGAAGGTTGACCAGAAGCAGGAGAAGCCTTGACAGCTTCAGTTAGAACATTGAGCTATTTCAGAACTTTTTGCAGGCATCTAGTGTATTCATCTATGAGCTTATTCAGATTTTCTATAAGCTCCCTAATGTGTTCCATCATTTTTGTGTGTCTTTTTCCAATATTCTCATCAAAATACAGTAGATATGGATGCACTTGAGATACAATCTCTCTATTAAGGGCGGAACCAGTTGTCTTAGGATAAGAAGCAACAGGTGCAGGGGCAGAAACAGGAGCAGGCTCTGATCTTAAAGACAGCTCATTTTGCAAGTTTGATACCATATTTTTCAAGTTTTCTACATCAGCACTCAACAACTTATTTTCTACTCTGAATTCTTGAATTTCTCGGATCATCCTTGGTTGAATATGCAACATAATATTTTCCAAGATAATTGATGTATCTTCTTGACTCAGTTGAGTTACAGTACGAGGTTGAGTGGATAAGATCTTCTCAACTCCAGCTAAAAGAGTCTCTCTAAATACTTTCAGATCATATTTAGTTACAAATGAGTGTTTCTTGGGTAAGAGTGCAGGTAAAGGTAGTGGATCAGGTTCTGGTTGCGGTTCAGAGTCATCTTCAGACTCAGATTCCGATTCAGATTGTGAATGGGGCTCTGGTTCGGGTTCTGGTTCTAGTTCTGGTTCTGGATGAGTTACAGACTTTAGTTGAAACATAGAAGAGAGATCCATTCCAGTTGTAGTCATTTGTTGTGACTCTTTCACATCATAAAATCTTGGGGAAACATATCGAGTGTACACAGAGTATGACTCATCACCAGGTTCAGATTCAGATTCAATAGACTTGGATAGACTAGTCTCAAGGTTTTGAGGTTCCTCGCCCTCAAATTGTGCTTACATTTCAGATACTATAGGCTCAACAACATGGTCAATATCCACAGGATCATCTCTAATATCTTCAAGAAACTCTTGCCTTTCTAGGTGAAAGGAAATTTCCATCCTCTATTTAGTAGAGGGAATTATCTCAGGAACCGACTGTTCCACGGGTAGTGCTTCCAGATTGGCTTTCTTTTCAACTAGGATTTCTTCTACACCAACAGACTCTTCCATGGATTTTTGCTCTGATTCTATTACTACAGAATCTATTACATCCTCATATTGGATATCCATATTTAAAACTTCTCTAGAAGCAGGAGCTTCTTCCTCACTAAGAACAACTGAAGGATCCACAGTCCTTTCCTTTTCAACAACAACTTCCTTTCCTTGAGGTATTTCAGCAGGAAAAACAGTAGGGACAGCAGTCCTTTATTTTTCAATAGGAGTTGCTTCCATTATAGGTAGTTCAGCCTCTTCTCCAGGTGATACTTCAGCTGCCACTTCCTCTTCTTCTTTAACATCTGAGTATTAAGCCACTTCATCTGGTTCCAGACCAGGATCAGCTAGGTTCTTAGGCCTTCTTAGATAATCAATAGGATTAAACTTCTTATATAATTGATCATTATCCAAACCCCATTGCTTATTCCAGGGGTTCCAACTAATCTCCATCCTTCTGATGATAGGCTTGGATAAGCAAAAATCAAAGACCTCTAACTTTTCTTCATTCGGTCCAACCATTCCTTTGGAAACTAGCATGGCTGAAATCATCCTTGAGTAAAACAAAGAGGTGGATTTGGAAATGACTTTAATCATCTCACAGATATGGTTAATAACATACTTACATAGGTTGATCTTATGGCCATTCTTCAACATGTGAATTAGGAACACATCCTGATACTTCATTACAGCAAAATCCCTTTTTCTTGAACTAATCAAATTCTGAACAAATTTGAATAGTAGTCTAGTTTCTCCATCTAGCTCTGCAGCTATAACCCTTCGATTGGTTCCATTACTAGTTAAGGTTCCCAAATCATTTTCCAGATCAAATATGTCAGATGAAGGAGGAGGGTCTCTCTAGAAGTCTTCACAAACTCCATCATCTGGAATCATTAGGCATGCATCCCACAGCCTCGAAGAGAAAGAACACTTCTGACCAGTGATCCAGCTGGTCACCATAAATTTTTCTCCAAAATCAAAGTAAAACTTCACATATTGGTAGAATTGAGATACCAATCTTAGGTAAATCAGTCTATCTTGTCTATAGAACCATTCAAACCAAACTTGTTCTCTCAATATTTTCAGGACCAAAGATCTGCTAGACAACAGCCACTCAGGGAAAATTTCTTTTTCAGGAACTACGGTACGGTTTACCAGATTTGGGTTTAGAGGTCCTTCAGGAGATATCCTTGGTATCCTCTTCTATTTCTTAGATAGGCGCTTCTCAGGGGTAGATGAAGACGGATGCTTCATCCTTGGCATCTTCTGAAGGTTAGGGCGAGAGAGAAGAAGAGGTTCGCATGGTAAAGAGGGTTCGAGAGAGAGATCAGGAGAGAGTTCGGGTGAGAGATTGAGTGAAACCTTTATGTTTTATCATTTGGTAATGTCAATAGTCATAAAAACAAAAATGTGGGAAATCAAATAGTGGTGAAATAAAAATTACCGCGATATGGGTTAAAATAAGAGTATAAATAATCTTCACGGTGAGACCGTTGGTGATCGTCACAGTGAGATAGTGAGTTGACAGACCGTGAGCACAAGGTCTTAATGGTGAGACTGTAAGCATGAAACAGTAACTATAAAATAGTGAGCATAAAACTGTAAAGTAAAATATAGTAAAGTATTAAACATTAAGATCAGTAAGATATTTATTTATGATTAATCATGCCAAGATCATGTATGATGTAGTCTAATCTCTCAGAATTTAATGGTTTAGTGAATATATCAGCAAGTTGATATTCAGTACCAATGAATTCCAAAGTGATATCACCTTTTTGATAATGATCCTTCAAAAAGTGATGTCTTACATCAATATGTTTTGTCTTAGAATGAGAAACAGGATTATTAGAAATATTAATAGCACTTGTGTTATCAAAAATTTTTGGGACATGTCTGAATTGATATCCATAGTCTAGTAATGTGTGTTTCATCCACAAAATTTTCACACAACAACTTCCAGCAGCTATGTATTCATATTCTGCAGTAAATAATTCAACAAAATTTTGTTTCTTACTACACCATGATAATAGTGACTTGCCTAAAAGGTGACATGTTCCAGAGGTGCTTTTTCTATCTAACTTACATCCAGCAAAATCAGCATCAGAATAACTAACTAATTCAAATGATTGTCCTTTGGGATAGAATAGTCCAAAATTGGTAGTATGCTTGAGGTATTTGAAAATTCTCTTTACAGAATTTAAATGTTACTCTTTAGGGTTTGATTGAAAATGATCACACATACACACACTAAATATAATATCAGGATGACTAGCATTCAGGTAGAGTAGACTTCTAATCATTCCTCTATAAGTGGTTTTATCAATAGATTTACTATCTTCATCAAGATCCAACTTACAGGTGGTACTCATGGGAGTGTCACTACTTTTTGTGCTATCTAATCCAAAACGTTTTAAAATATCTCTAGTATATTTACTTTGAGTTAAAATAATTCCATCATCATTTTAAAAGATTTGAAATACAAGGAAAAATTTGAGTTCACCCATTAAACTCACTTCAAATTCATTTTGCATCATTTTAGAAAAATCAGTACATAATGTAGTTTTTGAAGATCCAAAAATAATAGCATCTACATAAATTTGTACAACCAAAACATCATTAGAAATATGTTTTATAAAAAAAGTAGGATCAGTTATACCTTTTGTAAAACCTTTGGAAATTAGAAAAGTACTTAACCTATCATACCACGCTCTTGGAGCTTGCTTTAAACCATATAAAGATTTTGATAATTTAAAAATATGGTTTGGAAAATGAGGGTTTGTAAATCTAGGTGGTTGTTCAACAAAAACATCCTCATAAATATATCCATTTAATAAAGCACTCTTAACATCCATTTGATATAGTTTGAAATTTAGATGTGCAGCATAAGTAAGTAAAATCCTAATAGCTTCTAATCTGGCTAATGGAGAAAAAGTCTCCTCATAGTCAATTCCTTCTTCTTGACTGTAGCCTTGTGCAACTAGCCTAACTTTGTTTCTAACTATGTTTCCAGATTCATCTACTTTATTTCTAAACACCCATTTAGTGCCTATGGTGAAAGTTTCCTTAAGTATTTCAACAAGATTCCAAACTTTATTTCTTTAAAATTTATTGAGTTCCCTTGCATAGCAATCACCCAAAATTCATCATTAATAGCATCATCAATGTTTTTAGGTTCAAGATGTGACAGGAAGGCTTGATGTTCAACCTGATTTCTAAGAGAAGCTCTAGTCTGTGTCCCCCTATCCATATTTCCTACAACAGCATCTAAGGGATGATTCTTTAGAATTCTAGTTGATCTAGTAAAGGTAGGACTAGAAATATCAGGTTCATCTATAGGTTTAGGCTCATTAGGAGCAGATTCTGGAATAAGTCCAAAACCGGATGTCTTTATAGTAGGTTCTTTAGATTTTTCATTAAGGTCCAAAAAAGATAAATCTTCTTTAATATTTTCAAGAGAGGTTTTAGACTCATGTGGATCGGTTTCATCAAATTTGATGTGAACAGATTCCTCCACACACTTGGTTCTCTTATTGAAAACTATATAGGCTTTGCTGGTTATAGAATATCCTAAAAGGATTCCTTAATCACTCTTAGAAGAAAACTTATCAAGATTATACTTAGTATTAAGAATAAAGACTTTTCAACCAAAGACTATAAAGTAATTGACTTTAGGTTTTCTATTGTTTCAAAGCTCATAAAGAGTCTTCTTAAGAACAGGTCTAGTTAAGACTCTATTGATGATATAACAAGTTGTATTTACAACTTCAGCCCAAAAATAAATAGGCAGGTCATACTCATTAAGCATAGTTCTTTCTATTTCTTAAAGGGTTATATTTCTTCCTTCTACTACACCATTCTGCTGAGGTGTTCTTGGAGCAGAAAAGTTATGTTTATAGCCATTGTGTGATCAATAGGATTCAAATTCATGATTTTCAAACTCACGTCCATGATCTCTTCTTAGAGTCTTAATCTTAATTCCACTAAGGTTTTCTACAGACTTGGAGTATTTAACAAAATAAGAACAAGCTTCACTTTTGTGAGCTAAGAAGTATTCCCAAGTATATCTAGAAAAGTCATCTACTAAGACATAGACATAGTGATTCCCATTTAAGCTAAAAACTCTAGATGGTCCAAACAAATCCATGTGAACCAACTCGAGAGGTTGAGAAGTTGAGACTTATTTCTTTGATTTAAAATAAACTTTATGTTGATTTCCCTTTTGACAGGGATTACAACTTTGTCATTTGGAAACTCAAGTTTGGGTAAGTCTCTAACTAAGTTTTTCTTAGTTAGTTTCCTAAGTGAGTGTATATTACAGTGTCCTAATCTTCTATGCCATAACCAAGACTCTTTATGAAAATTATTTAAACAAGTAACATTTTTCTTAACTAAATAATTTAAATCAACAACATAAACATTTTCATTCCTTAAAGCATAGAATACTAAAACATTTTTATAATTAAAAACATTACAAGAATAATTTTCAAACTTTACATTAAAACCATCATTACACAATTGAGAAATGCTTAACAGATTATATTTCAGTCCATTAACAAATAAAACTTTAGAAATTAAAACTGAATTAGTGTTACCAATTTGGCCTAGGCTGATGATCTTTCCTTTAGAATTATCACCAAAGGTGACATAGCCTCCATAAACCTTTATTAAGTTCTTGAAGCATGAGTAATACCCAGAAATATGTCTTGAACATCAACTGTCCAAATAACATATCTTCTTGTGGGAACTCTTCAAGCAGGTTTCCTAAAAAACAGTTTTAGATAGAATATGATTTTGGTACCCAGATCTTCTTAGGTCCATAAAGGTTAGCAATCAATGATTTTGGTACCCAAATTTGTCTTATGGGTCACATATAATTTGAGTCATAAGATTTTTAAAGATAAAATCTATTTGATCTATAACTTTGTGAGTAACTATTTGAAGCAAATAAATTTCCCGAACATGAACTAGAAGTATTCAGTCCAGATTTAGGAATAAATATATTCTTAGTAAGTTGTCTCTGTTCGGGTTTGTATCCTATTCCAGTAGTGTATTTTGGTGATATTTTCTTTCATATCATTTGAGTTAGTGTATCCTTTACATTTGTGAACTTATCTAAGTCTTTTCTAAGTTGATCATTTGATATTTTCAGTTCAGTTTTTTTCTTTAACAGTTGATCATTTTTCTCTTTTTCAATAGTAAGTTCAGTTTTAATAGTTGTAGTGAGAGCATGCCATTTCTTCAATGATTTGTATTTATCCTTAAGTTCATTGCATGTCTCTTCCATCATATTATAATATTAAAATAATTCCTCACTAGTCATGTTTTCAGAATCCGAATCAGATTCAGTTCCTGAATAACAGGAATTTAAAGCAGAAGTATCTAAGGTTACCTCAGATGTGTTTGTCATGAAACACATGTTGGCATATTTCTTTTTAAAATCAGACATTTCAGATTCACTTGTGTTTTATTCAGAAGCACTCCAGGTAGCCTTCATAGCTTTCTTGTACTTATTGTCCTTGTAATCATATTTCTTCTTGAATTTTATCTTTGGGAAGTCTGCTTTAATGTGTCCTTTTCTTTTGAACTCGTAGAAAATAACTTCATAACTTTTATCTGCCTTTTTCTAGTCCTTATTCCAATGCCCCTTATTATAATACTTTCCCTTGTAATTTTATTTTCTGAATAATTTCTTCTTCCTATAAAATTTCTTAAAGCTTCCAGCTATTTGAGCCATTTCAGCATCACTATCAGAGTCTGAACTTTCACTTGTTTAACTGTTAGTTTGTATTTTAGCTTTTTCTTTATCCTTGCTCTTTGAATAAGTACTCTTAAAATCCACTGATTTCCTTTTTGGTTCATTATCTTCCTCTTTATTTACCTTGAGTTCTTCCTCATACATCATAAGCTTACCAATCATCTCTTTGAAAGGTAGAGCTCCAATGTCACATGACTCTCTGATTGAAACAGATGTGCCTCTCCATCGGTCTGGTAGACACCTCAATATCCTCTTAATTTGTTCCTTTGCTGGAACAGCCTTTCCAAGTGAATTCATTGTATTGACTATCTCATTGAACCTGAGATACATATCAAAAATGGGTTCATCAATCTTCATTTTAAAATTATCATATTTAATAGTATAAGTATTTAATCTCATTTCCTTAACATTGGTTGTTCCCTCATGAGAAACACCTAAAGTATCCCAAATTTCATAAGCAGTTTTACAGGTAGAAATTCTGTTAAATTCTTCATCTTCTAGAGAACAGTACAGGGAATTCATGGCTTTACAATTATTATTTTAAGTAGTCTTTGTAGGTTCATCCCAAGTTGTTCTTTCAGTTTTTGGAATTTTATATTGAGATTCTATAGCAGTACAAATATCAAAACCCATACTTTCCAAATGAATTTTCATTTTAAGCTTCCACTGGGCATAGTTTGTACCATTAAAGAAAGGTGTCCTGTTAGTAGCAGCACCCTATAGTCTATTATCCATTACTAGATTTTAGAGAATAGTTTTAAAGAGATAAAATTTAGAACTAACATAAATTTAAGATCTTTAAAGATGAAACTAAAATCACAGTTGAAAAAATGAGTATTTCAAAAATCCTTTAACAAAAACAATCCTTTGATACCAAATGTTGGTCAGAGTGGATACTCAAGAAAAGGGTGAATTGAGTTCCAATTAAAATTTCTATTAAAATATTATCTATTTAAAATCCCCCAATTTATAAAACAAGTTAAAATGTAGTGAATTTATACATATTGTAAATGTTCACTTAGCTTCTCTAAGATTGATTAGATCTCAGTTAATTCAACCACAAGATTAAACTGACTTTTGAAACTAACCTACTGATTTACAATAAGTGTAAACACTTGCTAATTTAACTATCAAAGCAACTTTAAAATGGTTTTGTGTTTCAAAGTAATAGAAACGGAATATAAAATATATATGTAGTATACTTTAAACTTAAACTAAATATGCACAGTAGATATAACAAGAGGTTCAGTCTCAAGACAAGACTTAGTCCTCTCATATAAATTTGATCCACACCCTGGATCAGGGTTAACAATAGTTTACAAAACTGTCCAGGCCACGCAGGGACCTCTACCACTGTTCTTCGTGGGAAACAAAATAAATACCAGGCCACACAAGGACCTCTTCCATAGTTGATGTGGGTAAACAAGAGTTAAGAGTTTTGGAGTGAGTATTTTGATATCCTCTAGTTCAGTGCTGGAGACAATGTGTGTGTGTGTAAGAGATATACAGAGTACACCATAGTGCTCGAAAGTAAATAAACAAATAACTTAGAGAGAACAGATAAGAGTTTAAAAAGCTCTAGTGATTAGCAATGCAGCTCTGGACTCGTTGGATTCAGCAGAACTGCTTTTGAGTCCTCTGGTTTTTCTGTTGAAAAACAGAGTGTCATAGTTCAGCTTGTGTTCTTATGTTCTTCAGAGGTGTTGGATTTTACTCATGAGAGTTCTTTGTAAGTCTTTCAATCTCTCATTCGTGCTCAGGATTGTTCTTCTAGTTCAGCACAGTGCACTTGGGTTTCTTGAGTTTTCGTGTGTATGTAAGTTCTTCTCGTTGTATATTCACACACTTGCTCACGTGTACTGTAGCTCAATATTCCTTATATTCCATGAGATTTAGCAGTAGGAAATGATTCCCTTGTTGTAGGTATGAGATACGGGTTCCTAAAATACCAACAACTATCATTAAATATCATTAATTGCATTAAAACCATAAAATATGACTATTAGAATTATTTAAATAATATTGACAAAAAGTTAAGAAATGATGTCACAGTGATTATGTAAATGGTGTATTCTTCATGGTATATGCTCCACGGTATGTGATTCACTGTGTCTCTGTGTCACGGTGTCTAGATCACGGTGTTTTAGTCACGGTGTGTCCTTCACGGTGTCTGGGTCACGGTTTTTCCTTCACGGTGTCTGGGTCACGGTTTGTCCTTCATAGTGTATGGGTCACGGTTTTTCCTTTACAGTGTCTGGGTCACGGTTTGTCCTTCACGGTGTCTGTCTGACTGTGACTGTGTCTTGTACACAGTCTGTCTTACTGTGTCAAACATCATGGTGTCTCTATACTTAGACAAATATCTATATTTAAACTTAGAGAGTAATATGCAGAATATGGATTAAGCTTAACCAGTAGAGAGTAAGAGAACTTGAGTCATAAATATAAAGGCTTGATAATATAAGTGAGATTGGTGATCATGCATAAGACTTGTGAATACTAAAGAGAGTAATTAATATCAATAAGACTTACTATCATTAAAACATGATGTGTAGTTATTATTGAGATTGGAGAGCATTAACACGATGGTCAATTAAGATTGAGATTAATTAACAGTAATAGAATTTGTGATCATTAAAACATGACTAAAGCATGAGGAGTCCAACAATAATATTTCTTGTTTTCTTAAAATAAAAACCTTCTTTCCTTTTTTTTGAATATTGTTGTATTGGAAATGAGTTTTTAAAAATGAAAGGGTATTTCAATATCTAATACGGTTTTTCATATGGGTTTAAAAGAATTTATCAAAAGGTTTTAATGATAAAAATTAAAAGAATAAAAAAAAATTTAATTATATGGTATTTTATCATTTTATGAAAAATGAGTGGGTCTGATACATCTTATACCATAGTTATAGCCCCATTATAACTCATGATTTATCCTGATGTAACTTATATGAAGGGTTAAACCCCATTATTGCTCATGAAAAATGGGAGATCATGATATATCTTATATGAAGTTTCAACCCCATTATAGATCTCTAATTAATTAGGTAATTTTTATGTTCTCTGGGGAATTATATTGGAATTCAATCATATGGTTATTCCAATTGAAATGGTTTTAGAAGGGTTTTATGAATATGATGTTATAAGATTCCAAAAATTGTTTATATTTTATTTATATGGGTTTTAAAGGATTTCATAGATAAAAAAAGTGTGTACGTTTTTAATGTGGAAATTTTTTATTTCATATGCTCAAAGAACTTTTAAGATAAAGGTAAATATTACATGGGTTCTCATGTTTTTCACTAGAATAATGGTTTCCTTTATTTTTATATACCTTGATGAGATTTTTCTTCTCTTAACATATTTAAAAATGTTTTTATTTGGGTTTAATTATGTTTAAGGGAATATAAGAATTTAATTTAAATGTTTTTAATATTTTACATGAATAGAAATCATTCTTTATTTTAAAAGTTTCATATTATGACAAAAATGAATACTAATTAGATGTGTCTACAATATAATTTATGGTTTTTACGTATAAGTTATGAAATATTTATATAAAACTATATTAACTAAAATATCTTTCAGAATGGGAGAAAGTTATTTCTTGTGTAAAGGAACTATAATATGTAATGTTTAAGGCAGGGTCCTTATAAACTCCCAATACATAAATCCACAAAAATGGGTATTTAAACATTGAACTTATAATCAAAATTAAACTCAAACCCTTGATGGTATCCATAACTATTAAGTTAATATTATATGAATATATATATATTCTTTAAAAAATTAACAAAATCCTTAGATGTTTCAAGATACTTATAACCAAAATACGATTGGTAAAAATAATTCTACAATATATTGATTGAATATAAATACACAAGAACTTTAATCATACCCTTTTGATTTATAAATAGCATAAGCTTTACCTTGATCACTTAGCTTATTCTAAGGTATATTACATTGGGGCTTGAGACATTCATTTGAATAGTGAATCGTCTCATTACCATTAAAACATTGTATATTATAAGATTATTTCTTTCCCTTGCAGTCATGAGCCTAATTTAATTTCTCTCCACACCTAAAGAAAACTATTATTAACTTTAAGCATATACCAGGGTCTTTCTTTCCACAATTGTCACATGTGGGGATATCCTTATTTCTTTTCTTTACCTTATCTAGTTTTTTTCTCTACCACCTTTTCTTTTCTTTCTTCCCTTCAAATCCATAGGATTTGTAGAAATATTTCTTTTTCTTGATAGCACATGATACTATGTCCTTATATAGTGAGAAGGTATGGGAGACTAGTTCCCTTTGAATAATTGGCTTTAACCAATCAATTAAACAACCAATATTACTCTTTTGATTTTATACATAGTTCGTAGTATATCTTTCTAACATTAAAAATTTATATTCATACTTAGAAACATTTTTATCTTCCTTTTATCTTATATTTTGTTATTTTCTCTCCATATCTTTCTATTTCTCATGAGTAAAATATTTTTCCATGAATAGTACCTTAAAATCCTTCCACTTTATATATGCTATTTCTTATTCATCATTAGTGTTTGAATCAATGTCCACCATTGATCTACATTCCCTAAGATATAGTAAACTATCATGACAACCTTCTCCCTTTCATTAATTTCTAGAGAGAGAAATATATTCTCTAAGGAACATATAAATTGTGTGGCTATAAATGTATTTATATTTTCATTGAGTGATGGAGGTTATTGATCCATTAAGTGTTCTATCATTTTTTTCACTGCACCGTGGATTAGTAAGATTCTCCATATGGGAAATATTATTTCTTATAACGAGAGACAAATTCCCCAATATGGCTGTAATTGGACCAGTTCCAGCTGCATCACTAGATCAAGCTTTATTATCTTTCCCAGGAGGGAAATACCTACATGGATTATGTATATTGATATAGTTCTCATTCCTTCCACTATGATCCGTTTCTAAACAATTACATGGAATATATTAGATCATAACATTAGGAAACATAATATATAATCCCAAAACTAGTTAAATACTTACATAATGTGAAAATTTTATGCATAGCCAATCTCATAATCATAAACATGGTTTCATTAGGAATGTTTTCAAATCATAAAAATATTTTTAAATACTTCATAATAGTTATTTAAAAAAATAAGAATTATTCCAATCATATCCCCTAGGAGTGTCAAACCAGGTGTACAGTAATGCCCATTTTCATGCACCAGGTGATGATCAAGTCAAATCCCAATGTGCCCTTTTTAGAGTTGTAACCCCTAGTTACAACTGAGTCAGAACCATATCCACTTATTGTATCCAGAAAAGGATGTATTGCTAAGAAAAAACACATAATTTATTCCTCACCAAAATATTATGATGTTAGTCTATATGTATCCTCAAAGTATATCATGGGGTTAGCTTCCCTAATATATGTTTTCCAAAATCTAGTTCCCACAATTTTTACTCAAATTGGTCTGATACCAATTATAAATTTCCCAACCCTAGTAGCCCGATGTCAGTTGTTACTTTATTGCATTATCACTATATATAAGGAATCATGCCCTTAAGGACCGAATAGTTTAGTATTTCTGGTAAAATAGATACATACTCTAATCTCACATTAAATTTGAAAACATAAAATACAACATAGTATTTTTATTCAGTACACCATTATTCCTTTTAGAATATCCCTGAAAATCAATCATAAAACACTTCCTATCATCCCGGATAAAGTAAGCATAAGAAAGGGGTGAGATATAATGCTTAGTAAGGGTATGCATACAATAGAACATATCATTAATAATTAACAAATAATCAATATATAATGGTAAATAACTAAAAAACATTACATTTAATAAATAACTTGAACATGAATATTAATAGGGAAATAATAAATTTTGATCACGTAATACCATAGAAATAATAACATGATCTTGAAATTTATCCATGGATATTGTAACTAATAGAATAATCACATTGACATAAAAAAATATAATAATGAGGGAATTCATAATTATAGACATTGTAACCATATCGTCAATGCATTTTTCCAATACATATTAGATAAATGGGTAAGGCCTCGACCAAATACCCAAGATAGTTTGTCTCGTGAGATCTATCAATGCATTAAGAGGATATAGAGGGTCCTACCCATAACATACTAAATCCAATAAATTTATCATATAAAAATGGTAAAACATAATCAATAAAAAAATCATACTAAAAAACTAGCATATGAAAAGTTAATATTTTCCAAAATCAATAAACATAATCATAAACCATTCAGAGTAATATGGAGAATGATATCAAAATAGTACATCCCCAGTCAGACTAGTCATAAACCATCAAAATGAATATTAATGATGGTACCATTACCACATATTCCAAATGTAGAATAAATAAAATAAGGGTTTTTTATGAATAAAAATACCATAAATATTACATTAAATCAATTTTAAGGAAAATATCCTTTTCACTTTGAAAATCACTTTCAAAAACTAAAAAACTCCATAATGTTAAGAAAAAAATTTAATTAAAAATATCCTTAAAAAAATTTAAATGAAGATTCAAAGAAATGTGTGGTCATGATGGTGGTTAATTCTATACACACCATATAAATTAAAATTTATTCCCTTCACAATATTATAAAAAAATTAAAAAGTGTCTTATTTGAAAAACAATAAGAAGATTACTTTGAAACCATTTTTTAAAGAGTAAAAAATGGTAAAAAAATCTTTAATAAATCATTTTTAAAATGTTAAAAATTCTTGAAAACTTTTTTTATAATACATGGATATAGAAGAAAAAGGGTTTTCGACCAAAGAGAGAAATGAAGTCAGTTTTCCTTAAAAACAATACTTTGGTATATATAGTTATTAAAGAGAGAAAAATGATAGTAAAACATGTATTCTCTATAAATAAACATTAATAAAAAAAATTAATGATTTTCTTGAAATATAAATCATAATATTTCATCATCAGAAACTTAATCAAGAACAATCCCGATAAATAGTGAGATTTTAACATAAACCTTTTCAACTTTGGTAACTTTTAAATCATAAGCCTCATAAAATAAATAACATAAAATTAAACTTTAAAATCATTAAGATAAAGATATTAAGGATACATCATATTAATGGGTAAGTATATAAACCACAAAAAAATAAGTGGTGAATATGGAATATGTCTTATAGAAGTAAAAGTGATACGAGTAACTCTTATAATGATCATAACACTAAAGTATGAATTAATAAATTAATTGATTATGTGTATCAAATGTGATTCAAAATAAAACTAGTATAAATAAAAAATAAAATAATCAATATCCATTACACACATAATCTTAGAATATTCAAGACAATGAAGAAGTAATATAACCTCATGAAAATAAGTTGAGTTATGGGATTATTTACCACTTTATAACATTCAAGCCAATTCCAGTTGGATAAAATAATTCCAATTTAAATTTAAAATAAAATTAAGTATGAAGGATTTATTATATTACATGAAAAATTTTAAGTATGTTCAACATATAAAATAAATTAGGTGTATAACATTACAAATTCCTCAATGAAAGGAAACTAAGACCAAATCCATTACTTCAGGTTTGATTTCCTTTGTACGTATACGTACCTCTTATATAATAAATATAGATTTACTTTAAATATATTATATAACAATAATAATATATTTATACCATATTTTATTTATTTATAGTCTTTTATTTTCTGTTTATTAATAATTATTTGTTAAAATCAATGTTTGGGATGATAATTTCTTCATTCTGTATGTTTTGGTTTAGTAGTTTTGGTCCTTTTAGTTTGATAATGGTTAAGTTATATTAATTATGTTAATAATTATATAAGTATCATATATAATCATTATATATTTATTTATAATAGTCAATAAAATTTATAGATGGGGAAAATGAGTTATGCCATTCATGGAGACAGTAAGTAGTATGCGCACATGAATGATGTTTCTATTTTTTAAAAAAGATGGAATATAAGAAAGGTAAATAATATATCACCTTTAGAAACCCATTATTATATCAAATATTTAATTTATATTTATTACATATATCCATATTAAAATCCATCTCAAAATAAAATGAAAAACATTTCACATCACTACGTGAAGACGGTGGTCCACACATACCCACGTGCAACGTTATTGTCTTTAAAATGATTTTAAGGTAAGAAGTTACATGTGATATTATAATTAAAAAAGTATATTAACTTCATAAATATAATATAAATATATAAAATTTACCATTTTATCTAGTCGAGATTGGTGGTGATGGAAAACGAATTACATCGGTTCGCAAGGTGGTAATCCACCGTACACACGATTGACGATGTCATTTCCCATTTGATGGAAGAGGATATAGATATAGCTTATTAAATTAAAATAATAAAATATATTTATATATTATATACTATTTTTATTATTTTACCATATTTGGAAAAGATTTTAGGGATTTATAAGAAGTAAAACAAAAATGCATTGTTAGGAACTTTAACTCTGCTTTGGACAACCGCTTTAAGTTTATACCTAAAGCCTTATAAGATAAGAAATATAATAAACAAAAGGATATAGTATGTGTTTATGGATGTAATGAATATATTTGGGTGGTTATTAGTTGAAAAAAAGGATTTTGTAGTGTGAATAGGAGAGGAGAGTGGGTAGCCTTTAATATGTAGGGGAGTTACACTTGGAATTTTTGAAAATAAAAAATAACACCCACATTTGTTACAATCCAAAAGGATCCAAAATGGATAATTACAGAACAATGGATGATATAAAGCCTTAATATGTCTATAAAATATTAATTTTTCCTGTTTATAGGTCATTTAAACCCTTATCATTTTAGTTTAGCCTACGATAAAACTGTTTTAACCATAACCATGAAAATTAATTTTTACTTCTTTTATTATTAAGTATGACCAAAAAATAAGTTGACCTTATTATATAATATTAATTATTATAATTAAAAATATGGAATCAATTTTTATTAATTTAATTCACATAAGTGGTATAATTTAATTTAAAATTAATTCTACAGACGTGATGAAAAAAAAGGTTTTTCAAAGAAAAAGTTTTCATAAGTATAGAAAGTTTTAATATAAAAATTCATTATGAAACTGATTAAAATGATATAAATTGAATTTTTTATAATATTATTGAACTAAATTTATTTTTAAAACAAATTTATATCAAATTTTAACTTTTATATTTCTTAAACGAAATGGCATTATTCAATAAAAACCAGTATTTTCCACTATTCATTGAAAATTTAATCTTTTCAGAAAATTATCAAAAAATCACTCTAAGATAATTTTTACAATCCAATTTAAAAAAATAAAATTTTAAAATAAAATTTATAAAATTTATAAAAATTAATTTTAAACTATGGGTGAAAAGCACGGTGAGACCTCCTTTTATAACAATACAGTTTTCCAGAAAGAATTTATTTTTCTTTCAAATGACTCATATTTTATTTATTATAAATAAATAACAATTTTATTTATTTTATAAATATTTAAACAAAAATAATAATAATTTATTTAGTCCTATTCATACCCACAAATTTAGCTGCTAGGTTATAATAGTGTACAATATTACCGTTCATTTAAACTCGAGGTTGTGTGTACTGCAAGCTATAAAAGTGATTTAATTTAAATAAATATATTTCATTTTTAATTTAAGATTGATGTTTCTTCTCTCATATTCTATTAAAAGTAATTTTGTTCTTTTATAATTTTGGGATTTTATGTTTATTATGCAAGGTAAAGTGTGGTTATAAGTCTGAAGGAATTTGAAAAATGATTAGAGATGTTATGGAATTCTAGATGAAATCATGGAAATATTTAGGTGTATCATACCATAATACATTATTTGTGAGAATAAATTTGAGATATGTGTGATTAAATTAATATTTTATAAGAGTAAAATATTCTGATGGAAGAGTAAATTACATCATAACCTAAGGTTTTATGTCATGATTTTATTTAAATATGATGATGTTTTGAGCTGGTATTCAAATCATGAAATTTACCTATAATGAGAATACCAAAAACAATTAGTGCCCTTCTAAATTGTAGGTTCCATGAATTCAAATTTCAAATATTTAGCTCATGCTACAATGCAACTGGATGAAGAGTTTGAGTAGAATGCAAAACAGGATGATGTGCCATGAAAAGGGTGGTTGACTTATAACCATTATCATGTGAGACTATATTCATGCTATATTAGAATAATCTGGAAAGATGAATATTGATTATGCTGTGAAGAATGATATCATGTTGTGTGTGGACCTACGTCATATTAGAACTCAAGATATGTAAGATTAACTTTCATAGAATCACACCATAGTTGGCATGCCATGAAAATTTGGTTCATTTTTTAAATTTATGGTGTAGGTATTCAAACTTTATTAGAGATATCCAAACCATAATGAATGGGTAAATTCTCAATCAATTGAAAAAAAACTAGTCCATCACGTTGTAATGGGAAGTTTCATCCTGTGATTGAATTAAAATACAAAAATTGTGAAATTCTAATGAGGCCCACTTTAAGATTCAATGACAAAATAAACTTGGACCTTTAGGCCCTTAAATTATTTACATAGGTGGATTTAAGGTTTTGATAGATTTAATAGATGAAAAATATGCAATAATTGTTGAATTTGAAGTTAAAATTTTAAATTAAGGTGAGAATACTATTGTGATATAGATAGATAGAGGAAGAATTTGTGTGCAGTGGTTATCACATAAAGAAGAAGATAAAGAAGAGGAAGAAGATATAGAATAATAATAAGAATAAAATAATGATAATGATGATGATAATGAGAGGTTATAATAGTAACTTAATATAGTTTTATGCTTGATGAAGACTCTATTATTATTGTAATTTAGATTCTATATCTTTGTTTGTGTGGGATAATATTACTCAATATGGGAGACACATTGGGTATCAAAATTTCAAGGATAATAACTAATATTTTTTAATCTACATGGTGATTTTATTGTAATTGTTTATCAAATTATGGAAACATTATAACTACTCATTTTTAATAGTAAACCTTTTAAAAATATGATGTTTTTTCAATTTTTATGCCTTAAAATTTATTGTGTACGTGTAAATAGACATCATAGTGTAATTTAATATGAATTGATATTTTTTTATAATGATAAACATAAAAATAAGTGGATTCACTTCTTCAAACTCTCTCTTAGTGAATTCTCACAATTCATGAGGGACATTTTTAAGTGGTATCAAAGTTTTCAGGTTCCCTTATGAATTGATTAGTTTTTGGGAGCTTAGTGTAAAAGGATTTCCCATGTATTTGAATTTTCAGGATCTGAACTTCTTTTCTGGTCATAGAACAAATTAATCTAGTGAATAACGAGGTATTTACCACTTTTTATAAAAGAAATTATTATATTTGGAAATATTTAATACTTATTTATCTTCTCTAAATAAGTTTGGATAAATTAGGGGCTGCTATAAATGGTTTTGTTCCATATGCTAAAGTTTATTCAATGATGACAATGTATAGAAAGAATTTAGAGAATTATTCCCATGATCATAATTCCATTTTTTGATGTATTTGAGAAAAGTATTTTTTTTAAAAAGAAAAAGGGGTCAATATAGTGAATATAATTTAGGTTTAATTGGAAAACATTTATAAAGGAAATGTGTAAGTAAATTAAGCTATAATACATGTTTTTATATTAATGTATGAATATATCAAGATAAATTATAATGGAATAATAGATGATTTATTCAATTGGATAAATGAAATTATGAGAACCATCAGAGGTTTTGGTGAGAAGGTTAAGAACTATATTATTTTCAAAAAGATAATATACATATTTCTAGTTATATTTGATGAAAATTTTTCAAAACATGAAGACTGTGATCCAAATACATTTCCATTAGATTAATTACACAACATTTTTTTATTAAATGATAAAAGGGAGTTTTTTCAAGAATAGGGGTAAGGATGATAGAGAAATATTCTTTAAAGACACAAAAAATAGAAGAGTATAAAATAAGTTGATACAATAAAAAAATATTTTTATGAAGAATAATATTTTGAAATAAAATTTGACAAACTCAATTCATTATTCATTTCAAGAAGTTTGATAAGATTCAAAGGAATTTATTGAGTAAAGCTTCCACTAAAGTGTTTTAGTTGTGGGGATATTAGAAATTTTTCAGCAAATTATCCAAAATTAAAATAAGTCAAATATAATGAAGATAAGGATGGAAATTAAAAGAGTTCCTTAATGAATAAAGTGTTAAGATTTTATGAGTTAAAATTTTATAAAACCAATAAGTGAAATTGTTTATCTAAATATAAAGACAATGATACCAGTGAGGATGAAGAATACTTGTATACTTATATTAATGTCTGGGAAAATTTTCAAATAGAAAAATTAAATAAAGTAGAAATTTCTAGTGACGAGAGAAGAAATGATGTATGTAGGAGGAAACTTAAATGAAGTTCATGCTAAAACGGTAGGTCAAGGGATGTATCTAAAATATTTCAAAACTAGAAAATAAAAATAAGTATATGAATATATATGGTCAATAGTAAAGAAAAATTGATTCCATACATGTGGGAAATAAGTTAAAGTTAATAAATAAAATTCAAAACTTGAAGAAATTACTCATTTAAGAGAAGAATTGAAATGTTATAAGGGTAGAGAAGGTTAAAGAAAAGGATAAGGAGTTTAACATTGTTTATTAGAAAATAATAAAAGTGGATGGGGAATTGAAAAGTTTCAAATAAAACTGTATAATTATATTAAATAAATTTTATAATGCTCAAATAAAAAATTTATTAAAATGGTTTATTTAAATAAACTAGTTTAAATAGTTGATTTTGGGTAAAAACAATCCAATCTTAAAAATATGGAAATTCAAGGAATGCTGATTCAAAAGAAAAATATACTATAATTGATATTTTAAAAGGTTATGAAATAATAATATAATTAAGAATATAAATTTGGGAGTCCACCATAATTTTATTTCAGTGAAAGTATCCAAGGTTGATGCTCAAAAGGTGGAAGAACAATAGGATTCTAGTTTTGGACAATGAGTATTATTGAATGAGAAGTATTCAATTTATGGATAATACTGAAATTATAGAGGATTTGACAACATGTAAAGGGTATTTTGGTTCTACAATCAATATTACATTGATCTTAATGGATGTATAAGAATATGTTTAGGGGACACAACTTGATAAAATAAGAAAATTTCAAAAAAATATGAGAATTCTAGACTGTAGGTTGAAAATAGTTTCAATCATTAGAAAAAGATTGTGGTGGATATGACCAATCATTACAAATTGTTGAATATTTTCTCACTATAATTCCTACCTAATTTATTATGATTTACTTGAATAAATATTCTTATTATAAGTAAGATAAAGAGAAGTATAAGGTGTTAGTTATTGAAGTCTCATTCAAAGCATCAAAAAAGAAACATCCATGGAACAAGCTTCAGAAGGAGGAGCAAGGAGCTTTCACCATAGTAGAAGCTAAACAGATTGAAAGAATGAGAGGGTATGGCACCTGCCATCGGGACAAGCCTGTGCATGCATGGGAAAGTCTATCTAAACAGACATGTGAAGGTGGAGAGCTGATTTCAAGATGAATATTCTAGGGAGGAGGAGTTCCAAGTAGTTATTCTGGGTTGTATGTAATGTTTGAAGCCTACAAGAAATGAATTACTCTAATCCATATGGTACATGTAATACTTATGCCTACGGTCCTTATAAGGGTTACACCTCACCCCTTGAAAGGTTTATTATCAACAATCAATAAAAAATGAAGGCCTTAGAGCCATTGGAGGAGGTTTAGCAGTTATTGAAGAAGAAAATCTTAAATCAAAGAACACTCTATTTTTTTAGGGGTTAAAATACGACTTATTTAGTGTGCCTCAATTACATGATGAAGTAAATTAGGTTTTATATGAAAATATGACGTTTTATAAGGAGGATTAAATATTTATATGTGATGATGAAATTAAAATGAACATGGGGAAACTTGTTTTAGGTTGGTTATGTTGAATGTTTATACTAATTTAGTTTGAAAAAATAAAATAAATTGTGGAATTGAAGACTTAACTATATTGTTTAATGAAACTTTAAAAATAATACCCAAGGAAATATTATTTTTGATATGTATATATTTAATATATGGATAAATTTTATTTTCTCTATGTGAAAAAATAATAATATTTTTAATTATTCATTCAAAAAACTGTAGATTCAAATGTCTTATCAATTAGAGTTCGTTCATTCAGATTTTTTTGGGCCAATGAGGAATAAATCACCTATTGGAGACAATAATTTTATTTCTATTATTTATTACTTCAATCATATTACATGTATTATTTATATAAATCATAAATAATATCCCTTGATTTTTTTTAAATATTTAAGAAAATTATAGAAAAGTGTTGTGGTTTCTCTTTAATGAAATTATGGAAAGACAATTTTGTTGACTATACAAATAGAAATTTTGATTCATATATTAGAAATCATGGTATTAATAATTAATTTATTAAAAAAAATCACCCCAAAAATAATATTTTTTCAAACTAAGAACATGATCATAGTGAAAATTACTTGCACTATATTGTATGAGAATAATACTTCTTCATTTATGTGGAGGCAAGCAATTAGTATTTTGATTCATATTCAAAACCATAATTTTTTCAAACCCAATTTAAATATGATTCCAAATTATAAATATTATAATAAGACCCCATACTTTAAATAAATTTGGGTGTTTGGAAGTCCTTGTATTATCAATGTGAAAGGTGAAATTTTAAGTATGTTCAAGAAAAGAGGAGTAGAAGTTTTCATCCTTGGTTATTCTTCAAATAAAAGTGGATATCATTTCTACAATAAAAAATAAGAAAGATTGTGGATAGTGATTATGATAAGGTGTTGTAATACTTAATTAATTAATTCACACACCAAAAATAAAGTTTTATAAGTGATTATTATAAAGAAATATTATTTGATAGTAAATATGTAGTTTTTGAGAAATATGGGAATTAAAAATATTTATTGGTTAAAGATGATGATTAAACTATTTCTAGTGATAAATAGTAACCTTTTTAAAATCATCCAAGGTAAATAAATTTGGAGGAGGTCCAATATATTATTAGAGATCAAGGAAAATAGATTAAAACTTGGATAACTTTAAGGAAAACAAAACATGCCTCACTAATTTCTCATATTGAACCCATAGGTATAAAAGAGGATTTGGAGCATCAAGAGTGGATTAATGCAACGAATGGGGATTCATATCAGATTCATAATAATAACACCTGTGAAATGGTATCTATAACAATAAATAAGAATGTTATTGGAATAAATTGTGTGTTTTGTAACAAGTTGAATAAAAAATGATAGGTGATGAGAAACATAGAAAGAATTATCTACAAATCATATTCACATGTTAAAGTAATTGATTTTGATGATACTTAGTACTAGTTTCTAGGATTTAAACCATTATAATTTTTCTTTTCATTTCATTATATAGGAAATAAAAGATATTTCAAATGTATGTAAAGTCACCCTTTATCAATAAAGAATTATACGGGGAAGTTTCCATTAATAAACCTAATGGATTAATGATCAGAGAAGTTTAGAATATGTTTATAAGTTAAAAAAAGAATTATATAATTTTAAGAAAGACCCAAGGCTATGGAACTTGAATCCATATTCTTACTTTAAAATGATTAAATTCAAGAAGTTAAGAGTGGACAAAAACCTATACATCAAAGAAGATAAAATGGTATATTTAATTGTTATTGTCTAAATAGAAGATATTATATTTTCTAGAAATAAAGATGTTTCTTGTGAAGACTTTTCTTTGAAGATGAAATAAATGTGTGAGATGTGGTTTGTAAATTCCTTAAGAGAATAATATTATTTTAATTTCTCAAGATTTGTATGGCTAATAAATTTTAATTAAGTTTAAAATATATTATTCAAAAAATATTTCTAACCTAATTTAAATGGGAAACAAGCTATCAAAAGATAAATATATAAATAAATTTGATTCAATAGAGTTCAAAAAACTTATTGATAGTTTAAATTAGTTGATATATTTATGAGATAAACTTATGTATACTTTTACACTTTCTAATAGGTTTCAAATGTTTTAATAGTGTAGATATATCCCTTAGATAAAGTTAGTCCAAGTGCTAGACACCCATATAGTAAAACAGTATGAAACTCTCTTAGTGAGGTTTCTAGGGGTTTAATGGGTAGCACCCCCTTGATATTGGTTTAGGGTTTAAAGGCCCCCAGCCAAAATTTTGAAGGTAATGTAGTAAAGATGACTAATAATAATTAAAATAGTTCTATAGTAGTATAGACTTTGACATGGTAATGTAACCTTATGGACTTTACTTACATGGGTATTATAGATTCATAGAACTAACTACCATCATTATTATAGCACAATGGACCTACTGTGTGGGTTTGACACTGTATTATTTTGGGTTACTATAGAACACACTGATTTATGAACTCATTTCAAGTAATGGTTTTTGTAATAAATGTGTGCGACCTATAATTGGCTCCTTGGTATAGTTAATTTTTCTATAACTCTTCAAGGATGTAGGGATTATTCAAAATAATTTAAATCTATTCTTTTCATTCTTATTCTTTATCATTATTTTTTATAACTTTTAATATTCTTCAAGAATCAACTATCATTTTTTCTCATCATGTTTTATTAACATCAAAGTGCACCAAAAGAAAAAAATCTTATTGTTGCAGGTAGAATTATTAGATATATCAAAGTCATGGTTAATTAGGGTAGAAAAAAAAAGGTCGATCTATTTGGATATGTATATATGGATTGGGTGGGAAATATAGATGATAAAATATCAATATATGGTACTGTTTTATTTATGGAAGATAAATATGTGGCATGAAACACAAGGAAACCAAGTTCAGTGACCTTGAGTATTGCAGAGGTAGGTTATATTGTTAAAAATTGAGAGATATCCTGATTAATGTGGATGAAGACTGAATCATATGACCTCAATGTGGATGTGAGTTTGAAGCTTCTCATGGGATGGTATAATTTGAGTGTTACAAATTTTTTAAGAAATATAGTTTATAATTATTGATTAAATAAATTTTATATAAAATATTACTTCATTATGGAGTTTTTGGTGCAAATAAATTTGAATATAGAGTTTTTTCCAACCAAGGATTAAATAGTGGATGTGTTCACTAAGCCAATGCTTAAGGATTCATTTCAAAAAATAAGGTTAATGATATGAGTTAAAAATTAATCAAATCAATGATAAGATGTTATAAATGCACCCCCTCTATTCCTTTCATTGTATTTTTGTTGTTAAAGTGGTAGTGGAATAATATAAATTAAAATAATAAATTTTTTCTTTAGGAGTGGTACAAATTTAGGGGAGTTTTTTTCAATAGGGGAAAGTTGTGAACTCTACATGTGTGTGTGTTTTGGTGAAGAAATAGTTAAGAATGAGAACAATTTTTACATGTTTATTGAGCATGTATATAGGAACTAGTTGTACACAAGTTCAAGGGATTTTTTTGAAAAGTTGAAAAAGATTTGTTTAAATAAATTGATCTCAGTTGGTATATTGATTTTTGATGAAGAGAACGTAAGTCACCTAAATGGAAAACATGTCATTATTATTCATTATTCCTATTTCCTATAACTAGTTAAATCACATAGGATTATAATGACTGAAGGATTATACATTACTAATTACAATAATGTTTGAATTAGATTTATATTCAATGATTGATAAAAAAATCCAAGAGGGTGATGGTTGTGACCAAGAGATAGTTGAGGGAGATGTTGGGTTTAGAAGTAAAAGAAGGACCCCTTAGAATTTTGATGTTTTCTAAACTGACGAAGAATTATTGATGTGATGAAGTGGATATGGTTATTTTTTTTATTTTTTTCAATACATGAATCATGTTCAAACTCTCAAAAAATAAAGTTAATCATGTGATGTGAAGCCCATTTTTAATTTTAGAGGTGTTTACAAGAAATATATATGATTTTATTTGATACAGATGAAATAATTCCATAGTTATCATTGAATGAGAATAATTTAGAGATATATGTGATTAATTCATGCTATATAAGAATAAAATATTTTGATGGAAGTGTAAATCATAATATAACCAAATGGTTCATTCCATGATTTAAGTTAAATATATTTATGTTATGAGCTGATCTTCAAGACAAAAAATCATGTCATGATGTAAATACTATAAACAATTAGTACACTTTTGGATTTTTGGTTCTCTAGAGTCACCTTGTAAATGTATATCCCATTTTTTAACACACTAGGATAAAGAGTTTAAGTAGAGTGGGTAGTATTATGTTGCACTATAAAAAAGTTTGTTTCATTGCAACCATTATAACATGAGAAAATATTCAAGATATATAAGATTAATCTAGTAAGATCAATATTGATTGTGTCATAAAGAAGAATATCACATCACATGTAGACCTATATAAGAGTATAACTAATGATACGTAAGAGTAAATTTCAGAAAAAAAAAAACACCTTTTTTGGTAAGCCATGAAATTTTTTTGTATCTCTAAAATTGAAGGTATAAATGATCACACTATAATGGAGTTTATGATACCTAATGGATAAGTTGGTTTTCAAGTGGTTTGAGAAAAAATGGTTCATCATGCCATAATGGGAAGTGTAACACCATGATTAAATGAAAATATATAATTCAAGTAATCTTGATGTGGAATATTTTTTTTTTCCAAATATCAATTAAATTTAAACTGTTAGGACATTAAATTATATTCAAGGGTGGATGGCAGTTCTTGATGGATCTGACTAGTGGAAAAGAATCAATAGTGATTCATTTGGAAGTTCTCATCTTGAATTATGGTGAGAATTATTTTTGGGTAGAGAGTGACATAGGAAAAGATTGTGTGTAGTGGTTGTCACATATAGAAGAAGTGGAAGAAGAGGAAGCAGAGAAATAAGAAGAAGAAAATAAAAATAAGAATAAAAATAATATAAAGTAAAACAATAATGTTATGGATTTATATGCTTGGTTAAGGATATTTTATTACTGAAATTTATATTTTATATATTTTTTTGTGCAAGATAACATTAAAAAGGTTATGAGAAAAATTATAAATCATATATTCAAGGATAATACATCATTGTTTTTAATACTCATGGTGATTATAGTCGAATTTTTTATCACATGTTTTATCAGATTTTACAAGGATGTAGCTTCTCATTTTGAGTATCAAACCTTGTAAAAATATATTGTAATTTTTGTTTTTGTGCCTTAAAATGTGTTTGATTTTTGTAATACAATCTCATCATGATATTTAAAATGTGTCAAATGTTTTTTTGAAATATAAACCTAAAAGGAAGTGAATTCACTAATTCACCTCCCTCTTAATGAATTATTATTGTTAGTGAGGGGCATTTGCAATACATATTATTTACCATCACACAATCCCACTTAATTTGTATATTTTGGATTGTACCTAATGAAATAACCCTAAATTTTTGGTTTAATAGAGAATGGGACTCTCATTACTAAAATAACATCAAAATATAATAAGTAGTAACACACATAACCCCATACCCATAATTTATTTTATAACATAACCTATCTTTATGATATCTATACAACCGTCATAAAAAGCCATACTATTGATGGTGTCAATGTCATAATAATAATATTTTCACCATGATTTTCCACCTCAAAACTATCATAAAGACAATATACTAATTACAATTTATGACATACCAAACTAATGTCCCAATTATTCTAAAACACCATAATCCTAACATATGTATCAATGATTATAACTATATAGGTTAACCCTCTATAGTTAAGTAAGTAGATTGATGATATAAGAAACTAGTGTCACTCATAAATTGATTATCCAATCACATTTATGAAACATGATGTTGAATAAGTATCAAAGAACCACACTATATATATATATTACCTTCCTAAGATATAGAATAAGAAACAACACAAATATCATAACATGAATTGTCTTATCATAACACAATTCTTGAGTATAGAGTTTTTGGAAAACCATACCATTCATTAATCACATGTAATCAAACATCAAGGTCAAACTCTTCGCTACATCAATCTCAAAACATATAAATGGGTATTTTTTAATGCCAGTAAGTGTGGAATATAATATCACACCATTAATTGTTTTACCAATCCCCATTTACTATCTCTAATCCTGAATAATCAATCACTTGACCCATATTACATAAAAGTTGTATCACCACTCATCATCAATAAATATATCATCAAATCCACATACCATGACGAATTACATATTGATACATGTATTAATACGTAAACTCACAATCTAGAGTCCCATTTGGTTCTCCTCATGCATTTCTATCAACACAAAAATTATCAAATTATTCATACATACCATTAAATGTAAATATTCTTCTAGATATTTCATTATCTTTTGTGATTCAAATCAATCAAAAGAGGAACTACTGTATCTACTCATGAATATTAGTAAAATATTATATTCAAAATTTTAATGATTTTTTTCACCAATGGTCTCAATGTAAGATATTTTATAATACCAAAAATATTACATGAAAAAGCTCTATTGATCATTAAAAAAATCTCTATTGTGATCTATGTGGAAAATCATGCAAGATTGACTATTCATTTATTGAATCCAAACACCAAAAAGTATTTTTCCCATATATAATATAAATAGTAGTAGTAGTATTAGTACTGATAATAAAAATAGTTTTTATTTAGGTTGAAGGGAACTCAAATCACAAATATTAACACACCCAAGGAACTCAAGTGGGTCAAGTTTTATCCCTATACTCAAGGATTAATAAGCACCTACAAGGACCAATTATAATGAGATGACTCAATAATCTTGTGTCCCAAAATCCCATTACATGGATCCAAGGACCAGAATTTATGGAATAAATCCCCTTTATTTTTTCCATAACCCTCCCATGTTTTAATGTCTCCAATCATTCCCCACACATGGGATAGTCATATGGTATAAATGGATTATCCTCATCTTGCCTAACATTGTGCCCCTTATGTTGACATACTATGATTCTCTGCATATCTATATCGTGCTGCATGGACCTATCATTTTTTATGACCACCCTACCCAAGCCTCACCTAAAGTTTTTCACCCAACATCCCTAGTACTCATGTGTATTTCATATAGGAATGAACACCCCCCATAAATTGGGGGCTGGATAATGCAATGGCTGAGATTTTAGCTATAGTCATGCAGATACTAATGGCAATTCTAAAGCATTTGGCCATTCCCCTAATTGAAATAATTATTATTATTATAGTGGTTGTAGTAGAAGTAGTAGTAATAATAATAATAATAATATTATTATTATTATTATTATTATTATTATTATCAATGTTATTATTATTAGTATTATTATTATTTAAATCTATAGAAGATGTAGAGTGTTAAAGTAGTGTCGTTGTAAGGTGATCATTGAGGTGATCCAATAATTAACCCTAATCGCACATTCATGGATTTGGTTTTGGAGAGATCCTTCATTCCCAATGATGTTGAAGTCATATCTTGAATTTCTATATGTACATTTTGGAACAATTGGTAACTAGATGTTTCTTTTTTATGTAAGGATATGGATATTCTTTCTTCAGACTTTTGGTACTCATTGATTGGTAAGTCTGTTAACTGATGTACTTCGATTAAGTTTGTTGGGAGATATCCTAAAACTATTGAATTTACTTATATATATTAAGGGATTTTTGATTCCCAATTTTTACTAGTTCATTTTCCCTCAAGAGAGGATTATTATAGATATTGTTCCGATATAATGTGGTCCTTTGTAAGATATTGTATGAAGATAATGAAATGGATTCCAGACTTTGAAAATAATTTCATACCTCTTGTGGTTCCTATTTGTCTAGGATTTTCAATGTTTACCAACCCATATTTTTAATCTCAGATCTCTGACTACAATTTATAATATTATTGGTACATCTATTAAGAACACTTTATCCACCTTTAAGCTCTCAAGAACCCAAGTTGTAAGTATTTTCACAGAGGTAGACATCTATAAATCTACACCCTCAATCATTAGGATTTAGAATAGAGGGAAGGGAATTTGGTAAAGGGTCACTTACCAAAATCTTAAAGATTACTAGTTATCCTATTTAAAATCCAATCATGCTATTATGTCCTATGGAAAGGTTATATCAAAAGAACCCACTTCAAAACCTCTAGTTAGGAATAAAGAAATTTGGATTAAAAAGGGGAATCCTGAACCTCTTGTTGGAGTGAAGGATACTTTTGTGGATGGGAAAAATGAATTACATGGGATAGATTCTGATTAGGATGTGGCTAGAGACCTTGCTAGTACATATAAATAGAATAATGATATGAAACATGGTGTAGGGTATTTTCCTAGATTTTTTAATGCAATTAATGATACTCAACCAATATTAGAGGATATTTTAAAGAGTCATAATTCCTATAATACCTCAAGATATTACAACTCCACTCAATAGGTGACTTAAGAGGGTTACAATGATTTTGGTGAATCCACTCATGAACCACTGAAACAAGCATAAAAATTGTAGAATATTTCTTACACTCAAGTACTAAAAAAGGTAAGAATCCAATGGTGTAATCAAATGAATTTATCACCCCACATTCTTGAAACAAATGGAAATGTAAGTATTGATCTAAATTAGAGAGAACCATTATTAATATATCCTCAATGATTTGTATTGATGTGAAAAAAGGAATTCCTCCTTAACCAGTTATAGATTTCCCTTTTTCATTCTATGATGAAGTATGAATGGAAGATTACAACAAGATTAAGAATCACACTCTTATTATTAAGGAAGGTCTCAAGGAAGAAATTTACACCCAATTTGAAAAATAGAATATAATAGATATTAGGAGATATAAAAATGGGGACATACCTATAGATAAATACCTTGATCACAGAGTGTATATGTTCTCTAGAATTAAATTTTAAATTGAAAAGAATATCAATTTTTATTATCAGAACCTTCATTGGGATTTGAGTTATTATAAACTAGGAAGTTTCTATGATCTAGGAGATAGTTGTGCCTTAGGGTATTGTGTATATGGTTCTTTATTCTTTTATCAAAAAGAAAAATCTCTCTATTGAATTCGATATCATCGAAGGATAGTTATTTCAGCTGAAGATGAATGATTGTAGTTGATTATAGTGGTTATTATTTGATAGTTTTTCATACTATACTTAACTCTTCGTATATAAAATTATGAGGATGAGTCATTTTTAGAAGCCCCTCTTGAATTCCAGTACCTTGAATTTGAGTTTCTATATTTGTGTGAGGTAGTGATATTACTTTCACATATCAGTGAAAAGTTGATTGAATTAGAGGGTTTTTGAAGTTAGTGGATACTTTTAAGGAACATCTAGATTGTTAAAGGATAGTGACCACAATAATCTTAAAGATGAGTTTATCTCACTAATACTATTCCAATCAATAATTTTTCTAAAATAGAGGAATTTTTTATACTTTTTGAATGAACTAAATTTTATAATTGAATGAATTATTATAGTTGTCTCTTGGAAAATCACTTAAATAAACCATAAAGTACTGATGTACCATGATAGATGTTCTATGGTGTCTTAAATTTCTATTGAAGATGGTTCATTAATTAATGGTTTTTATTATGGCTGATGATAGTCTCATAATGTACAATTAGATTCTCTAGCATACAAGAAAGCTGTTATTACTCTTGAGATTGGTGATATTGGGAGTTTACTGACTGAAAGTGGAGTTTCATAAGGATTGTACCTACATTTTTTTCTATAGAATAAGGAATAGTTATGTATGAGTTCAAACTCTAATTATCGTAGGATTTTACTAGATGATTTGGTGGTTTTTTTCATATACTCATTTTATCTACTTTTACTTAATCACTTGTTAGTGAAAATGAATTTCACCTCATGTAATCATTAAACCTTTCCATTTATTTAATAAATATTAGGGAACATGAGTTTTTAACTCATGTTTTAGGATGCTATTGATTATTATTAAAATTAATTGATGTCTAAGTAATTAACATATTAAATAATAATATGTCACCTGAAAATTTTATGGACTCATATTTTTTATATATATATTTATTTATTTCAATTAATATGTGTAGACACAGGGACACAAAAATACCCATTATAAAGTATATATATCATCATATTTTTTTTATTTGAATCCAACATAGAAAATGTAGAATTCCTATCCATGCTTACCCCATGATTTGTATTTTTTATAAAATAATTTAATAAAATATTCTTATCATATCCTTTATGGGGAGAGTATGGGAACATGGGACACCCTTTAAGGACATCACACCAGATCACCACATGCTAGACCGTCGCACCTCCTAAGTCACATCTTACTCAAAGATAGGATCTGCCCTCATTCTCTCCCCAAATCTCATCCCCTACTCAAACATAATTTTTTGAATCTTGATCATTGATATTTTCATTTTTGGATAATGTTCACACTAATAGAATATGATTCGAAATTGTGGAAGGAAACCACCGCATCTGCTTAGTCATGGATGGTATGATAGAAAGAAATCAATGACTGTTATATTTTACATGGGGTAGGTGTGGAAGGTTATTCAGCCACCTTATAGCTAAAGAGAACTCCAGATGTACAATTACAATCACTACAATTGATATGGGGTTTAACAATTCTAGAAATAGCCTTCATTAGTGTGAAAAAATCACTGATGTAGTAAAAGAATTTAAAATTTTATGGATTTTATCACTACTGAAAATAGCTCTAATAAAAGGTCCTTAATAAGCACTAAAAAACATTGATAAAGGGGTCCTTTATCAGTTCTATTTTAGAGATAATAATGTCACCTTTTATAAGAACCATTCCTAGAAATGATAAAAGAAATGTTTTAGAAGTGTGTTACTAAAATTACAACACACTACAGATAAAAAATAGAAAATATAAATTCAATTATATTTACATCACAATAAAAAACATTTAAAAAAATTAAAAAAAATCAAAAATTACTTTCTACAATTACATTGGTATGTACAATTAGTCATAAAAATCAGAAAATTCAAAAAAAAAATCTATTCTCTTTAGAACCCAACCCCCACTCAAAAGAGATTTATCATTCTACTATTTGCTAAAAAACTCAAATCAATAAAAATAGTGTACATATAAAAAAATCATCTATTAGTAATAATATGAAGAAATAAATTAAACATAAATATGAAATAATTAAATAATAAAATGTCACATTTAAACTAAAAACATACACTTCGAGTCATACTGGGTACACCGTGTGTTTGATTAATGTGTGGTTGTTTTCTACATGTCACAAATGATTTATGGATCATTATCCTAAAGTATCAAAAAAATCAAGGGAATTTTAATTGTATAAATTATGTTACATGTTACTTGAACTAAAATATAAATTTTAAAATGAAAACATACACTACAAGTTATATCGAGCACACTATGTGTTGAATTAATTTGTGGTTGATTCTTATGCATGAGAAGTGTTTTATAGATAATTTTCTGAAAGTATAAAGATGATATGATTTATTTTAAGTTGTTTTAGGTATGTGACATGTGTTTTGAATTAAAATGTAAATTTTAAATAAAAACATGAATGAAGATTCATACCAGCCACATTGTGTGTCATATTGATGTGTGGATGATTCTTACACATCATAAATTATTTATTTATCATTTTTCTAAATTATCAAGATAATACAGGTGTGTTTTATAGGTTTTTAGGGACTGACATGCATTTTTAACTAAAATTTCATTTTTATACTCTAAACATGCATTTTGAGTCATATCAGTCACACCGTGTGTTGGATTGATGTGCAGCTAATTTTTAGTCATCAAAAATGTCCCATGGATCGTTTTTCTAATGTATCAAGACAATACAAGAATTTTTTCTTGGTTTTTAGTGAGTGAAACACGTTTTTAACTAAAATATCATTTTAAACTAAAAACACACATTTCAAGTTATACCAGTCAAACCATGTATTAGATTGAGGTATGGATGATTCTTACACATAAAAATTGACATATGTATTATTTTCCTAAATTATAAAAAACAATATTAATGTTTTTTCTCATTTTTTAGTTTGAAACCTATGTTTTTAACTAAAATGTCAATTTTAAATAAAAACAAACACTTTGAGTCATATAAGAACACCTTATGTCGAATTAATATGTTATTTTTCCTTACATTTCAAAAATGACTTAAGGATAATTTTTCTAAAGTATCAATACAATATGGGTTTTCTATAGGTTTTCAGTAAGTGACACATGTTATTAAGAAAAATATCATTTTTCAACTAAAAACACAAACATTGATCCATACCATTCACATCATGTATCATATTGATGTTTGGATGATTCTTACATGTCAAAAATGACTTATAGAACATTTTCATAAAGTATCAAGGTAATTTGAGCATGTTTTCTTAGTTTTCAAGGAGTGACATGTGTCTTTTTAACTAAAATGTAATTTTTAAAATGAAAAAACACATTTCAATTAATTTTAGTCAAAATGATTCATACACATCAAAACTGACTTAAGGATCTTTCCCCTAAATTAAAAAACCAATCTGAAAGTGTTTTCTCATTTTTTTAGTATATCAGGAATCCTTTTAAGTAAAATGTAAATTATAAATAAAAACACGCACTTTGAGTTTTATCGGTCACACTGTTTGTCTAATTGATGTGTGGTTGTTTCCTACAGATTACAAATGAATTAAGGATAATTTTTATAAAGTCTCAAGATAATTAAATTGTTTTTTATTGGTTTTTAGTGACTGACACAAGTTATTAACTAAAATATCATTTTAGAACTCATAATGTGCACTTTGAGTCATATCGGTTAAACTATGTTTCATATTGATGTAAAAATGATTTTTACATGATGAAAATAACTCATAGATCATTTTCATGAAGTATCAAGACAATAAAATCCTATTTAATAAGTTTTCCATGAGTGACATGTCTTTTTTTGCAAAATGTCATTTTTAAACTAAAAACACACATTTCGAGTCATACCGGACACATCGTATATCAGATTCAGGTACAAATAATTCCTACACATCATAAATGACTTATTAATCAATATAATAATGTATTAAAATAATCTTAAAGAATTTTATAAGTCTTTAGTACGTCACATATCTTTTTAATTATACTATTAATTTTAAATAAAAACACACACCTTGAGTCATACTTGTCACACCATGTATCAGATTAATGTGTCGGTATTTACTAAAATTTAAAAATTATTTAGGGAGAATTTTTCTAAAATATAATGAAAATGATAGTGTTTTTTCTAGGATTTTAATGACTAACACATGTTTTTAACTGAAATGTCATTTTTTAACAGAAAACAAGCACTTTGAGTCATACTGGTCACATTGTGTGTCAAATTGACCTCAAGGTGATTTCTATAAACCATAAATGAATTATGGATCATTTTCTTAAAGTATCAAGACAATATTACCATTTTTCCTTGGTTTTTAGTGACTGAAATGTGTCTTTTTTTTCTAAAATTTTATTTTTAAATTGAAAACTCACATTTTTTAGTCATACTGGTCACACTGTGTATCATATTGAGGTACGACTGATTCTTATGCATCAAAACTGAATTTTGGATCATATTCCTAAATTAACAAAACAATATGAATGGTTTTTCTTGTTTGTAATTATGTGAGGCATATTTTTAACTAAAATGTCATTTTTAATTAAAAATGCACACTTTGAGTCATAATGGACACACTATGTCACAAATTGACATATGGATGATTCTTAAATATCAAAAAATGATTTAAGGATCATTTTTATAAATTTCCATGAAAATTAGAGCACATTTTCAGATATTTTAGTAAGTGGCACATGTCTTTTTAACTAAAATGTAATTTTTAAACTAGAAAAAAAATTTCGAGTCATAACGGTCACATTGTGTATCATATTAAGGTATGAATGATTTTTAAATGTCACAAAATACTTATGGATTATTTTACTAAAATATAAAAACAATATAAATTCATTGTCTCATTTTTTTAGTTCGTCTCACATCTTGTTAACTAAAATGTCATTTTTAAACTTAAAACACAAATTTCAAGCTATACGAGTTTAACTATAGATCATAATGAGGTAATAATTATTCTTATACATTAAGAATTACTTATGGATCATTTTAGTAAAGTATATAAATATTCTAAATTTATCTTCTATTTTCTGAGTATTCCACACATCTTTTTAACTAAAATGTCAATTTTAAATAAAAACACACACTTTAAGACACACTGGTCATATTTTGTGTCAGATTGATGTGTAGTTGATTCCTAAAAATAAAATAGTTACTTAAGGATGGTTATCCTAAAGTTTCAATATAATCCTAATTTATTTTATATGTTTTAAATGTGTAACACATGTTTTTAACTAAAATATAATTTTAAAACTGAAAACAATCCTTTGAGTCATATCAGTCAAATTTTGTGTTAGATTGGAATTTAGTTAATTCCTATAATTCAAAAATGAGTTATTGATCATTTTTCTAAAGCAACAAGATGATACAAGTATATTTTCCTTATTTTGAGAATGTGTTGTGTGTTTTGAACTAAAATTTCAATTTCAAATAAAAACATGCACTTTAAGTCTTATCGGCCACATCGGGTGTCAGATTGACATGCAGAAGATTTTTACACATAAAAATGACTTATAGTTCAATGTAATAAATTATTAAGACAATATGAGTGTGTTTTCATAGTTGTCAATGCGTAACACACGTTCCTAACAAAAATATAAATTTAAACCAAAAGCATGCTATTGAGTTATTTTTAAACTGAAATCATGCACTATTGAACATAAATAGAACAAATATAGAAATAATGGATCTATAAAGATAAAAAAATAGTTCATGAATTTATCAACCTTATCAAAGACTTTGTCGATAATTTATTTTTCTCCCACAATTTTCCCCTCTTTATAGAGAATATAATGGTCAAAGGAAAATTAATTCTTTATGGACTTATTTGTTCATGATCTCTATGAAAATTAACTAAATAAATATTAAATAAAAATGATAAGAAATTAACTAAAAAATTATAGATAAAATGATAATAAAAATAACTAAATAAGTATTATGAATTCACTTCTTTATGATGTATGTATACATTCTAACGACATGCATTCTGCTAATTCATTTATAAATAAATATATTTCCTCTTTTGAATATATAGATTTTCAACAGTATAGGTAGTAATAGAAAAAATAAAAATAAAAAAATGATTAATAAATATTTTGAAATAAATTATAATTATAATTATAAATAGCTCTTTAGGGATGCTATTTTGTTAATGTAATATGATGTCTTTCAAAAAAATCAAACATAATAACCACAATTTTTACCATTAGTTTGTTTTGGATACTGAAAAAACATTGATAAAAATAAGTAATTTGTTTTGATATAAGTTTTCATAGTGGAATATTATTATATATACCCTAATACTTCTCCACTTATAGAAATCAATAGGCTTCTTATGCTCATGGACCATCCTGATACCATGATTTTGATGATATTTAAATGCTAAAATATTGTAAAGACCCCGACCCTAGTACACCAGATATAGTGGTTACTTTATTACATTTCCACTAGATGCAAGCGATCTCATCCCAAAGGACTGAATTGTTTAGTAGTATTGGAAATATAGATACATACTTGAACTTCACAGGACATTTTAAAACTTTAAAATACAAAATAGTATTTTCTTTAACTACACTATAATTCCCTTTAGCATAACCCTTAATATCAATCATAATAAACTTCATGGTATCCTAGTGAAAGGAAACGTAAGAATTGGGTGATATAGATAATCAGTAAGAATATACATACAATTAAATCTAAATAAGTGATAAATAATATGGTAAGAATAAATTATGATCAAATAATGCCATATAAATAATCTATTGATCTATAAACTTATCCATGGATATCATAAAAAATAAAATAATCAAATTAAAATTAATAAATGATTTCATATTGATAGAATGCATAACTTCAGACATCTGAAACTTATTATCATTCCCTAATTCCAAGACATATGAAAATACCATCAAATCCTTATGCCAAGACATCCATATAAATTGGTAAGGGCTCGTCTAAAATAAAATATAGTTTGTCTCATGGGACCTAAAAATGAATCAAGTGGATATAGCAGGGCCCTCCCATTACTTACTAAGTTCAATTAATTCTTCATATGAAAAGGGTGAAGTATTTTCAATATAAATATTTGTATTGAAAAATTATCAAATGAAATTTTAGTACTTTCCCACAATCATAAACCATATAGAGTAATATAGAGAATGGTACTAAAATAGTACATACCCAGTAAAACTAATCGCAAACCATCCAAATAAATATAGTGGGGTGTATCATAAGATTATAAACTCATTAAATAATAATATTCAACAAATTATGTTGACACATATGAAAATAATTTCAAAAATTCACTGGAAAATTCATTGAGGAAAATTACCTTTATCACATTGAACACTTATTAAAAATTTAAGAAATTCCCAAATATTATGGAAAATATTTTATTTTAAAATAAAATTTTAAATTTATAAAGTAATCTTTAAATAAATGAGTGGTCATGATTTTTTGAAAATTTTGTTCATTTCGTTTAAGTTAAAAAAACATATCTTTCAAACTTTTGTAAAAATGTCAAAACATACATCATTAGGAAAATGGAAAAATAATCTTCTAAAACTATTTTTTAAAAAAGTAAAACCTGGTGAAAAAATTCTTTATTAAATAATTTTATAATATTAAAAATATTATTTAAAATATTTTAAGGAAAATATGGATATGGAATAAAATATTCCCCTAATGGGGATTTTAACATAAACAATCTTGAATAATGATATGACTATGAAATAAACTCTTACCACTTTAGTGAAATATGAATCATAAATATCAATAAATAATAATGTAAAATTAACAATTAAATACCATTAATATGATATAATATATGAAATAGGTTTTATATACACCACACAAAATAAATAAGTGGTGAATATGACATATGTCTCACAGAGGTAAAAGTGAGACGAGAAACCATTACCTCATATTCAACTTCCTTTATATGAGTATGAACCTCATGTATAATAAATATTGATTTATTATATATTTATTCCAGAACCATAATCATATAAATCATACCTATTATGATTTACATATAATATTTTATCACTCTTTTGTTAATTATTATTTGTTAAAATCGCTATTCTGAGTAATAATTGCTTTGTTTTTCATGTATGTTTTATTTTGGTACTTTTGGTCATTTTACTTTTATCCTGGTTCCATCATATATATATTTTTTAAAATTATATAAATATCATACATATTCATTATATATTTAATTATATTAATATATAAAATATAGATATAGAAAATGAATTACATCATTCATGGAGGCGGTAGGTCGTACGTACGTAAGAACGATGATTTCACTTTTTGATAGATGAAATGAAATAATGGTAAATAATAATTAAACTATATAAAATAATTATTATATCATATACATATCACATATATTCAGTAAATACATCCTTATAACCATACATGTGATGCTTAAATGATAAATTATCACATCGCTTCATGAAGGTGGTAGTCCACACGTATGCATAAGAAATGTTATCATTTTCCAAAAGATTGGAAGGTAAGAAGTTATATATTATATTATAATTCTAGAATATTAATTATGTGATAAATATAATTTATACTCATTAGTTACATTTTTATAAACATCCAATTAAGGTGGTGATGAAAAATGAATTACATCGCTACGTGGAGACGGTATGTTGTACGTACGTATGAGTGATATTTTTTATTTATTTTGGATGTAAAAGAGATGGAATATGGTTTTATCATAATAATAATAACACATAAGTATTTTTTTAATACTTTAGTTATTATTTTAGGATGGTTGAAACACATTAAGAGTTAATATAATAAGAAATAAACATGAAAGAGTCAGTAAAGAAAATTAACCATTCTTAAGAAAACTTCCATTAGATATCTTCTTAAGGTATATAGGGTTCGTCATTTAGAATGAAAATGACCTATATAACTTGGATAATAATGTTTATAAAAGTAATTTGTAGGTTTTGGTCATACCATATGGATAAAATTAGTGTAAAGATATGAAGGAAGGTGTTACCTTTTATAATTGAGGGATGGGGCACTCTTGGATTTTTTTTAAAAGATTAAAATATTATAAAGTCATTTTCTAGACCAAATGCCATAAAATGGACATATATTAGAATATAAGGTAGTATATGGTTTAAATATAATCAACAAATGAAAGTTTGATAGGTTTATGTGGTATTATATATAAGTACCTATCCTTAAAACATTACATAATCTTTAGTTTTATAAAATAAAATAAATTCTTACACATTGAGGATCATTTTAGGTTTAGAGTTTTAGAGAAATCATAACATAAAACATATATAACATCCTATAATCATACATGAGGATACTAATAAAATCGTATCCACTTTTCTAAAATATAAAACTTAAATAAAAACATAATTTCTTTGATAAATCTTCATAACATTTAAATTGTCTTCATTCCTTATCTTATACATCCTTATAACCTATGAAAAAATATATAAAAACTTAGGATAAGCACAAAAATCTCAGTAAGGGATATAATGAAAAAAATCGTTAGTCAAGTGATAACATAAAAACCAATAAAACCCATTTCATAAAAAATAATTTACATTCATAGAAACATCATGCAGTTTCCTTGGGTCATATTTACCATATCACTATTATAATCACCCTAACACATGGAATAACCATATGGTCTGATTCCATATTTGGAGTACCCAATGCATTGGAGAGCTATAATGAGGCACACCTGTCATATCTTGATCTATAATGGGATAAACCCAACATATCTTGAGATATAATGAGATAAACCAAATATAATTGTGTCTAAGGAAGATATAATGCTAATAAAGTATCATGAAATCGGGCGAAACCACACAAGACATGTATATATAAAAAACAATCTTTCTGAATTTTATTAAAGAGACTTTTAAAAGGATTTTAAAAAGAAAGTCCCTTACAAATATAATTAGAGTGAGGATTAATGGAATGGAATATATATGTGTATGAAATATAAATAAACATAATATAAACATAATATAAACAAAAATTCATCATACAAATAATCTTAAAACCACATAATGAATAGAGTAGAAGGTTAACCCAAAGATTAGAAATTGGGTTAAGAATTCCCTTACCATGGGTTCATCTTACTTCAAATGTTTGTAAACCTCTTGTATAATGGTTAAAAGTGTGTTATTAATATCTTAAAAAACATAATCATGTTTATAACACCTTATATGATCATTTCATAACATCATTTTTTCCTTTAATTATTAGTATTTTTATCCTTTCATTGTTTTGGGTGCATTCTTTGCATGATTTCCATGGACGGTTTGTATGTTATTTTATTGTTGCATGGAAATGAAATTTCAGAAATGGAATGAAATGGTATTAATATGTTTCTATAATATTAAATTATTCCATAACTAATTTTTTTTATATGTTATGAGGGTGAATCATTAGATAAATCTTTAGAGATATTCATTGAGATCATTTTTGCAGTTCTTTGATAATCATGAACTAGTTTCATTATATAACATAATATTATGTATATATGTTAACTCCAAAACATGAAAGAGGATATATAATATGATTTAAATTATGTTTCAACCATTAAATTTTTTTTATAACCAGTTTTTAAGGATGTAATGGAAATTATAAACACATCATTTGTGATTTTAATAAATCGACACATCACAGAGGGCGTTTTTTATTTTTAGAATAAGAGGAAGATGAGAGGAATAATGATGATGAATATTTCCATAAACATGGTAAAAATAAATAATATATATCATACTGGATATTTCATGCCTCTAGTATAAGGGGATATGAATATAGTATAAGAAAATAAAAGAATTGAAAAGAAAACACAAGAAAATTAAAGAGTATCTTTACCTCTTGATATGTTATCCTTGAGATCCTCCTTCAGGCCCTTGGTTTTGGCCTTTTGGTGATACCATTAGTTCTTGTATATAGGGGAGGGGCTTGGGAAGATTATTTTGTATAAATTAGGCAATACACAAGGTATTAGTGGTGTGAGATGAAGAGGGGATGAGGGTGGTATTTATATTGGAGGAGAGGAAAAGTTTTACATTATTTTAATCTTTGGTTTAATATTTTTCCTAAAGACTATTAATAGTCTTGATTCATGTGACCAAAAATAGTAATAAGTACATTTTAGTTTTAACCAAGGGTTTTTACATCATCCATGATGCTAGGAAATAGTGTATTTTACTGATAATGTATATATATATAGTATATTACCATATTTTACTATTCACCAAAATTTAAGTATTTAAGAAAAATCCTAAAAATTCACCCTAATGATTTTTCAATGTGTAGAATTCAAAAATAAACTCTAAATTTTGAAAATAATTCTCTAAATATGATTAATTAAATTTTTAAATAAAATCATAATATATTTGAAAAATAACAATTTTAAAACTATAAATCATTTTATATCTCCTTGAAAAATTAATCAAGATCTCATTATCTTATAACCATAATAAAATAAAATAATAATGCAATTTACTATTCATAAGGTCATATTACTATTTATAAATTTATGTTACTATTCACAAAAAAAATCAAATTGGTTCTATCATACTCTGAAAATACTTACTAATCACAACCACATATGTCTGTTTTTTGAAATTAAAATCATAGAAGTGAAAAAATGTATTTTTAACGACTATTTTGTAAATATATACTTAAGAAAAGTTTCATGCATTTCAATTTATTTTTAAAACCTTGGGGTGTTACACTCTCCCCACCTTTGGGAAATTTCATCCTCACATTTTTATTTACTTATTAAATAATTGAGGTTACTTTTCCCTCATATAATTTTAAGATTCCCATGTTGCTTCTTCTACCATGTGGTTTCTCCACAAAACCTTTACCTGGTGGATTAACGTATTCCATAATACTTTCTCTCTATGATCAAGAATCTGAAATGGTCTCTCTTTATAAGTAAGGTTCTCTTCTAGATTAACTGCTTCTGGGCTTAGAACATGAGATGAATCTGAAACATACTTTATCAACAAAGAAACATGAAAAACATTGCGTGCCTATGATAGACTCAGAGGCAATGCTACTCAGTAGGAAACCAGTCCAACTATCTCTAAGATTTCATAATGTACAATTAACCATGGACTTCCCTTTCTTACCCAAATGAATAAAACTTTTACATGGTGAGATTCTAAGAAAAACTTGATCACCTACCTCTAAAGAAAAGTCATTCCTCATGTTATCTACATAACTTTTATCGTTGCTCTGAGCTATCCTCGTGTGTTTCTAGATCAGCTTCACTATCTCAGCCACTTACTCTACTAATTCTGGTCCTATCAACTTTATTTCCCTAACATCATCTCGAAAATATGGTGTTCGACACTGCTTCCCATATAATGCCTCAAAAGGTTCCATCTGTATACTGGAATGAAAACTGTTATTATAAGAAAACTTAACTAATGAAAGATGTTGATCCCAACCTCCCTAGCAGTCCATTGAACAAGCTCGTAGCATATCCTTTAATTTCTAAATAGTTTGTTCTAAATTCCCATCTGATTGAGGATGAAAATATGTACTGAAATTTAATTTTCTTCCCAATGACTTCTGAAGTACTTTCCAAAAGTTTGAAGTGAAACTGGTATCATGGTCAGATACAACGGAAGGTTTAATTCCATGTAACCTGATAATCTCTTTGAGATAAAATCAAGGAAGTTGATCTAAAGACATGTTATCTCAAATATGAAGGAAATGAGAATAATTAGTCAGTTGATCAACAATAACCCATATTGCATTGTTACCTCATGAAGTCTTTGGTAGTACCATAATGAAGTCCATGGATATATTTTTTCATTTCCACTCTGGTATTGGGAAATTCTGAAGAATCCCCATTGGTAACTAACAATCTTCTTTAAACCATTGAGATGTCATACATTTCATGGTAAAATCTACAATATCTCTTTTTATTATGTCCCTATAGTAATACTCTCGAAGTTCTATGTGCAACATTGTACTGCCAAGATGAACTAAAAATGGAGACTATGAGGTTCACATAACAATTATTTCATCAATTGAGAATCCTCAGGAACACATAATCTCTTAAAAACCCTAAAAACACAATATCTACCAAGGTTATATTCTAGTAACTTACCCATTTTAACTAATTCTACCTTTTTTTTGTAACTCACCATCTTCTTTCTACATTGGCTTAATTCTGTCTAGCAGAGATGACTGCACTAAAGCCTAAAACAAAACAGGGCAATTTTCTACACTAAAAACTTCTAAGATAAAGTTTTATAAAATCATTTACCAAAGGGTCATGTTCTAAATTTATCATGGTTAATGTATCATTACTTTTCCAAATCAATGCATCAGCCACTCTGTTTGATTTTCCATGATGGTAATGAATCATGAAATCATAATCCTTGATTAGTTCCACCCATCTTCTCTATATCATGTATAATTATTTCTAAGTAAATATATACTCCAAGATTTTATGGTCAATATATATTTCACATTTTACTCTATATATATGTTGCCCCTAAAATTTTAATGAAAAAACAACAACTGCTAATTCCAAATCATGTGAGGGTAATTTAACTCATGAGGTTTCAACTGATGTGAAACATAAGAAATAACCTGATCATTCTACATCATAACACAACCAAGTCCCTTCAAATAATCATCACTGTAGATGAAAAATTCACCACTTATGGAAGGTAGGTCCAAGACTAGAGAATTAACCAATCTTCTTTTTAATTCCTGAAAACAATCATCATATTCTTTTTTCTAAATGAATTTAACTCCTTTTTGAGTTAACTTAGTCAGTGGAATAGATAACCATGAAAAGTTTTCAAAAAACCTTTGGTAATATCCTTCCAAACCAAGAAAACTAAGACTCTCATTTATATTTGTGCGCCTTCTCCATTCATCAACAACCTTAATTTTAGTAGGATAAACAGTTATTCCATCTTTAGAAACAATATGACCAAGGAAATAATTTTTTTGTAACCAAAGTTCACACTTTTTGAATTTTCCATATAGTTTATTTTATTTTAAGGTTTTCAAAACAACCCTTAGATTTCTTATAATCCTATTTACTTTTATAATATACCAGAATTTAATCAATAAACAAAACTACAAACTTATCCAAGAACTCATAAAATATTCTATTCATAATATCCATGAATAGAGTAGGTGCATTAGTTAACCCAAAAGGAATAACTTTAAATTCATAATGAAAATATCTAGTATGGAATGTAGTCTTCAAGATGTTTACATCCTTTACTTTCAACTGATGGTACCCCAACCTCAGGCCAAGCTTTAAAAAATATTATGCTCCCTAGATCTAATTAAAAAAATCATGGATATGAAGAAAAGGATAATTTTTTTTAATAATAATATTATTCAAGGCTTTTTAATCAATGAAATGTCTTATTAAACCATATTTCTTTTTAACAAATAAGATATAGAACCCCATAGTGAAGTTCTAGGTCGGATTAATCCTTTATCTAATAATTACTAAACATACTTTATTAATTCTTGAAGTTCCATTTGAAACATTCGATAAGGGGGTATAGAAATTTTCTTAGAAATAGGAAATAAGTAAATAGTAAACTCAACCACTCAATTAGGAATAATACTAGGAAAATAATCATGAAAAACATCCAACTATTCATTGATGACTGATGCATCATTCTTCTAGATAGTTCCCTTATCTTAAAAACTATGATCAAGATAACTTCCATTTCCATATTTTATCAGTTCATTAGCTTCCTGATATGTTATAAATGGTATGGGTTCATTCTTGTACACAAACTGAAACTCTTTCTAAAAAACAACTTCTTTTTCTCTGTAATCTATCTTAGCATGATAAAAAAAGTCAATCCATACATAAAATAACATCAAAATCTAGTAAAGGAAATACAATGTGGTTTTTAGGTAAAATCCTTCCACGGAAAAGGATAGCTAGATTATTATAATTTTTTCTTTCCATGATATTTCTTCCATGTTTTTTTACCATGAGTTCGAGTTTCATTTCATGAGGTGAAATTCCCAATTTTTCTGAAAATTTCTCCTAAATGAAGAAATGTGTAGAACCCAAATCAAAAAAAAACATTTGTTAAATATATAAAAATAATAAATGTACCTGATACCACCTCATTTTATGGTTCAACATTTTTTGAAGTGGTTGAAAAGGATTTTACCACACCCTTCTTCTTCCAATCTTGCTGATTCCCTGCCTGAGTGACTAGCTTTGGACAAACTTTAGAAAAATGAACAAATTAATTACAGGGTGTGTCTCATGACTTTGGGGATCTTCTTCCATTGTTTCCACCATTTTACTCTTGCCTCCTTTCCCTATCCCTAAATTTGATAGGTCTATTCAAGGCAGCACAGTAAAGGATCAGAGGTTGTGTTTCGTGTCTATGGGTTGCATCAGTGGCTACTATGGGTGCGTTGAGAGGTTCGCAGTGGGATTCGAGTGTGGTATCGGAGACGGCGATGGGAGTTTTATGGCTTACGGTTGATCATTCTTCTAGTGTTTTGGTGTCCAGGTGACTGGTTGAGGTAATGGATTTCCGCCGTGGTATTCTTGTTTTGTGATTTGATGTGTTCTTCTTAACCTGTTGTGTATTGTGTAGTTCTACCTTGGATCTATTTAGTTCACATATTTTATTTGGAGTGGTATGTGTTATGTGATTTTGTAATCTCAGTCATGGTTCTTGATTTTTTTTTTTCCTTGATGAAATCAATTTCTCTTGGTTCGTAGTTTTTGATGTGAGCTTTTTCTGGATTTCTGAATTCATGATTGATCTTTGGTTAGTTGAATATTTGAATTTGCAGTTTGGATGTTCTGTTGGTATTATTGTTTGTGGCACTACGGTCTTTGGTCTTGGGTCAATGCATCTGATTCTTCTCAAAGGACAGCTTCAAAAGAGGTTCAGAGCAAGGAGCTTTCACGGATCATGGATTTTTTTGATTTGGATGTTTGAGAGGGTATGGAATTTTCCATTGGTTCAGTGCCTATGAATTCATGCACGGGACTACTTACCATGAAAAGATGTGTAGTTGGAATGATGATTTTGATGTTGTGGAGAGGAATTTCTTGGAATATTTGAATCAGATTGTTTTTTTTATGGGACTTTGGACCATGAGTCTTTATTGTCTTTATGTATTTCAAGTCATTTGGGTTCCCCCTTACCCCTTAAAAGGGGTTTTATCTTAATAAAAAAATTTAATTTTCATTCAAAGCATCTCACCATCAGCTTATCATTAAATTTCAGATCATTTTCCATACACTCATGAGACATGTGTCCAAAATTTCCACATTGGACACATTTCCCATAATTTACAAGTCATTCACCAGGATTCTTTTTACCACACTTTTCTCAAGAAGGGAAATTGATTTTCTCACCTCCATATTTCTTTGACAAATTAATCCCCAATTCTTACCAACATTTCTGCTTCTTATTCTTGTCATCACAAGTCACATACATGTTAGAAAACTCCATCTAAACTTTTTCATCACAATGAAAAAGTTTCACGCTGCTTTTAAAATCTCATGAAGGCAAAGTTATTCATAAAAATGGTTTCAAACCAGAGTAAAATCTATTAATTTTACTATAAAAATACCATGTAAAATACGGTACATACCTGGATAATCTTATAAAATTGGATTCATATACTACCATAGAATCATTACCTTTTTTCTTTAGTTCCAAGAATTGTTTCTCCATTCTGAGTTGAATAGTGTTAAAAAAAATATTTTCCAGAAAAAGACTCTTAAAATAATCCCATTCTAGACTATCAAGATCATCTCTTTCTATCATATTATTAACTAGAGACCACTATTTATCGGATTCACCTTCCAAATGATAAATGTCCAGTATTACCTTTTTGATGTTCCCAATATCCCATGACATCAAATATATTTTCAATAGCATTGATACATTCTTCAGCTATCATTAGATTTGTGGTTTCACTGAATGCTGGAGGATGTTGCCTCATAAAATGATCCAAAAAAGACATGTTTATTCTTGGTAGATCACGTTCCTTTCTAGTATGGATACCACCAACATTTATTTCTTGGGTCAACTAATCCATTATTGTCACAAACTGCTCGGTTCTGATTCCCACCATTACAGGCTACAAATTTGGACAAACATCAGCCTCTTGGTGCCCTCCTAGATCAGTTTCCCTATTTCATATATAGAAAACCATTCTCAAAAGACATATCTTAGATGAATAAACATGGTAATATTTAAATTCTATAATATTTCAAATTAAACATAGAGTAAAAATCATTTATGGTATTCTTTTAACATCATCCTAACCCAAAAAAGTTATCTAAACCATCCTTTGATAGTAAATACAAGGAACCATCCTTAAATAATTATATAATATTGAGTTTTATACAAGAAAATACATCATTACACATTTAGGATATTTTTAGTTTTAGAGTTTTAGAGAAATTAGGACATAAAACACATATAACATCCCATAATCATACATGAGAATACAACTAAAACAGTATCCAATTTTTCCAAAATATAAAACTTAAATAAAAACATAATTTCTTTTAAAAATCATCATAACATTTAAATTTCCTTCCTTATTTCTCTTACACATCCCTATAACCTATGAAAAACATTTAAAAACATGGGATGAGCACCAAAATCTCAGTAAGGGAAATAGGGAAAGAAATCGTTAGATAAGTGATAGCATAAAATCCAATAAAACTCATTTCATAAAAACTTGTTAACATGAATGGAAAAATAATATAGTTTACTTGGGGAATATTTACCATATCACTCTTACAATAATCCTTACATGTGGAATAACCATTTGGTCAAATTCCATATGTGGAGTACCCAATACATTAGAGATCTATAATGGGGCTCACCCATCATATCTTGAGCTATAATGGGATCAACCCAACATATCTTGAGCTATAATGGTATCAAACCAACATAAAAATGTCTAAGTAACATATCATTTTAATAAATTATCATGAAATTAGGAGAAACCACTCATTCCATATATATATATATATAACATTATTTCTAAATTATATTAAAGATACTTTTAAAAGGATTTAAAAAATAAAGTCCCTTACAAATATAATTGGAGTGAGGATTAATGGAATGGAATGGATATGTTTATGCACTATAAATAAAGATAAAACAACATAATATAAACAAAAATTTATCAAAAAAGTAATATTAATACCACATAATGAATAAAGTATAAGGTTAACCCAACGATTGGAAATTGGGATAAGAATTCTTGTACCTCAGGTTCATCTTACTTAAAACGTGTTTAAACCTCCTTTATAATGGTTAAAAGAGTGTTATTAATATCTTACATAAAAATATTCATGTTTATAACACCTTATATTATAATTTCATAACATAATTTTACCCTTTAATTATTAGTATTTTGTTCTTTCCATTGTTTTGGGTGCGTTCTTTACATAATTTTCATGGTCAGTTTGTATTTTATTTTCTTGTCATATAGAAATGAAATTAAAAAAGTGGAATGAAATGGTATTCATATGTTTCCAGAATATTAAATGATTCCATCACTCATTTTGGTTATATGTTATGAGGAAAAATCATTAGATAAATCTTTAGTGATATCCGTTTAAATCATTTTTGCAGTTCTTTGATAATCTCAAATTAGTTTCATTATATAACATAATATTATGTATATATGTTAACTCCAAAACATGAAAGAGGATATTTAATACAATTTAAATTCCATTTAAACCATTAAAATAGTTTTATAACCAGTTTTTAAGGAAGTAATATAAATTTTAAACCCATCATCCACGATTTTGGTAAATCGGCATATCAGGGACAATGTTTTTATTTTTAGAATAAGAGGAAGATGATAGGAAGAATGATGATGAATTTTTCAAAAAATATGATAAAAATACCGAATATATATCATAATGGATCTTTCATTCCTCTTGGATAAGGGTAGGTGAAGAGTGTATAAGAAAAGAAAAGAATTTAAAAGAAAACACAAGAAAATGAAAGAGGATCTTTACCTCTTGATCTCTTCGCCTTGAGATCCTCCTCGAGGCCCTTGATTTTGGCCTTTTGGGGAGACCATTAGGTCTTGGACGTGGGGTAGGGGATTGGGATGAGTATTTGGCAGAACTTAGAAAAGGTACAAGGCTTGAGTGGTGTGATATGAAGAATGGGGTGAGGGTGGTATTTATATTGGAGGAGAGGACGGGTTTTACATTATTTTAATCGTTAGTTTAATTTTTTTGTTAACGACTATGAATAGTCTTGATTCATGTCACCCAAAATAGTAATAATGGAATTTAAGTTAAAACCAAGTGTTCTTAAATTATCCATGATACTAGGAAATAGTTTATTTTACTGATAATTTATATATACGATATATTACCGTATTTTACTATTCACCAAAAATTTAAGTATTTAAGAAAAGTCCCCAAAAATAAACATAACCATTTTTCAATGTTTAGAATTAAAAAATTAACTAAATTTTTTGAAAATAATTTTCTAAATATGATTAATTTTATTTTTAAATAAAATCATAATATATTCGAAAAATATCAATTTTAAAACTATAACTCATTTTATATCACCTTGAAAAATTAATCAAGATCTCATTATATTATAACCACAATAAAATAAAATAATAATTAAATTTAAAATTTATAAGGGTCATATTACTATTCATAATATTATTCATGTGGGTATGTTACTATTCACCAAAAAAGAAAGTTGGTTCTATCAGACTCCAAATTACTTACTGATGACAACCAAAAATGTCTGTTTTTTGAAATTCAAATCATAGAAGCAGAAAAATTTATGTTTGAAAGGTAATTTGTAACTATTTACTTAAAAAAAGTTTCATCATCTTTAATTTATTTTTAAAACCTTAGGGTGTTACATTTTAAACCTTATCTTTTGGTTTAAACCCTTGGTTAACTTATTTTAACATTAACTGCAATAACTTATTTTTTCACTTTAAAAGGGTTATAATTTTACATATAAGGTGACTATTGACTCATAAATAAATACATAATTAAATTTGTGAGGATATATTATCCCCCTTTTCCTATTTCAATATTTTAATGTTTTTAAATAATTTAATAAAATATTATTTTCATGAAATGTCCTTAATGACAATTTTGACACTATTCATTAATTTTAAATTAAAAGACATAAAGAAAAAGTTAGAATTGTAATATAAGGCATTTAAAAATAAATAATATGTCATGTTCCTCTAAAAAAATTTAACTCTATAAAACTCACAAATTATATTACTTTAACTATTTTTAAAATCATTTTTTTTATTTTTCGATTAATTGAATAAATATTGTATTATCATTACAAAAGAATTTAAGGTAATTATTTAATTACTAAAAAATATAAATAAATTATAATCATGAATATAATTTAATTATTCTCAAAAAAATTACTTATATTCATTCATAACTTTTTTCCCTATGCGGACACATAATAGATATTTTAAACTAAGAGAGTGACTTTTTGTAACTTTATTTGATTTAAATATTATATTTTCCATTTTCATATACAAGTGTCAATTAAACAAAAAAAATTTAAGACTAAAGTTATAAGGGTATAATTACATTAGTCCATTGAGAATTCATATGGAATATTATGACCTTATCATTTATTTTTAACCTAGGTTAATCTGATTTACCCATTACCAAGGTGATGAATCTTATCAAGGTTATTATTTATATTGAAAAAAATAAAAGGGTCCTAATTAAAAAAATTTAACCTAATTATTACAAATATAGAATAAATTTTATCAAATTCAATTTATATAAGTGTAATAAATTATTTCCAATGAGAAACATTTTTTTCCGAAAAATACATTTTATGTATATATTTTTAAAACTAAATTAAATCATTAAATTAATACCAATGTGCATAATTGGATAATTAATAATATAATAGAACTAATTTAAGTTTTGAATAATTTTAAAATAAAATTTTAATTTGTAAATTCTTGAAACAAAAATATAGTTTTTAATAAAAATCGGTATTTTTCACTATTCCTTGGAAAATCAATATTTTCAGAAAAATTAGAAAATTTCAACCTCAGATAATTTTGATATGATGATTTGAAAAATGATATTATTTTTATAAAATATAATTTATATAATTTTCATAAATTAAATATAATATTTTCCCATAAAAATCAATAATTTTTTTATAGAAAAATCATTTCTGAAACATAAAATAACATTACTCAAAATTGGGTACTTATTGCCTATTAATTAATCAATGAATTTGTATTGAGTAGGTCCTTTATATATATTAAATAATTTTATTAATATTATTCATGCCCATTAATTCAACATTTAGGTTATAATTGTCATATTTAAATAATAATATTTCATGGATATTTTAAGCCTGGTGTCGCATGTCATGTATGCAATCAAACCTAACCTTCTTCCTTTAAAATATCAGAATGTTACAATCTACCACATTTAAAAAAATTCAACCTTAAAATTAGAACTTGTGATCATTAATCAAGGGTTTTATATTTCAAAATTTCATTACAGAAAACAGAAATCATAAAAAGGGTTAATAAAACATCCTCCTAAAAAGAGGGATGGGAAATACATTGGTCATATAAAATAACACATAATTGGGTTTCAAATTGGACAATACTAGTGGTAAGTAAATATCTAGATATATAAGAGAAAAATAACACCCAAGGCTTATTAGATAATGATAGAGAAAATGGTAAATAGGAATTTAGTGATAAAAAACCCATAAATATATGATGGGTGAGAAGACCATCAATTCATTAGAAATGATTGTAATAGGAAAAAAATTGTTTCAAGTTACTTTTCATATATTTTAGGAATTATTTTACTATATAGAGTAATAACATAAGGAATTATACTTACTTGAGTGCAATAACATTATTTGGTTGCGCTTCAATCAATTTTCACTTTATCTCTTGCTCCAAGAAATGAATATTCAAGAGGAATTTTTTTATGACTAAAGCACTAAAATTAAATTTTAATGAGTCATAAGATCCTTAAAACAATTAAAATTCATTCCTCATGTCTCCATATATTTTTCAAAAATTAAAATAGTTAACACAAGTTATCTAATATTACATTAATCTCTAAAACCTTAACAATAACACCCAAATTACAACTTAATCAATTCCATAAATGGTTAAACTTAAGACCCTTTAAAAATATGTATGACCAAATTCAAAATCAACTTATAATTAATACATAATGTATCTCTTAGTTTTCAAATACCAAATATATGATTAACTTGATCATATATTTACTTGAAACATGGTAATTACCATAAATCATCAACGAAAACATGATTCAAAAAATTCAATTTTTCTCATTAATTAAATGAAATAATATATTATAGAATTTATTACATATATAAAAAATTACTTTAAACTCTATTAATGATAGCATAAATCACTTTTCATTAAAACCAATTTAGTTCCAAAGTCATCAATACTCTTAAACATATTTTTTTGTAAATTCTTAAATAAAAACCAATTTCATGATTACTATAACCTAAATATCATTGACACAACACTTATAAAAAAATAATTTCTCAAATAAAAATAAAAAAACACTTCAATCCTTCCACTTCAACTATTAACATGGCATAGGTCCTTCTATGGTGTATGAGTTAACACTTAGATTTAGGCATTGACTCAGATAATGACCATATTCCCCCACATAGAAGACATTAAAATCCTTAGAAATTCATTTCACTATGACCTTAATTTCCATAGAGAAAACATGTTCCCATTCTTTTGAGACATTTCTTGCAGTGTCACTTTCCATATTTCAAACATGAATAAAATTGAGCCTTCTTTCCTCTATGGTATCCACTACCTGAGCTCTCAGTAAACTTTATCCTTCTCTTATTTAGTGATTCTAATAGTTGGTTAAGGTAAAAGTTGTTAATAATATATTTTGATAATTTATTAGGGATAATCACAATATCTTTCACCCTAGTAAATCCTATTTGGTTTCTAATAATCACCAAATTTTCCATCATGGTCAATGTTAACATGGTTCCTTATGTTTTCATCCATTGACTAAACCCAAAAAGAATGGTATGAAAAAAAAATCATAGTGGGAATCCACATTATATCTACCATAAAAAATTATGATGTTATCCTAAAGACATTAATATAGTTATATTTCCTAATATATGTTTTCCTAAATCTAGTTCCAAGTATTTCTACTAAACATTCTCTGATACCAACTACAAAGACTCTAACTGCAGTATTCTATAGTTTTTTGTTACTTTATTACATTGGAAATAGATACAATAGATCACATCCCAAAATATCAAGTATTTTATTAATCATAGAAAACTATATATATAATTTAATTTTACATAACATTTGAAAACATTAAAATACAACATAGTATTTTATTTGAGTACACCATAATTTCATTTATTATAACACTGAATATCAATCATAATATACTTCTTGGTATCCTGGGGAAAGGAAACATAACAAAGTGGTGAGATCAGATTCTTAGTAAGGGTATGGATACAGTAAAATATAAATAAGGAAATATAATGTGGAAATAATAAATAATGATCAAATAGCTCCATATAATTAATCTCATGAGATATAAACTTATGCATGGATATCATAACAAGTCAAATAATTACATAGACATCAATAAATAATTTCATAATGATGGAATTCAGAATACTGGATATATAAATCTTACTATAGAGTCCTTGTTCTAAGAAATATGAAAATACCATCAAGTCATTGTACCAATTCACCTACATAAATTGGTATGGTCTCAGCCAAAACTCGATTTAGTTTGTCTCATGAGACCAACTGATGCATTGAAGGGGCTATAACGATCCCCTCCCATATCTTACTAAGTCCAATTCATTCCTCAGATGAAAATTTTAAAACATATTCAATATAAACATTCATATTGAAAAAATAGAATATGAAATAATAATACTCTCCCATAATCATAAACCATCCCGAGTAACATGGATAAAGGTATCGAAATAGTACATACCTAGTAAAAATAATCATAAAAAATAAATATAAATATATTGGATTGTATAATAATATTATAACCTCAGTAAAATATGATATTCAATAAATGATTTTGTCATAGATGAAATTACATTCAAAAGTTCACTAGAAATTTTCTTGAGAAAAATACCTTTTTTCACTGTGAACGCTTTTTTAAAAAATAAAAAAAATCCCAAATATTAAGGAAAATATTTTATTGGAAAATAAACATGTAAAAATGTAAAGGATGATTTAAATCATTTAGTTTCCATGACAATTGGAAATTGCTTTCATGCCGTATAAGTTAAAAATCATTCTTTTCACACTTTTGTAAAAATTTACAAAAGTACCTCATTTGGAAAATAAAAAATATATTCCATTAAAAACATTTTCTAAAAAGTAAAACATGGGTTAAAATGAATTTAAAAATAATTTTTTAATAGTAAAAATATATTATTTAAAAAAATTAAGGAAATATATATGTGGAATAAAATATTCCCATAGTTGATATTTTAACATAAACAATCTCGAATAATAATGAGATTATGAAATAAAACCTTACTACTATGGTAACATTTGAATCATAATCCAAATAAAATAAAAAATTAAAATTAATCTTTAAATACCATGAATATGATATAACATATGAAAGGGCTAGTATATACACCACACAAAATAAATAAATGGTGAATATGGCATATGTCTCATAGAAGTAAAAGCAAGATGAGAAACTCTTACATCATGTTAGAATTCCTTCGTATGGTATGAAACTTCTATATAATAAATATATATATATATATTAGAAACATTATCATATATATCATACCATATATTAATTATTTATAATATTTTATCATCTATTTATTAATAATTATTTGTTAAAATCACTGTTTCAGGTAATAGTTGATTTTTCTTTCATATATGTTTTGGTTTGGTAGTTTCAGTACTTTTAATTATATAATGGTTACATACTATAAATAATATTAACCATGATATAAATATAATATATATTCATTATAAATGTATTTATAGTAATCTATAAAATATATTGATAGATAATGAATTACATCGTTCATGGAGATGGTATGGCGTATGTACGCATGAACTTCGTTCTCACATTCCAAAAATGGAATAAAATAAAGGTAAAAAATAATTAACCTTTATAGAATCATTATTATATATTATATATTTCACATATTTTCATTAAATATATCCTTATTACCATCTATGTAAAGTATAAATGAAAAACGGATTGCATCACTTTGTGGTGGTGGTAATCCACATGTATGCATGAGTGATGTTATTATTTTCCAATGGATTGGAAGGTAAAAATTTATATAAGATATTATAGTTGAATAATCATATTAATGTAATAAATATTGTATATAATCATTATTTCCATCTTTCTAACCATCCAAGTAAAGTTGTAATGAAAAACAAAGTACACCATTATGTGGAGACAGTAAGTTGTACGTACGCACAAGCATTGTTTTCACTTTTCATAGGATAGAAAATAGGTGGAATATGATTATACCATAATAATAATAATAAAATCTTAGAAATGTTATTATTCTGGATTTATTATTTTAGTATGGTTACAATACAATAATAATATGTAGAATAATAAATAAATTTGAAAGATTTGGTAAAGATGATTACCTCTTCTTCGGTAGACTTTTTATTGATATCTTCTAAAGGTACCTAGGGTTGGTATTTTGGAATGAAAAGAACCTATAAAACTTATCTAAGGATTTTTGTAATTTTAATGGTTATGTTTTTTTTAATCTAGACGGTTCAAAGTGGTGTAAAGAAGTTAAGGAAGTTGTGCCCTTTTATAATTGTGGGGAGGGGCACTCTTGGGATTTCTTAAATGATTAAAATATAATAAAGTAATTATCTAGCCCAAATGCCTCAAAATATCCATATATTATAATATAATGTTTTATATGTTTGAAATATCATCAACCAGTGAAATTTTTATGGGTTTATGTGGTATTTTAAACATTATCTTTTGGTTTAACCCCTTGGTTGACCTGTTTTAACATTGACTGCAAGAACATATTTTTTCAATTTTAAAGGGTTATAATTTAAAATATAAGGTAACTATTGGCTCATAAATAGAAAATTAATGAAATTTTAAAAATTATATTATCCCTTTTGTCCTATTTAAATATTTTAATCTTTTTAAATAATTTAATAAAATATTATTTTCTTAAAATATCATTAATATAAATTTTATTACTATTTATTTATTTTGACATAAAGGGAATAAATAAAAAAAATTAATTCAAATATAATAAATTTACACATCAATAATATGTCATATTCCTCTAAAAAATTTGTGTAACACTAAAAAACACTCAAATTATATTACTTTTAATATTTGTAAAATTGGTTATTTTATTTTTCTATTAATTGAATAAATATTTTTTTAGAGTTACAAAAAACATTTAAGGTAATTATTTAATAACTAAAAATTACAAATAAATTATCATCATGAATATAATTTTATTATACAAAAATTGAAATTTATATTCATTTAAAACTTTCTTTTTTCCCTATATGGACACATAATAGATATTTAAAACTAAGAGAGTAATATTTTGTAACTTTATTTGATTTAAATATTATATTAGTCATTTTCATGGAAAAGTATCCATTAAAAAACATTTAGAGACTAATGTTATAAAGGTATAATTATATTCATCCATTTAGTATTAATATGAATTATTATTACATTATCATTTAATTTTAACCAAGGTTAACTCAATTTAACCTTTACCGAGGTAATAAATTTTACCAAGGTTACTATTCATATTAACAAAAAATAAAAGGGGATTAATTACCAAATTTGAACATCCTAATTCCAAATATGTAATCTATATTATCAAATTCAATTTCTATATGTTTTATAAATTAATTTCAAGATTATCATGAAGAACTTGATGAAAAACATTTTTTTCAAAAAAAATGCATTTTATGTATCAAAATGTTTTTATAAAAAATTAAATCATGAAATTGATTCCAAAAAACTTAATTGGAATATTCATAATATAAGAGAACTAATTTATTTTTAAACAAAATTAATCATTTTAAATTCTTGAAACAAAAAAAATAAGTTTTTTAATAAAAATCCATATTTTCTACTATTCATTAGAAAATCAATCATTTCAAAAAAACATGAAAATTTCACTGTAAGATAATTCTGATATGATAATTTAAAAAATTATATAGTTTTTTTAAGATAAAATGTATATGATTTCATAAATTAATTATAATATTTTCTCACAAAAATCAATAAAAATCATTTTTAAAGAAAACGTATTTTGAAGAATAAAATAACTTTACTAAAAATGAGTACTTATTTCACAATCATCAATAAATGAATTTGTATTTAGTAGTTTATTTATGTATATCTCATAATTGGGTTAATACTATTCATACCTACTAATTTAAAGGCTCGGTTATAATGGTCATATTTAAATAATAATATTTTTGGTTCGTTTAAGCTTGGTGTTGTGTGACATGTACGCTAGAGAATCTAATTTTCTTATTTTAAAATAATGGGGTGTTACAAATATCATAAAAATATTTTCAATAAAACATAATATAAAATTTACAACTTGATTTTTATTTGTAAAATGTTTAATGTAGTGTATTAAAAATTGATATACACTGTAATGTGTTGTTGATTTGTTGGGTATCCATCCATTGAATCCAAAAGATAAATCTTTGGAGTATCCACGATGATTGAAATGTGAAACCAATCATCCTTACAAAACATAAATTATTGAGTAATGAAAAAATTTAAAATATATTTTATATGATTAAATTGTATATTTTTACTCCTAAATCATCAGTATTAATAAGGATTTGTCATCTGTAAGTTTCTTTTCAAACATTGTGGCCAGTTTTTCCACTGTTACTAAATATTACACTACTTCCAATGAGTTTTTTTATAAAGGTGATGTGAGGTATAATGAGTCCAATTTTTTTCAAAAGGTTTTCCCTTAAATTAGTACCGATATACATGCCTACAAAAAATTTGAATAGTATTTAACTATAATTAGAATAGTAGATTATCTATTAGACAAATAGATTATGAAAACATGCCTTATATATAAATTTATAACTGAGACTTCTAGAAATCCATGATTAAGGATATAATGAACAATATCAAGACCAAGAAATTTTGTAATAGCCTTTCCATACATTTTTATTCAAAATCAATGATGGTCATATCACTATCTTTGAATGTTGTATCTACATGAACTTGTAATATAAGTAAATGTAGACTTTGAATCGGTGGGATAAAGGTACTCACTTAAGGTATTTTCAATCAATCGGTTCATCCTTTAGATTTTTTTAATTTGATCTTTTGTTTCTCCAACCCTTTCTCTATAAATCATAGCATTCCTTGATCTTGGAATTTTTCATTAATTGTTAAAAAAAATAAAAATAAAAATTCCACAATGAATAAAATGTTATGGGAATATATTTTTACTAGATTAAATGACTTTGATACAAAATTTATAGTAGAAATTTAAATCGTGTGAACATCGAGGTTCGTCAAGGGGAATAACTAGCTCAGCACTCAGATCATGAGATATATGAATCCCCATTCTAACATGAACTTTTTGGAAGTTATTTCATCTTATTTTTGATTCATTCCCAAAAAATTCTCTAAAAACTCATACTATATATTAAATTATTCTTATAGGGTAGTTATTCATGTCTTCTTCTCCTATATTTTTTTTTATCTTTATCCCCTTTTTCATTTATTTTCTCAAAATATGTTCAGGGTGACACTCCCAAACCCACACCTCTAACACAACCATATTGTTTTGGAAGCTTCAAGGACACTAAAATTAGTCATTCATCAGGTATAGTTGATGATTAATATTATGACTAAACCATGTAAAAATAGTATATAAATATAAGGTTTCATTATTATATAATACTGATTTAAAGTAGATTTTTTTTATTTCATACGTACACATGCTTCCCGTAATTTTTGTTTGTTTTCACATACTAGTACTATGTATTTATTTAAACAATCCTCTTTCCATAGCGCGTGTAATGGGATAGAAGTGACTTTATAATTTGACTCATCAATCTTCATATAAACAAAGTAATATAATTGTGTTTTTGTTTCATGCCACATAAAAGTGTTACTGTAGATTTAAAATAATTACTATTTTTTTAGGTGAAGCATGCCCCATCCTTGATTTATAGTATTGGTATATTGGTTTTGATGCATGATTATAATTTTCATAAAATAGTATAAATTTAATAAATTAAAAATTATTAATCAAAATGATTAATACACATATCATCAAGTAGGGTATTACTAATCATAATATACTTAATAATATTCCTCATCACAATGATTAATAAATGCATTCCATGTGCACATGAGCCTCAGCCCAGTTGGTGAGGTATCCTTAAGTGTATCCACGAGACCCAGGTTCAAAACCAGGTAGAGGCATATTTCTAGTACTGTAGCAGTGATGTAGTAGGCACTGTGTGGTACTGTAGTATAATTGTACATTGTGCGGTACTGTAGCAGAATTGTACATTGTACAGATACTATAGCAGAACTGTGCACTATGCGGATACTGTAACAGGCACTATAGCAGTTACTGTAGAAGGTAATGTTCAGTACTGTAGCAGCTAGAACTATTCACCTTGGGCCACCAGTTTGGGATTAGAGTCCTTAAGGCTTTCGGGCCACCCAGGCCTTCAGGTCAGTAGGGATTTTGGGCCATATTTAAGGCCTTTGGGCCACCTCAAGGCCTTCATCCCACATGCAGTTTCCCCAGAAAGACTCTACAAAAAAGGAGAAGATCTAGAAGAGCATTCAGAGCCAGTGCAATCACCAGAGAAAATCCAAATGGATTTATCAGAATGAGAGGGTATGTCTAGCTATGCCATCGGGACCATCTTGTGCTTGCAAGGGAAGCCTATCCAGATGGACATGCGAAGGTGGAGAGCTACTATCATGATGAAAATGCTGGGGAGGGTTAGTTCCTTGTATATAGTCTGTTTGAATTACCTAAGACCTTCGGGTCATGTAATCTCCTAAGCCTACGGTCCATATAATCTCTAATCCTACCGGCCTTGTAAGGGTTCCCCCTCCTCCCTTGAAAGGGGGGTTATCAAAAATCAATAAAAATGAAGGCATTTGGGCCATTAGGGTAATGAATTCCATGTTTATTATTTTATCATATGTTCTTATAGCTATAGTGGGTGCTATTTTACTTTCTATTTAGAATCCCTGAGATGATTCTTCATTAGAATTTTTTGAAATACTCTATAAGACTTTCTCATAACCATTAATAAAATTTTTATTTAACATTAATATAGTATAAATGAACTCTACATGGGATAATGAAGAGTAAATAAATATTTCATTATTTTATTTTTTAGTAAAATAGAGAAAGTATATCATAATGTTAACCTAATATCTTCTAAAATTAAAACCTTAATTGTGGGAAAATATTGCACCACATATCTTCATTTATTAGAATGTGAATTTGATTGGTGAACCCAATGTATCTAATGAAAATAGACTTGTTGGTGTTATCAAGATGGTTGTGTACATTCCATACAACCTTAAATTTGATTCCTCTACTTCTCACCTTAATAATTTTTGTTAACACAATCACTCTATGATGATTCTATTTTTTCTAAGACATGGGTTGTTCACCTTATATCATTTCCCTGGTTTCAACAATGTTAATATGTTGTTCCTTAGTATTGAGAGGATTAGAATGTGGAGAAACCTATTGTTCCTCTACATTGAGATAATTAATATGTTGAGAAACCTATTGTTACTTAGGATTACAAGCATCAGCATGTGAAAAATCCATTATCTATAGAAATTTCTGAACATTTAATTTAGATTATGCAATTTTAGTAGTGAAAAAATAATATTATGTATAAACACAATGAATATTATAAAAAAAATATAACCTTATTATTAAAATATTTATTTATGTAAATATTTAAGGGATTTGACCGCTCTATCAATTTTTAAAATCCCCTCATTGTGGTATCCTATAACATACAAGACCTCTTATACATTGATACCACCATGAAATGATCATTACATACCAATAAAATGTTTATACTCATTTGAATTTACATCTAACCCTACATTATTTTTGGTTGAGAACAGAGCTATTGACCACTTTATGTTTGCCGGATCCATGACATAAAATTATTATACTAGTTGTTATTCCATTGTGAATGGTTTATTCGTGTACCCTTCCTTACTAAAATCCACTTTCATGAATCCCAGTTCATCAATTTTAACTACACTTCTATTATCAACCCACTTTTAATGAAAACATTTCACTTGGAATGTTGTATAAACCCACTCCCATATTTTTTTATGATGAAAAATTATGACATATTCACATAAATTGGTTTTTTTCAGGTAATAGATATATCCATCACATCAACTATAAGTGTAAATCTATAGTTTTTCATGGTACTATATTCATTATGTTCCTTTATATAGAACATATAACCATTAATTACATAACCATTATAAGATTATTCACGCACATTTGTTCCTCTAGCTAGCCATCAAAGTCATTCTGAAATTGAATTCGGATTTTCAGTTGAATCCTTAAAAATATTGTCTTGAAACTATCTTATAAACTATTGATTATACGTATTTTATATCTTGATTTCATCCCTTGATGGATTCAAAAGCCTAAGAATTGCTTTTTGGATTTAAAAATATTTCTCAACCTCTAAAATGTTATATAAAACAAAATGGTGATCCTACTACCACTGAAGGAGATCATATTTTCATAATTATACATATGTTTTTAAATGATTTAATACCTTACCATTAATCAATTTTATCTTATTTGCATCATTTTATGACTTTTGGTGATTTTTGAGATTAAATGTGAAAAGTGGTTAATTCTGTACATTAAAAAGATTTATGATGCTTCTATATTTAGAGCATATCTCCTACATTTTTCTTACAATTCACCTGATTCTATTTTTTTAGGATTAAATAATTTGTGTGCTACACATAAGTCTTCATAAACTAAAGCCAATTCAAACTCTAACAAGCCAAAACAAATCAGTCAATGTGAAAACTAATTCTGGACGGTAGAATGGACATGACTTCATTAAATGATTAATATCTCGGGCTAATGACCACCAAATGGGGTGATTATATCTAATTCATAAATACAACTTGATGAGGAAGCTTCACATTAAAGTTAATGGAGAAATGAGTTGATGAATTCCGCCCTTAAACCGGTCAAAGTATGGTTGGTGGAATAGTGATTGGCAGCCAAGAAAAGTCATGTATAATAATTAAGCCATAACTCATTCCACATGGCTCAAAATGATTTCAAACTTCTTGGGTAGATGTAAAAAACCATTACTCACCTCCTATAAGAAGGTACATTGGCATGATTCAAAGATATGGTGGGAGAACCGAAGCTGAAATTCTGGAGAACTGAATCTGGAGGAGAAAATTTTGTTTTTAATTTTCACTTCTTACTTCTTCTTATTTTTGTAATTCCTGCATCTTCTTCATTATTCTCAATTACCCTTACCATAGTGGGGTAAACATATAATGTTATTGGTGGAGGGAAGGTTTTATATTTTTAATTCTCTTAGTTCTTAAATTTTATTGAATAAAAACTTTACCTCTTCTGCGAAGTTGTTTTCAAATTATAAAAACATTATTTATTATCTTATGTGATCGTATTCAATTTTATATTCTGTTGTTATTATTGTTTTGATAAATGGTCATTTTTCTCTCTCTATTAGGTTCTAGTCTATATTCTATAGAATAATATTAGGGCTTAGTATTGAAGTACTTGGCGATCACTAGTACGTGTGGAAGGGGTGGTGAATATTCATGATTATTTAAGATAAATAATACCCGATTGGGAATTGCCTAAGATAATTGTGGTGTTCACTACAAATCTATCACACAAAGGAAGAAGTGTATACCAAAATAGAATTTTGTTAAACCATTTAACCAAATAATTGAGTTGAATTAATTATGGAATCTCACTTAAATCAACTTAGTAGAGGGGGATTGAATAAAATAGAACAAGGATGGTATTGCAATTATAAAACCGACCCTGACTTGATCACCCATCTCATAAAATAGTTTTTAAATCACTTTAATTTCATATTTATCTTGAATCACTTCCCTAATTTCTTCTTTTGTTCTGTTTCTCTCTTTTATTTCAAAAACCAAACAATTTCAAAAACACATAACTTTTTCTCTAATTAAAAAGTGACAAACTATTTTGTGTGCACTCCTCATCAGGAGACAACCTAGGTTAACCACTATAATATATTTTAACTTAGTAAATAATTTTTTTTCCACACCCCATGACAGGTACGTTTCAACCACTATGTAATGGTAATTATGGCAACATATATTCTATATATTCCTTCACCCACAATTTTTTTATTATGATATGATTTTAGTAGACCAATGCTTTACACTTAAAATAAATATTTTGTACATAATTTAATGGATTCCTCCAAAATATATCACTCTATAATACAACCTTATGGATGACTTTATTTTTGACATACCCTTTCAAAATATTCATATACTATTCAATTAGTACATCCATCTTGTAATATACAAGACCATATAGTTGTATCTCTCTAACCAAGTGAAACATCATATCAAATAATGAAAATGGGAATAATATATCCAATTCACATCATATGACAAAAATTTCATTTTACATAGTTGTAAATTTCACCAGGTCTATAACTTTACATCATATATATTTGAAAAAGAAATAAATATTGGTTAATTTATAATATACATTTTTAGGAAAAATACAACTTAAAGATATAATAATTAGATCTTGAATAAAAACATGAAATTTATGTGATTTCATTCCCTTTAACTTCAAATCAAACATTAACATGATATTTTGGATATTTGATAAATACCCCTCTAGAACCATTAAATCATTTAGGAATTTGAAAATCTAATATCTCTATTTCCTGGAAAAAGTATAAGAAAATAGAGGAATAGATGTCCATCTTTCACCCTTTACTAACACCAACTATTCATGTATCCACATTTAAATCATATTTAACCTAGCCTTAATTTCATCCTTTTTTTGTTAGGTTCATTTAGTAACATGACAATGAAAACATCATAAACATTTTTTTCTAAAATTAAGGTCATCAATAAAATGTTTGGAATAAAAAAAATTCTAGTATAATAATTCAAAATAAATAATCACTTTTTCCAATCAGTTTTTGTAAGATTTTTATAACATGGTTTACCCATATATATATTCATATCATTTATATTCTCAAATTTTGATCACCTATTAGTGGAGATGGTGTTATAGCTGTTGGGTATTCCACTTATCTCAACTACTGGATCGACCTCCATGTGGTAATATCATCGGACATGCCTCCGTCTGATAGAGATGCAACTCCTACTTTATGACCACCTAAAGCACCAATGTGTAACATCCTTCTAGAATATTGATAATTATAAGATAACCTTTGAATTTATATTCAAAATATGGTTATCCCAAGAAACCCAACCACTATACTGAGTCCTCACTAACTCAATACTATGTTCCAGTACTTCTTTGATTTATTCTGATCCACACTGGCTAAGAAAGACACAAGCAAGCACAAGCACAAAGAATAGTAGGGATAACGTGGTTTGGATATGAATCCTACACCCATGGGAGAATGGAATCACATCATTTATTCCATAAGAACAACATTTTTTTTAAGTATAAACATACATACCCTACATAGATTATCAAAATAAGCTCCAACAATGTTTAAACCCATTGGTTCTTCCATCCATCCATTTTCTATCATATCACAGTCTCTCCATACATAGTCTGTTCAGACACTAACCACAGTGTTCTAGGTTATCTCCTTAAATAAGTGCCACCAATTCCTTTTTCAGACCATATCAGTGCCATTCATTCACACACATCTATACACAAGTATTCAATTACCTTCATATATAGGTCCATATATCATCATCTAGTCAGTATCACCTTCTAAATTTCAGGGTTTTCTACCCATTTATGTGATCTATGGTTGATCACTAGTAGAATCCACCACATTAACAACCAATTCCTGATGAACAATGCACATCACCTTCTAATTCAAAATAAATTTTCAACCAAATTTTCCTTCTAGGAATCTGGGAAGAATGATTCTAGGTTTCATCCTTTTTGTTTAATCTTTAAAGTAACTTCTACACAAAACATCACCAACATATAAAACTTTATTTGGATAACTGACATAGCTCTATCTATTAGCCTCACTACATTTCTCTATAGAATAACATCTGCCTCTAAAAACATCTTAAAGATTCCCCTTCTTGTTACTTATACCCCACTCTACTTATCCCACTATTCCTGACACAAGGTCCCTTCAGGTGAATATAGGATTAGTTAAATTTCACTACAACCCTTGTAGAAACATCATCCAATAAACTCTACCTAGTAGACTCTATCCACTAAACCTTTTCCATTGGACCCCATCTACTATACCTCATTCACTAGACTATATCCACTGAACTTCATACACTGGACACCATCTGATGATCTTTGTCTTCTCATCTCTATTTTACTTTATTCATTCAACTATATCTTGGGAAGGATATTCATCTATCCATAACCTATACATGGTTTTAGTGTAATATCCTATCTAAGATCTCATGTGTTACTATTACAAATTACCCTTTCAAAAGTTTCTTACACTTTACCAAGAAAAAATTTCTCATGATAAACCCAACAATCTCTTAATTGATAATTTTTTCATAGTTCAAGACTAATAATTTCCCACTAAAAGATAATTATCATGCTCACATAAAATCACTATTATCCCATCTTCCATTTACCTTTCATTCTAGTGTAATTCCTATATGGTTCTCCAGCCCATGCTCCTTCCAATCATCTAGGATTCCACTAAATAAATGCATCCTCATTAATTCTATAACCACGACATTTCATTATGTTAAAACCATAAAAATCATATAAATTACTCCATGAAGATATTTAATATAAAAAAAGAGTTTATTTGTCAAAATTATGACTTTATTTAATGCCCATCAATAAAAATGTACCATGCATTGTGTCCATGGACTTGTTCAATCAAATTCGGTTGTTCTTTGAGACTGAATCACCAAGTTTTTACATGCCCAAAGAACTCATCCTAATACAATGGATATTAGGGAAATTATTAGACTAACATACATATAGAACTTCTTAGTCCAAAAACATATGAAGTTATAATCCTGAAAAACTCTCACTGAGAAACTTTCATCAGTAAAACTTTGGATTTCATGGACATTTTCTCCCATATATTCATCACAGTTCCTACTCTTTGAGATTATATATCATTCTATAAATACTTTTGTTTTCCTTGTTTAACCTCTAAAAGATCATTTCCACAATTATTGGAATCGTGTAAAGAAATGTGTACCCTGGACTTAAGGTTAACATTCTTCAGTTTTATCATGGACCAAAGTCACTTTAAAAATGAGAGAAACAAAATTCATCCAACTTTTGGACTATCATGTTCTTAAAAATTTCATCTATCATACCAAATTATAGTATATTTTTATCATATTTATTCTCCTTTTTTCAAGTTACATATAAAGTATAGTAGATATCTATTAGAGAATCCAATGAAACATGAACTTTCACCACGTCTACCAAATATTTCACTCTCTATCACCAAGTTCCATCAATAATTCACATAAAATATAATTATCATCCTTCCTTTTACCTCACTCGATTTCTTTCATGAAAATCATACCTCGTGTTTCATCATACCGGTCATTTTATCACTAGCATGCCAATACTCATTATGGTACTTTGAACCTTATCCACACTTTCCATATCTATAAAGATCCCTCAGTATGAAATCCCTTCCCTTAAACAAATCCTTTTGCTTTAGTTAATCTCAATATGATAGGACTAGACCCATTCCAATCCTCAATATAATGTAATTTCATTTGAACCCATCACATCCAAAAGATTCTCTAGAACAATTCACCCTCTCCCACTCAACAGGCATTGATCGATGCTCCCTAGATTCACTACTCATAAATTTTTCTAAGATATAATATATATTGGTAACATCTCAATCCCATCCATTAGCTATAGTTTTTGGGAACATATAGATTTATACTTACATAGAATAGAAAGTCGGATCACTGGTCTAACATCTTATACTTGTGAACTAAAAAATTGACCATCCCCATGTTCTTTCTATCATGACATTCAGTTTTCATCCTAATGATTCCCTATCTGAAAAATATACAAACTATCCAGGATTAGAATCTTACAAATTCTATAAATTCTATAGCCTCCTCCATTAAAACATCAATCCAGTGTCTCTCCCATAAAATTATCTATGTATGATAAAAAAAACCTCCAATGAAACTAGAACAACATAAGGTATCTGAGGATATTTTTCTAGAACCAAAAAAGTATCCCTAATCCCTAAATGTCTCCAAGATGAATGGAACATTCCACATGACTCTTGTGGCCAAGAAGACTTTTGGTATCATAACAAACCCACTATTACCACCTCCATCTTCTTGGTTGACACTATCCAAAAACTCATCCAACTAAAAATAATCATAAAAAAACTCATCACAATGAGAACCACCACACCAAAAAATCCCTATGATACTAATTGGTGGGTATTTGACCCATCCAAACCACTATATCGACCTTTTTCTGGTAACATCAACGGACATTCCTTAGTTCGATAGAACCATTGGACACACCTTATGAATGATGACCATAAGATAAACTCCATAGGAAGAAACAATGTGGAACATCCTTCAAGAATACCAGTGATTGGAATATCCCCTCAGACTTCTACTTCATAAGATAGAAAGACCAATCACCCGAATCACCAAAATGATTCATCACTTATGAAATGTCATATTCCAATACTTCTATGATTTCTTCCGTACAAGTAAAAATGCCACACAATATAGGAAAGACACAAGTAAGTACAAGAACAAAGAATAAAAGGGATGATGTGGTTCATACTTATGTCCAAAATCCTTGGGATAATTCCAAAACTTCATCTATTCCATCAAAATAATATCTATTTAGAAGGATAAAGACACATACCCTGCACTGATTACGAGAATGAGATCCACCAATGTATGGACATGTTGGTTCTTCCATCCATACATTGTCCATCCGATCATAGTTAATCTATACATGGTCCATATAAAATCTAACTATAGTGTTCCCAGGTAACCCCTTCAAGGATGACCACCAATTCCTTAGTTAATCCTCTTTAGTGCCAATCGGTTACACACCTCCATGCAAAGGTGGTCAATTGACTTTATATAGAAGGTCAAATATAGTCTTCTATTCTATATCACCTTTTTAATTTTGTGAGTTTCTATCCATTTATGATGATCCATGGTTGATCACCACTAGATTAAATCACCTAAAATTCTAACTCCTAGTGAATAGTGAGCATCACCTTTTGATTTACACCAAGTATTAAACCAAGATTTTCTTTTGGGCATCTGAGAAGACTCCTTCCAGGTTTCAGCCTCAGTAATTCCTCTTCATAGTAACTTCCATGCACCACATAACCATAAACTAAATCTTTATTTTACTACCTAAAAAATATTCATATGTTAGCCTCGCTGCATTTCTCTTGGGAATAACCACTGCCTCTAAGTATATTTGAAATCTCCCCCTTCCATTTACTCAGACTCCACTCTCCTCATTCCACTAATACTAACACAAGGTCACTAATAATGAACATAGAAACAATTCCCTATAGTGACCATAGAATTTTTCACATAACATTACATGATTTTAAGCATAATTACACATCAGAGTACAATCCAAGGATCGTGAAGTCTAGTGTCTCTGAAGAATAGGTACATAAAACTAATAACATGGGACTACGAAAACATTTATTTATTTAATATTAAAATTGAACTCCTAACTTCCATTGTTCTCAAACATCTGAATAGGATACCCTAGGGAACACGTGAATAAAGGGATGAGATAAAAAGCTCAGTAAGGGAGTATACATAAGAATAAGGCTTTAGCACATGGGTTTGAAGGCATGACATAATGATAAAAAAAGCATGGAACATATGGAATCATAACATATAAACATGGAATCATAGTAACATGGAACCAATATAAAATGTGGTTTTAGTACGAGTCAAGGCTAACCGCCAAGATTGTTTCACATAGTAGCACAATCCAAGGCTAACCGCTAAGATCATCGCACATAACATCTCATGAGACTTAACATTACCCAATGCATTAGAGTGATATCTAGGAGAACCCATATTAACATGTTCATGAATATGCTTTCCACATAAATAATCAGACATATTCAATCATACATAAACATAAGGGAACCCATGAAGAGAAATGGGTATCACATTCATGTCACAAAGCATAATGAATGGGCGTATCATAAAAGTGTCCATAAGAGAAAAGAATTAAAACATACATGGAAATTAATAAGGTAAAATAGTAATATATCATGGTAAGTGATGTAAAATATAAGTGACAACATGTAAGAATATTATTTAGGAAATTCCTAGGATTAAAACATTTTAGTGTGGTTTTAAGGAAAATACTAATGAGCATTTAAAATCGAAAAGGAAATAATATTTTATATAAAACTAGAAGTGAAAATATAAGGTTTTAATAATAATAAAATGATTTTATAAAGACAATGGTGTCTTAAAATAGAGTATAGAGTTCACTTGAAATTGGTTAATAATTTGGGATGTTCCCTCAAAATAGGTTTTCTTATCGGGAAGAATTAAGGAGGAAATCACTAAAAACATGTATATCCTCAAAAGAGAATGATGGATGGATCTTGAAACATTATTTTGGAGAATATAAATAGTATTTAGAATTTTTAAATAAAAATAAATGAAAAATTAATTTGGGTAAAAAGAAATTTGGAGTAACCTGAATAAATAAAGGTGGTTTGGGTAGAATCCTTATGCATTATCGGCATGGTATAAAGTGTGATTAAGAGGTCTTAATGGGAGATAAAGGGATTTATCATCTTTTATACATCATGAGGGAATTATGAGTGTGGTTTTAAATCATACCCCAACATTAGTAATTATATGTAAAAAGAAATATCATATTGGACATTCTTAAAAAAGAGGAAAAAATGGAGAGGATCCCTTACATTAAGTCTGATGGTATTGTCCACTTGATATTAATGACCTGAATAATAAAATTAAATTAATTAATTAATAATTCCATAATATATTAAATATTTAAATGATTTAGTAAAACCTTTTTGAGTTCATTAATAACCTTTTTTATTGGTTATGAGTTTCAATTTAATTGTTCGGTTCCGTTTGTTTCCTTGGTTCTAATGACTGGTTCACTTATATTCATGTTCAGAGAATCATGAAAAATGGGAATGGTTGTCCAGAATTGTAGTTATATGTTATTAGTGAAAATAAAAGAGTTTAAATAATTGTAAATTCCATTTTGTTACTTGTATTGAAGATGAATCATTATATAAATTATGTAATGACAACAGTTTGGGTTAATTGGCAGTTTTTTTAACACAATGAACTCATTTTTCTTTATAAATCAAAATCATGAGTACAAAAAGATTCCAAAATAATAGATGCGACATAATAAATATATCATGGTCTATTTAAACCATGAAAATTGTTTCATGACCATAATTAAAGATGGTAACTGAAATTGAAAACTCATCGTCCTTGAATTTGGTAAATTAGCACATCCCGGACGGTGTTTTCATTTTTAGTACAAAAGAAAGGGAAAGAAGAGATTATGAAGAATTTTTCCTTTATCATGAAAAAATTACAGTACATGTAAGGTATTAGAGTCATAAAAACATTTGGATGAAATGGGGTTATGAAAGAAAAGAGATGAACTTAAAAATAAAACAAAAGTTGAGAGATTCCTTATGAAACTTTTGCAGCCTAACGGCGTCACTTAAAATTTCATATTATAAATTGATGAGAGAATAAAATGAGATCTTATAATATGGAAATAAAAATTAAAGTAATATTGATACCTAAAATCAAACCTAAACATATGAAAATGGAAATTCAAAGAGATAACATAAGAGAAGTGTTGACTAAAAGAGGAGGGTGAAAGGTTCCCTTACCTTGTAGAGTAGCTCCTAGAACTTGAAAGATGTGATCCTATGGAATTAATTACACCTTGTAATGACTCCTAGGGATGTAAAACCACCCGATACTTGAGTATGATTGATTTGGAATTAAATAAAATGAAGGAAAGAGTGGGTATTTATAATAAAAGAGGGAGTGTTTTTTTATTAATTTCAAAGGACACCTCACTAGTGGTTTTTGCAAAACCATGGGCTTTCCCATGGTATTTTCCCATGGTATTAGCCACATGGGACACCTCACATAAAATTTTACTATACAAAAGTTTATTATAATTTTTTATTAATTATTACATCATTATGATGTCATTAAACATACTGAAAACTCAAAACTGTATTTTTACTATTCACAAAAAATTCAAGTATTTTAGAAAAATATAAAAAATTCACCCTAACCATTTTTCAAAGTGTAAAATTAAAATTAACTCCATTTTTTGAAAATAATTTTCTAAATATTTTTAATATAATTTTTAAATAAAATCATAATTTATTCAACAAAATCAACATTAAAACAACAACTCATTTTATAACACCTTAAAAAATAAATCAAGGTCCCATAAAATTATCTTATAACCATAAGACAATAAAGTATCAATTTATGATTAAATTTTATGAAAATAAATTTCCATTTTAAATTATTAAATTAATCATAAAATTTTAAATAAAATATTTATGGCATACAAAAATACCAATACTTATACTATGATCGTTTTTCACTTTTAAGATGTCTAAATTATATATATGCATTCATGGGTGAAGTTTTTATTTTTTGTTTGGTTTACTATTCATTAATATTCATAATGGTATGTTACTATTCATAAGGGTATGTTACTATGCATCAAAAATTAAATTTGTCTTATCAGACTCCAAATAACTTTCTGATCACAATTTTAGATGACCATTTTTCAAAATTCATATCACATAAGTGACAAACTTATGTTTAAAGGTCACATAGTACATAATAGTTCATTGTGTTGTGACTTCATGTTATTATATGACATAATTAGAAGAAGAGATTTTCCATTGGTAAAACATTGGGTCCTTACATTCTTCCCCACTTAATAAATTTCTCCCTCAAAATTTTGTTTTACATTATAGGCCATAAACAGGTGTGGGTACTTTTTCTTGATTTCTTCCTCCAATTCCTATGTTTCCTCTTCGTACTTATGGTTCCTCTATAGTACCTTGACCAGGTGAGTAGTCTTATTACGTAGAAATTTATCTCTACATTCCATGATCTTCACTGGCTTCCCCTCGTAAGAAATATCATCCTATAACTGTACCACCTCTAAAGAGAGTACATGTGAATAGTTTTCTATGTACATCCTTAAGATGGATACATGAAAGACATCATGTACTTTGGACATGGTAGGTGGAGGTTCCAGTCGATTGGCCACGGCTCTGACTCAATCAAAGACCTCAAAGGGGCTGATGTACCTGGGACTTTTCTTCCCTTTCTTCCCAAACCTTGTGACTTTCTTCCCCGAATATATGTGTACAAATACCATGTCTCCATCTTTGAACTCAAGGTCTCATCAATGATTGTCTGCATAACCTTTTGTCAACTTTGGGATTCCTTGATGTGTTTTGAATGGTTTTCACCTTCTCCACCATTTCTTTGACCATTTCAGGTCCTAGCGACTTACTCTCACTAACTTTATCCCAACACACCAGTGTTCTTCACCTTTTCCCATAAAGGGATTCATATGGTTCTATTCAGATGATTGAGTGGAAACTATTATTATAAGATAATTCTACTATTTTAAGATGTTGGACTCATCCTCCTTTTAAGTCCATAGAACATTCTCTCAACATATCTTCAAGTTTTTGAATAGTATGCTTGGATTGGCCATTAGATTGAGGATGATAGGTCGTACTAAAGTTCATTTCAGTGCTTAGAGCATGTTGGAGACTTTTCTAGAACTTTGAGGTAAATCTTGAATCACGATTAGATATAATAGATAGTGGAACTCCATACAGACTTACCACTTATTTGATATATATCTGTGAAATTTGATTCAATGATAAGTCCTCTCAAATTGTGATAATGTGAGTTGTCTTTGTAAGATGGTTCGTAATGACCCATATAGCATTATTTCTTCTGTATATCCTTAGAAGTCCAATAACAAAGTCCATTGTTATGTTTTCCCACTTTCATGTTGTTAAGGGTAGTGGTTGCATCATCTCTTTATACTTTTGTCTTTCATCCTTCACTTGTTGATATACTAGGCACTTTTATGTATGCTCAGTAATCTCCTTCTTCATATTTTCCACTAAAAGCTCCCTCGAAGATCTCAATATATCTGTGTGCTCCCTGAGTAGATAGAGAAGTTTGAGCTATGTGCATCATTTAGAAGCTCATTCTTTATCTCTGGATCAGATGGTACACATTATCATGATCAAAATCTTAAAAATCCTTCCTCATCATATTTGAAATCATCTGATTTCCCATTTCTAATAGTTTCCACCCTTTTTTGAATTTCCACATCATTTCCTTGAGCATCCTTTGTGTTCTCCCTAAGAGATGGTTGAACAATCATTTGAGAAAGGATTGATGATATTCATCCATTAATTATTTTAATGTCCATACTCAAGAAATCTAAGAAGATTGGATCCTTTTCAATTCTCTTCATTGATAAAGATGTAGGATCCTTTCTACTTAGAACATCTTCCACATTATTTGCCTTATTGGGATGGTAGTTGATTGAGCAGTCATAATCCTTGATGATATCTATCCATATTCTCTATAAAATATTGAGATATTTTTATGTGAATATATATTTTATACTCTTGTGATCAGTATATATCTCAAACTTCTCCCCATAGAGATAATGCCTCCAGATTTTCTACGCAAAGATCACAACCACCAAATCCAGATCATGCATGGGGCAGTTTTTCTCATGTATTTTTAGTTTCCTTGAGTCTTAGGCTAACACTTTATCATTTTTCATTAGCACACATTCTAATCCCTTCTTAAAATCATCACTATACACCACAAATAGTACTCCACTTGCTGAGAGTGTGAGTACTCGCGCAGTGATTAGCCTCTTTTTTAACTCCTTGAAACAGTCTTCACGTTCCTGAGTCCAGAAAAACTTTACTCCCTTTAGTTTCATCTTGGTCATTGGGTTTTACAATCATGAAAATTTATTCACATATCATCAATAATACCCATCTAGACCCAAAAAGCTACAGATCTTTGTTACAGATTTTGGTCGGGTCCACTCTTCAATTGCCTTTGTCTTGGAATGGTCTAGAGATATCCCATTGTTGGTGATAACATTCCCCAAGAATGATACCTCCTCCATCCAGAACTCACATTTACTGTACTTTTCATAGATATTCTCCCTTCTCAAAGTTTTTAAGATAATATTCAAATTCTCCCCATGTTCCTCCTTTCTCTTAAAGTATATTAGAATTCATAAATACAGACTACCGCATATTTTTTGAGTTAATCTCTAAAGACTATATTCATTAAATACATGTAAATTGATGGAGTATTAGTGAGTCTGAAGATCATCACTATGAACTCATAGTGTGTATACATCATTCTAAAGGTATTATTGGGAATATCTTCCTTTCTCACCTTTAATTGGTGATATCCTGACTGAAGGTCCACCTTAGAGAAATAAAAGAACCCATAAAGCTAATCGAAAAAGTAATCTATCCGTGGAAGGGGATAAATTTTCTTTGTCATGATTTTATTGAGCTCACAATAATAAATGAAGAGGCACATTGAAACATCCTTATTTTTGATGAAGAGGACTCGCACACCCCATGGTAAAGCACTCGGGCGTATAAAACCCTTCTCCAGATTCTCCTGTAACTACTTCTGCTCATCCAGCTCAATGGTGGACATTCTATAAGGTATCTTTGATATAAGAAGATATCCCAAAATAAGTTCAATTAATAACTCAGCCTCTTAATCAAGAGGAATACCATGAAACTCTTCAGGGAATATATCAGTGTAATCCCTTGTGATGGGCATGTCTTCAAGCATGATCTTATCCTTTGTCTCAATCATTTGGGCTATATATAATTCATCATAAGGAAGAAATATCCACACCTGAGATGATTATTATAAAGTAGATTCATCTTCCTCCTTACACTTCTAAATAATTGGAGGATGATTCAGGATATGAAGAGTGATCTCCCTTTCCTAGAAGTTGATGTTATCTTTTTATAAAGATATCCAATCCATTCCTAAGATAGTGTCGAACTCCACTAAAGGAAGTATGACATGATTTTCTGGGAGTTTCGTTCCACAAACATTAACCGAGAGGAGTTATAAACCATAGACACAATAATTTCCCCATTCGTTGTTCTCAAAAATAACTTGTCCTCCAAATTTTGAGGTGGTGTTTGAATATTTCTACTGAACTTTCAAGATATGAAAGAATGCGTAGAACCAAAATCAAATAGTATGTTCGCTATTATTGAATGAATAACCAGCGTACCTATCACCATATCATTTTTCAACTCCACCTCAGTTGTAGTGATATAATAAGACCTTCCTTTTTTCCTTGGAGGTTGTTTTTGATTTCCTCTGACAATCCTTAGCTTAGGGAAATTGTTTTCAAAATGACTATGCTCCTTACAATGGAAACACTTCACCACTGGATGAGTATTGATCTAAACTTTCATTTCTTCTTCCAAATTAGCGGTATTTTTCATATCCCTTTAGTAGTTCTTGGAAAGATGTCCCATATTTCCACATCTAAAGTAATTTCTGGTTCCCTTTAGACAGTTCCCAGGATGTTTATTCCCACAAATTTTACAAGTGGGATATTCGGGCTTCTTTCTATCATGGGATTTTTTTGTTGAACCACCCATGTTGTTCTCTATTTTTCACTTCTTTTCATCTGGCCTACGAGACCACTGAGAGTCTCCAATATCCATTTCAACCTTAAGTTCCAATGAACAATCTACTTATAACTGTCAAAGTATCGAATCATCAATGATTTTCGTAGACTCAGATTTAGTCCGCTAAATAAGAGATCCACCTTGATTTCGGTGTTCTTAACAAAGCCAGAGGCATACCTTGCAAGACTTATGAAGTTTTCTTCATATTCCCCAATGGACTCATCTTCCTTCTTCTTGAGTCTGAGGAAGTATCTTTCTATATTGGGACAGAGGGTTCAAGTAAAATGTTTATTGAAAAACATCCTCTTGAATTACTCCCAATCCATGGAATCAATTTCCTCCTAGGGATTTGTATTCATGATCAGTGTCCACCACTAATTAGCTTCTCCATCAAAAAGATAGATCTTCAGTACAATTTTCTCTTCTTCTGAGCACTGGTGTATGGAGAATATATTTTCAATGGAGTTAATCCACTATTCTTTGAGGAGGGGATCAGAAGATCTGCTAAACATGGGAGGCCTTTTACGCATTAAGCATTCTATGACAACTTGATCTTTTCTTGGAGGAGGAGGGAATACCACATGATTCAAGTTATTATTCATAAATTGATCCAACTGATCAACTATTTTCATGAAGTTTTCTGCACCCATTCCCATCATATTAGGCATATCATTTGGGAATTCTTCACATTCCCTTTCACATTGATTGTTGGAATGTTTTCTTATATTTCCTTCCATTAGCTAAGAAAAATAACATACAATTAGAGGGATTTAATACTTATTTATTGATCATAAAAAAGAAACTTTGAACATAAGGGGATAAAATTGTGAAGGAGAAGTATATCCAAACTTGTGATTCCCTGTGTTTTAATCTAGGTTATCCTTGATCTATTTCTTAACTTATATTCTTATGTTTTTTCCATTCCCTTAACAATGGTTTGAACCAAGATCATGAATGACCAAGGAATATACCATGGGATTGTCAAACCAAGAGGGATGCAAGGCTTGTTCTCATGTACCAAGATACCCCAGGTCAAGCCCAAAACTCCTTATCGGATTTTTCACTCCTAGGTACATCTATGCCAAATCCATCTCTAAATATTCGTATCTAGACAAGGATGTATTTTCTTGATAAACCACTTACTCTATACATACCAAAATTTAGGGATGTTTTCTTGTACTTCATCTCATCCTTAAGGTTCTTACAAAATTTCTCTATTCCTATTCTCCAAAAATAACTAAACCTTCCTCTGATACCAACTATAGAAACCCCAACCTTCTCAATTAACAATACATGATTTTAAGCATAATTATACATCATAGTACAAGCCAAGGATCGTGATATCTAGTGTCTTTGAAGACTAGGTACATAAAACTAATAACACGGGACTAATGAACCAATTCTTTATTTAATCTTAAAATTGAGCTCCTAACTTACATTGTGCTCAAACATCTGCATAGGATACCCTAAGGAACACATGAACAAAGGGTTGAGCTAAAAAGCCCAGTAAGGGAGCATACATAAGAATAAGGCTTTAGTACATTGGTTAGAAGGAATTATATAATGATATAAAAATCATCGAACATGTGGAATCATAACATATAAACATGGGATCATATAATCATGGATTCATAGTAATGTGGCAGAAAAATAAAACACAACTTTATTACGAGTCGTGGCTAACCGCCAAGATTATTTCACGTAGTAGCACAATCCAAGGCTAGCTGCCAAGACCATCACACATAACATCTCATGAGACTTAAATTTACCCAATGAATTGGAGTTCTATTTGGGATCACTCATCTTAACATGTTAATGAGTATTCTTTCCACATAAATAATCATACATAGTCAATCATACTTAAACATAAGGGAACCCATGAAGATAAATGGGTATCACATTCATATCACAAAGCATAATGAATGGGCATATCATAAAAGTGTCCATGAGAGAAAGGAATTAAAACATACCAGAAAATTAATAAAGTAAAATAGTCATTTATCATGTTAAGTGATGTAAAACAGAAGTGAAAACATGTAAGAATAGTATTTAGGAAATTATTATCATTAAAATATTTTAGTGTGGTTTTAAGGAAAATACTAAAGGGAATTTAAAATAAAAAAAGGAATAATACTTTATAAAAAACCAGAAGTTAAACTAGAATATTTTCATGATAAAAAAGACTGATTTTATAAATACAATGGTGGATTAAAATAGAGGATAGAGTACACTTGAAATTGGGTAATAATTTGGGATGTTCTTTCAAAATAGGTTTTCTTATCCGAAAGAATTAAGGAGGAAATCACTAAAAAATATCTATATCCTCAAAAGAGAATAAGGAATGGATCTTGAAACATGAGTTTGAATCATATAAATAGTATGTAGAAGTTTTACATAAAAATAAAGTACAACTTTGTTTGGGTAAAAAGAATGTTGGAGCAACCCGAAGAAATAAAGATGGTTCAGGTGAAATCCTTAAAGATTATCAGTATGGTATCAGGTGTAGTTAAGATGTATTAATGAGAGAGAAAAATATTTATAATATTTTATAAATCATGATAGTAGTATGAGGATAGTGTGAAATCATACCCCAAAATTAGGAATTATACATAAAAAGGCATATCATAGTGGACATTTGTCACGACCCGTCCTCGGGGCCCGTGCCGTGACTACCCCAAGCCCGCCTTCCATAGGCCAGGGGTTGGCGACTAGCACCAAGGCGTAAATCCCAACAAAAAGGGAAGGCATTGCCTTTGGAAAGTAAACAAGCACCACAGAGTAAGCAAGTGGAAAAGTAAACACTAAGTAAAAACTGTACAAGCTGTGCTGAAAGTAAAAGGGGCCGGAAATACAAGCCCAACTGTAAAGTACAACTGAAAGGAAAAACAGCAACTGAAAGGAAAAACTGCAGCGTCGAGCCGTCCTCTGGAAGTCCCACCTGAAGGGTGGGTACAGATAGCCTCCACTGCTCCTCGGGTCCACCTAACCGCTCCGAGTACGTCCCGCCCAGTGGTCCACCTCCAGGTATTGTCCTGCTCCGCATGCCTCCTCCACGATCAGCGCTGTCTGTCGTCTGCAACCAACACCACGAAGTGCGGGCATAGCCCGTGCAAGGGTGAGTATAAGCTACTCAGTAGGGACCCCGAGACCCCGAAGGTCTCCCGAAATCCACAAAGGATAAATCACGAAGAAGAGATACAATCACGAAGTAACATCTGACATGGCTTAGGTATATGCCCATACATATACCTAAGTCATCAATTCCCCGATCGGCTCCAACGTCCGAGCCCTAGCACAACCCAGTCCACACAGGAAAGCAAAACGCATACCCACGCAGGATAGAACAACACAATCCACAAAGGAGAGTAAACAGTAAATCCACACAGGATACCTCAACACAATCCACAAAGGAGAGAAACACAAGATTTATCTCACACAAGTATACTTCTTCGGATGACGATAAAGATGATCACTGAACCATCTAAGTCGTCGGACCCACGAAGGATCGATAGGTACTAACCTCGCAGTGACCCACACAGGATCGGACCCACACAGGATCGGGCCCACACAGGACCGGGCCCACGTAGGACCTGTAGGCGCTGGCTCACACAGAACCGTTGAGCGCTGACCCACGCAGGATCGGACCCACACAGGATCGGGCCCACACAGGACCGGTAGCACTGATCCACGGAGGATCGCTGAGTGCAGTAGTCGTCGCAGTCCACTGAGGATCTCTGCACAATCGTCGCCGCAGTCCACGGAGGATCTCTGCACGGTCGTCGCCTCAGTCCACGGAGGATCTCTGCACGGTCGTCGTTGGAGTCCACGGAGGATCTCTGCACGGTCGTCGTCGGAGTCCACGGAAGATCTCTGCACGGTCGTCGCTGTCGAAGTAACAGTCGCAGCCAGCACTAGGGTTCCCGCACACAGCAAGCTCGTTCGGGAGGGTCCGCTCCACGAGCCGAGAGGCTGATACATCAACTGTCACAAAGTCCGAAGTTGATGTATCCAAAAGTTCCGTATCGTCAACAGGAACTCAACGTCGCAGACGGCGCGTCAATCGAACGCCCGGTCTGAGAGATATTGGCATTTTCGTCCTAGGGGCCCGGTTGGTTTTTAAGGAAAAACCAACCCGACCGCACTCCACCTACGTCCAAACCTCGGGCGGAGTATTCCAAAAGATCCGTCTCACTTAGAGGAATTCAACAAAGCTGACGGCACGTCAATCGGACGTCCGTAGCTCAAGATATGAGTGTTTCCGCTCCGAGGGCCCGGTTGGTCTCGTGTACGAACCAACCTGGCCGAACTCAAAGTATTCTGAAACCTTGAGTGCAATATACTGAAACGACCGTCTCGATCCAAGGATCTCGTTGCCGCTGACGGCGAGTCGTTTGGAGGCACTTAGCTCAAGTTACGGGCGTTTGAACGAAAACATCCGAAGAAGGGGGGTGCGGGCCCGGGCCGACCCGGCCCGACCCCCCCCCCCCCCCTGGGTCGGCCCGAACCGGGTCGACCCGGGTCCGACCCAGTTGGCCCGGCCCGGCCCGGCCAGGGCCGGTCCGGCTCGGCCGAGCGGCAGGTGCCGCGGGCGTTGACCCGCGGCCCGCGTGGGCCGCGCTGGTGAACCGTGGACGCGGCTCTGTCGCGTCCCGCCTGGGCGAACCGGACCCGCGCGGCCGCGGGTCCGTTGGCCGCCGCCACCGCGGCTTCAGCCGCGGCGGGCTCGTCCGGCGGCGCGCCGGGGCACCGCCGGCGTCGCTCCGGTGGCCCGTTTTCCTTCCCGTCTGCGCCGTTGCTCCTCCCGGGATCCGTTCTTTACTGCGGGATCGTCAAACATCCGCTGCGGCACGTTCCGTCGTCGTCCGTCAAAACCGCACAAAACGAAGAACGGCGGAGGGTCGTCGGGCCGTGTTCTTTTGGCCTGAACCCTCCGCGTTAGAGATAAACAACCGGGAGAAATTTGTTCAACACATGAACCAACAATTTTAAATAAATAAAATTGTTTCTTTGATTCCGGTTCTTTAATTTTTAAAGAAACATTGATGGGAATAAATTAAAAAGGGGTAAATCCCATAATATAAAATCCCTACCTCGTCGATCGTCGCGCGCGGGCGTTCTTCGCGGAAAAGATCATCGCGGAAGAGAGGGATCGTCGCGTCGTCGCGGGGAGGCGTCGCGTCGTCGCGGAATCCGGCGTTGAGTCGGCGAGCTCAACGAACCAAGAACAACAGATTTAAATTATGATTAATTAAATCTGTGTTTAAAACCAAAAGGAAAGAACCTTGAGCAGAAATCCTAAATCACTCACCTCAAATGGTCGGTGATCGGAGATCGGAGATCGGAGATCGGAAGAACGTCTCGGACGAAAGCGTCGTCGATTTCCGGGTTCGGCGTTCTTCGCGTTCTTCGCGTTCTTCGCGTTCTTCGCGAGGGAGAAGAAGATACGAGGGTTCTCTCAAATCTTCTCAAAGCGCAAATAACCAGAGGTCGAGCATTGGCCTTATTTTATTATTATGCCAACGAATTTGAAAAACTGGTTAAGAAACGATCCATCAATTCGTTGAATTAATTCAACGAAAGAAACAGTCCATTTAATTCACGAAATAAACCGCCCAATTAAATGGTCTGTTAAGAATTTAGAAAACGCGTCGGTTGACTTTCATTAAGACGAGTTTTCACGGGTGCGTTTCTTAGCGGAAAGAAACGGCGGGGCTCATGCGGGCCCCACCTCACAAATATCCTACCAAGGGGGTAGGATATTTCTGGATAGCATCATATCCAGTTCAACTCAGTTCAAGCCGCCTTTAAGTGGCTTCAAGTGGCTTCCAAGTGGCTTAAGTGAAATAAAATAAAGTTGTCGCAAAATTATTTTATTTCTTAACTTTAAGCCCGAAAATTAAAAACCACACCCGAGAAAACGCAACTCCAGAAGAGGTGTTTCTAAGCGAATACCGGCGCTGCGATTTCTTCGGTGCCCTCAGAATTCGATTCCGGGCACCGGTTCAAAAGTTAGAAAAACTCGCTCGTCCATTCACTGAACGTACCCGAGCCAAACTTCGGAAATTGATTCCGGGCACACCGGGCCTCAAAATCAGGTGCCTTCAGAAACTGCGCTCTTGTAAAATTCCAAAGAAAATTAAGAAAAAAATTTCCTTGAAATTTACGGGTCTTTATATTACTCCCACCTCAGGACTTTACGTCCCCGTAAAGATACATCAAAAAAACTAGGGAAACAAATGTGGGTACTGAGCACGCATCTGAGCCTCCCGCTCCCAAGTGCTCTCCTGGAGGTTCCCGTGCTGCCATCTGATGTGCACAAGAGGAATCGATCGCCCACATAGGACCCGCTCCTGTCGATCCTCTATCTCCACTGGGACCTCCGCAAAAGTCACTCCATCATCCACGTCTAGCTCCCCATAGTCAATGATGTGTGTCGGGTCGTGCACGTATCTCCTCAGCTGGGATACGTGGAAGACGTCGTGCACCCGGTGCAACTGAGGTGGCAGAGCCAGACGATAAGCCACCTCGCCAACCCTGTTGAGGACCTGGAAGGGTCCGATGAAGCGTGGAGACAACTTGCCACCTCGGCCAAATCTCCTCAAACCACGTCGAGGTGAGACCTGCAAGAAGACGTGGTCGCCATCCTCGAACTCTAGTGGCCTCCGCCTCCTGTCATCATATGACTTCTGTCGGCTCTGTGCTGTCCTCATCCGCTCCTGGATGACCTGGACCTTCTCTGTCATGTCCCGGACCATCTCTGGTCCCACAAGTGCTGACTCTCCAGGGTCTGTCCAGCACAAAGAAGATCTGCAAGGCCTGCCGTACAGCGCCTCGTAGGGTGCCATCCCGATGGTGGAGTGGTAGCTGTTGTTGTACGCAAACTCTACCAAGGGTAGGTGGTCCTCCCAGCTGCGACCAAAGTCGAGGACACATGCGCGGATCATGTCCTCGAGAGTCTGAATGGTCCTCTCCGTCTGACCATCCGTCTGAGGGTGAAAGGCGGTGCTCAGACGTAGTCGCGTCCCGAACGCCTCCTGCAACCCCTTCCAAAGAAGGGAAGTAAAACAAGCATCCCGATCGGAGACGATAGTCGATGGCACACCGTGAAGTCGTAAAATCTCCTGAACGTAGAGACACCCCAAGCTCTCTACTGAGCCCTGCTCTCGGATGGGCAAGAAGTGTGCCGACTTGGTGAGTCGGTCAACAATCACCCAAATGGAATTGTGACCTCTGGAAGTGCGTGGAAGTCCAGTCACAAAGTCCATAGATATCCCATCCCACTTCCACTCCGGGACCTCCAAGGGCTGTACCAAACCTGCTGGTACCTGATGCTCTGCCTTCACCTGCTGGCAGGTGAGGCATCGTGAAACGAACTCTGCCACAGCCTTCTTCATGCCCGGCCACCAGTGCTGTCGTCTGAGATCCTGGTACATCTTCGCCACTCCAGGATGTACTGCCAAAGGAGAAGTGTGATACACTCTCAGAACCTCCTCTCGTAAAGAGACTGGTACCAAGGTACGTCCTCTGAAAAGGACATTGTGCTCTGCTCCAAGGGAGAAACCATCAGGTGCCTGTCCCGAGGATATCTGTGCACGCCGTGTCTCACAGTCAACGTCCCCATGTTGTGCCTCTCTGACCCGCTGAAGAAGTGGAGGAGAGACTGTGAGAGACTGAAGGAAGGTTGCTCCGTCTCTATCCACGAAGGATATCTGCAAAGCGGCTAGCTGCTCTGTCGCCTCCTCAAGTAGCTGGATGCCCATCCTCCTGCTGAGGGCATCAGTCACCACGTTCCCCTTCCCAGAAGTATAGACTATCTCAAAGTCATAGTCCTGGAGGAACTCGAGCCATCGTTGTTGTCTCAGGTTCAGGTCCTTCTGAGAGAAGATGTACCTGAGAATCTGGTGGTCAGAAAAGACTGTGAAGCACTCGCCCATCAGATAGTGTCGCCATGTCTTCAGGGCAAAGACCACTGCTGCCAACTCCAAGTCATGGGTAGCGTAGTTCTGCTCATGAGGCCTCAACTGACGTGATCCGTAGGCAATCACGGCCCGCTCCTACATCAGGACACACCCGAGTCCGGTCCCTGATGCATCACAGTAGACTGCGTATCCAACTCCCTCCTCAGGAAACCTCAAGATAGGTGCGCTGGTCAACCTCTGCCTCAGCTCCTGGAAGCTCTGCTGACATCCGTCTGACCACACGAAGGGTTTCCACTTCTTCTTCAACGCTGAGAGTGGGGCCGCAACTCTGGAGAAGTCTGGCACAAATCTCCGATAGTATCCGGCTAGGCCCAAGAAACTCCGCACCTCTGTCACGCTCTTGGGTGGCTCCCAAGCTAGCACTGCCTCGATCTTTGCGGGATCCACTGCAACTCCCGCCTCAGAAATGACGTGCCCCAAGAAGTGGACCTCATGTAACCAGAACTAACACTTCAAGAGCTTGCCATAAAGCTGGTGCTCTCAGAGTGTGTCTAGTACAACACGCAGGTGGAAGGCGTGCTCCTCCTCCGTCGTCGAGTACACCAAAATGTCGTCGATGAAGACCACAACAAATCGATCGAGGTATGGATGGAAGATCCTGTTCATGAGGCTCATGAACACTAATGGAGCGTTGGTCACGCAGAAAGGCATAACCAAGAACTCATAGTGGCCATACCGACACCTGAAGGCCGTCTTCTGCACATCCTCGTCTCGAACACTAAGCTGATGATAGCCTGACCTGAGGTCTATCTTCGAGAACCACCGTGCTCCCTTGAGCTGGTCGAAGAGGTCATCAATCCTGGGTAGCGGATACTTGTTCCTCACTGTCACCTGATTCAGGCGACGATAATCGACACACAGTCGCAAGCTCCCGTCCGCCTTCTTGGCGAACAAAATCGGGGAAGCCCAGGGCGAAACACTGGGTCGGATGAACCCCTTGCCCTGCAAGTCCTCCAACTGTACCCGCATCTCTCGAAGCTCAGTGGGGGCCATCCGATATGCTGGAGTGGATATCGGGGCTGTCCCGGGGTACAGGTCAATATAAAAGTCTACCTCTCTGTGAGGAGGTAGTCCTGGAACGTCGTCGGGAAAGACGTCCGCGTACTGATCCACCACTGCAGGAAAACTGGGACTCTGCACGTCAAATGCTCCCAAGATGAGGCTAGCCAACTGGTGAGTGATGGGCTGACCTCTCCTATGCGTGAGTCCATCCTGTGCTGCTAAGGCTCCCTTCTCGTCGGTGAAGGTGAACCTGCTCCCATCGGTGCGCACACATCGCACCTTGCGCCTAATGCAGTCAATCTAAGCATGGATCGTAGATAACCAATCCATGCCCAAGATGACATCGTAAGGCCTCGACGCTGCTACAAGAAGATCACAGCCGAAGCTCTCGCCTCCTAGAGTAAGCTCACACTGCCGGCACCAGTGCGTAATCGTCGAGTCTGCTCCCGTAGGATTCTCTAGCTGTAAGGATCGAGCCAACGGCTCTGTCGGAATCTCCGAGCTCCGAACAAGGGCAGTGGCTATGAAAGAGTGACTCGCTCCTGTGTCTATCAAAACTACAGCAAGGGTGGAATAGACACAGATCGTACCTCGAATCATCTCTGGCGCGCCGTGGTCGTAGGCCTCCGCTGCCTGGAGCTGATCCTGTCTCTGCCCGCCAACTCCTTGTGGTCGGGGCGGACCTCCTGGTGGTGGTGGTGGCAGAGCCTCAAAGCGTCGCCCACCACCTGCTGCTCGGCCAGCTCCTCTGCCTCGTCCGCCTCCTCCCTGCGGACCGCCACGGTCGACCCTCTGCCTCTGCCTAGGTGGTCCCTCCACCATCTGCTGACCCTCGGTACGACGGGTCGGGCAGTCACGAGCCATGTGGCCCCGCCCGCCGCACTCGTAGCACTGCCTGCCTCTCGGAAGACTGGCTCCGGGCTGGGTTCCCTGCACTGCTGAGCCAGTGTCCCGAGGTCGCCTGCCGGATGGTCTGGTCTGCCTGGAACTCTGAGTCATCCGCCGGCTACCAGCTGCCGAAGACTCCGCTATCTGTCGCCCTGCGGTGGGTCTCGCTGTGGACTCAGCCAGGAAGCTCTCGATCAGGAGGGCTCGCTCCAGTACTCCAGCCTGGGTCGGGATGCTGAGGGAGATCAGCGATGCCCTGATCTCGTGTTTCAATCCCTGCTCGAAGGTCCGGGACTGGAAGAAGGGGTCTCATACCATGTCTGTCGAGTAGCGAGATAGGTCGGTGAACCTCGCTGCGTACTGAGCGACCGTCAAGCTGCCCTGCCGCAGCTGAAGAAGCTCCTGGATGCGCACCGCACGGAGGGTGTCCGGGACGAACTCTGAGCGGAAGAGGCTCTCGAAGTCCGTCTAGATGAGGGTGGCCTCATCGTGTACCTGGAGCATCAGGCTCCACCAGCGTCCGGCTGCTGCGTGCAGCAGGCTCGCCGCGAGGATCACCATGAGGTCTGCTGGTGTCCTCACTAGCCTGAAAACTCGGACGACCGCCTCCAGCCAGTCCTCGGCTGCCTGGGGGTCCGACTCCCCACGGAACCTGGGTGGTCGCTGGCGCTGGAACTCGTGTAGAGCTCCGAGGCGTCGTGCGTCGTCAGCTGCCAGTGCTGGAAGCATCGGGGGCTCGGCGGGTAAAGGTACCACTGGTGCCTCTGCTGTCAACGGGCCCTGTACCGAGGCCTCGTCGCTCGGCGGGCTGTCGTCGCGCCCTACTCTAGGAACCCTAGCTGGCTGTTGTCGTTGTGCCATCCTGAAAAAGGAAACAAGTATTCCACGGTTAGAATAGTATACCTGGTGAGCTGACACAAGTAATTACAAAGAAAACTTGAAACACACATGCAATCAATGTTTTCGTGCATTAAGTCGGAAACCAGAAGTCAGGGTCCTGATGTATGGATACGTCGGCCGCCGCACCAACACTGGACTCCCTGGACTGATAACCACACTCAATACGCTAAACACTATTGCTTCACATAGAAGAAAGATCAGAGTCTGTGGTAGAACCGACCACCTCTGATACCAATTTGTCACGACCCGTCCTCGGGGCCCGTTCCGTGACTACCCCAAGCCCGCCTTCCATAGGCCAGGGGTTGGCGACTAGCACCAAGGCGTAAATCCCAACAAAAAGGGAAGGAATTGCCTTTGGAAAGTAAACAAGCACCACAGAGTAAGCAAGCGGAAAAGTAAACACTAAGTAAAAACTGTACAAGCTGTGCGGAAAGTAAAAGGGGCCGGAAATACAAGCCCAACTGTAAAGTACAATTGAAAGGAAAAACAGCAACTGAAAGGAAAAACTGCAGCGTCGAGCCGTCCTCTGGAAGTCCCACCTGAAGGGTGGGTACAGATAGCCTCCACTGCTCCTCGGGTCCACCTAACCGCTCTGAGTACGTCCCGCACAGTGGTCCACCTCCAGGTACTGTCCTGCTCCGCACGCCTCCTCCACGATCAGCGCTGTCCGTCGTCTGCAACCAACACCACGAAGTGCAGGCATAGCCCGTGCAGGGGTGAGTATAAGCTACTCAGTAGGGACCCCGAGACCCCGAAGGTCTCCCGAAATCCACAAAGGATAAATCACGAAGAAGAGATACAATCACGAAGTAACATCTGACACGGCTTAGGTATATTCCCATACATATACCTAAGTCATCAATTCCCCGATCGGCTCCAACGTCTGAGCCCTAGCACAACCCATTCCACACAGGAAAGCAAAACGCATACCCACGCAGGATAGAACAACACAATCCACAAAGGAGAGTAAACAGTAAATCCACACAGGATACCTCAACACAATCCACAAAGGAGAGAAACACAAGATTCAGCTCACACAGGTATACTTCTTCGGATGACGATAAACATGATCACTGAACCATCTAAGTCGTCGGACCCACGAAGGATCGATAGGTACTAACCTCACAGTGACCCACACAGGATCGGACCCACATAGGATCGGGCCCACACAGGACCGGACCCACGCAGGACCTGTAGGCACTGGCTCACACAGAACCGCTGAGCGCTGACCCACGCAGGATCGGACCCACACAGGATCGGGCCCACACAGGACCGGTAGCACTTATCCACGGAGGATCGCTGAGTGCAGTAGTCGTCGCAGTCCACTGAGGATCTCTACACAATCGTCGCCGCAGTCCATGAAGGATCTCTGCACGGTCATCGCCGCAGTCCACGGAGGAGATCTGCACGGTCGTCGTCGGAGTCCACAGAGGATCTCTGCACGGTCGTCGTCGGAGTCCACGGAGGATCTCTGCACGGTCGTCGCTGTCGAAGTAACAGTCGCAGCCAGCACTAGGGTTCCCGCACACAGCAAGCTCGTTCGGGAGGGTCCGCTCCACGAGCCGAGAGGCTGATACATCAACTGTCACGAAGTCTGAAGTTGATGTATCCAAAAGTTCCGTATCGTCAACAGGAACTCAACGTCGCAGACGGCGCGTCAATCGGACGCCCGGTCTGAGAGATATTGGCATTTTCGTCCCAGGGGCCCGGTTGGTTTTTAAGGCAAAACCAACCCGACCACACTCCACCTGCGTCCAAACCTCGGGTGGAGTATGCCAAAAGATCCGTCTCACTTAAAGGAATTCAACAAAGCTGACGGCACGTCAATCGGACGTCCGTAGCTCAAGATAGGAGCGTTTCCGCTCCGAGGGCCCGGTTGGTCTCGTGTACGAACCAACCTGGCCGAACTCAAAGTATTCTGAAACCTTGAGTGCGATATACCGAAACGACCGTCTCGATCCAAGGATCGCGTTGCCGCTGACGGAGAGTCGTTTGGAGGCACGTAGCTCAAGTTATGGGCGTTTGAACGAAAACATCCGAAGAAGGGGGGCACGGGCCCGGGCCGACCCGGCCCGACCCCCCCCCCCCCCCCCCACCTGGGTCGACCCAAACCGGGTCGACCCGACCCGGCCAGGGCCGGTCCGGCTCGGCCGAGCGGCAGGCGCCGCGGGCGTTGACCCATGGCCTGAGGAAAACCGCGGCCCGCGTGGGCCGCACTGGTGAACCGCGGACGCGGCTCTGCCGCGTCCCGCCTGGGCGAACCGGACCTGTGCGGCCGCGGGTCCGTTGGCCGCCGCCACCGCGGCTTCAGCCGCGGCGGGCTCGTCCGACGGCGCGCCGGGGCGCCGGCATCGCTCCGGTGGCCCGTTTTCCTTCCCGTCTGCGCCGTTGCTCCTCCCGGGATTCGTTCTTTACTGCGAGATCGTCAAACATCCGCTGCGGCACGTTCCGTCATCGTCCATAAAAACCGCACAAAACGAAGAACGGCGGAGGGTCGTCGGGCCGTGTTCGTTTGGCCCGAACCCTCCGCGTTAGAGATAAACAACCGGGAGAAATTTGTTCAACACATGAACCAACAATTTTAAATAAATAAAATTGTTTCTTTGATTCCGGTTCTTTAATTTTTAAAGAAACATTGACGGGAATAAATTAAAAAGGGGTAAATCCCATAATATAAAATCCCTACCTCGTCGATCGCCGCGCGCGGGCGTTCTTCGCGGAAAAGATCGTCGCGGAAGAGAGGGATCGTCGCGTCGTCGCGGGGAGGCGTCGCGTCGTCACGGAATCCGGCGTTGAGTTGGCGAGATCAACGAACCAAGAACAACAGATTTAACTTATGATTAATTAAATCTGTGTTTAAAACCAAAAGAAAAGAACCTTGAGCGGAAATCTGAAATCACTCACCTCAAATGGTCGGTGATCGGAGATCGGAGATCGGAGATCGGAATAACGTCTCGGACGAAAGTGTCGTCGATTTCCGGGTTCGGCGTTCTTCGCGTTCTTCGCGTTCTTCGCGTTCTTCGCGTTCTTCATGTTCTTCGCGAGGGAGAAGAAGATACGAGGGTTCTCTCAAATCTTCTCAAAGCGCAAATAACCAGAGGTCGAGCGTTGGCCTTATTTTATTATTACGCCAACGAATTTGAAAAACTGGTTAAGAAACGATCCATCAATTCGTTGAATTAATTCAACGAAAGAAACAGGCCATTTAATTCACGAAATAAACCGCCCAATTAAATGGTCTGTTAAGAATTTAGAAAACGAGTCGGTTGACTTTCATTAAGACGGGTTTTCACGGGTGCGTTTCTTAGCGGAAAGAAACGGCGGGGCTCGTGCGGGACCCACCTCACAAATATCCTACCAAGGGGGTAGGATATTTCTGGATAGCATCCTATCCAGTTCAACTCAGTTCAAGCCGTCTTTAAGTGGCTTCAAGTGGCTTCCAAGTGGCTTAAGTGAAATAAAATAAAGTTGTCGCAAAATTATTTTATTTCTTAACTTTAAGCCCGAAAATTAAAAACCACACCCGAGCAAACACAACTCCGGAAGAGACGTTTCTAAGCGAATACCGGCGCTGCGATTTCTTCGGTGCCCTCAGAATTCGATTCCGGGCACCGGTTCAAAAGTTAGAAAAACCCGCTCGTCCGTTCACTGAACGTACCCGAGCCAAACTTCGGAAATTGATTCCGGGCACACCGGGCCTCGGAATCAGGTGCCGTCAGAAACTGCGATCTTGTAAAATTCCAAATAAAATTAAGAAAAAAATTTCATTGAAATTTACGGGTCTTTACAACATTCTTGAATAAAAGGAAAAAATAGAGAGGATCCCTTACCTTAAGTCTGATGGTATTCTCTACTTGATATTAACAACCTGAATAATCAGATTAGGTTCATTAATTAATAATTATATAACCTATTCTAAATTTTAATTATTTATTAAAACCTTTTTTAGTTCATTCATAACCTTTTTGATTGGTTATGAGGTTCAATTTCATTGTTTGGTTACGTTTGTTTCCTTCGTTCTAATGATCAGTTCACTTATATTCATGTTCAGAGAATCATGTAAAATGGGAATGGTTGTACATAATTGGAGTTATATGTTATTAGTTAAAATCTAGGATGTTACATGATTTTAAATTCCATTTGGTTACTTGGCGTGAAGATGAATCATTATATAAATTATTTAATGATAACTGTTTGAGTTAATTGACAGTTTTTTTAACACAACGAACTCATTTTTCTTTATAAATCAAAACCATGGGTAAAAAAATATTTCAGAACCATAGATGACACATAATAAATATATTATGTTCTGGTTCATTAATTAAAATGGTTTCATGACTAGAATTGAAGATGGTAATGGAAATTAAAAACCCATCATCCTTAAATGTGGTAAATTAACACAACTTGGATGGTGTTTTCATTTTTAGAATAAAATAAAGGGAAAGGAGAGATGATTAAGAATTATTTCTTTATCATTACAACATTAAAGTATATTTAAGGTACTTTAATAACAAAATTTGGATGAAATGAAGTGAGGAAATAAAATATATTAACCTAAAAATAAAAGAAATGTTGAGAGATTCCTTATGAAAATTCGACAGCCTAACAGTGTCGCTTAAAATTTCATAAAATGAATTGATGAGAGAAAAAAGGGGATATCATCATATGGAAATAAAAAGTACAGTAATTGGGATAAAAAAAATCAAACCCCAATATATGAAAATGGAAATTCAAAGAGAGAACATAAGAGAAGTGTTGACTAAAAGAGGAGGGTGAAAGGTTCCCTTACCTTGTAGAGTAACTCCTAGAACATGAAGGTTGAGAACTTGGGGGCTTAAGGACACCTTGGGAGGACTCCTACGGAGGTAAAAACACCATATATAGATTATGAGGGGTTTAAAATGAAATAAAACGATGGAAAGAGTGGAAATTTATAGTAAAAGTGGGAGAGTGTTTTTATTAATTTCAAAGGACACCTCAATAGTGGTTTTTACAAAACCATGGGCTTGCATAAGGTTTTTCCCATGGTATTATCCAATTGGACACCTCATATCTTATTTTACTATAAAAAAGTCTATCAAAATTTTTTATTAATTATTACATCATTATAATGTCATTAAACAAACCAAAAACTCAAAACTGTATTTTTACTATTCACGAAAAATTCAAGTATTTTAGAAAAATCCCAAAAATTCACCCTAATCATTTTTCAATGTGTAGAATTAAAAAATGAACTCTATTTTTATAAAATAATTTTCTATTTTTCTAATTTATTTTTTAAAGAAAAAAATAATTTATTCAACAAAATCAACATTAAAATTATAACTCATTTTATAACACCTTGAAATTTTAATCAAGATCCCATAAAATTATCTTATAACCATAAGAAAATAAAGTAACAATTTATGATTACATTTTATGAAAATAAATTTCCATTTTAAATTATTAAATCAATCATAAAATTGTAAATAAATTATTTATGACAAACAAATATACCAATACATATACTATGATCATTTTTTTCACTTTTAAAATGTATAAATTACATTTATACATTCATGGGTGAAGTTTCTATTATTTGGATGATTTAATATTCATTAAAATTCATAAGGGTATGTTAATATTCATAAGGGTATGTTACTATTCATCAAAAATTGAGTTTTCTTATCCTACTCCAAATAACTTACTGATCACAATTGTAGATGACCGTTTTTCGAAATTTATATCACATAAGTGAAAAAATTATGTTTAAAGGTCACATAGTACTTAGTAGTTCATTGTGTTGTGATGTCATGTTATTACATGACATAATTATAAGAAGATATTTTCCATTGGTAAAAAATTGGGTTGTTACATTCTCCCCCTTATGAAATTTTTCCCTCGAAATTTTGTTTTACATTCTAGGCCATAAACAGGTGTGGTTACTTTTTTTTCATTGCGTCCTCATGTTCCCATGTTGCCTCTTAGTACATATAGTTTTGCTATAGTACCTTGATCATGTGAGTAGTCTTGTTATGCAGAACATTATCTCTACAATCCAAGATCTTCATTGAATGCTCCTCGTAAGAAATATCATCCTCTAATTGTACCACCTCTGAAGAGAGTATATGTGAAAAGTCTGGTATGTACTTTCTTAAGAGGGATACATGAAAGGAATCATGTACTTTGGACATGGTAGGTGGAAGTTCCAGTCGATAGGCCACAGCTCCGACTCGATTAAGGATCTCTAAGGGGCCGATGTAACTGGGACTTACCTTCCCTTTCTTCCTAAACCTCATGACCTTCTTCCATGGATATATGCGTAGAAATATCATGTCTCCAACTTTGAACTCAAGGTCTCGTCGACGATTGTCTGCATAACTCTTTTTTCAACTTTGGGATGCCTTGATATGCTGCAGAATGGTTTTCACCTTCTCCACCATTTCTTCATCCATTTTAAGTCCTAATAGTTTACACTCACTGACTTCATCCCAAAACACCGATGATCTACACCTTTTCCCATAAATGTCTTCGTATGGTGCCATTCGGATTCTAAAGTGGAAACTATTGTTGTACGAGAAGTTGACCAGTGGAAGATGTTGGTCCCATCCTCCTTTGAAATCCATAGAACATTATCTCAACATATCTTCCACTTTCTAAATAGTCTGTTTAGATTGGTCATCATTTTGAGGATGATATGCGGTACTGAAGTTTAGTTCAGTGCTTAGAGCATGTTGGACACTTTTCCAGAACTTCAAGGTAAATCTCAGATCAAGATCGGATACAATATATAGTGGTACTCCATGTAGCCTTATCACTTATTTGATATATATTCGTGCAATTTGATCCAATGATAAGTCCTCTCGAATCGTGATAAAGTGAGATGCCTTTGTAAGATGATCCACAATGACCCATATAGCATTGTTTCCTCTAGATGTCCTTATAAGTCCAATAATAAAGTCAATGGTGATGTTTTCCCACTTCTATGTTGGTATGGGTTGTGGTTTAACTATCCCCTTAGACTTTTGTCTTTTAGATGTCATTTGTTGACATACTAGGCACTTGTATGTATGCTCATCAATCTCTTTCTTCATATTGTCCCACCAAAAGTTTCCTCGGAAATCTAGATACATCTTTGTGATACCTGGGTAGATAGAGAAGGTTGATCTATGTGTGTCATTCAGAAGCTCCTTCTTTATCTATGAATTGGATGGTACACATAATCGTGATCCAAATCTTACAACTCCTTCCTCAACAATTTTTAAATTAGAGGATTTCCCATTTCTAATAGCTTCTACCCTTTTCTGGATTTTCACATATTTTCTTTGATAATCCTTTATTTTCTCCATGATAAATGGTTTGATAAATCATTTGGGAAAGGATTGATGATATTCCTCCCTTAATGATTTGCATGTCCATCCTCAGAATATCTAAGAATATTGGATCATTTTCAATTCTCATCATTGATAAATATGCAGGATCCTTTCTACTTAGAGCATCTTCCACCTTGTTTGACTTACCGGGATGGTAATGGATTGAGCAGTCATAATCTTTGATGATATCCATCCATCATCATTGGCATATATTAAGATCTTTTTGTGTGAATATATATTTGAGATTATTGTGATCATTATATATCTCACACTACTCCCCATAGAGATAATGCCGCCAGATTTTCAATGCAAAGATCATAGCCTCCAACTCCAGATCATTCATGGGATAGTTTGTCTCGTGGATTTTTAGCTGCCCTGAGGCGTAGGCTATCACTTTAACTTTTTTTATTAGCACACAACCTTATCCATTCTTAAAATCATCACTATACAACTCAAAGATTTCTCCACTTACTGGGAGTGTGAGTAATGGCGTAGTGATTAGCCTCTTTTTCAACTCCTTGAAACAGTCTTCACATTCCTAAGTCTAGAAAAACTTTACTTCCTTCTATATCAGCTAGGTCATTGGGTTTGAAAATCCTGAAAATTTCTTCAAAAATTTTCAATAATACCCAACTAGACCCAAAAAGTTGCAGATCTCTGTTACAGATTTTGTCATGGGCCACTCTTCAATTGCCTTTGTCTTAGAAGGGTCCACAGATATCCCATTATTGGTGATAAAATGCCCCTTTAATGATACCTCATCCATTAGGAACTTACATTTACTATACTTTGCATACATATTCTCCTTTCACAATGTTTTTAATACATTATTCAAATTCTCCTCATGTTCCTCCTTGTTATTAAAGTATATCAGAATATCATCAATAAAGACTACCACAAATTTTTTGAGGTAATATCTAAAGAATCTATTCATTAAATCCTTGAAAATTTATAGATAATTAGTGAGTCTGAAGGTCATTACTATGAACTCATAGTGTTCATACCTCATTCAAAAGGCAATCTTGGGAATATCATCCTTCCTCACCTTTAATTGGTGATATCTTGACCTAAGGTCCACTTTATATAAATAGATAGCCCCATGAATTTGATCGAAAAATTTATCTATCTATGGTAGGGGATACTTGTTCTTTAGCGTGATTTTATTGAGGTCACGATAATCAATGTAGAGGCACATTGAACCATTTTTCTTCTTGATGAAGAGGACTGGCGCACCCCAGGGTGAAGCACTGAGGCGTATAAACCCCTTATCCAGATTATCCTATAACTGCTTCTTCAGCTCTTCCAGCTCAATGGTGGTTATTCTATAAGGTGTCTTTGATATAGGTAGAGATCCAGGAATAAGTTCAATTGAGAACTCAACCTCTTGATCAGAAGAAAGACTAGAAAACTCTTTAGGGAATACATCAATGTAATCCCTCACGATGGTCATGTCTTCAAGCATGATTCTCTCCTTTGTCTCAATCATTTGGGCTAGATATGATTTCTCATAAAGAAGAAATATCCATACCTGAGACGATGATTACAAAGTAGATTCATCTTCAACCTTACACTTGTAAATAATTGGAGGATTATTTGGGATGTGAATAGTATTATCCCTTTCCCAATAGTTGATGTTGGATTTGTATAAATATATTAAATCCATGACCTAGATAGCATCAAAATCCACTAAATAAAGTATGACAAAATTTTCTAAGAGGTTCAATCCACAAACATTAACTGGGGAGGAGTTATAAACCATGGATGAAATAATTTCCCTATTCACTATTCTCATAGATAACTTGCTCTCTAAATTTTAAGGTGGTTTTTGAATTGTTATACTAAACTTTAAATATATGAAAGAATGCGTAGAACCAGAATAAAATAGTATGTTCACTATTCTTGAATGAATAACTAGTGTACCTATCACCACATCATTGTTTGGATCCACCTTAGAATTAGTGATAGCATAAGCCCTTTATTGTTTCCTTGTAGGTTGTTGTTGATTTACTCTGACAACCCTTAGCTTAGAGAAATTGTTTTCATAATGCCCATGCTCCTTGAACTTGTAACACTGCACCAATGGTTGAGCATTGATCTGAACCTTATTTCATTATTCCACATTAGTGGGATTTTTTATATCCCTTTGATAGTTCTTGGCCAGATGTCCCAGCTTTCCACCTTTAGAGAAAATCCCAGTTCCCTTTAGATAGTTCCCATGATTCTTCTTCCCACAAATTTTACAAGTGGTATATTGGGTCTTCCTTCCATCATAGGATTTTTTTATTAAACCACCCATGTTGTTCTACATTTTTCACTTCTTGTCACCGGGTCCACGATACCACTGAGAGTCTCTAATCTCCATTTTTACCTTGAGGGCACAATAGAAAATATCCTCATAACAGTCGAAGTCCCAAATCACCAACACTTTTTTTAGACTCAACTTTAGTCCACTAAATAATTTACCCACCTTGCTTTTAGTGTTAATAACAATGCCAGAGGCATACCTTTCAAGCCTTTTAAAGTTTTCTTCATACACCCCGATGGACTCATCTTCCTTCTTCTTGAGTCTGAGGAACTCTCATTCCATCTTGAGATGGAGGGTTTGAGGAAAATATTTATTGAAAAACGTCCTCTTGAATTCCTCCCAATCCATGGAATCAATTTCCTCATGGGGCTTTGTATTCTTGATCAGTTTCCACCACTGATCAGCTTCCCCATCAAAATTATAGACCACTAGTAGAACTTTCTCTTCTTCCAAGCACTGGAGGACAGAGAATATATTTTCAATGGAGTTAATCCACTATTTCGTGAGGACGGGATCAGAAGATATGTTAAACATGGAAGGCCTTTGTTGCATGAAGTATTCTACAGCAACTTGCTCTTTTTTAGAGGAGGAGGGCATTCCTCATGATTCATGTTATTATTCAAAACTTGAGACAATTGAGAAAGTATAGTCATGAATTTTTTTTCACCTGTTACCATAATATTAGACATATAATTTGGGAATTCTTCACATTCCCTTTCACATTGATTTTTGGAACATGTTCTTCTATTTCCATCCATGAGCTAAGAAAAATAATGTACAATTATAGGGCTTTAATACTTAACTATTGATCATAAAAAATTGAAACTTTGAACATAAGGAGATAAAATTGTGAAGAAGAAGTATATCCTAACTTGTGATTCCCTATATTTCAATATAGGTTATCCTTGATCTATTTCTTAACTTATATTCTTAGGGGGTTTTTTCATTCTTTTAACATTGGTTTGTACCAATCTCATTAATGACCAAGGAATATCCCCTGAGAGTTTCAAAACAAGAGTGAATAAAGGAATGTTGTCATGTACCAGGATACCCTAGGTCAACCTCGAAACTCCTTGTCAGAGTTTTCACTCCTTGGTAAATTTGTGCTAGAGCCACCTCTACCTGTTTGTATCTAGACATGGATGTATTTTCCTGATAAACCACTTACTCTATACTTACCAAAATTTAGGGATGTTTTATTATACTTAATCTCATCCTTAAGTTTCTTACTAAATTGATCTATTCCTATTCTCTAAAAATAAATAACCTCTCTTTGATACCAACTATAAAGAACCTATCCTTTTCACATAACATTACATGATTTTAACCATAATTATACATGAGATTACAAGCCAAGGATTATGAAGTCTAGTGTCTTTGAATACTAGGTACATAAAACTAATAACATGGGAATAAGAAAATTATTCTTTATTTAACGTTAAAATTGAGCTCCTAACTTCCATTGTGCTCAAACATCTATGTAGGATACCCTAGGAAACACATGAACCAAGGGATGATCTAAAAATCCCAGTAAGGGAGTATACATAAGAATAAGGCTTTATCACATGGGTTAGAAGGCATGAAATAATGATAAAAAAAATTATGGAATGTATTTAATAATAACATATAAACACAACATCATATAAACATGGAATCATAGTAATGTGGTAGAAACATAAAACATGACTTTAGTACGAGTCAAGGCTAACCGCCAAGATCATTTCACATAGTAGCATAAGCCAAGGCTAACCAACAAGACCATCGCACATAACATATCATGAGACTTAACATCACCCAATGCATTGGAGCGCAATCTGGGAACACCCATATTAACATGTTCATGAATATTCTTTCCACATAAATGATCATATATAGTCAATCATACTTAAACATAAGGGAATCCGTGAAGAGAAATGGGTATCACATTTATGTCACAAAGCATCCCTGATAGAAAGGAATTAAAACATACATGGAAATTAATAAGGTAAAATAGGAATATAGTATTGTAAGTGATGTAAAATATAAGTGACAATAGGTAATAAGAGTATTTAATAAATTCTTAGCATTAAAATATTTTAGTGTAGTTTTAATGAAAATACTATAGTGAATTTAAAATAAAAAATGGAATAATATTTTATATAAAACCAGAAGTGAAACTAGAAGTTTTTCATAATAAAAAGACTTATTTTATAAAGATAATGGTGGCTTAAAATAGAGGATATATTGTGCTTGAAATTAGGTAAGAATTCGGGATGTTCCCTCAAAATAGGTTTGCTTATTGGGAAGAATTAAGGAGGAAATAACTAAAAAAAACACGTATATCCTTGAAAGAGAATGTGGGATGAATTTGGAAACATGATTTTGGAGCATATAAAAAGTATGTATAAGTTGTACATAAAAATAAAGTACAACTTTGTTTGGGTAAAAATAACGTTGGAGCAACCTGAAGAAATAAAGGTGGTTCGGGTAGAATCTTTACGGATTATAGGCATGGTATCAGGTGTACTTAAGAGGTATTAATGAGAGATAAAGAGATTTATTATGTTTTATAAATCATTATGGAAGTATTAGGATGGTGTGAAATCATACCCCAACATTAGTAATTATACATAAAAAGGCATAGTATAGTGGACATTCTTGAATAAAAGGAAAAAATGGAGTGGATCCCTTACCTTAAGTCTGATGGTATTCTCCACTTGATATTAATGAAATGAATAATAAAATTTGGTTTATTAATTAATAATTAAAGAACATATTCTATATTTATTTGATTTAGTAAAACCTTTTTGAGTTCATTCATAACATTTTTGATTGGTTATGAGGTTCAATTTCATTATTCTGGTTCGTTTGTTTCCTTGGTTCTAATGATCGATTCACTTATATTCATGTTCATAGAATCATGTAAAATGGGAATGGTTGTCCAGAATTGGTGTTATATGTTATTAGTAAAAATAAAGGAGGTTAAATGACTATAAATTCCATTTGGTTACTTTGTGTGATGCTGAATCATTATATAAACTATTTAATGATAACCATTTGGGTTAATTGGCTGTTTTTTGAACACAATGAACTCATTTTGCTTTATAAATAAAAACCATGAGTAAAAAAAGATTCCAGAACCATAGATGAGACATAATATATATATTATATTATGGTTCAATCATGAAAATGGTTTCATGACCAGAATTGAAGATGGTAATGGAAATTGAAAACCCATCATCCTTAAATGTGGTAAATTAGCACATCTTATATGGTGTTTTCATTTTTAGTATAAAATAAAGGTAAAGGAGAGATTATGAAGAATTATTCCTTTATCAGGAAAAAATTCTAGTAAATTTATGGTATTAGAGTCATCACAACATTTGGATTAAATTAGTTGAGGAAAGAAAAGAGATGAACTTAAAAATAAAATAAAAGTTGATAGATTCCTAACTAAAATTCGGCATCCTAATGGCATCACTTAAAATTTCATAAAATTAATTGATGAGAGAAAAAATAGAATCTCATCATATGTAAATCAAAATGATAGTAATAGGGATGTATAAAATCAAACCCCAATATATGAAAATTGAAATTCAAATAGATAGCATAAAAGAAGAGTTGACTAAAAGAGGAGGGTGAATTGTTCCCTTACCTTGTAGAGGAACTCCTAGAACTTGGAGGTTGGGACCTCGAGGGCTTAAGGATGCCTTGGGAGGACTCCTAGGGAGGTAAAACTGCCATATCTTCAAGGATGAATGATTTGGAATGAAATAAAACTAAGGAAAGAATGTATATTTATAGTAAAAAAGGGAGAGTTTGTTTTTTAATTTCAAAGGACACCTCATTAATGGTTTTTGCAAAACCATGGGCTTGCCTATGGTATTTGCCAATGGTATTAGCCACTTTGGAAACCTCACATCATATTTTACTATACAAAGTCAACCATAATTTTTTAATAATTATTACATCATTATGATGTCATTAAACATACTAAAAACTCAAAAATTATATTTTTACTATTCACAAAATTCAAGTATTTTAGAAAAATCCCGAAAATTCAAGTATTTTAGAAAAATCCCAAAAATTCACCATAACCATTTTTCAATTTGTAGAATTAAAAAATTAACTTCAATTTTTTAAAATGTGTTTCTAAATATTTTGAATTTAATTTTTTCATAAAATCATAATTTATTCAACAAAATCAACATTAAAACTATAACTCATTTTATAACACCTTGAAAAATTAATCAAGGTCCCATAAAATTATCTTATAACCATAAGAAAATAAACTAAAAATTTATGATTACATTTTATGAAAATAAATTTCCATTTTATATTATTAAATTAATCATAAAATTTTAAATAAAAAATTTATGACATACAAAAATAGAAATACTTATACTATGATCATTTTTTCACTTTTAATATGTATAAATTATATTTATACATTCATGGGTGAATTTTTTATTTTTTGGCTGATTTACTATTCATTTCTATTCATAATGGTATGTTACTATTCATAAGGTTATGTTACTATTCATCAAAAATTAAATTTGTCTTATCAGAATCCAAATAACTTACTGATCACAATTGTAGATGACCATTTTTTAAAATACATATCACATAACTGATAAAATTATATTTAAATGTTACATAGTACTTTTTTATTCACTATGTTGTGACTTCATGTTATTATATGACATAATTATAAGAAGATATTTTCCATTAGTAAAACATTGGGTCGTTACATCCCCAACACTAAAACACCTACTGAAACACTGGCCAATTGACTCTGCCTATTGGAATCTATCTGTTGAACCCTATCCACTAAACCCCATCCAATGAACCCCATCTACTGGATCCCATCCACTGTTAGAGTTGGTGTCCTAAGAACCAACTGTTTTGTACTTTGATTACATGAATTTACACTTATTATATATTGTTCATTGTTTTGCATGACTATAATATAATAATGTCTTGAAATATTTGTTGCATTAATAAGGTGATGGCAGATCCCCGCTATGATGAGAACCTTGAAATGCTATAACAATATTCTTAAATAAAGTTCTACGGTTGGATGACATACTATGATAGGACACATAGTATACAGACCATTATGTGCGAGTACTCATAAGAAGACGAGACTCTCTCTCATAGAGTTCGCACTTGGTAATCTCCAAGATGAGAGATTATGAGAACAGACCCGCCAGTAGCAATTCTGCATGTTTTTGTGTCATCATACATTTCTATCTATGAGCGTGTGTAATGGTCTTTAGACTGGAAGATTTTCATTAACTCATGTCATGACTTGCACACTTATATTTGCTAACAAAAACCATCATGAAGATAGTTGGCGGGAAGTAGGGTACGTTGTGTGTGTCACAAATGACATGTTGTTAATGGATAAGTAGAGGAAGGATTTGTCCCTTCCATATTTATGGAATTAGATATCTCGGGCCCTTTATTTAAAATAGAACTATCGAAGAAATTCCATGGCCATGGTGTCATGACGAGTTTATTTCTGGAAGTCAAAGAATGACAGATCAAGCATATAGGTTTATGACACTACCATGAAACCTGCTTAATGAGATATTGAGACAAAGGGATTAAATTACATGGTAAGAATTCATATGAGGTGACACGTCAATGCGGCGTCAACTTCTTTCTCTTGGGTTCCTTGACCCGTTGCTAGACAGTAATCTTGGACTTTAGTCAATCCCGCCTAATGCCAATAAGAAATAGGCCTAGAGGGTCACACACTAAGTGTATCCAAGTATCTCAAGTAGAATAAATATTATTCTCATACGTGGTTTAATAATTATTCAAGAAAGCCTAAATAATTTTAATGATGGAGGAAGAATAAAATGAAAACAAGATATACACGTCATGTATTAATGATTACACACCATGTAGTTTTCAGGGAAAACAAGTACACGCCAAGTATTAATGATTACATGCCGTATAGTTTTCATTTTGCAAAGGAAATGAGAAACAAGTACACTCCGTGTATTAATGATTACATGCCATGTAGTTTTATGGAAAAAAAGTACCCGTCGTGTATTAATGATTACACGCCGTGTAGTTTTCCTGTCGGGATTTTGAGGATATAATATTGTTTTATTAAATGATATTTATTATAATTAGCGTGGGTGAATGTCAAGGAATTAATTATTCGGCATGAGGTTTTCAATAAGATTTAATGAATTAAATAAAACGTGTAACACGTATATTTATTATCATAACTCTATAACCTAAAACCCGATTATAAATATCCTCACAAACCCAACAATTTTCCTAAGAATCATTGTGCATAACAATTCTAGAGAATTATCTCAAGACCGAAAGAACTCCTTCCTCCATGAACGCTCCCAAGACCGAGAGAGATCCTTCTCCATTGGATCAAGGTGATCTAAGGCAGACAATGCAAGCAAAGGCTTCTCCATGCTGGCACCTAGAGATTCCTTTGGCGATGTCCATAGATACATGGTGCGCGTGTGGATCACCACTAGAGGATGTCTATACTCGGATTCTGTGACACAATGACAAATCATATCGAAATGTGATTAGAAATATCAATGAAGGAAGAACCCCATAAAAGGTACTTCTTTTCAATTAATTAAATTAATTATAATCAACCTGTGATGATCTTTCCTTCTTGGTTCCAGGACTATTCTTCCTCTTTGTCTATTTCCATGATTTGATCCATGGAGACTTATCATTGTATTGATCTTGGATTGATCATTTCTAATGACAAAAATCCAAGTGGGCACATCCACCCATGAGCTTCCGCTGTGCCCGGGACCTTCATCTACTGCACCCTATTCTCTAGACTTTGAACACTAGACACCATTTGATGATATATACCCACTCATATCTATTGAAATATATTAATTTATCTCAATATAGTGAATGATATTTAGCTAGACATGACCTGAACAGGGTGTTGGTGCAAGTTCTCCATCCAGGTTCTCAATTGATACTTTAAAAAATGTCCTTATGAAAGTTTTCAACACTTTACCAAGAAAAACTTTCTCACACCAAACCTAAAAGTACCATCATCTGAATTCTCATAAAATGACGTCATCCAAGATTGGTATTTATTTCATCAGGGTAGAAATCCATGATGTCCTAGAAACACATTTCTCAAGTAATGTTTCAACCAAAAAAAATTTGTACCTTGTTAAAAAACAAGACACCATTGAGTTACTTTAATACTATATCTTGAAGAATTTCTATAATAAATAAAATCATTTATCATCCCTAACAACATGGTTCTCAAAATGAAATCTTTATTTATATAATCATCATACAACGTAACACCTAAATACCATATTAATTTCAAATTTTCAACCAATGGATCCAAATGAACATCAAATTTATTACATGGTTGTTTTGGTCCTGATATAAGTAGAGACAAAATAATGTATTTTTTCTTCATGAATATCTATGGTGGAAAGTTTTAATTTACCAAATAAATTGTCCATGTGTCATGATTGATACTTTGTAAACTAAAAATGATTCACTATATCTATATATAGAATAAGAAAAAGGTTTCTTAACTCATTTCCAAATTTAGGATGCTTGTAATCAATTTTATTCCACTAAGTATAGTTTGTTGGGTGACAAAGTTTCCCACTTTTATTTATTATATCTTCATGACACATCAATTTTCTTATAGTCCCCACACTTCCATATATGCACATATCCCTTGGAATTATTGAAAGTACCTTACAAATTTCAAAGGACTTGATTCATATTTCTTTTATAGAGACTCGCCACACTTTGGAAATTTTTAAGAAATTCAAGGTCCTTGCGAAATAGTATAAAGTCATTTATACATGCATGTATTATTTCATAGATCATACCCATTAAACCTAAAATTAATTTGGCATAATATGTTCAAAAATGAAGGTTATTTTCTTTTGGTATCATATCATTCAAGAGAGAATTCAGTTCAGTAAATCTAGTGTCTCTCTATTTGTTTCCATCTTTTACATTATATAGCTTCAGTATGGTTGACAATATTGTATATTTAGAATAACCAACATAAAATGGTGTCTTTGTAGAACACTTTAACTTCTAAAATAGTTTTGGATAATCAAAATGTTCATCATAAAATTTCAATTTCATTTTCATGATATGATCTATATTATCATTTACACCTGTAATCATATCCTTGATATAGTCTTCATCATCATTCACAATTATAATCATAAAAAATGATTCATAAAATGAAATGTTATCCCAATCACTAGCTATATTAAATTTTCCCCATGTTTAGTCAAATATTTATAACTTCAACCTATTGCGTGATAGATTAAGTGTTCTTTAAAATCTTTTAGAAAAATTAGTCTTGAATAATAATAATGAAACATGGACAATGAATTTGACAAGGGTTATATACATGATCTTTTTAAAACTCGATAAACTATTTCTCCTCATCCCCATACTTTTTTATCATAAAATTAGCATAAATACATTTTCAATTAATATCTATCATATTTGATTTAGTAATATTCATATTTAACAAAATAAATAAACACATAGAAGGTATGATCTTTGAAAAAAATTACTTATTTTTTCACAATGTTTCTGCAGTGTTTAAAGTAAAGTAATCACATAGATTATGGTTATTACATTTGTAAATTGATTAGAAAAATCATATTCAAATTCTTAGTTAAGTAATAATCAAAATAAAAAAAATTAATATTCAATGAGGTTTTAAAAATAGTTAAGATTGTGGATAGAATTGGAAAAATGAATTATTTATCTTAAATAACCAAAATTTCAAATTTCAAAACCTTGAAGAGGGTGTATTCAATCACAAAAATAATTTTAATGATTAATGGAGTTCACAAAAAATAAAACCTTGTTATTAATGTGAAAAAAATGTCTATAATTTTATTTGGTAATTTCAAAATTTTGTTATGTGTCTTACCATTGAAGGGTGAAAATATTCTATATGGTGATGCATTTAAAGAAGGAAAAGGAGTGAATTTTTATTGTCTTTTCTTATAATTACATGCATTGAATCTTAAGAGATAAAATCACCACTTTGAATCCTTTATTTTTTAAAATCAACCCACCAAAATAAATCCCCTATATGACCCATGAAAAATTCATTATGATTATAAACAAATTTTATCTCAGATTGAAGATGTAGGTACATTGAAATATTATGCAAAGTGTTCATGATCTCAAGAAGAGGAAAACTCACAAGCATATATTCTTTAGTTAGGGAGATGCATTTCTATGTGAGGTAGGTAAACAAGTGAATGGATTGATAAATTGACTTTAATCAAATTTCTTGAGAATATATAATGAAAAGGGAATTAAAATCATAAAATATACAATTTGAGAATATGATGGAAAATGAGTGCTCATTTACAATTTTGATTTTATTGGTTTGAGTTTCAATTAAGTGTAGGGTGATAAAATGATAATTTTTTTAAAATTTTTAATTGATTTTAATTCAAAATATTCCCCCATATTTTCATTAGTTTATCACATTATTTGGTGTTTTATAATATTTTAGAGTTAAATTGTTAAAGGATTAATTTCAAGCTTTATATTTTTATATTAATTTGAGAATTAATATTGGCATAAACCCACACTTTAAAATGATATTTTCATTTATTTTTAGGTGTAAAAAGAAGTGACTTTCATGGGTTATAGGTGACAAAAAAGATAAATATGCACTTGTGAGTGATTAAAGTGAATTTTGGTTTAATCACAATCATATTAAACACACTCCCACCAATTATGTGATATTTAATAATATTTCCAAGTGTTGTATAGGATTAATGGGAAGATAAACACAAAAAAAATCATGCAAAACACATCAAAGATCAACTAAGATTCCTATAAAATCAAGTTCAAAATCTCATATCTTTGGATTTGAGCATTGATTTTTCTAAAGAAATTGACTTCGGCTGCAACAGACCTTTGGTTCTATGAGAGCATGAGTGTGGCATGAGGAAAATGCGATCTGCTAGAGTTCTTTTATAAAATGGGTGAAGGGTTTTATCGGTGCTTACTGAAAAGTGTCAATAAAAGTGTATTTTATTAGCACTAAAAGCATAAGAACTCAGAAATAGCATTTTTTTTTAGTACTTCCTTAGTGTTAATATATCATCACTTTTATCAGCGCTAAAAAAGCATTGACAAAATTGGTATTTCTCAGCATTAATGTTTTAGTGCTAAGAAAATACACTTTTATGAGCACTTAACCTAGCACTGACAAAAATGTAAAAAAAAGAATAAGAAAGAATAAATAAAAAATATTAATCATTTAAATAATAAAATCATTAAAAATGAACTATACTGACTATTTAAATTACAAAATATTAAAAAATGCATTTAAATAAATAAATTATATAAATTAAAAAAAATATTTAAAACATTAAAAATTCATAAATAAATATGTATGATAAATTATTAAAAAATAATTAAATTATGAAAATATTAAAAAAATAAAAAAAACGTTTAATGAATGAATATTAAAAATCAACAAATAAATTTGAATAAATTAAAAAAATAAAAAAAAGTGAATTCATAACATTACTTACATAATTTGCATACATAAAAATGAGAAAAAATTAATAAATAAATAGTATTAATTATATAAATAAAAAATTATGAAAAAAGAATAATATTACCTATTTAAATTTAAAAATATTTAATATTTAATTTAAATTAATTAATTATATAAATTTCAAGCAATTTAAAAATATTAAAACCTAATAAACAAAAATGAATAAATAATATTCATATAACTTACAAACATATTGAAAATATTAAAAGATAGTAAATAATTATGTAAAAATAAATATTAAAAATGATTAAATTCTAAAAATAATAATAAATTTTTAAAATGAATACATAATATTAAATGAAAGAATATAAAGAATGGATAAATAAAATTTAATAGATTACAAAACTATTTTAAAAATGAATTCATAAGATTAATTATAGTAATTGTAAACACATACAAAAGTGAAGAAAAATAAAAATTAAATAATATAAATTATATAAATAACAATATTATTAAAAAGGAATTATATTAACTATTTAAATTAGAAAAATATTTTAAAATGTCATTTAAATCTATTAATTATATAATTTTAAACATTATAAAAATATTACAAATTGATAAATAAAATTGAATAAATATTAATCATAAAAAATAAAAGAATATTGGAAATATTAAAAAATGAATAAATTCAAAAAATATTAAAAAATAATAAATATTAAAAATGAATAAATAACATTAAATGAGGGGAACTTAATAATAAATAAATTTAATGGAATAAATTAAAAAATATTTTAAAAATTGTATTTGTAACATTAATTGTATGAATTACAAACACAAAAAATGAATAAAAATGTATAAATAAATGATATTAATTATATAAATAACAACATTATTAAAAATTAATTATATTGACTATACAAAAATATTAAAATTAAAATGCATTTATAGAAATCAATTATATAAATTTTAAACATATTAAAAATATCACAAATTAATAAATAAAAATGAATAAATATTAATAATATAAATTACAGACATATTGGAAATATTAAAACATAGTAAATAAATATGTATAAATTTCATAAAAGGAATAAACTCAAAAAATAATAAAAAATAATAAATATTAAAAATGTAAAAAATATAAAATTAAAGTATATTAAAAATGAATAAATAAAATTGAATAAATTACATAAAATATTTTTAAAAAGTGAATTCATAACAATAATTACATGAGTTGGAAGCACATAAAAAATGAATAAAAATGAATAAATATATATTATTATTATTGATAATTATTCATGTATGTATTGTATTGGTTCTATATAAAAAATATAATTATTTATTTACCTTTAGTGTTTTTGATAATAATTAAAAAAATTATTATTTAATTAAATGTATAGATATTTAAAAATGTATAAATAGCTATCAAAATAGAATATATTAAAAAATATATTAATTGAACATATATTAAAAATGAATAAATATTTGAAATGAATAAATTACTGAAAATACTAAAAATGGGGAAATATTATAAATGGATAAGTAATACTAAATGAATAAACAAACATACACATACACACATATGTACACATAGACATACATGCACACATACATACGTATAGACATATACATAGACATAGATATACACATACATGAATATACATCACATACATGTATGTATGCACATACACATATAGGCAATTACATACACGTTCATGCACATAAATACACATAAATATGCATACATGCCCATACTACATAAACATACATACACATACACACATAAGTATGCATAGACATGAATGTACATATACATACACATATACATACACAGACACAGACACATACACATACACACACACACATACACATACACATACACATACACATACACATACACATACACATACACATACACAAACACATACACATACACATACACATACACATACACATATATACATTTTCAAACACATACACATACACATATATATACACATACACATACACACACACATATACACACACATACACATACACATACACATACACAGACAGATATATACATTTGCAAACACATACACATACACATACATATACACATACACATACACACACACATATATACACACATACATCCATACATATACACATACACGTACACACAAGTATACAAATACAAATACTATATAAACATACACATTCCATATAAACATACTCATTAATACACATATCATATACATACATACACATGAATACACATACACATACATACACATGGACACACATCCACATACACACACACACACATACACATACATAGATTTGCGTACATATGCACATACATATGCACACATACGTACATAAATGTACAAATAAACACACACACACACACAAAACACATATATATACACATACAACAAATATACATTCATGTACAAATAGACGTACACATACATATTCACATATACACATACATACAAATACATGTACATATATTTTAAATTATTTCATGTGAATATGATATAAATTAAAATATGAATTACATATTTAAATAAATATATTCAGTTTTATATTTATATAATTATTTAAATAAAATATTAATACATCATATTTATATTTATATGTATACATTTTTTAATTAATATATATAAATATACTATTAAACATTTTTATTGATTAATATAAATTTGATAATTATATATATATATATAATTATGAAAATAATTTTTATAATAATTTTTTATTATAATATAGTTATATAAGTCATATTTATATTATATATATACTTATTATTATATAAATATTATTTAAAAATATATAAAAATATGTATATATAAATTGAATTATTCATTATTCCCTTTATGAATTCTTTATTCATGCTATTAATGGTGATGATTTTATCATAACTAAGAAATGATATGATAAATAGGCACCTTTTATCAATGCTAAAAAAAGTAATGGAAAAAGGTAGCCTTTTATGTGCACTTTTTTTAGCACCGATAAAGGTCACCAATATCAGTATTTTTAACTTGCACTCATAAAAGTTACCCTTTTATCAAATCTTTTTTAGCAATGATAAAATTTATCATTGATTATCACATGATTCTAAGCAGTGAATTACAACTTATATTTAATATTTATTAAAAAAACTTTATCTATTTTTTAATTATATATATTATAAATTATAATATAGTGATTAAATGTGTAACAGAATTGAAGAGGTGGTTCAAGATCCCACCCAAAAGGGATCCATTAATTCTTATACAATGCCTTTGTATCCTCTCATCCTTTGTATTTAATTCTCTCAATCCTTGTGAGAATGAGTGACTATAGGAGTGCAATGTTAATTTATAAAAAAATGTTCATTAGAAGTCTGAGTTAGACCTAGAGTCTAACATGAAATTATGTAGGTGTTAAATGAAACATTACACTCTAAGAATCGAAACACTATAAGAATCCCAATACAAATTATAGTCAGATGGAATTAAATGTAAATATGTTCTACCAAAATTAATTTAAATTTTAAAATTTTGCAAAAAAATAATGTTGCTTTGAATCAAACCATTATTCCACAGAAAGGAAAACAATATATTCCAGGATAAATTGGATAGTTAGAAATAAAATTATATAATTTTTTGTAATGTAATTGATAATCTACTCCTGAAAAATAAAATACACATGTGAAACCTTTTAAACAATAATTATTTAATTTTTATATTTTATGTAATTCAAAACACTTTCAATTAATGTCAAACTTCAACCCTATGGTAAAAACTCTATTTCGAGATCATCACAACCATTACAAAAAAAATTCAAGGTCTTTTACTAAGTTAAATTAACATTTTTCTTTTTAGATGTAAAATTATCAAAATTCCCTTGAAAAATTACAAATTCAAAAAATAAATTTTCATGGTCTTCAAAATAGATACTTTCACAAAATTTCATCTTCAAAAACCATAATCTAATCTTTATAACCTCAATACCTCTTTTATGTTAACTCTTTCAAGGTATAACACATGATTTTTTTATAGAAGATACACCTTCAGAAAGGTGAAATCCATAATTCAACACATGAATCTTAATAAAAATACACCTTCAAAAAGGCATGATACATAATTCAATAAGAAAATAACAATACATAAAATATAAATAGTAGATTCTAATTAATTTAATTCATTCATAAATCATACCTCAACCTAAAATTTCATTAAGAAAAAAAAGTTAAAGCATAAAAATATGGTTACTATACTCTCATCCATAATTATTTTTCACAAATTCTAACCTCTACACTTCTATATCTATATAATATATAAACCAAGTAAGCATCCACTATCATAGTAATTGTGTGTTATAGGGAGATGCACATTAATTATACCACACTCAAACCTAATCAAATATATTTGAATATTTCATAAATCCTAACTACGACTTATCTTTATCATCCAACCTTTATTCTAACCTTGGTGTAAAACAGCATCAATAGTCAACATGATCATCAATAGAAATCTACATGGCCTCATTATCTTTTCTATAAGAATGTGTACCAATCTAACACTCACAACACAATAACACAAGATAATTCATTTTTCTATTTGATTAAACTAAATAGTAATTAAAATTTTATAAGATTAAAATATTGGGTTAGGATCATATCCCTAAATTCCAAATGAATTTCTTAAAACCCTCATACACTTTTGATGATGATAAAAAATACCTCGTTAGGAAACCAACTAAATACCTTCAATAGGAAATTAATTATTTATCTTTTAATTTACCTATATTTATGAAATTCCATTTCTAAAAATAACTCAATATCATATGTTGATGATTATTAACATAATCATAAATAGTTACCTTGGCTATTTTATCACTACCTATTCACCTTATTGTAGAAAACTACTAGTTTCATGGATTATCAATAGGGTTTATACTATAATATTTTACAAAAAGAGGACTAAGAATATATCTAGCCTTTATTTAATCAATAAAATCATCATTATAACTCATTTTATCAGCTTATAAAACCTTAGTGTACCAATAACTGGGGTACCCTGGTCCAAATCCACTTTCTTGGATTTTATAAATATCACCATCATTAATAAAAAGGAGTTTATTTTATCAAATACATTATTATAAGTCACATAACCATATTATAATGTTGTCCATGCTTGACATTCCTTTGATCAAACATCAATTTACAAGATAAACTGATTTGGGAAATCATTTAACTCAATGAAATTTTAATTTTTCTACACTGTCTAATGTAATTAAGGCCTTAGAGGTGTCAAACAAAGTAAATAACACACACACACACCTCTTGGATGATAAGGATAGTGCATACCCCCTCTAATGGTTGAACCACTTGAAAGATGAACCATTACAATTTTATAGTCCAAAATCTATATGGATTGAAGCCATTAGATGGTCCAAATATCCCATCATCATGTCCTAAAGGACCTTTCTTACATCCCAAGTTGTGCCAGTGTGTACCTGGGTCAGCACCCATGCACGCATCATTGCCTATGTCACCGCATATGTCATTGGCCACAAATGGCTCAGAAATACCCACCCCCCAAGGGTGGCCACCAAGGTTTGAATCCTAGTCGTATGAAAAATTATGGGGTGAATTTCAACACCAATCATTATACCATATTGACTATGTAATAAATTTTCATTCTAGAATTCATCATCTGATAGTCCCTATAGACACATAACATCTCATCACTAATTTACATTATCTCTCTATATATCAACATTCTTAAAATAATCATTGTTCAATCATCATCACTGCTCATGAATAAGAGACCATAATGAGAATTTATAAACTAATGGAACAAAATAATCACCACTACAAAACACATAAGTTCCCAATATATTTAAATATATAGCCTAATGAAGACCTATACCACTTAAATATAAAGAAAATAAATTCAAGTTCACCATAAAAACCTTACAAAACCTAACTCAGAACATAAGAAATCACTTTATCTGGTAAGAGACTCTAGTTATGATTTAGACACTCATCTCTAATTCCAATCTCACATAGTGATAAAACTTAAAGGATTTCATAAAGGTGAATATACTCATATATATACTAATGAAAATTGGTTATATATTTATAACTATCTCAATTGATCATAATTAAATACTGATTATCTAAACTCGGAACATTTAGACTCCAAGTAAACCACCCTTCACATAGGTAGAGTTTAAATATATAGTGAAACTGACCAAAGTTTATTTTATTATTCAGAATAATCTATTATTACACATCTTAATATAAGAATACCGTTAGAATATTTATTCCCATGTTAAAAATTTATCATCATGTTTATACAAATGGAATGGAATTATAAATTAATGTCCCACTATAATGATCTCAATCCAAATAATCTATGTATCATACTTAACCCAAATTGCCCAAACAGTACTTGATATAGAGATCCATAGACCTCAGTTGTTCTCCCCTACCCTATGCTAGACAATATTGACTAGAATTGAGATTCTAGGTAGTGATAGTGGGGAGATTATACCCTCTGATATAAATAACTGTAAACAATAGAGGAAACAAAACAATAAGAAATCAATACAATGTAATAATAGGGAATAATTTACAACATACTACATTCTATAAAAAACGAATATCTACAATTCCATGTCAATCCCAAAACATCTAAATGGATCACTCGTAAGATGATAATATATATAAATGTCCCTCTTATTCATCTACTATACCTTTAGTTGGTTATGCTTATGTTATAGGGCTATTTCCCTTACTCGTGTCACAAACTATAAAGTTTTCACATGTCTTGGAGAGATAACGCAAGGTGTGAGTGTAATATTAGTAGGACATCACCAATGGTGTCCATAAATAATATCCAAATACATATGGTTTTATGAAAATTGAAACATATGACAACCAATATAATTAAAACATCGGACTCCACTTTATGTTCATCAATCCATGGGTGATCACCTTAAATGCTTTGGCTAGTTTCGAAGTGGGACAATATACCCATAGTCTATACACATCTAGAGACATCCAAATTCCTCAAACCAAACCTACCCAACTGAGCCAACACACTAGAACTTTCAATAAGGCGGACATAAATAACTAAGTAACCACACTCCCATTACCTTGTTTGGCTCATTGACCTTGACAAAGTCCATACTCATGATGAGAATATCTTCTAAACTAATGATCACAATCAACCCTTAATTCTATGGACACTTATGATGTATCCCTCCTCCTATGGTATGATGATCAATATAATCACCCTAAGTTGATCATCAATAGAGGATACCACCAACCAATCAATGTTCAACACCACTTTATGGGTTCCTCTATGCGCCAACGACCCAAACAGTCTTGGCCCCATTGTGAGTGTCATCACCAATATCCTATAGCCACAACTCAAAGAACCTTTGTCTATCCATTATTGGTGAACAATATATCACCATCACACTATGCCAGTGGTGTACATTTCCAAATTTCTAAACAAGTAACACGCATCACATTCCCAAGAAACCCCATTAAGAAACACATCCCAGGCACTACCACTTGAAAACATGAGATAAATTTCCAAGCAAGCTCTGGATCCACCAACCAAGAATGAACCTTACATGATATAAAACAGGTCATAACTACATGATGTTACCCCTATAAATATCCCTCTAACCATAAAAACCATAATTGGTTCAATTCTAGGTTTCTTACATGAACCTAAACCCTAACTATAAATCACCAAATATAGAAACTCATATAAACAAAAAAATATCTAGGCACCATTGACCTAGTAAAAGTAGTATTTTGCTTATATAATCCAAAGACATTATTTTACCTAAGGTGGAAGAAATCAAGAATCTATATAAAATTACATAAAATGTCAGTTTTAGGTAAAAATTTCATAATAAAAGAAAAATAGGAAACAACTAACATAGGATGATGAGCCTTATCCATAGTGACCCCCTACGATAAACTAATTAAAGAATATGCCATAAAGTATTGAGACTCCACCTTAAGAGAGGATATAATAAAGAGAGAGAATAGGGCTCAATCTCCCTTTTGGTGTGAGTAAAATGAGTTTGATCCCTTGATTACCAAAATTTAAAACCCATTAATTATTTAAAAACAGGACAAAAGTCCCATTTTGGCATGGCCTATAGGGTTACGGTGCAATGCACTCACCCTAGTCAACATTGAAGTGTGATCCTATGGGTCACAATGCAATAAATCTCTCCAGATATGGACTAGAAAACTCCACTCAATTGTCTAAGGTCACAGTGTAGTGTGACCCTTCCCATCATGAAATATTCCCTCCTTGGTAAGGGATTCACAACATGCCTTCACTCATTATAGTGTGACCTTCTCCCTTGGATAACCATTATGGAGAAACACATGCATTACAGCATGACCATCCACCTTTAAAAATTGTCATCATGAAGCTAGGTCAAAACATGAAAAAAAAATCATGGCCTTTATTGAACCCTATGATATATAAAACACACACAATTATACATGATTAGTCTAAACATAGACTCTAATTACCTCACCCAAATACCCAAGCCATTACAACCTCATCAATATAGAGAAAATCATCCCTAAGATATCACTAGCTACAAAACTGACCTTACCAAACTAAAAGATGATCATGATTCTCATCACATCCCCGAATCACCATGAAGATACTAAACAAATCTATCAATTCTTGATCAATCTAATTAAATAGACTTAAAATGAATGATCTCATCCATTGGTAATTCTCACTTTATGAATCACCTACCCAGTCTCACCATAATCAAACCACATGACAAAATTATGGTATCATACCCAACCATAATCCTGGAACACATGTATTCCAACCATCAAGTACACCTTCACTACACTTAATACTTGATTCCAATTCCTCAACTTGTACCTGACCTATCCTCTTTACATATATACACACTTTTCACTAGTATCCTTCATAATAAATAAGAATCAAAATAATAAAAACATAACTCTAACCATCAATGAATATCCAAACTTCTTAGAAAAGGTAGGCTCTACCATGTGAAACTTCCATAATCCTTGACCTTTAGATACCTGACCACCCTTTGGAGTCACAATCTACATCAACCACTTTCTCCACTATTGATCACCCTTTCCACTAGCATAACATGTATGTAATGACAAACTAAAACTAATAACTCCAAAAACTACTTTTTCCCCTACCATATATAATTTTTAGGACCTAATCCATGACCTATAGTTGACTCTAGAATCATATTGTAAAACACCTCAAAATGCTATATCTGATCAAAATATTGACACTTTTTGGGTGGTCTCTCACACTATATTTGTATATGTACTATATTTTCATGTTAGTATCCTTTCAAATATGACCCGCATAGAGTGAAAAAGATAACCCCCTACCCCTACTACCTTGTTGGGTCTCCTCAAGTACTAAATTTTGGTTTCCTATAGCCCCACTACCTTCCCTATGGATAGTTACATCTTTATCATTAAAATTCTGATCCATTATCAATACTTAGTTCACCAGCTTAGAAAATAAGTTCAAATTGAAAATGTATGCCAATACCTTATTATCTTATTTAAGACCATCCTAAAATCACCACAACTTGGAAATATCATTCCTCACTAACATTGGTGAAAATAAAATAAAATCCATGAATGACTCCATATAATGTTTAATATGTATATCCCTCTATATCAAATTCATGTAATCATGGTCCCACACAGTCCACAACATCTCGAGGAAAAGGTTCTTAAGGAATATTTCCAAAAATTATTTTAAAGACATCCCATAATGTCTACCTACTCATACCTACACTTCCTACTAGTGTTTTTCTAGTCCCCTAATCATGTACGTTTCTAGATTCACCCTCTACCTTGGAAACATCTCGATCTGATTCAATATACAATGAACTGAATAAATTAAAAACTCAGTTATCTAGGGCCCACCCTATCCTTGAATTAATATAGGATAATCAGACTGGAAATCACTGGACAAATATTCCATGGATAACTCAACTTCTTGAGTCTTTTATTCAATACTCTAAATGGCCTATATCAGACTTTCCCTTAACCGAACATCAAAAAATTTCCCTAGCTCAATTGGATTCTTTGGATACCTTGGAATCTTCACTTGAAACTCATTCTCATCTCCACCCTTAGGGGTCCCAAATAGCTCATACCTCAGTGGAACCACATCTTCGTGCTCCCGATGCTTTAATATAGGTCATTGAGTTTTCATATAATTAGAAACAAAATACCCTGATCAACACAAATATAATAACCTAGATGCTGAAAATAAGTAAATTTTTAACAATTAGTGCATCCCAGTTTCCCATACACTTTCTTAATCACACCCATATATCATATAATCCATCCTCAAAACCCTACCTACCTATTTCCATAGCCAAGAACTATACACACATAAGATCCAAAAACCCAATGATACCAAGAATTAAGGACCTAATTTAGCTGAATATAGATCCACCAAGAATCTATATAGGTAAACATTATTTAGTTTTTTATTGAAACTTTATAAAACTAAACACCTTTATAGAACTATAATAACAATCACAAGAAGACACACACATATCATGTGAATTATATATGCCAAGAATGATGCATTATTACCACCACCTGCCTCTTGGGGATTGGGGTCAATAACTATAAATTAATAAAATAAAAAACAATCTCTATATAGATAAAATAATATAACTTTAACAATGAAACCAAAATCATCGATCCTAGTTTTAATATAACTTGGTCTTCAACTTGTACTTGTTCTATCCAGGCATAAAATATGATATCTACTTGAAGTCCTGATATGTCCCTAAATCTCCATCTACTATACCCCAATAAAAAAACAAAAACTTTCTATGATACAAATTTGTAGCACTGTCAACCTAGATCACCATAAAAACACTAGATCCAGGATATCCACAGACCTCATGTGTTCCTCCTTATATGATAGAGGCTACTGACTAAAAGCAAGGGTCTAGGAGGTGATAGAGAGAAACTATTCCCTATAATATAAATAACCTTAATTAATAATGAAAAAAACAATAATAAATCAATACAACATAAAAAAAGGAAAAAATGATAACAAACCACATGCTATACAAAACCAATATCTATAATGTCAAGTTAATCATATAACATTATGGATCTATCTAGTCTTGCCAAAAAAATCCATATATTTCATGCACATGCATCCAATAAATATAATGTTATCTATATTCTTATCATAGGGCCCTTTCCCTTTCCTATGTCTAAAATTATAAAGTTTACATGCATCCCAGAGGGATCATCCAAGGTGTAGGAATACATCGAGTAGGACACCACCAACGATGTCCCTAGATAATATCCAAACGTATATGGGTGTATGAAAATTGAAATGTATGGAAACTAATTTAATTAAAACATCCCACTCCACTCCTAGCTTATCAATACATGGGTGATAAACCAACCTTCTTTGGTTGGTTCTAGAGTTGGATGATATGCCCATGATATGTACACATCAATAGAAATAATAATTCCACTAAACAAACCTACTCCACTAAGACAACCCACCTTAACTACCCATAAGGAACATGAAAATAAGCAAGAAACCAAAATCCCACTACCTTTTTTAGATCATTAGACCTAACAAATTCCCCATATATAGTGAGTGCCTCACCCCAAATAGTTTTCACAGTCACCTCTCAATTCTATGGACACCTATAACTTATTCGTCCTCCTTTGGTTTTATGATCAACATCACCACCACAATACTCTCATCTATGGAGGATACCATCAATAAAATGGTGGTTAACACCGCATTATATGACCCTATTCATGAACACAACCCTAAAAACATCATCCCTATAGTGAGAAACATCACCAATATCCTATGACCACAAATCGATAAACCTCTATCACCCCACCATCCACGAAGGAGATATCACCATTAAACCATGTTAATTAAACATACTAAATATCCATAGAATTTATACCCCTCACATTTCCAAGGAACCCCATTAAGAAGCACATCCAATGTACCACCACTTGACAACAAATGATAACTTTCCAAGAAATCACTAATGACACCAACCAAGAATGACCCTTGAAATGAATAGCCTAAATCATACACACGTGATATGACCCCTGAACACCACCCTAAAACCATGCAAACCAAAATTGGTTCCATTTCTGATAGCTCACATGACCCAACCCACACTAATAAAATTACATGATGTAGGAACCTATATAAACAAAAAAATGTCTAAGCACCACTAACATGGTAGAAGTAGGAGACAGATCCTCCAAAATCATGGCCTAATTTTACCCAAGGTGGAAGAAATTGAGAATTCAAAGAAAAATAACAAAAATATATATATTTGTTATTTTTTTGTAATTATTAAAAAACTAGAAATAGACGATAGGGGAAGATCATTACTATAAAGACCATGACCCTAGTAGCACAGATCTGGTGCCTTACTTTATTACATTAGTACTAAGTACAATAGATCACATCCCAAAGGACCAAATAGTTTAGTAGCTTGGGAAAACAAGATACAAACATAATTATAACATTAAAACTTGAAATGAAATACAATGTATAAAATCTATTGAAGACATCCCTATTCTCCCAAATTATACTTTCAAGTCGATCATAATATACATCTTTGAATCCTTGTAAAAAAATAAAACATAAGAAAGGGGTGAAATAATATGCTTAGTAAGGGTAATAATACATAATACACTATCATAAATAAACATAAACAATAAGTCAAGTTGAATAACTAAAAACACATTACATTAAAAGATAATCTTGAGCATAATATGGAAGGAATAAAAGATGATCAAATAATACCATATAAATAATCATATAAGAATGAAACAAACCCATGGATATTATACTAGTCCAATAATCATTTGGATTATCAATCACAAATCTCATGATGAGAGAATTCATAATTTGGGATATCATAAACATACCATCAAGTCATCCGCTAATAAGTCGACATAAATGGGTAATGTCTCAGTTGAAACTCAATCTAGTTTGACTCATGAGACCTACCAATGTATTGAGGGGCTATAGTGGTCCCCTCCCGACACTTACTAAGTCCAATGAATTTTTTATATAAAAGGGGTGAAATATAATTAACATATACATTCATATTGAAACTAGCATATGAAATGTAAATAACTTTTGCAATCAGTAAACATAATCATAAACTATCTAGGGTAATATGTAAAATAGTATCAATATAGTACATACCCTATCAAAATGATCATAAACCATTCAATAAAATATGGTATATGGTATCAAAATATATCAAACTAAATTAAAAAAAAGATTAAATAAAGGTTTTTGACATGGATAAAAATACTCTTGCAAAATCATTGAAAATTTCTTGAGAGAAATGCCCTTTTTACTTTGGAATAATTTGTTTAAAAAGGAAAAAAATTATAAAAGAAAATTTTTTCTGTAAAATAAAACCTTGTAAACTTGTAAAGGATTTCTAAAAAATTATGGCATCATGAAATTGATAAAATCCACTCATTTCATACAAGTTAAAAAATATTTCTTTTAAATTTAAAAAACATTTAAATGAGCATTTTTAAAAGAAATTATGATCATTAACCAAATTAATCAATTATGTGTATTAGATATAAATACACATGAAAGTGAAAATACAACTTAAGAAAATAAAAATTCATTTTTAATATAATCATATCTTGAAATAATAATCAGAGTATATGTTTATCCTAAAGAATATAAATTGGGTTAAGAATCCCCTTACCACTATGAAAACAGTCGAACCGTATGCCCCATAAAATTAATTATCATAAAATGAAACATTGAATATCATGAAGATAAATAGATTCAAAATATGATATATCAAAGTTTAGTATACATACACCTCACAGAAGAAATAACTGATGAATAGGTAATATCTCATAGAAATAAAAGTGAGATGAGAAAACCTTACCTTATGTTTGAAAGTGTTCTGTATTTGTACTTTATATCCAGGATAATAAAATTAGATTAATTAATTAATTAATTAATTAATTAATAACCTATTAAATATATATATATATTATTTCTTAAAATTTTATTAATTTCATTTATGGCCATTTTAATGGGTTATAATGTTTAATTTCTTTGTTCCAGGAGCGTTTTTTTCATGATTTTATGGTCGGTTCCCTTGAGTATAAATATGGGAGTTATTATAAAATGGTAAGAATTTATCCAGAAGTGAACTTATTTAGTATTAATGAAATTTTAGAAGTTTAAATGGTCTTATATATAAATTGGTTATATGGTATGAGGATTATTCATTAGATAAAACTTTAATGAAAATTATTTAATTTATTTTGGTGGTTTTTATGACCATTAAGAATTAGTATCATTTTATTTTATAATATATTTATATACTGATTTAAAAACATTAAATAAGTTTTAATACAATTATTATAATATTTTTTAACCATAAAATGGATTTATGACCATCCTTGAATGTGGTAATGAAAAATAAAAACTTGTCGTCCCCGAAGGGAGAGAATCGACACCTCACGAACAATGTTTTCATTTTTAGAACAAAAGGAAAGGAGAAAAAATTTGATGATGGATATTAAATTAACACAATAAAATTATAGTATATATATGATACTGTATTTATCATGTTACTTTGGATAGGGTTGATATAAGGATAAGATGATAAAATAAAATAAAGAGAAATAGGGAGGGTTTTACCACTTAAGTGTCATATCCTTGAGAACCTCTTTAAGGCACTTAGAAATGGTCTTTTGGTGAGATCAGAAAGACAAAAACGTGGTGAAGATGTTTGGGATAGGAATTGGATAGAATATAAAAAACCTACAAGTCTTATAATGTGTTAGGATAATAGGTGGTGAGGGGTGGTATTTGTATGGAGGATAGGGGTGTTTTATGATTATTTTATTAATTTGTTTATTATTTTGGATGAAGACTATAAATAGTGTTGATTATTATGAATAAGTATAGTAAATAGATCATGTGAGTAAAAAATAATGTTACTTATATCATCCATACACCATACATGACTCAAAAATTCATTTATTTGGCTTATAATTTTAAATACCATAAATTAATGTATTTTACCATTCATCCAAAATTCAAATATTTTAGAAAAATCCCAAAAATTCACCATAAACATTTTTCAATGAGTAGATTTAAAAAATGGACTCCATTTTATGAAAATAATTTTCTAAATTTGAGGGATTTAATTTTTAAATAAAATCATCATAAATTCTAAAAATATTGATTTTAAAGTTATAACTGGTTTTACAGCACTTTGAAACAATAAATATGATCTCATAAAATTATATTATAATTATAAAGAAATAAAATATAAATTTATGAATTAATTTTATGAAAGTATATTTTCTATTAAATTAGAATATTAATAATAAAATTTTAAATAAACATTTATGTTTTACATAAATACCAACACATAATTTATCATTTTTAAAAAAATTATTTACATATTCCATGATATAAATATATCATATTTTCATATATGAGATACATAAATTTTATTTATATTTTTTAGGTGAGGTTATTACTCTAATGGTCAGATTATTATTTCTAATAGTCAAATCACTATTCTAACAGTTATGTTAGTATTTAATAGTATATAATGGTTTGTTTAAGTTTGGTGTCACATGCAATGTAAGATATCAAAGATGTTAAATTTAAAGGAGATACCATAAAATATTGGGGTTTCACATTCTCCCCTCATCAAAAAAATCATCTTCAAAATTTCAAGAATGTCACCTCAAAAAATGATTTGGGAAATTCTTCATTATAACTTTCTCTGGATCCCACATCACCTCTTCAATTTTATTATTTTTCCGAAGTAAATTTACTATCTGAGTCATATGATTCTTTAACACCTATTATCTAGTGTCAAGAATAAGGATAGTCACTTCACAGTAAGATAAATTAGGTTCCAATTCTATTTATTCATAAGTGAGAACATGCATTGGGTCTGGCATGTACTTCCTTAACAAAAATATGTGGGAAACATCATGTACATTAAAAAGTCTTGTTGGAATTTATAAAAGATAAGACACAACTCCAGTTCTCTCTAAAATCTCAAAAGGTCCAATGTACCTTGGGATCAATTTCCCTTTCTTACCAAATCTTATAACACCCTTTCATGGAGATACCTTCAAGAAAACATGTTCTCCCATATGAAACTCCAAATCCTTCCTCTAGTTATCATCATAGCTCTATTGTTTACTTTGAACTACTTTGATATAGGTTTGAATAGTGTTTACCTTTACTATTGTTTTCTTCACAAGTTCTAGGCCTACAATCTTCCTTTCACAAAATTCATCCCAATAAGCTAATGTACGACATCTCTTGTCATATAATTCTTCATACAATGCCATTTGAATACATGAATGGAAACTATTGTTATAGTAAAATTATACCAAAGTTAAATACTCATCCCATATACCTTGAAAGTAAAGTGATCATTATATTATCATGTCTTCTAATATTTGAATAATGTGTTTATACTATCCATCTATTTGAGGGTGAAAAGAAGTAATCAAATAAAGCTCGGTATCCAAAGCCTTCTAAATAATTTTCCATAATTTTGATGTAAAATGGGGATCTCAATTATAAATAATCAATATAGGTGAACCATAAAGTCTTAAAAATTCATTAATATAGAGTTGTGCAAGGTGATACAATAGAAAATCCTTCCTTATAGAGAGGAAATGTGCATATTTGGTAATTTAATCAACAATTACCCATATTGCATCATTATTTATTGGAGTATTTAGTAATCTAGTTACCAAATCCATAGTACTATCATCATATTTCCTTTTAGGAATATATAAAGGTTTCATTAATCCTGTAGGATGTTGTCTTTCATCCTCCACCTATTGAAAAACTAAAAATCTTGATACATAATTAGCAATTTTCTGCTTCATATTATCCAACCAAAAATGTTCCTTCAAATATCTATACATATTAGTGCTACCATAGTGTATATAGAAATTTGAGCTATCAGAATCATCCAATAATTCTCTTTTTAGCTTGGTTATAAAGGGAAAACAAAGACTCCTCCCAAATTTCAAAATACCATATTTATATACAAAGTCTACCAATTTCCCATCATTCACAGCTTTAATTTTCTTTTGAAATTTATCATCATCATACTAAGAACTTTTTATCCTTTCCAATAAATATGGTTTGGAAAACATTTTAAAAATTATTGATATATCACCTTCCTTAATAAATCTAATATTCATCTTTTCTTGATCCATGTACATAGGTTCCCTATCAATCCTCATTTTTTTCAGAACTCCATGATCATTCATGCTCAATGCATATTATACCTTATTTTTCTTCCTTTGGTGGTATTATATTGAACAATCATAATCTTTGAGTAGCTCAAGACATCTCATTTTACTCATCTTGAGTTCTTTCTATGAGAATAAATGTTTTAAGTACTTGTGATCTATATATATCTCACATGTTTTACCATAGAGATAGTCTCTCTATATCTTTAGAGAAAGTATTATAGCTGATAAATCAATATCATGAGTTGTATAGTTCTGTTCATGATTCTTTAACTTCCTTGATGCATTGGAAATAACTATATCATTTTATATAAGGACACAACCATGTCCTTTTCTTCGATTCATCACTATAAATCACAAATCCACTATTTCCTGAAAATAGAGTCAAGATTGGAGAATTCACTAATCTTCCATTCAATTATTCAAATAATTATTCACATTCCATTTTCCAAATAAACTGAAACCCTCTAGAAGTATTCTTGGTTATTGGTTAAGCTAATTGGGAAAACTTTCCAATGAAACATCGATAGTAACTTTATAAAGTAATGAAACTATGTACCAGGGCTATGTTCATTGGTGTAAGACATTCTGGGAATTCATTTTTATTCATAGGATCAATTGAGAGTCCATCCTTGGAGACCATATAGCCACAAAAAGGAACTGTTTGAATCCAGAATTCACAATTGGTATACTTACCATATAACTCTTTAATAATAGTCTCTAAACAAATCATCAAGTGGTTCTCATGGTCCTCGTAGCTTTTTGAATACACAAAGATATCATCAATAAATACCATAATAAAATTATAAATATATTCTTTGAATACTCTATTCATTAGATCTTTAAAAATATAGGGTACATTAGTCAGTCAAAAGGGCATTAATGTAAATTCATAATGTCCATACCTTGTTCTAAAATCTCTTTTTGGCGTATCTTTTTTCTTTTCATGAAATTTATGATATCTAGAATAAAGATAAACCTTTAAAAAATATTGAGCTTCGTAGAGTTGGTAAAATAAGTCATAAATGCAAAGATGAAGATACTTTTTATTTATCATAATAGAATTGATATCCCTATAGTCAATGCACATCCTCATATATCCATATTTACTCTTAATGAAAATAAAAGGAGCTCCCCAATGTGAAACACTAGGGTGTATAAATCCCTTATCACTCAATTACTCTAGTTGTTTCTTTAACTCTATTGACTCCATTAGGGACATTATATTGGTATTATTTGATATAGGTCTTTCATCAGGGATTAAATCAAAAAAAAAATCAACTTCCCACTCTAGAGGATATTTAGGTAATTTCTATGGAAATACATCAATGTATTCTTGTACAATTGGAACATCCTCAATTCGAAGATCACCTTTTTCATAAGTAGGTTTTATATTCTATTCTTCCATAAGAATATCATTTAAAAGAGATATTGTAGGTTGATCTAGATATGACTCAGGTAATGAAGTATCCTCTCTAAAGATAAGGAATTTCATATCTTCGTCATGAATCATAATTTCCTTCTCTTTGTAGTAATTTTTTCATTATATTTCGAAGTCAGTATATACCAAGGATTATATTAAAATTAACCATATGTATCATGATAAAATCATAAATTATAGAATGTTTATGTGTCATAATAGGAACTTCTCAAAAAATATTTGTTGCAATAAGGTTTCCATAAGGAGTTCTGATTGAAAACTCCTTTGTTAAGGGGAATTGGAAATATCTAATTTTTATAAAAAAACTGGGATGATATAAAAGAATGTGATGATCAAGAATCAAACAAATATTTAGATAAATTTTTTGGGATAATTAAAGTACCTGACACCACATCATTAGGAACTTCAACCTCATCTTTTGTGACTGCATGATCATAGTTGTGCTCCCTTATAATTTTCTAGAGAAATTTCCCTTGATTTCTAGGTCATTCATGTGAATATCATCTCATCTGCTTATAGCTAAAGCATTGCACATGTTCAACTTCTTTCTTTCCCTTGCAGTTATAGGACTAGTGGCCTTTTTCTTCGTAGTTGTAACAAAATCCCATTCCCTAATAGGTATGTTCCATGATATTTCTTTAAATATTTATTAGAAGCTATAAATTTTATTATTCTCTTATTCCCTTTTGCCTTATTTACTTTTCCAGACTATTCATCATCCCTCTTATTTTCTTTCTTCCCTTCAAATCCTTATGGATTAGAAAATTTATTCTTCATATTGATGGAACATGATGAGAATTTTTTGGATACTAGTTCTCTTCATAGAATTGGTTTAATACTATAAAATAAATGGTCAATCTTTCTCCTTGTATTAGGTATGTAGTTAATGGAATACCTTGCTAACCTTGTAAAGTTGGCTTCATACTTAGCAACATTTTCATCATCTTTCTATATTAGACTCAAGAATTCTCTCTCCATATCTTCACACTATTCATGAGGTAAATATTTTTCAATGATAATTTTCTTAAAATATTTCCATTCCATATTTTCAATTTCTTCTTCCTCCTTTGTGTTTTGAATTAAAGACCATCAGTGATTCGTATATCCTGAGAGATGATAAACAACCATGATAACCTTATCTATTTTTTTCTTCCCAATGTGAGAAATATTTTCACTAAGGAACTTATCCATTTATTAGCTATAATTGGGTTTGTAGTCCCATTTAATGATAGAGGTTTTTGTCGCGTGAAGTGGTATAGCATTGTTGCATAGCGTTGTAGATCGGGCTGCTTTATGTGAGTAAGGTTATTGATCATAACATGAGTCAAATGTCTCAGTTTAGTTATTTATTGTTCATCTATAGTTAAATCTCTAGATCTAACATCATTATATTTCATTAGAGGAAAATCCCTACATGCAATACATGCATTGATATGGTTTTCATTCCTTCTGCTAAGTGACATTTCTAAATAATGACATACACTAGATTAAATTATGATCTTTTAAAACTAGTGAAACACTTAAAGTATAACTAATCACAAAATAATAAGCTTGGTTACCTTTGGAATATTCTCAAAGTAAATTATAGGGTTATATTTCCCTAATCTATGTTTTCCTAAATCTATTTTCCAATGTTTCTAAAAAACTTTCTATGATACCAACTATAAAGGCCTCGACCCCAGTAGCCTTGAGTCAGTGTCTTACTTTATTACATTGGTAATAAGTACAGTTGATCACATCCCAAAGGACTAAATATTATAGTAGATTTGGGAAACTTGATACAAAAATAGTTATTTTATTTCAACTTGAAATTAAATACAACATAAAAACTCCATTGGATACATCCTTATTCTCCTAAATTATCCCTACATTTCAATCATAATATACATCTTGGAATCCTGAGGAAAAATAAAATAAAATAAAGGGGTGAGATAAAATGACTAGTAAGGGTAAGAATACAGTGAAATATATCATTAATAAATATAAACAATAATGAAATTTGAATAACTAAAAAACATGCCATTAAAACATAATCTTGATCATAATATGGTAGGAATAAAATTTGGTCAAATAATTCCATATAAATAATCATACGAGAATGAAACTTAACCATGAATATTATAGTAGTCGAATAATCACATATATTATCAATCACTAATGTTATAATGAGGGAATAGATAATGTGATACATCATAAACATACCCTCAAGGCCTCAACCAAGAATTATATATAAATAGGTATGGCCTCGGCTAAAACCTAGTCTAGTTTGTCTAATGAGACCTACCGATGCTTCGAGGGGCTATAGAGGGCCCTGCCTGACACTTACTAAGTCCAATTAATTACTCATATGAAAGGGGTAAAACATAATCAACATATACATTCATATTGAAACTAGAATATGAAATTTAAATAATTTCTCCAATTAGTAAATATAATCATAAACTATCTAGAGTAATATAGATAATGGTACCAAGATAGTATATTCCCTATCAAAGTGATAATAAACCATTAAATATAACATGGTATATGTTATCATAAGATATAAACCCCAATTAAACATAAGATTCAATAGAGGGTGTTGACATAGATTAAAATAATCTAACAAAATCATTGAAAATTTCTTGAAAGAAATACCCTTTTTACTTTGAAATCATTTATTTAAAAAGTCGCACAATCATAAAAGAAAAATTTTCTCTAAAATAAAACATTTTAAACTTGTAAAATATTCCTATAAACATTATTTCATCATGAAATTTGTAAAATCCACTCATTCCATATAATTTTTAAAAAAATCTTTTAAATTAGAAAAAACATTTAAAAGAGTATATGTAAAATAAAGTGTGAGAATTAAACAAATGAATCAATTATTTTTATTAGATATAAATACAAAAAAAAGTGTAAATAAAACTTAATATATTCAAAATTAATTTGAAATATAATCATATCTTGACATAATCATTAGAGTAGATGTTTAACCCAAATAATGGAAATTGGGTTAAGAATTCCCTTACCACTATGCAAACAGTCAAATCGTATGCCCTATAAAATTAATGACCATAAAATAAAACATTTAATAACATAAAGAAAAATATATTAAAGATAAGATATAAAAAAGGTTAATATACATTCACCTCACACAATATATAAGTGGTGAATAAGACATATCTCACGGAAATAAAAGTGAGGTGAGAAAACCTTACCTTATGTCTGAAAGCCTTCTCGACTGGTACTTAATGTATAAGATAATAAAATTAGATTCATTAATTACTTAATTAAGAACATATTAAACATATATTTAATTTCTTTAAATTTTATTAAGTTAATTTATGTCCATTGATATGGTTTATAATGTTTAATTTCTTCATTCTGAGAGCGTTCATTTCATGGTTTTATGATCGGTTCCCTTGAGTATAAATATGGGAGTTATTTTAAAATGGGAATAACTTCTCCATAAGTGAAATTATTTAGTATTAATGAAATTAAATATGTTTAAATGGTATTATATATCAATTATTAATATGGTATGAGGATGATTTAATAGATAAAACATTAATAAATATGTTTTAATTTTTTTGGCAATTTTTATGACCGTCACAGATTGGTATCGTTTTATTTAATAATATATTTATATAATAAATATAGAACATTAAATAATTTTTAATAAAAATATTCTAATATTTTTTAACCATAAAAATTATTTTATTACCATCCTTGAAGGTGGTAATGAAAAATCAAAACTCACCATCCACGAAGGTGGTGAATTGACACCACACAGACAATGTTATCAATTTCATAAAAATGGAAAGGAGAAGAGATTTGATGATGGATATTACATTAACATAATAAAATTATAGTATATATATTATATTGTAGTTATAATTTTACTTTTTATTGGATAGGTTAGGGAAGGATAATAAAATAAAAGAAATTAAAGAGAAAGAGGGAGTGTTTTACCTCTTGAGTGTTGTCTCCTTGAGAACCTCCTTAAGGCACTTAGAAATTATTGTTTGGTGAGACTAGAAAGACCATAACATTAAGAATAGGTTTGGGAGAAGAATTATGAATAATATAAGCAATATAAATGGCTTAGAATGTGTGAGAAGAAGATGTGGTATTTATAGTAGAGGAGGAGGCGTTTTTTTATTTTATTCATTTGTTTATTATTTTGGCTCAAGACTATCAATAGTGTTGATTCTTGTGACTAAGTACAGTAAATAGATCATGTGAGTTATAACTAATTGTGATTAAATCATTAATTAACTAGGAATGACTCATAAATTTATGTATTTGTCTTATAATTTTAAATACCCTATATTATTGTATATTATTATTCATCCAAAATTATACTATTTTAGAAAAATCCCAAAGATTCACCCTGACTATTTTTCAATGAATATATTTTAAAAATGAACTCAATTTTATAAAAATAATTTTTTAAATATGAGAAATTAAATTTTTAAATAAAATCATCATTTATTCTAAAAATACTAGTTTTAATAATATAACTGATTCTACAATACTTTGAAAAATTAATTATGGTCGGTTAAAATTATATTATAATTATAACAAAACAAAATATTAATTTATTAATATATTTTAGTAAAATAAATTTTCCTTTAAATTTTTATATTAATTATAAATTTGTAAATAAACATTTTCATTTCACAAAAATTACAACACTTAATTTTGTAATGTCCTGGTTCTGGAAGCCACCCAGAGGCGCCCCGTACCTGGTTGGTCACATGGCATCAAGCGCATTTCCCCAAATGCCAGAGGCTGCTGACTAATAGTGAGGGCCTTGGGAGTGATGGTGGGGAAACTATGCCCTCATTGGCAGAGTACATAGCGGAAGAAAAATAAACATTCAATAGCGGAAGCAGTAATAACCAACAGTATAACAGTGGAAGACTAAATCAACAACTGGAGCACATATGTATGTATGAAATCATGCATGATACATAACTAGGAAAGCATCCAAACAAGTCACAATGTTCGAAAACACTACAGTACCACAACAAGTACAAAAGAAAAGTAAACAGCTCCTCAGCATCGCAAGCCAAATCTTGGTCCCATGCTCTTCTACTCCAAGAAATCAAGCTCTAGAAGTTGAAGGGCGCTTTCCCTTGTATATACCTACAACAACATAGTCTGCTTAGGCTCAAAGGCATGGCCCAAATAGGGTGTGAGATAAAATCCCAGTAGGCATTCACCCGAAGATCTGTACCTAACAGTCAGTGAGTATATGGAAATTAAAAGTATAATAAGCAGTAAACAGCAATAGGTAGAAGTAGGCAGTAAACTGTAAGTAGTAAAATAGGATGATACATAGCAGAAATCAATCCACAACAAATCAACAGCAGTGAAACAAATAGCTAATAAGCTAGAAACCCTCTAGGAAGTACTCACAGCCATCCCCTCTGGTCATATCCAAGAAGTACCACAACCCTCTGGGCAGTGCACTCAGCCTAACCCCTTTGGCTTGGTCATAAGAATTTATGAGACTCTCTCGGGAAGCTCACTTAGTCAATTCCCCTTATATTATAGGGTAGTCAAGGACTCTCTTGAGGAAGATCACGTGGTATAACCCTCTTAGACCCAAGGTCTAGAGACTCTCTGAGGAATCTATCTCAGTCAATTCCTCCTATAGCCTCAGGTATACCACAGACTCTCTGAGGAAGCTCACTCGGTCAATTCCTCCTCTAGCCTGGTAAGGTTCATAAAGAGATTCAAACAAGGTAAGACTCTCTGAGGAAGCTCACTCGGTCTACCCTCCTGTAGTCTATAAAATACAAGACTCTCTAGGAGCTCACTCGGTCCATCCCCTCTATAGTCTTTAATATCTAAGACTCTCTGGGAAGCTCACTCGGTCTATCCCTTATAGTCTATAGCACCAGGTTCTCTCAGCCCCATGCCAATTAGTGCATAATAATTCTATAAGTCCAAATTACACCTATAGAGCTACTTGGATAACCAAAGTACACCTATAGAGCTACTTAGCTAAACAGTCTACAAGGCAACAAGCATGTCATGAGTTTCACTTCAACCTATAACCACGAGGCATGAAAACAGGTGCAGCAGCCAAAGGTAAACGAGAACCAAAGGTCGTAAATAGAACAAATCAAGTAAAAAACATCCAATCACAACAAATTATCCTCTAACATGGTCAAATTACCTCTACACAAGCATACAAGCAAGGCAGGAAAACAATGAAGGAAAAATGGGGTAACACGCAATACCCCGTTCACGGGTATCAGTGGAAATTCGCACATAAACTCATAGAATTTCAACGGTAAGGCACAAACCACCTAACTCAATCCTAGGAGATCGATATACTTGAACCATGACGACTGATTCTCTCTATAATGTCATAGATCTGAGAAAACGCACAAAATGTTCAATCTTAGATAACTTGAGAAGGAGGAATAATTGAAAAACAAGGCTCAAGCAGAAGGAAGAACTCACTGTTGCTCTTCCAACGCAATTGACAGAGCTCAAATCGGAGAACGGATAGAGGCTTGAGAATCCGGAGAAGTTTTGTGGTCGTACGACGTCTCTAAGTCGAACCAAACCTAGAAGAAGATGATTATGACGATGAGGCATGACCTCGGTCCGTTTAGTGAAAAAAAAGAAAAGTACACGGCGTGTATTTTTAAAGTACATGATGTGTAGTGGGTTTTTCTGTACTCCACCAAAATCAGCCTCCACATCACCCCTACACACCGTGTGTGTGGGCCGAACATGGCCAACACATGGTTTTGAGTAGGAAAAGAGTACACGGTGTTTACTCAGAAAGTACACAGCGTGTACTTCAAAAATTTCCAGAAACTCCAAAAATTATCAAAAACTCCAGAAAAGGAAAGACATACCTGAAATGAAGATCCGGGTTCTTACAAACTTCCCCCTTAAAGAAATTTGTCCCCGAATTTCCCTAGATGGGCGTAGAAGAAGAAACCTCAAATAGCTCTGGCCACTACGATCGAATCTCGGCCTCCCTCTCCCAAGTCTCGTCCTGTACTCGCCCGTGCTGCCATAGCACTCATACTAGAGGAACAGACCGGCCTCGGAGAACCTTTGTACTGTGATCAAAAATTCGGATAGGATGCTCTTCAAATGATGCATCCACTTCGAGCTCAACCTCCTCGGGCTGAAAGATGTGAGACGGGTCTGAAAAGTAAAATTGGAGTTGAGAGACATGGAAGACATCGTGCATAGCCCAGTACCTCTGAGGTATTTGAAACCGATAGGAAACCAGCCCAACTCTCTCCAATACCTCAAATGGTCCGACGTACCATGGTGAAAGCTTACCCTGTCTCTGAATACTCTTGTGTCCTAGCCTCAGTGCGACACGTAGGAAAACCTGGTCTCCAACCTTGAACTCCAGAGGTCGTCTCCGCTGATCAGCATAAGACTTCTGTCAAGATTGTGTTGTAGTCATCCTCTTCTGAATCAACTCTATCTACTCTAAGGTCTCCTGAACAAGATGAGGTCCTAGAAAAGCTGTCTCTCCTGCCACCAGCTAGCATAAGGGTGATCGGCATGGCCTACCATACAGAGCCTTGTATGGTGCCATCTGAATGGTCGCCTGAAAACTGTTATTGTAGGTGAACTCCACAAGAGGTATATGTTTCTCCCAAGAACTACCGAAGTCCAGAATGAAAGCTCGGAGCATATCCTCAAGCACCTGGATCGTGCGCTCGGACTGGCCATCAGTCTGGGGATGGTATGTTGTACTCAAAAGTACGTATGTACCCAAAGCCTTCTGAAGTCCCTGCCAGAACCAAGAGGTAAAGCGCACATCCCTATATGAAACAATAGAGTATGGAACTCCATGTAGACGTATAGTCTCTTGGATGTACAGTCATCCCAAATCATCAACACTGAAGATTTCCTTGATCGGCAAGAAGTGTGATACCTTCGTAAGCCTGTCGATGATGACCCAAACAGCATCACTTCCCCGAGGTGACCTCGGTAACCCGGTCACGAAGTCCATCGCGACATCGTTCCACTTCCACTTTTGGAATGGGTAACTGCTATAAAAGCCCTGCTGATTGCTAATGCTCTGATTTCACATGCTGACAAGCAGAACATTTCATGACAAAACCAGTAACATCTCTCTTCATACCTGGCCACCAGTACTGGAGATGAAGATCCTGATACATCTAGGTGACGCCAGAATTAACTTCCCAAACTGAGGAATGAAAAACCTGCATCAGCTCCTCACATATGTTTGCTGGCACCCATACGCATCCCTGGAAATGCAAGATCTCATCCTCGCCCACAGTCCATCCAGGAAGAGGGTCCCCTCCTAACACACTCTCTCGTAGGACTAAGGCCTCCGAATCTGATAGTTGCCTCATTCGTACCTAATCAAGAAGTGTAGAGGTAATAGCCACAGATGAAAGAAAGGTCTATCCCTGCCTGTCGTGCACCTCCAGATGCATCTCAGATAACAAATTCATAAGTTGTCACTCACTGTTGGCCTCCTGATCTGCCTGAATCTGAGTTCTCCTGCTCAAAGCATCAGCCAATGCGTTGCCCTTTATTGGCATATAGGTGAGCTCGAAGTCAAAGGACTGAAGATACTCGACCCACCTACGCTGTCTCAAATTTAGATCGTGCTGAGTGAAGATATACTTGAGACTCTTGTGGTCGATAAAAACCACAAAGTGATCTCCCAGAAGATAGTGTGTCCAACAGCGTAAGGCATGAACAACTGCTGCCAACTCCAGATCATGCGTCGGGTAGTTTCTCTCGTGTGGCCTTAACTGCCTAGACCCGTAAGCAACGACCCTGTCTCCCTGTATAAGCACAGCTCCTAGCCCGATACCTGAAGCATCACAGTAAATAGTATATCCCTTTCTCGGCTCTGGAAAGACTAGTATCGGTGTTGACATTAACCTCCCTTTTAGCTCCTGAAAGGATGAATCATAATAATCTGACCATAAAAACTTCACCCCCTTCTTATTCAGACCTATCAACGGTGCTTCTAGGTGTGAGAAGTCCTGAATAAAGCGTCTTTAGTACCCATCCAGCCCTAGAAAACTCTGCACCTCAAAAACATTCATCGGTTGCTCCCGGGAAACTATAGCTCTCACTTTCTCTGGGTCCACAGATACTCCAGCCTCTAAGATGACGTGACCCAAGAAGTGAATCTGATCCATCCAAAAGTGGAACTTCGAGATTTTATCATACAACCGATGCTCAGAATGATCTCAATATGTGTGGCATGGTCATGTCGAGTGTGAGAGTACACCAAGATATCATCCACGAAGACCATGAAAAAAGAGTCCAAGTACAGATGGAACACTCGGTTCATCAGTGCCATGAAAACTGTAGGCGCGTTCGTGAGACCGAACGGCATGACTATATACTCAAAAAGACCATACCTGCTCCTGAAATCTATCAGAGGTATATCTGATGGTCTAACGCGCAACTGATGATAACCAGACCTCAAGTCGATCTTCAAGAACACCCGGGATCCTCGAAGCTGATCAAAGAGTTCATCGATCCTCGGCAAGGGATATCGGTTCTTGACCGTCAACTGGTTCAGCTTCGGATAATCCACACAAATCCAAAGGGTACCATCTACCTTCTTCACAAACAGGACAGGCGAACCCCAAGGAGAGGTACTGGGTCGGATGAAACCCTTTGCATGCAATTCCTCCAATTGCTTCTTGAGCTCCTGAAACTCAGGTGTAGCCATCCTATAAGGAGGAATGGACACTGGTACCGCTCCTGGCACAATCTCAATCGAGAAGTCTACCTCACGCTATGGAGGTAAACCTGAAAAGTCTTCTAGAAAGACATCCCTGAAACGATCCACCACTGGAGGAAATTCTAACTGTGAAGTCCCCTGGTAATCTAGATAAAGACTAACAATCTAGGATGTAACTTTCCCTATCCCATGATTCTCTGGTCCAGCTCTACCCGCCTGGATATCCCACTCACCTCTATGAAGGAAAGATCTGCCCTCTGGTGATATGAAACTCACCCTACGGCGATAGCAATCGACGATTACCTGGAAAGGAACTAACTAGTCCATCCCGAGAATGACGTCATAGCCCATCATCTCTAGGACATAGAGGTCCCATGAGAAATTACACCCTACAACCTCAAGAGGGCACTCTCTACACTGACATACACTAGATGTCCTCATTCCCAAAGGTGTGTCAATATTTAACAAGTCGGCAGATGAAAAGATACAGAACCTAAGGCTCTCCATGACAGCAACAGAGATAAAGTTATGGGAAGAACCAGTATAAAAAAGGGATAAAGATAAAACTAAGGCTACTAAGATCGTACCTCGAACTGTAGAAGGGTCGGGATCCTGTTCCTGATAGGTCTGCTCCACGGCGAAAGATTGGCCTACACCGCGGCCCTGTGCCCCTGGCTGACCGCTATGAGTTGATCCACTCTACTGTCACTGATGACCTAGTGACTAACCACCATGGCTGCAACCTCCACCTCATCCTGAACAGCCAGAAGAACTCCAGTTCCTTGACTGGTGGGAAACTGGTGAAGCATATCCATAATGCAGGGTCATAGAGGAACCCCTACCACCAGCTGAAGGTGAGAAGATGTGACAGAAACGCTGAAGATGGCCCATCTTGCTGCAAGACTGGCACTCCATCAGATCTCTCTGGCACTGAGGCCTAGTATGACCACTCCTACCACACTGGTAACACACAACCTGGCTGCCAGAAGATGCATCTCGCGAACCTCGATCTCCTTGAGAAGACTCTCTGCGACGCTTCCTACTGTCTGTAGAAGGAACACCAACTCTGGATGACGAACCGCCATGGCTCACTACTCCAGAATCCCTCAGATTTCACTTAGTGATCAGCGCCTGGTTGATGATGGAGGATATAGAAGTTAACTGGAAGATATTCACCTAGGAACAGATCTCCTGCCTGAGACCATCCTCAAACTTCCTAGCAAGAAACAAATCATCACCTGCTGGGATCAGTGTGAAATGTTGCAGCTCAGTGAAACGAGATGAGTACTCCATAACAGAAAGAGTACCCTGCTACAGACTCATAAACTCCCAGGCTCGATCAGACCTCAGGGTATCCAGATAGAAGTAGTCATAGAAGGTGCATCAAAACTCATCCCAAGACATATCCTGCTGACGCCCTGACCGTGAGATAACCTCCCACCACCTCTTGGCGGTGTCCAAGAGAATATAAGTATCCAGCTTTACCCTTTTCTCCAGAGGGATCTCTAGGTTCTCAAATATGGTCAGTGTGGCCTCTATCCACGACTCTACATCCTAGGGTCCTCCATCCCCTGAAAAAGTAGGAGGATGCTACTGCTGGAAAACCCGCATCAACTCAGCCATCGACGGGGTAGGAGGCGGAGCTCCCTAGAAGTTCTACATCATCCTCAAAAATTCCTCCCTGAACTGTGCCTTGGTGCCTACAACGGGTATAACTACTGGTGACAAGGCTGGCACAGTAGGAGGATCTACAGGAGGTCCCTGGTTGGCCATATCCGGTGTCTGGTCACCGTTTGGAAACTGACGCACGACCTGAGGATGTCTCGAAGGAATAGCTCTGAAAGATCAAAAGAACACCTTATATCAGGATTAACAAAGATTAAAAACACAGGAGTACAAAATGGGAACAGGTGAATAAACTATCAAGTTTTACAAAACACAACTACATGGCATTTATAAAAACTACACGGCGTGTCTACTTGAGCCATTAACATGGGAGCGTACCCCTGTCCAACAGGTCATGTAACACCACAAACTACACGGCGTGTTGTTCCCACACACGGCATGTACTTGAAATCTAAACCCCTGCCCGAGTCTCCTTACACAGCTAACCCACACAGTTCAAACTAACCCTGAACTACACGGCGTGTTCCCTAGGGACACGGCATGTACTAGACACTGCCTCAGCGGCCTGTGTTGTTAGTTACACGGTTGGACCTTACACGGCATGTTCCAAACAAACAAGACGTGTATAGGAGATGGTGACACTATCTTGTGTTGTTAGTAACACGGTCGGGTACCTGGGCAAGACTATATGGCGTGTTCCGAAAGCAACACGGCATGTCCTAGATAAGGTCATGCCGACCCGTGTTGTTCATGACACGGCTGGATACCTGGACAAAACTACACGGCATGTTCCTTTACAAAACGGCGTGTTCTACTCGAGCTTCCCCAACCCGTGTTATTAGTGACACGGCCGGGTACAAGGCTCTACACTACACGACGTGTACATACCATACAAGACGTGTTCCTAAAGTTATTTTCACAACATCATGTTCCTGCACACACAGTTAGTAACATGGCCTAAAAACTACACGGCGTGTAACCAGAAAGTACACGCTGTGTATTCTGGATTTTTCTGGGCAGTAGCTCAGAAACTACACAGAAGCTCAGAAACACGAAAAATAAAGCAAAGAGGTGCCAAATTCCGATCCGTGAGGGCCCATACTCCCCGAAAATCAAATCTTGGCATCCCCTATAGTCATGTACAAAAGAAAACAAGATCATGATCCACCAATTTCCGATTCAAGAGGGCCCATAACACCTCAAGAATCAAAACTTGGTGTTCATTTAAACAAGTACAATACAAAAATCCTCAAACAAGGCAGTAGAGATTCTATCAAGCATCTATCACAACAGCATGCATAATCTACACAAAGTCTATCACAACAACATGCATTTGCTAATGAACCCTAGATGGAATGGCAAGAATGCATTGCATGTGATCTCTACAAGTGCCTATATGATGCATGAGATGGCATACCCTCATCTCATCGGGTTGCGATAGAAATAGAACTGCAATAGTCAAAACAATAACAACACAAAGCATGTGAATCACTCTAGGTGAAATCATTTCAACCGTAAAATCTCAAAACTAGAAAACTGCAATAAACGAGGTAGTATGGATTTTCCCTATACACGGGTTAGCTACTCCCAGGCATAGCTTATTACCAAGTATCAAATCTTTCCTATCCCTGGATACAGTCTCCAAACAGTAAGGAAAGAGAAAGGATTCCTCTGATACCACTTTGTAATGTCTCGGTTCTAGAAGCCACCCAGAGGCGCCCCGTACCCGGTTGGTCACATGGCCTCAAGCGCATTTCCCCAAACGCCAGAGGCTACCAACTAGCATCGAGGTCATGGGTGTGATAGTGGGGAAACAATTCCCTCATTGGAAGAGTACACAGTGGAAGAAAAATAAACATGCAATAGAGGAAGCAGTAATAACCAACAGTATAACAGCGGAAGACTAAATCAACAACTGGAGCACATATGTATGTATGAAATGATGCATGATACATAACTAGGAAAGCATCCAAAAAAGTCACAATGCTAGAAAACACTATAGTACCACAACAAGTACAAAATAAAAGTAAACAACTCCTTAGCATCGCAAGCCAAAGCTTGGTCCCATGCTCTCCTGCTCCAAGAAATCAAGATCCAGAAGTTGAAGGGCACTTGCCCTTGTCTATACCTGCAACAACATAGTTTGCTTAGGCCCAAAAGCATGGACCAAACATGGTGTGAGATAAAATCACAGTAGTCATTCACCCGAATATCTGTGCCTAACAGTCAGTGAGTATATGGAAGGTAAAAGTACAATAAGCAGTAAACAGCAATAGCAAGCAGTAGGTAGTAAAAAATAAGTAGTAAAACATGATGATACATAAAAGCAATCAATCCACAACAAATCAACAGTAGTGAAACAAACAGCTAATAATCCAGAAACCCTCTCGGAAGTACTCACGGTTATCCCCTCTGGTCTTATCCAAGAAGTACTGCAACCCTCTGGGCAGTGCACTCAGCCTAACCCCTCTGGCTTGGTCATACAAATTTATGAGACTCTCTAGGAAATCTCACTCGGTCAATTCCCCTTATAGTATAGGGTAGTCAGGGACTCTCTTGAGGAAGATTACACGGTCCAACCCTCTTAGCCCCAAGGTCTAGAGACTCTCTGAGGAATCTATCTCGGTCAATTCCTCCTATAGCCTCAGGTATACCACAGACTCTCTGAGGAAGCTCACTCGATCAATTCCTCCTCTAGCCTGGGAAGGTTCTTAAAGAGGTTCAAACACGGTAAGACTTTTTGAGGAAGCTCACTCAGTCTACCCTCCTATAGTCTATAAAATCCAAGACTCTCTGGGAGCTCACTTGGTTCATCCCCTCTGTAGTCTGTAATATCTAAGACTCTCTGGGAAGCTCACTCAGTCTATCCCTTATAGTCTATAGCACCAAGTTCTCTCATCCCCATGTCAGTCAGTGCATAATAATGATATAAGGCCAAAGTACACCTATAAATCTACTTTTCTAACCAAAGTACACCTATAGAGCTACTTAGCTAAACAGACTACAAGGCAACAAGCATGTCATGAGTTTCACTTCAACCTATAACCGCGAGGCATGAAAACAGGTGTAGCAGCCAAAGGCAAACGAGACCCAAAGGTTTTAAATATAACAAAGCAAGGAAAAAACATCCAAGCATAATAAATTATCCTCTAACATGGTCAAATTACCTCTACACAAGCATACAAGCAAGGCAGTAAAACAACAAAGGCAAAAAGGGGTAACACGCAATACCCTGTTCATGGGTATTGGTGGAAATTCGCACATAAACTCAGATAATTTGAACGATAAGGTACAAACCACCTACCTAGATCCTAGGAGATCGATATACTTGAACCAAGATGGATGATTATCCCTAGAACGTCATAGATCTGAGAAAACGCAAAAAAAAATTGATCTTAGATAACTTGAGAAGGAGGAATAATTGAAAAACAAGGCTCAAGAAAAAGGAAGAACTCACCATTGTGCTTCCAACGCCATCAATAGAGCTTGAATTGGGTAACGTATGGTGGATCGGGAATCCAGAGAAGTTTCGTGGCCGTACGGAGTCTCTCGGTCGAACCAAACCTAGAAGAAGATGATTATGATGATGAGGCGCGACCCCGGTTCGTTTAGTGAAAAAAAGAAAAGTACACGGCGTGTATTTTTAAAGTACACGGAGTGTAGTGGTTTTTTCTGTACTCCGCCAAAATCAGGCTCCACATCACCCCTACACACCGTGTGTGTGGGCCAGACACGGCCAGCACATAGTTTCGAGCAGGAAAAGAGTACACGGTGTGTACTCAGAAAGTACACAGCGTGTACTCAGAAAGTACACGGAGTGTACTTTAAAAATTTCCAAAAACTCCAAAAAATTGTCAAAAACTCCAGAAAATGAAAGACATACCTGAAACGAAGATCCGGGTTCTTACAAATTTATCATTTTTAAAAAATTTATTTACTTATTCCATGATATAAATATATCATATTTTCATTTATGAGATACCTAAATTTTATTTATACTTTTATATGTGAGGTTATTATTATAATTTCCAAATTAATATTTCTAACAGCCACATCAGTATTATAAAAATTATGTTAATATTTTAACAGTATATCATGGTTCGTTTAAGTTTGGTGTTGCATGAAATGTAAGCTACCAAAGTTGATAAATTTAAAATATAAATACCATAAACTTTTAGGGTGTTAAATTATATAATCCATCAATAATTTCATCCTCAAAATTTCCATAATGTAACCTCATAAAAAAATGGGTAGTTGTTCATCATACCTTCCTCTATTTCCCATGTCACCTCTATAATTTTATGATTTTTCCACAGTAACTTTACTATCCAAGTCATCAGATTATTCTACACCTATTATATAGTTCCCATAATCTTGATAGGCTATTCATAATAAGATAAATCAGGTTATAATTATATTCCTTAAAAATTTAAAACATACATTGGGTTTGGAATTTACTTCTTTAATAATGATATTTGGAAGAAATTGTGTTCTTTAGAAAGTATTGGTGGCATTTCAAAATGTTAAGACACAAATACAATTCTCTATATAATTTAAAAAGGTACAATATACCTAGGTCTCAATTTACCTTTCTAAATCTTATAACACCTTTACCTTGATATAACTTCTGGAAAATGTGATCTACCAATTAAAAGTCCATATCATTTCTCCAGTTATCGGCATATCTCTTTTTCTTACTTTTAGCTACTTTGATATGGGTATAAATATTATTTACCTTTATTGTTGTTTCCTCCACATGTTCTAAGCCTAAAATCTTCCTTTCACCAACTTCATCTCAATAAGTTAGTGTATGAAATCTCTTTCCATATAATGCTTCATATAGTTCCATTTGTATACTTGAATGGAAAAAATTATTATAGAAAAATTATAACAAAGGTAAATATTGATCCCACATGCCTTGATAGTAGAGTGATAATTATCTAAATATGTACTCTAATGTTTTAATAGTCATTTCAGACTATCTATTATTCTGAGGGTGATATGCAGTACTCAAATGAAGCTCGGTATCCAAATACTTATGATGAATTTTCTAGAATTTTGATGTAAAAAGAGGATCTTGATTAGACACAATCTATAGAGGTTCCCCATAAATACTTAGAACTTAATTCATATAGATCCATGAAAGTTTCTCTAATGAAAAATCCTCCCTTATAGTGAGGAAATGTAGATATTTTTTAAGTTGATCAATAATTACCCATAGAGAATCATTCCTTATTGGATTATTTGGTAATCTAGTGACAAAATCCACAGTAATGTCATACCATTTCCATGTATGAATAGGTATAGGTTATATAAATCCTTTTAGATGTTGTATTTTAATGTTCACTTATTGATAAACTAAACATCTTGACACATAATGAGAAATTTACCATTTCATATTATCCCACCAAAAATATTTCTTCAAATATATATAGATCTTAGTGATACCAAGGTGTGTAAAAAATAGCTATTAACATCATCCAATAATTCCATTTTTATCTCAGGTATATAGGGAACTAAAATCCTCTTCCCAAATTGCAAAATTCAATCTTCATAAATGAAGTATTCTAATTTCCCATCATTCACAACTTTAATTTTATTTTGAAAATTATCATCATCAAACTGATAACTTTTTATCTTTTCCAATAAAGATAGTTTGGAATTCATTTGAAAAAGTAGTGATGTATCACATTCATTGATAATTTCCATATCCATATTTACTAGATCCATGTACATAGGTTCCCTATCAATCCTCATTTTGTTCATAACTCCATGATACTTCCTGCTCAATGTGTCTACTACCTTATTTTACTTCTTTGGGTGGTAGTGTATTGAATAATAATAATCATTGAGTATCTCAATCCATCACCTTTTCCTCATGTTGATTTCATTATATGAGAAGATATATTTTAAACTCTTTTAATCTATATATATCTCACATCTTTCACCATAGAGATAGTGTCTCTATATCTTTAGAGAAAATATTAAAGATGATAACTCAAGATCATGAGTTGGATAGTTCTGTTCATGAGTTTATAATTATCTTGATGCATATGCAATTGCTCTATCATTTTTCATAAGGATACAACCAAGTCCTTTCTTCGATACATCACTATAAATCAAAAATCCACCATTTTCCTATGGTAGAGTCAAGATCAGAGTATTCACTAATCTTCTATTCAATTATTTAAAGCATTCTTCACGTGATTTTTCCAAATAAACTTAATCCCTTTATGAGTAATCTTGGTTAATAGGTTATCTAATTGGTAAAAATTATAAATGAAATACTGATAGTAAACTGCTAAACCAATGAAACTATGTACTTAGGTTATGTACATTGGTATAGGCCATTCCTGGGATATCTTTGTCTTTTCAGGATCAACTGAGATTCCATCCTTGGAGACAATATAGGTAAGAAAAAAAATTATGAATCTAGAATTCACACTTTCTGAACTTCCCATATAAATATTTTCTTCTCAAAGTCTCTAGAATAACCCACAATTATTTCTCATGGTCCTCATAGCTTTTAGTGTACACCAAGATATCATCAATAAATACCACAATAAAATTATCAAGATATTCCTTGAATAATATGTTCATTAGATCCATAAAAATAGAGGGTGCATTAGTTCGTCCAAATAAAATTAATTTAAACTTTTAATTTATATACCTTGTTCTAAACGCTTTATTTTTAGTATATTCCTTCTTAAGACACAATTAATTGTATCTGAAATTAAGATCAACCTTTTAAAAATGCTTAGCTCCATGGATTTTTTTCAAATAAGTCATCATTGTGGGGAATCATATACTTATTCTTTATTGTAATATCATTGATCTCCTTATATTCAATGCATAGTCTCATAGATCTATCTTTATTCTTAATTAAAAGAACAGGTTCTCCCTAAGGTAAAACACTAGGGTGTATAAATCCATTATTACTCAATTCCTTTATCTATTTATTTAACTCAATTAACTCCACCATTTACATTCTATATAGAGTATTTAATATAGGTCCTTCATCAGGAATTAAATCAATAGAAAACTCAACTTCACACTCTAGAGGATGTCCGAGTAATTCCTCTAGAAATACCTTAGTGTAATCATGTACAATAATAACATATTCAATTTTAATATCACCTTTTTCATTAGTAGTTTTTATATGTTCTTCTTCTCTAAGAATATCATTTAGAAGAGCTACTAGAGGTGGATCTAGATATGAATTAGATTATGAATTCTCCCCTCTAAAGATATGGAATTCTATATCTTCCCCATGAATCATAATTTCCTACTCTGAAATAAAATTTTGAATTATATTTTGAAAGTTAATCTATACCAAGGATTATATAAAAATCAACCATAGGTATGATAATAAAATCTGTAATTAGAGAACATTTATGTGTCGTAATAGGAACTTCTTGACACATATTTATTGCAATAAGGTTTCCACTATGAGTTTTGACTAACAATTCCCTAGTTAATGTAAATTGGAAATATCTAATTTTTATAGAACACTAGGAAGATATAAAAGAATATGATGATCAAGAATCAAATAAATATTTAGTTAAATTTGAGGAGATGATTAAAGTATCTTCCACCACATCATTAGAAACTTAAAACTCAGTTGTTTTGACTATATAATCATGGCATTGTTTCCTTATTATTTTATGGGGAAAGTTCCTTTGACGTCTAGTACATTTATATGTATAATGTCCCATATCCTTACATCTGAACCATTTCACATCGACAAATTCTTTCTTGACCTTTCAATCATGGGCCTGGGTCCTTTTTCTTCACACATGTGAAAAACTTTTATTCCCAATAGGTAGATTAAATGATGTTTCTTTCCATATTTATTACAAGTTGTAAATTTAATTCTACCCTTTCACCTTATTCCCTATTCCAAAGTACTCAAAATCCCTCTTCTTATATTTCTTCCCTTCAAATCCATATGGCTTGGAAAATTCATTCTCCATCTTGATGGCACATGATACTATATCCTTATATAATGATATTTTTTGGGAGACTAGTTCCCTTTGTAGAATTGGTTTAGGACCACCAAAGAAATAGTCAATATTGCTCCTTGGATTATGTATGTAGTTTATATAATTCCTTGCTAACCTTGTAAATTTGGATTTATACCGAGCAATTTTTTTATCCTCTTTATGTCTTAGACTCAATAATTTTCTCTCTATATCCACTCGTTGTTTTTAAGAGAAATATTTTTTCCAAAAAAATACTTAAAATACTTCCATTCTATATTTTTAATTTCTTCCTCCTCCTTTTTGTTTTTAATTAATGACAACCATTGATCCATATATACCAAGAGATGATAAACTAGCATGAAAACCTTCTCCCTTTCATTACTTCCCAAAGTGAGAAATATCTTCTCTAAGGAACTTATCCAGTGATCAGCTAAAAATGGGTTTGTGGTCCCATTGAATGATAGAGGTTTTCATTGCATGAAGTGATCTAACATCATTACACCGCTTTGTGGATCAGGATTCTTCATGTGAGTAAGGTTGTTTCTCATAAACTGAGTCAGTTTTATCAGTAGAGTTATAAGTTTTTCAACTCCATTTACAGCACTAGATCCAACATAATTATCCTATATAGGGGGAAATCCATAAATGGAATATGTGGATTGATATAGTTTTCATTCCTTTCACTAGGAACCATTTCTAAATAATTACATACACTATATTATATTCTGAAGTTTTAAAACTAGTGAAACACTTGAAGTATAACTAATCTCAAAATAATAAGCATGTTTACCTTGGTTATATTCTCAAATATAGTTATAGGGTTATATTTCCCTGATATATGTTTTCCTAAATCTAGTTTCTAATGTTTATACTAAACTTTATCTAATACCAACTATAAATACCCCAACCCCAGTAGCCTGTAGATGGTGTCTAACTTTATTACATTGCTAAAAACTACAATATATATTATCCTAGAATAATGAATAGTTTAGTAGATTTTTAAAATTATATAAAAACATAATTGTTACATTTTAACTTTAAATGAAATAGAACATAGAATCTCTATTGGATACATCCCTATTCTCTAAAATTATCCCTGTATGTCAATCATAATTTACATTTTGGCATCCAAGGGGAAAATAAAACATAAGAAAGGGGTGAGATCAGATGCTCAGTAAGGGTAAGAATACAAGAAAATCTATCATAAATAAACATAAATGATAAGTCAAGGTGAATAACTAAAAACATATTCCATTAAAATATAATCATGATCATAATATGGCAAGAACAAAAATTGATCAAATAATTCCATATAAATAATCATATGAGAAAGAAACTTAACCATGTATATTCTACTGGTCTACTGATCAAATAGATTATCAATCACTAATCTTGTAATTATAGAGTACATAATATGTGACATAATAAATATACAATAAAGGCCTTTGTTAAGAAGTCTACATAAAATGGGTAAGGAATTGACCAAAACTCGGTCTAGTTTGTCTCACAAGACCTATCGATGCATCAAGCGATATTGTAGGCCCCACCAAACACATAGTATAATTCATTCCTCATATGAAAGGGGTGAAATATAATCAATATATACATTGATATTGAAGCTAGTATATGAAATGTAAATAATTTCCCCAATCAGTAAACATAATCATAAACTATCCAGATTAATATGGAGAATGGTATCAATATAGTACATACCATATCAAAATAATCATAAACCATTAAATAAAATATGGTATATGGTATCATAAGAGATAAACCTAAATTAATCATAATATTCAACAGAGGGTGCTGACATAGATGAAAGTACTCTAACAAAATCATTCAAATTTCTTGAGAGAAATAACCTTTTGATTTGGAATAATTTATTTTAAAAGCCACACAATTATAAAAGAAAAAAACTCAAATAAAACCATATAAAATTTTAAAGGATTCTTGAAAACATCAAGGATTCTTGAAAGCAGGAAAATTCTTTCATATTGTATAAGTTTAAAAAAGTCATTTTAAATTAAAAAAACATTTAAAAGAGTGTTTTTAAAAGAAATTATGAGAATTAACCAAATGAATAAATTGTTTATATAAATAATAAATCCACATAAAACAATTGTAAATACAACTTAAGATAATAAAACTTTATTTGACACATAATCATAGCATGAAATAATCATTGGAGTATAAGTTTAACCCAAATAATGGAAATTGGGTTAAGAATTCCCTTACCACTATGAAATCAATCAAACTATATCCCCCTTAAAATTAATGGTCATCAAATGAAACATTTAATATCATAAAAATAAATAGATTAAATAATTGATATATCAAAGGGAAGTATACATACACCTAACTTAATAAATAAGTGGTGAATATGACATATCTCACAGAAATAAAAGTGAGATGAGAAAACCTTACCTTATGTATGAACTAATTATACACTTGTAATTAATGTACTGGATAATAAAATTAGATTCATTAATTACTTAAATCAAAAACTATTAAAAATGAATTTTATTTTTTACAATTTTATTAAGTTAATTTATGGCTATTTTGATGGGTTATAATGTTTAATTTTGTTGTTCTTGGAGCATTCATTTCATGGTTTTATGGTCGGTTCCCATGAGTATATATATGAGAGTTATTTTCAAATGGGAATAACATCTCCATAAGTGAAATTATTTAGCATTAATTAACTTACATATGTTTAAAATATATTATATATCATTTGGTTATACGATATTAAGATGATTCATTAGATAAAACATTAATGAAAATGATTTAATTTATTTTGGCAGGTTTTACAACCATCATGAATTAGTATCATTTTATTTAATAATATTTTTATATACTGATTACAAAATATTAGATAATGAAAAATTAAAACTTATCATTCATGAAGGTGGTGAATCGACCCCTCACGGATGATGTTTTCATTTTTAGAACAAAAAGAATGGATAAAAGATTTAATGATGTATATTCCATTAATACAATAAAATTAGAGTATATATATGATACTGGAGTTATCATGTTACATTTTATGGGGGATGTGATGGAAGGATAAGAAAATAAAATAAATTAAAGAGAAAGAGGGAGGGTTTTACCTCTTGAGTGTCTCCTCCTTGAGAACCACCTTAAGACAATTAGAAATGGTTTTTTGGTGAGACCAACAAGACAAAAACGTGAGGAAGAGGTTTGGGAGAGTATTTTTGAATTATATAAGTAATATAAAAGGCTTATAAGGTTTTATGGAAGAGGTGGTGAGGAGTGGTATTTATAGTAGAGGAGAGGGGTGTTTTTTTATTATTGTATTCAATTGTTTATTATTTTGGATCAAAACTATCAATATTATTGATTATTAAAAATAATTATAGTAAATAGATCATGTGAGTTCTAAATAATTTTTATTTCATAATCCATACACCAACCATGACTCATAAAATCATGTATTTGGATTATAATTTTAAATAATGCAAATTACCATATTTCACTATTAATAAAAAAAATTAACTATTTTAGAAAAATCCCAAAAAAATAACCCTAACCTTGTTTTGATGTATATATTTAAAAAATGGACTCCTTTTTTGAAAAATAATTTTTTAAATATAATAAATCTAAGTTTTAAATAAAATCATCATTTATTCTAAAGATACCAAATTTAATATTATAAGTGGTTTTATGAAACTTTTAAAAATTAATCATGGACTCATAAAATTGTCCTATAATTATAATAATACAAAATATTAATTTATGAATCCATTTTATGAAAATAAATTCTCTTTTAAATTATTATATTAATTATAAAATTGTAAATAAACATTTATGTTTCACAAAAATACCAACACTTAATTTATCATTTTTTAAAAATTTATTTACTTATTCTATAATATAGATATATCATATTTTAATTTATGGGATATATAAATTTTATTTATAATTTCATAGGTGAGGTTATTAATATAATGGTCATATTACTATTTCTAATGGTCACATCACTATTATAACGCTTATGTTAATATTTAATAGTATATCATGGTACTTTTAAGTTTGGTATATCATGCAATGTAATCTATCAAAGATGTTAAATTTAAAAGAGATGTAACATAAAATCATAGGATGTTACACATAGTGTAGTGAACCCCTAAGAAAAATGGCACAAATAATGAACTACAAATGGATGAGATCTTGATTTAGTGGAGAAGTATAAAAATAGGTAGAATAAGGAACAAACTCTATTTTATTGGGAGTAAAATGGGGTTGATCCCTCATTTACCAAAATTTTAACAAATTAATTAACTAAATAAATAAGGCAAAAGGCCTATTTTGGCATATCCAATAGGGTCATAATGTAATACCCTCTCCATAGGCCACTTTACGGCATGATTCTATGGGTCATGCTGCAATTCAAATCCCTAAATCCAAACCACAAAAACAGACCCCCCCATGAAGGAGAACATTATGGCGTGAACCTTCCCATCATGGAAAAACACCCTTCCTAGATATAGTTTCTATAACAACCTAAAATTTACATGCATAAATATTACATATTATTTGATGAATATTACATAGCATTACGATCTATACCAGAATCATATAGGTTTAGTGTATTTGGAAACTTGGATACATAAACAAATTATTCATAAGAGATCTAAATCATCTTTCCCTAAGTTCTTTATAACCAACACTCTTCTTACACATGTCATAATTAAAAATATTCTTCATAACCTGTGGAAAGGTAACATAATAAAGAGTGAGCTCAGATGCTCGGTATGGTTAAATAAGGGAGATAATAATGATCACTTAAACATAACATGATCATAATGGTATTAGAACATGATATGAACATTTTAAAACCATACCCTTCAAATAAAAGATCATAACCTTGATTCATGGGATAAATCTTGTTATTTAATAAGAAATTAATCATAAAATAATCAAAGAATACGATCCATGAGAACATAATATCGGCATAAGATCATTTAATAATAGAGTGTTATAAAGTTTGGTATAATCATAATCATAGAAATATTATATCAAGGCTACCCAATAAGACATTCATAACATTAAGTCTTATGATAACTACCAATGTACCTACTTTGGGACTAGAATAACCTCATGTGTTCCCTCTTTAAATCTTGGGATAACCTCCTGTATAGCCTATTTTGGGCTTGGGATAACCTATCATACACCCTAGTTCGGGCTTAGGATAACCTTCCATGTACCCTTTGAGCTCATAGAACATTAATCTTACCTAATTAATTGGAGGGATATATAATTATGAGCCTACCCATCACATAATCATAAATACATTCATATATATTCCATAAGATCATAAAGAAATTTATCATAATATAACCCATAAAAAATGGGTTTAATTGACATTTCATCATCATAACCATAAACCATCCAGAGAAAGAATAAATATGGTATCATTGGATCATATCCCCAAGAATTCCTAAGTAACATCAAAGGATGTTATCATATATAAAAAATCCTTTAAAATATCACTAGAATATTTCATAAGGAAAATACCATCTTCATTTTTAAATCACAAATTAAAATCTCAAAATTTTCCAAATATTAGGGAAAGTTTTATTTTAAAATATACTTGGAAAATTGTAAAGGAATATTAAAAGTATAGAGAATTTATAACAATAGGAAATTATATTCATGTCATGTATATTAAAACAATGATTCATTTCACATTTTTGATAAAAAGTCAAAAGTTACTCATTCAGAAAAAGAAAAAAATATTCCTTTTAAACCATTTTATAAAAATTAAACCACGGTTAAAAATGAATTTAAACAATAATATAATAATATAAATACATTTTTAGAAAATAAGGTTATGGAAGAGAAAATATTTTTGAATAAAGAGATAAATATCGTCAATTTTCCTTAAAACATTATTTTAGAATATTTAGTTCTTAAAGTGGTGAAAATGAATAAAAAACATTTAATCTTCAAAAATAACCAAATTAGAATTAAAAAAAATCAGTCTATAGGTAGTTATATCTTAAATCTCCATCAACAGAGACATTTCTTCATTGTGTTGTTGTCTCTTCCAGTCCTAAGTGATAAAGATCTGGTCTCATGCTCCTTGTATTGTCTTCTTCTTCGGGTTACTGCAGATGCGATTGGAGGATTCTCATGGCTACAATGGGGTGCTTCTATATTTGGATATGTCGCTTGGGCTCTTTGCAGATGATTCTTGCTGGTTTGATCCCATTTTGGTTCTATAATTTTAAATATAAGGCTACTGGTTTGATCCTTTTTATGTTCGTTTTTTGTAATTGAAGTCTATGGGGGGTGTTTCTGCAGAAGATTCAGGGTGTCTTGGCAGGCATGGGGGTTGTCAGCTCCTGGCCAACTTCATTCTGGTCTTTGAGCATCTGGGTTGGTGTTGTAGTTGGAATTGACCACATGGAATAGATCCATAGGAATATTCAGAGTAAGTGGTTCATCTTTTCAGATCTTTTCGTATTTGGTTGTTTGAGAGTGTATGGAGTTAGCCATCGGATCAGGCATGTGCTTTGATATAGGACACTAGCTTGATGAACTGCCATGTAAATGTGAAAGGCTTCATTATGATCAATTGTTGGGTTGGGGTTTCTCCATGTTGTTTGTATGGTTTTTATCTCTTTGACCTTAAGGTCATGGTATGTCCTATGTCCATGATGTCTGGGTTTCCCCTTTATTCCCTTAAAAGTTTGTTTATATATAATAAAAAATTCAAAGGCCTTCAGGCCATTGGATAGATTGTAACATAAATCCCTTAGCGTTTTGGTAAATTTTGAATCATAATCCCTATGAAATAAATAATATTAGATGGATATGTATATACCATATTTTTATTTATAATAATCATAAAATAAATTCATGAGAAATATATTCACACATAAAAGATACAAGTGGTGAATATTGCATGTGTCTCATAGAAATAAAAGTGAGATGAAAATCCATTACCTCAAGTTTGACTTGCTTCAAAAGTGATTTAAACTCCTGTATAATAAATTTAAATTTATTATAAATATATAAAAGATTAATTTACATAATTATATTATCATATGTGATCCAATTATAAAATTTTAACACCCATTTACTAATAACTTTTTATTAAAATCGTCATTTATGGGTGTTCACAGTTTAGTTTTTCATGAGAATTTTAGATCGTTAGTTCTAGTCCATATACTAGGATCATGGTTACATAGTATAAAGAATATTAAACATGACATAAATATCATATACATTCATTATATATATTTTTATTCATCCATATAAGTTATATATATATAATTTAATTACACTATTCATGGTGACGATAGGTCGTACATACGCATGAACGTTGTTTTAACTTTTTGATGGATAGAATGAAAGAAATGTAAATAATAAATAACATTTAAAGAATAATTATCATATAATATATATATCATATTTATTCATTAAATATATATTTATTATTATCCATGTAAATTAGAAATGAAAAATGAGTCACATCGCATCATGGAGGTCGTAGTCCAGACATACGCACAAGTGATGTTATCATTTTCCAACAGATTGGAAGGTAAGAAGTTAGATATGATATTATAATTATAAAATAATAATTATTTAATAAATATAATATATAAACTTTAAACACATCATAATAACCATCCATGAAATATGGTTATGGAAAATGAATTGTATCGCTACATGGATGCGGTAGTCTACACGTATGCATAAGTGATACTTTTACATCCCATGGGTGGATATTGGAAGTTATATAATCATAATAAAATTTTAGTATATTTAGTATAGTGAATTTATATTTTATGATGAATTACACATATTTAGAGGAGTTATAAGAAGAAATAAATTGAAATATTTTTGGTAAAATGATTAATTCTTCTCCTCTATGCCTCATTTAGATCATTTCTTAAGTACCCTTTAAATTGTATTTTAAGAAGATAAGTTGGTATAATTTTTTGATACAGAATTTTAGAAGATAATTTGTTAGGTTTTGGTAGATATTTATAGCTCAATGTGGTGTAAATAAAATAGATAATAGGTCTCCTTTTATAATGGAGGTAATGGACACACATGGAATTACAAAAAATAAATATAATATAATCCATTCATTCTCAAGAAATATTCTTCAAAATGGCTAGGGATTTGATGAAAAATACACTAAGGTATAAATATCTCAATAAAATTAAATTTGAACAGGTTTTTCTATCATTTTAAACCTTACAGTTTGGTTTAATTTCTTCATTAATCGATTTAACCAAAACTACGGTAATGTTTTTTTTAATCTTAAAGGGTTATAATTTTACTTATCAGTTAAAAATCAGCTCATAAATGGAAAAGATATGAAATTATAGAAAACTTTTCATCTTAATTTTCCTATATCAAGATTTGGATGGTTTTTAAATAATTTAATAAAATATTATTTTTCATAAAGTATCATTAATTTCATTTTTGACACTATTCATTTACTTTGAATTTAAAGTCATCAAGATATTTATTGAATTAGAATATAAATCATTCACACATCCCTAACATGTTATATTTGTCTAAAAAAATTAGAACACAATAATTTACCTAAATTGTGACATTTTTAATATCTTTAAATTCATTTATTTTATTTTTCTATCATTTGAATAAATATTATATTAGTGTTTCATAAGAAATTAAGGTATTTATTCAATCACTAAAAATTATAAATAAATTTTCATGATAAAAAAATTAATTCATCTTTCAAATAAACATTTTTAACCAAACGTATCCTATAACACCCCAAGATTTTATCGTATGTATCCTCTTAAATAAATTCAATAAATTAAATTCTTACATTTCATACAAAATTATTTCATATATTATAAATCATAAAAAATCAAATAGATAACACAAAACAAAATATATAAATTATTAATGAATGAAATAAGAGGTTTTTGTTTATAGAAATTAAGGAACAAATGAAATTGAACATGACATTTGGAATAGTAAAGTGACTATTAGGAATTTTAATTCATTAAATAGAATATTAATCTCATATATGAATTTATAAATAAAATTTAGGCATCTTATAAATGGTAATATGATATAATTATATCATAGTATGAGTAAATAAATGTTTATAAATTATTAATTATGTAAAACATAAATGTTTATATTCAATATTATAATTAATATAATGATTTAAAAGAAAATTTATTTTTATAAAATAGAATCCTAAATTAATATTTTTATGTCTTTTATTATAATATGATTTTATGAGACCTTAGTTAATTTTTTAAAGTGTCATAAAATCAGTTGTAATTTTAAAATTGGTATTTTTTTAGTAAAAGATGATTTTAATTAAAAATAAAATTTCTGTTATTTATAATTTTTTATAAAATGGAGTTTATTTTTTAATTAAATAAATAAAAAATGGTTTGTTTGATTTTTTTATTTTTTAAAAATACTTCAATTTTTGGTGAATAGTAAAATATGGTAATTTACAGTATATATACATTATAAGTTAAAAACGCTAATCCTTGAGTCATAGATGATTTAAGCACCATTGGTTTGAACTCTCATTCACTAATTACTCTATTTATTTACAAGAATCATCACTATTTCTTTTCTTGATCCAAAATAATAAAATAATGAAAAAAATAATGAAAAAACTCCCCTCTCTTCCACTATAAATACCACCCTCACTACCTCTTATCATCACACCACAAAAGCCATGAAGCTTGTCCAATTTCTTCCTAATATTCATCCCAAATATATCCCCCATGTCTAGGATCCATTGGTCTCAACAAAATACCAAAATAAATTTTCTTAAGGATTCTCTCAAGGAAATAATTTCAAGAGGAAAATCAATTTTCATTCTTTTTTAATTTCTTTTAATTGTTTTCTACTTATTTCATCCTTACCTATTTTATCCAAAGTAAAATTATAACTCCATTATCTTATATATACTATAATTTTATTATTTTAATAGAAAATCCATCATCATATCCCTTCTCTTCCCCTTTTTATTCTAAACATGAAAACATCATCCATAAGGTGTCGATTTACAGTCTTTGTGGGCGATAAGTTTTTGTTTTTTAATTTCGCCTTCAAGGATGGTCATAAAACCATTTTTATGGTTAAAAGAGACTATAATATATGTATTAAAACTTATTTAATATTTTTTAACTAGTATATATACATAATATTAATTTATAAGTGAAAACTAGTTCGTGATGATCAAAAAATACCAAAATAATCTAAACAATTATCACTAACATCTTATCAAATGATTCATCCTAATACCATATAACCGAATGAAATATATAACCATTTAAAATTATTTAAGTTCGTTAATAAAATATATTAAAGGTTTTTAATTAATAAATTAATGGATTTAATATGATTATCCAAGACATTAAGATCAAGTGCAGAACACATTTTGGACATAAGGAAAAGGATTCTCCCTGAATCTTCATTTTTCATTCGAGTAACTATTTATCTCACTTTACCCTAATTTAATCCATAATTATTCTTATATAATTTTTTCAGATTATATTTATATTTTATAAACACATGTATCCAGGACATTTCATCTTTCTTTAATAGGGAAACACATGTTTTATATAGTTTTCATTTCAATTCCTCTCGATAATAAGCCTGATTCAAAGGAACTTCCTAATTTCTTACCCATTTTCAAGTACCACCCATAATCCATTTTAAGATAACAATATTTTTCTAAAATCAATCATTTTATCATGATTTTTTTTAGTTTTATAAAAATAATTATTCCTCCTCATTTTAAAGACTCTTTAATATTTTCCTTAAACCGCACTAAAGATGCTCAATTCTAAAGTTTCTTTAAAAGTATTTTTACATATTGGACATCATTTATGACTATAAAATAATTAAAGTGTAATTAAATTTTATTTTTTGGTATATAAATGTTTAAAATATTATTTTATGACAAATACGAATTATTTTCCAAAATAACCCTTCTTTCCAAAGTAAAAAGGGTTTTTCTTATCTCATTTTTACTAATGTGAGATATATGCCTTGTCCACCACTTATTCCTAATGTGTGGTGTATGTAATAAACTTGGTATATTATATCATGATTCTTATTATTATAATAATATTATAAGTTTATTTTATTTTTATTCCTTCATAGGGATTATGATTTCAATTTTTCAAAGTGGTATGCAACACTTTGGAATGTTTAAAGATTATTTTTCACAAAAACTTTTCAATGGTATCATTTAAAAGTACCTTTATCTATGTAAAAATACTTTTTTGAATATTATAATCAACATTTATATTTTTATAATTCATATTTTTCATGAATTGAATATATTTATGAATAATTCTTTGAAATTTCAGTGATGGGTGGGGCCTGTTATAGCCCCTCGATGCATTAATAGGTCTCATTAGACAAGCAGTTGATGAAAAACCCTCCATGTTTACTTACAAAACATAATAATATGAGTATATACCTATAAAATTAAATTATATTGATGAAATTATGGTTCATGTTACAGATACATGAAATCCAACAATTAATCATTGTCTTCCTTAAATATTTAGTTATCATTATCTATAGGATTTTCACTATGAAAAAATCTATGGATGCATCTTCATTCCCAGTTTATTAATTGGAATTGTTTTTTAGTTATTAAAAATTAAATATTTATTATAATTATTTATTATAGTTATCTTATATTTTTTCTAATACTTAATAATCATATAATCTCACCCTTTCATTTTTTTCCTTCCTCATGTTATGAATAAGATAACATTTAATGAATTTTCAAGGATTCTATTTTTTTATGTATTATATTTTATTTTATTTTTTCCAATATAAAATGGGTTATATGTATGTATCTAGTTATTCAATACTAATAAACTGATTTATCCTTAGTGATATTATCTCTTGTATCTATGCCATTATAATAAAATGACCACTAACACTGGGCTACTGGGGTCAGGGTTTTTAATGTTGGTATCAGAGAAAGTTTTTTAAAAAACTTGGGAACAAGATTTAGAAAATATAGTTTAGGGAATATAACCCTAATATATTCATTGAGGATAAGAATATAATAACATTCTAGAATTTTAGTAAGGTAGATATTATTTGGGTATTCCTAGAAATAAAACTCTTTCTTGACACTACAAGTGGGCGTGGTTCTGGCATAGATGTACCTAGGGGTAACAACTCTGACAAGGTGAATCGGGTCTGACTCGGCGTAACCTGGTACATGACAATGGTCCTTACTGCACACCTATTTTTACACTCCCATGGTATAATATTATGATAATTAACATTCTATTTAAAAACCATTATGAAGGATTTATTATTAATTATGTCCCAAAATAAACCATGTTTTTGAATTATGAGATTATCTATGGCTAAATTTTTCAATTTATGTTATGTATTTCACTAATTTTTGAATTATACACTATGTTTCATAATGATATAATCTAATCTAGTGTATTTCATCATTTAGAAATGGTGCCAAGAAAAAGGATTTGGAACCTCATCAATTCACATGATCCAAATAGTAAGAAGGATCGTATATTTTATGGTTTTATACTAATATTTCGAAGGGAATAAGTATCCCAAATATTGTCATCATATGTGTAAATAGTATCATGTGATAATGATATAAATAATGAATTCTTTAATTATTATTCCTTCATATGGAAGAACGATAACAAGAGTACAACTAGGAAAAAAATTGATAAAGGAAATCAAAGAAAGATGTATTTTCCCACATGTGATAATTATGGAAAAAAACCTCAGTACTTGCTTGAAAGGAATTGGAGTTTTATACAAGTGTGGATAGAAAGGCCACCATTATTTTTATTGGAAGGGTAATAAAAAGGTTTATAATGTTAAATGCTTCAACTTCAAGGATATGTGACACTATGAAAATCAATGTCTCGAGAGTCAAAGGAATATACACTAAAAGAGGATAGTGGATCATGGTCAAGATTACGCTACTGACATAGATAAAGAGTAATGATTAATATGGTTGTGTTTAGATTCAATAATTATGTTATTTGAGTATTTTATCAACAAATATTTTGTTATAATAATCATGAGATATATAAGGATTGTACTGCAATACTTATTCTTTAAGGAAATGGGATCATGCGATTAATAACACCAGTAATTAAAAGAAGTGATTATTTTATATGTTAATCTTATTGAAAACACATTAATTGGGAAAGATAACCCTAAATATGTGATTTATGTTGATATAATATTAAATATATGTTTATGGGATAGTATTAGTGACCATGAAATTGGTTAGTGATCTTATGGTTTATGTTATGATAGAATTATTAGATGTTTGGATTAAAGGACGACCTGATATTTTACTCTTGGAAGCATGCATGTTTTCATAATGTTTTAAAAGAGATTAATGTATTTATATATTTATTATGTGAAAATAAGAGCTACATTATTTTGGTTATCTTATGTTAAGTTGATTTTGGAAATTTAGTGACCTTCCTTATAAATTTTAGACACTGAATGTGGACAGACATGTTTTAAAAAAGTATTAAGATTAATTACTTGTGGAATGGATCAAGTTAAACTTTGAAAATTATTGTTTTTTATAACATATTATAACCTTATTAGTTTCAGTAAAAATTTAAAGGACAATGTAATGACTTAATGGATATATGATTCATTAAAAGTGATTCATGCATGAAAAAATCATCTTTAATATTCATTTCTAGGTGTAATTGATGAAGTGAAAATAGATCACATCACAACCAAAGGATGAAATTGTGATTATCACATGGAAAGTAATCAATTAATATTATTTTCTCAGGTGCTCATATGAATATTAAAATAATCCCTCAACTCTTGGAAAAAGATTTTGGAACAAAAACGTTATCCATTTACTTTAATTTATGATAAATCAAAGTTATTTTAACTGATCAAAAATTTAAGGCTTTCTGATGGATAACATTATAATTACTAAGTTCTCTATCACTCTCCATCAGAAATTAATGGTTATATTGTTCTTTTGTGTCCATATTTTTACTTCGTAATAATTTTATCCTATTTGAATACCTAGTTTTGGGGTAACCTCTACTTTTCCCTTTCCCTCTTATTAAGAGTAAAATTTATTAACCCTATTTTTTATGTGGGTTTCCCATAAATAATTTTTTAAGTATTAACCATTGCTTTTCGAAGTACAATTTCAAATTGCGAGGACATAGTTTATTATAGGAGGGTAGAATATGACACCCCAAGATTTTACAATATGTATCCTCTTAAATAAATTCAATTAGTTTAATTGATTACATTGCATGAAAAAATATTTCATATAGTATAAATCATATAAAATCATATAGATAACACAAAAAAACTTTATAAATGAATAATAAATTAAATAAGAGCTTTTTTTCTAGAAATTATGGTACATATATCGATGAAATAGAACTTCAACTTTGGAAGAGTAATATGACCCTTCATAATAGTAATTCATCCAATAGAATAGTAACATCACATATGAAAGTATAAATTAAATTTAGGCATCTTATAAATGGTAATAGTATATAATTATATCAAAGTATAAGTAAATAAATTTTTTATAAATTATTAATTAAGTATTGATATTTTTATAAAACATAAATGATTATTTTTAATTTTACAATTAATATAATGATTTAAAATAAATTTTATTTTTACAAAATAGAATCATAAATTAATATTTTTTCTTCTTATGATTATAAGATAATTTTATAAGACTATATTTAATTTTTCAAAGTGTCATAAAATCAGTTATAATTTTAAAATTGGTATTTTCCGAGTAAATGGTGATTTTAACTAAAAATTAAATTTATCTTATTTAGAAAATTATTTTCATAAAATGGAATTAATTTTTTAATTATAAACTTTGAAAATGGTTAGGTCCATTTTTTTTATTTTTCTAGAATACTTAAATGTTTGGTGAATAGTAAAATACTGTAATTTACAATATATATACATTCTAAGTTAAATACACTAGTCATTGAGTCATAACTAATGTAAAAACCATTGGTTCTAACTCCCATTAATTAATTACTGTATTTAGTCATAATGATCATCACTATTTATTTCCTTGATCTAAAATAATAAAATAATGAATAAAATAATAAAAAAAACTTCTCTCTCCTCCATTATAAATATCACTCCTCACTACCTCTTCTCCTCACACAACCAAATCCTTGAATATTTTATAATTTATTCCCAATATTCTTCCCAAACCTCTCCCTCACTTTTAGGTGCTCTTAGTCTCAACAAAAAACTAAAATCAGTTTCCATAAGGAGGTTCTCAAGGAGATAAATTCAAGAGGTAAATTATTTTTCATTCTCTTTCAATTTCTTTCAATTATTTTCTTCTTGTTCAATCCTTACCTATTCTATAAAAATTAAAATTATAACTCTGTTATCTTATATATACTATAATTTTATTATTTTAATGGGAAATCTATCATCAAACCACTTATCTTCCCCTTTTTATTATAAAAATTAAAACATCATCCATGAGGTGCCGATTTACTGCCTTTGTGGATAATAAGATTTTGTTTTTCAATTACACCTTAAATTATGGTCATAAAACCATTTTTATGGTTAAACCAGAATATAATATATCTATTAAAACTTATTTAATATTTTGTAACCAATATATATATAATATTAATTCATAAGTCAAAACTAGTTCGTGATGATCTAAAAAACACCAAAATAATCTAAATGATTATCACTAACATCTAATTTAATGGTTCATCCTAATACCATATAAATGAATTAAATATATAACCATTTAATATTATATAATTTAATTAATAACATATAATTTTAATTCTGGAAAAAATCTCATTTTACATGATTTCTCACACATATATACAAATAAACTGATCATGAAAACCAAGGAAATGAATTCTCCCGAATGATGAAATTATATCTTATAACTTCTCAAAAAAGACATAAATGAACTTAATAAAATTATAATAAATCATATATATATATATAATGTTTTTAATTAATTAATTAATGGATTTAATCTGATTATCTAGGATATTAAGATCAAGTGCAGAACACATTTGGATATAATGTAAGAGATTCTCCCCAAATCTTCATTTTTCATTCGGGTTACACTTTATTTCTCTTTACCCTAATGTAATCCATCATTATTTTTCTATACTTATTAAAAATTATATTTATATGTTATAAACCCATGTATCAAGATCAATTCATCTTTATTTGATGTGGAAACACATGTTTTATAAGGTTTCTTTTTCAATTACACCCGATAAGAAAACTCGATTAAAGGGAACTTCCCAATTTATTAATTTTTTTCAAGTACCACCAATAATCTATTTTAAGATAAAAATATTTTCATAAAATTACTCATTTTATCATGAAAAATATATTTTTTCATTTCTGGTTTTATACAAACAATTTTTCCTTTTTTTCATTTTAAACACTCTTTAATATTTTCCTTAAACCGCACTAAAGAAAATCAATTCAAAAGTTTATTTAAAACTCTTTTTACATTTTGGACATAATTTATTCCTCAAACATAATTTAATTTTTATTACCTTTTATTTTTTGGGATATAAATGTTTATAATCTAATTTTTTGAAAAATAAAAATGATTTTCCAAAGGAACACTTCTTTCCAAAGTAAAAAAATGGTTTTTCTCATCTCATTTTTACTTTTCTGGGATATATGCCTTTTCCCCACTTATTCCTTATGTGTGGTGTATGTAATTCCCTTGATATATCATATCATGATTCTTCTTATTATCATGACATTATAACTTTATTTTAATTTTATTCCATCATATGGATTATGATTTAAATTTTTCAAAGTTGTATGGGATACTTTGGAATATTTAAAGATTATTTTCCTCAAGAATTTTTCAATGGTATCATTTAAAAGTGTCTTTATCTATGTCAACATAATTTTTTGAATATTCTAATCAACATGGATATTTTAATAATTCATATTTTTCATGAAATGAATCTATTTATGAAGAATACTTTGGACTTGTAGTCACGGGTGGGGCCCATTATGGCCCTTTAATGCATCGATGGGTCTCATGAGATAAAATAGTTAGAGACAAAACCATCATGTTTATTTCCAAAACATAATCATATGGGTATCTACACATAGACTTAAACCATATTGATAGTATGATGGTTCATGTTACAAATACATGATGTCCAATAATTAAAAAAATTCTTCATTCAACATTCAATTATCATTATCCAGAGGATTTTCACTATGAAAGAATCTATGGATACATCTTCATTCTCAGTTTATTTATTGGAATATGTTTTTCAATTATTCAAAATTCCATATGGATTATACTTATTGATTCAAGTTATCTTCTGTTGTACCTAACCCTTATTAAGCATTTGATCTCACCTTTTCATTTGTTTTCCTTCCCTAGGTTATGAAGAATAGATCATTTAATGAGCTTTAAAGTATGTACTTTTTGTTATCTATTGAATTTTATTTTCTTTTTAAAAATTTAAAATGGGTTCCATGTATGTATCTAGTTATTCAAGGCTACTAAACCGATTAATCCTTGGTGATGTGATCTCTTGTATCTATGTCATTATAATAAAACTATCACCTACTCTGGGCTATTATGGTTAAGGTTATTACATATCCTCTTTTTATCCTTATGAAAAAAATTTAGAGTCGTTAATGTTAAAAGAGTGACATTTTAAAATTTTATTTACTTAAAATAATATAAATATCATTATCAAGGGTAAATATCACACAAATTCCATATATTTAAAATTAAATTTATATGGTCAAATTTATTTTATACAATAAAATAAGGGTAAGTGTTGGGTTGATTTTTAGATCTTGTCTCATGGTTTTAAAAAAAATTACCCATTTTACCCTTACTGAGGTGATAAATATTTACCACGATTACTATTCATAAAGAAAAAATTAAAATGGACCGATTTATCAATTTTGAACCACATGATTTCAAATATGGTATCAATTTTTTAATATTCAATCTCTATAAGTTGCATAAATTAGTTTTAATATAAATTCATAAAATGCAATGAAAAATGGTTTTGAAAAAATGATTTGTAAGCATAAAAAAATTAACGTATATTAAAATCATGAATATTTTTTTATTAAAATTGAATTAATTATATTATTATAAATAAAATAGATCATATTTCATATTAATATAAATTCCAAAATATAATGGGACTTTTAAATTAATTAATTTAATGAAAATAAATGACAGTATTTGAAAAATCTAAATTTTTCACTATTCACTGGAAAATCAATCCTTTCATAAAAATACCAAAATTTCACCTGAAGATAATTTTGATATGATTATTTAAAAAATAAATTTTTTATCAAATATAATTTCTAAAATTTTCAAAAATTAATTATAATATTCACTCATAAAAACAAATAAAACCCATTTCTGAAGACAATTCATTTTGACGAACAAAAAGTCTTTACTAAAAATTTAGTACTTATTTATTAATAATTTATGAATATTTTTTATTATAACCTTTATATATATTTCATAATTTGGTTACTTCTATTCATACCCAGCAAATCAAAAACTGTGTTATAATGGTCATAAAATAATAATTTTTGTGGTTCCTTTAAGATGAGTGTTGTCTATTTTATACGCTATTGAAAATACTGTTCTTTTAAAAAATATCATGATGTTACATTATCCCCCTATAATAATTTTCATGAATGGCCTGAAGGCCTTCATTTTTATTGATTTTTGATAACCCCCCTTTCAAGGGATACGGGAGAACCCTTACAAGGCCCGTAGGCTCAGATATTACATGGCCTGTAGGCTTTAGGAGATTACATGAACCAAAGATCTTTAGGGAATTCAACCAGACTATCTACAAGGAACTGCCCCTCCCCAGCATCTGCATCATGATAGTAGGTCTCCACCTTTGCATGACCATCTGGCTAGGCTTCCCATGCAAGCACAGGCTGGTACCGATGGCATAGTCATACCCTCTCATTCTGACAAGCCATTTGGCTCTGCTCTAGTGAGTGCACCTACTCTGAATCCTCTTCTGGGGCTGCTCCTTTTTTTTAATGTGTCTAGGGCCTGCATTCATGTGGATTGAAGGCCTTTGGGTGGTCCTAAGGCCTTAAGGTGGCCCGAAGGCCTTGATAATCAACTGGCCTGAAGGCCTTGGGTGGCCCGAAAGCCTTGCAGGACCCGAGGACCAAACCGGTGGCCCAAAGGCCCAGATAGATGAATAGTTTCTGCTGATACAGTACCGAACAGTGCCTTCTACAGTGCCTGATACAGTACTACTACAACACCTGCTATTGTACTACTACAGTAACCTGGAAATATGCCTCCACCCGAATTTTATCTCGGGTCTCTTGGATGCACCTAGCGAGTCCTCACCAACTGGGCTGAGGCTCATGTGCCCCCTATAATAATTTGTATTTTCAAATTTCGAACTTGTGCATGGTAATCATGGTGTTGATATCTTAAAATTACTTTACTAAAACCTCATATCCTTAAAAGGACTAATAAAATTTTCTCTTGAAAAGCGTGAAAGGGAAATATGAAGTTCATTTGGAATAACACATAACTAGGTTTCCAAATAGGCGAACATTAATTAGAATTGAAAATATGGACATGGAGGAAAAATTAATTACCAAATAATGATGGATAGTGACAAAAGACATTAATCATAAGATTTTTAATGGTCATGAGAAAGTTAATGGACAAAAAACCATAAATCAAAGAGGTGTTAAAAGACCATCAATTCATCATAAATGGATATAATGGGATATATTTTGGTTTCAAGATCCTTTTTTTATAATTGAGGACTTAATTTACCAACTAGACTAATAACATAAGAAAATATACTTACTTAACAAGTAGTATTTAATCCTTTAATTAACTTTAACCAAAATCCCATCTTTTTCTCCGAACAATGAGTATTCAAGATAAATTTTTTATTCCCGAAACACTAAAATCAACTTCATAATCCAAAAATGATATCAAGTTATTACTATTATATTTAAATATTAACAAAAAATAATGATTATAAAAAGGTAATACAATATTTATAAACAATCATATGATGGAATAATACATTTAACACCAAATTTTCCACAATAATAACAAAGGTTCCACTTAGATAATTTCATTAATAAACATGCATCCAAAATAACCTTAATAACATCAACATTAAAGAATCTTTTTACCTCAAAGGTGATCAAATACCTTTAATCTTACATACCAAAATTTAATTTCACTCTCCAAAAATAATATTTCATGTTAAATAACATGTTAAACCTAAATATTACATATACCTCAACACAATGAAGCTTCTCCCAAAATATCATTAATCAATATGATAAATCACTATATAATCATATAATGTAGTAAAAATATTGCATTGTAAATGAATTACTTTTCAACCATCAATATTATCTATATCTCACTATCCAATAGACTATAATTAAATTAACATCAAATTATATATTAACCCATATATTTATTTAAACTTTAATAGAGTATTCTTCAAAAAACCCAGTAAAAGTTTCAAATCACCTTAAAATCACATCACTTAAAACCTCAAAAGGGGTGTAATGATCCATGCTTTTGAACCAGATGAAAAACCAAAGGAATTTTACCTTTTCATTTACTAGATGGGAAATTTTGAAACCGAGATTTGGAATGTAATTCCAAGAGTTTGAGAACTTATAGGTGTTGTTTTTAGACCTAGGTAAGGGACTGAGAGGTTCCTCGGAAGTCTCATTGAGTTTAGGGAGTGTCGAGCCCTATAAATATTAAGTTTGGAGGGTCTGTATAGGGTAAAATGTTTTCTTGTAACAAGGAATACCCCAATAAAAAATTGTGTGGCCTTTTCAATAGAATAGAAGGGGTCACATGGGCTATTCATGGTTTACCCAAACCATGTGCCTAGCTAGCGCGGTTAGTGCCAAATAGAGACTATGCATGTACTGTTCATCGCACATTTGGAACATGGTTTGGCTAACTATGCAACCCAAACTGTGTACTATGTTTTTTAAAAAAAATTAAATTAATAAAATAAAAATAAAAATAAATTAAATGAGAATAAATAGAAAATAAAAAAATAAAATAAAATAAAGAAATGATTTTAATAATAATAATAATATTGTTGTTGTTGTTGTTGTTATTTATTATTATTATTATTATTATTTGGTTTATGATTAAGATACCCAAAGGGGTCTCCCCTTCTTCTTCCCAGCATCAGGAGAGCCCCCTCAGCCAAACCCCCAAGGCACAACCTTTATCCTCACGGCCTTCTCCAGTGTGATTATTTCAACTGGATTACTTCTAGTTTTGAATTTAATTCATTGAGGTAAGCCTTTATCCTCCCTCCTCTTCCTATTTTATATTATTTTCCCTCTCCCCTTTGCTTTTTCATTTCAGACGAACCCTAAGGTTTTAGTTGATCCCATTTTTTGTATTTTCCTATCTTGTATGGATATATAGTGGCTCTCTTGGGTCAGACTTATATGTGTTTCAGCATCTACCGTTGAAGGTGATGCGCTTCGGATCATTTCAGTTTTTCACCTCCACCTGAGGAAGGATTTTTCTCCTACTTCTTATCTATACCAATTTAATTTAGGTACTTTTGGTGATTTTAAGTCCCAAGTATTATTTGTAGTGTGTTTTGGTCATCCTTGATGTGGGTTTGAGTCGCTAAATCCAAAGAAGACTTACCTTCATGTGCATAGGTAGGGATATATTTATATATATATATATAATTTCCCTCGTTATATATATATTCACCCATGGAAGCATGAATATATATATATTGGGGATAGGTGTGATTATGTATATATATATTAGGGAAAGGTGTGCTTATGTATATATATGAAAAATGTATATGTGTGTAAGTGTAAACGGGTATCTGTATATATAAGCATATATATAAGGATCCCCTTCTACATATTCCTGACTATGTGAATATGTACATAGGGTCCAGGTGTCCTTATGTATATGTGAAGATGCATATGCGTGGAGGTTAGAAGGAGTAGCTTTGAGTGGTCACCGATGAAAATGTCAAGTGTCGTAGTGTTCGGCTTAGCCTTCTACTTCTTAAGGTAGGACCCCTTTCCATTTCCCTTAAAATTTAAGAATGCATTAATTGATCACCTTACATACCTTTATTTAATTCTAGTTAGTGATGTATCTTTTTTAGAATAAATGCTTCTTTAATGTGAATTGAGTATGATTATTTAAATGGTGTTAAATGATTATAAATAAATTGTTTAGTAAAAAATGTCATGTTTTTATAATAAAACACATCGATGAGGTGTGTTGTTTTAAATTAAAAAATAACATGTGAAATACCTTGTAGTTTTGTGATTATTCTTAGGCTTAATTCCTTTTTTCTTTAGCCATATGCCACAATTAGTTGGATTGAGCTTCATGACTCTAACTTTATATTTAAATACTTTAGATTGATGCTTCATCTTAGATGTCACATACTTTATATTTAAATTGTTATGCATATTGGTCGAATGGTTTTAATCAAATTTTATGCTTGTTCATACCTATTAGCTTGAATTATTTAAATTTCATTGATAACTTGTGATTAAATGGATGATAATTCCATGTGACTTTTCTTGTCTCTCATTGCTTGTGCATTTTCATAATGCCTTATTTCCTTTTTAATTGGATTTCTATACTTGGTTAGCTTTTAGATTCCGGGCATGAGATGTTTATTCGATGTAATTTTACTATATAAATTCTTTTCCTTGATGTATGCCTTGATTGATATGGCTCAGCTAGTACAGAGCAGGAGATAAAATGGGTTTTAAATTAAGGATCTATGGATGGAATCACCATGATCGGTTGGTTACAACTTGACATGTCAGAAGAAATGCTTTGGATTTCCAGGTACAGGCTACCTAGGTAGTTTCTTAAACTCATGATTGATACTATTTCCTTATGGGAGAAACCATGGATAGACCTATTGTAAATATTTCTATGCCATGCCATAGGTGATACTCAGTCCCATATGTGAGATACTCGGGAAAGAATGAGAGTCACCATGCCTCGAGTGATACAAGGGAAACCATATAGGTCACCGTTGATGAACTCTGTGGTATTGGGTTATATTGGATGTTCTCTTAATGACTCTTGGGATTCTATTTATATTTCCTTGTATGGGATTGGGATTCCACCACCGGATTTGATAGATCGATGGAATACATGTCTGCTTCATTTTTCATGCCCCTTGTATATATTTTTGAGCATGTTTATATTTTCAAATGGAAGTGTGACCTCCAAGATAAAGCACAAGATCAAGGGATTCTTCTTTAAATTGGTAGATGATTTGGTATGGGCTAGTTTTTTCATTTTGAATTGAATAAGTACCTCCTTTTATACATACATATTAGGTCAAAGTAGGTGGTATGGTATGGGTGTCCATTTAGGAACCCGAAATAGGTTTCTATTATTTAAGTTTTCATCACTATGAATTTATACTATATGGAACACTCTCATTTATTTATTGTATGAAATGGATTAGGCTAGACACTGTGGGTGCTGGTATACTGGGATTTATATCTCATACCCTACTCGAGCGTCTTTTGGTACCTAAGTATACTTCTTGTTCATAGGTCAATGGATTCATTTCTTGTGTTGTATTGTGTACATGGGAGGAGCTAGGGAGCATAGAACTGAGATAGTGCTCTAGATGCTCATGGATCTAGTCATTGGGTGGTTAGTATTTTATTACATTGTATTAATATTTTTAATTTTCATTTATTTTACTTATAAAATCATCTTTCATACAAGCATTGTTTTAAATTAGAATTGTCCACTTTTATTTAGTTAGTATATTATTCTTTCACTGTTTATATTATATTATTATTGCCTTTGTTGTTGTTATTGATTGAAACCAGTTGTATTATTGTGCTACTCTGAACATGAGGGTATAGTCTCCTCTCTATCACCTTATTACACACATTCTTCTAGTTAGTATCCTCTAGTGTACGGGGAGGCACACTTGAGGCCAGGTGGAAACCAATTTGGCTACCATTTTAGTGGTTACTCATGCTAGGACATTACAAAGTGGTATCAATGACTTATTTTTTCTTTTTCTTACTATTTTGGGCTAGTAGAAAGGAGACTAGGAATGTGTCTGCACTTGGTAAATAGCCATGTTTGGTACTAATCACCCCAACAATGGGGAAATGACCATGTGGCTAGGGCTGGTATTGTTGTTCATGTTGTTCTCTATAATAGTTGATTGTGATTTCACCTTGAGTGATTTGTATATTTCCGTTACTTATGGATTTATGAAATTTATGGTATTTACCATTGGCCTAGTACAACAAGGAGAAATAATTTCATGCATCATGTTAGGCACAAATGGACTCACATGCCATGAATTTTCCATGCTGTGTAGATATCATTGATAGGATATTTGAAAATATTGGTGTATCTTACGTGTTGTTTGTTTATCTTAAATATTCCATGCTATAAATTGAAATAACATGATTAGTTTTCACCTACTTAGGTAATTATTTACCATTTAGTGCTTACTTTACATGTTTAGGTAACTTATTAGTGTGATTATTTTAAATTTTCATGCTTCCGTGCTTATTTAGATTAGGCTAAAATATTATGGTTGTAGTCAGATAGGATCCAACTTCCAATTTGTAAAGTGTGTGGGTGATTTATGAATTAGAATAGGGTGACCCATATAATCGAATCATAGTATATGTATATTTAATATTTTAAAGACTTATTCTTAAATTTCCAAATATGTAAATACTTCTTTTAATCCATATAAAATTTTTGTGGTTATATGGGAGTCACCTTCAACTTGTAAGGTGTATAAGAACTTTATAAATTGAGGTGGTAACCCATAAAATTGAATCGTCTTTTTTGAGACATTTATTTAAAAACTTTTTTATATGTAAATGTGTTATATTTTAACCTTAAATGAATTTGGATCTTTATTAATTATTGTTCCTCTTTTACTTGGTCTTAATGACCTATGTGGATAAATTTCTAAAAGCACAACTAGACCCAAGTAGCTCAGTTGGGGCTTGCTGTTAATAAAAATGAAAACAACTAAAGGTGTTTCCAAAACCTAAATGTTTAAAAATTTTGAGTTCGTTTTTTAACCCAAAATGGAAAATGGGGCCCTAGTAGGTCTCCTTTTCTATTAAATTCCTAGTGATAAACCCCATGGGGGTAAGTATGCTACATACAGGTGGTTAATTAAAGTGTCCACTTCTTGATGGATTCTTTCTTCATAATACCCCTTTGATTAATGAAAGATGTCTTAATCTTATCAAGTTTATCTTTTGTAAGGATTTATAAATAAATTAATGATGATTAAAATGCGGTTTATTCAAATAATGATCTAGTTATAATGGGATTTTACTAAATAATAATGTTTGAAAAGGTTGTTTAATATACCTTACCAATTTTTCATTGTGTCTAGTGTCAGTTTTTCTTTAAAACTATACTTGAAAAGCTTAAAGGGTTAAATTATTTTTGTTCTAATTCCTTAAAATGAAACTTTAAAGTGTGTATTTATATTTAAATCATCATGTAAGGGTATTTTTAGTTATTTCTTGAGATATACCTTGAAACAGAGCATAATCATTTTCATAGGCTTCTTCCTTCCTAAGTCTAAATATAAATAATAAACCATTAAGCCTATTGACCGTTCAAAGGTGTGACCTCGTTTTGGGTCAATGCATTCTGTTTTAGCAAGGGGATATCCCATAGTAGGTAACACATTTAGATCTTAGAGTCCCTTCTTGATTCATGAAATTATATTCTCTTATTTGGTTCTGTTCAAGTTCTATAGTCTCGTGTAGGATCCTAGTTTCTAAAATGAAATAATTTTCTTGACAAGTGGTCATTTTTTGTTTGACCCTTTCTACAAGTGTGATCATTCTATATTAATCAGTTCAAGAAGGATAGACATTCCAAGGGCATGGTTAACTACTTAGAAGGATGGGTGAACCTTTGTTTTTCTCTTTTAGTGTTGGATGACTTAGGAGGTTGTCATCTTGTTCTACAGTCATATAGGTAATGATACTTTGTGGTAAATCCTCAGTATGGACCATTAGATACATGAATGTATATGGATTATAAGCCTATAGATAGTATCAAAGATGTGTCTTTTGATCATGTAAATATCAATGTAATCTATGTCTCTATATGCAGTACTCGTTGTATTGTTTAATGGTGCATCAAATCATTTAAGTTCAGTATAAATAATTTAATCTAGATTTTTTATGATTTGAACACCGATTAGTTCCTAAGTAGAGTAATCTAGGTACTGATAAAGGACTTGCCTTGTCCCAATTTTTGGTATGGCATTTTAAGGTAAATAAATTTTTTGACACATTTTTTTGGCTATTTTTGATTTTATTCCTAATTCCTTGACGTGTGTGATCATGAATCAGAGGAGTATCACATGTTCATTAAGGGGGAATCAAATATGGTGTGCTTATGAGAGGTTGGTCTAGCTCTCTCTTATTTCAGTGACTAGGACACTCCTAAGGTGGGGTGCATCATGTCAGTTCTGTTTAAATGCTCCCTTATAAGTATAAGGAACCCAACTCAGGAGGACCAATTGTAAATGGCCGTTTTTGCATAAATTTCTTTGTGGATTGTGATTTTTGTAATGTTGGTGCTTGCTCGAAAGCACGATGTTCTTATAGTTAGCTTTGTATTAAAACTTTGGGAAAAAACTATTGGTCTTAGATAAAATTTAGTGGTTAAGTGTGAATGATCACAATATTCCTTGGGTGATAAAGGATTGTGATCAGTTAATGTTGATGCATCGACAAAAGTAGCCAAGATCTAAGGAGTTCAACCTACAATGGTTGATAATCTTTCCCTTTTCTTTTGGAAGGGTTCTTTAAAAGCATGCAGAGTACTTTTACCTCCTTGTAAGGAAATTAACTTGGAACCTTTTAGAGATCAATTGAATCCTCTTAATGTACTCTTAGTTTAAAGACGACCTCGTCCCCTATCTTGGCATCTTCGGAGTACACTAAGAGAACGATAGCTATAAACCATGCTAATATTTTAAATGTCGTTGTTCTTTTTTGGGTAGTTTCAATCTGAGTGATCTCTAGAATCATGGTTGTTGTATAGGCATGGTTATTCAAGAGTGATACCTAGGTTCCTAATTAGGAACAACTTTGATAGACTCATGGACACCAGTTGTTCTCTTGTGACATGATCGCCAGTCAAATTGCCACTTTGGGGTCAGTCAATGATCTTATTTTGATGTGGGTGTCTTGGATTTGTACCCATATTTTTATTATATGTATGGAGTATGTAATACCTTTAGTTAGTTCCTTAGACACTGTTTTAATAAACTCGAGGTTATATCAGAATCATTTTCGGGCTCAGAGGTGTTGTTTAAAGGGTAATGATTCTAGTGGGTTGGATATAGGTTACACTCTTTTTCATGATAAATCACAATGGTTTGAATTACAAGGTTGTTGTTTGATTATGTAAAATCACTTGAAGTCAGGTTTGGGATTCAGGGGATATTGTTGTTGTAAATGAAAGGTTCCTTGGGAGAAGGCATTGTGGTTCTGATTGTAATGTGTCGGAATTCAAGGATGAGTGAATTGGGTATGGTCACCCAGAAGTGGATCAAATTGTTATCCTTCTTATTAGATTCTTCTAGTGGAAGGGACCATTTTAATGCAAGTTGTTGGGTTTAGATGAGTGTGGTGTAAGGGTATGTGGTGTCTTCTAGAAATGTTGGCTCAACTTGGATAATTATTTCGGTATGAAATTGATTGTTCAATCATTTTAAAAGTCACGTTATAAGCATTTTTAGAATGATAGTGCATGATTCATAGGAAATTCTAACAGTGGGGTGTATCATGGATTAGAATTTTCCCCTTATGATGTTGAGACCTATGGTGGGGAGTACCATTGTCCAAATTTTTAAAGAGATGATAGCATGATTGTGTCTCTAACTAAACAGGCTTGGAAAAGCACTATTTTAATGTCTTGGTTGGAAAATAAGTATTGGATTGGGTTATGATAGATTAAGAGTCGTATGCTTAAGTAATGTTTGAGGGTACATTGGGTGGTTGGAAACACATCTCAACCATTTTAATGAGACTTCACAACCATTGTAGGTTGGGTGTTGTTATTTTTGTTCCCAAAGGTTTCTCAGGGATGAGGAGTTATAAGGTGGAGAGGTTATAACAAATCGTGATTTTGAACCAGAAAAAAATACAAAGAAGTTTGAATTTTTCATTTACTGGATGGGGAGTTTTGAAAATCGATATTAAGAACATAATTTATAGATTTAGAGAACTTTAGAGTGTTGTTTTTAGATTCAGGTAAGGGTATGATAGGTCCCTTAGAAGTCTCGTTAAGTTTTAGGAGTTCCAGAACCAAGAAATATTTAGTTTGGAGGGTCTACATAGGGCGTACAGTTTATTTGAAATGGTGCGGCCCCTGGAAGAAAAACATGGAGCCTTTTTTAGTGGAATAGAATGTGTCATGTGGTTTGTACGTGATTTACCTAAACCATGCACCCAGATTTCACAGTTAGTTCCAAATGGATAGTATGCTCACATAATTCATAGCATGGTTAGCACACAGTTTGGATAACCATGTGACCCAAATGGTGCGCTGTGTTTTCTTAAGGAAATTAAATTAATTAAATTAATTAAATTAAAATAAATATAAATATAAATGAGAATAAATGGAAAAAATATAGAAATGATTTAATAATAATAATTTTATTATTATTTTTATTATTATTATTATTATTATTTGGTTTAGGTTTAAGATACCCAAAGAGGTATCCCCTTCTCCTTCCTATTTTCGCTTGAGCCCCCTTAGCCGAACCCCCATAGCGTGACCTCCCTCCTCGTGGCCTCCTCCAATGTGACTATTTCCACTGGATTTCTTCTGGTTTTGTGTTCGATTCATCAAGGTAAGCCATTATCCTCCCCCTCTTACTCTTTTCCTCAATTTCCCCTATCCCATTTTCCTATTCATTTTGGATGAACCATAGGGTTACGGTTGATCTGGTTTTTTTTCTTCATTATTAGGGTATGCGATGACTCGCTTGGGCCAGCCTTGTGTATGTTTTGGAATTCGCTGCTGAAGGCGAAGTAATCCAGATCATTTCAGTTTTTTGCCTCCACTCAAAGTAGAATTTTTATATGGATGCTTGTCTATACTAATTTAATTTAGGGTCTTTTGTTATTTTGACTCCCTAGTATTATTTTTAGGGTGTTTTGGTCATTCTTGAGGTGGATTCATATCACCAGAGTCAAAGGAAACATACCTACATATTCATAGGTATGCATATATATGTGTGTGTGTGTGTGTAAGTTCCCCTTTTATATATATATTCTCCCATGGAAGCATGAATATATATATTGGGGATAGGTGTTCTTATGTATATATATGAAAAATGCATATGTGTGTAAGTGTAAATGGGTATATGCATATATTAGCATATATGTAAGGATACCCTTGTACATATTTATGTCCATGAAAATATGTATATAGGGGATAGGTATCCTTATGTATATGAGAAAGTGAATATGCGCGGAGATGGGAAGGAGCATCTTTGAGTGGTCGTCGATGAAAAAGTCAAGTGTCAAAGTGTTCGGCATGGACCTCTTCTTCTTGAGGTAAGATCCCTTTCCATTTTCACTTAAAATTTATGAATTCATTATTTGATCACCTTCCACACCTTTATTTAATTCTAGTAAGTGATGCATATTTTTATAGAATAAATTATTTTTTAATGTGAATTGAGTATGATTCTTGAAAGGATGTTAAATGATGATAAATGAATTGTTTCATAAACAATGACATGTTTTTATAATAAAACCCCTTTATGAGGTGCACTGTATTCAATTGAAAAATAATATGTGTACTTTTTTGTAGTTTTGTGCTTATGCTTAGGATTAATACATTTTTTATTTGGTCATATTCCATAGTTGGTTGGATTGAGATTCATGACTCTCACATTATATTTGAATTCTTATGATTGATGCTTCATATTAGATGTTATATGAATTATATTTAAATTGTTATTCATGTTGGTTGGATGGTTTTAATTGAATTCTATTCTTGGTCAATCCTATTAGCTTGAATTATTTTAATTTCATTGATGACATGTGATTAAAGTCATGTTAATGTTATGTTCATTTTTTTGTATCTCATTGCTTTTTCATGTGCACAATGCCTTATTCCCTTTTTAATTGGATTTTCATACTTTGTTAAATTTTATCTTTTAATCATGAGATGTTTATTTGATGGCATGCTATTATATAAATTCTATGCCTTGATGACATTGCATAGTGGAGGTCTTAGTCCCCACGTATACATGAGCCATGTTATCATTTTCTAATGGATTGGAAGGTAAGCAGGTAGATATGATATTAAAATTACATATTAATAATTATTTCATAAATATAATATATAAAATTTAAAAAATCATAATAAATATTTATGAAATATGTTTATGTAAAATGACTTTTATCGCTACATGCTGGTGGAAGTCCCCACATAAACACAAGCAATAATTTCACTTTCTATTTGATAGAATATAGGGTGGATATTAGTAGTTACATAATTGTATTAAAATCTAAGTATATTTATGATACTAAATTTATTATTTTATAATGCATACCGTATATTTAGATAAGGTATAATAATAAATAAATTTAACGAGGTCGGGTAAGACAATTACCACTTCTTTAGTAGGCCTCCTTTAGATCATTTCTTAAAGACCCACGGAATGGTATTTTAAGAATACCATAACCTCTAATTCATGGATATAGGAGTTTATAATAGAATTAAGTCAGGTTGGGATGAGATATATGGCATAAATTTGTGTAAATAAAATAGATATGGGGTGTCCTTTTATAAGAAAGGGAAAAGACACACTTGGAATTACAAAAAATATGAAAATGTAATTAATAAATTATGAAGAAAAATGATTCCAAATGGATATATATTTGAAAAAAAAGAGTCCAAGGTCAAAATTTATTCATAAAATTAAATTTTTATAGGTTTTAATGTCATTTTAAACCTTCTATTTTGGTTTAACCTCTTTGTCAACCGATTTTAACCTTAACCATGGTAAAGATTTTTTCCAATATTCAAGGGTTATAATTTTATTTATAAGTTAATAATTAGATCATAAAAAGATAAGGGAATAAATTTTATACCATTTCTCATCCTAATTTTTCTATTTCAATATTTTTATGACTGTGAAATAATTTCATAAAATATTATTTTTCAAAAAGTATCATTAATGTCAGTTTTGACACTATTAATCTAATTTTAAATTAAAGTCATCATGATAGTTATGAAATTAGAATATAACCTTTAAAAAATCCCTAAAATTTAATATTTATCTAAATAAATTAACACAATTATTCACCCAAATTGTATTAATTTTAATATTTTTAAAATCATCGATTTTATTTTTTTATAAATTGAATAAATATTATGGCAGCATTGCGTAAGTATTTAAGCTAATTATTTAATCACTAAAAATTATAAATAAATTTACAAGATAAAAAATTAATTCTTATTTCAAATAAACATTTATAAATGAAATTATTCCCTTTTTATCCTTATGAAAAAAATTAAATTCATTAAAGTCAAGAGAGTGACATTTTGAAATTTTCTTTACTTAAAATAATTTAAATTTTATTATCATGGAAAAATGGCACAAAAATTCCAAAAATTAAAATTTAAGATGTCTATGGTCGAATTTATTTCATATAATAAAATTTGGGAAAGTTTTTTTTGATTTTGAGACCTTATCTCATGGTTTTAATGATGTTTTACACATTTTACCCTTAATGAGGTAACCAATATTTACCACATTTACTATACATAATGACATGTAATAAAAGGTATTTATTTATTGAATTTGAACATTTTTATTTGAAATATGTTATAAAATTTTAAATATTCAATCTCTAAAATAAACCTAAATCAATTTAAATATAAATACATAAAACGCAGCAAAAATAGTTTTTAGAAAAATGTGCTTTTATAAATAAAAATTAACTTATGTCAGAGTCATGAATATTAATGATTAAAATAGGTTTAATTAGATTACTATAAATAAATTTCATTATATGATACATTAATACCAATTAAAAAATATAATGGTACTTTTAAATTAATTGATTTATTTAAAATAAATGACAGTACTTGAAAGATCTATATTTTTCACTATTCACTAAAAAATCAATCTTCTGAGAAAAATAAAAAAATTTCACCATAAGATAATTTTTATATTATGATTTAAAATGATATTATTTTATAAAAGATAATTTCTAAATGTTCCAAAAAAAATTATAATATTCTCACACTTGGCCAAAAAATAGGCTTTCTAGCCTTATATTTAGGCCATTTGGCCTTGGGCCTTCGGGCTATATAATGGGTCACCCTCTACACAGTCTAAAGAGGTCTTTGATTTAATAATAAATTGAGGCTTCAGACACAACCTTTAAAAAATTATAATATTCTCACACAAAAATTAATAAAAACCATTTTTAGAGAAAACATATTTTTAATAATAAATTGACTTTTCTAAAAATTGGATGGTTATTTATTAAGAATTTATCGATAAATTTTTATTTATTATTAAATTTATATATATTTAATAATTCAATTACTTATTCTAATACCCACTAATTCAATAACTATGTCATAATGGTCCTAAAATAATAATATTTCATGGTTTATTTAATCATATTATTGTGTGTTATATATGTTATCGAACATAGTGTTATTTTAAAAAATATTGGGGTGTTATAGTTTCATGTTGAATCTTAACCTATTTTAGCATGACCTTCTCCCTTGAATACCCATCATGGTGCATCATAAGGGTTTTGTCATGACCAACCACCTAAATTAAAGTTTTATACCATAACCAAATCAAAGCCTCAAAAACTTGTCCCCGACCTCCACTAACCCCTATGATATCTAAAACACGACCAAATACATATTAAAAGGATGAAATTAGACTCAAATTATCTCACCCTAATACTCGATCCATCACATTCTATCCTGACATCTTAAGAAAATCAAGAAGAAATATCACCAACTTATACCATCTAGTAACTCATACCCACCATAAAAATTCCATAGAAGCTCATCACTTAGTACCATATAAAAAATAAACAATAGATAATCCAGATATATGATTATACATATAAATTAATCCATCATAACAACATAAATAAAGAAAAAATATCAAACTTCATAATCAACAACCAATTATGGTTGAAATAATAATGAAATTTTATCTATAGGAAAATTACTCATACCTTGATCATATTAATTTTCATCCATCACCTATTTACCATTTTTTTAAAAGGTAAGGCAAACAGTCCCTTTATTAACATAGAAAGAAAAGTTCAATGGGGAACAGGCATTCAAAACAAAAATACATTCAAGCAGCCTATGAACGAGTCAACATACTATGGTGAGTGACACTCCCACCCCATCCACGTGAATGTTGATCCCTCCTCTGATTGTTAGCATGCTCCCAAGTCCCTCCTCCTTCATTTGGAAGACCAGCATCAATTGGATGCATCACATCTTCAGTATCTAAGTCCTGAACATTTTCTTGTCCATCTATTTCACTACTACTTGAAAGAATCTCAAAAGAGTTAAAAGTATTGACCTTCGAGGTTGATTTACTCTCCACATGTTGATCCAAGTTACGGCCTGGTGAAATATCCATCCTGGAGCCATCCAATTTTGAATCCCCAGGCCCAAAACTTTTAAAGACAGAACCACCAGTGAGTGGCCTGCCAACCACAGTCTCATTAGCTGCAATATCCTTACTATGACTATCCCAAACAGAAGACTGCAAAAGCTGAAGGTTCCGGGTGGTTATGACAAGACCTACAGGACATGAAGCAGGTGTGCCAGCTTGCTTACCATAGACAGCATAGGCATTAGGACTGCTACCCTGCGCAAGTGTAAGCACAGGTTCAGATTGAACCTTAGTATCAACAACAACCAAAGGAGTAGATGTACCAGAAGAGTCATTGCTCAAAACAGGAGCAGAATGACATTTCACTTTTGTGTTAAAAGTGTTGGACATTCTACTTTTGGGTTTCATTGAGGTAGCAGCAAAAAACTTTGCCTTACCATTTTGGTTGTTTGAAGACAACACTCTTTGCTCATTCCAGAAATCAAAATCAACCTCTGTCTAAGCATTTAATTCTATGGCAGCTTTACTGTCATCAGATTCATCTCGTACATGCTCCTCATTAATGCCTTTTGATAAGGCATCCTTAAAGGACATCCCTTCAAGGGCATTGTGAGAACCCTCAGTGATGACAGCCCAAGAGGGGTGCTTCTCATTAATATTAGCAGGAACATCATAGCCAATATCATCCTGAGTAGGACCAGGTATGGGGATATTAGAACATGCATCATTCCGAGACAGGACAGGAGGAGTCTTTATAGCCATAGAAGACTCTTCTTCAATAGATTATTGTACCCCAGGGGGTTAAAAGCAGGAACAGAACCAACTATGTATGTATCCAGATTTTTAGTATGAGCTGCAATGGTCATCACATCCTTTTGGTTTTTCCTCTTTCGACAGTGTTGCAAATCATGACCTCTAGTATTATAATTAGTATAAACTAAGTTAACTCTACACATAGATTGTGAATGACCAATAATTTTTCAAGATTCACAAAACAAATGAGTTTTTTCAAATTTAATCCGAAGAGAAATTTCATCTTGTGTTGTGGATAGAACCAGCTTATTAGTCAATGTGGTACTTAAATCCAGTTCAACTAGAAAACGAGCATAATGGCTAAAACTAACCATTTGAGTGGCATTGTCCATCTGAATTGGGATACCAATCATAGATGAAATATCATATAAAATTTTAGGATTCCATAATACCCAGTTAAGACCATGAATTCTAACCCAAACTTGTGCACAAGTATCCTTAAAGTCATTCAAACTGAAATTTAGCTTCCAATCATAAATCCTAATAGTACCAGGCCTAAGTTTCAGTGAACCTAAACTCTAGGCTCGACTTTTAAGCTCATTTGATGGAAAAATAATGTGGAAAAATCCATGGCCAAGAGAAATGAATTTGAAACCCTAGAATCCCCAAATGAAAGATAAACGGGTGACTAGATCCGTAACTTTCCAGGGTTTTGAACCTTTCATCAGCAAAATGTGAGCATTTAAAGAAAACTTACATAGGCCAAGTAGATCTAAAATTGCATCATCATAGGCTAATATATGTGCTACTAATACCTTCCTTACAATTCGCTTCATAGGACGATTCATAAGCGAGGCAAAAGATCCTCCTGAAAATCCATCGAACATTGAGAAACCCTTCAACGCTTCTTCTTCGAGTGGCTTGAATATGGAGAAAGGGGATTCCAGTCTAGAAATCTGGTGAGAAGAAGAGAATGAATGGAGGTTGAGACCCCTCGGATGATCTAGGTAAAATGAGTCGCCATGAGCCGTCGGGAGTGATGGATCCCGCACCTATTTCACCATCTTTTTCATCACCTATTTACTATTTAAGAAACCTAATCATCAAAAAAATAAATTTCATATATTTAAATACCCTTAATAAAGAAACTAATATGCCAATAAAATAAATCTAAGGATTAATCAATGGGCACTATTCTCACCCCACCATGTGGGTAGCATCAATCAATGAATATCGTATAATACCCCATCAACCTGATATTTCTTAACTTATAAAATATCCTTCATTGTGGCTTAACCCTTGATATTATGGCTAGTAAAAGCCTATGATACACTAGTTCATAGATAAACTAATTCTTATCCTCAAGATAAATCATGGGTGGCACTCTGATAAGTGTAGAACAAATTATCCGTAGTTTATAGCTCCAGATAGAAATTTTCACCTAGTATAGAAAAATATTAAAACAATTTTTAAGACTCGATATATTCATAGTAAAACAAAGAGAAACTTCTAGAAGATATTAGTGTAATTTTCTGACCAACCCTCCAAATATAGTTCCCCCTAGAATAAGAAATCACGCACACTGATCATGTCCAAACTCCTATACAATTCATGTATTGACCTAACTATACCCTAAATCAGTACTTTAAATACCTGAGTCAATAAATATATTATTAGAGTCATCATATAGGAATTCTTTGACTTTTATACCCTATGTTAGGTTATATGGCCTAAAAGGCTACACCCTAATACCTTTAATACCATTTCCCTAGTTTTTTCCAAGACAATCTTGTCCTCACAAGTTCCTATCTCCAAAATCCAAACATGACCTCAACCAAATGCTCAGATAAGACTCTATCATAACTTAATTCTACTGAAAAAACCACATGGGTCACTCATAAAGAAATATGTAACCCATGATGCCTACCTTTAATAGGCTATAGGTAGGTAATTAGCATTGATAAGTAATACTTTATCAATTGATACCATTCTAACAATATAATAAAACCTAAATAGTATATATACCTTAGTAGTATATGTGATAGCCCCCAAACAACCAGATCCAGTTATCCACCTTAGTCTTCGATCAAACATTACTTAATAACTCCTCCAATATAGTCCTATAAACTTATATGTAAAATTAGTGATGAGTAAATCCACATAATTTATAGGATAACCCCAAGGGAAAATAATAATGTCAATATTGTTCATACAGAATAATAAAAGTAATAAAATCATATTACCTTGTTGCGTCCTCACCAACCATATTTTTAACATCCTGATATATTTTAAAATATATTATTTTAATTTTATTTATATTATTTGATATATTGAGTTACAAGAAATACACAGTTTATATTAAATTATATGTAATACCGTATTTATATTTCATTTCACATAACATTGAGCTTCTTCGATAACTTTTTTTGCACTAAAGTTTGACTCTTACCAAATAATAATATACTATTTTTATTATTATTTAATATGGAAGTTATCACCTAGATGATATATTGATGGATTTGAATAAAATTAAATGTATTGTGTTTACAAAAATTTATAAAAAAAATTAAATTCATCCAATATATGTTATAGGCATAAGATAAGATTAAATCAATTTTCGCGCTTAAAAAATATATTCTTCTAAAAAGCAGTTTTACCAACTTTTAATGGAATAATTATTTTAAAACTAAATTTTGAAACTTTTATAAATTTTATTAAAAAATAAACTTTTTTTTAAAGTGTAATATCAAAATTTACTTTGGGTGATTTTTTGGTATTTTTCTGATAAGTTTTCTTTTTTGATGAATAATGAAAAACACTACATTTTAATTGAAAACTGTTTTTTTGTATCATTTTTATTTATAGATAAATTATATTTTAAATTGTTTTTAAAGTTTAATTAGTTAAATAATACATAAATAAATCTTATTTAGGTCAATTTATTCAATTTCACATTGAAATTGTATATAAAAGTATTTCAAATTTTTAAACTTTTATCCTTAAAAACCTATTGTCTTGCAGCATGTGTGGGATTAAATTTAAATTAATTTTAGCCACTTCGGTAAATTTAATTTGGAAAAATGGATATACGTATTTGAAATTAGTATCAAATTTTTTTCTAATAAGAACAACTTGTTATTTTGACCAAAATGATTAGTGGAAGCAGTTAAAATTGATTTTAGTGATTAATGTGAGAACAAGATTACTTAATGATAAAACTTAGAATATGAGGTGTATAAATGAACCAAAACTTGTAAAACATCCGTTTTATTGACATATTTTTACCATAATAACTGTATTCTCTATTTTTATGAGTTATTGGGATATTATTCCATGAAATTGACCAATATAATAAGTTGAGTGAGGAAAAAGGACAAAAAATGACCTTCCTTGCCTTTAACACTTATAAAGAGAGTAGGGAATAAGCTATATAGGTTTGGTTATAAATATTATTTTTGAATATAAATGATTTATTTTAATCATAATAATTTATATTTAATTTTTCTATATGATATAATTACATTAAATTCTTAAGAAATGTCATGGCATCGATTATTTAGTAAATAAAAAAAATAAAATAAATGATATTTTATTAAACAATTTAAAATTACTAAAAGTATTATCATATACCAAGATATTTTTAAGTGTTTATAAATATAAAATATGGTTCAATATATCTTTTATAATGAATATATTGACCCATAAATAGTAAAAACTTTGTTCGTTTAGTTAGGGTTAAAGAAGTGTTTTTGAGTATTACATGTGTTTCTATTAAAATTAATTTCCACCACATATAGATTTTTTATTTTATAAATTAGTTGTCATATTTTAGAATAATTGGGTATAAATTTTATAATAATTTTCACTTTAATTTAGTCTTAATGTATGAATTACATTTGTTAGAAAACTAGCAAACTAAATTAAAAACCAAAATGAAAAAAAAACTTAAAGACTAAGGAACAAATGATAAAAATAATTTTATTTTTGTGTGGTGTGAGTGTTTATCTAAAAAAATTCCTCTTTAATACATCATTTTTCATTTTTTAAGCACATTAGGTAAGGGATACCACCCAATAACATTTACCATTTTGGTATTTACAAGAATGTCACTCCTCCTTCACTATAAAAAGGCATTCACTCTTCTCCTATATTTACACCTATAAAGCCTTTTTTATAGTCTAAAAATAAACCAAATTAACTCCCAATATCCCTTATATAATCCTAGAATCATCAATTTTGGGATAAATCTAACCAATTAAGTCCTTTTGTATAAACCAAAATGAGTAACTTGAAAAAGAGGCAACATTCCTCAATGTTCATTTTTTGTTTTATTTCTTTCTCAAACCACTTCAGTTGTTCTTATTCCTTGATTATATTATAAAATAACTATCCTAAATATTCTTATATTTTTTATGTTAATTTTTAAACCTAAACCTACATATGATTCCATAAAATGGGTAATGAAATTACCATTCATGTGTATAGCGAACTACCGCCCTGCAAAATGATGTCGTTCATTTTTCTTTCATCACATCTCATAGTTGGGAATTATATTGTAAATAATATTTTTATATGATATATATGATATTATTTTTGTCTTAATACTTATTTAATTTTTATATACCACATACCTTCATGCTTTCTATTTTTTGGGAATATAATAACATTGTTTGTGGATGTGTGGACTACCGCCTCCTCAAAGGGATGTGATACATTCATAAGTTACATGGAATGTTTTAAGGATGGGTTTAATTAAACATATGTGAAATAAATTAAATATATATTATATTCATGACATAATTATTTTTATTTAAATATAATATATCATTTTATTTTTTACCTTTTCACAAATTAAAAAAGTGATAATGTCATTCATGGACGTGTGGACTATAGCCTCCTCGAAGCAATGTGATTCCTTTTACATCACAATAATTTTATATATAAGTATGTATGATTAAATAATATGGTATATATGATATAATTATAATTATATAAATATAAATGTTACTTACCTTATTTCCATAACAATCATTGAAAAATGAGAATGTTACTCTTGCGTACTTACAACTTATCGTCTCAATGATTGTAATGTTGATTCATTTTTCAAAAAAAATATTTTATAATTTGTTTTAAAAGTATAATTGATGTATAAATATGATAATTATGTAATTATTATTATTCTATATATTTTTATATGATGAACTATTTGACCATAGTTGACCTACCAAAGTTTTTCGGGCACATAAATCAAATATGGTCAAAACACCTTACACAAACTTAATTATTTAAGTAGTTGTACACAAAATTATAATAAGTGAAATAAAAGTAATTATAAAATTGAAAAAAATTATGGAAAAATTAAATAGTTAACATATTTTTATTATTTTAAAAGATAATGACACATGTGACAAGTCATACTCAAGGTAAGGGATTTTGTCTCAATCACTTTTCATGGAGGCATATTTTGATGTTATACAACCACTTCCTTTTATAAGGTGAATATACAGAACCTTTGAAATATCCTGTAATTTATTTACTTATTCTCATGTTATTTAATGTTTTGGTTAAATGTTATTCTTTCATGGGGCTTATTAATTAAATGTTCAAAGTGGTATGGGATGCTTTTAATGTTTAAAGATTTAATTTCAAAAGTCTTTTTCTCTATATCAATATTCATGATATATTTTATATTTTTATTTATATAAAAGGATTATAAAGTAAATTTTATGTTTATTTTGAATTTCATTCAATGTTTTTTTTTTAAATAATCCTTTTATATGTTATATACAGAACATTTTGACAAACATCAAAAGGAATGTTCTATTCTTAATGTAAATAACAACAATGAATTTTACACTGTTGTGGATATTATATTATTTTTGGATTCCTTTGAAATATTTCATGTTACCATAAATAAAAATACCTACTTATATTTTGGGTATTTTGTTATTGAAAATGGTTTTTGAAAGAAAAAGGGTATTTTGTTTAGAAAATGTGTTTTTAAAAGAAAAATGGTATTTTTATCTGAAAGTGTTTTTATATAATTTTAAAAGAGTTTTTCAAAGGGTTTATGAGGAATTTTTTTTATTCATGAAGTTTTTATTTAGAATTAAATGATGGGGTATACCATATAGCATCGGGTGATCCTGTTTCATCTTATACGTAGGGTGGCCCAGATAGCACCAGGTGAGCCCATTACAGGTTATACATAGGGTTTCCCAAATAGTACAGGGTGAGCACATTATAGCTTAAAGGATGGGTGGGTCCATGAAATCCCTCCAATTCATTGGGTATGGAAGTCGATCATATAATTATTCCATTTGTACAAGTGAAATGGTTGGAAGTCAGCCATACAACTATTCCAATTAAAATATTTTTGAAATTGTTTAATGAATATGATGCTCTAAGTCACCTAAAGGAGTTTTAATTGCTTATTATGGGATTTAGTTATTTTTTGTATAAAAATGTGTCTTTCTTTCATGTGAAAATGTTTTATTCCATATTATAAAAGAAATTTTAAAATAAAGGTAAACATTATATGAGTTTTTATGTTTTTACTGAACTAACAGTTTCTTTTATTTTTATATCCCTATCGAGCTTTTGTGTATATGATAGGTTTTTAAAATGTTTTCATAAGGTTTAAGGATGGATAAGGGAATGGAAGAAGTAAAGTTAAAAGACGTTGATATTTTCCATGAAAATAATTCATGCTTTATTTTTAAAGTTTTATATTATGGGAAAATGGATACTGATTAGAAGTGTCCATGTTTTATTTTATGGTTTTGTTATGTATGAGTTATAGCCCAATTCTCTAAAACTCTAAACCTAAGAAGATCCTTAATGTGAAAGAATGTAAAATTATTGAATTAACTAAATATTATGTAATGTTTATGGTTGGTTCCTTATAGTTGGTATCAAAGGAAAGGTTTAGAGAAATTTATAGATTAGGATAGTGTTAATAGAATGGCCTTAGAATATTTTACTTTATGTTTAAGTTGAAATGATAAATAATTTTAAAATTTCCATGTTGTTTCATCTAAACTATGTATGTTCATAATGGTTTTCTACAGAGGAAACAATAAAGATGTAGTGGGAAGAAATGAAGATGGAAACTACTACAAAATTGGGTTTATTTAGCACTAGGGCTTTAATAGTGCTAACTAAAAACACTATTAAAGTTACCCTTTGTCAGAGCTAAAAAAGCATTATTAAAGAGGGTCATTAATAGTGGTTTTTTAATGTTATTAAAGGGGATCTTTAACAGTACTAAAAAAGGCATTTTTAAAGGGGGCATTTATCAAAACTGTTTTACAAGCATTGATAAATTCCCACCCTTTATCATCTCTTGTAAAAAAAACCTGATAAAGGGGGGTTTTATCAACGCTTTTTTAGATTCGCTAATAAAGACCCCCCTATTATTACTTTTTTACAAGCGTTGATAAAAGTATACTTCAAAAAAATTATATTTCATTAAAAATAATATAGTAATATATAAATATATTTATACTGATATTAATATAATATACATTTTTTAAAATATGTTTTAGATTAGGTAAATAGGCATTTAAAATTAATATATAAGATATTTAGTGAAAATTATTTATAAAATAATTAAAAAAAATATTTTTAATTAATAATTTTCTTATTATTACTGATTAATATTCATTTAATATCAATTTAAAGATAACAAAAATCAAAAAATTAATAAAAGATTTAAAATAAGTTAAAAACGTAGCTCAAACTTTAAATAGTCCTAACATTTGATTCGGGTGTCTGTTTTGGATCTATCACAATTAAAATTTAAGCCTGTGATGATCTTCATGTCATGTAGGTTTGGGATCAGCTCTTTGAGAATTTTCCATCCTTTTGTTCTCTAGAATGTCCCAAAAGGCCTCTGAAATAGAGTTTTTAGTCGCTTACCCTGATTTCTTAAAATTCAAAAGGCTATAACTTCTGATCCAGGTGTCTGTTTGGCATGTACCACATATCACATCAAATATAAATCCATGATCTTTGATTTGACTAGTTGTGGGGCTGAAAAAGGACTCTCATATCAGATTTTATGGCCATTTTAGTTTTTCTAGTGTTTTTAGAGTTTCTTAACATTTTAGGGTTTGTTTATTTAATTATTATTTATTTATTATTTATTTATTATTTATTTATTATTTATTTAATATTAATTTATACATTATTTATTAAATATTTATTTAATTATTAATTACTAAAAAATTATTAATAATTATTTATTTATTTATTTATCTATTATATATTTATCTATTATCTATTATTTATTATTTATTATTTATTATTTATTATTTATTATTTATTATTTATTATTTATTCAATTATTATTCAAAAATATTTATTTATCTATTTATTATTTATTTTATTAAATATATTTATATTATATTCTATTGTATATAAATGAATATAATATATAATATATTTAAATAAATATAAGTATATATATATCACACACACACATATATTGTATAAATGTTTTTAAAAATAATTATATAAATATATGTAAATATATGTAAATATATATATATATAAATATATATATATATATATATATATAAAAATATATATCATAAAACGTATAAAAAACAACATGGTGTACTGGTAAAGGCATTCCATCTTTAAAGGAGAGGTGCAAGGTTCGAATCCAAGTGAGCATGCATGTGGCTGGAAATTCAAAAATCACTAATAAAGGGGGGGTGAAAAGCACTGATAAAGGGGGGTGAAAAGTGTTGATAAAGTGAGGGTGGAGCACTGCTAAAGGTGTTGTGGAAGCACTGATAAAGGGGTCAGATGATCATGGATGTCTCAAAAAAATTACCCCTTTTAATAGTGATGCTTTTATTAGCGCTAAAAAGTTCTGTTAAAAGGGCCTTTTAATAGTGCTTTTATAGAACTGATAAAAGTTTCGGGCTTTTAACCACACTCAAATTAGTAGTGATTTTTTAGCACTGATAAATTCATATTCTAGAACTTTTAAAGGCCTTTTTTGTAGTAGTAGGAAATATCCTTCCAAATCAGCATCCTAAGATGGTTGGAATCAGAATGGAATAGTTTGTTTCAGTGATTGATCGGTTTAAAAAAGATATAAATGGTGTTGGTATCCATGATAGAGAGGAACTTGATCTACCATGAAGGAACATGTCTATAGTGGAACATTTTATGAGACAACAACCCCCATTATTCAATGGATCTAAAGTGCCCAAATCAGTGTCAAATCACTGAGAGGGGGTGGGGGTGAATCAGTGATCCCTTTAAATTTTTTACAAATTTATTCTTTTCAATTAAACCTATATGGCTGGTTAAAGCCTCAATCCACTATTTTTGTGTGTCTCAACCTTACATTGAATGATTTTGTAAATTCAAAGGCACTAAACACAAGGATTTACAAGGTTCAGTATGAAGACCTAATCCTTATTATGTTAGTTATTCTCCTCAACAAATATTCACTACTATAATCAAATGATCAATTACAATGGTCGATACAGAGTCACATTGTATCTCTTAAAAGTCCCCAAGGAGGTTCATTATACTACATCTCATAGTGTTACCAGAGTATCATTGGCCTGCTCCAGAGTCTCACTAAAGAATTCTTCTCCTGAATCTCATAGGGTACTCCTTGCTCTCAAATCACACGATTATCATCCTCCTTTGAATGATTTTGATTCACTATAGATTTATCTTATACTCTTCCCCCCATAAGCTTGTTGAATCACACTTTCCCGTGTACCTATTTAAAAATCTTTAACAGCCTTTTGGTAAGGTTTTTTGTCCTTGCTCAATAATTTTGATCACTTGTGTTGATCAGCTGCCTCAGTGTAACAATGCTCGGGAAATTCTTCATTCTGATGATAAAGACCTGACCTCACTTATATGTGTGCAGATGGTGCACAAAACTTCTTCAAGAATATTAATAGTTAAGAATGATCTTGCAATATGTCAAATCTATCTCCCTTCTTGAATTATCAAACATTGTCAACTCGGATATAAGATCTTCTTTAATTCTTCCTGGCTTCAGTATCAATGAATATTCACTTCATGCATGGGTTTCATGGCATTCAAAACTTCTTGTCTTGATATCTCAATTGACTTATCACACATGCATGTGATTATGTATTATTTCATGCATGTATAATATGTTTATTGTTAACTAAAATACACATTGTTATTATATCAATATATTAGGTTCAATGAGTGTGCCTCGTGCATTGACAAATGCATTGCCCACTTGGTTTATTCTTCCTCAATATACACACACAATTCTATCTTCTTTAGTTATTTTCACACACGCGCTGGTTGTTTAGTCTGAGTTCAATATGTGTGTGTTATTCATGTGCATTCACTTACCTCTTCACATATGATTGGGCATGCATGGTGATGTTATTAATATTTTCATTACTTTTTATATAGCCCCTTTACTAATTTTATATGAAATGTTCATAATTTGTGTGAAATATTAATGTTTTATTACTAAATATAATTTTTAAGCATTTTTAGAAGTAGTCCAATTAATTCAATTTACTATTATATTTATAATTATCACCCTACTAATTCAAATTGTGTGATTATTATTTTTTAGTATTTAAATTTCAATATAAAACATTTCATTAGAATGGATCTTGGGAAATTCTTCTATTTGAAGGGCCATATGGTCCACAGAAGAAGGCCTACAGAATCTGTGAAGAAACTGGACCAGCTATGAAGATTGAATTACTGGGCTCACTCCAGAAGTGAAAATTTATTCATTCTACTCAAAAATTCGGGGTACAATATAAGTACTATTGGATAAAAAATTCAAGGCCCAACTCCAAAGACAAGGGGCCCAACTGATTCATTTAAACTCAGCTCACCATTCTGGATGAAAATTAAAATCCTGATACTATTCATGACATTGCTCATGATGTAATCATCAAATAAATTCAACATTTTTTAGTGTCAAATAGAAGATATAGCCAGATTACTTTTATGAAGAAATCATTCATATTTTAAGGAATATTCTTATTCAAAAATCCATTCACATTTCGTCTAATGAAAAAGAATGTATAGAAATGGACAGTTTAACTTTATTTAATCAAATCATCATTAATTTGGATCCATAAGTCCAAATGACTCCAACTTTTGATATAAGTCATCCAAAATAATTATATACATATTTTTATAAGATTCTATCTCGATAGTCTTCTATCTGAATATCCAAATTAGCAATTCAAGTGGAGGGACAAATTTGGAATGCAAATAGTCCACCTCCTTAGGCTATAAATACAACCCCTCTTCTCCTTGCATATGGTTGGCATTTCAGAAGATAGGAGAATACATTGGCATGATTAAAGCCTTAACAAAGCTTTTAAGGGCCTTCCATACTCATTTTTTCATTTGAGATACCTTTCCTTCTCTTTTTGTTTTCATTTACTTTTGTGTTGTTCTTCATTTGTAATTGTGTAAGTGTTTGTTTTTGTAATTCTATTTTAATGAAAGTTTCTTCTTCATCATCTATTATTATCATCCAAATTATGTTAAATAATATTAGTGGTCTTAAAATAGTTTAAATAAAGTTGAATCTCATTCCCTTATTGTGCTTTCTCATTCAATCTAAATTCAGTATTTAATTCCCTTCACTATTTGTGTGTGTGTGTTTGATGCACAACTCTATTCTTATCCCTTTATTTTTTTTCTTATATTATTATTTTATCATCATAATAATTATAAATAGATTACTAATCATTTAAATGGATGAGTAAATCTCTCATTTGGGTGAGTTATAATTTAGATATGTTAAGTGATTGAGAGCTTTTTCTCGATGAATATTCTTTAAATTCACATTGTGTATATTGGACTTAACATGTCATGGATTAATTACTTGTTTTGTTTAACATATGGTTTCCATGGATTATTGGAACCATAAATAAACTACCACAATCAATTAAAGATTGATATTAGAATCCTAGTTGAGTTAAGGCTTGGATTAAAGCCTTAACGCTTAGGAATTAAAATCAATGTCAACTTGTGACATGGGTGTTAATTTAATGCAATATAAAGAAAAGCTCAAGGATATCACAAGCTTAACTACCTAATGATGAACTCATACCAATATTTATAAAATTGTTAAATAAATATTAATCAATAAATAATTTCAATTAATCTCTGCAAACAAACCCCCTAATAGAAATATGATCATCTAAAAACATTCGACTATTAAAAAGTATCATCACTGAGGATTAAACCTTAGTGATGATATACACCTTAGTAGAGCATCAGAACTTTGACCAGTTATTAGGTGACAATCGGACGAGCTTTCAAATTACTCCATTGCTAGGGATGGTGTAATTAATTAGTCGTCATTTTTTGGTTATTGTACAAAAACACAAAAAAAACACAAAAATGAAAAAAAATTGAAAAAAAAACACAAAGAAAACCCCATCTTCCTATTTCTTCCAAAATCTCTTTGAATGCACCGTAGCCTCCCAAACAATCCCTCATATTTTTTTGACCCTAAAATTGATCAAACTCTTCTCCAATATAGGAGGAACATTAGGAATAATCAAATAATTCAAGAACCAATCCTTGTCCAACCAGTTGAATTAGAAATAGCCAATCCTAGGGAATAAAAACTTAAAGAACTTGCTACCCCTGATATGAATTACCAACCTCTTGTCATTCAATATCCAAACATAGAGTCTAACTTTGAGCTCAAATTGGGTTTGATTCATCTTCTCCCTCATTTCCACGAGCTAGTCGGTGAGGATCTGCATCTCTACCTTAAAGTGTTCCAAGGGGTGTACTCTACCATGAAGCCTCAAGGGGTTTCTGAGGAACAAATAAAACTACATGCATTCCCCTTATCCTTAGCTGACACTACTAATTAATGGCTCTACTACCACCCTCTTGGTTCCATAACCACATGGAATGATATTAAATGACTCTTCTAAGAGAAATTCTTTCCTGCTTCTCGTACTACTTCAATAAGAAAGGAAATAAGAAGTATCTATCAATTCCCAAATGAATCACTCCATGAGTAATGGGAGAGGTTCAAAAATCTTTTTTCAACCTTACCACACCACCAAATCCCTAACCAACTATTGATCCAATACTTCTATGGAGGTTTATTGGAAATAGAGAGAACTCTCATTGATGTCACAAGTGGAAGTGATCTTGTTGATAAAACTCTTGAAACTACAAGAGATATCATAAGAAACATGGATACAAACTCACAAAAATTCCATACTTGAGCACATGCTCAAGTAAAACAAGCCCAAGATAGTCAATTTATAGAGCTTAGCAAGATGACAGAGTGGATGAGTGAACTTACAGGTCTTGTGTGACAACTAGTTGTGGCTACCAAAGCCCCAACCTCATCTTCTCCACAATCTCTATTACCTGGACCTATCAAGAACTGTGGAATCTATAACTCAACAGTTCATCCAATAGACACCTATCTACAACTTCAAGATGAACCATCTGATTCATCTGGACCAATGGAGCTTAATGCAGCCTATGCTTAGCAGAATACCAACACTCAACTATCATGTCATTTTGTTAGAAACTTCAACCAACCTCACTCTGATCCCTTATCTTCTTCCTATAACTAAGGCCTGGGGTATGTTAATCCTGTCTCTCATCCCTCTCAATTCCCTCCTCAAATCCCAAACCATTTTCAATATGGTCAAGGTGTTGGTAACTTCCAACAACCTTATCCTTTTGTTCCTCAACAACAAAGGATAAATCCTCCTCCTACTCCTCTAGGCTTCCACTATCCTAGTGAGCCTTCCCAATTCCAAAACTAATACAATCACTTTCCCAATAACCAAAATCAAGGAAATCCCAAGCCGGGACAATCCTCTTCTTCCAAGAAACCATGGGAAAGTGCAGTTTAAGATCTTGCCTCTTTTACTCGTTCCAGCCTTAAAAACATTGAAACCCAAATTGGTCAACTTTCATCCCACCTTAGTCAGTAGCAACAATCAAATTCTTCCCAACTCCCAAATCAACCATTACCCAACCCCAAGGGTAATATAAGTGCAATTGGACTTAGATCGAGGAAGCAAATTTTTATGCCTTAAGATAAGTCCTCCAACCCCCCTTTGAATGTTGACCTATAAAATCAAAAGAAAAAGAAACATGAAAAGGGATTTGAATCTATTCCCTTGCCTCCTTCCATTCCACTTAGGAACCCAATTCCTTTTCCTCAAGCCATTTCTAAGCCAAATAAGTCCTTTGAACCTGATCCTGAAATGCTTGACATGTTTAGATGTGTTAAAGTCAACATTCCCCTCTTAGATGCCATAAAACAAATCCTTAAGTATGCCAAGTTTCTTAAGGAATTATGCACCCACAAGAGGCAACTTAGGACCTTTGAAAATTTTTCCACCCAGCAGTCTATTCCCATAAAGTGCAAAGATCCAGGGACCTTTATGGTTCCATGCCAAATTGGAAGTTCCAACTTTGATGATGCACTCATAGACCTAGGATCCTCAATTAATGTAATTCCCAAATCCATCTTCTCCAACCTTGGTCTAGGTCCATTACACCCAATAGGTGTTGTCATCCAGTTAGCCAATCGAATCACATCCAGTCCTGAGGAAATAATTGAGGATGTCCTTGTCTGAGTCAATGATCTTATCTTTCTAGATGACTTCTATGTCCTTGACATGGAATGTGAGAAAACTTATTTCCAATATCCTATGATTTTAGGAAGACCTTTCCTTGTGAAATCTAAAAGAAAAATTAATGTCCATGCTGGCATCTTATCCATGGAATTTGGTGACCTACTGTTCAAGTTCAAAAAATTTCAATCCATGTGATACCCATTAGAGAATCAATTTGTATTCTCTATCCATGATTTTTAAAGTATCTCTGAGAGTGTCTTGAATCCCAATCCATCATGTTCTTCTTGTTCTACTAATATAGGAGTTTGTGAATATTACATCCTCATTAACCAAGTCATAAATGGAGAAGTTGGTGTTGACATTACAAATGAAAACTTCATTGATCTAAAGGATCTTGAAAACTTTTTGTAATCCCATCTCACCTCTGACGTCCACTACTCAAACATGGACAGTAATGGGGGAAATGAACAAGCATGTTCAATTTTTTATTCAAATATTATTATCCAACATTCAACATTTCCTATCCATGATTCTGAAAATTTTGTTATATGTGAGGTGAACCCTGAACCAATGTGTTTATATTTTCCTGATGGTAGTGATGTTTCTGATATTTTCTCCTTAATTAATAAAGTGATCATTGGTGATATTTAAATTGACCATTCTTTGGTGAACAACATTGATATAAAGGATATTGAAAATTTTATTCAGGCTTATGACTCCACTGATCCTCATTATTCTACATCGGTAAGTGATGAAATAAATGGGTCCAAAACAATTGGTATCACATACTCTGGTTTCATGTCATCTGAACCTTACATAAATAAACCATCAAAATTGAAGCATCTTCCTGAATTTATGAGCATAAAAAACCATCACTTTGTGGAAAACATCATTCCACAAGTTGAAGACCAAAGGGAGGATAGCCATATTCTCTTTCCACCCCCATTTAATTACAAGAACAGAATCAAGGAAGGGGATAAATTATCTAATTAACAATCATGCATCCCAAAGGAAAAGTTTTTCTGGAAGCACTCTAGAGTTGAGAAAATAAAGTGGCCACCATCGGACTATGGGTAGTCTACTACAACTCTCCATCTATAGACAAATAAACTCAACACTTCTTGAGAGGCAACCCATGTTTTCTTTTACTTTTATGAAATTTTAATTTCTTTTTAGTTTTTAATTATATGAATAATGATTTTTCTTTTTCAGGTTATATCTCACATGAACCACATCCACTTTTATTGACCCACCACTGGATGGAGGTGGTGAACCACCAAATACAAACCAGGGGGAACCTCTTTCCCTTTAACTCTCTCTCTATCCTCTCTCTACCTCTTTCTACTTTTTCCTCTCTCTTCAATTTTTTACGACTTTCATCATCAAACTTTTTCTTTCTTTTTCTCTTTCTATTTTGTGTGGGTGTGTATTTTAAAAACACTAAAAAACTTAAAAATAAAAAAAAGTAAAAAAAACAAGAGTCATACTTACTCACCATCCAGTTTTGAAATTTTGTCTAACCATTTTGGGGAGTCAAAATACATGGTTTCTTCTCAAAAAAAATTTAGTTTATTCATAAATTTGGATAAATAATTTTGTGTCAAAACCAACAAATTTTGAATGCACAATTTTTTATTTGGAAACTGATTTTCCCCAACCATGAGAACCAATATTAGATTTTATTCCAAGGACACCTATGGAAATCTATTCAAAATGTATGTTTTTCACCCCCATTTGTGAGTATTGAGTAATGGACCTTCGATTTGAATTTCCTACTTTCGTGTGCATTAATATGATAGAAGCATTTTCTGAACCCCATGAGAATTATAATATCTAAATCGCCTCCCATTAACCATACATTAATCCTAATTTTGAATACCCCTTCGAGCCTATTAAAACCTTTTCTTTGATAGCCACATTACAATCCCAAAACCTTTTCCCACCCAATATCAACATGGATTTTCATTGCATAATTTTTTGAAATTTAAGTGTGGGAGAATGGATTTCATTTTGGGTACCCTTTGTTGATTTCACCATGTTATCATATTATTGAGGGTAAACATCCATTTTAGTGTGTGGGAGAGGTTGTCATTTAGTGTGTTTTGGTAATGTATATATTCTTATGACATATTGTTCATTTTTTATTGACAAGTGTTCAAAAAAACAAAAAAATCAAAAAAATCAATCAAAAAAAGAACAAAAAAATGGGTTGTTTCTTGGGTAGGTCAAAAATCACTCTTCCTCAACCTTTTATCTTGTTATAATTATTACAATTAGTGTATTAATTAGATCAATCATGGGTTGGGATATGAGTGTGAGATCTTTTTCAAGTTCAACTTTTGAAAAAAAGAAGAAAAAATAAAAAAAAGAACGCTTATGTCATTGGGAGAAGTTTTGTGTTTTGTAAATATTTCATCTTATCAACCCCTTTAAATTTTCTCCCTCTCTTGTGTAATTCTTCACAAAATAATTCCCCTGTAAATATGTTTTTCCAATTCATTCCATGTTTCATTTCAAAAAAAATATGCATTTCTTTTTCCATGTTAGTATTTTACCCCCTTTTTCATCTTTTAGATATCATCTTCCTACCATCCTATAGCCACAGAAAAACCCTTAAAAATACCACTTGATTTTTTATCACTTTAGGATAGGGAGTGGAAGATGAGAAATCTTACAAACTCTAATATTTTCAATTTTGGTTGGTGAATGAGTGAAGCTCCATAAATTAATTTTATCATCTTGAGAGGAGTAAGTTTTGTGTGCCACCATTTTCCATTTCTAAATTTGAGCATGAAAAAATGAATTGTTTTTTGGAAAATTATTTCTATAACAATTTGTGGTGTAATTCAATATGGATGAGTTAAATAGTCTAAACCTCCCCCGATTGGGGAAAACAAAATTTTAATATTTGTTGGTGAGTAAAAATGATTTTGTTATGTTTTTTATATTTGTTGTACATGAGTACATGCACAAGACTAAGTGTGGGGGAGTTTATGTTATTGATATTTTCATAAATTTTTATATACTTCCTTTACTTATTTTATATAAAATGTGCATAATTTGTGTGAAATATTAATGTTTTAATACTAAATATAATTTTTTAGCATTTTTAGAAGTAGTCTAATTGAGTCAGTTTACTATTTTATTTATAATTATCACCCTAATGATCCCAATTGTGTGATTATTCTTTTTTATTATTCCTATTTCAATATAAAACATTTCATTATAAGGTATCTTGGGCCAATTCTTCCATTTGAAAGGCTATATGGTCCACAAAAGAAGTCCTAGAAAATCTGTGAAGAAACTGGACCAGCTATGAAGATTGAATTATTGAGATCAATACAAAATTAAAAATTCATTAATTCTCCTCACACATTCTGGGGATAATGTAATGAGTCTTGGATAAATATTTCAAGGCCCAAATCCAAATTCAAGGGTCCCAACTAATTCATTTAAACTCATCCCACCATTCTGGACAGAAATTAAAATCCAGACACTATTCATAACATAGCTCATGATGTAATCATAAAATAAAGATGATATTTTTCAGTGTAAAAGAGGAGATATATGTGTTCAACTTTGTTTAATAAAGAATTCATATTTGCAGGCATCTTCCTATTCAAAATTCCATTCACATTTCGGCCATTGAAAAAGAATGGATAGAAATAGACAGTTTAAATTTGTTTAATAAAATTATCATAACTTTGGATCCATAAGTCCAAATGACTCCAACTTTTGAGAGAAGTCGTCCAAAATTATTATATGAAACTTTTTAGAATATTATATCTCTATATTAATCTTTCTTTATAGCCAAATTGGCGATGCAAGTGGAGGGATAGATTTGGAATGCAAACAGTCCACCTTCTTGGGCTATAAATACAACCCCCTCTTCTCCACGCATATGGTTGGAATTTCAGAATAGAGGATCATACATTGGCATGACCAAAGCCTTTTAAAGTCTTGGAAGGACCTTCCATACTCAATTTTTCACTTGAGAGACCCTTCCTTCTCTCTTTGTTCTCATTTACTTTTGTGTTGTTATTCGTTTGTAATCATGTAAGTGTTTATTTTTTTTATTATATTTTAATGAAAGTTTCTTCTTATGCATTTATTATTATAATCCACCTTATGTTAAATAATATTAGTGGTCTTAAAATGGTTTAAATAAATTTGAATCCCATTCCCTTATTGTGCTTTCTCATTCAATCTAAATTCAATATTTAATTCCCTTCACTGTTTGTGTGTGTGTGTATTCGACGCACCACTCTATTCTTATCCCTTTATTTTTATTATCTTCTTAATTTATCATCATACTAATTATAAACATATTACTACTAATTTAAATGTATAAGTAAATCTCTCATTGGGGTGAGTTATAATTTAGGTATGTTAAGTGATTGAGAGCTTTTTCTCGATGAATATTCTTTAAATTAACATTGTGTATGTTGGACTTAACATGTCATGGATTAATGACTTGTTTTATTTAACATATGGATTTCATGTATTATTGGAAACATAAATACACTAACACAATAATGTACTTATTGATATTATAATCCTAGTTAATTTAAGGCTTGGATTAAAGCCTTAACACTTAGGAATTCCAATCAATGTCAACTTGTGACATGGGTGTTAATTTAATGTAATATAAATAAAATCTCAAGGATATCACAAGATTGACTACCTAATTATGAAATAATCTCAATATTTATCAAATTGTTAAATAAATATTAATAAATCAATCATTTCAATTATGCTCTGCAAACAACCCCCCCCCCAATCAAAATACAATCAACTAAAAACATTCGACTATTAAAAAGTATCATCATAGAGGATTCGACCCGAGTGCTGATATACACATTAGAAGAGAATTGGGACTTTGACCGGTTGATAGGAAACAATTGTCTGCACTTTCACATGGATTCATGTATGTTTAGATAGGATTTTATGCAGCCCGGACACAAATTGTCCATGTAGGAGTATGCCCCACTTTCTCTTGCACTCAAGACCTAAATGGGTAGATGATTTATGTGCACTGGATTAGTATTCTTATAAAGGGGTAATGTATATGTACATTGTCTCGCATATTTCTCAAAGTCTCCACCTCTTACACGTAAAACCCAAATAGGTATTTTTTCTGTGTGCGCAAACAGGGTTTCTTTCTTGCTCGCAAATACCTTCACTGCCTTATGTGCATGAAATGTTTTCTTCTTCATGACTGTCTCATGGATATCTAAACCAAACACATGAACCAGGATGGTTTCATGGTTTTGGATGTGTCACAAAAATAAGTAAGGTTTATTACACTATTATCGTAAGTCTTTATGAACTAGATCATCATGAAGTGACACAAGAGTGCAAATCACTTTTTGAGTGCTCGTGGGAGCCTTCTCCTTCATGTAGTGTTATCACGAGGAGGATTTATTTCTTAATGCAAGTAAAGGATGCTCAAAATTCTTCTGCATGGTGCTCTATTATATTGGGAATGAGATATTTCTCAATTTTTTCAACACCAAACCCCCAGTCGATGACTCTATATTTATAGTAGAGGATCACAGCGTTTCACCATGTTAATTTCCCACAAGATTCTTTGTTTAAATCATACCTTTGAATAGTTGAGAACCATGGATTTGAAATCTTTAAAAGAAGTAAGAGATAAGATGATAAAACTGGGATTTTTTTTCTTTTATGATCATGGACATTGTCTTTTTGTTGAGGTCCTCATGTGCATGCATTTATGAATGCATGAAAAAACATCTCTACAAAAAATGGAATGTGAAGTGCGGCCTCAGCAACTCCATTTTCTTTTGGATGATGCAAGTTCTTTATTTTATTTTAATTCATGCACATTTAATTTCATTCATGGTCTCATGACATCTAGATTACCCACATGCTATAGTTTGTATCGTTAATGGTGGCTGGAAATGAGATCATGGAGGCTCATAGGTGGTGATGGCCTACTGTGGAGTCAGGAGGTTCAGAGGTAGAAGAAGATGGTGTGGACAATCGATGATCATTGGATCAGCTCATATTCGATAGATACGACATGTTTAGATATTTAAAATAAATCAATGGATTCGATTATATGTGAAAAGATCAAACAGTGAGGATTGATTCCGTGTTTTTAAACTATGAATAGTATATGTGTATTTGTCCCACGCTGAAATAGAGATGTGTCTTTAGCACGGTTTATCAATCAATTAACTCCAACCTTAGCTCAAATTACTCCTTCCCCCTCAATGGTGTTTCCCCATACTGTGTTCTCCTCTGGGTACACTCTATGCCTAATCTATGCCTCTATGCCACCCCACATGGTGGCGCTTCTCTGACTCTCCCATACGCCCCTATGGGCGTGCTCATGTGCGCCCCATGCACTGTCTTGACCTCATGTTGGCCGGCTGGGTTCAGGATCAGTCTCCCACTATATAGCGAGTGCCACTCATCTGGTTGTTTGGATAGTAGGTTGAGGTAACATATTTTTTAATAAAGGATCATTAAAAAATACTTCTTAACCGAATTATAATGTCCTTCAAATAAAATACAAACCCAACATCCACCAAAGCCACTATAAAAACTTCATCAGGAAAATTACTCCATCTTTCATGGATCTCTTCTTAAACCTCAAAAAATATAGTAAACAGTGTGCATCGACATTTTCACATGTCATTGGAACTTAGGACCATCTTTGCAATCGTCTGATTTTCTCAAACTTCATCCAATTAGAAACCAATGGATGGGTATTCCAATTTCATCATGCAATAGAGTATTACATGGCCTTCTTCAAATGTTGTAACATAATTTCATTCATTGAAACATGTATTATATCTTAGGATCAGTTCTAAAATCATCTAAATTTAGTATATAGAATGATCAAGCATGACATATAATTTCATTTGATGAATAGTGATTCATCAAGTAACATTAGCTTTATAACAACTACATCATATTGATAGCAATGAGATATTCCCATATCATTGAGCACCATTACCAACCAAAAATAATTGACAATACTAATCAACTAATACAATTCATAATCAAAGTGGGCTCTTCAATAAGTCAGTAACATTACTTTAAGCATTACAACTTCAATCATCATCACCATCTCAATCATTACCTTTCCATACACATATTGACACGATATTGAAAACAAATGAAACAATATGCCCAACAATCTCCAACTTTGTATTTTGTTGTCAATATCTCCTAAGAAAACTATATAATATTCGATATGTGTACCAACATTTTCTCCCCCTTATTGACAATCAAATTCAAAAGGTATATAGGGACTATTCAAAAACATGTTCTCCTCCCTTTAAAGAATATCTTCTTGAATATTTATGATATATAGATGATGTTACATGGTTAAATTAGTAATGAGCCTTTAGTTAATCAACTATAATTCTACTTGGTCCAACCCAATGTACAAAATAAGAGAGATATGACCAAGGTTTACAATGTTTTCCATAAACATCCATGCATGTGAAATCATGATTAGAATGTTTCAATTCTTATCCAAGGGGTTGGAAATAATCAGATATACCAATGAAATGATAAATCCTCCACATACTTCAACACACATATTAAAAAGTTCAAATTAAAAGATAAATATCCCCCTATCATCCCATATTTTCATCAATAAATCACTTCCCCTTAATTGAAATGATAAATACAATTAAGAACAAGGGATGAAAGTGTGACTGGAATAATTCAATTTTCAACTTCAAGAGATGATATGAATTTAAAGATTTGTCATGAAATAATCCTTGATATCATATCCTTCATATTTACTCCCCCTCAAGGGGTGTAATCCCTTTTATTTAACATGGTTGAAAATATCATCAGATAATCTTCAAGATATTCATGTTGATAATTTGACACTGTGGAATATTCCAAGTATATATAAAATCATGAATACTCAGTCCAACTTGTTGTTCTCCGCTTTTTCCATTCAATTCTCATCATGAGAATGGCCTTCACCTTCAATTACCTTAAATGTAATCACACATGTACAAAAAAAATAAGGGAATAAGATGGAACACATTTGAGATTATTAATATGAGAAATAGTGGTGAAGATTTCCTCTCAACCCAATAACTCCTTTCTTGGAATCTCTAATGTATCTGGTACTCTTCATGCTGGTGTATCCTCTCCATTTACCATTTTTATCTTTCATTGTCATAATGAACCCTTTAATTCCATTCACCTTCAACTTGTGTGGATTGTTCATCCTTACTTATTATAGTAGTGAAGTAGCTTCCACTAGTGCATGTTTTTCAATTTTCAACATCTCCATTTGAGTTGGTAAAATAGTAATACATTTGTTTTCATCATGTAAAGCCTACTTTCACCTTCCACACAATACTTGTGAGACACATGATTTTTCATGTGTTGAAAACCTCTCATGAAATTAGAATTCTTCTTCATGTGAAATTATTTATTTCCCATTTTCCTTGGCTTTAGCTAATACTTCATCTTCAGCTTTTTGCGGTTCTCTAGCAATTTTCAATTGATCAGGTTAGATAACTAAAAAATCATTCTTATCATATTCTTGTTTGGATATTCCACATGGATTATTCAATGCTTTCAAGTTACCTTTCTTAGTAAATTTATCAAAATCATCTTCAGGGATGTCTCCAATCAATATTATCTTCTCCTAGATTGATTCTCCCTTTAATTTCATCTTTCTTTTATTCATTTACATGGCCTTCTTGTAGTGATCCATGGTATGAATTTTCTTTCCATAATAGAGGAATATTTTCTTGGTTGAGATGAAATTATTTGAATCTAGGTTAAACTTCTTCCTGGGAATAGTTTGTTTCACTGTTTTCTTAACTTCATTCTTTTGAATATTCCCAATGGAATACTTTTCAACTATTATTCCTTTCTTATGAATTTTTTGTGTCATTTTTTCTTATTGATGTATGAATGATTCATGGTTGGAATAAACTATCACTAATCATAAATTTGACCACTTCTTTTGAAATTATCATAGAAGTCTTAAATATTTTCAAATATTTTCTTGATAGATAGATTCTTATTTATCTATGTATTATGATTTAGCTTTGTAGGATGCTTTATTTCTTCACATATAATTTCCCTGAATGTAGGCCTTCCATTATTTTCATATGCTAACACATTATTCTAGAAATTATTGGTCTGATTTCCAAACATCCAACAACACCAACAGTAGCCAATAAATCTTCTCCTTTTTCTTGTAATATCAGTTTGTCTAGATTCAGTGCAATTTTGTTTTCAGGATTGTTTTTATTTATTTAGAGAATTTTTTTGAGAGTAATTTTTATAAATCATTACAATATCCACCCTTTAATTTTTTATTTATGTGTCAACATTTTTATCAATCCACATCTTCCCAACTTTTAGCTTTGAACCTGTACTTGCAGATGAAACTGCATTAGTAGAAATAGAAATAACTGAGTTATGGGATACCTTATTCTTAGAGGATGTTTCCATTGGATTGGAATATTATCTAATATTACTTTTGAAATTATAGTCCTGAATGCAAGATTAAGTGGCATCATCACTTTTTTCAATTGTTTGGGAAGTTCCAGATTGGGGTGATTGATGATTCTTCCATTTAACCTACATATTTAAACACTTCATGTTGATGGAGTTCTTCTCATCCCCAACTAACATCAATTTATTTTCCAAATTCTCCTTCAGCATTATCATTTTTTCTTCATGAATATTTCCTAATTATTTAAAATAAATGTCAATCTTTTTTACCTTGTTAGCTTTGTCTTCAAGTTGAGAAGTTTTGACAACAACAGAAACACTGTGAAATTTTTCAAATCCATGGAAAGATTCTATAAATAAAATCTCAAATAATTATTTCTCACAAATACTTCCTTGGAATTCTCCAATAACTTTAGTCAATATTTCATTACAAATATAAATTGTTTCTTACTTTTCTTTCATAAGTTTTGTGAGAGTGTTGGATATGCCAACCCTCTTAGCCAAAGCCTCTTCCATGACATCAACTTCTTCTTCCAACTATAATTTTTAATCTTAAAGAGAATTGATTCTTGTAGAAATATGTCTTTCCACTTCTCTATGGATCTTCTTCAGATGTTCTTTGAGTACATATTGAAGATTACTAATTTATCTATCATCGTCATGGCTTGAACAGGATTCATCAGAAGTTTCAAAATAAAAAAGATTTATTAAATGTTAAACCTTCCATATTACATTTAGTAGAAGGTGTCTCCCCATTAGCAGTAAGGTTCTTCTTCATATTCCTTTCCTGTTTCTTCTTTCTATTATTCTGAGTCTTGGAAAAAACTTAATTTGAGGTTTCTCACTCATTTCTTCAAATCTTCACTTCGTAAAGACTCCCATGGATATTTAGAGATAGCCTATGATCTAATACCAATTGATGTGCCCATATCAGTGTGAAATCACTTAGAGGGGGAGGGGTTAATCAATTATCCCTTTAAAAAATTTACAAATTGATTCTTTTCAATTAAACCTCTATGGCTGGTTAAAGTCTTGATCTACTCTTCTTGTGTCTCTCAGTCATACCTCTAATGATACTGTAAATTCAAAGGCACTGAACACAAGGATTTACAAGGTTCAGTACAAAAACCTACTCCTTGTTGTTTTGTTTATTCCCACCAACATATATTCTCTACTATAATAAAATGAACAATTACAATAGTTGATATAGAGTCACGCTATATCTCTCCTGAGTCGCATAGGAGGTTCTTTATACTATATCTCACAGTGTTACCAGAGTCTCATTGGCCTACTCCAGAGTCATACTGAAAACTTATTCTCTTGAATCTCACAGGGTACTCCTTGCTCTCGAATCACACGAGTAGCTTCCTCATTTGAATGCTTTTGATTCACTGTAGATTGATCTTATGCTCTTTCCCCATGATCTTTCTGAATCACACTTTCCCGTGTACCTGTTCAAGAATCTTCAACAGCCTTTTGGTAAGATTTTTTGGCCTTTATAAATAATTATGATCACTTGTGATGATCAGTTACCTCAGGGAAACAATGCTCGGGAAACTCTTCCATCTTCTGATGAAGACCTGACCTCACTTATATGTGTGTATATGGTTCATACTACTTCTTAAAGAATATTAATAGGCAAGAATGATATTTCACTATGCTAGCTATGTCTGTCTTCTTGAATTATCAAACACTATCAACTCGGATATAAGATCTTATTTAATTCTACCCGACTTCAGTCTCAATGCAAATTCACTTCATCCACGGGTTTCATGTAATTCAGAACTTCTTGTCTTAATATCTCAGTTTACTTTTCACATGTGCATGTGATTATGAATTATTTCATTCATGTATAATATATTTATTTTCAACCAAAACATTCATTGTTCTTGTATTAATTGATTAGGTTCAATGAGTGTGTCTCATACATTTACACATGCATTGTCCACTTGGTTTCTTCTTCCTCAATTTTCACACACAATTCCTTATTCTTCAGTTCTTTTCACACAAACACTTGTTGTTTAGTTTGAGTTCAATAAATGTGTGTTATTCATGTGCATGAACTTACTTCTTCATGTGTGCTTAGGCATGCATGGATTCATTTATGTTTAGATAGGATTTTATGTAGCCCGAACAAAAACTGTCCACATAGAAGTATGCACTACTTTCTCTTTCATAAAAAACCAAATGGGTAGAGGCTTTATGTGTGCTAAATTCTTCTTCTTCTCAAGGGGCAGGGTATATGTAAATTTTCTCATATATTTCTAAAAGTCTCTACCTCTTATGATAAAAACTTAAATGGGTATTTGTTCTATGTGCACAAATAGGGTTTCCTTCTTTCTTGTAAATACCTACACTACCTTCTGTGCATGAAAGGTTTTCTTCTTCAGGACTGTCTCATGGATATATCAACTAAACAAACAAACTAAGATGGTTTCTTGGTTCTGGATGTGTCACACAAATAGGGATGGTTCATCACACTATTTCTCTAAGGCTTTATCAACCATATCTTCATGAAGTGACTCAAGAATGAAAATCACTTGTTGAGTGCCTGTGGGATCCTTCTCCTTTGCATAGAATTATCATGAGGAGGCCTTATTTATTCATTAAAGCGAGGTATGCATGGAATTCTTCTACATGGTGCTCTGTTATTTCAATAATGAGAGCTTTCTCAATTTTTTCAACACCAAACCCTCGGTTAAGGAATCTCTATTTATAGGTGAGGATCAAATCATTGCACTGCATAAAATTCTCACAAGATTATTTGTTTAAATAATACCTTTGAATAGTTGAGATCCTTATATTTGAATTATTCAATCACAGTAAGAGATAAGCTGATAAATCTGGGATATTTTGTTTTCTTTCATGATCATGGCCTTTTTCTTTTTGGTGAGGTCCTCACATGCATGAATTTATGAATGCATGAAAAACATATCTACAAATAATTAAATGTGCAGTGCGGGCTCAAAAACTTCATTTTCATTTGGATGACGCAAGTTCTTCATTTTATTTACATGCACATGTAATTGCATTCATGGTCTCAAGACATCCAGGTGACCCTCATGTTTTAGGTTAGATAATTAATGGTGTTCAGAAATGAGATCATGGTGGCTCATAGGTGGTGATGGTGTACGGTGGCATCAGGAGGTTTAGAGGTAGAAGACGATGGCGTGGGCGATCGATGATCATTGGATCATCTTATATTGAACGGATACTACATGTTCATATATTTAAAATATATCAATGGATCTTACAATATGAGAAAAGATCGGACGGTGGGGATTTCTTCTATGTTTTTAATCTGTGAACAGTATTTGTGTATCTATCTGACATCAAACTAGAGACATGGCTTCAGTGCAGTTTATTAATAAATTCTCTCCAACCTCATCTCAGATTACTCCTTCCCCCTCCACGATACCACCTCATACCATGTTCTTCTACAGACGCGCTATGTGCCTAAGTTATGCCTCTATGTCGTCCCACATGGTGGCTCTTCACTGACTCTCCCATGCGCCCTTGTGGGCATGCTCCTGTGTTCCACATGCACTATATCAGCCTCATGCTGGTCGGTTGGGTTCGAGCTCAGCCTCCCACTCTATGGCGAGTGCCTCTCATTGGGTTATTTGTCTAGTAGGTTGAGGAAATATATTTTTTAATAAAGGATCATTAAAAAATACTTCACAACATAATTTTAATATCCTTCAAATAAAATCCAAAACCAACATCCATCAATGCCACCATAAAAACTTCCTCATGAAAATTGCTCAATTTTATATGGATCTCTTCTTAAACCTCAAAATATGTAGTTAACAATGTGCATAAACATTTTCACATGTCATTGGAACTTAGAACCAGCTTTACAATTGTCTGATTTTATCAAACTTCATCCAATTAGAAACTAGTGGATGGGTTTTCCAAATTCATAATGCAATAGAGTATTTCATGGCCTTCTTCAAATATTTTAACAAAGTTTCATTCATTGAAACATTTCTTGGAGATTAGGATCGGTGATAAAATCATCTAAATTTAGTATATAGAATTATCAAGCATGACATACAATTTCATTTTATGAATAGTGACTTTCCAAGTAACATTAGATTTGTAAAAACTTCATCGTATTGATAGTAATGATATATTCCCATATCATTGAGCACAATTTCCAACCAACAATTCTTGAAAATAATTGTCAACTAATACAATTCGTAATCAAAGTGGGATCTTCAATGAGTCAATAGCATTACTTTAACCATCACCACTTCAATCATCATCATCTTCATCATTACCTTTTCATACAGATATTAACACATTATTGAAAACAAATGCAACATTATTCCCAACAGGATCATATAACCCAATGGTAGCTAAATGAGGGATCAATTTCCTATAAAAGATATTTGAAGTCATGGGGTGTTTAGAAAGTCAAATGGTAACCCTTTCCATTTATCTTTTTGAATGTGAATCTGATCTATTGTGGTCTTTTATTAATAATACTAGAGAGAAATGTGATCTTGATGCCATGGAATGAGAAACATTTAAAATCATTTCCTTAATAAATATACCCCTAAGGGTGTTCATCTTAGTATGGAGAAACAATTATTGTAATTAAATAAAAATGATGATGATTCAGTGGTTGATTATGAAGAAAACATCACAATATTTTCTAGGTATGTTCTGAATTTTATTCGAGAGATTTATAGTAAAATTAATAGATCTTACTTATGATTAAAACCAAGTATGTGAAGAGCTTTGGCCTTATGGTAATTTAAAAGTTGTAAGAAACTACTTTGTTTTTCTAAGATGTTTGAAATGAATATTTTTAAAACTTTAGTTCCATGAGATGAAAAGGGTAAGAAACGGTCAGGGTAGTAGGAAATGGAGAAGCAATCAACTAAAAAATTTGGAGGTAAGCCTAAAACTTGTTCCTAGTGTGGTAAAATACAATTTGGTGAATGTATTTTTAGATATATAATGTTTTTTCAGTATGGTATGTTTGTTCACAAGGGTTGTGACAATAAATAAAAGAGTTTTGAACAATCTAAGAGTGAGATAACAAATAACTAGTCAAAATTAAAATTCTTTACTTGTAATGAGTTGTGACATTTTTATAATATCTATCTGAGGTTACTTACTCAGGGTGGAATTCATCAAGATAGGAAACAGAAAGGTATTGTAAATATTTTACTAATACTGTAGTTGATTTAGGGCTATCTGTTGAAGTGATGGAATCTCCGGGAATCTTGGTATTTTTTAAAGATTAACCATAAGTTTAAGGTTTTAGACACTCCTGAGGTTTTAAGTAATGAGATCATAAAGTGATTAAGGAATTTTGGGAGATGTTTTATGGGGTTTATGTTTATACAAGTATTTGGTTTAATGAGAAGTATGTATTTAATTTTGTACATTATTATTAAGTTATTGATAAAATTTAGGTTTTATATGATCTTTGATTATTAAAGTTATTTTTGGGTATGTTCATCATATTTATGGAAATGTTATCATAATGAAATTATGATTATAAAAATACTTCAAGTAAGTATATTTTATTATATTCTAAGACAATAAAATAATTTATAAAATTTCGGAATATTATCTGTTCAACAATGGTGTTTTCAAATCTCCAACCATTTTTTACTGAGATAAATTTTAAATTGCGAGGATGTAATTTTTTTAAGGGGGAAGGATGTAACATCCCAAAATTTTTGGAAATATATTATTTCAAATTTATTTAAATTTTTTGATATATTGAGTTACATGAAATTCATAGTTTATATTATATTATACTCAATGCCAATTTTGTCTTACATTTCATGTAACATCAATTTTATTCAATAACTTGTTTTACAAGCAAGGTTGAGTCTTACTGAACAATAATGTTATGTTGATATTATTATTTATTATGGAAGTTATCACCTGAATGTTATATTGGAGGGTGTGACTAAAACTAAATATATTATTTTTACCCATGTTTATGATTTTTTTTCATTCATCCAATAGATTTTATAGGAATAAGATAAGAATAAATCCAGTTTTACGCTTAAAATTTCATTTTTCTAAAAAATAGTTTTACTGCCTTTTAATGAAAAACTAGTTTTAAAATGAAATTTTAAAACTTTTATAAATATTTTTTAAAATAATAATATCAAAATTTACTCTGGGTTATTTTTTTGTATTTTTCTGAGAAGTTTCATTTTTTGATAAATAGTGAAAAACACTGCATTTTAATTGAAAACTGCTTTTTTACCTCATTTATTTATATAGATAAATTATATATTAAATTTTTTTTAAAGTATAATTACTTGAATAGTACATAAATAAATCCAATCTAGGTTAACAGATTCAATTTCACATTCAAATTGGAAATAAAAACATTTTTAACTTTTGAAATTTTCTCATTAAAAACTCATTGTCTCACAGAATTTGTGAGATTAATTTTAAATTAATTTTAGTCACTTATATGAAAAATGTATATAAGTATTTGGAATCATAATTAAATGTTTTTTCTAATAAGGTAAACTTAATTTATTTACCAAAATGATTAGGGAGAACAGTTAAAATTAATTACAATTATTAAGGTAAGAATGAGCTTATTTAATGATTAAACTTGGAATATAATGTGTATAAATTTGACCCAAAACTTTTATAAAACCCATTTTTGGAAATATTTATACCCTCGCCACCTTATTATTCTTTTTATGAGTAATTGGTATACTATTCCATGAAATTAACCTATATATTAAGTTAATAAAAATACAAAAAGGGAACCTTTCATGTCTTTAACACTTATAAAGATTTGGAGTAGGGAAAAAGCTACATAGGTTTGGTTATAAATATTATTTTATAAGATAAATTAGTTATTATTATCATAATAATTTATATTTAATTTTTATAGATGATAAAATTTCATTAAATACTTAATAAACACCAATGCATGGATTATTTAGTTAATGATTAAATAAAATAAATGATATTTTATTAAATAATTTAATATTATAAAAAATATTATCTTCTTTAAATTATTTTTAAGTGTTAATAAATATAAAATATGGTCCATTAATTTTAAAAATTTATCTTTTATAATTAACATATTGACCCATAAATAGTAAAAAAATGTTAGCACAGTTAGGGTTAAAGTAGTGTTTTTGCGCCTTACATGCATTTATGTAGAAAATAATTTACAACACATATAGGATTTTTATTTTATAAATTAAATGTAATATTTTGGAATAAGTGGTTATAAATTTTCTAATAATTCTCACTTTAATTTATTCCTAATGGATGAATTACATAGGTTAGAAAACTAATTATCTAAATGAAAAACCAAAATGAAAAAAAGGAAATTTAAAGACTAAAGAAAAAATGATAAAAATGATTTTATTTATATATGGTGTGATTTTTTAATGATAATAAATCCACTTTACTCAATTATTTTTAATTTTTAATCACATGAGATAATGGAGACCTCCCAATAGTGTTTACCTTTTTTGTATTTACAAGAATGTCACTCCTCCTCCATTATAAAAAGGCATTCACTCTTCTCCTATATTGACCCCTATAAAGACTTTTGAATTATCAAAAACTTGACCAAATAAACTTTAATATCCCCTATTATAATCCTATAAGCCTAAATTTGGGCCTAAATCCAACCAAGTAAGTTCTTTTGTGCAAACCCTAAGGATAGCCAAAAAAGAGGTAACATTATTTAACATGCATTTTTGTTTTATTTATTTCTCAAACCACTTAAATTATTATTATTACATGATTATATAATAACCTTATTATCCTATATATAATAATATTTTTTTAGATTAATTAATCTACTTACACCTAAACACACTTCCATCAAATGGGTAGCAAGATTTTTGTTCGTGTGTACGGTGGACTACCGCCTCTCGAAACGATGTCATTTTTTCTCTTTACCACATCTCATGGTTGATAATTATGATGGAAATTATGTTTTTATATTATATATATGTTTTTTATGTTTTATTAAAACTTTTATAATTGTTATATAACACATACCTTTGTGCTTTCCATTTTTTTGGAATACAATAACATCATTTGTAGACGTGTGGACTACCGTCTCCTCAAAGCGGTGTGATACATTCAGATGTTACATGGAATGTATTAAGAATAGGTTTAATTAAAAATATGTGACATAAATGAAATATATATTAGATTCATGAAATAGTTAACTTTATTTATATATAATATATTATTTTCTTTATTATATTTTCACACACTGAAAAAGTGATAAAGTTATTCATAGGCGTGTGGACTACCGCCTCCTCGAAACGATGTGATTAATTATACATCACAATAAATATTTATATATATATATATATGATTATATAATATGTTATATATTATATAATTATTTCTCTTTAAATATAAATGCGATTTACCTTCTTTCCATAATGATATTGAAAAATGGGAACGTTACTCATGTGTAAGTATGGCTTACCATCTCCATGATTGTAATGTTGATTCATTTTTCATAAAAATATTTTATTATTGGTTTTATATGTATAATTTATGTATAAATATGATAATTATTTCATTAATATTATTTTATATATGTTTATATAATGACCACTTTGATCATAGTTGACATACCAAAGTCGTATTGATGCATAAATCAAATATGGTCAAAACACCCAACGTAAATTTAATTTTTTAAGTAGTTGTATGTGAAATTTAAATAAGTGTAATAAAATTAATGATAAAAATAAAAAATATTATAAAGAATTTAAATAATTAACATAATTTTATTATTCAAGAATATAAATACATACATGACAATTCGGGCTCAAGGTAAGGGATTTCATCTCAATCTCCTTTCATTGAGGCATATTTTGATGTAATACACCTAATTAATTTTATGATGTGTATATAAAAACTATTTTAAATATCCTATCATGAACTTAATTATTCCCATGTTATTTAATGTTTTAGTTAAATGTTATTATTTCATGGGGCTTATGATTTAAATGTTCAATGTGGTATGGGACACTTTGAACATTTAAAGATTTAATTTCAAAATATTTTCCCTTATGTCAGAATTATCAATATTATTTTATATGTTTATTTATATAAAAGAATTATAAAGGAAATTTTATGAATATTTTTAATTTAATTCATTTTTTTAAAATATAATATTTTTACATGTTTTATACGGAAAGTTTTGACAAACGACAAAAGGAATGTTCTATTCTTAAGGAACATAGTCACAATAAATTTTCTATTATTGTAGCCATTATTTTATTTTTGGATTCCTTTTCAAGATTTAATGTTTCCATAAATAAAAACCATATTTATCTTTTGGTTATTTTGATATTCAAAATAGTTTTCAAAATAAAAGGGGTATTTTGTTTTGAAAATAGTTTTTTAAAATAAAAATGGTATTTTTATCTGGAAGTATTTTTATATAAGTTTAAAAGAGTTTTTCAAAGATTTATATGAGGAATTTGTTTTATAATTGAAGTATTACTTGATAATTACATGTTGGGGTAGCCCATATAGTGTCAAGTGAGCTCGTTGTTTCTTATATATAGGGTGAACTGTCATATAATGCTCAAGTAACACCAGGTGAGCCCACACAGGGGTGGCCTAGATAGAATCATATGATCCTATTATAGAATATACATGGGTTGACCTAGATATAATAGAGTGATACCATTATATATTATGCATGGGGTAGACCAAATAGCATCGGGTGAGCTTGTTATAGCTTAAAGTACATGTGGATTCATGATATCCCTCCAATGAATTGGGTACATAAGTCGACCGTATGGTTATTCCATTTGTAAGAGTGAAATGTTTGGAATCCTATTGTATGGATATTCCAATTAAAAGGTATTTAAAAGGGTTTAATTAATATGATGAACTAAGTCACCTAAAGGATATTTAATTGATTTTCACAAGTTTTAATGGTTTTATTTGATCAAAATGTGTGTGTTTTTATGTGAAAAAATGTTTTATTTTAGATTATCAAAGAATATTGAAGATAATGTTAAATGTTATATGATTTTTTATGTTTATAATAAACTAATGGTTTGCTTTATTTTTATATCGATTATTGATTGTTTTTTCTCATCTCATGTTTTTAAAAAAATCACAGGGTTCAAGGATTGGTAAGGGAAAGGACAAATTCATGTTTAAAGTCATAAATATTTACCATTAAAACAATTCATTATTTATTTTAAAAGTTTTATATTATAGAAAAAATGGATATTGATTGGAAGTGTCCACATTGTATTTTATAGTTTTATTATGTATGAGTTATTTCTTGATTCTCTAAAACTCTAAACATCAAAAGATCCTAAATTTTAGAGAAAGTAAAATTCTCGACTTAACTCAAGATTATGTAATTTTAAAGGATGGATCCTTGTAATATTATCAAGGGTAAATTATGTTAAACATCAATTAGTGAATTATACTTTCCTCTTGTCTTGTCGTATATTATATCTGATTCTATTAAATTTCATATAATCCACATGTCATTTTCGTATATATAACTCATCAAAGTATTCCATACCTATGTTTACCACAAAAATATCTCACTAAATTAGAAATTATATATAGTATAACACATGTTAAAATATATATATATATAATCCCCCCTATAACTAGTTCCCACTAACAAATCACTGATAATCCCAACACCTCATGTTATGAAGAAAATAAACCTTTTTCCATCCTCATGACCACATCTAACACATGGATGCATTATAAAAGTCAAAAACATCACATCCTCCTCCTTATGGTTGTCTCAAACAAATATCTATAACATAACCAAAACCATAGATAGGTAGGGAACTATGTCTACTAGTTATCCATCACACTAGCCTTCTCTTTTAGTGTGCATTGGGGTGCACTATAGAAAACCTCCCTTAGGTGGAATTTTAATAGTAAACTCTACTCCCATCACAAAAATAATATCAAAATACAATAAGTAATAACTAAAAAAACCCATACCCATAATTGAGTTAATAACATAAGTTATATTTGTAATATTCATGTTATCATCATCAATAACCATATTATCCATGACTAATGTCATCATTAAAATATTATAATCATCATATTATTTCTCATAGTTATAATGTGGTTATGGTATGCTTGTAATTATGACACTAAACTCTATTTTGACAGACATGTTTACATCATAAAACTATTATCTAAATGAGATATTCCCTAAATCAACAGCCTACATAAGTTGTATATCTATATCGAGTGCATAGACTATGCATGCCATTGACTTATATTGTTTGGAAAAATTGATAATCTACATTTACTATCATTTAAGGAACCATTTAATAAGATTAAATTTATAATTTTTTTTCATTCATGTATGTGATGTATGGATTGGACATGGAATTTACTCACGCATTAAATTGAATTAGTAAATGTTTTATCGCTAAAAATTATCCTCATATATATATATATATCCATTTATATATGATGTTAATGGGTTATTATTTATACTTGTTCAAGCCCCCCAAAAACTTGAAGCTCTCTTCTTCTTCATCCTTAGAATATTTAGGTGCTAGCACACCATGGGTGAAGAAGAGTTATATTCTTATGATGAATGAATTAGGTGAAACTCTTGGATACCTCCATAGGTGGTATGTCCTTTTGTTATCACTCCTATGTTCTTTTACAATCATATCAAATGAATATCAAAATGTCATAGAGGCATCATCGATGTAAGGTATTCCATTCTATAGTATTATTTATTTCTTGTTTTAGCATAGTTTAATATTTCATGCATGGAGATCCATGTACAAGGGATTAAATCACTTATCTTGTGTCTAATAGTTTTTTTTAAACCCTAACAAATACCTTCAGTGTAATCAAAGCATCCCATGTGTTTAGAGATATGAAATAATGCATAAAATTAAGAACACATAAAAAATAGAGTACTGTGTTTTGAGCCAAAACTCCCACCAAGTTTTCACTATGATGTGATGGAAACCATTTCAAATCATTAAGTTAAGTGTTAACACATATAAAACTGAAATTATAATTCACTATGGCATGTGGAGGAAGTTATTTGATAGATTAATCCTTATGGTTCTTCCATGAAACATATTCTTGTCTACACCATAGTGTCTCTCATGGTTCCTCAAAACAGCCACTAAAAGGTTCATTATGACATCCAACATGTCTGGGTCATATTTGTTGCCTTTACACAACTATGATGCATAAAGGTTACCTTGAAATTACCTATATGTATCTAGACTACGTAAATTTAACCTCACCAATACCTTTAGATAGTTGGGTTGTGTAACATTAATCTCAAGGTTACCATTATACAATAGGGTTGCTTAAGGGTATTGGGTTATACCCTTACATAGTTCACCCATACTACATAAGGGTAAAGAGAAAATAATTCAATTGTGAATTGAATTTAATTATTTATAAGTTTTTTAAAAATAATTATATAAGTTATTTTGGGGGAAATTTATAATTAATAAAATGTTAATTAACTAATTAATTATAAAGGGTTTTTAATTTATTAATAATTTTTTTTGAAAAATTTATTACTAAATATTATTTAAATATTAAGAGTTAATATTTTAAATACCTTTTAAAAAACTATATGGCATGGATTATGATCTATAAATAAAAAAATTTATTTAGAAATTATAAGGTAAGTTTATAAATTGTTTATAAATTACCAAGTAAGGTCAAAATATAAATTTTCTTATATTTAAATTTTTAGTTGTTTATAATTAATTATTTTGAATTGTTAAAATTTATGGGGTCTTAGTTGGAATATTTAAATATGTGATGTTTTCATTATGTAAAATGTTTACTGAATTTAAAATGAATTATAAAATTATTTATAATTCATAAAATATCATATATTTAAATGAAACAAATTAAATATAATGTTGAATATGAAATAGTTCGTATTGGATTTGGTTTAGAATTATTTGTATTCAAAATTATGGAATGATTATAATGATAAGAATAATTATAATTTTTGTGGTTATCTTTATTTATGAGTCATTCATAACTGGTTATCTCATGTTTAAATACTTGAATTGTTCATTTATTTTAAATGATATTCTATGTATTATTCATAGTTATAAATTTTCTTATATTCTAAATTTTTATGATTTAGTTTAATAGTTAAACTTTTTATTAGATATATATCCTTGCATTACATTCTAGGTATGATTCCATAAAAAATCATATTCCTTGACCTTGATTTTTAATTAGAGTTTTTAGCTTCAATTTAATATTTAAATATAGTTTTTTATTATTAGGAATTAGGGATATCGTGAATTAAATTATTTCTCAATTAAATTCTCCCAAATGAGAGGGACATGGGGTTAGACTACCTACCATCCTAGAGGCTTATTCCTTGTCCATAATGGTGAATGGGTTTAGTTATTTTTCACTCCAATCTTACTCATGTAGATATAAAAAATATCATATAACTATAAATATTTACATTAAGTGTTTATGTACCTTATACATATGATGAATTCAAATATATATGAATATACTTGGCTTCTATTATTGGGTGTGTAACAAAAACTTGTGGGTCATGTGAAAAGTTACACATCAATATGTATTGATCATATTGATTTGGTGTATGGAATAGGATTCCAAAACTAAATCATTAGAATCATGCATACATAAAGAAAATAAACATGAGATAATATGTGGAAAGAAAGTGATGAGTGACACTAGAACATCCTTATGTAGGTTATGTTATAAGTAGGTGCCCCTAAATTTTTCTTTGTTATCTTATTCTTGGTATTTTCTTTAGGTTACACTAGTCTGGAGACCCTAATAATACATGGTTACTAAATGAATAGAGTTTTGTTTATACATGTGATAGATTGGATAGAAGGTTGTCTACTCAACTATCCTAGATTCATATAAGATATGATTGGGATGATGCCTTACCTAAAGAGCTGAGTGGAAAGAGGAATTCTATAACAGACTCATTTTTTAGTAAAATATGGATCTTGGACCTCTAATGGATATGAAATATTTTAAAAGGGGTGATCATTTTAGTGGAATGCCTTTTAATAAAATCCCTTGTTAGATGTTTAATAAAACATGGTACTCATCTGAAAAAATATTTTTTTGTAGAAAAATGAAATAGTAATTATCTAGCTTAACATTGAGATTAATATAGGAAAATAATAAACTAAATGGTATCAAATTCCTTAAATGGTATTGGAATTTGATAGTTTTTATCAAATAGGACAGAAGATTCTATGTATTATAACAACTTCTTCCTAAGCAATCCATTAGTAAAGCTATTAAACAAAATAATTTATATGACTATGATAAACATCTAAAATATATGAATGAACTATCCACACACATTCTTGTTACCATGAATTCTAAATTGAAGAGAAAAAAACCCTATATTCTTATCAAATGATATATAACTTGAAAATTATCTATCAAGAGAAATCTATGAATGAATTGTATGAAGTGTCTAAAGATATTTTTTAGGGAATGATGACTAAATGAACCTCGATCACCACTCATATACTCAATATGATTGGGTATGTCAATGAATTGGAGATACTAGGGCCACCTTTTAAGATTGAATTTTCCATGAGTTTTATTCTGTAATCACTACTAGAAAGGTTTCAGTAGTTTGTTTTGAATCTAATATGAATGATTTTTTTAAACCTTTATTGGATCCCCTAAATATATTGAGGATTACAAAGAAGGACATGGATGGTCTAGACTCAAGTAATATATTTATTATAAATATTTATAAAGGTAAAGGTTTTTTCTAATATGGGAGAGATAAGAGGTCATGGAGAATCTACACTACTAGCTAAGATGAAGAAGAAGAAATTGGGGAAATGCTTCCATTATGGCATAATTTTCTATTATAGAATGGAATTTCCAAATTACCTAAATGGTAGTAAGAATTCTAGTGGAGAGTGCACATTGGTTATATATGTTATAGAATTAAATTTTATAATTATAAAATATATATGATATCAACTATATGTTTTACAAATGTTTGTAAATATAGAAGAGGATAGAAGATGAAAAACAATTGATGAAGATTGAAGTTGGTGTCCAAGTAATGGAGAAAGGGTGCTGCTATATTAAAATTACTTGATGATTCAAGATTATATAAACTTATTATAATATGTGTATTTCAATATTATTTTTCTCTTGATAAGAACATGTAAACAATTAATAAAATTATATGGGATTTTAATACATATAGTTTATGATTTTTTCAATTCTATAACATACTTTAAGGGAGACTAAAAATGGATTGTTATAGTAAAATAATTCATCATATTTTCATCTATATAAATGTTCTAAAAATTTGAATGAGTTCAAGAAGGGTTTTTCCAATATTCAATTTTTTTTAGGATTGATGATTTGAACATGTGATTCTTGTATAATAGTGTAATATTTACAGAACAAGTGGATAAAAGTTCAAACCAGAAGAAGAAAAGTTAGTTGAAAAATTAAACAATGTTTCTTCAAGAATCAAGTAAAGGTAATTGAATCCTAGGGTTTTCAAGAAGGAGGAATGATAATTATATTTGATTGGATAATCTAAAATATCTGAATTAGTTTAGGAAACTCCATGGAATGTCCATGTTAAGTATAGGTGTTATAGGAATCAATTATTTAATTATTAAAAATATATCATAATAAATGTATATTTTATAAGTGTTTTAAAGATATAGGAGTTCAACATCAAGGGAGGAATTGATAAATATTATAGTTTTCATTCAAATAATAATGCACAGAGTTTATAAAACAAATAATTGAATGTAAAATAATGTGTCAAGATCAGATAAACCTTAGTAAAGGATGTGTATATTCATCTTATTTCTCTTATATGTTAATAGAAGTTATTATCTAACATATAGTTGTTTTGAACATCTTGAGATAATTAATTTCAAACAAATGGTTCATGATTCAACAAATTTTATAACATATTTTGAAATGGACACAAGGATAAAAATGTTTTATCTAAGATAATCTATTTATCTTGATATTTTTTAAAATATGAGAGAATTTTTTCCTACCACCAATCAATGGTATATTTTAATAAAAAAACTTTTCTTCTAAAATAAAATGTTCCAAATACATATAATCCTCTATTAAAATAGTAGTTTATTTTTTAAACATTCCCATTAAAAGGAAATAAGTGTTATTTACTAATTATAAAAAAAATTGTATCATGGAAATATATTCTAAAAATAATATAGTTTCTAAGAGACCAGTGGGAGTATGTTTAAACTTGGATAAGTTTAAGGTTAACAAATAAGAGATAATAGCAGTCCAAGATTAAGGTGATATATTACTTTATATATTAAAATATTTTAGGGTATGGTGGTAAATAATTAATGTAAATAGTTACATTAGTTACTATAATAGAGTGGACAAAACTATATCCTAAAAAGTTTTTAGGATGTATCAGTAAACAATAATGCAAGTAGTTACATTATTTCATGGAAAAATATTGATGCAATCGGATTCTAGGGATGATGATTATGAACTTAAAAAGATTTATAATTAGGAAAATTAAGTTGACATAAAAACCTTTGATGTTGTGAAATCAAGAAATTTGAATATGTTCAAGTAGTTGAACATTAGGAATATGATCACTAAATATCACCATTATTCAAAATTGATTTCTTTATAATATGTTACTCACTAAAAGAGTTTAGTATGAGGGTTTTATGATATGATCACATAGATATGTGATATGGATTATATATGATGTAACGAGTTAACAAGACCCCTAAAAGTGTGGAATATATAAGAATAATCTGGATGTTTATCATATATGATATGATATAAAGGTACATATATTGAGTTTGTTAAATATTATTAAAATAGTTTTAAGGATATAAAATGTTTCTAATTGGAGGAAATATACACTTTATCATTCTTTCACATTCTCTAAATATATATATATATATCATGAATTATAATGATAATTGATGTCTCAAGGTATGGCTTTGAATTATCCTTAACTGATGTTTGTCATAGATTATTATAGGTTATGAAGGAATATTAAGGTTAACGTGCATAGGATTAATTTATAGAGATATGTAATATACTCATGAGGCACAAAAATATGTTTTTGTGAGTAGGATGGCATATTAATTATACCACATGGATATCTATAAACAATATATTTGGTATACTAGGGGTGCGTTGATCATATTTGGGTCCACACTATATGAGGTTAGAGAGATACCTAGTATGAGAACCATCATACTTTAATACCCTACTTAGGCATGTCTATAAGTTGATTCAGTCTCATTAGGGGATGGTTGGGTATGTTGTTGATAATTTTATTAGTTGGATCTCAAATAAATATGGGATTTATCCTCTCGTATAATGAGTATGGAATCCAGGCCCTTAATTGAGATAAACTATGGATTTTTCATCCTTACCTAGAAAGTACATATGATGTGACTATCTATTTGGATGAGTGAAATGTGATGTGATCATCCATTAAGATGAATGAAATGTGATATATTCATCAACTAAGTCACTCTATACTCAAAAAATCAAGAATGTATGAGTTGGCTATATGGGATTGACATACTCTGTGTCCCATGGTCAATCGATGCCTTGGAAAAAAAGGGAATACGATAATGCACATTTGAAAATGATGCAATCTAGTGGAATCAGGTATAGAGATACATGTGTTTGATGGATATCATGCTATATCCATTTATTTCTTGAGTTTTATTGATGATTTTCTAAAGAATGATCTTTGATCTCATTAATGGGTCCAGTGATTCATATTTTTTTCAACAATTTAAAGGATCTTGGGGTAACACTATGTGGTTAAATAAATATGGATTGTTTTTTAAACATTGAGGTACACTAAAATTGATTTATAGTTAATTACAAAGGAGTTTTTGATGGGTATTCACAAGTTATTACATGTGATTTGATATAATGTGAAGTTAATGATAGTTTTACAAGTGTTTTAGATGATATCCAAAAGGATCTTTGGATATAATTCCATGAGTTATTGTATATGATACAATATAATGTAAAATGAGACAAAGTCTTTTGGGATTTAGTTCAAGTAGGATATTCGAGGAGATAATCCCTAAATCCATAACCTACATATAATATACAGATATATAGAGTGCATTGTATATAAATACCACTAGATTTAATAGTTTTGGGAGATTGATAACCCACATTGGATATCATTTAAGGAATAGTTTAATAAGCAGAATCATATAAGTATTTTCATTCATGTATGTGATATATGAATTGGGCATGGAATTTACTCATGCATTACAATGCATGAATAAATGCATCAACACTGAAGATAATATGCATGAATATATAAATCCATTTCCATATGATGGTAGGGGGATGTTGATTCTTTATTCTTGGTTGAGACTCTCTAAAAAATTAATCTCTCTTCTACATCATCCTTAGTACATTGAGGTGCTAGCACACCTTGGGTTAATAAGTGTCTCATTCATACAACGAAAAATTTAGGCATAACCCATGGATACCTTTAGAGGTAGAATATACTTTGACTAATACTCATGTAATATTTATCAATCATGTCATATGAAGATTAAAAGGTGTTATAGGTATCATAAATGTAAGTTATTCCATTTTATATTATTATTTATTTCCAATTTTAGCGCGATTTCATATTTCTTACATGGAGAACCTTGGAAAAGGGATTTTATATTTTCAACTATATCAAATAATTATTATTAGACCCTAAAAAATCTATTCATTATCATAAAAAGTAATCCATATATTCCTAATCTCAATGTATATCTCTAGGAGTATAATTCTCCAGGTCAACCATTTATTTTAAAACAAGCCGGTTGATGACATGTCAACTAGTGTCGCTCAAAATTTGACTATCCAATAGCTATTTTGAAAATAAATATTGAATAAATACCCACTAATGAAATAACTACACTCTAAACATATTACCATCCTTAGATATAAAATAAGAGAGATCATAAATATCATAATGTCTATTATTTCATCATAACATAATTTTTTTGTACAATTTCTGCACCAAACCACATAATATATTAATCACACATCATCAGTGAAATATAGTAAAAGTAATCTTTATATCAATATCAATTCATACCCATAGTAATTTTGTAATTTTAATATAATGGGAATAAAATATCACATTATTAGTTGTCTTTTTAGTCCACATTCAATATCTCAAATCCCACATAATTAATTACTCAAACCATATTACTCATTGAAGTTTTTTCATTGATCACTTTTGAAAATAACATCATAAAAAATCATATATTAATAAATCAATAAATTATATGATTAATAAATATTATACTCATGATCCTATATTACATTGGATTATTCTTATGTGTTGTGTTCATTGCAACAGTCATCAAACTATTCAAACACACACTTGTATCCAACATTCTTTAAATAATTTTTTCATCATAGGGGATTTAAATCAGTCAATGGTGGGAACCATTGTGATCAACTTGTGAGAAAAAATAAAATATATATGTTTTAAATTTTAGGACGTCACATTGCTCACAATCTCGGTGTTTGATATTTTTAAATACCAAAAAGTTCTCTTAAATTAACTCCATTATTCTTGAAAATATAATCATAACAATCATTATGAAAAATAATGGAGATTGACTATTCATTTATCAAATTTAGAAACTAGATAAAAATTTATATTCTTCACCACATATATATATATATGAATAATTATAATTTTCAACTGACCAGGAGCATGGGATAAATATAATGAAAAACCATACATCCTCTTAGAGAGGATTGAACCCAAGACTTCTACCCACCATCATAGGAGCACAAACACTAGGTTACTATTAAATAATAATAATAATTTATTTTAGATGTTGGGGGTACAATTACAACCAAACACACACACGCACACACCAAAAGGGAATTAACTAGTTCATATCCCCCAGGGATAGGATAGATTTTGTTACCATTTTTATTTTTTATAATATATATATATAAGATAACCTATAATACATTCCAAACATCAGTCGTATACATTGACCCCCTTCATTTCTTGTCACGCTGTCAGGCGAGGCCCCTACCACTAACCACACCTTGTGCAACCCTTTCATCATCTTCACTGTCATCGATTGGGGCCCCTACCATCGGTTTCACCTTGTGAATCCCTATCATCATCTTCCATGCCATTGAGCAGGTCCCCCCTTCATGTCGGCATTGAATGATGTCAGCCGACAAGTATCACCCCCTCCATCAAACAGGGGTCCTTTTGCTCCGTCAACCGTGTCAGCAAGCACAGTCTAACCTCATGTCCATGTCTATTAACACAAACCAATCAAGATCACCCCCACCATCGAGCGAGGGTTTTACTACAGCTTCCACCTAGTAGAATGGGCTTCCAATCACTAGCACCCCCACCATCGAGCAAGATCCATCTACACCATCATCTGCGCCTGATGGTGTGGGCCACCCCACCACACTATTATCAAAATGAAGCATTACCATAGTGTCACCCCCAATTTAATTGGAAGGTGGGATAAATTATGGTGGCTAGGATCTGAACCCCAACTTCCCATATGAAATGTGGGGTATGTCGCACCACTCAGTTACACTCCCATTTATACATAAATTTATTTTTTCAAATTGAAATGTTTTTTACTTAATGGTTATTTATAAATAATTATATTATTATTAATTATTATTAAATTCATAAATAGTTATATTATATATAACATTTATAATAATCATTAATTATTTAAAATTTAAATATTTAGTATATTTATCTTAATAATAATTATAAATGATTATGAATTGAAAACCATATTGTTGATTATATATAAAATTTAAAATAATTATCAACATTTAAAATAATTATAATTATTTAGTAATTATTTTTATTTATATTATTAACTAAATATTTAGATACATTAATAATTACACTATTATTAAGTGTTATAAATCACTTTAATAATTAAATCATAAATCACATTATTAAGTATTATAAATTACATAATTAACTATATTATTATTATTTATTGTTAAATAAGTTATTTTTTTCACAAATAATACATTATAATATATATATATATATATATTGATTATATCATTAATTTAGTTACAAATAATTTTTAACTATAGTATTAATGACATTATCAATTACAATAAAAATTATATTATAATTAGGTATTATTAATTACTTTAATAATTCAATCATAAATTAGTTAATTAAGTATTCAATTGATTCTATATTTTTTTTATCTGTGATTAAGTTTATAATTAAATATACTAATTTTTAATTGTGTTAATAATTATATTATTTATTTAATTAATGATTATTTTTATTTTTATTGTTGACTATGGTAATTATTACAACATTATTATTAATTATTATCAATAATTATTAATTACATTGTTCATTATCATAAATGGAAAAAACCATGGGTTTAAAACCTATGGCCCAGAGAAATTTATTAAATAAAAATGCATGCATGTGATACATGAGGTCGCAAGTTAAAGAACATGACACACTCTCCACTACAATATAACAAACGGTAGAAACCACAAAAGTGAAAAGGAGTGGAATGATTATTATAAAAATGTAAATTATCTATATATATTAGATATAGGGGATTACAACCCATAAATAACACACACACCCAGGCACCCCATTGGGTCAAGCCTCGTCCCTTTCCATAAGGAATGAGAAACATTCATCCAACCTATTTAACTTCATTTGATTGGCCCAAAGGCCCAGTTGAATGTGGTTCGAAAGTCATTGAATAAGATTTCTTGAAGGCACAAAGGGGAATCCTACATTATGTCATGTCACCAGTATTATGCCTTGTCTCCCCCGTCAATATTCATCATACAATGTTACTAGTATGAAAGATGTGTCACCCCTGCCTAGAATCATCGCATCGTGGATCCCTTCTACACACCATGGAATGGCACCCTTTCATTCCATATCATAGATCTATGTGGGAAGAAGGATAGATGATAGGTGCTAGCACACCCATATCTATTTCGAGTCTCCCACCCGATGATGTCTGTGTGGCACCCTGCTACATCACTTTCCTATCATACCAAACCATATGATTGGTCCCTCACATGGTAAGGGACCCATCCATCATATATAAAAAATCCATGTTGATTGATGGCTAATTGATAGGAACAAACACACACATTCCTCTTTCGAGGTCACCCACCTGGCAGCACCTGCGTGATGTAATGCTACACCACTTTCTTATTGTGTTAAACTATTTTCCTAGCCCCATTATGTCTCCTGATGCCCACTAATAATGGCTCAGATGCCCTTTGGCCTAAAAGCATATGTTGAATCAGAGGACCTATGGGCCAATGGCCCAAATCTGTGGCCCAAAATCCTAAATCGGGTGAATAGTTTCACTTCAATAGTACTTGCCACAATACTGATACAATGCTACTATAGTACATGTGGAAATATATTCCTTGTCCGAATTTGAACTAAGGTCTTTCATGTAGGATTAAAAGTTGTTTACCACTCAAGCGCTACCCAAAATTCACGATAATGTTAATTATTATTTACAAAGGTATTATCATAATTTTTTAACACTACCACAAAAACAGTTTTTCCCAGCCCCCCCCCCCCCCCCTTTATCAGTGCTAACGAAAAAGTGCTGATAAGGGGGGGCTTTATCAGCGCTTTTTTTAGCACTGATAAAGGAACCCCCTTTATCAGCGCTTGTTTAGTAGCGCTGATAAAGGGTCGAATTCAAAAAAAAATTAAAAAATTAAAAAATATATATTAATATATTGATATATAAATATATTTATATTGATATAGATATAATATATAATTTTTAAATATATTTTAGATAAGTATAAATGTACATTAACACTTAATATACTTAATATATAAGATATTTAGTGAAAATGACTTCTTAAAAAATTAAAAAAATATTTTCAATTAATAATTTGCTAATTATTATGGAGTAGTAGTCATTTAATAACAATTTGAAGACTAAAAAAATCAAAAAAATTAAAAAAAGATCCAAAATAAGTTAAAAACGCAACTCAAACTTCAAACGGTCATAACTTTTGATCCGGGTGTCCGTTTGAGCTTTACCATATATCAAATCGAAGCCTGCGACGAGCTCTACGTTGCTATAATCAGGAAACCCCGATTAAGTGTTTTTCAAGGCCAAAAGAGGCCCAGAAGGCCTCCAAAACTGAGTTTTTAGTCGGGGTACTCAGATTTTTTAACATTTTGTGGGTTTTCAGCCTCGTTTGAGGGGGTATTATTGGCTTTTTTGGTGAGGACTGAATTTATTCCAAGGTATTACATTCATATTGATATTATGTCTTTGAAATTTTATTGTTTTTTATAATGCATTGCTATTTATAATCAAATATATAACTATATGTACATATTTTTTATATATTCACACCTAAAAATTAAATTTTTATAATAAATAATTAAACATATTTACATATAAAATATATTAGCTCTATCTAAATAATAACTAATATCCATTTTATTTAAAATACCAATATATGAATATTTATATAACTACTCTATATTAGTATAACTATATATATATATATATTAATCTAGCTATATATATATATATTAATATAACTACATATATATTAATATTACTATATATATATATATCACTATAAATATATATATTAATATCACTATAAATATATATATTCATATAACTATATATATATGTATATTAATATAAATATATATTACTATACAAATAAATATAACTAAATATATATATATATAAATAGAGATATATATTAATATAACTATATATAGATATATTAATATAACTATATATATATATATTAATATAAATATATATTACTATATGAATAAATATAACTATATATATATATAAATAGAGATATATATTAATATAACTATATATATATATTAATATCACTATATATATATTAATATAACTATATATGTATTAATATAACTATATATATATATTAATATAAATATATATTACTATACGAATAAATATAACTATATATATATATCATGAAATAGCAAACAAATCAAAATATAGTAGTGGTATGGGCTTAGGCGCGCAGGGGGGAGGTCTCGAGTTCAAAACCTGCTGGAGGCAGAGGCGCGCACATGGGGGTGGATGTTGGGGGCTAGCGCTGATAAAGGGTGGAGGGGGTGCGTGTGGGCGCTGGAGGGGCTAAAAAGCATTGTTAAAAGGGGGGATCAAGCGCTATAAAAGCCCCCCCATGATTGGCATGATTTTTTTAATTTTTTGTAATTTTTTTTTTATTTTTAAAATTTTTTTAAATTTTTTTTTATTTTTTTAACTTTTATCAGCGCTTTTTTAAAAGCGCTGATAAACGGGTCCTTTATTAGCGCTAAAACGAAAGTGATGATAAAGGAAGCGCTGATAAAATACCCCTTTTATCAGCACTTTTTTTTAGCGCTGATAAAAGGGGTCTTTATCAGCGCTTTTTTTAAGCGCTGATAAAGAGGACCCCCCTTTATCTTCGCCGACTTTAACAGTGTTTTTCCTAGCGCTGTTAAAGGCCCTTTTTAGCGGTGATAAAGGGCGTATTTGTAGTAGTATAATAAGGGTGTTAATTATTAAATATTAGTAGGTATTTTCAAATACCATATTAATTATATTGTTAATTACTCTACTATAAGTCAATATTAGAAAAAAAATAAGTATTGAAAATTATATTATTATTATTAATTAATTAATTATAATTATTAATTAAGTAATAATAATTAGTAATTAGTAATTATAATTTTCAGGACTTTATTAACAAAAATATCACGCCTTTATTATCTTTTAATAATGATCATGACTTTATTATCTTTTATTTTTCAATCTTGAGACCTGTGGGTCTTCAATTTGTTAAAAATAATATTATTATCAAGACTTTTTTATCATGAATTTATTATTATGGGTTATAACCCTTGGAAAATATGTGTCTGGATCCCACTTCAAATATATGAAAAAGATGTGAAGGAACACACCATTATAACATGGGGTGTTTTGTGATATTTTATATAATATTTTTAGAATAGTTTAATTAAAGTGATAAATAATATAAAAAAATCAATACTATTTATTTTTTTATTTTTTTATATATATAAAGAGGGAACCATCTAAGATATCACATTATTTAGTAATTTTTTAAACAATTCACTTTCTCAGACACCTCTCTATTTAGAATCTTTCTAAAGAAGGTGCTTTCAAAAACAACACACACTCTTCTATCAAAAATACCCCCACCCTCACCCATAGATTGGGAAATAATTTCCCAATATACCTATTTTGAGAATTTCTTTTTTATTTCCCTTATATGAGAAAATCTTCTGCGACGTATCAGCACCCTAATAAACATTAATAATTACAGGTCATTGAAATCGGGTGTGGATAAATAGTTTCCATGTTGATAGAATATGATAATAACATGATTGAAGGAAACCATTATGGATTATTGGTCATTATTGGTGTGCTCAGCTAAAATCAATGACCCATAAATGTTATATGGGATGTTTAGGGAATGTTTTTTTATCAATGTGAAAACAAAAAAAACTAAATAGTGATATTGAAGTGGTGGTTTGAGATCTCACTTGGATGGGGACCACTGGATCCTCCACAGTACCTCTGAATCATCTCATCCTCTAGATTAAATTTTCAAAATCCTCATGAGAATAAGTGAATAAAGGATTAAAACCATCAATTTATAAAAAAACAGGCATGATTCAATTCCAAGTCGAGCCTAGAGTTTGACATAAAATTATATTTATGTTTAATGAAACATTGTGCCCCCATAAAGATGAGACTGAAGGAATATCAGTCTGGATTATAGCTTTATATAATTCAATAAAAATTTATTAGTCCACAATTAATTAAAAAATGCAGGAAATATTAAGGTGCTCTGAATCACATCAAACTTTCACTGTAAGTAAAACACCAAGTTTCAAGATCAATGGCATGGCCAAAAAATTTTCATAAGAATCACATTAGTTAATTAACCATTTTTATCCAAAAATTAAAAAACAAATATATAAATTGGTGCTTGACCTGACCAATCCGATAGGCATGACCTGATTAAAAGGCTTATTAGGGCATACTTTTTTAGGCTTGATTCTTAAACCAAACCTAAATTTAAAATCATTATTAATAATTTGGTTGGGTTTGGAATTTAATATATTACCTTGTACTCAACCTTCTAGAACTGAATAAGATATATTATAAATATATATTTTTTAAATTACAATATTATGTATTTAATATATCAAAATAAAGATTATTATATGTAAACATACATTTTTTTCAATTCCTAATTAGTAAAAATAGTTGGTTCAGGGTAAGTATAACTAAGCCTTATTAATAAGATAACTTTTTTAAAGCTTGATTATTAAAATTATTAGTTCATTTTCAGTCTAGTCAAGCTCAATTAATAAATGGGTCACGTTTTTCCCAACCTAAAACCGATAATCCTAACCCATGTACAAGTATATATGTGATCTTGAAAATGATTATTTATTTATTTATTATATGAATTTTAATTCAAAACTCTTCCAATTCATACCAAACTCCAACCCTAAGGTAAATACCTCATTCCAAGATCAATGTAACCATAAATTTTTTAGGGTCATTTACTAAGTTAAATTAAATTTTTTCCCTTCAAGTATAAAACTACCAAAATGATCCTAATAATTTGCAAACTCAAAAACTAAAATTTCAGCGCTTTTACAGATATCATGTAGAATTTATATCTCAGATTGACCATCATTTGGCTCTCCAAACATCCCACCCCCAATCTTTAGAATTCAATAAGTAAAAACATTAATTATATAAAATAAACAAAATCATTATAATGCAATAACATATTTTTGTTAAAATCAAGAAAATAACAACATTAATAAAGATAAGAATATTTTATACTTGAAAATACTAGGTTGCTTATATTTCCATCATGAACTAAAAGAATAATTTGTTGGAAATATCAAAAAAAAAAATTCAACCAAAAGGTAAATTACAGACATATATAATGCCAATTTTCATTATATCTCTCTTAGTCTGACCATGAGCTTTAAAACAATGTTTACAGATCATAGTCACTTGATTACATATAATAAGTGTTTCTCTTCATATGATTTCTGAGAAAACACTTCATTATTGAATGTTATATGTTGAATTTTCACTAACATTAATTGAAAAACAAAATCTTTAGTGTGTTATGCTTCCACTTGGGAGGATTAGTGAAGTTATTCCACTGGAAGAAATTATAAGCACTATATTTCCTTCAAAATATAATGTAGAACCTAAAGGCCTCCATATATATTTATTTTCTACCCCACCATACCCAAGAAGGAAAAAATGACTCTTTTAGGAGTATTTATTCAAGTAATAATAGTCATTAGTTCTTGTTTTTGTTTTATTTTCATTTTGTTTTTCGAACAGGTAGAATATTATTGATGATAATCCTTATTATAATTAAGTTCATATATAAGTAATTTATTTCCCTATTATAAATATGTTGAATCTAAGATAGAAATAGGAGGGTAATATTTAAATGAAATTATGTTAGATCAAAATATGTTTTTATTATCTATTAGTACATAAATTTGATTCAAATGATCAGTGAGAACTAAATATGTTACAATAATGTATATTTTAGTATTAAAAATATTTTATAAAATAACATAATCATGATCAAGTATGAAGATCAAGGAATTTAACATATATAAAATGGAAATTAAAAAATTAAAACATGAATTTGTTAAATATGTTATATCATACTATTGTATAACACACTATTCTATCATATATTATTATACAGTATATTATTTTACAACATATTGTTATATAATAGAAAAATTATACATATGTGTATTGGAATAATTTTAAATAGAATGGGAATCAAGGAATTATATGTATATATAATGATTTATTGTTAAGTAATTAAACATATATGTAATAGAAAAATAAAAAACTCTAAAAATTTCATAAATGAATATGAATTTTTCAAAACCGCACATCAACACTAAAAATAGATTGAAAATTTTAAAAGGAATTGTTGTAAAAATAATAATACCATATAAGTTACCTATAAATAATATTTCATAAAAATATAAAATGAAAATAAATTTTGCGAGAGAGGAAAAAATAAAAATTAATCTTTATACATTATGCCAACATCAGTTAACATTAAAAAGTAAATTTGTGACAGTTATTATCACGACCCGTCCTCGGGGCCCGTGCCGTGACTACCCCAAGCCCGTCTTCCATAGGCCAGGGGCTGGCGACTAGAACCAAGGCGTAAATCCTGATAAACAGGGAAGTCATTGACTTTGTAAAGTAAACAACCACCACAGAGTAAGCAAGCGGAAAGAGTAAACACTAAGTAAAAACTGTAACAAGCTGTGCTGAAAGAAAAAGGGGCCAGAAATACAAGCCCAACTGTAAAGTACAACTGAAGGGAAAAATAGCAACTGAAAAGAAAAGTTGCAGCGTCGAGCCGTCCTCTGGAAGTCCCACCTGAAAGGTGAGCACAGATAGCCTCCACAGCTCCTCGGTCCAGCCGTCCGCTCCGAGTACGTCCCGCCCAGTGGTCCACCTCCAAGTACCGTCCAACTCCGCAAGCCTCCACCACGATCAGCGTTGTCCGTCATCTGCAACCAACACAATGAAGTGCGGGCATAGCCCGTGTAGGGGTGAGTATAAGATACTCAGTAGGGACCCCGAGACCCCCGAAGGTCTCCCAGAATCCACAAAGGATAATCCACAAAGGAAAGATACAATCACTAAGTAACAACCGACACTGCTTAGGTATATGCCCATACATATACCCAAGTCATCATTTCCCGTTCGGCTCCAACATCCGAGCCCAAGCACAACCCAGTCCACACAGGAAAGCAAAACATATACCCACACAGGATAGCACAACACAATCCATGAAGGAGAGAAAAGTAATCCACATAGGATAGCTCAACACAGTCCACAAAGGAGAGTAAACAGAAAATCCACACAGGATAGTTCAACACAATCCACAAAGGAGAGTAACACAAGATTCAGCTCACACAGGTATACTTCTTGTATGATGATAAAGATTATCACTGATCCATCTAAGTCGTCGGACCCACAAAGGATCAAAAGGTATTAACCCCCGCAATGACCCACAGAGGATCGGACCCCCACAGGATCAATAGGTAACAAACCCCCGCAAAGACCCACACAGTATCAGGCCCACATAGGACCTGTAGACGCTGGCTCACACAGAACCGCTGAGCGCTGACCCACACAGAATCGGATTCACACAGGATCTGTAGCACTGATCTACGTAGGATCGCTGAGTGCAGTAGTCGTCGCAGTCCACTGAGGATCTCTGCACAGTCATCGTCGCAGTCCACTGAGAATCTCTGCACAGTCGTCATCGCAGTCCACTGAGGATCTCTGCACAGTCGTCGTCGTCGAAGTCGCAGCCAGCACTAGGGTTCCCGCACACAGCAAACTCGTTCGGGAGGGTCCGCTCCACGAGCCGAGAGGCTGATTCATCAACTGAAACAAAGTCCAAATTTGATGTATCCAAAAGTTCTGTATCGTCAATAGGAACTCAACATCGCAGACGGCGCGTCAATCAGACACCCGGTCTGAGAGTTATTGGCTTTTTCGTCCCAGGAGCCCGGTTGGTTTCTAAGGAAAAACCAACACGAACGCACTCCACCTGCGTCCAAACCTTGGGCGGAGTGAGCCAAAAGATCCTTCTCACTTAGAGGAATCCACCAAAGTCGACGGCACGTCAATCGGATGCCCGAAGCTCAAGATATGAGTGTTTCCGCTCCGAAGGCCCGGTTGCTTTCGTGTACGAACCAACCCGACCGAACCAAAAGTATTCCTAAACCTTGATTGTAATATACCAAAATGACCGTCTCGATCCAAGGATCGTGTTGCCGCTGACGGCGAGTCGTTTGGAGGCTCGTAGCTCATGTTATGAGCAAAAGACCAAAAATAGTCCGAAGACGGGGGGTCTGGGCCCGGACCGACCCAGCCCAACCCCCCCTGGGTCGGCCCGAACTGGGTCGACCCAACCCGGGTCCAGGTCGACCCAACCCGGGTCCGGGTCGGACCCGGTTCGGTGCGGCCCGATCCGGCCAGCGCGCGACCCGGCCGGTCGGGCCGGCCCAGCTCGGCTCGGCCGAGCGGCCGAGCGTGGCAGGCGCGGGGCGCTGCCCCGGCGGGATGGAAGAGTCGCGACCCGCGAGGGGCCGTGCTAGAATTCAGCAGACGCGGCTTTTTGCCGCGTCCCGTGCGTGCGAGCCGAACCCGCGCGGCCGTGGGTTTGCTGGCCGCCACCGCCGGAGGCTTCCGCGGGCCACCGGAGTTGCTCCGGTGGTCCGTTTTCCTTCCCGTCTACGCCGCTGCTCCTCCTGGGTCCCGTTCTTCACTGCAGAAACATCAAATCGCCCTTGCGTCATGTTTTGTCGTCGCCCGCCAATTCCGCACAACAATAAAGAACTGCGGAGGGTTGTCGGGCTGTGTTCGTTCGGCCCGCACCCTCCGCGTTATGCGATAACAATCGGGAAGAATAATCAACATATCAAACAACAATTTTAATAAATTAAAATTGTTCTTATGAAACCGGGTTCTTTATTTTAAAATAAACGATCCCGGGAATATAAATTATTTCACAACAAACCCCTACCTCGTCAAGTCGTCGCACGCGCGTTCTTCGCGGATTGATCGTCGCGGAAGGAGGGGATCATCGCGTCGTCGCGGTATCCGGCGTTGCGTCAATGAACTCCGAGGACCAAGAAACAACAGATTTAATTATAAATAATTAAATCTGTGTGTTGTTATAAACCACAAAGAAGTTTTAAAAGAAAACCGAAATCTCTTACCTCAAGCAGTTGGTGATCGGAGATCGGGGCGGGGAAGAACATCTCGGATGAAGCGTCATCAATCTTCAAGGGTGACGGCGTTCTTCGCGTTCTTCGCGTTCTCCGCGTTCTTCGCGTTCTTCGTGTTCTTCGCGAAGGAGGATGAAGGCACAAAACTTGTCAAAACCTCTCAACGAGCATTTTTCCAGAAGACTTGCGTTGGTCTTATTTTATTATTACGCCAATAAATTTCAAACAGGTTAAGAAACAAATAAATTAATTCATATAATTAATTCAATGAAGAAAACCGCCCAATTAATTGGTGCATTAAGAATTTAAGAAAACGCGTCAGTTGACTTTCATAATTACGGGTTTTCGCGGGTGCGTTACTTAGTGGAAAAGAAACGGTGGGGCTCGTGCGGGACCCACCTCACAAATATCCTACCAAGGGGGTAGGATATTTTTGGATAGCACCATATCCGCAACAACTCATCTTAAGCAGCTTTAAGTGGCTTTCAAGTGGATTTAAGTGAAATAAAATAAATTTTGTCGTACAAATTATTTTATTTCTTAACTTTAAGCCCAAAAATTAAAAACCACACCCGAGCAAACGCAACTCCGGAAGAGGCATTTCTAAGCAAATATCGGCATTTCTATTTCATCGGTGCCCTCGGAATTCGATTCCAGGCACCGGTTCAAAAGTTAGAAAAACCCACTCATCCGTTCACTGAACGTACCCGAGCCAAACTTCAGAAAATGATTCCGGGCACACCGGGCCTCGGAATCAGGTGCCGTCAGAAACTGCGTTCTTGTAAAATTCCAAAGAAAATTAAGAAAAAAAATCCTTGAAATTTATGGGTCTTTACATTACTCCCACCTCAAGGCTTTACGTCCCCGTAAAGATACATCATAAACTAGGGAAACAAATGTGGGTATTGAGCACGCATCTGAGCCTCCCACTCCCAAGTGCTCTCCTGGAGGTCCTTGTGCTACCATCTGATGCGCACTAGAGGAATCGATCATCCATGTAGGACCCGCTCCTGTCGATCCTCAATCTCCACTGGGACCTCCGCAAAAGTCGCCCCATCATCAATGTCCAGCTCCCCATAGTCAATGATATGCGTCGGGTCGTGCACGTACCTCCTCAGCTGAGATACGTGGAAGATGTCGTGCACCCGGTGTAGCTGAGGTGGTAGAGCCAGGCAATAAGCCACCTCACCAATCCTGCTAAGGACCTGGAAGGTTCTGATGAAGCATGGAGACAACTTGCCTCCTCGGCCAAATCTTCGTAATCCACATCGAGGTGAGACACGCAAGAAGACATGGTCGCCATCATCGAACTCTAGTGGCCTCCGCCTCCTATCATCATAAGACTTCTGCCAGCTCTGAGCTGTCCTCATCCGCTCCTGGATGACCTGGACCTTCTATGTCATGGCCCGGACCATCTATGGTCCCACGAGTGCTGACTCCCCAGGGTCTGTCCATCACAATGGAGATCTGCAAGGTCTGTCGTACAACGCCTCGTATGGTGCCATCCCGATGGTGGAGTGGTAGTTGTTGTTGTACGCGAACTCCACCAAGGGTAGGTGGTCCTCCCAGCTGTGACCAAAGTCGAGGACACATGCGCAGAGCATGTCCTCAAGAGTCTGAATGGTCCTCTCCGTATGACCATCCGTCTGAGGGTGAAAGGCGGTGCTCAGACGTAGCTACGTTCCGAACGCCTCCTGCAACCCCTTACAAAGCTGGGAAGTAAAGAGAGCGTCTCGATCGGAGATGATAGAAGATGGCACACCGTGAAGCCGTACAATCTCCTGAACGTAGATACGTCACAAGCTCTCCACTGAGCCCTTCTCTCTGATGGGTAAGAAGTGAGACGACTTGGTGAGTCGGTCAACAATCACCCAAATGGAGTCATGACCTCTGGAAGTGCGTGGAAGTCCAGTCACGAAGTCCATAGATATTCCGTCCCACTTCCACTCCGGGACCTCCAGGGGTTGTACCAAGCCTGCTGGTACCTGATGCTCTGCCTTCACCTGCTGGCAGGTGAGGCATCATGAAACGAACTCTGCCACAGCCTTCTTCATGTCTGGCCACCAGTGCTGTCGTCTGAGGTCCTGGTACATCTTCGCCACTCTAGGATGTACCGCCAAAGGAGAAGTGTGAAACTCTCTCAGCACCTCCTCTCGTAAAGCGACTGGTACCAAGGTACGTCCTCTGAAAAGGATGTCGTGCTCTACTCCAAGGGAGAAACCATCAGGTGCCTGTCCCGAGGATATCTGTGCACGCCGCATCTCACAGTCAGCGTCCCCACGTTGTGTCTCTCTGACCCGCTGTAGTAGTAGAGGGGTGACTGTGAGAGACTGAAGGAAGGTTGTTCCGTCCCTATCCACAAAGGATATTTGCAAGGTGGCTAGCTGCTCTGTTTCCTCCTCAAGTAGCTGGATGCCCATCCTCCTGCTGAGAGCATCGGCTACTATGTTCCCCTTCCTAGGAGTATAGACTATCTCAAAGTCATAGTCCTGGAGGAACTCGAGCCATCGCCCCTGTCTCAGGTTCAGGTCCTTCTGAGAGAATATGTACCTGAGACTCTGGTGGTCAGAAAAGACTGTAAAGCGCTCGCCCATTAGATAGTGTCTCCATGTCTTCAGAGCGAAGACCACTGCTGCGAACTCCAGGTCATGGGTAGCGTAGTTCTGCTCATGCGGCCTCAACTGACGTGATCCATAGGCAATCATGGCCCGCTCCTGCATCAGGACACTTCTGAGTCCGGTCCCTGATGCATCACAGTAGACTACGTATCCAACTCCCTCCTCAGGCAACCTCAAGATAGGTGCACTGGTCAATCTCTGCCTCAGCTCCCGGAAGCTCTGCTGATATCTGTCTGACCACACGAAGGGTTTCCCCTTCTTTGTCAAAGATGAGAGTGGCGCCGCAACTCTGGAGAAGTCTGGCACAAATCTCCGATAGTATCCAGCTAATCCCAAGAAACTCCACACCTCCGTCACGCTCCTGGGTGGCTCCCAAGCTAGCACTGCTTCGATCTTCGCGGGATCCACCGCAACTCCCGCCTTAGAAATGACGTGCCCCAAGAATTGGACCTCACGCAACCAGAACTGGAACTTCAAGAGCTTTCCATAAAGCTGGTGCTCTCGGAGTGTGTCTAGAACAACCCGCAAGTGGTAGGCGTGCTCCTCCTCCATGGTCAAGTATATCAAAATGTCATCGATGAAGACCACGACAAATCGATCGAGGTATGGCTGGAAGATCCTGTTCATGAGGCTCATGAACACTACTGGAGCGTTGGTTATGCCGAAAGGCATAACCAAGAACTCATAGTGGCCATACCGACACCTGAAGGTTGTCTTCTGCACGTCCTCGTCTCGAACTCTGAGCTGATGATAGCCTGACCTGAGGTCTATCTTTGAGAACCACCGGGCTCCCTTGAGCTGATCGAAGAGGTCGTCAATCCTCGGCAGCGAATACTTGTTCCTCACTGTCACCTGGTTTAGGCGACGATAGTCGACACACAGTCGCAAGCTCCCGTCTGCCTTCTTGGCGAACAATATCGGGGAAGCCCAGGGTGAAACACTGGGTCGGATGAACCCCTTGCCCTGCAAGTCCTCCAACTATACCCGTAGCTCTCGAAGCTCAGCGGGGGCCATCCGATACGCTGGAGTGGATATAGAGGTTGTCCCGGGGTACAGATCAATATAAAAGTCTACCTCACTGTGAGGAGGTAGTCCTGGAACGTCGTCGGGAAAGACGTCCGCATACTGATCCACCACTAAAGGAAAACTAGGACTCCGCACGTCCACTGCTCCTAGGATGAGGCTAGCCAACTGATGAGTAATGGGTTGTTCTCTCCTCTGCGGAAGTCCATCCTGTGCTGCAAAGGCTCCCTTCTCGCCGGGTGAAGGTGAACCTGCTCCCGTCGGTGCGTACACATCGCACCTTGCGCCTAAAACAGTCAATCTGAGCATGGACTGTAGATAACCAATCCATGCCCAAGATGACGTCGTAAGGCCTCGACGCCGCTACAAGAAGATCTCAGCCGAAGCTCTCTCCTCCTAGAGTAAGCTCACACTGCCGGCACCAGTGCGTAATCGTCGAGTCTGCTCCCGTAGGGGTCTCTAGCTGTAAGGATCAAGCCAACGGCTCTGTCGGAATCTCCGACCTCCGAACAAGGGCAGTGGCTATGAAAGAGTGACTCGCTCCTGTGTCTATAAGAACTGCAGCAAGGGTGTAATAGACACAGATAGTACCTCGAATCATCTCGGGCGCGCCGTGGTCGTAGGCCTCCGCTGCCTGGAGTTGTGCCTGTCTCTACCCGCCAGCTCCCGGTGGTCGGGGTGGCCCTCCTGGTGGTGGTGGGGGTAGAGCCTCAAAGCGTCACCCACCACCCGCTGCTCGGCCAGCTCCTCTGCCTCGTCCGCCTCCTCCCTGCGGACCGCCACGGTCGACCCTCTGCCTCTGCCTGGGTGGACCCTCCACTGTCTGCTGCTCCTCGGCACGACGGGTCGGGCAGTCACGAGCCATGTGGCCCTGCCCGCTGCATGCGTAGCACTGCCTGCCTCTCGAAAGACTGGATTCGCGCTGTGTGCCCCGCATTGCTGAGCTAGTGTCCTGAGGTCGTCTACGAGAGGGTCTGGTCTGCCGGGACCCCTGAGTCATCCGTCGGCTGCCTGCTGAGGAAGACTCTGCTATCTGTCGCCCTGCGGCGGGTCTCGCTGCTGAAGGGGACTTAGCAAGAAAGCTCTCGATCAGAAGGGCTCGCTCCAGCACTCCTGCCTGAGTCGGAATGCTGAGGGAGATCAGTGATGCCCTGATCTCGTGTCTCAAACCCTGCTCAAAGGTCCGGGCCCGGAAGAAGGGGTCTCGTACCATGTCGGTCGAGTAGCGAGAAAGATCGGTAAACCTCGCCACGTACTGGGCGACCGTTAAGCTGCCCTGCCGTAGCTGAAGAAGCTCCTGGATGCACACCGCACGGAGGGTGGCCGGGACGAACTCTGAGCGGAAGAGGCTCTTGAATTCCTTCCAGAGAAGAGATGCCTCATCGTGCACCTGGAGCATCAAGCTCCACCATCAGCCCGCTGCTGCGTGCAGTAAGCTCACCGCGGGGATCGCCATGAGGTCTACTGGTGTCCTCACTAGCCTGAAAACTCGTACGACCGCCTCCAGCCAGTCCTCGGCCGCCTGGGGGTCCGTCTCCCCACAAAACCTGGGTGGTCGCTGGCGCTGGAACTCGTGCAGAGCTCCGAGGCGACATGCATCGTCAGCGGTCGTGGCGGGGAGCATCGGTAGCTCGGTGGGTAGAGGTACCGTCGGTGCCACCGCCGTCAAAGGGCCCTGTACCGAGGCCTCGTCGCTCGGCGGGCTGTCGTCGCGCTCTACTCTCGGAACCCTAGCTGGCTGCCGTCGTGGGGCCATCCTGAAAAGGAAACAAGTGTGTCACGGTCAGAACATTATACTTGGTGAGCTGATATAAAGTAATCACAAAGAAAACTTTGAAACACACATGCAATCAATGTTTTCATGCATTAAGTCGGAAATCAGAAGTCAGGGTCCTGGTGTACGGATACGTCGGCCGCCGCACCAACACTGGACTCCCTGGACTGATAACCACACTCAATACGCTAAACACTATTGCTTTACATAGAATAAAGATCAGAGTCTGCGGTAGAACCGACCACCTCTGATACCAATTTGTCATGACCCGTCCTCAAGGCCCGTGTTGTGACTACCCCAAGCCCGCCTTCCATAGGCCAGGGGCTGGCGACTAGCACCGAGGCGTAAATCCCGATAAACAGGGAAGGCATTGCCTTTGTAAAGTAAACAACCACCACAGAGTAAGCAAGCGGAAAGAGTAAACACTAAGTAAAAACTGTAACAAGCTGTGCTGAAAGAAAAAGGGGCCGGAAATACAAGCCCAACTGTAAAGTACAACTGAAGGGAAAAACAGCAACTGAAAAGAAAAGCCACAGCGTCGAGCCATCCTCTGGAAGTCCCACCTGAAGGGTGAGCACAGATAGCCTCCACAGCTCCTCGGTCCAGTCGTCCGCTCTGAGTACGTCCCGCCCAGTGGTCCACCTCCAGGTACCGTCCTGCTCCGCAAGCCTCCACCACGATCAGCGTTGTCCGTCGTCTGCAACCAATACAACGAAGTGCAGGCATAGCCCGTGCAGGGGTGAGTATAAGCTACTCAGTAGGGACCTCAAGACCCCCGAAGGTCTCCCAGAATCCACAAAGGATAATCCACAAAGGAAAGATACAATCACGAAGTAACAACCGACACTGCTTAGGTATATGCCCATACATATACCCAAGTCATCATTTCCCATTCGGCTCCAACATCCGAGCCCAAGCACAACCCAGTACACACAGGAAAGCAAAACGTATACTCACACAGGATAGCACAACACAATCCACGAAGGAGAGCAAAGTAATCCACATAGGATAGCTCAACACAGTCCACAAAGGAGAGTAAACAGTAAATCCACACAGGATAGTTCAACACAATCCACAAAGGAGAGTAACACAAGATTCAGCTCACACAGGTATACTTCTTGTATGACGATAAATATGATCACTGATCCATCTAAGTCGTCGGACCCACAAAGGATCGAAAGGTACTAACCCCCGCAATGACCCACACAGGATCAGACCCACATAGGATCAATAGGTAACTAACCCCCGCAAAGACCCACACAGGATCGGGCCCACACAGGACCTGTAGGCGCTGGCTCACACAGAACCGCTGAGCGTTGACCCACACAGGATCGGATCCACACAGGATCGGATCCACACAGGATCTGTAGCACTGATCCACGTAGGATCGCTGAGTGCAGTCGTCGTCGCAGTCCACTGAGGATCTCTGCACAGTCGTCGTCGCAGTCCACTGAGGATCTCTGCACAGTCGTCGTCGCAGTCCACTGAGGATCTCTGCACAGTCGTCGTCGTCGAAGTCGCAGCCAGCACTAGGGTTCCCGCACACAGCAAGCTCGTTCGGGAGGGTCCGCTCCACGAGTCGAGAGGCTGATTCATCAACTGACACAAAGTCCAAAAGTTGATGTATCCAAAGTTGATGTATCCAAAGTTGATGTATCCAAAAGTTTCGTATCGTCAACAGGAACTCAACGTCGCAGACGGCGCATCAATCGGACACCCGTTCTGAGAGTTATTGGTTTTTTCGTCCCAGGGGCCCGGTTGGTTTTTAAGGCAAAACCAACCCGACCGCACTCCACCTGCGTCCAAACCTCGGGCGGAGTGAGCCAAAAGATCCGTCTCACTTAGAGGAATCCACCAAAGTTGATGACACGTCAATCGGACGCCCGAAGCTCAAGATATGAGCGTTTCCGCTCCAAAGGCCCGGTTGGTTTCGTGTACGAACCAACCCGGCCGAACCCAAAGTATTCCGAAACCTTTAGTGTAATATACCTAAACGACCGTCTCGATCCAAGGATCGCGTTACCACTGACGGCGAGTCGTTTGGAGGCTCGTAGCTCAAGTTATGAGCAAAAGACCGAAAATAGTCCGAAGACGGAGGGTCTGGGGCCGGACCGACCCGGCCCAACCCCCCCCCCCCCGGTTCGGCGCGGCCCGGTCCGGCCAGGGCGCGACCCGGCCGGTCGGGCCGGCCCGGCTCGGCTCGGCCGAGCGGCCGAGCGTGGCAGCCGCGGGGCGCTGCCCCCGCGGGATGGAAGAGTCGCGGCCCTCGAGGGGCCGCGCTGGAATTCAGCGGACGCGGCTTTTTGCCGCATCCCGTGCGTGCGAGCCGGACCCGCGCGGCTGCGAGTCCGCTGGCCGCCGCCGCCGCGACTTCAGCCGCCGGAGGCTTCCGCGGGCCACCGGAGTTGCTCTGGTGGTCTGTTTTCCTTCCCGTCTGCGTCGTTGCTCCTCCCGGGTCCCGTTCTCCACTGCGGAAACATCAAATCGCCCTTGCGTCACGTTTTGTCGTCGCCCGCCAAATCCGCACAACAACGAAGAACTGCGGAGGGTTGTCGGGCCGTGTTCGTTCGGCCCGCACCCTCCGCGTTAGGCGATAACAATCGGGAAGAATAATCAACATATCAAACAACAATTTTAATAAATTAAAATTGTTCTTATGAAACCGGGTTCTTTATTTTAAAAGAAACGATCTCGGGAATATAAATTATTTCACAACAAACCCCTACCTCGTCGCGTCGTCGCGGTATCCGGCGTTGCGTCGACGAACTCCGAGGACCAAGAAACAACAAATTTAATTATAAATAATTAAATCCGTGTGTTGTTATAAACCACAAAGAAGTTTTAAAATAAAACTGAAATCTCTTACCTCAAGCAGTTGGTGATCGGAGATCGGGGCGGGGAAGAACGTCTCGGATGAAGCGTCGTCAATCTTCGAGGGTGACGGCGTTCTTCGCGTTCTTCGCGTTCTTCGCGTTATTCGCGAAGGAGGATTAAGGCACAAAACTTGTCAAAACCTTTCAACGAACGTTTTTCCAGAAGACGTGCGTTGGTCTTATTTTATTATTACGCCAACAGATTTCAAGCAGGTTAAGAAACAAATAAATTAATTCATAGAATTAATTCAACGAAGAAAACCGCCCAATTAATTGGTGAGTTAAGAATTTAAGAAAACGCGTCAGTTGACTTTCATAATGACGGGTTTTCGCGGGTGCGTTAATTAGCGGAAAAGAAACGGTGGGGCTCGTGCGGGCCCCACCTCACAAATATCCTACCAAGGGGGTAGGATATTTTTGAATAGCACCATATCCGCAACAACTCAGCTTAAGCAGCTTTAAGTGAATTTCAAGTAGCTTAAAGTGAAATAAAATAAAGTTTGTCGTACAAATTATTTTATTTCTTAACTTTAACCCCAAAAATTAAAAACCACATCCGAGCAAACGCAACTTCGGAAGAGGCATTTCTAAGCAAATACCGGCATTGCGATTCCATCGGTGCCCTCGGAATTCGATTCCGGGCACCAGTTCAAAAGTTAGAAAAACCCGCTCGTCCGTTCACTGAACGTACCCGAGCCAGATTTCGGAAAATGATTCCGGGCACACTGGGCCTCAGAATCAGGTGCCGTCAGAAATTGCGTTCTTGTAAAATTCCAAAGAAAATTAAGAAAAAAAATTTCTTGAAATTTACGGGTCTTTACAGTTATATTTTTTTTAAAAGAATAATTTAGTTACAAAGATGTAAAAATATACACATATACTATTGTAAAGTCTTAAAATATTAATTCAAATGATGAATCCAAAAAATTGAACATCCTAAATTGAGAGAGAGAGAGAGAGAGAGAGAGAGAGAGAGAGAGAGAGAGAGAGAGAGAGAGAGAGAGAGAGAGAGAGAGAGAGAGAGAGAGAGAGAGAGAGAGAGAGAGAGAGAGATAGATTGTGTGTGTGTATTATATTATACAATATACCACTAACACCTAAGCTGGATAGATAATACATGGGAAAATTTTGAAAAGGGAAAGATAAAGACTCATTAAATCTTTTATAGCATACTTTAATAAGTTTAGATGAAAACACAACATATATGAAAAATCATATACAAAATACTAAAAGTATATAAACATTGAACTCTTAGATTGAGTGATCATTGTGAATGATTACAATTACTACTCATAGTGAATGCTTAAGTGACTTCTTACAGAGGATGGCCATATAGATTGTTTATAGTGACTACTTGAAAATATCTCATTTTTATTAAAATTATTTTTTCTTATAGTGGTGGTTTTTGAAGTCATGCACCTAAAGAGAGTAACATAATAGGTATAGTTACCTAAGGTATGCATTGGAACCATCATTTTCATAATTATACCATTGGGATGTAGACATATATGTAATTAAACATATATGTAATCATACTGAAAAATATAATATTATATAAAAGTATAAAAAATTATTAAAAATATTTTATGACATAACATATTGAAATATGGTATGATGATCCGTGAATTTGTCATATATGGAATGAAAATTTAAAAATATATACAATAGTTAAATATGTTGTAATATTATATATTCTAGTATTAAAAACATATTATGAAATAATGTGATAGTCTAGTGTGAGAATTAGAGAATATAGGAATTTAATAAATTTAAAAATATAAAAAATAAATCTGTTACAATAGTATAAATTTTAGTATTAAAGAAATTATCAATTAAAATAATAGATTTTAGTATGATAATCAAGTATTTGAACATATAAGTTATAAAATAAAAAAATAAAAAATAAACCAGTTAAATTATTTATCATAGTATGAATTTTAATATTAAAAATATATTATAAAATAACATATTGATATTATAGGGGAAGGATTGTATTTGATAGTATGGTTCACTCCGCAAGAGAATGTGCCCCACGCGCCTTTAGGGTTTTCAAACTCGTTTCCAGCTGCGCCCTCGCCCGGCTAGTATCTGGATGGATCAGTGGCTCCCTCTTCCCTTCCAAAACAGCGGCTTCCTCAAAGCGATTGGAGATTCTCTTGGAGGTTTCCTATGCTCAGATGACAGAACCAATTTCTGTTTTGATGCGTCGTGGCTCTCCTTTGTGTAGAAATGGATATCTCCCTTCCTCTTCCAGATTGGATCTCGCTCTGGGTGACGGATTATTTCTCATGGAGCCAAGAAAAATCCTACCCGGTCTTCCCCAGGTACTTCCCTCACTGCCTTCCTTAGGTGCACTCTATTCAGGTATACAGGAGACGACACCAAAGAGTCAGACGTCCCCCTTCAAAGGCTGATCATGCCTGTGTCAGGTAGTCGTCCCCGCCGGCCTCAGGTCCTCCTGCTATGGAGGTGGATCCGGTCTCTGATGGTTCAAAAGTAGAACCCATCCCCGGTACCATTCTCTTTGATTCCGAACTGACCTCCCATCCCTTGCCTACAAGTGTCCTATAGAGGTGTAAAGACCAGGTTCCTTTCATCCCAAACTCCTTGCCCTCCTGTAGGTTTGAATCCTTTCTCCCTCCCCTCCTCCACTCCCTGTTGTTTCAGGAGTTCCTCTCAAGGGTGCGCATTCTAAGTTGCATTCCCAATCATAATGGTGTGTTGGCTTTTCTCCCACATCCATCGGATCCTTTTGACAGTCACAAGGAGGCCAATAACTCATTCTATATGGCCATCCCGATCTTGGATTCTCCCCCCAGTGGGTTTCTTTCTTCTTCTGCCTCGGGCTCTCCCTTGCACCTAAATGGGCATTCTCCAAGTCAAATCCTCTAGGACAAAAGGCGGGCCTCCATATTTCCCTCCAGTGCTCGGAGCAAATTATTCTCCAGCCACCGGGTCACCTCCTCTCCCGCTGCTACCCTGATGTCCAAGGACAGAGGAGTGTGCACACTATCAAGATCAAAGAACTTAAAGGAGCGCTCTCTTTCCTACTTCATTAAGGTTGTGAGTTCTAGATCCAATGCTAGAACCCTGATCTATCATTGATTCTATTATTAATCTAGAACGCTCGTGGCCTTGGTGTCCAAGTTAAAATGGATTTCCTTGCCACAAGTCAGGAAACACAAAGCCTCAGTTGTAGCTATCCTCGAGCATAAGCAAAATCCTTCTAAAATTAGCGACTTTTCCATAAGAATCAATTTACATGGCTCTATGCATGTTTCCCCTACCAACTTACACATATGGATCTTCTAGAACAACAACATCTCTATGGATCTGGTTCAGGTCGGGGACCAAAATATCACTATGAAGGTGTCACTAGGTGAAACTTATTTATACATATCCTTCGTCTACAAGAGTTGTGATTCCAATCAAAGGAAAATTCTACGGAAAGACCTTAATACCTTTTATCCAAGCAACCTCCCCTAGTTTGTCGGGGGGGGGGGGGGGTTCAACGTCATCTCCGACTTGGAGGAGAAGAAAGGAAGGGGTCCTTTTAATAGGAATGCGAGCATGGATTTCAAACAATTCATGGTCGGGAAAGGTCACAATGACTTAGGCTTCTCTAGCGACCGTTTCACCTGGTGAAACAACCAAAGAGGGAACCACCAATCATGGAGCCACATGGACCGTTGCCTGGCCAACATGCAAGCCCTCTCTTCATTCTCCAACACAACAGTTAGTCATCTTGTTCGAGGGTTATCCAATCACTCACCCCTCCTGGTATCCCTATCTGTAGGAAAGGATCTCCATGAAAGTTTCTGATTCTATCAACAATGAGCTTGCTCCCCGGGGTTCCATGTGATGGTTAGAGATGTCTAGAGTGAACCTCATCAAGGGCATATGTGGGTGGCTATTCATAACAAACTGATATGTCTCAAGTTTAAACTTCAAGTGTGGGAAAAATAAATCCCTCCCATCAATAGTGATATTAACGCAACCATGAAAGAGGTTGAGCGCCTTGAGAACAGACTTGAAGAAGCCTGGGAAGATCGGATTTTTTAGGATCTGTCCATCAAGAAAGATACCTTGGCAGATTTGATCCTCAAACAAGAACACTTAGCAAGGGAAAAATCAAGAATCAGATAGCTCGGTGAGGGAGACCGAAATACTGCATTCTTCCATGCGTGTATTAAGGAGAGGAAATGGCAGTAGAAACCAAATATTTTTCTGGACAATAGCACGTACACGGATGATAGGGACATTGTGGGTAGTCTGGCTCATTACTTCTTCAAGGATCTTCTCGGTGGCCCCAACCCTCGCATGATAAATGGGTATCCAAAGTGGAATGAGGAGCTCTATGATGTTATCCCAAGCCTGGTTTCAGTGCAGCACAATGAATATCTAGGTTTGATCCTGGATAAAAAGGAGATCCATAAGGCAATGACGAGCCTTAATCCAGAAAGTTCCCCGGGACCAGGTGTTTTCCCGGGCTCTTTCTATAGGCTCTCATGGGATGTGGTGAAGTTTGAGATCATCTCTACTATCTAAGACTTCTTTTGGGGGTATCTTACCTCAGGTTGCTTGTGCCACTAACATCGTGATTCTTACCAAAACCAAGAACCCCTCCTCCATCATGAAATATCGACCGGTTAGTTTTTGCAACTTTTCTTACAAGATCTTGGTCAGTATCATCAACTCCAGGGTGTTGCTCCATCTTCCTTGGTTGATATCCATGGAGCATCACGACTTTGTGAAGGGCTTCTCTATTCAGGGTTCCATTGTTCTGGCATAAGATATGATCAGAGACATTAATTTCAAGACACACGGTTCCAACATGGCCATCAAGCTGGACATGAACAAAGCATATAATCGAGTTGAGTGGGGATTCATCATCAAGGTGTTGGAAGGGTATGGGACTCTCCTCCTAGAATATTGATATCTATTTTAGGTGCTTTAGCTCCACATGGATGGTGTTCACATTCATGGGGAAGACTTGTGGTTTCTTCAAATCCTATCGAGGCCTAAGGCAAGGTGACCCCATTTCTCTGAGCCTCTTTATCATCACTTAGGACATCCTCAGTCGCCTCCTGTATAGGCGCATCACCAATGGAGAGATACTTCCCTACCATAGAAGATTCGGATCTCCCTCCATATCCAATCTGATGTTTGCGGATGAAACGTTTATTTTCATGAATTCTAACATCAGAGGCATCAACAAAGTGTTGGAAGTGTACTGCCACTGGAGTTTCCAGGTGATTAACAGGGTCAAAATCAACTTTTTCATCTCCAACAAATGCTTGTCCAACTAGGTCTCTGTGGTTCAAAATAGCCTTGAAATGAAATGAGGAACCTTCCCTATGGAATACCTAGGGGGCCATATCTTCTTAGGTAGCCTTCGAGTTCAGTACTTCGACTTCCTCATCAGCAGAATCACAGACCGGATCCTCAACTGGAAGAATAGATACCTATCCTTCGGGGGCCGGATCACTCTGGTCAAAAGCATCCTCTTGGCTACCCTTATCCATGCTCTCTCGTACATTAAAATCCCAAAAGGTATTATTAACAGGATTGAGAAGGTTTTGGACAGCTTCATCTAGGACCCCACCTCAGAAGGGAAGCGCCACTGAGTATCCTGGAGAAGGGTGGCAAGGCCTTTGAGGGAAGGTGGCATTAATTTTCACAGCCTTGATGACACCCTTAATTTCATGCATGAGAAGTTGGCATGGGAGGTCATTGAACAACGGACGCTTTGGGGGTCCACCATGCACAAATCCCACTTTGGAAATATGACTCTGGCCAAGGGTCCATCCTCCCCTATTTTGTTCTATGATATCTCCCCTAATAACTGCCCTTCAACCCCATGTTCGTTGGATAATAGGGAAGGTTGAAATCTCTTTTTGGTATATAAACTAGGCCAGAAAACCCATTAGCTTCTTGGGATGCCATGCCACCTCTATCTCCTTCAGGGAGGCTAGCTTTCACCCTACCTTTATCAAAGGAGTGCTGGATGAGGATCAACAGGCCACTTTCAATCTCATTGAACTCTCCTATGAACATGATAAATGTGTCTTCACCCCCTCTTCCTCAGGGGCCTTCTCCTTCAAATATTTTTGGTGCACAATGGAGTTTCATGAGAAGATGGACAATTGGAATGAGACTCTTTGGCCCAGAGGCATCCCCCTGAAGCACAACTTCCTCTCTTGGAGGATCCAGAACAAGGATGTCCCAATAGATGATAATATCAAATGATGTGGAATCCCCCTGTCTTCGAGATTTCTCTGATACAATAATCACATGGAGGAGAGTGAAGTCCATCTGTTCTATGAGGTTGAATGGGCGAGTATAGTTTGTAATCATTTTGGCAACTTCACTTCTCTTCATGATCAGGATACGTCCAGTTTTCTGTTCCTCGAACGGTGGTTCCATGGTGCAGGATAAAGGGGTCCAAAGAGGCTGGCCCATGTTTTGGTTATTTACATAGGCTTCTGGAGCCTATGGAAAGCAAGGAACAAGGCAAGGAACGATGGAGTCCAAGCTTCTAGCAGGTCCGTCATCATTCGTACAAAGAACCTCATCCTCGATATGATTCAACTGGCGAGCAGATCCCAGCCTCCAAAGGCTTTCTGTCAATGCTTCCAATGATCGTATTGGTATCAACATCTCCAGCAGCCACTGGGTCTGCTGAAATCCCTCTTCCACAGGAATCAAACTGAATATGGATAGATCCTACAATATGGGGGTCCTCCCCTGAGGAGGGGTCATTCATGATCCCACAGGTACGGTCTTGCTGACTTTTTCTGCTCGCCTTGGACACGACTCCTCTCTTCAGGCCAAGGCAAAGGCACTGCTCCATGGGATCATTATGTCTTCAAAAGAGGATTTTTTTATTGGAGGCTGAAACTAACTCTATTTTTCTCCACAATTCCCTTCTCGACATAGGCGCCATCCCTTGGTCGATCCACTACATCATCAGAAAGTACCAGGGCATGCTGAATAACACCGTATTGGTAACACAATTGGCGGGAAGGTAACCAGGTTGCAGATCACCTAGCTTCTCTTGATGTCCCCGGTCCTAATCCTACCTGCTTACATAATGTGAAAAGCATGCATCCAGAGGGGTCAATTTAATTAGGGGATACACCCTTGGTCTGTACTTTTTTAGGCCTCTGTAGGCTCTTCTATTTTTAGCTGCCATGACTTGTTCTGTCTATTTTGTATCTTATTTCTTTTATTATAAAAAATTTACATTTTTCAAGGATATTATAGTATAATATTTAGGAAAATGAACATATACATAATGAAAATTAAAAAAAAAAATATAAAATTGGTTAATATATTACAATAGTATATATTTTGGCATTAAAAAAATATGTTTGCATGACATAATTATATTCCATAATGAAAATAAGAGAATTGAATATATATGTAATATAAATTTAAAAAATGAGGTCAAAGTAATATATATACATATTTTACTTTCTATTCACAGCCTCTTTTGGTGAATATTCTTCATAGCTATATAAATAATTTTCTAAGTTACTATCTGTACATGATGAGGTTGTGAAATGGTGTTTGAAAAAAGCATGTGAGAAAACAACCTATGAAAAGAATCTCTAATATCCTATAAAGAAACCCATATAATTGATTAAAAAAACCAATCATCATCCTGGAGAAAACTTAAGGAGTGGAAATCCAATTTAAATATATGGTTGTTTATAATTATAAAAAATTACAACTCATCAATTATAAGATGTATGAGGTTCAATTTAAGAATAGAAAAATATAATTTTTGAGGTTACTATTTTTTATCTTATGAATTATAAACCATTTTAAACCCAGATCCTATATATTTGAGGAATTAAACAATGGTATATAGGGAATTTTCTTTAAACTAAGCATTAAAAAAGATTCAAACAATTTTTATTTTTGTCAAAAGTTCTTCAATAGAGGAATAATTTGAATAATTTATAGTTTATCATCAATTAAGTGGAATTCTAATCTCTTAATAGGAGGAAACCTATAATGGATATCATACCTAAAAATTCACCATGAAACTTTACAGGGGTGATTTGTTGACACATATAGTATATTTTTATGTCATCAACTTGTATATCTATAATACCTCGAACTAGGAGCCTAAATCCTAGGAGCTGATATGGGAATGCACATGGCCTAAAACATGATCCTCAGTTTTAATAAGTTACCTATAAGGAGAAAACAATTATAATGATACATCGGGAACTGGTTTACCCTCAAAACTTTAACCATAAAGAATCACATGAATATAAATTCCTTTTAAAGAAGAACCATTTTAAAACCAACTTGGAAGAGGAGATATATTTGTTTTATAATTCCAATATATAAAGAAAATAAAAAATACATAGGACAACAAAATATAAAGAAACTATAACCCTGATCCACCAAATCCTTTTCCATGTCTCTAACATAGATCTATAAATCACCATTTATAATACCCTTTTTTTTAAATCACCATTTATGAAAAATGGAGTCTCTCCCTTATAACTAGTCATGCTTACATGTCCATTATGGTGCACATATAGAGTGTAAGAATAAACTTGATAGGATTTTCTAAATGTCTCTAGTATGTTTTCATGCATGAGAAATCTCAATAATGCAATGTCAATCAACATGATAAATCATAAAAAAAAAATTTCAAAAACATTTATTTATCCAAATCGTTCCAACCCAATTTATCAAAAAAAATCATAACCATTATTTTCATAATTTCATATTTTGATGGGAAATGAAAATTTAAATATTAATCTCAAATCAATTCATAAACCATGTTTTCTTCCAAAAAAATCATTAAAAATATCATTTTCCCAAATCATAAGGGAAACTCTCTATTTCCCCAAAACCATTGGAAACTCCCAATTTTCCTAATAAAAATATAAACTATTCATTTCTTAAAAATCAATTCATGCTAAGTCTATCATAGTTTAATAAAAGAATAAATGATATCTAGATACATAGAAAGAACCATCACCTAACCAAATGGAATCAATCCATTATTCCCCTCAAACATGCGTTTGAACCAAGTCATCACCCATTAACACAACCCCATGACATATTCTCTGTCATGACTAGGAGAGGGATATCACCATATGGATGTGATCATCTCAACCATTATTTTCTTTAACACATTCTCTATAGTTATCCTCTTTACTATGGATAAATATAAGAGGTTTCAAAATAGTTCTTATGGAAATTAATTTTCATCCATACACCTACCCTTATAATAAATTCAAAATAAAACACATTAAAACACTTTATCTTAAATCTAATCTTTTTCCATAAACATTTTCACAAAAACCTAATCTTTCATTAAAAAAATTATAAAAAACATCATCACTTCATAAAAACATATTTCAAACATCCATTATTAAAAAACATATTATTCTCCTTTAAAATTATCTTTTCAATTTCAAAATATCGAGGGATGTAAACTCCCTCAATTCAAGGTAAACCCATTTCATACAGAAAATCCATTTTTGCACCAAAGGATGATTTCACACAAATAATAAAATTTGAATCAATTTTATATCACAATCAAACAAATATTATATTATCCAATCTGATGATAGGTAATGGGGCCACCTACATAAGCATTCCATTAAAGAAAATTCCCAATTCCACAATCCATGATCAGTCCAATGAGATGAATCCATTTGTAATATCCCGAACTTTTCTAGAGATGTCTTGACCTTTTTTATAGTATTATTTTGCCTTTCTTCTAGTATATCTTGTTTGAGTTTTATCTCGGGTGAATTTTGGTGGAATTTAGAGGTTTTTTGAAAGGTTTTGGGCAGTGCACGGTTGGCGCGCAATTTTCCCAAACCATTCACCCTACCTCAGAAAACCATGAAACCCTAAACAAATCGGGATTGAAAGGATGGTACATGGTTTTTCAAACCATGTGCCCTATTAGGAGTAACCATACACCCCCACCCCCTAGAAGGGTCACACTGTTTAGGTCACAATTTGGAAAACTATGCAACCTTGTATAAGAAACCGTGCGTAGGGGTTTAATTATTCTGAAAATTAGATTAAAAATTTACCGAACCCCCCAGACTTCACCCAAATTCAACCCAACTCGAACCTAACTCATTCATATCATTTTTTGGAGGCTTTTGGATGAATTCATAGGGCTTTCAAACCCTGTTCTGGATGAATTGAAGGTCGGATTGATAGATCTACAACTCTTCGGGTATGTGGTTTCTTCCTGATTAGGTTTCTTTCTCTGCCATCTATCTTTATAGATAAAAATGGAATGTTTTCCCCTTGTTGGTGATGGATCTAGATTTAGTATTGATGTATCTTGATTCTTTTGATCTTGGATCTAGGATGTGGATCTAGATCTCATTCTCCATCGTGATCTTGGCTGTTCCGCTTCAATTAGGGATTTCCATTGGAAAATGTTCATAATCAATTTTGAGGTAGGTGATATAAATTGAAAATCTCATAGTATTGATTCGATTATGTGTATATAATCGTGAAATTAAAATTTCCATGATTGGGAAATTGCATTGATGATTTATTTGATTTAATTTGATTTCCATGTGATAATGATTTGGGTTAAATTAGGGAAATTGAAATTGGTTTAATTGGATTAATTAATTAGTAAATTAATTAATGGAAAATCATTATTCTGAAATTGATGGGATAATGAGATTGTGTAATTGGTCAATTAATGTGATTAATAATTAATTTATAATGAGAATTATGAGATGGTTGACTTGACCTTAATGGGTTAATGGATTAGATGATTAAATGTTGATAAATGGTTTAATGGTGAATTGGTTAAATTATTTCATGTGATTAAAGTGATTAAACAAGATTGAATTGGTAATTTAAATGGTACCCATGATGATAATGTTTGAAAATATTGTTAATGATGCTTAACCTTGATGTTTATGAAATTTTGAGGCATTTGATTTTGTGATATACATGTGTTGGACATGCACTGATGCTTCAAAAACCCATATGCGATTGACTGGTATATGTGTGTGGGACATGGATTGATGCTTCAAAATCCCACAGTGATAAATGGTTTGTGGGACATGGATTGATGCTTTAAATACACAGGTGGTGCTAGACATGTCGTTCGAGGCCCAAAATGTTGGCATTTGACTATGGTTCCAATCAACTGTAATATGACTTGAATTGAATGGTGAATGATAACAGTGATATTTTGACATGTGATATCTCTCAGGGATAGTATATACTTTTACATAGGTCGAAGTAGGTATTGATGGTTCATGTGTCCTCAGGAACCCGGGGTTTATGTAGTTAAATAAAGAATAATTGAATATATGTAAACTATTTACTTTATTTCTTGTATTTTATTATTTATATAGTTGCTTACACTTTTATTGACTAGATATTGTTTTAGAATCATTTGGTGGTGGCCTGCTAAGTTTTACTTACACTTTACTTGGGTTGCTTGATCGGTACTTGGATAGACTTCATGTTTGTAGGATAGGATAAGGGCAAGATCCCCATGTTAGATGGTTGGGTCGGGATGGAGCATGAATGAGGGAACCAAACATGGTGTCAGGACCTTCTTGGGAGTGTTAGTGTGACTTTATTTTATATTTTCATTTGAAACTTGACACATATTTGGCATGACATATATACTGTTCAGTTTTGGATATTGTATTCCTGTTTTGGTCATTATGTGATATTGGATTGTCTGTATTTTTTATATAATTTGGCTATTATTTATTTATTTCCACTATTGTGCTAATTTGATAAAGATGATATAGTCTATCCATGATCGATATTAGAACCTCACTACAAGTCGGTAGCCTCTGACATACGGGGAGACATGCTTGAGGTCATGTGACCGGCCTTCTCGGGGTACCGGTATGTGGCACCTAGGTCAGGACGTTACAAAGTGGTATCAAAGGTGTTTTATTTTCTTTTCTTTTTTCATACTATTTGGAAAAGGTAGATAGGATACTAGGAAGAGTAGGTCCTTGGACATGAGCTTGTGCATGGGAGTAGATAACCCATTTATGGGGGAAAACCCATGTACAAAGGGTAGGATTGATGTTATTGATGTTTGTTGTTATAGTTGAATGTTGTTTCACCTTGAGTGACAAACTTATTGTGTGATGTGATTATTGTTTTTGAGACTTGTGACCCAGTATGGAATGAGATTTGAGTATGCATGCATCATTCTAGGAACTCAATAATTATTGTGACATGCATCATTTTTAGGCACGCATAAGAAAACAGGGTTTGGGTAAGTTGTTGAAATTGATATGTTTTTCCTTGCTTGTGTTACTAAAATGAAAAAGGTGCCTAATATGAAATGAAAGTTTTAAAATGATGAAAAATGTGATAAAATTTAATATGAGAATTATTTTACCCTTATTAATTATGACCTAGATATAAGATGGTTAAGGGGTAGATTTGGTGCCTCAGTTTTGACCATGAGGAGGGATTTAAGGGAAGTGACTTGTTATGAATTTATGTGAATCCAAGTAAATGTGTTAATGTTTTAAATGTGTCCTAATATGTGTGTATTTAAAATTGTAAAGATATTCCTTCATGATGACGCTTGTTGATAGGAAAATAGGAGGACATCGCTAGGATTGTGCCTCCAGTGGTAGAACTTGAGGCATGGATAGTGTTCGGTGAGGAAGGAGAGCAGTTCCATGAGAACTTTTCTTGCTTCATGTAGTTTATGGAAAGAGACCTAGGAAAGGTTGTGAAAAGTATTTCTGATCTAAAATTGGAGTTTTAGTTTTAGAACCCTCCAAATTTCACCAGAGAGGGTGGACTTGAGGTAGTTGAGTTCTAGATTTAGTCCATCCTGACTATACTTAACCACTTGAAGACTCCTATTGAGAAGATATTTAAATTGGTTACCTATATGTTATGTGGTCAGGTGAATCATTGGTGGGAAATCCAAACTCGGGATGAAAAGCTGGAAAATATGGAGTGGAATAACTTTCAGGAGAATTTATTGGAGCACTTTTACCCTGAGACACTCAGGTAGGAGAGGGTGGATGAGTTTATGAGGTTGAATCAGGGGAGTATGTCTGCTATGATCTATCCTGGTCACTTTATAGATCTGTAGTTATTTTCTCCAACATTAGGAGGAGATGACTCTATGGAAGCTAAACGATTTGGGATGGTATTAAATTTGAAATTAAGTCCTAGGTGAATATATTTTGGATGAAGAAGTTTTCAGAGGTGGTGAATCAAGATCTCATTTTTTAAGGGAACCAGAAGGAGGCTTCTAGTGGAGGACATGTGGTTTCTAGTGGATGTTCAGGAGGTATTAATTATGAGTGAATGAAGTATTGTTATGAGAATATTGACCATCCTAGTGGAAAGAAGATTGGCTAGGGGGAAGGATCAGTTACACAAGATCTTACTCAAGTGATCTATCATGAGTGTGGTAGGCCGAGTAAACTTCATAGATAGTTTCCTTGAACACCAGTAGAGTGTCAAGCCTATAGAAGGATAAGACATATACAATGGTTTTGTAGAAACCCGTAGAAGATGGGTGGTGATAGAGTGGCTAGATAGAACCAGAGTATAGAAAGGGGATCTTCTACACTGCACCAGTCTGGAAGTTAGATTTCTACTGGCCATGGAGGTAGAGGCAGTGAAGGCGGTACTTCGAGGAAAGAGTGCCTATATCAGTAGCATGGTGCATATCAGGGGACTCATACTATATCCGAAGGAAGAGGGGAAGGACAGTTGCATGAATTTCAGCCTACACTAGTGGATAGTGAGGCTAAACCATCGATAGTTAGAGGTACAATTCTTGTAGATTATACTCTAGCTAGTGCCTTATTTGATACTAGTTCCTCTTGTTCTTTTATAACTGCATAACTTGTGGATGTTTTGAGCCTAGTGGTAGAGTTCATGAGTGGGGTTTTGATGATAGATACACCTTTATAAGTACAGTTGAGAGACAACTATTTTTGAAAGGGTTGTTCTCACAAGGTTGGGGTGTAACATTTTAGTTAGGATTTTTACATCCTTGAAATTTCAGGATTCGACCTAATTATGGGGATGGAATGGTTAGTAGAATACCGAGCCCACATAGATTGTTACCATAGGAGAGTGAATTTTATGTATCCTTAGGGAAAAATTATATTCATCATGGAGAGTGGGACATCCAGGCATGCCTAGAAGGGCCAATTCATTAGCCATTGGGGGAGCTCATCACCCAAGTTTCAAGTTTTTTACTAGATGATGGGGGTGAAAATAATGATTCCTTTCCACCCATAGTGGGCAGGTTTCAAAATGTGTTTCCTAAAGACTTATCAGGGCTTCCACCTAAGATAGATGTGGAATTTATGATTTATCTCGTACCAGGGGATGAGGTAATTTTTATTCCACCATACAGAATGGAACCAATAGAGCTTCAAGTTCTCAAGACTCAATTGGAATAGTTGATGGGTAAGTATTTTATCCATCCAAGTATGTCACCTTGGGGTTCTCCAATTTTTTTTTCTAAGAAGGATTATGGTAGTTTGCACTAATGTGTTGATTACTGGAAGTTGAACTAGATGACAGTGAAGAACCGATATCCTCTCAAATGTATCGATGATCTATTTAAATAGTTTAGGGGATCTTGTGTCTTCTCTAATATTGACTTAAGATCGGGGTATCATTAATTGATATTTATACCTTGTGATATGTCGAAGACTTCTTTTAGAAGCAAGTATGGCCTATATGAGTTTGTCAAGATGTTGTCTGAGCCAATGAATGCACCAGTAGTGTTTATGTCCATGATGAACAAAATATTACACCCATACCTAGATTAGTTTGCGGTAGTGTTTGTGGATGAAATCTTGGTGAACTCCAAGACTCGTGAAAATCATGCCCAACATATTGACATCATTCTAATTACACTGAGAGAGCATCATCTATAAACCAATCTATCAAAGTGTTAGTTTTGGATTGATCATGTACATTTCTTAGGTCACATCATCTTAGAGGAAGGTGTGTCAATAGACCTAGAGAAGGTTTAGGTAGTTGTATCTTGGGAGCATCCTAAAAACTTTTTTGATATCTATAGCTTCTAGTGTTAACAGGTTATTATAAAAGGTTCATCTAAGATTTTTCTCATTTAGAATCACCACTTTCGAACTTAAGCAAGAAGGGTATAAAGTTTTAATGGATGGAAGCATGTGATAATTCCTTCCATGAGTTGAATAAGCAATTGAAAACGAAACCAATCTTGATCCTACCCAAGCCAGGTGAAGAGTATAAGGTGTTTTGTGATGCTTTTGGTATTGATATTGGATCAGTGTTGATGAAAGGATATTGAGTTTTGGAATATGGGTCTCTTTAGTTAAGTCCATATGAATAGAAATACCTTATCCACGAACTCGAGTTAGAAGGATTTTTTATGCCTTGAAGTATTGGTGTCGTTATTTGTTGGGTGAAAAGTGTATTGTGTATATGGATCACAAGAGCTTAAATTATATCTTTTCACAGTGAGATTTGAATATTTGGCAGCTAGGATGGGTTGATTATATGAATTCATTTGAATTTGATCTAGCATATATTCATGAGAAGGGAAATAGTGTTGCTAACACTTTAACTAGGAAAACACTGACTCGGGCGGTTTAGGCGTCTAGTGATGAGTGAAAAATGATGACCTTGCTGGTGGAGATGCATGTTATGGTTAAAGAGGTCCAAGATTAGACGAATCTCATATTAGTTTCAGTGGAGTCTACACTTTTGAGTCATATTAGGGAAAGGTAGTATAAGGATCAAGAATGTTTGTCCTTAAGAGAAATCCTTAAATGCGGGGAGTCACCTTTTGATTAGGACATAGATGATAATGAGACCATCTATGTTATGAATCGGGTTGTTGTGCCTATGAGCATGCAAGAGGAGATGATCTGTGAATTTCATGCCTCAAAGTGGGCGATGCATCTAGGTGTGACCAAAATGTACCATGACCTTTGATGACAGTTTTGGTTTATGGGCATGAAAATGGAGATTGTAGGGTTTGTGACATGATGATACACCTATCAATAGGTGAAGGATGAGAATAAACAACCTAGTGGTTTACTACATACATTGCCCATTCTAAAATAGAAGTGGGATGATATTATCATGAACTTTATGGGGGGTCTCCCGAGGATTCCTTGGAAGAATGGAACTATTTTTGTGATTATGGACTAGCTGATGAAAGTAGCACATTTCTTTCCTATAAAAGAGACTTTATCAGTGGGAAAGGTGGGAGACTTAAACATTTAGGATATATTCTGTCAGCATGGGGTTCCATGGATTTTACTTTTATACCATGACTCGTGTTTTACTTCACGCTTCTAGTAGGTCTTGCGAAAAGTTCTTGGTATACAGGTTTTATTGAGTATGGAATTCCACCCACAGATAGATGTGCAGTTGGAGTGTACAATATTGATTCTTGAGGATATTCTTAGAGCATGTGCCTTAGATTTGGTGGGTCTTAGGAGAAGCAAATAGCTTTGGTGGAGTTCTCCTATAACAATAGTTATCATGAAACTATACAGATGATGCTATTTGAGGATATTTATGGTAGTTCATGAATATCACCTCTCTGTTGGATATAGGTAAGTGAGTCAGAGTTGTTGGGATCGAGTTTCATGTAGGATATTTCGGAACAGGTTTAGCTGATTCGAAAACATATGGATACAGCTTATAGTAGACATAAATCATACACAAATAGAAATAAATACCCCTAGAGTTTACAAAGGGTGGTCATGTGTTCCTTAGGGTGTTTCCTAGGTTGGTTCACCATAGTATTCAGAGACAAGGAAAGTTGGAACCTAGGTTTGTTGGACAATTTGAGGTTGTGAAGAGGATTGGGCTGGTGTCATATCGATTGACTCTTACAAAGTGGTACAGTGTTATGCATGATGTATTTCATGTGTCATAGATTCAATGGTATCACCCTTACCTTTCTCATGTGATCGATGTGGATGATGTTGCGCTTGAGACTGATGTGTCCTTTGAGGAGCATCTAATGCGTGTTTTGGATCATAGTGAGAAAGTGCTGTGGGGAAGGACCATTCTGATAGTTCATAAATTGGGCAACATGGATGTATTTAGGAGAAAACATGGGAGAGATAAGTGGATATGTGGGCTCAGTATCATGATCTTTTTTATTCAGAATCTTAGAGATTCTTGGGAGAATAGCTCAAGGATGAGCTATTATAAGGTGGGGAGATTGTAAGATCACTACCTTTTTTGAAGATGTCTCAAGATTTTTTAAGGTGTTCTTTTTTATTGTTTTGAGTATATCTAGTTTGGGTTTTATCTTGGGTGAATTTAGGTAGAATTTGGAAATTTTTTGGAAAGGTTTTGGGCAGTGCCTGGTTGGTGCACAGTTTTCCAAACTGTGCACCTTAACCCAAAAAATCGTGCAACCACAAACAAAGAGGGATTTCATAGCTAAAACATAGTTTTTTCAAACCATGCACTCTATTATGATTAACTACGTACCCCCTAAAAGCGTTTCACGATTTAGGTGCATGGTTTGGAAAATCGTGTGCCCCTTCCCAGGAAACCGCAAGAGCGAGTTTAATTATTCCAAAAATTAGATTAAAATTTCCCAAACCCCACGAAATTTACCCAAATTCAATCCAACTTGACCCTAACTTATTCATCTCATTTTTGGAAGATTCTAGATGAATTCCTATAGCTCCTTAACACCATTCTTGATGAATCAAAGGTCAGATTGATGGATATGCACCACTACATGTGTGTGGTTTCTTCTCGATTAGGTTTCTCTCTCTCATGTATCTCTTTCCAGATTAAAATGGAATGTTTTTACTCTTTTGGTGATGGATATAGATCTAGGTTTGATGGATATTGATTCTTTTGATATTGGATCTAGGTTTTGGATCTAGATCTTGTTCTCTGTTGTGATCTTGGTTATTCTGCTTCAATTGGGTATTTTTGTTGTTGAGTGTTCATCATAAATTTTGAGGTAGGTGGCCTAAATTAAAAATATCATAGTCTTGATTTAATTACATGTATGTAATTTTGAAATATAGATTTCTATGATTGGGAAATTTCATTGATTATTTATTTGATTTAATTTTATTTCCATGTGATAATGGTTTGGGTTAAATTGGGGAAATTGAAATAAGTGGAATGGGATTAATTAACTAGTTAATTAATTAATGGAAAATTGTGATTTTGAAATTGATGGGATATTAGGATTGTGTAATTAGTCAATTAATATTATTAAAAATTAATTGATAATGATATGGTTTACTTGACCTTAATAGGTTAATGGCTTAGATGATTAAATTTTTATAAATGGTTTAATGGTGAATTGGTTAAATTATTCTATGTGATTAAAGTGATTAACCAATATTGAATTGGTAATTTAATTATTACCCATGATAAGAATGTTTTAAAATAAGATTAATGATGATTAACATTGATGTTTATGAAATTATGATATTGTGATATTGTGATACATGAGATTTTGTGATATACATATGTGGTACATGGACTAATGATTAAAAATACCATATATGATTGACTGATATACGTTTGTGGGATATGGAATTATGCTTCAGTAGCATATAGTGATAAACTGGTTGTGGGACATGGACTTATGCTTCAAATACCCATAGGGTGCTAAACATGGTGTTCTAGGCCCAAAATGTTGGCATTGAACTATGGTTCCAATTGACCGTAATATGAATTGAATTGGTATGATGAATGATAACCATGGTATTTTGATATGTGATATCCCTTAAGGATAGTTCAGACTCTGACATGAGCCAAAGAAGGTATTGATGGTTTGGTTGTCCTCAGGAACCCGGGGGTTTATGTGGTTAAATAAAGAATAATTAAATATATGTAAGTTGTTTACTTTATTTCTTGTATTTTATTCTTTATACAAATGCATAAACTTTTATTAACTCGATATTATTTTAGAATTTTTTGGTAGTGGCCTACTGAGTTGTACTCACACCCTACTTGGGATGCCTAATCGGTACCTGAATAGACACCACGTTTGTAGGAAAAGATAAGGTCAAGATCCCCATGTTAGATGGATGAGTCAGGATAGAGCATGGATGAGGGAATTGGACATGGTGTCAAGGACCACATGGGAGTTTCATTTTGTATTTATTTTGGTTTTTTATTTAAAACTTGACACGTATTTGGCATGAAAAATCTACTGTTTAGTTTTGGATATTATATTCATGTTTTGGTCATTATGTGATACTAGTTTGTCCGGTTTAGTTATATCATTTGGCTATTGTTTATTTTTTTCCACTATTGTGCTGCTTTTATAAAGAGGTTATAGTTTCCACATAGTCGATATTAGATCCTCACTGCTAGTCAGTATCATTTATTATATGGGGAGGCATCTTTGAATTCATGTGACCAACCAGCTCAGGGCATCGGAATGTGGCACTCGGGTCGGCATATTAAACCTAAAATACTAGTCATGATAAAAAAAATCAATATGTACACATAAATTTAAAGATTTTTCATACCTAGATCTATATCAGAGAGAGTAAAAAATAAAAAACAAGAGATTGAAACTAAATTTAGATCTTACTCAAGATATGATGTCAACCCATTGATTTTCACTCACAATCCATTAAAGAGATGATGAGAGACCTCCAAAATCACCCTAATGTTCCCAAAGAAATGTCTAAAAAGTTTAGGGAGAATAATGAGGTGATTCAAAGGATTTTTTAGTTTTTTAAATAAAATATTTGTGAATTTATCCAAACTAAGATGTATTTGGGACCCCACAACTAATTGTGCATTCTCTACTACCTGAAAACCCAGAATGTGTAATAATCATGAATGGTCTTTTGGATTGTTCATGGGAATGTACAATATGTAATTCCTCAAAAATCATGCTTCATTATCCCATTTAGTGATCTCTAGGACTTTATAGTTGTCTATATGGCCAAGGTAAAACTTCTCCCAACTTCTCTATGAAATTTGTATTCCCATGAAAGTTAAACCCCATGGTAAAAACCCTATTACATATATAATGGTTTAATAACAATTTCATTTTGATATTATTTAATTATTAATTTATCAAAAGAATAATTTTAAAAAATCTATGTAACTCTCTTACAACAACATGTTTACCCCCAATGTTCATCAAAAATTAAAATTACCACACGCCTCCCAAAACTAGGGTGTTACAATTCTCCACACCATAGAAATTTTCTTCCATGAAAAGTCACTCAGGACTATCATTATTAAATAGCTCTAGACATTTTTATTTCATCTCAACTTATCTCTCCCAAGTCCTTTCCTAAATTTATCTATGCTTATATAATACCCAAACTAAATAAATAATCTACCCACTAAGGAACTTCTCTCTATGTTCAATAAATTAAATAAGCCTCTCCACGTATTATGAATCAAAATCTAAATAAAATGTCTCACAATATAAGATATTATTTGGGTCTAGTTAATGTTTCTTTAATTGATAAACATGGAAAAAATTATGATTTTCAATATAATATTATGGGAACACCAACTAATATGAAACTTAATCAATCTACTTGTTGATTTCAAAGGGTTCTATCTATCATTATCTTATAACTAGAAAATGTGTGCCATGCACTTTTTTGTGGAATCCATGATATAATCTTCACTCAGATGACACAATTAAAGTATAGGCATAAAAGTATCTATATGCTCTAATAAGATGAAAATGTTATCTTCATGTTTCATATGAATGTGCACAAATCGAGGGATGGAGTCCCTTTAAAAATATTTCTTTATTCAGTGATGTGGCAGTGAGAGTCTTTTACTCTTAGTAGGCCTTGTATTTCATATATTTCTAACAAAAAGGGGTTTCAAAACCATAAATCTCGTTTTTAGGGTCTTCTAGACACTTTTTCCTCAAAAAACATCTTCTATAAGGAACCTTGTAGTTAAGTGAATAATTTATTTCATAATATTTCATTTGACTACTCATGGAGGTAAAACGGACACCCAGATCAAGAGTTATGGATGTTTGAAGTTTGGATTTTATCAAGGAAGAAATCCATGATTGGGATCAGCTTTGTATGACCTATACTTGGGAATCATTCTTAGGGATTCATCTATACACACCCAACCTCACATGCCTTTCTTCATGCACTTTACTACTGCACGCCCTGATGAACCTTCTCATGTGCACCCAAACATAATTGTATGAGCCTAGATACACACCCAGGCACCCGAGGAAGTTACTTCTATACTTGGGAACCCATGTTGGGGTTTTTAAATAAAATTACCCCTTACCTCCTATTTTGATACCCATCATAAAGTGGAGACCCAAGTGCATAGATCTTTAACATATGCACCCAATTCTTTCAAAAAAACTTCCTTTGGTATATTTTCAAGTCAAAACCTAAGGATATTGGATAAAGAGTTTGTGCCTAGACCCACCTAATCAAAGTTGTGCCTTGGAAACCAGATCACTTGAGTAGCTATGAATAAGTTCCATTATTTGGGCACCACCTACTTGGTTTCCAACCACTTAGGCACTAACCACTTGGGAACTAACCACTTGATCACCAATCATTTGGTCTCTAATCACTTGGGCACTCACCGCATGTGATATAACCACTTGATTAAAAATATTCCAAAGCATCCATTTTCCCATAGCCCCTACCTTTTATAAACATTACCTGGTCATCCCATATCAGGGCACTGCTTCACCCAAGGCACCTACCTAAGAGCCTATTCTCCATAGTCCTAGACTTGGCTGCTACATTTCCCTAGTACCATAACTAGCATTCCAATTTTCCTATACCTCCTATAAAATGGGTACCCATTATGACTAGTAACTCGGAGAAGGTGCTTTCTTTATTACATTGATAAAAAAAATACAAGGGATCATATCACCAATGATTAATCGGTTTGGAAATCCTAAGAGACTAGATTCATACATGATTTCCATATTTAATTGTAAAAATAAAACATAGCATGAAAAAGAATTCATCCTTGAAGATCATTCAAATATTCCTTCTTCTTATCCCGAGGAAAATAAAACATAATAAAGCATGAGCATAGATGCATAGTAATGGAAAGTTTTAAATGGAAGCTATCATGAGTAGATAAGGCATAAAAAATACATAGGAGTGGATAATAAATACATATTATATTTAATCAATAACTTTATCTTCAAAATATATTCATAGAAAATAATAACATAACAATCACATGGATAATAATAACTAAAATCTTCATGAAGGAAATGTATAATTTCATATTTAATGGTATTTCCATCAAGGTTTTATGTAAAGACATCATGGATCTTACTTTCAAGGCCTTGTGCCAAGAAATTTCAATGAATGGGTAGGTATACACCAAATACCCAACTAATTTGGCCAACTATATAACCCAAGATATATATTGATGTATCAAAGGGCTATTTATAACTGGTCCCACCTGTCACTTACATTTTTCTAGTGCATTCCTCATATATTGAAACAATAATATAATGAATAATCAATAATACTTATTAATAAATAAATATATGTATTGAATCAAGACTATGGAAAATAAATATTTCCCCAGTAAATGAAATAAATTTCTTAAAAAAATCCTTCAAATAACACTATATACTAAAATGGTATACAATTAAGAAAATATTAAAGTAGTGGAAATGATACTAAATATATCCATGATACTGAAAATATGGACATGGAGGATAAAAATAATGTTCAATGAATAATGGAGAGTGATATATAACAAGATCACAAGAAAGTGAATGATCTGAAATATGTTATTATATATAACTTAGTAAAGGGTGATAGAATACCATAAATTCACCATAAATGATGTTTTGAAATAAATCATTGTCTTTTGAAAACTAGATTGGAAAATGGAATAGAAAATTTAAAAACAACTTTCCTTAAATCTTTTGTAACTTTTGTGTAATAAGGAAGTTATAAAACATTTCAAAATTTATTTTTAACCTTTTATGAAATATTTCATTTTTATTTTCATATAAATGCTGAAAATCATATAATAATGTAAAATGTTTTTTTGAATCCCCATAGAAACTTATAGAGGAAGCTAAATAGAGGATAATTTTCATGGATGTGGGAAAATTTTATCATGTCATATACCTTAAAAAGAATATTCCTTTCACACTTCTATAAATAAATTAGAAAATTAATTGTTCAAAAAAACATAAAAATTTACTTTTAAGACTATGTAAATAAATTTAAAGGTAGTAAAAAATACCTTTACTGATTATTTAAAAGTAGATAATTTTTTTAATAAAACAATGTAAAGAATATTGATATGGAATCGAAAGATTCCCAACAGAAAAAATAAATAAGGTTTGTTTTGTTTAAAAATATTCTTTCGAACATTGAGTACCAAAGTGAATAAAATTTAGAATAAATACAAGTAAACCCCAAATTAATCGTAGGAGAATAAAATATATTTGGTTTAATAATATAAATATCCTATAATTTTTTCAATATAAATTTAAACATGAGCAATACTCAATAAGAGTGAGATTGTAAAACAAACGTTTATGGCTTTAATAACTTTTGGATCAAATCCACTTAAAATAGAAATGATGAATTGAAACATTAAATACCATGAATAAAGGGTAATTCATGATATAATATATATAAGGGGCAGTATATACTCAATATAGTATAGTAAATATATTAGATTATGATAGCTTTTTAGTGGTGGTTTCCAAAACCACCACTAAATCTTCGAATAATATTTTCATATCATTTTCTAGTGATGCTTGTGGAAAGAATCAACAAAAATGATATTTAGTAGTGAATTTTATTATACTATCACTATTTGTGATATTTATTAGTGTTTTTTCTTAAACTATCACTATTAGTTAAAAAAAATTGACCTTGAACTCCCACTATCCTTGAAGCCCTATGTTGCCTTACTGGACCCCTTGACACTAACACCCTCTCCTCTTTGATGTTGCTTGATAATGGACCCCATTATTCTTATATCTTATCCCCCTAAAATCTACCTGATTATTCCCCCCCTCCCTGATACCCTCTCCCCCTCATTGATACCCTCTTCCCCTCACTAATACTATCGACGCTGACCCAGTGGACACCCCTCCTCGATACCCTCTCCCTATCACTAATAACCTCTACCCCTTGTCGATACTATCAATTTCGCCCAACACTGGACACCTCTCTCTGATACCATATCCCCCTCACTGATATCTAGGTTTTTATATCATTTTTTTAAATAGTTTTGTTTTTTGTACCATTTCAATCAACATTATTCATGTTATTTCTTCCATAGGGTGTTCTTAAATGAAATATAATGGATTTATTAAATTTTATTAATGAAATCATAAAATAAAAATTTCGTTTTTAAATTTATTAAATTTCATTTTTAACATATGAAATTTCCTTGAGATTTCCCCCTTTTTTATAATGAAATTCATATATGTTAAACTATTTAATGTGTGCTTGAAGGATCTATTTAGTGTGGTTGTTTTATTAATCAGTGTTTAGAGGTGTGGTGTGTGATTATTTCTTGTGAATTGTTTTAAATTACTATAATATATTGATAATAAATATCTTGGGAATACTTATAGTACCTAAGGAGGGTAATCTAGTGATAAAAACACTACTATGTTATGATTCTATAATTCCATGCTTTATTTTCTACCTAGTATATATTTTTAAAAAATTAAAGATGTTAGGAATATACCTTTGATAGTTCCATGTTAGTATTTCATTCTATAATAGTTTAGTATGTCACTATAACTAGTTCTTATTGGGTAATTTAGAAATTTACTTTGACTAGTGGCTTATATACCAATTATTGAAAGTCTTAGTGATGGGATCCTTGAGATTTGATCCATCATATGCTAGGTACTCTCCCATGATTCCTTAAAATGAACTAAATTATAAATATATTTTTATATATTATTTGAATTATATATTTACATATTAGTTTAAATTTAGATAAAATTTTAAACATTAAAGGAATTGTATTAATTTACTATTAAATTTTACATGATTTTCATAAATGTGGAATTGTACTTTCCAGATGAATTTTAAATTTATATAACATGGTCTATTTTAAAATTTTATAAATAGGGAATGTGTTGTAATCTTACTATGGATATTCAATTACATTATTAATACACAATTTTTGTGTATGTATTCTTGGTTTCATTAATGCATGTAAGAGTAAGGCACCATATTTAGATGGAAAATATGTAATTATTTTCTAATAATTTGGAGGAGTTGTCTAGTGAGTGGTGAAACTATTCACATTGAGATGGATGTAACTTGTTTATTTTGGTCACAAGTTTGGTTATGTATTTTATGTATTATTATCTATTCAACCTCTTCTACTTAATAACCCCATTATTATTCATTACTATACCCACAATGTATTTATATATTATAGATGGTTGTAGGTAGTATTTATTGATTATTATCAATTTTGATTCCTTTATGGTTTAAGTTTCATTGAGTATTCTATTTTATTAATGTGGAACATTAGAAATGGTTCAATTTATAAATTGATTATATCAATATGAAAACTATAATATATCTATTATTCATGTTATAATCTAATTAAAAAAATGGGTTTATTTTGATAAAGATTTATTAAAATGAATATTATGAAATTATGGAATGGATTAATTGATTTTACCTATTTTTACATGTTGGCATATATATTTATTTAATGTTTCATGTTCCATAATTTGTAAAATATATATTTCAGTTAAATGTATTTTATTTTTATATATATTAATATAATTATATTTGTAAGTGTAGGAATTCATGTACAAATGGATAAAAGTTAGATTACCATACCTTGGAACACATATCTGTATGTTATGAGTTTGAACATGTTTTTTTATTTTGTAATTGAAAATAAATCCATGGATGGAAAAATAAAATTTACATCTACTTAATGAAAATTCAAATGATGGTTGGAGAGATGTGAAGTATTTGAGCACATGGTATTGAAATAGTTTCCTCATCATTATATGTGTTAGATTTTTCATGGTGAATCAAACATTACATAAAATTCAAGTGGTTATGTATATAGTCAAAATGAATAAGTTAATTCCCCAATAGTGGATAATGAAATTAAAAAATTGATAAATGATTCTTTTTTCATAGTAGGTCAATGTCATCAATATTGTAGCACATATTTTGATTCAGTTGTCCATTTTCCAAATATTAATGATGCTTTAAAAATTTAAGGACATCCAAAACAAGATAATAACATATTAATGGTTGATGATGAGGAGACTAATATAAGGGAAATTATAATTGAGAAAAAAAAAATTAAATTATTTGTAGATGGAAATTAGGAATTTTATGAAGGATTTTACAAATATTCAATATTTTATTTTCTTATTAAGTTGTACCACATAAATTATTTATGTGGAATTAAAAATAAATAAATTTCCATGATATTATAATTGTCGTGTGATGAATTTGTGGAATATAAGACCCTTGTATCATTTTCTTAGATGAATAAGATTATTATAAATAATGGAGTGGATCATAAAAAGATACATTCATTTCCTAATGATTTTATTCTTTTTTAGAAAGAAGATCTAGAAATAGAAAAGTGAAAAGGATGTTATACTGATATATGGAGATCAGAAAATAATGATGTTAGTTTGGATTTACGTACTACCATAAAGAAAAAGAAACAAAAAATTTATATAAAGGTTTTATGTTACTTTGCATTAAAATCTTGATTAAAAATATTTTTTATGTCATCTAAAACTGATGAACATATGAAGTGTTATTCTTTTCATAATAATAATGATGATTTCTTGATATATCTAAGAGATTCAAAAGAATAGAAGCGATTCAATTAATTATATAAAAATTTATCTTCTAAAACTAGAAATATACACTTGGGATTGACATTTGATAGATTCACTCCTTTTAGGAATTTAAGTAGTAGTTACAACATTTGGACAATTATTTTTATCCCATATAATCTACCTCCCTGGATGTGTATGAAATAGATTTCATTCCTCATATCAATGATTATTTTGGGAAATCAAATTCATGGAAATGAAATTTATTTCAACCTCATGGATCTTATTCAAAAATTATAATAGTTATGGAATGATGGTGTCTTTACATACGATGCATCTACTGTGAAAATCTTTAAAATGAATGTTGTCCTTATAGAGACCATTGTTGATTTTCTAGGACTAGAATTTTTTTTTGGTTTGAACACCCATAATGGCTTATCTTTTCTATTTGAAAATATTTATTTTGTGTCTCAGTAGATACCTTATAGATAAAAAGTGGTGTTTCATGTTTCATAATCTCTTCCTTGATACAACTCATATATTTTGGTTTAATAAATCATGTTTCCATGTAAAAACTGATTTTAGGCTTAAAAAATAATTATTAGGATCATAGATCTTGGAAAAATTATTAAATGTTGGTATAGATCTTGGAAAATATTTTCAACTAAATGAAAATGGAAAAAGGATTTAGAATATTGTTATTTACAATTAGAGCACAGCAATGGAAGAAGAAGAGAATATTTTTCATACATTGATATTGGGAATTTAATTTGTTACATCATAGTCTCGACATTAAACACATTGATAATAGTTTGGGTGATAATGTGTTGTTTTTATTGATTAATGAATAGAGAAAATAAAAGGATCATTTAAATGCTCACAAGGACTTAAGAGAAATCAATATCAAATGTGATCTATGGACAAATAAGAAAGTAAAGTATCCAACTACTAATTCTAAAATGAAAAACACCATAAAGAAGTTTTCTTTAGAATATTAAAAAATATGAATGTGCCTAATGGATATTATAGTAATATTTCAGTATGTGTCGATTTGAATCCCCATAAGATAAAAATATTGAAAGTTTATTACTCACATGAATTTATGAAGATGAATCTACCTTTAGAATAGCATAATTTGTTACCTAAAAAATAACAACAATTCTAATTGACTTTTTCACAGTATTTAGAAAATTTTTTGAGAACAAATTAAACCCTAATGAATTATATAAACTCAAATAATTAATTTTATAGATTCTATGTAGTTTTTAGATGTTCACTCCCCTATCATTTATCATTGTGATTATTCATCTGGTGTTGATTGGAAGCCTGAAGGCCTTTAAATTTTTTATTCATTTTCCCCTTTATAACTGGGTAGAGAGGTAACCTTACATGTTCCAAAAATCTAGAGGATGTTATGCCCATCACATGACCTTAAGGGCCCAAATACATAGAGTAATCCTTTCCCATAGATGAATTTTTAATTTCCCAAAGCATCCAACCTGCAAGGATGATCACCTAGCAATGCCACATGTAGAACTACATGGTGTTTGGTACCAGTGGAGAAATCCATAACCTCTCATTCATATCAATATAACTACACTACTGATGGTAAATCCTTGCCCTGAACTTTATCTAGGTACATCAATGTGTATTTTCCCCCTTAATCTATCGAGATAGTTCTCGGGTCATACTTTTTCTCTATATACACGGCTGTCACCACATGCTTGTCACCATTCATCGAGCTCCACTTCCAACCACTCCACTCATGCCCTGCACCGTTGAGACCTCCCACCACATCCTTTATAATTTCATGAAATCCCCCCACTGAACACACCAACCACATCCTTCTTCATTGAGACCTCCAACTAAGTCATCCTCCATCTCTAAATGAGAGCCTACTGCTGCACACTTTTCTAAAAACGCTCGACACTAGAGGAACCTATCTCCTATATCATTGGACACCACTTGATGATTTGAATAATAACCCTTTTTATTGAAATTCCAACCACCCCATATATTAGGGTTCCACCATGATTTCATAATGGGATTTGATGCAGGATCACAAAGAGATACATTATCTATGGATGTATCTCATAAAGAGTTATTTTATTTTAGTATTAATTTCATAATAAATTCCTAATCTTGTTAGTAAATATTTCAAAAACTTATTTATTAATTTATTATCTTTTATCACAATGTATCTTGGTTATTTTAAGTCTTATGTAAAAAATAAATCGCATCAATAAGGTTCAATTTTTGAAGTTTACCTTGCCGAAGAGTGTCTAACCTTTTGTTTGAGGTATTTGGATTCTATAGAAGAGACAAGATTTAATTGAGTGGGATGTTTTGAGATATTCCAAGTCAATTTTGGGATAATAATAAGTCATCAATGTTTCCAAATTTAGGTCAATAATTTGGAAAAATGTCTTCATTTTCATTTAAAATTTTGCAGTAAATATAAGCACATAGATATGTTCCACTCAACACTGATATTGTTGATCCCCATGTCAAATAATTAAAAACACAAATAAAAAAGAAACCTTATGAGTCAAACTCAAAATGAGATAGAGAAATTTTCTACCAAAATAAATTTTTGAATGGTTTTCACATCATGTAAGTTCTTAATATAATATGTAGTTTGAATATTTTGATAATTATAAAAATTATAAAAAAAATTATATCAACTTTTATAGACAATTAATGATAATAATAGAGTTGAACTATCCAATGATTTCATGTTTTTAGATTGAGGTCCTTTGATGTATACTAAGAGAATAAATTATTACAATAATGGTGGTTTCAAGTTTCATATTATTGATCAAGAGAAAGGTTTGAAAACAAAAATAGTGGTATATTCACAGTTTCATATAAAAGTTACTATGAAAGTTGGTTGATATTATCATTTTAAATTATCATGGGAAATTTTCAAGTGTGTTATTTTAATGTAACTAGGTCAATATTAATAGGTGTATAAATAAGGATTCATTACAATTTACTTATGTCAATTTCTCTTGGTTGATCGATACTAGTGAATGAGAAGAACATGATTCATATATTTTGAATTCCAAAGAAAAAATGTTATATTATATTGATAATATAGTGGATAACGGGTGGAGTGTTGTTGTCCACATGAAACTAAGAGTCATGTATGACATGAGTGATGATGGTGAAGTAATTTTTGATAATAAAACCCATAAAAAATAACTGAATAAATTATTTATAAGTGAATATATTGAAAATTTTAATCTTTTGATGGAGAGTGAAGATAAATAACAAAAACTAAAAGAAAAATAAATAATTTTAACAATATATCCTAATAAAAACATGACCATCCAAGAATAAAATATGTAAGTTGATTTTTTTTATATTAATTAGTAAATGGAATGTTTTGTTTGACATTAATAAATTAAAGGACTATTTTTTATATTATTAAATGTAAGTAATTTTTTTAGGTATAAAAATTTGGAATAGGCTTAGCTGTAGTACTCACTCTATATCATAGGATTCTCATTCTCCCTTTGTGTCACAACTTACTCTTCATCACATATATTTCACAATTTTTTTATTATATTTAATCTAATAATAATACACTTTCATCTAAAATTATGAATTTTTATGATGATATCAAGTAATCAGATGAGACACCTACGATGGATCCTTCCAGTAATCTGGACGATAGTCAGTTGCCATTAAGAGGTTATTGGTGAGTCACATTCACTGGTATGTAATTCAATGTGACAAAATTAATTTCTAAAATATTTATAATGATTGTTTAATTTAAATTTTAAATAGATGAAAATAATAAATATATATATACAAATATAAATATTCAATATGTTTTGGATTTCACTAATGTAATGTTAGTTATTCATTTCAATAAATATGGGGTACCCACTCAGGATATGGTATGAATTTTTGGGAATTTACTAGGGTATTTAGAATGTTAAGTGGAATCCATTATTATTAATTATTTATGTTAAAGTCACTTTCCATTATCCTAGAAAAATGATTTGTTTGATTCTCAAATAAAGGTACTGTCATTATTATGTATTCATATGTGATTAAATTAAATAGTTTTACTTAATGTTTTAATAATTTAATGTATGTTATGTATTTATTTGTAGATTACGTTCCATTTTTATGCTATTAATTCCATTTCATGTTTATGGAAATTAAAAAATTTAGAAAAAAAAAAGGAAATATTTCAAGTGGAGATTGTGGCATGAATTCAATGAAACATCTTTATCATTATCATAGATGTATAAGAAGGTCCCCAAAGGAATTCCTAGGGACCAAATAAAACATTCCTTGACCATCATCATGCTGAATCTCATAAGGTATTTTATTAAATATTATTATATTAATAAAAAAATTAATAACATCTCAATTTGTATCGATGTATAATTTCTTTAGCTGGTTTGTATGAGAAATTCTATCAATGGAGAGAAACAACTAATTTCCCACACATTAGGATCAATGAGCCTAACTAGAAAATGATAATAAAAGGTTCCATTAATTTTGTTATAATAGATATCTATAACACTTAAAGGAATTTTATTTTTCCAAATATTAGTTATGTAATTTTTTTGAAATCAGTGAATGAAGTAGGACAATATGTTGGAAGGACAGAATTAAGGTTTTTTGTCCACAAAAAAATGGTAATTATATCAAAAACCCTACAAAAAATATAGGATTAAAATAATTAATTATTATTTGGTGTTACCAAATTACTTTATAATATAATTTTATTCAATATATATTATAAACCCAAATAATCTTGGGATGCGAACCCTGCCTTGTCAGTTTCAATATCCTCAGAGGATGTCATGGATCGTGTTCTTAGAAAAAATAATTCTTGTCATATTAATGGGATGGGTTATGGGACATATCCATCGAGGGTACTCGGTAGGGAACATGCATCCTCATTAATGATGTTAGGTGGGTTACAAGTTTTGGTGATCCTAGTGCATAGAAGCAAATTGATGCACTGAAGAACACTGTTAAAGATCAAGAATCCCATATTAAAACATAGTATGATCAGGTCACATCATTGGAGAGTGTGTTAGATATTATGTTTTATAGGATGATCGTTATTATTCCTAAAGAAATATTAATGGTCATTGGGGGTGAAGTAGTGGTAAATTTCATGAATTTATAATTATATTCTTTATTTTAGTAGTTGTTTTTATTCAATAAATATTGAAAAATATTCTTAATGAAAAAATATAATGTCTACAAAATAGGTTTTTAAAGGTTTGTTCAGATCCTTTATTATTTAAAATTTCATATTCAATTATGGACTTAAAATTAACATATGCAAATTGAATATCATTATATATATTCATGTATGTAAATATATTTAATTATTTTCTTAATATGATAAAAGTTCACCATGGGATGGTGAACTTTTACCATTTAAATTTTAGTGTATTTAATTTATAGGATCTCATAATAAGGATAGTCCTAGTTATGGTTCATTTAGTTTTTAGTGTTAAAATCTTGTGTATGAGATAAACTAACTCAAGAACCAACTATTAAAGACTTGTGATGGGTTGAATTGAGTAGTGTGTCTCATGCATTGTATAATGGATCATCAAATTTTATGAGCATGTGTATGGCTACCAAGTATTGAATGGGAAGCGGAATGTGTCTTAGTAGTGTACCTAGGACTCATGTGCATGTTGAAATTTTTTTAAACATGATATTTTGTACATGATAATGTAATCAAATTTTGTATTATATATAATGAAATTATAACACCCCGAGATTTTATGAGATAGATTATTTTCAATTTCATTAATGTCTTGTGTCGTATGATACACCAAGATTATAACTCTCTATACACAACACCAAAGGAATATTTCACTAAATGCAACACTGACTTGGCATGCATTACATGCAAGAGTGAACTTCCTCGATAGCTTATGTTGTACGCAATACCGAGTTTCACTAAACAATGATATATTATTAAAATATTATTATTTAATGAGATATAAACTAGAATTTATAAATTTTATTAACTAAATTTTTAATTTTATATAACATTAACATTAATATTATGTATTTTCTAGAACATGATATAAGAACAAATTCATTTTTTTTGGATAAAACAAGTATTTTTCCAAAAATACAATTTTGCCGCCTTTTGATGGCGCACCAATTTTAAATCTAATTTTTAACACTTTTATATATTGTATTTGAAAAAAATGTCTTCTTTGGAATCGTGAAATCAAAATTTAACTTGGTTGAAATTTTGGTATTTTTCATATTAAATTCATATTTTGATGAATAGTGAAAAATATTACATTTTAATTCAAAACCGCATTTTCATCTAATTTATTTTTATAGTAAGATTACATTTTTAATTGGTTTTAAATTTTAATTGGATTATTTTTTTATCATTTAATCCAATTTTGTTCATTGGAATTAATTTCACATTTAAATTGGACATAAACACATGACAATCTTTTGATAAGTTTTTACTTCTTAAAAACCCGCTTTTTGGTTTTGACAACAGGAATTAATTTTAAATTAATTTCTACCAATTATGTTTTTTGCATTATAAAAAATGGATTCCATATTTTTAATTATTGGTTCCATTTTTTTTAATATTTTACTTTTATTTTTTGATATTATGAATAGTAACTATGGTAATTTTTATTTACCAGAGTTAAAGGTAAATCAGGTAAATTATGGTAACTAATAATATGATAAGGAAAATAAAATTATCATAAAACCTGAAAAAATACTATTATATGAATAAAATTAAACCCATAACATCTTTTGTTTGAAGTATAGTCATTTATTGTCCAATTGACAACGAAAATGACATAGATATTAATAAAACCAATGAAAGTGACAAAATGTCAAACTCACATTACTTAATAGTATAATAATTTTAATATAAGGATAACCAGGTTATATATTTGAAAATAAATATTACTTATAAATATAAAATAATTACCAACATCATGGTAATTTATTTTTATTTTTTAGGAAATAAATATTTACCTTAAAGTCTTATTCTTTGATGATGTAAAAATTAATTAATTGATGAGAAATCAATGAAACAATTTTTATTAAAATCCTAATAACCATAAAAAGGTCCAAACACATGAAAAAATATTATTTTTCGAGTCTATATCTACCATAATCATCCAAAGGTCAAGATATTGACCATTTTCAGTCTTATAGAATAGATTATAACCTTTATATTATTTTATTTAAATTAATATTTAAGTTGTCACATTAAAACTTTAATAAGTATAACATTTTTAATGTTTGATTTTATAGAATATAAATTATACTAAATATATTATCATAAAACATAATAAATTTATATTCATTATAGTATTTAATTTTTAATTTTTAATCAAAAAATAATTATATTAAATAATTACACAAAAATCATTATAGTAATTATTTTATTAATGGAGATATCAAATAAATGTTATTAATAATCTTAAAATAAATATATTTTGTGATAATTAATATGTCCAATTAATTTTATATATAACCTTGACCTTATATTAATATAATAAAATAGTTTTTTCAAAGTTAACTTGTTATTTTTTTATTTTTTAAAATCAATAAATTGAATAGTTTCAAAATTGACACTATTGATTGTTTATCAAAATAATGTTTTATTAAATTATTTTAAAATCATAAAACAATTTTAAAAATGTATAATAATTATTATATGGTAAAAAATTTCTAAAATATTTATTTATCATATAATTTAAATCAAATAAGTAAATATTTTACCATTTTAATATTGAAATATTTGTTACCCTAATTAAAATGAAATAGAATAACTAAGTGTTAAATTGAAAATATAAGGTTTTAATAGACATATAAGATTGTATAAAATTTATTGGTTGATGATATTACAACCCTATATCATCTCATATTCTAAATTGGTACATTTTGGAGGTTTTTTAGTGGGGTTTTATTTTATTATAATTAATATTTTTATGGTTTCCAAAAGTGCCCCTCACCTCAATTATAAAAGGAAACCTCCTCCCTCACCTCTTAACATTCATTTGATCCCTAAATATCTTCTGTTACCTGATAATTACCCTTATAAACTTCCTTATTTACATTATATAGGTTCTGGTCTTCTTAAAAGACCAACTTTAGCGCTCTGAGAGAATATTTAGAGGAAAAACATTGAAGAAGAGGTAATCTCCTCTACCGATTATATCAAACTTATTTCTTCTTCTACTTCCTCTTCACGAGTTGTTTTATTATTAAATAATAACTCCAGTATCACTTTTATACTGATATTTTATTATGTATATTATACAATCACATTTCATCTTCTATCTATCCTATGAAAAACAAAATCACCATGCGTGCGTACGTACGACTTACCGTCTCCACACTGTGGTGTAATGTGTTTTTCATCACCAACTTACCTGGATGAGTATAATGATGGAAGTAATAACTATATATTATTATTATAAAATTATATTGATTATTAAATATTATACACCATCCATTTCAATATTGTTCAATAATTATGGGAACGATATCATCGCTTATGCATATGTACGACCTACCATCTCCACGATGAGATGTGATTCATTCTATAGGATATCCATTAAAGAATGATTATATAAATTAATTTAATGAATAAATATTATATATATTATTATAATATAATTATTTAAATGATATAAATATGATTTAATAATATAAACAAGAACTTATTTGATAAAACATGCATAAGAACATAAATTTGTTAATACTTGAATAACGAGTAACAAAGAAATGTTACTAACAAACGGATGAGAATATAATAATATATGATAAAATAAAAATTAATATGATTCTTTAATAAGTTAATAACATTATTTAAATCATTATATATGAGTTTTGGATACATACGAATCATATCGAACCTAAAGTAAGGGATATTTTTACAATATTATTATTTTATGAGATTGTTTATATGCAAGTAATTACTGGGGTATATTTATCATCAACATCCATGTTTCCTAAGTATATAATATTATTTCTATTATTATATTATTTTTAAAGTTAATTTTACCCATTGGTTTATTTTTATTAAATTATATGGAAGTAATCTTTCTTTCATTTTACATACGAGGTACTTTTTGACTTTTCTAGTAAGAGTATGAGAAAAATGTTTTTTTAACTTATACGGCATGAATGGATTTTTACATCTTCATAATGACTTATTTCCATGAATATTAATCTAAAATATTTCAATTTTATTTTCAACTATTTTTTTAAATTGCATGGAATTTTGAGAATAGAGAATGTTTTTGAATAAGAAAGGATATTTTCTTCAGGAATTAAGATCAAGTGTTTTATCAAAATTATTTTCCATCTAAGATAAAAAAGGTTATGATTATATCCATATTATTAATTTAATTTTATTGTGTTTATGATGGAATTATTTTTATGAAATCTATTTATCATGTATGGATTATTTTATGATGGAATGATGTTTATGAAAACCATTTTATTTCATGGGTTATGCTATGAAGAATTATTTATGTTTTTGTAAAACTATGCAAGAATTATTTAATTGTGAGATGGGTGAGACCTATATCTCCCTCCAATGAATTGTTTAAAGGTTTATATCTCATGATATAGACATGAATAGAATGGAAAGTAAATCCAATTTAGTAATATAGGGCTAGAACAACTAGTAATTTTGGTTCAGTAGTACATGGTAGGAACAAAAAGTAAACCTAGTTCAGTAATGAACTTTTTCCACTATGATGGACTTGGAAGAAATGCCTTAGATACTATAGAAATTATATTATGTGCTTATTTTTTTCCACAATCCCATGTTTTATTTCAATGTTATTTTATCATGGTTCATGTTCATTTATGATCTATTCCATATGTACTACCAATATTTATTTCATGACTCGTGATTTTGATATTCAAAATTTATGTTCATGTTTTAACATTCTTATGTTTATCTTTTGTTTGATATTCTTTATGTTTACACTTACTGAGTATTTCAGCTCACCCTTTTTATATTTTCTTTTCACTAGGATATAAAGAATGGTTTTAGGTAGGAAAACTAAAGGGGAAGATATTTATGGGAGATGTTGAAGATCTTTCACCAAGTTAGAAGATTTTGTTACAAGTTTACAAATACACTAAACTAATATGGTATATGGGAATCTGTTTGTGTCAGGTATTAAGTATTCTGAAAAAGAAATGTAATTTCCATGTACATCAAACATGGATCATTTCAATTAGTATCAAAGAAAAGGAGTTAGGAATGAATCCAATCCTTGGGAACTCTCACATGTGAACGTTGGATGAAGCATGGCTCTCCGCCCAAGGGATTAATATGGAAATGGTTGCCACTGAGGATGGTGGTGGGTCCCACCTAGGGGTTGTAGCCTCCCATAGAGTGCTATGATGAATATCAATTCTATTCCACTAGAAATAATTACAGACCGTTAGAGTTGCTATTAGATCCAAGGTTTAGTCAACCTATGGAAACTAGGATGTGAAAACTTTAGTGAGATCTCTAGAGATATTTCTAAGGTATTTATAGGGATGTCCCTAAGGTTAAGTATAACTATAAGTTACAAAACTAGAATTATATTAATGATCATGAATAACCTAGGATTAAACCTAAGATGTTGGAGATTGAAATTACCCCCCATTGATTATGTTGTTTTCCTAGTAGGATTTTTGCCTCTCACACTATTATTTTTGGGTTTTAAAAAATGGATAAAAATAGGAGGATTCATGTTAATGAATAATATTATAGACAATGGAATGATATTATTCATGAGAAACCAAATAAAATGGGAGTTGGAAGGTGAAACATAATTATTATGCCTAATCAGCAATCTTATAATATGATCAATAATCTCAACTTTCGTGAGTTTCCTGGCCCAGATAATAAGAGAAAGAGGGAGTTTCATGGTGATAATAGAGGAAATAAAGTTCAATTTTTCTCATGTAAATCATGTGGGAAGAGGAATCGAGGATAATTTTTCAAAGGAACTAGAAGATTCTTTGGGTGTAGAAAATAAGGACACAAATCCAGTAATTGCAAAGAAAAATTTCATGTTAACACAATGGACAGGGATAATGGTATTACTAAGAAATAAATGATGGTTAAATGTTTTAAATGTGGAATTTATGGGCATTATGAAAATTGATTCCCTAAGGGAAAATGTAATGAAGGAAATCAACATGGTCGTATGGGTAGTATTTATGTTTCTGATGATGAAGAGACTAAAAATGATATATGAGATGAAAGATGTATTAAGGAATAAAACGATGAAGCTCGGTTAATGGTTTAATAAGATAGTAGAATGATTACATGATTATAAATAATAATTTTGTATAAGTAATTTTATGGTACTATGGAATAAATAAATATCTAAGGATTGTTACACTATTGTTTTTCCTTATGTATTTGAAAGTATATGTTGAATAGTACCGATAACCATGAAAAGTGATTGAAATATTTTTGGAAATCACATGATATGTGCATAACAAAGGGATAATGAGATAATGATATGTTTGATAGTATTAATGAGATCATGACTGATATAAGGACAATGTGATATCATGGTTTGAGTATATATAATTTTTGGTATTTTTTTTGTGTGGAAAGAGTTGATTTTGAAAGAATGTTTGTTTTCACTAAGTTTACATGGTAATTAATATTATTAAAATGTTTTAAGAGAATAAATGATTGAGGTATTCACATGTTTGAAATGTGACAACCAAGAACTACCTTTTGAGATATGGGAGATAAATGTTAAGTCAATTTAGTTCACCTCTTTTTAAAGTTTTATATATTCAGTTTTTGGAAGGATTGTTAGGTTATCCATTTATTGATAGTATAAGTTATATTCTAGTTGAAGTTTGTAAGATTAATGTATTGTCTCATTATAAGTGGCCTTATGAATATTTTATTACCTATTCTAACCTTTTTTTTGAGACAAATGGAACAACTTATCATTCTATCGCATGATCTTCAAAAACTTTAAGAATGAAAAATTAAACTTCATTTCTTTAAATACGAGATGAAATGTAAATTTTTCAAGGCATGAAAAATGGTGAGATTTTACCAAAATTAAGTAAGTATTTATTCTCATGAAAAATTCTTCAACTTTAGCAAAAGGATCTTGAAAACCATAAAAATGTTATCCTGGTACCTTCATATCTGATGAATCATATGGTCCCTTAAATCATCATAGATTTATGGATTTATGGTAGTTAACTTTCTCCAAACCTTATTCTATATCACTATTCATCAGAACTTCAGGGTTAGATTTTTCTTCCATATCCATGTTTTCACTTCCCACATATGTTCTCGTACGTGGAAACCCAGTGATGAGTTACTTTGGGTAACTGTTATGTTTCTAACTTTCCTTTTTAAAATTAAATTTTAGTATTCCTTTTTATAATGTGGGTTTCTATGAAATAAACTTTCGAGTAGTAAACCTTATATAACCATGATGAACTTCATGGGTGAAATTTATTTTAAGAGGGGTAGAATATAACACCCCAAGATTTTATGAAATAGAATATTTTTAATTTCATTGATGTCTTGTGTTGTATGATGCACTAAGATTAGATTTCTCTATACACAAAACCAAAGTAATCTTTCACTAAACTCAACACTAACTTGTCTTGCATTACACTCAAGAGAAACCATCCTTAATAGCTTGCATTGTACGCAATACCGAGTTTCAATAAACAAAAATATATTATTAAAATATTATTATTTAAGGGAATATAAACTATCTATTATGAATTTTATTAACCAAATTTTTAATTTTTTATAACATTAAAATTCATCTTATGAATTTTCTAGAACAAGATAAAAGAACAAATCCAAATTTTTGGATAAAAGAAGTATTTTTCAAAAAATGTAGTTTTTCCACCTTTTGATGGCACACCAATTTTAAATCTAGTTTTTAACACTTTTATATATTATATTTGCAAAAATAAATGTCTTATTTGGAAATGGGATATAAAAATTTAACTTGGTTTAAATTTTGGCATTTTTCTGATGAAATTCATATTTTGATGAATTGTGAAAAATACTGAATGAAAAGTGATTTTTTATTTGATTTTCAGAAGCCACTTTTTGTCTAAGCGGTAACCTACACAACAGGCGGGGACCAAATTACTCAAATACAGACTTTAAAGTTCAAAATTCAAAAAACACCCACAGGTCACCACTAGTGTTGTCACCACTGTCATTGACGCCATCCAACACCATCATCAATTCAATCAGATCACAGAACCACACAAAAATCCCAAAATCCACAAACAAAATTCAAATTTCAAGTAACAGACAAGAAACACATCGATCCCTGCACTTTAATTCAAAACTGAATTTTCGTATAATTTATTTATATAGTTAGATTATATTTTTAATTTGTTTTAAAGTGTAATCAGATTATTTTTTTATCATTTAATCCAATTTTGGTAATCGGATGTAATTCCACATTTAAATTGGACATAAACACATGACAATATTTTGATATGTTTTTACTTCTTAAGAACCCACATTTTGGTTTTGACAATGGGAATTAATTTTAAATTAATTTCCGCCAATTATATGTTTTAAATTATGAAAAATGGATCCAATATTTGGAATTTTTGGGTCCAAATTATTTTAATTGGTTACTTTTATTTTTGGATATTATGAATAGTAACTACGATAGTTTTTATTTACCACAGTTAAAGGTAAATTAGATAAATCAGGGTAACTAATAATTTGGTAAGGACAATAAAATTATCCTAAAACCATCCAAAATCCCATTATATGAATAAAATTCCACCCTTATAATATTTTTTTTGAAACATATTCATTTAATCTCCACTTGATAATGAAAATGACATAGATATTAATAAAACTAATGAAAGTGACAAAATGTCAAACTCACATTTCTTATAAGTATAATAATTTTAATATAGGGATAACTAGGTGATATATTCAAAAATAAATATTCCATTAAAATATAAAATAATTACCTACATCATGGTAATTTATTTTTAATTTTTAAGAAATAAATAATTACCTTAAAGTCTTATTCTTTGATGATGTAAAAATTAATTAATTGATGAGAAATCAATAAAACAATTTTTATTAAAATCCTAATAACCATAAAAAGGTCCAAAAAAAGACCAAATATTATTTATAGAGTATATATCGACCATAATAATCCAAAGTTCAATCTATTGACCATTTGGATCCTTATAGAATATATTACTACCATTATATTATTTTATTTAAAGTAATGTTAAAGTTGTCACATTTATACATTAATAAGTATAAAATTTTTAATATTTAATTTTATAGAAGATAAATTAGACCGAATATATTCTTATAAAATATATATAATTTATCTTCATTATAGTATTTTATTTTTAATTTTTACTCAAAAAATAAGTATATTAAATAATTACACAAAATCATTCTAGTAATTATTTTATTAATGGAGATATCAAATAAATGTTATTAAAAATATTAAAATAAATATATTTTGGGATAATTAATATATCAAATGAATTTTATAGATAACCTTAACCTTATATTAATATAATAAAATAGTTTTTTCAAATTTAACTTGTTATTTTTATATTTTTAAAAATAAATAAATTGAATAGTTTTAAAATTGGCACTATTGATTGTTTATCAAAATAGTGTTTTATTAAATTATTTAAAAATCATAAAACATTATTAAAAATATATAATAATTATAATATAGTAAAAAATATTCAGAATTATTTATTTATGAACTAATTGACATCAAATAAGTAAATATTTTACCATTTTAATATTCAAATATTTGATACCCTAGTTTAAATGAAATAGAATAACTAAGTGTTAAATTGAAAAGATAAGGTTTTAATGGACATAAAAAATTGTCTAAAATTTATTGGTTGATGATATTACAACCCTATATCATATCATATTATAAATTGGTACATTTTGGAGATTTTTAAGTGGGGTTTTATTTTATTATAAATTAATATTTTTAAGGTTTCCAAAAGTGCCCCTCACCTCAATTATAAAGGGGAACCTCATCCCTCACCTATTCACATTTATTTGAGCCATAAATCTCTTTATTTACCTAAAAATTTACTTTAAAGACCTCCCTAGTAACATTCTTGAGGTTCTGGTCTTCTTAGAAGAACAGCTCTAGTGCTCAAAGGGGATATTTAGAGGAAGAACATCGAAGAAGAGGTAATCCCCTTTACCAATTCTATCAAACTTCTTTATTCTTATACTTACTCTTAATGAGTTGTTTAATTATTATTTAATAACTCCATTATCAATTTTATACTAATATTTTATTATAAATATGTTATAACCATATTTCATCTTCTATCCATCATATGAAAAACGAAATCCCCACGTGTGCGTATGTACAGCTTACCGTCTCCACGCTGTGATGTAATATGTTTTTGATCAGAAACTTACCTGGATGGGTATAATTATGGAAGTAATAACTATATATTATTATTATAAAATTATATTTATTCTGAAATATTATACACCATCCATTTAAATACCATTCAACAATTATGGGAATGATATCATCACTCATGCATACGTACGACCTACCATCTCCACAATGCAATGTGGTTCGTTCTACATGATCTTCATTAAAAATGATTCTATAAATTAATTTAATGAATAAATATGATATATATTATGCTAATATAATTCTGTAAATGATATAACTATGACTTAATAAGAGAAACAAGAACTTATTTGGCAAAACATGCATAAGAACATAAAGCAGTTAATACCCGAATAACGAGTAACAAAGAAATGTTACTAACAAACTGATGAGAATATAATAATATATAATATTATAAAAATTAATATGATTCTATAATAAGTTAATAAAAATATATAAATCATTATATCATAGTTTCAGATACATACAAAGCATATCAGACCTAAGGTAAGGGATAATTTCTCAATCTCATTATTTTCTAATATTATTTATACATAAGTAATTACTAGGGTATATTTATCATCCACATACATGTTTCCAAAATATATAATATTATTTATATTATTATAATAATTTTTAATTTCAATTTTATCCATTGGTGAATTTTTATTAAACAGTATTGAAGGAATCTTTCTTTTGTTTTCCATACGAGGTACTTTTTGACTTTTCTAGCAAGAGTATGAGAAGAATGTTTTTTTAACTTATACGACATGAATGGATTTTTACATATTCATAATTCCATATTTCTATGAATCTTACTCTACATTATTTCAAGTTTATTTTCAACTAAATTATTTTATTTAAAATTTTCACGGTATTTTTGAGAATAGAAAATGTTTTTGAAGAAGAAAGGATATTTTACTCAGGAATTAATCTCAAGTGTTTTATCAAACTTATTTTCCATATAAGATGACATAGGGGTATGTTTATATCCCTATTATTAATTTTTTTTATTGTGTTTTTGATAGAATTATTTTTATGAAATCCTTTTATCTTGTATGGATTATGTTATGATGGAATGATGTTTAAGAAACCCATTTTATTTCATTGGTTATGCTATGATGAATGATTTATGTTTTTGTGGTTAATGTAATAATGACTTTATTTTGAGATGGGTGGGACCTATATCTCCCTCCAATGCATTGGGTAAATATTTATATCTTCTAAGATATACATGACTGGAATGGAAAGTAAATCTGGTTCAGTAATATAGGGCTGGAACGGTAAGTAAATCTGGTTCAGTAATATATTGTTGGAATGGTATGTAAACCCGGTTCAATAATGAACTTGTCCACTGTGATGGACTTGGAATAAATTACTTGGATACTATGGAAATCATATTATGTTTTTATTTGTTTTCAACAATACCATGTTTTATGTTAATGTTATTTTATCATGGTTCATGTTCTTTTTTGATCTATGCCTTACGTTCTACCAATATTTATTTCATGACTCATGATTTTGATATTCAAAATTTACGTTTATGTTTTTACATTGTTATGTTTATATTTTTTTTGATGTTCTTTATGCTTACCCTTACTCAGAATTTGAGATCACCCTTTTTTGTTTTCTTTTCTCCAAGATATAAAGAAAGGTTTTATATAGGAAAACTAAAGGGGGAGATCTTTATAGGAGATTTTTAAGATCTTTCACTAAGTTAAAAGATTGTGTTCTAAGTTTAAAAGGATACTAAAATAATACAGTCTTTGGGTGTCTGTTTGTGCCATGTATTAAGTATTCCGTAAAAGTAATGTAATGTCCATATACCTCAATCATGGTTTGTTTCAGAAATGTTTATTGATGTATGAAAGTTATTGTTTTTTATACTTTATTGGATACCTAACTTTTTTATATATTTCTTATATATATTTTTTGGTGGATTAGGTGGCCTTGAATACTGTCCTTTCTGATACTATATTACTAGAAATATTTTTAATCTCCACTATTAAATTAGCGGCAATTTTAACTTCCGTAAATAAATTAGTGGTGGTTAAAATAGCCACTAAATATTTTTTTCTAGAAAAAAATCCACTAGTAAAAAAACTACTTATATTTTTTTATCATGGAAAATCACCACTGATAAAAAATCACTACTAAATATATATTTTATCAGCAAAAAATCAAACTGTGATGAAAAAAGATGAAGAATGTTGCTAAATATTAAATGGTACACCATTTAACAGTGTTTTTAAAAAACCATCACGAAACCCTTTAGATGTGGTTAAAACTGCCTCAAAAACCAAAAAAATCAATATAAACTATTTTTCCTATAGTGATATTAAATAAATTAGGTAAATAATATAAAATATGACTCAATGGAGTGAATTTGGGTCGAAAAATCCTTACCTTGGATTACTTATTGGTTGGATGTATTATATCCTCATAAATAATCAGTTTAAATTTATTAAATCCTTTATTAAGAACATTTTTCACATATATTACTTTTTTAAGGTCCTTTTATAATCATTTGGCATCCATTCATTGAATAGTTCTTTCTTATATTGACCACTTAAGGTTGTTTGGTCAATTTCTCTAAAATTACTTCAATATATTAATCATGGTTAAAAGTATTATAAAATAGTTACATAATATCCTTAATGTTTATAATTTCATTAATATAGTTTTTTTATTATATAAAATTCTATAATCATCCATGCAAGGAGGAAATAGAAAAATGTATCACATCGCTTCATGAAGGTGGTTGTCCACATATACGCACGAGCGTTGTTATCATTTTTCAACGAATAAGAGGGTAATAAAATAATTGATATATTATATTTATAGAATAATATTTATGTCATAAATATCATATATATTCATTAATACTATATTTACAACCATCCTAGTGAGACGATGATGAAAAAAAATTACACAGCTATCTGAAGATGGTAGTCTGTATATATGCATGAACAATGTTTTCATTTTCCATAGGATAGGAAAAAGATATAAAATGGATGTAACAATAACATAAAAATGTATTGGTATATTAAATATACTAATTTAATTATTTTAATAAGGTTAATAAATATTTTTATGCAGTTTAAGTAGAATGGAACATGAAAAGGTTCAGTAAGAACATATACCTCTTCCTTTGGTAATCTCCTTTGGATTACACATTAACCCCTCTTGAAGTGGTATTTTGGTGAGACCAATACCTCTATATTAATAAAAAAATATTTTGGAAGGTATTTGGGTAGGTATCAGGTGATTTAAGTGGATCTATGAGTGTATATAAGTGAAGGGAGGAGGTACCCTTTTATAATTGAAGTGGGTTGAAAACTTTTAAATAATTGAAAATTTATTATAGAAAAATATGTATTACTCAAGTAATGTGGCTCCAAATTATCATAATTTTAAAGATGAGAAGTTTAAGGTATAAAAAAACAAACAATGATATTTAAGAAAGTTTTTTGTGTTGTCATGACGTCTTGTGCATTTATTTTAACCCTTTTAACTCATTTTACCCTTAATCAAGATGATACATTTTTACTATGGTTACTAATTATTATGAAATAAAATTAAGTTAAAATTATTAAATAATTTTAATTATGTTTATTCCAAATATTTAATCCATTTTACAATATTCAATTTCCAATATTTATAAAAAATATTTATAATATAAGTTCACAAAATGTAGTGAAAACCATTTTAAAAAAAATGCATATTTTAGGAATAAAAATGAATTTGTAAAAAAATCCACTATAATATTAATTACCATGGAATTAATTAAATTATTTTAAATAAAATTTGACTTATTTTACTTTTAAACTAAAACAAAACCAAAATGAACCTTGTAAAAACTTAATTAAGAGTGAAGAACCAAAAAGGTTTTTTATTTAAATAAAAACATTACATAGATTTTCAAAATGTCAAGAATAGATTTATAAGTTTAGAATTTTATTTTTAAATAAGTTATAATAATTATTAAATATATTTTTTTCTATAAAAATTTTCTCATAAACTTTCAATTCATTCTTATATCATTATAATTTCATAAAAGTGATATTTTTTTAACATCATTATAATTTTACTATTCACCTAGAAATCAAATATTTTTGAAAAATCTAAAAAATTCACCCAAATATAATTTTTCCATAATTAATTAAAAAATAGAATTCATTTCATCAAATTCAAATTATAAAATTTTGGACTTTAGTATTTAATCACATTCTTGAATAAGGCAATGTGCATTATGCTATAATTACTATAGAATGGAATGTTTACTTACTATGATGAAAACTAGGGTGTTACTGATTGAAAATTACTTTTTTTATTATAAAAAACACTTCTAAGGGAAAAGTGAGAAACCATGAAGTCCTGAAAGCATGCAAAAAAACAACTCACACAGAACAAACTACATGATCTGCCCCTCCCAGCTGATGCTTCATGACAAAAGACTTCACCAAGTAGGACCCTTCATCAAGTTGTCCCGTGCAGCAATGCATGAGCATAGAACTGATGGAGAAGCCATACCATCTCAAGCATCCAAGTCCAAAAGGCCAGCATTAGTGAAGAATTCATGCTCTGATCCTCTCCTAAAGCAGACCCAAGAAGTTTGCTGGAAAAAAACATCACACGTCGAAACAACACCGAACGAAAAGGAAAACCAGAAGCAGATGAATTAATCTCATCCAAAGCAACCAACACTACTAATTTAACCCAAGTTATTAAATATTAACTTGATATTACCTGATTCTGTTTCCCTAAAAAGTTTCCAGGAAAAATATGTGATCTGAGTGGTAGGTGCATCCGTAAGAAGATCCTCTAATTGAATGCTCAGCTTGTCCCATGTCTGAATATACTCCTCAAGATTGATCCTACCATTGTTGAAAGCTCCAACTAATATTGAGTCTTGCCTATCTATCCAAGAATATTGTTCTTCATTAAGATTCAACCTTAATGGTCTCCCCATCATTTTAGCGGCTTCTTCTTCAGTTGCATTGATATACAAAACTTGTTGCACCATTTCTTCTTCTGAGCTCGTGATCAGATCCAAGGGTTGTTCAGACACAACACCTACCTTTTTGTGATTTTCCAACTATTTTTCTTTCAATTTCTTTATTGACCATGTCTCCATAGAAAGGGGTAATAAGGAGTAATTCTTCCTCCCCTTATGACTACCCTTCCGCCTTTCCAAGGAGGGCCTGATCAAAACGCCTTCTAGCTCTTGAACCACATCGCTAGTCTCTTTAAACTCATTTACCAGTTGAAAATCCGCATTGGATCTAGCATCATAAGATCCAAAGTGAATGGCCTCGCCACTGATATGCCCCTCATGAACCTCCTTCAATGCCACATCCTAAAAATGGTAGTCCGAGACATCTTTATCAGAACACTCCTGAGACCTTCCCCCCTCCAAATCCATTCCCATGTCATCAACTTAAAGACACTAAAAACTATTGAAAACCTGGACATTAGTAATGGGTATTTCCAATCTCACTCCTATTGATTCCTTCGTCCAGTCCAGACTACCTTCATCATTGGTAGCTCCATTTTTGATTTGGGCCTCTACATCCCGGTGGTACTCCCCATCTCCTTCTGTATTGGCCACTTCCACTGACACTTTAAAATGGTATGTAGATCCATTTCTTGGGCTCATGGATGCATAAGAAGGTAGACCCTCCCATTCATTAGTGGTCATCCTAGTGCCTGCTAACCCCCATCCCTCATGCAGACCCAAATAAGAGGCCCCCAACTACTTTACATGATTGTAGGTATCAAATCCATGTTCAGGTTCCTTCTGCTGCACATCTATACTAGGCATGGATCCTCTGTCAAGACCCTCACCCTTTCCAACCAAAGTTGCATCCAGCTTCTAAAACAAGATCCACCCAGCTCGAGGGTCACCATGGGCTGCCTCAACAAACTGTACACCCCTTTTCCCCTGGCTCAAAGACCCATCCACACCACTGTCCACAACCCCATATTTCCTCAACCCCCATCTAAAATCCTCCTTAGAGTGGACTAGCCGCTTGCAAAGAGAATAGAAGTCCACCCAGGACTCATACACAACATGTTGCCTATAGCTATACTTCTCTCCAATGGTTATCCAAATGAAATATGAAGGCTATCGAGATACATCGATCTCAACACACACCCTTGGGTTGACTGGGTGGCACAAAGCCTTGGTACAACTATCAGTACACAGAAAACTTCCAATGAGATTTCCCACCATCCTGATAATTGACAGATTCTGGAAAGGTATAGGAAGATTAGGAAAACTTACCCAAATCACTACTGAAGGGGAGTCATGTTTCATATGATAGTCATAAGTCCATCTGTGAAGGTAGAATTTGGCCCCGTTTCAGCTGCACGGTGCCCACGACCAGGCCTTAATCAAGTATTCCTTTGATGAGAAGTGCACCATTAAGTTCCAGTTGTCTATTAAACCAACAATAGCCCTTTCCTGAAGACCCCATGAACCAAATTTTCATATGTTGAATGAGTACACCGATGGCCTTCTCTGTGAAAAACGAGAAATCAGAGTCCGATTGAGTAACGTCGAAGCTTTGTAGAATTCAACAAGGGACAATGGTAGATTAGGGATTCCCTTGTACAAATCGGGAACCTTTGGGTACAGAGAATATTCCAAAAAGGAAGGGAGAAAATCATGTTTAGAAAAGGGGGAAAAGGGAAACAATGTTCCCTTGGAGGCCGACGAAGGTCCCTCCCCCACGGGTGGGGGAGGGATCGATGTGGATGCCATCTCCATTAGGAAGAAGGAGAGGCATCGTGAGCTTCCCCTGTCGCGAGATTCCTATCTCCCACTAGGGTGTTATATTCTTCTCCCATTCAAAATTTTTTACATTGAAATTTATAGAATATCACCTTATAAAAAATTGTGGATATTTATTAATCACAACTTCCTCATATTCCCACATTGCGTCCTTTATCTTATAATTTCTTCAAAGTATCTTCACCAGTTGAGTCATCTGATTTCACAATGATTGTTCTATTATGTCAAGTATCTAGTTTGTATCTTAAAAATATGATAAATTGTGTTGTAATTACATTTATTTATAATTGAGTTCATGAATTGGGTCTAAAATATACTTCCTCGATAAATAGATAGAGAATAAATCACGCACTTTAGAGAGATTGGGTGGAATTTCCAAATGGTAAACCAAAACTCAAATTCTTTAAAAAATCTCAAAAGGCCCAATGTACTTGGGACTTAGTTTATCTTTATTTCAAAACCTTATAAACCCTTTCATGGTTATACCTTTAATAAAACATGATCCCCTACCTAAAATTAAATATCCCCCTTTTGGTTATGTACATGGTTCTTTTTCCTCCTTTGATCTACCTTGATATGACTCTAAATAGTTCTAACTTTCACCATTGTCTCCTAATCAAGTTATGGGCCTAATAGATTCCTTTCACCAACTTTATCACAATAAGTTTGTACATGATATCTTTTCTCATGAAATTCTTTACACGATTCATTTTGAATGCTTTAATAGAACCTATTATTATATTCAATTTCCACCAAAGGTAAATATTAATCTCATGTAACTTTAAATTCAAGTTACTACAACCTCAGTATGACTTTAAATGTTTTAATAGTACTTTCATATTGTCCATAGATATAAGGATAATAATTAGTGGTCAGGTGTAGCTCAGTGTTGCGATCCTTATGGATACTTTTCTAGAATTTTGATGTAGATTGTGGGTCATTATCAGATATGATTGAAATAAGTTTACCATAAAGCCTCACAACTTCATTGATGTAGAGTAGTGTGAGGAGATCAAGTGGTAAATCCTCTATTATAGTGAGGAAATGTGAATATTTGGTAAGGTGATCAATAAGAATCCCCATGTAATCATTTCCTTAATGAGTCTTTAGAAATCCAGTGACAAATTCAATAGTAATATCATCTCACTTCTGCATAGGAATATAGACACCATGCATGAATACTTTAGGATGTTTCCTTATAGCCTTTAACTATTAAAAAACTGAGCATCTTGATACATAGTAAACAATTTACCATATACCAAAAATTCTCTCTTAAATACCTATACATTTTTGAGCTACCACGGTTTATAGATAAATTTGAGCTATGGGATTCATCAATAAATTCCCTCTTAGGATCAGGTATTGATTAAAAAATCAACCTATTTCCAAATTTCATCACAGCATATTCATAAACAAATAATTTGATATTCCTATCATTCGTGACATTATTTTTCTTTTTTAAACTCTTTTCATCAAGTTGGGACATTTTTTACTTCCTCGTTAAATATGTTTTGGAAATCATTTGGAAAATCAATGATGTTTCTCATTCCCTAATTATTCTCATATCTAACTTTCTTAAATCCATGAATATATGATCTTTTTCAATCTTGATTTTAGTCAAAATTCCATGATCTTTCCTACATAACACATTATACACGTTATTTTCCTTCCCATGGTGGTAGTGTATTGAGAAATCATAATCCTCAAGTAGCAATAGCCATTTTCTTTGTCTCGTGTTGAGTTCATTTGGTGAAAATATGTATTTCAAGATTTTTTGATACGTATATATCTTATATATTTCATCATATAGATAATTCCTCCATATCCTAAAGGAAAATATTATGAATAAAAACACATGATAATGGGTGGGACAATTTTTTTCATGTATCATTAACTATCTTAATTCATAAGAAATAAATTTTTCATTTAGCATAAGGAAACATATGAGTCATTTCTTTAATGCATCACTATATATCACAAAACCATACCTTCCTAATAGTAATTTAAATGTCTATTAATTGACCAATACCCTATTTAATTATTCAAAATGTTATTTATATTCTTCTAACAATATGGACTTAACCTCTTTACATGTCAACTTGGTTAATGGGTTAGATAATAGGGAATTTTTTTGAACAAAGCACTAATAGTAACCTTCTATTCTAAGGAAACTATGTGTCTCAATTTTATTCATCGATATAGGAAATTATTTAACCACCTTTTTCTTTGAAGGATCAATTGATATTTCATCCTTAGAGATAGTATGGAAAAGAAAATAAACTTCCTAAATCCTAAATTCTCACTTACTAAATTTCCTATATATCTCCTTTTCTATAAGAGTTTCAAGGATGATTCTGAAATGGTTTTTGTTATCTTCATAGATTTTAGAGTATACCAATATTTTAACCATAAATAAAATAATTAAATTATCAAGATAATATTTGAATACTATATTCATCAAATCCATTAAAATTAAGGGTACATTAGTTAATACAAATGGAATTAGAGTAAAGTCCTAATGTCTGTACCTTGTGTGAAATTTCATCTTTAGAATATCTTCAATCCTTACTCACAATTTATTATTCTCATAATGAAGATGAAACTTTGAAAAATATTTACCTTATTTAATTTTATCAAATAGTTCATCAATTCAAGATAGAGTATACTTTTTATTTATAGTAACGATATTGATTTCCCTATAATCGATGCACAACCTCATGGAATCATCCTTCTTTTTAACAGAAGGAATTAGGGATCCCTAATTTGAAACACCAGGGAGAATGGATCCCTTATTACACAACTCCTGAATTTGTTTCTTTAGATTCAATAATTCCACTATGTCAATTCTTTAGGGTGTCTTAGATATAGGGTTTTCATTAGAAATGTGTTCAATGAAAAACTCTACTACATACTCAGGTGGATTTTTAGGAAACTCTTCAAGAAACATATCAATGTATTCCTATACAATAGGTACATATTTTATTCTATGGTTACCTTTCCCATACATAGGTTATTTTCACTCTTATTATCTTAAAATTTAATTAATGTAAGCTACTAAATGTGGATCTAGACATGATTTAAATGATGAAGTCTCACCTCTAAAGACAAGGGATGCCACATCTCCTTCAAAAATCATAATCTCATTCTCTTAGTAATAGATTTTTGCATTATACTTTGAAATAAAATCCATACCAAGGATTATATCAATTCCAAACATAGGTATAATAGTCAATTTTAAAAATAGGGTATTTCTATACATCATAATGTGGACTAACTGGTATATCCTTATTGTAATAATATTTCTACTATTTATCTTGATTAGAAATTCCCTTCTTGAGTTGTTGAGGGACGATTTAATGTTATTAGAAAACATGTAAGATATAAAAGTGTGTGAAGATATAGAATCAAATAAATTATTAATAACTTTGAGTTTATAATCAAAGTAATTGAAACCATATATTTAGAAAATTTAAATTGAGTTTTAGTAATTGCAGAAGCTTGGCCTCCCCTAGGCCTCTTTTGTGGTAGTTTCTCATGAGACTTGGGGAATTTTTTTGAATAATTCCCTATTTCCCTATAGTTGAAGCACTAGATAATAGTGGTTTCTTTATTTACCTTTCATTCATCACCCAGATGGAACTTATCTTCAAAATTGTATAAAACTCTAATTATTTTAATAATTTTCCATGATGTTTATTTCCATAGTTATCAAATTACAGAAATCCTATTTGTATTTCTTCTTATTTGACACATTTCTTTTTCCTTGGTGCTCAACCGAACTCTACTTTTCTTGATTTTCCTTGAATATATAAAACCCATATAATTATTTCTCAATATTTATAGAATATGATATTATATCAACATATGATTAAATATTTTGGGAGACTAGTTACCTTAAAAGGTTAGGATTAAGTCCATCAAAGAAATGATCAATCATTATTCACAGTTATATATGTATTCCATTGAATGTATTGTTAATATTTTGAAGCTATACTCTTGTTTATTAACATTTTACTCTTCCTTCTACTTTAGGTTGAATAACTTCCACTCCATTTCATCTCATTTCTCTTAAGGAAAATATTTCTCAAATAATATCACTTTAAAATTTATTCATTCCATTCTTTTTATTCCATTATCTTCTTTAGTATTCTATATCAAAGTCCACTATTTTTGAATAGCTCCCTTTATACAATATACTATCAGAATAACCTTTCACTTTTATTACTTCCCAAATCTAGGAATATATTTTCAAGTAATTTGATCCATTTATTAGATATGAATGTATTTTTGGTTACATTAGAGTATCTAGTATTTTATCACATAAATTGATCCAACATAGGTGCATCGTGATGTGGAAGAACATGTTTTTATATATGGTCAAGATTATTTTTCATATCCTAGGTTAATTATCCTAATATTTCCATGATCTAAACATCTCCAACACCCGTTGTATTGATTTTCCCATAAGGTAAATCCCTACATTGACTAAGATGTTTATATGATTTCCATTTCTTCCGTTAGGTGTAATCTCTAAAAAATTCACACACACAATTATCTCATAACAAGATGAATATTGGTCCATAATAAAAAATCCCTAAAACTATTTAAAATTATAGGGGATTATATTAAAGCTCATACTAGCTATGTTCTAAAATATAGTTCCCAAAGATCTTATTAAACTTTATCAGATAAAGACTGTATCAAAACTGATTCCAATAATCCAGAGACGGTGTTTAAATTATTGTATTGATACAAGATACAATGGAATATTTTATCACTAAGTATTGACCAGTTTAGAAATCTTGAGATACTAGAAACATACATGATTTATATATTAAATTGGAAAAATCAAACATATCATGAAAAACTTTCTTTCATCCTTGATTATCATTCAAATATTCCTTCTTCATATCACAGGGAAATGAAAACATAATAAATGGTGATTTCATATTCTCAGTAATGGAAATCATACACCAAAATATATCATTAGTATATGAGGCATAAAAAATATTCCATAATGGATAATCAATACATCATCTAATTAATCAATAGCTTGATCTTCAAAAAATATCCATAGAAAATATCAACATAATAATCACAATGATAATAATAACTAAAATCATAATAATAGAAATGAATAATGTTGTGCATCATGATTTTTATATCAAAACCACATTTCAACACATTATAAACCTTACTATTAGGGCCTTGTTCTAGTATATTTCAATAAATGAGTAAGTATACACAAAATACCCAACTAATTTTTCTAACTATTTGTCTTGTGAGACTGGTTGATGCATCGATGAGTTATCTATAATCGGTCCCCACTCGTTACTTACATATATAAAATAAATTTCTCATATATTGAATTAATAATATAATACATAATCAATATTCCTTAATAATAAATAAATATATATATTTAATAAAGAATACAAAACATCAATATTTCCATAGTAAATGAAATAACTTTCTTAATAGTCCTCCTTCAACTAACACTGTATATTTAAATGGTATAAATAAGAGACAATATTGAAGTAGTAAAAATGATCATGAATATATTTATGATTTTGAAAATATGGATATGAAGGAGAAATATAATGTTCAATGAATAATGGAGAGTGATATAGAACTTTATCAAAAGAATTTGAATGGTATCAAAATAAGGTATAATCCCTAAATTAATAAAGGCTGATAGAATACCATAAATTCATAAAACTAAAGGTTTGAAATAAAGTTAATTATTTTTACAATTAGAGAGAAAAATTTAAGAAAAACATTAAAAATAAATTTCCTTAAATATTTTTTTACTTTTTTGTAAGAAAAAAGTTATAAATGATTTCTAAAATTCTTTTTAACCTTTAAGAAATTAATTCCTTTTATTTTAATATAAAAGGAAAAAATTATGTGAATAATGAAAAAGTATTTTCTTTGAAAAAAATAAAAAAAATTAGAGTAAGTTAAATATAAACTAATGGTTATGGAGGTGGTAAAATCTATTCACACCGTATACATTAAAAATAATATTCCTTTCACGCTTTTGTAAATAATATAAAAATGACATGTTTTAAAAACATTACAAAAAATATTTTTAAACCGTTGTAAACAAAGTTAATTATAGTTGAAAAATAGCTTCTCCAATAATTAAAAATAGATAAAATTTACATAATTTTTTTTTGAAAAATATGGATATTGAAGAGAAAAATTCCCGACCAAAAAAGATAAATATGGTTAGTTTTTTTAAACATTATTTCGGTATTTGAGTACTAATGAGGGGAAAATTTGGAATAAAAACATAGAAACCAAAAAAATAACTAGAATATAAGAAAATATATGGGGTTTAAGAATATGAATATCATATATTTCTTCCAACATAAATTTAAACATGAACAATCCTGAGTAAAAGTGAGATGGTGAAATAAACCGTTTAGACTTTAATAACTTTTGAATAAAAAACCCTTAAAAGAGAAAACATGAATTAAAACTTTTAAAAACAATTAATAAATTTTAATTCATGATATAATATGTTAAAGGGGTATTATATGCACTATATAAAATAAATTAGGAGTATAGTATAAAATATATCTTCATAGAGTAGAATTGAGATGAAAAACACTTACCTTAAATTATTACTTAGTCGGATGCATTATATCCTCTTGAATAATAAATTTAAATTTATTAAATAATTTTTTAATAAAATTTTTAATCTATATTCTATTTTTAAGGTCCTTTTAAAATCATTTTACAACCATTCATTGAATAGTTATTGCTTATATCACCCATTTAATATTATTCTATCAATTTCTCCAAAAATACTTTAGTATATTGATTATGGTTAGAATTATAATGAAATGGTTCCATTATCTCCAAAAATTTAATAATTTTATGAATATATGTTTTTTAATTATATAAAATTTTATAATAATCCATGTAATTTGGTAATATAAAAATGAATCACATCACTACATAGAGGTGGTAATCCACACGTATGCACGAACGACGTTGTCATCTTTCAACGAATGGAAGGGTAAAAAGGTAGATGATATATTATATTTCCAAAATAATAATTATGTTATAAATATCATATATATATTCAATAATTCCATATTCATAACCATCCAAGTGTAATGGTGATGAAAAAAATTACACTACTATGAGGAGACGATTGTCCGTACTCACACATGAGTGATGTGTTCATTTTCCATCAGATGGAAAATATATAGAAAATGGATGTAACATTAACATAAAAAAAATAAATATAGTATATATACTGATGTAATTATGTTAATAAGGTCATTTAATATTTTTAGTAGTTCTAATAAGAAATGAACTTGAAAAAGATCAATATACCTTTTCCTTTGGTAATCTTTTTTAGCTTACACATTAATCCTTATTTAAGTGGTATTTTGGTGATACCAAAACCTCTGTATTAATAAAAAGATATTTTTGAGGTATTTTTTTAGGTATTTGTTGATATATGTGGATATTGAATTGTGGAGGGGTGAGGGGAGGTGGTTTCCTTTTATAAGTGAGGTGGGTGGAAAACTTGTAAATACTCAAAGATTTGTTATATAATATATGTATTACTAAAATAAAGTGGAAAAAATTGTAATATTTTAGAATATAACAGGGTTAAAGTAAAAATAAAACCAAAAAATAGATTCAAGCAAGTTTTTTGTGTTATCTTGAAGCCTTATCCATTTCTTTTAACCATTTTAACTCATTTTACCCTAAACTAAGGTAATAAATTTTTACCATGGTTGTTATTCATTATGACAAAAAACTAAGTAGAAATAATCAAATAATATTAATTATGTTTATTTAAAATATTAAATATATTTTAAAATATTAAATTTTTAGAAGTGTTAAAAATTATTTTTAATATAATTTCACAAAACAGAAAAATGCTCATTTTAAGCATAAAAATGATTTTATAGCAAAATCAAGTATAATTTTGAATCCCATAGAATTAATTAGATTGGTTTAAATAAATGCATACTTATTTGAATTTTAAAACAACTAAAAATGAAAGTAAATTTTTTAATATTTGATTAAGAGAGAAGATCTAGAAATAGTTTTTCTTTGAATAAAAACATTACTTAGATTTAAAAAATGTTAAAAAAAATTAATAAGTTCAAAATTATATTTTTAAATACATTATATCACATATTAAATATATATTTTTTCTATAAAAAACTTTTTATAAAATTTTATGTCATTTTTATATCATTATAATTTCATAAATGCGACATTATTATAAAATTAGTATTTCATACTGTTCACTCAAAAACCAACTATTTCTAAAAAATATCAAAAAAAATACCTTGAGGTAATTTTGACATGATAAATTAAGAAATATAATTCATTTCATAAAATTCATGTTATAAAATTTTTTAATTTAGATTTTAATCACATTCTTGACTAAATTTATGTGCATTATGTTATAGTTTCTTTAGAATGAAGTGTTTACTTAATCAAATATCATGTGTTAAAACCCTTATGCCTAGGTTAGCTACCTGGGAACCTACTCCCATGGGCCTTTTATTGAGTGTAATATGAAAAATGTTCCTACGCCTAATTGAATGATCATGTTGGGAACCTCTGATAAGCATATTCATAATACCCTCACATATCATTCTTATTCCAAATAAATACTTGGGATTTCATCTAGGCGTAATCCCTAAACATATCGTCTTCTATTTAGTTACTAAAAAAAGGATGAACCAAAAAGGTCTGCTCAAAAATAAGTCCCATAATAATAATTGAAATGCATCTTTCACCTAGTAATATTAGTTGTATAACTTTAAACTTAATAGAATAATGTCTTTACCGCGTGAGATTAAACCAAATAGGCTAGTCTCAACACATGAACTTAACCTATAGAACATGAAATGTGTGGATTTTGTTTCATGTTCTAATAGTATTTGTAAAAATCCTCCCTGAGGTTCAATCCCAACACCATTATCATATTATCTTTACCTTGAGAGGTAATATCTCTTAAACTTAACCAACCTTCTTATGTGACGAGCATAAGAAATCAATCACCTTATGTAAAGATCCTAATATTTCCTAATTGAAGAGAATATGATGAACCATCATTAATTATATAAATAGAATAATATTTCTCGTATATAATTCCATTATGTGATGATAATACGATTCCCTCATAGCCTAACATAAGGAAGATAAAAATACCTCCCATAATATGTAATCCCTTATCATATACTCTCTTCTCTAGTTATCAAAGGGTAGGATAAACTAGAAAGGGACACCATGAAATAAGTCCCACTCCAACCCATTTCTATTAATAATTTGACCAATAGTCTTAGATAAATTAATTTAAACAACATAGAATAACACCCTTATTGTGCAATATTAAATTTCACCGGTTTCTCTTGAGACACAAACTTAAACTGTGTAGCCCAAACTATGTGGGGTTTGATTCATATTGACCGGGATACATAGGAAACCTCTATAAGGTTAAATATCAACACATAATAGGTTCTAGAATCATTAATATAAAATTAAAATCACATGGTCATGGTTGTATGACCTTGAAAAATACTTCAATAGGTCATAGATTCACAACCTTAAAAGTAATGTCACCTAGTCATGATTGTTTTACCTTAAAAAGGAAGCATATCAGTCCTTTTCACATGACCATAAATGGTATTTTGTGTCCTATTAAGCGACACTAAATTATATGAGTTCTTATTATCTTTATTGTTATATGTAATAATCCTATTTCATGAGACAAATATCAATTCCATGACACCTAAAACATATCTAGATGGAAATAAACTCTATATTTTCCAGCTCTGTGAACTTAAACTATGGAATCAAAAACTAATAAGAGAAATATATAGAACCTAAAAAATAATTAACGGTTCAAATTTCCTCTTAGTTTTGATTGATAACTTATATAGTGGTAATCATTACCATACTGGTATTTGGGAATGATTCATGAATATGTCTTAAATATTAAATAGATTCCTAGAGTAAGAAATAATTCCCCCAAAATGGGTGATATAAGTCAGACATCCTATACTCTTAACCAATTTGAAACACAAAGAATTTTTGGTAAATTAACATCAAACGATTAACTTTGGAAATCAGGTCTACATTGACTCAAAATATGAAAGCATGGTTGTAGATTATAAAAATAGACTATTTTTGGTATGTCGCTATAACTACAGAGTTTTGTGTCAATGGGGGAATGCTTTCCAAAGAAAGGAAGTCGTTGAGAATTTACCAATGACACATTTGGTTGGGAATTGGTTGATAGTAAGGGATTTCAATCTCATATCATCCTTTTAAAGGGAATTATTACTTACTCTAAGACTCTCTTAATGATTTAAGTTATATTCATGAGTATTTCCCTGTAATATTATTACCATTGGTTTCCATTGTTCCAATTATTTGATCAAAACCATTCATTGATGTAAATATATGTATATATAACAGGTTCACTATATTTATTTAAAATGGTGATTAAAATATATTTTAAAATAACATAGTTGGATGCTCTTGAATTTATCACCATCCATGGAAGCGGTAGTTTTTGTGGAGTTGAGATCGGGCCCATCAAAGGGGCTTCTTAAATATTTAGATGAAGGGAGTAATAACCAGTATTGTTCAGTGTATCTAAATGGTACATGCCTTACCTTTTAAAGTTTCATGATAAGGACCAATATGGTTTCTTTTAAGTTCATTCATCCAAGGTCTATTTTGAAATGTCCTGGCCAGAGGCCACTCAATTGGTGTCATGGCCAAGTTCATCACAAGACCTAAAACGTGCATCCTCACACACTAGAGGCTTTTTGACTAGTAGCAGGGGTCTAAGGTTGTACTTTGACCTATACCACATACATATTCTCCAAAACCATATCTATATGATCCAATCGAATCACAAGATTCCAAATGATTGGATCCACTCAATTATGAAATCTCGGGCCTCTAACCTATTTATTATGAATTTGTGATCAAATTTGAAATATACATAAAGTATGAACTCACACCAAGGTTCATGTACAGAGAGTGGGAAATGAATCTCAATAGGAAACCCCCAATGATGAACCTATAACCCATTGTCATAAGTGCATATGCATGAAATATTCCTAGACTATCTAAGTAATAACTAAAATAAAAAGTAAGAAAAATAAATAACAAAATCACCATTGATCATTGGGTTTGTTACCTCGATTGACCATACCTGCATTATCAAATGTCTAGGTGTATCTAATAATTTCATGATATCATTCCAACCATATAATCATCAGATCCTAGGGTGTGACCTAGACATCTCTATTACTCAGGCTCAAATGACCAGTAACTGAACATGAATGGAACCACAGCCAAATCCCTAGGTGTCAAGATCATCCCTCTAAACTATAAGAATAATGAATGGATTGATGTTGATTCTTGGGTGTCCTGATAAATCACTAAATCAATGTCATCCCTTAATTATTCATGCTAAATGAATGGATCCTAGGAATCCTGAGCATCCCGATCAGAAATTATTAATTCCATCTGACTCAACTGACCATATCTTAGGGATTACGTGGGCATGTAATCATAAAAATAATAAAATTAATTGTAATCTCCAATCTTGTATAGCTTTATCCTAGAGTGGAAAGGAATTATAGGGACCTATGGTGTTCAAGGTGTCCCATATATACCTAGGGTTTAATCCTGGTGTCCCAAGAATTATTCACATGGTTTAACAATCAGATCCCAGGTGGCACTGGGAATCTATTATGACATATTGGTTTAAGTTGTCTTACATCAGCATCATATAATTCCCAAAATCTTGATTCTAGGAAGAACCTCTTTTATACCTCACAATCCATCATATCATCTGAGGATCATAATATGGATCCCTAGAAGCTTCTTTGGGAATCCACACTACACCATCATCACATGATACCCAAAGGTCAGCTCCTAGGAAGCACTTCAAGGTATCCATAGTTGTATCAAAAATTATTATGTGAAATCATAAATAAAATATAGGGTTATGCTGAATGCCTACACCCATCCCCATCATCCATTTCCCATTGGGTTTACAAGTTTAGTGTGGGTTCTAAGGTGACACTCACTATCATCTCTACCCAAATCATACACATCCAATCAAGGTAGTTCAAACATTAGGGAACCCACTGGAGTCCCCTAATTCTACTCATAAGAAAAGGAATATCTCTTAGGATCCTAAAAATTCGTATGAAATTAGATGAATCCATCTTGGGATCCTCTACATAAAAACCTAAGTAGAGGAATCCCTCTTGGCATCCTCGGTCACAAAGATGTAAGCATCTCATAAGCCATACAAATGCCAACATCCAAAAAATAGAAATAAAAAGGGTTAATCATAAAATATATTGGGATTTTGAGCATGTATATATGATTCATATTCCCAAGTACTCTCCTCCATGCCACTATGTCACCACAAGACACAAACCAGGGGAATAACATATTTGTGCAACACCTTCTCCATGTAGTCCTGGATCTCCAAAGGTATCTCCTCAAAGGTCACATTATCATCATCAATGTAGATCTCACCCCAATAAATTATTTTATATTCATCATGAAGATAATGAAAAAGATATGACACATTGAATACATCATGTATATGGCTCATATATGGGGGAAGTGCTATCTGATATGCCACAACTCCAACATGAGCCATCACCTTGAAAGGCCTAAAAAACCAGGTAGAAAGTTTACCCCCATGACTATAGGCACTGCAAATGTGTATCTACCCCCCCACATAAAGTTTTTTTCCCCTAAAAAGAGACACATGTTATATCAAGGGACCATTCCAGATCCAAGGGATAAAGCATGTGAAACTTCAGGTCATTACGCACAACTCTCTATTTTGGCACAGAACTAACTTGCGTGTGAAAGATGACATTAAAAAAAATGTTTCATAGACTCTATATAAGGACCCAAATTCCAAATTTAGTGGAATGAAACAATAAAGTGTTTCACTCAACTATAACATTTGAATGAAAAAAACATTTTCATGAGAAAGGCACCGTTGAACCACTGCCTTGCGTGACCCTATTCTGGAAATAAAGGCATGAGAGATGAACAACCACTTTTCATGACACATCCTAAGTTTTTTTCCTAAATCCATAAATTTTTTATATAAATAAATAATCACCACCCACCATTTTGGGATAGAAATTTGGAAGTTGAAGTGTTGGAACTCATTTGTGCAACCCACTCTTCAACGACATCACACAACTCTAGCATCCCCATGGATCCCCAAAGGTAAAGAACTTGCATGACTAAAAAAACATGGGCCCCTAATTTTCTAGTATAATTATTGAGATTTCCTCATGAAACTTTCCCTAAATTCTAGGTTGGTTTCTACAAGATGAGTTCCCTTCACGCAAATCCAAGATTTGTAAGACTCTGGAAGTTATGTGCACCTATGTCCCCAATGTACATGGAATATCATATGATAGAGCCTATGGTTCATTAAACCATACTTTCATGTGAAACTATAGATTTTTTAGAAACAACCTCTGAATCCCTAACCCAATTCCTCCTTCCATGAAACAAAGTTTCATGCAAGTTGAATACTCAGGTGCCCATCACTTATTCCAACTGATTCCACTAGTCCCTCGATCACCCATGTGGATGATATACTCAACCCTTATGTTTAAACACCTTGCTTCAAGAATTTCCTAGATGGTTTTATCACCTCTTAATCCTAATAATAGGTGCAATAATGTCAATATCCTCATATTCCACTCCACCATGGTGGTTTTTACGCCATGTGACACCTTGAGGTGTGCTTACAATGGACATGTAATCCTAGAAGGTGGAATCATCCTGGGATGAAGGTATTAGGTATGCAGTGGAAGCCCAAAAACTTGGGATTTTAAAATTATTCCATTGATGATTTATGTGATCTTTTCATTGTCAGTGAAATTTTTCCCAATTACCACCTGAGGATCCCGAGTGAGGAATTTTAATCAGAAAACTAAAACCATAAAATACCTGGTTAGATCTGAATTTGTGATCAACATCTGCTCATTTTCGATGATCACTGCTCAAAGAATACAAATATTAATTCCTTTATATCTTCCACACATGCTTCAAAAAATTATAGTATCTTTCATCATCAAAATACAGGTGCTAGCACAGAGATCCGATGACGCCTTCGATTCTTCGATGATCACCACATCACTATGTTTGCGATGCGTGAGAGAGATCATGATCTGATAGCTTAGATCTAGAGCTTATATCTCTAGGATGTTGGAGATAGAAGAAGATATAGAATATATCACCTTATAGAAATTAACATTTGATGGTGAATTCCTCTCCTCCTCTATATATAGTATGTTAAAGAATTACCTGGAATGACTCATCGACCACCCAAATAATTAACACATTATATAAAAGATATTATGAATACTATGTTGAGTCATAAATATCTTTATAACTTTATTATAATATAATAAATATATTATATGATAATAATTGAGTCATTAACTCAAATAATCATTCTCGCAAATATTAAATGGACCTTGAATATTTTAAACTAATATTCGTACAATTAATATTTTCATGTATTTACTTAAAAAATTTAAAAACATTTAATAAATAAATTAAAAACCAATTATTATTAACTTTAATAATATTAATTTATTTATTACTTTGGTGATCGTACATCCTGAGACAAAACTCGTACCCCATTGGTGGGTCCCACCATTTTCTATATACCTATTCAACTTAATAGAGAATATTATTGAATAAAATATTGTTTATGACCCTATAGTCCCTTATCTTGATAATAGTGAATACTAATCATAGACTAAGAGTGGGATCTAGCAACCCATAGTATCCCCTAATGAGATAAGGAAAGTTATCGCAATGACAAACAACCAAAAAAATGCATTGTGTAATATAATCTCTTTGTATTTAATATCTCATAAAGAAGGACACACACTTGTGTCATATTATTTTTATTGATTTATTATTTGTTGATTTAATGGGATATATTTACCCTCGAATACCATGGCCATGGCCTTATGAATGTACTACTATCCTGATAAACTAGGCCCGAAATATATTACTTTCTCAACCTGAAAGTGAAAAATCTTTTCTTGACCATTCAACCAATGTCATACCACCAATGACACACCCAACACAAGATACCTCACAACAATATCATTATCATGGTTTTTTCATTGCTTCAAAGTACGTGTTCAAATGGAACACATTATAAATGATCTAAATTTAGGAGACCATTACACATGTTCATAGAAAGGAACATCTAATGACACCCAAAACATGCAGTGTTCCTATTTATGGGCCTGTCTTCATGATCTCATTACTAGCGATAACCAAGTGTGAACTTCAAGGGAAGAAGTCTCAATGATTATGATCCCTCAACACCTTATATTCAAAAATCTACTGTGTCCAGTTAGTATGATATATCTAGACCATAGCACATGTGTTTTAGATTAATTTCATAGTATCTTGAGGTGCTCATTATATCCTGGGATCAGTTAGAACCTTTTTATATGATAATTAATCTGTGGAAATTACCATTAAATAGTGGATGTATAAATATCTACACCATAATGTTAATTATAAATCATGTATATATAATTTTACATATGATATGGTAATCAAAATCACTATTCAAGTTGGGTCTAGGGCACCCACTATTACAACACTATCACTTTCACTAGAGACAACTTTACAAACAACCTTTTTAGCTCTCACATGATCAAAATAATGTTTCTATTGTGTCAAAAAATTATTTTTTGGGTGTTAAATGTTTTCTCCGCATGGCTATTCTACTATATGAAACCTTTCCTCCTTAAGTAAAACTTCCTAAGAGATGGTATTCCCAAGTATATCCCTTTTTTTCACTATCATAACTTTACATCTTTAATAGTAAGAATGTTATAATTTACATTATAATAATAATTTACTTAATAGGTGAGATTATAAGAATAGTAAAAAATCGTTTCATTTAACTACATATTAGATACCTCAGAAGCTTCAACATGCTCAGTATTTATAGGTATGGCTACCATTGGCTTATATGATCTTGTATCACTCAACACCATAGACTAACTACAATATAATATCATATTGATCTAAGGAATACTAGTTAGGGTCCCATGAAAACTAATATCCTTTCCTATCCACATACTAGGTACATATCCTTTGTTTTTACCTAAGTAAAATAAGATAGTTCTAACTTCCTCACTTGTAGTTCTCCTGAATATATCTGATATTTTCCAACTATAAAATATATTTTGTAAATATCAATTCTTATAAATATCCTATAATATGTTATTTATCCATCTCTAAAGTGTATGGAACTTAACTCACCATGTTAATATCCTACCATGTCCCAGACATGTCAACCTGGAGAGATTATGTCATGTGACATTGGTAACAATTATCTCTTTAATTATTCTAAATTTTATTTTTCAATACCATGTCACAATATGTATGATTGACTAGGTCCAAAAAACCATTATATGTACCTCAATAGATCATGTTACCTAGAACTTAGGTTGTTTATTTAACACAATCACTAGTGAATAGATGCTTTCATTTTGGTATTACCTAACTTGAAGACCTATATCTACTCTTCATATGTTATCGAACATATTTTTAACTTGGAAAAAATAGTGCTCCCACTAACCTATGGTAGAAACATGGAAAAAATTCATTCCAAATGAATATTATATGATCGTGTTTCTTTCTTAATATAGAGACCATCTCTTTTCATACATTAACATTAAATCAATTTTTCAGAATACATAAAACATTATAAAAACAGATTCCCAAAGACCATATTCGTTTAGTGCCTTTGGAAACATAGAACTAAAATCTTATAACTCAATGAAATATCTTCATTTTTTCCCAAAAATATCTTCCCCTTAGTATTTCTACTTAAAAACCTTTATTCATAACATGTGGAAGGAAAATACATGAATGTGATGAGATCAAATGCACAATAAGGGTAAATAAAGTAAATGTGTAAGCATATCATGAACATAATGGTATGAGAAAATGATCATAATCATTAGAAGATCATACCCTTAATATCAAAAATCATAAACATGAATCATGGAATAAACATTTTCTATTTATAATATGTGAATCATAAGGAAATAAATAACATGATCCATGAAAGCATAATATAAGAATAAGACTTTAAATTATAGAAGACACATAATCTTATTAAAAACATATGTCAAGGCATCCTACCAAGGTCTTCTTAACATGTTAGGATTGGTTTAATAACCTGTGTATCTACTTAGGGATTGGTATGCCCTCCCATGTATCCTTTTGTTTTTATTTTGGGATGTCCTCCATGTACCCTCTTGGTTAGGGCTTGGGATGTACTCTCTTGTACCCTCTTGTTCTGGGATTGGGGTGTTCTCTAATGTAACCTCTTGTTTTAGTCTTGTTATGTCCTCTCATGTACCCTATTGTTTCGATCTTGAGATGTCCTCCCATTGACCCTCTTGTTTTGGTCTTGGTATTCCCTCCCATGTACCCTTTGATCTCATAAAACATTTATCATTAACCAATTCATTAGAAGGAGATATAGGTCCCACCCATATCATTATAACATCATTCCTACATGGGCTAAAAAATAAAACATCATACCATGACCCTTAAAAAGATATAGGTTTTATAAACATCAAATTGTAACCCATGAAATGAAATGGGTATCATTAACATTTCATCACATCATAACCTATGAAAAGAGATAGGTTTCATAATCACTTCATGAAAGAATAACCTGTAAAAAGAAGCATTTTTAAAAATCATAAAACCCATGGGAGAGTAATGGCTTTCAAAATCATATAACTCGTGAAAGAGGAACTAGTACCATAAACATAATTCAATCAAAACATATACTCTTTAGAGAAAGAATGTGAATGGAACCTTTGGATCATCTCCTAGAATGGAATGAGTAACATAAATAGATGTCATATTATATAGAAAATAACTTGGAAATATATTTTGAATACATTTCTTGAGGAAAATAACCATCCTTCTATGAAAAGGATTTTCAAAGCATAAACCCTTTAGAAAACTATTTTCTTTGAAAATGAATTGAAAACATAGAATTAATACTTGAAATCATTTTGAAAACATTTTACCTTGAAGACTTATAGAATAAGATTGAAATTTTTTTGAAAACCATTTTCCTTAAAAAACATATAAAATAATCTTAAAAAAATTTAAAATCATTTAAAAAAAAGGAATATTGATTTTTTTTTGAAAATCATTTCTGTAAAAATGCTTTGAAAACTTATAAATAAGGCTTTAAATCATTTTGAAAACCTTTTTCTTGAAAAATTATAAAATAAGATTCAAATATTTTTTTAAAAAAAATCCTTTTTTCTTTGAGAAAACTTTGAAAAATTATAAATTGACATTGAAAAGGTTTTGAAAACCTTTTTTAGAAAACATGGTTTTGAAAGAACATAGATTTCTGACCAAAGAGATATATAAAGTTTGGATTTATTTAAAACACTTCATTAAATATACTAGGTACTAAAGAGTGTAAAAATGGTACCAATACATGAATATATCATGAATAACTAGAGTAGAATAAAATTCATGAGTATTATTGAGTTATGTATCATAATATTTCATCAAAGTAAGCATAAACATAAATAATATCGAAAAGCGGTGAGATTATTTCAATAAACTCTTACCACTTGATAAATTTTAACCATACTACCCATGTAAGAAAATAAAATTACATGAAGGTTAAAATATAATTAAAATAATAAGATTTATGATATAAAATTTCAAAGTTAGTATATATACCTAATGGAAAAATATAGGTGCATAATATAGCATGTGTCTCAAAGAAGAAAAATTGAGACAAAATTACTTTACCGATTTGGTAACTTTTGAAACATAAATACCATGAAATAAAGATCATAAAATTAATATGTAAATACCCATAATTTTTATTTATAATAATCATAGAATACATCCATGGGAAGTATACACACCACATCAAAGGAATGGGTGGTGAATAAATCATGTATCTCATGGAAATAAAAAGTGAGATGAAATTCTCTTACCTTGTGTCTTGACTCTCAGGGTACTTGTTTAAACCTCATGTATAATAAATATAAGTTTATTATAAAATATTTAAAAAACCATATTATTTTATCTAATAGTATATATGTTTTTATTATGACCTTATATTACCCTCTTGTTAACAATCCTATGTTAAGGTTTTACTTCGGGTAATTTTCAATTTGTTCTTTGCATGTGTCTTAATTTGTTATATTTGGGTCCTTATATTTATATCATGATTTTAATAATGTACATCATGATATTAATATCATGTATATTAAGTATATTTGTTTCATAATAATATATATAATATATAATTATGAAATAGAATACACCATTCATGGAGACAATAAGTCATACGTACGCATGAATGTTGTTTCTATTTTTCCAACAAGTTGAGAGAAAGTCCCCATTTTATGAATGAAGAAAGAAATAATCTTTTGTAAAATGGGAAAAGAGGAAACCCAATACAGAAAAAATGGAAAAAATTTCAAAAAAAAGGTCTCAAATGGATGAACAAGACCCAATTTGTCAAAAGATAGAAAAAGTCAAAATAAGCAAGGGAAAAAAAGTTCCAAAGTCCCTTGAAAGACAGTGTAGTAATGAAATTGATCAAATAGAAAGAATCTCCCACCCTACCAAGGAGTTTCACTATACTGGTGGTACAACAAGTAGAGAACCCCTCCCAATCACATTGAAATGTGAATGGAGGACCGAATGATATATGTCATCACATCTATCTCTCTTTAGAGTCGCCCACTCGATAATGATTGTGATGAAATTAGAGCATGTCAACCTGATGCAATTAAATATCAAGACCAAAATCACTGAATAACATAAATTCAAAGAACCCATATATCCAAATAGAGAGACAGACATCTAGATAATGGATATCAACACACCCATCCCTCTTTCGAGGATTCCCACCCAACAGTACAGACAAGAATCCATACCACCAAACTAATGCAATGAAACAAATTCCAATACCCAAAATGACATCTACTACCCATCAACCAATTAGTTCAAAACAATAGACATAAAAGTATTAAAAACCATACCCCACAAATCATCATCAATTTTTTCCATCTTCCATTATCCAAATCCAAAACGCCACTGAAATCAGTAGTTCCACGGACCAACCAAGGTCATCCATAATATCCTTCTGCCAATTCACCCAAAAAATCACCATTGCGCTTGGCCAACACTCCAATGACTTCAGGATACACCCGTAATAGGGATAGATAATTGCTTCCTATACCTCAACCTCCTATTCCTAATAGTGGAACTGAATTAACTCCACAAATCTTGGTGGCCACCACTTTCATATGAGATCGTTGTTGTGTGGAGGGAAACCCACACTCAAGAAATGAGTCAACCAAGGGTGCCTAGATCGGAAGAAACTTGGGGAAGAAGAAGCCTGGAATGACACACCTAGAGATATGAACCATCTCTCTACTTGTGAATACACTAGATGAGATTAACCCATCCTTAATCCATCAAATACTACCATAAAATTCAGATCCAAGAAGATTCGAGAGGAATAAGGTGAAATCACCATCAATCCTTCGATAGTCGCAAGTAGCACGAAGCAAAGACCACGGGGTAAATGAAATATGTGTATATATATGTATATATATATATAATTTTTATAGTATCATTAATATATTATATATATCATATAATTTCACTAAAATCATCCTTAATATATTCTATGTAGTGTGTGAACAAATCACATCGCTTTGAGGGGCGGTAGTCCACACTTCCCCCAAAAAAATTAACATATTTACAAAAAATGGAAAATATAAATATATATGTTATAAAATGATTAAATAAGATTAAATACATAATAAATATAATATATAACATATATAAATATATTTTCCATCATAATGTCCACTATAAGAGGTGGTAAGAAAAAATGAACAATCATTGTTTTGTGAGGAAGTAGTTCGCCGTACAAATAAATAATATGTTCATTACCTATTAGATAGAGGTGTTTTAAGTGTATTTATAACCATTATAATAATAACATACTAGTATATTTAAGATTCTGGTTTTTTATACAATAATTGAATAAAGAGAGTGGAGGGTTGGAGAAAGAAAATAAAAGAAAGGATTTTGAGAGAAGTTGTTATCTCTTAATCAGGCAACTCCTTTTAGTTTGTGCCAAAAGGATTAATTGGAGTTCTTTATGAAAAAATTAAGGATTATAGAAGTAATGAAGATATTTTGAAAATTTTATTGGGAATATCTTGTCCTAACTTAAGTGTTTTGAGAGGTGTTAAGAAGAGGGAAAGTGGTTTCCTCTTTATAGTGGAGGAGGAGTGTAACTCTTGTAAATTCCAAAAGGTATTCTATAATGGGAGGTCTCCTTTACCTAATGTGCCTAAAAATGAAAAAATAATGGATTAATATTAAATTATGGTAGAAATAAATATACACCACATACAAATATGTTCATTTTAATAATTTGGTTCCTTAACTTCTAAGATTCCCCAATTTTATTATTTTGGTTTTTATTAAAGAATCTATTTTTCTAACCTAAGTAATTTAACCATTAAGACTAAAATAAAGTGATATTTATTATATAATATAGATCCACTGAATTTTAAATATTATACCTAATTTAAAAATTAAAAATCTCATGTTTCTTGGAGATTAATTTTTAAAACAAGCTCATGTGACACGCAAAACACCACTTAAACCTAGACCGTGCTAATAATGTTTTTACATTCTATGGGTCAATATATTAATTATAAAATATCAATTGGTCCATTAATAGACCATATTTAATATTTTATAACCCTTAAAAATAACTTTGTAGAATATAGAATTTTTATCAATGTAACTAATTTAATAAAATATCATTTATTGTAAAATAACAATAATGTCAATTTTGAAATTATTTATTTAATTTTAATTTTAAAATATAAAAAAATATTTGAATTCAAATAAATTAATTTTATATATTTTTAAAATGATATATTAATCTTAAAAAACAATTAAAGAAAATAATTTAATTAATTCACTTCACTTTTAATATTTATAGTATCATTTATTTTATTTAATTATTGACTAAATAATCACTAAATTGGATTTTGGTAAGAATTTTAAGTTACTTAATCATCTATAAAATTTGTTGATAAATTATTATTATAAAAATAACCCATTTTTCTTTCAAAATGATATGAATAATATAAAATATGATGTTTTTTATATATCTCAAAGTCTTATAAATGTTAAAGGTGAGGAAAGTTCCCTTTTTGTTTTTCCGTACTTACCTTTTATATAGGAAACTTCCATTTAATAATATCCCAATAACCCATAAAATTTAAACCAAGAGGTGATATGGTATAATTATTGTCAAAAAAATTCTTTTGGATAAGTTTCTATGTCCTTTTGGTTCTTAATATTAATAATTAGTCATTAATCCTAATCTTACCTTAATCATTGTGATTAATTTTAATCACTTTCACTAATATTTTTGGTAAGAAAATAATTTGGTATTATTAGAAAAAAAAATATCATATTTATTAAAACCATGTATGTTCATTTTTTAAAATTAAAATCATAGAAGTGAAAAAATTAAGTTTAACTCAATCCCATAGACGTGGCGAGAAAGCGACTTTTTAAAGTAAAAACATTCAAATGTTCAATAAGTTTTTATATATAATTTCAATATAAAATGAATACAATGGCATAAATTGGATTAATATATTAATAATTGATCTATTTTGACTTTAAAAACCAATTTAATATATACTTTAACACAAATCATTTTTTCCATGAAAATGTTGTTTTTAACTAAATTGCAGTAATTTTTACTATTCACTCAAAAATAAAGTTTCTTGGAAAAATCCCAAAAAATCACCCTAAGATAATTTTTAAATAAATTAAAAAATTGAGTTAATTTTATCAAATTTAATTTCTATGAGTGTCTAAAATTAATTTTATTATTGTTCACAAAAGAACGTTAAAAACAGTTCATTTAAGAAAATAATATTTTTAAATATATAAGTACTTTAACAAAAATTATATCTTTAATTATCAATATGTTTTATTTATATAAAACCATTATAAACAATATTATAAAAGTATTTATTACAAATCATGTTACTAATTTTAATAGTTAGGTCATAATTACCTTATTTAAATAATTATAACAATAAAATGATGTTTCATGTTATGTACGCCAAGTCAGTATTGCATGTAACGTATGCCAAGTTTATGTTTCATGTAAAACAAGATAACATTTATTTTTCTTATATTTAATTATTAACTTGTTCTTGTGTATAAATCAATCCAAACATAGTGCTTTTATAAGAAAACTTTTTTTAGTGTTTCATGAAATGAAAAATATCAAAAATATTAAATTAATTTGAAACAATGTATTTCAAAAAACTCAGTGTGTTACATTCTACCCCCCCACTTAAAATTAATCTCACCCTTTAAATTTTTTTGTCTTATCAAAGGTTTAATATTTTAAAGTTTCATTCATATAAAACCACTTCATAAGAATGGAAACTAAAACTTCCTTTAAAAAAGAAATCTAGAACCGTAATGGTTACCCAAAGTAACTCACAACTATCATCCTATATATGAGAACATTTGTGGGAAGTGAAAACATAGATATAAAATAAAAATCTAACCATCAAGTTCTGATGGAGAGTGATAGAGAACAAGGTTAGAAGAAATTTAATAACCACAAAGCCATAAATCTGTAATGACCTAAGGGTCCATCTGATTCATCCGAAACGAAGGTACTAGGATAACATTTTTTTGATTCAATATCATTTTTCCTAAAGTTAAATAATTTTATTGAAAATATATAATTTCATGATTTTTGGATAACCACACCCTTTTTGTGCCTTGATCAACTTCTACTTCATCTCTCATTCCATGAAATGAGGGTGAATTTGTAATTCATAAAGCATTAACACATCATGAGAACCATGATAGTTCATCCCATTTTTCTTCATCTACCATCAACACAAAGTGGTTAGAATAGGTTATCTAATATACATGAATCCTTGTGTGGTGGAATAATACTTTAATCTCACAAACTTCATCCAAAGTTAAACTTAACCTTTCTATAAATGGTTAACCACATAACCCTTCTGAAAGATAAAAATTCAAAACTTTAACAAGGTCACAAAATCTGATTAACATTGATCCCCCATATATCATAAAGTATCTCTTGGTTGTCACATTCCAAACATGTGAATACCCTCATCATATATTCCCTTGAAACATGGTAACAACCATAATTACCATAAATCCTTTTGGAAAACATGTATACTTCCTTATTCTAATGATTACTGGATATATTATTTAAATCCAATAAGTTGTAAACTTCATCCTTGATGACATAGAACACATTTTTAATAATCAGTTCTATGGTAATTTGTAATGTCCAATTTACTTATTCATATCCAACATATCTTTATCCAAACATAATTATCTCAACATCATGAATTAATTAATGGTTACCTTCCCCAAATCAAAATATAACATTTCCATAAAATCACATTTCTATGTATTCATCACCATTAAACATGTAATTTTCAATCCTTTATGAAAAATTATACTAAAAATAATTATATATTTTAGGATTCATAAAACATGATCATTGAATTAAAAAACATAAATACTTCACTAATCCAACATTATTCTTAAACCATTACTCAGGCTTCATCAACTTATTTTTTAATACCTCTTTCCTAGAATATGAAATATGAATCATTATTAAGTTTCCTCAACCTCAATATAATCATGCTTCTTATGTTTAATGTAAAAAATACTAAAAGAACATCACATACCTTTCACATGTCATTTGAGGACTCGTTATCTTTAGAAGTACAACCAATACTCATAACACCTTCCTAATTATCTTTATGATATTTCCACTTAGGAAATTTATTCAAATAATTCCCATACTTTACACTTATGGAACATTAAATTTTAACCATGTTCCTTTGAGTTATCTCTATTGACTAAAACCAGAAGGCATAGTGTGAGAAACATTTATCATATTGGGATATCATATAATCATGACAATTTACTTATAGGGTTCCTAAATCATGACTCCTAATTCTTTAAACTATGACACCTTAGGTTTATCCAAGGTTATTCATAGTCATCATCTATTTAAATCCTTCATAATGGTTCGTGAAGAGTTTTTGAATTACCAAAGCATATCTTCCAGGAGTGTCAAACTAGGTGTGCAGCAAGGCCTGTTATCGTGTACCATATTACCCCGAGTCAGGCCCAGAACATCTTGTTGGATTTTTTAGCCCATGGTACAATTATGCCTGATCCAAATCCACTTTTAGTATCCATATAGGGATGTATTTATAAGAAACCACTTACTCTACCCTTGTACCAAAATTCTAGGACATTTTCCTGAATGTTAACTAATCCTTATACTTATCCTTAGATACATCCATTGAAATATCCTTAGAAATATACCTAGGGATATTAGTAAATTTTTATCATCCTTGTTTCCAAAGGTTAACTAAACCTTTTCTCTGATACCAACTATAGAGACCCTCTCTTTTCATACATTAATATTACATCACTTTTTCAAAATACATAAAACATTATAAAAACAGATTTTCAAAGACCTTATTATTTTAGTGCCTTTGGAAACTTGGAACAAAAATTTTATAACTCAATGAAATATCTTTAATCTTTCCCACAAAGATATTCTCCCTTGGTATTTTTACTTAAAAAAATCTTCATAACCTGGGGAAGGGAAACACATGAAAGTGGTGAGCTCAAATTCTCAATAAGGGTAAATAATGGAAATGTGTAAGCATATCATGAACATAAGGGTATGAGAACATGATCATGATCATTATAAGATCATACCCTGTATATAAAAATTCATAAACATGAATCATGGAATAAATATTTTTAGTTCATAAGACATGAATCATAAGAAAATAAAGAACATGATATATGAAAGCATAATATAACAAGACTTGGAATTGTGGAAAACACTTAAACATATAAAAACCCTATATTAAGGAGGCCTACCAAATCATTTGTAAAATTTTAGTATTGGGTTAGTCACATATTTACCTACTTCAGGATTAGGATGCCCTCTTGTGTTCCCTCTTGTTTCGGGCTATGGATGTCCTCTCATGTACCCTCTTGTTTCAGGTGTGGCATGTCCTCTCGTGTACTCTCTTGTTTTGGGCAGGGGATGTCCTCCTGTGTACCCACTTATTTTGGGATTGGGTGTCCTCCCATGTACCCTCATCTTTAGTTCTTGGTATGTCCTCCTGTGTACCCACTTTTTTTGGGCTTGGGATTTCCTCTCGTGTACCCTCTTGTTTTGGGCTTGGGATTCCCTCTCGTGTATCCTTTGATCTCATAAAACATTTATCATTGCCCAATGAATTATAAGGAGATATTGGTCCCACCAATATCATGATAACATTATTTATACATGTGACACAAAATAAAACATCATATCATGACCCATAAAAAGATATAGATTTTATATACATCAAATCATAACCCATTAAATGAAATGAGAATCATTAACATTTTATCACATCGTAACCTATAAAAAGAGATAGGTTTAATAATCAATTAATGAAAGCATAACCTGTGAAAAGAATCGGTTTTCAAAAGGATAAAACCCATGGGAGAGGAATGGGTTTAAAAATAATACAACCCATGAACTATGAATGAGTTTCATAAACATCATTCAATCAAAACATATATCGTTCAGAGAAATAATGTGAATGAAACCTTTGGATCGTCTCTTAGAAGGGTATGAGTAACGTCAAAGGATGTCATCATAGATGAAAAATAACTTGGAAATATATTTTGAATACATTTCTTGAGTAAAATATCTATTCTTATTTGAAAAGTATTTTTAAAACATAAACCCTTTAGAAACCCATTTTCTTTGAAAATGTGTTGAAAACATAGAAATAACACTTGAAATCATTTTTGAAAATATTTTCACTTTAAGACTTATAAAATAAGCTTGAAAACATTTTGAAAACCATTTTCATTAAAAAATATATAAAATAATCTTAAAAACATTTTAAAAATCATTTCTTTAAGAAAGGAATCTTGAAAACATTTCTGAAAACCATTTGATTGAAAATACTTTGAAAACTTATAAAGACGGTGTTAAATAATTTTGAAAACCTTTTTCTTGAAAATTATAAAAAATATTAAAATAATTTTAAAAAATACCATTTTATTTGAGAAAAATTTTAAAACTTCTAAACTAATATTGAAAAGGTTTTGAAAACCTTTTTAGAAAACATGGTTGTGAAAGAAGATAGATTTTAGACTGAAGAGATAGGTAAAGTATAACTTTCTTAAAAACACTTCCTTAACTATATTATGTAACAAAGAGTGGAAATATTGTACCAATACATGAATATATCATGAATAAATAGATTATAATAAAAATCATTAGTGTTCTTTAGATATGTATCATAATATTTCATCAAGGTAATCATAAACATAAACAATCTCGAAAAGTGGTGAGATTGTTTCAATAAACTCTTACCACTTGATAAATTTAAACCATACTCCCCATTTAAGAAAATAAAATAAAATAAATCTTAAAATATAATTAAAATAATTAGATTCATTATATAACATTTCAAAGGCATTATATACTCCTCATAGAAAAATATAGGTGCGTAACATAGCATGTGTCTCAAACAAGGAAAATTGAGACAAAATTACTTTACCGATTTGGTAACTTTTGAAACATAAATACCATGATATAAAGATCATAAAATTAATATGTAAATACCCACAATTTTTATTTATAATAATAATATAATACATCCATGGGTAGTATACACACCACACAAAAGGAATGAGTGGTGAATAAAGCATATATCTCAAGGAAATAAAAAGTGAGATGAAATTCTCTTACCTTGTGTCTGGACTCATGCTGTACTCATTCAAACCTTATGTATAATAAATATAAGTTTATTATAAATATTTTATATAATAATATTCTTATATATAATACTATATATGGTTTTATTATGTCCTTGTATTACCCACTTGTTAACAATCCTATGGTAAGGTTTCACTTCGGGAAATATTCACTTTCTTCTTCGCATGTGTCTTAATTTGTTATATATTTGGTTATTATAATTATATATTGATTTAAATAATATATATCATGATATATATATCATTTATATTCATTATATTTTTTTATAATAATATATAGAATATAGAATTATGAAATGGAACACATTGTTCATGGAGACGGTAAGTTGTATGTACGCATGAATGTTGTTTTCGTTTTTATTATCGTATTAAATGAAATAAGGTAAATTACATATGTGTATATATATTTATATATATATAATTATTTATTTATAATTATTATATCATATATATCATATAATTTCACTAAACCCATCCTTAATACATTCCATGTAGTGTGTGAACGAATCACATCGCTTTGAGGGAGCGGTAGTCCACACTTCCTCAAATGAAATTATCATTTTTAAACAAACTAAAAAGTTTAAATATATGTGTTATAAAATGATTAAATAAGATTAAATACATAATAAATATAATATATAACAAATATAAATATATTTTCCATCATAATTTCCACCATGATAAGCGATTAGGAAGAATGAACAATCATTGTTTTGTGAGGTGGTAGTTTGCTTATACATAAACAATATGTTTGTTACCCATTAGATGAAGGTGCATGTAAGTGTAGTTATAAAAATTAGCATAAAAACATCCTAATATATTTAAGGTACTGGTTTTTTTATACAAGCTTGTAATAAAGAGAGTGGAGGGGTGGAGAAAGAAAATAAAATAGAGGATCTTGAGAGAAGTTGTTACCTCTTAATCGGGTAACTTCATTTGGTTTGTACCAAAAGGCTTACTTTGATTGATTTATTCCCCATGTTAGGATTCTAGGAGTAATTTAGGTATGTTTAGAAGTCTATTTTATAGATATTGGCTAAACCTAAGCGGTTTGAGAGATGTGAAGAATAGAGAGTGCTTTTCCTTTTTATAGTGGAGGGGGAGTGGCACTCATGTAAATACCAAAAGATATTCAATGATGGGAGGTATAATTTACCTAATGTGCCCCATGAAAAAATAATGGAGTAATATTAATTTACAGTCAAACCAAATCTACACCACACAAAAATATTTTCATTTTAATAATTTTTTTCCTTAACTTCTAAGATTCCCCAATTTTATTATTTTGGTTTGTATTAAAGCATCTGGTTTTCTAACCTAAGTAATTTAACCATTAAAACTAAAATGAAGTGATATTTATTATATAATATTGATAAAATTAATTATAAATATGATAACTAATTTAAAAATTAAAATTTTAATGTTTTTTTAAATTAATTTTTAAAATAAGTTCATGGGACGTGCAAAACACTAGTTAAACCCAGATCATGCTAACAATGTTTTTACAATGTATGGGTAAATATGATAATTATAAAAGATCAATTGGTCTTTTAATATACCATATTTAATATTTTTTAACCCTTAAAATTTACTTGGAATAATATAGTATTTTTTATTAATTTTAAATAATTTAATAAAATATCATTTATTGTAAAATAACAATAATGTCAATTTTGACATTATTTATTTAATTTTAATTTTAAAATATCAAAATAATATTTTAATTCAAATAAATTAAGTTTAAATATGTGTAAAATGATATATTAATCTTAAAAAATAATTAAAGACATTAATTAAATCAATTCACTTCACTTTTAACATTTGTAGTATCATTTATTTTAGTTAATTATTAACTAAATAATCACTACATTGGAGTTTCATAAGAAATTTAAGTAAATAAATAATATATAAAAATTATTGATAAATTATTATTATAACAATAACCCATTTATCTTTAAAAAGGACATATATAACTGAAAATATGATGTTTTGTACATATCTAAAGTCTTATAAATGTCAAAGGTAAAGAAAGTTTCCTTTTTGCCCTTTTCCTTACTTAAACTTTTATATAAGGAACTTATATTTAATAATATCCCAATAACACATAAAATTTTAACCAATGGTGGATATGGTCTAATTATTGGCAGCCAATGGATTTTGGACAAGTTTCCAGGTCCTTTTGATCCTTAAGATTAAGGATTAGTTCTTAATTAAGCTTAATCTTACCTTAATCACTGTGATCAATTTTAATCACTTTCACTGATATTTTTTGTCAAAAATTAAGTTGATATTATTATAAAATAAATATAATACTGATTAAAATAATTTATTTCCATTTTTCAAAAATTAAATCATAGAAGTGGAAAAAATAAGTTTAATGCTAATTTCACAAACATGGAGAGAAATCTGATTTTTAAAGTAAAAACATTCAAAAGTTAAATATGTTTTTATATATAATTTAAATATAAAAATTTATACAGTGAACTAAATTGGATTAATATATTCATAATTTATCTATTGTAACATTAAAAACCAATTTAAAATATAATTTAACACTTCTTTCCTTTTACACTAATCATTATTCAAACAGAAAGGTTGTTTAAAATATAATTTACCACTTCCTTCCTTTTACACTAATAATTATTTAAACAAAAAGGTTGTTTAAAATATAATTTAACACTTACTTACTTCCTTAATTTTAAAATATAATTTAACAGTAATCATTATTTAAATGAAAAGGTTGTTTTTAACTAAATTGCAGTATTTTTTACTATTCACCCAAAAATAAAGTTTCTTGGAAAAATCCCAAAAAATCACCTTGAGATAATTTAGACATTATAAATTCAAAAATGAAGTTAATTTTATCAAATAAAATTTATATGAGTGTCTAAAATTAATTTTATTATTATTCACTAAAGGACATTAAAAGCATCTCATTTAAGAAAATACTATTTTTAAATATATAAGGACTTTACCAAAAATTATATATTTTGTTATCAATATATTTTATTTATATAAAACCATTATAAACAATATTTTAAAATTATTTATTAATATTCATGTTACTAATTTTAATGTCTAGGTCATAATTATCTCATTTAAATAATTATAACAATAAAATGATGTTTTAAAGAAACTCAGTGTTGCGTGTTACATATGCCAAGTCAGTGTTGCATGTAATGTACACCAGGTTGATGTTACATGTAAAATAAGATAAAATTAATGTTTCATTTAGTTCATTATTAACTTGGTGTTTCATATAACTCAATCCAAACATAGTTTTTTATAAAATAAACTATTTTTAGTGTTGTGTGAAATGAAAATTACCAAAAAAAATTAAATTAATTTGAAAAAAAATATTTCAAAAAATCTCAGGGTGTTACACTTCAATCATAAACTGGATTTTAGTAACTTGAAACTTTTCTTATCATTCTATTATGTAACCATCCCAATATGGTTGTGTCATATAGACACCTTCCACAATTAGTGGTTATGACATCTAATGCTTAATAAAATGATCCTAGAAATTAGTTATGATAAGAAATATTATAATGGATTTAGGAAAAATGACTTGGTATAACCAATAAAGCCTTATTAGTATCGTACTTGTACCATCCATGTATCATCTAAATTGAATACCCATCAAAATATTCATAATTATGAGCCCCTTTTCACTTTGATACATGGAATCCATTACTGAATTTTAATTGGCCTTGTCAATCTTAGCTAATTTCCATATAATGTTGTATTATATGAATTATTAATCACAAATAATAATTTATCACTGGTAATTATGGATACAAAACCATCACCATGTTTTTATCCTTCCTACGCAGTATGTGTCTCTGGAACATTCTTGTTCCACATGTACTTGTGGAACTAGTTCCTATGCCAAATAAATGTGTATCTCTGTAATTGTCTATCTAGATCCCACTATCTCTAATAGAGATGTGAAACCTTTATATAAATTTAGTCCATCACTTGAATTCCAATTTTTTTATCTTAGGGATTTATGTAATATCCTAAGAAACCATTAGGATAATTACTTTAGATGCACAATGTGTTTTGCTTGATGATAGTTTGTTTATAACCTAACAAAATCTTTTCATCCAAACACATTTCTTATGAAATAATAGATTTCCATCATACTATAACTCATATTATATCCACTTTTAATTATATTTTTCATATGGTTATGGTATATTTCTGTTATTTTTGAAGCACGTCATGAAATATAATAGAATTTTCTACAAGTTGCAACATTGATTCTACTTAAATAATGACTCCAGTTTATAAAATGTTCTTTTAATAATTATTCCTTGATAAATTTTGTTTATCATTTTAACATGTAATAATTCATCATCAATCATAAACATTATCATCAATGTCGTGATGTAAATAAGGTAATGTTTTTTTAGGAATTACTCCACACTACATTATATTGATCAATGATTGCCTGTTTAAGATATTATTCGGCAAGTCAGCCTAAAGAAACTCATATCTTCTAACCATGAAAATATCATACCACACATTCTCATTCCTTAAAGGTATTCAATAAAGTATGTTTACCACTATCTTATCTTTGTAAAATTTTATGCTCACTTTTTGAATTAATTTAGAAAGCTTCGTGGCATTACTTTATTTTTAAAGGTTCCTTTTTCCAAAACTAAGTATATAAATTGATTATACCAAAGTTTTTTAGCTAAAATGAGTCTAAATACCATACTAGGTATATCATGTATGTTTAATTTTATTTTTTCTTGAAAAATATTATGTTTCCTCAATTGGATAAATAATTATTACATTTTATATTCATCATGTATTGCCTGTGATTCAAGTACCAATGAACTATTTGTTAAGTATGATACACCCCAAAAAACATTCATTCCTAAACCTGGAATAATGTCTCTTTGTGTTCAAGGACACATGAGATTAATGTTTTTGGTTATAATTAATAATATTTTTATAGGAATCATTCACATGGTAATATAGAAGTCATGTACTTCTCACCGCTGAATTAGAAATCACACTTTATCAGCCGCTTAGAGAATACACCTTACTTACTGTAATATTTCTATACTTGTTTAATGTATTTTGATAAAAATATGTGACAATAATATTGTATGTAATACCCAAGAAGTAAAATTGAAACATTACATTTATATTGATGAATATTCCCGAGGAAGAAGCAACAACTTGATTATTTAATTCAGTTTATTGTGTTTAAATTTCAATTGTTTTTATTTCATGATATGCAATGAAAATAACATCTTGTTTAATAACCAACCTCATTTAATTAAAAGATGTTTCATATGAACCTTTTTAATTGCTTCCCATTGGCTTTTTCACTTTGTCTTTCAATTTTTTCCCCATAATAATTAAAGATTAATCTGTCTTTTATATTCTTATTTACTTGTCAAACCTTACCTAAATAGGTAATGAAGCATTTAATCAATACTGTTCATTTTTTAACCTAAAAATATTCTTGAGTACATGGGTGAAAATTATATAAGAAATGTATCCATTGAAATATCGTGATCCATATTTCAATTCACACATTTCCAATGTAATCGTCACTTTATTCATATGTTACTTCACTTTCTCCTCACAAACTAGTCGGAGATGAGACTACATGTTATATCATCGATGTCCTGAGGTAGCGACTACAAATAACATCAAACATTGATGATAACATAATGAAATAACCATCATATTCTCTATACATGATTCTACTTTAAGAAATTTTACACTCTCACTTGCTGAGGTAACTTAACAGGTATTGGGGATAATAGAACCTCGAATTCCCCATATTATAGTATTATGTGCAAGCGCCTATAATACACTTAGAAAATCATGCTAGTGTGGAAATTTACATAGTCCATTATTTATTACAATATTTATTATGATATAAATTTACATTTTCTAGAAAAATAATATTTTATCAGATATGTAATTTTATCTTAATTAGCGATATAGAAATTTTAATAAATAAATTAAATCATTAATTGTCTCCTGCTATTTTATCACATTCAAGGAACCCTTGGTACTAGAATCAGAATAATATGTCGCTTGAGTATTCTAGTAAAAAGGATCTCTGAACCTCCCCTCATAGTCTATAAGATTTGGCTACACCACTACTCAAAGTGTTTAAGGTAGGCATTTTACTAGCCAACTTCATTAACTCATGGTTCCTTGATCTGTTGAGTGAAAACCCAGCTTCTAAAATCATAACTTGATTTTCTCAATGTTTTCCTTTAAAATAATAGAAAGTTTTCTTTGGATAATACTTACTACTACTTTATTTATGTCAACCCACCACTCTCATAAGAATTCTCTGGTAGTAAGAGACACCCTTAACTTTGGATGACAAGAACCCCGAACACCCGGTTTTTTCCAAATTTGAATGATGGAAGGTGGTTACAGATTAATATTTCTTTGAGGGTTTTATATTTTTAATTGATGAAATAAATAATTTTATATTTAATAAGCATGTTCTATGTGATCTTACTCACAACTGACTCGATAATAAATAGAAAAATCAATTGCGTCACATGTTCATTTTATCTGTGCATGCTTGTTTATTATTCTATGTGATCACATGTAAACTACATATTCACAAAATAATAAACCATGAAAATATAAAATTGTGACATGATCATGACATGATACTAGAGGTTGATCCATTGAGTGAATAATGGATTAACCTAGACCCTAGGGGTAATACCTTGAGGCGCATCACTTGCGTCTTAAGTTGCAGCACCTATCCATCGAATGCATCAAGCTCTTGTATGGTGCATCTCTATAACTTGGCATGCAGTGCATCACTATTCATATTATTATTATATAATAGTACTCACATACATGTGAGGGGATCTTGGGAGTAAAAATACAACTGATAAAAATGGGCATGCAGGCCCTTATATATATAATGACACTTAGAAGACACGCAAATCAAATTTTAATTAAAATAATTATTACAAACAAACATTGTAATAATAATTTAAATAAATTAAACAAGCACCAGACATTCATTGATTAATCGTAGGCTCTTAATCAGTCAATACTAATTAACTCACATATTTAAATTAAATAAAGAAATAAATTAAACTTTCATTAAATTATACTCGGGGTGATTTATTGAATAAAAATTCACTCTTATTTTAATTAAATATTTATGTAATTTGATCCCATTAATTAATTTAATTTTAAAACTAGAAACTAAATTAATTAATTAATTTAATTATAACACCAAAAATTAAATTAATTTAACCCTTAGTACTAATTTTAAACAAAAAAATAATATTTCATTAATTTAATTTAAAACCAAAATTAAATTAATTAATTAATTAATATTTTGATTATAAAAATTAGTAGGTGCCCAAAAATCCCGATCAAGGCCTATGTGGGTTGGCCTAAACTCGCGAAGACACAATATATACAGACTTAGAGGCCCTGGGTTTTGGTTATGCGGCTCAATTTAGTACTCACAATAGTGGGGTACCTCACAGAAGTGTGCAGTGGGAGAGAAGGGCATAGTGTAGGGCGGTCTAGCCGGTGGTGTCTACAGTCTTACGACATAGTGGTGTTAGTGGCCATATTCTTCTAAAGATGGAGGAGACTGTATCCTTATGTGGTTCACAGTGAGAGGGGTAGAAAGTTGGCTAGTTGGTAGTGAGAGGTAGAGGGGTGTGGGCCACTAAGGGAGACAAGGGAGGGGTACACCTCAAGGAAAAACAACCTCCTTGGATTTTTTTCTTTATTTGACCCGCAAAATGAGGTCACCCAACATTATTATTATTTTTTTGTTTGATAATAAAAAATCCATAGCCTACTTAGTAGGCATAGAAAATATAATAATAATATAAATCACACTGGTGGAAAATTATCTGATGCCCAGAAATAACTATTCTGGAAACTAGAATCCTAATGGTGATCAAATTTTGAAACACATCACTATTTTCATGTATAAAATAAACATTTATAAAACATATATGTGATTTTGATTCTAATACCCACAAATTTGTGTTTTATTTATCCATATTTAAAACTTTTCATGATCATAACTTGGCCACCCAATTTCAAATTTGATCATCGTCTATAGCATTGGGACCATAAGGATTCCCTTTATCAAATTTAATGAAAATTTAACTTTTTTTGGGGATTAAAATCATTGTGAATTGCTATGATATCCATTGAAGGTACTGGGAACCCAAAGTAATCCCTAAAACTTGGGATTTTAAATTTTTCCACTAATGATCAACATAATCTTGTCGTCGTCGGTGAAATGTTTCTCAATTACCACCTAAGGACCCCACATGAGGAATTTTAAGCTCAAAACTAAAACCATAAAATACCTGGTTAGATCTAAATTCATGCTCAATATCTACTCATTATCGACAATTGCTACACGAAAATATGAAGTTTAATTCCTCTAGATCATCCACACATGATTAAAGAAATTATGGCAGCGCCAATCCTTAAAATTTGGGTGCTAGCATAGAGATCCAAATATGCCTTCGATGCTTCGATGATCCCCACATCACCGTGCTTGCGATGCATGAGATAGATCATGATCTGTTAACTTGGATCTAGAGCTTCTCTCTCTAGGATACGGGAGAGAGAGGAAGATATAGAAGCTCTCGCATTAGATTAATTAATAGTTGATGGTGAATGCCTCTCCTCCTCTATATATAGTATGTTAAGTAATTATCCAGAATGACTGCTCAGTCCCCCGAATAATTAACACACTATATAAATGATATTATGACTACTATATTGATTCATATATATCATTATAACTTTATTTTAATTTAATAAATATATTACATGATAATATTTGATCCATTAACTTGACTCACCATTCCCAAAAATATTAAATGAATCTTGAATATTTTAAACTAATATCTATTCAATTAATATTTTCGTGTATTTACTTAAAACTTGTAAATAAATTTAATAAATAAATTCAATGCCAAATATTATTAACTTGAATAATATAAATTCATTTATTAATTTGGTGATTGTATATCCTGAGACAAATCTCGGACCCCAGTGTTGGGTCCCACCATTCCCTATATACCTATTCAACTGAATAGGGAATATTCTTGAATACACTATTGTGTGTGAACCTCTAGACCCTTATCTAGATAGAAGTGAATATAATTCACAGACCCATAGTGGGATCTAGCAACTCATTGTGGCCCCTAAAGAGATAAGGAAATTCATAGTAATGACAAACAACCTGATTGAAAATTAATTGTTTTTATCATAAGTCCCCTTTTAAGGGTTGAGGGGGTACCAAACATGACTTTAAATACTTAAGACAACAAAACATGCCCCAATAGTCCAAAATCCAAAAAACCATATCAAACAACAAAGGGAGGACCCTCCCCAGCATAAACAACATTAAGTCCAGTTTCCACCTTTCCAATGCCACTCAAAAAGTTTTCTCGTACAAAGACGGGCCAACACCGATGGCCAAGGTCATACCCTCTCAAACATCCAAAACTAAATTGAATAAGTATGGTGAAAACTTTCATATCTAAACCTCATCTGTATTAGTCACTGAAGATAATATAGAATCATAAACCCTTGAACCATAGACCATAGTCCAAAATCATCTCACACCAAAAAAGGAATCACACACCAAAATAGAAGAATCACAGTGAGGATCAAGACAAACGAGCCCCATCACACAGAAAACCATCACAGACCAGCAAATCCCCATCACCCTAAATCCTTCATGAGTTTATTTCACCTCCATCGAAGACAGCATCCCAGATGAACTCCACTATGCACCACGAGACTCCCACCACCACTGCAGTCGTAGAAGCAACCGGAAGACGGTCCAAGGAATGTGAAGACGAGCCATCATAACCTAGGACCAGATGGACAAACAACAAACTAAGGATACTTCTCTGAAGAGGGGGAGCGATCCGCACTATGTAATATAATCTATTTGTATTTAATATCTCATAAAGCAGAAAGCACACCCATGTCATTGTACTTTTCTTGTTTTATTATTTGTTGATCTAACTGGATGGATTTACCCTCGATTGTCACGACCATGGTCTTATAAAGGTACTACCATCCTGATCAACCAGGCCTGATATATATTACTTCCTTAACCTAAAAGAAAAAAATTCCTTTATCGACCATTCAACTATTGTCATACCACCAATGACGCACCCAACACAAGCTACCTCTCCACTATTTAATTATTATGGTTTTTTCCTTACATCAAATTACATGACCAAATGGAACAAATTGAAAATGATATCAATTCAGGAGACTATTTCACATGTTGGTAGATATGAAAAACCAATGACACTCAAAACATGTAGTGTTCCTATTGTCAAGTCTATCCTCGTGATCTCACTACTAGATATCACTAAGTACGAACTTCATGAGAAGAAGTCTCAATACTTATGATGCATCATCACATAATAGTCAAATATCTAATGTGCCTAGTTAGAATGATGTATCTAGACCATATGATATATGTTTAATATTAATGTCATAGTATCTTGAGGTTCTAATTATAGTATGGGATCAGCTATAACCTTTTGATACAACAATTAATCTATGGAAATTAACATTAAACAATGGAAACAAAAATATATACACTATAATGGTAAGTATACATCATGAATATCTAACTGTACACATGATATTGTAATCAAAAGTACTATTCGAGTTGGTTCTAGGGAACCCACTATCATGACATGGGAAACCTCCCTCCTTTCCCAGTAGGGAGGTATAGTGTTGTATCATCCTCCCATACTTTGAAATGGTCTCCCTGGTTGAAAGCCCCAACCATGGCCAATATTCATGACATTAAAATTTATATCATAGTATCCTAGTCATACGATATTAAACTAAATAATAATGTCCATAGTACACAATGTTAAACTATAGCCTTACCCTGTGCGGTGAACACAGGATGCCCTATGCATAACTAACATGGTATGAATCCTCACCCCTACCCTATGTGATGAATGTAGGATTCTCCATGTATGATCATCATGAGATTTCACCTCCTTCACCACCATGGGATGAGAAACCTATGATGGTCAGCCTCTATGTTAAATCCCCCACACTATACCTTAATATTGCTCCTTTTATGACATGATAATACTTACCACATGATGTTGAACTGCATGGATCAGTCCTATAACATGACCTTAAACTATGAACTCAAACTATGTGGGTTTTATTCTATCTCTCTAATAGGTTACATATGATTCCTCCCTGAGGTCCAATCCCAACATACTTAGGATGCTTCCCCAAGGTTCAATACTGATCTGATAATACCACCATCAAATCTATATGTCTCACCATTGGAAGGTGGAACACCTGAAGTGTGATCATCCCCCCATGGGGGCACACTCAACCTACCTCCACCATAAATATATTTTTCCCCTTGGAGGTGATGATCCTAATGTGTGATCATATTCCCTATGAGAACATACTAAAACCCCACTAACAAAACTATCTCCACAAGACAATAAATTTGTGACTAACTTTTCCCCAAAAGATGTTAAATCTATGACCAACCTGTCTTCATAAGACATTAAATCTATGACCAACCTATATCCACAATACATCACACATTTGACCAAATTATCCCTACAAGACATCAAACTTTTGACCAACCTATCCTCATAATATGTTAAACCTATAACCAATCTATCTCCACAAGATTCAAAACTTGTGATTGTGTCCCTATAAGACCCTAAAATTATTCCCCTACCAGATGGTCTAGAGTCAATACCTCATGCAATGAACATGGTATGCCCGAGGTAAAAAATCCTCACAATTCTTAAACCCCTAGAGAAAATTACACCATGATAGATATGGTATAACTTGGGATCCATGCCTAAGATGCTTCATATTTTCGATTCCATCGAATTTTAAAGAGAAATAATTTATAGGTTCCCAACACCCAATGCCTACATATTACCTGATGTGTCCAATTCCACAATCTTATCTAACCATAGGTATCTTCCTTGTCATGATATAAGCATTGTAATTAAATAGAGTCCACCTCGAGATGGTTCTAGGAATAAGTTGCATGAACATGAATTAAATATATGAGGGAGACCTAGACTAGGCAATGAGTTAAAGGATGAATCCATATAATAAGTAACTGAAATATCATCATCACATTTTGATCAAGGAGTCGACATCACCAACCCTGGTGGTAGAGGTCACCCACCTTTGGAAAACAAGAATGTGGGGAAACCAACCAACCACATGGGAAAAGGTGAAACTAGTACATATAAGAAAACTAGTTTAAGAGAGTAAAGGAAGTAAAAAAAGAGAGTCTCCATCATCCAGATATGTTCCCTGACTTGAAAGAGTCTGAAAAAAAAAAACAGTAAACCCAATGTGAAACACTTATCCTTCAACTGTGAGTAGATAAGTAACTTTAGGCACTACCAAACTTGAGAATTAACAGACCCATACATTCAGTGTCAGAGTTCACAAAATAAACAGTGGTCCTAGTGTGAAATTTTTCTCCTACAACAAGGGTAAATGAGTGATGTTGGGCATCTTCGGTCTGAGGTATCATCAATGTGTACCCTCCCACCATCTTGGAACCATCTTAGAAAGGATATATAATTTGGGTAATGTTGTTAATCACTTTGATCAGACTTGTACTACCGATTAACTTCATGTACAATACAAGACTCAAGCTACTGAATATAATTGATAACCCACTACCAATAGGAATGGGAAAAAATAACCAATGGTGAGGCAATATCAAACAACTATACTCCAACCATGGTATCCACCACTTCCATGGCTATTAAGAACCCTCATCCCATCTCCCCATCTAATGTCATTTAACAAAGGGTCATCAACTCCCTAGTTTATCAATATGAACAAGAATGGTTCATCCCAACCCAGGACATGGATCGTTTGGACCTTGAATCCATGACACCACTGCCCCCAAGGGCCATGCATGGGGAATACCCCCCTCTGCCAATTACCACATCAAATCATTTTGAGATCCTCAACCCGAAACATTCCAATGGATCACCCCCCATACTAAGGAGGTATGGGATGTTTGGGTTGTTCCTAGGACTAACACCACCAAGGAGCCACCCAGGTAATCTCCCACCTGACCATGCTGACAGTGCCAACTTGCTCCACTATCTAATGAGCAGGCCAATCCTATCCTTACTCTTCTAGCCTCGATGCATAACGCTTGGTACTGATGATGGGGGTAAGTAACAAACCTTGCCTAACATGAGGAATCTTCATTATCTCTAGTGGCCCATTCCACCATCTTCACACCACATATCTCCCTCAAAATCACTACATGAGGCCCCATTTTTTTCTGATTGGTATCAAGACCCCAACTGCCCACCAGGAAAATTGGGTTGACTATTTCCATCATGGGAGACACCAAAAACTACCATGGGACACCCCATGATGAATAATTTCATAGTGGAGGTCCTCTTAACAACACCACCAACTTACACAGAGGTCTTCACTATTCCAAATACTTCCCCTACCCCAAGGATCCATCCCAGGGCTGGAGGTTGAACAGTCTCCATGGTGGTCATACCTGTTGTACTGGTTGTGGCATGCATGGAAGTAATCTATACTACCCCATGGGATCCTAATCATAGAACTCTTGTACCACATGATGCATGAACTAGGGAAGCATCATTTCACCATCAACCTCCTGAACTCTGAGGTAATGTATAACCTAACAAAAACACTTCCACCCACATCATTATAATAAATGAAAGAAGATCAATGTTTGAGGATAAAAATTCCTAAAGTAGAGGTCCATAAGGTCTCCCAATCCCTCCATAGGTACATTCATGTGGAGGATGTTCTGACCTCATTCTAGGGTCTTTCATAGAAATCATCTCTATCACCATCTTCCTCCCTCCTCTCGACCTCCACCTTGGAAGTATGAGAAATGTCGAGATCCATATTGGTTCCATCAGAAGATGGTGAAAAATATAATGAACCACAGAGTAATGATGTATTTCCCAATCATAATGAGGCAAGAGATACCCCATACTATATGGATATGGTCATAAATCTAGACCCACCTCCAGAAACACCCCAACACTTCAAGGATGATTGGCTAGTGTGACACTTCCTCTGCCAAAGAATCACCAGTAGAGCAAGTCCTCATCACTTCCCCCTCCATTATCTTTAACAGTGTAGATTTGAGATTGGGGTGATCAAGAAATGAATTCCTCCAAGATGGTGAACAAGGGTAATACTTTTGGGAAACCTTATCCACCAACCAACTACCAGTTGTGTTTTGGACACCCGCAACTCTGTGCTTTACCATTTAGGAATCTATCACTGAGGTTCAGGCCTCATGTATCTTTCAAAATATATGGGTGATGCTAAAAAAGCTCTAATATCACCAACTGTTCTAACCAAGGATCCTTCAGTATCTCAAATCCATTCATCAACAATTTTGAAGTGTCAAAATTACAATGATCCTGATAGATCAACACCCCAATTCGTATAGATACTGCCAGAATTTTTAGTGGACCTGCATTAAGAGCCTTACCATGCTATATTAAATCAAAAATGAGGAATATCAACTTGTGAAAATAATAGGTTGGGGGATGTACACTACCCTACACTTCAATACCCTTCCTATGAAACAATGTGATCATTAGACCGATTAGCCTGCTAGCAGTGAAACCCCTCCAACAATCACTACTATGAACATTGTCAGAATCAATCTTGTGGATGATCAGAGGTACTGAGCCAATGACACAAGATGTGATGGAGAAAACCCACCCTAAGTAGAGATAAAATGTTAAAAATATCCTCTGATTGGTGCTCATACAGGTCAGTAGAGATAGACGTTGGGCCTTAGGATCCCCACCCCCCAATGTGGTACTATCGCCCACCCGATTGGGCCGAATGCTTGTGGCCTGAAACTTTTGCGGGTTGAGCTCCACAATGAGATAATTGGGGGTTGTAGGGGAAATGCGCCCCTACTCCGAGGGTCTGGGGGCCGAAGGCCTGACTCAAATGTTAGTCACTGTAGCAATGCTGACCATTATAGCAGAGCTGACCAACCAACATTGACAGACACTATAGCAGGGCAGACTTTGGATTCAACTTTATTGTATCCTTTTAGACTTCCAGAAGACATCCACTATAGCACTTTTGAATTGGGCGTCCACCTTTCACTATAGAAATGTAGATTTTCTAATGGTTGGTGGAATAGTGATTTTTCCTCTACATTAGCCCATTTTTGGGCTAGGGTTTTGGTGTGTGTGTGAGAAACTCTTATAAATTTGTGCTCTCAGATTTTTCATAGTGAAGTTACTATGCCTCTCCATGGACGTAGGGATTATTCCCGAACAATGTAAATCTTTTGTTATTTTTTTTTTCTTTTTACACTTTTTTGATTAGTTCTTTGTTTCATTGCTCTTGACGTTTCTGCAACACCTCCAAATAAGCATCCAGATCTTCTTAACCATTCACCCAGGGTTAAGATAGGTGGTCCTACATATCTAATCAGGGTAGATATTGGTGGAACTATAAATAATCCAAGATATGACTCACCTACCCTTCTTGAATAATGAGACTTCCCTCCTTGGGATCATGATCACTATACCTCACGAGCTGGTAGACTAGTCAAAGCATTGGTGACAAAAAATACTCACCAAGATTATGTGACAGCTACTATTTTCACCCTCCTTGAGCTTTATAAATATAAAATGTTTCAATTCTACCTAAAGGGAAGTTGTTCCCCGCATGGGTGTACCACGTACTCCCACCCACAAATTTTGGTAATCCAAGATTTAACCCATTCAATGGCATGGATGATCCACTACAGAACTTGGCCCACTTCACCTCACAGTGTAGACCCATGATTAGGATCCCATAATAGAAAGAAGTTATAAAACTTTGACACTTCATATAGACATTGGAAATACCTACCTTTTTTGTTATAGCTAGCTAGATATGGGATCTTTCATCGGATATGAGGATCTCTATAGGCAATTTCACTCTTAGTTTAGCTTCATCATGCATAAGACCAGTATTATAGATCCTCCATATAAAAAAAGGTATGATGATAGAGTTTTTGGCTTCATATCCCAGTGAAATGGGCTCACGTACTCCCTTGACATGAATATTTCATAGGAACATCTACTGATGATGTGCATGTAGAATGTCAAAGATGAGTTGGTCCCTACCCTAATCTTTCAGAGATATAGAGGTGGGTTCCAAGAGTTTGTTTAATAGGTCCATCATCTGGAAGAACCCTTGTATCAGACCAAGAAATGGTCATTCCCATTACCGCTCCCAAATCTTATATGAAAGATTGTGAAAAAAATAGTTTCTTCTATATAGACAGAATCCCCACAATTAGTCCACCTTTAGGTGCCTCTGTCGGATAGACCTCATTAACCACAACCTCATCAGGCACAACCTCATCGTGAAAACACTGTTCAAGATCCCTGATAGGGCTAGGCACCTAGGGATCCTATCATAGATTAAGTAAATAAGGCCCACTCCTTCAAGGATTCACATTTCATAGGGTATTTTATTTGTTCCCTATAAAAGGACATCTTGAAACTTCTAGAATACAGGAGGCCTGAGGAAGCTAACCTCATAGATTGTGATAACTTTTTCCCATACCAAGGGTCCTCATGCATAACATTAAGGAGTAATTCATCTTCAAATATTGAATTTAGGACCAAGTAAATCATGTAATAGTCACATTAGGTGATGTCTTGGCATAGGTAGCACATGTCGCTACATACATCAATAGTGGTTAAAAAGATTCCAATTAATGAAAATAAGCCTCGATCTAAGGCACATAGAAGTATGATGACTGGTTGGAACATAATATGATCAATCTTTCCCAAGGCATTATTTGTTCCTGGTTGAGAAAATAAGCACCACTTGTGTCTTCCACACCCAGTCCAACCACCTCATTTGCATCACTTCCTTCTAGCAATTGGAAGAATAGGAACCAAAGATTCTAAGGAAATCAGAGTCCCCTGTCAGCGCCAAAACTAGCATATACCTTCAGTGACTTCATGCCTCACAAATTAGGAGAGATTCTTAGGATTAATCTAGTCCTCGTGTATTCCATTGATGAAGAATGAGAGTATTCATCTATGAACACTTTCAAACTAGTAAACTATTGCACCATACTCAGTGATGAGGAATTCCACACAACCCCTTTAGGCACCCCTAGTTAACATCCCTGAATGAGGAATGGGAGACATGGTAATAAGTAATACATATAATTTGATGCTCTAGAATGGTTTGTTCATGCTGTTGAGACCAGTCAACAAGCCTCATGTAGAGATCAATAGGCATATCCCTCTTGAGATACTCCATTAGAGATGCCTCCATAGCCCACCATATTATTCGATCATGTGAATCAACCATAGTAGAATATTTCCTAGCTAAATTTGACTAGGGATTGACTTTATATAACTAGTGCTCATCTCAAACCATATAGAAAGCAATAGAACATGGATAGTACCAGTTGGTCCCCAACACCTCAATCAGTTGTTCCCATTGCACTCCCTACTAAGAAGTGAACTATTGTAAGCAGAAATATGCCTCTTTCCTAGAAATATGATGTGATGAAGCACCTCACTAGTATTCTAATGATACTCTCAATCCTTGATGCACTCTGTATATCAAATGAGGTGTGTGAATCCCTTATTGAGGCCCTATAGAGCCCTCTCTAATTTGAGACTGAGGTAGCTACTGATGATACCTATTATATAGAGGAAGATGATAGGGAAGAATATCAAGATATCATTTCCTTCTCTAAAGTGGATGAGGGTTACACTATTTAGGGGTAAATCCACCCATTAAATATAAAGGGATAGTTTAATGGCATGGAAATACACCAATGTGTAGTGGATACTAGCTCCAGGGTAAATCTCATACCGACTCAAACACTCCATAAAATGGGGCTTGTGAAAGATGATCCAACTCTATCCAACCTGAAAATTTAGGGGTATGAAAATAGGGATTAGAAACCACATGGAAATATTCATTTGAACACCAAGTTCAGTGGCCGGGTAGCAAGAAAAATTTTATGGTTGTCTCCTAAGATATATCCTACAATGCCCTATTGGGAAGCCCATGGATCTATCTACATATGGTGGTCCCTTCTTCTTACCATCAGTTCCTTAAATACTCCCTTGACGGTCGATTCGGGGTACTCCAAGGTGATTCTTCTACCTTCAACCCCTGTGAGATTCTCTACCTAGATTCTGGTTATTACAAAAGGGATGGAAAATGGATTTATACTGATGAGATTGAGTATATCAACATTCCCAACAATCTGAAATACACTTTAGTGGATCCCTAGGTATATTTTAAATATAACTTCATTATTATAATACATTGGTTGGATCCCACATCCCTAAACCTATTAAGATACTCCATCATCTCTAAGGAGTGTTCGTAGATTACCTCATATGATTACATGGGACAAGTCCAGTTAGTTCCAAAAATCCCTATGCTTGAGGAATACTAAGGTATCTAACCCATGACCACCAATACATGACACTATCACATGTTCCAAAAGTAAAGTTTTAATTTTTTGAAGTCGACTCGACCTTATTTCTTTAATATCAAAGGTGGGTCCCATGGTCATAAACCGCATGAGATTAGCTCAGCATATTTTTTCACCACAGTCTCTATGTAGTGAGAGTCCCCTAGAAAGGGCTCATCTACTACCAATGGATCTCCTAGGTCAGTAGATTTAGAAGGACTCCCTACCTCCTTTGATTATCATGTTTTAGATGACAATGAGGATCTGGATGACTCCCCTCTATAATTTTAATAAGGTTTCTTCACTACGATTGATGATCTGGCCCAGATAAATCTTGGAATGGAGGAATTCTCAAGACAAATGTTGATCAATGTAGTCATATCTCTGAAAGAGCAGCAATAATATGTGTAGTTATTAAAAAATCACCATGATGTGTTTTCCAGGGGCTACAAGGTAATTTTATGACTTGATCTTTATATTTTCATTCATCACCTTGGCCTCCCAACAGGCCACTGTGGGTTAAAACAACCTCCCAGAAAGATTAAAACTTCCCATGGTTCCATGGTCGTGGATGGAGTTGATAGGTTAATCAAGGAAAACTTCATTAGGAAGGTTCAATACCCCTATTGGATTTCCAACATTATCCCAACCAAAAAAGAAGAATGGTCATATTAGGGTTTGCATCAACTTTTAGTACCTAAAATTCCATTTCCTAAAAGAGGACTTTCCCATTTTGGTGATGGAGTTGTTAATTGATGTCACTGCTAGCTTTTAGTCTCTATCATTTATGGATGGATACTCCAGATATAACCAAATCTAGATAGCCATTGAGGATAAAGAGGTCACCTATTTTAGAGTACCCAAGGGAATATTTTTATATTGAGTGATTCAATTTGGTTTGAAGAATTGTAGCAATCCAATATTTCATAGTAAGTTATTTTCTTTAAAGTAATTCAATAGCTTGTGCTACATGCAACACCGAGTTCGAGCACACCACGACTTACCAAAATAGCTGTAAAAAACGGTTATGAGTAGTATTAACTGCATATTTAATTTTATATAATCCATATAATTTTAACATCCATATTATGTGTTTCTTAAACATAATATATGAACAAATTCAATTTTTAAGATAAAAGAAGTATTTTTCAAAAAATGCAATTTTACCACCTTTTAATAGAGAACCCTTTTTAAATCCAATATTTGACACTTTTATATATTCAATTAGTCAAAATAAACATCTTCTTTATAAAAGGGACATAAAAATTTAGTTTAGATAAATTTTCAGTACTTTTCTGATAACTTTCATATTTTGATGAATAGTGAAAAATAATAAATTTTAATTGAAAACAACTTTTTAATCAAAATAATTTATAGTGTTAAATTATACATTTGAATGTTTTGAATTATAATTAGATTATATTTTTATAATTTAATCCAATGTTGGTTATTGGAAGTAATTTTACATTTAAATTGGATATAAACACATACCAATCTTTTAATAGTTTTTACTTCTCAAAAACCTGCTTTCTGGTTTTGAAAAAGGGAATATTTTTTTAAATTAATTAATACAACATCTATGTTTTTAACTTGGTAAAATAGACATAATTTTTTAATTTGTAATATCAAAATTATATTTGGGTTAATTTTTGGTATTTTTCTAAAAACTTTCAATTTTTGATGAATAGTGAAAAACACTACATTATTGTTTAAAGCCGAATTTTTATTTAAATTTTTATTTTTTAATTTAAATTTATTTTAAAGTAAAAATAGATACATAATACCCATATTAGTAAAATTTAATTCATTTAATTCATTTTATAATAATATTAGATATATAAAATTTTATTGAACTTTTTACCATCTTTTACTCACCTTCTAGGTACATTTGCAAATTAGCATAAAACATAATTTTAACACTTTTGTGAATTGAATTTAAAAAATCTGAGAGACACGGTTGACATCAATAAGTAAAATTTGGTTCAATAGGATGAAATTTTTGTTGTTGTGAATAGTAACTTTTGAATTTTATTTACCACGGTTAAAAGAAAATATGGCAATTAAAGGTAAAAATGATATTATAATTACCCTAAAAGATGTCATAATTCTATTGGATAAGTGTATTTAGACAAAAATAAACCTTAGGAATAAAATATGATCCTTTTGATCCACTTGTATTATATTAGGACATTTATTATTATTTTATTTAAAAAAGAGTTAAAAGTGTTAAATTCAAAGTTTAATAACTTAACAATTTTTAATATAGGGTTATACATAAGATAAATTCAACTATAAATATTTATTATAAATATAAAAATATTTTCTACATCATGGAATTTAATTTATAATTTTTAGACATTAAATATCTAAATTTATTTATGACACAATGATGATGCAGTAATTACCTTATTAATGAAAGATTAAAATAATTGATATTATAAATATAAAAATAAATTTAAATTGAGACTTTTTATGAATTCTACTAATTTTATAAGTTACTATGACATGTTAGGGTTTATTTAATGTATTTTTTTTGAATTAATCAAGTTTTGTTGACTTTCACAAAAACCAAATACTAAATAGTGCCAAAATTGACATAAATGGGTATTTAAAAAATACTATATTATTAAATGATATAATATTTCTAAAAATATAAGGTTCGGACAAAGGACTTATATAATTATATATATTTTATTAATTAACCACTTAAGCTTCTCTTGGAAATTTATAGTAAGTTTATTAACCATGTAATATAAAAATACAAGAAGACATGGTAAAAGTTAAACTATTTAACTAAGAATTAAATCTAAAATGTAAGGTTAATATGGTGACCTAAACTTGTCTAAAACATATTGGTTGAGATTATTTATACCCATAACCACTTTATCCTCTAAATAAATCCATTTTGAGCCATTATAAACCAAAAATGATTTTATAATAAAACAATATTTCAAGCTTTTACTAAAGTGACCCTCACCTCTCTTATAAAGGGGTACTTAATCTTATCTCAAAATCACACCTCCAAAACCATTTGTTTCGGCCAAACCCTGATCAAATATCCTCCCAACTACACTCACTTGAATATAGAGGCCTTACTTTGATCAGAAATCCAACCTAAGGAGCCCTTTTGATCAAATCAAAAGGATGCACCTGAAGAAGTGGTAATAATTTCATCACCTCTTTCAAAGTTATTTTCTTCTTCCACTTCGTATTTCATTGTTGTTTCTATAAAAAAATAATAAATCCATTAACTTATACATAATATTATGTTATTATAAATATGGTACAATCATATTCATTATTTTATCCATCCTATGAATGAAAAATTCACCATACGTGCATACATACGGCTTACTGTCTCCACATCGTGGTGTAGTTTGTTATTCAACACATCATTATTTGGATGGGTATAATAATGAGTATAAATGATTTAAATAATAAATATAACATGTTATTGATTCTGTATATATAATATAACATCAAATTATATACTATTTCACCACTAATATAATGATATTGTCGCTCGTGCGTACGTACGGATTACCGTATCCACGACGCGATGAGATTTCATTCCCCATCGTAACCATTCAAGAATAATTTTCATTTTATGATTAAAAATAATGTTTAAGAACTTAATATCATTCTGGATATGAATAAAATACATAATATCCATAATAAACATGACTTATGTAACAAAAGATATAAAGGAAAATGAATCAGTTAACACCCAAAACAACGATACTACTAAAATATCATCAAAAAAGAAATATTAGATCATATATGATATAATATTTATGTATGTGGTTATTTTATAATTTAATAACAATTATTTCACCATTATACAGGATTTCAACCTACCCTATACTAAGATAAAGTACAAGGTAAGGGGTTTTCATCTCACTTTTTATTCCCGTGAGATTCATGCTATATTTTACACTCTTTCCTTTTGTGTGGTGTATGTACTGCCCATGATTGTATTCTTTGTGTAATATAATTTAATTTATGGATATTTAAATCTTCATTATATGATACTTCTTTCATGGGGTGTATGTTTCGTAAGTTATCAAATCGGTAATGGAATTTCTAATTTCAATTTCCACTCATTGAGTTTTACATATACTTCATTGATTATTTTACTCCAAGATTATGTGTGGAATCGCTATTTGTTTATTTATGTAGTAATTTCCACTCCCCTTTGTGTGGATATAATTTTGATGCACATAATAACTCCATTGATAAATTCTCAAGTCATTGATATGAACTTAACAAGGGTAATATTAACTCTATTTCAATTCATTGAGTTAAACATCCAAGTCATTGGTTTTGTTTTTAACAAGAATATGTGTGAATGCCCTCTGATTGATTTAAAATAAATATAAAATCATATTGAGTGTATTTTTATTCATCACACATAATTATTTCATTGATTTACCTTTCATCTAAGGATACAATCTTTATAATGGATTTCATCTCAATTTACATTCCATTGAGACTTCTTTGTTGTTATGCACCAATTCACTTTTATATAGTGTATATATTGTCCTTTGAAATATTATATCATGAATACCTTTATTCTCATTATATTATAAATGTTTTATTAATGTTATTCCTTAATTATTTGTATCCAAACGTCTCTCATTTGGTTAGGAACTCTAACTAAAATGTCATTTTAAATGTTTTAAAGATTTATTCATCTAAATATTTCTTATTAATGCCCATGTTTTAAAAATGGTTTTAAAGGTTTATTTATATGTACATGAATGTTTTAAAATTTAAATTCCTTTTAAAAGTTTCAAAGTGGTATGAGATACTTTGATTCAAAAATATCTTTTAAACGGCTTCTTGATAAATAGTGAGACTTTTAAATGTTTCCAAGAAAAGGGGATATTTCTCTCAAATAGTTTTACTATTTATTTTTATCTATGTCAATATCCTTAATTATTCTTGATTGAGTTTGATTTATATAATCTTACACATTGTATTTAATGAGTTATTTTTGACTATATATGTGCTATTTTTATACCATTCATGGTTTGTGGTTAAAATATTGAAATTTTTTATGCTAGTTTTAATACAAATGTTTAGATTATGATTCAACCTTTTTATATGAGGAATGAATTTGACTTAGTAAGTGATGGGTAGAGCCCTCTATAGCTCCTAGATGAATTATTAGGTCTCATGATACAAACTAGTGTATTAGCACAATCTCTTGAAAAAATCTTATTTTTAGTCTTGGCACGAGGCCTTTACTATGTGGTTATGATGTTCAGTATTATGAATTCCATCATCATTAAACTAGATATTGATTTTACATGTGATTATTCGACTAGTAGAATATCCGTGTGAATAAGTAAATGACATTATTTGATTTATCTTTGCCATATTATACTGAATTTTAAGTTTAAAAGGCTTGTGTTTTAGTCTTATACATTTCCTTAAATGTTTATGCTTATTTATGATAGTTTCCACTATATTGTTATCCCTACTGAGCATCTAAGATCACCCCTTTCTTATGTTTTCTTTTTCCCAGGATGGGAAGAAGTATATTATGATTAACATGTAGGAATATTCAAAAGGATATGAGTATGTTCAAAGGGGACACAATGTTGTTTTTCTTTATATTATGATGTAATGTAAAACTTATGTATATATCTAGTACTTCCAAGGCTACTAAAATAATCGGTATTTCAAGACTTGATCTCTTGTGATCATGCCAATGTTATATAATAATGCAATGAATCTGGGTAACTAGTGTCGGGGCATTACAGTTGGTATCAGAGTAATTTTAGTACAAGCCTTGGAATCTAGATTTAGAAAAACTCTAATTAGAAAACACTACCCTAATATTGACTTTGAGGATTAGTATAGAAGAACATTCAAAAAATTTGGTAATGTAATTATTATGTGGTTTTTTCAAGAAATACATCATTATCTGGATACGAGTAGGTAGAGGCATCTCTGGCACAAATGTACCTAGGGGTAAAACCTGAAAACACCACTTTGAGCTAGACTCGAATGGGAACTGGTGAAAGAAAACGGGCCTTGTTTTACTCTTGGTTACGAAACTCCTGGGGGATATTATTAAGATAATTCACATTTTCCTTACAAACTGATTTTAAGGATTTTAATATAAGATGATAATAAATAACCTTGGTTAATCCTAATGTGTTTTAGATTGAAAATAAGGTGTCATTATATTATCTAAATGATTTTATGACTATTGTTACTCACACTATGATTTCTTGTTTTAGTGAATGGATGGATTCCAAGGAAGTCATAGTAACATTGAATATGATGTACAAAGTGGGAACAATGGTGGAAATGAGAAAATAAATGTAATTTTTATAGTTGTAAAATATATCGTGTTCATGCCGAAGATGGTTTCCAAAAATATGATCAACAATATATACATTAACCAACTCCCAAACTCAACAAAGAAGAGAAAGGCAGATAGTGATAAGAGCTCCAGTAGTGGAGACCGTGGAGAAAAGAAATATCAATTTCTATCATGCCAAAAATTTGGAAGGAGACACCCAGGAAAGTGTCTAAATAGAACAAAGAAATGATTTATCTATGGGAAAGAAGGACATAAATTAAAGAATTTCTAAGTAAAAAATGAAGAGTACTATGGAAGAAAATAAAAATGATCCTAAGAATCTATTTACAATCATTTTTTGTAAATTTATGGGGCCTAGGAATTACCCAAGTCAATGTTTTATTCTATAGGATAACAACTAGGTCAAAGAAGAACCTATGTAGAAATAAATGGATAGAGAAATGTTTAAAATTATTAATTCTCTTTGTTGATGAGATTAATTTGAAAGACTATTCTCTTGTATATGCAACCTTGAAGTTTGTTATGTGAAAATGCTATTTGAGGAATAATTATATTTTATTTTGTGGATATATTTATAAAGAACCATTTGGGTTTATATGATCCTTGAATTTGAGGAAATTACAGGTTATTGATTTTTGGGATGAAAATGTGAGGTATGAGATAACATTTATAGTTAAATTATGTTATGGTTATTTTGATGAATTTATCTCATTTTTGGAATGATATAAAACATAGTTTTTGAAAAAGGACAACACTCATATCGTGTGACAAATCGTCGCGTCAGACAAAACTGTGGGAATCGAACCCACAACCAAAGTGCGACTGGTATTTATCACCTACCACTGGACTATGTGAAGTCCTTGGTTAGTGTGAATAATTATTTTTAGTTAAATTATTTTATTGATCAATAATAATTTGATTTTGAATCTTATGTTTTATCAAATGGATATCCTTAGTATAGGAAAATTATTTGGTGATTAAGTGATAAATGTTATTTTGGAAGACGTTCGCTCTTTTGGGAACACTATATGCCTAAGGAAAATAGAAAACTATGGGATTTCATTTGAGGATTAATGGTGGATTTTTTTATTTTGTAAGAATCTATGTTTTTTTATATATATTCAAGTTATTAATGGAAATGATTAACCTATCATAGAGAATATGTGATTTGGTTAATTACACTTTTGTATGAGACTTTAAGAGTAGTTGATGTTATTTGGAGATAAATGTTAAGATTTACTATGAAAGACAATGTGATTAAATTCTTCTGAGTTTTGGGTTTCAATCTTAGTTTGGATTATATTTAAGGATTTTAAGGACAATTGTTTATTGAACTTTGGGTATTGTTTGTTCAATCTTGGAAATTAATATTAGTATTTCTTTCTATAAAGGATTATCCATTTTGGGGATCATCTGATCTTGTACTAACCATTTGGTTTTGGTTAATCTCTAAAGAAAAGGGAAATATATAGTTCATCCTATATGGATTATGTGATTCTCTAGAAGTTGATTCTAGCACTTCAGGTGTGACCAAGTCATCTTTAATACTCATCGTTTGGAGAAAAGATGATTAGTGGTAGAAATTTATTAAAGGATGAAAACATACTTAAAAAGTAAGTATTTCTCTTTATGTTCTTAGTCAATCTCATAAATAAATTCCTCAAATTTATGAAATGGAACTTAAAACAAAAAATGTTGTCCGTTTACTTTTTCTACTGTGAATCTAATGACTGTTTAAACCATCAAAATTTTGTGGTTTTCTTGTTGTTAACTTTATTCTGATCATGTTTTCTATCACTCTCCATAAAAACTTGATACTTAGTTTATCTTCCATATCCATGTTTTCCTACATGGAATCCTAGTGTGGGTTATCTTGGGTAACCTTTGTACTTCTTTTCCTTTCTTTTAAAGTGATAATTTTATTGACTCTTTTTTTGATGTGGGACTTTCAATGAAGTTCCCAATACCGATTTTAAAAATTGAGAGGATGTAATTTTCAAAAGGGGGAATAATGTAACCCCCCAAGATTTCATATTAATTTATTTTGTTTAAAGTAATTCAATATCTTGCGTTACACGCAACACCGAGTTCAAGCACACCACGACTTAACAAACTAAACGTTAAAAAAATGATTATGAATAGTATTAACTACATTTTGAATTTTAAATAATCCATATAATTTTAAAATCCATATTATGTTTTTTAAAATATAATATAAGAAGAAATTAAATTATTAAGATAAAAGAATTATTTTTCAAAAAATGCAATTTTACCACCTTTGTAACACCCCGAGCTTCCACAATATGCTTCTCATTCAATAATGCAATAGCTTGTATTGTACGCAACTTCGAGTTCTAAAACACCGCGACTAATCAAAGTAGCCGTTATAAATAGTAATAAAAACTTTTTAAAATTATAGAAATTTTATATTTCAAAATGGACTTCATTTTTGGATTCGAAATATCGAAATTAGCCTATGTTGAATTTTTGGTATTTTTCTGAGAACTTCTAATTTTTTATGAATAGTGAAAAATACTTAAAAACAGCTTTTTTTAATAAAAATAATTTATAGTGATAAATTATACTATTTAGTGGTTTTAAAGTATAATTAGAATATATTTTTACCATTTTATCCAATGGTGGTCATTAGAATTAATTTAACATTGAAATTGGACATAAACAATTGTCAATCTTTTGATATAAATTGTTTCTTAAAAATAAGCTATTTGTTGTGACAACGGGAATTAATTATAAAATTAATTAATGAAACTTATATGTTTTGAATTTTTTAAAATAGACATCATTTTTTAATTTGGAATATCAATTATAGCTTAGGGTGAAATTTTGGCATTGTTCTGAAAAACTTCAATTTTTGATGAATAGTGAAACCACTAAGTGGTAGTTAAATAACTGATTTTTCGTTTAAATGAAATATTACCACTTCTGTGATTTGATTTTCAAAAATCCGACATACATGGTTTTCATTAAGAAGTAAAATGTGGTTCAATGATATTAAAATAATTTTTGGAGAATAGTAACTTTTAAGTTCTTAATCGCGATTAGAGGTAATTAGTGTAGTTTAAGGTAAAAATAATGTTTTAATAATATGAGATGAGCTTGACACATTTACTACCCTCATTGTATGTGCCATGGCCGACCAAGAAAATCCATGGGTCAACTTGGGGACCCCATGGAGCCACTTTAGTTAGAAAATGACATAAATACCTTTTATTTAATGTTAAAGTAAAAAATGACACAAACATGAAATGTTTTACTAAAAAAAATTTTACATGGGGTTATTCAAGTCATATTTTTAACTATAAATAGTCATTGGAAATCTAAAAATATTTCCTACAACATAGTATTTTTTTATCATTTTTATACATTAAATAAATTAAATTATTTATGACATCATTATGATGCAGCGATGACCTCATTATTTAACGATTTTAATAAAATGAAAAGATAATGTACAATCCAAGGCTTACACTTGTCCAAAGACTATTGGATGGGTAGATTTTGAACCCTTATCACCTTAGCCACGAATTATATAAGTGTGGTACCTTTAGAATCTGAAAATAATTGTATAATAATGTAAAATTTCCTTACTTTCCAAGAGTCCCCCTCCTCTCCTCTTATAAAAGGCCCCCACCTCTACCACCTCATTCACACTTTCAAACCATTTGGCTCGGACAAACTCTGCCCAAATACTCTCCCAACTTCCCCCTCTTACTCCTAGAAGCCTCACTTTGGGAAGAACTCTTCCCAAGGAAGCCTTTGGCTCAAATCAAAAAGAGTTACCCGATTTTGAGGTAATGTCTTCTCTAATGTTGTTTTGTTTTATTTTTCTTCTCCAACCCCCTAAACTCTTTTTATTCATTTCTTTTGTAACAACACCAGTATCCTCAATATACTAGGATGTTGTTATAAGAAGTATTCGAGCTACACTTACACACACCTACATCTAATGGTTAAAGAACATACGGTTTCTGTGGATGGAAAATTTCTGCCTCACGAAACGATGATTGTTCAACACTCATATAACACCTTCAAAGGTGGCCATTAAGATGTCACTATATTTATATAGAATATATAATATGTTTATGTTTTACTTATGATTCTGTATTTCTCATTTATGGCATACCTTATGATTTCCATTATGGGTAAACGCGATAATTTCATTTTAGGAAGTGCGGACTACCGCCCCCTCAAAGTGATGTGAATCGTTAATGCCATATGTGGGATGTATAAAGGATGGAGTAAATGATATTATATATGATATTATACTATAACTATATTATACCTTTATATAATTATTATTTCATTCCATTAAATACGAAATATAAATGAAAGTAGCGTTCATGCGTACTTACGGCTTACCGTCTCCATGAACGGTGAATTTCATTTCTTACCTCTAAATGTTATGTAATATTATAAATACATGTATATAATGGATATATATGATATATATGATATCTACATCATGAAAATAATTCTGGATATAATGGATATATCACCACATGAACAACTTGTAATTATAAGAATTTTATTTTTGACTCAAGTACCTAAGATCGACAAAATGACCGTTATAAACTTAAATAATTACATAATGTTCATAACATGGTAATAAGGGATATAAAAGGAATAATGAACATGAAAAAGGTTCTTAAGTAAATTGAAATTAACTCTAGTTTATTATTCAGGAGGTTAAATAATGGTCGAGTCAGGACAGGACGCAAGGTAAGGGAACTTCTTAACCCAACTTCCATTCTTTGGGTTAATCCCCTACTTTCAAATTATTTCATGATGTTATTATGTCCTATTTTGTATTTTTACTTTGTTTATGTGTACCTATAGTGAATACACATAATAGATCTATTTTATTTTAAAAATGATCTTTTTAAGGACTTCGTCTCAATCTCATTTCATTGAGGCATATTTGGTTTTATACACAACTTTCTTTTATACGGTGTATAAACCCCTTTGAATTTTAAGTTTATTCAAAAGGAATATTTTTATACGAAGCGTTTTACTAAATGACAAAAAGGGAATGTTTTTCTTTCCGTACATATGCGGCGACAACGACTTCTCCGCCGCTGTGACCATTATTTGAGTTTCGGCTTCCTCTACAAGCCATCTTTTTTTTTATGAAAAATAAATACAAAGTTTTAACTTTCTTTTATTTTGGTATTGAAAATGGTTTTTAAAGAGTTTTTATTATATCAACGTGTTGTATTGATATCTTGTGATTAAAATGTGGAAATGTTATGTTTCCTTTATGCATGTTTTATGTGATACGATTATGTTATGGTTTATGATATGTTTAAAACTATTCATATGAGGAATGCATTGGACTTAATAAGTGACGGGTGGAGACCTCTATAGCTCCTCGATGCATCGGCAGGTCTCATGAGACAAACTAGTGTCTTGGAACGAGGCCTTGACAAAATCTTATTTGTGGTCTTGGCACGAGGCCTTGACTACGTGGTTATGATAGTCTGACATTATGCATTCCATCATTATGAAAGTGGTTATTGATATTGCATGTGATTATTCGACCAGTAGAATATCCATGTGAAGAAGTAAATGACATTATCTCATTTTACTTTTTCCATATTATGTTGATGTTCAAGTTTAAAAGGCTTTTGTTTTAGTCATACATTGCCTTAAATGTTTATGTTTATTTATGAAAGCTTCCACAATATTTTTATCCTTACTGAGCATCTGAGCTCACCCCTTTCAATGTTTTAATATTTTCCAGGATGTGAAGAAGTATTTTATGAATGACCTGCAGGGATAGTCAGAAGAGGATATGAGTGTGGACTATGAAGACTTTGTTATTAGTTTTTCACTTTATGATGTAATGTAAGACTTATGAATGTATCTAGTGTTTCCAAGGCTACTAAACTAATCGGTCTTTCGAGACTTGATCTTTTGTGATCATGCCAATGTTACGAAGTAATGAACCGACTCTGGGTAGCTGGGGTCGGGGTGTTATAGTTGGTATCAGAGGCAGTTTAGTACTAACCTTGGAAGCTAGATTTAGATAAACTCTGATTAGAGCACATAGCCCGAAGATAGACTTTAAGGATTAGTATAGAAGAACTTCCTAGAATTTTGGTATTATAGAAATTTTGTGAGTTTTTCGAGCAATACATCCCTGTCTGGATACGATCAGGTAGAGGCGGCTCTGGTATAGATGTACCTAGGGGTAAAACCCAAAAACACCGCTTTGAGCTAGACTCGAACGGGAACTGGTGCACGAAAACGGGCCTTGCTGCACTCTTGGTTACGACACTCCCGAGGGATATGCTTAGGATAATTCTCATTTTCTTTACAAACCACTATGAAGGGTTATGATTATATACTTCCTCAAAGAAAAAATTCCTTTTTATGATTATGTATTATAGCCATAAATAGTTCAATTTATGTAAAGTGTTTTACAAATATGGAATTATGTATTTTAATTCATAAACTAATCTAGTTTATGTCATTGTTTAGAAATGGCGCCTAGTGGAAGGAATGGAAACCGTATCAATGCACGCACTCCGTGTAGGGATTTCCCTCCTGATCAAGATAATTATTGTGGATCTGGAGATACAACTGGTGCTGATCAACTTATTACCATACTGGGACAACTCACTCAGGTTATGAATAATAACCTTACTCGTATGGAGCAACCTGATCCGCAACGTGGAGGATCAATGTTAGACCGCTTCATGAGGCAACAACCACCAACATTTAATGGGGGTACAAATCTGTTGGTATCTGAGCAATGGATAAACTCCTTAGAGAAAATATTCCACGCCTTGGGGAGTAGCGAAAGAGAGAAGGTTATCATGGCAGTTTACCACCTCACTGGAGATGCCGATCAATGGTGGTCATTGATTCAAAATACAAAGGAAGATGATGAAGTATCGAATATGGAATAGAGGGAGTTCAAAGAGATTTTCTTAGAAAAATACTTTCCTCGTGACCATCGAGCAGATATGGAAAGACAATTTCTGAGTCTGAGACAAAAGGAGGATGAGAATGTCGCAAAGTATGAGGCCAACTTTACAAGGTTGGCGAGGTATGCTGCAGATTATATACGTAACCCAAGAGGTAATATTGATCGTTTCTTTGATGGGTTAAAACCATTTCTCCGTAGAACTTTAGTATCACAATATTTCTCAACATACGAAGATATTGTCTCATGTGCTATCAAGACAGAAAAGGAATTCTCTAAGTCTTATGACAACAAAGTAAAGCAAGAGAAGAAGAGAACAGTGGAACAAGAGACAGATAAAGGGAAAAAGGGAAAGAAGGATTTTCCATTATGTGATAATTGTGGGAATAATAACCCTGGTACTTGCCTAAAAGGAATGAGAGTTTGTTATAAATGTGGAGAAAAAGGTCACCAGGCGCGTGATTGCAAGGGAAAGAAAGAGGCTATCAATGTTGAATGCTACAATTGTAGGGAAATGGGGCATTATGCAAATGAATGTCCTAAGCGTCAGGGAAAATTACCTCAGAAAAGGCCAAGGGATCAAGGACAATCTTATGCTGTTACTACAGTTGAAGCGGAATAATTAATGTATTGGTGCTTTTGGACTCATGGATTATATTCTGGTTATTAGAATAATGTGATATATATATATATAAGGATTGTACTGTAGTACTTGTTGTTTCAGTAAGGTTTTAATATGATGAAGGTAATCATATTTTTAGTATGTGGCAATAAGAGAAACTTTACTTTGTTTGGGGAATCTGATAAATTGATTTTGGAATTAAGAGACCTTTTAGAGAAAGTCTGGACAGAGGTATTTTGGATAGCTATAAAGGTTGGAGTGGATTAAGTTGATCTTTGGATAGTATTGGTTAAGGTTAAAAAAATTTATGAAGATTATTTTTGGAATATTATACTACTATAGTTTTAGGAAAAGGACAACCTGCAGGGTGGGGCATAACCCGTCACGTCAGACAAAGCTGCAGGAATCGAACCCACAACCATAGTGCGACAGGCCTTTATTTCCTACCACTAGCCTACAGGAAGTCGCTGGTTATTACAAAATAATTTTACTAATCTAAATGGTATGTGTTAACATTTGGAACCTTATACAATTAGGATAAGTATAATATTTTTGAGTTCTATTATCTTTTTGAGTGAAAGATGAGTTGAAGGTTGAAAATCTAATTGTCAACCATAAATATATATATACCTATCTCTTATTCAATGAATAAATTAATTCTTAAACTTTAGTAAAGGGATATTAAAACAAAAAAATGTGTTATCCTAATACCTTATGTCTTGTTGAACTGATGATATTTTAAATCAACATAGATTGAAGGCTTTGAGGCCCTCAATTTGACAGTTGATTGTGATTGATGACCTCAATCACTCCCTACAAATATTTACGTTTTTCCTCCAATTATATGTCTCTAATTGCCACCAATGTTCTCCAAATCGAGATCATAATTGGGTGGTGACTTTTTCATTTCCCTTTCCCTCTTATTAAGGCTAAATTTTATTAATCTTATTTCCGATGTGGGTTTTCCACAAAGGTATTTTCTTTTTTCAACCTTTTATTTTCCAAGAAAAATTTCAAATTGTGAGGACGCAATTTATTGAAGGAGAGGAGAATGTAACACCCCGAGCTTCCACAATACGCTTCTCATTCAATAATGCAATAGCTTGCATTGTACGCAACTTCGAGTTCTAAAACACCGCGACTAATCAAAGTAGCCGTTATGAATAGTAATAACCACTTTTTAAAATTATATAAATTTTATATTTCAAAATGGACTTCATTTTTGGATTCGGAATATCGAAATTAGCCTATGTTGAATTTTTGGTATTTTTCTGAGAACTAATTTTTTATGAATAGTGAAAAATACTTAAAAACAACTTTTTTTAATCAAAATAATTTATAGTGATAAATTATACTATTTAGTGGTTTTAAAGTATAATTAGAATATATTTTTACCATTTTATCCAATGGTGGTCATTAGAATTAATTTAACATTGAAATTGGACATAAACAATTGCCAATCTTTTGATATAAATTGTTTCTTAAAAACACGCTATTTGTTGTGACAGCGGGAATTAATTATAAAATTAATTAATGAAACTTATATGTTTTTAATTTTGTAAAATTGACATCATTTTTGAATTTGGAATATCAATTATAGCTTAGGGTGAAATTTTGGCATTGTTCTGAAAAACTTCAATTTTTGATGAATAGTGAAACGACTAAGTGGTAGTTAAATAACTGATTTTTCATTTAAATGAAATATTACCACTTCTGTGATTTGATTTTCAAAAATCCGACATACATGGTTGTCATTAAGAATTAAAATGTGGTTCAATGAGATTAAAATAATTTTTGGTGAATAGTAACTTTTAAGTTCTTAATCGCGATTAGAGGTAATTAGTGTAGTTTAAGGTAAAAATAATATTTTAATAATATGAGATGAGCTTGACACATGTCCTACCCTCATTGGATGTGCCATGGCCGACCAAGAAAATCCATGGGTCAACTTGGGGACCCCATGGAGCCACTTTAGTTAGAAAATGACATAAATACCTTTTATTTAATGTTAAAGTAAAAAATGACACAAACATGAAATGTTTTACTAAAACAATTTTTACATGGGGTTATACAAGTCATATTTTTGACTATAAATAGTCATTGGAAATCTAAAAAGATTTCCTACAACATAGTATTTTTTTTTATAATTTTTAGACATTAAATAAATTAAATTATTTATGACATCATTATGATGCAGCGATGACCTCATTATTTAACGATTTTAATAAAATGAAAAGATAATGTAAAATCCAAGGCTTACACTTGTCCAAAGACTATTGGATGGGTATATGTCGAACCCTTATCACCTTAGACACGAATTATATAAGTGTGGGACCTTTAGAATCCGAAAATCATTGTATAATAATGTAAAATTTCCTTACTTTCCAAGAGTGCCCCTCCTCTCCTCTTATAAAAAGCCCCCACCTCTACCACCTCATTCACACTTTCAAACCATTTGGATCAACCAACATCTGCCCAAATACTCTCCCAACTTCCCCCTCTTACTCCTAGAATCCTCACTTTGGGTAGAACTCTTCCCAAGGAAGCCTTTGGCTCAAATCAAAAAGATTTACCCAATTTTGAGGTAATGTATTCTTTAATGTTGTTTTGTTTTATTTTTCTTCTCCAACCCCCTAAACTCTTTTTATTCATTTCTTTTGTAACAACAACAGTATCCTCAATATACTAGGATTTTGTTATAAGAAGTATTCTAGCTACACTTACACACACCTACATCTAATGGTTAAAGAACATACGGTTTCTGTGGATGTCGAATTTCTGCCTCACGAAACGATGATTGTTCAACACTCATATAACACCTTCAAAGGTGGCCATTAAGATGTCACTATATTTATATAGGATATATAATATTTTTATGTTTTACTTATGCTTCTGTATTTCTCATTTATGGCATACGTTATGATTTCCATTATGGGTAAACGCGATAATTTCATTTTAGGAAGTGCGGACTACCGCCCCTCAAAGTGATGTGAATCGTTAATGCCATATATGGGATGTATAAAGGATGGGGTAAATGATATTATATATGATATTATACTGGAACTATATTATAACTTTATATAATTATTATTTCATTCCATTAAATACGAAATAGAAATGAAAGTAGCGTTCATGCGTACGTACGGCTTACCGTCTCCATGAACGGTGAATTTCATTTCTTACCTCTAAATGTTATGTAATATTATAAATACATGTATATACTGGATATATATGATATATATGATATCTACATCATGAAAATAATTCTGGATATAATGGATATATCACCACATGAACAACTTCTAATTATAAGAATTTTATTTTGACTCAAGTACCTAAGATCGAAAAAATGACCGTTATAAACTTAAATAATTACATAATGTTCATAACATGGTAATAAGGGATATAAAAGGAATAATGAACATGAAAAAGGTTATTAAGTAAATAGAAATTAACTCTAGTTTATTATTCAGGAGGTTAAAGAACGGTCGAGTCAGGACAGGACGCAAGGTAAGAGAACTTCTTAACCCAACTTCCATTCTTTGGGTTAATCTCCAACTTTCAAATTATGTCATGATGTTATTATGTCCTATTTTGTATTTTTACTTTCTTTATGTGTACCTATAGTGAATACACATAATAGATCTATTTTATTTTAAAAATGATCTTTTTAAGGACTTCGTCTCAATCTCCTTTCATTGAGGCATATTTGGTTTTATACACAACTTTCTTTTATACGGTGTGTAAACCCCTTTGACTTTTAAGTTTATTCAAAAGGAATCTTTTTATACAAAGTGTTTTACTAAACGAAAAAAAGGGAATGTTTTTATTTCCGTACATATGCGGCGACAACGACTTCTCCGCCGCCGTGACCATTATTTGAGTTTCGGCTTCCTCCACAAGCCATCTTTTTTTTTTATGAAAAATAAATAAAAAGTTTTAACTTTCTTTTATTTTGGTATTGAAAATGGTTTTTAAAGAGTTTTTATTATATCAAAGTGTTGTATTGATATCTTGTGATTGAAATGTGGAAATGTTATGTTTCCTTTATGCATGTTTTATGTGATACGATTATGTTATGGTTTATGATATGTTTAAAACTATTCATATGAGGAATGAATTGGACTTAATAAGTGATGGGTGGAGCCCGCTATAGCTCCTCGATGCATCGGCAGGTCTCATGAGACAAACTAGTGTCTTGGCACGAGGCCTTGACAAAATCTTATTTGTGGTCTTGGCACGAGGCCTTGAATACGTGGTTATGATAGTCTGGCATTATGCATTCCATCATTATGAAAGTGGTTATTGATATTGCATGTGATTATTCGACCAGCAGAATATCCATGTGAAGAAGTAAATGGCATTATCTCATTTTACTTTTGCCATATTATATTGATGTTCAAGTTTAAAAGGCTTTTGTTTTAGTCATACATTGCCTTAAATGTTTATGTTTATTTATGAAAGCTTCCGAAATATTGTTATCCTTACTGAGCATCTGAGCTCACCCCTTTCAATGTTTTAATATTTTCCAGGATATGAAGAAGTATTTTATGAATGACCTGCAGGGATAGTCAGAAGAGGATATGAGTGTGGACTATGAAGACTTTGTTATTAGTTTTTCACTTTATGATGTAATGTAAGACTTATGAATGTATCTAGTGTTTCCAAGGATACTAAACTAATCGGTCTTTCGAGACTTGATCTTTTGTGATCATGCCAATGTTACAAAGTAATGCACCGACTCTAGGTAGCTGGGGTCGGGGCGTTACAACCTTTTAATGGCGAACCTTTTTAAATCCAATATTTGAAACTTTTATATATTAAATTTGACAAAATAAACTTCTTTATAAGTGTAACGTAAAAATTTAGTTTGAATAAATTTTAGGTGCTTTTCTAATAACTTTCATATTTTGATGAATAGTGAAAAATACTAAATTTTAATTGAAAACAACTTTTTTAATCAAAATAATTTATAGTGTTAAATTATAAATTTGAATGTTTTTGAAGTATAGTTAGATTATATTTTTATAATTTAATCCAATTTTGATCATTGGAAGTAATTTTACATTTAAATTGGACATAAACACATATCAATCTTTTGATAGTTTTTACTTCTCTAAAACCTGCTTTCTGGTTTTGACAACGAGAATATTTTTTTTAAATTAATTAATACAATTTCTATGTTTTGAATTTGGTAAAATAGGCATCATTTTTTAATTTGGAATATAAAAATTATCTTTGGGTGAATTTTTGGTATTTTTCTAAAAACTTTCAATTTTTGATGAATAGTGAAAACACTGCGTTATTGTTTAAAGCTGAATTTTTATTTAAATAATTATTTTTAATTTAAATTTATTTTAAATTAAAAATAGATACATAATACCTATATTATTTCAATTTAATTCATTGAAGTCATTTTATAATAATATTAGATATATAAAATTTTATCGAACTTTTTACCGTCTTTTACTCACCTTCTAGGCACATTTACAAATTTGCATAAAACATAATTTTACCACTTCTGTGAATTGAATTTCAAAAATTTGAGAGACACAGTTGACATCAGTAAGTAAAATTTGGTTCAATAGGATGAAAATAATTTTTGGTGAATAGTAACTTTCGAATTTTATTTACCACAGTTAAAAGTAAATAAGGTAATTAAAGGTAAAAATGATATTATAATTACCCTAACACAAGTCCTAATTATATTGGATAAGTTTATTTCAACTAAAATCAACCTTAGGAATAAAATGTTATCCTTTTGATCCACTTGGATTAGATTAGGACTTTTATTATTATTTTTTTTAAAAAAGAGTTAAAAGTGTTAAATTCAAAGTTTAATAACTAAACCATTTCTAATATAGTGTTATACATAAGATAAATTCAACTATAAATATTCATTAGAAATATAAAAATATTTCCTACATCATGGTATTTTATTTATAATTTTTAGATATTAAATAATTAAATTTATTTATGACACAATGATGATGCAGTAATTACCATATTAATAAAACATTAAAATAATTTATATTATAAATATAAAAATATATGTAAATTGAGAATGTTGATGCATTCCAAGAATTTTATAGGTTAATATGATATGTTAGGGTTTATTTTAATGTATTTTTTTCTAAGTAATAAAGTTTTGTTGACTTTCATAAAAACCAAATACTGAATAGTGTCAAAATTGACATAAATGAGTATTTAACAAAAACACTATATTATTAAATGATATAATATTCCCAAAAATATAAGGTTCAGAAAAAGGACTTATATAATTATATATATGTCATTAATGAACCACTTGAGGTTCTAATGACATTTTATAGTAAGATTATTAACCATGTAATATAAAAATACAAGAAGACATGGTAAAAGTTAAACTATTTAACTAAGAATTAAATCTAAAAGATAAGGTTAATATAGTGACCTAAACTTGTCTAAAACCTATTTGTTGAGAGTATTTAGACCCATACCCACCTTATCCTCTAAATAAATCCATTTGAATCTATTATAAACTGAAAATTATTTTATAATAAAATAATATTTCAAGCTTTTCCTAAAGTGATCCTCACCTCTCTTATAAAAGGGTACTTCCCCTTCTCTCAAAATAACACCTCCAAAGACATTTGGATCGAACAAAACCTACTCAAATATCCTCCCAACTACCATCACTTAAACCTAGATTCCTTACTTTGATCAGAAATCCAACCTAAGGATCCCTTTTTATCAAATCAAAAGGAAGCACCCGAAGAAGAGGTAATAATTTCATCACCTCTTTTAAAGTTGTTTTCTTTTTCCACTTCCTCTTTCATTGTTGTTTCCATACCAAAATAATAAATCTAATACCTTCTACATACTGTGATGTTATTATAAATATATAATAACCATATTCATTATTCTATCCATCCTATGAATGACAAAGTCACCATACGCGTGTACGTACAAATTACCAACTCCACATTGTGGTGTAGTTTGTTATTCAACAATTCATTATTTGGATGGGTATAATAATTAGTATAAATGATTTAAATAATAAATATAACATTTTAATGAGTATTTATATATAATATATCATCCAATTACATACAATTTCACCACTAATATAATGACATTGTCGCTCATGCATACGTACGGCTTGCCGTCTCCACAACACGATGAGATTTCATTCCCCATCATAACCATTCAAGAATAATTTTCATTTTATGATTAAAAATAATGTTTAAGAACTTAATATAATTTTTTATATAAATAAAATACATCCTATCCATAACAAATATGACTTATGTAACAAAACATATAAAGGAAAACGAATCAGTTAACACCCAAAACAATAATACTACTGAAATATCATCAACAAATCAATATTCGAAAATCATATATGATATCATATTTATGTATGTGATTATTTTATAATTTAATAAAAATTATTTCACCATTATACAGGTGGTTAACCTACCCTTTACTAAGGAAAAGTTCAAGGTAATGGGTTTTCATCTCACTTTTTTATTCTCATGAGATTCATGCTATATTTGCCACTATTTCCTTTTGTTTGGTGTATATACTGACCATGATTGTATTATTTGTGTAATATAATTTAATTTATGGGTATTTAAATCTTCATTTTATGATCCTTATTTCATGGTGTGTATGTTTAGTAAGTTATCAAATCGGTAAGGGAATTTCTAATTTCAATTTCCACTCATTGGGTTTTACGCATACTTCATTGATTATTTAACTCCAAAATTATGTGTGGAATAACTATTTATTTATTTATGTATTAATTTCCACTCCCATTTTTGTGAATATACTTTTGAAACACATAATCAATCCATTTTTAAATTTTCAATTCATTGATATGATCTTGATAAGGGTAATCTTAACTCAATTTCCATTCATTGAGTTAAACATCCAAGTCATTGGTTTCTTTAACAAGAATATGTGTGAATGTACTCTGATTGATTTACACTGAATATCAAATAATATTGAGTGTATTTTTATTTTTCACACATAATTATATCATTGATTTATCCTTCATCTAAGGATATGGTTTTTATAAGGGATTTCATCTCAATTTACATTCCATTGAGACTTCTTTGTTGTTATGCGCCAATTCACTTTTATATGGTGTACAAACTGTAATTTGACATATTATATCATAAATATCTTTATTATCATGATATTATAAAGGTTTGATTAATGTTATTCCTGAATTATTTTTATTCAAGCATCTCTCATTTGGTTAGGAACTCTAACTAAAATATCATTTTAAATGTTTTAAAGATTTATTCATCTAAATCTTTCTCATTAATGTCCATATTTTAAAAATGGTTTTAAGTATTTATTTATATAGACATGAATGTTTTAAAATTAAAATTCCTTTTAAAATTTTCAAAGTGGTATGGGACACTTTGATTCAAAAATCTCTTTTAAACGGATTCTTGATAAATAGTGAGACTTTTAAATGTTTCCAAGAAAAAGGGGATATTTCTATCAAATAGTTTTGTTGTTTATTTTCATCTATTTCAATATACTTCATTATTCTTGATTGATGTTGATTTATAAAATCTTAAAAATTGTATTTAATGAGTTATGTTTGATTGTGGATGTGCTATTTTTATACCATTCATAGTTTTTGGTTAAAATATTGACATTTCTTATGCTAGTTTTAATACGAATGTTTAGATTATGATTCAACCTTTTCACATGAAGAATGCATTGGATAAAGTAAATGAAGGGTGAAGCCTGTTGTAGCTCCTTGATGCATCGGTAGGTCATGAGACAAGCTAGTGTCTTGGCACAAGGCCTTGACAAAATCTTATTTTTAGTCTTGGCATGAGGCCTTGACTATATGGTTATATTGTCCGGTATTATGAATTCCCATCATTATTAAATTATCTATTGATATTACATGTGATTATTCGACTAGTAGAATATCCATGTGAATAATTAAATGGGAATTATTTTATTTATCTTTTCCATATTATGCTGAAGTTTAAGTTTAAAAGGCTTTTGTTTTAGTCTTATACATTACCTTAAATGTTTATGCTTATTTATGATAGTTTTTTCTATATTGTTATCCCTACTGAGCATCTGAGCTCATCCCTTTCTTATGTTTTATGTTTTCTTTTTCCTAGGATGTGAAGAAGTATATTATGATTAACCTTCAGGGATAGGCTAAAGGATATGATTGTATTCAAAGGGAACATAATGTTGTTTTTCTTTATTTCATGATGTAATGTAAAACTTATGTATGTATCTAGTACTTCGAAGGATACTAAACTAATTTGTCTTTCGAGAATTGATCTCTTGTGATCATGATAATGTTATGTAATAATGCACTGACTCTGGGTAATGAGGGTCGGGGTGTTACAAGAATGATGGAGAAACCTACACAATTTTCATGAAACACATCTTCAAATTGATCCTCAGAACATTGGTGGAATGCTATGTGGATGATTTAGTGGTTAAATCCTACTAGTGTCAGGACCATATCAAGGACTTTGAGAAAGTGTTCAACTTCCCCCTCTTGCACCACCTGAAAATGAACCCTCTGAAATTTGAATTTAGGGTTGTATGTGGAGAGTTTTTTAGCTTCTCTATTAGGTACAAATTTATTGAGATCTATTTTGAAAAGATCAAGGATATTATCCAAATCCCCCCTCTATGCAACCTCTAGGAGCTATGGAGCCTCCAAGACCACTTTGCCTATATCCACTGATTCATTGTGAATTTGTCCAGAAAGTGTAATCCCTTATCAAGGATCATAAAGAAGGGAACCATATACCAATAGGATAAAGACATTCAGTCCTCATTTGAGAACATTAAATAGTATCTACTATGACCTCCGTTCATGATGCCTCTCATATTAGTAAATCCTTTGATCCTTTATGTGAATACCCTATAATGGTCCCTAATCACCCTTCTAGCTCAAGGTAATAGTGAGGGTAGAGAAAATCATATATTATCCTAGTCTCATGCTCCTTGACACAAATATCAGATATTATCCCATCAAGAAGAGTTTCCTTCCTCTAGTATTTGTAGTTTAGAAGTTACGGAATTACTTGTAGCACCATGAGATATAGATACTATCCTATGATGATCCACTATAGTACATTTTCAACTGCCACATGTTAATAGGACAACTAGCACATTGGGTAGTGATTTTGTAGCAGTTTGACATCATTTTCTCCCTATAAAGCTTTCAAGGTCCAAGATCTGGAAGAATTACTAGTTGTGCATTCAAACCTTGAGGAACTTCCCTTGGATGTAGATTTAACAAAAAAATCCATCCACTATGTGGGTCAGGTTGTGAAATTTTGGAAAATGTATTTTGATGGAGCTTCCCATAGCTCAACCAACAGAAGGCTCAATAACCCAAAAATCAACATGGTCGGCCTTGGGATTGTTCTCATCACTCTCATGCAGACCATATCATTATAATCATTCTTATTATCTAAAGGATACAATAGTAATGAGGCCGAGTACCAGTCTCTTATCATTAACTTTGATCTCTCCCTCAAGATTTATGTCCCCCATTTTCATGTGAAGGGAGACTCTAAGATAGTCATCAATCAAATCATTAGTGACTATCTTGTTAGGAAAAAAGATCCTATTCCACTTTTGAAATAGAATTGTGGGTTGATGGCCTAGTTCCCCTCCTATATGAAGATGAATCATGTTCCCTGATCATATAATGATTGAGTTAATGCTTTGGATGGACGGATTCCATCTCTTTCAGATCCCTACCAAGATGACTTAGTCATTCAAGTGAAATATTAAAGGTTCATCACCCCCATCACTTCTGATGATGAAGACTGATAGGTAAATCAGTTAGCAGCTGACACCTCAATAATAGGGCCCTCAAACACCCCAATAGTAGATGAAACATCCGATTGGATAACTCCCTTTGTTGAGTGTCTCCAACATGGAATTATTCTGCTAGACTGAGCCAAGTAAAAATTAATCCATCATCATGCAGTGAAATTTAGCCTCCAAGACGGCTCTAGTCTCGAGCCAACCCTCTATATGTGTAGTTTTGACAGAATCCTCCTCTATTTAATAAAAAGGGATTAGATCCCTCAATTCATGCAAGAAACCCATGATGGGTCATGTAGGGAACATCAGGCGGGATTGAATCTCTCTCACAAGATCCAGAGATTGGGTTAATTTTGGACCACTGTGGTTTATGATTGCATCAAATTCACCAAGAGGTGTCATGCGTGAAAGATCCATGCCAACTTTGTGCATCAGGAACCAAAGATTCTACATACCAAAAATTATTCCTGGACCTTTGTTATATGGGGACTTAATATCGTGGGTCCCTATCCACCAATGACATTTCAATGGTGCAGGTTCATCCTGACTACCATAGACTTCATTTAAAAGTTGGCAGAGGTCATCCCTCTTAAAGAGTTCAAGTCTCAGTTTTTTATTGAGTTTGTGAAGTCCTACAACATCCACTAATTTGAAATTCCTCACACCATTCTCATAGAAAATGGTACAAACTTTTTAGATGCTGAGCTGAATAAGTTTTATGCCAAGTACAACATCCAATACAATCATACTTCCTGGTATCATGCATAGGTGAATGGGTGGATCTAGGCATTTGAAAAACCCCTCTCTAACATCCCGTAGAAGATGGTAGGCCAGAACAAAAGAGTTGACCCGATAATCTCTCCAACACCCTATGGGTATATCGGACGCTGACTCGGAATTCAACCCAGGCAACCCCATATTCCCTGGTATATGGGACCGAAGCAGTTCTACCTATAGAGGTTCAGCCTCCATCACTCTAAATGGTTGTTTACAATCAATAGAAACTAAATGGAAGAGTAGAAGTCCAATTGGACAAGATTGTATCCCTCAAGTAAAGAAGACATCGGGCATTGCATAACCTACAAAGGCATCAAAATCAGGTGGTGCGAGTATTCAATAAAAAGGTTTTCCTTCACCTCTTCCTTCAAGATGATATGGTACTGGATCTGAGGATTCCCATGATACCTAGAAAGAAACCACCAAAACTATAACCCAAACGGTAAGGACCTTATGTCATTCATAAGTTCTACTCCAATAGCATGTAATCATTAATCACCATGGATAAGGAGAACATCACACCTCTCACCAACACCTGGTTCCTCAAGTGGTATTTCACATGAACCCCATAGTCCGAGCTGTATGAGTTTAAACTAAAAATCCTAACATCCTAGTCATAAGATGTTAAACTATACAACAATATCCTCATCAAATGACATTAAAATATATCTTTACCCTATGTGATAAGCATGGGATGCCTCAGATGTTAAATATGAGATGATTTAATGTCCTCATCACATGACATCAAACTGTATCCTTACCATGTGTGAAAAACATGGGATGCCTTATATGATAAATATGAGATGATTAATTATCCTCACCAAATAGGACACTGACCTTCCAGAATTGGTCTCCTAACATGTCGTGATCCAAAAATACATATGGCTTGATTCCCAGTTCCATAAGATACATAGTGAAACCTAGACCTCTTGTCTTCAGGCCTAGTCACAAATTAACCCCCCAAGGAAAAATTATATTCTCTATCTTCAGTACCCATGTCCTTTTTCACATAGAGTCTATTATTTTTGGATAGTGAAGCCACTCCATGCTTTGTGCCATGCCCTAGTCACACAACGTAAAACTATAAGACATATTCCTAGCTGTATAACATTAAATTATAGTATACCCTATATGATAAGCATAGGAATCCACCTACAATAAACATGATATTCCTTGAAAGTCAAGTGTAGGATGCCTCATGTAGCACTCATGGGATGACCCCCAAATAGTCCTCATGGTCCTCCTCATTAGGTTCAATCCCCAATCATATTCCTTGGACCACCAACGGGTTGAGAAGCATCCATATATATACTTACTGATCTCAAGAGATCCCCATGGGACTCCTCCTATGGTGTAAGACCTGATTATACTCCCTTGGCCTATCAGCAGGCTGAGATTCCCTCATGGCCCAACATGAGGAAGAAACAGTGAGAAGATCTCATGCGCATGCCCAAATATGTCGCCATAAATCCCAAGTACACCCCTGGGGGAGGTGTAAATTCCAACCATATTCCTCTTTCCTATTAGAAGGATGATATTCCCTCATGTTCCAACATAAGGAATTTAGAATGGGAATTTCAATGCATAAGGCACATGCCCTCTATCCATGCATTATGACATTAAATTATGGTCTTACTCCATGTAATGACCCTGGGTTACTCTATGTAAAAAGTGTAGGATGCTTCATGTGATGAGTACAAGATGGATCATGTGATATGCGCGAGATGATACCCCATCCCCAGTGTAACTTCCACATTTAAACCCCAATCACAACATTTCTACCCTTATAGTACCTAGGAAACTTCCATGTGTAATCCTCAATCACACAATTGATTTCCCTACAGCACTTGGGAAACTTCCATGTGTAATCCCCAACCACAATATATTTTCTCCTTAATGAAAATGGGTGTCTCATATCATAGGTCCACCATGGTCACAACTCTACAACCTTAAACTATAGCAACCACACAACCTCACCGTATGACGTTAAACTACATTTCTAGTGCCTTTTTCACATGACCTTAAACTTCATAGTCCACATACCTATCACACAATGTGAAAATGCATGATAACTTGATCCCCCACTTGAGAGGGTTCCTACCCTTTCATTTCCAGACATTTACTGCATTGTTATCTAGAACTACATGAAGATTGATTCCCAATTTTGTGGCATATGTAGTGGCGCTTGGATATCTTATACTAGTCCCAACCCAACCAACAACATATTACAGGGTTTCCCCTTTAAGAACATGCTCAATACTCTCCTGCTGATATGCTCATCTAGAGAATTCAAGTGTGTGGTGGAATATCTCCTAGCATGTTTAATTTTCCCCTGAGTGTCACAATATTTCCACTTCCACACCTCATGACTTCTATGATTTAGATCCTCATCACCCCCTCGATATAAGTAGGGCCCCCATAACAGCAATGATGTCTAGCCACTTTGGATCACCTACTTTCCTAGGCACATGCTTCAAAGGAACTTTGGTGAAAAGTAATGATTTCCATGTTTCGAACATTTTCAACAGTTGATCCTACATTTGTTTTCCCCATCCTTGACTGATGTGATTATGGAATCTGTGTTTTGAACATGGTAAATATCCATTCCATTCCCATAAGTCACCCCCTTCACTATCCAAATCTCAGGAGTCATGATTTATGTACCTTTCCACCTCCCTTTGTTCTAAGGGAGTTTCGATTCCCTTGGTTTTATTTCCTCATGCATTCATGCATGATAACTAAGCAAGTCAGTGTCATTGGAGCTTTCCCAAGTTGGACTATTTTTTCCCTTCTCACACCCTCCTTTCTAGTAAGGGGAACTCCCTACTATACCTTATTGCTCTCATCGATCATGTCTCGTGTGGGATTAGGAGACATGGTGTGGATATCCCCTAAGCATGGTTGAAATGCACAAGCAATCCTTGAATGAAACGTATCCCCCTTTATAGTCCAAACTCTAAACCTTAAACTAGAAGATCTGGTCCAAGCATCATGATCTTAAACTATGAATGGATTTCCTTAGAAATTTTCATGGCATTGGGCTTCCTTTTCCCTCTTTTCACATTGGGTTATTGCTCCTTCATACTACACAAACTTATTTAAAACACAAACCCCCCGAGGTAAAACCCCCCAATGGTCCAAGTATCATGACCTTAAACTATTTTCTCACCCATGATACATGAAATATGACCTTAATTTATGTGTTAATGGCCCATAAGACCCTGGTCTTCATCCATTTTTTCCCACCTCTAGTGCTTCGGAAAACTAATTCCCCCTTCTTCTCATTGTGTTCTCACCCAAGAGGATTTCTCCCTTCCAGCATCGGTCTCCTACCATGTCATGTTATAGAACTATGTGTGGATTGATTCCTATTTCCATGGGATATGTAGTGATGCCTAGATCTCCCATAATGGGACTAACCTCAAATCCTTATGCTTCCCTTTCCCTGTTATGTATCCCTTTTCCCCATGGAATTTCCACACATACTAAGGTGTTGTGATGCTTAGGAAGAGGTGGCCCATAGATTATGACCTTAAACTATGTGAAAACTTGTATGGTATTGGGTATCCTTTTCCCTCTCTTTAGGTTGGTTTTATGATGCTTCCCCTACCACACAAGCTTCCTCAAATGGTCCAAACTCTATGACCATAAACTAAGAGCCTTGGTCCAAACATCATGAATTTAAATTGTATATATCCACCCATACATATACCCCTAAATATGTAATCATATAGTATGAATAACAAGACCTTAAACTATTCCATGCAATAGGCATATACATATGTTATCAAGAAGACCCGTAGGGGAAACCTGTGAAAATGTCAAACTTTTCCCTCCAAGTATCCCTCAAAATTTGGTAAAAAACAAGGGTGTAAATGGAAGAGGCACAAATCCACAGGGACTCATCATTGAGCCCCATAAAGATCTTGGTTGCACCTTCTAGGCCCACTGATCCGGTCAGAATTTAAGGCCAAACCATAACTTCCCCTACTTCACAAGTTCCTCCCTGAGGTATCACATCTTGTGTTCCCTTTTTGTGTAGCCTGTAAACTCAAAGGGGTGGTTTTTTTATACACATCAGTTCACACTTCCTGACCATATAATGTTAAATTGTATGGTTCCATGGTCAAAGTTACGTGAACTTAATCTATAGAAATCATATTTCTTCATTGTATGATGTCAAACAACATGTTCAACATCTTCATCGTAAGATGTCAAACTACATGCCTTCTGTCCACATTGCATGATATAAAACTGTAAAATGTTTTAGGATCTTTCTTAAGAGGACCTTTCCACCCCATTGTTGGTAGTCAGCTACCACACCACTCAAGTTCCTTGTTCGTCACTTGGCAACCAAGATGATGCTCTCCTCATAAGGTGAGTCTGTCTCCTTCTCAAACCGATACACCCACCCAATGTGTGCAGAACCACTATTGTGTAATCCTAAGAGTTTTGGGATCTATCCAATAATCCCCTCAAGTTCATCCTCGTGTTTTCATCTTCTTTGATTTGGATCCCCACCATCTTCTATGTTCAAGCAGGCCCCCCTAACAAAATGGCGCTTGACTATGCTATCTCACTGACCATCCTGGGAACACACCTCAAAAGACAGTCAATGAAAATTTTATGGGTATCATGTTTTTATCATGGTCAAAGGTTGAAATTTTTTTTATCTCCCCACTCTTGGCAGTATGGTAGAGGAATACACGTTTAGAACATGGACCACAATCATCCTGAATCAACTTGTTGCTACTCCTAATGTTTCGAATCCTGGATATCTCGATTCACATCCCCCATCCTCTCCTTTGTTCATGTAAAATCCAATGCCCCCAGCATTACCCCACTCATGAACCCACGTACATTAGGAAAGCAAGTTGGCCACGTAGAGCCCCACTCTCTAACCAAGGCATTCTAGGTCAAGACAATCCCAGTAGCCAATGGATCATTCTGACCCCTAATTTTCATTCCCCAGACAACACTCTCATATAAATGAAAAGACTTTTGTTTTCCTCTTATTTCTCACACTAGGTATGAATCATGTGGTCTTAGGGACTCATAGTTTATTATTTTGTTAATATGACTGAGGTGCATAAAAAGAGACAATGAATGATACTTTTATTGCCTAAAATTCGTGATAGTGATGAGGTTCCTGCACTACATCTTCAAACTGATCCTCAAAACATTGATGGAATTCTATGTGTATGATTTAGTGGTTAAATACTACTAGTTTTAGAACCATCTCAAGGACCTTGAGAAAGTGTTATACTTCCTCCACTCCCTCCACCTAAAAATAAACCATCTAAAATGTGCATTCGTGGTTACATCTAGAAAGTTCCTTGGATTCTCCATTAGGTATAGATGAATTGAGATCGATCTAGAAAATATTAAGTTTAGTAGACAAATTCCCCCTCCATGTAACCTATAAGAGCTACGGGGCCACCAAGACCACTTTTCCTATATTCGTCGATTCATTGTGAATCTGGACAGAAAGTGTGATCCCTTCTCAAGGCTCAAGAAGAAGGGAACCATATACCAATAGGATGAAGACTATCAAGACGCATTTGAGTACATTAAATAGTATCTACTATGAACTTTGGTCATGATGTATCTCATTCCAGGAAATCCACCAGTCCTTTATGTGACCACCCTAGAATGGCCCCTAAGAACCCTTCTAGCTCAAAGGAATGGTGAGGGTAGGTAAAAAATCCTATATTATCTCAATTACATGGTCCTTGACACAGAGACCATATATTATCCCATAAAGAATAGTTTCTTTCTCTAGTATTTACAATTTAGAAGTTATGGAATTACTTGTAGAACCATGAGATATAGTTGGTATCCCATGGAGATCCATTAAAGTACATTCTCAACCACCCCATGTTGATAGGCCAACTGGCACATTGGGTAGTGATTCTGTAGTAGTTTGACATCATTTTTATCCCCTATAAAGCTTTCAAGCTCCAAGTTTTCAAAGACTTCCTAGTTTTTCATTCAACCCTTGAGGAACTTCCCCTGAATGTATATTTCCCAAAAAAATCCATTCATTATACGGGTCATTTTACACCATGTTGGAAAATGAATTTCAATGGAGCTTTCCATAGCTCGATCGAAAGAAGGATCAACAACCCAAAACTCAATAGGGTTAACCTTGGGATTGTTTTCATCACTCTCATAAAGGAAATATTATTGTACTCATTCTTATTATCGGAAGGCTGTAACAAAAACAAGGCTGAGTATTGTTCTCTTATCATTTACTTTGAGCTCTCCCTCAAGATTGACATCCCCCATTTGCATGTGAGGGGAGACTCTAAGCTAGTCATCAATCAAATCATTGGTGATTATCTTGTTATGAAGCAAGAGTTTGTTCCCCTGCTGGAATAGACTCATGAGTTGATGACCTAACTCCCCTCTCGATCGAAGCTGACTCATGTTCCCCAATCATAGAATGATTGAGTTAATTATTTGGATGTACTGTACGCATCTCTTTCAGATCCCTAACAAGATGATTTAGTCATTCATGTGGAACATTGAAGGTTCATCACCCCTGTCACTTCTGGTTATGAAGAATGATATGTAAATTAACCGACACTTCTGTAACAGGGCCCTCAAACCCCCCAATAGTTGAAGAAACACACGATTGGATAACTCCCTTCAATGAGTGTCTCCAACATGGAATTCTCCCGCTATACCGAGCCAAGCGCAAATGAAGTCATCAGTATGGGGCACAATTTACCCTCCAAGGTGGTCTCAGTCTTGAGCCAATCTTAGTTTTGATAGAATACTCCATGGTTTCATACAATGGAAAGAGATCCCTCAAGTCATGCAAGAATCCCATGATGGGTCATGCGGGGCACATCAGGAAGGATTGAAGCTCTCTCACCAGATCCAGAGATTGGGTTAATTTTGGCCCACCATGGTTTGTGTTTGCATCAAATTAACTAAGAGGTTTTATGCATGAAAGATCATTTCCAACTTTGTGCATCAGGCACCAAAGCTTCTACATACCACAAATTATTCTTGTCCCTTTGTTATATGGGGACTTGATGTCGTGGGACTCTACCCACCAGCGATATTTCAACAGTGTAGGTTCATCCTGACTACCACAAACTTCTTTTCAAAGTAGATGGAGGCCATCCCCCTCAAAGAGGTCAAGGATCGATCCATGATTGAGTTTTTGAATTCCTACAACATACACTAATTTGAAATTCCTTACACCATTCTCAATGACAATGTTACCAAATTTTGAGATGTTGAGCTAAAGAAGTTGTTTTCCAAGTACAACATACAATCCAATCATACTTCCCGATATCATGCGTAGGTGAATGGGTAGATCAAGGTGTTCGAAAAAATCCTCTCTAACATCCTATAGAATATAGTAGGCCAGAACAAGAAGAGATGTCCTGATAATCTCTCCAACAACCTATGGTTATATCGGACGATGACTCATAATTCTACCCAAGCGACCCCATATTCTCTGGTATATGGGACATAATCAGTTCTACCTATAGAGGTTCAACCTCTATCACTCTGAATGGTTATTTAAAATCAAAAAAAATTAAATGGAAGAGTAGAAGTCCAGTCAGGTGAGATAGAATTCCTCAAGGAAAGAAGACATCATGCATTGTATAACCTGTAAAGGGATCAGATTCGGGTGGTGTGGGCATTCAATAAAAAGTTTTGCCTTCACCCCTTCCTTCAAGGTGATATGGTATTGGATCTCAGGATGCCTATGATACCTAGAAAGAAACCACCGAAACTGGAACCAAAATGGGAAGGACCTTACGTCATTCATAAGGTCTACTCCAATAGCATGTACTCATTAATCACCATGGACAAGGAGAACATCACACCCCCACCAACACTAGGTTCCTTAAGTGGTATTTCTCATGATCCCCATAGTCCGAGTTGTATGAATTTAAACTAGAAAATATCCTAGTCATAAGATGTTAAACTATACAACAATATCCCCATCACATGACGTTAAACTATAGCCTTACCCTATGTGATAAACATGGGATACCTCATATGATAAATATGAGATGATTTAATGTCCTCAACACATGATGTTAAACTGTAGCCTTACCCTATGTGACAAACATGAGATGCCTTATATGATAAATATGAGATGATTAATTATCCTCACCAAAGAGGAATCCAACCTTCTAGCATTGGTCTCCTACCTTGTTGTGCTCCAGAATTACATGTGGCTTGATTCCCAGCTCCATGGGATATGCAATGAACCCTCTACCCCTTGTCTTCAGGCCTAGTTGAAAATTCACCCCCAAGGTAAGATTATATTCTTTATCTTTAGTACCCATGGCCTTTTTTCACATCAGGTCTATTATTTATGGATAACGAAGCCACTCCATGCTATGTGCCATGTCCTAGTCACACAAGGTAAAATTGTACAAGATCTTCCTAGCTGCATAACGTTAAATTACAATATACCCTATGTGATAAGCATAGGAAGCCTCCTGTAATGAGCAGGATATGCCTTGAAAGTCAAGTGTAAGATGCCTCATGTAGCACTCATGGGATGATCCCCAAATAGTCCTCATGGTCCTCCTCATTAGGTGTAATCCCCAATCATATTCTTCGGACCACCAACAAGTTGAGAAGCCCCCATATATATACCTATTGATCCCAAGTGATCCCCATGGGCCTCCTCCTAAGGTGTAAGACCCGATTATACTCCATTGTCCTATATGTAGTTTGAGATTCCCTCATGGCTCAACATGAGGAGGAAATAGTGAGAATCCCTCGTGCATACGCCCAAATATGTCACCATAAATCCCAAGCATACCCCTAGGGGGCGTAAACAAAAAACCATATTCCTCTATCCTATCAGAAGGCTAATATTCCCTCATATCCTAACATGAAGAAATCAGAACAGAAATCTTAATGCATAAGACTCGTTCCCTCTTTCCATGCATCATGACGTCAAACTGTGGTCTTACTCCATGCAATGACCATGGGTTAATCTATGTAAAAAGTGTAGGATGCCTCATGTGATGAGAACGATATGCCTCATGTGATATGCATGATATGATACCCCATCCCTCGAGTAACTTCCACATCTAAGCCCCAATCACACCATTTCTTCCCCTACAGTACTTAGGAAACTTCCATGTGTAATCCCCAATCACACAATGGATGCCCCTACAACAGTTGGGAAACTTCCACATGTAATCCCCAACCACAATATCTTTTCTCCTCAATAAAAATGGGTGTCCCCTGTCATAGGCCCACCACGGTCAGAGCTCTATGACCTTAAACTGTAGCAACAACGCGTCCTCACCATATGATGTTAAATTACATTTCCAACATCTTTTCCACGTGATGTTAAACTGCATAGTCCACATACCTATCGCACAATGTGAAACTACATGATAAATTGATACCACACTTGAGAGGGTTCCCTCCCTTTCAGTGTCAGTCATTTACTGTACTGTGCTCTAGAACTACATGCATATTTATTTCCAGTTACGTGAGATATGTAGTGACGCCTAGATCTCTTATCTTGGGCCCAACCTGATCAACAACATATTACAAGATCTCCCCTTTAAGAACATGCACAATCCTCACATGCTGATACGCTCATCCAGCGCATTCAAGTGTGTGGTAGAATATCTCCTAGAGTGTTTAATTTCCTCCTCAATGTCCCAACATTTCCACTTCCACACCTCATGACTTCTCCATTTTGAATCCCCATCACCTCCTGATATAAGCAGGCCCCCATAACAACAATGGTGTCTATCCACTTCGGATCACCTACTGTCCTAGGCACATGCCTCAAAGGGTCTTTGGTGAAATTTAACAATTTCCATGTTTTGAACATTGTCAATGGTTGACCCTGCATTTTTTCCCATCCTTGACTACTGCGATTGTAGAATCTGTGTTTCGAACAGTGTCAATAGTCATTCCCTTCCCATAAGTCACCCCCTTCACTGTCCAGATCTTACAAGTCATGATTTACCTACCTTTACACCTCCCTTTGTTTTGGTGGAGTTTCAAAGCCCTTGGTTTTATCTCCTCATGCATTCAAGCATGATAACTAAGCAAGTCAGTGTCATTGGAGCTTTCCCAAGTTGGATTATTTTTTCCCTTCTCATACCCTCCTTTGTTGTAAGGGGAACTCCCTACTACACCTTATTTCACACATCAATCACGACTCATGTGGGATTAGGAGATATGGTGGGCTCTCCCTTAAGCATGGTTGAAACGCACAACCGATCCCTAAATGGAATGTATCCCCCTTTACGGTCCAAACTCTATGACCTTAAACTAGCAGTTTTGGTACAAGCATCAGGACCTTAAACCATGCATGAATTTTCTTGAAATTTGCATGGCATTGGGCTACCTTTTTCCCTCTTTTCACATTGGGTTATTTCTCCTTCATGCTACACAAACTTCTTTCAAACACAAATCCCCCGGTGTAAAACCCCCTACGGTCCAAGCATCAAGACCATAAACTATTTTCTTGCCCAAGGTCTATGCATTATGACCTTGATCTATGTGCGATTGGCCCATATGACCCTGGTCTCCATCCAGTTTTCCCCACCACTAGTGCTTCAGAAAAATAATTCCCTCTTCTTCTCATTATGTTCTCACCCAAGAGGATTTCTTCCTTCTGGCATCGGTCTCCTACCATGTTGTGTTATAGAACTACATATGGTTTGATTCCTGGTTCCATTGTATATATAGTGATGCTTAGATCTCCCATCTTGGGCCTAACCTCATATCCTTCTGCTTCCCTTTCCCTGTTCTGACACCCTTTCCCCCATGGCAAGTCCACACCTGAATGGTCCGAAGGTCTTCATTTTTATTAATTTTTGATAACCCCCCTTTCAAGGGATGAGGGGGAACCCTTACAAGGCTCGTAGGCTCAGAGATTACATGGCCTGTAGGCTTAGGAAATTACATGACCCGAAGGTCTTAGGGAATTCAACCAGACAATCTACAAGGAACTGCTCCTCTCTAGCATATGCATCATGATAGTATCTCTCCACCTTGACCATAAACTATGACCATAAATTACGAGTCTTGGTCCAAACATCATGAATTTAAATTGTATGTATCCACCCATACATATACCCCTAAATATGTATTCATCTGGTTTGACTAGCAAGACCTTAAACTACCCCAAGTAATATGCATATACGTCTGTTATGCAGAAGACCCTTAGGGGCAACCTGAGCAAAAACCAGACTTTCACCCTCCAACTCGCCCTTATAGTTTGAAAAAAAAGGGTGTAAATGGAAGAGGTGCAAATCCATAGGGACTTGTTGCTGATCCCCAAAAAGATCTTGGTTGCACCTGCTAGACCCACTAATCTAGTCAGAATTTATGGCCAAACCTTAACTTCCCCTACTTCACAAGTTCCTCCTTAAGGTGCCACCACTTGTGTTCCCTTTTCGTGTAGCCCGCAACCTCGAAGGGGTGGGTTTTTCATACATGTCAGTTCACACTTCCTGACCATATGATGTTAAACTGTACAGTGCCATGCTCAAAGCTACATGACCTTGATTTGCAGCAATCATGTGACCTCACTGTATGACATCAAACTACGTGTTCAGCATCCGCACTGTAAGATGTTAAACCACATGCCTTTCGTCCACATTGCATGACATAAAACTATAAAATGTGTTAGGCTCTTGCCTAAGAGAACCTTTCCACCCCATTGATGCTAGTCACCTACCACACCACTCAAGTTCCTTGGTCATCACTTGGAAACCAAGACGACGCTCTCCTTAGAAGGTGAGTTTGGCTCTTGCTCAGACCGATACACCCACCCAATGTGTTCAAAACCACGATGGCGTAATCCTAAGAGCGTTGGGATCTATCCAAACATCCCCCCAAGCTCATCCTCATGCTTGCATCTTCCTTGATTTGGATCCCCACCATCTTCCTCGTCCGAACCCCCCCCCCCCCTAATGGCAATGGTGTCCAACTATGCTAGCTCACCTACCATACCAAGCACACACCTTAAAGGACCTTCAACAACAATTTGATGGGTCTTCTGTTTTGATCAAGGTCAAATGTCGAACCTCATTTGTATCTCCCCACTCTTGGCAGTATGATAGTGGAATATGCATTTCGAACATAGTCAGCAGTCATCCTGAATCGACTTGTCCCTTTCAAATCCTTGATGTATCGATTCACATCCCCCATCCTCTCCTTTGGTTCATGTAAAATCCAATGCCCCCGTCATTACCCCACTCTGCACCCACGTACATTTGGAAACCAAGTCGGCCATGCAGAGCCCCACTCTAAAACCAAGACATTCCTAGTTAAGACAGTCCTAGTGGCCAATGGATCATTTCGACCCCTACTTTTCATTCCCCAAACGACACTTTCATATAAATGAAAAGCTTTTCGTTTTCTTATTGTTTCTCACATCAAACATGAATGACGTGGATTTAGGGACTCATAGTTGATTGTTTTGTTAATATGTTTGAGGTGCATAAAAAAGTGAAGAGTTTTTCGTTTTCCTGTTCTTCCTCCACCGTAGCACTCCCCCATAGCTACCTGTCACGCCCCGCCAACTGGAGAGGAGACCCGGTGGTGAGGTTCTCTAGAATCCTCTAGAGTTCTCTACATCTCCACCAAGTTTCAGAATATTCCAGACTTCTCCGGAGTGTTGCGGAACACACCTTGGACCTTGAAGGGTCCGGAACATTCTAGGCCTCCATGGAAGATTGTGGATCTCAACGGGTTCTAGAATGCTCCATGTATATTCTAGTAGAGTAGGCTAGAATACTCTAGAATCATGTGGATGTGTACATATTCTAGAATGTTGTAGAATTTTCCACCAAGCCCTATATAAAGGAAGTGGCTCCTCATTTGTAAAGACACACAGAAGTTAAGAGCATTTGATAGCTTCTTTGCACTTGTGTCTTGTGAGCTTGTCAAGCACTTCCCTTACGATCCTTACTTCCGTTGTGAGTGTCGAAAGGCTGAACTCGTCTAGGCTTTGTGAAAGGAAAGCTAGCCGGGTGCCGCACGAGAGCTTGAGAGAAAGCCAAGTCCCGTGACAGTTGGTATCAGAGGTGTTCAAGGCAAGTGTTCGCGATGGCAGACTCGAATGTGGAGGATCCTGTTATGTCTGAGAGGGAGGCCATGCCGACCGTTCCTAAGAAGAAGGTCGGGAAGTCTCGTGAGACCGTGGCGACTCTTGAGGAGCGTCTCCTAAGGGCGGAGGAGTGCCTTGCTGATGTGAAAGAAAGACTCGAGTATGTCGAGGGAGATGATGAGGAAGGGGCACTAAGCGTCGTGGGCCTACGTGATGCGCTCTTCACTCTCCAAGACTGAGTGGCATCGGTTGATAGGTACGCCAAAGAGAATGCTGCCAAGAAAGATGCCTTCATGGACTGGACAAAGGGGATCTTAGCACAACATGGGGACGCAATGGCCAGGTACGACCAAACTCTTGATCAACTTAAGAGGGAGTGGTCAAATTATCGTGGCGAGTTGGCTAGTGGGGTGCTTGTGCGAGACACACCAAAGATTGATGTGCCTCGTCCAAAACACTTCAATGGCAAGAGAGATGCCAAGGAGGTAGACAACTTCTTTTGGCAAGTGGAGCAGTACTTCGAGGCGATTGGCTTGATGGGGGATATGAGCCGTGTGAAGACCGTCGTCCTTTACTTTGGTGACGATGCATCTCTATGGTGGAGGATGAAGCACCAAGAGCTCAAGGATGGTGGGAAGACACTTCCATCATGGGAAGAGTTCAAGCAATGGGTCTATGCTCAGTTCTACCCCGAGGAAGCTGATTGGGAAGCAAGGGACAAGCTGCGAACTTTGAAGCATACGGGGACAATCCATGAGTATGTTCAGGAGTATGTCTCGCTAAAGATTTAGGTACGTGGCAAGCCTGATTATGATCATATGTATGATTTCATCAAAGGTCTTCAGCCATGGGCACAACAAGAGGTGCGAGGTCGACGACCTAAGACCTTCACCGAAGCCGTGTCCATTGTCGATTCCTTGGTGGAATACAAGAAGAAGGTTGAACCCCCTAAGCCCAAGAAGGAGTTCTAGGGTAAAGGTGGGGGAGACCAAGAGAGGAGGTGGAACCGAGATGCCCATGACAAGGGGAAGTCCAAGGAGCACACCAAGGACTTCTCAAGGGAATTCAAGCCCCGAGGATGCTACTTTTGCGATGGGCCTCACACATGGAAGGAGTGTCCCAAGCGGAAGGCACTCAACTCCATGTTTGAAGAGAAGGAGGAAGTTCCCAAGGAGCGTCAAATGAGGACTCTAAGGCTCTTCAATGCATTGGAGGTAAAGAACCCACCTAAGGCGCCACCTAAGGATGGGTTAATGTATGCAAAGGTGGAGTTGAATGAGAAGTCCACCTATGCGATGCTCGACACGGGAGCCACACACAACTTTGTGGCCGAAGATGAGGCGAGAAGACTTGGGCTAGTTGTGACCAAGACAACTAGTCGCATGAAAGCCGTGAATGCCACACCTCAACCGGCGAGTGGCATTGTCCGTGGAGTGACCCTTTGCATTGGCGAATGGAGGGGTGCTATTGATCTCATGGTGGTTCCCATGGACGACTTCAAGCTAGTGTTGGGGATGAAGTTCTTCAAGAAAGCCAAGACCATTCCGACACCTCACTTGGAGCAAATGGTGATCATGGAGGAAAGAAGCCCGTGCATGGTGACTACGAAGGTATGTGGCAACCATGACTTGTCTTTACTTTCTGTCATGCAAGTGAAGAAGGGTTTCAAGAAGGGAGAGGAGACCTACTTGGTTTCATTGAAAGATGATGGGCCGGTGGATGACAACCATGAGTTGCCAAAGGAGGTGAAGGGCGTGCTAAGGGAGTTTAGCGACGTCATGCCACCGGAGTTGCCCAAGAGACTTCCACCCAAAAGGGAAGTGGATCATGAAATTGAGTTGGTGCCGGGATCAAAGCCACCATCCATGGAACCCTATCGCATGGCTCCACCTGAGTTGGAGGAGTTGAAGAGGCAGTTGAAGGAGATGTTGGATGCGGGACAAATCCAACCATCCAAGTCGACATATGGATCACCCGTTCTATTCCAAAAGAAGCATGATGGCTCCTTGAGGATGTGCGTGGACTATCGGGCATTGAACAAAGTCACGGTGAAGAACAAGTACCCTATCCCATTGATAACAGATCTCTTTGATTAGTTAGGCAAGGCACGGGTGTTCACCAAGCTGGACTTGAGATCGGGGTATTATCAAGTCTGCATTTCCATGGAAGATGTGCCGAAGACCGCATGCGTGACAAGGTATTGAGGGAGAACGAGTTATATGTGAAGAAGGAGAAGTGTTCCTTTGCAAGGGATGAAGTCCTCTTCTTAGGACACAAGATCAAAGGGGGGAAACTCATGATGGATCATGAGAAGATTCGGGCTATCGATGAATGGGAGAGGCCAACCAAGGTTCCCGAGTTGAGATCTTTCCTTGGGTTGGTGAATTATTATCGGAGATTCATCTATGACTATTCAAAGAAGGCAGCTCCACTCACCGACTTGCTAAAGAATAACAAGCCGTGGGAGTGGGATGTCAAATGCGAGGAGGCATTTGAGGGCTTGAAGAAGACGGTCATTGAGGAACCAGTCTTGAGTTTGGCGGATCCAACCAAGCCTTACGAGGTACACACTGATGCCTCAGACTTTGCTATTGGGGGTGTGCTCATGCAGGAAAGACATCCCATAGCTTTTGAGAGCCGGAAGATGAATGACACCGAGAGGAGGTACACGGTGCAAGAGAAAGAGATGACAGCCGTGGTACATTGTCTTCGGGCATGGAGACATTATCTCTTGGGGTCTAAGTTTGTGGTGAAGACCGACAATGTTGCCACAGGCTATTTCCAAACCCAGAAGAAATTGACTCCGAAGCAGGCAAGATGATAGGAATTCTTGGCCGAGTTTGATTATTCTTTGGAGTACAAGCCTGGGACAGCCAATGTGGTGGCCGATGCACTTAGCAGGAAGATGATGTTTAGCCACTTGTCATGTGTGGATGACGGGATCTTGGGTAGGATCAAGGAAGGCATGGCGCATGATCCTATAGCCAAGAACGTCTTGGCTCTCGCGGCGGAGGGCAAGACAACGAGATTTTGGGAGGATGATGACACTCTTCTTACCACAGGGAGGAGGATATATGTCCCAAAGTGGGGGAACCTGCGGAGGGATCTCATCAAGGAGTGTCATGACTCGAGATGGGCAGGACATCCAGGGCAGCACCGCACCAAGACCTTGCTAGAGGGAGCATATTATTGGTCGAGGATGGAGGATGATGTGAAGTCTTATGTGAAGACTTGTCTTGTGTGCCAACAAGACAATGTGGACAATCAGTTGCCTGGAGGATTGTTGCAGCCATTGCCCATTGCAGAGAGGCCATGAGAGACAGTCACCATGGACTTCATCGTTGCATTGCCAAAGTCCGAAGGATATGGGAGCATCATCGTGGTGGTGGACAAGTTCTCAAAGTATGCCACATTTATCCCCGCTCCAGCAGATGTGACAGCAGAGCTCACCGCAAGGCTACTCTTCAAGCATGTAGTGAAGTATTGGGAGATACCACAACACATCGTCAGTGATCGGGATCCATGCTTCACGGGTAAGTTGTGGACCGAGCTCTTCGGATTGTTGGGATCGAAGCTCCACTACTCTACGAGCTTTCACCCCTAGACGGACGGGCAGACAGAGAGGGCGAATGCCTTATTGGAGCTCTACTTGAGGCACTTTGTGAGTGCCAACCAGCGAGATTGGGCCAAGTTGCTTGATGTGACTCAATTCTCCTACAACTTGCAAAGGAGTGAGTCGACGGGGAAGAGTCCATTTGAGGTGGTGACCGGACAACAACCCCTTACTCCTCACACAGCGGTACTTGGGGAGAAGTACCAAGGAAGCAGCCCAACTGTCTACACTATAGCCAAGGAGTGGCATGAGCAGACCGACATGACGAGAACCCACTTGCACAAAGCTGCCAAGAGGATGAAGAAGTGGGCCGACAAAGGGCGAAGGGATGTGAGCTTCCAGCCTGGGGACAAGGTGATGGTGAAACTCTTGCCTCAGCAGCACAAAGCTTTCAGGAGGGTGCACAAGGGCCTCATTCGGCGATATGAGGGACCATACGAGGTCGTGCACCGAGTTGGGGAGGTATCATACCGCTTGGAGTTGCCTCCCAAGTTGAAGATTCATCCAGTCTTCCATGTGAGTATGCTTAAGCCATATCATGAAGACGTGGAGGACCCGAGCAGAGGGGTGTCTACAAGGGCACCTACAACGGTTGTCGAGTCATATGATAAGCAGGTGGATCTCATACTCGATGATCGAATAGTTCGGCGACGTGGAGTGCCACGAAGCAAGGAGTACTTGATCAAGTGGAAGGGCTTACCAGAGTGCGAGACAACCTGAGAACCTGCAGACAACATGTGGCAGTTCGCGCGGGCAATCGAGGAGTATCATCATGAACGCGCCGAGGACGTCGTCAGAATAGGTGGGGGAGGATGTCACGCCCCGCCAACTGGAGAGGAGACCCGGTGGTGAGGTTCTCTAGAATCCTCTAGAGTTCTCTACATCTCCACCAAGTTCCGGAATATTCCAGACTTCTCCGGAGTGTTGCGGAACACACCTTGAGCCTTGAAGGGTCCGGAACATTCTAGGCCTCCATGGAAGATTGTGGATCTCAACGGGTTCTAGAATGCTCCATGTATATTCTAGTAGAGTAGGCTAGAATACTCTAGAATCATGTGGATGTGTACATATTCTAGAATGTTGTAGATTTTGCCACCAAGCCCTATATAAAGAGAGGGGCTCCTCATTTGTAAAAACACACAGAAGTTGAGAGCATTTGAGAACTTCTTTGCACTTGTGTCTTGTGAGCTTGTTAACCACTTCCTTTATGATCCTTACTAGTCGGGTGCTGCAGGAGAGCTTGGAGTTTGGGAGAAAGCCAAATCCCGTAACATACCGTTACCGCTCTGACCAGCAGCTCCTGCTTCTTCCTTTCCCCTTCCCCCATGCTACCACCACCATGATTGACCAAAACATCACCGCAGATCCACCACCACGAGTTGACATCGCGCGCCTGTTCATCGCCGATTGAAGATGCCTCCACCGCGAAGGACGATTCCGCATATGCCGATGTTGTTGGGGAACAAATCCGAGCTCGCCCCTGTTGAAGACTGTCGTCGCTGAGCCAAATCTCACCGTCACGACACCGAAGCTGATGCCCTCCGCCACTGAAAATCCCCCAGCACCCGAGCGCCTCCAGATCTGAAGAACAGTCGAACATCATCGATGAAGAAGAACCAAACCGCAAATGTCGACCGTACCTCCAAGCCGGCCATGGAGAAATATCCCAAATCGGGTAGAAGAAGCCGAAGCTGCATCCACCGTGGTTGACCGGAGAAGGAGGACGCGCCACCGCACCAAAGAAGAAACTGACCATCGCTGCAGTTGAAGAATTTCTGACCTAGTCACGCGCACCCCTTCTGAAAACCCTAAAGTCGTGCCCCTGTGAAGAAATTGAGATCCCAGACGAAGGAGGCCTGAGCCTCTGTGCACCTCATTCAGGCCGGCTGAACCCACCAGATCCAGACGCAGCCCTTTGCCGAGCCCGCTGGTAATGGATGCTCGCCGCACGCCCCCTGTTGATCCCTCACACCCACCAAGAAGAAGCTCCACTGGCCGAACAACTTTTAGCCGCCTTCGAAGAAAACGATCCACCGAGCACCCCCTTGAAGAACCCCCGATATCAATAATAATAATAAAAAGAAGAGAAAATAAAATAATTTTAAAGAAAAGATATATATATATACACACATGATGATAAAATTTAAAAAAAGAATAAAACGAGCCAAAGACAAATTTCGAAAAAAATTGGATGTTGATTTTTATTTTCTCTAAGCACGTATTGGAAGAAGCTGCACAAAACAATTATTTTTTCACTAAACCCACAAATATGTGGCTGAGAAAATTCTAAAAGACTTCCACTGAAACAATTTTGAACTTGTGTGCACATGATCATGGGATGAAGGTGCTCCTAACTGAATTGATCACTACCATCAGAGCTGCTCATGTGACATCCATCCAGTTGAAGTCAGAGCTCACCTCAACATTGAATGTGAGGACGAAGAAGGCCTTCACTTATAAATAATTCTCACCCTCACCCAGGAAAATTATTTGGCATCTGCCAACCCAAGTTAGGTTCTTTGAAAATTTTATTCCGCAATTACATTTTAATTCCAATTTTCATTATATTCTTCATCATATCATCATGATGTTCTCTTCTCCCTCTTTTCTTCAGGTTTCTCACCTCTGTGATGTTCCAGCGATTTTGATATCCATGATTATGGAGAATTAACCCATTGCAAGTGGTCCAAGGGGATTCACAGTGATGATCTTGAATTTATGAGTTTAATTCCCACTCTATCTCTTCTCTGATTATAGTGCCATAGTGAAGGTGGAATCTAGAGTGTGATTTTCACTCTAAATTCCATTATCATTATCGCACTCTTACAATTGTTTCACTTCAATATCTCCCTCTAATCTGACCACACTTCCTACTAGTGGAGTGGTATGGTTTGAAAAGAAGAATTATATGTGGTTTCTATCTAGTGTGTGAGTGAGTTTGTTCACTCGATAGAGGAATATTCTTACTCATTCGCCAAGGAGAACACATGAAATTACTTTTTTGTTAAAGTATCTCTTGATAAGATTAGTGGTTCATACTAAAGAAAACAATGTAGGGTGAATATGTGAATGACATTGAACCTCTTCAATGAATTACATCATTTAGAAAAGAAATTAAATAATGATAGATCACAGTGGGATTCATACTTAGATCCATTTTCATTTCTCACATTCATTTTGTATTCATTTTGATTTTGATTTTCTTCTCTGTTTTCATCCATCAAAACATCAACCCCCTTCATAACTCTGGCATCTTTAAAAAAAATTTAAGAAAAACAACAACAAAAATACATAAGTTTTAGGATAGTGAGAATCTAAAACCCTTCTCATTGAGAGACTACCCCGGTCATCCACTCATCTGTATTAGGAGGTTTTTAAAAATTATATTCAACTGCTTCTTGTGACAATTGGGCGATCAACTTGGCATCATTGTCGTGGAGTCGGGTTAACTTTCACTATTTTTACAAATCTGTAATTAGTGTTTTTCTGTTTTCTTTGTTTTGGTTTTCAATATTTTCTTTCTTCTTTTTCTCCACTTTGGGACAAGCAGTAAAGTGTGACCATTTTATATGATGGATCACCAATTTTATGCTCAGATCAAAGGGATAGACTGAATCCAATATGTCACAAACCCATGATTTTCCCATTTATTTTCCAACCAATCTGTCTTCGCATGTGTCTCACAGTTTCCCAAAGAGAAGCAATAACCAATTCAAAGTCACTTTGGATGGGGAGAAAGCTGGGAAGAAGAGACCAGTAAAAGTGAGATGCAAGAATTGATAGATAAACTGGATATTCTTAGCAAAGACTCCCCAACACAAGAATAAGAGGATGAACATACCCTCAACATTGAAGAACTGAAGATCCTGAAAATGAACTCAAAACCACATTTTAGCATCCTTTAGAATAAGAAGAATAAGTAGACTACTAGGAGGTAGCGCCAGATGAATCTAAATTAGAGTTCCCACTTATGGTGACAACCAAGGTGGAGATGGAACTTGAAGAGGTTGAGGAAAAGGACCAATTACCTCTATTCATTGCAAAACCCATTTTCCCAATGGCTTTGAGCATTGAAGAGGAATTAAGATATGATATCATTAAGGGAGACTTTCTTTCAAACTTTCCTTCCTTAGATTTTATTGGAAATCAGTTTTTTTCTTACCACTCTTTTGTTACAGAAGAAAATAGGTTCAATACCATTCATCTAAGTATGAATCCTAGTGAGATCAAAATAAAAATGCATAGAGAATGAATGCAAGAAAATAAATGCAAGAAATGAAAATGGATGCAAAAAGGGAAAAAATCAAAATAAAAATGCATAGAAAATGAATTCAATAAATAAAAATGGATCTAAGTATGAATCCTAGTGATATGTATCATTATTTAATTATGTTCTAAATCATCTAATTCAATGAAGAGGTTTAATACCATTCATCTATTCACCCTCCATTCCTTCCATTAAAAGAACCACTAGTCTGCTCAAAATATGCTTAAACAGATAAGTAATTCTCATGTTCTCCTAGGTGAATGGGTAAGAACATTTCTCAATCGAGTGAACAAACTCACTCACTCACCTGATAGCAATCACATTTCATTCTTCCTTTCGAACCACATTACTCTACTAGCATGAAGTGTGGTCAGATTAGAGGGAGACATTAAAGTGCAACAATTGGAAGAGTGTAGCAATGTCAATAAATTTTATAATGATAAGCACCTACTTTGGATTCCTCACCATCACACTAGAATATGAGAGAACATAGATTGATAATTAAATGCTTAAATTCAAGATCATCATTGTGAATAACCTTGGACCACTCACAATGGGTTAATTCTCAATGATCATGGAGATTGAAATCGCTGACACATCACATAGGTGAGAAACATAGAGAAAAGAGGGAGAAAAGAACATCAGGATAATCAGATGAAGAACATAATGAAAATTGAATTAAAATGTAATTACAGAATAAAAATTACAGAGAAACTAATTTGGGTTGGCAGATGCCAAATAATTTTCTTGGGAGAGGGGGAAAATTATTTATAAGTGATGAAATTATTCATCCTCACATTCAGTGTTGAGGTGTGATCCTACTTCAACTTAATGGATGTCACATGTCTAGCTCCGATGACAGTGATCAATTCAATTAGGAGAGCCTTCATCTCATGATCGTCCATGCATGAGTTCAGAATTATTTTAGTGGTGTAGTGAAAAAATGTTTGCTCGATGCCACTTCTTCCAATACCTTTACAAAGAAAATAAAAATCAACATCTAATAATTTTAGAAATTCTTTTTTGGCTTAGTTTATTCTTCTTTGTCATTTTTTAAATTTTATAAATATTTTTCTTTTTATTATTTTTTTATATTTTCACTCTTCTTTTTATTATTACTATTGATGTTGTGGATTCTTCAAGGGGGTTATTGGTGGATCAGATTCTTTAAATGTGCCTCAAGGTGGTTTGTCTAGTAGATCTTCTACTTGGTTGGTGTGAGGGATCAATAGGGGGTGTGCAGCGAGCATCTATCATCGGTGGTCTCAGAAAAGAGCGGCGTCTGGATCTGGTGGGTTCTTCTGGACTGAACAAGGTGCACATAGGATCAGCTCTTTTTTATCTAGGATCTTGATTTCTTTAGTGGCATGGATTTGGGGTTTTTATTGGGGGTGCGTGCAACTCGGTCAAAATGTGTGGTGGAAGGAAAAGTAGTAGTGGTGGCACTATGTGTGTTTGGAGGGATGCCCGGTAGTGGATGTGAAATAGTAGGATGAAGGCCAAAATGTGGGGTGGAAGCAAGATATGCTACCGTGGGAGGAAGTGGTGGTATAGGTAAAACAAGGAACTATAAGGCCCCAGCCTTAAACATTACTTAATCTTGAGTTACTTCAAGAATACATGTTGAGGATCTTTTCAGGTTTAGAGTTTTAGAGAATTAGATCATAAAACATGTATTACATTCCACATTTAAACAAAGTGGTTACATAAAAGATAGTACTCATTTTTTCCATCAATGGAAACATATTTAAAATAAAACATGGATTCTTTCTTGACACTTCCTTGACACTATCATCACATCATGTACCTTTCCCTTGACCTGTGAAAAACATTTCAAAAACTTGGGATGAGCATAAAAAGCTCAGTAAGGGATATAAAAGTACGAAATGAAAACATTAGTCCATGTATGAAATCATACTTTACTCATAAAACATAATCAATTTAACATACCTCATCAAATCATGAATAAATCATAGAAATCATAAGACATAAAGGTAAATTGAGGCATTCATAACATTCTTACGTAGGGAGTAACCCTCATGGTTATGTTTGGAATACCCATCACAGTATATTCCCTAAATCTCTTCGGAGAAACCTTAACGTTTAACTCCTTCGCGTTACCCAATGCATTGGAGATCTATATCGGGCTCACCCACCCTTAGTTTATCACGGAACCACCCGTCTTCATAACAATGCCCAAGAACCATAACATAATTGTATCACATAAAACATGCATAAAGGAAACATAACATTTCCACTTTTCAATCACAAGATATCAATAAAAAACATTGATATAAAAACATTATGAAAACCATTTTCAATAACAAAATAAAAGAAAAGTAAAACATGGTATTTATTTTTCATTCAAAAAAATTTATGACTTGTAGAGGAAGCCGAAACTCAAATAATGGTCACGGCGGCGGAGAAGTCATTGTCGCCGCATACGTACGACAAAAAAAAACATTCCCTTTTGTTGTTTAGTAAACGCTTCGTATAAAAAGATTCCTTTTGAATAAATGTAAAAGTCAAAGGGGTTTATACACCGTATAAAATAAAGTTGTGTATAAAACAAAATATGCCTCAATGAAAGGATATTGAGACGATGTCCCTTACCTCAGGTCCGACTTGACTCGATCGTTCTTTAACCTCCTGAATAATAAACTTGAGTTAATTTATACTTGATTGAGAACCTTTTTCAAGTTCATTATTCCTTTTATATCACTTATTACCATGTCATGAACACTGTGTAATTATTTAAGTTAATAATGGTCATTTTGTTAATCATTGGTACTTGAGTAAAAAATAAACTCTTTATAATTACAAGTTGTTCATGTGGTAAAATATCCATTATATACAGAATTATATTCATGATGTAGATATCATATATATCATATATATCCAGTATATGCATGCATTTATAATATTACATAACATTTAGAGGTAAGAAATGGAATGCACTGTTCATGGAGACGGTAAGCCGTACATACGCATGAACACTACTTTCATTTCTATTTCGTATTTAATGGAATGAAATCATAATGACATAAAGATATATTATAATTCCAGTATAATATCATATATAATATCATTAACTCTATCCTTTATACGTCCCACATATGGCATTAACGAATCAAATCACTTTGAGGGGGCGGTAGTCTGCACTTCCTAAAATGAAGATATCGCGTTTACCCATAATGGAAACCATAAAGGTATGACATAAATAAAAAATACTGAAGCTTAATGAAAAAATAAAAATATTATATATCATATATAAATATAGCGACATCTTAATGGCCACCATTGAATGTGTTAGAAGAATATTGAACAATCATCGTTTCATGAGGCAGAAATTCACCATCCACGGAAACAGTATGCTCATTAACCATTAGATGTAGGTGTATGTAAGTGTATCTCAAATCCTTATTATAAAAACATCCTAGTATATGGAAGATACTGGTGTTGTTACAAAAGAAATGAATAAAAAGACTTTAGGGTGTTGGAGAAGCAAAATAAAACAAAAGAGCATTAGAGAAGACTTTACCTTTGAATCGGGTAACTCCCTTTGGTTTGAACCAAAAGGGTTTCTTGAAGATCTTACTGCCTAAGGTAAGGATTCTAGGATGAGGATAGGAATGTGGAGAGACAAAATGAGCATAGCTTGGCCGATACAAAGGCTTGAGAGGTGTGGGTAAAGAGGTGGAGGTGGGGGCCTTTTATAAGAGGAGAGGAGGGGCACTCTTGGAAAGGTATAAAATGTTACTTTATTTTCAAATGAGTTTCGGATTTTAAAGGTCCCACATTGATGTATTTCGAGGATAAGGTGATAAGAGTTCGAAATATACTCATACAATAGGTCTTTGACAAGTGTAAGTCTTAGATTTTACATTATCTTTTCATTTTATTTAAATCGTTCATTAATGAGGTAATCGCTGCATCATCATGATGTCATAAATAATTTAATTTATTTAATGTCTAAAAATTATAAAAAAAATACTATGATGTAGGAAATATTTTTAGATTTTCAATTAATATTTATAGTCCAATAGATCATTTATGTAGACAAAATTAAAAATGTTTTACTCAGGTGATACATTCTTTGTTATATTTAACTTTCTTTAAAAAATAAAAAGATAAAAAAGTCATTATCACACAAACGTGATTCCATGGGGTCCCCAATTTTGGCACAAGGCATAACATGGTCGGACATGACACAACCAGTAACATTAGGACACATGTTTTGGTCATTTGTTATTATTATGATATTATTTTATTATCCTTAACTACCCGATTACTAATTAATCAAGATAATTAAAGATAATTACCGCCATTACTATTCATAATGTCCAAAAAAAGAGTCTTGATTACATAATTTGGACCTTCTGATTCCAAATATTTAATCAATTTTACCAAATTCCAAACACAGAAATTGCAATAATTAATTTAAAAATAATCCCCGTTGTCAAAATAAATAGCGGGTTTTTTAGAAACAATATCTATGAAAAGTTTGGCACTTGTTTATGCCAAATTCCAAAGTGAAATTAATCATAATGACCACCATTGGATTAAATGGTAAAAATATATTCTAATTAAACCTTTAAACCAATTAAAAAGATAATCTAACCATAGAATTAAATTATATGAAAAAGCGGTTTTGATGTAAAATGCAGTATTTTTCACTATTCATAAAAAAATGAACATTGTCAGAAAAATACCAAAAAATTATCCAATGTAAATTTAAATGTCCCAATAATAAAGAATATGTTTATTTTGATAAATAGAGCTTATAAAATTGTCAAAAGTTTGATTTAAAATGGTTTGCCATCAAAAGGCACTAAAACAATCTTTTAAAAATATTAGTGTATTCCATGCTTAAGATTGGATTTATTCTCATTTTAAGCCTCTAAAACACTATCTAATTCATAAATAGACATAGATAAAAATATATATTATTCATTACTTACTTGGGATGTTACATCCTTCCCCCCTTTAGAAAATTGCGTCCCCGTAATTTATTTACTTAATGAATAAGTGATGGTATTTATCCCTCATTGCATTTTCAGATTCCCATGTTGCCTCTTCACTCATGTGGTTTTTCCACAAAACCTTTACTTGATGAATCACCTTATTCTGCATGATTAGCCACTAAATGAGGCTAATATTCATTGGTAATATACATAATATTCATGTTCTTTATTATTTATAAACACCATTTTAGTGCATTTTACACTTTGAACATCATTTCACATTATGATTGTAATACCTTCTTAAAATGCACTATTATGTGGTACATTTTTGAACATCATTTGAAGTAACCAATGATTCATATAATTATAAATATTTTAATTTGATATTTTTGGAAATTGATCTAAACTCCAATATGAACATGTTTTATTCAGGGATCAATGGAGAATTCATGGAGGATGATGGAGATATTTGGCAATAAAAGGAAGCAATTCTGGAGAAGGCAGATTGGACACCAGCCCACTGATGAGACGGTGCGGCCCAACATAGAGGCCCAATGAATCCCAAATTTCGTGGGATGATATAAGACATGTCTAGGAACAAATAACTCTTAAGGATACAATACTAATTCGTCCTCCATGGTGTCCATTTAGGCGGCCCAAGTTAGAGATAAAATTCTGGGCCAGATTCTGCGGCCCAGAAAAACATCCCACCAATTAAACCATATCTCAAAAACCATAACTCCTTTTGGGCTGATATTTTACAGGATGTTATGGGACATCCGGATATTAATTTAAGTCTTCTATGGCCCACCAAAATTCTTCCATCTAGAAGGTGTTTCAAGCGCGTCTGTTCGGTGCATGAAAGATGGATGCCTTTTCGGGTCAAGGGTGGAAAGTCTTCTTTCCACAAACTTTCCACCACCCTAGACCTACCATAATCAAGTGGAATTACTTTTACTATTGGAGGATAGACCCAAGGGCTCAAAAATTCCTATTTAAGGCAGTGGTGTTGGAGGATTTAGAATCTTTGAGCTTGTTTTCATCTTAATGTTATGCTGCCAATTTCTCTTTGTAATGTTCTTCCTTCACACGTAAGTTGTTTTAATTCATCCTTGTTTATTAATAAAAGTTCTTCTTCTCTTATTATTCTGTTCTTATCCTTATCAATTTTATACCATTGTTTCAAGGTGTGAACTTGTTCATACCAAACCTTGTGAGATTATCAGACAACGGTGGAGTGATTGTTATTTTATTGCGTTTTTTTTACTTCTCCATTTCCTCCCTCATGAGTCTACTTTCCGCTTTCATTGAAACCATAGAATCAATGGAGGGATAACCCACTTATGGGTTGATCCAAGGGAGTAGAAAGGGGCTTTATTGGATGTTATTTATCACCTAATTAATGTATAATCACTTCTTTAATTGAGATTTTTATTTGATGATTTTTAAACTCCATCATCCTTGTTGAATTTAAGGTCACACACTTCAAGTGCTAATACGAACCTTTACCTTGAAGTGATCAAAACTTTGATCCTTAAAGTGTATAGGTGATTAGTATTAAAGGGTGTAGGCATTAAACCAGTAAGTGATGATGTTGTTTTATCTCCTTAAATGAACTCATCTCAAATATAAGAAATTGAAATCATTAAAAAGGAAATACATTCAATCCACCCCGAGCGATAACCTAGGATCAACTCATTCTTTTAATTTGAATTCACTTAAGTCTCTTAGAGTTCACTTAAACCCATATAAAATCAACCCAAATTTTTCCACTTAATAGCCAAAAATAGTCCTTATAATGTGCGTGTCTATAGGTTACTTCTTAGGTCTCTGTGGATTCGATAACCCAAGCTAGACTACAAGGACCGTTCTACCTTCATCTCTTGGGTAAATTTGAGCGAGAATCAAATTTTGGTGCCATTTCCGGGGACCTAAGTAAGTTATATTAGACACTATCATCCTTTTTTTTCATTCTACTTCTCTTTTCTCACTCCTCACTCCTATGGAAGTCAATTTTGAACAAGTCCAAACATGGGAAACCTATCCCTACTTTCATCACCCAACCCCATGTACGATGTACAATGACCATCCTAATTCCTACTTGTGGGATCATCAACAACCTACTGAACCAAAATGTTTTTATTCATATGATCCACAATACATTCCAACATATTATGAGTTCCAATCCCAACAAGGCCAATCTGAACATCCTCATATGGAATTCCAACAACATAATTATCCACCTGAAATAGACCATATTTCTCAACCCCTTACCCATCATGATCCACAACCATTACTTGAAAAATTGTGTCAACAAATGGATATAATGAATTTTGAGTTTTCATCATTGAGGTTATAACTACAAAGCATTAAAAATAGTGAGGAACCCATCCCTACACAAACTATCCCTTCCATAACTTTATGTGAAGTATCTAGTTTCCCACAAACCTCTCATAAATTTAATGAAGAGAAAACCTTTGGATTTGGGATAGATGAAGAGGATCAAGGAATTGTTGAAGGTTATTTAAATAAGGAGGAAATTGAATTTTTGGATTCAAAAGAGGAGAATTTGACATCATGGATTGCGTCTCCTAAGTATAACTCCACTGATGAATTTTCAAAAACACCATCCATTGAACCATTGGGAGAAATCACAAAATTTGAGTCCATATCCATTCCAAACACTGATATTTCCAATTTTGTGGTTGAATCTTCTATTCAAAAGGAACCAATTTTTTTTGAGAAATTTGGAAAATGAAACTGAGTTGGATTCAAAATATCAACTTGTGTCTAAATGTCCTATCCAGCCCGAGCCCAAAATTATTGTCCTTCCCTCACCGCTAAAGAATCCCTTCATAAGGTATAATCATGAAAATTCAATTGGAATTCATTCTTCTCTTGAAACAAGAAAAGTTGGAATGATCATTGATGTCTTAGGAAAGACTATAGAGGAAACTAGATCAACCATTTCTGATATTCCTTTGATTTTACCACTCATTTTAGAAAATAGGTTTGTGAATGAAACAAATTCTAAAAATAGAATGAATCTCAACCTAGTAGAAGTGATGAAACATGTGGTCCTTAAAATGTTAAAAGTTGGTATTGGGTAAGTCGTGGGGTTCAAGTCGAGCTAATGACGTTAATGGATTCCCACCGCACGCCCCCTGTTGATCCCTCACACCCACCAAGAAGAAGCTCCACTAGCCGAACAACCTTTAGCCGCCTTCGAAGAAAACGATCCACCGATCACCCCCTTGAAGAACCCCCATATCAATAATAATAATAAAAAGAAGAGAAAATAAAAAATTTTAAAAAAAGATATATATATATATATATATATAATATACACACACATGATGATAAAATTTAAAAAAGGAATAAAACGATCCAAATACAAATTTCGAAAAAATTTGGATGTTGATTTTTATTTTCTCTATGCAGGTATTGGAAGAAGCTGCACAAAACAATTATTTTTTCACTAAACCCACAAATATGTGGCTGAGAAAATTCTAAAAGACTTCCACTGAAGGTGCAATGCACTGAAACAATTTTGAACTTGTGCGCACATGATCATGGGATGAAGGTGCTCCTAACTGAATTGATCACTACCATCGGATCTGCTCATGTGACATCCATCCAGTTGAAGTCAGAGCTCACCTCAACATTGAATGTGAGGACGAAGAAGGCCTTCACTTATAAATAATTCTCCCCCTCACCCAAGAAAATTATTTGGCATCTGCCAACCCAACTTAGGTTCTTTGAAAATTTTATTCCGCAATTACATTTTAATTCCAATTTTCATTATATTCTTCATCATATCATCATGATGTTCTATTCTCCCTCTTTTCTTCATGTTTCTCATCTCTGTGATGTTCCAGCAATTTTGATATCCATGATTATGGAGAATTAACCCATTGCAAGTGGTCCAAGGGGATTCACAGTGATGATCTTGAATTTATGAGTTTAATTCCCACTCTATCTCTTCTCTGATTATAGTGCCATAGTGAAGGTGGAATCTAGAGTGTGATTTTCACTCTAAATTCCATTATAATTATCGCACTCTTACAATTGTTTCACTTCAATATCTCCCTCTAATCTGACCACACTTCCTACTAGTGGAGTGGTATGGTTTGAAAGGAAGAATTATATGTGGTTTCTATCTAGTGTGTGAGTGAGTTTGTTCACTCGATAGAGGAATATTCTTACTCATTCACCAAGGAGAACACATGAAATTACTTTTTTGTTAAAGTATCTCTTGATAAGATTAGTGGTTCATACTAAAGAAAATAATGTAGGGTGAATATGTGAATGACATTGAACCTCTTCAATGAATTACATCATTTAGAAAAGAAATTAAATAATGATAGATCACAGTGGGATTCATACTTAGATCCATTTTCATTTCTCACATTCATTTTGTATTCATTTTCATTTTGATTTTCTTCTCTGTTTTCATCCATCAAAACATCAACCCCCTTCATAACTCTGGCATCTTTAAAAAAAATTAAGAAAAACAACAACAAAAATACATAAGTTCTAGGATAGTGAGAATCTAAAACCCTTCTCATTGAGAGACCACCCCGGTCATCCACTCAGCTGTATTAGGAGGTTTTTAAAAATTATATTCAACTGCTTCTTGTGAAAATTGGGCGATCAACTTGGCATCATTGTCGTGGAGTCGGGTTAACTTTCACTATTTTTACAAATCTGTAATTAGTGTTTTTCTGTTTTCTTTGTTTTGGTTTTCATTATTTTCTTTCTTCTTTTTCTCCACTTTGGGACAAGCAGTAAAGCGTGACCATTTTATATGATGGATCACCAATTTTATGCTCAGATCAAAGGGATAGACTGAATCCAATATGTCACAAACCCATAATTTTCCCATTTATTTTCCAACCAATCTGTCTTCGCATGTGTCTCACAGTTTCCCAGAGAGAAGCAATAACCAATTCAAAGTCACTTTGGATGGGGAGAAAGCTGGGAAGAAGAGACCAGTAAAAGTGAGATGCAAGAATTGATAGATAAACTGGATATGCTTAGCAAAGACTCCCCAACACAAGAATAAGAGGATGAACATACCCTCAGCATTGAAGAACAGAAGATCCTGAAAATGAACTCAAAACCACATTTTAGCATCCTTTAGAATAAGAAGAATAAGTAGACTACTAGGAGGTAGCGCCAAATGAATCTAAATTAGAGTACCCACTTATGGTGACAACCAAGGTGGAGATGGAACTTGAAGAGGTTGAGGAAAATGACCAATTACCTTTATTCATTGCGAAACCCATTTTACCAGTGGCTTTGTGCATTGAAGAGGAATTAAGATATGATATCATTAAGGGAGACTTTCTTTTAAAATTTCCTTTCTTAGATTTTATTGGAAATCAATTTTTTTCTTACCTCTCTTTTGTTACAGAAGAAAATAGGTTCAATACCATTCATCTAAGTATGAATCCTAGTGAGATCAAAATAAAAATTCCTAGAGAATGAATGTAAGAAAATGAATGCAAGAAATGAAAATGGATGCAAAAAGGGAAAAAATAAAAATAAAAATGCATAGAAAATGAATTCAAGAAATAAAAATGGATCTAAGTATGAATCTTAGCGATATGTATCATTATTTAATTCTGTTCTAAATCATCTAATTCAATGAAGAGGTTCAATACCATTCATCTATTCACCCTCCATTCCTTCCTTTAAAAGAACCACTAGTGTAACGACCCGAAATTTTGAATAAATCTCGTTTCCTAATTTTATGTGTTATTTTATTTTATTTTTATACTCAACAAAAATGATTCATTTGATAACATGATTATAATTAAAATGAGACCGTTGGGTTTTGACTATTATATGACCATTGGTCAATATGACCGTTGGAAACTAAACGTTTTGATTTTTTTCTCTAAATGCAAGTAATCTTGGTTAATTATTATAGAAAGAAGATTCGATGGCCTCGCCCAATAGTCTTAGACCGATCGAAGCCCATCTAACAGAACTTGGGAAGGAGGTAGCACCACTGGGCTTTGCTCTGGACCAAACCCAAGCCGAACTTCATCGTGTGAAGCTAGAACGTAATCGCCTTTGTGAGAAGTTCAAACTGATAGAAATTACTACTCGTGCGATGTTGGCCGAGCCTCCCTCAGATTCTCTCACCTTAGCACACCTTACACTTAGGTCCTATACTGGCGTGATAAGGGGCTATTTAAGGAGACCGTAACTGCCTTGTGCAATCCTTTGTTTTAAATAAAAATTGCAATTTCTTCTTATGATAATGTTTATGACTTTTCAAATGTCCGGATAAATATAGTATGCATATTTTTGGTGAATTTTAGAGAAAGGATATTTTAAAAAAAATTTATGTAAACCTTAAATAATTAAAAATTAGTAATGATTTTCAAAAAATGGTCTTCTACAATTATGTTCAGTACGAAATTTAGAGTCTAATAAGATCAACATGATTTTTGATGAATAGTAAATTATGAATAGTGATTTTATGATTAGGATTAGTAATGTGTTCAAATGGATTAGTAATCTCACTTAAATAAAGTATTAATATAATCTAGGCACCTTTATAAAGTAATGTGATTCAATAAATTGGTTAAATAATGGTTTCCTAAATTATTATTCAAGTATTAGTTTTTTCGGATGAATAGTGTTTTTTAATTAAAAATTAAATTAAAAATATTTAGAAAATTATTTTTATAAAATGGATTTTATTTTTGAACTCAGAGCATCGATATTATGTTAAGGTATTTTTTGGGGATTTTTCTGAAAAAATGAATTTTCAGTGAATAGTGTATTTATTTAAAAAATAAATTAAAAATATTTAGAAAATTATTTTTATAAAATGGAGTTCATTTTTTAAATCAGAGCATTGATATTTGGTTAAGGTGAAATTCTGGGTTTTTTATGAGAAAGTTGAATTTTCAGTGAATAGTAAAAAATACAGTTTTAGGGTTTCGGTATGTTTAATGACATCATAACTGTGTCATGATGATGTCATGAGATATTTTAAGGGTTGGCCGACCAAAGGTGATGAATTATTGTAATGGGGGCCCCATGTGGCCTAACTTCATGGGAAATATCATGGGAGAGCACATGGTTTTGAGAAAACCACTTTTGAGGTGTCCCTTGGCCATTAATGCCTTGTCCCCTCACTTTCCCTATAAATACCAAGCCCTCCTCTCATCCATTCGACTCAAAAACCATCCTCAACAAATTTCTGGTCTTCTTACCTCCCAAGGAGTCCTCCCAAGTTTCCCCCAAGCCCTCAAGGTCCCAACCTTTGAGTTTTAAGAGTTACGTTTTAAGGTAAGGGATCCGACCTCTCTCTTTCTTTTCAAGAAATCTCTTTTATTTCATTTCTTTTATGCTCTATGTTATTATGTTAAAGGATGTTCTTTTATACTAATATTACTTCCCTTTTCATGTTCATATAATTAGAGATCCCCTCTTACTCTCATTATTTCGTTTTATGAAGTTTTAAGTGGCGCCGTTAGAATGCCGAAATTTTTGTAACAGATTCTTTCTCCCTTCTCGTTTTTCAAGATCTATTTTCATGTAAAGTATTTCAAGTTCCTTTTTATTATGTTGGGGTATGATCTCTAAATCTATCATACTGAACCTTTATGTTCATATGATGAGATACCCTATTTGATCTCATCAATTCATTTTGTTGAAGTTTAAGTGACGCCGTTAGGCTGCCGAATTTTTAAGGGATTCGTTCACCCTTCTCTTTTTCAAGTTATATTTTCTGGTCAAGTCTTTCAAGTTCCTTTTAATTATGTTGGGGTATGATCCCTATATCTGTCATACTTATCATTTATGTTCATATTATTAGAGACCCTATTTGATCTCATCAATCCATTTTTAGAAGTTTTAAGTGACACCGTTAGGCTGCCGAATTTTCATAAGAGAAATCTAATTTTTGTCTTCCTTCCATGTTTTTCATTTCAAATGGTATGCCCTTGAAATTTAATTACCATGTTGATGTATCCTTCTTATTATGTCCCTCTACTGTTTTATGGGTCATTTATGAATGTTTGACCCATGTTCCCTCTTTTTTCAATGTTTTCTAAAACCCCGAAACATAGCCGTTATGCTGTAGAATTTTCATCTCAAAATGCCCCTCTCTTTTCTCAAAATTATTTTATGTTATAAAGTGAATACTCAAAGCTATTATTTCTACAGGGGTATTCGCATATATACCAAAATTTTCTATTTTAAATTCTGGTATTTACATACATGAAACCTGCTCTCCCCTTCTGTGGGTTTAAAGTGACGTAAAGATCATGTCTTTAAAGCAGTTTTTAAAACGTTATGATTATGAAATGAAACCCATTTATTTTATGCTATATGGGTTATTTATGAAATGTTTGATGATGATATATGTGGATCACATGATAACAAAGGCAAATTTAAGGGTGCTCCCTGATAGCGCTCCAATTCATTGGGTAATGATGTAACCACTAGAGATTACAATTTTCATGATATCTTGGTGAATAACCTTGGTAATTTTCAAATGACACCTTGGGGATGGACCTTGGTGATATGTTCATGATTGTCTATGTTAAATGATGTATCCAAATCTTAAAGTTATGAAAAATGTTATTTTTATTATGATATGCCACATGATTTCTTTCTCATGCCTTAAAGTTCTTTTTCATGACATAGTTGATGTATCTCAAGTTCACATGTTAAATGTTTCTCTTGTTCCCTTACTGGGCCTTCTTCTCACCCTTTCTTTTGATGTATGTCCCCAGGTTATGAGATGCAGTAATGATCCTAGGATGAATTTAAGGAGAAGCCTTTCAAGTGTTTAAGAAGAATGTTTTATGTTGTTTTTATGTATTATGTTCCTGGTTTCCAAGACACTAAACCTTAAAGATCCTCAGTTTTGTGTAATGTAATGAAATTTTATGTTATAAAAAAGCGGGATGCTATAGTTGGTATCAGAGGATGGTTTAGTTATTTGTAGAAATTAGGATATGAAAACTTTAGGAAGAATCCTACAGAAAAGTTTATATATAGGAAATCTTCCTAGTATTTTGGTGAGTATTGAGTAATGGGTTGCCAAGCAAATACATCCCTGTCTGGATACGAGCAGGTAGAGGTGGCTCTGGCATAGATGTACATAGGGGTAAAACCCAAAAACACCGCTTTGAGCTAGACTCAAATGGGAACTGGTACACGACAACGAGCCTTGCTGCACTCTTGGTTATGACACTCCCGGGGGATATGCTTTGGTAAATTCATAAGCTTAGTATGAACCATTGTTAAATGAACAAAGATAAAATAAAATAAATATTCACATAAGAATATATGATCATGGATAACCTAGATGGGAACCTAGGGGATCACAAGTTCGGGTATACTTTTCTTCTACAAGTTATCCTTATATTATTTAAGTTCCTTTTCATGATTATTGGCTAAGTATTCAAGCCCCTAATTGTACTTTATTTTCGTAGTTAATGGCGGGAAATGGAATAACATGTCCCAACAACCAATGTGATAGGAAATGTGACGATTGCCATATTAATATGACAGAGATGATTAGGGGATTAAAAGATGATTATTATTTTGGAAGACGTTCACTATTTTGGGGACCCTATATGATCGAGTTAAATAGATTACTACGGTATTTTCATTGAGGAGTAAGGTTGACTTATATTTTGAAGAATCGATGAATTTAAGGTGGACTTATAGTAATTTAGGTTACTTATGGGAATGATTAACCTATCTTGGGTAAAATATGTTTAGGTTAGCTACTTTTGTTATAAGATGTTAGGTTTGGTTGATGTTGTTTGGAGATGAACAATGAAGTTTATTTTGGAAGACTATGTTATCAAATCATTCTTGTATTTGGGTTTCAATCTTAGTTTGGTTTATTTTGAGGAATTTTAAGGACCGTTATTTATGGAATGGTCTATGATGAAATTTGGGTAGTACCATTGAACTTTGAAGATTTAAAAGTAGTTTCCCTTCCTAAGGGATTATTTCTTTATTGAAGAGTTGTTTTATCTTACCTTTTCTGTTTTTGGGATAATTTTTAAAGGTAGAAGAAAATGATAGTTAATATTTTGTGGATTAAGTGACTCTCAAGAATATGATTCTTGTGTTTTGATGAGACCAAGTGTTTTTGAATGCTCATCATTTGAAGAAAGGATTAGTTTTGGGTAGAAACTTATTAAAGGATGAAACTCTACATGAAGGTAGGTATATTTTCTTATGTTTTTGTTCTATGTAGTAAATGAATCCCTCAAAATTATGAAAAGAAACGTAAAACAAAAACATTGTTGGTTTACGTTTCCTACTAGGTAATCAAAGACCGTTTACACACATCATAAGTTTGGGATTTTCTTGTGGTTAACTTTCTCCTAATCATGTTCTCTATCACTCTCCCTCAGAACTTGACCCTTTGTTTTCTCCTCCATGTCCATGTTTTCCTACATGGAATCCTAGTGTGGGTTAACTCGGGTGACCTTTGTACTTCTCTTTCTTTCTTTTAAAGTAATAATTTTACTGACTCCTTTTCTGATGTGGGACGTTCAATGAAATTTCAAAACCCAATTTTAAAAATTGCGAGGACACAATTTCTCAAGGGGGGAAGATTGTAACGACCCGAAATTTTGAATAAATCTTGTTTTCTAATTTTATGTGTTATTTTATTTTATTTTTATACTCAACAAAAATGTTTCATTTGATAACATGATTATAATTAAAATGAGACCGTTGGGTTTTGACTATTATATGACCATTGGTCAATATGACTGTTGGAAACTAAACGTTTTGATTTTTGTCTCTAAATACAAGTAATCTTGGTTAATTATTATATAAATAAGATTCGATGGCCTCGCCCAGTAGTCTTGGACCGATCAAAGCCCATCTAACAGAACTTGGGAAGGAGGTAGCACCACTGGGCTTTGCTCTGGACCAAACCCAAGCCGAACTTCATCATGTGAAGCTAGAATGTAATCACCTTTGTGAGAAGTTCAAACTGATAGAAATTACTACTCGTGCGATGTTGGCTGAACCTCCCTCAGATTCTCTCACCTTATCACACCTTACATTTAGGTCCTATGCTGGCGTGATAAGGGGATATTTAAGGAGACCGTAACTGCCTTGTGCAATCCTTTGTTTTAAATAAAAATTGGGATTTCTCCTTATGATAATGTTTATGACTTTTCAAATGTCCGGATAAATATAGTATGCATATTTTTGGTGAATTTTATAGAAAGGATATTTTAAAAAATGTTTATGTAAACCTTAAATAATTAAAAATTAGTAATGATTTTCAAAAAATGGTCTTCTACAATTATGTTCAGTACGAAATTTAGAGTCTAATAAGATCAACATGATTTTTGATGAATAGTAAATTATGAATAGTGATTTTATGATTAGGATTAGTAATGTATCCAAATGGATTAGTAATCTCACTTAAAGAAAGTATTAATATAATCTAGGCACCTTAATAAAGTAATGTGATTCAATAAAATGGTTAAATAATGGTTTCATAAATTATTATTCAAGTATTAGTTTTTTTCGGGTGAATAGTGTTTTTTAATTAAAAATTAAATTAAAAATATTTAGAAAATTATTTTTATAAAATGGATTTCATTTTTGAACTCAGAGCATCGATATTATGTTAAGGTAATTTTTGGGGATTTTTCTGAAAAAATGAATTTTCGGTGAATAGTGTATTTATTTAAAAAATAAATTAAAAATATTTAGAAAATTATTTTTATAAAATGGAGTTCATTTTTGAAATCAGAGCATTGATATTTGGTTAAGGTGAAATTCTGGGTTTTTTATGAGAAAGTTGAATTTTCAGTGAATAGTAAAAAATACAGTTTTAGGGTTTCGGTATGTTTAATGACATCATAACTGTGTCATGATGATGTCATGTGATATTTTAAGGGTTGGCCGACCAAAGGTGATGAATTATTGTATTGGGGGACCCATGTGGCCTAACTTCATGGGAAATATCATGGGAGAGCACATGGTTTTGAGAAAACCACTTTTGAGGTGTCCCTTGGCCATTAATGCCTTGTCCCCTCACTTTCCCTATAAATACCAAGCCCTCCTCTCATCCATTCGACTCAAAAACCATCCTCAACAAAGTTCGGGTCTCCTTACCTCCCAAGGAGTCCTCCCAAGTTTCCCCCAAGCCCTCAAGGTCCCAACCTTTGAGTTTTAAGAGTTACGTTTTAAGGTAAGGGATCCGACCTCTCTCTTTCTTTTCAAGAAATATCTTTTATGCCATTTCTTTTATGCTCCATGTTATTATGTTAAAGGATGTTCTTTTATACTCATCTTACTTACCTTTTCATGTTCATATAATGAGATATCCCCTCTTACTCTCATTATTTCGTTTTATGAAGTTTTAAGTGGCGCCGTTAGGCTGCCAAAATTTTTGTAACAGATTCATTCTCCCTTCTCATTTTTCAAGATCTATTTTCATGTAAAGTATTTCAAGTTCCTTTTTATTATGTTGGGGCATGATCTCTAAATCTATAATACTGAACCTTTATGTTCATATGATGAGATACCCTATTTTCTTTCATCAATTCATTTTTGTTGAAGTTTAAGTGACGCCGTTAGGCTGCCGAATTTTTAAGTGATTCGTTCACCCTTCTCTTTTTCAAGTTATATTTTCTGGTCAAGTATTTCAAGTTCCTTTTAATTATGTTGGGGTAATATCTCTATATCTATCATACTTATCATTTATTTTCATATTATTAGAGACCCTGTTTGATATCGTCAATCCATTTTTAGATGTTTGAAGTGACGCCGTTAGGCTGCCGAATTTTCATAAGAGAAATCTAATTTTTGTCTTCCTTCCATGTTTTTCATTTCAAATGGTATGTACTTGAAATTTCATTACCATGTTCATTTAACCTTATTATTATGTCCCTCTAATATTTAATGGGTCATTTATAAATGTTTTACCCAGGTTCCCCCTCTTTTCAATGTTTTCTAAAACCCCGAAACATAGCCGTTATGCTGCAGAATTTTCATCTCAAAATGCCTCTCTCTTTTCTCAAAATTATTTTATGTTATAAAGTGAATACTCAAAGCTATTATTTCTACAGGGTTATTCGCATATATACCAAAATATTCTATTTTAAATTCTGGTATTTACATACATGAAACCCACTCTCCCCTTCCGTGGGTTTAAAGTGACGTAAAGATCATGTCTTTAAAGCAGTTTTTAAAACGTTATGATTATGAAATGAAACCCATTTATTTTATGCTATATGAGTTATTTATGAAATTTTTGATGATGATATATGTGTCTCACATGATAACAAAGGCAAATTCAAGGGTGCGCCCTGATAGCGCTCCAATTCATTGGGTAATGATGTAACCACTAGAGATTACAATTTTCACGATATCTTGGTGAATAACCTTGGTAATTTTCAAATGACACCTTGGGGATGGACCTTGGTGATATGTTCAGGATTGTCTATGTTAAATGATGTAGCCACATCTTAAATTTATGAAAAATTTTATTTTTATTATGATATGCCACATGATTTCTTTCTCATGCCTTAAAGTTCTTTTTCATGACATAGTTGATGTATCTCAAGTTCACATGTTAAATGTTTCTCTTGTTCCCTTACTGGGCCTTCTACTCACCCTTTCTTTTGATGTATGTCCCCAGGTTATGAGATACAGTAATGATCCTAGGATGAATTTAAGGAGAAGCCTTTAAAGTGTTTAAGAAGAATGTTTTATGTTGTTTTCATGTATTATGTTCCTGGTTTCCAAGACACTAAACCTTAAAGATCCTTAGTTTTGTGTAATGTAATGAAAGTTTATGTTATAAAAAAGCGGGATGCTATAGTTGGTATCAGAGGATGGTTTAGTTATTTTTGGAAATTAGGATATGAAAACTTTAGGAATAATCCTATAGAAAAGTTTATATATAGGAAATCTTCCTAGTATTTTGGTGAGTATTGAGTAATGGGTTGCCAAGAAAATACATCCCTGTTTAGATACGAGCAGGTAGAGGTGGCTCTGGCACAGATGTACATAGGGTTAAAACCTAAAAACACCACTTTGAGCTAGACTCAAACGGGAACTGGTACACGACAACAGGCCTTGCTGCACTCTTGGTTATGACACTCCCGGGGGATATGCTTTGGTAAATTCATAAGCTTAGTATGAACCATTGTTAAAGGTACAAAGATAAAATAAAATAAATATTCACATAAGAATATATGATCATAGATAACCTAGATGGGAACCTAGGGGATCACAAGTTAGGGTATACTTTTCTTCTATAGGTTATCCTTATATGCTTTAAGTTCCTTTTCATGATTATTGGCTAAGTATTCAAGCCCCTAATTGTACTTTATTTTCGTAGTTAATGGCGGGAAATGGAAGAACATGTCCCAACAACCAATGTGATAGGAAATGTGACGATTTCCATATTAATATGACAAAGATTATTAGGGGATTAAAAGATGATTATTATTTTGGAAGACGTTCACTATTTTGGGGACCCTATATGATCGAGTTAAATAGATTACTACGGTATTTTCGTTGAGGAGTAAGGTTGACTTATATTTTGAAGAATCGATGAATTTAAGGTGGACTTATAGTAATTTAGGTTACTTATGGGAATTATTAACCTATCTTGGGTAAAATATGTTTAGGTTAGATACTTTTGTTATAAGATGTTAGGTTTGGTTGATGTTGTTTGGATATGAACAATGAAGTTTATTTTGGAAGACTATGTTATCAAATCATTCTTGTATTTGGGTTTCAATCTTAGTTTGGTTTATTTTGAGGAATTTTAAGGACCGTTATTTATGGAATGGTCTATGATGAAATTTGGGTAGTACCATAGAACTTTGAAGATTTAAAAGTAGTTTCCCTTCCTATGGGATTATTTCTTTTTTGAAGAGTTGTTTTATCTTAACTTTTCTGTTTTTGGGATAATGTTTAAAGGTAGAAGAAAATGATAGTTAATATTTTGTGGATTAAGTGACTCTCAAAAAGATGATTCTTGTGTTTTGATGAGACCAAGTGTTTTTTAATGCTCATCGTTTGGAGAAAGGATTAGTTTTGGGTAGAAACTTATTAAAGGATGAAACTCTACATGAAGGTAGGTATATTTTCTTATGTTTTTGTTCTATGTAGTAAATGAATCCCTCAAAATTATGAAAATAAACGTAAAACAAAAACGTTGTTAGTTTACGTTTCCTACTAGGTAATCAAAGACCGTTTACACACATCATAAGTTTGGGATTTTCTTATGGTTAAATTTCTCCTAATCATGTTCTCTATCACTCTCCCTCAGAACTTGACCCTTTGTTTTCTCCTCCATGTCCATGTTTTCCTACATGGAATCCTAGTGTGGGTTAACTCGGGTGACCTTTGTACTTCCCTTTCTTTCTTTTAAAGTAATAGTTTTACTGACTCCTTTTCTGATGTGGGACGTTCAATGAAATTTCAAAACCCAATTTTAAAAATTGCGAGGACGCAATTTCTTAAGGGGGGAAGATTGTAACGACCCGAAATTTTGAATAAATATTGTTTCCTAATTTTATGTGTTATTTTATTTTATTTTTATACTCAACAAAAATGTTTCATTTGATAACATGATTATAATTAAAATGAGACCGCTGGGTTTTGACTATTATATGACCATTGGTCAATATGACTGTTGGAAACTAAACATTTTGATTTTTGTCTTTAAATACAAGTAATCTTGGTTAATTATTATAGAAAGAAGATTCGATGGCCTCGCCCAGCAGTCTTGGACCAATCGAAGCCCATCTAACAGAACTTGGGAAGGAGGTAGCACCACTGGGCTTTGCTTTGGACCAAACCCAAGCCGAACTTCATCTTGTGAAGCTAGAACGTAATCACCTTTGTGAGAAGTTCAAACTGATAGAAATTACTACTCGTGCGATGTGGGCTGAGCCTCCCTCAGATTCTCTCACCTTAGCACACCTTACACTTAGGTCCTATGCTGGCGTGATAAGGGGCTATTTAAGGAGACTGTAACTACCTTGTGCAATCCTTTGTTTTAAATAAAAATTGGGATTTCTCCTTATGATAATGTTTATCACTTTTCAAATGTCCGGATAAATATAGTATGCATATTTTTGGTGAATTTTAGAGAAAGGACATTTTAAAAAATGTTTATGTAAACCTTAAATAATTAAAAATTAGTAATGATTTTCAAAAAACGGTCTTCTACAATTATGTTCAGTACGAAATTTAGAGTCTAATAAGATCAACATGATTTTTGATGAATAGTAAATTATGAATAGTGATTTTATGATTAGGATTAGTAATGTGTCCAAATGGATTAGTAATCTCACTTAAAGAAAGTATTAATATAATCTAGGCACCTTGATAAAGTAATGTGATTCAATAAAATGGTTAAATAATGGTTTCATAAATTATTATTCAAGTATTAGTTTTTTTCGGGTGAATAGTGTTTTTTAATTAAAAATTAAATTAAAAATATTTAGAAAATTATTTTTATAAAATGGATTTCATTTTTGAACTCAGAGCATCGATATTATGTTAAGGTAATTTTTGGGGATTTTTCTGAAAAAATGAATTTTCGGTGAATAGTGTATTTATTTAAAAAATAAATTAAAAATATTTAGAAAATTATTTTTATAAAATGGAATTCATTTTTGAAATCAGATCATTGATATTTGGTTAAGGTGAAATTCTGGGTTTTTTATGAGAAAGTTGAATTTTTAGTGAATAGTAAAAAATACAGTTTTAGGGTTTCGGTATGTTTAATGACATCATAACTGTGTCATGATGATGTCATGTGATATTTTAAGGGTTGTACGACCAAAGGTGATGAATTATTGTATTGGGGGCCCCATGTGGCCTAACTTCATGGGAAATATCATGGGAGAGCACATGGTTTTGAGAAAACCACTTTTGAGGTGTCCCTTGGCCATTAATGCCTTGTCCCCTCAGTTTCCCTATAAATACCAAGCCCTCCTCTCATCCATTCGACTCAAAAACCATCCTCAATGAAGTTCTGGTCTCCTTACCTCCCAAGGAGTCCTCTCAAGTTTCCCCCAAGCCCTCAAGGTCCCAACCTTTGAGTTTTAAGAGTTACGTTTTAAGGTAAGGGATCCGACCTCTCTCTTTCTTTTCAAGAAATCTCTTTTATGTCATTTCTTTTATTCTCCATTTTATTATGTTAAAGGATGTTCTTTTATACTCCTCTTACTTCCCTTTTCATGTTCATATAATGAGAGATCCCCTCTTACTCTCATTATTTCGTTTTATGAAGTTTTAAGTGGCGCCGTTAGGCTGCTGAAATTTTTGTAACAGATTCTTTCTCCCTTCTCATTTTTCAAGATCTATTTTCATGTAAAGTATTTCAAGTTCCTTTTTATTATGTTGGGGTATGATCTCTAAATCTATCATACTGAACCTTTATGTTCATATGATGAGATACCCTATTTTATCTCATCAATTCATTTTTGTTGAAGTTTAAGTGACGCCGTTAGGCTGCCGAATTTTTAAGGGATTCGTTCACCCTTCTCTTTTTCAAGTTATATTTTCTGGTCAAGTATTTCAAGTTCCTTTTCATTATGTTGGGGTATGATCTCTATATCTATAATACTGATCATTTATGTTCATATTATTATAGACCCTATTTGATCTCGTCAATCCATTTTTAGAAGTTTTAAGTGACGCCGTTAGGCTGCCGAATTTTCATAAGAGAAATCTAATTTTTGTCTTCCTTACATGTTTTTCATTTCAAATGGTATGTCCTTGAAATTTCATTAACATGTTCATGTATCCTTATTATTATGTCCCTATACTATTTTATGGGTCAATTATGAATGTTTGACCCATGTCCCCTCTCTTTTCAATGTTTTCTAAAACCCCGAAACATAGCCGTTATGCTGCAGAATTTTTATCTCAAAATGCCCCTCTCTTTTCTCAAAATTATTTTATGTTATAAAGTGAATACTAAAAGCTATTATTTCTACAGGGGTATTCTCATATATACCAAAATTTTCTATTTTAAATTCTGGTATTTACATACATGAAACCCGCTCTCCCCTTCCGTGGGTTTAAAGTGACGTAAAGATCATGTCTTTAAAGCAGTTTTTAAAACGTTATGATTATGAAATGAAACACATTTATTTTATGCTATATGGGTTATTTATGAAATGTTTTATGATGATATATGTGGCTCACATGATAACAAAGGAAAATTTAAGGGTGCGCCCTGATAGCGCTCCAATTCATTGGGTAATGATGTAACCACTAGAGATTACAATTTTCACGATATCTTGGTGAATAACCTTGGTAATTTTCAAATGACACCTTGGGGATGGACCTTGGTGATATGTTCATGATTTTCTATGTTAAATTATGTAGCCACATCTTAAAGTTATTAAAAATGTTATTTTTATTATGATATGCCACATGATTTCTTTCTCATGCCTTAAAGTTCTTTTTCATGACATAGTTGATGTATCTCAAGTTCACATGTTAAATGTTTCTCTTGTTCCTTTACTGGGCCTTCTGCTCACCCTTTCTTTTGATGTATGTCCCCAGGTTATGAGATGCAGTAATGATCCTAGGATGAATTTAAGTATAAGCCTTTCAAGTGTTTAAGAAGAATGTTTTATGTTGTTTTCATGTATTATGTTCCTGGTTTCCAAGACACTAAACCTTAAAGATCCTCAGTTTTGTGTAATGTAATGAAAGTTTACGTTATAAAAAGGCGGGATGCTATAACTAGTCTGCTCAAAATATGCTTTAACAGATAAGTAATTCTCATGTTCTCTTAGGTGAATGGGTAAGAACATTTCTCAATCGAGTGAACAAACTCACTTACACACCTGATAGCAATCACATTTCATTCTTCCTTTCGAACCACATTACTCCACTAGCATGAAGTGTGGTCAGATTAGAGGGAGAAATTAAAGTGCAACAATTGGAAGAGTGTAGCAATGTCAATAAATTTTATAATGATAAGCACCTACTTTGGATTCCACCTTCACCATCACACTAGAATATGAGAGAAGATTGATTGAGAATTAAATGCTTAAATTCAAGATCATCATTGTGAATACCCTTGGACTACTCACAATGGGTTAATTCTCAATGATCATGGAGATTGAAATCACTGACACATCACATAGGTGAGAAACATAGAGAAAAGAGGGAGAAAAGAACATTAGGATAATCAGATGAAGAACATAATGAAAATTAAAATTAAAATGTAATTACAGAATAAAAATTACAGAGAACCTAAGTTGGGTTGGCAGATGCCAAATAATTTTCTTGGGAGAGGGGGAAAATTATTTATAAGTGATGAAATTATTCATCCTCACATTCAGTGTTGAGGTGTGATCCTACTTCAACTTAATGGATGTCACATGTCTAGCTCCGATGACAGTGATCAATTCAATTAGGAGCGCCTTCGTCCCATGATCGTCCATGCATGAGTTCAGAATTATTTTAGTGGTGTAGTGAAAAAATGTTTGCTCGATGCCACTTCTTCCAATACCTTTAGAAAGAGAATAAAAATCAATATCTAACAATTTTAGAAATTCTTTTTTGGCTCATTTTATTCTTCTTTGTCATTTTTTTTAATTTTATAAATATTTTTCTTTTTATTATTACTATTGATGTTGGGGTTTCTTCAAGGGGGTTCTTGGTGGATCAGATTCTTTAAAGGTGCCTCAAGGTGGTTTGTTTAGTAGATCTTCTAATTGGTTGGTGTGAGGGATCAATAGGGGGTGTGCGGAGAGCATTTATCATCGGTGGTCTCAGAAAAGAGCGGCGTCTGGATCTGGTGGGTTCTTCTAGACTGAACGAGGTGCACAGAGGATCAGCTCTTTTTTATCTATGATCTTGATTTCTTTAGTGGCATGGATTTTGGGTTTTTATAGGGGGTGCGTGAGACTCGGTCAAAATGTGTGGTGGAAGGAAAAGTAGTAGTGGTGGCACCATGTGTGTTTGGAGGGATGCCCAGTAGTGGATGTGAAATAGTAGGATGAAGGCCAAAATGTGGGGTGGAAGCAAGATATGCTACCGTGGGAGGAAGTGGTTGTATAGGTAAAACAAGGAACAATAGGTTGTGAGTGGACTGTAGGAGAATGTGTTTGCAACGATAGCAGGTGATTCCATTGAGGGATGTTGGAGGGAACCTGGCAGTGACTTTATGAATAGTAATAGGAATGGTAGCGGGGTGCTACCATTTGTGGAATTAGCATTTTCTAAGTGATGGAATCATTTTTTTCATGCAATGACATTTAAAAAAATCATTTTTCTAGTGACTTTTTCTAAATAAATAAATAAATGAATAAATAAAACAATTGAAATCACACTTCCAACCTTTGATCGATCATTCACCAAAATAATTTAAATCATTTTCAATATAATCAATTTTACAATACGCAATTTCCAAAATTTAAAATTCACATTCATTTTTGAATTGTCATTGCCCAAAAAAGTAATTTTTAATAAAAATTTCAATTTAAATTTTGAAACCAATTTGTGGATTTCATATAATTAAAGAATGATTGAAATAATTAATACTAGAAAAAATCCATTCAAAGATATTTTTTCCAGAATCAAATAATAATTTCAATTTCAATATATATATGGATTGACAATTTATATTAAAAGAAAGAATAAAATCATTAAATAACAGTGATTTGATCCAATTTCAATTAAGTCCAGTATTTCAAAAAATATCACAAATCACTATTTTTACCCAGTATTTGTTTAATTAATTAGGCAATTTCAAAGAATAACAGACAAAAAATGTTGAAATTTTCAGCTCGAATCACTCCCCCACACCACTGTTTCACTCTCGTACAATATTATCATTGAATTTCATTTATTCAAAAAAGAAAGAAAGAAATGAATCCTTACTAGATTAAAATTAACAAACTAGAGAAGGAATAAAACACATATTCATCTATTTTTTGAAATATTATGCCTCATTTTTTAATCAAATCATTGATCCCTTCAATCAAATCAAAGTTCCAAGTCTAGGAGTGGATTGAATGAAATTTAAGTAGAATAAAAATTCTAACTAAAAGAAATTCCATTATTCCCTCTTTCTTATGCTTCTTAAACCATAGTTCAATTTTATACTCTATTGAAACAACTCAAATGAATTTGATATAAGTTAATTTTCCCCTTCATGGGTACAATATTCACCTCACCTAAATGAATTCATTTTTGAATAAGGAGCTTTATTCTATTTTATTTGAATTTTACCAACCATGTATGTGTGAGGCACTATACAAAATCCCTTATTTGAATAATTATAGAGGGTTACTCACACACACTATGTCATTGTATTAAAGATCCATTGTGGGTTTCTAATTGACCAATTTAATTCCATGTTCAAATAACATATATTAATTTCATTTGAGTTGACTCCCTAATATGTTCTTTCTCATAGAGGTCAAGTTACCTTGGGTTAAGTTCTAAACTCTTAGAGACCTCAAGTTATAATTTTGATTCCATATAAATATTTTCACTCACACTCTATTTTCTAGTTCTAAGACCAAACTTCCATGAATACAGTGACCAATTTGAATCGGCGATCATCTAAGTCTTATAGTTTTAGAATAAGTGAATCCCTGAACTCTAGCATGGTATTTTCAAACTAGACAGGGCAACAATGAAGTTCAAGAAAGGTTTGAAAAAACAAAATAGAAATTGTAAAATAGCCTATTTATAATATTTGTAAACAGAAAATCATTTTTTCTTATGTTTTTATATTTGTTTTTTAATATTTTCTTTTAGATATTTATTTATTTATTTATTTATATATTTACTAGATACTTAATAAAAACAATGAAATTTTTTTATTTATAGATTTTAAGAAACTAACTAAAAATAATTAAAAAACTACCACTAAATAAGTTTGATACCCTCCCCCACACTTGTTCATCGCCATCCATTTAATTTCCAAAAGACATGAAAATAAATTAATGTGATTAAAATGGTGAAAAAAGGATAGGTATAACCTCATATTTATTTCCCAGTAGTTTTGAGTTGAGCAATCTAATGGGTATTGTGGATATCCTTGAAATAGCCTCTTGAGTTTGGTCCATTTTAGGGAAAACCTGTATAAAAAAAATCAAACATTAGAATTTTTTTATTAAAATAAAAAGGATGAAATTGGAAAAAGAAAAAGAAAGTGAAGGGGTAATGAATATTGGGTTATCCCTACCAAGATTGGATGTGGTTAGACTGCTTATAGTTGGACATTCTTGTGGTCATCCCCAATCTGCATGAGGATAAGGTTTCTGTGATTGGAAACACCACATGCAGTTTCTTCCATATCTAGAAAGATTCACTTTTTGAAGGCCCCCATTGAACAGAGTTCTTTATGTTCACCAACTCATCACTATGATTAACTTGGTCAGGTAGAGGCGGTAGGATGATGTATGAGGTCTCCTCTAGTTCTACCATAGCTATTGTTCCCTCTTCCTCTTCATCCAGTGGTAGCTCCAATTGTGTTTCCATGTTTCCCATCTACCACCACTACCTCCCATGGTAGAACATCTTTATACCACCACATATTTTGTCCTTAATCATACCATTTCACATCCATTGACATACCTACCTCCAAACACACATAGTACCACTGCTACTATTTTTCCTTCTACCACATATTTTGATCGAGTCGCACGCACCCCCTCTGAAAACCCTAAATCAATGCCACTAGAGAAATCAAGATCCTATATGAAGGATACCTGAGCCTCCACGCACCTCATTCAGTCCAGAAAAACCCACCATATCCAGACACCACTCTTTTCTGAGCCCATCGCTAATAGATACTCATCGCATGCCCCCTGTTGATCCCTCACATCAAACAAGTTGAAGCTCTACTAGACGAACCACCATAAGCCACCTTTAAATAATTTGAGCCACTGATCTCCCCCTTGAAGACCCCCAAGAAATAATAATAATAAAAATAAAATAGAATATATATATATATAGACACACATAATGATAAAATTTTAAAAAATAACAAAGAAGAATGAACCAATCCAATGCCAGATTTCTAAAATTGTTAAATGTTGTTTTTTCTGTTCTCTTTGTAGATATTTGAAGAAGCAGTTTCAAACGAACATTTTTTCAATACACCCACAAATACATGGTTGGGAAAATTATAGAAGACTTCTACTGACTTCATAAAGCACTAAAACAATTCTAAACTTGTGCGTGCGTGATCATGGGATGAAGGATCTCCTAACTGAATTGATGACTACCGTTGGAGTTGCACATGTGGAATTCATCTAGTTGAATAAGGGTATCACCTCAGCACTTAATGTGAGTATGAAGAAGACCATCACTTATAAATAATTCTCCCCCTAACTTATGAAAATTATTCGGCTTCTGCCAACACAACTTATGTTCTATGTAATTTAAAATTTTCAATTTCATTTTAATTCAAATTTTAATTATGTTCTTTATCTAATCATCATGATGTTCTCTGATCCCTCTTTTTTTCATGTTTCTAACCTATGTGATGTCCCAATAATTTTTATCTATATTATCATGGAGAATTAACGCATTAAGGGTGGTACAAGGGGAATCAAAATGATGATCTTGAATTTATGAATTTAATTCCCAATGTATCTCCTCTTTGATTCTAGTGCGATGGTGAAGGTGGAATTTGAAGTAGACGATTGTCAATCTAAATTCCATTGACACTACCACACTCTTCTAACTATTTCACTTCAATGTCACCATATAATCGGACCACACTTCGTACTAGTGCAGTCATTTGGTTTGAAAGGAATAATTATATAAGGTTGATGTTAGGTGTGAGAGTAAGTGAGTTTACTTGATTGAGGAATGTTCTTACTCATTAACAGAGGGGAACACTTGAAATTACTTGTATATTAAAGGATATCTCGAGCATATTAGTGGTTCCATACCAAAAAAATAATAGAGGGTGAATAGGTGAATGATATTGAACCTATTCATTGAATTAGATTATTTTTAATAAAATTAAATAATGATATATCTCATTGGGATTCATCCTTAGGTCCATTTTCATTTACCACATTCATTTTGTATGCATTTTAATTTTTTATTTTCTTCCCGTTTTCATCCATAAAAACAACAACCCTCTCATAAATCTGGTTGTTATAAAAAAAATTATGAAAAAAACAACAAAATAAATAAGTGCTAGGATAGAGAGACTCCCAAACCCTTCTATTTGAGAGACAACCTTGCTCAACCACTCGACTACATTATGATGTTTTTAAAAATTGTGTTCAACTATGGCTCAAAACAACCACATGATCAGCGAGCTTCACTACTTCCTCCTTGGCTACAAGGTGGACCTCATCAAGTTGGATCTGCACCCAACTCTACTTGACCTAGCACTCAATAACTAGGGATGTTTCGCCCACTACCTCATCCTCATACACCTCTAACTACATTCTTTGTTGTATAATGATATCCAATTAATAGTTGATGAAAGCTTCATGATTTTATGCCTGTTATTTCAGTAAAACAAGTTCTTATTCAGCTACCTGAAGTGGCTTTGTATCTTTAAACTTCTCCTTGTACTAGGAAGCATCAAAATATGGATATTACATATGCACCCACTTGATTAGATAGTCATGGGATAACCCATAGAGGGATCAAGAATCCATCTCGTCGGTGCCCATGTTCAGCAACCAGTGGTAAAGGGACTCTATCTAGCTCACTAAGTCTACCTCCAAGGCATGGGTAATGAAAGTTTCAATGATTCTCTATTCCTAGTGCTAGAAAATGAAATTATTTTTGATGAAATTAAACCCAGAATATTCTAGTTTCTCCGGCATTACAGGATCATACTTAGGAAAAGTAGTTAGAACTATAGTAGTAGGGTCCTCCTTCAGGATCCTCTTAGATGAACTAGGCTCCATGTAGATAGGGGTAATCTTAATCCAAACCTTTACTAAAACCAACATCTTCACTATCCTTGAGATCTGCCTCCCCTACAACCACATCCATATCCACAATGGATTTATCTTCTAGTATTAGGGTTAAATCACCATGAACGGATGGATCCTCGAGGATCGACTTGAGTACTGGAGAAAGAATCCCAACTCCCTCATCTATTCCCATATTCTAAGAATGTATATCCTCAAGTACTATTTTAGATAGAGGAAAGATGATTAGTTTAACTCGAAGAAACAATTAAGATATACACGACTTATGAAAAAAAGAAACATACGTGAGAAAAGGGACTAAACAAAATCTATTTCCAAGGACTCAAAAGGTAAATAAACTACTAGAGACCCTTTTTTACCAATTGGAACCTTTCCATCCACCTTAGGGCCCCTTAAAATTGCATGGCCAAAATCTGCATGAGAAAAAAAACGTGTCAGTATAGGGGATTCATAAAACTAACAAATATTTTGAGGGAATTAGAAAAAATGAGATTTGTGGGATTACCTTGAGGAGGCATGGGGATTTAAATAATAATTATCCCAGGGAGATCATCCCCACTAGCATTAGGAGTCACCACTTGGATGCTAGGGCGAGGACCCCTGTAGATGACTGTGAGGACGGTAAAGTATGGAACTTCCTCTCCAGCCTCCTTTGTAGGTTCCTCCTCTATTAGGGCCTCAGGAATAGAATTTTAGGTGGATCCATAATATTCATTGAGGTACTCTCATCACACTACTAGAAATTCAGGCTATATCCATAGTTTATAACTGCGACTATAGGTCTAAAAACCATGACTATAGGTAATAACCACTGTTTGGTGAACCATGGCTCTTATTGGCGTGGAAATAGGGTCATAGCTATAGTCATGGTTTCCATCATAGTAGTACACCAATATCCATAGTTGGAAACCATGAGTATATGTAATTATAGTGCATTAAGTAGCCATAGTTTTTAACCATGAATATAGCTTTTTCCACGTTGAAATATAGCATGGTGAAAAACTGTGGCAACAAGTTTGCTACCATGGTGGAAACTCCGGCTATTGGTCTATTGCCATGGTTTCCAACCATGGATATAGGTTTCTCCACCATATAGATAAAAAACATATTTTTTTCTAATATTGTAGAAATAGACATAAACCATTATTCAATAATTCAATATATGTAGTTACAGACAGACACACCAGAATACAATTCAATATAAAAATAATAAAACTTAACTATATAGTAAAATTCAACATATAAACAAACAAAAAACAAAGTTTACATCAGAAGTGAGCCTCAATATTAGTATTATTAGAACCATGATAACCCTCATACACACCTCTTATAGAAACACCATCACCACCTCACACACCACCACCATCATCATCATCATGAACATCATCATCCACATCATCAGCGACAGCGAAAGCGACACCAACACCAACACCGACACTAGCACCGACAAGATCAGAGTAATCTACATAAAAAGAATGCATCAACATAAAACAGGCATCAATCATTGTAGAAACTTCTGGTGGAATTTTAGAATAAATTGAACACATTTATTTCATTATATGTTCATTTAGCATCTTTTGACGTTGAATATCATATACTGATTTTTGAGTTTCTTTTCTGATTGAGGAATTCATCTGTTCCACTGTGACCATACCAGAACCAATACTTGAAGAAAATTTATCGTAAGAAAAGTATCTAGATGGTATAATATTCTTTCCAGGTCAATGACACACTCTTCCAAGATGATCATCTCATAATACCTGATGCAGATGGTCGTTCAAGCCCAAATTGTCATGTTTTTTTTTCTGCCAATGCCTCCAAAACAATATATTGAGTGATATATAACATAAATAAAATAAATAAAATAATATAAATAATTAAATTCAGTAAAAATAAAATAAATTTAAATATACTTACAATCATCTCCTAGGTTTTTTATTTACTACAGTACCATCTCTCTTTTTCCTACTTGTACAAAAAAAGATAGAGTGAGGAACATGAACTTTGATATTCAAAGAATTTTTCTAAAAAAAAGAAATAAAGCAACATTAGAAGTCATTTAAATTACACTAAACCAAAAAATAATATATCAAGAAGGTACTATAATGTCTCATATGTAATGGATTTAAATATTTGTTAGTCATTAGTGGATTTTGAACTTTAATATACAGTTAAAAGTCATACAATTTCTTGAAAATCAAGGCTCGAGAAAAAAAAAACAAATTATAAATCATTTAATCTTTTTTAGGTTCAATAATAAATCATGTTATCCATAATCAACTTGAGTTTAAAAATTTATTTGGTTTTTTCAAATCTTCTCAAAGAAAGTTTGAAATAAACTCATAATAACTAAAAAGGCTTTATATATTTTCCAAAACAATTCATTTTTTAACTTTTTTCATGATTTAAAAAAACATTAACTAAAACACACAAACCAAAAAAAATTATATAAAGAAAACAAGTACTCCATTTGTCACCCCTACCCTGTAATTAATTTCCACTAAATCCTCAATAAAAATTAACAAATATCATGTAGTTTTTAAGAAGAATAAAAAATTGGACATCAAAGACTTAAGTAGAATGGGTGGAGATGACCTGGATATTGCACCTATGTCAGCAGCTTCAGAAAGAAGTTATTACCACTGTTATTTGAATGGATATTAAATGTTTCACTTCACGTGGATAAGATATTTTCATCCCTTGGGAATAAATCACATGTATAAATCATGATGAAACTTTCATTAGAAAAAAAAGTTCCCTCACTATTTTATTAATAGTTATAATTTCCTATAAGTCTATATTTTTTGCTTATTGATTGGTTTTCATAATAAATTCGGTTTCTATAAAATTGAAAAATATATTTTGGGTATATTTGAATAGATTCTTTGAACTGGTATTTTGTTACTAAATTGAGCTATGTATGATCTATAGTTGAACATTTTTTGATTTGTTTGGATAATATTTGACTATGATTTGGTTAGAATAATTTTAAATGAATTCTTATGTTGTAAATAGTTATTATAATTCCTATTGAATGTATAAGGACTAAAATTTTAAATGGAGTGGTTTGAAGTTTCCAGAAGAGTACATGTTTGTTTTCTGAAAACTGAACTATGATTCTAAAAATTTAGTGTTTTTTGAAATTTGAGATGTTGAATCCTTTCTTGACAAATTTTGGATTATTTTATAGAAAATTTCAAGTAGTGTTAAATAATGAGAATTAATTTTAATGAAAATATAAAAAATCCATTGATTTTGTGCTTTTTTCACTACTGATCTTGATTTTCTGGTTGGGTATCACCTGTTCATTAATGGAAATTGAAATGTGTAAATTTATACATAGTTGAAAACTGATAATCTAAAATCTTTATGTTGAAAAGAACTATACGTTTTGGAATTAAATATGTTTTATAAGAGATATATGCTCATATGAATTATTTTTATGTCTCACATCATATGAATTGGGTGTAAAACTCTCATTGTATGATGTTTGTCACATGACTTTGAAGATAAGATGATCATACAACTTCCAAAGTACTATGATACCAATATGATGTTTCCAGGTTGTTGTGATCTATGTTACCAAATATCACAACACTAATAATCATGATTCTAACATGTGATGGAAGAAAAGAAATGAAGAACTATGTTCTTGGAACCATAGAGTATGGAGAACCCATGAGAACACTATAAATGTCAAGATAAAATAAAAAAGTTGGGAAAAAATTATTATATAGATTTTTTGGATTGAAAAAGGTATGTGTTGAGATTGGTTAAGGAATGATTCAAACATATGATGATGGTAAAGTCTTCATCCAAGTATTAAGAAAAATAAAATTAAAGACTATAAAACGAAGAAAAGAAAATGAATGTGGTGTTTTTTAAAAGAATAAATATTATGGATTTTGAATTACCTATAATATTGGTAATTTAAACTAATAGATTCATGTGATATTGTGAATACAAAAGAATGAGAAGAGGGTGATGAGGACCCGACAGTGCTGTAATTATTCTCTCTCTCTCTCTATCTCTCTCTCTCTATATATATATATAGGCTGAGTGACATTGTTATTATGAGAATAATACCCTACTATCATGATAGAAGAACTACCACTACACCTATAATCAAGAAATCCTCAAGTGTCAAAGTGAAGAGGAAAATAACCAGTGATATTGTTGATGCACTAAATAAATGAGGAAGAAGATACAATGCACATTACTATACCCTACATAAGGGTTAAAAGAAATTAATTATAGATGAATTAATGAATAAAGAGTGAGAAAATGGGAAATAGGTAAGATAATAAGATTTTTATGCACTATATATTGGTATAAAGGCAGAAGGAGGAAGAGGAGCTGTATTTTATTCATGGAAGTGAAGAAGAAGAATTATCAACAATCCACTTTTCTATTATAAAGAAGAAGAAAAACATTCTATATATCCTTTTTTCACATATATAATAAAATATTACATCCAATTTAATAAAGGAAGATATATATATATATGTGTGTGTGTGTGTGTGATTGTATGCTACTATACAAGTAATAAAGAGAAGAAAAACAACAATTCAAAAAATAATATCCATCATATAGTGTAAGTGGAACCTATGTGTGAGAGGAACCAAATAAATATTGATAGAATAAATTGAAAACATTAGTTTCAAGGAAATATATTTTACATTAGAGGTCACAAGATTATTTCTAGTGGGTATTATGATTGTGGATTTTTTATCATTAACACAAAGTATAAGCCTTTCATTTCAGCGTTAAACCTTTTAAATCACCAAACTATATTGTGTGTTTACTCATGAAAAAAATTAAAGGTAATAGAATAAATATTGAGATTAAATCTAGATGTACCATCTATATTTAAATATACTGACTATTCATAATATTTTTCAGAAATGATTTAGGTTTTAATTACAAATCATTAGTAATATGGATGAAGACGAGTTGTAAAAATTCTATATTCATGGAATTATTTGATAGTAGAAGGATATTGATTTCTAGTTCCCCAAAAGAGTCCCAACAAACCAATGTGAATTCATAATAATAGAATTCTCTCAAATATAGAAAATAATAACAATGAAAATTAAAAAGGACATGGTTTGTTGGGAATTATTGGTATTAAAAAATATTTAGGCATAACATATTGGATTTTTTATATAATATATAAATCATAAATTCACAATTAAATCTCATTTGAATATTTTAAATGTTAAATTACCTATGCTTAATCATGATCTGGGAGTGAAGTGTGTCTGAGAGTATGAATATATTTTATTAAACTCTTATTTCTTTTATTTCTTCCTGATTTCTCCTATAAACATGAAATTATATAAATCCATTAGAATAAATAAAATAAATAAAATAAATGATTTATTATTTAAAAATAATTTTCAAATAAATAAATGATTATATATATAAATTTAACTAATACCTTAAACTCTATAATCTTCCAATAACCAATCACCTCTCTATATTGTGGTATCAGACAATCATGAATGATCAATATTTATTCAATATCTGTATCAACTCTCTCTTTCCAACAAACATAAAAGTCATACTTGTATGCTCACAATATATCATCTAATTCCATTAACCTTATAGCCTTGTCATTTTTTCAATCAGGAAAATTATATCAGAGTTGCATTGGAAAAAATATTTTTCAAGAAAATATTATAAATTAATATATATAAAAGTTGATTAACATTAATTACCTAAATATATACCTAGTAATTGTTCATTATTTGTTCTATAACGTCTATCTAACTTATTGGTTGAACCAGATTGATATTATTGTGTTTAGAAAATTTTCCCATAAAGCTTTTACATCCCTTACCATTTTTTCCAATTATAACACTATCCTCATTGTATTGAACCATGATATGCATGTCTTGATTCAAGACCTATCACATTTTTGTGCGGCATCACCATCTAGTAGTGGATATAGCTAATTATGAAAAATAATTAGTAAAGGAAAATAATATATATGAATTTATCATTAATCACTTTCATTAATGTTTAAACACATACCAATAGATGAGATATCTTCTAGCCCCTAAAGTGTTGTGTCTAGAGGAGGGGGAGTAGCCTCTGTGGTAGGTGGAATATCTAAAGGAGTACTCTGTATAGTTGATGATGATAAGTGTACATTTGGAAGGAGAAAACCTAATGGATAGATATGTACAGATGAGAGTGGATATGGATATGTATATGGAGGTGGGATATATGGGGGAGTAGTACTCTATACAGTGGATAGTGGGAATGGGTAATAAGAAGAGATGTCAGCCTCAGAACTACAATCTTGTGTGGGTGTGGGTGGAAAGGGATATGGAAAATGTGGGTATGGAAAATATGGATATAGAATAATCAGAGGATGACCACTTGGTGACCACAGTGGGATGAAGGGAGGCTGAACTAAATGACCACCCAGTGACTGAAGTGGAATAGTGGTAGGCTAAACTATAAAATCAGTCATATCAATACCCCTCACCATACTATCATCCTCTATAGTATAATACAACCATATCATCGATTATAAAACCTAAAATAACATGGATGATAAAATAAAATGAATGATAGCAAGATAAATAATATGAAAGAACATAATATCCAAATATAAATTGTACTTACAATGGTGATCATAGGATACATGCCTAAATATATAATATGTTATTCATTTCTCTGTATTCTTCTTCTTCTAACATCATAATAATAAAAAAAATTGAACTCAAAATTTAAAATAATATTCTAAGATAAATATAAATAATTAAAACGTTAGATAATCCAATTGTAACATAAAACAAGAACCAATGAGAAGTAGCATTGTAATATCATCTTTTCTTGGATCCTTGTATAGTTTTATAAAATCACAGTTTTATTTATATATTTTTGGGATTCATGGTGAACATGTTATAGGACTTCTAGATCTTAAGATATATGTATGAGTATGTGTTTGGACAACACTATTCATATTTAACCTTTTATTACTAGGGGAAGTTGGGATTCCCATATCCATGATGACCCTTGTTCTCAATTCATGTTGTGATGTTTTTTCATTATTATTTTTAGATTTTATATTGATGATCAATGAGTTATTTTAAGAAACATCATGTTTGGGGGTGAAAAATGGGAATAACACCTAGTATGAAAGGTTATTATATATGGTTTATAAAGTGGTGAAATGGTATTAATGCTAGTTATAGAAAAAATCCAGTAGACATTTGAAATTACTAATGACTTTAATCTTGTTTTTTTTCATGATAAGATGAGGATTCAAAAATTAAATTAATTATTCCATAGTCATTGCAAACTTATCTGCAACATTACTTTACAGTAGCATTGTGATTGGGCATCTACTGAAGAGGACCCAATGGGTGAATGAGTCTGTCACTGCCCTAATTATTGTGAGTAATTTCTCTTACCATTGAAAATAATCAATTCGAAATTTGATTATAAATATGACTTTGAATCTAAGTTTTTTGGGATATAGATTAAAATATTATTTTTGGATCTTTGGGAATAACAGTGTTTGTGCACTTGAGTTGTTATTTTTCTGACCGTTGGAGGAAAAATCTCACGCATTCTAGAATTCAATGAAGGACCTTCTTTTATATATATTATCCCTCCCATTATTTTCAATGATGGGTAATATGGATCGAGTTTATTTTGAAAATTTTTTTGTCAGCTAAAATCTTTCATCCCAAAATTTATAGTATGGTTGTTTGTTTCTATATTGGTCAGCTACTATGACTGGTAGTTTTTATCATATAGATTTATGTTTTTGTGACTAGTATAGTCATCCATAATCTAATCATAACCTTTAAATTATATAGTTTGGATACATCCTTAATGTTGTTCTAATCCTAGCTAGTTTTAGATTCAAATTGGGAATTTTTTATGATATATGAAGCATCCCCATTCTAGTATTCTTTCTCGAATTCATCATGTTTATTGTACCTTTAAAGGTAATGTTTTAATAAATGATACCTAAAATCCAATCACATGTGGAATTTTAAACTACTCACATTCAATTTTACATTGAGTTAATCCATATCTAAGATCTTATCAAATCATATGTTTAATAACTTTAATTTAAAACAGATGAGGTATGAATTTCAATAAAAATATCAGTTTATTGCTCCAAATTTCTCTTAAATTTCAAATAGATTATAGGTAAAAAAATAATAAAATTTTCTAGATTTTTATTACTATCATGTTGTTCATTGCTATTGGAATGATGATATCTTTCATCATCATATCATTAGGTATGTTTGGAAACACTATGCTTTTCAATTTATCAAAAAAAAATCTCCTAGCTCAGTTGTCTATTTTAGAGAATGTTTCATAAAATAATATTTGACTTGTATTTAATATGTGAAATCTTCTATATATTTATTTTTAGTTAATTTTTTAGGCATAATGATCCAATATAAAAGATTTTCTAAAATCACATTGCACAACCAACCATCACCCTAGATGTAACGTTCTAACCCAACCCAACTACTCTAAACAGACCTTGATGATGAGCCAGAACATTGCATGGTCTTAGGAACATCCCATGATTTCCAAATAATGATAGATAGTACCAAATGTTTAACTAGTACTATTGTGGTATATTTTACCCCCATCATACATGAAAACCACATAGTAGTGAATAAAAGTGCAGTGGGCCCATGAATGTAACACACACAACACACCAAAAAATATTTGTACAACCAACAATATCCATAAAAAATACCAACCAACTGGATAAAGTTGACAATTTGGAATAATCCATAGTATGACCATTCATATAAATCTTTCAATCACTTTAACATTCAACTATATATCCCTAAAATTGTGAATGTGTCAAAAGAGGGGGATTTTTTTGACTTGAGCAAAGTGGGAAATCAATATTTGATTAGATATATCTCTTTACCAATCTAATGTAATATATATATGATAAATATTGGGATTCTATACTTATATAAATGTGTTTTCAAATAGATATTTATACTAGATTTTTCTAATGTTGTCATTTTTCTCTCTCTCCCTGTTATTGGTTCTATAATTTATAGTCCTAGCTCAATGTAACAACTTATAAATCCCAAGTTATTGAGGAATTATCACTATATTTTAGTATAATTAATGAATTCTTTTAAAATTTTTCCATAACCCATAGGTTTCATCAAGTAATTAGAGAAATGTTTGAAAATAGGGGAGACCGCCAAAAAATTATCTTCTCTAGATAATGTGGTCAATAATATAATTATATAATTTACATTCATGCCTCTATGGTAATGGGATCAATGGTCTCAGAATCTAAAAGTGCAACACCATGAACCTATTCATCATAATGTAGTAAGTGAACTAAAATGCCTCATGCATAGATCCATGTTTGAAAAAGTTTTCTAACTAGTAGTGGAGGAATAAACCACAATGTGGGGAGAATATTCCATAACTACCAGTGACAGTCAATAATATGAATAGTGAATGAAGAAGTATATAAATAAGGATAGCGAGGAACAAAATGATAAATAAATTCAATAAAAATATCCTATGATATAATAGAATAGGTATGTTAGTCCTATATAATTAGTCAAAATGGTCCCCAAAAACAGTAGATCACAACATGTGACATACAAGAAGAACTAAAAAATAGTCAATTTAGGAAAATATCTCTTAGATCATCCTAGAATATCCTCTAATTCTGACTAGTTCTACCTGCTCAATATCCTGATATAGGGCCCTTTCCCTTGGATGGATACCTAATAACAAATTCTGTACATACATCAAGTTGATTGTGCAAGGTGTGCGTAACAAAACCAATTAGACACCACCAACAAATCCTTAGTATAAGTCTATAAAATATATGAAAGTGAATTAATTGGGAAAAATAAAAAACAATAAGAATATATCCCCACTGGTTTATGATGCACCGACCAGTATACCACATAAATATATTATATCTACATTGTATATATACCAAAAGGGTGAGTTATCACATGCCAAGACTATTTAAAAAAAAACGTTGGAGAACTTTTGAGTTGTATTTGTTTACAATGATGGTGTGGTGAGACTTCCATATAAGGATCAATAAGTTATACCAAGGAGTTTTGGAAGAAGTTATACACAATGGTAGTAGTTCTGTCTAAAGAAAATAAATTGGGTTGTAATATCCTAGATCTTTAGTTGAGCATGTTATGTCAGAATACTATATTATCTAGTTTTTTATTTTGAGGTTTGGTTCACTCATAGAAGGAGAATTAGTGAATGTTAGTATTTGATATGTTTGAAACTAATTAATTATTTAAGCTACAGAAATCCCTAGGTACAATGGTCTAGAGTCTTCTATAACCACCCATATATAAAGAATTCATATTAAATGTTGTTCACATGACCTGTACATTTGTAGTAAGATATATGGACTCTACTTATCATCAAAAAGAATATTATGGGAATATAAAAAAATAAGTATTTCATTTCAAAAAGTATTGTGTATAGTCTAATGTTTTATTTTTTTAATTCATAATCAATACATTATTTAAAAAATACATCATATCACATGCAATTGCATAGGGGGGATACTAGTGAATTTGATATCCTGTATCAAAGTTTAAAAAAAACACATACAATATTGCAATAATATCAGGTAAATAATTAGAAATGTGTCAATGTTATGTGTGATCTATAAAAATTTATAGTTCACAATCTGTTCTAACAATTGAATCATCTGTTCTATTGAATGAAACATTTGAATAAATACTGTTAGGTTCATCCACAATATCATTATCATCCATGAATTCATAAAAAATATGTCTACGAATGAGATAAAAAATAAGATCAAATTGTTTTTTAATGGGTCAGTTTCATAATACACCTATCTATCTTGTGATGAATGAATATAAGGTTTATTGGTATGAAGCTGATAGTTCATATCAATCAATCTAAATCCATAGTTATATATATTCACGCCTTGTAGTGTCATCGAATCAAACCACTTTCATTTCATCATTGTGACATGACTATGTGCATAATAATCTAATAAAATGATTCTTTTGACAGCCCCCCTAATATGATATATTTTCTGATCAATGTTTCTTGTCTTATGCACTCACATAATAATTTTTTTGGGTACTTATCATGACACCTTCATGTTGTATTTTCATATTTGTTGTAAAACTATTTATAATGAATTTAAATCCATTGAAAACCATTGCCTTACAATCACATACCACATTGTTTGGAACAAAGGACAATTCTATTATTTTATCTAATACACCATTCATTAAAACTTGAAAGGTACTAACATAGAATATTGAATAAATACCTGTGATTATGTCATGAAAAAAGGAAATATATTACCTTTTCCTTTAACCAAGCAATAAATTATTTGTTATGAAATTGTTCCTTCCTCTTAATAGATAGAGAATGATGTTTCCTTTTTATAATTTCTAAATGTTCTCTGCAAATATGAAAGATTTAAAATTTCAGAAGATATAAAGAAATAAAAAAAATGAAAAAATGCATATTTATAAGTTCACTTACTTCATGTAATTATCAAGTACACCATAGTTGAATAATACTATATGATGAGCCATTTCCCACTCTTCCTTGATTAAGGTACACAATGAGAACGATCCAGATATCCCCCCAGTTTGGGGCAGTGGAGGAAATATAGAATCAATGGGATCATATTGCTCATCTTCAGTTATCATTAATCGATTATACCTCATAGTGATGTTAGCCAAGTGCGATGAATTGAAATCCATGAATTCTTGTACTAAATAACCTTTCACAATAGATCTTTCATGATGATATTTATTTCTCACATAATATTTTAATGTAAACATAATTATGTCTGTATGATACCTCAACTGACTCAAAACATGACCACCAAAAATAAAATTTGTGGGAACACGCACAGTCAGATGCAACATACATGTGAAAAGTGATGGTGGGAAAATTTTCTCCAAGTCATAAAGAATAATTGGTGCATCTCTCTATAAAATATGAACAAAACTTTTTCTCAATATTTTTGGAACAAAGTTTTTTATAACCATTACATAACTTAATCACAACAATGATAATATTATGTGAAAGTAAATGTCGAATAGAAATGTGATTCAACTCATGTAACAAGACATGGAAATCATGGGTTTTAAAATATTCTAGTTTCACATCTTGTGTATTCACCCCTTTAAAAATGTTACTTTAATAACCATCTAGAACCTTCAAACATTCCAAGACCTGAAGAAATTGTTTTTTCTCTAAATTGGTCATAAAATAACAAGAAAAAAATACTTTCCACTTATTTTGACCAATTAACTCAGGATGAAGTCATGTTCTTATACCCCAGTCTATAAAATCATGATGTGACCACAAACCATATCTTGTTTTTCCTTTGACATTTAAAAGAGTATAAAGTAACATCTCACAAATGTTTTTTTGATATGAATTACATCCAAACAATGATGTAATAAATTCAATGACCAATACGGTAACTCAAAGAAAATACTTTTCTTTCTATAATTTCTATTGGAATTTGAACTAACATGCTTTATATTTATGATATTTGATTAAATTTTTCCAAGAAAATAATTAAAAACCATATAGTTATTTAATAATATCATTCTACAAAATTTTTAAGGTGTTTCATCTATCTTGATAGAATTATCGAACTGTATCTGATTTTTACTATATGGATGATCCATCAGTAGAAATTGTCTATGCACTATGAAGTTGAAAGTTCATTGAAACTTTAATCTCTAGGAATGTGTATTTTTCATACAAATAAAGAAGGATAATTTCCCTTTTTTTATTCCAACCAGACATCATTCCATAATTAGGGAAATCATTTATCGTCTATAATAAAGCTACATGAAACATAAACTAATCCTTTCTGAATGCATCATATGATTGCACACCAACAATTTAAAGATCCTTTAACTCACTTATTAATGGATGAAAGTATATGTAAATATCATTTCCAGGATCACTGGGTCCAGATATCAATATAATCATGAGAGTAAATGGATTTTTCAAACAAATCCATGAAATAAAGTTATACATGTGAATCAAAATAGGCCAAGTACTGTGTGTAGTATGCATTTGTAAAAATAGGTTGAAACTATCACAGGATAATCACAATCTAATATTTTGTGGGTCAGATGAAAAATCAAGACGTAACCTATCAAATTTCATCCAAGATAACTCGTATATAGGATTCACTCATTCATCATTACCCTTATATCTTTCATCTTCATGTCATCTCATATTCCTTTCCATTTGTTTTCACATATTTTTTTAAAGCCTGGGAACTAAAGGGAAGTGCAACATCGCTTTCTTTGGTATGAGGGATTGAGTTCCTTTTTTATTAGTCTTCCAACTTGATGTGCCACACTATTTACACTGAATCAAATATGTATTTTCCTTCTAGAACAAACAATGATATTTGGGGAAAGAATGGATCTTAGTAGATGAAAATCTAAAATTTTCAACCAAATTTGATTCCATGTAACCATTTTATGGAATACATGCATCATCAAGTAGTAAATCCTTAGTAAATATAAGTAGATAGTATACCAAAATATTACGAAATCCATACATTTATTTCCCATGATATAATTGCATTAAAAAATCAAGTTATCTCATTTTTCCACATGCCTGATATACTAGGGTATTCACATCTTTCATCAGATTTTTGACACTCCCAATGTCATCATTTTAAATAATAGATGAAAAATATGTTTCGGTATTCATTTACTATTGCACTATACTACACTAATCCACAACACGCCTTAAACAGTGTTGGAATTTAGTAGTGCTAGAAAAATGTGCTGATAAATTCTATCTTTATTAATGCTAAAAAGAGTGATGATAAAAGACACGCTTTGTCACCACTTTTTTTTAGCGCTGATAAAATGAAATATTTATCAGTGCTTTATTTTAGCACTAATAAAGGTCCACAATAAAATGAAATTATCAAACATATAAAAATAAAAAATTTAAAAATTTCATTAATTAAATAATTATTGTTAAAAATGAATAAATTAAATATAAATATATAAAAATTATGAAAATTAATAAATAGTATATATTAAATATATATATATGTAAAATAAATAAAATGAAATAACTAAACAAATAAAATTTTAAAATGAGTAAATTAAGAAAAACATTAAACATTTTATTAATTAAATAATTATTGATAAAAATGAATAAATTTAATATACATATATATAGATTATAAATATTAATAAATAGTATATTTTTGAATCCTCATGTATTAATCATGTTTTAATGATCACAAATTCTATTCAGTCTATAAACCTTGTTAACTCTATGAAATCTATCTCAAATCAAATGCACAGTTATTTAGTAAAAGCTATCCAAAGATATTAAGTGCTATACACTCAGTTTGGTTACTATATACTATCTGTTGATCTACTTTATAATGAATTCTCTAAAAAATGACTGAGTTTAATCCATTCCATAAATATCACTGCTTAAGTCTGAATACAGATATTTTCCTAAGTCGAGACACCGTGACCATGAGACATCGTGAAGCAGACACTATGAAGCAGACACCGTGACAACTAGACACCGTTACAACCAGACACCATGAACCGGACAGTGTGAACTAGACACCATGAACTAGACACTATAAATGATACACTATTTCCATGACATACCGTGACACCGTTTCTTAATATGTTTCTTCGTCTTTAAATTTAATCTCTAATGGTCATATTTAAAGATTTTAAATGCACTGACATAAGTAATATTTATTTGTAGAAATGTCATCTCATAGTAAGAGGTATGAGGTGCAGAATACATGCAACCTATCAGCTCAAACACATGCACTCCAAGATAAAAGAGTAGTGCGGCCCAGAAACAAATACAACATAAAAAAGTGAAACAATCGGGTGGGTGTGAGCACGACAACTAAGAACACACATAGAGAATTCTTGAAGAAATAATTGTCTCATGAAACTCAATGCTGCTAAAGAACACACAAAGCATACTTGAATCCTAGAATCGAGAATATATTCGCACTGTAAAACATCACGAAGAACACAAGCCATATCTGTTTGATTTGCGACACTCTGTTTTCCATATGAGGACTTGATTTCTGCATCTGCTTCATCCTTAGAAATCCAGAGTTGCAAAGACTAACATTCAGATCATTTCTAAACCTATCTCAATATTTCTGCTCTGTTGTGTATCATTTTACTATCTTTCAAGAAGTGTGTGTATCTATATAAAAACACACTCTGTATCTTTCATTAAACTAAATGATACAAGATATCCTTACTCAAGCATCTTTTTACTTTTGTGCACACCCACAGATAAGTGTGGAAGAGGTCCCTGTGTGGCCTGGTTGTTTGTTCCCATGAAGAACTGTGGAAGAGGTCCCTGTGCGACCTGGAAAGTTCTGTGTACTATTGTTTAACCCTAATCCAGGGTGTGGATCAAGTTTATTTATATAAATTTCTTGGTGGTAGGTGATCACCAAGTGGAGTGGATTAGGTCTCAGGTTGAGACTAAAACACTTGTTTTATATCCGTTGTGCTTCTTAATTTAGTCTTCTCTATTTTATTTCTTTACTGTATAATTCAAAAATCACTAAATTAACTTTGATAGTTAATCTTGTAAAGAAGTTATAATTGTCTTGTCATAGTATAATAGCTTCAAATGTAATATTAATAACTAACATTAATATTACTAAGAACTAATCAATATTCTAAGAAGTTATTTAAACAGTCAAACTCTTATAACAGTATAACCTTGATTAACTGGGATGTATTTAACCTTTTGGGGAAACCTGTTTAAGAATACTTTTTAACCAAATTTTTTTATAGATACTCAATTCATCCCCCTCTTGAGTAATATACTCCGACCAACATTTGGTATCAGAGGTGGTTTATTAAGACTCCGTTTAACATAATTCAACTGTGATTGTAGTTTTACTTTGAAGATCTGTAAATTTCTGTTAATTCTAAATTTATAGTTTTTTCAAAGTATTTATGTATTATGGATAATAGTTTGGAAGGTGATGTAACCAACTGACCACCATTATTTAATGGAACCAACTATTCTTAATGGAAAATGAAAATGAAAATGCATTTAGAAAGTATGTGTTTTGAAATTTGGTCTTCCATTATAGATGCAAATAAGATTACTTTTACTGATAGAATCACATGGGATGAACCTATCAAAACCACCTAAAATAACAATTGCAAAGATATGAATGCTTTATACTACTCCTTAGTAAATGAAGAGTTCAATAGAATTTCTACTTGTAAAACTGCCCATGAAATTTGGGATACCATGTTTGTCTCACATGAAGGAACATCTAGTGTAAAAGAAATGAGACTTAATACTTATACTATTAAATATGATAACTTGAAAATGAAACCTGATGAGCCTATCTATGACATGTATCTTAGGTTCAATGATATTGTCAACATAATTACTTCTCTTGGAAGAGAAGTCATTACCAAGGAATAGATCATGAGAATTCTCAGATGTCTGCCTAACAGATGGAGAGGAACCTCTATCTCTATTAGAGAATCATGCGACATCGGCAAGCTACCTGTAAAAGAACTCATTGGGGAAATGATGATGTATTAAGAAGAGCTGAAAGTAAACAAGGAAGAGAAGGTTAAACCAAAAGGAAATCTATTTCATTCAATACCACCACCTCTAAACACAAAGAAAAAGGGAAATTGGAAGCTTCTGTAGAAAGTTCCAGTAGTGAGAAATCATCACCTGACAGTGATGAGGAGATGGCTCAATTATCCAAAAGATTCAAGAGATTTTACAAGAAGAATAAATTTTTCTAAAATCCTAACTTTAAGGGAAAATATGACCAAAAAGGAAGTTGGAAGAAGGATTGGAAAATAAGTGACAAGACTGATGAGATTGTCTACTATGAATGTAAGCTCAAAGGACATATCAAGGATGACTATCCAAAGCTCAAGTAAAAAAAGAGATATGAGGACAAGGAAAGAAATTATAAAAATACAATGAAAGCAACCTGGAGTGATTTTGAGGACAGTTCAAGTGAATCAGAAACATCACATGATGAACAAGCTAACAAAGCCAATATGTGTTTCATGAAAAACACATCTGAGGTAACACTGTACTCTCTTGTACATAATTTATACTATTATGGAGTTGAGAGTGACTATGAAAATATGACTAATGAAGAAATGTTTGAATACTATAACATGCTTGAAGAAACATGCAATGAACTAAAAGACAAATATAAATCATTGAAGAAATAATATGCTCTTACTATGACTGTTAAATCTGAACTCACAACTGAAAAAGAGAAAAATGATCAACTACTCAAAGAGAAAAATGAATTAAAGATGTCTAATGATCAATTTAAGAATGACCTAGAAAAGTTTACCAATGGAAAAAATACCCTTACTCAAATTCTAGGTAAAAAAATTTCCCCTAAATAAAACACTGGCATTGGTTATCAACCTGGAAAAAGAAATCTTGGTAGAAAAAATTTTGTTTCTAAATCTAGGACATATAGTTTTACTCCTAGTTCTGGACACAAATCAAATAATTCAATTTATGACACACTTTCTACTATTTCAAGTTTTTCTGGACCAAATATAGTTTATTTTTCAAATACTTTACATAATGATTATAGGAAACCTATGAGTCAGATATGGGTTCCTAAAGCACTTATTACTAATATTACTGGACCCAAACAAATATGGGTACCAAAATATGTTTTTGCTTAATCATTTTATAGGAAAGCTACTTAAAGAGTTCCTATAAAAGTTTATGGTACTTGGACAGTGGATGTTCAATACACATGATATGATACTACTCATGCTTCAAGAACCTAATAAAAATAGATGGAGGACATGTCACATTTGGTGACAATACTAAAGGAAAGATTATTGGCCTCGGCCAAATCGGTAACTCTAACTTAGTTTTAATTTCTAAATTACTGTTTTTTGATGGATTAAAATATAATATTCTTAGTATCTCACAATTACATGATGATGGATTTCATGTTATATTTGAAAATGATGCTTGCAATGTCTTTAATTCTAAATAATAATTAGTGTTTTTTTCATTAAGAAATGAAAATGCTTACTCTGTTAACATAGATTTCTTAGCTTCTCAAAATGCTTCATGCTTAAGTGTATTTCATAAAGAGTCTTGGATCTGGAATAGGAGACTAGGACACTATAATATTCACTCCCTTAAAAAGATAACTAGAAAAATATTAGTTAAAGACTTACCCAAACTTGAGTTTCCAAATGACAAAGTGTGTAATCCCTGTCAAAAGAGAAAACAACACAAAATTTACTTCAAACCAAAGAAAGAAGTGTCAACCTCTCAACCTCTCAAGATGTTTCACATGGATTTGTTTGGACCATCTAGAGTTTCTAGTTTAAATGGGAAGAACTATGTTTATATTCTTGTAGATGACTTCTCTAGATATACTTGGACCTTCTTTCTGTCTCACAAAAGTGAATCCTGCTCTTATTTTACTAAATATTCCAAGTCTGTGGAAAATCTTAGTGGACTTTGAATTAAATTCTTAAGAAGTGATCATGGCCGTGAGTTTGAAAATCAAGAGTTTGAATCCTTTTTCTCAAAAAATGGTTATAGTTACAATTTCTATGCCCCTAGAACAACTCAAAAAAATGGAGTTGTAGAAAGAATAAATAGAACCCTACAAGAGATCGTTAGAACAATGTTTAGTGAATATGACCTACCTATTTATTTTTGGGCTAAAGCGATCAATACAACATGCTACATAATCAATAGAGTGTTGATCAGACCTATTCTTAAAAGGACTCCTTATGAGTTATGGAACAATTGAAAACCCAAGGTTAACTACTTCAAAGTTTTTGTCTGCAAAGTCTATAGTCTTAATACTAAGGAAAATCTTGAAAAATTTATATTCAAGAGTGATGAAGGTATCTTTTTAGGATATTTCATGTCTAGTAAACCCTATAGAGTGTTCAATAAAAGAACTAAATGTGTGTAAGAATTTGTTCATGTCAAATTTGATGAAATAGATCCACATGAGCCTAAAACCATTCTAGAGAACCTAGAGGATGATGTATCAAATCTGGACATTAATCCAAAATCATCAAACCTTTCTGTGAAAGAATCTGTGAAAACTTCTAGTTCTGGAAATTCCTTAGACTCAAGTCACAATGAATCTAAACTAGTTAATGAACCTAAAATCACTAGTCCCTCATTTTCTAGAGCTGTTATAACTTTTAAGAACCATCTTTTAGATGCTATTGTAGGAGACCTAGACAAAGGAACTCAAACTCGAGCTTCTCTTAGAAATCAGGTTGAACATCAAGTCTTCTTGTCACAACTTGAACCTAAAAACATCAATGATGCTATAAATGATGATTTTTGGGTGATGGCTATGCAAGAAGAACTTAATCAATTTGAAATGAATAAATTTTGGGAACTTATTGAAAGACCTAAGGACACATTCACCATAGGCACTAAATGGGTGTTTAGAAATAAGGTAGATGAAGCTGGTAACTTAGTTAGAACAAGGCTAGATTGGTTGCACAAGGCTATAATCAATAATAAGGAATTGACTATGAGGAGACCTTTGCACCAGTATCTAGACTTGAAGCCATCAGGATCCTTCTTTCTTATGTTGTACATCTAAATTTCAAACTATATCAAAATGGATGTTAAGAGTGCATTATTAAATTGGTATATAGCTGAGGATGTATTTTTTGAACAAACCCCTATCTTTATAAACCCCCATTTTCAAAATCATATTTTTAAATTATCAAAAGCTTTATATGGTTTAAAACAATCTCCAAGAGTCAGGTATGATAGGTTGAGTATTTTTCTCATTTCCAAAGGTTTTACAAAAGTAATAGCTGATCCTACCCTTTTTATAAAACGGATTTCTAATGATGTTTTAGTTGTTCAAATCTATGTAGATAACATTATCTTTGGATCTTCAAGAAATTATTTATGTATTGATTTTTCTAAAATGATGCAAAATGTATTTGAAATGAGTTTAATGGGTGAACTAAAATTCTTTCTTGTATTTCAAATCTTTCAAAATAATGATGATATTATTTTAACTCAAAGTAAATATACTAGAGATCTTCTAAAAAATTTTGGATTAGATAACAATAAAATTAGTGACACTCCCATGAGTACCACTTGTAAGTTGGATCTTGATGAAGATGGAAAATCTGTTGATCAAACCACTTATAGAGGAATGATTGGAATTTTACTCTACTTAACTGCTAGTCGACCTGACATTATGTTTAGTGTGTGTATGTGTGATCGTTTTCAAGAAAATCCTAAGGAACATCATTTAAATGTTTTAAAGATAATTTTCAAATATTTCAAGCATACACCCAATATAGGACTATTCTATCCTAGAGGACAATAATTTGAATTAGTTAGTTATTCGGATGCTGACTTCGGTGGCTGTAAGTTAGATAGAAAAATCACATTTGGAACATGCCACTTTTTAGGAAAGTCACTAGTATCATGGTGTAATAAGAAACAAAATTCTATTGAATTATCTACTGCAGAAGCTGAATACATAGCTGCTGGAAGTTTTTGTGCACAAATCTTGTGGATGAAACACACATTACTAGATTATGGATATCAATTCAGGCATGTACCTATAAATTGTGATAACACAAGTGCTATTAACATCTCGAAAAATCATGTTTCACATTCTTGGAAAAATCATATTGATGTAAGACATCACTTTTTGAGATATAATTATCAAAAAGGTGATATAACTTTGGAATTCATTGGTACTGAATATCATCTTTCTGATATATTTACCAAACCAATAAATTCTGAATGAATAGACTACATCATACATGAACTAGGCATGATAAATCTTAAGTAAACGTCTTACTGTTGAATATCTTATTGTTTCATGTTTACTATCTCACCATAAGGTTCAATCACTATATCACCATAAGATTCAGTCACTATCTCACCATAAGGTTCAGTCACTATCTCATCGTAAGGTTCATTCACTGTCTCACCGTAAGGATCAATCACTGTCTCACCGTAAGGATCAATCACTGTCTCACTGTAAGGATCAATCACTGTCTCACTATAAAATTCATTCATTATCTCACCGTAAAGACCTGATATGGTCTCACCATAAAGATTCTTTATGATTTTTATTTACAAAGTAAAAACCATATCACGGTAATTATTCATTTCACCTTTTTATTTTTCCGCTCTTTTACTTTTGTGACGTTTGATATTCCTAAATGACAAAATAAAGGAAGTGTCACTTTTCCTTTACTCGATATTTCTTCCATTCACTCAATTTGTAACCCTTCTTGAATCCTTCAACCCTTCTCTATCTCGAACCTTCGGTGAAAGCCCAGGATGAAACACCCTTCATCATCGACTCCTGAGAAACGTATCTCAAAGAAGAAGAAGATCACACCCAAGCTAGCACCCGAAGGTCCTCTAAATCCAAATCTGGTGAACTGAGTAGTAGTACCTGAGAATGAGATATGCCCTAAGTGGATTTTGTTGAGAAAGTCTTTGGTTTTGAAAGTTTTAAAAGTGAAAGACTGGTTAGAATGGTTTTTGAAGAAAGATAGACCTATCTACCCTAATATAGTGGCTCAATTTTATCAGTATGTTCAGTTCTCCTTTCATTTTGAAGATGGTTATGCTGTGAGAAGTTGGATAAATGGCCAGAAATGCACATTCTCTTTGAGGTTATGGGCTGTATGCCTTAGGATACCTCATGAAGGAATTTGTGTGGACTATCAGAGAGGACCTCCACCTTCTAGTGAATTATTTATTTTGGAAGATTCTTTGAAAAACTTAACCGGAAATGGCACCAAGAGGAGGGCCATTAATACTGAATTGGATGTAGAATCTAGACTTCTATTTAAGTTTATATAGAACTTGATTAGACCCAAAAAAGGTGATTTTTCTGTACTAAAATATCAAGATGTGTTTCTGATTCGTCTTATAAAAAATGGGCATAAGATCAACCTTTGTAAGTAAGTCATACACCATATGTGTGAGCTAATCAAAAACACATCCAAGTCAACCTCTCTATTTTATTATTGGATTATCTCATCCATTCTTCGTGCCAAAGGTATGGTTGGACCTAATGAATAATTTATCAAGGATTGTGAGTTATTCCTTTCAAAAGTCATTATCAAGAGGATAAAAATCAATTGGAATCCTTGGAAAAAGGCATGGGTTAAAGACAATGACAGGATTTATGAAAAGATCAATCCAGTGGAACATCCCTCAAGACCAAAAGATATTTCTGATCCTAGTTTGGAACCAGATGAAGTTATTGAGTATTATGAAGAAGAAGAAGAAGAAGTGGTTGTTGTGCCTCCCAAGGAAACTATTTCTGATAAGAAAGACAATACTTCTGTCCCTCATGTAGTAAGTGAAAAGGAAGTCCCTACTTTAAAATATTTTGTTAATATGGATGATCAAATCGAAGTTGAAATAGAATTTGTTGTCAAAGAAACCGAAATAATGCTATGGAAGATCTTGTAGAAGAAGAATTACCTGTTATGCAATAATCTGACCTTGAAGAACTCCCTATGGAACAATCTATTCCTGAAGTCATTCCCTAGGCTGAGGAAAGGCTAGAGATAGATTTTTAGTTGGCTAGATAGAAAATGGGTGAGGAAATAAGAGATGAATTCATGGAAATAGATCAAGACCCTAAACCTCTCAGTCCTGAGAAGGATGAAACTGTTTAGGGGGAGAAACCCCCAAATCTGGAATCTATTGAAGTACCAAACCTGATTAATCCATGACCTATAGACACTTAGTATAAATTCCCTAGTTTTTATGATGTGAATGACTCCCAAGAAGTCTCAGTAAAAGGCCTTGACCTTTCCACTATGTTCCAATTGAAATTTGTCTCTAATCTTGCCCCTGAAAAAGAATCTGAGCCCATATCAGTCTCTATCTTTGAACCTTTACCATAAAAACCATCCTTGGTGAGTAAAGATGATCTGAAATAATTTGGAGCCACCCTTTTGTCTAGAGTGGAAAAACTCATGAATACCTAACCAACACCTATAACAAATCTAAGTGAGAGAGATTCCTCACTATTGTTGTAAAAAGTTATTTGGCATATTCAACCCAAAATGATTCATGAGATTCAGGAAGTCAGAGTTGAAAATAGACTGCTTAGTGATAAAGTGAAGACTTTAAGAGGTATGATTGAAGACATGCAGAAAGTGATGAATTCAAGATCAGAGCTTGTTTCTAATCTCGTGGAGCCTGTTGTTCCTCAAACCCCACAAAATGTTGCCTCTCAGATTCAACCTCATTTAGCTTCCTTAGCTGAAAAGGTCACTAAAAGAAACAAATATATTGTGAATGAAATGTGATAGCTTGTTGTTAATCTTAACAAGCTCACTGATGAGTATAAGGGGGTGCCTTCAAAAAGTTCCAAATAAACTGAAATCTTTAACCTCAGCTGTCACTGCTTCTAAGGCATCTGGACAATCATCTCAATATTCCTTAGACAGTGACCTACTCAGATTAGTGGTCAAATAAGAACTTCAGACTGTGCTTAGTGGTTTTAATAAAGATTATCTATCTGAAGTTATCAAGAACAGTGACATAGTTCTTGATCTGGTCTAAATCCATTCAAAAATTGCTAATGATGCTCAGAAAGAAATTTCCAAGAAAGTATATCTCTACTTCAATCAAATATTCTCAAAGAATAACATGACCAATCATTTAAAATATCCTGTAGAAAATCTGAGGATTCCTCCTGTTACTCAAGCTTTCAAGACTCAAGTCCAAAAGCTCACAGAGTTCACTCATCTGTTGGATAAGTTTATGGAAAACAAGGATGAATTTGAGAAAGCTATGAAATATGGTGGAGAGATCATTGTTGATTTTATCAAGCTTATGAGGCCCTATCTTCATATACAGAGTACAACCATTGTTGCTCTTGTGGCTGAACCTCTGAGACCTGGTTTTCCTACATTCAACTCTTCCCTATCCTCCACTTCTATGTCTGTCAGTCAAGAACTGAGTCAGATCAAGCTTGTGATCCTTGATCAACAACTACCTTGGTCTTCTACTACACCTACTCTGGATCCCTCTATCTTTGAAGGTCTTACTTTACCTTCTCTCTCTACTATCTCACTCCCTTCTTTTACTTCAACCTCTACTCCTATGGCTTCCTCTTCTGCTGCTGCTGCTAAGGGAAAAGATAAGACCAACCAGTGAATAAGTACAATTCTTACTCTCTTTTGTTAGGAATCTTGTTAACTTTGTTTTACTTTTTGTAATGCCCCTATTTTTATCTAATACATTATGCACATTTCTTATCTCTTTTGTCCGTCTTTTTCTTGCTACTTTTTGATAATCCCAAAAGGGGGAGAAATCTATATAGGAGAACACTCATTCTATATATGTTATATGCACATTAGAACAATGTTTTTAGAAAAAATATACACTATAAATATACATGGTTTTTGATCATAAAAAAGGGCGAGATTGTTGGACTCCTCATGTATTAATCATGTTTTAATGATCACAAATAATATTCAGTCTATAAACCTTGTTAACTCTATGAAATCTATCTCAAATCAAATGCACAGTTGTTTAGTAAAATCTATCCAAAGCTCTTAAGTGCTATACACTCATTTTGGTTACTATATACTATATGTTGATCTACTTTATAATGAATTATTTAACAAATGATTGAGTTTAATCCATTCCATAAATATCACTACTTAAGTCTAAATACAGATATTTGCCTAAGTCGAGACACCGTGCCCATGAGACACTGTGAAGCAGATACCATGAAGCAGACATCGTGACAACCATACACCATGAAAACTAGACACTATGAACCAAAAACTGTGAACCAGACACCGTGAGCCAGACACCATGAATGAGACACCGTTTCCATGACATACTGTGACACCATTTCTTAATATGTTTTTTCATCTTTCAATTTAATATATAACAGTCATATTTGAAGATTTTAAATGCACTGACATAATTAATATTTCTTTGTAGACATGTCATCTGATAGTATGAGGTACGAGGTGCAGAATACATGCAACCAGTCGGCTCAAACACATGCACTCCAAGATAAAAGAGTAGTGTGGCCCAGAAACAAATACGACACAAAAAAGTGAAACAAGAAGGTGGGCGTGAGCATGACAATGAAGAAAAAACTTATAGAATTATTGAAGAAATAATTGTCTCATGCAACTCAACACTGTTGAAGAACACACGAAGCATACTTGAATACCAGAATCGAGAATATCTTCGCACTGTCAAACATCACGAAGAAAACAATCCAGATCTATTTGATTTGTGACACTTTGTTTTCTATATGAGGACTTGATATCTGCATATGATTCATCCTCAGAAATCCAGAGCTGTAAAGACTAACATTCAGAGCATTTCTAAACCTATCTCAATATTTATTCTCTATTTTGTGTCATTTTACTAGCTTTAGAGCAGTGTGTGAATCTGTATAAAAACACACTCTGTCTCCTGCATTAAACTGAAATATATAATATATCCTTACTCAAAAATCTTTTTACACTTGTGTATACCCACAGATAAGTGTGGAAGAGGTCCCTGTGTGGCCTGGTTGTTTGTTCCCATGAAGAACTGTGGAAGAGGTCCCTGTGCGACCTGGACAGTTTTGTGTACTATTGTTTAATCCCGATCCAGGGTGCAGATCAAGTTTATTTATATAAACTACTTGGTGGAAGGTGATCACTAAGTGGAGTGGATTAGGTATCGGCTTGAGACTGAACCACTTGTTTCATATCCGCTGTTCTGCTTAATTTAGTCTTCTCTATTTTACTACTTTACTATATGATTTAGAAATCACTAAATTCACTTTGATAGTTAATCTTGGAAAGAAGTTATAATTGTATTGTCTTAGTAAAATAACTTTAAAAGTAATATTAATAACTGACATTAAGATTATTGAGAACTAATCAATCTTCTAAGAAGTTATCTAAATAGTCAAACTCTTATAACAATATAACCTTGATTAACTTGGCTATATTTAACCTTTTGGGGAAACCTGTTTAAGAATACTTTTTAACCAAATTTTTTTATAGATACTCAATTCACCCCCCCTCTTGAGTATTCTACTCCGACCAACAATATATATTAAATATAGATATATAAAATGAATAGATTATAATAATTAAACAAAAAAATGAATAAATTACATAATTATTTACAAATTTATTAATGAAATAATTATTAATAAAAATGGATAAGTATATTATATATATTATAAATATTAATAAATAATGTATATTAAATATAAATATAAATATATATAATTAATAAAATGTTAATTAAAAACATATTAATGGCTTATTCATTTTTAATGTTGTTTGGATTTTGAATTTAACATATATCAAATACCATGTGTTACATTGATTTCACATACATATATATACATATATGTAATTAATGCATTTTTATATACAAATGCACACACAAATATATTTATGCAATATATAAAAACACATACACCTAATATTTATGTAATTTATTCAAATTTTTGTATATTTTAGAATTTTCATTATATCATGATATATTATGTTTTTAATCGGTCAATTTTATTTATTTATTTATATTAATATTACAATTAGGGTATTCATTTTTAATATATATATATTTTTATATTTAAATTTGATCATTTTCTATTATTTATTTATTTATATCAATTTACTATGTTTTAGTATTTTCAATATATATATATCCATATTTTTTTAATAATTTATATTTAATTAATAAAACTAATCCATTTTTTAATATTTTTAATGTATAATCATTTTGAATTATTCAATTTCACTCATTTTTAAAATGCATGTATTTAAGATTATATATCAACTAATAATGTTAAAAATATATTTGAAAATAAATATTTATAAATAAATATATTTACAAATGTATATTTAATATATTTATTTATAAATTTATATATTTATAATTATTATAAATAAATAAATATTATTTTTTAAATTAGTATTTATATAATTATGAATAAATAATTATATATATTTAAATAATTATAAATTTATAATAAACTTATTTAAATAATTATAAATTTATAATAAAATTATTTAAATAATTATAATTATAAATCCTTTATCAGCGCTAAAATTATTGCGTTGATAAATGGAATATTTATTAGTGTTTTTTTAGTGGTGATAAATATCAATCTTTATTAGCGCTAAAAAAGCGCTGTTAAAATATGGCTTTATCAGCACTAAAAAGTTAGTGATGAAAAGATGTTTTTCATCAGCGCTTATCATTTTAGTGCTGATAAAAGTGATCTTTATCAACACTTTTATTAAAGTTCTATTAAAAGTGTATCCAATTTATTTAAAAGAACCATAACCGCAACTCAATCACTCGCGATTCTCAAGATCTTGCAGAACTCCTCTACTGTTGGCGTGACTCCTCTACGTTCCCTTAGACGAATCAAGGCTAGAATTCAATGTATGTTATTTTATACTTTTTATCTATCATTGTTTTATTATTTAAGTTCCATGTTTTTCATTTTTGTGCTATTCTTAACCATGAAAAACCCTACATATCATCTCCTCACCACTGAAATACAACGAGTGACCCATGGTGACTCTTGTGTAACACTGATACCCCGACAGTCATTACAAGCACAATAAACCAATACAGAATTATCATGCACAGCTAGTAAACAACTGTATAGTGCTGAGATGATGCTCACAGAAGATAAATATGGCCCTTCAATAGTGCATGATATGATTCTCTTAAATTATACTCTCATGCAATCTTTGTTTGATACTAACACATCTCATTATTTTATTGCTTATTGTGTTGTAGATCATATGGGATTACATGTTGAAATGAAACCTCATGTGTTGAATCTTTGAACACCTCTTGGAAAAAGAGAATTCCTATCATTTAACTATGAAACATGCTCTATAATTTTCATTGAGGCTAATTTTTTCTAGTATTTCTCTATTCTTGAGATGGATATCTTCGACCTGATTTTAGGAATGCATTGGTTAATATCCTTCAGGATTTGCATCATTTTTTGTACCCAGTAATTTAGTTTCAAATATTTAGTTGGTGTTGAAAACAACATTAAAGGATATTGGGATGTGAATTCAGGCACAATGGGACTATTGGTACTAATTTTTGGGACTATGGTGGATTAAAAAAATATCCAAAATTAGAAGGTGAGGAATCCTTGAGCAGATAGACGTGATGTCAAATATAGGAGGGGTGTGATTAATTTCTTTACGACCATTAGAGTAGAGGTATTCCAATTCCTCCTCAATTGAGGAGACTTTTTGAGTGATTCCATCAATGTAGGTTCTTAGGACACTTTAATCCTTATTTACTCTTTGATATAAAACATTTATATCAATGTGGTTAGTTGGGGAACCTCCAATGGTCCTTTTGATCTATTCCTTCTAGGAAGGGTCATTATATATGGTTGGTAGATTATTTATGGATGAGTAGTCTATAGATGATGCTATACAGGGTTATTATATAGTGATAGGTACAATCCTAGTATATTATACTCTTTTCTATGGTCTTAGGACACATAATCTTTCTATTATTTATTTATGAGTATCTTATATTTCATTTAGGATTGAGATTATAACTTATTCATAATGTTATTAAAATCAATATTCTATATAAGTAAACACAGGGAAAAAGAGTAATCAATGTAAATTTTATTTATGAGTATCTTATATATCTCTCTCTCTCTCCCTTACCTATACCTACACAATGCCACCCCTACTTTGTAAACTCATTCCAACTTCATACGAGACCACTATGAACTGCATCTCCATCTTCTGTTGTGAAAGAAGCATACAACACATAATATTCATGAGCAACATAAATAACTTTTCATAAAAAAGGACCACGAGTTTCACAAATAAGGTTGTGTAAATAAGGATTCATTTTGTTAAGATAGATATACAATACAATACACTCCATGCATAAAAGTCCATAATTGCATGATTCTTGCATGAAAATTGTTATTGTCTTGAACAGGGATATAATAATTCAATACTATAGTACAAATAACCTTTGGTACCTTTATTTAATCTGTCCTAAGATGATTTATTATCTTCCATCTCTTAATGATGGATTGGATTCCCTCTTTTAAATTAGCATTCCTCCCATCACTGTGGTTCCAAAGTTCCTTGATGACATACCTCCCGCTTATATTGTATTCATTGATCTTTGTCAAATATGCTTCTATGGATTTGAATACCACATCTACCAACTCATTCTTCAGCTCTTTCATCCTTTCATCCTCCTCATTTACTACTTTCTGGAAACAAAAAAAATGACACTGAAAAATTAATCAAAACATAATGAATGAGGTTTCTTGATATGAATTTCTTATATGACTCACTCAGTTACTTTTGACAACACTTCATCAAAAATTACTTTTATTTTGAGTGTGGTCACATTGGATCATATTATAACTCCGCAGTTGATCATACATGGATGATAATACTACAATGATGAGTCATCTAATCTGAATCTTGAAGGTATTCCTCCCATAATGATCGGAGCTCTCTAGAACTATTTTCAGCCTCATCTTCAGGATATTTTCTCTTAGAATCTTGAAGAAATGGCTGGTTTTCAAGCTCTTCCATCCACCTCACATCAATACCATCACAAGTTTGTGCCTCCTTTAATCCCTATCAAAAAAGAAACATTTTAGAGGAAGTGGAAAATAATAAATGTTTGTGAGTGGAAGTAAATGACTGTGATTGGAATTCATGTGGATTTGAATGTTCATTACTTAATTTTTCTAATATAATATGTTATAAGTCATAATTAAAATTGAATTTATGTTATTTTATAACCTCAGTGGAAACTTGACTTTCATCTCCTGAACAGTTATTGCATTTTTTTCTTGAGACTAATCCCCCATCTCTTCTATGTTTCATGAACTAATTTGAGCAGTGGTCATCCAAAATGATCATGGGGAGACTTTTGGTTAGACTAGTTCAAGAAACATAGGTGGATGTCCATGAAATAGGGTAATAAATATGAAACAAAAAATACAATAATAATTATTTAGGAGGTAAGTCATCAAGAAACTTTGGAACCACAATGATGGGATAAAGTCTAGTTTGAAAGAGGGAGTCCAATCCATCATCAAGAGATGTAAGATAATCAACATCTGAGAACATATTAAATAAAGTTAGTGAAGGTTAGTTGTACTAAAATATTTAAGTATTATATCTCTGTTCAATATAATAAAAATTTTCATGCAAGATGCATGCAATTGCAGAATTTTATGCATGGAGTTTATTGTATTGTTTTTATTCAAGAAAAATTAAATGTTTGAATACTCATGCAGACAATGTATTCTCCACATGATGATGTTACCAATCCCAAGGAAGAATAGACTATTAATGATGAAACTACAGAATTATTAGGGGATCAACAACATATTAATGAAAAAAAACAATGACACAACATCATAGTTCTGGATAAAATTATCAAGGAAAGAGTTCATGGTATAAAATTTAAGGTTGGTTGGAATCAACACAACCAACCTATTAAAACAAACAAGTCAATATTCATTATTTCTCTTGGGGTCACAATGGGGATGAATGTGCTGATTAATATTGATTCATGGAGCCACGTCCAACTTGTAATGAAGGAAATCCTTTGAAAAAATATAGCGGTAATGTTATAATATACTTTCTCTATTTTAATGAAAAATTATATAATTAAAAGTTGGTTTAATTTTCATTATTCCTTACAAAATTAATTTATTTTAGAAGATTTTCATAATAAATTTATCTTAATAGATGCTCGAAAATACCATAGAGGCTTCTATACTCTTATTACAGATTTACATTTTAGGGATGCTGAGGGGAAAATAAATCCCCACCCACCACTTAGTTATGCACACATTATAAAGTAAAAAAGATGGAATGATTTCATTAATTGTCAAAATGAAAAATTATTTCAGGTGCATTTCAGTCTATAGTATATTATTTGACATTATTTATTTTATCCAACTTGATTCAAAATTATTAATTTATGAAATAACAAAAGATTACTAAAAATAAAGAACGTGAATCAGAACCAACATACCCCTATCGAAAAGAAAGGATGGGGTACACATCATTAGAGAAGAAATTGGTATATATTTTAAATCCAAAATAAAAGTTTAATTATGTGATATAAAACAATATATGTTCCCTTGTTTATATGCAGATTGATGAATCAAAATCTGAATCCACTTCCATTCCACACCATGTTCTATGGAAGTAGGTTCGTGTAAATAAGGAGGGTAAATTAGTTGATGAAAACAAAAAAAAGTATGGGAATTATGTTTAAGTATGACATAATTGTAATTAATTATGTTGTATAAAAATATTACATTAAAATATCAATTATTTGTTTATATTTTTTTATATGGTTTAGACATAAGAATCAGCAATGCCCATACCAGAAGAAAAGATACTTTTAATAGCTTTGAAGCGGCCCGGACAATATGGTTGTGTTAGAGGCTTAAGTTTTGGAGTCTCTCCTCAAACATATTTAGAGAAGATAAAAACACATGAAGATACATATAATATGATGAGATGATTGCAGAAATAAATAGACTCACTGCAAGATATTATTTTGTTGTCTGGTTTGGAAGACCAATGTATAAGAAATGAGAAAAGCGAACCGGAGGTAGAGAAAAGTTCCACACATGAACCAAATGATACCACTAGAATTTAAGGCTAGTAATTCCACTCAACCGCATACCTTGCCTAGGGTAATCAATTTTTTCATTACTCTTTCTCCTAAATGTTAACAAAAAAACTTCCGATAACTTGATATTACTAATATTCTATAGGGTACAGTTGCATGTGATTTGTATCTGTCGACACCTACGTACCACCATGTTGTAATGGGTATAATGTATAATATCACAGGAGACTAGATACACAATTAATACCTCCCAAAATATCACATTAGAGTAGGGATTAAGGTATCTTATGATACAACTACTAAGTTTCATGTTCCACTTGATGGTCCAAATATTACAATGACCGAAGATGCTATTGGATATTTCATAGTATGGACGTCTAATCTTATAAAGATACATGTGGAATGTATTTAAAAAATATTTTTATATGGAAAACATGTAATAGTTTAGGATAAAAGTTTTAAAGTGAGGTATGATATTACTGATTGATAAAGTAGTAGGGAAACAGAAGGCTTAATTAAGAAAATCTAGTGAATCAACCACAAAAAAACAAACTTCAGAGAGTACCTTATCCCCACAAGTTCCAGAGAAACATTTATTATAATTACAACTTCATTCATAGACCACATTTAAAGATAAAACCTTGTCTTACATTAAATATGAAGAATAAATATATGGAGATTCCTTGACATAAATAATTGGTCTCAAGACTCTACTTGATATTCTCAAGCATGAATGGTTGGGCATCTCAGTTGTGAATACATACATAAGGTACATTTTCATAATATATATGTCCAAATAGTGAGCTAATATGTTTATTATAGTTAATAACTATTCATATTTTTTTACAGATGTTTATATCACAACTATATAAAGGGAAGATCATGCATAGCATGATTTGGATTCATTAATATCTATATTTTTTATACGTCAGAAATTACTTTGAGCGAGGAAGAAATTAATAAGAAAAAATTTTAGTTACTCAAAGCATTTAATAAAAAACCATCAGATGATAGACTCTTTTTATGCCTACAATGCAAAGGTAAAACTCTAAAATCTAATCACATAAAATATATTTTTAATTTTTTTCATTACTTAATTGTTTTTTAGGATGCACTGGATACTGATAGAAGTCAATATAGACACCTCGAATATTTATTTTTGTATCCAATGCATGGATATGCAACCAACAAACCACACATGATGTGTATTGTGAATATGTAATACACTACAATCAACGTTTTATAGATAAACATAGAATTATATGTTCACTCTGTGTTTTAATAATAATTTTGTTATTATAGGGAAGTCTCTCAATACAAGCTAGATCATGGAATGAAGTCAGTGTCTGAAGGGATAAAGCCTATAGATTACTACAAATGGAAACAAATTAAGGTATATATAGAAATATTTAACTATCAAAACTTTTCAAAACAATTTACTTATTTTGGAAAATGTTTCTACAATGTACAAAATAGGCAATGACACCGATTATGGATATTATGTTTTAAAATTTATGAGAGAAATTATAAAACCTGAAAAGACCAACATCCATTAATAGGTAATTTTTGAAGGTAATTAAAATTTCATTAAAAATATTTCATAATCATTTGTTTGTCTCTATTTTCTCAGTATTATCAAGACTTCCAAAAACTTAGTTACTCAAAAGAATAAATAATTTTTTTAGAGATGAGTGGGAAACATATTTTTTTCCATAATTAATTCTAACAAAAAATTTAGGTGATTACCTACTATTTTTGTGATCTAGTATGAGTTATGACATTTGAAAGATATTTGGGGTGTAACGAAAAAGTTTCAGAATGCTTATATATTATTTTTTATCTCTTTATCAAGGAGAAGTATAATTGAGTAAATAAATTTGTTTATAAGTTATGAATATAAACAATAAAATTATTGAGAAATCGCGAAGGTGGAGGTGGAGGCGGAGGCGGAGGTATAAGTGAAGGTGGAGGCATAGTCAGAGGTAGAGACCGACATGAAGGTGGAGGCATAGGTGAATATCGAGACAGAGGAGTATAAGAATCATTGTATTTCAAACAATAAAATTGTTGTGCAATGAAGTAGCATAAGGATCATACCATGATTGTGTTCAATAAAAATTGTTTAAAAGTGCACACAACACTTTTCACTTAATATAATATCTATTGTGAAAGTGTTTTAGGTGACTTATTGAAATTAGGATTTTCACCACTTGTCTTGATAATTTGGGGAAAAAATTCATAATTCATTTGTGATGTGTATGAATTAGTCTCATGTCAAACCCACACACGATGCCACATGTATGGCTCAAAGTGTGTGTTTCTAGTTTAAAATGAAATGTTAGTAAAAAACACAAGTGACATACTCAAAATAGAGGAAACATATTCTGATTGTTTTTATGATTTATTAAAATGATCCATGAGTCATTTTGTATGTGTAGAAATCATCCAGACCTCAATCCGACGCACGGTGTGACTGGTATGACTCTAAGTGCATCTTTTTACTCAAAATTGACATTAATTTTAATGAAAAAAACAATTAACATACTCAAAACCAATAAAACAAATTTTTATTATTTTGGTAATTTAGGAAAATGATCCATAATTCATTTTTGATGTGTAATAATCAACCACACCTCAATATGACACATGGTGTGACCGATATGACTCTAAGTATCCGTTATCAGTTTAAAATTTACATTTTAATACAAAAAAGTTTCACTCATTGAAAATTGAGAAAACAGGCTCGAATTTTCTTGATAATTTGGTAAAATAATTAATAATTAATTTTTGATGTGTATGAATCAGTCTCATGTCAATCCCATACATGATGCCACCTGTATTGCTCAAAGTGTGTGTTTCTAGTTTAAAATGAGATTTTAGTAAAAAAACACAAGTGACATACTCAAAATAGAGAAAACACATTTTGATTATTTTTATACATTAGTAAAATAATCCATGAGTCATTTGGGATGTGTATAAATCAGTCTCACCACAATCCAATGCACGGTGTGACTGGTATGACTCCAAGTGCATCTTTTTATTCAAAATTGACATTAATTTTAGTGAAAAAACAACTGATGTACTCAAAACTAAGAAAAGACATTTAGATTGTTTTGTTACTTTAAGAAAACTATCCATAAGTTATTTTTGATGTGTAGGAATTAGCCTCACCTCAATCTGACGCACGGTGTGATTGGTATGACTCCAAGTGTCTGTTATCACTTTGAAATTGACAATTTAATAGAAAAAACTGTCACTCACTGAAATCTGAAAAAATGCTTGAATTATCTTGATAATTTTGGAAAACAATTCGTAATTCATTTTTCAAATGTATGAATCCATATCATGTCAAACCCACACACGATACCGCTTGTATGGCTCACGTTGCATGTTTCCATTTTAAAATGACATTTTAGTAAAAAACACAAGTGGCATACTCAAAATATATTAAATTAATTATTATTGTTTTAATAATTTAGGTAAATGATCCATGAGTCATTTTGGATGTGTAGAAATTAGCCGCACCTCAATCTGATTCATAGTGTGACCGGTATAACTCCAAGTATGTATTTTTATTCAAAATTGAGATTAATTTTAGTGAAAAAACAACTGACATACTCAAAACTGATCAAACACAATTATATTTTTTTGGTATTTTATTAAAATGATCCATAATTCATTTTTTACGTTTAGGAATTATCCTCATCACAATACGATGCACGATGTGACCGGTATGACTCCAAGTATCCGTTATCAGTTTAAAATTGACATTTTAATACAAAAAATCACCACTCACTGAAAACTAATAAAAAAAATTGAATTTTATTGATAATTTGAGACAAAGATTCTTAATTTATATATGACATTTATGAAATAGACTCATGTAAAACCCACACACGATGCCACCTGTATGGCTCAAAGTGCGTGTTTATAGTTTAAAATTACATTTTAGTAAAAAAACACAAGCGAAATAATAAAAACAAAGGAAAAACATTATAATTGTTTTGATATAAGGATAAAATAATCCATGAGTCATTTGGGATGTATAGAAATTAGCCTCATCATAATCTGATGTAAGGTGAAACCGGTATCACTCAAAGTGTGTCTTTTTATTCAAAATTGACATTAATTTTAGTGAAAAAACAACTGACATACTCACAACTGAGAAAAAAAATTTGTATTATTTTTTTACTTTAGGAAAATGATCCATAATTCAGTTGTAATGTGTTGGAATCAACCACAACTCAATCCGATGCACAGTGTGACCGATATGACTCCAACTGTCCGTTATCATTTTAAAATTGACATTTTAATACAAAAAGTGTCACTCATTGAAAAATGAGTAAACACGTTTGGATTTTCTTGATAATTTTTGAAAACAATTCATAATTATTTTATGAGGTGTATGAACCAGTCTCATGTCAATCTCATACAAGATGCCACCTGTATTTCTCAAAGTGTGTGTTTCTAGTTTAAAATGACATTTTAGTAAAAAAGCACAAGTGGTGTATTCAAAAACAGAGTAAATAAATTCTTATTGCTTTGATACTTTAGGAAAATTATCCATGATTCATTTTAGATGTGTAGAAATTAGTTTCATCTCAATATGATGCACGTTGTGATCGGTATGACTCCAAGTGCGTCTTTTTATTCAAAATTGACATTAATTTTAGTGAAAAAAACAACTGACACAATCAGAACTAAGAAAATGTATTCGGATTATTTTGGTAATTTAGAAAAAAGATCCATAAGTCATTTATGATATGTAATAATCATACTCACCTCAATCTTATGTACGGTGTGACCGGTATGACTCCAAGTTCTCAAAAATGACATTAATTTTAATTAATAAAAAAACTCATATACTCAAAACTGATCAAACACATTCAGATTATTTTGTTACTTTAGTAAAATGATCCATAAGTCATTTTTGATGTGTAGTAATCAATCACACCTCAATTAGACTCACTATGTGAATGATATGACTCTAAATGTACCTTTTTGTTCAAAATTTACATTAATTTTAGTAAAAAAAACAACTAACATAATCTATAATAGTGTTTTTTTCTTGTATTTGTGTTAGAAATTTTATTTCATTTAAAAGCAGTATTTGTATCTTATTTTGGTTATTTCTATTCTTTTTCTGGTGATGTAGTGTGTTGTTATAACACACTGCACCTATTTTTGGTGCTTAAGTGTGTTGTAACATGATACCGTAGCTTTCACCTTTATTAGCACTACTAAATGCACTGATAAAGATAACCTTTATCAGCGCTTCCTAAAGTGCCGATAATGGTATCTTTATCAGTGCTAAATAAAAGTGCTGATAAATGGTATCTTTTATCAGCACTTTTATTTGCGCTGATAAAGATACCCTTTATTAGCGATTTTCTAGTACCGATAAAAACCTTGGCCTTTTACTATGATGAGGTTGTCAACACTTTTCTAGTGTTGATAAAGGAATGTTTTTTAATAGTGATACATGAGGAGATAGCTTCAGAAACAAATAGAAACTGATCAAAAATAAAACATTTCATACCAATCCTTTCAGATGAATCAATGTCATTATCCAACCAATATTTTTCTACATTGCAATCCCACACATGATATTTTTTTAGAAACCATGTTTAGTGATATGGTAACTCACTTCCTCACGAGTTAACCATGTTCTTCCATCATAATCAAAACACAGACATCAAATCGATCCACCGTCTAAATCATTATTTAACACAAATTTCAAAATATATCGTAATTCCTTTTGAAACTCATCAATAATCCGATAAATATTGTACTTCCAAATTCTATCCATCCTGATAAAAATAAACATACATTAAATAATCTATAAAATTACTTAATGTGATATTTATTGTTTCTCAAGAGAAAAACTAAACATCAATAACATGTTTATAAAAAAAATCACAACAAATATCATAAATGGAAAGTAAAATAATATATGTATGCGCTTCAATGAGATATCATATGTTGTTGAGTTAAATATATTTTTCATGTGCATTAAATAATTTATATTTTTCTCTAATGAAATAATTATGTTTCTTGAATTATGGGATCTCTATTGGCATAGTTATTTATAACGCATGGCGCACAATAGCGACAAGGGCCTCTGGTGAAAAATCACACTACACGACACATGGTGCAAGACAATATTAACTTATGACCCAAAAGGTCATATAATCACATTAAAATAATAAAAAATAACACGTCATGTGGTAAAATTACCAGTAATAATAAAAATATAAAAATATATTTTTTTTATAAATTTCAGTGAAAATTTATTTTGAAAAATAATTTATCTTTAATAGTTGACAATTAGTCATTCAAATAAAAAATGATTATAATTTGATCATGGGATGGATAATGATAAGGTGATAGATTTGTTGATTGTGCATGGTTGTGGTGCCTAATAAATGCATCGCATAGAGTCGAGGGAGGAAGGAGGGGAATCACTTGACTTACAATAGGGTGTTTTAATAAAGTATTTTAATAGAGGTGGTTTATACGGTTCAATAAGGTGAAAAAACAAGAAAAATGATGTCACAATGGCATGAAAAATGCCACACCATGCCATGGAACAACCTAGTGCACACCACAACATGTTATCTCAACTAGGAAATTGCGTAAATGTTTCATGGCGCAATGGTCCCTGGCGCTAGCCATGGCGAAATGGTGTTTCATAATGTGTGCCATTAATAACTTTGCCTATTAGGAAGATTTTATTTTTCATTATAATCTTTTGATGATTATTTTTTGCATATATGACTTCATAGTTGTCAAAGATGTGTAGTGATATAAGGTACAAAGGTCACTTCAGGATGCGGCATGAGGTGTGACACGAGGCACATGCCTCTAGAAACTAAGGCACATAATGTAACACCCCAAGGATTTATAAATAAATTTAATAGATAATGCATGAAACACTGAGTCCCTATGAAACAACACTTTTTTATAACCTAGCCAATAAACATAATTTTTCCACTTCTATGATTTGAATTTTGAAAAACTGATATACACGATTGCATTCGATAAGATATTTAAAGTCTGATAGGATCAACTTACTTTTTGGTGAATAGTAACTTGACCCTTATGAATAGTAATATACCCTTATGAATAGTAATGTTACCCTTATGAATAGTAATATGACCCTTATAAATAGTAACCTCACCCATGAAGGTATAAATAAAATTTAGGCACCTTATAAATGAAATAGAATATTTTAAAAATTAATAATTAAGTGTTGTTATTTTTATGAGTAATAAATATTTAATTACACTTTTATAATTAATAAATTTATTTAAAAGAAAATTCGTTTTCATAAAATTTATTCCTAAATCAATATTTTTTTGTCCTGTGATTTTAGAATAATTTAATAAGACCTTATTTAATTTTTAGTGTGTCAAAAAATCAGTTTTAATTTTAAAGGCTATATTTTTCAAGTAAATGATGATTTTAATTAAAAATTAAATTTATCATATTTAGAAAATTATTTCTATAAAATGGAGTCCATTTTTTAATTCTACAGGTCAAAAAATGGGCATGGTAAATTTTTTAGATTTTTCTGAAATATTTGAGTTTTAGTGAATAGTAAAATATAATAATTAATGATAAATGCTAAATACATGATTTATTGAGTCATAGATGATGTATGGATGATTTAAGTACACATGGTTTAAAATCACACACACTTATTAATATTTTTAGTCACAAGAATCCACATTATTTCTTTTCTTGAGAAAAATAATAAAATAACGAATAAGATATTAAAAAATCACCCCTCTCCTCCACTATAAAACCCACCCATCACCCCCTCTTCTATTCACTCTTCTAAGCCTTGAAGCTTATAAAATTTATGCACAAATACTCTTTCCTAGTTTCTCCCCACATCCAAGAGATCTTGGTATTTCCAAAATACCAAAACCCATTCCCTTAAGAAGGTTCTCAAGTAGGATATTTCAAGAGTTAAACCCTCTCCCTTTTTCTTTTAATTTCATTTTCAATTAGTTTTATATTCTTAAATTCTCCTCACCTACTCTATCCAAATGATTCTGATAACTCTAGTATCACCTATATACTTGAATTATATAATGTTAATGGAATATTCATCATCAATATCCTCTCTCTCTCTCTCTCTCTCTTATTTTAAAAATGAAATCATTATTTGGGAGGTTCCGATTTACAACCTTCATGGACGACGAACCTTCGTTCTTCAGTTTCAACTTCAAGTCTGGTCATGAAACCATTTTTATGGTTGAACCAGACTATAATATATGTATTATAACATACTTAATTTTATGTAACCAGTATATAAATTCAATTCTAGAGAATTATATACATCCCATATGGACTTCGATACTCATATACAAGTATACTAATCGTGAAAACCAAGGAAACGAACACTCCCGAGTGATAAATTTTTATCTTATAACTCATCCAAAATGCCATAAATGAACATAATTAAATAATAATAAATCTAATACATGTATAAAAGGATCTTAATTAATTAATTAATACATTTAATCTGATTATTCCGGTCATTAAGGTCAAGTGAAGAACTCATTCAGACATAAGATAAGGGTTTTTTAATATCACTTCCATTTTGTGAGATATTACTTATTCACAACTATTTATCATGTATGGTGTATTTATAATAACCATTGATGTATAATATAATGAATATAATTATTTTAATGGTATTCAATATAAGGCCCCAGCCTTAAACCTTACTTAATCTTGTGTTATTACAAGATTACACATTGAGGATCTTTTCAGGTTTAGAGTTTTAGAGAATTAGATCATAAAACTTGCATTACATTCCACATATAAACAAAGTGGTTACATAAAGATATTATTCTTCATTCCCATCAATGGAAACACATTTAAAATAAAACATGGATTATTTCTTGACACATCCTTGACTCTATCATCTTATCATGTACCTTTCCCTTGACCTGTGAAAAACATTTCAAAAACTTGGGATGAGCATAAAAACTCAGTATGGGTTATAAAAAAAACATGGAAAGGAAACATGAGTTCATATATACATAAGAATGAAATCATACTTTACCCATAAAACATAGGCACTTTAACATACCTCATAAAATCATGAATAAATCATAGAAATCATAATACGTAAAGGTAACTTGAGGCATTCATAACATTCTTACGTAGGGAGTAACCCTCTTGGTTACGTTTGGAATACCCATCACAGTATATTCCCTAAAATCTCTTCGGAGAAACCTTAACGTTTCACTCCTTCGCGTTACCCAATGCATTGGAGAGCTATAACAGGCTCACCCGCCCTTAGTTTATCACGAAACCACCCGTCTTCATAATAATGCCCAAGAACCATAACATAAACGTATCACATAAAACATGCATAAAGGAAACATAACATTTCCACCATTCAATCACAAGATATCAATACCACACATTGATATAAAAATATTATGAAAACCATTTTCAGTACAAAAATAAAAGAAAAGTAAAACATGGTATTTATTTTTCTTTTAAAAAGAAGGTATGGCTTGTAGAGGAAGCCGAAACTCAAATAACGGTCATGACGGTGGAGAAGTCATTGTCGCCGCATACGTACGACAAAAACATTCCCTTTTGTCGTTTAGTAAACACTTCGTATAAAAAAGATTCATTTTGAATAAACGTAAAAGTCAAAGGGGTTTATACACCGTATAAAAGAAAGTTGTGTATAAAATAAAATATGTCTCAACGAAAGGAGATTGAGACGAAGTCCCATACAAAGATAATTTTTAAAATAAAATAGATACATTATGTTTATTCACTATAAGTACACATAAATAAAGTACAAATACAAGATACGACATAATAATATAATGACATAATTTGAAAGTAGGAGATTAACCCAAAGAATGGAAATTGGGTTAAGAAGTTCCCATACCTCGTATCTGACTTGACCCGACCGTTCTTTAAACTCCTGAATAATAAACTTTAGTTAATCTCTACTTGATTATGAATCTTTTCCAAGTTCATTATTCCTTTTATACCATGTTATGAACATCATGTAATCATTTAAGTTAATAATGTTCATTTTGTCGGTATTTGGTTCTTAAGTCAAAAATAGACTTCTTACACTTACATGTTGTTAATTTGGTCAATGTTTCATTATATCCAGAATGGTATTCATGATGTAGATATCATATATGTCATATATATCCAGTACATACATGTATTTAAAATATTACATAATCATTTAGAGGTAAGAAATGAAATGCACCGTTCATGGAGACGGTAAGCCGTACGTACGCATGAACGCTACTTTCATTTCTTTGTCATATTAATGGAATTAAAACTAAATGAGACTTATGTATATTTTAATTCCAGAATTATATTCATCATTTATATATATCATTAATTATATATATCCATTATATACATGTACTTTTAATAGTACATTACATTTGGGGATAAGAAATGAAATGCACCGTTCATGGAGACGGTAGTCCGTACGTACGCATGAACGCTACTTTCATTTCTATCTCATACTTTAATGGAAATAAATGATAATGATATATATAGGTATATTATAATTCCAGTATAACATCATATATAATAACTTTAAATCCATCCTTTACACGTCCCACATATGGCATTAACGAATCACATCACTTTGAGGGGGCGGTAGTCCGCACTTCCTTAAATGAAGATATCGCGTATACCCATAATGGAAGCCATAAAGGTAAGACACAAATGAAAAATACAGAAGCATAAGTAAAACATAAACATATTACATATCATATATAAAAATAGTGACATCATAATGGCCACCTTTGAAGGTGTTAAATGAGTATTGAACAATCATCGTTTCGGGAGGCAGAATTTCGCCATCCACGGAAACCGTATGTTCTTTAACCATTTGATGTAGTTGTGTGAGAGTGTAGATCAAATAAATCTTATAACAACATCCTAGTATATTGATGATACTGGTGTTGTTACAAAAGAAGTATATAAAAAGAGTTTAGGGGGTTGGAGAAGCAAAATAAAACAAATGAACATGAGAGAATGAATTACCTTAAAAAGTGTAACTCCTTTTGAGTTGAGCCTAAAGTATTCCTTTGAAGGGATTCTGCCCAAAGGGAATCCTCTAGGATGAGTAGAGGGATGTGGAGAGAGCAAATGGGCAGGGGTTGGCCGAGCCAAAGGCTTGAAGAGTGTGTGAAATGAGGTAGAGGTGGGGGCCTTTTATAAGAGGAGAGGAGGGGCACTTTTGGAAAGTAAAGAAATATAACTTAATTTGAAAATGTGTTTCGGTTTTAAAAGGTCCCACATTGATAGGATTCGTGGATAAGGTGATAAGGGTTCGAAATCCACTCATCCAATTGGTTTTGGACATGTGTAGTTCATAGATATTACATTATCTTTCCATTTTATTTAAATCGTCAAATAACGATGTCATCGCTGCATCATTATTATGTCATAAATAATTAAATTTATTTAATGTATAAAATTATAAAAAAAATACTATGATATAGGCAATCTTTTTATCTTTCCAATGACTATTTATAATCAAAATTTGGACTTGTATACCCCTACTTAAAAATTGTTTTCGTAAAACATATTATGTTTGTGTCATTTTCACTTTAACATTAAATAAAAAGTAATTTATGTCATTTCCCAACAAAAGTGGATCCATGGGGTCCCCAAGTTGACCCATGGCTTGTCTTGGTCGGCCATGACACAACCAATGAGGTTGGGACATGTTTCTAGGTCATTTTATATTATTAAAGCATTATTTATACATTAAACTACCCTAATTACCACTAATCGCGATTAAGAACTTAATAAGTTACTATTCACCAAAAAATTATTTTAATCTCATTGAACCACATTTTACTTCTTAATGACAACCATGTATGTCGGATTTTCAAAATTCAACACACATTAGTGGTAAAATTTCATTTAACCGAAAAATCAGTTTGCTTGATTACCACTTAGTGGTTTCACTATTCATCAAAAATTGAAGTTTTTCAGAAAATTACCAAAAATTCACCCTAAGCTATATTTGATATTCCGAATTCAAAAATGAAGTCCATTTTACAAAATTCAAATCATATAAGTCACATTAATTAATTTAATAATTAATTCCCGCTGCCAGAGCAAATAGCGTGTTTTTACAAAACAATAAGTATCAAAAGATTGACACCAGTTTAAGTCTAATTTCAAATCGAAATTGATTCCAATGACCACCATTGGATAAAATGGTAAAAATATATTCTAATTTCACTTTAAAACCAATTCAAAAGATAATCTAATCATATAAATAAATTAGATCAAAAAGAGGTTTTGAATTAAAATGCAACATTTTACACTATTCATAAAAAAATGAACTTTATCAGAAAGGTACCAAAAATTACACAAAGTAAAATTTGATGTCCCGATTCTTAATAAAAGTTTTATTTGGTCCAAAAGAATGTATAAGAGTGATCAAAACTATATTTAATGACGGTTCACCATTAAAAGGTGATAAGTGAACCTTTAGTGAAAATTAGAGTATAAAAGCCTAAAATTGAACTCTTTCCGTATTTTAAGCCTTTATCTTTTATTGGGTAAATGTAAAAACATCTAAAAACATATCTATTCATATTTTAGTTATTTCTATTCATTCCCGCCAGTACAACGGCTACTTGTTAACTAACATAATATTATTATATTACTAGTGTGCTACGTAAGTTTCAAAGAAACTCATCGTTGCGTATCGGGTACGCTATCGAACATAGCAACCCCTTTTAATTAAAATTCATATTTAATTCTCTAATATTAATAAATATGAAAATTATTTATTCTTTAATTACCTGGGATGTTACATCCTTCCCCCCTTTTGGGAATTGCGTCCTCGCAATTTTATTCACTTATCAAAATAAGTGGGGGTATTTATCCCTCATAGCATTTTCAGATTCCCATGTTGCCTCTTCAATCATGTGGTTTTTTCCACAAAACCTTTACCTGGTGAATCACCTTATTCCGTAACACTTGATCCCTGTGGTCAAGAATCTGGACCGGTTGTTCCTCATAAGATAGGTTCTCTTCCAGCTGAACTACCTCTGGACTCAAAACATGAGATGGATCTGGCATATACTTTCTCAACATCGAAACGTGAAAAACATTGTGTACCTGAGAGATACTCGGAGGTAAAGCCACTCGGTATGCAACTGATCCAACTCTTTCCAGAATTTCGTATGGTCCAATGAACCTTGGACTCAACTTTCCTTTCACCCACTTCAACCCAGAAAGCTGGAGTTCGACACCGCTTCCCATATAATGCCTGAAATGGTGCCATCTGTATACTGGAATGAAAACTGTTATTATATGAAAACTCAACCAAAGAAAGATGTTGGTCCCAACTTCCCTGATAATCCATAGAACAAGCTCGTAGCATATCCTCCAATGTCTGAATTGTTCGTTCTGACTGCCCATCTGATTGAGGATGAAAAGCTGTACTAAAATTTAATTCAGTACCCAACGACTTCTGAAGGCCTTTCCAAAAGTTAGAAGTAAACCTGGGATCACGATCCGATACAATGGAGAGAGGAACTCCATGTAACCTGACTATCTCTTTAAAATACAAACGGGAAAGTTGATCAAGAGATAAAGTTTCTCGTATAGCAAGGAAATGAGCAGATTTGGTCAAGCGATCAACAATAACCCAGATTGCATTATTACCTCGAGATGTCTTTGGTAATCCAACAACAAAGTCCATGGATATATTCTCCCATTTCCACTCTGGCACTGGTAAAGGCTGAAGCATCCCTTTCGGTAACTGCCGCTCTGCTTTAACCTGTTGACAAGTCAAACACTTCACAGTAAAATCAGCAATGTCTCTTTTCATTCCATCCCACCAGTAATACTCCCGCAGACCTCTGTACATCTTAGTACTTCCAGGATGAAAAAAAAACAACTCATTCTTCAACTGTGAATCACAAGGCACACATAACCTCTTCACAAACCTCAAAACACAAACACAAACTTATCCAAGAACTCATGGAAAATTTTATTCATAAGGTCCATGAATACAACAGGTGCATTGGTTAACCCCAAAGGCATAACTACAAATTCATATTGGACATATCTAGTACGGAACACAATCTTCGGAACATCTGCTTCTTTTACTTTCAACTGATGGTACCCCGACCTCGAGTCAATCTTCGAAAAATACTGATCTCCCTGGAGCTGACACCACTTCATTCGATGGCCCAACATCTGCTGAAGTAGTTGCAAAGGATTTCACCACCCCTTTCTGCTTGTAGTCTAACTGCTTCCCATCACTCAAGCTCCTTGTCGGACACTCGTTTGCATAGTGACCCATCTCATTGCACTTATAACATTTCACTAACTGTAAATCAAATTTATTCTTACCTTCACCTTGATCCTTTTCAGTGCAATCACGAGCCTTATGTCCCATCTTACCACATCGGTAGCACTTCCCAGAATTCAGAAGACATTCCCCAGCATGACTTTTTCCACATTTATCACAAACTGGAAACTTAGTTTTCTTACCATCAGACTTTTTTGAAGAATTCTTACCTTTCTCCTGCCACCTCGGTCTCTTCTTCTGCTGGTTGTTATAGAAAACTTGGTCATCGGCAAACTCCATTTCCACCTTCTCAGCACATCGAACAAGCTTTTCATAACTTTTAAACTCACGAGAAGCTAATGCCCTTCGATACTTTGGCTTTAATCCTGAGTAAAAACGATTGATTTTACTATCAAGGTCCCGGATAAAATTTGGAGCATACCTTGCCAATCGAGTGAACCTTTCTTCATAGGCAGCCACTGAGTCTTCCTCTTGCCTCAATTCCAAGAATTGCTTTTCCATCCTAAGTCGAACAGCCTTAGGAAAATACTTCTCAAGAAACATACCTTTGAATTCATCCCAGTCAAGAGCATCAATCTCATCGGCGTCCCTGATATTTTTAACCATGGACCACCACTGATCTGCTTCACCCTCCAAACGGTAAATAGCAAGACTAACCTTTTGATTGTCTGAACACCCCATGACATCAAAAATCTTCTCCAGTGCTTTAATCCACCCTTCAGCTAGCACAGGGTCAGATGATCCTCTGAATGATGGGGGATGTTGCCTCATGAAATGTTCCACCACTGACATGTTCCTCTGCGGTTGATCTGGCTGATCTCGTGCATGGATACCACCACCATTTATCGCCTGAGTCAACTGCGCCATTACTGCAACAAACTGTTCAGTTCCAATTCCGACCATTTCTGGATGCTGATTCGGAAGGTTATTTCCTTCTGTATGCCTTCCTAGCACAGCTTCCCTGTTTCCTCTGCGGAAAACCATTCTGAACAAACATGTCTTAGATGAAGCAACATGGTAATCTTTAAATGCTATATCATTTCGAAAGAAAAAAAAATATTTTTGGATAATCATTTAATAGAATTCTAACTCCTAAAGTTATCTAAACCGACCTTTGATACCAACTATAAGGCCCCAGCCTTAAACCTTACTTAATCTTGTGTTATTACAAGATTACACATTGAGGATCTTTTCAGGTTTAGAGTTTTAGAGAATTAGATCATAAAACTTGCATTACATTCCACATATAAACAAAGTGGTTACATAAAGATATTATTCTTCATTCCCATCAATGGAAACACATTTAAAATAAAACATGGATTATTTCTTGACACATCCTTGACTCTATCATCTTATCATGTACCTTTCCCTTGACCTGTGAAAAACATTTCAAAAACTTGGGATGAGCATAAAAACTCAGTATGGGTTATAAAAAAAACATGGAAAGGAAACATGAGTTCATATATACATAATAATGAAATCATACTTTACCCATAAAACATAGGCACTTTAACATACCTCATAAAATCATGAATAAATCATAGAAATCATAATACGTAAAGGTAACTTGAGGCATTCATAACATTCTTACGTAGGGAGTAACCCTCTTGGTTACGTTTGGAATACCCATCACAGTATATTCCCTAAAATATCTTCGGAGAAACCTTAACGTTTCACTCCTTCGCGTTACCCAATGCATTGGAGAGCTATAACGGGCTCACCCGCCCTTAGTTTATCACAGAACCACCCGTCTTCATAATAATGCCCAAGAACCATAACATAAACGTATCACATAAAACATGCATAAAGGAAACATAAAATTTCCACCATTCAATCACAAGATATCAATACCACACATTGATATAAAAATATTATGAAAACCATTTTCAGTACAAAAATAAAAGAAAAGTAAAACATGGTATTTATTTTTCTTTTAAAAAGAAGGTATGGCTTGTAGAGGAAGCCGAAACTCAAATAACGGTCATGACGGTGGAGAAGTCGTTGTCGCCGCATACGTACGACAAAAACATTCCCTTTTGTCGTTTAGTAAACACTTCGTATAAAAAAGATTCATTTTGAATAAACGTAAAAGTCAAAGGGGTTTATACACCGTATAAAAGAAAGTTGTGTATAAAATAAAATATGTCTCAACGAAAGGAGATTGAGACGAAGTCCCATACAAAGATAATTTTTAAAATAAAATAGATACATTATGTTTATTCACTATAAGTACACATAAATAAAGTACAAATACAAGATACGACATAATAATATAATGACATAATTTGAAAGTAGGAGATTAACCCAAAGAATGGAAATTGGGTTAAGAAGTTCCCATACCTCGTATCTGACTTGACCCGACCGTTCTTTAAACTCCTGAATAATAAACTTTAGTTAATCTCTACTTGATTATGAATCTTTTCCAAGTTCATTATTCCTTTTATACCATGTTATGAACATCATGTAATCATTTAATTTAATAATGTTCATTTTGTCGGTATTTGGTTCTTAAGTCAAAAATAGACTTCTTACACTTACATGTTGTTAATTTGGTCAATGTTTCATTATATCCAGAATGGTATTCATGATGTAGATATCATATATGTCATATATATCCAGTACATACATGTATTTAAAATATTACATAATCATTTAGAGGTAAGAAATGAAATGCACCGTTCATGGAGACGGTAAGCCGTACGTACGCATGAACGCTACTTTCATTTCTTTGTCATATTAATGGAATTAAAACTAAATGAGACTTATGTATATTTTAATTCCAGAATTATATTCATCATTTAGATATATCATTAATTATATATATCCATTATATACATGTACTTTTAATAGTACATTACATTTGGGGATAAGAAATGAAATGCACCGTTCATGGAGACGGTAGTCCGTACGTACGCATGAACGCTACTTTCATTTCTATCTCATACTTTAATGGAAATAAATGATAATGATATATATAGGTATATTATAATTCCAGTATAACATCATATATAATAACTTTAAATCCATCCTTTACACGTCCCACATATGGCATTAACGAATCACATCACTTTGAGGGGGCGGTAGTCCGCACTTCCTTAAATGAAGATATCGCGTATACCCATAATGGAAGCCATAAAGGTAAGACACAAATGAAAAATACAGAAGCATAAGTAAAACATAAACATATTACATATCATATATAAAAATAGTGACATCATAATGGCCACCTTTGAAGGTGTTAAATGAGTATTGAACAATCATCGTTTCGGGAGGCAGAATTTCGCCATCCACGGAAACCGTATGTTCTTTAACCATTTGATGTAGTTGTGTGAGAGTGTAGATCAAATAAATCTTATAACAACATCCTAGTATATTGATGATACTGGTTTTGTTACAAAAGAAGTATATAAAAAGAGTTTAGGGGGTTGGAGAAGAAAAATAAAACAAATGAACATGAGAGAATGAATTACCTTAAAAAGTGTAACTCCTTTTGAGTTGAGCCTAAAGTCTTCCTTTGAAGGGATTCTGCCCAAAGGGAATCCTCTAGGATGAGGAGAGGGATGTGGAGAGAGCAAATGGGCAGGGGTTGGCCGAGCCAAAGGCTTGAAGAGTGTGTGAAATGAGGTAGAGGTGGGGGCCTTTTATAAGAGGAGAGGAGGGGCACTTTTGGAAAGTAAAGAAATATAACTTAATTTGAAAATGTGTTTCGGTTTTAAAAGGTCCCACATTGATAGGATTCGTGGATAAGGTGATAAGGGTTCGAAATCCACTCATCCAATTGGTTTTGGACATGTGTAGTTCATAGATATTACATTATCTTTCCATTTTATTTAAATCGTCAAATAATGATGTCATCACTGCATCATTATTATGTCATAAATAATTAAATTTATTTAATGTATAAAATTATAAAAAAAATACTATGATATAGGAAATCTTTGTATCTTTCCAATGACTATTTATAATCAAAATTTGGACTTGTATACCCCTACTTAAAAATTGTTTTCGTAAAACATATTATGTTTGTGTCATTTTCACTTTAACATTAAATAAAAAGTAATTTATGTCATTTCCCAACAAAAGTGGATCCATGGGGTCCCCAAGTTGACCCATGGCTTGTCTTGGTCGGCCATGACACAACCAATGAGGTTGGGACATGTGTCTAGGTCATTTTATATTATTAAAGCATTATTTATACATTAAATTACCCTAATTACCACTAATCGCGATTAAGAACTTAATAAGTTACTATTCACCAAAAAATTATTTTAATCTCATTGAACCACATTTTACTTCTTAATGACAACCATGTATGTCGGATTTTCAAAATTCAACACACATTAGTGGTAAAATTTCATTTAACCGAAAAATCAGTTTGCTTGATTACCACTTAGTGGTTTCACTATTCATTAAAAATTGAAGTTTTTCAGAAAATTACCAAAAATTCACCCTAAGCTATATTTGATATTCCGAATTCAAAAATTAAGTCCATTTTACAAAATTCAAATCATATAAGTCACATTAATTAATTTAATAATTAATTCCCGCTGCCAGAGCAAATAGCGTGTTTTTACAAAACAATAAGTATCAAAAGATTGACACCAGTTTAAGTCTAATTTCAAATCGAAATTGATTCCAATGAACACCATTGGATAAAATGGTAAAAATATATTCTAATTTCACTTTAAAACAAATTCAAAAGATAATCTAATCATATAAATAAATTAGATCAAAAAGAGGTTTTGAATTAAAATGCAACATTTTACACTATTCATAAAAAAATGAACTTTATCAGAAAGGTACCAAAAATTACACAAAGTAAAATTTGATGTCCCGATTCTTAATAAAAGTTTTATTTGGTCCAAAAGAATGTATAAGAGTGATCAAAACTATATTTAATGACGGTTCACCATTAAAAGGTGATAAGTGAACCTTTAGTGAAAATTAGAGTATAAAAGCCTAAAATTGAACTCTTTCCGTATTTTAAGCCTTTATCTTTTATTGGGTAAATGTAAAAACATCTAAAAACATATCTATTCATATTTTAGTTATTTCTATTCATTCCCGCCAGTACAACGGCTACTTGTTAACTAACATAATATTATTATATTACTAGTGTGCTACGTAAGTTTCAAAGAAACTCATCGTTGCGTATCAGGTACGCTATCGAACATAGCAACCCCTTTTAATTAAAATTCATATTTAATTCTCTAATATTAATAAATATGAAAATTATTTATTCTTTAATTACCTGGGATGTTACATTCAATATATCATTTTATTATTATTAATTTTGAGGCATATGATTTGATTGGTTTCAAAGTAGTAAGGGGTTCCGCCCAAACCTTCATTTTTTCCTTTAGGTTATTCATTAACTATTATTACACAAATGTAATGCTTTTTTTACATATTATATATTATGTTTTTATGTTCCAAAATCATATATTCAGATCATTTCATATTTTTTATGGGAATTATATGTTTTAAAATAGTTTCCTTCTCAATTCTTCCTGATAAACAAGCCCAATTCCAATGGAACTTCTCGAATTCTTACCCATTTTTAAGCGAACTATATAATATTTTTAATCCATAATTTTTTTAAATCAAAAATTTTATCATTAAAAACTATCTTGGTTAATTTATGGTTTTATGAAAACAAACATGCCTTTACGCTTTAAAATATCTTTAATATTTTCCTTAAACCACACTAAAATATTTTATTTCTAAATCTTCAGTAACAACTCTTTTTACATGAATTCACTTCAGTGGGACAATATTTATGCCTCAAATATAATTTCAATGTCTTTACGTTTTCCATTATAGGATATAAATGTTTTTAATGTGATTTTATGACAAATAAAAATGGTTTTCCAAAAGAACTCTTCTTTCCAAAATAAAAGGGTTTTTCTTGTCTCACTTTTAATTCTATGAGATTTACGACATGTTAACCACTTATTCCTTGCATGTGGTGTATGTAATTACCTTTTATATATAAAATAATAAGTCTTATTATTATTATTATGTTATATGTAATTGAGAATTAAATGTTTTAATGTGGTATGAGACATTTTGGAATGTTTAATGATCATTTTCCTCAAGAGTTTATCAATGATTTAGTTAGAGTATTTTCATATATGATTATGATTGAAATATTTAAAAGTGGTATGAGACACTTTTATTTAAATATATATTTTATTAGACATATGAGGAATGCATTTGACTTTGCAAGTGATGGGTGGGGCCCGCTATATCCCCTCGATGCATCGGTAGGTCTAATGAGACAAAACAAAATTGGGTTTTGGCCAAAGCCTTACCCTAGTATTTTCAGAAGTCTTGGACGAGGCCTCAATGATAGGTTTGTGATTTTTTTAATATAAATTCCCTCAATATGATATTAGTAATAGATAAATCATGTGATTATTCGACTAATAGAATATCCATGGTGAAGTTTCATGTGATTATTTATATGGCATTATTCATTCAGTTTTTATTCCTACCATATTATGATCAAGATTATGTTTTAGTGGCTTGAGTTACTCACTTTTACATATTGTTTACGATATATTTTATTGTATCACTTACTCTTACAGAGAATTTGATCTCACCAATTTCTTATATTTTCTTTCCCCAGGTTATTAAGAAGAAAAATTTTAATAATCTTTCAAGGATGCAGTTTATTTCATATTGTATCATGTTAAAATTTATTTTCCTATTGTATTATGGTTATAATTAATGTAATATAGTCTTATAAGAATGCTAAATTTATTGGTCCTTCAAGATTTTATTCCTTGTATTCATGCCAATGCATTAAAATAATACACCGGCTCCGGGCTTCTGGGGTCAAGGAATTACACAGAACATGAAAAATAAAACAATTATAGTTATATTTTAAATCAAAAAAATTAAATTTGATCAAATTAATATAAATTAAAATACACACTAATAATATCTATATATGTTTTATAAATAAATAAAATAAACATCAATGGGAATAATTATCATATTAGATATACATGTAGTTTATCCCTATAATTCATGTTATATTAGTTTATCCAAAAAGATCCCTATGTATAAATTATAGAGATTTATTTATTTTTACTTCACTTGATTTTTTATAGTTAGTTTTATATTTATTTTTTATTATTTGAAATAAAAAATTTTAGATGAATCAAACATAATATCTATTAATTCATTCAATGTTTTTTTAAAGATTTTAGTTATGTTATACATAATTTAATTTCCGCTCCTTATATGTTAATAGAGAGAATCATTTTCAATTTCACTAATGAATTTAATTTTCTAGTAGAATGTCTCTTCTATGTTTATTATATAAAAAACTTATTTATTAGTAGAGAATATCATAACCCTAACTATTTTTTTTTTTGTAAATTTGTTATTAAAAATTTTAGAAATTTTCCTTCATTGTAAAATTGATTGTACCTAACAATGTGGTGTTCTAAGAATTTATATATATATAAAAAAGGAAATTAATGGCTTATAATGGATAACTACATTTCTTAGACTTTTATATGTCGTGAATTTTTCTATAAATGACATGTTTCCAAATTCATCCTTTATGTGTGATAGAATTTTGATATTTTTTCCATTATACTCCATCAAAATAAATTATCTATGAAACACATATTTTGTCTTGGTTGTGAAGGAACGATTAAAAGTAGAAGTTTATAAATTAGGAAACCTGAAGAAACATCTAAAATATATGTTTAAGGATAGATTAATTATAGGAGTTATATATTAATTGTAAGTATTTTCTATAATGTTTTTCAATTAAATTTGATCATCATATAAAACCTCATTGGGGGATTGGGATTGTTTATGTAATCTATTTACACCATTCATGCCTTCTTTTTCTCTATGTTTCTCTGAAAATCAATTTCATTTCTAGTTCAATTTTCCTTTAAATCATAGAGAGTTATAAATAACTGATCATGATCTAATTGAATTTTAAATCTTTAAATCATCTATGGATTAATCTAATATGTTTTCGACTCATGAGATTCATAAACTAGAATCAAACTACATGTTAGTATTAGTGAGGAAGTTTTGTTTATCATTTTTTTCATTGAGTGAGTTTTATAGATAAAGATATTGAGATTCAACTAATCACAATATGATCTACTGACATAGTTGGTCAACCAATTTTTATCAGTATCTAGTGATTTTTGTGCAAAAAAAAATGGAAAATATTTAAAAAACCATCCAATTTTATTATTCCATTTCATTAATCGACTATTTTTAATTTATTCTTTATATTTAGTTCTTCATTGAGTTATCTCACCTAATCCCATATTGATTTATCATAATCATCACTATCCTTATCAAAAATTATTTATATGTTTTTATTTATATTTTTGCGTTCTTATTTGTTTCCTTTTTCACACATGTACACATTTGTATTTCAATCACTGTAGTTAAACCATTCTCTCAACTATACAAGTTTTTTTGTAAAAAATATAAATAATTAATCTATTTAGCATTAACTACATGCTCATCCTGTTTTTTGTGCCATTATGGAGGAAATAACATATAACCAAGAAGAATTAATAAATTATCAAGATAAATAAAAAACAATGATCAAATATATTCTCAATGAGAATAAGAAATATCAATTCAACAAATCTATTTTTTTTAAGGAAAACTTGGTCAAAACTGAAATATTGGATCCCATTACTCCTAAAATTCATAGACAACTAATTTCTATAAAATAGAAGATAAGAAAAATGGATGATAATTGAGATAATCTTAATAATAATCAAATTATAATCATTAATACACCTTAACTTAGGAATTAATTAGTATAGTGAGTAAGGATTAAAGTGTTTCATGTGATATATTTTATACAAATCCAACATGTATTATGAAATACTTTAGGTCTAGAAATTATGAAGTCAAATAATCACATTTTTCTATAATTAAATCATACAATATATTACCTAATAAACACTCTCCTAGATAACTTTTTTTAATTATATAGTGTGGTGCATCAAAAACAATATAGGGGGTTTAGTGAAGTTGGAATAAAATTGATTGTTTTCCCAATTTTCATTAAAGGAAATTCTAGTATTTGGTTAAATCAAATGGGTTGAGTTCTTTTTGAAAGATATTACCAATTTTTCAGTGATTTTGTAAGTAAATTATATCTAATGAGAATGTCTACTAAGATAATACATAAAAATAACTATATTTATTCAATATGATGGAAAAATATTCTATGAGGCATGGGAATGATTTTGAGTTTTAATTAGGTAGTGTAAGAACCATCAATGTTCTGAATAATTTATTATAGACACATTTTATAACAATGTCACCCCATAACAACAAACCATAATAGATGATTCTTTTGGTAAAGATTTAAATGATAAAACTACTAAGTAATTAAAAATAAATATTTAATACTCTGGAACAAAAATCACAACATACCTACATAAGAAGAAGAACCATCATTTGTAATGAAACCAATTATGCACAACAAGTTGAATTTTAAGGAAATCTTAATTCCAGGAGTTCTATATCATGAATGTATAAAGGTTTCAAGGTTTGTATAATTATATTGATATAATATTGAATGTATTAAAGTTAATAGGAAAGAAAAAAATATAATAGGAATCTTCAATTAATTTTAGTAAATATTTCCTCCAAAGTGCCTCAAAAAAATTCCAACACCAAAATGATAGACTGGAATGGGAAAAATTAGAGTTTAATTGAAAAAATAGGAGAAATATTTTAGAGGTAAAATATTTAACATAGTTTGGGTAGAAAAATAAGTAGAAAAATGGTTAAAATATTTGTAACATAACAGGTATTTTTAAAATTAGAACATACTTTAGGAAATTGATGAAATTAACCCACCAAGAGAAAGCATGAATTGAAGCCTAGGTTAGAGATAGAGGCGACTATGTGAAGTTAATAAGATTAAGAACTAATTTCATCAACCCGACAATGGAAAACCCTAAATACACTTGGTGGGTAAGCATATTAAGGAGGTGTGATTGACCAATATCTACAAGGAGGATGAATGATCACTGTGAGGTGGGGTGGCTACGTCAGAAGCGTGCCAAATGAGGAGGTGGGGAGGCTTCTTAGGAGCAGTATTAGCGTAGAGGTGGGGTGACTAAGTTGGGTGGAATCGTTAGGAAGGAGGGTCCTAGAGAAGAGAGCTCGTATTGTGGTATTCGTTTTGGGTGGAAATGTAGGGGGAGGAGGGTCGCAAAGAGGATAGATCATGAGGGTAATGGGAAGAGGGCCACATATAGGAGAGATCATGAGGGTAATGGGGAGGGGTCATGGAGAGAAGGAGAACCACCAAAGGGAATAAACCATATTTCCATGGTTTTTATTAAATCATGGCTATAAATTAATCTATACCCACATACCTATAAAAATGTGGTTATAGGTTCGTGGCTATAGGTAATTTTTCTGGTAGTGTAACCCTAAATAGAGGTACCCCAACTCTTCTCAGTTGATTCCTACATGAATCAAAATCATGGGTTTTGAGATTCTCAAGGAATGAAAAGTGGATATATATATATATATATAATATGACTTATCTCACTAAACATGAGCTTGTTCAAGTTATCTTCCTTAGGAGTGACCTCCCCACTCTCTTGACTGCTTTATCGATCAGCATCAGAGCCCTAAGACTCTTCTCCACTAGATCCTTGTATGTCAGCACTGGGATATGGTGAATCATGGGTCGACATCTCAATGGAGGTCATCTCCTCAGGCCCCACACCAAACATCACCCATACCTGAGGGGTGGTAGGATGACCCTCCCTACACTAGTGTATGAAGGAATCCATTTCTTACAACTAGGAAAATCACTTATAGAAGCTTACTCGGTCTGTGATCTTGGAAAGCCCAACCTCCAGTATCTTAATCCCCTCTTGAGTAAGACTCTCCACTAATAGGGATAGTCATAACATTCCCCATGCTTCCCAGATCACAAGGAACACTACTAGAAAATTAGGCTATAGCCACGGTTTGGAACTGTGGCTATAAGCCCACAAACCGTGGCTATAATCCCACAAACTATGGCTATAGGTTATATCCATGGTTCATTGAACCATTTCTATAATCCCACAAAACGTGGCTATAAGTTATAGCCATGGTTCATTGAACCGTGGTTGGTATTTTCATGGCTATAGGGCCAAACCTATAGCCACAGTTTCAAACCATGGCTATATCCCTATAGCCATGGTTTCAGACCGTGGCTATATCCCTATAGCCATGGTTCCAATCGGGACTACAGACCTATATCCATGATTTAAAACTGTGGATATAGCCCTATAGCTATGGTTTGAAACCGTGGATATAGGTTTTTCCCTATAGCCACGCCAATACCAGCCACGGTTCAATGAACCGTGGATATAGGGATTTAGCCACAGTTTGAAACCATGGCTAAAACCCTTCCCATTTCATAAAAAATAACCCCCCTGGACAGCAGCCACCCCCTCCCAACATCCCTTGCACCCCTTGCACCCCCTTGCATGCCCCTTTCCCCCCTGATGGACCCCCTTGGACATCAACCGCCACCCCCCTACTAGACCCCCTTGGATAGCAGCCCCCCACCCCCTGCTTGACCCCCTGGACAACAGCCCCCCTATTGGACCCCCCTGGATAGCAGAAACCCCCTACTGGACCCCCCTGGACAACACCAACCCCCTGCTGGACCCCCCTGGATAGCACCAACCCCCTGCTGGACCCCCTTGGATAGCATCCCCCCATGCTGGATGCCTTGGACAGAAGCCCCCCCATTGTTGGACCCCCTGGATAGCAGCCCCCCCTATTGGACCCCCCTGGACAGTAGCCCCCTGCTGGAACCCCATTGCACCACCCCTGCTGGACCCCCCTTACACCCCTGCTGGACCCCCTTGCACCCCCTTGGACAGCAGCCCCCCCCACATCCCTTACACCCCTTGCACCCCCTTGCTCACCCCTTTTCCCCTGTTGGACCCCCTTGGACATCACCCCCCCCACCCCCTATTGGAACCCCTTGGAAAAAACCCCCCCGCCCCCCTTCTAGACCCCCCTGGACAGCAGCCCCCTCCCCCCGACTGGACCCCCCTGGACAGCAGCATCCCCCTACTAGACCCCCTGGATAGTAGTATCCCCCTACTGGACCCCCTAGACAGCAGCCCCCTACTGGACCCCCTGGACAGAAGCCCCCTCCCCACTAATAGACTCCCTGGATAGTATCCCACCCCCCCTTCTGGACCCCTTGGACAACAACCCCCCTACTGGACCCCCCTTGCACCACCCCTACTGGACACCCCCCTTGCACCCCTGCTGGACACCCCCCTTACTCCCCTGGACAACATCCACCCCCACATCTCTTGCACCCATTGCACACACACCCTTTCCCCTTGCACACCCCTTACCCCCCTGCTGGACCCCCCTGGACAACATCCCCCCACCCCCTGCTGGACCCCCCTAGACAGTAGCCCCAACCCCACTGAATAGCAGCCCCCCCTGCTCAACCCCCCTGGACAACCCCCCCCCCCCTGCTCAACCCCCCTGAACAGTATCCCCCTTGCTGACCCCCTGGAGAGCATCCCCCTCTACTGGACCCCCTGGACAGAAGCCCCCCCCTTGCTGGACCCCCCTGGACAGCCCCCCCTGCTGGACAACAGCCCCCCCATACACATCCCTTGCACATATTCTAAGGGATCCTTAGTTAAGAAGATTGAAAAAGCAGGTGAGCTTCAAGCATTTCCCTTAGATGTACCTACCAAATCATAACCTGTAGAGGCTTCTTTACCTAGTGTTGAGAGAGTTGTTTCCCCAGTGCCTTCAGATTTTGTATCCATAGTATATTTATAATATTTTAGAGAAAGATTTCTTTTAGATTTCAGTGTAATTTTGAGTTATCATGAACCTCCTATTGTTGCATTTACATCTAGTGCTCCACCTCCCTCGGCTTTAGTTGATGCTGATTCGATCTAGTCTATAGTCAAATAGTATCTCCATGTTGTTATAGGTGACGTGCATTCATCTCATCAGGATTAATTGAGGCAGATTCTATAGAATGGGTTTTCAAGGAATAGGTTGACCAGTTGAAAGTGATGAAAACTCTACTCAAGCTATTCATGGAGGAGAATATTTCTTTAGTAGTATCGAGAGATGATGAAATATTATTATAGACTTTTTCAATCTTATGAAACTTTTCCTATATGTATCCAATACTCTAGTGGCTGCCGGCTGGAAGTCAAAATTGCAACAGTAAAGTGGACTCCAAAGTCCGCACTACTACATTGGTCAAAGTTGCAAGCCACAAGCATTCGACCCAACCAGATTAGGCTACACCAATCCAACAATCTCCCTTGTTGCATCCCTTGATGAGAATGAGGTTAAGAGTTCCCTTTTTTCTCTAAATCTTGAGAGTGTGGCTGGTCCTGATGGGTTCACAAATTAATTATTTATGTTATACTGGTATATAGTTTGTGATGAGCTCCTTAATGCTATGAGGGATTTCTTTAACCATGCCTCAATGCCCTATGGAATCAACTCCAATTTTATTGCCCTGATCCCAAAGAAGGAAAATATTGTGGACGTAAAGGATTTTAGACCTATTGCTATTGAGAATACCTTTCCAAAAATCATTAGAAAAATTATTACTATGAGGTTAGGTCCCATTGCTCGTGGGTTTATCTCTTCAAATTAGCCCCCCAAATAGCCCTTGGACACCCCCTAGACATCCCCCCTATACACCCCACCTACACTCTACCCCTGCCCTACAGACCCCCCGAACTCCCCAGACATCCCTTGGACACCCCCCTGGACAACCCCTCCCAGTCACCCCACCTGCACCCTCCCCCTACCCTACAGACCCCCCCGACACCCCCCCGGACAGCCCTTGGACACCCAACCTGCAACCTGCCCTGCAACCCCCCGGAGAGCCCTTAGACACCCCCTGGACAACCCCTCCTAGACACCCCACCTGCACCCCCCCTTCTCTGCAGACCCCCCGACACCCCCCGGACAACCCTTGGACACCCCACCTAGACAACCCCTCCTAGAAAATTCTATATCCATTAGTACATTCACTTCATTATGAAATAATGCTAAATGAACAATGCCTTGAAACTTTTCCAAGAATAGTCTTTGTCTGGTTTAGTCTGAAAAATATACTTCCACCACTTATAACTTAGTCCCCCTAGTAGGATGGTTAAAAAAATAACCTTAAGAGACTCATAAATCTAAAGATGGATAAAAATATCCTCAACCTTTAGTACCAAAACCAATTCATCCTAAGAATCTTCTTACCCAGAAATTATTGTGGGGCTACTATCTTGATTCTGGGGTTTCTAGGTGTGCCTTCAAGATCGATTTATTCAAGGATTTTTATTCGGTCAGGTGGGACTTCTTATGGGATGCTTTGGATCTGCTCGACTTTCCAGCTAGGCTCTCATCTTGGGTTAAAAGATGCGTCTCTACCCCAATGTTCTCAGTGAACATTAATGGCAGTTTACATGGTTACTTTTCAAGGAAAAGAGGGCTTAGTAAAGGGGATCCGCTTTCACCTTTAATTTTTGTGATTTTCATGGAGTTTTTCTCATGCATCTTGAAATGCAGGAGGCTGGGGGCTGGTGCGGTGGATGGTGTGGGCTGGAGTGGCTGGTGCGGGTGGGAAGGCAGGCGGTAGGGGGATGGAAGAGGGCTGGTGAAGGCAGGAATAGGTGGAAGGGGGCTGGTGTGGGCTGGATTACAGGTGGCTGGGGGCTGTTGGGCATGTGGCAGGGGCTGGTGCGGGCTGGGATGTAGGAGGTCGGGGGCCGGTGAGGGCTGAAACTAGTGGCTGGGGCTGTTTTGCAGGTGGCAGAGGGCTTAGATGAGTGTTTTTCAAGAAGCTGGGGGGTGGTGGTTGGTGTGGTGGCTGGTGTAGTGGATGGTGCGGGCTAGATTATAGGTGGATGGGGGCTGGTGCTGGCTCGAATGCATGTGGATGGGGGCTGAAATGCTGGTGGAAGGGGGCAAGTTGCAGGTGCTGGGGGGATGGCGCGTGCAGATTCAAAGGTGGCAGGGGGGGGGGGCTGTTGCAGGCTGGAATACTAGTGGCAGTGGGATGAAATGAAGGTGGAAGGGGGCTGGTGTGGGTTGGATGTGGCTGGAGAAGGTCTAAATCACGACATTACCGTGGCATGACAACGGCGTGACCGCGGCGTGACCGCTGTGTGACCGCGGCGTGACCGCGACATGTTGGCCCGGTCCAGCAACATCTGCAGGGCAACATCTTCTGGCCAGGAGCGAAGGGAATGAGAGGAGGCGAGGTAACATTCCGGCCGTCGCCCCGCCGGCAGAAATTGTGATTAGTCAGTCTCAACATTGATCACAAGACTTATGGAATACTATCACTACGAACTGCCACAGGGTGTCTTCATGGAGTAGGGCCAAATCACAGAATTACCGCGGCGTGACCGTGGCATGACTGTGGTGTGTTGGCCCGATCCAGCGACATCTGCGGGGCAACATCTTTCATCCAGGAGCGAAGGGAGCGGGAGGAGGCGGGGCAACATTCTGGCCGTCATCCTGCTAACAGAAATTGTGATTAGTCAGTCTTAACATTGATCAAAATACTCATGGAATACTATCACTGCGAACTACCATGTGGTGTCGTCCTGGAGCAGGGCCAAATCACGGCATGACCGCGGCGTGACCGCAACGTGACCGCGGTGTGTTGGCCCGGTCCAGTGACATCCACGAGGCAGTATCTTCTGGCCAAGAGCGAAGGGAGAGGGAGGAGGCGGAGCAACATTCTGGTCATCGCCCCGCCGGTAGAAATTGTGATTAGTCAGTCTCAACATTAATCACAAGACTCATAGAATACTATCACTGTGAACCACCACGGGGTGTCATCCTACAACAGGTCCAAATCACGGCATTACCACGGTGTGACCATGGCATGACCACGGCGTGACCGCGGCATGACCTTGGCGTGATCACATCATGTTGGCCCGGTCGAGTGAAATCCGTGGGGCAGCATCTTCCGTCCAGGAGTGAAGGGAGCGGGAGGAGGCGGGGAAACATTCTGGTCGTTTCCCTGCCAACAAAAATTGTGATTAGTCAGTCTCAACATTGATCACAAAACTCATGGAATACTATCACTGTGAACCGCCATGGGGTGTCGTCCTGGAGCAGGGCCAAATCATGGCATTACTGCGGCGTTACTGTGGCATGACCGCGGCGTGACCACGACGTGACCGCGGCGTGACCGTGGAGTGACCACGGCGTGACCACGGCATGACCGTGACATGTTGGCCCGATCTAGTGACATCCACAGGGAAAAATCTTTCATCCAGGAGCGAAGGGAGTGGGAGGAGGCGGGGCAACATTCTGGTCATCGCCCCGCCGGAAAAAATTGTGATTAGTTAGTCTCAACATTGATCACAAGACTCATGTAATACTATCACTACGAACTGCCTTGGGGTGTCATCCTGGAGCAGGGCAAAATCACGGCGTGACCGCGGTGTGACCGCAGCGTGATTGCGGTGTTTTGGCCCGGTCCAACGACATTCGTGGGGCAGAATCTTCCGTCCAGGAGTGAAGGGAGCGGGAGGAGGCGGGGAAACATTCCGGTCATCGCCCTGCCGACAGAAATTATGATTAGTTAGTCTCAACATTGATCACAAGACTCATAGAATACTATCACTGCGAACTGCTGCGGGGTGTCATCCTGGAGCAGGGCCAAATCACGGCATTACTGCGGCGTGACCGCGGCGTGATGGCGGTTTGACTGCAGCGTGACCGCGGCGTGACCGCGGTGTGACCGCAACTTGACCGCGGTGTGTTGGCCCAGTCCAACAACATCTGTGGGGAAAAATATTCCACCCAGGAGCGAAGGTAGTGGGAGGAGGTGGGGAAAAATTCTGACCATCGCCCTACCGACAGATGATAGAATAGATCAACTATTTAATATGTTATAACAAAGTATCACCAGATAAGGTTGTAGCAAGTGGCACAATGACGCAACTTCTAAAGGGAAACAAAACAATAGAAAAGAATCATACACCCTACACAAACCATTTACAAATTCCTTCACTTTTCCTAAACATGGAAATTTTATTTATAATACTCAAAGCATCAAAAGGAAAGTCTCATGGTCAAGGAATATGCCTACTCAGGCAATGTCATTTGAGTTAAACGAGTATGATAAGCCAATTTATATTATTCAAAGAAAAAAAATAACTAGCCACAAAACAAACACTAACAAGCGGCATATGAAATACTCAAACCAAATCTAAACATGATACAAATAACTATCACTACTCTTTGGTTTAAAAGATAGCGCTCCTCCATTGGAGGGGTTTTATTATAAAATCATGGCATTGCTTTATTATAAAAACATGAATTTATTTATAAAAACATGACTTTATTTATCAAATGAAACAATTATATTAAATAACACTTATTCAAGATATGAAATTCAATATAATTAAGCAGAATTAAGAAAGAAGCTAAATTCAATTTAAATAATTCTTGAATTAAAGAGGCTAGAAGAGGGATCCTACATCAAGGTGGAACCAAACCATCCACTTCAGCTCTTGGAGATTTCTAACTAAAATTTGTTGCTCCCCCACTGGGTATACGCACATTCACACACATGCAATGATACCTAGCCCCTATACACACACCCGCATGGCCATGAGCATGTGCAAGGGGATCCTTGCACATATGCTTATATGCATATACCCGTCTCCACTCACTTGTGTATGCATTTATATATATATACATGGGCACACATAGCCCCATATGTGCATAATCACTACCATGGTTGACTATACATGTAACAGGGGAACCCACATACATATAATTTCTTACCTATGAACACACAGGCGAGTCGCCCTTAACTTGGCTACTCGAAACCAATGAGCAGGGATCAACGCACTACACAAAGGATATTAGGAACATTAAAACACATAAAGGATGCTACATAACCAATGAGAAACCAACCAACAACATTAAAGCCTTACCTATATTGAGAGAACCAAATCCACCTGAACCAACATGAAATGATCCAACACCCTACTGAAAACATAATATGGAGTCCAAAACACTAAAATCCCCAAATACATGAGGTTCTAGATAAGTAGTAACCATATAATCTTACCTCGGATCAAATCCGGTGGACTGAATCAATCTGAACCCCATTTTCCCCCCTTCGCAGAATATAATTACCCTTTGTCCACAGAAAGAAGTAAAAGACCAAAGTGGCCAATGAGATAAAGAAAATAAAATAAAAACTAAAATAAAAAATACCCATCTTCTCTGACTATACACATCACTGCCCAACATATAAGAACCACAATGCCCCATGGGTCAAATCATGTTTCTGCAAGCAAGGGGGAAATAGATCCATGTTTCAAAATGATATTATGAAATAGTAAATTCATATTAATTAACAATTATTCTTCCTGTTAATGGTATATAATTAGTTTGGCTCAAGTTTCAGCATAATTTGGTTTTGTTCGATATAAGTTTTTATCCCAACCGATAATAAAAGTTTACTAGAGGACACAATTTCTAATCAAATAAAATATATCATAAAAAAATGGATCCACACCTTGCCCCCTGCCCCCACCCCCCTGCTCTATAGACCCCACTACCCCCTTCCCCCTTCTCCCTCCACCCTCCCCCTGCCCTGCAGACCTCCCCCCTATCCCCTGCCCCCTGCCCCCCTACCCTGCAGACCTGCCCCCTGCCCCTTGCCCCTTGCCGCCTGCCCCCTACTCCCTGCCCCCTGCCCCTGCCCCCTGCCCCCTCCACCCTGCCCCCTGCCCCTGCCCCCTTCCCCCCTCCACCTGTTGGATTGGTGTAGCCCGGTCCAGGTGGGCTGAATGATTGTGGCCCACAACTGTAGCAGTGTGGACTTCAGAGTCAATAGTACTGTAGCACTTTTGAATTCCAACCGGCAGCCACTATAGCACTTTTGAAAAAGGTGGCCACCGTTCATTGTAGAGAAACATACTTACTTTTGTAACAGTGATCGTCTTCTCCATTTTATAGCCCATTTTCAGGCTAGGGTTACTACTGAGAAAACTATGTAATTTTTGTGCTCCCGAATTAGTGAAGTCCTGCCTCTCCGTGGACATAAGGTTATTCTCGAACCACATAAATTTTTGCATCTCGTGTATATTTTCTTTCTACATTATTCTTTCGTTTCTTGTTTCTGTCGTTGCGACTCCTGACGATTTTGCAACACCACCCTGCCCCCTGCCCCTACCCCCTGCCCCCTGCCCCTTTCCCCCCTCCACCTTCCCCCCTTCCCTCCTGCCCCCTGCCCCCCTCCACCCTACCCCATACCCCCTGCCCCCTGCCCCCTGCCCCTATCCCCTTCCCCCTCCACCCTACCCCCTACCCCCTTCCCCCTCCACCAATCCCCCTAGCCTACACAACCCCCTCCACCCCCTACACCCCATCCCCCTAGCCTGCACCATCCCCCCTTGCACCATCCCCTAGACTACAACAGTCCCCCTAGCCTTCACACCCCCTATGAGTCAAAAAAATATTTGGAGATTCCCGTGGTGTCTCAAATGAGAGGAGTAAGGATTAAAATTGAAAATATAAATGCAATAATGTCAAACAATCTATATAAGCATAAACTACCAATGTGAGTTTTCACAGACAGCGCACCTCCGTTGGAGGGGTTTTATTACAAAACCATGACTTATTTATAAAAATAAAAAATTATTTTAACTAACACTTGATCAAGAATTGAAATTTAATATAAACAAGCAGGAATCAAGAAGTCATCTAAATGCAATTTAAAAAATTCTTGAATTAAAGAGGCTGGGAGAGGGACTCTACCTCAAAGGTGTCAAGTCACACAAAAGGGGATCCTTATATACATGATCACATGCATAATAATGGGCTATGTTTTGTTGCTGGTTCTCTGCATAGCATGCATCCCTATCCACAAACACAACCTATCACACAAAAGCATACACACAAGAAATCCAGTTCTTGTGAAGACATTAAGAAAAATAAAACCTCATAAAGATATATTCGGAATGAGTTATACTAATAAAAGGGATGAGAAGAATTCCTGGGGAGGAATCCATTTCAAAAGGACCATCAACGTTTGAGAAATAATATTGGAAAAACAAGGTCCAATGGCAATGTACTCCAAAATCCTGTACTAAAAAGAACAACACAATGGTTATCAAACTAAAGGACCAAAAGTATTATTGTGTTAAAATTGATTGTAATTACCTCTCAATGTCATCAAGGATTGTGATGCTTAATTGTGACTTATAGGCATCCTCAAACACCTAAAAAGAAAAGGTGTAAAAAATGACTAAAAGTATTCAGTATACAAGTTAAAAATTCAATAAGCATAAACAAATGGAAACCTAGTTGATTTTAAACATTGAAAAATTGTGCACATTTACTAGCCTCGCTCACCCCAATCATTGATTCAACTGAAACCTGGCCATATAGAACCCATCAAAAGTTGAAAACACAAATAGATGCAGGTGCATGCATGCGAGAATGAAAGGAAACAATGAGAGTTATTAAAATGCACTTACAATCTTAACATATGTGAAATCACTTTCAATACCAATGGTGCCTGCACATCCCCTACCCCCTTTCACACCCCCCAGACCCCACTTCCCCCTTGCACACCCCCCTCCCACCCCCCTGCCCCCTTGCACACCCCCTGCACACCCCACCCCTGCCCCCTTCCCCCACTGCCCCCTTGCACACCCCACCCTACCCCCTTGTAATGGAATTGAGTATTTAGAACAAAAAAAAACAATTTATCATAGTATTTCCATGAAACACCAATAAAAACACAACAAATGGTTACTAATGTCTTGAAAAAATGGTATAAAATAACTATTACCTCTTGAATTTTATATTCATGTCAATCCCGATTGCAAGTCGTTGGAGAAAATCAATTACATCAGCTATGTTTTCTTATTGGTTCTCTGCATAGCATGCATCCCTATCCTGCACACCAATACAAGTCATCAAACTCACAATATGATCAGTGAAACTAATAGAGGGTCCACCTCAAGCAAAAAATGGAAAATTAGACTACATACCATCAGAGGTGTGCCGGAAGAGATAGAGGGGCTGCCTCAGAGCAGCATCATCGAGGAGGTACGATGGTCGTGTTAGAGGAGGATACAATTCAACATAATAAAACAAATGTGATGGTGAAAATAAATCCCTCTCAAACCCCAACCGCTGATAAAGCCTAATATTAACAAGATCAATAAGATACAAACTAAGATAATCCTCAGTTATAAGAAATAAAATATGAAATAAAGGATCTCCTTTCTAACTCCTATTTTACACTAGAAGAAACCCATTGGGGAAACATTAACCAGAATAGAGATCCTGGCACTGCACAGGTTAGAACAAATCAAATCAATGAACCTCTGCGAAAATACTTTCATTTTCAGAATAGAAAAAATGAAACTCCATTTTATTGTATAAAAACATTTTGATATATCAATATTCAAGGAAATATTACCATCCTTTACCTTCCTATTCATGATATTCACACATTTAGAAGTATTGTAGAGGAAATTCTAAATGTTCCTCCCAGGGAAAAACCCAACATGATTTTTCAAAATAAAACCCTTAGCAATCTCACCAATCCTGTGCGTCATGATTTTTCTAATGACCTTTGGTATAAAAAACCGAATAAAATAGTCCTAAATCCTTTATATACAGAGAATTATCTTTCTTTGGGATTAACACAACAATGTTGAAGTTCACCCAAAAAGAAATTGATTAAAGAATAAAAAATTACCTCACAACATTTATTACCTCAAGATGAAGAATGTCCCATTAAAACATGAAAAAAGTTTTGTCAAGACATCTGTTCCAGCAACACCATCCATATTTAATTATAATAGAGATGCATGAATCTTTATTTTTCACTAGGGGCCTCAACTAGACTTCTATTCTGAATATCATTAATTCTTGGTTCATTTCATTTGATCAGTTTTTCAGTTTTTCCTTCTCCATTATCTGAGTAAATATCCTCAAAATAAAAATTCATGGAATTTGTCATTTCATTCTTAGAACTAAACATATTACTATTAATTTATAGAGAAGTGAGACTCCTCACGTTTTTCTCCCTATGAATGCTATGAAAGAAAATTGAATTTATCCCCCCTCCTTCATCCAACTAATATTAAATTTATTATGAGAAAGGTTTTCTTTTAGAGTTAGGATAATATCAATTTTGGATATGGATTTTATCTCTTCCTGAGAGGGAACATCCCGAGGCATGTTTTTCTTGTTGGAAAATAATCAGATGAGATTAAGCCTCCTTAATGTCACTATCAAGATTAAAAAAATGATTCTTTACTCTATTATTTCATTTTGGACTTTACAATATTTATCTTGAAAGTTAGAATATGTAGAGGACTTCCCACAAAATCAATCTTCCAAGAATCCAAAACGATTTATCTACAGCCTGGCACAACAATCCAAGAATTGTTAAACTTGAAAGGAAGTAGGGTTGACCTTGATCTATTAATACAGAATTAAATTAATAGAGGACTATGATTAGAATTCAATCTTTGAAGGGTGAGTCCAGATATCTCAACTTAACTATTACTTTCATCCAATTACACAAATCACCTATCCAATCTACTTTCCAGCCTCCCCTTTTAAGTATATCGACTCCATATTTAATCAACTCCAGATATGGAAACTTTGGACAAGCCACATTTATCAATATAAGAAAAAAATTCACTAGCCAAGATTTTATAGAAATTACTAGTAGTTTTTTAATCAGGCCTCAAAATAGCATTAATGTCACCAAGAAAAATCCAACTCTTAGAAATATTCTTTGATATGGATGCTAGATTTATTCAAAGATATCTTCATCTTGTATATAAATTGAAGACATACACAAAAGTCACAGAAATAGTAGTGTTACCAATGCAATAGGAGATGGTCACAGACTAATGATCATTATGGAAGGAATTTATAGTGACACTATCATTATTAAGAACCAACAATGACTATGTGGCAGCATCAAATTGATAATTAAAAAAAAAGAGTAACCGAAAGATTTACATTTGAATTCCATCCAATTCTCAAACTTCAATCTTGGATTGGTAAGACTAATCAGTATAGGTTTTTTTTTCAAAATAATGTGACTAAGGGTTTTAACCATGGGATAGGTCCCAAGCCATTGGAAGTTCCAAAAGATGACCTTTATTACACAGCAGACCATAGCCTAGTACTATTCCTATCATAACATTGTGTCCTTACTTTATCAAAACCAACAGTTTCCAAAACCTCTTCATCCATATCATCTATTGCATCAGTAGATGAGGGGTCACATAGGTCTTGTTCGGATGGGGAAAACTCTTTGTCATCTCCCGTAGAGGACTCAGTACTGAGAGAATTGAACCAGTTAGCCGATTAAACAAGGGTAAAAAGAAGGCTTCCAAGTAGTTTCTTCCTTGAAATCTTGGATGAAGGAACTATTGATAAATCACTAGTGTGATAATAACCATCTCCTTGTAATCTTGTAAGATAATTATCCTACTCAGTAGATAATTAATTAACTCCAAATGAACTATAAACTAAGGCAATTCTCTAGATAAGATCCTGCTCAAAATCCAGATTAGGAAAATAATAATCAGCTTGATCTATAAGTAATGTAGGTGCTGGTTCCTCATCATAGACAACACATGAAGCCTTCCCTGGTGGTAAAAAATGACCTTCTTGAGCTCTATAACATTTAAATCCTTATTTGGTACTGAAGTATTGGCCTTCTCTATTTTCATCTCATTGGCACCTTCACTGGTAGTGAAACTGTGACCTGATTGGGTTCCATAACAATGATATCCTTAATTGGTACTGAAGCATTGGACAGATCAGGTTCCATCTCATCAGAATACTTTAAAAGTGTTTAAGTAGTGGCATGTTCAGGTTCTATAATGACACCCTACATAAGATATGAAGTAGTGAGATACTCAGTGGAAAAAACACCTTGACTAGAGACCATGAAAATAGTATCAGTAGTAGCATGGATATGACCGGACTCATCAATAGTATAGACAACAACAACATCATTAGAGGAATTCCCACATTATTTCTCTTAGAAACATCCAAGATAGGATCACCCTTGTATCCACCCCCATGAGAAGGGGCCTCCATAGATGTGTCATGACCATAGGGTGGGACTAAACCCTTATCATTCTTTATCCTTCTGCTGGTATCGTCATGCACCCTAATATTTCAATGATTACATAGTTTGTTTCTATTGCAGTCAGAGGCCATATGCCCAAAAAATGTTAATTTTCATAGAATTCTAGCTTCCTCTCAAGAAAAATATCAATATTAATATCCTCATCTCTGGTGGTTAGAACCACTTCTTTAACAAGGGTGGAAGCCATATCAACCTCAACAAGAATCCATACATAATTCCCAAAAGATATATTGTCCATCTACCTATCCATAAGGACTCTAAATCAACCATAAGGTTAAAATATTTCACAACATTCACAACATGCACATAATAAAACCTTCAAATTCAGAGAAAGAATCATCACTTAGAAATAATAATAAACTGGTAAAACATGTAAAAACACTACATTAGTTAATACTTTCATCCACCTAAAGGAAAACTGAAATATGCTAGTTGCACATATGCAAAAAATAATAGAGAATAAGAATCCCATACCTGAAAGTAATATTAAAATCAAACTAAACCAAAAATAGGGGGATATATGAACAATTGTCACTACCTCAAAATTCTACACAATGCTGCAGAAAATAAAGGATTAATGGGGGATGTGAACATGCCTAGAATCACAAGAAGGAAGGATTTTGGTGGAAGAAGGATACTATCAAAGTTCAAGAATGAATTTCACTTGGGCATGCTTGAGAGGTGAGATGTTACCACAAAGTTGACTGTGTTTCCTCATTCGGTGGCAGCGACGAGCATCATCACGACGAGGATGAGGATGGGGAAGTGTCGCGAAGGACATCTGGGAACTTTCAAGGGATGAGGCTCGGGGAGAGGAGAGGTCGAAAAGGCTGTCAGGGAAGAAGGGCCACCGCCGATAGGAGAGGTCGCCGTTGAGAGTAGAGGTCGCCACCGAGAGAGGAGAAGTCACGAGGGTGTAGGAGGGTGGATGAGAGGAGAATTCACGCCGAGAAGAGAGGTCCACCAAGAGAGAAGAGGTCGTGGGTATAAGGTGGGTCATGAGGGGTCGATGGAGGAGATGAATCACGGATAGTGGGGGGGAGGATCCCGATAGATGGTAAAAAAAACATAGATACAGTTTTTTTAATTGTGGATATAAACAATGATTTAGCCACAATTTTAATAGATTTGTGGCTATAAACTAAGATATAGCCACAAACTTATAAAACTATGGCTATAGGTACATGGATATAGCCTTATTTTCTTGTAGTGTAAGTTTTTATTTTCATCTAGCTACACTAGATATCATATATTTTTTCCCAGGGCTTCCTTGGACCAACTCATACCAATATTAGAGCTCTCTTCCTACTCCTGTGACTGCTTTCGAGGGAGCCCTTCCTCGCCATAGGTTGGAATCTTGGAAGTTCCCTGAGTTTTCATTTCCATTGTGTCAGATTGAGGCCTTTATGCATAGTGTGTTATTTAGATAGTATCTCTACAACTTTCTTACTACTCCTATGTCTCATTCGATGCTGCCACCTTTCTCACCCGTTGGCATAATATCATGCCAGGGTATACCTCTACCCAGTTACCATCATAATTCTGGGAGAGAATTGGGTTGATATTGTTTGTTGGAATCATAATGTTCCCTATGGTTCCTTCATCCAAAAGTATCCACCATCACTGATAAAGCATGCAAGGGTGCCTCTATTCGCAGACCCCCGCATACACTCGCTTCACCAGTTGCTAGATTCATTCGAACTATCAGGAGAAACAATTTGGAGTGTATGGTTATCAGTAAGTTTTTCCATAAATACTTGAAACCATCACTCCACCTTAGAAGGATGGAAGGTATTCCCTCTACTTCAGTGTCCCATCTAAATTGTTAACCATCTCACTGATTAGGGTCAGGAAAGGCCTGAAATTGAAGTTCCTGACATTGATGATCCCCATCATCACCTTGGATTTATTGAGAATCACTGGTTGGACCTATAGATTCTGAGGAGTGAAGTTTTTTGACCAATTTTCAAGGGTTAATGGGGTTTGGAAACTCATACAAATTGATGTGCACTGCAATCCATCTATACAATATTTTTAATGGAACTCATATGAACCCAGGATTGTTACCCTTCGCAACATGCCCCAACCAATTATGGAGCCTAGATAGCACCACTACAACCAAGTCCACTTGGTTTCCTGATGACATAATTACTTCCATCACTAATGTCCTAGGCCAGAACCCATGCGAGCATCCCTAAATGGAAAAAACCATACACTTATTAAAGTATCCAAGAATGCCACATACCAGACACCAGGTTGCTAATTATTCATGTTATAGACCCATTATTGATATCTTAACACCTTCAAAATCATTTAGTAGGACCTAAACCTTCTCATATTCCATACCCCTAGGCACTACTTCATCCTCCCCGATATCTTCTCAGCTGGAGCATTCAAGAAAATTTCTAGCCATGTCTTGAATGAGATATATTTATGGAAAGGAGGTTGATGTACCAATACTAAGATCAAATGGACATAGAGGGTCTACTCTATGACTGGTGTCTACTTTATATTTTCCTAGGAATTAGAAGAAACTCATAATACTAGTATCCTATCAGTGGAATCCCATTGATGTGATGAATATCCCATTGGCTGATTTTGACCTCTCCATGATGGAGGTGGAAGGTGTTTGTGTTCAGTGACCACCTACTTCGAAGCTCTAAAAAATGATCTAACTGGGGAGAAACATGGAATTGGGATGTACATATTGCTCCATACATCCCAAAATGAAACAGTTCATCCTTATACTCTTTACAAGTGAAGTGTACCAAGTACGCCCATGCCCACTCATCGGTGAAGTTCCCCCATCTTGTAGATCCCAATCTTTATACCATCACATATAGTTGTTTTGAACTTTGTTATAAATGATTCTTATATAATGGGTTGGTAAATTATTCATATTATTGTTGTTTTATCATCAATTTACGTATTATTTCACTCAAATTGTAGATATTAGCAGCTTAATGTTCTCTAACTGGGTGGTCGACGACAACAAAATTCCACTGGTCGAGCTCATCATGACTTGTGAACCAAAAATTCAATGTGTTAACTTCCATGGATGGGATATCCACAACATCCGACATCCCAAAATTATAATTTAGCTATATTTTTTTCATCAAATACTCCCTCTAAGATTATATTTACAGACTCAATAGCTCTATGTTCTTCAAAAAAACCCTCCTAGACCATGAAATTTTAGGATTCCTGACCATTTATACCCTTTAGGCAGCATCAACGGTGACTTGGTCAGATGGCTTGGCCATTTCCAAATTGTTTTGAAGGTTTCAAAATGATGGATTGTACAAAATAGAAGTTATTCATACAAATCGAGAAATATCACACAACTCCTATCTTGTTCATGCAAAGTTGTGACTTCTGTATGAAAAATATTTCACATAAAAGGGACTTGTGCAAATGTCGTAACTTAGAGATTGGGAGTTTTTGAAAAGGTTTAGAGTTATATGTATGATAGGTATCTTACCACACAAAAATTTCTAGTGACTATACCAAGTTCCCTCTCCCTATTTATAGGCATGGGACCCCCTCCCCACTCTGGTTGTGCATTCACAACTAGTTTGTGCAATCCAAAATGAAAGTTGCATGATAAGGAATACACCATCTCTACACTTTAGAATTTTCCTCAAAACTCAACCCGTAGGTTCCCCATTATCTCTAATTCTAAGGATATCTAAGTCATGATCCAAGAAAATCTGGGACCCATGTAAGGTCATTTGTGAAAGTTATCTACCTTCGGGGATCCATGGGGATGATGGAGTTTCACAATTTAATGAAAGAATGGTCTATGAGAATGAGAGTCAATAATTCAACTTCCAAAGGGTTTCCCCCCAAATTTTGGGGGTGATTGTTTATTTATATCCAATATGGGTGTCTTTGGGCATACAACTCCACCTATTTCATGTAAAGTGGTTGATGACTCTCATGACTTTGTCACCAGAGTAGGGTTGCATAAGGCTGTTTAATGAAAAATTTCTCATGAAAATGGTTTGTGAGTGAATTTTAAGATTTCACATTAGTCAATTTTTATGTGCCACTACCTTCATTATTTGGGTCCGTATAGAGAATCCATGAAGCTTGTTTTTTTATGTCACCTTTCTAATGTAAGTCATTTGCGTACCAAAATAGAAAGTTTCACGCAATTCCCTAAAGTTGTGTGCACTTTCTACCTTGTCTCTAGAATGGTCCCTTGGGTCGGGATGTGTCTTTTTTCATTAACTTTATTCCCTTGTATCCCTTTTTCACATCGGGTTCACCATTTTATTTTCTAATGATTTTGAGCAGGGGTACGTATCGGTATGACAACATTTCACCTTTCGTTCCTTGACTTTCCATAACTGGTTTGCTTCATGGACGGATTGTGCATTTTATAGGGTGGCTATTTGGGTTCCCTACATTCATGCTTTCCAAAGGTGAGTGGCCTCCACCACCAGTTTTGGTGATGTTGACTACTTAGTCAAAATGGGATGATGGGATGTCCATTCCTCCTTCCATGGATTCCTCCTAGGAACCCGTTTCCTAGTCTATGTCTACATTATATATTTAAGTCATGTTCATAAAGCTAGTTCTTGGCACCATCTCAATATAGACACCAATTAATTACACTACTTATATCTTGACAAGGAAGCTTCCTATGGTCAGAGAATATTGCAACTTTGGGAAAATGTTTGAGTCTATGGATGCTGTGTGTTTGGAACCAGTAAATTATTCCTCTTTTGAAGTTGAGGGAATATTAGATATGAAACATCTTATGGTGTGGTCAATGATCCTGTACCCAAATGGTAGAGGTTCATGAATGGAATCCAAGAGACCCAAGATCAAATATATGTGGAGGAATATTTCCGGGTGAGTGTAGCAGTATTGTTGTAGGTACTGTCACAGGTAGTAGATATAGTGCAATTACTATAGTAGATATTGTTCGGTAGTGTAGCAGTCAGAACTATTCATCCGATTCATCCTTCGGGCCACCAGTTTGGTCCTTGATTTGTTCAAGTCCTCAAGTTCAGTAATGATTTTGGGCCACCTTAAGGCCTTTTATCCACCTCAAGGACTTTGGGCCACCTCAAGGAATTCGGGCCACATGATATGCAGAAATAACCAGACATAATCTACAAGGAATAGGCTCTAGATGAGGATTCAGAGCAGGCACATTCACCAAAACACAACTAAAATGATTTTCAAGCATGAGAGGGTATGTAAATTTCCATCAGTACCAGACCTGTGCATCTCTACATAGGACAACTAACTGAACAACGACACAAAGTTGGAGAGATGACATCACAATGTAGATGCTGGGGAGGGGTACTTCCAAGTAGTTATAAGTCTAGGATGAATTTATCTAAGACCTTCAGGTCATGTATTGCCATAAAGGCTATGGTCTATGTAAGGGTTCCCCTCAACCCTTAAAAGGGTGATTATAAAAAAATGGATAAAAATATAAGGCCTTCGGGCCGTTTAGGAAAGCATCTTATTGTATGGAACCCAAGGAATCTAATGTGTGTTGTGGGGTAATTTACACCAAGGGTGTAAGACTTATAATAATTTTTACCTCGGTCATCCCATGTTCATTGAATGGGGTAGATATTCTAGATCATATGGTAGGGGAATATGCTTAGGGTCTTATGGGGACACAATCCTAGTTTTTTAGTCTCATAGAGATAAGTTGTTCACTGGTTTAACATCTTATAGGGAAAAGTTAGTAACTATTTTAATGACTTGTAGGAATTGGTTGGTCATAGGTTCAAATCCTTGCATAGATAGGTTTCTCATAGATTTAATGCCTTCTAGATAGAGTTTGGTCATAGATTTAACATCTTATGTAGATAGACTAGTCGATGGGGTTTTAATGTGTTCCCATTGGGAAAATGATCACACTTTAGGGTCATTGCCTCTCAGGGGGAAGATAGAAAGATTTATGGTGGAGGTGGGTTGAGTGTTCCCCCCATGGGTGGGATGATCACACTTCGGGGTTTCCACCTTTAATGGGAGAGACATTTAGATTTGATGGTGGTGTTATGGGATTGGGATTAAACCTCAGGGAGGAATACAAAGTATGTTGGGATTGGGCATGAGGGAGGTATTCTATACACCCTATTAGGAGTTCAAGTATCAAAACCAATGTAGTTCAAGTGCACAATTTAAGGTAATGTGATATTATTGGTCTATGTAGTTTAATTTTGTGTGGTAAGGATGCTCGCATCAGAGGAGTGGCAGTAAGGGATAGTGTAGGTCTTATGCATAGAGGTTTCCTATCACATGTACCTTATCCCATGACAGTTCAGGAGGTGGAATCCCAATATTATCATACATGGGGTATCATGCATACATCACAAAAGGTAGGTGTGAGGTGTCATCCCATTTTAATCATACATGGGGCATGTTGTGTTCACCACATATGGTAGGGGTTAATTTTAATGTCATATACTGAGGATGTTTTCATACAGTTTAAAATCGTATGAATAAGATGTTAGGCTATGTAGTTTTACGTCAAGAAGATCAAATGTGGTAGGGGCTTACACCAATATAGTCCATTTCAAACTATGAGAGGAGAATACGACACTAGACCTCCCTATAGGGAAAGGTTGGCGTTTTCCCTAGATGATGCAACCTTTGAGGATTATGTTTCCATTGCACATATGCCTCTGGGTGGAGCATGGAATAAACACCTCTGTGGTGATGTGGAAAATGGGGATCCCAATATTAGGGTACCTATGATTAGGAGATAGAGGTGATACAACTATATAGTCCATTATTGAAGCAAGGAGTTCAAACATGAGGGTTGATGATATCAGCTGCATGGGTGATCAAGGCATTGGTGGACCTAGTTAGAGTAGGTGTGGGGAACCTGAGCACTCAACTTGCATGCAACTATATTTTGTGGAAGAATTAATTGGGTCAAGGATCCATAATTTTTCATCCGTAAATCTATAAGTGTTCATGCAAGTAGAGTTTTGAAAACCATAGGCTTTATCACAAGGACATTACATAAACACTAGGGGAATAGGTGCACCCAACTTATAGAGTCACATGAAGCTAGTGATTGTGTGATGGTAACTCATATTTTGTGCACATTACTATACTTTAGGGTAAGTAGGTGAGGATGTATCAAGAATGATCCAAGTAAATTTGGGGGACATGTGTGGTTAGTCTCACAAGTTTTCTACCTTCAAGGATCCATGGGTATGCTATAGTTTCATGATGTGATGGAAGAGTAGGTTTCATGAATGAGATCCAATGATTCAGATTCCAAACATATATCCCTAAAATGGGGGGGGGGGGGTGATGGTTTATTTATAGCCAAAATGGGAGGCTTTGGGAACACAACTCAGATTGTGTCACATTAATTTTTGTGTGAATCTCATACCTTTATCGCTAGAGTAGGGTCACTTAATGTAGTTGTTAAATATCCCCTTTCTTATGAAAATGGATTTCATGTGAATGTTAGGGTTTCATGCATCATTCCAATGTTTCAATCCACTACCTTCAGTATTTTGGTCCTTCTAGAGTTCTCGTGAAACTTACTTTTTTGACATTTCCTTTCGCACACAATTCAGTTGTGTGCCAAAATAGAGAGTTGTGTGCAATGCTTTTAACTTTCACACACTTTCTCCCTTGGCTCTAGAATGGTATTTTGGACCAGGATTTTTATTTTTTTAGTAAAAACTTAGCTTCTAGAGGTGGAGACTGGTTTTATATGCCTACAACCATATGGGTCATGGTGGATCATCTTACAAATACTACTCACTTCATTGTAATTAGAGAGGAATTCTCATTCAATAAACTTGTAAGGATATACATGAGAGAGGTTGTGAGGCTACATAGAACACCACTACTGATTATATCTGACCAAGATATGAGATTTACCTCCATGTTCTGGAATATTATCTAACATGATCTAAATAATGAGTTGAACTTCAGTATGGATTATCTCCCCCAAACAGATGGAAAATATGATTGGACTATTTTAACACTAGAAGAAATGTTGATATCATGCTTAGTGGACTTTAATGGAGGATGAGATCAACATTTTACTTAGGTCTTGTTCTTGTATAATAATATCTTTCAACCAGTTATCCAAATGGATCCTTATGAATACCTTTATAGTAAGAGTTTTAGAACACCTACGTGTTAGGATAACTTTGGTGAATATAAGATTTTAGGACCTAAAATGGTTGAGGGAATGGTAGAAATGGTCAAGACCATTCTAAAATACATCAGGGCTACTCAGAGTTGATAGAAGATATTTTCTAATAATCATTAAAGAACCCTAGAGTTAGAGGTCAGGGATAAAATGCTTATATGCATAAATCCATGGAAGAGTCAAAAGATTTGGGAATAAGGGAAAGATAATAGCTAGGTACATCAGACCCTTTGATATTCTCAATCACATTAGAGTAGTGTCTTATTGATTAGCTCTCCCACCAACCATTTCTCAAGTACATGACATATTCCATGTATCCCTCCAGAGGAAATAAAACCAGATCCTTAACATGCATTGAATTAAGATGTGGTAAACCTGTAGAATGATCTATTTTATGAGTAGAAGTTTTTGAATATCTTATACTATAGAGATAAAGTTCTACACAACAAGATAAATCACCTAGTTAGAGTACTATGACAAAACCATAAATACAAAGAAGCAACCTGAGAACGGGAGGAAGCCATGAAGCAGAAGTACCCTCACCTATTTTCACCTTAGTATGTAATAAAAAATTTCAAGGGAGAAATTTATTAATGGGGAAAGACTTTAACACCCTGATATTTTAAAAATAAACTATTTTTGATAGCATATACAACACCCAACACCAAGCCTAAACAAACCATGAAATATTATTATTTAAATATTATAAATATGACCTAACATTTAAATTGATGAGTATGAATAGGATTAACAACATTATAAAATATATATAACTTTAATATGAAATAAAAATGAATTAATAAATTTTTATCAAATAATCATTCAATTTTCAGTAAAGACATTTTATGCTTCAAAAAGTACATTTTCTTCAAAAATAATTTTCGTTGCTTTCTGAGAGAAAATAATATAATTAATTTCTATAATTTTTAGAATTATGATTTTATAAAAAATGATATAATTTTTAAAATTATAATATCAATATTATCTTATATTTAAATTTTTTGTTTTTTTGAAAAGTTTGATTTTTCAGTGAATAGTGGAAAATACTAATTTTGTAAAACTGTTATTTCTTTTCATTAAATAAAGTAATTTAAAAGTAACATTATGATTTTAATTTTATTTAAAATTAACCAAAGTATTATTTGGTTAGGTATAATCCACTTAATTAAATTTTAATCATCTTTATATATCATTTTGGTATAAGTATATTTTTGGGTTTCAAAATTAATTTTTATGAAAAAAAATTCATCATGTTTTACGGGTTAAATTTTAAATTAAATTATTCCAATTTTGTGAATTTAACTTGATAAAATTTACCGTATATTATTAATCATCGTAATTAATGTTATTTAATAAGTTCAACTAAAATTTTTGTTATAATGAATAGTAAAAATAGTAAACATTTATACCATGATTGTGGTTAAAATATGTTTACTGGGGGTTAAACTAAAGAGATCAAGGTTAAAACAACCTAAAAACTTGTATAATTACTATTATATATATATATATATTTGAACCTATATCATATAATATTCTTTAATGGTTCATTTTGGATCCATTTAATGTGAATAAAACATTTATACATTTTATTCTTTTCTAAAATTCCTAGTGGGTCCTCTAGCCACTTATAAAAGGACACCCCTCTCCCATACTCTCTATAAATAAATATCATTTTAGTTCAGCCAATATATACCTAAATAAATTAATTAATTCCATTAACATGTTCTAGATGCCTTTTTTTTATTATAAAACCCTCATATGAAGAATTAAAGCGTCAACCTAAAGAGGTTTTTTGAAGAAGAGGTATCGCTCTTAACCGATATTTTTTGTTTTATTTATTCTTCTTCCTAATTAAAATATTATTCAAACATAATGATATAATAATATCATTATCTTCCATATACTAATATTTTTTATGTTAATTACATAAACTACATATGTCTCCTCTTCCATCAAATAGAAAATAAATCCATCGTTCATGTGTACGACAGACTACCACCTCATAAACTGATGTAATTAATTTTACATCATCACCACTAAAAACTATTTACGATGATGGATTTAATGTATATATATATATGGTATTGATATCATATTTATTATTCCTGAAATTAATCTATCATATATTTTCTCACCATTCCATTCATTGAAATACTATAACTCTATTCGTGTGTACGTGTGTATTACCACCTCCACGAAGTGATGTGACTCATTTTTTATTACCACATCACATGGGTGGTATATATAAGTATATTTAAAGAAATAAAATTATATATATGATATAATTATCATTATTGAAAAATAAAAAAACACTTTTCTTCTTTCCATCATGATCGTTGAAAAATGGAAACATTACTCATGTGTACGTATGAACTACCATCTCCAAGATTGTAACGCATATCATTTTTCATCAAAATATTTCATGGTTTGTTTTAAAAGTATAATTTATGCATAAAGATGATAATTATTTCATAATTATTATTTTGGATACAGTTAAATAACAATAACTTTGACCTTATCCAACTTACCAAAGTTGTTTTGGACATATGAGTTGAATATCATCAAAACATCTGACATGAATATAAATGACTAATTAATTGAATATAACATGATAATAATTAAAATGAAATGAATAATAAAATTGAAAAAGGTTTTTTAAAAATTAAATAATTAACATAATTTTATTATTCAGGAATATAAATAACATACATGATGATTCAGACTCAAGGTAAGGGATCTCTCTAAACCATCCTTTTCGTTGGGTTATAACCTTTCTCCCTCTAGCTTGATATCTCTCTCTCTTTAAAGTTATATAATGATTATAAATTATATATATATTTATCTCACATATATACTTATCTTATTATCACTTAATTTAATGGGGGTAATACATACCTTATGTTCATTTCTTAAATGCCTTCATGGTGAAATTTACTTTGATTATGATACGAGGAAATATTATGAAACCCATTTCATTCCATGAGTAATTATTAATATTATGCCTTATAATTTATTCCATTTTACAAAAAATAATCACAGAAATTTTATGTTGTGTGAACCAAGATAGTGCTCCATTTCATTGGGTAAAGTTTTTTTTTCTCACGAGACGTTATGTATGGGATTAGGGAGTAAACCCAATCCACTGTAAGACAATTCCACCATGTGATGTTGTCATGGAAGTTAGCCTTAACTTATTATTATGTCATGTTTGGTGTTACTACCAAATTTCATATATTTCCATGATATTTTAATACAATTTTCTTTATATTATTCTCCCATGTGATTACTCACGAGCCTTCTCTTTTATGATATAATGTTATACCTTTAACTCACACATTATGTATCTTTATCATATATATTCTCTAACGGGATTTTTTATCTCACCCATTTTGTCTATCTATTGCCCAGGGTATCCCATGTAGTTTTTGGATCTAAAATTGATTTAGGATCTCATTATTGAGATTGAAATAGACACATTATTTTCATGTTGATGTTTTATATACCTAGTATACCGAAGACATAAGGCCTTTTTGATCCTTGTTTTGTAATTATATGATTTTTATATTAAAAGTAATGTAATAATAGATGTAAAAGGCATGGAAAGATATAAAAAAAACTTAAAAATCTCCCCCACTCAATTTTATCACTCATGAGACCCCTCTAAATTTCCTAGCTACTGAATATTTTAGCATGAACAACCCTGAACCCATCCAATCCCAAAAATCAATTCCTAACCTATCCCAACACTTCCAACACCTCTATAGGGTCCCAATACACTTTTTTGATCCAAGGGTAGACCCCAAATACCATTATTTAATAGTAAATTGTAAAAAAACCATAAAATAATTTATATACTAATTTAAATTAAAACAAAAAATTTAAGAAAAAAATTAAACATGCTCGAGTTTTTAGAAAAAATTCAAACAAGTACGCACCTAGACCGGTATGATATGTTAACCCTAATATCTAAAATTAATTTAATTAATAAATCATATTGAGTATTTGAGTTTATAATAAGTTTACTTCCACCATTTTATATCAAAATATCACATTCAACACCTCATACCTTTCATTATTAGCTTTCTCTTAATAGAGCCTTTTTAGGTTATCAATAATCTTATAGGAATATAAGGTTTCATGTTGCTTTTGAAATTTAGCCTCCATGGGTACGTTCATAAGTATAGATAATTCCTATGAATCCTTTAGATTCTTATCATAGGTATATATTTATAATTTTTGAATGAATTCACCAGTTAGTTTCTTATGAAGAGGTTCCTTCAATATGTAGAATTTCTCAAGGTGCTTGCAAACTATTCTCAGGTTCCGATAAAAATTTAAGAAGTTACTAGTATTTAGTTTTTATTTATCCAAAATATATCTCAATATTATTCTTGATGATTACGATGATATAATTTTCTAAAACACTGTTTTTATCAAATGAGTATCATATTTTATAACTAATTAATATGGACTTTTCTTAAAAGTATTCCCACTAAAAATGATGCCCCATACATTATATGCATCTAGTGATCTAAGATAAAAATTTCACTAATATAATTATCCAAATTTGGTTTAAAACTAATATATTAGTTATTTAGGTAGGGTATAAACCCAATCATATCATATATGACTCTTGAATAGTTGAGCAAACAACAATTTTCCCAATTCATCACAAGAATAAACTCAACTCTATTCTTTTGGAACCCAAACCCGTAGGCTTTACCAGCTAAGTATAACTCATGTATCACATTGATATATGGTTACCTAAACCTTAGTATTAACTATACCCATCATTTATTATACATGATAATCCATGGAAACCCTGCTTTGGCATGAAACTATCCTGTTGGATGGTCAAGGTCTTGACATGTGTTTTTTTGGAAGGAATCTCATACTTATTATTTTGATGCATTTTATTTTATAATATCACCAATCCAATATACATCATATTCATATTAAAATCAATACTATTATATAATGTGTAATATTTATTATCGCATGCTTATTCCTTTATGTATATATGCTTTTAACAATTTAGATTTGGAATCAATAATCCATTCACCAAATTAATATGTTCACACCATATTAATGTGTCACTCTTCAAAAAAACCAAAGTTCATGTTACTCAACTAAAAATAGATTCCAAACATATTTATACATATCCAAATGCATCTTATGTACAAGGCATATAAACCCCTTCATATAAGAGTTTATAATTATATGAGATTTACAATCTCTGCATGAGTAATCTTAGAGTGATAAATAGAAAACACCTACCTTTCTAGAATAAGGCATAAGTATCCATGATATCGGGAAGTACAACCCAACATCCCTCTCCCCGACGAGACTTTAATCAAGAGAGAATCTAATTCATCACAATTCTAAAATCTAATATATATAAAATATATTCAATAACTAAATTCAAGCTAATAACTTTTAATTACAAACTAAGTTCAAAGTGGATGAAAAGTAAATCAAATGTTGTCATACCTAGAATTTAATACATGTATTGAAAATATATAATAAGAAATTTACCTAATAAACAAAGGAATACATAATATTCAATTTTCAAAAACAATTAAAAAACGTGAATATTCAAAGGACTTAAACAAATAGACAAACATTTTATTTATTTTATAAACATGAGATATTCATTTATGAGTAATTAAAAAATAAACACTTATAAACAATTAATCATTCATTATGAACATTACATAAATAGATAAATATAAATACTTTCTATTTATGCTCAATATGATCTATTTCATATTATTTTATCATATGGAATTTTACTTTAATATTTTTTATTCCATGAAATATAAATATTTTAAATTTCAATTTCTATTATGTAAACATTTTACATAATCTAAATATCAAATATTAACATTATTTAAACCCTTGATAATATCATTTATCAAAAATATTTTGATAAGGTTTAAATAATTTCTAAATAAGTATCTTTTAATTTGAACATTTTAATTTTAATTTTATAAAAAATTCATAATTTTTAAATATAAAAACTTTATATTTTTCCTTATTTTTGTAATTTATAAATTTTTTATAAATTAAACTTATAATTTCCTCTATAAAAATTTTATATCCAAAATATAATTCATGTTATATAATTATGAAAAGGTATTTTTGTATTTGATCTTAATACTAAGGAATATTTATTTATAAATGGTTCACAAACATTTAATTAATTAATTATAGACTCTTCATAATTAATTAATTTATAAGAACTATAAATAAATAAATATTCCAAAAATACTTGTTATAATTATTTATAAACAATTTATAAATAATAAAATTCAATTTATAATTTAAAATTAAGAAAAATAAATCTCTTCATCAATCGTATTTTACAATTAAGGATAAATCATAGAGTACAATTGATATCCATACAGTGCTAAAATAATTTTACCACTATCAGTCATATTACATAACTAATATCCATATCATATCCTACTAATTATATGAAAAAGTATACTCTTATATATCATATCATATTTTACAATATATAAAGATATCATAAATTTGATATGATACTCTATTTATGAAACCCATGGAAGCAATATCGTAAGATAAAATATAATAACGAAATGAACTATAACATGTACAAAACAATGGGTTTTATACTAAATCATAATTACAACTAGAATTACAATAGGTAATAGGATATCTAAATACTTCTCTAAATGATTTCCCAAATCAAAATTCGTAGACATTCTCTGATACTGCTGAAAGGTTTCTTAGAAAATATTAACCATTAATCTAAGAAATAGAAATGATAAAGAAACCTTGAACTAATTTTTCCATGCATATAAAATGAAATCATATAAAACTAGAAATGAAAATCATGTACCTTTCACCATCATAAGCAATTATTCATGATGAATATATTTGTTTGCGCTTGATGATGACCACTAAGGAAAAACTAAAAGGTTCTTACCTCTAAGGTGTATCCATAGGAAGCATTGAATCACCCAAAAAACTTTGGGTAGGATTATTAAAACCTTCACAATATGGAATTATTTCTGATGTGAAAAATGATGAAGAGATAACATCAGGAGGGATATTTTCATCCAGATAATTTTGAGAGTATTGCACCCACATTCCCAAGGGATTTTCCTCCTTTATATAGGCTATAGGTACACTTCTTATACCATGAATTCATTCCATGAAATTACTCATAAATTTCACAAACATAATAGTAATGGATTCAGTTATATCCCATGTAACCTATGTCCATTAACTCTCTCACGAGTTAATGATAGTTGATCATTAAAGATTTCATGAGAAATAAAATTTAATGTTTTGAAACTATAAATTATAATCCCATGATTTGTTAAGGTGAATATAGTCTCAATATATTCATCATATTCATATCATGTTATGTTGGCACCAATGTATGCTAAAGTCTCTGATCAAGGTTAAGTTAGTTGGTAATGTACCCTCAAGCCTAATGACACTAACACCTTATGATATCCTCCCATTTATACCTTATGATTGTAATGGATTGTAGCATGAAATCACATTTCATAAAATATAATATACCTTAGTCCTTAAATATGATTAGCCATATTGTATCACATACAAATGGGTTTTAAGGAATATTCAATTCAAAAATATGAGATAAATATATGAACATTTCATATTTAATTTAGGCATGAAAAATATCATTTTACAATGCCTAAAACTTATCATTTATAAAAATTTTATAAATTAGAAAAAATTAAATAAAATTATAAAATATTGAAAATTTTAAGGCTATATTATATTTTATGGTTAATAATAATATTATCAATCATAATTTGTGATTTATATTGTAGCTTATTATTAGAGTAGTTATAAGGTTCCATCTATATTTGACGTTATCCTATATATCACCGATATGACATTATGCTCAGTTTTAGTGAAACCTAGGATTTAATCTTAATTTATGATATCTCATATCTTATCTTACACCATAGTAAAAATCCTCAGGATTTCACTATATCTTACCTTATTATAAACATCAATTTTACTCTATAACAAAACAAAACAAGAGAAATCCTTCATATTATACACTATGATATGGAACCAAACACCTTATGATATACATTTTCTTTAAAAAATCTATAGAAAAACATGTTAATTAATTGATGAATGTTGAATTGATACCAATGATGGGTTTTGGTAGATTATATCATGATCTTAGTAGTAAAAGAAAACCCATATATATCTGATCTATCATCAAAATAATAAACATGTAAATCAAGAAATAAAATATAGGCATACCTTTAAATCAAAATTCTCTATATTTTATTATTCAATAGACTGATATTAATATAGATCACTAAGAAACAACCTTAGGAATCTTACCTCTAAGGAAATTACACTAGCCTTGGATCATCATTTGTAATGAGAGAACTCATGTTATTCAAAGGTGTGCTATAATCTTCTTGATGAAGATGAATGAAGAACCAAGAACTAAAGATATATCTATATCTATATTGCATGCATCATAATATCCATTAATGGGGGGAATATCATTCCTTTTATATAATCTTACCATTAAATTAATAGATTTAGAGTGTCTTCTTCCATCTCATGAAAGCCGAAATGCATTAGGATAACACATGCCCCATCAGAGTTGTATATTAATTAAAAAATTAAATAAATATAAAATGAATATATATCCATAAATGAATCCATATCAATGATTCATAACTGAAGGGAACAGATCGAGAAGATATGGAATAATGAATGCATGTAATATCTCAAATCACATGACCATTATACACAATAATGGAAAATTATAATAGGTTATGATCAAGGAAACCATATTCTAAAATTGATTCCAATAACACAGAGATATTTTAAAATATGATATCCCTACTTTTATTGAATTTCCATCAAATCTGATGTAGCATGAGGAACAAGTGTATAACTCTCATGCAACAACATAGAGGTGGTGTGATTATGACACGAAATGTTTCCAATCCCAACTAATCCTATGTAGAACTCCCCGATGCTTAATGATTCTTATGAAGATTCCTAGTCATGATGAGTATTCTAATGTAGTGCTTCACTTAATCTAACATAAGTTCTTTGAAATTAGGTTATTTTTACATTATAATGCATTTATGGGAGTTTATCAAATGTCAAATTGTCAAAAAAGTGTAATTCATGAATTTTATCCCCTATTATCATTAGAATGAATAAAATTGATGTGTTTTTTAGTAATTCATGTAATTTAGGTGAAAATTATAAATAAATATTATTTTATTTAATTTTATATAAAAAATTCATTGAAAATTTCATATTTTCTGGGAACTTTAACTTCACATTTTTAAAGATTTCTTATAAGATGGATTTTGAGGGAAAGTGACTCTGCCTTTCCTATGGTTGATCATAAAGACACGAGTTGTCATGTGACCACACACCAAGCTATTATAAAGGATATCCATAACCTACCGCATGACTATTGATATTTATTTTAGGAAACTAAATGTGAGTGCTCACGAACGACCACAACCTTCAAATTGCACAAGTCTTTAAGATCGACCATGAGACCAAACCTACCACACCTGACCTACCACAACCTTTCACCATTTGACCAGAGCTATCTCCCATGATATAATTCACCTCGTCTTCCTCATCGTTGATGAGAAACCACTCATTACAACAACCTAAATAAATTTATGCTCGAGGTCAATGCTTCAATGAGTTGTCATGTGAGGACTCAATCTCCAATAATGAAGTCAGTAGTCAGGACATGAAATCTATCATAAAAGATTAATTAAAGTTTTCTAAAGATCAAAAAACTACCATCAATCTGAATTTGATTGATCTTGACCATAAAGAATAATATACCATTGAATTCAAAGAAGTAAATAACCCTTGATCCCTAGTTTGAAGAAGATAATGGAGGTCGAGTGAAAAGTGAATATTTGTGTTGGTTGACTGTTATGTTTGTTCCCTCTATAGGAATAAAGTGGATGGGACCTCTACCATTCCCAATGTGTTGGATAAAATCTTCAAGAGTATCACACACATGATGTTTTATGGAATATCTCAATGAATTCAATCAACCCAACATGGATTTAGTCTCCCTGTACACACCCACTACTACCTAAAACACTATAGAATGTCCCTAGCCTTTGACACACTATCCTGGACTAACTAAAGACCTAGATCAGCATATTGACCCTGAATTCACCATTATACACCACCCCTTAAGGATGATTCCACACCATACTTCCCTACACTTGTATCTGTTCTATTAGGTAGCGATAGAATCCCTTGTAGCTATAATTACGACTTCACTAAATGATGGATAAATAAAGGGAGTGTTTTATATATGGAGATTCCTTTATCCAAATTTATTTTTAACATAGTAAGTTGAATACCTGATAAGTATCTAAAATAAGCTCTTGTGCCTTGAAATATCTTGGACCAACTTCAGTGTGCTAAAATATTCATCTTCATGCAAGACCAGTAGTGTTGATATATTTCTATTGTTTGATTTCTTTGAGTGTAGGATTGATGATTCATATTTGATGAAGCCCTATTTAGAACCTATTCACAGAATCTTAAGATAATATCACTCAAAGAAGACCAAAATCAATTCAAAGGTAGTCTGATCCAAGTCCATGTAAAGTTAAGACCCAAGCCTAAGTCCAAGAAACTAACTAGGTGTGAAATATCACTATACATCGCAAAATCTTATCCAAAAATCACATAGTTTTAGGCCCTAGATTACTATTCTAGATTTAAGTGTATATCAGGCCCAACTTATCATGTTATAGGCCTATATAATTGATGCCCAATTTTTAATCCCACCATTTGAATCCCATATTCTGATTAAAGTTTAGGATATTACCCTATCCATAGTCACTCAATTTTCACATGTGCAAGGCACTCATAGGAGGTCTCCCAACCATCCCTCATCTTCCACTATACCATGGAAAAGTGAAGTATGTCACCTATAATCCTTCTCAAATGAGTACGAAGCCTGATCTTGGGATGATTCTATTAACTAGATACAATTATTTATCCAATTTAATTAAATAAATTGGATATGATAATTTATATATAGTAATTGGGGGGTATTTGAGAAATGGATTCTCCATTCATGAGATGATTATTATAACATTTTTATTTTGATTATATGATTTTTTAAATGTTTTGTTATGTAAAATTATATCCTTATCTATTATTATTTATGTTTTTTATCTTCATGTATTCTATAAATGTGATCTATCAAACTACATGATCATGGAGTATTGAATCAAGGGATTATTTTCTGGGGGGAAATCATATTGGGTATTCTAAATCCCTATTTTTAATTTCTTTTCCTTTTAATTTCTCATCCTTGATGCAATAGTGAGTGAGAAGAAATAGATAAGTGATCATCACCTGCTCATGCCATTTTATGATTTTATCATCCCATATATCAAACCATCTCTCTCCCCCTTCTCTTGGTATGAATTTCATAGAATTATAGTAGTGTGGATTTAGGTATGAACAACATATAATTGGAGATGAGTGTAAGGATAGTGGATGCCTTGATCGAGTTTGTTCATTAACTCTATGTAATGATGGTGGTGATCCAGATATAAAGAGGTTATCCTTCTATGTGTTCAGTCCCACCATTCAAATAGAGTGAGAAATCAATGAGTGGTGATGACTAGAGAGTTGGATGAGGATTGGAAAATGAAGATCCCTTGTATTAAATCTTGGATCAAACCCCTTGCATGTTGACTTTTTGAATTTGTTTTATGCATTATACTTTTATTTTATAAATAAAAAAATCAAACACATCAAACCCATTTATAGATGCTTTCAAATTATAGAAAATAAAAAAAATTAAAAATTTATTGAGGATAGTGAAGAACTAACCCATACACACTCCTTGGGAAATGAACATAATCATCCCTATGTTGTATTCCTAGATTTAATAAATTTATATTTGATTTTAGCCCATGAAAACCACATGATCAGTTTGGAATAATTATCAAGGAGTTAGGTTAGAAACTCATTGTTTCTCTTTTTCATTGTGAATAATTTCCTATTTTAAAATTAAAATATAAATATAAAAAAATTGAATATGCTTTTGAATCAACCTCATACCATCTAAGTGAATAATACCCAATGTTGAAAAAAATCCAAAGTTACATCAATAAATACTTTCTAATGGACCAAAAATTGAAGGTGAAACAAAAAATATCATGATAATTAAAGTAAATGATGTCTATAATAATCACTACCTCCAAGAACTTACGGAGAAAATACAACAACAATGATAAGAAGAGAAATTGGTGTCTATGGAAATTTCTCAAGAAGACATCCAAGAGGTAGAGGAACTACATAAATACCATTATATCCCTCACATTTATAAAATGTTACCAAAGTCACTCATATAAAAACAATAGACACCAATTGAATCATTAAAGGGGGATGGCCAAAATCTTGACTCTCTTGTATTTAATTATTCTCAAATTTAGTTGGAAACTAAACCCATTTTTCTTTAAAGATACATATTTAGCATTATAAGAGTATGTCTTGGAGGAAGAAGAGGTGAATATTATGGGATTTTAAGAACAATTTATGTATTCATTTATCACTCCTGAATAAACTAGTTTGGAGGATCTCATTCAAAATAAAGAGATCATTATTGATCCACCTAAGGGTGTGGAATTTCCTTTTGATTCAGTTTATTTTGATTTTTTGCTTCTTTAAATTCAATCAAATTACCAATGTTTTAAATTTATAAGTCAAGTCAAGCCACATTTTTTCTAGGAAATTGAAGAATACATATAGGTAAACAAGGAAGAACCTATGACAGACACCATAGAAGAGAATGTGAATCTATAAAATGTATATAAGGTTTCACAGAATGAAGAAGACCTAGATAAGGCTTACATTGAAAATATGGTCCAATATTCTTTGAAATAATTTGAATTTGAAGTTAAAACAATGGATATAAAACTATAATATACCTTAAGGTATAATATTTTTAAGGAAAATGAATACAAAGATCCTCGAAAAATAAACAAAATACCTCCCAAAATGCGGATAAAGTGGTAGAGGAAGTGAACAACATCACCCCACTAGCTGAAGCTAAATTATAATGGAGACTAAAAAATAAGTACATAAAGATCATTGTGAGAATAAAATTATTGTAGTTATTAATAAATAATCCCAACCCACCAATATAATTGGGATAATCCAAGTGCTATCTGGTTTCATATAGAATAAAATTTATCACCTCTTGGAGCCTCGTCTCACCCTCTTTCTCTCCAGAGTTCTTTGAGGTGTTGAATCTCCCCAGCTTCTCTCTAGTGGTTAAATTTGGTATGTAGTGACCTTTTCTCAAAATATTTGATAGGTTATTCAATGGTGAATACCCACTGGAGGAGAATTCCATCATTGGGGTTTTTGGACCCCCTTCATTTCATTATTTATTTTACTAGTGCTGAATATTTTACCTCCACTTCATCGAAGGGTCAATGATCATTTAAAGGTATTCATTTCTTCATTATTGGATGGGATTAAAATTTAAATTTAAAGATAGATGAACCATTTATAGAGATATGGGTTAGATTCTCGATATACCCTCCAAAATACATCAATTCATCAAATGATGGGTAACCTCGTCGGAGGGTTTTTTTGGATTTTGATGATCGTTCGAGATATCTGTGTCTTCTATTTCCCCAGAATCGTATGGAATTGGACATATCCAAGTCTCTTTTTTATTCTATGTGGATCAAGGTGGGTTAGGAATTTAGAATCCAATTGACTATGTTGTTCAATAACTATTTGATTTCTGTCCGTCAAGTTTTCATTTAGTCCACCCACAAAAAGTGTGCCACTTTTGTTTGAGGAAAAGGGAGATGACACCTATTGGCATGGATTAAAGAAATAATGGTATAGAAAAACATATCTATACCTATTTTTATAATTTTGATTCCTATTCTAGGGTGATTTAGCTGGTTTCTTCAGATGCAGAAATTACCTATGTTCAAATGGTGAAGTCTTCAATAAATATTTCTGTAAATTGAATCAAAGGGAAGCAGTTGGATCTGTTTTCTACTCCCAACACTCTAAGGGGTGAGGTAACTCGGTTGGTAGCATTCCCTAAGGTTGCATAGAAGGATAATATCCATAATGTAATGGGTTTTCCCTCTCAGGACCCTCCTCTTGCCTTGGGTGAAAGGTCTGGAAAGTTCATTGTATCTCAAGGTACTGGCTCCCGAGCTAGTCTCCATCCAGGGTGTGCTCAGACAGTCCTCCTAGAGAAAGATAGACCTAGAGGTATCACTTGAAATAATTCATTGATTGGAATATTGTCTCCCTTTTTTGTTGGTTCCATGAAAATGTTGAGCACAAGAGTTGATGTTCATTACAAGTTAAAAATTTTAGAAGACCAAAGCATGGGAAAGGTTGATGCTAAATGTTGGGGACCAAAAGAATATAAAATGAATAAGAAGGTTTTTATTTTTAAGGGAGAATAAAATATTTACTTTTAATTGGTAAATTATGGACAACATATTTTTAGTGACAAAGAAACAAACTCCCAATCAACTTATGAGTGTAAGAAATATCAACATATGATAATGGTTGTTGGGTGTGGATAAAATAATGAGAATCACAGTAATATTGTTTCTATAAACTTACTGTCAAAAAAAAGAAGAAAAAAACTAAGAAACTAAATGACTAATCCAACCTTATAAATCCTATGGTCACCAGATCAGTTATAAAAATAAATATAATCAAGGAAAATATAAGGCATGATCCAATGGTGATTTAAGAATGTGTAATTACATGGGTAATAAAAACACCTACTGATGATGAGGCTAAGGTTGTTAATGATAAGGCCAAGGAGACTAAATTTGACAGGTTAGAATATCCTAACTAGTTTTATATCCCGGTGCATTTTATGGTGTCCATAAAGATGAATGAAAGGAGGATGCCAACCTGAAGCTTCTACTACATTCTAATAAATATTTATTGGAGTAATATTTCAATATCAACATTTTAAATGAAGATGATAATATAATGTATGAGAGACCAATTCAATTCAATCTTAATGATGAAAAAAATGATTGGATAAAAAAACAAGATTATATATTGGCACATGAAATCAATTATTGGAAAATAAATTTCATCAAAGATGATCTATACATGAAGGTAACCTATATCACATGAAGTTTACATAGGGTTATTTATTCAAACATTTCAATTATTTTCTGAGAGATTTTGGTTCATTCTTATATGGTTTGAAACTTGGTGCTTCATATTATCTTTTTGGGTTCTTACTTTCCCTAAAAAGTGATTTTTGAGATAAAAATTTTAAATTGGCAGTTATTCAGTGATAAATTTAAAAAAAAAATGTGAAAGCACAAAAAAATATTATGTTTTGATCATGTACAATGTTGTATGTATAGTTTTTGAATTTTTAAACTTTCTTTGAGATGAATTGAAAAATATAATCACTTTTGAACTTCATATTGATTGTGAGGAATTTTATCATATTATTGAACCATAAAATTTCAAATGATTACTAAGTTAATTTTCCCACTGTTCTCATAGATTTTTTTAATAACTTTGAAAAGAAGTGTGGTTCAAACAATCATTGTGAAATTGAAATTATAGCATGAGGAAAATGAAATTTTGAACTTAATTCAAGGTAACTTATCCTTTTAAAAAAATAATACCTTAGAGAAAAAACTCAAAATATATTAATGTAAGACATTTTAAATTAGATTAAAATAGAAAATTTTAATTCCAAAATGAATATCTAAGACATTAGGTCCCTGGTGTGTGAGTAAATAAATGTAATTTGTTTATATTCAATAAGTTCTTTGCATAATGATTTCTATAAATACAGATGAAAAAACTTTAATAAGTGCCTAATTATCAAAAATTACTTTATTTAGGTGAGGGGAATATTGAACCTATATGAATAAAAGGGAAATTGATATACAAAAACTTTATTTGAGTTGCATCAATGAAGAGGAAATTGGATCATTTTTAAAAAAACTTTGGATAGAGGGATAATTGGATGTGTCACTTATTAAAATTTTAATTCAACTTAAATATATCAATTTCACTCCAATAATAAGAATTATTTGTTGAATTAAATTGAGTGTAGTGGATTAATTTCATGTATTAATCATGATTTGTTTTTAGTGGAAATAACTTAAAGATTTCCCCCACTTTTTTGATAGTAATAATTTTGTTGAGTATGTATTTATTTGTTCATTTATTGATATTTTCTGAATAAATCCATTAAAATTAGAATTTATAAATATGATTTGATATCTATTTTCATTAAAATACTTTAATTTTATCAAGGATCCTAACTTGATAATTTTTTTTGAATTCAGTATTATGTGAAACATTGTAAATAGTTGAATGATGTTGTTATCTTTGAAATCTTTTGTGAATAATAACTTATGAAAATTTGTGAACTAATTTTATTGGTTGATTATTCTTAGGTTTAGAATGTAATTTAAAGAAATTTAATGAATAATTTTTGTGCTATATTAATTTAACTAATATTTAGAATATGATAGATCTAGAAATTTCTTTATGGCTTGAATTTTGTACAAAATTTGAGACTTTTGAGAATTGTGTTATTTGAAATTAAATGATTTTTTTTGTAAAAGCAGGTTCCATAAACCCAACTTGTAAACTACTTTTCAATTTCTATATCATTTATACAGTGAATTATACATAATTTATAGTTAACATAATAGTGTTGATATTTCTGCATCCACTATTTATATGGTAATTTCCTTAGATTACATTTCATATAAAATGGTTATAACAGTTACTTGGCTATAATGTGAACATAGATATACCATGATAGTAATCATAAAACATATATTCCATGGTCTAGATACATCATGCTGACTATAAACTGATGATTTTAGACCATGAGGTGTTAGGGGATCATAAGTATTAACAGTTCTTTTCATGAGTTCATACTTAGTGATCTTGAGTAGATGAGATCATGAAGATAGAATTGCCAATAGAAACACCACATGTTTCAGGTGTTATTGGTAGTTCTTATCTATGAACATGTGTAATGGTCACCTGAATTGATATTATTTTTAGTGTATAATATTTGATCACATGCATTGATACAAGGAAAAAACCATGACATTTATGTCTTGGTGAGGTATCTTGAATTTGGTGTGTCAATGGTAGAATGAAATTGATTGCATAATCAAGATAGAATTTTTCACTTATGAAAGAAGGTGATATCTCGATCCTAGTTAATCAGGATGGTAGTAACTTCACTAAATCCATATCCATGGTAGAATAAGATAATTCCATCCAGTAAGATCAAAAAAATATAAAGTGATAGGGTATGATGACATGAAGTGTGCATCCTACTTTATGAGATATCTAAATATAAAGAGATTATATTACATGGTGTGTGTTTATAAGAGGCTGTCATTGATATAAATACTCCTTATCTCCTTAGGGTCCTTGATTTGTTTCTAGGATCTGCTCCCGGTATGTGAATATTATTCAATATTATCGAGATAAGATCCTAGAAGGTCACACACTTATCACATTCAAAAGTTTGGCATATTCTTATGAATTAGAGTATAGGACATGGTGGTCCCTACCATAGGGTCTGAGAGATTTCTGAGTATTAATGATCACTATGAAATAAATAAATTCATATTATTTGATTTTAAAATAAATTATAATGAATTTATTTATTAAAATTATTCATAAGATATTAAGTGAATACATAGGAAAATATTTAACGAACTAATATTATTTTAATATTCTAGGTTCATTAAATATTTTCAAGAATAATGATTTGAGTTAAATGAATCTATTTTATCACATATTATATTTATTATATTAAAATCAAGTGATAAAAATATAAATAAAATTTATGACATGATTAGTTGGTCATAGTATGTCATTTATGGATTATTTAGAGGGAATTACTTATGTGGGGGTTGAGGTTCCCTTTATGGGTGTTTAATCACCACTATATAATCAAGGGTGAGATATTTTTCAAGGGACTATTCATCCACTCAAATTTGAGAGCTCCTCTATTTTCTCTCCTATATCCTAGATAGAGAAGTTCTCAATCCGAGAAACTGATTCAAGTTCTTATTCATGGATCGAAGCATCGACATAGTGGTGATCATCGAGATGTCGAAGGATTCATCAAATCTCTATGCTAGAACCCAAATTTAAATGATCAAAATTCTTGAAAACTTATAAAGTGTTTCTTGAAGATCTAGAGTGATCTGAATTTGATTCCTTCAAGAAATGATCATCGTTGATGAGAAATTGTAGAATGTGACTTCAAATTGATTAAGGTAATTATTCAATTTATTTTTATGGTTAAATTATTCATTCAAGGTCCTCAACCATCATAACATGCTATGAAACATGGAAGATTAAGTAGTTACATCGGTCAGTGATGAAAAATTTTAAATCACCAACCCATATTCATTCATTGCGTTCCCCGATACCTTCAATTAGTATCATAGGTATTGCATGAAATTTTTAAGATAAGAAAAAATAAGTTTTCATTAAATTCATATATATGGTATCATTATGGTCCCATAACTATATAGAGATATCCAATAATATATTAGATGACCAATATATGTCCATATAAAGATCAAAATATGAACTAAAATAATTTTTGTGGGTTTAATTTGAAGAACACACACACACATATTGTATATGTTAAAATTTTACTCAGAGGCAATTGGCAGTGGAGGTTTCCATTAACCTCAGTATCTGGTCGGATTCTTATGCTCATAACAGTTCCCTACTAATGACTATTAATTCCATGTTATTGTGGTTTTTTTTAAAAAATAACCATAATCCAAAGGCTTTAGAAAGTTTTATAAAGAAAAAAAACTAAAAGGGAGACCTTCAGGGTGGATGGTCGTGATACCAGCCAAAGAAAGAAAATCAGATGGGTGGGGAAGGACGACTTCCAACAGAGACCAATAAAAACTAAAAATAAAAAAAATAATTTGGGTAGGTTGCGCTTCCACCCCCTCACCATTTCCCCTCACACGACAACCTGGGTCATCCCCCTACCATGCACCTCTGCCAAGATTAACCTGAAAGCCTCCTACAGTTCTTGGTCCCCACCTGGAATCTTGCCACACTCCACCCAATAAGCCTCTCATCATGATATCCCCCCTGATGGTCTCCTTCCATAATCTCCCCCCCCTTCCATCCTTGCATGATGTGATGCCCCTACCAGAAAGACCCACTGGCACACCTCCCATGTGCCTTCACCACTTGTCAAAAAACTGAACAACTTCACCAACAACCCTCCATCTCTTCCCCATATGTAGTTTCATAGGGTTTCATCGTCGTCCTAACATACCCATCCCATTTTAGACATAAAAAAATATCAGAACCCATTTTAATGAGTTTCTAGGTCACTCGGGGCTCGAGGAAAATTTAAAAAAATTCAAAAAATAATTTAAAATATTTTTAATATAATTTAATTTAATTTGGGACCAAGTGACATATATTACATGAATTAAAATTATAAAGAATTATTTTAATTCATTTAATTATCCTCGGTGTAAATTTATAACAAATTTAATTTTCATGTCGATTGATCATGAGTTGTGACCATCCAATGTATGTCTGGGTTTTATTAATTAATTAATTATTGCATGTAGTTGACATTTGTAGTAATTAATTAAATAATTAATTAGAAATTCTATTATCATCTATCTTGATCATTATATGTATAAGGTCATGCATATTAATGAGAGCTATATTGCATGTGTATTACACATTCCTGAGACCCCCTCTCATACATGCGATTATTTATGTATTATGATGAAGAAAAATGAGTATGTGGACCATGATAACATGAGGTGAAGTTCTAGACAGTATGTAAATACATTGAGTGGGGTGGGTGGTGAAACACGAGCTTGGAACAACTCATGTAATCACCCCTAGGGTTTCAATTGATCCATTTATTCTAAGTGGATGAAGTAGTAATAAATTATCATGATCAATCATTTATTTTATTTATTTACGCATAATTTATTATTATTTTTTAAATATGAAATTTTAACTAATCATAAAAAAATAAACTATATGCTTAGATTAAAATAATTAAAATGTGGTGATTGTGTTTTTTATTTTCTATATTATCAAGTTATGAGTATGATCAAATAGTATATTCATATTTAATATAAAATTATTTTATTATTAGATAAATAATAAAAAACCTCAAAATATATTAAGTCGTAATGCCTTACATTTCTTAAATTTGAACAAAACTAGGTATATAAGGTTCTTTTCAGTAATAGATGAGGGTGAATCGTATTAATGGAGAGTTATTATAAGAGTTATGGATTTAGTTAACTAAATTTGGAATCAAATAAGTGGTCATAGCTGGATTATTATCACTTTATTGGTAAATTATTGAGTAAATCAAGGTTATAATTTCTATAATCTTGGAATTCACTCAACAATTCAAGGAGATGTGAGTCAATGTAGTTGGTCAGTCTAAATCCTAAATTGAAACTCTTAGAGTATTAGTGTAGCCATATATTGGACAATGAATAGAGATTCTGAGGATCCTTTCCACTAGAATACTCAAGAGAATGGGTATTCTAAATCTAGTAGTGAGAGATAATTGGGTTCGATAAAATAGTGGAAGGAATTTAATGATTTAACTAATCAGTATATTCTAATTAATAATCATGATAAAGGTACTAATTTGGTTATGTTTATTTTTAAAGAAAATGGAAATTAATACCATATATACATTGTGATCTATATTGAACAAATAACATGTCATCACCAGCACTAATTTAAAAGAGCGGTATAATTGCTTATGCATAGTACTATAGTATGAAGGTAAATTATATGTATCAAAGTCCCCACTACCTGATCAGCCTCCTCAAGAAGCTAATAAGGATGAGAATGATTCTTACAGGAGACTCATTAATGAATCATTTTATGTTTTAAACATAATTCTAACATCAATTTATAAACAGTTTCAAATGAAACATGAGTAAATGGATGGATATACCATGTTTTCTCATCTCTAAGGAGACTATGATGAGAAATTGAAGTGAGAAATCAAGGAGATAATAATCAAATAGATAATTCATAGATTGATAGATATAAATTAAGCTAGTTATCATATACTCATATGATAAAGTACATTGAATGAATTAAAGAATTGGGATTCAATGAAAATCAGGAACTTTCATTTCATCTCATTCTCTCATCCATACCACCCAATTTCTCAAGTTTTATTGAGAGTTATCAAATGAATAGTATATAGAAATCACTTTTTAATGTCTTGACTTAGATTCCACTAAATAGTGCCCTAAGATGGTGGGTCAGATGGCCTAAAGCACACCTCTCTATATTCTAGAGGTTTCCAACTAGTAGTAAGGGCCTAGGGTGTGTCTGTGGGGAGATTATTCCCTCATGTTAGAGTGTAACACAATGGTATCATGTCAACAGTCAATAGCAGAAGAATTAAATCAACCAGATATAAGATAAAAAACCAAGAAAATAATAAATAAGTAATGTAAAAGGAAATATCATATAAAAAATGATGTGTCATTTCATGCATCTATAAATTAGGAAAACAAGTATACAAGCATCTAGTATAATACATGTATTAAAATACCAAAAATACCAAAAAAGTAACTATCCCGGCTAGCATCATGATCATAGCTCGGTCTTATGATCCCCTACTTTTAAAAAGCAGACAAGTCAAGCCTCATATATTGGGTGTCTACCCTGGTCCCTACATGCATCCATGAAGTTTTTCTGAGTAACCAATGATGAGATGAAAAGGGTTTGAGATAACACTTAGTAGGCCACCACCAATGGTGTCTATAAGAAATCCAGTCTATGTAATATAAAAAAAGTAGTCTGAAATATATCACAGGTATAACAGTATATGTAAAGAGAAATGCCTGAGGCATAGGTGATAACTGTAAAGTGCTACTATCCAACCAAACATGTCTCCCTATAGAAAATAGTCAAGCTCCCATAATCATGGGTAGCCGCAAACTATAAATTAACAAGTGTGATAACATCTAGTTTATAAATTATAACCAGTTACCCATACCAAGGATATCTATAAATCATAGAAAAAATCCACAACATCCTTTCCATGTAATATATTCTATAAAATATTTCATGACCACATTGTATAATCAAAAGTGTCCACAATGTCCATGGCATGTAATCAAAAGTTTCAAACCATGAAGGGACAGATCCAATTTATAGAATACTAAGTCATCCACATCAAGCCCCAAGAGCATCTCAATGGAAACTCGGTAATGACCTATTTGGAGTTTGAGGAGATTTTCAACTGATCATGTCTAATGAAAGTCCAAGTAAGTCCCATCTAAGGGGTAACAAATCCCAAGGAATCCTACATAATCAAGATCTAAGTAGAAAATAAGTTCAAGGTATACACTACCACATACATGATCCATGGAGAAAACATCCATGGAATCTATGGAATTAGGATCCAAGGAGATCATCCAATGCATAGACTAACATTTCATTTCATCAATTAAATCATTCATCATTCCCAAGCAATGAGTTATTCCAAATCATTCAAAAATTTCCATTTAAATAGTTAAAACAATTCACATCACGTCAACACATGGAAATGAGGCATTAACTCTATCCTATCATCTCAATTCAATTCTCATTTAGTTTAAAAGGGATCCCTCTAGAAAGGAGATCTCATACATTCCCAATGGGGTGGTATAAAATAGAGAAGATATAAAGATACACCCCATGGGTGGCCTAGTTTGGGTCTAACAACCTCTAAAAATCTCAATGGTACTAGTGGGAAACCTATACAGGTTCTAGTTCATCCAAATTGACCATTGAATTCATTTTAGGGGAAACACCAGAAATTATAACATTTAGTAAAATGGATACATGTATTATAAAACACCAAACCAGATGGGAAAATGTATAGACCACATATCGTAGGTCCTTAGTAGAGCACTCGTCCAGTATTGATCTCTGATTCGGTCCAGATCAAAAGAAAAATGAAGAACATTTGAAAATCCTATAAATAGGACATATTATCTTGCACCTAAATAACTCTGTTGATATGAAGTAAAATTAAGAACAACACAAGAGGAATTAATAACTCATAGACATGGATCCAATGAGACAAATTGTGTTCAAATCGGGAATCAGATGAAGAAACGGGTGAAAATATTATGATTTGTCTTCAAAAGGAGTTCCCACGCCAAGGTTGTCCACTGGAAATAAAGGTGAAAAAAGGGTTTCAAAAATATAATGAAACAAGGTCAAAATAGTCATTTCCCAATTTTTAACTAGGTCGTATGGATTGGATACATGATTGAACAAACCATGCACCAACTGTTCTCCCTTCATTGTCTCAAGGGGGGCCTCACATGGTTTCATGCATATGGTTTGACTAACCATGTGCAAATCACGTTGTACGCATCTACTAAAAACTATAGAGATACCCACATGAGTGTGAACCAATGGATGCATGGTTTCATGAAACCATGTATCCTCCTGCATCCCACTGCTCATCCCTGCACGGTTACCCCTAACCATGAAACATGGGTTATACGATTTCTCATAATCGTGCGACCTAATTGTTTTTCTACAAAATATGTGCTCCGAGATCTAAACAAGCCTCGAACACCCCCAAAACTCTTGTGACATCATTATTTATTCACATTAGGTTAAAAATAAAGAGTTAAATAGAAAAAATATATTTTTACCTCATAAGAAAAACTAAGATCTTACAATATTGCCCCATTAAACTAATTTTCCATGAATTTATCTTCCAAGGGTGGTCAAGAATCACCCAATAATAACTTCAGCCACAAAGAATGTATGTTATCCTCCTACCCCCAAGGATTTTCCAATAAATGTCCATGATTCCATAGAACCCAGACTAGAGGAACTGAACAGACTTTGAGAACCTTCATAACCCTATCAATGATACAAATAGAATTATCCTCAAATGACGCATCAAAATTTAGCTCCACCTCATCCAGCTGTAAAGTATGAGATGGGTCTAAGTGATAACGACACAACTAAGATACTTGTAAGATGTCATGCATGGATCAATACCTCTAATGTAACTACAATTGATAGGATAACGAACCAAATCTCTCTAGAATATCAGATGGCCCAACATAACATGATAAAATCTTATCCTATCTCCTAATATGTTTGTGTCCCAACCTCTGTGAGATAAGTAAATAGACTTAGTCCCCAAACTTAAAATCTAAATGCCATCAATGGTGTTCTATATAATATCTCTATCTAGAATATGTAGTTTCCACCCATTTCTTGATCAACTGGACTTGATCAAAAGTCTCTTTCATGAGATGTAGTCCCAGTAAAGCCGCCTCACCTACCTCTAACCAGCACAAGGGAAATTGACATGGCCTATCATACAAATCCTCATAAGGTTCCATCTGTATAATCTCCTGACATCTATTGTTTTAGGAGAACTCAACCATGGGTATATGTCTCTCCCAAGAACCCCTAAAATCTATGACGTATTCTCTCATCATGTCCTTAAGCACCTGAATCATGTGCTCTGACTAGCCATTAATTCGAGAGTGGTATGTCGTGCTCGAAATCACCTGGTCACCCAAATACCTCTATAGAATTTTCTAGAATCAATATGTAAACCAAGAATCCCTATCTAATATCATTGTCTGAGGAACCCTATGAAGTCATACTATTTCACATATATACAACCTTTCAAGATCATCCACTGAAAAGGTGTCCCTGATCGTTAATAAATAAGACACCTTTGTGAGCCTGTCGACAACAACCCAAACAACATCACTACCTCGAAGAGACCTTGGAAAACCATTCACAAAATCCATCATGACAATATCCCATTTCCACTTGATAATAGGTAACTATTGTAAAAGACCATATAGTCGTTGATGTTTCTCCTTCACTTTTTGATAGGTGGAACACCTCCTAACAAAACTAGATACTTTACATTTCATCCCCACCCACTAATACTATCGATGTAAATCATGATACATATTGGTAACACTAGGATGTACTGCCCAAAAGGATTCATGAAACTCTTGAATCAGCTCCTTAATTATGTATGTTGGAACCCAAACACAACCATGAATATGAATACTTTTATTCTCTCCCATAGTCCAAACTGGAGGCAGGTCCTCACCCACCACACTCTATTATAGGACTAGGACTACAAAATCTGATATCTATCTTATCCTCACTCTATCAAAAAGAGTAGTGATAATAACTAAATAAGAAATGAATATCTAGACACAACTGACCTTCACCTCCATGAACATATCTGAAAACAAGGCCATTAGATGACACTCACTTCTAGGCTTTTGAACTGCCTGTATCTGAGTCCTCCTGCTCAGTGCATCAACAACTGAATTTCCTTTTCTAGGTGTGCAGGCAAGTTCAAAGTCAAAAGACTATAGGTACTCAACCCAAATTAATTGTCTTATATTAAATCCACACTGCATAGATATATACTTGAGGATTTTTTGGTCTGTGAACACCACAAAATTCTCTCCTAGTAAGTAGTTCCTCCAACAATGAAAGGAATGTACAATAGTGGCTAACTCTAGATTATGCATCAGTTAATTCCTCTCGTGCGACCTCAACGAATGAGAATCGTACACCATGACTCGCTCCCACTACATAAAAACTACTCCTAGCCTGATACTTGATTCATCAAAATACACAGTGTAGATTCTTCCCAAATCTAGAATAAGCAGGACCAGTGATTAAGTCAGTCACCCTTTCACCTCTTGAAAGGTTGTTTCACAGATATATAACCATAAGAACTTCTCACCCTTATTATTAAATCCCATAAAGTTGTTTATAAGCATGATAAGTCCTGTATGAAACTCTTTTAATATCCTTCTATCCCTAGGAAACTCTGTATGTCTAAGAAGTTATTGGGATGATACTAGGAAACAATAGCTCTCACCTTCTTGGGGTCAACTGACACTCTTATATCAGAGATAATATTTCCCAACAAGTGAATATTATTCATCTAGAAGTGGCACTTTATGAGAATAAAATATATATGATTCTCTCTTATTGTATCCAAAATTATCTCAAGATGTTTGACATGGACATGTCAATTGTGATCATACAACAAGATATCTTCCATGAATACCACTACAAACAAATCCAGATAAGGATGAAAAAAATCAGTTCATCAATGCCATAAATAATTTTTGGCACATTTGTAAGACTGAAAAACATAACCAAATACTTATATTCCCCATGCCTACTATGAAAATCCATATAAGGTATGTCATCAAGTCGAACACACACCTACTGATATCCTGACCTCAAATCAATCTTTGAGAAAACCGGAGCTCCTCATAAATGGTCAAAGATATCATATATCTATGGAAAATGATATTGGTTCTTAACCATAAAGTGGTTCAATTTTTGATAATCCATACATATCCTGAGGGTACCATCTTCCTTTATCAAAAAAAGGACCGATGAACCCCATAGAGAAGTATTGGGTCATATAAACCCCTTTTCCTCCAATCCCTCCAGCTACCACATGAGCTCCTGCAAATCAGTAATATCCATCATATAAGGAGAAATGGATACTAGTGAAGTTCCTGGAACTAGATCGATAGAGAACTCTACCTATCTATAAAGAGGTAAACCAAAAAATTAATCTGGGAAAACATCCCTAAAATGATCAACCACTGGAGGAAACTCCACCTTACGTGTTCCTTAATAATACAGATATAAACTAGCAATCTGGGCCATCATCCTACATAGCCCATGATACTCAGGTCCATCTCTGCTCTCCTGGACATCCCATTCACCCATGTGAATAAAAACACAACCCTCTAGTGATGTGATGGTCACCCTTCACAGATAACAATAAACATGAGACCAATAAGAAAATATCCAGTCTATTCCAATTATGATGTCAAACCTAGTCATCTCATGGAAAAAAGATCCCAAATGAAGTGACACCCACCAATCTCAATGGGGTACTCCATAAATTGGTGTACTCCCTCTGTTATGATACCCAATGAATTATCCAAGGTCATAACACCATCATAAAACTAAAAAACAAGCCCAAGGATATCCACAATTGGTACTGATATAAAACTATGAGAAAAAACTATATAAAAAAGATTAGATACTAGCATAGAGGATATTAAGATCATACCTCTCACCATAGATAGATCGATGCTACATTACTCTAGGGTTTTTTTGTACAAAATATATCTAGCCTGAACCCTAACCCTATGAAACTATCTCACTACCTAGAGACATCCTACTCTCCCGTCTAGGTACAAATAGTTCCTGGCTTCCTCATCCATGACCAACACCTCATCCTAAATGATCAGAAATAGGATAACTCCCAACATTATGTAGAGCTGTGAATCCATATTCTGAACCTGGAGTTAGATTCAATCACCTTCTATTAACGGCTTGAGGAAAGGTCCTGTAAAAATGTCATACAAGGACCATATTGTCACAATTTCAGCACATGAATGGGTCTATATCACACTTATTTCGCTTATTAACTTGTCTAAAACACTATTTAAAGAACATATCACTACCAACACTAACATTTTGGCTGGTACTCACCTCATGAGAGGCCTCAAAATAGCACTTCCTACCAGAAGATCTTGAACCACTAGGTCGAGAGGCTTAACTACCATACTCTTCACCCCATATTTATTTAGGTTCCACTCTATAATAAGAACATTATTCACTATCTCTATAATATTATTCAACTAAAATACATTTACCTACTATAAAATGAAATCCTTGAGACCTTACTTGAAGCATATTTCCCTTGATGGCTTATTAGTAAGGTCGATCTGCATAAAACTCTGAAGCTATGTAAAACATGCTAAATACTCAATAACATTCATCATTCCCTACTATAGACGCATAAAATCACTAACCCTTTCAGCCCATAGGGTCCTAATAATTTTTTTTTCATATAACATGGATTGTAAATCCCTCCAAACCATATCTCAAAGCCTATTAGTCTGGTTTAAAACATCCCACCAGTGCTTAGCTGCTCACCAAAGCATGTATATAGTGAGATTCACTCTCCTATCAGGAGGTGTCTCCAGATTCTCAAAGATCAGAAGTGTAGTATCAAGACACAACTCAATAGCCTGTGGACCACCATCTTCTAAAAACATGGGCGTATTCCACTACTGGAAAACACACACCAACTCTTCCTTAGATGTTACAGTCTGTGGTGCTCCCTGAAAAGTATGTGTATAAAGTAAAACCCCCTGAAAAATTATACCTTAGCACCCATATCTGGTACTACTAATAGTGACTCAGATAGAACTACAAGAGGATTCATTGGTATCACATGACCCACCACATCGAGATCAGAGTTGTTGCAAATCTCTTGGAGTATGAATGGAGTTCATAATGGTGGAATGTCTCTACAATGCCAAAACACGCCTCAAAAAATATTGATAACAAAAAGGATCATAGACAAAACATAGGATAGGTAGAATCCTTACTATAAATAGATCACACCCCTCTAACTACTCCTAGAACTAGGACTGGGTAAAGGGAAACATTCATAAAAATCACTAGAGACACTGCCTATTTCCAACTCTAAATCCCGGTCTAGGTCAAGTTCTCTATTTCACAATTCCAATTTCATTTAAATTCATATTTATTTAAAATTTATCTTTAAATGGTTGAACCAAATGGTTCACCACTTCTAATTCATAAGGGACCATACACCTCATCAATCTAAGTGAAACATCCACTTAATACAAACCATAATACGTTCTAGTCCATGTGACCAGTGGTCCATGACTCAACATGCCATAGTTGGTTTCTTAGGTTGACTGTTGTAGAATAAGTAGGGAAACACTATATAGTTTATGGTAGGTACTCTAAGTACCAACCATGTTTCTCAATTACCTTTGATACCATTTTGTAATGTCTCGACCAGGATGCCAATAAATAGTGCCCCAATATGGTGGGTCACATGGCCTCAATCATGTCTCCCTATATTCCAAAGGCTATCGAATAGTATTGAGGCCCTAGGTGTGTCTTTGGGGATGCTATTCTCTCATTTCAGAGTGTAACTCGATGTAATAGTGTTAACAGTCAATAGAAGAATCATTAAATAAACCAAACAGTAGATAAACATCCAAGACAGTAATAAATAAGAAATTCCAAAGGCAATCTCATATACAAAATGATGTTTCATGTCATGTTTCTATAAATAAGAAAAATAGATATACAAGAATATAGTACAATACATGTATAAAAATACCAGAAAGATAAAAACTAAACTATCCCATCTAGAATCATGAGCATAACTTAGTATTATTCTCCCCCACTCCTAAGAAGAAAATAAGTTAAGCATAATATAGTGGGTTCTTTCCCCGATCTCTACTTTCATCCATAAAGTCTTTTTGGGTATCCAATGGTGGCATACATAGGGTGTGAAATAACACTCAGTATGCCACCACCAATGGAATCTATAACAAATCTAGTCGGTGTAACATAAAAAAAAGAAATGTGCAGTATATCACATGTATAACAATATAAGTAAAGTGAAATAACTAAGGCATATGCGATGACTATAAAGTGATACAATCCATCCAAAAAAACTCTCTACAAATAATATTCAAGATCCCATAATCAAGGGAAGTTATAAAGTATAATTAATCAAGTGTGATAATATATATTCTATCAATTGTAACTAGATACCCAAACCAGTGCAATCTATAAATCATATAAAAAATACACACTGACCTTTTCTTATAATACAGTGTATAAAATCCATTATGTCCATTCCATATAATCCAAATTTTCCACAATGGCCAAGCCATATAATCAAAGGTGTCAAAACATGAAGGGTTGGATCTAAGGTATATAAGAACAAGGCATCTAAATCAAGTCCTAGAAGAATCTTGATGGAAAATCAATAATGACCTAGGTGGATTCCGAGGAGAATGTCAAAAGGCCATGTCCAATGGGAGTATTTTAAAGTCAATTCCAAGGGGTATAAAGGCCCAAGTCATACCATGGAATCATGATCCAAGGAGAAAACAAGTCCAAGGAATCCACTACTATAAACAAGATCCATGGGAGAAACATCCATGGAATCTATGGAATTAGGATCCAAGGAGATCGTCCATGGCATCCACTAACATTTCAAATCATTAATCAAATTATTCATCATTCACAAGTAATTATTTATTCCAATTAATTCAAAAAATTTCATTTAAATAGTTAAAATAATTCACTCTATGTAAATACATGGAAATGAGGCATCAACTCTCTCTTATCATATCAATTCAATTCCCATTTAGTTTTAAAATTCTTCCTCCAGAAAGGTGATATCACACACACCCAAAAAGTTATTATAAAATAGTTAAGATACAAAGACACACCCCATGGGTGTCCTAGGTTAGGGCTAACAACCACCAACAATCTCAAATGTACTAGTGGGAAACCAAAACAGATTCAAATTCATTCAAATTAATCATTAAATTAATTTTAGAGAAAATTTTGGAAATTATGGCATGTGGAAAAACAACTACATGGCTTATAAAACACCAAAACGTAAGGTAAACAGTATATACCACCTACTATAGGTCTATAGTTGATCACTCATCCATTATCAATCTCTGATTCGGTCCATATTGGAAGAAAAAGAAAGAACATAACAAAAGCCTGTAAATAGGGAATATTAGCTTGAAACTAAATAATTTCTCCAATATGAATTCAAAAGAATAACTAAATAAGAGTAATGAAGAACTCACCAGTGTGGATACAATGATACAAACAATGTTTGAATCTGGAATCAGATGAAGAAACGAGATAAAACACTTTGATTTGGATTCGAAAGGAGCTCCCTTTCCAAGGTTGTCCACTAGAAACAAATGAGTAATAAGGCTTTAAAAAATATAAAGACACAGGGGGAAAATAGTAATTTTCAAATTTTTAACTGGGTATCAGTGTTTGGACACACGGTTATCTAAACTGTGGGCCAACTATGTGTCCTTCAGTGTCTCAAGGGGGCCTCATAAAGTTTCATGCACATGTTTTGACTAACCATGCACAAACAATGTTTCAATCCTCTGCTAAAAATTGAAGAGCTACTTGTCCAAGCATGTGCAACTAGATGCATGGTTTCCTCAAACCATTCATCCTCTTACAACCCACTACTCATCCCTGCACTGTTACCCCTAATAGCGCAGCTTGGGTTGCACAGTTTCTCCTAACCATGCAACCCATCAGTTTTTCTCCGAAAGTTGGGATCCAGGATTTGAAAAAGGACCAAACACCCTCGAAACTCCCATGATCTCATTAGTCATGCACATTAGGTCAAAACTAAGAAGTTAAAATAAAAACAAAAAGATCCATACCTCATAGGAAAACCCTAAATCTTAAAACTTTGATATCTTTTGGGACAGGTTCATCGAGAAGATGTTAATTTAAAGAAAGTTAAATATTTAACTCTTAAGGTGAATGATTAGAAATAAAAGATCAAAAGGAAAATTTCAAGTACACTACAAAAGGTAACTTCACAATGTATTTCTAGGAAACCAAAGATAATGAGGGAGAGCATTGAACATGAGGCTATTTGCTTCACATGTGGCAATATGGGTCACTGGAATAGAAACTATAATGAATTGAAGAAGAAGATAAAATGAGCATATTTTTCATGTATATTATTCAATAAATATAATATTTCATTTATAATCCTTGGGTATTAGATAAAATATATACTTAAATTTTATTTTTCTAAATATATGAAATGAATAAGTCAAACAAGATTACAAAAAGTTAGGGTGTGTTCTATAAGTGGATGAGAAAGGATAATACCAACATCAGTAGTGAGAAGTAAGTGATATTATTATGAAGTGAATGGTTTTTATAAAACTATAATTGTGTGTTGAATGATGAAAAAAAATTTATGAATTAATTATATTTATGGTATTTCATACACAATCAATAGTTAAGTAATACATGAATCATTGGAAATACATGATGAATATAAAATGTAAGACTCAAATTCTCAGTTGTAGAAAGATAATTATTTGTCTAGTAAAACTAAAAGTAATTTTAAAGGATAAAACCAAAATGGTATTTATACTATTTTTATTTAAAAACATTATCTGTTATTTATTTATTTACTTATCTAGTTTTGGATAAATAAACCTTTAAAAATAAAGGTAATCCACAAAGCTTTTAGAATTTGTTCATCTATTGAGTATGAACTATTTCAAGGTTAATCTAGGGGTAAATATACTTAAGAATAACCCTTTAATCGTTTTTAAGGAATGTAAAAGTGAATTATAAAATATTCATGGTTAGAAGATATGAGTTTCTTCGGTCATGTGTGCTAAATAATATCTCAACCATACATTAATTGATCATTTAAAATGTAGATTGGAGTGATTCCTAAACTCATATTCACTTATTCACATTTAAACCATGATGTTAGTAGGGAGGATTTATGACAAGTCTTATATGAAAAATTTTATCATTAAAATATAGCATGGAGTAATTATTAAGTGCACATTTCTTTATACACACTAGAGTCGTGATGTAAGTGAAATGATAATCAATGTTAAGACTCATATGCACTGTAGATACTTCCATTATTTTTCAAGACATGTTTCACAAATAGAGGTGTTATACTATAACCATACACCAAATATAATGAAAAATGGATATCATATGATTTACAGTTGATATAAATCCATCATGTCATAATAACATGTGCTTAGATGTAAATTGTTTTTTAAGGATACAAAAAAACTTGAATCAATCAAAACACAATGTACATCTAAAGTAATTATCCTAAAGTTTTCTAAGAATATTATAGAAATACCTAAGTTAGAAAAAATATAGTGATGTAAAATACTATATTTCTATAAAAGGGTGAACATCACTATTTGATACTACGGGAGACAAATTTATTTTTATTTAGTCAGTTTTGAAGATTCACAAGTGGTTTTCATAAGAACAAGTTCCACAAGATCTTGTGTAAAATGAATGTTCCAGAGATTCATACTGTGTAGGAAGGATAAAACCATGGTAATGGTTTTACATTAACCATGGTTAGTGATACATTATTCACTAAAAATAATAAATCCTACTAGTAAGAAGTAAATGTCAAAAAGCTAGGATTGACAATTTTAATTAAAATTCAAAAATGGATTCTATGTATCAAAGTAAAGGTACTTAGTATTTGGACTATTCCAAATCTTGATACTATAATGATATTCAAGATAAAAATTACATGGGTGGTAAAAGGGTGTTACCAATAAGGATTTATTAGTTTACCAAGTCATCATTCCTAAATAAATTATAATTATACTTTTCATACCTAATTTCTAGGATCAATTTATTTGGCATTGGGTGTAAAGACCATATTTCTTGGAAAGTTTCTAAATGATATAACCAAAAACATTTTGTGACACCATAGAATAATAATAAGTGGTGAAAGTTACTGAAATATAGTTTTTAATAGTGAAAAAAGGAACACACTAAGGGATATCATCTCTTGAGGAGTCTTACTCAAGAGGTGAAGTTAGATAATAGAGTTTCCATGCAGTGTAGATGTGGAAGGATCAACGAATAAATCCATAATTCATAAGAATCGTGATCTTATCATGTGAGAGTTAACAAGGATAGTTATAAAGTTGGTTCTAATGAAATTTGGAGTGTTGTTAAAGTAGTCTTCCTAAACCCAACTTGAGCTATACTTTTCAATTAACATATCATGTATACAGTGAATTATGCATGATGTACACCTACCATAATAGTGTTGATATTTATGCACCCATTATTTAAATTTTAATTTCATTAGAATACATGTAATATCAAAATTTTATAGTATTTATTAGGATATAATGAGAACCAATTGATAAAATGATATTAATATTAAAACACATGTTCTAGATACATCATACTGACTAGACATAGATGATTTCTGACCATAAAGTGTTAGGGGATCATAAGCTCAAGACTTCTTCTCATGAAGTTCACACTTGAGAATCTCAAGTTTATAAGGACTAACCCACCAATAGGAACACCACATTTTTCATGTGTCATTGGTAGTTTCTATCCACAAACATGTGTAATGTTATCTTGACATGAGATTATTATCAGTGTATACTATTTGATCGCATAATTTGATGTAAGGAAAAAATGGTGAAATTTATTTCATGGTGAGGTAGATTGTGTTGGGTGCACTATTGGTGATATGACATTGATTGAATAATCAAGACATAATTTGTTGCTTCCAAAAGGAAGGGATATCTCGAACCTAGTTAATTAGTATGGTAGTACCTTCATTAAATCCATGGACATGGTAGAAAAAGGTAGGTACATCTAGTAAGGTTAATGAATTATAAATTGATAAAGGATGATGACATGAAATGTGCATCCTGATTTATGAGATATCACAAGACAAATAGACTATATTACATGACATATGTTCATTGGAGGTTGTCATTTCTATAACTATTACTTATTGCTTTTGGGGATTTTATGGGCTATTAGAATCCACTCCTGGTCTGTAAATAATATTCACTAATATCTATATAAGTTCCTAAAGGGTTACACACTTAGCTTATTTGAAAATTTGACCCATTCTTATGAATAAGAGCATATGACCTTGTGGGCCCCACCATGGGGTCTGGGAAATGTCCACATTTTAATGATATCCATGAAATAAATAAATTCAAATTATTCAATTTTAGAATAAATTGTATTTAATTTATTTATTAAAATTACTCACAATAAATTAAGTGAATACATAGGAAAATATTTAACGAGAAAATATTATTTTAATATTCGAGGTTCATTTAATATTTATGGGAATAACGATTCAAGTTAAATGTTTTTTTCATATAATATATTGAATATATCAAAAGTAAGTGATAAAAATATAAATTTCAATTATGACATAGTTTGTTTTGGTCATAACATGTCATTTATGGATTATTTAGTGGGCATTACTCATATGGGGGTCGAGGATCCCTTACTAGGTGTTTAATCCCCATTATATAAGCAAGGGGGTCTATTTTTCAAGGGATTATTCAACAAATTAAATTTTAGAGCTCCTATATCCTCTCTAACACGTCCTATAGATATAATATCTTGATCCAAGAAAATGATATGAGTTCTTCTTCATAGATTTAATGATCAATTTAACAGTGATAATCAGTACGCTGAATACTTCATCAAATCTTTTCTCTAACACCTAAATTTTGATGATTGATATTCCTATATACTTTTGAATAATTTTTGGATGATATAGAGGGATCTTAATTTAGTTCCTTTGATCAACATTAACTTGTGATGAGCCTTTGTCGAACACACATTCAAATTGATCGAGGTAATTATTCAATTTATTTTTCATGCTTAAATTATTCATGTAAGATCCTCAGCCTTTGTACTGGGCCATGAATCACCAGAGAGGATATAGTTATATCGACCGGGGATGAAATTTTTTAAATATCTATCCTATCTTCTTCCACTTAATGCCAAAGTACCTTTAATAATTGCCTTGGAGTGAAATACTAAGTGTTGGGGAGTGATCGAACATCATATTTTAAAAAAAATAATTAAGTGTATTTCATTGATTTTATCCACATGTTATTTTTAGATTGTGGGAAATTGATGTATTTTTATTACTTCATTTCATTTAGGTGTGAATTATAAATACATAATATTTCCACTAATTTCATATAAATATTCATTCCTAAATTTTCATTGGATATTTCATATTTTTTTGGGAAATTTAACTTAACATTTCTTTTTGGATTTCTTATAGGATGAATTTTGAGAAAAAGTGACCTTACCTTTCCTATGGTTGACTATAAAGACACAATATACTATGAGTATACACACCAAGATACCATAAGGTAAGTACATAATCTACCACATGAATACTAGGATATACTACAAGCAACTGACTGTGAGTGATATTATAGAACACAACCTTTAAAATGTGCAAGTCCTCATGGTTGATTGTGAGGCTGAACCTACAACACTAGACCAATCACACCATTCCAATAATTGACTGAAACTTTCTCCCATCATCAACTACACCTCCTCATCCTCACCATTGATGATAATCCACTCTATGTATAAACTTAAAGCAAGTTGTGCTCAAGGTCAATGCTCTGATGAGATATAGTGCAAAGACTTGATTATCAAGACTAAAGATGATGGTGAGGAAATGTAATTGATCAACTGAGATAAATTAAATATTGCACAAGCTCAACAAACCACCATCAATCTAAAACTGACGTATCTCAAGCTCAATGAAGAAGATAAAATTGAATTTGAAGTAGTGAAAAATGCATGAGCCTAAGATTAAAGAAGATGATGGATGTCGAGTCAAAAATGAAGATTTTTGTTGGTTGATTGTTATATCTATTATCAATATAGGACCAAAGTGGAGGGGACCTCCTTCCTTCCCAATGCGCAATATGTATGCTTTAATAGTACCATGTACATGATATTTGATGAAATATCTTAATTATTTTTACCAAACTAGTATGGATCATTCTTCCCTTGCATACTCACTACTACCTAGAACACTACGGAATGACCCTAGACCTTGAAAAAAAATTATTCCAAATCAAGATTAGAATCAACCTAGTGACCCCTGATTCACCACTAAACATCATACCTCAAGGATGAGTCCACACTAGACTTCCCCACACCTATATCTATTCAATCAGGTAATGAAACAAGCTCTTTCAATCACATGTCCTACTATACAAAAACATTGATGGATCAAGGGAGTGTTTTACATATGAATATTCCTTCATAAAAATTGACTTTCAATATAGTAATTAAAAGTATTGATAATAATCCACTACCAAGCTCTCAAGCCTCACAGTATCTCAAAACAGCACCCACATACTCCAATATTCATCTATAAACAAGACCCATAGGGTTGATCTATTTATGTTGTATGATTTTATAGAGTAAATGATTGAATATAAATCTTAAATAAAACCATGATTAGAACCAATTCACAATAATTTAATAAAAAACCTCTCTATGAAATCTTGATCTTAATTAAAGGGAGTTTGATCCAAGTATACATGAAACCGAGACCCAAGTCTGAGTACATGAAACTAACTAGTCCTATACTAATTATTTCCATCACAAAATCTTGTTCAAAATAATCTTTTTCTAGGACCTATATCACTATTTTAGACCCAATTATAGACCAAGCCCAAATTTTCAAGTTTTAATCCTGCATCACTAAAGATGAATTTTAAATCCCACTAGTCAAATCCTAGATTATGATTAAATTACAATATCTTATCAGGTCTATATTTAATCAAATATCACATATGAATCACACTTGAAGGATATCCCTAAAAAATCACTCATTTTCCACCATATTATGAATTAGAAAAGCATGTAATCATTGGTCCTTATTGAACGAGTATAGAGCCCGATCATGGGATGAGACCCAAAATTCGGTTTAATTATTTTTATAATTCTATTAAAGAAAGGGGTTGGGATATTATATATAAGTGAATGAGGGGTATGTGAGAAAGGGATTCCCCCATCACAAGATGATTATTCTAACATTTTTCTTCTATTTTTTAATTTTGTTTAATTTTTTTGTTATGTGAAATTCTATTATTACCTATTATTATTTTTGTTTGGGATATTACTTTGTTATGTGAGTTTCATCTCTCAAACTCTATGATCATGGAGTATTGACTTGAGTGATTGGTCCCCAAGTGAGATCATATTGGTTATTCTAAATATCTATTTTTAATTTTTTTATGTTAATTTATCATCCCTGATGCAACAGTGAGTGATAAGAAATGTATAGGTTATCATAGTCTACTCCTCCCATTTGATATTTTATCTTATCATATATCAAAGCATCCATCTATCCCTTCTATTAGTATGAACTTCATACAATTGGAGTAGTGTAAATTGATGGTTGAATAATATATGATTGGAGATGTGTGTGGGGATAATGGATGCCTCGATCAAGTGTGTTCATTTCCTCTTTAGTATGGAGGAAGTGAAATTGATATGTAGAGGTTAGCTTCCTGTGTGTTCAATACCAAAATTCAGATAGAGGGATAAATCAATGATTGGTCATGAATAGATCATTAGAGGGGTATTTAATGATGAATATCCCTTATACTCAATCCTAGATCTAACACCTTTCACCCTTAATTTTTTAATTTTTTTCCTACATTTTTATTTCATTTAATAAAATAAAAAACCAAACACATCAACCCCATTTATCACTTCTTTCAAAACAAAGAAAATAAAAAAAATATCAATTCATTAATAATAGTGAATAACCAACCCACACACACTCCTTTGGAAATGAAAATGCGCATCTCTATGCGAAATTACAACTTTTAATAAATTTCTATTCGACTACATCCCACGATAACCACACAACTAGGATTTAATATCACACACAACTTAAAAAAGTTCTTTATTCTGATACATCTCATGGATTGAATGTTTAATCACACACAAGCCCATTTTTATTTATTTAATATCACATAGACTTAAAAATTCCATTTAAATCATATAAATCCTTAAAAATCACACAAAACATACCAAAAATCAATCCCAAATTAAAAAATCCATGTACAACCTAATTTAAAATAATTCCAAAAATAAATAAATCAATTAAACACATGTATTTATGAAATTTTCAAATTAATTCCGAAATATTCTCAAATTACAAAAAATGTGATAATTTCTAAAAAAATGAAATTAATGGGAAGTAATTCATTTAATTATGATGAAAAGTATATGAAAATATGAGTTTCATCACTCCCCCACACTTACCCTTTTTCTCTCTTGAAAAAAATAATATATCCATTTCAAATCCAGAAAAAAATTAATAATGAGATAATTTTTAAAGATCCTTTTAAAATAATATTTATCATGTCTCATTTATGAAAAACATTTTACTTATATTCTTTCTCATATTTAATTTTTTATCCTAAAAACTATCTCTGGCCCAATTAATACCTCACCTTTGAACTTCATGTCACTCTTCACTCAAGAGAAAGTAAATATGGAGTTATTATCATACTTGGAAAATAAATTCATCACCATAATCTTGTAAAAAATACCATTTATTCAAACTATGGGATACAATAAAATTTTTAATAATGAGGTCTTTTTAATGTGATTTAGGTGGATAAGAGTTGGTGAGTAGACTTAAAAAATCCAAAGGCTAAAAAGATGAGGTTTTAATATTAAATTCATGGAAATAATATTAAAGTAACTTATTGGAAAATTTCTCACTCAACCCCCTTACAAAATGTAACACCACAATCCATTTTCTTTACATAGTTCATGATACTAATAATAAATTAAATTAATCATTTCATTCTAATTCACCTCTCTTTTTTCTTTTTAATTTTTCCTCTTTTCTAGGGTGATAAGACAAATTAATGTAATGAGTGAATGATAGTTCATTCCATTTTCTTGATTAGGGTAATTATTAATATAATTAATCATAATGAAGAATTCAATCTCATCTCTATTTTCACATTTTTTCATTATCTTCCCTTCTTTTTTAAGATAATGTGAAAAGAATAATGGAATAAAATAAATGATAATGTCCTATAGCCATTTTTCTTGATCAAATTCCCAAAATTATGAAACACACATCTCACATTACTCTTCATGAAATTACTTCCAAAGAAAAAACATAAAAATCCCTTCCCCTATACTCAAACATGAAATAACCTTGAAAATATATTAATAGTATAAGTGGGTGAAGAAAGAGTGGATTGTAATGAGGATTAAACTTTTATGGAAATTAATGGATTATAAGGGTTAAACAAGGGGTTTTATCAATGATAGGTCTCAAGAAAAAATATATATGGATAGAAAAATAAGTGTCTCATTCATATTAAATTTTTTTATAAACATTAGATATTTAAAAAAATCCCAAGTTATATTTCTCACATAAGTTTCATGTTTCTTTAAAGAAAATGAAAGTATTATGAATAATATGTCAAATAGGATTATAATACCACTCTCTATGGGTAGAAATATTTTAGATCAATGTTTGATATACATGGATTTAAAAAATTGGTCAAACTCGTAAAAAAATTTGAAAATAAAAATCAAGGGAAAAATTTTCATGTCTACAATTATTTAAAATCCATTTTTTTTAAATCAAGTAAAATTTCTCAAAACAAAATCAGGAGTGAAAAATTATAAAGGATATTAATTTAAGATCAAATTTCTTAAAAATTAAAAGAGAAACAAAAAACACACAAAAACTCCTAAAATGGGTTAACACTCCCCCACACTTAAATATTACTACACATCTATGAAGTAAAAAAGAGAATAATTTAGGTAATAAATAGAATAAGTTAGAGAAATACAACCTATTTTTATTTTACTTTTAATGGATTGAGTTAATCTCTTAAATTCTACCTTATAAAACCTATAAATAAAAACAAACAAATAATGAGAAATTTATTAAAATAAAAAAATATAAAATATGGGGAAATGGAAATAAGGATTGGTTTAAACCCCTAAGTAGGCACTAGGTTTTTATTTCCCCGTGAAAAGTCATATAGTTTTTATCTAAAATATAATATTTTGTTGGGTTTATTTTATATAAAACACTAAATTATTTTCCTTCCAACATACATCCCTCCACACTGGTTATAAAGGTTCCCTTGATCATAGTATTAAAAATACACCCCTTTAACAATTACGTATAACTTGCATGATGGGGGTCAGGATAGGTATGAGTCTGCAAATATTTATTCCATGTGATGAGTGTTTTATACTGGTAACATATCTTTACTCTAGGATGAAACTTATCTTTTGAATTGGGTTTATCTATTGAATCTTCAATGATGTGGAACTGAGTTAAATTATCCTCATATGCACCAGTGTTCTACTCAACTGGCTAATTAATATTTTCCTCAAACATGGGCATCTGTTATTCATTTTCACTTTTTTTTTCCTTTCCAAGTAAAACTAAAAATATGCTAAATATGTGGATTCATAATAGGGAGTATGAGTTCTCAAATAAATTTCAAAAAATGTAAATATAAGATAGCCAAAAGTTCTGAAACCTCCTAAAGTGGTTTATCTTCAGTCACATGTTTATCATTGAGTTCCCTTGATAGATACTTCAGTTGTATTAGAACTGTGTTATCCTAATGTTCATATTCAACCTCTAAAATACCTTCCTCATAAAATAAATTTAAATACAGTGGCTCTAGTTCTTCTGCCACATGATGGAATTTAGGAAAGTACCATGAGATCTCATAAATTTCATTGGAAACCTCTTAAAGGTATTTTGGTTCATGGTCTTCTTTGATATCTTTAATAAAATATAGAAATACCTCCTCCCTTCTAGCGTCTTTTCTAAATCTTCTTATTTTTTGGGCAATAAATTCCATTGTATAGTTGAAATCAAAGGGTGGGTAGAAAATATACTCAATTTTTTATTTTATTTTTTGAATTTTATGTAATCATATAAAAATATTTACAAATTGATAATGAATAAAAATTGAATGGTTTGGTTCCACATTATTTATATCAAGTTTTTTACATGTCTATCATGGGGCATGAAAAAATATAATTTTTATTTTCCTAGTACAACAGAGTGGCTAACCAGGATCATCACTCAATCTATTTTGGACTACTGATTATCCCATTTCACTTTATTATATTTTTTTTTGAGTTTTTAGTATATTTGAATACAAAGGAAAATGGTGGGGAACGTTGAAAAATAAAAATAAAATCAAGAAAGAAACATAGATGTTAGTGAGAATCGAATTTAACCGCAAGAGAAAACTATTGGTATTTCATCACTATTTTCTATTATTATTTTAATTATTTTCAATGACCAAATCCATATCATTAATTGGAAAACCTCCATTATTTATGTTTTTGAAACATAATTAACTTAAAAGGTCTTCAAATTAATTATGACTCCAACTCCTCCAATGATAACGAATAAATTAAATACCTCAATCAAGTATGTGATATTATACTAAATTCAGCTCCATCATATATCGTTCCATATCCAAACTCATCCAACTTCATTATATGAAGAATTTTCTAAGAGAATGGAGTGATATAATGTTTTATAACAAAATATATGAGTTGGAGGAGTTTGATAATAAGGAAGTTATCAACATCCCTAATCCATGAAACCTCATGGATCTCCATGAAAAATAATAAAACTAAATAAGAAACTAAACTTGAAAAATCAAGAATTACATAACATCCCTTGAGATAAAATCCATAGGTTAGTTATCTTTCATCAAGGAATTATATAGGTTTATGAAGGAAGAAACACATGAAGAGTGATATAGTGATCGAGAGAGAGAGATAGAGAGTGATATAAAGAGATAATGAAATAACTACTATTTATTAAAATGAGGAAATAAAATTATAAAATAAATTAAATATGAATAAAAATAATAATATCAGATAAGGACCAAATAGTTTTTAAAATATATGGGAAAACAATTTAAATTAGTAATGAAGATATTAAGGGTGTACATTATATGTTTTCCATGTCACATACCTTCATAGAAATTCATCCATTTAGACAAAAAACTTTGACTTCCTTTATCATAAATTATTTGGAAATCATAAATTTTAATGTTGTGATCTTCTCCTTTTGTTACTCTTGAATCAAATTACATTTTTATAATTATAGTTTCCTATTTGTGTGTGTAAAATATTCTTCAAGATCCTCTTTGCATGTATATGGCCATGTGGAGCTTGATGAGATTGAAAGAGAATAGAATTTTGGAGTTTTTAAAGAGTGTAGCAAGGTTAAAAATAAATATAGAGAATGTGGTTTACCACTTGGATTTTGTCTTAGGAAATGATTAGGATAAGGTAATTAATCAGACACAACCTAATGATCTAGGGAATTACTCTTACATAGTGACCTGAAGGTGGGGTGATTCTGATGTGTCACTTTTCCAAGATTCGTTATTCCTCCATAGATATCCTCAAAACTTGATAATTCTTACAGAGTTTGATCACCATGATGTGTATTATGATGTGAAAAATCACTTCGTCTTATGTGACACTTCTCATAATCTGATGAAAAAACTAGGAACTTAGGTTATTCTTATGAAACACTACAATCATGGGAGTTAATCTCATGTGTGACTCGAAGCGGTGCTTTACTCTAACACAACTCCTGACCTATCTGTTTAATCACACACATTCCCTAAATTTTGTTATTTAATATCACATGACCTCTAAAAATTCCATTCAAATCATTATCAACCATATAAATCACTCAAAACTATCCAAAAATCAATTGCAAACTAAAAATCATTGTAAGTCCTAATTCAAAATAATTCTAAAAATAAATAAATAACTTAAATAAGTGCATTTAATTCATTTTTAAATTAATTACAAATTATTTCCCAATTACCCAAAATGTGATAAATTCCCAAAATTGAGAAAATTAATGGGAATTAAATAATATAATTATAATGAAAAATATATGAAAACATGGGTTTCATTGAATACAATCCATATGAAGGACGGATAAGTTCTAAAATATATCGAGGGAGGTATACTATTATTATCTATGTGGATGGAGTATTGTGAAAATTAATCCTCTCTAGATAAACCTAAATATGTAAATGATATAGTGATACTTCCAATTTACTCAAGCTTGACTTAAAAAATACTCAAATCTGACTCAATTTTTTTAGTGGAGCTCAATCTCAAGCTACTCTAGTACTTGGTCGAGTCGAGTATTTAATAATGAAATCTAGTAACTTTCAATCTTATTCAAGTAACCAAAATATTAATATAAAAATTAATAATCAAATATATAATTTTTATTTGAAACCAATTAATTCTCATTTTATTTTATATATATATAACTTAAAAACTATCCTACTCTAACTCTAATCCTCCCATACTCGACTCTCCCTCCCGAGCACCACCCTACCTCACTCACTCGACTATCCTATAACGAGCACTAGAATTTTCCTCCCTATATATGTGATTGCACCATCTTCCACAACCTAAAACTAATCATCTAAAAATAATTGTTGGATTTTTTTTTAAAATATTTAATTGTTTTTTAAGGAGATTTTTTTGTGAATCCCATATTGTATGTGAGAGGATGATCAAAAAGTTATAAAAGTGGGTGCCCTAGACCCAACTGGAAAAGTAATTTTTGATTATCATATCACGTATACAGTGAGTTATGCATGATGCACACTTGTCATAATAGTGTTTATATTTCTGCATCCATTATTTATATTGTAATATCTATAGATTATTTTTTGTATCAAAAGGTTATAGTAGTTCTCAGGATATAATGAGAACCTAGAGATATTATGACTTCAATCTCAAACATGTCATATGGTCTAGATACATCATACTAGATAGACACAAATGATGTTTGACCATCATGTGTTGGAGGATCATAATAATTGAGAATTATTCTTATGAAGTTAACACTTGGTGATCTCAAGTAGATGAGATCATGAGGACTAACACACTAATAAGAACACTACATGTTTTAGGTGTCATTGGTAGTTCCTATCTACATAACCATACAATGGTCTCCTAACTTGAGATTATTATCATTTTATTCTATTTGATCACATATTTTGATGCAAGATGAAAACTATAGAATTAACATCACAGTGAGGTAGCTTGTGTTGGGTATTTCATTGGTGGTATGACATTTATTTAGTAATTAAGATAGAATCTGTCACTTCTAAAAGGAAGTAATATCTTGGGCCTAGTTGATCAGGATGGTGGTACCTTCACTAAATCTATGACTATGGTAGTAGAAGGTAATTCTATCTAGTTAGGTCAAAGAATGATAAATAAATAAACTATGATGAGATGAAGTGGGAGTCCGGATTTATGAGATTTCATAATACAAAGAGATTATATTACATGGTGTTTGTTCATAGGTATGGTTGTCATTGCTATGGCTTTTCTTTATAACTTTAGGGCTCTTGATGGGTTGCTATAATCCACTCATGGTATGTGAATAATATTCCATACTATCAAGATAAGGTTCTAAAGGGTCACACACTAAGTGTATTCAGAAGTTTGGCCTATTCCGATCAATAGAAGTATAGGATATGGTGGGCCCCACCATAGGGTCCGAGTGATGTCTGATAATATACGATCATCATGAAATAAATAAATTAATATTATTTAAGTTTAAAATAATTGGTATTGAACTTATTTATTAAAATTATTCATAAGATATTAAGTGAATATATGGAAAATATTTAATGAACGAATATTATTTTAATATTCAAGGTTTGTTTAATATTTTTGGGAATAATGAATCAAGTTAATGGCTCACTTTTATTATGTAATATATATTATTATATTATAATTAAGTGATAAAAATATAAATTACATTTACAAAATGGTTAAGTAGGCTATAACATGTAATTTATAACTTATGTAGTTGGTAATGCATATCTAGGGGTTGGGGCTCTATTTCAGAGTACTTTGCATGTTTCTATATAAGGAGGAGGAAGCTCTCATTCAGGTAAATCTTCACTGTATGATTTTGAGAGACTGTATACCTTCTCCCCCACTTCTTAGAGAAATAATTATTCAACTCAAGTGATCAATCCAATTTCTTCTTCACAGCTTGAAGGACCAGTGATGTAGTGATTGTCATAACATTGAAGGCATCATGGAATCTCCTCGCTTGCACTCAAATTTTGAAGATTGATGATCTAAAAAAATTTCAAATCACATGGGGATGATTTAGAGGTATTCATATTTGGTTTCTTCAAGAAATGGTCTCCCATGATGAGTGGTTTTTAAATGAATCTTCAAATCAATCTAGGTAAATTTTTATTTAATTTTAATGCTTAAATATTTTATGTGTGATCCTCGACTTCCATACTAGGTTACATATCGCTGAAGATGATATAGTTATGTCAATCATGTGATAAAAAATTTAAATCTCTAGCCCATATGATTTTATTTCATTTTCCAATACCTTCAATTAATATCATAGGGAACATGTGATGATTTAATCTAAGAAAAACTAAACTTTCATTAAATTCATGTAGAGAATGTTGTAATAGTCCCATCACATTGAACTATGCTTTGATTTGATCTCTTACGAGAATGTTACGACTATCTGAATATAAAAATTGGATAAAAAAAATTTTGGTTATAGGTTTAAATTAATAACATATACACATATATATATATGGATATATATGTGGGTAATTTAATTTTTTTAGTTGAGTTTTTCGGTGATCCCCTCTATTCTTTCCAAATTACGATGGTCGAAATAGTGTTTTTTTGGCTGATCCAGATTTATATACTTGTGGAAAAAAAACAAGGAGTAAAAAATCCTTAAGATATTATTTTAAAAAATTGAAAAGTATTATTTAAAAAATGTTTAATTTAGATTACTATTCATATGAATAGTTCCATGGGTATTATTCACATGAACAATAACCTGAAGTTGGATGGGTTACTTATCAGATGAACCATGGTTTTTAATATATATATATATATATTAATTAGTGTGAATAGTAACCTAGATTCTATTCACATGAATAGTACCTTGACTTACTATTCACCCATGAGTAAAAACACCCAAAATCCCTCCCTATGTTTATTTAATACTCAGAAATCCCAAAAAATCGAGGAAAATTTCCAAAAATATCTAAATGATATTTTAATCTTAATAATAAAATTTATACCAAGTAAAAAGGTAGTTATTAATTAAAATTAGATAAATTTATTTTAATTCTTAATTTAATCCCTCAAGTTGAATTTTCTACAAATTTAATTTTATTCTGAGAAGTTATTACATGCTGACTGATCTTGAAAATTGATTGACCAATGTATGTCTAGAATTTATTTATTTAATTAATTATTACATTTTCATGCAGTATGTACAAATTAATTTATTTTAAATAGTCTAGACATTATCTATCTTCCTCATTATATATATAAAGGCTTGTGTATCCACAAGAGATGTATTGAATGTGTATCACACATCCCCATGACCCTCTCACCTACATGTGAGTATTTATGTATTATGATTAAAAATAATAATGATGTCCACTGCACCGAGACTAGGAGTTATTCTAGATGAGACATGGATATATTGGACTAGGGCGCGAGCTATGATATGAGTCAGACACAAATCAATGATTTTACCCCTAGGGTCATGGTTGATTCATTGAACTTAATTGGATCAACCAAAACCAAATACTCAAGATCAATTGTAGTGTTTATTTAATTTAATAATTAGTTTTTTTTGTGAACATGAAATTTTACACAATCACATAAAATAATAAACAAAAATGCATAGATTAAAACAAATTAAGAAGTGATAATTTTTTTGATTTGCTGCATGGTCAATTTGTTATTATGGTTACATATTACATGCATATTTGATAAAAAATTATTTCATTCATTGATAAATATTTAAAACCATCAAAGAAATATTAATTCATAACGACTTCTATTGTTTGAATTTGACCAAAACCGGTTGTATGTGGTGCTTTTTATCCCTGATTGAGGGTGCCTCCTAATACTGTAGAGATATTATGAAATCAATGGGTCAAATTAACTAAATATGGAATAAATGAAGTATCCACATCTATCTTGTTTAATATTTATAGTAAAAGTGTTGAAAAATCATGTTTACAGTTTCTAGAAGTTGGGACTTCACTCAAAAGTTTAGGATCTGTGAGTTAATATGATTGGGTAGTAAAATTACAACCTTGAAACTATCTGAGTAGTGGAATGTCCATAGATCAGACTATGAGTAGTGGTTTTAGGGATCCTTTCCACTAAAATACTCAAGAAGTTGGCTATTATGAATCTCGTAGTGATGGTTACTAGGGTTCAATAAAATGGTGAGATACATTTAATGATCTAATAAGTAATCAAGATAAAAGTACTAATCTAATAGTGTTTTTTTGTAGAATATTGTAAATTAATACCAAAGATACAATATGATAACTATTTAACGAAGTGAATGTCCTCACAAGCACAAATTTCTAAGAGTAGTACATGCTCTTGTGAAAATTACTATGATATAGTAAATTGTAAGTATCAGAGTCCCCACTACATGTTAACCCACCTCAGGAAGAGAGTGAGTGAAATATTCTTATAGGAAACTCATGTATGAAGTAATCTATGTTTACATTATAATTATACCATCAATTTCCAATGAGTTATGGAAATAACATCAGGACATGGATGATTTCACATATTGTCTTATCTTCGAGAAGCTTGCAAGGAGGAAGTGAAGCATGATATGAATGGGTCATGATTACACTGAATACATGTAAATTTAAATATGCATCAAGAACTTTTAGTATATCCATTTATTAAATTATTTTCGCCCACTTACTCTAGTTTAATTTAATATTTAAAAATTAATGGTATGAAAAAAATCTTCATTACCTTTTGGGTAAAGTTTTCCAAGTTGATAATAACTTAAAGAAAGTTTAATATTTAGTTATTATGGCGAACTAGTGGGAAGAAAAGGATAAATGACCAATGTTAAGTGTCATTCCAAAGACATATTTACAATGAAATTCAACGAACTATGTTATATCATCATACATGAGGTTATTTTATTCTCATGTCAATAGATAATTCTATATAAGATTAAATGTTGTGAATTGAAGTTGAAGCAAGAGAAGGGGTCCACTTACTGTTTATTCATCATTATAAGTGGAGTTTCTATTTTACTTCTTGTTTATTAGATACTGAATGTGTGAAGCAATTTTTTTTCTAATATAGTAACTAATTAAGTAAAGAAATGAATCTATAGAAAAAGTGAATTCTCCAAATCGATGAGAAAGGGTGATTCCTAATTCAACGGTGATAAGTACACATCTTTTAATTTCTAATAATAATGATTCTAGTTGAAATTTTATTGAGTATTTCCAAAAAAAATATCTCACGTGTCTATTGGACCCAATGAGAAATTACTCCATTATTGAATTAATATAGTTTAATGTGTCCTATACTTAACTAATAGTTCAACAATGATTGAATAATTGGAAATATCTAATGAATATAAATGGTAAGACTCAAATTCCCAATTGTAGAAATATGATTCTATATATAGTAAAACTTAGTTGTTGTCATGGATATAAACAGTATGGTTTCTAGACTCTTTGGAGTTAAATAAATTAGGTATTATCATCACATTTACTTAATTAGATTTGGAAAAATAAACCTTTAGAAATAAAGTTAAGCCACAAATATTTTAGAATTTTCTCAGCTAGACAGCATGAACTATTCCATGGTTAAGATAGTGGTAAATAGACTTCATAATATTCCTTTAAGTGTTCTAAAGGAATGTAAAAGTGAAGTATGATATATTCATGGTTAGAAGATATGAGTTTCTTTGTGCCCGTGTGCCAAAGAATATCTTGACCAAGCATTCATCGATCACAAAAATATATTATGGAGTAATTCCTAAATGCACATTTCCTTATACACATCAAATAAATGATGTTATTAAAGGGTATTGATAATGAGTCTTACATGAAAATATTGATAATTAAAATTTATCATGGATTAATTATTAAATGCACATTTTTGTATATATATTAGAGTTATGATGTAAGTGAAATGAGAATCATTGTTAATAATCATATCCATAGTAGATACTTCCATTATTTTTCAATACATTCTTCACAAATAGTGACATTATTTCATAACCATATGAAAACTATAATGAAAAAAATATACATATAATGAGTTATTGTATGATATAAATTCATCATGTCATAATTACATGTGTTTAGAAGAAAATTTTTAGTTAAGGATATAAACAAACATTCATCAATCAAAACAAAATGTGCATATAAAGTAATTATCCTAAATGTTTCTAAGTATATTATAGAAATCCCTAAGATAAAAAATTTATATTTAAGTGATAGACTATATTAATATAAAATGGTGCACATGTCTATTTGAGATAGTGGGAGCATGATTGAATTGGATTTAGTCAATGATGAAGATGCACAAGTGTTTGGCATAGGAACTAATGACATAATAGCTTATGGAAAAGGAATATTCCAGAGACACATACTGTGTTGGAATTTAAAAACCATTGTGGTGGTTTTACATTCACCATGGCTAGTGATATACTATTCATTGAGATTAATATATCCTATAGAGAAATAGTAAATGGAAATTATCATGATTAAAAAGGTTATATGAATTTTGGAAATGGATTCCATGTATCAAAGTACAGATGATTAGAATTTTGAATATTTCAAATGTCGATAATGTAATCTTATTTAAGATAAAAAATACATTGATGGTCAAGTTTAGACTAATGATGTAAGATTAATGGTTTAAAGGTTTAATTTTTTATCTGGACATAATCTATGATGAAACCATTTCAATAGTTTTCATGATCAATTCATTTGAATTCTACTTGTCATCGAAACTTTCTATGATCTTTGTATTCGACATTGGATGACAAGACCATATTTCTTGTAAAGAGTGTATTCAATATAACCAAAAATATTTGGTGACACCATAGAATTCCAATATGGAGCACAAGTTACTAAAATCTAGTTTAGGATTGAATTAAGCAATGAGATCATAGAATATTCATTTGGAATTATTATTTTTCACATGTATACAAGATCATAATAGGTGCGTCACTGTTTTATAAGTTAAATGTGTCGATAACATATGGAAAATAACTATTGGTCTTATAGATAGTTAAGAATAGAATGAATGTAACTCTACATAGATTAAATTAAAGTAGTAACCTATGTTATTGGAAATGATTTATACAATGGTGGATCTAATGGGTTTATTAGACCAAGTCAATGTATATATTATGAAAAGGTATTGAAAAATATAAGTTTGAAAAATTTGAGAGAGAATTTTTATCAATATCACATGGGAGAAATCTATAAAATATGACATGCATGAGATATAAGAGGATATTAATATGGTGAGTAGAATTATATAAGCACTAACAGTGGATCTATCACATATGACATGCTATATTAGTATAATTCCATGAGTACTAACAATGGATCTATCACCTATTCCATTCTACATGATATATTTGATATTTATAACATATACCTTATGGTAGGAAAATATCAGTTAAAATCCATGATAACTGTACATGAAGAAGTCAAAACTATCAAATTGTACTTGAGAGAGTATAATGGTTATATTCCTGGTACCTGGAGAGGAAGGGACACTAGTTTAAGGGGGGGGGACACATTGGTCTTAATTTGGATAAATATGATCTTATATCATATTTAGGATAAGGTAATGAGTAGGAGAATTTCATTTAATCCAGTAGTATCCATATCTACAAATACCAAGTGCATTGCGGCTTCTGATGTAGCTGAAGAAGTAGTATATAATATGCAATTATTTTTTTTAGTTCTTATAATCATGCCTAGAAAGTAAAGTTTTATAATAATATAAATTATGATAATCCTACTTCTAGTACTATCCAATATGTAAAGTTTTGATAGTAAACAAAAATTATATACTTGGGGATATCATCTCTTGAGGAGTCTTACTCAAGGAGGTAAATTGGTAAATAGTAGAATAGCCCGAAAACAGAGACGTGGCAGGCCAAATGACTAAATACACAACTCAAAAGAATCATGATGTTATCATGAGAGTGATAATATGGATAGATAGAAAGTTGGATATAATGAATATGGGAGTATTGTAAAAGTGGGTTCCCTAGACCCAAATTAAACAATAATTTTCAATTACCATATCATGCATATAGTGAGTTATGCCTAATGTACACTTACCATAATAGTGGTGATATTTATGCATCCACTATTTACTTTGTAATTCACATATATTATTTTCTGTATCAAAAGATTATAGAGATTCCTACACTATAATGAGAACCTTGAGATACTATGAATTTAATTTTAAACCACTATGGTATAGATACATCATAATAACTAGAAACAAATTATATATGACCATCAGATGTTGGGGGGATCATAAATTGAGATTTCTTCTCATGAATTTTTCACTTGTTCATCTAAAGTATATGAGATCATGAGGACTGAACAACTAATAGGAACACCACATGTTCCAGGTGTCATTGTAAGTTCCTATCTATGAACAAGTGTAATGGTATCCTGAATTGAGATTATTATCAGTGTATAATATTTGATGACATACTTTTATGCAAGATGAAAATTGTGGTATTAATTTCATAGAGAGTTATCTTGAATTTGGTGCATCATTGGTGGTATGGCATTGATTGAATAATCAAGATAGAATTTATTACTTCCAAAAGGAAGTAATATCATGGGTCTGGTTGATCAACATGGTAGTACCTTCACTAAATCTAGGAACATGGTAGAATAATGTAAGACTATTCAGTTAGTTCAATGAATAATAATGCAAGAAATAATGATGACACAAAGTGTGAGCACTTTTTATGAGAAATCATGAAATTAATAGATTATATTACATGGTGTGTGTTCGTCAGAAATGTTTTCATTGCTATGAATTTTAATTATCTCTTAAGGGGACTTGATGAGTTTCTAGACTTTTCTCTTGGTCTATGAATAATGTTCACTCCTATCGAGGTAAGGGACTAGGGGGTCACACACTAAACATATTCTAAAGTTTGTCATATTCAGATGAATATGAGTATAGGGCTTGGTGGGACCTACCACGGGGTCTGAGTGGTGTCCAAGAATATATGATCACCATTAAATAAATAAATTTATATTATTTGAGATTATAATAATTGGTATTGAACTTATTTATTAAAATTATTCCCAAGATATTAAGTGAACTTAGAAAATATTTAGCGAATAAATATTATTTGAATATTCAAGGTTTATTTAATATTTGTGGAAACAAAATTTCCAGTTAATAGATCACTTTTAACTTTTAATATATTTTATTACATTGAAAGTAAGTGATAAAAATATAAATTATGTTTATTTCATGGTTAAGTTAGTCATAACAAGTCATTTATTGCTTATTTAGGGGGTAATTCATATCTGGGGGTCTGTGAGCCATTTTTGGATATTTTTCACCTCACTATATAAGGAGGAGGAGGCTATAATTTGGATAAATATTCAAAACTTGATTTTGAGATCCTATAACTCATTTCTTTCACTTCCTAGAGGGATAAACAAGTGATCGATCTAAGTTCTTCTTCATGGATCGAAGGATCAACGATGCGGTGATCTTCGAGACATTGAATGCATCATCAGATCTTTGTACCAACACCTATATTTTTATGGTCATGCTCTCATGGATTTTTGAAGGGACTTTGGATGATATAGAGGGATCTATATTTAGTTTATTTAATAAAATGTCTTCAGTGAAGAGAGGCTTCCAAACGCATCTTCAAATCAATCAAGGTAATTTTCAATTTAATTTTTTTCTTAAATATTTCATGTGGGATCCTCAGCTTCTATACCAGGATAAATATCACCAAAGAAAATTTATTTACAACGAACCAGTGATAAAAAAATTAAATCACTGAATCATATTATTTCATTATTCACCACAATACCACCACTAATGAATGTAATGATTCACTAGTGGGTGCGATCTAGGACACTTAATCGATCACGTGTGATCAAACCGGAATGATTAAATATATAAATAAAACACATTTCCAGAAAAGGTATTATACCCATTTGAATGGGTAGGATGAATTATCTGAATAGGTACCCCCACGTATACAAAATGGATCCTCAAGAATATAGGAAAATTACATTAAATTAATAAATCCACTTTTTTAATTCCTCTCTTTATTGAGATTCCTAGATATCCTTCAACAAGTATCAAAGTCACTTTGTTTGTGTGTAATAATAAATCTATTTTCAAGGTTTTATTAATTAAAAATCTTATTCAAGGTATACTCCAAAAATTACTTTTATTGAGTATTGATCCATCATTGTATCTTAAATTGGATTCATCTATAACCCTTAGCATTACCAATTTGGTGGGGGAATCCACTCTTAAGAAGAGTGAAAATATAATGTGCCTCAATGAGCTCCATCTAATACCATACAAAATTAAATTTCATATCCATTACCCACCATTAAATCCCCAAAAATATAAAGATTATATTCCTATCAACATGGATTTGGTGATGCTCAATAATACGATGAAGCAAGATAAATTTGATGGGAACAACTTCAAGAGGTAGAAAAAGAGAATACACTTACTACTTGCAACTCTCAAAGTAGTTTACGTTCTCTCAACTATGAATCCCCTATATCTAAATATGATACACTTCAACATTCCCACACAATATGAAAATAGTAGAGTGATAATCACATGTAATGAGGGAATATACTCAATTATTTATCTGATGGCCTCTTTGAAACATATCAATATCTTCCAACCATAAAGGATATATGGTATGTATTGGAGAAAATTACATCACTGAGGATAAAACAAGCAATAAATTCCGAATAATAAAGTTTATTTTATACAAAATGGTAGATAATTGGTCTATATTAGAGTAATTGTATAAAATAAAATGCATCTTATAGTAAATTAAGAAAAATAATATGAACATGGATGATTCCATCATTGTCACATCCATCATCGATAAGCTCCCTACTTGAAAGAATATTAAAAACTTATCTAAAGAACTGTCAGGAATATATTTCCCATTAATGAGTTACTCAACTACCTAAAAATTGAGGAGTAATATATAAGTAATGAGAAGTAAAATGATCCCAAGGATGAATAATCCAAGGTCCTCATGGAAAAAGGAGTGAATCCATTTAGGTTATCAAAGGGGAAAAACCTCAAAACAATACTTTGAAAGGAAATATTCAATTAAAGAAGAATAAAGGGGCATGATATATTTTTGGTAATATAGGAAACATCAAATGGGATTTGCGTCTCTATAGGAAGTAATATGGAAATAATGCTTCAAAAGAGCACTTTGTGGCCTTGATCTTTGAAGTAAATGTGCTCGAGGATAACTATTCTTAGTGGATTAATTCCAATACTACATGACACTTGTGAAACAACAAAATATATTTTTTAAAGGATGTAATTAATAAAATATGGAACATCTCTCTACATGGGGAACTATGAAAGAATAAATTTACAAGGGAAGAGATCATTTGATCTTGAGTTTACCTCTAGAATAATCCTCACCAAAAATGATTTCTTGTATATACCTGATGTTTTTAGAAATTTAGTATTACAAATATTATTAAAGAATCATACGTTTGACTTTGTATTTATGGTAGATAATTTTTTATATATCCAAAGGTGGGATCATTTTTGGAAAATATCACTTGTATAATGGATTATTCTAATTGAATATAAATATTATTTCTTAGAGTATTTTGATTTATGGAATAATCCTTTAGGTAATGTTAATTTTTATAAAATTCATGATATGTAAAAATTGAATTATAATATAGAATGGATAAAAATGAAAACAAGCGTGTACCTTGCATATAAACTAAAATTGTTAGGAAACCATTTCCAACTATAGAAATGATAAGTAACTTTATATAATTAATACATATTGATGTATGTGATTTTCATGCTACAATAACCATATTTAATATAAGTTACTTTGTAACTTTTATTGATGATTGTTTTATATTTTTCTATGTCTATATTTTACATTCTAAAAATAAAGTTATAGATAAATTTAGTATCTATAAAAATGAAGTTGAAAAAAAATGTGTGCTTACAATTAAATACCTCATATTTAATAAGAGATGTGAATACTATAATCCTTTATTGTTTCAATACCCATGGATCATACATGAAGTGAAAAATCCCTATACACCTCAACAAAATGGTATAACTAAGAGAAGGAATAGAACATTGATGGAAATGGTAAATTCCATGATGTTTATCTGAGGTCTCTAAAAATGTTTTTGGGGAGAGGAATTATTGGAAATTCATCACATCCTAAATTTGGTTCCCACAAAATGGAATTATATGACTCCTTGTGAATTATGAAATCATAGGAAACAAAATCTAAATTATTTTAAGGTTTTTGGTTGTCATGAAATTATAAGAGTACATGAACCTATTTGGGAAAAGTTTGGTAAAATAGGTTTTAATAGGATATTTCATAGATATGTGAAAAATAAAAATACTTATAGATTAAAATGATTAAGTAGCTATTAATATAGTTATTGAATCAAGAGGTTATATATTTTATGGATCTAGGTTTACCTCTTTACCTAAGCAAGTCCAAATAGAGTAATATCACTCAAATTAATGAGTATATCAAGAAGATTCTATGAAGGAGGCTCGTAAAAGTAATTGAAATCAGATACCCAAGTAATATGGATATTATTTCTATACATACCTGTTGTAAGGAACCAATGATGACACTGTTACACAAACATTGGTTTTTCTCAATATAGAGTTTGAATAAAAAACTTTCAAATATTCCATGTCATTTTTGATTCATATATTTGGAAGGAATCTATAAATTATGAAATAGAATCTATAAATAAGAAAAATACTTGGATATTAGTTTATATTCCTCAAGGTTTACAACCAAAAGGTTAAAAGTAGGTATTTATATGAAAATAAAAATTTAGTAGTATAATTGAAAAATATAAATCTAGATTGGTAGAAAAAGGGTTTACTCAAAAGGAAGGAATCAACTGTTCTCATACCTATGCTCCCATATCTTGGACAACTTAAATTAAAATTATCACTTTAGCCTATATATATAGTATTTAAATTCATAAAATGGATGTTAAGAAAACATTATTAAATGGTGAATTGGATGAAGAAATATATATGGTACAACTAGAAGGATTCATATTATCTGGTAAAGAAAAGAAAGTTTATAAATTGGTATGGTTTATATATGGTTTAAAATAATCTTAAAAAATTGCATGAGATATTTAATGAAATAATCTTATCAAATGGATTTTTAGTTATCTAAGATGATAAATGTGTTTATAGTAGGTTCTATAATAACCACGATGTTTTTATTTGTTTATATGTTGATGGAATGCTTATATTTGGAACTGATATGAATGAAATAAATGAGGCTAATTCTATTTTATCAATAAAATTTGATATTAAATACTTTAGTGAAGAAAATTTTATTTTGGGAATCAATATTATTAGAAATAATAATTTAATTATACTTTCTAAATGTCATTACATTGAAAAATTATTAATGAGGTTTGAAAATTTTTATTGTCCACCAATTTCTATCCTATATGCTTCTGGGAGTAGGATGATACCACATCCTAGTAGGGTAGTTGATCAATTGGAATATTCAAGGGTAATTAGGTGTCTTGTGTATTCCATGAAATGTACAAGACTCTATAGTGAAAATGTTATTGAAAAGTTGAGAAGGTATACAAGTAATCAAGGTTATACACAATGGGATGCAGTTAAAAGAGTAATCAAGTATCTAAAGGGTACTATGGATTACTATATATGTTATTGTGGAAACCCACGGGTATTGTAAGGTTTTTTCAATGTGATATGGATAACTAATATGGAGTATAACTCATCTACAAGTGGTTGGGTTTTTATACTTGGAGTTAGAGATATCTCTTAAGGTTTAAATAAAAAACTTGTATAACAGACTCCACAATATCTTCTAAGTATATTGATTTTATAACTACTATAAAGGAAGAAGAATGTAATAGATCACATTTATCAAATGTACCATTATGGCCTATGATGATATCTCTGGTTTCTATACACTGTGATAGTAAAGAAACAATATCTAAGATATACAATGATACTTATAATGGAAAATAAAGACACATTGGTCCCAAACATAGCTATGTGAATAAATTGGTATATGATGGTATCATAACTGTAGACTTTGTTAGATTGATCCAAAATTTTGTGGACCCACTAAAAAATAGAATTTTAAGGAAGTTGGTATACAAATCTTCATTAGTTATGGGTTTAAAGTCTATATAAAAAATTAACCAATGATGGGACCTCAAATTAACATATGATAACTTCACATGAATAAGTTCAATGTAAGTAATTCTATTATATGTGTGAAAGAAATACCAAAGGTATAGTACATCCTAGGAAAATTGTGTTTGGTTCCCATGAGTAAGAGTATGTTAGCTTTAAATCTCTTAATTTACTAAGGTTTCCAAACAAGTGTTGAAACATAGGAACACTTTTTTGGTTCACCCATGTGAATGTAGAAGTAGGGACACTTCAAATAGATTAAAACTTTGGATCTAAAACATTCATGAAATGATAAGTGAAACATGACCATAATGGTTTCTGGGATTAGATTAAGAAATAATAAATTTGAATAGACTTGTGTAGGATGATTCTAATTGATAAAAAGATTTAGAAGTTCAAGGTAGTGTTTTCCAGTTTCTCCATTCAAATTTGATTTGTATCTACTATATAAAGGTTCAAATTGAGAGATGCCTTTATTTATACAAGTTATTTCCAATATAGTGTGATTCCTTATTTTCAAAATGGTGTTTTAAATAATATAAGATAAATATTTGGTTATATAACAATGGTTAATAGATATTTTCTTTACAATGGATGGTAGTAGATGGAGCTCATTGAGGAAAATTACTCCATCTCTCTCCATAAGAGTACATTCTCCCCACAAAATTGATAACACAATGGGTTGTTGGTGAATCCTCTTTAGGATACAATAGTGGCTTGATACTCAACACAAGTACTTTATGGAGAGTATCCCTTGATGAAGATTTAGAAACAAGATACATTTTAAAACGGAATTGTTGTTGTGTACCAAAAAATTTCCTCTTATGCTTGTTGAATACCTTTTAGGAATCTTTGTAAAGAGAGGAATTAGTGGTGTGGATTGATTTATTTAAAGTAAATTTCTCATCCATTGAAGGTTCCAATTTATAGACATGGAGGAACTTATTTAGATAAGATATCATACCCATTCGAATGGGTATACTACATTTTCTAGAAAGGTATTTTATTTTCATATTTAATCTGGTCCATTTAATCATACCAGATTGATTAAGTGGATAGATTTCACCTGCTATAGAACCATTATGTCCATTAGATCATCCCAAATTTGATCAAAGGTCCAGATCATACCTATTCAACAAACTAGGTCAACCCACCAACTGTACCCATTCAGTCATGGTTCAGAATTGGTATGACTCATTAATTTGTCATGAAAAATTAAGGTTCCTACAAGGACCTCACATCTATGCAGTGTGTTAAGTGAAAAACACACCATTAAAGAACCACATTGTGTATTTGTGAAAATATGTGGATGGTGAGGTGCACCATCCCATGCATTATTATACCCCTTTTCCTTCACTACTTTTAAATGGTAATAACTAAAATTTTATTAATAAAAAAGACCCCACTCCTCCCGCATTCCAATGTGGGATTCTCAAAAAATGCTACCATTAAAAAAAATAAAATAATTATATATTTTAAAAACAATTTAAAATATAAAAATGATTTCCAACACTTATCCTCATCTAATCCCTTGGATCACCACTCTCTCACCCAATTACTCTCTCACCCTGAATCACTTCAAATCATAGACGTCATTCGGTGTCACCTCTACTTTCCACCATCAAACCCCCTTTAAATCTATTACCCCGCCAACACCAGATCTTCCATGTTATAGTAATTATTCATTTATCTCCCCTATTCAAATTCCTTAAACTTTTTACAAGAATATTGATGCCATGTATCCCTCCTTTGAGTCTTGAATCTATATATTGGTGAAAATTTCATTTCTCTATCACAATTTGTATTTATCACATTATTGAATATTTAATCACTATTTTTATTGTAATATTTCATAATATTTATTATATTTGAAATACTATATTTTGAATTTATTTTTGGGTGATTTAAGATGAAATTTATATTTTCTTGTTTTTGGTTTAGTGGATGGTTTGGTTTTCAAATGTTTTCTCTAGTTGTGGCATTTTTTATGAATGTGTTTGGATTGGTATAAAAAACACTAAATTTGTTCTATAGAACTACTACTGAATTTAAAAATGATAAATTGATTTTTGAATTTAGTTTTTTTAATATGGTAATTTTATTATTTTTTAAAAACTGTCCATTTTTTATTTTTCAATTGATTTCTTTATTTTTGTTTTTATATAATTGGTTAATTTTTATTAGATCATTGATCTTTTTTATTTTTATTTTTTATTTTTATTATATGAAAAAAATAAAAATTAGTGAGATTCTATTAAACATTTTGGATGTTAAATAAGATAATTTTCTAACCATACTGGTATGTATTTTTTCTATAACACTGAGATTCCATTATTTTTTTACCATGTGTAAACTATTTTTTCAATTATTTATACTAAAAACTTAAATGGAAGGTATAATAGCTCAAATGGATTTATTGGTATGTATTATATCTATAAATCAAATCAAAAGGGATCCAGAAGGAAAATTTGTGAGTGTATCATGATTTAATTTCTTTATAATTAATTTATTTTTATACTCATAAATTTTTTCATAATTTTTTAATATGTTCTTCATTTAACAATTTTTTCTAGTATAGGGTTGTTAAATACTATGAGTGTCCATTCTGTTTGGTATTTAGTAGGATTATGTGTATATTTGTATACTTTTTTTAATTATATCAATTAAATAGTTATGATTTGGTATATGAGGCTCACTTATTGCCGAGTGTGAAAAAAGCTACTATTTTTTATTTTTCTAGTGATACATAATGGCTAACCAAGGCCATCTCACTTAAGAATATTCATAATTATTCACTTATTAATTCAATTAACCTAAAATAATTTTTTTTGTTTTTATTATTTTATTTAAATAATGAAAAATATTGAAAAGAGGGAATACAATTTTAAACTATCATGAAATGAAAAAAATTATGTTATAAATAAAATCAATTAGCCCTAGGTTTGGTTTCAGGTTCCTTCATTATCCATTTTTATTGTATTAAATTTAGTTTGATAAACCAATTTTTAAATCCCACTCTTGAATTACTATTCTTTTATTTCTTGGTTGTGAAATCCTGAATTCTTAGACAATCTTAATTCCACCACCTCCTATAATCAAGGTTGAGGACACATATCAATCAAGAGTGTGGAATCTTCCAGAACCTGAAGCCATCATACGTTATTTATTTTACTGAATAGTTCAAATCTATTATATGAATATCTATCATTCAATGAAAGGGAGGTAAAATTGTAAAAAAAAATATAAGTGGATTCAAGATCTATGTCGCGGTGGATGATCTCCACACCCATACAATTCAATCTTATTCACCACAAACATAAATAAAATATTTGGAATTTAAAAGCAGAATTTAGGAACACAAAATCCTCCACCGAGGCCAAGCCTTGGGTCAGTATCCAATTATTAGAAGTAAGAGGTCAGTGTGGGAAGAGTGGTAAGAATAGAAGAATAATTAATGGAAGAGGATATATTGGTACGGAGAAAGAACAAATAAAGAAAATGAGGTGGAAAAAATGAATTAAAATAGAATGAGTGTATTACAAAGAGAAAATAAAAGGATACAAAAAAAATTATTCTATATAAGAATGAATGAAATAAAATAAAATAAAAAATAAAGCAGTATAACAACCTCCCCATTATTGATTCCTCCTATTTGGTAGTAGTGGAACCTCTTATATTTATAGAAGGAAGTACCACTTCTTATTCCTTTGATTGAATATTCTATATCTTGGTCAAGGGTTGATTATATATTTTTTAGATTTTTTTCATTTAAATCTGTTGAAATATCATTTTTTTTTTCAATTTTCAACATTGAACACTTATATGGCATGGAGTTATATCTTTTGGTGTAGACTTTTATTTTTTGTATGGAACTCCACATGGCTTGTGGTGCCATAGTGTAGGCATTCATGTGCCTCCTCAATAAAATTATATGGACTTTATAGTGGTCAGATAAAGATACCATTATAATTCTTGTACTTTTCATCTTCTAATTGTCTTAAATGAAGTCATATCAAGCTCTTGAAGTCATCCATGGTGGTATTGAGGTTTGAAAATAGCATTTATTCTTGAGCCTAATTTTCCCAGGTAGTTTTCATGGAATCTATAGCAAGTTTTAGTGGGTGGAAGTGGCATTGAGAAGTGACATAATGGTGATTTGAAGAGGTTAGGAATGATATGTAGTTGAGAGAAAAATTTTGAGGATGTGGGTAGTGGGGATGAAGTTGGAAATTGTCATTTGAGTAATTATAAACAGTGCCCCACATAATCCTTATCCCACATCAAAGATCAGCACACTTGATCACTTCCATATATTACAAAGTGTGACAGTAGTAGTTATTCTATAAGAGTGTGGTATTGGAACCTACACACACCTATCACATGTGAAATGGGATCATACCGACACACACAGACCCACACAGCCTCTGTTCAACACTATGAACACACTCACACCTGTGCATCCGATAGTTCCTCTACCGCATGAGTAGGCCCACCCCATAGGTTTACTATGCCTACTGTACCTTCCTAGGGATGGCTGGGTGGCTGGAAGCCTTTGGGTTTGAGGGATAGATTGTGCTGGGCCATTTTTTTACACCTATATTATCAAAACACTTTGTAAAATATCACCATAAATTCATAAATAAAATTATAATTTTATAAAATCAACATTTTTATCCATTTTGATCTATATTAATTCCTTATTTTTAAATTTTAAAATTTTAATAAAACATTGAATTATATGGTAATATTCATTAACATACATTCAAAATTATTAATAAAGGTTTAATTTTTTCCATGAAAATATGAGTGAATTAAATACCCCCACACTTGAACTATGAATATCCTCAAGAATTAAATCTCAATACTAAATTAAAGAGAATAACTATGCTACCAATATTTAAAATTTAATGTAATAAAATATGATAATTATCAATGTTAAAACGAAATTTCACGTTCCACGATAAGCATAAATTAAACATCTTGTTTTTTAAAGAAACAATTAATCCAAGGATTTTACTATAAAACTTTAAAAAATATTGGAACTTCTCCTTTCATTCATTCACGATTCTCAATTCAATATTATTAAACATTCCAAATCATGATCTACCTAACTTTGAATATTTTCAATCATTAGTCATGATACAAATTCAAGTAGAGTTATAATCTTATCATGAGAACCTTATTTTTTTCATAGGCTTGAAAAAGAACTAATTTATCTACTTTGTAAAGAAAAAAACATGCAATATTGAAGACTTTAAAATAAGGGCTCTAATAACTCTGAAGATTAAGGTTGGTAGGAATTGATGTCAAAAAACATTAAGGCTCAAAAGAGGATGGTTCTCTCTAAATAATTATACATGATATCAAAATTAAACTCTCAATGACACCCCCCTTCAAATTGTGACAACACACTCTTCCCAAGTTCAAATAAATTTTATGATCCATGTAAGCATAATGAATGAATTACACTTTCTTGAATTTTATTTACTTTGATACTTTTTTTCAAACTAATTTTTAATTTATTTTAATTTTGGGAAATTTATTCTTGAAATAGACCTCACATAAACCATCTAACCACATATAATAAAAATAATAATTCTATAAATAGTGATTTTTTATTTTCCCAAGTCCCAACCCATTCCCCTATTTTTCAAAAAAAAATCTTCTCACATTTTTCTAAGAACCAAAAAAAAAACAATGCAAAATTGATGAATCACAAAGCTTTATTAATTCAAAAAAATATCACCCACACACTTATTCCTTGAAATGTAGTGCATCCTTACACCATGAATTCCTTCACCCCCAAATATAAACTTTAAAATATCATGTGAAATACTAAGATGAGGGTAGTGGCGTTGAGAGGTGGCATCATGGTGGTCCATTTTGGCTGGGCATGGTAGGTGGTGTAGGGAAAATTTCCGAGCATGGGGGTATCAACACTGAAGTGGAAAACTATAAAAGATATTATTTACGATGGGTAATTTTTGACGAGGTCCCCTCACAAATAACATGTAACAAAAAATTTCCTTGTAAAAGATAGTTTTTGTGACAGTTTGTCACAAAAACCATCTTTTGTGATGAGGAGATTTCCCGTCACAAATATTTTTTAAAACAGGTACTTATTTTTAACTGGTTTGTCACCTGTTACAAATAAGTTTAAAAAATTAAAAAAAAAAATAAATAATAAATAAAAAATAAAAAATAAAATTAAAAATAAAAATTAAAAAATTAATTTTAAATATTTTAATAAATAATATTTTCAGCATCTAAAAAAATAAAAATATTACATAAAATATTTTCAATTAAATTTAACATAGTAAATATGTGTATAATAAATCCATCACTATAAAGGGGGAGGGGGAGGGGATGGTCTTCTGGAAGAGGAGGGGGAGGGAACTCTATCCCTAATCCCTGAACAAGTCACCACATGTACTCGTTCTACTTCTCCTACCATCATCGCATCTCCTACTACCGCTGCTGATGTTGTAGATGGAGCTCATCCTACTCCCTACACATGGCCTAAATAACCTCACTCTGAGCTCAGAACTGTTCCTCATATTGTGAGACTGATAATGAAGACTCTTCTTGAGTTGGATGTCGACCATGCAGAAGTACCATAAAAACTACTAGGAATTAGTCGAGAACTGATACTAACCACTCGGTCCTTCTCAAAAGCTTATTTTGTAGCATGAATCCATACTGGATCGTCAAATCCTGCCACATCGGTGGTCTAACTCTTACTCTCAGCCTGATTCTCATCCTATTTCTGAGAACACACAGCCTCATATGACTCATTAATTTTCAATTTTAAATTTAAATAGTTAAAAAAATATTTTTAGTTAATTTTTATACTTAAGAAAATATACTGGCCACATTCTGACACTGGAAATAACCTGTAATATCTCTAGTGACTCAATCATTATACATACTCTTATAAACTTCAAACTCCATAATATTGGGATGTTCAAATACCTATATGAGTATAAAATAAATATTTTACAAATAAAGTTATATAAATTATTAAAAAAAACTTACCATATGTCGTCAATGTGTACTGAATGTATGACTACCAGCATGATGCATTACCTTCTTCCTCCCCTACTTCTTCCAACCTAATGATGCTCTCCTTTGAAAACTATATCCTATCTAGTATGAACATAATCTATCCCAACCCTGAGATTAGATTTAATCTGGTCTATGGGTGCAGTAAGACTGATCAAAATCTTGGACTCTCATCTTCTTCATGGTTGTCCTCAAATTATACAAAAACTGACGACAATGCTCACACATACACACTTACCAGACCCCCTAAATAGAACTCATCATGATATCCTCAACGGAATACCATAAACCCTATATTTTGTAAGAATATAAAGTTAATAATTTTTTTTAAAATAACTATTATTTATTTACATACCATCCCGCGATCAAACAAGTGATGTCGAATATCACTGGGAACCTAATCCCACATCACCCACACCTCAGAAAAATAGTTTCACAAAATATTACTCCCCTACCCAACAACTATATGTGGAAATATTTGAAAAGAAAACAAAAATAATAGTCAAATAATTATTACATAAATAAATTAATAAAAATTAATGAAAACTAACTAAAATACACAACTGAACATACCTTTGTTTGAATGGATCGATGTCAAGACATGGATATTACTTGGGAATAGGGTCAGGAATCATCAATATTACAAGACTTTAACCCCTTCGAGTCAACAAAAAAAATCTAGGAACCTGAGGGTCTGATGAAATATCACTAGGCTCATCACTTGGTAGTACAACCTCTTATAGGTCACAGAAGATGTCATCATAAGCCTCATCGGCCATCTGAAACATTCAAAAAAAGTTTTCATCAAATAATTAAAGGTAATTATATATATATATATTGAATATAACCAATAATTAATTTTTTCATTCCTCATCTTCATCATCATCTTCATATATGACGATGTGAATATCTTCATATTCCTCGTCAGTATCATAAATTTCCATATGAGTTTCGGATTCATCATCTCTTTCTATTTAAAATTCATTTTTTACATCAATAACATCATCTCCACCATCGAACTATAATTGAGGGTTGTCATCATTGATATTCATACTTATTCATGGAAAATATTGATTTGAAGTTGTCTCTTGAAAAATTTTAATTCTTTGCACTTTATTGGAACCACATTCACTTTGGATAAAATGAATTTCACTAGATTTCATTTTTATTATGATCCACAAATCACTTAACTCTCTTAAAGCAGCACAATAATTTGAAAAATAAATTTTATGTGTCTGCTGAGCTAATAAAAATAGTTCATTTACTACAAGAATTATTTTATATTTAATATCAATGATTACATGGCACAAATGAACATGAAAACCTCTATCAGTATCCAACCAATTTAATTTAAATATCATTACATAATTCTATCCCATATAACAAAGTTCAATTATTTCTTCCAGAAATCCATAAAAGTCAACTTTACTTTCTCTATGATGAGATACTCTCAAGAAAACACCACTATTCATTATTTTTTTGATTCACCATATGCATGTGCATGAAATTTAAATTCATTCACCACATATGCATTATAAGATCTAACCATTTTAGTTGGTGGGTTACTCAATACACACAATTGATTATCAATTTTATTATCATGTTTAGATACCTTATTTTTTTAAAAAAAATATCAATATAACAAGCAAAAAATTGATTTTATATGTCAAACCACAAACAATTTACTTTATAAGTTTTTAAAACCAGTAGAAAGAATTATTTTTCTGACATTCTTAAAAATAAGCTGTTATAATTTGTGGAAACTATTTCTTAATATGATTATCATACAACCTATAAATAAAATAATATTTATTTACTTAAATAAATATAAAATAAGTGATAGTAGCACTCACTGTACAAATGTTGTAATTTCTTAACAGTTGAGCAGAACATATGTATGAGCCCTGTCATGATCATCATCTAAAAGTCATCATTCATGAACTCCACCAAATCCAAGTTCAAACTGATTGAAGACTAATAGTTTATTTTTCATTTCATCATCAATATTTCCTTAATTATATCCCATTCAGTTATGTTTTGAGGGATATTCATATTGAAAATAATGAGAGAGAAAAAAAAATTCCTCCTGTAAATAAGATTCTTTAATTGATCCTTCACATACCTTTTTCTATAATTTATACATGAATCTCTCAAATGGGTATATCCATCAGAATTTTACTAAACCTACACATTTTTCTTCCTGCAAAAAAAATTAATATCAAATGTTCCATTGAATCAAAGAAATCTGATAAGATTTTTTTCCAATTTATATAAAATTAAAACAACATATTCTTAAAATCTACTTAGTGCATTATAGTCTGTTTTCGCTGCACAAATGTCTCATAAAAATTATGATATTTCTTTTAATGCATCCCAAATCATAGAATTCAATAAACCTTTAAATCCAATTGTTAGAAGTCGTTCCATTATAATATGAAATTTATGACTTTTTAATCTAGTAATATGACCATTTCTGACAAATCTAGACAAATTAGAAACATAACCATATGGAAGCCTCAAATCATCAATCCAATGAAAAAATAATAATTTTTTTTCTTTGAAAACTATATACGATGCTTTTGGATTCATTAACATCTATGTTCTATGATTTTCAAATAGTTCAAGTTTCAATCTCCTACAAATTTGGTCAAGATATAATCATGCATTTACATTATATTCAGTTTTACCAAGTGTGTCCAAAACTATATAAAATATATTATCAAAATAGTTCTTATCAATATGCATGACATTCAACCTGTGATAGACCAAAAAATCATACAAATATGGAAGATCTCAAAAAATACTGTGTTTTAATCAATTGTGTTCTTTCTTAAAGCCATCTATTTTTTGTTGTTTTATAGTTATTACAAATTTAATGGGAGGTAATGAAGAGATAATATATTTTAATTCAATACATTATATCATTTTTGTAGTTCAATCTCTTTCAGTTGTGTCTTTTCTGAAATGATTTTTTCTCATCTGAAAAGGATGATTAGTAGGAAGAAGTCTTAGATGGAAGTAAAAAAAACAAGGGTTTTTTCTATTGATGAGAATAAACACTTTATTGTCACACATATAGTATGAACATTATTTTAAACCATGTATACTCCATACAAATAATATTCCGTATGATGGGAAGTCACTAATTGTCCACATTAATGCAGCTTTTATTAGGAAATTTTATTTTTCAACAACATCATATTTACTGACACCATTACTCAATAATAAATTTAACTCATTAATGAATGGATTCAAATAAACATCGATATTCTTTTTGGATTTCCTGGAATTAATAAGGTCAAAAAGATATATGGATAATTCATCAATATCTAAGGAGGTAAATTTTATAGAGTGATAAAGATGGTCCAATAATAATATTGACTATCATAAGAAATGAATGGACATAAACTGTCGGTAGAAAGATCTAATCACACATTTCAGGCTTATAAAAAAAAGACGGATGTAATAGGTCAAAATGTTTCCATGAATCACTAGCACAAGGATGATTTAATCTTTTACTAGTTGAAATACTTTTTTTGGTCCATGATAGAAATGATGATGTATTCTAATATATAAATAAACACTACTATATGGGTGTACGTAGTAAATATCTCAACTATTTTATAGGAATCATTCCAAAATTCCCTAATTGAGACTCTTTGTACCTCGATCATCCACATACAGGACAACTAACCAAAAACTCATTTTCACCATAATATAAGATGAAATAAATTGAACATGCAAGAATCTTATGATAACCAAGCCCAAAATAACAAACCGACCTCTTATTCTAATAGAAATTTATAGGAAACACATTTAATTCAGGTAATAGTTATTTAACCGAAGATAATATCTAATCAATTTCTTTTTGCATTCCATTATATGATTTAATAGTCATAAATTATACACCTGCTTCAAATTTTCTTATCTTGAAACTAGAATATAATGAATCTTAAACAGACTTCAATAAATCATAAAATTAAGATGGTTCTAACTCAAGATTTAAATCAAAACCATCCCGAGTTTCGGTTTGTTCAAAAGATGGACCAACCACATCATGTACTAAATTTTAAAACCATGATGAATCTAAAACCAAATTATTATTATCTTCTCCAGAACTGAGTTCACCAGGTTGACACAAAAAATTCTATTCAAAAAAATAAAATATAATAGTTTACCTCCAGCATTTTCAAATGTTTCAATCCTCCTCAGATTACATTTCTTACATAGACACCTAATTGTCCCTTCAGAAACAAATTCTAATTTTGATGGTGCAAATGATAAAAAATCTTCAACACCTTCAATATATACAAGATTTATACCAAAACCTTATGGATTCTTGTGATGATTTATCCAATCATGATCATGTAATAAAGACTGTTGTCGACTTCCTTGTTCTATATTTCTCTAAAAAAGCTAAAATAAATTATTTTTTTATGAATAATTTTATATAAGAATAAGAAAATCCAAAAAAAGAGTAAAAAATTTAAAAATTATAATTTGCTTGTAATTATTGTCAATTTTATCTATTTACAACTAATTATTACTAAATACCGCTAGATTTTACTAATTATAATTATTTTCTACTAATTATATTGATTTAATGTTCATTTTTAATGAAATTTACTAATTTCTGCTAAGTTTTACTACTTTTTTTATAATTACCACCAATTTTTAATAATTATAGTGATTTACAATTAATGTTAACTAATTTATCGTAAATGTTTACTAATTTATTGCTAATTTTTACTAATTAAAACTAAATATTTTTTATTGAAAATAACTATCACATGTACACCATCATCTGCTCATACTGCTGCTCATGCCATCGGCGCATCACCTCCTCCTATTGCTGACATCGACACGTCACATCCTACCTGCCCCAGTTATGGAAACCTAATGAAACATTTGGACATGGTTGGACTAAATTGGTCAATTCTAATCATCTAAACATTGAAAATTCTATGATTTACTAAAAAGTTAAAAATCATAGATTTTACAAATTTCAGGTGATGAAACCAATTTATGCCAACCATGTTCAAATTTTTCATTACACCAATTTATGTTAACCATATCCTATCATTGAAGCATATCATCCTCTTCCTATTGGTGTGACCATCAATACATCACATCCTACCTACCCTATTTCTGGTGACCTAATGAAAAATTTGGACATGGGTGGCATGAATTGGTCATTTCTAATTACCTGAAGATTTGAAATTCTATGATTTACTAAAAGGTATAAATCATAGATTTTATAATATTTAGGTTATGAAACAAATTTATACCAACCATGTATAAATTTTTCATGTCACCAATTTATGCCAATCATGTCTTCTCATAGACATATCTCCTCCTCATCATACTTCTGCTGCTTCCATCGACGCATCACATCCTGCTTTCCCCACTTATTTTTTTTGAAAATTATCCCTAATATTTTCTAATTATCACTATTTTTAGTAATTAATGCTAGTTTTAAGTATAATTTATTATAAAGTAATAAAATATATTGTAAATTACTAAAAAGGTAGAAAGCATAGAATTTTTAATTCTATGGTCATGAGAAATAACCAATTTGGATCAACCATATCTAAATTTGTCATCACTCATGACCTGAAAATAGAAGACCTATTTCATTTTCACTTTTCTAGTAATTTATAATAATTTATATTATTTATTATAAATTTCTAATAAATTATACTAATTTATATTAATTTAAAATAAATTATATCAAATACAAAATTTATACTATTTTATATCAATATATTGTTAATTTTATCAATTTATTATTTTTTATTAATTTATAACTATTTTTTACTAATTGTTACTAATTATTTCAATTTTTTACTATTCTTTACTAATTATAAGTAATTATTACTTATTACCACTAATTTTTACTAACACTAATTTTTACTAATTACCATAATTTTATTTTTCTGATTAGTTTGAATTATTACTAATTATTACTAATTATTACTTACTTTTACAAAATATTACTAATTATTACTAGTTTTTACCAATTTTTGTTAATTATTACTAATTATTACTAATTACAACTATTTTTACTAATTTTTATTATTTTATAACAATTTATTACTAATTTTTATTAGTTTATAATAATTTATTACTAATTTTTACAATTTAATACTAATTAAAACTAATTACCACTAATTATTATTAAGTACCACTAATTATTAAAAAAATTACTAATTACCACTAATTTTTACTAATTTCCACTATTTTTTACTAATTACCCCTAATTTTTACTAATTATTACAAATTATTACTAACTATTACAAATTGTTACGAATTTTTACTAATTATTATTCATTTTTACAAATTATTACTAATTATTACTATTTTTTACTAATTTCCACTAATTTTTATTAATTTTTATCATTTTATAATAATTTATTACTAATTACCACTAATTACCACTAATGTTTTATAATTACTGCTATTTTTTTTTCTAATTTTCACTAATTATTACTAATATTATGAATTATTACTAATTTTTATGAATTATTACTAATTTTAAACAATTATTACTATTTTTTACTAATTATTTCTAATTACCGTTAATATTTACTAATTTTTATAAGTTTATAAAAATTTATTAATAATTTTTATTAGTTTATGACAATTTATTACGAATTTTTACAATTTATTATTAATTGTTACTAATTACCACTAATTATTACTCATTACCACTAATTATTACCAATTTTAACTGATTATCAGTAATTTTTACTACTTACCACTAATTTTTACTAATTATTATGAATTATTACTAATTATTACTAATTACCACTAGTTTTTACTAATTTTTACTAATTAATAGTAATTTTTACTAATTACTACCAATTATTAGTAACTTTTACTAATTAACATTAATTTTTACTAATTATCTTTAATTATTACTAATTATAGTTAATTATGAGTAATTACAACCAATTATTACTAAATACTTATAATTAAAAAAATTATTACAAATTAAAACTATTTACTTTTAATTAAAAACATTACTGCAAATTGAAACTAAATATTTATAAAACCAACCAATTATAATTAAATCTAATTATTGCTAGTTAATAATAATTATTACAAATATAAAATAAAAAAAAAATAAAAATATTAAATAAATACCTTAAAACTGAATCTTTCAGCTGGTGCAATGCTTGAAAGTTTCCCCCTGTAATGTTTAAAACTTAGAAATGTTTAAACAAAATAATATGAGAGTAGAGAAGGAGAGAGGAGTTCAGAGAAGAATAGAATGAGAAAAATTCATGGGGCTATATATAAGTTAGATTATTTATGATGGGTGCTGTTGCAAATAGTACCACCATTATTAAATATGAAGGCAGTAAAAAGACTATTTACGACGGGCCATGTCGCAAATACCCTCTATCGACACTTTAATTGTGATGGGGGGACATTATGTCACAAATAATTTAAAATGATGGATAGTATTTGCGATGGGTCCCGTCACAAATACCATCCTGCTGAAAATTTATTTACAATGGGAGTAAATGCCTATCGCAAATAACAAAAAACACAGGATGTCATTTGCGACGGGTGAACATACCCATCACAAATAGTCTTCCCGCAGTTTGGCATGAAATGTGTGCCAAAGGTGTTTACGATGAGAATATATTCTCATCATAAATACGATTTTTTAATCAACTATTTGCGATGAGAATTGTATCTCGTCACAAATAGTCTATATCGATGGACTATTTGCGCTGGGTCAACCACCCATCATAAATAACCCGTCACAAAAAATCCATTTTTTCAATAGTGGTGGGATGGCATTGTTTGAGTACGTATGAACAGTTCCCAACATAATCCATGTCACGCATCGAATATCAACATGCCCGAGCGCTTCCATATATTACAAATCACGATAGCAGCAATTACTCTATGATAAGGGGGATCAACGCCCCTACACACCTATCACACATGAAATGGCCTTATGCCAACATGCATGGGCCCACATGGGCCTTGGCCCACACTATGCATGTGCTAACACCTGCGCAACCTTTACTTCATCCGCCAAATGAGCAGGCCCTCCCCATGGGCTCACTAAACCGAATATCCCTTTCAAGGGCTGGCTAACTAGCTGACATCCTGTGGGTTTGAGGGCTAACTTGTGTTGGCCCATTTGTTTACACCTATATCAGCAAAACACTTAGTAAAATCTCAACATAAATCCAAAAGTAAAATTCTAATTTTCTAAAATCAACATTTTTATCCATTTTTATCCATATTAATTCCTTAATTGTAAATTCTAACATTTTAATAAAACACTGAATTATATGGGAATTTTCATTTATATCAATTAAAAATTGTTAATAAATTTTGAATTTTTTTCAAGAAAACATGAATGCATCAAATACCCCCACACTTGAACTATACTTGTCCTCAAGCATTAAATATTGACATCGAATTAAAGAGAATCACTATGCTACTAATATTTAAATCTCAAAATAATAACATCATATAATTATCAATTATTAACCAAATATTTTAAGTTCTGTAATAAATATCAATTAAAATTCTCATTTTTCAAAGAAATAATTAATCCAAGCATTTTACTTTCTCCCTTTTGAAAATTGTGGAACTTGTCCTTTTATTCATCCAAGATTCTCAATTCATTATTAATAAACAAGCCAAGTCATTTTCTACCTCACTTTGAATATTTTCACTCATTACTTGTGATATAAATTGAAGTAGAGTTATTCTCTTATCATAGTAACATGATCCTTTTACATAGGCTCACAAAGGAACTACTTTCTCCACTTTTTAAAGACAAAACGCACATGAAATCATAAGGACTTTGTAATTAGGGCGCTAATAACTACATGGATTAAGTTTGGTAGGAATTAATGTCAATAAACATTAAGAATCAAAATACAAGGACCCTTCCTTAAACATGACATAATATCGTGTTTTAAGTCAAGAATTCATTCTCTTACATTTGAGTATCTTTTCAGGTTTAGAGTTTTAGAGGATTATGTCACAACTCATACATAATAAAACCATATAATACAAAGTGGACAATTCTGATCAGTATCTATTTTTCCCACAATAATTTTTTTAAAATAAAAACATGATTTATTTTCCTAAAAAATCTTCATGAAATTAAAATTGATTTCTTCTATTACCTTACCAACCCTTAAACCCTATGAAAAACATTTTAAAAATGTGGGATCCCCACAAAAAGTATAGTAAGCGACATAAAAATAAGGGAAAATGTTATTCTAGTGAAAACCATGAAAAATCCATGAAATGTTTACCTTTATTTCAATATTATTTGATTAAATGAAATAAATCATTTCCATATAAAAAATACATGAACTTTTTCTCAAAGAAAAACATTAAAACCCATAGCAATCATATAAAAAACCTTTTTGGAAACTTAGAGAATCACATTCATAACCCATTTTAAACCCATGTCCAAAATAACAGGAGCTCAGTTAAATTTATAAGAGAAAACCTCTATAACTCAATACTTATTATTTGTTGAGATAAGGAAAATTACCAAATGTGATGGAGCACTATCTAGGTGCACCCATCATATAATCTATATTAGGCTCACCTGGCGCTATGAGGGTGCACCCATCATAAAAGCTTTATCAGGCTCACTACTGAGCTATAATGGAGTTTAAACCTTCATATAATCTGTATTGGGCTCACCCATTTATCATTTATAATTCTCAAGTACTATTTCAAGAATAAAATAGTTTATTCTTGCACTATTTCATTATAAAACGCTTAAAAACACTTTTAAACTCGTATGCAAATCACTTTCAGATATCAAAATTACATTTTCATTAAAAAACCCATTTTCAAAACCAAATTAACCAAAAAAATGGAAATATGTTTTTTATTTTAATAAAACATAAAATATTATAAAGGAAACCAAAATTCAAATAACATTTATAGTGGTGGGAAAAGTCATTATCGCCGTATACATTAAAATAGAACATTCCTTTTATCATTTGTAAAAAAATTAAAATATTTTGTATAAAGATTCCTTTTTTGTAAAACTTTGAAAGAAAGACAAAAATTTCCTTTATAAAACTCTAATATCCATATAATTACATTCATAAAATCATTTTAAGAACATGTACATGGGAGAAAAATAGAGTTAGAAGGAAAACTTTAAAAGATTATTTTTAAAGAAAAGTGTCTTACCACTTTGAAAACATTTGAACGCAAGACCCATGAAATAATATCATTAAAAACCTTAAATATCATGAGAATATATAAATTCATGTTATAAAATTTTAATGGGTCTTTATATATACCTCATTAAATAAAATAGTTGCATAATATCAAAATATGCTTCAAAGAAAGGAAATTGAGACAAAGTCTCTTACCTTGAGTCTGACTCATCATACACATTCTTTATCTTTCTAAATAATAAAATTGTGTTAGTTATTTACATAATTAATAAAAATTTAAAGTTTATTATACCTTTATCTCACTTATTACCATGTTATATGTGATTACTTAATCAATTAAGTTTACATCATATGTTTTAACGATATTCAGTATATATGTCAAAAAATGACTTTTGGTGGGTTGAATATGGTAAAAGATATCATTATTACATTATATACAGAATAATAATCATGATATAATTTTCATTTTTATACATCAATTAAACTTTTAAAACCAATCATGAAATATGGTTATGAAAAATGAAATACAATACAATTATGGAGACGGTAGGTCGTACGTACGTTTGAGTAACCTTTCAATTTTTAACAATCATTATAGAAAGAAGGTAATTATTATTTTATCTTTAAATAGTTATAATAATATCATAAAAACCATATTATTCCATTAAATATACTTATATATATCATCCATGTGATGTGGTGATGAGAAAAGAATCACATCGCTTCGTGAAGGTGGTTGTCCACACGTACGCACGAACAACGTTATCATTTCCTAGTGAATTAAAAGGTAAAATTAAATGGTATATATTATATTTTAAGAGTGATAAATATGTAATTAATATTATAATTATTTTATATATACTAAATACATTCATTTAACTTTATCCTTGTTACCTTCCATGTGAAGCATTAGTGAAAAATGAATCACATTGCTTCGCGAGTCGGTAATCCGTCGTACACATGAGTGAAGTTATTGTATCCCCCATGGAATAAAATTAAGAATGGATATATGATATCATGACTATAGGGGTATAATTATATTGAAAATATCATATATATATACTTTAAATCCATCATTATAACAAGCCATGAGAGACGATGATAAAAAATAAATCACGTCGGTTCGCAAAGCGGTAGTCTTCCATACACACAAATGATGGTTTCGTTTCCCATTTGATGAAAGAGGAGATAGATTTAGGTTATTAAATTAATACAATGACATCTAAATATATGTTATATATATATATATATTATTATATAATCATAATTTAATAATATTTTAAGGATGTGGAAGAATAAATAAAATAAAAACACTTGGTTAAGCACAATACCTCTTCTTCGGACAACCTCATTAGGTTAGCTCCAAAAATCCTTATTTGGATGGATTTATGATAAAAAATGGGATATAAGTTATAGGGGTGAATTAATTAAGGTATTTGGGTAGTTATTGGATGATACAAAGGGCTTTGAAGGTGTGAATAGATGAGGAGAGGGGTGTCCTTTTATAACTGAGTTGAGTGACACAATTATAATTTTTTAAAAGAAAAAGACATACCCATGTTTCTCACAAGCCAAAAGGATCAAAAATAGAAAATTTTAGAGAATTAAAAATTATAAGGTCTAAATATGTCTATATAATATATTTTATACAATTTATATGGTCATTTTAACCCTTGTATTTTTAGTTTAACCCTTAGGTTAACCTATTTTCACCTTAACCACAATAAAAGATTTTTTTTACTGTTTTCACTATTCAGTATTAAAAAAACAATTTAACCTTATTATATAATATTAATTATGATTATTAAAAATATGGAATCCATTTTATCTAATTAAATTCATATAAGTGGAAAAATTTTAATTTAAAATTAAACCCGAAGATGCGATGAAAAAGTGGTTTTTCAAGAAGTATATTTTTTTAAACATAAGATGGTTTTATATTAACTATACGACTAGTAATAATCATTGTATGAATCTAAATTAATATAAATTGATATATAATATATAAATTTTATTTAAATAATTCCTCATTATGGGTTGTTTTAATTGTTTTAAATTGAGAAACATTATTCACTTTAAAACAGTTTTTAGAAAAAATAATTTTTTAGATCTAAGAATAAACTTAACACTAAAATAAAAAATAAATATTATTAAAATGTAATTAAGTGGATAAATATAAATAAATAATACTTATTTTACCTTAAATAATATTTGAAACCTAATATTTTTTTTTAAATTATTAATTGTTTTAAAACATATGACATTTTTACAAAAAACGGTATTTTTAACTATTCACCTAAAAATCAGTATTTTCTAAAAATAAAAAATTCACTCTAAGTTAATTTTGACATGCCAAATTAAAAAATTAAATTAATTTTTCCAAATTAAAATTCTATAATTTAGAAATTAAACTTTAAAATAAAACCTTATATAAAAATAGTTTAATTAAAATTATTTCCTTTTTGATTTAAAAATTATTTAATTTTTTTATAATGAGTATAATTATCAAATTCATATTAAAAAAAAAAAAACAATTTATTATTTAATTACTTGGGTTGTTAAATTATTCCCCCCATTTTAAATTGCATCATCAAAATTTTATTCACTTATTAAACATGTGGATATATCTTTCCCTCATAGCATTTTCATATTCCCATGTTGCATCTTCAACCATATAGTTTTAGATAAAAACTTATCCTGGTGAATCACTTTATTCTAAAAACATAATCTATATAATCAAGAATCTTAATAGGATGTTCCTCATAAGAATTATTCTCTTCCAACTAAATGAATTTAGGGGTCAAAAAATGAGATGAATCCATCACAGAATTCCTTAAAATTGAACAATTAATTACGTTGTGCACCTAGGATAAAATCGAAGGCAAGGTCAATCAATAATAAATTCATCCAACTTTATCCAATATTTTATATAGTCCAATTATCCATGGATTTAACTTCCAATTTTTACCAAAACACATAAAAATTTTCCATAGAGATACTTTAAGAAAAACATAATCACCTACATATAAAGAAAGATCTTTCCTCTGGTTATTTTCATAAATTTTCGGCTTATATTTATCCATCCTCATATGTTGCTAAATCAACTATAACTTCTCATCCATTTCTTCTACCAATGCTAGTACCATCAAATTTTCTTCTCCCATTTCATCCCAGAAGCTAGCTTTTGACACCTCTTTCCATATAATTTCTCAAAAGGTGACATCTATATACTAGAATGAAAATTTTCGTTATAAGAAAGCTCAACCAAAGAAATATATTGATCCCAAATTCCTTTTAAATCCATTTAACAAGAATGAAGCACATATTCCATGGTTTGAATTCTTCATATAGAATGACCATCGGTTTGAGAATGGAAATTAATACTGAAATTTAATTCAATACCCAATGACTTCTAAAGTCCTTTCTTGAAATTAGAAGTAAATATAGGATCATGATTAGAGATAACAGAGAGAGGAACTCCATGTGATCTAACTATATCCTTTATAAAAAGTTGATAAATCTAATCCCAATACAAAACATATCTAATGGAAATTAAATGTACTAATTAAGTTAATAAATCAAAAATAACCTAAATATAATTGTTACCTCAAGATGCCTTTAGAAATACCACCATGGAATCAATAAATCAATTATCCCATTTACACGATAAAACTGGAAAAGGTTAAGGCATTCAATTTAGTAATTTTCATTTAACTTTAACTTGCTAATAATTTAAACACTTCATGGTAAATTTATAAATATCTATTTTCATACCATCCCATCAATATTACTCCCAAAGGTCTTGGTACATCTTATTAGAGTCAGAATGAATGGAAAATGGAGAACTATGAGCTCTAATCAACAAATATTTATTTAACTGATAATTACACGACACTCATAATCTATTTAAAATCAAATAACACCATATTTATCAATGTAAAATTTAAGAAACTTACCCTTCTTAACCAATTATACCTTTTCCTGTAGAACATGATTATCCTTTAGAGATTTATTAATTCTTTATAATAGAGAAGATTGCATTGACACCTAAAAAAACAAATGAGTTTCTACATCCACAACTTCTAGGATAAAATTCATCTAATAATTAACCAAAGGGTCATGTTCTAAACATAACATGGTTAATGTAGTATTATTTTTCCAACTAAAAGCATCAACTACTTTGTTTTCCTTTTGAGGATGATAATGAATTGTTCAATAATAATCCTTGATCAATTACATCCATATTCTATGTCTCTTTGTTAAATTATTTCTGAGTGAATATATACTTAAACCTTTTGTGATAAATATATATTTTACACTTTACACCCTATAAATGATGCCTCTAAATTTTTAAAGAAAAATCTATATTAGATAATTCCAAATCATGCGTCGAACATGTGGTTTAATTTTTTGTGAAGTATAAACAATTAACTGGTCATTCTTCATCAGAAAACAACCAACTACTTTTAAAGAATTGTCACTATATAAAAATAATTCACCATCTCTATAGGGAAATGAAAAACTATATCATTAACCAATCTTATATTTAGTTCCTGAAAACAATCATAACATTATTTTTTCAGATGAATTTAGCTCCCTTTTGAGTTAACTTAGTTAGTGGACTAGATAACCAAGAAAAGTTTTCAAAAAACTTCAAGTAGTAACCTGATAAACCAAGAAAAATATGAATCTCCATGATATTGGTAAGTCTTGGGCACTCTTCAAAAACTTTATATTTAGTAGGATCAATAGTAATACATATTTAGAAACAATGTCTCCAAAGAAATAAATTTTTTGAAAACAAAATTCCCATTTACTAAATTTATCATAGTGTCTTTTCTTTCATGTTTTATAAAAGAAACATCAAGTTTATTTCATGATCCTCGTGAAAATTATAATATTCAAATATATCACTGATAAAAATAATCAAAAACTAATCTTAATAGTCCTAAAAAACTCTATTAATAAGATCCATAAATATAATTGGTCCATTAGACATATCAAAGGTCATAAATACAAGCTCATATTGCCCACATCTAGTTTGAAATGCTATCTTCGGAATTCCATCCTCTTTCACCTTCAACTGATGGTACCTGGACCTCATATCAACCTTCATAAAATACTAATCTCTCTAGATTTGATCAAATAAATCATATATATGAGTAAAATGATAATTTCTGTTAGAATTTATGTTGTTCAAGGATCAATAAAAAATAAAAAGTCTCATTGAACCATATTTATTTTTAAAAAATAATACCTAATATCCCCATGGTGAAGTGTTAGGATGAATGAAAACTTTTTCTGGAAATTCTTTCAAATACTTCTTTAATTATACATGTTAAACTTGATCCATTTGATAAGGGGGTTTATAAATTGTATTATAATTAGGAACTAATTCAATAGTAAACTCAACCTCTTAATTAGGAATAACAACAGACAAATCATCAGGAAAAAAAATCCATGTATTCAATTATTATTGGAACATAACCAATTTGAAGAATTTTTTTCTTGTAAACAATATGATCTAGGTTACTTCCAATTCCATCTATAATAAATTTCTTAGCTACTTGGTAAGTAATAAAAGGTATAAAATCATTGAATAAAACTTTATTTTTTGTGAAATCTATCTTAACTTGATAAACTTAAATCCAATTCAAACCAAAAATAATATAAAACACAACTATAAAATGTTAAACTATATTTACATAAAATAAATCCCACTAATAACAATAAGAACATTCCTTTGAATCTTGGTTGACTTAATATTTATGCTAGGATTTTTCACCAAAAGTTCTATCTTCTTTTTATGTAGTGATATTAACATTTTACTTGAAAAATTCTTAAAAAAGAATGAATGGGAAGATCCAGAGTCAAATAGGGCACTGGAATAATTCGAAAAAAACAAGTATCATACCTATAACTACTTCATTCAATAGTATAAAATAAATAGTCATAGTATAAAATAACATTTCTACACCTTTCTCTTTCCGATCATGATTATTTACACCCTATTAAACTAAATTTAGACACATGTTATCATAGTGATCCAATTCATTGCAACTAAAAAATCTCACAGTTGGATAACTATCATTTAACCAATTCTTTGATTGTTCAAGAATCTTTTCTTTACAATCATAAGCCCTATAACCAAACTAAAAACACCAGAAATACTTTACAGATCATATCAAACATTCCTTGAAAGATTTTTTTACCACACTTGGAACATGTTTGGAGATTACCTACGGATTTATTAGCTGATTTATTATCCATTTACTTCCACCTTGGACTTTTCTTACTGTTACATTTTGATGAACATAAGTTTTAGAAAACTATATCTTAACTTTCTCATCACAACAAACCACTTTTTCATAACATTTAAATTATTTTGTGGAAAAATCTAATTATAAACTTGGTTTCAACCCAAAGTATAATCATTTTATTTTACTATCAATTTCCTAAATAAAATCTAGAACATACCTAGCCAATATTGTGATTTTTTCTTCATACATGACAATAGAATATTTATCTTTTTTCCTGAATTAAAAAAATTATTACTCCTTCATTAGCTAAACAACCTTAAGGGAATATTTATAAAGAAAAATATTCCTAAATGTGTCCCATTCCATGGCATAAAGATCATATTTATCTCTGGTATTCTTAACCAAAGACCACCATCAATCAACTTCGCCTTCAAAATGATAAATGGAAAGAGTTACCTTTTGGTATTTTGAACACCCATGACTTAAAATATCTTCTCCTATGAATTGATAAATCCTTTGGCTACCATAGGATCAAAGGTTCCATTGAAATATAGAGGATTTTTTATTATTAAATGCTCTACTATCATCATAGTTCTATATGAAAGACATGACTTCTCTCTAGGATAGATATTTCCACCATTTAAATATTGTTTAAACTGATCCATCATGGTAACAAACTACACAGTTCTAATTCCAACCACCTTGAGATGTTGATTTGAAGGGATATTTTCATCTCAGTTCATTCTTAATACATATTCCCTATTTACTGTATTGGAAACCATTCTGAACAAACATAGTTTAGAAAAATAAACATGGTAATATTAAAATACTATATCATTTTAACTTAAACATAAATTATAATATTATAAGGGAAAAATATTAATATTATCCTAAAATCTAAATTTATCTAAACCCCCCTCTGATACCAAATATAAGGACCCGACCTTAAACATTACATAATATTGATTTTTAAGTCAAAAACTCATTTTGTTACATTTGAGGATCTTTTTAGGCTTATAGTTTTAGAGAATTAAGTTGCAACTCATACATAACAAACCCATATAATAAAAAATGGAAAATTTCAATTAGTATACATTTTTCCCATAATATAAAACTTTTAAAATAAAAAATTATTTATTTTCATGAAAAATATTTATGACTTTTAAATTGAATTCTTCATTTCCCTTAACCTTCCTTAAACCCTATGAAAAGAATTTTAAAATTGGGATGAGCATAAAAATATCACTAAGGGAGATAAAAATAAATAAAACCATTAGTCCTGTAAAAAAATTAAAACTCATGAAATGTTTACATTTATCTCAATTTTCATTGAGTTAATGAAATAAATCATTTCCACGTAACAAACACAATTTTTTTTCTCAAATAAAATCATTAAAATCCATTAAAATCAAATAAAACCTCTTTTTGAAAACTTAGAACATCACATTCATATCCCCTTTAAACTCATGTCATAAATAACTAGAGACCAGTTAAATACATAAGAGAAACCCTCTAGTAATACCCTAATTATTTAATTTTAATATGAGGAACATTTATTGAAGTGATATATATGATCACCATTCATATAAGTTATATCAGGATCACCCAACACTATCTAGGTGCACCCATCATATAAGTTATATTGGGCTCACCTATAATCTATAATGGGGATGAACCTTTCATATAAGTTGTCTCGAGGTCACTTTTTTTCATAAATGATTATCAAGTACCATTTCAAGAATAAAAAAAATTATTCTTTCACTTTTTCATCATAAAACTCTTGAAAACATTTTTAAACTCATATGCAAATCACTTTTCGATATCAAAATAAACTTTTCTTTTAATAACCAATTTTCAATACCAAAATTCCCACAAAAAATGGAAAAAGAGTTTTCTTTGAATAAAACATGAAATATATTAAAGGAATCTAAACTTCAATTAATGGTTATGGTGGTTGGAAAATTGGTTGTCGTCGTATATGTTAAAATAGAACATTCCTTTTGTTTTTTGTAAAGAAAGTCAAACATACCATACAAATATTCCTTTTTTTGAAAATATATGAATGAAATAAAAAAATTAACTATATAAAACAATCATTCCTAGATAATTACATTAAAAAACTTAATTTTAAAAACATAGACAAGGAAGAAAAAGGTATTTATAAAGAAAACTTTAAAAGATGTTTTTTTAAGAAAAGTCCCTTACCACTTTGGAAATATTTGAAATGTAAGCCCCATGAAAGGATATCATTAAAAAAAACTTTAAATACCATTATAATAGATAAATTAATGATATTAATTCTCAAATTGGGTTTTATATACACCTCACAAAATAATATATTATCATAACATCAAAATATTCCTCAATGAAAGAATATTAAGATGAAGACCCTTACCTTGAGTACGACTCATCATGTAACTTTTTTTATTTTCATTAATTATAAACTTGTTTAAATTCTATACTTTATTAAGAACCTTTTTCAATTTTATAATATTTAACTTATTACCATGTTATATATGATTACTTATTTAATTAAGTTTATATCGGATGTTTTGATGATATTCAGCTTATGTCTCAAAAATGACTTGAGTAGGTTGACTATTGTCAATGAGAGCATTATAAAATTATATCCATAATAATAATAATAACATAATTATAATTTTTATACATAAATTATAATTTTAAAACCAATCATGAAATAAGATTATAAAAAATGAACTACCTTAAAATCATGAGGACTATAGGTCGTACATACGCATGAGTAACATTTCTATTTTTCAATGATCATTATGGAAGGAAAGTAAGTATTATTTTATATTTATATAATTATAATAATATCATAAAAATATATTATTTCATTAAATATACTTATATGTATCATTCATGTGATGTGGTTATGATAAAATAATCACGTCATTTCGTTGAGGTGGTAGTCCACATGTATGCATGAACAACATTATCATTTCACAGTGAATGGAAAGGTAAAATTAAATGACATACATTAACTTTTCAGAATAATAAATATGTAATTAACATAATATTTATTTCATATATATCACATATATTCATTAAATTTATCCTTATTACCTTCCATGTAAAGTTTTAGTGAAAAATGAATCACATTGCTTCGCGAGACAGTAGTATATCGTACACACACGCTACATTTCATATCCCCCATAGAATGGAAAGTAAGAATGTATATATGATATAATAATTCTATGAGAATAATTATGTTACAAATATAATATATATACTTTAAATACAATATTATTAAAATCCATTAGAGTTGATGATAAAAAACAAATCACATCGGTTCACGAGAAGGTAGTCTGTCGTACTCACAAATGATGGTTTCATTTCACATTTGATGGAAGAGGAGATAGATTTAGGTTATTAAATTTAAATAATAAAATATTATTATATATGAGATATTTTTTTATTATTTCATCATAATTGAATAATATTTTTTAGAGGTGGTATAAGAAATAGAATTAAAATGCTCGGTTAAACACGATACCTCTTCTTCAGACAACCTCCTTAGGTTCGCACCAAAATCTATCTTAAGATTTATTTATGTTAAAAATATGAGTTTTAGGTCATGATAGGGAATAAATTAAGGTATTTGGTCAGGTATTATACAATCCAAATGGATTTTAAGGTGTGAATAGGAGAGGATAGGGAGTGACCTTTTATAAGCAAGGTGAATGGAACACTTGTAATGTTTGAAAAGAAAAAGGTGTATCCATGTTTTTCACATGTAAAAAGGATAAAAAAAGAAACATTATAAGTTATTAGACATTATAAGGTCAAAATATGGCCATATAATAGATTTTATAGAAGTTTTTAGATCATTTTATCAATTTAATTTACCCCCGGTAAACCCATTTTCACCTTAACTACAGAAAAATATTTTCTTATTATATTCACTATTCATAATGACAATAAATTAAGTTGACTTTATTAGGTAGTATAAAATATTAATATTAAAAATATTTAATCTGTTATACCAAATTCAGTACATAAAATTGGTATAATTTAATTTAAAATTAAACTCGTATACATAATGAAAAAGCAGTTTTCCCAGAAGTATATTTTTCAAGCATAAGATGATTTTATATTAAATCTTTGACTAATAATAATAATTATATTAATTTAAATTAATATTAATTTATATATAATATATACATTTAATTTAAATTATTCCCCATTAGGGGTGTTTTTAATGAATTAAAATAGGGAAACATTATGCACTTTAAAATAGTTTTTAGAAAAACTCATTTTTAAAACCCAAAAATAAACATATACTAATATTCAATATAAAGATTATTAAAATGTAATTAAGTGGATTAAATATAACTAAATAATAATTTTGTTTCCTAAAATCATATTAAAAACATAATGTGACTTTTAAATTACTTAATTTATTGAAAATAAATAAAAATTTTACAAAAAACGGTATTCTTCACTATTCTCTAGAAAATAAATATTTTCTAAAAAATCCAAAAATGTCACCCTAAGTTAATATTTAAATGATTAATTATAAAATTAAATTCATTTCTTCAAATTTAAATTCTATAATTTATAAATAAAACTTTTAAATATAATCTTATAATAAAATAGTTTAATTAAAACTATTTATTTTTTGATTTAAAAATTAATTAATATTTTTATAATGAATATAACTATCTAATTCATATTAATAAACATGAAAATTATTTTTTATTTCATTACCTAGGTTTTTTTAAAAAAAGAGTAGTTTTCTCTCTAAATCATTATGCATGATATTAAATTTAAAATGAAAATGAATATATCCCTTTCAAATTGTGACAAAGCCCTCTTCCCAACCTCAAAGTAAGGTTATGAATAATGTAAGCATAATGAATGAATTACACATTTTTGTATTTTCTCAATTCTTTACTTTTTTTTCTAACTAAGTTTTAAGATTTTTTTTACTTTTTTTAATCTTATGCTTGTAATATACCTCACATTCACCATCTAACCACATATGACAAAAATAATAGGTATGGTAACGACGATTTTTTTATTTTCCCAAGTAAAAAACCCATCCCCCCTTTATCATATTTTTTTTTATTTTCAAATTTTTTTATAAAGGGAAAAAATAATTAATAATATACGAATCATAAAAATTTCTCAATTCTAAAAAATATCTCCCCCACACTTCATCCTTACAATATAGTTAATCCTTCTACCATGACTTCCCTCACCGCACACTTAAGCTTTAAAATAACATAAAAAATACTAAGAGGAGGGTAAGAATGGATATAAATGTCTTGAAATGTGGATTATTCCAAACAAGGTAATTCATGGTCTCTATGGGATAAATTAGGATCAATTTAAAAGTGAGTCTTAAGGATACAATCTTATCAATAAAAATTCCTAAATAATTTTAATTATATCTTTTCATAGTCATATATTTGATAAGTAAAATGAAAGTTCTATAAGGTGACATACACCAGATAGCATTGGGTGAGCCCAATATAGATTATAATATTGGTGTACCAAGATTTCGCTCCAATGCATTGGGTAATTATTATATTATAATTATAATTATATTGGAAGTATACCATATAGTTATTCCATTTTTATGGGGTTTTAAGGGTTATATGCAGATAATATTCCAAAATACCAAAAAAAATCATTATGCTTATTATATATTATAAATGTGTCCTTTGATAAATATTGATATCACATGGATCATGATTATATATTTTGATGAATATTAACTTTGATAAAGCCTTATGCCATGTTTCCATGTTTATTGATCCAGATTTTATGGGAATGATTTATCTTATGTTATTCTCATGCACTTTGTTTATGTCATTATACCCTTATGCTCATCTTATTCTCACTGATGACATTTAATTGTTAATGCTTATGTTTACCCTTATTTGGTATTTGATCTTACCCTTCTTATGTTTCTATTTTCCCAGGTTATAAAGAATTATTTTGAATGAATTAGGTATATAAGGATTTCATATGAATGATGATGATGAGTTAATGTGAAATAAGAAAAGATAGGTTAAGTTATAAAAATTATCTTTTAAAGACATGGGTATTATTTATGAAATAGTTTTTCTAATTTTCTAAAACTCTGAACCTAAAAGGTCCTTGGGTATGCAAGTGATCCAATATTTCCTTTTGATGTTGTATGTTTTGGACGGTGAAACTTTTTTCACCTTCGCTGGTATCAAATCCATAAATGTAAAGTTTATATTTTTATCATCAAATTCGGGAGTGTGGGTTTGAGTTTATTATAGTTTCTTCCTCTTCCAATGATAGAGTGGTATGAAATAGTTTTGGATATTCTATTTTGAAATTGGGGAGATCACATTTCATCTCTTTTTTTCTAAATCACTCAAAAATTAATCATGAGCTTGTTGATCTCACATATTCACATGGGAATGTGAGTTTTCATCATCACTTTATAGCTATTTATGGTTGGTATGGATCTGATTTTTGAGATTATTGGTCTATTTATACACCTAAAATGTGTCCTCAACATTTTTTAACTCTTCAAAAAAATTGGGAAACTCCAATGGTGCTTCATCTTTGTATATCAGTTCTTGATATTCAACTTGGACTTTATTGACCATCTCTACTAGTTTTTGAAATTTCAAGAATATCTCTTGTCCATTAAATATGATCTTAGCCAAATAAGTGATATTTTAATCCCTCTATTAGATGGATTTCTTAGTATTGTAAACCACTTTATCTTGGTCCTACACCTATGAGTATTTATTCCATGAATAATAATATTTTAATAAAAAATGGAAAAAATTATATTTTTTTATTAAAATTAATAAAAAATATCTATAAAAAATGAAAATAAAAAAGAAAATATAAAACAAATTATCTCCCTGGAAATGATACTAAATTTTGGTGTACAACTATCATGGGGTGAGACTCTTATGTAATATCCAATATTTTTCCAATGAATGTTTTTTTAGAAATATAAATATAAACTCTAATTGATATTTTTTCATTGAATAAAACAAATTTTTTTACAAATATTTATCACCTAATTTATTTATTAATATATTTTCATGGAAAATAGAAATTTATTTATTAAAATGGATTTTAGCAAAAGAGTGGCTCATGGGCCAAGCAATAAATTGTCATGTCTTGCATGGCCACAGGGCTCAAACCCATGAACAAAGGTTGGAAATGGTGTATCACCTTCCATCAGCCTATTTGATTCCATACATTCATCTTATATACTTTTTATACATATGCATCTCTTATATTATTTACATTATTTCTTTTAGTTGTATAATTTTATTTGATAACTACATTCATTTTACTAATAGTTTTATTTTTAATTCATCTTAGTAATTAAGTCATTGTAATTTAATGGTTAACAAATCATGATACATGTTTTCATTATCATAAAATTTTTGTAGTATCATATGAAAAAATTATGGTTAAATATAAATAATAAATCGTGATGCATTTTCGATTTATATTTTAGTTCATTTAAATATTTTTAATTTGTCGTATTATGTGTATATGTTTTATTATATTAAAATTTTCCTTTTAAAATATTAAGAAACACAATTCATAATAAAAACCCAATAAATAATTATTTCATTAATTTATAACAATAAATTTACTAAATGATCATATCCAATAAAATTACCACATTTACAATAAGTAGATACATAGAAATACTTTTATATTTTATAATAACTTTACATGTCAAACAAAAATAAGAACTAGTAATACTAAAAATTATAAAGGAATATAAACATTAAAGAATACTACATTCACTAAAAAATATCATAGGCTTTAAATCCTCCAATAAGATTACCCCTACCATAAAGATCGTAAAAAAGAAGATGAGTGTTGGGAAAATAATGGAAATTATCAAAAGATGTGTAAGAACCTTTCTAAGAAAAGTAGTGAGTAACAAAGTAAGAATTATGGTATATTTATAGGGAAATATAAAAATTTATCCTTTATGATTTTCATCTAAATGGTTGATCGAAATTATTACCATTTATTAATAAGAGAGTATGGCATTACTATTATTGGTTATGTAGATGTAATTAAGTAACCGAAATGATTAATTTAATGATATAACTAAAATTTGTTTATTAGGGAACATAAAAATATTCTAATAATAATATTTTTTCTGATAAATTTAAAAATTTTAAATAAAATTTATTTTCATGAAATAGTATTATAAAACACTCTTTAAATGATAACATATTTTAATGATGTCCTAAGTAATTTTTTTAACGGTCGAAATATTTATTTTTTTTATAAAATTTATAATTTAAAATAAATAAGGATATTTATTTAAAAGTTAAAATTATAAAATTTACATAATTATTTTGATAAAATAAACTTCATTTTTTTACTTATCACATCAAAATTATCTTAGGGCGATTTTTTTGGGGAAGTTTATGAAAAAATTTATTTTTTTGGAAAAAGTGAAAATTACTACTTTATAAAGCATTATGATTTTATGAAATCATTATTATTTCATAATGACTAAAATTTATGAAACATTTATTCAATAAAAATTAAATTAAATAAGAAGCATCAATCTAAGTTAAGGGTTCCCTCAATTCTCCTTTTTCATTTTTAATTACACTTATTTTGTCATATTATCTTTTTAAATTAAGGTTTATTATACTAAAATGTTTTTTATTATATGTTATTATATTCTATTTTATATGTTTTTAATGATATTTTATTTATTCCCTCTCATTATAGCCTTTTCATAAGCGTTACTATGCTGAATTAAGGGTTCCCTCAATTCTCTTCTTTCCTCTTCAAGTACATTACCTTTTTATATAATCTTTTTAAATTAATTTTATTATAATACCATGCCTAAAATTACATGTTATTTTTTTCCATTTGATATGTTATAAATGATATTTTATTTATTCCACCTCAATATAGCCTTTTCTTAAGTTGTTACTATACTGAAGTAAGGGTCTGCAATCCTCCTCTTCCATTTTCAAGTACATTACTTTTGTTATATTTTCCTTCAAAATTACTTTTTCAAATAATTCCTTGTATATTATTACATGGTATTATATTTCATTTGATATTTTATAAATGGGAGTTTATTTATTCCCTCTCATTATATCCTTTTTAAAGTTTTTATAATACTCAAACTATCTCGTAGCCATAAAACCATCCTCAAATTTGATAAAGAAAAGTGTGTGTGGTTTTAATAAGTAATGAAATACCTATTTGGATACTATAAGTGGATATGTTTTTGGATAAAATTAATATAGGTATTAAAACCCCAAAAATAGTTGGTTAAGAATATATTTTCAATCATTCTGGTGCATGATGAGTGGGTCCTTACTACACACCTAGTTTGACATTCTTAGGGGATATGATTTCATTAATTTAGATACCCTTTACAAAACCATTTTATTTATCATTACTTTGGTCTCATAACTTTTCAAATACATGTATTACAACTACCTAGATATCTGTATTAATTATTTGATAGGGAAAATATAATTTTGTACCATATAATTCTTTCTTCTATATGGTAAAATATTGTAAGATATTTATCATTGAGAAATTGTGCCAAGAATTTATGTTGTTCATCCCTTGAAAAATATTCCATGTAATAATTTATTATGTTATGTAATGAATTGGACATGAAATGATGGGCTGGGACCATAATTATACAGCACCTTAGTACACTGGTAGGTCTCACGAGATAATTAAGATAGGGTAATGAGAGTGTCTTTACCCTTTATGTAAGATGTCTTAGCACAAGGCCTTGAAAGTATTTTTAAGGAATTTGACATTATGTATTCCCATCACATAATGATATGTTATTTTAAAACTCAAATTTATTAGTTATTATGTTGTCAATGAATTTAATTATTCTCTTTGTTTCATTTTATAAGGAATAACTTAGTTTATTTATTATAAAAACCTTTCACAACCTTTTCAATTATTGTTATCCTGATATTTATTCATTGTTAATTTGTCCATGGATTTATTAATGATCTTGTTTCTTATAATATGGAATAAATAATTTTATTAATTCATACCTCCTTTTACTTTATGATCATTTATTGATATCCTATCATCTATTCATTCTTATATTGTCCATTGATTTATTTATTCTCTCAGTATCACTAGTTATGGCATATGTTAGTTTATTTATTCATGATAGAACAACTTCCTTTGTATTCTATTCCCTTATTGAGAATCTAATTTCACCCATTTTTATTGTTTTAATTTTCCTTAGAAATAAAAAAAGGATTAACATGTATAAAAAATGGATTTTCAAGAATAATAATAATGTTTTTCATGTTTTTAGATAATATATTTTTAGTTTCGATGTAATATAAAACTCAATTATATATCTAGTTTTCTAAGGCCACTAAACTATTGAGTTCTTTGTATTATGATCTATGTACAATTATACTAAAATATAAACTGACTCTAGGGTGATGGAGTTGGGGTTATTACAGTTGGTATCAAAGTAAAGTTTGGTAGAAACCTTGGGAACTAGATTTATAAGAACATACCTAGAACCTAATTGGAAAATGATCATGGATAACTTAGATTAAAACATACAGATTCTTAATTTAAGTAATATATTAAATAATATATACCTTTATGAATAAATAATATGATAAATTTTAATTGCATATATTTTAATGATTTTTGGGATAGTTTGTGATAATTTTGGGTTAGTTATTTATGGAATTAGGTTAAGAGTATGAGAAAAACCAAACTAAAGAAAACTATATTGATCCAAGTGTGATATAGGTTAACCTGAAAGTAGAGTAGTCTAAAATTTGGGCACTTAGAAATTAATAAGATGTATTATTTAAAATTTATATACTTTATTATCTTAAGATATTGTTGATCACTCATGATTAGCTATATTAGTTTTATTTGAAGACTGGAAATAAGAGGCAGCTAGTTACATTATAATTAGGTAGTAGGTAGTTCAATTCATGTATTAATTACGTTGTTTCAACATATTAAATGCATTTTATCAAGATTTAAGGAACAACCATGTAAAAACACAAAAATAGACATAGGTATCTCACTTTTGATCATGAAAATGAGACTGGAGTTAGTATCAAAGGAAAGTATGGTTATTTTTGGGAATTAGTTTTCATAATATTTTTTTATAGACCCTTAGGTAGATATTTTATTTATAAGAGAACTAGCTTAACTATAACTAGCATTACCTTATTGGATCAACATATCTATGGTATTTATAAGGAATAATTTTTATATCTAAAAATTAAGATAACATTTGGGTTTAGTAAGTTTTTGAAAATAAGTGAAATAATGGGGATGAAATTTATTTAAGGGGGTATAATGTAACATATAAGATTTTTCCAATGAATGTTTTTTCATAAATATAAATATAAATGATAAAGGAATTTTTTCAATGAATAAAAAAATATTTATACAAATATTTATCACCTAAATTATTCATTAAAAATGTTTCATGGAAAATAGAAATTCATTTATTAAAATAATTTTAGTAAAAGAGTGGATCGTAGGCCGAGAAACAACTCGTCATGTCTGGCATGGCTATTTGGCTCAAACCCATGACCAAAAGCTGAAAATGGTGCATAACCTTCTGTCTGCCTATGTGATTCCCTAGTTTCATCTTCTATCCATTTTATACATACACATCTCTTTTATTATATACATGATTCCTTTTAAATATATAGTTTTATTTGATAACAAAATTCATTTTACTAATAGGTTTATTTGAAATCATCTCAGTAATTAATTCATTACAATTTAATGGTAAACAAAGCATGATTCATGTTTTCATTATCATAAAATTAGTGGTACTACCATATGAAATTTTATGTATAGTAAAATAAAAATAATAAATCATGATGCATTTTTTATTTACATTATATTTAATTTTTTTATTTTATCTTATTCTGTGCATATAATTTATTGTCTTAAAATTTTACTTTTAAAATTTGAATAAACCTAATTCATAATAATAATTTAATAGAGATTAAATTAATTAATTTAGAAAAATACATTTATTGAATGATCATATCCAATAAAATAACCACTTTTACAATAATTATGAACACATAAAGAGTTTTACAACTCATAATAACTTTACATGTCAAGCATAAATATGGATCAATACAACTAGTAATAGTAAAGGGGTATATAAATCAAAGAATAATAAATTCACTAAAACAAACTCCATAGGATTGAAATCCCCCAATAAAATCACCTCTACCATAAAGATCATAAAAAATTAATAGGAGCATCAGGAATAAAATGTAAATTATCAAAGGAAGTATAAGAACCTTTATAAGAGAAGTAGTGAGTATCGAAGTGAGAATGGAGTTGAAATTATAGAGAAATATAATCATTTTTTGTTATGATTTTTATCAAATATTGTTGATCAAAATTATTACCATTATTCAATAATATAGTTGGTCATTATTATTATTGGTCATTTAGATGTAATTATGTGATATACATGATTATTTTAATGATAAAACGAAAATTGATTTATTGGAGAATATAAATATATTTCGATAAGAATTTATTGTATGATAAATTTATAAGTTTTAAATAAAATTTATTTTCATGAAATATTCTTACAAAATACTCTTTAAATGATAATATATTTTAATAAAGTCCTAAGTAATTTTTATAATAGTTTAAATATTTATTTTTCTATGAAATTTATAAATTTCAATAAATGATTATATTTATTTAAAAGATAAAATTACCAAATTTATAGAATTATTTTTTATAATAAAAAACTTCATTTTTGGACTCATCACATCAAAATTATCTTATGGTGGTTTTTTAGGAATTTTCTGACATTTTATTTTTTGGCAAAAAAGTGAAAACTGACGCTTTACAAAGCAATATGATTTTATGAAATCATTATTATGTCAGCATAAAAAAATTATGAAACATTTTATTCAATCAAAATAAAATTAAATAAGTATAAAAATAAATTTAAAAATATTGATTTTAAAATATACATTTATACATTTCTTTTTTGAACAAAAAATTGGATTTTTGAAATAAAATTTATTTCTGCTTTGTGTGCATTAATTCAATTAGTTGGGAGATATGTTTCAGTTTGGTCATTCCTTTTATGTCCAAAAATTTTATATAACCCATTAATAAGCCATAAAATTATTTTTAATTGATTAAACCCACAAGTGGTTGGCTTATATAATAAAATAACTTATATTTTAACCCTTAAACCACCCGTATAAATACCCCATTTCCCTCCTCACTTTCCACACCAAAGCCATTGAGAAATATTTATCTCTCAATTACCCTCTAAAAATTATATACAATGTGGTTCTATGGTTCTATAAATCCCCCATATATATTTAAGAGGCATCCTTCCAAGGTAAGGGTTCCCTCAATTGTCCTATTTCATTTTCAAGTACATTATTTCTTTTATATTATCTTTTTAAATTTATTTTCTTATACTACCATGATTTTTATTACATGGGATTATATTTCATTTTATATTTTTTAAATAATAGTTTACTTATTCCCACTCATTATATCCTTTTCATAAGTCATTACTATGCCTAATTAAGGGTTCCCTCAATCCTCCTTTTTCCTTTTCAAGTACATCACTTTTATATATATATTTTTTAAAATTTATTTTATTATACTTACATGCTTATTATTCTATTGTATTATCTTTTATTTTATATGTTTTAAATTATAGTTTATTCATTCCCTCTCATTATATATTTTTCTTAAGTCGTTACAATACTGAATTAGGGGTCCTCAATCCCCCTCTTCCATTTTCAAGTACATTAATTTTGATATATTTTCTTTATAAATTACTTTTTAATACAATGAAATGTATGTTATTCCAGGGTATTATATTCCATTTGATATGTTTTAAATGAGATTTTATTTATTCCCTCTCATTATATCCTTTTTCAAGTTGTTATAATACTCGGAATATATCATAGCCATAAAACCATCCTAAAATTTGGTAAAGAAAAATGTGTGTGCTTTTCATAAGTAATGACATCCCTATCTAGATATTATAATTGGATGTGATTTTGGATCAGATACATCTAGGGATTAAAACCCTGAAAACAGTTAGTCGTATAGAGTATCGGTATTCTCATTCATGGATATTACATATTTTTATATGATTATTCATTACATTAAACAAACACATGCCTGAGGACTATAATAGTTTAGTGCCTTTGGAAACTTGGAATATAATATTCTAATATGGTGAAAGATCTTTAACATATCCCATAAAGATCTACCCCTTTAGTAATCTTCACAAACACACCATACTTAAAAACATTCTTCATAACATGGGGAAGATAAGGATAAGAAAGGGTGAGCTCAGTTGCTCAGTAATGGTAAAAAAGGAAGATATGTAAGCATAACATGATCATAAGGGTATGGTAAAATGAGTATAACATATGAAAACTATAATCTTTATATCAAATATTAGAATCCTGAGTCTAACATATATATTGGTAGTTCATAAGACATGAATCATAAGGAATTAAAAGAACATGAACCATGTGATCATAATATTCACTAGTATAAATAGTGGTTTCAACGTCAACAATATGGAATCTTTTTATTCTAAACTAATGAAAAATGTATCTGTGGAAAGATTTGGGCATTAGTTTATACATAAAACAAAACCAATATATATTTATAAAGAGTTTTTTAAGTGGTTTTATAAAAAATAGACACAAAAAACTCTAGAATGTGGATTTATGGCATCAGTTTTTGTAAAAAAATCAATGTCATAAATGAAAAAATGGGTGTCAGTTTTCTCAAAAACAACACTGAAAACTCAAAAAAAATCATCATCGTTTTTCACAAATATTGTCATTGGTTTTCGCAAAAACAGATGTCAAAAATTAAAAAATATATATTTCAAAGTTAGTTTATGTAAAAATTGATACCAAAAACATTATTGAAAAACATAGGATCACAAAACCCTCATTTTTTATATACAAAGTGTTGTTCTTGACTCACGACGACCCCAATAGTGACCCACAAACCCTCAATGACCATTTTTGTTATTTATCTTCCTTTTTTATCATCATTTCATGATATGGGGTCTAGATTATTCATTCTCTGTCACTATTTCATCATTCAACGAATTATTTCTCTTCAAAATCCATTTTCCAACCAAACATCAATAGTGGTTTGATTTTATTTCTTTTTTCTTATTTATTGTTCATTTCTAAAAACATTTTTGTTAAATCTTGCAGTGTTTATTCTTCCAACAAATTCATGAGAGAAATTTTAGATCAAGGGTCCATTTTTCTTGATGAACTCCAAATTTTGTAAGTTTTTATAATATTTAAGTTAAATTATTTGTTATTTAGTTATATTCTTTAGTTATTACTTCAATTATTTGTTTGCAGTTGATTGTGTTTTATAAATTTTGTTGTCAAAGTTTTTTTTATTTTTATAAATTTTCTATTTGATGATATTATCAAATTTTTTGATGATATTATTCAATGAAAAATGATATATAGTTTCATTGTTAATCAATATAGTGTACATCACATGTAATGACTACATATTTTTTACTAGTTAAATTAATACAATCTTCAATGCCTTTTGACACACGCAACACCAAACTAATGTAACAACTATTTAAAATAAACTAATATGTGTTAGATGATTGAAAATAATTAAAATAAAACATTAATAAACCACATGTATATAATAAAAAAATAAAAATATATACTATTTGTATATTTAGAAGATATATATTTTATACTACAATAGTTTTTTTTTCAAAAAAAAATATGTTAAAATTTTGTACACTCGACCTTAATAAATTAAATTGACCACTTTTAAATGATTGAAATAGTATATGATATTTCCATATATGAACTAATATATTATAATTAATTAATTTTCATATTCTTTTGAAATAATACTAAAAAACAATAAATATTTAAATGGTTATATTTCAATAAAAATTACTTTACATTATAAATAATACTTCATTTAAAAAATATTATTGTTTAAATTTAATTTAGTAAAATGAATTTCAATTATTGATTTATAATTTCAACATTATTATAGTCCAACTTTTTGGGATTTTTTCAGAAAAAATGTATTTTCATGTAAATAATTATAAATATTATTTTTACCTAAAAGAGGTTTTCGGTAGCAGAAGGGGTCTAAAGAATTACCATGTGGCAATTTTACCCCTATATTAGAATGTTAATTAGTAAAATAAGTAATCATTTATCATACAAAACTACAAACATTAGTGTATGAAATTAAATAAAACTCTTAATATTATAATATGAGGTGTTGAAAACATACATATAGTGAAAAAATCATGATTTTATACTAGGAATATCACATATATATATATATATATATAAAGAAATAAAAAGAAATAAATTAAAACCAAAAAATAGATAAGTTTACAAAATCATGATTTTATCCAGGGGATTTCTATTGGGGTTATTACATGTGACATCCACTATATCAACATGACACAAATCACAAAAAAATAAATATCTTTAGTATATTAGTTTTTATTTTATTCATAATAATTGTTGATGTTTCCTATCCGATTAACAATCATTTTTATTGAATGTGTTTATGTTTAAAATTTATCTCTATATATATATATATATAAATTTTTATATGTTTCAATATATTCACCGATTATATTGTGATATTAGGTATTGAATGGATCATAATTAGATAAATTTATGAATAACCACTAGTGAATATGAAAAAAGATTTGATGATTTCTTTAAATTTTCTAAAAAAAATCTTTAAAACATAGATTTGATATTCCTTCCATGTGTGAAGTGTTTGAATATGAGAAAGTTAACCCTAGAGAAATCAAGGATCATCTCATTTACTATGGTTTTTTCTTTAATTATGCACATTGGATGTGGCATGGTGAAAGAACCAAAAATTAAACATCTAATGTTGATGAAAATATTCATAATGAGGTAGAGAATGGTATTGAAGAATTGATTCATGATTTAGGTGTTGAAACCATTGAAAAATAGCAACAGTTGAATGATTTTATGGAGATTCTGAGAAACCATTATCCTCAGGTTACAATAAATATATATTGTTATTAGCAGTTTTTGAGATTAGTTAACTTGAAATCAAGAAATTGGTGGAGTGATAAAGGTTTCTATAACTTACTTGAGCTTTTAAAAGAGATACTTACAGAAGGAAATGAGCTTCCAGATTCCAATTATGAGGTGAAGAAAATATTATGCCCAACGGGATTAGGATATAAAAAGATACATACTTTCCCAAATGATTATGTGTTGTATAGAAATTAATATGAATATTTATCATCTTTTTCATACATGTGGGATATCACATTATAAGATGGATGAAATATTCAACATAGATTCATTATTAGGTATTGGCATCTAACTTCATACAAAATGAATTTTTTATAATTTCTAATAATTTTATCCAATAATCCCTTCATATAATTCTAATAATTCAACTGTGATTCATTATCAGGTACCGAAATCAAAGCTCCTACTAAAGCAATTTGGTACCTTCCAATAATTCCTCATTTGAAGTATCTATTTTAAAATTCAATTGATGTAAAAAGGTTCAGATGACATTCAGATGAGCGTATCTCTGATAATAACTTACATCACCCTATTAATTCACCACAGTAGAAGAGATTTGATAAAAAATTTCCTGATTTTAGAAGTGAAGTTATAAATCTCAGAATGGGATTGTATACTGATGGAATTAATCCATATCGGAGCCTAAGTATCCAACATAGTTCATAGCCTGTTTTGTTGGTAGTTCACAACTTTTCCCCACGTATATGTATGAAGAGAAAATATGTTATGATGAGCTTGATGATTTTTGGACCAAAACATCTAGGAAATGATATTGATGTGTATCTTTCACCATTGATTGATGATTTGAAACTACTATGGGAGATAGGTATTAAATTTTTTGATGCATAAAATAAAGAGTATTTTATTCTTCATGCTATGATAATGTTCAGTATAAATGACTTTCCTGCATATGAAAACTTATCTGGATATAGTGTTAAGGGATATAAGGCACGTCCAATTTGTGAAGAAGAGACTTCATATTATCAATTTTAGAATGGAAGAAAGATAGTGTGTATGGGGCATCAAAGATTTTTTCCCAATTGAGCATCCTTATCATATATTAAAAAAAGTATTTAATGGTTTATAGGAATACAATCTTCCCCCATGACCATTGTCAGTTGTAGCATATTACGACAAGGTGAAAAATATTGATTCAACATTTGGAAAAAAAATAATTCGTTGTCTTTAAAAAATTATCTAGAAGAAACACTCTATCTTTTTTGAACTACCTTATTTGAGATTTTTAGAGATAAAACATAACATTGATGTTATGCATGTTGAGAAAAATATATGTGATAGTTTTATTGGAACTTTTTTTGACATAAAAGTAAATACAAAAGATGGATTTCATACTATATTGGACTTAATATCAATGGGAATACATTTATAGTTAGCTCCAACTATGAAAACAAATAAAACATATTTACCTCCATCTTTTCACACATTAATAAATATTGAGAAGATGAATTTTTTTTGGTGTATTCATATTATTAAAGCACCTAGTGGTTATTCTTCAAATGTGAAGAATTTATTTTCATTTAAGGATTTAAAATTAATAGGTATGAAATCTCATGATTATCATATAATGATGAAAAAACTTCTACGAGTCGCATAGTGTGGTATATTTCCAACAGATATTCAAAATACTATCATTTGGTTATGTAATTTTTTAAAATCTATTTGTATCAAAATAATTGATCCAAATTTTTTATATGTGTTTCAGAATGAATCTACTCTTAATCTTTTTCAACTAAAAATATATTTCCCACCTATGTTTTTTATATAATGGCTCATCGGGTTATTCATTTGGTTCATGAGATAAGAATATGTGGGCCTATTTATTTATGATGGATGTATCCTTTTGAAAGATATATGAAAATTATGAAGGGATATGTTAAAAATCCATATCTACCATAGGCCTCTATTGTTCAAAAATATGTATCGAAAGAGGTGATAGAGTTTTGTACTGATTATTTGTATGAAGTTGAGAATATTGGTCTCTGTATATCTCAACATATGACATTTGATAGCTACGGTATAGGGATTCAGGGCTTAAAGGTAAATTTTATTCCATGTAAAAAAGGTGATAGAGTTTTAAATTTATAAACATTTCTATCATTTTTTATGTAATGATTATATTTAATAGTTTACCTTGTATATTTTTTTGTTAAGAATGATAACATATATTTTTTCATTAAATTAAACATGTGTGCCCTTTTTTACTTATAAATTTAAGTTTTCCTATTTTCTAATTATTTAATTATCCCATAATATGCAGGTCCACAAGAATTTCATTACAATTGTCTGTTTCAATGATGGATATAGATACAGAGACTTAGGAACATGTAACGAGGTATTTATATTTTTTTCATATTATTAAATATCCATTAATATATTTTTTTAATAAAAATAAACTTTAAATTTTAAATAAATAATTAGAGGACTACTGATGAGACTTCAGTGGTGGATTCATATCCTTTCACTGTTAAGAAATTGAGTTCTCGAGTTGGTAAAAATGGCATCACACATTTATCAAATTTGTCACTTTTTTGTGTAGATGAGTGATTTCATATTACTTTTAATAATGATAATAATGCAACTGGACCAAATGAAACACAACTTATCAGTTATATCTCTATGTAGATTCATTGTAGGATTAGTATATTATATCCTGATTGAAATTCTGTCAACAAGATGTTGAATGATCATCTTTGGGAGGTTGTAACAGTATAATATCTCAATTTATTTATTTTATCATATTTTTAGAATATGATTTATTTTAAATGACTAATTTTTATTTTATTCAATTATAGATGACTTTCAATTTTGAAGAAACAAAAGAAATTAAGAAAAGATGTCTTACTTTAGTGATGATTAGATTGAGAGATTTCAAAATGAATTTTACAAAAAATTATGTTTTTTGAAAGAGAAAAAATGAAAACCCATCCCTTAATTATGATTTTATAGATGAAAATACCTTAAAGAAACTTTTTTTACCACTAACATGATGAAGTGTTTATAGTATTATAATTATATTATATTTCAAAATTTCCTATATATATGTACTTATTTAATTATTAGTTTAATTTTAGAAAAACAGGACTCCAGGAAATCCCATCAAGACATCCAGTTGTAGAATGTATACCCTTATAATTTATCACATGGATGGTATCATTTATTAGAGTAAAAAATGATTGAGGAAAAGTTTTAAGAACTAAGATCTCACTCCACAAGTGGTTTTGATGAGGTCTAGTTTGGTCCTCCATCTCCCCCCACTCACCATGAAAAATGTATTTCATGAATTTTTCTATTTTATTAATTAAAATCACTAATATAAAATTTTAATTTTTCATTTCAGGATGAAGTTCAGGAGCAATAGACATAGGGAACTTTTATCCCTATGGGTAGGATGGACATCCTAGCCACTACTTTAGGAAATCCATAACACCTCAGCTGTATAAGAGGATGTCAGGTGGGTGTTAGTATTCAGAAATTTTTTGGTCATCATAGTAATAAATCAAGAGACCCAAAAATATAATCATTAAAATTTGAGCTGAAATATATGAAACAGTCCATGGGCGATCAAATTTAATCAGCTCTGCAGGCTATGTTAGAACAATTGACAAGATATTCATAGGTTGTGCAGCCTTCCCGACATGTCCATCCTGCCCTTCTCACCATATAGCCTATACATCTATCCTAGCCGAACCACCCTACCCAGCCTGCCTACTATAATCCTCCACCTCCTCACTCAGACCCAACCTTATACTTTGAGTTTTATATGGGAGATCCTCATGTACATATTATAGCATTAGGACTTATTCATTTTTTCGGGGAATTTTGTACATCACCAGCCTATGCAGATGGGATAGGTTAGAGTATCAATACTTGAAATTGTTGATCCTACTATTCTACTACCATTTCCTACTGAGGAGGTTTCCATAGTTGGGGATTGTCTGGGTCATTTTTTACTTTGGCCATCCATAATTCTTTGTTATCTTTCATATGAGGTATGATTTTTTAATATTAATTTCATATGATTGAAAATTACTTATAATTTCTTCTAAAATTAAACTTATATAAGAGTATTTAAAATAAAAAATAAATTCCACAAATTAAACGAAAGGTTCATTAACAAACAACTATATATACTTCTAATATTTCTGATGGGATACAAATATTATCTCATGGTTCTACTCCTTTGGGTAACATCTTTGATTTTCTAATGATGTATAATATATTTGGAAGAGACTATCCATTGAGAATATTCAGAAAAGATATCATAGATCTAATTTATTTTGAAAAGCTCAATATGAATGTATGGAAGTTTTTTCCATGTAAGTAAATTGGAATTTCAATTTTTATTTATTTAATTAAAGATGGTTTAAATTGACTAACTATATTAATTTTTTAATTATGTATCTACACATTATTCCTATAAAAAATAAAACCATAGGTGTTTATGGTTTTATAGATCTAGAATTCATTTCCAAAGATGTGAAATATTTGAATAATCCTAATATAATTGCATATATATGTGAGAGATTATCACAAACGAATATTGGGTGTTGGTTTTTTCCATTTCTTGATGGGTAAGAACAAAAAAATAATTATTAACTAATGTTCATTATAATGTCATTAATAGTGACCTTTTTTTATTGTAAGCGGCATTTGATTTTAGGTGTATTATTCCCAAGTGAATGCACCTTATATTGGTTTTTCTCTTTACTAGGCGATGTTCATAAAAAATTATCACCTTGTTATACAAGTAAGTTTTTTTCATTTTATAAGTTCATTTGTAAAGACCCGAAAATTCCATCGAAATTTTTTTCTAAAATACTTGGGAATTTTACAAGTCCACAGTTTCTGACGATGCTTGATTCCTAGGCCCAGTGTGCCCGGAATCAATTTCTGAAGTTCTATTCGGGTACGTTCACTAAACGTATGTGTGGGATTTTATATATTTTGAACTGGTGCTCGGAATTGAAATCTGAGGACACCATTGAACTCGTAGTGCTGATATTTGCTTAAGGAGACCTTTACCGTAGTTGCGTTCTGACGTGAGTGGAAGTTAATTTTTGGGGTTTCTAAATAAAAGTTAAATAAAAATATGTGTAGCATATGTTTATTTGAATGGTAGTTAAAACCTCCAAGGGGAGTTTGGTGGTGGGGCTACCTACACATAACCTCCCTTTGGAGGATGTTATAATGTGGGGCCCATAAGAGCATCAACCCCCCTTAACCCCCCTTTAACTCTTGGAACTCCCCATAATTTTTTAGATCCTCTTCACTTTCCACCTTCCCTCATTATGGTTCCAACACACCAGAGAATTAATTAATGCCAATTAATTAATTAATTTGATTTTTTTTGAATTCTTTTTGGAATTAATGGCAATAATAAAATAATGGAGTAGCCATTATTTTATTTTGGTTGGTGATTCTTGGTGGTGGAACTTTGGGAGAGCTTTGGGAGAATTCTTGGAGAACGAAATCCTCTCCAACGAAGAACGCTTTTCATCTCCAAATAATGATGAAAACCATCCTCGATCTTCAACCAAGATATAAGAGAAGGAGCCGCCCACGAATAATGCCGATGACGCTTCTTCCTCAGACGCTCCCCGACGTCAAAAAATTGACGTCGCCTCTTCCACGACTCGCCAATTTTCAACGAAAAATACGAGGTAGGGGTTTGAGTTGAATTCTTGGCTTTTTATTTGTCATTCAACCTCGGTTTATTTTTTGGACAATTGTTATCACCTAACACGGAGGGTTCCGGCTGAGCAAACATGGCTCGACATCCCTATGTTGGTTCTTGATTAGTTAACGGTGGTGGGGGTGCAATGGCGCCACCGGAAGAGAGAACCGCGGTGGAGCATCAGCAGCCGGCGTTGGGCCGGCCATGAGGAAACCGACAGCGCAAGGCCGCCGGAAAAAGGTGTGGCACCATCGTGTTGTGCGGACGAGCTGCGGGCCGCAGCCAAACCAGGCCGTGGTGGAGGAGGCGCGGCACCGTCGCGCCACGCGGTGGAGCCGAAGGCCATGGCCAGGTCGGGCAATGGCGGTGGAGGCGTGGTGCCATCACACCGTATGGAGAGCAGGAGGACCGTGGCGCCGTCATGCCGCGGTGGAGGAGCAGTGGCAGTCGGCCGGGCTGGCCGCCATACAGCCAGACGAGCGGGACCAACCGGGTCCCACGGCCCCTGAACTGGCGCAGCGCGCCAGTTATGTTCGACAAACCGAGGAGGGGTGGGGCACCCCCCTCCCTCGCATGGTCGTCCAGGCCGCCACGGGCTGGGCCGCCCAAGGTAGGGCCGCCCTCGACTGAGCTGCCCACGGTCGGGCCGCCTTCGGCCGGGCCACCCTCGGTTGGTCCGCCCACGGCCAGGCCACCCTCGGGCTGGGCTGCCCGTCGGGCCGGGCCGTCTCTTCGGGCCGAGCCGTCCCCTCGGCTCGGGTCACTTCCTCAGACCGGGTAGGACCCTCGGACTAGGTCAGATCCCGGTTCAGACCTGGTCGGGCCGGGTCAGTCCGACTGGGTCGGACCGGACCCGGACCTGCTATGGCCGTTTACACCTTTTAGCCCCATCTAGGGATACAAGTGTCCGATTGACATACCGCCTGCGGCGATGGAATTCTTGGAGTGAGACGATTCTTTTGGCATACTCCACTTGAGGTTTGGATGCATTTGAGGTATGATCGGGTTGGTTTGAGCCTAAAAACCAACTGGGCCCCTAGAACGGAAATGACAATAACTCTTAGACCGGGCATCCAATTGACGCGTCGTCTATCACGTTGGGTTCCTTATGATGATATGGAACTGTGGGATACATCAACTCGAGACTTCATGGTATTTGATGTATCGACACTTGGCTCGAGGAGCGGACCCTCCCGGAATCGAGCGTGCTGGGTGCGGGAACCCTAGGGCTGGCTGCGACGATACTGCACCGGAATCCTCCGTGGGTTCAACAGTGATGACTTTTGTACCGCAATCCTCTGTGAGTTCAATGGTGATGACTTCTATACTGGAATCCTCCGTGGGTTCGACAGAGATGACCTCTGTACCGGAATCCTCTGTGGGTTCGACAGTGATGACTTCTGTACCAGAATCCTCCGTGGGTTCTACAGTGACGACTTCTATACCAGAATCCTCCGTGGGTTCGATAGCGATGACTTCTGTACTGGAATCCTCTATGGGTTCGATAGAGGAGATGATTCAGTGGCTAAAACTAATCATCTCTACCCCTCTACATGAGTGGAATACCTGTGTGATATGAGTCTTGTTTTTCAATCATTATCGTCGATGTGATTGACTTTACTTCCTTTTTGGACTGGGATATGCTTGGGCTTTAGAGTTGGAGCCGGACTGTGACTGGTAACTTAGGTATATGTATGGACATATACCTAAGTAAGTTTGGTTGATACTTCTTGATTTTATCTTTCTTCTTTGGTTTATCCTTAGTGGATTCTGGGAGACCTTCGGGGGTCTCGGGGTCCCCTGCTGAGTGTTGTTATACTCACCCCTGCACGGGCTTCGCCTGCACCTTGTTGTGTTCTGTGCAAATGACGGTCAATAGTGATCAAGGTTGAGGGTGATAGATGGGAGGCTTCTCGGATCTAGACTAGATGGGACGTACCTCAGGGATGAGTTATTCGAGTTCTGTACCTACCCTTCAGGTAGGATTCCACGGAGGATGATCCAGGAGTTTTTTTCCTTTTTGTTTATACTTGTACTTGTTGTTCAGTTGGGTTTGTATACTGGCCCACTTACTTTCAGCACACTTTTCTTTTCTATATTAGTACTTGTTGCTTCTACTGCCTGTGTTGAGACTGTGTGTGTTACAGGTTTAAAGAAAATTCCTTCCTTTTTTAATGGGGATACGCCTTTGGTGATAGTCGCCAGCCCCTGGCCTGTGGAAGGCGGGCTTGGGGTAGTCATGGCAAGGTCCCCGATGGCGGGTTGTGAAAAATTGGTATCAAAGGAGTTGGTTCTACCGCAGAACTTAGATTATGATTATTTAATGGAAATAGTGATAAGTGTTTTGGGTGTGGTTATCAGTTCAGGGAAACCGGTGTTGGTGCGGCGGCTGATGTATCCATACACTAGGACTCTGACTTCTGATTTTTGATTCAGTGCACGAAAACACTGATTGCGTGTGTGTTTCCTTTGAAAAGTTTTCATTGTGATTACTTTGAGTTAGCTCACTAGGTATTTTGTTTTGACCGTGGCGCACCTGTTTCTTTTCAGGATGGCCCCACGAAGGCATCCATCTAGGGTTCCGAGTTACATATGAGATGGTAGCCCACCGATCGATGAGGCCTAGGTGTAGGGCCCCATCACAGTGGAGGTACTAGTGGTACCACTACCCACTGGGCCACCAATACCACCACCTCCAGCAACATAGAGCGCACGCCGCCTGAGTGCGTTGCATGAGTTCCAATGCTAGAGGCCACCCAGGTTCCAGGGAGAGACGGACCCACAGGCAGCTGAGGATTGAATGGAGGTTTTCATGAGAGTTTTCAGATTGGTAGGGACACCAGCCGACCTCATGGTGATCCTTGCCACGAGTATCCTCCATGCAGCAGTAGGAAGATGGTGGAGCCTGATACTTCAGGTGCATGACGAGGCATCATTACTCTAGACAAACTTTGAGAGTCTCTTCTGATCAGAGTTTTTTCTAGCCACCCTTCGTGCGGTTTGGATTCAGGAGTTACTTCATCGGCAGCAGGGCAGCATGACAGTAGCTCAGTACTTAGCGAGGTTCACTGACCTCTCCTACTACTCCATAGATATGGTACGGAACCCATTCTTCAGGTCCTGGACCTTCGAGCAGGGACTCAGGCATGAGATCAGGGCTTCAATGATCTCCCTCAACATCCTGACGCAGGTGGGGGTGTTGGAGTGAGCCCTTCTACTAGAGAGTTTTATCACTGAGCAGTCACCAACAGCGAGACCCACCACAGGTTGACACGTAGCGGAGTCTTCTACAGCCGACAATAGACAGATGTCATAGAGGTCCAAGTAGACTAGTCCATAAGGTGGGCGACCCCAGGATACAGGTTTGGTTGTGCAGGGCACATGAGACAGATCCAGCTATACGAGGAGTAGATGGTGCTATTCATGTGGCGAGAAGGGTCACATGGCTCGTGACTGCCCAACCTACCATGCAGATGAGCAGCAGACAGTAGAGGGACCTGCTAGGTAGAGGCAGATGTTCGACCGTGGTGGTCCACCGGGATCAGGTGGATGTGGCAGAGGAGCTGGCCGAGCAGCAGGTGGTGGACGACGTTTCGAGGCCCTTCCACCACCACCACCAGGAGGTCCACCCCGACCACAGGGAGCTAACAGACAGAGGCGGGCTCAGCTCCAGGCAGTCAAGGCCTATGACCACGGTGCACCTGATATGATTTGAGGTACTATCTATGTCTACTCCACCATTGCTACAGTACTTATAGACACAGGTGCGAGTCATTCTTTTATTGTCGATGCCCTTGTTCGAAGCTCGGAGATTCCGACGGAGCCGTTGGCTCGATCCTTACGGATAGAGACTTCTATAGGAGAATACTCGACGATTACGCACTAGTTCTGGTAGTGTGAGCTTACTCTAAGAGGCAAGAGCTTTGGTTGGGATCTCCTCGTAGTGGCGTCGAGGCCTTATGAAATCATTTTGGGTATGGACTGGTTATCCACAGTCCATGCTAAAATTGACTGTATTAGGTGGAAGGTGTGGTGTATCCATGAAAATGGGATGAGGTTTACCTTCACCAGTGAGAAGAGAGCCTTTGCAGTGTAGGATGGACTTACCCAGAGGAGGGGGCAGCCGATCACACATCAATTGGCTAGTCTCATCCTCGGAGCGGTTGATGTGCGGAGTCCGAGTTTTCCTGTTGCGGTGGATTAGTACGCAGATGTTTTTCCTGACGATGTTCCAGGACTACCTCCTCACAGAGAGGTGAACTTCTACATTAACCTGTACCTCAAGATGACACCGATATCTACTCCAGTATATTGGATGGCTCCCGCCGAGCTTTGTGAGCTGTGGGTACAGCTGGAGGACTTGCAGGGGAAGGGATTTATCCGACCCAGTGTTTCACCCTGGGCATCTCCAATTTTGTTTTCCAAGAAGGCGTATGAGAGTTTGTGACTGTGTGTTGACTACCGTCGCCTGAACCAGGTGACCGTGAAGAACAATTACCCACTCTAAAGGATTGAATACCTCTTTGATCAGCTCAAGGGAGCACGATGGTTCTTGAAGATAGACAACTTAGTTCAGGTTATCACCAGCTCAGAGTTCGAGACGAGGATGTGTAGAAGACGACCTTTAGGTGTCGGTATGGCCACTATGAGTTCTTGGTTATGCCCTTCGGCATAACCAATGCTCCAGCAGTGTTCATGAGTCTCATAAATAGGATCTTCCAGCCTTACCTCGATCGCTTTGTCGTAGTCTCCATTGATGACATACTAATCTACTCGACTACTGAGGAGGAGCATGCTTACCATTTATGGGTAGTACTGGAAACACTTAGAGAGCACCATCTTTATGGTAAGCTCTCGAAGTGCCAGTTTTGGATTTGAGAAGTTCACTTCTTGGGGCATGTCATCTCAGAGGCTGGAGTTGCAGTGGATCTAGAGAAGATCGAGGCAGTACTTTCTTGGGTGCCACCCAAGAGTGTGACAGAGGTACGGAGTTTTCTGGGACTGGCTGGGTACTATCGGATATTTGTGCCAGACTTCTCCAGAGTTGCAGCACCGATTTCAATATTGATGAAGAAGGGAAAACCCTTCATGTGGTAAGAGAGATTCCAGTAGATCTTTCAGGAGCTGAGGCAGAGGTTGACTAGTGCGCCCATCTTGAGGCTACTGAAGGAGGGCGTAGGGTACGTAGTTTACTACGACGCATTAGGGACCAGACTCGGGTGTTTCCTAATTTAGGAGTGAGCAGTGATCGCGTATGGTTCTCGGAAGTTGAGATAGCATGAGCAGAACTACGCTACCCATGACCTAGAGTTAGAAGCAGTGGTCTTCGCCTTGAAGACGTGGTGGCACTATCTGATGGGAGAACATTTTACAGTCTACTATGACCACCAGAGTCTCAAGTACATCTTCTCATAGAAGGACCTGAACCTGAGACAACAAAAATGGCTCGAGTTCCTCAGGATTATGACTTTGAGATAGTCTATACTCCTGGGAAGGGGAATGATGTAGCAGATTCTCTAAACAGAAGATCAGGAATTTAGCTGCTAGGAGAGGTGACAAAGCAGCTGGCCACGTTGCAGATATCCTTTGTGGATAGAGATGGAGCATCCTTTCTATAGTCTCTCATAGTCACTCCTCCACTTTTTCAGCGAGTCAGGGAGGCACAATGTGGGAACGTTGACTGTGAGACGCGACGTGCTTAGATATCCTTAGGGTAGGCACCTGATGGATTTTCTGAAGGTGTACAACACTTCATTCTCTTCAGAGGACGTACCATGGTACCAGTTTCACGTCAGGAGGAAGTGTTGTGGTATTTTCACACATCTCCTTTAGCGGTACATCCAGGTGTGGCGAAGATGTATTAGGATCTCCGACAACAGCACTGGTGGTCGGGTATGAAGAAAGTAGTAGTAGAGTTTGTCTCATGATGCCTCACTTGTCAGCAAGTGAAGGTGGAGCACCAGGTTCCAGTAGGCTTGTTTCAGCCCTTAGAGGTCCCATAGTTGAATTGGGACTGGATATCCATGGATTTCATGACGGGACTTCCACGTACATCCAGGGGACACAACTCTATCTGGGTGACTATCAACCAACTCACCAAGTCATCCCACTTCCTACTGATCAGAGAGCAGGGTTCAGTAGAGATCTTGGGATGCCTCTACATATAGGAGATCATACGACTTCATGGTGTTCCATCGACGATCCTCTTCTATCAAGATGCTCATTTCACTTCCTGGCTATGGAAGGGATTGCAGGAGGCTTTCAGGACGCAGCTTCTCTTGAGCACCACCTTCCATCTTCAGACGGATGGTCAGACTGAGAGGACCATTCAGACTCTTGAGGACATGCTCCATGCATGCGTCCTCGACTTTGGTCGCAGTTGGGAGGATCACTTACCCTTGGTAGAGTTTTCGTATAACAACACACTACTACAAAAATGGGTTTTATCAGCGCTCAAAACGGGCTTTATCAGCGCTAAAAAAGTGTTGTAAAGCTCAGTTCTGATAAATGAAGCCTTTATCAGTTCTCAAAAAGCTCTGATAAAATGTACATTTATCAGTGCTTTTTTAGCATTGATAAAGGCTTCTTTTATCAGCACTAAAAAAGCGCTGATAAATGCCCTGTCTGTTGTAAAAAAAAATTCTACAGCAGCACACCCAAACAACACCCGCAAATAATTCAGCAGCTCAATAAGTATACCAATAAAAAATTAAAACATAAATCATAAGCTAATTACACCATGTATACCCATACACCATTAACACATAATTCATAAGTTAATTAAATACATAAAGAATTATATTCAGAATTCAAGGGGTTGGGGTTGTTCAGGGGTTTCGGGTGGCTATCCAAGGGGGGGTAGGGGTGTTCGGGGGGATGGGGGTGTCCAGGGGGTGGGGGTAGTCCAGGAGGTTGGGTGGTTGTCCATGGAGGGTGGTGGTGTCCAGGGGGTGGGGGTGTCTAGGTGGTGGGGTGGTGTCTAGGAGCGGGGTGTCCTGGTGGGGGGGGGGGGTGTCCAGGGGGTGGGCTAGTGTCCAGGGCATCGGGGGGGGGGGGGGGGGGGGGGGCTTTCCAGGGTTTGGTGGGGTGTCTGGGGGGTGGGGGTGGTCCGGGGGGTTGGTGGGGCTGTCCTAGGGGGTGGGGTGGTGTCCAGGAGGGTGGGATGGGGGAGTCTGGGGGGATTGGGGAGTCCAGGGGGTGGGGGTGTCCAGGGGGGTGGGGGCGGTCTAGGGTGTTGGTAGGGTTGTCCAAGGGGGTTGGGGTGGTGTCCAAGGAGGGGGGTGTCCAGGTGGGGGGCTATCTATGGGGTGTCCATGGGGGTGGGCTGGTGTCCCGGGTGTCAGGGGGGGCTTTCTAGGGGGTGGGGGGATGTTCGGGGGAGTCCAGGGGGTTGGTGGGGCTATCCAAGGGGGGATGGGATGGTGTCTGGGAGGGTGGGGGTGGCTGTCCATGGGTTGGGGGTGTTTAGGGGGGTTGGGGGTATACAGGTGGTGGGGTGGTGTCAAGGAGGGGTGGGGTTTCGTCCAGGGGGGTGGTGGTTGTACATGGGGATGGGGGGTGTTCCGGGGGGGCTGTCTGAGGTGGGGGGGGCAATCCATGGGTTTTTCTAGGGGGTGGGGGTGTCCAGGGGGTTGAGGGGGGGGGGGATTTCCAGGGGTGGGGTGTCCAGAGGGGTGGGGGTGTTCTGGGGGTGGGTTGGTGTCCAGGGGGGTGGGGGGCAGTCCAGGGGGTTGGTGGGGTTGACTCTTACACATCAAAAAGGACCCATAGATCGTCGTCATAAAGGATCAAGACAATCAAAATGTGTTTGGTCAGATTTGTGTAGGTCAGTTGTTGTTTTCACTTAAAATTGTGTCCAATTTAAACAAAAGAGAGACCGTTTGAGTGGTATCAGCCACACCGTGCCTCTGATTGAGGTAGGGATGACTTGTACATGTCACAAAGGACCTTTGGATCATTCTCCTAAAGTATCAATACAATCCAAATTAATTTGTCGGATTTCCGTAGGTCAGTTGTTGTTTTCACTTAAAATTGTGTCCATTTTAAACAAAAGAGAGACTCTTTGAGTGATACCGGCCACACCGTGCCTCAGATTGAGGCGGGGATGACTCGTACACGTCACAAAGGACCTGTGGATTTTTATCCTAAAGGATCAATACAATCTGAATGTGTTTGTTTGGATTTCAGTAGGTTAATTGTTGTTTTCACTTAAAATTTTGTCCATTTTAAATAAAAGAGAGACCCTTTGAGTGATACTAGCCACAACGTGCCTCGGATTGAGGTGGGTATGACTTTTACATTTCCCCAATGCACCCTTGGATCGTTATCTTAAAGGATCAATGCAATCCAAATGTGTTTGGTTGGATTTCCATAGGTCAGTTATTGTTTTCACTTAAAAATTTGTCTATTTTAAACAAAAGGGAGACCCTTTGAGTGGTACCAGCCACACCATGCCTTGTATTGAGGCGGGGATGACTCATACACTTCATAAAGGACTCGTGGATTGTTCTACTAAAGGATCAATACAATCCTAATGCGTTTGGATGGATTTCTGTAGGTCAGTTGTTGTTTTCACTTAAAATTGTGAACATTTTAAACAAAATAGAGACTCTTTGAGTGATACCGGCCACAAAGTTCCTCATATTGAGGCAGAAATTACTATTACACATCAAAAAGGACCCTTGGATCATTATCCTAAAGTATCAATACAATCTGAATGCGTTTGGTCAGATTTCCGTAGGTCAGTTGTGGTTTTCACGTAAAATTTTGTGCATTTTAAACAAAAGAGAGACCCTTTGAGTGATACCGGCCACACCGTGCCTCATATTAAGGCTGGGATGACTCGTACACATCCCCAACGCACCATTGGATCATTCTATTAAAGTATCAAAACAATACGAATGCATTTGGTCAGATTTCTGTAGGTCAGTTGTTGTTTTCACTTAAACAATATTCCATTTAAAAAAAAAGAGAGACCCCTTGAGTGGTACCGGCCACACTGTGCCTCATATTGAGGCAGGGATGACTCGTACATGTCACAATGGACCCATGTAACGTTCTCCTAAATAATCAAGACAATACAAATACGTTTGGTCAGATTTCCATGGGTCATTTGTTGTTTTCACTTAAAAATTTGTTCATTTTAAACAAAAGAGAGACCCTTTGAGTGGTACCGGCCACACCATGCCTCATATTGAGGTGGTGATGACTTGTAAACATCAAAAAGGATTCTTGGATCTTTATTCTAAAAGATCAAGACAATATGAATGTGTTTGGTCAAATTTCTGTAGGTCAGTTGTTGTTTTCACTTAAAAAATTATCCATTTTAAACAAAAGAGAGACCCTTTGAGTGGTATCGGCCACACCATGCCTCGGATTGAGGCAGGGATGACTCATACGCATCAAAAAGGACCTTTGGATCGTTCTTCAAAAGAATCAATACAATCCGAATGCGTTTGGTTGGATTTCCGTAGGTCAGTTGTTGTTTTCACTTAAAATTGTGAACATTTTAAACAAAAGAGAGACTCTTTGAGTGATACCAGCCACACCATGCCCTTTATTGAAGCGAGAATGACTCTTACACATAAAAAAGGACCCTCGGATCATTCTCCTAAAATACCAATACAATCCTAATGTGTTTGGTCATATTTCCGTAGGTCAGTTGTGGTTTTCACGTAAAATTTTGTGCATTTTAAAAAAAAGAGACCCTTTGAGTGATACCGGCCACACCGTGCCTTGGATTGAGGCTGGGATGACTCTTACACATCCCCAATGCACCCGTGGATCATTCTATTAAAATATCAACACAATCCGAATGCATTTGGTCAGATTTCCGTAGGTCAGTTGTTGTTTTCACTTAAAAAATTTTCCATTTTAAACGAAAGAGAGACCCCTTGAGTGGTACCGGCCACACCGTGCCTTGGATTGAGATAGAGATGACTCTTACATGTCACAAAGGACCCGTGGAATGTTATCCTAAATAATCAAGACAATCCTAATGCGTTTGGTCAGATTTCCGTAGGTCAGTTGTTGTTTTCACTTAAAAATTTGTCCATTTTAAACAAAAGAGAGACCCTTTGAGTGGTACCGGCCACACCGTACCTCATATTGAGGCGGGGATGACTTTTACACGTCAAAAAGGACCTGTGGATATTTATCCTAAAATATCAAGACAATCTGAATGTGTTTAGTCAAATTTTTCTAGGTCAATGGTTGTTTTCACTTAAAAAATTGTCCATTTTAAATAGAAGAGAGACCCTTTGAGTGGTAACGGCCACACCATGCCTCAGATTGAGGCGGGGATGACTCTTACACGTCACAAATTACCCTTTTATCTTTCTCCTAAAGTATAAATAAAATCTGAATGTGTTTGGTCTGATTTCTGTTGGTCAGTTGTTGTTTTCACTTAAAATTGTGTCCATTTTAAAAAAAAGAGAGACCCTTTGAGTGATACCGGCCACACCGTGCCTCGGATTGATGAGGGGTTGACTCGTAATAAACAAAAATGACCCATGGATAATTATCCTAAAGGATAAATATAATCCGAATGTGTCTGGTCAGATTTATGTAGGTCAGTTTTTGTTTTCACTTAAAAATTTGTCCATTTTAAACAAAAGAGAGACCCTTTGAGTGATACCAGCCACACTGTGCCTCGTATTGAGGTGGGGATGACTTGTACACATCCCCAAAGCACCCATTAATCTTTATCATAAAGTATCAAGACAATAATAATGCATTTGTTCAGATTTCCATAGGATGGTTGTTGTTTTTACTTAAAAATTTGTCCATTTTAAACAAAAAAGAGACCCTTTGAGTGGTATCGGCCACACCGTGCCTTATATTGAGGCAAGGATGACTCGTACACGTCAAAAAAGAACCTTGGATAGTTATCCTAAAGTATCAAGACAATCTAAATGCATTTGGTTGGATTTTCGTAGGTCAGTTGTTGTTTTCACTTAAAAAATTGTCCATTTTAAACAAAAGAGAGACCCTTTGAGTGGTACCAGCCACACTGTGCCTCGGATTGAGGTGGAGATGACTCTTACATGTCAAAAAGAAACTGTGGATAATTTTTCTAAAATATCAAGACAATCCAAATGCGTTTGGTTGAAATTCTGTAGGTCAGTTGTTGTTTTCACTTAAAAATTTGTCCATTTAAAAAAAAAGAGACCCTTTGAGTGGTACCGGCCACACCGTGCCTTAGATTAAGGAAGGGATAACTCTTACACATCACAAAGGACCCATGTATAGTTATAATAAAGGATTAATATAATCCTAATGTATTTGGTCAGATTTCTGTAGGTCAGTTGTTGTTTTCACTTAAAATTGTGTCCAATTTAAACAAAAGGGAGACCCTTTTAGTTATACCAGCCACACTATGCCTCATATTGAGGTGGGGATGACTTGTATGCATCAAAAAGGACCCATGGATCATTATACTAAAGGATAAATACAATCATAATGTGTTTGGTCAGATTTCTGTAGGTCAGTTATTGTTTTCACTTAAAAATTTGTCCATTTTAAACAGAAGAGAGACCCCTTGAGTGGTACCGGCCACACCGTGCCTTGGATTGAGGTGGGGATGACTCGTACATTTCCCCAATTCACCTTTGGATTGTTCTATTAAAGTATCAACACAATATTAATGCGTTTTGTCGGATTTCTGTAGGTCATTTGTTGTTTTCACTTAAAATTGTGTCCATTTTAAAGAAAAGAGAGACACTTTGAGTGGTACAGGCCACACCATGCCTCGGATTGAGGCAGGGATGACTCATGCATGTCACAAAGGACCCATGGATCGTTCTCCTAGAGGATAAATACAATCCAAATGCGTTTGGTCAGATTTACATAGGTCAGTTGTTGTTTTCACTTAAAAATTTGTCCATTTTAAGCAGAAGAGAGACCCTTTGAGTGGTACCGTCCACACCATGCCTCGGATTGATGCGGGGATGACTTTTAGACTTCATAAAGGACCCATGGATAATTATCTTAAAGTATCAACACAATATTAATGCGTTTTATTAGATTTCCGTAGGTCAGTTGTTGTTTTCACTTAAAATTTGTCCATTTTAAACAAAAGTGAGACCCTTTGAGTCATACCGGCCACACCGGGCCTCAGATTGAGGCAAGGATTACTCGTACACATCAAAAAGGAACTGTGAATTGTTCTACTAAAGGATCAATATAATATTAATGCATTTGGTCGGATTTCCGTAGGTCAGTTGTTGTTTTCACTTAAAATTGTGTCCATTTTAAACAAAAGAGAGACCCTTTGAGTTGTACAGGCCACACTATGCCTCGAATTGAGGCGAGGATGACTCATTCACGTCCCCAATGCACCAGTGGATCGTTATCTTAAAGGATAAACACAATTCAAATGCATTTGGTTGGATTTCTGTAGGTTATTTGTTGTTTTCACTTAAACATTTGTCCATTTTAAACAAAAGAGAGACCCTTTGAGTGGTATCGGCCACACCGTGCCTCTAATTGAAGTGATGATGACTTTTTCATGTCCCCAATGAACCCTTGTATCTTTTTAATAAAATATTAACACAATCCTAATGCGTTTGGTCGGATTTTCATAGGTCAGTTATTGTTTTCACTTAAAAATATATCCATTTTAAACAAAAGAGAGACCCTTTGAGTGGTTCATAATTATTGCATGTTGTTGGTTCATATCATCTGTGAAAATGGTAAATTGACTCATTGGATAAAGGATGTTTTATTTAATAACAATTAAAATATTCCTACGAACATTTACATACAAAAATGTGTCAACTTTTGATCCCCTAAACCCCTCTCAAAAATGACCTCCAATTGTACATTCTAATTATTATTCGTGACGTGTACGCGCAGACGGCACGTCAATCAGACGTGCGGTTTGCGCGGTACGGCTCAATATTCGTGTTTTAAGTGATGCGCGCGCTTCGTAAACGCGCGTGAGGGGGGTCCAAACGGGCCGAACGATGTCGGAATGGCCTGAAATCAGACGACAAATATGGGTGAGTGATTTCTGAAGTGTTCGAGCAGACGGCACGTCAATCGGACGTGCCGTGTGCCCGCGGTGACCGACAACGCAGTTCTGGTGTCATAAACGGCCAAAACGGGCGTCCAACGGTCAAATTCATAGCGGACGACCTCAGATTGAGCTGAAACCACCGTGGAACATTCTAATTATTATTCGTGATGTCTAAGCGCAGACGGAATGTCAATCGGACATGCGGTTTGCACGTTACGGCTCAATATTCGTGTTTTAAGTGATGCGCGCGCTTCGTAAACGCGCGTGAGGGGGGTCCAAACGGGCCGAACGATGCCAGTTGATGTTTTTCACTTAAAATGATGTCCTTTTGAAACAAAAGACATACACTTTGAGTTGTTCCGACCACACCACGCCTCGGATTGAGGCGGGGATGACTCGTACACGTCACATATGACCCATGGATCGTTGTCCTAAAGCATCAACACATTTCGAATGCGTTTGGTCAGTTTTTCGTATGTCACTTTTTGTTTTCACTTAAAATCTTATGGAAATTCATATAGAATATTTTTATATCATATTTAGTATGGATTAGATTTTAGTTGATCGTGCTATGAAACATTTCAGAGCTAATGAAATTATGGAAGGTGGAGGGGATGTCCGGGGGGCTGTCCGAGGGGGCTGTCCGGTGGGTGTCCGGGGGGTTGTCCGGGGACCAAGGAGGAGGGTGGGGGGGCTGTGCGGGGTCTGTCCGGGGGGTTTTTGGGGGTTGTTCAGGGGGTTGTCCGGGGTTGTTCAGGGGGCTGTCCGGGGGTTGTTCAGGGGGTTGTTCAGGGGGTTGTCCGGGGGTGTTCAGGGGGCTGTCCGGGGGGTGTTTGGGGGGTTGTCCGGGGTCCAGGGGGGGGGGGGGTGGGGGGGTTGTCCGGGGGGTTGTCCGGGGGGCTATCCGGGGTCCAGGGTGGAGGGTTGGGGGCTGTACGGGGGGCTGTCCAGGGGGCTGTCCGCGGGGGCTGTCCGGGGGGGCTGTCCGGTGGGTGTCCGGGGGGCTGTCCGGGGACCAAGGATGAGGGTGGGGGGGCTGTGCGGGGTCTGTCCGGAGGGTGTTTGAGGGTTCTTCAGGGGGTTGTCTGGGGTTGTTTAGGGGGCTGTCCGGTGGTTGTTCAGGGGGTTGTCCGGGGTTGTTCAGGGGGTTGTCCGGGGGGTGTTTGGGGGGTTGTCCGGGGTCCAAGGGGGAGGGTGGGGGGGTTGTCCGGGGGGCTATACGGGGTCCAGGGTGGAGGGTTGGGGGCTGTACGGGGGGCTGTCCAGGGGGCTGTCCAGGGGGCTGTCCGCGGGGCTGTCCGGGGGGTGTTTGGTGGGTGTTCGGGGTCCAAGGGGGAGGGGGGGTTGTCCAGGGTCCAAGAATGAGGGGGGTTGTCCAGGGAGTTCTCAAACACACAACCACTAAAAGACAACAACATCCATAAAAACAGACAATATATAAAAATAACTCAACTCCAATACTATACTACGAGTTTAGATAAAACCAACAACTAGAATAGATTAAACATCAAATCTCAAGTCAAAAATGTAACGGATCAATATGTCCCACATCAGCATCACCATCTCCATCATCATCATCACCATCGCCCTCGTCATCGTCCTCCTCATCGTCCTCACCCTCCACAGCGCCTTCCTCCTCGCCTTCGCCCTCCTCCTCGCCCTCCTCATCTCCCTCCTCTTCCGCATCAGACTGCTCGCCATCATCATCTTCAAGCTCGACATCGGCCTGACCACCACTGGAACTGCCACCTGGTGCACCATATATAGAATGTATCGACGACATGTATTCATCAATCGCTGGGCTGGCCTCTGCTGGAAGTGTTGGACGTAGAACTTCAATAAATTTCATAAATGCACTGTTTGCCCTTGCAGACTGTTCTGCCGTCTCTGTGGCCCTTTTCTCAGCCTGTTCTGCCTGTGCCCTAACTTTCTGCAGCTCGGTGGCACTACAACTCGTACCTGAGGCAGGCCAATACCTCGTCGGGGCTATCCTAGGTCGGCAGCGTACTCTGCCAGAATGATCATCTCCCAACACCTGATGTAAGTGATCAGATGGCCCAAAATTGTCTGCTTCTTGGGCATCAAGGGCCTCTAAAGCATCCTGTTGCAAATATAAATATATTGTTAAGTTACGAAATAGATATTAAAATATAAAATCAACAGATTAAAACTTACAATCTGCTGCTGAGTCGCTTCGTTGACAGCACGTCCATCCTTTTTTCGTCTACTCGAGCAAAACAGTTTTGCTCGAGGCACACGTCCTTCAATATTTTGTACTTGCCTCTACAATGACATTGAAAACAAAATTTATATAAAGACTTCAGCAAATAATTAAATAATTGAGGAAACAAAAGAACATGTAAGTCGTAAAGAAAACTTATAAACAATTGTCATACCTGCTGCCTCTCATGATACGGCATCGTCGTGCGTCCTAGTGTATGGAGGTATTTTTTTGCATCAATGTTTTTTTTATTTTTTCCAGATGATTCCTAAATAAAATTCGATAATGCAAAGGATAATATTAATGCAAAACTTGAAAGTTATTATTTAAATACCTCAAATGTAATTCATACCTTAAACTGGGTACTCGTCCAATGAGTAATCATCTGACGATACTGCTCTATAGGACAATCATCCACGACTGGTACCGCCTCTAACTCAGTGCCAACTCTAGCACGCCAGCCAATATACAGCTCATGCTTGTAGGCTCTCCAAAGCTCGCCTAAATCCTTTAGACATTCCATTCGTGCACCCTCACCATCAGGAAAATTAAATCGAAGCTGAAATGAAAATATTAATTTATATAAATACAAAAAAAATTCATGGCATTAAATACAACAGATTTTTTTACCCATATCTCTGCCCAAGCTCTATCTTTGACCTCATGTGGCAAATGTCTCCACGACAGCGGGCTGACGGGAATGATGTCGGAGTATTTGGCAAGGGTCGCCATAAAACTCCGACATTGCTGCCCTGTTTTCTCAACCATCTGATTGTCTTCATTATATTCCACCATAACCTGTGTGCGACGGTTCCACACCGAACGCATGCGTGTACGGCCCCGCCCCCGCCTCCTTTCAGTAGATGTATCTGTCATGAAAGAAAAACAAATATTTTATCAAAACATGTTATAATGAAAATAAATATTGCTATAAAAATTTGATAGGGTTTTATAAATATACCTGTGCTAGTCTGATCAATGAGTGGCGCCGGATCCACAGAACCTGATGGAACACCCTCTGGTGGAACAGGAGTCGAAGACGATGGAATATAAAAGCTCGGAGAGACAGAAGTAGAAGGAAAAGAAGATGGAACAACTGTATGACCTGATGCTGACTGGGGAGTGGGAATCATCATGGGATGTGAAAATGATGGGGTAGAAGATGCAGAAGGTAGCGAAAACATGGGAGGTCTAAATATCTCGTGTGTCCCTAACGACACACCGGGATCAGAATGTGGGAAGGCTGAAATGTCAGTGGGAGGGGCAGGGTCTAGTCGGGCACGCGCAGCTCTATGTCCACCTCTGGTACGAACCCTCCTCGTACCACCGGCCTGAGTACTAGGACCAGTACTAGGCTCCTCGTCGAATAACTGTCGACGTAATGGTGGATCCTACAAAAAAGTTTACAAAAAAAATTAATCACATGACATTATATATTCTGTAAATATATATATATATATTTGAAATAAAGTACTCACTGTAGGCACTAATGGTGGAATGCCCATCTCCTCTATCCGACGATTGTTCTCCGCCATTTTTTTTCTTCGTCTCTCTTCAATTGGCTTCATTTCCTGCATTGGAAAACAAATATGTAATTAATTAGAAAAAGAAAATTAATGTGTAAACCAAAAAACTAAATATATGAGGGAATGAGGGGATTCATTGGTAATTTAGCTATCAATTGTTTTAGAAGAGCTTGAATTAATTTAATAAAACATACAAGTTGTAATGTTCACCAAGTTAGAAATATTGTTTGATTTGGTTTGAATACAGTTCAATTCCAAATTAGAAAATGCAATTCAAATAAAACAGCAACCAATAAACATTGAAAATTCACATAACGGTCAAGTCAGCTAAAACATATTTGTGATCAATACTAAATAAATATGAATATTACCAACCTTAACAACCCAACTCGAGGTAAACCAAAAGAATTGAGAACATGGATGAATGATTCTATATATTTCCAAACACAACTTCAGGTTTACAATCAACTCTGACAATTGAGCTATTGGAGTCATCAAAAGAAATAAATGGATTGGTTCCAATGGCAATAGGGACAGTGTCAATTCCATCATCAGCATCATCAAAAATATGTCTTGGAATTACTTCAACTACAACACCAAATTCAGGTTGAAGTTGATCTTTGACATAAAAAACTTGTTTAGCCATTGATGCCAACACATATAGTTCTTCGGTTGCAAGAGTGCGGGTCATATTAATTACACGAAATCCACAATCATCAATAAATGTGCCATGTCTCGTCATCGAATCAAACCAATGGCATTTCATCATTGTGACTCGTCCATGAGAGTAATAATCCAATATTATTATTTTCTCAACGACTCCATAATAACCCACATTTTCAAGTCGCGGTCTACTATCTGATGCGCTGGCATAACAATCTGTTGTGGCAGTAACCATAATACCATCATGTTGTGTTCTCATGTTTTTGGCTCGTTCAGTGACAATAAATCTGTACCCATTGATAACAATTGATTTACAGTCACGAACCATGGTATTAGGACCAAAAGCCAAAGCTCTTATTTCCTCAGAGACAGAGTCAGCAGACAAACTCAATACCTGCAATATAAATGACAGTTAAACTTAAGTAAATATTGAAATAATTAATTTAAACAGTAATATTTTTACCTTCAATTTTAACCAAGCAGAAAACTCTTTGCTATGCAAAGTCTCTCTCCTTATCAAAGATAAAGAACGATGCTTCCTATTTATCATTGTTTTATGTTCCCTGTAGATAAAAAAATATGAATAGTTTAACAGATATATATGTAAGATATACATATTCAATTTTGTTACCTGATATAGTCATCGAACAAATCACAGTTGAACAAAACTGTGCAATGTGCCATCTCCCGCTCTTCATGGCTTAATGTCTTCAGTGTATATGATCCAGGAATTCCTCCTGTTTGAGGAAGTGATGGAAAACTGGGTTCAATTTGCTCATATTGTTCTTCTTCATTTCTCATTGGTCTGTTCATTCTTGTAGTAAGATCAGACAAATACATTGAACAGAAATCCATACATTCTTGAGCTAAGTAACCGTTCACGATAGAACCTTCGGAATGATTCTTGTTTCGAACATAAGACTTTAATGTGAACATATTTCTTTCAGTTGGATACATCCAACGAAAAGAAACAGGTCCTACGAGAAGTATTTCAGTTGGAATATGGACAGTCAGATGCAGCATGCATGTGAAAAATGATGGGGGAAATTTTTTCTCCAACTCACACAAAATTAATGGGGCATCTGTCAACATTTTTTGCAAGAAAGACTTGGAAAACTTATTAGCACAAAGATCTCTAAACAAATGGCACAACCGAATAACACCCACCCTTACATTATTGGACAAAAGATGACGGATTGCTATTGGAAGCAACTCATGCAGTAGAACGTGATAATCATGAGTCTTCAAAGATTTTAGCTTCAACTCTCTTCTGTTGACCCGTTTAGATATGTTGCTTGAATAGCCATCAGGAACTCTAATAGTCTCTAATACTTCCAAAAATTGTTTTTTTTTCAGTAGGTTTCATCACATAAGAAGCACATGGAAGTTGCCATTTATTTTCACTGATACGCACAGGATGCAATTCTGGTCTGATGCCCCAATCCACCAAGTCACGTCGAGATCGTAAATCATCTTTTGTCTTCCCCTTGACATTTAGAAGAACTGAAAGCAACATTTCACATATATTCTTTTCAATATGCATTACGTCTAAGCAATGACGTAGCAAATTGGTTGACCAATAAGGCAAATCAAAAAGATACTCCTCTTCCTCCAATTGTAACAGGTTTCTGTGGAAACATTCTTTCTCTCTCCAGATTTCATTTGACCCTTCCCGAACGAAAAACTGAAATCTTTCAATTCATTAAGCACATCAGTTCTATACATACGCTGAGGTGGATCATCGGTCTCTATAGTATTATCAAATCTTCGACGATTCATTCTATATGGATGATCCTTTGGCAAATATCGTCGATGTCCCATAAAACTGAAACTACAACGATGTTTCAGTCTTCTGGATCGTGTATTCTTCATACAAACTGGACATGACAGTTTCCCCTTCGTGCTCCATCCAGACATTATTGCATAAGCCGGAAAATCATTGATTGTCCACATAAGCGCAGCGCGCATCTGAAATATGTCTTTCGAACATGCATCGTATGTGCGCACACCCACATCCCAAAGAAGCTTCAACTCTTTTATTAAAGGTTGCATGTATACATCAATATCAATGCCGGGATCAGAAGGACCAGATATGAGTATACTCATGAAAGTGAAAGATTTTTTCATACACAACCATGGGGGAAGATTATAAATGTGCATAAAAACGGGCCATGTGCTGTGCGAAGTAAGCATCTTCCCAAACGGATTAAAACCGTCGCATGAAAGACCCAGCCTCACATTACGCACGTCAGCTGCAAAATCAGGATGTCGAGCATCAAATCTCTTCCATGCAAATCCATCTGCAGGATGAACCAACTCATCATCAGTCTTCTTTCTCTCGGTATCATTCCATCTCATTTTTATTGATATGTCATCAGACATAAAAAGATTCTGGAGTCTGGGGATCAATGGAAAGTGCCACATTACTTTCTGTGGAACGCGGGATGGTGTTCCATCAGATTTTGACTTCCAGCGGGATGTGCCACATTTTATACATTCATTTCGTTCAGCGGTTTCCTCCCAGAATAAACTGCAATCTTTCGGGCAAGAATGAATTTTGTTTCTTGAAAATCCAAGTTCCTCAACTAACTTCCATGCCATATAGTGGTTTGAGGGAATATCTGCATCATCTGGAAGTAAATCCTTCAAGAGGGTAAGAATGTAATCGATTGCTGTATTAGAAATCCCATACATAGTTTTCCCATGAAATAATCAGATTAAAAATTCCAGCTTTTTCATTTTATCGCATTGTCGATATACTGGAGTCATGGCAGCATCATTCAATTTTTTCACCCTATCAATATCATCATTTTCACTAGATGCATCAGCTGTCCTCATATCGAAGTCTTCTTGAGTCGAAATCCTTTCTTTTTCATGATGACTAATAAACGGAAACCGATCATCTAACAAATTCTCCATTCCAGTCTTTTCATTTCGATCATCACCAATTTGAGATTTCGTTTTCTCCCCATTGTGATACCACATAAAGTAGTTTGCTTGAAACCCATTTTTGGTTATGTGGTAGCTGACTTCTTCACGGCTCAACCAAGGTCTACCAACACAATTGGAACATGGGCATTGTATGCGACCACTATCTGAAGCATTGTGAAATGCAAAATCTATAAAGCTCTCCAAATTGTTTTGAAAATCGTCTGAGATCCGATCGGTTTCATACATCCAACTTCTGTCCATTCTGTAAAAAGAATTTATATAAGTCATTTTGTCATAAACAATTCAATAGGCATTAACTATAATAGAAAATACATTTAAGTAAACGATAAAGGAAGAAAATAATCAAGGTATCAACTACACATGTCAAAAAAACATACAAATGTGTTATTGAAAAAATGTAAAACCAACAAGAACTTAATGTGTTATATCACATAACAGCATGACTCATCCCATAACCATATTAGTAGGGTATCATGAACATGAATAACATCAACCTTGTGCCGTCCTCCTACCCTACATGACCCCAACCACATGCCACATCTTATTATAGCCTTATCACATCACACCTCAACGAAAAAAACTAGGGAAATCATAGTACATCTCACCTGAAGACACATGGACAATCACATCGCATCTTGCCTAAAAACACATGGTCAATCACTTTTGAAGGAAGAGTAGGGAAGACATGGTAGCTATCCAAACATATAACCACCATCCTAGATATTAGAAAAAATACTCATAACTCAAAACCTCTGATCGTTGGTAAGTTTATCCAACTCTGGTTGGGAATGTGTAGAAATAACATAAAAATACATGATATATAGATAACACAAAATACTCAACCTATGGGTTCACATTAACTACATAATCACACACTTCACTACTACCATAAAACACATAAACCACACCACCACCACACAAGACGCATAGCATTGGAATATAATTCTACATTCAATAAGTCTATCTATGGAATTATCATAAGAATCCATGTATCAATTGGAATATAATTCTACATTCAATAAGTCTATCTATGGAATTATCATAAGAATCCATGTATCAATTGGAATATAATTCTACATTCAATAAGTCTATCTATGGAATCCCTCCCTTGGATCCATGTATCACCCATGGCTTAATCAATATTCAAAGAAATGAGTCTATCTGTGGAATTCCACTGTGAATCCATTTATCACATAAAGCGTATAAGTTAATAGAAACAAGATTATATACCTGGAATCCTAATAGAATCCATGTATCACTATTTACTATTAATCATTTAATGAATTCCATTTCATTTAAACAATTCATTAAACATACCAAGGTCAAAAACAAAGGTATTTAATACAACTCACCTCAAAATGGCGACTCAATCAAATAATAACCTGAAAAGAATGAAGCTTCATTTACTCATGTTGTAATGACAAGATAATGAGATTACCTTGCTTAATCAATCAATTCCATATCATGGTCTCAACATAACTCATAATGGCTAGCAATTCAATGAAAATTCAAGCACTCACATGGGAATTTTTAATAGAACACTCCTAACAAGACTATAAAGATATCACATGCATTAGTTATAATATATCTAACATGGTAACATAAAATATAAGATAAATTAAATCCAATTTCATAGATTCATAGCATAGTCTCTACTTTACTCACATTGGCAAGGCAATACAATTAAAACATGTGTTAAAAAATAATTGGCATTCATGTGTTAAAAGGGGAATGCAAACCATAAAATACCCTTAATTAATTTAATTTACAATTCAATTCAGAAATTGAACAATCAATTCGATTTATATAACCTTTCACAAATGACATACCATGTTCAAGGGGTAAAATCCAAAAAGGAATTTTCAAGAAAACTCACCCTTGGGCTGGTCCGGCGGGCAGTAGCTCCAAAATCACCTAAACTGATGGGAAAAATGAAAATAGGTTTAAATACTATCCAAACATTTGAATACGTTTTCAGATAAAGAAGAAGAATAACCTGAATAAGACCTGGAAGATTCAAGGCCGGCAGTACCTCCAAAATCGCCTAAATCGGCTGCTGCTCCCGTTTTAGGGTTGTGTATCGCGAATGGGGGAGAGAACAGGCGGCTGGGAATTTGGGGAGAACCTTTGCCAACGGTTCTTAAAAACCGTTGGCATATGTATATCTATCCCAACGGTTCTAGAGAACCGTTGGGAAAAACCTGCAAAAACCTATATCTATACCAACGGTTCTCATGAACCGTTGGCAAAAACCTCCCCAAAGCCATCTTTACCAACGGTTCTCATGAACCGTTGGGAAAAAACCTCCCAGCCACATCTATGCCAACGATTCATTAGAACCGTTGGGAAAAACCTCCTTCACCAACGGTTCTATCAAACCGTTGGTATGTAACTGTTGGGAAAGACCAGCATTCCAGTAGTGGTCAGGGCGTTACAGACGGCCTGCTGGAGCTTGAGACCGAGAGGCTGGATCGAAGGAGGCTGGCTAGGGAGAGCACGGAGGGCCATAGAGAGGCAGTTGATGGGGGGAACTGTGGAGGTTGTGAGGCGTAGGGAGAGGTAGAGTTACTGGATGCTACAACGTGAGGAGGAGGGTGAGATCTACAGCACAAGAGGGGGGGAGAAGGGAGGAAAGGTGGCGGTGGAAATTCGGGTTATACCCTATATTGTTATTTTTTTCAATTAAAAACTTAAAAGAAATTAATAATAATAATAATAATAATAATTTAATTCTTAATAAATTACTATTAATAGTTTTTTTAACCTAAAATATTAATAATAGTAAACTCCCTAAAAATAATAATGATAATAACTTTGATAATAACTATTTTAAAATTCTTAGTAATGTTATTAACTAACGCTCATAAATAATTATACCATTTATAAGAATAATAATAATTATAACCATAACAAATTTAATAATAAAAAAATATTATTATTATTTGTAAATGTAAAAAATTTGCTTAACATAATTTAGTTTTCAATTAAACCTCTTCTTATTTATTTAAGGTGTCAGACAATTTCGCAGTTACCTCGCATGACTTATAAAAATATTAATATTGAAGAAAATGACGATTACTTCATTATTAATATTGATAACACTCTTAATAATAATAATAATAATAATACTAGTAATAATAGTAGTAGTAGTAATAATAATAATAATACATTGATTAAAATAATAATAATAATAAAGGCTTATTAATAATGATACTAATAAGAACATTAATAATCATACCTATAAAAATATAAATCATAAGAATACTCGGTTCACTTTAATATTAATAATCAAATTATTAACAACACTAAAATTTTTAAATAACAAAATAAATTACAAAAGTATCTCGTTTTGATTTTTTGAAGACAGGTGGATCATGTCGATACCTGGGCAAAGCCGCGCGGGGTTTTTAACACGCGCTCCGCCCATGCATCCTGCGACGTCAGTTGAAAAATGTGCACTTTTTAACATAACTAAAAAGTTTTTCATCCAGGAATCAACCTGAACACCAACAAAATTTTAAGTCAAAGAAAATTATAAAATAAAATAAAATATGGAGTGGGGTGTGACACTTCCCTTAGTCAAAGAGAATGTATTGATTTTAAGTGTAGAGAATGGTCTATAACTATTGATGGAGATGAGTTGATATGGTACTTATCTATGATTGAGATGGATGTATGTGATATAATCTTGGGTATGGTTTGATTGACAATGTTCAAGGATCACATCGACTGTTATACCTGAATGGTAAGTTTCACAACCAATGATGGTGTCGAGAATCACTTTAAAGGAGAACAAAATGTAAGGGTAGGTGCAATGGGATTTTTAGAACTAGTAGTTGAAATGATCTCATAACAGTTGGAAGAATTGACTTTGGAATCGATGTAAGAGATCGAGGATAACTGTTTTCACTACGGAAAAAAAAGGCATTTAGCGGCGGTTCAAACCGCCGCTAAATCGTGCATCGGGAAACTATTTCGTATTATTTTATTTACTTTATTTATCCATGCATGCACATCCCATGCACATGCCCATGCACATGCACATGCACATGCACATGCACATGCACATGCATACCCATGCAATATAAATAAATTCTGCGTTTGGTGAGATTTGAACCCCTAACCTCTTGCATATTTTCCAAAGACTTTACCACTCCAGCAAGCTCGCCATGTGTTTAATAAACAGAATTTAATATACTTATATATATTAATTGAAAAAACAAATAATACATAAATAATAAATATAAACTCAATAATAATAAATAATAAATAATAAATAATAAATAAGGAATAATAAATAAGGAATAATAAATATAAATAATAAATAATAAATAAATATAAATAATAAACAATAAATAAATATAAATACTAAATAATAAATAATAAATAATAAATATAAATAATAAATAATAAATAAATATAAATAATAAATAATAAATAAATATAAATAATAAATAATAAATAATAAATAATAAATAATAACTAATAAATAATAACTAATAAATAACTATAAATAATAACTAATAAATAAATATAAATAATAAATAATAAATAATAAATAATAAATAATAAATAATAAATAATAAATAATAAATAATAAATAATAAATAAATATAAATAAAAAATAATAAATAAATATAAATAATAAATAATAAATAATAAATAATAAATAATAAATAATAACTAATAAATAATAAATATAAATAATAAATAAATATAAATAATAAATAATAAATAAATATAAATAATAAATAATAAATAAATATAAAAATTAAATAATAAATAAATATAAATAATAAATAAATATAAATAAAAAATAAAAATAAATAATAAATAATAAATAAATATAAATAATAAATAATAAATAAATAATAAATAAATATAAATATTAAATATTAAATAATAAATAAATATAAATATAAATAATAAATAAATATAAATAATAAATAATAAATAATAAATAATAAATAATAAATAATAAATAATAAATAAATATAAATAATAAATAATAAATAAATATAAATAATAAATAATAAATAATAACTAATAACTAATAAATAATAATTAATAAATAATAACCAATAAATAAATATAAATAATAACTAATAAATAAATATAAATATAAATAATAAATAATAAATAATATATAATAAATAATAAATAAATATAAATAATAAATAATAAATAAATATAAATAATAAATAATAAATAATAAATAAATATAAATAATAAATAATAAATAACAAATAATAAATAATAACTAATAAATAATAACTAATAAATAATAAATATAAATAATAAATAAATATAAATAATAAATAATAAATAAATATAAATAATAAATAATAAATAAATATAAATAATAAATAATAAATAATAAATAAATATAAATAATAAATATATATAAATAATAAATAAATATAAATAATAAATAATAAATAAATATAAATAAATATAAATAATAAATAAATATAAATAATAAATAAATATAAATAATAAAAATAAATAAATAATAAATAAATAGAAATAATAAATAATAAATAATAAATAAATATAAATATAAATAATAAATAAATATAAATAATAAATAATAAATAATAAATAATAAATAAATATAAATAATAAATAAATATAAATAATAAATAAATATAAATAACAAATAAATACAAATAATAAATAATAAATAATAAATAAATATAAATAACAAATAAATATAAATAATAAAGAAATATAAATAATAAATAAATATAAATAATAAATATTAAATAATAAATAATAAATAAATATAAATATAAATAATAAATAATAAATAATAAATAATAACTAATAAATAATAACTAATAAATAAGTATAAATAATAACTAATAAATAAATATAAATAATAAATAATAAATAATAAATAATAAATAAATATAAATAATAAATAATAAATAAATATAAATAATAAATAATAAATAATAAATAAATATAAATAATAAATAATAAATAATAAATAATAACTAATAAATAATAAATAATAAATATAAATAATAAATAAATATAAATAATAAATAATAAATAAATATAAATAATAAATAATAAATAAATATTAACAATAAATAATAAATAAATATAAATAATAAATAAATATAAATAATAAATAAATATAAATAATAAATAAATCTAAATAATAAATAATAAATAATAAATAAATATAAATAATCAATAAATAATAAATAATAAATAAATATAAATAATAAATAAATATAAATAATAAATAATAAATAATAAATAAATATAAATATAAATAATAAATAAATATAAATAATAAATAATAAATAATAAATAAATATAAATAATAAATAATAAATAAATATAAACAATAAATAATAAATAATAAATAAATATAAATAATAAATAATAAATAATAAATAATAAATAATAAATAATAACTAATAACTAATAAATAATAACTAATAAATAATAACTAATAAATAATAACTAATAAATAGATATAAATAATAAATAATAAATAATAAATAATAAATAATAAATAATAAATAATAAATAAATATAAATAATAAATAATAAATAATAAATAATAAATAATAAATAATAACTAATAAATAATAACTAATAAATAAATATAAATAATAAATAATAAATAATAAATAATAAATAATAAGTAATAAATAATAAATAATAAATAATAAATAAATATAAATAATAAATAAAAATAAATAATAAATAAAAATAAATAATAAATAATAAATAAATATAAATATAAATATAAATAATAAATAATAACTAATAAATAAATATAAATAATAAATAAATATAAATAATAAATAATAAATAAATATAAATAATAAATAATAAATATAAATAATAAATAAATATAAATAATAAATAATAAATAATAAATAACAAATAAATATAAATAATAAATAAATATAAATAATAAATAAATATAAATACTAAATAATAAATAACAAATAATAAATAATAAATAATAAATAATAAATAATAAATAATAAATAATAAATAATAAATAATAAATAATAAATAATAAATAATAAATAATAAATAATAAATAATAAATAATAAATAAATATAAATAATAAATAATAAATAATAAATAATAAATAATAACTAATAAATAAATATAAATATAAATAATAAATAATAAATAATAAATAATAAATAATAAATAATAAATAATAAATAATAAATAATAAATAAATATAAATAATAAATAATAAATAGAAAATAATAAATAATAAATAAATATAAATAATAAATAATAAATAATAAATAAATATAAATAATAAATAATAAATAAATATAAATAATAAATAATAAATATAAATAATAAATAAATATAAATAATAAATAATAAATAAATATAAATAATAAATAATAAATAAATATAAATAATAAATAATAAATAAATATAAATAATAAATAATAAATAATAAATAAATATAAATAATAAATAATAAATAAATAATAAATAATAAATAAATATAAATAATAAATAAATATAAATAATAAATAATAAATATAAATAATAAATATAAATAAATATAAATAATAAATAATAAATAATAAATAAATATAAATAATAAATAAATATAAATATAAATAAATATAAATAATAAATAATAAATAATAAATAAATATAAATAATAAATAATAACTAATAAATAATAACTAATAAATAAATATAAATAATAAATAATAAATAATAAATAACCAGTTACAAATAATAGATAATAAATAAATTAATTTATATTATAAATAATAAATAATAAATAATAAAGGAAAGAAATGAAAAAGTATGGAAAGATGTGATAAGGGATGAAAAATCATGAAAACGCATGAAAAAAGGATGGAGAAGCATATGAAGAATGAGGCATTAGAAAAAATGAGAACGCATGAAAACTCATGACAACTCTAGAAATCTTTTTAATAATTCAACATAATCATCATAATAACCCATAAAAAACCATTGATAAAGATAAAAAGTCATGGAAACCCAAATAAACAGTAATAAATGGAGCTACCGTTAAAACTCGTCAAAACGGTCATAAAGAGACAAAAACATTGGACTCACATTAACGGAGATAACTTATGATTCGAGAGTCCGTTTTAGATCCGCGACCTGTCAAATCAAAGATCCTGAAACGCTCTTCAACCTGAAAGGTGAAAGAGTCTAAATGGACAGACGGATCGAAAGTTATGACCATTTAAAAAAAGATGACGGAGAACGGGTGCTAGAAACGAGACATTGAAAAACATAACAAACCTAATACCCACTAAAAAGGCCATAACATATGATCTAGGAGTGCATGTGGGTGCCGCGACCAGTCAAACTGAAGCTCATGGAATGAGCTATGATCTGGCAGGTGGAGGAGGCCAAACTGACACGCGGATCGAAAGTTAGGTCTGTTTGAAGACAAGTTCGACGGGACACCAGTGACAGAAACGGGGTTTTGGAGGCATTTGGAGGGGTTTTTGGGGTCAAAAAACATGACAGAAGCTTGCTTGTGTTGAACTAGTGCGTAGTTCTCTTTGCTGGCTTCGATTTGATATGTGGTAGAGCCCAAACGGACACCCGGAGCGAAAGTTATAGTCGTTTGAAGTTGGAGAACTTTTTTCAACTTTTTTATAACTCTAATATCTTTCACACCTTAGACCGTCTCACGGTTTTGATTATATGTGCCTCTAGATCTCTTCATGATCTTCGATTTGACTGGTCGTGGCGCTTCAACGGACGCCCGGATCAAAAGTTATGGTCGTTTTAGTGATTTCGGGGTTTCTCACATTTTTTTATTTTTTTCATTTCATTTAGCGGCGGTTTTACCGAAACCGCCGCTATTTCGCGGCGGTTTTTTAAAAAACCGCCGCTAATTATCGAATAAAATTAGAAAAAAAAAATAAAAAAAATTTAAAAAAAATATATTTTTTTTTCCGTTTAGCGGCGGTTTTTTCGCGGCGGTTCTTAAAACCGCCGCGAAATGGCGGCCCGAAAACGCGTTTCGCGGCGGTTTTAAAAACCGCTGTGAAAAAACCGCCGCTAAACGGTGGTTTTCTTGTAGTGTTTATAGTAGTTTTTGATCAGTTTCAAGATGTTTTCCCAAAAATTTCTCAGTGTTTCCACCCATGAAAAAAGTTGAGTTTATGAATGATCTCTTTTTTGGGACTGGTCTTATTTCCATTCTGTCTTATTAGATGGAACCAACTGAATTAATAGATTTGTAAGTGAAGTTGGAAGATTTGGAAAGAAAAGGATTCACTTAACTGAGCACATATCTATGGGAATCACCAGTCTTATTTGTCAAAAAGGAGAATGGAACTCTTCGTATATGTGTGGATTATCATAATCTTAATCAAGTTGTGATTAAGAATTAGTATCCACTTCCATACATTAATGATATGTTCAATTAATTGAGGGGAGCTCAGTGGTTCTCTAAAATTGAATTACGGTCAGGATATAACTAATTGTGAGTTCAGAAAGAGGATATTCCAAAGACAACTTTTAGGAGAAGATATGGCCATTATAAATATGTGGTAATGACTTTTATTCTTAAAAATTCATTAAAAATATTTATGGAATTTATGGATCATATATTTTATAGGTATTTGGATTCTTTTGGTGTGGTCTTTATAGACTACATATTGGTGTATTCAAGTACAAGGGTTGAGTATGAGGAACACTTAGAGATAGTGTTGGGAATCTTTTGGCAACATCGTTTGTATGCCATATTATCAAAGTGTGATTTTTGGATATAATAGGTACGTTTACTTGTCCGTTTTATCTATGAAAAATATGTTTCTTTGGATCCCAAAAAGACATAGGTTGTTATCTCTTAGCAACTGCTAAATAATGTCTTTGAGATATGTAGTTTCCTTTGTCTAGTTGGTTATTACCAACGTTTTGTTCATGATTTATCATAACTAGCTTCACCAATGATAGCTTTGGAAAGTAAAAATGTTCCATTAAAATGGAATGGGTAATGTAATAAGTATTCTCAAGAGCTTAAATTACACCTTACATCAGCACCAATATTGGTTTTTTTGGAATCAGGACAAGGGTATGTGGTATATTATGATGCTTTAGGATCAGGTTTGGGATGTTTTCTCATGCAGGGAGATCAATTTGTTTTTTATGTCTCAAAATAGTATGGTTTCATGATAATAATTACCCAACACATGATTTAGAGTTAGCTAGCGTAGTCCATGCTTTGACGACTTGGCGTTATTACCTATTTTGTGAGAAATTTATAGTGTTTAAATATCATGAGAATTTGAAACATATTTTCTCACAAAGGTATTTGAACCTGAGACTTAGAATATGGATGGAGTATCTTTAAATGTTTGACTTTGAATCAACGTATACACTGGGTAAGGGAAATTCGGTGGCAGATGAATTAAGAAGAAATTTTTTTGCTCAGTTGGAAAAAGAGGCTTCAGACCAATGGAATTTGATAATGGTTATAGCCAACATGCACTTGGAATGTAAATATCAAGGTGATGTTTCAATTTTCTTTCCAGATTATTTTCTGCCAGATTTGGTGGATATGGTTAAAGAGGCATAGACGTTTGATTCTAGATGTGTTTCTATGAGTAGAAAACTCAATGGTGGGGAGACCGTTGAGGGATGGAAACTAGACGTGAGTTCAGATTTATGGTTTCAATATTGGATGTTCATACTTATATATTTTTAGGAAAAATTTATTTATGATTAACACCATTAGATATGGGATCTTCATCCTAGAATAAAAATGATGAATAAGGTGTTGAAAACATAGTTTTGGTGGGTCAGCATGAAAAGCAAGGTGGATGAATTTGTTTCAAGATGCTTAACTTGTTAGCAGGTTAAAGTAGAGCATCAGTGACCATTGGATATGTTGTATTGTTTACTTCTCTCTATTTGGAAATGGGAGAAGATAGACATGGATTTTGTAATAGGTATCCCATGAATGGTTTGGAAATAAGATTCCATATGGGTGATAGTGAATCATCTCAAAAAGTTAGATCATTTCATCCCTATTCATGAATTTTATATGATGGATAAATTATCAAAAATATATATCTAAGAAGTGGTAAAGAATCATGGAATACCAGTTTTGGTATTTTTAGATAGATATTTGAGGTTTACATATCATTTCTGGAAATCCTTACAGGAATCCCTTAGGAATCATTTGACTATGAGTATGGAATATCATCCTCATATGGATGGGAAATTCGAAAGGATAATACAAATGTTGGAAGACATTTTTCAGTATTTTGTAATGGATTTTGGTGGCTTATAGGAAGATCATCTGTCATTGGTGGAGATCTCATATAACAAAAACTATCAATCCTTGATATACATGGCTCCTTTTGAATCATTGTATGGGCATCCTTGTCGTTCTCCACTTTATTGAGTGGAAACTAGTGAGACTTCACTAGTTGGGTTGAGCCTTTTCTAAGAAGCAACATAGAAGATTTTTTTGATCAGGAAAGAGATGGAGATGGTTCAGAGTCATCAGAAATCATATGCGGATCATTGTCGATGACCAATGTCATTCTAGGTGAGCAGTCATGTATTTTTGAGAATCTTTCCAAGGCTTAGACATTATTGTTTTAAAAAATAGGGCAAGTTATCTTTTAGATACATAATCCCTTTTCAGATATTTGAACGGGTTGTAGAGGTGGAATATTTTTTGGCATTTCCACCATGGTTCAGTGATATGCATAAAGTGTTTCATGTATCTTAGTTGAAAAATTATCATCCGGATCCTAACCATGTGCTGCGATGGGATCACATTGACCTAGATCTAGATTCTTCATTGGTGCACATTCCATTTCAGATTATGGATAGGCAAGATAAAGTCTTTCATGGGAAAAGCATTGGTTTAGTGTAGGTTTTGTGTTAACATGGTCAGATTTCAAAAGATACTTGGGAACAGGAAAAGGAAATGGTCAATAAATGGATAGAACTATTTTATATAAATGATGGTTTCTAATTTTTGGGGATAGAAATTCCAATGGTGGGGATAATGTAGCACCCCCGGTTTTAAGTAACCCTTCATTTATGATTTTTAAGTATATAAAGTTTTTGGGTGAAATTTTAGAGTGTTTTGAAACTATTTATAATGTTTTTGTGGATTTTTTATAGGTTCACAATGTGAGAATCCTTTTCAAAAACTGTGAAACTCTTATATAAGACAGTGCATAATGATATAGGGGCTCAGGGGAAGGTGCACTGGTAGGCACATGGTTTTTCCAAATTGTGTGGCCGCTTAGGAGAACTATTCAAAGTGGGATAATGGGATTTTTCACAATTGGTACATGGTTTGTCTAATTGTGAAGGCCAACCCTATGAGGTCCTCCTTGTGGTAGATTCTGGCACACTGTTAGCCTACAATTTTTCCTAATTGTGTAACTAACCATGCATGGTTTAAAACCAAGATGCTAAAAAATGTATTTGGGTTGGGATTAAGTTTTAACCACTCTTTTTTGCTCCAAATCGACCCTAACTTGATATTTTATCCTCCCAAAGGTTTTACAACATTTCCCCCATTGAATTATAAGTTATCTAGAGGCATTTATAGTGCGTTGAATCCCGATTCCCATGGTAAGTCATCGTTTTTGGCAGTTTTCATGGCTTTTCTTAGATTTACTTTAATCCCTCTCTTGGTTTTTAAATATAGCCCATTGTGGATATATCTAGGGTTTTTTATTCCAATCATGGTTAGATTTTTCCTTGTTGATGATAGGGTAAGAGATATAAGGTGGGTTTTTTGAGATTTAACCCAGTTTTGTGGGCATTTTCATGTCGTTCTTCTTTTTCACCATAATTCTCGAGGTATGTGGATTTAATCTCGAGTCCTCTTATTATAAATTGAAGTATTAGTTTAAAATTGTTTAAATTTATTGAAATTTATTGTAAAATTATAGTGAAAATCATGGTATAACCCCTCTTTAGTGATGGTTTGTGTATTTTTTTTGAATTTTGGAATTGTTGTGAAAAATGATTTGATAAATGGTGTTAAAATGTTGATTTTAAAATATTTTATTGGTTTCATTCATGGGAAAATATTTTGAAAAAAAAATAATAAAAATATTGTTTTATTAAAATGGTTTTGTCATGATTATATTGTCATGGTTTTTGGGCATAACTGGGGGTGTGTGTTAATATTTCACATGGGGACTGGTTTAAATATGACTTGGTGCTCAGTGCCAAAGGTGTAATGCCACATGGGGTTACCCTGTGACAACTTAGTAGATCAAAGAGATATCGGTCATAAGTATGTAACTATCACCTAGGAATTCATGGTTGTATGGGTGGATGTGTCGATTAGATTGGGTTATGCCAAATGGATTATGAAATGGTTTGGAAAACTTTCTTGGTTTCTTTCCATGATAAATATTTTTGGTTTGGAAAACTATTTTACTTAGAAATAGTTTTGGTTTTGTGATAAACAATTTTGATTTTTATAATCCTTTTATATAAATTGTTTTATATAATTTTATATCTTGTTATATCCTAGTGGCATGAGAAGGTAAGTCGTTTGAGGAAATCCTAATGAGTTTCATTACTCACCCCTACTTTGGAACTTTGGTGCTTTTACAGATGTTTTTCGTCGAGACATGGGTAGATATAAAGTATCACACTTCTTTAGTGGTGCTTTAGGATACTTGGTCTATATTGTGGAGTTGGATCATGGATAATGTTGGGATATTTGGAGTAATATTCTTGGTTTCATTGATTTTTGTAAGTTTTTCTTTTGTTTTTTAATTTTATATTAGTTTTATTCCACTGTGCTAATCTGTTGTAGATTTATTTTGATATCAATTGTATTACTTTGAGTTGTTTTAAATTTTTATCATGTATCATGTAGTAGTTTTTTTATGGTATTTTTGGTTGGGTTTTTTATTTCTAAAAGGGTAAATCATCCCCCAATTTTATTTAAGTCCTTGGCATTTAATGCGAGCCTTTATCACCTTGGGGATGCCTCTTAAGGCCATGTTATGTCCTTCGGCCTTCACAAGCCAATGGGGAGGGGCGAGATGTTATAATCATTTTCTCAACATTAAAAACATATTAATGGTTAGATTTACCTTAATTATGTGTATCCATAAAATATAACCTTACCATTAAATCCCTTTTCTAGGTCACCAACACCTTTCATCATATTTTTTAAAATCCTTAATGAAAAACTTATACTAAAAAATCCTTATATATTTTATGATTCATATAACATAATTATATAATTCCAATACATAAATAATTTAATCATACCACTTCCATCTCAAACCATTAACTAAATTTTATCATATTATTCCTTAATAACTATTTCCTTTTATATGTCATTCGTAGTCTCTTAATTGTAAACATCAAAACCATTAATCATATAAACTTGTTGATTCTCTTAATGATATTTCCTCTTAGGACATATATTTTCATAATTCCCATAATTTACACATTTAAAACATCAAAAAGTTGATGATACCTTAGGGAAACCATTATTCTCATCCATTGTGTTAACCAAACTTTTCATCTTTACTCTATAGTTACTTGTTTTGTGTCTTTCCTTTCTACACTCAAAACATCTTCATGTTCTTCTAAGACATCCACTTGGGTGATTCTTCCCACATTCTAAACAAATAAAAATTTTAATCTTATTTTGTTTATGGTTTCCATTACCATAACTCTTAGCAAACTCTATCCTTCTCTTCTTTGGTGAGTCCAGGAGTTGGTTAAGGTTCACATTGTTAATAATGATCCATGATAACCAATTAGGAATAATCACAATTTCCTTTAATCTATTCATCATCCCATTTGCATTCTCATTAGAAAATTTTCTATCACGTTCAATGTTAACCCAATTACTTTGGGTTTCCACTATTGATTAAAACCAAAAATCATAGTGTGAGCAACACTAATCATAGTGGAAAACCATATAATTATGAGAAATCATTAATGAAATGTTTAAATCATGAAACCTTATTTCATATATAACACATTTGGTTTATCCTAGGTCATTCATAGTCGTCATCTATTTAAATCCTTTATAATTTTTTGTAAATAGTTTTTGAATTTCTAAAAAAGGTCCTCTCGGAGTGTTAAACCATGTGTACAATAAGGATCATTGTCATGCATCAGGTGACGATAGTGTCCGGCTCAATATACCCTTTTTAGAATTATTACCCCTAGCTTCCTCTATTCCAGATTCACATCCACTTATATCTATAAAGGGATGTAATTTTTTGGAAACCACTTTCTCTATCCATTACCAAAATTTTATGATGTTTTTATATACTTTGACTCATCCTTATACTTATCCTTAGAGAAATCCCTATACATTTTCTTATAAATATCCCTAGGTATCTCACTAAAGTTTTCTTATTATAGTTTCCAAAATTTAACTAAACCATTTTTTGATACCAACTATAGCGACCCAAGATTCTCATACATGGATATTACATCTTTTTAAATGAATATTCATTACATTACATAAAAAAACTCTCGGTGACCATAATAGTTTATTTCCTTTGGAAACTTGTGACATAATATTATAATATGGTGAAATATCTTCAACATATCTTATAAAGATTTACCCCTTTAGCACTCTTCACAAACACACCCTACTTAAAACCTTTCTTTATAACAAGTGTAATATAAACATAATAAAGGGTGATATTAGATGCTTGTTAAGGGTAAATGAGGGATATATGTAAGAATAACATGAACATAAGGGTATAAGAACAAGATCATAGCATATGAAAACTATACTTTGAATATTAAAGATTATAATAATAATTCATGGAATATAGATTATAAGTTTATAAGACATGAATCATAAGGAAATAACTGAACATGAGATATGAGAGCATAAAATTGGCATAATACATAGAATTTTGGGATACGCATAAATATAGAAAATCATTTACTTAGTAGCCAATGATCATTTCCGAAACTTATCAGGGAACTCTATGTGTGACTACACCTCCTAAGAGGGACACACCACCATCTCTAATGGTAGTCCTTTCCTAATAGTGGAATTATTTCACTCCCAAAACCATAATGTTAGTCAAGGTTCACTCTAAAGGACATCCTAGTAGACAATATCCCTTACTAAACTAGGTTCACTCCCTGTTAAAGTCCAATTTATCTCATGATATATAAATCTTTACGCAGTGCATTAGAGGGAGATATAGTTACCAATCTTCTTTGGTTATAATGTAACCACCATCCTTGGTTATAATGTAACAAAAGTCACATAATAAAATTATACATATGTGTGCCAAAAGATCAAAGAACATTAATCATATAATAACCCATAAAAAGAAATGAGTTTCATAAACATTTCATCATATCATAACCTATGGAGAAGAGACATGTTTTATAATCATTTCATCATAGCATCATAGCATAAACAATGAAAATAAGTGGGTTTCATAAGATTTATATCGCAGTATAACCCATGGAATAGAAATTGGTTTCATAAACATCAATTCATTATAAACAGAAACCATTTAGAGAAATAATAATAATGGTATCCTTGGATCATATCCCCAGTAAAGCATAAGTAACCTCAAAGGATTTCATCTTAGATGGAGAAGGATTTTAAAATAAAAATCACTTGGAATGTTTCTTGGGGAAAATAACCTTCCTTGAAAAGTACTTTTTAAAATATAAAAATTCATAAAACATTTTGGAAATGATTTTCTTTAAAAATAAAATTTAAAAATTATAATCGAATATTTAAAAATCATTTCAATCATTTCTTGAGGAAAATATCCTTTCCACTTTTAAAACATAATTTTATTTGAAATTACTATTCTTTGAAAATAACCTTGAAAAATTATAATGGAATATTTAAATAAAATAATTTTCAAGATGGTGGGAAATATCATTCATGTCGTGCATGTAAAAATAATATCCCTTTCACATTTTTCGTAAAATTCAAGTAGGCGTTGTTTGGAAATCAGTATGTAGATTACTTTAAAAAATATTATAAAAATTAAAAAATAGATAAAAATGTCTTTTAAAATCACAGGATAATAAAAAAAATTAAAACATATTTAGAAAACATGGTTTTGGAAGAAAAATGGTTTTTGACTGAAAAGAAGTTTTTTCTTAAAAACATTCTTTTTGAACTCTTGAGTACATGATGAGATGAAAATGAAGGAAAGAAATTTATTCTAATGAAATAAACATATGATAAAAAAAATGGAATAGTTTCTTTCTAGATTTATTATAATATTTTATCATCGGAAATATAATCATAAACAATCTCGATAAATAGTGAGATTGCAACTTTAAATATTTACCACTTTGGTAACATTGAAACATAATTCACATTAAGTAATATCATTAAATTGAAATTAAAATATCATGACGATAAGTAAATTCATTAAATTAAATTTCAAATGGGTTTTATATACACTTCATGAAAAAAGATAGGTGCATAACATAATCATATGTCACAAAGAAGGAAAATTAAGACAAATATCCTTTATCGCTTTAGTAATATTTTGAATCATAACCCCTAATAAATAATAACATAAAATGAAACTTTAAATATCATTAAAATAAGAGTATTAATGATATAACATGTAAAATGGGTAGTATATACACCACACAAAAGAAACTAGTGGTGAATTTGCATATGTCTCTCGGAAATAAAAGAGAGACCATAAATCCCTTACCTTAAATCTTGACTTCCTTAATACAGGTTAAAAAGTAATATATAGTAAATATATATTTATTATAAATCTATTAAATAACCATAAATATATATTTCATACCATATATTATTTACTTATGGAATTTTATTATTCATTTGTTAACAATTCCATGTTAAAGTCATGTTTCGGGCAATAATTGTTTTGTTTTTCATGTATTTTTTGATTAGTTTTTTTATACTCTTAAATTTATCATGGTTCCATCATATCTAGAACATTAAACATGATATAAATATAATATATATTAATTATATAAGTATTCATATTATTCTATAAAATATATAGATATAATATGAAATAAATCATTCATGGAGATGGTAGGTCGTACGTACGAATGAACGTTGTTTCCATTTTCTCAACGTATTGAATGAAATAAAGGTAAATGATATATTATCATTCCATAATATATTTTATATCATATATAATTAATATGTTAATTAAAATAATACTTATTACCTTTCATTTAATGCATGAATGAATCACATCACTTATGTAATGTGTTAATGAATTACACGCTTCGCAAGGCGGTAGTTAGTCATACACACGGACGGTGTTATCGTATTTCCAAAAAATGGGAAAAAAAGAAGGTATGGGTGATATAATAATTAAATAATAATAATAATATCATAAATATAATATATAAAATATAAACCCATTATTATTTCCAACCGTGAGAGGTGGTAATGACAAAACAAATGACATCGGTTCATGATGCGGTAGTCCACCGTACACATGAGCGATGATTTTGTAACCCATTTGAAGGATATGGAGATAGTTGTAGGTAATGAATTTAAAATAAAAGAATCTAATTATATGTAATATAATTATTTTATTGTATCATAATGTTTTAAAAATTATTTAAGGTGGTGGAATAAGAAATAAAATAAAAACACTCATTGATGAACGTTACCTCTTCTTCGGGTATCCTCCATAGGTTTTCACCAAAACCCTTCATAGGATTGATTTATATCTAAAATAATGATTCTAAGATGATATAAGTGGTATTGGGAAGTTATATGGTCAAGTATTTTCCTATCCAAAAGGGTTTGAAGGAGTGAAGAAGAGAGGATAAGGGGTGGCCTTTTATAAGTGAGGTGATGCATGTAATTTTTTGAAAGAAATAATTCCACCCACATTTTTTTTCTTGACAAAAGGATCCAATAATGGTGAATTATTGATACTATAAGAGATAAAGTCTAAATATTTTCATCCAATTAGTGTATGAAAACTTTTGGGTTATTTTTAACCTTAATATTTATAGTTTAACCCTATGGTAAACCCATTTTTACCTCAATCGTGGTAAATATTTTTTACTATTTTTAATATAGATTTTGGTAAAAAAAATAAGTTTAACATATTAGATAATATAAATTATGAGAATTAAAAATATGGAACCAATTTTTCAAACCTATATTTATATAATTGGAAAATTTTAATTTAAAAATTAATACCGTAGACATGACGAGAAAGAAGGTTTTTAAATAGAAAATGTTCAAAAGTTTACAACGTTTTTATATCCAATTTCAATATAAAATTAATTCCAAGGACCTAAATTAGATTAATATATGTATAATTGAACTAATTTTTCTTTAAATATAATTTAAAATATAATTTAAATTTATAAATAATTTCAATGAAAATGGTGTTTTCAATTAAAATTTAGTATTTTTTCACTATTCACTAAAAAATTAATCCTTTCAAAAAATTATAAAAAATTAAACCTAATATAATTTTGACATGTTAATTAAAAAAAATAAGTTCATTTTGTAAAATAAATTTTTTAAAAGATATATAAATTAATTATAACATTTTCTCACAAAGAGCAATAAAAATATTTTTTAAAGAAAACATATTTTTTGTGAATATAATTACTTTATTAAAAATTGATTGATTATTTATTAAAAATTTATAAATAAATTTATATTGAGTAGTAAATTTATATCTATATTTCATAAAGTTGTTGATATTATTCATACCCACTTGTTTAATACCTAGGTTATAAAGTTCATATTTAAAATAATATTATTCCATGGTTTGCTGAAGTTCGGTGTTGCGTGTCATGCATGCTATCAAAGAAAATTTTTATTATGTGTAATACAAGATAAACTCAGTTTTGCATACAATTCAAGATATCTAAAAATTTAAATTAATTTGGAAAAAATATATTTCATAAAATCTCAGGATGTTATAGGTCAGGTATATCTCAACCATCATAATAGTACACAGTGAGCGAACCCTTAATAAAAACCCAGTTTGACACTCTTGGGGGATATGATTTAGTTAATTTATATACTCTTTAAAAAACTATTTTGGAGGATTTAATTTTCATTTTTTTGGTATCCTACCTTTGAAAATTTATGTATTATAACTACCAAGATATATTTATTAATTCTTTGATTGGGGAAAAAAATTGTGTTGTATAATTCTTTCTTCTATGTGGGAAAATATTATAAGATATTCCTCATTATGAAATTTTTCTAAGTATTTATATTGTTATTCCCTTGAACATTATACTATGTAATTATTTTTTATGTGATGGAATTCATTGGACATGAAATGTCAGGTGGTCCCCAAAATTATACATCCCCTCATTCACTATTAGGTATAATGAGATAATTAAGATTCGTTAATGGAAGTGTGATTTCCCTTTATCTAAGATGTATTAGCATGAGACCCTAGTGGTATTTTTAAGGCATCTGTCATTATTCATTCCCATCACACAATGATCAGTTATTATTATCCTGAAACTTATTCATTATTATGTTGGACATGGATTTAATTATGCTCATTATTTCATTTGATATATCATAACTCAGTTTATTTATTTTGAAAACCTTTCACTTATTTTTTAGTTATTTTTGTACCAACATATATTCAATGTCAAGTTTTCTATAGATTTATTTATGATCTCATTTCTTATGATATGGAATAACTGAGTTTATTCATTCATGCATCCTTTCACTTTATGATCAATAATTGATATCCTAGAATATAATCATTTTTATATTGTCCATGTTTTTATTTATGATCTTAGTCTCATTATTTATAGAACAAGTTAGTTTATTTATTCTCACCATAACAACTTATGTTATAATCTATTATCTTACAAAGAATCTAATCTCACCCCTCTCTATTATTCTTTTTCCCCAAGAAACTAAGAGGAGTAATACGTATGAAAAATATATTTGAAAGGAGAATAATTTTTTTCTCATGTTTTCAAATGATGTACTTATAGTTCCAACTTAATTTAAAAATAATTTATATATCTGGTTTCCTAAGGATAATAATCTCTTTGGTCCTCTATATTGTGATCTATATACCATTGTAATAAAAAACCATCGACTCTAGGGTGCTAGAGTCAAGGCTTATACATCTTATTCCTATATAATAAAGCATAAATACATTGTTATTTGTTGAACATAGAAATTGTGTTTCATAGATAGTTTAATAAGAAATGAATCAAGAATAATTATGATGAATGGTGACATGTGATGAGATTATATTTTTCTATACTTTACATGTTGATACTAATGGTTTTATGAGGTTGGATGACTATTTGGATTGACTATGCTAAGTATTATTGCTCACTCTTTCATGTGTACTCATGCATTTTATTCTCTTATGTTCATCCAGAACAATTATTTAAATTGTTGGATAATATCTATGAATAGATAATTTCATGAGATACGGTGGGTGGGGGAAATGGGACTTCATTCAAATGAATTTGTTCTTTTTTATAATTAAATTTTCTTACATCTTTCCAAGATGAGTATCTATTATGTGGAGATTAATTCAAATACCATATAATTTATTACTATAATGTTTGTTTTATACGAATATTTTATATTTATTTATTCATAATCCATGTGAAACACTATGGATGATGATGCATGTAACAAGTGATAGGATGTATTCAGAGGTAATGTGTAACATCATGACCCTAACCATTGGCTTGGGAAGAGATGAGGCACCATTAACCTTAGGTGACATCCCCCAGACATCAAAGGATAGAAATAAATTCCAAGGGATTAATAAATCACAGGGGTAAGATTTTTTCCTTTAGAAAAACACAACATGTCAAGAAAATAATAAAAACTACCAAAATAGAACTATATGATGCATGAAATATAAAAAATATAAATAAAAAATACCAAAAAACCAACAATGTTAGTATAGTATAAAAGGGTGAAACAAGAAACCCTACTAAAAAGTAAAAGACATCCTAAGGTATCAACACTAATTTGGAATCACTCCAACCACTCCATAAGAAAATCTCAAAGCTCCAACCAATCTCTAAGGAATTTAACATCATGATGCTCTACTAGATAAATATGATACTTTTCTTCACCTGTTACATGAAGAAAAACATATGAATATGCACAAAAGTGAATATGAAGGGGGTGAGTAATAATACCCAATATAAATTTTCCAAGATACTTCCCAACTCACACCACTAGGAAAAGAAACATTTATCTCAAAATTTGAAATATAAATAAAACAATGAGATGGAAACCAAAGAAGTTTTCCAATTAAATACAATTTATTTAAATAGTCAAACCATTTATTTCATCCACTTGGCATACCCAATTTCCCAACACACACACATGCACACATGCATGCATCCAACCCAGAGAAGTCCTAATTCATGGGTAGAATAATGCCCTACCAATCAATTCATCACTTTAATGTGAATCTATAGTGTCCTCATCTAGAACAGACCCCTTATCTGAACCCAATAAGGAATCTTCCAATGCAATATAAACTCACACAATTTCAGTGTATACCAAGGTCCCATGACAATTAATTTATTTAAATTAATTAATATTCTAAGACATTTAATCATACATATTACATGTGTTCAACCAAAACCGTAGTTTAAAACCATGAAACAAATGGGGTTTTCTAAAAACTATTCGAAATCTAGCATTCCCAATTTATAAATAAAATGTGTTTTCCAAAATAAATAATTAAAAGTTACCTTAAAAATATAGGAAAATAATTAAATAAAACTAAGCCTTAAATTTCTAGAATAATTGGAGAAAAGAGAGAAGTAACTTAACTCAAAATATATCTTATAGAACGTGAAGAATTAAGTTGTGATCTAGTTGATCCGGGATCCCTTTCTTTTCCCTTTAACAAATCCCAAAAATGAAGTGTCAAAACATGACTGATTAAAAATATCTACCCATAATAGTCCTGATCTAAAGTTCTATTCCAAGTGAAATGAGAATATCTTCAAAAGGAATAAGAATAGATATTTTACCTTCAATTCCCTAAGTATAATACTCAAATAATCATTGAAATCAGTCTCTAGAGGAAAAGTATCAACAAAAACAACCTAGAGGAACCCTAGAAATCAAGAGCCCAAGTTAGAGGATAAATAATGACACCTTTAAGGTGATAATTGGAATAAAAATCCAATTTTTAGATGTTATAAATATCATCACATGGTTAGGATGCACATTTTAACAAATCATGTGCCAACCATGTGAGTACTACTAGAAAAAATCAAGTACTGCATGGTCATGTCCCAAAGTTTGGAAAACCATGAAGAAACCCTGAAAAATTTCCATTTCAAAAAAATTATCAAATTGCACAGTTTATCACATAGTTTGGCTAAACTGTGCACCTATGCAGTAACTATCATATTCCCTTGCATAGTTTCTTGGAGAATATATATGATTTACCTTAACCATGCTCAAATATTGAACCATTAAAACCCTTTAATAATATACTAAAATAACCCATAAACTCTCAAAAATCAACCTAAACATTATATAACATCAAAATAAAATATAAAAGGGTGAAGTATCTCAAACTGGGGGTGTTACATTCTCCCTACCATTAATATTTCCACCCACGTAAAGTTGGAGATTGGAAATTCTTTGGAAGAGTTCCAACCATTTCTCTAGAATTTATTTCTCACGTTATCATGTCTTCTCTTGAATTTCACTAAATTTTCATAATACCCAAACTAATGGAATATGTTTTCTACACAATACTTTTTCCAATCTATCCAAGATATGAATTTTGAATAAATAAATGTACCATCTAGTTCAAGATCAGCATCATCCCATTGAATCACATGTCTAGGATCGAGCTAGTATTTCTTTAGTTAAGAAACATAAAAGACATTATAAACCAGAGTAAACCATGGAGGTAAATCCAATTGATAAGAAAGATCACCCATTCACTCAAGTGACTCTAAAGGTTAAACATATCGAGGAGAAAACTTTCATTACTTACCCAATTGATGATGCCCTAACCTTGGTGAGATTTTCAAGAATACATGGTCTTCTATAGAAAAGGATAAAGTGTGATTTTGATAATCCATGTGAATTTTATAAATGATTTTGTCCAAAACCATTTGTTTCCTGGTAATAGAAATTTTCTCATTCATTTAATGAAAAAGGCTAGGTCCTGATATTGAATATTCACCAGTCTTTACCCAAAAAAGTGTAAATCAACATGGATAACCATATAATTCCTCAAAAAATAAATTTTTATCGTAGTATGATAACTTTTTTCATATGAAAACTCCAATAAGTGAAAATGATCCTCCCATGAACCTCCAAAATTTATAACACAAGATTTGGATATGTCTTCCAGTATCTAAATCATTCATTCTAACTTACCTTCCATTTGAGGACAATATGTCATGATCATGGTCAATGGGGTATCCAAATCTTATTGAAAATATTACCAAGATCGAGAGGTAAATCAAGGATCTCGACCATAGATTATTTAAATGAGTATTCCATGAAATTTTACCACTTATTGAATGTAAAATTTTTCCCAATAATCTACCATATTATATTCATGGATCAAAATAAAGTGAGATGACTTTTTGAATCGGTCTATAATCTCCCAGACTGAATCATGTTTCTGGATAGTTCTTGGTAACCTGTGAAAAATTCCATAGTGATCTTCTCCCATTTACATAGGGTTATAGGTAAATATTGAAACATTATAGTTGGTCATTGATGCTTATCTTTAACTTGTTGGTGGTTTAGTCATTTGTTCACATAATCAACCAAATTTCATTTCATACCAGACCATAAAAAATGGTTTCTTAGAGCCATTTACATCTTTTGAATGGCTGGATGAATAACCAATTTAGAATGGTGGTAATCATAAAAAAGTTATTCTTGAAAAGACACTAAAATGACCACTTGATCATGAAAAAGAAACACTGAGTTCATATTTTATTTTCATTATTCTATAGTCTCCCCACCATTAAGTTTTAACATTATGGTAAGACACTCGTGATCCAATATTTGAGAATCCTTGACTTTATCAACCAAAATGGGTATAAGAGTCACTGAAAAGAGGAATTAAAATTCATTATACTTAGTGAAATCTAAATGAATATTAGAAATCATAATCATAAATTTTCACTGATCATGAGATTCTATGTGTAGCTGGTTATATGAATTTTGACTTAAATAATCAACCACTGAATTTCCTTTTCTCAATGTATAGATAAATTCAAAGTCAAACATTTGGAGATATTTCATCCATCATCTTTATCTCAGGTTCAAATATATTCATGAAAAGATGAGTTTCAATATTTTATGACATGTGAACATAGTTAAATTATCACCAAATAGAAAATGATTCTATATTTTCAAATCATGAACCACCACAACAAATTCTAAATCATGGGTTAGATAATTCCCTTCAGGAATTCAAAATTTTAGTGATCCATAAGCTATGAAATGGTATCATTTAATGAGAACATGTATGAATACTTCCCCAAACACATAAAAAAATATCACATAACCTTTCCTAGGTTTGGGTAAGACAATAATTGGTGTTAAACTAAACCTTTCCTTGAGATCCAAAGAGGATTTCTGGAAATCACCACTCTAGTTGAATAGAGTGAAATTTATTGTTATCACTTCCATAAGAGACATGATATGTGATAATTCACAAAAAAAATGAGATAGTAACCTTATAATCCTAGAAATATGTGTATATAAAATTTGTTCTTAGGTGGTTACCAAGGGATGGTAGTTTCTATCTTTTCAGAGACTACAGGTACACCTTTCTCAGAAATGACTTGTCATGACCCAAACAACCTTGGTCTTCCTAGATGGATGTAGGCCGAGCATGACACCCTAAGTCTACCTCCAATAGACCAGGGGCTGGAAACTAGCATAGAGTAGGCATATCACACACATGGTAAGCCTTATCCTAAAGTAATTGAACACATACACACATCTCCATATACCATCATAATGTAGAAAAGATAAAAAAAATGATACAAAAAATGCAAGCATACCACTAATCTCACATCATAGTATGAAAATAGTACATGAAATAAAAGGGATAAATACAATACCACAATAATTATAATATTCTAACCTATAAACAAAAATGGGACCACTATCAAGATGAAACTCCTGGAACCATATATGGTCCATCTAGAACAACTAAGCTCCACCAACACCTGTTCATACTAGGACTCCATAAAAAGTTATATCATCTTCATGATACACAACACATATGGGTATATACCATGAAGGGGTGAGTATAACATAACCAATAAGACACCCTTAAATCACCAAACACAAATAACCAAAATAGGGTGTCATCTCTAAATCACAAAGAAAATAGGGTGAATAGGATAACCCATGTATTCTCAAAGGAAGAATCCATGTCTCAAGGTGACTTCATTCCATAACTTCCATCCTAGGAATACTACTCAAGTATCCAAGGTAACATTTTTCTAAGAGAACACGCTCATTGGGTCTCCCTATACTGATGGAAATCATCTGAGAGGTCATAATCATTGGGAATTTCCATAAATAATTATAAACTAGATCTCTCTAGATGTTGATACGATATGCACAACCACAAAAGAATCTAGGTGGATATAAGGATCCAAACTTAAATAATACATAATCTTTAGTTTTAAGTCAAGAATTCATTTTCATACATTTTAGGATTTTAATAGTTTCTATTTTTATAGAATTAAGTCATCACCCTTACATAAATAAATATTACATCACAAATTGGACACTTCCCTTAGTATCTGTCTTTTAAACAAAATAAAACTTTTATGATACAATAAGTTTTATTTTAATGAAATATCTTAAAACTTTTCTTTTTGACCTCATCCTAGTACCTAATCATATTTAAAAATCCATGAAACCCATTTTAAAATGTGGTATGAGTATAAAAATATCATTAAAGGACATAAAAATAAATATAGAAACATTTTAGTTCATAAATACTTATACATGATTTTTCTTTTCAAAAATAAAATTTGGGCTCAAAATAAACATTTTATTACATATGAAATCAACTTTTCTGCACAAATATTTTTATAAAACGTTTTATAAGAAATATTAATGTAAAAATAAAAATCATAAAGGTTCTTTTTAAATCATGAAAAACATATGAAAACTTTTTCAAAAGGTTTATAAATTTCATCCTTAGGAGGAAGAATATACTTTCCTTTAAACATAAGCTCATGAGTAATCACATTGAAGAATAAAATTAAGAATATATAATCATAAGATCATGGAAACATAGTAAATGTGGAAGAAACACAAAACATGAAATACGAATAAGTCAAGGATAACTTTTAATCCAAAATCACATGGTGGAAAGATTCCCATCATGTATTAGGTGTACTCCCTAATCCCATACATAATGTATCATGAGACAAAAGATTTACCCAATGCATTGGAGCACTATCTAGATGCACCCATAATACCATCTTCATGATTATGTGTTACACAAAAAGAAATCAATCATAAGGAATAATAATAGGATTTACCCATGAAAATAAATGGGTTGTATAATCTTATCTCATATCACAATCAAAATAAATTTCATAAATAATGCATTTGAACATAAGTCATGTATTACCCCATCAAAGGAAGGGATTATAAGCTAGGTATATATGTAAGAGACATATATATATATATATATATATATATATTAATTTAGAATAATTAAATAATATTAAATAGATAGATAAAGTGAGTTAAGGAGATAAATTTCAAAACCCAAAGAAAAAGGGTAGTTCATAGAGATCCCTTACACTCATAAGCAAACCATTTTCAGATATCAAAATATCTATTACATTTAAAACCCTTTTTAAAAATACTTATAAAAAAGAGAGAGAAGATTTTTTTATTATTGAATAAAAAATGTAATCTTATAAAGGAATTCAAAAATAAAGTTAAATAGAATATACTTTTTTTCTTTTCTAAAGACAGTCAAAACATTCCATATAAAATGAAAAAAATATATTCCTTTTGAATGCCTTTGAAATAAAGTCAAAAGTGACATAAAATTTCATTTATAATTCATTTATGTACATATAAAATCAATAATAAAATAATTTTAATAATATAGACATGAAATAGAAATATTTTGAAAATAAATCTTTAAAACATTTAAAATGAGGTTTTTAAAGTAAAGTGTCCCTTACCTCGAGTCTGACACATCATGTAAATTATTTATATTCCTGAATAATAAACTTATGTTAATTATTTACTTGATTAATAAAAATTTTAAAGTTTAATATTACTTTTATTTTATCTATTATCATTTTATATTTAATTACTTAATCAATTAAGTTCATGTCAGACGTTTTGATGATATTTGGATCATATATCCAAAATGAATTTTATAGTTTGAATATGGAAAATCATTCATTATTCAATAATATCTAGAATAATAATAATAAAATAATTATAAAATTTAAAAACTAATTACAATTTTAAATCCAACCATGAAATATGGTTATGAAAAATTAACTATTTTACAATCATGGAGATGGTAGACCGTACATACACATGAGTAACGTTTCCATTTTTCAATGATCGTGATGGAAAGAAGGTAAGTGTTTTTTTAATATTTTAAAATGATAAATATAAAATAAATATAATATTAACCATTTAATTAACCTTATATATATCGTCTATATGATATGGTGATGAAATACTAATTACATCGCTTCATAGAGGTGGTAGTCCACACGTACGTATAAACAACATTATCATTTTCAATGAATGGAAATATAAAAAATAAGATGATATATTATATTTACTTAATGATAAATATGTAATTAATATAAGATATATATATATATATATATATTAAATCCATAATTATATCCATCCATGAGAGGTGGTGATGTAAAAAAAATGCATCAGTTCGTGAGGCGGTAGTCCACCGTACACATGAATAATAGTTTTGTTTCTTTTTTAATGGATGAAGGAGATGGATATAGGTTATGATATTAAAATAATAAAATCTCAGTATATAATAGATATTTAATTTATTATATTATCATGTTTGAATAATATTTTAATGGGGTGGAATAAGAAATAAAACTAAAACATTTTGTTAAAAGTTATACCCCTTTTTCGGAAAATCTTTTTTTTATTTATACCTTAATCCATCTATGGTTGGTATTATTACAAAAAAATACCTATATTATGAGGGTAATGATTATAAGAAGGTATTGTTTCTGGTATTGGTCAAACCAAATGATTCTTTAAGTTTATATAAGAGGATAGGGGGTTCCCTTTTATAATGAGGGGAGGGGTATTTTTGGAATTTCATAAAGTATTAAATTAATATAAATTAAATTTCATGTTCAAATGGATCAAAATAAATATGACTAAAATATAATATTATTATGAGTATAAATACTCTCACATAAAAAATTGGTAATTATAGATAATTTTTTCACCATTATTTTTTGTTTTAACCCTCTATTAAACTTGTTTGACAATTATCATGATAATGAAGTTTTTTCTCTTTTGGGTTCAATATAGTTACTATAAAAGGATAATTGGTCCATAAATAGACCATGATTGATATTTTAAACAATATCCAAATTAATTTGTTGAATATAGGTATTTTATGAATTTTAAATCATTTAATAAAATATTATTTTTTATAAAATATCATTTATGTCTTTTTTAGAAATACATAAAATATTATAATATAATATGAATCTAACTCACGTAAAATAGTTCCAAAATAAAATGGATTTAATAATAAGGAATATTTTGTATTATATAATCTTCCAATAAAATTTTGATAGGTTTTGATAACATTTTAAACCTTATATTTTTTTTATTAAACCATTAGTTAACCAATTTTAACTGTAACCGTGGTAATGACTTTTTCAATATTAAAGCGCCATTATTTTACTTATAAGTTAAAAATTTCCTCATAAATGGAAAAGGGGTGAAATTTTGGACCATTTACCATCCTAATTTTTCTTTTTAAAATTTTTTATGACTTTAAAATAATTTAATAAAATATTATTTAACATAAAATACCATTAATGTCATTTTTGACACTATTTATTTAATTTGAATTTGAAAAAAACAAGAAAAAAATATAATATAATAATTTCACATATCGAAATCATGTTATATTTATCTAATAAAATTTTAAAACAAAATAATTCATTCAAATAATATTAATTTAAATATTTTTAAAATCATTTATTTTAGTTTTCTATTAATTAAATAAATACTCTATTGGTATGCATAACCATTTAAGGTAATTATTTCATCACTAAAAATTATACATAAATTATCATGATAAAAAAATCATTTTTTATAAATAAACCATTTATAACAGAAAATTTTCTTTATTTAACATGATGTTAAAAATTTAGAGTTAATAAAACAAAGAGAATGACATTTTTGACTTTTCATTACATAAAATAATATAAAGGTCAAAATCAAAGAAATATGGAACCATGTTGACATATTTTCCAAATTTTAATGTAAAGTTAATAAATAAACTCATTAAATATGATAAATTCAAGTTTTAGGGTCATTTTTTGTCCTTATCATATTATTTTTAACTTTAATTACCTGATTTACCTTTACTGTGGTGATAATTATTTATCTTAGTTACCATTCAGAATGACCAAAAATAAAAGGGACCTATTTACAAAATTTGGACCACATTATTTTAAATATGGAATCCATTTTTCAAGATTCAATTTCTTTAACTCAAAGAAATTAATTTAATATTAAAATTAAAAATGCAATGAAAAACATTTTTTTAAAGAACATTTCTTTTTAAGTATAAATTTTTTATACCAAATTCATGCATAAAATTCAATAAAAAGACTATAATTGGATTATTATCAATAAAAAAGATCTAATTAAATTTTAAAACTGATTCAAAATAGAATTTTACTTCATAAATATTTTAAAATAAAATACAGTTTTCAATAAAATCTGTATTTTTCACAATTCATCAAACTTTCTAGAAAAATATAAAAATTCATGATAAGTTAATTTTTATATACTAACTTAAAAAATTATATCATTTTTAAAAAATAAAATTTCTAAAAGTTTAGTAAATTAATTATAATATTTTCTCACAAAAATAAATAAAAACTCATTTTTAAGAAAATTTATTTTTAAAGAATAAAATGGATTTACTAAAAAATGAGTGATTATTTACTAAGAAGTTATCAATATATTTATATTGAATAGGACCTTTATATATTTATGATAAATCAGTTGATCTTATTCATACCCACTAATTTAATTACTAGGTTATAATTATCATATTTAAATAATTGTATTTTTAAAGTATATCTCAATTCGCTTAAATCCCAATATTGTGTGTTAAGAAAGATATCAAGCATAGTATATTTTTTAAAACTCAATTTGTTATAGTGGATGGACCACTCCTCACTTCTACACTCCATATATTAGGAAGAACTATCTTTAGTGGAGTAACTGGTCCTCATTGGAGCATGAAGATTACAAAGTACCAATCCATTGATAGAGGAATCAAACCCACAATGGTGCGGGGGAGTACAAAATATACCTATAGATAGGATATAGGAAACTTGTGACCTAGTGTATCAGGGGAATATTGACACTAAAATCACTCTGATTATCAAACCCAATCATCTCCATCTGCTACAAGTCTCTAAAAGAAGTGTTCTTCTCAAAATACCTTGTGTTGTATATTTGTTTCCCAAAAAAGGCCATTGTTGCATACTATATAGAATTATTCTAAAAATGGGCTACTAGAGGACCCAAAATCAAGTCCTAAAGAAGGATTTGAAAAAGGTGGGAGGTTATGGGGGACATACACAGTGTGTTGCATTGGGTATATTGTGTATCACACAAACTATGGTACTGCATGTGTCCTACCATATCACACAACATGTTCCTTTATATACATTATGAGTTATTATAATACTTGACATGAAGAGATCGGGATAGAACTCGGGTGCATTTCATCTTCCAATGCATGTTCTCTTTCTGAATTACATGGGGTGTGTCCTAAAATACACAAAATTTGGGGTCACATAGCCTCTTGGATATGTACTCTCTATACACACCAAGCCGGCCGGATAAGGGTCACTTAGAGTGTGTCTCCCCCACATGGTGTGTGAAATTTAGCTCTTCACACAAACTCTAGTCAATTCATAGAGGGATCACACGACATGTGTTCATCCAAACTACACACTATATATATTGGAATTTTATATAAATTACAGTCTATTTTATTCATCTCACCCACACCATTGTCGCATCCTATTCCAGTATGATCATGACCATAATTCCTAGAATCACGTTGAATATGGACGATTCATCACCAGTGGCGGGATTCTGGCCACCACTTTCTCAGAGAACAGCCATCATCATACATTAGAAGATACCCACTTGATATGGCTCATATAATCACTATCACCTATACCAACATCAGATTTTTATCGTCACCAAAATTCCTACATCATGTCTCTAATCCCAAAATTGAACCCACAATAAAGATCTGTTTCACCAAAGAGATATTTCACAATGATCAAGTTCCAAAATATAATTGAATCATCATCCAATCAAAATAATTATGATGAATGTCAAAGAAAAAAATAAAAAATACATGAAACAAAAAAGTGATCATCCAATGAAGGTCATGTTTTTTTGGGCATTATCGAAGGAATCCAAAGAAGAGGGATGATAAAAAAAATTTAAAAAATTCATAAAACAATAAATCTAAAATTCCTAATTCTAAGAAGATAAATAGTCGAAGGATTAAATAAATAATAATTATCCATGGATTAATTTTTAATGATTTGGTTTATGTTCATCTCAATATCCAAGAATTGGGAAATAAACTACAAAGAAAATTCCTAACTTGAGTTTGGATCGATCATTGGTGAAGAATGTATCTATGTCAATGTAGTTAATGAGATCCACTACATTCATTGTTGGCTCCTCAATTCTCCATGTTCATTTTTTTTATTCTCAATCACAGAATCACCCATCATCGCACTCACCACTAGAGATATATCTCCATCCTATCATTCCTCTAGGGTAATGCAGCTTACCCTAGGGAATTTTACAAGAGGGTTTTATAAAGAATATTCACTAGGGATAGACAATTAATTAGGATTTAAATTAATAAATTAATTTAATCTATTTAATATTTCCATGAATACACTCTATCAAAACATCCAACACTGAAAAGGTTTATACCCCACCAAGGGTAATACCCATGTTCCAGATTTAATAGCATTCTCAGTTTCCCAATTTGAGACATCCTTTGAGATTTCTTCCAATATTTATAAAAATTTGTGTTTGAAATATTATATTTAATTATTTTAATATATCAACATTGAGCTACCATAAGGCCATGAACTTAGTTCCAAGTTCATTCCTTACTTTAAATATATTATTTAAAATATTCCAAAGTGTCAAACAGAAATTTTAGAGTCACTACATTGTACCCACCATTAGGGGATTTAATCCATAAAATTGAAAACCTACTCAGGAAGGTGAGGGTACTGAGATCAAATTTGGAAGTCATGCTCCAAGGTTCTCTCCCATAGGTTCTCATACTTCAATATAACTCATTCTAAGGGGAACATTGTCCCATGAAGTGTCTTCTCTTATTGATCCTCTATTTCAACCAAACACCCTAAAGAGATAGTTTCATCCTAAATGTCTAGACCACTATAGTAGATAATGTGCAATGGATCATTCATGTATCTTATCAACTGCGACATATGGAATACATCACATACCTAGTATAACTATGTTGGTAAGGCTAATCAGTACACCACCTCTCTAACCATGCAGAGTATCTGGAAAGGTTCGATCAATCTTAGAGATAACTTTCCACCCCATCCAAATATTCACAGACCACACTAAGGTAAGAAATTCATAAAAACATGGTCCCCTTAAATAACTCCAAATTCCTCAATTTTTATTCTACATTGGACTTATGACATCTTTAGTAAGTACTCATATGGACTTGGATGATTTACACCTTTCCTATCATCACTCACGCGAGCTCTGGGAACATAAGAATTATCTCCCTACCTCATCCCAACATAGCAGTGACCTACAAGGTCTCCAATAAAATACCTAGATTGGTGTCATACCAAGGGTGTAATGGTAACTACTATAATAAGAAAAATTTATCAAGTGTAGATGATCCTACCGTCTACATCCAAAATTCAATATGTGAATCCATAAAATGTCCTCCAGAGATTGATCATTCTACTCTGTCTGGACATATTCCTGGGGGTGGATTGTCATTCTCAACCATAACTAAGTTCCAAAAGCCTCCTGTAATCCTCTACATAATCATTAAGTTAAGGGAGAATCAAAGTTTAAAATTATCTTCAAGGGAAACTCCATGAGGTTAAACTATCTCCTGCATGAACAGATGTCTCAAACTCTCTATTGAACTCTTCTATCAAAAGGCTAGGAAGTGGGATGACTTGGTGAGATGCTCTATAATCACACAGAGAGTTTTGATAACTCTAGATTAATGTAGAATTAATTTCATGAAATCCATAGATATACCATCCCACTTCTACTCTAGCACCTCAAGGGGTTGGATCAAACCCAGTGGAACCTGGTGCTCTCCCTTCGCCTGTTGGAAAGTGAGGCATCAAGAGGTGAATTTGACAACACACCTCTTCATTCATGGCCACGAAAACTTATTTTTAAGGTGTTGGTACATATTTTACTCCCCTAAATGTACCTACAATTGGAATTTATGAAATTCACTCAACACATCCTCTCATAGCATGACTAGTTCCATCATCCATCCTTGGAAAAGGATGATGTTATCCCCACCTAAAAAATCCATCAAGATCATATTCAGTGGATATTTTATCACGAAAGACCTCCTAATAGATATTCTAAAGTTGTGCCTCCATGAAATGATGAAGAAGCGTATGGGTAATAATGATCAAGCGTAGGTATGATTCACCATCCTTGCCCACTAGGGAAAAATGCAATAAAACCAACTAGTTTGTCACCTCACTCAATAAAAATGAACAAAATTTCATTGCGAGAGAATCTACCTCCTAATTACCTTTATTAGGAGTATAGAATATCTCAAAAAATACTCCTAAAGAAATTCTATCCATCACCTATATTCTCAGGTTAATATATATCTATGAAAAGATATACTTGAGACTCTTTATGGTCATAGTGGATAATAAATCACTATACCATAATGTAGTGTCACCTCATCTTCAAGTAGAAAACTTATGATTCCATATATAAAAAATGGGTCATAAAAACTACTTGTGGGTCTCAGTTGTTGAAATCCCAAAAGAAACCACCACCAGGATTTTTATCAAAACTCATCCAAGCCTAGTTTTGGTGGAAATTCATAACATCATGTAATCAACACCCTCCTCTAGAAGTCTCAATATGGGGGATATTTTTAACCTTTGTTATAGCTCTTAAAAATCTTGTTGATACATCTCCATCCACATCAAAGTTCACCCCTTACAGGTCAAGGTAGAGATAGGTTCCATGATCCTAGAGAATTCGGGCATGAATATCAAATATTATCCAGATAACCTAAGTAATATTTACACCTAGGCTACAATCTTGAGTGACTACCAAGATATAACTACCTTTATTATAGAGGGGTCTACTGTTACTCCCTCTACTAGGATGATATTTCCTAGGAAGTAGACCAATTAAATCTAGAACTGACACTTTGAGAGCTTTCTATAAAGATGGTACCCTCAGAGTATATCCATAACCATCTTCAAATGACTCCCACGTTCCTCAAATGTTGAGTACATGAGGATGTCATCAATGAAGACTACCATGAACCAATCTAATAAGGGTTCAAAGATCCAGTTCATGAGTCTCATAAACAATTTTTTGGTGTTATTCATGCCAAAGAGCATCATTGAGAACTCATAGTGACCATAGTGATACTATAATTCCATCTACGATATATTTTTCTCTCAAATAGAGAGCTAGTGATAACCCTACTTGAGGTCAATATCCAATAACTACCTCACCACTTTTAGCTGGTCAAAGAGTTCATTTATTCTTATAAGTGGATAATAATTCTTGAATGTCACCTAGTTCAGGTGATGGTAATCCAGTTATAACCCTAAGCTTTCATCCACCTTCTTAGTGAACAACATGAGGGCTGCCAAGGGATACATGTTGGGTCGAACCAAGCCATTCCTCTACAAATCCCCCATCTTCACCCTCAACTCTTGAAGCTTAACAGGAGCCATCTGATATGCCGACACATATATCAGGGTCTTCCCTGGGTGTAGTTCTATGAAAAATTTGTTCTCTTGATTGGGAGTTAATTACAACACATCCTCATCCTTGTCCACCAATGCATAAAACCAAAAAATCATGGTGCCCACTAGTCCAAGAGACATACTATCCAACTAATAATAAATCAGTTATATAATCCTGTATAAAAGATAATCCTAATCTTCCTAGGATTACTTCTTTCTAATGAAGAAAGACTCATCCCACCAACTTGGGTAAACTATAACCCTCATTGGTTACAATCAAATGGGGTATGTAACATAGATAACTAGTCTATACTAAGAAAAAAGTATAGGGCCTCATTGCCACCATGAATAGATCCCACATAAATCGATCGCCTCCAAGAGTCAGGTCACACAAATAATTGAAATGTGAGATCACTAAAACATCTCCTACATTAGTCTCTAAACACAAGGGTTGAGCTAAAGGATTTATTGAAAAATTTATTTATCGAACAAGGGATACGTAAAGAAAAATTATTTTGTCCCTACATCTACCAAAACTATAGCTAAAGTATATAAGACATAGTTCACAACTTGGATTACACATGAAGCCTTTGGTTCATGAGTCTCCACATCCTGTGGTTTTCCATTTTATTTCCTAGATTTTATCCACAAACAAGGTTCTCTTTTATACATTCACACTTCCAAAAAAGACTCAAACATACAAATCATAGGAACTCATCCAACATACCTTGATATTATCCTCTTTGGGTGGAACTGACTCGACCGCATGACTTTAAAAAGCATCATAAAAGAACGCACCTTGGTGGGGAAGTTTCCCTCTTCTTAGCATTCCTAAATCCACATCACACATCACCAAAATTGGGATCCACCAATTCCTATGTTTCATGAGCCTTCCCAAACCATCTCCCAGTAGAGGGAGGACATGATTTGAATAGACCCATGTGTCAGAGGAAGAAACACCACCAAGGGACTCCCAAGGGTGGTCAGGGTGGACCTTAAGGATATATAATTTTAATAGGGGATATTGTTTTCCCATATGGATGGGTTGGATAGGGTCATTTTTATGATTCACATTCACCATTTCCACCCTCAAGCATCTTGTGCCAAGCTTAGTGGTTAGGAAGTCAAGGATATGGTCAGTTGGAGGTAGTTGAGGGATATAAACCAAAGTCAGATGATATAGTTCAAGGTTTGATATATATGAATTTTTTAATTTGAAATTGTTTCATAAAGAAACAATTAAAAAATATTCCATCCTTTTTATATCTATTTTTCAATAACTTGAGATCCCATTGGAGCCCCTATCCCAACCCATGCGGCTAGAGACAACTACTAGGAGTGATCCCACAATTATGCACATCTACTCATAGTATGAACTCATGCTTAGTATAGGTATGTTTACATGGGATATCCTTATGGTTGTTATGAAGTATTTTGATTTCATCCTTTGTATATAATTTCTATATACAGTTCATGCCTAGAAAAAACTATTTCCATATAAGGGTTAAATTCCTTCATGAAAACGGGTTGAGGTTTTCCTTCATGGGTAAGAGGGATTTTTAGTTGAATTGATCAAGGATCATGAAAATGAATCTATAACCGATCAATAACCAGTTATAAAATTTTACCCTTGGGGTAGGAAACACTCTAGACTTTTAGATTCCATCAATGGTATAGAAGTATATGGACACCCCCCCCCAAGGATTTTTCAGGGATACCTTATCATTGAGAGGTCAGATTTTGTATCTAACTTCACCCTAGGACCATACCAATATCTTCTACAACTTATCGGATATCCTCTGCCAAGATTTGGGATATGAGAGTCTAGTTCAAGGATGGATAAAGGTTTTAGCATGCCTAGTGTGTCCCCTTAAGCAACTCATGTGTTGTTCTCTGAGAAGTTGGACAGGATTTTGAGGCACTGCATTGACTATCACTACCTGAATCAGGTTATAGTTGAGAAAAATACTCCCTTACAAGAATTGATGATCATTAAAACTAGATTAATGTAGAAAATTGGTTCTCAGATATCGATCTTGATTCTAGTTATCATCAACTGTGTGTTTAGAAGGAGAATGTCCCAAAAATGGTGTTATGATGTCACTATAGACATTGTGAGTTTTTAGTGATTCCCTTTGTTATGATGAACAACCTAACTATTTTCATGGGACTCATGAACTAGATCTTCCAACCCATTATAGACTAGTTTTTTGTAGTCTTCATTAATGAAATCATCATTTATTTAGCATCATAGTTTAAGCATGAAGAGCCCCTAAGGTTTATCCTGGACTAACTTTAAGGACATCATCTTTACAAAAAAAACTCTTGAAGTGTTAGTTTAGGATTATATAGGTCCACTTTCTAGGTCATATTAACATAGTTTCATAAGTGGTTATGGAATCAATGAATATTGAGGTTGTGTTAGCATGGGATCCACCCAAGATCATGTCTAAGGTTCAGAGTCTTTTTTAGTCAGTTGGGTGTTAATGAAGGTTCATGGTGTAATTATCCAAGATCATAATTCCATGGAATACCCTGACCCAAAAAAGGAAAAATTTAATTTGGTATAAGAGATTTCATAGGTCCTTTGAAGAGTTGGAGAATATATTGACTAGTGCTCCCATTTTGAGACTTTAATAAGAAGGAGTTGAGTATGTGGTGTTAAACAACTCCTATGGATCTAGGAATAGATATGTACTAATTTGGGGAAAATGATAATTGATTATGAGTCTAGGAAAATGAGACCCCATCATCATCATTACATGAACTGCAACTTGGAGTTGAAAGTAGTAGTGTTCACTGTAAAATTTTAGAGGTAGTATAATCTTGGTGAGTAGATTGTGGTCCACTCAAACTACCAGAGTCTCAGATAAATCTTCACCTAGAGAGATATCAACATGAGGAAGAGGTATTTAATGGAGTTCTTATAAGATCATGAATTCAATATAGTCTATACTCTCGAGAAAAGTGATTTTATGGTACATGAACTTATCAATAAATCCCATAGTTGTTAGGCAAATCATTAGAGTAGTTGGAATCATTATGGTTGTACCTAGTGGATGAGGGATGAGAAGATTACCCTCAATCGATGATATTAACCCCTCTACTTCTTCAGTGCATGATGGAGTCTTGGTTTTGATATGTCAATTTTGTGGTAATTCATGATCATATTTTCTTAGGTTATGCATCGTATGGGTTATCTGAAGGTGGAGATAATTTTATTCTCTTTTGAGGATAAATGGTGGTATTAGTCATTCTTTAAGAGGAGTTGATGAGGGAGTTACCCACATCTCCATTGACAGTGTATCTAGGGGTAGCATAGATATACTAATATCTTCATTAGAATTTTGATTTTTAGGGATGAAGAGTAATGTGGAAAAATTAATTTCTTAATGTCACACATGTAATCATGTAAAGTCATGGAATTAGGTACCCATGGGTTTGGCTCAACCCCTTTAGGTTCCAAAATGAAAGTTGGATGGTATATCGATGGATTTTGTGATGGTACGTCTATAATCAATAAGAGTTCACGATGCTATCTGGGTGATTATTTACTGATTGACCAAGTCATTCCACTTCCTTATCATTCAGAAGATGAGTTATGTAGAGATATTGGGAGGATTATATATACAAGATATCATCCAGTTTCATGGGGTTCCATTGGATATTATCCACAACTATGATTATTGGATCATGTCCTGGTTGTGAAGAGGCTTTAAAGAGGATTGTGGGACCCAGATATAGATGAGTATAGTTTTCCTCCCTTAATCTAATGGTCACACAGAGAAATACATTTAGTTACTTGAGTATATGTTTATGGATTGTGTGTTGGACTTTGATCAATGATGGGAGGACCATTTAACCTTGGTGGAGTTTTCCTAAAACAACAAATATCACACCACTGTTAGTATGGTGCCACTCGAGGCCCTATACAGGTTACCTTTTAGGTCACCCCTATACTGGACAGAGGTAGGCGAGTCTTCACTCATGAGGTTGGAGCTAGTGAAAGTGATGAAAGAGAAGGTTTAGGTGATTCAAGAGTAGATTAGGAATTATCAAATCCATCAAAATTATAATGTGGATCATCTACAAATAACTATGAAATTTGAGGAGGGAGCCCACGTATTACTGAAGATATCACTTCGACATGGATTTCAGAGATTCGGTCTGGGTGGAAATATTTATCCTAGATTCGTCGGTCTGTTATAGATCCCATGAAGGGTAGGTAAGGTTGATTATATATTGGACTTATAGGTTCATGATTTCATTTATGTGTCACAATTTATGAGCTACGTGCATGATCCACCACACATTATTAACTGGGGTGAGTTGAACATCAAAGATGAAGCCACCTTTTTGGAGTGACCAGAAGTGATTGAGGATCAGAAGGAGAGGTCCCTTCTTGGATGAGATATTCCATTGGTGTGCATCTTTTTGAAGCATTTGAACTTATAGGATATCTCATTGGAATGTGAGATCCATATGCGAGCTCTATTTCCTCACCTCTTTGAGTGGTTTGTGGTTTTCTAGTGAAAATTCTTGAAGCTTTGGAGGGTGTAATGACTCCTTTTTTTGTATTTATACCCTTCAAATATTTTTTGGGATTTCCATTGAATTTAATTATGGTGCTAAAATGAATTTTGGGTGTTTTAGGAAGAATAATTATGGATGTATAATATATATATATATATATATATATATATATATTATTATAAATGTAGGTTTTGTATTTGATGCTATATCTTTTAAATAGAGTCATGGATAGTGAAACTAAGGTTGTTGTTGAATCTATAATATGAGTTTTACCATAGGTGTGACATAGTTTTTTTTCGCATTGAGTTCCATGATGATTCATAGTCAGGAAAAAATTTAGAGGAATAAAATTAAATAATTAATTAGTTAATTAAATTAAGGATTAACCTATAAAATATTATATTCAAAACCCACTTAAGAAAATATCTATGGTTAGATACATAACCCTGAGAGATTAGAGAGGGCTGATGAGGTAGAACCCTTGATGAATTATTATGTAAATTCATGGAGCTAGTGATGAACACAGAAGAATTTCCAACAATAACATATAAAGGCACATTATTCACCAATGATCGATCCATACTTTAGGTAGGGAAATGTTATATCAGATTTTCTATATTTTTTCTTTAATTCTCTGGGTATGGAATTTTACTTCTTCAAATTCCTACATTTTTTGCAAGGCCCTATCAATTTATGTTATATTTCTGAGACTTGATTAAATTTTTAGCCAAGGTTTCTTTAATAAATTCTTCTATTTCCATGCTAATTATTGATTATCAAGTTCGCAATAGCCATCAATAATCAAAACCCTATTTATTTGGTTTCATTAAACCATTCTTCACATTTTCCATCATTAATCATGTTCTGGATGAAGATTCAACTACCTTCAGTTCAGTTTGAATCGTGATCTAACACCATTAATTCATATCATGGTTTAGTAAACAACACTAAAGATCATAGAGCATGAGAGATCCTTGAACAATGGTGGTGAACCGCGAGAAAAAATGTTATGATTATAATTTTAGGAAGATGGTGTGTGGGGAAATGAGGCTTCGATACATACTTATGTTTCCAGTAATTGGTGGAATAAATCAATATTTTGTGGTGGTATCTACTGGGTTAGTGGATTCTGATCCTTTGTTGGATGAATTTGATCCAAATTCTAGTAGGTCATAATATACACAAAACTACAACTCTCATGAATTGACCTTCACGATGAGGTTGTTAGGGGTTATAGGGGGAAGTAATCCCCTATCAGGGGTATAGAGCCTAAAGGCACCACACCAAATTTTAGGATCATTGTAAAAATTCTGACCAAATTGTAATAGAGTTGATTGGTGATTCCAACAGTGGTACTATATTAGTGTGGGCTTCAACATGGTATAATAGAAGTATTGACCTATGATACCAACAGACTACTATATCTTCATAAACATTTATGTAATTTATACTAAAGAAAAATGGGCTTAATGTGTATATTTTCATGGTGGAAACATGGATTACTATAGCATCAAATTTCTTTATAATCTTCCCTTGATCTAGGGTTTATATACTTTGAGAATTCACCCTGAATATTTATCCCTGACATATTGAAATCATTTTTCCTCTCTATAGACATAGGGATTATTCCTAAACCACAAAAATTCTATGTGTTCTTGATATTTTTCTTTTTATTTTATGTTTTTCTCACTTTCACTATTATTATGTAAATTCAAATTTCACTAGTTTCTACAAGATTTTTTTTTGGAATTTTATCTCAATCAAAAATGTGGTTAATGAAGATTTGGGTGAGTTTTTCAGAGATATTTTCAGAAATAATGAAAATTTGGGTAAGAATAGACTTTTTAAAAAAATAAACTTTATAGTGTGGAGTTCAAAAGAACACATGTCATGTACTTTGGGTTTGTTGGTGTCTAGGGTTTTGGTTTAAGATAAATATCACGCATTGTGTGGTGTAACCCACACATCATGTGACCCTACATGACTAGTTTAGCATGTGTGAGGGGGTACACACAAAGGTACCTATCTGGCCCTACACATATTGTAGGCCAGACACACACCATGAATATGAATCCTTGCATGCCATGTGAGTTCCTGTACACAACCAGGTTAAGCATAGATTCTGCATTCTGTATACCCTAGGCATCATGTCATGTACCCTAGGGGATATGTCGTGTACCTCTTCCAGAACCACCAAATGGATGTTTCTTCTAATTCGGACTCAGTTTTGGACATGTGAATAGTCCATCATGAATTTTTTCACATAGGATTTAATGTTGTCTTTATCTTTGACATCTGAGAGGCAATTCAAGGTGGTATGATCAGAGTTTCTCTTCAGTATTGGTTAGAAAACAAAGAGTTTGGGAGTAGAAGTGAGAGCATTCACCCCCTCCAAGATAGGGTCAGGTTTCCCACCCTACCACCCATGATTTTTAATCCCCTATCTATGGGTCTGTTTTAACACCCAAATATTTTAAAAGAGAAAATTTGTGTTTGATACCCCAAATTACACACAACACTCAATTTATCTTTCATTACACGTAACACTGAGTTTAAATGAAATATAAAATATTATTATTTAATATAATAGTTATAAAATAGCCCTTAAATTTTCAGGTATTAAAAGTACTATATAAATTATGAAAAAATATGTTTATCTATTGACTGGTAATAAAAAAATAATCATTTAGAATAAAAAGAAACATTTTATGAATTTTTTTTCTCTAAAGACGGATTAGTCACTCTTTACTCACATAATTCAAAACTAATTTTTACCAGTTTTATATAATTTATTTTTAAAAAATAAACTTTATTTTTTATATTTTAATACTAAAATTATCTTAGGGTTAATTTTTGTGATTTTTCTGAAATGTTTCATTTTGTTGATGAATAGTGAACAATACTAAATTTTAATTGAAAATTTTCATTTCATTTAAATAATTTATAATGTTAAATTATATATTGAATTGGTTTCAAAGTAAAATTATTTCAATTATTTATCAATTAATATAATTTAGGTCATTGGAATGATTTTTATATTAAATTTTGATATAAAAACATTGTAAACTTTTGAACATTTTCACTCTAAAAACCTGATTTTTCGTCACGTTTGTGGGATTAATTTTAAATTAAAATTTTCCACTTCAATGAATTTAATTTTTAAAAATGGATTCCATATTTTGAATCTGAATAATTTATAATATATAATAATTTCAACTTAAATTTTGACCAAAATGAATAGTGAATGTAGCAAAAATTAATTATCTCAGCTAAAGTAAACATTGATTTATCGGGGGTGGTTAAACAGAATAATAAGTGTGAAAATGACCTAAAGTATAATCTTAATTTTATTGAATAAATTTATTTAAAATTTTTCTATAAAATTATCTAAAATATGTAAATTACTTTCCAATTTCCTTTGAATATGACCAATATAATAAGTTAAGTAAAGAAAATACAAAAATGATATTTTTATTCCTTTTAATATCTATAATGTTTTGGGATAGAGAAAAAAACAGCATTGGTTTGGTTATACATATTATTTTGAAAAAAATAAGTTTTTGTTATCATAATAATTTATATTTAATTTTTAGAGATGAATTAGTTACTTAAAATACTTAAGAAATGTCAACATAGTAATTATTTAGTTAACAATAAAATAAAATAAATGATACTAAAAATATTAAAGGTGAAGTAAATTGTTTGAATTATTGTGTTACATTATTTTTCTAAATGATTTATCATTTTACATAGGTTTTAAAATAATATATTCTAATTCCATCATTGTCTTTATATTTTTTAAATTAAATTTAGAAGAATAATTTTAAAATTGACAGTAATATTATTTTTTGATAAATTATATTTTATTAAATGATTTAAAATTACTAAAAAACAATATTTTTCAAGTTATTTTTAAAGGATAACAAATATAAAATATTTTACATTCATGGGATAATTTTTCCTTTATAATGTATATACTGATCCATAAATAGTAAAAACTTTGTTAGCGTGGTTAAGGTTAAAGCGGCGTATTTGTGTGTTGCATGCGCTTGTGTTAAAATTAATTTTAAACACACGTAGGATTGTTATTTTATAAATTAGATATAATATTTATAATCATTGGGTCTAAATTATCTTATAATTATAACTTTAATTTAGTCTTAAATGATAAATTACATAGGTGATAAAATTAGTTACTGTAGTGAAAACCCGAAATGGTAAAAGTAGGGAAACATAGAAGTTAAGGAAGAAAATGTTTAAAATATGTGTTTTGTTGTGTGGTGGAGGTTTTGATTGACCAAATAATCAATCAAACCCATTAATAATAAATTTATCAACCACTTGAGGTAATATTGACCTACCAATAGTGAATACTTTTGAGTATTTACAAGAATGTCATTCCTCTTCAGTTATAAAAGGGAAATCACTCTTCCCACTAATTCACACCTCTCAATCAATTTGGATTGACCAATATCTACCCAAATCACTTCTAAAATTTCATCCCCTTATCCTAGAATCCTTATTTTCAGAATAAATCCAACCTTTCTAGGATTTAGTGCAAACCTGAGAAGGATGCCCTCTAACATCCCGATCGAGGTACCACACACCAGTGCTTTGATCCAGTTCTCTACATGACCTCAAGCGCAGCTCCCTATATAAAAAAGGTAACTGACTAGCAGAAAGGGTCTAATATTAATCATGGGGATTCTATAACCTCTTTATCAAGTATCACAATAGTGAAAATAAATAAATAAAATCCATAATACATAACCATAACTAGAATAACATCAATATCACATTATGACCAAAATAAGAAAATAAAATATCCCAAAACTAAATAGTAGATACGTCATGTCAATACATGTCAAGTGTCAATATAAAAGACCCAAAATAAACTAAGACACTAACATGACCCATGTGGGTCTCAAAACATGTTTGGTTCCCTCATCAATACTCCATTCTGACTTAGCCATCTAACATATGGCCCTTACCCTTAACCTGTCTAGAAACCATGAAATTTATTCGAGTACTGATAAAACAGCCTGAGTAGGGTGTGAGTAAAACTCAGGACACCACCATGAATGGAGTCTAAAATAATATCTTGTCAAAATAATGTATATAATTTTATAAAGAATAAATAAAGTAATAAAGTAATTAGTTTACATTTATTCAATTACTCTTTATTTAACCACATAACCCCTGAGTTCCCAAGGACACCTGAACTCTCAATACCAACTTTAGCCTATGCCAGAGTCTGAACTATACCATATATTTAATTCATTATTCATTATAAAAAATTGGATTTCATTATCTATTTCATTTTAATTTATAATAAGGAAAATAGGAATGACGGTCTAATGCCAACACTTTGGGTCTAGGTCTCCATGCCTAGGACCCTATGGGATTTTGATGCAGATGACCATATCTCACACTCATTTATTAAACAATTTATCACTATGGTATTTGGAAGTAGAATTATATATCCCACACAAATTTATCAAACAATTCATCACTACGATCTTTGAAAGCAATAGATCATGTCCCGTACATGTTTATAAAACAATTTATCACTATATCAAATCAATCACGGTTAATCAAAATTAACCTTCTTATCAAATTTCACAATTAAGAATCCATTAATTAATTAAATAATTAATTAATCCATTTAAATTAGTTGAATATTCACAATAATTCACTTGATAAATTTAATAATTAATTAATCTCATTCAATCAATTACAATAACACAACAATCTCCATTAATTAATTCAAAAATTAATTAATCATTTCACAATCCCAATACCCCATAATTAATTCCAAAATTAATTACTCAATTCATAATCCCAATATCCCATAATTAATTCAATAATTAATTATTAAATTCACAATCCCTATTGATTAATTTACCAAACTAATTAATTCAATTTAAGAAACTCAATTTCCAATCATCCAATAGAAATTCTACAATTATATACACATAATTGAAATCAAGACTTTGAGATTTGAATAATATACCACTTACCTCAATTCTTTAACAAATGATCTCCCAATGGAAAATACCCAATTTAAAACACATAAGTTGATCCCATGATGAAGAACACGATCTAGATCCAAAACCTAGATCCAATAATAAATGAATAAATATTAAACAAATTTAGATCTAGATCTAGAAAAAAAAGTGGATAAGAATACTTTTTTATCTGGGAAAAGAATCATAAGAGAGAGAGGGATCTAAACATGAAGAAAACACATACCCAAGGAGGTGTAGATCTTCAATCTGCCCTTCAATTTTCTAAGAACAGAGGTCTAGAGGGCTTGGAATCCATCTGGGAGCCTCAAAAAATGAGACAAAAAAATTGGGGTTGAGATAGGGAAAATTAGGGGTTCAAATGGGGGGTTTGAGAATTTTAAATTTTATTTTTGAGTAAATTAAAAATAAACACATGATTTCAAGGGCATGGGTTCACGGTTTCCCAAACTGTGCGCCTTAACTATGAAAATCTACTAGGGGTACACAGTTTCTCCTAATAGGTTGCATTGTTTGTCAAACCATGGTCCATCCATGCAAATTCCCTCTGTTTGGGTTCACATGGTTTGTTAGGGAAGGGCACATAGTTTATACAAATTGTGCACCAACCATGCACTTCCCAATATCCTTCCAAAATTATCAATTTTTTATCCAAATGCACTCTAAGTTTCAACCCAAAAAAATTAATCAAATAGGGAAAAATATTACCTGAGAAAAATCCCATGAAATCTCTAGAAAAGGTTGGGATCTTACAATCTCACCACCTTATAACAGCTCATCCTTGAGTTGTACTCCCAATAATCTCTAATATTCCTAGGTAAAAATATTAGGCCACTGAACCCACATATTTTCTTCTCTCTCCCATGTTACCTCCTTCGCAAGCCTATGTTTCAACAATATAAGAACTATTAGAATAGTCTTTCCCCACAACACTTTCTCATTGATATCCAACACACGTATTGGATACTCTTAAAAGGACGCAACGACCTCAACCTCACCATCATTAAAATTGATCATATGAGAAGTTTCAGGGTGATACCGCTAAATTTGTGACACATGAAAAACATAATTTGTAGATTTATACCTCTATATAAGAGACAATTGGTATGCCACTGGCCCTATTCTCTCCATAACCTCAAATGATCCAACAAACATGGGCGATAACTTTCCATGTCTCTATATCCTACAGTGACCCAATCTAAGAGAGAACTGAATAAATAAACAATCACCCTCTATAAACTCTAGGGGTCATTGAATTCTATCAATATATGAATTTTTTCTACTCTAAGTAATATCCATAAACTTTCTAATCAGTTGAACATGCTCTAACGTCTCCTGCACGAGACTCGGTCCCAACAAATTTGAATCACCTACCTTCATCCAGCATAGTGGTGATCTACATGCCACACCATAAAGATACTCATATGGTTCCATATTAATTGTAGCCTGATAACTTTTGTTATAGTAGAAATCCACTAAATCCAAGTTCTTCACCTAAGACCTACCAAAGTCTAGGACACATTCCCAAAGCATGCCCTCTAGCACCTATATCATACACTCTGACTTCCCTTCTGTCTAAGGGTGAAATTTCGTACTCAATAAAACCTATATACCAAGCACCTTATGTAAGACCTGCTAGAAGAAAAAAAGTAAAACACAACTCATGGTCTGAAATAATAGTCGTTGGAACCCTGTACATATGGACTATCTATTAAACGTACAAGTCTCTCAACTACTCCACTGATAAAGTCTCTCGTATAGGTAATAAATTCACAACTTTCATCAGTCAATACAAAACCACCCAAATAACATTATTCTTATGATTCATCCTTGTGAGAACTAACATAATGTCTATGGTAACCTCATCCCACTTCCATTACAGAATGGTAAATGACAGTATCAAACCTCCAGGTTGTTGATTCTCAACCTTCACCTGTTGAAAGGTGTAGCATTTTGTCACGAACCTTGCTATCTCATTTTTCATTATCGTCCACCAAAACTATCATCATAGTTCATGGTATATTTTTCTCACACCTGGATGTACCTCCCATTTCAAGAAATTAAATTTACACATCAGCTCCTCTCACATGCTCATAGTCACAACAACCCGGTTCCTCACATAGATGATCTCATCCCCATATATGCCCTAATCTTAAGGTTACTCCCCACATTCTATTATTTACCTCAATTATAAAAATTCTATATCCCCATACTTCTTATCCATGATCTATATTAAAATTGTAGACTCTAATGAAACTGATACGAGAGTCATCTCCTCCAGAACCTCCTGATCCATAACATGCATCTCATCCAGTAAATCCATCATCTTCCACTCTACACTACACTCTTGAACCTCTTGAGTCTAATTTTTCCTACTCAAAACATTAGAAACATCATTTCCATTCCTAGGTATATATTCTAGCTCAAAATCAAATGAATGCATATAATCAACCCACCTCCACTATCAAATATTCAAATATCTTTGAGAAAAATATACTTTAAATACATGTGGTCAATATACATAGTAAATTTTTAACCCAATAGGTAATGTCAGAAACACTTCAAATCATAAACCACTATAGTTAATTATAGGTTGTCTGTAAGGTAGTTCTATTCATGTGGTATCAACTTTTGAGACCCATACACCACAACTCGATCTCTCTACATCAACACTACTCCAATTCCTATCCTATAAGTGTCACAAAACATCATATACTCCTCAACTAGCTTGGGTAGGATCAATATTGGGTTCATTATCAAGCACTTATTTAGCTTGTGGAAGGACTTATCGTATGCTTACATTCATTCGAAATTTACTCCCTTTTTTTTCAAGCCCAGAATAGGTGCTTACAAATGGGAAAAGTCTTAAATGAGCCTCTGATAATATCCAGCTAACCCTAGAAAGATATGGGTATTGAAAACATTCTTGGTCTTCTCCCAAGAAATAACTGCCTAAACCTTCTCTGGTTCCATTGACACACATTCCTCCAAGATGATGTGACCTAATAAATGTACATGTTCAATACAAAATTGACACTTATATAGTTTTGTGTATATCTCATGATCTCTTAGTATACTTAGGATGATGTCAAGATGTTGGGCCCGATCTTCATGAGTCTTGGAGTACACCAAGATATCATCCACAAATACAACCACAAACTGATCCAAGTACAGATGGAGGATTCAATTAATCAAGCCCATAAACATTAATGGTGCCTTTTTTAACCCAAACAGAATTATGATGAACTCATATAGGTCACACATACTTCTAAAAGTAGTTTGATATATATGAGAAGTTCAAAATATCAACCAAATATACCCTAATCTGAAGTTGATATTGGATAGAAAAAAAATATCCTCTCAACTGGTCAAATAGATCATCGATATGTAGAAGAGGATATCAGTTCTTCACAGTCATCTGGATCAACATTCTATAATCAACACACAAGCACAAAATATCTTCATCCTTCACTGAAAACAAAATATGAGAACCCCAAGACAATGTACTCATATGGATAAATCCCTTATCCATAAAATCTTCTAGCTGAATCTTGAGCTCTTGAATCTCTATAGCTTCCATTCTGTATGGTCTAATAGAAACTAGATCAACCCCTAGCATGATATCAAGGGTAAATTTCACATCTATCTCAGGTGGAATCCCTGATAAGTCTTCAAGAAAAAACATCATGAACCTATCCACTATGGGTGGAAAGACACCCTGCTTTATACCCTCATCATCTAGAAATATAATAGAAACCTGGGTAGTGATATCTCTTATTTGATGATGAACTATCCCTATATAGCATGCATGGATATCCCATTCTCAATGAATATAATTGTCACCCTTATGAGATGTAAAAGTTACTCTTCTACAGTAAAAATTAATGTGGGCTCAGTATGCTACTGACCAATCCATACCCAAAATTAGTTCAAATACTGACATTTCAAGAATATAAATATCCCATATAAAATTATACTCCCCAACCTTGGGATAACACCCTTTTCACAAATAGATGTACCTCTAATGTATTCTCAAAGGTGTGTCTATCATATAACCTCAATCATGAAATCCACCACCAGACTCAAACCATTAAAAAGTTTTTCAGAAATAAAGGAACGACAGGAACTATTATCAAATAAGAAAATATCTGGAATAAAAGATACAAGAATAGTACCTCTAACTATTGATGGTCTAGCCTCACTATCCACCAGTGTAGGCTGAACGAAATGTAGCTATCCTGGCCCTCTTACTTATGATGAAATCTGATCTCCCATAGCTGCACCACTCTACTGATACAACCTCTCTTTCCCAGAAGCTCCACATCCACTTTTTATACTTCCATGGCCATTAGAACTCCAACTTACAGATTGATAAGGTGTATAAGACCCCCTTCTTACAATCTGTATCTATCTAGCTACTCCATTGCTACTCGTTAACCTCTATAGGTGTTTCATCTTTCCGTAGCTTTGGAAATATAGTAGTGGTTGGAGGAACTATCTCCAGAAGTGTACCAACCTGCCATACATGTGACAGATCACATGGGAAATTTCATGTGTAACTATCCCTCCCACATGGCTACTATTCTCTCTATCACCCAAGAAAACATTCTCGTAGTGATGCTTCCTACTCTCAGATGTCATACCTACTATCCATTCAGTAGGAACCACCTTTCATCCACTGGAATCCTCCTTTAGGTTCCCCTCAGATATGAGATCATGATTCACCACTTCTAAAAACTTCTTCATCCAAAAGATATTCACCTGGTTCTTAATTTCACATTTAACCTCGTCATAAAACCTCTTTTCCACAGTAGCATCATATCCTAAAAAATATGGAACAAATCACTTCAAATTTGTAAAGCTTCCTACATATTCCATCACAAACATAGTCCCCTAATTCAATATTATGAACTCATCTGCTCTCTCCTTCTTGAGTGTCTCAGGATAAAAGTTCTCCAATAACTTCTCCTGAAAGTCCTTCCACTCCATATTCTTTAGTTGTCCATCATGAGTGTGGATTTCACACAAACTCTTAGCTTGAACATGTAACATATATAGATCCAACATGACCCTATTCTTAGTAGATATCTCTAAATATTCAAGTATATTCTAGATAGAATCAATCCAGAACTCAGCTACCTCAGGTCCACCCTCTCCGGTGAAAGTCATAGGATGTTCCAACTAGAACTCCCTCATCAGAATGGATATTCTTTTCATGACCTTCCCTGGGTCTCTCTCTATAAACTTCATGAAGCGATCTAAGTTCTCATGTAACTTCTCTTTTCCTTACTCACTCAGCACTATCAGTGCCTCAGGTCCCACTATTGGTTGAGCATCTCCAGCCATATCCTTATGTTTCCCTCTTAACAAGCATCGTCATAGAGGAATATCTCTACAATTAAAAATAAATTTCTTAGGACATATAATAAAATTTAACACATTTATTTAAGGGTAAAATCAAAACAATCCACAACAAGTCTTTTTCCCAAACCTCACCACATGATAAAAAATGAGGTGTTATCACTACCCTTAACCATACTACATCTAGGTCATGGTTAACAAGGGTAAACACATTATAAAATTCAAGTTTCTCATTAGAAACCCATTTATTCACATTTTTCATCATTTTAATATTCTTAATTTTATATTAGGAACCATTTTTAGTTCAATTAAACAAGAAAGGAAAAACATTTCAATTTCAGCAACATACCCAAAACCCTTTTTCCAATGCATGCCTAAAATGATGCATGTCACAAAATAATCCTTAATTCCCAAAATGATGCATGCATACTCAACTCTCATTCCATATCCATCCATGATTCAAATCTCAAAAAAAATCTCAGAAACAATAACTAGATCACACAATAAGTGCATCACTCAAGGTGAAATAGCATCAACTATAACAATACACATCAATAATTGCAATCCCACCCTCAGTACTTAGATTTTACCCTTGTACATGAGTTAGATTATCCCATGAATGGTCTCTTAACCAAGGTATGAATAATCTTATTCTCCCATATACCTTTCCAAAATATTAATACAAAAGAAAAGAAAAGAAACAACATCTGATACCACTCTGTAATGTCCAGACCAAGGTTCCACACACCAATGCCCAGAGCTAGTTTTCTACATGACCTCATATGTGCCTATATATACACTAGAGGCTGATAACTAGAATAGAGGGTCTAATATCAATCATAGGGAGACTATACCCTCTTTATCAAGTAGTACAACAGCAAAAATAAATAAAAAATAGCCAAAAGTCAGAGCTATAACCATAATAATACTAATATCAAATGATGAACAAAATAGGAAATGCAATATCCCAAAACTAAACATTAGAAATGTCATGCCAATATGTGTCAAGTGTCATTATGAAAAATCAAAAATAAATGAAGATAATGACAAATCTCATACAGATCCAAAACCACATCCAGTTCCCTCATCCATGCTCTATCCCAACTTATCCATCTAAAATATGGCCCTTTCCCTTAACTTATCATGAAACCATGAAATACATTTGGGTACCGATCAGGCAACTCAATTAGGGTTTGAGTACAACTCAGTAGGCCACCACCAACGACATCAAAAACAATATCCAGTCAAAAAATTGTAATTAGTTTTATAAATAATAAATAAAAGCAAGAAATTAAACATTTCACATTTATTCAATTACTCTTTATTTAACCACATAACCCCCGGGTTCCTGAGGACACCCGAAATCTCAATACCTACTTCAGCCCATGCCAAAGTCTAAACCATACCACATATTCAATTCACAATTCATTATAAAAAATAGGATTTCATTATTCGTTTCATTTCAATTTATAATATATCCAATTATAACCATGGTCCAACGCCAACACTTTGAGACTAGGTCACCATTCCTAGGACCTCATGGGATTTTTATGCAGTAGACCATGTCCCACACTCATTTATCAAACAATTTATCACTATGGGATTTGGAAGCAGCAAACCATATATCATACATGTTTATTAAACAATTTATTTCTACTAGCATTAGAAATAGAAGACCATATCCCACACATGTTTATCAAACAATTTATCACTATATCACATAAATCAAGGTTAATCAAAATTAACCTTCTTATCACATTTCACAATTAAGAATACATTAATTAATTAAAAAATTAATTAATCCATTCCAATTAATTAAATATTAATAATAATTCAAATGATTAATTCAAAAATTAATCAATCTCATTCAATCAATTTCAAGAACAAAAAAATCATCGTTAATTAATTTAATAATTAATTAATAATTTCACACTCCCAATATCCTGAAATTAATTTCACAATTAATTATTCAATTCAAAATACTAATATCCCATAATTAATTCAATAATTAATTATTAAATTCATAATCACAATTAATTTATTTACCAATTTAAGAAAATAAATTTCCAATCACCGAATAAAAATTCTATAATTATATATACATAATTGAAATCAAGACTTTGAGATTGGAATAATACCCCACTTTCCTTAATTCTTCAAAAAATGATCTCCTAATGAAAATTCCCCAATTTGAAATGGATTAGTCAATCCCAAGATGAAGAATGTGATCTAGATCCAAAACCAAAATCCAAGATTAAATTAATCAAGATTTAATAAACTCGGTGTTTTCTCTCCTTCTGGTAGCAACGAGGCTTCGGGTGGCCCGTTCTTGGTTCGGTTTGGTCGAATCATCCAGTGCACACAGTTGATAGAGAGGGATGGTCTCTCGGTTGTCCGACGTGACCAGGGTTCTTTTCCCTCTTCTTCTCGACTGGTTGCTCGGCTGTCCGACTAGCCAGCGTGATCAGGGCTTGCTTCCAGCAATTTCTGGCATAGCTTAGGGTCATATCTGTAGAACTCTGTAGGGGGGATTACTTCGGTCTCTGGATGGTTCTACGATGATTATGAAGGAGGAATTGTGGTTTTTGGGCAAGGTGGATCTTCTGAGTTGTCTGCGGATCAGGGTTTTAATGACATCAGGATCTGGTCATCTTCACTATGGTTTTTTTTACGTCCTTTGTGTATGGATTCTCCCTGGAGTTCAATCTCACTTCACTTTAAGGTTGGGTGAATTTCACTGGATTTTGCTGATGGGAGGATTTGGGATGGTGTTGATGGTCGCGCCAGGGGACGTTCAAGGTAACCCTTTCTGAAGTTTGGCCAGATTTTCTGAAGTTCTTGTACCCTGGTTCATGGTTTCTTGGACATTTTCATTGGTTTATGATGTTTTTGTGTAATGGTGAAAGTGGTTTTATTGGAATCATGTAATGGGGTACCTGGAACCCATAAACTGGATTTTGATAATGGAAAAAATGATTAGTAGTAAGGAGGTGCAGAACTTCAATCCACCCTTCGATTTACTAAGAAAAAAGGTCGCGAGGGCTTGGAATCCATCCAGGAGACTCCAAAAATGAGATAGAAATATTAGGGTCAAGATAGGTCTGATTAGGGGTTAAAATGGGGGGTTTGATAATTTTAAATATAATTTTTGAGTTAATTAAAAATTCGCACATGGTTTCTTGGATAGCGGTACAAGGTTTTCCAAACTGTGCACCTTAATCATGTACCTCTTCTAGGGGGTGCATAGTTTATCCAAATAGGGCACACAGTTTGAAAAATCAAGTTATATCCATGTTAATTCCTTCTTTTTGGGTTCACATGGTTTTCTTGGGCAGGGTGCATGGTTTTTGAAAACCATGTGCCAACCATGCACTGCCCAACCTCCTTCAACTATTCTTATAACATGATAATATAATAACCAAAGTATCTTAAATATAATGACATGTTTTTATGTTAAGGTTATGATCAGTAACCACACACACTTCCACCAAATGGGTTATGAAATCATCATTCATGTGTACGGTAAACTACCAACTCGCGAAACGATGTTATTCGTTTTTCCATTACCACCTTTAATGTTTGGGTATGATGATAAATATAAATTTTATATATAATATTTATAACATAATTATATCTATGTAGTAATTATATCATATATACAATTTTTATATTCCATTCCATAAGATATACGATAACGCCACTCGTGTGTACGGTGGACTACCACCTCATTAAGCAATGTGATGTGTTTTTCACTAACACGTTACATGGAAGGTAATAAGGTTAAATATAATAAATATATGTGATATAAATGAAATATTTATGATATTAATGACATATTTATCATTATATAATTATAATATATCATTCTATTTCTTACCTTTTCACGCATTGAAAAAGTGATAATGTCGTTCGTGGATGTGTGGACTACCGCCTCCTCGAAGCGATGTAATTCTTTGTTTCCATCACCACATCACAAGAATGATATATATAAGTATATAGAATTAAATATTATGGTATTTATTATATAATTATAATTATTAAAAAATTAAATATTACTTATCTTCTTTCCATAATTATTATTGAAAAATGGAAACATTACTCATGCGTATGTACGGCCAACCATCTCCATGATCCTAACATTAGTTCATTTTTTATAAAAAAATCATAATTGATTTTAAAATTATAATTGATGTATAAATATTATTATTATTTCATGATTATTATTCTATATATTTTTATATAATTATCACTTTGACCATAGTCAACCTACTAAAGTCAATTTTGTCACATAGGCTAAATATGGTCAAAACATACGATATAAACTTAATTGATTAAGTAATTATGTACAACATTGTAATAAGTGAAATAAAAGTAACAATAAACTTGAAAAAGTTTCTCAAGAAAGTAAATAATTAGCATAATTTTATTATTTAGGATGATAAAGACACACATGATGAATCAGACTCAAGATAAAGGACTTAGTCTCAATTTCCTTTTGTTGAGGCCTATTTTGATGTTATGCATCTTTATTATTTTATAAGGTATATATACAGGCCCTTTTACATATTATATCTTAAATTTATCTATTATCATGATATTTAATGTTTTTTTTAATTCAATTATTTCATGGGCTTACTATTCAATTATTTCCCAAGTGATCAGGGACTTTTCTTTTAAAAAATCATCTTTTAAATTTTTTCTTTCCTACTATTTCTCTTATATGTCCAAGTTTTATAATGATTTTATGAAATTTTTTATAAGGACACAAAAGATTTAAAAATTGAAATTTATTTCTGTATTTACTTTATTTTCAATTGTTTTCAAAAGGAATCTTTTTACATGTTTTATATGGAATGTTTTGACAAACAAAAAAAGGAATATTATATTCTTAACGTACACGACAGCGACAGTTTTTCCACTATCATGACCATAATTTGATTTAAAGCTTCCTTTGTAATATTTCCTTTTTTCTTAAAAGAAAAAAACCTTTTCTTTTTTTAGTTATTTTGGTATTGAAATTTTTTTTCAAAGGAAAGGTGGATTTTGGTATTGAAAATGGGTTTTTAAAATAAAAGAGTATTTTTATCCAAAAATGTTTTACATATGAGTGTAAAAGATTTTTTCAAAGGGTTTTATGATGAAATTATTTTATTCATGATATGGTAATTTAGAATTATATGAAATTTATGAGCCTGATATAGCTTATACAAAGGGTTGATTCTTATTATATCTCACAGGTGATATCGATACAGCTTATATGAAGGGTTGAGCCCCATTATAGCTCACAAGTGAGCCCGATATAGCTTATACAAAGGGTTGAGCCCTATTATATCTCATGAGAAATGGTTGAGATCTATATAGATTATAAAATGGCGATACCCATTATAGCTCTGTAATGCATTGGGTAATGATTAAATTGGAAGTCGGTCGTATGGTTATTTAATTAAAAGGGTTTTGAAAGAGTTTTATAAATATGGTGCTCTAAGTCACTGAAAATGAGTTTTAATTACTTTATATGGGTTTTAAATGATTTATTTGAGAAAAATGTGTGTGTGTTTTCTTATAAAAATATTTTATTTCTTTCACTCAAAGAACACTTATGCAAAGGTAAATATTTTGTGGGTTTTAATTTTTTTCACCAGACAACAATTTTATTCATTTTATGTCCCTTAATGAGATTTTGTTCTCATCCCAAATTTTTAAAATGTTTTTCAAATGGTTTAAGGATGGTTAAGGGAAATGAATAAGTTAAGTTGAAATTCGTGGATATTTTCCATGAAAAGAAATCATGCTTATTTTAAAAGTTTTATATTATAGGAAAAAATGGATATTAATCGAAAGTTTCCACTTTGTATTTCATGGTTTTGTTATGTATGAGTTATGGCCTAATTATATAAAACTATAAACATGAAAAGATAATAAAATTTAAGATAATGAATTCTTGACATAAAAATCAATATTATGTAATGTTTAATGTCTAGTACTTTTATTTGGTATCAAAGGATGGTTTAGACAACTTTAGAGGTTAGAATAGTGTTAATAAAATTTCATTAGAATATTTTACTTTATGGTTAAGTTGAAATGATATATAATTTTAATATTTCCATTTTTATTCATCAAAACTATTTCTATTTAGAATGGTTATCCATATAGGAAATAATAAATACATTATAGGAAGGAAACGAGAGGAAAATATCCTCCCAAATCACCATCCTGGGATGGTTGAAATTGGAATAGAATAGTTTGTTGTAGTGATGAATTAGTTGAAACAAGATATAAATGGTGGTTGTATTCATGTTAGAGAGGAACCCAATATACCATTCAGGAACATGTTTATAGTGAATCATTTTAGGAGGCAACATCCGCCATCATTCAATGGATCATCTGACCTAGTGGTGGATGAAGGATTGATCAATTACCTTGAGTATATATTTCAAGTCATGGGATATTTATAATGTCAAAAGATAACTCTTTACATATATCATTTTTATAGTGAATCTGATCAATGGTGGTAATTGGTTAATAATACTAGATATAAAGATGATATTGATACTATGGAATGGGACACATTAAATAATATTTCTCGTGACAAATATTTTCCTAAGTTTGTTCACCTTAGGATGGAGAAAAAAATCTTGGAATTGAGAGGGGAATATGTAGATTATATGGGTTTATTAGAAGAAAACATCACAAGATTGGTCAGGTATGTGTCATAATTCATTTGATACATTGATATTAAAATTAATATAACTTACTTAAAATTAAAACCAAGCTTAATAAGTTCATTATCCACATGATAATTAAAAATTTATGATAAATATGTTTTTTGTGCTGAGAATGTTGACATAGAGTTTTTCAAAACTTATGTTCCTTGAGATGACCAGAGTAAGAAATGGTAAAGGTGGCATGAAATGGAGAACCAACCAGATAATAATTATACATGTAATCCAAAAACTTGTTCCAAGTGTGGTAAAATACATTTTGGGAATGTATGTTAGGATCTGTAAATTGTTACCTATGTGGTAAGTTTGGTCAAAAGGTTCATGACTGTAAAGAAAAGAGTACTGAAGAATCCAAGAATGAGATAACAGATAGCTAGATAATAATAAGATTATTTAGCTACAATGAGAAGGGAAATTATGATAATGTGGGTCCGAAGTTACTTATTCATGGTGTAAATCATCGTGATCAGAAACAAAAAGGGTGGAAAATCATTTTCTACTTCTATAGTTGATGTTGGTCCATCTGGTGAAGTGGTGAAAACTCTAGAGAGATCTATATTTTTTTTAAGGTTGATCAAAATATCAATGACTTAGGCACCAATATTTTGATGTTTTAAGTAATCAAAGTACTTTATGATACATTTATTGAGTTTTCATAGATATTTGAAGTATATGTTTTTCTGGAAAATCTATTCGAGGAATAATTCCTTTACATGTTATAGACCTAATTTTAAAGGTATTGATAACCTTTAGGGTTAATATGATCATTAATGACATTTTTTGTTAAAAGACATGAAAAAAAATACTAATGATGAACTAGTGGTGCTACTTTTTAGGTTTATAGAATAATTTATTATAACTTGTACTAACCATTTTGATTTTGTAAAATAGTTAGAGATAGATGAAAATAATTCTCACTATTTTATGGATCTTATGATCAATTAAAAGTGAATTTTAGTTCATCAGACATTAAAAATAATTTTTGGATATACATTTCTTAGAGTTAGGGGTGAATTGTAAATTGATCAAAGCACAACCAACAGAATAAATTATTCTTATGAAATAGAAACATATCAAGTAAGTATATTTCCTTAGAAAATAAAACAACTCATCAAATTTAGGAAAAGTATCTTGATACAAAAAAATTATCCTATTATATTCATATTCAATGAATCATATGGTCTTTTAAATCATTATAGATTTATGGTTTTGAGGCCCTAATCTTTCCATTGACTATTCAATTACTTTTGATAAATGGTCTCAATCACTCTCTATAGTTATTTAAACTTTTATTCTATTCCCACGTATGTCCTCATAATTGGAAACATAGTAATTATTTATTCAATATGACCATTGTTGTTTCCTTTATCTCTTATTAAGAGGATATTTTATTAACCGATTTTATGATGTGGGTTTTCAACAAACGTATTTTCAAATGTCCATGATTTGATTATTGAGGTAAAATTAAAATTATGAGGAAAAAATTTATTAAGGGGGGGAGGATGTAATACTTCAAGATTTTAAAATATGAAAATAATGTTTGATAGCATAAATTACACACAACACTCAGTTTATCTTGTGTTATATACAACACCAAGTTTCAATGAAATGTGAAATATTATTAAAATGTTATTATTTAATATAATAGTCATAAACAAGACATAAAATCGATGGGTATGAATAGTACTAACTAAATTATGGAAAAATATGGTTATCTATTGATTAGTAATAAAATAAGAATCATTTAGAAGGAAAATAAATGTTTTATGAAAAACTTTTTTTTTTCTAAAGAATGATTAGTCGCGCTTTTCACACACATTTCAAAACAAATTATAACCAATTTTAGAAAATTAATTTGAAAAAATAAATTTAATTTTTAAAATTTTAATACCAAATTATTTTAGAGTAAATTTTTAGGGTTATTCTGAAAAGTTCCATTTTTCGATGAATAGTGAAAAATACTGGATTTTAATTGAAAAATGTCTTTTTGTTTAAATAATTTATAGTGTTAAATTATATAATGAATTAGTTTTAAAGTAAAATTAGTCAAATTATATATAAATTAATACAATTTAGGTAATTGGAATAATTTTAATATTTAATTTTTATATAAAAACATTGTAAACTTTTGAATATTTTCACTATAAAACCCTACTTTCTCATCATGTATGCGAGATTAATTTTAAATTAAATTATTTCACTTCTGTGAATTGAATTTGAAAAAATTAATTCCATATTTTGAATAATATTAATTTATATTGTCTAATAAGTTCAACTTAATTTTTTACCCAAATGAATATTGAATGTAGTAAAAATTAATTACCACAGTTAAGGCAAACATTGATTTCTCGGGGGGGGGGGGGTTAAACTAGAATGATACAAGTGAAAATGACCTAAAATATTATATTAATTGTATTAAATGAATTTATTTCTAAATTTTCCATAAAATAATATAAAATATGGAGATTCCTTGCTACTTGACTTAGAATATGACCCATATACTAAGTTAAGTAGAGAAAACGACAAAAAATATATATGTTTCTTACTTTTAATATCTATAATGCTTTGGGATAGAAACAAAAAAAATTGGTTCGGTTATACATATTATTTTTAAAAATAAATGAAATTTTTATTATAATAATTTATATTTAATTTTTATATATGAATTAGTTACTTAAAATACTTAAGAAATGCCAACACGATAATTATTTAGTTAACAATAAAATAAAAAAAATGATACTAGAAATATTAAAAGTTAAGTGAATTGAATGAATTATTATGTTACATTATTTTTTTATATTAATATATCATGTTACTTAGGTTTTAAAATAATATATTCTAATTTCATCATTGTATTGATATTTTTAAATTCAATTTACATGAATAATTCCAAAATTAACAATAATGTTTTTTTCATAAAAAATTATATTTTATTAATTAATTTAAAATTACTAAAAATCCTATATTCTACAAATTTATTTCTTAAGGATAAAAAATATAAACTATGGTCCATTTATGGACCAATTTTTCCTTTATAATTAATATATTGACCCATAAAGAGTAAAAACTCTATTAGCATAGTTAAGGTTAAAGTAGTGTTATTGCGTGTTACATGCGCTTGTATTAAAATTAATTTTCAACACGCTTAGGTTTTTTATTTTATAAATTAGATATAATATTTATAATTAATGGTTCCAAATTATTTAATAATTCTCACTTTAATTTATTCTTAAAGGATAAATTACCTAGGTTAGAAAACTAGTTACCATAGTAAAAACCTAAAATGGTAAAAATAGGGAAACTTAGAAGTTAGGGAAGAAAATGTTTAAAACATGAGTTTTATTATTTTTGTAAGGTTTTAATGAACCAAATAATCCCTAAAACCCATGAATAATAAATTTATTAACCATTTTAGGTAATATTGACCTCCCAATAGTGAATACTTTTGAGTATTTACAAGAATCCCACTCCTCCTCAACTATAAAAGGGAACTCACTATTCCTACTTCTAAAAACCTACTGAGCCATTTGGATAGACCAATATCTACAAAAATTGTTTAAAAAATATCCTCCCCTTGTACTATAATCATTATTTTTGGAATAAATCCAACCTTTCAAGGCTTTAGTGCAAACCTAAGAAGGATACCCGAAAAAGAGGTAATGTTCTTTAATGGATGTCTTTATATTACTTATTTCTCCACCCCCTTCAATTATTATTATACCATAATGATATAATAACCTATGTATATTACATATACCTAGATGTTTTAATTTAAATTTTGTGACCAACAACCACACAAACTTCCATAAAATGGGTAATGAAATCATCATTCTTATGTACGGAGGGATACCGCCTCATGAAACGATGCCATTCATTTTTCCATTACCACCTCTCACTGTTGGATATCAAGAAATTGATAATATTATTCCATATTTTTGGGGTCATATATGACTTTAAAATTTTAATTTAAAAATAATTTAACCATTAGTTTGTGTACATATCAAATCTTCACCCAATACACTAGCAACTCCCATCATATGACTCATAGTTTTTCATTAAATGTTATTGGGCTTCTAGGCCCCAGAAGCCCCACTTTCAAACATATGTCAGGATTACCGATAGATATAAAGTTTACATATGATATTTATAACATAATTATACCAATTGAGTCATTATATCATATATAACTTTTTATATTCTATTTTGTAAAAGATACAATAATGTCGCCCATGTGTGCGGCAGACTATCACCTCGTGAAGAGATGTGATTCATTTTTCACTAATATGTTAAATGGGAGGTAATAAGTGTAAATATAATAAATATATGTGATAAATATGAAATATTTATGATATTAATGACATATTTATCATTATGTAGATATAATATATCTTTTTATTTCTTACCTTTTCACTCACTGAAAAAAGGCTAACGCCATTCGTGGATGTGTGGACTATCACCTCCTCAAAGTAATGTGATTCCTTTTTTCATCACCACATTAAAATAATGATATATATAAGTATTTATAATTAAATATTATAGTATTTATGATATAATTATTATTATGTAAATATAAAATATTACTTGTCTTATTTCCATAATGATCATTGAAAAATGGAAACGTTACACATGCATATGTACGACCTACCGTCTCTATGATCGTAACATTGGTTTATTTTTTATAACCATATTTCATGGTTTATTTTAAAAGTATAATTTACGAATAAATGTGATAATTATTTCATGATTATTATAATATATGTGTTTATATAATTTCCTCTTTGACCATATTCAACCTACCAAATTCTTTTTTAACACATAAGCCATATATAGTCAAAACATATGATGTAAACTTAATTGATTAAGTAATTGTATACAACATTGTGATAATTGAAATAAAATTAATAATAAACTCGAAAAAGGTTACCAATAAATTAAATAATTAACATAAGTTTGTTATTAAAAAATATAAAGACATACGTGATGAATCAGACTCAAGGTAAGGGTATTCATCTCAATTTCCTTTCATTGAGGCCTATTTTGATGTTATACACATTTATTCTTTTACAAGGTGTATATACATCCCTTAGACATTTTATATCATGAATTTAACTTTTATAATGATATTTAATGTTTTTTTTAATGTTATTATTTCATGAGGCTTATGATTAAAGTGTTTCTCATGCGATAAGGGGATTTTTAAAAAATATCTTTTAAATTTTTTATTTTCAACTCTTTTTCTTCCATGTCCAAGTTTTGTAATGATTTTATGAAAGTTTTTACATGGAAATAAAATATTTATAAAGTACATTTTATGTATATTTTTAATATAATTTAAATTTTTTTCAAAAGGAATCTTTTTATGTGTTTTATATGGAATGTTTTGATAAACGAAAAAATAAATGTTATATTCTTAATATACACGGTGATAATGAATTTTCTACCACTGTGAGAATTATTTGATTTCTAGATTACTTTAAAATATTTCATGTTTTATTAAAATAAAAACCCTTTTATTTTTTATTTATTTTGGTATTGAAAATGGTTTATCAAAATAAAATTTTATTTTTGTATTGAAAATGGGTTTTTAAAAGAAATGATTATTTTTATTCAAAAGTGTTTTCCATATGAGTTTAAAAGAGATTTTAGTAGGGTTTTATGTTGGAAGTGTTTTATTCATGATATGGTACTTGAGAATTATATAAAATTGGTGATCTTGATAAAGATTATATGAATGGTTGATCCTTATTATAGCTCATGGGTGAGCCCGATATAGCTTATAAGAAGGGTTGAGTACTATTATAGCTCATGTGAAACAGGAGAGCCTGATATAGATTATATAAAGGGTGAGCCCCATTATAGATATATAATTAATTGGGTAATGATTATATTATAATTATTTCATCTGGCTATTCCAATTAAAAGGGGTTTGAAAGGGTTTTATGAATATTATGCCCTAAGTCACCAAAAATGATTTTTAATTGCTTGCCATGAGTTTTAAAGGATTTTATTGAGAAAAATGTATATATATTTACTTGAAAATATATTTTATTTATTTTTTTCAAATAACATTGATGTAAGGGTAAATATTTCATAGGTTTTTTAGTTTATTCATTGGAAAGTTTTTTTTCTTTTTATGTCCTTTATTGATTTTTTGTGCTCATCCTATATTTTTAAAAAAATCACGGGGTTTGAGGATGGGTAAGGTAATAGAAGAAGTGGAGTAAAAATTCCTAGATATTTTCCATGAAAAGAAATCATGCTTTATTTTAAAAGTTTGATATTATGGAAAAAATGGATATTAATCATAAGTGTACACTTTTTATTTTATGATTTTTTATGTATGATTTATGGCCTAATTCTCTAAAAATCTAAACCATAAAACATCCTCAAATGTAATAGAATGAATTATTGAATGAAAATTCAACATTATATCATGTTTAAGGCTGGGTCCTTATATCGGTCATAGATAGGGCCATGTATCCACCCACCCTGTGGTCCCAAGCTCATGATTTTATATCCTCTTACTTGGGTAGGGTCAAGTACCCCATCACCATCACCCAGGAATGTGATCCCCTATAATATCTCATGTCTGTACAGGTTCATAATTTTAGAAAGAATTTGAATTTTTGAACTAGTGGAGGGGTCATATTTTAACCCGATGTTTGGAATAGAATTTAAAAGGATGGATCCTCTTAAAGGTGGAATTTTGGATATGAATCGAAATTTGGATAGTGGGATGAAGGTTTGATAAAGCACCAAAGGGAAGCCAGGGCCGCACCTACAGCCACCAACTAGCTGATGGGGGTATTTTGGGGGGAAATACTCATTATTCCCTATAAAATATCAACCCTAATGATTGGATTGGAAATATAAAAGGTTTAACTAACCTTATGAGACATCCTCAATATACTAAATGCTGAAAATAAATTTCAAGGGATTACTAAAATATTGGGGGACGATTTTACATTTCAAAAAACCACAAACTGTTAAGACAAAACAAAATATACCAAACAAAAATATATAATTCATGAAGTATAAAAAATAAAAAACAAATGAAAAATCATAAAACAAAAACATTAGAGTAATAATAGAAAAAAATACATAATAAGACACTAAAATAAATCATGACTCGTGCGCCAAGGTGGCACCGCTTCAAACTCCAAGGACATGACCAAATCCAAAGCTCTGACTCCAGAAAACCATATCAAGTGAAACCACTAGAGAAATATGAAAATTTTACCATTTATTGTATCATTGAAAATAGTATCTTCATACACACCAAAGTTCACATGTAGAGGGTGAGTAATAAAACCCAATAGTAAATCCACAAAAATCTTTTCATACATGCCACTAGGATAAGAAAATATTTTCTCACAGTTCATAATATATTTTCTAAAAAATAGATAAAAATCAAGAAGTTTACCAATTTAAAACAATTTAAATTAAAATATAAAACAGTTTATAATTTAATTACAATTGGAATAGCCAAACCACATCTTCTTTATCACCCACACATGAATGTTAAGTGATAGTCTCATGCTCATGAGTGGTTACTCATAGATCCACCAAGTCATTACTAGGCGACCATTCTCTAAGTTCATCCAGTCTAAAACCTCCTTCCAAGTCCATAATGAAAATCTCATGTCCAATTTAAAAATGAATTCATGTCACCCATGTATGTCAAGTTCTCACACCAATTCTTTTCACATGAATCGATACTTTCGTTTAAAAAAATTAATCAAACATCTTTCTTATGTTAAACAAAAACCCTAATTTAAAACGATAAATCAAAGGGATTTTCCAAAAAAAAATTCAAATTTAAAGATAAACAAATTATCAAAAAAAATACAATAATAAATAGACATAAGTTATATTTGAAATTAAAAGAAATTAATTTAAATATTCAGGCCACCTACCTCGCTACGGATGACAAAGTCAAAGAACAACACAACAAAAACTCTAGATACGGGTTCGAAATTCATTTCATTTAATATATCCAATAAATATATCATAAAAATATATCATAGATCATATATCTATCCATAACATGTCATATCTAACATTATTTTTCAAGGAAAATGAGTGAATCTAGAAAAAATCAAGAAATGAGGAGAGAAAATGGATTTTACCTTCAACATCCATGTTCCAATACACTTCGATCTATTAAAATCAAGTTTTGGAGGGAGAGGAGATTACAAGAATGACAATAAGAATCTTCATGATCAAGATTCTAGGATGAAGAAAGATAAATTGGAGGTTTTTTGTGAAAAATATAATAAAAATTCAATTTTTGAATTTATTAATGCACGTTTCATGTTTAGACCGCATGGTTTAACAAACCATGCACCAATAATTTGAGTGCTACCATACAATACTCGGGTGGCCGCATGGTTTTGTCCCATGGTTTGGTAAATTATGATCCAACCATAAAAAATGAAATTGTACCAAAAATATATATATTTCATGGTTTGTCACATGATTTGGGAAAATCATGCACCAATAGTGTTCCTGTCCAATAACTCCTATAGTCTCTTAAACAGTTTCCTCCTATAAAAGTTACACAGTTCCCCCAAACCATGCTAAAACCATGAACCATTAAAAACACTTCCAAAAAACATCAAAATCATCTAAAAACTTCTAAAAATCAACTAACACATTATATAACCTCAAAATACATAATAAAAGGGTGAAGTAACTCAATATAGGGGTGTTACATTCTCTCCACCATTAGTATTTCCTTCCATATAAAACTGGGTATTATTAGTGTTTTGAAAATTGGGGATGTTACATACCCCCCCCCCCCAGTTTAAGAGGGGGAAGAGCCTCCTCTCCCTTGGTTTATAGCACATGAATAGGAAGTCATACCCCCTACTCCTCCTGAATCCAACTTCATTTTTGGTGGGTTTTGGGCACATTTACTGATGATTCTTATTATGTATTTGACTCTGGTGATCTATGTTATTCTTATCCTATATCATCCTATGTTTCTTCTTCCTCCATATAGGGTTTTGATGTTTGTTCCACTAGAGCATGGTGGAATTAGCTAAGCGTGATGGGACTTCCACTCTACCTAGGAAGAGCACATCCTAATAAACCATCCACATGTAGTCGACTAGAATTTTGATGAGGTATGTAATCATGGAGAGTTTTGTGATATTTTTCTCAAAAAATTAAATTAAATTGGAATTGTATTGATTTTGTGTGTTAGGGGTTTGGTTAATAATGATACCAGGATTGAAATGAAAAAATCCCATGCATGTTTGGTTGTAGTTTAGATGTAATGACGCCACTCAATCTACATTTCATTGATTATTTAAAATTGCATAGAAATGGAACTAGATTATATATTGTTTAATTTATTATTTTCATGGTTTTAATTAATTAATTTTGGATTTTCAAATTGAGATAGGTCCTCGTGTGGATGGATGATACCCAGTTGAACCTAGATGGGCTTAGATAATCTCAAGCAGCAAGTTTCCAGGCTAAAAATAAAAGGGAAAATATTTGAAAAGAGTTACTTGGTCTATGTATTTTCCCTATGGTGTTTTTTATTTTTTTATGGTGCATGTGATGTGTGATCTCACCACTGAGGTTCTAAACTTTATGGATATAGAATTTTTTTAATTTAAATTTAAAGGTTTAATTTAAAATGAAACATTCTAAAGTGAAAGGAACAAAGTACCAAGTCCACATGGGACCTCATGCACTGCCTTGAACACCTCGACCGCTGATGTTCGAGGTTGTGGGTCAAGTGTTTTACACTTGACACATGGATCCCCTTGAGACTTTTCCTTTAGAAAAAATAAATCAGTCAGATGTAGTGACCCTTATAGTCTACAGGGGACCACTATGAACATGCCCTTGGACCTTACTTGTGATGAACTGACCCAGGTTTCCCTCAAACCCAGCACCCAACCCATTCCTTCACATACCCGAAGGGCATTATTGATCCTCATGGGATGGTGATAAGCACTCAGGCATCAAACAAGACAACAAAGGGAATGATTTCACCCAACATGAACAACCACATGGCATACATATATATAAATAAAGAAATAAACAATATAATACTAGAGAATATATATACCATAACTATAAGGAAACAATAGAAATAGTATAAATAGACAACAAAAAAAGTATCCAAAAACTCCAAGACGAGTCTAACAACAAAGGTCTAAAAACCATACAACAACTTTAAAAAATGGTATAAATGAACTCCCACCATCTCACCACCAGCTACCCAACTAGCTGACATGAACCCCGCCACCTCACCACCGCACCTTTACTTTCCCTACACTGGAAGATAAACAAAGGTCTACACACCACCGAAGAGGTGTGCAGGGTGTGAGCTAACAAGCTTAGTAGAATCCCACAAATTTGTTCCTAACTAATCTCTATATAAAAATTATTTTATGTTTATTTTAAGTAAAAACATGGAATGATAATAAGTAAAGAAGATTTATAGAAAACATGGTAAACATTTCACTTTTTCCCTAGTTCTAAACAAAATTAGGCATAAAAATTTCAAATCACATTTTCCATATCATTTTCCACAAGCACAAACATGCATATTAATGCTAACTCATAAATCCAATCAATACAAAACAAAAGAAAAAGTATCAGAATGCAAAATAATACTATAGGTCTAGGACACAGATGACTCATACCACAATAATCAAGTGCACAAATATGATCATAAAACATAGGCCTTAAAAACAAAGGAATACCCCATGAGTAACCTCCCCCCAAATGGTAATGTCGGTCTCATAGAACAATGGGCCTAGAAAATAGATGAAATCACTAAGAAAAACCTCCTTAATAATCACAAAAAAATGGACGATGGCCCCAAAAAAAACCTTCCACCTAAGTACCCAAAGTAACCCATGTGATATTTTCACAATTCATTTCAATGCTTCGAAAATACCCATTTTATCTTAATTTTTCAATAACTAGGGAAAACCCAATTTTTACTAAAAACCCTTTTCAACGCACACAAAAAAACATGTCAATTTTAATATACAAAATAGTTTATGAAGAAAAAATAATTAGGTTCATCAACATAGGCTAGAGATAGAACCACATACCTCAAAAATCAGGTCGTACATGCCCGCAACAGAATCAAAATTCAATGAAACGCAAAAATGTCAATAAAGGACCTATAATAAAATAAACATCAATATTGATTCATTTTTTAAGAAAAGGGGTCAGTGGAAGAGAGGAAACTCACATACCCCATAGACGAATGCCATCTGCACCACAACCAACGGAATAAAAGGCATCCAGAACAAGATCACACAATGGATCTAGAAGAAACCAAGAAGAACTACCAAAATTAAACCAAAGGCTTTGCTAACGCAACCCTAAGGAGATACCACAATCAAAATCAATGAAGAAACAAAAGGAAAGTTTACCTGGAGAGATGAATCATGATCGAAATAGATATTGGACATCAAAAAAATAAATCTAGGATGGGTTGAGTCTCTTAAAAATGTTCCATAACTACCATAGGTTGAGAGCTATGAAGATCAACAAAGGAATTGAAACAAAATAGCCACATACTATCTTTAAAAATTGGACGTGGCCCCTTACACGACATGTAACCCTGGTTCATGATGTGCAACTTTCACATCCCATATACACCCAAAAAACCCATATCCTCATAATAAAAAACCATCATTTAAATTGTATGTGACGTTTAATCACCATTCACGGCATATACTAGTTCACAGTGTGATCTTTCCTTTCACAGCTTACATCTAACGCTCATTACATGGTGAGTAACTACTCTTCGACCTACATAAAATCCAGAAAACAACTTCTAAATAATTTTAACCAAAAGGTAACTTGGAGAGAGGAAAAAACATACCTGATCAAGGTAATGGGATGTTATAAACTCCCCACTATAAACACTTTCCATCCCTGAGAAGTCATGTGGAATATGTAATCCCCATAACAAGATGAAGCCATTGATCCCTCATAAATATTTCACCTTCCCAAGTCTCATGAGAATTATTTCCTTGTTTACATAGAACTCTGACCAATGGAATCGACTTCCCACGCAAGACTTTCATCTAAGAGTCAATGATCTCAACTGGTTTCTCCAAAATTGAAGCATCTGGATCTAACTCAATTTCTTTCCAACTCATAACATGAGCGGGATCAAGGTGATATTTAATAAGATTATATATGTGGAAAACATCATGAATAACTATCAACTTAACTGATAATGCTAACATATAAGAAACTTGCATGAGCCGTTCAATGACCTAGAATGGTCCAACATATCTCAGAGCTAACTTTACCTATTTTCTAAGTCGACGGTGAACCAACTGAGAATAAAATTTCAAGAAAACACAGTCACCTATGGAAAACTCCAAAGGTCAAGACTACTGATCTTCATATGATTTCTATCAACTCTGGTATGTAACCAGATGTGGTCGCACATCTTGAATCTTTTTGGATGTTTCCTGAACCAAACCTAGTCCAACAAAAGATACTTCACCCACATATTCCCAACAAAGGGTGATCTTCACTAGAGAGACCATAAAATTCCTCAAAGGGAGCCATTATGATTGATTATTGATAGATGTTGTTATAAAAAAATCAACCAATCCCATATGTATATCCCATGATCCTCTGTAATCCAAAACGCGGGCACAAATTATATCCTCCAAGATTTGAATTACATGCTCCATCCAACCATCTGTCTGTGGATGGTAAGTTGTGACCAACTTGATCTGAGTTCCCATTACCTCTTGAAGACTCCTCTAGAACCTTGAGGTAAACCTAGGATCCTTGTCTGAAACAATGGTATAAGGACTCCCATATAACCTCATGATCTCCTGCACATACAGCTTACCCAGATCTTCAACCTTAGTGGTGTCTCTGATCAGAATGAAATGAGAAGACTTCATAAACCGATCAATGACCACCTAGATAGCATTATTTCCTTAGGTTTTCCATGGAAATACAATATAAAAAACCATGGATACCTCATCTAATTTCCAAACTAGCGTTGAGAGGGGATAAAGAAAACCATAAGGTTTCAAGTGCTCTACCTTTATCTGTTGGCAGGTGTAACAGCGGGACATGTAACTTGCAATGTCACGCTTCATACTCAACCACCAGAATCTTCTTATTATGTCATAATAAAACTTCATAGTGCATGGATGTATGACCCATGAAGATATATGAAAATCAAACAAGACTAAACTCCTCACTGATGCAGGGATGATAATCCTTTTCTCGAAGTGAAGCATACCATCTGAAGAAAGAGACCAACATGAAATGGTCTCCCTACCATAAAGTCTTACTCAATTCTTCTAAAACTCATCATACTGATTATGAATCTATAAGATAAACTCTAGGAGAGATGATGATAATTGAACACTGACCATAACCATACCTGAAACATCCTCCTAAGCGTCTAGATGCAACTGAGAAAAAATCCCCATAAGGTTCCAATCCTCCTTTGATTTCAGGACATCCTGTAATGGTACTTTCCTACTAAGAGAATCTACAAAAACATTCCCCTTCTCTGGGGTGTATTCAATATCAAAATCAATTTTATTAAGGTATTATACCCATCATATATGCTAAATATTCAATTCCTTCTGAGAAAAAATATAACCCAGACTCTTATGATCAGATAAAACCATGAACCTTTCCCCAAAAAGATAGTGCTTCCAACACTTAAGTGCATGCATGACTGCAGTGATCTCTAAATCATGAGTGTGGTAATTCTTCTCATGTGATCGAAGCTGACGAGAGCCATAACCTACCACACGGTCATCCTGCATAAGCACGCATCCCAAACCAACACCTAAAGTATTTCAAAACACCACATATTTCTTAATGGGATTATGTAAGATCATAATATGAGCTGATGTCAAAATCCTTTTCATTTCATCAAAATAAGTCTAACACTTTTCATCCCAGGTGAATTTCACCGCTTTCTTGGTAAGAGAAGTCAAAGGTGATGCCATCTTAGGGAATTCATTGACAAACCGTTGTTAGTATCCAGAAAGACCAAGGAAGCTTTGTATCTCAAATACATTTTGCAGTTCCTTCCATGAAAAAATATCCTTTAACTTATCTGGATCAACTGATAATCCATGCTAAGAAATTATGTTCCCCAAGAACTTCACTTGTTGAATCTAGAAACTATATTTTGAAATATTTCCATATAAACAGTGAATTCTCAAAATTTATAAAACCAAAATCATATGGTTCTCATTCTCACTCTTTGATTTTGAATAAACCATAATATCATCCATGAACACTACCACAAAAGTGTCAATATATTAATGAAATATACAATTCATCAAAGACATAAAAAATGTAGGAGCATTAGTCATACCAAAAGTCATCACAAGATATTCATAATGGTCATACCTACTCTTAAGGGATGTCTTTGGTATATAAAACTCTTGAACTTTGAGATTATGGTAACCTAAAAGAAGATAGATATTTGAAAACCACTTTTCCCCCTTTTAAATGATCAAACAAATAATCCACATGAGGTAAATAATATTTTTTCTTAAACGTTACCTGGTTCAACTTCTGATAGTCCACAAATAAACAAAGTGAACCATCTGTTTTATTCGCAAAGAGCATAGGGGATTCCCAAGGAAAAATTATAGGGTGAATGAAACCTTTCTCTAACAGGTCATCCAACTGAATCTTGAGCTCTTTCATCTCTTCTAGTTCCATATGATAAGAAGTTATTGATATCAATTGTGTACTGAGAACCAGATCAATTGTAAACTCTATCTCTCTCTCTCTGTAGAAATACTAGAAAATTCATCTATAAAAACATCATGAAAGTCTCAAACAACAACGAGAAGATCATCAACAGAAGAAATTTCATCAGGCTCAAATGAAACAGTAACCAAAAAAACTTATGATCTCTGGGAAGTATGGTCCTACAAAACCTAACCTTAGGTCCCACTCCCCCTAAAACAAACAAGATCTCCCATTGGAATAAATAAACAAAACATACCGATGATAACAATCAACCTCTACTCAATGAGTGACAATATAATCCATACCAATGATGATGTCAAATAGATCCAGATCAAGAATGATAAAATCCTAAACTAACTCTATATTGGCTATTGTTAATGAACAAGGACATCGAAACCCCTGCTTTTTCCTCTTTCCAAGATGTATCACTAACTCCATTGTAAAGGAAGTAAGTTCCTTTGGGAATTTTAAGAACATTAACAAAATGTGCATATATAAATGAGTGGGAGGCACTAGTATCAAATAAATCAATTGATACTAAATATGAAATAAGGTTAGAACCTCTCACTGTTACCATACCTACATCAACTTCCACTAGAAACACATCTACTATGTGAAAATGATTCACTCTTAAGGTATATAGCTAGAGCCCTATAATCTTTGAAACTTCTAACTGTACCACAATATCCTTTGGATCCAATGAACCCTGACCGTAATGAGGTGTATTCATATCCTGAAATAAGTTTTTTAAGTGACCAATGAATCCACAGTTGTTGTGAATCATCATGGCAATAGGACAAGAACAACTTGTGTGTACTACCTTGCCACACTGATAACAAGTAAAGGGAACATTACTCACTATAATAGATGGTGCATAGGAGGCTCGCTACTGAGACCCACCTCCACTACTCATGCGATGATCTTTCCACTTCCTCTTCTTTCTATGTGTACCACTGAAACTAACACCCGATGTAATAGAAGAAGTGTAAAATACAACTTTTCCTTCCATATTAATTTCTTCTATCATAACTCTATTTAATGTCTCTATATAGGTAGAAATATTCAGTATAAACACCTACGATTTGATATCCAATTGCAAACCCTGCAGGTACTTCTAAGCCTTTAGCTTATCATTCTTCACAACATCTAGAGCAATATGGAAAAGCTCAGAAAAATTATTGGTGTACGCTGACACTGAATGTTCTCCCTATTGTAAAGATAAGAACTCTAGATACTTTTCTAGCATCAATGACTATAGAAAAAACTTCTAAAAGAACATGGTTTTGAAACCCTTCCAATTAAATCCCATGTCCCTATCTACTTGGACCATAGAATCCCAACGTCACTTGCTAGAACCCTCGAGTCTGAACATTGCACACTTCACCCTGATTTTCTCAGGTGTATCCAGGATGTCTAAGATTTGATTGATCCAATCAGGACAATCCCTCACCTGTTGAGTTTCATTCATTCCTTTAAAGGGTGGTGTCTTCTCACTCTAAAACTCTTGTGATCGATCTATCTCTCCTCCATCACCTGGTTCTACCTCAACAATAGTGTTATGAACTCGTGGTACATCCTGATCGATAGCACAGACTACCCGTATGATAGTCTCGATGAGAATCTAATTTGTAAGTGGGTTCCTTTGAGGTGCATCATTTGTACCTTCCTGAGGAACTCGTGGAAGACGTCTCATAGGCATAATGTTGCACACTAAAACATAAGAATGATCAGAAAATAGAACAAATCTTAGTTCAAACTAGAAAACCCATGAGAAAAAACTGATATTTTTAAAACAAAAACCAATACTAGAGACACACATCCCAAAGTCCCATGGAAACTTGAGTATTGTTATGAAAAAAGACGGCCAGGAACTTATCACAACATACCTCTCAAGTCTTGAAAATCCTATCAACAGTATAACAGATGTCCCAAGACATGGAATCTTGAGGAAAAACCACCACTAATATCAAACTATAACAAACTGGCCTAGGTTTCCCTCAATCCTGACACCCGACCTATTCTGTCATATACCCGAAGGGCATTCCCAATCCCCACGGTCTGGAGACAAGCACCCTAGCATCGAACAACACAATAGAGGGAATTATTTCACCAAACCTAAAAAACAATATGGCATAAATATATATAAAATCAAGAAAGAAATAGTGTAAGACTAATGAATATATATTCCATAAATATAAGGAAATAGTAGAAATAGATAACAGCAAAAGTAGCCAAAAAATACAAGATAAGTACAATAGAAAAGAAATAAAAACTACACAACTACTCCAAATGATGGCATGAACGAACTCCCACCATCTCACCACCAACTACCCAACTATATGACATGAACCCTACTGCCTCACTACAACACCTTGCCTTTCCCTACACTGAAAGACAAAAAAAAGTTTTATGCACCATCGAAGAGGTGTGCAAGGTGTGAGCTAACAAGATTAGTAGGATCCCACCCAAGGTTTCCATAACCAGTCTTTGTATAAAAATTCTTGTATGCTCATTTTAAGTAAAAAAATAACATGATAAGTAGTCAAGTATTTTTATAGAAAACATTGTAAAAATTTCCCTTTTCCATTGTTCTAAACAAAAACAGGCATATCAATTTCAAAGAACATTTTCCATATCATTTTCCACAAGCATAAATAGGCATATCAAGGCTAACTTAGAAATCCAAGAAATAAAAAATAAAATCATAGGTATCAAAACACCAAGGAATACTATAGGTCCAGGTTGCATACTACTTGTACCATAATAATCAAGTGCATAAATCTGATCCTAGAACATAGGCCTAGAAAATAGAGGAATACCCCCTAAGTAAACCCACAAAATTTCAATATTGGTCCCCTAGAATAATGGGCCTAGGTAATAGAGGAAATCCCCAATACAAACCTCCTTGATAATCACAAAACAATAGACTATAGCCTCAAGATAAACCTTCCACCTAAGTACCCAAGGTAACCCATGTGCTCTTTTTCACAATTCATTTTAGTTATTTGAAAATACCCATTTTCTCTTAATTTTTCAAAAACTAGGGGGAAACCATTTTTCACTAAAAAACATTTTCAAAACACACAAAATAATCATGAAAATTTAAATATGAAAAACAATTTATAAAGAAAAATAATCAGGTTCATCAACATAGGCTAAAGTCGAAACCATCTACCTCAAAACTCATGTCGCACACGCCCGCAATAGAATCCAAAATCAACAAAACCCAACAACGTCAACGAAGGCCCTAGAATAAAATCTACATCAATATTGATTCAATTTATAAGACAAGGGGTCAGCAAAAAAAGGAAACTCACATACCTTATAGATGAACAACCACTGCACCACAGCCAATGGAAGAAAATCCCTCTAGAACGAGATCACACAACGAATCTAAAAGAAGCCAAGAATAAATAACAAAATTAAACAAAAGGATCCTCTAAAACAACCCTAAGGATATACCATGATCAAAAGTAATGAAGAAAAGAAAATAAAAGTTACCTAGAGAGACACACCGTGATCATAACAGAGATAGGATGTCAAACAGATCAATCTAGAAGGGGTTGAGTATCTCAAAAATGCACCAGAACTACTTTAGGTTGAGAACCACAAAGAAACAATGAAGAAATTGAAACAAAACAGTCACACACTGTCTTTAAAAACTAGACGTGGGCTATTACATAATGTGTAACCTAGGTTCACTATGTATAACTACCACATCTTATACATGCTGAAAAACCCATCACCTTAGATTAAAAATCTTCCATTTAAACAATACACGATGTGTAATAACCATTAACGATGTGTACCAATTCATAGCATGATATTTCCTTTCATGAATTACATCCAGCACTCATTACACAGAATTTAACATCTCTACATCCAGTAGAAAATCCAAAAAATACTTGTAAATACTTTGAACCAAAAGGGAACTAAGAGAGAGGGAAAAACTTACCTGATCAAGGTAACGAGATATTACATTACTTGTAAATGGAGGTGGTTTATTTATTTCTAGTCATCCATATTAGGTTGTGTAATGACCATTTTGAAACTCTTGAGTTATTTGGCCCATTGTACTGACTTGGTGAGAGGACTCCAAGAAGGATACTTGTGTTATATAGTGGACTAGGAGTCCCCAGTAGGTGCCTCGGTGACATGATGTCCCTAATGAAAGGATGTGTGATGGTTCCTGAGTATAGATGGTTTCATATGTCACCTTGGAACTTGATCTGAACTTATAGGTCATGTGAGGTCATATTGTATCTATGACCTAATTAATTATAATTATTGTGGGTAATGTAAATGAGATAACTAGGCTAAGGAGGATGGTTGTTACTCTTCTGCTAGACAAAGGATAAGATTTCCACTTGGTAGTTAAGTTTTTATTTTCTGTTTACAATTATTTTCATGTTATGAAGTGGAAAACACCTTTAAGGGGTGGTTTGTGATAGCTAAAGAATACACCCATTGGGGTGTTCCATGAAACTTGGCTACAAAAACACCCATATGGGTTCCCATGATAATATGGAAAACTCCCTCTATGAGGTTTGTGCTTCTAGCTGAGAAAACACCCATTAGGGTGTTCTGTGTTACTTCTGGTTGAGAAAACTCCACTAGGGGAGTTTTTTGATACCTGTCTTAGAAAATACCCATAGGGGGTGTCTATGATAATATCAGTGGGTTTACATGGATTTGGAGATAGAGTTAAGTCTATATAAAGGGTGAAGGTTTCTAAGGTATTTTCTAGCTCATAATATTTACTTGTATACTGGGGATACCCATGTTTGTTATACTAGAGAGCACAGTCATAAAAAAATTCTCAAATACACTCTGAAACTAGCTGAAGAAGGTATGTTCAATCAAGATCATGTACCTAAGGATCAAAAATGGTTATCAGTTTTGTCCTGGGTTAGAAGTATACACCCTTGTGGAAGTTGTGATACTATGGTTGGAATGGTCTCAAAACATGGTCAGAGACATTCTGACATTAGCCGAAGTAGGTATTTTTTGTGTTTTTTTCTATTTATTTATCAATTTTGAGCATGTCATATGCACATATCACTCCATTTTCAGTATATTATAGGACTGCATTGGTTTTTCCCTAATGATTTATATACTCAAACCCTTCTTGGGTCACCATTTCACTTTGGTACCCAAGTATCCCCCACTTGTTGCAAGTTTAGGTTAGGCTGAGGCTCGATATTTCATGATCAAGTTGGAGAAACTCATATCGGAAGTGGATTTTGGGATGACGTGAGGCTCAGGAATTGTATTATTCTCCTATACTTTTATTTTAGTATTTATTTATTGTTTTATTTTATTTATATTTATGTGATCGGTCTAATAGGTGATCGAGCATGTATGACTGTATTTATGTCTTTACATTTTATATTATTATTATTGGATGTTTTATTTATCCTATATACTATGGTTTTTTCTGTCATGTGTGACACTTGGTTATTTATTATATTATTTATCACTCTAATATAGAAGGTATAATCTTCCCATGACACCTTCTCAGAACCCCGATGCTATTCTGCGGACTCTAGCATACAGGGAGGTACACTAGAGGTACAATAGCAATCATTAGTCTAAGAAATGATTATTGGTATAAGGTAACATGGTGTTAAAAAGTGGTATTAGATTTGTTTTAAATTTTTCTTACTATTTTGGATATGTTATCCTAGAGTTATATGAATTTTTCAAATCCTGTGATAGGTATCGAGTTGGTACGTCATAATCACCTATTCTAATAGGAATTCTAGGTTATCAGGGGCTTGGGATTGATATTCTTAGTTTGTGATGTTACAATTGATTTGATTTTCACCTCATGTGATGGACATGAGGTTTGTGATTTATTATTTATAAGTTATTAATTTTTTTATCTTGTCCTATTGGCAGGAACCCAGTCAATGAATTTGGATCCTAGCCCAGTGGAAAGAGGCGTTTATCCATGCATCATTATCAGTATATAGAATTCATGTGACATGTAGGCCTGATAGTGTGTGATTATGTCATTGATGAGAGGTTCATCCATTTAAAGTGTCCTAAATAGATCATATGGAATTTTATCATATAATTTCTTAGTGGAATTCTACTCATCTAGACCATCGTATATATGAATTTTCATCTAGTATCGGTTCATATGGATTCTATATTTGAATGATCGATAACAACAATGATTATATAGTCCCTTAATGTAAGGGATGTGTAGTGACCCTAGTAGGTTGGCACAAGCACATGATGCCTTAGTAATAGACCCCTTGTGGGTGATGGTCATTAAATTTTGGTTATTTAATGTATCAGTAATATCCTATATGTTGTTTTCCTATATACCTTGGAATGACATTCTACTTGACTGAGTTGGTGAACATGTTTCCCTTTATACAGATCGTTTAGGATGATGTTGTTGGTTATGGAAATATTGATTGAAAAGTTGTAATTCTCAAGGGAGTAGTACCATAGGTGGGTGATCGATGAGATCAGTTCCCTAGTAGGTTGATGACTTGGCATGGGATGTTGAATATAGTCATTGAAGACCCTAGAGTGGGTTTCTAAGCATGTTAGATTTCATAGTTGTTCGATATGGGAACGTGGATGATGTTCCATGAGATGTGACTTTTCGTGAGACTTGACCTATATGCTGGATTAAAGATCCTAGTGACCTTGGTATGTGACTCAGTGATTTTGTTGAGTCAGTTATTATTTATTATTATGAGGGGAAACCAAGTGAAGTTTTATCCTGAAGTTATGAATTCCTTATGGGTGTAAAGCATGGGTAAATTTTTTGGGTTATGAGACCTATGCACAAGGGGTGATACAAGCATGATTATGCCATGGTTTTTCATGAGTGAAGCATCATGTCTGATAGTGATTGGTATCAACATTGGAAAAATTAAGGGCAGGAATGATTTAGGGCCTAGCCCCATGTGATTTGGATTCACTTCTAGGAATGGTGAGAGAATGGTTAGTATATGCTTTTGATTTTAGAACAATGCTTATTGGTGGATGGTCGTGTGGATAGATCGTGGCATAAGTGAATTACCTGATTTTTAAGTTAAGTTTCAAGGGTAATCCTAGTTAGATGAAACTGACCTACATGTGAGTGTAACACCATGATATTTTAAAAAGAAAAAAAAATTTCTGATGGCATATACAACATGCAACACCAAGCGTAAACAAACCCTGAAATATGATTATTTAAATATTATAAATATGATTTATCCGTTAAATTGGTGGGTATAAATAGGATTAACCACATTATGAAATATATATATAAATATAATATGAAATACAAATTTACTGATAAATGTTTATTAAATATCACTCAATTTTCAGTAAAAACATTTTAAGCTTTAAAAAAATATGTTTTCTTCAAAAATGGTTTCTATTTATTTTTTAGAGAAAATAATATAATTAATTTATGGAAATTTTAGAAATATAATTTTACTAAAATTATTTCAATTTTTAAATCAACATATAAAAATTATCTTAGGGTAAATTTTTTGAATTTTTTTGAAAATATTTATTTTTGAGTGAATAGTGGGAAATACCAATTTTATAAAACTGTCATTTATTTTCATTAAATAAAGTAATTTAAATGCACCATTATGATTTGAATTTGATTTAAAAAATAAAATATGTATTATTTAGTTATATATAATCTAATTAATTAAATTTTAATCTTATTTATTTCTGATTTTGGTATAAGAACATTTTCAGGTTTAAAACACATTTTTTTAAACCATTGTTCATCGCGTTTTGTGGGTTTAATTTTAAATTAAATTTTGTAATTTATGTGAATTGAATTTGATAAAATGGATTCCATATTTTTAATCATGATAATTTATATCAGGTATTAAGGTCAAGTAATTTTTTTTATAATGAATAGTAAAAATATTAAAAAATTATTGTCGCGGTTAAGGTTAAAATAGGTTTATTGGGGGTGAAACTAAATATATAAAGGATAAAATGAAATAAAAAGTTGTATAATTTCTATTGGAAGTTCATATTTCAACCATATATTATATAATATTCTTTAATGATCCATTTTGGATCCATTTTGTGTGAATAATATATTTATACATTTTATTCTTTTCAAATATTCCAAGTGGGACCTTTCACCCACTTATAAAAGGACACCTCCTATTATCTCTTATACACACTTAAAGAGCATTTTTGTTTGTCCAAGACCTACCTAAATTTCTTAATTACTTACCTTAACATGTCCTAGAGTAATTGGTTTTATTATAAAACTCTTCTAGGAAGTATTTTGTTGTAAACCTAAAGAGGTTGTCCGAAGAAGATGCATCGTTCTTAACCGGTCATTTTTGTTTTATTTCTACTTCCACCTCCTTAAAATATTATTCAACCATAATGATATAATAAAATAATTATATCCAATATACTAATATTTTATTTATATCTCATAGGGAATTGTTAATTACCTATAAGGATATATAAATTTAAAAATTTGAAAACTTGAACAACCTAACTATAAAAAGGGGTAATTGGAAAGTCTGAGTATCAAACACAAAAGGATGGTCATAAATGATTTAGATTAATTTTAGGAATTTAAAGTGATATTGATTTATTATTTCCAATAGAGTTACAAAAACAAAATAAAATTGATTTGGTGTTTTAAAATTAAGATGAGAAGCATGCCAGGTTCAGTGATTTTCAAGTTCGTGTGTTAGGGATTCAATTGATTTCATGTTCATTCATATTTGTTGTCAGAATTAGGTATTTAGGGATCCTTGGTCTAGGTACCCTCCATTAATCCAATATCCTCACTATTTTTATGGTCAATTACTTGGTTTTTTTATAGGACCAGGTGATCGAAAACCTTATTTAAACATAATCACTATAGATTGTAGTGGTCATGCACAAACTAGGGAAATTAATCGATGCAATAAAATAGTAATATTAAGATAAAAAAATGGTTATGTAATAAAAAAATAAGGATATTTATACTTTATAAACATAGTTAAAATAATCCAAACATGAATAGAAAAATAGAGTAATCCATACAAAACACTTCGTTCTAAAATCACATTACCCGAAATAATAGAATTACCCCTTTATGTTAATCATGAAGAAGAATGGAGACATGGGTACTTGAAGAAAAATGGTGGTGAAGAATGGAAGTGGAAAATGGGACCTGGATTGTGCATTCCCATGTCATATCTAGTATCCAGTATACCCTTCTCTAACATGCATAAGCCTCCCAAAATATAGGCATTTATCAAAATAAACCATTATATTTGCACATTAATTCTATTGTTGAATATGAGTTCACATTGTAAATATGGATTTTATGAAATGAATGGTGTGGCTCCATTTTTGTGTATCTTCTTCCTGATGAATTCACATTATAAGTTGATTTTACATCATGAGTTCCTTCATATTCATCCCCATTCAAGGTTTGAATATATTTTCTACAACGTGAAGAGGTGGCATAATTCTCATTGTATTTATACCTCATCCCTATACATGGTGTAAATAGTATCCATGATGTAAAAAACATATTATCCCATATTCTACAATTTTTCTCAGTGCATGAATTTCCTAGATTCTTTAACTAAAAGAATCATTAGTCTTATGGTGTAGCTCTATAGTATTTAGTGGAATGGTGTGAAGTTTCTTCATCTTTCTATATTTATCTATTTTTGTTCATTTCTCAAAATATTTATTACATCCAACCAAAAATCATAAAATTAGTTAAACAATTCCAAAATTATAAATAATATAAATTAAATTAAAAAGATCAAGTTATTAAAATACCAAAAAATATATGCATGAAATGTACGTTTCAATTATTATGTTAATGGAATATCCTATATTCATCCCCTTTTCCGTCAAATGAGAAATAAAACTGTCGTTCATGTGTAAGGAATACTACTGCCTCATGAACCCATGTAATTTATTTTCCATCAGAACCTCCCATGGATATTCTTAATGATGAATTTAATGTATATATATGATATTAATGACATATTTATCATTATGGAAAAGTAATATATCATATATTTTCTTACCTTTACAGTTATTGAAAGATGATAACATCGTTCATGCATACGTGTGAATTACCACATCCATGAAGCAATGTGATTCATTTTTCATTACCGTATCACACATATGGTATTTATAAGTGTATTTAAATAAATAATATGATATTTATGATGTAATAATCATTTTGTAAAGATAATAAAACACTTAGATTCTTTTCTTCATGATCATTGAAAAATGGAAATGGTGCACATGCATACGTACGACCTACCGTCTCCATGATTGTAACGAATTTCATTTTTCAGAACCATATTTTATGGTTGGTTTTAAAAGTATAATTGATGTATAAAAATGATAAATAAGTCATGGTTATTATTCTATATACAATTAAATAATAATCTCTTTGAACTTGGACAAATAATGAAAGTGATTTTAGATATATGATCCAAATATCCTCAAAACATCCAACATGAATATAAATAATTAAGTAATTGAATATAAAATGATAATAAATAAAATAAAATAAATAATAAACTTGAATTTTGTTATTAATAAAGTAAATAATTTACATAATTTTATTATTCATGAAGATAAGGAATGTATGTGATGAGTCGGACACAAGGTAAGGGATCTCTCTAAACCAGCATTTTCTTTGGGTTATGACCCTTCTCTCTCAAGATCAGTTTATCTCTCTATTTAAAGTTATGGAATAATTATAAATTATTTATATATGTCACTCACATATATACCTAGATTATTACACCTTCCTTTTATTATGTAACATCCCGAACCAGGTGCCACACACCAGTGCCCCGAGTCAGTTCGCTACATGATCTCAGGCGCGCCTCCCCATATGTCAGAGGCTGCTGACTAGCATCAAGGGTAAAAATAAATAATGGGGAGACTATAAATTTTTTATCAAAGTATAAAAACAGAAGAAATAAATAAGAATAACCATATTATATAACCAAACAACTAGACAATACCAATATCACATGATGACCAAAATAGAAAATACTATATCCAAAATTAAATAGTAGATATGTTATACCAATATGTGTCAAATATCAATATGAAAAACCCAAAATAAATAATGATGTTGAAAAATCCCAAGAGGGTCCTGAACCACATCCAATTCCCTCATCCATACTCCATCCCAACTCATCCATCTAACATAGGGATCTTGCCCTTAACCTATCCTACAACCATGAAATCTATTCAGGTGCCGATCAGGTAGCCCGAGTGGGGTGTAAGAAAAAATCAGTAGGCCACAATCAATGGTGTCTAAAACAATATATTGTTTACATCTCCTTAAATTGAGTGTGTTTTACATCTCTTATTTTAATAATCACAAACCATGATTCATTTATTACTAATGTTTCAGATGTTTTATAATAGAATTTTATTTGAACATATTAGTTATATTATATTCCTTATAATAGTTATGGAAAGAAATTGTTGGTTATGAGTCCCCGCTTCTACCAGACTCAATTCATTGTTACCTCCAAGATGAGCTACCACAGACTCAAGTCGTCGTTACCGCCAGGATAAGCTACCTCCAGACTCAAGTCACTGTTACCTCTAGGATGAGATATCACTGGACTCAAGTCACCGTTATCACCAGGATAAGCTACCACCATACTCAAGTCACCACTATCACAAAAGAAGCTATCTTCAGTGGATTCACCACCATAGGTTGAGTCACTTCCATCACTCTTGTTATCGTTGCAATCTGTGATCTTTGACATTAATAGTTTAATGGAAAAATATATCCCTTGATAGTTTAACCAAGTCTTTAAGACTTAGTAAAAGATGATCTGAGGAAAGTGGATCTCCACCAAAAAGAATTGTTATATATTCATGAAGTATATCTCTATCAAAATAACATTTATATAGAGATACAACAATTAACATTGATCAAAAAAATTACGATCGAATTTGTGAATTCTGTCAAACTTGCTGATTCACATTCTATGGAGACCGATGACAAAAAAGCATTGATCCCATTACCGAGATTGATTGATACAATAGATAGAGATCATCTAAAGCATTCCTATAGATGTCTACAATCCTCTGTTCTGCGTCAATTTTTAAAAACACATCATAGACTCCTCATCATTGATAATCTAAGTATTAAAACCATACAGAACACATCAGACTAAGCTCTTTTTATTTTTTCTTTTTATTTTACTATTTAGAAGTGTGTTTTTTCTTTTTATACAACACACATTTTCACCTACATATTCTTGGAGAATACTTGTTATTCCCTTCATCCTCTATCTATTTCCCATTGTGTTTGTGGAATAGGTCTCTATGTGACCCGTGCTTTTCTTTCATCCCATGTATAACTATAGAAGAGGATTTTTAGATTGTATAGATTGTTTTTTTTACTTTATACCTAATCCAAGTTGTGAATTTGTTTGATTATATTTATAATCTACTTGGAAGAAGGTTATTTCAAAGTGGGATGGATTAGGTCTCACCTTAAGAATAAAAAAATCTTGTTTATTCCATTGTGTCACTCTGTTATTTGTTTTATTTTTCTATATTATTCAAGATAATATTTCATTAACAAACAAAAAAAATTCTTTGATAATTAATCTTAACTAGTGTTTATATATGTTTCTATCTAAGTAAATTGATCTCAAAAGTTAATTTATTTTTAAACCATATTTTGAATGAGACCAAATCACTCTTTAAAAAATCTTTTAAAATGAAAGATCTTATATCAATTTGTTGTTTTGATTAATTAGATAGTTTATTTATAGAAATTTTTTATTGGGAACTCAATTCACAGCCTCTTGAGTTACTCTCTTTGACCAACATTTGGTATTAGAGGCTTATTGAAATTTACCTTTTTAACTATGATATTTTTTTATTATAATGATCTCAAATTTCTTTCATTTCTAAATTATAGTTCTTTATTGATAATAGAAAAAAAGGATCTTATACCAATATACCTCCTTATTTTAATGGAAACAACAATGATAAATGGAAAATAAAAATGAGAATACATTTAGAAAGTATAGTTTTTGATATATGGACTATAATAGAAGATCGATATTAAATACCACAAAATTCTAGAAGTGATTGGAGTATTGGTATAAAAACTACTTACAATAATAATTATAAAGCTATGAATGATTTGTTCTCTACTTTTGGAGATGATGAGTTCAATAGAATATCTACTTGAAAATATGCATTTAAAATATGGGATACCTTATCTTTATCACATGAAGGAACATACAATTTCAAGGAAATGAGACCAAATAAATATACAATCAAGTATGATACTTTTAAAATGAATTATGATAAACCTATTTCTGATATGTATCTTAGGTTTAACTAAATAGTGAATACTATGAACTCACTTGGAAACCAAGTAATAGACAAAGATCAAGTGATGAGACTACTTATATGATTACCTGAAAGATAGATATGAACATATGTGTCAATAAAAGAGTCATGTGATGTAATTAAACTCCCTTTAAAGGTACTAATAGGAAAGATGATGATTTATTAAGGGGAACTTAAAGTAAACAAATAGATTAATGTAGATTCACCAAAAAGAAAATTAGTAGCCTTCAAATCCACTACCTCCAAACAAAAATAAAAAGTACAAGTCAAAGATTCTAGTGAATAAGGTTATTTTGATAACAGTGATAAAGAAATGGAACACATGACAAGATGATTCAAGAGATTCTATAAGAAAAATAAGTTCTCAAGAACGTCAAATTTCAGAGGATATTATGATAATAAAGGAAATTGGAAAAAGGATTTGAAAAAGGATGACACTCAAAATGAATTTACCTGTTATTAATGTAAGAGTAAAGGCCTCATTAAAGGTGACTGCTCAAAATTAAAATATAAAAAGAAGTATGAGGATAAGGACATGAGATATAAAAATTCCATAAAAGAAACATAGAGTGCCTCAAAATATAGTTCAAGTTACTCAAATGCTAATAAATCAGAAAATTATGATAGAGACAACATGTGCTTTAGATCAAGCACATCAGAGGTATAAAATGATCTTCCTATATCTCCTACCGATGCTTCATACATGTCTGAAAATGAAGAAAGTAATGATGATGAGGAAAACATGAACAGAAAAGATCTGTATGATTACTATAACATGTTGGAAGAAACTTTTCATGAATTGGAAGATAAATATAAGTATCTTAAGAAACATTATACTTTAACAGTAAATATTAAAAATAATCTTACTATTAAAAAAGTGAAAAATGATAAACTATTAAAAGAAAATAATGAATTAAAATTTTCAAATGAACAATTAAACAAAGACATATAAAAATTTACCAATGGTAATGCAACATTAACTCAAATATTGGGAAAAACATTTTCTCCCAAGTATGAAACCGGCATAGGTTACCAGCCAAGAAAAATAAAAATTACAAAAACTAAATTTATATCAAGTTCTAGTGCTGAAATTTCATATACTGCAAAAACCTACTCAAATAGACCTAATAAATTTTTTATCTCTAGAAGTATTCAATCTATTTATAGGAAATCTATTAGAAAAATATGGATACCAAAATATCTTTTTACTAACATATCTGGACCTAAGAATATTTGAGTACCAAAATAATTTTTGGTATAAACTTTGTGTTATAGGAAACCTTTTTGAAAGACTCCAGCAAAAGAATATGGTATCTGGAAGGTGGATGTTCCAGACACGTGACTAATGAGTATTCAAATTTCAATAATTTTATTAAATTTTATGGTGTACATGTCACTTTTGGTGACAATGAAAAATGGAAAATCATCGGCCTTGGCCAGATCGGTAATTATAATTCAGTATTAATTTTCAAAGTTTTATATATAGATGATGTAAAATATATTCTACTTAGAATGTCTCAATTGTGTGATGATGGATTTTATGTGAAATTTGAAAACAATGCATGTCATGTTTTTAATGATAAAAATGATTTAATTTTTACTACTTTGAGAAATGATAATATTTATTATATTTATTTAAATTCTTAAAATTCTAACAATATTTCTTGATTAAGTTAATTTCATAAAAAAATATTGGATTTGGAATAAGAGACTAGGCCATTGAAATATTCACTCACTTATAAAGCTTACTAGGAAATGGTTAGTTAGAGACCTACCAAATCTTGAATTCTAAAATGATAGAGGTTGTAATCCCTACCAAAAATGGAAATTTTATAATATTTCTTTTAAATATAAGAAATAATTTTCAACCTCTCAACTACTAGAGTGAATTCATATAGACCTCTTTGGACCTTACAGAGTCTCCAGTCTAAATGGAAAACACTATGTCTATGTCCTTATAGATGACTTCTCTATATAAACTTGGGTATTGTTTCTAGATCACAAAATTGAAGCTTGTTCTTAATTTATTAAGTGTTCCAAATCTTTATAAAACCTCAGTGGAATAAGGATTAATACCTTAAGAAGTGATCATGTTCGAGAATTTGAAAATCAAGACTTTGAGTCATTCTGTTCTCAAAATGGCTATAATCACAATTTTTCTACTCTGAGGATACCGTAACAAAATGGTGTGGTAGAAAGAAGAAATAGGACTCTTCAATAGATATCCTAAACCATATTAAATGAATATAACCTACCTATCTAATTTTGGGTTGAAGTTGTTAATATAGCCTGTTATATTATTAAGAGAGTTTTGATTATACCACACTTAAAGAAGACACCTTATGAGTTATGGAATAATAGAAAACTAAAGGTTAATTGCTTTAGAGTTTTTGGTTGAAAAGTGTTTATTATTAATATCAAGGATAATTTGTACAAATTTTCATCCAAGAGTGATGAAGGAATTTTCCTTGGGTATTCAACTTCCAAAAAATCCTATATAGTGTTCAACAAGAAGACCAGAACAATGGAAGAATCTATTCATATCAAGTTTGATGAAACGAATCCAAATTAAGCTAAGACTATCTTAGAAGACCTTGAGTATGATCTGTAATCTTTGAATCTCAATTCCAAAACATATAAATGTTCTCTTAAACAAGCTGACACTACATCCAGTGATCCACCAGAACCTGAATAGGAAGAAAATCATGAGCCTATTATCCCCTCTTTTTAGAGACCTAATAGGACCCATAGACACCACCCTTTAGATGTAGTAATAGGAAACTTAGATAGAGATACATAGACCAGATCTTCCCTAAGAAATCAAATTTAAAATCAATATTTCTTGTTAAAAATTGAACCTAATAACATTAATGATTCCAACAATGATGAATTCTCGGTAATAGCTATGAAATAAGAACTTAATAAATTTTAAAGAAACGATGTTTAGGAACTTTTTGACTGACCTAATGATACCATGATGATTGGAACTAAGTGGGTGTTTAGAAACAAGGTTAATGAATCTATCACCATAGTAAGAAACAAATTTATATTAGTTTCATGAGGTTATAATAGAGAATAAGGTATTGATTATGAAGAAACTTTTTCACTTGTAGCAAGACTTGAAGACATTAGGATACCGATTTCCAATGCAGCACATCTGGACTTCAAACTATATCAAATGGATGTTAAAAGTAAAATCTAAAAGGGATTTATAATTGAGGATGTTTTTTTAAAAAACCCCTAGGATTTCAAAACCCTCATTTTCCAAATCGTATTTTTAAATTAACAAAAGATTTTTATGGTTTAAAATAGGCTACGAGAGCTTGGTATGATATTATTTCCTCTTTACTTATTTTAAAAAGTTTTCCAAAAGGAATATCTGATCCAAATATATTTATAAAAATAATTTCAAAATATGTTTTGACAGTTCAAATTTATGTGGATAATATTATTTTTTGGATCTACTAAAGATTACTTATGTTCTGATTTTTCAAAATTAATGCAAAGTGAATTTGAAATGAGTTTAATGGGTGAACTAAAATTATTTATTGGATTTCATAATTTTTAAAATAAAGAAGGAATTATTTTAAATAAAAGTAAATACAATAAATATCTTTTAAAACGTTTTGGACTAGAGAGTACCAAAAGCAGTGATACTCCCATGAGTACCACTTGTAAACTAGAACTTAATGAACCTGGGAAATTTGTAGATCAAACTAGTTATAGAGGTATGATTGGTAGTCTTCTCTACTTAACTGCTAGTCAGCCTGATATTATGTTTAGTGTATGTATGTGTGCTCACTTTCCAGCAAATCCAAAAGAGTCATATTTGTTAGTTGTCAAAATAATTTTTAAATACCTAAAGTATACAACAAATTTAGGATTGTTATACCCAAGAGAACATTATTTTGATTTAGTTAGTTATTCAGATGCAAATTTTTGGGGTTTAAAGTTATATATAAAAAGAACATCAGAAACATGTCATATTTTAAGAAAATCTCTAGTATCATGGTGTAGTAAGAAGCAAAATTTTGTTGCACAATCTACTGCTGAAGATGAATACATTGATACAGGTAGTTTCTATGCACAAATCATGTGAATGAAACATACTTTACTAGAATTTTTATACCAATTTAGACATGTACCTATTAATTTTGATAACACGAGAGCAATAAAATTTTCCAAAAATCTAGTATCTCACTCTAGAACAAAACATATTTATGTAAGACATCACTTTTTGAGATATTGTTATCAAAAGGGTGATATAACTTCAAAATTTATTGGAACTAAACATCATCTGTCTGATATATTCATGAAGCCTTTGAATTATGAAAGATTAAACTATATCAAACATGAATTAAGAATGATAAAATTTGGATGATGAGTCACCATTGATGAGCCACCGTTAATGAGTCATCGTTGATGAGTAATTGTTGATGAGTCATCGTTGATAAGTCACCGTTGATGATTCAACATTGATGAGTCACCATTGATGAGTCGTCATTGATGATTCACCATTGATGATTCACTCTTTATAAGTCACCATTGGTAAGTCACCGTTGAATGAGTCACCGTTCCTTTTTATGACCGTTGTAATTTTCCCTATACCAATTAAATTTTTATTATCTTAATTTTATTATCATTATTTTATAATCCTTAAGTGATAAAAACATTGTGATTACACAAAATCAATTCACTTCCTCTAACCCTTGAACTCTTGATCCCTTACCTTACTCACAAGAAAATATTACCTCTTTCTTGTTCCACCTGAAGCCTTAAACTAATTCAAATGGCCCGTATGAAGTGATTTACCGAATAAAATCGAGAAGACATGAGGCCTTCCAAGATATGAAGAGTATCCATAAGTATTTTTCAAGACATTTCAGTAAACCCGCATCTGAAGAAATGTATAGTTGAAGGAGAAAAATAGATTGATTAACAATGGCTTCCAACTAGAGATATGCTAGTGTTAAAGGTAATAAAAAAAGTGGATGAACTGGTTTAACTCAAATAATCGAGTGTATTATCCAAGGATAGTTTTTTAATTTTATCAGAATGTGTGATTTATTTTTTGGGAGAAATCTGATAGAATTCAAAGTAGTGTAGATGGAGAAGAGATTTATTTCTCTTCAAGAGAATGGAAAAAATGTCTAGAGTTTTCTCAAAAAGGTGTTTATGAAGATTTACAAGGTAGTATACCTGATGATAAGATAGAAGAGGCTCTTTAAGAATTAACAGGATATTGAACCAAGAGGAGACCAATAGATATAGAGCTTAATGGATAGTACAATCTTCTATTTAAGTTTGTACAACAATTTTTATGTCCACAGAAATGAGACTTTAGTACAATGAGATGTCATGATGTATATTTTATGTATATGATGAATAAAGGGAAAAGAATAATTTTTTTGTAGATTTTTTATGGTCTATATGCATGAGATGTGAAAGAAGGGATCCAGATCAAACTCCCTCATTTATCCCAAAATGATCTCTGCCATTTTAGATGCCAAGGGTTATGTTAAACCTGGAAAAAAGGTTGAGGATAAAATGGGTGGTTTTTACCTATCCAAATCTATCTGAAAATAGTGAAAGTTATTTAGAATCCATAGAAGGGATGTTGGGTTAGGGATAATGAAAAACTATATGATGATTTTAACCCTATTGATCACCCAACTAGACCAAAGGATATGGTAGATCCTAGTCTTGAACCTGATGAAATTCCTGAGTATTCTATTCCATATATTATTACTGAAAGAGATAAAGAAGAATATGAATCTAAGTTAGTTGAAGAAGGGTGTGATCCATAGATCATAAAATATCCACCTAGAGTATTCAGTGAGCATGTTAGTTCTATAGGCTCTCTTCCTTCTAGAGAAACACTCTTACCTGAGCATGATAATGAAGAAGATACTAAAGTTTCTAATGAATCTTAGTATAAATCATCTACCTCTGACACCTAAAGTGAGGAGAGTAACGATGGAGGAAATTATTTTTTTTTCTGAAAGAGTAGATAAAGAAATTATGGATCTTCAAAAACCGTATGAATCTTCCAGTGGGATTGATAAGGATAAAGCATATGAATATCTTGATGAGAATCCTGATGTTGGACAAAATGGAAGTAGCTCTGATCATAGAGTTGATAAACACAAAGAAGGTGGTTCTTCTCATGAGGGGAATGAACAAAATGGTGTTGATCTTATTCATCCTACCCAAGATTTAGTTCAACTTCAACCCTCTTCACCAGTTATATCTAGTATCATCGAATAAAGTTAGACTAGGGACACACTGATGCCTGATATTCAAATAGTTCTTTCAAAGGATAAGGAATATACAAGTGAGGGGGATAAAAATCCCAATCCTAATGAGCAGTTATCTGAACTAGCTTAGATAGAATCAGTAGAGAACTTGGACTCTAATTAGACAAAAGTTCTACCAGCTACAACTAAGGGGTAGTTGACGACCTTTCCATTTAATTGGTAAATTCCAGTAGATCATATTCCACAGATAGCTCATGTTCCCTCAAGAACTGAAGTTGGTCAAAGCTCTCACAAGCCCAGAGACACTCCAATTCTTCCCTATATCATATCTCTAGTTATATCCTTTGAATAATGGGAGAGATATCCTAGTTTTATAAGACTTGGGATGACATACAGTGATTCAGATGATGACTCTAAATTCAGAAGAGAAGGATTCCTAGTGAATCAGATAGATGAAGCTAGTGAGTTACAACCTTTCACTCCCATGGAAACAAAAAGACCAGTTGAGGATGAAGTATCACGTGAATAAAGAAATCTTCCCAGTCTTTAAATAGTGTTTCCTTATAATTTTGTAAACCGAGTTGATTTAGATTCTTTATAGAAATATTTTCATTCATATATGGAAACCTTTAGAAATAATTTGGTCTCAGACTTTTTACAAGTCTTGAACAATCAATCATCTCCTATTGCTTGCCTTAATAAAGAAATTGTTAGATATTTGGCAGAGTTGATCATATCTCATATTCAACCTAGAGTTTGTTTTTATATTCAAGAAATGGAAGTTAAAAATATAATATTGACATCTGAGGTAGCAAGTTTGAAATATTTAGTGGAGGGTCTTCATGCCTCTTTTTAAGATTTTATGAGTTACACTTCTCATAAGTTGGATAGTTTGGCTTCTATTTCCTCTACATAATCTACAGCTCCTCCTGTTCCAGTACAGTTTAATAGGGATATTTTTCTATAGTTGTTTAAAGAAGAAATAATAAATTCCTTGGCTGATGTTAGTACTCATGAAGACCAGATTAGGTAGACACATCTTCATGGAGAACATATTATTCAATTCCTAAAAGAGTATGTTGGTGATCTCAAACAATATAAGAAAGTGATCAAAAAGGATATCCAATATTATTTTTCAAGGATCTACACTAATCATGATATGTCAAATAATTTCAAGTTTCTTTCTGATAACTTTAAGATCCCACCAGTGACAAGAGCCTTTAAAGAATATGTAATTTAGTTAAAAGTTCTTACACCATATCTTCAGAGGTTTATGGATGAAAAGGAAGATTTATTTAATGCAATGGATCGAGGTGGTTCCATAATTATGGAATTCATAGATATTTTGAAACCTTACCTCAATGTATATCAAATGAATATCATTTCTCGAGTGGCCATTCCTGTTTCTTTGGTTCTTTCAACCACAACCACCGAGACAGTTTAGTATAGGCCTGCTCTAATATCTTAGTCCACTAGTCTTATGCCTCCACCATTTCAACCTCTAAGTCTATCTCCAGTTGACGCTATCATAAATATCAGACCAGTTATTTTCAGAGAACCAATACCTCTTTTTACCACTCTACCATCCATTACAACCTTTTCACCAACTTATACTTCGATAGTCTCTTCTTAGGATGATGAAAGAGACATGGAAAAAGAAAAAGGGAAGGATAAAGCCGATCATCTACCATCATCTAAGGAGCGAATCAGTTTTGATGTTATCTCTTTGATAGGGATATTGTACTTTATTACAATAATATTTATCTTATTTGATTCCATGTCTTTTTGGAACTTAGTTAATGCATCTACTTTCTGTTCTTTTCCTTTTTTAAGTTTTACTACTGTTTTGATAATCTCAAAGGGGGAGATAATTGGGATTTTTGAGTTTTGATATAAGTATATCTATATATAATCATTGTTAATTATTTTTTTAGTACATTTTTTATAAAATTACATGTTTTGTGATCATCAAAAATGGGGAAAATGTTTAAACCTATTTAAATGGAGTTTTTTTTTAAATCTCTTATTTTAATAATCACAACACATGATTCATTTATTACTAATGTTTCACATGTTGTATGATGGCATTTTATATGAACATATTAGTTCTATTATATTCTTTCTAAGAGTTATGGAAAGAAACCATTGGTTACGATTCACTGCTTCTACTATACTCAAGTCACTGTTACCGTCAGGATGAGCTACTGCCAGACTCAAGTCACTATTATCGCTAGGATGAGCTACCACCAGACTCAAGTCATCATTACCACCATGATGAGCTATCGCCAGACTCAATTCACTATTACTACTAGGATGAGATACCTCCATATTGAAGTCATCACTACCGCCAAAGGAGCCATCGTCAGCAGAGTCACCACCAGAGGCGGAGTCACCGCCAACACTCTGGTTACCATTGTTGTCCAAGATCTTAGGTGTGAATGGTTCAATGGAAAAATCTATTCCTGGATAGTTTGACCAAGTATTTAAGACTTAGTAAAAGATTATTCAAGGAAAGTGGACATACATCAATAAGAACTTCTATATATTCATGAAGGATCTCTTTCTCAAAATAAAAATGATATATTGATACAATAATTAATGTCGATCAAGAATTTTGCGTGATTGAATTTTTGAATTCTCTCGAACTTGCTAATTCACATTCTATGAAGTTCAATGACACAAAAGCACTAAAACCATTATCAAGATTGATTGAGACAATATACACAAATCAAATGAATCATTCCTATAGATTTATATGATCCTCTTTTATGCTTAAATTTTATAGAACGAAGCACATACTCCCCACCACTAATGATATGAGGATTACAAACATACATAACACATCAGACTAAGCTCTTTTTATTTGTTCTGTTTGTTTTACTTTTGAGAAGTGTGTTGTTTTTTTGTTATCTAACACACACTATCTTTTACATATTCTTGAAGAATACTTATTATTCTCTTCTTCCTCAATCCGTTTCCCACTGTGTTTGTGGAAGAGGTTCCTGTGTGACCTGTGCTTTTCTTTCATCTCTCAAATAACTGTTGAATAGGATTTTTAGCCTGGACAGCTTATTGTTATTGACTATATACCTAATCTTGGTTTTGGATTTGTTTGATTATATTTATAATCTTCTTGGCAGTAGGTGATTGCAAAGTAGAGGGGATTAGGTCTCACCTTGAGACTGAAACTCTTGTTTATTCTGTTATGTCACTATGTTATTTGTTTTGTTTTTATATCTTATTTAAGATAAAATTTCATTAATAAACAAAACAACTGATTTGATAATTAGTCTTAACTAGTTTTTATATATATTTATATCTAAGTAAATTGATATCAAAATTTAAGGTATTTCTAAACTATATTTTAATTCAGACCTAATCACTCCCTAAGAAATATTTTTAAAGGATAGATCTTATATCGATATACTGTTTTGATTAATTGGACAGTTTATTTACATATATTTTTTATTAGGAACTCGATTAACCCCCTCTTGAGTTACTCTCTCTGAACAACATATCAAGTTAAAAAAGTGTATGTAGTTGTATAAATAATAAATAAAATCAATAAAGTAAACAATTATCACATTTATTATTCTTTAAATTAACCACATAAACCCCGAGGTTCCCTAGGACACCCAAACTCTCAATACCTGCTTTGGAACATGCTGAAGTCTGAACCATACCACATATTCAATTCACAATTCATTATAACAAATGGGAATTCATTATCCATTTCATTTTAATTTATAAAATGGCCAATTAGAACCATATTCCAATTCCAATATTTTGGGTCTAGGTTTCCATGCCTAAGACCTCGTGGGCTTTTGAAGTAGCAGTATGTGTCCCACACTCATTTATCAAATAATCAAACAAGTGGGATTTGGAAGCATCAGACCATGCACCACACATGTTTATCAATATATTTATCATTATGGTATTTAAAATCAGTATACCATGTCCCACACATGTTTAACAATCAATTTATCACTGTGGTATTTGGAAGCAACAAACCATGTCCCACACATGTTTATCAATCAATTATAATATCACATGTATCATATCAATCAAGGTTAATCAACATTAACCTTATTATCACATTTCACAATAAATTAATTCAACAATTAATTATTACAATAAATTCCATAATCTTGATATCTCATCAATTACACAATCATACATTCCATTAATTAATTCAAAAAATAATTATTTCAATTTCACATTCAAAAAAACCATTAATTAATTTAAAAATTAATTAATTCAATTCAACCCAATTTCACAATCCTAATATCCCATTAGTTAATTAATTAATTAATTAATTCAATTTCACTATTATATTACCCTAATTAACCTTAACTATTAACAAATGGAAATTAAAACAAATTAATTCAATTATCAACGAAATTTATCAATCAAGGAAATTTCAATTATTACAACCACATAAATGTAATTAAATCAAGACTATAGGATTGGAATTTAGACTACCTAACTCATTTCGTTGGAAAGTGATATCCTAACCGAAAATCCCCAATTTAAAATTGATGGTTCTAGATCCAAGATCAAAAGAATCAAGATCTAATAAACTGAGATCTATATATATTACCATAATGGATAAACATTCATATTTTATCCAAGAAGAGGGGCGGGGGAGGGAGAGATCTAATCAGGAAGAAAACACATACCCATGGTGGTGAATATTTTTAATATGCCCTTTGATTTCCTATGAATAGAGGTTGGGTGCCCTAGGAATGCATCTGGGAGCCTCAAAAAACTATAAAATTTGATTAGGGACGAGTTGGGGTTAATATAGGGGTTTTTATAATTTAAAAACCAATTTTTGGGTTAATTAAAACTATGTGTGTATTGTTTCCTAGGAAGAGGCATATGGTTTACAAAACTGTGTGCCTTAAATGTGCACCTCTTTGAGGGGGGTGCATTGTTTCTCCTAAGAGGGTGTATGGTTTTCCAAACCATGATCTAGCAATGAAAATACCTTTTATTATCATCCATTTCAATTTCTGTTAATTGACACACAAGCGCAAAGTCTTGTCAGCCTTGTTTGCAAACAATATTGAGGAACCCCAAGCCGATGTACTCAAACAAATAAATCCTTTATCCCCCAAATATTCCAGTTGAGTCTTGATCTGTTGTTTCTCTTTTGGTTCCATTATTTATGGTGGAATAGAAACTAGCTTATCCCTGGGTATGAGCTCAATAGTAAATTCCACATCTATCTCAGGTGGAATCCCTAATAATTCTTTAGGAAACACATCCTGAAACCTATCCACTACGGGTGTAAAGACATCATACTTTACACCTCTATTATAATCTAGAAAAAAACTAGAAACCTGGGTAGTGAGCTCCCCCATTTGTTGATGAATTGTCCCAACATGGACTGCCTGGATATCCCACTCTCCACGGTGAATATAATCATCACCCTTAGGAGATGTAAAATTCACTCTCATGAAGTAACAATCTATGCGGGCTTGATATGATACTAACCATTCCATATCCAAAATTAGTTAAAATCCTAACATTTCAATAATATAAATATCCCATGTAAAATGATACTCTCCAATCTTGAGAGAACACCCTTTGCACAAATATATGTCTCTAGACCATACTCTCAAAGGTGTATCTATCATCAATACCCCACTCATGAACTCCACCCTAGGATCATACCATTCATAAGTTGTGTAGAAATAAAAGAATGAGATGCACCAATATCAAATAATTCACTAGAAAGTATAGAATCTATAAGAATAGTACATTTAACTACTGATGGTCCAGCCTCATTATCCACAAATGTAGGCTGAATAGCATACAACTATCCATCCCCTCTTCCCTATGATGTAGTTTGAGTATCCTAAACTATAACACACTACTAATATAGCTGATATTTCCCAGAAGTACCACATCCACTACCTCAACTACCCTGGCTAGTAGAACTATAACTTCTAGACTGGTACGATGTATAATTTTCCCTTCCCATACTCTGGTTTTGTCTAACTTCCCCATACCTACCCTCTATCATAGGTTTCTAAAAAACTTTTATAGATCTCCCATCCTTCTGTAGCCTCGACACTCTATCGGTGGTCAAGGGAACTATCTGTGAAAGTGTCTCGACCTACCACACTAGTGAAAAATCCCATGATAAATGTCCTATGTAACTGGCCCTTCCCCCTAGATAGTCTTCTTTCCATCACCCTAGCTTATAATCTCATAGAGATGCTTCCTATTCTCAAAATTAATACTTCCTAACCACCCAGGAGTAACCACATTTCCTCTACTAGAAGCCTCCTTCAGTCTCCCCTTAGATATGGGAGCTTGATTCACAAATTTTGAAAACTTCTTTATCCTAAAGATATTCACCTAGGACCTAATTTCTATTTAATCCCATCCTGAAACCATTTTTCTGAAGTAGCCTCATCTCCTACCAATTCTGGAGAAAAGTTCTACAAATCTATAAAGTGTCCAGCATAGTCCATCACGGACATACTCCCCTAAGTCAACCACATGAACTCAGCTGCTCTCTCCTGCCTGAGAATATCAGGATAAAAGTTCTCCAAGAACTTCTCTTGAAAGTCTTTTCACTCTATATATTCTAGTTTTCCATTGCAAGTCTTGATTTCCCACCAATGCTTCACCTGAAAACATAACATATAAGCTTCCATTTTGAATCTCTTCTCGGTAAGATTCTCTAAGTGGTCAAGTATAGTCTGAATAGATTCAATCCAGAACCCCACTACCTTGGGTCCACCCTCTACGGCGAACATCAGAATGTGCTACAACTAGAACTCCCTAATTAGATCAGACATGATTTTCACAACCCATCATGGGTCTCTTTCCATAAACTGCATGAAATGAGAAAAGTTCTCTCAGAACTTCTCTCTAACTTCCTCGCATGGCACTATCGGTGCCTCAGGTTCCACTACTGGTAGATTATCTCCAACTATAACCTCCTATCTTCCTCTCAACAAGCATCTCCATGGATAAATATCTCTATAATTATTAACACATGTCTTATGACACATTTCACAACATTAACACATTTAACAATAGGGACTCACACAAGGCCATAATAAGTCATTCACCATTTTTCCACCACATGGTCAACACCTAGGCACTAACACTACCCTTAACCATCCTACAACTTTTTCATGGTTAATAAGGTTAAACACATTCTAAAATTCATGTTTCTTACTGGACACCCATTTATTCACAATTTGAAACATTTTTTCCAAGTTCACATTAGGCACCTTTTCATTTAAGTCGCACAAATAAAGAAAAGCATTTTTATTTAACAATTTACCCAAAACATTCTTTTATCATTGATGCCTAAAATGATGAATTTAAAAAATTAATCCTGAGTTCCTAGAATGATGCATGCATAATCAACTCTCGTGCCATTATGGGCCATGATTCAAATCTCAGAAAAACCTTGAAAAAATAATCACATCACACAACAAGTGCATCACTCGAGGTGAAATAACATCAACTTTAAAAACACACATAAATAATAGAAATACCACCCTGGATACTTGGATTTTACCCTCACACATGGGTTAGATACTCCCATGCATGATATTTGAACAAGTACGAACTCATTCTATTCTCCTATCTACATTTCACAAATAGTAATAAAAAAATAAAATAAAATAAATTGGTCCTTTGATACCACTTTTTAACATCCCAACCTGGGCACCACACACTGGTGCCCCAAGACAGTTCACTACATGACCTTAGGTGCACCTCCCTATATGCCAGAGACTTCTGACTAGCAGTGAGGGTCAATATCAATCATGGGGAGACTACACCCTATTTATCAAAGTATCACAATAGTGGAAATAAATAATAAAAAAAATTATATAACCTAATAACCAAACAATACCAATATCACATGATGACCAAAACAAGAAATGTTATGTCCAAAACTAAATAGTAGATATTTCATACCAATATGTGTCAGGTGTTGATATGAAAAACCCAAAATAAATAAGGACACTGAAAACTCCAAATTAGGTCTTGAACCATGTCTGGTTCCCTCATCCATACTCCATCCTGACTTGGCCATCTAACATAGGGCCATTTCCCTTAACCTATCCTGAAACCATAAAATCTATTCGATTACCGATCAGGAAGCTCAAGTAGGATGTGAGTATAACTCAGTAGACCACCACCAATAGAGTCTAAAACAATATCCATAAAAAAACAATGTATGCAGTTTTATAATTAATAAATAAAATAAAAAAAGTAAACAGTTATCGTAATTATTATTCTTTAACTTAACCACATAAACCCTCGATTTCCTAAGGATACTCGAACTCCCAATACCTGCTTTGTCCAATGTTGATATATGAACCATACAACATATTCAATTCATAATTAATTATAAAAAATGTTCTTTCATTCTTCATTTCATTTTAATTTATAAAAAGAACAATTGGAACCATATTCCAATGCCGATAGTTTGGGTCTAGGTTTCCATGCCTAGGACCCTGTGGAATTTTAAAGAATCAATTTGTGCCCCACACTCATTTATCAAAAAATAACATAAGTGCACTTTGGAAGCAGTAGACCATGTAACACACACGTTTATCAATAAATTTATCACTATGGGCTTTAGAAGTAGTAGATCAAGTCCCACACACATTTATCAATCAATTTATCACTATAGGATTAAGAAGCAGCAGACCATATCCCACACATTTTTATCAATCAATTAAAATATCACATGTATTGTATCAATCAAGGGTAATCAACATTAACTGTCTTATCACATTTCATGATCAAGAAATCTATTAATTAATTAAACAATTAATTAATTCAATTAAATATATTGTATAATCACAATAATTCTCATTAATTAATTCAATAGTTAATTAATCAAATTCAACAATCTCAATAACCCAATAATTAATTGAACAATTAATTATTCTAATAAATTCCACAATCTTGATATCTCATAAATTCTAAAATCACACATTGCATTAATTAATTAAAAAATTAATTAATTCAATTTCATATTCACTACAAATAATTAATTAATTCAACAATTAATTAATTCAATTCAATCCAATTTCACAATCCCAATATCCCATTAATTAATTCAATAATTAATTAATTCAATTTCATCGTTCAATTTTTCCAATTAACCTTAACCATTAACACATGTAATTAAAAAAATCAATTCAATTATTGATTAAATTGCCCAATCATGGAAATTTCAATTCTTACAACTACATACACATAATTAAATCATGACTATGGGATTAGAATGTATACCACCTACCTCAATTCATTGGCAACTGATTGCCCCATGGAAAATCCCAAATTTAAAACGGATAGGTCAAACCCATGATGAAGAACATGATCTAGAAATGAAACCTAGATCCAAGATCAAATGAATCAATATCTAACAAACCTAGATCTAGATCTATAACCAAATCATTTAAACATCCATCTTTTATCTGAGAATAGGAGTGGGAGATAGAGAGATCTAAATGGGAAGAAAATATATACCCAGGTAGCATAAATCTTCAATATTATATTTTATTCACTAAGAACAAAGGTTGGGAGCCCAAGGAAAGTGTTTAGAAACCTCCAAAAACAAGATAATTTGATTATGGTCAAGTTTGGGTCAATTTGGGGCTAATACGGTGATTCGGGTATTTTAAAACCTAATTTTTGGGTTAGTTAAAACCACATGCATGGTTTCCTAGGAAAGGGAACATAGTTTTCTAAACCATGTTACAAATAGAGGGGATTCACATGGTTGGTTCATGGTTTTTCAAATTTTGCGCCCTCTTAAAAGAAAATGTGCACCCCCTAGAAGAGGTGCACAATTAATACAATATATTTAATTTTCTCTTTTTAAAGGGAATTCCCAGGAGTGGCATTTTCGAACCCTCCACACCTAGGAACCCCCCTCCCCATGAAGAGATCATCCGGAGAAGCCTCAGCTGGGGAGGAGTCGTTGTCAGCTGAGATGACAGAGCGTCCCGTGGGGTTACATTTCGATCAGTGATGGTTTGTCACATCAATCTGTCATCCAGGTGAAATGCGCCCTTCTGCCCACCTGGTGAGACACCGAGTGACTCGGTAAGTTGAGTGGTACATGGGAGGTGGAAATTCACCCAAGAGTAGCTCTAAGGAATCAAACCCCAGACCTCACCGAACACTGTTGTTGTGGAACTCAACCACACGCCACTATGCCACCGCCGAATCAGTAATTAATACAGTATATTTAATTGGATTAATTAATTGTTGAATTAATTAATATATTTCTTGATTAATTCAACAATTATTTAATTGGATTAATTAATTTTTAAATTAATTAATAGATGTATTGATTGTGAAATGTGATAAGAATGTTAATGTTGATTACCCTTGATTGATATGATACATGTGATATTTTAATTGATTGATAAACATGTGTGGGATATGGTCTGCTGCTTCTTAATCCTATTGTGATAAATTGATTGATAAATTTGTGTGGGACTTGATCTACTACTTATAAATCCCATAGTGATAAATTGATTGATAAACGTGTGTAGGACATGGTCTACTACTTCCAAATCCCACTTGTGTGATTGTTTGATAATAGTGTGCCAACCGTACACAACGTCTCCTCCTTCCAAATTTCTAAAATTTTCACTCAAATGAGCCCAAATTAAAACCCAAACAATTTATACTCAAAAAAGAAAAATAATAACTGTAAACGAGCCTAAGACATCTCTAAAAAGGTTTGTTATCTTACATATGGGGTAATACATGTCTTATGTTCATTTTTTAAATGCCTTTATTATAAAAATTTCTTCGAATATGATATGAGGCAAGATTATGTAAACCATTTATTTCCATGGGTAATTCTTCTGATTATGCCTTGTAATTGATTCACTTTTGTGGAACACATAATCATTAACATGTTATGAAGGGTTACCCCATATAGTGCTCAATGCATTGGGTAAAGCTTTTTTCTCATGAGACGTTATGTATGGGATTATGGAGTAAACCTAATCCACTATGGGACCTTGTCTTCCATGTGATGTTGTCATGGAAGTTAGCCTTAACTTATTCTTATGCCATGTTTTTTGTTGATGTCACATTTTATATGTTTCTATGATCTTGTGGGACCATATTCTTTATGTTATGCTCTAATGTGATTACTCCATCCATCCAATGGCCTGAAGGCCTTCATTTTTTTATTGATTTTGATAATACACCTTTCAATGGGTGAGGTGGAACCCTTACAAGGCCTATAGGCGTAAGTATTACATGGCCCCTAGGCCTTAGAGGAATTAATTTTTCCGTAGGCTTCAAATATTACATACAACCCAGACTAACTACTTGGAACTGCTCCTCCCCAGCATCTTTATCGTGAAATCAACTCTCCACCTTCGCATGGTTGTTCGGCTAGGAATTCCCGTGCATGAAAAAGCTTGTCCCGATGGCAGGTTCCATACCCTCTCATTCTTGAAATCTGTTTAGCTTCTGCGGTGGTTAAAGTTCCTTGCTCATTCTCCTTGTAGAGCTTGTTCTTTGTAGGTTGTCTAGTTTGCATCTGCACTTAAAGGTGGCCTGAAGGCCTTCAGGTGGCCCGAAGGCCTTACTGACCCGAAGGCCTGGGTGGCTAGAAGGCCTTAAAGGACTGGGGGACCAAATCGGTGGCCCAAAGGCTCAAATGAGGGCATATTCCCAGCTTCTACAGTGCCAAACAATACCTGCTACAGTTCCCGCTACATTACCTACTATAGTACTGCTACAATACCCCCAAAAATAATGTCTCCACTTGGATTTGATCCCGGGTCTCCTGGATGCACTTACAGAGTCCTTACCAACCGGGCTAAGGTTTATGTGCATGATTACTCATGATTCTTCTCCTCTATGATATCATGTTATACCTTTAACTCACATGTTATGTATCTTTATCATGTTTACTCTCTTACTGGGATTTTTATCTCGCCCCTTTTTTCTATCTATTTCCTAGGTTATCCTATACAGTTTAAGGTTCTAAAATCGATTTAAAATATTGTTATAGAGATTGAAATAGACACTTTATTTTTCATGTTGATGTTTTATATACCTAGCCTTCCAATACACTTGGCCTTTTTCATCCTTGTTTTATAATTATTGGATGTTTAAGTTAAAAATCATGTAATAATATGTGTAAAAGTATTGGGTCTCTATAGTTGGTATCATTGGAAAAGTCTAGTTATTTTGGGGGATTAATACTATAATACTTTAGTAATAACCCTAGGGATAAGTATAAGTATAGGAAAATATCCTGAAATTTTAGTGAAGTATAGAGTGAGTGGATTCCAAAAAAATTGCATCCATGTCTAGATACAAAAAGTAGAAGTGTCTCTAGAATAGTTATACCTAGGGTTAATAACCCTAAACAGAGTGCATCAGGCATTAAATTGATCATCACCTGGTGCACGAAAATGATTCCTTGTTTCACAGCTAGTTTAAAACTCCTAGGGGATATTCTTCATAAATTCAAAAACTCTTTACAACCCATTATGAAGAACTTGAAAAAATTGTTAGGTTAGAAAACATAATAGGAAACATTATAATAGATAATTTTAATTGAAACCTAGAGACTCATAAGTTATGATATACTTATCATTTATAATTTATTCATTATATGTTTATAATTTTCCCTTTTCTATATTTATTAATTAATGTATTATCATCTTGTTTTTTTCTTTTTAGTTAATGGTGGTAAATAGGAGAAATTATGCCAACAAATAACATGATAGGTAATGTGATGATTTACCAAATGATATGATTAACCTTATGGGAGTGGGAGATGATAACTTCAAAGAAGTACTACCTCAACTGGATCAAGTTATGAATAATAACATGAATCATGTATAATTCCCTCTTTCTCTTAAGAAAGAGAAAGTTGCAGTCAAGACTTTTATATGACAAAGGCCTCTTACCATTAGTAGATATTTTGATCCCTTCATTGTGGAAATATGGATTAACTCTTTTGAGAAGATATTTTATATCCTACAATTCTATGAATAAGATAAATTTGCATTGGTCACTTATCGCATAGAGGGGATGTTGATTAGTGATGGATGTTAATCAAGAGCACAAAGTCCAAAGAGGATATTGAAAACATGGAATGGGAAGAATTTAAGAAAATATATTTCAATATATATCATCCCTGAACTATATATATTAAAATATAGAGGGAGTTCCTCATACTAAAGAAAAGGTAAGATTAGTATGTTGGAGCATGTGATGAAAACTTCACAATGCTTGAAGAGTACACCTTCGTCTTTGTCTTCAACACTAAATATAAGGTATATTATTTATTTAGTGAGTTAAAGTTGAGTATATGAAAAGCTTTAGTGAGTTAGGACTTTGAGATCTATAAAGAGATTGTCTTTTGTGCCCTTAAAGTTGAGATGGAGATCGGTGACTCTCAGTGGTATCATGGGACTGGAGATAAAAAATTTAAAATGGAGTTTTCTTTAGGAATATCAACAAATAAATCTCATCACAAAAATAAAACTCAGCATCCCATGTTCTAAAGGTGTAGGAAGAAGCACCTTGGAAACCATCTCAATGGAACTATAAGATGCTTCAAATGTATAAAAAGTGAAATTCAACTAAACAATTCTGAAAGGATATGAAGAAGTCCACTAATACAATGGAGGAAAATAAGTTTTAGATGAACACTTAACCTGTTGTACAATTTTTCAATTACAAGGAACATGGGAACTATTCAAGACAATACCCTAAGCCAAGTTTTGTCAGAGATAATCAATAATAACAACCTCCAAGGCCTGGAGAGTAAGGAAGGGGATATGTTATCAATACTACTGATGTGGATAATGATAATGATTTGGTGATATTTTTACTAGTTATTCATTAAATAATAGAAAATGTACTTTTTTATTCTGGTTCTACACATTCTTTCATATCTTGAATGTTTAGTAAAACTATTCAAACCCCACCTCAAAACATGGGGATTGAGCTATATTTGAGAATATCAAGCGAAGTAATTATTTCATCCCAAGTATATAACTCCTCCCCAGTCAATGTCTATGGAATGAATATTTAATAAAATCTCATCTTACATACTTTAGTGGAGTTTTATTCTATAATGGGCATGGATTGGATATCCTTATATAAAGTCAACATCAACTATTAGGATATGGATATCACTCTTCACATACTAATTCATCCTCTGATTTTGTACAAGTGTAAGGAGTGGGATGAATCTTCCCTGAAATATTTTGATCAAGCATGGATATTATTGTCTTGTGAGCAATAATTTATAGCCTAAATTATTGAGACAAATGAGAGAATCATGTTAAAAGACATTCCCATTCTGATGGATTATACTTAGGTATTCCCTGAAGAGTTTTCTGGTCTTCCTATTGACTGGAGGGTTGATTTATCAACAAAACTAATACCTAGATCTCTTCCCATATCCAAGAATCCTTGAAAAATGGAAATTGTTGAGTTGGAAGAACTAAAAAAGTAGTTATAAGAGAATCTAGAAAATGGTTTTATATACCCGAGTTCTTTACCATAGGGTGCACTAGTCCTCTTCATCAAGAAGAAGGATGGGTCAATGTACCTCTTCATTTATTATCATGAAATCATTAAAATTGTGATAAAGAACAAGTATCCCCCACCATGGATGGATGACTTGTTTTATTAACTATGTTTGACCTAGTATTTCTCTAAGGTAGAATTTCAGTTGAGATATCACAAATTAAGGGTGAAGAAGGAAGATATTATAAAAACTACATCTCGAACAAGTTATGGACACTATGAGTTTACAGTTATGTCTTTTGGACTCACTAATTCTACAAAAATATTTATAGAATTAATGAATAGATTTTTTAGAGATAACCTCAACAAATTTATGGTAGTCCTTATAGATAAAATTCTAATATACTCTAAAATCAAGTAGGAGAATGAGAATAATTTTAATAATGTGATAAAGACTTTTTGAAAAAGAGAATTTATATACAAAGTATAGAAAATTTGAGTTCTAGATGAAGGAAGCATCATTCGTGGGGAGTATTACCACCAACAAAGAGATATATATGGACCCTTCTAAGACAAAGGAAATTGAGGAGTTTCCTTGACTAGTTTCTAAAATATATATTCATAGTTTTCTTGGATTAGCTAGATATTATCAATGATTTGTGAGAAACTTCTCACAATTTTAAAACCCACTATCTAAGATAACTCAAAAGGAGGTAATGTTTTTCTAGACCAGTGAATGAAAAGATATCTTTAAATAGTTGAAAAATATGTTTATCACTATAGTATTCCTCCCACTGCCTCGAGTGGGGATATGTTTTTGTATATAATGATTCTTCAAATATGGATTTGGTATTTTTGATAATGTAAAATTAAAATTTGATAGCTTATGACTCAATGTGGTTGAAATTTCATGAGAAGAACTATCCATCACATGATTTGGAGTTAGCAGTAGTGATCTTTTAATTGAAAATATAGTTTGTTAGGTCCACTAGGCTAGATACCCTGATAGGGGGGTGAATCAGGGTATGAAAGATTAAAACAACTACCCCTTGTGATCTTGTTTTGCTTTTAGACAAAACCCTCTTCTCTCTCCTTACCGATGAAGAGTATGAATAAAACTTAAAGCATGCACAGGACACAACGATTTTTACTTGGTTCACCCTCCCTGGGCTACGTCCAAGGAGAATACACTAGCAATGTGCTGATGTACCAATTCCACTATAAGCGCACTACTGTTTACAAGTTCAAAGTGGACTTACTCTCCCTCTTGGTTTACAACCACTCACAATTTGAGAACTCACTCCTCTCTCAATTGAAGGGAGCTCACTGCTTCTTCAGAAGATCCACTCATAGTTTATAAACCTATAGATCTCTTAATTTTCATGAATACATGCATCCTCAACTATTTATAGATGCTCTGTTGAAGTCCAAATTTCATCCATAGATGAATACCCCTTTTTCCTCTGAACACTAGGCAATTCCTTTGGAAATACCTTCGCAAAGCACCCTACTTCACGGGGCTCCCAATTTCGTGAAGCTCAAACAAGCCTTCGCGAAGCTCCTACCTTTTCACGAAGCACTCTCGTGAAGCACTCTCGTGAAGCACTCTCATAAAGCTCAAGTCGTCACAGAGCGACTTCCCTCGTGATGCTCACTGAGCCAACGCGGAGCTCGCAACTTTCGCGGAGCTAGAATAGCCGCCGCAAAGCTACTTCCTTTTTCGAAGCACACTACCTTCACGTACTACCTTCGCGAACCGAGAGCAAAATATTTTCTCTGAAAACTCTCTATGTTTCTCATGAGGGGGTCGAGGCCTATTTATAGGCGATTCCGCCAACCCTCGAACCTTCCGCGTGAAGTTAACTCTATGTCATCTCAAATCGTAAAGCTCTGAAGTTCCCGCCGAAATTCTCTCAAAACCACGAAGTACCATGGAAATTTTTCAATCACGGAGCTCATCGTAATCGAAGAGCATCCAATCATTTACTTCGTGTCGCTGCCGCGAAGCTCCACTCGCAATGCCCTTCACCACCGCAATGCTCTTCAACTCTACCGTTCACAAAGCTTGACGTAATCGTGAAGAATCACCACCATCATTTTTCTGGTCTTCGCGAAATCCGATCCATGAGGAATATCTTCACGAAATTCATGCATTTTATATATTTAAATAAGATATTCAAGGATATCCACTTTTTGCGATGCTCACCAAACTCCAAATTTTGGACCCCAAAAAATTGGCAAACACTGGAAAATGGCACCACCATGTACTGCTCTTTTTGTACCACCTCCAGATCATTCATTCCTTTGTCATGGTTCTTTGTTAACATGGATTGTCAACAACATCACTAGAACTTGAAAATTCACCATGGAAACCTGTTTTGTTAATAAACAAAATCAACCCAAAAATGCTGCAATGTTACCTTAAGGGATTTTTTCCCAACAGACATTATCTCTATGGGGAGAATTGTGAAATGTATATAGATCATAAGTGAATCAAATATATATTCATATTGAAGGATCTTAATATGTTCCAATGAATATGTTTAGATCTAATTAAGTACTATGACTTCTCAATCCATTACCATCCTAGGAAAGAAAAAAAAGTGGCATATTCTCTAAGTAGAAAAGGATCCAAAAAATTTATTAATGATGAGAATTGAGAGGGATAAAATCTTCTTAGACTTGAAAAGGATAGGAATGTGAATAATAAAGTAAAGAACATCATCATTACTTTCTCAAATGATTTCTCAATCATCCCTTATGGAGAAGACAAAGAATGATAAAATAGATAATGTATAAATTCATAAGAAGGTGGAAGCTATAAGAAATGGGAAACCATCATAGTTCAAAATTTATGAAGGAGTTATAAGACTTGGGTCACAACTATGTGTATCATAAAATCATGAGATAAGGAAAGTGTCATTAAATGATACACATAGCTTGACCTTCTCCATCCACTTAGTGAGAATAAAGATGTATCGAGATCTCTGAGAGCGCTATTGGTGGGATATTATGAAGAAGTAAATCACAAAATATACATCAAAGTGTCTGGTATGTCAGAAATTCAAGGATAAAAGGAAAATTTCTAATGGGATGAAGCAACCAATACCCATACCTACATGAAAATGGGAAAACATCACCATAGACTTTTTCACTGGTCTTCCAAAGACATCAATAGGAAATAATTTCATATGGGTTGTAGTGGGTCGTCTTATAAAGGCTTCTCATTTTATTACAATTTGATAGGAATTATCACTTGATCAACTTGCAAGGATATAAATCATATTGGTGGTGAGTCTATATAAAACACCATTATCGATTTCATCTAACTGATATTTTAGATTTACCACCAAGTTCTAGAATAGTTTATAACATGATCTAGATACTGAGTTGAACCTTAGTATGTCTTATCACCCCCAAACTAATGGTCAATATGAGTGTATTATTTATACACTGAAAGAAATTTTGAGAGAATTCTTGATGGACTTCAAAAGAGGATGGTATAAATATATTACTTTGGTTGAGTTCTCGTGCAATAATATCTTTTACTCAAGCATCCAAACAGATCCTTATTAAGCCCTTTATGGGAATAGATATAGAAAACTCATTTGTTGGGATGAACTTGGTGAAAATAAGAAGTTGAGTCCTAAAATGGTTGAATAAATGGTATAAAATTCCAAGACCATTCAACAACACATCAAGGTTGCTCATAGCCAATAGAAGAGCTATGCTGACAATTGTCAATTAGACTTGGATTTTTAGGTTAGGGATAAAGTGATTCTCTACATATCTTCATGGAATAGAGTCAAGATATTTGGTTAGAAGATAAATCTAATTCCTGATACATTGGCCCCCTTGATATTCTTGATCGCATCAGATTTATGTCTTATCAACTAGAACTCCCACCAACCCTTTCTCAAGTACAAGACATATTTCATGTTTCCCTCTTGGGAAAGTACATAACATATCTCTCACATGTACTAATTCATAGTTTGTATAGCTGGAAAATGATCTTTATTAAGAAGATCATATAGTAAAGATCTTGGACTGTAGAGATAAAATTCTATGCAATAAGACAACTCACCTAGTCAAAGTACTATGGTGGAACCATAAATATGAAGAAGCAACTTAGGAACCAGGGGAATCCATAAAGCAGAAGTATCCTCAAAATTTTTAAATATAGTATGTAATATAAAATTTTGAGGGATAATTTTCTTAAGGGGGAAGAATGTAACACCATAAAAATTAAAAAATAAAACCATGTTCAATAGTGAATATGACACGCAACACGGAACCTAAAAAAACCATAAAATATTATTATTTAAATATTATAAATATGACATAGCCATTAAATTGTTGTGTATGAATAGGTTTAACAACATTATGAAATATATATAAATTTCCTATGAAATACAAATTTATTGATAAATTTTTATTAAATAATCACACAATTTTAAGTAAAGATATTTTATGCTTTAAAAAATACATTTTCTTCAAAAAAAATATTTCCTTTTCAGATAAAATGATATAATTAATTTATAAATCTTTTAGAAATATAATTTTATAAAAAAATTATTATTTTTCAAATTATAATATCAAAATTATCTTAGGGTGAAATTTTATAATTTTTTTAAAAAGCTTGATTTTTCAGTGAATACGGGAAAATACAGATTTTTGTAAAACTGTCATTTCTTTTCATTAAATAATGTAATTTAAAAGTAACATTATGCTTTGAATTTTATTTCAAAGGAACATAATTATTATTTAATTATATATGATCTAATAAATTACATTTTAATAATATTTATACTGTATTTTGGTATAAGTAAATTTTTGGGTTTAAAATTTATTTTTCTGTAAAATTATTTTTCTTATGTGAATAAGACATTTATACATTTTATTCTTTTCAAAGATTCCAAGTGGGTCATATCCCCCAATATAAAATAAAAAACCATCTCATATCCTCTCCACACATCAAAAGCCTTTTGGTTTGTAAAATCCCTACCCAAATCCCTTACTTCCCTTATCACATCATACAAGCCTTATTTTGATTATAAAACCCTCATAGGAAGGATTTTAGTATAAACCTAAAGAGGTTTTCCAAAGAAGAGGTATCATTCTTAACCAATTTTTTTTGTTTTATTTCTTATTCCACCTCATTAAAATATTATTCAACTAGGTTGATATAATAATATAAATGAATCATGTATATTGATATGTTATTATATTAATACCATAACCTACATTCACTCATCTTCCATCAAATTGGAAACGTAACCACTGTTTGTGTGTACAGAGGACTACCGCTTTAATAACTGATTTAATTTGTTTTCCATCATCGCCTCTCATGGTTATTTATAATGATAGAATTAATGTATATATATTATATTCATGAGATATTTATCATTATTTAAAATTAATATATCATATATTTTCTTACATTTCCATTCATTGAAATATGATAGTTGATGTATACGTGTGGATTACCACCTCTACGAAGTGATGTGATTCGTTTTTCATTACCACTTCACATGGATGGTATATAAAAGTGTATTTAAATAAATAATATGATATTTATTATATTATTATCATTATATAAATTTAAAATAACACTTACTTTCTTTTTATCATGATTGTTTAAAATGGAAATGTTACTCATGAGGACATACGACCTACCGTCTCCTTGATTGTAACATAATTCATTTTTCATCACCATATTTCATGGTTGGATTTAAAATTATAGTTTATGTATAATAATTATAATTATTTCAAAATTATTATTCTGTAGGTAATAAAATAACAATCTCTTTGACCTTAGTTAACTTACCAATGTGATTTTGGACGTATGAGCCGAATATCATCAAAATGTACGACATGAATCTAAATGATTAAGTAATTTAATATAACATGATACAAATAAAATAAAAGTAATAATAAACTTGAAAAAGGTTATTAAGAATGTAAATAATTATCTTAAGTTTATTATTCATGAATATAAATAACATATGAGATGAGTCAGACTCAAGGTAAGGGGTCTCTCTAAACCATCCTTTTCGTTGGGTTATTAAATTTCTCTATATATATATTTATCTCTCTTTAAAGTTATGGAATGATTCTAAATTATGAATATTAATCTCTCACAAATATACCTAGCATATTCTCCCTTTTAAGAGGTAATACATTCTTTATGTTCATTTTTTAAAATTCTTCATTATGAAATTTAATTTGATTATGATATGAGGAAACATTTTGAAACTAATTTCTTTAAATGGGTAATTCTTAGGATTATGACTTATAATTGATTCCCTATTATGGAACACATAATCATGAAAATATTTTAACATCCCGACCAAGGTTCCACTAAAATGGTTCCCCAAGATGGTTGACCACATGGCCTCAAGCACGCCTCTCCATATGCTAGAGGATTCTAATTAGAAGAGAGGGTCCAATGATGGTACGATGGGAAGAATATAACCTCATGATCTGAGTAGTGCAGTGGTGTCCAAAAATAAAACAATAGTGGAATAAGATGAAAAAAATAGGGCAGTGAAAGATAATAATGACTAACAATAAATAAATAATGAATAAACTGGCCAATGCCACACAATCATGCATGTCCATATAATGCAATAATATAAAAGAGGATACATACAACGGGAAATTAATAACAATATAAAAACAAAAAAAAAATAATTATATATTTATGAGTATCCTAAGTTTTTTCTTAGTCCTATGCTTATATGCTCCAATGTACAGGTGTAATAACACAAGCATGAATCCATGATCCTAAACCTATGGCCATGTGGTCTGTTTGAGTACCCTAGTGTAATGGCAGCCTGAACAGGGTGTGAGATATACTCAGTAGGCCACCAAAAATGGAATATAATGTTTTCCAATCTATGAATATAAAATACATTAGTGTGAAAGTATAATAAATAAATTATTCAATAAATAGATGTAAATAAGTTAGTTTGGGTTCCTCAAGGACACACAACTGACCATACCTACTTCACCTAGGCTGGAATATCTATAATATTCCATAATGTATATATAATAATTATATAAAATATATATATTAAAATATATAAATTCTATGGAAAGGATCCAAGTCATAAGTCCAAGAAATCCACATAGTGGTAAAGGTGATGGTAATAACATAGCCCTAGTCCCCATGGCTACAAGCCCAGGTGTCCATGAATGAGTGTCTCTAAACCCCAAAACAATTATGGGTAGTCACAAGTATCTAAACATAAGATAATTAGTTTTTCAATAACCCTACATACATAACCAAAGTGAATTAGTATAGTAATAATCATAAGGATACACCACTAGTCAAATGTAATAATAAAAAAGCATGATATAATTTTTTTTCCTATGGGACTATCCAAGGCATTCCATAATGAGTAAATCATGTATCTCCTAAGTAGTAACATAATCTTGTTTATTATATAATTATTTCCATGGTGATCTGTAATGATGAAGAAAAAGTATCACTCATGACTTATAATTTTCATATGATCCCATACAAGGAATTCCATAAAAAGGAAATCCAAGTATCACTCAGAGTGTGAGAAAAATAATCTATCATATGAGTCCATCCAAGGAATTTTATAAAAGGAAACCCAAGTATTGATCAAGGAGTAAAATAATTCAAGTAACATATGAGCCCATCCATGGTATTCTATAATGAGGAAACCGGTATCACTCATGGTACAAAATACCTCAAATAGCCTCTCAGCTTGTCCTAGGCATTTCGTAAACTGAGTATCGCTCAAGGTGTAATGTAATTAAAGAAATCAATGAGCCCATCCATGGTACTCTTTAAATAGTAAATTTGTATCTCTAAAGGCACAATTTAATTCTCTTTTACACATTTTTTATTAATATCTAATCATCATTCATGGGCTTTATCCATGCCAATTTCAAATATCGTAACTCATTTCATTTCTTATTTTACAATTTCATTTGTAAAAGATAATACAAGAATAATTTAATTAAGAAGTCCATGTATGTAAGAATTTAATTTATCACAAATCAAGTATAAATAAATAGATCCATTCCCATAATCATGTCACCTACCATCCAAATATTTCCATTTAAATTATCCTTTTTATTATAGAATATAACACACCTATTAGGTGGTTTTATTACAAAACGGTGCATGGTTGAAATACCAAATTATTTAATATAATTTTAAAAACTATTACATGAGATTTAATTTCAGCACACCTCAAAGGTGATTAAATATTGGGTGGAGTATTTTAAAATGGGCATCTAAAATAACATCCATGAAGGGTGATTAAATTTCCTAAGTAATCATAGGTCATGGAATATAACAGACACACCCCAAAGGGGTGGTTCAATTTGAGGTGCATAACCTCCAATGGTTCAATTCAAAATCATAATGATAATAAAAAAATAGGAATAATCGTTTACATGTTGAATTTCACATTTAAGAGGTGATGCGTGAAAATGAAGGCACGCAGCACAATGGTGTAATTTATAAATATGATAGAATTTAAGAGAAAATAATGATACTACCTACATTATTCTTAGGATTATTCACTCATCTAGTATCTATCTTTCATTCGATATGGTTATAGATAAATTGAATAAATAGAAAAACACCCTAAAAATTGGGAAAAAGTGCCTGCATGGATTTTTCATTCCATAAGATGAGGGAAAATGTAATAAGAAGAAAGATGAATCAAGAGATTACTGATAAGGATCCAAAAATACTGATGGAGCTTAATTACGATTTCAAACGAGTGAGAGCCATGGAATCCTAGAGGAGAGACCAAGAGAGGAGTCAAGTAGCTGGAGTGCATGGGAGAAGAGGGAAATAAGAAATAAAGAGGCATAGGAAAATTGGAATTTAACCCCAATTTAATGAGTCGTATGGTTTTACCACACAGTTTGGAAAATCATACACCAACTGTTTGGGCTCACTACCTAAGTGGCACTAAAAATTTGGGATAGGCACACAATTTGACAAAATTGTGCATAGCTAGTATGCCCACCTCTATAGTTTACTACAAACAATCCACACGACCATGCTCCCTCGGGTGAATGGTTTTACAAACCATGTGACACACTCTATGCCCCTGCACTAAGCCACACAGTTTCTCCTAGAAATTCACATGGTTCCAAAAAAAATTCCCCTATAAAAAACAGGTCACACACTTTGGGCCACACGATGAGTATTAATCATGCACCAATCGTGTCCATCGGTCTAGTTATCCCGAAATATATTTCTTCTTGTATAATGCCCCTAAAACTCATATGAACTCCCAAGATACCTCTTATACCTTAAAAAACATCTAAAAACAACACTCTAAGTGTCCCAATTCTCAAATTTACATTCCTAATATTGGTTTAAAGTTTGGAACATACACTAAATGAAAATTTCAAGTTCCTTTGGAATTTCCACCCAGTCCAAAATATGGGATGTTACAACCTCCCCACCTTAGAACTTCACATCCCTAATAATACTTGGGGAAACAAATAAACATCTTCACACCTACTTGGGATGTGAAAATTTTCACTGAAATGGATGTGTTACGTTTTAAATTCCCAACACTCCTGAAAGCATTACTTTAACAACACAGTGCCTAAGTCATTAAAACTCAATCCAACACTTGTATTCCAAAACTAATATACTGAGATGGAATTTTCCTAAGCCTATCTAACTAGATACATGATCATGTTTTTGTATCTTTAATCAACCAACCCATGGTGATCCCCAATATGGATTCCTGCATTTAACAGTGATCTATGAATGTTTCTCTACACGACGTTCCTGATTAAAGGCGAGGAAACTACTCCAAGTCCATATTTTATCGAAACGGTTGAAGTCCAACCGACTTATTTCAAACAAGTAACGTCGTATTTTCTTTCAAAATCATTATTCAAACTTCACATTATTCATGTCACACTAATGGTGTGATAGACATGCTTCCTTATCGACCACATGCAATAAAAGAGATAAATCTCAAGTCGATACACCTTTGGTTTCCTACATTCAAAAATGATCACCTTAGATGGATGATGCATTTAAAAAGAAGTATCTTGATTCCTTTAAACCAATGTACCTTTATATTTTCTTCAAACACACTCACCAATTCACATAACCATCTTCTGGTGACATCTCTAGCCAAAACTTTCTCTATGTTGTCATGCCACAACCTGAACATTGGTGTATACCTGATCTAGTATCCTTAGATTAATAACTTTTAATTAAAAAAACTGATCCCAACATCAAGTCTAGGGTAACCTCATAATCATCTAATAGAGTCAAAGGAGCTCATACAAGGTAGCCCATAAGATGTCCTTTAAAAGTGATATGTTGGTAAAAAGTTGAAACATTCATGTATCAAAATACTAATCGATACCCAAGTGGTATTCGCCTAGTGGTCGTGTCAAAGAATCAGTTGGTGCATGTGAGTCTATCCAAGGCATTCCTACTTTGGAACCCAAGTATCACTTAGGATTATCTGTTCCACTAATATTATCCACACTACCCAAGATAAACTCTAAAAAGGGTCTATTTTTTGTCTAACAAGGTGTTTAATTATTTCTTTTAGGTTGGTATATAACTGATTCTCTCTCAGTGTACCCTGGATGAAGTTAAGATAAGGGGCATGATCATCACTAAGAAAAGAGTACACTAAGAGGATATGTCCAACCCCTTCCTACCAAATATACCTCAATGAGGAGATAGATATTATGACTTATGTGTCCCACTTCCAGTTGGCCCTGGGTTGGTGACTTTCACCAAGTGTATAAAAAAATCACAGTATGGGAGGCATTACCCTCTATAAATAAAACAGGATCAAGATATATGATAAAAAATCACCAAACAACTCTAGCAAACAATATATAGGTAAACTTAAAACCATCTCACAATGCATGAATAAACTAGAACTGATACACATAAAAGTATCCAACAGTATTCCAAAACACAAATCTACGAAACTGACTCAAAGGAAGCTCCAATCTAGCTAGTAATGTCTTGCTTGGTCCCCAAAGTCCTCCTAGAAACCTGAAAATAGTTTATATATGTATGGTGGGCCTAACATGTATAGTCATTAGGTATATATCCATGGACTCAAGTGAACATGTGAAAAGAGAATTCTAAATCACTAGTGAACAAATAGAAGAACCAACAAGAACATATACAGGTCATCTAACCAAATCCAGCCTCACCATAGCTCACTCACAAAATCCCATATCCAATATAATAAGATATTATCGATATCATTAAAAATAAAGGCTCCCTGTTTTTGTTTCCCTACTGATTTTTTGATCTCATGCCCCAAGAGTGAACTTCATGTGCTCTCATCCCTTTCACACATACCACATCACATAACATCTTGCCCACCCACACCTGGGTGACACATCACATCACATCCCACACATAGACATGTGATCCAAACATCACATCACATACCACCCACAGACACATGGGTCACACATCACATCACCTCACATCCCACCCGTAGACACCTAGGCTACACATCAAATCACATCACATTTAGAACCAGAGCAGTAGGGCATCATGAAAATTAAGGAAATCAATTGTGTGTCATCCTCCTAGCACTCATGACCCCCACCACATATCACATCACACCACATCATGTCTTTATCATAGATACATGGGACAACACATCACATCACACCACATCATACCTACAAACACCTGGGATACACATCACCACTAGGTAATCTTCAACACCAACCCGTATCACTACTACTAAAGAAAGAGCAGGGGTAGCCATCTATTTGTATCACTACCATCCTAGATATTGAGAAAAACACTCAAAAATCAGCACCTCTAAGCATTATTAAGGTTATCCAACTCAATTGGGTGTTTATAAAATAATATAAACATACATGACATATAGATAACATGTAATACCCAACCTATGGGTTTACATAAACTATACTAGCACACACCACATCACCACAACCATACCACACACCATCACAACTAATTTAACTACTACATGAAACACCAAGAAACCACCACAAAATACACACAACATTACCCACTTTTAATTATAGTTTTATCCACATTTTTTCATTATCCATTTCATTTCACATTACACTACTCGTTCATTTATTCAATTCAATTAGGAAATTACCACACATTTGTTTCAATTCCATCTCATTTATCTACCAGCCTGTTTTTTCATTTATCATCACATTTCATCTCATTGCTAACCAAGAAACTATCTCAACCACACCATCATACATCTGGACCAACTCACATAACCACTACCACAACAATACACATCCACTGTCATCATCATGTCACATCCACTACGCCACAACCATATCTTACAACACAACCACCACATGAAACAAACACACATTACCAACACGTATCACACCATTGTTCACCATAACCACATAACAACTCTATGAACCACATCACAAAACTTCCCAAATCACAAAAACTACACATTACCACCACACATCATCGCCACCACATGTCATACCATTTCACACTATAATCACATCACAAATCTACACACCACATTTCATAACTACCCGCATCGTATCCATGCTAACCAAACTCTGCATCATAGCCCCACAAATCGCATAGCCTAGTAGATCACCTCCATCACCCTACAATATCCCAATCCACATAGGAAAACATATCAAACAAAATAATACACAATATCATCATAAATCGGATTCTACAATTATTCATGGGATTTCATCACATTACTTCTTTAATTATCATTCGTATTATCACACAAACTAAAATCCATGGGAAACAAATTTATTATCCAAATATATGTTCCTTAGACTTTTATTTAGGGTATGATCACACAACAGCACAACATGGATCATCATAGAACAATAACTATAGTGTAAAAAAGGATCCCAATAGTTGTCATTTTCAACAAGTCAACAACATGGAATCAACTCATCAACAACATATATCAAAGAATCAAAACATGTGATAACTCCTCATTCCCATCAATTATTTTGATATGAAAATTAATTATCTTATTATGTTGACCCTTAATATCCACCCAAATAAAAGAAAACCAAGAATATATTACACGTAGAAAATAAATAGGTGATAATATGGATTTCCTACCAACAAGAAGCTTTCTGATCTCGTTGTACACTATAGGGAGAAGAAGAAACTACCCAGAAACCACTGCCGCACAAGTAACTCATCGATCAACCTTCACATCATCAAAGTGTTGCCAAAACACAACCCATACACACCACAAACCAAAATAGCACCACTATAGTGGATCTTTGAAGAATAATGGAAGGAAACCCATAGAGAATAGGGAAGAAATCACCATGAATTTCCAACAGGAATCCATCGGAACCCAAGGATTAATGCAGGAGAAGAAGGGATTCACAATCCTCAAAAATCACCTAAGGTTATCCTAGAGATTAGAGAATAAAGAGTGGCCGAATGAAAAGAGATTCATCCACACATGGGTTAAAATAACATGGAACCCAACACTTTCACGCCATGTGACCCATTCACAACATGAATTCTTATATTTCCAAATTCTGTAAAAATTCATGATGCATCATCATTTAATTAATTACACATCATTAATTCACCTTTCATGATGTGAATCCATTTCACAGACTCCCCCCTTTCCTACATAAAAGTTTTAAAACCATCTGGTTATACAAGACGTGAATCACCAATTCACAATGTGAATATGGTTCACATCGTGAACCACCACCTACAATACTCTACAGATCTATCTCTATCAATCCCTTTAGACCTCCCCTAAACACCTCCAACTGCCCAAACAGAAAAGTAACGAGCCAAGAAGGCACAGACTATTACATTAGATGCCTCTCAAATGATTTTCATCATCAAGAAACAAACCCAAGCCTGGAAAAAGAAAGGGGTCCAAACAACCATATCAAAAAATACCTCTCAAGAATCTTGTCACACCTCAAATGCTACCACCAATCAAAAACACCCAATTTAAACACCCAAAAAACACCCTAGGAAACCATATCACCACACAACCAACACACAGTGATGCATTGAGCACATAAATCATGGAATTCTATCCTCCATGTCAAGATACTATCTGATATGGGTGGCACTAACTCACCTACATAGTTTTAATTGCATCATAGTATAATGTGTCTTGATAGGGAATCAAGTCCTCCCATTTTCATGTTTTGGAAACTTTATCACACATTAGTCATCAAGGAAAATAACACATATCATAACCTAACAATATCCAAACATCACATCTTCTAAAACAAAATAAAAAAAATCAAGGCTCAAAACAACTTGGGGTACTGGGCATAAATTTGTGTCTCTCACTCCCAATCACTCTCTTCAATACCACTACACCTCCAGAAAACTTGAACCAAGAAATGGTTCCACCCATGAAACACCTTATCTCGATGATTTTGGGTCTCTAATGGCCACTCCATGAATTTTTCATTTTTCTAGATATCCAACTCTCCTCAATCAATAATGTGGGAGTCATCATGGAGATACCAACAAAGATAATACATGTGGAAGAAATCATGGATCATCTCTAATTGCGGTGGAAATTCCAACTGATATACTACCTATACAACATGCCACAACACCTCAAAGGGCCCAAAAAATCTAGGAAAAAGTTTAATCTCCCTGCCAAACCTCTACTACCCATACCGAGGGTAGAATCTCAGGAACACATGGTGTCCAACCTATAACTCTAGGGACCTCCACCTATGATCAGTACAGGCCTTATAATGGTCCAAGAACACCTTCATACACTCATGAACCAACTAGATATTCTTGGTTGTACTCTTCACCAAATTAGGAGAAATAACTTCCAACTCCCAAACCTCCATCAAACACAATGGAGAATGAAAATTTTTTCATTAAAACACATCAAAAAGAGATATTTTGATGGATGAGTGATATCTATTATTGTACGAAAACTTGAACAAAGGTAGGTTTCATACCCAAGATACACCAAAGTCCAAGACACATTCCCAAAACATATCCTCCAACATATCTGGATGGTCTGCTCTATTTTTCCATTTATCTAAGGTTGGAAAGTAGTGATAAGGTGCAACTGGGAGCCAAAAGTTTGTCACAATACCCTCTAGACCATCCAATCATGAACCAAATATATATTCTCGGTTATGATCTTCACCAAATTAGGAGAAAGAACTTCCAACTCCCCAACCTCCATCAAACACAATGGAGAATGAAATTTTTTCCTATAAAACACATAAAAAGAGATATTCTGATGGATTAGTGGTAGTTATTATTGTACGCAAACTTGAAAAAGGGTAGGTTTCATACCCAAGATCCAACAAAGTCCAAGACACATTCCCAAAACATATCCTCCAGTGTATCTGTATGGTCTGCTCTATTTTTCCATTTATCTAAGGGTGGAAAGTAGTGATAAGGTGAAATTGGGAGCCAAAAGTATGTCACAATTCCCTCTAGATTCACAAGATAAAATGAGGATCCGAATTAGATACAGTGGTACTCAGTATCCCATGAAGCTTAACTAAATCATCCATGTACCGCCTTTCCAAAACATCTACAACACTCAACTCCTATATCACTAAGAAGATAACCAATTTCAACAATCAGTCCACTATCACCCAAACTACATCATATCCTCCCTAATCTCAGGAAAAAACTATGACAAAATCCATTGATATGACCAAAAATTTCCACTCTGAGACATCCAAGGACTACAAAAAACCTCCAAGAACATAGTTCTTTACTTTCACCTATTGAAAAACCATACATTTTGACACAAAATCCACTACTGGCCATTTAATCCTTGACCACCAAAGTTGTCTCCTCAAGCCATGATAAATATTTATCACACCAAGATTTACCACTAAAGGTGGTATTTGAAACTCATGGAGAACTCCCTCATGAATCTCCTATGGTACAAACAACCTTCCCTAGAATAACACCCAATTTCGATCATCCTCTAACCATCCCTTGAGAGCATCACCATGGAAAAAAATCACACATCACCTATGCCTCTGAGTCTCCCCACTGAGACTCTTCCACCTGCTACATCGTAGAAGAATTCATGGTCATCTGATGAAGATAACCATGAACACTTCTCTCTCCAATGTCAATATGCATCACTGAAAGCTATTTCATTCCTTTCTAAACATCCATGGACTCCTGAGCCACATCCTCTTGGGACTTCTAAATCAACGCAGCAGCAGCTACATTAACATTTCCTAGGGTGTAAGAGATATAAAAATATTAATCCTAAAGAAACATTATCCACCTCCATTAGCATATATTTAGATCCCTTTTTAAGAAAACATGTCTCAAGATCTTTTGGTTCATGAAAATCACAAAACACTCACTAGTTTGGTAATTATTCCACAAATTTAGTGTGAACACAACTGCTTCCAACTCCAAATCATGGGAGGCATAGTTATGATCATGAGGATATAACCACCTAAACCCGTAATATTTCACCTCTCTCTATGGAATTAATAGATATCCCAATACTAGATGGAATTAATCATATAAAACCTTAAACAACACACCCTCCTCAGGCAACTAAAGCACTGGAGCACTAACCAACTTCTCCTTCATCTAATCAAATACTATCTGACATTGATCAGTCCACAAAAAATCTTGGTCCTTCCTGGTAAACACTATCAATAGGTCTGAAACTCAAGAGAAATTAGGTAAAAACTCCGATAATAGACCATGATACCAAGGAAACTATGAACCTTAGCCACATTCTTGGGTGTCGCCTAAGAAAAAAATATCTCGGCCTTTGACGGGGCCAGTTCCACACCCTTCCAAGACACCACATGTCCAAGGAAATTCACCTCTCGCATCTAGAACTCACACTAGTATAAATTACCATAAAACTGGTGGTGTCAAAGGACCTCCAAAACAAATCTAAGATGCACGGCATGATCCTCCTCTGACTTTGAGTATACGAAGATATCATCGATGAATTCGATGATGAACCAGTCCAAGAAATTATGAGACATGGATTTCATAAGCCCCATGAAAATGGTTGGTGCATTTATAACATCGAATGACATGAATACAAACTCAAAGTTCCTATACCGGTATCTGAATTCGGTCTTCAGGACATACTCATCCTTCACCCTTAAATGGTGATATCCAAACCATAGATCGATCTTCAAGAATCAACTATCCCCTATCAATTTTTCAAACATGTCATATATCCTTGGAAGAGGGTAGCGGTTCTTGACCATTACCTGATTCAACCTCTGGTAGTCTATAAACAACCTCAAACTATTATCTTCTTTCTTAGTGGACAACAATGGACAACCCCATGGTGACACAGTGGATTAGATAAAACCATATATGTCATATCATCCACATTCAACCTCAACTCATGAAACTCCATATGCATTATTTGATAAGGAGCCATTGAAATTGAAGTGCACCTGACTGCAACTCTATCCCGAACTCGATATCAAATTGATTGGTTAATGTCATAACCTCTTATGGGAAGACATCAAGGAACTCCTCCAAAACCCTGGGGATATCCCCAACCTGATCTTAAACATATATTTTGTAACACCCCAATATTTCATAGTACGTTATCTCTTTAAAGTAATTCAATAGCTTGAGCTACACGCAACACCGAGTTCGAGTGCACCACGACTTAACAAACTAGTCGTTCAAAAATAAGTTATGAATAGTATTAACTTCATTTTGAATTTTATATACTCCATATAACTTTAACATACATATTATGTATTTATTAGGAAGAATATAAGAACAAATTCAGTTCTTCGGATAAAATAAGTATTTTTCAAAAAATGAAATTTTACCACCTTTTAATAGAAAACCCTTTTTAAATACAATATTTGACACTTTTATATATTCAATTTGACAAAATAAACTTCTTATTTATAATTGTGACATAAAATTTTAGTTTGGATAAATTTTTTGTGTTTTTCTGATAACTTTCGTATTTTGATGAATAGTGAAAGATACTAAATTTTAATTGAAAAAAACTTTTTTTAATCAAAATAATTTATAGTGTTAAATTATAAATTTGAATGGTTTTGAAGTATAATTAGATTATATTTTTATCATTTAATCCAATATTGGTCATTGGAAGTAATTTCACATTTAAATTGGACATAAACACATATCAATCTTTTGATGGTTTTTACTTCTCAAAAACCTACATTCTGGTTTTGACAATGGGAATTAATTTTAAATTAATTAATTAAACTCCAATGTTTTAAATTTGTTAAAATAGACCTCATTTTTTAAATTTTAATATCAAAATTATATTTGGGTGAATTTTTGGTATTTTTATGAAAACTTTCAATTTTTGATGAATAGTGAAAAACACTACGTTGTTTAAAGCCGACTTTTTATTTAAATAATTATTATTTTTATTTAACTTTATTTTAAAGTCAAAATATATAAATAATAACTATATTAGTTCAATTTAATTCATTGGAGTCATTTTATAATAAGATTAGATGTATAAAATTTTATTGAATTTTTTTTTAACGTATTTTACCCACCTTCTATGCACATTTGAAATTTTGCATAAAACATAATTCTACCTATTATGTGAATTGAATTTCAAAAATCTGAGAGATGGTTGACATCATTAAGTAAAATTTGGTTTAATAGGATGAAAATAATTTTTGGTGAATAGTAACTTTTGAATTTTATTTACCATGGTTAAAAGTAAATAGGGTAATTAAAGGTAAAAATGATATTATAATTACTCTAACACATGTCCTTATTATATTGGATAAGTGTATTTCGACAAAAATCAACCTTAGGAATATAATATTATCCTTTTGGTCCATTTGGATTACATTAGGACATTTATTATTATTTTATTTAAAGAAGAGTTAAAAGTGTTAAATTCAAAGTTTAATAACTAAAACATTTATAATATAGGGTTATACATAAGATAATTTCGATTATAAATATTAATTATAAATATAAAAATATTTCCTACATTATGGTATTTTATTTATAATTTTTAGACATTAAATAATTAAATTTATATATGACACAATGATGATGCAGTAATTACCTTATTAATAAAAGATTAAAATAATTTATATTATAAATATCAAAATAAATGTAAATTGAGACTTTTGATGAATTCCAGTAATTTTTTAGGTTAATATGACATATTAGGGTTTATTTAATGTATTTTTTTCAAAGCGATAAAGTTATTATGACTTTCAAAAAAACCAAATACTAAATAGTGTTAAAATTGACATAAATGTGTTTTTAAAAACAATACTATATTATTAAATGATATAATATTCCTAAAAATATAAGGTTCATCCAAAGAAGTTATATAATGATATATATTTTATTAATTAACCACTTGAGGTTCTCTTGTAATTTTATAGTAAGTTTATTAGCCATGTATTATAATAATACAAGAAGACAAGGTAAAGGTTAAATTATTTAACTAAGAGTTAAATCTAAAAGATAAGGTTAATATGGTGACATAAACTTGTCTAAAACCTATTTATTGAGAGTATTTAGACCCATCACCACCTTATCCTCTAAATAAATCCATTTTGATCCATTATAAACCAAAAATAATTTTATAATAAAATAATATTTCAAGCTTTTCCTAAAGTGACCATCACCTCTCTTATAAAAGGGTACTTCTCCTTCTCTCAAAATCACACATCCAAATCCATTTGTATAGGAAAAAACATGCTCACATATCTTACCAACTACCCTCACTTAAACCTAGAGGCCTTACTTTGATCATAAATCCAACTTAAGGATCCTTTTTGTTCAAATCAAAAGGAAGCACCCGTAGAAGAGGCAATAATTTCATCACCTATTTCAAAGTTCTTTTCTTCTTCTGCTTCCTCTTTCTTTATTGTTTACACACCAAAATAATAACTCCAGTAAATTCTATATACTATGATTTTATTATAAATATGGTACAACCATATTCATTATTCTATCCATCCTATGAATGATGAAGTCACCATACGTGCGTACGTATGGCTTACCGTCTCCACGTCGTGGTGTAGTTTGTTATTCAACACTTCATTATTTGGATGGGTATAATAATGAGTATAATTTATGTAAATAATAAATATAAAATTTTAATGATTATGTATATGTAATATACCATCCAATTACATACTATTTCACCACTAATAGAATGATATTTCTGCTCGTGCGTACGTACGGATTACCGTCTCCACGACGCGATGAGATTTCCTTCCCCATCATAACCATTCAAGAATATTTTTTATTTTATGATTAAAAATAATGTTTAAGAACTTAATATCATTCTGGATATAAATAAAATACATCCTATTCATAACAAAAATGACTTACGTAACAAAACATATTAAGGAAAACGAATCAGTTCACACCTGAAACAATGAAACTACTAAAATATTATTAACAAAGCAATAGTAGAATATCATATATGATATCATATTTATGTATGTGGTTATTGTATAATTTAATAACAATCACATCGCATACCAAAGAATAAACTTCCCAAAAACTAACACTGAATAAAAAACTCATGGATAAACATACATCTCACCAAAGGGTTGTCCAAACACAACCCATACGCACCCCAAACCAAAACTGCACCACTGAAATGGATCTTCAAATAATAACAGAAGTAAAACTATGGGGAATGGAGGATAATTCACCATGAATCACCAATGATCATCTATTAGAACCCAAGGATCAAAGCAGGATAATAAGGGATAGAAGATCCACCAAGATTTCCTAGGGTTCACTTAGAAATGGGATAAGGAAGAGAGGTTGAATGAAAGGGGAATTGGCAATGCAAGGGTTAAAATTTACCTAGAACCCAACATATCCATATCGTGTAACCCATTCACAACATGAATTCTAATATTTTCAACTTATACCAAAATTCACATCACCTCGGCCTTTAATTAGTTAAATGTCGTGGATTCACCATTCACAGCGTGAATCCATTTCATGGAATCCCCCTTGCCCATATACAAGCCATGAAACCAGCTAGATATACAACCTTTGAATCACCAATTTACAACATGAATCTAGCTCACATCGTGAACCACCACCTGTACTACTTTGTAGCTCCATCTTCATTGATCCCTCTAAACCTCCTTTGAAATTCTCTAACTACCCAAAAGGCAAAGTAAAGGGTTGGTAAGGCATGAACCATTATAGGATATCATGATTTACAATAAGACCCAAGACACTCCCATCATATCAATGATAGGTTTTATGTCATGATTTCCAATGAACAATATCCAAATACCCATAGGGAAGAACAATCAAACAAATTCTGGATAACTTCCTTTAAAAGATCTTGGTTGTAACTATTGACATGTCATCATTAACTGAGCATGATTCCCTCACTACTGAGGTATTACATTATCATTTCAAAAAACCCCACTTTATTCCAAACTCAAATCACAATCTCCTAAAAGGTTTCATACATAACCAACCATTTCATTATCATACTACCTTGAAAACATTATCATGCCTCAAAAATAGTTACATCCCTTTGGATTGTTCATGCACCTAGATTCTAAATCTAGTATCCAGACTCCATCAAATCCCATAACTGGGCTTTATCTCAATCATCATCTTAAGGAATAAAACTTCAACACACTAGCCTCATGATATTTCCAAAATATGTTTTGTCCATGTCCAAATGGCCTTTACAATTGTGCTTCCTCTACTTAGAAGGATATGATTTTCCTTGACTGATGCGACACTCCCCACCTTAGAAGTATCCTAGTCATCATTTTCTGAGCATGAGAACTCATCTCACAGAACATGATCCATCCACCATATGACATAGATAAAGAATGTTTCCAACATGTTCTCACAAATCTCTAAAACAAAAGGAGAAAAAACCATCTACTTAAAAGTGCATTAGATAAAATTTATTTTAGATGTACACATGATGCTCTCCCCATCTGCACTCACACATGTCATTAGTACCTGGCATAAAATCCAAAACTAAACCGATCGGTAGTGTTATAACACCTGATCCCTTTATAACATCACCAAGAATACTGAGATAGCTTAATTTCCACGAACTCATAGTTCACTCTACTCTGGAGATAACTTGTGAACGTAGTACAACAACTCAAGGCTTGAACAATTTCCACCAAAATCATATATTTACCTACATCATTTTAATGATTTGATGGGTACCGTATGTATTGATACGTACTACCCCGAGTTTTTATCAACACAATGGTACATCATTGGAAACTATTCATAGGCCTATTGTCCCTATGTATCCTAGAATATGATGGCTCATATGAAAGATTTATCCTAGAGTTGCATTATATCATATGACTATAAATCTAGCTGATGACCTCCCGAGTCATCCATCACTGATGAAGAAGAAGGTTCACATGACCTACTAAGTTTCCAACCATTACCTAGGCATGTATAACTAATTGAAACAAAATATTACATGATGATCCCACCCTTAACAAGGGTCAATTCACTATAAGACTAATCATCCAACCTGGGTGTCATTCTTAGAAACTAAGAGTCCTACATGGGATGAATGACACCCTAATTGAACCTCACATTAAAACTCATCATAAGAATTTAGAAATTATTTTAAGTTATGAGGTCACTACCTCTATCTGGATATCCCATACTAAAACAGAAAGTGTAGGCCCTATGATTATGTCACATTGAAAAGGTTACTAGGATTATCAGCCTAACCTCTAAACTCATCATATAAAAAAGGTCTACAGATACCTATGGGTAACGTACCCATTCCCGTCTAATTTATAACTCATATAAGGATTTAAACTATCCTTACACTATATTTCAAGTAAAAACCCCATTTTAAGGTTTCATTTAAGCCATTACACTAATTCAATTTTGAATTTTAAACATTTCAAAGGATCAGTTTTAAGAACATATAGTAAAAATTATAAAATAAAACAATACTAGGTGCTTTATTATCTAATGATACAAGGCAACATAGGCAAGTTATATCAAGCTTCCTTTCAAGCATTGATTGTTTAGATGACATACATTTACAATTTTACGCAATTTATCTCATAAATTTATTTTATTCATTTCAAACATTTAGTCATAAGTTCTCACATTTGTACTTAGTTTAATAAAATTTCAATTCCAAGATATAGAGTAAACACCATTTAGGATGTAATTTTAATTTTAATTTACTAATGCCGCATATAAGTATGAATCAAAAGTAAGTAACGGGTTTTTTATTAATTAAGGGGATCAGTTTAGAAATATGTCACCATACATTTATGTGTAACCCATATAAGTGGATGATAAAAATTTAAATAAACATCCCTACATAGCATTAACATTCCCCCATGGGGTTTATTATTAAGGCATATAAAAATAATGCAACCTACAAGGGTCCTTTCAAGATGATCCAAGTTCAGATAAGTGAAACCCACAATAGTCATATTATTAAAATTTCAAAACACCCTTAAAGGGTTCATCTGATAAGAATGAAGCACCATGACTAACCTACTTGGGTCAAGTCATGTTTATATCATAAGCAACATTCCCCAACTAGCATGTTTAGATCCAGTTGTGCATTTAAGAATTTATTCATATGGGTCGTCATGCCCAAGTAATAGAGGTACATACCTTTATAAGGCAACCATTTAAGATAAGAATTACAATTCAGTATACATATATAAGCACCATGGTTAAGTTATATGAATTACCATTCCTAAGTTATAAAGGTACTTGCCTTTATAAATCACAATTGGCATTCATGTAGCTGCAACCAGGTTTTACCTTTTATTTTAGAACATGGAAAGTTCATATTTAATGGTTTGATTTTATGGGTTACCCTTCCTAGTTTATAAGGGACCATAAACCTTGTAAACCATTATTGACACCCATTTAATCACAACCATAAATGTTTCAAACCATGTGACCAATGATCCATGGATCAAACATGTAGTGATTTGTTAGTTAAGGAACCACCATCAATCTATATGGTAACACAATGTTTAGGTTGATTCAGATACTTTAATAACTAATCATCTATCATAATTATATCAAGGCTTGTTATCACAAAGTAATGAGTACAAGTGAGCATGGAAATTCATCACACGCTATGGTGCATGTGAGCATGAAAAATAATCACCTAACATGGAATATAGATAATCATGCTACTAAATCACACAAGCCACAACCAACATATATTAGGCGGTCAAGAAATGAAACCTACATGGCATGAAATATGCATGGAATGTGAATCTCTATGTGTCTATAATGATGCATGTAACAATAATTACTTGTCATGCTAGGAAAAGGGTAAAATACCATAAATATAATAAATAAATAAGTATAAGAAAGTACATCAATCAATCAAGGTGAAATAATAATCAATAATAATAATGAACAGTATGAACAACAGTCCCATCCCTAGCCACTTGGTATTTTCCCCATGCGTTGGTTAATCACTCCCATACATAGTTGTTTACCAAGTGTAGACACATTCCTAGTCTCTTGTACACCAACCCAAGATAGTAAGAAAAATTAAAAATACCTTATGATACCAATTTTTAATTCCCCAACCATAGATCCACTGAAATGGTGCCCCAAGTTGTTCGGTCACATAGCTTCAAGAAAGCCTTCCTATATTCCACAGGTTGACGACTAGTATTGGGGGTCCAATTATGGTATGGTGGGGAGACTATACCCTCATGATCAGAGTAGTACAATGTTATCCATAAATAAAGTAGTGTAAGTGAATGAAAAACAATATAACAGCAAAAGATAATAATGACTGACAATAAATAAATAATGAAGAAACTATCCAATGCCAAGTATACAATTATGCATGTCCATGTGATGCTACAATATAAAATAAAGGTACATAAATCTAGAAATTCATAACAATATATAAAGAAAGGAACAAAATCCCAAAGTCTATCTCCATGAGCATCCTGATATCTAGATCATTCTAGTTCTCCTATGCTCCCATGTACAATTGTAATGACACAAGAATGAATCCATGATCTTAAACCTACAACAAGGAGATTTATTCATGTACCTCAGTATAATGGAATCCCAAACAGGGTGTGAGATATACTCAGTAGGCCACCACCAATGGTGTCTAATTCTATCCAATATATGAATATAAAATACAGAAGTGTTCAGGTATAATAAATAAAGAATTAAATAAATAGATGTAAATAAGTCATCTCGAGTCCCTCAAGGACACCCAGCTGACCATACCTAATTTTTTATAGGCCATAATATCTCTAAAATTCCATCATGTAAATATATTTATATATGAAAATATATATATTCAAATATATAAATTCACTATAGAGGATCCAAGGCATAAGACCAATACATCCACATAGTGGTAAAGGTGGTGGTAATAACATAAACCTAGGACCCATGGATACAAGCTCATGCATCCATTAATGAGTGTCTCTAAACTAGGAAGAAATTATAGGTAAACACAAGTATATGAACGTAATACCATTAGTTGCTCAAGGACCCAAGGTATATAGTTAAATCATCCTAGTATAATAATCATCATAAGAAGATACCACTAGTCATATGTAATAATAAACAAACATGATATAATTTGTTTGTCTTATGAGCCCTTCCAAGGAATTCCATAATGAGGAACTCATGTATCGCTCAAGGAATAATGTAATCTTGTTTATTCTATGATCTCATACATGGCGTTTTGTAATTAAGAAACCCAATTATCGCTCATAACTTACAATTTCTCTATGAGCCAGTACAAGGCATTCTGTAAAAGGGAAACCCAAGTATCACTCATAGAATAAGGAAAATCTTCTAGCCTATGAGCCCATCCAAGGTTTTCCATAAAATGAAACTCAAGTATCGTTTAAGGCGTAACATAATTCAAGTGACCTATTAGATCATCCATGATATTCCGTAATGAGGAAATAGGTATCGCTCATGGTATATATAATCTCAAATAGCCTATGATATCATCCTAGACATTACATAAAAATGAATTTGAGTATCTCCCAATGCATAATGTAATTCAAGAAAACCACGATCCCATCCATGGTACTCTCTAATGAGTAAACTAGTATCGATCAAGGCACAATGTAATTCCCTTTTACATGTTGCATATTAGTATATATTCATCGACCATGGGCTTCATCCATGCCAATTTCAAGTATAATAACTCATTTTATTCAGGATTTTACAATTTTATTTGTAAAATATAATCCAAGAATAATTTGATTAAGAATTACATGTGTGTAATCATGTATTTTATCACAAATCAATTTTAGATAATGAGATTCATACCCATAAGCATGTCACCTACCATCCAAATATCACCATTTAGACTCCCCTTTTTATTGGAGAAGATAGTTCACCTCTTAGGTGGTTTTATTACAAAACAGGGAATGATTGAAATACTAACTCATTTAATATAATTTTAACAACTATTATATGAGAGTTAATTCATAACACCTTAAAGGTAATTAAATCTTGGGCGGAGTATTGTAAAATGAGCATCTAAAATAACACCCATAAAGGGTGATTAAATTACCTAAGAAAGAATAGGTCACATCATACAAGTGACACACCACAAAGGGGTGGTTCTAGTTGAGGTTCATAACCTAAAAAAATTCAATTCAAAAGAATAAAGATAATATAAATTTAGGTATAATAATTTAAATGTTTAATTTTACATTTAAGAGGTGACGTGAAGATATTCCAGCATATGAAACAATGGTGTAATTTATAAACATGCTAGAATTTAAGGGAAAAGTGTGATACCACATACCTTATTCTTAGGAAACTTCACTCATCCATTATCATACTTTGATTCGATTTGGTTTGAGAGAAATATAAGAAATAGATAAACACCCTGAAAATAGGGGAAAGAGCCCATATTGATTTGGAATTCCACACGGTGGGGGAAAACTAAATAAGAAGCAAGAGGAATCAAGATCTTACTGATACATATCCAACCAGAATGATATATCTTGATTCTAATTCTAGATGAGGGATATCCATGGAGTCCTAGAGGAGATCCCAATGGAGGATTAGAGTGGATGGAGTTCATGGGAGAAGAGGAAAGTAAAAGATAGGAAGAAGAAATAAGGAGGCATGTGAAAAATTAAAATTTCACCCATATTTAATGAGTATCACAGTTTGGACACATGCTTTGGAAAACTTTGTTCTAACTATGTAGACTCACTACCTAAGTGGAACTAATCATGCGGTCTAGGGGCACGGTTTGACCAAACAGTGTGTAGCTCGTGCACCCACCTCTGCAGTTTACTGCAAACCATTCGCATGATTGTGCGCCCTCAGGTGAACAGTTTGAAAAACCATGTGATGCCCTCTGGGACCTTGTACTAAGTCACATAGTTTCCCTAGGGAGTCTTATGGTTCCAAAAACCGTTTCCCTATATAAAATAGTCTACACATTTTTGGTTGCATGGTTATTACTAATTGTGTGCCAATCATGCCCCTCTGTCTGCTTCTCCTGAAATGGAGTTCTCAGTGTCTGACACCCCTGAAACTCATTTGAACTCCCAAGAAACATCTCAGAACTTAAACCACATCTGAAAACAACACTTTAAGTGTCTCAATTCTGGAATTTAAATTCCAAATCTTGCTTTAAAGTTTGTCTTTTCCAAAAGATGAAAATTTCAATTTCCTTTTTAATTTCCACCTAGTCCAAAACACACGACGTTATGCATATTATGATGGGTGCACCCAGATAGTACTGATCTAATGAATTTGTTAAAGATTTTGACTCATGAGACAATATTTATGGGATTAGGGAGTAAACATAATCCACTATGGGACTTTGTCCACCATGTGTTGTTGTCTTGGCAGTTAGTATTGACTTATGCTTATGTCATGTTTTGTGTTAGTGTCACATTTCCTATGTTTTCATGATCTTGTGATACCATGTTATTTATGTTATACTCTCATTTGATTACTCATGATCCTTTTATTTTTTGATATCATGTTATACCTTTAACTCACATGTTATGTCTCCTTAGTATGTTTACTTCCTTAATGAGCTTTTTATCTCACCACTTTTGTCTATGTGTTCTCCAAGTTATCTCATGAAATTTTAGGAGCTCAAATGAATTTAGGATATCATTATGGAGATTAAAATAGATACTTTATTTCCATGTCTATTTTTTACATACCTGATCCTCCAAAGACTCTAGGTCTTTTCAATCCTTATTTTCTAATTATTGGATGTTTATGTTAAAAATATTGTAATAATATGTGTAAAAGGTTTGGGTCACTATAGTGAGCATGGTCAGTATTTCTGGCATGAAAACCTAGTTTTTATGTGATGCAACTCATGGGATCATGAGTCGAGTTTTGAGATTGAGTGTTATAGGAGTATATAATAACTATGTTTGGATGATATTGGAGAAATGTGTTTGGTTACATGTAGTTGCAGATGAATTAAGAATCAATAAGCGGTCATGTGCAAGCTGAGGATCAATGGGTTTAATGAAATACTTGCAACTATGAAACTCAAAGTTTGGGTGAAATAAGAATTGTCCCTCTATGGGAGAGGATATATCAAAAATGGATTGGGTGTAGTGACATGACTGGTTAGGGATAAAGTTTGATAGAGATATCTAAGGTTCGTGTGGGTGAGGATAAGCACACAGGTGGTAAAGATGGAATCCTAGAGGTGGTGCTTGAGAAGCAGTATATGGTAAGTTAAATAGTGGGGAGTGAACTATTGGTCATTTGAGGGTGAAAATATCATTATGATTGTGAATTTGGTGGGTGCTGAATGAAAGCTTTCCCATGATCCGTGAATGGGTGATAATTTGATGTTTTATGTTAGCAGTTGATTATTAGTGATTTTGTTTACACCAGTAATTATGTACAGAGATGGAAAGGGTGGGAGTCATAGTGATCATAAAATTAATCTAGTGGTGTGATGACAAGGAACATCACATCCCCCTCCCTCCAAAGGTACCCCTCCTAGGTCGATAATTAAGGAAGATAGATAATGACCTCAGAGTCTCACCTCTAGTAGGACTCGATTGTTTGCCTAGCACCGAGGGTATAAAAATCTCACATATGTGAGGCATTACCTTCTTTATAATATAGGATCAATAAATATAATAATCTACCACTTATAAACTTCAACACATAATATAAATATAAACTCAAATCATCCCACAATGCATGAACAATGTTAATAAATATAAATAAAAGTTTCCAAGTAAATACCAAAAGATATTCCCATGACAATAAATCAATAAAAGCTCCAAAACCCAAGATATTAATGTCTAAATCAGTCCTTGAAGTCCTAATGGAAACCCAAAAAAATTATTTTATACCTAGGTGAACATAACATGTATACTTAGCATGATCATAACAAAGGTTTTTAAATGAACATGTGAAAAGAGAATACTAATTCACCATTAAAATAATAGCAGAACCAACATACACCTAAACAAATCAACTAATCAATAACATCCTCATCGTGAAATTCTCACTAAATCAAAAATCTAATATAGTAACATAATATCAAGATTATAAATCAAAGGAACCATGTAACCACTTCCCCATTGATTTGTCACTCCCATGCCCCAATGTCAAACGTCATGTGATCTCATCGCTTCCATACATATCGCATCACATATCCAGCTATCTCTAAGGTGGGTTAGGATATATCCCTACCTACCCCACCCTCATGAGGCCAAGCATCTGGTTTTAGCACCATTCATAATCAAATAACATCCTCATCAAATTATATCACAACCACATCACATAACTAGGGTAATAGGGTATCATGAACATAAAGAATATAGCCTCATGCCCTCCTCCTACCATGTATGAACTCTACCACATATAACATCCTCATCACTACTAGATAATCTTCAATTCCAACCTATATCATCACTGGTTAATCTCCAACACCAACCAATATCATTAATACTTCCAAAGGAAGAGTGGATAAGATAGGGTAGTCAACCGTATGTATCACCACCAACCTAGATATTGGAGAAAACACTCGGAACCCAAAAAAATAGTATTTGATAAGGTTAAAAAAACTTGGGAGGGGACATATAGAAATAACATAAAATACATGATATATATATATTGCACACAATACAAAAATTATGAGTTCACATCAACTGCACTAGCATACACCACAATCGAACCACATGACATTTGTCACAACTGTTACCACTGCTAAATGCATCACACCACACAACCACCACACACAACCACCACACATAACCACACAATCCAACTTCCAATTAAAATTTACACCATTTTCTATATTTTAATGAGTTTCCATGAACTCCCATTTATTAGTACATTCATTCACATTTACACATCCCTTTCATTAACCATTAGATTCATTTAATCCAATTACCACACATGAATTCTAGCCCATTCTTATTCATTTACTAACACAAACACACCACACATAACAACTCTCCCATCTCCCATCAACAATTCTCACAGCACCACATCAAGCAAGCCATCTCACCACAACAACTTCACTTGGAAACACATCTCAGATTCCACAATTTAGAGTCAGCAAGGGATTTATTTACTTTACATCATTACTTATCATGTGTATTCTCACACAAATTACATATTTCCATGTGAAACCAAGTCATTATCCAAATATAACTGATTATACATTTCATTCAAGATGATATTAATAAATCATGAGAAAAGGGTCTCACAACCATATCAACTACAACACTAACAAGGATAATAGTCATGATTCTCAAAAATGGCAATAAACATGTATAATCTCATCAGAAATAACATCAAAAGTAGTAAAACATGCAATTTCTCCTCAGTATCATCAATTTTAGATTAATCCAATTCATTATATTCATTAAGTTGACCCCTATTATCTACCCAGTGGAAGGAAAAATCATGTGATCCCCGCACATGTACATAAATAGGGAGAGAAAAAGGATCTCCTACCTCAAAGGAGATTTTTGAATTTCCATGCACAACGGGGAAACATAGGAATAATCAGAAGACCAAAACCACACAAGGAAACATCGAATCAATCTAAACCATACCAAGGGATCATAAAAAATTCATCCCAAGAACTCCTCAAACCATAATAGAATCACCTCTATGTACTCCCAAAGAAGAACCATAGAAAATGAGGAAGAAAAATAGATTTACTCACCATGGATTTACAAAGATAAACCTTCAATAGACAAGGATAAAAGTAGGAGAAAAGGGGATGAAATATCCTAAAAAATGCCCAGGTTTCACTTAAGGTTTGATGGAAATGAGGGAGAAATAAAATAATTTAGGTGAACCACATTATTTATAGACAATTTGAACCTCATATCATTCACAGCACACATATTCACACTGTGAGTTTTCTTGAGGCCCTCCAATTAAGAACATGAAACATATTTAGGTAGTGAATTACTCAAACTCAAAACCCAATGAACATATTCCAATGTTCATGGAGTCTCGTAAATGAATTAATTCAAGTCATTAATTCCTCATCTTCTCTGTGATCCTCTTAGGAACAAAACCCTTGTCTAAACTTCAAGTCATGAATCAATGGACTCTAAGTAATAAACATTATCTCTAATTGTGAACACATTTTCATGACATGAACTACCTACTACAACATAATTATGGCTATAAACTTCATCAAACCCTCTTTGGTCCTCCTATGAACACCTCCAACTCCCAACCCAGCAAAGTAACAAGCTGAGAAGGCACAAACCATTACATTAGATACCTCTAAAATGATTCATTACCTCAATAATAAAAACCAAACCGAAAGAAAAAGGAAAGGTCTAAAGAACCATTCTGCGAGATACCTCTCAAGGGTATCATTACACTCCAAATTCTACAGTTATACAAACACATCAATATAATCCAAAATGTCAACAAAACACCCCACACAACCACATAAATATCCTCTAATAGGCACAACACCACACTGCCTCACTCCAACCAAATGCCACCTCTCTCCCACATAACCACTCGTAGAACCATTTCAACCTCTGCACAGCCCAATACAACAACCACATCAACAATCACATGACACTACCACAATCATACAAAGTAATGAATCCTACCCTCCATATTAAGATATTGTATTCTTTGGGAAGCATTGGATCACCTGCACAGTTTTTAAAACATATTGTAAATATATCATGTCTTGATTAGGAAGGGGATTTTTTTATTCTTTGGGTAATTGAAGCCATAATACACACCATCAGTAAGGGAAAGGCACACTTCATAAATCAAAAAGGTTTAAACATCACATAATCAAGGAAAAATAAAACAAGAAAGAACTCAAAACAATTCTGGGTACTGTGTGCACATCTTTGTCTCGGGCTCCCAAGTACTCTCCTCCAGGATACCATGCCTTCATAACACATGAACCAATAGGATAGTTCATCCATGAAGTACTATCTCTTGAAGATCCTAGATATATATTAGTCACTCCACAAACATTGCATAATCCTTGATATCAAACTCTCCCCAGTCAATGAAGTGAGAGTCATCATAAAGGTACCGATGAAGTTGGGACACATGGAAGATTTCGTGAATCTTCTCTAACCACAATTGAAGCACCAACAGATACATCACCATGCTAACACAATTCAACACCTCAAAATTCTCGACGAACTGGAGAGAAATGTTACTACCCCTACCAAACCTCTACTACCCCCGGTGAGGGGATGTTGGTATCGATGCCCATAAAAGAAGTCGTTGGGCTGGTAATTTAATTTTTTTATCACTAGAGTAATGGAAATTGTCATCTCTAACAATATAATCCAGGGTACAATCTAAGGATCTTTCATGGTATATCAGATCACATAAAAATAAAATTGAATGAGTACCTCATTTCGATTCAAATCACGCTTGTCTATCACACGTTTTTGGGGATCATTGCTCGAAGCATCTGACATCGAACCTCTATAAATAATCCATACATTATTCTTGAATCTACACGTGCATAATTTTTTGAATTCTGAGTGGTAGCGCAGAGCTCTGAAGATCTCTTTGACGATGCATTGATCACCACGCTCTTGTGCCTTTGATCCATGAAGGCGATCTTTGATTTTTTTTTCAGAGAGGATTTCTCTCTCTAGAATGTGGGGATGGGAGAAGCTCTCAATTTCAAATGAATGAATATTATATAGAATGAGACTCTCCTCCTGCTTATATAGTGGGTGAAAAATTCCCAGAAAGGGTTCGTCGGCCCCTGAAAATAAAATTCCCACTAAATAAGAAATAAATAAATAATTATGACAAACTAAACTGCAACATAAATTTTATTTATATTTTATAAAATACCTATAATATATTAAATATATTACATGATAAACTCGATTCATTAACTCAACTCATAATTCCTGCTAGAATTAAACGAACCTTAAATATTAAAATAATATTCATTTGAATAATATTATTCCTTGTATTTAATTAAACACTTGTAAATACTTTTAATAAATTAATTCAACCCAATTATTTTATACTCGAATAATAATGAATTTATTGATTTATCGGTGATTGATAAAACTTGGACAACACTCAGACCCCCTGGTGGGGGCCACCATATCCTATATACTTATTCTCCAGAATAAGGTAGATTCTTGAATTTTCTATTGTGTGTGACCCTATGTGCCCTTATTTCAATAGTATTGAATGATATTCATAGACTAAGAGAAGAGTCTATAAACCCATAAAGACCCCAAAAGAGATACAGAATAGTCGTAGAAATGACAAAAAACCTATGAAAACATTGTGTAATATAATCTCTTTGTCTTTGGATATCTCATAAAGAAGGACACACACTTTTTTTATTATCTTTTCTTGCTTTATTGTTTTTTTCTATAACTCGATGGATTTACCCTCAACAACCATGGGCATGGATTCATGAAGGTATTAACATCCTGATCAAACTGGGTCGAGATATTACTTCTCAACTTGAAAGTGACAAATTCTATCTTGACCATTCAACCAATGTCATACCACCAATGGAGCACCCAACATAAGCTACCAAACCATGATTCATTATCATGGTTTTTTCTTACATAAAGTATGCGATCAAATGGAACACATTTATAATGATCTCAATTTAGAAGATTCATACACATTTCCATATATAAGAACATAAAATGACACCCAAAATATGTGGTGTTCTTATTGGTAGGTTTGTCCTCATGATCTCAACTACTAGAGATCACCAAGTGAAAAATTCATGATATAAAGCCTCAATGATTATAATCCCCCAACATGTAATAGTCGTACATCTACTGTGTCTAGTTAGTATAATGTATCTAGATCATAGGACATATTTTTAAGATTAATTTCATAGTATATCAAGATTCTAATTATAGTCTAGGATTTTCAATAACCTTTTGATATGAAAAATAATCTATGTAAATTACCATTAAATAGTGTATATAGAAATTTCTACACTATAATTTTAAGTTTGAATTATGCATAACTCTTTGTACACATGGTATGGTAATAAAAAGTACTCATAAAATTGGGCCTTGGGAACCCACTTTTACAACACTCCCACTTTCACTAGAGACAACTTTCTAACTATCCTTGTTATATCTCACATGATTAAGATAATGTTTCTACTAATTAACAGGTCTAGTTTCTAGGTCTTTCAAGTCTCCACTACATGGTTATTCTTTTATGTATGTCCTCACCTCCTTGAGTAAGACTCCTCAAGAGATTTAATCCCCGAGTGTGTTTGTTTTTTTTCCACTTTCAAAACTTAAAATCTTGGCTAGTAAGAGTATTATAATTTACATTATGATAATACTTTACTTACTAGGTCTAATTCCAAGAACTCAAAAAAAATTATATTTAATACATTACTTCTTAGCTACCTCTGAAGCTGCAATGTAATCGTTATTTGTATATATGGCTACCAATAGAATGAATGATATTGTCTAACTCATTAACTTAGTCGAACTAAAATATTATATCACATTGATCTAATTGGAAAACTAGTTTATATCCCTTTGAAACTAGTATACCTTAATATCCACATACTAGGTACATGTCCCTTGTACTTCCTCAAGCACAATATGATAGTACTAACTTCTTACATTGCAGTTCTCCAAGATATAATTGATATTTTCCTACTATAAAGTATATGTTGGAAATATCATATTTTTTATATATCATGTAAAATGTGATTGATCCATCACAAAAGTGTATGGAATTAAAATCACCACATTAATCTTCTCCTATGTTCCATACATGTATACTTAGAGAGATTTATTTCATGTGACACTAGCAACAATTCTCTCTCAAATTGTTCCAACTTGTATTTATCAATAAATTGTCAATATATGTATGATTGACTAGGTTTAAGAAACCATTAGATCTTCCACAGTAGATCATGTTTCCTAGAACTTATATTTCTAATTTAAGTCAATCACTGGATAATTACTTTCATTCGGGTCTTTTCTAACTGTAAGACCAATAGTTTTTTTCCATATGTTATCAAACATATTTTACTTGGAAAACAATGGTGATCCCACTAACCTTTGAAATATGCATGGAAAATATTCATTCCAAATTAATATTCTATGATATTGTTAATTACTTTAATCTTGAACTATATTTTACTAACTTTCACCCTTATTGGATTTATTTGATGTTGTCATCCCTTTCTGGTTGTGTCATATAGACACCTTCCATGATTTGTGGTCTTGAAATCCAATGCTTAAGAAAATGATCGTAGAAATTATCTATGATAAGTAAAATTCTAATAGATTCAGGAATAATGACTTGGTATGAACAATCACACCTTATTAGTACCATTATTGTACCACCCATGTATAGTCACATTTGAATACCCACCACAGTATTCAAAATGATAATCACCCTGTACTTTGATATATAGAATCCATCATTTAATTTTAATTGATATTTTAAATATTAGATTAATTCCATATACTACCTACTTATAGGATTTAATATTCTCAATGAATAATTTATCATCAGCCATGGTGAATATAAAACCATCACCATGTGTATATCCTTCCTATGCAGTATGTGTATCTGGAACATTTTCTTCCACACCTCTTGAATTTCAACTACTTGTGCATCTATGGCATTGACTAAACCCAAGTCAATATTGCTCTCACTGTCTCAATTAGAGATGTTCTCCCTTTTATAGAAATGTAGTCTATCACTTGACTATAAATTTTCTATCATAGGGATTTATTCAATATCCTAAGAAACTTTTAGGATAATTACTTTAGATACACATTGTGTTTTTCTTAATGCAAGTCGATTTATATACTCAATAAACTCTTTGCATCTAAACACGTGTTATTATGACATTTTTTATTTCCATCATACTATAAATTATATGATATCCATTTTTAATGATAGTCGGTATATGGTTATGGGATAATGTCACTATTTTCAAAGCATTTCTCAAAAAAATGTAAGTATCTGCAATGTATGAGTTTTAATATTGGTGCTCCTTTTACTTACATCATGACTCTAAAGTGTATAAGGAAATATTAATTTAGGAATTACTCCATACTGGATTTTCTTGATTAATGTTAACATGTAATACTTATCATTGATACTCCTTATTATAATAATATCCCTGATGTGGATAAGGTAATGTGCATTTAGAAATTACTCTATGCTACATTATATTAATTGATGAATGATTTGTCAAGATATTCTTCAACAGATCATCCTAAAGAATCTCATATATTCTAACCATGTATACACCATAATTCACATCCACATTCCTTAAACACTTAAAGTGATTTAATGAATTATATATACCACTAGCTTACCCTTATAAGAGTTTTCACTCTCTTGATGAACTAATTCAAAAAGCTTTGTGGGGTACCTTTACTTTTAAAGGTTTATTTGTCCAAAACTAAGTACATAAGTGTGTCGATAATACTTAAGGTCTTTAAATCTAAAGAATCTAAAACCATTCTTGGTATATCCTTGACAACTACATATTTTTTCTTGAAAATTGTTATCTTTCCACAACTAGGTATATATTCATCAAGTATTTTCAATGATTCAAGCATTATTGCACTATTGGTTGAGTAAGAGACACTAAAAAAACATTCATTCTAGAACTAGAATAATGTATCCTTATATTTAAAGGATACATAAGATAATTTTTTTGTAAATACTTAACAAAAGTTCAACTATAATCATTTACTTAACAATTAGAAGTTGTGTGCTTATCACTGCTGACATATGAACCACTCATTCTCAGCCCCTTGGAGAGCACACCTTACTTCTAGTAACATTTCTATACTTGTTAAATCTATTTAAATACACATATGTAATTGGAATATTTTATTTAATACCCAAAAATTATAATATAAATATCACTTGTAATTGATGAATATACATGAAGAAGAAGCGACTAGTTGATTTTTCGATTCAGTTCATTGTGTTTAAACTTCTATAGATTTATTTCATGATATGTAAAGAAAATAAACTCTTGTTTAATACCTGTTTTATTTGAAGTGATTTGTGAAGGTTTATTTGGCATGACACTTTCCATTGGAATTTTCACCTTTTATTTTAACTAGTTCACCATAAGAACTTGAGATTAATATTTCTTTAATGTTTTTATTGCTTGGAGAACTACACCCAAAAGGTAACAAACTATTTTTCTCCATAATGTTCATTTTTTGTAATATAAAAGTAATTTGGAGTAAATGGGTATAAATTATATGAGAAAGGGATCCATTGAAAGATCGTGATCCATCTATCAATTTACACATATTCCGTGTAATCATCGCTAATTCATATCTCTCTTCACTTTCTCTATGCAATATTCTTGGATATGAGACAACTTGTAATATCATCCATTTCCTTATGTAGTATCCATAACTCACATCATATTTTAATGATAGCATTATGACATAACCATCATATGAATCATACATAAGTCTCATGTAAGCATTTTTACACCCTCTCTTCCTGAGGTGTCTCAACAGGTATTGGGGACACCATCACCTTGAATTTCTGATGTAGTAATACTTTGCACAAGTGTCTGTACTAATCTTTGGAAACTCATTTCGGTTTGTATATTTTCATTATCCTATATTATCGTAGTGTACTTGTGGTATTAATTTCTATTTTCAACAAAAATAAAATCTAGCATATTATTAATTTTATCTTGATTACTAATTAGACATTACCGATTAATCTAATAATTAAATTTATCCCACTATTTTATTAAATTCTAGAAACCCTATATAAAATAATCATAATAATATGATGCTTGAGTATTCTTGTGGAAAGTATCCTTGATATTCTCCTCATATTCTACAAGCTTTGGTAATTCCACTACTTGGAGAGTTCAAGGTATGTGTTTGACTGGTCAGCTGCATTAACTCAGGGCTCCTTGATTTGTTGAGTGAAGCCTCAGATTCTAAAACCATAATTATGATTTACTCAAAAATTTCCACTAAAGTTGAAAAAATATAGCTTTTTATACTTCTTTTTGTCTGGTCTCATCCAAATTTACCCATGTTTTTAGGGTTAAGCGGTCAAATGTAGAGTATCTTGGGTTGTCGATTCCTTAGAGACCTAAGAAGAAACCTCTAGACATACACATTATATGGATTGTTTTTGGCTATTAAGTGGCAAACTTGGGTTGATTTTAGATGGGTTTAAGTGAACACTAATATTTTTAAGTAAATTCAAATTAAGAGAATGAGTTGATCCTAGGTTATCACTTGGGGTGGATTGGATTAATTCCTTTTTTAATGATTTCAATTTCATTAACTTGAGAAGGATTCATTCAATGAATTCAAACTAAACTCATAACTTACTAGTTAAACACATTCAAAAAAACATGATAATAACCTATACACTTGTAGTATCATTTTCTTGAGCACTCCAAGGTAAAGGATCTTATTAGCACATAAAATCAGGGTGAATAAATTCAATATGGAAGAGGAAGAGATAAAATCATTGAATAAAAGAAACTCAAATAAAAGAAGTTAATAATCATTTGGATAGTGATAAATAACATTCAATACAGAACCTTTCTACTCCCTTAGATCAAATCATAAAAGATTTATCTCTCCATTGATGACATGTTCTCAACAGAAGTGGGAAGTAGACTTATGAGGGTGGAATTGAAGAAGTAAAAACAACAAAATAACGGTCACTCAACCGTTGTGTGATAAATTTCACAAGGTATGGTGTGAATAAATTCAAAAATTTAGGCAATGGTATCAATGTTATATGTATAAGAACAGAATAATAGTAAAGTAAGAACTTTTATTAAGAACTAAGATGAATTAAAACAACTAACAATTGAGGAAGAACATTACAAAGTAAAAGTGGCAGCATAACATTACAATGAAAGAAAGCATCCAAGATCCTCAACTCCTCCACCACCACTACCTTAAATAGGAGTTTCAAGAGGCTTGGGTAAAGCTCCCAACATTACAAAGGATCCCACTTGAGTATGGTAGGCCTGGGGTGGTGGAAAGTAAGGGAGAGGATACTTTTCTACCCTTGACCCGAAGTTGCAGTCAGCTTCCATCCACTGGAGAGAGGCGCCAAGATGGCCTTCTAGATGGTAGAATTGAAGTGGTCCATAAATTAAAAAAGTGAATATCCTGATGTTTCCTAGATATCTATAAAATTTCATCCCAAATGAATTTGTGGTTCCCGAGATATGATTAAATTGGTGGGTTGTTTTTCTGGGCCACAGAATCTAGCCCAGAATTTTATCTCTAACTTGGGCCACATGAATAACCACAATGGAGGCCGAATTAGCACTGTCTACTGAATAATTGTATGTTCCTCTATATTTCTTCTACCATCCCATGAAATTATACATGGATTAAAGTTAGAATCATGGCATGCTAAATTATTTGATATTCAGTTTCAAAGTGTGAAATGTGTATTATCATGTTCAAAGTTAAAGGAATTTTTCCTTCCATTTACACACATTTTTTTCAAATCATTTTTTTTACACAAAAGAAAAAAAAATTACACAAAATATTTTTTTTATTTCATCTCCCCCCAACTAAAAATAACATTGTCCCCATTGTTTGAAGAAAAGAGAATTTATAAGGTGGTAGAGGCATAAAAGGGGAGTTCAAAAAGGAAATTGAAATATGAGGATCATGGAATGAAGTCACCTTGTGGTTGAAGTTGAAGTTCTTACTGCTCCAATTTAGTCCTTTGATATCCATGTCACTTTTAGAGTTCCCTAGTGGAAAAAGAAAAAAACAAATGAATAAAACGAAACAATATATATAGATATATATATATATTCATATAATAAAAAAAAGTAAAATATAAGTATATATAAAAAAATTATAGAATAAGGAAGCACTATAAGTCGTAGGTCAGTGGTAAGAGTGAACCCATGTCTCCCTTGGGTCCTGGGTTTGAGTCCCCGTGGCTTTGCTGGTTGTGACGAGGTTTTCCCCACGACCTATGACATGTCCTTTTAATTTGTTTTATTATTATTATTATTTCATTTTAACCTACTAACACATAAAAATAAAATGAATTGATGATACATTGTCTTCTTTTTAAATTTCTGGGTAAGGTATTACTCAAGGATCACACCATGTGACATGGATGAATATTGAACTCCCCTTTCATACCCATCCATACTCATAATAGAAGAACAGGTCAACAGTATATTTTTTTTAATATCAAAATGATTCATTAATCCTATTTGAAAAATAAAGATGATTCAAAAATATTGGAAACATGGAAACCACGGGTTTCCTCTCGTACAGTGCTTTTGTTTAATGTCACTAGCTCAACTTAGACCCTTAATTATTTAATTATTTTCCTCATATAAGTTTGGTTCACACAATTTTTCATCAACTTCATTCTTTTGTAATGGTTTAATGAATGGTTTTACTCTATGACCATTAACTTTAAAGGTTTGACCATTGGTGGGATCATGAATTTCTACAGCCCCATGGGGGTACACCTTATGCACTATGTATGGACCTGACCATCTAGACCTCAACTTTCTTGGGTGTAAATAAAGTTTAGAAATATAAAAAATAATAGGTTTACCTAGTAAAATGTTTTTGGTTTTAAGATTTCGATATTGGTAGGCTTGTACTTTAGCTTTATTGATCCTTGAATTTTCATAAGCCTCCATCCTAAGTTCCTCAAGTTTATTAAGATCTAATTTCCTTTTTGTTTCGTCCAATGAGAGGTCATAGTTTATTTTCTTAATTGCCCAAAAGGCCTTATGTTCAATCTCCACTGGAAAATGGCATGCTTTACCATAAACCAACCTATATGGGGACATTCCTAAAATTGTTTTATATGCGGTTTGATAGTCCCAAAGAGCATCTAAGAGTTTTCTCGACCAATCTTTCCTAGTTAGATTAATAGTTTTCTCAATAATTTGTTTGATTTCTCAATTGGCTAACTCAGCTTGACCATTGGTATATGGGTGGCAAGCAGTGGACACTTTGTGATAAATTTCGTACTTGTCCATGAGTGATGAGAATAGACGATTGCAAAAATGAGTTCCACGATCACTAATGATAGCCCCAGGAATTCCAAATCTAGAGAAGATGTTTTCTTTTAGGAATCTAATCACAGTTTGATGATCATTGGATTTTGTGGGAATGTCCTCAACCCATTTTGAGACATAATCAATAGCTAAGAGAATGTAAAGATATCCCCTAAAGTTTGGGAAGGGATCCATGAAAGCAATTCCCCGACAGTCAAAGATTTCAACCACTAAGATGGGAGTGAGTGGCATTTGATTCCTTTTTGTGGTGGACCCTACTTGTTGACACCTAGGACAGCTTTGAAAAAATTTGTAGGAGACCTTTGAGAGGGTGGGCCAGAAGATACCACACTGAATAATCTTAGCAGATGTTTTCTTAGAGAAAAAGTGACCTCCACATGCCTCACTATGACAAAATTTAAGGAAGGACTCTTGTTCAAATTCTAGGACACACCTCCAAATGACTTGGTCAGGGTAGAACTTATAGAGGTATGGATCATCAAACACATAGTTACTAACATCATAAAGGAATTTCCTTTGAGCTTGAGTCCCTAATAATTTTGTAATGACTCCTGTAACTAAGAAGTTGGCTATATCGGCATACCATGGGTAGTCACTCATAGAGTATAGGTGTTTATCAGGGAATGAATCAGACATAGAAAGGTGATTTTATTTGTCTTTGAATTCCATCCTAGAGAGGTGATCAGCTACAACATTTTCAACACACTTTTTATCCTTGATTGTGAGGTCAAATTATTGTAATAGAAGGACCCACCTAATCAATCTAGCCTTGGAATCTTGTTTTTGGAAGAGGTATTTTAGTGCAGAATGGTCAATGAACACAATTATTGGGGGTCCTAAGAGGTAGGACCTAAACTTATCTAAGGAAAACACAATAGAAAGTAACTTCTTTTCAGTGGTGGTGTATTTGATTTGGGCATCATTTAAGGATTTTCTTGCATAAGCAATAACATATGGAGTTTTATCACAACGTTTTCCTAACACAGATCCTATAGCAAAGTCACTAGCATCACACATAATTTCGAAAGGAAGGTTCCAATTTAGAGACTTCATAATGGGAGGAGAGGTGAGATAGGATTTGAGGATTGAGAATAAACCCTCACAACTTTTTATCCAAACTAATGGAGCATCCTTTACCAATAGAGCGCAAAGTGGTCGAGAAATAGAGATTAAATTCATAATGAACCTTCTATAGAAACCAGAATGTCCTAATAAAGACCTCACTTCCCGGACATTTTTGGGTGATAAAAGGTGATGAATGATGTCAACCTTGGCTTTATCAACTTCAATCCCCCTACTCGAGACTAGATGGCCAAGGACTAGTCCCTCTTTAACCATGAAATGTCATTTTCCCAGTTTAGGACTAGATTATTTTCTTTACATCTTGACAAGTCTCTATCCACATTCCTCAGACATCCCTAAAATGTATCCTCAAACACAGAGAATTCATCCATGAAGACCTCTAGAAAATCCCCTAACATGTTTGAGAAGATTCCCATCATGCACCACTGGAAGGTTCCAGGGGAATTGTATAACCTGAACGGCATGCGTTTGAAAGAAAAGGTGTCGAATGGACATGTGAATTTAGTCTTACCTTGATCCTCTAGGGAAACCTCAATTTTATCATACCCCGAGTAACCATCTAAGAAACAATAGAAGGCATGACATGCGACTCTCTTAAGTACTTGGTCAATGAATGGTAAGGGGAAATGGTCCTTCTTGGTAAATGAGTTTAGATTTCTATAGTTGATGCAGACTCTCCAGCCACTACTCACCCTTGTTGGAAGAATCTCTCCATCCTTATTGGTTATCACTGTTATTCCAGCCTTTTTTGAAACCACTTGGATTGGGCTCACCCACTCACTCTCAGCTATAGGATAGATGAGACCAGCTTTTAACAATTTCAGAAGCTCCTTCCTTACTACCTCTATGAGATTAGGATTGAGTATCCTTTGAGGTTGAAGACGTGGCTTTGGATCAGATTCTAGAACAATCCTATGAGTCCCAATTAGTGGACTAATCCCAGGAATATTAGACAAGGTCCAACTAATGGCTTTCTTATGTTTTATAAGGACATATAGAATAATCCTCTCATGATTGGCTTCAAGATAAGAATAAATGACAATAGGATGTGTTTGATTTTCCCCTAAGAAGGAATACTTGAGTTCAGTGGGAAGTTCCTTCAATTCAAGATCAGGTTGGTTCAGAATTTTAGCAGAAGATTGGGACATTGGATCAAGATCGATTTTGTTTCCTAGAGTTTTAGATAGAATCAAATCCTCATGGGTAGAAGTTTCAGCTACAAGATTGCTTTGATTAGATTTAGGGAAGTAATTTGGAGTGTTCTCCATGAAAGTGGTTTCCTGAAAGTTTTCACTGATTGTTGGACCTAAGACTTCATCATAAGAGAAATTTGAAAATGATTCAAGCCAAGGAGATAAACTTCCTTCTTGTAAAAAAAGTAAATCAATCTCATCCTGACTTAAACATCCATCAAATATTTCTTGATGTTCTATGGATTCATTATAAATTCTTCCTATCATGTTTACTTCATGAATTTCCTCATCATCCCTTATTTGTGATCTTGCGTTATAGATGTTCAAGTCTAGACTCATGTTTCTAAAGGTGATGGTCATGTTCCCATTTTGAACTTGGATAACATAGTTGATTGTTGCAAGGAAAGTAAGACCAGGGATGATTGGGTTTTGTTCATTATTTCCTAAGTTTGGATGGTTTTCAAGGACAATGAAGTCAGTAGGGTAGATGAAGTTTTCTACTTTTACCAGAACATCCTTTAAAATCCCCTTTGAAACCCTAATGTTACGATCAGTAAGTTGAAGTGTGAAAGATTTGGATTAGAGATATTCTAGGCCTAACTGGTAGTACATAGCATAGGGGATGATATTGACACTAGCACCTAGGTCACACAAGGCCTTGAAAACTTTGCTCTCTCCTAGTTCAACATTGATGTAAGGGAAACTCGGGTCTTTCAAATTAGGAGGAATGGTCCCTTTAATGTTGGTACTCACATTAGCATCCAAAATGACTTGGTTTTTATGTGAAAATTTTATTTTAAAAGTGAAAAATTCCTTAAGGTACTTTTCATAGGCAGGTATGGTTTAGATTGCATCAAGAAGTTGAATGTTTAACTTGACTTGTGAGAATATTTCCCTCAATGTTTCATTCAATTCAATATTTTTCCCCCCTCGTGAATTGAGGAAATGGTGCAGGTAGTGGGTTTATTTTTTGAAGTGTTGTTTCTTTGACAATGTTATCATGTTTTCAGTTTGATCATTTGGTTCATTTGAATTTTCAACTGAGTTTGAAGCTTCACATGGTTTCTGACTTATTTGTTCAGGTTTCTCAATTGATTTCCCACTTCTTAAAACAGTCACAGCCTTTAGTTGTTCAGGAGTTGTTTGAGTGAAACTTGACTCTCCCCTTAAATTTGAGGACGGTACCACCTGAGTAGGCATGGGTGCCTTTCCAGTTTTGATGGTTTGAAGTTCTTGTTTAAGGTAAGAGACTTCTGAGGTCATCCTTTCTATTTGTTTACACAGTTGTTCTAGTAGGCTTTGTGGAACATTTTGGGTTGATTCTTGAGAAGATTGGTTTATCCCAGGGGATATTTTGGAGGTGGGATGGTTTATTGAAAATGGACCGGTGGTTGTTGGTATTTTATAGGTTGGGTTTGGAGCTATTTATGGGTTTGGTAGTTCTAATGGGGGTAAGGATTTTGTCCCTGTGATTGGCTAGGTTGTTGGTTATCTTTCCAGCGGAATCCTGGGTGGTCATTATACCTTGGGTTGAATGTGTTTTGGTATTAGGGCTTTTGAAAGTTTAGATAATTTACCTCCTCTGGTGGTCCTCCTAGAATAACATCTTTAATGGAAGTGATGGTTGGGCAGTTTTCTGTCTTATGGTCATGTTTGTCACAAATTATGCAAACAGGGTTTACAGTTTGGATTTCTTGGACTTTTCTAAGGTCTATCTCTTCAACCTTCCTAGAGAGTGCTATGAGTTTATCCCTAAGGATTTCCTATTCTATAATTGTATGAATTCCAGTAGTTCTTTGAGGATTTTTAGAATAAGGTGAAGTTCCCCATGTTTGGTTTTGTTTAGCAAGGCTTTCCAGATACTTGTAAGCATCATTTGGGGCTTTGTTTTTAAAAGTTCTAGTACACATCAAGTCAATGAATTGTTTCTTCCCTGGACCCAATCCTTCATATAAAATTCAAACTTGTTCTGGGATTGAAAATCCATGGTGAGGTACCATGTTGAGTGTGTCTTTGAACCTCTCCCATGTTTCATAAAATGAATCTCCCTCTTTTTCAAAAAAAAATTGGATGCTCTTTTTAAGTGAAATTATTTTGTGGTGGGGAAATAATTTTTTGTAGAATTATCTTTGTAATTGGTTCCAAGAGTTGATGGATGATGGTATCAAATTTTTTAGCCAATTTTTAGCTTGATCATTTAAAGAAAAAAGAAATGGGCCCATATTAGCTGATTCTAGTTGATGTGGGGGACACATGGTTTCTACAATGGCATTAAACTCCTTGACGTGAAGGTAAGGCATCTTGGACTCCATTCGATGGAATGTGGGAAGGTGGTTTAGGACATGGGTTTTAAAGATGTAGTTGGAATATCCTAGGGAATTTTGTCTAATGCATGAGGGGAATTGGTCCAAGCAGGTGTGAGGTATTCATTCATGGTTTGATCGATTGCATTTCCCAAGTTTGGGGCTACCTCATTTGGATTTCCATTTTGGTTCCCACTTGGGTTTATGAGTTGGTTTCTTTGAAGACCTTCCATTGAAATGGGCTCAATTTTTGACTTTGAAGTATTAGGAAGATTAGGATCTAAGGGAAATAGTTCCCTTGGTGTACTTGACTCCCCAACCCCAGGACTATCCACCCTAACTAGACGGTTTGATTGGTCACCAGTGTAGGTGGACATGCGCCAAAAGAAAAAAAAAGCGAGAAAGAGAAAAGATAAGAGAATTTGGATGAGAATAGAAGAAATGTTGGAGAATAGAATGGGTGTTTGGATGACTTACTTGGGTCCTATGAAACGGCACAAAAATTTGGTCTCGCCCAAATTTACCCAAGTTTTCAGGGTTAAGCGGTCAAATGTAGAGTAGCTTGGGTTGTTGATTCCTCAGAGACCTAAGAAGAAACTTCTAGACACGCACATTCTATGAGTTGTTTTTTGCTATGAAGTGGACAACATGGGTTGATTTTAGATGGGTTTAAGTGAACACTAAGAGTCTTAAGTGAATTCAAATTAATATAATGAGTTGATCCTAGATTATCACTTTGGGTGGATTGGATGAATTCTTTTTTTAATGATTTCAATTTCATTAACTCAAAAAGGATTCATTCAATGAATTCAAACTAACCTCATCACTTACTGGTTAAAAACCTTCAAAAACACATTATAATCACCTATACACTTATAGGATCATTTTCATGAGCACTCCAAGGTAAAGGATCTTATTATCACATAAAAGCAGGGTGAATAAATTCAATATGGAAGAGGAAGAGAGAAAATCATTGAATAAAAGAAACTCAAATAAAAGAAGTTAATAATCATTTGGAGAGTGATAAATAACATTAAATCCATAACATTGCAACTCCCTTGGATCAAATCATAAAATAGTTAGCTCTCCATTGATGAAATGTTCTCAACGGAAGTGAGAAGTAGACTTATGAGGGTGGAATTGAATAAGTAAAAACAATAAAATAACGATCACTCAACCGTTGTGTGATAAATTTCACAAGGTATGGTGTGAATAAATTCACAAATTTAGGCAAAGGTATCAAAGTTATATGTATAAGAACATAATAAGATGAAATAAAGAACTTTTATTAAGAACTAAGATGAATTAAAACAACTTACAATTGAGGAAGAACGTTACAAAGGAAAAGTGGCAGCATAACATTACAATTAAAGAAAGCATCCAAGATCCTCAACTCCTCCACTACCACTGCCTTAAATAGTCATTTCAAGAGTCTTGGGTAAATATCCCAACAGTAAAAAGGATCACACTTGAGTATGGTAGGCCTAGGGTGGTGAAAAGTAAGGGAGAGGAGACTTTTCCACCCTTGACCTGAAGTTGCAGCCAGCTTGCATCCACTGGACAGAGGTGACTAGATGGCCTTCTATATGGCAGAATTGGAGTGGTACATAGAAGACAAAAGTGAAGATACTGATATATCCTATCTCTATGTAAAATTGCAGCCCAAATTAATTTTTGGTTGTTGTGATATGATTAAATTGGTGAGCTGTTTTTCTGGGCCGCAGAATATGGCCCAGAATTTTATCTCTAACATGGGCCACCTGAATAACAAAAATGGAAACCAAATTAGCACTGGATACTGAAGAATTATATGTTCCTATATATGTCTTATATCATACTAAGAAATTTGGAATTTAGTGGGTTTGTATTGTGGGCTCCACATTCTCATCAGTGGGCTGGTGTCCAATCTGCCTTCTCCAGAATTGTTTCCTTTCATCGCCAAATATCTCAATCGTCCTTTATGAATCCTTCATTGATCCCTGAATGAAAAATGTTCATATTGAAGTGTAGATACATTTACCAAAATATCAAATTAAACTATGGATAATTGCATTACTTAAAATCAGATCGATCATTGGGCCTAAATTGGTGTACATTAGGCATGAAGTGCACAAATGATGAGAATGGATGTTCAAAATTAAAATCCACTAAATCAGGCCCATAAGATCAAAAATAAACATTTAATACCATTAAAATGTAATTAAAGTATGTTTTTTTTATTGTCTAATCAGTTTCCAACTTCAGTTAAGTCAACCCATCACTCTCATAAAAACTTCTCGGTAGTAAGACACTACTACAAAAAAGGTCTTTAACAGAACTAGAATAGGCTTTTATCAGCGCTAAAAAAACATTGATAATCGGAGCACAGTTAAAAGCCCGAAACTTTTAACAGTGGTTTTTTTAGCACTATTGAAGGGGGTAAATGTCCATGAGTGCCCGAACCCCTTTATCAGTGCTTCCACAACCCCTTTATCAGCGGTTCACCCCCCCCCCCCCATCAATGCTTTTCACACCACCACCCCTTTTATCAGTTCTTTTCGAATTTACAGCCTCATACGCACCCACCTGAATTTGAACCCTACACCCCTCCTTTGAATTTGGAACGCCTTTACCACTACATTGTGTTGTTTTTCTGTCTATTTAATGATATGTATATTTATTTATATGTATATTTACATATATTTATATAATTATTTTTAAATACATTTATACAATATATGTGTGTGATATATATGTACTTATATTTAGTTAAATATATTATACATTATATTCATTTACATATACTAGAATATAATATGTGTGTGTGTGTGTGTGTTTATTAATACACACATATATGTATATATAAACATTACAAATATATTTTTATAATGTAAAAAATGGTTAGATATTGTTTTAAATACATTTTTAGAATATTTATTTATTCAGATATATTAGAATATACATTTTTACATATATATGTTGATATATGTATTTATATGAGTGATTTATTATAAGTAAATATAAGAAAACATGGATATATTAAATTATAAATAAAATTACGTTGTGAAAAAAATGATAAAATTTAAAAACCATAATATCAATATAAATGTAAGACCTAGGAATAAATTCAGTCCCCAAAGAAAAAGGACAGTAAGACCCCCATAAATGAGCCTGAAAATCTATCGAATGTTAAAAAATCAGGGTACGCCAACTAAAAACTCAGTTTTAGAGACCTTTTTTTTTTGCCTAAAAAATGTGACATAGGTTTACCTATGTCACTAAGGGTATAGAGTTCATTACAGGATTTGATTTGATATATGGAAGAGCCCAAATAGACATCTAGAAAAAATTTATGGTCGTTTGAAATTCGAGTTACATTTTCAACTTATTTTAGATCTTTTATTAATTTTTTGATTTTTTTTATCTTCAAATTGATATTAAATGACTATTACTCATAAATAATAATAAAATTATTAATTAAAAAATATTTTTAGTGATTTTATAATCCATTTTCACTAAATATATCATATATTAAGTGTAAATGTAAATTTAATTTATCTAAAACATTTTTAAATATATATATATATATATATATATATATATATATATATTAAATTTATATCAATATAAATATATTTATATATTAATATATTATTTCTAAAGAAATGTTTTTTTTTGAAGTATGATTTTATCACCACTTGTAAAAAAACGCTGATAAAGGGTGTTCTTTAACAGCACTTTTTTACAAGCACTGATAAAAGACCTCGTTTATCGGTGCTTCTTTAAAAGCGCTGATAAAGGATGTGCCTTTATCAGGGCTTGTAAAAATGCACTGATAAAGGTCCTCCTTTAAAAATGCTTTTTTAGCACTGTTAAAGACCCCCTTTAATAGTGTTTTTTTTAGCACTAACAAAGGGGGTCTTTAACAGCATTTTTAGTTAGTGTTGTTAATGCCCTAGTGCCGGATAAACCCAGTTTTGTAGTAGTGAGAGACATCTTCAGCTTTTTCTGATGAGCACCTCGAACACTCGGTTTTGTTCAAATTTAAACGATGTTAGGCATTTGAGACTTAATATTTCTATGAGGGTTATTTTAATATTTTTCGAAAAATGTAATCCATTTTTATTAATCTGCTCATACTATGTTATCGCGCTCATAATTGAACATTAATAGAAAAACATTTATCGCATCATTATACATTTTAATGTTTATTATTTTATGTGTTTCCTGTTTTCAAGCAAGTGCATAAAATAATCAACAAATTCATAAAAGAAATAAAAATATACTTGACTAGTCTTGAGCATCTAATATTGATTAATCCATTTAAACTTAATGGATCAACCATGACCTAGAGAAATCATACTTAAGTCATATCTTGACTCGTGATGCACTTTGTACGTGTTCAGTGTAACCACTTCTCATCTGAATTTCGGCTCGTCATGGCGTTGTTTGCATCTTACACTATTCTCGTCATAGTACAAAAACAGCCGCACGCAGGCGATGGGGTCTCGAGAGTAAAAAAATATAAATAACTAACTTTTATTTGGGCACAAGACCCCTATACATATTAAATGATAAAAAATGATGATGCACATAACGTCTTATTTAATTGCATTCAACACACGCAACTAAATAATTAATTAAATAAATAGAATAGAATAGATATACAGATGGTCGATCAATTTCTCAAGACTAGTCAACGGGAAAAGTAAAAGTGTGATGAAATTAAATTACAATAAATTTAAAGTACGAGGGAATTTAAATAGATTAAATGAATTATTAAATTAAAATAATTTATTTTCATTCTATCCCTGTATTAATTTAATTTTAATTCCAATAAATAAATAAATAATTTAATTTAATTTAATACACAAAATTAAATTAATTTATTATAGTATTAAAATTATTATTTTTATAATCCAAAATTAATTACATTAATTTTTATTATATATTAAAATTAGAAACGTCGTGCAGAGGAGGGAGGCGGTGGGCTCGCCGCAGCGGCACGGAATGACGTCGGGCTGGACGGGGTGTGGTGGCCCAAGGCGGCGGCCGGGTGCAAGTCGGCAAGGGTGGTGGAGTTATCGGTTCGGTGGAGTGCGGCACACAATGAGGGTCGAAGGTGGCAGTGGCTGGCGTCGCGGAGGAGGAGGCCAAGGTAGCCAACCGTGGTCCGCCCGCGACTGGAGGGAGGTGCGCTTGATGGAAAGTGAAGGCGGCTTGTTGGGTGACAACCGTGTGGGGTCTCGGGATGGAGCCAGACCGATAGGTCCATTCCCTTTTTTTAAGTGTCCTTTTTACCATTAAATAACATGAAGTTGTGCCGCCCAACTGACTCCCCTTTTATATATATTTTTTTATCCGAGTCTCAAGTCGCCACCACCCCACCAATCAAAAATCTTCTCTAAATTTTCTAAAGGCTACTGAAATGACCGTTTTTTTTAAATAAAATAATAATTACTTTAATTAAAAATGCATATTATCGGTGGAGCACTTCCCACCCGGAAAAACCACTCCGATGACTGGTTTTCGATGGTCCGGAAATAATTTTTCTTATCTCAAAAAATCTATGTGATTTATCTGATACCAATTATTGGTATGGGGGAATGCAGCAGAAGCTAATGGGCCATTAAATTAAAAAAATTATTACCAGAGCGATGAAACTTGACGTCTTTGGCTGTATGATCCCCTTTATAGCCCAAGGATCTCACATGGTTTATCAGATCACAAAAAATAAAACCGAATGAGTACCTCATTTCGATGCGAAGCGCTCTCGTTTGTCGCACGTCATCAGAAACTATTTCTCAAAGGATATGATCCTAAACCCCTATATATTGTTCACACACACTTCTTGAATCTTTGTATACGTCGTTCATCGAATTCTGGGTGCTAGTGCGGAACTCTGATGATCCCTTTGATGCTGTATCGATCACCATGATCTCGCTCCTTCGATTCGTGAAGGTGAACTTGGATCGTTTTTCCAGAGAGGATTTGTCTCTCTAGGATATGGGTGGGATTAAAACACTCAATTCCAAGTGAATGAATAGTGGCTAGAATGAGACTCTCCTCCTGCTTATATAGTGGATGTAAAAATACATGGAAAGGGTTCCCTATCCCCCAGAAATAAAAGTCCTACTAAATAAGCAATAAATAAATAATTATGACGAACTAAACTATGTCATAAATTTTATTTATATTTTATCACATACCTGTAATATATATTAAATATATTACGTGATAAAATTGTGTCATTAACTAAACTCATAATTCCCACGAATATTAAATGAACCTTGAATATTAAAATAATATTCGTTCGAATAATATTATTCCATGTATTTACTTAAAAACTTGTAAGTACTTATAATAAATAAATTCAACCCAATTATTCTGAACTCTAATAATAATGAATTTGTTTATTTATCGGTGATCGATAAAACTTGGACAACACTCAGACCCTGTGGTGGGGCCCAACATGTCTTATATACCTATTCTCCAGAATATGGAAGATTCTTGAATGCGCTATTGTGTGTGGCTCTCTAGGTCCTTATTTTGATAGCAGTGAACAGTATTCACAAACCAAGAGTGGAGTCTAGCAACTCATTAAGGCTCCTAAAGAGACAATAAATATTCATAGAAAAGACAACCAACCTATGAACACGCACTGTGTAATATAATCTCTTTATCTTTAGATATCTCATAAAGAAGGACACACATTTATATCATCGTCCTTTCTTGATTTATTATTTGTTGGTCTAACTAGGCAGATTTACCCTCAACTACCATGACATGAATTTATTATGGTACTACCATCCTAATCAACCTGGCCTGAGATATTACTTCCTAAACTTATAAGCGACAAATTATATATTTCTCATTCAACCAGTGTCATACCACCAATCACGCATCCAACACTAGCTACCTCACCATGATTTCATAGTCATAGTTTTTACCTTTCATCAAAGTATGCGATCAGATGGAACACATTGATAATGATATCAATTCAAGAGACCAATATACATGTATGTAGATAGGAACATCCAATGACAACCAAAACATGTGGTGTTCCTATTTTTGGGTTCATCCTCATGATCTCAACTACTAGATATCACAAAGTGCAAAATTCATGTGAAGAAGTCTCAATGTTTATAAGCCCCCAGATCCTGATAATAAGACATATACTATGTCAAGTTAATATAATGTATCTAGACCATAGTACATATATTTAAGATTAATGTCATAGTAACTTGAGGTTTTCATTAGAGTCTAGGATCTACTCTAACCTTTTTATAGGATAAATAATATACAACCATTACCATTAAATAGTGGATGCAAAAATGTCTACACTATAATAGTAGGTGTACATCATGCATAACTCATTGTACACATGGTATGGTAATCAAAATTTCTGATAAATTTGGGTCTAGGGAACCCTATTTTACAATAAGGGTGACCCTTAATAACACACGATCACCAACCTCAAACTCTAGGGGGATTCACCTATGATCAGCATAGATCTTCTGATGGTCCTGCACCACCCTCATTTTCTCTCAAACTATCTGGATCTTATTGGTCATTCTATGAACCACATCAAGACCAAGAACAAATGACTCCCCAACCTCTATTTAGCATAATTTAAAATGACACAGTTGTCCATACAACGCCTCAAACAGATCCATGTCAATAGAATAGTAGTAGATATTGTTGTAGGAAAACTCAACTAAAGGTGGGTGGTTTTCCCAAGATATATCGAAGTATGAGATGAAATCTCACAACATATCCTCTAGTGTTTGGATGGTCCTCTCAGTCTACCCATCTATCTGAGGGTGGAAAGAAGTGCTAAGGTGCAACTGAGAGCTAAACTATTTCTTTAATACCCTCCAGACCTATGAGGTAAAATGAGGATCTCGATCAAAGATGATGGTTCTTAGTACTCCATAAAACCTAACCACACCATCCACATAGCACCTCACCAAATAAATTAATGGCCCTCAATTCATGGATCTCCATAAAATGAGCTGACTTCATCAACTAGTCCACAATCACCTAAACAACATCACATCCTCCCTGATCCTGAGGTACCCCAGTGATGAAATTCATCTATATGTCCTCCCATTCCCACTCAGGTACATTTAAGTGATATAAAAACCCTATAGAAACATGGTATTTGGATTTCATCTATTGAAAAACCAAACATTTCACCAAAAACTCTACCACTGTTTCCTTATGGTCCACCAAAGTTACCTCTTAAATTCATAATATATCTTAGTCACGCCAGGATGCACCGCTAAGGGTGATTTATGAAAGTCACAAAAAAATACCTTTCACATTGCCTATATAACAAACATACTCCCCTAGAACAATATCATATTCTAACCATCCTCTGACCATACACATGGGAAATCACCATTACTAAAACGGTCATGCATCACCTCTGCCTCTGAGTCTCACCACTAATACTCCTCCACCTACTGTATTAAAGATGAATCCATGGTCATCTGATAAATACAATCTCGGTCATTGTTTTCTATGACATTAAGATGCATCACTATAATCTCCTCCAACCCTTTAAAAAAATCTTCAAACTCCTAAACTACATCTCCTTGGGACTTCAAACTCAATGAATCAACAACAACATTCAACTTTTTTGAGATATAAGAAATCTTAAAATCATAATCCTGTAGAAAATTCATCCACATATGCTAGAGTAGATAACAACAGAGGCACTAGAATAATCTCTACATTTAATCCAATGGTACAGAACAAAGTAGGATAAACAAATAAGTGTGAGTCTCTTAAATCAAGTAGGTAAAAACAAGGGTATATTATAAACTAATCATACCTTGAACAACCTATGTACCTGTTTACGTTGTCACCTCCATTGCATGCATTTGACCACACCCAGCTCCTCTATCACTCTATTATTGGCCTCCACAACCGCATTTTGTCCTAAGTACCAGAGGAAGGGAACCATCATGAGGCTTACCTCTTCCATCTTCATCTTCCCTCAGTTTTTGAACATGTGTCGGCAGTCCCTCCTTCTGAAACTATCTCAGGAGCAACTGTTGCTGCTACCGAAAAGGGGCCCGACCGCTTGTCTAAAATGGGCCTCCTTAAGTGGTCAGAAACTGAGTCTAGTTGTGTACATTTACCCCCACATACATAGCATAAAAATGGGAATATCTTAACAGGTTCTCAGAAACCACAAGTCCTAGAAGTTTTTAAAGGTATATGCTACAGTCAGTTCCCCTTGGGTCGAAATCCCGAATGCCTAATTTTTTTTGATCCACTTATTGAAGCATTGCTCCTCAAGATGCCTTTCTAGACACTCTCTAGGATCACCTCCTAGAGAAATAATTATCTCAATAACTTCCATATTTCTTTTCACCTCCAGGTACATAGAAAGCATAAACAGAGTGATTGCATACATGATCATTGGGCGCAATGCCACCTACAGACATCACACTTTGGACCCCTCATTAGGGAAAAATTAGGAGAAAAGTGTATGAGGTCCTTAAATATGATTCAAATCTCTCACACACTCATCCAACCCTGCTGAAGGGAGAGTGGATCCTTCCTCTTTATCACCTTCATCGTTGATGATAGGAATTCCAAGAGAAACTCCTTCTAGAAGTCCGACCACAACACATCTTCTTCTTTTTATTCACTATGATACAATGTCCAATAGCAATGCACAAATCCCAAAGTATGAATAACTTAAAAGGGTACCCAAAACTTAGTTTGATCTTGAATCAAACTGAAATAGATCTCAAGATCCTTTAACTAGCCCTTCATCTTCAGATCCAATACACACCCTTCATACTTTCCCAAAATATGACATTGAAAGGCATTCAAGGCCCTATTATATGCCTCATCCTCATCTATTGAGTTGATTATCCGATGATCATCCAAATAAATATATTTAAACCCTACTACTTAATCTACTAATAAATATAAACTATGATCTATTCTTTAAAATCAAGGAGAAACACTAAGCCTGATAGCATTTAAGTTTATCAAGGTTTATTTAATCAGTTCCATTTTAATTTCCCAAAATTACCCAATTAATACATAAATACTGTAACGACCCAAAGTTTCATTAATGGAAAATCCCTCTTGATCCAGTTAAATGTTTCTTTATGAAAAATGTTTTTATAAGATGTCAACTTCTTTAGTTTTACGTTAAGATTTGTGACCGTTACTTTTATAGCCGTTGAACAGTGATCATCTGATTAGTATACATATAAGGCTTTAACGAACTCATTTCTACTCAGACAAAGGAAGCGATGGCCTCATCCAGTAGAATTTCCCCTTATGAAGCCCATTTGTCGAAGCTCGGAAAAGAGGTGGTGTCTTTGGGCTTCGCCCTTGACCAAGCCCAAGCTGAGCTTCATTATGTCAAGCTTGAACGGGACCGTCTACGGGAAAAGTGGAAGTTGATAGAGATTACCACTCGAGCGATGTTATCCGGGCCGCCCCAAGAGTCTGTCACCATCGCACACCTTACCCTTATGACTTATGCGGCTATTTTAAGGGGTTATGTAACAAATAAGTAGCACCATGTTCATGTACATTATTTTTGTATATAATAATGAATATAATTTCTAGTCATTTTTGATACATTGTAATTAGTTTTTAAAGTACAAATGGCGTTTTTAGTTATTATTTAATTAAGAATTATATTTTATTAAATTAAAGGATTTTTGAATTAAATAATATTTTAATAAAATATTATTATTAATATTAAATTAATTTTTATTAAATATAAATGATCTTATAATTTTATGAATGCAATTAAATTTTTTATTAAGGTTTGAAAGCCATTTCTGTCAAAACCCGTGAATTTTTTATAAATATCGGTTTTTATTTTAAAAGTTAAAATTCACATATTTAAAAAATTATTTAGATAAAATAAATATTATTTTTGGAATCAGGACGTCGAAATTATCCAACGGTGAATTTTTCATAATTTTCTGAGAGCCAAATTTTTGGGTAAAAATTAAATACTATTTAAATATATAATGTGTTTTATGACATCATAATGACCCAATGGTGATGTAATAAAATACTATAATCCTTATGTTCGACCAATATGTGTTTTATCATTAAAATAATGAGGTTTTGGGTTTGTTTGACTTACTTTTCAAAGCATTAATGGAGCCCTCAAGACTTATTCAACACTTTGCCTTTTTAAATTAATTTCCATGGGAGTGTGACTCACCTCCACATAAGCAACCCTAATTTTTTAATAAGTTCGGACCTTGGCCTTTTAAAATATTGTTTTCCTCTTTCCTTTTCCATAAACCATGGGCAAATACCATGGGATGGTTTGTGGTTTGGATTATTTTAATATAAGGGGTCCCAAACCTAAATAATAAAGAATTCCCTCACCTTTTCTATATAAACCCACCCAAGCTCCCACTTCCTCCTCACTCAAATCCCTTGGAGTTCATCCAACCTCTGACCTACTCTCTCTAGAATCCTCTCAAGGTGCCCCAAGCTCCCAAGAAGCCTCTCACAAGCCTCTCTCTAGCCTTTGGAAGCACACTTCCAAGTAAGGGTTTTTTCTTCCTTTCTCATTTTTGTCAGTTTTCTTTAAGTTGTATTGCCCTTTTAATTTCAATTATGAATGTTGGGGTATGGTTTCTCACCTCCCCCATACTGCCCTATTATTGTTTGAATGATGGGAGACCCCTTTCTCTCTCATTAAATGCCTCCCATGTACACCCGTTACTATGCCGAAATTCCGAAAGGAACTTTTTTCTCCTCTTTTATATTCAAGAAATACTTTTGTATCATGAATCTAAATTCCTCTTCAATTGTTGGGACATGTATCTATATGACCTCCTTACTGTCCATTACATGTAAATATGATGAGGAACCCCTTTCTCTCTCATCAACCATTTTTATGAATTCTTATGTCACGCCGTTACGCTGCCGAAATCACACCGATTTTCTAAGCCAATATCATTGTGTAGTGAATACCATGCCCATTTCTCCATCAAGGGTATTCACCTTTATGCATATTTACTTATTGATTATAAAGTTTCAGGTATGAATTCCACATTCCTTTATCGTGGAATAAATGATTATGTTTTATGAATCCATGTTTTATGATCCATGTGGCACACTTATGCATGAAATGAAATGTTTAAGAAGGGTGTGACTTTATAGCGCTCCAATGCATTGGGTAAAGTATAGTATCATGATACGTCATGTGCAATGAGTGTTGAATCATGCTAATTCAAGTGCAACGAGGGTTTACTCGTGCTTCAAGTGCAATGAGGGTTTACTCATGTTCCATGTGCAATGAGCCTTGACTCATGCTAATTCAATGTTAAGTGTTGTTGCCACATTTCCATGTTATGATTATCATGCTTTATCATGCCTTTATGTTCTTGTTACTCTTATGCTATATTGATATTCCTATTGCCTAACATGTATTGAACTCCTCATGTTATTCATTGTGTACTCCCTTACTGGGCTTTATAGCTCACCCTTTTCTTATGCATGTCCTCAGGTTATCCCATGCAATGATAAGTACGAAGGAATGTAGTGGTCATGTAAAGGAAGTTTTCAATAAAGATGTTGTATTTAAAGTTTAAAGTTTTTATGTAATGATCCTAAGCCCCAAAGACACTAAACCTCTCAATCTTATTTGTTGTATCAAGTGAAGTTATATGTAATAAAGCATGTTTAAGTTGTAATAGAAAGTAGGGTTGTCACAGTTGGTATCAAAGGATAGGTTTAGTTATTTTTGGGATTAGGAAACCCTAGTAAATCCTTAGATACAAGACTGAGTATAATAAAAACATCCCTAAGTTTTGGTAAATACTAAGTAAGTGGTTTATCAAACAAATACATCCCTGTCTGGATACGAGCAGGTAGAGGCGGCTCTGGCACAGATGTATCCTAGGAGTAAAACCCAAAAACACCGCTTTGAGCTAGACTCGAATGAGAACTGGTGCACGACAACGGGCCTTTCTGCACTCTTGGTTACGACACTCCCGGGGGATATGTTTTGATAAATTCACAATCTTAGTATGAACCCTTCTTAAGGGAAAAATGCCCCTAAGAATATATGTTAGAAGTAAGATCATGAAAAGCCTGGATTGAATCCTATAGACTCATGAGTTAAAGAGATTAAAGTTTATTTATAAGTCATCAACTTTTTCTTTGGATTACCCTTTATGTGTTACCCCTAAATTTCCTTTTATTCCATCTGATGGCCGGTAATAGGAGAACTCGGGCTAACAACCGTTGTGAAGATTAGTGTGATGATTGTACTAATGAGATACCCAATCCAATGGGAGCGGGAATCATGAACTTTGTCACGCTTCTCTCTCAGCTAACTCAAGTTTTGAATAGAAACACGGGTCAAGAGGAACGTTCAACCCCCCCTAAGAAAGAACAAGTCGCTATCAAGAGCTTCATGAGACAAAGGACTCCTACTTTTAGTGGATCATCTGATCCCACAATCGCTGAGCAATGGATCAACTCCATTGAAAATATCTTCTCTATCCTTCAATGTTCTGAACAAGAGAAGGTTCTCCTGGCGGCTTATCGTATGGAGGGTGAAACAGATCAATGGTGGACGTTGATCAAAATTACGAAGCCTAAGGAGGAGATCGAGGCTTTGGAATGGAAGGAATTTCGGAAGATGTTTTTCGATAAATATTTTCCTCGCACCCTCCGTCTTAAGATGGAAAGGGACTTCCTTTCCCTCAAGAAAAAAGATGAAGAATCTGTGGGAGCGTACGAGGCAAACTTCACAAGGCTTGCACGATACGCTTCCGGCTTTGTCGTTACCCCCGAATGCAAGGTTGACCGCTTCTTTGGTGGGATGAAGCCTAGCTTGCAGAAAGCATTAGCGATCCATGACTTCGACAGCTATGAGGAAATTGTACCATGTGCCCTCAAGGTTGAAATGGAGATCGGAAAATCACAGGGGTATCATGGGGACAAGAAGTGTAAGGTGGACTTCAATGCTGGTGGTCCGATGGATAAATCCAACGACGCTAAGAAGTTCGAGCACCCCACTTGCCAAAAGTGTGGAAAGAAGCACCCTGGAAATTGCCTTAGGGGGACAAGAAAATGCTTCAGGTGTGGAAGAGAAGGGCACCTAGCTGTTAACTGTCAGCAAGATGGACCCGCGGCTACGACAGAGGAGAGGAATGCTCCGTTCAAACCTAAACGCGTTGTTCAATGCTACAAATGCAAAGAACTAGGTCATTTTGCAAATCAGTGCCCTAATCCAAGGGTTATCGAAGGAAACCAGCAACCTCCAAGATAGCAAGGAAGAACTTTTTCCATCACTTCTGCCGAAGTGAACCCCAAAAACGAAGTGGTGACAGGTACGCTAGTTATTCATTCAAGAATAGCGAACGTACTTTTTGATTCAGGTTCTACACATTCTTTTATATCTCAAAAGTTTAGTAGAACAATCCCTGCACCACCACAAATCATGGAAGTAAAGATGTCGGTGAGTATGGAAAATGGGGCAATCATTGCATCCCATGAGTATAAGTCCTCCCATGTTATAATCTGTGGATTGAATTTCCCGGCAAACCTCACCATACTCCCTTTGGTGGAATTTGATGCAATTCTTAGCATGGATTTACTTTCCTTATATAGAGCCAACATAAATTGTCGGGAGGGGGAAATCACACTCCATATGGAGAATCGACCCCCGATTCTTTACAAGTGTCAGGAGGAAGATGAATCTACTTTAGCTCCATAATCTCAAGCATGGATATTACTGCCTTATACGCACGCATATCTGGCTCAGATGATTGAGTCCAAGAAAGAAACCACCCTTGAAGAAATGCCTATTGTGAGGGAATTCGCTGAAGTATTTCCCGAGGAACTTCCTGGTCTTCCTCCAAGAAGATATGTTGAGTTCTCAATTGAACTTATACCTTGGGCGCTACCAATATCCAAGACTTCATATAGAATGGCTGTTGTTGATCTTGAAGAGCTGAAGAAACAACTACAGGAGAATCTGGATAAAGGGTTTATACGCCCAAGTGCATCACCATGGGGTGCACCAGTCCTCTTCGTCAAGAAGAAGGATGGGTCAATGCGGCTTTGCATCGATTATCGTGAACTTAACAAAATCATGATAAAGAACAAGTATCCTCTCCCAAGAATTGATGACTTGTTTGATCAGCTGCGTGGAGCACAATACTTCTCCAAGGTGGACTTGCGGTCGGGATATTATCAAGTAAGGGTGAAGAAGGAAGATATCCCCAAGACTGATTTTCGTACAAGGTACGGGCACTATGAATTCATAGTAATGCCTTTCGGACTCACCAATGCTCCAACAATATTCATGGAATTGATGAATAGAGTCTTTAGAGATTACCTAGACAAATTTGTGGTAGTCTTTATAGATGATATTCTAATATACTCCAAAACAAAGGAGGACCATGAGGACCATTTAAGAACTATACTGGAGACTTTGCGCAAGGAGAAGCTCTATGCCAAGTACAGCAAGTGTGAGTTCTGGTTGAAGGAGGTCTCATTCTTGGGCCATATCATCACAAGCAATGGGATATCTGTGGACCCCTCCAAAACAGATGCAATTGAGGGATGGCTGAGGCCAACATCGGTAACTGATATCCGTAGCTTCTTGGGGTTAGCTGGATATTATCGACGATTTTTGAGAAATTTCTCATAATTGTCCAACCCTCTTACCAAGCTAACTCGAAAGGGAGTAAAGTTTTCTTGGAGTGATGAATGCGAAGAAAGCTTCAAGGAGTTAAAAAGGAGGCTTACCCCTGCACCCATGCTCACTTTACCCACAAGTGGGGAGCTTTTTGTGGTATTCAGTGATGCTTCGAAGAAGGGATTAGGATGTGTGTTGATGCAGAATGATAAAGTGATATCCTATGCCTCAAGGAATTTGAAAATCCATGAGCGAAACTATCCAACGCATGATCTGGAGTTGGCGGCGGTGATCTTTGCCTTGAAAATCTGGCGGCATTATCTCTATGGAGAGAAATGTGAGATATATACTGACCACAAGAGTCTTAAATATATATTCACACAGAAAGATCTTAATATGCGCCAGAGAAGATGGATAGAGCTCATCAATGATTATGACTGTTCAATACATTACCACCCTGGGAAAGCGAACAAGGTGGCAGATGCCCTAAGTAGAAAGGATCCAGCGATTCTGTCAATGATGAGAATTGAGAAGGATCCAATCTTCTTAGACTTAATGAAGATGGATGTGGGAATCATAAAGAAGGGAACATCATCAATCCTTTCACAAATGATTTCTCAACCATCTATTTTGGAAAGGTTAAAGGATGCTCAAAAGGATGATGCGGGAATCCAAGAAAAAGTGGAAGCTATCAAAAAGGGAAAAACCTCAGAGTTTAATGTTAATGAAGAAGGAATTGTGCGGTTTGGGAAAAGACTATGTGTTCCATCAAGTTCGGAGCTGAAGAAGGAACTTTTGGATGATGCACATAGTTCAAATTTCTCTATTCACCCAGGGAGCACAAAGATGTATCGAGATCTCCGAGAAAACTTTTGGTGGGATAATATGAAGAAGGAGATCGCTGAATATACATCAAAGTGCCTGGTGTGTCAGCAAGTGAAGGCAGAGAGGCAGAAGTCTAAGGGGATGATGCAACCATTGCCCATACCAGAACGGAAATGGGAGAACATCACCATCGACTTTGTCACTGGACTTCCAAGGACATCCAAAGGCAACAATGCAATCTAGGTTATTGTGGATCGTCTTACAAAGACTGCACACTTCATTTCTATTCGAGAGGATTTCTCTTTGGATCAACTAGCACGGATATATATCAGGGATGTGGTACGGTTGCATGGAGTACCACTATCTATTGTTTCTGACCGAGATCCAAGATTCACCTCTAAGTTTTGGAAGAGTCTTCAACAAGATCTGAATACTGAACTGAACTTCAGTACGACCTATCATCCTCAAACTGATGGCCAATCCGAGCGGACTATCAAAACACTTGAGGATATGTTGAGAGCCTGCTCAATGGACTTTAAAGGAGGATGGGATCAACATCTTCCTCTGGTTGAGTTCTCTTATAATAATAGTTTCCACTCGAGAATCCAAATGGAACCATATGAATCCCTATATGGGAAAAGGTGTAGAACACCGGCATGTTGGGATGAGGTCGGTGAATGTAAGCTGCTTGGACCAGAAGTGGTCGAAGAAATGGTGGAGAAGGTGAAAACCATTCAGCAGCATATCAAGGCAGCCCAAAGTCGACAGAAGAGTTATGCAGATAATCGTCGACGAGACCTTGAGTTTAAAGTTGGAGACATGGTGTTTTTACGCATATCTCCGTGGAAGAAGGTCATGAGGTTTGGAAAGAAAGGGAAGTTAAGTCCAAGGTACATCGGCCCCTTCGAGATTCTTGATCGTGTTTGGGCTGTGGCCTATCGACTAACACTTCCACCTACTATGGCCAAGGTGCATGATGTCTTTCATGTATCCCTCTTAAAGAAGTACATACCGGAACCTTCACATGTACTCTCTTCCTAGGTGGTACAATTGGAAGATGATCTTTCTTATGAGGAGCAACCAGTGAAGATCTTAGATCGTAGAGAAAAAGTTCTACAAAATAAGACAATGCCCCTCGTCAAGGTGTTGTGGAGAAACCACAAGTTTGAAGAAGCAACTTGGGAGTCAGAGGATATGATGAAGCTGAGTTACCCACTTTTGTTTTAGTGTGGGAAAAGGAAAATTTCGAGGGCAAAATTTCTTAAGGGGGGGATATTGTAACGACCCAAAGTTTCATTAATGGAAAATCCCTCTTGATCCAGTTAAATGTTTCTTTATGAAAAATGTTTTTATAAGATGTCAACTTCTTTAGTTTTACGTTAAGATTTGTGACCGTTACTTTTATAGCCATTGAACAGTGATCATCTGAGTAGTATAAATATAAGGCTTTAACAAACCCATTTCTACTCAGACAAAGGAAGTGATGGCCTCATCCAGTAGAATTTCCCCTTACGAAGCCCATTTGTCGGAGCTCAGAAAAGAGGTGGCGTCTTTGGGCTTCGCCCTTGACCAAGCCCAAGCTGAGCTTCATTATGTCAAGCTTGAACGGGACTATCTACGAGAAAAGTGGAAGTTGATGGATATTACCACTCGAGCGATGTTATCCGAGCCGCCCCAAGAGTCTGTCACCATCACACACCTTACCCTTAGAACTTATGCGGCTATTTTAAGGGGTTATGTAACAAATAAGTAGCACCATGTTCATGTACATTATTTTTTTATATAATAATTAATATAATTTCTAGTCATTTTTGATACATTGTAATTAGTTTTTAAAGTACAAATGGCATTTTTAGTTATTATTTAATTAAGAATTATATTTTATTAAATTAAAGGATTTTTGAATTAAATAATATTTTAATAAAATATTATTATTAATATTAAATTAATTTTTATTAAATATAAATGATCTTATAATTTTATGAATGGAATTAAAATTTTTATTAAGGTTTGAAAGCCATTTCTGTCAAAACCCGTGAATTTTTTATAAATGTCGGTTTTTATTTTAAAAGTGAAAATTCACATATTTAGAAAATTATTTAGATAAAATAAATATTATTTTTGGAATCAGGACATCGAAATTATCCAACGGTGAATTTTTTATAATTTTCTGAGACAGTCAAATTTTTGGGTAAAAATTAAATACCATTTAAATATATAATGTGTTTTATGACATCATAATGACCCAATGGTGATGTAATAAAATACCATAATCCTTATGTTCGGCCAATATGTGTTTTATCATTAAAATAATGAGGTTTTGGGTTTGTTTGACTTACTTTTCAAAGCATTAATGGAGCCCTCAAGACTAATTCAACACTTTGCCTTTTTAAATTAATTTCCATGGGAGTGTGACTCACCTCCACATAAGCAGCCCTAATTTTTTAATAATTTCGGACCTTGGCCTTGTAAAATATTGTTTTCCTCTTTCCTTTTCCATAAACCATGGGCAAATACCATGTGATGATTTGTGGTTTGTATTATTTTAATATAAGGGGTCCCAAACCTAAATAATAAAGAAATCCCTCACCTTTCCTATATAAACCCACCCAAGCTCCCACTTCCTCCTCACTCAAAGCCCTTGGAGTTCGTCCAACCTCTGTCTTACTCTCTCTATAATCCTCTCAAGGTGCCCCAAGCTTCCAAGAGGCCTCTCACAAGCCTCTCTCTAGCCTTTGGAAGCACACTTCCAAGTAAGGGTTTTTTCTTCCTTTCTCATTTTTGTCAGTTTTCTTTAAGTTGTATTGCCCTTTTAATTTCAATTATGAATGTTGGGGTATGGTTTTTCACGTCCCCCATACTTCCCTCTTATTTTTTGAATGATGGAAGACCCATTTCTCTCTCATTAAATGCCTCCCATGTACACCCGTTACTATGCCGAAATTCCGAAAGGAACTTTTTTCTCCTCTTTTATATTCAAGCAATACTTTTGTATCATGAATTTAAATTCCTTTTCAATTGTTTGGAAATGTATCTATATGACCTCCTTACTATCCATTACATGTAAATATGATGAGTAACCCCTTTCTCTCTCATCAACCATTTTTATGAATTCTTATGTCACGCCGTTACGCTGCCGAAATCACACGGATTTTCTAAGCCAATATCATTGTGTAGTGAATACCATGCCCATTTCTCCATCAAGGGTATTCACCTTTATGCACATTTACTTATTGATTATAAAGTTTCATGTATGAATTCCACATTACTTTATCGTGGAATAAATGATTATGTTTTATGAATCCATGTTTTATGATCCATGTGACACACTTATGCATGAAATGAAATGTTTAAGAAGGGTGCGCCCTTATAGCGCTCCAATGCATTGGGTAAAGTATAGTATCATGATACGTCATGTGAAATGAGTGTTGAATCATGCTAATTAAAGTGAAACAAGAGTTTACTCGTGCTTCAAGTGCAATAAGGGTTTACTCATGCTCCATGTGCAATGAGCCTTGGCTCATACTAATTCAATGTTAAGTGTTGTTGCTACATTTCCATGTTAGGATTATCATGATTTATCATGACTTTATGTTCATGTTACTCTTATGATCTATTGATATTCCTATTGCCTAACATGTATTGAACTCCTCATGTTATTCATTGTTTACTCCCTTACTGGGCTTTATAGCTCACCCTTTTCTTATGCATGTCCTCAGGTTATCCCATGCAATGCTAAGTACGAAGGAATGTAGTGGTCATGTAAAGGAAGTTTTCAATAAAGATGTTGTATTTAAAGTTTAAAGTTTTTATGTAATGATAATAAGCCCCAAAGGCACTAAACCTCTCGATCTTCTTTGTTGTATCAAGTGAAGTTATATGTAATAAAGCATGTTTAAGTTGTAATAGAAAGCAGGATTGTCACAGTTGGTATCAAAGGATAGTTTTAGTTATTTTTGGGATTAGGAAACCCTAGTAAAGCCTTAGATACAAGACTAAGTATAATAAAAACATCCCTAAGTTTTGGTAAATACTAAGTAAGTGGTTTATCAAACAAATACATCCCTGTCTGGATACGAGCAGGTAGAGGTGGCTCTGGCACAGATGTATCCTAGGGGTAAAACCCAAAAACACCGCTTTGAGCTAGACTCGAACGGGAACTATTGCACAACAACGGGCCTTACTGCACTCTTGGTTACGACACTCCCGGGGGATATGTTTTGATAAATTCACAATCTTAGTATGAACCCTTATTAAGGGAAAAATTCCCCTAAGAATATATGTTAGAAGGAAGATCATGAAAATCCTGGATTGAATCCTATAGACTCATGAGTTAAAGAGATTAAAGTTTATTTATAAGTCATCAACTTTTGTCTTTGGATTACACTTTATGTGTTACCCCTAACTTTCCTTTTATTCCAGCCAATGGTCGGTAATAGGAGAACTCGGGCTAACAACCGTTGTGAAGATCAGTGTGATGATTGTACTAATGAGATGCTGAATCCAATGGGAGCAGGAATCGCGAACTTTTTCACGCTTCTCTCTTAGCTAACTCAAGTTTTGAATAGAAACACGGGTCAAGAGGAACGTTCAACCCCCCCTAAGAAAGAACAAGTCGCTATCGAGATCTTCATGAGACAAAGGCCTCATACTTTTAGTGGATCATCTGATCCCACGATCGCTGAGCAATGGATCAACTCCATTGAAAATATCTTCTCTATCCTTCAATGTTCTGAACAAGAGAAGGTTCTCCTGGAGGCTTATCGTATGGAGGGTGAAGCTGATCAATAGTGGACGTTGATCAAAAATACAAATCCTGGGGAGGAGATCGAGGCTTTGGAATGGAAGGAATTCTGGAAGATGTTTTTCGATAAATATTTTCCGCGCACCCTCCATCTTAAGATAGAAAGGGAATTCCTTTACCTCAAGCAAAAAGATGAAGAATCTGTGGGAGCGTATGAGGAAAACTTCACAAGGCTTGCACGATACGCTTCCGACTTTGTCGTTACCCCCGAATGAAAGGTTGACCGCTTCTTTGGTGGGCTGAAGCCTAGCTTGTGGAAAGCATTAGCGATCCATGACTTCGACAGCTATGAGGAAATTGTACGATGTGCCCTCAAGGTTGAAATGGAGATCGGAGAATCACAGGGGTATCATGGGGACAAGAAGCGTAAGGTGGACTTCAATGCTGGTGGTCCGATGGATAAATCCAACGACGCTAAGAAGTTCCAGCACCCCACTTGCCAAAAGTGTGGAAAGAAGCACCCTGGAAATTGCCTTAGGGGGACAAGAAAATGCTTCAGGTGTGGAAGAGAAGGGCACCTAGCTATTAACTGTCAGCAAGAAGGACACGCGGCTACGACAGAGGAGAGGAATGCTCCGTTCGAACCTCAACGCGTTGTTCAATGCTACAAATGCAAAGAACTGGGTCATTTTGCAAATCAGTGCCCTAATCCAAGGGTTATCGAAGGCAACCAGCAACCTCCAAGATAGCAAGGAAGAACTTTTTCCATCACTTCTGCCGAAGTGAACCCCGAAAACGAAGTGGTGACAGGTACGCTAGTTATTCATTCAAGAATAGCGAACGTACTTCTTGATTCAGGTTCTACGCATTCTTTTATATATCAAAAGTTTAGTATAACAATCCCTGCACCACCACAAATCATGGAAGTAAAGATGTCGGTGAGTACGGAAAATGGGGAAATCATTGCATCCCATGAGTATAAGTCCTCCCCTGTTATAATCTATGGATTTAATTTCAGAGAAAACCTCACCATACTCCCTTTGGTGGAATTTGATGCAATTCTTGGCATGGATTGGCTTTCCTTATATAGAGCCAACATAAATTTTCGGGAGAGGGAAATCACACTCCATATGGAGAATCGACCCCTGATTCTTTACAAGCGTCAGGAGGAAGATGAATCTACTTTAGCTCCATCATCTCAAGCATGGATATTAATGCCTTATGAGCACACATATCTAGCTCAGATGATTGAGTCCAAGGAAGAAAACACCCTTGAAGAAATGCCTATTGTGAGGGAATTCGCTGAAGTATTTCCTGAGAAACTTCATGGTCTTCCACCAAGAAGAGATGTTGAGTTCTCAATTGAACTTATACCTGGGGTGCTACCAATATCCAAGACTCCATATAGAATGGCTGTTGTTGAGCTTGAAGAGCTGAAGAAACAACTACAGGAGAATCTGGATAAAGGGTTTATACGCCCAAGTGCATCACCAAGGGGTGCACCAGTCCTCTTCGTCAAGAAGAAGGATGGGTCAATGCGGCTTTGCATCGATTATCGTGAACTTAACAAAATCACAATAAAGAACAAGTATCCTCTCCCAAGAATCGATGACTTGTTTGATCAGCTGCGTGGAGCACAATACTTCTCCAAGGTGGACTTGCGGTCGGGATATTATCAAGTAAGGGTGAAGAAGGAAGATATCCCCAAGACTGCTTTTCGTACAAGGTACGGGCACTATGAATTCATAGTAATGCCTTTCAGACTCACCAATGCTCCAGCAATATTCATGGACTTAATGAATAGAGTCTTTATATATTACCTAGACAAATTTGTGGTAGTCTTTATAGATGATATTCTAATATACTCCAAAACCAAGGAGGACCATGGGGACCATTTAAGAACTGTACTGGAGACTTTGCTCAAGGAGAAGCTCTATGCCAAGTACAACAAGTGTGAGTTCTGGTTGAAGGAGGTCTCATTCTTGGGCCATATCATCACAAGCAATGGGATATCTGTGGACCCCTCCAAAATAGATGCAATTGAGCGATGGCCGAGGCTAACATCAGTAACTGATATCCGTAGCTTCTTGGGGTTAGCTGGATATTATTGACGATTTGTGAGAAATTTCTCACAATTGTCCAACCCTCTTACCAAGCTAACTCGAAAGGGAGTAAAGTTTATTTGGAGTGATGAATGCGAATAAAGCTTCAAGGAGTTGAAAAGGAGGCTTATCACTACACCCGTGCTCACTTTACCCACAAGTGAGGAGCTTTTTGTGGTATTCAGTGATGCTTCGAAGAAGGGATTAGGATGTGTGATGATGCAGAATGATAAAGTGATATCCTATGCCTCAAGGCAGTTGAAAATCCATGAGAGAAACTATCCAACGCATGATCTAGAGTTGGCGGCGATGATCTTTGCCTTGAAAATCTGGCGGCATTATCTCTATGGAGAGAAATGTGAGATATATACTGACCACAAGAGTCTTAAATATATATTCACACAGAAAGAGCTTAATATGCGCCAGAGAAGATGGATAGAGCTCATCAAAGATTATGACTATTCAATACATTACCACCCTGGGAAAGCGAACAAGGTGGCAGATGCCCTAAGTAGAAAGGATCCAGCGATTCTGTCAATGATGAGAATTGAGAAGGATCCAATCTTCTTAGACTTAATGAAGATGGATGTGGGAATTATAAAGAAGGGAATATCATCAATCCTTTCACAAATGATTTCCAACCATCTCTTTTGGAAAGGTTAAAGGATACTCAAAAGGATGATGTGAGAATCCAAGAAAAAGTGGAAGCTATAAAAAAGGGAAAATCCTCAGAGTTTAATGTTAATGAATAAGGAATTGTGCGGTTTGGGAAAAGACTATGTGTTCCATCAAGTTCGGAGCTAAAGAAGGAACTTTTGGATGATGCACATAGTTTAAATTTCTCTATTCACCCAGGGAGCACAAAGATGTATCCAGATCTCCGAGAAAACTTTTGGTGGGATAATATGAAGAAGGAGATCGCTGAATATACATCAAAGTGTCTGGTGTGTCAGCAAGTGAAGGCAGAGAGGCAGAAGTCTAAGGGGATGATGCAACCATTGCCCATACCAGAATGGAAATGGGAGAACATCACCATGTACTTTGTCACTGGACTCCCAAGGACATCCAAAGGCAACAATGCAATCTGGGTTATTGTGGATCGTCTTACAAATACTACACACTTAATTGCTATTCGAGAGGATTTCTCTTTGGATCAACTGGCACAGATATATATCAGGGATGTGGTACGGTTTCATGGAGTAACACTATCTATTGTTTCTGACCGAGATCTAAGATTCACCTCTAAGTTTTGGAAGAGTCTTCAACAAGCTCTGAATACTGAACTGAACTTCAGTACGACCTATCATCCTCAAACTGATGGCCAATCAGAGCGGACTATCCAAACACTTGAGAATATGTTGAGAGCGTGCTCAATGTACTTTAAAGGAGGATGGGATCAACATCTTCCTCTGGTTGAGTTCTCTTATAATAATAGTTTCCACTCGAGCATCCAAATGGTACCATATGAAGCCCTGTATGGGAAAAGGTGTAGAACACTGGCATGTTGGGATGAGGTCAGTGAACGTAAGCTGCTTGGACCAGAAATGGTTGAAGAAATGGTGGAGAAGGTGAAAACCATTCAGTAGCATATCAAGACAGCCCAAAGTCGACAGAAGAGTTATGCAGATAATCGTCGACGAGACCTTGAGTTTAAAGTTGGAGACATGGTGTTTTTACGCATATCTCCGTGGAAGAAGGTCATGAGGTTTGGAAAGAAAGGGAAGTTAAGTCCAAGGTACATCGGCCCCTTCGAGATTCTTGATCGTGTTGGGGCTGTGGCCTATCGACTAGCACTTCCACCTACTATGGCCAAGGTGCATGATGTCTTTGATGTATCCCTCTTAAGGAAGTACATACCGGACCCTTCACATGTACTCTCTTCCGAGGTGGTACAATTGGAAGATGATCTTTCTTATGAGGAGCAACCAGTGAAGATCTTAGATCGTAGAGAAAAAGTTCTACAAAATAAGACAATGCCCCTCGTCAAGGTGTTGTGGAGAAACCACAAGTTTGAAGAAGCAACTTGGGAGTCGGAGGATATGATGAAGCTGAGTTACCCACTTTTGTTTTAGTGTGGGAAAAAGAAAATTTTGAGGGCGAAATTTCTTAAGGGGGGAATATTGTAACGACCCAAAGTTTCATTAATGGAAAATCCCTCTTGATCCAGTTAAATGTTTCTTTATGAAAAATGTTTTTATAATATGTCAACTTTTTTAGTTTTACGTTAAGATTTGTGACCGTTACTTTTATAGCCGTTGAACAGTGATCATCTGAGTAGTATAAATATAAGGCTTTAACGAACCCATTTCTACTCAGACAAAGGAAGAGATGGCCTCATCCAGTAGAATTGTCCCTTACGAAGCCCATTTGTCAGAGCTCGGAAAAGAGGTGGCGTCTTTGGGCTTTGCCCTTGACCAATCCCAAGCTGAGCTTCAATATTTCAAGCTTGAACAGGACCGTCTACGGGAAAAGTGGAAGTTGATAGAGATTACCACTCGAGCGATGTTATCCGAGCCGCCCCAAGAGTCTGTCACCATCGCACACCTTACCCTTAGGACTTATGCGGCTATTTTAAGGGGTTATGTAACAAATAAGTATCACCATGTTCATGTACATTATTTTTGTATATAATAATGAATATAATTTCTAGTCATTTTTGATACATTGTAATTAGTTTTTAAAGTACAAATGGCGTTTTTAGTTATTATTTAATTAAGAATTATATTTTATTAAATTAAAGGATTTTTGAATTAAATAATATTTTAATAAAATATTATTATTAATATTAAATTAATTTTTATTAAATATAAATGATCTTATAATTTTATGAATGCAATTAAATTTTTATTAAGGTTTGAAAGCCATTTCTGTCAAAACCCATGAATTTTTTATAAATGTCGGTTTTTATTTTAAAAGTGAAAATTCAAATATTTAGAAAATTATTTAGATAAAATAAATATTATTTTTGGAATCAGGACGTCGAAATTATCCAACAGTGAATTTTTCATAATTTTCTGAGACAGTCTAATTTTTGGGTAAAAATTAAATACCATTTAAATATATAATGTGTTTTATGACATCATAATGACCCAATGGTGATGTAATAAAATAACATAATCCTTATGTTAGGCCAATATGTGTTTTATCATTAAAATAATGAGGTTTTGGGTTTGTTTGACTTACTTTTCAAAGCATTAATGGAGCCCTCAAGACTTATTCAACACTTTGCCTTTTTAAATTAATTTCCATGGGAGTGTGACTCACCTCCACATCAGCAACCCTAATTTTTTAATAAGTTCGGACCTTGGACTTGTAAAATATTTTTTTCCTCTTTCCTTTTCCAGAAACCAAGGTCAAATACCATGGGATGGTTTGTGGTTTGGATTATTTTAATATAAGGGGTCCCAAACCTAAATAATAAAGAATTCCCTCACCTTTCCTATATAAACCCACCCAAGCTCCCACTTCCTCCTCACTAAAATCACTTGGAGTTCGTCCAAAATCTTCCATACTCTCTATAGAATCCTCTCAAGGTGCCCCAATCTCCCAAGAAGCCTCTCACAAGCCTCTCTCTAGCCTTTGGAAGCACACTTCCAAGTAAGGGTTTTTTCTTCCTTTCTCATTTTTGTCAGTTTTCTTTAAGTTGTATTGCCCTTTTAATTTCAATTATGAATGTTGGGGTATGGTTTCTCACCTCCACCATACTTCCCTCTTATTGTTTTAATGATGGGAGACCCCTTTCTCTCTCATTAAATGCCTCCCATGTACACCCGTTACTATGCTGAAATTCCAAAAGGAACTTTTTTCTCCTCTTTTATATTCAAGCAATAGTTTTGTATCATGAATCTAAATTACTTTTCAATTGTTGGGACATGTATCTATATGAACTAATTACTGTCCATTACATGTAAATATGACGAGGAACCCCTTTCTCTCTCATCCACCATTTTTATGAATTCTTATGTCACGTCGTTACGCTGCCGAAATCACACCGATTTTCTAAGACAATATCATTGTGTAGTGAATACCATGCCCATTTATCTATAAAGGGTATTCACCTTTATGAACATTTACTTATTGATTATAAAGTTTCATGTATGAATTCCATATTACTTTATCGTGGAATAAATGATTATGTTTTATGAATCCATGTTTTATGATCCATGTGGCACACTTATGCATGAAATGAAATGTTTAAGAAGGGTGCGCCCTTATAGCGCTCCAATGCATTGGGTAAAGTATAGTATCATGATACGTCATGTACAATGAGTGTTGACTCATACTAATTCAAGTGCAATGAGGGTTTACTCGTGCTTCAAGTGCAATGAGGGTTTACTCATGCTCCATGTGCAATGAGCCTTGGCTCATGTTAATTCAATGTTAAGTGTTGTTGCCACATTTCCATGTTATGATTATCATGCTTTATCATGCCTTTATGTTCATGTTACTCTTATGCTCTATTGATATTCCTATTGCCTAACGTGTATTTAACTCCTCATGTTATTCATTGTGTACTCCCTTACTGGGCTTTATAGCTCACCCTTTTCTTATGCATGTCCTCAGGTTATCCCATGCAATGCTAAGTACGAAGGAATGTAGTGGTCATGTAAAGGAAGTTTTCAATAAAGATGTTGTATTTCAAGTTTAAAGTTTTTATCTAATGATCCTAATCCCCAAAGACACTAAACCTCTCGATCTTCTTTGTTGTATCAAGTGAAGTTATATGTAATAAAGCATGTTTAAGTTGTAATAGAAAGCAGGGTTGTCACAAATACAATCAAGAATGATGTGTCTACCACTCCTAATTCTACCCTAAAAATATATCAACCTCACTTTTCCATTCAATAATCTCAAATTACTTACATCAAATCACATAGGGGTATAAAATCATGTGTACTGGACGGTCTCTCTAATCTGTGTCATGCATAAAGATCAAATAGAATTATTTCCCTACCAACCCATGCAATCCTCATAGTGCATAAATAAAAAAATCATCCTATCTATTAACTAAAATCTTTTATACCACTCTTTCATGACTCCCTCCACTAAATATACCCTTCCTAGGTCGACAATGAAGAGAGATAATGACCTTCGAGTCCCACCTTCGGTAATCCTCAGGATGACGAATAGTGATGAGGGTATAAAAATATCACATATGGGAGGAATTACCATCTATATAATATAGGATAAAGATATAAAAAAATTAACCATAGATCAAATACAAAACATAATATAAAGATAAATAAAAATCATCACGCAATGCATGAACATTGACAATAAATACAACTAAAGTTCTCCAAGTAAATATCAAAAGATGGTCCTATGACATAGACTCAATGACAGCTCCAAAACTCAATCTAGTAATGTCCATTTTGGTCCCCAAAGGCCTCCTGGAAAACTAAAAAATAGTTTATATACATAGGGTGATCATGACACGTATACTCAATAGGACCACACCCAAGGTCTCAAGTGCACATGAAAAAAGAGCATACTAATGCATCAACAAACAAATAGAATAACCAACATGAACATAAACGATTCAATTAACCAATAACATCCTCACCATGGTACGCTCACTAAACGACACATCTAACATAGTACCAAATTATTTAGAACATAAAGCCAAGGTTCTCCACAACCACTTCCCCGCTAATTTTCTACTCTCACACCTAAATGTCTAACATCATGTGCTCTCACCCCTTCCATAAATGTCACATCACATATCCTAATATCTATAATGTGGGTTGGGACACATCCCTACCTACCCCACTCTCGCAAGGTCTAGAATCTGGTGCTAGAATAATTCATCATCATATCACATCATAACCACATCACATAACCAGGGTATCATGAACATGAATAAAATCAACATCATGCCCCCCTCTTACCATGAATGACCCCCACCACATATCACATCCTCATCACCACTGAGTAATCTCTAACACCAACTTGTATCATTACTGGGTAATCTCAAACACCAACCTGTATCATCACTATTAATGAAATAAGAGGCGGAAGAGAGGGTAGACAATCATATGTATCACCACCAACCTAAATGTTGGGGAGAACACCTGAAACCCAAAAAATTTGGGCATTGGTAAGGTTATCTAACTCAGGTGGGGTGTATATAGAAATAAAAAAATACATGATAGATGGATAAAACATAATACCTAACTTATGAGTTCACATCAACTCCACTAGTGTACACCACAACACCATGATTGCACCACACAACATCCTTCACAACTACCACCGTGACTAAATTCATCACACCCCACAACCACTAGGTATAACCACACAATTCCACTTTCGATTATAGGTTCCATCATTTTCTAGATTTTAACAAGTTTTAACTAACTCCCATTTACTAATACATTCATTCACATTTACACATCTCTTTCATTAATCGTTAAACTCACTTAAACTAATTATTTAACATCAATTACATTTCATTATTATTCATTTAACAATCCAAGATTTTTAATTTTTAGTATTACAATTTATTCCATGGCTAACTGGGAAACTAGCACAACCATACCACACATAATAGCTTGCACATCTCACCTCAACCATCACCACAAAACCACATCAGCCAAGTCAACTCACCATAATAACCACACATTGTATCACATATCATCTTTCATAATTTAGATTCAACAAGGACATTATTTAATTTAATTCATTGCTTGGCATGGTTATTCTCACACAAATTATAGATTTCCATAGGCAACCAATTAATTAGATAAATATAAGTGATTATTTATTTCATTCACGAAGATATCAAGAAATCACACAATAAGGGACTCATAACTATATCAACTACAACACAAACAAGGCTCCCAACAGCCATGATTTTTAGAAATAGAAACAAGCATGTATAATCTCATCAGCAAAAACATAAAAAGTAGTAAAATATGTTATTTCTCCTCATTTCCATAAATTACATATTAATACAATTCATTATCTTAATTAAGATTACCATTACTACATATATAATGGAAGGAAAAAGCATGTGATCCCCACACATGCACATAAATAGATAGAGAATAAGGATCACCTACCTCAAAGGGTATTTTTAAATCACTACACACAACAGGGTGAAGGAGGAATAACTAGAAGACTACAAAAACACAAGGAAACCTAGAATCAACCTAAACCATACCAATGGATCATAAAAAATATATCATAAACACTCCACGAAAAAAATAAATATCACTACTACGCACTCTCAAAGAAGAACTGGAGAAAAAAGAATAAAAATGGATTTAATCACTGTAGAATATCAAATATCAACCTCTGGTATACAAGGATAGAAGAAGGAGGAAAGGGTCTGAAAGATCCTCCAAAAACACCTAAGGTTCACCCAAGGTTCGAGAGAAATGAGAGAGAAATAAAATAATTTGGGAAAGCCTTGAATTTTATAGACAAGTTGTACCTCATCTCATTCATGGAATGAAACACATATTCCTGTGATGAATTTTCACGAGTACCTATAATTTAGTTCATGAAACATATTTAGGTTGCGAAATACTCAAACTCAAAACTAGATGAACGTCCACTGATTTTCATGGCATCTTATCCTCGAATTAATTCATATCATGAATTAATTCATATCATGAATTAATTCATATCATGAGTGGCACATCCATGCTGTTCTTTAGGAGGTTCAGGGTTCGAATCTTGGGAGTCCGCTTTCGGGGTGAGCCTCTCCCCTAGGATCCACCCACCTTTCCGGGTCTCTCGGTCTCATCTGGGCGGGAAAAATGAGGCGCGGCCCAATCACTGACGGATCGCTTGACGGACCATCGCTGTCGGGTCGTCACCCTCTGGGATGCTCTGCCATCTCAGCTGGAAACGACTCCTTCCCGGATGGGGCTTTCTCCAGAGTTACCCCTTCACGGGGAGGGGGGTTCCCTTGTGTGGAGGGTTCGAAAAGGCAACATAGGGGAATTCCCTTCTGAAAGGAATGAATTCCTCTTTCACATCATGAGTCTATTAGGCATAGAACCCTCATCTAAACTTAAAGTTGTGAATCAAAAACCTCCAAGTTGATAACATGAGATGATTCTAGGTTTAATTTTTTAACTAAGTCCCAGATACGTAATCTATTGTTACACCTACATACACTCTAAGAGTTAGTTGTGTGATGGTGATAGTTTCATGGGGTGCCTCAGCTAACATCGACCGAGTGTTAATATATACTAACTTGAACTTATCCTATATGTGATTTCATTAAATCTTCACTTGCTAAAGATAATATTTTTCTTGGTCAAGAGAGAACCCCAGTGACACTACCTCCCTCCCAAGTTCAGACAAATGGGCTTCAAACAGCATGACTCTACTGGTTAAGGCCATTGATTCTCCTTTCCGTATCAATTATCTTATATCATTACTACCTATAAAAACTAATTATAATGGTAGAATTATAAAACAAAGTATAGTTTCCAATGGTCATATTGAACAATGGTCATATTGACCAATGGTCATATAATGGTCAAATCTTAGTGGTCACATTTCCCTTTATACCCTATAAATAACATTTCATTTTCACTCAAAAATCACTACAATTTCTTATATTTTTATTTTCATAATATTTTGATTGGTTTACTAATATTTTGTTTCATTTATATATCATTTGTAGTGGGGGTGATGATTCTAGTAGATTAGAGTGATCTATACTTTCCCATTTTAGCTATTCTATTTTATATTCATTGTCCAGTTGTAATGTTTGTAATTTTAATTAGTTTCATAGCTGACTAATGTAATGATCATTTTTTAAGAGAATAAATTTTGTTAGTTTCTATTTATTTTGTACAATATTATATAAAAACACATTTATTAAGAAAAAAATATCATTTTAAAAATTTTGGGTCATTACATTCTTTCCTCAATAAATTTCATCCCCAAATTTTCAACTCATTCTCTCAGTTAATAAAAGGTGATGGTACTTCTGTCTTATTGTCTACTATGGTTCTCACATCACTTCTTAATACTTATGGTTTATCCACAAAAATTTGACAAGGTGGATAGTATTTTTACATATAACGTTGTATCTATGGTCCAATATCTCCACCATCTACTCCTCATAAGAGAGTTCATGTTCCAGTTGAACCACCTCTAGATTCATCATATGTAAGGGATCAGGTATGTACTTCCTCAAGAGAGAAAATTGGAATACATCATGAACTTGAGAAATATTTGGTGCAAGTTCTAGTTGATAGGATAATTATACTATTACATCAATTATTTCATATGGTCCAATGTACCTAGGGTTAATCTTCCCTTTCTTCCCAAACCAAATGACTCTCTTTCATGGTTATATTTGACGGAAATTTTTTTCTCCAACATCAATATCAAAGTATCTTCGATGGTTGTTAGCATAGATCTTATACCAAATATGAGCAGCCTTTATATGTTGTTGGATGTCATGAACCTTTTCTGTCATCTCTTTCACAAGATTGGGACAATGAAATTTTCTCTCACCAAATTCATCCCAAAAGGTAGTATTTCTACATCGCTTTCCATATAGAGCTTCATTTGGCAGCATGACGAGTATAAAAAATGGTTTTAGAAAAGGAAAAATTGGGTGGGGATAAGGTTAACCCATTCATAAAAGACTCTTCTTACAGTAATGGGATAAAATAAAGTGTACAAAAGAACTTATTTTTTAAATTGGAAGACATACCACATAAAAAAGGGAACTTGAATGGAAATTGAATTGAATATTTCCCTTACCTTGAAGAGTTGTTCCTAAAACTTGAGGATGGAACCTTGGGGGATTTATGATACCTTGGGGGACTCCTTGGGAGAAAAAATCACCAAAAATTAATTCATAATGGATTGGGAGTGAATCAAAACCGAGAAATGGGTGGTTATTTATAGGAGAAGTGGAGGAATTGTTTAATAATTTCAAAATATAGGTCTTAGAAAACTAGGTTGTGGAAAATGTAAAAGCATTAGCTTACCCATGATTTTTTATCATGTTATTGGACATTTGGGTCACATTTAATGTTATTTTAATCCACCATAATGGAAATTAATTTTTAAATAATTCCTTTGGCGTGGAAAAGTAAAGATTCCACAAAGTATGTTCTAAAAATAAAAAATTTCTTTTTAGACTTTGGAAAGTAACTTATAGTTTTAAAAATTGAATAAAATATATTAAAATACTTAGTATTAATAAAATAACATATTTTAGGTCATGTATTTTTTTTAATTAATTATTACATCATTATGACATAAATATGATTTCATAAAATATACCAAAACCCTAAAACTGTATTTTTTTACTATTTATGAAAAAATAAAGTATTTTAGAAAATTCTCATAAATTCACTATAACCTAATTTCTATACACTGATTTAAAAAATGGTGTTTATTTTATCATAAAAATTCTATAAATATGAAATTTTTAACTTTTAAATATAAAAATCCTTATTTATTTAAAAATTGCATTTTAAAGGCATAGTTAAATTTCTGACTCTTATATAAAATTTCCTAGGAAATTATAAAATTATTTTATAATTTATTATTTAAATAAAAGTGTTTTAAAATTATATTTAATTAAAACAAATACTATTAATAATACCTTGGTTATATATAAAAATTGTATATATTTTCTAGAAAAATACAATTACGTTTTATTTGCATCCAAAAATCAAATTATCAAATTCATCTCAATTAAACATATATTTTATTAATAAAAACTATTCTTAAAAGGAATTGATTGAATAAGAATTTTATTTATAAAAATTAAATTACACTACAAGTAACTAAGTCCTGGACACATAACCCCTTGTTACACCTGCATACACCCTAAGAGTAAGGTGTGTGATAGTGATAGTTTCATGGGGTGCCTCGAATAACATCGACCGAGTGGTAATATACACTAACTTGAACTTATTTTATAGGCAATTTCATTGAATCTTTACTTGATAAATATCAGATTTGTCTTGGTCAAGAGTGAACCCCATTGACACTACCTCCCTCCCAAATTCAGACAAATGGGCTTCAAACAACATGACTCTACTGGTTGAGGCCATCAATTCTTCTTTCTGTATCAATTATCTTATACCATCACTACCTATAAAAACTAATTATAATGGTATAATTATCAAACAAGGTATAGTTTCTAACAGTCATATTTACCAATGGTCATATTGATCAACAATCATATAACAGTCGAATCTTAATGGTCACATTTCCCTTTATTCCCTATAAATACCATTTCATTTTCACACAAAAATCACTACAATTTCTATTAAGGTTATATTTTCATTTTCATAAGATGTTGATTTTTTTACTGATATTTTTTTCAATTCTATATCATTTTTATTGGGGGTGATGATTCTAGTAGATTAGAGTGATCTTTACTTTCCCATTTTAGCTATTCTATTTTATATTCTTTGTCTAATTGTAATGTTTGGAATTTTAATTGGTTTCATAGCTGACTAATGTAATGATCATTGTTAAAGAGATGAAATTTTGTTAGTTTCTATTTATTTTGTACAATATTATATAAAAAACACATTTATTTAGGAAACAAATATCATTTTAAAAATTTTGGGTCATTAAATTCTTTCCTCAAGAAATTTCATCCCTGAAATTTCAACTCATTCTCTCAGTTGAGAAAATGTGATGGTACTTCTATCTCATTGACTACTCTGGTTCCCACATAAATTATTCATACTTATGATTCATCCACAACACTTTGAAATGGTGGGTAGTCTTGTTCCATAGAACCTTGTCTCTATGGTCCAATATCTTTATCGGCTGCTCCTCATAAGAGAGTTCATGTTCCAGTTGTACCACCTCCAGATTCAGTACATGTAAGGGATCAGGTATATACTTCCTCAAAAGAGATACTTGTAATACATCATGAACTTGAGAAATATTTGGTGGAAGTTCTAGTTTATAGGATACTTATCCTATGCGATCAAAGATTTCATATGGGCCAATGTACCCAAGTTTAAGCTTCCCTTTCTTCCCAAACTGAATGACTCTCTTCCATGGTGATATTTGAAGGAAAAATTTGTTGCCACCATCAATCTCAAAGTCTCTTCGATGGTTGTAATCATAGCTCTTATACAAAATCTAAGTAACCTTTATATGTTTTTGGATGTAATGAACCTTTTCTGTCATCTCTTGCATAATATTAGGACCAAGAAATTTCCTGTCACCAAATTTATCCCAAAAAGTGGGATTTCTACATCGCTTTCCATATAGTGATTCATATGGTGGAATTTCAATACTATAGTAGAAGTTGTTGTTATATGATAACTCAACTAATGGGAGGTATTGATCCCATCCACCTTTAAATTATATTGATCATTTTCTTAGCATGTTTTCAAGTTTCTGGATAGTACTTTCAGATCGGCCATCGGTTTGTGGGTGATAGGTCATACTAAAATTCAATTCAGTATTCAGATCATATTGGAGGCTTCTCCAGAATTTAGATGGGAACTTTGGATCATGATTAGAAACAATGGAAATTTGAACCTCATTTAAACTCACCACTTCCTTTATGTATATCTTTGCAAGTTGTTAAAAATAGAAATCTTCCCAAATAATGATGAAATGGGAAATATTGGTGAGATGATCCACTATAACCCATATCGCATTATTTACTTTGGATGTTCTTGGGAGACCTATGATAAATTCCATAGTGATATTTTCCCAATTTTATGTTGGTATGGGTAGTGGTTGTAATACCCCTTTAGGAAGTTTTCTATATGCCTTCACTTATTAATATACCAAGCACCTTGTAGTGTAGTCGGAAATATCCCTTTTCATATTATCCCACCAATAATGATCATGAAGGTCCCTATAAATTTTATTTCTTCTAGGATGTATAGAGAATGCAGATCTATGAAATTTATACATCAACTTTTTTTTATCTCTAGGTTGGATGGAACACATAGCCTTGTATGAAATTTAAATACACCTTCTTGATCAATATAGAACTTGGTAAACTTTCCATTCTTTATAGCCTCTATCTTCCTCTATAACAAAGGATATTCTATTCAATATTTCTTGATCTTCTCTGATAATGATGGTTTAAAAATCATTTGAAATAGGGTTGATGGTGTCCCTTACCTTACAATTCCCATGTCCAATTTTAATTTTCTTGATCAATGGATCTCCTTGAATCCTCATCTTTGCCAACACAATAGGGTATTTACTTGTCACGAACCAACTCGGGTCGACCCTGAACCGTTCATCCGAGCCGGCTCGTGACATGGCCCAAGGGGTGTTCCCGATCCCCACGGGCTGGCAACTAGTGTCAGGCATCAAAAATAAACAAGAGGGAATTATTTGGCCCATAAATGAAAGACAAGTAAAGCAACGGAAAAAAAGTAGAATAAAGAAAGGAAAATAAATGACACAAAAAATGAAGAATAACCAATAACAGCAAACTAACCTGACCACGATCAAAACTCCTCACAACTCCGAGAGTCGCTCACCAGTCCACAAACAACTCTCGCCCATGGCGAGCAACCTCAAGTCAAACTTGCAACAAAACTAAAAACAGGAAAACACTATAGGCGTGAGTATTAAAACTCAGTAGGCGTGCCCAAAAAACTATTCCCAATACACTAACTTTAAATAAAGAATTTACTAATTCCAGGTTTGACCTAAATTATATAAAATATGGGTTTCCACACACACACTTTCATTTCTAAAACAGGTAACGGTCCATTTCTCTATTTAATTTAAAAAAACAAGTTTAATTCTTGAAATGAGAAGGTGAATTTCATTTTAAAACACATTTTCTCAAACAATTTAAAAACCCAAAGTTTAGTTATTAGTGGAAGGGAAAACCACACATAACACACAACACACACTAAGGGAAATGGAAGAAAAATATGGCACATGGGACCAGAAACTGAACTATACCTATCAACCATCCGCCACAGACAAATAAACACTAAATAAAACATGGGTCGAACCTAGGATCTCATGAAAAATCCAGAATGTACTATACATGTGACTCATCCTGAAGGCATACCTACTCTCAATGACATCATAATTCCCTAACGCCTGATTTTTTCCTACATGGACTAACCGAGGGGCCCAATCCCTTAGCAGGGTGTCATCCATACTAAGGGCCACTAGCCAGTGCGTAATCTAAACTAGTGCAGCAATCGTTCTCAAAATATTCACTTACTATGCCAGGTTCCCATGTCAACACATATAATAAACAGGAAAGGGGTGAGTCAACAAAGTCAATCAAGCAGTAAAAACATCACACACAAATCATGTAGTCAACGTATCCCAAATATCACATCTGAGTCACCCCAAATAGATTTTTCCAAAATGATTTATTTTATTAAAGTGTCAAATGGGCCTTCACCAATTTTAAGCAAAATACTCATTTCTCAAGTGAACCAAAACACTTGTTTGCACTTCAAAATAAATCATTTATCAATAAACCAGAACTACATTTAAAATTCCATGAATTATGTTTAATGGAAAAATGGGAATTATTTCACTACTGGGTGTCCACTCATCAAGAAAATGTTTCAAGTGTCATGTATAAAATAAACGGCTCTTTTTACACCAAATAATCATTTAAAAATTTATTATCTCATATTATTTCCCATTTATTATAATTAATAAAATATCAAGAAATCAATAAATTCTAAATTTAAAGGTGAGTGAATTGGGGGACCTACCTCGGCTCACTGTCCAAACACAATGGCACATCACGCCTCGTACAGACGCACAAACTCGCGCTAGTCGATAACAGCAGTATCCTGGGTTTTCTTCACCGACACGCGCTGCAACAAACGTACAACAACTAAAAACCCATAACCACTGACTTAAGACAATCCAAATGAACAAACGGTGTAAAAACCACTTCTATATGTTTTCAAAACATACATCACACCATTTATATTATTTCCTAAAACACTTTAAAATTTATAAAACATTTTTTTTCAAAAAAAAATCTCACAGCTTTACACACTCAAAATAAATAATCAATATGCCCAACTTAGAAAACAATATTAAATAACAGAACAAGGTCCGACACAATGAAACACCACCAAGTGACGCAAATAGGGTTTTATATTAAAAACACACCCCATTTCATGTAAACATGGTTCTTGGAAATCAAACGCTCATCATAACCTTTTCAAGATATAATTCACATAACTAATACAATCTAATAAATTTCTACATAGTTGAAAACCAAAGTCGAAACATACAAAATGATTTGTTACTCATTGAAAAACCACTTTTTAACACATACACCTCTTAATACCCTTGAAAACATAGTTCGCACCATCCAAATGTGCCCTAAAACTATTTTTAAAACATTGCACAAAAACAACACCAAAACACGCCAACCATTCCCAAAACAAACACATTAATAAAAACACACCAACCAAAACAAAAACACACCAACCATTTCAAAACAAAAACACCCTTAGATCCACAGAAAACAAGTCAACGAACTCATTAATAAATTAAATTAAGCATATTAAATTCATCAAATGGTGCTAGGTCACAGAATAACTTACATCGGGTGTCAAAAACTCCCGAAAATTGGTGTCAAACACCAATCGCACCACAATCGCACCACATGTGATCCCAATTGGATCCTAAAACAAACAAACGAATCAAAAGTATCAAGAATCAACACTAAATTCGGATACTCTTCCCATTAAAAAACCAAAACTCCAATTAACAATAACTCAAACCCTTGGGAGGAAGGAAGAGGAGACTATCAGGGGATGATGCACCGGAAGAGGAGTCGGCAGCTGGGGTCGCGGTTGCTGGAAGATGCGCTGGCAGTAAAAGGGGGCGCCTAGGACATAGCCGACCAGCTGGGGGGGGGGGGTGTGCGTTGGTCGCGGGAGGTGATCACGGCTGGTGGAGAGCCGGTCGGGAGTGGCTGTAGCTGGTGGAGGTGTAGCGTACTGGGGAGGTCATCGGACAGGGAAGACGAGGCCAGCGAAGAGGGTGATGGGCAATGCAGGGTGTTGGACATGGGGAGGGTTGAGTGTGCTGAGGGGACGATGCCAAGGACGGAGGGAAAAGGTGCCGGAGGTGGCTGGGGAGAGCGCAGAGAGGTGAGGGTAGACAGATGTGGTGGTTGGGGAGCAGGGTCCTGGTGCGCTGAGAAAGGAAACGAAGGGGGGTAGGGGGCGGCCCGCAGTGCCGAACAGGGAAGGGGGTGATCAGGTAGCACTTAGGGTTAGTGTTTTTTTCTAATAATCCTAATATTATTACAATGTTAATAATAACAGTAAATATAATAATAATAAAAATAATAACAATAAAAATACAAATGACAATAATAATAATAAAACCCAAAATAATAATAATAAATTAACCATAATAAAGATAATATTAATAAAATTTATTAACAATAAAAATAATAATCATAAAAATAATAATAACAATAAAAATAAAATATAAATAACAATATAAATAAGAATAATAATAATTTAATGACCCTAATAGAAAAATATTTTATTTATTTTAAACATCCCTCAATTGCACGAATCGCGTGCCGCCGAGCACATGGTTGGGTGAGACGTGCTCGGACCGTGCCACCCAGCACTGACTACATATAGGTTTAAGGTGTGAGCTTGCCGCACTGTTTTATAACTCTCATGAAAGTCACGTATCAGCTAGGTCGGGGTGTGATAATTCTCCCCACTACAGACACTTTCTGCCCCCAGAAAGTCACCCAGTCGAACGATAAACAAAATAAGAATACATGCCTGATTAAAACCAGAAGAAACCACAATGAAAGAGAATGGGAGAACATGAGAGGGTTCTCCCCACCACAAGAACTCAGCTAAAGTGAAAAATTAACACTCAAACATACCACCTCGGGAAGGGGGGCGACGCGGGAACTCCCAACCGATCTAGACTAACCTCTATAGCATGAGCGAAACAACACCTCCACTGAAACTTGGAACTCTCGACTCAGACCAAAGAAAGCCCAAACACTAGAGAAAAACCTTCGATCAGAACTTAACCCAAGAAGTAAACCTGAGCATAGTCACAAACATCGGATCTTCATAGGCAGTTACATGTCCAAACGAACACAGCTAAACCAAATCAAACCAGACAAGGGCCAAACACACTTTTAAGAAAAGTGCACAATTCAGAAAACCATGATCAAACAAACAAAACTTTTTGGAATAAAATGGAACATTTCCGTCATAAATCCATGACAAAACAATGAACTTACAAATAATTTAAAACATTAACAACAGAAAAACAATAACAGAAAGGCTTTAAATGTTCCACTTCCAACACAGAACACAAAACCCAAAATGAGGCTTCACACCCCCGAAAACTCCTAACTGCGTGCGAGCTTAACCCCAAGACCTGTGGCTGGGGATCTGATGGCTAAAGCATCTCCTACCTCACAGTCAGGCACTAGATTTCCTCCAGTCACAACGTCTTCCTCAAGCGACGCTTCCTGCAAAATTTCTCCAAATGACCCAGACAGCCACAGTGATGACATGTCTTCAGAGGGATGCAACTGACGACTTCACGTGCCTGAACCATCCACACTGGTGGCACACCAAAGAACAGTCCGAAAAACTAGAATCCAAAAACACTACAGTGGACTCTTTTGAAAAAAGTTCCTCTGGCACATCCTGCTCGCTAAATGGGGAACCTTCATGGGTAACTGGATATGTTGGATTTCCAAGCACCTGTGCTCCGGAGACCAGTTCAGCTAAGAATGCATTATCCAACAACTTCTCAAAACGATGGTCTTTAGAAAGGAGGACCCACTCCTTGATCTCTGGGCGAAGACCCCCAGTAGAGAAGTCTTCATCAAATCCTGCAACGCTACCTCCAGAGAAAAGGACACAAGCTCCTTGAAATGGTCAACATATTCCTTCACTGTTCGTTGGCCTTATTGAATGAACATAAGGTCTTCCCTTTTCTTAGTCTTCACCTCTCCAGGTATAAATCATCGGATGAAGACAGATTTAAAGACATCCCACATCATCCCAACTTGCAGTGATGGCGGGGTGAACAAATCCCATTCATCCAGAGCTGGACCTTCAAACAGACCCAAAACAACACACAATCTGATAGTTTCAGGAGTTACCAACATCCTAAAATCACACTCGACCTCTTCAAACCACATAAATACCTTTAACGAGCCCCGATCACCGTTAAGTATAGACAATTTCCGAGAAGGACCAAAAAAATTAGGCATGACATATCAGAAACTCTGGGGACCTTTCTGGGTGGCATTTTCTGTAAAACATATAAAACACAGAACCAAAACCAATATCAAGATAAAGCAATATCATTGAAAGTGTTTTCATCCAAAAACATCCAACTAAAAAACCAAAAAAATACCAACACAACACAAAAATCCCGTTTTATTTTAGATTTCAAAACCGCCTTCTTTAAAGGTCATTTTCCAAATTCCAAACCCACTTTTCAAACCAATTTCAATTTCCAAAAATCATTTTCCCTTTATCAAAATCACTTTATAATAACAAGGTCAAGGCTTTAATTCCAATTTCACACCCTAGTAATCCCATGAACTGTTGCACATGTCTTCATCCGCTTTCATCCATACGCACTAACACACACTTCTCATGTATTCCCTTGCATGTGAAAACGTTCATAAAGAGTACCCGAGGTTTCACTCAAACCATATCTCTACCAGTTCCAAGCAACCACTGGATTTTTAGTCTAATAGATTTCAGTTTTCAAAATCCCTTCCACAAATTTAAATCCATTTAAAAGAAAACGTTCTCATTTCAAAAACCCTTTTTCATTTCCAAAAGTTCACTTACACCCACAAGAACCAAGAAAATACACAACTTGCATCAAATCACCAAAGGAAGGGACTAGTAGTCATGCTTAACCTAGCGACATAGTAGTGGGCCATGCCCCAAGTAAGCGTCAACGACTAGGAAGAATTTGAGCCGTGTACGTGGACTCCACATGGGTCACTAATCCATGTAAAATCACAATGTAACATCGATTTGACTCCTTTGTCATCCCTCAATCCAAAAAAAATCAGAACGAGACAAGAACTCAATTCCCGGACTACCCCTGGCGACTCGAGGTTTGGAACGGGCAAGGGTTCATGACGTCTTTCCCGTACCTACATCTCAAGTCCTGACAGTCCTAATCTCCATCTACCAGACACCCCAAATAACAAGGGCCACCTCTGATACCATTTTTTCATGAACAAACCCGGATCAACCCTGAACCAGTCACCCGAGTCGGCCCATGAAATGGCCTGAGGAGCGTTCCTGATCCCCATGGGCTGGAAACTATTTTCAGGCATCAAAACTAAACAAAAGGGAACGATTTGTCCCATAAATGAAAGACAAGTAAAGCAGCGGAAAAAAATTAGAATAACGCAAGGCAAATAAATGACACGAAAAAGGAAGAACAACCAATAACAGAAAACTAACCTGACCATGATCAAAACTCCTCGTGACTCCGAGAGTCGCTCACCAGTCCACAACCAACTCTCGCCCATGGAGAGCAAGCTCAAGTTAAACCTAAAACAAAACTAAAAACAGGAAAACACTATAGGCGTGAGTATTAAAACTTAGTAAGAAGTCCCAACAAACTATTCCCAATACACTATCTTTAAATAAAGAATTTACTAATTCCAGGTTTGAACTAAATTATATAAAATATGGGTTTCCACATACACACTTTCATTTCTAAAACAAGTAACGATCCATTTCTCTATTTAATTTAAAAAAACAAGTTTAATGCTTGAAAGGAGAAGGTGCATTTCATTTTAAAACACATTTTTGAAAACAATTTAAAAACCTGAAGTTTAGTTATTAGCGGAAGGGAAAACCACACATAGCACACAACAAACACTAAGGGCAATGGAAAAAAAAATATGGCACACGGGGCCAGCAACTGAACTAGACCTCTCAACCATCCTCCACATACAAATAAACACTAAATAAAACATGGGTCGAACCTAAGAGCCCGTGAAAAATCCAAAACTTACTATACATGTGACTCATCCTGAAGACATGCATACTCTCGATGACGTCATAATGCCCTAACGACTGGTGTTTCCCTACATGGCCTAACCGAGGGGTCAAACCCCTAGCAGAGTGTCATCCATACTAAGGGCCACTAGCCATTGTGTAATCTAAACTAGTGCAGCAATCGTTCTCAGAAGATTCACTTACTATGTCAGGTTCTCATGTCAACACATATAATAAACAACAAAGGGATGAGTCAACAAAGTCAATCAAGAAGTACAAACATCACACACAAATCATGCAATCAACATACCCCAAATATCACATCTGAGTCACCCCAAATAGATTTTTCCAAAATAATTTATTTTATTAAAGTGTCAAACGAGCCTTCACCAATTTTAAGCAAAATCCTCATTTCTCAAGTGAACCAAAACACTTGTTCGCACTTCAAAATAAATCATTTATCAATAAACCAAAACTACATTTAAAATTCCATGAATTATGTTTAATGAAAAAAATGGGCATTCTTTCACTACTGGGCGTCCACTCATCAAAAAAATGTTTCAAGTGTCGTGTATAAAATAAACGGCTCTTTTTACACCAAATAATCATTTAAAAATTTATTATCTTATATTATTTCCCATTTATTATAATTAATAAAATATAAAGAAACCAATAAATTCTAAATTTAAAGGTGAGTGCAGTGGGGGACCTACCTCGGCTCGCTGTCCAAACACAATGGCACGTCACGCCTCGCACAGATGCACAAACACGCGGTAGTCGATAACCGCAGTATCCTGGGTTTTCCTCACCAACACGCGTTTCAAAAAACACACAACAACTAAAAACCCATAACCATTGAATTAAGATAATATAAATGCAAAAATGGTCTAAAAACCACTTCGACGTGTTTTCAAAACATACGTCACACCATTTACATTATTTCCTAAAACACTTAAAAATTTATGAAACATTTTTTTTCAAAAAAAATCTCACAGCTTTACACACTCAAAATAAATAATCAATATTCCCAACTTAGAAAACAATATTAAATAATAGAACAAGGGCTGACATAATGAAACACCACCAAGTGATGCAAAGAGGGTTTTATATTAAAAACACGCCCCATTTCATGTAAACATGGTTCTTGAAAATCAACCGCCCATCATAACATTTTCAAGATATAATTCACATAACTAATACAATCTAATAAATTTATACACAGTTGAAAACCAAAGTCGACACATCCAAAATGATTTGATACTCATTAAAAAAACCACTTTTTAACACATACACCTCTTAATACACTTGAAAACATAGTTCATGCCATCTAAATGTGCCCTAAAGCCATTTTGAAAACATTGCACCAAAACACGCCAACCATTCCCAAAATAAACACATTAATAAAAACACACCAACCAAAACAAAAACACACCAACCATTTAAAAACAAAAACACCCTTCGCTCCACAAAAAACAAGTCAAGGAACGCATTAATAAATTCAATTAAGCATATTAAATTCATTAAATGGTGCTAGGGCACAGAACAACTTACATCGGGTGTCGAAAACTCCTGAAAATTGGTGTCAAACACCAATCGCACCACGTGGGATCCCAATTGGATCCTAAAACAAACAACCGAATCAAAATTATCAATAATCAACACTAAATTTGGACACTCTTCCCATTAGAAAACCAAAACTCCAATTAACAAGAACTCAAACCCTTGGGAGGAAGGAAGAGGAGACTACCGGGGGACGACGTACCGAAAGAGGAGTCGGCGGTTGGGGTCGTGGTTTCCGGAAGAGGCGCTGGAAGCAAAAGGGGGCGCCTAGGACAGAGCTGACCAGCCATGGGGTGTGCGTTGGTCGTGAGAGGTGATCACGGCTGGTGGAGAGCCAGTTGGGAGTGGCCGTAGCTGGTGGAGGTGCAGCGCACTGGGGAGGCCATCAGACAGAGAAGGTGAGGCCGGTACAGAGGGTGTCGGGCGATGCAGGGTGTTGGGAATGGGGAGGGATGAGTGTGCTGAGAGTGTGAGGCCAAGGGTGGAGGGAAAAGGCATCGGAGGTGGTTGGGGTGAGTGCAGAGAGGTGAGGGTGGACGGACGTGGTGGCTGGGGAGCGGGGTCCTGGTGCGCTGAGAAGGGAAATGAAGGGGGGTAGGGGGCGGCCCGCAGCGCCGAACAGGGAAGGGGGGTGATTGGGTAGCGCTTAGGGTTAGGGTTTTTTTCTAATTATCATAATATTATTACAATATTAATAATAACAGTAAAAATAATAATAATAAAAATAATAAAAATAAAAATAAAAATGATAATTATAATAATTATAATAATAATAAAACCAAAAATAATATTAATAAAATTTATTAACAATAAAAATAATAATCATAAAAATAATAATAACAATAAAAATCAAATATCAATAACAATATAAATAAGAATAATAATAATTTGATGACCCTAATAACAAAATATTTTATTTATTTTAAACATCGCTCAACTGCATTACTCGCGTGCCACCGAGTGCGTGGTTGGGTGAGCCGCACTCGGACCGTGCCACCTGGCACTGACTGCATACAAGGTTAAGGTGCGGGTTTGCCGCTCTATTTTATAACTCTCGCGCAAGTCATGTATCAGCTAGATCAGGGTGTGACATTACTACTTAATGCATCAATGAATTTGTTTTTTCTTTCAAGGTGATAATTAATTGAACAGTCATAGTCTTTAAGAAGTTCTAACCATCTTCTTTTTCTCATGTTCAATTCCTTTTGTGTGAAAATATACTTCAAACTTTGGTGGTCTATGTATATATCACATTTATCTCCATAAATATAGCGCCTCCATATTTTCAGAGAAAAAAATATAATAGTGGCTATCTCTAGGTTATGCGAAGGATAATTATTCTCAAAGGCTTTAATTGTCGAGATACATAAGAAATCACCTTATCATTTTTCATGAGGACACAACCAATCCCTTTCGTAGATTCATCTCTATAAAAAACTAATCCTTCTCTAATAGAGGGTAGAGTTAACAAAGGTGTAGTAACCAATCTCTTCTTTATTTCTTGGAAAATTTTGTTCATACTTTTTAGTCCATATGAACATAGACCCCTTTCAAGTTAACTTTCTTAGTATATTAGAAAGTCATTATTTTTTCCCACAAAACTCCTATAATATCTAGCTAAACTAAGGAAATTATGAATCTCAATTACTATTGTATGATGAGGCCACTCCTCTATAGAATTTTTCTTTATAGGATCAATTGATATTCCTTTATTGGTTATAATGTTCTACAAGAATGAAACTTTTTGTAACCAGAATTAACATTTTTTTAATTTTCCAAAAAATATTCTCCTACCTCAGAGTTCCCAAAATAACCCTTAGATGAATCTCATTCTCCTTGCGACTTTTGGAATATATCTGAATATCATCAATAAAAACTACCATGAATTTATCACAGTAGTCCTTGAATTTATCATTCATCAAATCCATAAATATAGTATGAGAATTAGTCAAGATGAAGGTCATAACAACAAACTCATAATTTCTGTATATTATTTATAATTTAGTCTTTAAAATATCTTCTCTCTTAAACCTCAATTGATTATACCCGAATCAGGGGTCAATCATAGAGAAGAATTGAGCCCCATAAAGATGGTAAAATGTGGGTGTTTTTTCTTCACTGTGATCCTGTTAAGTTATCTATAATCAATGCATAGCCACATTGATCCATCCATATTATTCACAAAGATAATAGTTTCTCCCCAAGGAGACACACTTGGTCGGATAAATCACTTCTCCATAAGATCTTTAATTTATTTCTTTAATTCCTCTAAATCCATATTTGTGATTCTATATGGGGTTTTAATATCAGATTGGATCCAGGTATGAGTTCAATGGAGAACTCTACCTCTCTTTTTGGGGGAGGCTCAGGCAACTCTTTAGAAAATACATCAATGTATTACTAAACTATTGTGACATTATCTATCTTTATACTTTCATTTTATTCTCCCTCTTCACTAATCATATCCATAAATAAGGCTATGGGAGGTACTTCTAGATAAATATCAGGTTGGGATATCTCTCCTTTGAAAAATATTGTAGGTTTTGCATTCAAGACTACTAAAATTTTATTTCCTCTATAGTTGATCTTACCATTATACTTTGAGAGACAATCCATCTCTATTATAGTTTCAAATTACAACATGGGAATGACTATTAGATTTTTGATGAGGTTGTACTCTCCAAAGTTAATACAAGATTTTCTATACACTGTTGATGCTAGGATAATTCCTCCACAAGTATTGACTGATAACTATAATTCTATTAGTTCTTGTATTGATTCTATATTCTTTACAAACTTGGATGAAATAAATGAATGTGTAGAACTAGAATCAAACAAAGTACTTGCTAGATCTGATAGTGTAACAATTATACCTTCCACCACATCATTCAGATCCTCCACTTCATTCATTATAATAAAAATGCCCGACCTTGATCCCTTGGTCTAAGATGAGGTTTATGGTTGTTCCCATCTATTATCTTATGATTTATACATTGATTAGAAAAGTGAACAAGCTATCCACACTTGAATCATTGAACTTTTAGTTGTACCTACACTATCTTCCCTTTGTCATTAGTGTTGATAATTTGAGGCTTCACCTCACCACAATATTTTCGAGATATATGATCATATATTCCACACTTTTAGAACTTTCTACACCCAAGTAATTAGTTCCTCAAATTATTCTTCCCACTTTTGTTGCATGTGGGAAGTTTCACCTTATTTTATCCTCTTCCATGATCAAAGTTCCTCCTTAAGTTTGGATCCATTGATTTCTTCTTTTTATTCAATATATGTGACCGCTATGTCTCTTTGAACTCAAATTCAACCTTCATAGCACTCTATAATATCTTCTCATAGTTGTCATAGTCACTATTTTCTAGATTACTCTTTAGAGGGGTCTCAGTTCATTGAAGATTCTATCAACCTTTTCCTTAGGATCTATAACAAAGGTAGAGGTGTATTGAGCAAGTATTATGAAGTTCATCTCATATCTTCCCACCGATTCATTTTACTTCTACTTAAACTCTAGGAATTCATTTTCTATTTTTGTTCTCATCGAATGGGGGGGATATTTATTGAAAAAGATTCCCCTGAACTCTTCCTACTCTATAACATTTATCTACCTTCTTGGATTCCTGTTTTTAATCAGTTTCCACCACTGATCATCTTATCCTTCTAAGTGGTATACTAATAGGATTAATTTTTCTTACTCTGAACAATGTTGTATTGAAAATATATTTTTTATAGACTTTTCCCATTGTTCATCAATCAATGGGTCAGTAAATACACTAAAAGAAGGGGGGGGGGGGGTTTTATGCATAAAGGACTCAATGAAAAGTTGTTACCTTCGAGATGAATATAGTCTCTCGACTTGATTCAATTTATTGTTCATAACTCAAGTTTTTTTATTCATCATCATCATCATGAAGTTTTTCATTACATCTTCCTTTGGAATGTCTTAAATGCATCATCCATTGCAACCATTATTTGCACAGTTCCTCCTATTTCCCACCATTTTTCTAAAATAAGAAAAACTTAGTGAGAAAAATTTTACTTTTACGAATCTTATAATTCTAAAGGGATTTTATGTCTTAAAACATCATGATTAAATATGATATTAATCTCTTCCAATAACAATTAAATTTTATATATATCCTTTATAGTGGTTCATAAAAATCTTTTAATTAAATAAACATATCCCTCGGGAGTGTCAAACTAGGAGTGCAGCAAGGCCTGTTGTCGTGAACTAGTTCCCATTTGAGTTTATCCTGAAGTATTTTTTTCAAGTGTTACCCCTAGATATATCTGTTTCATAGCCACATCTACTTGTCTGTATCCATACAAGGATTTCTTTTCTTAGAAACCACTTACTTAATACTTCACCAAAATACCATAATGTTTTCCTATATTTAGACTTGTCCCTAGGATTCTTCCTAAAGTTTTTAAATCCTAATTTCCACAAATAACTAAACTTTCCTTTGATACAAAATATGGAAACCCACATTTTTATTACATAAATTTTCATTACATAGTACAAAATAGAGGATTTTCAAGTTTGGTTTCTTGGAAATAACGTACATAATACATGAAAACATAAAAAATTATTCTAAATCCACTTGAAAAACGTATTCATGGGTTCAACCTAACTTATATTTACTGCATCTCATAACCTGGGTATATACATAAAAGGAAAGGGGAGAGAATGAAGCCCAGTAATGGAATAAACAAGAGAGAAATATAATATGTGATCTTGATACATATCAATAAGAACATAATGCATAACGATAAGGCATGATAAAGAAAAATATCATAATAAAAATAACATGAATCAAAAAATGGGAATGTGGCTACAACATTTAAATGAGACATTTATAATCATATCCCCAAGTTTTATCACTAGGGTATCATAAATGAAAATTACCAAGTTTATTCACCAAGGAATCATAAAACATGTCATCTTTAGAGATTAAATTATTTACCCAATGCATTAAAGTGTTATTAAGGCACACCCTTCAATTTATTAATTTCATTTGAGACACATATATCATAATAAATCATTTCATTAATAACCCATGTAGAATAAGGAACAAGTTTCTTATCAAAATCATGGCATGAAAAAGATCTTAAAGATATGATCAGTAAATAATTTTTAACCCATGATAGGAAATGTGGGTTTGATATATATAAATCCCCAAATAAAAAAGTAATTTTTAAAACTATTTGAATACCCATTGAAAATAAAATAGGTTTGGGTATTCAAATAAAAAGGAAAAGATAATTTCTCATGTAAAAGAGGAAATATTGAGAAGAAAATTCCACAGCATGATGTGTATAAAACATAGTTTTAGAAAAGAGAAACATGGGAGGGTACAAGGGTAAACCATTAATAAAAGAATATTATTATAATGAAAGGATAACAGAAAGTGTAAAAAATAACTTATTTTGGAAATTGGAAGACATACCACATAAAAAAGGGAACTTGAATGGAAAGAGAAGTGAAGATTTCCCTTACCTTGAAGAGTGGTTCCTAAAACTCAAGGATGGAACCTTGGGGGATTAAGGACACATTAGGAGAATCCTTGGGAGGGAAAATCAACATAAATTCATGGAGTATGGATTGGGAGTGAATGAAAATAGATAAATGGGTGGGTATTTATATGAGAAGTGGAGTAATTGCTTAATAATTTGTAAATATAGGTCTTGGAAAACTTGGTTGTGGAAAATGAAAAACCATTGGATTACCCATGGATTTTGCTCATGATATTAAAAATATGGGTCAAATTTCATGTTATTTGAATCCACAAAAACTGAACATCATTTTTAAATACTTCTTCTAGCATGGAAAATAAATATTCTACAAAGTAATGTTTTAAAAATAAAATTTTCCTTTTTAGACTTTGGAAAGTAACTTATAGTTTTAAAAATTGAATAAAATCTATTAAAGTACTTAATATTAATATAATAACATATTTTAGGTTTTTTATTGTGTTTAATTAATTATTAAATTATTATTACATAAATATTATGTCATAAAATATATTGAAACCCTAAAACTGTATTTTTTACTATTTATGAAAAAATAAAGTATTTTTTAAAATTATAATAAATTCACCCTAACCTAATTTAAAAAATTATGTTTATTTTATTAGAAAAATTATATAAATATAATAATTTTAACTTTTAAATATAAAAATCCTTATTTATTTAAAAATAGCATTTTAAGGCACATTTAAATTTCAGACACTTATAAAAAAATTCCTAGGCCATTATAAAATTATTTTATAATTTATTATTTAAATAAAAGTGTTTTAAAATAATTTTCAATTAAAAAAATACTATTCATAATACCTTTTTTATATATAAAAATTTTATATATTTTCTAGAAAAATATAATTACGTTTTATTTATATCCAAAAATAAAATTATCAAATTCATCTCAATTAAATATATATTTTATTAATAAAAACTATTATTAAAAGGAATTTATGGGATGAGACTTATTTATAAAAAGAAAATTACACTTTAAGTAACTAAGGCATGTACATGTAACCTCTTATTACACTTGCATATGCCCTTAGAGTAAGGTGTGCGATGGTGGTAGTTTCACAGGGTGCCTCACCTAAATCGACCGAGTGGTAATCTATACTAACTTAAAATTCTCCCATAAGAAATTTTGTTCAAGCTTCACTTATTAAATCTTGGATTGGGTTTGGTTAAGGTTAAACCCCAGTGATGCTCCCTCCTTCCCAAATTCAGCCAAATGGACTTCAAATGGCACGACTCTACTGGATGAGGCCAACGATTCTCCTTTCTGTATCAATTATCTCCTATCATTACTACTTATAAACACTAATTATAATAGTATAATCATCAAAAAATTTATAGTTTCCAAAAATCATATTGACCAATGTCCATATAATGGTCGAATCCTAATGGTCGCATTTCCCTTTATACCCTATAAATACCACTTCATTTTCACTCAAAATTCACTATAATTTATCTTAAGGTTATATTTTCATTTTCATAAGATATTGATTGGTTTAATAATATATTTTTTAATTTCTATAGAATTTACATTGGGGGCGATGATTATAGTAGATTGGGGAGATCCATACTTTCACATTTTAGCTATTCTATTTTATATTTTTGTGTCTAGTTGTAATGTTTAGAATTTTAATTGGTTTCATGGATGACTAATGTAATGATGATTGTTAAAGAGATGAAATTTTGTTTGTTTCTATATATTTTATATAATATTATATAAAACACACATTTATTCAGGAAGAAAATATCATTTTAAAAAGTCTGGGTCATTACACTTCGACCCCTAGTTGACCCCTTCCCACTCTCCCCTTCTCCAGTTACCTCCTTTGGAGTTTTGAACCCCTTTTTTATCTTAGATCGTTTAGGCTGGAATTATTTGGATTGAGGAAAGACTCCCCTTCCCTATTCTCTATTTTCTCTCTTTATATTCTATTTGATAGTTTATTGTGGTGGGGATTATTCTCTATTTTGGGTGGAACTTGATGATGGATTATTTTTCATAGTAATCCGATAGTTTTTCCTTTGATATTGATGGGTCTAGATTTCTTGTTCCTTACTCTACGAATAGTGATTCTATTAAAGCTTCAATCAAGGTATGGATCCTTCATCTCTCCTTCTTAGTTGTACATGTGGGGATATCATGCTTTTTTTATTTTGGGTATATGGTACATATAGACTTAATGAAGATAATTAACTGAATTAATTGAAATTAAATTGGAAGAGAGAAATCACATGAATTTTACTTTTTCTTGTGATTTATGCTTATATGGTTGAGCGTACTTGGTTTTCTCTAAATATGAATCATGTTTAAATTGGTGTCTTATTATGCTTATTTTATTAAACTCACCACATATGAAAAAGGCTAAGAATTTATATTCGATTAATGAACTTGGTTTCCCATGGAATATCGGATTAGTGTGAGAATACCCTTGAAATTAATTAATTATTATGATAAAATTCCGCATTAAAACTAAAAGTAATGTGGTGGTAGTTATGATGTGTGGTGGTTGTAATGATGTGGTGGTTTAGGTGTGTGATTTTTTGGTATGAGATGGATGTGTTGTTTTGTGTTGTGTTGCGTTGTGTTGTGTTTTGTTGCGTTGTGTTGCGTTGTGTTGCGTTGTGTTGCGTTGTGTTGCGTTGTGTTGCGTTGTGTTGCGTTGTGTTGCGTTGCGTTGCGTTGCGTTGTGTTGTGTTGCGTTGCGTTGCGTTGTGTTGTGTTGTGTTGTGTTGTGTTGTGTTGTGTTGTGTTGTGTTGTGTTGTGTTGTGTTGTGTTGTGTTGTGTTGTGTTGTGTTGTGTTGTGTTGTGTTGTGTTGTGTTGTGTTGTGTTGTGTTGTGTTGTGTTGTGTTGTGTTGTGTTGTGTTGTGTTGTGTTGTGTTGTGTTGTGTTGTGTTGTGTTGTGTTGTGTTGTGTTGTGTTGTGTTGTGTTGTGTTGTGTTGTGTTGTGTTGTGTTGTGTTGTGCTGTGCTGTGCTGTGTTGTGTTGTGTTGTGTTGTGTTGTGTTGTGTTGTGTTGTGTTGTGTTGTGTTGTGTTGTGTTGTGTTGTGTTGTGTTGTGTTGTGTTGTGTTGTGTTGTGTTGTGTTGTGTTGTTTTGTGTTGTGCTGTGCTGTGTTGTGCTGTGTTGTGTTGTGTTGTGTTGTGTTGTGTTGTGTTGTTGCCCGATAGCTATAGACTAAACTTGAAATGTTGAAATGGAAAATTAAATGGCATAGGATAAAGTGATTAATGAATGTGGGTGGAAATTATTATGTAGTAAATAAATAAATATATGGGATGGATAATGAATGGTATTAATCTAAATATTAAATGAACTGTATTGTTAAATGAAGAGAGTCAGTAATTGTAAAAATATCAAAATGGTTTTTTTGGAAGGAAAGATTAAATGTGGCTTGTGTGTATATGGCATGTTTGTGTGATGTGGTGAATTTGGAGGTGGAATTAGTAGTTACAGAGGTTGTGAGACTATGTGGTGATGTTTTTGAGATATGGTGGTCCTCTTGTTGTAAACCCCTAGGTTGGGATTGTTTGTTACTTATCTATATTTTACATTTATTTGATTTCTATATACACCCTACTCAGGAATAATGTTTAAATTGACACCCAAACATTTTAGGTTTTGGGTATTTTTCCCAAACATCCATGATAGTGAGGATGGATGGTTCTCTACCCCCTCTTACATGCTCTCTCTTCCAATGAGATTGATATGCATGGGCTATGATGGATAAAATTAAAAAGTGCACATGTGGTGCTGTTTGACAAGAGTATAAGGTGGTTCATAGTGGGGAGTTGTGCATAGTGGGTGGAGGGAATGAGGTTGATGTCCTTCATGTTTATGATACGTTGTTATTCTAGTTATAATAGTGGTTATGGTGCAATGTGGTGGCCCAGATGTCTTTGGGTGAGATGTAATGTGGTGGCCCATGTGTCTTTTGGCAGGATGTGATGTAGTTGACCAGGTGTCTTCAAGATTGGTACTATGGAAGGTATGAGAGCATCAGGACATATGATGTTGGGGAATAAGAGTGAAAAATCAATGTTAAAGCGGTGCGGGGTACCCTCTATAGATATGATTCTTATTATATTACTATATTATATTTTTTATTTAGTGAGTGTGTCATGGTGAGAATATAGATTGGTTAGTTAAACTACTTAGGTGTGTGTTGGTTTTGTTGTTTGTTCATTGGTGTATTATTATGCTCCTTTCACATGTTCATGAGAAACCTTGGGTATGATTCTATGGATTATACATGTTAATATCTCCCTAAGTATATACAGAATGTTATTTAGGTTTCTAGGAGGACTATGGGGACCATGCTGGACATTACTAGCTCAGACTTTGGAGCGATTGATGAGTCATTGCCTTAGGTTTTCTTTTGGTATTAATTTAGAGACTTGATTTTTATTTCTTTATACATGCATCATGGGATGGTTTTTGTTTTTAGTTTTTCCTTATATGGAGTTGTTTGGTGGTTTTCATCCTATCTCTAGATCCTTGTTAAATAAATAGAGGGAAATTTCATCCATATGTGAGATTTTATTACTTGATGTGCTAGTCATCAACTCATGGCCTACTAAATGTGGGACTTGGGGGTAATTATCTATCTCCATTAATTTCCAACCCAAGAGGAGTACCGTTAGAGGGAGGAGGTCATGATAGAGTGGTATCAAAGGCTTTAATTTGAGAGATTGGGTGAATTTTATAGTTAAGCACTATAAGGATTACATGTATTGTTAGGGAAACAGTTCCAACCAATCTTGGTGCATGACATGGGCCAAGGAAGGATGGTTAGGACACCAAATTTTAGGGGGGCCTATTATCTAACATGAGAACCCTGATTCTACCGAATGACTAAGTGAGGTGGTGCTGCTTGTAGGGTAGAGACCTAGGAGAGCTACATGCATCATGATTGATTGTGTTCATGTTTGAATTGGGTAATCTTTGAAAAATTAAATGAATTAATCTAAAGAACCTTAATAAAATTTCATGTTATCAGTATTAGGGAATCCACATTTTCTTTTAAATTGTGGTTCATAGATGTCATCTTCATGTGGTTTAGGCTAATGAAGTTCAACATGATGACCTAGCTGATTGTCAGGGGGTTGATTTGGCTATGGAGGAGGATTAGTGGTAGATAACGTTGCATGTGTTTCAACAACAAGGTTTGGAAAAGTATTAGGGAAACTTATTTGATCTGGAGACAATGCAATGGTTAGAGGTGATCGAGATCACCTTTGGTGTGATTTGGGCCCATACGGAATGCTAGGTTCTAATAGTAGTTAGTCAGGCATGGGGTGTAGCGTGTCAGTGTTGGAAGTTGTATCTTGGTAAGAGGAAGGAGGAATATGTTTCTTGGGAAGACATTCAGAATTATTTCTAAGAAAAGTTCCTATCATCGACCATGAAGGTAATGAAGAGGTAGGTCTCAAATGTCAGTATTTTCTAGGTTTCAACCAGCGGGGAGTTGGTTGTAACTATCAACTCAGTATTTCCCTGGGGCCAGTGGTTCTCAGGTGTTTAAGCTTCACCTATGGGGTTTATGGTCACCATCAGACTTGGTGCTCGAATGCTCAGGGAGGATATTTTGGTTTGAATGGTTAGACCCAACTATAATAGTAATAAAGTTTGACACCATTTGTTCATAAACTGAGGGGAGATGGAGCTAGTAGATGTCAATCTCATGATGTTCCTCATCCTCAAGGGATGAGGCCAAAGTGTAGTCATGGAGGTTTCTATCAATAGTGATGTAGAGTAGATGGGTGTGGATAGTTACATTCCATGGAGGTGCCAATTCCATAGGGTCCATAGATCATTATAGGTACGATTAGATTGTTTTCTACCCTTGTTTCATCCTTTTTTTATTCAAGTTACTCACAATCCTTCATTTAAACAACCTTACCTCATGATTTGGGACTGTACATGGAGAGGATTCCCATTCCCTAGGTGTTGACTTCGCCAGTTGGAGGCTAGATCCTCTTATTTGATGTGTGTCGAGGGTGTAGGCTAATGATGGCGCAACATTTTTCATGTAAAGATCTCTTCTTGTTATAGATAAAGTCGTAAAATTCCATCCTCAACATTTATTGGACGTATTATGTGCATACAGTCATCGATTGGTTCTTGAGAAAGGGTGTGTTCTCATATGTGAATGGTTAGCACTCGATTATCATCAATGAACAGGGTTATCAGATGGGTAGTAGGTGTGTGAAGCCTCTTCTTTCTCTAATGGCAGAGTTTTTAGTAGAATCAATGGGTGTTGTGACGATGGAGACTCCTAGAGTTATCAAGGAATTTCTGGATATCTTTCCATTAGAGGTTATGAAACTACACCCTCAACGTGACATTGAGTTTTGGATAGATTTACTAAAGGATCCTAGGTCTTGAAGAAGTGTGAAATATTGTAATTTAAAATTTTTAGGTATGGATTTAGGTTGAAACATCAAATATGGTATACCCAAACCCTAACTCATCCATGGATCTTGTACAAATTAATTAATCAAAAATAATAAAATGGAAAAAATAAATCGAAATCATAACTCATTTGATTTCAATCAGAAACATGTTTGGCTCATCATTGGCGATCGTCGCTCAAAGGAACCGAACCTAGAACCCTTTAGAACATACACACATGTTCTAAAAGCTTTATCAATTGTTAATCTATAAAATTAGGGTGCTAGAACGGATAATTGAAGGCTCTTAAACATCATCTCGATCATGGTAAATCAAACTAACAATCCTTGAACTTGTATTGACCAATCTATGATCTTTACTTCTCTTTCTCTCTCTATAAATTTAGAGGTAGGGGAGGATAGAGAATTAAATCAATGCCTTATCTTTCACATTTTGGGTCTTAAAAATTATTTTATACTTAGGTTATAAATTCTATAAATTTCATTTAGGTCCTTAAAGAAGTTAACCCTTTAAAGATATCCGATAACAACACAAATGGAACTTAAAACTTTCCGTAAATGTCATGGATATTTTATCACATGATTATAACACATAAATTGTGTTACATGATAAAATATGATTCAATAAATTGACTTGGATCTCCCATAAATATTAAAAGAACCTTGAATATTAAATATTTAATATTCATTTGAAAAATATTTTTCATTATATTCACTAACTAGCTTGTGAATATAATAATTAAATAAATTCAATGGTAATTATTCTAAACTTAAATAATATTGAATTTATTTATTTCCTTTGTGACCATATAAACTTGAAAAACACTCGACCACCATTTTGAGTTCCGCCATGTCCTAAAATATAATTATCTAGAATTGGTCAAGCTTATGAATACACTTTTTGTGTGACCATCTAGATCCTTATCTCAATAACAGTGAGTGATACTCGTAGACCAAGAGTGAAATCTAGAAACTCATCAAGGTTTCTAAGGAGATAAGTTTTATTCATATAAACAACCTTCTATGAACACATTCCATGTAATATAATCTATTTGTCTCGTGATATCATATAAATCATGATGCACACTTCATGTCATCATCCTTTCTTACTTTATTTATTCATGACCTTACTAGATAGAATTACCTTTAATCACGATGGCCATGCATTTAATAAAGGTACTACCATCCTAGTCCACTGGACTTGAGACATATCATCATTTGAGAAGTGAAAAAAACTTTCTTGAACATTCAACCAATTTCATACCATTAATGACTCACCCAACACAATCTACTTCACTGTAACATAAATGTCATGGATTTTATCTTGAATAAAAGTATGTGATCAAATGGTACACATTGATAATAATCATAAGTCTAAAAACCAATACATATGATCATAAATATGAACCAATGAAACTTAAAGCATGTGGTATTTCTATAACATACTAAGATTTTAAATATGAAACTATGTTTGATAGCTTATACAATACGCAACACTGAACCAAAACAAACCATGAAATATTATTATTTAAATATTATAAATATGACCTAGTTGTTAAATTGGAGGGTATGAATAATATTAATCACATTATGAAATATATATAAATTCCATGTGAAATAAAAATTCATTGATAAATGTTTAGTAAATAATCGTGTAATTTTTAGTAAAGACATTTTATGCTTCAAAAAAATACATTTTCTTCAAAAATGATTTTAATTTATTTTTGAGATAAAATAATATAATTGATTTATGGAAATTCTAAAAATATATTTTTATAAAATTTATATCACTTTTTAAATTTTCATATCAAAATTATCTTAGGGTTAAATTTTGTAATTTTTCTAAAAAGATTGATTTTTCAGTGAATAGTGGAAATACTAATTTTGTAAAACTATCATTTATTTTCATTAAATAAAGTAATTTAAAAACCCATTATGGTTTAAATTTGATTTAAAAATAACTTAAGTATTTTTTAGTTATATATAATATAATTAATTACATTTTAATTATCTTTATATCTAATTTTGGTATAAGTATATCGTTGGTTTTAAAAAGGTATTTTTCTGAAAAACCATTTTTCATCATGTTTTTTGGGTTTAATTTTAAATTAAATTCTACCACTTTTATGGACTAAATTTGATAAAAATTATTTCATATTTTTAATCATAATAATTAATATTATTTAATAATTTCAACCTAATTTTTTTTCATAATAAAGTAAAAACAATAAAAAATTATTACCATAGTTAATGTTAAAATAGGTTTATCGGGGGTTAAACTAAATATATAAGGATTACAATTACCTAAAAACTAGTCTAGTTTCTATTATATGACCATATTTAGACCCTATATTATCTAATCTTAAATAATGGTCTATTTTGGATCCATTTTGGGTGAATAATACATTTATACATTTTATTATTTTCAAAAATTCCAAGTGGGTCATCTCCCCCACTTATAAAATGACACTCCCTCTCCACTCCTATCCTATAGAAACATCAAGAGACTTTGGGTTCATCCAATCCCTTCCAAAACCCATTCCTTATTTCCCTTTACACTTCCTATGATCCTTTTTTTACTATAAAACCATCCTAGGAAGGCTTTCAGTATAAATTTAAAGAGGTTGTCTAAAAAAGAGGTATTGTTTTTAACCAACCATTTTTTCTATTTCTTATTCCATATACCTCGAATATTATTTAAACATGAATATATAATAACATAAGTATCTATAATATGCTAATATTTTATTATTTTAATGGCATAACCTGCATTCATCTCATCTTTCATCAAATAGGAAACGAAACTATCGTTTGTGTGTATGGTGGACTACCGCCTCACGAATCAATGTAATTAATTTTTCATCATTGTCTATCATGAATATTTATCATGATAGATTTAATGTGTATATATATATTATATCCATTAAATATTTATAATTTTTTAAAAATAATATATAATATATTTTCTTACTTTTACATTCATAGAAAAATGATAGTGTCGTTCGTACATATGAGTGGATTACCACCTCCGCAAAGAAATGTGATTCATTTTTCATTAACGCATCACATGGATGGTATATATAAGTGTATTTAAAGAAATAAAATTATATTTATGATATAATTATAATTATGGAAATATAAAATAATATTTATCTTCTTTCTGTTATGATCGTTGAAAAATGGAAACATTACACATGTGTACGTATAACCTACTATCTTCATGATCATAACATAATTCATTTTTCATAACCATATTTCATAATTGGTATTAAAATTATAATTTATGTATAAAAATGATAATTATTTCATTATTAGTATTTTGGAAATTATGGAATAATAACCTATTTTACCATAGTCAACCTACTGAATTCATTTTGGGCATATGAGTCAAATATCATCAAAACATCAAATGTGAAATTAATTGATAAAGTAATTAAACATGACATGGTAAAAAATAAAATAAAATTCATTATAAACTTGAAAACAGGTTATCAAGAAATTAAATAATTAATATAATTATATTATTCAGGAAGATAAGGAACGCACATGACGAGTCGGGCTCGAGGTAATGTAATTCCTTTAAAAAAATATCCTTTTAAAGTTTCTATTCCAAATCTTTTATTCCATGTCCATATTCTTCAAAATATTTCAATAAAATTATTATTTATGATTAAATGGATTATAAATATCATTTTTACCATATTTTAAATTATTTAAAATGTTTTTAAAAATTAATATTTTTAATATTTTACGTAAGGGACACTTTACTTTAAAAACCATGTTTTAAATGTTTCAAATATTTATTTTCTAAATATTTCACTTCCATGTCCATAATATTAAAATTATTTTATTAATTTATTTATATGGAAATAAATTAATTATAAATAACATTTTATGTCTATTTTTACTTTCTTTCAAAGGTTTTTAAAATTAATCTTTTTACATATTTTATAAAGAACAATTTGACTTTATTTACAAAAGACAAAAGGAATATTTTAATTTAACATATATGGCATCAATGGATTTTCCCACTACTATAACCATTATATGATATTTTAATTTATTTATAAATTTCCTTGTTTTCTCCAAAGAAAAATATTCTTTCCCTTTATTCTAAGTATTTTCAAAAAGGGGGTTTAAATGGAATAAAAATTTTGATATCTGGAAATGTTTTACTTATGGGTGTAAAGGATCTCTTTAAACCATCCTTTTTTGGGTTATGATATTTCTCTCTCTATATATATCTTTATATCTCTATTTAAAGTTATAGAATTCTTATAAATTATATATTTATGTTTCTCACATTTATAACTAGTTTTTTCTCCCTTCATTTGACGGGGAAATGCATGTCTTATGTTCATTTCTAAAACGAATTCATTAGAAAATTTCATTTGATTATGATCTAAGGCAAGATTATGCAACTCATTTTTTTCATGGGTAAATCTTATTATTATGACTTATAATTGGTTCCCTTTTATTATACACATAATCCTGAAAATGTTATGATCGGTGAACCTAGATAGTGCTTCAATGCATTGGATAAAGATTTTGTCTCATGAGACGTTATGTATTGGATTAGGGAGAAAACATAATCCAATATGGGACTCTTCCCACTATGTGATGTTATCTTTAAATTTATCCTTGACTTATGCTTATTTCTTGTATTGTGTTGCTACCACATTTCCTATGTTTCCATGATCTTATTATATAGTTTTATTTATTTTATGATCTTATGTGATTATTCATGAGTCTTCTATTTTATGATATATTATGTCTCATTATCATGTTTACTCCCTTACTGGGATTTATAGATCATCCATTTCTTTTATATATTCCCCAAGTTATCTAATAAATTTTTAGGATCTCAAAGAGATTTTGGAGCTCACTAAGAAGAATAAAAATAAATATGTTATGTTTTAGTTTCTTTTTGATGTTTTACATACCTAGTCTTCAAAATATACTCGGACTTTTCAATCCTTGTTTTGTAATTATTGTATTTTTATGTTAAAAACATGTAATAATATGTGTAAAAGGCTTGGGTCACTATATTTACAATTAGAAGGACATTCCTCGTGATATCCTCTACTTGAGATCACCAAGTGAGAACTTCATGAGAAGAAGTATCAATGCTTATGATCCCCCAACACCAGATAGTTAGACATCATCTGTTACAATTTAGTATAATGTATCTAGACCATAGGACATAAGTTTAAGATTAATGTCATGGTATCTCAAGGTACTCATTATAGATGGGAACTGTTATAACCTATTGATGTGAAAAATAATTTAAGGACATTATCATGTAAATAGTGGATACAGAAGTACCGACACTATTATGGTAAGTATACATCATGCATAACTATGTATACATGATTTTGTGATCAAAATTTGCTTTTATTGTTGGTTATAGGGAACCCACTTTTACAACACTCCAACATGAACTAGATTAAACTTTATAGTGAGTAACTTTTTAGATCTCACGTGATAAGATCATGCTTATATTGAGTTATGACTTTAGTCATTGGGCCTGTCACATTTTCCTACATGGATACTCTTCTATTTTTTACTCCACCTACTTTAGTAAATCTTTTTAGGAGATGATATCACTTAGTATAACCTCTTTTTACTTTTTTATAATCTTGATATCTTGGTTAGTACCTAAAGTACGATTCCAATAACTAAAACAAATTGTTGCATATTTTATGATTTTGTAGCTACATCAGAAGCCAAAACATACTCATTATTTTTATATATGGATATCATTGGATTAAATGATCTTTTATTACTCATTTAATTTGACAAATTGTGATATTAGATCATATAGATTTTAGGAAAGGCTAGTTTTGCCCCCTCAAAACTAGAGTTCCATTCTCTCTAATTTTTGGGTAGATATCCCTTGTACATTTTTAAGTACTTTTTGGATATTACATCAAGTACATAGTATGATATATGTGATAGATCCATTATATAATATTTTTTATTTTTACTCACTATTATAATCTCCTTCAATGACTTATACCTATCTTCTTATATAGATTTATGTCATGTGACATTTGGTAACAATTGTCTCTCAGATTGTTCCAACTCATATTTTTCAATACCTTGTCTGTATATGTACTTTTGACTTGGTCTAAGAAACTATTAGATCTACCTCAATAGATCTGATTCCCAGAAAATTGGGTAGATACTTTAATTCAATATTTGGAGAGTTTATTTAATTATGGTATTAACTAACTATAAGACTAATCAAATATTTTTCATATGTTAAAAACATATTTACTTTAAAAATAATGGTGCTCCCACTAACCTCTTATAGACACTTGGTAAAACTTTGTTCCAAATGAGTATTCTATGGACACGATGATGTATTAATCCAAAAAATGGATCTCTACAACTTTCATTCCTTATTTCCATTCTATGGTGTCACTAACCTTTCTTGGTTGCATCGTATATACACATTCCAAGATTAGTGGTTTTTAAATCCAATGCCTAATATTATGATCATATAAAGTCTCTATGATAAGTAGAATTCAAATTGATTTAAGCATGATGATTTGATATAACCAATCAAGCCTTGTTAGTACCACATTTGTACCACCCATGTATAGTTTCACTTGAATACCTACCAATGGATTTACATAAATTAGATAAACTAATAAAATAAAAACTTTATTTTGGTATATGGAATCTATTTTATGAATTCATATGAACTTATCAATAATAGCTTATTTCCATTTACGGTTTCCTTGTAGGATCCATTATTCTCACCAAATAATATATCCCCCACAATTGTGAATATAAAACCACCACTCTTTGTTTTATTTTTCCTATGCAGTATGTGTCTTTGGAATATTCTTTTTCCACAAGCTCTTGTGAAACTTGTTCTTATGACAACTACTTGGAAATCTCCATCCTTAACTTAACCCAAGTCAATCTTACTCCCACTATCTCAAACTGATATGTGCACCCTTTCGTAGAAATATATTCTATCACTTTACTATACCTTTTATATAATAGGTATTTTTTTAATATCCTAATAAATATTTTATAATAAACTATCAAGATACACTATGTGTTTTCCTTTATGCAATTTTTTCTACTGATTTATCCTTAACAAACTCTTTGCGCCTAAACACCGCTATTTGTGAAGCATGTCTCAAAAAGATAATGGAATATTTTTCATGATTTATAAAACTCATCATTGATCATCCTTATAATTACATCATAAAATGAATGTGTATGGGAAATACGAGTTTAGTAATTAATTCACTTTACAATTTAAAGACCAATGTATGCTTGTAAGACTCATCATCAATCCCTGTTTTACTAACAACATGAATCTTATGTGTATAAGGAAATGTGATTTTAGGAATAAATTCACTCTACATTTTATGATCAATGAATGCTTGGTCAATATATTCTTTGGGGTCCCAAATAACTCATATCTTCTATCCATGCATATTATTTTCTTTACTTTTACATTCCTTAAAACTCTTAAAGGAATATCATGAACTATGTGAATTTATCTCTATCATATCCTTTATATAGTTCATTCTCTCTAATTGAACTAATTAGGAAAGCTTTAGGGATTAACTTTATTTACAAAGGTTTCTTTGTCTAAAACTAGATAAGTAAATGTGTTCAAAATACTTAAGGTTTTTAGCTCTAAAGAGTCTAAAGACCATACTAGGTATTATCCTTGACAACCAATTTTAGTTTTACTAGGAAAATAATCATATTTACACAATTGGGTATTTAAGCCTTGCATTTTATATTCATCGAATATTTCCAATGATTCAATAATAAATGAACTATTATTCAATTTTTTAGGAACTATAAATAACATTCATTCCAAAATGGAATAATTTATTCTTGTGTCCAATGGACAAATGAGATAATTTTTTTGGTAATGATCAATAAAATTTCAACTAGAATCATTAAAATTGGCAATTTTAGGTAGTGTATTTCTCACCACTGAATCAGGAATCACCCTTTCCCATACACTTAGAAAATTAACCTTACTTCTTGTAACATTTTTATACTTACTTGGTTACTGTATTTGGATACAAATGTGTGACACACATTTAGTATCTAATACCCAAAAAGTAAAATAGAAAAATCACATGAAATGATGAATATTCACCAAGTTGAATCCTATACTTGATTATACTTCAAATCATTTCATTTTATCTTTGATAGACTTATCTCACGATATGACAACCAAATAGCATCATGTATGATGTCTTTTTGTTTTTCTTTTAGGGACGTTGTGAAGGTGTGTAAAATTCCATTACCCATTTTTAGGTACTTTTACACCACAGTTTTGATCATAATTTTATTAGGGATTGTCTCGGGTTTTTTATGGGTAAGTTTGGAAATTTTTTAAAGTTCATGAGGTTGTGCACGGTTTTGTAATAGTGGGTTCCCTAGACCCAACTAAACTATATTTTTCAATTACCATATCATGTATACAGTGAGTTATGCATGATGTGTTCTAACCATAGTAGTGTTGATGTTTTATCATCCACTATTTATATGGTAATATCCTTAGATTATTTTTTGTATCAAAAAATTATAGAAGTTATTAAGCTATAATGATAACTGCAATATACTATGACATTAATCTTAATCATATGTCATAAAGTCTAGATGTATCATTTTGACTGGACATATATGGTGTTTATTGGGTGTTGGGGGCTCATGAGCATTGATACTTCTTCTCATGAAGTTCATACTTGGTGATCTCGAGTAAATGAGATAATTAGGACTGGCCTGCCAATAGGAACAACAAATGTTTCTGGTGTCATTGGTATATTTTATCTGTAAATATGTGTAATAGTCTCATGACTTGAGATTATTATCAGTGTATACTATTTGATATCATACTTCGATGAAATGAAAAAATGACATTAAAGTCGTAGCGAGGTAAATTGTGTTGGGTGCATCGTCGGTGGTATGACATTGATTGAATAATCAATATAGAATTTGTTGTTTTTGAAAAAAAAATTAATATCTTAGACCTATTTGATAAGGATTGTAATACCTAAACAAAATCTATAGTCATGGTAGAAAAAGGAAAGTCTGTTCAGGAAGGTCAATGAATAATAAATTAAGAAATGATGATGACACGAAGTGTACATCCTTCTTTATGAAATATCATGAGACAAACAGATTATATTACACGGTGTGTGTTCGTAGGGAATTTTTCATTGTTATGACTATTTATTATCTCTTTAAGTTCCTTGATGAATTGTTTTACTCTACTCTTAATCCGTAAATAGTATTCTCTATTATCGAGATGAGGTCCTAGAGGGTCACACATAATAACATATTCAATAGTTTTCTCTATTCTGATAAATAAAAGTATAGGACATGATGGGCCCCACCATGGGTTCTGATATATGTCTGACAATAAATGAGCATCATTGAATAAATAAATTTATTATTATTTGAATATAGAATAATTAGAGTTGAATTTATTTATTAAAATTATTTATAAGTGTTAAAGTAAATACATGAAAAAAATATTATATGAACAGATATTATTATAATATTCAAGGTTTGTTTAATATTTTTGGGAATGATGAGTCGAGTTAATGGTTTGGTTTTATCACTTAATATATTTATTAAACTACAAGAAATTGATAAAAATATAAATGATATTTATGACTCAGTAAAGAAGTCATAAAATGTGGTTTATAGTGAGTAATAAATATTCGGGGTTCGAGGACCCATTTTCAAATATTTTAGAACCCCACTATAAAAGGAGGAAAAGGATCTCATGTAATGAACTATTTATTGATCAATCGATGAGAGTATCTCTCTCCTATCTCCCACTTCCTAGAGATATAAAATCTCATTCTAAGGAATCGATCGAAGAATACCTTCATAGATCGATGGAATGGAGTAGTAGTGATTGTTGGTACATTGAAGGCATCATTGAATCTCTGCACTATCACCTTTAATTGAACGATCGACACTTCTGATGACTTTTGGAGTGTATGTGGTTGATTTAGAGGGATTCGACCTCAGATTCTTCAAGAAATCATTTTCGGGGATGAGTGGACATTGAGCACAGCTTCAGATCAAACCACGTATTTTTTTTATTTAATTTTTGTGCTTAAAATTCATCATGTGGATCCTTAATCCTTCACTAGGGCTATGCTTCATCGATGATAATGTATTTATGTCGATTGCTAGTGAAAAGTTTTAAATCTTCGGTCCATCTGATTTTTTTGCATGCTCAGGTACCTTCAATTGGTATTAGAGCAATATCATAATGATTTAAGACAAAGAAAAAGTAAATTTTCATTAAATTAATGTATATGGAATTGTGATGGTCCCAACACCACATATGAAAATCCAATCCAATATCATATGACTAAGATATGGTCATCTGAATATTTAATGATATATTGTCATTAATTTTGTAGTATTAATTTTAAGAACATATTTTTATATGTATGTTAAAAATAATTACCCAAAAAATGGATGATGAAGTTTTTAGTTGAAACCCTAACTCCAGCCAGAGGAATTTCCACACTTTGTGGAAATAAATAAAAAAATAAATTTATTTTATTTATTTTATTTAAATCCTAAGCTAATAGGTTTGGAAAAAATTTGTATAAAACAAACACAAATAAGGGGCGGCACACTTGGTTTTCTAAGGGTACGACAGGTGGATTCTAAAATAACACAACCAAAACAAAAAAAACAAAATCAAAAAAGGGGTAGGGGTGGGTCATAACTGTAAAAAAAATTAAAATAAAAAATAGAATCTTGCATCATCTTCTCCCTCATCACGCCCCAACCTCAACCGACTTCTGTAGCACACTATATCCCCTTTCCGGCCTCCCCGACCACCGCAGCTACACCTCGACCCTTTTCGGCCTCCCTGACCACTGGGGCTTGGGAACACAAATAAAATTGAGTAATTTAAAAGTATTGATTTTGAAATATAAATAAATTAATTTATGTAACTAAATGATATAATTTTTTGATTTAAAATAATAGTGAATTATTTAATTCATTAAAATCAATCTCAAAAAGAATTTATTGAAAGTTTAATTTTGTTTATAAATTTTATTAATTTATGCGAGTTAATGTGTAATTATTAATCATGATCCATAGACCGGCCAATGCATGTTTTCTATTTTCTTATTTGATTGCATGGTTTGTAATAATTTTTTTTAATAAATAATGACATGTGTATCATCTTTTACATCATTATATGTATAAAGGCCAACACACCTAGATAAAAGTTTTATTTTTTGTTCCTCATTCTCAAGACTCTCTCATATTTATGTGAGTATTGTTGTATAATTATGAATATGATAAGTTATATAGGTCATACTGAGATTTGACAACGTACCAGACATGAAGTTGACGCATTGGATGGGTGAGCGCTACAACTCGAGTCGCATAGTGTCTCTAGGAGTTAACCTTAGGGGATATGATGATTCATTATTCACTCAATGGATCAACTATTAGTATCTTCTCATGGTAATGACATTTAATTTTATTTATGTATGGCTTATTATTTTATGTATATGTAGTTTTGATGTGTGAGCATATAAAATAATAAGCAAGAACACACGAATAAAATGAATGTGTCATGAGATAAATGTTTTCTATTTACTGCATAGTCAAGTTGTAAGTGAAATCACATAGTACTTGAAAATTAGATAGAAAATGATTTAATTTGTTGAGAAATAATAAAAACCCTCAAAGAAATATTAATTTGTAATACCTTTTTTCATTTTAATTTGAAAAAAAATCGGGTGTACGAGGTTCTCTTCATCCCTAGTTGAGAGTGTCTCCTACTAACAAGGAGATATTGTGAAAGATATGAGTTGGATTAACTAAATATGAAAGCAAAGAAGTATTCATAGCTATATTTTTGCATCTTTACAAGAAAATCATTGAGTAAATTAAGTTTATGATTTTAGAAGCTGAGACTTCACTCAACAAATCTTGGAATCACGAGTTAATATGATTGCTCAGTCAAACACCTACCTTGAAACTCTCCATGTAGTGTAATATACATAGATTAGATTATAAGGAGGGGTTTTAGGGATCCTTTCCACTAGAAAACTCTAGAGATAGATTATTCTGAATATAATAGTGAGATATACTAGGGTTCAATAAAATAGTGGGAGACATTTAATGATTTGATTAATCGATAATGTCTAATCGGTAATCAAGATAAAATTACTAAACTGTGAGATTTATTTTTGTAGAAAAATGGAAATTAATACCACAAATACACTACAATAACTATTTAAAAAATTCCATGTCCTAAAAAGAATGAATATCTAGTGAGTAGTATAGGCACGTGCGCAGAGTACTATGATATAGAAAATTCAAGGTGTTGGAGTCTCCAATACCTCTTGAGCTATCTCAGGAAGCGAGGGTGTGACAAATGCTTATAGAATACACATGGATGATGTATTTTATGTTTACATCATAGTGTTATCATCAATATCTGAGGTGAGTTGTGGATACAATATCCGGACATGGATGATTTCACATGTTGTCACATCTCTGAGAAGTTTACAAGGAGAAAGTGAAACAAGATATAAATAATATGATGATTACACTATACAAGTGTAAATTGAAATATGGATCATGATCTTTCAATGAATCAATTTCTTATATAATTTTCACCCAATTACTCTAATTTCGTTTAAGATTACAAAAATAATAGTATAGAGAAAAATATTGATGACCTTTTGGGTAAGGTTTTCCAAAGTGATAAGAACTCAAAGAAAGTTTAATCTTTACTACTTATAGTGAGAAAGTTGGAAGACAAGGTTAAAAGACCAATAGAAAGTGTAATGCCAAAGGAACCTTTGAAACATCCTTAAAAGAAATTAGGTTGATCATTATACATGTGGTTATTTGTTTTTAATATCATGTATAAGTTTATTAAAGTTAAAATTAAATGAACTAAATTAAATAAGTAGTCACTTCTTCTTTAGGTATATTCATCATTGTATGTAATGTTTCTATCCTAATTCTTGGGTATTGAATACAATATGTATATCACATATGTGTATTTAAATATAGTAACCAAGTAAGAAAATAAATGTTATAGGAATTAAGGTGAATTCTCTAAGTGGTTAAGAAAGGGTGATTCCTAAGTCAACGGTGAGAAGTACAAAACTTCTACTTTCCATGTTTAATGATTCTTGGTGAAATTTTATTAAGTATTACCAAAAAATTTATCTTATGTGTCCATTGGAAACAAGGATACATTGTTCCAATTTTGTAATGAATGTTGTTTACAGTGTTTTATACTCAATGAAAGGTTAAATAATTCTTTAATCATCGATAATAACTGATGAATATAAAATATAAGACTTGGTTAGATCCAGTTGTGGAAATATGATTCTTTTTAAAACTAAAAATTATTTTAAAGGATATACCTTATATGGTTTTAGACTCTTTGGAGTTAAATAACTTAGGTATTATTGACACTTATACTTATTCACTTTTGGACAAAGAAACCTTTAGAAATAAAGGTGAGCCGCAAAGATTTTAGAATATGTTCAGCTTGAGAGTGTGAACTATTCCAAGGTAAAGCTAGAGGAAAACTTATATATTTCATGATATTACTTTATGTGTTTTAAGGAATAAAAATTTGAAGTATATTATATGCATGGTAAGAAAATATTAGTTATTTTGGGTATGTGTGCCGAAGAATATCTTAAACAAGCATTCATCGATCATTACAAAGTATCATGGAATAATTTCTAAAAATTCATTTCCTTATACACATAAGAGTTATAATTTTAGTAAGTAGAATTGATTATGAGTCTTAAATGCAAACATTTATCATTAAAATATAGCATGGAGTAATTTCTAAATGTACATTTCTTTACACACATCAGATACATGATGGGGAATCAATGGTAAGATTTATTTTCTTTACAAAAATTTCTATTATTTTTCAAGACATGATTCAAAAATAGAGGCATTATCCCATAAACATATGCCAACTATAATGACAAATGGATATTATGTCATCCCTCCTTCTTATTACATAACTTTTCATTACATTACAAACATAGCATCTTTAAAGTTTAGTGTCTTGGAAAAAAGGTACATAATACATGAAAACATATAAAATTATTTTAATCCTCTTGAAAGTATTCTTGAAATTTTAATACTAATTAAAATTATGGAATCTCATGACCTATAGACATACATCAATGTAAAGGGTGAGCAGAAGGCCTAGTAAGGAAAATAAGTGAAACAATTTACATGTGAACTTGAGTGATATCAATAAGAACATGGGGAATGTCATAAAGGAATGATAAAGAGGCATATCATAATAATAATAACTTGAAACATAACTTGAAAATGTGGCTAAAAAAATTTAATTTAGACATTTATAATCATATCACCAAGGTCTATCCCCAAGGTGTCATAAAAATTACCAAGGTTATTCACTAAGGTGTCGTAAAACTTGTCATCGCTAGAGATTAATTTATTTACCCAATGTATTGGAGGGCTATCAGGGATCACCCTTAATATGTCATTATTTTCATGTGATACACATTTATCAAAATCAAACATTTCATAAATAACCCAAATAGAATAAAATAAATGGGTTTCATGTCAAAATTGCGACGTTTTAAAAAGTGCTTAAAAAAGATCATTATTTAATTTATAATCCATGGAAAAGTATTGAGGGTTTTATGTATGTCAATTCCATAATAAAATATATAATTTTTATGTCTTGATGAATACATCTAGAAATAAAATAGTTGTGTGTATTCATATAAATAAAATAAGAGAATTTCTTTGAGAAAAAGAGAGAGATTTTGAGATGAAAATTCTGCAGCATAAGGGTTATACAACATGGTTTAGGAAAACATTAAAAAGAGATGGGATAAGGGTATCTAATACATAAATTACTCATAATAAATTATAGGTACATAATAAAATTTAAATAAGAACATGTTATGGAAACTTGAAAATTATACCACATAAAAGAGAACTTGAATGGAAAAAAAGAGAAGTTGATAATTCTCTTACAAAAATTTGGCAGCCTAACGGTGTCGATTAAAATTCAGAAAAATCATTTGATGGGAGTGGAAATTTTATATCATAATTTATACATAAAATGGAAATAAATAAGGATATATAATAACATACCCCAACATAATAAAATGAAAACTAGAAGACATAACATAAAGGAAACCTTGACTAAAAGAGGAGGGTGAAAGGTTCCATTACCTTGAAGAGTAACTTCAAAAACTATAAGTTTGAGACTTTGGGGGATTTATGGTACCTTGGGAGGACTCCTTGGGAGGTAAAAAGACTATATCTTTGTTGAGGAGGAATTTGGAATGAGATGAATGAAGGAATGGGTTGGTATTTATAGCAAAAGCGAGGGAATATTTTATTAATTTCCAAGGGACACCTCATTAGTGGTATTTGCAAAACCCTGGGCTTTCCCATGGTATTTTTCCATGGTATTGTCCACTTGGGACACCTTATAATAAATTTTACTATAAAAAAGTTTACCAGAATTATTACATCCTTATTACATCATTAATGATGTCATTAAACACATCGAAACTCAAAACTGTATTTTTACTATTCATAAAAAAAACATTTTATAAAAATATCGTAAATTCATCCTAATATAATATTGATGCTCTGAATTCAAAAATAAACTCTATTTTATGAAAATAATTTTCTAATTATGAGATATTTAATTTTTAAGTAAAAATACTATTTACCTAAAAAAATACTAATACTTAACTAATAATTTCTAAAATAGTTATTTACTTATGCTATTATATCACATTACCAATCAAGATTCCTAAATTATATTTATACTTTCTTAAGTGAGGTTACTATTCTATTGGTCACATTACTATTCATAAGGGTAATATTATTATTCATAATTTACAATTCACCAAAAATTAAGTTGATCTTATTAGAATCTAAATTTCTTAATGATCACAAATGTAGAATTCCCTTTTTGAAAATCATTTCAAATTATTAATTATTTAAATTATAAAAAATATTTTAAAATACCTTTTTTTCCAATTTTCATCAATAATATGGAACTTATATAAATTCATCCTATATTTATCTTAATATTTAAAATTCACAAATTTTACCATAATAAGAAATAACAATTTTATTTATACAAAAGGATTACACAATGTAACTTAGGCCTTGTTACATAGCCCCTTATAACACATACATATGATCTAAGAGTAAGGTGTGCAATGGTGATAGAATCTTGGGTTGGCTCGGATAACATTTCCCAAGTGGTGACTTCTATCAGCTTGAACTTCTCCCAAAAGCGATTACATTCAAGCTTAATATGTTGAAGTTTGTCTTGGTCTTGGTCCAGAGAAAATCTTAGTGATGATACCTCCTTCCCAATCTCTGATAGATGGGCTTCGTATGGCCCGAGTCTTCTAGATGAGGACATTGACTCTTGTTTTGGTATTAATTAACCATGATCATTTGTATTTATAAACAATAATCATAACGTTAAGAGCATAGTTTATAATGGTTATATTGACCAATGGTCATATAATAGTCAAAACCCAACAGTCTCATTTTAATTATACTCACTTAATTAATAAAAGGATATAGTTTTGTTGAGTACAAAATAAAATATCACAAAAATTTAGGAATGAAATATTATTCAAAAGTTTGAGTCATTACATTATTCCCCCCTTAAGAAATTTTGTCCTTGAAATTTCAAATCGTAACCTCATAAGAGAAAAGGTGTGGGTACTTCTTCCTCATAGACTCCTCTGGTTCCCACATGGCTTCTTCACATTTTTGGTTCCTCCACAGAACCTTAACAAGGTGGGTTGTCTTGTTGCGTAGAACCTTGTCTCTATGATCCAATATCTCCACTGGCTGCTCCTCATAAGAGAGGTCATATTTAAGTTGTACCACCTATGGATTTAGTACATGTGAAGGGTCAAGTATGTACTTCCTAAAGAGGGATATGTGGAAGACATTATGAAATTGTGCTAGATTTGGAGGAAGTTTAAGTCGATAGGACACCGCTCGTACGTGATCAAGGATTTCATAAGGGCCAATGTACCTAGGGATGAGCTTCCCTTTATTACCAAACCTCGTGACTCTATTCTAAGGTAAGATTATAAGAAAGACTTTGTCACCAAAATCAAACTCCAAGTCTCTTTTACGGTTGTCGGCATAGATCTTTTTCCAACTCTGAGTTGCCTTAATGTGTTGCTGGATGGTATGAACCTTTGTTGTCATCTCTTGTACAAGATAAGGACCAAAAATATTCCTCTCACCATCTTTATCCTAACAAGTAGGAGTTATACATCACTTCCCATATAGAGATTCATAGGGTTCCATTTGAATGCTCGAGTAGAAACTATTATTGTAAGAGAACTTAACTAATAGGAGATGTTGATCTCATCCACCTTTAAATTCTATTGAGCATGTTCTTAGAATGTCCTCGAGTGTTTGAATAGTCCTATAATATTGGCCATCAGTTTGGAGGTGATAGGTCATACTGAAATTCAATTCGGTACACAGATCATGTTGAAGAATTCTCCATAATTTTGATGTGAACCTTGGATCACGATCAGATATGATATAAAGTGTAACTCCATGCATCCTTACCACTTCCTTCACATAAATCCTTGAAAGTTGATCAATAGAGAAATCTTCCTGAATAGAGATAAAATGGGAAGTCTTTGTGATACATTCCACTATAACCCATATCGCAATATTCCCTTTGGAAGTTCTCAGGAGACCAATGAAAAAATCCATAGTGATATTGTCCCACTTCCATGCTAGTATGGGTATTGGTTGTAATACCCCTTTCGCTCTTACTTCACTTGATGAAATACCAGGCACCTTGTAGTTTAGTCAGCAATCTCCCTTTTTATATTATCCCACCGATAATGATCACGAAGGTCCCTATACATTTTTGTGCTTCCAGGATGTATAGAGAAAGTAAATCTATGAGCTTCATCCATTAACTTCTTCTTTATTTCTAGAATATATGGAACACATAATCTTGTAAGAAATTTCATTACACCTTATTGATCAACATTGAACTCAGGAAACTTCTCATCCTTCACAGCCTTAAATTTCTTCTATAACAAAGGATCTTCTTTCTGATCTTTCTTGATCTTATCTAGTAATAATGGTTGAGAAGTCATTTAGGTTAGGGTTGATGATGTCCCTTCCCTTATAATTCTCGTGTCTAAATTTACTAGGTCATTGGTCAAAGGATCTATTTGAATCCTTATCATGGAAAAAATAATTGGGTCTTTCCTACTTAATGCATTAGTGACTTTATTTTCTCTTCCGGCATGATAATGAATTGAACAATCATAGTCTTCAAGATGTTCCAACCATCTCCTATGGCTCATGTTCAATTCCTTTTGTGTGAAAATATAATTCAAAATTTGATGGTATGTGTATATATCACATTTATCCCCATAAAGATAGTGCCTCCATATCTTCAAAGAAAAAACAACTACAGCCAGCTCAATATCATGTGTAGGATAGTTCTGCTCATGAGTCTTCAACTATCGATATGCATAAGAAATCACCTTGTCATTTTTCATGAGGACGCACCCAATCCCTTTCATAAATTCATCGCTAAAAATAATGAATCCTTCTCAACTTGAGGTAATATTTAACATGGGTGCAGTAACCAATCTCTTCTTCAGCTCTTGGAAACTTTCCCCACACTCCTTTTTCCAGATGAACTTGGCCCCTTTTCAAGTTAACTTGGTTAATCGATTATAAAGTCATGAATTTTTTTTCACAAACCTCCTATAATATCCTACTAATCTAAGGAAACTTCAAATATTAGTTATTGTTGTAGGATGAATCTACTCTTCTACAACCTTTGTCTTTGTAGGGTCAGTTTTGATTCCTTCATTGGTTACAATGTGCCCCAAGAAATCAAATTGTTGTAACCAAAATTCAAATTTACTAAACTTTCCAAAAAACCTCTCCTTCTGTAGAGTTTTCAAAATAACCCTTATATGATCCTCATGACTTTTGGAATATATTAGAATATCATCAATAAAAACTACCAAAAATTTATCTAGGTATTCCTTAAAGACTCTATTTATCAAATATATAAAAATCATAGGAGCATTAGTCAAGCCAAAGGGCATAACAACAAACTCATAATTCCCATATCTTGATCAGAAGGTAGTTTTTGGAATATATTATTTCTTTACCCTAAATTGATGATAAATAGAACAAAGATCAATCTTAGAGAAGAATTGATCCCCAAAAAGTTGGTCAAATAAGTCATAAATTCTTGGAAGAGGGTATTTGTTCTTCACTGTGATCTCATTCAGTTCTCTATAATCAATTCATAGCTGCATCGATCTGTCCTTCTTCTTCAAAAAGAGAACATGTTCTCCCCAAGGATACACACTCGTTCAGATAAACCCCTTCTCAAAAATATCTTAGAGTTTCTTCTTTAATTCCTCCAGGTCCATATTTTCCCTCATATATGAGGTCTTTGATATCGAATGAGATCAAGGTACGATTTTAATAGAGAATTCTACCTCTCTTTCCGGGGGAGGTCTGGGTAACTCCTTAGGAAATACGTCAATGTATTCCTGGATTATGGGGAGATTTTATATCCTTATACTCTCATTTACTTCTTCTTCTTCACTGATAAAAATACATAAAGAAGGATATATCATGTTCTTTTAGACAATGATCAGGTTGAGATATCTCTCCTTGGAAGATAACTGTAGGTTATCCATTAAAGACTAATAATATTTCCTTGATTCTACATTTTATCTTATCATTATACTTTGAGAGCCAGTTTATCCCTAGTATAATGTCAAATTCAAGCATGGGAATGAATACTAGATTTGTGATAAGATTGTGCTCACTAAAGTAAATAATATATTTTCTAAACACTGATGGTGCTTGGATAATGCCACCAGGAGTCTTAATGGATAACTTTACTTTTAGAAACTCAGGGGTTGATTCTAAATTCTTTTCAAACTTAGAGGAAATAAAAGAGTTTGTAGAACCAGAATCAAACAAAGTACTTGCTATCTTTGAGAGAATAACAAGATTACCCACCACCACATCATTTGGAGCTTCAACATAATCTATCATGATAGTAAAAGCATGACCTTTCTTCCTTGGCCTTTACTGAGGCTAATGGTGATTCCCCTCCACTACCCTTGGATTTTAATAGTGATTTGTAAAGTGCCCAAGTTGTCCACACTTATAGTATTGGACTTCAGGTAGGGCCTGTACCATCTTCCCTTTTTCATTAGTGTTGGGAAGTTGAGGCTTTACCTCACTACGACAATTCCACGTGATACGGTCATCTCTTCCACACTTGTATCACTTCCTGCTCCTGAGTAAGAAGTTCCTTGAATGCTTCTTCCCACATTTATTACATGTGGAACGTTGCACTTGCTTGCCTCCTCTTCCCTAATCAAAGCTCCTCCCTACGCTTGGTTCCATTGATCTCTTATTTTCATTGGATTTATGAGACCATTTCATCTCACCAAACTCTAGTTCAACTTTCATAGCACTCCGCACAATCTTCTCATAGCTATCATAGTCTTGTTTGGCAAGATTCTTCCACATATGAGGTCTTAGTCCACCAAATAATCTATCAACCTTCACATTGGGATCCATGAAAAAGATTTAGGTGTAACATGAAAGTCTTGTTAAGGTCATCTCATAGCTTCCAACAGATTAATTCTCCTTCTACTTCAGCTCGAGTAATTCCTTCTCCATTTTTGTTCTCATAGAATTAGGGAAATACTTATTGAATAAGATCCCTCTGAAATATTCCCACTCTATAACTTCAACCTCTACTCTTGGCCACATATTTTTAATCAGTTCCCACCACTGATCAGCTTCTCCCTCTAAGCAGTAAATAGATAGGGTGACCTTTTCTTATTCTGAACATTAGAGCACAAAAAATATATTCTCTATAGAGTTGATCCACTATTCAGCAATCAATGGTTCGGTAGATCCACTTAAGGTTGGTGGTCGTTGATGCATAAAGGACTCAACAAAATTTTGTTCCCTTCTTGGTGAAATCGGTCTCTCAGCTTAATTCAAGTTATTTCCCATAACTTGAGTCAGTTGGTTCATCATTCTCATGAAAGTTTCCATTCTGGCTTCCATCCGAGGGTCATCAGGGCATGGTCCATTGCGGTCACCATTTTCATGGTTCCCCCTATTGCCCTCCAATTTCTAAAATAATAAAAGCTTAGTTAAAAGATTATTTCATTTATGAATCTTTTAACTATAAAGGATTTTTATGTCTTAAAATTTTATGCTAAAACATATTATTCTTTAACAACAATTACATTTCTCTATAAATCCTTCATAATGATTCATAAAAATCTTGTGATTAACCAAAAATATCCACCGGGAGTATCAAACCAGGAGTACAGCAAGAACCATTTTCATGTACTTGGATACCCCGGGTCAAGCCCAAAAATCCTTATCATAGTTTTCACTCCTAGGTACATATGTGCCTAAGACACATCCAGTTGTTCATATCCAGATAGGGATTTATTTGTTCGAAAACCACTTACTTAATATTTCACCAAAATACCAGGATGTTTTCCTATATTTAAACTTTTCTATAGGGTTCTTCCTAAAATTTTCATTTCCTAATTTTCCAAAAATAACTAAACTATACTTTGATACCAACTATGGCATCTCTCCCTCTTATTACATAACTTTTCATTACATTACAAACATAAGATCTTTAAAGTTTAGTGTCTTGGAAAAAAGGTATATAATACATTAAAACATATAAAATTATTTTAATCCTCTTGAAGGGATTCTTTAAATATTCATCTTAGGTACAATTACTACATCTCATAAAGTAATTATTGACTAAAAGAGGAGGGTGAAAGGTTCTCTTACCTTGAAGAGAAACTTTAAAAACTCGAAGGTTGGGAACTTGGGGGATTTAGGGCACCTTGGGTGGACTCCTTGGGAGGTAAAAAGACCAAAGATTTATTGAGGAGGAATTTAGAATGAAAGGAATGAAGTAATGGGTTGGTATTTATAGCAAAAGTGAGGGAATATTTTATTAATTTCCAAGGGACATCTCATTAGTGGTATATGCAAAACCATGGGCTTACCCATGGTATTTTCCCATGGTATTGTCCACTTGGGACACCTCATAACACATTTTAATGTATACAAGGATACCAGAATTATTACATCATTATTACATCATTAATGATGTCATTAAATACACTGAAACTCAAAACTGTATTTTTACTATTCATCGAGAAAAAAACATTTTATAAAAATCTCATAAATTTATCCTAACATAATATTGATGTTCTAAATTGAAAAATAAAATCCATTTTAGGAAAAAAAATCTAATTATGAGGTATTTAATTTTTAAGTAAAAACGCTATTTACCTGAAAAAAATACTAATACTTAACTAATAATTTCTAAAATAGTTATTTAATTATGCTATTATATCACATTACCAATCAAAATTCATAAATTATATTTATACTTTCTTAAGTGAGGTTACTATTCCACTGGTCACATTATTATTCATAAGGGTAATATTACTATTCATGAAAACATATAAGGAGGGCTCCCGAAGAAACTCGCGAACAGTCAAATCACAAACCCCACTGTAAAGATCGGTGATTTATATTCCCCGAACTGATAGATCCAACACAAGATGGCATCTTTTGATCCTACATGGGAGAAATCCTTTGAGAATCATAACCCGCCCAGACAAGAAGAGTAACCAGCCTTGGGAAATATCACACAGACCGCGACTCAAGCCTTCAAAGGAATATCCTTCGTGGAAGTGCTTAAATACTCAGATCTTACAAAATCTTCCCCAATGATGGAAAAAAATTTCAAAAAGCTCGATGATGGAAGCTTTGAGGTTGCGTCGGATCCGGAAGCTTTACATCAAAGAGAGAAAATGTGTAAGTACTCTGTACTCGGATGGATTTCTTACCTAAAAGGGGATAAGACGTGGACAGTGGGTGAACTCAAACTGAGAATTGCACACTGCTGGGGCACAAACAACTGGAATCTTGTCCCCATTGGAAAATGGTATTTTCATATCATTTTTCTTTCACAAGAGGATTTGGACTGGGCCTGGAAACAAGGCAGCATACAATTGAAGCTTGGTCTACTTCATCTTTCTAATTGGGATTATACATTCAATCCTTTTATACATAGGAACTCTTTGTCTCATATTTGGGTTAGGTTACATGGGCTTAACTGGTTTTTTTGGCACCCAAAGATATTGAATGACCTCTCATATTGCATAGGATTGCCTCTCAAAATTGATCAAATAACTCTAAATTGTGATTTGGGTCTTTATGCAAGAGTCGTGGTTGAGGTAAATCTAGAAACAAAGCTACCTCATGTAATTGCATTCAATGCTAAAGAATATAAGGCTGAAGTTAGGGTTGAGTATGAACATCGACCACTCTTTTGTGACTACTGTAAGATTATTGGTCACTCGATTTTCAATTGCAGAGTTGTAAAAAAACAATTCCTACCTCATACGGAGAAGGATTGGACTGAGGTTAGAGGAAATAGGAAGGATAAGAAACCTGCCTTGGAAAAATATTAAATGCATATGAGGAAGCAGTAAATTTGGAGAAGGAAATCTAGTGACACTTCCTCATCAAAGAATCCTACTAACCAAGCATGGGAAGACATAGTGGAAGATGAAGAATTGGACAATGAAATGCATAATTTTACTGAGAACCTTGCTACCATGGTATTCACTATGGTACAATAGAATGAAGGAGCAGAAGGTGATATTACCCACACTGAGAATTCTCAGGAAGATAAAGGCACAGTTGATACTCTCACAACCTTTACTTATACTACTTCCACTCAAGTAGCAGAACATTATATCAAGATTTAGACTCAAAAAAATGGCAACAACACACTGATAACCCACGCTGGTACATGCAGTGAGGAGAAGCCTTCAATAATAAAACCGAATACTAGACTCCCAGGAAAAACATAGGCAATGAAGGAGCAAGGGGATAGAAATTTTGTGTCTACCTCTACTGCATGCATCGAAGGGAAGACCCCACCAATGAAAACTAATACTCTGCTCTTGGATAAAACTGATTATTTTGTTTCACCAATGAAACCAAATACCCTACATCTTGACATAGTTAAGGCAGATCATGTGCATCAGGATAACAATTTGATGTTCACCTCTAACACCAGCACCGAGGAGAAGACTCCACTGAAATCAAAATTGCTACTCCTTGAAAAAGATGAGGAAGAGAATATACAGGAATATTCTGAGCAGAAAATGTAGGATTGCAATTACCTGAACATCTCCACTGTTTTCCAGTACACCTCCCCTATGTCTACTGATATTACAGCACAAGATGATGGCAGTGGACTGGAACTACAGCAGATCATCGAAATAGGAAACACAGGCACTAAAGACAACCTCTAAAGACAACCTCACTCAGAATATGGACAAAAAACTGAAGGAATCTGCTTACATAAAATCAGATGAAAGAAAACAAATTCAACAAGATGCAGACCTGATAGGTAAAAAAAACTAAGAATATCTCTCCTCACTCTTCAATGATTATGCAGGAAGAAAGTGTAGCGACCCCTAAGGAGTATTTGATCAAGCAATTGAGAAAATCGAAACACGTGAATAACTCTGGAGGTACCAAAAAAAGGGGGCCTAGCCCCAGGCGTAAGTATAAATAAATATTTTATATTGTAAGTGTCAGGGTATTGCTAACTCTGACACCATCACAACTTTAAAAAAAATTCTTTTTACACACAAATCGATGATTTTTTCTATCTCTGAACCCAAAATCAGGTTTAGCCCTGGCTTTAATAGTCTTGAAAAATATAGTTATAATTTTATAGGTGAAATTTAGAACAATAATACTTTTGATTCCTTGTGGGCCTTTGCACATGTCTTTATAAGTAATTATCATACTCATAATTTTGATTCTCAATATTTGACATGTGAGATAAATTTACATGGAAATATTTTATTCTACACTTTAGTTTATTCTTTCAATAGATATCAAGATAGAAGATCTTTATGTAATAATATATCTTCCCTTAAAAACACTATTCAAGCTCCCTGGGTCATTGTTGGTGACTTCAATGCAATTCTTGGTCTTAGTGAAAAATTTGGGCCTTCACAATCAAGAACTTCCACTAAGGAATTTAAACTTTGTATTGAGGATAACAATATTGTGGAGATTAATCTGGTGGGTGCTAAATATACCTGGTATAGATGACAACAACATAGAATTTTGGCAAGTAAATTAGACAGAGATTTCACAAACCTTAAATCTCTTGATAACTGGAATAACATCTCTAGTATTACTTTGAATAAGATTAATTCTGATCATCATCCAATTTTTGTGAGTCTCGCTACTCAAACCAATAAACCTATTCTCCCCTTTAGGTTCAATAAGGCATGGAATGTTGTTGACGATTGTAACAATCTTATCAATGATACTTGGAATTCGATCAAAACAAATGATGCTTTCGCCTGTATTTTAAAATTAAAACTTCTAAAACAAAAGTTAAAAATATGGTGCAAAGACAGATCTCAACAAAATGATATTTAAATTAATTCCCTTGAAAATGCCCTTAATAAAATTCAAATGAATTCAACTCATATTGATTTTACTAATGACACAAATCAAGAAGTTGACATAAGTAATAAACTCAATTATATGATCACCTTAAGAGAAAATCTTAGAAAAAAAACCCTCAGAATCAATTGGCTTAAGGATAGTGACAGAAACACGAAATTCTTTAATACCCTGAAAAGGATTAGAAAGGCCAGTAGACCTCTTTCTTTACTTAAAGATGGAGAAAATATCATTAATAATTAAGAGAGACTTACAAACCATGTTACATCCTACTTTAGTAACATTTTTAATGGTCATATCCTAAACAAAGATATCAAAGCTGACATCATCCCCCATTTAGTTGGAGACAATGATAATAATCTTTTGAATAGTATTCAAATTGATCATAAAATTAGAGATGTGGTTTTTAGTTTAAAACTAGAGAGTGCTCCTAGTCCTGATGGATTTCCCAATGTTTTTTTTCATCATCATTGGAACATTGTTGGCAATGATGTATGTTGTCTTGTAAAATATTTCTTCAATAATGGATACCTTCCTTATAGTATCAATGCTCAATTTCTCACTCTAATTACGAAAGTGTAGAATGCTTTAGAAATCCATATTTTTAGACCTATTTCTCTTATCAACACAATTTATAAAATTATCTCCAAGATATTAGCTACGAGATTGGCACCTATCACCAACAAAATTATCTCTTGGAACCAATTTGGATTTTTGAAAGGGAGAAATATCCAAGATTGCATTTTCCTCACCTCTAAAAGTACTAAAATTTTCAAAAAAAACTCAGAGGAGGGAGAATTTCCATCAAACTTGATATTAGAAAAGCCTTTGATACTATTGACTGAAATTTCATTTTCAATATCCTTTATAGTTTTGGTTTTAATGACAACTTGGTAAACAAAGTTAAAACTCTTTTCAACTCATCTCACATCTCTGTCCTAATTAATGGCTCTCCAAAGGGTTATTTCACATGCACTAAAGGTGTTATACAAGGAGATCCCCTTTCTGCAATCCTTTTTGTTATTTTTGAAGACTACTTAAGTAGACTTATCATGACTTCGATTACTAGAGGTGAAATTAAGCCCATATTTTCCTCTAGAATTTTTATTGTCCCCTCTCATATTTTATATGCTGATGATATAATTCTCTTCCTGCAAGGTGATAAAAAACATAAAAAAACTTAAATATGTCCTATCTCACTATGAAGATATCTCTGGTCAATCCATAAAATGGAGTAAATCTTCCATCTATTTTGGTAAGTATTTTGCGGTCAACAGAAAGACTAATATTATGAATGAACTATGAATTCAAGAGGGATCATTCCCCTTTTCGTACCTTGGGGTCCCCATATTTTGGGAGAAACCCAAAAACATATATTTTTCAAATATTTTTGATCAGATCAATAGCCAACTATCCTCCAGGAAAACCAAAACTTTATCTATGGCAGGGGGTTTTTTCAGTAAAATACACAATTATTTCAAAAATGGTTTACTCTATGATGGTTTATAAATGGCCTACTGACCTTCTCAAAAAGATAAATAGAAGAATTAGAAAAAAAAATTGAAGTGGAATAACTCTTGAAAGAAAACTTGTGACTGTTCCCAGGAAAAATTGTTTCACCCCAATTGAAAATGGAGGTCTTAGGATTAAGAACCTCAATATTTTTAATGAGTCTCTTCAAGCCAAACTTACTTGGAATATTGTGAACAACAACTCACAGACTTATGATTTCTTGCGTGGAAGTTTTAATATTAACCTTAAAAAAGGAAAATACTCTTACATGGAATCCTCAATATGGCCTTCCATCAAACACACCTTATCAAAGATCCTATCTTACTCTAGATGGATAGTTAACAGAAACTCTTCACTCAATTTTTGGTTGGAAAACCAGAATAGTTTTCCTCTTTGTAGCATGGTTGATCCTATGCAATTATCCACGAATACAAACATATTAATCAATGATTTTTTGAACTCCCCCAATGATAATTTACCTAATGAAAATTTGAATATTATTGAAAATTAAACTTTTGTCAACACTGATGATTTTTTAGTTTGGGAGCCTTCTTATAATGTAATTCTAACCTCAAAACTTCATTACAATTATAATTTCAATACCAATAGAAATGATTTCACCTGGATAAATCATTTCAAAAAAAATTGGGTTAGGCCCTCCCTATTCACCTTAGTTTGGAGAATTGATCATAATAAAATTCCCATGGATGGTAATCTTCAGGTTTGTGGGATTCATATTTGTTCTAAATGTCGTATATGCAATCAGCATAGAGAGGATACATATCATCTTTTTCTTACCTGTGCCACTGCCTTTGCTTTATAGAATTTTATCTTTGATATTTTTGATATTAGATGGACAGGTTTGAACTCTATTAGACTACAGCTTCAGAGATGCACTAATGTAGATACCTCTACTAAAATTACTCAGATTTTCATAGCTGCTGTGGTAGAATTGATACATCTTATCTGGTATGAAAGAAACTCTATTATGCATAGAAATAACACTTTCAATTTTTGTGTAGCTCGAATTAAGATAAATACTATGATCAAGGAAGCTGGAACCATTCAAACAGGAACCTGTCACAACTCAGTCAAGGATTTCACCATTTTACAAAGGATTGGGATCAAAGGAAACTACAGCCCACTGAGGGGTTTGCTAGTGGTTTTTTGGAAACCTCTCATCCCTGTTGGAATCAAAATTAATGTGGAAGGTGCCTCAAAAGGGAACCCATGACCTGTAGGCTATGGTATTATCAGCAAAAATCAAAATGGTAACATTCTTGGATGCTGCTTTGGTTCATGTGGTATCGCCTCTTCTTTGGAAGAAGAAATGTATAGTATCATAAATGCAGTTCTTTGGATTCGTCAAAAGGGTTGGAACAACGTCTGGATTGAAAGTGAATCAACCAATATTGTCCAGGCTCTTAGACATGGAACGATTCACCTTGCATAGACTCTCACTTCAAAATGGATTGCCTGCCTCCTCCACTTATCCGAGCTCAATCATATTATCACTCATGCCTATAGAGAGGTGAACAAGGTGGCAGATGGTCTTACTAATAAGGGTGTCTACAGCAACAGAATGTACATGGGGGATCTTCTAGCTGAGTTCACCCCCTTGCATCAAAATGATTGTAATAAAATACCCTCCTTTAGACTCTTGTAACTTCTTTTTTTCTTAATGTATTTTTGCGCCTTTTAAAAAAAATATTACTATTCATAATTAACTATTCACCAAAAATTAAGTTGATCTTATTAGAATATAAATTTCTTAATGATCACTACTGTAGAAGACTATTTTTTGAAAATAATTTCACATTATTAATTATTTAAAGTATAAAAAATATTTTAAAATACCTTTTTTCCCAATATTCATCAATAATATGGAACTTCTATCAATTCATCCTATATTTATCTTGATATATGAAATTCACAAATTTTACCATAATAAGAAATAAAAAATTTATTTATACAAAAGGATTACACAAAGTAACTAAGAACTCATTACATAGTCCCTTATAACACCTACATAGGACCTAAGAGTAAGGTGTGCAATGGTGATATAATCTTGGGGTGGCTCGGACAACACAGACCAAGTAGTGATTTCTATCAGCTTGAACTTCTCCCAAAGGTGATTACATTCAAGCTTAATATGTTGAAGTTTGGATTGGGCTTGGTCCAGAACAAATCCTGGTGATGCTATCTCCTTCCCAAGCTCCGATAGATGGGCTTCGTACGGCCCGAGTCTACTAGATGAGGTCATTGACTCTTCTTTATGTATTAATTAACCATGATCATTTTTATTTATAAACAATAATCATAACATTAAGAGTATAGTTTCCAATGATCGTATTGACTAATGGTCATATAACAGTAGAAACCCAACGGTATCATTTTAATTATACTCACTTCATTAATAAAAGAATATAGTTTTGTTGAGTATAAAATAAAATATCACAAAAATTTAGGAAACAAATATTATTCAAAAGTTAGGGTTATTATAGATATCATACGAGTTATAGTATAACATAAATCCATCATGTTATAATAATTTTTGTTTAGATGAAAAGAGTTTGTTTAGGATATAAAAAAAACTTACATTAATAAAAAACACATTTTGCATCTCTGTTATTATCCTAAAGTTTTCTAAGGATATTACATTAATCCCTAAGAGAGAAAATTTATAGTCAAGTGTTAGACTATATTTCTATATAAGGGTGCAGATATTTATTTGAGATGGTGGGAGTAATATTTATTTGGATTTATTCAATGTCATATATGTACAATTAGTTGTCATGGGAACAAGTTCCACAAAATCTTGTGGAAAAAGAATGTTCCAAAGACACATACTATGTAGGAAGAATAAAACAATGGTGATAGTTTTACATTCACCATGACCGGTGATACTTTATTCATTGAGAATAATAGATCCTTCAAGGAAGAAATAAATGACAACGAGCTAAGATTGACATGTTCAATTAAAATTCAATAATGGATTCCATATATCAAAGTAAAAGGGCTTATTATTTGAATATTGTGGGGGGTATTCAAGTGAGACTATACATGGGTGGTACAAGTGTGGTACCAATAAGTCTTGATTGCTAAAACCAATTCATTATGCATAAATCCATTATAATTTTACTTGTCATGGATAGTTTTAATTATCATTAGGGCATTGGATGTTAAGACCACCAATCTTGGAAAGAATCTATACGATGCAACTAGAAAGGGTTAGTGACACCATAGAATGCCAATAAGCGGTTAAATTTATTTAAATCCTATTATGGATTGAATTATGAAACAAGATCATAGAATATTCATTTGTAATGAATTTTGTTCATGTGTCTAAAAGTGGTTGGTGGGAGTGTCACTATTTTCCAAGTGAAATATGTTTGATAACATATGGAAATCAACTATTGGTATTATAATTATTTAAGAACAAAATTAAGGTAACTCTCCAAAGATTAAATTAAATTAGAAACCTTCATTTTAGATAATGATATATTTTGAGGTAGATCTAATGGTTTCTTAGACCAATTCAGTAGTACATGTACTGACATGGTATTGAAAAATACAAGTTGGAATAATTCAAGAGAGATTTTTTTACCAGTATCACATGGCATAAATCTCTCCAAGAAGACATGCATGGGGCATAGGAGGATATTAAAGAGGTGAGTATAATTCCATAAGATCCAATAATAGATCTATCACAAATTCCATTTTATGTACTATATATGATATTGCCAACATATACTTAATAGTAGGAAAATATCATTTGTATCCAGGAGAACTGCATGGAAAGTAGTCGGAACTATCCAATTATACTTAAGAGTAAAAAAGATATGTACCTGGTATGTAGAGAGGAAGAGATGCTATTTTAAAGGGAACAAACTAGTGTTCATTTGGATCAATACGATCTAATGTCACAGTCGGAATAATCTAATGAGAAGGATAAGGTCATTCAAGCCAGTGGTATCCATATCTACAAATATTGAGTGTGTTGCGGCTTTGATGGAGAAAAAGAAGCAATGTAAAATATGAAATGATTTTTTCCAGTTCTTGGAATCACACCTAGTAAGTAAAGTTTTATCATAATATAGATTATGATAATCCCACTACTGGTACTATCCAAGATGTCAATTTTTTATAGTATAAAAAAGGAATATACTCGGGGATATCACCTCTTGATGAGTCTTACACAAGGAGGTGAAGTCACAGATAACAGAATAGTCATGCAATGGAGATGTAGAAGCCCCATGAATAAAGTCATAACTCAGTAGAAACATGATATTATCATGTGAGATAAATCAAGGATAGTTAGCAAGTTAGCTCTAGTGCAAGTGGGAGTGTTGTAATATTGGGTTCCCTAAACCCAACAAAATAGTGATTTTTGATTACCATATCATGTATACAGTGATTTATGCATGATGTGTTCTTACCATAATAGTGTTTATATTTCTACATCTGTTATTTATATGGTAATGTACTTAGATTATTTTCTGTATCAAAAGGTTATAACAATTATCATACTATAATGAGAACATTGAGATACTATGACATTAATCTTAAACATATGTCTTATAGTATAGATACATCATTCTGACCGGACACAAATGATATTTGGCTATTATGTTCTAGGGGAACATAATCATTGAGACTTATTCTCATGATGCTTACACTTGGGGATCTCAAGTAGATGAGATCATGAGGACTGACCCGCCAATGGGAACACCACATGTTTCAGGTGTCATTGGTACTTTCAATTTGTGAACACGTGTAATGGTATCATGAATTAATATTATTATCAGTGTGTACAATTTGATCACATACTTTTATGTAAGGAAAAAACTATGGTATTGAATCTATGGTGAGGTAGCTTGCGTTGGGTGTTTCATCAGTGGTATAACATTGATTGAATAATCAAGATAGAATTTTTTACTTCTAAAAAGAAGTAACATCTTAGGCTTAGTTGATCAGGATGGTAGAACCTTTAATAAATTCATGGTCATGGAAGAAAAAGGTAAGTTCATCCTGGAAGGTCAATGAAAGATAAAGCAAGAAAGGATGGTGACACAAAGCGTGTGTCCAACTTTATGAGATACCGTGAGACAAATAGATTATATGACATAGTGTATGTTTGTATAAAGGTTTTTATTGATATGACTATTATTTATCTCCATGGGTGCCTTGATGGGTTGTTAAACTCTGCTCCCGGTATATTAATAGTATTCATTTCTATCGAGATAAGGGCCTAGAGGGTCACACAAAATAGCATATTCAAAATTATTCTCTATTCAGATGAATATAAGTATGGACATGGTGGGCCCCACCATGAGGTTTGAGATATGTCAAAGAATAAAAGGTCATCATTGAATAAATAAATTCATTATTATTCGAGTATAGAATAATTGGAGTTGAATTTATTTATTAAAATTATTTACAAGTGTTAAAATAAATACATGGAAAATATTATACAAATAAATATTAATATAATATTCAAGTTTTTTTTAATGTTTACGGGAATGAATATTTGAATTAATGGATTGATTTTATCTTGTAATATATTTATTATATTACAAAAAAAAGTGATACAAATATAAATGATATTTATGACTCAGTAAAGAAGTCATAAAATGTCATTTATAATGAGTAATAAATATTTAGGGGTCGATGACTCTTTTTTAGGGATTTTAGAACCTTGTTATAAAAGGAAAAAGAGGATATCATACAATGAACTATTAACTAGTAAATCGATGAGATTCACTCTCTCCTATCTCCCACCTCCTAAAGAGAGAATCTCTCATTCTAAGGAATCAATCAAAGAATACCTTTAGAGTTCGATGGAATGAAGCAGTAGTGATTTTCAACACATCGAAGGCATCATCAAATCTTCACGCTAGCACATGAAGTTCAATAATAGACACTTCCATAGACTTTTAAAGTGTGTGTGAACAATCTAGATGGATTCAACCTCGGATGATTTGGCCAACGATCACCGATGATGAGTGGATGTCGAGAAAGCCTTCAGATTGAACCAAGTATTTTTCGATTTAATTTTTGTTCTTAAAATTCATCATGCGGGATCTTAGAGACATTATGGGGACATCGCTTCGTTGGTGATGAAGTAGTTACATCAATCACCAGTGAAAATTTTTAAATCACCAGCCCATATTCTTATGTTTTGCACCCCAATATCTTCACACAGTTGGTGCACAGTTAGGGAAAACTGTAACACCCTAAGATTCTGCACATAAATTTGATATTGAATGCATGAAACACTGAGTCTCTACATACACCACTTTGTTATAACCTATCCAGTAAACATAATTTTTTCACCTATATGATTTGAAATTTTAAAAACTGACATACACGGTTGCATTCAGTAATATATTTAGAGTTTGATAAGACAAACTTAATTTTTGGTGAATAGTAACATACCCTTATGAATAGTAATGTTACTCTTATGAATAGTAATGAATATTAAATCGGCTGAAAAAATATAAATTTCACCCATGAGTGTATAAATACAATTTAGACATCTTATATGTGCAAAAATGACCATAGTATAAATATTGATATTTTTGTACGTCATAAATATTTTAATTACAATTTTCTGATTAATTTTATAATTTAAAATGGAAATTTATTTTCATAAAATGTAATAATAAATTGATACTTTATTTTCTTATAATTATAAGATGATTTTATGGGACCTTGATTAATTTCTCAAGGTGTTATAAAATGAGTTATAGTTTTAAAGTTGTTTTTTTGGAATAAATTATGATTTTATTTAAAAATTGAATTAAAAATATTTAAGAAATTATTTTCAAAAAATTGATTTCATTTTTTAATTCTATACATCGAAAAATGTTTGGGATAAATTTTTGGGATTTTTCTAAAATACTTGAATCTTGGGTGAATAGTCAAATATGATAATTTACGATAAATGCTAAATATACGATTTATTGGGTCATAAGTGATGTAAGGATGATATAATCCCACTAGGTTTGAAATCACATGAACGTATTACTATTATGGGTCACATGAATCAATATAATTGGTTTTCTTGAGAGAAATAATAAAATAAAAGGTGAAATAATGGGAAAACCCTCCTCTCCTCCAATATAAACCCCCCCTCACTCCCTCTTCTCTTCACTCCTCTAAAGACTTATGAATTGTATAAATTCTAATAAAATGTCCTCCCAAGATACTCCTCCACATATAATAGCCATTTGTTTCATAAAAATACCAAAATCTCTCCCCTAAAGAGGCTCTCAAGGAATATTACTTCAAGAGGTAAATTCCTCTTTTCATTTCTTTTATTTTAAGTTCTTTTATTTTATTTTTCTTTCCTCACCTCCTTTCATCCAAATGTTGTGATGACTCAAGTACCTTAAATGTATTGTAATTTTGTTATTATAAAGTAATAATTCTTCATCATATCTATGTTCCCCTTATTTTATACTAGAAATGAAAACACAATCCGAGATGTGTTAATTTATCACATTCAAGGACGACGGGTTTTCAATTTCTATTACCATATTCAATTCTGGTCATGAAACCATTTTGATGCTTGAAACAAACTATAATATATGTATTATAACTTATTTAATGTTTTGGAATCCTTTTTTACACGTGATATTAATTTATAAATCAAAATGAGTTTGTTGTGATCAAGAACTACCAATTAACCCAAACAATCATCATTAAAGTTTTGTATAATGATTCATTTTCACTCACAATAACCAAAAAAAATTATAACCATTTAATATTATTATTGTTCAATAATAACATACAACTTCTATTCTGAGCAACCATTCTCATTCTACATGTTTATCCGTATATGAATATCAGTAAACCGATCATGAAACCCAAGGAAGAAAACACTCTCAAACAATGAAATTGAATCTCTTAACCCATCAAAAGGCCATTAATGAACCTAATATGGTTATAATAAATACATTAAATGTATAATAGGTTCTGGATTCATTAATTTATGAACCTAAATTTGTTTATTAAGTTCATTAAGATCAAATAAGAACACCTTTAGACTTAAGGTAAGGTTTTCTACCTGAACCTCTACTTTCATTCAGGTTACTCTTATTCTCTACTTAACTCTATTAAATTCTTATTTATTCATATTTAATCCTAATATATTTTTTGATAATGTTCTATGTATGTGTAAAAACCATAATCCTACTTTCATTTATGGGGATTTATATGTTTTAAAAGGATCTTTCAAAAATTCTTCCCGATATACAAGCCCAATTCAAGGGAATTTCTCAAATTCATACCTATTTTCAAGGGCACTCTATAATATGTTTTTGTAAACAATTATCTTTATAAAATAACTTGTTTTATTATTAAAATACTATCTTACTTCACTTTTGGTTTTATATAATTATTTTTTCAAAATAACTCTTCTTTTCAAAGTAAAAGAGTATTTATCTCAAGAATTACTAGGTGATTTTATAAGAGTATCTTCATCTATTTCAAAACTCTTGTTTATTCTTATGTATTATTGGGATTAATATGTTATGATAGAATATACCATATTTAATTGAATTTTTTGTTATTATTTTGATTTTTGATGTGCTATCTTAAAACCATTCACCAATTTACTCTGAATGGTTAGTGTTTATGCTTAATGTTTAGGGAAAGTTATTTACATTTCATATATTAGTTTCAATATGAATGTATGTGTTTTTTATGTTTATAATCATTCATATGAGGAATTTATTGGACTTATTATGTGTCTATTGGGGCTTCTATATCCCCTTAGTGAATCGGTAGGTTTCATGAGACAAACTATGGTCTTGGCACTAGGCCTTGACAAAATAGATATTTATGGTCTTTGCATGAGGCCTTGACAGTATGGTTATGATGACCAACATTATGAATTATTTCATTATGAAAATAGTATTGATGGTTCATGTGGCTATTAGACTATTAGAATACCCATGATTATGTTTTATTATGGCATTATTTATTCAGCTCTTATTCCTTCCATAATGTGTTCAATATTATTTTTAAAGGCATGTGTTTTTAGTTATCCACCATGCATAATGTTTATGTTTATGATATCTTCCACTGTATTGCTTACCCTTACTGGTCATTTGAGCTCACCCCTTTCTTATGTTTCATTTTCTTAGGATATGAAGGAGTTTATTATGAGTGACCTATAGGGATAAACTTATAGTTGTGGATGTTCCCAATAAAAATTATATGTTATTTTTTCTTTGAAGTTGTAATATTGAACTTATATACGTATCTGGTTTTCTAAAACTACTAAAATATTTGTTCCTTCGGGATGAGACTTTCTTATAATCATTCCAATTTAATCAAATAAGGCACTAACTCTAGGTAAATGGGGTCATATCCTTACAAAAACTGTGCGGTTTGTCACAACAAATCATGCACCTTTTAATGAGCCACTGGAATGGGATGCATGGTTTGTTCAAAATAAGAACCCTTAGATAGAAGGGGATTTCATGATTGGATCATGGTAAGATTAACTATACTAAAAAACTTTGAACCCTTTCCATAATCCCATTAATCACACACAATTACTACTAGTCGTGCTGCCTAAACCATCAAATCGTGTGTGGGGTTTTTAATTCTCTAAAAATTATTTTTAAAATTATTAAACCCCCATTTAAGATGACTAAACACCCCCATTTGACCCTAACATGATTCTTTGGTCTTTGGAGTCTCTCAAGAGGTGAAATTGACTCCTTTAACCCCTTATCTTTTCATATCAAAGCACCAGTGATTGCGTTCGATCTCCTTCTGGTAAGTGGACCTCCTCTCTCATTTGGTTTCTCCTAATATCCTCATCTCCTTTTCATATAGAGTGATAGATCATCATATTATTGATAGATTTAATCTTTGATTTTATGGATCTTGATTCTAGGTTTGATTCCTTGATCTCATTCACCTTCATTCATCATTTGTTTTTTTCTTTGTGGGTGTTTATTTACTTGATCGTGTGATTAAAGGTAGGTGAATTCATAATGATTTACCCTATAATTAAAACCCCAATTTCTTGATCATTTTGAAATGATTTTTAAATTGATTTAAAAATCCAAATTTGAGATGATTTGATGTATGATTTAAAAAAGGTAATAGAAATTGTAAAATCTCCCAATTTCAATGGAATTATAATTATTACGTAGATTTTGAGAAAAATTGTGGATTGAATTGAAAGTTGATTTGATGTTGATTATTGATAAAATTGGATTAAAATAAAATATGATTTGGAAATTCATGAATTTTATTAATACCTAAGTTTTGGTTTTGAAATTGAAAGGGGAATGTTGAAATTGAAATTGGGTACTTAAATTGTGAATGATGAATTGATTTGAAGTGAATGATTTTCTCAAGAATGAATGAATAATTGATTGATTAAAGCACATGTTATTCTGAGTATTTATTAGGTGATTAGTAAAAGCATGCTAGGACTATGAATCCCTAGTAATATACTGATGATGACAAGACTAACTAAACCAATCTTGGCATGATCTCCTGTGATGAGTCCCCTAATGGGATGTTGATTGATTATATCGATAGCTTAATCATTAGGGGGTGTGAACACATACTTGAGTTATGATGATGATTGAGAAGTGTAATGATATTATAGCTAGAAACTAACGTACTCCAAATATTATGACCATGATGTTTTTTTTATTTGATTAAACATGTCATTGTTTATAGAAATTTTTTATTCATGCTAGCAGTTTTATATAAATTTTTTATATAAAATTTTCATTTAAACCCATTTTGATATACATTCCATATTTTTATTTGAAAGCATGTTTTGGTTTAAAATATATAAATGATTTTTCATGACTTTTTTTATTTAAATTGAAATAATAAATGGTTTAATTGTTATGCAATTTATTTTGGAAAACTTGGTGAGACTCTACTAGGCTGTTTAGATCACACCCTACCTTTTACTTCGGTCATTTTTAGATTTTGTTATGTCAGTTCCAGGTAAAGGGAAAGCCTCACTTGAATGTGGTAGTTGTGCTTGATCTGCATGACTCTGGAGTGATGGTGGTGGCTGATGGGGCTATGATCCACTTGTTTTATAGAGATTGTGAGACTTATTATAGATGGATTATATATTATCCTTTGGTTTGTGTTTTACCTTGGTATGTCTATCTATCTGTTTTTTGGTACTTTTATTCTTGAGGAGTGTTTAACATACCAACTGGTTATATTTTCTCTTCTACTGTTAAATATATATGGTTTTTTCTTGTGGAAAAACTATTCAATTTGATGTTTTTATAATGTCAGGTGTTATTCGTCAACCCTGTGGATTGGGAATACCCTTTGGGATATGTCAGGATTGGATCTGGTATCAATGTACCAAGTTATCTGGGATAGTTCGTGGAAAAGAGGTATCAAAGACACTAGTTTTGATCATCTTTTTTCGATGTCTGTATGCAGTTTGGGTTGTCCTAGTAGATAAGAGGTAGGTTTTTTTGGGCTTAAGAGGTAGCTATGAATGAGTGTTAATCCAAATATCATCATAACGAGTCTTAATTATCCATGGGTGTTTAAGAAAAGAATCTTTGAAGAATAAATTGATCTAATTCTAGGCCTTTCGCAGTTTATCTGAGCATCTTGAAATTCTATAAGTTTAAATATTATTTTATGGAATTAATATTCTTGTATCTCTTGTTTGACTTGTTGATCTGGGTATCCTTATAGATGTTTTCAGTATTTTCTATTGATGTTGTGTAGTATCATTCTACCAGGAATAAATTTGAACAAACCATTATAGGAAGCTACTGGTGAACCACAGTAATCGAATCCACCAATTTACCAAAATCTTATTGAGATAGTGACGTGCTCTATCCAAAGCTCTGGGACACATAGCTACACATGTTCCTATTCAGGAACCCATATTAAAACCGTGAAGGGATAAAATTATAGATTCTTCTCAAGAGTTTATTTGAAAAAAAACATCATCTTTCCAAGGTTCGAATGATCCTCAATAGACAGATTATTGGTTAAAAAATATTGAGTTGTTTTTTGAGTTTTTGGAAATACCAAATTCGATAAAAGTGAAGTGTTCTACCTACAAGATGGAAGGACCTAGCAGGAGATAGTGGGATTCAATGGTTACTATGAAGAAATGTGAATACTTCAAGTGGAAAGAATTTAGATCCCTATTTATAGAGCATTTATATCCAGAATAGATGGTATTGGTGAAGACCATGACACAATATGCAAACCTCTTTTTCTGAACTTGTTCAATTTTCTCCGGAGGTGGTGAAAAATGGGAAATTGAAGGATTGAAGATTTGATATGGGTCTTCAATCTGATATTTGATCCCAGTTTTTCATGTTGAAGCTCACTTATTATGCAGATGTTTTGGATAGAGCGTTGGTGGATGAGCTTGACATGAATGTTAAGTCAAGGTTGGCAGGAATTCATTTTTATCCTAGTGGTAATTTTTTTGGTTCCTATAAAGTAAATAGAATTTTTGATGAGTCTGATGGTGGTTCTAGATATTAGGAATCATACAAACCTCTTACAATGCCTGGAAGAGACCCTGTGACTTGCTTTCAGTGTGGCAAGATTAGGCATTTGGAGCAGTTTTTCACTGAGGCGCCCAAGATTGGTGGTATGTGTGGTCATTTGGGCCACTTTTATAAAAAATCATGTATTTTCTACCCTGCACAATGGCATGGTCTCATCAGCACCCAAATGTACTATGTTGAAATCAGATTCTTTAATAACTAAGGGGTTCCAACCACATGAATATGGAATGAAGCTTGTTCATGTAGTGTAAGAGTCTCTGGAGGAAGTTGATGTGAGCCTATAAAAATTCAAAGGTACTATCCTCATAGCTACATCTTTAGTGAATGATTTATTTGATACTCATGCATCTCACTCTTTCATGCCGACTCATATTGTGAACTTGCTAAACCTTTCTATGGAGCTTATGTATTATGTGATTGATGGATTATATAGGAGAAGTGTCTGCCTCCACCCCCTCTCATCCTAGGGTTTTCCTCAATGGCGATTTGGAGGGGGAATGATATCATGTCCTCTTTGGTGATTTCCCCCTACTTATCCTCCCTTTTTTTCTCTTAAGCTCTCTCCTCTGGTTTTGCTGTCTCGGCGATGCTTCGTTTGGCTTATTCAAATCTCTTGATGGTGTTGTTGGATCAGGTTTTCATATCAATGATGAATGTATAGATTTTGTGATGGGAAGATATTATGGTGATAGTCATGGATCGTTCAGTTGAAGGTGCTTTTGGTTTTCATCCTTGACAATGAAGACTTCTTTCAAGGGACGTTTGGGGTCCCGAAAAAGGTTGTTCGTGGTTGAATCCCTTAGCTAGTTAAATCCCTTCTATGAAATCTTGTTCCTCCATACCTCTCCAAGTAAAATATAGAGCGTTGTTTACTAAGAGGTTTTGGGTTTTTTAGTTTGGCGGTCGACGTTCTTCAAGGAACTTCTTGAGTCGGTTTTCTCTTATTCTGGTGGCTTCTTTTTCTACCTCATCGATGATGTCATTGTTCGGATCCCTTGACAGTTCATTCCCTACTCTGAACTGTCATTCCACTTCACCTATCTAAGTAAGGTATAGAGAAGTGGTTAGATAGAGATTTTGGGTGTGTGGTTCATCGGCTTCCAGTGTTCCAAGAGCAAGCCCTTTGACGATGATGGCGTTTAAATTTGTCTTAAGCAACATCATGGAAAATTTTCTAATTTGTCAAATTTGATCGGGTTTCTTCCTCATTACCAATGGTGAAGTTTTTCTGGGTTTATTTCTTTGAAATATTAACCTCTTCAGATTTTTTTCAGTGATATATCATTTTGTGTCTCGTTTTGGGTGTTCTTTGTTTCTAATTAGGGTGGTGGCTGTTGGCATTGTCTGTGATGGTGATGGGTTGATGATGGTAGAGATTTGTTATAGTTGGATTGTGGTCGAGGATGTCTCTCCCTTCCAAGTATGTTGGTGTTGATAATTTATGACATCAGTGGCGAAGACATCAAAGAGAGTTGTGGTGGATGGACGGTGGGTTTTTCCAGAAATATGGTGCCGGTGATGGTTCGCTCATAAATCAAGAGGCGCGGATCGAGGTGGATCGCCACTCAAGGTTTCATGAACTGACATGTTTAGGTGATGGGTGTGATGTAGTATCAGTTTGAATTTCAAATTTTTGTTCTTTGGTTTTTGAGGAATCTTGAAAAAATGTTTAATTTTGTAATATGGAAAAGTGGTATGGTTTGAATTGGGTTGTTTGTGAGGTTACCACTTAACTTTAAAGTGGATTTTTAAAAATAAAAAAAAAATGTATTTGGAGTCTTACGTGATGGATATTACTACGTCCCTCAGAATGAAGATAGAACAGGGTCTCTGTTAACCATATTGTGTTTTATCTATATCAGAGATTGAGCTAATTTGGAATTTTCTAGTTCTCAACATGAAACCTCTTGACATTATTCTTAGGATGGATTGGATGATTACACATAAGACCTGAATTGACTATTGCCTTCAGTGGGTCTCCTTTACGAAACTCGGTGGGGTGTGTTATGTTTTTCAAGGAGAATTGGACCTAATATAGAATAGATCCAGACCTTATTTTCTAGAATTGGGAAGGGTAATATTGGTGTTTTATTTTGACTTAGAGTAGAAATCTTTGAGTAGTGATCTCCCTTCAGTTGTCATTGAGTTTCTTGATGTGTTTCCATATGAATTTTTCAGTTTTCCACTAGCGAGGGAGGTAGATTTCTCTATTGATTTGGTACCTGGTACTCATCCAGTGTCTATACCTTCTTAAATTATTATAACAGCCCAAAACCCACACTCTCAGATCCTATACTATATTCCATAAATTTATATTTCCATCTTTGATGTTGATAATTATGACCCAGTTTTTTTCCATCAAACCGT